>CM044315.1:48954384-53954384 GCA_024291935.2 Okapia johnstoni
ATTTGTATATTTTCTTTTCGTCAATTTCCTTGAAATGACCAGAAAGCATCTTACTCTACACATATCAGAATAATATAACAATTTTCAATTAGATGGAAGTAAAGTGTTGTAAGTATGAGAAGCTTTTTAGAAAAAATATTTATTTATTTGGTTGCCCTGGGTCTTTGTGACAGCCTGAAGGACCTTTAATTAGGGTTGTGTGAACTCTTAGTTGTGACATGTGGGATCTAGGTATCGAACTTCAGCCTCCTGCATTGGGAACATGGAGACTTAGCCACTGGACCACCAGGGAAGTCCTCTGAAGCATTAAAAATTTGCATAGTAGTACCATTCGGGCTGGGAATGGTGGGGTCAGAATTACTTTCTGCTGATGCTGCTACCGCTAAGTCGCTTCAGTTGTGTCCAACTCTGTGCGACCCTATGGACAGCAGCCCACCAGGCTCCTCTGTCCACGGGATTCTCTAGGCAAGAATACTGGGGTGGGTTGCCATTTCCTTCTCCAGAATTACTTTCTAGGTGGGGTCTTTGGAGACGTGAAAGGGATGGCTTTGTAGGGGGAAAGACGGGAGCTAGAGAGAACAGCCAGGACACTTATGGAAATCCAAATGAGAGATAAAGTCTTCAGCCAGGGCAATGGTGGTTGAGATAGGGCACAAGAAATTCTTAGGCAGGTATTATGTTATAATGGTTATAGTGAATCAAGTCCTAACTATGCAGAAGAGGATTTATGAATATGAAGCAGTGCTTTTTCTGTGCAAAATAGTGAGTATAATTCTGGCCACATTTCAAAATAATAAATAATAACAGAAAATGGCTTACATGATGTCTTGGTTTGGGTTCTCACAAGTATACTCTGGGATAAAGATCTATGTGCAAACATCTCTTTGGCAGGTGAGGAAACTTTGAGGGGAGTAAGAAAGTGAAATAGGGAGAGAAGGCAGCCAATAAATAATGCATTATCAAGCAAGTTACTCCTGTAGACAACTGGGGCTCAGTCCTGCTGGAGAGATTCTGGCAGCCAGTGCAGATGCCAGGTGCAGTTATTCCACTGGGGGCTGAGGGAGAGGTGGTATTTGTTTGGGCTGCTCTGAGCATGGGGCAATGGGTGCTGGCTCTTTGGCTCCTGCTGCCTGCCTCACAGGTGGCAAAGGAGGTGGGCTCCAGGGGCTAGAAAAGTCCCTCTGGCAGAGGCTGGCAGGTACTGGAAGTTTAAGTCCCTGGTTGCATTGAAGTGGCAGAAGCAGGGAATACAGGCAGAGGACCCACAACACCTACCACATGTGGAAATCGCTCTTTAGAGATTTCAAAAGATTCAACTCTTTAAGTTGTTTGAGCCTCCCAACAACTTTGTGAGTTAGAAAGATGTGTGGTTTCCAGCTGGAGCTGGGAGGCTCCTATTCACAGCCAGTTCGTCCTGCCTCCATCACTGTGATTCCAAACAGACATCTCTTGTCAAGGTCTTTCCCCTTTTCCTCACTACTGACCTGTTCAGATATCTGTTTCCTGATGTAGACTGTGAACTGTTGAATCTAGAAATTTTGTATACCTCACCTTTGTTTTACCAGATCCTGGTAAACAGGAGGTGCTTAGTAAATGTAACTGAGTGGCTGGATGAATGATTATAATCATCACCTTTTTCACTTTGTTAAAATTGGACTGACAGAGCTAAAGCAATTTAAAGTCACAAAACTAGTGAGAAGACACAGGACTTGAACTCAACCCCTCCACTTTCCTCTTCAGAAATCTTACTGCCACGACACAGATCCGTGAGGATGGGCATGGCAACTCTGTTGAGAATTCGTAAATCCCAGAGCCCTGTAGTGTTTGGAGTATTAATATTTGAAGGCAGGCCAACGGCTAGGAAGAAAGACCAGGAAACTTTGGAGTGGAGGAGTTTTTCACATTAGGAATTGACTTTTGTTTTGTTGTTTATAATATCTCAAAGTAGAATGGGGAAAGACAAACAGGGGCAAACACCGTGACCTTCGTAAAACAAAAAACTTTTTCCCTCCATATGCGAAAAACAAAGGACCCTCCCTGTAGGACCCAGTGCAAAACCTGAAAGCTGAGTGAGCATGTGCTATAAAACTCGTTGTGCTCCTCTGTCACCTGGGAAGTCAAGGGTGATGCTGGGCCTACATCCAGGAAGACTGGCCTTTTTGTTCTTTTCGTGCAGTATTCAACATAAGGGGTAGCAGCTGCAAGAGGGGAAGCCAGCTAAAGAGTGTTCAAAATGAATTTAAAAGTGCATTCTTGAGTGTCCTTGCAATAAATTTCTGCTAATGTAAAAAGCATGATTGATCTATAAGCATTTTTCTGCTTCTCTTCCCATTCTAATTTATATCATTCAGTGTCTTCCTCCTTTTGTTAGGAAATCTTGCATATGCCATTTTAAACAGCTGATTCTATTTAAGTAGCATTGAAATGTTACATTTTTTAAAAAAAAAGTATTTATTTTTAACTGAAAGATAATTGCTTTACAATATTGTGTTGGTTTCTGCCATACAGAAATGTTACACTTTTAACGTGTCAACTTTTTTTTTTTTAAGTCAGCTTGGACCTTGCCTTCTCATGAAAAGACCTAAATTTGTGACTTTTGAATTTTTTTTACCTTTGGAAACTGTACTTCACTTCTGTATTAAGGTCACAGGCTCCACTGTCAACTACATCTATGTTGGAATTTCAGTTCTACTCTTTATAGACTGTGACCTTGAGCAAGATACCAAATATCTCTATGCCCCAGTTGTCCCATCCATGCAAGGACGATGATAATAATGCCCTCCTCAGTTGGGCTATTTAAAGGCTTAAAGGAGATAATGAGAATTTCCAATAGGTCTATAGAATTTTTGTGTATTTAATCCTCACAAAACCCTCTCAGTTAGCTACTGTCGTAGTGTCCTTTTACAGATAAGGAAATTCGAGGCTTAAATAGGCAAAATGCCTTGATCAAGATCACAGAGTTACTAAGTGGTAGTATCAATATTTGGACCCTCACATATAATGCTGCTGCTGCTGCTGCTGCTAAGTCTCTTCAGACGTTTCTGACTCTGTGCGATCTCATAGACGGCAGCCCACCAGGCTCCTCCATCCCTGGGATTCTCCAGGCAAGAACACTGAAGTGGGTTGCCATTTCCTTTTCCAATGCATGAAAGTGAAAAGTGAAAGTGAAATCGCTTAGTTGTGTCCGACTCTTAGCGACCCCATGGACTGCAGCCTACCAGGCTCCTCCGTCCATGGGATTTTCCAGGCAAGAGTACTGGAGTGGGATGCCATTGCCTTCTCTGCACACACATAATGAAGTCTATAAAAAAGCACTGTCAATTATTATTGTTACCTAAATAAAATCTTTCTTGGATGTTTGTTATGTGAGTTAAAATTAGAGCTTCCCCGGTAGTTCAGCTGGTAAAGAATCCACCTGCAATGTGGGAAACCTGGGTTGGGAAGATCCCCTGAAGAAGGAAATGACTATCCACTCCAGTATTCTGGCCCGGAAAATTCCACGGACTGTATAGTCCATGGGGTCACAAAAAGTTGGACACAACTGAGCGACTTTCACTTTCACTTTGGTTGAGGCAGGAGTGGGAAGCCCAGATTTCTTCCTCCTGCCCAAAATGGCTGTAACTAGGTTGGAAACCACTGGCCATCCTATTGCTGATAGAGAAAAACAAACATGAATTAAAAACGAAAACAACTGATGGATCCTTACACATGTTCTGTTTGGAATGCCTTCTATGTCCCATTGGATACTTGAGAGGTAACTACCTATCTTGTTGCTCCTCAGGTAAACAGCTGTATCACCTAAGCTGACAGACAAGGCCAGAACCATGACAATAGGTTTTGGGGGGCCTGTTTTGTGAGATCCAAATGAGGTTAGGTGAGTGGTGCAACCAGATAATTTTGCATTAAAATTTGTAGTTAATAACTTAAATTGTTTGAAAAGTATTCATTCATTAATTCATTCAGCAAACAAAGTCATAGAGTACAAAATATGTATCTGACACAGTTCCAGTATTTGGGGTTTGTTGGGTTCAAGACACAAAGGTAGAAACCCAACTATATATGCTTACACCTCCTCCCACTGAGTCATCTCACTTGGCACCTACCGGTGCCCCTGCCTGCCCATTCCCCACTGGGTATGGTCTGGATGACCACTTATTTGTTGTACCATCTCAAACCAGACACTAATTTTTTTCCCATGTGTTCTTATATATTCTGTAATATTTCTATCATCATTTCCCATAGAGACTTGCATTGTTTCATTTTCTATGTTCAGAACCTTCCTTCCATGCTCTTCCAACCAAGGAAAACTTCTCATGTGAATTTATTTCACTTTTCAAGTCAAAAGGCTGGGGTTTTCTTCAGCATGATATCTCTGAAGGGACAGGGCTGCACAGCACCTAACTTGTAAGATGCTCATGAGGCTTGACCTCTGTCATATGGTAGGCCCTCAGTTACATATGGTTTCTTCTCTTCTTTAATAACATGGTAGCCTAAGTTACATACTATGAGATCATTTATAATATGTGCATTGTTATACATCAAGGGCTTAAAATATGGAGGCCATTTCTTCCTTTTCTAAGTTATCATCAAATAGAATTTCGGCTTCCCTGTAGCTCAGCTGGTAAAGATTCTGCCTGCAATGCAGGAGACCCCGGTTCAACTCCTGGGTCAGGAAGATCTGCTGGAGAAGGGATAGGCTACCACTTCAGTATTCTTGGGCTTCCCCAGTGGCTCCCTGGTAAAGAATCTGCATTGTTATATACCAAGGGCTTAAAATATGGAGGCCATTTCTTCCTTTTCTAAGTTATCATCAAATAGAATTTATGAACCTCAGATTCATGGGCTTACAATGAATATTATACAATTGAGGCAATAAAGCTCCATTCCATATTTTGGCTCAAAACTTCTTTCACACACATTTTTGGACCTAATAATAATATTTTGCAGTTGCAAAACTTCTTTTCAACTTGGACATTTGTATGATCGTTGGCATTGTTTCATGTTTATGTCAAGTAGTCTTATGTACCAATGAGTTGAGTTTTAACTTTCCATGTATAAATTTGGTGCTTGCATTTGTATGTGTCAGAAGTGGGAAGGCTAATTGAAAAGTGATGAGATTTGAATTTAAGTGACTTGACATGCAGGGGCTTCTAGGACTAATTATTAATTAATTGCTTCACCTATCTAACATTTATTGAGAACTTACATGGTGATGTGCAGCATACTAGGTGCTGTTAATACAAAGATGAAGAAGTTTCTCAGGAAGCTCATAGGCAATCAGTAGAGACGGTTCCATAAAGGCTTGCAGCATGGTGTGTGGAATGTGCAGAAATAGTTGTGTGGTATGGTGGTAACAAAAAAGCAAGAACAATCAATGCACCAATTTTTTCAGTATGCTATGATGAGGCCAACAGATCGTGAGATGATTTCCACTGAAAAATAATTTATACTCTGTTATACTCAGAGATTTCAAGAGAAGGGGCATGGCTGTACCACTTGAGAAAGATCCAGGGTTGGTCAGGATGTAGAGGGAGGAAGGGATGTGGACAGGAGGCTTTCCTGTGGTGAAGCAAGGCAGGGTAAGAAAGTTTAGGACTGGCTTGTTGAATGACTTCAGCAGACTCTGGGGAATAGAGGCTGGCCCTAGTTGCCTGGTATATGGTCCTGGGCAACTAAGGCAGGTGGATGAGACCTGTAAAGAAGGCAGTTGAGGGTGTGGGGTCTGGATTGCTTGGTTTGTACGTGAAGGGCATGCTCCTGGGCTAGTTGTTCGCTGTCTTTCTCTAGGAATTAGCTAACCCTGGAGAAGCAGTCCCTCCAGAAACAGCAAGTCCCCAAATATCAAGGCATCACAATGTACAAAATGGAGAATATGGTTAATTCTCCCATCTGGGCCAGGGCAACCCAAGACTAAATCAAGAGCAAAAGAGCTTTCTGGGCAGAGGGTTCTGTTTATGCAAATGCCAAGGGTCCTGGAAGAATCTGTTTGTATTTTAATATGGTCGGAGTCCAGAGTCAGGACAACATGTGAGTGGTAGGGCTGGGGGTAGGGGTGTGGTGCGATGGGCAGCAGCCAGTTCTGCCTGGTAAAGGAATTTGGACTTCATTTGAAAGGTAGTGAGGGATAACTGAAGGGTTTTACAGAGGAGGGTGACAGAGATTTCAGTTTCCTTCTGTTTGGTGAAAATCTATGCTGTTAAATCTGTGCTACTTAAAAATTAATGAGGTTTCACATTTCATCTTTGCAAGATAAACAACATGATATGTTTAGTACTTTGAATGGTTATGTAAAGCATATTTACTCTTTGTCTCCTACGGATTGTAAATCCTTGATGTTCTCTTTCCAGCATTCCCCAAGCAGGCTGGTAGTACAGCAGAGAGTACAGGATGATAAGGCAGTGGTTAGAGAACCAAGGCTAGTTATTCCTTTGGTTGAGTCACCTAACTTCTCCAAAGAGAGGCTCAATGAATAAGACCATTCACTGAAGCTGAAGCTGGTCAGTTGGTGTGGGTCCTGTCTCTGACACTTTCATCTGTTTCTTCATAAGAAAAATGGAAATAAAAAGAACACCTATATCATAGAACTGATAAAAGGATCTGCCATAGAACTGATAAAAGGATCTGGATGTGGTTTCCCCATCCATCATGCTTCTGCCAGCACCATCTCTTTGTAAGCCCAATGCCTTATAATGCAGAATTATGAGAATCTATGAAACATTGGACCAAAGAATGTACATCATGGAAGAATAAAAGGCAATGAGATGATACTTATGGAAGTCACTGGTACTATCATATTCCTCAACCCCCAGGTGCAGTTAGTCTTCTAAAGTATAAGACTAAAATTTTGAAGACTGCTGTTCTTGGATGAAGCCAGCATCCTGTAAAGTTAGTGTGCTATCTTATAGGTTGCTATAAATCAAGAGATCAGTGTCTGGCATGGTTCTTTTCCTCCTGTTCTCTGTGACCAAAATACAGACATTGGGGAACCAAAAGCTGAGTGGAGTAGTGCCTTTTGTGATTACATCTAATGTCTCCTAGCAATTTTGTGTTTCCTGTCCTTATGCCTCTGGGTTCTATTTCTACTTGGAGATACAATTGTTGTTCCCATGAATTGGAATCTACCAGTGCTGCCTTGTCCTTTCAAATTCTTCATGTTCCTAGGATGCTGCCGCAAAAGAGATTGTATTTCATCTGGGCTTGATGATTGTGAGTAGCAAAATAGCGCTGAGGCTACATGAATGGTGAGAATAGGGAGAAGTATGGAAACAGTAAATGCTTCATGGAATTTTAATGAAAGACTGTCACAACTCCACATAGGCAGGTCCAGCAAGGACTCAGATCCCTCAAGAATGAAAGTCTGGTCAATGAGCTGGGCAAAGAACTCCAACAAATGAGTTGATAAAGCAAAGAAACACAGAATGTATAGCCTTGAGTTGTATTTCCTTCCTTGCTATTCTATAGAGGTGGTAGATAGACAATAGGTAGATAGATAGATAGATGATAAGTAGATACTAGGTAGCTAGATAGATAGGTAGCTAGCTAGCTAGATAAAAGTTTGGCTGGGAGGCTGGATGGCTGGATGGGTAGATGGATGGACTCATACATATATACGTGGGTGTTTCCATAGTGTAGTAGTTATCACATTCGCCTCACTCATATACATTCATACATAGTAAAACCTCACCATAATATGAAAATTGGACCCCAAACTTTTAAAATTCTTGTTTTAATAAGGTTCCTGAAAAGTGGTATTTAGAGTTGATCTTTCAGTCACCTTGTAAAAGAAAAGGGAATTTTTCAATTATTTAGTTATGCAGAAAATAGATTAACTTACACACAGAATATATCCTATAAACAAAACTAGGAAAGACCCAAATGATTATAAGGCAGTCACTTTCTACTTACTCTTTTTCCTAACCCCTTTCAAGAAGATAAGAACTTAAACCCAGCTCAACTTTTTTAAAAAATTAATTTATTTTAATTGGAGGATAATTGTTTTACAACATTATGATGGTTTTAGCCATACATCAACATGAATAGGCAACATGAATAGGTTTAAATGTATCCCCGCTAACCTGACTTCCCCTCCCACCTCCCTCCCCACCCTATCCCTCTGGATCTCAGAGCACTGGCTTTGGGGCTCCCTGCTTCATGCATTGAACTTGCACTGGTCATCTGTTTTACATATGGTAATGCACATGTTTCTATGCTATTTTCTCAAGTCATCCCACCCTTGCCTTCTCCCACTGGGACCAAAAGTCTGATCTTTACATCTGTGTCTCCTTTGCTGCCATGCATGTAGGATCATCGGTACCATCTTTCTAAATTCCATATATATGTGTTAATATACAATATTTGTCTTTCTCTTTCTGACTTACTTCACTGTGTATAATAGACTTCAGGCTTAGTCACCTCATTAGAACTGACACAAACATGTTCCTTCTTATAACTGAGTGATATTCCATTGTTCAAGCTAGATTTAGAAAAGGCAGAGGAACCAGAGACCAAATTGCCAACATCCGCTAGATCATCGAAAAAGCAAGAGAGTTACAGAAAAACATCTATTTTTGCTTTATTGACTATGCCAAAACCTTTGACTGTGTGGATCACAATAAACTGTGGAAAATTCTGAAAGAGATGGGAATACCAGACCATCTGACCTGTCTCTTGAGAAATCTGTATGCAGGTCAAGAAGCAACAGTTAGAACCAACATGGAACAATGGACTGGTTCCAAATTGGGAAAGGAGTACATCAAGGCTGTATATTGTCACCCTTCTTATTTAACTTATATGCAGAGTACATCATGTGAAATGCCAGACTGGATGAAACTCAAGATAGAATCAAGATTGCCAGGAGAAATATCAATAACCTCAAATATGCATATGACAACACCCTGATAGCAGAAAGCAAAGAGGAACTAAAGAGCCTCTTGATGAAAGTGAAAGAAGAGAGTGAAAAAGCTGGCTTAAAACTCAACTTTCAGAAAACTAAGATCATGGCATCTGGTCCCATCACTTCATGGCAAATAGATGGGAAATGATGGAAACAGTGACAGACTTTATTTTCTTGGGTTCCAAAATCACTGCAGATGGTGACTGCAGGCATGAAATTGAAAGATGCTTGCTCCTTGGAAGAAAAGCTATGAAAAACCTAGACAGCATATTAAAAAGCAGAGACATTACTTTACCAACATATGTCTGTATAGTCAAAACCATGGTTTTCCCAGTAGTCATGTAGAGTTGGACCATAAAGAAAGCTGAGCGTTGAAGAAGACACTTTTGAACTGTGGTGTTGGAGAAGACTCTTGAGAGTCCCTTGGACAGCAAGGAGATCAAACCGTCAATCCTAAAGGAAATCAGTCTTGAATATTCATTGGAAGGACTGATGTTGAAGTTGAAGCTCCAATACTTTGGTCACCTGATGCGAAGAACTGACTCATTGGAAAAGACCCTGATGCTGGGAAAGATTGAAGGCAGGAGGAGAAGGGGATGCCAGAGGATAAGATGGTTGGATGGCATCACTGACTCAATGGACATGAGTTTGGCAAGCTCCAGGAACTGGTGATGGACAGGGAGGCCTGGCATTCTGTAGTCCATGGGATCGCAAAGATTCAGACACAACTGAGTAACTGAACTGAACTAATATTCCATTGTGTGTATGTACCACAACTTCCTTATCCATTCATCTGCCCATGGACATCTAGTTTGCTTCCATGTCCTGGCTCTTGTAAACAGTCCAGCTCAGCTTTGAATAGGAGCTGGGTGAAGAGCAACAGTCAATCAAATCACATTACGTTGCATTGGCATAGTCTTCCTTTTGTGGGAAAGAGCGTAGGTATGTTTTTCCTTTGGTATGGTTTCCTTCTTTTATTTGATAAATGTGTTGCTTAAATTAACTTTTGAAGATTATAGGGGTCAGTTTATTAATTTTCCTGTCTCCCAGAATCCATTCTCCCCTGTTTTCTTTTGAGAAATCCCCTCTCCCCGATTTGTGTCATTTAGATGGAACTCTCCATAAAGGGGCCCTACCTTTGTCTAAACAATGAGTGAGTTCATGACTCGATACACATGTCCTTGGCTAATTGGAATTTATCTCCAGAAGATGAGAGCATGAGCAGAGTGATACAAAGAAGGAAATGAAATCAGGTTGAAGTGGACATGGTGGTAGCACCATGTCTGGCTCCTTCCACCAGAATCTCTGGAGCTATCTTGATTCTTGTTCCTTCTGAGCTCTATTCCTCTAATATTCTTTCCATCTTGTGAACCATCCTACATCCATCAAACAAACTCATTTTGTCTAATATTAATTGGGGACTAGATTGGATTCCAAGCTTAGATCGGAATCCAATAACCCTAACTAGGTCAGAATAGAAAGCTCTTAAAGCAGAAAGAAAGGGGAAAGATAAATACTCCTGGCATAAGGAAGTTATGAGCCAAATGATGATGGTCTTAAACAGCATGGTGAGTCTGGATAACCTCAAGTAGCTCAGAAAAAAGAGTCAGTACAAAATTAATCTTTAAGTGCTTCTTATCCTTGCCTGGTGATTCCCAATATGTGGGCTATGGGTCTCTACAGTTGAAATAAAGTCTTTAAGAACTTCATCTATAAATTGAGGGAAAATCTATGGAATTATTGTCATGTGGCTTGTGGAAAATGTTTAAAACATAAGAAGCTTTACCGCTGAAATGGCAGGGAACAACTGGTCTAAGTCAGCAGTAGTTCTCAGTTGTAGAGTAGTTAACACATTTTGCCTATTATGGTGCAATTTGATACTAAAATTAGTTGAAATGCCAAGGGTTATAGGTGCATTATTTCTTCTATAAATTAGATCAGATTTAAGGCTGTTTTTTTCTGTAAATTCATCTTGTCTACTAGCATTCTGATTTGTTTTCTTGAGTGGGAGAGAACAGAGTGGAATTTTAACTGCTACTCCGAGAATTGTACACAAATCATTTTCTATTCTATCTCCATCACAGAGCATGGTGAGCCTCTGGTATTGGGCTCTGATGATTATAGAGGTAATGCATTATCTTGATGCTTGTGAATTGTAGCTCCATTGTTACTTTCTTTTTATAGTTCACTTGACCTATGGGTACACTTATTATTTATTTAGAAAATATCCAAACTTATGCAAAAGTTAACAAAATAGTATTAAAAAATTCCTGTATTCCTTTTGCTCAGATGTCCTAATTGTCAACATATTATTGCATTTACTGTATGTCTTCTAATCTCTCACATGTATATATCAGAAAGATAAGAGTAGACAGCATATCTATCTATCTATATCAAGCAAAGACCGAATGCCTGAGACTAGTCATGAGGAAACTGGGTGGACCCCAACTGTGCATTTAGTTGCCCTGTCTCTGTAGCCTCCTTCAGTCTGGAATAGTTCTTCAATCTTTCTGTTTTTTTGCATCTGTGATAGTTTTAAACAGTGCAAGCCTTTCATGCATTGTTCAATACATGCAGTAAGTATATATTTAAAAAACTTCTAGTGGAAAAGCAAAATGGAATTTTTTTCTAGCATTAGGAAAAGCAAGGATGAATTCATTAATTAAGATGACCCATTAATAGGAATTAATAAGAATAATATACTTATTTATGGAGAAGGAAATGGCAACCCACTCCAGTATTCTTGCCGGGAGAACCCTATGGACAGTGGAGCCTGACAGACTACCGTCCATGGGGTCACAGAGACTTGGACATGACTTAGTGACTGAACAACAACATATACTTATTTAACCCATTGTTTTCAAAATGTTATCATTTTAAAAATGTGATCAGTACAAAAATTGTCTATTTATGTTATTTTTTTCATAAAAGTTTTTGAAACCCAGTGTAAATATAACACATTTCAGTTAAGACTGGTCACATCCCAAGCGCTTCATAGCCACATGCAGCCCATGGCCAGCATACTGGGCAGTGCACTGTCACTGTGACTCATGGTTTGGGCCCTCCTATTGCTTCAAGACCAGACTCAGGCAGGCATTCTTTGCAGAAGTGAAGCTGTGCCGTTTGTGCTTTGTCATATCAGGAGGCACAGGTGTTGACCTGACATCCCTGCCATTGTTAACCTTGGTCATGGCACATGATAGTGTTGTTCAGGTTTCTGTACTACAAGGTCACCATTTTTTTCTTTTGTAGTTGATAAATATTAATCCTATTCCTCTTCAAACCATCAGCCACCAACTTTTACTTCCAAGACAATTTCTTACTGTATCAACTACCAGTATATTGATTGCCAGTATATTGATTGTTTTCTATCATTTCTTCTATATTTACTAGTTGGTTTCCTATTGTAAGGAATAGCTTTTTCTTCTTTCCCCTTCATTCACTCATATTAGTGTTGGCCCACGGATGTCTATCTTACTCAAAATTATATTTTAATCTGTTACTATAAGTATTTATTTTGATGCTTATAATGTACCAGATTTGACCATTAGAAGTCTCTTCAAGCTGACTCCTCTGTCCCTTTGATGAATCTTTGTCATTCTTTGAGCATTCCTTCAATTATGGTCCAATAAGATATTCTAGGTTTGTCTCATATTTTTCTTGTCTAACCTTTGGAATTAGTTAGTTCCCCAAGGAGTCCTGTTTCCTTATAATGTAGGATATAATTTAGAAACCAAGATTTTGCTGTGATGCACTGGGTCAGTGGACAGAGCTAAGATGCATACATATACATATATCTGTATACATATACATTAATATTTATTATATGTTTATTGAAATACCATGAGTTCACACTGATATCTGCAATTCCAACTGAACACCTTGGAGTTCTTTTTACTCTTCCCCTTTTTCATACTTTTAATCCTTCCTTCTATAGTATGAAACTTGGTTCCCATTATTTTGAATATATTTACTTATTTGTTCAATCCCACTGTATGTCACCAATGGCTAGAGCATCCTAGCTATCTTTTTGATCCTCAGCCTCATTGCTGTCTCCATGGACTTGTTGCTGCCTTCTTGGTCCCACAAATACCTCCTTCACACCACTGTCTCCTTGGTCCCCTGACCTTGCAACTACATCCTTGGTCCTGCTGCCTTTCAGCCCCTCCCTTCCTTAGACCATCCATGCTGCTTCTCCAAGGGAGTGAGGAGGAAAGGAAGGGGAAGCAAGTGGACATGAAGAGGGAATGCTTTCTTTTTAAATTAAGAAGTCAAACACAGACTTAGGCTTCTGGGAAAATGGCATATTAGATATTTTGAAAAGCTCTCTCACTGACAAACACCTAAGTGATAAAGTTAAAAACAAGAGATAAGTTAAAAATCAAACAAACAAATGTTTTAAGTACATTTACAAATTTTCAAAGGTAAGTAACCCCAAACAACACAATAAAATAAAATTTAAAATCATGATGATTCAGAGCTGAAACCAGAGTGGTAAGTGGATACAGGAAACTGAGCTGTCCTGAGTGGGAAAGGGGAGGGAAATATAGCTCCCAGTAAAATAGAACTTCAAGGATTGATGCCTCATCCAGGGATAAGAAATACTAAGCCTGAGGCCTATGCAGTGTGGGCAGCTGACAGCCCAAGCTCATAAACATCTGGGCAGTATAAGGAGCCACACTTTCATCAAAAGTTGGGCTAGACATTGACAAGGAAACTGGTATACTTCTTCCACAAGAAACACAGAAGTATCTCCTGAGAATTTGCTACTCTAGACCTATTCTCGAGGGATGTCTGGAGTTTAAGTTTAGACCACCTCTGTGGCGAGGCAAACATCAAGTTGAGATTAAGTTAAACTGATTCTGGAGTCTGGAGGTTTTACAGATCTTCTCTGGAGAAGGCCATTTTAAACCTAGGCTACTTAAATTTCCCAAAATTAAGTTCAGTCAAATATGAGCTCACGACTAAGGAAAAAAAAAACCCCAAACATCAGACACATGAGAAAACAAGCCACTAGGTTTAAAAAGCAGCAGAAACAACCGATTGAAGATTTGGGCTCAATAAACTTCAGGTATTTGTATTATCTGATATAGAATGTAACATACCTATGTGTGAAATAGAAATGAAATTTAAAAACCAAAATCACAGGACATAATCAGAATCAATCAGAAATGCTTAGGAAAAAATATATGATCATTGAAATTGTGACTAGCTCAAAGACATTCAGAACTCTCACACACCACTGGTAGGAAGGTAATTGGTACAAATACTTGGGGAAAAGGTTGTGTCTGTGAAAAGTGAACCTAGAGCAAATCCTAAGACCTGGAAATTCCACTTCTTAGTACACATCCAGCAGGAGTACATGTATATGTGCACCAGAAACATGTCCTGGAATGTTCATAGCAGCACTATTGGTAATAACACTTAACTAGAAACTTTGCATATGGCCACCAATACATTGTAATGATAAATTAATATTCCTGCAGTGGAAAAGCTATACAGTAATGAGAGTGAATAAGCTATAACTACATTCCTGGGCATGCATCTGGAGAAAATCATAATTCAAAAAGATGAATGCACCCTAATATTCATAGCAGTACTGTTTAGAATAGGCAAAACATAGAAGTAAGCTGAATGTCTTTCAGCAGATGAATCGATGAAGATGTGGTATATATGTATATATATACAATATATATTATTTACTATATAATATATATATAATATAATATATAGTATATATATATACACACGATCTATCTATCTATCTATATATATATGTATATGATGGAATATTGCACAGCCACAAAAAAGAATGAAATAGTGCCATTTGCAACAAACTGGATGGACCTAGAGTTTATCATAGTAAATGTTGCAAGTCAGAGAAAGGCAAACATCATCTGATATCATTTATATGTGGAATCTAAAAAAATGATGCATATGAACCTATTTACAATCAGAAATAGACTCACAGACATACAAACGAACTTACAGTTACCAATGGTGAAAGGGGGAAGAAGAATAAATTAGGAGTTTGAGATTAAAATATACACATTACTATATATAAAATAGATAACTAGCAAAAATCTACTGTATAGCACAGGGATCTATACTCAATTTCTTGTGTTAAGTTATAATGGAAAATTAATCTAAAAAAGAATATACATGTATATAGATATATGAATTACTTTGCTGTACCCCTGGAACTAACACAACAATATAAATCAACTATTTCAATAAAAATTCTTTTAAAAACAAAAAAAAACCCTAAAACTACATATAAAAATATGTATGAATCTCGCAAGCATCATGTATAAAAGAGATCGGACACAAAAGTTAATATGCTCATTATTCTATTTAAATGAAGTCCAAAAATAGATAAAACTAATCTATGCTGTAAAATTCATGATAATGATTATCTATGGTGGGAGTGAATGGCAGAAGGAGGACAAGGGAATTTTGGAATAGTTGGTCTTGTTATGTTTTTAGATCTGAGTACTGTTGGTGCTAGTGGTAAAGAACCCACCTGCCAAAGCAGGAGTTGTAAGAGATGTGCATTTGATTCCTGGGCTGGGAAGATCCCCTGGAAGAGGAATGGCAACTCACTCCAGTATTCTTGCTTGGAAAATGCCATAGACTGAGGAGGCTGGTGGGCTATAGTCTATAGGGTTGCAAAGAGTTGGACATGACTGAAGCAACTTAGCATTGCACTGTTTACACAAATGTGTTCCATCTATGGAACTTAATATGTTGTATATTTAGGGTATGTAAGTATAGTCTTCTGAATGTATATTATGCTTTAATAACAAGTTTGAATATAAAAGTAATTCTAGCTTAAGAAACAGTGAGCAGTGCCTCAACATTTATTCATTCATTCAACAAATATATTCATGCACTGTTCTTGTAGTTACCAGGAATACAGCAGTAAACAAGAAAGATCTTTCCCTTAGAGACCTTATAGTTTCCTAATAGAGAAAATACATTAAGAAATGAATAAGTACACTATAAGCATCTCAGGGAATGATAAATTTAGTGAAGAAGAAATTAAGACAATGCAATGGAGAGTGTAAGGAAATAGATAACATTGGCTGGGGTCCATCACAGAAGACCTTCCTAAGGCGGTAGCAACAGAGCAGAAGCTGAAAGAAGGGAGCGCCGGCCACACGAGCAGTTGAGAGGATGCTAAGGCCCTGAGGCAGGAATAACCTTAGAGTTCTGGGGGAAAAAGTTGAAATTCCTCTCAGAGTAAAGATGATATTTGGCTATTTTTTTCCTCATAAAATGAGATGTCTTGTTGGGAACGTGTACATAAGTCTTCCTTGACAAATATTTGTGATAGTATCTGCCTGAGCCATTGAGAGCCAATATATCCTTGGCCCTGAGAAGCCACTGAAGGAAATAAAGTCAGGGAGTGACATGGTGAGGCCTGTGTTTTAGAAGGATTATTCCAGCGATGATAGAAAGGATCCAGAGGAAAGAGAAAGGGAAAGAACATGTGGACAGACAGAATACAGGCTGGAGAACCATTTTAGAACTGACTGCACAGAGTCAACAAACTAAAAATTGTGAAAATACACTGTGAACATAGCTTATTTCGGATTCTAGTGGCACATGTGATGCCTGTGGAAGGGTTTTGTTGTGAGAGGTGTCTCCCTCAGGCTGAGAGTTGCTAATGAGAGATTGTGCTGATCACACTAGGCTCCCAACTTAGTTTTCATTTAATGGAGTGTGTTTTCACTTAACTCACATAAAAACTGATGGAGGGCTCATTGGTCTGTTGTTTTTTAAACTTGTATTTGAATCACTCTTGGGACCAAACCAATTTAGTAATTCATTTCCAAATTCTTAACAAATATCGAACAAAATGCTGGTTGGCACCTTTTTAAGTACATCCTCTACATCAAGCAAGAAAATACGTTGCTGAATTATTTCAGATAATCCACTAAGAAAACAGATCCGTCCTAATTGACATTGCATCTCTTCTTTATAGAACAATCTGTGTCCAGGCAAGAAAGAGTTGCCCTTTCTTTTCTCTTTTCTATTTTCACTGTGTCTTCCCCCAGCACACTCACACAGAGGGGAAGAGACAGTTAACCCCATATCCCCATCACCTCCACCACCAGGGGATTTTTCCCCCCATTTTGCTGGCATATAGTTGATTTACAATGTTGTATTAATTTCAGGTGTACAACAAAGTGATTCGGTTATACATATACATACATTAATTCTTTTTAGATTCTTTTCCCATATCAGTTATCACAGAATATTGAATAGAGTTCCCTGTTCTATACAGTATGTCCTTGTTAATTATCTGTCTTATATATAGTAGTGTGTATATGTTCATCCCAAGATGCTAATTTATCCCTTCCCCTCACATTTCCCCTTTGGTAATCAGAAGTGTGTTTTTAGTATCTATAAGGCTGTTTCAATTTTGTAAATTAGTTCATTTGTGTCATTAAAAAATAGATTCCACATATGAGTGATATCATATGATAATTTGTCTTTCTTTGTTTGACCTACCCTCACTTAGTATGATAATCTCTAGGTCCATTCATGTTACTACAAATGGCATTATTTCATTCTTTTTTATGGCAGAGTAATATTCCATTGTATATATGTACCACATCTTCTTTATCTATTCTTCTGTCAGTGGACATTTAGGTTGCTTCCGTGTCCTGGCAATTGTAAATAATGCTGTAATGAACATTGGAGTGTATGTATCTTTTCAGATTATGGTTTTCTCCAGATACATGCCCAGGAATTGGATCTCAAGTGCTTTTAATCTATAGTAATGTGGTAACATAGAAGTTTCTGCTAAGTCGCTTCAGTCGTGTCTGACTCTGTGCGACCCTATAGACCGCAGCCCACCAGACTCCCCCGTCCCTGGGATTCTCCAGGCAAGAACACTGGAGTGGGTTGCCATTTCCTTCTCCAATAGAAGTTTCTATTGCTCATCAACATAAGGGATGTTGATTTCTCTCCACTGAGTAACTGCAGTTGGCCAAGTACACAAGAGATTTTCATTTCTATGGGGGCATCAACTCTGGACCTCACTCTGGACCTATTACAGACACTCAACAGGTGCTGTTGTAGTCACTCTGCATAAATAAAGGGATAGCACCTCTTTATCTCACCAGGTTAAATAAGAAACATTGTTGAAGACCCACACATACACTGGTTGGACTTTTTAAGGAACTGACTCATCCAGATTACCTTTGATAAGTGGGTTTATTGCAAGAATGCAGAGGACAGTGAATGATCATATTTTCAGTCTGTGAAAAAAACAGCTATCTTTTTTCCAGTGTTATATCTCTCCTTTCTATACTCATATAGCTGCTATGCAACCCTACCAGATTTTATTAGGGCACACAACTAGAGGCAACGCAGCCCAAGGCAACATCTTCCTGCTCCCCTTGCAGCTGAGTGTGGCCATATGAACAAGTTCTCCCAAAAGTGATGAGTAGAAGGGAAGTATGCAACTTCCATGCCACTTAGAGAAATTTGCTTGAATTCCATATGCTCACTTTCTGCTTCTCCATGGGCTGAAAATGGATCCTCTGCTGCTGAGATAGCTTTGATTATATAACTAGGACCACTTCCCAGGAGATGACAAAGCCCCTATAGTTCAGAAGGAAGGATTTTGACATGTGTGGTTTCACACAAAGTTGATTTAACTATGCTTCCACACTCTAGAACATGATACATTGTATTCATGGATTATAAATCATTTCCAGGCTTCCAAAGAGATTATTTTTTTGCAGTACATTGAAAAGTGAGCTTCCCAGGTGGCTCTGTATATAAAGAATCCACCTGTCAATGCAGGAGAATACAGGAGACACAGTTTCAATCCCTGGGTTGGGAAGATCCCTTTTCATAGAAAATGGCAACCCTCACCCCCACCCCAGTATTCTTGCCTGGAAAATCCCATGGACAGAGGAGTCTGGCGGGCTACAGTCCATGGAATCAGAAGTCAGACATGACTTAGCTACTAAACCGTCACCACCACTCTAGTATTCTTGCCTGGAAAATGCCATGGACAAAGGAGCCTGTTGGGCTACAGTCCATGGGGTCCCAAAGAGTCGGACATGACTGAGCACAGCACACACATATGCACATATACATTGAAAAGCATCTCCTTCTGAAGGCTCCATTCACCTTGACTTTCCACTTCTTCAGTTCAGAGGGTGAGCCAGTTCCAAACCACTCAGGGCTGTCCTAACACACAGCTGGGAAAGGTGGTGACCACGGGAGAGTTCATTGCTGAAAAAATATTTCTTTATCTGTTGTTAGTATCTGGAAATTCTTCATTAGAAATTCATCCTCTTAGTTTAAGGAAATGTATTTTGATCCAAAAAGAAAATATCTGTGTAATGTCAAGAACTACGAAGAGTCTGAAATTTTATTTACTCACAAGCTAACAAGCTAGCCTGCCACAATTTCACACAAGCTAGTAGGAGACAGGTGTCTTCTGTGTCAGAGACAAAGGTCTCTGATACTGATGGCTTTGCAGGCTGCGTGAGCTTCATGCTCACATTGGTTCCCCTTGCTCCCAAGTCTCACTGGGGACCTAGGTGAAGTTGTGCATCACTTGAGGAAATCCCTATTTTTGAAAGAGTGATTCTAGTAAATTTGCCCAACCTTGGGATAATCTTTGGAAGCAGACATTATCTTCATTACGCTGGGTCATGAAGCTAAAGCGCTTTCTGTCCTGGAGGGAGATATTATCTCTGTCTTCCAAGGCTGTCTGTTAAACAGGCAACCTTGAAAAAACAGTATGGAACAAAAGCTGATAAAAGAAAAACAGAAACACTATTGAGAATTGTCAACCAACATATGAGAGAAAGACTATTAAGCCCCTAGCAATTTTATACACATGACCAAGTGTGTAAGGACACTCTCTAGGCTGGCCATCTGAAATAGTTTCCCAACAAAAGAACAGCAAGTCAAAGAGGTAACTTCCAGAGTCCCAGTGGCCAGGTACTCAACAAAGAGTGATAGAGCTGGATAAAATAACTCAGTTGGAGACCCTGGAACAGGAATAAAGGTGTTGCCTTCACATACTTGACTTGGCTCTTTCTGCCTACAATGTTAATACTATTTTTTCCCTTTGCTAAGATACTTTTTCACTTTTTCCTTTAAGATTCTGATAAGGCATCTCCTTTTCTGCAAAACCTGCCTTCAGCTGAGATAGGTATTGTGCATCTGTGTTTCTGTGGCACTCCATGCCTACTTTCCTTTGCAGTAGCATTTACTGTAATATATTATAACTTTCTGCTGCTGCTGCTGCTAAGTCGCTTCAGTCGTGTCTGACTTTGTGTGACCCCACAGACGGCAGCCCACCAGGTTCCGCTGTCCCTGGGATTCTCCAGGCAAGAACACTGGAGTGGGCTGCCGTTTCCTTCTCCAGTGCATGAAAGGGAAAAGTGAAAGTGAAGTCGCTCAGTTGTCCGACTCTTAGCGACCCCATGGACTGTAGCCTACCAGGCTCCTCCGTCCATGGGATTTTCCAGGCAAGAGTACTGGAGTGGGGTGCCATTGCCTTCTCCAATTATAACTTTCTGCATATTGATAATTTCTCTTAATTGATAGGAACTTTCTTGAGGGCAAAAACTGTCTATCTCTCAGTCTCTCTGGCTGCCATAAATGTTTGTGCAACTGAACTGGACTGGGGAGAATGTCAGTACCTAGATTTGACCTTGCATCTTCACTGGTCTTTAAATTCAGTGTAAGGCTATTGTTGTTCAGTCATGTCCTACTCTTTGCAACCCCATGGACTGCAGGGATCCAGGCTTCTGTTCTCCACTATCTCCTGGAGTTTGCTCAAATTCATGTCCATTGAGTTGACAATGCCAGCCAACCATCTCATCCTCTATCACCCCCTTCTCCTCCTGCCCCTGATCTTTCCCGGCATCAGGTTCTTTTCCAGTGAGTTGGCTCTTCACATCAGATGGCCAAAATATTGGAATTTCAGCTTCAGCAACAGTCCTTCCAATAAATATTCAGAATTGATTTCCTTTAAGATTGACTGTTTTGATCTCCTTGCAGTCCAAGGGATTCTCAAGAGTTTTCTCCAGCAGCAGATTATAATAACTATAACAGATTATAATAGGCTTCCATCATGGCTCAGCAGTAAAGAATCTGCCTGCAATGCAGAGGCTTCTGGAGATGTGGGTTTGATCCCTGGGTTGGGAAGATCTCTTGGAGGAGAGCATGGCAACCCACTCCAGTATTCTTACCTGGAGAATCTCATGGACAGAGGAGGCTGGCAGGTCACAGTCCATGGGCTTGCAAAGAGTTGGAATGACTGAAGTGACTTAGCACACATGTACACATGCACCATAATATAATAGCTATACCAGATTGTAATAATTATACCAAATTATAAGTTCCTGCAGTGCTTTGAATTCTTTGATATTTCCTTAAGAGTGATACTTCACAGTAGGTGGGAAATGAATTAGATGAGATTCTTTCTTTTGGTAATTATAAAGGCTAAATGAACAAGAAATTACTCAAGGTCATGTTAGATGTCACCAGTGCTGGATAATTGTTCTGATCTTCAGGAAACAGATTGTACATTTGAATTTTGGAATTTTGATAAAGAGACTTTACTGTTGTGGGTTAGGGTACAAGCTAAGCTACTATAACAAAGATACCCCCAAAACATACTAGCTCAAATAAAGTAGTAGTTTATCTTTCATGTATTGGTCCAAAATTAGATGGATAGATGGACCAGGGTAAGTTCTGTTGGAAAAATCAAATTTCCTTTTTTTAATTTGTCACTTAAAGTTGTTTTGACATCTCATATATCACTGTGGGGTGTGAAAGTTAGTTTTCTGTAACACCCTACATTTCCAGACTCTCTATTTACTTTGTTTCTGATCAAAATTGCCGTTTGTTCCCCCATGTGGTATTATTTGTTTTATAATATTGCCAAACACAGCCAGTAACAACACACATAAAATTACATTTCAGTATTCCTATCTCTCCATCTAAAGATGCCTGCTCAGTAGACACACAATCTGCTTTTCATGTTATCTCAGAAGGTGGTTTTACCAAATATGATACATGGATCTCCATCTCTCTAACTTCAGAAATCAGTCTTCTCAATATCTCACAGCTGGACCAATGCCACTTATTATAATTCTGAGGGATTTGTTTTTGCTTTGTTATTTGATGACAGCTCCCTGCTTCTGTTCTCAATATGCATATTAGCCAGGGTAAGGTATTATGGTAGGTTATATTAATATTATTGTTCCCAATTATTTGCTACTCCTCTCTGTAGAGGGATTATAGTTCTCTTCTCCCTTGTAGTAAGCATGGCCATGTGACTTGGTGTGAGCAATGAAATGGGGACAGAACTATTGCGTGCCACTTCTGAGCAGAAGCTTAAAAAGCCATCTCATGGCTCCTCCCACTTTCTTGCCTCTGCTATTAAAATAGCAGCACCCCAGCTAGGTCTGCGTCTTCACCTTAAATGCCTGAGTGAAGACACATAAAGCAGATACACAGCCAATCCACAACCACATCTAATGTGAGAATATCTAATAGAGTTCTAAGCTACTGATACTTTGTGGTTGTTTTCATAGCATACCTTAGTGAAAGCTAATATTAAAGCTAAAATGTACCACAGAAATAAACTCCTGTTTCTTAGTGGCTTAACAAGAGTTTAAAGCTCTCCTTTAGAGTTGGGTGAGGGGAGCTCCATTTTTTTAGGATACAGCCTGCTATTTGGCATTACTAGGACAATTGTCATGAACTACAATTGCTTTGAACTTATCTGACCAATGTCCCTTTGTACCATGTACAACCAAATCCACTGGGAGGAAGCCTCGTGAAGGTCTGAATTTTTATTGTTATTTTCTTGTACTGCAAATCCTCTTAGTTTGTTGTATAGTTTGACTCTTGCCATTCTGAAATTCGTTTTGATCATGGATGTACCATGTTTTTTGTCATTAAAGAAGGATTAATTTGGTTGCTCCAAAATGAATTCTATTTTCCAAATCCAATATTCTTTTGAACTTATTCCAGAAACTGTGAAGTAGTGTCAGTCTCCTGATGTATTTGGGGCTCTGCAGTCTTGGTGTAGGGAGAAATTTTAGGCTCTGTCTTCCCCTTCTTCACTTTTCAGTCTCAAACCTCACATAGAATTTCTAAATGCGCCAAAGTGACCTGCTTATTTCTCTCTTATCTAAAGACGGTGATTAAAATTAGCTCAGTGCTGAAGCTCTCAAAGCCTTTGAACAGATCTCAGCTGCTCGGTCTATCTTTGATTAGGGTATGTTCATTTAGGTGTTCCAACTCCTTTAAAAACTCTTCAGTAAATTTCCAAGCCTCTTGTCTAACACCACTGACCGATTGCCTTTCCAACTCCCAGCCCTAAAGGGCTCTAAAGTCATTTCTCCGACATTCTCATCAACTAATTGAACTTTGATTGGTGTCAGCTGCTGCCAACTGTGATAAAACGGTTTTCAGTAAGCCTTGACATTCTGGAGGTGACATTAGGTCACTTTCTCATAGTTATAAACAGGACAGCTTTAGAATCAAGAGGGGGAGCTGATGCTATGAATCACCTTTCATTCAACAGATCTAAATTAAGATCTGACTTTGTGGGGGGTGGTAGGGAGGTTCAGGAGGGAGGGGACATATATACCTATGGCTTATTCATGTTGATGTATGGCAGAACTAACAGTACTGTAAAGCAATTATCCAATTAAAAATAAATAAAGTAAATAAATATAAATAAATAAAAAAATCTGACTTTGTGCCAGATATTGTTGGAGTGGGGTAAGAACTTACTCCCTCCTTCAAATTCTCATTGAACACAACAAAATACTGCAATTGGAAAAGATGGTGAGTTCAGACCAAGGGAAGTGCTTTCCAGCTTTGAGACTGCTGTGAGGTAAGGAAGAGGCCAGGGCAGGAGATGTGGCAGATGTGTGTGTGTATGTGAGGTCTCCATCCAATCCTCCTATACCACCACGAGGGAAGTATTCAGTCCTAGCAACCCCTCTTATGTGTGAGGAAACCAGCACCCTCAGAGCACTCACTGAGTTTGTAATTGGCTTGGATGATGAGTTAAGTTGTGTGGGCTCCCAGGGAAGGTGGTTGTATCCGTTAGAGAAGGGATGCCTGGAGCCCCCTGTGGAAAATAGCCACTGAATAGAGATGAGGTTCCCTGAAGGGACTGACCTGGGCTGCAGCTTCCTCCAAACTTTTCAGAGGGCTGTGCATGTGTGCTAAGTCACTTCACTCATGTCTGACTCCTTGTGACCCCGTGGACTTTAGCCCATCAGGCTCCTCTGTCCATGGAATTCTCCAGACGAAAATACTGGAGTGGATTGCCATGCCCTCCTCCAGGGGATCTTCCCCAGAGATTGCACCTGTGTCTCCTGCACTGCTGGTGATTCTTTACTGCTGAGTCACCAGGAAGGCCCCTCCCAGAGGGCAGCCATACTTCTAATCTCACAAAGTAAAACTACAGTATATCTAAATATTCTTTTTTTAATATGTGTCTAATATTGTTGGAAATATTTGATCAAAGACCCACAGTCTTTGTGGCAGGATCTGCCTGAACAATGCTGGGTAAACATAGCTGTTCCTCTTCTGAGTGGGCAAACAGAGAATGCTCATTCACTGGGCAGGTGATGCAAAACAATAGCAGCTCTAAAGACAGCAGGCATTCTCATGCCACAGGACAGGTGTCACCCTGCGAGTCAGAGGAAGAAGAAGGAAAACTCTCAAATAACCTCTTATTTGCATTCTCAATAAGAGTAAATTGCATTTATGATGAAAAAGCAGGCAATCTGGAAAAGGGAGGAGTCTGGAAGTTTTCATCTTTTTTTTAAAACATTTAATTTTATTTCGGAGTATAGTCGATTAACAATGTTGTGATAGGTTTAGGTGAACAGCAAAGGAACTCAGGCCTACATGTGTGTGTGCTCAGTTGCTCAGTAGTGTTTGACTCTTTGTGACCCCATGGACTGTAGCCTGCCAGGCTCCTCTGTCTATGAGATTTTTCAGGCAAGAATACTGGAGTAGGTTACCATGCCTTCCTCCAGGGGACCTTCCAGACCCATGAATTGAAGCTGCATCTCCAGAGTCTCCTGAATTTCAGGTGGGTTCTTTACTGTTGGGCCACCAGAGAAGCCCCGCCCTACATATACATGTATCCAAACTTCTCTCCCATCCAGGCTGCCACATAACATTGAGCAGAGTTCCCTGTGCTATAGAGTAGGACATTGTAGGCTACCCATTTTATATCTAGCTGTATGTAGATGTACATACTAAACTCCTTAACTATCCTTTCACCCCATCCTTCCCCCCAGCAACCGTAAGTTCATTCTCTAAGTTTGTGAGTCTCTTTCTGTTGAAAGTTTTCATCTTGGAGATGAAGAACATCAACTCTGAATTCATTCAGTGGAAGAAGCAGCCAGTGATTTGAACTCAGGAGAAAATGGAATTAATACATGAAAAGTAAGGCTGATAAACTATCCCAAGACAGTAAGGGAAAGAATAAAGGAATGGAAACACTGAGAGCAAAGAAACATGTGACACGATCTATTAATAAGTGAGCTGATATCGTATAGCTGAAATGCTTTCCAGACAGGACATCATAGTTGCAGGAAATAGTGAAAGAAAAATATTTTTAAGTGGAGGAAAAATTTGACTCTTAGAGTTGAGATAATTAAAATGTCTAGCTACATCAGGGCAAAGTTTCTTAATTCAATGATTTTTGAGTGCTTTAAAGCATGCAGATTCAAGGGAAATATTCATCATAATGGAAAATAATCCAACCGACATCAGAACTCTTCTTTAAAAAATAAACACTGGAAGAAAACAATGGAACGCTGGCCACATAACAACAGTACAGATTTCCTTCCTTTTTTCTTTTCTTTTGAAACAATTTTGAGGCACAAACATTGTGTTCCCAGAATTCTAGCCCCAGACACATTAGCCTTCACATGGGAGGGTAGAAGGAAAACAATCTTCAATGTACCAGGCTTCAAAAATGCATACTGTTAGTGTACCTTTCCTGAAAAAAAGTATTGAATAAGTGCTCCAGTGAACCAAGAAATTAATTGTAATAAAGAATTTAGAAATCAAGAGGATTTATAAAAGAAAATGTAGTGAAAGATGGAGCCAGTGAAATAGCATTAAATTTAGATTATTATTGCTAATGTAGTTATGAAACTTATTGCAAGTGTCAAAAATAAAGGGAAAGAAGATACATAATGTCAAAAAAGTATTGAAAAGATTGAAATCTAAAGTCCTAGATCATTTCAACAAAAATGTCATGTTTTATAGGAAGAAGTATACTGTTGCATGTTTGATGTTAATAGAAATATGTTTTCATAAATTTTTTTTAAAGTAGCTAACTTTAAAAAATTTTATTTTTATCTATTTATTTTTTTGCTGCACTGTGTGGCATGTGGGATCTTAGTTCCCCCACCAGGGATCAAACCTGTGCTCCCCTGCATTGGAAGCATGGAGTCTTAACCCCTGGACCACTAGGGAAGTTCGTCATATGTGCTTTTTAAAAGTTTCAAAGATGAACACCAATATAGTAGCTTAACACCTTTTTGTTTTTAGTAGTTGAAATCTTCCTTTTTCCCTCTACACACACCCATGCACCTAAATATAAAAAAGGTCATAGTGATGCCTGCTCTGGTTGAGAGAGAGCTGTACACTCAAAACTGTGGCCCCTGGGCTTCCCTTTCATCTACCTGAGGACTCAGAGGCCCTGGAACAAAATCTTGGAGCTCATGGACCAAAATTTGAAAACCATTATCTTAAAGGATAGAATGAATAAATCTTCCATGCCATCTTCCATGTCACAACTTTTGCCAAGGTGCTATGAATGGACTCCAGCTTCAAGATAATGATCTCCTCTGATGGTGGGGTGGCTGAGCAAGCCTGGGGCTGTTGGATTCCCATAGTCTTTGACCTGGAGCTCCCTTGTCCAGGGCTTCCTGATGGGTGAAGTGATCTGATGGTGCCTCTCAGTCCCCACAAGCTGGCCATGCCTTTCTACATTTGTCCTCTGCTCTTTGGGGCTGTGCCAGAGCACAGATGAGGAAGCACTTGTGCATCCTGGACCCCCTCTTTCATCAGCCAGTGTTCACCAGTTGCAGTTACAGAACCACACTTAGCTCCATGTGATGCTGGTCCAGGGTAGGGGTGTCCAGGTGGGCACAGCTCCCTGTTTTCACATACATCTGAAAACATATGCCCATTGGTGGCAGAATGCCTCTTTAGAGGCAACTTAGCCAGCTTCAGGATGGCCTCTTCAAGAGCGTATGCTGTTTCTGAAAATTAGAGCATTGTCAGTGTAGGAGGGTTTCCTTTTCTCCACACCCTTTCCAGCATTTATTGTTTGTAAATTTTCTGATGACCTTTCTGATTGGTGTCAGGTGATATCTAATTGTAATTTTGATTAGTTAGTGATGTTGAGAATCTTTTCATGTGCCTCTTGGCCATCTGTATGTCTGCTTTGGAGAATCTCCATTTAGGTCTTCTGCTCATTTTTTGACTGGGTATTTTTTATATATGTATATTGAACTGCATGAGCTGTTTGTGTATGTTGGAGATTAACCCCTTTTTGGTTGTAAAATATTCTCTCCCATTCTGAGCGCTGTCTTCATTTTGTTTATGGTTTCCTTTGCCATGCAGGAGCTTTTAAGCTTAATTAGGCTCCATTTGTTGTTGGTTTTTGTTTGTTTTTATTTTCATTAGGAAGTGGGTCAAAAAAGATTTTGCTGGGATTTATGTCAAAGAGTGTTCTGCCTATGTTTTCCTCTAAGAGTTTTATAGTATCTGGTCTTAAATTTAGGTCACTAATCCATTTGGGGTTTATTTTTGTGTATGGTGTCAGAGAGTATTCTAGTTTCATTCTTTTACATGTAGCTGTCCAGTTTTCCCAGCGCCACTTGTTGAAGAGACTATCTTTTCTCCATTGTATGTTCTTGCCTCCTTTGTCATAGATTAAGTGACCGTAGGTGTGTGGGTTTGTCTCTGCACTTTGTATCCTAAATTTTGTATTTTAAGTGTTCCTCAATTTTACTTTTTTATTTTTAATCATAATTTCATAATATAAAGAAAAAATATTTTGCACCAAGCCTTGATATTTCCTTCCAGTTTCCTGAGTATGCAACAGAAGTATTATTTTCCATGCACATATGTCATAATGTAAAAAAGGTTGGAAAGAACTATTTAAGGGAAACGAATATGCAGAGAAAGTCTCATCAATAACAAAAATAAAGGAAGAATAAAGGAAGCCTTTTTGAACATTGGTTAACATGTATTAAGTGAGAGGGCAAGTTGTAGAACAATGCAAAGGGTTTATTTTCACCTTTGAAAAATAAAAGCTATTGCTAGTACATTCTGTGCCTCACAGTGACACCTCTCTTCTTGTTACTGTCCTTCAACCCAAACATGCAGTTACAATGGAAGCAGCCATATTGCTGGGACATAAGCATGCCCCTTGGATTGTGATGGGCTCTTTAAAGAGTCCTGATGCCCTTCCCAGGGAGCTTTGGGACTGTGACCAAGAATGTCTGGTCTCTGTCTGGCTGCTTGCTTGAATAGAAGAAATTGAAAGTCACAAGATGTTAGTTTGTGTCATTTTCTGCCATAGGAGGAGGAAACAGAGTGAGGGACGTAGAGAAGAAAATTTTCCAGTTCCCTGTCGTGTTTTAGTCTGTGTCTAAGACCTGGCTGCCTTCCTTCTTTTGAGTTCATGGAGGCATCCTACTATGCTTGTTATAAATCCCCCCTTTTGCATTAATTCCTTAAATTAAGTTTCCTTAGCCCACATCCAATAAATACATAATCTATATGTTAATTCACAGGGAAAGATGAAAGTCAGGGACATCTACATTAAAATGTTAGCAGAGCTTAACTCTGGACGATGGACTCTGGGTGAATTTTGTGTTTGATTTTGCTTTTAGAAAAACTTGGAAGACATAAAAGAAGCATGCATCACTCTTGTGATCAGAAAAATAATCAAATACTATATTTATTTAGGGATAAGAAGTTGGGTAATTATGTTTAAGTCTAATTTTTTATTTTTAAACTCTTAATTTTGAGCCTTATTATACATGAAATAAAACAGTGGTGGTGGTAATTTAGTCAGTAAGTCTTGTCCAACTCTTGCAACCTAATGGACTGTAGCCCACTAGACTTCTCTGTCCACGGGCAATAAAATGAAAGACTCAACAAATAATTCTGAAAAGATTGGTATTAATTATTATGACTGAAACTAAAATAAAAATTTAGCAATATTCTCTTTAAATGCTTATAAAAGTAATTCTATTTTTCATTTACTTGCTAGGAGAAGAATTTACAAATTTTTTGTTAGTGCTCCATTTGAATAAATATTTTGTGAAGGGAAAGAATTGTTTTTTTAGATTAAGGCAAACTGAGCCATAAGAAAAGTTACAGGTTCCCAATCTTGACCCTTGTAGTGGGTCCCTGCAATATCTGTACCATCAACTAAATGAAGTTTCAAAGAAGGTTGACCTATGTTATTATCCCAGGCGGATGGGAGAACAATGAGGAAGCACATTTGATTTAGGAGCTGCCTAACGGTTGGTGGATTAATAGGAGACACATGTTTTTTAATGAAGGACAAAAGGGAAAAAGGATGCAAGTTCTCCAACCACCATCTGCTTTCAAAATGTTAGGAAAATCTGAATCGTTGAAACCCAAGATGCCAAGAGGGCGTAAGTGAGAACTTCCTTCTGAACTGTCATTTTCTGAGAGAAAATAAAAACAGTCAACATGGTAATAGTTTGACCAAGTTGGTCACGTGACTCTATAAGCTTAAATGTTGAAATAATTCATCCTGAGAACTGTGTGAATTTATGCTTAGCACAGATGGGTTCACCTGTGTGAATTTCGGTTCTTGTTTAATGCCGTCGTCCTTAAGATGAGAAATGGAAGGCTGACATTTCCTGATGCATTTTCTCTGGCAAGTAAACAGAAATAATCATGGGCATGATTTGCCTGATGACACTACAATGGGGTAAAATGAACGATGTCAGCTCGTGGCACATCGGATGAGAACAGAAAAGAGTTTGCCCTGGTGGAGAGAAGAAACATCTGATTGAAATGAAAAGCTGCTGGGTAAAAGAGTGCTCAAATGTGTGGCTAGCTCCATGTTCCATTTCAGTGGTGATGGTGTGTGTGTGTATGTGTGCTCCATTGTTTCCCACTCTGCAACCCCATGGACTATAGCCCATCAGGCTCCTCTGCCTTTGGTATTTCCCAGGCAAGAATACTGGAGTGGGTTGCCATTTTCTTCTCCAGGGAATCTTCCTGACCCAGGGATTGGACCCATATCCCTGGTGTCTCCTGCCTTGCATGTGGATTCTTTACCACTAGCGCCACCTGGGAAGCCCATTTCTCATTTTTGTACCTAACCATAAAAGTTGCTTATATCTGATTCTTGAGTCCATCATAGACCTTGACCAGTCCCAAGTGTAGGATCCAGTGGCTTTGAATTTTGGTGTCAGAGCTTTCTGAGCCCAATCAAACATCATTTAAAGCTGAAACTGATTTTTTCCTCAGGTTGCCTCATCAGGGTGGGTCCAGGCTTTGGATTCAGATGAGCTGTTTGAATCCTGGCTCCTAGAGGTGAGACTTTGAAAAGTAACTTCATCTCACTGAGTACTGTTTTTCATAGAACTGATTAATAACACTCACCTCCCATAGTTGTGGAGAATAAACATGGTGAAAGTAACTGTCACATTCCCTATAACACATACTCTTGTAGAATATACTTTATATTTTATATAGAGGCTTAATTTTAGTCCTAACCTTGTCAACCTTGAAAAACTTCCACTATACAGCCGCCTTATCTTTTATGAGAATACTTTGTTCATAACACTTGCATTCACATAATTTCAGAATCACTTAAATATTTGTCATTTAAAGCTTTTCCAGAGCATTATTCTCGAAACTTTTATTTTTTGTTCAAGACTAAGATGTCATTAGTTGTTAGGACCTGGGGGGCTAGCAAGTCAGTCACTTGGAGATATGATTCACCTTCTAGGCTACAGAAGTATCACAAAATAGGGATCCATTGTCCTTGCCTCAGATGGTTATTGTGAGAATGAAGCGAGGTAATCTATAAAACCCTTAGCATGATGCATAAAGATGGCTATATGAGTGACAATGTTGATATTGTTGAATGGTCCTGTGTGTGCCAGCAAAAACAATAAACTTATAAGGAGTAATTATATTGCAGATTCTTTTCCAGTCAAAGATTAGACTATAGCTATAGGACAGATTGCAAATAGGGACATACTCTTCTGCCCTCATGCTATCTGGAATGCTGAGTTAGGAAGTATCCTGAAGCTGCATGTTAGCTCAATGAAAGATAGTGTCATGACTGATTAGAGGTGTCAGATCTGAGAGCAGAGGGCAAGGATTATCCAATGACATTAATTTAGCATTGCTCTTCTAGGTCAGTCTTCCCAGGTGGTGCACTGATAAAGAATCCACCTGCTAATTCAGGAGATGTGAGAGACCAGGTTTTGATCTCTGGGTCAGGAAGATCCCCTGGAGTAGGAAATGGCAACCCACTCCAATATTCTTGTCTGGGAAATCTCATGGACAGAGGAGCCTGGAGGGCTACAGTTCAGGAGGTTGTAAAGAGTCAGACACAACTGAGCACACACAAACACACACTTCTAGGTCACTTTTTTCCCTTTTATTTTTTGACTGCCTCCTGCTTATATGGAGAAAAAAGAGCCTTTGATTCATCTGTCTTACCCCTTCCCACTTCCTAGTATTAAAAAACAACTCTATGGCAGCAAAAAATTTGAGGAAAACAAAATAATAAGCACTACACTCAAACTCTTTCATATTAGTTTCCAAAAAATTATAGGCTCCTCCAAAGTCATTATCAATTTTAGAGGTATTAACCCATAAACATTGAATTGGTAAAGACCCTGGACTCATTGGAAAATACCCTGATGCTGGGAAAGATTGAAGCCAGGAGGAGAAGGAGACAACAGAGGAAGAGATGGTTGGATGGCATCACCGACTTGATGGACATGAGTTTAAGCAAGCTCCGGGAGTTGGTGATGGACAGGGAGGCCTGGTGTGCTGCAGTCGATAGGGTCAGAAAGACTTGGACACAACTGAGTGACTGAACTGAACTGAAACATTGAATTAAAAATAAGGAAACTAAAGTAACAGTAATTAAAAAGCAAGCCTAGCATCTGTTGAAAACCCTGATCAATCAAGAACACACTAATAATATTCTTTTTTGAGGGATGTTCTCCAAACACTCGATTAAGAACATTTTCAGACTCACAGCAAAACTGACATAATTTCCACCACCTTGATCCTGCCACCAACATTTTATTGAACTCTCCTATTTTATGGCCCTTTGATAAAATTTGATTACTAGAAATGGTATGCTTAGTTCTCCACTGAACCACCTTTCTGAGACATGTCATGTGGATATCTCTGGCTTTTATTAAGGGTAAAAAGACATTGTACTACAAAGAACACTCTCTTGCCTCTTTATAAAACCACTGCTCTCAACATTGCTCCTCACATAAGGGTTAATACAATGTTAGTCCCAGGACAACTGACAAACTTTCTTTTTAGCCAATTTGTTCCTATTTATTGACAGGCCCCTATGTGCCAGCCATTGTTCTAGGTGCTAAGGACACAGCTGGGAACCAAACAATGGCTTTTCCTTTTCATGGTACTTGTATTATGTTGCAGAAGCCATGCAATAATGAAATAAACAGATGAATATGTACTATAATAATGTCAGGAGAGGTTGGTGAGCATTGTATAATTAGCATTTTCTTTGCACTGCCTTTCAGAACACTAATAATATTCTAATAACAATCTTTCTTCCTCCAAACAGTGGGAGTTTTAACTATGTGTATTTTCATGTAGAATAAGATTTCCAGTGTTGCCAAACCTTGAAGAGTGGTCAGACTTAATAGAATCCTGATTTTGAGACTTCTGTAAACTTTGCTTACACATTAATTTTAGTTCAATGTGACAAAGATTATTAATAGCCCTCAGAATCCCTGGGTGGACACCAGGGATAATAATTGTTTGTATTCATAGGGTTTGTGGAGGTAAAGTGAGATGCTGAATGTAACAGCAAGGACGCAGGCGGACACACAGTGAGAGCACAGAAAATATTAGTTATTATAAGTTCATGCAGTTTTAGGAATTCTAGTCAGATGCTGCTAACTCCTTAAATTCTTCTCTGTTTTCTTAAGGGAGCCCCACTGCACCACTTGCGTGACTTCTGCTCACTTAAGGTTTTGATTCATGTTGTTAAAAAAAAGCCTGTTGCTTTGGGGGTTTCCCAGGTGGCGCTAGTGGTAAAGAAACTACCTGCCAATGCAGGAGATAGAAGAGACTCTGGTTCGATCCCGCAGTTGGAAAGACCTACTCCAGTATTCTTGCCTGGAGAATCCTCATGAACAGAGCAGGCTAGCAGCCTACAGTCCATAAGGGGTCAGACATGACTGAAGCAACTTAGCACGCACATTGCCTTGGGATACTTTATTTTCTTATATATTTTGCATATTTGTAAACGTCTTTAATGAGCTAGACACCATGCAATGTCCTGTGTGGGAGAGGAGGTCACTAACATGAATGCTACTGTCCCTGTCTCTAAGGAACCATCAGTCTTCCTTGGATGTGTGTGGCAGCCTGAATTAATCTTATAACTTCTATGATCTGGCCCAATCTACATTTCCAAATGAATTTTCTGTCACAGTGTCTTGTGCTATGTCCCCATTGAGCTACCATATTTCTTAAGCAATCCTTATGCTTTCCAAACTCTGTATCTTGTCGCATTCTATTTCTTCTAACTTTGAATGATTCCCATCCTCACTTTTAGAATAGGTCAACTGTAACCTCCCCTGTGAAATTTTCCTTTATTGTTATAGTCTGCAAGTGAGACTCCTTTGTATAACTATAGCAATGTCTATTTTTGGTGAATGAATCACTATGGGAATTATAAATGTTTGTATCTTACTATAGTCATGGGGCACAGGTAAAGCATGCCTTAGTCATGCTGTGTACATATGCACAAGCTGGTTGCAGAATATTCTGAAGGCAAACATCAGAGATTTGCACTTAATGCATACATAAAACCAGCCTTATTGTATATTGGGTTATTCAGGGGCACCACCTCTGGCATCAAATCCCAGCTCTACCATTCTGTGTTACTGCCTCAAGCAAGTTACTCAGTTTTCTCATCTGTTAAATGGAGATAACAGTAGTACCAACATCACAGGGTCATGAAGATTAGATGAGATAATAGCTATTAAGCTATTGACGTGATAAGATCCCAGCATATGGTAGGAATTCAACAAATGTTAATTATTATTACCATTTGCCATCTTGTGAGCTTCTTATTCTCCATGTACCTGTAAGACTTGACTCAGTGCTCATCGTGAATCTAGCTCTTTAGATCCATCTTTCTTGACAGATAAACATTTTATTTTCTATGCAAATATAAAATTGGGGACCATTAGGAGACTATTTGGAGTATCAAGAAATATGGCTTGTGGAACTTTTTATCTGTCTCAGATAAGCCAGTTCTTCAGCTGGAGTAGTTCCTACTCTATTCTCTTTCAGTTAATGTCTAACCACACTTGATGGTCATCTCCTCTTGTTAGCTAGCAATAGTTGAAGCCAATTAAAATGCAATTTATAAATGATAACTCTGGCATAGGATGATGTTGAATTGTGGCAGAAGCATTCAGAAATGGAGCTGCCCCAGTTTGGCAGAGTAAGCCAGAAACCCATTTAAATGTTCTTTGAAAACAGCTGAAATGCCTTCCTCTGAGCATCACCAGTAAAGCACAAAAGCATCCCAAATAGCATCTTGATGTGGTGCTGTTTACAGCAGATTTCCCTGATCAAGGACAAATAGATCATTTATGTTATATTTTATGTGTGTATATATGTGTTAAATAATGCATGCCATCCATTGTAACAGGAAATTTGGATAATGTAATTTGGAAAGTAAAGTACAGGTGAGAAGAGAGCCTTATCTGCAACACTACAAAGGATGTGAAACACAGCATTTGAGGTCAATCAGAGTTTCTTTCAAATCATTTTTCATGAGGTGCTTAAACTATAACTCATTTGCGGTTTCACGGTTTACAAGTGGACTGTGTAGGCTGGCTGCTGGTTGGGTGAATCCCTTGCAAAATAGAACTGAGAAACATTTGAATTAGGCATGAGACATGACAGGAAGAAACATCACGGCGAGAGGAGCTAGAGACAGAAAGGGCACTTATGAAAGAGGTGTAGCTGAAGTGGTTAGATGCCCTGGGTTTTTCAGGAGAGTTGCAGTTTAGACCTCTGCCCAGACATCTAATTTATTTAGCACCCCTTTTCACTGTCAATGTCCCAGTTTATGCTGTAGATTAACTATCCAGCGGCGTTTAAACCAAATGCTCAATTTAACTTTCATAAACCAGAAAAGAGTAACATGGACCAAAATCTGCCACTGGCTTCTGAAAGTCCAATTTGTCTAATAGTAATTTAGAAGGAAAGGCGAGAGACTGCATGCTGAAAATCCTCAGCACATTCACTTTGTTACTTAGGTAATAAAGATGACACATCTGGGGCTGGCAAGATAATCAAGTGTATTAGTGCCTAATGCAAATTTGGTCCTCTGGAGGATTGATAACGTGTTTGCCTGGGATCTCCTACTGCTCACCTTGTGGCGGAAGTGATGCCTCACTTTTTCAAAGTAGTTGAAAACACAAAAATGTCATGGCTTTTTATGAAATTTTATTCAAGGAGGTGGGCTAAAGGGAGATGTGGTTAAAGGTATGATTCTGGTCCAAAGGCTCAAACTTGTTGCCCTGGAAACAGCCTCTTACTCCTCAGAAAGCAGAGCTCACCTGTGGAGTCATCTCCTCAGGTCCTTGATTGTGGACCCAGGAAGGGCCAACTGCCTCCTGAGGCCACAGAGTTGAGCCGTGTCTCACTTTGGCAGCACATATACCAACCCTGGAATGAGTTCAGAAATATTAGCATGACTCCCATGCAAGAGGTTATTGATTTATTTTTATTTTGGAAGTCATGTGTTATGACTTTCACTCAATGTTTTATTGGAGGTTTTGGCCACTGGAGTAAGGCAAGAAAATGAAATAAAAGTTGCCATGATTGGAAAGAAATAAGCAAAACTGAGTATTCAGAGAAGACATGAAGATTGTTCAAGTAGAAGACCTACTGTGTTTACATGTACACACACACACAACACATTAGGATAGTTTAGGAAGACTGCTAGATGTAAGATTTTTAAAAGTCAATTGCATAGTAATACAATAGCAACCAATATTTATAAAGTGTTAATTTGTATAAAATGTTTTAAAATAGAAACAACAATTTATACTGAGGAATAAATTTAACAAAAGATGTCTGTCTTTTATGTAGAAAGAAGACCTAAATAAATGGAGACATGGCATGTTGCTAGATATGATGATCAGGTCTCCCATAATTGATCTGTTGACATAGCAATTGAATTGTTGGTAAAACTCAGTAGATAGCATCTAAAGTGTGAAGGAAAGGGGAAAAGGCAAGCAAACAGCCAAGAACAGCTTGAAAATAAAAATGTGGGGGAACTTGACCTAGAACTGTGAAGATTTATTTTAATGCTTTGTATTAGTTTGATGTGGGCTTCCCTGGTGGCTCAGCTGGTAAAGAATGAGCTCAGCCTGCAATGCAGGAAACCTGGATTTGATCCTTGGGTTTGGAAGATCCCCTGGAGAAGGGGACGGCTACCCACTCCAATATTCTGGCTTGGAGAATTCCATGGACTATCCACGAGGTTGCAAAGAGTCGGACACAACTGAGAGACTTTCACTTTCACTTTCATTAGCTTGGTGTATGGATACATAAAGAGATCACTTAAACAGGAGAGTCAGAAACAGACCCACCCATACATAGAAACCTGACTTATACAGAGCTCACACTGCAGACCAAGCAGGAAAATGGGCTGTGCTGTTGATTATGTTGGGACCATTGACTCTCTCTGTTCAAATAAGTACAATTGGGTCTAGGCCTTGTATTCTAAAAAAAATCTAGCTCAGGTGACTTAAAACTTTAATAGTGGAAAGAAATCTTTAAACCTTCTGAAATAGAATATAGGGTAAAATCTTTACCTCAAGTGGCAAAGTAGCATTTTTAAACAGTTCACACAAAATAGAAACCACAAAGGAAAAGGCAATGAATTTGATGACATTAGCATAAAATTTTGTGTTTATCAGAAGGCCGATAAATAAAAATAAAACTCAAAACAAAATGAGCAAAAAACATGAAAAAGTCATTTCGCAGAACAGAAAAACACTGATACTAAACATATATGAAGAAAATATTAGACCTAATTAGCAACCACAGAAATCCAAATTAAAACTACAATGAATTCATGTCTTATACCCATTGGACTAGCAAGGCTGGACAATGCTAGCTGTGATGAGAATGTGAGACACATAGACCTTCTTAGAGTATAAATCAGCACAAACACTTTGGAAAATTACTTGCCAAGATTTTTTAAACTTGAAAAAAACATATCCCATTCCTTAGCAATTTCTTTCTTAGGTGTATACGGTAGAGAAATTCTTGCTCATGTGTGTAGTGTGTAAAAATATTCGTACTGTGTCTACACAAATGTCTATCCAAATGTCCATTGCCAGGAGAATGGATCAATAATTTGCATAGTATAGCAGTGAAGATGATTGAATACAACTGCATGCTTCAGCATGGATGAGAGTCAAAGCACAGTGCAGAAAGAAGAAAGCAAATCACAGAAGGATACACCGAATTCACCTGATAAATTTCAAATGTACAAAAATAAGTGGCGTATATATCTAGTTTACGTGCATATATAATAAACTGTTTTGCTGCTAAGTCGCTTCAGTCGTGTCTGACTCTGTGCGACCCCATAGACGGCAGTCCATCAGGCTCCCCCGTCCCTGGGATTCTCCAGGCAAGAACACTGGAGAGGGTTGCCATTTCCTTCTCCAATGCATGAAAGTGAAAAGTGAAAGTGAAGTCGCTCAGGGACCCCATGGACTGCAGCCTACCAGGCTCCTCTGTCAATGGGATTTTCCAGGCAAGAGTACTGGAGTGGGGTGCCATTTCCTTCTCTAGCATTTATACCTCGTAAACAAGCGTTGGCCTAAGAAAACTAAGATGGCCAGCCCGAGTGAAGTTGGACAGGGAGAGAGCAAAGTTGAGAGCACGTGAGTCAGTGTGGGGCTGGTGGGGCTGTGGCGGTCCCGAAAACCCAGGACAGGAACTTCCTAAAACGCATTTCCTCCAACGTTCCTTTCCTGTTTCAGAGCCCAGTGAACTGTTTTAAAAAGACATAATCCTTGGTGGGGAGGAAGGGAAATAAGAAAAACTATTGGGAAAGGGGCTTTGCCAGAATTAGTCACTTTCTGTTTCTTAAGCTGGCTTGGGCACATGGATGGTCAGTCAATCATTCTTTATACTTTAGCTATTACCTAGATGTAATTTTTTGAATCTATGAAATAGTTCATGAAAAATAAAATTTTAAAAAGGTTCCAGCTGGCCACAGATTTTCATCAACCAATGCAGACAGTCCAATTATTTCCTTATTTACAGCTGGATTTACACTTTTAACTTTGGCTCATCCCTGAACAAATTTACTGAACATGGTCTAGTGATCAGATTAGCGGCTCTCTATAACGTTTTAGCCAATCCCAACCTCAGCATATGCATAATACAGTTTTAATGACCCAGAACAACATATTTAGTCATCTAGTGTAGGCAGTTTCCCCATTAGCAATTGCTTTGGAAATCCCCTAGTACGTAATTTCTATTAGGACTTTATTATGAAATTCCATCGCTGCATGCTGGGGGCTGTATGAGAAACCAGATTTGATGATTCCAACAAATGTTACTTTCCCCATGAAGCCTTTCCCAATGCCTGAAGTCAGACTTTGCTGTTTCCTTCTGCTCAACCCAATAGCATTTCTTTTTTGCAAAATGGGGAGTAGTGACTTAGATCTTATAGGTTGCCATGAGGAATAAACAAGATAATGCATTTACAGCTGACAGTAGGCATCAGCAAATATTAGCCATTCTTTTATTTATATTTATATTCTTATTTTTGTTATTATTAATATTCCTCAGGCTTTATCAGGATACATGGCACAGTGTGACAAACATCAGCTAATTATGTCTAGCTCTGTCTCTCTCCTTAGTTCGTAAACATGTTGAGGGTGAAAAGTGTTTTCTCATTTCTATGTGTTCCCGGTACCTAGTATTGCTCCTGCTGTGTAGTAAGCACTCAGTACCTATTTCTTGAATTTAGTTAAAATAGAATTGGTTTATGGCTTAAAATTCTTCTTCTACAATTTAAGATTTGCAGATCTAGTCCAGATTCAAGTCCCCTGAAATCCCCTGATATTCTGGGCCTTAATTCTGAGCCTCAGGGATGCCAGTGGTGTTGATACTTGTCCCTCGCTGGCTGTAATTCAAGGTTGGTGAGATGCTGGCAGGGCTCTCATAAACACTTCTTGAGGAAAGTGAGAAATGTTACTCCTTGGGCAGTTTGCTATTCTGGCAAAATAATTTTTAAAAAAATGCTATTCATTAACCACCTGGCTTGGTCAGAAAATGTAGGACCCAAGAGTGGATAAAACCCTGTTTTCCTAAGTCATACTGGTTTCTTGAAAAGACTTGTTTTGGAAAGAAGACAAAGAACTCAGCATTATTGATCATAATATTATAATATGCTTTCATAGGAGAACATAATTTGTTGCTGAAAATAATCCAATGGACATTTAGAGTTGAAGCCCAATTCAACTGGCTCTAGACTTGACTCTCCCATATGGATCAGTCTGAGAAATAAATGAGAGCTGATATGATGAACAGCAAGGTGAGGGCCAGAGAGTAGAGACATTTAAGACATACAGTTAGTCCACGTCTCCAAAGCCCTTACGTTCTAATTGTGATCTGTGACTCATTCTAGTTGTACGCTCAGTCACTCAGTCAAGTCTGACTCTTGAGACCCTATGGACTGTAGCCCACCAGGCCCCTCTGTCCATGGGATTAGCCTTGCAAGAATACTGGAGTGGGTTGCCATTTCCTTCTCCAATTCTAGTTGTATAGTCATATGATAAAGTGCTTTTATGCATTTCTATTAGAGAGGAAAATAGTGTGATGTGATGCATAATATAGATCAGTCTGAAATTTTATTGAGAATTTTGTTAGTGTAATTAATAAGCACATAAAATGTATTTTGTTAGAGCGTTTATAAGGATATAATTATGTGGTTACATATGCTTGGAAATAATTTGTGTTATATGAAGAATAGAATACACTAAATCACTGGATTAGGGGGATAGATTTTTAGATAGTAAAGTGTTTGAAGGTACTATCAAGATGGAGAGGAGGCGGCTGTGAGAATGTCTGTTTTTGTGACCACAGCAATGGTGAGAGCTGAGAACAGCAATCAGACCTTATGAAGTGGGGTTCCCCTGGCTGAGAAGGGACTTTCTAAGCACTCTTGGTGGCTCAGGTACTAGTCCCTCCTCGTGAAAGGATTGAGCAAGACTGCATGCAAAGGAAGTAAGCAGTCATCAAGGCAAAGCAGAACATGGTCTTATAAGCTGGCTTTTGAAGTGGGAGTGGAAGTGAAGGGATGGAATCTATGATATAGTGTGAAAGCAAATGGGGATGGGTTTTCATCATAAGTACAGTAAGTCCCATATATACAGTTCTGTTCCGAGACTGAGTTTGTGAGTCTAATTTGTTCATAGGTCCAACAAAGTTAGCCTCAGTTCCCAACTAACACAATTGGCTATATAGTGCTATATTATTATAGATTTATAATACTTTTCACACAAATAATACAAAAAAATGAATAAAACATTTTAAATCTTATAGTACAGTGCCTTGAAATGTACAGTAATACAGCACAACAGCTGGCATATAGAGGCTGGCATTGAGTGAACAGGCCAGAAGAGTTATTGACTGAAGAATGTAGAGGAGGTAGAAGATGGTAGAGCTGAAGGATCATCAGCAATAGGAGACAGAGGGCAAGCTGCAGTTTCACTCAAGCCTGACATTGACAGAATGCAAGTTTCACGTCTTTGAAAATTTGAAAGTTGAAGGTTCATATGTAGGGACTTATTGTTAAGGAGTTGTACCATGCTTTCTTCCTCAAGAGCCAGGATGCACTGCTCTTATTAGTCATTTTATCCAGTGGCATATCCATGATACAGATTAATAAACCAAGGTTCATTAGTGGCACATTAGTGGTAGGTAAGTAAAGGCTAGAAGCAGCCAGTAGAAGAGCCCACATAATACAGTGAGTGTGATGCTTTAAGTCCAATCTCTGCCACTCACAGGGTTTGATCCCTGGGTTGGGAAGATCCCCTGAAGAAGGGAACAGCTATTCATTCCAGTATTTTGGCCTGGAGAACTCCACTGACTGATAAGTCCAGGGGGTGGCAAAGAGTAGGACATGACAGTGAATTTCACTTCACTTCACTGCCACTCACAGGACCTGAGATCTTGTGTGACTTACTTAATATTTCTGAGCCTGTTTCCTATTTTTCATAAAATGAAATAGAAACAAGTTCTTCTTAAATATACCTTTATTGGTTTTTGTTTTGTATTTTAATTAATAACTAGAGCTCACAGCTTTCAAAAAAAGTATAAAGTGTTAGTCCCTCAGTCGTGTCTGACTCTTTGAGACCCCATGGACTGGGGCCTACCAGGCTCCTCTGTCCATGTAATTCTCCAGGCAAGAATACTGGAGTGGGTTGCCATTCCCTTTTCCAGATTTTCCCGACCCAGGGATCGAACCTGGGTCTCCTGCATTGTGAGAAAATTCTTTGCCATCTGAACCACTGGGAGATTTTCCCGACCCAGGGATCGAACCCGGGTCTCCTGCATTGTGAGAAAATTCTTTGCCATCTGAGCCACTGGGAAAGCCCCTTATATCTATCAAGTGCCTTCTATCGCAGGGGCTTCAAATTCTCCTTTACTAATAAACATTGAGTATAACTCCAGTCTGCCCTTGTGCTAGAATTTGGGGAAGAAAGATGAATGAGACACTGTTTTGTTTTTTTCAAGGAATTTACCATGTCATTAAGAAAACAGGTAAACAAATGCGGTAACCATTTTATTTACAAGCAGGAGTGAAAGAAACTGCTAGCTGCCTTCTAGTATCCATCTGTTCTTCTTTCTTGCATATGAGAACCCCAAATTTTGTTGGGAACATTGCAGTTCAGTTAAAAATGCTATTTTACGAACTCCATTTGACAATTAAGTAACAGCCTTGCAATTAAGTAACAGCCAATGGGAGATAGGCAGAAGCTCCGTGTGCACCATCTGGGATGTTTCCTGAAGGTTAAGGGACATTCCTTTACTGCCTGCTTTTCTTTTTCTGCTACCTGGAATGTGGTAGCTAGAGTGTGAGCTACCATCTTGTACCCAAGGAGAAGGTCCTTTAGGGAGGGATTGGGGGCAATAGCAAAGCAGGTTTCTTCTCACCCCACCTCTCCCCCAACCTAGATCCTTGGTGCTCCTGAAGCCAGCTTCCAGCCTTGGGGTTCGTACTTTCAAGTTTCATAAGAGGAAAAGTGAATGTATTTTTTTTTTGACACTTCTGAGTTTTCTGCAACTTCCAGCCTGCCTTAACTGAATTATTATTAATGCTATAGGATACAGTGAGGGACACTAACAAGGCATGGATGACTTTTTTATGGGGGGACCGACAAGGCTTCTCAGAGAAGATGATGCTTAAGCAGACTGGAGAAGATGAACAGGATGTCTGCTACCCAGTGAGGTGCCTAGACGTTAGGAGTTTGGTATTTCTAGGTACTGTTGGCCTGCCTTAGGCAAACTTACTGGAAGGAGGGTTTGAGAGGCTCTTATATAAATTGATCTGCCATTTCCCAAATAAGAGAGAGCTGGAGATTTTCACCGAGAGGCTTAAACAACTTAACAACTGGATTGGTTTTTTAAATTTACTGTGTGTGTGTGTATGTGATGCTTTGGAAATGTTAATAACTGTTTTCTCATATTTCTTTTTATGTTTTGACCCTTATCCCACATTTTGATCAACTAAACCAGTCTATGTTCACTGGCACAGAAGAAGAAAGTGGCTCCATAGGCAGAGAAAAGGAAGTCTTTTCCTGGCTTTTGAGTTTCCAAAGCACAGATTCTGATGAGATTTTCAGACTCTCCAACTAAGAATGGAAAAAAAACTAAGTCACTGGAGACAGAAGACAGTCAGAACCGAAGCATGGATGAGACCCTAAGAAAGAAATTCTGAGTGCTCTGTTCTCTGGACCCAGCCTCTGGCCAAGGTGTGTGAGGCCATTGGAAAACCCAGATTTGAAAACAGAGGGTCTCTTAGCCCTCTCCTAGGTAGAATCCTGGGTAAGTGACAAGGCTCCAGAAAAGAAGTGATTGTGTTCTGTAGGTGGAATGGATATTAAATACTCAGAATACCCCTGAATTCCAGTAGGGCCTGGGAACTGCCTAGTGATGGTCCAGAATGTGTGCCCAGGAGTGGCCCAGAAGTAGCAGAGAGAGAGAGCAAAAGTACCACTAAACCTAGAGAAGTGTGGGGGAGGAGGGGGACTAGCCCAGAGGTAACTAGAGGAGATGTTTCTGTGGGTGTCGACATTGCAAGATGACTGGGAGGATGTGTTGCCAACTCTTCAACCCCTTAGAATTAGATAAGTTCCCCCAGATCTTAGGTGTGATGGATGACCCCACCACAGAAACATGGGGCTGAATCTTACACCGCCAATCTTGTGAAGAACAGCTAAGTTCAGTTATGGAAAAACAGAGAAAACAATTGTTCTTGCAGAATTGAGTATGAGGATAGAGATTAAGGTCTGCTGCATATTCTCTCATTCAAGAATAATTTATTAAGTGCCTGTGAAGTGGCTAGTACAGTTTTTAGATGTTTGGGATGCTGCAGTGAACAAAATTAAAGAAATTCCTGCTCTGGTACAGTTTGAATACTAATTAGGGAGACACACTATGCATAGAAAGTGCATAAATATTGTATTATTCAGTCAGGTAGTCATGAGGATCAGGTAGAGAAATAAAGCAGGGCCAAGGATAGCTCACCTATACTGGAGGGTGAATATTCGTACATTAATGATGAGGCTGAATAGAAACCCTTGTTTTGTTGCCAATCTTGTTGTGTATCATATTGATATTGTGTAGCTGATGATAGCATGCAATTATTGATGACTCCCAAGGTGGGGGATGCCAGAAATGATGATGAAGTAGGTAAACTATCTGTTAGTACCTTCCAAAGATCAAGGCCAAAGTTGAAGCTAATGCCATATTTTCTGGCTAAACCCCAAGGATGAAGCTGAACTTCAATGCAAGGCTCATATAGAGTCTCTTTTAACCCTTTATCAACCCCAGTGGGTAAATATCTACACTCAGTTTTCTAGGGTAACACTTGGAGAGGTTATTCAGTTGGGCTAAGAGTATATCAAGATTCAGGTCCAGGACTGTGAATTCAAAGCCCTCCCTCTATACTAAATTGGGTAAAACACTCCAGCAGGCTCCATGGGCTCTATTTCTGGACTCTCATAGCTTTGCAGCCAATCAGGAGGAGTTTCAAACAGAAGGACAAGCCTGAGAAACTCTCTGCCATCCTAGAGGACACTCTCTTGGCCAGATCAGTCTCGGAAAATCAGAGCACTCACGTTTGGGATGGAGGGTAGAGTAGGGGAGGAGGGGAGAAACGCTTTGGAATGAGACTCAGAAGCCTAGATTACTCGGCAGCAAACCACCATGGATTACATTCAGCTGAAATCAATCTGCAAACCGTAGCAGAGGCATTTGTTGTGGTCCTAAACCAGAGGGTTAGAAAGTATGAAAGGATTTTGGGGATCATCCAGTCCTTGAATTTCCTCAACAGGATGTCTGACTTGAAGTCACTTCACCTTTTTACCCCTCCAATCTCTTGTTTTATTAAAGAGGAGCTCTTATCTGACTCAGCAAAACGCCTGTGTTCAAAGAGATAATCCTGTTCTAAGGTGAGCAAAGGATGATGACGAGACCTTGGGGATGAGTGGCCTTGCGGTATCTGAAAGGGACACCTAAGGACAAAACTCAGGGGTCTTTGTCCAATTCCAAAATACCACTCTGTAATGGGAGAAGGAAATTGGAGCCGACTTTATCATGGTGGGGGCTTCCTCAATATAGATCTTAACAGTTATTTGGCAAAGTTATTGGCAAATTGCCTCACAGAATAAGCCTTAATAAAAGAATTCAGCCTGAACAGTGTGCTGTTTTATGGCTAGCACGTGTTGGCTCACCTGTATGAATTTACTGTGCTTGTTTAATATCCTCTTTAAGATGAAAAATGATGCCAGCTCAGAGTTAACAGCATCTTTTGACGCTGAGAAAGTGCTCCTGTGGATTGAATGGCAGTCGCTCCTTCCTCAGACAGAGATTGCAAACTTCATCCTGAATGTCTTGCACAGGTGATGGCTTCCTGGACAAACATCAGCGTCAGTGTGCAGGTTGATGGAACATTTCATCACCATAGGTGCCCTGACTTAGCGGGCTCACTAATCAAGGGTGTCTTCTTTCAGAGAGCCTTTGTCAGCTTCCATCAACCTAGTATAAAAGAAACTTCTAACTAACTCGTCTTTCAATTTACAGGTTAGCTCTTAAGATATTCTCCATCAGATGGCATATTTCACTTTTTCGTTATTCTCTATCTTACCACCCCTTTGAGTCTTAAAATCCTCTCATAGGAAAAAAAAATGATAGATTTATGAAGACACTCTACATGTGAAATTATTCAGAGTTCCCTTAGAGATCCTGAAAGTGATGGAGAAAATGTTACGGAAACACTTCAGGAAATAGGAGAAACAAGATATTTTGACTTTTTTCTGGGGCTCAGATTCCCTGCCTATAAACTCAGGGAAAGGCTGAAAGTATCTTTGAGATGTAATATCTTGACAATCTGTATTTTCCCCCAGCTTTTAGGAATACAGTGTTTGAAGTTTTCCTGTTCAGGTATACAACATTTTATTTCTCATAGTTTTCTCTATAATATAGCGAAAGTTGGGTATGGTGTTGGGCAGAATATAACACTGAATTAGAACTCCATCAGGAGGCTGATTGTAGTTTTAGCCAATGAAAACTATATGGTGTCAGGTAAATTACTTATCTTCTCTAAATCTGGGTTCATTCATTTATAACATGAAAATGCTAGATTAAACTCATTTTTTTTAGTCCTAAAATATTAGGTTTTGTACACCACTGGGATTTTGTAATATCTAATAAATTATAAAAACAAGTGACAGGGCTTCCCTGGGAGTCTAGTGGTTAAGAATCCACCTGCCTTTGTAGGGGGCAGGGGTTCAATCCCTGGCCCAGGAAGATTCCACAGGGCAACTAGGCTCCTGAGCCACAACTACTGAGCCTGTGGTCTAGAGCCTGTGCTCCACAGTAAAAGAAGCCACTGCAAATAGAAGCCCAAGCACTGGTGCTAGAGTAGCCCCTGTGTGCAGCAACGAAGACCCAATGCAGCAAAAAGTAACTGATGACATATGATTCTTATTTTGACCTCTTTCCAACAAGAACAGATTCCTTTAAACAGAAAATGAGTTAACCCGTTGGGGTGTTAGACTGAGGGGTGTGGGGGTAGAATGCTGGACAAACCAGTGCTTTTCACGCTCGTGTTTGTGGTCTCCTGGAGTCCATAAATGTATTTTCAGAGGTCTGCAAGTTCCTAAGTCTGAGAAACACTGGTATAGAGACATCAAACCAAGCAGTACCTAGAATTGGAAGTAGGTATGGGGTAGGTACAAGTGGGAGTGAGGTTGGAGACAGGTGAGTGTATCCATCTTGTCAGCAAATAGAAGGACATTTAAACTCAGTCATTTACAGAGAGTTTACTGATGAGTATTTCCAAAGGTGCTCAGGGTCCAGGAAAACCATAAAGGAAGTACAGTGACCAGATACCATGAACACCTTAGATTAGCAAGGGTAGAGAAAGGAGTAATCACCAGAATAGAAACAAAACAGAGGCTGTGGCCTTCAGCTGGAGCACCCCACAGGAGGAGCTGGGAAATAGCACAATATCATCCTCCTTCCCACCTCCATTCCTCTGCACGTTCACTGAACTCCACCAGGCAGTCCACCATGAAGCCAGACAGACCCACCTCCAGAGGGCAGAGAACATGATCCAAAGCAGAGAGATGGGTCTGTGGAAGCAAAATGAAGACTCCAAAGAAGACATGCAAATGGCCAATAAGCACATGAAAAAATGCTCAACGTAGCTCATTATTAAAGAAATGCTAATCAAACTACAATGAGGTATCACCTCACAGCAATCTGCATGGCCATCATCAAAAAAACTGCAAACAATAAATGCTAGGGAGGATGTGGAGAAAAGGAAACCCTACTGCACTGTTGGTGGGAATGTAAATTGGTACAGCCATTAAAAAGAACAGTATGGAGGTTCCTGACCAAACTAGAAATAAAACCATATGACCCAGCAATACCACTACTGGGCATATACCTTGAGAAAACCACAATTCAAAAATACACATGCATCCCAATGTTAATTGCAGCACTATTTACAATAGCCAGGACATTGAAGCAACCTAGATGTCCACTGACAAATGTGATAGATGAATGTATTAAAAAGTTGTACAAATATACAATGGAATATTACTCAGCCATAAAAGGAACAAATTTGCAGTTGTAGTGAGGTAGATAAGTCTAGAGCCTGTTATACAGAGGAAAGTTAGAAAGAGAAAAACAAATATTTTATATTAATGCATATTTATGGAATCTAGAAAAACAGTACTGGTGAACCTATTTACAGCGAAGAAATGATACAGACATAGAGAGTGGTCTGGTAGACACAGCAGGGGAAGGAGAGGGCAGGACAAATTGAGAAAGTAGCATTGACATATATATACTATTACGTGTAAAACAGATAACAAGTGGGAGACTGCTGTATAATACAGGGAGCCCAGTCTGGCAATCTGTGAGGATCTAGAGGTATGGGACCTTGAGCCTAGGGAGGTTCAAGAGGGAGTAGGTACATAATTATTACTGATTCATGTTGATGTATGGCAGAGACCACCACAACATTGTAAAGCAATTATCCTCCAACTAAAATAAATAAAAAAAAAATAGTTTGACAACACTCCCCACCCCCCCCCCCACCCCCCCGCGCAAAAAGAATCCAACATACTGGGAAGAGAAAAAGAAAAGTATCAATTCTTTTAACAGGATGACTTAAGTATCCAGCACCATTTGTACTGAAGACAGGTTTTGCTTAATATGATTTTATTTCATAAAATACCATAAATGAACATGCCTCTGTCTCCTCTGTCCTTACAGTACCTAATGCAACGTACTGCACACATGAGAAGCTCAACAAAGATGTGTTGATTTGATTAGATGGTACTTATGCTGTGTGCTAAGTCACTTCATGTCTGAATCTCTATGATCCAATGGGCCATTATAGCCCATCAGGCTCCTCTGTCCATGGGATTCTCCTGGCAAAAATACTGGAGTGGGTTGCCATTTCCTTCTCCAGGGGATCTTCCTGACCCCGGGACTGAACCTGCATGTCTTATATCTCCTACATTGACAGGAGAGTTCTTTACCACTAGTACCGCTTGGGAAGCCCTTACTAAGGCATTAAATTTGGAAGTAAAATTTAGAGGAACAAGATGGTTTCTTAAAACTCATATTTTCCCTTACACATTGGGAGAAAGAAGAGAAATAAGAATGTTTTAGAGTTAGGGTTGGCTATGAAGAAGTGAAATAAGAAACAAGAAAAGGATGCCAGAGTTTAATTTTGTTAGCCAGCATTGGGGAGGCCATTTTGGTTTACAGCGTCATTTCAGAGTTGCTATCTTAATCAAGTCTTCAGAACAACCTGTGAGTTGTTGCTGCTGTTGTTTTTACCCCTACTTTATAGATGAAGAGAATGGGACCGGAGGAGGCTGAGCAATTTGCCCAAGATCAGGCTGCCAGTAAATAGTGCTGATTCCCATGCTGATTCCATCACACTGTTCATTACTTTAAAAAGATTAATACAAGATTCCCTGAGGGGGGATGTTAGAGTACTAATTTATTCATCTTCTACCTTTTCTTTCTTGTAAGTGGAAAATATGACAATTTTATTTGCAACCTAATGGATTACTTTTTTTGTGGGGGTGGGAGCATTGAATTTAAATGATATCATCAATCATCTAGCCAGATGATGTATGGCTTCAGGAAGCAAAATTAAAAGCGTTTAAGCAGTAAAACATATATTTTATTTCTCTTTTGCATTTTAACAGAATCAGAATACAGTACATATGCCAACACCTGTTTGTTATTTGCAAAGGACTATATTTATTTTGTTATTTTCTTTAATTGAGCAAGATTTCATATCAGAATCAGAGTCTGCAGATGGATTGTTTAGAAATAAAATGTCAAATTTCTTGTTCACATACCTAATTTCTCTTTGACCTCAGAGAATTCCCCCAATCTAATGAAACTTCTAGATAGAGGAATGAGGAGAATCTGGCTGCTCTCAGGCAATTTTGTTCCTCTTTATGTATTTTCATGATATCTGTTTTGCAGCTACTAAATGGTGGTCACAGGGATACCCATCTGTCATGCCTAATTAGGGACTAGAAATAGGTCTTCAGCAAATATTTCATTAAAAATGCGATTTCCAAGTAGTAGAAAGATATTACACCCAAGCTATAATGGCAAGCACCTTATAGAAATATCACAGCAAAATAAGGGGAAATGAATCATATATTATATTATCCGAATTTTAATTAGACTCCGAGAATGTTAACATGAGAAGAGAGCTCAGAGAGAAAGTGGCTGGGAGGTAGAAAGCTAAACATCCATTTAAATGAATTTGCTTCATTTAATAACTAGAAAGTTGAACTAGTTATTATCATCATATATCCAAGGAAACAGAGGCTCAGAGAGGCTTTATAATTTGCCAAATGTCACACAGCTAGAAAATGGCATAACTAGGATTCAAACCTGAGTTTATCTGCATTGATTGCTCAAACTCACACCAGTGGGTCAGCTACATTAATAAGACCAGAACCTGGGTTTTCTGACTCATAGCTCAGTGCTCTTCTAACTCACTATGATGCCTCCAAGCAAGGATGAACCCAGAACCTGAGAATGAAGCTTGAGGCTTTGACTGTTCTCTTCCCCTCTTAGTATATTTCCCACAGCCTCATAACATCACATATATGAACACTTATTTGTTATGTTTGATGTAACCCGTTCAACATATATCAAGGAGGAAGAGTTAAAGAGATATCCACATCTATTCTCTCTTCTTTATTATAATTATCTTGTTTCTTATAATATTCAAAGTTTATAAAGAATTGTAGTGGCATAATATAATAGAATATATTGTATAAAGCCATGCATCTGCATGGGTATCATTGAATTTGGAAGCTAAAAGATTTGCTGGGGATGATATAATATTTCCTTCTACATTATTGTATGGAAATTACGTCTCAGAGAACTTCAATGACTGATCTAGTCATCCATTTACCTCAAGTTCTAGAATCCAGGTTTTCTGATCTCCAGACGAGTAAGTTATTCCCGCACATAACTTTATTGTTCTAGAAACAGTAACAACAAGAAGGTACAAAAAATAAATAATCCCAAGTCATGGTATGCTGAAGTAGCAAAACTCAAGAAAACTAAAAAAGATCCCTATTGTTATCTAGGTAGAAAAAGCAAAAAGCACTCAGGAAGAAAAAAAATCAGACTGGCCTCAAAGTTTGGAGGTATTGGAGCAATATCTTTAGTGGTCTTAGAAGAACGAGTAAATTAAGTCAAACTGTTCATTAATAAAGGTAAGAGGAAATAGATTCTCAAACATTTGAGCTATAGATGATAAAGAAATCAAGCCATCCATGAGCATCAAATGAAGAGCTCTGGCATTAGAAAACCATAGTAAGAAAGAATATATTCATAGACTATGACAATCAAGGTTGAGGACCACAATGTAAATGTTATACTTGACAAGGTAAAAGTAATAACACAACTGACAAAACCTGAGATGTGAGATGGTAAGGGTTTGGAGAGAAGTGAGAGATGAATATGCACTACTGTCTTCAACTTTCATATTGGAATCTCACTGATTCAGTGCAGCGTTGTTAAACCAAGAAAAGGAGACATATGTACATTTTGTGTAGTTACAGAAGTAATACCCAGAATAACAAAAAGCAGAGAGGAAATGAAAATTTGCAAAACAAAATGTACCCAAAATACAGATCATCTAGTCAAAGATTGAAAAAGGCACAAAAATCCAGATGAATTTTATGACTCATTTATATAAAAATCAATGCATCTAAGAAGATTTATATATCTTTACCTGCATACACTACATTACCTGTTCATAAAGATGCCATATGGATTGAAATGGGAAGGGAAGGGGAGGACTATAACTTTAGTATTTATTTTATAGGACATTTATATATGTTTTATAATGTGGTAAATATAATATCTTAACAATTAAACAAATAAATGATATATGAACCAGCAATAGAGATTACCTTAAAATTTTAGCAATGATTTGGACCAAAACTTTTGGAATATGTATACTATGTATACTCCCTCCGGTACACCTACAATTGACTGTTAAAATGCTGTCACCTCAATGTCCCAGACAACTGTCATACACTAGGATACTAAGTCAGGCTGCCACTGCTGCCGCCACCACAGGCTTTGGACACTTCAGAAGTCACTAGCAGTTTCCTACACCCAATCTGGGTCAACACAGTTCTATTAAACTGTGTGAGAATTTTAATATTCAATCTCTAAACTTCATATTCTTCCAGTTGTTTTGGTTCATCTACATAGGAAAGTATTTTGATAAAAATTAGAATTTTTATTATCCCACAAATGGTGCAAGCAGAACTTAACAGTTCTTTCTCTTTTCAGAAAGTAGAATATGAGAGCAAGTTAGAAAAAGAATTTAACAAAAAGAAGGTAAATTCCTCACCTTTTAGAAAGAAGGCTATTATGCATGACATCTGATCTCACCAAGAGCATGCTTCAAACTCCTTTCCTATTTTCTCTTTGGAGCATGACCTTGCAACCAATACCACATGTATTTTAACAAAATTTATTCATGTTTCTGTTTTTTTTAAATATGGAAAGATGTCGTTTTTACAGTATGAATCACATCTTCAACTTTACTTTTGAGCTGCATTTGAACGTCCATGAGAATTTTAAGCAGGAATACTGAATAACAAGTGACTTATTGTGTAGGTGTGTGAAAAATTCTGATTCTCTATGATATGCTATTTTTCTGAAAGATAATTTACTGAGAATATAAGTTCAATAACTCTACAGTCCATGAGGTCACAGAGTCGAACAGGATTTAGCAATTAAATAGCAACAACAACACAACTCAGGTGTAGTTCTTCATGAACTTTGTCCGATTAGCATCCCTGGGATCTAGTCACTTATTCAACAAATACTTACTGAGAATCTAATGTGTCAGGCAGAGCTAGCATTGGGGATACAGCAGAAAACAAAGTTATGATTTAAGTGTTTTAGATAATGTTTACAGGTGGTTTTTAACAGGGAGCAGACTCTAAACTGGAGGTTTATTAGATTATATGCATGGATTCAACACATGGGGAAGGGAAAGCAGGAAGAAGGATTGGACAGAGAGACTACAAGCTGCACTATAATCTTAGCAGATTATAAACATCTGGGGCCCACTACCCCATCCCTCCTCTCCAGAACTCCTTGTTCCTGGGATTCCCATATTGCGCCTTTCAGGGCCTGAGCTAACCAGCCAACCAAGTCACTTGCCACTGCCCATGGCCACATCTTCCCTTGGGCCACATCTCTTTGCACACAAATTGGATGACCCGGTAAACTGCCCAAAGCTCTGGATAGGATTTCCTCTCATTGTCCATCAAGGACACCTCTGAGTGAGGTGGAGTTGCTGTGACTGTTGGTTTGTAGCTTTCATTCCTATACCAAACTAACCTCCCCATGAACCATGCTTGGGGGTTCTTTTTCATTAGTGGGTAATGAGGAATCTCTCAGGAGTCTCATGTTAAAGTGCAGGTAAGGGAGAACTGTTGGTGTGAAACAGTGGTGGCTGACACGTGGGTCTGTCCTAACGCTTCTTGTAGCTTGTCTGTGTACTCTAGAATCACTAATGCTCAATCCTGGCTTTGTCACTTCCAATTTAAGATGAATTATTGCTGGGCCCATCCAATTTTATGACTTGATGGGTCTGATGAAACTCAGATCATGATGGACAGTTCTAGCTGTATGGCCATTTGATGCCATATGATCTGTCTTTTTCTCTAAGCCCTGGGGCAAGACTGCAAACATACGTGGCCATCTGTTCAAGTGAGTGCGGCTATTTCTGATCCTCTTATCTGATAGAGATGGAGAATAATTCATCTTCTAGATCAATAGCTTCATAGCATATATCTGAGATTGTGTTAATCTGCTCTGGTATATAATACATCTAACATAGCAGCTGCAACTGGGGCTCCTACGTTTTGAGTTTGCAATAGAATAGCATTGTTATCCTCCAGAATCCATCTGTTTCCTTATAGGGGCCAGACTTATTAATTAAATGATGTTATGATGGAAATCATTAACCCTACATCTTTTAGGTGTAATAGTAGCACTAATTTCTGCTATTCTCTCTCAGATGTGACATTATTTTTGATCTCCCATCTTAGCTTGGAGTGTGGAGCAATCTCGGAGGTTTCTTCTTGGCTTTCCTCACTATGATATCACTTGCCACACAGGCCAAGCACTACCTGTGTTAGTTGTGTCAACTACTATATTTCAGGACTTGAGAAGTGAATACTGATGGGTCCATGGACTCAGCAGATCCACTGTGACCTGAACCTGGTCCAGGGCTCATTTATTTCCTAGCCTTTCTATATGTTCATACAAATGTGGGACCATGATGCCACCTTTGCATGTCAGTGGCAGCTCATACTCTGTGTCCAGGAGTCCTCGCAATGGGTAAACTTCTTTCTGTAATTTTCAGCTAACCAAGTAAATGGCTATAGGTCTTTTTGGGAGAATCACTATTATGTATACTTGCATGGTGTCAGAAGACCCTTCTTCCAGGGGCCCACCCTCTCTATCAGTTAATGAATTCTGTGTCTGAAACCTGGCTCAGGCCCGCAAACTGGGGAAAAATTGTGGTCTTAATTTTGAGTGACTGCCTTCTTCCTTGATTTTAATCTTTGTAAGGTGTCAATTCATCTATCCTTAATATCTTTTGATTTTGTATATTTACTAGTGCCCTTACTGGCTTCTCATTTATTCTTCACCTCCCCATTGAGGGATGCCAAATATAGTTAACCATCTTCATAGTCCTCTGTGGGCTTCCCAGGAGGCTCAGTGGTATAGAATCTGCCTGCCAATGCAGGAGATGCAGGAGACGCAGGTTTAATCCCGGATCGGGTGGAGGAAATGGCAAACCACTCCATTATTCTTGCCTGGAGAATCCCATGAACAGAGAAGCCTGGTGGGCTACAGTCCATAGGGTGGCAGAGTTGGACACAACTGAGCAACTGAGCATGCATGTGTAATCCTCTGTAGGTCAGGGCCCTTGCTTGCATTTCTGACTTTGTCACTCACCATAACTGCATCCATTAGGCGTCTGGCATTTGGACCTATGTTTCAGAGTCTTACCATCCACTTGCTATTTGTGAGTCTAGTACTATAATGGAATCTCCAGATCACTCTGGCCTGTAGAAGAGAGGCACTATTGAACTTTTTAGTGATCTTGGCACCCATCTCACACCACTGAACTTCTTAGTGATCTTGGCACCCATCTCACAAGAACGAGAGTGGTGATTGCAGCCGTGAAATTAAAGCTCAACCAGAAAAAACTAAGATCATGGCATCTGGTCCCATCACTTCACAGCAAATAGATGGGGAAACAGTGGAAACAGTGGCTGACTTTATTTTTTTGACCTTCAAAATCACTGCAGATGGTGATTGCAGCCGTGAAATTAAAAGACACATACTCCTTGGAAGGGAAGTTATGATCAACCTAGACAGCATATTAAAAAGCAGAGATATTACATTGCCAACAAAGATCTGTCTAGTCAAGGCTATGACTTTTCCAGTAGTTGCGTTTGGATATGAGAGTTGGATTATAAAGAAAGCTGAGCGCTGAAGAATTGATGCTTTTGAACTGTGGTGTTGGAGAAGACTCTTGAGAGTCCTTTGGACTGCAAGGAGATCCAACCAGTCCATCCTAAAGGAGATCAGTCCTGAGCATTCATTGGAAGAACTGATGTTGAAGCCGAAACTCCAATACTTTGGCCACCTGATGGGAAGAGCTGACTCATTGGAAAAGACCCTGATGCTGGGAAAGATTGAAGGCAGGAGGAGAAGGGGATGGCAGAGGATGAAATGGTTGGATAGCATCACCGACTCGATGGACATGAGTTTGGGTAAACTCTAGGAGTTGGTGATGGACAGGGAGGCCTGGAGTGTTGTAGTCCATGGGGTCGCAGAATCGGAGATGACTGAGCAACTGAATTGAACTGAACTAATAGCATATCCAGTGTATTATGACTCCCTTCTCTAAGTCTTTTATTCCCCCTCCTTCAAAAATATCTGTTGTGCTTGGATCATCATTTTTACCATGCTTCTAGGTATTATTCAGGTAGCATATTCACATTATCTTCCAAAGTCCTTGTCAAGTGTTAAATCTTGTATCCTGGTAGAGTGCTTCCAATTTGACAAGCTTTTCCTTATCAGATATGTTCAAACCCCTTAATCAAGCACCATCCAAGTCCAGTCCCGTGTATATCCTCCTAGCCCCTGACGTTGCATTTGTACCTCTTTTGGAGAACTCTATCTGGTTTCCTGTGCTGCTGTCAGACACAGTTAGCTCTTAAATCCCTATTTCTAGCCCGCATCAGTGCCCAAAGCCTCACATGCACCTTCAAAAACTTAAAACTGATACTTAAAGCTTCAAAACATACAAAGAATTCCTTCTCCTCCTCCTCCATACCCACAAAATTCTGTCATTTCTTCTGTATTTTCTAACTTTATCATTGGCACCACCATCTTTCATTTGCCCAAATTAGAAAACATGAACTCAGCTAACACTTCTTATACCCCTAGAATGTGTCTGGCCCCATGCTGATGAAGAGGACATATAACGTCTTTCTCCTCGTTGAGTTTATGATGTAATGAGAGAGTCAGACAAAAACTAATAAACAAACAGGTAAAATAAGTTTTGCTTGAGATTGTTGTTATGAAGAACATTAGCAGGATGATCGGCTAGACAGAACTTGGGGAAGGACTTTATTTGAAGAAATGACATTTTAACTGAGACTTGGGAAAGAGAAAAGACATAAGTGCAGATGTTTCAAATTTGATGAGTCATTTGCAATACTTCACTCTCCTGTCTCCCATGCAAGCCAGTTCTATGGCTTTTATTTCCCAAACAGTTTGTAAGTCAGCCTGCTTCTTTCCCCTGCCTGCAGGACACTGTATTCAGGACATCATGCTTTCTTGCCCCAATTACATCCTAACGATTGCCATGTCATTGTCCTGGTCTCATTCCACTCCAGCTTCTGTAAAAAGATACATGGGGGTAAGGGGATGGGAGGAATTGGGAGATTGGGATTGACACATATACGCTAGTGATAACATGTATAAAATAGGTAACTAAAGAGAACTTACTATAGAGCTCAGGGAATTCAACTTAATGCACTTTGGTCACCTGAATGGGAAGGAAATCCAAATTTGAGGGGATTTTTATGAATATATATATATATATCTATAGCTGATTCATTTTGTTGTACAGTAGAAACTAACACAACATTTTAAAGCAACTATACTCCAATAAAAATGAATTTAAAAAATTAACAAACCAAAAAAATGATACTAAATTTGATCTCTTCATTACCCTTAAAATCTGACCCAGGCTCCTGTTCTCCTTCAGTATAAACCTCCAATTTTCTAGTATGCAATACTAAAAATACTCCTGCCATGAATCTTGCTTCCCCCTCCCATAATTCCTGTGTCCTTCCTGCCTTCCAGCCATACTGAATTCCTCACCATTCCCTTACTGTATCACAAGTTTGCCTGCATCCATTGCACGAGTGGTGATTTTTCCTGGAACACCTCACCACCTCCCTAGGAGCACAGCAGATGCTTCGAGGACTGTGATTGACTCACTTCCTCACACTCTTTCTTTGGGAATTGTCAGCTGTACTCTCATGACGTTTTTATGTCACACTTACTGTCCTCCATATAATGTGGCTTGGTGGTTTTCTCTCTTTTTTCACTTGCCCACCTCTCAGTTTAAAGCACTTGGTCTGGTTCCTGAATTTTCTTTCAGATGTAGTCTTCCCCGAAGTTGCCTCCAACAGATAATTCTGTTCACCTAACACCCTGTGGAATGCTGTGTGGCCTGGTGTGCTTCTTTTTCTTACAGAGATAAATTTTTGTTGGGAAAAGCAATTAAAATGCAGTGTGGCACTGAGGAAACCAGAATTGAAAGGACGCTTGTACCCCAGTGTTCATCGCAGCACTGCTTACAATAGCCAGGACATGGAAGCAACCTAGATGTCCATTGGCAGATGAATGGATAAGAAAGCTGTGGTACATATACACAATGGAATATCACTCAGCTATTAAAAAGAATGCATTTGAATCAGTTCTAATGAGGTGAATGAAACTGGAGCCTATTATACAGAGTGAAGTAAGTCAGAAAGAAAAACACCCATACAGTATACTAATGCAAATATATGGAATTTAGAAAGATGGTAAAGATGACCCTATACTCAAGACAGCAAAAGAGGCACAGATGTAAAGAACAGACTTTTGGACTCTGTGGGAGAAGGCAAGGGTGGGATGATTTGAAAGAATAGTGTTGAAACATGTATATTACCATATGTGAAACAGATCACCAGTCCAGGTTTGATGCATGAGACAGGGTGCTCAGGGCTGGTGCACTGGGATGACCCTGAAGAATGAGATGGGGAGGGAGATGGGAGGGGGGTTCAGGATGGGGAGCACATGTACACCCATGGCTGATTCATGTCAATGTATGGCAAAAACCATTACAATACTGTAAAGCAATTAGCCTCCAACTTAAATAAATAAATTAATTTAAAAAAATGTAGTGTGGATCCCCAAGTCTTCTTATCTCCTACCTAGAATTTTAAACCATCCAGGGGATAAAAATCTAGGGCTTTTGATTGCATCATTGGCTTTGAGGATCTTCTCACATTCAATGTTTATTCATTCATTCAGATGTCATGTATTGAACACCTTAGTGGTTCTGAGTGTAGCTATGAAGTCAGAACATACATTAGTCCAGTCCTCTTATACATTAACCTACTCTTGGGCGAGTTATTTAAACTTATTGAATGCCAACGTCTTTACCTGGGAAACGGGAATAAAAAGTCTTTTTTCATGTCACGGTGATAGTAATAAAAATGACATTATTCCGTTTACTGATCTGTGTTACTCCAAAAGGTGATGTCTTCACTGGTCCTTTTGCAACTGCAAGTGAATTTATCTCATCACTTAATACATGTACCCCTTCTTTGGTATGAGTTGGAATGCTGTTTCTAAATGTTCACCCCGGAGGGAATCTCATATACTTATTATTGTCCTAGTGGTATTATTCCCCAGTCTCACTTTTTTTGGAGGGAATGACTTCAGTTCAGTTCAGTTCAGTCACTCAGTCATGCCTGACTCTTTGCAACCCCATGGACTGCAGCATGCCAGGCCTCCCTGTCCATCACCAACTCCCGGAATTTACCCAAACTCATGTCCATCGAGTCGGTGATGCCATCCAACCATCTCATCCTCTGTCATCCCCTTCTCCTCCTGCCCCCAATCCTTCCCAGCATCAGGGTCTTTTCCAATAAGTCAGCCCTTCGCATCAGGTGGCCAAAGTATTGGAGTTTCAGCTTCAACATCAATTCTTCCAATGAACGTTCAGGACTGATCTCCTTTAAGATGGACTGGTTGGATCTTCTTGCAGTTCAAGGGACTCTCAAGAGTCTTCTCCAACACCACAGTTCAACAGCATTTATTCTTTGGTGCTCAGCTTTCTTCACCATCCAACTATCACATCCATACATGACCACTGGAAAAACCATAGCCTTGACTAGACGGAACTTTGTTGGCAAAGTAATGTCTCTGCTTTTTAATATGCTGTCTAGGTTGGTCATAACTTTCCTTCCAAGGAGTAAGTGTCTTTTAATTTCGTGGCTGCAGTCACCATCTGCAGTGATTTTGGAGCCCAGAAAAATAAAGTCTGCCACTGTTTCCCATGTTTCCCCATCTATTTGCCATGAAGTGATGGGACTGGATGCCATGATCTTAAGTTTTCTGAGTGTTGAGCTTTAAGCTAACATTTTCACTCTCCTCTTTCACTTTCATCAGGAGGCTCTTTAGTTCTTCTTCACTTTCTGACATAAGGGTGGTGTCATCTGCATATGTGAAGTTATTGATATTTCTCCCAGCAATCTTGATTCCAGCTTGTTCTTCCTCAAGCCCAGCGTTTCTCATGATGTACTCTGCATAGAAGTTAAATAAGCAGGGTGACAATATACAGCCTGGACATACTCCTTTTCCTATTTGGAAGCAGTCTGTTATTCCATATCCAGTTCTAACTGTTGCTTCCTGACCTGCATACAGGTTTCTCAAGAGGCAGGTCAGGTGTTCTGGTATTCCCATCTCTTTCATAATTTTCCACAGTATTTATTTATCTATTTATTAATTTACTTCATTCAGGACTTCCCTGGTGGCTCAGTGGTAAAGCATCTGCCTGCAGTGCAGGAGACATAGGTTTGATCCCCGGGTAGGGAAGATCCCCTGGAGGAGGAAGTGGCAACCACTCCATTATTCTTGCCTGGAAAATCCCATGGACAGAGGAGTTTGGCAGGTTACAGTCCACAGGGTCACAAAGATTCGAACATGACTGAGCACGTACATATACAATTTACTTCATTACTTATATAATTGGAGTAGGAACTAGCAACCCACTCCAGTATTCTTGCTTAGAGAATCCCACGGACAGAGGAGCCTGGCAGGCTACACAGTCCATATGGTTGTGAAGAGTCAGACACGACTGAAGTGACTTAGCATGCACACATACACTTATATAGTTGAAGATAGTTAATTTATAACATTTCATCATTTTCAGGTGTACAACATAGTGACTCAAAATTTTTACAGATTATATTCCATTTACACTTATTATAAAATATTGGATATATTTCTTGTGCTATTCAACATACCCTTGTAACTTTTTTTTTATACATAATAGTTTATGTCTTTTACCCCCTACCCCTATCACATCCTCGCTACTAAGAATAATGCACTCAGGTCTGTTTATGTTGTTGCAAATGACAGAATCGCATTTTTATTTTTTTATGGCTGAGTACAAAAGCTGAGTGTGTGTGTGTGTGTGTGTGTGTGTGTGTGAGACATTGTCTTCATCCACTCATCTGTTGATGGATTTTCAGATTGCTTCCATATCTTAGCTATTATAAATATTGCTATGAACATTGGGGTACATGCATCTTTTCAAATTTTCAACTTCTTTTGATATATTCCCAGAATGTATTTGCCTAACCATATGGCAGTTGTATTTTTAGTTTTTTGAGACACCTCCATATCATTTATCATAGTGACTGCACCAATTTACATTCACACCGTGTATGAAAGTTCCTTTTTCTCCACACCCTCAGCATTTGTTGTTTATAGATTTTTGGATGATGGTCATTCTAAAAAGTGTGAGGTGGTATCTCAATGTTATTTTACTTTACATTTCTCTGTTGATTTGTGATGTTGAGCATCTTTTCGTGTACCTGTTGGCCATCTGTATGTTTTCTATGTAGACAATAGAAAAATGTCTATTCAGGTCTTCTGCCCATTTCTAAATAGGGCTGTCTCTTTTTTTATATTGAGTTGTATGAGTTATTTATATATTTTGGATATTAACCCCTTACTGGTCATACTCTGCGTGTTTGTGTTTAGTTGCTTCAGTCATGTGTGACTCTTTCGGACTCTATGGACTGTAGTCCACCAGGCTCATTTCTCCAGGGGATTCTCCAGGCAAGAATTACTGGAGTGGGTTGCCATGCCCTCCCGCAGCGCATCTTCCTGACCCAGGGATTGAACACGTATCTCTTATGACTCCTGCATTGTCAGTGGGTTCTTTATTAGTGCCACGTGGAAAGCCCTATTGGTCATCCTATTTGCAAATATTTTCTCCTACTCAGTAGGTTGTCTTTTCATTTTGCCAATGATTTCCTTTGCTATGCAAAAGTTTTTTATGTTTAATTAGGTCTTATTTGTTTATTTTTGCTTTCACTTCCTTTATTTTCATAGACAGATCAAAAAAGTAGTGCTACAATTTATATCAAAGAGTGTTCTGCCTATGTTTTTCTTCTTGGAGTTTTGTGGTTTCCAGTCTCACATTTAGATCTTTAATCCATTTTGAGTTTATTTTCATGTTTGATTTGAGAAAATGTTCTAATTTCATTCTTTTACATGTAGATGTCCAGTTTTTCCAGCACTACTTATTGAAGAGATTTTTCTTTCTCCATCGTATAGTCTTGCCTCCTTTGTCATAGATTAATTGATCATAGGTGCATGGGTTTATTTGTGGGCTTCTTCTTCTATTTTATTTGTCCATGTGTATGTTTTTGTGCCAGTATCATGCTATTTTGATTGCTGTAGGTACATAATATTGTCTGATATTAGAGAGTGTGATGCTTCTAGTTTCGCTTTTTTTTCTCAAGATTCCTTTGGCTATTTGCAGTTTTTATGGTTTCATATAAATTTTAGGATTATTTGTTTTAGTTTGTGAAAAATGTCATGGGTATTTGGTAGGGGTTGCATTAAATCTGTACATTGCTTTGGGAACCATGAACATTCTAACAATATTAGTTCTTCCAATCCATAATCATGATATATCTTTGTTATTTATTTGTATTGAATTAAATTTATTTCATCAGTGTCTTATAGTTCACAGAGTGTAAATTCTTTCACTTCTTTGGTTAAGTTTATTTCTAAGTATTTCATTCTTTTTGATGCAATTATAAATGGAATTGTTCTCTTGAATTCTCTTTCTGCTAGTTCATTATCAGTGTGTAGAAAAGGAAGAGATTTCTGTATATTAATCTTGTATCCTGCAATTTTACCAAGTTCATTTATTAGTTCTAATAGTTTTTTGGTGGACACTTTAGCATTTTCTGCATATAGTATCACGTTGTCTTCAAACAGTGATAGTTTTACTTCTTCCCTTCCAATTTTGATGCCTTTTAATTCTTTATTTTACCCTTATTTTAAGTTTGTTGAACTTGCTAGTAGTCTGGGCCAATTTTGGGGATAGTTTTATCATTTCATCTGACTATAAGTAGTACAGATGTACTGAAAAAATTTAAGAAAAAGGCATAGGAATGGAAATAAAGAACACTTCACTTCCCATCTTCCAGGTCATTATTAAAATTTGGTTTTTACTTTTTTCTCCACATTTGTAATATTTTTATTACTCAACTCCTGGATAATTTATATTATCTAGGAATCCATCATTCCAACAATATAAAGCAATATAGAAGGCGATCTGTAACTCTTATCATCTTAATTTGATTACCTGTAGATCAGTGGGTTTTAATATCTGTAGTCAGTCACCACTTAGGTAAGAAGTCAAATAGAATTCTTCACTTGAAGGCAAGTACTATAATTCCCTTGAGGCCATTAGAATCTTTGGGATACATTTCTCCTCCTAAAAACGCCTGCCTTACTGGATCCCTTATCATATAAAGATCACTGATTATACATAAAAGTTCTATGCTTGCTTGTTAGTCTTCTCAATCTTTATGATCTCTTTGACCATCTTCTAAAATGATAGTAGTAACTTATATGAAGTAGAGCCAGTTGAATTGCCAAGCTCTCTTGGTTTCAGGAAAAACCTCCGCTCATAGATCTTTATCTTATGAAGCTATGTTCATCCTCAAATAAGGGACACACATAAATTTTTAAGAAAATGAGCACTGCCCAACCGAAAAATGGGTATACAAACATATTTTATAAAAGAAGAAATATAAATAATAAATAAAATATTCTAATTGAGTTTCATTAGCAGTCAAATATGAATTAAAATAATACTATTATTCCTTACTGGACTAGTAAAGATTTTAAAAATTGCTAATACTTAAAACTGATGAAAATATGGTCAAATGAACTCATGGTGGCGGTGGAAAGCAATTTGGACATATTATTGAAAATCTTTTTCTTCATATTTTTTAATATAAAAATCACCAGTCTAGAATCTAGTCTAAGGAGATAATGACATATACATAGAAAAATTTAGTGACACTAATGACATATACATAGAAAAAGTTAGTGACACAAATGTTTATTATAGTGCAATATGATAAAGCAAGAAAGAAAATATCTTCAATTAAGCTAGGGTTAAGTAAAATATGTATATCTTTATAATGAAATAAATATGCTACTCTTAAAATTATGTTTTTGAAGAATTTTTAATGACATGTTAAGATAATAGTATAATATCTTATAAAAAGAATATAAAATTATATATTTAGATATTAACAGCTACATGAAAATAGTCATATAAAATACTGGAAGTAAATATGTCTGATCAAAAATTAACAGAAGTTATTTCTGGGTAACACCCTTACTGGCTAATTTTTAATTAATGTCTTTCTATTTCTTAAATTAACCTTTCTTTCAAATCCTCAATAGCAAAATAATAAAGGTTATAAAGGTTATTTTTTTAAAAGCAATGTACCAGAGCATTATTCATACTATTTATCACCACTTACAAGTTGTTTTGGTCATGTGAAATATATTGAAAAAAAAACTGTCCTGATTTTGTTTCCTTCCTGTCCTCATTTGAAATGAGGAACTGGAGTAGTTGGTCATCAATAAGCCGTGACATTTATAGTCCTCAGAGTTTCTGCTCCTCTTGCTCTTGAAATGGTCCCCCAGTCCCAGCCTGCTTTCATGATTGCCCTCAGGACTGGGATCCTCTTGAGATTCTAAGGAACTATGCACCTTCCCTTCTGCTAAGTAGAAGGAGCAGACATGCAGGCTACCAGCTCTCAGCTACAAATCAAAGTAATTGTCTGGAGTTGGTCAGAAATACAGGGAGGGCACATTCCTCAGAGATAAGAAAGTGATGAGTAGGTTTCCTTTGTACTCATCTTCCTACCCCTTTGTTCTTTGCCTCTAACCTAACATCCTTGATGACTTATGGGTTTCTAAGATGGGGAGAGTTGAATAAAGTCTTAGTTTTATCTGGTTCAGATCAGAACACTATATTTATTATAGAAATATTCAAGAGACATTAATAATCAAGATGAATTGTGTTTTTAGTGGTTGCTATTACAAGACACCTAAGCAAAATACTAAATTACTGAGACTGCCAAGCGAACCAAAATGCAAGGGTGCTGACAGTGTGACTCTGTGCAAGCAGGTTGTGCTAGAGATTTCTCTTCATCATTTGGTATCTCATATTGATGGTGAGCAGCAGTACTGCCCTTTGTTTATTCTCTCAGCCTAGATGATAATGATAAAAATGCCCACCCCTCACTAATATTTTTTGCAAAATGCTCTTACCCTCACTGTCTTGGTTAAAACAAGTCAGAAGGATGAAAGGGAAAGAATTCAGACTTTTTTTGATTTAGACAGGCCTGGAATTAAGTCCTGCCTCTGCTGCTTACTGTTTGTGGAATCTGTCTGTAAATTGAGAGCTTTTTACTTTGCAGTTTTGATATAAAAATTATTGATTACATATGCAATGATCTTTTTTGTTCATTCTTTTATTCATTGTTCAAAAGGCACTGTGCTTCTGTTAGTGGGAATGTAACTTGATACAGCCACTAAGGAGAATAGTATGGAGATTCCTTAACAAATTAGGACTGAAACTACTGATCAAGCAATCCCACCACAGGGCATATAGTCTGAGAAAACAATAATTCAAAAAGACACATGTACCCCAATGTTCATTGCAGCATTATTTACAATAGCCAGGACATGAAAGCAACTAGATGTCCATCAACATGTGAATGGATAAAGATGTGGTACATATATATACAATGAAATATTACTCAGCCTTAAAAGGAACAAATGTGAGTCAGTTGAACTGAGGTGGACAAACCTAGAGCCAGTTGTACAGAGCGAAGTAAGTCAGAAAGAGAAAAAACAAATATCATATATTAAGGCATACATATAGAGTTTAGAAAAATGGTACTGATGAACGTATTTGCAGGGCAGGAAGAGACACACTTGTAGAGACACAGATGTAGAGAACACACTTGTGGACACAGAAGGCAAAGAAGAGGGTGGGACAAACTGAGACAGTAGCACTGAAATATGTGCAGAAAACTAAGATCATGGCATCCGGTCCCATCACTTCATGGCAAATAGATGAGGAAACAATGGAAACAGTGAGAGACTTTATTTTTAAGGGCTCCAAAATCACTGCAGATGGTGATTGCAGCCATGAAATTAAAAGACACCTGCTCCTTGGAAGAAAAGATAGAAGACTCTTGAGAGACCCTTGGACTGCAAGAAGATCCAACCAATTCATCCTAAAGGAAATCAGTCCTGAACATTCATTTGAAGGGCTGATGCTGAAGCTAAAACTCCAATACTTTGGCCACCTGATGTGAAGAAGTAACTCATTGGAAAAGACCCTGATGCTGGGAAAGAGTGAAGGCAGGAGGAGAAGGGGATGACAGAGGATGAGATGGTTGGATGGCATCACCAATTCGATGGACATGAATTTGAGCAAGCTCCAGGAGTTGGTGATGGACAGGGAAGCCTGGTATGCTGCAGTCCTTGGGATCACAAAAGGTCACACACAACTGGGCAACTGAACTGAACTGATGTACATTACCATGTGTAAAACAGATAGCTAGTGAGAAGTTGCTCTGTAATACAGAGAGCTCAGCCTGGTGCTCTGTGACAACCTAGAGGGGTGGGAGTGAGGCTCAAGAGGGAGAGGATATATGTATACTTATGACTGATTCAAGTTGTTGTAAGGCAGAAACCAACACATTGTAATGCAATTATCCTCTAATTAATAATAATGTTTTTAAAAAGGCACTGTACTTGTTCAACTTCAGCAAAGAAAAATATAAATTAAAACAATATGTAATATATATAGTATAAATAAGACATTGTTCCTCTTTACTTATAACTGACAGTCTAGTGTGTTTAGATAAGCATTAATCACATAAAACAAATACACTGAAAATCACCACTGTGATAAATGCAATCCATGATAGCTATCTGTGATAAAAACTATAAAGGGTAGTTTCACAATCCTACTCAAGCAGAAAGTTGTGCTTAAGCCAAGATCTAAAGGATGTGTAAATTCTCCCTCTCCCAAGGGAGAGAAGGGAAAGAGGAGCATCTAGATGAGGAATGAGCATGTGCAGTGGCTGGGAGTGTGGTCAGTGAGACAAAGAACAAGAGACGGAACAGATGTGCCAGAAGAAGTGGGAAAGGGCCAGACTGTGCAGGGCTTTGGGATGATTTAATCAGTTTGTCTTAGTCTACGATATTCCATATTGAAAACTGTGGCAAAATTGTAAAAAATTGGGTTAGAGGGGAACCATAGAATATGCAATTAGATCATTAAAGAGGTTAATTTAGTAGTTGAGAAGAGAGATCTTGACAGGCTCAACTAGGATGGCGACAGTGGAAATATAGAAAAGTGGATAAAATTCAGAGACACTCAGGAAGCATAATAGAGCTTGGTTATGGAATGAGTGTATGCACTGAGGGGAAAATCTAAATTTCTGGACTGCATAACCCAAAGCCATAAGACCAAGGCTGAAAGACAGATATTCTGATAAGGACATGTTGGGGGTATATTTGAGATCTTCAAAAGGAGAGTTAAGTGGGCACTTGGTTTACAGTCAACTTTTAATAAAATGGTGTGTATTATTCATCATATTATATAAACATTGTGTATTCACAAAAGTGAAAGAAACTGTCTGTACACTGTCTCACGGGTTAGTACTTGTGATACTGGTCAGCATCCTTAGTTGTAGACAACTGAATCCACTCAAACTGCTTGTCGCAAGAGAGTATTTGTTAAAGAAAATCAGTTAACAAAAAAAATCTATTAGTTGGCCAGAGAATTAGCTTTGAATACTGCATAGCCAGGAACAACACAGCCAGGACAACAGACTCAGACCAAATACCCAACCATACCCCTGGCTGTTAGTACCTCTGACTGCACAAGCAGAACAGATATGCTTGCCAGAAAAGCTCATGTCTTTCCAAGTGTTGAAGTACCACTACATGTGGCTTGTGTCTGCATCCCAAATTTGGGACACTTTTTACGATGGGTGTAAGCTAGAAAATATGGAGCATTCTAGCTGCAAAGGAGCCTCAGTTCAGTTCAGTTCAGTCGCTCAGTCACGTCCAATTCTTTGCGATCTCATGAACCGCAGCACACCAGGCCTCCCTGTCCATCACCAACTCCCAGAGTCCAACCAAACCCATATCCATCGAGTTGGTGATGTCATCTAACCATCTCATCCTCTGTCGTCCCCTTCTCCTCCTGCCCTCAATCTTTCCCAGCATCAGGGTCTTTTCAAATGAGTCAGCTCTTCGCATCAAGTGGCCAAAGTATTGGAGTTTCAGCTTCAACATCAGTCCTTCCAATGAACACCCAGGACTGATCTCCTTTAGGATGGACTGGTTGGATCTCCTTGCAGTCCAAGGGACTCTCAAGAGTCTTCTCCAACCTCACAGTTCAAAAGCATCATTCTTCTGCGCTCAGCATTCTTTATAGTCCAGCTCTCACATCCATACATGACCACTGGGAAAACCATAGCCTTGACTAGACAGACCTTTGTTGGCAAAGTAATGTCTCTGCTTTTTAATATGCTGTCTTGGTTGGTCATAACTTTCCTTTCAAGGAGTAAGCGTCTTTTAATTTCATGGCTGCAATCACCATCTGTAGTGATTTTGGAGCCCAGAAATATAAAGTCTGCCACTGTTTCCCCATCTATTTGCCATGAAGTGATGGGACTGGATGCCATGATCTTAGTTTTCTGAATGTTGAGCTTTAAGCCAACTTTTTCACCCTCCTCTTTCACTTTCATCAAGAGGCTCTTTAGTTCCTCTTCACTTTCTAACATAAATGTGGTGTCATCCGCATATCTAGCCTAGGAATCTAGTTTAGGAAAGCAAGTTAAAAGAAAGCTGAATGGGTTTTGAGTGAGCCACTTTCCAGTATCTTCCAGGCTTCCTTTTGTGCCCTTTTATATTCTAATTGATCGAATTAATCAAACCAGTCAATCCTAAAGGAAATCATTCCTCAATATTCATTGGAAGGACTGGTGCTGAAACTGAAACCCCAATACTTTGGCCACCTGATACGAAGATCTGACTCATTGGAAAAGACCCTGATGCTGGGAAAGATCGAAGGCAGGAGGAGAAGGGGACGACAGAGGGTGAGATGGTTGGATGGCATCACTGAATCAATGGAAATGAGTTTGAGCAAGCTCTGGGAGTTGGTGATGTACAGGGAAGCCTGGCATGCTGCAGCCATGGGGTTGCAAAGAGTCAGACCCAACTGAGCGACTGAACTGGACATTCAAGCACAGCTCTCGTCCCATCATTAAACTTATAAACACAGGTTGACTTCTGCCTAATCTAGTACAGCCACCTCTCATACAAGTCGATCATGCTCATCCTCTCTTCAAAAGATAGAAAGAGGTGGACAGAAGCAGAGACAGTTTTTTGCCTATCAAATACCCATTTCTCTCTTCTTTTTTAAGGATGATTTTGTCTGGGCTGACAGCAGACCCTGCTTTTTTTTTTTTATTTAAATCAACATTTCTCAGCTCTCTTGCCAACATATTGGCCATATGACAGAGTTGTGATAGTGAAATATGAGTAACACTATACTTTTTGGGTGGATTCTGGGAAAGTCTTTTAGAAGGGGTGAAGACAGATGCTTGAGTGCATATGCCATTTTTGCCTTAGAGCTTTTTTTCCCCTTCCTCTCTGAAAGGTGGATGTTTACATGGCCATCTTGTGATCACGCCATGACAGAAAAGCCCATATAGGCATAGACACCTTTCCCCCAGCCCTAGTTTGCTCTCCCTTTTACAAATAAGGAGATTCAGATCCTTGCCTATAAGCCATTGTTCTCTAGGGATTTCTATTATAAGCAACCAAATTCAAGTTTCTAACCAAAAGGTCTTTTAATTGGGCTCTCATATTCCTTCTTGTCTCTTCAAATCTATTTTCTACATCAAAGACAAGGGACCTTTTAAAATGAAAATGGTTGTATAATATCATTATTCAAAACCCTTCAAATGATTTCTCATTACTTGTAGAAGTAATTCTACAGTCTTTCAAATGATCTGATCTCTGCTTACTTCTCCAAGCCTATCTCCAGGAACTTAATAACCGCCTTTGCCAGGCTCTGAACATACCAATTTCACTGTTAAAACACATCCTCAAGGGCCTCCTCTTAGAAGGAAATGTCTACTGTCTTCACTTCCTATACACCCATTAGATTTTGGCTTTAAATATTCCTTTACCATGTAGATCTATTCTGACCCCATAATGCAAAGCAACCCTTTCCTTTTAGTCTATCTTGCTGCACCATGTTATTTTTCTTCCCTAACTTTTGTCTCAAATTGTATTTATATACAAGCTTAGTTTTTTTTTTCTTTTTTATTACATTTCCCTTATTGTATCATAAACTCCATAAAGGTAAGGCCTTTAACTGCATGGTTAATATTTACATTGAGAACAGATCCTTGTACACTGTAAGTGTTTAACAAATATTGGTTGAATGTCAAATGAATTGCATAATCTATCAGACTCTGCTAATAACAGACATGTTTGAGCAATTAGATCTTATTCATATTATACTCATAAACACAGAGTCAAATAGAGTAACAAGATTTTATTGTGATAAAGGACCTTGGTGATCAATAGCCAAACACAAAGCTGGAAAAGTTCAGAGATATTGGAGTTTTTCAAAGGTCAGAGCACCCTCTTGCCCCAAATCTTAAAAAGTTCTAGAATTAGATAATTCACTTGTTAAGCACCTTTTATTCACTCAGTCATTTAACAAACGTTCATCGAGCCTTTGCTACATGCCAGGCAATGTACTAGAAGGAAGATGCTAGAGATAAAAGACATATCCTGCTTTGAAAGAGAGTATACACATTGGTAGATTGGAGACAAGTGTTTCTGCAGAAGTAAGTACAATGTCCTCTGAAACTGTAAAACCAGGGAACTTAACCCAATTGAGGAATGTAAAAGAAGCATCAAGGAAAGATGATATGTATGTGAAGTCCTGAAGATAAATAGGAATTCTACAGGCTGATGGACGTGGAGGGGGTTATTTCAGTTGGAAAGAACAGCATATACAAAGGCATGGACATTGAAACCAAAAGGCCAGACCTAAGTGGAGCATTTATGAAAGGTGCAATGAGCTCTTGACTTTCTCTTAGGACTCAGCTCAGTCATCACCAACCTGGGGAACTAACTGAATCTGGTTTACCAGGCCCCCCTATCTTAGAAGGTACCATGATGTATTAGGATCACTCATTTACATGCCTGTGTCCCATGCCAGACTGCTCATAGAGGTATGCAATGAATACCTGCTAAATGGATGTTTGAATTTGGGCAGGGACCAGATCATGAAAAGCATGAGCAGGTCAGTGACAGGCTGGTAGATTTTAATTTTGATAGATTACCAGAGTCTTGGGAATTGGAGGGAGGGCTGATTCAGAAGGGTTGGAAATGAAGGCAGGGTGAGCAATAGAAAGGTGTTGAAATAGATAAAGTATTTTGCAGATCATTTTATTTGTTGTTGTTCAGTTGCTAAGTTGTGTCTGACTTTGTGACCCCATGGACTTCCACATGCCAGGCTTCCCTGTCCTTCGCTGTCTCCCAGAGTTTGCTCAAACTTATGTCCATTGAGTTGATTCTGTCTAACCATCTTATCCTCTGCCTCCCACTTCTCCTCTTACCTTCAATATTTCCCAGCATCAGGGTCTTTTCCTATGAGACAGTTCTTCACATCAAGTGGCCAAGGTATTAGAGCTTCAGCTTCAGCATCAATCTTTCCAGTGAATATTCAAACTTGATTTCCTTTAGGACTGACTGGTTTAATCTGCTCACAGTTGAAGGGACGGACTCTCAAGTGTCTTCTCCAGCACTGCAGTTTGAAAGCGTCTGTTCTTCTGGGCTCAGCCAGATCACTTTATACTTCAAGTAAAATCTCTTCTGGCAAATACCTTAAAAATAATTATCACTAAAAAAAAAACTTCAGGTAGGCAAATATGATCCAGCTCTATCCCATGCATCTTTTATATTGTTAACCCATAGCTTTGTAGGTATTTCTTTAACATGATATGATAGTATAATAATTAATATCATCCTCTCCTATGGTTTCTCTATGATTCCTAATCCATTTCACCTCTTTCTCTCCTCTTCATCAGCAAGCTTCTTGAGAAAAAAAGTCATCTGCTTCTTAAACTCAAGCATTTCTTAAACAATGGTGAGATGTGCTTTCACTACTTTCCTAAAAATTCTCACATTTTCTGAACGGTTCATTATGTTGATAGCTCTTAGTCTTCTAAAACATGTTTTTTCTTTTCCCACCCTCAGCCTAATCCCCACTCAACAATTGATCTACTATTCTGAACTGCCTTTTAAATGTTAAAATTCCCTTCCACTTTCTTCCCAGTCTACATAGAAAGATGTCATTGTCATTCACTTCCCAAATTTCAGGCATAGCTAATGCATCTGACTTTCAAATCTGTGTTTCCTAGCCTCCATTTCTTTCACACGAATGTTATCAGAGATACCTCAAACTCAATATATCCACCTGTGAATGCATCCTCTCCCCTACCCATAAAGACTTTCCTTCTCTTGCATCCTTAACTCCATCAGTGGAATCATCATATACTCAGTTAACCAAGGTGTAAAACACAGAGTAATTCTGAACTCCTTTTTCCTGGTCTTACACACTTCTCCAAATCAAATCAGTCACCAAGTTTGATATATTCTCTCTATAAAATAACTTTTTTATTGTGTTTTATATATAATTTTATTTATTTATTGACTCTTCTGAGTCTTTGTTGCTTCGAGGGCTTTTCTCTAGTTGCAACGAACAGGGGCTACTCTCTAGTTGCGGTGAACGAGCTTCTCATTACAGTGGCTTCCCTTGTTGCTGAGCATGGGCTCTAGTGTGCGTGGGCTTCAGTAGTTACAGCTCTCAGGCTCTAGAGCACAGGCTCAATAGTTGTGGTGCATGGGCTTGGTTGCTCTGTGGCTTGTGGAATTTTCCTGGATCAGGGGTTGAACCAGTATCTTCTGCACGGGCCGGCAGATTCTTTACCACTAAGCCACCAGGGAAGCCTTATTGTGTTTTGATGAGCAGAATTGTCCAAAAGTGATGCTGGAAACTCACTCTCATTATTTGAACAGTTAACTAGCTGGAACTAAGGATTTTCTTCTCCCAGAGGGAGGAACTGCACCCAAGCTCCACTTTCCATGGGCCAAGAAGTGTGCTCTTTTCAGTAGGGTCAATCTCATCATTTCACAGGTCCAAACTTTCAGGTTTTGAAGAACCAGAAGTCCTGGTCCATTCCCAGACTGCTAGCACCTCAAATTCAGATAGCCTTATACTAGGCAGCCTATGTATCCCTGAAACGGCTAGGCTGATTTTTCAAGCTTGTCTTACGAAGAGACAGACCTATAGCTAATAGGGGATATCTTTCCCCTGGAATGTAGACCCAAGATGTATGCCCAGAAGGTTTAGACTCCAGCATGCCCTCTGTGAAATAACGCTAAGATCTAGAGAAACTCGCCTTCTTCTGGCTTCTTGATCCAGGTTGTTCAGTTCAGTTCAGTGGCTCAGTCATGTCCGACTCTTTGAGACCCCATGGACTGCAGCACACCAGGTTTCCCTGTCCATCACCAACTTCTGGGGCTTCCTCAAACTCATGTCCATTGAGTTGGTGATGCCATCCAACCATCTTATCCTCTGTCATCCCCTTCTCCTCCTACCTTCAATCTTTCCCAGCATCAGGGTCTTTTCCAATGAGTCAGTTCTTTGCATCAGGTGGCCAAAGTATTGGAGTTTCAGTTTCAGCATCAGTCCTTCAAATGGATATTCAGAACTGATTTCCTTTAGGATTGACTGGTTGGATCTCCTTGCTGTCCAAGGGACTCTCAAGAGTCTTCTCCAACACCACAGTTCAAAAGCATCAATTCTTCAGCGCTCAGCTTTCTTTATAGTCCAACTCTCACATCCATACATGACTACTGGAAAAACCACAGCTTTGACTAGACAGACATTTGTCAGCAAAGTAATGTCTCTGCTTTTTAATACGCTGTCTAGGTTGGCCATAGCTTTACTTTCAAGGAGGAAGCATCTTTTAATTTCATGGCTGCAGTCACCATCTGCAGTGACTTTGGAGCCCAAGAAAATAAAGTCTGTCACTGTTTCCATGGTTTCTCCATCTATTGTAAGTTATCCTTTTCCCCCCAAAACATGCATTTTAAAGTCTTTGTCATATGACATTGTCAAATATACCCCAAACCATTGTACATAACAGGAGATAAGCCACAAGGGACCCACTTGGCATGTCAGAGTTTCTCTCTCTCCTAAAACAACATCTTTTGTTGAAATCCTCATTACCTCTCAAGTAGACCACTGCTTCCCGACTGAACTCCTGCCTTGGGTCTTGCTCCTTCTCATTCTAATCTTCACACAGCTTTTGAGGGCAAATTCAGAATGAAAATCTGATCATCTATTCACTCTTTTAAATCTTCCAGTAGCCACACAGAGCCTATAACAGTGCTTTTTTTTCCTTAAAGAAAAAATGTTCTTTCAGATTCCTAGTGTTGACTTAAATTATTTAGTATGATATTCGCTAAATCTATGGACACATAAGACTAGACATAACAACTCCTTTTTCTCAATGCTATTTTCATGGTCTCACATCAGAGTCTCGATTTATTGTCTAACTTAACAAAAATCATATTCTAGTAAAATGTGTTTTATTTCAATTGTCAATAAGAAAGAAACATTTTTTCATAATAACTGATGAAATAATTCAACATAAATACAATGAATTCAGTGCAAGACAGTTGTCGTTTTGCCATTAATATGTGTTGATATAACCCCATGTAATCAAACATACTTACTAACACATTGAAAGTTGAAAACTGCTACTTTAGGTCAGGGTTGCAAACCTGAAGTACCATGTTTTGTTTGAATGCCACAGAGTTGGGTTTTTTTTAACATCATATTTGAATATTTTTTAAAATGAGGCATGTAATCTATAATATACCATGGACCCTTCTACTCTTGATTGTTAATAGCCAGCATGATCATTTATTTGCAAAATGGAATCTGTTAAGTATTCAACTCCCACAGTGGATCTAGGTGACAGTGTAACCATGGACAACAAACATGCTAGCAATCAAAATGATACAGAATATATCTGTATTCATTTTAGAGCTTTTGTTTGTTTGCTTTTGTTTTGCTTAGATCCTTATCAAAATGAGGGGAAAGAAAGCTTTTGCATCTCAAGAGCGTCCACCCCAATTATCCATGTATTTAAGTTTGAGAGATACTGGCCTATAGTTCAGTTCAGTTCAGTTCAGTCGCTCAATTGGGTCTGACTGTGATGTCATGGACTGCAGCACACCAGGCTTCCCTGTCCATCACCAACTTCCACAGCTTGCTCAAACTCATGTCCATTGAGTCAGTAATGCCATCCAACCATCTCCTCCTCTCTCGTCCCCTTTTCCTCCTGCCTTCAGTCTTCCCCAGCATCAGGGTCTTTTCCAACGAGTCAGATCTTTGCATCAGGTAGCCAAAGAATTGGAGTTTCAGCTTCAGCATCAATCCCTCCAATGAATATTCAAGTCTGATTTCCTCTAGGATGGACTGGTTGGATCTCCTTTCTGACAAAGGGACTCTCAAGAGTCTTCTCCAACACCACAGTTCAAAAGCATCAATTCTTCAGCACTCAGCTTTCTTTATGGTCCAAATCTCACATCCATACATGACTACTAGAAAAACCATAGATGACAGCTGGCCTATAGGATGAGACCAAATTCATTAAGTGAGTGTTCGTTCCATTTTAGTGGACTTCTCTGGTGGCTCAGTGGTAAAGAATCCACCTGCCAATGCAGGAGACATAAGTTTGATTCCTGGATTGGGAAAATCCTCTGGAGAAAGGAATGGCTACCCACTCCAGTATTCTTGCTTGGGAAATCCCATGGACAGAGGAGTCTGGTGGGCTGCAGTTCGTGGAGTCACAAGAGTTGAACACAGCTTAGGTACTCAACAAGAAGCAAACAATTGTTCAGCAGAACTTTCCTCCTCTCCTATACTGTATATCTTTCAGCCACATCAATTGTTTCTCTTTTAAACCTTCCATGAATAATAATGTCTTGATGCAAGTACATATTTTCTTCCTTCTGCCTCTAGTGGCCATTCCACCTTGAAAGTGAAAGTGAAAGTGAAAGTCACTCAGTAGTGTCTGACTCTTTGTGACCCCATGGGCTGTCCATGGAATTCTCTAGGCCAGAATACTAGAGTGGGTAACCTTTCCCTTCTCCAGGGGATCTTCCTAACCTAGGAATCGAACTTTTTACTGCATAAGAGATGGGGAACTGTATCATCACCTGTTTTCTAAGGACCAGAGATACTACAGAAGTTTTCCAGAACAAATACAGATGATAAGAGTAAATGAAGGAAAAGGGCAAATATCAAACAATAAAGAAGACTGGGATGAAGAGTTCCATGACTCTTCCAAACACAAGGAAAGAGCATACAATTTGAGGTTATGAGTCCCGACTTTAATTCCCCATTTTTGGAAAATTATCTGCCATTGTCTTTTCAAATATTGCTCCCTTCCTATGCTCTCTCTCCTCTCTTTCTGGAAATCTGGTTTAATTGTGTGTTAGACATTCTCGCAGTATCTTCTATGTACTTTATCTTTTCTCTTTTATATTCTGTATTAGGTTGTTTTTTTTTGTGTGTGTGCTACATTCTGTACAATATCTTCTGTCTTGCAGCTCACCAGTTCTTTTTTCACCTGATTTAATGTAATTTAAATACAACAACTCAGTTTCTAATTTGTTATTGTAATTTGAGGTTTAGAAGTTCTACTTATTTTTTATTCAGGTCTGATATGTAACTTCTTATGGTTTCATATTACTGAAATCAGATTGATTATATTCTTTGCAGCCAAAGATGGATAAGCTCTATACAGTCAGCAAAAACAAGACCAGGAGCTGACTGTGGCTCTGATCGTGGACTCCTTATTGCAAAATTCAGACTTAAATTGAAGAAAGTAGGGAAAATCACTAGACCATTCAGGTATGACCTAAATCAAATCCCTTATGATTATATAGTGGAAGTGACAGATAGATTCAAGGGATTAGATATGATACACAGAGAGCCTGAAGAACTATGGATGGAGGTTCATAACACTGTAAAGGAGGCCATGATCAATATCATCTCCAAGAAAAAGAATTGCAAAAATACAAAATGGTTGTCTGAGGAGGGCTTATAAACGGCTGAGAAAACAAGAGAACCTAAAGGCAAAGGAGAAAAGGAAAGATATACCCATTTGAATGCAAAGTTCCAAAGAATAGCAAGGAGAGATACGAAAGCCTTCCTCAGTGATCAGTGCAAACAAACAGAGGAAAACAGTAGAATGGGAAAGACTAGAGATCTCTTCAAGAAAATTAGAGATACCAAGGGAACATTTCATGCAAAGGTGAGCACAATAAAAGGCAGATTGGTATGGACCTAATAGAAGCAGAAGATATTAAGAAGAGGTGACAAGAATACACAGAAGAACTATACAAGAAAGATCTTCATGACCCAGATAACCACGATGGTGTGATCACTCACCTAGAGCCAGACATCCTGGAATGTGAAGTCAAGTGGGCCTTAGGAAGAATCACTATGAACAAAGCTAGGGGAGGTGATGGAAATCCAGTTGAGCTATTTCAAATCCTAAAAGATGATGCTGTGAAAGTGCTGCACTCAATACGCCAGCAAATCTGGAAAACTTAGCAGTGCCCACAGGACTGGAAAAGGTCTATTTTCATTCCAGTCCCAAAGAAAAGCAATGCCAAAGAATGCTCAAACTATTGCACAATTGCACTCATCTCACATGCTAGCAAAGTAATGTTCAAAATTCTCCAAGCCAGTCTTCAACAGTACATGAACCATGAAATTCCAGATGTTCAAGCTGGATTTAGAAACAGCAGAGGAACCAGAGATCAAATTCCCAACAACCTCTGGATCATCGAAAAAGCCAGAGAGTTCCAGAAAAACACCCACTTTTGCTTTATTGACTATGCCAAAGCTTTCCACTGTGTGGATCACAACAAACTATGGAAAATTCTTCAAGAGATGGGAATACCAGACCACCAGAACTGCCTCCTGAGAAATATGTATGCAGGTCAAGAAGCAACAGTTAGAACTGGACATGGAACAACAGACGGGTTCCAAATTGGAAAAGGAGTACATCCAGGCTGTATACTGTCTTCTTGCTTATTTAACTTTTATGCAGAGTACCACATGTGAAATGCCAGGCTGGATGAAGCACACACTGGAATCAAGATTTTCAGGAGAAATATCAGTAACCTCAGATACACAGATGACATCCACCCTTATGTCAGAAAGCGAAGAAGAACTAAAGAGCTTCTTGATGAAAGTGAAAGAGGAGAGTGAAAAAGCTGGCTTAAAACTCAACATTCAGAAAACTAAGATCATGGCATCTGGTCCCATCACTTCATGGCAAATAGATGGGGAAACAATGGAGACAGTGACAGACTTTATTTTTGGGGCTCCAAAATCACTGCAGATGGTGACTGCAGCCATGAAATTAAAAGACACTTACTCCTTGGAAGAAAAGCTATGACCAACCTAGACAGCATATTAAAAAGCAGAGACTTTACTTTGCCCACAAAAGTCTGTCTAGTCAAAGCTATGGTTTTTCCAGTAGTCATGTATAGATGTGAAACTTGGAATATAAAGAAAGCTGAGCGCTGGAGAATTGATGCTTTTGAACTGTGGTTTTGGAGAAGACTCTTGAGAGTCTCTTGGACTTCAAGGAGATCTTATTATTTATATCTATTTCAAGCATATCAATTCTTTATATATAGAGAAGATACTCTTATTGACTTATGTCTCTTAGTTGTCTAATTATATTTCTGTACTTGACATTATAATTCAAAGAACTGGAGCCTAGGTTAATGACACTTTTCTCCAAGAGTATTTTTCCTGGCCTCTGCTAGGGACTTGAGGAGTACTAATCTCAGAAAATGGTAATGTAAGTTCAAGATTGTTCCTTAGATCTACTGGTTGCCATAAACCTGAGATGTAAGAATCTGTTTATTTCTGGTTTATTCTTGAGTCTGTAGCTCTTTGGGGTCCCACCTTAATGTAGGGGGATTGTCAGATTTTCCAGATGGGCAGGTCCTGGGGGTTGTTTTCCCATCTCTTTTCAAGGCCACCAGAAGTACCACTTAGTTTGTCAGCTCTTCTTTCTCAGTAAGTAAGTGTGCTCAGCATAAAACAACTTTGGATGCTGGACTTGCTTCTCTGGATCCTCAGCAACTCCTAGACTGTGGCCCCATTATTCTTGGGGATTTGTTAGTTCTTATGTGCTTTTAAGAGATACTTCTTATATTTCATCTCTCTTTTTTGTTGTGTTCAGTTTGAGGGTTAATTAAAATTATCTAGTTGCCATCATTAGAAGATGGGAATGACAGAGGATGAGATAGTTGGATGGCATCACCAACTCAGTGGACATGAGTTTGAGCAAACTCTGGGAGATGGTGAAGGACAGGGAACTTTGGAGTGCTGCAGTCCATGGAGTCGCAGAGTCAGACATGACTGAACAACATCATTAGAAGAAATTTCTAGGCAGTGGCCTTAAAGTTCTAGGGGCCATAAGTCTGATCATCTCCAGCACCTAGAACAGCACAGGGCACATAGTTTAGTGCTCAACAAGCGTTTGCTATTGAACCTGTAGAACAAGCATAGCAACATGTAACATACAAAGCTGAATTAAGGACAAACATGAGATAACATATACAAAAGCACAAATTCAAGGTGCAGCTGGGGAGGTCTAGAGAGGTTTAGTGATCTGTCAATGGTCCCAAAGCCAAGTGTGAGAAGAGACAGAAGTAGAAACCAGAATTCCTCATTCCCACTCCAAGGTTCTATGAAAAATGATGCTCTAATGAATGACTGTCTTGTGGTTTTAGAAAAGTAAATCTTTCTGGGAGTGATGAGCTTGTTGTTAATAGCCTCCTGTCAGGACGAAACTGTTTCAGTGAAACATGAGTTCTTCCCCAGATCTCTCTGGTTGCATATAAATTGATCATCTCAACTGGTGCTACTGGATTGCATGAACCATTCAGTGAAGCAACAAACCAGATCAATGAAACATGCATAGCACTGTTACCAAAGGAGGAAAAAAACAAGCAAACAAGAACCTTGGAGAAAGGCAGTCTCTCTCTGGTCACAGTCTCTGTTTTTAAGTTGAGCCTAGATCTGTGTCAAGTCTGGTAGGGATGACACTGTGGAATGTGATAACAGGTTTGTTGCTATAGGTTGAAAGTAGTTTCTTCATCTTGCACTTCACTCACTAAGCATGGCTTAATTAAAATCCACTCAGTTCCATTTGCCTCAGAAAGTCTCTACAGGAGACACGCCATGTGTACTGTGCTAAAGGACCAAGTGTTCAGAAAATAAGTAAGACATACACAGCCTTCCTTCAGAGAGACTGGAGTGGGTGTAGACAGACATAGGACCTCATTTATTATAGTTCAAAGCATTTTGCTATTGGCATCCCTAAAAATTTACCTGTTTGGAGTCTGACTGTGTGGGCATTGCTGCGGGTGGGTTTCTCCAGTTGTTTTGGTCATAGATCTTCTGAAAGCTATCACCAGAGTAAACAGTGATCTCTGTATTCAGAGTACACGGCACTCAAACGTACGTTGCTGACTGCAGACTCACTTAAGATTTCTAAGAGCATATGTGTTTCCTCCAGCTGTGTGTCTCTCAATTGTGAGTCCACTCTTCTTCCCTGGACCTGAATTTCTTCAACTGTCAGAAGGAAAGAATGTTCTTAGGAAAATTCAGCCCTAAAGAGAAGTTGAAGGCTATGAAAATCTTCTCAGGGATCTGTTTCTCACCAAATTATTCATTCACTGTTACACATTCAAAAGCCAGTATGTTTTATGGAAAAAAAGGAAGAAATCTGATAAGATAAGCTTCCATGCTTCCTAGCTTTGGGGCACTAATTCACTCTGGACTGATCCAGCTTTCACTATCTCATATTCCCACACATTTCTAAAAGGTATAAAGAGTAGACAGTTTCTTGATTTAGTGGTCAGGTATGATGGGAAACGTGTGTGTGAGAGTGTGTATGTCTGTGTTGTGAGGGTTGCAGGAAAGACAGTGAGAAGAAAACCTACCTTGAACAAAAATAATGCATATCCAAAGTGGATCTGGCATTTGACACTGAGCAGGATGAATTTTCTGCACAGTATTTGATATAAATGGGAAAAGGGAGGGAGGAGAATGGTGCTGTGTCAGCACATGGATTGCAAATGCAGTAAAAACAGTATCTGAAACGGAGAAGGGAAAATGGGAAACAGTTTAAAACACTCTGAATAGAAAAAGAGAAAGCAAGGACAGTTGTTTAAGCGGACAAAAATAACTGTGAATCAGAAAAGGAAGGATGGAGTGGGGGATGGAAAGAAGGAGATAGAAGAGGGAGTGGGGGAGGGATTGAGAAAGCACAGAAGCTAGTTTTCAAAGGCCTTGGACCATTCCTTAAAGCGCTGTGAAAAATATGAGGATGGTGTCTCTTGAGGGTCCTCCCCTCTGCCTTCTTAAAAGCTTTATCTTCTGTGTCCACATCCTTCATTTTCCTTGTCTCCCAATCTCTTCCAAGATGTTTAGTTTTCCTGTTAAGAAGGAAAGTTTTCATTTACTCCAGCTGAAGTGTAAATACGATTTTCTGTTTTACGAAGAACATGGTGAAATAAATTGCTAATGGTAAAAATTGTGGATCCCTAGTAGGGACATGTTTTGGAAAGTGTGTCTTCCTGGAAAACTTTAGACATATCTCCTAGGTAATCAGCAAGGATCTCCCCCAAAGGACAGTTCCAAAAATGACAGGAAAAACCAAGGTTTCAAAGAGCTGAAGAGAAATACTAACAGAGAAGCTATGAGAGGTATAAGTAACAGAATATTCATTCATGGAGGTATGTTTTCAGAAAGTCGAGAGAGTAATCTTCAGCTAGCATTATAATTAGCAGAACAGTCAAGAGAGGAAACTAGTACTGATTACACACTGGGGGACGAGTATGTTGCCATCTGTTTTAAATGGTCTGTCTCAGTCCTAACAATAGCTGTATGAGGTACCTCCTACTACCTATTTTACAGACGAGAAAATTAAGGCCTGGAAAAATTTAGAAAGTTGCTTAAAGTAAAACTGACAACTAATGGCTACCAAGATGAATAAAAACAGCTATCACTTATTGAGAGCTTACTATGTGCCAGGCACTGGGCTAAACACTTTGCAAATATTAGCTAATTTAATCTTTATCATGATGTTTTGTAACAAAGACTGATTTCCCCAATTATAGGAGAAGGAGAGAACACATAACCAGTAAGTGGTGAGGATTGGTTTTAACCCAGGTCTGACTGACTGGGGACCTTACATGTCACTTACCTGGAGGATCCCACACTGAAGTCCTCGCTGAATGCTCCCCTGGCAGGTGCTTTCCTTATGGTTGCTAATTCTCAGACCCAGCTCTGAATACTGTTCTCTGGCCTCCATTTGGTTGTTTAATTTATTTTATTTTTATTTATTTGGCTGCCTCAGGACTTAATTGTGGCATGTGGAATCTTCGTGGCATCATCCAGAACCCTTTGTTGGGATGCACAGGCTCAGCAACTGTGGCTCACGGGCAAGTGAGACCTTAGTCCTTTGAACAGGGATCGAACTAGAGTCCCCTGCATTCTTAAGCTCTGGACCACCACAGAAGTCCCTCTTCTGTTTGTAATATGAAAAAAAAAAGTGGTTAATTTTCCTTTCACGTTGTCCTTTTGAATTCTCACATTAATAAAATTATTTTCAGTGGAAATATCAGCAGCTAGATATATAAAGTACTAACAGCAAGCACTTAAAAAAAATGCTCACAGAAAGGAGCTAGGAAATTGACACTCGATTGCCAACACGTTTTACAGCCTTGCTCTTTACCATGGACTGGAGATGATTTTTCTTCTGGAGAATTTACACGTTTCCATACGCATGATGCTGAAGATAGCCAGGATCCAATGCAAGGCAAGTGGCTGCTCCGTGCTCAGTAAACAAGACACACAAGTACAGGGGGCGTGTTGGAGAGAGGAGGAGGAAGAGAACGCTCAGGGACAGAAAATAGGAAAGGATCACTTCCCCCTGGGTTACCCTCAACAGACCCTGCATTTCCAGTTCTCAGTATTCTTTTAAGTTAGTTGTTTAATGTCTGTTTCTCCTGATAAACTGAAAAGCTCCATGGGGGTTTATCAATCTCTGTGTAAGGCATAGTGAGTGTTGTTGTTGTTGTATAATCGCTAAGTCATGTCTGACTCTTTTGCGACCCCATGGACTCTAACCCACCAGGCTCCTCTGCCCATGGGAATTCCCAGGCAAGAATACTGGCATGGATTGCCATTTCCTTCTCCAGGGGGTCTTCCCAACCCGGAAATTGAACCTGTGTCCCCCACATTGACAGGCGAGTTCTTTACCACTGAGCACCATCGAGTTAAGAATTTGGCTTTGGAGCTAGGATTACTGTGCTCACATTCCAGCTTCACCACTGTTAGTGTTGTAACCTTGGGAAAGTCCAGTTTCCTGAGCCATATAGCAAAGTGACAGTAATACCTACTTCACAGGGCTGTTAGAAAAACTGCATGATTTAATGATTGTTGTAATGGTGCCTGCTGCCTATATAAACTAGACAAAACTATGCTGCCATAATTATTCCTCACAGCTGGATCCCCACTACCTAGCTAGTACAGCATTCACATAGAATACTATTTTTTAGAAGAATGAATGGATAAGTACAGCAATTTTTTTCTTTTTCCTTTCAGAAGGAAATGATTTTTTTTTTCCTTAAGAGAATGAGAAGTCCAAATCTGCCAAACTACGTTTATTTTGTTTCAAATATTGGACTAAAGTCAAAATCAGGATAAATGCCCAAACTAGTGCACTGATATTTTTTATGTATTCATACTCCTAAGGATTCTAATAATACACATAACTTCTATTTCATGATTATTAACAAAGCAATCATGTCTATGAAAAAGGCAATTCACATCCACCCTTGAATATATTCCAGTTCTTAGTGATCATGTTTTAGCTTTACCTAGAAATGTAATCAACATGGACCCACTGGGAATTTTGTAGAACAAAGAGCTTTCCTGTTTAGAACTTCCTTTGAAGCTAATTTATTATTCTTATTGTAAATTTTAATGTCTTTATCCTTTTTCTCTTTCCTGCTTTCTTTTAAGTTATATTCCAAAACACCTGTTGCTGCTGCTGCTAAGTCGCTTCAGTCGTGTCCGACTCTGTGCGACCCCATAGACCGCAGCCCACCAGGCTCCGCCGTCCCTGGGATTCTCCAGGCAAGAATACTGGAGTGGGTTGCCATTTCCTTTTCCAGTGCATGAAGGAAAAGTGAAAGTGAAGTCGCACAGTCGTGTCCGACTCTTAGCAACCCCATGGACTGTAGCCTACCAGGCTCCTCCCTCCATGGGACTCTCCAAGCAAGAGTACTGGAGTGGGGAGCCATTGCCTTCTCCGCAAAACACCTGTTAGGGAGGATATTATCTAACCAACGAATGAATAATTCTTCTCTAATGGTAGTTAGGACAGAAGACTGAGTTGAGACCATCATTTAGCAATTTGTAGCATCTGAGATGAGGCTGACGAATTTGGAGCACTCTAGTATTTCTTGGTTCTTTTGGAATGGGCTCTAACAGCCTCCCATGGCCTCAATAATCTTTGCTAGGTGATTTTTTATTCAATGGACATTCTTTTAAAAGTTTCTATTCCTTTAATTGAGACATCCTGAAGAGATGAAACAACAACATGTAGAGGTACAACATGATGTTTGTAATCTCTCTGAGTTTTAAACAGCATAAATATTTTTTAGCTACCAGTGGTATCAATGTCATCTACATTGTGTGTATACTGAAACTGTGACTTCTGGCATTTTTTGAAGAATGTTGTCCAAGAGAAACAGAAAATCGTTGAAGAGTAAGGCTTGCTAAAATTAAGATAATAATTATGAAAAGACAGGAATAGTATATTCCTGTGATGGCTTGATCATGCCCTCATGTCACTCATGTTAGAGAATAAGGTTCATTTCAGTGTTCAATGATGATCAATTTAGTATTTGACTCCTTTATTATTTAGCTTAAATGATTGAAGTTAAACTTCAAATATCCTCTTTATCTTTTAATTTATTTTGAAAAATAATTTTTAAATTTGTTTTTGGCTGTGCTGGGTCTCTGTTGCTACGCGGGCTTTTCTGTAGTTGTGGAGAGTGGGGACTACTCTCTAGTTGTGTTACGTGGGCTTCTAATTGTGGTGGCTTCTCTTGTGGAGCTTGGCCTCTAAAGCATGTGGGCTTTGGTAGTTACCAGCAGTTGTGTCCTGTGGGCTCAGTAATTGTGGCTCCTGGGCTCTAGAGCATGGGCTCAGTACTTGTGGCTCAGGATCATGGTTGCCCCCATGTGGGATCTTCCCAGATCAGAGATCAAACCCGCGTCTCCTGCACTGGCAGGTAGATTCTTTACCACTGAGCCACATGGGAAACTCTCTTTATTTTTTAAATTAAAAGTTTTGCTTTGAAATGATTGTAGGCTGATGTGCGGTTATACAAGTAATACAAAGAGACCCTGTGTAGATTTTACCCAGTTTCCCCCAAAGAGCTCTTTTTATAACTGTGGTACAACATCATTACCAGACCATTGATATTGACACAGTCAAGACAGAGGTCTGACAAGAATCCCAAACTTTCTTGTCACAGTCACACCCTCTTCCTCCACTCTCCTTTATCTCTAACCCCTGGCAATTGCTAATCTGCTCCCCATTTCTGTAAGTTTGTTACTTAAAGAACATCATGTAACTAGAATCATCAGCATATCCTTTGTTTTTGTCTTTAGGGGAAAGAATGTTGTGGCTGAAGATAGAGATACAAGTTAGAAATTAAGGTCTGCGGCTGGTGCTGCTACTCACTAGCGCTGTGACCTCAGGAAGTCATCTAATTTCACCTGTAAAGTGAGTTGGGTCTGATGACTTCAAAGGTCACTTCCAATTCAAAATTGTTGTAATTCCAGGGCTCCAGTGTTATCACATCGGAACTGAAACAATGGGAGCGCAGAACTGGGGCTTTGGGAACAAGGACAGTCACTGTCCAGGCTTCTCTCTGAGGATGTTTCCAGCAATATTTGCATCTTTTCTAGTAGGGGGTCACTACTGGATCTCTCCTGCTGTGTAAAAATCTCCCTGCATTTGCAGTGGCAGGAAGTAGTAGAATATTCAGATTTTTCTTCCTGCCCCTTTATTAAGTGTGGTTATAGAGGCTTCTTTGAAATGCACCTCTGTAGGAAAGTATAAAATTATTATTTGAAACTCTACCTCCTCTTATACTTCCAGAGTCCTATAGAAAGGACACTGGGGTGAGCATTATACAGAGACACCTCCTGGTAATGGGAAGTCTGCAGGCTAAGCAGCTGCTACTGCTGCTAGTCGCTTCAGTCGTGTCCGACTCTGTGCGACCCCATAGACGGCAGCCCACCAGTCTCTGCCGTCCCTGGGATTCTCCAGGCAAGAATACTGGAGTGGGTTGCCATTTCCTTCTCCAGTGCAAGAAAGGGAAAAGAGAAAGTGAAGTCGCTCAGTCGTGTCCGACTCTTAGCGACCCCATGGATTGCAGCCTACCAGGCTCCTCTGTCCATGGGATTTTCCAGGCAAGAGTACTGGAGTGGGGTGCCATTGCCTTCTCCGACTTCAGGGCTAAAGCTTATGGGAGGGTAGGCTGTTTGACAGCTGTTGCTCCAAATACAAGTTCTCATGGTGTTAGGGTCAGTTTCATGGCATCAGACCTGTGCAGTCACACAGGTGCCCCTGCCCACAAGGGGTGTGCCTTTTCACTCTTGTACAGTTCTTAAAAATTTTATCCTTTAACTTCTATTTTATAGTCCAATGGGATAATGGAGCAGTTGTGTGAGTAGTGCAGATAAAAGCAATGGGCGTGCTCAGTTACTCAGTCATGTCTGACTTCCTGCTACCCCATGGACTGCACCCACCAGGCTCCTTCATCCATGGGATTTCCTAGGCAAGAACACTAGAGCGGGTTTCCATTTCCTTCTCCAGCAATATGCATGCTCACTACTATTCTTTTCACCTCATTCGCGTATAGCCTTTCCAGCGCCCCAAGGGCACAGAATCTGGTGGCCTCACAACATGGGAATTCACTGACTCTAATGAACGTAGGATCAGGTGGCACCTGTGTGACTCAGTGCTGACAGCCTCCAGGGGGCCGCGCTTTCCATACTAACCAGACTTGCTTTGCATACAGGATGAAAGCAGTGTTTTCTGAGAAACATGAATGACCAAGGAAGATTATCAGATCCTTTCTCCCTTGTGTTGCTTCCTTGAAACATACGTTGAAGATTGTTAATAAAAGGAAGGTTCCTATAATTCTTATTCCTTTCAGTCCTTCCTCACTCATCAGTAAGTCAAAGGTGAAGTGTGCATGTGCTGAGAAGTGACATAAAACCAGTTGGGTTAATTTTGTAGTGTTTTCATTCTCCCAGAACAACAAAACACATATGTATGAGCTATAAAAATATGAACTGTGTAATTCTGGTGATTGTATCTATCAGTTAAATACTCTGCTATTTGCATTTGAAACAAACATTGTACAATGTAAATATAAACAGTAAAATTCATAATAATTTCAAATTTTAATTTCTTTTTAACTTCAGTTCAATCGCTCAGTCGTGTCCGACTCTTTGTGATCCCATGGACTGCAGCACACCAGGCCTCACTGTCCATCACCAGCTCCTGGAGTTTACCCAAACCCATGTCCATTGAGTCAGTGATACCATCCAACCATCTCATCCTCTGTCGTCCCCTTCTCCTCCTGCCCCCAATCCTACCCAGCATCAGGGTCGTTTCCAACGAGTCAACTCTTCGCATGAGGTGGCCAAAGTATTGGAGTTTCAGCTTCAACATCAGTCCTTCTAATGAACACGCAGGACTGATCTCCTTTAGGAAGGACTGGTTGGATCTCCTTGCAGTCCAAGGGACTCTCAAGAGTCTTCTCCAACACCACAGTTCAAAAGCATCAATTCTTCTGTGCTCAGCTTTCTTTATAGTCCAACTCTTACATCCATACATGACCACTGGAAAAACCATAGCCTTGACTAGATGGACCTTTGCTGGCAAAGTAATGCTTTTTGATACGCTATCTAGGTTGGTCATACCTTTCTTCCAAGGAGCAAGTGTCTTTTAATTTCATGGCTACAATCACCATCAGCAGTGATTTTGGAGCCCCCAAAATAAAGCCTGCCGCTGTTTCCATTGTTTCCCCATCTATTTGCCGTGAAGTGATGGGACCAGATGCCATGATCTTAGTTATCTGAACGTTGAGCTTTAAGCCAACTTTTTCACTCTCTTCTTTCACTTTCATCAAGAGGTTCTTTAGTTCTTCTCCACTTTTTGCCATAACGGTGGTGTCATCTGCATATCTGAGGTTATTGATATTTCTCCCGGCAATGTTAATTCCAGCATGTGCCTCCTCTGGCCCAGCATTTCTCATGATGTACTCTGCATAGAACTTAAATAAGCAGGGTGACAATATACAGCCTTGACGTACTCCTTTTCCTATTTGGAACCAGTCTGTTGTTCCATGTCCAGTTCTAACTGTTGCTTCCTGACCTGCATACAGGTTTCTCAAGAGGCAGGTTAGGTGTTCTGGTATTCGCATCTCTTTCAGAATTTTTCACAGTTTATTGTGATCCACAGAGTCAAAGGCTTTGGCATAGTCAATAAAGCAGAAATAGATGTTTTTTTGGAACTCTCTCACTTTTTTGATGATCCAGCCTTTGTTGGCAATTTGATCTCTGGTTCCTCTGCCTTTTCTAAAACCAGCTTGAACATCTGAAAGTTCACTTAGAACAACATTAAATTAAAAATAAAAACCAAAACAACTCCATGATGAGTTGAGAGACAGACCATAGAAGAAAGGAAAAGCTTATATTTTAATACCTTTACTTTACTTTTACTTTAATACCTTAATATTAAATTTATTATATTTAATACCTTTATGACACTTTTCCCTGTTTTGGATAAGGAGACCCACAATTTCATTTTGCATGGGGCTCACAAGTGATGTAGCCAGCCCTGGGTGGTATGATGGTCATGAGATGCTAAGAACAGGCAAATAGGGAAAAACCTTAGATACATTGGTTGCCTACTTTGGTTTAAAGAAAGTAAAACCAACTTTGCTAACTTAATAAAAAACTTTTGTTTTCCTTTGTTTTGTTTGGGAAGGATGCAGAATACTCACAAAACTGTAAGAACAACTGATAAATTATGTTCAGAACAGGAAGAAATCAGAAATTTCCAGGGGTCTGGGTTTAGGAAACAAAGGACAGTCTTGTGGGTATTGGGGCTGGGGTGAATCTGTTGCAGCTGGCTGTCTGTGCCTGTGCTGCTGTACTTGGATGTCTAGGTCTGGAGGCAGAGCTGGATCATTCCACCTTGACTTGCTGCATGACTAGAGAAGAACAGGTCTCCATGGCTGACAGTACTCCAAGACTGCACAAAATGGGAAGGAGCCATTCCTCAGTTTGAAAATTGGAGTGCTGTACCTCTGGATGAGAGAATTCAGTTCAGTTCAGTTCAGTCGCTCAGCTGTGTCCAACTCTTTGCGACCCCACGATTCGCAGCATGCCAGGCCTCTCTGTCCATCACCAACTCCCGGAGTTTATCCAAACCCATGTCCATTGAGTCGGTGATGTCATCCAACCATCTCATCCTGTCATCCCCTTCTCCTCCTGCCCCCAATCCTTCCCAGCATCAGGATCTTTTCCAATGAGTCAACTCTTCGCATTAGGTGGCCAAATATTGGAGTTTCAGCTTCAACATCAGTCCTTCCAATGTACACCCAGGACTGATCTCCTTTAGGATGGAGTGATTGGATCTCCTTGCAGTCCAAGGGACTCTCAAGAGTCTTCTCCAACACCACAGTTCAAAAGCATCAATTCTTCGGTGCTCAGCTTTCTTCACCATCCAAATCTCACATCCATACATGACCACTGGAAAAACCATAGCCTTGACTAGACGGACCTTTGTTGGCAAAGTAATGTCTCTGCTTTTAAATATGCTATCAAGGTTGGCCATAACCTTCCTTCCAAGCAGTAAGCGTCTTTTAATTTCATGGCTGCAATCAGTATCAGCAGTGATTTTGGAGCCCAAAAAAATAAAGTCTGACACTGTTTCCACTGTTTCCCCATCTATTTGCTGTGAAGTGATGGGACCAGATGCCATGATCTTAGTTTTCTGAACGTTGAGCTTTAAACCAACTTTTTCACTCTCCTCTTTCACTTTCATCAAGAGGCTCTTTTGTTCTTCTTCACTTTCTGCCATAAGGGTGGTGTCATCTGCATATCTGAGGTTATTGATATTTCTCCCGGCAATCTTGATTCCAGCTTGTGTTTCTTCCAGCCCAGCGTTTCTCATGATGTACTCTGCATGTAAGTTAAATAAGCAGGGTGACAATATACAGGCTTGATATATTCCTTTTCCTATTTGGAACCAGTCTGTTGTTCCATGTCCACTTCTAACTGTTGCTTCCTGACCTGCATACAGGTTTCTCAAGAGACAGGTCAGATGGTCTAGTATTCCCATCTCCTTCAGAATTTTCCACAGTTTATTGTGATCCACATAGTCAAAGTCTTTGGCGTAGTCAATAAAGCAGAAATAGATGTTTTTCTGGAACTCTCTTGCTTTTTCAATGATCCAGCAGATGTTGGCAATTTGATCTCTGGTTCCTCTGCTTTTTCTAAAACCAGCTTGAACATCTGGAAGTTCATGGTTCACATATTGCTGAAGCCTGGCTTGGAGAATTTTGAGCATTACTTTACTAGCGTGTGAGATGAGTGCAATTGTGTGGTAGTTTGAGCATTCTTTGACATTGCCTTTCTTTGGGATTGGAATGAAAACAGACCTTTTGCAGTCCTGTGGCCACTGCTGAGTTTTCCAGATTTGCTGGCATATTGAGTGCAGCATTTTCACAGCATCATCTTTTAGGATTTGAAATAGCTCAACTGGAATTCCATCACCTCCACTAGCTTTGTACATAGTGATTCTTCCTAAGGCCCATTTGACTTCACATTCCAGGGTGTCTGGCTCTAGGTGAGTGATCACACCATCGTGATTATCTGGGTCATGAAGATCTTTTTTGTACAGTTCTTCTGTGTATTCTTGCCACCTCTTTTTAATATCTTCTGCTTCTGTTAGGTCCATACCATTTCTGTCCTTTATCAAGTCCATCTTTGCATGAAATGTTCCCTTGGTATCTCTAATTTTCTTGAAGAGATCTCTAGTCTTTCCCAATCTGTTGTTTTCCTCTATTTCTTTGCATTGATCGCTGAGGAAGGCTTTCTTATCTCTCCTTGCTATTCTTTGGAACTCTGCATTCAGATGGGAATATTTTTCCCTTTCTCCTTTGCTTTTCGCTTCTCTTCTCTTCCCAGCTATTAAAGCTGAGTGCAAAACCAATGAGTGCAAAACCAACAACTGCCCATTACATAGGAGAGACATTCTTAAAAGGGAGTATCTGTACCATCAAAGTATGTGAATGATTCTTTATCCTGACTTCAATCATTATGGAGCTTCCACCAGTCCACATATCTATGTATAGCAAGCCTTGGAGAGATTATTTTTATTTATCTCTTCATTTTTTCAAGCAAAATATATATATTGGGAGACTACTAAAATCTCTGTTTTAAATATTGGTGACACAGTCATACAAAAGACAGACATGATCCCCTCCTCCATGGAGCCTATAACCTGAGAAGATTAGGATAACAGCTAAAGGATTATTTGAGATCATGGAATAATAACAAACATGTATTTTATATTCCACCAACATCTGCAAATATACACATAAATGATGTACAATTAAGTTCTGATACTGATGCCCCAATTCTTCCCTCTGAGTAGCTGATGGAAAGCTATAGCCAGTGTCTGCAAAAGCACAGTCCTATTCATTTTTCAAGCATTTCTTTATTAGGCTCCATCTGTCTGGGATGGGGAACTCTTCTTTCAGGTTTTATGAAAGAAGAACATTTTCTATATCCTACATCATGGTTGAGAGAGTGGACCCATTCTCTGTCTGTATCCAAAGTTGTCTCCCTGCCTCATAGCTATGTAAGTTTGAGCATATTTTGTAACCTTCCTATTCCTTTTGTGAAGTGGGAATAGTTCCAATACCCACCTGAGTAGATACTTAATAAATGCTATTACCATGACCACCACCCACTATCTGAGTCCACTCTGTGATGTCACCTTTACTGGTCACACTCACTAAACTCTAAGAACTCCAACCCCTCCTTCTTTCTCTCCATTGTCTAGATTTACAGCTGCCTATTTCTGAAATAGTGGAAATGTTCTGTGTTTGCATTGTCCAAAGAGTATCCTTTAGTTATACTAAAGTGGTTCTCGATCCTTCAAAATGTATCTAGTGTTACTGAGAAAGCGAATCTTTAATTTTATGTCATCCTAATTAGTTAAAATTTAAATATTCACATGTGACTATCATATTGGACAGCACAAATCTTGAGAAAGGATAAATGACAACATAGAATCTTTGAGTTACATGCAGTGGGGTTTTTCTGATAGGAATATAACTGAATTGGAGGACAGGAAGAGGAGAGGGTTAAAGAGTTGTCTTCTCCCATTTTTTCTTGCTTTTCTTTTTCTCCTTTTCATTCTTCCTTCTATCTCATATAGAACTGACCTCAGGGAACCCCTGAGTTATTAACTTCATCATCATGTGAAAAGTCAAAGGTGGGCCCCAAGGGGAAGGTGGGAGGGCAGTCTGTCTGTAGCCCTGATTTTAGCCTGAAAGGTTAAAGCATTCTTGCAAGTCTCACAAATGCCAGCTCAGTGCACCAGGGGAAGACCTGAAAGAAAAGTGGAGCAAAAGCCTAGCTAGTGACGAGTTTGCATTTCCTGGGGCCTCTATTGGGCCTCTATCCATTAGAAGCTTAGCTGGGGGTCAGAACTCAGGCACTTCAATTCTTTGCTATAAAACTTGAGAAAGAACTATCAGCTTTTAAATTCCCTATTTAGAACCCTGCTTTTAGCTACTGTTAGATACAATCTTTAGAAATAATATTATCAAGTTTTCTTCCTCCAAAAGACTGCAAAGTGCTGGCCACCTGATTCTTGTTAAGATGATACATAAAAATAATGGCAAGAAATGTGCACTTTTGTCCTCCACACTTCCTTGAAGATGACTGATGTGTTCCTTAGCCTTTTGGAGGCATCCACTCTGCCTTGAAAAGAATGAGAATTGTTGCCGCAGAAATGCAAAGAGGAAAAAGTCAAGTGGAGGTTTTCTGACTTTCATTATAGGCTATTGGAGCCCACAGTACAAATGTTTTGATAGGTGAAACTTTTAAGTTAGAAGAGGTTCATTATGAAAGGAGAGGCTTTGAGAATCACAAAGGTAGCCCTCAAGCATGCAGGACCTAAAGACTGTGCCAGAATATCACACTGGAAAAGGAAACAAAAAGATCCAGAAGAATTGCTTCCAGGGCCTCAAAATGATGCAAATGCTAAGCTAATATATGTACAGCTTTTAGCATTTGAGACGGGGCATGGATTTGGAGAAGGAGCAGGGGTGGGGGCCCCGTCTAAGGGAACCACAGAGAAGTGTACAAAGTCAACAGCAGAAGGTTACCGAGCCTTCTGGGGCTCAGTAGGCTGGGGCTTGTGGAAGCCAGACCAACCCTGCAGACCATCCACCAGCATGATGAGAGGCACAACCCACATCTGAGCTAAGAATCCACGTAAACTCCTCATGGTGTCCCTGATGCCTGGTGGAGTGATTTTAGTAATGGCTTCCAGCAACCTATTGTTAGTGGGTTGTGCACCAGAAGTGAGGCTTTGCTTAGTTCCATCTACTGCCCAAGTGGACATTCCTCCATTTTTCAACCCCTCTGGGACACTCATGCTGTTGCTGTTTAGTTGCTTCAGCTATGTCTGGCTCTTTGCAACTCTTTGGTTTATAGCCCGCCAGGCTTCTCTGTCCGTGGGATTTCCCAGGCAAGAATACTGGAATAGGTTGCCATTTGCTTCTGCAAGGGATCTTCCTGACCCAGGGATCGAACCCGAGTCTCCTGCATTGGCAGGCAGATTCTTTACCACTGAGCCACCTGGGAAGCCTGGGACATTCTTAAGCTCCCGTAATTAAATGATGAAAATGTTTGATGCTGATCGAGTGTTGGCATTGGGTAAGGGAATGTGGGTGGGTTGTGCTGTAGAGAAATCGCACTAGCTCTGTGAAGAGTGCTTCCCTCTCTTACTTAGCTTAGAGCCGAAGCTCTGTCTTTATAATCTGGATGCTTTAGTCCCTCTTTCTATACTTTGTCTTCCTGATTATGCTACATTGTAGGAGACCTTGTCTTGAACTTTTTTTGGTAGAAAAGCAGCTTTCTGATTTTCTTCCTTGTGGGCAGAATCACTGGTTATATGTGTTGGTATTAGGCATTCACCTCTGGCTGCACTAATCAAGAGGATATTTCCAACTTGATCAATCAGAACCAATACTAATAATCTTGAGCACGCTCAATCCAATTGAATTAATTTCTCCAAGCCTGTTTCAAGAGCCAACTCTAAATTAGGCACCAGGCTGATTACCAGTGACACAAAGTTGAATAAGACATGGCTTCTGAGTTCTGCCTACCTCCTTAAAGGTGATGCTATTCATCTAATATATGTCTGTTGCCCATGTGGGGCAACTGGTAGACATGGAAACATTCCAATAAGTGAGTCTGAATTCCTTTCTTTTACTTTTTGGCTGCAGACTATTTCTGACTCATCTGCTAGTGACTCATGTGGCCCTTAAAGAGCTTAAGGAAGATATTTGGTGGCTCTGTCTACTTTCTCTTCTCTCCAGTTCTTGCCTCTGTCACTCAAACTTCTTAGCTCTGGAACCCCTTCCTAATCCCAAGCCCACCCCAGTGTCCCTCCTCCTGAGCTGGGATAGGCCCCTCCATGCTCCCAGCGCTGAATTCCTATTGGCTTGCTTGTTTCCATTTAGCTGTTAGAGGCAGCTGCTTGAGGGTGGCTGAGCGGGTAGCTGGAGGCTGTCCAGCTCCGTTTGGCTTGTGATAATAATTTAGAAGGTTTTGTTTCTTTCATTTGTTTCCCATTATGGTTTCCAAAAAAATGGAAATTTGTCTGCTGAGTGGGATGGAAAGGTAGCAGGTGGGCGAGGCTGGGAAAATGGGACTGGGTGCCTCATGCCTGCCACCTGTTAGGCTGAGAAATTCATTCCTTTCTCTTTTGCGCTTTGTCCCCACCATCTGCCAAGCTATGTTAGTCAGGTCTCTTTGGTGAGAAGTAACAGAAACTAACAACCTCACTTAAATAAAATGGATGTTTATTTTAGGTATGTATACAGGGATCTTGCACAGAAGCCAAGGACAAGTGACCTCAGGAAGGATTTGGAATAAGTCTTCAGCTGTCTTTCTATTTTATCCCTTTCCTCTGTGTCTCATGATTCACTGGCTTTCTCCCTGTCTCTCTCGCTGTCTCTGTCTCCTTCTCTCTGTCTTTCTCTGTAGACCCTCTTCTCAGGATTCTGGTCCATCAGGTGGCATGTGGCCACCTTACAGCACCCAAATTCAAATTCACATGTTGCTATTTTGCTCAGCTGCAGAGACTGACTACTGCCATCCAGACCCAGTTCTATACTCCATCTAAATGGTGGGCTTTGGTCCAGTGCTTACCCCTAGTCTAGTCAACCATAATGAGAGGGGTGGGGACATGTAATATCAACTTGATGGCAGGATGCACTTCTGTGGACCAAGAGACAATTCTCAAATAAGGGGAAAATTTTGGAATATGGGCAGACTTACTAGGTGTTTGTATCCTCAGAGACATGCTGTATCTTACACATTTTTCCTTCTTGATCCTTTCAACTCATTATTTGTATGCTTTTGTCATAAGGAAGAGATAATCACTGTAATTCTTCAAGGCTATCCACCTTCATCCAGGCCAGATTCATATACTGGCAGGCCATGGATCTCACATGTTAACGACTTGGTCTCTAAATTCATTAAAGATGCTGAGGCCTGTTAACATCTGAGTGTCTCTGCCCCATTAACTGTTGAGCATCCTAAGACAACAGTAAATGAAACTGCTGTTTGAATTTCTGGGGTGTTCAATTCTCCTTCTACTTACCAAGAATGGGTATCCCTTTCTTTGAATTAAAGCCCTGACTTTGCTGAGCATCCATTGATACAGTTGTAACCTCAGGTTCCTCCTCTGCACTTCAATTTACTCATTTTAAAGTAGCATAGTAATATCCCTCATTAACTAATTCAGGGATTTACTAAATGCCTACTATGCACCAAGCATTGTGCTAGGCTTGTAATACAGGGGTTCTGCCTTCATAGATTTTCCAATGTAATTTGAAGAACTATATTAAGAAGAAGAAAAGCATTTCAGTTGTCATGGTATGCATATTTTACAATTATCACAAAGTAGACATCAAAAGAATTACAAAGAATAATAGAACAGTTGTGCATTCATGGTTAATTTAAGGAATAAAATATTCCCACAGCAGTTGAATTCTCTGTTAACCCCTTCCTGAATACACATTCCCCTTTTTTCCCTGAGGTAACCACTTTTCTTTATTTAGCATTTATCATTATCATACATTTTTTATGTATTTATGTAATGGGTTAACCTATGTCCCCCCACCACCAAATATGTTTAAGTCCCAATCCCCAGTTTCTTTGGATGTGCCTTTATCTGGAAGTAGATTTTTTGTAAATTGTCAAGTTAAGGAGACATATGTATACTTGTGGCTGATCCATGTTGATTTATGGCAGAAACCAACACAATACTGTAAAGCAATTATCCTCCAATTAAAAAAAAATAAAATAATAGAAGAGAAGATTAGGGTGGGCCCTGATCCAATTTGATTGAGTCTTTGTTGTTATTGTTTAGTTGTTTAGTCACTAAGTCATGTCTGACTCTTTTGCAACCCCATGGCCTGTAGCCCATCAGGTTCCTCTGTCCATGGGATTTCCTAGGAAGGACAATGGAGTGGGTTATCATTTCCTTCTCTGAGGGATTTTCTTGAGCCAGGGAGCAAACTCATGTCTCCTGCATTGTGGGCAGGTTCTTTACCACTGAACCACCAGGGAAGCTCCTTGGGTCCTTGTAAAAGGGGAAAAGTTAAACACAGAAACAAACACACACACAGGAAGAATGCCATGTGAAGATGAAGGCAGAGATGAGGATGATTCATCTACAAGCCAAGAACACTGGCTTGGAGGAACAATTGGCCATCTGACAAATGCTAGTAAATCACCAGAAGCTGGGAGGAAAGTACAGAATAGATCTTCTTTCAAAGCCTTCACAAGGAACTAGCTTTTTCCCAGAGACTCAGGAAATTACAATTCAGTAGAATCTCCTATTCTACTAAATCCCACCTAGAAGCTTATATATATATGGTTTTTAAAAATTCCAGCGACATGCTGCAGCCCAGATTAGTTATAAATCAGAATCTCTGGGGAGGGAGGGTCCAGGAATTAACAGTTTTGAAAGTTTCCGAGGTCATACCAATGTCCAGCCAAGATCAAGAGCATTGGGTTAGAGGATACCATTCTGAAAGTCATTGAAGGACACAACTTACATTAGTCTCAATGACAATAAAGTGCATTTGAATAGAAAGTCACCATCTCCGGGCTTCTCTATTGTTAGAATGATTTATGAGTGGAAGCAACAAATGGGCAGTATTGAGGTGGGAAAGAGAGCAACACTGTTGCAAAGTAAATGCTTTGAGTTTTTCTCTTTGCTTGTGAAAACTTTGTGAAATATTATAAGCTTTGCCAAAACAGGGTTGTATTCCCACTCTGTAGCAATCTATCTCTTGTAGCAATTCTAATTTGTAGCATCAAAATGCTCTCCCACAGCACCCTCTGGTTCACAGATCCCAATGAGGTTGCATATTCCATCTCAGAAATTCATTCTTTCTTGAACTTATAGCATGTTTGCACTCTGAGGGCATTTAGAAGGAATTGCTTAGAAAAAGGCCTGCAGGGAGCCTGTCGTAATGATGCGACTGTAAAGAACTTCCCAGACCACTTGTGGGGAATCACTAACCACCCACTGTGTTTTGTTTTCTTTCCTGATCTCCAAGCTTTCTGCAGTCCTTCCATTTGGTTTCCAAGGCAGAATTTACAATGTATTGCTGACTGAAGAACAACTGCATTTTATCCAAAAGTCTTGTTGGGTTTCCATTTCTCACCAGGAGAACCAAGTCATATTTTCCCACAGTTTTCTCCAATACGTTCACTTTTATTTTGTTCCATGTCCTCCCTTAAGATAGAATGGAGTGGGGAGGCAGGTAAACATGTATGCCCTTGGTGAGCAGGTTGCAAATACAAATCTGTTCCTAAATGGGGAAGCAGAGATTCCAGCTGTGTTTTGTGTGTGTGTGTGTGTGTGTGTGTGTGTGTGTGTATGCCTGTGTGTATGTGTGTGTACTTGAATCTTTTGGAATGTGGGAATAGGGAAGACAATGGATCTTCTTCTACAGCTTCAAATAACAACCAAACAGGAACTCAGGTTTCTCTCCCTGAACCCACTTGATTGGGTTTCATGATACTAGCGTCCAGTGAATGTGTCAATCTCTGATCTTCCTGTTCAGCTAATCATTCACCTGACAAGCAATTGTTTCATATGGATAAAGGCCCATGTTTGGGATTCAGAGGCCATAATTGAAAGTCCTGGAAGTTTGCTTTCGAAGCCACATTTTTAACCAGAGGATGCCAATTGCCTTTTTATTAACAGATCACATCGCCTTTTATGTGAATTCAGTCGAGTGGGTTTTCTTTAAAAAGTAGACTCCATGTTCTTCCCCCATCTGTTTCCAAATGTTTTATTCAGTATTTGTTTCTCATCAAAATTCGAGTGTCACTTCCCACATCTTCATATATCAGAGGCTAGTTTGCTTTCCAATGAAATGCCCCTGGTTGGCTGTCCTCCTCTTCTGTGCCTTACAAATGTTCATGTCTCCCCTTTCTAAATCAGGGTGAAAAAGACACGACAGGTGTTGTCATCTTTAGCATATTTTTCTTTCAGCTCCGAATAAAGACAGTGGCTCTGCAGTGTCTGATATGAGTCTATGGGCTAAATTGATAATGAGCCTATTGAGACAAATAGGCCAGCAATTGTTCTAGCCAGGCCAAAGGAGGCAAGCAAAATGCCAATTGCAGGCCCAGTGGTGAGCCAGTTGTGGACAGCAGAGGCAGTACTGGATTAATGAAATCGCAAGGGCTCAGCTTGCACCAGGAACTAAAGCGGCTTTGGGAAAGGCATATGACAAAAATAAGCCAAAGTTAATCATGAAGTCAGGCGTCCAATAAAGCAGCATCTGCTTGAAAAGGAAGGCGCATCAGCCCCTGCCTCGTGACTTTTCTCCTCCTCCTGTCTAGCAGGAGGATGCCCAGGGTGGGATTAGCAGAGCAACCAACCACAGCCCTGCGGCTGCCAGGGAGGCCAGGGAGCTTGGCCTTCGTGTGCCTGGGGCCCCTGGCCCACTGAGCACCTGCTCCAGGAAGCTGGCTGTGGATCTGATTATGGCCAGAGGAGAGGGCAGTTCTTGTACTAGTCCCCACTGTCTTCTTTTTCCTCCCTGCTCAGAAAACAGTTGCTACCTTGCTCTCTAGTTTTTGAAAACAGCCACTACCTTTCTCTCTAGTTTCCTACGAGCCCTTCCTGTACTGCCAATTATCAGCAATCACCTGTGCACTCAAGTGCATGGCCTCATTTACAGAACTTTGGCAGAATGTCAGCATCATGTTTTCCTCTCCACCTTTAATAGTGGCATCCCATTTGGCCACCTGATACTGAGTCTGTCATAACTGCCACAAAAAGCTTCTACGTCCAGGAGTTTGTAACACTCACACGCTCCTCCCTGAGAGCCAAAAAGAGGCTGGAGGGTTATTGACTGCCCAGGCTTGCTGCCTTCCCTGGAATTTGTTTCTGTACTTGTTTTAGATGATGACCCTGGTTTTTGCCTTGGGCGGTTCTGCCTGTAATCCAATTGTATTTTCTGGGGGATATTAGTGGGACATATATGAATGTTATTTAAGAAAATAGCTTCCCAAGTCATCTAAACTTGAGAAACACTGGGTATTACAAAGATTTCTTATTGTAAAATTCTTGTTGTACAGAGACACAACATGTTTATTTATTTATTTTGGCCGTGCTGGGTCTTCGTTGCTACGTGAGCTTTTCTCTGGTTGCTACGATTGGGGTCTACTCTCTAGTTGCGGGGCTTGGGCTTCTCTTGTTGTGAAGCAGGGGCTATAACACAGGTTCAGTAGTTGTGGTGCTTGGGCTTAGTTGCTCCATGGCATGTGGGATCTTCCCAGACCAGGGATCGAACTCGTGTCATCTGCACTGGCAGAGGGATTCTTTATCACTGAGCCACCAGGGAAGCCTATGGCTCAGTATTTTTAAGAGGTTGACTTGCCTTGTGATTGTAAACAGTTAATAGAATTGACAAAATTTCCCAGTTATTTTAGCCTCAGAACCCTACTTGGGGAGAATATTTATGGGTTGAAATGTGTTTCCCTAAATTCATATGTTGGGGCACTGTTTTAGTTTGGTCTGCTAGAACAAAAATACCATAGATTTGGTGGCATAACCAAGATTTGTGTCACACAGTTCTGCAGTCTGGAGAGTTCAAGATCAAAGTACTGGCAGATTCCGTGTCTGGTGAGGATGAACTTCCTAGTTATAGATGTCTGTCTTCTCACTGTGCTCACATGGTGGAAGAGGCAAAGCAGTTCTTTGGGGGCTCTTTTATAAGGTCACTAACACTAACCCACTTTTGAGTACTCTGCCCTCATGATCTAATCACCTCCTGAAGCCCCCACCTCCTAAGACCATCACTTTGAGGAAGAGGTTTTGACCTTTGAATTTTGGGGAGACACAAGCATTGTCTGGAAGCCCTAATTCCCAGCATCTCAGAATGTGACCTTATTTGAAAATAGGGTCATTGAAGATGCAATTAGTTTAAGATGAGGTTGTACTGGAGTAGGCTGGGCCCCTAATCCAATATGACTACAGTCATAAAAAGGGGAAATTTGGACGTATAAACAGAGACACACACATACAGGGAGAACGCCATATGAATATTGGAGTTGTACTGCTGCAAGCCAAAAAACTACCAGAAGCTAGGAGAAAGCCCTGGAAGAATTTCTTCCAGGCCTGAAACTAGTTTTATAATTTGAGCATGTGGGGCTATCAGGGCAGAGTGCACCTGAAACTAGTTTTCTTCTTCCAGGCCTGAAGAAATCCCAGCCTTCAGAGGGACTGTGGCCCTGGGGATACCTCCATCTCAGATTTCTAGCCTCCAGAACTATGAGAGAATAAATATTTGTTGCTTAAACCACTCAGCTTGTGGCACTTTGTTATGGCAGCCCTAGGAAAATAATACGGTATTCAAGGGAATTCTGCTTTGAAGAACTTACCTTGAGAAATGCTGCTAAACAAGCTTAACAGAATAATAATTATATCAGTCTAAGAGGTTGAGTGCCATATAATTGATACCTTCAAATATTGGTGCTGGAGAAGACCCTTGAGAGTCTCTTGGACTGCAAGATCAAACCAGTCAATCCCAAAGGAAATCAACTTGAATATTCATTGGAAGGACTGATGCTGAAATTGAAAATCCAATTCTTTGGCCACCTGATGCAAAGAACATCATTGGAAAAGACTCTGATGCTGGGAAAGCCTGAAGGCAAAAGGAGGAGAGAGCAGCAGAGGATGAGATGGTTACATAGTACCACTGATTCAATGGACATGAATTTGAGCAAACTCTGGGAGATGGTGGAGGACAGAGAAACCTAGAATGCTGTAGTACATGGGGTTACAGAGTTAGACACGACTTCGTGACTGAACAAACAGCAACAAAGAACGTATTTTCAGAAGTTTAAGGCCCAATTTAAAAATTTCTGTATATTTGTGAGTAAAGTTAACTGTAGCTACATTGAAGTTATTTCACATTTAGAAGAAAAATCTTAGGTCAACCATACCAGATATTTTGTGAAGCAAATGGGCAAAATGCCCTCTGATATCCCCAAATGCTCAAATTATAAAACTAGTTTCATTAACTTAAGCTGATGATAATCTCTTGCCTTGCTTCAATAACTGCAGCAGACTTTAATTAGATGGGTTGGCAAAAGTGTCCCAAGAGTTGCGGTAGCTGTCTTTATTATATTGCTATTTCCCACTGGCTTGAATTAAAATGGAACATCCTACAATTCGTGGCTGCACAGGACCTGGTGATGTAGCTGTTTTATTGAGGGAATTCCTGAGATTGAATAGTGATACCCAAATTTGGAGGTTTCACAGACCAGTAAATTTTTTTAAATTAAGGACTGGCATAGGTTTATAAATGTTTTCTTTTGTCAAATAAACATATTAAAACAGCAGCAAATGATACAATGAAAAAGAACAGTCACTGTGTGCTAGCAATATCATTTAAACTTTTTATTTTTCCAAGTAAGAATATTAAAACAACAACCAAGTACCAAATCAAAATACCTCAAACCAACATCTCTAACAATGGTGCACTAGTGATACTGTTTACAAAAGTATGTTTCCCAAACCAAGAAGGTAGAAGGGACAAAATATCATGATGATATTGGTGGGTTATGTGTTTTGAGTGCTATGTGCCAGGCATATTCTAAATGCTTTATATGTGTGCACTCAATCCTCACAAAAAAACTGTAAAGGTTGAAACTACTACCTCCATTTTATAAGAAGGGAATCTGAGGAACCAGGTTTAAAAGTTGCCTAGGATTACCCTCTGGAAGGTAGTGAATTGGGAGTTGAATTTATAAGTCTAGCTCCAGAGTATATGATGTGATTTTGAATATGGTATGATATTGTCTCTAACAAAACAGTTCTTCCTGAAAAAGAAACCCACAAATAGAGTGTGTGTGGATGTTTTTATTCTATTTTCCCCATTATCCTGCATATCTGTGATAACATCGTCACAGAACAGTCTGGACTGGCAGTTCGGAAGCCCCAGCCAGCTGCTCTGAAGGTTGTACGACAGCAAGGGACCCAGAACGGAAATGCACTGTGCTGTTTACAGAGGGAATTCCTAAGGTAGACAGATGAAATGGCTGATTTTTCTTTAATCAGACATCTCTATTTTGTGGTAGGGCTTGAGCAACCTTAAAAAAGGTGAGTACAAATCAATCATTTCAGCTGACATTTTGAAAATACTTCAGGGTGGCAGCAAGTTAATGTATCAAATATCATTAAAGGTTTAGAACAATAAACCAAGACTAACATACTTTAAATTTAACCTCACAATCTAGGCTGTGGTTCAGTGCTGAGCTTGGCTGTGCATGTGTGTGCATGTGTGTGTGTGCATGTGTGTGCATGTATGTGTGTGCACGCATGTGTGTGTACTCGTGTGTGATTTGAATTCTATAGTCAAGGTGCGTATGAAAACAGCCTACATAAGCCATTCAAATGGAACAACATCAAGTATATAGATGGCCTTTTGTAACCGGAAATTACCACACTGATGAAATCTTTGGCAAGTGCAAATTTTCACAGCGTACTGTGATTTAGTGAAAGGAGAACATGCTTTGGGAGCAGATAAACATGAGTTCAAATCCCAGCTCTTTTTCTTCCTTGCTGTGTGATCTTGGAGAGTCATTTACCCTCCTAATTCTATTTCATCTGTAAAATGGGAACAATAAAACCTATCTTACAGTCTTAAAAGGATTGGCCTAATTCATCTCCAATGGTTAACATTATTACTGACCAAAAGATAGTTTTATTATTAAACAAATATTTATGTAGTGTTTATATTGCTAGACCCAATCTAAATGATTTATAAATATTCATAATAACCCTGTGAGGGTAGGTATTATTATTTCCATGAACAGGGCATAGTAAGAATGAGAAACTTGCCCAAAGTCACGGAGCTGGTGTTAGAGGAGGCGTTCAAACCCAGGCAGTCTGGTGTCAGAGACAATGGTCTTGGCCAATATTATATAACATCCTGATAATTAACACTGAAATCCTTTCAATTTTAAGTATTTATCAGTCAACCATACTTGAAAGATGTGTTTTACCATAACTTTAGAAACAAAGGAAATAGTTGGATATGAATAGACTGTGTGTGTGGCTTTAACTAGCTGAAAACAAGTGCTGCTAACTGCACAGATGTTGTATAGTGTGGATTTTTCCTTGTTAACTGCCTCTTTCTTTGCACTAGGGGTTGGCACTGGTGTATAACCATCAGATTCCCAGATGTCTCCTAGTCCTCCTTCATCTCTTTCCTTTTACCCCCTGGCAGTCCTTTCCAGACTGCCCCCCTCCAACCCTCAAGGTTCTGCCATGGCCCTCCTTGGATGCAGGGCTTCTCACATCCTCTCGTGAGCTTCCTGCCTTTGTCAGTGTCCTCAGTGTGGCCAGTTGCTCTCCCAACCCCTTCTCTGATTCCAGGCCGCTTCCTTCACATATCTCCTTTTCCCGTCCTACCCAGGCTCCCACTTGTGCCCAGTTGTCTCAGAGTCAGCACAGGACTTGGCCTCCTCATTCTCAGGAGAAACAGAGGACAGTGCACGCCAGCTCCCAAGCTCCCCTCACCCCACTGTGTGTGCACAGCAGTGTACGGGCAGAGGTTCTTCCTTCCTCTCCAAAGCTACCCTGCGCTTGCGCTTCTGATCTCATCCCTAATCTACATGGCCTTTCTTTCTTCATGATTCCCCCCTCTTTCTCTCTTGCATCTTCCTTTTCATCAAGTTTTCCTCACATTGCACCAACTCCTGTCTCAAACCTATAACATCATCAACTTCCTGCCCTTTCTTCTTTGCTTCATTGACATATATCTTGAAAGAGAGCTGATACTGGCTGTCACTCCTTTCTCTAGTGCAACCGATATTTCAACTCCTGCATCTATTTGGCTTCTTTCCACAACACTTGACTGAATTGCTCTCCCAGTGGTCATCGATGGCCTCTTAATTGTTGAATCCAATAGAATCTTCTCAGTCATCATGCTTGACCTCTCAGTGAGACTTCGCACAGTCTGGCCCAAGGCCAGCTCTTTTGCCTCATTCCCACTACATCCCCCTTACTCACTCCTCCGCAGCAATATCGGTCTACCTACTGGTCTGCAAACAAGCCAGCACTGCTGTTTCATGGCCTTTGCATGTGCCGATGCCTTTGCCTCTGGAATATTACTCTCCCAGATATTTGCATGGCTCTCTCCTTCTCTTCATTTGGATCTCTATGTAAATGTCATTTTTCAAAGACAGAGTAGCATCAGCATATATACCCTACCGTGTATAAGATAGATAGCTAGTGGGAAGCTGCAGTATAGCACAGGGAGCTCAATTCAGTGCTCTGTGATGACCTAGAGGGATGACCAAGAGGGAGAGGATATATTTATACATATAAGTGATTCACGTTGATGTATGGCAGAAACTAACACGACACTATAAAGCAATTACATTCCAATAAAAAATAAAATGAATAAAGAGGCCCTCTTGAACACTGGTATCTACAGCAGCACCCTCTTCCCTCATCGCTTCCAATTTCCTAATCTGCTTTATATTTTTTCATAGCATGTATCACTACCTACCTGTTGCTGATCTGTTTCTGAATCTGAATATAATTTTTTGAGGGCAGGGACAATACATTTTTTTCAGGTGTATTTTTAGTACATACTGTAGTACCTGACACATAGTAGATGTTCCATAAATGTTGGGTTAAATTAACAACATTGAATGTCCTTCATTGCTCAGCTTCTGTGATGCCACACTCTCTGGCTTCCCTATGGTCTCCCTGACCCAACCTTCCTTCACTTGCACTTGACCTTCTTCATCCACCTTGGACATTAGAGTTTTGTTCTTGGTCCTCTTTCTCCCCTGCTCTGTATCTTGCTTTCAGCAGCCTCATCTATTTTAGTGACTTTAGCCCTCACTTACATGGTGATGACTCCTAGGTCTTTATCTCCTGGTCCTTTCTACCAGGAGATGGATCCATATTTCCAACAGCCTACTACACACCTTCACCCGGAGATAACACCAACATAGCATGTTGGGTTCATTGTTCTCCCTCAAGTTTCTCTATCTCTGTCTCAACTTATGGTGCCACTATCCACTCAGTTGTCTAAGATAAAAACTTCTTATCCTCCCCTGCCACATCAACGTTTCAGTATGTCTGTTTCAGAAGAAATCCATTTCTTTTGCCATGCTTGGGGCCAGCCCCTCATCATCTCTTTCCTGGACTGTTTTAAGACCATATAGGACACTGGTCTTTCTGCGTCCAAACTTTCCTACCTCCAATCCAACATAGCTACATAAACTGCTACCAGAAATCTCTTTCTAGAATGAAAACTTAATCTCCTGTTTTTCCTTCAAGAATCTCAGCAGATACCCATTGCCTTGGGATTAAAATCCTAAACCCCTGGTAGGTCCCATATGATCGGTCAGTTGTGTCTGACTCTTTTGCGACCCCATGGACCATTGCCCACCAGGCTCCTCTGTCCATGGGAATTTTCAGGCAAGTATACTGGAGTGGGTTGTCATTTCCTTCTCCAGAGGATTTTCCCAACCTAAGGATCAAACTCACATCTTCTGCATTACAGGAGGATTCTTTACCACTGAGCCACCAGGAAAGCCCATATGATTGGTCCCAGGGAACTTTGGATCAGTTCTGAGGGAACACAGCACCATAGCATAAGATCGGGTGTCATTCCTGCTGGACAGGAAGGAGCAGTCAGTGTCTCACACCACAACCAAACTCATGTGAGGCAGTAACAGCCAAGGGTTTCTCAGTGTAAGGTGGGGTAGTTAAGGGCTTAAGATGGGGTAGTTAAGAGCTACTGGGCTTCCCTGGTAGCTCAGCTAGTAAAGAATCTACCTGCAATCCTGGAGACCCCAGTTCAATTCCTGGGTTGGGAAGATCTACTGGAGAAGAGATAGGCTACCCACTCCAGGGCTTTCCAGGTGGCGCTAGTGGTAAAGTACCCACCTGCTAATGCAGGAGACATCAGAGACAAGGCGATAAGCCAAGCCAACACTGTACCAACTAGCAAAATATCCTCTCCTCCAAAGATGTGGACTTTTTCATGAGGAGGATTAATGAATACCTCTTCAACTGTGCTTACTTCATTGGTATTAATGGTAGTATTTACCACTTGCTATATACCAGCACTATTTTAATCCCAGGCTTCCCAGGCAGCTCTAATGGCAAAGAACCCACCTGCTAATGCAGGAGATGCAGACGACATGGGTTTGATCCCTGAGTCGGGAAGATCCCCGGAGGAGGGCATGGCAACCCATTCCAGTATTCTTGCCTGGAGAACCAGAAGAGCCTGGTGGGGTACAGTCCATGGGGTCACAGAGTCAGACATGAAGCATCTTAGCACACATGCACATTCTAAATACTTCATATATATTAATTCATTTAATCATGAGACAGCATCAGGTAGATATTATGATTCTCACCATTTTACAGAGTGATTAAATAAATCCTCAAAAGTCTTACAGATGGAGTTGGAACTAGGATCCAAATTCGGGTAACATGATTTCAGCATTAGTAAGGAAGTCAGGGGAAACATAGGTCTTATTGAGAAGGAAATGAAATTGCAATTGAAGAAACCATATTCCCACTTTCTTTCTCTGAGGCCTTCAACGACTGGGCTGAAGAGAATGCTGTGAGCAACTGAGGCAGGAACATGCAGAAAGAAATTTGATAGGAAAGATTTTAGTTTTCTTGAACAATACAGTTTGGGTGTTTTAATAGAAATATGAAACAGTGGTATGGAGAAAAAAGGACAGGCAAGAGACAGGGAGAAAGAGTGGGAGATGAGAGAGAGGGAATATGAGAATCAGAGTTGAATGAGAGTCCTCTCTGACTTCCTTCCCTGTAAAGCACCAAGTATGGAAAATCCTTGTTTGGCCAAGGACATGACTCAAGTGATTAAAATGTGGCCTTTGATTCCTCTCTTCCTGGCTTCTGTTATCTCTCCAACAAGACTTAAGCCACTGCATCTTTCAGCGAACTTGATCAGGTGGAAGAAGACAGACAGAGTAGCCATGAAAGGATTTCACTCCCCTGTGCCTTTGGATGGAGAAGGAGCTGAAGGAGTATTGGCCTTTGAATGAATTAAACTTGGATGCAGGAGAGACCAGTGATCAAGGAGGCACCTTAGATGATCCCAGGCTTCAGAGGCAATAGTACTAAACCTACTATTGTCCCAGGTTGATGTCCCAGGACCAAGCACAAGCCAGCTGCAACCAGATTCACATGTTTCAGCCACATTCAAAGACCCATCACTGACTCATCCTTTGGGATCTCTCCCGTGACGTGTCTGCCAGTGTGCTGCTCTGGCCTTCTATTCCCCTCTCTTGCCTCCTACCCTTGTCACTTCCTTCAGTTCATTCCTCATTTGATGGAAGGCTTACAGGTCTCAGGGGACATGGGGTGTATTTCAATTATCATATAAAACACATTAAGTATGTGTGTTAAACTCTGAGCTTCCTTAAGAGCACACATTGAATTCTTTTCTTGGTGTTTCCACCAAGAAGTACAGGGTACATGATAGGTGCTTAATAAATGTTTGATGAATACATGAATGAATGAATCCCTGGAAAACATTTAATGGTGCTGCAGCTGTTGCTGCTGTCACTCCTCATGCATCTCAGTGGATTTCGTTTTTCTCTTTTTGCATTGGCACACTGCTCCCACTGAGAAGTAAACAACCCTCTTTCCCCTTGGGAGATTTCAAGGGTGTCATTTATTTCATGGCATTCCTTATGGCATGCAAATAATCATTTATCCATTGTTATTTCTGGTTCTTTATTTAAACAACAAGAAGAAAAATGTGATTTGTATAAAAGTCTCTTCTAATGGTGACTCTACACTGACAAGACTTTCTTTTTTAATGATTAATGAAAATTTCATTGAAAGATTTATTTTATGCTGGTTACTTGGCAGGACACTTTCAACACATTTTCTTTTTATTAATAACCCTTAGTGTAAGGCCCATTTGAAAAAAACATTATTTTCATTTTAAAATGAAAATATTGAGGCTTAGAGAGGTTGAGTGACTTGTCTAATCTACCTTACTAATAAGTGAGGTGACATTGTACAGGAGACAGAAATCAAGACCATCCCCAAGAAAAAAAAATGCAAAAAAGCAAAGTGTCTGTCTGAGGAGGCCTTACAGAAGCTGTGAAAAAGAAGGGAAGTGAAAAGCAAAGGAGAAAAGGAAAGATATACCCATTTGAATGCAGAGTTTCAAAGAATAGCAAGGAGAGATAAGAAAGTCTTCCTCAACAATCAATGCAAACAAATAGAGGAAAACAATAGAATGGGAAAGACTAGAGATCTCTTCAAGAAAATCAGAGATACCAAGGGAACATTTTATGCAAAGATGAGCTCAATAAAGGACAGAAATGGTAAGGACCTAACAGAAGCAGAAGATATTAAAAAGAGGTGGCAAGAATACACAGAAGAACTGTACAAGAAAGATCTTCATGACCCAGATAACCACAATGCTGTGATCACTCACCTAGAGCCAGACATCCTGGAATGTGAAGTCAAATGGGCCTTAGGAAGAATCACTATGAACAAAGCTAGTGGAGGGGACAGAATTCCAGTTGAGCTATTTCAAATCCTGAAAGATGATGCTGTGAAAGTGCTGCACTCAATATGCCAGCAAATCTGGAAAACCCAGGAGTGACCACAGGACTGGAAAAGGTCAGTTTTCATTCCAATCCCAAAGAAAGACAATGCCAAAGAATGCTTAAACTAACATACAATTGCACTCATCTCACATGCTAGTAAAGTAATGCTTAAAATTCTCCAAGCTAGGCTTCAGCGATACGTGAACCGTGAACTTCCAGATGTTCAAGCTGGTTTTAGAAAAGGCAGAGGAACCAGAAATCAAATTGCCAACATCTGCTGGATCATCAAAAAAGCAAAAGAGTTCCAGAAAAATATTTACTTTTGCTTTATTGACTATGCCAAAGCCCTTGACTGTGTGGATCACAATAAACTGGAAAATTCTGAAAGAGATGGGAATACCAGACCACCTGACCTGCCTCTTGAGAAATCTGTATGCAGGTCAGGAAGCAACAGTTAGAACTGGACATGAAACAACTGACTGGTTCCAAATAGGAAAAGGAGTACATCAAGGTTGTATATTGTCACCCTGCTTACTTAACTTTTATAGAGTACATCATGAGAAACGCTGGGCTGGAAGAAGCACAAGCTGGAATCAAGATTGCCGGGAGAAATATCAATAATCTCAGATATGCAGATGACACCACCCTTATGGCAGAAAGTGAAGAACAAAAGAGCCTCTTGATGAAAGTGAAAGAGGAGACTGAAAAATTTGGCTTAAAGCTCAACATTTGGAAAATTAAAATCATGGGGTCTGGTCCCATCACTTCATGGGAAATAGATGGGGAAACAGTGGAAACAGTGTCAGACTTTATTTTTGTGGGCTCCCAAATCACTGCAGATGGTGATTGCAGCCATGAAATTAAAAGATACTTACTCCTTGGAAGGAAAGTTATGACCAACCTAGACAGCATATTAAAAAGCAAAGACATTACTTTGCCAACAAAGGTTTGTCTAGTCAAGGCTATGGTTTTTCCAGTGGTCATGTATGGATGTGAGAGTTGGACTATAAAGAAAGCTAAGCACCGAACAATTGATGCTTTTGAACAGTGGTGTTGGAGAAAACTCTCGAGAGTCCGTTGGACTGCAAGGATATCCAACCAGTCCTTCCTAAAGGAAATCAGTCCTGGGTGTCCATTTGAAGGACTGATGCTGAAGATGAAACTCCAATAATTTGGCCACCTGATGGGAAGAACTGACTCATTTGAAAAGACCCTAATGCTGGGAAAGATTGAGGGCGGGAGGAAAAGGGGACGACAGAGGATGAGATGGTTGGATGGCATCACTGACTCAATGGACATGGATTTGGGTGGACTCCGGAAGTTGGTGATGGACAGGGAGGCCTAGCGTTCTACGGTTCATGGGGTCGCAAGGAGTCAGACATGACTGAGCAACTGAACTGAACTGAATAAGTGAAGAAGTCAGAATTCAAAAGTGTATTCATTGGAATCCAAAAATCCATGCAAGGAGGAGCCATGATGAGATCTGAGTTTCAGAAGGCCTCTGACTGGTGCCTGGAGGATGGCTCTGAGGGCGACAGGTCCAGGGTAGGAGAGCAAGCATGAGCACACAGCCATGTCCCTGTGAGAGCAAATGGGGCCTTCACCTGAGGTGATGGTGATGAGGACTGACAGAAACAGGCAGACTGAAAGCATATTTTTGGTATAAAATTTGAGAAATATTATGACTGAATAGATATTGGAGGAAAGGTTGGGGAAGACGTTTTGTGATGTTCTAGCTCCTGATTGGTTGTCCAGGTATATAATGGCTTCATTTGCTGAGTAGGAAATGAAGACTGGTGAGATTCTAATATAATTCAGTTGTTGGTGGTGGAGTGTTAAGGGTTATGTATTTGGGGACATTTGTATCTATGAAATTTAGAGGGAATTCCTTGGATCTTCTAAATAGTCATTTGTGCTGTGTAATCATTTGATTTGCATTTCTTTTTAGTTAGGAAAAGTTTTTCACTTAAAGGTCAGAGGAATTCAGGGAAGCATCTGTTAGTGAATTAGAGCTTTGCAGGTGGTGCTAGTGGTAAAGAATCTGCCTGCCAATGCAGAAGACAAAAGAGATCTGCGTTTGATCCCTGGATCAGGAAGATCCCCTGGAGGAGGGCATGGCAACCCATTCCAGTAGTTTGCCTGAAGAATCCCATGGACAGAGGAGCCTGATGGGCTCATAAGGTCAAAAAAGTCGGACATGACTGAAGCAACTTAACATGCACTCACTGGAAAATCTTTTCCATATTATCCTGTTAAATGCTTGAGTGAGATTTTACCTTTATTGTACCTGAAATCATTCTGCAACCTTAAATGTATTGTATTGAATATTGCTCATTGTCAGGAAACAAAAAACTGATGATGTTACTTCTGCTTCTACAGTCTCAAACTTTCCTTGGTTGTCAGATGAACTATCTACCTCTATGAGTCATTTCCAACTGCTCTCTTTGAAAACACGAGTTATAATAATATCTGTTTTTCTTCCACACCATCACTTGATTTAAAATAATTATCATATTCCCCTTTAATTACGCATTTGGCCCTTCATTTTAGCTTTGTTTATAATCCTGAGCATAGATGAAAATACCACGATTGAATAAAACCTAAGAGTCCCAGCTCTGACTATCTCACCAAGGAGACTGCAAAATGCTCCAAGATAAAAGGGAAGGCAGAATGGTAGCAAGTGATAAAAAGCATTATCTCATTGTAAAAAGGAAGAAGGACATGAAAGCCAAAATGACCTGCCTACACATCTCCTCCCCTTAAACTGGGTGTCCAGTATAGCTTGCTTGATGTAGTGGATATTGCAATGCACTTTCATATGTTTGTGAACCACCTCCTCCCACATCAGATTATAAAGAGCTGGCTCCTACCTGAGAAGCTGAAAACATGATTACTCTCCCAGACCCTTGAAATTATGGTGTAGACACATGACCCAGTCACTGGCAGTTAAAGATAGGCTTGCAGCTGGAGGCTGGCAGGATGGAGAAGCCAGAATTGTGTGGACTCTGCTCTTGTGAGAGTGGCAGCAGTGTCATGCAGTTTTCCGAGATGACAGAATGCAATTGTGGTTCGGTGCCCATGTTGTGGAATCTGTGCCCAGCTCTTGTGGCAAAGGTGTCTTCATCAGACCTGCTCTGTGATATGTGATTTTGCCATCACACATCTGATATGTGATATGTGATATACTGCTTTTGCCAGCCAAGCCTCCATACCTGCCTCTCTTAGAGATTTTGTAAGCTACCCAATGCACTTTTATTCAATTCACTTTCTGTTCATATTAATGGGAGTGTTTTCTGTTGCTTGCAGCTGATTGATGGCTTTGAAATTCCTAGCTCTATACTAAATTTTAAGAATTTGTAATACTCTGTCCTCCTACAGTTTCTTTCTTGGAATGCCTTTAGAATGAATTTCACTTTACCTTGTATTATAGTAGCATGTTTTGTTTTTTAATTAATTTATTTATTTTTGGCTACACAAACCCACATGTTGTATCTTAGTTCCCCAATCAGGGGTCAAATCAGCACCCCCTGCTTTGGGCTTTGGGGAGCCTTCACCACTGGTCCACCAGGGAAGTCCCTTGCATGATTTTGTAAAATCATGTGTTTGAGAGCAGAGACTATATCTTATTCATGTTTGTATCCTTCTGCTAATGCTGCATCCCAAATGCCTTGCACATGGTGAAGGTTATTTATAAAATTGACTTTAGAAGGTTGTAAATAGACTATACATTCATAGCTGCAAGAAAATAACATGGGATAAGCCCACCTGTAAGAGTAGACTGTGGAGCCCTGAGAAACACTGGGAGGCAGGAAGAGTTAAAGGATGACTTCCAGCGGTCAAGACTCAATGAGATGCTCCCTGTGAGGCTTGGCCTGTTAACAAGTCCAGCTCACTGGTCAGTAATAGCTAGGATGATGATAGTAATCCCTCTTCTCAGTATCTCCCATCAGAGTCAATTCACTGAGCAATAATAGTCTGCGTCTCACTCGGTCTTCTAGTGAGTTATGGACCTGATGCTATTCCCCTTCTCAGCAGAGTGGAGAGAAGCTTCTTTTCCTGTTAAAGAAAGAGAAGTAGCCCCTAGAGTCAGCAACATGTGCTCTAGATAATAGTCTTTATTTCTCAGTATCTCACATTCCTTCTCTGTGTGTGAAGGAAAATCATATATGAAGTTTGCATCCATTTCTTATATAGGTACAACTGTCAGCCTAATTTTATTATGCTTATTGGACTTATGTATAATATGATACCTAAGGTCACATTTCACTGCTATTTGGCTCCAGTCTAGTGGGCAAATCTTAACAAAGTTGTGCCCATCAAACCTGAAATTGACCTAGTTAATCTTGGCATGAACATGAATTGAACTCCTTTCCCTTTTACCTCATATCTGTAAAGCTAATTAGAATTGTCATACATTTGCTTTGTGGGTTTCACTGTGGTCTTGATCCCTCCCTTACACTGTGGTCTTAAAGAGGCATGTGAATTCCATGCCTATGCCTCCTCACACCTATAGGTTATTGTTTAGTTGCTAAGTTGTGTCTGATTCTTTTGTGACCCCATGGACTGTAGCCCTCCAGGGTCCTCTGTCCGTGGGATTTCTCAGGCAAGAATACTGGAGGGGGGTTGCCATTTCCTTCCTCCAGGGGACCTTCCAGACCCAGGGATCGAACCTACATCTCCTGCATTGGGAAGCAGATTCTTTACCGCTAAGCCACCAGGGGAGCCCATATGACTTGCCAAAGGGCATATATAATATACTTGCCTTATACTCTAAAGTGGATACCATTACTTTAAGTGGAGAGAGGTCCTTCAAAGGATTCTCAGAGTAGAGTAACTTCTAGACCACACTTAGATATAGTATTAACTTAAAGACTGTGAAAACCATTCTGATTCCCTCCCCCAACCCTCATAGCTGTATTGTTAAGTACAAATTTGCCTTTATCTATCTAGGGTTGTCAACGCAAGGCATAAGAGTATAGTATAGTACAGTAATTAAAAGTATAGCCTCTGATATATGACTGCTTGGGAGCAAACCCCAGCTTTTCCATTGAATGGTTTTGGACTATTAAAAGAGCCATACTTTGATTTCTCTTCTGTAAAGAGTATCATAACCTATATCAGTGTTGTTGAAAAGGACAAGTTAATATTTACATGTAAGACTTAAAGCGGGGTTCTTGATAAGACCTTAATAAGTATTTACTATTATTATCCAATTTTCTTTTTATTTATCTTAAAATTGCAAAGACAAAGCCACTCCTTAGACGGTCTACTAAAATTGCAAACGTTGGAATTCAAAAAGAATTAAAACACTAACCTTGGAGCATTTACAGATCTTAGCATACATAATGGATTTAGAAGTTAAGCCATAAATTAATTTTTGAAACATGGTAAATCCATCAATTTTTATTAATTACCTTGTGGGCCATTAAAACATTATTTCATAGATTATTAGGTTTTTGTCAACCTAGGTACTAGGTTTTGATAGATCATAAATATATAATTCGAAATGGAATCATGGCATCTTAGACATTTTAGACTTGGAAGGAGTCTTAGATATTAGATGCTCTCATTTTCTATCTGATCTGGAAACCCCATTGCTCAAGGTCTCATAATACTCAGGGCTTTTGAGCCTAATAAGACTCATATTTTAAGCAGTAGCATGACTAAATGGAAGAGAGTTTGTACTTTTTCCAACTGTTAGATTCTATTCATTTAAAAGACACATACAAGTACAAAAATTTAGTCTACAAGAAGAATATGTAGAAATAGACAAAGTTAGATTGTTATTCAAAGTAATTTTACAAAGTAAAATTCACAGATAAGAGAATGACTAATTCTTATTACTGAATTCCATAGGTAACTAACATTTTAATCTTGTCATTCAGGTTTCAGGTCTGTGTCACCCCTCAGAGAGCGTTCCTAACTATCCTAGCTGAAGAGCCCTCCCTCTCTCACTTATCCTTCTTTATTTTCTTCCTAGTTTATATCAAAAATTATATTACCCAATTTTTTATTATCTCACTGTCTCATACTAGGATGTAAATTCCGTGAGGATCTATGATATCTTGCTAAATATTGTATCTATGTGTACTGGAACCATTGCCTAGCACACAGGTCAGTTAAAAACGCATTTGCTTGATTGTGAGTAAATGAAGGCCTCAATCAAGAAGTGTGATTTCATGTTGAGGGTATAATAAGTGCAAAGAATTTGGTGCAGCAGGGTGAAATGACCCGTTACATGATAGTGAGACCCTTCGGCAGTGCTGTGCACTTACCATTAGCAACCAGGAAATTACGTTTCCTTTTGGACTTCAGTTGAGAGTACTAGCAAGTGTCATTTGCAGCAAAGGTAGGCAAATTGGAGAAATGAGAGATTAGAAGAACAAGAAGAAAAATGAAAAGGAAGAGGTGCAGGAGGAAAAAGAAAAGAAAACCTTAAAAGAAAAGGTTTGTGAAAACAAATGCCTGGGAAAAATAACTGCAGACAACCAAACCTCTCAGTGAGAGAGAGAGCTTGGTGAGGTGGTGAAGTATAAACCGACAAAAGGAATCCCCTGGCAAGAGCTTTGGGTTATGAAATTTCTACTTCCAGAGATTAATTTGAGCCCTTACAATGTTATTTTCAGAACTGCTCTGCCATCTTTCCACCTAAAGTTTTCATTAAATTTTGTGGCGATACATGGACTCAATGATGCAGAAAGTTGCTAGTGTCTTGGGAACTCTATTTAGCCCTTGTGGGTGGTATATAAGCACCAAGCAAGCTGCTGATGGGATGGGGGTGGAGGGCTTCTGATGCTCAATGCTGTGTCTTTTAATACAATAGTGGCGGCTGCTAAGAGAAACAGGGCCTCTTAAAATGCTGGATTCAATTCGGAAATCTCAGCTGGTGAAAAGAAGAGGTCACATAATTAACTGTGAGTTAATGGAAGGAGAACAGTGTCATGAATCATGCCAAACAGTAGATCATCTTAAAACTGCATATAAAATGGGGCTTTGAAATGCACTGCATGACTTCTTTGGCAGAGGATTTACATCTTATTTGCTTTGCTTAAGCTAATAGTAAAATTAGTTTATATTCCATCTGCATGGGAAAGATGTTTGGTACCAAGTGAATTGGCTGGAAGGAGAGAAAGAGAAGAGGAAAGGAAGTTCTTGGAGAAGAGAAGTGACCTGGAAGCATGCTAGCTGGCCAGAAAGTTCAGGCTATGGTAAAAACTTGCCACATGGACCTGTCTAGTGCAAAATGTTTAGATGCACAGCAAAGAATGAACCATATAAACAGTTGATGTATTAAAAGCACAAGGCTTGATAAAATCAGTATGCAGTATATACTGTTAAATAAATGAAACCTTTTCTCTGATTTTGGGGTAAGGGCTCCTTACTTCGTAGTAAATCTGCAAAAGTTCTATTCAATGCCATTTACGTTTTATTAGGTCTTGAAGGCACAGAGATTCTCTTCTTTCTCATCAAATTGACCCTAGACTAGTTTTTTTAAAAGTTCCTAGGCCTTGGTTATAAAGGCAGCTGTTTCAACCAGAGTTTAATACACTAGCTTAAACTTTGGTGCAAAAGCTGTTTTTGAAAAGCGATGTGCAATTGGCTTTCAAGTATATGTTTTTAAAGACTGGAGAATTAGTTCCTTTAGACTGAAATCTTCATATCTTGAGTGTCTGGACACTTTTGATGCCTGTCAGTGCAACATGTGTATACCTGGTTATCATTGTTGAAACTAGGAGCCTGATCTCTGCATGCTCTGCTGCTTCCTCAGGTCAGAGCTACTCCTACCTGGCTTAGTAGAGGTGAGTACTACAGCCAGTTCTCAGGACAGCCTGCATCAGCAGGACACTTATCCAGTCCATGCTGCTCCTCTTGTACCAGTTGGGACCCACTGACTAAGAGATCCAGAGCTCAGAGGATCTGTGGCTCTCAGAAAAGTGTCCACCAGCAGATTGCTCCACATCTTGCCTATAGTGGTAAGAAACTTGAAGCCTTAATCTGTCCACTGATAGGGATCCTCCTTTCTCTTTCCCACAAAATCTCAACAGGATCAAGACATTGAAGCTTGCTTGATTGTTGGTGTCCAGATGGTGTGAATCTATACCTCTAAGTAAATAGATTGAGGGACTTCCTTAGTGGCTCAGTGGTAAAGAATCTCCCTGCAATGGAGACTCAGTTCAATCTCTGGGATGGGAATCCTCTGGAGAAGGAAATGGCAACCCACTCCAGTATTCTTGCCTGGGAAATCCCATGGACAGAGGATCCTGGCTAGCCATAGTCCATAGGGTCACAAAGAGTCAGATAGGATTTAGTGACTAAACACACACAAATAGACCAATCTCAGAATCTGTTTTGCATCCCCATCATCAGACTATGTAGGCATCTGTTCTAAGATGCTATGTCTCTAACTCACATACACCTATACTTAGGTATGTAAGTATACAAACTCCATGCATCATGGCAGGAGAGCATCATACAAACAAGGTCAAAGCACACAGGAAGCAATTCCGACCACACACCACCCAACCCCCTAGCGATGTCTATGTTATTTCTAAAGTTGTGATCTATCAGCCCTATTGATAGACATTTTTAAGAACTCAGTTTAGAATCCTTATTGTCATAGATTATTCTGCTTCATTACTCCCAAATTGCTAAGGTAGTAGAGAAAGCAGGCCAAAGTCCAGGCTGTTTGGTGATGTTTGTCAATGTTCTTTTATGGGAAGAAATAGAGTGAGGGCAGCATCATTTCAACCACTTTTGACAGACTGAGAAACTCAGGCTAGAATGACTTGTCATTGATCTAAACTCAAAAAGTTTATAAGTGGTAAAACTTAGTGTTTAGTCTTAAAAAAATATGCAAGAAGTCTTCCTTATTTATAACCTGCATTTTTTCCAAAAAGGATTTAAGGAGATGAGGAATTTTTTTTAAAAAATCTGGTTACTCTGAGAAACACATTCAATAGCTTACAGATAGCTTAATAGGTAAGGTATCGTAAGTTGGAAGAAAAGATTGAAGACTTTCCTGAAGGGTTTTCAAGAATATAAGGAACCCAAGCACATATAGACAAAAGGAGCTGAAGCACAATAAAATTAGTCTAGGTAATGTTAAATAGCAAGAGCTTTAAAACTCTGAAATGGGTTAATAAGGTTACTTTCGCTAGGATTTAAAAATAAGCTGGTGTCTCATCTGTGAGAGGTATGAATTCACCATCTTCTGCTTCAAACCTGCTGCTTCTCCTCCATTCCTTGATTGATGCAATCAGTTTCTTTGCCTGAGTCAGAGACGTAGGAGTCACACTAGACCCTTTCTTTTTCTTACCTCTGAACAATCTCAAGTCTTGTTTATATTTAACTTCTAAATATATCTCAAAATATTTCCTTCTCTCCACCTCACCACTACCTTTTTAGTTTTAAGTCTTCACCACCATTTACCTGAATTACAAAAATAATTTTCCACCTAGATTTTATCCTTTCAGCATTACCTCCTGAAGTCTAACCTGGAACCAGAGAGAAGAGTTTAAAAGTAGGAGTGTAAAATAGGGAGATTCCCAAGGAAATCCTTGGTCTAGAGCTCTTCACACTCCTTGCCTCCTACTGCAGTTTTTCCTGGCTTTCAGTATTTTGTTGCCAGAGTCCTACACCATTGAAAGTGATATTTAGTGTACTGTTGAAAAGAGTACATTGATACCCATGAATTTCTGTACTGGACAATCCATAAGACCAACCCATATCATGTGTTCTTTCCAACCTTCCAAAGAGTTGCGAAGGGAGTTTCAGTTATTCAAGGTCTGAAATGTTCTTGCCAGAACACCAGGCATGGGACTTCCCTGGTGGTCCGGTGGTTAATAATCTGCCTTCCAAAGCAGGGGACTTGGGTTCAATCCCTGGTTGGGGAATAAGATCCCACATACCACAGGGCAACTAAGTCTGCATGCTGCACTCTGCAATGAAGAGCCCGAGTGTCACAATGAAGACCCAGAGCAGCCAAAAAAAAAAAAAAATGACTGGGCCTGAAATTTATGAGCCCATCAGAGCAATAACTATTTTAGTCTATCCAAGGCAATAATATTCATGAAACCAGAAGTTTGATGGGCTAGTTATGCTTCTCCCCAATATACATCAAAAAACACATATAACTATTAATGACTTTTTAATGTTTGTTTATTACCTAAAATTATGTCCATGTATCAGTAATAAACCTATTACACTTTAGGAAATTTCTCAGTGTGAAATAAATGACTCTCTAGGCTTAGACCTCTATGTTCACTTTGTAGCTTCATCTGTAGGGTGATTGTAGGAGGCCATATAATTTATCACACAAACCAACATACTTTTGATGGTAAAATAATGATCACAACTTAACTTTCTTGGAACATTGGGTATAAAACTGTACAACACAGGGGACTCTGTAATTCAACACTCTATAATGGACTATATGGGAATAGAATCTAAAGAAGAGTGGATAAATGTATTTATATAACACTTTGGTTTACACTTGAAACTAACACAACATTGTAAATCAATTATTGCCCCAATAAAAATTAAAAAAAGAACACAAACAAAACAAAAAACTTAAAAAAAAAACAAACAAAAAACTTTACCATCTCAGGTAAATTTAGGCATATAGTCACCCAATTCTTCTGCTTACTCTCTAATTGCTCTTTTATGCCCTCCAATATTTTCAGGTTTTTCTATCTATTAAGTGATTTAAACCCTCTGAATTTTTGTGAGCTCTGTTCCTTTAGCCTAGAAACCCTTTCTTCCTTTTCTTCTGATACCTAACTCAGGCATCAGCTTCTCCAGGAAGTCTTCCCAGATTTCAGACTGGACCACATGATTGTTCCTACTATTTCTGAGAACATACCTTTATCTCATCTTCACACTAAGGCACTCTCTAGAACAGGTGTCACATCTTACTGATTTTGTTCCCTGCAGCACATACATACACCTTCAAGGCATACACAGTGACACATATATGACTCACTACTGACAACCCAGTGGAGGGACCTTGCTGTCCTACTGTGGGTAACCTGAGGTTAACCCTAGCCTGTCTGCTGATGCTGGCACTACATCAAAGTACTGCTCTGAAAACAGGTGCTTGTCTCCCTTCTCTTTTCTATGTTTACCTTCATCTTTGGTGCAGAAGCAGAATATCACAGTGCTTAGGACATCGCTTAGGGATTAGACAGAACTGGCTTAGAATTCTTGCCCTGTATTTACTAGCTTTGTGAACTTACACATTCAACTTTCCTAAAATTCAAGTTTTCTTGTCTGTAAAATCTAGATGATAATAAAACTCACCTCATGGGAATATTACAGTGATTAAGTGCATCTAAAAGGATGACATTACTTTGCCAACAAAGGTCCATCTAGTCAAAACTATGGTTTTTCCAGTAGTCATGTATGAACGTGAGAGTTGGACTATAAAGAAAGCTGAGCACTGAAGAATTGATGCTTTTGGACTGTGGTGTTGGAGAAGACTCTTGAAAGTCCCTTGGACTGCAAGGAGATCAAACCAGTCAATTCTAAAGGAAATCAGTCCTGAATATTCATTAGAAGGACTGATGCTGAAGCGGAAACTCCAATCCTTTGGCCACCTGATGCGAAGAACTGACCCATTTGAAAAGACCCTAATGCTGGGAAAGATTGAAGGTGTGAGGAGAAGGGGATAACAGCAGATAAGATGGTTGGATGGCATCATGGACTCAATGGACATGAGTTTGGGTAAGCTCTGGGAGGTGGTGATGGACATGGAAGCCTGATGTGCTGCAGTCCGTGGGATCGCAGAGTCGGACATGACTGAGCTACTGAACTGAACTGAACTGAATTGAAAAGGATGACTACAGTGCCTGGCATGCAGTATGTGCTGAATAAAATGTTACTAAAAAGAGCCATGGATGGATGTGATGAGAGTATAGAGAAATTAATATCTTTCTTCTGCTGGCTCATTAAGGAACCTTGGATTATCAAGTCCAATTGCTTGAATCAAAGTCCAGGTGCAAAGTACCATCCACAAGCTCTGAAGAAGTATAGAATGAACACAGAGAATTAAGACCTTACTTTAGGGAACATGTATTTCATAACATATAAAAATGAAGAGTTTAAAAAGATTAACTTTTTTCTCTCACAGTATAGCACTGAGATCATCAGCTGCTCAAGGTCTATTTGTAGCTCTTGGTGCCACATCTTCTGTGTACTCAAAAACAGACTACTAAGTCCCTAATGCCTTCTCCTCCAGCCCATGGACAACCTGATTAATTAATCAATCGTGCAATAACTAATTAATTGGTTAACCAGAGATCTGTTGTTTAGTTGCTAAGTCATGTCCAACTCTTTTCGACTCTCCAGACTCTAGCCTGCCAAGTTCTTCTGTCCACAGGATTTCTAGGCAAGAATACTGGCATGGGTTGCCATTTCCTTCTCCAGGGGATCTTCCAGATACAGGGATCAAACCTGCATCTCCTGCATTGGCAGGCAGATTCCTTACCCCTGAGCCACCAGGGAAGCCCTAGCCAGAGAATTGTTTGTTTTTTTTTTAAGTCACTAAGTCGTGTCCAACTCTGTGCGACCCCATGAACTACAGCATGCCAGGCTCCCCTGTCCTTTGCTGTCTCCTGGAGTTTGCTCAGATTTATGTCCATTGAGTAAGAGTTACTACATGCCTTTTACATGACTCCTATGAGGGTCCTATTTTGTGTTAGGCATTATGTAACATGTACTAGGGATAAAATGATGATGATGTAAGTATGTGGTCTTAGGAGCTCAAGTGAGTTAAACAAAGCTTTAATTATATAAGCTCCCTACATGTGGCCGTCAGATTCCCAACAAAGCCGTGCCCAGGTGCTGAGGGGATGTGGAGGAGCGGTACCTAATCTCTACAGGAGTGGGGATGGTGTATCAATAACAGCTTCTGTTCTGTTTCAGGAAGTTTTTCTTCAGTAGGGATTACTTGCCATGGATGATCTAATCATCCAATGATGAATTGCACGGGGCAAGAGCAAAGGCCTTTTTCTCTGGGTCCTTTGACCTCCTAATTGTAATGAGGCTAAGAGGGAGTTGAAAATTCCCAAGCCTGCCTTCAGGGATTCAGCAAGGCCCCCTGCACCCACTCCCCAGTCCTCAATGCTGGAAACAGAGAGAATTGGGTACAGCAGGCAGGGAGGTAGTTTAATGAGGCGATTTCTTCAATGTTAGATAAAAACACAGGTAGAAACCAATGGAGTGGAGAAATCTGAGCTTAAGAGGCAACAGGAAGGAGAGAATGACAAGTTCTGATAACACCAAGGTTTCAGCCTGGATGACCTGATGACAATGAATACCATTAGGAGTAAAGGAATCATAGGATGAACAGGAGAAAGCTCTAGTGGGAGTTTTATCCTATTTTTATAGAATATGATTTTTAACAAAAACTAACCTTTCTGACTATAAATGGCAATTGCCTTCTGCTCAGTATTATTGCATATTCTTCAGGTTCCAAACAAAATGAAACCTGTCACATGCGTCCTGGTACTACCTAAACAAACTCAGGACAGAGTACATTTGAACAATTAGAGATAGTACAGGGGCTTCCCAGGTAACGCCAATGGTAAAGAACCTGCATGGAGTCATAAGAGACACAGGGTTTGATCCCTAGGTAGAGAAGATCTCTGGGAGGAGGGCATGACAACCCACTCCAGTATTTTTGCCTGGAGAATCCCATGGACAGAGGAGCCTGGTGTTCTATAGTCCATAGGGTTGCAAAGAGTTGGACACAACTCAAGAGACTTAGCATACACACACACACAGAGAAAATACAATTCCAGTCTGTGTGCAGCTCTGGTCAAGCTCGGTCAATTGTTAGCTAAAGATTTCCAGTAATTAATCAGCCATTTTTTATGTCTCTATAGACATGTGTTTTTTAAAAATAACAGTGATGAAGACTGGTGGCTGCTCACAAATACTTGGCTGCCATCCTGGACTGGCTTGGTGCGATGCGCATCCTTGCAATGCTCCTTTAACAATCCCACTGCTGACTACTTAAAACCAGCCTTGTCACATTGGCATACAGTGCAAAGATCATATCTAATTAAACTGTTCTAGTTTGGCATAATTAGTAAAATGTCTGAACTGTGGGGTCTTCTAAAACAATTATGAACATCATGATGCTTGCTCCGTGTTGTGTTAGAAATTATGCCAACTGACGTGTGGCTGGACAGCTGTCCTGCCCTAACACAGAAATAAAAAAAAAATATTTATGGCTATTAAGTCAAAGCTGCAGCATGAGCATTTAGCTGATCACAAGGTTAGTATGAAAATGGGTGCCTCTTTAAATGGTTAAGGGGCTTCTCTCATGGCTCAGCAGGAAAGAATCTACCTGCCAATGCAAAATACTTGGGTTCAATCCCTGGGTCTGGAAAATACCCTGGAGGAGGACATGGCAACCCACTCCAGGACTCCAGGAAAATCCCATGGATAGAGGAGCCTGGAGGGCCACAGTCCATGGGGTTGCAAAAGAGTCGGATATGACTGAGCCACTAAGCAACAAAAAGTGGTTAAAGATTTTGTTCTATGATGTAGCCAAACATGCTCTTTGAATACTCCCTTATACATTTCATTGTTCTGAAGCACACTCCTTTCATCTCTATTAGTACAAAATTAAGTTGTAGGCCATTTCTCAATTTAATTTAGGTCTAATCTAAGTCTTGAGAGACATAACCTAAACTCTATGTCCCAAGCTCCTGACCTTGTACAACTTTCAATTATTTTGGTGAATGGGATGGTGAGATAGGAGATTTATTCTAACAACACATTTTTATATCACAAAGTGCTATGCATGCATGCTAAATCACTTCAGTCGTGTCCAACTCTTTGTGACCTATGGACTATAGCCCACCAGTCTCCTCTGTCTATGGGATTCTCCAGGCAAGAATGTTGGAGTGGGTTGCCATGCTCTCCTCCAGGGGATCTCTCTGATCTAGGGATTGAAACTTTGTCTCTCATATCTCCTGCATTGGCAGGCAGGTTCTTTATCACTAGCGCCATCTGGGAGGCCCATCACAAAGTGCAATAAACACACTAAATAGGGAGTTATAATAAAATATTCCTGGGGAGATGGGGGCTACTTTAGAGTATTAGGGGAGCTCTTGAAGTTCATGTTACTTGGTTTAAAATCTCCATGATGACAGAAAGACAGTCAAACTAATTTGTAGGAGGAAGAGGACAACGCAGAGGAGAGAACATGTGCAAAGACCTTGAGACATGATGGAAAATGATGTGTTCAAAGAACAGAAAGGAGGCTTGTGTAGCTAGAATATATTAAGTGGGAGAGAAGGGCAAGGAGATAAGATCAGCAGGAGAGTAAGCCTTCCCTGATACCTTTGCCATGGAAAGACAGGGGGTGTTGGGTGCCATGGGTGTTGAGATTTAATGTAAGCGTGAGATCACTCTGGCTGCAGTGCAGAGCATTGGATCTGGGAGACAAAAAGGAAACTGGAAATCAAGAGCTAATGCATTAGTCTAAGCAAGAGCTAAGTGAAGCTTTAGAAGTTTGAGCTGGAGAGAAGTGATTAGGCTGGGATAAATGTTGCCAGACAGATCTTCCCAGGTGGAGCTAATGTTAAAGAACCCACCTGCCAATGCAAAAGATATGAGAGACAAGGGTTTGATCCCTGGGTCAGAAAGATTCCCTGGGGGAAGGCATGGCAGCCCACTCCAATATTCTTGCCTGGAGAATTCTATGGACAGAGGAGCCTTGTGGGGTACAGTACGTAGGATCTCAAAGAGTTGTATATGACTGAGGTGATTTAGCATGCAAATGTTGACAGACAGGCCTACAATATTTGCTGAAGGACTGAATGAAGGTTATATTGAAAAGAGTAAAAACATAGATGGCAATTTTAGGGTTTTAGTTTGAACAGCTTCCTGGATGGTGTTGCCATTCACTGAAATGTGGACCACTGGGAAAAGAGCAAGTTTGAGAGAGAAAATCAAGAGCTTAGTTTAAGACATTAAATTTAGAGCAGTTTTTTTTAGACATCCAAATAGATCTATCTCATAAGTAGTCATAAATCTATGTCCATTATTCATGGCAGGGTCAAGATTGGAGATGTAGACTTGGAAGTCATGAGGATAGTGAAGTGATGAGGGGTCAGTAGACTGACCGCTGGATTGGGAGGACCAGAATAAGAAAGCTGGAGTGGTAGAAGGAGTATTCTGAGGGCAGGATGAATTGGGAGTTTGTGTGTGTTATTGGTGGGATTAGGGGTTTCCTCGGTGGTTCAAATGGTAAAGAATCTGCCTGTAATGCAGGAGACCTGGGTTTGATCCCTGGGTCAGGAAGATTCCCTGGAGAAGGGAATGGCTACCCACTCCAGCAGTCTTGCTTGGAAAATCCCATGGATAGAGGAGTCTGGCGGGCTGGTGGGATTGATGCCTAAATTAGGATCACAGGAAGGAGGTAATGAAGTAGAGGGTAGAGGATAATATGTCAAGAAATAATGGCTGGTCCTCGCTCTGGATGGGAAGTCACTTAGAATGACTGAAAGAACAGAGGTGGAGATGAAGACAGAGGCTCAGATGCTATAGCTGCCATAATTGAGGAGAAAGGACTGTGGTGTTCGTGGATGGAAACAATCAGGAAAGAGGGCAAGAATCACATTTTGATGACTTGCACTTTAAGGGCTCTTGGAGGAAGGAGAATAATAGCTTCGGGAACAGCAAATTGGAGCGAACAGGACATACCCTACTCCTATGCCTAAGATACAGGCCTAGGAGAGATGGGGGTGGGAAAGTTGCTAGGAAAGCAGCATCTTTGAGGGAAATCCTAGTTCCAGGTAGAACATCAGAATCCTCTTGGAGACTTGTTAAAACACAGGGTTCTGGGTCCCATCTCCAGAGTCTCAGATTCCATAAGTCTAGTGTAGGGCCTGAGAGTTTGCATTTATATTAAGTTTGCAGACAATGCTGATGCTGCTGGTCCACACAGACTACACCCTGAGAACCCACTGACTTAGAGCCAGAAGGTTAGGTCCAGTTTCAGAGAAGAGACTGGGGAGATTGTTGGTGATAGACTGAACATCAGAGGATAACCTGGAAGTTTTGGAAGAACAGAAGGGGTGTGATAATAAATGAAAATCATCAACTTGGCTATCTACTGTGCCTGGGGAAATCAGAGATGTGAGCTCTCCTGGGGTCAGCTCTTGTTTTCTATGGAAGGAAGATAGTCAGGGAAGGCTTTATGGTCCACATCACTTCTATTATTTAGAATGGTGTGTGGACCTGGAGGATGGCCGGGGGCCTCCTCAGAAGCAGCTCAACATCCATGGCAGCTCCTTGAGTGGGGAGGCAGTGAAGGGGCATCTCACTAGCAATGGGATAAAATGTGGTCTCCAGACAACTGCTCTCTCCCCTGCACAGAGGGGTTGACTCAGCAGGAGGGCAAGGCCGGTGGAAGAGCACCAGGTGGCTGAGGTCATCGGGCTCCAGGTACTGGATCAGTTGGAGCTAACAGTGATTTAAAGACAAATTAGCTTCAAAGACATTGAGCACCTGTTTTGCACAGTGACCAGTGGTGGGCACTCTCGTGGAAGGGCAAGATTTGCCCATTAGGATTTCAAAATCCTGGAGGTACAGAAGGGAGAGAAACTTATCTAGGACTCTCTCTCTCTCGCCAGTCCCTGGGTGTGACTCCTTCTAGGCACAACTGGACCCAGGTGCTCAAGCCCTGCCATCTTGCAATCAACCTGTCTCTCTTAAATATTTCACCCATGTTGGCTTCATTTGCAGAATAGCTATCTCTTTCTGGTGGCCATCAGCAGCCCAAATTTATACCTTCTCACTCAGAAAACCCAGTGGGGACTTCCCTGGTGGTCAAGTGGTTAAGAAACTGCCTTGCAATGCAGGTGACATGGGTTTGGTCCCTGGTTGGGGAACTAGGATCCCACATGCCCTGGAGTAACTGGGCCTGTGCTCCACAACTATTATACTACTGAGCCTGGATGCCTCAACTAGAGGCACTCCATGTGCCACAAGGAAAGATCTGCATGAGGCAACTAAGACCCAATGCAACCAAATAAATAAATAAAGCCATATCTTCAAATCTAGATTCTACAACAGTGTTGTCCAATAGGGATATAATTTTTAAAATGGTGATAATAGGGATTTTTCTGAAAGCCCAGGGGTTAAGACTCCACACTTTCAATGCAGGGAGTGTGGGTTTGATCCCTGGTTGGGAAAGCAAATTCCCACATACCATGTGGCACAGTCAAAAAACAAAAAAGAGAGAGAGAGAGAAAATCCAGCAGTAAGAAACCTTCTCTTCCCTAATAGTCCCTCGTAAATTGAGGTGACCTACCAATCCCTGCACTGATCACTGTGGCTAGTGAGACAGATGCTCTGATCTGACCTTATGTCATGTGCTCATGGCTGGAAAAGGAGGGGATGAATGGGGACTCTCTGTCACCCCACCTTAGCCACATGCATTGAAAGGGAAGAAACTGATTGCCTAAAAGAAATTAGGATACGTAAGGATATGCATACACTACCGTACATGAAATAGATAAACAGCAAGCATTTACGGTACAGAAAAAGGAACTGTATTCAATATCTTAAAATAAGCAATAATGGAAAATAATTGAAAAAAGCATATAATGTATATATGTATGTGTGTAACTGAGTCACTTTGCTGTACACCTGATATGAACACAATATTGTAAATAAACTATACTGAAATTAACAAAAAAGTATATTCATATAAAGCAAATAGTAACCATGTTTAGTGAATGTTTACTCTTTGTAAGATATGATGCTGAGAGTGCATCGTTTTATTTGATTTTCACACAGCCTGTTGAGAACAGTACTGTTATCTTCCCCATGTTACTGAAGAGCTGAGAGGTGAAGTCAGTCTATAGCTGTCTATGGCTTGTGAGGGGTGGGGCGGAACCTGGAGTGAGGAGCAAGAACAAAGGGCAATGTGGATGTGTGTGGTGTGTGTTGGGGGAGGGGCAGTTCTGATAGAGGAACCCAGAGAAAGCCGGAGGTGAATGAAGGAGTGGGGTCCACAGGTAAGGCAGGACAGTGATAGGTGGCCATGGGGTGGGGGCACATTCTTAGTGGAGGGGCGGGCAGCACAGTGATACAGCCATGCCAGAAAGCAAGGCATTCCAGGATGGGAAGAGACTGTCAAAACCAAGTGCCTTGGAGCTCAGAAAACTTCAAATAAGTGACGATGGACTTAATGAGGCTTTACTGCACTAAGCTGTTGCTGTCACGATCACTTACTTCCTCTGCAAACACATTAGAGCTGAGGTGGCACAAATGTTGAAGGAGAGAGAATTGGAGTCACGTGGATTATTGGTACCTCATCGACATGTTTGTGTAAATATTCATACATTTCCCATCTGCTTTTCAATTTCACTCTGTGAATCTGGAGCATTTATTTGAAGATCCGCCCCTCTTTTCCCATAGGCAGAGTTGTGCTTAATTTTAATGAACCTGAGTAGAAAACATGTGATTATGATTCCAGCTTCAGCCATAAGAATTTTCATTTTGCTACCTCACACGAGAGTTTTAAGTAAGATTATGGGGATGAGAAATTTACTAGGCATTTTCAGCAGTTGTGAAGCTCACAAAACCACACACTGTTTCTTTTGCTGGTGTCCTGATGGAAAGCTCTTTGGTGAATCACCAGGATCACAGTGTGCCAGGTATGATTAGGTCTACATGATGGATTTCTAGCTGCCCTTGAGAGGCACAACTTCCCTCTTCTGTGTAGATTTCCCTCTCTTTATTTGCCTTCAATTGATCATAACAGCTACAATAAAACCCACTTTGCCTTAATAAAAACGAATCAGAGAGGCTCATTCTATATATTCCAACCTCACTCGCCAAGTGCTGATTATTGATCTGAAAACATGCTATGCCTTAGCCTGGTAATGTTTAGCTTTATTTCCACATTCAAGTTTCAGTAACAGCCACGATTGCGGCAGTGGAATTGCCCTAGTAGAGAGATACGATAGCAGACAGGTCAGAAAATCTATCTTGGGTCAACAATTCTTCATAATGAAAATTGCAGACACCCAAGCTTGTTCACTGAGCAGTTAGCAGATAGAGCAATGCTTTCACCTCGATATATCATATGCATAGGACTTGCTGACAATCATCGATAAACTCAATTTCTTCAGAATAGCTGATAATTATGGCATTAAAAAATTGATTTTGCATAACCGATAGCCACATAACCAGAGCCCATTTGGTTGTCACTGCTGCAAAAGGGAAACTGACAGTGGCTTGCTGCTGCATGCCACAGATGCCCGAAGAACTGTTCAGGAAGGTGAAACCCAAAAGCATCTAATTCTCTCCAGATGAGCCATTTTGCCAGCTCCTCCTTGTGAAGTGAGAAGTTGATATCTTGGAAGTGACAGCAAAATGACACCAAGGCCATAGCTACCTGTACTTTCATTTTGTGATTTCCATCCTCTTCAAATCACAAAGTATACAGGTTGATGAGGTCATTTTGCCAAGGGCAGGAACCACAGAGCTGCTCCAAGATGGGAACATCAAGCCATGTGTTCTGCCTCTTATTTTATTGTGAACAATAAACCCTGTAATATTCCATTCTATTCAGTAGAGGCTTATTGAATGTCCACATGTCTCAAGCTCTCTGCTAGGGGCACAGGTTCATGTGATTTGTATGCATCTTGTTTCTGTTCGTGTTTGAAAGTGCCATGGAGATGTTTCCTGGAATAGGCATTTCACTGTCAGCTAGATTTCTTGCTCCACTCCATGGCTGTCATGGTGTACTATTGTGTCATCTACACGCTCACACAAAGCACACACTGAGGGGGACGACTTACTGGTTGAAATTCCAGGTGCAGTAACTTGCAAGCTCTATGGAGTGGCTAGCTCAGACTCAGCAGAGGGCTGGACAGACTCAGTACAAATGTTGGGAAGGAAGATCTGACCTGGTAATCCTGTGCAAATGCACAATGAGTGAAGAACACAGAAGTTATAGACATTTTACAAAAACAGACACAAAAACTGTTCATAGTCACCTAGAAACCACTACTATTTCTAATTTTGCTACTTTTTTTTTTTTGGCAGCATTGTGTCTTAGTTAGGGGTTTCCCTGGTGGCTCAGTGGTAAAGAACCTGCCTGCTAATGCAGGAGATGCAGAAGATGCTGGTTCGATACTTGAGTTGGGAAGATCCCCTGGAGAAGGAAATGGCAACCCACATCAGTATTCTTGCCTGGGAAATCCCATGGACAGAGAAGCCTGTCTATATATATGGGCTATATAGACCATGGGGTCACAAAGAGTTGGACACGACTGAGTGACTGAGTACAGATGCATGGGTCTTAGAGGCGGCAGGCAGGATCTTTTTGATTCATGCAGGATCTTTCATTGAGGCACATGGACTCTTTAGTGGTGCCTCTAGAGCTCTAGCGCAGGTAGGCTCAGTAGTTATGAAGTATGAGTTTAGTTGCTTCATGGCATGTGAAATCTTGGTTCCCTGACCAGGAATCCCTGCATTGCAAGGTAGATTCTTTACCACTGGACCACCAGAAAGACCCTATTTTTGCTACTTTCTGTACATGCACCACAGAGGCACTTACACACATACTCATATCTACAAAAATGCAGCTGTGCCTATTTTATAGCTTATTTTTCCCATTGAAAACATACTGTGAATATATATTCATTTATTAAGCATTTGTTATGTGCCAGGCACTCTTCTGGGCACGGAGATTTGTGAAGAAAGGAGGAAATTCCAGACTTCATGGAGGACTTATTCTAGTGGAGGTATGAAGAGAAGAGAAAATAAAGACATAAGAAGATACAATGACCACAAAGCAGGCAGATGTGATAGATGGAGCTTGAGGGACGTTTTTGTTTGGCTAGGCAGAGGGGCCCCTCCTTCAGAAAATGATATTAAGCAGCGAATCAGATGGCAAAAATAACCAGGTGTGAGAAGATCTGAAGAAGAACATAGAGAGACCAGCTAGTGCAAGGGCTTAGAAAGAGATGGAGATTGGCAAGCTGTGGGAACAAAGAGAGGGTCCTTGCTCCTCGGGTGGGTGAGGGAGGGAAGGTGAGTAAGAGATTGAAGTAGAGAGTGAGGCAGGGACCTGGAACTTTCTACACAATTATTTCTCTGTGTGATCAGGGCCACTGGAGGATTTTAAGCAGGAGAGTAACATGAATGGATTTGTGTTAAACTCTCTTTCTCTCTCATACACACACATACTCCACCCCAAACTCTCCTAGAGGCAGAGTGAGAATGGATTGCAGAGAGGGGTGGATAGATAGACTGTAACTAGGGATATCATGCAAAAGAGGTCATTAAAGTGGTTCTGCAGAATGGTGATAATGAATTGAACCAGGGAGTTCAAGCCATTACCCTACAGAAAGCTTGTTCATACCAACTAGTGGTATTAAGTTATTCCAAAGGTAAGTAATGTGTGGGCAGAATCCCCCAGTTGGTTCTTGGGAAGAGGGAAACAGATGTGAATCTTTGGATATTTTAATCAGGAACAAGAAACTCTTTATCCTTGAGTGCCTCTAGCAGGGTTGACATCAGAAAGAGAGAGATAAATAAGACAATGTGAGCAGAAAAAAAAAGGGGAAAGAAAGAAAGGAAAGCACCAAGGGGAGAAATTAGAAAAATAGACATCAAGCAGTTGTGAGTGGTGAGGCCATTAGAAATTTCTGCTCCTTAGCACCTGCGAGAAAAATCATCTACCTCCTTCAACATTGTGTCATTAGTAAAATTAGCTATTTGTTAGGAATTTGCAAAGAATGATGGAATCCAGGGACTTATTCACAGCTATAAGGGTTCTGTTGTCTGAACTGTGATAGAACTTATTAAAAGATGAAAATAAGCAGCACAGGGTCTCAGGCAGGAGCAGACACACAGAGTAACAAGACATCATCTCAGGATCTCAAATTCATTTTCCAGATAATTATACGTAAATGGTTTAATCTAGACTCTCATGCACTTATGGAGTAGAAAATGCTACCCACTTGAGTATTCTTGCCTGGAAAATTCCATGGACAGAGGAAACTGATGGGCTACAGTCCACAGGGTTGCAAAGAATCAGACACGACTGAGCAACTGAGCACAAATGCATGCACTCATACACTTGACTCCTAATTGAAGCCAATTATAAGTAGAGAACCTGACTTTCACACTTTGCCCTACTTTGTTCGCATATCCTTTCTTCTCATCAGTGCCTTTTTCTCTTCTCATGTGTGGTTGGTTAGTAGGGTGGAAGCAGGAGAGGAGTGGGGAGAGAGAGAGATTTAGGATCTAAATGACTTCATCTTTACTTAAATGAATGTCTTCTAGGTGGGCAATATGTGTGGAAATCTTGTTTTGCCTGAAATATCTAGCTGCAATTGGGAACATTCTTTTTTTTTAAAAAATTTTTTTTAATCAGTTTATTTTCTATTTTTTAACTTTAAAATATTGTATTTGTTTTGCCACACATTGACATGAATCCACCATTGGTGTACATGTTTTCCCCTTCCAGAACCCCCCTCCCACCTCCCTCCCCATCCCATCCCTCTGGGTCATCCCGGTGCACCAGCCCCGAGCACCCTGTATCATGCGTTGAACCTGGACTGGCAATTCGTTTCACATATGATAGTTTACATGCTTCAGTGCCATTCTCCCATATCATCCCGCCCTCGCCCTCTCCCATAGAATCCATAATACTGTTCTATTTATCTGTGTCTCTTTTGATGTCTCGCATACAGGGTTATCTTTACCGATTGACTGAATACCATTCTATATTCACAGAATAACTGTTTAATGTGGAAAAAATAATGACAGGAGTTATAGAAAGAGCAAACACTTGGGTGCCTGGTGATCATGTTTGAAATCCTGGGTCTGCTATCTCTTCTGTGACCTTGCCAGTTTATGAAACCTCTCTTTAGCTCTTGGTTTTGTCATCTGGAAAATGCAGATAGGATTACCTGTCTTGTAGAGTTGTTGCAAAGAATAGATATGATCACGGTAAAAAGTGTCACCCACCCAACGAATGGTCCATATCTCCTCTTCACTGCTTTCCACTGCTCGGGACACACCCAGTCCAGAGCTCCTTCCTCTTAGTCTCTTTCTATGTGGACACATCTACACATATGTAGACAAAACCCTTCTTTGCCTCTCTCTCTGTTGTCACCTGTCCTCTTGTCCATGAATCCCTGCTGCTGTTCTTTGGCAGATGAAGCTGTGGGATTTCAAGTTGTCTGCTCATTGGACCACAGTATGGACCTGTCAGTTTGGTTATGGGCCACGTAGTATGTAAATAATGACATCTCTTAAAATATTTTTAATCCTTCATCTTGATGGATGCTTTGGTGTTTCACATTTGTCTTTTGAGCAAGAAGGAAACTAATAGTTGCTCTAGGTGACAGGATAATTACACATCAAGAGCTATGTTAGCCCCAAGACTGTGCTGAGCTGTACTGCTAAAGTCTAGAATTTTTCAAAATCCCATCCCTTTTCCCAATGATGTTAAGAGAAGATAGGTACATTTTTTAAAAATTTATTTTATTTTATGTTTTGGCCACACTTTGGGACATGTGGGATCTTAGTTCCCTGAATAAGAGTCGAACCCATGCCAGTCCCACCCCCTCCTACTCCCTGCCACCCACACTGGAAGCATACAGTCTTAACCACTGGACTGCCAGGGAAGTTCCAGTAGTTGCACTTTTAATTATACTTAAACACTGAATCATCAGGGAGGTGAAAATCTGTTGCTGACTGAGCCTGTTTCAAAATTACCCAGAAGTAGAGGCCCAAGAAAATGCTCTGGCCTCAGCACCAGGCAAAACAAGGCCGGTTTGATGGTGTCTAGACATGAACACATGCCTCACGTGTCCAGAAAGTCTCACCACTAGAGGAAGAGAGCTGGTTTATAATCTTGGTTCCCTTTCCTTGTTCTTAAATCAGCATTATCTGATTGTAGTGAAATGGTCCTGAGCCTCTCACATACTTACTGTGAAGTAGTGTGGCTGTAAAACACCCCACAGAAAGGACCCATCTAGGTAAATCTGATGAAGCCAAGTAGTGTTATAATGTGTAATAATAAAAGGTAACATTTATTGAGTACTTACTACATGCCAAGCACTTTACATGCATGAATCCTCTCAACAAATTCTGTTTCCCTGTTTTACAGATGAGTAAACTGATGCACCAAATAATTAAATGACTTCTTCAAAGTTATACAGGGGATGACTTGAAATTGACCCTAAGCAGCCTAACTCTAAATCTGTGCCAGTAGCCACAATGTTGTATTCTCTGGTATAAACCCATGTACACAGTAGAAGCCCGATAGAGTCAGGAGATCTGGGCTTAAGTGCTGCCACGTGCTTGCTGTGTGCTCACAGGCAAATCCCGTGCACTCTCTGATGTTTTGTTATAGGAATAGTAATACTGCTTTCCCAATCTCAGAGGACAAATAACCCTATCATTTATTAAGAATATACTATGTTCTTGGTATTTTATATACAGTTTAAATATTCCTTTAAAGTACATAAAAGGGAAGAACAATGATCTCCCTTGTGGATTAAATTTTTAAACAACATGCCCGAGACCTGCTGGATGAAAAGCTATCTGGATGCAAAGCCTACCCTCTTTCTAGGATGTGTAATTTTTTGTAATTTAATTTATTTATTTTTGGCTGTGCTGGGTCTTCGTTGCTGGGAGGGCTTTTCTGTAGTCGTGAAGAGCGAGGGCTACTCTCGAGTTGTGGTGTGCAGTCTTACTGCAGTGGTTTCTCTTGTTGCGGAGCACAGGCTCTAGAGCACACAGGCTTCAATACTTGTGGCACATGGGCTCAGTTGTGGTTCCTGGGCTCTAGAGCTCAGCCTCAGGAGTTGTGGAGCATGGGCTTAGTTACTCCAGCATGTGGGATATTCCTGGACCAGGGATCGAACCCATGTCTCCTGCACTAGCAGGCAGATTCTTTAGCACTGAGTCATCAGGGAAGCCCCTAGGATTTGTCTTGATTCACAAGACTCTGAAACTGAGAGGGGCACACTAGTTTGTACACACTCAAAACATCCCTTTAGACCACCCACCTGCTGTTCTCTGTCCCCCCTCCCCCCACCGTCTCACGGTTGTGGCTCCTTCCCCTTGCCTCTTCTTCTGTATCACTTGGTGATTGCTCACTACATGCCAATAACTGTACACGGTGCTTTCTGTTTTTTAATATTGAAAATAACTCTATAAAGTAGGATTTCAGGGCTCTTTGTTAGGCTGTTCACTTGCAAATACACTAAGGAAGAAGGAAAGGGAAAACAAGAGCAAGAAGTAACATTTTATTAAACACTTACTACGTGCCAGGTAGTGTCCTGAGAATTTTATGTAGGTACTACCATCCTCCCCTTTTTATGGATAAGATAACTGAGGTATAGGGAGATTAATCCCAAGCCCACGTCAGGCATTCTGGCTCCAGATCCTATAGTCTCAGCCATCTTTCGTTCTCAAGATGCCGCCTCAGGTGCATAATTTAATTCTCATTTGCCGACGAGGAGACTGAAGCTTAGAGACGTTGACGTGTGTCATGCCTCTATGATGAGTCAGAGCTGCGATTCAGACCAAGCTTCCCTGACTTTGAAAGGTCATCACTTTTGTATCTCACCATGCTGCTTCCCTAACCTGTCCTTCCATCACTGAGGCTGCACTGTTTCTAGAACTTCAGTTCAAAAGGCGCTCTGTGACACTTAAAGCCGTATGTAAATAAATCCTCTGAATGTGACCGTAAGACTTAAATGGTGTTTTTTTGTCTTTGGCACTACTGTCAACTGGAGGCAAAGAAAGCTATGGGATGAAGCTACCCAGTGGGTATCAGACTGAAATTGAACAGTATGACATGGGACCCCTATACCTTCGGTACAAAGAGTCCCTCCAGATCTGTGGTTATGCCTTAAATGAGACATCATCACCAGTAGGTGTTTGAGAGATACTCTCACAGGAGAGTTTTTCCTGTTGCTTAGGGAGAGGGGTCTCATCCAATGACATCTCAAACAAAATACCTTTCTGAATCAGTTATCCACCCCAAAACCTAGGGGTGTAAAACAATGGTTTATTTAGCTCACAGTTCTGTTGGTAATTTGGACAGGACTCAGCAGTGTGGTCTTCTGGCCTGGGTAGGGCTTGCCTATTTTCAGTTGGCCCCTTCAAATGTCTGGGGCCTCATCTGGGAAGCTGGAACCACTGGAGTCCTCCTTCAAAACGTCTCTTATCCTCCAAGTGGCTAGCTCGGGCTTGTTTGCATGGAGATGGAAACGCTCCTGGCCTCAAAGCAAATCTGCAAGGCCAAGGCTGGACACGTGCACAGTGTCATTTCTGATATTTTCTGCTCACGAAAACAAGTTATAAAGTCAGCTAACATTCATGGGGTGAGGAAGGAGACTCCACTTCTTGGTAGGGGCTTCAAGGGCTGTATGGCCGTATTCGCAATCTATCACACTTTCCTTACTTGGTTCCTTCTGTATAGAAATTTCCCAATTCTTCTCTACTCATCAATCACCACAAATATGGTTCATTTCAGGGACTCAATCTTACTTGAAGCCTTTCCAGCTACACAGTCCATTTCTATTCCCTTCTGGCTATGGTAAATAATTTAAATCATAATTATATATTATCTTTTAGAGTTCTTGATGTTGAATTATTTTGTTCGAAGTGAATATTGCTAGTTCTGCTTTGTTCTCGCTGGTGTTTGCCTGATAGAGCTTTGTTCGTCTCTTTATTTTCAGTGTTTCTATGTAATTTTATTTGAGGTATGTGTCTTGTAAATAGCACCTACCAGAGTTTTGTTATCTCACCTAATCTCAGGATCTTTTAATGGGGATATTTGATGCATTTGAATTCTTTTCTATGTTTACCTGGATTGCTTTTCTTTGCTCCCTTTGCTTTTTTCCTCAGGAATTTTGAAGTCATGCATCTTATCTCTTTCCTTATAGGGGTTAACTTTATATTTTCTTACATGCATTTAATCTCTATACCTCCTAAGTCTACCCAAGATATTTAGCATGCTTTACAACTCCCCTAGCTTCTCCCATGCCTTATGGAAAAAACTTGGGATTTAATTCTAGAGAGCTATTTGTCCCCATTAATCTTGTATTATCTTTGGAAACCAATACTTTAAATTTATCTTAAGTTTCACCATACACTTATATGCAACATTAAGGAAAACTGACAAATGAAGACAAAAAATTGTATACATAGTTATACTACTCAAATTTCAAATTCCTATGTTAGGGAAATTAGCTGTTTTAATATATTTTTTCTTTCATGTTTATAATTAATTTTATCAAGTTATGGTTCACAATAAAAATCACCAATTTTAAGTACAATACAGTACATTTTTTAAAACATTGAAGTACAAGCTCTACTACAAAGCCACAGTCATCAAGACAGTGTGGTACTGGCACAAGGATAGAAATATAGATCAATGGAACAAAATAGAAAGCCCAGAGATAAACCCACGCACCTATGGGCACCTTATCTTCGACAAAGGAGGCAAGAGTATACAATGGAGAAAAGACAGTCTCTTTAACAAGTGGTGCTGGGAAAACTGGTCAACCACTTGTAAAAGAATGAAACTAGAACACTTCCTAACACCATACACAAAAATAAACTCAAAATGGATTAAAGATCTAAACGTAAGACCAGAAACTATAAAACTCCTAGAGGAAAACATAGGCAAAAAACACTCTCCGACATAAATCACAGCAGGATCCTCCATGACCCACCCCCCAGAATATTGGAAATAAAAGCAAAAATAAACAAATGGGACCTAATTAAAATTAAAAGCTTTTGCACAACAAAGGAAACTATAAGCAAGGTGAAAAGACAGCCTTCAGAATGGGAGAAAATAATAGCAAAACGAAGCAACAGACAAACAATTAATCTCAAAAATATACAAGCAACTCCTGCAGCTGAATTCCAGAAAAATAAACGACCCAATCAAAAAATGGGCCAAAGAACTAAACAGACATTTCTCCAAAGAAGACATACAGATGGCTAACAAACACATGAAAAGATGCTCAACATCACTCATTATTAGAGAAATGCAAATCAAAACCACAATGAGGTACCATTACACACCAGTCAGAATGGCTGCTATCCAAAAGTCTACAAGCAATAAATGCTGGAGAGGGTGTGGAGAAAAGGGAACCCTCTTACACTGTTGGTGGGAATGCAAACTAGTACAGCCACTATGGAGAACAGTGTGGAGATTCCTTAAAAAACTGGGAATAGAACTGCCATATGACCCAGCAATCCCACTGCTAGGCATATACACCGAGGAAACCAGAATTGAAAGAGATGCGTGTACCCCAATATTCATCGCAGCACTGTTTACAATAGCCAGGACATGGAAGCAACCTAGATGTCCATCGGCAGACGAATGGATAAGGAAGCTGTGGTACATATACACAATGGAATATTACTCAGCCATTAAAAAGAATACATTTGAATCGGTTCTATTGAGATGGATGAAACTGGAGCCCATTATACAGAGTGAAGTGAGCCATAAAGAAAAGCACCAATACAGTATACTAATGCATGTATATGGAATTTGAAAGATGGTAATGGTAAACCCTATATGTGAGACAGAATAAGAGACACAGATGCATAGAACAGTCCTGTGGACTCTGAGGGAGAAGGTGAGGGTTGGACGTTCTGGGACAATAACATTGAAACATGTATATTGTCATATGTGAAGCAGAACACCATTCCATGTTCTATGCATGGGATGGATGCTCAGGGATGGAGCGTTGGGATGACACAGAGGGATGGGAGAGGGAGGGAGGTGGGAGGAGGGTTTGGGAGGGGGAGCACATGTGAATCCATGGCTGATTCATGTCGATGTATGGCAAAAACTACTACAATATTGTAAAGTAATTAGCCCCCAACTAAAATAAAAATAAAAAAAAAATAAAACATTGAAGTATAGTTGGTGTACAGTATTATATTGTTTTCAGGTGTATAGCATAGGGATTTAGTATTTTTGCAGGCTATATTCCACTATAAGTTATTACAAGATAATGGCTATAATTTCCTGTGCTATCCAATATGTCCTTGTTGCTTATTATTTTGTATCTGTTAATTCCATACCCCTAATTTGCAATGCAATAAGTTTTGACAAATATAAATAGTTGTATAACCACAACAAAAATCAAGATATAGGCATATCTACCTTAGAGATATTATAGGTTGGTTCCAGACCACCACAATAAAGTGAATGTTGCAATAAAGGAAATCACACAACTTTTTGGTTTCCCCCTCAAAATTAAAAGTTATGTTTATACTATTGTTGTTGTTTCTGTTTCTGTCCGACTGTCTGTGACCTCATGGACTTCAGTGTGCTAGGATCCCCTGTCCTCTGCTATCTCCCAGAGTTTGCTCAAATTCATGTCCATTGAGTCAGTGATGCCATCCAACCATCTCATCCTCTGCTGCCACCCTCTTCTCCTTTTGACTTCAATCTTTCCCAGCATCAGGGTCTTTTCCAATGAGTTGACTCTCCATATCAGGTGGCCAAAGTATTGGAGCTTTAGCTTCAGCATCAGACCTTACAATTAATGTTCAATGTTAATTTTCTTTAGGATTGATGGGTTTGATCTCCTTGCAGTCCAAGGAACTCTCACGGGTCTTCTTCAGCACTACAGTTTGAAAACGCTTATACTATAGTCTATTAAGTAAATAATAGCTTTATGTCTAAAAATACAATGTACAGGAAAACAAAAGGCAACAAAAACCAAAACAATGAACATATCTTAATTTAAAAATATTTTTTTTGCTAAAAAATGCTAACCTTTATCAGAGCCTTCAATGAAAGGTAATCTTTTTGGTGGTGGAGGGTCTTCCTTCCGTGTTGATGTTTGTTGACTGAACAGGATGGTGATTGCTGAAGGCTAGGTGGCTGTGGCAATCTCCTAAAATAAGACAACAATGAAGTTTGCGGCATTGATTGACAGTCCCTCTCATGAATGATTTCCTTGTAGTATGAGATACTGTTTAATAGTATTTTACCCATGGTATAACCTCTTTCAAAACTGGAGTCTAGTCTCTCAAATCCTGCTGCTGCTTTATCAACTAATTTTGCGTTATTCTAAATCCTTTGTTATCATTTGAGCAATCTTCAATGTATCTTAACCAGGAGTAGATTTCATCTCAAGAAACTGCCTTCTTTGTTCATCACTCCAATACTTTGGCCACCTGATGCGAAGAACTGACTTATTGGAAAAGACCCTGATGCTGGGAAAAATTGAAGGCAGGAGGAGAAGGGGACTACAGAAGGTGAAATGGTTGGATGGCATCACCAACTCAGTGGAAATGAATTTGAGTGAACTCCAGGAGTTGGTGATGGACAGTGAGACCTGGCATGCTGCAGACCCTGGGGTTGCAAAGAGTTGGACACAACTGAGTGACTAAACTGAACTGAACTGAAGAAACATCTCCTCATCTCTTAAGATTTTATCATGACATTGCAGAGATCCAGTTATGTCTTCAGGCTCCACTTTTAACTCCAGTTCTCTTGCTATTTCTACCTTATGTTCAATTACCTCCTCCACTTGAAGTCTTGAACCCTTCAAAGTCATCCATGAGAGTTGGAATTAACTTATTCCAAATTTCTGTGAATGTTGGTATTGTGATTTCTTCCCATGAATCCCAGTGTAATGATGAATTCTTTCCAGAAGGTTTTCAATTTACTTTGCCTAGATCCATCAGAGGACTCCCTGTCCATGGCAGCTATAGCTTTACCAAGTGTGTTTCTCAAATAGCAAGATTTGAAAGTAGAAATTACTCCTTGACCCATGGGCTGTAGAATGGATGTGTTAGCAGGCATGTAAGTGGCTCAGATGGTAAAGAATCTGCTTGCAATGCAGGAGACCCAGGTTCGATCCCTGGGTCAGGAAGATCCCCTGGAGAAAAGAATGGCTATCCACTCCAGTATTTTTACCTGGACAAGAATTCCATAGACAGAGGAGCCTGGCAGGCTACAGTCCATGGGGTCACAAAGAGTCAGGCACACACTCAAACAACATTAATATAGTTGTACATCTCTACTGAAGCTCTTGGATGACCAGGTGCTTTGTCAGTGAGCAGTATTTTGAAAGAATTCTTTTTTTCTGAGCAGTAGTTTTCAGCAATGGACTTAAAATATTCAGTGAACCATGCTGTAAACTAATGTGCTGTTATCCAGGCATTGCTTTTCTATTTATAGAGCACAGGCAGAGTAGAGTTAGCATAATTCTTAAGAGATCTAAAATTTGGGGAAGTGGTAAGTGAGCTTTGGATTTAACTTAAAGTCACCAGCTGTGTTAGCTCCCAACAAGAGAGTCATTTTGTCAAAGGCATTTGTCAAAAGCATCTGCTTTCAAATAAGACTGTTTTGTTAAAAACAGTTTAAAACAATGTTATTTAATGCACTCAACTTTATTAATTATTTTAGCTAGATCTGGATAACTTACTTTAGCTTCTATATCAGCACTTGCTGCTTCACCCTGCACATCTATATGGCAAAGATGACTTCTTAAACCTCATGAACCAAGCTCTGTTAGCTTCAAACCTTTCTTCTTTGGCTTCATCACCTCTCTCAGCCTTAACTGAATTGAAGAGGGTTGGGGCTTTGTGTTATATTAGGCTTTGGCTTAAGGAAATGTTGTGTCTGGTTTGTTCTTCATCCAGACCAATAAAACTTTCTCCATATCAGCAATAATGCTGTTTCACTTGCTTATCATTTGTTTGTTCACTGGAGAAACACTTTTAATTTCCTTCAAGAACTTTTTCTTTACATTCACATTTTAACTAGATGTTTGGTGCAAGAGGCCTAGCTTTCAGCCTATCTCAGCTTTCAATATGCCTTCCTCACTAAGCTTAATCATTTATAGTTTTTGATTTAAAATAAGAGACATGTGATTATTCTTTTTAATGCAACATATCGAGGCTCTTGTAAGATTATTAATTGATCTAATTTCTATATTGTTGTGACTCAAGGAATAGGGAGGTGCAAAGAGAGGGAGATAGATAAGGAAATGGTCTGTCAGTAGAGCCATCAGAACACACACATATATTGATTAAGGTCACTGTGTTATACAAGCACGGTCCATGGAACCCCAAAACAATTAAAATAGTAACATCAATGATCACTGATCACAGATCATCATAACAAATATAGTAATAATGAAAAAGTTTGAAATATTGTGAGAATTACCAAAATGTGCTACAGAGACACAAAGTGAGCAAATGCTATTAGGAAAATGGTACCAATAGATTTGCTTGGTACAAACAGGATCGCCACAAACCTTCAATTTTTTTTTTCTAATGCATTTAATTCAATTTGTAAAATTAAAAAAATTAAATTTTTTTTAATTTTGTTGAAATATAGTTGATTTACAATGTTGTGTTAGTTTTGAGTTAAAAACATAATATCTGCCAAGTGCCACAATGTGAAGTGCAATAAAATACAGTAAGCCTGTATAGAATATTTCCATCACCCTAAAAGTTTCCTATGGAATGCTTTGCAGTCAGTTCTCTCCATTCATCTGTCATTTCTCTATGATAGCTTTTTCAGAAGCGAAGTGACTGGGAATTCTCTGGCAGTCCAGTGGTTAGGACTCTGTGCTTCCACTGCAGGGGGCCCAGGTTCATTCTCCAGTTGGGGAACTAAGATCCTGCAAGCTGGGCAGCACAACCACCCCCTCTCCCATCCAAAACCAAACCAAAACAAAACACACACACACACAAAGAAAACCACATATGCATGGGTCTAATTCAGGACATTCTATTCTGTTCCAATATTATACTCGTTGACTACTGTAGCTTTAATAGTAAGTCTTGCAATCAGATGATATAAATCCTCCAACTTTGAGTCACCAGAAGTCTCTATTTCTTTAGCTTAATAGTCAACTAGTGATTGGATAGAGATTTCCTTGAATTCTTGGAACCAGTGAAGACTGCAGACTGTGCTGAGGTTGTGTGCCTGTCTGGACACTCCTTCAATACTCAGTAGCTTACAAATCTAATGCAGGCTTTATTTCCTGCTCTCGCAGAGCCTCAGGGTCAGAAGGAGATGAGACCATGAGGCACTCTGCTCTTCTGACACACAGACCAGAGCATGCACACGGCCTTTGAGATTCCCAGGAATGTGTTGGAGTTTTTCAAAGCCCAAATAGGCATCTCATTTTCTAGGTTTTCCTTCCAAGTTTTTTGGTTAGTTTATTGTTTGTTCCAACTGTACCTTAGGCAGCAGCAACTAAAACATTAGCCTGAAAAGATTTTCAATACATGCCTCATGGGAAGCAGCTTGAGCATTGGACCAGGTGATAAGAACAAAGCCTTTGAGCTTGTCTTCCAGCCAGCCACCAAAATCAGAGTAAATAATTGCAAATCTCTCAAATGAGGGCCCTTTGTTCCCTCTGGTATGGGGAATAATGGCTATTATCTTCATGGCTACTGGCTAAACTGAGAAGCAGGGGAAGGGGCTAGGGTAAGCTAAAATGCCACAGAGTTCTCTGTTCTTTCTGAGAATCAGCTGCTTTTGAGTAAGTGCTATCCAGACTGCTGCAAGGCTTTTGTTAATTTTCAGAGTTCCGAAAAAGTTGATTCTAAAAGTTTTTAAAAGTTTTCTTCATTATCTTTATGGAAAAATGGAATTTAGATCTCCTGACTCCACAGTGTTTGCTGATGTCTTTCGTCTAGTGGACATTTTTTTCTTGCTGAAGAGTTGTATTTTCTTTATTCTTTATATGTCTCATAATTTTTTAGTAGAATTTAGGCACTGTGAGTTTTAGAATATTAGATGCTGGATTTCTTTAAATATTTTTGGGCTTTGTTCTGGGATGTCGTTGAATTACTAGAAACAAGTTTCATTCTTTCAAGATTTATTTTTAAGTTTTGTGAAAGTGGGTCCAGAGCAGTCTTTAATGAAGGGCTAATTAATTAAAAAATGGAGTAGCCATCATGGTCAACAAAAGAATACGAAATGCAGTACTGCAATCTCAAAAACGACAGAATGATCTCTGTTCGTTTCCAAGGCAAACCATTCAAATATCACAGTAATCCAAGTTTATGCCCTCATCAGTAACGCTGAAGAAGCTGAACTTGAATGGTTCTATGAAGACCTACAAGACCTTTTAGAACTAACACCCAAAAAAGATGTCCTTTTCATTATAGGGGACTGGAATGCAAAAGTAGGAAGTCAGGAAACACCTGGGGTAACAGGCAAATTTGGCCTTGGAGTACAGAATGAAGCAGGGCAAAGGCTAATAGAGTTTTGCCAAGAGAACGCACTGATCATAGCAAACACCCTCTTCCAACAACACAAGAGAAGACTCTGCACATGGACATCACCAGATGGTCAACACCGAAATCAGATTGATTGTATTCTTTGCAGCCAAAGATGGAGAAGCTCTATACAGTCAGCAAAAACAAGACCGGGAGCAGACTGTGGCTCAGATCATGAACTTCTTATTGCCAACTTCAGACTTAAATTGAAGAAAGTAGGGAAAACCACTAGACCATTCAGGTATGACCTAAATCAAATCCCTTCTGATTATACAGTGGAAGTGACAAACAGATTTAAGGAGCTAGATCTGATAGACAGAGTGCCTGATGAACTAGGGACAGAGGTTCGTGACATTGTACAGCAGACAGGGATCAAGACCATCCCCATGGAAAAGAAATGCAAAAAAGCAAAATGGCTGTCTGAGGAGGCCTTACAAATAGCTGGGAAAAGAAGAGAAGCAAAAAGCAAAGGAGAAAAGGAAAGATATTCCCATCTGAATGCAGAGTTCCAAAGAATAGCAAGGAGAGATAAGAAAACCTTCCTCAGCAATCAATGCAAAGAAATAGAGGAAAATACCAGAATGGGAAAGACTAGAGATCTCTTCAAGAAAATTAGAGATACCAAGGGAACATTTCATGCAAAGATGGGCTCAATAAAGGACAGAAATGGTATGGACCTAACAGAAGCAGAAGATATTAAGAAGAGTTGCCAAGAATACACAGAAGAACTGTACAAAAAAGATCTTCATGACCCAGATAATCACAATGGTGTGATCACTCACCTAGAGCCAGACATCCTGGAATGTGAAATCAAATGGGCCTTAGAAAGCATCACTACGAACAAAGCTAGTGGAGGTGATGGAATTCCAGTTGAGCTATTTCAAATCCTGAAAGTTGATGCTGTGAAAGTGCTGCACTCAATATGCCAGCTAATCTGGAAAACTCAGCAGTGGCCACAGGACTGGAAAAGGTCAGTTTTCATTACAATCCCAAAGAAAGGCAATGCCAAAGAATGCTCAAACTACCGCACAATTGCACTCATCTCACACGCTAGTAAAGTTATGCTCAAAATTCTCCAAGCCAGGCTTCAACAATACGTGAACCGTGAACTTCCAGATGTTCAAGCTGGTTTTAGAAAAGGCAGAGGAACCAGAGATCAAATTGCCTACATCTGCTGGATCATCAAAAAAGCAAGAGAGTTCCAGAAAGATATCTACTTTTGCTTTACTGACTATACCAAAACCTTTGACTGTGTGGATCACAATAAACTGTGGAAAATTCTGAAAGAGATGGGAATACCAGACCACCTGACCTGCCTCTTGAGAAATCTGTTTGCAGTTCAGGAAGCAACAGTTAGAAGTGGACATGGAACAACAGACTGGTTCCAAATAGGAAAAGGAGTGCATCAAGGTTGTATATTGTCACCCTGCTTATTTAACTTATATGCAGAGTACATCATGAGAAACGCTGGGCTGGAGGAAGCACAAGCTGGAATCAAGATTGCTGGGAGAAATATCAATAATCTCAGATATGCAAATGATGCCACCCTTATGTCAGAAAGTGAAGAAGAACTAAAGAGCCTCTTGATGAAAGTGAAAGAGGAGAGTGAAAAAGTTGGCTTAAAGCTCAACATTCAGAAAACTAAGATCATGGCGTCTGGTCCCATCACTTCATGGCAAATAGATGGGGAAACAGTGGAAACAGTGTCAGACTTTATTTTTGGGGGCTCCAAAATCACTGCAGATGGTGACTGCCGCCATGAAAGTAAAAGACTCTTACTCCTTGGAAGGAAGGTTATGACCAACCTAGATAGCATATTTAAAAGCAGAGACATTACTTTACCAACAAAGGTCCATCTAGTCAAGGCTATGGTTTTTCCAGTAGTCATGTATGGATGTGGGAGTTGGACGGTGAAGAAAGCTGAGTGCCGAAGAACTGATGCTTTTGAACTGTGGTGTTGAAGACTCTTGAGAGTCCCTTGGACTGCAAGAAGATCCAACCAGTCCATCCTAAAGGAGATCAGTCCTGAGTGTTAATTGGAAGGACTGATGTTGAAGCTGAAACTCCAATACTTTGGCCACCTCATGCGAAGGGTTGACTTACTGGAAAAGACCCTGATGCTGGGAAGGATTGGGGGCAGGAGGAGAAGGGGACGACAGAGGATGAGATGGCTGGATGACATCACCGACTCGATGGACATGGGTTTGGGTAAACTCCTGGAATTGGTGATGGACAGGGAGGACTGGCGTGCTGCAATTCATGGTGTCACAAAGAGTTAGACACGACTGAGTGACTGAACTGAACTGAACTGGACTGAATTAATACTCTCCTCTACTCAATGCTTTACATATTTGGTTGATCTTCTACCCTTCCTGGTTTGAACCCAGACCCTTCCCATCCCTGTGGGAGCTCCAGAGATTATTCCATCTACAGTAAGCCCCCTACATACAAACCTTTAAGTTGTCAACCTACAAAGATGTGAATTTACATCTGATTCCAGCAAGGAACCAGAACCTGTGCCATCAGTGTGAGGCATGAGGGAATTGCAGCTTGCCCTCCATCAGCGTCACCATCTCCCTCCTCCAGTCAGTAATCTTTCTTGCCTGTTCACTTGATGCCAGCCCTTGTATGTCAGCTGTTGTACTGTACAACTGTACTTTCCCAAGGTACTGTAAAATTAAACATTTTCTTTATTATTTGTGTTTGCTTTATGTATTATTTGTGTGAACAGTTTTATAAACCTATTACAGTACAGTACTATATATCTGATTGTGTTAGTTGAGTATCTAGGCTAACTTTGCTGTACTTATGAACAAATTGGACTCATGAATATACTCAGGGAATGGAACTCATTCGTATGCAGGTGACTTACTGTATTCCCTTCCAGTGCTTCTCTAGATGTGGAGATTTTTTTCTCATGCATGTGCCGATTAAACTAAAATGTAAGGGGACCTCTCTGTAGATCTCTAGAGTTGTGTCTTTGTGCTGTTCCCTCATCCCAGGTGTCTGCCCTTTGACATCGCTTGTCATTTGACATCTCGGTAATATGACATAGCTCAGCTCTGCAACTGCTGAGATATCTGGCTTCTCCCTCTCTGCACAGAGGCTTGGAAACTCATCCCAAGCAGTAAACTAAGAAAGTGGCAGGACTCAACTTGTTGTCTATTATTCAATGAATGAAAACCAAGGTGCCATCATCTCTTTTGAATGGTTTTCCAGTATTTTAAAATAGGACTTCTCATCCAGTCCCTGATACTCTGTCATGACCAGAAAAAGAAGCAGTCATTAACACCTAATTAACACAGGTGTAAATAGTTCTTTGTCTTATTGGTCCTTTTATCACCATTTTCCCCTTACATCCCAAGCTTTCCTCCTGCTTAGATTTTGTTTTGTGCTGCAGAAGTATATTCTGGCAGAAGGAATTATTGGGTGGTGTGCCTTCTGAACCTTTGTGTGTCTAAAACTATATTGTTTCATTTGTTGGCTTGGTGAACAAATCTATGTTCAAAATTGATATAGCTTAAATACATTTCTCTATTGTTTTCCACAATCTATTGTTTTATATGAGGTTTCAAATACTTGAGGGCTCCTCATGGCAACTCACTCCAGTATTCTTGCCTGGAGAATCCCATGGACAGAGGAACCTAGTGGGCTCCAGTCCATAGGGTTGCAAAGAGTCAGACACAACTAAATTGACTTAGCACTATGAACCCAAAGCTCAATTGCTTTGATGGTAGGGGGATATAGAAAGATATTTTAGAAACTCTGGCAAATGGAGAAAAACTGTGAATAAATGAGGCTTTCCCCTACAGATTTTTATGAGCTCCTAGTCACCTATGCACTCTCTCGGATGCTTTAGGCCTGCCTTTTATTCTTATCTTCCTTATTTCTTTGAACTTCTTCATCCAGTCTGCCAATGACTCTTGCTTGCTTTTGTAGGATATTCTGGGTCCTATAAACAAGGATGTGCTTGTTTAGTTGCCAATCATCTGCTTTATATAGAAACATAGTCTAAAAGTTTTATTCTCCATATAAAGAATAAAAGCTCAGCGAATTATCTGCTAAAACGTAGAGATTTTTACAGTTCAGTATACAAATGTTCCGAAATTAAATATGTCAACTTTGTGGCTAGGTCCAAAAGAGAAATGTTTCAGGTAAAAACTCAAGTTCCAATATCAGAGCAACACACACTTGCTGGTAAATGTTATAGCCTGTGCAAATTAATTTCAGGTTTAAATGTGCACAAAAGCAAGATATTAGAGGTGATAATGTGTTAAAGGGAGCATTGCAATGCTCATTTTCATTTCATAAATTATTAAATTATGTAGTGTCACTAAATTGAAGCCAGCCTATGGAAGACCATGGGTGGTGATTTAAAAGCAGGAGGAACAGTTTTGCTTTTGTGTGTGTGTTTTTAACCTAATGCATCTGCTTCACAGGATTAAAAAAAAAAAAGGCTATTCCTTTCCCAGACATTCAGCAGAGAAGAGGAAAAAGATATAGGATATAATCTGGGATAGATGCTTTTGTAAGGATATGGTTTCTGATGCAAGTTTCAATATCATTGTACTGTAGCATATTCTGACAGAGATTTGATAGGCACTTGGAAGGCTAGAAGAAGTAAGTTACCTTCTCCTGGGATTTTAACATTGTATACAATGAAGTACCCATTTAAATACTTTCGTCAACAACATTTGTCCATGTTTCTCTCTATGGCTACAGCACAAACTGTTTGCAGTGCCAAGGATATAACTTTATGGCTGAAATAGGTTTATGAGGTTTGTCTTTTTTTTTTTCCCCCAGCAAGGCCTTATTGGGTCCCCTGCTGCAGCAAAGAGAAAGAGAGCAAACCACAGGTTCCCTTGCTTGCCTGCTCTGCAAGGAGGGGTGAGCTTGTACCTTATATGGGGTGAGGGTAGGGGTATGTTCAGGGGTCAGGCTGGAGGTGTAGCTTAGGGGTTTTGCCCACCTCTTAGATGGCAGTGTGTGCAGGGGGCATGTACGGTACCCTGCTTTTGCTCCTGGAAACCTGTTTTTGCTCCAGGCTCCTAAAAAATAGCAGCTGGGTTTTTTTGGTCTCTTTGTAGCTTTTGGATCCAGAATTTGCCTCAACTGTGCATTCAGCCAGTTGTTTTTAGTCCCATACTGTTTCTTTGTATTTTGTTGCTCTAGGAGAGGTGTGTCCAGATGCAAGCATTGCAGCAGAGTCCCAGATCTCAGCCTGTCTCATTTTCATCCAAGAGACTCTACACCTTTATCCTTAAAGGGTAAGGGGGCGAAGGTCTCTTCTTCTGAAAGTTCTTCTGCTGAACAGGGGCCGTAGACCCTGACCTACCCTAGAGGTGTAGAAGTACTCCACTGACTGTTTCAAGGACCTGTAAAGACCTGGGCCACCCTCGACTGGAATGGGCAGAATTTCTTGAGCCATTGTGAGCTTTACTTCAAACTGTTGGAGCCTAAAAGATGCAAACTTAACCAAAAGCTTAATCAAACAAGGGCTAAAAAGGAGAACAATAGCCATTAAAGAGAAGGAACCAATCCCAGGGTCAAGAAGATCCCCTGGAAAAGGAAATGACAACCCACTCCAGTATTCTTACCTGGAAAATTCGATGAACAGAGGAGCCTGCTGGGCTATAGTCCATGGGGTCGCAAAGAGTTGGAGATCACTGAGTTAGTGAGCACACAAGGAAAGGAACTAGGATCAACTTTGGCCTCCTTAACTGTTGACCAGACAAGGGAGATAACATTGCCCCTGCCAAAATTATGAATGCCTCTGCTTTGTTCTACCAGAAGGCAATCAAGAGCCAGACAGTTGTCAAGAATCACATCAGTCAAGGAAACAAGAGAGGCCCCAAGTACCATAAAGGCTCCGAATAGGAGCCTGCCCATTTTATCACTTTCAGTTCAGTTCACTTCAATTGCTCAGTCGTGTCCGACTCTTTGAGACCCCATGGACTGCAGGATGCCAGGCTTCCCTGTCCATCACCAACTCCCGGAGCCTACCCAAACTTATGTCCATCATGTCTGTGATGCCATCCAACCATCTCATCCTCTGTTATCCTCTTCTCCTCCCACCTTCAATCTTTCCCAGCATCAGGATCTTTTCCAATGAGTCGGCTTTTCCCATCAGATGGTCAAAGTATTGGAGTTTCAGCTTCAGCCATCAGTCTCTCCAGTGAATATTCAGAACTGATTTCCTTTAGGATTGACTGGTTTGATCTCCTTGCAGTCCAAGGGACTCTCAAGAGTCTTCTCTAACACCACAGTTCAAAAGCATCAATTCTTCAGCACTCAGCTTTATTTATAGTCCAACTCTCACATCCATACATGACTACTGGAAAAGTCACAGCTTTGACTAGATGCAATTTTGTTGGCAAAGTAATGTCACTGCTTTTTAATATGCTGTCTAGGTTGGTCATAGCTTTTCTTCCAAGAAGCAGGCATCTTTTAATTTCATGGCTGCAGTCACCATCTGCAGTGATTTTGGAGCCCCCCAAAATAAAGTCTCTCACTGTTTCCATTGTTTACCCATCTATTTGCCATGAACCTTTTCTGTTAATGATGCCTGTCTTTTGAATAGATATCTCAGATCTTCCACTGGCTCATAGATGTATTGTTTTTCTGTTGTGACCTATGAAGTTTCTGGAGGTAAAATTTTAGTCTGGACAAATGTACCCAGCTAGATATCCATTGCCTGCTTCCCTGGTAGCTCAGATGGTAAAGAATCTACCTGCAGTGCGGGAGACCCTGATTTGATCCCTGGTTGGGAAGATCCCCTGGAGAAGGCAATGGCAACCCACTCGCCTAGAGAATTCCAAGGACAGACCATGGGGTCACAAAAAGTCAGACACGACTGCACGACTAACAGTTTCTTTCCAGATATCCATTGAAGTTTTACAGCAGTGGGGGTGGTTAAAAGTACTTTATAGGGGCCATTCCTTTTGGTAATGTTTGGTCTTTGGGGGACCCCTCTTTCCAGGTTTTAAGAAGAACTTGGTCCCCAGGATTTATTTATGAAGGACCTGCTCTCTCCTGTAGGGTCTCTGGACAAGTTGCAAGTCCAGCTATATACTCTGGAAACAGACAATATGCAAAAAGAGCTTGGAAGAATAAAACAAGAGAATATGGGAGAATACACACTTATGAGTTAACCTTAGAGAAGAGGGTAAAATTGCCCGTGAATTTCTGGTGTCAATTTTAGTGTCGTCACTCTATGCTCCCCCAGCAGGCATGTGGATTCATTGATGGGGTATTTTGGGTAAGCCCTAGAATGACTTGTTGAGTTCACCAGAATGACAGTAGATGGGGCGCCCACTGTAACGAAGGAGCCTAGGGCTGGGCTTACTTAATACATTACTGTTCTAGCCTTTAATTCTTGTGTTTTGAAATGCAGATGTCAGAAAATAACAATGACAGGACTTTAATTTCAAACAGCTCCTGCCTATGTTGAAAGACTGGTAGGAAAGAACTCTTTTGAAAAGAAATGCTTGATTAAAAAAAAAAATTAAAACAGAAACAGAACATGTTGAAGGCAGCAGAGAGAAGGTAAAGGTCCAAGATTTAGGGAGATATATGACAACATGGGGATCCAGAGCCTGGTGGGCTACACTCCAAAAAGACAGATATGGGGTCGCACAATTGAGACAACTAACACATACTACACACACATACACACACACACACAAGCAAGCTATCCAGTGTAATAGAAAGTCCATTTGGGAATGAAGATCTTAAAAATATCTTCAAGAAACTACTGAGATATACTTGGGTGAATTGAGAACCTCAGGCAATACTAATTCCTTATATATTCCTTATATATTTCTGCCTGGTTTCAGCCAGTATGAGTTCCTCTTACAGAAGAAATGGCAACTGGTAGAGAGGTAGAGCCTGCATGACTATCCATTAAGTTGTGCCAAATTAAAACTTCTATGGCAATCAGTCTAGCTGGTGAAGAAACTTTGGACAAGCCAGAGTTCGGGAAGTTTTAATTTTTTAGAAAGAAAGAAAAGCAAGGAATCAAGCCTTTCTATCTTGGGGAAAGAATTTCTGATAGCAGCAACGATTAATCCCACAAATGGCAGCTGCTTACATTCAAATTGGCACTTTGGTACATTACTAATGACAATTGTAAACTAGTATGATTCTCTTGAAAGCAATATGGAAACACAAAGCGACAACTGTAGAAAGTCATAGCCTTTAACCCAGAATCTCACCCTGGGGAATGTGTCCTAAGGAAATAATTCCACAGAAGCAAAGCATCTACATGTAAGAAAATATTCTTTGTAGCAGCTTTATAATAATAACTGCAAAAGTGTCTCCGAGAAACAATATATGTATGAAACAGTTGTGAAATTGTTCAGTAAATTACAGAACATTAAGTCTATGGAATATTATTCAGCCATTGAAATTATAATTATGAAGACCTTGAAAAACAAGGAAAAATGTTTCCACTATGATGTTAAGAGAAAAAAGCTGAATTAAAACACAGGGTACATTATGATTGAATCTGTTTCAAAATATGTATGTGAATAGAAAGAAAATGTGCACGATAGAGTTATGTTAGTTTGGTGGACTTATGGTTGATTTATTTTCTTTTTCAAATTGGCCTTAAGAAATGATATATTCTAGTGAAGTACAGTGGCAATAGACTGATAATAATAGTAAATAATGGAGTAAACCGGTAAAGATGATATATAAGGCAATGCTGACGCTTGTGGAAATTTTGTTGCTTTAGTTCAGCGGAGGAAAATAACTGTGAGAATGTGTAATGTAATTTACCTTTCATAATAAAAATGTTTAGGCAGATGAAGTGAGTCCAGTGGAGCTGTTCTAAGCCTTGGCGTTAAGCGTACGGGTATCTTTCCACACTCATCAGTTATAGAGATGGAGTGTAAGCAGACCTGACAAAACCATTAACTTATCAGAAACAGATTTGTTGACTCCTGATTCCCCATCCCCAGTGATTAGTGCCACTGACCACTCCCACCAAAACTTACCTCCGTATGTGTAGTATATACAAGTGAACATGTAATATGAATGTATCCTTGTGTTTGTGTGTCACTGTGTCTGTGTTTGCCTTTACCTTTTAAAAATTATGGATTATTTTATACATACAGGAAAATATAAGAAACCTAAAAGTGCTATCTACTAAATAACTACGAAGTGAATCCTTGTATAACCACCATCTAAACTGGAAACTGGAATGTTGCCAGTACCTTAGAGACTCCCAGTCGTGGCCCCTTCTCTCATGAACCGTTGGTAGCCAAGCTCAGGAAGTACTACCTTGATTTGCAGGCGATAACCATTCCCTGACTTTGTTGCTTCTTCTCATAGGTCCCAGGTGCACAGAACTGTGTTAGTCACAATTCTTGGTTCATGGCACACTGCTATGATCATTCTGTGCAGAGATAGCTATTTTTATCCCTTTTCATAATGATATTGTAAACCATGAATTCATTACCTAATTCAACACTTATCTCCTAAGTGCTTCTCAGCTATCCTATTCCACTGCCTCTTTCCCAAAGGTACGCAGAGTTCAGAATTGGGTATTATTCTTTCCTTGCTCTTTTAGAAATAATGTATGTGTCTTCCTTCTCCTCTTCCTCATAATGTTTAATTATATCTGGTTATTTACATGGATGGAGTTATACCACACATTCTTCAGGGACTTGATTCTTTCACTAAAATTATATTGATAAGATTTATCCCTGTTACTGTGCTATCTCTTGTTTGTTTGTTATCACCTCTAAGTAATATCTGATTGTATGAATAGAGTAAAATTTATTTATTCAATTTATTGGTGATAGGAATTTGTGTTTCCAGTTTTTAAATTATGAATAGAGCTGCAATAACCAATTTTGAACACGTTTCTGGATGCACACATTCAGGAGTTTCTCTAAGCTATATTCTGGAAATATACCAAATGTACATTTCAGTAGGGTTTACAAATCAATATTCAACCTTCCCGGAGGGCTCAGCGGGTAAAGAATCTACCTGCAATACAGGAGACACAGGAGACATGGGTTCAATCCCTGGGTCAGAAAGATCCCCTGGAGAAGAAAATGGCAACCCGCTCCAGTATTCTTGCCTGGGAAACCCCATGGAGAGAGGAGCATGGGGTACTACATAGGGTCACAAAGAGTCAGACACAACTAAGCACACAGGCAGCCAAAGTTGAGGCCAAATATTAACATCATCCTAGTAAAATCAATTGTTTCATAATAATAAAATCTGAAAATTTATGAAAATGTAATTGTTGCAATTTTAATGTTAAAAACTTTAGTAATTAAATTTTGGACGTTTGAAACAACACACTGTTTCTCAATGCTGTTGATTATCGGCAGTGCTGTCAGTAACTATGATCACCATATTGCACTTTTACAATAGATACTTACTTTGAATTAGAATCAGGGGAGCAACAAGGTATCATTTCACCCATTCTGCCAGGATAGGGTTCTATCTATGAGGAAGATATTGATTATTATGCATTCCTCTCTTCCTAGTGGTACCAGGCCAGCTTCACTAAGCTATTTAGCTATAAGACATGACTCCACTTCAACTCATGAGATTGAAAATTCGGTCTATCTTGATAATGCAGTTTTACTGAAGCAAACCAAATGTTTGAGTATTTTTGAAAAGGATCATATCTATTTTCTGAAGTAGATTTAAGGCTAATTCCTTCACTTTTTTTATTTCTAATACTTCTGCCTTTAATTTTTTTCCTCCACTCAGTCAAATTGAGAAAAAAAAATTGTTTTTAAATCTTGAATTTAGAAATGAGGCCATGCAACAATGTGGTTAACTTTCAAGATTAAAAAAAAAAAGCATGAACATTTCCATCTACATCTCAGCTTTGTTGCATACACAATAATTTCAGACTCTTCTTTAGAGTAGAATGATGGGAGAAATGTTTTTCAGCAGGTGTCAAGTAAGAATACTTGCACTTCAAGGAACATGGGTGTGGCTGCTTTTCCAGCAGCTTGTAGCAAATACATTATTTCATGTGTGCTAGCATATGCTGCTTTACTGATATTGTTCACTACAGTGTATAGTATTAATGTCTTTGTAGTTGTTTCCTTAAGCATATAGAGGCTGATTTTCTAGTTTTTTTTTTTTTTTTATCATGAATGGATATTGAATTTTGTCAAATCTTTTTCCTGCATTTATTGAAATGATCATGCAGTTTTTGTTTTCTCTTTTGTTGATGTGGTATATCACATTGATTTATTTGTGTATATTGAACCATCCTTGTGAACTTGGGATGAATCCCATGTGGTCATAGTGTATGATATTTTTATGTGTTGTTGGATTTAGTTTGCTAATATTTTGTTAAGAATTTTTGCATCTACATTCATCAAAGATATTGGCCTGTAATTTTCTTTTCTTTTTTTTTTTTTGGTAGTATCTTTGTCTGGTTTTGGTATCAGAATGATTGTAGCTTCATAGAATGTCTTTGGGAGTATTCTCTCCTCTTCAGTCTTTTGGAAGAATTTGAGGAGCATTGACAAAAGTTCTTTGTGTTTAGTAGAATTCACCTGTGAAGTCATCTGGTCCTGGATATTTGTTTGTGGGAAGTTTTGTAAATTACATATTCTATTTAACTTCTAGTGATGGGTCTATTTAAATTATTTCTTCTTGTTTCCGTTTTGGTGGGCTGTATTTTTCTAGAAAGTTGTCCATTTCCTCTAGGTTGTTGAATTTATTGGCGTGCAGCTGTTCATAGAATTCTCTTATGGGTTTTTGTATTTATACACTATTAGTTGATATTTCTCCTTTTTCATTTCTTATTTTGCTTATTTGCTTGTTTAGGTTCTCTCTATTTTGTTCTTGGTGAACCCGACCAGAGGTTTGTCAGTTTTGTTTACCCTTTCAAATAAACAGCTCTTGGTTGGATTGATTTTTTTCTATTTTTTAATCTCTACTTTATTTCCTTTCTGGTTGTTATTATTCCCTTCCTTCTGCTGACTATAGGTTTTGTTTGTTCTTCTTTTTCTAGTAATTTTAGGTGGTAGTTTAGGTCATTTATTTGGGATCTTTCTTGTTTTTTTGAGGAAGGCTTATAATGCTATGAACTTCCTTACAATAACCACTTTTGCTACATCCCACAGATTTTCAAGATTGTGTTTTCTTTTTCTTTTGTCTCAAGGTATATTAAAAAAAATTTAATAGAAGTATAGTTGATTTACAATGTTGTGTTTATCTCTACTCTACAGCAAAATGACTCAGAATATATATATAGACACACACACATATATATATATTCTTTTTTATATTCTTTTCCATTATGGTTTATCACAGGATATTCAGCATAGTTCCCTGTGCTATACATTAGGATCTTATCATTTATCCATTCTAAATGTAATATCTCAAGGTGTTTTCAAATTTCCTTTATAATTTCTTTGTTGACTCGTTGATTTTTTAGTAGCAAGTTGTTTAGACTTCATGTAGTTGTATTTTTCTGAATTTTTTATCTGTGGTTGATTTCCAGCTTCATGACATTGTGGGCAGAGAAGATACTTGAAATAATTTCTATATTCTTAAATTTATTTACATTTGTTTTGTACCTTAGTACATGGTCAATCCTAGAGAATGTTCCATGTGAACTTGAAAAGAATGTGTATTCTCATTTTTTTAGATGTAACGTCCTGAAAATATCCTTTAAGTCTACCTGTTCCATTCTGTCATTTACGATCTTTGTTGCTTTATTGGTTTTCTGTTTAGAAGATCTGTCCACTAATGTGAATGGGGTATTAAAGTCTCCTACTGTTACTGTATTGCCATCGATTTCTCCTTTCATGTCTCTTAGTGTTTGTTTAGTGTATTTAGATGCTCCTATTTTAGGTGAATACATGTTGATGAGTCTAAGATCCTCTTCTTATGTTGATGCTTTTATCATTATATAGTGTCTTTCTTTATGAACTTTGTTTTAAAGCCTATTTTGTCTTATGAGTATTACTATCCCTGCTTTCTTGTCATTTCCTTTTGCGTGAAATATCTTTTTCCATCCCCTTACTTTCAATCTATGTATTAATATGTCCATTGCCTTAAAGTGGGTCTCTGGGAGACAGAATATTGTGGGCTCCTGTTTTTAATCCAGTCTGCCACTTTATGTCTTTTGATTGAAGCATTTAGTCCATTGACCTATAAGGTAGTTATTGATAAATACGTTTTTATTGCCATTTTAAATTTTGTTTTCCAGTTGATTTCTGTGTTTCTTCTATGTCCCTTTCTCTTTATTTTTACGGTTTCCATCTTGGATTTCCTTTTACTTTATGCTTGTGTTCTCTTCTTTTTGATTATTGTGAATCTAACGTATGTTTTTGATTTGTGGTTACCCTGTTTTTCAAGTATGTTAAGCCTTTACTATATCAGTTTGTCTTAGACATAGTCATATAAGTTCAAACACTTTCTAAAAAAAAAAAGAACCTATATTTTCTTGCTACCTACCTCTATATTTTATGATTTTTATATTCTCTTTTACATCTTCATCCAACATCATTTTTTTAACAATAATTTTGTAACATTTATGGTAAAGACTGAATGCATTACTTAAGAGGGTGAACAATGTTATATGTGTATGATTTCTAAACCACTTTTAGTCCTTGCCATATTGCTTAATTATTAAATGACAGTTACATTATACTTATGATGTTCGGTTTTGGGGGAACATTAAGTAATATGATTATCAAAATTCATGTAATGGACTCTTATAGAACATTATACTCAACAACTACATAGAATACATTTCATTCTATTCAATCACATGGAGAATTTGAACATTTTCTAGTTCACAAAACAAACCTCAACAAATACCTAAATATTGGAATCATATAGATACATCCTCTAACCACAACGCAATTAATTTAGGAATTAAATTTTTTAAAATTATATTTGAAATATGTATTTTTAAAGTGAACACATGAATAAGATGGCTCGGATAGTAAAGGATCTGCCTGCAATGCAAGTGACCTGGGTTCGATCCCTGGGTTAGAAAGATCCCCTGGAGGACATGGAAAACCATTCCAGTATTCTTGCCTGGACAATCCCATGGACAGAGGAGCCTTGCAGGCTAAAGTCCATGGAGTCTTACAGAGTGGGATATGACTGAAGTGACTTAGTAGTAGTAGTAGTATGAATAAGAAGTCACATTGGAAATTAAAAAAAAAACCATTGGAATTGATAAGAATTAAAATGCTACATATAAAATATTATGGGATTCAACAAAAACTAGAGGTAATTGTGTATCTGTATAATTGTAAAATGCTGACACTGAAAGATAGGAAAAGTTAAAAAAAAAGTTGATAAGCTAATTATCCAAACTAAACTTAGAAAATAACCATGAAATAAACTCAAAGAACAAAATAAATAAAAACTGTAAGTAGCAATTAATTAATACAATTAAAACATAAAATATAGACAATTTTAGAGGCAAACTCTTCTTTGAAAGAACAAATATAATTGACAAACTGATGAGTGAATTTGGAAAACTCAGCAGTGGTCACAGGACTGGAAAAAGTGTTTTCATTCCAATCCCAAAGAAAGGCAATGCCAAATAATGTTCGAACTACTGCACAATTGCACTCATCTCACACACTAGCAAAGTAATGCTCAAAATTCACCAAGCCAGGTTTCAACAGGACGTGAACCGTGAACTTCCAGATGTTCAAGCTGGATTTAGAAAAGGCAGAGGAACCAGAGATTAAATTGCCAACATCTATTAAATCATCAGAAAAGCAAGAGAGTTCCAGAAAAACATCCACTTTTGCTTTATTGACTATGCCAAAGCCTTTGACTGTGTGAATCACAACAGACTGTGGAAAGTTCTTAAGGAGATGGGAATACCAGATCACCTTGCCTGCCTCCTGAGAAATCTGTATGCAGGTCAATAAGCAACAGTTAGAGCTGGAGATTGAACAACAAACTGGCTCCAAATTGGGAAAGGAGTATATCAAATATATCAAGGCTGTATGTCGTTACTCTGCTTATTTAACTTATATGCAGAGTACATCATGAGAAATGCTGGGCAGGAGGAAGCACAAACCAGAATCAAGATTGCCAGGAGAAATATCAATAACCTCAGATATGCAGATGACACACCCTTATGGCAGAAAGAGAAGAAGAACTAAAGAGCCTCTTGATGAAGTGAAAGAGGAGAGTGAAAAAGCTGGCTTAAAACTTAACATTCAGAAAACTAAGATCATGGCATCTGGTCCCATCACTTCACGGCAAATGGGGAAACAATGGAAACTGTGACAGACTTTATTTTGGGAGGCTCCAAAATCACTGCAGATGATGATTGCAGCCATGAAATTAAAAGACGCTTGCTCCTTGGAAGAAAAGCTGTGACCAACCTAGACAGCATATTAAAAAGCAGAGACATTACTTTGCCAGCAAAGGTCTGTCTAGTCAAAGCTATGGTTTTTCCAGTAGTCATGTATGGATGTGCGAGTTGGACTATAAAGAAAGCTGAGCGCTGAAGAATTGATGCTTTTGAACTATGGTACTGGAGAAGACTCTTGAGAGTCCTTTCATCAGCAAGGAGATCCAACCAGTCCATCCTAGAGGAAATCAGTCCTGAATATTCATTGGAAGGACTGATGCTTAAACTCCAATACTTTGGCCACCTGATGCGAAGAACTGACTCATTGGAAAAGACCCTGGTGCTGGGAAAAATTGAAGGCAGGAGAAGTGGACGACAGAGGATGAGATGGTTCGATGGCATCACCAACTCGATGGACATGAGTTTGAGCAAATTCTGGGAGTTAGTGATAGACAGGAAAGCCTGGCATGCTGCAGTCCATGGGATCTCAGAGTCGGACTCAACTGAGCAACTGAACTGAACTGATGAGTGAGAGCGAAAAAAAAAAAAAAACTATATTAAGAATGTAAAAATGTAGAAGCTTCAGACATTAGAGAAAATAAAATATTATTAATGTATAGGCAGTTTCACAGAAATAAGTTAGAAATACAGATGAGAGAGGTTATGATCTAATATAATATGAAATATGAATATAATAGTGTTCTATAATAGGTTATATTCACCATTTTTTATGTTTTTCAGTTACTAATCCCTGCCAACTCTTTGAGACCCCATGGACTGCAGCATGCCAGGCTTCCCTGTCCTTCACCATTTCCCAAGGTTGCTCAAACTCTTGTCCATTGAGTCAGTGATGTCATCCAACCCTCTCATCCTCTGTTGCCCCCTTCTCCTGCCCTCAGTCTTGCCCAGCATCAGTGTTTTTTCCAGCAAGTCGACTCTTCACATGAGGTAGGCAAAGTATTGGAGCTTCAGCATCAGTCCTTCTAATAGATATTCAAAGTTGATTTCCTTTGTGATTAACTGGCTTGATCTCCTTGCTGTCCGTGGATGATCAAGTGTCTTCTCCAGGCACCACAGTTCAATAGCATCAGTTCTTCAGTGCTCAGTCTTCTTTATGGTCCAACTCTCACCTCCATATATGACTACTGGAAAAACCATAGCTTTGACAAGACAGACTTTTGTCAGCAGAGTGACGTCTCTGCTTTTTAATACACTGTCTAGGTTTGTCGTTGCTTTTCTTTCAAGGAGCAAGCATCTTTTAATTTCATGTCTGCAGTCACCATCCACAGTGATTTTGGAGCCAAAGTAAATGGAATATGACACTGTTTCCATTTTTTCCCCATCTACTTGTCATGAAGTGATGGGACTGGATTCCATGATCTTCATTTTTTGAATGACTTTTAAGTCAGCTTTCTTACACTCCTCTTTCACTTTCTTCAAGAAATTGTTAGTTCATCTTCACTTTCTGCCATTAAAGTGGTATCATTTGCATATCTGAGTTTGTTGATATTTCTCCTGGCAACCTTGATCCAATTGGTGCTTCATCCAGCCCAGTATTTTGCATGATATGCTGCTTCCCTATAGTTCAGACAGTAAAGAATCTGCCTCCAATGCAGGAGACCTGGGTTCAATTCCTGGGTTAGGAAGATCCACTGAAAAGGGAATGGCAACCCACTCCAGTATTCTTGCCTGGAAAATCCCATAGACAGAGGAGCCTGGTAGGCTATAGTCCATGGAGTCACAAAGAATCTGACACAACTGAGCACCTAACACTACTACTATTCTGCATATAAGTTAAATAAGCAGGGTGACAATATACAGCCTTGACGTATTCCTTTCCCAAGTTGGAAACAATCTGTTGTTTCATGTCCTCTTCTAACTGTTGCTTCTTGGCCTGCATATAGGTTTCTCATGTGGCAGGTAAGGTGATCTGGTATTCCTACCTCTTTAAGAATTTTCCAGTTTGTTGAGATCCACAAAAAGGCTTTAGCATAGTCAATGAAGCAGATGCATTTTCCTGGAATTCCCTTGCTTTCTCTATGATCCAATGGATGTTGGAAATTTGATCTTGATTCCTCTGCCTTTTCTAAATCTAGCTTGTGCATTGGAAAGTTCTTGGTTCATGTACTGTTGAAGTCTAGCTTGAAGGATTTAAAGCATTACCTCACTAGCATGTGAAATGGAAGAAACAGGAAAATGATAGAGCCATAAATATTAAAGAAATTATATTAGCAGCCAAAATTCTTCTCATAATGCAAATTCCAGGACCAGATGGCTTCACTGGCACATTTCACTAAGCATTCAAGAAAAAGTAGTTCAGTGTGCACCTGCTAAGTCACTTCATGCTATGCTGTGCTGTGCTGTGCTGTCACTTCAGTCATGTCGAACTCTTTGGATCCTGCAGACTGTTGCCCACCAGGCTCTTCTGTCCATAGGATTCTCCAGGCAAGAATACTGGAGTGGGTTGTTGTGCCCTCCTCAGGGAATCTTACTGACACAGAGATCAAACCCGAGTCTCTTATGTCTACTGCATTGCAAATAGATTCTTTACTGAGCCACTGAGGATGCCTGAAGCTACTTCTAATCCTCAGCAAATGATTGAAGAAAAAATATAAAGAAGGAAAGCTCTCAAACTCACTTTATGAGACCAGTTTAATCTTGATACTAAGAATTGAAAGGATTATTCAAGAAAGGAAGAATACAGGCCACTTATATATTTAGATGCAAAAACCCCACACAAAATTTTAAATCAAATCCAGCAAAATATGAGGGGTGATAATACATTATGGTCATTTTGTTTTTAAGTGAAGAATTCACAATAGATTTGACATTAGCAAAATTAATGAATGTAAGCTATCACATCAACAGGTGGGAAGAAAAAATACTCACATAATTTTCTCCACAGATTTAGAAAAATTGTTTGAAAAAACCTAACATCTATTTGTTATTGCTTGAAGAATACCATGGACAGAGGAACCTGGTGGGCTACAGTCCATGGAGTCACAGAGAGTTGGCACAACTGAGCACACACACATAACACCTATTTTTAATTGAAACTCTAAGCAAACTAGGAAAGTTTCTTAAGCCATTAAAGTAATTGCAATGACTTTTTTTAAACCTCATGTTTGAAGTGAAATTTTGAAGGCTTTGTCTTTAGCATCAGTAAAAAGACAAAAGGTTTCCATCTTCACTTCTTTTAGTGTTTATTGGAGATTCCAACCACACAATAAGAAAAGAAAAAGAAATAAAAGAGTTATAAAGAAACACAGCTGTCATTTTTATATTATGATCATGAGTATTATTAGAATTCATACTATTTCACATTGAGCCTGTAATTTTTTCTCAGATATTAAGACTCATCATTATTTTCTACTAAGAAAGAAAAAGAAATATGCCAATTAAATTCTGACATTGTCTTAGCAATAATCCTGCACACTGCATGAATTAATCTTTATTTGTACAGAAGGATTTGTCAATCTTTTCAGTGTTTAGGGAGGTTCTTCTCTCAGTTTTATTGCTTGGTATATGACAGATAATTATTTTTCACTAATTACAGTAAAAACCTATCACACAACTGCATCTGCTTATTGACATTTGCCTTTATTTTCTTCTGTAAGGCACTTTGTTTTGCAAGAAAATATAGTATTTTCCTCCCATTAGATATGATTATATCTCTCATAATGAATATTTACTACATTAATATCTAGTTTATGCCCTATTTCTCTGTTTCTGTGCCTTTTTGTGTACTCAATAAGTTTTCTTTCAAAAACTTATTAATATGGAGTTCCTGGTGGTCTAGTGGTTATGATTTGACACTTTCAGTGCCGTTGCCTGGTTCGTTCCCTTGTCAGGATAACTGAAATCCCACAAGCTGCATGGCATGACTGAAAAAAAAACCCAGCATCTTAATAATAGTGTAATTGTTTCAAAGACACTTCAGTTGACAATTACACACACAAAGTAATAACTATATATACACAATTCAACTGAAAAGATAATAGCTATCACCAAGTTCACTATTCAGAGGCAATGATGACTACTATCTAGAAAACGGTCATTATAAATTTGATTATAAGATATATTTTCATCCCAGAGATGTTAGAATATGTAAAAGGATACTCTTTGGAATTACTTAAATAATAGACACTTTAGCAGGTGTGCAGGATACAAGGTCAACATACAAGGTTTCATTTCTTTACCAGTAGTAGACAAAACACCCAGTTAGCTGGGTGAGTCGCTGAGTTTTTGCTCTACAAAGGGCAGTATAATGTCAAGCAAAACGCACTATAAGAAAACTTCCCCCACCTCCCCACTCTGTTTCTACTTTAGGTGCTTTCCTGCCCCTTTACAGCCCCAGCATACTCTGCTTCTCCAGGGCTTTCTTGCACTGCTCTTATAATGTTTTGGCACCATGAATCTCTCCATGACTGCTGGATTGGATTAGATTTAGAGAGTGGAATCACATCTGGGTTAGTTTTCCATTTAATAGAGAGATTCAGTTTACACTTTCTAAATCTCTTCAAAAATCTCATCTTAATGTATTTTTTTTCTGTTAAAAAGCAGGATATGAGAGGTCTTTAAATCATTCAATGTTTCTATAAAATGGGAAAAATCACTGTTTGATCTCTTTCTCTGTTTTACCATTTATAATCTTCATACATATATATCTGAAAACAGTAATTTTTACCAAACCCTGCCACTTATTAGTACAGGGTTTGTTACTGGAGCAAACTCTTGAGATCTGACAAAAGCTTTTAAATGTATTATACTAGGTAGAGTGGTGGATTTGCATGTATTTTCTTTAGTTATGTCAATTTTTTGTGCATCTCAAATCTAAAGAGAATTTGAGCAGAAAACACACACTTTTTTAAAAAACCACTTTATACCCAATCCTTTCAAAAAATTTCCAAGAGTTGATCAGCCAATTTTATCTTGCACTAAATAAATTCCAATGATAACCATTTTATGACTGGCAAATCTTTTGTGACTTCTATTTTTTTGGAGCTGACCATTTTCTAAAATATGGCACTGTGAAAAGACTACCTACCTAATGAGACTGGTAAGAAATCTGTTTTCAGACATGGGGATGCTTATCTTTTCACTCCCTCTCCAATTATTCTTGCAGCCATTGTAGTCATTCTTCTTGGATGATGCCTTTTTCTTCATCAAGTAGTGTGTCTCTTTTTGTTAATCACACTATATGGCTTTCTAATCGACTCCAAACTATGCTGTGCTCTTTCTTTTTCCATCTTGGCCATTGTGTTGTGAATAAATGAGCAAAATAAGGTACATTTACTGTATTGCTTTGGAAGATAGTGATTGTCCAAATAATACCATCCCATTCCATATATCTCTTCCCTAACTGACAAAACTGACTGCCTTGTTGACAACAGCAAATGTTCTCTTTTGGGAATGTTGCAAAGCCAGTGTAGCCAGGGAAAAGAAAAAAGAAAGTCTTATTCAGTTTTCATTCATCAGCAATAAATTAAATCTAAAGTCTTACTACAAAATTTATATTAATGATGTGTGAAAGACAGGAATGCCTGGATACTTGGATAGAGTTTTGAGGATGGACGTTTCTATGCTAAAGAAGTTGTGCCTACTTTTTTCTTTTTTAGGAACATTGGTGGGACTGTAAACTATAAGCCATTCTAAGGTCAATTTGGCAGTTATTTTCTTTAATCTCGTTTATGAGCAGTCTTACTGTGTAGGAGAACCGAGGGTGGAGAAATTCTGTCTTGGATATCTCTTTTTATCTCTTTTGCCCTGTAACTTTTAGTAAGTTCCCAAACTATCTGCCTAGGGTGGTGGCAGAATTCTCAAGAGTTGTTTTCCATTTGCTGCTTCATTAATACATTTAAGTTTTTTTTCACTGGTATAGCAATACTCTCTTAATATTGAGTAGAAGTAAAACGTGGGGGCTCTGGACTCAGTTACTAGCTATAACTTTGTGTAAGTTGTTTAACCTCTCTAGGGATTAAATGAGAAAATATAAATAATCATATAATGCAGAGACAGGATGAGAGTAAATGCTCACGAATGTAGCTATTATTTTTACTAATATTGAGGCAGATGAGTGAAAGAAGTAGATGTGTGGATAATAGTGTTTGTGGTGTGAAGGGTGTAACCACATCTAATACCATGAACAATGTTATTAAAAAGGCTTCTCTTGTTTTCCCAAAATCCAAAATGTACTCTAAATCATAGAAGATTCCTGAAAGAATATAGAGTTAAAATGAGTGCAACAAAACTACAATGCTAACGCACTGGCTGTAAAAGTTATTTTCAACTTCTGAAGGAAATAAAAGCTAATGCAATGAATAGAGGTAAAATAAAATTACCTTGACAAGGATGATTAACTGATAAATAGATGATTAGAAAAGTCTTTTAAAATGAAATATGACTTAGATCAAAATTTGTGGCTAATATTTGAGTCCTTAAGAAACACAAGTTATCTTATAAATAATTTTAGCCTTGTCCTGAAACCCCAAAGCAAATAAACAAAGCAAACAAACAAAGCCAAACAGGTCAGGAGACACTGGACTGTACACAGTGATTAAGTTAAAATATCTTACCGTTTCGCTATCCATTTTTCGCCAGCATAACTTCCCAAAGTAACGCAGTCCATTGCATCAGATGGAATAGGTGAACCTTGACCCAAGGTTGTGGCACATCTGGAAATGTCAAGCAATAAAGGGAAGACATTTGCTTTATTACCATGAATGTTGCAGACCAGGGTTAACTATCCTATAACCTCCAACCGATGTGTCTTTCATTTGATGAAAAAGCCCCACAAATTTAACATGATAAAACATAAACCAGAGCTCTTGAAAAAAGCATTAAGTCATAAGTGTTCATTTCCTTAGTGAAATCTTTGCTTCTTCACCTTGTTATACGTGAATCATGGCATTAGAGTGAAAAAATGGTACTCGTAGATATTGAGGGCTTAGCTTTATGTCTCCCAGCCTAGGTAAGGTCCTTAAACTTCAAGTAAAATCTACCAATTTCTAAAAGCCTATTTAGGAGGTCTGCAAAGGGAAAAGAAGGTCATGGAGCAGGGTGAAAGGGGGATATCTGCACAAATGGAAAATGAAGACATATTTCACAGAGATCTCACTGACTTTTAGAAATACTTTGAACAACAGCCATGGTCACTGGGGTGCTGTAATGACATGCCCCATTATAAAATATAACACTAAGTAAACGTAGGAGTGGAAATTTAACAATTGAACACTTAATGGCTGCAATTATGGCAAAAGAATAATGAACCTATTAGATAGGAGAACTGGCAATTACTCTACAGCTTATTGGAATACAGCTGTGAAAAAGTAATACAGCAGCATAGTTAAGAATGGTTATTAAAAGAGGATAATGCATTCTGTTTACACTGACAGAAGCAATTTTTCTTTTGAAATGAAATGGGGCTTTTTGGCTATCAGACATATGAACTCAGATATGATGAATCCTACTATCTTAAGGTAATGCATTTTCAAGATATGCCTCTCTAGCTGTAAATGATGCCTCCACTCAGAGGGTAAGGCCGAGATATATATATATATATATATATATATATATATATTTATATTTTGGTGGAAGAAATGGAAGAAGATGTCAAAATGGACTTATAAACACAACATGCATCACCTGAAGAAAAGTGGAATAATTTTAAATGATCCAAATAGCTGTAATAAATGAAACACCTGTAAGTTCAAAATTGAGGGTTGAAAAGAGAGGGTGTTCAGAACAATTACATGATCTATAAAACCATTTTGGTATCCAGGAATGACAGATGTGTCTCATGAAGTTTTTAAAATGTATATACTTCTAAGTACAATTTATATGGCCATCTCCATTTTCAGAAATACCCTTCCAAATGTAGCTACCAGAACCCTAGGAGTTAGCCAAACGTCAGGCTGGCTGAAAACAATAATCTAGACAAAGGGTCAGGCACTGAAATGCAGTTAAAGTATAAGAAAAGTGTCCTACCTAAGTGCATTTGACAAAATGGAGGGAAGGCTCAGCCCTTCAAGACCCAGACACCTGCCTGGAGACAGATTTTGGATTCTTGTAACAAGGTGTCTTTTCTGGCTATTTTCAAGGTAGATTGAAGGAATATAAAATAGAAATCTCTGCTTCATGGAATGCTGGAAATTAAGAGATCCTTGAGGGGGGTGTCCTTTGGTCCATCCTTCTGCCTGCTGGCAGTATCATTATTAAGTCATTTAAGACGGATAGGGAACATCTTCCATTTTGTCTTTCACTGGAGAAGACTCAAAGACTTGGTGTTTATGATGAGAAAAAATGTACACCTCCCTCTCTGTGGGGAAAGTCTGCATGAAACTCAAACTTAGATCCTTTTTCCTATTCCTGTCCTATAGTTTTATAGGACAGAATTAAAGCATGGTAGTCAGGACATGAGACCGAGCAAACTCCAGGAGACAGTGAAGGAAAGGGAAGCCTGGCATGCTGCAGTCCATGGGTTACAAAGAGTCAGACACAACTTAATGACTGAACAATAACCGGGACTTGAACTTAAACTTTCCTGGAAAACTGATGTGTACAGAAGCCCCACCCACTCCAGTCTGTGTTTTCCAACAATCTGGTCCGGTCCCAGCCTGGGGCTGCAAGCCAGCTGGGCTCACTATGCCTTATATAACAAGCTTACGTGGAAGAGACTGTTTTTAATGGTATATTCTGTCTGGTATAGAACCATTTTGATGTTTGACACATATAAAATGAACAAAGTAAATTATCTTTTGACCTGGAAGAAAGTTGCTTAGGGCAGGGAATGAATGTGAAGCTATAAAGCAACAAAATATTTTTATACTTTCAAGGTCACAGACCTGTTTTGAGGATCTAATGAAATCTGTAGACAATCACCCCAGGAAAATGCACAGACATACTAGTTTTGCATGAAATTTCAGGGATAGAATCCTAGTATCAAGCTAGCAGTCCTAGACGGAGACTTATGCATAAGAACTGGCTGTTATCAATTTACACAACCCCTTATCCAGGTAAAACGTATGCGATTGCCGGTTCTCAAACATTTGAGTCAATGAAGCCAGTGATAATGGTGAAATGAAATCAAGGTAATTTTTAAAAAAGTGATTATAGTTAAATGGTTTTCCTAGCCTTCTTACCAAGCCAAATTCTAACTGGTTTGGATTTTTCCCTCTCTTTCTTCCCATGTTTAAGCTGGTGGACAAGCAATGAGAGCAAATGTCTAGTGTGTGGACACAGAATTTTAGATAATCAGCGCTTGAGTATTGAGAATTGACTGTTAGTTTTGAGATAGAGAAGAAGTGAAAGATTAGAGAATGGCTTTGTCCATATTTTTCTTCCAACTCTGGCCTCACCAGTGAACCAAATTTCTCTGCATTCAGGTTCAATATGATGGAAAGATTGTCGTCATGACATTTTAAGTCTGATGCCAGAGGGGCTATAAAAATAGGCAAAGACTTCCCTGGCAGTCCAGTGGTTAAGAATCCACCTTCCAATGCAGGAGATGTAGTTCAGTCTCAGGTTGGGGAATGAAGATCCCATATGCCGTGGAGCAACTAAGCCCGCGTGCTATGACTAGAGAAGCTGGAGTGCCCCAGCTTGAGCTGGTGGGCCCCAAGAAAGACCCAGCCCAGCCAAAATTTTAAAAAAAGAAAGGAAAGAAAATGGGCTGAAAAGATGTCTTCCTTTGTAGAGTTTACACAGCAAACTCCAGTGTCTAACGTGCCCTGCTCTAATTTCAATCACTGCCCTCCTAGCCCACACCTTGGTCTGTCATTCAAATTTCCACTTGGGGTTTGGGTCTGGGTTCAAAATAAAATCATGCTTATCCCATTTACTCTTTGACTTGATTTGCTGTTAGATTTTGTTCCCTTGAAATAGTTGTTGGTGTTTCCTTGAATAAACTCTTTTATTTTGGTGTGCAGTCCCCACCTCTCTACCTCTGCAATCTAGAGAGAGGGCCTAAGAGTGGCCTTGAACTTGTGCTTCCTAACAACGTCCTGCCAGGCAACAGGAGAAAGGGAAACTGTTAAGTGATTGTTAATTATACGGTGATTATTAAGATGGGGGGGAGGAGGGTACTCAGTTGACAGGTACACAAAAGTCTTCAAATTTAAACTTCTGGCTTCTCACATAAGACAGGTTAGAAAGAGGTTAGAAACTCAGGTTAGAAAGAGGGCAGCCTTTTAACAATTTGACACTTGTACATTATTTCAGATCACAGTGCACTGAAATAATTCTTTAAAAATATTATAATTATCTTATGAATAGTGCAATTATATTGCTGCGTGTGTGTGAAAATTGTCATTTTTTTAAGTGAAAACATTTATGTCTAGATTTGTCACTTTTCAATTTTTATGTACTTAGAGCCTCAAAAAAGAAAGACAAAAAATACCTGAAACCTGAGAAGCCCTGGAGAAAGGAAGAAGAGGGGAAGGAAGGGGAGGGAAAATTGGGAATAGAGAAAAAATAAAACAGTAATTGATTTCTAGTTTAGATGCAGAAGAAACCTAGTCTACCTTTTACCTTCTGTCCTTTCCATTTCTTCTCACAAAAATTGAAATACTCCTCTCCCTCTCTATTTCTTGATGATGAATATATGCCAATTGAAATATGCAGAGGCCATGGTGTGGCTTCCATGAAAATATCCTCAAGGATTTTATTAGATGCTAAAAAAGGAAGTGCCAAAATTCCCTGTCTCTGTGACTTCACAAATTCTCCATAAGCATTTGTTATATTGAATTCAAGTGAATAAGTTCTGAGATCAGTATTTTTTCAAGTTCCTCTGCAATGTCTGTTGCAAATCAATGAACAGCTTTGCCTACAGGTATCTCCATGAATCACTTGGCTAGTGAATGAGCCTTCATTCGCTCATGACTTGTCTTGTCAGCCCTCTGCATTGCATGCACAAAAGAAATGTTGGACTATTTGAAAGACCTAAATTTCTAGCCCCAGATCTGTCTTTGACTAGCTGTGTGATTTTAAGTAAACCAATTTACCTTTCTGAGCTCTGTTTCCTTCTCTGAAAATAAAGGCATTGAATGATGACAGTGTAAGAGATGTTTTCCAGATCTAAATGTTTGTGATTCTATGATTTTAATTATTTTTCAATATGATGCTATATGACCCAAAAACTCCATCCTACATATTTTGTTGTCTGAGTACACTGTATCAACATTGCTCAAGCAAACTAATATTTCTTTCCATGTATACAATTGTGAAGCCTTTGTTTTTCTGAATACATCAACAGCTTATTTTCATTCAATGTGTCAATACAGAGGTAATAGAAACTTGGTTTGAGGGCAGATTGGAGAAATAAGGCTAATGATTATTAAGGAACTTATGCAAATTTTTTCCCAGAACCTGGTCCCTTCCTAGATTGACATGATGAGATTTTTAAGTCTGAAGCCAGCCTTAGCTTACCTCTGGAGATTATGATTACATGTTTAAACATGTCTTATCGTATCACAGTGGGAGCTGGTTGAAAGCACCAAGCAACTGTGCTTTCTTGCTATGTAGAAACAGCAACAAGCTATTTTCTTCAGGAAGTGTATTTCACTGATTAGAAAATACAATAATACAGCCAAAGTCTGGCAAACAAGGAGCTCAGAAAGGTGATTAATAAGAAAGAGGAAATTACACTGCAAGAACATATCTTTATGAATGTGTACTCCCTGTAGCTAATATCAGAAGCAAATATTTAGGATTTTGAATTGGCTCATAAATGCAGCTATCAACAGACTGATAGCAGCAGAATTCTTAGAGAATACATGTATTACTTAAAGAATAAACATAGTTCTTTCTTAATAAGCTGTGAGGCTTTGCTGATTATTGACAAAAAAAATTGAAAAACCGTAAGGGAAAATTTTCAGAAGAAACCCTTCCAGCTTATGTCACTCTAGGTAAATTGTATTTTACAAAAAAAAGAGAAGCACAGAAACTTGTTTATTACTATGTACTATCATCTTTTCAATATTTTCTTTGGCAGCATTCAATGTTCATGGTAAAGAAAGCAGTTGTTTCCATCCAATGTACTCTATTCTTGACTTCATTCTCTTTAGCAGACTTTGAGAAAGGAACACTTTTCTTTTACAAACACAGTACAAAAATTCCTGCACTAGGGAATAACTCTACCTTCTCAAATCTACAAATTGATGAAAAGCCCTTATTGTTTTCTCATTTATTAACCCAGTGGCATATCAGTGCATATATCAATACTGATATATTAATAATATTTAATGATAATTACATTAGCAACATCAATAAAGTATTTTAATTCTCTTTCCCAGTTAAATCAATTCCCTTGTGCTAGAAAGAAATCATTAGTAATTCCACACTGACTCACAAAATTTTCCAATTATGTTAATGTTGTAGTTTCAGACTTCCACTGAGATATGGTAAATAAATAAGTCCTTTTTAACAGTTCATCTTCCATTTCAGCTTCTACATGTGGCATTTTTTGTTTAATTAATTTATTTATTTTAATGTGAGGATAATTACTTTACAATATTGTGATGGTTTTTCCCATACATCAGTGTGAATTGGCCATAAGTATACATGTGTTTCCCCATCCTGAAACCCCCCACCTCCCTCCCCACCCTACCCCTCCAGGTTGTCACAGGGCGCTGGCCTTGCATACCCTGCGTCATACATCAGGCTCACACTGGTTATCTATATTACATGTGGTAATGTATATGTTTCAATGTTATTGTGATCAGTCATACGGAAAGGAAGAGCAAACCACTGAGGTGTTAAGAGGGGACTGGGAATCCGCACCTTCATTTGCCAATTTCAACAGAAGACTTCATCAGGAATATACAAGTGAGATTGACATTGTACTTTTTACGATGTTTTCCTTTCTAATATTTTAATAAATTGCATTCACCTTTTACATTTTCCTTTTTCTGAATACACAGTGCACAGTCTTTTTTATTTATAAGGAATCAGCTCTTTAAATAAAGCCCTCAGTTGAGTTCAGTTCAGTCACTCAGTCATGTCCAACTCTTTGCAACCCCATGGACTGCAGCACGCCAGGCTTCCTTGTCTACCACCAACTTCCAGAGCTTACTCAAACTCATGTCCATTGAGTCGGTGATGCCATCCAGCCATCTCATCCTCTGTCATCCCCTTCTCCTCCTGCCTTCGATCTTCCCAGCATCAGGGTCTTTCCAATGAGTTAGTTCTTCACATTAGCTGGCCAAGGTATTGGAGTTTCAGCTTCAGCATCAGTCCTTCCAATGAATATTCAGTACTGATTTCCTCTAGGATGGACTGGTTGGATCTCCTTGCAGTCCAAGGGACTCTCAAGAGTCTTCTCCAACACCACAGTTGAAAATCATTCAGTACTTTGTCACTCAGCTTTCTTTATAGTCCAACTCTCACATCCATACATGACTACTGGGAAAACCATAGCTTTGACTAGACAGACCTTTGTTGGCAAAGTAATATCTCTGCTTTTTAATATGCTGTCTAGGTTGGTCATAACTTTTCTTCCAAGAAGCAAGCATCTTTTAATTTCATGGCTGCAGTCACCATCTGCCGTGATTTTGGAGCCCCCCAAAATAATCTGACACTGTTTCCATTGTTTCCTCATCTATTTGACATAAAGTGATGGGACCGGATGCCATGGTCTTAGTTTTCTGAATGTTGAGTCTTAAGCCAGCTTTTTCACTCTCCTCTTTCACTTTCCTCAAGAAGCTCTTTAGTTCTTCTTCACTTTCTGCCATAAGGGTGGTGTCATCTGCAGATCTGAGGTTATTGATATTTCTCCCAGGAATCTTGATTCCAGCTTGTGCTTCATCCTGTCCAGCATTTAGCATGATGTACTCTGCATATAAGTTAAATAAGGAGGTTAACAATATACAGCTTTGACGTGTTCCTTTCCCGATTTGGAACCAGTCTATTGTTGTTAAATTAGTACAATCAATGTTTATTTCTTACTTATGGCACAGTTCAATGCAGGTCATGTGGCAATCTTGTGTGGCTCTCATCCGAGCTATGACTCAGGGACCAGATTGTTTGCATCTTGCAGCTGCGGAATCCCAGAATCCTTTGCTTTGGGCTTCTTTGTTGGAGAGAGAAAGTATGTGGAGAGGGCACATCCGCCCTTCTCTGCCTCAGATTAGAAAGGAGGCAAATTTCTTTTCATTTTCCACTAGCAGGAACTAGTCACATGCACCCACGTAAATACATGAGGACAGAAAGTTACAGTGAAACTCATTTTGTGAGTGAGGATATTTTTTGATAACAATGCTCTCAGCCATATAGTTAAAAAAAATAGAATTATTTTTATTGAGAGGAGGGAAAAGGAAAGTTCAAGGTGAAGAAATTGTCCTTCCTCTCAAGAGTGTTGAGGGTTTAGGGGATTAATGAATTCTAGTGTAGTGTTTAGTCACTCAGACATGTCCAACTCTGCAACCCCATGGACTGTAGCCCTCCAGGCTCCTCTATCCATGGGATACTCCAGGCAAGAATACTGGAGTGTGTAGCCATTCCCTTCTCCAGGGGATCTTGCTGACCCAGAGACTGAACCAGGGTCTCCCACATTGCTGGCAGATTCTTTACTGTCTGAGCCACCAGGGAAGCCTGTTATAAATTATTGAATTCTAGACATTCAATAATTCCAATATTATAATATTGGACATTTCCACTTTGGAAGGCACTTTTGCAACACTGTATTCTTAGAACTTTTACAGTTTCCAACACATAGTAATTGCTCAATAAATACTTTTGCTGAATCCATGAATTTATGTCAATTCAATTCAAACTCTTCATAACCTTGCATCTTATCACTGGTTGGCTGTTTAGCCCCTGGTGATAATACGACTTTAGTAACAGATAGCTATGCCACAGTTTATAAAGATCATTGGGCAGCAAATGATCAGAGTTGCCTCTTCCTTCATTAGACTTTTGCCCAGCCACTTGATGTACATGGAACTGCTCCAGATCTGTTCTCTAGAGACAAGAAAAAGATATCCAATCGCTCCCTTGTCCTTTGTGTTGTGCTGTGCTTAGTCGCTCAGTCATGTCCAACTCTTTGTGACCCCATGGACTGTAGCCTACCAGGCTCCTCTGTCCATAGGGTTCTCCAGGAAAGAACACTGGAGTGGATTGCCATGCCCTTCTCCAGGGGATCTTCTCAACCCAGGAAACAAACCCAGGTCCCCTGTATTGCAGGCAGATTCTTTACCGGTTGAGCTACCAGGGAAGCCCGTCCTTCTCTTTTTCCCTTAAATAGCTTTCCTAATATTGATTAGGATAAATTCTAACAACTGTTACAAATAAACTCCAACATCTTTGAAGTATTTTATCACTGAACTTATCCCTTACTCATGGCATCCAGTGCAGATGCTCCTGGTCAAGCAGGCTTGTTTGCAAACTATGTCACAGTGACTAAGGCTCTTTCCATTTTAAAGCCCCACTGCTTCCCACCCATGTATCAGGTTATACTGTGGGGTCACCTTCATTCAAGTCAGCTGGAAGGGGAGGTTCTTATAGTAATATTATCCCTGGGATACCTGGGAGTATATAAGTAATATTATACCTGGGAGGTTCTTATAGTAAAATTTCCATAGACCTAGAAGTTGTGTACATCACTCCCACTTATATTCCACTACCCACTATTCAGTTTTACAACCATATCCAGTTTCAAGGGAGATCAGAAAATGTTTTTGAGCAATTATTGTAGGAGGAGAAAAACAGGCAGTGTCTGTCACAATAGTCAACATAGATTAAGTAGACATGGTATTTATAAATTATTAATTCCCAGAGCATGTAAGATACTTATGTTAAGAGGACTAAAATTTTTATTCACACTATACACAGATATATATGTTATCTATTAGCTATTCACTCTCTTTCACAAGCTGCCACCCACTGGTAAAGGAAAAAGAAAAGAAACTAGATTTTAGTTCAATTGAGTGATATAATACCACAGAAGCCTTCTTATCTGATGTTCTCATTATCCATATTTGGTTGGCTATTTGAAAAAGCTTAGCAAAGCAGGAAATCACAAAAGTAGAATTGTAAATACATTAAGGATTGCAACTTGAAACATATAAATAGGTGTAGTTTTGCCTAGCTTTTGATATAAATTGAAAGACTTTCATTTGTGTGTGGATTATTAATTCAAGTGAATCTTATCTTTTTTGCATAAAGTACTCTTTCTGTGTTTTCAAGTTTCAATTTTCTTAAAAAGGAGCAAATTTCCAACTCCCCTTTATAGTTGTCTCTCCCACATCTAATTTGATAGTCATTTTAAATGTCACTTATCTTTAACAAGATTTTTCAAGACATTCATATTCATTTCTTTCTTGTGTGGAGAAATGCATCAAAGAAATAAAAATATTGGGTTGGCCAAAATGTTTGTTCAGTTTTACCACACAATTTTACTGGAAAACCCAGACAAACTTTTTGGCCAATCCAACATGTATCTACAATTTTAAAATGCACCTGCCATTCAGCTTTGGAATATAACATTTGTTGTATCCTAGAAGCCCTGCTGATTCCCCTTTCCAACAGGCTACTTACTTTTCTCCTGCTTCTGAGATAAACTTTATCTTGCACACATGCTATGTCACTTCAGGGTCTGATTCTTTCCAAACCCGTGGACTGTAGCCCACCAGGCTCCTCTGTCCATGGGATTTCCAAGGCAAGAATACTGGAGTGTGTTGCTATTTCCTTCTTCATATTACTTGCACTTTACATATGTGTGATAATAAAGCCTATCAATGATTTACTTTTTTTCATTCAAATTGTTCTCTTAAAAACTATCCATGCTCATATGCATTTCTGCTGTTCACTCATTTTAACTACTGTATACTGTTTTCTATTTAAAATACAATTATCACAATTTATCCATTCTGATGCTGGTGGAGAGTGCATTGTTTCTAGGTTTTGCTACTATAAATATTCTTGTACCTGTCTCCTCATACACATATACAATATTTCCTTGATTACATGTATAAAATACTTGGTCACAGATAATGGTCGTAGATGTTCAAATTCACAGTGTAAAGTCAAAGAGTTTTCCAAAGAGGCTGTACAAATTTATAATTCTACCAGCTGTGTCTGAGAATTCTCACTGTTGCACATTATCATCAACATTTTATATTTTCCTATTGTTTACTTGGAATACTAATCCATTGTTGGATAAATGTAATAAACATCTTTTTGTCAGTTCTTGGAGTCTCATATCTCTGTTCATTGTATCTTTTAGTGAACAGGCACTTAAAAATTCCATTTGATGAGTTATATTACTTTTAGTTTATGAATTGAGCTTTAAGTTATGTTTAAGAAATCTTTATTGCCCCAAGGTCCTAGAGGAATTTTCCTATATTCTGTTTTAGAAGTTTTATAATTTTCCTTTTACATGTAGCTATTTAAATTATTTGAAGTTGATTTTTGTATCTGGCATGAAGTAAAAATCCAATTTCATGTTTTGTTCAGTGAAGAGCCAATTGTCCCAGTGCCTTTTATTAAATAATCTGTCATTGTCCCCACTAATCTGCAATGCCGGTTTTCTCATATATTGTGTTTCTATATTAAATGGGTTCATTTCTAGGCTCTTGCTGTTCTGCTGAGTTATTTATCTATCCCTAAGCCAAAACTAACCTGATAATTGTTACAGCTTTATAAAACATTTTTTAAATATATTTTAGGAATCTTGCCTTAATTTCCCTTTGTGGAAAAATAGGCAACTGTATGATATTGAATTCTCTTATTCATAATCATGGTAAAGTTCTCCATTTTATTTAATATTTTAATATCTCTCAATAAGAGTTTATAATTTTACCTTTAAAAGTCTTAATTTTGTTTCTTGCTTTATTGAAATGCATCAAAGTAAATTTTTTCTGTAGTCATTGAGATGTTCATATCATTTTTTTCTCTTGTTAACGTAGTAAATCATGTTTATCAATTTTCCAATGTTAAGTCAATTTTGAATTTCTGAGATAAACATAACTTGGTCAATCATGTTTGGATTTGGTTGGCCAATAATATAGCACTTCTACATTTGTGCTCATAAGAAACATTGGACTGCAACTTTTCCCTCTTGTGCAATCATCATCAAATTTTTATATCCAATATGTGAGAATCTTAATAAACTAAAAAGAGAATGTACTCTTTCTTCTCTTTGCTGGAGATATTTTGCGTGAGATTAGAATAATAATTTGTCTCTAATATTTTACAGAAATATGAGTAAGACCAGCAAAAAAATCTGGTCTTGTTTTACTGATGGTTATGTGACTATTCAATTTTCTTATTTATTTGTGAGTCAATTTGGTAAGTTATAAGTGTTTAGGAATTTGCCTAAATCACCTTAGGTTTCCATTTTTTTTTGGCATGAAGTTGATCTAAATATTCTCTTTTTATTTCCTAATCTCTCCACGTGTAATTATACAACCTGATGCCTTCTTAAAGTTATTCGTTAGTCAATCTTTCAGTTTATTCTTTCCATATTTTTGCCTCTTTTAAGAAACTTACCTTTCTTAAAGAACAGATGTCTGGTTTGTTCACACTATTTAAAGTAGCCTTTTCTCTTCTCCATTTCATTGATGTCTACTCTTATCCTTATTATTTCCTTTCTTCTGCTATTTTAACGTTTACCTTGGGTTCTGTTTCTAACCTAATTTATTGATTTTCAGTTGTTCTTATTTTCTAATAAGGCATTTAATGCTATAAATTCTCTAAGTATAACAAATTAGCTGCATACTACAAGTTTTGACAACTATTGTTTCAAAAATATTTAATTATAAATATTTCTTTATTTCCGCTGCAGTTTTTTTTTTACTAGGAATTCTTTTAATATTTATTTGTTTGTTTGCTTGCTTGGCTGCACCGGGTCTTAGCTGTGGCACTCGGGAATTTTAGTCATCACAGGTGAACTCTTAGTTGCAGCATGTGGGATCTTAGTTCCCTGACCAGGGATCACACCCAGGCCCCCTGCATTGGGAGCCCAAAATCTAAGCCACCAGGGAAGCCTTACTAACAATTGTCTTAAAGTATAATTTAAAATTTCCAAGCATTTAGTCTTTCTTGAAATTTTTGTTTGTATTGTTGTTAATTTCTAACTATATGCATTGTAATGAGGACATAAACTATGCTTGGTACTAATCCTTTAAAATGTATTGAGGCTCTCTCTATGGCCTAGCATATCATTCATTTTCATGATTATACCACGTGTACCAAAGAAGAATGTGTATTCTGGAGTTTGAGGGTACAAAAACATTCAGTATGCTATTTAAATTTCATCTATGTGTGTATGCATTGTATGTATGTGTGTGTGCTTAGTTGTGTTCAACTCTTTGCAACCCTGTAGCCTGTCAGGCTTCCCTGTCCATGGGATTTCTCAGGCAAGAAACTGGGGTAGGTTGTCACTTCCTTCTCCAAGGGACCTTCCTGACACAGGGACCAAACTCAGGTCTCTGGCACTGCAGGCAGATACTTTACCATCTGAACCACCAGGGAAGACCACTTTACCTCCTAAATTGTCAATATCCAATTTTAGTGTAATGATAGACTTTCAGATAAACTCTCGAGTAAGCATATGCCTACACGAGCCTGGAGTTCAGAGGAGAGGTCCAATGTGGAAACGCAAATCTAGGAATCCTTGCATATATGTGATCTTTCAGGCCAAAGGGCTGAATGAGATGACACAAAGGTTGAAAACAAGAAAGAAGAGTAGACTTCTGAAGATTGAATCAAGGGGAACTCTAATGTTTATGGGATAGGGAGATGGGGAAGAACAAGCAAAAATAACTGAAAAAAAGAAAGAAACTAGTGAAACAGGATATAAAATAAGCTTTCAGACCTGCTGAAAGCTCAGTGAAAAAAGCTTTTCAAGGAGTAAGGACTAATTAACTGTGTCAAAAGTTACTAAGTTAGATGAGGACTAAGAATTGAACAACAAACCCAAAGGATCTAGTGATTGTGTATTTCAATTGATGGGAGCAGATGTAAATGAGTGGGTGAGACCAGAAGCTGCTACTGCTAGCTTCCAGTATTCAAGGCACAGGGGTCTTGTCCTGCTGTCAAGGAGCCAAGGAGAAAGGGAGTCTGATAAGAACATTCAGGCTGCCCCTTTCTGCTAACCTTTCTGCCCATCTATGATGGGGCCATCCCCACTGTGGTTAGGACAAGCCTGTGAAGTAGCCTCCTCAACACTGCTATAAAGAGAGTCGGATGGCAGTCTTTGTGCCTTCAGAGTTCTGGTCCATAATCCAAAGCCTTTCCCCTTCCTTCCAGAGTGGAGCTCACAGCACAACACTCTCACTGCCAACCTCTCTCCTTGCTCTGCTGGACTCCTGCCCACCTTCCTTACACACAGAAGAGACAAGGCTTTTTCTTTGTCTACCTTGCATTCTTTTATTCCCTCTCCAGTCTCAGTGGTAAAAGAAGGTATGGTTCTGTGCACTAGTGAAGAAGCACAGTGAACTATGAGCTAAAGATCTTTGGAAAGTGCTTAATGTTTGATAATTAATAATCTACCATAATAATCTAGTTTGGCCTGTAAGAAAGGTGAATCTTCCTTTCCACTCTTCTGTCCCACACATACATGCACAAACTGGCTGGTAAATCTTACTTGGAGGAAGACAGTTCCAATAGATAGACCTTTGTTGTCACTGCTCTTTAGTCGCTAATTTGTGTCGGACTCTTTTCCAATCTCCTGGACTGTAGCCCTCCAGGCTCCTCTGTCCATGGGATTTCCTGGGCCAGAATGCTGGGGTGGGTTGCCATTTCCTTCTCTGGGGGATCTTCCTGACTCAGGAATTGGACCCACATCTCCTGTGTTTCCTACTTTGGCAGATGGATTCTTTACCCCTGAGTCACCAGGGAAGCCTCAAAGAGGCCTTTAGGGAGAGATTAAAATGTAAGAGTTGAATGAAGGAGCCATCTTATTGGAAACTTTAGTAACATCAGCATAGAAAATCTTCAGCTTTCACCATCAGTGCTGTCCTTAGAAAAGTAAAGGACTCAAGATAACTCAACCACTGCAAGGTTTTTTGGGGAAAATATCACCCTTAGAACTGAGAAAGAGAGCCTCCTACCCTTCACCCCTGCATCTTGCGCTTTAGGGAACCTAACCTTGACCCTGTGTGTCTTTACTCTCCCCTACCCTGGGAAGAAGTACCAGGGACAAAGGAACAGGCCCACCAAGAACCTGCATATCCCCAAACGTTGACTCCTAGGCTGCATTCTGGGGACTCATCATCCATGTCTCAAAGCCCATTACTAAGCCTTATGCAGAATTCTTCCTTGACATTATGCAGAATGTCCTCCCAAGAGTGGACCAAACCTCAGATGAAGATCCCTCTAGGCCTTGGGTGTGACCAGTGAGTGGTTGGTTTTGGTGGAGGAGGGGGTGCAATGGAACTTGGCAACAGACAGAAATATTCAGATATGTTTGACCATCCCACAGTGTGGGATGGAGTCAAGGATGGGAAGAGTGAGCAGTAGGCTATTGATGAGATTTTCCCAACCACCAAATTCCAGCATGGAACTTGGAGAGTACCAAGAACTCTTAAATTCAAAGCTGATCTTTCAGATTGTTATGAAGTTATATTTGTCAAGGTAGAAAGATAGAACAACTTTCATTTGACATCTTGTTATATCGATTTATGAATTATAAATATTTAAACATACTGTATTACTTGGTCTGGGTACTATAAATATTAGGGTTGGAGTACAAGGGGTGGAAGGATATTATTAGGGCTGGTGTACATATAAAATAATGCCACAAAACAATGCAAGAATATGTAAAATGAAAGTTATGAAAAATAAATGTTTTAGGTATCTCTTTTAAATATTCTTTTCAAAAATTTTATTCATTTACTTATTTATTTTGGGCTGTGCTGAGTCTTTGTTGCTATGTGTGGGTTTTCTCCAGTTGCTGTGAGTGGGGTTGTGGTGCACAGGCATCTCACTGCAGTGGCTTCTCTTGTCGCAGAGTGCAGACTCGAGGCCTGCAGGCTCAGTAATTGTGAAGCATGGGCTTAGTTGCCCCAAATCATGTGGGATCTTCCTGGATCAGGAATGGAACCTGTGTTCCGTGCATTGGCAGATGGATTCTTAACCAGTGGACCGACAGGAAAGTCCCCACTTTGGGTCTCTTTTAGTGAGGCACAACTTCTTGCTGCAAGTTTTCCCAACACAAGGTCCTAGGAACACCGTAACTGCTGAATCCCCGAGGTGGGCCTGCAAATCAGGCCAGCTTCTCACTCCTCCGCTATGCAATCCCCCTCCAGATAAAAAGCCACTTCCCTCCCCAGGCTGTGTGCCTTACCATCCCCCTATATTTCTCTTTTCCTCCTGCTGAACTGAACTGTACCGTCTCACTGGCTCCTTTCTCCTCTGCGCCAAGTAAAACCCTACCCATCTTTCCAAGCTTAACAAAAAGCTTGGATTTCTGATCATGGCATGGTGATTTCTGATCATCTGTTTATGTTTCTGTCTCTCAGTAGCATTCATGCCCCTGAGGTCAGGGAGTGTATCTGATTCATCTTTGTTTCTCCAGGCTTCCTTCAGAATCCTACACATGCAGGCATTCACCGGATGTCTTTAGGATAAATGAATAAATTATGTGATTCATATAGCATATGTATTTAGCATGGTGGGTTCTGTCCTGGAAAATATACTGAATATATCAGTAGGAGGGCTGTTTCCTCTCTGTGTAGTCTGCTTTACCAACTGATTTAAAATTCTGAAAATAATAGTGTGGCTATCTTTCGATGAATCTTTCAGTGTAACTTGAATAGTTGTAAGATCATAGTTTCTGATAATACCCTGTAAGGTTGATTAAAGAAGAAAGGATGTGAAAAACATGATTTAAGGTGGAAATGGAGCCCAGTACTTCTTGGTAACAAATGTCTTGTGTCTACATATATATTTTGGTAAGGGGAAAGGGAGAGAAAAATTTGAGAAGATTAGAAATTATCTCAAGATCCTGCAGTGAGAATTCTATTTTTTCCCTTATTACTGTCCTTATTTTTAGGATTCAAAGTGATCTTTGAGGTGATCTCCACTGTCACTACACCCTTCCCTCTTAGTACAGGCTGTCACACCACTTGACAGCTGCATATTTCTATCTGGTTTATACAACTTGCAAATACCTTGCTAAGCATCAGGTAGTCTTGAAAAAATAATGCTGGCAGTTTTGACTTTGTATCACCCTCTAGACCAATAACAGAGCTTTAAAAACCCTTCTACTTATTCACATTGGCCTTTGGAATAATTTTTTTGAATGTTATTAGTTTGACAGTGAATTAATTTCATTATGGCTTTGATTAAGCTTTTTTAAACCATCATCACAGATGATACATTTGAGATGGCTGAAAAGAGTCACTATCAAGCCAAAAGCTACACTATTATTAGACAATATATCAGGACAACATCTTTCTTCACAATTCAAGTCAAATAAAAATGAGAATAGGGAGTGAGGCGGCTGCTGAAACAAGGCAATCCTCTGCAGTCATTCCCCTTTCACATTAGGGTGGAGACCAGGGCTTGAGCAGGAGGCAAGTCAGAAACAGATGCAGTGAAAAGCAGATCTGGGAGCAAGAGTGAGCAACTGGATTTGTGTGCATTTTTTAAATTTAAATTTTATTTTATATTGGAGTATAGTTTATTTAGAATGTTGTGTTAGTTTCAGGTGTACAGCAAAGTGATTCAATTATGCATACACATATATCCATACTTTTTCAGATTCTTTTCCCATTATAGCTTATTACAGAGTATTGAGTATAGTTCTCTGCACTATACCATAGGCCCTGGTTGCTTATCCATTTTATATATAGTAGTATGTATAAGTTAATCCTAAACTCCTAATTTATCCCCACTACCACCACCTTTCCCTTTTGGTAACCATAAGATTGTTTGCTAAGTCTGTGACTCTGTTTCTGTTTTGTAAATAAGTTAATTTGCATATATATGCATATATATATATGTTTTTAAGTTACAGAGAAATGAAAATGAAATGAAAGTTGCTCAGTTGAGTCCACCTGACCCTATGGACTATGGAATTCTCCAGGCCAGAATACTGGAGTGGGTAGCCTTTCCCTTCTCCAGGGGATCTTCCAACCCAGGGATTGAACCCAGGTCTCCTACATTGCAGGTGGATTCTTTACCAGCTGAGCCACCAGGGAAGACCAGAGAACTGGGTGCAAATTCCACTTTCTAAATCCTTGGGCAACTTAATCTCTCTAAGCTTCAATTTCTTCCTGTTTTACTATTTAATAACATGAACCCAGCAGTAGATCTCAATAGGTTGCTGCAAATAGGCTCAACTTTGAAAGAAATTTAATAAGGAAATATAAAATTCTATTCATATGATTTAAAAAAAAATTATATCACCAAACACACAAATACAGTGGTAATTAAACACACACTTAGAGTGGGACCAATAGAACTCACAAAAGAAAAAAATACACCAGCTTTTAACTGCAACACAAAGAAACTTAATGGAGAACTGACTTAGAGATTAAGTCACACAGGGGAAATTTGAATTCCCAGGAAAAGATTTTTAACAACAGACAGATTAAATGTTTTTATTATTCCAGAGGACTCAATGGGTAGAAATATTAGAGCCTTTGGAAGACATGTCCAACCACCATAATGGACAAGAATGAAGGAGGCTGTTTCTGGGGCTAGTAAACTCCCCACTCATGCAAATGGTCTGGCAAAACCTGCATTGAAGGCAGGAGAGAGTAATAAGTAAAGACACCTCCTGGAGACGGATTGCTTGGATTCAAGTTCCAAACTCTGTCCCTGACAAGCTGTGCCTTTTTGTGCCTCAGTGCAAAATGGAGATAAAAGCAATGCCTGCCTCATACGGTTGTTGTGAGGATTAAATAATTAACAAATGTAAAGCACATTAGTGGGAGGTAAGCTTTAGACATTATTAGACTAATATTTTAGACATAATTAGTCTATTAGTAGTAGCATTTCATGGAGAGATTGTTGTAGAAGAAATCCATGCTTTAAATGAGTTTCATTGGACAACCAATAAGGGATCTGCCTCTTCTGAGATTCCAGGATCCCTTGTTTCTATATTCCCTATCTTTAAGAGATTAAAATTGCCAATCAGTTGAGCATAGGCTGAGACATTGTTGAAAAACAAAACAAAAACACAACAATTCATGATTCTTTAAAACAGTTTGACCACCTTTGTTTGAATATTAATGAATTGTATGTTGGAACAATTGCTCATATAATTATTTTATGACTCTCAAACCAGCACTGGGGCACCAAGGAGCATCAGGGGTAGAGATGGAAAGACGAGGGAAGTGGGTGTCAAAATCAAATTCATTTCAAAAGAGACCAGTGTATGCAATGACTTTACAGTGTGATGGATACAAAATAAAGGATGATTGCCTTGGGCCATGGTGAATACATCCCTTTACTGTGAATACTGAGCTTTCTTGGGTCAGGATGGCAGCCTTAATGAGTGTTCCCACTTTGAGATAATGCAATACTTCCCTATGGCATTGCAGCTTTCTCACTGTCCTCACTCTCTTTGACTTCCCTCTTGCCCTCCATTTGTGTACTACTGCTTGAATATTCCTTATAAAATGCCAATTCATCTCTACCTAATGCCCCTCACGGGCTTCCCTCACATCTAAGGTATGACATGTAAATTCTTTGTCTAGTGACTCCCCAGCAGTCATAGTGAAGTCTCCACATCTTAATTCCTGTTTTCCCACTGACCCCCTGTAGTGTCTGTTAAAGGTGGCTCTGTGGGTTCCCCCCAGATGCACGAAATCAGAATCTCTGCAGAGGAACCCACAGGTTAAGCCACTCAAGCCAACCATCCATCCATATTTGGTCTGGCTGCCACTACAGGGGGTGTGTGTGTTGAGGGAGGGGGGTTTCTTTTCCTTGCAGTTTTAATGGAAGGATGGTTGGCCCCAGCCCTCACATCTACCTCTCTTATCAACAGCAGAAACAGCAAGCACTTAACAAACCTGCGATTAAGGCAAATAGCCAAAGACAGCTTAGCCATTTTCTCTGGCACTGTGTCTTCCAGCTGCACCAGAGATATAATTCATGGCAGCAAACCTGCAACTGCAACTCTTGACAGATTAATTCCATAACAAAAAATCAATCATGGCACTTGTTGCTGGCATACATAATATTTTGAGCTTCCTGTCTAGCACCACCGAGAAGCAGACCTCCTTGACCTTGACTACATTAAATGAATGCACTGATACATTAACGCAATCAGCTGGTCATGCATGAGCCGTCATCCAGGTCTGCATAATGGTGATCAGCCTTGCGCTCTGTTTCCTATGGCACCTCCTAAACCAACCAAATTGTCATCCTTCCTAGCAGAAAGGATGTCTCTTCTGGCTGAAAATAGGAGTTTTAGCAACATCCTGAGAAAGTCTTATTTTTCGACTGGACACCTCAGGCAATATATGTCAGCTGATTTGCCTGCTAGCTTTTCCCTGAGCAAATATAAGCCAGTCAAGAGAAAAAAAAAAGCTCACACTGGAAATTCCAGTTTGACCACAGATAAAATACTCTCTTGTCAGATCACAGGGACGGGGGAGCCTGGTGGGCTGCCGTCTATGGGGTCACACAGAGTTGGACACGACTGAAGTGACTTAGCAGCAGCAGCAGCAGCTTGTTCAGAAAACACCTTTGTTCCCTCCTAGAGCCAAAGAGGGCTTCCCGGTGGCTCAGCAGTGAAGAATCCACCTGCCAGTGCAAGAGACACAGCTTCAATCCCTGGATCGGGAAGATCCTCTGGAGAAGGAAATGGCAACCCACTCCAGTATTCTTGCCTGGGAAATCCCATGGACAGAGGAGCCTAGCAGGCTACAGCCCATGGAGTCGCAGAAGAGTCAGATGAGACGGTGACTAAACAACATGGTCAAAGAGGCTGAACAGGAAAGGAAACATGCAGAGGGCTGGCTGAGCACATCACTTGTGTAAGGAGGAAAACAAACTGGAGCAGAGGACAGGGGTGACAAGGTGGGCTGAGTGGAGGGAGGAGGAATAAGTCCTCCTCTTTAATGTTAGAGCTGTCAATGGATTAAATTAGACCTGACAATGTGACACTGGGGGGCAGAAGAAGCCTCCAGAAAGAAAAGTTATTGACTCTCCAGCTGGATTGCTCACCATGGTTTGGTCAAGGTGGGTGAAGACTTTCACTGTTGATGTCATCTGAGAGGCAAATCTAAGTAGCCGAGAGTGAGCTTTACTGAAAGTACTTTCCCAGAAACCAGAATGACTCCATGTGATTTGCCTCAGTTGGTCATTTACAGATAAAGTAAGTGATATTTGGGCTCCTCAGGAAGCAGAGCTGGTGTGGCCATTGTCCCCAGCAACTCATGCCTATAGAGAAGCCCCTCTCCGCATATGGGACAAGGAGCAACCCTGCATGATTATTTCAACTAGCCAAAGTTAGCTAAAGGACACACCTGGACTTTGATACCTTTGTGCCATGTAGAAATGTCTCATTTTCAAAGCTCTTAATTTACTGTTTACTAAAATGATCCTGTGGCAAAAGGAAAGAGCTAATTAAGCATTTCATTATATGACTGATATAACAAAGCACACAGTGACGCTGGAAAAAAAAATTCAGCATGAGGAAACATCTGTCCCACTTGAATCCTGAGAATTTCCTTGCCTAGGACAGCATCTGCAGATGGAGGTTTTAAAAAATTGAAAGGGAGGAATCTTCAAATAGCATATTATAGAAATACCTACAGGGAATAAACTCCAGGTAAAGTTTGCTCTTCAAGCCTATACATAGAATTTACTGTTTTTAGAAATGATAGCACACCCCCTATGCTAAGGAAATCGTGTTTAAGTTGGCAGTGATTTAATGCATACAAGGAAATTATACTGAAATTTACAGTGTGTTGTCTCTCTCGTGCTCAAGACTTTTCAAAGTGTCTTACTAACAAGCAATTAAAATGCGAGAGACCAGGGTTGGTGGGCAATGGGAAAAGTCTGCTCTTGTCCCAGGAGCTTACATATTGCTCAGAATATCTCCTTGTTGCAGGAGGAATGTTGATTGCTGATGTGATAGTTGTCCTTGCAGCTGTTTGAACAGGCAATGAGATCTGGGATTGTCTCTAGTTAGTGTAATTTAAGAAGAAACTCCGTTTGTGGCCTTCCCATGGCTACTATAGTAAACCAGTGTGCACACAATGCGTGTACTCTGAAAACGTGCTTTCTAAAAACAGCCACTAAAGCACATCAACAAACAAAAGCCCTCAGCTAATTCTTAATATAAAATTAATAAATGGCTAGTGTAGAAGTGCAGACAAGCAAAAAGAAGAAATAAAATCAGTGTATCATCTCACCCCAGGGAGAGTTAACAGGCACAATGCCTGGTGCATAGTAGGCATTTCAGAAATATTGGATAAATAAATATTTCCTCCCATTCTTCTCTAATGAAAATACACATATCACTTAAATAAAAGTTAGATCATATTGTACCTATTTTCCTGAAGCCTGATCATAAAACTTTTAGTACTAGACCATAAATAGCTTTCCAAGTCATTAAATATTCTAACAGTTTACATGATTGCTTGGTACTACCTTTGGGAACACCTTTAGAGTAAAAATAAGTCGACATTTAGTAGCATCTTCTCTTTCTTTTACCCATTCAATAAATATTTTTTGAACACTAACTGTGTGCAAGATTCTCTTCCAAACACTTTGAGTTCATTAGGGAAAAGACAAAACTCTTGCCTTCAAGGAACTTACACTGTAGTTGGGGGAGACAGACCACTAAGTCAAGCATAATAGCTAAATATTTGAGAATGATAAGCACTGTGGAAAAGAATAAAGCAAAACAAAGGGGATAGAGTATATCAGGGAAGCAGGGAAAGAGTATTAATTTTAAAAAATAAAGTTGAAATAAAGTCTTGAAGGAGGAGAGTGAGTAGTCACATAGATGTTTTAGAGAAAATGTTTCTAACAGAGGAAACGGCCAGTGCAAAGGCCCTGAGGTCACAATGTAATTGTCATGCTCAAGGCACAGAAAGGCAGCTGGACCATATACAGGAGAAGAGAGTAGGACATGGTCTGAGAGGCAAAGAGGGAAGATCAAGAGTTTTGGCTTTTTCTCTGAGGGAAATTGGGATCCCCAGAGTGTTTTGAGCAAGGAGTGGCACAACCTGACTTCTGTTTTCACAGGATCTGTTGAGTGCTAAATCAGAAACAGACTTGTGGTTGCCAAGGGGGAGAAGGGCCATGGGAGGGATGGAATGGGAGTTTGGGGTTAGTAAATGCAAGCTATTATATTAGTATATAGGATGGATAAACAACAAGATCCTATTGTATAGCATAGGGAATTATTTTCAATATCCTGTAATAAACCATAAGGGAAATTATATGAAAGATAATTTTAAAAAAGAGCAGAAATTGGTACCACATTGTAAATCTATTATACTTCCAAACAATAAAATACTTTAAAAAAAGAATGTATGGGGAAAAGGGGGAAAAGGAAATGAGTTAGGAGGCTAGTGTAGTAATACAGCCACAGTGCTGGTGGCTCATCCAGGGTAGGATAGTGAAAGCTAAGAAATTCCATTCTAGATGGATTTTGAAGGTGGCATCAGCAGTATATGCTGATGGGTGAGATGGGGTGCAAGAGAAAGAGCTATGTGAGAGTCACTCAAGGTGCTTGGGTACAGCACATGGAAGGGTAGAGCTGCCCTGTACAAGGATAGGCAGAGTGGGGGGTGGGCAGACTTCAGGGGGCAGAGGCCAGGATTCAGTGTGGGTCCATGTTAAGTCTGAGGTGTTTATAGACATCTAAGTGGAGACTCTGAAGATACAGTTGCATTTAAGAGCTTAGAATTCAGTGAGAGTGCAGGAAATATGAGTTTGGATTGGAGTTATAATTTTGGGTATCAGGGACATAAAGGTAGCATTAAAGTCAAGTGACTGGCTGAGCTCACTTCACTGTAAGTGTGCAAAGAAAAGAGAATAGAATCAAAAATGCTGAGAGGCATTCCCACATTAGTACATCTACCAAGAGAAGGTGAAGAATTAGTAAAAAGAGATGGAGAAGAGCAATTGGTGAGTTGAGAGAAAAATCAACTATGTGGGGTCCTGGAAGCCATGTGAAGAAAGTGTGAAAAGGAGGAAGGCACAATTAACTATGTCAACTACTGCTAACAGGCTTACTGTTGTTAACCTAGATAGCACCTTGTGCAAAGCTCATCTGGGGAGCCGGGCTCCCATCAACCTGCATCTAAACAGTTGCCGTGTGGGTTCAATTTCACCCCTCCATCCGTTTTCCAAGCATCTGCGTAGGTACCACCTGCACAGCTGTAGGTGGCCACCCTTGCTGCTGACAGGTAAGATCAGGACCAGGAACTGATCACTGAATGGAGCAATGTGTGTGCCATGAACGACTTTGAGGAGGAGTTTCTGAGGAGTGGTGGTCATAAAAACATGAATGTTAGGAGGTTAAGAGACAATGAGAATAGAGAAAGTGAAGACAGTGAATCTTCTCTGCTTTGGAAGAGATTTGGTGCAAAGAGGAACAGACAATTCAGGCAGTGGCTGCTGGGGATGTGGAGGCTGAGAGGAATGGAAGGAATAGCAGTGTATTTGTAAGCTACTGGGAGCATTGTACAGCTCCATCCTCTCTTGCCTTGACCACTGCAGTGGTTTTCTCTTTGGTTTTCTTACATCTGCAGTCCTAGTCTTTTCTCCAAATATCCCCTGAGTGTGATCCTCTTATACCATAAACCAAATAATGTCATGCTCTCTTTCCTATCACACTTAAAATAAAATCCAAAGGCCCTGTTGTGACTTGTCCAATCCTGCCTGACTCACCCTTTGCCCTTTTTTCCTACTGCTCATCCCTCAGATAAGCAGCTCCAGCCACGCCAGCCTCCTTGTTTTCCTTCGGAGGCACCAAGCATTCTTCCTATGAAGGGCTTTGCACTTGCTTCTCCTTCTTGCTGAAACTCTTCCCCACATTTTTGTAGGACTTGTTTCTGCACCTCACTCAGGTTACTACCCAAAGGTCTTTTCCTCAGTCCTTGTCTGACTCCCTTATGATCTCCCTGTCACTCACTATTTTTTTACTATGCTTTTTTTTTCTTTCATAACATTTGCTAGTACATGTCTTTCTGTAATTCTTCTTTTTTTAATTCAATTTATTTATTTTAATTGGAGGATAATTACTTTACAGTATTATGGTGGGTTTTGCCATACATTGACTTGAATCAGCCACAGGTATAATTCTTTATTACCATGTATCTCCCCTCCAAAATTCAAGTTCCATGAAGATAGGAACTTGATCTCATTTTATTCATGTTTCCTCCTAGTTGATACAATAATAGCTGGCACTTAGCAGGCACTCAGTAAGTGTATTTTAAATATATGAATAATTGGAAGAATACAATAAACACCTTGATTCAATTGGCAGTTGAGAGTCATTGGTTTTGAGTTCTGGTGACCTTTGCAGATGAGTAGTGAAAATCCAGTGTGTATTTTCTTTGCTGCATACATATGTACCCTAAGGATATTCTGTCCAAAGGCAAAGGACTTTTGATTCAACTTAATCATACTATTTACGGTATTAGTTTAATGGAAAAACTCTGACTGAAAAAAAATTTAAGAAAAAATTTAAAAATTAGAGATGTCCTAGCACTGGACATGCATCAGAAGACCTGGATCCAAGTTTCTGTTCTGCTATTTGCCAATGCTGTGTGACCTTCTGTAAGACACTGTATCTCTCTAATTTTATATTTGTGAGAGATAATAACTCTTATACTTCCATCATCTCCTTGCTTGAGGACCAAATGAAATATCTTGGATAATGCCAAACAAATGTGCATAAATATTTTCTCTGAATAAAAAGGAAGTGTTTGAAGCTAAGCTAAGGGCGTGAGAGAGAGAACACAGACAGTTCTGCTGCAGCATACGTACCATCTGGCTCTTTCAAATGTGTCCCTCAGGAAGAAAAATGAGACTGTTGTCAAGACTGCAGTAAAGAATCATTGCAAAAGGGATGTTTTCCAGCTTTAATAAGTTTGTGATCAAACAATCAGTTTCTGGGTAAAGGCTGCCATTTTCCACCAGTTGACCTGGACACAGCTACATTAAACAGATGTATTTAATGTCAAGAGTGTGCAAGCAAAAGCATTTCTGCCTATGAAAAAGGGGGGAAATCGTGTCCTATAAGAGACTGGACCCTTCATTTAGCTGAGAATGGAAAGAGAAATGTGCCTTCATGGACCACCCCGATGCACCCCCTGGCAAATGCCAGCCTGTCCCTGGAGTGACCAGAGGGGTATTGTAAATTCAGCATTTGTGTGTGTTAGTGGCAAGAAGAGAGGAGTTGCCTGCAAGCACATGTAGGTCAGGAGTGGCAGGGAGGAGAATAGCTCAGGGTTCCCTCTGTTGGATATTTCCCTCCTGGTAGCATTCTGTTTCTGCTCTTACCTGCTCTGGGCCCCTCTTCCACCATTACCTTCCTCTGTTACTCGTGTTTCAGTCCCTGTTATCTCAGGCTATGCGTATCCCGCTAGGCTTGCCCTTAACCTGTGCCATTCTATTTGTGGTGGTCCACATAACAAAATGAGTCTTTCAGCTTTCCAGTTCCAAATATTTATAGAGAAACCTCATTGGCCCACCTCACCTAAACACTTTGATATTGGTCACATAAGTCTTGGGTCACACAAAGTCCACTTTGCTTTGGACTGCCCTTGGGAGAGATGCTTACACTTGGTACCTCTCTGAGATGGTACAGAGCCTGGCTGGGCCCATAGACAGAGAGTGTGGGGTTTGAGCAGATTCCCTGAGAAGGGGATTGGGTGGCACAGGCATTTTAAATGATACCTGGCATAGGCGAGAGCATGTTATGCATGTGGGTTGCCTAGCAGTCTCTTTTAGAATCATTGTTTATTCAAAGAGCAGAAGGCTGTTACTGAGAGAGACAGGTTGAGTAGGTTACTGAATCTCCCACTTGGAATCTTTCTTTTCATCCTGTCTATCAATCTAAAATATTTTTTGTCAGCCTAATTTATTTTTAAGGCTAACAAACTGGTTTCTAATGTGTCAAAAAGAGGTCCAGACACTAAACCCAGTTAAGCTGTAAGAGCTGTTTTGTGGTACACATTTTATCATGTAGGCTTAGGCTGCCCAGTGTGTAAACTCACACAAGTATAGAACAATGTAGGATCCTACTCCATAACACCCCTCCTTTGGTAACCAGCTACCCAACTCTGATTCAGTTCTTCTAGAGGCTTTTCCTGGTTCCTAGTGGTGAGAACTGGACATGAAACCATGGGCTAGTATTCCCAGGAATATCCTTTTGGCTGTGCAAAGCCAAGCAAGCAATCACTATAACCTAAGGAATGCTGTAACTTTTTTCACCAGCTATATTGAACGTAGAGGATTCATTGGCCAGACGGGGGCTGTCAGGACTGCCTGCTCTGAACTTCATTGCCCCTGGTACTATTTTTTTGGAAAAATTAATTTTTGTGTCATCTCACAGATATGAGACCTGAAAATGTTCTCCCTCTGGGCACGGAGCTGCCAGCACCGCTTGAGTGTACAGCTGCTCCAGGGCTTGGATAATCACGTGGCCTCCCGTGAGAGGTTCTCAGGATGAGAGTGGGGTTTGGAGCTCTGCTATCAGCTTCCTGCCAGAATCTGAAGCACAAAGAAGCACTCATCCCCACCTCCCCACACCCCAACAAACTTCTCATCATTACAGCCAGAGGATTGAGTCTTTCAGGACAGTCTTGAAGCAGGGGCTCCTATTACTTCGTCAAGGCCAGTGACCAACCCAGTTGTGTTTATTAAAAGAAGAATGAGGATGAGGAGCTCTATGGATCTATGAGGTTGATTGTGTAAGTTTGCTATGACTCCCTTTCATTCCTAAATGTCTGGATTGGTTGTGGAAGGCAGTTGCACAGATAGACTTCTACTGGGCAGACAGCCTTTCCATGTTTGAGAGATCACAGGTGAAAGATGGAGTTTCTCACACCATCCAGGCAGTCTGCCTACCCACAGAGGGTGTTGGAGAGCCTGAAGGGAGATTCTCCCGACCATGTTCTTTCTGATAAGATGAAAAAGACACTGAAGATAATATCGATAAAATCCACAGATACTCGGGGATAGTCAATGGCTTGGTAGGGTAATGTGGTAAATGGCCCCAGTACTAGAGATACAGACTTCCTGTTGAGAATAAATGCAGCTGTTCAAGAGTTTCACATATGTAGAGATTGGTTCACTTCCAATTTTTCCCGCCCCATTGCTTTTCTGACTAACTTTTAAAAGAGAGAATATTACACAGATACTGTATCATATCACTAGATGTGGAATATAAAAAGTAATGCAAACAGAAACAGACTCACAGATATAGAAAACAAACTTGTGGTTCCCCAAGGGGAAGGGATTGGGGAGGGGAGAGAGGACAAATGTGAGGTATGGGATTAAGAGATACAAACTACTACATATAAAACAGATAAGCAACAAGGATATATTGTATAGCATAGGGAATTAGATCTACTACCTTGTAATAACTTTTAATGGAATATGATCTACAAAAATACTCAATCACTATGCTGTATACTGAAAACTAATATAACATTGTAAATCAACTATAGACAGTCTGTTAGTGTCAGTCACTCAGTCATGTCCGACTCTTTGCGACCCCATGGACGGTAGCCCACCAGACTCCTCTGTCCATGGAATTCTCCAGGCAAGAATACTGGAGTGGGGAGCCATTTCCTTCTCCAGGGGATCTTCCTGACCAGGGATTGAACCTGAATCTCCCACATTGCAGGCAGATTCTTTATTGCCTGAGCCACCAGGTTACTTCAGTTAAAAATAAATAAATTAAAGCGGGAACATTGACATGGATTCTAGGTATTTAGGGGCTAAAAGATTCCATCTTCTTTCCATCTTGAACCATGTGTTTATAGGATGTATTGGGAAGTTTGAAAGAGAGATTTACTAGGAGGAAATGCCCTTGAGAACTGTGCCTGTGTTTACTTTTCAGATGCTTGACGATGGCAAAAGAACACACACATCTTTGCAGAAAGGATGGCATCAGAGGTTCTGAGACTCGGCTGCCGTGTACACGTGGGCAGTTGGGCACTGCAAAGACTAAGTGAAGTATGAGCATATTAAATAACATGTCCAGGTCATAGGACTGGTAAGTGTCAGAATTCCTAGCATAGTGCCTGAAAACCAGTAGACTATCAGTAAATAGTTACTGAATGAATGAAAAACAGAGTCCAAACCCAACTTTTCATTCCAAGGACAATGTTATTTCCATTTGGATAGTGTCTGGTTCCATCTTGAAATTCTTTCATTAATCAGGATTGAGAGAAGAGGCATTCTTAATTTTCTATATTATCTCTGAAACAGACATGTCATGTTTTGATAGTGAATAATCCCGTCAGAACCATGCTAGTATGAAGTTGGTAGGAGCTTTGTCAATCTGAGCCCCCTCCCCATCGTGGGTAAACAGCAGGCCACAGTCGGCCTGGAATTTCTTTTTCTTTTGTCAATGGAATAACAAGTGAGTGTAAAAAGAGTTTCAGTGAATATTGGGGGAAAAAAAAAGAATCCCACTTGAAATGATTGTGTTACTGTGAGTATGCTGTATGGACCAAAGTGTCGGTCTTCCGTGCTGAGAAAAGCAGTGTGATCAGATAGGGAAACACAACTCATAATTGAGTGGGATCATTCCTGAGATTCATCAGGTAAGTTAATTCAGGATGCTCCATGGTTTAAAGACCACTGATCACCATGGAATATCACTCTAATGCCACCTGCCACAGCTTAGAGTTTAGCATAAAGTTAAATAACCTCTCCAAGGATGTTATTTTAATCAAGTAGCATAAAAGAACTTGTTTACTAGTAAGGCAGGCCCTGAGCAAGGGTGGGGAGAGCACTGGATAAGCACTCTACTTAGTATTTAATGGGGGAAAATGGCTTAATAAAGTCTCTTTTGCATTTTAAAATCTGAGAAATTCTCCCTCTCTCTTTCTCCCTATTTTGCTGTCTTACTCTCAGTCTTTCTGCTTCCCACCTTTTATTTCTCTTCCTCCTCGTTTTCTTTCTTGAGCTCACTGTGTCAGTGAAGTCTCTCACGCAACTCTTCATGCAAGAAATGGAGCCATTGTGCCCATTGAAAGTTTATAAACTTCTTCCCCTTGGTTTATTTCAATAGTAGTCTCTCTTCTCATCATCTTTTTGAACAACAGAATAAAATTTGGTTCTTATGAGTGCAGGCAAATGCTTTACTACCTACTTGTCTTCTGGCTTGCTTATGGATTTGAGGAATTGAGGTGGGGAAAACTCTGACACAGAACATATGAATGGGCAGAGGCAGAGGGTGCCAGAAACATGCCCCAAATCTATGTTTCTGCTTCCTAGGCCAGAACTGATTTATTAAACCATGTAGGTATGCAAGAGGCCATCACAGCTCTGATGTGATGTGTTAATTCTGACAGGTAAGAGAAGGGTTCAGTTTCATTCCACTTCTGTTTCCTTCCAGCTTCCTTTCATTATGGTATCACATAGCCAAAAGGAGGCAGCACATAGATGCACCAATCTCAGGAGGCCTATATCCATGAAGGGACTCATCACAGACAGCCAGTGGTCTGGTCCAGATTGGGATTAGATTTTTCAACTTCTCAAGCCTCAGCATCCCTCTTCTTTAAAATGGTGGAATTGGTCTAAAGTGTTAAAAGATCTCCAAGGTCTTTCTAGCTCTTCAGAAACCTATTGAGCCTGAAGTATGATTTTAATTATTCTGTTCACCTAGCATCCATCACCAACACAGCGTCTCTGATTTTCCCTTGTATGTATTTATTGTCTTAAAGCTCCCATCCACCCACAAATTTTAGCAACAAAATGGAATAAGTGTTGTCACATATCACATTTGAATGGTGTCTCTGTCAAAGAAAAGCATACTGTTCTCTCAATGGGGTAGGATGGAAAATAATTCCTTAATTTGTTTAGGTTGTAGTTGTATGTGAGGAGTTGTGAAGTGTTTAAAGGAAGATAGGAGTTGAGAAGTGTTATAGAAAATTTGACAGGGACACATTGCCAAGTTTAAAATGGATAACCAATAAGGACCTACTGTATAGTACAGGGAATGCTGCTCAGTGTTATGTGGCAGCCTAGATGGGAGGGGAGTTTGTGAGAGAATGGGTACATGTATATGTATGGCTGAATCCCTTTGCTGTCCACCTGAAACTATCACAACTTTGTTAATTGGCTATACTCTAACATAAAATTTAAAGTTTTTTTAAAAAATATTAATTTAAGTGAAAAAAAAGTTTCTGGCAAGGAACTGATTTCTTAAGATTGTCACTTTTTTGAGCAGTTTATTATCAGTTATAAACACAGACTTCAAAATGACAATTCAGTAGCCACATTCAGGTAATTTTATTCTGTAAATGAACTTGAGGGCTAGGTGAAAACTAGATCTTCCCTGGAACCAGGCAGAAGTGTCCTCGTTAACCCCACAGCTTGTGGGTGATGCATTTTCAACCATGTCCCACACGAACAGGTCACGTGGAAAAAACATCATCTTGGTTAGAGCCATTTTCATAGTTTAAACAACAAATCCTACAGCCCAGAGGTTACTTGTGGGGCGTAAGGTCAGTGAATAGAATACCAATCTAGAGAGGCTTACAAATCTGGAGAAAATTACCTTCCACTGCACAAAAAGCATTATGAATTTCAAGAAACACCCTTCTTATTTTTAGAATTCTATGACTAACACGCTACTTAACCTTGAGATGCAGATATTCCAGGAGCTATGGTGTGGTCCAGCATTGGCATATCTAACGATAAAGCTGTTTGTCAGAGATAGATTTATATGAGAGCTATTATGTTATTCTGATATTAAGATTAAGAAAGAGAAATATACGTAGGCGAGAAAGCAAATCAAGCTTTGTATTTTGATCTGAGAGAGACTGAAAGACATTTTCTAAGGCAAAGAATTCTCCTAAGTTCCTTTTGTTTGAATGAATTGTCCTCCTCCTACACTTTTAAAGCCTATTTTGGGTGCCAATTATAAGTTTAGAAAAGCTTTTTAGTGGTATGGTTTTTACTTGATGAGACTGACTTCGGCAGCCATCTTTTTTCCCTTTGGTTTTTGCTTCTGACACACATGTATGACCTTTCAGCTTAAGTTTTACAACCTTTTAAAATACAGCTTTGTCTGAGATACACAAGAAGGTGCTGCCTCCAGCTGGGAGTGAGTGGGTCTCTGCCCCTGTCCTGAATGACTGAATCAGGTTGTTGTTGTTCAGTCACTAAGTGTGTCCAAGTCTTTGTGACCCCATGGACTGCAACAGGCTAGGCTTCCTTGTCCTTCACCATTTCCTGGAGTTTGCTCAAATTCATGTTGATTGAGTTAGTAATGCCATCCAGCCATGTCATCCTCTGTTGTCTCCTTCTCCTGCCCTCAATCTTTCCAAGCATTTAGGTCTTTTCCAGTGAGTGAGTTCTTTGCATCAGGTGGCCGAAGTATTGGAGCGTCAGCTTCGGCAGCAGTCCTTTCAATGAATATTCAGGGTTGATTTCCTTTAGGACAGACTGGTTTGATCTCCTTGCAGTACAAGGGACTCTCAAGAGTCTTCTCTCCAGTACCACAATTCTTTGACACTCAGCCTTCTTTATGGCCCAGCTCTCACATCCATACCTGACTACGGGAAAAACCATAACTTTGACTATATGGACCTTTGTTAGCAAAGTGATATCTCTGCTTTTTAAATATGCTGTCTAGGTTTGTCATAGCTTTTCTTCCAAGGAGCAAGCATCTTTTAATTTTCTCTCTCACCATCCTCTGTGATTTTGGAGCCCAAGAAAATAAAATATGTCACTGTTTCCACTTTTTCCCCATCTATTTGCTATGAAGTGAAGGGACTGGACTTTTGGCCTTTTCATACTTTTCATGGGATACTCCAGGCAAGGATACTGGAGTGGTTTGCTTCCCTTCTCAAACAAATGAGGTTAGAACTCACATTTGGAGTCAGTGTCAGGAGAGTGCTGGTGTAGTATGGAGAGCATGAAGGAAGGTGTTATAGCTGAAACTTTCTTATCTGAGGTGCTAACTTGGAGTTGTAGGCTGCTAATATCTCTATGACCTTATTCCTCCTCTTCACTTTCCTCTTTTTTAAAGGAGGGACATAAAAACCAGCAATGCATCCAGTACCAATATGAGATCTCCTGGTAATTCCCCTACGTCCTTTAAGATACCTCCTTTGTTCCATTTTAGCTCTTTCTAGGCCCTCAGTAATCAATCTGATTTCGGTGTTGACCACAGAAGAACTGTACAAAAAATATCTTCACAACCCAGATAATCACGAAGGTGTGACCACTCACACTAACCTATAGCCAGACATCCTGGCATGTGAAATCAAGTGGGCCTTAAGAGGCACTACTACAAACAAAGCTAGTGGAGGTGACGGAATTCCAGTTGAGCCATTTCAAATCCTAAAAGATGACACTGTGAAAGTGCTGCACTCAATATGCCAGCAAATTTGGAAAACCCAGCAGTGGCCACAGGACTGGAAAAGGTCAGTTTTCATTCCAATCCCAAAGAAAGGCAATGCCAAAAAATGTTCAAACTACCGCACAATTGCACTCATCTCACACGCTAGTAAAGTAATGCTCAAAATTCTCCAAGCAAGGCCTCAGCAATACGAGAATTGTGAACTTCCAGATGTTCAAGCTGGTTCTAGAAAAGGCAGAGGAACCAGACATCAAATTGCCAACATCCACTGGATCATTGAAAAAGCAAGAGAGTTCCAGAAAAATATCTATTTCTGCTTTATTGCCTATGTCAAAGTCTTTGACTGTGTGGATCACAGTAAACTGTGGAAAATTCTGAAGGAGATGGGAATACCAGACCACCTGACGTGCCTCTTGAGAAACCTGTATGCAGGTCAGGAAGCAACAGTTAGAACTGGACATGGAACAACGGACTGGTTCCAAATAGGAAAAGGAGTATTCAAGGCTGTATATTGTCACCCTGCTTATTTAACTTATGTGCAGAGTACATCATGAAAAACGCTGGGCTGGAGGAAGCATAAGCTGGAATCAAGATTGCCGGGGAACTATCTATAACCTCAGATCTGCAGATGACACCACCCTTATGGCAGAAAGTGAAGAAGAACTAAAGAGCATCTTGATGAAAGTGAAAGAGGAGAGTGAAAAGTTGGCTTAAAGCTCAACATTCAGAAAACCAAGATCATGGCATCTGGTCCCATCACTTCATGGTAAATAGATGGGGAAACAATGGAAACAGTGACAGACTTCATTTTTTTGGTCTCCAAAATCACTGCAGATGGTGACTGCAGCCATGAAATTAAAAGATGCTGCTCCTTGGAAGAAAAGCTATGACCAACCTAGACAGCATATTAAAAAGCAGAGACATTAATTTGCCAACAAAGGTCTGTCTAGTCAAGGCTATGATTTTTCCAATAGTCGTGTATGGATGTGAAAGTTGGACTATGAAGAAAGCTGAGAGCTGAAGAATTGATGCTTTTGAACTGTGGTGTTGGAGAAGACTCTTGAGAGTCCTTTGGACTGCAAGGAGATCCAACAAGTCCATCCTAAAGGAGATCAGTCCTGGTTGTTCATTGGAAGGACTGATGTTGAAGCTGAAACTCCAATACTTTGGCCACCTGATGGGAAGAGCTGACTCATTTGAAAAGACCCTGATGCTGGGAAAGATTGAGGGCAGGAGGAGAAGGGGACGACGGAGGATGATATGGTTGGATGATATCACCGACTCAATGGACATGGGTTTGGGTAGACTCTGGCAGTTGGTGATGGACAGAGAGGCCTGACGTGCTGCGGTTCATGGGGTCGCAAAGAGTCGGACACGACTGAGTGACTGAACTGAACTGAACTTAGGCCCTCAGTATCAGACTAAGGAAATCAGAAGGAAGACTGCAGGTGTTCAGGGTCATTTCCAAGGATAGAAAATATGAATCTCCAACAAGATAAAGAAGATCAGAAGAGAAAGAATGTTGACCCAAGGAGACAGTGGAGAACAACCAAGTTAGACAGAGGCTGGATGGAGGCATGAGGAATTAAAACATTTAGAGAAGAAAACAGAAAGAAATCTCTAAGAGAATTCTTGTGTTAGAGATGACCTCCCAATATTATGCCCCCCTAATTAGTGAAAACTGCATTTTATCATCATTACCCCCCAAAACTGTTAGTAGAAACCTTTAGGGTATTAAACACTGCTTTTACATAATTTCCATTTACTTAAACTTTTATTGTATTGGTGGTGGTAAAATGTGTATAATATAAAATTTGAAATTTTAATCATTCTTGAGGTACAATGCAATTCAGTGGTATTAATTACATTCACAATGCTGTGTAACCATCAATTTCCAAAATGTTTCATCTCTCTAAATAGAATATCTAACGATTAAGCAATAACTTATCATCCTTCCTCTCCCCAACTCCAGTTTCTGGTAACCTCTAATCTACTTTCTGGCTCTGTGAATTTGCCTATTCAAGATATTTCATGTAAGTGAAACTATACATCTGTCCTTTCGCATCTGGCTTATTTCGCTAACCAAAATGTTTTCAAGTTTCATCCAAATGGTAGCATGTATTAGAACTTTCTTCTTTTTTATGCATAAATAGCATACCATTACATGTGTACACCACACGGTACTCATCAATTCATCTGTGATGAACATTTGGGTTGTTTCTACATCTTGATGCTTGTGAATAAGATCAAAATTCACCAAATTTTAAAACTTATAATAGCCATTTGCTAACAAGTTGTTCTTCCTTGCAAGTTTATTTCTTTAAGGGACAGTTTTATAATACCTTTTCTGGGGAAAATAATTTCCAGATCATCTTGAATACTTAGTATGGTGGGAACCACATTCTTGTTTTGAAGTCAGCAAAATCACTTCTGACCTTGTTCTAGTTGCACCAAGATGTGGAGTTATCACACCACAAGATTACTGTGCTAGAACCCCAAATGAAACTGGATGATAAACAGTGCTCAGTGTTGAGCCCCAAAACAGAAGAGAAGTGAGATTCCAAAAAATAATGATTGGCTGACTTATACCTGAGAGTTAACTGGGTGAACTATATGGCTTTAGAGCTAATCATGAGTCAGTCAGAGATTCATAAAGGAGACAGAACTCTCGAAATATTTAAAGCAAGAAGGAATTTAAGATGGATAATTTGTTCCTTTCAAAGTTCTTAGAAGGACTTATGGAGTTGGTACTAGAAGGTTCTAAAGGGTTCTCAACCATTCTCTAGTGACTCCCAGGGTCACTACCATCACTGGAGGGAAGAATTCATGCTCTTGTCTCCTGTGATCCAGTGTTCTGTACCTAGAATCGTTGCAGTTGGTGCCACTCCTGCCTTGACCATCTCTGTGACACTTGTCTGAAACATCTACAAAGTTGGAAACATGGATTCTGGGTAGTATCTGCAGGAATTCTACAACTTTTTCACATTCCATAACTTTGTTTGCCAGCAGAAGCAGCAAAATGGACCATCTGTCTCACTTTCACCTAAGTTCCTTTGCTCAGATCTTGGGAGCATTTGCTCAAACATAGTAGAACAAACTAGAGTAACATTGCGCTTTTCTCTCCCCAGATGAGTCTGATGAACACCAAAGACAATTTAGGCTGAATCAAAGGTTATTCATTGAGGGATAAATTGGGAGATTGGGATTGACATATATTCATACTACTATATATAAAACAGATAACTAGTAAGGACGTACTGTATAGCACAGGGAACTCTTCTTCTCAATACTCTGTAATGACCTACATGGAAAAGAATCGAAAAATGAGTGAGAAAACAGAGTGGATATACATAAATAAATGATTCACTTCGCTTTATAGCAGAAACATACAATATTTTAAATCAATTATACTCCAATAAAAAATATTTTAAAGAAAGATCATGCATCCGATGATGTAGTTTTCTTTCTTTTTCAACAGAATAAAAATAGAAATAGGTTGGGAGTTCCCTGGTGGCCTCGTGGTTAGGATTCCAGGCTTTCACTGCCATGACCTGGCTCAGGGCACTGAGATCCCACAAGCCACAATTTGTGGTAAAATAAAGTAGAGATAGATTGGATTGTCTAGGGCTGTTCACTGTTATTTGAAGTTTGGAAAGGAAATTGAAAGTTTAGAAAGAAATCTCATTGCTTTGTAAATAGTTTTTTTAAATTACAAACTTAGAGATAGTGATGATATGTAGTAGTATTTCCATGGTAGTGAATTTAAAATAAGTGTCTGGGTCTGCATAAGCAGATAGAGAACTCCGTGATTTTGGAGAGGAGTTTCTCCTGGAGAAACTAGGATGGAGTTTCCACAATAGAAGACTTAGCATTTCAATCAGAGGCCACCAAGCTCTGGAATGACCCTCACAGTTTCTGAGGAAGAGGTTCTAAGTCAAGGGCTCTGAACACAAATCTGCCTCTTTCTAAAAGGATGCAAATTTTCCTCATGTCAAAAGGGCTTGAAAGTACCCCTTCTACCTAACTTTCTCTCAAAAGATGTTGAAAAGTCCAGGTGCAGTAAGAGCTTTGATAGTATTTTATAAAAACAAGGAAAAGCTATCTATATAGATGCAAAATTCCACATGAATCATAAACTTTTCTTTACTGCCTAAGTATAAAATAGCAGTCGTGCTGCAGCCCTTCTGGGGGTTGGTCTACTGTCTGTGCTGTAAGTGTGTGTTGGGGGGAGGAGTACTTCTGCTTCCTTCCTTGGGGATATCTGCTAGAGTTTCACTGGTTAGTGAGTTTGGGAAGAGCAGGGCAGGCATGATTGAGCACTTCCTCTCTCTCTCAGAGCTGGCTTCCCTCAGGAAGTACACAATCTGCTTTGTTCCTCCATGTTTATAGTTTTGTAGGGAAGAGGTAAGAGCCTTTAATGTTCAGTTGCAGTCCATCATTCTTTGAGACTTTATTCTTTGAAGTTCAGTTTCTCCTTGGGAATTCACAAGGGAGATGGCTTAAGTCTGAATATGTGGCAGTGTTTTTTTACTGGAGAGTCTTTAGGTTGCAGAATCAGTAAAGAGCTAAATTAGCCATGGTGATGGAAATGATTTAGGTTGGGGAACCAAATGACAGAGTGAATCAGCCTTGGGTATAGAATGACCTTGTACTGTCCTCTCCTATTCTGTTCTAGCCAACTTCAGTTTTTAAACAAAAATGAAATTGCCCACTAGTGGTTGGTAAAGGGTGATTTCTTCCTTCCATGGAATAACCACAGCCCTGATCGACCCTTAGGTTAGGGAATATCCAGAGAGAAACTAATCTTTCCAGCTTCAGATTTCTGTAGGATGAAACCTCAATTAATCGATGCAGCTGAGGGTGTCAAGTTCACAATGTTAAGTTCTTTCCTCTCCCTGGGGTCTTTGGAGGCTGTAAGTGACTGAATGTATAAATTATGCTCTGGTTGGCTCCTCCCTTCTAGGACTAGCCTGTGGCTATTCATCAATTCCAATGATTGTGTACGGATAAATAAGGGAGTGTTAGTCACTCAGTCCTGTGGACTCTGTGACCTCATGAACTGTAGCCTGCCAGGCTCCTCTGAACATGGGATTTCCCAGGCAAGAATCCTAGAGTGGGTTGCCATTGTGGATGGATAAGTCTGTTTAAATCAGGACAAAGTATGACAAGACCCACTTGGCCAGTAGACCTAAATCACCAGTCTCTAATATCAGTTTCCATCAATAATCTGCCTGCCTTTTGGGTCTTTCTTGTTTTTTTTTTTTTTTCCTTTACCTACTTACAGAATTCTTTAGAATAAGATCTGAGTGTCCATATGAAATTTTTAATATCCAATGGTGACTTTTGAGCATAGAGAGAAATTGGTTTTATTTATATCTACCTGGATTTTAAACTAATTCTTAGTTGATTAAAATTAGTCATAATTTTAAAATCCGGTTTTCTTTCAGCCTTTAACTAGCAAGTCCTGTTATTCTAGTTATTAATTTAGTAGTTTTGGCATAAAATAGAAACAATTTTTCAATGTCTATAAACTCAGGATAACAGACTAAATTTGCTGTGACTGTTGTCAACTGGACCACTCCATCCTTCATTACTTGCTCTACAAAAATCAATCCTAAATGAACTCTTGAAATACTGTGTTTTTTGCCAGTGGCCTGACATCAGTAGTGGGCTCTGCAGAGACGCTGTAACAGGAAGGGGCTTTTCCTCTTGAAAGGCTCCTGCACAAATGCAGTTTCTCCCTGTGCCCATCTACTGTGCTGTGAGTGGCTTCTCCAAAGTCTAGAACTTTCTGTGAAGATTGATTCTCCACGTCCACTTCCTCCAGGGTGGGTGGTTCCTCCAGCGCCCGCTGCCCGCTGTGTACACCTGGAAGCCAGCATCTCTCCTCAGAGCCCCCTCAGGTTTCCTAGCAGGTTGCCTCTGGTAAGATATCCCTGTAAACAGCTTTCCATTCTGGAAAGTTTTACCAGTAGAGCTCCACAGCGACTTCTCTTTCATCCAGTGAGACTTCTTCACCAAGATCTGGATCTCAACCCAGGGTAGGCCTCTTCCAGTGTGCTCTTACCCTGGTGGCCTATAGTCCACGGGTTGAAAAGAGTCAGACACGACTTAGAGACTAAACAACGGCAAAGGATAAGACTGCTTCCTATATGTACCATTCCTTTATTCTTTATGGTGCTTTTTCCTTCTTACTAGACAATCCCTTCTTCAAGCTTCCTTTGTAGATATAACTCTTTTCAACTATGCCTGCAACAATTTCTGTATGAATTTTTTCTCTTGATTGGACCCTGACTGATACATACCCTTCTAAAAAAGGAGTCCTCTTTACAGACTTAATTAATAGAATATGCTTAGACTTTTCAACTTCATTTGTATACTGAATACATTTAATTTTCTTTTATAACCTTTAAAATGCCCAATAGGGAAAACTGAAAATCCTAACCAGCAAAATCTTCTCAAATACTTAAGCAATCCTTATAAATTTAATAAGTTAAACTTGTATAGGAAATTTTGAATTCACAGAAGCATTCTGATTTGTTGATAGCCAACTTCTTGTAGAGATTTCAATTTAAATCCTAATTCTAAAATCAATTACTATTTAATTTTGGCAATAGAAGGCTAATCTTCCAGACATGATATTTTAATTTTAATTATCTTAAATACTATAATAATTTTTTTTCTAGTACACTCTCTTTTTTAACCTTTTAATCAAGGTATAATTGACATATAACATTATATTAGTTTCAAATGTACAATGTAATGATTCTATATATATATATATGATCATTTTAAATAAAAAATATGGATTAGCTTGAACTCGACAGCAGTATTTACACTGTAGTTTTGAGTTGCTTATTCATTTTTTACTTATTTCCAAACCTTCCCAGAGTGGAAAAAATATTTAGTTAGCTATGAGACAATTTAATCTCTAGTTAGCTAAGGTTATTGTGTCGGTATTGATATTCATGTTATACTCACTATCTTAGACAGGAAATAGCCTTACCCTTTTTTTATATATATAATTTTGGTTGTGCTGGGTCTTAGTTGCAGCTGGTGGGATCTTCCTTTGTGGCATGCAAACTCTTAGTTGCTGTGTGAGAACTCTCAAAATGCTGCAGGCATGTGGAATCTAGTTACCTGACCAGGGATTAAATCCCTGCCCCCTGCATTGGGAGCGCTGAGTCTTATCCACTGGACCACCAGGGAAGTCCCCAGTCTTATTTATTGATCAAGATTTTGAGATCACAGGGGAGATATAGGGGCTAAATTCACCCAAATCATTCTTTCTGAAGCATATACAGATACGTTTAGTCCTGTTTAAAAATTATTCCCTATGTCAATAAGGAATTTGAAGGTCATACCTCTACCAGTTCTTCCATGTGATTTGGGTAACAGGAATTCTATATTTTCACTTAAATTTCAGTTGTGCATGTGTGCTAAATTGTTTCAACTCGTGTCCAACTCTGCCACCCTATGGACTATAGGCCGCCAGGCTCCTCTGTCCAAGGGATTCTCCAGGCAAAAATACTGGAGTGGATTGCCATGCCCTCCTCCAGGTGATCTTCCTGACCTAGGGATCAAACCTGCATCTCTTAAGTCTCCTTAAGAGACAAACCCTCACTGGCAGGCGGGTTCTTTACCTTCTCTCAATTCTTGATGGCGTTCTGAATGTCTTTAGTAATGAGTCACAATTTTGAAGACGTTTTCATGCTATTTGGTTAGATTATGCATTCCCTGTTATAGCTTTTAGTTTTTGTTTTTGTTTTTCTTTTTCTGGTTTCTTAAGGCCTCAGTTCCAAAGTGCTGTTAATGGTACCTTAAAGCTGACACAGAAAGCTGGAATCCTGCTGTCTGAAAAAAAAGTAGTAGGATTGTGAAGTGAGCTGAGGGAGAGGGTGTAAACATTTTCTTCCATTTCCATTGTATCTGTATTTCTGAAATCAGGTTGTGGGACACAGTGAGCAACTGGACAGGCCCCATGAAGACTGAGGGTTCAACTCTTGCCATTACTATTCTTTATGCTAATCTGTTTACATCTCACCCTAAGGTAAGACTGCTTCTCATATCTGCTATTTCTATATTCTTTAGAGCTCTCTTCTCTTGGTTTCCTCGGTCACACTAGTCTTGGGGACCACTGAGAGCTTCTGTATTTGACTTGTAGCCCCTTGGTTTTGTCATCAGGATCCAAAACCTGGCCTCATCCTTTTCCCAGGGTCTCAGAGTAGCTTACATATCTTTACTTTTTTAAATTGCCATTTATCGAATACTTTATCTTCTAGGCTCTGTGATAGTCACATGACATAAATTATCTCATGTAACTCTCACCATGAGGTAGGTATTTTCACCACATTTTTATAGATGAAGAAACTGAGACACAGACACATACATGACTACATCGTGCCAGGTACTCTGCAAGGTGCCAGGAATGGAGAGCTGAGCACACGGGAGTCCCTGTCCTTTTAGAGTTTATGGCATGGTGAGGGGGTGATATACATTATACACACACACACACACACACACACACACACACACACATATATTTATTCTGTAATCAACATAGAATTCAACCAAGGACTGCAGGGTAAGGAAGGCTTCCCTATTTTAACTCAACTCCAGTATGTTTGCTAGTAAAGCAAACATAAAATTCCAATTAGTTGAGAACTGTTAAAAGTATATGAATCTGACAGAATTGGATTCAAATCCTAGCTCTGTTTTTCAGTATCTGTGTTAACCTATCTGAACTTCAATTTCTGCATTTGTAAAGTGGAAGTGATGATGATGTGGTGATGGTGATGACAGAGATCTCATAAAGGATTAAGTGAGATGATATATATAGATATTTAGCACAGTGTCTGGCATCTAGATTGATTTCCTTTTCTGTTCCACTTGTGGTTGTCCAATTTTGTCCTCCATCTTTGTTGGGAAGTCTTAACTCTTGATTTCCAGTCCCCTTCCTTTTGGAAAGACCTTGGAAACTGCATGCAAATAAGATTCCTAAAGGTGCATCAAGCCCAAACTCCCTAAAGTGGGTATGTAGATTAGATGCCCACCTCACAAAGGACCCTTATGAGAAAAAGTTCCTCACAATGAGACAAAGATTCATTAACAAACAAACAGAAAAGCTTATCTCCCTCTGCACCCTTGCCAGTTACCTGGCTTTTCACAGCCCGGACTGATTCCTTGGGATTCTACCTTTTTTAGGAAAATTTAGAGGTTTCTGCTCATTGCCATTCATCATGCAGCGCCCTCTGCTCACTGTGCAGGTTGTAGCAACCTCACTGAGCCTGCCAGCCCAGGACACAATTACTGCCAATTGCACTGGGACATTTTGTGTGAAAGAATGCCCTGTTACAGATCACACGGAGGGAAGCAAAACACTGATTATTTAATTTGCATTGTTTTTCCATGAATCTAAAGAAACTCCCTTCTGCAAGGAGCATGGAGACAAAATGATTAATATAGAACAGCCAGAATACAATGAAATAAACCTAGTTGCTTAAAAGAGTGAGGGAAACTCAGGGAAGCAGAAGCAGTCATAAAAAACCATGTTATTTAAATAATACTATACCTCTCCTGCTTTATCATTCTGATTACATTAAACTAATCTACAAAATTGAAAGGTAATGGCAGTATTTCCTTAAAGCACATTAAATAATAGTGTCAAGATGCAAATTTATTCATTAAGTATAGATGAGTGTGTTAAATATTCATGAATTGTTGCTCACAGTACATAATTAATCCCATGGTCTTTGTGTCCAAAGCACTGAGAGAATAAAGGGGTTGTACCACCACTATTATAAAATGATATCGTTCCTCAAAATAACGCTCAGGACAAAGGTCAGACACCTAGCAGATCACAGTCTGGAACTTCATTTTATCAATACATTACATTGTGTTTTAATAGAAACAGAGCTATCCGATGACATAAGATTTATTTTTCCAACTCCTGCTGACTGAAAATCTAGGTGAAAAATAAATATTTCAGGCTTGAAGAGGCTCTTATTTGGCCAAAATATACTAGATCTGAGATTCTCTTTGTTTTTGACCTTGGGCAAACAGAAACATGTTATGGAAGTCCCCTTCTTAAGGAGAGAATTTTATGCTTCTATCTCCTTTTCTAATCCTTTCTTTCAAACAAACAAAAGACTAGTCCTTTCATTTGGGATGGAGCACTCTTGGTTTTAGAATCTCTCGAAATTACAGCTCAGTTCCTCTAAATGGTCCATCTCATCTAGGGCCCTATGGAGTCTGAAAATCATTTCTCTCCCTAAATGGCTAATATATCTTTGAAGTTCTGGGAAGTTAATGACACCTGTTCCTTAGTGTTGCTTATTTACTTTCTAAGTTACTTGTATCACTATTTAGATTCATGAGTATTGTGGTTGAACTCTGGGGAAACTCACAGGTGCAAAGTAGCAAAAAAAAAAGAAAAAAAAATTCAGATTTTTACCAAAAGTCAAAGAAGCTGTAAGTATTTATCTTTTTATGTCTAAGTTTAATAGTAAACTTTGTGGGCTTTGAAAGTTTTAAAACTAAGAACCAGATTCTTTCAATTATGTGACTTATCAAGAATGAACTAGATATACAGGATGTCTTTTATGTAAAGCTACACAAATATATCTTTATGTCTGAGTGTAGACTGTCTTCTTGTTCTTAAGTCTTTACTTTCACTTTTGGTTATATATCCAGAAGTGAAATTGTTGGATCATCCAGTAATTCTATAACTAATATTTTTTTAATTAATCTATTTTAATTGGAGGCTAATTACTTTACTTTTGCCATACATCGACATGAATCATTTTTAAGAATTTCCATACTGTTTTCTACAGTTACTGGACCATTTTACACTCCCACTGGCAATACACAAGGGTTCCAGTTTTTCTACAACCTCATCAACATTTATTTTCTTTTTCTTTTCTCTTTTTTTATAATAGCTTTCTCTCTGGATGTGAAGTGCTATCTCACTGTTGGTTTTGATTTACTTTTCCCTTTTGCATTTCCATAATGACTAGTGATATTAAGCATCTTTTCATGTGCTTACTGGTCACATATGTCTTCTTTGGAGGAACATCTATTCAAACCTTTTCTTTAATGCAACAGTAGCTGTTTAATACAAGATCTATTAACAACAGAAAAATATGTGTTAAAAGGGCACAGTAGTTTTTACTTATAGAAATTCCAGTACACGTTGCTTTCTCTTTTATTCTTTTTGTACTTTTTTGAATATTTTTATAACATGTATGCATCATTTGCTTTTGTTTTTGTTGATTTTTGTTTCTAGATTTATTATAGTTTTAGCCTCTAGATTTAGGTCTATAATATATAACAAATAAAGAGTGGGAAAACATCTGCAAACCATATATCCAACAATGGACCTACATCTAAAACATATAAAGAAGTTTCTCAATGCAGTCTAAACACTTTATAATGAACCAAATATTTGAATGGACATGTCATCTAATAAAATATGTAATGGTTAATACGAACACAAAGAGATTGACATTGTTCTTCATCAAAGAGATGCAAATCAATACACACAATGAGATACCACCGCGCACTCACCAGAATGACTGCAATCAATAATACAGACAATATCGTGTCAAAGAGGATGAGGGAAAACCAGAACCTTCATGCATTTCTAATTGGAGTGCAAAATAAGGCAGCCACCTGCAAAACATTGGGTAGTTCCTCAAATAAACATAAATTCATCAGATTCCCCAACAATTCCACTCCTAGAAATTTACCCTCCCTCTCAAAGTGAAATCGTATGTCAACACAATGAGTTGTGTGTGAATGGTCAGACCACCACCACTCATCACAGCCCAATACTGGAAAAAGTCTAAATGTACATCAGCTGACTGTGGACAACAAAATGTGGTTAATGCTTTCAAAGCAATGCTACTTCATAGTAGATAGAAACAGATTCTTGGTATGTAATATAGCATGAGTGAATTCCCCAAATGTATATTAAATAAAAGAAGACAGACACAAAAGATTACATATCATATGACAGTATGTATGAAATATCCAGAAAAAGCAACTCTATAATGACAGGACATAGATCAGTAGTTGTCTGGAACTGGTGGCAAGAGAAGATCCTGGAGAAACTTGTTAAGCTGATGGAAATGTTCAAAAACTGTACCGTGATGATGCAGGACTTGTTAATTTACTGAAAGTCTTTGAACAACTCTACACTTAAAATGGGTGAGTTTTCTGCTTCAGTCATGTTTGACTCTTTGCAACCCCATGGTCTGTAAGCACACGAGGCTCCTCTGTCCATGGAATTCTCCAAGCAGTAATACTGGAGTGGGTTGCCATTTCCTTCTCCAGGGGATCTTCCTATCCTAGTGATCGAACCCAAGTCTCTTATGTCTCCTTCATTGGCAGACGAGTTCTTTACCACTAGCGCCACCTGGGAAGGCTTACGGTATACAAAGTGAAAGTGAAAGTGGCTCAGTAGTGTCCAACTATTTGTAACCCCATGGACTATAGAGTCCATGGAATTCTCCAGGTCAGAATAGTGGAGTGGGTAGCCTTTCTTCATGCAACCCAGGGATCAAACTCAGGTCTCCCACATTGCAGGCAGATTCTTTATCAGCTGAGCCACAAGGGAAACCCAAGAATACTGGAGTGGGTAGGGTATCCCTTCTCCAGCTGATCATCCTGACCCAGGAATCCAACCAGGATCTCTTGCATTGCAGGCAGATTGTTTACCAACTGAGCTATGAGGGAAGCCCTACAGTATACAAATTGTATCTAAATAAAGCTGTATAAAATAATCAGCAAAAGGTTTGAGGTTTGAGATACAGTAAAACAAATTAGGCAATACATTGGAAATTGATGAACTTGGGTGATAGGTAATAAGGGTTCATTTTACAGTTCCTTATACTTTGTATATATTTTAAATTTCTCATAATAAAAAATTTCTTAGAAGATTTTCCTATGTGCTGTGTTGGGTAAAAGAAAAGCTACAGAAAACAAGGCTGGTTTATTCTTAGGTAAACGACAATTTTGTATGAAAGATGAGACAAATGATTCTAGTAGAAAGTAGAGAAGCCTAGCAAAGATTTTCAAAACAGAATGGGAGATGAGGAAAGGCTTCACAGTGGAGATGATTTTTGAGTTGCATCTTGGGGAGAGAATGCTTTGATATTAGCCCAGGGTCAATGTGGAAGTAAGAGTGTGAGAAGTTTCAGGGCATATGTGAGGGCTGCAAGGTAAATTAACTGGATAGTGTGATGCTTAGGGATACTGTGAGAGCAATGATCTCATTTACTCACTATATACTTCTTCCTTTTCATTTAAATTTTTTTCCTAGCTTTATTGACATATCATTGTCAAATAAAAATTGCATACATTTAAGAAATACAAGGTGATTATCTGAAATGCCTGTGTGTTGTGAGATGATAACCACGATCAAGTAATGAACACATCATCACCTCATATAGTTTCCATTTGTGTGTGTGGTGAGACCAGTTAGCAAATTTCTTTCATTCAGTATGTATTCTTTTCCCCCCCCTGGCTTTATTGAGGTATAATTGACAAATAAAAAAAATATATATTTAAAATAATCAAAACATCAGAGCATTTGTATACATTGTGATTACTACAATCAAGCTAATTAACATAGTCATCAACTCATATAGTTATTTTTGTGTGTGCAGTAAAAATATTTAAGATCTATTTTCTCAGGAAATTTCAAGTGCAGTTTGTAATACATTTTTAGTAACTACAGTCATCATGCTGTACATTAGGTCTCCAGAATGTTTTCATCTTATAAATGAAAATTTGTACCCTTTGGCCAGCATTCCCTTATTTCCCCCATTCTTGTCCCCTAATAATCACCCTTCTATTCTGTGTTCTTATGAGTTTGGCCATTGTAGATTTCACATATAAGTGAGATCATATAGTATTTATCTTTTTCTGTCTGTCTTATTTCACTCAATGTAATACCCTCTACTTTTATTCAAAACCTGGTTGACCACATATATGTATCATTTTTAGAATCAGAAAAAACAATATGCTTATAGTTATGTAGATTAATTAATTACCTAGACTAGAACTGGCAAACAAATTGTTCCAAATCTGTATTTAGGATCATAAATCATCTTTTGAATGGCCCACATTTAAAGTTTTAAAATAAAGACGTTTTATAAATAATTTAAAAATTAGAAAATATCATAGATATCTGACTTCTCTTACAAAGAAGCCCAAGCAACACTTGTCTACTTTCTGTTTTGTCTGTATTAACTCAGGACTGAATAGTGGCTGTTAATTTGCCTTTCCTCCCACACAATCACTGTCATGGTAGCTCTATTTGAATTTGTATCCCCTGGGCAAGACAAAAGTGTGTGAGAACGTGGAACACTTAACTTTCCCAAACTTGCAAATTCCATGTAGAGGAATGGAAAGTGTCTAAGATTTGAAGTCAAAGAAGCCTGAGGTCAAATTATGTCTCTGTCTTAGACTCTTTACCAACTGAGCTGTCAGGAAAGCCCACTGTGGCTCAACTGGTAAAGAATCTGCCTGCAATGCAGGAGACCTGGATTCGATCACTAGGTTGGCAAGATCCCCTGGAGAAGGGAAAGGCTACCCACTCCAGTATTCTGGCCTGGAGAATTCCATGAACTATATAGTCATTGGGTTTAGAAAGAGTTGGACACAGCTGAGCGACTTTCACTTTCACTTAGACTCTTGGTGACTTTGCAAAAATATCTCAATTCCCCAAATTATCTGCTTTCTTCTCTATAAAATGGAGTTACCTGTGAAAAGTAGAAGTGTTGATTGCCCAGTTGTGTCCAATTCTTTGTGATACCATGGACTGTAGCCCACCAGGCTCCTCTGTCCACGGGATTCTCTAGGCAAGAATACTGGAGTGGGTTTTCATGCCCTCCTCCAGGGGATCTTCCCAGCCCAGGGATTACATTCAAGTGTCTCATGTCTCTTGCACTGGCAGGCAAGTTCTTTACCACCTGTGAAGTAATATATATATGGAAACACCTAGATGAATGTTGTCAAAAGGAAGCCCCTATATACATGCATTCCCTTCTCAGACTCACAGTGTTTAACGAGGACAACAATAACATTCAGTTCAGTTCAATTCAGTCACTCAGTCATGTCCAACTCTTTGCGACCCCATGCACTGCAGCACGTCAGGCTTCCCTGTCCATCACCAACTCCTGGAACTTACTCAAACTCATGTCCATCAAGCCGGTGATGCCATCCAACCATCTCATCCTCTGTCGTCCCCTTGTCCTCCTGCCTTCAATCTTTCCCAGCATCAGAGTCTTTTCAAATGAGTCAGTTCTTCACATCAGATGGCCAAAGTATTGGAGTTTCAGCTTCAGCGTCAGTCCTTCCAATGCATATTCAGGACTGATAACATTAACAATGATAAATTAAATCTCTTAAATGCTTGTTAAATGCTAAATATTATGTTAAATACTTGATGATCTCTGTCTCTGCACCCATCATTTCCAGTAATGCCTGGAGTAGTTTTCCTTTGGATATCATGTTCCTGCCTCCTTCAAATTTTTTGTGTAAAAGTCAGTGAGATCCTTTCTGAGCACCCCTTTATTTATTTTTTCTCTACGTGTTTCATTTCAGATGGCTTTTATTGCTATGTCTTCAAGTTGACTAGTTTTTTATTTTCCTTCCATAATTATCTACTGTTAATTTCATCCTGTGAAAAAGGAATGAAACAGTGCCATTACAGAGACATGGGTAAACCTAGAGACTTTCATAGAGAGTGCAGTAAGTCAGAAAGGGAAAAACACCATATAATTTCCCTTATATGTGGGATCTAGAAAAATAATACAGATGAACTTATTTTCAAAGCAGAAATAAAGACAGAGATGTAGAGAATGAACTTACAGTTGCCAAAGGGGAAAGGGGAGTGGGATGAATTGGGAGATTGGGATTGACATATATACATTACTGTATTTAAAATAAATGACTGATGAGAACCTACTGTATAATTCAGGGAACTTTATTCAGTGTTCTGTGGTGACCTAAATGGGAAGAAAATCTAAAAACAGGGAATATATGTATACATATAACTGACTCAGTTTGCTGTACAGTAGGAACTAACTCAACATTGTAAAGCAGCTATACTCCAATAAAAATTTTTAAAAATTTCATCCTGTTGTATTTTTATCTTTATTTATTTATTTATTTATTTTTTATTTTTTATTTTTCTTTTTCCTGTTGTATTTTTAATCCCATACACTGAAGTTTTCATGTCTAGAAATGTCAGCATAGGGAAAACAGCTACAATAATTTAAGAAATATCTTTGCTAATTTCCACATCTGTGTCAGTTCTGGATTGGTTTTAGTCGGTTAATTTTTCTTCATATTTTCCTATTTCTTTACATTCTTAGTAACTTTTTTAAATGCCAGACATTGAAGATTTTACTTTGTTGGGTAATGGACATCTTTGTATTTCTAGAAATATTCTTGAGCTTTGTTTTGGGACATAGTTAAGTTACTATTAATAAGGTGAAGTGCAATGAAGTGAAAGCCGCTCAATCCTGTCCGACTCTTTGCAACTCCATGGACTGTAGCCTGTCAGGCTCCTTTGTCCATGGAATTCTCCAGGCAAGAATACTGGAGTGGGTTGCCATTCCCTTCTGCAGGGGATCTTCCCAACCCAGGGATTGAACTGGGGTTTCCTGCATTGCAAACAGATTTTTCACCAGCTGAGCTACCAGGAAAGCTCTTTAGCTTAACTCATTCAGGTCCTGTTCTTAAAATTTGTTAGGTGGGACTACAGCGGTGTTAAGGAAAGACCTAATTATTCCCCAAGGGCTTCCCAGGTGACTCAGTGGTAAAGAATCCACCTGCCAATGCAGGAGACCCAGATTCAATCCCTGGGTGGGGAAGATCCCCTGGAGAAGGAAATGACAACCCACTCCAGTATTCTTGCCTGGAAAATCCCATGGACAGAGGAGCCTGGCAGGCTAAAGTCCATGGGGTCGCAAAAGTCAGACACGACTTAGCGACTAAACCACCAGCACTAGTCACGTCCGACTCACCATGGACTGTAGCCAACCAGATTCCTCTGTTCATGGGACTTCTTAGGCAAGAACACTGGAGTGGGTTGCCATTACCTCCTCCAGGAAAATCTTCCCAACCCAGGTATTGAACGCACATCTTCTGTGTCTCCAGCATTGCAGGCAGAATTTTTAGCATTGAGCCATCATTTCAAAGGTGTGTGTCCATAGCTATCTAAAGACTCTAGGGGACCTTCAATAAATCTCTGAAGTTCCCTCTCTATGCATCCTTCTCCTTTCTGGTACTCTGTCCTGCCCCTCTAGTCACCTTGGTCTCTCTAGAATCCCAGCTTATTTTCTATTCATGGCATTCACCAGATTTTTCTTCAGTTCCCCCTCCCTGAGACATAGCCTGGAAACTCTCAAGTAGAAAGCTGGAGCAGTCATAAGACTCAGCTCATTTATTTCCCATTTCTCAGAGAGTCACTGTCCTTTGTTGCTTAGTGTTCAGTACTTTGAAAACTAAGGTTTTATATATTTGGTTTATCTTTTTGGTTGTTTTCAGGCAAAAAGCTATATTCAGCCTTTCCTTGTCATAGAAGAGGAAGTCTTTAAATTTTTCTTTATCAAAGAAAAACACTGTTTATGTATGTATCACAAGAAAGGTCAGCTGGCTTGAATTTATTTTTGTCATTTATTGATCATGGAAATCCACTTTTGGCATGTGTGCTGGCCAATACTATTTGACTTTTTTAATGACAAATTTAAGAATTCAAAATGAAAAATCACATGAAAACATGGAACTAATCATATTTTCTGAAACTACTACACCATCAGTAATAAAAAGTAAAATAAAGGATGCTTTTATTTTCCTTTGTGTGTGTCTAGAAGTAGACAGGGCAGGAAAACATCTGGACATAATTGGAATTATCAGACAGCAGGACCACAGACAGGCAAGCTGAATCTCAAGGCATCTTTTATCATCAGTCAAGTTATTAATGAGACAAAAGAATACATTTTGTAAAGCATTAGAGTAAGATGGTGTCATTGTGAAGGACATCCCTTTGAGGTGTCATGATAGATGGAAATGAACAGTGACTGCATTGATTCTTCCCTCTGGAGTTGTGAGAACATAGATGCCAGAGTGATAAACGAAGGACTGAACTAAGCGAGAGCAGCAGTGTTTGTGTGATGCTCAAAGGGAAAGCTGAGCTTGGGTTACTTGATATGACATAGTATAGGCGATGAAGTGGATGCAGAACTGAGGCATCTGGAATTTTCTCAAACATGTGAATGTGGAGATGGTGCAGAAGCAGATGGGAAGGGACATCTGTCTGCCTACTTATCACTAGATGATCCAGGGACCTTTCTGGTATTTTTTAAAGTGGTCCCAGATTATGTGCTTATCTTGAACCTGACACCTAACCTCATATGTTTATATCTTAAATGCTGCTTTCATAATGCAAAATGAAGTGGATATTTTCAACTATCATGAAAACGAAGACTTTGGTTGAAATAATTCAATTTGGTTGCATCTCTTGGAACTAGTTAATATAAGTTTTTGCTTTCTTCATATCATATATAAACAATTCTCATAGGGGAGAGTGTAGGGTAATAATAATATTAGCAGATAATACTTATTTGGCTCACTCTAGGCCAAGTTCTTTCTCTGCATCCCTATTTAATCATATCAATGGCTACAGAAATTAGATATTTTAGCATTTGTATATGAGGTGTAGAAAGATTAAGCAACTTGCTCAAAGTCATGCATTTTATGAGTAGTGAATCTGCAAAGCCCCCGATCCTCATCTGACAATGTAGGTACTTATTGAATTTTCTTGAGTTGTTAGTGCAAAGTGAGGTAATGTGTAAAAAGTGCTTAGCTACAGTGCCTAGCACAGAGTAAGCACCCAACACATGATAGGTAAGCATCACCTTCATTATCTTCAGTGCTTTGTTCAAGACCACACACTTGAGTAAGTTGGAGGCTGGATTTGAAAACTAAGTCTGATTCCAGAGGTTAAGCTTTATAATCCAATTCATACAGGCGTTGATGTGGTTAGAGGCATGGCTTCAACCCCTGGCAGGAAGATCTGACAACAGGAAAGTTTAAAGGAAGAAAGGCATGATAGAATCATTGAAGAGGGATCCATGGTTTCCAGAGGAGCTGGTTTCTTCATGAAAGTCTCACTAGAAGCTTTTCCTGTCTACTCAAACTCTAAGGCAAGATAGTGTGCTAAGGACAGACAAGTGGATGACTTGCCAACCAAGGTGGAATGCATGGAATGCCATCAGAAATTCCTGTGAATACCAGTCAAATTGAAAACATGAAAAGATCAGATGCACAACTAGTCTACTGAAGGGGAACAGTTTGCCACTCCAAAATGTGCCTCTTTGGCATATGGAAGCAGAAGAACCAGGATTGCTAAAACAAAGAGTGTTGCTCACCACCCAGTTGTACAAGGGTTAAGTTGTTACCTACTGCAGTTGCCAAATAACAATGCATTCTGAGAGGAAGTTCGATGATATAAGGATATGACACTCTGTGCTTTTTGGACCAGCAGGCCCCTTAAATGGTTAGATGCATATCTCAGGAAGAATTTTAGTGACCCCAGATTCTTACATCTTCTCATACACAGAAAAGGACTAAAATCATTACCTTGAGATATCTGTTTTTTTGTAATTAGCAGTAGCCTTTAACAAAGTTGTATGCTTGACTGCATGCATTCCTTGCCAAAAAGCATGTATAAACTGGCTTTCCCCAACTCTTCAGAGCAGTCTCCTCAAAGCTGAATGGCTGTCTTCCAAGGTACCATCCTGAGCAAGACCCTGAATATAACTTAAACTCACAACTTATGTTGTACATCTTTCAAGTTCAACTTGATTCTTCTCTGTCCCTCCAGGTGCTTTCTTAACTCTCCCTCTAGACCTTATGCTCCCTGGTAACTTGAAAACTGCTCAAGATTTGCGCTCCATCAGACCTGTAATAAAATTCTGCTCAGTTGCTTATTAGCAGTGTGACCTTGAGCAACTTTCTTAACTTCCCTGAATTTCACTTTCTCCATCTGTAATGGAGGAATGATGATAGCACTTAACCTTTGTCAAGGAGCTGCCCAGAATGTGGATCTATCAATCCCAGGACGAAAGAGCTGCAGGAGAAAGGGACCTTGTGGGAACCTTTAAAGAACTCTGTTAGGAGAGTCAGCTGGTTACCATCCCCCAAACCTACATTCTGGAGGCTAGCCAGCCACATAAGAACAGGCTTATTTCTTTACTCCTCTCCCCTTCATATACCCAACCCCAAGACTCCAGTGGGGAGCCAGATAGCATAGCAAATGGGCGAGGAGACTAACAAGATAAAAATAAAGAGTAGAAGCCTCTAATCCAAAGCTCCAAGAACTGGAGAGGGGAGAAGACTTGATTCCTAAATCAATATTCAGAATATTCATTGTTAACATGGGACAAAATATTTTCATTTCTGATTTGAGCCTTGTTTTTAATGACATAAGTGGCCAGGTGGTGTTACAGTACCTGGAAATAACCAGAAAAGTTCAATTCTTCCTCCTGTGGAAAAGAAAACTCACCTGGAAGCAATAAAGTTTAAAGGGACTGTACGAAGCACAAAGTTATGTGTTACTCATAATCTTAAATTGCTTATTCAACGTATGGTTTACTTCAACGTCACAAATCATTATGACCGTAGATAGGATAGAAGAAAATAGAACCATTAATGCTCTGTGAATGTGAGGGGTTACTAATAGTCAAATAATCCTAATAGCCAAAGGATGACAAAAATTAGAAGAAACAGTCAAAGAGAGAGCCAAATAGTGTGGATTTTATAAAAAATGGAACTTTGCTTTACTGTTTGTCTCCCTACTGGGGTCTTGGGGTTGGGTATGTTTCCAATCTTTTGCTTTCCTTTCATTTATTTTTGCTATTCTTTACTCACCTTCCTGAAATGGTTGCTAAGTTCACAGTTTTTTAGCATCTCTCCCTCTCTTTTTTTTTTTTTTTTTATAATCTATACATCTGAAACAACACATTTATCTCTATGGATAACTTTAGCTGAGTTACATATATTATTATGACATATCTTCATTATCATCCAGTTTAAAATATTTTTAAATTTCTACTGCAACTTTCATCTTTGACCCATGGGTTATTTCGAAATGTATTTATATTAATTAAGCTCCAAATGCTTGGTAATTCTCTAGGTATCTATATTTTTTAAAAAATAGATTTATTCCACTCTGAAAAAACAACACTTGGTACAGTTTCCTTTGAAATATTTAGAGACTTGTGTTGTGGTTCATCATATGCTCAATTCTGGAAAAATTTTCCATGTGAACTGTAAAATAATGTGTGCTTGGACTTCCCTGGCAGTCCAGTGGTTAAGAGTTTGCCTTCCAAGGCAGGTGTGCGTTTGATCCCTGGTCAAAGAGGTAAGATTCCACATGCCTCGTGGCCAAAAAACTAAAATGTAAACCAGAAGCAATATTGTAACAAATTCAATAAAGACTTTAAAAATGGTTCATCTCAAGAAAATCTTTTAAAAATATATATTCTGTTATTTTGGAGTGCAGAGTTCTATATATTTCAGTTATGATAACTTTGTTATTTACATTAATCAAAATTCTAAATTCCTACCTGTTTGTAAATTGCTTTTTTTTCTATCAGTTACTGAGCATAGTTTGTTAAAATTTCCCAATATAGTTATGTTTTTTTTTTCCCCACCTCTCAGTTTATTTCAGTCAGATTTTGCTGTGTATACTTTGAGGCTCTATTATTAGGTGAACACAAATTTGAAACTTTTATATCTGTCTAGTGAGTTGCCCAATTTACGATGAAGTGTCCTGCTTTATCTTTAGTGAAGCTTCTTGCCTTCAAATCTGCTTTGATGTTGGTCCAGATGCGTTAGCTTTCTTTGATTAGTGTTTGTACAGTTTATCTGCTTTTATCATTTAATGTTCAGTTATTCTGTATATATTTAAGGTGTAGCTCTTATAAACAGCTTATTTTACTTGTGTCATTATTTATCAATTAGTACATTTAATTTAGGGCTTCTCTGGTGGCTCAGTGGTGAGAGAATCTGCCTGCAATGCAGGAGATGCAGGTCTGAAGATTTGGTCCCTTGGTCGGGAAAATCCCCTGGAGAAAGAAATGGCAACAATACAAGAATATTACAGTATTCTTGCCTGGAAAATCCCATGGACAAAGGAACCTGGTGGACTATGGTCCATGAGGTCGCGAAGAGTTGGATATGCTACTACTACTACTAAGTCACGTCAGTCGTGTCCGACTCTGTGCGACCCCATAGAAGGCAGCCCACCAGGCTCCTCCGTCCCTGGGATCCTCCAAGCAAGAATACTGGAGTGGGTTGCCATTTCCTTCTCCAATGCATGAAAGGGAAAAGTGAAAGTAAAGTCGCTCAGTCGTGTCCGACTCTTCACGACCCCATGAGCTGCAGTCTACCAGGCTCCTACATCCATGGGGTTTTCGAGGCAAGAGTACTGGAGTGGGAGTTGGATATGACTTAGTGACTAAACCACCACCACCACATTTAATTTATTCACTGATATATTGGACAGTAAGAGAGTAGGTTTTACTATTTGGATTCCATTTGTTTCATATGTTTGATACTTCCTCACTACATTGTATTGCCTGCATTTACAATAAGTATTCTTATCATATTTTCTATTTCTAGTACTTGTTAGTTGTATCATCTTTTATTATTTTTTAGTGGTTAGCTCAAGATTTCAATCCATCCTTTATTTATTACAGTCTGAAATGAACCTGTACTTTTACCATTTCCTGATTAATATAAGGGATTTAAAAAACTTTATTTATCCTTCTCATGCCTATTAGTTTTTGTGTCATATATTTCTGTTTAACATATTTTAAACCTCACAACTTGATCATATGCTATCAAATGTATTTACTTACACATCAATCTTTCTATTGCTTTGTGCTACTTCTGATATTTCTTTGTTTCCATTTAGGATAGATTTCTATCTTCTGTCATAAGAAATCCTTTCATCTCTTTTTCATCCTAGGTTTATGGTGAAAAATACATTTTTGTGAAAATGCTTTTGTTTTGATTTCATACTTATAGGATATTATCACTGGTTAAAAATTTGAAGTTGGCAGTATTGAAGATGGCATTACATTATCTTCTGGTTTTATTATTTCTATTGAGAAGCCATCTGTCAGTATTATTGTTGCTCCTTTGAAATGATTTTTTTTTCTTTTAACCCTTTTTAAGAATTTCTCTTCCTTTTTTTCCAGATGTATTATGAGATGTTTAAGAGTTGCTTTCTTTGTGTTTATCCTTCTTGGAGTTTAAAGTGTTTGTTGAATCCATGGCTTGATATCTTTCTTGTTTTAGAAAACTTTTGACCACATTTCTTCAAATATGTGCACTCTATTCTCCTTCTAGGACTTCAATTATATGCAGGTTAAATTTTTCCTCTGCAAACTTGGATCTCTACTACTAACCTATCATTCAGTTCACTGGTCTTGCTTCTCTTCAGCTATGTCCAGTCTGCTATTGAACTCATCTATTGAGTTTCATTTTCAGTTTTTGTAATTTTCTTGTAAAATTTCTATTTGATTTTTTCTGGTGGGGGGAAGAGAGAGTGGTGCTGATCAGTGATCACATTATTCAGTTTCACTCTTTGGACACAAATAGTTCTTTCTGTACCTCAACTGTTTTCCTTCTTTAAAAAAAAAAAATTGAATTTTCATTTGGCTGCGCTGGGTTTTAGTTGCAGCCTGTAGGCATGAGGGATCTCATTCCCTGACCAGGGATTGACCCAGGCCCCCTGTATTGGGAGCATGGAGTCTTAACTACTAGATTACCAGGGGTGTCCAAATTTTTTATATATCTGTTGAACTGTTCATCTTGACATATTTTTCTTGAATATATTGGTCATAGATATTTTTGTTTTATATGTGATAACTACAATATTTGTATTTTCCATAGGTTCATTTCTGTTATCTACTTTTTTTCCTCATTGGTCTTTTCTATTGATTTGCCTAATAGATTTTTAATAAAAACATTTTGGATCTTGCATATAAAAAAATCTTAGACATAATTTGATTTAGGGTCATATGAAATATTTTCTTTTAGAGGTTTTTTTTTGTTTTTTTGTTTTTTTTCCTGCTGAAAGGCAGTTAGCCTGGGGATAAATTACTTTAATTCACTTTAAGAATAGAGATGATTGAAATCTGGTTTCATGTGGGGCTGGTCTATTTCTTGTTAACCTTTTTTCTCCTGCATGATCCTTTCAAAGATATCAACTGGAAACCTTAGATGTTTACTATAGTCTCTTCTCTTTGAGGGCCTCAAACTTGAATTTTTTTACTCCAAGCCCTATTAGTCTAAAATTTTGCTTAGCTTCTCAGCCTCTCAGAGACTGCCTACAAATCAGCCAATGCTTTGAAGGGAAAAGCAGAGCCAAGCGTCAGGCTTATCTCCAGGCTTATCTCTTTGTACTTCCCTTCTTTAAGAATCTTACTCCCTTGATGGCTTCCCAGTGTTTTCCAACAGACCCTTTTTTTTTTTTGATTCATATTTTATTCAGCTTTCCCAGTTGTTCTTGGCAGTAGAAGTTAGTCCTGTACAAGTTAGTATGCCATCACTAGAATCAGAACCTCTTATCGTACTTTTTCAAATTGTAATTTTTGAGGTACATATTTTATCTTTACTATTAAGTGATAAACTCCTAAAAGACTGGTTGATCTTTTACTTATAACAACTTTCCCAACATATATACATTACTGACTGGCTGAATTAATAAATTTTTATTGAAAGTCTCCCAATTAAAAAAAGATTAAACTCATTTTCTTTGAGTTAAAATTTCCCATAAAGATGCTATTGAAGAGTTATTATGATAAGTGAATATAGACTCAGAAAAGTGAGCCAGCTAAACTACATCAAAGTTTTAAAATAATGTCAGAAAAGTCAGACACAGAAATTCTGAACACCTTTAACTCCCCAGGATTTATTCATCCTACACGAAATAGGTGTTCTGCTACTGACACTTTGATCTGACATCTTCGTGTTGTCAGAGTTCAGAAGCCTTAAGGCCTCAAAGTGCTCCTCTGATTTTGATCCAAACCATAATCACATTTTGATCCATTGCAGAAAAGAGGTCTAATCTCTAGAGTCCAACAGCAGCTATGGCACCAGAGGGACCATAAATACATAGACCAAAGGCCCAGTGAGGGGCAAACAACTGATAAATGTGCTGCTGAAAATGTCTGTCCATTTCCTTCTTTCCCTTTGTTCAATGACTCGCTATAAGAATATTCATTTTTCCTTTTCTAGTCTTTTGAATTATGTTTTTTATTATTGCTGCTTTTTTAAGAAATGTTTTAATGTTAGTGAAAGTGAAAGTGAAGTCGCTCAGTCGTGTCCGACTCTTTGGGACTCCATGGACTGTAGCCCACCAGGATTCTCCATCCATGGGATTTTCCAGGCAAGAATACTGGAGTGGGTTGCCATTTCCTTCTCCAGGGGATCTTCCCGCCCAGGGATCGAACCCAGGTCTCCTGCATTGCAGGCAGAGGCTTTACCCTCTGAGCCACCAGGGAAGCTGCAAATACTAGAGCTAGGTAGATGCAGACAGGGATATGAAAAGTATCAAAAAGAATACTTATTTCCAAAATAGGAGAGACAGGTGTGTGTGTGTGTGTGTGTGTGTGTGTGTGTGTGTGTGTGTGTGGTGATATATATGATGAAGAAGGTTGACAGCCTAGACAGGATGAAACCAGAGCATCTTCCAAATTCCAGATTTCATCCTTACTGTGGAAAATGCATAATTATTGAATGAGCAACTGGATTTCCAGGAAATTGTTGAAGTGTTGGTACTTATTGCTACAGGAAATTCTTAAATGTGAGGTGCTTGGTCACAGGATTTAGCAAAGGTTGTTTCAAAGTAAAGGCACCTCTGAAGTATTGCCTTTTTTAAAATATAAAAAGGCATTCTAATACTCCAACAGATTGCAGTATTAGAATCTGATCTAGAGTGTTTGGGAATTCAGAGTCCCCAAAACAAGAATTTTAATCTAAATTGAACAGTTCAGGAAAATGTGGACAGGGATGACACGAGTCAGAGTCCTGGAAACCTGAGCCAGGAGAGAGTTTGACAATTGCATTTAGATTAAATCAGCTAACTGGATTATTTCATATGGTGGTTCCACAGATACAATGCCTGCCTTATCCAGGACAGACTCAACTAAATCCGTCATCTTACCAGGGAAGAATATAAGGATAAACACGTCTCTTTCAACTCATTAGTGAAATGGTTTTAACAATATTTTATTGCTTGCCTAACTGAGGAATATAGTATTTTGATAATTAATTGGTAACATTTCATTTCAAGTCATCTTTATCTGCCCAATAGTTATTTACTGAGCGCACACATTATTAGATTCAGGGGGATCATTAAATGAAAGATACTGACTATATTAATTAGAATAGTTTTGACTGCTGCTAACAGAAAATCCCAAAATAATATGCAGTAGAGGTATAGTATATTGCTTGTTTCCAGGTAACTTCCACCATCCATGTTGTCATGGTCCAAACTGGCATTCATGTTCCCAGGACAAAGTAGAAGGGACAAAGTTTGGGTATCAGCTGTCCAGTTTTGAAAGACTTCTAATTATTATTATTTTAGTTTACATATTGAAAAATCAACTTTTTGCATACAGTTTTGAGTTTTTGCACATATGTAGATTTGGGTAGCCACCACTGAAAACTCAGCCTCTGTGCACTGGTGCTGAATCAAATCTCAGAGACAGATTTTTGGCTGAAGTAGAAAAGAATAGCTTTACTGCTTTGCCAGGGAAAGGGGGTACAGTGGGCTCATGTCCCTCAAAACTGTGTGTCCCAACTGGAAAGATTTGGTGAGGAGTTTTATAGCAATGGTTCAAGGGTGGAGTTGCTGATAAGAATCAGGGTGTGTGCAGGGCCATCTAGCCTCAGGTGGTCTCTTGAAGAGTTCTCTGGAATGAAGAATGCTAGTATCTTCCATTCAGTGGGTGTTTAAGTTCTGTAAAAAGCTCAAAGATAATGTTATGTGTACCCCTTAAGGTGGAAGTAGGACCCTGCCCCTAAGCTGCTCTATTGTTTCTTGGCTGCTACTCCATTTCTAGATTAGCAACCGTTTGAAAGGCTTCAGGGAGCCCGAGAGGGTCCTGATCAGTTTCACCATCACAGATAAAATACAGAGTAATTTCATCAGCCCCTAAATTCTTTCATACTACCTCTTTGTAATCAACTTCCTCAACAAACCCAACCCCTGGCAACTGCTGGCCTGTTCTCCATTTCTATAGTTTTGCCTTTTACAGAATGTCATATAAACGGAATTATATATCATAAAAGCATTCAACTTTTTAGTTTTGGCTTCTTATATGTTATATGTTCAGTCATTCAGTCATATCTGACTCTTTGTGGCCCGATGGACTATAGCCCACCAGGCTCCTCTGTCCATGAAATTTTCCAGGCAAGAATTCTGGAGTGGGTCACCATTTCCTACTCCAGGGAATCTTCCCAACTCAGGGATCAAACCCACATCTCTTGCATCTCCTGCATTGACAGGTGGATTCTTTACCACTTGCACAACCTAGGAAGCTCCTTCTTTGATATAGTATAATATAACTGAAATCCATCCTATTGTGTGAATAATAGTTTATTTTTTTTATTACAGAGCAATATACCACTGTGTGGATATACCACAATTAATCCTTTCACCCACTGAAGAATATTTTGGCTCTTTCCAGTTGAGGTGATTTTGAATATTAATATAAATGTTTACATAGATGTTTTTGTTCTGAAAAAGTTTTTTTCTTTAAATGCCTAGGTCATAGTGTAGTTACATGCTTAACACTGTTAGAAATAGCCCAGATGTTTCTGGTGTAGCTGTATCATTTTAGCTTTAATCAGTGGGAGATAGAGTGGAGTGTGTTTACTCCTTAAATGATATTAGAAAACTGTCAGCTATTTTTAAAGAAAGTATCAACCTCATGCTTATACATGCTTACATGTCATTGACCAGAATTTAATATGCTTATTCCCATCTGCAAAGGTATGCGACTATATTCTCAGTCAAAAAGTAGAATCTCTGTCATTATGGGAGAATGGAAAAAGCATATATTAGGGGAAAGATAGCGATTTTTGAACCACTCTCTATTTCCAAAAATTTGAAGGTCTGATAGTGGATATAGGTATGGAAATCATGTGTTACACTGTTGTATTGTAAATGCTATGAGAGATTTATCTTTGTGAGCATAGTTTCCATAGTGGAGTGTCTGGAACCTCGAGCACTTTGAGGATAGTCATGTAGATCCCAAAACTTTTGTGATATTTTGAAAAACTTCACAGTAATGATATATTTACCTTTAATTAAGCTTTCAAAGTTTAGCAAAGCATTACATTTATTTCCTCTGGTTGGAATTTTGTCAGCTTAGTTAGTAATTTTTGTTTTCTTATTCTTATTAAAAATTTATAATAGATGTAAAATTTCTCAGTTATTAAAAATGTAAAACAAATTTCTTTTACTTAATAAGTGCAATGTAGTAGACAGTATCTTTCAAAACATGGGACCTTCATGTTGTTGGTAGATTTTATTAGTCTAGATTGTTTGACAGCAAATAACAAAATAGCAAAAATACAATTTTGTTTTTAGACAGTTTCTCAGAAGCAAAAGAGAAAAGGCGGCATTTATTGACTCATGTAATCCTGAGAAACATACTGGAATAACATCATTTGTGATTTCTTGTGGGTTCAAAAGTATCACCAACCAGAAAACTTTTATCTCTTCTCTTATATGCAACATGGGCATTTTTCTCATTAAAGAGGCAATAGCAATTGGCCAGATAGCCTGTTAGCATAACTTTTCAGTAACATCATTGGGAAGAGTTAATTTTGTTCTCCCAGAATCTATGCATCAGTCATGGGAAAGAGATCTGATGGCTTCTTCTTGGAATAGATACCCATTCCAAACCAATTATCATGGCCAACGTGATACAGAACAAACTTTGGCCCATCGTGGACTACAGGCCCATCCTGGACTACCTGCATGATCATGATTTGTTACTGGATGAATATAAAGAAAGCTGAGCGCCGAAGAATTGATGCTTTTGAGCTGTGGTGTTGGAGAAGACTCTTGAGAGTCCCTTGGACAGCAAGAAGATCCAACCAGTCCATCCTAAAGGAGATCAGTCCTGGTTGTTCATTGGAAGGACTGATGTTAAAGCTGAAACTCCAATACTTTGGCCACCTCATGCGAAGAGCTGATTCATTTGAAAAGACCCTGATGCTGGGAAAAATTGAGGGCAGGAGGAGAAGGGAACGACAGAGGATGAGACGGTTAGATAGCATCACTGACTCGATGGACATGGATTTGGGTGGATTCCGGGAGTTGGTGGTGGATAGACAGGCCTGGCGTGCTGCAGTCCATGGGGTCGCAAAGAGTCGGACACAACTGAGAGACTGAATTGAACTGAACTGAACTGAATATACAGGGAAAAGAAAAGAATGTGTGTTGGAAAAAGAAAAGAATAGCTATCTAACCTTAATACAGTGGGCAATAAGAGAACCCAATATTATACCTGATGTAATTTTCTTATCTTTTCTTTTGGTTGAGTATCTTATTTTTCTTCAATTTCATACCTATATCATTCATCAAGTTTTTCCTTTGAGAAGATAACAATCAGAGAAGTTCCTGAAATTATTACTTTTAGTAATATATTCCAAAGTTAACTTTCTTCTTTCTGTCAGGAGTTCTGAAATGTTACTTTGTGTCCCCAAGTCAGGAATATTTTCTATCATTAGAGCCAGACAAGAAATCTCAACTTTATTTTAGCCATAGGTGGTATAGATCTGAAAGATCTTTACAATTTTTTTTTTCTATCCCTTTGTCACAGTCCAGCTGTGATATAGAAAACCTAGCACCAGGCTTGAGTACTAATTTGAAATACTATAGTTTCCTACCTTAAAAATGCCCCAGACTACTTTCATTTAAACTTCCGACAATTACTTAGTAAAAATTTGTTAAGTAAATGCATTTTAAATCAATAATAAATGTTGTTCATTCAGAACATCAAATATCAAAGACATTTTTGTCTTTTTTGAGATCTTACAATTTTCCTTCTGTATATTAACATTGATGGTGCATGTTTCATCTTAACTTTTTAAAGAATTTTTATTTATTTATTTTTGGCTGTGCTGGGTCATTGTTGCTGCACATGGGCTTTCTCTAATTGCAGTGAGAAGGAGCTACTCTCTAATTTCAGTGAACAGGCTTCTCGTTGCCGTGGCTTCACTTGTTACGAAGCATGGACTTTAGGGTCCGTAGCTATCAGTAGTTGTGGTGCATGGGCTTAGTTGATCCGTGGCATGTGAAATCTTGCATCAGTATTGAACCTGTGTCCCCTACATTGATTGTCAGGTGGATTCTTAACCACTGGACCACAAGAGAAGTTCCATATTACATTATTACTGACTATATATATGCTGTACACATTGAATCTGTAGATTGCCTTGGGCAGTATGGTCATTTAGTAATATTAATTCTTCCAATTCATTCTTCAAGTTAATCCATCAATGTCTTATAGTTTTCTGAGTACAGGTCTTCTACCTCCTTAGTTAGATTTATTCCTGGGTATTTTATTCTTTTTGATGCAATTCTAAGCTGGATGGTTTTCATAATGTCTCTTTCTGGCAGCTTGTTCATAGTATATAGAATTGAAACAGATTTCTGTATATTAAGTTCATATCCTGCAACTTTTTCTGAATTCATTTATTAGTTCTAATTTTTTTGGTGGCAGCTTTAGGATTTTATGCGTATAGTATTATATCATCTGCAAATAGTGACAGTTTTACTTCTTTCAAATTTGGATTTATTTTTTTTTCTATGCATTACATATGTTGTTTTCATAATAAAGTTAAAATATCTTATGACAAGATATGAAGACTTATGTGGTCTGATATCTGACTGAATTGCTCATTTATCTGTTACTGCCACCTTCCAACTCTCACCCCTGTGGTTTTTCTCCAACCATCTGTAGTAAACTTCTTTTAGATTCTTGAACTTGTGCTTTCTCTCTTCATCATGATTTTCTGCATTAGGCTTGTCCTTGTCCATTCTTCATACCCCTTTTACTCATTTTGTTTCTGTTCATCTTATTGATCTCAATTTAAATTCACTTTTATCAGAAAGCCTGCTTTGATAATCCCTTTGTCCAATCTGTTGTCTGTGATAAGATCTCCTCTGTCATCATCTCCAAAGCACCTGTATTTTTTCTATCTCAGCACTTATTCAGTTGTTTGTGAAAGCCTATTAACGTGTTTGTCTCTATCATTTTACTATAAACTCCATAAAGGCAAGAACTATTTGAATTTTTTCACCAATATGTCCCTCATCCCTAGTAAAGTGCTGAGTTTTCATTGATATTTCCTGTTCACTGTGATGTTAAACACCTTTTAAAGTGTTTGTTGACCATTTTTATATCTTTTCTTGTGAGGCATATGTTTCAATCATCCATTTTAAAATCAAATGTTTGTCTTTTTATTATCTGGTTTTAAGAATTCATATCTACTCAGAATGAGTCATTTGCAAGTATCGTTTCCTCTATGTGGCTTGCATTTTCATTTTCTTAACAGGGCCTTTCCAAAAAAACTTTGAATTTGATTGAGTCTCATTTATTAATATTTTTCTTTTATGAGTTTTAAATACTAAGAAATCTTTATTAACCCAAAGTCATGATGATTTTATACTTTGTTTTCTTCTAGGAGTGTTTGTTTGCTTTATCTTCAAAGCTTAGATCAGCCATCCTTTTCAGGTTAATTTTTTTGTATGGTGTGAGGGAATAGTTGAGATTTTTTTTTTTTCCATGTAGATATCCAGTTATTTCAACACTGTATGTTGAAAAGACTATACTTTTTCCATTAAGTTACTTTGGCATCTCTATGACAATCAATTGACCAAATATATGTGGATCTTTTTGTGTGTGTGGACTCAATTACCATAACTCATGAGAGCTGGTATGTAATGGAGAAGGAGAACCAACCATTAAAAACGAATGTAAGATAACCACAGAGATTGAGAAGAGACGCGTAAAATTAGTAATATCTGATCTTGCAACTACCTCTCGGCTCTCCCTTTACCCTATTCCCCATTCAAGGTAACTACTACACAGGACAGAAATGTTTCCCAGAGTAAGTAGGTTATTTAGGTCACGAAATTTATCTAATCAAAGGAAAAAGTGTAATTCCTTCATTAGATTTTCTTTGGAAATTGTAGACAACAGCTGACAATCAGGACAGGTGCATATTATGATTTCTGCTTTCCCAGTCTGTTTCTTAGCCCTGCTTAAGTCTTCAATTAGATGCATATTGCTACATTAGAAAATTTTCATTCAAGCTCAGTAGATAAGTGTAGATAAAACCATCATGAGAAAAAGCATAATCAGGGTAATTCACATTCATGGTAACTCCTAAAGCTGAGAGTGAATGCATATAGAGAATAATAACACAAGACTAATTGATCTACATGGATAAATAGGATAAAATGGACCCATATTTACCTACATTGGTTCCACATCTGATGTTATTTGAATTCACAGCTTACTTTGAAATGTCCTCTAAAGGTGTTATTTGCTCAATGTATACACTTAAAAATAGTACCAAAGCCTTGACTGGAGTCAAGGCTAACAAATTTCAGACAGACAGGGGAAAATATATTTTTATTTTACTGTATTGTAGACATATTTATTTTATTTTCCAAAAATAACCCCTACATTTTCAAATAAACATTGCTCTTCTACAAGATACTGCTATCAAGAAGCCTCATCTTGTTTTAGATGAAAGCATCTTTACGTCTTGGTGGCTATCTTCAGTATTGACAATTTTCAAAAGGCATTGCTAATAGCAAGAATACACAGAAGAACTGTACAAAAAAGATCTTCACGACCCAGATAATCACGATGGTGTGATCACTCACCTAGAGCCAGACATCCTGGAATGTGAAGTCAAGTGGGCCTTAGAAAGCATCACTATGAACAAAGCTAGTGGAAATGATGGAATTCTAGTTGGGCTATTTCAAATCCTGAAAGATGATGCTGTGAAAGTGTTGCACTCGATATGCCAGAAAATCTGGAAAACTCAGCAGTGGCCACAGGACAGGAAAAAGGTCAGTTTTTATTCCAATCCCAAAGAAAGGCAATGCCAAAGAATTCTCAAACTACCACACAATTGCACTCATCTCACTCGCTAGTAAAGTAATGCTCAAAATACTCCAAGCCAGGCTTCAGTAACAATACGTGAACCATGAACTTCCAGATGTTCAAGCTGGTTTTAGAAAAGGCAGAGGAATCAAATTGCCAACATCTGCTGGATCATTGAAAAAGCAAGAGAGTTCCAGAAAAACATCTATTTCTGCTTTATTGACTATGCCAAAGCCTTTGACTGTGTGGATCACAATAAACTGTGGAAAATTCTGAAAGAGATGGGAATACCAGACCATCTGACCTGTCTCTTGAGAAACCTGTATGCAGGTCAGGAAGCAACAGTTAGGACTGGACATGGAACAACAGACTGGTTCCAAATAGGAAAAGGAGCACGTCAAGGCTGTATATTGTCACCCTGCTCATTTAACTTATATGCAGAGTATATCATGAGAAATGCTGGGCTGGAAGAAACACAAGCTGGTGCTGGGAGAAATATCAATAATCTCAGATATGCAGATGACACCACCCTTATGGCAGAAAGTGAAGAAGAACTAAAGAGCTTCTTGATGAAAGTGAAAGAGGAGAGCGAAAAAGTTGGCTTAAAGCTCAACATTGAGAAAACTAAGATCATGGCATCTGGTCCCATCACTTCATGGGAAGTAGATGGGGAAACAGTGGAAACAGTGTCAGACTTTATTTTTTTGAGCTCCAGAATCACTGCTGATGTTGATTGCAGCCATGAAATTAAAAGACGCTTACTCCTTGGAAGGAAGGTTATGACCAACCTAGATAGCATATTTAAAAGCAGAGACATTACTCTGCCAACAAAGGTCCATCTAGTCAAGGCTATGATTTTTCCAGTGGTCATGTATGGATGTGAGAGTTGGATGGTGAAGAACGCTGAGTGCCAAAGAATTGATGCTTTTGAACTGTGGTGTTGGAGAAGACTCTTGAGAGTCCCTTGGACTGCAAGGAGATCCAACCAGTCCATCCTAAAAGAGATCAGTCCTGAGTATTCATTGGAAGGACTGATGCTGAAGCTGAAACTCCAATACTTTGGCCACCTCATGCAAAGATTTGACTCATTGGAAAAGACCCTGCTGCTGGGAAGGATTGGGGGCAGGAGGAGAAGGGGACGACAGAGGATGAGATGGTTGGATGGCATCACCGACTCAATGGACATGGGTTTGGGTAAACTCCGGGAGTTGGTGATGGACAGGGAGGCCTGGCGTGCCGCGATTTATAGGGTCGCAAAGAGTCAGACTCGACTGAGTGACTGATCTGAACTAAACTGAACTGAATAGCAGTTCAAAATGCACTTCCTGAGATCTAACGTGATATAGTCATAACATGTGCTATATTCACCCTATAGATGTATTTGAACATTACTTGCACATATAATGCAATGATAATTTTTATATCTGAATCATCATTTCCTGTACTTGTTATTCTTCCATATAACATATATTTTTGTTTCCATCAATCTTTTGTTTATTTTCTTGTTCTGGGCCATCTGGTATTACTGGAAATTTTGATTTCTGTTTCTAGTTCTTCAGTAAACTCCATAAAGATAAATACTACAGCCTATCCATTTCTGTATTTTCCAAAGCTCTAATGAAGTACCATGAATTTGGTTATATTCAATGTATATTTGTTGAAATAATTTTTTATATATATTAAAGATCAGGACTAATTCCTTAGTTATATACCAATTACATTATCAACGTTTCACTCTACATTTCCAGGACACAATTAAGCTTATGGCGTATCAAAGTCTCAGTAACAAGGAGACAGGTTTGACGGTGTGGGATGGTTAAAATGCTTAATGTTCAATTAGCCTCCTTGGATTAAGTCTAGTAAAGGAAAAGGCAGGTAATTTAAAGTTGTATTATGGAGAATATTATTTTACAAAAATCTTAAGAGGGCAATTTGAAAAGGGCATTGATGGCTCAAAACTTAAAATATCCAATGCATGATTTTGAAACTACAAAATCAGACAAAAGGACTATAAATATACTGAAAGTGAGTGGTACAGATTAGAAAACTGAAAAATGTAACTAAATTCAATATAAAGAATTTATTTAATCTAGCAGTAATAGGAAAAGGTGGACAATATAAATGACTCCTAAATCTACAGTGATATCCATTATAATAAATTACCAACATGAGGAATGCTGTGATACTAAATGTAATTTTCTTGAGTCATTACATTTCAAAGACATAGCACAACAGCAAGTATATAAAAATGTGGATATACGAAATGTGAACAAACTTCCCCCACTGGGAAGCAAAGGAAATTATGGCTCCTTGTGAAGTGTTACAAGAATGTTAGGCAGTTGTAAAGCTGGGTGTGGTGGTGATGTAGGGTGTGTCTGTTAGGGTGTGTGTGAGTAAAGAGAGTGAAATTCACTCAGTTGTGTCCCACTCTTTGCAACCTCACAGACTGTAGCCCACCAGGCTCCCCTGTCCATCGAATTTTCCAGGTCAGAATACTGGCGTGAGATGCCATTCCCTTCTCCAGGGGATCTTCCTAAACCAGGGATCGAACCCAGGTCTCCCACATGCAGGCAGATTCTTTACTGTCTGAGCTACCAGAGAAGCCCAAAAAGCGGATTTTTTTAAAACTTTTTTTTTTTTTTTTTTGGTGAAGAGGCTATGCCATGTGGCATGTGGGATCTTAGTCCCCAGGCCAGGGATCAAACTTGTGTCCCCTGCAGTGGAAGCACCTCAGAGTCTTAACAACTGGACCATCAGGGAAGTTGTGTGTGTATACCTGGCAGCAATTGAATGTATCCTCAGAATTCAAGAACGAACTCTGAACATGAATTTGGTGACGTTTGCCATCATCAGAAATAACTTGTTTTAAAAGATGTCTTCTGAATAGAGAGCTGGTAAAGCAAGGGCCTCCCAAAATACAGCCACTTTAGCCCAACTTTTTCACAGCTTCAGTGTGAAAATTTCCCACTTGGAGTTGCATCCTATCTCACAGAATGTGGGCTTTGAAGGGAGTCTGCGGTAGGGTCAGTAAGTCCAAATTTCTAATTACGTGAAACACTGAACAAAGGGATGGTCTAATCAATCTGAAAAGATGTCACACAAATCCATTCTAAAAATCCACACTTCTGGACTCTTCTGAATGTTCTCCTGAGATATAATCTGAAATTTCATTCATTGGCTCTAGTTCTGTCCAATGGAGTCACAGAGTTTAATGCTAATTTTTCACCTCCATTAATACTTTAAAAATGTTTGAATTTAGTTCTCCTTTAAACATTCTATCAATCCAGATAAATGTTTTCAGTTCCCGGTATGATATGACTTCCAGTTCCCAAGTGATCCTGGTTCTATCTCTTTTGAATGGATTCTTATTTGTCTGTATCTTCAGTGTTGTGACTCTCACTGTGATAGAAAAATAGACAAAATATTGGAAGGGTTAATTCACGAAAGAAAAAAACATAAAGTGTCAAAAATGTGCAAAAATATTTACCTTCCATGATAATCAATTTAATGCTAATTAAAGCTAGTCACCCTTTTTGGCATGGGTAAAATTGGCAAAGATGAAAAAAATACCAATTTTTGACAAGGATGCAGGGAAGCAGACACCACTGTATGCTGGAACAATAAAAGAAAAAAATCAGAGGAGTGTTCAAAAATTCAAAAACAAACTTATTTATCAAATAGAAAAAAATGACAGTAGAGGAATGGTTAAATAGATTACGGCAAAATGTAGCAACTGAAAATGTAGGATAATTTAGTGACATTGGGAAAATGTTTGTGATTTCTTATTAAGGAGCAAAGCAGGCTATAAAATAGCACATTTTATATTTATGTAATTTATCTAGTATCTATAGAAAAGTACCAGAGAAATACCAAGCAGTGTGATAATGAGTATCATACTTTTCTGTCTTTTCAATGTTTTTGACAGTGGAAATTTACTACTTGTCCAATTAGAAATCAAGTAAAAATGAGTTTTAAAGCTATTTCAGAAGTGGTCTGATTAACCTTGAATCTTGCTACTTGTTCTTAGACTCTCTTAGCATGGGTCTTAATGACCTTTTAAAATTGCTACATCTTAGATTGTTTTAAAGCCTCTAAATATGTTTTATAAATACTATTGTTAAGTCATGCTCCTGTCTCTTTTGAACCTAAGCGCCTGGTTTAACGTTTGTTCTTGTCAAATGTCATTTGGTTTCATTGAACCCATACTTTGGACTGTTAAATGTATACATATATTTTGTTGTTGTTGTTTCTTCTATTGTCCCATATTGAAGAGCCACCCACACCTCTGCATGATCCACAGATGCATTTGCTTGGTATTAATGTCCTCATCCAACGTTAACACCCTTTTATCCATCAAAGACTGTGGCATAGTATATGCCCTTTTTAACTAGAGATGAGACCTATTATAATCATTATCACCAAAAGATATGTTGGATAAGTCATTTTAATTTGAGGCAAAACTGCCACCAAAGATGGAAGACCATTCTGAGTTTATTTCATTGTAGGTGTTATACTTTGGGGGAAATTCAGGAATTTGGAGGAAAATAATTCGGAGAGATTACAGTGATTTCATAAGCATAGAAAACAGTATACTTGAAAAGTTTTACCAATGTTAGGTGCAAGAACTCTTAACAGCGCATGGTATAAGATGCTACTGGTGTACACTATATTTGTGTTATTCAAGAATTTTAGCCATGGGATTAGGGTAAGTGAGAATCTTATTTTATTCTTGTCAAGCAATTTAAGGTATTCTTATCACCAGTTACAACTGTTAGAAATTCAAACTTTTGTCATTTGCCAACTAGGTGCTATAGTTTCTTGTCCTGAAAAGGAATTTCACATTGATCTAGAAGAAGGTAAACACTGGCAGATTATCTTCTCTAATTATTTTGTTTTTAGAGCCTCAACTAATCTGCCTTGATAGACAAACCAGGAAAATCTATACGCTAACTTGCAAAGTATTTTTTCTCAAGACAGCAAACAGTTTCCCATTAAATGAGAAAGAATTTTAGAATGTGAAATGCGGTTGGTATTAGGAGAAAAAGGCTTCTATGTGGCTTACAGAAAGTAACATCACAGGATAGAAAGTACTGGGAAGGGAATAGAAATACTGGGAGTTGAAGAGACAGTTCAAAGGGCTTCTCCCCATGAGAATATACCTGTGCCATTTTGGTGCCTTTTATGGCATATTTGGACCTTTTCCCTTGAACAAGTTCACATGCCAATGTGAACAGAGAATGGGAGGAAGATGTGAGAGAGATATTTGTCGTTTTAAAATATTAGAACCAGCAGTTTCATTTTTTAAAAAAATTTAAAATATCATTGCAGCACTGAATATATCTGAAGACCAAAGGAAAATTGAAAAGAGAGGCTAATCTTTGCAAAGGAAATAGGTGCCCCAGAAGATGCGATGATCAAGACAAGGATCAATCCCTATTATTTTAACCACAGATCATTAAGACATTAAAAGTCACGTCTCTTCTACTGTTGGTAAAGTTACTTAGACGTGTTCCTTACTTACTAGTTTCTCTTTTCACTTCCTCTGGAAAAGGAAATCATATTCTCTTGCGGCAAAGTAGAATCTAAAACAACATTTTGCTCCCTAGTTTATTTTTTCCAAGGTGTGGGTACTGACATCCATGTAAAGAAATTTTTTTAAGTGTTCGTGATAAGGATTGTCAACATAAACGAGTCATCCATATATCTGCACAAAACTGAGTGATTTTTTTAAAGGCTACATGTCAACATGTCTATGAATATTATGGCAGGACTGTTGAATGTCATTTTTGTTTTCCCCTTGGGCACACAGTTAAACAACTTACCAGGTCATGTGATTGAGTCTGGCCAGTATAACGTGGATGAAATTATGTACACCACTTCTGGACTTGCCGGTAAAACAAGTTCCCCATGCTTTCCCCATTAGCAGGCCCACATGGAGGTCTCTAAGTATGCAGTGAAGGGCATAGCCACATGATGGAAGGGGCCTGTGTCTCTCTCTGAGTAATCCTTGGAGACAAGCTGGTTAGAGAAGATCATCTATAGGGCACTCATATTTTAGAGAGAAAAAAACATTTTATTGTTACTGAAATTTAGGGGGTTTTGGTTATATCTATTAGCCTGCCCCAACTCACCTCCCCAAGGTGGGAGGAGAAGGAGATGACAGAGGATGAGATGGTTGGATGGCATCACCAATTCTATGGACATGAGTTTGAGTAAGCTCTGGGAGTTGGTGATGGACAGGTAAGCCTTGTGTGTTGCAGTCCATGGGGTCGCAAAGAGTCGGACACAAATAAGCAACTGAACTAAACTGATTAGCCTGCCCCAACTAGGTATTGATCCTGGGTCAAAGTGCCCAGGTTCAAAATCTCATTCCATTTCTAGCGAGGCAACCATGGACATGTTACTTATCTGTTATTCAATTTTCTCATATGTGAAATTAAATTAAAGCTTTACTGAGAACAGCCCCAACCATCAGAACAAAACCCAGTTTCCCCCACAGTCTCTCCCATCAGGAAGCTTCCATAAGCTTCTTATCCTTATCCATCAGAGGGCAGACAGAATGAAAACCACAGTCACAAAAAACTAATTAAATTAATCACATGGACCACAGCCTTGTCTAACTCAATGAAACTATGAGCCATTCCATGTAGGGCCACCCACGATGGACGGGTCATGGTGGAGAGGTCTGACAGAATGTGGTCCACTGGAGAAGGGAATGGCAAACCACTTCAGTATTCTTGTCTTGAGAACTCCATAAACCGTATGAAAATGCAAAAAGACATGACACTGAAAGATGAAATCCCCGGGTCAGTATGTGCCCAACATGCTACTGGAGAAGAGTGGAGAAATAACTCCAGAAAGAATGAAGAGACGGATTGAAAGCAAAAACAATGCCCAGTTGTGGATGTGACTGGTGATGGAAGTAAAGCCCGATGCTGTAAAAAACAATATTGCATATGAACCTGGACTGTTAGGTCCATGAATCCAGGTAACTTGGAAGTGGTCAAACAGGAGATGGCAAGAGTGAACATCAACATTTTAGGAATCAGTAAACTAAAATGGACTGGAATGGGAGAATTTGACTCAGATAACCATTTTATCTACTACTGTGGGCAAGAATCCCTTAGAAGAAATGGAGTAGCCCTCATAGTCAACAAAAGAGTCTGAGATTCAGTTCTTGGATGCAATCTCAAAAATGACAAAATGATCTCTGTTTGTTTCCAAGGCAAACCATTCGATGTCACAGTAATCCAAGTCTATGCCCGAGCCAATAATGCTGAATGAGCTGAAGTTGAAAGGTTCTGTGAAGACCTACAAGACCTTGTAGAACTAACAACCAAAAAAAAAATGTCTTTTTCATTATAGAGGACTGGAATGCAAAAGTAGGAATCAAGAGATATTTGGAATAACAGGCAAGTTTGGCCTTGGAGTACAAAATGAAGCAGAGCAAAGGCTAACTGAGTTTTGCCAAGAGAACATACTGGTCATAGCAAACACCCTCTTCCAAAAACACAAGAAAAGACTCTACACATGGACATCACCAGTCAATACCAAAATCAGATTGATTACATTATTTGCAGCTGAAGATGGAGAAGCTCTATACAATAAGCAAAAACAAGACTAGGAGCTGACTGTGGCTCAGATCATGAACTCCTTATTACCAAATTCAGACTTAAATTGAAGAAAGTGGGGAAAACCACTAGACCATTCAGATATGACCTAAATCAAATCCCTTATGATTATACAGTGAAAGTGACAAATAGATTTAAGGGACTAGATGTGATAGACAGAATGCTTGAAGCACTATGGATGGTGGTTCGTGACATTGTACAGGAGGCAGTGATCGAGACCATCCCCAAGAAAAAAAATGCAAAAAGGCAAAATGGTTGTCTGAGGAGGCCTTACAAATAGCTGAGAAAAGAAGAGAGAGAAGCAAAAGGCAAAGGAGAAAAGGGAAGACATACCCATTTGAATTCAGAGTTCTAAAGAACAGCAAGGAGAGATAAGAAAGCCTTCCTCAGTGATCAATGCAAAGAAATAGAGGACAACAATAGAATGGGAAAGACTAGAGATCTCTTCAAGAAAATTAGAGATACCAAGGGAACATTTCATGCAAAGATGGGCACGATAAAGGACAGAAATGGTATGGACCTAACAGAAGCAGGAGATATTAAGAAAAGGTGGCAAGGATACACAAAAGAATTATACAAAAAAGATCTTTATGACCCAGATAATCATGATGGTGTGACCACTCACCTAGAGCCAACACCCTGGAATGCGAAGTCAAGTGGCCCTGAGGAAGCATCACTACAAACAAGGCTAGTGGAGGTGATGGAATTCCAGTTGAGCTATTTCAAATCCTGAAAGATGATGCTGTGAAAGTGCTGCACTCGATATGCCAGCAAATTTGGAAAACTCAGCAGTGGCCACAGGACTGGAAAAGGTCAGTTTTCATTCCAATCCCAAAGAAAGGCAAAGCCAAAGAATGCTCAAACTACTGCACAATTGCACACACCTCACATGCTAGCAAAGTAATGCTCAAAATTCTCCAAGTCAGGTTTCAACACTACATGAACCGTGAACTTACAGATGTTCAAGCCACATTCAGAAAAGGCAGAGGAACCAGAGATCAAATTGCCAACATCCACTGGATCATTGAAAAAGCAAGAGAGTTCCAGAAAAACATCTACTTCTGCTTTATTGACTACACCAATGCCTTTGGCTGTGTGAATCACAACAAACTGTGGAAAATTCTTAAAGAGAGGGCAATACCAGACCACCTGACCTGCCTCTTGAGAAATCTGTATGCAGGTGAAGAAGCAACAGTTAGAACTGGACATGGAACTACAGATTGGCTCCAAAGGCTGTATATTGTCACCCTGCTTATTTAACTTATATGCAGAGCACATCATGCAAAATGCCAGGCTGGATGAAGCACAAGCTGGAATCAAGATTGCCAGGAGAAATATCAATAACCTTGGATATGCAGATGACATCTCCCTTATGGCAAAAAGCAAAGAACTAAAGAAACTCTTGATGAAAGTGAAAGAGGAGAGTGAAGAAGTTGGCTTAAAAAAACTCAACATTCAGAATACTAAGGTCATGGCATCTGGTCCCATCACTTCTTGGTAAATAGATGGGGAAACAATGGAAACAGTGAAAGACTTCATTTTGGGGGGCTTGAAAATCACTGCAGATGGTGAGTGCAGCCATGAAATTAAAAGACACTTGCTCCTTGTAAGAAAAGCTCTGACCAACCTAGACAGCATATTAAAAAGCAGAGGCATTAATTTGCCAACAAAGGTCCGTCTAGTCAAGGCTATGGTTTTTCCAGTAGTCATGTATGGATGTGCGAGATGGACTATAAAGAAAGCTGAGTGCTGAAGAATTGATAGTTTTGAACTGTAGTGTTAGAGAAGATTCTTGAGAGTCCTTTGGACTGCAAGAATATCAAACCAGTTCATCCTAAAGGAAATCAGTCCTGAATATTCATTGGAAGGACTGATGCTGAAGCTGAAACTCCAATACTTTGGCCACCTGATGCAAAGAACTAACTCATTGGAAAGACCCTGATGCTGGGAAAGATTGAAGGCAGGAAGGGGATGACAGAGGATGAGATGGTTGGATGTCATCACCAACTCGATGGACATGAGTTTGAGCAAGTTCTGAGAGTTGGTGATAGATAGGGAAGCCTGGCATGTTGCAGTTCATGAGGTCACAAAAGTTGGAGACTGAGTGACTGAACTGAACTGATATGTGAAATGACCATAGTAACATTTTATACCTCTTAGTATTTGAGATCATGGAATGTAATATGACTGTCTTTTAATAAACCTGACATATAAGCATAGGTTATTATTACTTTTTTCCCTGAAAGATTCTCATTTTAAGATCATATTCAAATACGGGTCTCTTATAGCAGGGATTCTCAACCTCTGGGATCTAATGACTGATGATCTATGGTGGAGCTGATGTAAAACTAAAAGAAATAAAGTGCATAATAAATGTAATGCACTTGAATCATCCTGAAACCATCCCCCCTCCCTAGTATGCAGAAAAATTATCTTCCATAAAGCTGGTCTCTGGTGCCAGAAAGGTTGGGGACCGCTACATAGGTTTGCTAGATTACTCTAAGCTAATTTGTAAAATGAGAAACTATCCATATATGATATTCAACTTCAAGACTGCTGAGTTTTCTAGAAAGGAAATAATGAGAATGGAAGGAATAAGAAATAAGGAATAAGGAGAATGGAAGAAATGAAAGGAAAGGAAGTAAGTAATGAAAGAGAGAGGGAAGAGAGAATGCAGCCTTCTCTATTTTAAGCAGCTTGTGTACTAACTCAACTTTGCTAACAGGTCTAACATAGCAACATAAGCAACATACCTCAGCATCAGATAGTTAATGTTGACAAAGCAAATTTTGGAGACTGACCAACATCTTCTCTTGCCATTGTCTACAGTAGTATCCCAGAAGTCTTTCTGCCTTGGATATTTAATCTCTCTCCCCAATTGCCACTCAACTCCCCCCACCCCACCTTTAATGACATATATTCTCTGGCTTTGTTCACCTCTCCTCATTTGTCTTGTCATAAAAGTAAACCAAACTGAAATATACCAGTAGTCTTCTGCCACTTAGTAAGCTTTATTCTAAGGCATGATGCTTATAAATAAAACAATATGATGCCAGGGGAAAATAAAACCTCACCAAATGCACAACTGTGCATTTACAGTTTCTTCTATAAATAGATGAAGATTACAGGTTTTTAAAGTGAATGAAAGACTACAGCAAAAATTGTGTGAACTTAGAAACATGAGTGAAGCATAAAATATACTGTATGTAATAGAAATGGGTATTTACTCAGTAGCAATGACAACAAAGTTAAACACAGGGAAGTGATTGCTTTGTAGGTTAGATAACAAGAAACCATGAAATGCCCTGCTTTTGGTCCCTTTGGAGTTTCTTAGAAGAAACTGCTCACTAGGTAGGCAAATATTGGCTATTTATTTGTCAAGATGTTCTTCACTTTTATGAAAGTGAGCTTCTACTTTTCTGAAGTCTCCAAGGCAGGAACAAAAGGAGACCTCTCCATGGTAAAAGAGGAGCTTTTTACTCCATAAACAAATTGTGCTTATTCTGAAAAGAAAAAAAAAAGGTAGAGAACAACCAAAATAAATGATATATTCTACAGTGTTACAATGCCCAAGGACAGTTCTGATTTGATGCCTTAGCAGTTTACATGGAATTTTACTCTAGTGGATTCTCTAAGATTCAGCAAAAATAAGCAATAGGACAATATGCTATCTCTGAGCTATTTCAGAGCCTGGTGCATATATTTCAAAATTCTCCTCTTCTAACAATATCACATGAATGGGCCGTAAAAAAAAAAAAACAAACAAAAAACCTTTCAATCTTCATGGCGATTGAGTCTTGTGGGGCATTTGATTTACCATCCAGAGTACATAGACTCAAAGATCATGTGTAGTACAGAGATGAGTGTGAAACCAAAGGGTAACATTTCACCTGCCATTGCAGATGTCTTATTTCATTAACCCAGGCAGCTGAATTGCTGCCAGGATGAGGCTCTGGGGACAATTCAACAATAGGACCTGCCAGTTATACCAGGTAACCTCTATATTCAACAGCCCTTAAGAGTGTCAATGACTTCATCATCCTCAATAACAAAAGATGACACTGACTTTTATCCATCCATTCTTTAATCCTCGAATTTTATGACAATAGGACATGGCCTAGAGTTACCAACAAACTTCAATGATAGAAAGTGTTAGTTGCTCAGTTGTGTCCAACTCCTTGTGATCCCATGGACCAGGCTTCTCTGTCCATGGGATTTTCCAGGCAAGAATACTGGAATGGATAGCCATTCCCTTCATAGGATCTTCTGACCAAGGATCGAAACTGGCTCCTGTATTGCAGGCAGATTCTTTACCATCTGAGCCACCAGGGAAGCCCGTATAGATAACAGAGTATCAACAATTACTGAGCTATTACTTCAATTATACAAAATATTTCTATAGTACAGTGGAAGAATTATTTTGATCATGACTAGAATCAACATTAATTGGAGCCCTTGGCTTCCAGGAATAGTCTTCCAATAAGTCAGTATGCATTTTCCAGCTACTATTCTGTGCTAAAACAAATAAACAACGTGATGCAGAAAGTACTAAAAAAAGAGACATGAGATTAAGTCTCAGTACTGCTATTAGTCTGATTTATAGCCACTGACAAGTCGTTTCACCTCCACCAGTCAATTTCCTCAATCCAAGATGCAGGAGTTGGATGGTTTGGTCGCTAAAGCTCCTTGCAATTTTACAAGTCCAGTCAATGCACAAAGGCTGGCACTGGCTCCTTCAGTCTCGGGATCTATGTATACTATGAAAATGATGAGATCTTGCCTTTTAAAACTGCAGTCAAGGAAAAAGCATTTTCCCCTCTTGGCCCTGGGACTATAAATTATTTATTGTGCTAAGACATGTAAACAACTGACACTGGACAACAGAGTTTGTTCTTTGCGTTTGACATGCCACATTAAACACTACTTTTTTTTTAAGTGAGTTGTCTGATTATATTTTCTTGCTTATTGAAATTAAACTGAGCTTATAATTAACATCCAATTAACACCACCAGGTGAAGTACTTTAGTGTTTTTTTTTCCTAAGGAAGCAATGAGTGATTCTCTTCTAGTGGCTTTATACTTCTGGAAAGGTCAGTGAGGTCCCCAGTTCAGACTCTTGCTCCCACGTGAGCTGATTCATTCCAAATCCTCAAGGAGCAATCTCCTTATATAATTTTCTCTTTTTCACAATGGTCACAGTTCTCTAGCCATATAATAAAAATCATGCAAATCCGAGTTTGCTTATGGTAAAGACAGGCTTATTTGAATAAGGGGACCAGTGTTCATTCACGTCAGTGTGAATGGAGCTTGATGCGATGTTTTTCAATGTGACTTTAGCTGAGCTGCAATCGGCAGAGCCTATGATACAGATTGCTGTACTTCCAGGTCTGATTTGTGACTGTCGTGGCATATAATTGTGTCCTCAGTTCTGGATTTGGCAGCTTCTCTAGCTTTATTCTTTCGGCCAGCAGCTGATTGTATTTTACATACTCTTAGCAATCAGTACATTTAATCTGAATCTTCTGTTTTCTTCAAGATACAAATTGTAACCCAACACATTTCAGATCAAGTCTAAACTAGATTTTCTGTAATTCATACACATCAGTGAGAAATACAGGTTTGCATGTATACCTTTGTATACACACAAACACACATGAATACACATATATTCACAGAGACTCTATGTGCATATATACAAACATCCTTCCAAATTGTTTTTTCTTTAATAGATTTGGTAACAATGTAAAATTATATATTTTAAAAGGTTTCTAACTCACATTACTACCATAAAAATATAAATAACTACTACTTATCACTAGACTAACCTGTAAGGATTCAAACATTAATTTTAAAAATCTCTTTAAAATTTTCTTGCTTTTCATCAAGGATTCTGCAGGATTAAAAATAATATTTACTTTATTATTTTTAGTTTGCACATTTTTATGTTCATTTCAGAAAATCGTGGCCATTTTCCAGAGTCCATTTGCCTAGAGCCTTGGATGATATAGAAATATTTTTATATTTTACAAATATTAATTAACTTCTGGGGTACATACATATCATTGATAAATGAATTCAGTCAAATTTTTCAATGTTTACATGCTGGGCAAAATCCCTTTTTAGTTAACTAGAACCTGTGATGTGGACCAAAAATTTGCACAAAAAGTTCTCTCCTTGAATTTTGCTCCTTTACCATTTGCTCCTCTATCAGTAAATCTTTGGTGGAAAATTTCTCAACATAGGACAAATTAGACTTTGTATCTCCACTAGCAGTAGAAAGCTGAGGGTAAATGGGACTTTCCTGGTAGCCCAGCAGTTAAGACTCTATGCTTCCAACGCAGGGGATGCAAGTCTGATCCCTGGTCAGGGAACTAAGATCCCACATGTCATGGAGCATAGCCAAAAATTAGAAATAAATAAAATAACAATAAGAATAATAAAATAATTTTAAAAAGAGGAAGAACAGGAAATGGAAGCAGAGAATGTTAAGACCGCAAAGAAAAATAAGTCATGTAATTCTATCAAAATGATGATGGCACTGGAAGTCATTCAATTAGGCCTACACAATGAGAATAATCTGATTTTTATTTCCCAATCTTAGTGGAAAAAGGAGATAAGAGACAACAATAAAAAGTGTAAAACTGGGGTTTAAGGGAAAAAAAAGGAAGGGGAGGCCCCTTTTACCCCTCCAAAGGAAACCCTGCCTATTCTACACATATCTACCATCACAGAGTGAGGGATACAGGGCTTTGCAGAAGTCTCCATCACAGAGCACCACAGTGAGGCAAGAGAACACGGATTTTTTTTTTTGAAGTTTCTCAGTAAAACAAATAGGCTTGGCCTTCCATTTACCAGAAAACTAAATCAACTACATTATGTCATTCCTTGAAATGCTCTGATAACCAGGTTTCCTTTTTATTTAAGAGTAGAACTTCTGTATCACAACAGGGGGGAGAAACAGTCTGTATTACAACCGTGATATTTTCATCTGTTTATTTTTCTTTGAGTGGGCATTTCTATCCATCATTAGCTTGCAAAAACTAATATATATACAACTGAAAATCACATGAGGAAACAGCAAAAGAAAAACAACAATAACAGTTTCAACAATGAAAGTGGCACTTGGTCATTTTTATGGATGTGAGTACTGAGGTATTGAAATGGCAGAAGGGAACAGGAAAGAGGACTTTGCACAAGAGGACCCATTTTAAGGATAGCTAATGGTGGGACTTAGCACTGGCAGAGACCTACAGAGAGCTCCTGAGGTGAAAAGTATCATCACTTCCAGCCTCTGAAACAGGCTGTGAGTTGAGCCCAGCTTTGTCCTCTGAATACTGGTAAGGATGTCTTTGGTCTCTGAGCTCCTCTCTCAGTAATTTAACCCTCTAATATTTGACAAGCAGCGAGTGTCTGGAGAATAAAGTAATCTTAAGACGGAGACAAGAAACTTTATTTCTTGGCTTCTATTCCTTCCTGTTGTCCCTTTACCTCATCTTTTCCCCACCTAAATGGAGTCATGGGAAAAAAAATCAAAAGTGCCCTTTGTTCACAGGGGTCCTAGTCTATGGCCAAGATCATCCTTGGGATACTTTCTGCATAATCTTGATATAATACATTTATTTGACACTGAAATCAATTGGTTACTAGTCTACACAAATGCTATTCTATACAAATATTAGCAAGGGGAGCAATCTGGAATATATTAGAGAAATTAACAAATTATAGATCCTCTGCTAATATGTCAGAATGTGTAGGCAATAGCCCAATGGGGTGGTCATGGGTGTCACATGAGACAGCATATGTGAAAAACATGACAAAACACTTTGGACGTCAAAGTCATCATTATTGTGTTATTGTGGTATAGCAATTGATACACTCTGGGGAAAATAAACCCCTAAGAAGGCAAAAGCTCTAGTCAAATTAAATACAAGAAATCATTTCCTCTCCATGTCTAACAGTTGGCACTTGGCAATGGTAATGTGTGGAGAGACACATCTTGGGCCTATAAAATAGAAAATTGAATATACAAATATATATATTATGAAGTATGGTAGGATACAAATTGATGTAAAAATATGCTTTGCTTTCCATGTTTCATGATTTTAAAAAGCATCAAATTTTGTGTTGTTGGATGTTGTAGTAGAGTTAGTAAACCCTTTTGGTTATGTTTTAAGAATGTTTTCACAGTATATGTTATTACAGTGTTGGTATATTATATGTTAAATATCTTTATGAAATATTTAGGACTTGACCAAAAATAACTAAACATTAATACAGATCATTCTAGTAATGTGTTTAGTTATATGGGGGGGGGGTAGTAAGAATGGAGGGATGAGAGTAGAAATTCATCAAGATTTGCTAGTTGGCCCATTCTGAATGAAGTGTTTGAGATAGTCAAGTAATCCTGATGGGTAGGGTGTCCATGGTATCTTCCTCCTTAATAAGGAAATGGCCTGAGGCTTTAACTGTTGGAGGTACTGTAGGAAGATGGTAAGTCAGAAAGAGATTCCTTCCCTGCCCCAAGGCCAAGCTGTCACTGTGGCAAGTTTACCCAGAGAGCATTTCTTGGGTCAGTGTTTGACAATCAACCATTCTTCAAGATGGTGGAGCTGCTCAGGCTCAAGAGACTAGAGTCAGTAACTTTGCCTCATGAGGTCAGATCCCAGGGATTTTGGAAGTTATTCACCGTCCAAGAATCCTGGGCAGCTATCTTGAAGGATAATCTTCCAATTTCTTAGGTAACTATTGTCATATTACTGGCCTTCATTTTAATTCCAGTTAAATTATAAAGTGCAATATGTAATGTTGAACCTTCAGAAAGAACATAATGAGCACAACCAGCCTCCACAAAATCCCAAGTTCAAATTACAGGTAGAATCACCATCCATATCTGAGAATGTACAGAAACTTGATCATCGTTGTTGTCTTTATCATCACCATCATCAGCATCAGCATCATTAGCATCACAATCTCAGCATCATGATCATGTCAAGTGGTGTGGCAAGGTCATAAAAGCCAACATCAAGACACTGTCCAGTTTGGGTGTGTAAATATTATCCTGTGTTTCTTGGCCCATTTAGCAAACACTTTCTTTTCAGTGATAAACCTATGCCCCCCATATGGGGCATGTTCATGGAGAAAATATTCATCACATTCATCTCTTCCTTGTTCATAGTAGTGGTAGGGGACTTTTCTATACCCTTCTGTCCTAGAAAAGAAAAAAATAAAAGGAGAGAAAGACTGAGATGAAAAATGAAGCACTCATTTATTAGAATCCATTATGTGCCCAGTAAATGCATTACTTGCAAACCCATGCCTGATTCTTGTCCATGAACTCAGTTAAAAGCTATTATACACAAAAGCTTTTAGAAAGACATACCAGGTCCTTAGTGCTTTAATAAATCAAATAAAATTTATGCATCACACCAATTATATGCAAACATAGAGCCATTCTTTGAGGGAGGAAATGGTCTATAATGGAAACAAACTTTGGATAACCTGATTGCTTTAGCAGGGCTTGAAGAGACTTAATGATTTTCAGAGTAAGATATTTGGTTCATCTGTGCTCCATTATGCTTACAGTTAAAGTAGAAATATTTGATTATGAAGACTGTGGCTTAGGTACCATTTGACAATATGATTAAAACACTCTCTGAATGATACTGTGCCAATTGTTGGTAGGGAAATCTATTTCATTACCTTGATGAAGCATGGAAGGTTTGTTTTATTATCTAATTAGAAACTATCCTACCAGCAGGGATATACTGTGGATAAACACACGCATTTTAAATAAGGATCTGACAGATTACTCACTTAGCAGTGAAATATAATTTCCAGGAATTCTTCTTAAGGTATCAGCTTCTCTGAGGCTTCAGGACATTTTGTCCTTCAAGATCAAATATAACCATTGAGTAGATAGCCATCCATCAACCACTAGAGCAGCCGAAACAACAAACCTGTTCTTCAAATTAAATAACCATTGAACTTGTTCTGTATTTTCAAGCCACAAGTCCCTGATATGCCACAGACTAAGGAACATTTTTGTTCCTTCTGACATTTGACATTAGACTGTGGTAAATATTTTTCTTTTTATCATCCCTAAAAGTCAAAACTTGATGCACTGACAATAAAATGTCATGTCAGCAAAGAACGCCAGGAAATAATTGTTGCTTTATCTGTTTCTCAGATTTATGGTATTAAAATGAGTTGTGATATTTTGACAAGGTATCAGAACTGAAGGTGCATAAAAATAATTTCCTGTGATCTTACTTGCAGTAGGTGTCATTTATCATCCCATAGACGTGAATGCCATAACAGGCATCCATGGCCAGAATGAAGGTGAACCACCCCGTGCTGAGATAAGAGCCAGACTGGACTCTGTAGGGGGAATGAAAACAAACAAACAACAAACAGAACAACACAGAAGACATACACAGAGCAACAGCAAAGTGTGATGAGAAATGAGCAACCTTTTATCAAAAACATAGCACTTGTTATCAGGAAAAAACATAAGGAAACTTGACAATCTGTCAAAGATACACACTTATTTTGAATTATCTCTGAATAGTTTATAGGTATGCTTTCACTCTTACTACCATAAGCCTAGAAGCTATGTTGTATGGAAGAGAAGCCATATGGCAAATATCTGGAGTCAAATAATCCTGTTCCCTTCAGGTGAAAAATAATTTATTTGACTTTCCGTAAGACACAAATTAGTGCTGTGTATCAGAGGACAGGTTTTCTCAAGTTGCTTGGAGCCCTGATGGGAGCTGAATGATAATGGTGTTATCTTACTTACCTGGACATATCACTTTCTTGGAGGCTTGCTGGGCTTCTAAGTGAAAATTGGATGCAGTGTAAGTGAATGACTTGGTCTGTGAAAGCATTTGGGAAGTTTTCCTTCACTGTTTTCCAGGCATCATGAGACAATATTTTTCCTTTATAAGACCTGTGTTACCAATCTCCTGAACATGTTTTAACTGAGCACCTACTATGTGCCCATCACTGCTGTAGATGACACAGATATATAAATACAGAAAGTATCAAAACAAGGCATTTTGTCTTCACAGAGGCTAGAGGTTTGGATCTGAAGATGGCTATGCTATAAAGGTTGATCAGGGAAGGCCATTTTGATAATAGACACAAAGATATGGGGAAAAGAGGGCAGGAGAGGTGAATGGGAAGAAACCATATGGGCCTATGGGAAGGCAGCCTCATGTGGGCAGTCTTTCAAACCCCTCTTGGTCACATAAGAATAGGCCTTGGGCCTGGAACACTTCCTTACCAAGGAGTTTTCACAGCCTGTGCTGGACTTACCACCTTGTGTGGGAGTAGCCTCTTCTGTTTCACACTCAGTATGTACTCCTTTGCTCTGCTTATGTGACATATGGCACCTGGCCAACCTTACTACTGTAACTGTTCTCTGCAAAAAGGGGATGGGGTCCTTTGTTCTGTAGTACAAGAGGGTTGCACGCAGGCCAACAGTCCTGTGTCAGCTGCTTGGAGGGACCTGCTGACTGTGGACTGATGCCCACTCTTAGAGCTGATCTTGCTCTGTCTCTCTTCTCTGTGTGAGGAGAGCACTGTTCCATCCAGTGCTTGACTGTGTTGTGTTTTCTTTGGTGACTCCAATACCGAGATCCAATGGGCAGAAGTGTTTGGACTTCTACTCCTGGTGATGAGCAACAGATGACATTTGCTCAACAGACCATATGAGGGAAGAGTGTTTCAGGAAGTGTTCCATATCACAGATATGAGGACGTGTGCTCCGTATGTTTAAGAAAGCGATGGGAAGTAGAATAACGGAAGGGGTAGAGTAATTAGATAAGTGCTGATTTGAGGAGTCTGTCAAGTTGCAAATGGTTCAAGGGAATGTTGGATGAAAAGCTGGATCTCCGTATTCGTCTTTGGCCAAGACAACCCAATCCATCCAAAAGAGATGACTGCCTATCTCCTTAAAACTTTTCCCATAGGGGCATCTGGGTCACCCCAGGTTATTTGGCAACTGTCTGTTTGGCACCACTTTCTAAAAAAGACTAAATTTCCAATCTTCCACCTAGATGTCTTGGTGACCTGGCACACTGTCATCTCTTTTCCTCCTCCACTCCACCACTGGTAACAGCACTCCCACCAGTAGTTTCCCACTGATGTCCAACATCCTTGCTGCAGTTTACCAGGACCAAGCCATCAGTGTGCTACAGTTAGGACCCTGAGTCCTTTCATTCTTTTATAAGCAGGCACCACTTAGTATCCAGTCTCAACAGGTAAGCATTTCAGGAGCAAGGAACTCATAGTGAGGGTTGATAACTGGATTTTTAGCCTTTATTTTCATCAACTTCCGTTGATTTGCAAAGAGAAACAAACCCAGTGCATCTATATCCACCCCCTTGGCCTATTTGTCACTGAGTCTGAAATGCCAATATGTAAAATGACTTCCTTTGTATCTCCTGGGGTGTCTTCTAAATGGAAAACATTCCAGAAACAGTACCACATTGAGTTACACGCACTTTCCTCTGTAACAGGAACAGTTGCAGCAGCATGGGTTAAGAACAAGTGCCAAATGGGTGGGAAGATATACCACAGGGAGGGGAAGATATAAGAGCAACTTTGCCTATAATACAATGCAACCTGCAGTCAACCCTGCAATTCTGATGTTTGAGAAGGAGCAGCAATGATGGGAAATGCTTAAAGCACCATCTGCTGAAAAAGTCATTTGAAAACTGGGAGAGATCAGAAGAGACAAGAGTCTTGACCAAAAGCTCCCAAATCAAATCTAGGAAGTTTATCTATGTACTGATTTTTGTTTCCAGTTTTTCTTCCTGTTGAATTGTATTTTTCCCCTCTTCTTGCTTTTTCCTTCTACTTTTTTTCCTTCATTACTAGGCCGACCAAGCATTAGTAATGATCATAAAAAATTACAGCATTTATCTGCACATGATGAGAAAAGACAAGTCTCACATATTTACCCACTTATTCACCTTTTTAAACAAACATTCATTGGGATCCTATTATGCGCTACTGACTATGCTAGAAGTTGGTGATGAATATTGAATATTTTCTTAAACAGCACATAGTCTAGTGGGGGAGGCCACACATGTTAAAGCAATTAATCACAATATAGAGTAACAAAGCAGAACCTGTGGTTTCAGAGTTAGTACCAAGCACAGTAAAAAACTGAGTGAGGGTGTCTGATTTCCCATTCCAGCTGTGACATGACTGGAATGTGAAGCTTTGGACAACTTAGCTTCTTTGGGGCATCTTAGTTTCCTTTTCCCTAGAATGAGATAGTTTAACTAAGGCTTACCTAAGGTTTACTCTCATTTTAAAATCAAATGATTCTGCGATCATCACCCATGATAGTCAATCTGTTTTCATCTTTAGCCATGTGGCAGTGCCATGTTCCATGAATGTAGGGTGTGTAATTAACAAGCATTTAACACAATTGGTCAGGTCACAATAAATGCACATTTGTAACATGGGAATGCCTTGGAATGCCTGGGATGTATATAGAAAGGTGTACAGTTTTATCTGGCAGTGGTGGTGGCTACATTCACTCAACTTTTGAAGAGAGAAGCTCCATATTTTTCTCTTTCACATAATTGCTCATGGAAGGTGCTGGAAGTGTTGTCTAAAACCAAAGACACCACCATACCATTGAGGGAAAGATTAATTTGAGTGAGAAAAAAATCTGAATTAAATCAAATTGGTTTTCTTTTTAGGTGTTTTTCTAGGAGCTGGTCCCTCCACATAGTTGCTGTCAAGGACCAAGATAGCATCAGAGCCCCAAGACAAAGGGAGGATTGCTCATGAGACATATGGACCCCTACTCGGCAAAATAAGCTCCCTTGGCTCTTTGTGGTCCAACCCACATAGTTGTTTCTGAGAGTCCAACAGCCAGGCTTTCCTAGCAGAACCCTCAAAGGATAAATAGGGTACAGTTGTCAAAGTGATTCTTCTACGTGTTTGTCTTCCCTTTACCACAGGAAAAGAAGGTCAGGAATTTCAGGGTTTGGCCTCTGGTCAAAGATCTTTCCATTTCTCCACCTACTAAGGAAATTTTTACCCCATTTCTGATATCAATGGCTTTTAAGCTTCAACTGATTTATTTTGTTTCTGGAGAGACTGCATAATAATTAGCTCAAAAGCTCTTCAAGCAAGCTGTGTTGCATTTGATTCAGACTAGGAGGTTCATACTGCCCAAGTGCCCTGTCCTACAACCATCATTTAATTAAAGAGTTTCATTTTTTCCCCCCTGGTGCCTCTGACATATTTGGGATGTAAAATCATATGAGATTTCCTACCTATAATACTTGCCTGGGCTAGCAAAGTGGTTTTTTCTCAATACTCACAGCTAATATCCGTATAATGATACTTGCAGTGGAAGAATGGTAGCTGCTAGATTAATAGAGGAATTCTTCCAAATAAATAAAGGGGCTTCCCTTGTGACTCAGTAAAGAATCCGCCTGCAATGAGGGAGACCTGGGTTCAATCCCTGGGTTGGGAAGATCCCCTGGAGAAGGGAAAGGCTACCCACTCCAGTATTCTGGCCTAGAGAATCTCATGGACTGTATAGTCCATGGGGTCACAAAAAGTCGGATACAACTGAGCGACTTTCACTTCACTCCAAATAAATGCCCTGATGATCTGGGTTCCTAAGGGAATTTGCTGGCCTGGATGGCACTGCATCTGGGAATTCTTGTGGCTGCACCATTTCTAAACTCTCCTGCTGTGTGGGTGTACTAGAAAGGAGGAAGTATAAATTTTACACCCCAGTTGACCTTTTGGAGGTTGAATAGAATCAGCGACAAAGAGACTTGAGCTGATATATGTGAAGTTGTTTATGCTTGTTAGCTTGGAGAGACCTAGTGATAACGATCAGATGCCTTAAAAAATTCTGAAAGGGTCACTTCTTGGGTCAAATATTGTCTTGTAATTTGTCAGTCATGCACATAGCACTATGTACCAGCTGGCCATCAGCCATGGCACTTTTTATACCTTCCACAATTGGGGATCGATAAAAACAATTATTGTCACCTACAAATAAACAATCAAGATTCCCATAAGGATGATAAGAGAATGTTAGCCCCTAATTCAGTACAATAGGAAAGCTTAAATTAATGCAGCAGAATAATGAGCCATACAGGGAGAAAATAAAAGGTAAGAGTGTTAAAAGGAAGCTATCAATCATTTGTTTTCACCTGCCAACTTTGCATCCCACTGCTCCTTGGTAATCAAGATACTTACCACTTGAAAACTGCTAAAATTTACTTGCTCATCTCTTGGAAAAATGATGCTGTCAACACCTTGATGTAGCACATGCTTGAAGGTATATCATTTAAAATATGATTTTTCATCTACTTTATTACCAATAAAATATAAGCTACCATGCCCCTTGATGTTTACCCCTGTTCCTTGATGCTAAAGGCCATCACATGGCCATAGGTATATGTTGTCTGTCATGCCAGCCTTATTTTTTTTTACCAATCCCAATATCTGTGGCTGTCAATAAACTTCATTCACCTGCACCCTTGCTTCTGAGCATGTTCCCTCATCTTCTCGTTTCTGGAAACATACTGAGAAGCATTTTTCTCCTAATGCCTGGCAAGCTGGAACTTTCTAGTGAGTGACATGTCCTTTTGGGGATAATTTTGGAGGAGGAACTGAGGAAACAGAAATGGTTACTTTTCAAAAGAAAGCTGACTTACATTGAATTTATCTATTTACAGAACGCTCTCATGACTGAGTGACTAAAACATACACACACACACACACACACACAGGATGCTCTAATTATTGAGTACCATTAGTTCAGTGACTTGGATTCTGAACTCAAGAAGCTTATACTTTGATGGGCAAAATAATAGCACTTTCTCTATATCAGGGTTTTTAAAATCTTGGCCTGTTTTAGATGAGATAATTCTCTGTTGTGGTGTATGCGTTGTGTAATAAGTTCTCTTTCATATTTCACTAGATTCCTCTCTGTTCCAAGCTCCTCTGAGCTCTAAGAGGACAATAGACTTCTTGACTTGCTGGTGCCTGGTCTTTGGCTGAGAGAGATTTGCTACGGGGATGTCTCTGACCCCAAATCCAGGCTCTCCGGGCTCTCCTTATGTACAGTTCCCATACTTTCTGCTCACTGTCCCACTGGCTTTCCTTATCTAGCCAAGCATCTTGACAAGTCTATCTGAAGCCATTCAGGTTTGATGTATACTGAATTATCATCTTACCTTGCAACACAGCCCTAAGAATCAGCATACTCACTCAGCCTGAACCCAAAGGAAAGTCCCTAGCCTACAATGGGGGCTGTGCAATGGAGAAGGGAAACCAGTGTCAGGGAACAAGGATGAGGAGTCCAGTTGCCTCCATCTCTGTGGCTGCCACCTCTTCACAGAATGGTTCCTTTGAGGGCCTTTGTTTCTACTGTTTCTAATCCATTTCTTCTACGATCCAATGCAAACAAGGCCCAGGGCATTCCAAGTGAAAATTTCAAAAGCATTATAATCATTTATCAAAGCCCAAAGGGGATCCAAACCCTTCCAACAATGAAGGTTTATTGGAGAGCACAATAGTGGCAGCAGTTTCCGCTGAAATCTGCTATACTCAGGAGCAAAAAGGGAATTAAAAAAAAGACTTAATCAATACTTCATGTCTTATTTTAACACTATTGGACCTCAGTTCTCTCATCAATATATTACACTGGTAGGATAAATAAAAATAGTAAAGTAAGTTTCTATATACCTTCCTAGGGAGAAGGAGTATCTGGCAGAATACAGATTATTCAATTAAAAACATTCTCCTATTTTTTTCAAAAGCACATGGATAATGAAAGAATATATTTAAACAAAGAGACTGGCCAGGAAAACCAGCTGATGATTATCAGTAGCACCTTGGGATTCAATCTAATATTGTGAACCAGTCTAATGGAAGCAGAGCTCAAAGTATAGAAACAATTTCAGCTGTCCCCAAGTCATATATTTTTGTGTATCATTTGATAGTTGGGAGCTATGGTAATACTCTGGAGTTTTCCCATTATATTAACACTATATATTTGTACTATCTATCAATGGGACGTGCCCAGCAAATCTTTAGGCAGCAACAACTTTCTGCAAATCAGGTGGCAGAATTCTCCATCTGGGCTTGAATCATTTACAGATGGACATAAACTTTTCAAATGGATAAAAATGTCATAAGATTCCTAAAAAATTCTTAAAAGAATGGAAGATTCCCAAAAGAATGCACTAGACAAAAGGAGTCTAGGTCTGGAAAATAATGAAATATGGACCATGGGTAAATGCAGAAAGCCATAAATCTTTTAAGACTGTACTACCATCCCGATCAGCTAATGCAAGAATGCCTGAGCTAATCAGTAGACACTTGGACTGTAAATATAACAAATAGTTTTCCTGCCATAGAATCAACAGGACTCTGACTAGTGATGAATGCAACAAAATTGTACAAAAGGAGCATAATAAGAAATGACTGTGTTCTTTGTAAAATGTACATTTAAAAGTAAAATGGTCCAGCTCCCAAAGGTATGATTTATGGCTGCTGTAGAAATAGAAGATACCACTCACAAAAATTACTTTGTTCATTCATCTCAGAAATTAGAAGGTTATTTTGCTCCTGCCCTTGGGCTTTAAAGCCCCTTCAATTGGAAATGTTGATTTCTGGGATTTCATTCAATTTCTTAAATGAACAATGGAACCTCAGGAATGACAGGGATGGATAGTGGAGATCTCTTTGGACCACTTCATTAAAGCAGGACTAGATCCTTGACCATTCAGTATTGGCTGAATTGTGTCCCCTCCAAATTTTTATGTTTAAGTCTTTACCCTCATTTTGATGGTGTTTGGAAATAGGGCCTTTGGGAGGTAATTAGCTTTACATGAGGTCATGAAGTTAGGGTCCTACTGATGGCACCACTGTCCTTATATGAAGAGGAAGAGACCAGAGCTCCCTTCATGTTACATGAGGACATAGCAAGAAGGCCGCAAGCCAGAAGGAGATTCTCAGCAGAAACCGACCATGTTTGCACCTTAATTTCAGGCTGCCCGCTTCCAGCACTATTAGAAAATAAATTCCTATTCTTTAAACCACCAAGAGTATGGTATTCTATTATAGGAGCCCAAGCAGACTAAGACAATGGGTATCTCTTGGGAACCTCCCCCAACAAATGTAACCTCCCCACTCTTTCTGAACTCCCAAGTCTAGTCACATGGGTACATTTATGGCTCCCTAGTCCATCTTGTACCTACCAGATTCTGCCTGTTTCTCTCTTGACTTGTGTACATTTTCCTTCTTCCTGAAATGCTCTCCCCACATCCTCTCTAGTTTCTAATCTTATCAAGCTTTGATTCTGCTTACCCCCATCCATTCAAGAAAGATTTGGTGAGTGCACTGTAGGTGTGAGGCACTGGGCCAGGCGCTGGAAAGACCAAGCTACCCTTGATCTCAACTCAAGGTCAAGGCGGGGAAACAGACTCTGATTGTTTTCAAAAATAGGGCTATCGAGAGAGTAATCCCCTTACAGATGCTATGAGAATACTGAGGGAGGAGCAACAGATCCTGCTGGAGGGAACTGGGGAAGGTAGGAGATGAGAGCTGAGCTGCAGACTAAGGGTAAGAAGACCAAGCAGATAAAGGAAAAGGAGGAGACCTTTCAGGCAGCGGAAACAGGCTGTGGGACTGCACTGAGGTATGTGAGTAACCAGAATACAGAATAGTTCTGCTCTGGCCAAACCTCAAAGCATCATCAGTACTTAATTTCCATAATTAATTATTGGTTAGAGACAGGATGCACAAGTAACACTGATTTATTTATCTTCCTTACATTATGCTTTGAAATATTAGAGATACCTTGATGTTTTATATACCTAGTTTTTTTCAGCTGAAGGAAATTTATGGATCTGGTGAAAGTATCCAGGGGAAAAATGGTAGAATTATATTTTTTCTTCCTCATTAAATTCCTCATTAATTCAGAACTGAGAAAAGTGTAAACAATATATGATGAGGAATAAAAACAATTAAGAAATGTGTGAGGCTATTGGAAGTACCCAGTGGTGTTCATCTGTGGTGTTCAACTTATAAACTAAGTTACAAGTCATGAACAAATGCATCTAATCCCCATGTAGTCTCCAAGCAGACTTCCTCAGTATACACCCAAAGGCTCTCAACTTGCTCCACTTAAAAAGGAAACAGTTTTTACATAAACATTTAACTTACCAAGGGTTTTTAAATTATTATTATTGGACATGAAAATGGATACCATTGCTGCTTTAAAGACATGAACCCTTTGCAGTTGCTTTCTGGTCAAGAAATGCTGAACTAAATGTTTTCTACAGCAACATCTCCTCTACTTGGTGAAGCTTCTTGGAGATGGGATTACATTATGTGCCCAATCTCTACTCTGAATAACTGTTGCCTTCCCTGGACCTCTGGTGTTTCTAAATGGCCCATAATTTTGAGGACATGAGGTATTATGGATAGTCCACGTGATTTCTAGTTTCAGACCATTTAAGCTACCATAGAGGCCCTTGTCTCAATGACCATAGTTTTTCTATCAACTTTCCTGTGCTAGATTGTTTTGATTGTTCCCTCCTTGAACATGGCTTGCTCATGTGTCAGTAACTTTCACTGCTTTAGGCCTGGCCAAATGACTTGCTTTGACTTATCAACTATTAGTAGAAATGAACAAGGAGACAGTTCTCAATAGAGATTTTAAGTATTACATGCTTCCCATTTCTTAAATTTCTTCCCTCCATCTTGAGAACAACATATCCTAGGTAGAGAGTGCTCATTCAATCTGGGTCCCATGCTACACATCTAAGCCCGAAGCTAGAGCTAAGTTCATTGAAATCTATCAGAGTTATAGCTGATCACAGATCTATGAGTGGTAAATAAATGTTTTTGTATGCCGCTGAGTTTCAGGGTTATTTGATAAACAGCAAAATGCTAAGTATATTTTTTGAAAAATAATAATTGCTATCATTTATGGAGAATTTGTATGTACTAGATATTGCGCCAAGGGCAATACATAGGTCATTTTGTTTAATTCTCACAACAACCCCATCCTTTGGGGAGAATTAATATCTCCATTATACAAATGAAAGTTTGGGAACGTACAAAGGACTTGCCCAAAGACTGTCCTACCAGAGAACTCAGGTTCTTAACTAAGCTCTTTCTTGTTTACCATCATTCTCAGCATTGCCCGAGGCATCACATATCTGACAGTTCAGTTCAGTTCAGTAACTCAATCATGTCTGACTCTTTGCGACCCCATGGGCTGCAGAATGCAAGACCTCCGTGTCCATCACCAACGTCCAGAGTTTACACAAACTCATGCCCATTGAGTTGGTGATGCTATCCAACCACCTCATCCTCTGTTGTCCTCTTCTCCTCCCGCCTTCAATCATTCCCAGCATCAGGGTCTTTTCAAATGAGTCAGCTCTTTGCATCAGGTGGCCAAAGTATTGGAGTTTCAGCTTCAACATCAGTTCTTCCAGTGAACACTCAGGACTGATCTCCTTTAGGAAGGACTGGGTGGATCTCCTTGCAGTCCCAGGGACTCTCAAGAGTCTTCTCCAAAACCGCAGTTCAAAAGCATCACTTCTTCGGTGTTCAGCTTTCTTTATAGTCCAACTCTTACATCCACACATGACTACTGGAAAAACCATAGCTTTAAGAAGAAGTGGCAAGAATACACAGAAGAACTGTACAAAAAAGATCTTCACGACCCAGATAATCACGATGGTGTGATCACTCACCTAGAGCAAGACATCCTGGAATGTGAAGTCAAGTGGGCCTTAGAAAGCATCACTATGAACAAAGCTAGTGGAGGTGATGGAATTCCAGTTGAGCTATTTCAAATCCTGAAAGATGATGCTGTGAAAGTGCTGCACTCGATATGCCAGCAAATTTGGAAAACTCAGCAGTGGCCACAGGACTGGAAAAGTTCAGTTTTCGTTCTAATCTCAAAGAAAGGCAATGCCAAAGAATGCTCAAACTACTGCACAATTGCACTTATCTCACACGCTAGTAAAGTAATGCTCAAAATTCTCCAAGCCAGGCTTCAGCAATATGTGAACCATGAACTTCCAGATGTTCAAGCTGGTTTTAGAAAAGGCAGAGGAACCAGAGATCAAATTGCCAATATCTGCTGGATCATCGAAAAAGCAAGAGAGTTCCAGAAAAACATCTATTTCTGCTTTATTGACTATGCCAAAGCCTTTGACTGTGTGGATCACAATAGACTGTGGAAAATTCTGAAAGAGATGGGAATACCAGACCATATGACCTGTCTCTTGAGAAACCTGTATGCAGGTCAGGAAGCAACAGTTAGAACTGTACATGGAACAATGGACTGGTTCCAAATAGGAAAAGGAGTACATCAAGCCTGTATATTGTCACCCTGCTTATTTAACTTATATGCAGAGTACATCATGAGAAACGCTGGGCTGGAAGAAACACAAGCTGGAATCAAGATTGCCGGGAGAAATATCAATAACCTCAGATATGCAGATGACACCACCCTTATGGCAGAAAGTGAAGAAGAACTAAAGAGCCTCTTGATGAAAGTGAAAAAGGAGAGTGAAAAATTTGGCTTAAAGCTCAACGTTCAGAAAACTAAGATCATGGCATCTGGTCCCATCACTTCATGGGAAATAGATAGGGAAACAGTGGAAACAGTGTCAGACTTTATTTTTTTGTGCTCCAAAATCACTGCTGATGGTGATTGCAGCCATGAAATTAAAAGACGCTTACTCCTTGGAAGGAAGGTCATGGCCAACCTAGACAGCATATTTAAAAGCAGAGACATTACTTTGCCAACAAAAGTCCGTCTAGTCAAGGCTATGGTTTTTACAGTAGTCATGTATGGATGTGAGAGTTGGATGGTGAAGAAAGCTGAGCGCCGCAGAATTGATGTTTTTGTATTGTGGTGTTGGAGAAGACTCTTGAGAGTCCCTTGGACTGCAAGGGGATCGAATCAATCCATCCTAGAGGAGATCAATCCTGGGTGTTCATTGGAAGGACTGATGTTGAAGCTGAAACTCCAATACTTTGGCCACCTCATGCGAAGGGTTGACTCATTGGAAAAGACCCTAATGCTGGGTAGGATTGGAGGCAGGAGGAGAAGGGGACGACAGAGGATGAGATGGTTGGATGGCATAACTGACTCGATGGACATGGGTTTGGGTAGACTCTGGGAGTTGGTGATGGACAGAGAGGCCTTGCATGCTGTAATTCATGGGGTCGCAAAGAGTTGGACACGACTGAGTGACTGAACTGAACTGAACTGAACTGACTAGCCAGAACTTTGTTGGGAAATAATGTCTTTGCTTTCTAATATGCTGTCTAGGTTGGTCATAACTTTCCTTCCAAGGAGTAAGTGTCTTTTAATTTCATGGCTGCAGTCACCATCTGCAGTGGTTTTGGTCTGACAGACCAGCCATCAAAAGACCTCAGGTCTTCTGGTTCTACTGTTAACTATCTAGGAAATCTTGAACATGTTGCTTCTTCTTTTTAGGCCACATTTTCTTTCTTGACGGCAGAATAAGAGGATTGGCCTAGGTAGGCTTTAGGTCTTTTATCACTAAAGTTTTATAATGTAGTTGTATGTAATAACCTAATCCATGTTAGAGAGATTATAACCATCTAGCTGTATTTTTAGCATAAGAGTTATTATCACCACTCTATAGATATGTGTTAATAGCTTTACCATTCAGAACACTTTTTAGAATTTCAGCTGTGGTCATGTTCAAACAATGGCTTTAGGCCATTGACATGGATATGTACATCAACTTTAAAAAGAAATAAAGGGGTAAGTCCTGAAAATAAAGATCAAGTTTCTAGGTTTACTTCATTCCCCAGACATGGCTTCCTTTCAGCCCTAGGTTCTGTAACATTTTAATAAATTGTCCTCTTTGGGTTGTGTCAGCTGTAGGAGGCATTTGTTCCTTGCAACCAAAGATTTAATGTTGGATTGGTTGACCTCCAAGATCCTTTCTAAAACAATGAGTCTACTTAATAATCTGGGTATAATTAGGGAGTCGGTTCTACCAAATCCTTAATTCTTATTAGCAATCACTATTTGATCTGATCCTAGTTCTATACTTAAGCTTAAATAAGTTGCTTCTTTCTAACTTACCCTTCAACTTATCTTGAAATCATGCCCTTCCTAAATTGATGTAGTCTTCAGTATTCTGAATGTTAATCACCTTTCTCTACCTTATGTAGCATAATCTGGGTATAAAATAGTTCTAGCTCAGAATCGGACTCAAACTTGCTTCTGATAAAAATACTTTCTGAGCCTTGTTTCACTTTCAAAGTGAAAATTTCTGTTTAAAAATAACTGAAAAGTTGAGGTATAACTGACATAAAGCATTATAATAGTTTCAGTTGTACAACATAACGCTGTGATATTTGTATATACTTTGAAATGGTCAACACAATGTCTAGTTATCATTCGTCACCACACATAGTTACAGATTTTAAAAAATAATTTTTAAACAACTAAAAGTTTTAACAAGGATTAAGACAGACTTGAGATGGTTTCACTCCACTGAAGAAGAACTGGGAATCCAAGCTTATTGCTAAGGTTTCCAGTACCATTGTGATCATCATGAAGCCAGCTCCAGCCACAGCCAAGCAACCAGCTACACATAAAAGTGAAATTTCAAAAATACAAAGCAGCCCTGAACTTTTGGTTAAAACGATGAATTTTTCTGCAATTTCCTGCCTATCTGAATCTACTTTTTCTGAGTAACATGACTTAATAAATCCTGAGGTAACTTATTTTGAGGGGAATATTGGACTTCTCAGATGGTGCAGTGGGGTTTCCCTGATAACTCAGTTGGTAAAGAATCCACCTGCAATGCTGGAAACCTCGGTTCGATTCCTGGGTCAGGAAGATCCATTGGAGAAGGGATAGGCTACCCACTCCAGTATTCTTGGGCCTCCTTTGTGGCTCAGCTGGTAAAGAATCTGCCTGCAATGCTGGAAACCTGGGTTTGATCCCTGGGTTGGCAAAATCCCCTGGAGAAGGGAAAGGCTTCCTACTCCAGTATTCTGGTCTGGAGAATTCCATGGACAGTCCATAGGGTCACAAAGAGCTGGACACGACTGAGTGACTTTCACTTTAACTTCTTTCAGGTAGCGCAGTGGTAATGAATCTGCCTGCCAATGCAGGATTCACAAGATGTCGGCTCTATCCCTGGGTCAGGAAGAGTAGGAAATAGCAACCTGCTCCAGTATTCTTGCCTGGAAAATCCCAAGGACAGAGGAGCCTGGTGGGCTACTGTTCATGGGTCGCAAAGAGACATGACTGAGCACACATATTTATTTTTAATAGGAAAAGTTATGCTGTACCCCTTTATTTCCATCTATTAAACTGCTTTTATGTAGCTCACTAAAGAAAGACAATTCAATTAGAAAAGGTCAGAAGCAACAACTGACACATAGGTCTTCAGGGACTGAGAATTTAAGTATCTAACTTAGAGAAGGAGGTTTTATTTGTCATTTTTCCAATATGCTGACTTTCATTGACTACCTTATACACAGTATCTTTGCCAAATTACAGGCTATCATCAGCGTGTCAAAGGGCACACTGATCTAATTCTTCTACTCCAGCACCCAGGGATTCCTAAGGGGGGCATTTGTCTGCTCTAGCAGAACACCTGAAGTCAGGTGACTCAGTGATGGAATCTTCCTTGAAACAGTTAGAGCTAATGGAGTCTCACTTACTAAACAAAATTTTTGTCCACTAAGGTAGAATGCCATTCCAACTTAATTCTTCCCAGGAATTTTAGTCTTAAGAAATCCATTTTCATCTGTATTCTTGAGATGGGATAGGGTTTGAAGTCTACCCAGATTTTCCAACTGAGCTAGACCCCTTGCTTAATGAAGAGAAGAATTTCTTTCATGGAGGTGTGTCTTCCCCACAGTGTTGATACACAGGTTGGCTGGCAAACTGTGCAGAAAGGAGCTGTGTGTTTGTTGTGTTTACTTATAGTAAGTTTGTACCTGGGAAGAAGTCCTTCTATCCACAACCTCCCCACATCAAAACTTCTCCTGTACTGGGTCTTTTTACTTAAGGAACAACTTTCTGATCAGAGAAAAGATAATGGTAATAATTCCATTCTTTCCAGCAGAAGAGATGACATTTTTGTGTCTCTGGAATTCTTCTAGGCCAGTAATTTTTTTCTTATTGAACTATAATTGATTTACAATATTGTGTTAGTTTCAGGAGTACAGCATAGTGATTCAGTATTTTTGCTAGTTATTGCAAGATATCAGGTATAATGCCCTGTGCTACACATTTTATTCTTATTGCTAATTTATTTTACATACAGTAGTTCATATCTGTTAATCCCTTACCTATAATTTGTCCCTCTCCTCTTCCCTTTCCCCTTTGGTAACCACAAGTTTGTTTTCTATGTCTGCTAGTCTATTTCTCTTTTGTGTATACATTAAGCTCAGTGATTTGGTGAATCCAGAGTAGACAAAATTTCATAAAATGGGAACTAGAGCACAGAGCAAAAGGAATATATCTTAGAAACTGCCAAAAGAAATATGAAATAGAACTTAGAAAATGCCTCTCATTTGAGAGCATCTGATTAAAATGTGAGTGTTGTTTTCTCCACAGACTTTCCCACATTGCAACAATCACAGAATCAGAAATCTCTACGCCTCGCTATAAAAATGAGAAGGACATAGGAAAATAGTTGAGAAGCTCCTCCACCTTACATCTTTGCTTTCACCAGTTGGTGATAACACTTTGTGCCTATGTTTCTAACTAAAGAGGCTGCAAAGAAATGACTAGAAGAGCTACTGAACTCTGAAGGCTGTTGAACAGCAGCAGGAGATGAACAGAATTGCTCCTATTTTAGGAGCCCACAAACTGGCTTCCCTTCATTCCTCCTCTCTTCCCCTTCCCTCTGCCTAGTCTTCAGTGTCCACAATCATGCCAAGAGGATGAAAAGAACTACATCGTTGCTTTTTGTAGAGAAGATATATGAGGCATGAAATTTTGTGAAAGCCTCACTCCAAAATAAGAAAGTAGACTGAAGGGAACTTAGCCTTCCTGCCTCATGAGCCAGATAAAGGGAAGTGGTGAGTGATGCCAACTAACTGGCCTCTTACCAGCTCCCTCCTCATCATCACAGCCCCAATCCTCGGGCTACTAGAGCCCAGTATTCCAGACGCCTCCACCATTTTCTCATTCTGAAAAACTCTTTATTGTCATCAGAGGCCAACATCTCTGATGTGATGATTTTGACTCCACAATCTTATCCCTAAGGCTTCCCTCATAGCTCAGTCAGTAAAGAATCTGCCTGCAATTCAGGAGACCTGGGTTCAAATACTGAGTCAAGAAGATCCCCCGGAGAAGGAAATGGCAACCCACTCCGGTATTCTTGCCTGGAGAATCCCACGGACAGAAGAGCCTGGCAGGCTGCAATCCATGGAGTCTCAAGAGTTGGACATGACTTAGCTATTAAACCACCAAATCCAATCCCTTCCTTCTCCCAGTGACATCTTTTCTTCCTCTTTAGTACTTGGATCCCACTCTCTACACTCAGAGCCTTGACTCCACTTCCCAGACACAGCACTGATTCCACTCTCTGTAGAGGCATTATTTCCATCATCTGCACCTTTTCCCAGGCTCCATTTACCACCACTGCTACTGATAATGGATTCTGATTTTATTGTCCTCGGGATAAAGTCCGGTATTTGTACTTAGTAAAAGTTCTTGTGAAAAAAAAAACCCAAAAATTCTTTCCTGGGTGATTATAATGTGATGTGTGTAGCCACGGTTGAAAATCACTGCTATAAATGCTTGTTAGGTTTGAGGATTCTATTAGAAGTTGAGTTTCATTTTATTATGAATTAAATTAGCTTTTGAGGATTAGCCTGAGAAGCCAACCACCATTTAAAAAATTTGTTTCTTTAGGAAAATGTTTCCCAATTTGTAAATAGCTGACTTGAAAACTGACTGGATATTTGTCAGTGAAGGAATGATGGTCACCAAAAATATCTTGGCCTTTTTAAAAGTTTATTTATTTAATTGAAGTAGAGTTGATTTATAATATTAGTTAGTTTCAGGTATACAGCATAATCACTCAATATTTTATAGTTTATACTCCACTTAAAGTTGTACAGCAGTGGCATTTTATTTTCTTGGGCTACAAAATCACTGCAGATGGTGACTGCAGTCACGAAATTAAAAGACATTTGCTCCTTGGAAGGAAAGCTATGACACTTAAACAACATATTAAAAAGCAAAAACATCACTTTGCTGACAAGGGTCCGTATAGTCAAAGATATGATTTTTCCATAGTCATGTATGGATGTAAGACATGGACCATAAAGAAGGCTGAGCCCTGAAGAATTGATGCCTTCAAATTGTGGTGCTAGAGAAGACTCTTGAGAGTCCCTTGGACTGCAAGGAGATCAAACCAGTCAATCCTAAAGGAAATCAACCCTGAATATTCACTGAACTATAGCCATTATTTGTAATAAGTTGGTTGTTCAATCACCAAGTTGTGTCTGACTTTTTGTAACCCAATGAACTGTAGCATACCAGACTTCTCTGTCCTTCACAATCTCCTGGACTTTGCTCAGATTCATGCCAATTGGATCAGTGATGCTATCTAACCATCTCATCCTCTGCTTACTTCTTTTCCTTTTGCCTTCAATCTTTCCCAGCATCAGGGTCTTTTCCAAAGAGTCAGCTCTTCGCATCAGGGGGCCAGAGTATTGGAGCTTCAGCATCAGCACTTCCAATGAATATTCAGGGTTGATTTCATTTAGGATTGATTGGTTTGATCTCCTTGCAGTCCAAGAAACTCTCAAGAGTCTTCTCCAGTACCACAATGTGAAGGCATAAATTCTTTGGCAGTCAGCCTTCTTTATGGTCCAACTCTCACGTTCATACATGACTACTGAAAAAACCATAGCTTTGATTATATGGACCTTTGTTGGCAAAGTGATGTCTCTGACCGTAGGCACTCAATTGGTTCAACTTAGTTGAATAATTTTGGAATGCAAGCTGTTCCTAAGTAAGAAATTGCTAACATTTTCCCCCATGGAACTTTTAATAGTTTACCAATATATTTTGTCGATGATATTATAGAGACGTGTGTGTGTGCGCTCAGTCATGTCCAACCCTTTGTGACTCCATGGACTGTAGCCTGCCAGGCTCCTCTGTCCCTAGGATTCTCCCAGCAAAAATGCTGGAGTGGGTTACCATTTCCAACTCTAGAGAATCTTCCCGACCCAGGGACTGAACTTGCATCTTTGTCATCTCCTGCATCATCAGGCAGATTCGTTACTACTGAGCCACCTGGGAAGTCCAAAATAGAGACACTTACTGATATATCTGAGAATATATTACATGTCAGAGATACAACCCAGATTATCACACAAAATTTGATAAAACTCATATGTACCTCTTGTATCTATTTACCTCCAGAATCAGATTTCCTCCCAGCTTTATTCAGATACTAATGACAATTGATTGATCAGTGGTAAGGAATCCACCTGCCAATGCAGGAGACATGGGTTTAATCCCTGGGTCAGGAAGATCCCTTAGAGAAGGAAATGGCAATCCACTTCAGTATTGTTGCCTGGGAAACCCCATAGACAGGGGAGGCTAGCGGGCTATGGTTCATGGGGTTACAAAAGAGTCAGGCACAACTTAGCAACTAAACCACAACAATGACACATAACATATGCAAGTTTAGGGTGTACAATGTAATAATTAGATACATGAACACACTGCAAAATGATCACCACAATATGGTTAGGTAACCTTTCCATCCCTTTATATTATTACAGGTTGTGTCTGCTTGACATTTAAGATTTACTCTCTCAAAAATTTTCAGGTATATAATATGGTATTGTTAATTATAGTTACCATACTGCACATTAGATCCCCAGCTCTTAGTTATCTTATAGTTAAGATAGAAAAAAATATATATATTTTTTTCAGTCAGTTGAACCATAGCTCAACAAAAAATTCCTATTTCATCTATCAGGATTAAAGTGTGCTCTGTAATTTTTTTTTTTTAATAAATAACAAATCATAGCACAGGGGTGGCCGTATATAGTGTTCCAAAGAAAAGAGAATAAACAAATATGGGGCTCCAGAAGGTGGGAATATGTGTTTTTGTAATTGATGAGACCCACAGTGGATTTATCAACATCAAGGGGTGTATTCATTGTTAAATTCCAGCAATCATGAGATAACATATCAAGTTACCTAAGTTAATTTCAGTCTCTTGAATTTTTCACTGCAAAGCAAACTCTCAGAAAATTAAGTGTCATCTGTACCTTCCTGAAGTTATAAAGCACATACTTAATGGAATCTCTTGGCAATTAATGTCTTAGGTCATTCTGCAGACACAGGGAAGACTCTTCCTCCCTACTTGTGACCGCCATCCGGCACCCCTCTTGACACTGCTGCCACCAGTTTTGCAATCAACAAAGTCCAGAAAGTGACATTTGCATACTGGCCTCCCCTTGGCAGGAAAGCTTCAGTCTTCCTGTCAGCACAAAGCTCATTTAACTACGTTCAGCCTCAGAAGTGCTGTTTTATTTATCAGGAGCCCACTTTCTAGTTTTTAAATGGCTTTGGACCAGCTACTTCTTTGAGCAACCCTGACTGTAAAAGTATTTGCCATTCACCTCGGGCTGTGCTTGTAGCTAGCAATCCTCCATAACTAGCATGCTGCTAATAGGACTAATAATGCACACGGGATGGTGTCCAGCCTTATTGAGACACCTTTATAAAACCCAAGCTTCCCATGTCTGATTTTCACATTGTAAGAGAAGAAAATCTAAGTGCTCAAAGCTGTGGTGCTGCAAGTACTGTTTCCTTCCGTTCGTGGTTTGAGAATTAATGGTGATATTAATACTGCTAAGAGAGATGTCAGATGGTAGATGGCTCCAGCTCCCAAATTATCTCATTTAATTTGTTTAGATGATGGCTCTGTGATTCTCCAGGATATGTGCATCACCCTTGATTCTGCCCTCTTCCTCATCTTTCACATCCCGTTAGTTACTGAGTTGTGTTAACTCTTCATGTTCTCTCTCACATCTGTTTCTTTGTATCCCTCTACTTCTTTAAAGGACTTCCCTGGTAGCTCAGTGGTAAAGAATCTGCCTGCCGATAGAGTTGATGTTGGTTTGATCCGTGATTTGGGAAGACCCCAGGAAGAAGGAAACGGCAACCCACTCCAGTATTCCTGCCAAGGAAATCCCATGGACGGAAGATCCTGGTGGGCTATGACTGATGGGGTCACAAAAGAGCCGAGCACAACTTAGTGACTACAACAACACACTACTTTGAAACCCTGGGTAACAAAGCAGCTTAGATGTAGGCTTCAGATTGGTACAGTGAGCCACTGTGGTACATTTCTGAAATCTGTGTGTACATTTAACAGAAGGGAATGATGTAGTGGCTGGGCTGGTGGCAAAACAGTGGATACAAATGCAGCCTCAGGGAGCCACCACCAACAAGGAAGATGTCCCTTCACAATCTTGGCATTTTCTTTATAATCACAAAAAATAGGAAGCAGGGACAGTGGCAAAATTTTTAAAAAGGGAAACATTTAAGCACTGTTGTGGAGAAAGATATGTTTTCCTATCTCCCTACCCAATAATCTTCTCTAGTCACTGGTGACTTTATTGTGGAAACAGCCTCTCTGTATTTCCTGGTGAGGTGATGAAACTGAAAAAGCACAAGCTGAGCTAGACACAAAATCAATATTCTTTGATTCGGTTTCAGCTCTTCACTGTGGCACTTGCCCTCATCATGTCTTTCAAGAAGGCAATGCAAAGGAAAATCAGATTTTTCTCTAATTAAGGGTAAGGAATGATTTCTAGCTTTGTTTTAATCAAGGAGCTTCAAAGAACTCAGTGTTGTTTTAAACATCACGGCCATTCAAGTCTTGATTTCATATTACAACATACCACAAAATCTTCTTTCAATTATGATCAGTTTTTCCTTTTACACTAATACAAAAGTAACAGCATTTAATAAGCAAGTTAAACATAGCCTGAGCACTATTAAGTGGAAGGAAATTTGAGTGGATGAATGGATGAATTAGCTCCTCCCGGCAAGTCAATGAGACAAACATGCTTTTGTGAAGAGTGGGATGGAGCATGGAGAAGGAACCATTTTTCTATTGACAACCATTATTTCCCTCTAGCACACATACTTTCTTTCTTGGCATTCATAGCATTATAGAGGGCAACTCAGGGATGTGTGATCTTAGCAGTTTCTTTTTGTCTTAAAAGAAATACATCCAGGATTTTGTTAGAGAATTACATCTCATGCAATTTGTGCTTTAGACAAAGGTACACTAGTTTTATTTTTAGCTACCCAGCATGTGAAAATACAGAGAAAAAAAATATTGGTAACTTACTAGCTTATTTAGAAAGAATCATTTTTGAATATTAAGGTTCATTTGAATATGCTGAAATATCTGAAATGATTATTGCACCTTGAAAGTATGAGGGAAAGGAAACTGACATTTAAAGATCCAGTGCTAAGAAATGCACCAATTAATGAAAGATTAAAAAACAATATATGTTTAGCACTTAAAGAGTTATTTGATATATGTGCATGTGTATTAAAAAAGCATGGAAAAAAGGATTCATTTTTCTCAATTTAATTTATGATCCACATTGTTTCAGGAGCACATTGGTTGCATAAAAACGAGAAGACAACACGAGTGCCTTTATTTAACAGGCTCTACGCAGCTACTCCACAAACACCAAGCACAGCAAGGTGCCTGCCATGAGCAAGGCCTTGAACAGCTAAGGTATTTTGCTTTTTGATGTTGAGTAATTCTTGTATCAGGAAGGAAAACATATAAACATCTTTGTGTGTTTTCATGCCCAAGCCCTTAGAAGATCGGTGAAGTATTTTTTCTATGAAAGTATGGCATTTCTCTGAATAAAGGGTTCTACGGCTGGGTGAGGAACTGGTCTCAAAAGGGAACCTAACACCCCGTTTCTTCTCTTACAGACCATGAATGTCCAACACTGTCCCAACAGTGCTTCAAAGGAAGTGTTTTTAAAAACCAGATCAATACTCTTCGATGCTCTTCTAGGGATCCTAGACCCTCACAATCCAGCCCGCTCTGTTTCTTCTCTCCCCCTAGCCAGGGCTTTGTCCTTGACACCTCACTTTGTTCCTAGCATCAGGGACGAGGTGCTCATGCAGAAGTTTGATCCTCATGTCTGGGATTCTATCATTTCCTGCTTCTCTGACCTGTCTTTGATGCCCTCCTGTTCTATGGTGAACCGGAGTGACAAGAGCAAGGAGTTGTTGCTTCTAAGCAGAGGAGGCTGTCTGAACCGCTAACCCTCTGGAGCAAAGAGCAATCATGTTTACTCACAGTGAGGAAAAATGGAGACACTTGAAACATCATCAGTAGAGAAAGCAGAGTTAACGGGGGTGGGGGTGGGGGGATGAGGGGGACTGATTCTACACGCTTCCTGACAACCAGTTAATGCTGTGTTTGGCTTCATCTTTCTTTTGGCTATTTCATAGAAAATATTTCAAATGAAGAAAATAAAATTCTATGATAATTCCTATGCTGCATAAATTGTTTCAGAACCCCCCAAAAAAAATATGGAACAAAATTTCCCAGTTTGTATAACCAATTTAGCATCACATTGATAATGAAAGCTAGGAAAGAACCAAAAGAGGGTCTGGGTGGAAAATAACAGTACAATCCCATTTATAATTACAGATTCAAAAATCCTCAATTAAAATCTAATCAATATAGGACTTTCCTAATGGTCCAGTGGCTAAGATTCTTCGCTCCCAAAACCAGGGGACTGGTTCAATCCCTGCTCAGGGAACTAGATCCCACGTGCCACAACTAAATGATCCCGTATGCCACAAAGAGATGCCATTGCCACAAAGAGATCCCATTGCCACAACTAAGGCCCAGCAGAGCCAAATAAATAAATACATATGAAAACTAACAAATAAACTCAGCCAACTGATCATAGCACTAAAATAAATAGACATACTCTACGACCAAACAGGTTCTGTTCCAGAAGGACAAGGACAACTTAGTACAAGGAAAACTATTAACATGACACTTCTCGAATGTGTTATTTTGAACCCTAAGTCAGTGGGATACTAACCAGTATTTTATGAGGGAAAGAGGGACAGGTAATATTTGGGAATGGTGGCTTTAACAGTTAACTGAATTTCTTTTTTCTACTATGTTGAGATATAACGGACACACAGCACTGTATATAAGACGTTCAGCATAATGATTTGATTTATACCTATTTTAAAGAGATTGCCACAATAAGTTCAATAAACATCCATCATCTCAAATAGATAGAAAATCATGTGGTTTTTTTGGTGATAAGAACTTTTAGGATCTACTCTTTCAGCAACTTTCAAATACAGAATTACCCTACAGCATTATGGTGTGTGTGTATATATATATATATATATATATATATATATATATATATATATATATGGAATTTCTTGACTGCTGGACTTATCATCTTTCATACGATAAGAGTTAATATGTCTCTAAGAAGTGAATATGTGAGGCAACATTTCCCCAAGCTATTTGACCAGATGATAATTTCCTCCCTTCACTTTTTTTTTTTTTTTTGATGAACCAGCTTGAGGAAAATGTGTTCTCTGGGAAACATTTTTGGTGGATCCTATATTAATTTAATTCATTGTATTAGACATTCAAGGAGATACCATATCATTTCTTCAAGAGATGTTAGAATTTGATACGATCCAACATTCAATACAATTAAAATTGTTTTAATCTACGACTAAAGGGATATTTCCTTAAGGTAACAATAAAAAAAAAAAAAAAACACTCTTAGACTAAGGGCTAGAATCATAAGTAATTGTAAAATACTGAAAGGAATGTATTGCTGAGATCAGGAATAAGAAAAATGTATATGCTATTTTTTTTTCTTTAACATTGTTCTGGAAATTTTAGATAATGGAATAAGATATGAAATGTTAATGATAAGAAACAGAGCTCTTATACTTACATGAAATAACTGTTTAAAATTTGTAGAAGGAAAGGACCTCCTGTATAACACAGGGAACTATACTCAATATTTTTAATAACCTACAAGGGAAAAGAATCTGAAAAAGAATATATGTATATACATACACATAGACATCTGAATCAATCTTCTGTACATCTGAATCAATATATATTGTATTTGACCATTTATCAAACCCTCTTATTTGATTAGCTTTTAGCTTCCTTCTACAACTTTTTAAATTTTTTATTTTCTTTATTGAAGTATAGTTGATTTATAATGTTGTGTTAGTGTACAGCAAATTGATTCAGGTGTACAGCAAATTGATTCGGGTGTACAGTAAATTGATGTGTGTGTGTGTGTGTGTGTGTGTATTCTTTAAAATAAGAGAAAATAATTTGAAAAAGAATATACACACACACACATATATATATTTGAATCAATTTGTTGTACACCTGGATCAATTTGCTGTATACCTGGATCAATTTGCTGTACACTAATACAACATTATAAGTCAACTATATGTTAATAAAGAAAATAAAATTTAAAAAACTAAAGAAGGAAGTTAAAAGCTAATAAAGTAAGAGAGTTTGATAAAATGATCAAATATATTTATTAACATTTGAAAATGAGAAGTTTTATCTTACAGTAGTTTTACCTTATAACAAGAACTAATGGGTAGAAAATATAATGTACTAGCAAAAAATATTTTTACTAAAATCTTCATAAAACTTGTGGGGCTTTCAGGACTGGACTACCCTCACTGAGAAGACTGAAGGCTGTAAGTATGTCTATTCTGCCCAAATCAACACATTTCAATGCAATTCTGATCAAAATTTCACTGATGCGCGACAGATTTGTGGTTGCCTAGGATGGTGTTGGGGGAGGGATGGATTGGAGTGTGAGGTTAGAGGATCCAACTAGTATATATACGATGATTAAAAAAACAAGGTCCTACTGTATAGCACAGGGAACTATATTCAATATCTTGTGATAAACCATGATGGACAAAACTATTAAAAAAAGAATGCATGTATATGCATAATTGAATCACTTTACCTTAGAGAAGAAATTAACACCACATTGTAAATCAACTATACTTCAATAAAAAAAAAATTCCTGTGCTGCAAAAATAATCACAAAAGTAAAACATATTGACAAAGTGGAGGGAAGACATTGGTGACGCACATGGAACACAAGGGGCTAATGTTTTAAAGATTGCTTTTTAAAATGACTGAAGAAAGGAAAGCACTGAAGAAAATGGGCACAGGTGCACATGTTCACACATTCCTGGCTCACAAACTTTGGTCTTCTGTCTGACAAATGCTCCTTCTTGGTGAACTTTCTCCTCACCACCCTGTATCAATAGCAAATTGACCATCCCTCACCCCTAGTCCCCTGTCTCAGCTTCACTCTCCTCCACAGCTCTCATCACCACCTGGCAAATGCCTGTAGAGATTTGTTTATTCTTCTCCCATTTGACTGTAAATTCCATAAATGTCATTTATTTGGTTAATTTCTGCTTTTCCCCGAGTCTGAAGTACTTGTCATATAACAGAGGCTCAATAATAATTTGTTGATTGAATGAATAAATATCATTTAGTCTCTTCTATTTACTTAAGTATTTCCTAAATTCATCGGATGATTTGATTCATTTGTTTTATGTGTGACTGCCTTTTTCTTTCATATCAGTATGTTCATGCCTTAGGTTCATGTACTTAGGATTACCTCATTGGCTTAGGCTAGACTTGCTATTTTGCAATGAAACTGTACTTCATATGAAGCAGGGAGTTAATGCTTTGGGTACAAACCACATTTCAATTGAAATCTGTCACAGGCCTATGAAAATTCCCATTTGTGTTGGCTGATTGGATAATCTCAGTGTATCAGAAGATTTTTATAAACGAGGTAGTTTAAGAGGCCTGTTACCTAGCAGCAGGCTGGCTGCCAGGGTTAATTAGGCAAATGTTATGCTTGGTTAGGGCAGTCGTGGGACCATATAAGGTACAGTGTTGCTGAGTCAGAACCAGAGCTGTAGGTCATGGCTGGACAGCTTGTCCCCTATACAAGGGCACAGGGCCAGGAGGGAGGCTGGGGCATGTGGGGCCTGTAATCAGCCTTTATTCTGCTTGCTAAAACTCATGCTTTGGTTCTGGCTGCATCAGCCCAGAGAAAGAGATGCCCTTCAATATTCCCTCACCTATAGCGTGCACCTTTCTATTCTGTAATGAGGGGATATGATAGCAATAGCTTCCCTTGTGGCTCAGCTGATAAAGAATAGGTCTTCAATGCATGACACCTGGGTTCGATCCCTGGGTTAGAAAGATCCCCTGGAGAAGGAAAAGGCTACCCACTCCAGTATTCTATCCTGGAGAATTCCGTGGACTGTATAGTCCGTGGGGTCCAAAGAGTGGGACATGACTGAACGACTTTCACTCACTCATGATAGCATTGGGCCTAAGCATACTGAAGACTTTCCTTAGTAAATTAAGGACCAGTTCAGAAGGCAGAGAAAAAAGGAACTCATCAGCGAATCCACAGATAGAATATTTGTTGTCAAAAAAAAAAAAAAAAAAAAGCCCTGGGAAGAGCTTCCACTAACTAGCAGTTAGGAGAACAAAATGCTTCATTTTAATAAATCCCAATAAGCTTAACTTAAAAGAAAAAAGTTTTTAAAAACGAAGAGATCTAAATGAATAGGTTCTAAGAACCCGTTCCACTAAGAATCTGTTACTCCAAAGCCTGAAGCCAAATAAGAGGTCTAAAGCCCCTCCCTGTCTGTGGAATTCCCTTATAAAATCTGATTTAAAAACCTGCTTGGGACTTCCCTGTAGCTCAAAAGGTAAAGAATCTGCTTGCAATTCAGGAGACCAGGGTTCGATCCCTGGGTCAGGAAGATCCTCTGGAGAAGGGAATGGCAATCCACTCCAGTATTCTTGCTTGGAGAATCCCATGGACAGAGAAGCCTGGTGGGCTACAGTCCATGGAGTCGCAAAGAGTCAGACACGACTGAGAGACTAATACAGACATAATTGCATTACAATATTGTGTTAGTGTCCGCTGTACAACAACAACCATAAACACCTTCTAAACTTTCTACATCATTAAATCATTGACCAAAAAATTTTTAAAATTAAAAATAAACATAAAAATAAAGAGACCTAAGTGAGAACAATCGTGGAAATATGACCTTGAAAAAGACCCTGAATAAGTTTACACCCAAAATTAAGTTCAGTAAGATAGATGATAAGACAAATTTAACACACAAGTACCATCTATCCTTCTTTTCATGAATTCATATGCTTAGTGACATTCCTTCAAATGCTATGGAAAATACAAGGAGGATGGAGTTAGGTGAGGAGATAGTACAACGTGTTAGGTGTTACAATTGAGGTACATATTGGGAATGTTGAAGAAGGTATTCTACAGAAGGTGATATTTCTGGGTATTAAAGTATGAATAGGAGTTTGTTTGTTGAATGAAAAAGGTGAGAGCATTCCTGACAGAGAGATAGTACATGACAAAAGACAAAGAAATTAAACTCTGGCACTTTCAGGGGATAAGGAGTTTACTATCATCACACAAGGGGGTTTACACAAGAGAGTGGCAGGAAATGAGGTGAAAGAAGTAAGTTTTAAAATCTGGACTGTAAAAGAGCCTCTTTGTTATGTTTGTGGGTTTACATTGTACATTTTAACCTATAGAGAGCTAACATGTTTGCTAGGAAATAACTTGATTAGATTTTGATAAATCTGTGTAAACTGTGAACTGCATTTGGGAAATAATGGTGATAAAATGACAAGATAGAAGTCCAGTTAAGACATAATGAAGATGGTGATTAAAGTGTGACAAAGGATTAAAGAGAAGAGAGACTAGAGCTAAAGAACATTCCAGAAGAATAACAAAATGAATGCATGAGGATGCAGCAGAGTCAATTGAAGGTATTTCTAATATGAAAACTAGGTGGGATGATGATACCCACCTAGTAGAGAATGGAGAGTGGAAATGAAGAATCCAGAGGCCACGATATTTTAGGCTATAATTGAACAGGGTTTGGTATAGATGTGTTAAATTTGAGATACCTCTGGGACCTGAGCCTGGGAAGTTCTAAAATGAATTTAGAATGTTTGGACAAGTCAGGTTTAGATAGAGAAGTCTTGACATAACCAGGTAATGGATTGTAGGGGAAGAAGAGATTAAGGAGAGAACAGGAACAATAATGGATTTTTAAGGAACTCTAACATTTGAAGTGCTGGCAGAGGGCAAGGGGTTGAAGACTGAGATGGAGAAGACACTATCAGAGGTCATCTGATGTATGATCCTTTTAGACTTGGCTAGAAATTACACTTATATTCTCTCTCCATCTCTCATATTTAAATTGTGAATATTGCTCTTTTTATTAATGTTTTTAACAGAAAAATTAATATAGCAGTCAGATTAGGTGTTTACTTCTGAATTTCTAAGAATGAGTATAGCATCCAGAATTTCCTGAACGCATTTGATTCAGTTCAGTTCAGTCGCTCAGTTGTGTCCGACTCTTTGTGATCCCATGGACTGCAGCATGCCAGGCCTCCCTGTCCATCACCAACTCCTGGAGTTTACTCAAACTCATGTCCATTGAGTCGGTGATGCCATCAACCATCTCATCCTCTATTGTCCCCTTCTCTTCCCTCCATCAATCTTTCCCAGCATTAGGGTCTTTTCAAATGAATCAGTTCTTCACATCAGGTGGCCAAAGTATTGGAGTTTCCGCTTCAGCATCAGTCCTTCCAACAAATATTCAGGACTGATTTCCTCTAGGATGAGCTGGTTGGCTCTCCTTTCAGTCCAGAGGATTCTTAAGAGTCTTCTCCAACACCACAGTTCAAAAGCATCAATTCTTCGGTGCTCAGCTTTCTTTATAGTCCAACTCTCACATCCATACATGACTACTGGAAAAATTATAGCTTGGACTAAACGGACCTTTGTTGGGAAAGTAAGGTCTCTGCTTTTTAATATGCTGTCTAGGTTGGTCATAACTTTTCCCCCAAGGAGCAAGCGTCTTTTAATTTCATGGTTAGAGTCACCATCTGCAGTGATTTTGCAGCCCCCAAAATAAAGTCTCTCACTGTTTCCATTAAATAGATGTTTCCCCATCTATTTGACATGAAGTGATGGGACTGGATGCCATAATCTTAGTTTTCTGAATGTTGAGTTTTAAGCCAATTTTTTTACTCTCCTCTTTCACTTTCATCAAGAGGTTCTTTAGTTCTTCTTTGCTTTCTGCCATAAGTGTGGTGTCATCTGCGTATCTGTGGTTATTGATATTTCTCCTGGCAATCTTGATTCCAGCTTATGCTTCATCCAGCCCAGCATTTCTCATTATGTACTCTGCATATAAGTTAAATAATCTGGGTGACAATATACAGCCTTGCCATACTCCTTTCCCGATTTGGAACCAGTATGTTGTTCCATGTCCAGTTCTAAACATTGCTTCCTGATATGCATACAGATTTCTGAAGAGGCAGGTCAGGTGGTCTGGTATTACCATCTCTTTGAGAATTTTCCACAGTTTATTATGATCCACACAGTCAAAGGCTTTTGTGTAGTCAATAAAGCAGTAGTAGATGTTTTTCTGGAACTCTCTTGCTTTTTCGATGATCCAGTGAATGTTGGCAATTTGATCTCTGGTTCCTTTGCCTTTTCTAAAACCAGCTTGAACATCTGGAAGTTCATGGTTCATGTAGTATTGATGCCTGGCTTGGAGAATTTTGAGCATTACTTTGCTAGCATGTGAGGTGTGTGCAATTGTGTGGTAGTTTGAGCATTCTTTGGCATTGCCTTTCTGTGGGACTGGAATGAAAACTGACCTTTTCCAGTCCTGTGGCCACTGCTGAGTTTTCCAAATTTGCTGACATATTGAGTGCAGCAGCACTTTCACAGCATCATCTTTTAGGATTTGAAATAGCTCAACTGGGATTCCATCACCTCCACTAGCTTTGTTCATAGTGATGCTTTCTAAGGCCCACTTGATTTCTCATTCCAGGATGTCTGGCTCTAAGTGAGTGATCACACCATCATGGTTACCTGGATCATGAAGATTTTTTTTTATAGTTCTTCTGTGTATTCTTGCAACCTCTTCTTAATATCTTCTGCTTCTGTTAGGTCCATACCATTTCTGTCCTTTATTGTTCTCATCTTTGCGTGAAATATTTCCTTGATATCTCTAATTTTCTTGAAGAGATCTCTAGTCTTTTCCATTCTATTGTTTTCCTCTATTTCTTTGCATTTATCACTGAGGAAGGCTTTCTTATCTCTCCTTGCTATTCTTTGGAACTCTACATTCAGATGGGTATATCTTGCCTTTTTTCCTTTGCCTTGGGGATGGTCTTGATCACTGCCTCCTGTACAATGTCATGAACTTCCGTTCATATCGTTTCTGTCCTTTATCGTGCCCATCTTTGCAAGAAATGTTCCCTTTGTATCTCTAATTTTCTTGAAGAGATCTCTAGTCTTTCCCATTCTATTGTTTTCCTATATTTCTTTGCATTGATCACTGAGGAACATATCTGATTACAGAAATTTTAACCTCTGAGGTTTCATATAACATATTCTGGAAGAAATATACTATATATTTTTAGTAATCTTGTGTTATGTACAGAAGTTATATTGATAATATTCACTATAGTAAAGTACTTCTTACCTATTAAAAATGAAACACTGAATTGATCTGTCCTGATAATTCAAATATTCAACCACTCTTTCAAAGAACTGTGACTTTGCTAGGACCAGTCAATTCATTGTATTGTTCATGGTGAAAGTCACAAAAATTTACACATTAAACCAAACATGTATGCTTATGGACTAATACCAAATTTTCCCTATATATTTGATTTTTCATTTCCAACTTAATTTTGTCCCAAATCTACATCCACTACTATGAAATAATTCATATAGATGAAAGACTAGAGATAACATATTCATCAGTACACAGAATAATAAACTATCAAGCTTAGAAAAACTCAGCATTAAGAATTCAGACCCTAGTATTCCAATCTCAGCAGGACTAATCATTATTTTGGTTTTATTACTCCATTATTTTTAGTATAGTTTTAACCTACCTGTATGTGTCCACAAATAGAATATTATTTGGTTTTGTGAGTTTTTCAACTTTTCATATTATATATATAATGCATGGCATCATTTTGCATGTATTTCTCTGTGACTTGTCTTTTTCATTCAACATTTAGTTTGTAAGACTCATCTCTGCTATGTTTGTGAGTATAATTCATTCATTTTTACTATTATAGTAAAATTCATTTATGAATACATATCAGTTTATTTATCCATTCTTTTGCAGTGGATATTTGAAATGTTTCCAGTTTTCTTTTTTCTTTTGCAAACATTACTACGATGAACATTCACATACCTGTACTAGTGTTTCTCCAGGGAAATATGTAGGGAGTAGAATTGTTAGGTAGAAAGGTAGCAAATGTTCAACTACAAGGTAATTCCAAATTGTTTTCTAGAGTCTGGACCAATTTCTATGCCTATCAATAGCATGCAGTACTTCCTGCTGCTCTTTGTACATCTCAATAATACTGTATATTTTCAGACCAAAATTTTTGTCAATTTGGTGAGGGTATAATGGTATTTATTTTAGGTTTGAATTTGCGTTGCCCTAATGAGGTGGAGAATATTTTCACATATTTATCAGCTATCCATGTTTCCAATTCTGTGAAATTGTCCAGGTTATTGTTTATATTTTCCAGTGGGTTGTCTTTTTTCTAAATGATTTTTTACTAATACTTTATGTTCCTCCTGTCTGTATGTGTTACAAGTATCTCCCCCCTCTGTGGCTTATCTTTTTACTTTTTTTCTTTGGAAACATTTTAACTTAAAATTAATCAGCTAAATTGATGAAACTTTTAAAAATAAAATTAGCATATTAATTAATTTATCAATATAATTAATACAAGTAATCAAATATATCAATCTTTTCCTTTACAGCTTGTGCTTTGGGAGCTGTTTTTAAGAAATCCATTCCTAATCAGATATCAAATTTAAGATTCTTTAAAAAGCACAATTCCTTTGCTTGCCTTACATTTAAAAATCACAAACCTGTTATTATACTTGGACTTATTATACTAACAATTTACAAACAAAATGATTTGGGCGGCCTCAAGTGTAGCTTTAGGTTTCTTTTCCTGCTGATTCCCCTCCTCCTCTCTGCTCATGCATCAACTCCCATGTGGACATGCACATGTGTGGACACGCACATGTGTGCACTCACACAGAGAAACAGTGCACCTGTGCATCTATTTCTCTCCCCACTCTCAACTCTAGAACTGCCGTGCCACTGAAGTGGCCCCTAGTCATAATTTGGGTGAACTGCCATAATCATACTTTCATACTTAAGCTTGTTTCTATACGTGCTTGCTATGCGCAATTCTTAACCAAGCTGTCAGTAGTCAGGGCTGCCATTAATTTTTTTGCAATCCTTTTCTCTCATACTTTCTTTTTTTAATTCAAGAGCACCGACTTTTATTAATTCATATTAAGTCACTCAAAATTATACTTGTTACATTTAAATGCTCATTAATGCAAATGGCTGAACAAATCCATTTCCATGGCCAGTCAATATAGTTGTCACTTCAACAGAGCCTTATGACAACTCCCACATCAAAGTAGTACTTTATTTTCTAAATTTTGACCCATTTGAACTATGTTGTATTTTTCTTCAGCAGTCAAATGTACATTTGACAGCGTTTTTTTCTCTTTCTACATGTCTTATTAATGTCCTCATATGATGACTTCACCTCTTTTCAAAGCAACTAGAGATTGTTAAGTCTCTGAATATTTCTTTCTCCCTATCTTCCCCACTACTGAACTTTCTTCATTTGGTATCTATTTTCATTCATTGGGATTGAGAGGGCTATCTCCTACTGCATTCGGGACCTGGTGTTTGGATCCTGCCCCTGCCAACTTCTAGTTAGACTTCCTCCTATTCCTTCAAAATCTCTCCATTCCTAACGTTTTCTCCTCTGTATACAATAGCACTCTCCTGCCTCGCTCAGTTGGTCACTTTCACTACTGCCTGTGGTAATCCCCTTATTCCCAGCCCATTTCTTTTTTTTTAAATTTATTTGTTTTAATTGGAGGCTAATTACTTTATTGACTATGCTAAAGCCTTTGACTGTGTGGAACACAACAAACTGTGGAAAATTCTGAAAGAGATGGGAATACCAGATCACCTGACCTGTCTCTTGAGAAACCTGTACGCAGGTCAGGAAGGAACAGTTAGAATTGGATATGAAACAACAGACTGGTTCCAAATAGGAAAAGGAGTATGTCAAGGCTGTATATTGTCACCCTGCTTATTTAACTTATATGCAGAGTACATTATGAGAAACGCTGGGCTGGAAGAAGCACAAGCTGGAATCAACATTGCTGGGAGAAATATCAATAACCTCAGATATGCAGATGACACCACCCTTATGGCAGAAAGTGAAGAGGGACTAAAAAGCCTCTTGATGAAAGTGAAAGAGGAGAGTGAAAAAGTTGGCTTAAAGCTCAACATTCAGAAAACTAAGATCATGGCATCTGGTCCCATCACTTCATGGGAAATAGATGGGGAAACAGTGGAAACAGTGTCAGACTTTATTTTGGGGGGCTCCAAAAACACTGCAGATGATGATTGCAGCCATGAAATTAAAAGACACTTAGTCCTTGGAAGGAAAGTTATGACCAACTTAGACAGCATATTAAAAAGGAGAGACATTACTTTGTCAACAAAGTTCCATCTAGTCAAGGCTATGGTTTTTCCAGTAGTCATATATGGATGTGAGAGTTGGACTATGAAGAAAGATGAGCGCCGAAGAATTAATGCTTTTGAACTGTGGTGTTGGAGAAGACTCTTGAGAGTCCCTTGGACTGCAAGGAGATCCAGCCAGTCCATCCTAAAGGAGATCAGTCCTGGGTGTTCATTGGAAGGACTGATGTTGAAGCTGAAACTCCAATACTTTGGCCACCTGATGCGAAGAGCTGACTCATTTGAAAAGACCCTGATGCTGGGAAAGATTGAGGGCAGGAGGAGAAGGGGACGACAGAGGATGAGATGGCTGGATGACATCACTGACTCAATGGACATGAGTTTGGGTAGACTCCAGGTGTTGGTGATGGACAGGGAGGCCTGGTGTGCTGCTATTCATGAGAAGAGTTGGACATGACTGAGCGACTGAACTGAACTGAATTACTTTACAATATTGCAGTGGTTTTTGCCATATATTGACATTAATCAGCCATGGGTGTACATGTGTTCCCTATCCTGATCCCCCCTCCCACATCCCTCTTCATCTTATCCCTCAGGGTCATCCCAGTGCACCAACCCTGAGCACCCTGTCTAATGCATCGAACTTAGACTGGTGATCTATTTCACATATGGTAATATACATGTTTCAATGCTATTCTCTTAAATCATCCCCCCCCTCGCCTTCTCCCATAGAGTCCAAAAGTCTGTTATTTACATCTGTGTCCCTTTTGCTGTCTCACATATAATTCATTGTTACCATCTTTCTAAATTCCATATATATGTGTTAAGGTACTGTATTGGTGTTTTTCTTTCTTACTTACTTCACTCTGTAAAATAGGCTCCAGTTGCATCCACTTCATTAGAACTGATTCAAATGCATTCTTTTTAATAGATGAGTAATATTCCATTGTGTATATGTACCACAGCTTTCTTATCCATTCATCTGCCAATGGACATCTAGGTTGCTTCCATGTCCTGGCTATTATAAACAGTGCTGTGATGAACATTGGGGTACATGTGTCTCTTTCAATTCTGGTTTCCTTGGTGTGTATGCCCAGCAGTGGGATTGCTTGGTCATATGGCAGTTCTATTTCCAGTTTTTTAAGGAATCTCCACACTGTTCTCCATAGTGGCTGTACTAGTTTGCATTCCCACCAAGAGTGTAAGAGGGTTCCCTTTTTTCTGCATCCTCTCCAGCATTTATTGCTTGTAGAATTTTGGATAGCAGCCATTATGACTGGTGTGAGATGGTACCTCACTGTGGTTTTGATTTGTATTTCTCTGATAATGAGTGATGTTGAGCATCTTTTCATGTGTTTGTTAGCCATCTATATGTCTTCTTTGGAGAAATGTCTGTTTGGTTCTTGGCCCATTTTTCAATTGGCTCATTTATTTTTCTGGAATTGAGCTGTAGGAGTTGCTTGCATATTTTTGAGATTAATTCTTTGTCAGTTGCTTCATGTGCTATTATTTTCTCCCATTCTGAAAGCTGTCTTTTCACCTTTCTTATAGTTTCCTTTGTTGTGCAAAAGGTTTTAAGTTTAATTAGCTCCCATTGGTTTATTTTTGCTTTTATTTCCATTACTCTGGGAGGTGGGTCATAGAGGATCCTGCTGTGATTTATGTCAGAGAGTGTTTTGCCTATGTTTTCCTCTAGGAGTTTTATAGTTTCTGATCTTATGTCTAGATCTTTAATCCATTTTGAGTTTATTTTTGTGTATGGTATTAGAAAGTGTTTGGGTTTCATTCTTTTACTAGTGGTTGACCAGTTTTCCCAGCATCAGTTGTTAAAGAGATTATCTTTTCTCCATTGTATATTCTTGCCTCCTTTGTCAAAGATATGGTGTTCATAGGTGTGTGGTTTTATCTCTGGGTTTTCTATTTTGTACAACTGATCTATTTTTCTGTCTTTGTGCCAGTACCATGTTGTCTTGATGACTGTAGCTTTGTAGTATAGTCTGAAGTCAGGTAAGTCGATTCCTCCTGCTCCATCCTTCTTTCTCAAGATTGCTTTGGCTATTCGAGGTTTTTTGTATTTCCATACAAATTGTGAAGCTATTTGTTCTAGTTCTCTGAAAAATACCATCGAAAGTTTGATAGGGATTGCATTCAATCTATACATTGCTTTGGGTAGTATACTCATTTTCATTATATTGATTCTTCTGATCCATGAACACGGTATATTTCTCCATCTGTTTGTGTCCTCTTTGATTTATTTCATCAGTGTTTTATAGTTTTCTATATGTAGGTCTTTTGTTTCTTTGGGTATATTTATTCCTAAGTATTTAATTCTTTACATTGCAATGGTGAATGGAATTGTTTCCTTAATATCTCTTTCTGTTCTCTCATTGTTAGTGTATAGGAATGCAAGGGATTTCTGTGTGTTAATTTTATATTCTGCAACTTTACTATATTCTTTGATTAGCTCTAGTAATTTTCTGGTGGAATCTTTAGGGTTTTCTATGTAGAGGATTATGTCATCTGCAAACAGAGAGAGTTTTACTTCTTCTTTTCCAATCTGGATTCCATTTATTTCTTTTTCTTCTCTGATTGCTGTGGCTAAAACTTCCAAAGCTATGTTGAATAGTAGTGGTGAGAGTGGGCACCCTTATCTTGTTCCTGACTTTAGGGGAAATTCTTTCAGTTTTTCACCATTGAAGATAATGCTTGCTGTGGGGTTTATCATACAAGGCTTTTATTATGTTGTGGTGTGTTCCTTCTATACCTGCTTTCTGGATGGTTTTTTTCATAAATGGATGTTGAATTTTGTCAAAGGCTTTCTCTGCATCTATTGAAATGATCATATGGTTTTTATCTTTCAATCTGTTAATGTGGTGTATCACATTGATTTGCAAATGTTGAAGAATACTTGCATCCCTGGGATAAAGCCCACTTGGTTATGATGTATGATCTTTTTAATATGTTGTTGGATTCTGTTTGCTAGAATTTTTTTAAGGATTTTGTATCTATGTTCATCAATGATATTGGCCTGTAGTTTTCTTTTTTTGTAGCATCTTTGCCTGGTTTTGGTATTAGGGTGATGGTGGCCTCATAGAATGAGTTTCAAAGTTTACCTTCCTCTGCAATTTTCTGGAAGAGTTTGAGTAGGATAGGTGTTAGCTCTTCTCTAAATTTCTGGTAGAATTCAGCTGTGAAATTGTCTAGTCCTAGGCTTTTGTTTGTTGGAAGATTTCTGATTACAGTTTCGATTTCCGTGCTTGTGATGGGTGTGTTAAGATTTTCTATTTCTTCCTGGTTCAATTTTGGAAAGTTATACTTTTCTAAGAATTTGTCCATTTCTTCCAAGTTGTTCATTTTATTGGCATATAGTTGCTGATAGTAGTCTCTTATGATCCTTTGTATTTCTGTGTTGTCTGTTGTGATTTATCCATTTTCATTTCAAATTTTGTTGATGTGATTCTTCTCCCTTTTTTTCGTGATGAGCCCTAGGCCATTTCTTCCTATTCCATTGCAAACTGGCTTCTCCCATTCAGTCTCTAAGCCACGGACTCCAAATGATTTTTCTTGGGAGATCTAAGCTTTAATCCTGGCTTGTCCATAGACTTCTAAGGTCGGGAAGAAAGACAACGAATTTTTCTCAGCCACAGTGTCCTTGTAAATGGAGTAATTAGCCCTACCTCACTGAGTTGTTGTGAGGATTAAATAAAAAACAGTATTTGAAATTGAGCTTCATGCCAGCATGTGATAGAAGTTCTGTGTGTAAATTCTTCAAAAAAAAAAAAAAAGTTTAGTTGCCTCTTCTTTACTCTCCTCTTTCAACACTGAAAAATAAATTTCTGTTACTTCTTGAGCTAATGATTGAAATTCTTTTACCCCATAATTACCTCTTTTACCCAAGACCCAATGTCCTAATTCCTTTATTTACCAAAAATAATTATACAGTTCCCTCAAACTCCATTACCTATTTTATTTTTATTAATTATCCAGTTATATCTCAGTGAATATTAGAAAATAAGTAAAAATAACTGAAATCAGTGAACTTTAATGTGTGTTGTTTTCCTGAAAAAAACCAAAAAAAACCTAAGGTGGCCTCAATATTTGTCCATTTTGTAGATGACCATTGCCAGGCAATTTTTTAGTGAAATGGAATTGGGAAAAATACATTAGGTAAATGGCTTCTAAAGTAGTGCTCTAATCTGATTATTAAAACTAATCCATATTCATAAATTGAAAGTTGACAAAAAGAATATTGCTTTGATGCATTTATTTGAGAATAACCCTGACATGATTTAAAACATACCGAATAGACATCTTCAAGACACAGCACAGCATAGTCTCAGTACAGTGAAATACCACAGGAGTGGAAGAGATTTATATACTGGATGAGATTATATACTGGATAAAATAGATTTATATGCTGGATGAGATGTACACTGAGATCCAGGAATTTCTGGTGGGGGAGAGGACACAGAAAAATGGGCAGAGACTCTCATATCCGTATATGTACTGGATTCTTATATCCCTAGCTCCCCAGAGAATGTATGTAGTCAGAATAGGTCCTCAGAGAATGTTGGGCCCAATAATAAGAGTAGGTTGAAATAAGACTCTTCATTCAAGAGCGGTGAAGGTGATCCCCTTTTCAGATTAGTATACCTTTAAATTAACCTGTGATCAAAAATGGATTTTAATTCCTACCTATTTCTCTCTTCCCATGAAATCATTTTTCCAGATGTAGAGAATAGAGCACAGCACATAGGCTATCAAATTCTGTGTCCTGAAAGCTGCATAAATGATCATAATTTCATTGATATGCACTAACAGAAATAAGAAAATATGATAGAGAGAATGGAAGTTTTTTTTAAGCAACACTATTCCTATCACACACACACACACACACTGAGCTAAAAACGGAAAAGGTAATACAATAAGGAAATAACCTATTTTATCATAACTTCTTGGATATTCATATGTAAACATAGCATTCAGCTCTTTTTCACCACGAAATGTTTACTCTACAATTATTCTTTTACAATAAGCTCATACTCTAACACTGAAAAAAGAAAAAAGAAATCTTACATAAACAAGTCAATTATTTTATGCATAAGAGAATGACAAAAGATGATTTTAATGCAAACAGATAAGGAAAAATAAATGAGAAGTATTAATGGTATTCTTTTATCAAATTCATGGCAATAAGCAATCGTAAAAATATATATATGAAAAAAGTGATGCAATGAACCTAAAACCATGGGAAGAAAAGCAAGTATACTAATAAAGATGGATTATTTTTGAAAAATAAATATTTTAATACTATGTTCCATAAAGTATTTTTGCCTTCCATTAAGAATACAAAAATACAATGAGAAACAGATATACTTAGATTTCCCATATTTTTGTCTGAAATTTATTTTTTGTATAGGTATAGAAAGAAGTATATATTAGTAGATATTAGTATTATTGAAAAAAATGTCCTAATTACTCCTCACTTAAACACTTAGTAAAAACAACCCTTCTTTTGGTCTGACAGAGGTTGTCCATTTATTTTTTATTTTGTGAAGTATTTATGGCAGGAATGAAGTGAAGCTCAGTGCTTGTCTATAAAAGCACTCCTGAATCAAGGGTATAGTAGAAATCAGAAGGATTAGTGGAGATTTGAAAAGGTATTTTACTTTTATCCATCACTGAACACAGTGGAGTCGATACAAAAAGTTTCTAGATTCAGAAAGATTGAAATAGGATTAGAATTTATATTTCTTTCCCAAGGCCTCATCATCAGTTTAAATTCTGAATCAGTAAGCAACATTTTGCAAAACAGTTCTACTTCTCAGCTTGATTCCAGTCATTCCTTTGGTCCCCGGGGACACTCCATCCTTCTGAAAGCCCTGGATACATATCATGGGGTGGGCAGATGTGCAGGGGTGCGTGGGATCCCTGCCCTTGGGGAGTCTGATTGGCACCCTTAGGGCTTCCCTGGTGATTCAGATGCTAAAGTGCCTGCTTGTAATGCCAGAGACCCGGGTTCAATCCCTGGGTTGGGAAGATCCCCTGGAGAAGGCAATGGCACCCCACTCCAGTACTCTTGCCTGGAAAATCCCATGGACAGAGGAGCCTGGTAGGCTACATTCCATGGGGTCACAAAGAGTCAGACATGACTGAGCAACTTCACTTTCTTTCACTTTCACATGAAGAGTCTCCCATCCTTTTTGTGAAGGCCTCTGTTTATGTGCTCCTAAACTGAGCCTGGATGACTGAAATCTGGGCCTGGTGGACAAGAGGTTTGCCAGACAGAGCAAAGAGAAAGGGTGAGAGCACAGAGAGCAGAGTAGCATTACGTTAGAAAAAGCACAGACAGATCCCAGTGTTCCCAATCCCAACTCTAACACTGGTTAGGGTGAATTTGCATGCATCACTCAATCTCTTTAAGTCTAAATTTCTTCATTAGTAAAGAGACAATAAAAATACAAAAGCCCTTTACTTACTAATAGTTTAGGTTATGAACAGCTGTTCAAAGATCCATTTGCTTGTTTGAAAGTGAAAGTGAAGTTGCTCAGTCGTGTCTGACTCTTTGCGACCCCATGGACTGTAGCCTATCAGGATCCTCCATCCATGGGATTTTCCAGGCAAGAGTACGGGAGTGGGTTGCCATTTCCTTCTCCAGCGGATCTTCCCAACCCAGGGACAGAACCTAGGTCTTCCACACTGCAGACAGACGCTTTTACCATCTGAGCCACCAGGGAAGCTCCAAAGTAATCAGTTTTTAAATTTCTTTCAAATTGGCAGTCTAAGCTGATCCTTTAAAGCTGAAAACCAGGAATGTTTTCTCTCCTTCCTATATTATCAGGGTACCTTTTTAAAAAATAGAATCCTTTTGCCCATTGCAAATCTGGAGAGAAACACATAGAGTTTCCCCACTGCCCTCTCACCAGAAATGATGCCCACAATTGTTAGAGGGAAAACTGCCTTCTCCAGAATCTACACTCGGTGCCAAGTCCACTTCTTCATATGGGCTTCCCAGGTGGCCCTAATAGTAAAGAACCCTCCTGCCAATGCAGGAGACCTAAGAGACACAGGTTTGATCTCTGTGTCAGAAAGATCCCTTGGAGCCCTTAGAGAAGGGCTTGGCAACCCACTTTAGTATTCTTGCCTGGAGAATCCCATGGACAGAGGGGCCTGATAGGCTACTGAATAGTCTACTGACCTTTGGGACCATTCTCAGCACAGGGGAGTAGTTTTATCAGCAACTTCCCCAGCTTTATATGGAAAATGTGAAGTCAAGTAGGGTGTGTGTGTGTGTGTGTGTGTGTGTGTGTGTATGTGTATCTGGTTTGTGTGTATCTATAGGTTTCCATTAGAAAGGGAAGGAAACTCACCACTGCCATGACCAGGACCCTGCAAAAGGTAAGTAAACAACTTACATTTATTGAATAAATGAAGAGAAGATGACTTGAATGATTCGTCAAATTGTAATACCCAGGCTTTCTGCTGCTGCATTAGAGCTTTTCCCCATGCCCTGAAAATTCTGGGTAGGAGTGTCTTTGGCAGGCCTCCTACACACATCAAATGGGAAAACTAATCAGTAGAAAACTGCTTACCATCTCTTTGCTTTATGCCTCCAGACTCAGACTAAACTATGGATTTTCTTTCTTTATTCTTTCTTTTATTAATGTCCCCAGAAATCTTTTAGACTAGTAAATCTCTCTGAGAACACAGCAGTAGTTAGCAAGAAGGAAGAAACAGAAACCTTTCTAACCATCTCTTAAAATGAACTCAGGGATAATTATAAGCTTATAAGTATAAACATGTTCAATCAAAATTGAATTCAGTTCTAAAGAGACTGACTAATAGCATCCCAAACATCTCGGTGTGTGGAGACACAGATTGTGGCTGGCCGAGTGTACAATTTATTGAAAGCATCAGTTATAACAAATGTTCCAACGTGAAATACAGGGGGAAAGTCCTGGGCTGATGTTATTTCGGTTTTGTTGTGGCTTAATGAAATTAGTCATTCACTTGTTAGCAATCCCTATGTCACTATATCTTTCTTTGTTTTTTAAAATGAGATGCTAGGCCAAACTATTTAAATAAAAGACTTGATAACTGCCATGTATCTTATAATTATCAATGACAGTTTAAGTACAGATTTGTCTATATTGAATTTCTTGGAATTTGAAATCAGTGTTGTCCAAGAAGAATTTTTTCAGTTAATAATAAAACAATACTTTATGTTTTTTTTTTTTTTTCAGATTTACACCCACCCTCACTTCTTACGGGCTTCCCAGGTGGCATAGTGGTAAAGAATCCACTTGCCAGTACAAGAGACTCAAGAGATACAGGTTCAATCCCCGGGATCAGGAAGATTCCTGGAGGAGGAAATAGCAACCCTTTCCAGTATTCTTGCCTGGAAAATTCCATAGTTGAGGAGCCTGGTGGGCTACAGTCCAGGGGATCACAAATAGTTGGACACAACTGAACACACACACACACACACACACACTTCAATTCCTAGAGCTCTTTTCGAGCAACTAGTATGCCAGGAGCTATGTTAAAAGCTGAGACTATCTCACATAGACTGTAGATGGTCTCTACTTCAGAGACTGACTATTTAACTGGAGAGATAGGCATTAAAATATAATTATAACTTCACATGATAAATAAAATAAAAGAGGCATGCATAAGTTATTGAGGGAATAATTAATTCTTCTTGGGGAGGCAAAGGGGAAATAAAATGCTAAAGCAGGAAGTCCTTGAAGAGTTTTCCAGAAGTCTTCCAGACCTCATATTAATAAACAAAGCCCACATTTCATGTGTTTGTATAAATTAAAAAGATAAACTGCATTTTTAAATGCAGTGGTTCTTAGCTTCAGTTGTGTATTAGAATTACCTGGGGAGTGCTTAAAAATGGGGATAAGGAGACTACACAAATCATTTAATTCAGAGTCCCTGGGGTAAACTTCAGTTACCTATCCCATATAAAAATTTCTCCAAGTGATGCAAATTATCACTAGGCCTGAGAACTATTTTTCCGTAGTGAACAGCTACAAGACAGCTTCTTTGCCCTAAGCCAAGGGGACCATTATTTTTGGAGGAGATGGACTAGAAATATATGTATTTCTATATAAGAAATAAATAGAAAGAAAATACAATAAAAGCCAAAGGTCTTAATTACACAACTTCACTGTGTATACCTAACTCCACTCAATGCAAAAATCAGGTCTAAACTGGCTCAATACTCATACATGATGTTTTTTGGGCTTCCCTAGTGGCTCAGCTGGGAAAGAATCCACCTGCGATGTGGGAGACCTGGGTTTGATCCCTGTTTTGGGAAGATCCCCTGGAGAAGGGAAAGGCTACCTACTCCAGTATTCTGACCTGGAGAATTCTATGGGCTGTATTGTCCATGGGGTCCCAAAGAGTCGGACATGACTGAGCAACTTTCACTTCACTCACATGATGTTTATTGATGGTCACTGGGCCTTGAGAATTATAAATCAGTGCCATCTCCTGGATGCCAAGAAGATAGCTTCTGGATAGTTGTATGGATTCTGCAAGATGTCCCCTGAGAGGAGAGTCTGATGCTGCCCTTCTGGCAGGCTGCATTTCTTGTCCTATAGTTTTCTAAGCAACTAAATTGTCAAGTGTAGCTTCTGGGAGAACTGTGAGTCTGTCAGAAGAACACTGCCTGGTGGATACTGACTGTCTGTATAGTTACCTTCTCAGAGAAGCTGTAGATAGATGAGAAATTGTGTTATATTTTCTCAGACACCCAAACCTACTTTCACACTTCTATTAAATGGTCACACACATCAGTGTAAAGATCAGTGGTAGTATAGGTAACTGTTCAGGCAAATTATGTGCAATCATAGCTAATTCAAAGACAATCAAAGAAAAAAAAAGTAAAGGGTACAAAGGGGCATATCCTTCTATCTATCTATCTATCTATCTATCTATCTATCTATCTATCTATCTTTCTGTCCATCTATCTATTCACCATTCATCCACCCATCCATCCGTCTACCCATCCATTCATCCATTCATCTGCCCACCTATGCATCCATCCATCTATCCATTCCATCAATCTATTTACCTAATGTTATTGAGGTTTCCCTTCCTGAGAAGACAGTATCAGGACATAGTTAACAACAATTTATTATGGGGTATAATTTGATAACTCAGGTCTTCTGAAAAACTGGATGCAACAAGAGGGTATTGAACATCTTTCGTACTTTTGAAGGCCCAAAAGTCAAGGATATTAAGGGACAAGTATTTTTTTTTTTCTAAGATGAGAGTGAAACTTTTTAAGAATTGGGTAGATGTGTTATGTTTTTCTTCTTTTTTGTTTATCCATAAATTATCTTGCAAACAGAAATATGGGATATCATGTTTGTAATACTGACTGTTGGGACTGCTAGCTTTCTATTTAAAAACAAAATCAGTTCTAGATGTGTTTAAAAAATAGCTGTTTAAATAGCTTCATTTGTATGTCAGTACTTTTAAATTCTCTATAGTTCTTAGAAAAATATATTTATTTCCAGGAATCACAACTAAAATCACATGACCAAACAATGACTTCAGCAGCCACTGAAAGTTATCACCTGCTTTCCAGGTGGCGCTAGTGGTAAAGAACCTGCCTGTCAATGCAGGAGACAGATATGGGTTTGGTCCCTGGGTGAGGAAGATCCCCTGAAGAGGAAATGGCAACCCACTCCAGTATTCTTGCCTGGAAAATCCCATGGACAGAGGAGCCTGGAGGGCTACAACCCATGGAGTCACAAAGAGTCAGACATTACTGAAGTGACTTACCACACATGCAGCAACCCATGTTTAGAGTCATGTCCTAAGGGATTCCAGGAGGCCCTTCTGGATAAAATGCAGGGTGAAGGGGCATCATGAGGGCACCGTCCACTCCACGTTCTTTCTTATGTTGACTGTGATGGGCTTTGTGTGAATTAGGACAAGTATTAAGAGATTTCTGCAGGTGAGTGGTTGGTGTATTCTATAAGAGTAGGACATCAGCACACTTATTCCATTGTAATGAAACCATTTATTTAAGGGCTATATGTCCCTTAGACTCCAGACCACCTGACCTGCCTCTTGAGAAATCTTTATGCAGGTCAACAAGCGACAGTTAGAACTGGACATGAAACAACAAACTGGTTCCAAATCGGGAAAGGGGTATGTCAGGCTGTATATTGTCACCCTGATTATTTAACTCATATGCAGAGTACTTCATGAGAAATGCCAGGCTGGATGAATCACAAGCTGGAATCAAGAGTGCCGGGAGAAATGTCAATAACCTCAGATATGGAGATGACACCATCCTTATGGCAAAAAGTGAAGAAGAACTAAAGAGCCTCCTGATGAAAGTGAAAGAGGAGAGTGAAAAAGTTGGTTTAAAACTCAACATTCAGGAAACTAAAATCATGGCATGTGGTCCCATCACTTCATGACAAACAGATGGGGAAACAATGGAAACAGCGACAGACTTTATTTTGGGGGGCTGCAAAATCACTGCAGATGGTAACTGCAGCCATGAAATTAAAAGGTGCTTGCTCCTTGGAAGTAAAGCTATGACCAACCTAGAGAACATATTGAAAGGCAGAGACATTACTTTGCCAACAAAGGTCCATTTAGTCAAAGCTTTGGTTTTTCCAGTTGTCGTGTATGGATGTGAGCGTTGGACTAAAAAGAAAGCTGAGCAACGTAGAATTGATGCATTTGAACTGTGGTGTTGGAGAAGACTCTTGAGAGTCCCTTGGACTACAAGAAGATCCAACCAGTCCACCCTAAAGGAAACCAGTCCTGAATATTCATTGGAAGGATTGATGCTAAAGCTAAAACTCCAATACTTTGGCCACCTGATGCGAAGAACAGACTCATTGGAAAAGACCCTGATGCTGGGGAAGGTTGAAGGTGGGAGGAGAAGGAGACGACAGAGGATAAGATGGTCGGCTGGCATCACCAATGCAATCGACAAGAGTTTGAGTAGGCTCTGGGAGTTGAGAAGCCAGGCATGCTGCAGGCCATGGGGTCACAAAGAGTGGGACACAACTGAGCAACTGAACTTTCTTTCTTTTTCCCTTGGACTCCAGTATGAATACCTTGAGACCAGAGGCTTAGTCCCATTTACCTTTGATTCCCCAGTAAGTATCATAACTGGCAGGAATTCAATAATTAACTATTGGAATGAAAATAAACTTTGGGGGAAGTAGAGCAAACAGTCTCAGATAAAGTGTCTGGCAGGTGATTTTGAAACTCTGGACAGTATTGTTACATTCTTTACTGAAGAAGGAAAATATAAAAGTAGTATAGAAAGATAGTTTATAAAATATCTCTTTATTCTGCCAAGTTTAATTTATTAACACTGTGCACTGTTAAAGGCCAGCAGAGTTTTGGATCTCTTTTTATTATCTCTTTTTTATTCATCTAAATAAGATGAATAGTTATTTCAAAATGTTCACCATGCCACGATTTTGTTATCTACTTTGGGCACTAAGAACTCAAGGTAAGGAGCTAATAACCTTCTTGCTAGTAAGGAGATCAAATTAAAAATTAACAATGTGATCACATAAAATTCCAGCAATAGCATCACCATTAGCTCTGCAAAACAATACAGTTCTTTACAGAGTCTTCCTTTGCTTCTATACTGCATTTTGTCTGATAATCACTTGCCAACAAAGACATCATACTAATTACAATATGCTATACAAGGGGCAGGAAAACTGATAAATGACTCGTGGATTATTTTCTTTCAAAAATAATTCTTTCATTCTTGTCCTTAAATTACATATGGATTATAAATGGAGCCTTTAAGTGCTTTCCCAGAGAGTTGTTTAGAAGAAATCATGTTGACAGTTTTAATTCTTAGCAACTTAGCAACCGTGAGTGGATACTCATTAAAAAAAAAAAAAAGAAGAATGAGGACAACACACAAAATTTGAATCTTTTGCATATGAGGAAATGAGTAGTTCTTTTAAAAGGAAATCTGCTGTATAAAACATTCTTTGCTTCTCTCTATGATATTTCAAGTCTTCCCAGGTGGGTCAGTGGTAAAGAAGCTACCTGCCAATGCAGGAGACACAGGAGGCATGGGTTTGATCCCTGGGTCAGGAAGATCCCCTGGAGCAGAAAATTGCAACCCACTCCAGCAGTCTTGCCTGGAGAATTCCATGGACAGGGGAGCCTGGCAGGTTACAGTCCATGGGGATCACAGAGAGCAGACATGACTGAGCAACTGAGCAGACATGATACTTCAGTCCCTGCCTTGCCAAATTATGTGAGGTGCATCTCCCTCTCCTCTACATCCCCAGATGGATGGCCAGCAGGGGCAAGATATCACATAACACTTATCCTGGTTTTCCTGTCTGGAAAGGTCAACACATAGTAGCTAATTTGTCTGAGGACAATGGCTGGGCAATAGCAAGAATTTGGGTGAAGAATTTGGATGAGCCAGTTCACAAGGTCTTCAGTGACTCAGAAGGAGGGACCAGGAGGTCTGAGATGAAGAAGAGTAGAGAGGGGATGGAGCGAGAGACAGAGGGCTCCAAGGTTCTGTTTGATGCCTTCTCTCCCCTAACTGAGTGAGGGAGTTAATAAGCATGTAAGTTCCTAATCTCTCCTGTGTATGTATAGTGCCTCTCATCAATAACAGGCCCTGAACTGTTCTTTGTGTATTGTCTCAACTGTTTTTGCATTTCTGTACCCCCATCTCAGTTAAGATTTGTCAGCAGTCATGTAGCCAGAAACATTTCCTCGTCATCTCCATCTCTTTGTTCTCCTTTAACTCCACATGCTCTTGCTGGGTTTTTCTTTGCTTCTCAAATTCATCCTCTTTGTCTTTCACTTAGAACCTCATCGTCCCTGTTCTGGACAACTATCATCACTTCTTGACTAGTCTCTCTGCTTTCAACCTTTTCTCCCACTTATCTGTCTTCTAAACTGCTGCCACGGTGATTTTTGTATAATGCAAAGCTTTTATGTCATTATCTTTGCTTACAACACTGTCATTGCTTTCCACCGCTAAGACCAGAGAACCAAGGCTAGTATTCTCTACGTTGTATTAAGAAAATCTTCACCAATTTACCCTTGTTTACACTTCTGGCCTCGTACAGAGAGGTTGACGCTCACATGACACACATGAACCATTTAGAATAACTTATAGAGCTCTGCATTGTGTCGTTTGTAAATTAAACTGACATTTATTGTTTAGATGCAAAGCACCAGACACGTTCTAGGTTCTGGGTATACAGATGTGGTATCTTTGTACAACCTGTTCTGGAATGCACGTCCTGGGAAGTCTTCACTGACTCTCTCAGGCAGAGGCAGCCAGGATCTTTCTGTGCTACTGAATATATTGCCAAACACACATAGCTCTGATATGACATATTATAAATACATATTTTGGTATCTCTTTTCATCACTAAATTCTAGGGTTGGAGTCCTTGAAGACAAGGGCTGTGTGTCCTTCATCTCCATATCCTCAGCGTATGGAGTAGGGCCTGGCAGGAGTAGATGGCTGGAAAATGTTTTCTGAGTGATGACAAATACTGTCCATCATATGTGTCCAGGATACACGGACTTCATGCACATCAGCCTCACACTCTACGAAGTACAGACCCATTACCAGAGGACCCACATAAACACTTACTGTCAAAGTGATACCCCAAATTTCCAGATAAATATAAAACTTGTTTTGGTGAAAAATAAAAATAAACAAATCTAGAAAGAAAACAATAGTTTTCTCAGGGGGGTGGGTTCCCAGAGGGAACCTGAGCACAGGCTTGAAATATCACTCCCCCCTCTACGCACACACAGAGACACACAGAAGCACACACGCTCCACCTAGTTAACTCAATACTCCCCATATCTTCACTCATTTGCATTTTTTCAGAAAATCTTCTCTAACTCCCATCTCTCCCCAGATTAAACAAAGTCCCCCTGTCGTGTATTCTTAGAGCATCAGCTGTCCTCTTAGCCTTTATCTACCTGTAATTATATTCATTCATGTAATCAATTGACTAATTTCTATTTCCTCTTCCAAAGCATAAGCTCAACAAGGACAGGCTCCATGTCTGTTACGTAGGAGATATTGAATGACAGACAAATGATCTAATTTAATCCTCATAATAATTATTCAAGGTAAACACCATTATCATCTGCATTGTCCAGAAAAAATTAGACACTGAGAACAATAACCTTACAAAGGTTACACAATCAGGGATGAAATACTGGGACAGTTACTGGTTTCCTGTGTCACAGAGAACTAATCTAGAGCTGTTTAAAAACTTTAAGTGAATGAGCTCAGCTTTATTATTCAATGTTGAATGCCCAAGAAAATTATTAATTTTAAACATGAGTTTTTAAAAAATTGAGTGGATCCACAGAGAGTTCACCTTTTTTAATCTCTCAGCTCTGATTGGAAATAATTCAGTATTAAGAGAGCTGCTAAAATCTCCACCATTGAGAGCCATGTGGGTGCCTGGAGTCTGACAACAGAAAAGATAAGGTTATTTTCTCCTCTAATGTATGGTTCTTGTATAATTCCCAGCATGAGTTTGAAATAATCAAAAAAGTAATCTGATATTTGCAATGTAGTGAAACTGATCTGACAACTGGGTATTGAAAATATTTTATAGCCTTCCTAAAATCCTAATCCTATTCCTTTATAGAATGGATAGGTCCTTTCCTAGTAAAAGACACTGAGACATAATGGCAGGTGAAAGATGGTCACATTAAGCAGTTGCTCAGAACCTCAGTAAAGTGTGGGTCTTGATTACACAGGGTTCCACAAACCCCAGGGAATGGGGAGTGGAAATAGAGGCACATCTTGAGTATAACATACCACATGACATGACTTGATGTGAGAGGTGTGAGACATGCATGCTCAGTCCTGTCTGACTCTTTGTGACTCCATGGACTGTAGCCCACCAGGCTCCTCTATCCATGGAATTCTCCAGGCAAGAATATTGGAATGGGTTGCCACTTCCTCCTGTAGGGGATCTTCCCAAACCAGGGATCAAACCCGCGTCTCTTGCATCTCCTGCATTGCAGGTGGGTTCTTTAGCACTGCACCACCTTGGAAGCCCATAATATAACTTAGCCACACTGAACACATTTTTCAAGGTCCCTTTGCTGATCCTGCTCTTAGCTGCTACTGGATTCAGCCAGAGATGACTAAAATACATGCCCAGTTTTCAGGGTACTTAGCCCAGTGAAAAGGCAGGTGCCACAATACAAAATGGATTATAAGAATAAAACTGGAATCTACCTGCTACCCCTCAGAGAGAAAGTAAGGAGTATTGTTGCCCACTGTTTCCCAAACTTGGTGTGGATAAAAAGCTCTATGCATGTGGGAGCGCTGGTCATCAAGCAAGAACTTGTTTCTAAGTCATTAAATGCCTGAATGCCCAGTTTATCTGTTTCTGGTAGAATTTTGTTATCTTCAATAATAATTTAAGCTACCCTTAAGCCAGTCTTTAGTTCCCTTTGCTTCAGGTGGATTCTCTGAATATTATTCAAGCAACTGTGCAGTTAGGACTAGAGCTCTAAAAAGTCAGCCCTAGCCACCTGACATGTTGCTTCATATTAATGCTGAATTTCAGACATGAATTATTTTAATGGCCCATTTTATTAGCTACTGTCTGAATTCATGCAAAAATTACCCAGTTTTATTCTCTAACCACTTAATAAAAATCTCCAGTTTTTCTCGTTCAGAAGGAAAGAGTGAAAACCAGGTCAGGGCACTTTATCCTGCCCACCAGGCAAATCCCTTTACACCAGGGCAATGGGCAGGCATTCTGGCAGGTAGGAATGAACTGTATGTTAGAAAGCACAGGGGGAAGGGAAACCTTAGTTCAGGGCTGTTTTCCTCCCCTGGAAAAATACAGAATTCTTATAGGCTCCTGTAGAAGTGTCTGACTGTCATGTGAAATAGTTTAGCCCTAATGATAAGTCTTCAGAATAACAAATAGATATTTGCCAATGGCAGGAAATATTGGAGACCAAAGCAGTGCTTTGTTATGATGGAACGTTTTGGTGCATTATTCATGCATTTTTGTTTTTATTCAGAGCTGCGTAGATACACATCTACTACATTAGCTTTCCCATTCTATTGGAATCATGGTGGGCAGAAGTAGGCTCCTATCACCATGTGTAATGTATCAGTCAGGGTCTAGACACAAAAAGAAACCACTTTGTACTTCAAGTAGAGAAAATTTAACATTGGAATTAGTTACACAGAAAAACATGAAAAGCCAATCAAGGGAAGATGAGGCATCCCAAATATAGGCAGCAGCAGGAAGCCAATACCCCCAGGAAGTGGTATTTCCAGAAATCAGTATACTCAGGCTGGAACAAGTACCACTATGGAGGCTGCTGAGCAGAAGCTGGAGGCCACGGAGGGAAGGGATGTCCCCTGGGGAGTGGGTAGAGCTAAAGGAGAGACAGCTTCTATTGGAAATACCCCTAAAGCCACTGAGAGAAATACCTTGCTTTCTCAGTCCTCCCATCCTCCAGTCTTCTGCTAGTACCTCTTGCTGATGAAAATTACCTGGAATTTGGTTGTCAAGGGAACCTGAAAAATGGTGTTTCCTGTGATTAACAGTAAAGCAGTGGGAGGGATGGAAATGGACCTAAGGACAAACAGGAAATGGACCTAAGGACAAACAGCCAAACAGCACACATGTGCTGTCCCCCAGCCTTCCACCCATGGCAACTATCAAGCGCATTCCTTCTGCGCTATCAGCTTTGCAAGTCAGTTAACTTTCTCTTCTTAGATTTCTGTTGACTATAATTGACCTATCTCTTGTGTCCTGTGTAACACACAGATGCTGAAGTTTGCTGTAATAGAAAAGCAGAGATCAAAAAGGAGGTACCAAAAGTGGAAGACAGTGGCATTGTACACTTTATTTAATCCTCATGGGAATTCCCAGTTTAGAGATGAAGAGACTGATTCGGACATTAAGTTGTTTGCCCAGAGTCATCCAACTGGTAAGTCAGACAAGTGTGATTTGAACTGGCTTTTGTGTCCAAGCACATACTCCATTATACCTTCTGACAGCCCAGGGCCAGCACAGAGCAGCAGTCTAGCAGGCTTCTCCTCACTTATACCAGGTGTCAGCGTTGAAGGAATGTGGCCCTTTAACCAGACTTCTCAAAGCCAGCCACAGCTCTGTACACAGATAGGAGCTGAGGAGAACTGGGTGGGCAGTAAGGCCTTTGTGGACACTTGGCCAGCCAGTGACATGTACATGCCCACCATGTACTGACCAGGACTCACCCAATATGCTCTCCCAGTGCCTGGACTTCTAATCAGCCTTCCATCTCACAGAATGAATTGGTGTCAGATAATCAAATACATTTCTTTCCTTGTCTCTTCTCATTTAGGGGGCTATATCTACTTCCTACAGCTTATTTAGTACCATGTATCAAGACTAATATAAAATCATTCTAATAATAATCCACCCAAACTGGCCTTCATATCTGGTGCCTGCTGGAATATAACAGGAATCTTTCCATTTCGGTTTTAAAGAATTGCTTCATCTAACCAACTGAGAGCAAACTGACACACTTTCTAACATAAAGGCTATGGGCCAGCAGGTAAATGCAAAAATTCTATTAGTTTTCAGACCTAAGGTTTATGATATTCATTTTCAATAAAATAAAAATCCCATACGGGGATAGGAAAAGTCCCAGGGACAGTTTCAGTTTTAAAAGCATCCACTTAGGATGCTTTTATAAGGGCCAAGAAGGCAGTAGTTCCTGAGTTACCATGTAGATACTTTTTTTCCTGCTCATTGACTTTTACAAAGACAGTAAATAGCATACAGAGAATAGATATATTTGAAAGAAATATTAAAACACTGATTCATATAACATTAAGATGTATAAAGTCTCTTGCATAGAATGAGAGAAAAATTAAAATGCTTTTGGTTCCTAATGAAACTACACCAGGCTCATATAAATCTAAATTCCTTACCTTAACCCGAGCTTAAAATAATGGGCTAACTTGACAGAACTTTACAAATCCTAGCAATGAACATTATCATTTATTACCAGAATGAGTGATAATAGGAGTAGCAAGGAGATATCACATATTGGGAAGTGTCCAAAGAGTTTAGCAAGACAATATTTCTTTTTCATAATACAAAGATAGAAAAGCCGTGAAAGTGAGAGCTCATTTCATTCACTTGCAAGAGAAAGGCAGGTGGGTGTTCTAGTTAAACAGATTGCAACCCTTTCCTCCAGGAGCGTAAAGGAGAATGAATAAACACAGGAGGTAATATTCACTCCACAGTGCAAGAAGGTACATGGATTTAAAGTCCATCTCAGTAATTAAATTTCAGTGTTGACACAGTACATCTCAACATTCAGAGTTCTAAATATAGTTTATACAGTGCTTGTGAGCAAAATGCAACAAACATGAATATTTATCTCTGCAGCGATGCTTCTTCTGTCACATTCTCAGAAAAGAAGTGTTGAGATTAGGACAGACCAGAACAGAGTCCGCAGAATCTGATGCTAATCATTTCACATAGCTGACATGATCTCCTGGCCTTCTCTGAGGCCGTGGTTTTCTACACATTTTTGGTTGCAGAACCTTTTGTACAATGAAATTTAATTAGAAGCCAAATATGTGTGTGGATTGAAGTGGAGTAGGCCTGTAGATTTATGAGGGGGCAGGGGGTGCTCCAGATCCTTGACTTAACGCTGCAGCCAACTCTCAGATGCAAAACCTAAATCTACTATTTTAACCCATAAATAAGTAAAATAAAAATCCGTTTGGTATCTGATTGATTTTAAGGTACTGTGGTGATTTTGAGGTGCTCATAGCTGGTAGAGAGCTATTGTATTTCAAAGGAAGGTCTTCTGAAATCAGTTGATTAATAGCGAAGAAGCAATACAATTAGGAGAAATAAATGTTATTTACTTTCTGCCACTCCTCAGGAAGATACTAACTTCATTAACAGTATTCCCAGGCCCTCAGCTTTGGGCCTGGTCCCATCTTGGCAGTTCATCTGCTCTGCCTATGCCTCGATCCCCAGTCTGTCCAGTTCTGCCCTTAGAGATGGTGTCTGTGCTGGGTTCTTTCTTTGCTGAATGTGGCTGGGACAACAAGGTGCTGCTCTTCTTTTATGCCTAACATGTTTCTCCAGCATTAGTTCACATCTCCTTAATCGTAGCCACTGGAGTATCAGTCATCTTAGGTAAGGTATGAGGTGGTAACAAACATCCTCAAGTACTCAGTGACTTGTAACAACTTAACAACTCTTGCTGGTATTACATGACCATAATGGGTTTGCTAGATGTGTTCTTTATTGCGGGACTCAAGCTAATGGAATTCTAATATTTAGGACATTGCTGACCTTGTCACAGAAAAAAAGGCCACGTGGCAGTATGCTCCATAAGGATTCTGAAAACTTTCTGCTGGAAGTGGTACACGTCATTTCTGCTCACATGCCACTGGCTCAAAAAGTCAACTGCCCAAACTGGATATCAGAGAAGTGGGATGGGAGTGGGGGGATGTATCATCTTTCCACAGAGAGGTGTCCCATAGGAAGGAGTGGCAATATTTTCAACAATCTACTACAACTAATTATTAAGATTCCCTTCCTCACTCCACCTTTGAGAAAGCTCAACTGCATAATTTCACTTTGTTTCTTCTGACACATAATTTCAGTGATGGGTATCTTATTTCTCTAAAGTTGACAGGACCCATGGCGCTTTCCACTGAGAGTCGGAAGTAGGATTTCTTGTATGCTCTTTTTGTCAAGCTTGATTTTCCTTTTAGGGCTGCCCATTAAATAATTTCATGCCTGAGGTTGCTGCTAGCTTTTAAAATATTTGGAAAGCAGAGACATCTAACATGCCCTGAAAAAGAGGACTGCTCTGCCGCAGTGCTGCTGACTCTCCCAGAAGGATGTTTTTGTGGAATTTTAAAATTATGGAAGGGCTTTCCTGGTGGCTCAGCTGGTAAAGAATCCTCTTGCAATGTGGGATACCTGGGTTCAACCCCTGAGTTGGGAAGATCCCCTGGAGAAGGGAAAGGCTACCCACTCCAGTATTCTGGCCTAGAAAATTCCATGGACTGTATAGTCCACGGTGGTCGCAAAGAATCAGACACAACCGAGCCACTTTCACTTTCCTGGGTGGCTCAGTGGTAAAGAATCCACCTGCCAGTGTAGGAGATGTGGGTTCAGTCTCTAGGTTGGGAAGATCCCCTAGAGTAGGAAATGGCAACCCACTCCAGTACTCTTGCCTGGAAAATCCCATGGCTATACTCCATAGGATCACAAAAGAGTCTGACATGACTTGGTGACTAAACTGCAACATAATTATAGAATCATGGATTAAAATAAATAATTTTCATTACACATTAAGAGTGACACACTTGATTTACATCAAGAGGAACTGGACTATCATATGCTTTTTAGTAGATTTGTGGTTGACTGACTCATAACATATTCATTCATTCATTTGTTGAGGATTTCTGTCAACCAAGCAAGAAGTGTCCCACATAAAGTCATGTCCTCATGGAATTTACAAAAACAACCCAACCTGGGAGGGATTGTTGATGTCATAAATGGCATGTTCAATATCTGATATCACCACAAGTGCTATACTGATCCCAACTCTGCTGTTTGCTGACTGTAAGACCTACCTGCCTGGCTTCTATAATTTTCTCCATACCAATGTGGGGAGAATATAAGTAACTGCCTCATAGGTTTGTTGTGAAGATTTCCTGAGATAGTGGAAAGCACTTAAATGTGCCTGGAGCATGATGAATGCCCAGTAAACATTAGTCCTGGGTTTCATCATCACCACAATCACATAAAATGTTAGAACAGAGGTGAGGAAGAGAATCTGGCTTTGCAGAATTTCATCTGAAAAGGATCGGGAGGTCTTCATTAAAAAAGTTCACGATGGGTCAACCGTATAAAGTAGCTATTAAAAAAACCTAAATCCAACTGAAATAATAGACCGAAAATATCGATATTTAGGAAATTCAATTCTCCTTCAGCCTTCTCTGATCAAAACTCACCTAGAATATTGAAGTATGCTTTTTGGTGTGAGGCCTGTATTTCTGAAAACGAATTACCAACTGAATCATACAGGTTCCTAAGAACATAGTCTCTGTGAGGATGAGTTCTTGGCATTATATGCAGGCAAGCAGTCTTCCATTTTTGTTAAATCGCTAGGAGTTATGACATGCTCTAGCTTTGGTTTCTTCAAGGAATTTTTCAGACAATTGTTGGTCAATCCTACAGGGAGGCTTTACAATGCCCTTCAGAATGTCAAAAGGACTTACACCAATCCTTAATTTCCTGCTGATCTTTACCATCTGCTACCTTGACCTTTTCATCAAAAGCTCCTCAAGCTGCTGGAAGCCCTGCATGTTAACACCCAGTATGATACTCTTCGTGTGTTTCTTTGCCTCATCCGCAGCAGACCTGCATACATTTTGTCTGCCATTATGGTTTGAAGCCATTCACCAGAACACAAAAATATATGGCAAAAAGAGAGGCTTCTGAGGGGTATATAATGCACATTGCTGAACACTTTCAACTCAATATAATGCTGTGTCATGTTCGCTGGCTGAGATTATTTGCCATATGGGGCACGAATATTTGCTACCTGGAAGCATAAAGAACAGTCTACCGCACCAGCTCTCACTGGCTTAGAGTATGTTGGCATTCCGAGGACCTTAAAAATTATGTATTAACACTGTGCTTTAATTAATTTTCAATAAATACATATGCTTTCTTTGGGAAAACCAGTTCATATTCAAATAACTTTGTAGCAAGGGGCAAATATTAAATGGAAGATGTGTTCAAATTTAGCAGCATTTTAAAAAGGGATAAGAATAAACTATTGTTGATTAAAGGTCATGAGAAATATAGGAAACTTGGCTAGAGCAACTTAGAATGTGAGCATCCAAAGAAAAAGGTTTACTTGAAATCTACTTTCAAACAGAAAAGGAAACTGACATGCTCTGCCCATTTCCAGGGGACAGAAGGAGGACCCAAAACTGATAATTATCAAAGAGTGTATTTTCATTTAACTTGAGAAAAGTTTTTCTAAATTTCATACTATCCAAAAAAGGAATAGTTTGTCTTCTGTAACAGTGAGCTTCTTATCACGAGTGGTAGTAAACTTGGATGACTGTTTGCTACAGGACAAAATATATGGCACTCACTAACTGGGTAGCATGGTGGTTGATAAACAGTGGCCACAAATTGGCAATTGGACAAATTGACATTCCTTCCGTAGAAAGGTGGGGTCTATGTTTCTCTCCTTGAATCTGGGTAGACTTGTCATTGCTTTAATTAATAAAGGATGGTCGCAGTGATCACTTCCAAAGTTAGATCATAGTTACACAGCATCTGCCTTGTGTTCTTGGAATGCTCGATTTTGAGAGTCTCTCTCAGAACCCAACTGCTATGCTGTGAGAAATCCAAGCCATGGGGAAAGATTGCATGTGGGCAGAAAAAATTCTGATTACATTTAACCTTTCATTTATATATATTTTCTATTTGAAAAATTAGAAATGAAGTTCCACTAAAATGTAACATTCTACATCACAGTGGCAGCATCACGCATCCATATGTCAGAGAGTCAACATATTAACATTCAGCATACTGTGCCACACTCTGATTTAGGTGGTCTAGTCAAATTGGGTTATACGTTTATTATTATATTTAATTTTGTATTAATTAGCCCTATTAAAGTGCACAAAGGGCTTAAAGATATACCTGCGAAGAAACCACAGATTGACAAAAATACTACCAATGCAAACACAGGCATGCAGCAGAAACTGGACAGAGCTGACACATCCCCATACAAGGTCAAGCTTCTTGCTAGTCCCAGTGCCAGGATTAAAGCTGTGATGATCCGAACAGAACTACCTAAACATTTTAGAAACTAGGAGCATACATAAAATACAGATTTATACCCATTATATTATTGACCCTTGCCTTAAGAGTTATGCCTTGGTATATTAGCAATCATAGCATATATGTGTGTATTTGTAAATAATAGATACAAATGCATGCTTAGTTGCTCAGCCGTGAATCTGCCAGGCTTTTCTGGCTATGGGATTCTTCAAGCAAGAATACTGGAATGGGTTGCCATTTCCTTCTCCAGGGGATCTTCCAGACCCAAGGATTGAACCTGGGTCTCTTGCATTGCAGACAGATTCTTTACCTTATGAGCCACCAGCCATCCTCTTCTTTAGGTCCTACTTATCTCCAAGGTGACTGAGGGCTCGTGAAAGTACACTCAGGTTGAAAAAATAGAAAATTGCCAATGTTCAAATAGCTTGGACTCATAAAATGTCCATTTCATATAGATGGTTTAACTTAACTTATTGAGATTAAATGCTCAAAAATCACTTACCTTCAGAGTGAAGGCAATAAAAAACTGTAAAGTACAGATTCAAGGAATAAGATGTATGATAAGCATGGATTTAGTGAGTACACAGGAAACCATTCAAGACTGCTCTCCAACTTTATATGTAAGCGCTGACACATGACATGTTACAAAATTATTGCTATCTTTGTCTGGGGGGATAAATAATTTTATTATAACACATGAACTCTTTCCAATTAGAGTGGCTCTTAGCACCCGGATATATTGTGAAGCCCTGACTTGAATGACAATGATTATTCTTTGCCAGACTCCATTTTGCAGTGATCTATGTAGAAAATCAACATTCCTTAGGAAGAAACAAGGCTTTAAAAAGAATGATCTTTATGGGAGATGGTGGTTATAGAGAATTTTAGTGCCAATAAAAAGAAGATGAGGATTACTTGTTCCTTTGAGGCCGTGAGGTAATTAAAAAACAATATTTAGTGGCTTTGAGAACACCTATTTCCATGAAATCTCAGCACTGAACAATTCAGGGAAATCAGAATAGATAAATCACCTAAACAGAGCAGAAGAAATGGATAAAGCAACCATAATTCTATTCTATCTCCACCCCCTTCGGATTCACTAAATTATTTCAACCTCTTGGCACAAAGTCCCATAACACTCCAAAGCATGTGTCTTGCTTTGGTGCTTGTCAAAATTAGCATCTGAAGGACTGCACAGGGAATGCTTCTCCTACATGGGATAGTTTCCTGTTGAAGCCTTCCTGCCAAATGGCTCAGGAAATCCATTCTCATCCTGCTCGTGTAGTATCAGCTCTCTCTCATCAGCTAATATTGTGCTCAGTTTCACAGGACAATATCTAAAGCTGAATTTATTCCTGAAAGTAAAAGGAGATCATGGATCTTTTTCGTCTGTTTTTTCATCATTGATTCATCCAACAAGTATTGCAGTGGCTGCCAGGTGCCAGGCAGTGATGAAGGAGACACAGAAAGCCATAGCAATTTGCAGTCTGGTACTGAGAGATCAACAAAAGAAAAAAAAAAAATCAGAATTCTAAACACCAGGTGAATTTGCTTCCCTAAGATAACATGACAATGTGAGAAGAATAAGACATGTTGTTGAAAATTAATGTGTTCTGGCACTTTTGTGTATCTTGGTCATCTACATTTAAAAACTAGCTCCTTGAGAAGCTATCCCAGAGTTGAAATCATGTGGCAGAACACCTGGAACAAACTGAAAATGGAGTAGGGGAGGCTGAATAAAATGGGGAGGGAGCAGCCCATTTCCAGAATCTCTGAGACACAAAATTACGAGAGAGTGAATAGTGGATATAAATGTGTCAAGAGAGCATAGCCAATTTTAAGGAGCTCCTACTGGGCAAAGATGGGACAGTTTGAGCATCAATAAGGATAATAACTATAACGGATAGAAATACTTCAATAAATTTTAAATGTTTGTATTCTTCATGATGTCAAAAAAATAATGGGCCCTGATAAAGAATGCCAGGGAGCTAAGACATTATTTTGAAAACTACAAAGAAATGAAAATTTTATCTTCTCTTTTCAACACTAACTGTACCACTGTTAGCCAAAGAGTAATTAAGGGGAATTTTTTTGATTGTAGAAATATTACATCTAATAAATAAAGAATGAATGAGAAAATAAGAAAATCATTAATTTGTAATCTCTAATGAATTAGTGGATCTGGGCTTTGAGCTCTAACAGGTAACATCTTTCAAAGAAACAACTAGACATTGCTTAAGTATGTGAAAGTGAAAGTTGCTCAGTCATGTCTGACTCTTTGTGACCCCATGGACTATACAGTCCATGGAATTCTCCAGGCCAGAATACTGGAGTGGGTACCCTTTCCCTTCTCCAGGGGATCTTCACAACCCAGGGATCAAACCCAGGTCTCCCACATTTCAGGCAGATTCTTTATCAACTGAACCACACAAAGGAAGTCCAAGAATACTAGGGAGGGTAGCCTATACCTTCTACAGCAGATCTTCCTGACTCAGGAATCGAATCGGGATCTCTTGCATTGCAGGTGGATTGTTTACCAACTGAGCTATCAGGGAAGCCCTTTAAGTGTCTTAAACAATGTAGTAAGTTACTTACATTGTAGTAAGTCCCCTACATATGAATGAGTTCCCTTCTAAGAGCATGTTCATAAGCCCAACACAGTTAGCCTAGGTACCCAACTAATGCAGTCAGCTATATAGTCCTGTACTGTAATAAGTTTATAATACTTTTCATAGAAATAATGCATAAAAACACACAAAAAAATAAAACATTTTAAATCTTAATATAGAATCTTGAAAAGTACAGTAGTACAGTTCAACAGCTGGCATACAGAGGCTGGCATCATGTGAACAGGTAAGAAGAGTTAGTGACTGGAGGAGAAAGGGGAGATGGGAGATGGTAGAGCTGAAGGATCATCAGGAGATAGGAGATGTAGGGCAAGCTGAAATTTCAATCACATCTGACATTGATGGCACAGGTTCTGGTTACTTGCTGAACTCAGTTCTATCTACCTCTTGAAAAAACAATCCAGTGATGTCTGGGTAGTAACACTTCTTCTCTCATCATAGATGACACAGTAGTCCTGGATTGCATTCTGAACGGCTGCTGCAAACTTCATGTACCATTCTACTTTGGATCTTGTGCCTCAAAAACTAACAGTGGGGCCTCCCTGGGGGTCTAGTGATTAAGAATATTCCTGCCAATACAGGGGACACAGGTTCAATCCCTGGTCCAGGAAGATCCCACATCCCACAGAGCAACAAAGCCCATGCTGCACAAGAGAAGCCACCACAATGAGAAGCCCGTGGACAGCAAAACCCAGTGCAGCCAAAAATAAATAAATAAATCTTTTTTAAAAAGCACACACAGAAAAACTAACAATGCCTCCTCAAATAAATAAAATCCCCTTGCCATTTCCTGCATCATGAATCTCTTTGGCTCTTCAGTTACTTCTTCTTTTTGTCTCTCTTTTTCCTTTCTCTGGGCCTCTAATCCTATCAAGTCTTCATTAGTAAGCTCCTTGTGTTGCACAGCAAGAAGCTCAATGTTATAAGAATGAGAGATGTCTACCATTTTTCCTCCTCATTCCACTCTTTCAATTAGTTTCACTTTATTTCCATTGCTATTTCTTGGTGCTTCTTAGCAGTACCATCTACATCATCAGTGCTTTTATATTTGCTTCTGGGCATCCTGGGCTTGAAAGAAAGATACTGTACTCTATATAGTACTGTAAAGAACACAGAAGCACAATCACTGGTCAAGGATGAACACACATGACAATGTATGCCAGACACGTGAACTAACTTATGTGATTGGACATGAGTGCTCATGTTTACATCTTTGAAAGTTCACAACTTGAAAGTTCATATGTAGGGGACCTATTGTATATGTTTTCTATTAAGTAGACAATATCAGATATGTAGCTATATTATTCAAAAAATCAAATCTGAACATGTTCAAATCTCTAGGTCCAACTACTAATTATAGAAGTAAGAGGATCAAAGGACAGTTTAAATTATACTGAGAAGATGCAATCAGCAAAAGCTAGACTGAGAGAAGGTGTAGGACACCAAGTATCTTTAACAAATGAACTAAAATGAAAAAAAAGGAGAGGAGTATATATCTATTTCTAAGAATCTTAAAGACATATCAGTCAATGTAATAGATGAACTTTATTTGGATCCAGTTTTTTTAAAGGTATAAATATTTATGACACATGAAATAATTGAAGATGTAAACATTGGCTGGATATTTCATGATAGAAACATGTATAGTTAATTTTTTAGTGTGGTATTAGTATTCTGGCTGGGGAAGGTGATGGCACCCCACTCCAGTACTCTTGCCTGGAAAATCCCATGGACGGAGGAGCCTGGTGGGCTGCAGTCCATGGGGTCGCGAAGAGTCAGACACGACTGAGCGACTTCACTTTCGCTTTTCACTTTCATGCATTGGAGAAGGAAACGGCAACCCACTCCAGTGTTCTTGCATGGAGAATCCCAGGGACGGGGGAGCCTGGTGGGCGGCCGTCTATGGGGTCGCACAGAGTCGGACACGACTGAAGTGTCTTAGCAGCAGCAGCAGCAGTATTCTGGCCATATATAAAAATTGAGTTTTTATCTTCTAGAAGTAATACCGAACCATTTAGGGCTTCCCTGGTGGCTCAATGATAAAGAATACACCTGTGATGCACGAGACGTATGTTCGATCCCTGAGTTGGAAGATCCCCTGAGAAGGAAATGGCAACCCACTCCATTTCACGCCTGGGAAATCTTGCCTGGGTATTCTTTCCGGGAAATCCCACAGACAGAGGAGTATTCTTGCCTGAGAAATCCCATGGGCAGAGGAGACTTTCAGGCCACAGTCCACAGGGTTTCAAAAGAGTCGGACATGATTTAGCCACTAAGCAACAACAACAACTGAACTATTTAGAGATAAAATAATGAAAGAATACGACCTTGGATTTGCCTCAAAATAATAAAAGTGGGTTTGGGAAACGTGATTAATGGTGAAGATGATAGGATAAATTGATTAGCTGATTTTTGGGGGGCCAGTGATAGATATGCAGAGGTTCATTATAGTATTCTGTTCATGTTTGTGTATGTTTGAAATTCTCCGCAATAAAGAGAAAAAAGTAAGTAGACATAAAAATGCATATACCCAAAAGACCACCAGGAACTTGCTAATTTAAGCTATTAATAGTTCAAGTTTTTCAGTCAAGTTAACATACACTTAATGGTCTGGTTTTCTCAGGGCCAAAGCTATACCACATGAAGTATATGAATATATGTAAACATGACAGAAAGAAAAGAGGAAATTTCTCTCAAAGTGTATTGTGTAGAATATATAAAATATGTATGTCCATGTACACACAAATGTGTGTATGCATAGATATCTCCTGAGATGCATCATTCTGATATATTCTGCTTGACAATGTATTTCATCTTGTTGAAGAAGGCTGAGATCAGGCTGAAAACAAATACACCAATATTCCAATTAGCACAAAATCACATATCAGATTACGTACTAGACAAATGAGGCATGGGTAGGTAGCATATATAAAATGTGTCCATGTGAATGTGGATAACAGGTCTCAACGATGAAGGGAATTCTACACTACCAAATATTTGTGTCTAGGTCAATTCCAGCCTGGAGAAAAGGCACTAGATTTAGGAATTCATACTGCAGAGCAGCTCCAAGATTCCTGGGGCTAATCTTTAAAACTGAATACATATAGAATCTTCCAACAAATCAAGCAATAAAAAGATGGTTCACCTACTTTTCATATCACAGGTCAAAGCATCCATCTTAATACTGCCCTATGAAATGCTAACACAATAAAATTTTTAAAAGGAAACACAAGCAAGCAAACACCACCACTCCCTAAACTCCTGAAAAGCAACAAAGCCCAGATTATTATATAATGGCCTCTTGCATCTGATTGCTTACCACAACTAGTTGTTTATACAACATAGAAACTCTTAGGGGCTTCTGCATTATTACAGCAAATTAGCAAGTTTCAAGAATGGTGGATTAATGCAGATTAAAGTGTTTTACCAACAGAGGTTTTATGGTTGGCAAATGTGATTATATATCCATTATCATCTGCAAGTCAACCAAACATGTGCCATATACCTCCTGGAAACACCTCAATGTGGCTTTCTTAATTTCCTCCATTTTATAAGAACAAAGGGATTTTTACCCAGGCATGCTGCTGCTAAGTCACTTTAGTTGTGTCCGACTCTGTGCAACCCGATAGACAGCAGCTCACCAGGCTCCCCTGTCCCTGGGATTCTCCAGGCAAGAACACTGGAGTGGGTTGCCATTTCCTTCTCTAATGCATGAAAGTGAAAAGTGAAAGTGAAGTCGCTCAGTCGTGTCTGACTCTTTGAGACCCCATGGACTGCATTATCCAGGCATAGCCAACGATAATTTTCAAAAGACTGAGTAGTAAACTAGGGCAAATTATTTCTGTAACTTAAATGATTATCAACTTCCCATCTGCTACAACAAAAAGAAGCATCTGTCATTTTTTGAAACGTCGCAAATGTTGACCATCTACTTAATTAGTCTACTGTGCTTACCACTAAACATATTGAAATTTTATAGAAGAGAAACTTGGGGAAAGTAATAAATAGTCTCTTTCTCCATCTGAACAGTATACGGTCATAAAAAAATGAGAAAGCTGCCCTCCTGGAATTGCTTGGCCTATGAATACAACTCTGTGGGGCTCCATCATTGTGTGGAGGCAGGCTTGTAGGTTAAATCACCACTGATGTGAGCAGTGTGTTTACGGGGAAAGGACAGCACCTTGATGATTTTAGGGTGTTGATACAAAATATCCCCCTCCTTTACCATAGCTTTATTTTTCACAATTACTGGTATGTATGTAATGAACTCTTAAGCAACAGCTGGAGGAAGGCATGCCTAGTTTTCAAGGTCTAAAATGAATGTTTTTATGACATGATTTATAAATGATATTATATCTATGAAATTTTAATGCTTTAATTTTGGCCCACATGGCATGAATTAGTGAGCCAAGATTCTATCAGGTCCCCTTTTCACAAGAGAAATTATCACTAAAAGATAAGAGACCATAGCTCTCACTAAAGGTTACCTTCCCAGCTGAAGGATGCAGTGGCTATGGAAACCTAGCATGGCCTTTCTACAAAACAATTCCCTTGGAGGGATCAAAATGCATTCTATTCTACAGTTTTGTCATCAAAATCAGAGTAATGGGAAGATGAACAAATTTTGCTTAGATAAGATGCAAATGAGGACAAATTAAATAAAGCAAAACAGATCAGAAAAGAAAGAAAACCTTTAAAAGTATTTGTCTAGGACAATCTTCCCTCCTTTAAAAAACATTGGCCAAAGAACAAGATGATGGAAGAGTAGGTGGATGTGGAGTACATCTCTCTCCATGGGTACATCAGGAATACACCTTCAGACACAGAAGTGTATGCAGAACACCAGCTGAGAGCGGACAGGAGTACCTGACCAATGGAAAAGAATATATAGAACTATGCAAAACTCGGCAGGATGAAGGAACTCGAGGGAAAAACAGGAGTGTTAGTAGGACTGGACCTGCCCTCGGAGGGTGGGGAAACTGAAGCAGGGGTCTGATCCCCACATCGGGGCAATTGTCTGAGTCAGAGGAGAAACATTTAAGGCTGAGAGTGAAACAGCTGATCTGTGAGAGCCTAAATGGAATGAGAATCAGACAGTCCTTGTGGCAGTAATACATACCCCAGACTGGAACGCTGGTCCCCTGGAAGGTGCAATGGCTGAGAGCTGGAGTTTAGGGATTGTGGAGCAACCCCAGGGTGAAGGCTACTGTTGACTGTGGAGAGATGGATCAAGAGGATGTGAGGGAGGAGACCACGGTGGGAAATGCCAGTGGAGGAAAGCCAGGCAGCCATGGAAGCAAGGAGATACTGCTGAGTACGTAAGTAGTGGAGCCGTCACCATAGCCTCTCTCTCCCCACACCCCAGCATCAGCAGCTGAATAATAGGGAGGCTGGCCCATCAAACACCTGACACATTGAACTATGGAGTAGGACCCCACCCAGGGTTCTTCTTTAAGTGACTGATGCACCAATCTACAGAGTAGGACCTTAGTTAGGGGGGCCCCTCTATGTGCCTGGAGTGCTGAACAACAGAGAAGGACCCCAGGCAAGGGAGCCCTCTAAGTGCCTGAACCGGCAGAGCTACAGAGCCGGCTGAAGAGGCCTTCTGATCACCAGCTACAAGAGACTCAAAAAAAGACTCTGTTAGAGCTTAACTCCTGCGGTGGAGGCAGTCTGTGCCCCTGCACACTTGGCACCGCCAGGGTCCCCACAAGTAAAGCAGATGTGCCACCTTCATGCTCAACTCTCCCTGTGGCAGAGCTGCCACAGGCAAAAAAGTCTAGAGTCTATGCATGCAGGGTCGCTACGGTCTTGTCCGACTCTTTGTGACCCTGTAGACTGTGGCCTGCCAGGATTCTCTGTCAGGGAAGGGGGTTCTCCAGGCAAGAATACTGGAATGTGTTGGCCAATACTGGTTGCCATACCCTTCTAGAGCACTATATTTCCTGCTGCCCTAGCCAGCAACCCCCCCCTGAGTACCTGGTGCTGCCAGAACCCCTGCGACCCAAGCAGCTGCACCACCTCCACCCCAGCCCTCACAGGGGCAAACCCAAGTCCTCCAGGACAACCTCAGGAGCAAACCCCAGTGGATGACCCACATGCAGAGGTGGAAATAAAACCACAATTGAAACCCAGGGGCAGTGTGGCTAAGGAAGAAGACCCAAAACCTTCCCATCAGCTGTACAAGCTGCAAATTAAGTCCACACAATCAACTAGGCAGACTCCGTGTCTATGGAATATATAAAAGGCCATTGAGAGCTCCCACAAAAGAAAAAGCACTAGTTCTAATAGCTGTGGACATTGGACACAAGAGCACACGAGAGTAGGACCAGATTAGAATCTGAGCTACCCTACAGTAGGTCCAGAGATCAGCACAGTGTTGGAGGACATCCTAGGGAGGTAAGGTGGACTGTGACTCCCAGCGAGTGAAAGGACAGATAGCAGTGACTCAAGAAAAACTTTTATTATTCTTATTTTTTGACTTGTTCTGTAGATTCATTTGGATTTTTTTTCTTTTCTTTCTTCTTTTTATTCCCCCCCCACCCCATTGTAGTTGTTGATTTAATTGGCACTAATAAATCCAATTAAGTTTTAAGCATTTTTTTTTCCTCTGTCACAATTTTTATTGTTGTTATAAACCTCTGCCTCTATGTTGGGCTTTTGCAGTTCTTTGGCGTTTTCCTTTTATTCTCTCTCTTTTTTTTAATTTTAATTAAAAAATTTTTAAACCTATTATTTTTCTACATTTATTCCTTTGTTTGCTTTTCCTACTGTTCTTTTCCCCTTGCAGTTAATCTTTAACATATATAATAATTCTTTATCTACCTCTGTTTAACTTTGCATATCTATTCTTTCTTTCTTTTCTTTCTCTGCTTTCCTCTCAACGTATTTGTTAGTTTTATGTTCATTGCTTTATTCCCCGATTGGCGCCTTGTTTTAGTTTTGTTTTCCATTTTGTGCTTTAGTTAGTTTGGTTCTGGTAAATATAATTTTTGGTTTCCTTTGTTCACTGGGTCAATCTATTGTTCTTTATTTTTGTTGGACTGTTTTGATTTTGGTTATGGGTATACATGTACATGCTATATTCAGTCACACTTTTTGTTGTTGTTATACACCTCTGCCTCTACATTGCACTTTTGCAGTTCTGTGAAGTTTTCCTCTTTTTTTCCCTTTTTCTTTTTCTACCTTTTTTTTTTCTTTTCTCTTTTTCATAATTTTAATTTTTTTAAACCTATTATACTTTTTCTACATTCATTCATATGTTTGCCTTTCCTACTGTTCTTTTCCCCTTGCAGTTAATCTTTACTGTATATAAATCTTCTTCATCTACCTCTCTTTAACTTTGCATGTCTGTTCTTCCTTCCCTTTCCTCTCTACATATTTGTTAGTTTGTTTTCATTGCTTTAGTCCCCACTTGGCACCCTGCTTTAGTTTTGCTTTCCAGTTTGCACTTTAGTTAGTTTTGTTCTTAACTGGTGAATATAACTTTTGATTTCTTTTGTTCACCGGGTCAATCTGCTGTACTTTATTTTTGATGGACTGTTTTGACTTTGTTCATGGCTGTATATATATATGTGTATATTCCATTATTTTAACTATTATTTGCCTGATTTTGTAACTGCCATTTGTCTGGGGTTCATCTTTGATTTCTCGTTTTTGGATATTTGTTTTAATCTCACTTAATGCTATAACAAACCACTTGTGGAATCTTCAATCTTGACCAGAGATCAAATCCTGAGCTTTTGGAGTGGGAGCACTGATTCCAAGACCCTACACTACCAGAGAACTAACCCTAGGGAGTATCAAATAGTGAGAACTCACACAAAGGAAACCACTTGAATACAAGACCCAGCATCACCCAAACATCAATAGCACCCTGTGCAGCACTCCTCATCTAAACAACAAACAAAACAAAATATACAAACCTAATTATCAGCAGACAAGATTATCACCTCACTCAGTCTTGCCCATCAGAGGAAAAACAAACAAACAAAAACTCAGCACAAATCTCACCCTATAGGAAGTTTACACAAGCCACCAGACCAAATGTAGGAGGGCAGAAACCAAAAGGAAGAAAGAATTCAACCTTCTTCAAAGAAAGAATTCAACTCTCCTTGAAGCCTGGGATAAGGAGACTTCAAACACAAGTTAAAAAAAATAATAATGAAAAATCAGAGAAATATTATACAAATGCAGGAACAAACTAGAAACACAGAAGTCCAAATAAATGAAGAGGAAATAGGCAAACTACCTGAAAAAGAATTCAAAATAATGATAGCAAAGATGATCAGAAACCTTGAAAACAAAATGGAGAAAATGTAAGAATTAATTAATGGAGACCTAGAAGAATTAAAGAATAAACATACAGAGACAAACAACACAATTACTGAAATCAAAAATACTTAGAAGAAATATGCAGGTCAGGAAGCAACAGTTAGAACTGGACATGGAACAACAGACTGGCTCCAAATAGGAAAAGGAGTACGTCAAGGCTGTATATCGTCACCCTGCTTATTTGACTTATAAGCAGAGTACATCATGAGAAACGCTGGGCAGGAGGAAGCACAAACTGCAATCAAGATTACTGGGAATAATATCAATAACCTCAGATATGCAGATGACACCACCCTTATGGCAGAAAGTGAAGAAAAACTAAAGAGCCTCTTGATGAAAGTGAAAGAGGAGAGTGAAAAAGTTGGCTTAAAGTTCAACATTCAGAAAACTAAGATCCTGGTATCCGGTCCCATCACTTCATGGCAGATAGATGGGAAAACAGTGGAAACAGTGGCTGACTTTATTTTTTTGGTCTCCAAAATCACTGCTGATGGTGATTGAAGCCATGAAATTAAAAGACGCTTACTCCTTGGAAGGAAAGTTATGACCAACCTACACAGCATATTAAGAAGCAGAGACATTGTCAGCAAAGGTCTGTCTAGTCAAGGCCATGGTTTTTCCAGTGGCCATGTATGGATGTGAGAGTTGGACTCTAAGGAAAGCTGAGCACCGAAGAATTGATGCTTTTGAACTGTGGTGTTGGAGAAGACTCTTGAGAGTCCCTTGGACTACAAGGAGATCCAACCCGTCCATTCTAAAGGAGATCAGTCCTGGGTGTTCATTGGAAGGACTGATGTTGAAGCTGAAACTCCAATACTTTGGCCACCTCATGCGAAGAGTTGACCCATTGGAAAAGACCCTGATGCTGGGAAGGATTGGGGGCAGGAGGAGAAGGGGACGACAGAGGATGAGATGGCAGGATGGCATCACCGACTCGATGGACATGGGTTTGGGTGGACTCAGGGAGTTGGTGATGGATAGGGAGGACTGGCGTGCTGCGGTTCATGGGGTCGCAAAGAATCAGACACGACTGAGTGACTGAACTGACCTGAGAAGGAATCAATAGCAGAATATCTGAAGTAGAAGAATGAATCAGTGAGCTGGAAGATAATGGTGGAAATAACTACTGAAGAGCAGAATAAAGTAAAAAGAATGTAAGGAACTGAGGATAGTCTCAGAGACCGCTGGGACAATGTCAAATGCACAAACATTCGAATTATAGGAGTCTCAGAAGAAGAAAAAAAGAAAAGGTATGAGAAAATTTGTGAAGAGAATATAGTTGAAAATTTCCTCAACATGGAAAAGGAAATAGTCAATCAAGTCCAAGAGGCACAAAGAGTCCCATACAGGATAAACCCAAGAAGAAACATGCCAAGACACATACTAATCAAACTAACAAAGACTAAACACAAAGAAAGAATGTTAAAAGTAGCAAGGGAGAAGCAACAAGTAACATACAAGGGAAACCACATAGGCTTAACAGCTGATCTTTCAGTAGAAACTGCAGGCCAGAAGGGAATGGCAGGATATATTTAAAGTACTGAAAGAGAAAACTCTACAGCAAAGATTACTGTACCCAGCAAGGATCTCATTCAAAATTGATGGAGAAATAAAAAGCTTTTCAGACAAACCAAATTAAGAGAATTCAGTACCACCAAACCAGCTTTACAACAAATGTTAAAGGGACTTATATAGCCCAAGAAATAATACAAGAAAAGAAAAAGATCTGCAAAATCAACCCCAAACAATTAAGAAAATGGCAATAGGAACATGTATATCAATAATTAGTTTAAATGTAAATAGATTAAATGCTCCAACCAAAACACACAGGCTGGCAGAATGGATGCAAACACAATACTCATACATATGTTGTCTATAAGAAACCCACTTCAGATCTATAGATACATATAGACTGAAAGTGAGAGGATGGAAAAATATATTCCATGCAAATGGTAAGCAAAAGAAAGCCGGAGTAGCAATCCTCCTATCAGACAAAATAGACCTTAAAATAAAGAATATTATAAGAGATAAGGAAGGACACTACATAATGATCAAGGGATCAATCCAAGAAGAAGACATACAATTGTAAATATCTATGCACCCAACATAGGAGCACCTCAATACCTACAACAACCACTAAGACATAAAAGGAGAAATTGACAGTAACACAATCATAGTAGGAGTCTTTAACACCCTACTCACACCAATGGACAGATCATCAAAACAGAAAACTAATAAGGAAACACAAGTCTTAAATGATAACATTAGATGAGGTGGATTTCATTGATATCCTCAGGACATTCCATCCAAATGCAGAATACACCTTCTTCTCAAGTGCACGTGGAACATTCTCCAGGATAGACCACACCTTGGGTCACAAATCAAACCTCAGTAAATTTAAGAAAATTGAAATCGTATCAAGCATCTTCTCTAACCACAACAGTATGAGGCTAGATATCAATTACAAGAAAAAAAACTGTAAGAAACACAAACACATGGAGATTAAACAACACATTACTAAATAAGCAACAGGTTACTGAAGAAATCAAAAAATTTCTAGAAACAAAGGGCAATGAAGACACAACTACTCAAAATGTATGGGATGCAGCAAAAGTAGTTCTAAGAGGGACGTTTATAGCAATACAATCCTACCTCAAGAAACAAGAAAAACATCTAATAGATAACCTAACTTTACACGTAAAACAACTGAAAAAAAACAAAAAAACCCAAAAGTAGTAGGAGGAAATAAATCATAAAGATCTGAGAAGAAATAAATGAAAAAGAAATGACAAAAACAATAGTAAAGATTAATAAAACTAAATGCTAGTTCTTTGAGAAGGTAAACAAAATTGACAAGCTGTTAGCCAGACTCATCAAGAAGAAAAGGGAGAAGAATCACATCAACAAAATTAGAACTGAAAAAGGAGAGGTTACAACAGACAATGCAGAAATACAAAGGATCAGAAGAGACTATTATTAAAAACTATATGGCAATGAAATGGATAACCTGGAAGAAATGGACAGTTTCTTAGAAAAGTTCAATCTTCCAAGACTGAACAAGGAAGAAATAGAAATTAGGAACAACCCAATTACAAGCACTGAAATTGAAGCTGAACCATCTCCCAAAAAACAAAAGCCCAGGACCAGATGGCTTCACATGAGAATTCTATCAAACATTTAGAGAAGAGCTAGTGCTTATCCTTCCAAAACTCTTTCAAAGAATTGCAGAGGAAGGAACACTTTCAAACTCATTCTACGAGGCCATCATCACCCTGATACCAAAACCAGACAAAGACAGCACACACAAAAAAGAAAACTGCAGGCCAATATCACTGATGAACATGGATGCAAAATCCTCAACAAAATTTTAGCAAACAGAATTCAGAAACACATCAAAAAGCTCATACACCATGATCAAGTTGGGTTTATTCCAGAGATGCAAGGATTCTTCAATATATGTGAATCAATCAATGTGATACACCACAATAACAAACTGAATGATAAAAACCATATGATCATCTCAATAGATGAAGAAAAAGCCTTTGACAAAATACAGCACCCATTTATTATTAAAACTCTTTGAAAAATGGCCATAGAAGGAACCTACCTCAACATAGGAAAGGCCATGTCTGATAAGCCTACAAGAAACATTATTCTCAATGGTGAAAAACTGAAAGCATTCCCTCTAACATCAGGAACAAAACAAAGGTGTCCACTTTCACCACTGTTATTCAACATAGTTCTGGATGTCCTAGCTACAGCAATCAGAGAAGAAAAAGAAATAAAAGGAATCCAGATAGGAAAAGAAGAAGTAAAGCTCTCACTGTTTGCAGATGACATGATACTGTACATGTCAGATCTTTAGGGAAAACCCTACAGATAGTCTCAGAAAATTACTAGAGCTAATCAGTCAATTTAGCAAAGTTGCAGGATACAAAAGCAATACACAGAAATCACTTGCAATTCTATATACTAATAATGAAAAATCAGAAAGAGAAATTAAGGAATCAATCCCATTCACCATTGCAACAAAAAGAATTAAATATCTAGGAATAAACCTACTTAAGGAGACAAAATAACTGTACATAGGAAATTATAAGATGCTAATGAAAGAAATCAAAGGTGATATAAACAGATGGAGAGATATTCCATGTTCCTGGGTAGGAAGAATCAACATTGTGAAAATGACTATACTACCAACTGCAATCTACAGATTCAATGAGATTGCTATCAAATTACCAATGGCATTTTTCACAGAACTAGAACAAAAAATTTCACAATTCATATGGAAACACAAAAGAACCGGAATAACCAAAGCAGTCTTGAGAAAGAATGGAGCTGGAGGAATCAGCCTTCCTGACTTCAGATTATACTACAAAGTCACAGTCATCAACACAGTAAGGTACTGGCACAAAAACAGAAATATGGAAGAATGGAACAAGATAGAAAGCCCAGAAATAAACCCATGCACCTATGGGTACCTTGTTTTTGACAAAGGAGGCAAGGATATACAAGAGAGCCTCTTCAATAAATGGTGCTTGGAAAACTGGACAGCTACATGTAAAAGAATGAAATTAGAACACTTCCTAACACCAAACACAAAGATAAACTCAAAATGGATTAAACACCTAAATGTAAGACCAGAAACTATAAAACTCTGAGAGGAAAACATACATAGGCAGAACACTTGATGACATAAATCAAAGCAAGATCCTCTATGACCCATCTCCTAGAGTAATGGAAATAAAAACAAGTGTAAACAAGTGGGAACTGATTAAACTTAAAAGCTTTTGCACAGCAAAGGAAACTATAAGCAAGGTGAAAAGACAACCCTCAGAATGGGAGAAGATAAAAGCAAATGAAATAACTGACAAAGGATTAATTTCCAAAATATACAAGCAGCTCATACAACTCAATACCAGAAAAACAAAGATCCAATCAAAAAGTGGGAAAAAGACCTAAACAGACATTTCTCCAAAGAAGACATACAGATGGCTAACAAACACATGAAAAGATGTTCAACATCACTCAATATTAGAGAAATGCAAATCAAAACTACAATGACATACCACTTCACACCAGTCAGAATGGCCATCATCAAAAAGTCTACAAACAATAAATGCTGGAGAGGGTGTGGAGAATAGGGAATGCTCTTGCACTGTTGGTGGGAATGTAAATTGATACAGCCACTATGGAAGATGGCATGGAGATTCCTTAAAAAGCTAGGAATAAAACCACCATATGACCCAGCAACCCCACTCCTAGGCATATACCCTGAGGAAACCAAAATTGAAAGAGACACGTGTATCCCATTGTTCACTGCAGCACTATTTACAATAGCTAGAACATGCAAGTAACCTAGATGTCCATCGATAGATGAATGGATAAAGAAGTTGTGGTACACACACACAAAGGAATATTACTCAGCCATAAACAGGAACACATTTGAGTCAGTTCTAATGAGGTGAATGAATCTAGAACCTATTATACAGAGCGAAGTGAGTCAGAAAGAGAAAGATAAATATCGTATTCTAATGCATATATACAGAAACTAAAAAAATGGTACTTAAGAATTTATTTACAGGGCAACAATGGAGAAACAGACATAGAGAATAGACTTATAGACATGGGGAGAGGGGACGAGAAGGGAAGATGTATGGAAAGAGTAACATGGAAACTTACACTACCATAGGTGAAATAGATAGCCAACAGGAATTTGCTATATGGCTCAGGAAATTCAAACAGGGGCTCTGTTATCAACCTAGAGGGGTGGGATGGGGAGGGAGATGGGAGGGAGGTTCAAAAGGGAGGGGATATACGTATCCCTATGGCTGATTCATGTTGAGGTTTGACAGAAAACAACAAAATTCTGTAGAGCAATTATCCTTCAATAAAAAATAAATTAATTAAAAAAAATTGGCCATCACATTTGAATAATTTTGCATCAAATCACGGAGAAGGCAATGGCAACCCACTCCAGTATTCTTGCCTGGGAAATCCCATGGACAGAGGAGCCTGGTAGGCTACAGTCTATGGGGTCACGAAGAGTCGGACACGACTGAGCGACTTTGCTTTCACTTTTCTCTTTCATGCACTGGAGAAGGAAATGGCAACCCACGTCAGTATTCTTGCCTGGAGAATCCCAGGGACGGCAGAGCCTGTTGGGCTTCCGTCTATGGGGTCGCACAGAATCGGACACGACTGACGTGACTTAGCAGCAGCAGCATCAAATCAACAAAGGAAAATAAGAACTTTATATAGATGCAGTTTTGACCTTTGAACCATATAGATATAAATATGTTTTCTTTTTCTCTCTTTCTTCTTTCCTTCTTCCTTTATATTTCCGCTGTTGGCAGCTACTGTTCGGTGAGGCAACACTGCGTGGGCTCCTCTGGGCTAGACATTGTGGGAATGAAGAAGTAATCTCGGGACCTGTTTAGGTCTAGTCTAGGGAGGAGGAGAGAATAAATATTGAAGTGCAATTTGTCAGAGTGGATGATGACGTTGTGTTATGTTACAGACTCTAAATAGTTGAGGGAGAAGGGAATCAAGGACATTCGTAGTGATCAGGAAAGGACTCCATGAAGGAGAGATGAAGAGTAGGGGTTTGAATGGGACACGGACGAGGGTAGAATTTTTGTGGTTATGGTGGGAAGGGACACTCCTCCCAGGCTAGAGATCCTCCTAGATCAGTAATAGAGTAATGGAGCACTAGATAAGTAATGGAGTTTCTGGCCTTACTTACCCTCCTAGATAAGTAATGGAGGTTCTGGCCTCCAGAAAATGATTGTGTATGGTAGATTCAGAAAAGTACACATTATATATATAGATATAGGTATATACATATGGAGAGAGAGAGAAATACATCTATCTATGTATAGATTTATCTCTATATTTATGTATCACCAATCTATTTACATGTATCTATCAATCATCTTTTTATCTCTCTATCAAGAGACTGAAGGAATTCGTTACACATGCAAACCTATTGTTCAGCTGTGAGAATACTCTCATTTCCATGACTACTGTGGAAAGGGTTAATCAGGCTCCTCAGAGCTGGCCTTTCTTTAACATGTTATCTGTACATTCCAGAGTTATTAGACAACTTTTATGAAGCTAAGTTCTATAAGACAGGCTCTAAGGTGTGACTTATGTCTCTTTCTTAAGTCAGAGAAATCTGCACAGCCTGTGTCTCGGGAGACTAATATTTCAGCTCTTCTTGGGGGCATTATTACCTGCTTATGTCTGGCTTCCACAGCATGAGGCTGCCAAGAGTCCTTGGTCTCACTGCAGCAAGGGAAAAGGCTATCATCAATTATGGATTGGGAGCAAACAATTAACTTTGCAGGAAGCAATTTAAATGAGAGCCAAATTTCTTTTTGGATACTCTGTGACATAAAAGTTTGGTTTATCAGGAGATACAAAAACATTTCATTTTCTATAGTGTCTGTGGGTTCCATTAAGTTCTATCCCTTGGCCTTTCCCTGTGTTGCTGTAAGAATAAAAACACCATCATGAAGAGAAATATCCCTTGCCAAATAGCTAATAATCCTGTTCTCCACTGCATCTGACAGTCTCTAGGGGAGAAGCAGAGAAACTCTTTGAGCAGAGTTGCCTAAGGTTTCCCGAGCTGGCCCTGACTACACTAGCCACCTGTTCTCTGTTTAAAGAAACTGTCCTCCCCCCTCCAACCTTCTGTTCCTTGTCTCAGACTAACGATGATATATGGGGTTCTGTGTTCCTCCTAATTATGAAAATTGCTTTCCATAGGTTCCAAGATTTTTATTTGATATCTTCTCAGAATCTTGGCTAGCCCCTGTGCCTTGGAGTCCTTATGTAAAATTAGATCTTAGAGTCCCCATATGGGATCTGACATACAACTTTTAACCAGGAGCTCTTATTTAAAAAATGAAAACCAATGCTTCAAAGAAAAGATACCAGCTATTCATCACATAGTCCACCACTCCACTGAGCCTGGGCTTCCATACCTAAAGAAAAGTTCCCGGATCCTGGTGCATGAATATTATGATTGGTGAACATGCCTTGGCTCACAGCCTTTGCCCTGTAGGTCTACATCAGTGTGCTGTTGCTTCACGGTTCCTCTCCTATGCGGTGGGGGCACCATCATCCCCTTAACACTCTGAGTCAGAAACCCTAGTTACTTTGGCAACCTTCCCCACTCCTATATTTTGTTATCATCAAAACTCTCTCCTTGATATCTTCTAACCTAGTCTACTCCAATCCACCCACATTGTACTACTTCATTTTAGTCTCTCACTGGAATTAAACAGATGGCAATCCACACTTGGTCCCATGTGCCCTCTTTGTTTTAGCCTTATTCCTGTTTAATTGTTTCTACCCCCTGTAGTTGGAATGATTGCTCCCAAATGCGAATATTCTATTATTATTCCCTTCCTCCAAGCCCTTCAGTGGCTCTCTACTACCATCAGATAATGCACAAGCCAATGATGCCCGGAATATCCTACCCTTTCTTTTTCTATTAATAAGTGATTCTGATTTGTCCTCTGGAACATGCCTTGTAGATGTTTTTCACATCCTTGTGCATTTCTCTAAAATAACTAATTCATTTGTCTCTCTCCTTGAGCTCCTTTGGGGGATAGGAGAATGCTCTGTTTGGTCTGTAAATCCTCAGCACAATGATAGTGTCTGACACAGTCTAGGTTCTCAATATGTTTGGTGAGTGAATCAATGATGCAATTAATGAATAGTCTTCCCTCCTCCTAACTAGCCACAAAGGACATAGTGGATATGATAGTAGTTTTAAGGTGTTATTACAATCATAAGATGGAGAAAAAACTCAATTGTTTTATTTTTACACTGAAACTGTTAGTGTGTTTGTGATGGTTGTTGAAAAGAAACCTAAGAATGATTATCTTTCCAATGATAATTGTAATGGATTTTAATTTCCCCTGCATATCAAGATTAACATTTGTTATGGTTTAAACCAAGATATTTCATCATTGGCTTCTCTATGACATACACTGCATGTTAGAGTCTCTTTTCAGCTATAAAAATAGATATTTGGGCTGCTTCAAACTCCAATTTCATATTCAGAGTTTCCGCTAAAATAACTCAGCTATTCAGATACCTTTGACCAAAGAGGAGTCCAGACAGAGCTTAAAAGATAAACTCTTTTGCCTTGGGATACAGTGTGAGGCAGGCCACACATGGACCAGTGAGGGAGGAGGGTGCCACCTTTCCAACTAATTAAACAGATAAAGTCAGCTCTGCAGACAAAGGAGTGACAGATGCCAAAGCCAGATGACCTCAGTCCTAGAGCTCCCATACCCTACTGGTGTTTCCTTACTCCCTCCATGATCTTCCTCACTTGTTTTATGGAGAGAATTTAGCACCTGGACACTTTCAGGGCTCTTCCTGTTTGCTTGACCTTTGATGCCTGAGAAAGAAATCTGCTCCGGCCTCAACTTCACTGAGATAGTTCCTGAGACTTCCACATGACTTTCAATAGAAGAAACTCTTCAGTTGTGGATTTCAGCTTCATGGAAGAAAGATCTTTTTTAAACCCAGAGCTAGTGGCTGGAAGAATGGGTTGCCCCAGGAAGCAGAGAACTTCTTGTGCCTAAAGATTTCAACGAGAAGTGAATAATCATTGTTTAATATGCTGGGGAGAGGATTCAGCCATGCAGAGTGTAGAGCAGGTGAAAACACAGAGGGTGAACCATATAACATTCAAGTCTTTTCCGTCTTTGAGATTCTATGAACCTCATAGATATGGCTCAAGTTATGACAAATCCTACGTGCAGGTTTAAATAACTGTCAAAAGGCTATAAAATATCTTCTAGAAATAAGACTGATATGACTAGCTCATTTTTATGTAATCCACTATTTTAGACACACAAATAATATACAAATTCCTGATCATGAATTTACACATCATCACTCAAAACTTGCCCGATATCAGGTCCTGCAAGTACTTATTTAGAACAGTTTGGCTGAAAATTATTTACGGAAGTTTCAAGTTTTGCACTGAGTGCTTTTATCCTTTCCTATTTACTTTCTGAGGATTATAACATCTACAAAGGCATTTTTACATTATTCACTGCATTGTTTTCAGTATCCAAAACAGTCCTTGGTACATAGTAGGCATTCAATTATCATTTATTAAATGATGAACATTTTATTACCCATGAGATGGGACAAAAAAGATAAAGGTCTACAGCAAATATTTTCCTGTATCCTTCTCCACTGCTCTACCAGCCACTCAGTCCTCTAAATAGTCAGAGAACATAATTGCTCCAACTATTAAATATTCAAAGAACATGATCAGACCACTCATTATTTCCTAAAAGTATAAGACCAGAGGATAAATACAAAATGGTAACAGTATGTATATTATGAATATGTTTATTTTTCTTTATGCTTTTTCATTTTTAATGGATTTTCTTAAATTATTACCAGTGTGACCCAAAAATAAAAAGAGGTGGAACAGGAAAAAGATCCCACCCTGGCTATGCCTGAGAACAAATCTGGGCAGCATCTCTGTAAATGTGGAGTCAGGTGGATGTTTTCTCTTTTTCTCTGTGTCAGTGAAGCACAGGCAATGTGACCTAATTCACAGTCACACAAAGGTGTGAGGAGAGATAAGCTGTACAGTTGGGTTCCCTGGATCAGGACAGGGTCCAGTCTAGAGTTGCCCCCTACCGTGCAACTTGCATGCAGAGCCCTGCTTCCTTGAAAATAAGAACACTGCCTCTGGGTGTTTGAAATATATGTGATGGATGCTGCTGCCTGCCAATCAACAACAGGATTTGTAATGTGAAAGGAGGAGGCAGGAATGTCAGAGGGTTCGTATTGCTTTGACGCCTCGTCAAGTAACTGGATGCTTGTGAGAGGACCTGAAAGGCAGTTTCACTGACAAAGACTGGTAATTACTTTTTAAGAGTGCCTGTAGAAATCATCAGATGCCTTGCATGCTCCGTGGATGAGACCTGGCCAAGTGACTTCTAAGGTTTGTTCAGCATTGCCTTCAGCCAGAAGTACAAGTAAAACAAGAAAACCTATTTCCCCATAGCTCCCCTGGCAACACAGTTCTACTCTTGCCACATCGATCACTGAGAAAAGATTATCCACTTCTACAAAACGTAGTTAACTTTCCAGGCTATGGTCTGAGATCAGCCAAGCTTCTCTTAACTGATAAGACAAGCAATTTCATTTTCTCTGGTGAGCTGAAGGTACTAAGTCACTACCTAGAATTGTTTAAAATGGTATCTTCTTGTCTCTTTACCAAGCTATGAGACTAACAATACTTTTGACAAGATGAAAAATTCTTTAGCTGCATGCTGTCTCTGCAACAAATTTCCTTCATCAACTAATTCACTAATTTGGGCCTTCTTGAGAACTCGGCTAATTTGTAAGAACAGGTGGCTCATTCCATAAGTGTTCAATAAAGATTTGCACATGATTACACACACAGCATTGCCTCAGAAACAAACGAAGAAATGTGTGTATTTATGGAGAAGCTAAAGAGACAGACAAGAGATTCTTCAGTAGCTAAGAGTGCATCTGGTGGTCTGGTAAAATTATTTCAAAAACTGGTGGGGGTAGGGAGTAGAGGCAGGTGACATAAGGATATAAAGTTCTTGTCACATGGACAATTAACCATTCTTGGGAAACTACCAAGAAGTGATGGATATGAAAACAAACAAAGAAACTAATCACAGCCTCATTCTGATTTTTTTCTTTATTCTTTATCCTGGATTTGAGTTCATTTCATTCACACATTTTTGAGCATCTACTATATGTCAGGCACTATTTCAGCCACCTCAAAGTCACCTATTTTCTTTTATTATGCAAAGAAGAGAAGGTATGTTATAAGGCTAAAAAATATCTTAATTTTGTTTAAACCATAAATTAGATGTTGGGATATTACTGGGACAGGTTAAAAAAATAAGTTCATGTCAAAAAACTGTAGAGCCAATCAATCCACTGGTTATTTGGGCATAACATTTTTAAAAAGAGGGAGTCTGGATCAGCAAGGCAGAGTAAGAAGGTCTTGTGCTCACCTTCTTCCATGGACACAACAAAACCACAAATACACAGAACAACTATCTCTGAGAATGACCTGAAGACTAGTAGAACATATATCATTTTTTTTACAACTAAGAACATAAAAAAAGTCCACATAGAGACAAGCAGTCAGGGCAGAGGTGCAGTCTAGTCAGAACCCACAGCCTTAGAGGAGCGGCGGAGGTCCTCCTTGAGGAACAGGGATCTGAGTCCCACACTGGGGCTTCCCATCCTGCAGGACCTGCACTGGGATGATGAGCCCCCAAAACATCTGGCTTTGAAAACCAGCAGGGTTTATGCTGGGGAGAGTCAAAGGACTGTGGGAACCCGAGACTCTGCAATTGAAGGGCTTGCTCACAAGCTCAGTCTCCAGTCCTGGTGCATACGCAGTGACTTGCAAAGCACCTAGGTCATATGGGATGGAGATTCATTGGCTACTGCTAGGGCACAGGCTGGATCTGGAAATCTAGGGATATGGTGAAACTTTCTCTGGGGACAAAAGCACTGGTGGGTGCCTTTTTTCCCCTTTCCTTCCACCTAGCTGGCCTGGAGCTGGTAGGTGCCATATATGTTACTCTCCATTAACCTACCTACCACCATGCACCCTGCCCTGGCATTCTCCTGAGAACCTACCGCAGCCAGCCCTTTCAAAGAAGCTTCCTTCCACCAACCCACCAAACCTGGGACTCAGCCCTGGCTGGCACTGGTGCCCCTACAAAGAGACTCCTATTCTGGAGGGTGAGTCCCAGCCTGCTCAGCAGGTGGCTTCACCAGCACTGGTACCTCTCTAAAGCAGCTCCTGCTGTGGGGGGCCAGCCTGCTTACAGTAGTTGCAGCTGGACCTTGTAGGCAGCCAGCCTGGGGGACAACCCTATGTCCCAGCAGGCTCACAGAAATGACAGCCTAATCACAACAGAATAACTCACACAGGAGATACCACTGGAGCATCAAGCCCTGGAGACCAGGGGAATTGTGCCATTGGGCCCCTCAGGACTCTTTCTACATAAGGTTTCACTTTCAGGACTGGGGGACATAGCTAATAAACTTCATATATGGAAACAGAGAGAGTTAGGCAAAATGAGGAATGGAAGTCCTTGCTGTAGCAATCAGACAAGATAGAGATGAAAGGCATCAAAATTAGAAAGAAGGAATAAAACTATCACTATTTTCCAAAGACATGATATATCAGAAACCCTATAGACTCCATCAAATACGTTATTTAAATAAATTATTTAAATTAATGAATGAGTCTACTAAAGTTGCAGGATAAAAAATCAATGTACAGAAATCTGTTATTTTTCCATACACTAACAATGCATTATCAGAGATGGATAATTAAGAGAGCAATCCCATTTACAATTGCATCAAAAAGAATAAAATACCTAGGGATACATTTAGTCAAGGAGGTGAATAATCTGTACTTTGAAAACCATGACATTGATGAAAGAAAAAAAGATAACACGCAGAAAATGAAAAGATGGACACAGTGATCATGAATTGTAAGAATTATTGTTATTAAAATACCCAAATGAGCCAAAGACTCTTTACAACCCCATGGATTGTAGCTCTCCGGGTTCCTCTGTCCATAGGATTCTCCAGACAAGAATAATGGAGTGGGTAGCCACTCCTTTCTCTAGAGGATCTTTCCAACCCAGAGATCGAACCTAGGTCTCCCATACTGCAGGCAGGTTCTTTACTGTCTGAGCTACCAGGGAAGCCCAAAGCAACCTACAGCTCAATGCAAGCCCTATCAGGATACTAATGATAACAGTTAAAGAAATCTTAAGGCAGGAGAACAAAGTTGGAGATATCATACTCCCTGATCTTAGACTATACTACAGAACTATAGTAATCAGAGGACTGGAAAAGGTCAGTTTTCATTCCAATCCCAAAGAAAGGCAATGCCAAAGAATGCTCGAACTACCGCACAATTGCACTCATCTCCCATGCTAGTAAAGTAATGCTCAAAATTCGCCAAGCCAGGCTTCAGCAATACGTGAACCGTGAACTTCCAGATGTTCAAGCTGGTTTAGAAAAGGCAGAGGAACCAGAGATCAAATTACCAACATCCGGTGGATCATTGAAAAAGCAAGAGAGTTCCAGAAAACATCTACTTCTGCTTTATTGACTATGTCAAAGTCTTTGAATATGTGGATCACAATAAGCTGTGGAAAATTCTTCAAGAGATGGGAATACCAGGCCATCTGACCTGTCTCTTGAGAAACCTGTATGCAGGTCAGGAAGCAACAGTTAGGACTGGACATGGAACAACAGACTGGTTCCAAATAGGAAAAGGAGTACGTCAAGGCTGTATATTGTCACCCTACTTATTTAACTTATATGCAGAATACATTATGAGAAACGCCGGGCTGGAAGAAGCACAAACTGGAATCAAGATTGCTGGGAGAAATATCAATAACGTCAGATCTGCAGATGACACCACTCTTATGGCAGAAAGTGAAGAAGAACTAAAGAGCCTCTTGATGAAAGTGAAAGAGGAGAGTGAAAAGTTGGCTTACAGCTCAACATTCAGAAAACTAAGATCATGGAATCTGGTCCCATCACCTCATGGGAAATAGATGGGGAAACAGTGCAAACAGTGTCAGACTTTATTTTTGGGGGGCTCCACTGCTGATGGTGATTGCAGCCATGAAATTAAAAGACGCTTACTCCTTGGAAGGAAGGTTATGTCCAACCTAGATAGCTTATTTCGGAGAAGGCAATGGCACCCCACTCCAGTACTCTTGCCTGGAAAATCCCATGGATGGAGGAGCCTGGTAGGCTACAGTCCATGGAGTCGCTGAGAGTTGGACATGACTGAGCGACTTCACTTTCACTTTTCCCTTTCATGCACTGGAGAAGGAAATGGCAACCCACTCCAGTATTCTTGCCTGGAGAATCCTAGGGACGGCGGAGCCTGGTGGGCTGCCGTCTATGGGGTCGCACAGAGTCGGACACGACTGAAGCAACTTAGCAGTAGCAGCAGTAGATAGCTTATTTAAAAGCAGAGACATTACTCTGCCAACAAAGATCCGTCTAGTCAAGGCTATGGTTTTTCCAGTGATCATGTATGGATGTGAGAGTTGGACGGTGAAGAAAGCTGAGCGCCGAAGAATTGATGCTTTTGAACTGTGGTGTTGGAGAAGACTCTTGAGAGTCCCCTGGACTGCAAGGAGATCCAACCAGTCCATTCTAAAGGAGATCAGTCCTGGGTGTTCATTGGAAGGACTGATGCTGAAGCTGAAACTCCAATATTTTGGCCACCTCATGCGAAGAGTTGACTCATTGGAAAAGACCCTAATGCTGGGTAGGATTGGGGGCAGGAGGAGAAGGGGACGACAGAGGATGAGATGACTGGATGGCATCACTGACTCGATGGACATGGGTTTGGGTAGACTCCGGGAGTTGGTGATGCACAGGGAGGCCTGGCGTGCTGCGATTCATGGGATGGCAAAGAGTCGGACACGACTGAGCGACAGAACTGAACTGAACTGATAGCAATCACTAGTACAAAAACATACAGAACAATAGAAAAGAATAGAGACCCCAAAAATGAATCTCTATGTATATATGGTCAATTAATCTATAACAAAGGAGACAAGAATATACAATAGGGAAAAGACAGCCTCTTCAACAAATGGTATTGGGAAAATTGGACAGCTATACGCAAAGAATTTAACAGGACTAGTTTCTCATACTATATATAAAAAGAAACTCAAAATGGATTAAAGAGCTAAATGTAAGACCTGAAACCAAAAAGTTGCTAGAAGAAAGCATAGGTAGTACACTCTTTGATATCACTCTTAGCAATATTTCTTTGGATATCTCTCCTCAAGCAAGGGAAACAAAAGCAAAAACAAACAATGGGGTTTTATCAAACAAAAAGTGTTTGCACAGCAAAGGAAACTATCAATAAAACAAAAAGGCTGCCTACTCAATGGGAGAAGATATTTGCAAATTACATATCTGATAAGGCATTTATATACAATATATACAAAGAACTCATACAACTCAATATCAAAAAATAAATAATCTGATTTAAAAAATTAGCTGAGTACCCAAATAGACATTTTCCAAAGAAAATACACAAATGGCCAACAGACATATGAATAGATACTCAACATCACTAATTATCAGGGAATGCAAATCAAAACCACAATAGGTGAAATAGGTGTAGAGGATTAAGAAGTACAAGTTTCATGTTATAAAATAAATAAGTCATGGGACTTCCCTGGCAGTCCAGTGGTTAAGACTCTGAGCTTCTGATGCAGGGGACGTGGGTTCAATCTCTGGTTGGGGAACTAAGATCCTACATGCTGCATGGTGGGGCAAAAAAATAAAATTCAACTGAAATTAATAAATAAAGTCACAGAACATTATGTAGAGCATGAAGAATTAGTCAATAATATGATAATAACTGCATGGTGATAGATGGTTACTAAACTTATTGTAGTGATCAATTCATACTATATATAAGTGTAAAATCACTGTGTTATATAGCTGAAATGAATATAATGTTGTATGTTAACTATACCTCAATTTAAAAATGAAAAAGAGAAAAAGATGAGTAAAGAATTACAGTAAAAATTCTGGCTGATTTTTTGTTGAAAAGAATCATTTTTCAATGAGAAAAATATAACTTGCTTAGTAAATAATGCCTAGCATGATGAGAAATAATGCCTAACAGGATGAAATGGTTGGATGGCATCACCAACTCAATAGACATGAGTTTGGGTAAAATCCGGGAGTTGGTGATGGACAGGGAGGCCTGGCGTGCTGTGGTCCATGGGGTCGCAAAGAGTCAGACACGACTCAGCAACTGAATTGAATAAAGGTGGTGTCATCTGCATATCTGAGGTTATTGAAATTTCTTCTGGCAATCTTATTTCCAGCTTCATCCAGCATGGCATTTTGCATGATGTATTCTGCATATAGGTTAAATAAGTGGGGTGACACTATGCAGCTTTGACATACTCCTTTCCCTATTTGGAACCAGTCTGTTGTTCCATGTCCAGTTCTAGCTGTTGCTTCTTGACCTGCATACAGATTGTTCAGGAAGCAAGCTAGGTGGTCTGGTATTCTCATCTCTTTAAGAATTTTCCACGCTTTGTTGTGATCCACACAGTCAAAGGCTTTGGCATAGTCAATAAACCATAAGTAGATGTTTTTCTGAAACTCTCTTGCTTTTTCGATGATTCAGTGGATGTTGGCAATTTAATCACTGGTTCCTCTGCCTTTTCTAAAACCAGCTTGAACATATGGAAGTTCATGGTTCATGTCATGTTGAAGCCTGGCTTGGAGAATTTTGAGCACTACTTTGCTAGCGTGTGAGAAAAGTGCAATTGTGTGGTAGTTTGAACATTCTTTGGCATTGCCTTTCTTTGGAATTGGAATTGGAATGAAAACTGACCTTTTCCTGTCCTGTCGCCACTGCTGAGCTTTCCAGATTTGCTGGCATGTTGAGTGTAGCACTTTCACAGCATCATCTTTTAGCTCAGTTGGAATTCCATCACCTCCACTAGCTTTGTTCGCTGTGATGCTTCTAAGGCCCACTTGACTTTGCATTCCAGGATGTCTGCCTCTAGGTGAGTGATCACACCCTCGTGGTTATCTGGGTCATGAAGATCTTTTTTTGTATAGTTCTTCTGTTTGTTGTTGCAGTACAAGGATTACCAGCCTTTATAAACGTGGATGCTACCTCTTTTAAAAGCAGATGGCTACAGAAGTAGCCCACATTTTCTGATCTAAGGAACCAAGAAGGGCTTAGTCATTTATTAACTTTTCACTTTCTTTTGTTCATTTCTTTCTAAAATAATTTATTGAACATCTCAAAAGGTAGGTAGCATTAGAAGTTCAAGGCTTATGAAGGCAAATAGAACATTACCATAATGACTGCAGCAACAATTAGTAAGTGCTAAGAGAAAGATACATGAACTGGAGAGGGGAGCAGATCATACTTTTCAGTGGAGGTGATAATGGGTCTAACATTTGAAGAATAAGTAGGACATAGCTATAAGAGAAAGGGGGTGGGATACAGGAAGTTTCTCCAGTGCAAAGAGAAGGCACAGACTGGTAAAAAAAACACAAAAAAACCATAATGTACGTGTGAAAGTAAAAGTCATTTGTTGTAGCAGTAGGGACAGGAGAGAGCCAGGTAGGTTGGAGATAAGTTCAGGACAAGTTTAAGAAAAGTCTCATCTGCTAAACCAGGGTCTAGAAACAGTGGGTGCACAAGGAAAAAGAAAGAAAAAGAGTAAAAATGGCTTAAGGGACTTATGGGATACCATAAGCAGATCAGTGTACATATTATGGGTGAATAATGTGTTTATTATTCAGGTGAAGAGCAAGAGAGAAAGAAATCTTATTCTAAAGAATATTGGCTAGAAACTTCCCAAATTTGGGGGAGGAAATAGACACTTAGACCTAGGATTCTCAAAAGATCCCTTCCCCTCAAAAAAAGATGACATCCCCCTCCCCACCAAATCCACACAAAGGCACAGTATAATAAAATTGTCAAAGTCAAAAACAAAGAGCTAATCTTAAAACAGCAAGACAAAATTGACTTGTCATATAAAAGGGAACACCTATGGGACTATGAGCAGATTTTTCAGCAGAAACCTTACATGCTAGAAGGGTGCAAGATGATATATTCAAAGTGCTGAAAACAAACAAACAAAAAAAAAACACCTGCTGACCAAGAATTACCAGGAAAAATTATTCAAAAATAAAGGAAAGAAAAAGGTTTTCTCAGGCAAATCCTAGACTTGCCTAACAAGAAATGCTAAAGGGAGCTCTGCAGATTGAAACAAAAGGACGCTAAACAGAAATACGGTAGCACAAGAAAGTATGAAACTCATTGGTAAAGGTCAATATATTAAAAAAAATACAGATTACTACTGAAAGAATGGTGGATAAATCCCCTTTAATTCTAGTATAAAAGGAAAAAGCCAAAGTATCAAAAATAACTATAAACAAAATTATGTTAATGAATATACAATAAAAATGGGTGCAAAATGTGATATCAGTAACATATAATGTAGGGGGAGAGGTAAGTGTGTAGTTTTTGTATTCAAGTGAAGTTCTTATCAGCTTAAAGTAGATTTTTATGTTTTATGTAGCCCCATGGTAACTGCAAAGAAAATGCCCATAGAAGTTATACAATAGATATAGTAAGTGTGATGGTTAAGTATATGTGTCAATTTGACTGGACTAAGGGGTGCCCAGATAACTGGATTCAGATCATTTCCAGGTGTGTCTGTGAGCATGTTTCTGGACACAAAGAAAATGCAGACAGTCTAGAAAAAATGGATAAAGTCCTAGAAATATATAATCTTCTTATACTGAGTCAGGAAGAAATAGAAAATCTGAACAGAACAATTACCAGTAATGAGGTAGGACAGAGATGATTTGATGTAATATTGAATGTGGTAAACAAGGAAGAAGGATCTTAAATAACTAAGATTCTGGCTTTAAGCCTGAAAATAATGGAGCCTTGTTCATCATCACCAAGGATGTACCTCATCTTTGCTTTTTTGGAAAAATAAGCCAAGGACATTTTGGGGAGAAAAGAGAATATGTTCAGTTTCAGGAAGTTTGAGTTTTCTTCAAGAGTATTGAAATAGAGACATCTAGCAGATAACTGATATTTGGGTCCCAGCAAGCATAGGCCAAAAATGCAAATATCTAAGTGGTAACCGAAGCCACAAGCATGTCTTTAGTCACCTAAGGATTACACAAAAAATGAGAAGAGAATCAAGGAAAAATAAAGTCCTAGGGAGACTATTTCTGGATTAAGAAGAAGAAAATCTGTAGAAGGAGATGACAAAAGAACGGAGAGGAAAAGACAGTGGTGTCCTCTAAGGCAAAAGAAGAGACACTTTTGAGAAAGGGAAATTTGTAAAATGCGCCAGAAAGAGAAATAAAAAAAAGAAAATGTCTATGCACTTTGGCAACATAGAACATCATTGGTAAGCGTATTTTTGTGGCAGTAAGAAAACCAAAGAAAGCATGAAATGGTTTACAGAGTAAAGGAAAACTTAGGGAGAGAACATGGAAAGTACACACCTCTTTGAAGTACGTTAATATGAAGTATTTTAGAGGTTTATCACAGTAAATCCAGAAGAATATGAGATTGAGAAGATAGAAAATAAGAAAAATGGATGGAACTAAGCAACTTAATGGGCTGTAGGAAAAAAATCAGTGGTACAGAGAAATAACTGAAGGCATAAAAGGAAGAAAGAGGGGTGGGGAGGGAAGGGAGGAAGGGAAGGACAGAGGGAGGCAAAATAAAGACCCTTGGTCTGAGGGCAGAGGGTCCAAAGCACAGAAGAACTGCCCATTTCTATACATGCATTTTAATGATATTCCATAAAGGTTCATATTTTATAAAGATAGTCCATAAAGGTTTAAATTTCACATTGATTTAAGATGGACATTATTAACTCAACCAATATAAGTGCGCGCTATTCAAAAATGACTGAATTAACCATTAGATCCATTATTTCCACAGTTCCGAGCACAGCTCAGCCCTTCTTCAAGGGCTGCTTCATCACAGAAAGTGGATTCGGTTTACGTTAACCTCAGACCGAAAATAATCAATGATTTGAACCACCTAGACAGTAAGAGACAGTAAGTCACTTGATTTCTTGAGCTGTTAGGAACTCATTTCCCTAACTTTAAGGACATCAAATCCAAGAACACAGAAGCTTCATGACTTAAAAAAAAAATCTCTGATGCTAATAGCACAAGTGATAAAATATGGGTCTAATCAAAATGAGTCAGTACTGAACATTAAGCCCTGCAGCATCCAATTACTCAGCGCTGTTTCTGGTGAGAAATATGATATTTAGGAATATAACCTAACCTGCAGGCATAAATAATATACAGGGTGAAAATAAGCAGGAAGAAGCTCCCTAAATACTGTCCTACATGATCTTAATTGTAGTCTTATTAGGATAGTAATTATTTGGTTTTTTTTTTTCCCCAAGCAATCAGGTTTTCACATTCAGACTGCACTTCCAAAGTTGATTTGGTAATAAAGTTGCATTTGCAACCCATATTAACATGATTTTATTTTGAAAGTGTCATTTTGATTTGCCTGGGAGTCTTGTTTTGATTTGCCTGGGCTAATTTTGCAGCAGAACAAACAGAATTTTCTTTAGTTGTCTCAGCTCACACAGGATTAATTTGGCAGCCCCTGGACTGGGTTAAATAACTGACTTGCTATGTTTATATTAATTCATTTTTGCCAGGCTGAAATCCCTTTTCAGGCTGGAATCCTTCCTCCTCCTTGCAAATACGGAACATGTTTAGTACTGATACAGTAGGTCTTGGAAGGAAAAGGTAACTTGAAAATAGAGAAACCCATATTTTATTTTTTATTGTCTTGTTTTTGCTGCCTTCACCTCAAACAAGTGTATATTTGGGCAGCAGAGAGAGTAGTATATGCTCTTCATTCATTTCCCTAGAGAATGGTTTCTCAACTGAAAAAAAAGGAGTTATTTTTTTCTGTATAATGCATATCAGATTCTTTGACAAGCAGTACTCATTAAGGGCCATTCAGTACACCTGGGATGCTTCTGTGGACAAACTCCCCTGGGGCAATTTAATCTATTTATTCTTCTCAATTTACCTCTAAGTTTCCAGCTACAACAGGAAAACAATAAATTAAATTAACAAAATCCATTTGGAAAATGAACCTTTTGTAATGGGTTCCAGGAAATATTTAGGCAGGAATGAACATTACTAACATTTCCACTCACACCCAAGATGACTGCTTTGATACATGAGCAACAGACTCTTGGCAAACCTGGGATTTGAAGCAGAGCTCATTAATGCACCTGCACACTAAGTAATGTACAGTGTTTGCACTGCGCCTTTCCATCGTCTCCTCTCCATATGCAGAACCTCAATATGCTATTGTTTGGTTGGGTAAAAATTGCCAGTGTAGGTGGGGAATGGTTGTGTGTGTTGAAGTAGGTGTTAATCCATGCATCGGTTCAATGTAGTCGGGCTCCTGCAGAGATTCCAAATTACAATGCGACCGCACAGGGTTCATAGACAACTCTCATGCTGGGAATGAGATGGTCTGAGTGAGTGCCAGGAAGAAGGTACACATACATATAATGCAGAAGCAGGCTTGGGCACAAACCTTCCATAACATTTTTGTACATGAGTTTTGGTGTGTTAAAACAAGGTGGAACGCTTAACATAAAAATCAGTTCAGTTGCTGGGGAAAGTGCACAGGTGCCTTAGAATGTGTACCAGATGATGGTTGGAAGTACAGGGTTCGAATTGTGCCTCTACTTTTTATGCGTCATCTGAGCTCTGGACAAGCGCCAAACCTCTCTGAGCTTCATAGGAGGCTGCGGTAACTCCTACTTCACAGGGGGGCTTACGGGATGGAATGACATTACAGATAAGCAGTCTCCTAAAACTCACTGTGAGCTTTGATTCAGGCATCTCCTAAAAACTGTGCAAAAACATCTTTTACTTTCCACAAAAATAAGTGTTAATATCCCTTTTCTCTCTTTTTCTCTCTCTCTCCCTCCCTCCACTTCTTCCTAGTTCCCTCCCTCCTTTCCTGTCTTCATTCTTTCCTTTTTTCCTTTCTTTCATTCAACATTTCCTCTTTTAGCTCAACATACTGAGAGTGGGGTGACCAACTGTCTGAGATTTCCTGAGACAGAATGGATTCCAAGGATGTGAAGTTTTCACTGATAACCCTCAGAAATTTCCAAGCAAAGTGGGATGAGGTGGTTTCTTAATTGACCTAGAGTAGCTCCTAGTCTGATCTGTTCAGGCACTACACCTGGTGCTGGGCATTCAGTAATAAATAAAGCAGATTCCATCTCATGGTGTGTATTCTCCAATGAAGAGAGACTAAAAATTAATTCTGACAAAGCATGTAAGTGTTAGGAAGAAGAATGAAACAGGATAAGAGAGGAAGTGATGGGTAAGGCAAGGAGAGGACTCATTTTATTTCTGGTACTCTAATAAAAACTTTTGGGTTAGGTGACATTTCAACAAGGTGGAAGGAAATAAGGGGGGACTGCAGAGGCAATGAGGACTCCAGTAATAGGAAAGGCCCTGGGGCAGGAGTCTGTGGAAGGGTGGGAGGAACAGAAGGAGACCAGTGTGGCTGGAATGGAGTGAGAGGACGCAGGGGGTAAGAGATGGGGGACCGGCTGGGACATCTACAAGAAGGTGAGCTTTTACTCTGAGTCTGGTGAGAAGCTACTGGAGGAGTATCTGAGTTTATAAGAAAGGTTTTGGCTTCTGTGTAGAAAATAAACCATAGAGAAAAAGGGTAAAAGGAAGACTCGTTAGGAATTTCTTGCCATAGTCCCTCTATTATTGGGATGTTTTGAGTATGAATTGTTCTTTATCTTCTAATTATTAAGCCACACCCCTTTGAAAGTTACTTTATATATCAAGCCAGACTGAGATAGTTAGATGGATGGATGAATGGATGGATGGATGGATAGATAGGTGGATGGATGAATAGATAAATACGTAGATATAGCACGTCACTATTTTGGTTCAGAATCGGGGAGATAACTGCTGTTTGGAATTTAACCTTTAGGGATCTCGATGGTACCTGCCATTTACTATTATCTCATTCCTACTCTGTCTGTGAGATAGACAGACTATCCAAAGAAGTCACCTTTTCTTTAAAAACAAAATTATTTATTAGCCAAATATAAACATGAACTCACTTGACTAGTTTCTAAGTATGTCACAATACCAAACTCTCACTTAGAACAATAACTGAAATCAAATAAAAATACAACACTGATCAAAATAGAAACACTTTCATAAGAAATTCTTTTTAAAAAGGACTTCTCATGGTCCAGTGGGAGAGATAACAATTATGATTTAATGGGCTCTTTTCCTCTTCATTTCTTTGTGCATACCCCCTATATTGTTCCAGAGGCATCCATTTGCTCTAGAGAGGATTAAGATTTTTGTTGGGCAGGATTGCAAAAATCAGGGGAAAGCTGAGCTGGATATTCAGATCTTTGGAACAGGTGGCAAAGCAATACTTTTTAACAACTAGCTCTGTCCACAATGGGCTTCCCAGGTGGCACAGTGGTAAAGAATCCACCTGCCAATGAGACATGGTATGATCCCTGGGTCGTGAAGATACCTTGGAAAAAGAAATGGCAACCCACTCCAGTATTCTTGCCTTGAGAATCCCATGGACAGAGGAGCCTGGTGGGCTATAGTCCATAGGGTCACAAATAGTTGGACATGACTGAGCACACACTCTGTTGACAATGAGAAGGATTTTCTAAAATCTGTTAGCTTCAATTAACACATCAAGAACTGGGCCTGAGGTACAAATGAGAAATGCTTGTGGTTTTTTCTGTAACATAGAGAGGATACCCTTTCTGACACTTCAGCTGAATTGTGAGGATATATGTTCCAGAAAGAAAGACACCATTTAGAGGAAGCTAATTCAAGGAAGGAAGAGAAAATGGAAGGGCCTTCCCTTTCTCTAAGAAATTGTGAAGAAAGAGGAGGAGAGTGATAGGGGAAACTGATGGGAACGTGTGTGTCTTGGTGTCTCCTGGGAGACCGCTGTGTTCTGGGAGGAGATTGCCAGGGTGGCCTCGCCAAAGCTAAACAGCCCATTTCGGCTCTCCAGAATCTTCCTCAACTCATGTTGATGTAGATGCTGTCCAGAAACTTCCTCCCATACTCTGGAAGATGGCAGAAGGAGGATGTGTGAAAAGCTCTGAAGCAGGAATGCTTTCAGTTGGATTAATTTTGTTCCCAGTGTGGCAAGACTTGGTGAAGTTTACCCAATGAGAGCCCAGAATAAAGCGCTGGAATCATCAATGATATCAGAGGAGCCCTCTGCCCATCCCAAACCAGGAATGGGGGACCCTCCACCTCACCCCCATATACCCAGATCACATCTTTGGGAACAGAATGAAAGAAAGGAAAAATTCTGAAACGATCAAGCATTTTCCTGGGAAGAAGTTTTGTTGGTTTTTTCTTTTTTGGCTTTAATGGGATCTTACTTCCCCGACCAGCGATTGAACCTGGGGCCGGGAAATGAAAGCGTCAAGTCTTAACCACTGACAACAAGGGTATTCCTAGAAAGGAGTATTTTAAATAGAAAAAGAAGAAACAGAACTGTCAAGATGAAGTTTCTCTCCTACCCAGAAGAAAGGTAAAAATTCATGAAGATTAGATCAACTTCAGAAGAATAAAGATGCCACCTTTACTTTGCATATTTGAATCTGCATGCTACCTTTAGATCTCACCAGTTTCGTATCACCAATGGATCTACCACTAGTTTGGCATTTAATCCACATCTAGCCTGTGAAGTTTGCAGTCATTTGTTGCAGTTTCTGAATGATTATTTTGAATTAAATTCTCTGCAAGAATGGATCCAGGTGATATGAAGCCTAAGCTGATATGATTGGGGCCATAAAGGTCTTTACAGAAAAATAAAATTACAAACACAAATTAGGTATGAAAGGAAATACTTAGAAGGAACAAATAAATCACAGCAAATTATTGAAGACATGGAAGTTTAGTTCCTTTTCTTTACTCCATGCAAGAAGAGGGCCCTGATGCCCAAGCTTCTTTAGCTTCATGCTAAATCTCTGGCTCTCAATTTATACCAGTATGTTACCCTGTTTTCTATAAGAACTTATGCTGCAAGTTTAAGTCTATGATCTCTGTGCATGTGTGCTAAATCACTTCAGTCATGTCTGACTCTTTTCAACCCACTGAACTGCAGCCAGGATCCTCTGTCCATGTGATTCTCCAGGCAAGAATATTGGAATGGGTTTCTGTGCCCTCTCCCGAGGGATCTTCCCAAACTGGGGATTGAGCCCAAGTCTCTTCATCTCCTGCACTGGCAGGCAAATTCTATACCACTCTCACCACCTGGGACGCCCACGTCTATGGTCTACTTACAGGCAAACCAGCAGACCAGAAGAGGTAGTTACTTCCTTCCTATGAATGGCCTCATTAGCGAAAGGGGAATGCTGTCAAGTTCATTGTATGCTCCCTCCCATACCACGTATCTACTTCTCCCTGGACATAGGATACTTAATGGATCTTTCCTGCATAAAATGGAAGAAATTAATACTTTCTTCTTCTGCTAAAGGTTATTAAGGACATTGGCTCTTAACCAAAGACTTTTTCAGTTCAGCTTAGTCACTCAGTTGTGTCTGACTCTTTGTGACCCCATGGACTGCAGCACATCAGGCTTCCCTGTCCATCACCAACTCCCAGAGCTTACTCAAACTCATGTCTATCTAGTCGGTGACACTATCCAACCATCTCATCCTCTGTCGTCCCCTTCTTCTCCTGCCTTCAGTCTTTCTCAGCATCAGAGTCTTTTCCAGTGATTCAGTTCTTTGCATCAGGTGGCCAAAGTATTGGAGTTTCAGCTTCAGCGTAAGTCCTTCCAAAGAATATTCAGGATTTATTTCTTTTAGGTTTGACTGGTTGGATCTCCTTGCAGTCCAAGGGACTCTCAAGAGTCTTCCCCAACACCACAGTTCTAAAGCATCAATCCTTCAACACTCAGCTTTCTTTACGGTCCAGCTTTCACTGAAGAAGGAATTCATAGGGCCTGGAATCCATCTTAAGCCTGTTCGTGCTGATCATGTTCGGGCACCTCTCTAATGGACTCTGAACTCTGTGCTTAGTGCCTGTGGCGACTTCTCATGGAAGCTGTTGCTAAGATCCTTTCTATGGCTTTGTATTTTTCTATGGAGGAAAAATTATTGCTTCACGTTTTTTCATAATAAAATCAAACGAAGCATATATTTCACAGTCAAAACAGTACAGTTTTCTCCACTGGGTAAATTAAATAAGACAATATATGCAAAGTACTTTTATAACTGCACATATACTCAAAACAGTACAGCTGAATAAGACAAAATGTAAAATATGCTTATTATTGTTATTATTTCTACTGCTTTGGGGTATGAAAGTTAAACTGGTTACTAAATATGTCTAACTTTGTCTTCAGGGTTTTGCTGGGACTCTGACATCCTAAGAACTATCTTCCTTTGAGGAATTCTGGAGCAAATTGCAAGGGTAAAAAGAGAAACATTTTAAAGAATGTACTGGAAACAATAGGCATGATTTCTAGGATACCTCCTGATTCTCCAGACAAGAGACATCAGACATCTGCCTGTCTCAGTCTGTCCCTTTGTCAGCACATAGGAATTGATTTGTTGCTGTTCAGTTGCTCAGTCGTGTCTGACTAGGCGGCCCCATGGACTACAGCATGCCAGGCTTCCCTGTCCTTCACTAACTCCTGGAGTTTGCTTAAACTCATGTCCATTGAATTGATGGAAGTGATGCCGATTTTAATATAGCTGGGCCAACAAGATCTAATTTCATCTCTGGCTCAAGGCCCAAGATCCCTTCTTCCCTTTCCGTAGGTCTCACACCTGCCTGGTTTAGTGAGCAGGTTACTAAACAAGATTGAAAACTGATCGATTTCCCATTTTGATACAGCTAGGTTGCTGGCTATATTTTTCTTTAGTGGGGTTAGTTAAATATTTAATGAAATCTTAAGAGAAAAATTCTGTCTGTGTAATGTAAACATATTGCTAGGTTGCCTGAAAGGGTCATCTCTTGATTAAGCTGAATGTCAGGAGTATCGATAGTATCTTCTTAGTATTCCAGAGAGATGCCATCAGTAAAGTCCCATGTTGCATGGGGGCTGCTGTGCCTATTATGCACAGCCCAGATGTATTCATGGTGAGAGAGCTGGGCGAGCACCACGTGGGGTTTGGTCCTGTCATCTGCACATTCGATTAACAGTTTAGTTTTTTAAAAATAGAATTCTAATTAGAGAATTAATCTCTGACCTTTATTGTACAAACACGTATACATTCTATAATCCGCAACAGATCCTGATAGTTGGAAAATAAAGTTTTCCAAAGTTATCACAGCAAAATATCTGTTTTTAGGCAGAATTAAAGACAGTGGGTAGATGAGGCAGACAAGTAAATTTTGCTTCAAAACAGTAAAATGAATTAAAATGATTCTCCAACTAGGCCAGCAGGAGGATAAGAAGTGATAGACAGAGGCTTCAGTTCTAGGTGTTTCAAAATTGAGGGATATTTAACCAAACATCAGGGATGATGATAGGGAGCCTGCCTGGTTACCCCTTTATAATCTTGCATTTGTTCCCAATGTACCATCCCTGTTACCACTATTTTAGTTTAAGCCCTACTTACCACGTCTTAGAACCCTATCTACATTCTTGAGCTTGTTTCCTTATCTACAATATGGTCTCCGACAACCTGTCTTCCACATTGACACTTAACAACCTTTCTATTTTTTTAACAACTTTGTTGTGATATAACTCACATATCATACTATTCATTCATTTAAAGTATACAGTTCAGTGAGTTTTAGTACATCCACTGAGTTGTGTGCCAATTGTGTGTCTACAACCTAATTTTAGAGCATTTTTATTGGCCTCATAAGAAATCCCATACCCATTAGCAGTCACTTCTCATACCTGCCCCAGCTGAAGGAGACAACTAATCAATCTGCTTTCTCCTTTATAGAGCAGCCTATTCTAGCTATTTCGCATCAGTTCAGTTCAGTCGCTCAGTCGTGTCCAACTCTTTGCGACCCCATGAATTGCAGCACGCCAGGCCTCTCTGTCCATCACCAGCTCCCGGAGTCTACCCAAGCCAGTCGAGTCGGTGATGCCATCCAACCATCTCATCCTCTGTCGTCCCCTTATCCTCCCGCCCCCAATCCCACCCAGCATCAGGGTCTTTTCCAATGAGTCAACCCTTCGCATGAGGTGGCCAAAGTATTGGAGTTTCAGCTTCAACATCAGACCTTCCAATGAACACCCAGGATTGATCACTTTTAGGATGGATTGATTGGATCTCCTTGCAGTCCAAGGGACTCTCAAGAGTCTTCTCCAACACCACAGTTCAAAAGCATCAATTCTTCGGCGCTCAGCTTTCTTCACCGTCCAACTCTCACATCCATACATGACCACTGCAAAAACCATAGCCTTGACTAGACGGACTTTCGTTGGCAAAGTAATGTCTCTGCTTTTAAATATGCTATCTAGGTTGGTCATAACCTTCCTTTCAAGGAGTAAGCGTCTTTTAATTTCATGGCTGCAATCACCATCTGCAGTGATTCTGGAGCCCAAAAAAATAAAGTCTGACACTGTTTCCACTGTTTCCCCATCTATTTCCATGAAGTGATGGGACCAGATGCCATGATGTGGCCTTTTGTGACTGACTTTAGCATAATGTTTACAGTGTTCATCCGTGTTGTAGCATTGGTCTATACTTTTTATTGAGGAATAATATTCTATTTTATGTATAGACCACATTTTTAAAATCCATTCATTAATTGATGAGCATTTAAGTTTTTTCCACTTTGGGGCTATTATGAACACTGCTACTGTGAACATTAATGTACAAGTTTTTGTTCTAAAGTAAGCTTTCATTGGGCTTCCCTGGTAGCTTACCTGGTAAAGAATCTGCCTGCAATGAAGGAGACCCCAGTTTGATTCCTGGGTCAGGAAGATCCCCAGGAGAAGGGATAGGCTACCCATTCCAGTATTCATGGGCTTCCCTGGTGGCTCAGACAGTAAAGAATCCGCCTGCAGTGAGGGAGACCTGGATTCGATTTCTGACCTATGAAGATCCCCTGGAGGAGGGCATAGCAACCCACTCCAGTATTCTTGCCTGGAGAATCCCTATGGACAGGAGCCTGGCAGGCTCCTGTCCATAGAGTCGCAAAGAGTCAGACACAACTTAGTGACTAAGCACAGAGCATAAGCTTTCATTATATTAGAGTGAGATAATATATCATATACAGCTGTATGTTTAGCATTTTGAGAAACTATCAGATTGCTTTTCAGAGCAGCTGTACCATTTCACATCCCAGCATGTACCATTTCACATCCTCAGGAGCAATGTATGAGGATACCAGTTTCTCCAACTTTGCCAACTCTCATCTATCTTTTGATAATAGTTATCCAAATTGTTATGAAGTGGTATCTCACTGTGAGTTTTGTTGGCATTTCTCTGTTGTCTAATGATGTTGAACATCTTTTCATGTGTTATTGATCATTCATATAATTTTTGGAGAAATATTTATTCAAATCTTTTGTCTATTTTTAAATTGGGTAATTTGTCTTTTTGTTATTGAGTCGTAATAATTCTTTTTTTTGGTAAATTAATTTATTTATTTTAATTGGAGGCTAATTACTTTACAATATTGTAGTGGTTTTTGCCATACATTTACATGAATCAGCCATGGGTGTACATGTGTCCCCCATCCTGAATCCCGCTCCCACCTCCTTCCTCACCCCATCTCTCAGGGTTGTCCCAATGCACCGGCCCTGAGCACCCTGTCTCATGCATTGAACCTGAACTGGCGGTCTATTTCACATATAGTAATATACATGTTTCAATGCTATTCTCTCAAATCATCCCACCTTCGCCTTCTCCCACAGAGTCCAAAAGTCTGTTTTTACATCTGTGTCTCTTTTGCTGTCTCACATATACAGTCATCATTACCTTCTTTCTAAATTCCATATATCTGCATTATTATATTGTATTGGTGTTTTTCTTTCTGGCTTACTTCACTCTGTATAATAGGCTCCAGTTTCATCCACCTCATTAGATCTGATTTGAATGTATTCTTTTTAATGGCTGAGTAATATTCCATTGTGGAGAAGGCAATGGCACCCCACTCCAGTACTCTTGCCTGGAAAATCCCATGGATGGAGGAGCCTGGTAGGCTGCAGTCCATGGGGTCGCTAAGAGTTGGACACGACTGAGTGACTTCACTATCACTTTTCCCTTTCATGCACTGGAGAAGGAAATGGCAACCCACTCCAGTATTCTTGCCTGGAGAATCCCAGGGACGGCGGAGCCTGGTGGGCTGTCCTCTGTGGGGTCGCACAGAGTCGGACACGACTGAAGCGACTTAGCAGCAGCAATATTCCATTGTGTATATGTACCACAGCTTTCTTATCCACTCATCTGCTGATGGACATCTAGGGTGCTTCCATGTCCTGGCTATTATAAACAGTGCTGTGATGAACATTGGGGTACACGTGTCTCTTTCAGTTCTGGTTTCCTCGGTGTGTATGCCCAGCAGTGGTATTGCTGGGTCATATGGCAGTTCTATTTCCAATTTTTTGAGGAATCTCCACACTGTTCTCCATAGTGGCTGTACTAGTTTGCATTCCCATCAACAGTGTAAGAGGGTTCCCTTTTCTCCACACCCTCTCCAGCATTTATTGTTTGTTGACTTTTTGATAGCAGCCATTTTGATGGGTGTGAAATGGTACCTCATTGTGGTTTTGATTTGCATTTCTCTGATAATGAGTGATGTTGAGCGTCTTTTCATGTGTTTGTTAGCCATCTGTATGTCTTCTTTGGAGAAATGTCTGTTTAGTTCTTTGGCCCATTTTTTGATTAGCTTGTTTATTTTATGGAATTGAGCTGCAGGAGCTGCTTGTATATTTTGAGATTAATTCTTTGTCAGTTGCTTCATTTGCTATTATTTTCGCCTATTCTGAAAGCTGTCTTTTCACCTTGCTTATAGTTTCCTTTGTTGTGCAAAAGCTTTTAAATTTAATTAGGTCCCATTTGTTTATTTTTGCTTTTATTTCCATTACTCTGGGAGGTGGATCATAGAAGATCCTGCTGTGATTTATGTCAGAGAGTGTTTTGCCTATGTTTTCCTCTAGGAGTTTTATAGTTTCTGGTCTTATGTTTAGATCTTTAACCCATTTTGAGTTTATTTTTGTGTATGGTGTTAGAAATTGTTCAAGTTTCATTCTTTCACAAGTGGTTGACCAGTTTTCCCAGCACCACTTGTTAAAGAGATTGTCTTTTCTCCATTGTATATTCTTGCCTCCTTTGTCAAAGATAAGGTGTCCATAGGTGCATGGATTTATTTCTGGGCTTTCTATTTTGTTCCATTGATCTGTATTTCTGTCTTTGTGCCAGTACCACAAGTACATATGTACTACAAGTCCTTTAATAGATAAATAATTTGCAAATATTTTTATCCCATTCTGTGGGTTGTTATTTCACTTTCTTAACAGTGTCCTTTCAAGCACAAAAGTTTTAATTTTGATGAAATCCAGTTTATCTGTTTTGCTATTGTTGTTGCTAATGCTTCTGGTGTCAAGATCATGAAAATTTATTGCTGTGTATTTCCCTAGGAATTTTATAGTTTTATTTCCTGTGTTTAAGTCTATAATTCCACTTTGTTAATTTTTGTTTATTGTATGAGTTAGGGTTCAACTTCATTCTTTTATACATGGATATACAGTTGTTCTAGAACCATTTGTTGAAAGGGTGATCTTTATTAAACATAAGTATAATAGCTTTATTTTATTTCACACTCAAAATTCTTTAGTGGTTCACTGTTGAGTATAGTAGTGATTTCTAGACTTGGACCCCATGAACCATCAAAGAAAAATAATTTTGGAAGACTTAGATAGGGTTGCAAACTTTTTATTATTATTCAAGAGAGCAATAGGTAAATAGTATTTATACTTTCTGCACATAATTTAACAAGAATATATTTTATATAGATGTACACATCAGGAAAGAAAATAATCTCAGAAGTCAAATATTTTAAGTAAATTTAGCTTTATTGAAAACTCAGCAGATTGCCCCTTTTTTTCTTATGTTCCTATGTACTGGTGGAAATATTTACCACAGTCTGTCATTTGTGAAACATCATGAATTTTCCTGCCTGACAAGCTTCATTTCTTGTCATGTTCCTCCTACACACCTTATGATGCAGCCATACTGAACAAACATGACTTAGTTTCTTATCTTCTTTGCTTATGGCTGGAAACAGCCCCACCCAATCGCATTCTCCAAATGGCAGAAGCATACATATAAACTGTAATACAATTTTAATGATGTAATAGTGATAAAAAGGCCATAGGAGTGCAAGAGTTAGTTTCTAGCTTATCTGATCTACATTTCTTGGGAAGGGAGTTAGGATAATCAATGCAAAAACCTAATGGAATCTCAACATCACTATTAATGATGGACAAGATTTCACCTTTCTTAGATTCAGATTTATTAACTATAATTAACGATAATACTATCTCTCCCACAGAGTTACTGTGAGGATCAAATGATTTAAAAAATGTAAGCTACCCAGTGCAAAAGCTAGATGCATGGGAGTTGATTAGTAAATGTCATTTGCCTGCCTCTCAGCCCTAAGTTAGGGCTTCCCAGGTGGTAAAGAATCTGTCTGCCAATGCAGGAGATGCAAAAGATGCAGCTTCAATCCCTGGGTTGGGAGGATAATCTGGAGTAGAAAGTGGCAACCACCCCAATATTCTTGTCTGAAAAATTCCATGGACAGAGGAGCCTTGTGGGCTACAGTCCATGAAGCTGCAAAGAGTCAGACATGATCGAGCACTGCACACACATGCATACATAGTTCTGTATTGGTGGTTTGGAACCCTGACTACACAGAGAATCACTTGGGTAGTTTGAGAAAACCCATGTCCCACTGACATACTAATCCTAAAATTCACATGAAAATACAAGGGAAACACTCTTGAAAAAGAGGACAGAAGGTTGGAGAACTCATACTTTTTGGTTTCAAAATTTGTTCCATATGGCCAAATCAATTGATTTTTCACAAGAGAGTTAACACAATTCAATGCAGGGAAAACAGTTTTTTCTACAAATAGTGTTGTGACAGTTGGATACCTGCATAAAAAAAGAATGAAGTTCTTCACATGATACACAAAAATTAACTAAAAATTCATCAGAGATCTAAGGGTAAGAGCTGAAACTGTAAAACTCTTAAAAAGACAATACCAAAGTAAATGTTTCTGACCTTGGTTTATGTCAAGTTTTCTTAGATATAACACCAAAAGCACAAGTGACAAAAGAAATAATCAGTAAATTGGACTTCATCAAAATTAAAATATTTTGTGCTTGAAAGGGCACTGTTAAGAAAGTAGAAAGATTCCCAACAGAATTCAAGAGTATATTTCTAGATTATATATTTGAAAAGGAACTTGTATGCAGAATATATAAAGAATAATTACAGCTCAATAATAAAAAGCTGAATTAAAATGAGGAAAATATTTGAATAGGCAGTTCTTTAAAGATGATACACAAATGGCCAATAAACATATGAAAAGTTGCTCAACATTATTAGGCATCAAGGAAGTAAAAATCAAATCCACAATGAGATAATGTTTTATAACCATTTGTGTGACTATTACCAAAGGTTAGAAAGTTGACAAAACATAGAAACTGGAACTCTCATACATTGCTGCTGGAGATATAAAATGGTAGAGCTGCTCCAAAAAACAATCTGAGAGTTTCTCAAAGTGTTAAGCATAGAGTTAGCAAATGACCCAGCAATTCTAGTTCTAGGTATATGTTCAAGAGAAACAAAAAACACATGTCACACAAAAACTTGTACATGAATGCACATTGCAGCATTATTCACAAATGTCAAAAAGGTATCAACAACCCAAATATCTACTGATTGATAAATGAATAAACAAAATGTATTGGTATATATCCATATAATGGAATATTTCTCTGTCACAAAAAATAAAGTACCAATGCATATTATGTTTTGATAAACCTTAAAAACATTAGGCTAAGTGAAAGAAGACAGTTAAAAAGGCCACATATTATATAATTCTACCAATATGAAAGATTCAGAATAATCAAATATATATAGACAGAAAATAGATTAGTGGTTGCCTAGAACTGAGAGGGATTAAGCGTATTGGGAGTGACTGCTAATGGGTACAGTTTCTTTTGGAGGATGATAAAAAATGTTCTAAAATTGATTGTGGTGATTGCTGCACAACTCTAAATAGAGGGAAAAGCACTGAATTATATACTTTAAATGGGCAAATTATGGTATGTGAATTACACATGTGTGCATGCTAAGTCACTTCAGTTGTGTCTGACTCTTGGTGACCCTATGAACTGTAGCCCACCAAGCTGCTTTGTCCATGGGATTCTACAGGCAAGAATACTAGAGTGGGCTGCCATGCCCTCCTCCAGGGGATCTTCCCGACCCAGGGATGGAGCCTGTGACTCCTGCATTGGCAAGCAGGTTCTTTACCAGTAGCACCACTGGGGAAGCCCAGTGTGAACTATATACCTCAATAAACCCTAACAATAACCTACTCCCAGAGTTTTTGATTCAGTTGTTCTGGCACCTTGGCCTTAAAAATAATAGATCTCTAGTAATTCTAACGTGTACTTTATCAACTTCTTCCTTTAATTTTCCTGATTCATCTACTTTAGAAAAATTTATTCAATCTACCACTTGTGCTCCTTCTTTGTACCTGTTGTCTTCTCAGTGTTTCTCCAGTTGTTCAATATCTTTCTTCCCCCTTACCCAAATCAGATTGACATGTTTTACCTTCTTTGGATCTGATTCAAATGACATCTATAGGAGACCTTAAATGACTAGCCCCTCTTTGCTTTGCTCAGTGGGTCTTTGCTGTGTTCTCCACATTAATGGAGAACATAAATCTCCACATATGATTTGTTCATATGTGCTCATTAGAATCACCAACTTAAGTTTGCAAGCAGGAAGAACATTCTAAGAGAAGGTAAGAAGTCATCTACACCAACTCCATCATTTTCTTTTTACAGCTGATACAAATGAGGTCCTGAGGAAACAATTCAATTCCAAGTATTTGCCTACTTTACACTGTTGTATTTACTGATATTAAAAAAATTATCTCATGTAATTTTTCATGTATTTATCCACCTGATTAGGTTATAGTCTTCTTGAAGATATACAGTAACTTTATTTTGCATGAATTTTCTGTGCCTGTTAACAATAAAATATATGTTTAACATAATAAGTTGACATTTCCAATGTCTTCCTGAAGTCCCTTCTTATATTATTCAAGGAAGCTTTTACTTTTAAGGTCATTAAGACTATTTTATAAGAGGGAATAATCAAGTATTCTGTTTCCATTATACAGAGGAAAAAGAATTTAACCTGCCAAAGGGAACATTTAGGTAGCCTTGGACAAATCACTCAACTTTTCTGAACCTCACTTTCTAACTATAAAATGACAGAATATTAATCATGTATTTTTTCATGAGTATAAGTTAATGCTTATTAATATTTAGGGAGTACTTAAAAACTCCCTAATACTGTGGTATCTGCTCAGGAAATAATAGTTATTTTTATCATCATAGTCCTTATGATTACTGGAAGTATTTCTAGCCTGGAATCAGTTCTTAGCAACCCAAGGATTATCACACTGTTGGAATTTATTTTTGCTTCAGAGCATTGAAACTGCTGTTCACTGGTCTATTGAATTAACACAGTTTCTCAGATAACTTTCATTCAAAAAGTATAAATGACTATAAAATTATGTGCAACAAATGTTCAAGATGCGAATTTCCACCTATCCTTGCATCATTTCATATGTCTAAAGGAACTGGCGTTATTAACCAAGTAAACATCTGATTTCCGCAACAGAGAAGGAAGAGTCTCTGTCCCCAGAGAGCATCACCTCCATCAAGCAGTAGCATGCTCTAAGGGGGAGGGGTGTCCTCATTAGTTAACTTCTTCCACCAATTTTCACAATGAATTTCTGTTTTGAAGCTGAGTAAAGCTGGATTAATTGGGTTTTCCCCCTTGTTGCAGAAGTTTTGGGGAAGAAGTATATCTTGAAATATAATTACATATCTTAACTGTAACCTGAGAAACTTAACATTCACAGATGCACTTTATCTGTCAAATATAAAGACAACTGCAAATGCTGGCCATAAAGGTGGAGATATAGTATCTACTTGCATAAATTGTTGCTGTTTCTCTGTGTTTACTACTCCATAGTTAACTAAGGAGATATTATAACTCCCAGGAGTTTGGTATTTTTCTCCCTATGTTCTATATGATGAGGAAGGAGACAGAGTGATAAGAATATTCTCTTACTAACACATTGCCAATTGGTATACTGTACTTGATTCACAAAACTATGAAACTAACATTAAATATTTTAATCAATTTCTGAAATCTTTTTTAAAGCTAACAGACCAAGACATCGTATTATTGTTACTGTTTGTGTACAGTTCTCTTGGTACAGTAACTTTTCCATAATTGTATGAATATGTGCATATAATTAGGTTTGATATTCAGAAGCAGGACTGCTCAACAACCATCACAACCATATTTCTACCCTGACCTGATATTTTACCACCAAGAGCAATTATACTGAAATAATTTTGTAATATAGAACTTCTAATTATTGAACAGAATATAGTATCTTTGCTGAGCATCATAACTACAAAAGGTTTTACATGTATATAAGTCTCAAAAACAATGCAATTACCTCAGATGAATAAAAACAGAGGAAAAATCAAAAGTGGTGCTAAGGGAATAAGAGAAGCTGCATTCTTCACCATCAGCTCTACCCAAGACAGCTTCTAGGAAGACAAGCCCTCCTGGTTCACAAGCAGTACCCAGTTACCTGGAGCAATTAAGGGCTTATTTCCTAAATGACTTTGGATACAGATCTCACCAAGTTTGTAAGCAAATGGCCAGTATGAGTCACCTACTTAGCAAAAAAGGTCATTATGGCACCGGATCAAGTTACCGCAGAAATCCCTGGCTGATTGGAAGTTCTTCTATCCCCTTACTTCATGGTCCAAAATAAGCAGAACTAATACTTCCACCCTCTTCATCTCCCACTGTTCATATCTTTTGCTATTATTACATGTTTTACATATTTCATTTTAAAAACGTAGAAATATGGGAAAAATGAAAGAAATTGTGAACTAAACATACAAAGATCTAAAAAGAAATCTACGTAAAGTAAAATAAAAATAACAATTCCTTAAAAACCTTAAGGTTTCTTGCAATTTAGGAAAAGACCCAGGTGTCTCTTTGAAATACTCTCGATAACCAATATATATTATTTCAAGAAGTGAAAGATCTTTCAACACTAGAAAATCTATTAATATATTATATAACATTCATAAAGAATAAACAGTCCATGAGAATCTTGACAGATGCTCAGAAAGTATTTAAATTTAATATTCATTTGTGTTTAACTCAGTAAATTGGAATAAAAGGGAACTTTCTAAACTTGATAATCATTATCTATCAAAAATCTATAGCCAGGATCAGACTTAACAATAAAACTGAACAAAATTACCATTAGAGGTAGAGTAAGACAGTGGCTCAGATGGTAAAGAATCTGCCTGCAACGCAAGAAACCCATGTTTGATCCCTGAATTGGGAAGATACCCTGGAGAAGGGAATGCAACCCACTCTAGTATTCTTGTCTGGAGAATCTCATACACAGAGGAGCCTGGTGGGCTCTAGTCCATGGGATCCAAAAGAGTCGGACAGGACTGAGAAATCTTCACTTTCAAAACAAGGCTGCCTGCTATCACTACCTGTTTTTAATACTTTTAGGAGGTCCCAGTCAACATACTTAGAAAATAAAAATAAAATGAGATACATAATGGAAAGAAACAAGACTGTATTTTTGTTTTATAAAGGGTCAGTTTGCATAAATAATCCATGAGGATCTACAGACCATTAAAATTAGTCAATGTTTAGCAAGGTAGCTAGATACATGATCAACCTAAAAATGATAATGGGATTTCTACACAGCAATAATAATTCATTCGAGAACAATAATATTTAGAAGTACCTCATTTATAATGACAGGAAACTAAAATGTAGCTAAGAAAAAATATAGCAAATATGTATTGATCTTTATGGAACAAATTATGAAAGCACTTTCTGATTGACTGAAAGAACTGAATAGACAAAGGGGTATACCAAGTTTATGGATAAGAAGACTCAAATAAATCCATGTATAAGTTGCAATGACGTTCAAATTTTTGACAGCATTTTTCATGAGACGTTATAAGCCAGACTTCAAATCCATTTGAAAGAGCACAAAAAGTCAATAATAGTGAAGATCATTTTCAAGAAGAAAAGGGTCAACATGGCCCAAACTATGAGATATCACAATTAGTAATAATAATGATGATGCTACAACTAAAAATAATAGCGGCTGACTTTCATTGAGCGTTTATTAAAAGCCAGGCAAAACCATTTCATGTATTCTGAGTTTGGTACAAGTATTGTAGCTGTTTTACAGTTAAGAAATAAATGAGGCCATAAAGAATCAAGGATTTCTCTCAAGACACCAAGGTGAGGAGGTAATGACAGAGTTAGGATCCAAATCCAAGCAGTTCCTGAGCCCTGCCCCTAACCATAAGCGATAAAGTCCATAAAGCTAGGTGATACACAGGGACATAGGGACGGAAAAACAGCCACTGAAAAATAATACTAAAACCAGAAAGTGAGCCATGCATAAATGGAAACTTGGTATCAATAGTGACCAAAAAGGAAGCGTTCAACTGAGACTGTTAGTTATCCATGTGAAAAACATAAAATAAGATTCCTTTAGGCTCTACCTGGACTAATAGGGAAGCATAAACTTGAACTTTTTAACAAAAGACACAATATCTAAGATTTTGGAGGTAAAAAGAAGGATCTTTTTGCAAGAGACATAAAAGGCCCAAACCACAAAAGTCACTGTTGGTATATTTTACTATATTACAATGTAATACTTCTATTCATAAAGCAACCTTGTAAACAACATGAGTAGTCAAGCAACAGTAGGGGAAAGAAATCTGCACTGTGTTTTAACAAGAGAGGACTGTTATCCAGAACACGTAAAGAACTTTACAAATTACTAGGATTGCTATCTGGAATGTAAAAAGAACTTTATAAATCAATCAGGAAAAACTCAGCTCCCTGTTCCCCTCAAAAGGGCAATGGAGTGAAAAGGCAATTTTAATAAAAAGAAAGCTGATTGCCCAAGAAACCTTTTGAAAGGTCCTCAGCCTTCCCCACTGTCAGGGAAATACACCATAAAACAATGAGATACCACTTCACACCAACAGACTCACAAAAATCAGGGTCTGATGCCAAGTGTTGAATACAGACACAATTTCTCTCATCCACTACAACATTTTGTAGAACTTTGTCAAAAACAAAGAAAATAGAAAAAATATACCTCTTTCACCCTGTAACTTTATTTCTGGATATACACCTTAGAACAAGAAACTCTCACATGTGTGACAAAGAAACATAAAGAAGAATGTTAGGCACGGGTAACATTATTTGGAATAAAAATAGGAAAGGACTAAAACAATCAAAATATTTACTGAGAGAAAAAATTAAACTAAATTGTGGTATATTTATACAGTGAAACACTCCTAAGCTACATACAACTGCTCCTGCTGCTACTGCTGTTAAGTCGCTTCAGTCATGCCTGACTCTGTGCGACCCCATAGACGGCAGCCCACCAGGCTCCCCCGTCCCTGGGATTCTCCAGGCAAGAATACTGGAGTGGGTTGCCATTTCCTTCTCCAATGCATGAGTGCATGCTAAGTCACTTCAGTCATGTCCGACTCTGTGCGACCCTATAAACAGTAGCCCACCGGGCTCTTCTGTCCACAGGATTCTCTAGGCAAGGGTACTGGACTGGATTGCCATTTCCTTCTCCAGAGCTACATACAAAAATATGGTTAAATATCAGTAACATGATTGTTTAGAAATACTGAGTAATAATACTTTTAATATTCACATAAGTCATTAATATAATATAATAATATTAAAATATAATAAAATATGGTCCTCTGTCCAAGGGATTCTCCAGGCAAGAATACTGGAGTGGATTGACATGTCCTTCTCCAGGGTATTTTTTTCCCCCAACACAGGGATTGAAGCTGGGTCTCTTATCTCTCCTGAATCAGCAGGCAGGTTCTTTACCACTAGCGCCACCTGGGAAGCCCATAATAAAATATTTATATACAGTTAGGAAACATATAAAATAATAGTGTTTATGGATATGTAAATAGTCATAGTATCAGGTTGACCAAAATGAGATCTTATGGAAAAACTTGAACTTTTTGGCCAACCCAATATATTAAACAATATTTATATACAATTGGAAAACATGTAAAATAATACCCTATAGTTTTATACTATTCATGGATATGTATATGTGCACGCTCAGTCACTCAGTTGGGTCAGACTGTGACCCCATGGACTGTAGCCCAGCAGCTCCTCTGTCCAGGGGATTCTCCAGGCAAGAATACTGCAGTGGGTTCCCATTCCCTTCTCCAGGGGATCTTCCTGACTCAGGGATTAAACCTGTATCTCCTGCATTGTGGGTGGATTCTTTACCGCTGAGCCATTGTGGAAGCCCTGGATATATGTTTAGTCATAGTATAAAAACATACTAGACAGGTAAACCCAAATTCAGGATACTAGTTTACTCCAGTGAGAGAAAGGAAGGAGCACATACTAGGGGAAAGGGACACAAGGACTTCAATTGTATTTGAGATGTTTCGTTTGTCAAAATGCGATAACCTCCACAAACAGGGGTCGATGGAAATATCTGTGAATCTGATAGAGTTGGGTAGTGAGTATTTGAATAATCAGTATTTTATTTCAGTCATACTTCTCTTTATATTTGAAATATTTTTAATAAATAAAAAGGAGTTATTATAAAGATACAATTTTAGTAACCAGAGTTCTATTTTCCCAGGAGGTTGTGATTACATGATTTCAGAGCTAGCTTCTCTCTTCTTTGAGAAGCCAACCAAATGACGAGTGAAGCAATATTTATTTTATGCCTACCATTTATCTCCAACAACTGTGATGCTGGAGAAAACTCTTGAGAGTCCCTTGGATTGCAAGCTTCAATACTTTGGCCATCTGATGCGAAGAGCTGACTCACTGGAAAAGACCCTGATGCTGGGAAAGATTGAGGGCAGGAGGAGAAGGGGACGACAGAGGATGAGATGGTTGGATGGCATCACCGACTCAATGGACATGAGATTGAGCAAGCTCTGGGAGTTGCTGATGGACAGGAAAACCTGGCGTGCTGCAGCCCATGGGGTCACAGAGTCGGACACGACTGAGTGACTGAACTGAACTGAACTGCCATTTATCAGGCAGAGAGCGAGGTCCTGGCAATACAGTGGTGAGAGACCCAACCAAGGAGAGTATATATATATATATATTCCAGTGGGATTAAAAATGTACATCTGCAAATCATGAGAAATGCCATGAAGGGAAGAGCAGGAAACTCTGACTGAATAACTGTGGGGTGGGCACATGCTGTGGCAGGTTTGGCTGCCAGAAATTATTCATATGCCCTCTTCTTCCTAGCTTTCCTCCATGATAGAGGTTGGGAAGCTAATCATGATTTTCCAGACTCCCTTGCATGCAGCACAGTTCTAACCAATTAGATATAGTTAGGCGACTCTGGAGACAGGGTCCTTTCCTGAAGAAGAGAGCCCTTCTGCTCCCTTAACTCCTTGCATGCCACTCTGCCTGCAGCACAGATGTGATGCTGGGCATGGAACAGACATCTTGACATGATGAAGATGGAAGTCATATGTTCTGGGGGTGGAGCAGAGGGGCAGGTACCTGGGCTCTTGATGCTGTGGCTGAGTCATGGTACCAGCCGTGAGATGTTTACTCTGAACTTCATTTTAGCAAGTTATAAAGATCTGCTGGCTTAAGCCATTTTTAATAAGATTTTTTTCTGCAGCCCAAATCATTCCAAATACTTACCTTCTAGAAGATGTGACTCTTACGTTGAGAGGAGGGGTGTGAGAGGTAGCAAATCCTGCAGAAAGGAGTGTGAGACAAGGGAGGGAGAGGGTGACAAGGCCAGCAGAGGAGGGGACAACAAGTTTGAGGCCTGTATGAGAACTCAGGAAAGACCCCTGACACTGGAACTTGATAAACAGATCAATTTGCCGCTGGCTGGGAATCTGAATATTTGACTCTCAGGTTCCAGACTAAAAACAGCACAGTTGATCTATAAACAAAGATCAAGGTTGTTGCTATTTTCAGAGACTCCTTTCTATAAAACAAAGAATTAACATCTAATCATTTTGCTTGAATTTTTAAAAGTGAACTCTACTTAGTCCACCTTAAATCCAGAGGTACAGCTTCTTCTACCCCTTCCTCCACCTTGTAGGAGGGGGAAAAAAAAATTAGCATCTCCAAGTCCCCTTGACATAAAGTAAATTGCAATGATAGGATTGAACCAGAGCCTAGCCAACCCTGTCTCAGGCATTCCTTGTGCTACAAAGGTTTCTATTTTGTTCTGTATTTGAATGGAAAGAGGCAACTTCATTGTCGACAAGAGTCTGACTTGAACTACACAACAAAATTCTAATTGCTTTAATCCTGTCCTCACTGGGCATTAAGGAAAGGCTTGGCTTACTTTCTAATGTGCTTCCTACTGGTCTATTTCCTGAATCTTATACTTTTATAGCAAACGAAGGTTCTTTTATAAGACAGCATTTACTGCGCACCTGAGTAGGCAGAGTGCCGGTTAAGGCAAGAAGCCCATTGCTTGGTAGAAAATGTGCATTTTCATCTGAAAAGTCTTAATTTGACAGATATTCTGCAAGTTTCCACTTGGCTATTTTCAAATAGACCTGTATATTTATTATTAGTTTCTGGATCTCTCCCTCCTCTTTCAGCTTTCTGCAACTAAACTCTAGCTATCTAATCTTTTTACTCTTTCATCCAAGTCCTCTCCTCTGGCTCCTGAATTCATTCACTCTTGCTGTTATTCTCTGCACTTCTTCCAAATTGCCTGTGCTTCCCTAGAAACCAAGGTGGCGGGAACACAGCATGAGGGGCCAGGTGCCGCTCAGCTAGAACTGGCCACAGAGGAACTGTTACTCCGTGCCCTTCTGCACAGGCAGCCTCAGCCTGGACTTCCCTTTCATCCTGCCAGACTGCCTGGCTGCCCTGAATTTAATTTGCGACCGCTGTGCCCCCTGGGCCTACTTTGGCATCACTGCGTTCTCGTGTCGCCTTCCCTGAAAACAGCTCTATGTTTGGATTCTCTTCCCCCAGGTGTATTCACTGCCTTGCCTTTTTCAAATGCTTGCAAAGTTATTATTCCCAGCCTACATCCCTCAAGTCTCAAAGGTCGTTTGCATTTTATTTCTGTTGCCTGAGCTGCTCACAATACTTTCCAAATTGGAACCATTAGTGAATTCCAAAAACACACAGCCTCTTCCCTTTTTCCATCCAGGTCATGAATAAGAATGTGTAATTAAGAGTCAGACCCACAGTTGTGCCAACAGTGGATCAGGTAGCACTTATTAATCCTTCAGTGGTTACCCTGCCCGCTTCCAGCAGCACTCAGAACATTCTCAGTTTAAAGGAGTTTTTCAGCTAATTTTAAACCCACATACTCAAACTTCCAAACATTTATTGGGAATTATACTAGGTGCTGTGAGAGATTCCAGATCATGTAAAAAACAATCATCGCCCTTCAAAAGGCTTCTAGAATCAGAGCGTACACGTATACTGTGGAGATATTGCAGGTTTAATTTCCGACCACTACAACAAAGCGAATATCACAATGCAGCAATTTACACAGATTGTTTTAGTTTCTCAATTCATATAAAAGTTATACTTACACTATGCTGTAATTAAGTGTGCAACAGCATTATGTCTAAAAAAACAATGTGCATAATACATGGTTAAAGCATACTTTATTGCTGAAAAATCCTAAGTATCTTTAGTGAGCCGTAATCTTTTTTGCTGGTGGAGGAGCTTGCCTCCATGTTGATGACTGTTTGGCTGATCAAAGTGGTGGCTGCTGAAAGCTGGGGTTCTTGTTCATTTGCTCAGTCATGTCCGACTCTTTGCAACCCCATGGATTACAGCACGCCAGGCTTCCCTGTCCTTCGCCATCTCCCAGAGCTTGCTCAAACTCATGTCCATTGAGTTGGTGATTTCCATCCAACCATCTTGTCCTCTGTTGTCCCCTTCTCCCGCCTTCACTCTTTCCTAGCATCAGGGTCTTTTCTAATGAGTCAGCTCTTCGAATCAGGTGGTCAAAGTACTGGAGTTTCAGCTTCAGCATAAGTCTTTCCAATGAATGTTCAGGGTTGATTTCCTTTAGGATTGGCTGGTTTGATCTCTTTGCAGTCCAAGGGACTTTCAAGAGTCTTCTCCAGCACCACAGTTCAAAAGCATCAATTCTTCAATACTCAGCTTTCTTTATGGTCCAACTCTCACATCCATACATGACTACTGGAAAAATCACAGCACTGACTAGATGGACCTTTGTTGGTCTCTGCTTTTTTAATACACTGTCTAGGTTTGCATATATTTTCTTCCAAGGAGCAAGCATCTTTTAATTTCACTTCACAGCTGCAGTCAGCATACACAGTGATTTTGGAGCCAAAGCAAAGAAAGTCTATCACTGTTTCCATTGTTTCCCCATCTCTTTGGCATGAAGTGATGGGACCAGATGCCATGAACTTTCATAATTGGAGTCAACCCTCTCAAACTCTACTTTATCAACTACGTTTATGTAATATTCTAAATCTTATGTCATCATTTCAATATCAAGTTCACCTTCTTATATAGGTATGGTTCGTGGTGTCCCCAAATAATTATAATAGCAACATCAAAGATCACTGATCACAGACCACCACAACAAATAAAATAATGAAAAAGTTTGAAATATTGTGAGAATTACCAAAAGGGGACAGAAAGACAAAGTGAGAAAATTACTTTTGGAAAAATGGCACTGATAGATTTGCTTAATGCAAGGTTGCCACAAAACTTAAATTTGTAAAAAAAAAAAAAAAGAAAAAGAAATATATATATAAATATGTGTGTATGTGTGTGTGTAATAAAGTGAAGCACAATAAAATGAATGTGTGCATGCTAAGTCACCTCAGTTGTGTCTGACTTTGTGTGATGGTATGGACTGCAGTCCATGAGGCTCCTCTGTCCATGGGATTCTCCAGGCAAGAATGCTGGAGTGAGTTGCTGTGCCCTCCTCCCGGGGATCTTCCCAAACAAGGGACTGAAACTGTGTCTCTTAAGTCTCCTGCAATGGCAGGTGGGTTCTTTACCACTAGTGCCACCTGGAAAGCCCAGTCATCTAGCAATATATTTCAGCAATTATAGTTTCAAAATATTCTTCAAACCCAACTATTCACCATCATCACAGCTGTCACCCTAGTCATATCTATTGTCACTAAAATTTCACCCCAACTGATCTTACTCTTTCCATTCCCATTTCCCTCCAGTCCATTCTCAAATAGTATCCAGAGGAATCTTTTAAAAAACTAAATCCTGCTTTAAAATCTTTAATTGCTTTATATTACTCTCAGCATAAAGTTCAAATTCCTTATCATGGCCCACAAGGTTGTGTACAGTCTGAGACCTATTAAGACCATACACAAATTTTAAAGAAGAGTGTCCTGACCCTTGTTGTCCTTATAAAATTTATGTGTAAGATGCTGTCAGAGGGCCACACTTATTTCCTTAACAGCACCTTCCTCACTGTGAATTTCATATATTTTAATGTAATTGATTAATGGACATACACATGGACATCACCAGATGGTCAATACTGAAATCAGATTGATTATATCCTTTGCAGCCAAAGATGGAGAAGCTCTATACAGTCAGCAAAAACAAGACAGGGAGCTGACTGTGGCTCAGATCATGAACTCTTTATTGTCAAATTCAGACTGAAATTGAAGAAAGTGGGGAAAACCACTAGACCATTCAGGTGTGACCTAAATCAAATCCCTTATGACAATACAGTGGAAGTGAGAAATAGATTTAAGGGACTAGATCTGATAGACAGAGTGCCTAATGAACTATGGACGCAGGTTCGTGACATTGTACAGGAGACAGGAATCAAGACGATCCCCTAGAAAAAGAAATGCAAAAAAGCAAAATGGCTGTCTGAGGCCTTACAAATAGCTGTGAAAAGAAGAGAAGTGAAAAGCAAAGGAGAAAAGGAAAGATATTTCCATCTGAATGCAGAGTTCCAAAGAATAACAAGGAGAGATAAGAAAACCTTCTTCAGTGATCAATGCAAAGAAATAGAAGAAAATAATAGAATGGGAAAGACTAGAGATCTCTTCAAGAAAATTAGAGACACCAAGGGAACATTTCATGCAAAGATGGGCTCGATAAAGGACAGAAATGGTATGGACCTAACAGAAGCAGAAGCTATTAAGAAGAGGTGGCAAGAATACACAGAAGAACTGTACAAAAAAGATCTTCATGACCCAGGTAATCATGATGGTGTGATCACTCACACTCACCTACAGCCGGACATCCTGGAATGTGAAGTCAAGTGAGCCTTAGGAAGTATCACTATGAACAAAGCTAGTGGAGGTGATGGAATTCCAGTTGAACTATTTCAAATCCTAAAAGATGATGCTGTGAAAGTGCTGGACTGAATATGTCAGTAAATTTGGAAAATCCAGCAGTTGCCACAGGACTGGAAAAAGTCAGTTTTCATTCCAATCCCAAAGAAAGGCAATGCCAAAGAATGCTCAAACTACTGCACAATTACACTCATCTCACACACTAGTAAAGTAATGCTCGAAATTATCCAAGTCAGGCTTCAGCAATACGTGAGCTGTGAACTTCCAGATGTTCAAGCTGATTTTAGAAACTGCAGAGGAACCAGAGATGAAATTGCCAACATCCGCTGGATCATCGAAAAAGCAAGAGCGGTTCAGAAAAACATCTATTTCTGCTTTATTGACTATGCCAAAGCCTTTGACTGTGTGAATCACAATAAACTGTGGAAAATTCTGAAAGAGATGGGAATAGCAGACCACCTAACCTGCCTCTTGAGAAACCTGTATGTAGGTCAGGAAGCAACAGTTAGAACTGGACATGGAACAGACTGGTTCCAAATAGGAAAAGGAGTACGTCAAGGCTGTATATCGTCACCTTTCTTATTTAACTTATATTCAGAGTACATCATGAGAAACGCTGGGCTGGAGGAAGCACAAGCTGGAATCAAGATTGCCGGGAGAATATCTGAGAAATAACCTCAGATATGTAGATGACACCACCCTTATGGCAGAAAGTGAAGAAGAACTAAAGAGCCTCTTGATGAAAGTGAAAGAGGAGAGTGAAAAAGTTGGCTTAAAGCTCAACATTCAGAAAACTAAGATCATGGCATCCGGTCCCATCACTTCATGGCAGATAGATGGGAAAACAGTGGAAACAGTGGCTGACTTTATTTTTCTGGGCTCCAAAATCACTGCAGATGGTGACTGCAGCCATGAAATTAAAAGACGTTTACTTCTTGGCAGGAAGGTTATAACCAACCTAGATAGCATATTAAAAAGCAGAGACATTACTTTGCCAACAAAGGTCCGTCTAGTCAAGGCTATGGTTTTTCCAGTAGTCATGTATGAATGTATGTGAGAGTTGGAGTATAAAGAAAGCTGAGCACCAAAGAATTGATGCTTTTGAACTGTGGTGTTGGAGAAGACTCTTGAGAGCCCCTTGGACTGCAAGGAGATCCAACCAGTCCATCCTAAAGGAGATCAGTCCTGGGTGTTCATTGGAAGGAACTGATGTTGAAGCTGAAGCTGGAATACTTTGGCCACCTGATACAAAAAGCTGACTCATTTGAAAAGTCCCTGATGCTGGGAAAGATTGAGGGCAGGAGGAGAAGGGGATAACAGAGGATGAGATGGTTGGATGGCATCACCAACTCAATGGATATGGGTTTGGGTAAACTCCAGCAGTTGGTGAAGGATAGGGAGGCCCTGTGTGCTGTGGTTCATGGGGTCGCAAAGAGTCGGACACGACTGAGTGACTGAACTGAACTGAATTGATTAATAACTAACTACCTCCCACACCAGACTATATGGCACTTGAGGGCATAGATTATGTCTATCACTGAATTCCCAGGGCATACTCTAATACTTGCAGGTAGCGTGTGCTCAATAAATGTTCACAAATGAGTGAAAAGGAAGAAAAAATGTGAACATCTTTACTCGGTAAAGTTAAAAAGGGACCCCCCCCCCTTTGTAGGATTCCAGTTAAGTAGATCCTCCCCACACCCACCTCCTTCTCCCGGTCTCTGAAATTCAAAGATCTGAGAATTACTGCTCTGTGGTTAAAAAGATAGCTCAGCTTGGGGCTCTGGATATAATGGCCTATGGGAACAGCCTTTAAGAGGTTGTGAGAGGTGCTAGTAGGGAGAAGCCAAAGTGGCGCTGGTCCTCTGCTCTTTGAGATGACAATTTCTTTGATCTAATTCTAGTTCTAGAGTTCTGAAAGTCTGGGCTTAGGCTCTCAATGTCTTAAGTAAATGTCAAAAGAGAAAAGGAGTAAAGAAATGTGGTACCCATCTCAAGGTTAAGCTCTGCATTTTAGAAAAGTTTATTTGTAAGTCTTACCCAATGTACTGATAAAGTCTAAAGACAGAAAAATTTATTTATGGTATAATCTTATCCATACACCAATTAGCTATACAGTATCTCAAATCATAACCTATGGACTATAAATTAGAAAAGCAAGATTCTGAGCCAACCAATCAGATTTACATTCCCTGTGGCAGGTTGTGTTACAGCACTTGGATTGTTCTATCAGATAATTTATTGAGATCCAGATGCTCCAGTTTCTGATCTTCCCTGAGTAACTGTCAGGTACTCTTGTCCAAAAATAAGGCAGTTTGTACTTAACTATAGGCTCCCATACTTGTCAAATGATCTCCAAAGAATATGAAATTGCTTGTCATCTCTTAAAATGTCACATGAGTAACATATTGGCTATCTGTGTTGTAATTAAAAGCTCAATTAAAAGAAATTCTGAAATCATTATCAACTTTTACAGGCTTGAATCGTCTTACTGAAAAGCAAGCTATTTATAGCTTAGGCTTTTCCTAGCATTCAAAAGGTGGTTGAATAGGCCGATGAAAAGGATAAGGTCAGACTAATGTGGAAGCATCTTAAAGGAAGGCAAAAGCAAGAGGCAGACAGTGATATTACCTTCCAGGTAGCAATCCCTCTTGCTGACACTAGTGTATATAACTGCAAATTCTCTAATTAGATTGTGTCATTTCATTAACATTGAGGACCACTGTCCCTAATGAGTCTCTTCAAAATGAGCAAACAGGAGGTAGCTTATCATTATGCTTCTCATTTATACTATGCCTATCTACTAGAAGAATATTATTGGAAAAATTAATAGTATTACAGTGGGTGCCACTCAATGTAAGCACATTTGGTTCTTAGGAAATGGTTAGCCTGAGTGGCTGATCATATTCATTGACTACAGAGAGTAGGCGTCCGTGATGAGAGTGAAGTATGTGTGCACATCTGAAGAGGAAACTCACCATTTTACAGCCATAACTGAGATGGGATGAGAAAACAGCCTCTGCCTGGAGATAGTTAAACCAGGCAGTTTCTTAAGTCAAAACACGAATTATTAATAGTAATGATTCAATAGTAATCTCCATTTATTGAGAACTTACTATGTACTAGCAATGAGGCTAAGCCCTTTAAATTCATGATCATACTTAATCCCCACAACTCCACCAGGAGTGTGTCATAGCTTGTAAGTGGTAATCAGGAAGCAAACCAGTTTGACTCTAAAACCAGTACCAATAACCATAAAGCTGTACATGTTAGATACAGACTCCACAGTAATTAGAGCCTCTGGGCTGTTTTTATTATTATCCCAGCCATGCTATCAGCCTGGATTTAGCCAGTACATCTGGGATTAAGGTATCTAGGCATGATACTGAGCTGAAGGAGCACCTGTGGGTATTTTTTCCTTCTATTCATTTGGAAATTGTTTGGATGTAATGGAAAACACTATTTTCAAGAAGAAAATGGCTTAACCTTTTATTTTGTGATTGTAACACTAACTAGCAGATAGCAGTAAAGCCTGATTTTTAAAAGTAGCACCAATTCAAATTTTCATAACTTCCTATTAAACAGAAGGGGTAAATAGTACTCCTAGTCTGTAGTTTGAAAATTCTAGTGAATGGGAGTAACATATATTGGAAGAGGCCAAGAAAGAAGCTGCAGCAACCTTGTTTTACAGAACTGCCCGTGGAATACCTAACAATAGGGACACCTCAGAAAATCTTTACTGTCCTAATTATGATTCCAAACATGTGACCTTGCTACCATGTGCTTCACTATCTGAATAAGGGAAGACTTATATGTGACTAGAGCAGAGGGTGCATATTGATGGAGCATGTGAAGAAATGTTGAAGACTGGGTTGTGTTTAATATGGCAAGGCTCCTGAAAGTCCAAATGTCTGTCTTCAGGGTGAATGCCTCTGGGGAGTCAGGCATAGCTGACTGCATATCAGATCTTTATATCTTTGAATGAAGTAGTTTCTAATATACTCAAAGGCAGATAAACAAGGGATATTTTAAGGGGAAGACAATGTGTATGCGTGCATGGGGCTAACACAGCACTGCTGGAGAAAAACTTATGCATAGAGGTGGGAGAGGAGTAGCAAAAGGGCTAAGGGTGCAGAAGGGGAAAGCTTTAATGGCTGATGTGAGAGAAACCCTGAGAAGGATAATGAAGGGCTTCTGAAGATGATTTCACCTGCTAAATCAGTGGGATTGGTCCTCAGGAGAATGAGTAAATACTAATGACCTCGTCCTGAAGCCATGAAGCAAGATCCTCCTCCACTTCCTCATCACCCACTTTCTTCCACCCATCCTTCCAGCCTCGGAGGTATAAGAGACCTTCCTGCACAGAGCCAACCTTTCCTGTGCATCCCATCCCCTCCACCCCTTCCACTTTATTTGGGGACATGCTACCTCCTTTTTTTGTGTTTTCTTATATATTTCTATTTTTTTCTATTATTGGTTCCTTCCCTTCATCCTCATGTGCATGCATGCTAAGTCGCTTCAGTCATGTCCAGCTCTGTGTGACACTACGGACCATAGTCTACCAGGCTATTCTGTCCACAGGATTCTCCAGGCAAGAATACTGGAGTGGGTTGCCATGCCCTTCTCCAGAGGATCTTCCCTACCCAGGGATCAAATCTGCCTCTCTATGTCTCCTACGTCAACCACATTTGCAGGTGGTTCTTCACCACTAGAGCCACCTGGGGAGCCCCTTCATCCTCCTACCTTAACTTAATTTCTCTCCTACTGAAATAACCTGCTTCTGCCCCTGCATTCCCTCTCCTCCTTCTCATCCAAAATTCTCTGCAAAGAAAGACCTGCACTCACTGTCCCCACATTTATTCTTCAGTTGATTGTAGTTGATTGCCACCTCTTCCGTGAGATCGCTTTGATCCAGTCACTTGGAGTCACGGTTTTCTAAAGTTAGAAGAGTCTTCTTAAGTCCTTATACTAAATGTCATTGCTTTGGTTCTCCTTTGCATCCCACCACTTTCCTGATCCTCTGTCCCTCTGGCCTCTGCAGTATGATGCTTTATCAAGTCCCTTCACACCGTCTCATTGTCCCCTCTAGGGTTTCAGCTTTCTCTTTGGCCTACTCTCTAAACTCTGCCCTTCCCAGGTTTCTGTCTTCACTTCTCTTCTCTGGGGGCTTTAATCACCACTAAAATGCTCATGACTTACAAATCTGAATTTCCTTCTCAGATCTGCTGTTCACAATTCAGGACCATACATCCAGTTGCCTCCTGGACACCTTCACTCCAATGTCTTACAAAAACCTTGAGAAAAACACAATAAAAAAATGAACATGTATCCTAGGCCATATATCTGAGTCTCCCTCAGTATTCTGTACATAAACTACTAGAAATCATCCACTCAGTCAACTATAAGCTTGAGGATCATCCTCACCAGCTCATACAATTAATCACTCTATGTTACCTTTCTTCACTATTTTTAATATTACCCTCTTTGTTCTATCTGACTGTCTCTGCCTAAGTTCCCACTCTCACTGTCTTTCACCTGGAGTACAGCAAGACCCTCCTCTCTGCTCTCCCTGACACTTGAATCCACATTTCATCCCCCAGAGTGACCACCTTATATCCTGGCTTTATCGGGTTTCTATCAACAATGGGGTAAAATCTGAACCTTTAACATAGTATACAGCCCTGCTGTAAATCTGACTTCTCAAAGACACATCTTCAGTGCCATTTTTCAACTCAAACAAGGGCTCTGTATTAATCTAGAGGGGTGGGATGGGGAGGGAGATGGGAGGGAGGTTCAAAAGGGATGGGATATATGTATACCTATGGTTGATTCATGTTGAGGTTTGACAGAAAACAGCAAAATTCTGTAAAGCAATTATCCCCCAATAAAAAATAAATTAATTAAAAAAAGACACATCTTTTGCTATTCTCTGCTTGATATTTTAAACTCTAGTCATATTGATTCCTTTACTGACTCAGAATATACTACACTCTTACTTCTTACCTTGAGGCTATATTCATGCTATCTTCGTCTCCTGGGACACCCTTCCTCTCCTCTCCCTAACTTTCTCTGACCTCCCTGACTCTAAAAACGTAGTCAGAGATCCCTTTCTATGCTCCCAAGTACCTGTTATGCATCTGTCATGACCATAATACATTGACATTCTCTGTTTATAATGCCTGTTTCTCTGACCTAATTACAAATCCTTGAGGGCAAAATCAGTACTATTATTTCTCTGAATCCTCAGTGCCTAAAGTATTCCTGGTACAAAGTAGGCACTCTTCTGATTTTTATTGAATGCCATAATAACAGAAACAAATATGTGTATAGGACTTTCGTATTTCAGAGCACCTTCCAACATAGTATACCTCCTTTAATTTTCATGGCAATCCTTCTTGGCTATAAAAAATGTATATTTTTAAAATTTCCACTTATACCATATAGGAATAAATGGTAGCTGTATCTGGGAACTACCTGAGAAAAATGTTGAGAGAACACAGCCTATCTTTATTTCAATAGGAAACTATAGTACTCCTTCAAATAAAGCTCATGAGTAAAAGAAAAAGAACAAACATACAAACAAAAGAAAAATCCAGAAACAGAAACAAAAGCACAAGGTTTAAAAAAAAAATCCCCGTTCACCATTCCCATGTAACTCTTACAGTCTACTCCAGTGTTTCTGTTCTCTAAAATAAATGATTCAAAGCCATTTTCCTGTGCTGTTGTTGGTAACTGAACATTTTACCTACTTACTTCTCCAACCTTTTAATTAGAGGTCGTACTCCACTTTTGGTTCAAAAATTTCTAGCTCATAGGGAGTTCTCAGTTCTTATTTTGTATTTTTACCTGATTTTTTTAAAAAAAGTTTTAGGCAAATTCACAAGTCAGATTTTGTATGTAAAATCATTAAACTGATTGTTTAAGATTTCATTTGCCCAGTAGAATAAAACAGCTATCAAATGCTACTTTTGCTCATTAAGCTAATATACCTGTGGCCCATTACTAATATCATTTAGTGCTTTTTTTTTCCCTTTAAGACAAATAGCTTTACCTCTTGACCTAGAGAAAAAGAAGCCATGTAGTAACAAAGCCCATGATTTGAATAATGTTCAGAATTTTAATAATGGTTTGTTCAATATTTGAAGTCACTTTTTTAAAGATAAAGGAAAGCAAATTACATTATTTAGTTACTTCTTCCCCACTAAAGGGAAAAATATCATCTGCATAAAATATTAATACAGTCATATTCTGTTCCATTTCTAACTGCTCTATAAAGGAAACTGTTTTTTTTTTTTTTTTTTGATAGATACCAAATACAGAACTGAAGATTCTTGTCTCAACATCTTCATTAGCTGCTGCATGATTTTAAAGGACAATATTCCTTTGCTTTACTTTTAAAAAGCCATGAAAACTAGAACTTGCCCATTAACAGAAAGATAATAGAACAGGCCTAAAAGAAATCAGACTGTTGTCTGATGATTATTGTTCTATAAAAGAAAGCTATTAATTTCAGCAATGATATTGGAATTCCTGGAGCCATTTTCTGGGCACATGGAAACGTAAGCTTAAAGGCTAGATTTCCATATGTCAGAAAAGAGATTGTTGCAAATGCTAGTAGTTTTCTTAAATTTACAAAAAATAAGAGTGAATACTTATACTTCACTTATTATATGTCAGACACTCTTCTAAGAACTTTACAGGTAGCCCTCATTTTGTCTTTCCTATCATTCTGGGAGTCTAGAGTCAGAAGCCATAGGACATGCTCTCACCTCTAGCCAACACTTCAACCCAGGAGAGCCTTGCATATGATTACTGTACTCCATGAGATGATTTCCTATTAAAGACTCTCTTCATGTTGAAAAATTTTATTGAAGTTACAGAAAGTTAGCAAGTTATAGTGAACAAAGCCTCAAGAAATCATTCAGTTTAACCAAGACCTAAATGATGTGCTAAGTGTCAAACACCTACTTGATGGCAGATTAGAAACTAGAACATGGCATCCTGACCCCTATATATTCTACTATTTCATACCCCTTTTCTATGTGAAAAGTGAGATACTCATTTGTGTCAAACATATTTCCTGATCACCTACAACATACCAGGCACCAATTTAGACCCTGGAGATATGGTTAGGGACAGAGAAAATGTCTACTCTCATGGAGTCATGCTCTTTAATTCACTAAATAAACAAGGATTTACTGAGCACCAATTACGCACCAAGCTCTGAAGGTCTGCAGAGGTGGATGGGGGGTAGAGTGAGGGAGGGAAGAGTACAAGAAATATTCCCTGACGTCTAGGGGGTTACACAAAAGACAAGGAAAAAAATGAAATACTAGTAGGAAAATATGATACAGAGCCCAGGTGTAGGGTAAATGTAGCCCAAGGAATTTCAGAGAAGGGGCTATCCAGAGGGTGGGAAGGATGTGGGTGTGTACATCATGGAGAAAGCAGAGAGCTGAAGGTGATGGTTGCCTACCATGAAGTAAGCAACAGCCAGATTTATTTAGTGACATGGAGGGACTTTAAAGGTATAAGCCTGAGTAAAAAACTAGGAGACACATGAAATTTAATATTTGTGTTATGTAAAATAAATGTACACGTAACAGAAAAAAATTTTTTGGTAAAGGTGTATGCAATAAAGAATGATGCATGTAAAATGTAATAGAATGCCTGTCTACAGAGAGGGGGAAGGGAATAGGAATAAACAAAACCACTAATTCACTGATTAAATAATAAATAAGATCAGATCCCTCACAAACCCATGATGAAATTGTATCATGATCTGGTTAAGTCAACTCTCTGCCATCAAGCCTTAGAGAGAAACTCAAGGTGGACTGTGACAGATACAATGGAATTTTGTTCGCTGAATAGACCATGTTTAGGCTGAGAGGAATGGAAAATGTGATCTAGATGAGAGGACACTATGAAAGACCTTTATGCCTGAAGGGGAAGGTACATGTGGGGAGTGGGGGAAATATGGGCAGATAAATGATTTGGGTGGAGAAGGCGATGGCACCCCACTCCAGTACTCTTTCCTGGAAAATCCCATGGACGGAGGACCCTGGTAAGCTGCAGTCCATGGGGTCGCTAAGAGTCGGACACGACTTCACTTTCACTTTTCACTTTCATGCATTGGAGAAGGAAATGGCAACCCACTCCAGTGTTCTTGCCTGGAGAATCCCGGGGACGGGGGAGCCTCGTGGGGTGCCGTCTATGGGGTCGCACAGAGTCCGACATGACTGAAGCGATTTAGCAGCAGCAGCAGCAGCAGCAGCAGCAAATGGTTTGGATCTCTTAGGAGACCCTCAGAAGTCAGGCAGAAGCCTCAGAGCTGATGGTAGAAAACATGAGTAGGTGAGGGATGCAGAGAAAGAGGAGATGAAGGAAGCGGAGCCTACCAGCATCTTCAGAAAGGACCCCGATGGTGAAGCATCTAGGAATTCAAACTGTGGAACATTCAGATGTGAGTGGATGAGGGCTGAAGTACGTACAGTGGTGTTCATACAGAAGAAAAAGGGGCTTCGTAGGTAGTGCCAGTGGTAAAGAACCCTCCTGCCAAAGCAGGAGACGCAAGAGATGTGAGTTTGATCCCTGGGTTGAGAAGACCCCCTGGAGAAAGGCATGGAAACCCAGTCCATGCAAAGTACAGGCTGTGTATCCCTTCTTCACCTCCCTTTCTTCTCCATACACATCCTGTGAGAAGACGACAGAAATGCTACAGGGATGTACTAGTTTGGTTCCTTGTGCAGGACAGTTTTTGAAAGTTTGCTTCAGTGTAGCCACAGCTCCTGAAAACAGTTAAGTGGGTCACTTGCTTAGCTTTCCTTAGTGGTAGATTAATTAGCCAGCTGTAACTCCCGGATCTCTATTTTTAAATAACGACTTGCATAAATCTCTGAAGACAAGAACTCACCACTAGTATACAGCATATTCCGGCAGCTGCAAGTTATTATGCCCAGTGGAAATTAAATATCTTTTAGGGAAATCATGCAAGATCTCGTGACAAATATGAAATTAACCCCTGCCACCTCTGTACCCAACTCATTTCTTCGCTCGCCTGCCATCCTATTAAGCAGAGTCTCTGGGGTTCTGAAATGACAGTAGAATTGGCAATATTTTACAAAGGTATTATTCATCTATGAGCACTAGGGAAAGATAGAGCCTTTGTCTCACACTGAATTAGAAGCTCTGGAAATCAAACACTGATAAAACACACAATAGATTCCTACTAAAAAATTATTAACCCATGGTCAGACAGAGAAACTTATAACTCCAGGAATATAAACAAACAATTCATTTTATTTATCATTTTAAGCATCTTGTTTCCTCTGCTTAACACCTTCAAGCTCCCATTCTTTTTCCTTCTGACCAAATGCATTCTCATCTGGTTATTACTTCTTTCTTTGTTTACAAGCTTCAGGTTGCAGATAACATGTGCCTCTTCACTTTCTCTTTTCATTGCCTATTTTTTTACATAAGAGTTCTTGTAATTTGTAGGAGATATGAAACACTGCATTCTCCATCAGACTGAAAATAGAAGAGAAAGAACCGCAAGGGTCCTGAGGTCTGGAGCATTATTGAGCATTCTGGTGCCATTTGTAAATGTGTGTTTAATTAACTGGCAGTCAATACTGCCATAATCACCCAGCGAAAGACTTAATTTCTTTGGCCATTTTCAATAAAAGACAAAAGTCAGGCATGGTTTTGGCAGGAAACACATTCCTGGGTGGATGAAAATGAAATCTTCAGATTTCCCAAGTTATTGCAAACACTCCACAAGAAATCCCTGATTTCCCATGTAAACACCAACAGTCTAGAATCCAAGAGAATGGAAAGATGGAAGCAATCTAAATGTCCGTTGGATAGAGGAATGGATAAAGAAGATGTGGAGTAGACATCCAATGGGATAGTACTCAGCAATACAAGAATGAAACGTGCAGCAATATAGGTGGACCTAGAAATTATCACACTAAGTGAAGCAAGTCAGGCAAAGACAAACATCAAGTGATACCACTTATATGTGGACTCTAAAGTTGTTTACGAAACAGACTCACAGATATAGAGAACTAACCTGTGGTTGTCAAGGGTGGGGTGGGAGAGTGATGGAGGAGGAGTCTGTGGTTAGGAGAGGCAAATTATTATATATAGAATGGATAGACAATATCCTACTATATAACACAGAGAACTATATTCAATATTCTGCAATAAGCCATAACAGAAAAGAATATGAAAAAAAATATGTATATATATATATATGTATAACTGAGTCACCTTGCTGTACACCAGAAACTAACACAATATTTTGAATCAACTATACATCAACTAAAAAAATCTTTATATAGATGGCATACTTTAGAGTCAGAGGTGAAGCAGAGGTTATCAGCAAAGACCTGAAAAGAGAATGGACATGATAGTTACCACAGCACTCCTGCTTGGAGAAGCCCATCACTCAAGGCCGTCACTGGGGAGTGGGATCTGCTGCCCTTTTATCAATTCCCACCTTGGTTCCCCAGGCCTCTCCTTAGCTCGTCACATGCTAAGGGAAGTGGCCTCCCCTTAGCTTACTACACACTGAGTGTCTCAGAGGGAAGATTTAAAACCCCAATGATGCCAAGCAGCACTGTTTTCCTTTCATCTGAGTCCAGATGTGGGCTTTCACCTTGACCCTTTGACCTCCTATGCCAAGAAGTTAACACGGTTCCTGCCCCACCTAATGGTTTCCAGCACTGCTGAATGAGAGTCTATCTAATCAATTATGTGAACTTCAGACTTTGGCATAAAGGTCATTATTGTGTTATGCACCTGGAATCACATTGTAATGAGGCAAATCACATTCTCTTACAGTCAATGAGGGGGAAAAAAAGCACACAAAATGGAAATCACTCCTAGAATGACCTTGCTTGATTTCTACATCTGGCTGGCAGAGCCTGTTTCTATACATCAAGGAACCGACGTGGCAGCTTTGTCATACAACCAGGCAGCCCAATCCCATGTTAGCAAACATGCTATTATGGAACATATGGCATAAGCCCATTAATTTTGTGCACAGTTGATGAATTCCCAGCATAGAACCCAAGATGTTTACTGATTTTCTGCCACCTTGCCCCAGGCTGCTTCCAAACATGTCAGAAAAATAAAATGTCATCCATATTTGCATTCAGAAATTATTCCATATTTACACATGCTAATAAAAACAAAAGCTTGCTTTTTAAGGAAGGGGCAAGCTTCATAATCAATTTTCTGAGAGGTTCCAGTGTTTGACATGTTCTGCATACATTGCATTCACTGGAATAGCAGCTTGAAAAACTCAGGTGGGTTGTCTCTGCGGCATCTCACTGCTTCTTGTGCTGAAAGCAGCTGAGAACAGACAACCAGCCAGGAGAGCTGAAGGTACCTGTGGACCACTCACTTCCTCTACCTACACAACTTGCCTTAGATTGTTTCTTAGTGACTGAACAAATATTTAATGAACCACTGAATGAATTAACTAGATGAATTGCTGTGACCTAAGAGTGACCTAAAACTTCTCTGGTACTTTCATTAATAACCGGTTCCCTCTCCAATTCTTCAGCTTTGCTCTCTTCCCTGGAATATAGTATTTGGGTTTATTAAATAGGGCATGAAATTCTGAAAACCACTGACAATGTTATTTTCATGAACAGATCACTTAACCTCTTGGAGCCTTGATTTATTTATGCATAAAATGGGTGAATTACAGCATTTGTCTTGTAAGGATTAAGTTGCAAGTGACAGAAACCTAATTCAAATCACTTTTAATCACTTTTATGGCAGAAAGTGAAGAAGAGCTAAAGAGTCTCTTGATGAAAGTGAACGAGGAGAGTGAAAAAGTTGGCTTAAAGCTCAACATTCAGAAAACTAAGATCATGGTATCTGGTCCCATCGCTTCATGGCAAATAGATGGGGAATCAGTGGAAACAGTGGCTGACTTTACTTTTTTGGGCTCCAAAATCACTGCAGATGGTGACTGCAGCCATGAAATTAAAAGATGCTTACTCCTTGGAAGGAAAGTTATGACCAACATTGACAGCATATTAAAAAGCAGAGTCATTACTTTGTCAACAAAGGTCCATCTAGTCAAGGCTATGGTTTTTCCAGTAGTCATGTATGGATTTGAGAGTTGGACTATAAAGAAAGCTGAGTGCTGAAGAATTGATGCTTTTGAACTGTGGTGGTGGAGAAGACTCTTGAGAGTCCCTTGGGCTGCAAGGAGATCCAACCAGTCCATCCTAAAGGAGATCAGTCCTGGGTGTTCATTAGAAGGACTGATGTTGAGGTTGAAACTCCAATACTTTGGCCACCTGATGCGAAGAGCTGACTCACTGGAAAAGACCCTGATGTTGGGAAAGATTGAGGGCAGGAGGAGAAGGGGACGACAGAGGATGAGATGGTTGGGTGGCATCACCGACTCAATGGACATGCGTTTGAGTAAGCTCTGGGAGTTGGTGATGGACAGTGAGGCTTGGCGTGCTGCGGTTCATGGGGTCGCAAAGAGTCGGACATGACCAAGCGAATTAACTGAACTGAAGAGAAACAGAAAGAATAAGTCTGCTGGCTCATAAGGCTGGGAGGGATGTTGGGCTATCTGACTCAGTCAAGGGATGGGAACCTGGTCCTCAAATGCTATGATTAGAACTCAAAACCATCAAACTCACTCCCTCCACTATCTCTTGACTCAGCTCTGATTGACTTCCTTCCTTCCCATTTTAGCCATGCCTCCTCAACTTGAAATGAACTTGGTCACTTTTAATCCTAATTTCACATTCTTTCAGCATCGTGAATCCAGAGGCATAACTGTTTATTTTTCACTTTCAAACTGAATCCTTCTCTAGTATGTCAGAGGAAGCATAAAACAGGCCCCGCTGGTTCACATATTAACCTTAGGACAAGAAGCCTGATTAACTGGCATGGTGTTGTGCCTGCTCCTACATCTAGGGTGAAAGAATGTAGCTAGAGTGAATTACCAGAAGAAGGGGGATCAAAACCTTGCTGAGGAAATAAAGGAATAGAGTTGACCCTATCCTAAACCCATCTCCCCAGTTTGTTGTGAGCACCCACAAAAGTGCTGAACAATCATGGGTTAATATTATGTGGATATAGGCTTTGTAAATTGCCAAATGTCATACGTGAGTCTTGGCAAATTAACTACCAGTTTGATTTGTTACTTCTCTTCTGAGTGTGGAACTGGCTTAAGTGAGTATTAACAACACTTATAATAGTTGACATTTAAGGAGCAGTTACTGAAAACCAGGAACTGCTTTTCTGAGCACCTTATATGCATATATATATATCAACTACGAAGTAGATTCTATCATTGCCCTCAGTTTTTTACACAAATAAACTACTGCAAAGAGAGGTAAACCAAGTTGCCCGAAGTTAGTTAACCAGCAGTGGAGTGAAGGTTTGGCCACAGGAAATTTGGGGCTAGAGTTCATACTCCTGACCACAAGGCCTCAATATTTCTTGCACTAGGAATATGGGATATAGGTTGAAAAGCAACTAATATTTTGTGTTGTGCTTTTTCCTGATGTGCTGAAAACTCCATGAGATTGGTAATTATATCTATCCTACTCACAGTTGCATAAATATGTCACTTAAGGTCTACATGACTGGTATGAGAAGAGTAGAGATAATTAGGATTGGACTAGACTTTTGAGTGTCTGAATATCATTCAAATAATCGTGCTTTTGAAAATGAATATGTACATCCATTTTTCTGAAATTAAGAAAAGATGCATAATATTCAGGTGCCTAATAACTTGGCTGCTAGTTAATCATGCGTGACACTCATATAGCACTTCACCTTTTAAAATCATTCTAGAATATGTTAGTTGGTTAATCCTTACAACATCCACGTGAGACAGGGAAGGCTCCTGACCTGCCTCTAATCTTCCTACTAGCTGGTATCTAAATACTCGGCGGATAAATGAAGGAAGAAAAAAATTCAGATTAACCAAGCAAGGAAAGAAACACATACAGCTAAGAATGACAGAGACACGTGGGCAATGAATGCAAAAAGAATGTCCTCTGACTTAGAGGTTTGCCCTTGACACGTAAACTTTTAACATACTCTATCCATATAATAATTATTATTCACCTCTGCCTGGTTAAAATGTAAGAAAACAGCAATCAACCCACTTCAAATGTCTGTACATCAATCACTTAATCTTATTGTTGAATCATTTCCATTGGTTAAACTTGCTTCTTTCTGTGAATTTTCATAATATTTTTATGTGTACATTCCGTATCCTGTTTCTCACCCCAATTCAATTTTTCTCAAAAAGGATCTGCCTGATGTTAACATCTGGTACGGTTTTTGCTATATTCAGAATAGAGTCTTTCATTTCTCTTGTCACCTGGTTAAGAGTTACTTTTAGACAGCATGAGATGCCGAGTTAATCCTGCCAGTCCCCTTAACAAAGATGTCCTTGGTCATTGCTTCTTCACTCATATACTGTGACTACTGTACTTGTCCTCAGCTATGGAGGCTGATCACCACTGACAACCCAAAAAAGTGGAGAGAGAAAGGTACCTGAACAAGGTAATAGGGCTAAACACCATCCTAAGAGGATTTGGAGCCATAAACAACACTTTAAAAATTATTGAGAAGGCAATCCCCTTAATAGAATGGCACAAAAATCAGACTGAATGCAGGTGAGCATACACTCTTGGTTAGTAAACAATCATTTTCTAGCATGAGCTCATCCTGACCTGGCTTCAAATTGATTAAACTAATTACTTAACTGTGTGATCTCAGGCAGGTTGCTCAATCTCTTGGAGTATCAGTTTCCACAGGGTAATACCCACTTGGTAAAATTACTATGGGATTAAATAAGATAGTTCACTCACAGGCTCAGCATAGTGCCAGGGATTTACTGAATGCCCAGAAATAAAGATTATTAACTGTCTCCAGAGTTCTTTGATGTTCTCACATTCAATTCTGAGGCATGATATTGAGACTTTTGTAAAACGATAAATCCAGGAATTCTAGATAACGACAGCCTGTGTAAAAGGAATATGCTGTGGTTTGTGTTAACACATAGTCATTTTTATCTACTCAGACTAGAAACAAAAATGCTGTAAATCACCCCAAAGGTCAGATCCTTGCCAGCAGTTAGCACACTAATATGCAGTGTTGACCCTGGGCAAAGTCAGGGAATAGATGATGTGTCTGTGATGAGCCTGTGTTTTTAGGCTTGTTCCCTCTTCTGGAGATGTTATCCTCACCCTATTTTATCTGGAGCAATTGAAGCCCTCCCAGATGCCTTGGAAGTTCCAACAACTAAATGACCACTTTACCTACTCATGAGTGCTATGCTGGCAGGGCAGCTTAGGACTCTCAAGGTTACTCATAGTAGCTTTTGTTCATTTCCTATTACCACATTATTAACCTGGAAGATTTTTCAACTCCTTTCCCTCCCTTCAAACAGTTACAAAGATAATGCATGATAAAGGCACTTGATGGTGCCTCTGATTACCCATGAGCATGGGACAAGGCAAGGGAGACGTTATCAAGTTCATGGGTTAATTTGCATTGGTACAGGGAAATCTGGCAGATCTTTTAAGAATCAATCCACTAGGGGAACATAGACAAGGAAGCATTCAAACCATGTTGCTCAAGGGGAATGAACACTTATTTCACAGACACAATTACAACCACCAGGGGAGAAAATTTTTCTGAAACTATTTAATCTCTGAAATGGGCAATAAGCTTGTCAGCCTCTTGGGCATTTCAACCTTGGTGCAAATGGTTCATAGCAAATCTTTCTATGACCAAAACCACTGGATTCATCAAGTGTCTTCATTCTCTCACAATAAAAGTCTTTTAATGCTCTGAGGGTGAGGTAACCTCTGTGTGGGCAATATATGCTCCTCTCTGTAACCAGTGCAAAGCCTGGAGATACGATGGAAAAATGAGCCTTGAAAAATGAGGATATTCATCCTGCAAGTGTTTGAGATGCTATTTCTAAGGTAATTTCCCCTACAAATCAAAAAGTCCGATTCAATTTAAGTCCAATTCATGCTTGTTTTCCAGACTATCTAGTTAATCCTCAAAAACATGAAGTGTGTACTTGCTTTTGTCTCACTTTCTACCCATCCTCCTTTGTGCCCTGTGAATTCCTTATGGCTAAGAAAAGTATTAAGATTAGAATTAGCAGAGAATTTGCTAGAACTAGCTGTTTTTTTTTTCCCTATCATGTCTATTAATGACTGCAACATTATAAACAAAAAAATTAATTAGGAACTAAAGTGTCTACAGCAATTAAATATGAAGGAAGTATCAAAAAACACAGCAGGAAAGATAATATTTTTAAATCATTTAAATTGTAAATGATGCTATTGATAAAACTTTTACAAGAAATTTTGTGTTGGAAAAAAAAAGAAAAATCTAAAGTGAAGTGTTGACTCCATGACATTTAAAGACAAATAAATATTTAGGATAGATCAATTTGCAACCATGAGCAAATGCTTTCAGACATATAGAGAGCTAATAGGAGCTGTCCTTAATTTCTACTTCACTGAGTCAGTGAAGAAAAAAAAAGAATCAACTTAAAAGATTCCAGAGTAATGACATGACTCATTAGTGTTATGGCCACTTCAAATTAAAGGATTCATCTTCAGTTACTGAAAGAAGAAAATTATTAATGAACTTCATGCATGAACATTTGGAAAGGGCTACAGCTCACTCTCTGGGCATGAAACTATCTGAAGTTGTAATCACAGGATTTGTAATCACAGGTTTCTGGGACCAGATTCTAAAAACAAATTTTCCTCATTTTGGTTCTATAGCTCACTGCTTGACAAACAGTGCTGGAAATGGAAGTTGTGTGCCCAGTAAGCCACCGAGAAGAGCCAGAGGGTTGTGAACTACAGGGACAGGGTGCATACTGGAGAGAAAGGAAAGTTCTAGCTACATGGAAAGATATGCAAGAGAAGGGGGCAGATGAGCCTCCATTCCTCTAAGTTCATGCTATTCCGAATACAGCAGCAGCAACTTGAGGACAAAATGGAAAGATGATGAAAGGTCAGGCATCTCTTTCTGAACACGTTACCATGCTGCACAGCTTCTGCGCTTGCTTGTTTATGGCATTTGTTCTTGAGATTGACTCTGGACAGTCTGCTGCCATTTTTTAATTCACACATTTGGCCCACTCCAGAGAGATGTCCACTTGAAGCTTCTAGTAATGAAAGTTCGCTGTTTGAAGGAACTCTGTTGAATGAGTTGTCTTACTCCTTGCAAACAAGTTATATAAACAGTAGTCTCATGGAAAATGAAATATTCAGGTGTAAAGTCAAAGGAGAAGTCCAGAATGTGATGACTACAAGGGATTGGGAAGTTTGTACCTAGCGGTGCTGCCTCCTGTACCATGTATGAAAAAGGTGTTAGATTAATGTACTCTCTACATTAATGTTTGAATATTAATATTCAATCTTAATATTCAATTAAGCTTGAATATTGCCAAAACAACTGGGCGTTTGTTCACTGGCTCACAGGTTGACCTATACCCGTATCTATTTCTAAGTTAGAGATTAAAGGAACAGAGGCTTATCTTTATGGAATTCCTTTCTAGTGGCCAGGAATTGTGGCAATTTTATCTACTCGCACAAATGTATTTCTTCCTTCTGTGTTTGAATTGCAAAGGAACAGAGCATGGCGTTCCCAGTTGAAGTCTTCAGGTTGACAGCTTGATACTCTGACCTATTTTCATTTACTTTAAATTTAAGTTCAAAGCCAGTGTTCATAGGTGTCTTCACAACAAGCTGCAGGCCTCTGGGAAATACTCCCTGGCTCCTCTGTTTATCTAAAGTTTGGCCTCCTCATTATGATCAACTAATATTTCAGAAAGTTAATCTTTTTCTGAGATTGGAATAGATGTCACTTTCTGGAAAGCCATTTACATTGCTATTCATTTTCTTTTCAGTGCCTGTTTATGACTAAAAAAAATGCACTGATGATTTCATAATGAGGGCATATTATGTAGAAATGGAAATATAATCTTTGAAAAGTATGACTTTTTATGTGTTAGGTAACATTTCTTTTCAATTTTCTTTTTCAGGAGATTTTTTTTCTTTTCTAAAGGGAAATACGTGTTAGAAGAGAAATTAAATATATATCAGGATTTCTTTTTCCTATATTTTTTGAGCTACTATAAAATCTATAGGGACAATATGATTAAAGTCTTTCATTTTTAAAGAATTCTCTTTGAGAAATCTTAGAAGCTAGAGACAAATTGTTTTTAATTATTGTTTAAGTTTTGTTTAAGGGCATTGACTATACCACATTATTAAAAGAAACAATATTTGCCTCTATTTCTCTAATATTCATACAGTATGTTGGATTTTTAAAAGCAATACTATTCAAAATGTGAAAGATATCAATAAAGTCACTGACCGTGAGTATCTCAGGGCTGTTTATTCATTTACTTCATGATTTAGTTAACAAGTAAATGATGAGCACCTACTACGTGTGATGACATATACCAAGTGTTATAGCAAGCACGGGGGCTTCCCTGGTGGCTCAGCTGGTAAAGAATCTGCCTGCAATGCAGGAGATCTGGGTTCAATCCCAGGTCGGAAGATCCCCTGGAGAAGGGAATGGCTACCCACTCCAGTGTTCATGCCTGGAGAATTTCATGGACAGAGGATCCTGGGTGGCTAAAGTCCACTGGGTCACAAAGAGCTGGACACGACTGAGTGACTAACATTTTCACTTTCAAAGCAAGTATGAACATGAATGAAGTATAGTCCTTACCTTTAAGAAATGCATAATATAGTCATAGGAACAGACATAATGAAGTAACAATAATATAGGGCAGAGGTTCAAAATGTTATGGGATTCCTAGCTCAGATGACTTACTGCAGGTACTGCCTTTCTTCTCAAATTACTTCTGATGTGACCTTATAGCAAACCATTATAAAAGCATGGCATGGGACTTCCCTGGTTGTCCAGTGGTTAAGACACCACGTTTCCACTGCAGAGGGCATGGGTTTGTTCTCTGGTTGGGGAGTTAAGATCCTGCATGCTGTGTGGCACAGACAGAAAATAGAAAAAAAAAAAAAAAAAAAGCATGGTAAGACTGGAAAACTGGCCATCCTAACAGCAGAGCAGTACATTGACAGGAATTTGAGAAGAAATAAATAAGAATAGATTGACAGATCTTTCTGTCCCATGTATTAACTGATTAATGTAGTTTTTGGTAGATCAATTCACTCACTGAGAATTTTTTTCAAAAAGCAGAATAAACACAAAAATCCTCTCTTTAAATATTTATATATATAGCTTCAGAAATAATAAGGACTAGAGAGGCTAAAATTGTGGAAAGGATGTAAGGATCCTTACATGTAAGGATGTAAGGAGTAAGGATCCTTACTCTTGGAAAGATGTAATAATCTTCAGTGACATTTTCCCTGGAAACATGCTGATTCTTGCAAGGGGAGGCTGGGAACCAGGGGTCTCACTGGGCAGAGGATCACTACTAAAGACGAAGAAACCAGCAAACACTTGGCATTTAGATGAAATGGACTCACAATTTGATACCTGGGGACCTTCAAGTCAGAAGTGATTATTCCTCCCTCAAGATATATACTCTTGAAAATATACAAGATAGAAGACTAAAGAGATAAACTACAAACGCTGAGATGTAAAGTGGAAAAACCTGTCATCTCCTATGCTGAGAAGACAGACTTGCTATGGCTAATGGGCCTAGAAAATAGAGCAGGCTCTTAATTGAAAGTATAGAGATCTCTGGATGAGAGGCAGGAGAAAACAGCAACAGACTGAGTTTTATTTCGGTTTAATAAAAACTTCAATAAAGCCCTCAAACTGGCTGATTCCTAAATGATTTAAAATAGTCCCTCACTTGGCACTTCCCTGGTGACTCAGATGGTAAAGAATTTGCCTGCAATCCAGGAGAGATGGGTTTGATTCCTGGTTGGGGAAGATCCCTTAGAGAAGGGAATGGGAACCCACTCCATTACTCTTGCCTGGATAATCCCATGGACAGAGGAGCCTGGTGGGCTACAGTTCCTGATGTTGTGAAGAGTTGGACACGACTGAGCAACTAACAATTTCACTCTACCTCGCAGGAGAAAATATAATCCTTTTCTGATGCAAGATCACAGTATCTGGGACCTCTTCAATATTTATACTCAGTATTTATACTTCAGTGGCAACTGTCATGCAGAAGAAGCTCTAACCCTTCATCACACAGTTGAACACACATTTGGCTAAGAATTTAGAGAACTGAAAGAGGAGTAGTGGCTGATTGCCACCCAACCCTAATGAGGTGAACAGATCAGTGATGACATGTGTGAGATGCAATGGCATTTGATGTCACTGCATGGCCTTCTCAGTGTAAATCTATATGGCTACTGCTTCAATTCAACCTCAAATCCCATACACAATGTCTATTGTGGTCCATATGAACTAAAAACATGTAACCAAGAGAATTCTTGGAAGTGTTGTTCAGCTTAGCATAAGTGACACGATAAAAAACCACCGAAGAATCTATACAAAGAATTAGATGGAGATTGCAGAAGTAAAATAGTGTCTTATATTACAATAAGAACTAAATTAATGCATAGAACACCAAACTGGACAGATTTGAGGGAAAAAAAAATAGTGAACTTGGAGACAGTCAAGGGAAAAGATCCAAATGGAAGTACAGAGAGAGAAATTAAAGAATCCGTGTGGAGAAGAACAGAGTGAAAGAGAAATATTGTGACATGTATGTAATTGGTAAATCACAAGGATAAGGAATAACCAAAAAGAAACAATATTTAAAGAGATGAGAGCACAAAATTTTTTCCAATTGAAGAAGAACCTTAATTTACAAATTCAAAATGCTCAGCAAACTACAAGCGGAGTGAATAATTTTAGAAATCATTAAAGTACATCATTAAGAAGCTGAGTTTAAAAAAAGAAATAAAAATAATAAATCTTAAATGCACTCAGGGGAAGAAAAAGACCCTATCTTCAAAGGAATACCAGTAAGAAAACAGGTGACTTCTCAATAGAAACGAAGTAGGCCAGAAGACAATGAAATAATACCTTAGAAGTGTTCAAAATAATTGTTAATATGGCATTCTATACCCAGTGAAAATGTACCTCAAAAAAAAATTACTAGAAAAAGTAATCAAGATAATTCATTGCCAGTAGGATTGTACTAAAGGGGATATTAAAGAAAGTTTTTGGGCCAAAGGGGTATGATCATAGAGAAAATATAGAAATGGAGGAAGAAATTAGGAGCAACATAGAGATATGTGGGTAGATATAGCTGAATATAAATGGTACAAAATTTATGTTGAGGTTTGACAGAAAACAGCAAAATTCTGTAAAGCAATTATCCTTCAATAAAAAATAAATTAATTTAAAAAAACAATGTTATGTTTAAGGAATTTAAAATATATGTAGAATTAAAATGTGTGACAACAGTAATACAAAAGGGATAAATTCTATTATTATAGAAGAGGTAAAAATAATCATTTGTATTAGGCTGTAATAAGTCATGGATGAATATTTTGATCTCTTAACCATTGAAAGAATTATTTTAAATGTAAAGCTGAGAATATATTCAATAGAAAAAATTGAACTACAAAAATAACTTGATTAATCCCAAAGAAGACAAAAAAGTAAAAAGCATTTAAAAAAGCATTCAGATGGGCCAAATGTTAAATAATAAGAAAGTGATTGTAAACCCAAATACATAAGCACATTAACTATAAATGGACAAAACAGTTTAAATAAAATATTAATATTTTCAAAGGCTGGGTCTTAAAAAGTTACATGTGCTTACAACAGTAAGGAGGTACTATGTACCAGGTAAATACTAACCAAAGAAAACTGGTATAGCTATACCAATATTAGCCCCAAAATTTATAAGGCCGAAAGGATTACTAGGACTAAACAAGGTCATATAATAAAGCACCAGCCCACCAGGAAGATAAAATAATTCTAAATGTAAATGTATCTGATATAAAAAAACTTAGAATTTATAAGCCATACAGATAAAAGTGAGGGCCTCCAAAATAAGTGAAAATTTCCAGGAGAACCTCAACTAACCAAAAGATTAGAAGTAGTGATGAAGGCTAGAAGTAATAGACTGGGTGATTGGTCAGGTACTTTTGTTCTGTGTGTGTACGTGTATGTACTCTACTATGTCAACCCCTGGCTCTTAGAGCAGCCAACTCCAATGACTGCCTCTAGGATTAAGCTCTAAGTATAGCTACATAAGGGGCTTCTCAGGTGGCTCAGTGGGTGAAAAATCCACCTGCTTTGCAGGACACATGGGTTCAATTCCTGGGTCAAGAAGATCCCCTGGAGGAGGGCATGGCAACTCACTCCAGTATTGTTGCTGGAGAATCCCATGGACAGAGGGCCTGGTGGGCTGCTGTCCATAGGGTCACAAAGAGTCAGACATGACTGAAAATACTGAGCACACACATAGCTATATAAAGAGTGAATTCTGAGAAGCACCTCTGGTAATTTATGGTCTCCCGTGCCAAGATAGGGATTCCCTGGTGGCTCAGATGGTAAAGAATCTGCCTGAATGGTGAGAGACCTGAGTTGGATCCCTGGGTCAGGAAAATCCTCTGCCTAGATAAGAGGCTATGATAAGATAGAGTGCCAAGGTAAGAGGCTGTGAACTATCTCTAAAGAGAGGCCTGTCTAGTTACATGTCTCTCTCCCCTTGCTTAGCCCTGGGAACCAAGGCTCCTATTATCAGAGCCTGTATTTGCTGCTAGGTCAATAGAGAGATTCTCATTTGTGCTGACTAAATAAACGTCACTATCAATACTTTTCAATCAAGATCCTCAGATACAAACATGAGCAAACATGCACAAATTGCTAAACATTTGATGGAAACAACAGCATGAAGAGTCACTGACTCAACAAACAGAGAAAGTAACCACCAAAGAAACAGAAGTTAACAGAAGAAACAAGGAAAAAAACTATGTATATTAGAGATACACACATTTTTAAATCTCATAAATATTTTAAAAATATGTTATCGGTGATAAAAGCAACTGGCTGCTATGAAAAATAAATGAGCAGAGTTCTTGGAAATTAAAAACAGAATTATGAAAAACTTATCAGCAGAAGAGCTGAAAATTGAATAATGAACTAGAAGATCAAAATGAGAGATTCTCCTACAGAACAGTACAAATGATAGAATTGAGTATGAAAGAAAAAACGAGTCTTGGAGAATGGAAGGCCATACTAAGTATTAATCAAGATTAATGAAACAGCTAGCTATATCTGCAGGATTGTAAAGCTGCATTAGCGCAATAGTCACTAGCTATACATGGCTATTTAAATTTATATTTAATTTAGCTAAAATGTAATAAAATTAAAAATTCATTTTATTTACCTACTACCCACATTTCAAAGGCTCAATATCATAAGTGATATAGGCAGCTACTATTTTGGACAGTACAGTGAATAAAGACTACTTACAGAGAAACAAGGAACTGACTGATGTCAGTCTTTTCAGAAAATTTGGAAGCACAAAGCTTGTAGAACCAACTATGTTTTCAAAGTTTTAAGGAAACATGAGTTTCAACCTAAAATTTTACATTTAAATTATTTTGCAAATGTGAAAATGAAATTGACATTTTAAGACACATTCTCAGGATGTATTATCCCATAGGTTCTTTTTGAAGGGAGCACTTGAGGGTATGCTCCAGAAAACAGTTGGTAATAAAGCTGTAACACTTAAGGCAGTTTCCATGGATAATTACTAAGAAAGCTCTTTAAAAAAATGAATAAACTGAATATGTAGTTGCTGATCATTTCAATAAAATATAGGAAGGGGCAGGAAGGTGGAGAGAAATTGAAAAAATACTAAGAATCTAATTCAGGAGGTTAATTTGAAAAGTACTTAATGTAAACACAGAATTTGAAATTGTAGGTTTTCATAGTGTATTTAAGCATATATGAAAAAAATGGAATGTATAATTACTAAAGAAGGAATGAAGAAAAACTCAATAAAATCAAGTAAATATAGAAAAGGAGAAATAAGAAAACATCAACACAGAATACATATTGCAGTTATTATAATAAATGTGAATTAATTAAAATACTTTATTTAAAATAGATGCTGTATCAGTTCAGTTCAGTCACTCAGTCGTGTCCGACTCTTCGTGACCCCATGAATCGCAGCACACCAGGCCTCCCTGTCCATCATCAACTCCCTGAGTTTACCCAAACCCATATCCATCGAGTCAGTGATGCCATCCAACCATCTTAGCCTCTGTTGACCCCTTCTCCTCCTGCCCCCAGTCCTTCCCAGCATTAGGGTCTTTTCCAATGAGTCAACTCTTTGCATGAGGTGGCCAAAGTATTGGAGTTTCAGCTTCAACATCAGTCCTTCCAATGAACACCCAGGACTGATCTCCTTTAGGATGGACTGGTTGGATCTCTTTGCAGTCCAAGGGACTCTCAAGAGTCTTCTCCAACACCGCAGTTCAAAAGCATCAATTCTTCAGCACTCAGCTTTCTTTGTAGTCCAACTCTCACATCCAGACATGGCTACTGGAAAAACCATAGCTTTGACTAGACAGACCTTTGCTAGCAAAGTAATGCCTCTGCTTTTTAATATGCTATCTAGGTTGGTCATAGCTTTCCTTCCAAGGAGTAAGCATCTTTTAATTTCATGGCTGCAATCACCATCAGCAGTGATTTTGGAGCCCCCTCAAAAATAAAGTCTGACACTGTTTCCATTGTTTCCCCATCTATTTCCCATGAAGTGATGGGACAAGATGGCATGATCTTAGTTTTCTGAATGTTGAGCTTTAAGCCAACTTTTTCACTCTCCTCTTTCACTTTCATCAAGAGGCTCTTTAGTTCTTCTTCACTTTCTGCCATAAGGGTGGTGTCATCTGCATATCTGAGGTTATTGATATTTCTCCCGACAATCTTGATTCCAGCTTGTGTTTCTTCCAGCCCAGCGTTTCTCATGATGTACTCTGCATATAAGTTAAATAAGCAGGGTGAGCATATACAGCCTTGACGTACTCCTTTTCCTATTTGGAACCAGTCTGTTGTTCCATGTCCAGTTCTAACTGTTGCTTCCTGACCTGCATACAGGTTTCTTTCACAAGAGACAGGTCAGATGGTCTGGTATTCCCATCTCCTTCAGAATTTTCCACAGTTCATTGTGATCCACACAGTCAAGGCTTTGGCATAGTCAATAAAGCAGAAATAGATGTTTTTCTGGAACTCTCTTGCTTTTTTGATGATCCAGCGGATGTTGGCAATTTGATCTCTGGTTCCTCTGCCTTTTCTAAAACCAGCTGGAACATCTGGAAGTTCATGGTTCACGTATTGCTGAAGCCTGGCTTGGAGAATTTTGAGTATTACTTTACTAGCATGTGAGATGAGTGCAATTGTGCGGTAGTTTGAGCATTCTTTGGCATTGCCTTTCTTTGGGATTGGAATGAAAACTGACCTTTTCCAGTCCTGTGGCCACTGCTGAGTGTTCCAGATTTGGTGGCATATCAAGTGCAGCACTTTCACAGCATCATCTTTTAGGATTCGAAATAGCTCAACTGGAATTCCATCACCTCCACTAGCTTTGTTTGTAGTGATGCTTTCTAAGGCCCACTTGACTTCACATTCCAAGATGTTTTGCTCTAGGTGAGTGATCACACCATCGTGATTATCTGGGTGATGAAGATCTTTTTTGTATAGTTCTTCTGTGTATTCTTGCCACCTCTTCTTAATATCTTCTGCTTCTGTTAGGTCCATCCCATTTCTGTCCTTTATCGAGCCCATCTTTGCATAAAATGTTCCCTTGGTATCTAATTTCCTTGAAGAGATCTCTATCTCTAGTCTTTCCCATTCTGTTGTTTTCCTCTATTTTCTTGCATTGACCTCCGAGGAAGGCTTTCTTATCTCTCCTTGCTATTCTTTGGAACTCTGCATTCGGATGGAAATATTTTTCCTTTTCTCCTTTGCTTTTCACTTCTCTTCTTTTCCCAGCTATTTGTAAGGCCTCTTCAGACAGCCATTTTGCTTTTTGCATTTCTTTTCCACGCGGATGGTCTTGATCCCTGTCTCGTGTACAATGTCATGAACCTCTGTCCATAATTCATCAGGCACTCTGTCTATCAGATCTAGTCCCTTTAATCTGTTTGTCACTTCCACTGTACGCCCGAGGCCGGGGGCGGCGGCCGAGAGGAGTTACCCCAGATCCAAGGAGCTGCAGCTGCATGGGCACAGGAGGGCTGAGAGGAGTTACTCCACATTCAAGGTCAGGAGGGGCCATCGTGGGTAGATACCCCTTGTCCAAGGTAAGGAGCAATGGCTGCACTTTGCTGGAGCAGCCATGAAGAGATACCCCGCATCCAACGTAAGAGAAACCCAAGTAACACAGTAGGTGTTGCGAGAGGGCATCAGAGGGTAGACACAGTGAAACTATATCACACAAAACTAGCTAATCTGACCACACGGACCACAGCCTTGTCTATCTCAATGAAACTAAGCCATGCCATGTGGGGCCACTCAAGACGGATGGGTCATGTTGGAGAGGTCTGACAAAACGTGGTCCACTGGAGAAGGGCATGGCAAACCACTTCAGTATTCTTGCCTTGAGAAACCCATGAACAGTAGGAAAAGGCAAAAAGATAGGACACTGAAAGATGAACTCCCCAGGTTGGTAGGTGTCCAATATGCTACTGGAGATCAGTGGAGAAATTACTCCAGAAAGAATGATGGGATGGAGCCAAAGCAAAAACAATACCCAGCTGTGGATGTGACTTGTGATAGAAGTAAAGTCCGATGCTGTAAAGAGCAATATTGCATAGGAACCTGGAATGTTAGGTCCATGAATCAAGGCAAATTGGAAGTGGTCAAACAGGAGATGGCAAGAGTGAACGTCGACATTCTAGGAATCAGTGAACTAAGATGGACTGGAATGGGTGAATTTAACTCAGATGACCATTATATATACTACTGTGGGCAGGAATCCCTTAGAAGAAATGGAGTAGCCATCATGGTCAACAAAAGAGTCCGAGATGAAGTACTTGGATGCAATCTCAAAAATGACAGAATGATCTCTGTTCATTTCCAAGGCAAACCATTCAATATCACGGTAATCCAAGTCTATGCCCTGACCAGTAACACTGAAGAAGCTGAATTTGAACGGTTCTATGAAGACCTACAAGACCTTTTAGAACTAACACCCAAAAAAGATGTCCTTTTCACTATAGGGGACTGGAATGCAAAAGTAGGAAGTCAGGAAACACCTGGCGTAACAGGCAAATTTGGCCTTGGAGTACAGAATGAAGCAGGGCAAAGGCTAATAGAGTTTTGCCAAGAGAACGCACTGGTCATAGCAAACACTCTCTTCCAACAACACAAGAGAAGACTTTACACATGGGCATCACCAGATGGTCAACACTGAAATCAGATTGATTATATTCTTTGCAGCCAAAGATGGAGAAGCTCTATACAGTCAGCAAAAACAAGACTGGGAGCAGACTGTGGCTCAGATCATGAACTCCTTATTGCCAAATTCAGACTTAAATTGAAGAAAGTAGGGAAAACCACTAGACCATTCAGGTATGACCTAAATCAAATCCCTTATGATTATGCAATGGAAGTGACAAACAGATTTAAGGGACTAGATGCTGTATAGGACATGCAAAGAGTCTCAGCTATATGATCTTTACAGTAGTCAAACCTATATTACAATGGCACAGAAAAGTTGAACATAAAATTTCACCGGTAAAGCAAGACTAACCCTAGCAATAATAAATGTGCTTGAGTTTAAATGAAAAGAATTAAGATGATTATGTACTTAAAATATAAAATAAACAACATAAGGTAAACTTATTAGAATTATGTAAGGTGAAATAAATTTACATGGACACCGCAATTACATCTCTCTGAAAAATCAGCAAACTGAAGTAGTCCTAAGTAAACAAGAATTCAGATTTTTTGATAATAAAAATTATCATGTATTTTAAAATATATACAGCTAAAACTTCATATCAACTAATGACTCAGTTTTAATATCCATAGAATATTTATAAAAACTGGCTACATAAAGCTACAAAAAAGTCAAGCATTTTGGAAAGGAGAAATTACAGTCTCCATTTTCTGACTAGATAGAGTGAAAAACAAGCTATCCCTTCCTACAAAACAAAGAAAACTGATAAGAAGATAACTCTCCAATCATAAATGCAAAAAACTTTTACTTTTAATAAATCTTGACTTTAAGAAGAAATCAAAGTTAAAATCAAAATCTGCTTAGAAGTGAATAGCAGTGATTACATATCAAAATGGCTAACCTAAAGGTAAAATAAATTTTAAAAGTGTGGCCTTTAAATGTATCAATTAAAAGCAAAAAGAATATAGGAATTAATTAAATTATCAACTTAATAATGTTAAAAACAACAAAGCAAACAAAAGAATGTTAAAGGAAGGAATTAATAAAAGTAGAAACTAAACACCATAGCAATAATTAAAGATAAACTTTAAAAAGATAAGATTGATTAATCACAGTTAAAGCTGATTCTTTCCAAGAGTAAAGAAGATCTACGAAAAATTGACAAGTCTAATAAAAAACCATATGAGATAAGTTAGGTAAAAATAAGAAGTAACTAACTTTTTATATGCCAAAAATAAAACATTAAGAGCATACTTAAAAATTATATTCACTAGAACAATAAAACTATAAAGCACAAGGACATAAATCTCCACAAAATATGAAAGATCTATATGAAGAAAATGATGAAATTTTAATACAAGACATAAAAGGAGACCTGAATAAATGAAGCAATATATCATATTTTGGGGTGAGAAAAATTCATATTTTAATTGTTGATTTTCTCAACATAAAGCTACAAAGTTAATAAAATTTCAATCACAATCCCATGGTTATTTGTAAATTTAAACAGATAATTACTTAGCTCACACAGAACAACAACATGTTCAAGAATATCAAATAAAACTTTGAAATTAGACCATAATTAATTTGGATTTATCTCATCGGATACCAAATTTATAAATAAAATGATAAATGGGTTTAGCAAGAATAAAGGAAAAGGCTAAATGCTTTTATTAAAAATATGTTTTCAAACTTCTACATTAAAAAAGTTACAATAAGCAAAGTTAAAAGATAACTCGGAGGAAATACCTATAACATGTATAAAATACAATGGCTTATTATTAATTTTATGCAAAATTCTTTGAAAAATTTATGAAGACAAAATGTTAGAAATCTCAACAAAGGACAACTAACAGGAAAAGAAGTGCATGTGGCTAAGAAATTTAGGCAAAATTCATCAATCTCACTAATATAGGAGAATAAAAATCAAAATAAGATACTATGTATTAGATTTCAAATGTAGAAAAAATTGATAGTATTTTTGACAATGTAGTGAAAAGAGCAAGTTCAGATACTATCCAGGCATATACTCTTTTTGAAGAAATCTGTCAGTGTGTAGCTATCAAAATATAGAATGCATATAGACCGTGACCTAGTAACCTCACTTCTAGGAATCTCTTCTATCAAAAATCTTGCATTTATCCAAAAACCATATATACTCGGTTATAGCAGAATAAAAAAAGTAGAGAGGAGTTTTTTTCAGTTGCCATTTATAGAAGCCTAACTCAATTAGTTTGAGCAAAAAGTAACCAAAACAAAAAGGAAAAATCATATATCCATTAAAAGCAAACAACAGGAGAAAGAAAATTTATACACACATATATATATATGATTATTTATAGATGTAAATATATATGCATAAATCTGTATATATATTTACATATATGTTTATATGTAAATGTATATGTATGTATATCTATATAGAAATATCCTCAAGACATATTGTGAAAGAACATTTAAAAAAGAACTCAAGTGGCTGGATAATGCTAATATAATTCCATCTAATAATAAAAAGCAACAGAAAGAACAAATACCACATAAGTGCAAGGTGTGTGCAAGTATATGTATACACATAGAAAAAGAGCTAGTCTCTTACTAGAGGTTACTTTAAAGGAGAAATGGAGGCAATCTTTCACATTTTTGAATTCTATTTTACATATTATTAAACTCCTCCCCTACAAAAATCATAATATTCCAATATGAAGTTTTCTCATGCAAGAAGAATCATTTAAGAAAGAAATGATATTATGGCTGCACAGAAAAAGAAGAAACTAATGCCAGAAAATAACTCTGAATCTGGAACCTAAGATACAGTCCCTGCCCTTTGGGAGGTTAAGGGAGATAAATATTTCTCAGGTGGCCATGACAGAAGTATAGAGGTCTGTAAAAGAAGTGAAAACAAATTGTAGGAGAAGTCAGGTGAGAGCTATTACTTCAAATATGTTACCCAATAATTCAGGTTGTTCCACCACTTAATGTTGAGAGGAAAATTCAATTCATTTGAAATCATTTATTCATATCCCTAAACTGAATGGCATATTGATTTTGATATTCATTTTCATTACAGTCAATAGGCCTTCGATTGAAGCCCTTTCCATTTGTAAGTCTCCTTGAGTCACCCACAATTGTACTGCTACTCTTTGAATACAATAAGGCATAGTTATAGTAGAGGGGGAGGGTTTTTGCTCAGTTTAGCTGCATACAACAAATGTTTGTATACCAAGTATTGTGCAAGGGCTGGAGAGGGGAGGTCTTGGTCTAAAGACACCGCAGATCTCCAGGAAAGAACAGAGGTGTAAGCTGGGGCTGTGTTCAAGGCGTTGTAGGGGGAAGGGGAGCAAGCAGCACCACACTCAGGTGGAGGAGGAGGGGACTGGCAAATAATTCTGAGGAGGAGCCAGCGTTTCAGGGGAGAACAAGAGCAGGATTTACTGTGGTATTGAAGACTCTTGAGAGTTCCTTGTACTGCAAGGAGATCAAATCAGTCAATCAGAAAGTAAATTAGTCCTGATGCTGAAGCTGAAACTCCAATACTTTGGCCACCTGATGCAAAGAACTGACTCATTTGAAAAGACCCTGATACTGGGAAAGATTGAAGGTGGGAGGAGAAGGGGATGACAGAGGATGAGATGGTTGGATGGCATCACTGACTCAATGGACATGAGTTTGAGTAAGCTCTGGGAGTTGGTGATGGACAGGGAGGCCTAACATGCTGCAGTCCATGGGGTCACAAAGAACTGGACACGACTGAGTGACTGAACTGAATGGACCTGGGGGAAGGAGGTGTAAATGTAAAAAGGCAGGCCCAAGGGTGTGAAACACACAACTGTCTATGGGGAGATAGAATCCACTGTATCTGGATTGTAAATAGTAAGAGTTAATGGGGAAAGAGGGGTGAAGGTGAGGTCAAAGAGGTGGACCCAAGTCAGACTCTCCAGGGCTTTGAAAGGAGAGTTGAAGAATTTATGTCTTACACTGAACAGGATTTGAAGGGTTTTAAATCACAGTTAGACTTGGCTTATAAATGGATCTCTATGGCGTAAGATAAGAGAAGGAAGCTTGGCTAAGTCACTTCAGTCGTGTCAGACTCTTTGTGACCCCATCGACTGTAGCCCTCCAGCCTCCTCTGTCCATGGAATTTCCAAGAATACTGGAGTGAGTTGCCATTTCCTACTCCAGGGGTTCTTTCTGACCCAGAGATTGAACCCGTGTCTCTTCTGTTTCCTGAAATGCCAGGTGTGTTCTTTACCACCAGTGCCACTTGGGAAGCCCATTAGGAAACATGGGCAAAATACCTGATGTCCTGAACTAAAGTGGTAACAGCAGGTAGGGGAAATGGACATGTGTTTGAGAAACCTCTGTCTAGAAGGTTAATTTACTAGACTTGACTTGTGACTTGTGATCTTGACTCAAGATCATGCCTCCAAATGTAAATAAATTCAGTACGGACACCATACTGAACACTAAAGGTTCCTGTCCACAGCTCCTAGTATGATGTGGGTTAAACCATCCCATGTATTTGTGCCATGATCTATTATTCTAATGTGGAAAATCTATGTCATTCAAGCCTTTGATTTCATCATTAGCAAATGACACACTTCAGAACAATCCACCATGTTTTAATGGTGCTCTAGAGAGCTGGGCTCAGCCCTCACAAAAAAACAAAAACAAAACCATTTTCTCTACTACCTTAAGGCTGATATTCAAATAATTGAGACAATTCCTTCTTCCCAATTAGAATGGCCCCTTAAAGATGTCTACATTCTAATCCCTGAAACCTGTGCATTCTTATCTTATATAGCAAAAGGGACTTTGCAATTGTAATTAAAGATCTTGAGATGGAGAAATTATCACTGTAATTATTAATATAAGACTTTTTACAAGGAAAAAAAAAGGGTGGGGGAGACAGGAAAGATAGAAAAGGAGATATGACAATAGAGGCAGAGGTCAAAGTGATATGGGTCCATAAGCCAAAGAATGAGGAGGACCTTGCATTTCTTGCTGGAAAAGTCAAGAAAACAAAATTCTCTCTTCAAGCTTCTAGAAGGGCCAGTCACAAAGGACCTTGCCAATCTATTTTCAACTTCTAACTCCTGAACTGTAAGAAAATAAATTTGTGTTGTTTTAAACCAGTAATTCTATGGTAATTTGTCACAGCTGCAATGGGAAACCAATATATTCCCTTAACTCAAATCTTACTGGTACAAACAATATCCAGTTTATGTCTTCCCTTTGATGTAGTTCCAATATCTCAAGAACTGCTCTTACATTTAAGTGTCAGAGTAAGCATGGCTCTTCATTATTTTCATGATTCTAACCAAGACATTGCTGTAGAATCAGTCCAAACAGTCCCAATGTTATAAATTTCCACCTATTCTTAATAAGTAAGTCAATTTTACCCAAGCCAACATTCTTGAATTTTTGCTAATATTTTTGGAATCATTCTTTGAATGAAAATTCTATAGCAGCTATAGTCAGCACACACCTTTTCTTTAGCTTCCAGCTTCCATTTTATGTTAGCTTATTTGTTTACCTATTTTTTTTTCTTAGATTGGACTGAGTAATAAAAGATCCTTCCCTAGACCACCAGCTTTCAAATCATTTCATACTATACCAACAATCGGAGACTAACTCTATTGGTCTTTCCAGAATAAATAATCCCATTTCTATTTTTTGATGAGTTTAAAAGTAACAAGCTGTTCAAGTCATGGGCTTTTATATTAGAAGGTGTTGGGACCTAGAAAATTCTGTCCTACTTGGTAATATATTTATTCTAAATGTAACTTGTTTTTACTAAGTTGTCGCTGTATGCTCACGAGCTCTTTTATTTTGGCAATTTTGGTATATCTTCATATGACGATAAAAACCTTTCTTACTGGCTCTTAAATGAAAAATATGCTCAGTGTCTCAGACTCAACATCAATTGTCAACTTTTCATTAATGTAAAAGTGACTCTGTTTTCCAAAATTTTCACAGTTTTAGAACATAAAGTGAAGAGAATGAGAGGAGGCCATGGGGTATAGTCACCTAGAAGCCTGGGGTCCAGCTCAGTCCCTGACTGGTGCCTGCTGTGAAACCCTTCTCCCTCCCTTTCTAGGGCCTCCTCTACATACCTGAACACCTTCTCTCATGGCTCAGACAGTAAAGCATCTGCCTGCAATGCGGGAGACAGGGGTTTGATCCCTGGGTCAGGAATATCCCCTGGAGAAGGAAATGGCAACCCACTCCAGTACTCTTGCCTGGAAAATTCCATGGACAGAGGAGCCTGGAAGGCTATAGTCCATAGGGTTACAAAGAGTCGGACATGACTGAGCAACTTCACTTTCACTTTCACTTTCTACGCGCCTTGGTCAGCAACACTTGCTTTAGTGGCAGACTTCTGGATATCATGATTCAGCATACTGGGACTCAAGTGACAAACTTCAAGTGGGTTGCAGCTTTTCTGAGTCTTTCTGCAGACAGTCAAGGGGCTGTTTGGTCCACAGACATCAGAGGTGACACTGTTCTACATTACAAATCTGTCTAAGGCATGTTTACTCATCAATCAAAGTGAAAGGAGTCAACAAGGACATGAAAAGATGCTCAACATTATTAGCCATCAGGAAAATCCAAATCAAAACCATAATGGCATACCACTTCCCAACCATTGGATAGATATATTTTTAAAAATACTAATAGATGATAGCAAGTAATTGGTAAGGATGCTAAGAAATTGGACCTTCATACACTACTAGCTAGAAAGTAAAATGATGCAACTATTTTAACAACAAGAAATAGAGGAAAACAATAGAATGGGAAAGACTAGAGATCTTTTCAAGTAAATTAGAGACGCCAAGGGAACATTTCATGCAGAGATGGGCTCAGTAAAGGACAGATGGTAGGGACCTAACAGAAGCAGAAGATATTAAGAAGAGGTGGCAAGAATACACAGAAGAACTGTACAAAAAAGTCTTCACCACCCAGACAATCATGATGGTGTGATCACTCACTTAGAGCCAGACGTCCTAGACTGTGAAGTCAAGTAGGCCTCAGGAAGCATCACTATGAATAAAGCTAGCGGAGGTGATGGAATTCCAGTTGAGCTATTTCAAATCTTGAAAGATGATGCTGTGAAAGTGCTGCACTCAATATGCCTGCAAATATGGAAAACTCAGCAGTGGCCACAGGACTGGAAAATGTCAGTTTGCATTCCAATCCCAAAGAAAAGCAATGCCAAAGAATGCTCAAACTACCACACAATTGCACTCATCTCACACACTAGTAAAGTAATGCTCAAAATTCTCCAAGCCAGGCTTCAGCAATACATGAACCATGAACTTCCAGATGTTCAAGCTGGTTTTAGAAAAGGCAGAGGAACAAGAGATCAAATTGCCAATATCCACTGGATCATCGAAAAAGCAAGAGAGTTCCAGAAAAAACATCTATTTCTGCTTTATTGACTATGCCAAAGCCTTTGACTGTGTGGATCACAATAAACTGTGGAAAATCCTGAAAGAGATGGGAATACCAGACTACCTGACCTGCCTCTTGAGAAACCTGTATTCAGGTCAGGAAGCAACAGTTAGAACTGGACATGGAACAACAGACTGGTTCCAAATAGGAAAAGGAGTATGTCAAGGCTGTATATTGTCACCCTGCTTATTTAACTTATATGCAGAGTACATCATGAGAAACGCTGGGCTGGAAGAAACACAAGCTGGACTCAAGATTGCCAGGAGAAACATCGATAACCTCAGATATGCAGATGACACCACCCTTATGGCAGAAAGTGAAGAAGAACTAAAGAGCCTCTTGATGAAAGTAAAAGTGGAGAGTGAAAAAGTTGGCTTAAAGCTCAACATTCAGAAAACTAAGATCATGGCATCTTGTCCCATCACTTCATGGCAGATAGATGGGGAAACAGTGGAAACAGTGGCTGACTTTTTCTGGGCTCCAAAATCACCGCAGATGGTGACTGCAGCCATGAAATTAAAAGACACTTACTCCTTGGAAGGAAAGTTATGACCAACCTAGATAGCATATTAAAAAGCAGAGACATTACTTTGCCAACAAAGGTCCGTCAAGTCAAGGCTATGATTTTTCCAGTGGTCATGTATGGATGTGAGAGTTGGAGTATAAAGAAAGCGGAGAGCTGAAAAATTGATGCTTTTGAACTGTGGTTTTGGAGAAGACTCTTGAGAGTCCCTTGGACTGCAAGAAGATCCAACCAATCCATCCTAAAGATCAGTCCTGTGTGTTCATTGGAAGGACTGATGTTGAAGCTGAAACTCCAATCTTTGGCCACCTGATGCAAAGAGCTGACTCATTGGAAAAGACCCTGATGCTGGGAAAGATTGAGGGCAGGAGGAGAAGGGGACGACAGAGGATAAGATGGTTGGATGGCATCATTGACTCGATGGACATGGGTTTGGGTGGACTCATGGAGTTGGTGATGGACAGGGAGGCCTGGCATGCTGCAGTTCATGGGGTCACAAAGAGTTGGACACGACTGAGCAACTGAACTGAACTGAACTGAACTGAACTTTAACAACAGTCCAGCACTTCCTCAGGGCTTCCCAGGTGGCTCAGTGGTAAAGAATCTGCCTGCCAATGCAGAAAATGTGGGTTCTATCCCTGGGTTGGTAAGGTCCCTTGGAGAGGAAAATGGCAGCCCACTCCAGTATTCTTGCCTGGAAAAATCCCATGGACAGAGCAACCTGGTGGGCTACAGTCCACGGGGTCACAATGAAGTACTGATATATATGACTGCATGGATGAACTTTGAAAACATTATGCTAAAAGAAACCAGTCACAAGGGACCACACATTGTATGATTCCATTTATATGGAACACTCAAAGAAAGCAAATTCATAGAGATTGAAAATGGATTAGTGGTTTCCTAGGGCTAGAGGGGGTTGAGGACCTGAGAGATGACAGCTAAGCGGTGTAGGTTTCATTTTGGGGTGATTAAAATGTGCTAAAATTGATTATGGTGATGCTTGTGTAACTCCCAAGGTACTAAAAGCCACTGCATTATACAGTTTAAATGACTCAATTATATGGCATGTCAATTATATCTTAATAAACCTGTTTTATAAAAAAAGAAGTGGAACAAATGAATATTTCCCACTCAATTATATCCTGAGCTGCATCAGTTGCATAACCCATATTACCTCCTCCGTCCACCTCTCCCTCCAGCCCCACTTCCTCTTTGCTTATGATCAATGGGACCAAATCAACAGCAGCTCCTGAGAGAGACAGTGCCGAACTAGTCAGAATTTTATATTTGTTTTGTTTGTGAAACAATGAATGGCAGGGAGGCATTTGCTTAATCCTGCTGGTTTCTTTCTGAAAACTCCTGCCACAGCCCAACTGCATGGGTTATTATTTCCAAAGGGATGTTCACCTTAAGTATTTATTTCGGTTACCTTCCATGTATGCTCCAAGGCTCCACTCCACTATGTCAACATTCATGTGTATTTACTTCTGCTGATTTCTCATTATTTCTTCTGGGCCTGACCTCTAAAGAGAGGTGATGGTTGATTGCCTTTACGACATGATCTGAGTGTTGTCATCTGATCCAAGCCTCCTCAGCCAAATTGTCTCCAGTCTCCCCTTTTCACTAGCTAGCTAATCCTCTTGTCTTGAACGTGAAACCCCCATTATTATCTCTCCTTTGGAATAAGGCACAGAACTCCTCCTTGAACTATAAATGTGCCTCGGAAAGGAAAGCGTAATGATACACCCCCACATATTTACCCCAGTACAGAGTCAGTTGTTCAATAGTGTTTCTAAAGAATGGGTTGGGAAGGTATGGAGCAAGCAGCACAGTCTAAGGAAGGTTTTGCTATGTTGATAACCTCAGCCCTGGGAAGATGCACAGAGCCAGGGAAAGCCTCAGGGCAATGAACATCTGCTTATGCAGGTCACTGAAACAGAGAAAGGGACCATTAAAGGAAAGATGAGGTTTTAGTGTAAGAGATTTTTTACTTTTACCTGGGATGGGCCCAGACTCCTTTTTGTCTTGAGACAAGAGTCTTCTTTCTTTATTCCACTTCAGTGCAGTATTATTCTACTACTACTGAACTTCTGTAATATTTCAGTGATAGTAGAAGTAGCTTCTCTCTCCCCTTGGAAATACATCAGCTAATAAAGATTGCAAGAGCCCCAAGATTCAATAGGGTGCAGAGGACTACCTAATGAAAGCAGAAGACTATTTGCATCTCACAGGCCCCATTTCCATGGGACTCAGCAACATTCTGAAGTTTATTGGCATATGATCTGTCAAATAAAACACACGTTTCATATATAGCACATTATTAAATAATGATTATGTCTCAAGGTAGGAGCTGAACATATTTCATTTTTCCCTCTGCTATTAACTAAGAAGGTTGCTTTCCGCGGCTTTCTTGACAAGTACAGTCAAATCAACACTGAGCCTGGCACTGAAATTAAGTGCCACTTCTTCCTCCCATGCACAGGCCCCTCCATGTGTCCATTTTAAAATTATTTCTGATTGTTATGATCAGCAAAGGTGAAAGATTCATGATAGTGTAGCTGCAGGCCCTCCACTCTGAGCTTTATTTCCAATGTTTTTAATACATAATGCTGCATTTCAAGCCATGTACAGTCAGAGGGACTAGCTCTGCCTCTCGGGGGATGTAGAAGTGATTCCCCAGCCAAACCTACTGAAGTCTTTCCCTCTTTGGAAATGAAATGAAATTCTCAAATTAGATCAATTGGGCCTTGCCAGTTTTTCTTTCTACCCCCAATTTCTTGAATTCTTTTGCTGGCTTCATTTATTTTAGTGTATGGAGCTTAAACATACTAAACTTTTAGGTTCTGTTTCATGTTTTCTGGCCAATAAGTATTCTTGCCTGGAGAATCCCCATGGACAGAGGAGCCTGGCAGGCAACAGTCCATGGGGTCACACAGAGTTGGACATGACTGAGTGACTAAGCACAGCACACATGATCAGATACAGATTCAAATATTTTAACTGAAAATGTTTATTTTACTAACATAAGCATATAAGATTCCTACATTCTGTCATATACACTATATTAGAAATATCACAATATTACTCATTCACTCTTTTCATTCATTAACTTTTGCTTTCTTGTGACAGTTTTATTATTAAAAAAAGACCTAGATTTGGACCTGTGTTGGTCTTGGGCAAGTTATTTAATCTTTACTGGCCTCAGTTTCTTTGGTTCAGTGGTGTTATAGATTGAATTGTGCCTTCCTAAAATTTATATGCTGAAGTCCCAATCTCAAGTATCTCAGAATGTTAACTTATCTGGATATAAAGTCTTTACAGGGGTAGTCAAACTAAAATAGGTTCATTGAGGTGGCCCCTGTGTTGTGTCACTTCAGTACAATATAACTTGTATCCTTATAAAAAGGAAAAATGTGGACACACAGGCTTGCACAGAACGTGGGTGATGTGAAGAGACCTAGGGAAAAAAACAGCCAAGGAGAAAGACCTGGAAGAGATCCTTCCCTCAGAGTCCTCCATCACTAATTTGAGGCTTGTAGCCTCCATAACCGCAAAACAAAAAATTCCTGTTGTTTAAGCCACCTACATTGTGGTGCTTTGGTATGACGGCCCTAGAAAACTAATACTGATGACAATAATAAGGTCATGTTCTTAAGGTCATAGAACATTAATGTGTCAGACATTGCCGGTCACTTGCCTAAAGACCATCACCTTTTGTTACTTGCTAACAGAGCTCCAAATTTCCTTAGGTATTGGGAAAAGCTCCCTTGATCTTAGAAATGTGGGTGCAATCCTTGGGATAGGGTGACACAACAGTGGCTAAGGAGATGTGGGGGGAAACTGCTGGGGGGAGGGGTCCTGAGAAGGATATTGTTTCTGGACAAGAGAGTCACAGGTGGAGAAGCACTGCCTTTTGCCACCCTTTGTCTCAGGCTTGGAAGTGGATTGTGGGAGGATGTGATGCTTGACACTGACGTCTCAGAATGTGGGAACACTGTGGAGGCCAAAAGTATCACAGAGACGCTGAGCTGATCAGGAGCTCTGATTTCATTGATTGGCTGAATCAACTCCAGCAACTCCCTGGATCCAGACTGTTTGTTATGTAAGAAAAAGAAACTTCTACTGTTTGGGCATCTCAGCCAGAGATTCTCAAACTGAAGAAACAAGGCTGCTATTTTATAATGTGCACTCATCATACATGGGTTCCCTTTCCCCTTGTTCCCCTGTCTAAGCTTCTGTAGCTTTCCTCCCCACTCTGCCTCTGAAGCCTTACTCCTTTAGGCTGCCTGCATAACCTGTTTCTCAATCTTTGGTATCATTAATTTGGAAAAACTGTATTTGGCTTGTTCATAAGCATATTTTATTCTTTTCTCTTCCTTTACTCGCCTCAGTCAGTTTTTTCCCCTAAACTGACCTTCTCTCCTGCTGTTTTAGCTCAACAAAATGGTTTAGTCTCCCTGGTGTTTGTTTTTGTGTGACTTAGACTATAATCTCCTGGGATAAGGACCTTGCCTTTTGAAAGGTTTGCCTTATAAAGCATCATGTATACATCTGGGGATTTACAAATTATAGATAGAGCATGCCCAGGGCTTTGGGGAGTGTCTGCAGTAGAGAATGGATGGGAAAGAGACTGGAATCATCGAACAGGCTCTGGCCTTTTCCAGGAGGAGGTCAATGGTTTAATTTGGCCCAAGGTAATAGTAAGCAGAAATCCAAGTGAGAAATGGCCTGGATGAGGAGGCAGAGAGGATAAGGAAAGGAGCACATTTTAAACTAATTTCCATTTAATACCTTACTGCTGATTCTGCAACAAGGAAAAAAGAGAAAAATATGTCTTCCTCCTCCTCCAGGAGTCCTCCCCCCACTACCCTAGGAGTAATCACTATGCATTAACCCAGAAAAAGTTTATGAATACATAGTCACATATAATTAGAGATAATGTTTACTACTATTGCCTTTTTATTTTGTATAAATGGGTTCACAGTAAACACTATTCTGTAACCTGTTATTTTACTTCAAAATACATCTTGGATATTTTCCCATGTCTGTATACATTCCATAAATGCCTGAGTAAATGGTGAAATTGCTTTCCCAAAATTATCCTTCAAGAAGGAAGGATAATTATTTTGAGGTCCTTGCAACATCTCTCAGATTATGAAGAGCTTTCCTCATTGCTTATTTTTTAATTTAATTTTTATTTTACATTGGAGTATAGTTGATTTACAATGTTATGTTAGTTTCAGGTGTACAGCAAATTGATTCAGTTATAAATATACCCATTCTTTTTCAGATTCTTTTTCCATGTGGGTTATTACAGAGTATTGAGCAGAGTTCCCTGTGCTATAGAGTAGATCCTTGTTGATTATCTATTTTATATATAGTAGTGTGTATATGTTAATCCCAAACTCCTAATTTATCCCTCCCCCCATATTTCCCCTTTGGAAAACCTAAGTTGTTTTTTTTTTTTTTCTCATCACTTAATTCTGAACAAAAGATTGCTATTTGAGAAAGATGCATCAGCCTACAACAACCTCATTCAACAGTAATTTTGAATGCTTATTGAGATTTCCTGGTGGAATTGATTAAAAGGAGGGCAAAGAAATCAATCAATTGATCAGATTAGTTTTTACTCTTGGGGGCAAGAACTCAAAATTTCAAGCTTGACATTGTGTAAATAAGCCTTTCAAAGATCATTTAATAAGTAACAGAATAAGTAGCTGTGATGTGAAATCCCACATATACCTCTACAGAATGAATGATAAAACTATTTTCCTGATGTTATGTGAACAGGCACCTGTGATCTCAGATAATATTTCTAGTGACTGTGTTCTATGTTGGCCAACAAATGCTGTCTCTCAGGTAATAGATGGAAATAAGTGAAATGTACTCTGGAAATCAGGGGCTTTCCTGGTGGTTCAGCAGTAAAGAATCTGCCTGCAATCCAGGAGCTGCAGGAAATGGTTTGATCCCTGGGTTGGGAAGATCCTCTGGAGAAGGACATGGCAATCCACTCCAGTACTGTTGCTTGGAGAAGGTGGACAGAGGAGCCTGGCGGGCTACAGTCCATAGGGTCACAGAGTCGGACAAGACTGAAGCGATGTAGCATGCATGTACTCTGGAAATTATAGGTTAGATGGCACAGAGAGGAAATCCAGTTTATTTAATATTTAAATGATATAAATAATAACTATTTAAGAAATGCAAAGAGGTAGAAACATTTCCAAATTAACTAATACATTTACATGATATGTGATCTTAAATGCGACCGTATAATGAGATTAATAAATTAAACATAAATAGCATTTGACTATTCCATTCATAATACTGAAAGCATATATACTTAAGTTAGCCAAAGCCTTTAAAAACAAATTTTCACGTTGGAGAGTATGAGATTGTTTTACATTCTAGGCAACTTTCTATGAGAGTTGTAATGGAAGATCTATCCCATTTTTCTGTTTTTTTTTTAATTGAAAGATAATTGCTTTACAGAATTTTGTTTTCTATGAAACCTCAACATGAATCAGCCACAGTATATATATATATCCGCTCCCTTTCGAACCTCCCTCCCATCTCCCATTCTTGAGGGCTGCCTGAGTGCATTGGTGTGTGGTCAGTCATGTGGGACTCTTTTCAAGCCCGTGGACTATGGCCCACAAGGCTCCTCTGTCCATGGGACTTCCCATGCAGGACTACTGAAGTGAGTTGTCATTTCCTCCTCCCAGGGGATCTTCCCAACCCAGAGACTGAACCCACATCTTCTGTGGCCCCTGCATTGGCAGGCGAATTCTTTACCCCTGAGCCACCTGGGAAGTCCAAGGGCTCCCTAGTACTCTCTAACAGAGAAGTACCATGGTTTATTTTGCCATTTGTCTATGATAGTCATTTCTATTTTATGTTCTTCAATTACATACAAGACTGCAATCAATTTCCTCAAATCTTCATGTACTCTTGCACATATGTCTATGGAATAAATTCCTCCAAGTGTAAGTTCTGGGTCAATTTATATTATAGTTGAATAGAATGTTCTAGTCCTTCTCTATTTTCTCTCTTCCTTACATGAAGGAGTTCTATTAGTACAGTGCATTTGAGTTCCACTGTTTGTGGCAATCAAAATCAGCAAGGGAAATGCTTTCCTACCTTATATATTTTCACTTTGAAGTCCATAGGGCCCCTTCCCCTCCACTAAGCCCAGGACACAGCAGGATCCCAGCAGGGGAGGACCTAATAGAATTGAGAATCTGGTAACTTCAAATCTGAAGGATGACTCAAAGATAAAAAGACCCTCTGAGGAGGGAAAGAATTCTGAAAAGAGGGGGTGAGAAAGGACATAGGAAAAAAGATTAGAGCAGAGGTTCCCTGATTTTCATCTGAGTTGGACTCTGTGTGGTCTGATAAGGGAGTTAAGAGGACTAGCACACCTAACCTCTGGGGTTTTTTTAATACTTCAGTTCTCCTCCACCTTCACACTCTGACAGATATGATGAACATGACTAAGATGTGATAATAAATATTACCAAATTGCCCTCCAGAAAAGCTGTTTCAAATTTTACTCCCACCTACAGATTGACCAATATTTTGTATTATCAAACTTTTAAATTATTGCCAATTAGTGAAAAATAATATCTCAGTAATATTTCTTTATATAGTGGGTTGGCCAAAAATTTTGTCTGATTTTTTCCTTAACATCTTATAGAAAAACCCAAGCAAACTTTTTGGGCAACCAATATAAGTTTAAGCATCTTTGCTTGGTCATGAACCAATTCTTTGTCTTCTTCTGCGTCTATTTTTTTTTTCTTTGTTTCCCATTGTTTATATTTTTCTTCTTAATATGTTAAGAGCTTATTGTATATTTAGGAGATTAATCCTTTATCCATCAAGTGGGGCAAGTTACTCTATTATGCATCTTTTTATGTTGTTAATTCACTAATATTTCTATGCAGAAGACTTATTTTCTTAAGTGATCAAATTTACCAGTCGTTTTCCTTACAGCTTCTGTTGCGAAGTGCTGTTATATTTTAATGCTAACTGGTTAATGCATCAGAACACAGGAAAGCAATCAGAACTTCATTCTAGCCACTTACCAGGCAAGTAATTTTGGATAAGTCACATAAACTTCAGTAATTTTCTACCTCTACAGAGGGAAACTTTATCATCTGTCTCCCTTCGTTTCTCTCTGCTGTTCTGAGAATTGAATGAGGCCAAGTTTATCAGAGGTTTTTCACCCTTCGCAGTCTACATGAGTGGTAAAGTAGTTTAGGCCTGCAAATTAAGGATGACAAAATGTGACCTAGTTTTAGAAATTGAATTTTTCAAAACTAAACCCTTGAATTAGGAAAAAGTAATTCAGATTTGTGGGATCAACTATATAAAATTCAAGCAAGACAAAGAGAGGATTTTATGAGGGCTTCTTTCTCTTATTGATCAAAGCTCCCCCAACCATCCCAGATGAGTGCACAGGGCATGAAAGAGCTCAGCCGAAGGGTTTATGTTGTCCTGCCTGTGACCCAGCCTGGTCAAAGACACTCAGGCGTTCTGCATCCTCCCCTTGTTCTGCATTCTCCCCTTTCTACAAGCCCTCCCTTGGGGAGAGTGAGGGCACTGAGAGAGAGGAGGAGTGTCATTTTTAAAAAAAAAATATTGCCCATGTTGAGAAGGTGCTGAATGGAACTCGCTTGTCTTCTATCATAAACATGAAGAAGGAGAGAGAGAAAAATCAGTATTCACCCCTTAAGATTATGGGCTTTGAGGTGGACAGTCTTGGCTTTGAATCTACCAATGCTAGCTGTGTACTGTTAGGCAAGTTACTTAAACTCTCTGAGCCCTAGCTGCTGCTGCTGCTGCTGCTGCTAAGTCGCTTCAGTTGTGTCCGACTCTGTTGACCCCATAGACGGTAGCCCACCAGGCTCCACCGTCCCTGGGATTCTCCAGGCAAGAATACTGGAGTGGGTTGCCATTTCCTTCTCCAGTGCATTAAAGGGGAAAGTGGAAGTGAAGTCACGTAGTTGTGTCCGACTCTTAGCGATCCCATGGACTGTAGCCTACCAGGCTCCTCCGTCCATGGGATTTTCCAGGCAAGAGTACTGGAGTGGGGTGCCATTGCCTTCTCCGGAGCCCTAGCTGCCTCCTGTCTAAAATGGGACGTGAATGCCTACCTGCCAGGGTAGGGGAGAGAATACAAGAGAGAATGCACGTAAGGTACTTAGCAGAGTAACTGGAGCAGAATGTAAACCCAGTAAATGTTAGTTTTCCTTCTGAATCCTCTAAATCTTTTATAAGGGTCAGGCTTAGTTTTGTTCATTCACCTTAGTGATTCACAGATTAATCTCCCATCCACGGTTTAGCTTCATGCTTTTGAAGCTAAACAATATCATTTCTTTTATCCTCTTTCACCTGGGCTCAAATTTTCCAGACTTGGCCATTATCATACCCTCTTCAGAACTCTCCTCTAATCCTCTCCATTTCTCTTAATTTGTGGATCAACAGTTTGGGAAATGGATTTGCTCCTGAAGACCAAGAAGATCCAACAGGCACAGATACAACAGACTTTCTTCCCCTGGCCCCTCCAAAGCCACCCAGTTAAACCTCACTCCCAGGCAGAAAATAGAGTCCGTTTCTTTGAATTCATGTGATGTCAATGACTCCTCATTTCCTGCCATTCCAATATTATAGCTTCCCCCTCCCTTCCTCAGAGAATCCCGAATTAGGGTTATTAATACTCCTGACTAGGTCCCCTGAGGGCTTACCCAGGGCTCAGTGGGTAAAGAATCTCCCTGAAATGCAAGAGATGTAGGCACACACCGGTTTGATCCCCAGATCAGGAAGATTCCCTGGAGGGGGGCATGGCAACCTACTCCAGTATTATTGCCTGGAGAATCCCATGGACAGAGGACCCTGGCGAGCTATGGTCCATGGTGTCACAGAGTCAGACACGACTGAAGCAACTGAGCATGCACCCACAGGTACCCTGAAGAAAGCAGACCATCTGGTACCTTTGGTAAGTTTCCAAATTGTAATCATTAAAAACGAATCCCCCAAATAAGTTAAAAATGAACTAATAGCCAAACTTTTCAGTTTCTTCACCTATGCGAAGGAGGCAGATGGCCGAATGGCCTGCATTAGAGAAAGCTCCCACCGAGGCCACAGAGCAGTCAGCCTTCAAGGGCAGTGACTTCAGGATGCAGACATATGGAGAGGTCATTTGTTTCTCATTTACCCAACAGATAAGAATATGGAAATAGTCTCAGTCCATTTGTTTGATGGGCCTCCTAAGCCAGTAATAAACAAATCAATACAATTAGTTTTGGGCCATTGTCATTAAGGAATCTTCACTGCTGGGACACGATCTAATTATACCTCTTGCTTCACAGGAAAGGAAACCTCTCAAGATGGGTGGTATCTCTTGAGGTTGAAGCAGTGTGGTTGTGGGTGGGGTGGCTCAGAGGCAGTGTCTGTGTGACTCTTTGAGAATGGAGTGCATGCATCAGGCACAGCTGGGGCCTGCCCAGGATGGTTCTAAGTGCTCCTGCTACAAGTTCTTGGGAATTCGTCTGAGCAAATCGGCATTCTGGGTGAAGCTCAGATATAACAATGCTAACAAATTGAAATAATGAACAAAGATTAAAATGAGGATGTCTAATCCAGAAATGATATCAAACCAGAAGCCAGAATGCCTGGTATGGGTCCTCTGCATCCCTCTGTAGTTGTGACAGATCTACAGAGCTGCCTCTGCCTCAGTTTTCCAGCTAAGTCTCTAGCACATTGTAACTAACAAGCAGCTAATATTCTGTAAATAAGATCTGTGAACTCAGTCTTGCTTGCACAAAGCATGCTTTGGACCACAGCTGATGCTCCATGGACTTAAGGCTTTGAATACCAACTATCTGCATCTCAGAAGGATTATTTCATATGAACAGAGGAACCATTTCACATCTTTTCATTCCCTCCCCTCACTTCCAAGTAGAACTCATCCTTAAACCTAAAGAGATGGTTGTCCAATCAACATAGTTGACATTTTGATTTGGGAGTGACCTTAGAAACATATGTGGGGCCAACATCCAAAGTTTTAAAATAGGAAACTAAAGGACAGAGTAGTTAACTTATTTGCCTAGGTTACCCCGCTTGATGTGGATAGTTTGATACTTGAATCTACAACTCAATTGGTGGGCTCCCTCAGCTACATCCTAACAACTCCTTATTTCTAAAATTCCCTGCAAAAGAAGACTCTCAAATAATAAAACTTTTGGAAAGCTTAATTTACTACCTCAATCTGTAGTCTTTTCCTACTGGGTTCCACAGAGATCATCAATGGAGAAAAGTTACCTACCTAAGATTATGCAACTTCTAAGCCAGTAATCAATTAAATATATATGTTTGGAGTTGATTTTATATCTCTTTCCTTTTCGAAGTACAGTGAGATACATATTGCTTTAAAAATCTATATTTAAACATATGAATATGCTTCATATACCTCAGATGATATGAAAGTGAAAGTCGCTCAGTTGTCTCTGACTCTTTGTGACCCCATGGACTATATAGTTCATGGAATTCACCAGGCCAGAACACTAGAGTGGGTAACCTTTCCCTTCTCCAGGGGATCTTCCCAACCCAGGGATTGAACCCAAGTCTCCCGCATTACAGGCAGATTCTTTACCAGCTGAGCCACCAGGGAAGCCCAAACCACCACAAACATATGGAAGGATTCTACAACTGGAAATTACAACCTGGAGGTGAATGACCTAGGAAAGCCTCCTGACCTTTATCAGACTATGATGTAAGTGAGAAATAACTGTTTTTATTAAGCTAGCATAATACCAGGCCTGACTGTTATAGGACAGTAAGGTAGCATTAATTATCTTGACAAATACTTTATCAAACAAATGAGACTGAACACACTATTATTTGGGATTACAAAGTCAACCATAGGATAGCAAGTCAAGCAGAGCAAGAAATTCCCCCCTTCAGCATCTGACAAGTTATCTGCAACAAGATTATGACAAGGATACTGTCATTTTTAGCACTTTTTCCCAATAATAGTAAAATTTACATCTTCTATTATTCTCTCCATTTTCTAATGCCAGTAAAAATGTCTATTAAGTCAGTACCTAGCATACACACAATGAGCACTCTGTGAAGGTTAATCTTAAGTGTCAACTTGACTGAGTCACAGGGTGCTCCAATGTGGCTGACTATGAATCAATCAGCAGGCTGAGTAAAGCAGATTGCCCATTCTAATGTGGGTGGGCCCCATCTTATCAGTAGAAGACCTGGAGAGAAATAAAAGATTGATCTTCTGGTAAGTAAAAAGAAACTCCCCCTGCCTGACTGCTTTGGCTGGGACATTGGGTTTTTTCCTGCCTTTGAACTCATTATTGGTTCTTCTTAGGCCTTCAGCCTGTAAGCCCTTGGACTGGAACTAGATCACTGGCTCCCCTGGGTCCATTTTCCAACTGCGGATCTTGGGACTTGTCAGCCTCCATACCACAAGAGCTAATTCCTTAAAGTAGGTCATATATGTGTGTGTATATACACACACATATGTATGTATATATTCCATCTTTTATGTTCTATTTCTCTGAAGAACTCTAATAAACACCCAATGATTGTTTGTAAATGAACAAATGGATTAGAAAACTTGATTCAAGAGACTTGATAAGGCCAAAATTTCTTCCCGAAAAAAGAGACTTTACTTAAAAACAGAAATCTCCAGTAGAACATCAGAAATAAGATTGCTAAATATTTAAGGTGGTATGGATCCTAAGAAGCATAGGATGTGGTTAAGATATCATTTAGGCCTCAAAATGGACAGGGAATGTATTAGGAAAGTGGAACCAGAAATATGTTCAGATATGTTACTACCAAGATTGAGTCAACATTGTGATAAATCCCAAGACATTTTGACAGATATTCTACTATTTGAAAAACATCATAGAGTGGCAGAGCTTTATAGAGATATGAACACAGACGCTACTAGGAGCCTGAGCAGAGATGAGAAAGGTGCTCAGATGAGAAAGGGGAACAAATTTGGAGAGAAGAGATATCTCCATGAACTTGCTTGTGTCCAGGAGGAAATGGCCCTGTACAATGGAACATTTTCAGATTATGGAGATTCCTGATAAGCTTGTTGATATCAATTTGAAACAGTTCTGAATGACCAAATTCAATCCCTCTTCTTATTTAATGAACATGCTGAAAGGATAGTGTGGACTAAACAAATAAATCAATACACACTGAACATGTTTTGAAATCAGAATAAACTGTAATAAAAAGACAGATAGCATACCAAAGTCCTGAACTGTCTTTTATTCTAAAGAGCTGAGAACGCTCCTATAATATGTTATCTTATTCAAAGCTGGGAGATAGGCGTTCCTTTTGGATAGTTCAAGAAGGCTCACATTTTAGAAAACTAGATGATTTCAAGATAACAGGGAACATTTGAGAAATAATCAATGTCAGGAGTCAATTAACTATGTAGATCTTAATGCAAGATCAGGAGCAAGGGGTAAGGTTCAGCAGAGACACCAGAGCTGAAGAGATGACAGCGGTAGTTTCTGTGTCTTTCTTTTCAAACTAAGTTCACCTTTCTATTTCTGGTGTCCCCTAAATTCTCTTGTTGTCCAAGTCCTACTCCAAAGGCTATTTTTCTGTGTTGTCTCCTTGTCAGTTTCTCTCGGCTTCTCTAGGTGTGCCCCAAGGCCATGGCTTCTGGACTCTGCCAGCTCTACCTAGCAGCATCTACCTCTTCAGCCACTTGAAAAACGTCTGGCACAAATTGTTTTATAATAGATGTTCTTTACTTCCAAAGACAGCATCAGTTTTGAAAGGTTACTGAATGATATAAGCAATTGAAGAAAAAAGAATGTAAAATTAAACTCAACAGGGAGTAAAATGATATATAAAAGTAGGTCTTGTTGTTTTTCTGTCTCTAAGTCATGTCCAACTTTTTTGTAACCCCATGGACTGCAGCCCACCAATCTCCTCTGTCCTTGGGATTTCCCAGGCAAGAATACTGGAGTGAGTAGCCATTTCCTTCTCTGGGAGATCTTCCTGACCGAGGGATTGATACTATGCCTCTTGCATTGGCAGGTGGATTCTTTACCTACTGTGCCATCTGGGAAGCCCAAAAGTAGGTCTAGTGGTACTTTAAAAATAAGTCAACAAATGTAAGAAGATGTCAACTATATTACCCACTCATCCTTTCACAGGCCCAGCCCTTAGGGTGAAGTAAGGGTGTAACATTAGAGGCAATTCAATCTCAGGGCCCCAGGAGAGGACAGAAATTCAGCTAGTTAGTAGAACAGGTGATGGAATATGGCTTATGAATGACATAACCATGCAACAGATCTGCAGTACCCCAAACTTCCAAATCCACGTGCTTATTGTTGTTGTTGAGTTGCTAAGTCGTGTCTGACTCTTTGTGACCCCATGGACTATGTGACCCCATGGACTGTAACATGCCAGGTTTCCCTGTCCTTCACTATCTCCCGGAGTTTGCTCAAACTCATGTCCATTGAGTCGGTGATGCCATCCAACCATCTCATCCTCTGTCATCGCCTTCTCCTGCCCTCAATCTTTCCCAGAATCAGGGCCTTTTCCAATGAGTTGGCTCTTTGTGTCAGGTGGCCAAAGTATTGGAGCTTTAGCTTCAGCATCAGTCCCCCCAGTGAACTGGGTAGGTTTCCTTTAGGATTAACTGGTTTGATCTCTTTGCTGTCCAAGAGTCTTTCTCCATCACCACAATTCAAAAGCATCAATTCTTAGCACTCAGCCTTCTTTATGGTTCAACTCTCATGTCCATACTTTTTTCCAAAGCTGGAAAAACCATAGCTTTGACTAGTATGGACCTTTGTTGGCAAAGTGATGTCTCTGCTTTTTAATACACTGTGTCATTTCTTTCAAGGAGCAAGTGTCTTTAATTTCATGGCTGCAGTCACCATCTGCAGTGATTTTGTAGCCCAAGAAAATAAAATCTGCTTATTAATCTTACATATTTATTTAATCCCCAACTTCTCCCTTTATTCATTGTCTTATTTTGAGTCTACCTAGATTCCTGCTCAGTACTTCCCTCAGGGTGGCTTATACTATACTCTAGGTAGTCCTATACCACAGCTTACTTCCATTCCCAAATTAGGTTTGCATATATATTTTATGTTACCATGGTGTTACACAAGGGTAGCTTGGTTTCCTAAGACACCTTGTATGGAATGGGTGGGGTTCAATGTTGGTGACAAGCTACTACTAATCAGTTTTCTTTCAAACTACATTAAAATTTATCATCAAATAATCAGATAGCTAGTTTACAATAATAGATTGCTTTTTCTTTTTAATAAGCTCATACATTTCACATTTTTTTGTTTGTTTCTTTTTGATGTAAGTCATTTTTCTCATATAAGCCTACTTACACTAAAGCATCATTAAATCTACTATTTTATTTTACTTCTCATTAATTATGTCTTATTTATCCAGTGTAAGGCTCTCTTGATAATTCTGTAGGCTTAAAGAACACGAATAAAATTATTCCTATTCATTAACTCACTGGGCCTCCAGTCTGTTCTTAGAAGGGCAATGAGTTAATTCATTGGCAGGGAAAGAGCAAAGATTATGGAGTGAGAAAATCTAACTAGCCTCAGTGTGGGCTGCTAACTTGTCTGAAACTTAGTTTACTCATCTGTCAAACAGGAATAATAATATATACTGCAAATCCCTTGGGGCAGTGTACATTAAATTGTATATTCATATCAGGATGTTACATTGGAAGTTTTGGCTGAAAATTCAGCTTTCATAGACAATAGATACTAAAATGATTTATGAGACAGACCAACCTGCAGGATTTGAAAATGAAACAACTAAAACCAATTTCATAATCTTAAGCAAGTCAGCCACAGAGAATACAAGAAGCTTGAGACAGGAAAGAATATGTGCAGGAACTTCAGTGTGAGCTACGCTATGAGGTCCCTTCGCCAAAGGGGTGTTCACCCCTTTACATCCAATCAAGTGAGGGAGACTTTGACACAGCCACTTGGAAAAGTGGTATCTATTCCCTACAGCAGAGGAGATGTAGTGAAAATGGCACCTAACATTCAGTGGCAGCAATGAGTTGAGAAGTGTCTCCCAGCATTTCTTGGGACAAAAATTGTATGAGTGTGTGTCTTAGATTAAACACAGCCCATGTAAACAAGGGGACCAGAATGAGGTTGTGTTAAGCTCTATTCTGTTCAATAGGGCCTTTGAGATGGGAAAACTCATCAAATAGAACCTGAGCCTCATCCTCCCACCCCTAATTCCTTGGGACTATGGAAGGAGTAAGGAACTAGAAGAAAATGAATCATAGCCTGCCTCAAGAGAATTGTATTGCTGGGAGATTCCCAATACCGAAGGTGGGAGGGGAATTCCAAATGTTCAGTGGGAAAAAGTGCTTTAATATAGGTCAGGCCCAGAGGGCCTGAGGCCAACATCCAGCAGAACTGGCCATGCAAGAGCTTGCCACTCCTCACCTATTGCTCCAATTCCAAATGATCTATAAATAGCAGCTAGCTAGTGAAGAGAGAAGCCAGAGCATAAAAGAAATGAAATGCATTACATTTACAGGCTGTGGGCCCACTGAGAAGAGAGAGAAGAGCTGTAACTTTGAATGAAGTTAGAAAGTTTGACTGCTACATGGGACTGGACATTTCAAGTACCAAACTGTGACAGTATTTTGTTACTCAAAGTGACCAGAATATTTTTATTTCCTAAGAGGTATCAGAAAAAGGCATGGGTATATTCAACCTGAGGTTTAATTCACAGCAGAGGAAAAACTGAAAATACTTTAAAGAGAGAGATGACAAAATAATTTTGTAATATTATATGTAATATATGCTAAAAATATATAGGAGTTTTTAAGGTCAACCCATCTTGTGAAGATTTTCAAAAAACTGTTCCTGGATCCTAGAATTTAATCCCCAATTTGAAAATCCACGAGAGTCTAGAGTGTGGTGCAAGAAGAGAAAAGGTGAAGGAATTTCATGGGAAAGCTCTTGCTTTGTTGAATCTCCACCTCCTCACTTCTACCACACGTCTGGTGAGGGGATCAGGGGGAAGATCACTGGGAGATCTGTGGGCTGTGTTTCCTGGTCAGGAGCTAGAGAAGACTGATGCCTAACCAACCCCTGACTAACCAGCCTACCCTCCCAGAGTCATTCATGGGAGGGATATGCATGTTTCCATGGAGCAGATGTAGGTCATATAGGAGACAGAGCAAGTGTGGGGTTTTCCTGCATCATCCCTAAGAAGTCTGCTTAGAAGGCTCACACCCAGGATATGTACCATCCAGCTTCTAAGGGCTGAGAAAAAAGCCATAGGAGAGCATCTAGACTAGAATATGCTCAGGAACATGCTTAGCATGAGAATTGTCACAAGGGGCCCACATAGGGAAACTCTGAAGGGCCCATGAAAGCTTCATCAACCAGGCAGATCACTTTGAACCATTTGCAGACTCAGAGAACTAACAGTCAAGTAAGAACTAGTAAGGCTGAGGTTCTATCCCCTTTAACCTTCCTCCCACCTCTTGTTCATCCTGAGTTGAGGTGATCTGAAAAAAAAGCTAAAGAAAATGAAGAAAGAGATGAGCAAAGGAGAGCAGACCAAGGACCTAAGCCCATGGTCCCCTGTTTGATTGCAGACCTCCACCTGGGGGAAGGGAGAAGATCAAATGCAAACTCATGTTCAGAGTTTCAGTTATTCCTTAGAACCGGAAATCACAGTTACTGAATTGAGACTGTATTTGTGACTTCAAGACATTTTAGGGTCATTTTACCGATGAGTTAGCAGAGGGATTATGAAGTGTACTAGAATTTTCATCCAGGATAAAGGAAAGAGAATCCCTCTCAAAAAAAAAAAAAAAGTAAAGATATGGTAGAAACCACAGTTGTATTTTGTATTTTGATTGTATACACTTAGTCACTCAGTTGTGTCTGACTCTTTGCGACCCCATGGACTATAGCCTGCCAGGTTCCTCTGTCCATGGGGTTTCTCCAGGCTAGAATACTAGAGTGGTTTGCCATACCCTCCTCCAGGTTTGATTGTATACTAATCAACAATATACCCTAATGCTAGAAAAGCCTTGGCACATAGTAGCTACTCAATATTTATTGGTTGAATAATTGAATAGCAAGCTAGTTTCACATATATATGTGTGTGTACATACACACACACACACACACACACACACACACACACTGCAACTCTAAAAACTAAAGCTTTGTATAGTAATACTTCTAAGTAAGTACAATGTTACAATAATTATTAACGGTGGTAGTACCCAATTCCTTGCAATCTTGATAAACAGAGTTTGCAGTGGAAAGCATTCATCCATTCATTCACTAATTGAGATAACAAATGTTGACTAAATAACTTCTTTATTTCAGGTACCATGATGGGCAGTGGAGATACTATGATGATGCAGCTCCTGTCTTTATAAGTCTCACTGTTCAAAGAGAGAAGACAGATAAGCAAACAAACAAGTGTTTGCAGAAATCTTGAAATTTGGACTGAGGAGGAAGAGAAAGGAGAAGAAAGATGATCACAGAAAGTCCATGAGCGGGATTTTCCCTGGGCTTGCTGAGTTATGGACAGCAAGCAGTGAGCATAGAGGACAGCGTGGGCTGGGGCAATAATAGTACCAGCAAGAATAAGAAAGAGCAGAGGCTGCCAAACAGGCGTTTTGCTCTCTTCACACATTTATGCAGCACTGATTCTAGGAGCAGAAGCCGGGTTGATAGGAAATCATGGACAAATGACAGATGTCAGAATGAGCTAGAATGGATGACTGAGGAAGTTTAGTGGGGGTCAAAGGCCAGAATGCTTGCAAACTGTCTTACATTGCTTTCCATTCATTCATTTAGTCTTTCATTCCATAAATATTTATTAAATGTTGGTTCTGAGCCAGTCTGTATGCTCTGGGATGTGGGCTCTTGAAAATGGTCCATTGGAAGCTCACCCTGGTCTTCTTATTCCTTAGTTCCCTCTTCTTGCCAGGGCTTCTTATTATATAACTTTTTTAGAGAAGATAGTTCATAGTTGAGCAATTAAGAACACAGACTTGGAAAGACCCTGAATTTTGTCTAGGTGACTGCAGTCAAGTTTTTTAATTTCTCTGAATCTCGGTTTCCTCATGGGTGAAAATGCTATAGTAAAAGTACCTCCTTGAAGAGCTATTGAGTAGATTCAATGGAACAATGCATGTGAAGGAATTGGCACAGTTCCTTGCACACTGGAAGCCCTGGATAAAGGTTAGTCATTTATCATGATTGTTCTCTTTGTTTCTTTTCTGCTCTGCTCCCTGGGAAATTGGGCACTTTATTCTACTCACTGCAGATGCTGTGGTGTTTAAAATATTCCTACTTTGTGAAGCCATTTAATATTGGTGTGTGGGCTATTTTCTCTTTTTTCCCTCTTAATCAGTGTTATTGTTAACAACTCAGAAGCCACACAGTGATTATGGCTCCAAGAGGATTGAAATCTCAGTGGCTCATAACCTTTCAGAAAATGAAAGCTCTTTTAGGTTAAAATTCCAAAGGCTGGCTCCTACTGCAAAGGTGAGGGGTGTGTGTATGTCTGTGTGTGAAGAAAATTTGATAAAATTGTCTCTGACAAATTTCTGAGTCATTGGATCATGAAAAAAAGGTGTTTCTCATCCCTTGAAAGAAATTCTGGGTGCCTGTTTCAGTGCATGAATATCTCAATAAGCAGCTTGATTTTTAAATGTCAAACTTGCTACAGAACTTGGTTCTTGGGTAGGACAAATGCCTTTGATTTGTTTGAAGAAATTTGATTTGGAAATGGCCAAGTGATTAGTTGTCGAGACTAAGGCTTTGAAGTCAGAGTATGGATTTCTATTATAGGCCCTTGCAAAGCCCCAGACATTTGCATGTAAAATATTTCTAAAACTTTTGCATATGCTTAGATATTAAAATAAGCATGCTTAATGCATTTATAGGATCCCATCTGTCACATACACAATGCAGTTTAAAATGCTACCCAAAGAGGAAATATCATCTTGTTGTTTAACCTTAATCAAATAGGAGAACAAACAGACAGTGCTGATGAACTATGATTGCTGAAGTCCTAAATGAGCAGTTGTATGTAATTCTGTACATTGTGCATTTGGGATCCTGTTAAATAATAGCTTTTATGAGATCTCCATTTGAAAGAGACTCAAGAAAGGGAACTGAACCAAAGAGAGGCAAGAAGCATTCAAGTATAAAAAAAATAACAGTACAACATACATCTCTGTTAGTAACTAATGGTAGGACATGACACTATGACAAACTGTTAGAAATTGGATATAATTAATTCAGAAATGAGGAAACTCACCAGAGGGGACCTAATCAGAGCTTTCCCAACAGATTCAGTTACTCTGTGATGAAGCAGGATCCATATGGTCAAAAGGGAGGGTTTGGAGGAGATGATCTAAGTTCGAGCTCTGTTCCTTACAAACTGGAAATGGGCAAATTACTTACCTTCTCTTCTCTAGGTCTCTATTCCTTTAGAGAAGTAGCAACAGATAGCATTGGAATGGTGCTTAAAAGGACTCCGAAGAGTGTCTAGTCTGTTGAAACATCCACTACACCTCTATGTGATATTTTGTTTGTAGTTGATATTACTCCTATATGCCATATTTGCAGGGTAATAAAAAAGGACAGTCATTACTGCTTATCATTGCCTCTATCATCTCTAACAAATAACGCCATTTTAAACTGTACACATACATAAGAACTTACTGCTATAAAAAGGATTTCAAGGACTAGTATTTGGGTCAAGAGTAAAGGGACTCTTAAATAGATTGCTGAAGGATCTTTTTCCTCTTTCTTCCTAGAGATCAATTAAGTACAAGAGTTGCTAGAGGTACTATGTATCTCATACAGGGGAATGGAGTAGGTGACATTTTGGTATCATTCTACCTATGACTTTCTGACTTTTTTCTAGCCAACATTATCTTTGAATTCCATCATATTTTCTTAGTTTTATGAAGCATTAATTCATGTTTGGAGTTAAAAGAAACCTGAGAACAGATAGAGAAAGCCACATATACAAGACTTGTGTCCAACATCAAGGTCCAGTTATAAGGAAAAGCTATTATTCTAATCTTCTTTCAGCAGTACAGAGGAGAAGTCTTGCTTGTTATCACTGGAGATTCTAATTTATCTGTGTAAAATGAATTTAAATGATTATTGATAGTGGTAACTCATATTCAAATCTATTTCAGATCAGTAGTTGAATGTTAATTTTGCACCATAATGAAAAGCAAATTCTCTAAGTTCTCACTCTCATTATTTAATACAAATTGATGTCACAACATGCCTGGTAAAGAAAAAAATATATCTTTCTCTATTACTTCCATTTGTTAGTTTTATTCATTTAATTATAGATGTGGGAGTTGTCAGTTTTGTTGCTTTTATTAACCAACAACTATAGACAATTTCTATCAAAAGACGCTTACTTCTTAGAAGGAAAGTTATGAGCAACCTAGATAGCATATTAAAAAGCACAGACATTACTTTGCCAACAAAGGTCTGTCTAGTCAAGGCTATGGTTTTTCCAGTGGTTATGTATGGATGTGAGAGCTGGACTATAAAGAAAGCTGAGCGCTGAAGAATTGATGCTTTTGAACTGTGGTGTTGGAGAAGACTCTTGAGAGTCCCTTGGACTGCAAGGAGATCCAACCAGTCTGTCCTAAAGGAGAACAGTCCTGGGTGTTCATTGGAAGGACTGATGTTGAAGCTGAAACTCCAATACTTTGGCCACCTGATGCGAAGAGCTGACTCACTGGAAAAGACCCTGATGCTGGGAAAGATTGAGGACAGGAGGAGAAGGGGACGACAGAGGATGAGATGGCTGGATGGCATCACCGACTCGATGGACATGGGTTTGGGTGGACTCAGGGAGTTAGTGATGGACAGGGAGGCCTGGCATGCTGCGGTTCATGGGGTCACAAAGAATCAGACACGATTGAGTGACTGAACTGAACTAATAGACAATTTCACTACTTTCTGGTCAGTATGCTATATTAAAAAATGTGATTTTTTTGTATAAGTGAATTGACCAGTAAAAGGATAAAAAATTTGGATAGTAAGGGTTTGACACTCACATACTCAGGGAAGTCCTTACAGGCTATATATCAGGTTCTTGTTTGACTGTATGATGTTAAGTGAGGTTTGGGGAAGAAAGAAGATTGTTGACTTTGTCTGTACATTCCAACAACTGTCCCCCCCAACCCACTTCTGGAGTAGCCTCTTCTAAGATGTGAAGATGTATGTAGACTGGACAGTATTTCAGTTGTGCTATATGTCTCCAGAATAGCATTTTAAGCATGTTGATACTGTGCTGGAGAGAGTATTATGAATTAGCGAATAGAGGAAGAGCTACAGCCACAAACGGGAAGAAGAAGAAGGTCAACCAGATTATAAAACATCTAGAGCCACATGACTATAAAAAATATATATAGGGTATTGGGAGTATCTTGATTTTAGGACAGAAAAAATTCACTTTGTCTTCTGGGAATTAAAAGCCCATTCTCTATCCGAATAGGAGTTAGAGATACTGGGGCTGATGTCAAGGAACCCAACTCCACCGAGGAACTGAAGTCTCTCTAAAATTACCAACAATAGATCAGTCAGAACAGAAAAGCCTGGATACATCAAAGAAAGAACAAACATTGGTTCAATCTGGGCTTCAACAAAATTTTCTCAAAAAGTAAACCAAAAGGGCCACCACAAAACAGAAAAGGATATGTTTGCAGAAGCTCAGGACAGGGGGCCTACAGCCAGTGAAGAAACATCCCTGCCCCAAACAAAACAACCTTTGACCACAGGGTATGGCAGAGATGACACCAGCAAGGTGAGTGTGACAGCCATGGGCCTACATAGACTGAGACTTAAAGACCATAAAGTTAAAGGCCATAAAGTCATGTGAAGGGAAATTAGCCCAGACCAGGCAAACACAATAGGATCAGATGAAATTAAGAGATGAAACTCACATGACTGCACCTATTCTTGGGACCTGGTGGGCAGGGAGAATGAAAGATCACCATCCACAGTAAAAAAAAAAAAAAACAAAAAAAAAACCATGACCTGTAGGCAGGAGAGACTCACAATTCCCTTTTCATCACTTCTCCCTACCAACCCTTCCAAAAAGGACCATGCTTAGTCCAGTTCAAGGACATTTTCTTTGACCTACAAGTGTCACAGTGCTGAACACAAGTGATCAAAGACAGACTTAGGGAAAAATGGTATCTTCCGAACAAGGTATGCAGTAAAATGATGAGATACCTTGTTTCATGCTCACCGCTTCATTGCCAGAACTTAGAAGAGTGTCTGGCGCACAAAGCTGCTCAATAAATCTGTGTTGGGTGGATTAATGATTGAATGAAGCAGTAACTAGAGGTTGGAGGCTCTCTTTCTCTTGGTGCAACTCTTGTTCTGAGAACATCTGGAGCAGAGGGCCCCAAGAAGTCTGGAGGAGGCAGCCCAGGCCAGCTCTGATGTGAATACTGGACAAACATGCTCGGGCTCTTTCTTGAGCTGCTTCTCTTCCCTGACAAATGTGTTCTTCCTGATCCAGCCTTCATTCCCTGTTAGATGGATGAGATGCCAAAGGCCAGGCTCTGGAGTAGGCTTAGGGTAAAAGGAAGAATGGAAGCTGTTTGCCCTAATTTGCTCCAGGCTCTTTGTTATACCAAGACCAAGCCACCCAAAAGGAACTCTGCTGGTCTGGCTTGGCTCACAATGGACCAGACCTTGGTTGAGGTGCTGCTTACAGCTAGTGGGCCATGATTCCATCTGCCTCTTTAACATATAGGATTCACCAAAACATGCTTGATTAAAACACAGCAATGGGGTCTGCTCGCAGCATGGCCAGTGATAAATATTTGGGAGTACTTTTTGTGTTTTAAAAATATTTCTCCTTTTACTCTTTGTAGTCAATGGAAGTGGAAAGATAGGCACAATAACAAGGTAAAGAGAGGGGGAAAGACATTACTGGTGTCTCCAAGGAAGCATCTTGGAACATAAGTTAGAAAAGAAAAGACTAAGACAACCCTAGATTATGGCTTCCAGGAGAGTATTTCTCTCCTGGGTCTGCAGAGAGGCAGGAGCCAAGGCAGGTGCAGTGACTGAAAGAGATACTATCCACCAATGAGGATTTCCCTCCCACTGGCTGATTGAAACATGTCCTAAAAATCCCTCATCATGAAGGGATATTCAAGCTACTTGTACACAACACAAATAGATGTGTTGGCAGCCAATGGTCTGGGCCAGCTGTTCATTTTCATAAAGGGAAACACGATTTTCAGTTTAGGGTTTTAATGGCAGCTTGTGCCTGATGCCATAAAACCCTGTATCTAAACTTCTCCTCTGAAGAGGAAAAAAAAATCTGTGCAAAGCACAAGGATATTGTTCAGAACTAATGTGCTGAATGGTTTCCAGTCCTGAAAATCATACCTAAGCTCATTGCTTCTCAATAAAAATGGCCCTGTTCCATCAAGGAACATAATCAGTGGTCTTTTTTAAGCCAGTATGTGTGTGAATCAGAATCAGAATTGTTTACATGTTATTTACTTAATGTATTTTCTCACTCTTTTTTCCCAGTATTCATTGGCATAAATACCCTAACAATAAATAATACAAATCAACACTAGAATTGTGGTCTGCAAACTATAGCCTGTGGGTTAAATTCAACCAGCAACCTGTTTTTATATGAGCAAAGAATGGTTTGTACACTTTTAAAAGGTTGTAAAAAATAACGAAGAAGAATATGAGATAGAGATCATAAGAGACCCGCAAGATGAAAATATTTCCTGTCTAGTCTTTCACAGAAAAAGTTTGCTGAATCCTTCGTTAGAACATTGTTTGCTTTCTTACATCCAAAATTATGAAAAATGAAATAATGAGGAACCAGCATGGCAGTTTTGGTTTGCTTAAAGATTTACAAAGATTCTGTGAAACAATAGAAACTGTCCCCCAAGAAGGAAATCATAAAGACACATAAATTATAAACTGATCAGTTATTAAATAATACTATATTAAACAAGTGTTATATTTAAATAATTGACTAAATGCACTCAGACTTCATTTCCTTATGTTGTAAACATTTCTGAAAAATCGTCTCAATAGGCTAAAAATGAAAAAGCCCCAGATTTGCACTAAGTCTAATGACCATAGGCACCACTTACTGTGTCCTTACCAGATTAAGTGCTTCACTTACAATGTTGCATTGACTCTTCAAAACAACCCCATGAGGTAGACAGCATTCTCCTCATTTTACAGCTACGGTGACTGAGGCTCAGAGGGGTTAATAGTGTGTCCAAGCCTCAAGGTTAGTAAGCGATGAGACAAGGACTTGAACTCCGTTCTAGCTGACTGTGGAGCACAGGCACGTAATCTTTACACTATAGAATCTTAACGTAATACTGACTCCCTTAGAAGAGATGCAGTATGCTTTAGTTTTTTGCCTTTTTTTCCCACAAATACTGCACAGCCTGGCAAATGGGAAGTCATGACACTGCCTGCTAGGTGAAACCTCAGGTCTCAGGGTCTCAGCCTCCTCCCTATGCTCGCACACACACACACACCACAGGCCTCCCGCTTAAGACACAAAGACACCCTTCCTGAAGGTTTAAGAATTCATAAAAGGAAAACATCTCTTGTCATTTCATTGTGACTTAAAAAGCTAAGGTTAGAGTTTCTTATTTTCGTTTGAGGTTATTTAAAGGGAGAGTCTGTGAATATGATAATTTTAGTTGAGTGTGGGTGTGGTGTTTCTTACTTTTATCTAAGCAGTGTAGCCTTCCAAAACAAGGTACAATCCCACAGGATGCGACGCTGCTTGTTTTCTCTCATGTGTGTGTCCTCTCCCTCTCCTCTCTTTCTGCCTTCTGCTTGATGTTTCTGCTTTTGCAACTAAACACAGGAAAAAGGAGTTAGAAAACACCCTTTAGGCTGGAACAAAAGGGAAGGAGAGCTAGTTGTATCTCTTTTTTGAAACCTCTAACAATTCTAGCCCTGACTCAGCCCTCAGCTCCAACCTGTGAGTCTAGCTGCTATGGGAACAGTTTTAAAGGGAAGCTGTGTTGTCATATCAAAGTTTACTATAAACTTGACTTACATTCCTCAAGAATCCAGTTCTTTACCTAGACAGATTGCTGTCCACATCCCAGACAATAGTTTCATGATAATTTTGTTTTCCTTTCTCCTTTGCTCCCCATCCAATCATTGGGTCATACTGAACCTGGCCACCTACTGTTCTCCCACATTTTCCCCTACTTCTCTTTCCATACTTGGCAGCTCATCACCTGACACCTGGATCTAGCACTTATGTTTCTACACTAATGGATTCCACTCTACTCAAAAATACAACAGTCAGCCCTACAAAAAATTTCCCATGTATAAGTATATTCGAGAACATGTTGGGTGGCACAGGGGCAAGACCTAATCCAACTCTAAAATCTACCTTTCTAGTAGTGTTGCAAATGGGTAAGGAGAAAGATGACTCAATGAAGCAAGAAAAGTATGGATATAATCAATCAATTATTTGTGGTGAAAAGTCTTTTTTTCTGGTGGAGAATCATTATAAATTTTAACTTCACACTATGGACCACAATCATTTTCAAATGTTCACCTTAGACTTGTCATCACCTGGAAATATTACACTGGTGGAAGCAAACACCACTGTCACTTTGTGAGCACAATTTCTTATCAAACCAGAATTCTCACTCCTTTGTCAGACTATACATTCTGGCTAGTGTCATCTTGTCTCCGGAAGTTACTGCTGTGTAACTACTTCATTTATCAGTCCTACTCCATTCCTCACTCTTGCCGCTTCTTTTCTCCCTCCAGATGAGCTTATTCCTGTTTCACAAAGACAACCAGCTATTAGTCTTGAATGCATTCAGCTTTCTGTTCCCCACCCACAAAGATATCATTCTTAGTTTTGCCCCTTTTTACTACCCCCACCCTAGCCCTAGCCTTAGGAAACAAGAAATCCCTCTATCCAAGGTTCACCATCCATCCAAGTCTTCTTTAAATTCTGTCTTCCCTCATCTTCTCAGCAATACTATTCCATCAACTAATCCCTGATTTTTCTACATCTTCAATCCTCACTCTTAGAGAACTGCTTCTTTCCCTCCAGCATAAAAAATATCCATCTTTCACTTATCTGGAATAAAATTCCTAACCTCTGCCCCCTACCAAACTATAACCTCATTGTCTGTCCAGTTCTCATGGTCAACCTTCAAAAGTAATCTTAACTTGTCTTTGCAGACACTTCGAAAACCACAGTTAATATTTACTGAGGACTTGTAAGGAAACAAGAACTGTTCTAAGCATTTTGTCCACTTTAGTCCTCATTAAAACTTTGAGATAGTTCTAGTTTTATTTTCGTTTTGTAGAGGAGGAGATCGAGGCAGAGAGATATTTGGTAATCTGTCCATAGTCAACAGCTAGTGAATGGAGGAGTTTGGGTTTGAATTTGGACAGTCCAGTTTCAGAGTCTGTGGGCTCACTCATTAGACTTTATTGACTCAACCATTCATTGCTTTAGTCCTTTGCAATCTGCTTGTGCCTTCTCTGTTTCCCTGAAACTGTTCTTATGAAATCACCAAGGCCATGCTAATTTCCCATTTCAGTGGACACTTGTTGGTACTCATCTAAAGTGAAAGTGAAAGCTGCTCAGTCGTGTCCAACTCTTTGCAACTCCATGGACTATAAGTTCATGTAATTCTCCAGGTCACAATACTGGAGTGGGTAGCCATCCCTTCAACAGGTAGCTTACAAATTACTCATGAAGAGAAATGAGGAAGAATGAAATGAAAAGAACAGAAAAGGAAGAAAGCAGAGACTTTCCATCTCCTGTTCAGGTGGGAAGGCAGATTATGGGAAACCAGGTGTTTGTCCAGCGTGGCTGAGACCAAGGAAATTAATCTTTTCTCCCACCCATCTATGGTTTATGTATTTTAGAACACATTTCTACATGGAAACACCTGAAATGTTAGTCAATTCAAATCACAAACTCACAAATTAAGGCAAGTGCTCATTATACTTTTAAGTGACCCCACAAATCGAGTATTTGCCTCCTTAAACACTGATATTGCTAGGGCTGTTGAATATCCTTACTCACAAACACCTGCACAGAGCATGGGCCTGCAAAGTCCTACAGCTCTTAGAGATTCATAAAACTCCATCTTTTAACAACTGGTCAATAGTGTCAGTATGTGCCATACTGAAAAAAATCCCCATTATTTGAAAAATAACCTTCATCCTGGTTCAAGTTTGAAAAAAGAACTTAAGACATTCTTCTTTCTTTCTCTTTTGGCTGCACTGAATGGTTTCTAGGATCCTACTTACCCAACCAAGGATTGAACCTGGACCCTCAGCAATGAAAGTGCGAAGTCCCAACCACTGGACTGCAGCGAAGTCCTTAGACACTCTTATAAACAATATTTGGGAAAATACAATGACAACAAAAACTTTCAAGAATAATGCCAAAGGACCAAAGAATGTAAAACAAAGTGGAAATAGTTCATTCTCAGATATTTGAGTATTTTTCATTTCTAGCTCATTTAGTCAACAAATGTTTATTGAATCTTAAGTACATGCATGTTGTCATTCTCTATTCAAAGAGGAAAAAAAAAAAAAAAAAACAGGCCCTATTCTCTTTGGCTTTAAATGCTAGTGCTCACTGTATGTGCAAACCGGTGAACATTTATTCATTCATGAGGCATATGCTGAGTGCCCATGATGGGCAATCTTTGATGAGCTTATAAATCACTAGGGAAAAAAACAAGAATATCATGAACAACAATACAAAGTAGGAAAAATACTTTTAAACACTGGGAACAGCTATAAGCATATAGTAAGCATGTAACAAATATTTGTTAAATAAACAGTAATTGTTATAACATAAGTTCATGTTATGTGCTATAAACACTAAAATAAGGAATTCAGTAGGTATTTCATGAAGATAGTATTTGAACTGGGAACTGAAAGAGACTCAGACTACCATAGACAGGCAGGGAGAAAAATGTTCCAGGGCAAAGCCACAGAGACCAGAAAACCCAAAAGATATGTAACCAGTCGCTTTTGCCAGAGTTGGGAGGTTAACCAAGGAGTTCGTATTTTAATCAATAGGACCTCATGGACTGTAGTCCACCAGGCTCCTCTGTCCATGGAATTCTCCAGAAAAGAATACAGGAGTGGGTAACCATTCTCTTCTCCAGGGGCTCTCCCTGACCTAGGGGTCAAACCCCGGTCTACCTGCATTGCAGGTAGATTCTCTATTATCTGAGCTACCAGGGAAGCCCAATAAAGAATCAGCAACATTATTGAGGAGTGGTAGAAAGGGATTAGAACTTTGAGTTAAGGAGCTCAATTGGTAATGTGGTATTAACATGGATAGGAGGGATGAGATTCTCCCTTGGAGAGAAAGAAAACAAGTCATGCTTGTATTTCTATCAACAACCAGCACAAGGCCTGGCTATCAGTCAGTGGAGTAGGCATCTGCCATCTGTTACAGCATCCAGTTCCTGTTTCTGGTAAAAGCACTTGAGTAAATCATTCCTGTCCCATGTTCAGCCTAGTTGGAGCTGATCTTAGCTCCAGAGGAGAACAGTCCACCCAGGCAAAACCTTGGCCTCAGTGATGAGTTCTTGAGATGGACATGTGATCTAATTCGGACTAAAGAAATCAGAGCTTGATTTTTTGTCCAGACTATTGGGGAAGAAAGCACTTGATTTTTTTTTTTTCCCCATTAGATTTGGGTATATATGAGGGAAAAACCTGTTTGAAAATAGAGACAATTTAGGAAAGAGTATATTTTATTCTCGTGATATAATAATTCCTAAGCTGCCTAAGCCATTTTAAACTGGAATTTTCATCTAACTTGCAAATAAAAAGGATCCTGATTGGTACAATAAAAGCTTCATTTAATGAATAAACTTAAGAAAGGATGATTGGTTTTATATGCAGAAATAGAACAGATCTAGTGGAAGAGGAGACCAGTCTTTGGTTAGACTATCTAAAATATCATGTTGGAATCTCTTTCACCCATGAGCTATAATTTGTTTCCAACAATATTGTTCCCAACAATATTATGATGTTTCTAAGTCAGTCACAGAGCATCACAGTACTAGGCACATAGTAGCAATGCAATAAGTCCTTTGATTGATTTGTTGCAGAACCTAAGCTTTAGGGAGAAAACAAATCATGAAAGATCCTGTTTTCAAAAAGAGTATAGTGTCGTAGCAAATAAAAAGAGATTAATATAGGAAATGCCACTCAGCTGGCCTGAAAAATGATCACTGGGCAAATGTTAGAGGAAACAAGTGGAACAATTTTTCTTTTTTATTATTATTTTTATTAAATTTTTAGTTGACAATGTTGTGTTGGTTTCTGCTATACAACAACATGAGTCAGTCATAATTTTATATAGATATAGATATAGATATAGATATAGATATAGATATAGATATAGATATAGATATAGATATAGATATGTATGTATTCTCCCAGTCTTCCCTTGTGGCTCAGCTGGTAAGGAATCTGCCTGCAATGTGGGAGTCCTGGGTTTGGTCCCTGGGTTGGGAAGATCCCCTGGAGAAGGGAAAGGCTACCCACTCCAATATTGTGGCCTGGAGAAGTCCATGGACCGTATAGTCCATGGGGTCACAAAGAGTCAGACACGACTGAGCAGCTTTCACTTTCACATCTTCTCCCTCTTGAGTCTTCCTCCTCTCCCCTCCATCCTACCCCTCTAGGAACACTGAGCACCAGGCTGGACTCCCTGTTATATAGCAGTTTCGACAGGGGCCATGTTCATTTCTGATAACCTGAAGCAACGCTCCTTTAATACAGAAAAAGAAGTCAAATACCCATCAGAACTTTTCAAACTTTTTGCATTCTAGGTGGTTACTACAAGCCGGTCAGAGTTACTCGGTATTCCCACGATAGCAATACATTGCCAAGGCTGGCTTTGGCTGTTCTGAAATAAAGTAACTGCTCTCCTCTGTCTCACCTGTCATTAAATTGGTGGGCTTTATACATCATTCATAAGCCTCCTAGTGTTATTTATTGTGAATCTCTCTGGCTCAAGTCACATTTGATCAACATACTGAGAAACAAGTGTTCCAGCCACTAAACAAAACTTTTGTGAGAAGAGAAATGATTTGAAACATGTTCTGGATTCAGCTTCCCTTAATACAGTTAACTGGATTAGCTGCCAGGTATATGTCTCTTTGTGAATTATTTGATAAATTTGTGACTCTTTCCCCCAAGGTTCTGAATTGAATCTATTCAATATTTACTGAGCGCCTACACTATGCAAGACACTGCTGGATCCTGGGGCAATCTGATGTTTTGCACTATTAGATATCATCCCTCAAATTCATAAGAAAGTGACAAAAATGTAAATGATGAGGACACGAAGGAGGAAACAGGAGGAGGTGTGTGGTGTTACAGTAGCAATAAACAGTCAGGAGAAAAGTCTTTTGTTAGGGAGAAAAAAAAGCTAACATTTTAGCTAACCCCCAGGCTAAATCCTTGCAACACATAAGCAGAGGAATATAAAAGAAATGGACGCAATAATTGTCTCCTGCATAAATAATAATTTACTACCTAGTTAATAACACTGCCTTTTGTTTTGGGGGTTGTTGAGGGAGGTTTCCTTGGTTGTACCATGTAGCATATGGGATCTTAGTTCCCTAACCAGGGATAGAACCTGGGCCCCCTTGCATTGGGAGTGGCACTGGTGCTAAAGAACCTACCTGCGAATGCAGGAGACATAAGAGATGTGGGCTTAATCCCTGGGTCGGGAGATGTCCTGGAGAAGGAAATGGCAACCCACTCCAATATTCTTGCCTGGAGAATCCCATGGACAGAGAGGCCTGGTGGGCTACAGTCCCTTGGGCCACAAAGAGTCAGACATGACTAAAGCAGAAAACACCCCATCTGCAAATACAGTGATCAAGTAAAGACTTAATTTTTTCATAGGTGATGCCAGAGCATCTCTCTACCTTCCTCTTTCCTCGGTTGCTTCCTCCCTTCAATTCTTGCCTCCTCACTTTTTCTACTTCAAAAATGTTTACACAAAATCAATAAAAAGTTAAGCAGAAATTTCCATAGTTTTTGCTGTTAATTAGAAGTGCAGGGGAGAACAAAATAGTGGAAGAGTATGTGGACATAGAGTACATCTCTCTCCATGGATATATCAGGAATACACCTTCAGACACAGAAGTGCATGCAGAACACCAGCTGAGAGTGGACAGGAGTACCTGACCAGAGGAAAAGAATATATAGAACCATGCAAAACTCGGTAGGATGAAGGAACTAGGGGTAAAAACAGGAGTGTTAGTAGGACTGGACCTGCCCTTGGCAGGTGGGGGAACTGAAGCAGAGGTCCAATCTCCACATTGGGGCAACTGTCTGAGTCAGAGGAAAAACATTTAAGGCTGAGAGTGAAACAGTTGATCTGTGGCAGCCTAAATGGAATGGGAATCAGACAGTCCTTGTCGCAGCCATACATACCATGGACAGGGACGCAGGTCCTCTGGGAGACACAGTGTGGAGCTGGAGGTTAGGGATTGTGGAGCAATCCAAGGGCGAGGACTGCTGTTAATTGTGGAGAGATGGATCGAGGGAGAGATGGAGAGGGGATGTGAGGGAGGAGAGTGTGGTGGGAAATGCCTGTGGAGAAAAACTGAGCAGCCATGGAAGCAAGACAATACTGCTGAGTCAAGCATAGGGGATGGAGCCATCACCATAGCCTCTCCTCACACACCAGCATCAGCAGCTGAACAACAGAAAACCTGGCTCATCAAATGTCTGACACACTGAACTACAGAGCAGGACCCAACCCAGGATGCCCCTTTAAGTGCCTGACATCGTTTCCGACTCTTTGTGACCCTGTAGACTGTGGCCTGCCAGGTTTCTCTGTCTGGGAGGGGGGTTCTCCAGGCAAGAATACTGGAGTGTGTTGGCCAATACTGGTTGCCATACCCTTCTAGAGCACTATATTTCCGGCTGCCCTAGCCACCAACTCCCTTGAGTACCTGGTGCTGCAAAAACCCTTGAGACCCAAGCAGCTGAACCACCTCCACACCTGGCCCTCACAGGGGCAAACCCAAGTCCTCCAGGGAAGCCTCAGGAGCAAACCCCAGTGGACGACCCATATGCAGAGGTGGAAATAAAACCACAATTGAAACCCAGGGGCAGTGTGGCTAAGGAAGAAGACCCAAAACCTTCCCAACATCTGTACAAGCTGCAGATTAAATTCACATGATCAACTAGGCAGACTCTGTGTCTATGGAATATATAGAAGACCTTTGAGAGCTCCTACAAAAGAAAATGCACTAATTCTGATACCTGTGGACATTGGAGGCAAGAACACACAGGAGTAGGACAGATTAGAATCTGAGCTGGCACCACAGCAGGTCCACAGATCAGCACAGTGTTGGACAGCATCCTAGGGAGGTGAGATGGACTGTGACTCCTAGCAAGCAAAAGGACTCTGACAGCAATGACCCAAGAAAAACATTTATTATTCTTATTTTTTTGACTTGTTCTGTAGATTCTTTTGGATTTTTTTTTTCTTCCCCCTTTTCCCCTCTATGTTGTAGTTGTCGATTTTATTGGCACTATGAAATCTAATTAAGCTTTTGAGCTTTTTTGTTTCCTCCAGCACATTTTTTTATTGTTGTTATAAACCTCTGCCTCTATGTTGTGCTTTTGCAGTTCTGTGGACTTTTCCTTTTCTTTTTTTTTCTTTTCTCTTTTTTAAATTTAAATTTTTGATTTTTAAACGTATTATTATTTTTTCTACATTTATTCCTTTGTTTGCTTTTCCTACTGTTCTTTTCCCTTTGCAGTTAATCTTTAATATATATAAATCTTCTTTATCTACCTCTCTCTAAACTTGCATGTCTATTCTTTCTTTCTTTACTTTCTTTCCTTTCCTCTCAGCATATTTGTTAGTTTTATTTTCGTTGATTTATTCCCCAATTGACACCTTACTTTAGATTTGCTTCCAGTTTGTGTTTTAGTTAGTTTTGGTCCGGTAGATATAATTTTTGGTTCCCTTTGTTCATTGGGTCAAGCATTTATATTTCATTTTTGTTAAACTGTTTTGATTTTGGTAATGGTGTATATGTATATGTGTATATTCAGTCACACTTTTTGTTGTTCTTATAAAACTCTGCCTTTGCATTGGGCTTTTGCAGTTCTGTGGTTTCCCTTTTTTTCCTTCTTCCATTTTTTTTCTTTTCTCTTTCTTATAATTTTAATTTTTAATTTTTTAAACCTGTTATATTTTTCTACATTTATGCCTTTGTTTGCCTTTCCTACTGTTCTTTTCCCCTTGCAGTTAATCTTTAATGTATATAAATCTTCTTCATCTACCTCTCTTTAACTTTGCATGTCTATTCTTTCTCTCCTTTCCTCTCTACACATTTGTTAGTTTGTTTTCATTGCTTTAGTCCCCACTTGGCACCCTGCTCTAGTTTTGTTTTCCAGTTTGCACTTTAGTTAGTTTTGTTCTTAACTGGTGAATATAACTTTTGATTTCTTTTGTTCACCGGGTCAGTCTGCTGTACCTTATTTTTGATGGACTGTTTTGACTTTGCTCATGGCTGTATATGTATATGTGTATATTCTATTATTTTAATTATTATTTGCCTGATTTTGTAACTGCCATTTGTCTGGGGTTCATCTTTGATTTCTCGTTTTTGGATAGTTGCTTGAATCTCGTTTAAAGCCATAACAAGCCACTTGTGCAATCTTTGTTCCTGACCAGAGATCAAGCCCTGAGCCATTGGAGTGGGAGCACCCACTCCAAGACCTGAGACTACCAGAGAACTAACCCTAGGGAGTATTAAATAGTGAAAACTCACACAAAGAAAATGACTTGAATATAAGACCCGGCATCACCCAACCACTAGTAACACCCTGTGCAGGACACCTCATCTAAACAACAAACAAAACAAAAATACAAGACAGGATGACCCCCCCACTCAGCCCTGCCCATCAGAGGACAAGCAGACAAAAACTCAGCACAAAGCTCACCCTATAGGAACCTTACACAAACCACTGGATCAACCTTCAGAGGGCAGAAACCAAAAGGAAGAAAAAATTCAACCTTGAAGCCAGGGAAAAGGAGACCTCAAACACAACAAGTTAAAAAAAAAAAAATAATGAAAAGGCAGGCATACTACACAAATGAAGGAACAAACTAGAAACACAGAAGTCCAAATAATTGAAGAGGAAATAGGCAAACTGCCTGAAAAAGAATTCAGAATAATGATAGTAAAGATGATCAAAAACCTTGAAAGCAAAACAGAGAAAATATAAGAATCAATTAGCAAAGACCTAGAAGAATTAAAGAATAAACATACAGTGACAAACAACACAATTACTGAAATTAAAAATACTCTAGAAAGGAATCATAGCAGAATATCTGAAGCAGAAGAACAAATCAGTGAGCTGGAAGATAAAATGGTGGAAAATAACTTCTGAAGAGCAGAATAAAGTAAAAAGAATGAAAAGAGCTGAGGATAGTCTCAGAGACCTCTGGGACAATGTCAAATGCACCAACATTCAAATTATAGGGGTCCCAGAAGAAGAAGAGAAAAAGAAAGATTATGGGAAAATTTTTGAAGAGATTGTAGTTGAAAATTTCCCCAACATGGAAAAGGAAATAGTCAATCAACCCCAAAAGGCACAAAGAGTTCCATACAGGATAAACCCAAGGAGAAACATGGCAAGACACATAATAATCAAACTAACAAAGACTAAACACAAAGAAAGAATATTAAAAGTAGCAAGGGATAAGCAACAAGTAACATGCAAGGGAAACCCCATATGCTTAACAGCTGGTCATTCAGCAGAAACTCTGCAGGTCCGAAGGGAATGGAAGGATATATTTAAAGTACTGAAAGGGAAAAATCTACAATCAAGATTACTGTACCTGGCAAGGATCTCATTCAACATTAATGGAGAAATCAAAAGCTTTTCAGCCAAGCAAAAGTTAAAAGAATTCAGTACCACCAGACCAGCTTTACAACAAAAGCTAAATGGGCTTATATACTCCAGGAAATACAAGAGAAGAAAAAAAATCTACAAAATCAACCCCAGTTAAGAAAATGGCAATAGGAACATATATATGAATAATTACTTTAAATGTAAATGGATTAAATGCTCCAATCAAAAGACAAAGACTGGCTGAATGGATACAAAAACAAGATTCATATATATGCTGTCTACAAGAAACCCACTTCAGACCTAAAGACACATAAAGACTGAAAATGAGAGGCTGGAAAAATATATTCCATGCAAATGGGAAGCAAAAGAAAGCTGGAGCAGCAATCTTCCTATCAGACAAAATAGATCTTAAAATACAGAAGACTGCAAGAGATAAGGAAGGACACTACATAATGATCAAGGGATCAATCCAAGAGGAAGACATACAATTGTAAATATCTATGCACCCAACATAGGAGCACCTCAATACATATGACAAACACTAACAGACATAAAAGGAGAAATTGAGAGTAACGCAATAATAGTAGGAGACTTTAAGACCCCACTCACACCAATGGATGGATCATCAAAAAGAAAATTAAGAAGGAAACACAAGTCTTAAATGGTACATTAGATGAGATGGATCTCATTGGTATCTTCAGAACATTCCGTCCAAATGCAGAAGAATACACCTTCTCAAATGCACATGCAACATTCTCCAGGATAGACCACATCTTGGGTCACAAATCAAACCTCAGTAAATTAAAGAAAATTGAAATCATATCAGGCATCTTCTCCAACCACAATGCTGTGAGACTAGATATCAATTACATTAAAATGAAACTGTAAGAAACACAAACACATGGAGATTAAACAATACATTTCTAGATAACCAACAGGTTACTGAAGAAATCAAAAGGGAAATCACATATCTCTAGAAACAAATGACAATGAAGACATGACAACTCAAAATGTATGGGATGCAGCAAAAGCAGTTCTAAGAGGGAAGTTTATAGCAATACAATCCGACCTCAAGAAACAAGAAAACGTCGAATAGACAACCTAACTTTACACCTAAAACAACTGGGAGAAGAAGAACAAAAGAATCACCAAAATTAGTATAAGGAAAGAAATCATAAAAATCTGAGCAGAAATAAATAAAAAAGAAATGAAATAAACAATAGCAAAGATTAATAAAACTAAAAGCTGGTTCTTTGAAAGGATGAACAAAATTGACAAGCCTTTAGCCAGACTCATCAAGAAAAACAGAGAGAAGAATCAAATCAACAAAATTAGAAATGAAAAAGGAGAGGTTACAACAGACAAAGCAGAAATACAAATGATTAGAAGAGACTATTAAGAACAACTATAAGGTGATAAAATGGATAACCTGGAAGAAATGGACAGATTCTTAGAAAACTCAATCTTCCAAGGCTGAACAAGGAAGAAATAGAAATTACGAACAACTCAATTATCAGCACTGAGATTGAGGCTGTATTCAAAAATCTCCCCCAAACACAAAAGCCCAGAACAAGATGTCTTCATAGGAGAATTCTATCAAATATGTAGACAAGAGCTAATGCTTGTCCTTCTAAAACTCTTTCAAAAAATTGCAGAGGAAGGAACACTTCCAAACTCATTCTACGAGGCCACCATCACCCTGATACCAAAACCAGACAAAGAAAACACAAAAAAGGAAAACTACAGGCCAATATCACTAATGAACATGGATGCAAAAATCCTCAACAAAATTTTAGCAAACAGAATTCAGAAACAGATCAAAAAGCTCATACACCATAATCAAGTTGGGTTTATTCCAGGGATGCAAGGATCTTCAATATATGCAAATCAATCAATGTGATACACCATATTAACAAATTGAATCAAAAAAGGATATGATCATCTCAAAAGATGTAGAAAAAGCCTTTGACAAAATTCAGCACCCATTTATGATTAAAACTCTTCAAAAAATAGCCATAGGAGGAACCTACCTCAACATAGGAAAGGCCATGTATGATAAGCCTAGAGCAAACATTATTCTCAATGGTGACAAACTGATAGCATTCTCCCTAACATCAGGAACGAGACAAGGGTGTTCACTTTCACCATTGTTATTCAACATAGTTCTGGATGTCCTAGCTACAGCAAGTCGAGAAGAAAAAGAAATAAAAGGAATCCAGATCGGAAAAGAAGTAAAGCTCTCACTCTTTGCAGATGACGTGATACTGCACATAGAAAACCCTAAAGATAGTATCAGAAAATTACTAGAGCTAATCAGTGAATCTAGTAAAGTTTCAGGATATAAAATCAATACACGGAAATCACTTGCAATTCTATATACTAACAATGAAAAATCAGAAAGAGAAATTAAGGAATCAATCCCATTCACCATTGCAACAAAAAGAGTTAAATATCTAGGAATAAACTTACTTAAGGACACAAAAAGAACTGTACACCGAAAATTATAAGACACTAATGAAAGAAATCAAAGATGACATAAACAGGTAGAGAGATAGTCCATGTTCCTGGGTAGGAAGAATCAATATTGTGAAAATGACTATATTACCAAATGCAATCTACAGATTCAATGTGATCGCTATCAAATTACCAATGACATTTTTCACAGAACTAGAACAAAAAATTTCATAGTTCATATGTAAACACAAAAGACCCCGAATAGCCAAAGCAGTCTTGATAAAGAAGAATGGAGCTGGAAGAATCAGCCTTCCTGACTTCAGATTATACTACAAAGCCACAGTCATCAAGACAGTATGGTACTGGCACAAAAACAGAAATATAGACAAATGGAACAAGATAGAAAGCCCAGAAATAAACCCATGCACCTATGGGTATCTTATTTTTGACAAAGGAGGCAAGAATATACAATGGGGCAAAGACAGCCTCTTCAATAAATGGTGCTGGGAGAACTGGACAGCTACATGTAAAAGAATGAAGTTAGAACACTTTCTAACACCAAACACAAAGATAAACTCAAAATGGATTAAATACCTAAATGTAAGACCAGAAACTATAAAACTCTGAGAGGAAAACATAGGCAGAACACTCGGTGACATAAATCAAAGCAATATCCTCTATGACACACCTCCTAGAGTAACGGAAATAAAGACAAATGTAAAGTGAGACTTGATTAAACTTAAAAGCTCTTGCACAGAAAAGCAAACTATAAGCAAGGTGAAAAGACAACCCTCAGAATGGGAGAAAATAATAGCAAAAGAAACAACTGACAAAGGATTAATTTCCAAAATATACAAGCAGCTCATACAACTCAATACCAGAAAAACAAACGACCCAATCAAAAAGTGGGAAAAAGACCTAAACAGACATTTCTCCAAAGAAGACACACAGATGGCTAACAAATACATGAAAAGATGCTCAACATTGCTCATTATGAAATAAATGCAAATCAAAACCACAATGAGATATCACCTCACACCAGTCAAAATAGCCTCATCAAAAAGTCTACAAAAAATAAATGCTGGAAAGGATGTGGAGAAAAGGGCATGCTCTTGCACTGTCAGTGGGAATGTAAATTGATACAGCCACTATGGAAGATTGTATGGAGATTCCTTAAAAAACTAGGAATAAAACTACCATATGACCCAGCGATCCCATTCCTAGGCATAAACCCTGAAGAAATCAAAATTGAAAAAAACACATATATCCCATAGTTCACTGCAGCACTATTTACAATGGAAGACGGAAGCAACCTAGATGTTCATCAACAGATGAATGGATAAAGAAGTTTTGCTACATATACACAATGGAATATTACTCAGCCCTATAAAGGAACACATTTGAGTCAGTTCTGAAGGTAGATTCACTTAGAACCTATTATACAGAGTGAAGTGAGTCAGAAAAAGAAAGATACATATCATATTCTAACATATATATACAGAATCTCGAAAAATGGTACTGAAGAATTTATTTACAGGTCAGCAATGGAGAAACAGACATATAGAATAGACTTATGGGAGAGGGGAGGAGTGGGTGAGATGTATGGAAAGAGTAACATGGAAACTTACATTACCATATGTAAAATAGATAGCCAACGGGAATTTGTTATATGCCTCAGGAAATTCAAACAGGGGCTCTGTATCAACTAGAGGGGTGGGATGGCATGAGAGATCGGAGGAAGGTTCAAAAGGGAGAGGATATATGTATATCTATGGCTGATTCGATGCTGTAAGGAGCAATATTGCATAGGAACATGGAATGTTAGGTCCATGAATCAAGGCAAATTGGAAGTGGTCAAACAGGAGATGACAAGAGTGAACATTGACATTCTAGGAATCAGCGAACTAAGATGGACTGGAATGGGTGAACTTAACTCAGATGACCATTATATCTATTACTGTTGCCAGGAATCCCTTAGAAGAAATGGAGTAGCCATTATAGTCAACAAAAGAGTCCAAAATGCAGTACTTGGATGCAATCTCAAAAATGACAGAATGATCTCTGTTTGTTTCCAAGGCAAACCATTCAATATCATGGTAATCCAAGTCTATGCCATGACCAGTAACGCTGAAGAAGCTGAACTTGAACGGTTCTATGAAGACCTACAAGACCTTTTAGAACTAACACCCAAAAAAGAAGTCCTTTTCATTACAGGGAACTGGAATGCAAAAGTAGGAAGTCACGAAACACCTGAAGTAACAGGCAAATTTGGCCTTGGAGTACAGAATGAAGCAGGGCAAAGGCTAGTAGAATTTTGCCAAAAGAAAGCACTGGTCATAGCAAACAACCTCTTCCAACAACACAAGAGAAGACTCTACACATGGACATCATTAGATGGTCAACACTGAAATCAGATTGATTGTATTCTTTGCAGCCAAAGATGGAGAAGCTCTAACAGTCAGCAAAAACCAGACCGGGAGCTGACTGTGGCTCAGATCATGATCTCCTTATTGCCAAATTCAGACTTAAATTGAAGAAAGTGCAGAAAACCACGAGACCATTCAGGTATGACCTAAATCAAATCCCTTATGACTACACAGTGGAAGGGAAAAATAGATTTAAGGGACTAGATCTGATAGACAGAGTGCCTGATGAACTATGGATGGACATTCTTGACATTGTACAGGAGACAGGAATCAAGAACATCTCCTAGAAAAAGAAATGCAAAAAGCAAAATGGCTGTCTGAGGAGGCCTTACAAATAGCTGTGAAGAGAAGGGAAGCAAAAAGCAAAGGAGAAAAGGAGAGATATATCCATTTGAATGCAGAGTTTCAAAGAATAGCAAGGAGAAATAAGAAAACCTTCCTCAGCGATCAATTCAAAGAAATAGAGGAAAACAATAGAATGGGAAAGGCTAGAGATCTCTTCAAGAAAATTAGAGATACCAAGGGAATATTTCATGCAAAGATGGGCTCGATAAAAGACAGAAATGGTATGGACCTAACAGAAGCAGAAGATATTAAGAAGAGGTGGCAAGAATACACAGAAGAACTATACAAAAAAGATCTTCATGACCCATATAATCATGATGGTGTGATCACTCACACTCATCTAGAGCCAGACATCCTGGAATGTGAAGTCAAGTGGGACTCAGAAAGCACCACTACGAACATAGCTAGTGCAGGTGATGGAATTCCAGTTGAACTATTTCAAATCCTAAAATATGATGCTGTGAAAGTGCTGCACTCAATATGCCAGCAAATCTGGAAAACTCAGCAGTGGCCACAGGACTGAAAAAGGTCAGTTTTCATTCCAATCCCAAAGTAAGGCAATGCCAAACAATGCTCAAACTACCACACAATTGCACTCATCTTGCATGCTAGTAAAGTAATGCTCAAAATCCTCCAAGTCAGGCTTCAGCAATACATGAACTGTGAACTTTCAGATGTTCAAGCTGGTTTTAGAAAAGGCAGAGGAACAAGAGATCCAATTTCCAACATCCGCTGGATCATTGAAAAACCAAGAGAGTTCCAGAAAAACAACTATTTCTGCTTTATTGACTATGCCAAAGACTTTGAGGGTATGGATCACAATAAACTGTAGAAAATTCTGAAAGAGATGGGAATACAAGACCACCTGACCTGCCTCTTGAGAAACCTGTATGCAGGTCAGGAAGCAACAGTTAGAACTGGACATGAACAATAGACTGGTTCCAAATAGGTAAAGGAGTACGTCAAGGCTGTATATTGTCACCCTGCTTATTTAACTTATACGCAGAGTACATCATGAGAAGCGCTAGGCTGGATGAAGCACAAGCTGGAATCAAGATTGCCGGGAGAAATATCAATAACCTCAGATATGCAGATGACACCACCCTTATGGCAGAAAGTGAAGAAGAACTAAAGAGTCTCTTGATGAAAGTGAAAGAGGAGAGCGAAAAAGTTGGCTTAAAGCTCAACATTCAGAAAACTAAGATCATGGCATCCGGTCCCATCATTTCATGGGAAATAGATGGGGAAACAGTGGAAACAGTGTCAGACTTTATTTTGGGGGGCTCCAAAATCACTGCAGATGGTGACTGCAGCCATGAAATTAAAAGACGCTTACTCCTTGGAAGGAAAGTTATGACCAACCTAGACAGCATACTAAAAAGCAAACATTACTTTGTCAACAAAGGTGTGTCTAGTCAAGACTATGGTTTTTCCAGTAGTCATGTTTGGATGTGAGAGTTGGACTATAAGGAAAGCTGAGTGGCGAAGAATTGATGCTTTTAAACTCAGGTGCTGGAGAAAACTCTTGAGAGTCCCTTGGACTGCAAGGAGATCCAACCAGTTCATCCTAAAGGAGATCAATCCTGTGTGTTCATTGGAAGGATTGATGTTGAAGCTGAAACTCCAATACTTTGGCCACCTGATGCAAAGAGCTGACTCATTTGAAAAGACCCCGATGCTGGGAAAGATTGAGGGCAGGAAGAGAAGGGGACGACAGAGGATGAGATGGTTGGATGGCATCACCGACACAATGGACATGAGTTTGGGTGGACTCTGGGAGTTGGTGATGGACAGGGATGCCTGGTGTGCTGTGATTCATGGGGTCGCAAAGAGTCAGACACGACTGAGTGACTGAACTGAACTGATGGCTGATTCATGTTGATGTTTGACAGAAAACTACAAAATTGCGCAAGCAATTATCCTTAAATAAAAAAAATAAAAATAAACTGAAGTGAACTATTAGTTTCTCAGTCCCGTCAGACTCTTTGCCACCAAATGGACTGTCGCTTGCCTATTCTGGCACATTGTACACTGGACCTGATTAATAGAGTCCCTCAATCTCAAATGATAGGGGTCTAGTTCTCAAGTATTACAAGCAATGACAAAATATTTTGGTACTTCTATGGGTTGCTCTCTCTAGAACCCCCAGGGAACTACATGTAGTTTTCTTACTTGGTGAAGTGGTAGTCGGAATAAGCAGATACATAAATAAAATGGGTCACTCCAGAGTAATTTCAGTTCATTGTGACATCCCTTCTAAATAAAAGATGGTCTCTGGAGTTGATACAAGCTTGTATCTCCTTACATCTGAGTCAGTGTCATCATCACAATGATTTAACCCAACTATATGACACTGAAGGTCAGTTTTTCTGGAGACTAACAATATTCAACTTAGATTTATTTGATATTAGGGCTATTACAAACCATGACAGGGAGAAATGTTTGTTACAACACAATTTATTTTATATGAGCATCCTTTATGCCAAGAGTCATAATACATTTTACAGCGATAGATAAGCTAATGGTCCTTGTACAATGCTGATTTTTCGATGTTTATTTCACATGGGATAAAAAATCAGTTGTTTTATTTTCTGGCAGGTAACAGCTGTCTTTTCAACAACTGTGTTAAAGAAAATAATCCCAGAGGTTAAGAAAAGACCAGAAAGACCACAGACCTGGAACATCATCATTTACCCTCTCCCAGTGCCTCATATGGAACTGAGGAAATACAGCATTGTGGTGAAAACAAAGGAGAAGAGAAAAGAATAGGAAACAATAGCACTCCTCACTAACGGGGAAAATCTGTCAACCAAGGAATATTTGTTCCTAAAAGAAGTGAAAAACACTCCCTTGTATTTTCCCAGTAAGTGTGCAGCTCTTCAGCTGCTTTCGGGGTATGGCTGTTCTAACATTTGAATGATAAAGTAAGACAATTTGAAGTTCACCATATCAAATATAGCAACGGCTCCCCAAGGAACAAGAAAGAAGAATCAACGGCTGTACTGTTGAATGCTTTAGGCCTGTGGTAGTATTTTCATAAATTAAATTTATAACCACCTTGTTTGCTTTCTTTTGGAAGGCAATGGCATCCCACTCCAGTACTCTTGCCTGGAAAATCCCATGGACGGAGAGCCTGGTGTGCTGCAGTCCATGGGGTCGCTAAGAGTCGGACACGACTGAGCGACTTCACTTTCACTTTTCACCTTCGTGCATTTGAGAAGGAAATGGCAACCCACTTCAGTGTTCTTGCCTGGAGAATCCCAGGGACGGCGGAGCCTGGTGGGCTGCCGTCTATGGGGTCGCACAGAGTCGGACACGACCGAAGCGACTTAGCAGCAGCAGCAGCAGCAGCAGCTCTTTCATTGAAGTCAAAACATCGTAACTCCCCATTGAGAGAGATGATACTGACAGTTTTCAGACAGATTTTTTGGCTTTCTCTTCTTCTAAAACCACATAGAAGTGACTCAGCTGGTCAATGGTAAAGCCTTTTATTCCCCAAGGACACAAGTTCAGGAGAAAGTCTCATTGGGTTGTAGGGCAAATGACTCAATATCTAAAGTGCAGAAAATCCAATGCTTAATTGCTATTCACTTGAAGATTTCCAAAATCTCTTGCTAATATATAGTTCATTTATTCCTCCTCCTTCTCCTTCAAATTCCATGCTCTTTAGTCTTTTATCACTCGAAGGGAAGACATAGATCCAATCAGATTTATTATTTTTTCAATTTATAGAATGCCTGCTTGTTAAAACATGTTTGAATCTTTAAGAAGATCAGATATGATGGCAAATGAAATTTTTGGCAAAGTTAATGACAAAAACAAACAGGCTTTTGGGAGACAGAGTAGTAAAAAGAATGCTCCTGAATTAGATGAGGCTGGAGTTTGACTCTTGGTCCTGAAACTAGCTGTGTAATCCTGGACAAGTCACTTATCCTCTTTAACTCCCAGATTCTCCATCTATAAAATGGAGTTAAGAGACACTTTGTAGAGTGATTGCAATGACTAAATGCAATGATAATATAAAGATTCTAATATGATGCCTGGCATATAGAAAGCCTGGCATACAGCAGGTAATGAATAGATGGCCACAGGCTTTGTCATTGCTGCTGCCAGAGGTTTAAGTTATCACCCCATACTTTTGCATTCTTTCTTGAGAACAGATGACAGACAATACCCAACTTGGGCTCACAAAGTGGGGGCTAGTTGTTAGCAAGGTGGTCAGTTCTCTAATTCTTCCACAAGACTCTTCCTCCTAAGATACTACAAAGCCTAGTGAAGGGTAATTAACAAGGAAGGCCATGACCACTTCATGGGTCATGATCAACATCACCCACAATGACAAATATTTATTGAGCTTTTCAAGTATTTGTTAGATAGAGTTAAAGTACTGTGTAGGAACCAGAGGTTGTGGTTTTAAATAATTTTCCATATTGATTAATAAGATAGCTTCCTGGAAACATATATAAAAATAAATAACTCTTTTGAAATTGTTTCAAATGTGTCTGTCATAAAATTAGCTGAAGCATAAGTCAGGAGAACTGAAAGGTCTTACAGGGAAATATTAGAGTAAAAGTGGAGCTCTGTCAAGGCATACAATGCCAAAGGGGTGATCTAGAAAGATGTGATCAGGGTAGAGAAACCATAGTGATACGCTGTACCGCAGGTCTTGCAAACGAAGGGCATTGGAGGAACAAGAGGAGGGGGAGTGGTTACTGGAATGCAGAGACAGAAACAACTATGTGGAGAGAAAGCCTGAAAGGAGCTCTGATTTTTGATATGCCAACAGAGCCTGCCTGGCATGACCTTGCAAGGAGGGAGAATAAATACTCCTTCTTCACTGTCCTTCCTCCCTCTGATCTTCTGCTAGGGTATCCATAGGCTAAACCCAACCAGATGGCAGAGAGCAAGAGAGTTCTTGCAATCCATGTAGGCCAGTCTCCCAGGGCAGAGAGCAAGGTGAAGGTCATAGAGTGGGCCTGGAGGGTAGATGGAGGACCTGTAGTCTACCCATAGACCCAGGCAAGATGAAACCAAGTCTTAAAGTGAGAAAACTCATAGACCAGATGGTCCTTCATAGAAAGAATCGCATCTGGCTCACTCTGTAATCTTATTGTCTAACAATTACCTCACTCAGAGCAAGCACTCAACAAATATTTGTTCTAGGTACAGTGGTGCCACTTGGATATTCTTCACTTCAGTATTGAATTTTTTTAAAGAAGAACATTTTCAATTTGCTACTGAACTGATCAAAAGCTTGTCTCTATGGAGTCTTGGAGAAATAGGAAAATAGACAACATGACAAAAGTTTGGCATGTGAAGTCAAAACTGTATTATCTCCAACGAGCTGTGCAAGGCAGCTCTGCACATGAATGCATTCCACAGCAAAGTCTGGCTTCCTCCCAGCAAGTTGAAGTTTAAATCCTATATTAATGCTATTGACTGATGTAAATGGATCCCCACAATTAACTAAAGCAGCAGTACTTTTAGGTTAACATTTGGAGAAGGAAATTTAAAGAAGAGTAAAAAAATGAAACAATTCTGTGAATTTCAATGTTAAGCTTCCACCATTACATTTTTAAAATTTTTCTGTTTTTCCTATTAAAATTCTCTGTGGTATTTTTATTTTTGATCATGCTGCATGCTAAGTCACTTCAGCTGTGTCCAACTTTTTGCGACTCTACAGACCATAGCCACCAGGCTCCTTTGTCCATGAGATTCTCCAGGTAAGAAAATTGGAGTGGGTTGCCATGCCCTCCTCTGGGGGATCTTCCTGACCCAGGAATTGAACCTATGTCTCTTATGTCTTCTGCATTGGCAGATGTGTCCTTTATCTCTAGTGCCATCTGGGAAACCAGTGTTAAAATAATTGTACTAGGGTGAAACTTCCTAAGCCTTGACCATAAGTTTTACAAAAGCTGACTAAATATAAAACTTTAGGAACTGTTTAAGCAGGACAGGTGATTCTGGGTCACAGGTCCCACAGTAGGATGTCATTTAGGACAGTGTATTTCAAACAGTAAGCAATAGATTTCACATAGCAATGTAGTACACACTCAGATATATACTGAATCACAACACAAAATGTTTCTCTTAGTGTAGACTGTGGTCAAACATTTTGAAACGCATTTTCGTAAATGTTAGCATGGCATTTGCTTTGCTTAAAACATGCCTTAATGTATGATATTTAAAAAGTACTATTGATACACATGAAATCTTCTATTTATCCATCCATCTGAAACAAATACTGTGTCTATCTATGTGCCATGCATGCTGATAAGCTGTATTCTTTTCTGGTCTATTTATTTCTTAAAAAAATGCTAACTACTACCCACTAAATAAATTTCAAGACCCACTAAGGGATAGAGATCCACAATGTTAAAAGGCTTGATTTTGCTTAGCTTATATATAAATGCCAATTGTGAAAAATAAGAAAGCACAAGGCAGCCTAAAAAAAAAATGATGGGGACTGGAGAAACTAAAGAGAAAAACAACAGGATCATTTATCCAGGGACCTAAGGAGATGGCAGGGCCCATTTTACATTAAGGGTTGGGACAGAACTCAGGAAATAACTTATTAGTTCATTCACACACACATTTTTCTTCCATTAATTCAACCATTCATTCCACAGACTTTGAGTTCCTGCTGTGTATTATTCTCTCTACATAGAGAGATAAAAGACTCAGCACCAGTACTCTCCAGAAGTTCACAATCTGGGAAGATGGAGTCAAGTATGGAGATACTTGTTGTACAGATGACATCAGCTGCTGTAGACATTCAGGATGTCAAGTAAACAGGAGGCCATGTGGTCAGCAAGACTGGAAAGTTAGGTACACTGTCCACAGGAGGCCATGCTAAAGACATGCTAGGTAACCTCAAGAACCTGCCCAGGTTGCTTTTTCAGGGCTTCAGTCAAGGTAACCAAGGTCTCAATCCTTATTCTGTCTTTTACTACCTGAGTGACCTTGAACAATCTTTTGAGCCTCAGTCTTTCCATCTATAAAATGAAAAGTTAATGATACCCACCTAGAGGAGTTGTGATCAAGATTAAGGAGGATGATGTACAATAAGCACCTTAGCATTTTACCGGGAATCCAACACATGCTTACTGCTACTACCACTACCACTGTCAACATCAAGCTCATCCTTCTGCTTTCTTCCTCAAAGCTAAAAGCTCCCTTGCAAAATGATATCCTGAATGATGGGACTTTCTGAGGCTGCGTCCTCCTGAACTTGTACAAGCATGGCAGTTGTCCATGCTGAGACAGAGACCGTGGCCTGAAGTCTTTAGAGAAGGATGTGAAATAAAGGCTCCAACATTAAGCATCATTGGTCTGGAGTATCTTTTCCTGAAGTTTTAATACTGTTGTTTCAATAGTTTAATTGTGTGATTTTAAATATTTTGATGCTTTTGGGGATTAACAGCACAGGGTATAATTACTTAGAGATGAAATGTAAAATAAGGAGTGAATAGCTATCAAAGTCTGCCATGAGCAACCACCAGGGAAGAGACAACTTAAATATAAAGTCCAACTCATTAAATTGAACTAAGATGCAAATGATAACTAATCATTGATCACTATGTGCTTTGCATAGTTAGAGGAGTCACGGAGAATATGAATTACCAGTAGGTACGGAATATTACAAAGAAGAATTTTGTAGGTGAGAAGAAAGAGAAGAGCCAGATTAAAGAAGACAATGACCAATCTTGACTGCTAAGATTCAATTTCCACTTCCATCTTTCCTAAATTATATTTTTTATGCTTTGATCTTACTTCAATAAATGAGACATTCAAATAAAATGATCACAAACATTACTAGTATACATCTCACTATAGAACTCTGACCCAATCATGGTAAAAATCTGCTACCGTTCCTTCTTCTACCCACTTACCCAAAATACTTAAACAGAATCAGAAATTCTGAGTCAACAACCTAGTCACTGGATCTAAAAAGGAGTGTATCCCCATTATCAGGCTGCATGTTTCCATTGAGAATGATTTTGATGATGTGAAGAAACAAATGCTCTTTAAAAGACTCCATCTCTATGTGTTAAATCAAATAAGTGAACAATAACAGGATGCTGGTTTGGGTTAAAATCTTGTTCCAGCTTACAGTAGTTGCTAATGCAAACGAAGAAGAATGAAGCCAGGCACATTTAACAATTGTCTTTGAAGGCAATGCCAGCTCCTAGAAACCCACAGTGATGAAACCAGGTGCAAAAGTAAGACTTGGTTCTGCAGTGCATCATTTATTTGCTGGAATCAAAGGTTGCCTTGTTTCTTGACAGATGGAGCCAGGGGACCAGTGATCAAAGGGAAAGAAATAAGAAAGGCACTTCTTAGTGAATGGTGGACAAAAAACTTAGCAATATTTATCCTTGAGAAATTGTTCAATTCTTAATAAAATAACCAAGAAGCTTTAATTTTTGTCGTGAGTTTTATGCTTAAAATATTATAGCACAAAGGCAAGTGAATTTTAAAATGGGCAAAAGACTTGATATGTCTCCAAAGATATGTAAATGGCCAAGAAGCACATAAAAATATGTTCAATCTCATTAGTCATTACGGAAATGCAAACCAAAGCCACAACGAATGCCAATTCACAAGGATTAGGATAGCTATTAAAAAACGAAAGAAAAAATAATGTGTTGGCAAGGATATAAAGAAGTTGGAACGCTCATACATTGCAAGACATGAAAATAGTGCAATAATGGTGTGTGTATGTGTGTGTGTGTGTGTGTTAGTCACTCAGTCGTGTCCAACTCTTTGCGATGCCATGAACTAGTTTGGCAGTTCCTCAATAAGTTAAACATAGAATCATCATAAGATGAAACAATTCAACTCCTAAGTTTATAGGTAAAAGAACTGAAAAATAGTGTTCCAACAAGGACTTTTCCAAAAATATTCATAGCACCACTATTCACAATAGCTAAAAGGTAGAAACAATTCAAATATTTATCAGCTGATCAATGGATAAACAAACAAAAAAATGTGGTATATCCAGACATAAAAAGGAATAAAGTACTGACACACACTAAAACATGGACAAATCTTGAACATATGCTAAGTGAAAGAAGCCAAATACAAAGACCACATGTTGCATGATCCCATTTATACAAAATATTCAGAATTAGCAAATTCATAGAAACAGAAAACAGATTAATGAGCAAATGTCAGGGTCTGGAGAAGGGATAATAGGGAGTAACTGCTTTATTAAAATATTTTTAAAAATTAATTAAAAAAAAGGTCAGAAGACCTAAAATAGACATTTCTCCAGAGAAGGCATACAGATGGATAACAGGCACATAAAAAAAATGTTCAACATCACTAATTATTAGAGAAATGCAAATTAAATCCACAATGAGGTATGACCTCATACTGCTCAGAATGGCCATCATCAGAAAGTCTACAAATAATACGTACTAGAAAGGGTATAAAGAAAAGAGAACCCCCTGACACTGTTGGTGAGAATGTAAATTGGTAAATCATTATGGAAACATGGAGATTCCTTTAAAAAAAACTATAAATAGAGCTACTGTATGATCTAGCAATCCCTCTTCTGGGCATATATACAAAAGAGATGAAAACTCTAATTTGAAAAGTACATGTGACCCAATGTTCATAGAACTATTATTTACAATACTTAAGGCATAGAAACAACCCAAATGCCCATCAACAGATGATTGGTTAAAGAAGTTGTGATATACATATATACATATATATATATACACATATACACACACATATATACTATATATCTAATAGAATATTATAGTCACATACATAATGGAATATTATATATATATGTATATATATATATATATATATAAAGAAATATTACTCAGCCATAAACAAGAATGAAACTGCCATTTGTAGCCTCATGGATGACCTAGAGAATATCATACTAAGTGAAGTAAGGCTTCCCAGGTGGAGCAGTGGTAGAGAATCTACCTGTAAATACAGGAGACACAGGAGACACAGGTTCAATCCCTGGGTTGGAAGATCCCCTGAAGGAGAAAATGGCAACCCATTCCAGTATTCTTGCCTGGAGAATTTCATGGACAGAGGAGCCTGGAGGGCTACAGTCCATATGGTGACATAGAGTTGATATCACTGAGCACCATGCACACGCACACACATGAAGTAAGTTAAACAGAGAAAGACAAATATGCTATCACTTATATGTAGAATCTATAAAATAATACAATGAATTTACATACAAAACAGAAACAGACTTAGAGACACAGAGAGATAACTTATGGTAACCAAAGGGGAAAAGGAAGATAGTAGGAAGGATAAATTAGGAGTATCGGATTAACAGATACAAACTACTATACATATAATGGGGCTTACCTGGTGGTTCAGATGGTAAAGAATCTGTATGCAATGTAGGAGACTTAGGTTCAATCTCCTGGTTGGGAAGATACCCTGGAGAAGGAAATGGCAACCCACTCCAGTATTCTTGCCTGGGAAATCCTATGGCCAGTGGATTCTGGCAGGTTATATTCCATGGGGTCACAAGAGTCAGACACAACTTGCTAAACCAAACCACACATAAAATAGATAACAAGGATTTATGTATAACACAGGAATTATATTCAATATCAACTTTTAATAACCCATAGTTAAAATAATTTGAAAAAATATGTATAACTGAATAACCTTACTGTATACCTGAAACTAACATGTTATTGTAAATCAACTATACTTCAATAAAAGAATCAAAAAACTGTGTTTACTAAGCATGAATATAGTTTTCTCTTAAAATGGATATTTATTTATGCCTAAAATAAATCCTAATTACTGGCTGGAAGTAAGAGGATGATGGAGATTTAGGAAGGAAGAAACATATGAGAAGTATCCCACAGCACTACCCATGTTAAATCATCTAATAGAAGTAGCCAGTTTTTCCATTTTTAAATAGTCAAATATGGGGTGCTATTTTTTGTAGTGGATGCACAGAAAGTAAAATAGATGTGCATTCAACCAAGTTCATATTTTGTTACCTGTATTTATTTAAATGAGCATAGCCTATAATTTCTGCTCACAGCATCACCGCTTTTCTCCCCAGTAATACAGAAATGCTGATAATTTTCTTCTCGACTCCCCTTGCAATTTGTATAGTGACAGGGAGCAAGCATGTTTACATACTTGTAAAAAGCTACTCCCCCCAGCAGCCCACAATCAATTGCTTTCTATCCTCATATTTCTATTAGACAGTGACACCTTATTGTCTAAGGACACTATTTTGATTCTTCAGGCCATCTTGAATCTGAGTTTAAGAACAAGGAAAGGAAGGAACCCAATTTCTTAGAACTGATAGCTTAGAAGTTGTTTCTGTACAACTTAAGCAGAAGTATGTTCACTCCTTGGAATATTTATTGACATGCTGGGACTATATAAATACAGGAAATAATACAGTACATCTTCCTGAATTGTCAATTTCTTTCCATGATAAGTGATTCAAGAACATTATTTTTATATTAAAACAGATATTTTATGGAGCAAGATGTAAGAAGTGTAATCTTTAAAATGTGTAGTTTTAACATTATACAAGACTTATATTTCTCACTAGTTTTCCGTCACTGAAGGAGCAAGTTCATTCTCCTCTGCCTTCAGAAATAAATAAACTGTGTAAGCTGCAGCAAACCAAACAAAATTTCGGCAACACAGCCCGGGGCATGCTGGTGCAGAAGTATGAGGATCTCAGCTAACGCCACACAGAAAAGTGACAACCCTACTTCAAAAATATATTGGGCTGGCCAAAAAGTTCACTCAGGTTTATATCTGAATGAACATTTTGGCCAACTCAAAATTATTACAGTTAGTTCACAAAGTGTTTTTACATATGCAATTTACTCAGCCCTTACAATGCTAGTGAGGTTGGCATTTTATACAGAAGGGTAAGGAAGGTCTGAAAATTTAAGCGACTTGTATCGATAGGGGTAGTAATAGCTAGACTAAGAATTCGAGGTACACTGAAATGCAAAGCAAAACACCGGGATGAAGATGGATGGAGAATTGATTCAAAGTCAGTAGTTAGACAACAGTGATGCATCTGCATTTATCCCTCAGAGGGGAGGCAGAGTTCTCATCTAGAGTAACTGAAATAGAGGGAGCAGTGGTACAGTGGAAAGTGGGGGTAAAACCTTGTAATCAAAACCACCAAATATGCACACTAAGTGAAAAAATCTTCAGCACCCCAGAAACCAAGGTTATATCCCAATTCCCTGAAGAAATCATGTCTCCTTAGAGTAAAACCAACGTATAGGGCTTTCTTGGGGGCTCAGTGGTAAAGAATCCAGCTGCCAATGCAAGAGACACGAGATTGATCCCTGATCCAGGAAGATCCCACATGCTGCTGAGCAACTAAGCCCATGAGCCACAACCATTGAGCCTGTGCTCTAGAGCCTGGGAGCTGGAACTACTAAGCCCACATGCCCCAACTACTGAAGCCTGAGCACCCTAGAGTCTATACTCTGCAACAAAAGAAGCCACCTCAATGAGAAGCCCATGCACTGCAACTAGGGAGTAGCCCCCACTTGCCACAACTAGAGAAAAGCCCATGCAGCAACAAAGACCCAGCATAGCCAAAAATAAATAAATAAATAAAATTATTTTTAAAAATCCTACACATACAAAATTAAGAGTCCTCAAAAACCTGGATCAGCAAGACCAAGTTACAGTGAATGCAAACCCTCTACCCAACATGCAACTTTCAATCAGCTTTTATTCTTTGCTTTATTCTTAAATATAAATCAGCAGCAGAAGATGCCATAAATTGAGGAAAGCTTCCAAACTGAAAGTCAAGAATCAAAACAAACAGAAAATGGTAAAAAATAATATGCATACATAATATGTGCAGGAAACATAAAAATGTAATGACATGATATAAATAAAAAAGATACTGCATCCATAAAATAAGAACAGATTGTTATGGAACAGAAATAACCTAAGAATTCAAAAGAACTCTTGAAAAGGAAAATTTTAATAGCAGAATATTAAAAACCTAATCACTGGTTTATATACATTTAAGTAAATCTACTCTAAAGCAGAATACAAAAGTGAAAAGAAAAGAAACCCAGAGAATAAAGGCATATCTCTAATCTAAGATTAACAGAAAGAGATCTGAAAAAAGAGATAGGATGAATTTGTCAAAGAAATAATTCAAGAAAATTTCCCAGAGTATAAGAACAAACTGGAATCTCCATGCTCAATCTGTTTACTGAAGTCTAGCACAATTCATTTAAGAGGATATACATTTTAGCCTACTACATTTAAATATCATAACTCCAGAGGTGAAGAAAATCTCTTAAGGTTCCTAATGAGAAAAAATCAGGCACAAAGGAGCAAAAACTCAAGATAGAATCAGATTCCCCAACTATAAAATGATAGAACAATTCCTCCAAAATTCTTTCGGAAAAGATTCCCTAGCTAAATGCTATCCTAACAAATATCAATCTAGTAGGATGTTAGAATAAAGACTCATTCAGGGGGAAAAAAAATGCAAAAACAACCCCTATCTTTTTTCTTAGGAAGTTTCTGGAAGAGGTCACAGAGCAAAATAAGAGATTTACCAACAAAGAGAAAGAAATCAGTGTAGAATGTGTGTGGGGACATGAGAGAGAAAAATTCTCAACTGCCATCACAGGAATTTAATAGGACATGTCTAAAGTTGAGACACCAGAGAAATATATGGATGTCATTTAGAAACATGGATATAAATAGCATCATCCACAAAGGAGACATAAATGCCACTAGAGGTAAGAATAAGAAGTGGGGAGAAGTGGATGGGCTGCTGTTTTTAAACAGTTTTAAATGTGCATATATTATTTTAATTAAATTTTTAAGAAATAACTCCATGTTGTCCTATAATAGAGAATTAAAGAATTTTGATATAACCAATATAGTAAGGTGTTATACAGCCATCAAATACCATATCACAAAACATTTGCATCCAAAAGAAAGAATGTTCGTGATATACTGTTGAGAAGAAAATAAGAGTAGGATACAAGTCTATTTTGTATAATTCCAATTTTGTAAAACATAGATATGCACAGACACACACACTGAATACATGCTGTAGATACAAAAGCAAATAGTCCCTATTCTCAAATAACTTCTAGTCCAATATGGAGGCACACATATGAGGACAGCTTTGATATGATGTGTTTTCCAATAAGATGCAGGGGTTTTCAGACTTGAGCATACATCAGAATAACCTGGAGGGCTCGGTTCAACAGACTTCAGGGTTCCACTAAGTGTTTCTGATAAACAGATCTGTGGTGGGGGCCAAGAATTTGCTTTTCTAACATATTTCCAGGAGATGCTGATGCTACTGGCCTGGGACCACATTTTGAACACCACTGATGTTATGTGTAGGGTTCTTTGATATACTGAGACCAGCACAGGCATCACAGGCTTCCTGGAGGAGATGCTTCCAAGTCACATTGTAAATGGTTCCAACTAGTTTCTGAAGTTCTCACAAGGTTGGAAAATGATTTTCAACTGCTCACAAAACTTACCATAAATTCCGGATTTACCAATGACAAGACTATACATACTAACTACTAGCATCATGTCTCCCTGCTTGGGACTAGAATTCTCTAGTCAATAGTGGTCATTTCAGACAAATCAACACCTGTGCTTAGCATTTTCTAAGTCTTTGATACAAGAAAAGTATTGCTTAAGAATTATAGTTTGATGACCAAAATCTTCTGAACTAGAGATGACTGGAAGGGGCCTGAGTAAGTTTGGGGTCCTTAAAAATAAGAGGAAGGAAGTCCTAATTCAGTCTAATAAGCTAAGGACTCAGTTCAGTTCAGTTCAGTTCATTTGCTCAGTCATGTGTGACTCTTTGCGACCCCATGAACCGCAGCACACCACGCCTCCCTGTGTATCACCAACTCCTGGAGTTTACCCAAACTCATGTCCATTGAGTCCGTGATGCCATCTAACCATCTCATCCTCTGTTGTCCCCTTCTCCTCCTGCCTTCAATCTTTCCCAACATCAGGGTTTTTTCAAATGAGCCAGCTCTTCGCATCAGGTGGCCAAAATATTGGAGCTTCAGAAATAGATGTTTTTTCTGGAACTCTCTTGCTTTTTCGATGATCCAGTGGATGTTGGCAATTTCATCTCTTGTTCCTCTGCCTTTTCTAAAACCAGGTCAAACATCTGGAAGTTCATGGTTCATGAACTGCTGAATGCTGGCTTGAAGAATTTTGAGCATTACTTTACTAGCGTGTGAGATGAGTGCAATTGTGCGGTAGTTTGAGCACTCTTTGACATTGCCTTTATTTGGGATTGGAGTGCAAACTGACATTTTCCAGTCGTGTGGCCACTGCTGAGTTTTCCAAATTTGCTGGCATATTGAGTGCAGCACTTTCACAGCATTATCTTTTAGGATTTGAAGTAGCTCAATTGGAATTCCATCACCTCCACTAGCTTTGTCCATAGTGGTGCTTTCTAAGGCCCCCTTGACTTCACATTCCAGGATGTCTGGCTCTAGGTGAGTGTGATTATCCAGGTTGTGAAGACCTTTTTTTCTGTGTATTCTTGCCACCTCTTCTTAATATCTTCTGCTTCCGTTAGGTTCATCCCATTTCTGTCCTTTATTGAGCCTATCTTTGCATGAAATGTTCCCTTGGTATCTCTAATTTTCTTGAAGAGATCGCTAATCTTTCCCATTCTGTTGTTTTCCTCTATTTCTTTGCATTGATCGCTGAGGAAGGCTTTCTTATCTCTCCTTGCTATTCTTTGAAACTCTGCATTCAAATGTGTGTATATTTCCTTTTCTCCTTTGCTTTCACTTCTCTTCTGTTCACAGCTATTTGTAAGGCCTCATCAGACAAGACACACCAATTGGTTGAGTCAGGACTACTCCCTGCTGTTTTTCTGCTCACTGTTGGATGCTGTTCCTCTGATCATTTTTTCAGTGCAGAGGGAACAGTGGAGAATTGGAGAAGGACTAATACTAGGACCTCCTACCAGAGCTCAGACATGATCCTATGCCCTTGATAGTCCCTGCAACAGAAAGGGCATCTGTAGGTGTTTAGAATGATAAGAATGCATCAAAAAAGAAACCAGTCTCTGCTCACACGTTGGCCAGCTAGTTTCTCCTCATTGATTTTTTCACATTTATATTATTTCCTAAGGACTAAAGTAAAGGAGACTTATGATGTGAAACTCAGACTGTGAATAATACATCACACAGAAAGTCATTTACTGAGCATCAGCTAGGTTGAAGGCATTGTGGTGAGCACTGCCAAGGAGACAGAGATGACCCAGTTATCTTCCAGATAACATCAGCATTTGCCCATGAACAAACAGGTGATTAGTGGGAATACCACTCCTTCCCCTCCAAGTGCTTAAGCAGAGGTTGACTGATGAAATGTCTCTGATTTGGGAATCCACAGCCTGGTTCCTCATGGCTTCCCTGTCTCTCACTAGCTGAGTGATCTTGGATAAATCTCCTTTTTCTTATCTGTAATCAGGAGACAGAAAAATCCCATCTCTTTACTTCACAGACTGGACATAGATTTCCAATGACGTCAAAAGCAATAAACTAATTTAGAAAATAAAGGTCCTCTGTAAATGTATTATGACCTTATGGTCATGTTCATTTGCCAGGAATTTTCAACATTATTTTCAAGATTAGAATATGAGTCTCTTCATGAGCTGATTTCTGAAAACTTCTCCAGTCTCACTACATTGTTTTGTTTATTTGCCTTCCTCTCAATGGACTGTGTGCCTAGCACAGAGTATAGCCTTGAACTGGTACTGAGTAAAAATTGTCAAATAAATGACAAACAAATATTGTAGAACTTGTATGAGAGAACTGGGGAGTACATTTAGAGCATCCGCCCCAGAAAAATGGATAGATTGAAAAAAATACCTTCTAAGACGCTTACTCCTTGGAAGGAAAGTTATGACTAACCTAGATAGCATATTAAAAAGCAGAGACATTACTTTGCCAACAAAGGTCCATCTAGTCAAAGCTGTGGTTTTTCCAGTAGTCATGTATGAATGTGAGAGCTGGACTATAAAGAAAGCTGAGTGCAGAAGAATTGATGCTTTTGAACTGTGGTGTTGGAGAAGATTCTTGAGAGTTACTTGGACTGCAAGGAGATCCAACCAGTCAGTCCTAAAGGAAATCAATACTGAATATTCATTGGAAGGACTGATGCTGAAGCAGAAACTCCAGTACTGTGGCCACCTGATGTGAAGAACAGACTCACTAGAAAAGACCCTGATGCTGGGAAAGATTGAAGACAGAAGGAGAAGGGGACGACAGAGGATGAGATGGTTGGATGGCATCACTGACTCGATGGACATGAATTTGAGCAAGCTTCAGGAGTTGGTGATGGACAGGGAAGTCTGGGATGCTATAGTCCATGGGGTTGCAAAGAGTCGAACATGACTGAGCGACTAAACTGAACTGAGATTTGTTATAGCTTTTCTTCCAAGGAGCAAGTGTCTTTTAATTTCATGGCTACCATCTGCAGTGATTTTGGAGCCCAAGAAAACAAAGTCTATCACTGTCCATGGGAGATGGATAAATTGGGAGGTTGGTATTGACATATACATACTACTATATACAAAATATATAACTAATAAGAACCTTCTGTATAACTCTAGAAACTCTACTCAATTCTCTGCAATGGCCCATATGGAAAAAGACTAAAAAATAATGGATATATGTATGTGTATAACTGAGTCATTTTGCCATACAGCAGCAAGTAATACAACATTATAAATCAACTATATTTCAATAAAATTTTTAAAAAAGATCAGGAGGATATTTTCTATCATAATATCTTCATTTTAAAATCATTTTGTTCAAACTTCATAAAATGATTTTTATAGAGCATCAGACTGTGCTTTATAAACTTGACAAAGCCAAGAAAGCTAAACTATAGTCTCCTTCACACTTTAGTCAAAGCTATTGAAAATAGGAAGTAAGATACTTTTTGGTGTAGAAATTCTTAATGTGCATATGTTAGGGAAGGGGAAAAATGCTTAGGAGTTACAAAAGGCCATGAGTTCCCTTCCATGATCAAGACTTCTAAGATGTCCTGTCTTGTACTCTGCAACATATTCTAGCAGACAGGAGGCAAGGCCCTCCCAGTTCCAGGCTAAATGAACTGATAGAGCCATCACTCTTTAAGGCCAAGTTGAATAGCACTGCTTGAACTTGTCCCAGAAACTGTTTGAGTTAACAATAATAGCTCTGATTTTGGCTTTGGTCTGGCCAAGACACTTGAATCTTATAATTCAAAGTATATCAATAAATGTGCTGAAATAAAACCAAGTTGGTGCTCTCAAGACTTCAGAAATTGACACTTCAAGGAAGAGAAATCTTGAGCAATCATAATTGTGATACTATAGATGTCAGAGATCACAGAAGGAAGCTATAGAAAGTCAGTAATTTAAAGAGAAAAAAAGAGAAAGATCTAAAACACAGTAGGAGACCATTTTGACTTTCCTTATCTGTCCTATGTTTGAAGAAGTGAGGGTGGCATTCCCCAGGAGTCTGATGAAAGAGGAAGAACCAAGTTGTTTCCACTGAGGTTTCAGAGTCTTTAATTTCATGAAGGTACATTTTTGGATTGGCAGTAACATTCTGCTGGTGAAAGTCAAAAGAGGGATCCTAAAAAGAGTAGTGTCAAAATGCCCACTGAGTTCTGTCCCTTGCTGGGGTGTTAGAATAATGCCAGGCTGAGTACAAATTGGAAGTTCCTGTCACATAACAGATCTAGTCTGGGAACGGATGGGGAAAAAAGTAGGCAAGTGTTCTTGGTAGACTGAGCAAAAAGAAAAAGAAAAAAGAAAGCACTTGATACATTTTCCCCTAGTCCACATCATTGCTCAATAAATCTTGAGATGAATTATTTCACAACACAGATAGATTAGCTCTTGGATGTGTATGGAGTAAAACCAATCTAGTCAACTCTGAACTCTGTCATGCTAATGAAAGAAAACAGTGACATGGATGACCCAACAGAGTATAAAATCAGAAAATCCCTTACTTGGGTTTATAGAAAATATTGTATTATTTGAGAGGCATCATGTTTATCTGTCTGCTTGTGTTTTACTTGTGGAAATGTGAAAATTAGTGGCTAGCCTCTAAGTATACGTCAACTGGCAGAGGAGACAACTGATGTAGGAGGAATAAATCAGCATGGAATGGAGCATTTCGGTAGCTAAATTCCAGGTGGCAAATTTAGAGCTAATGGATCAATCTAATATAAATGGGAATGGACATCAACTCATTATCTGAAAGTGGAAACTACAGCTGAGGTTACTTCACCTGACCCAGATCACAAAATTAGAAGCCCCTTACCTCTGACTCTGACATCCTTCCCACTCAGTCCTACTACGTACTCCATGCATCTGCACATTAATACTTAGAGTGGACTGGAAGAATATATATGCACTGACAAAAAGCTCTTCTAAACTGATGTATGAGAGATCATCAAAGGGCTGTTTAGAGAAATTAAAATGCTTTATGACTGAGACGGGCATCGGGGGAAGCTTACCCTGCCAAAGTTCATCTTCAGAGACTTTGGCCAGAGAGCGAGCCTATTTGATGAAGGATAATGACATTTGTCTCAATTTAAAATTGCTTAGCTCTTCGCATAGTGTTTCCTGCAATGTTTTTTTGGGTCCTCTTAGTATAGGATAGGTACATGTGTGGGTTCTAGGATTAAATCTGGGTTGGAATCCTGCCTTGAGCACGTTTTCTCCACTGTGGCTCCTCCCCCTGCTGACTTAGGCGAGGAACATAATCTTCTGAGGCTTACTTTCAATTACCTGTAAAATGAAGTTAACACTATCTGTCTCATAGGGTTATTGAGATTATCAAATGAAATGATGTATGTACATAGCCCAGGGTCTGGCATATAGTTAGTGTTCAGAGGTGCTGGTGGTTAAGAACCCTCCTGCTAATGCAGGAGACCTAAAACATGCAGGTTTGATCCCTAGATTAGGAAGATCCCCTGGAGGAGGGCATGGCAACCCACTCCAGTATTCTTGCCTGGAGAATCCCAAGGACAGAGGAGCCCAGCAGGCTACAGTCCATAGAGTCGCAAAGAGTCAGTCATGACTAAAGCGACTTATCATGCATGCATGCAAGTGTTCAACAAATTATATTTATTATCATTAAAATAAAAATCATAGGTCCACACAGCTTTATTCAACCTCCTGATTTGAGCAAGCTCACATGCTCTCATATTTCCTCAAGATTTGGTGTCCACATTGCTTCTTGCTCCCTTTCTATTCAGTAGCTCTTGAAAAAAAGTACATCTTTTATCTTACCCCCTCTGTGTAGTTATTGCCAGACAAGGACTCTCATGATAGAAAAACAAGTTTAAAATTTCCATTTACTTTAAATAGAGAGTTATAAAATTAATCAATTATAGTATATGAGGCTATAATGTTCCTGGGTAGTTTGAAAGCAAAAATTTGAAACAGAATTTGATAAGGAACAATAAGATTTTATCAAACACAATTCTATTTTCTGGAAAAGTGAAGGGATATACCTGTAGTGGGTATTTTTCTCTTGGTATAATGTCTGTTTTCAAATCCTGGCATTTATTTCTTTCCATGGACAGCCTAGCCCCAACACCTTTAATTTGGGCTGTTGTAATAATCAGTTATGGACCCTACAGGGATCCTTGGTTGTATCTTTTTATAAGACATCATTCTTTGCCACAAAAGTCATTTTTTGAAAATATAAAAATTAAGCTCAGAAATTCTTGATCTAGCATATTATGCTTTTTCATCTGGCACCTAACTTCACTCCCAGGATGTCTTCTCAATATTTTTCATGAAAAGAAAGATCTACCAACACTGAACTCCTCTCCAGCATACTTCCTAACTTCATGCCTTTGTGATTTTACTCAAGCTATTACCTCTGCCTGGGAAGTCCTTTCTCATCTTCTCTCCCCAAAAGTCCAAAATATCCTTTGTGAAACCAACCATATTTATCTTCTATTGAGCACATACTGAGTGTCAGGGACTGTTCTAAGCACTTACAACAGAAATGTTAATTCAATCTCTACTAAATTGGATGAGTCGGTACTAATATCATCTCTATTTACAGAAAAGTGAGGTACACAGAGTTTAAATAATATGTCCAAAGTCGCACTACTGGTAAGAAGGAGCTAATTCTGATCAGTTAGATTTAATTCTGTCTTCTTTTCTAGTATAGGATATTGTTTATACTGCCATTTCAGTGCTTGTTACAGTCTGATGTGTTACAAGCTCCTTTTCTTGTTTACCTTCGGATTCTCAGTGTCCAGTGCTGAATCTTACATGTAGTCAGTGCTTGTCTAATGGTTATCAACTGCATGAATCCAAATAAGAAAAATATAGTTATGCTCTCTACAGACCTCCTTAACATCATGTATGCTATTGCATCTTTAGTGGGTTGCAAAAATGGGTTTAGTGGCAACTGAATAGAAGTGTGAGAGTGTGTAGATGAGAGGAAATAACGAGTTTCAGAGATGTTATACTTTTGTAAAAGTACATGCTTCAGCCTACAGCAATAACCCAATGCCTTATACACTCCTAAATCCTGAAGAGTTTCTGAAGCATACAAGGAGAAATTGAAAACATAAAGCATAGCTTTTCAAAGCCCAAAACTTTTAAAATAAATGTCCTTTTTTCATTTCTATCCATTAGATTTTATATTAAGCTATACATATTAGGGAGAGTTAAGAGCCTCTTGAAATAGCTTAGTTTAGTTTTGACAGTAACTTTGGCAAAGACTTTTTAGTACATCATTTCTCTAGGACTCACTTCTCCCACTAAATGTCACAAGAAAACAGATAATATATGATATTCATGCCCTCCATGGACATCACTTACCTTGACCAAAGTTTAGCTGAAGAATTACTATGGGAGAGTTACTAGGGAAGAGTTACTGTGTTATTATAGAAGCCTTTCAGATATTTCCAATGATATCTCAGTATCCACTCAGCCTTTAAGAAAGGTGAGTGGCAAAGAGTAACTGTGTCCTTATTTCAAAGAAAAATAAGCCATGGGACACTTAGCTTATGGAATCACTGCTTTTCTCATTTCCAAGTTAATGTTTATTGAGCACAATGTTACAGATACAAAAAAAAAAAAAGCATAAAACTGTCCTTTGCTCTCAAGAAAGCTCACTTCTAACTGATCAGGAAGACATCTACTCAAACAGCTACTCCATTCTATAATCTGGCCTGTACTTAAGAAGTATCAGAGCTCAGATGAAAGAAGGAATCACACTGCCTAGGTGTGGGCTAGAGCAGGAAGGGTTCCTCAAAGAGGTGCCACTTCTGAGCCTCAGGGAAGCACCCTACTTGACCTGGTAGGAAGGTATGGAGGACGCAAAGTTGGGACCACAATTATAGGTAGGATGAAAAGCATTTACAAACTTAAAGGCAAAAAGAGAATCTTAAGATATTGTTTTGTTGGAGCATAGGGTGTCTAAAACTATAAAAGGAGGAGAGAAGTGGGAGAGAATCATAAAAAAGATTTTCCTACTACATAAAAGGAAGGCAGATGTTATAGCTATGAATCTTATGTGTGAAGGAAGAAGTCAGAGGTCTGTAGGAATCAAATACAATTAAATGATTTATTACAAAGTCAGAATATGTTGTTTGATAGCATATCGTATAATGATGATTAGAACTGATAATTTAAGGAAAATCATAAGGTTATTTAAATGGTCCAAAAGTCATCAGTATTTGAAAAATCAGTATCCAGGTTTGGTCCAAAACTCTGGAAAATGAATTATCTTAGGCAAAAATAAGCTTATATAAGTTTTGATCACACTTAGAATACTCAGTTCTTTATATTTTGGCATTAAGTTGTAAAATAAATGCTGATTGAGAGCCTATTATTAGCCAGGAAAATTCTTAAAAGTGATTTTAAGAATTAAGAAAATACAAAAATGGAAAAAGTTCCAAATGAAACTAAATTATCATTATTAACATAAAATTACATGTAACCTTTCTGTAATAAGAAATTCAGCAAGTTAAAAAAGTAGGCATCATTGGAAACTAAGAGTAAACCAAGGATATGTTTATCAGAGAACAAATTCACTTTGGAATCAAAAGAGTAATCTGTGAAAATAATCAGGCAATAGAAAATCCTATTGAACATGGTTGCCAAAAGGCAATGATGGAAACCTCACACAAGGTTAGGAAGCATCTTCCTTGTTTTGTGTATTACACTTCCTGTTGTGTGTGGGGACAGAGACCTGGGTTCGATTCCTGGTTTCGGAAGATCCCCTGGAGAAGGGAAAGGCTACCCACTCCAGTATTCTGGCCTGGAGAATTCCATGGACTGTATAGCCCATGGGGTTGCAAAGGGTTGGATACGACTGAGTGACTTTCACTTCACTTCACTTCACTGGTAAAAAAGAGTTTTCAGAACCCTGTGTTGACAATAGTAAGACTAGGTCAGCCAAATGCACAGCAAAGCTCGTCCATGCTAAACCTCTGGTCAGAGCAAGGGTTCACTTTCCATCATGCCACCTGGATTGGGGATTGGAGATAAAATTCTTAGAATGTGCAACAGTACATTTCCTAAAATTGGCAATGCTGTAATCAATAGTTGGGTCAATTTTCAAAATAGGGACAATTTTTTAAATTAAAAAATCTTCAAATATGTTATAAATCATTTTAAGCAAAAATAAATTTGGATTATTATGTAAGGTCCTAATGTTTCCATTACCTTATCTGTGTGTGTGTGTGTGTGTGTGTGTGTGTGTGTGTGTGTGTGCGCGCGCATGCAGGTGTGCAGGTGTGTATGTGGATGGAGAGGAATGTTTTTCCTCATGAAATTACTGTAAGAATTAATGAGATAATATGAGAAAAATAACTGGCACAGTGTCCAGTAAAAAGCTAAGAATTTGTTAAATAAATTTTAACAATGAAGCCCTAACATTAAAATATCCACTGTACATTTGGTTAACAGCTTAGCTCCAATATTTAATTTACTAAGTAATGACTGAAATACCACAAACGGTAAAACAGAAATGTTGACCCTGATTCCTGAGATTCCTCATTAAATGAAAAAATTGTGATTCAGGATCACTCAATAGTAACACTGATCAATTCAATTCTAAAAGAAAGCAACATCCCTTTAGGCTTAAATTTACAACCCCATAGCCTTAATGGCCAACAGTTCTCAAATGTGATATTCTGATGGACTTCCAGATCCTTGGGGAATTATTACCATCCTCAGTCATGTCTTTTAATCTAGCTTAGAACTCTGTCTCGTTTGATTATTAGAAGTCTGAGCTTAAGTAAATTTAGAAAATTATATATTGACACACAGAAAATTTATAGCTTTTTTTTGCAGTCAAATGTTTTAATGCAAAAGAGATTGTATTACAGATTTCTTTCAAAGGAGTTTTAAAAACAAAGAAATTGATTTTGTTTCCATTCCAATTTGAGGAATTTTAGAAAAGTGTGAAGCATAGGACAATAGGTATGTTGTCATTTGATATTCTCTGAATCATTGATATTTAATCATCAATGGAAAATAGTTTGCCAAAACAGCCACAAACACAACAAAACTAATATTATTTTAAAGTTATATTGAAACATTAACAAGAATCCTATGGAAACTACTTTTTCAGGAAGGAAAAGAATTCATTTTAGGAGACTTAGAACTGTCTTTTTTGATGGTGGTGGTGGTTTAGTTGCTAAGTTGTGTCTGACTCTTGCAACCCCATGGACAGAGGAACCTGGTGGTCCATGGGATTCTCCAGGCAAGCATACTGGAGTGAGTTGCCATTTCCTTCTCCAGGGGATCTTCCCAACCCAGGAATCAAACCCAGGTCTCCTGCATTGTAGGCGGATTCTTTTATCAACTGAGCTACAAGGGGAGCCTTAAGTCTTTTTAGTTTTGGTCAAATAAATGAATAAATCTAAAAATGTGAAGTGTATTGCACCAAGGCCCTGGTAATTCTTTCCTTGAGTAACGTTATTTTGGCCAAACATTTTAGATTTATTCAATTATTTACCCAGTATTCAGGACAATCATTATCTATGATGTCTCATTCAAACACAGGAATGTCAGGCAGGCCTCTAAGACTTCCTTTAACCTTTGCTCTATCAACTAAATAAGAATGTCCCTTATTTCTGAAAAAGGAGATACTGGATTTTTCTCACTGTTTGCTACAGTCATACTTTTCATTAATTAGTCTTCCATAAATAAGTATATATTTATTTAATTACTTATTTTTCCCATATATAGCCTAATAATAACAGCTACATTATCTTTCATCTTTGTGTGTGTGTGTGTGTGTGTGTGTGTGTGTATGTATGTATTTTTTAATTGCTTTTAGATTCAGAGTCTTGATATTTTCAATCAACTCTTTGATATATATTTTTAATATCCTTAACCTATATACTTATTGCACATTGAATACATGAATTATTAACTCTACTTTATAAATAAAGACAACTAGATACTGAGAAAATAAGAGTACTAAATATGAATCACCAAAACATGTATGCCTGTGTGTTTAGTTGCCGCTCAGTCTTATCTGACTCTGTGCAACTCCAAGAAATGTAGCTCATCAGGCTCCTCTGTCAATGGGATTCTTCAAGCAAGAATACTGGAATGGGTAGCCATTCCCTTCTCCAGGGGATCTTCCCAATCCAGTGATAGAATCCAGGTCTCCTGCATTGCAGGCAGATTCTTTGCCAACTGAGCCACTAGGGAAGCCCAACCAAAATATAAAATAGCAATAAAAAGTTATCTTCCAGTGACAGCTCATTGTGTGCAGTTGTACACATATATCAGTCAATCATAGTTAATGCAATACAAAGACATATTTGTTCACATGATGATAAAAAATAGTTTACTATATTTTAATTTTTCTCTCTACTGTGTCCTGTAAATAGCTACCTCTTTTAAAATACTTTTTATAATCTTGCTTTGCATTCATTTGTTAAAATATCTGCATCCCTCACTAAAAGAAGTGTTTTAAAAAAATTTCTACGTTATTCATTATTGCAGGGTTTCTAGCCCATAGTAGATGTTCAATAAATCTTGTGGCATAAATAGATAAAATGCTTACTTATCATACTATGTGAGCTGATTCCTTAGGACAAGCTTCTGTTTAGTTAACAGCCTGATAGACCAAAGTGCTTAGACCATGCCAGTTTATAGTCATGAAATACCGTGTCTATGTTCACATGTACACAATCAGAGGTGGCAATTTTACAGGCGTGTAAAAATGGGCTTGCTCTCTGGCCAAAAATTATCTCTGCCTATGATTCTTCCCATCCAAGACAAGTTCTAGCCCATGTTAATGATCTCATCAGTTGGAAGGAAATCTGGGAGCCCGTATTTTATCCAGAGCCCTACCACCTTGGGTCCTGGGGGGCCTGCCCTGGTTTGCGTTCTGAGGTTGTTATCTGTGAGGAGTGAGCAAGTAGTAGCACTGGTCATGCAGCTTAAATGAGCACCCAGCAATCAGTAAGAGCAATCAATAAGAATGCTAACATAAATAAATCAATGAATGAATAAATAGATAAAAGATTTTTTTAAAACCTCTGCAATCACAGTGTGATACTATTATAATGAATGTCTCAGTACATGTCATCTCTATGTGTTATCATCAGCAGCTTTCAAAAATAATTGTCATTTTTAACAAAGGGTACTGGATTTCTTAAGGTAGTCAGTGCTATTTCTTTCCATTTCCTCCATTCAAGAACAGTTGGCAGCAAGAGCCTAGCCTTGGGGAATTCAATGGAAGTGACCTATGACTTGCAGTTTTGTAGGCGTCTGTTAATCATCGGATCACTTCCACAATTCCTGTGGACTGCTGTCCATCTCTAGCTCAGCCAGCCACTGTAGTCACGCTTGGTGGTGATGACAGACACAAAAAAGGAGATTTGATGGAACGCTAGAAGCAAGACCCAACACCAGGCACTCATTACAATATTTTTCCTTGCCAAAATTAAAATCAGTTCATTGCCTTTTCTAACTATAAATATTTGTACACATATACCATGAAACAATTTCAGAAAATATAGAATACTATAATGAAGAAAGTAGAAATCATGCATAATCCCACCACCCACTCTGCTAACTATTTCTCAGACTTTAAGGCATAATGCATTTCCAAAGTACAAAATGTAGCAGAAAAGAAAACCTGGAATAGAGGAGGAATAAAGTCTTTCTTTTATAGAGTTAAAAATTTCACTGAACATCAAATCAAAACAAGAACAAAATTCTTCAAGAATGATAAGCATTACTAGAAATCTGGATGATACATAAGACAGAAAAAATTTTTAAAGGGAGAGAAAAAAGACAGTGATCAGATCAGCTTGTCTCATAAAACCATGGCACGGAAAAGCACTGAGTAGCAGTCAAGAGCTCTGAGGAAGAACATAGAGATATCCAGAGGGAACAGAGTGAGCAGGCACCCAGAGGAAAGGGTGAGCATGAGAGGCAGAAAGAAGCAGGGAAGGCAAAAGGGCGTCACCACAAGAAGAAAAGCATCATTAGAATAAAGATGTCCAACCCCCCCACCTCCACCACACACACACACACACACACACACACACACACATTTCACCTTCGAAGACCACCTGTGCAAGTTTGTGTGCTACCCAATTATTTTGGCTTTTTGTTAAACCATATAAATATTTTTAGATGGTACAAATGAAAGAAAATGACTTGTACTTATAGTCAATATTTCTAACAAAACAAAATCACTCAGCACTATAAAAGAAAAAAAAAGGAAAGCTAATGAAGGTAACTTAGCTACCTTTAGCTGAGATTTTTCAGCGTATGAAATATAACATGCTAAAAGAAAATCACTTTCTTATCCCATTTTCATATTTTATTTCATTGGCAGCTTTTTCCACATGGAAGAGAACTTAGGGTGCAAGAGATAGCTGAGAAAAAACTGACTTGGTAGAGAATTCTGTGTGTGTGTATGTGTGTGTGTGTGTATGTGTGCATGTGTGTATGTGTGTGTGAGAGAGAGAGAGAGGCAGAAAATGACAGAGAAGAGAGAATTTGAGATTGATTTGCCTCTATGAAATGAAGAGCTACAAAAAATCAGGTGATTTTGTCTTGAATTTTACTTTTATTTTTAACCAAAATGTGATTTCATTTTATTTGGATCTATCTAGCTTCTGATTAAAAATAAAAAAGTCATCAAATTTTAATGTTTGAGCTCTCTACCCATTTTAGAATGAAGGAAATAAAGGCTATAGACTATGGGAAGTGACTTGTCCAGGATTACCCAGTTAGTGACAAAGTTGAGGTAAGCATACTCGGCATTCACCTGCTTTTGTTTCTGGGATTTGCTAAGTGGCCTCAGCTACAGATGATCCAGCCCCTGCTCTTTCAGAAATGAAGTAAGTTAAGGGCCCCACTAAGACGGGAGATTGAGAAAGCTGCCCTCAGGCGGAGAGCGGCTACCAGGACTGTGATGCTGATCTGTGTGTTTCTGTCCGTTCTCACAAACTCTCAGCTGAATGGATACTTCCCCAAGGAGAAGGTTTTTGAATTCAGGGCAGAGGGGATTGTGTTTAATTCTGCCAAGAGGTTTCACAAGACTCCTATAAGAAGGAAGCTCAGAAAACATTCCTTCTAAGTAATGAAATTGGCTCCAGGCAGATTCCAGTAGTCGCAAAAAGGCTTTTGACTGCTGTCCCCAAGTGCTTACAAAATTGACATTCTCATCAACAAATGTTTGTTGAGGATCTAATATACCTAGTACTCTGCACAGAGAGATGGAAGACAGCCTTGAGGTGGGGGTGGGGGGCTTCCAATCTGGCCAATCACGTTGGTCAGCCAGAATCATACATAAAGGATAAGAAAAAGTCAAAGCAACCTGAACAAAGTGTAAGATACAGGGCAGGAAAAATAAATGCCTGAAAATTCATAGGAGGGAGAGACAAACAGTGTTGTTAAAAACGGCTGCATGAAGGAGTTGTCTCTTGGGCAGTACAGAACAAATTTATATGACAAGGATACAGAAGGAAGGGCATTTCAGTTGGGGAAACAGTATCAGCAAAGATACAAAGCTCAGAGCATGCTGGTAATGAGCAGACTCATTTGGTTGGGCTAGAGAATATTGGTAAAGATGCTGGTGACAAACTTGGACAGAAGACAGGGCAAAACTCTTAGGACAATGATTCAGATGAAACATACTATTGGCATGAGGAACCATCAAAAATTTGTGAGTAGGTGAAAGAAATATAGAAGTGATTTAAGATGACTAATGTGGTGTGATCACTCACCTAGAGCCAGACATCCTGGAATGTGAAGTCAAGTGGGCCTTAGAAAGCATCACTATGAACAAAGCTAGTGGAGATGATGGAATTCCAGTTGAGCTATTTCAAATCCTCAAAGGTGATGCTGTGAAAGTGTTGCACTCAATATTCCAGCAAATTTGGAAAACTCAGCAGTGGCCACAGGACTGGAAAAGGTCAGTTTTCATTCCAATCCCAAAGAAAGGCAATGCCAAAGAATGCTCAAACTACCGCACAATTGCACTCATCTCACATGCTAGTAAAGTAGTGCTCAAAATTCTCCAAGTCAGGCTTCAGCAATACGTGAACCGTGAACTTCCAGATGTTCAAGCTGGTTTTAGAAATGACAGAGGAACCAGAGATCAAATTGCCAACATCCACTGGATCATCGAAAAAGCAAGAGAGTTCCATAAAAACATCTATTTCTGCTTTATTGACTATGCCAAAGCCTTTGACTGTGTGGATCACAATAAACTGTGGAAAATTCTGAAAGAGATGGGAATACCAGACCATCTGACCTGTCTCTTGAGAAACCTGTATACAGGTCAGGAAGCAACAGTTAGAACTGGACATGGAACAACAGGCTGGTTCCAAATAGGAAAAGAAGTATGTCAAGGCTGTATATTGTCACCCTGCTTATTTAACTTATATGCAGTGTACATCATGAGAAATGCTGGGCTGGAAGAAACACAAGCTGGAATCAAGATTGCCGGGAGAAATATCAATAACCTCAGATATGCGGATGACACCACCCTTATGGCAGAAAGTGAAGAAGAACTAAAGAGCCTCTTGATGAAAGTGAAAGAGGAGAGTGAAAAAGTTGGCTTAAAGCTCAACGTTCAGAAAACTAAGATCATGGCATCTGGTCCCATCACTTCATGGGAAATAGATGGGGAAACAGTGGAAACGGTGTCAGACTTTATTTTGGGGGGCTCCAAAATCACTGCTGATGGTGATTGCAGCCATGAAATTAAAAGACGCTTACTCCTTGGAAGGAAGGTTATGGCCAACCTAGATAGCATATTGAAAAGCAGAGACATTACTTTGCCAACAAAAGTCCATCTAGTCAAGGCTGTGGTTTTTCCAGGGGTCATGTATGGATGTGAGAGTTGGACGGTGAAGAAAGCTGAACGCCAATGAATTGATGCTTTTGAACGGTGGTGTTGGAGAAGACTCTTGGACTGCAAGGAGATCCAATCAATCCATCCTAAAAGAGATCAGTCCTGGGTGTTCATTGGAAGGACTGATGTTGAATCTGAAACTCCAATCCTTTGGCCACCTCATGTGAAGAGTTGACTCATTGGAAAAGACACTAATGCTGGGTAGGATTGGGGGCAGTAGGAGAAGGGGACGACAGAGGATGAGATGGTTGGATGGCATCACTGACTCGATGGACATGGGTTTGGGTAGACTCCGGGAGTTGGTGATGGACAGGGAGGCCTGGTGTGCTGTCATTCATGGGGTCGCAAAGAGTCGGACACGACTGAGCGACTGAACTGAACTGAATGTGGTAGATGTATAAAATGTAGATTCAAGGACAAAAGATGGGAAGGAGAGAATAGATGGAGAAAATTCTAGTAGTCTCAACATGAGATGATGGGAACCTTGAAACAGAAGTAAAGCATATAATCAGTGGCCTTCCCTGGTGGCTCGGATGGTAAAGAAACTGCCTGCAATGTGGAAGACCTGGGTTCGATCCCTGGGTTAGGAAGATCCCCTGGAGGAGCGCACAGCAACTCACTGCAGTATTCTTTCCTGGAGAATCCCCATGGACAGGGGAGCCTAGAGGGCTACAGTTCACGGGTTTGCAGAGTTGGACACGACTGAGTGACTAAGCACAGCATAGCACATATAATCAGTATTACAAAATAATATATGGTAGACTTGGTAATGAAATCAGAGCTTGGTTTAGAAAGATAAGCCAAGTTTTAGACACATTAAGTTTCACCTAGAAATTGCATAGTAGCTGGTATAGTTTAAGAGACCAATGTTCAGAAGTGCTGTCAGAGTAAACATATAATACTGATGGTCGACACTATGAAATTGAATGAGTTCTCTCAGGGAGAGAATGTTTCATTTGTGCTTAACATATCAAGGGATCAGAAAAAAAATAAAGACCAGTGTCACAGCTTCTTGGATGTATAGTAACAACTGACCAAGTGTACCAACTTCTACCTGGACTGCCTTGAATAGCCTCTGCTTCTTAAAGACCAAAGACTGATGACGGGCCAAGGGACCATCACTCTGAAAGTGAAACCCAAATAGCTGGAAACACTGGTGACCTGACCAATGTCTTCCAGGGCTCAAGTGTCTTAAAACCCCATTCTGGAGAACATGCTGATTGCAATCATGGGCCATTATGCTCTTTTCATTATGATACATATAAGGACTTTCTTATACCTTCTATATAATAAAATGTTGGAAGAAAAGTGATATTAGCTTGGAATTATACTTTTGATATTGTAACATAGATGTAAAATAACTCATAATAATAACAAATCTTTATTAATGCTTACCATGTGCAGGGCTCTAGCTATAACATTTATAAATATTATTTAGTTTGATTCTAACAAAAGTACAAAGGGCAGATATTATTATTCCAACCTTACTTTACATGTAGGAAACAGAGTGTTACTCTTGGCCTTAGTCACACGAGTTAGATGTTGGGGACAATCATGTGCTATAATCTAAAGCAAAGAATCAACACTACCCCCATTTCAGCAAACCTCTTCTAGCTTGAAAATTTAGTAAAGCTAGTCTATAGTTAGAGATAAAACACAGATCTGAGTCAAACAAATACAAACACACATGCACACACACACACACACACACACACACATTTGCAGGAGGGGAAGGGCTAGTAGGTATTTTAACTATATCAATGACATAATCTAATAATTTTTTTTTATAAAGCTACCCTTAGTGAGAACTCACATTTGCAGTTCATTTAAAAAAATGGCATTAAGTTATGGTCTCTGCTTGGACTGATGGTTGCATTTCAAAACTCATAATAGAGATGGACCTTGGTTTCACTAATGTCTCCATATACAGTGTTTCAAGCAAACTGTAGTCCGTTTACAAGAAGTGTGGAAATGTTGTTAAACTTAATTAGATGTAATTGTCACACTTTCATTAGCTATTAACATTATGTAAAGATAAACTAATGCATAATGAGTTCTTTCATTGTCACATAATTATAATTTTAATGATTACATTATGACCACTATAGTACAGTGCATATTTTCAATTTTCCCATTAGTGGGCAATTATTTATAAGGTTTTCTATTACAATCTGTCCATGGAGACCAAGTTATTAATGCCTTCATTTTCCTATAATGATGACCACAGTGTTGAAATCAATATGATAGCCACAGGGAGAACTGCAAAGTAACATAGAAAGAACAACAAAACTACAACCATGAAGTAAGCTCATTCAATACATGCCTGAGGAAATTTCAAGATGGAGAAAAGTAATATATTAATATTCTTATAAGAAGTTCTGGTTCATAAGATTTCCTCAAGTATGCTTCCTTCAATTTTTGTGGCCTTAATTCTCCAACTCTCTCCCAGACAGTCTCCATAGTATGAAATATTCAATAGCCTAACCAATAAAAAATGTCTTACACAGTTTTCACCCTTCAGAGAATTAAATTAACATCTCACAAAGCCATTTTGAGAAATTTTTTGAATTGTTCAGTCTCAAAGTTGTATGTCAAGAAGTAAAATGCCGATGAACTGTATGATACATCCCCAAAGATGATGAAGAGTGGGAGACATTTACGAGAACAAAGGCCAAGGGCAATGTGACTGGGCAGTTGATTATGGCAGCAGTAATCATGGGTCCTGAAGCTAACAATAACAACAACAATATTAATAACCTAATAGAGATTTTGCTTCTAACCCTTACTTCTGAGAACTCATTATTCTTTCTGTGAAGACTGACACTGTCTAGGGGACCTGGAGGGATACCCAGTGGTTTACAAAGAGATTTAGAAATGTGGTCTGCTAACCCCTCAGCCTTAGCTGGTGTAGGACTTGAGGCCTCTTACGGAGACCTCACACTCTTCAGGGCTTCCCTGTAGCCCCTGAAACCACGTATGTCTCCCCTAACAACACTGGGCCTGTCTCAATTATTTGTGACTCCCTTGGACTCTACGAATGCTGTGGAGGAAATTATTGAACTAGTTAGATTTAAACCCCAAATTTCAAAGTAACTCGTAGCTCATATCATCTAACTTGATGGTAAAATGAAACAGATTTTAACATGCCCCAGCATTCCTCTCTGAGAAAAGCTGTTGGTTAAAGTGTTCAATAAATATGTATCCATATAGTTTGGCAATTAGACTTGAATGGTTTATTTTTTTCTGTTCAAATGAAGGAGAACTCAAGAATCCTGGCATATAATAGATTACTGGTTCTTAAGCACTGCTATATATAAGACACACACCTGGGGACCCGATTAAAATGCAGGGCCCCCAGTTCTATTCCTGGAGATTATCAATCTATAGGGCTAACAGGCTATGTTTTTGTTAACACCCTCCAGAAGATTCTGAAACAGGTGGTCCATAGGCTATATATGTGAACTGGTAAACATGACACTTGTTTAGCATTCAGGAGACTCTGCGATCAAAGCTTCACACAATAAGCGGTGCAACCTTGAGAAAGTCACTAAACCTATCCTGGTCTCAGATTTCCTACTCTCATGTTACTTACAGTCTAGAGGCAGGGATGGGGGAAAACAAGAACAAAACCATAATGTTTCCAGCCATGATAAATGTGACGTGAAGGACAATAGAGTTTGGTAAGCAGGTTGTGGTGGGGGCTCAGAGGGAGGGTGTTGTCTAAGAAGGGCTCTCTGATAAGGCAACATTTGAATCAAGACCTAAAGTAACTGAAGGTGAAAAATGATACAGGTCCTTGGAGATCTCCAGACTTACTGAGTTATAGAAATATATGCTTTTCAAAATAGGAAGATGATTCATCATTTATATTATCATAAGCCTTACTTTAACATATTTATGAGCTCATGTTTTGGGCAGACTCCAGGCTTCTAGAAAAGCACATGATCATGACTTCTTAACGGGCTTGTAGATAGCATAGGTAAAATCTCTAGGCCACTAATTTTCCAACAATAAGGCAAAGCCTGGACTTGGGCACAAGGCTTATTTTTGCTGCTTTAAGAACACATGTTGGTTTGCTGCATATCCTTGTGGTCAACATATTTTTAGTTCACTCTGGGATTTGTTCTGTCTTGGCAAGTTTTCTCAGTTGCTTTCATTTCCTGTCTACTGACAACCTGATGAGAATGATTTATAAATATTAAAAATAAGGAGGTGAGATCGGATGCAAAGAACCTGCCAACACATGCCAGAATCTCTGATGAGTTCCCAGTAAAACTAGAGAACATGTTTCAAATGCCAGAGGATTCCCCACGTGGAGGACAATGTCTGGCACCTAGTTAACACCCAGGGAATACATGCTCCAAGAATGAATGAAACATTTGTAAGAGACTTAAATAATGTTCTACTTTAACTGCCTATCTCAAACCAAAATAAAAGTTTTGCTTAAATAGCAGAGCTTGGTGTGAGTGTATGTGGGTGTATGTTAGTAAACAGGATGTTTTCTATCCTTTATGAGAAAGCATGGCAGCTGCTCACTGAGCTCCTAATAGAGGAAGCTGTGAGTTTTACATCCTTGAAAGCCCCTATTTGCATAGACACCATATAGAAGACAGAAGTTAGAAACGGAAACAGTTTGTGATTACCAAATCTCACTTTTGCTAGAAAGTTCTGCCGGTGGTTTGTGATTTTTGGAAATGTGGCTGTGCTGACAACAAAATTAACTCCTACAAAGAACTGAGAATTGCCTCCTCTCATCATCCCTTTCACTGTAATTTACATGACTTGACGAAATTAGACTGTTATTTTCATTGGGGGGATCTTCAAAATCATAAAATGATGTGTATTTTGGGAATGCTTAATTAACTCTCGTTAGTTCCACTGAGGTCTTAGCTACTGATATAAGCATTGCAAATATCACAAAGGTGTTCACATCCAGTGTTAGTAACCCAGAGCTACTGAAAAGACTTAAGAAAAATTTCTTTGGAAATCAGGGAATAATGAGGGTTCTAGTCATTTGGCCAGACTACAGGATAAATTCAGATCGACCCTGATTTGCCAAGACTTGCCTTGCAGCAAACAGCAAGAAACATTTTATAGTTGAAGCCAATAGTAATAATCAAAGCAGCAACATTACAGACCCATACACACAAATTCCATCCCTTTTCACAGTTCTTATCACAAACATTAACTAATTTTGATCAAGCTGTTTGTCACAAAAGTTTGCTTTAACATCTAATCAGCATACGAGGTGAGAGCCACCTTTCCTAGACAATTGCCAGCACCTTGTGTCATACTTGTAAATAATGGGCTTCTCCTATTGAGCACCATCTGCTTAATAGAGGAAAATGTTCACCTTAATTAGGAAATTCTTCTTTTTATTTAATATTTATTGAACACCCACAATGTGCTTGGCAAGTAAAAGCACGAGAAACACACATTCTACCCACTAAGAATCCACCTGCTAAAAAGAATATGATGAACCAGTTAGGCAGTCATTTCTGTTTTAAACATAATTTATGTAACTCTTTCCAGGTGACAGAGTTGCCAATGATTCACTGTATGGAAGGGTCTTGTCTCCTAATTAAGGTGGGATGGTAAACTATGAATTATGGGCAAAGTAGACAATAAAGAACAAATTGATTACGGTCACCATGAAAAATAAGTGAAACTTGCTCCATTGATGGAAGAAAATTTAATGAACTACTAAGTAAACCCAACTGTGTTTGTTAAGGACTGACAGATTAGGACTGCATAATATTAACAGAAATACCAAAAGCATCATGGAAAAGTCACCTTGAAAAAGCAAGCATACTTTGTTTTGCATTTACCTTCAGTGCTTTAGCACCTCCACAATGATACAACTATGCTAATATGAACATCTTAGTTAATAAAGATCTAAAGTTGAAGATCTACTCTCAACTAGAAGAATTAAGACAGACTGACAACCTCTCCCAGAAGCTTTCAACTATATCCCCTTCTCTTTTTCCTACATTCCAATCAACAAAAGTTCAAGAAAACTTAACACGTTCAATATTGCAACTGTGTGGAGAAGCATTCTTGGAGAGAATAAATGACCTCTTCACATCAAGAGACTGTTATATGGTAATAGTGCCTGGGCTTCCCTGGTAGCTCAGTTGGTAAAGAATCCACCTGCAATGCAGGAGACCCCAGTTCGATTCCTGGGTAGGGAAGATCCCCTGGAGAAGGGATAGACTACCCACTCCAGTATTCTTGGGCTTCCCTCATGGCTCAGCTGGTAAAAAATCCGCCTGCAATGTGGGATACCTGGGTTTGATCCCTAGGTTGGAAAGATCCTCTGGAGAAGGGAATGGCTACCCATTCCAGTATTCTGGCTTGGAGAATTCCATGGGGTCGCAAAGATTCGGACATGACTGAGCGACTTTCACTTTAGCACTAACTTGAATTATCCTTTTAGAGAAAATTACCAATTTTTAAAAATGTGGTTTTGCTCCAGTAATCGAATAGCACCAGTATGTTATTTTTTTCCAGATCTGGAGTTTTAACTAGTTCTTTGCATCACATGAGAAAAGCTTCTCCATCCACATTGCCAGTCTCACTAAATGTTTCTAGTTTCGTTTCTTTATGTTGTTGTTCAGTCACCAAGTCATATCCAACTCTTTGCAATCCCATGGACTACAGCCCGCCAGGCTCCTCTGTCTCCACTGTCTCCCGAAGCTGGCTCAAATTAATGCCCATTTAAGTCAGTGATGCTATCTAACCATCTCATCCTTTATACATGGGTGTGTGCTAAGTTGCTTCAGTCATGTCTGACTCTGCAACGCTACGGACTACAGCCTGTCAGGCTCCTCTGTCCATGGGTTTCTCCAGGCAAGAATACTAGAGTGGGTTGCCCTGCCCTCTTCCAAGGGATCTTCCTGACCCAGGGATTGAAACTGCGTATCCTACATTTGCATTGACAGGTGGGTTCTTTACTACTAGCACCACCTGGGAAGCTCCTCACCCTTTATACTTCTCATTAAATCATATAGGCTCCTCCTGCTGATTTCTTCATAAGAAAAACATACAGTGAATGAAAAAGAAGGTGATGACATTGGTCATAATATAACTTATTTTCCTTAAGTTTTATGGTTTTTCACAAATCAGCAATACCAGTTGCTCCACTTATCCCTTTGGAATGTTGAGTAAGGGAATGGGATATTACCCACTATCTTAATTTTATGGATCTACTCCCTGGATAACCACCTGACCCAGAGAATTCCGGAAAAAGAGAAATTACATGTTAGTGGAGATAATGCTCTGATGATGGCTGTTGTCAAACAGAGCTGATATGAACTTTAAATGAATATAATTTGAGAGAAATACATGACAGAGGGAAAACAACTAGCTCACATACTGTCAGGGTAATAAATACCTAATGGACAAAATTGTAAAGCAAATAGTAGGTTGAACATACACCCAAATGTTGATTCTTGACTCAGAGTCAGAGAACAGAATGATTTGTCTCTCTGTCTAGAATGATAAAGCATCACTTCTTCACAAGCTAATGAGCAGCACCATCTGGCATGATTACAGAGGAGCAAGATTGTAGGAAAGGGAAGAGTAAAATGACAGAGCTGCAGTAGGATTTTCACAGGAGGTTAAAATATTCCTCACCATTAAAAACAATCATAATAAAAATAACTTTAGATGCTGACAGAACACTATGCCAACATTATAAAGATTATAGGACCAAATGTATTCAAAACAGTTGAATATGATCCCTGCTATTTCAGAATCTATCTCTATTACAGTGTCTCTCAAAGTGTGGTCCCAGGACCACCAATGACGGCATTATCCGGGAATTTGTCAAAACTACAAACTCCAGAATCTTGTCCAAGAACCATCAACTCAGAAACTCTCAAGGTAGGACTAGCAATCTGTGTTTTAACTAGCATTCAGATGAGTCAGGTGTAGGCTCATGCTTGAAAGCTATTGCTTTACAAGCCCAAATAAGAGTGAGAGACTTGCTAGATACCAAAAAAAATTAGCTAATTTGGTCTATTCTGTTTAAACAACTGGTCTATATGCTAAAAAATAAAAATCAGTCAAACTGGTTCCTTGAGTAACATGATGATCTCTTCAAACAAGAGAGCTGTCATCCTAGTATTCTTTTGTAGAACAAGAGCAGACCAATTTGCCTTAAACCTGTACCTTGATATAGCAAAAAACTCATGGTTACTAAAGGGGAAAGGATGGAGGAATATATTAGAAGATTGGGATTGACTTATACACTCTCATATATAAAATAGATAACTAGTAAGAATCTACTGTATAGCACAGGGTACTCTATTTACTACTCTGTTATGACCTATATGGGAATAGAATCTGAAAAAGTGTGGATATATATATAACTGATTCATTTTGCTATATAGCAGAAACTAACACATCGTAAATAAACTATGTGTGTATTAGTTGCTCAATCATATCCAACTCTTTGCAACCCCATGGATTGTAACCCGCCAGGCTCCTCTGTCCATGGGATTCTCCAGGCAAGAGTACTGGAGTGGGTTGCCATTTCCTTCTCCAAAATCAACTATACTGCAATTTAAAAAATTAATTTAAAAATCTGTACCTTAACTGTATGGTTTCTGAACACATGTATTTTATTCCTTTTAAACTAAGTTTTTAAGCTACTTTGGCAGACCCCATGAGACAAGTTTTGCAAGTTTGCCAGAATCCTTTATTTACTTAATTGGTTTTCCATCCCTTGCTCATTCATTCAGCAAATATTAAGTATCTACTATATGCCATGCACTATTCTAGGTGCTGGGATATATAAATCACAAAAACAGACAATGATTCCCGCTCTGAAGGAGCTTACATCCTGGTAGGGGAGAATGACAAAAGCAATAAATGATAAAATCCGTAAGTGTATAAAATGTTAGAAGGTAAACAATGCTACTGGGGAAAGAAAGGAAAAGTTAAACCAAGTAAAGCAAACTGGGAATGCTGCTTATGAGGTGTGGGGATTTCAATTTTAAATAGCATCATGGTAGACTCACTGAGTGGGTGACAGAAACAAAAGCTTGAAGGAGTTGATGGAGGTGATTATGCAATATATGAAGAGAAAGGTGGCCCAGCAAAGAGCTGAGATGAAGGCCTGCAGGAGGGAGCTTGCCCAGGGTGTTTAGTTCATAGAGGTCAGAGAGGAAATAAGAGATCAGATCACCCTGGAAGGCATTATAAGTTATTGTAAAAACTTGGGCTTTTACTTTAAGAGAAACAGGGGACTAAGCAGAAGAGGGACATGATCTGAATTCTGCCAAAGCTCTTATTAGTTTTCCTCTATGTATAATTTCATCAACCGTTTACGAAGCAGGTTAAAAGACACTGAAGCGACTTAGCGGCAGCAGCAAAAGACACTACTACTATTTTTTTTTTCTTTTATGTTCTTCCTTAAGTTATTTAAAAGTATTTTCACTAAGGCAATTCACTTTCTTTGTTGTCAGTAAAGAAAATATTATCTAGAAAATAATTAGAAGATAAATTGGGCAGTGATCAGTTCTCCTTTCCTTGGGTTTTCTCTTTTCTGCCTTCTGTGGTGGTTGTTGTGTTTGCTGCCTAAGGTCCAAGAGGACAACCTTGGGTCCTAGGAATTGTATTTTCACTGGGCAACTGACAGCTAACAACTGTGAGTGAAGTCTTGGAAACTGCTTTGTCACTGAAGTGAAACTAAAATGGAAACCTGTATTTGAAGAATGGCTCTGTCACTGACTTATTAAAAAACCAGTGCCCAGCTACAAAATCTCTGGAAAAGGTAATAGGCTTGCCAACCTTTGGGTAAGACAGAGCAAGGGGTGGTCTGTCTGAGTAGAACTGTGGAAACTTTTCCTATCAAAATCCAATTCTATAACTTGCCTCACTTGGTATTACTGTGACCCCTATATACTGAAGAAAAGTGTTTAGAAATTCACAAGTATTTCAACAAGCGGCAAAGGAACCTGTAAACTTAAAGACTTTGGTATTATTTCTTTCACTCTTTTACTCACTCGTTTATTTATTCACCTGTTAAACATTTACCAAATGCCTATCAGAGTCAAACATAGTATCAGGTGGTGGGGAAACGAATATATAAGAGCTGATATTCCCTTAAAGAGTTTATGGACTACCTGGAAGATTAGACATAGATGACAATAATGCATGGTAGAGAGTGATGACTTTTATTTTTAAAAAGTCCAAAGTCTATGGACTTTCAGAGTAGAAAATGAGTTCTAATTAGAGGTATTTCAAAAGGCTTCATGGAAGAGGTAATATTTAATTTAGTCATAAAGAATGCATTTGTGTGCATGGTGATGGGAGGAAGTAAAATTTAGACAGAGGAGCAATTTCTACAGAAGCCTAAAGGCAAGGCTGTAGTCATAGTCACCCATGTGAGAAGCAAAGAAGACTTCAACTAGGGCAGTACTTGTGGTAATGATATAAGAAAGAAAATGAGTAATTGGCTGAGGTCATTTCAAGGAATTCTGACATATCTGTGGGCCATTTAGCTGAAAGAAGTAGAGTGAAGACACATTTGAATGCTATTTGATGGTAAACTAACATTGTACCAGGTCTGAAAATAAAATGCTAGGTCTGGAAATAAAATGGAGATAAGCAACATCCCTATTCTTAAGAATTGTGTTGTCTAATGAGAGAAATGGACAAATAAACACAGTTGAGGTCAGATAAATAAGATCCTCATTGAATTCTTAAGGACTTCAGGGCACTATGCTTAAATGGCCGGGAACAGGTCATAGTCACAAAATTGGAATCCAATTACAAGAAGGTTACCAAGGTTATTTGAGAAACAGCTAGTCTTCCCTTATATATTTCTCTGACTCAGGGAACAGTGAAATATCCTGTCTCTTCATTCAAAGCAGTCTCAAATAGTGCAATTCAAAGTATCACCTGGAGATTAACAGCACTGGCCTGGCCTGGGAGCTTATTCAAATTGCAAACTCTCAGGATCCACTTCAAATCACCTGAATCAGCAGCTGACTGAAAGCACACTCAAGTTTGAAAAGTACTGTACTAAACAGAAAGAAGGGAAGGGAGGGAGGGAGGGTGAGAGAAAGCAAGGAAGGGAGGGAAGAAGGAAGGAAGAAGGAAAGAAAGAAAAGTACTGTACAAAGAGGACTCGTTTCTTAGAACAAAAAGCTAACAAGGTAAGTCCATCAATAATACCACATCTAATAACATCTCTCATGTTTATTTCCAGAGAAGTAAAAATTCAATTCCATAAACATTTGTAGAGCTCCTACAACATCTCAGACACTATGCAAGTTACTCTGAAATGGCTGTCCAAACAATTAAAAAGCTAGTAGTACAGATGGACATGGTATAGATTGAAAAGTCTCAAGGACACCAACTCTGTCTTGAGTCCAGGCATACAAGAATTGAAGAAAAAAGAAACTGCCCCTGGTTCATATGTTTTATGGACAAATATATAATCTTTCTTAATTTTTTTGGTTTTTATCTAAACTTGAAGAGAGATGAAGATTTTTTTCCAAAAAAAAGGAGAGGAGAAATCCAAATTATAGTAGGAAGTAAAACAACTGAAGAGATAAATCTTATGACTTAAATAAAAATCCTATGGCTTTAAATTAATAAATAAACAGGAAAAGAAAATGAAAAACAAAAACCTTAAAGCCTTTATAAAGTTAGAAGTGTAGATATACTCTAATGAATCTTCTGATTGAGGCCTATTTGTCTTTGAGTTTCACACCCTTTGTAGTGTTCAAAAGCCTTTATGTTGAGGGAGTGTTCAGCATAATTGTCTATTGGGATGTCTTTCTACACAGCATAATCTCACTATGTATGGAGCTATTCAGTCAAGTCATATCCTAAGGCCCAGGAGAAGATCAGTCTCCAAAGTAGACTGGTTGCAAGTCTTGATTTCTACAACTACCAGTAGTCTGATACACTTCCTTTTAAAAATACGGTCACTGAATTAAAGATGTTTCTCTTGTTTTAATCCTAAACTAAGCTGTCATGTCAAATATAGTTTCACCTAGTATGTACCTATGTGCACCCTTGCCCAAATGTGTGTATTTTTAAACATGCAACAGTTCAGTACTGATATCTTGATAAATTACAAACATCCCTTCCATCTTCCCATTAATAAAATAGATTCTTCCCTCTTTTTATTGAAATTTTAATTTCCAGTCCATGTGTATTATAGAGGAGGCTTAATGTAGGTCACTAGATGGCCATCATGAATAATGGGAAAAAGGAAGTCTCCTGTTTCCTAATGCCTGTTAGCATGAAAACCACAGCCCTGGATGCCTTATCATGCTTTTTGACTCAGGAGTCCTATAGGTCTGCCATAACTGCTGTGTGAACTCATTGTTTCTGCCAAATACATGAGCTGGGGTGGGAACATTAATTCATGTTAACAGAGATGTGTCAATGTTGCTCCTGAAAAAAGTGCTGAGATGTTATATTTGCAAAGATCGTCTTTAAAGGAAAAATACTGTTTTTAATATTATGTTCTGTCTCTCAATCCAAGAATTTTTCTACTTTGCCTATTTTCTTTTGGGCCAGGTTTTCCTGAGGTTAGTACCCGTTTATTCTGAGTTAGAAATAATTAGGCATCTTTGTTTTTGGAGTCCAGGTAGAGTAACAGTACCTTTTTGGGCAACTAGGCATTGGTCTGTGCCTTGTGGCTGACTCTCCAGCTAACACAGCTTATGATTTTTGTTTCTGCCCCCAACCCCCCTTGCTGTACTGCATTTGTTGAGGCAGTTTGCCTGTTTTGTGTCCCAACAAAGGGGGACATTCAGGGAGTTTCCAAATTCTCAAGGGAGAGGCTTGAAACCTCTTTCCACTCTAGGAACTACTAAGGTTTGCAAACTTAAGGGATGTGAGTCAATTCAATCCCTAAAATCGATCACACAGTAGCACAAGAAACTTTCAAAATGGTCAAAGCTATGTCAACTGTAAATTGGCTCTTGACAAGAGCATTTGCCAGTGACTGAATAACCACAACAAAGGCATTTGCCACTTGCCTCTGTGGAAACTAAACCCTGTGCTGCTCCAGCTGTTGACCTTTAACACCCCCTTAGGGAACTTAGGGTGAAGTGAGGCACTCTGCTCCAGGGATTCTCTTGGAACAGGCCTTTAGGTAGTTAAATATTTTCAGAAGCTGATTTCATGATCCCAATCCTTGCATCTCTTCACATCTAGAAAAGCACTAAATCCCTTCTTACTGACATTAGCTTCTCGTGGCTAGCAGAAAACCTTTTGTAAGTAAGCACTTGACTGCATTGAACTCCTCCTTCACCAAAACCTTATATATTGACCTTCCTCAATTGCCTCTTTGGAGCAGTCTCTCAGAGCTATCTGAGGTGCTGTCTCCCTGTCTGCAGTCTTCATTTTGCCCCAAATAAAACTTAACTCACAACTCTCCAGTTGTACATCTTTTTAGTCGACAGCTAAAACAGTGAAGCTGCACTTAAAACCCACTGGGCTGCGCTTAAAACCCACACCGGATGACAAAACCATCTCCAACATGAGACGGTGAGAAACAACACATTTCTGATTTCTTTTTCTCTCTGCAAGATTGAATGGGAATGGATGGAGCACACAGACAAAGACTAGCCATGCACGGCTGATACTTACAAATCTGTTTCTCACTTTGACAGTGTCTTCTGAAAGTGACTTTTGTATGTCCTGTTTTCTAAATGCTCTAAAAGTAACTCCTTCCCTTCACATCCTTTGAACCTGAAGCAGTAACATCTTAAAACATTGATCTATTAGCTGCTAGCTTTCATTAATTTCATCCATTTCTGAAGGCAGAGCCACGTTGGTGTCCACTTAATGAAGACCTATTTAGGGCAACTCAGGGCCCTTTATCAGGCCTGAATTAGCTTTACAGTTTTAACAGGAACTATAGCTTTCTCAGTTATTACTTAATTCGATAATGTGCCCGCATTTGCTAATGTATTTCTAAAGTGGGAGGCAAGCTGCAACTGCTCATCTGTCCACAGGTAAGCAGAATGTCTCACACAGGCTCTGCTACCTCTCCGGGAGAGTTAACATTCATTTTGCATCTGTACACTGCCAGGCGCATAATCCCCTTCTTCAAGTGTTAAAGTAGCACCACGTGCCAATGTCAGCTCCGCAGCACCTCTAGGGTATTTCAGTCTCAAGATGTATTAATGCAAACGTGTAAATGTCAGCGAGCTATGTTATGTACGCAGCCCATCATTCAAAGGGGAAAGAGATCATTTTGGTTCAGATTCTGTTCACGACAAGCCCTTTAATTCCAAAGTTTCCCGGTTTGTTGAAGGTGGTTGTTTCTCAGAAAAAAAATATTTGGTAAGTGAAGATATAATGGTGACCACTACACAAAGGGCCTAGAATTCCAAAGAAAACTGAGCCCCAGAAGATGAACAGAGAAAGCGCAAGCAGCCTCTCTTTGTTCTCTCAGTCCTTCCCACAAGGTCACCCTTTCTAATTGACAAGCCAAATAATTTTATTCAGTAACTGATAAGAAAGCAAATTAAATTTCATTTGGTTTGAAAAAGTATTCCAACACGTGTATGAGTTGGTCTAAATTCATTCTAAGAAATTTAACAGGGTACGTATTTCTTTTATTACTTCATGTTTTCTCAGTAATGAATTCCTTGAGATAAAAATTAAAACCGCTGGAAAAATGAAAAGATGCCCACTGTAAATGGAGGAGGGGGCTTATATCTTTTAAAAGGATTTTGATAATTTGAAGAAACAAGTTGAGAGGCAAACATTTCTTTGAAGAACTCCATTTAATCATTTTCCTATCATGAATCACTTTAATGACTAGGGACACATTTTTTTTTTAACTCTATAAATTATACACCATAACGGTGACATAATGTCCCCACTAAAAACCTGATGATGAAAATTAGCACTCACCTCCGGAAAGTGCAGGCAAATCAACCAAATAGTTTACACAAAAGTCAAATTATACGGACATTCCTTTTTCCTCACCCCTTCACACCTGCAATGTTATATTCCACTTAATTCTATTTACTTAGGAGAAAAATTTTAAAACTTTTGTTAGGATATAACCAGTACACACTTTGTGAGCATGGACTCACACAAATGCTTGCATTAAGACATCTTCTTTGATGCAGAATAATCTTAAAATGTTCACAGTAATCATATTTCTGGTTGCACTGTTACTCTTAATTCTAAGAGTGTTGTGTGAATACTGTGGGATAAAGCAGATGAGTGTTTACTTTGGTGTTTCTAGAACCTGTGATTGCCAGCAAGGCAGAAAGAAGACAAATGTAAGAGAGATGTGATAAAATAAAAACCTGATAGTCCTCAATTTCAATTGGAATTTTCAATTTGAACTCATAATGATTTTATCTTTAAACAGTATACACAGCATGTGTTGTTTATATTAGTTCAGTCTAGTGGATAGACCAAGAAACAAAGACCAGTCCAGGAGTTATGAGCACCTGTAGAGCCAAGATTATGCTCTCTTCAATACTATCGATAAAAGGACCCAAGTTCTTTGGGGAAAATGTCTGGATACAGCATGCATCAGGATATGTACAGGAAAAGCCTTAAACATCATATAATACTAGGAAACAAAAAAGAATTTATAAGACTTTGTTTTACAAGACTGCTAAAGACATGTCAAAAGGATGCAAAAGCCAATTTGAAGAGGTTACCATAGCTCAAAATAGGACGATTTTAGCATAAGAACATAATTTTAATGAATTAAAGTATTTCAAATAGGTTTAAGTACCTAAGTCGATATGTAAATACTGAAAACAATAAATTTACTGGTCATTTTTTGGAGTATGATGGTGTCAATGCCTTAAAACTAATAAATAAAGAAAAAGAACTTGTACTATCTTCAATCTCACAGTAACCAAACGGTTAATGACAGCAAGTTTATAATGTATATCAGCTAATAACTGAAAAACAAATGATGAAATATCACCATTTTGCACCATAATTCTAATGAATTATTGGATCTAAAGAATGATCTGCTAACATAAAAAGAGAGAAAACAGTATTCATTCTGATAGAAGTATCACCTAATAATCTTGATTTAAGAAAAAAAATCAATTTTTAAAATTAGGCCCAAATCCATTAAATCCTCAATATCAGTAAGTCCACTACATAGAAACCTTCAAGTTGCAAGCTTTCAAAGATGTGAACATGTGTTGAATGTCCAATAAAGTAAGTTATTCCCATGTCTGGCATATACTGTCATGCGTGTGTATCCTCTACAAGTGGTTGTACAGTACTGTACAGAGTACTGTAGTACATATCTTTATTTCAAGCCCAGGATGTCCAGAAGCAAGGGTGAAAGCAACGGTGATGTGTCTGGTACTGCTAAGAAGTGCCAACTGTTGTACTATACTACTGTACTTTTCAAGGTACTCTAAGATTAAAACTATTTTCTTTACTTCTTGTGCTTGCTTTTTATGTATTATTTCTGTGAAAAGTATTATAAACCTATTCAGTACAGTCCTATATAACCAATGGTGTTAGTTGGCTACCTAGGTGAACTTTGCTGGACTTAAATGAACAAAAATTAGACTTACAAATTCACTCTTGCAATGGAACTCATTCATATGTAGGGGACTTACTGTACAGAGGTATCAAAGCAGAAGAAGTAATATAGGAGGGCAGTCAGCAAAATATAGATTGTGGACAAATGATTAGATTTTTTTCTATAATAAAGGGAAAGGGTGAGAGAAAAGAAGCCATAGATTAAGAGAAGTATAGGAGACATATCAATTATTTGTAATGTATAGACTAATGTTAATACTTATTTGAACATGTACAGACCTTAATACTAATCCTGAGTCAATTAACTATAAAAATATTAATGAGATCTTTGGAGAAATTTGAAAGCAGGCTAAATATATATTGTTATTAAGAAAGTATACTGATTTTTATGTGGGGCAATGGCATAGTGTTTATTTTTAAGAATCTATCTTTTAGAGATAAATGCTGAAATATTTATGAATGAAAATAATATGATGACTGGCATTTGCTTCAAAACAAACCTTGGGAAGGGAGAAAGCAAATAGAGGTATAGATGGAACAAGACTGGCTATGAGTTAATAATATTCACTCTGAACTGTGGGTACACAGGAGTTCATTACAGGATTAGTCTCTCTGTAAGTGTGACATTTCCCTTCATAAAAAGTTAAAAAATGTCTCTGTTTGAAATGTGGCAATGAACATCAGGTCACTATGGGAAATCTTTAACAATCAATTCAACACAGCTATATTTAGGACACATTAAAATCACAGTGGAGACAGCAGCCCTTGAGATCATTTTGGTCATTCAAATAGATTTTACCAAAACTATCCATTCTGCTCATTTCTATTACTTGGTTGTCTTCTTTGGTCTGGTTGCAGTATTCAGTGATACACTAGACAGGATTAGATTTGGGGGAGAGAACAGCTACAAAGTATCGGAAAATCATTTTGGCTTGTTTTTTGTACTTCTGTTTTGGTAACTCTACGAAATGAATGATACCTGCAAAATTAATTTTAACAACTGAGTTTTTTTCCTACTGTATAAACAGCTTTCCTCCTTACAGCCAGTAGGAAAATGAACCTCCCAAAGCTATTCTTTCCCAGCACTTGTTGCCCAGTTCACAGATCAGTGACAGTGCTATCTCTTAAAGCTCACAGCAAAGCCAACATGATACAAGCAAAACACATGGGAACAGACAGCATGCTGAGTTCTTTTCTGATACCCCTAAATTATTTAAGGGCCTATAGTTATGACTAGGTGATACCCCAAGGGCAAACTATTACTAATGAAAAACCAACTATACCTAATTAACTGCATTGCTCTGGGCTAGTGAAAACCCAGAAATTTCCGAAGCCACTTGAGAATGATCGTATTTATATAGAATGATGATACAGGTCGACTGTATTTCTTTGAAGCACACACCTCCTCCTTTTATCCCTACTGCCTATCTCTTTGGACCACTTACGCTACACTGATTCAAATCTAAACACTGGGAATCTTCTCACTAACTCTAAAGTGGAAGGGGCCACTATCAACGGCTGTTTATCTTGCGTTTCATTAGGAGCTATGTATTTTTGGTGCTTGGAAGTAGAAAACACTAAATTTGACCTACATTATCAATAGGAGAGTTGGTCCACATAACATTTTAAAAATAATTACCAGCATTAAAACTCTATCCAGAGATGTTAGAAACTCCCTTTCTCAAACACATATCCCAATATAGTTAAAGGTTTAAATTTGATAATAATAAAGGATAAAAGATATATATCTTGAGGAAATCAGAATGTTAATATTGGAATTATAGTCAATGCTCAATTTATCCATGATATTGCACAAGTAAGCAATATTCAGTGGTAATTCAAAATTTTAGCAATCAGTTTCAATATTTTTCCTTCAGCAATTCTTTATTAGTACTAGATATATGAACTAAAATAAAAGATAGACTGATTTACAGCTCTGCTTCTTTCTCATATACTGGTTACCTTTCTAAAGAAGAAGAAAAAAAGTAAGTTATATGGGAGAAGAGGAGGAGGAAGAGGGAGTGGGAGGGAAGCAGGAAAAGTAAGGAGCAGGAGAAGAGTAAGACAAGCAGACCTCGGGAAAGGTGGTTTACAGAATACTGCAGAAAACCAGATGTAATAAAAATATGCAAATTGGTTTTTAGCTAATTGAGTGAATGGTATATATATATATATCTCATTCCTCGTCAAGAACCCACTGTTAATGATTTTAAGTAATGCTTAATTTCAACATGATATTCTGCTTAACATGTTAAATGCTAAGTTATGGTGATCACAAGTTCACAAGCGCAGGGCCTATTTGCAGGCAAGAAGCTCTGCAACCTTATTACAGAATCGCTCATCAAGCTTAATACTCAAAAACATGTAACAACCGGTTTGCCGTCTTTCCTCATATTGCGGAAAGGGCCCCAAATAACATAAATAGTAGTGTTTGCTTCCTTGAAAAAATAATCAGGGTTTTTCAGCAAAAGAGGAACGCTGGTATGGGATACGACACGAATCATTGTCATACGGCCAACATCCTCTTCATAGCCCTTGGTGGGTGCATTGTTCATTCTCCAAATGCAGGATGACTGATCTATCTCGTTCCCCACCTTCTGGCCGACCATCTGACCTGAGTTTGACACAATGGCACAAAGATTACAGTCCAGTTGCAAAGGCTGAAAAACAGAAAGAGAAACAGGGCAGGGAGGGGAAATGTGTAAATTAGAAAGTTCCACATATCCCAGCAAGTTCTTCTGGGAAAACAGAAATTCCAGATATTGTGCATAATTGCTGAGTGTGGGAATATCTCTGAAATATATTTATACTAATCCAACACTAGCTCCACAGGATATCAAGCTTGGGGCACGCCTCCATTTAAAAAGTGAATATGGATTGCTAAGAAATAATTTTCATTTCTCTTTCTTGTGTTGGTTTAAAATTCAATGAAAAAGCAGTCATTTGTTTCTCACTTTATATGATATCTTTTCATTCAAAACTGTAATTTCAGATGAAATAAGGACATACAGAAAGATTTGCTCTCTTTAATAAGGATGGTGGCCAAAAAAAGAAAGGCAAAAGGAGTATATACAGGCATCAATTCTGAAGTTTACTTATATGTATGAATGATTATGTAGCGGTTGATAAAAATACAAAAAATTCAGCAAATGATGAGATTCTGAATTTTCAAAACCCAGAACTACTGAAGATAAATTTCAGGCTAGCAAAAATATTATAGAGACTCTTAAAAAATTCCCTTGCATCACCGTGGTTAAACAACCATTGTGCTCTTGTTTATTCTGGTTGGATAGGCAAGGCTTCTTTTTAAGAACTCAAGGAAGGCACATACACAGACAGCCTCCACCATCCTTTTATTTTTTTTTTATTGGAGTTTAATTGCTTTACAATGCTGTGATAATTTCTGCTGTACAATGAAGTGAATCAGCTATACCTATGCATATATCCCCTTCCTATTGGACTTCCCTTCCCCATTCCCGGCATCGTCCCACCCATCTAGGCCATCACAGAACATTGAGCTGGGTTTCCTGTGCTATACCGGAGGTTCCCACTAGCTATCTATTTTACACATGGTAGCGTATATATGTCAATCCTAATCTCCCAATTTGTCTCACCCGTCCCTCCCCCTGACTCCACCTGGTGTCCACATGTCCATTCTCTGTCTGCATCTCTGTTTCTGCCCTGCAAAAAATCTGCCATTTTTCTAGATTCCACATACTTTAACCAATGAGGTGACAGAGACTCATAGAGACTAAGCATCAGCTTTCAGGGCTGGCAGGTGATAAAGTTGCATTGGTAGATTCAAATCTAGATCCAACTCTAAACCTACTGCTCTCTCCCTTATTCTCTGCTTGTATTTTTTTTTTTCCTTCCCATATGGCACTAGTGGTGAAGAACCACCCTGCCAATGCAGGACACAGAAGAGACACGGTTTCAATCCCTGGGTTGGGAAAATCCCCTGGAGGAGGGGACAGCAACCCACTCCATTCTTGCCTGGAGAATCCCATGGATTCTCAGAGGAGCCTGGCCGGCTATACAGTCCATGGGGTTGCCAAGAGTTGGACAAGACTGAAGCTACTTAGCATACTCGCAAGCAAACCAAGTACAGTCGACACTCTGCGGATGGAAAATACCACACCATCCGGGTTGCTTGGATCTGTGGACGCAGAACTGCAGCATATGGAAAGCCCATGGCATGGGAATTGAGCATCTGCAGGTTTTGGCATCCACTGGGGTCCTGGAATCAACCCTCCTCGGGTATGGAGGAATGACTGTAAATTCCTTTTACGATTCCCCCACGCGTAAAGAAAAGTAAACTTTTAAACAGTGAGTGATAAGGGGACAATGCACTTTGCTGATACATGCCTTACTTCTTTTCTTTCTGTGAGATTCTACATTTATATCTGATATGTGATCCCAGATTTCTTGGTGCCTATTGGTCAGTGGCCCCTTCCACACTGTGTATTAGTTGTGTTACAATTTATTATTTAATTATGTCTGTCCACTAGAAAGTAAACTCCATAAGAGTAGGCTCAATGTCTGTCTTCATTTAACCCCACTCCTCAGAAATCCCTGGGATACTATAATATTTCAAATATACAGTGGTGAAGTTAGGAAATGAAAGCAATTTAATGAAAAGAGTTTATTAGGACCCTGAACATAATATTAGGGAGGAAGTAGACTTTTTAAATTCATCTAGAATTGCTGACTTGGTTAAAAAGAGAATAGCAATCCAGAAGAAACACATCAACATACCCACAGGTTCAATCTAGGCAAGTGAATCTATTTATCTGAGATGTCAAAATTAAGAATTTTAAAAATCCTTACTTATACAGCCCACAAAGGTCCATTCTGAAGTGCCTTAAAAGTCTGCTATGAAAGGGACTGACTGTCCATCGCTCCTGCTCCACTAAGATTTCTAAACTAAGGTGGGCAGCAAGTGGTCCAGGCACCACGTCAGGATAGCTCCTCTCAAGATGGGTGAGCGTATTAGGGCACTCGGCAATGGGATTTCCTAGGTTGGTGCCATAGTGAAGACTTCACCAAAGGGCAAATGCAGGCACAAGGGATGCCTCGTAGAATCAGGAGTTGATTTAAGCCCCTTCCTCGTGCATTTAATCCCCTTCCCTACACTCTTTGGGAAGATTGTAAGGAAGAATCCATTAGACATCCATTAGACTTGGCTGAGTCCTCCAAACTCAGCCATACAAATCAACACCTTATTTAATTTGTGTGTCATATGCACATGACACATTCCAACTTATCACCAAAATGCATATCGTGCCAGGAGGTTAGATTCCATTTAGTGTTCCAAGAAGTTGCTTCCCTGTATAATAAAAACATTTTGAGGGTACCACCCGCACACATTAAAAAAAAAAAAAAAAACAGAAAGAAAGATATAAAGAGAAAGCCTTGGAGGTGCTGTAATACCCAACATGCAGCAATTTGCATTGGATTTCCAAGTCATTAAAGTGAATTAGCTGGTTCTGCTGCAACAAGGCTTCATTTAACTAGTAAGAATCAGCATACTGGTTTCACTTGACAATTGTAACCTCTGAGAGTGATCAGTTAAGACATCACAGTCTGTTTCATGACAACACTACCAGCTGTGCAGGTATGAGGTCAGCAGCTGACTAATAACTTGAGGGCAAATATTGGGAACAATGGCCTCTTGTTTATATGACAAATACATAATTGGGCAGGGTGCTATGAATATAATGCCTTTGGGGGTAGGTGGTGATCTTTAAATTGCCCCTTTCTTTTATACTATTCACTTAACCATACTGTCACCAAGGCCAGAGTTGTAAGAGACTTTCTCATGTCATACTGCTTGGTCTCAGACCTGCCTAGCTCTCTGGCTTCCTGAATGAGGTACCAGGAGTCATGGCTGCAGGGGTGACTGCTCTATTTACCACATGGTTGCAGGAACCATCTTCATAGTATGATAGGAGTGCAGGGCTAGATGAATGAAACATTCCTAATCATAATCAGAAGCTTCAGGTAACACGAAGAGCTTGTTAAAGCACAAGGGACTCATTTATGTTTGAAGGCACTTTCAAACTACAGTAAGCCAGGATAAAAAGAAAGACACACCAGGGCAGGAATGGATGGTTTGACCCAAGGGCTGCTCTTATCTGGTTATCTCAGTTCCTTTTATTAGCTTTATCACTGCATCTTGTGATCTCAACTTTCTTTGCTAAAATGTCCTGCTGTTTCTTGAGCTCATTTCTGTTATTTGATTTGGGGCTTTTGCTTGAAAATTTATTCCATGTGTGTCCACTCACTCAGTTCTGCCTCAGTAAGCAGTTTCTTTCTAGATACAGGCCCTGGATTTTCTGAGACCTTTGGAAAGATTTATCTGACTCCACTTTATCAAGCCCTATCATAATTTTGAACTCTCCTTTTCAGTTGACTTGTCCCGATTTTTTGTTTCTTTCCATTAAAAACAAATTTGACCTCTTTGTCTTTCTCTCTCATGCACTCAAAACATCATCAAGCCAAATGCTTTGCTTGAGCTTTGGCTGTGTCTATAAACTGAGATTACCACAAATATTCAGCCGACCATCTGGGCAGTTGTGTTCCTAAGAGAAATCTCACAAATGTCAAATGCTTCCTTTCATCTGAAATCCAAGAAACTGATTTTTTTTTTGGGGGGGAGGTAACATCATTATACAAGCATATCTTATTTTACTGAATTTCATTTTATTCAGCTTCATAGATACTGTGTTTTCTTTTTTTTTCTTTTTCTTTCTTTTTTTTTTTTTTTTAACAAATTGAAGGTTTGTAGCAACCCTGTTTTGTCAAATGATGGTTAAGTATATTTTAGCCATAGAGAATTTTTTAAGTTAAGGTATGTACTTTTTTAAGACATAGGCTATTGCACACCTAACAGACTATAGTATAGTGTAAGCATAACTTTTATATACCCTGGGAAACCAGAAAATTCATGTGACTTTATTGCGATATTTACTGTATTGCAGTGGTCTGGAACTGAACGTGCAATATTTCCAAGGTTTGCCTTATTTGATTTGGGTATCTTCTCCCTTTACAAAATATACTACATCTATACCTGCATATCTGGTAATAAATACTCAACTTGGGGAAAGTTAATTCAGTGATATCTAGTAAACAACTGTCAACTACAAATTGGCACTTACCAAGAGCATTGTTAACGACTGAACAACAAAGGCATTTGTCATCCGCCTTTACAGAGATTGAACCCCATGCTGCTATAGCTGTTGACCTTCAACAATCCCTGAGGGAGTTCAGGGTCCAGTGAGACACTCTGTGCTCCAGGGAATCTGGTGGGACAGGTCTTCAGATAGTTGGATGTTTTTAGGAACAGATTGTATGATCTCAATCCTTGCATCTCCTCATGTCTGGAGAAACACTAAATCCCTTCATGGTGACATCAGATCCTCATGACTAACAAAAACCTTTTGTAAAATGAGTGCTTCATGGCATTGAACTCCCCCTTCACCAGAACCTTATATATTGACTTTCCCCCACTGCCTTTTGGAGCCGTCTCTCAGAGCTATCTGAGGTGCTGCCTCCTAGGCTGCAGTCCTCATTTTGCCCCAAATAAAACTAAACTCATAACTCTCAAACTGTACATCTTTTTTTTTTTAGTCGACACAACCAAGTAATTTTTACCATGCACTTGTTCCATGCAAGGCTCTGTTAAGGGTAAAATAATTTTAGTATTTTAATCAGTGTGAATTTTAACCTCAGCATACAGCTCTGAGGTAGGTGTGGATGTTTTATGATCAACTAGCATCAATTCATATACTACTGGTTGGCTGAAAAGTTCATTTGGGTTTTTCCATAACATCTTACGAAAACCTGAATGAACATTTTAGGCAACCCAATGCTTTAAAGGTCTAATGGACTGCCTTGAAAAACAAGTCCTTTCTCTGCTAAAACAAATCTTGACATTTGTCTCCTTTTTAGAAAAAGAATTTGATTCCTATCTGACATGCAGGGAGAGGATAAGAGAGGCAAGAAACAGTGTGATGGAGACACATAAATACGGAGTATTATATCTATTGGTATTAACATGATTAAATACCTAATATGGGCCAGTCATCCTGCCCAGCACTTCATTACATTATTCCATTCAGTTCTCATAGTAAATTCTTCAAAAGTTAGTTTTTACTTCATATTATTGAACTGAAATTGAAATGAGCATGATGTCCAGGGAGTACTAGATATCTTGCAGGTTAAAAAGACAGCACATATTATCTTTTGTGAAATGCACTCATAGCACTAATAAGAAGTGGGAGGTATTAAAGAAAGATTTATTATGAATTTGCACTATCCCTAATAAACATATAGGCAAACACCTCAACTCTCACCCAGTATTACATTAAAACTATATACATTAAATTATAAATCAATGCTTTTAAATATGCTGGTGGCCAAAAATTTCACCAAAAGAGGACGTTTCTTAACTAATGAAAGTCTCCTCAGGAGTGTTAGGGTTTTGTATGGGGATAGAAATAATCTCTCCTTTCTGGCAATGACATTATGATAGCATAAGAAATTATGTGGATATTTTTTTCTTAATCTTTAAGTTTAAAATATGGCTGAAATTTCAGTCTAAGATAAACTAATCATGACTGATATTATTAGCTTTAAAAATGTCCTCCACATTTTTTCACTCAATTTGCTTTTCAAACTTTTTTTGTAACAGGAGTGAGTTGTGTTTCTTTCTGAAGCATTAAATTATTACAGTCCACGTCTGAGAAAACACAAAGCCATGGCAGATGCTTTTATAAGCTGGTCTCTGTGACTAAGGGAATACCTCTCCCCAGTGCAAAGTCTCCTGGAGGTATTCACTTTAGAAGCTCACAATGGCTACTTTCAACTCCTTGGGTAACAAAGATAGCTGAGATGCCAAGCCCTCCTCTTACTCTTTGACTCACTCCCCTTTCCATACATATGAAGACTCTAGGACACTGCCTAGGTCCTATGTTCATCCTTAGGTCATTTTACAGTATGTGGATTTTTATTTTTAACTTATCATAAGCATGGGCATTCAGCACAGAAATGAATTCTTGTTTGCACAAATGCGGAAGAATATAAGTGCAAGAGAATCCTTGATACTATGGATGTAAGAGAGGAAGATGTGGCTATTCTAATCTCTTTTGAAGAGTCTGTGGTATTTTAATAATTAGCTTTATTTTCCTGTGACTAAATATTATTTAGGCAGACTCTAGAAACCAACTAGTCATGACATGCCCAACTGATCCTTGTCTGGTTAAAAAAAAAAAATGACCAAAACTAACAGGTTATTCACTCTGATCAGGAAATCTCACCTTTTATTGAGTCACAGTCACTTTTCTCTTCAAATTAGGACGCATATAGTTAAAGGCTTCTTTCTGTTTCTCTGCTCTAAATTTACACACACACACACACACACGTACACACACACACACACACACACACACACACGCAGAGTCACCCTCATCCTGCAAATGAGACAGCTCATTCTCCTAACCACTTTTTCCATCCTGTTCATTACCAACCAAACCACTCTGGAAAATTTCCCATCTCTGTTCTTTGGGTAAGAAACTGACAAATTGCCCTATCCTTTTTGAATGATATATTGGGACAACTGCCAAGCACTTTACATTTTAATCAGTAAGAAGAATGAAATATTTAACCTTTACTTTTTTCTCCATGAATAGGCTTATAGACAATAGAATAGATAATTAAAATCTGTGAATTAAAACTTGCAAAACAGTGTGGTTTCCCCGGCAAAGAGAAATGGCCATGTATGAAAGGTCACCTGTCAACTAGTTCTAGTTATTAAATCTCTGCATTTATCACTGTGGTGGCTCCATAGAAAACGAAGGTCAAGACATTAAATTATGAAATAGTCAGGATTAGAAAAGGTCACTAAAAACTCAACTAAAATTTAACCAAACCTGCTAATTCCACATCCTTTGAAGCAAGCAGACACAGCCAGGGATGAAACACACACTGGATGGAACTAATCTATCTCTATCTCCATATTTTATCCCCATACTCAAAATGAATTTCCATTTGATGTCTTGAAGTCTAAAATGAAAGTTGCTCATCTCAAATAAAAACAGGAGCTTCGATAAATATTTCACAACGAAATCATGTTTGAATCGAACCAGCTTAAATTATTAAAAACATTGTTTTACACCACTCTAAGGGTTGCTTTCACTTCAATCATGAGAATGCTATTTAAAATACTAGCAATGGGGCACTCCTGGCATCTTAAATGCTTTACAGGACAATTAGCAAATTCACCACTCACTAATTTCCTACTTTAATGTTGAAACAAATGAGATCTTTGCTTTTCATCATGCAATTTGAATGAATTTGAACAAAGCAGGTTGAACAAAGCTCCAGAGACACACTCTTCAGTTTGCTGTCATTTATTTCTCTTCTCTTCCTGAATGTCTTTAGAGTTTTAGTTTTAGAGGCTTCAACATGTATAATGATGCCATTGGGGAATAGATTTTGCCTTTATTCTCCTTGATGTTCTTTTGAGGTCTTTCAAGTGAAAGGTACAAAAAAGGCATTAACAATCTGGCATTGTTTTTATTGCTTGACAAAGAAAAAAATGTATTTTAATTTTTCCCATGTTTCAAGAATGATTAAGCAAGCTGTTTTCATCCACACTGAGTCACTTTCAGCAGACCTCTAACTGTGAGCAAAGACTTGTAAAGATTGTTCTAAACAGAATTCAACACAGTTCAACCAAGCCAGTCTGTATATATACTTCTTTGCCCCTCCACAATCCCGCTTCTTTCAGTTAATGCAGCTTTCAAAAGCAGTGTGTATAAATCATGCAGTATGAGTAACTGCACATAAAAAGACAGATTTGCTAACCCACGGGTTGGCTCTGGCTCTCTGTGGATTTGGGATGTGGCATTTACCTTGATTCCTACACGGTGGCATTATATCCAAGCATAAAACTTAACAGGGAGGTGCATAAAAATGTTAATGTCAAGAGATAATTCTAAAACCAGCAGCATAAAACTCTGTTTCTCAGTCACCATAGATGATGTGTTCTCTTCATTTGTAATTTCCTTTAAAAAATGGATCTGCATAATCATGCAGGCATGCCAAATGAAAGCAGTTTGCTTTCTCTGGTGCATGTGTGTCCAACTCTTTGTGACCCTATGGACTGTAGCCTGCCACGCTCCTCTGTCCATGGGATTCTCCAGGCAAGAACACTGGAGTGGGTTGCCATGCCCTCCTCCAAGAGACCTCCCAGACCCAGAGATCAAACCTGTGCCTCCTGCAGCTCCTGAATTGCAGGTGGATTCTTTATCGCTGAGCCACTGGGGAAGCCCCTTGCATTCTCTGGACTAGAAGACAAATGAGTCTTTTCAAACCAAAAAAGAATTTTTATCTATAGACTGAGAAAATGGGAGTAATTCTCACTGTCAGATCATAAAAAAATTTGACTGATTTTGAGGCCAGTTTCAGTTCAGTTCAGCTCAGTCACTCAGTCGTGTCCGACTCTTTGCAACCCCGTGAACCGCAGCACGCCAGGCCTCCCTGTCCATCACCAACTCCCAGAGTTTACCCAAACCCATGTCCATTGAGTCGGTGATGCCATCCAACCATCTCATCCTCTGTCATCCTCTTCTCCTCTTGCCCTCAATCTTTCCCAGCATCAGGGTCTTTTCAAATGAGTCAGCTCTTCGTATCAGGTGGCCAAAGTATTGGAGGCCAGTTTACCTCTGGATTATATTTCCATATATCTATTACTGATTAGATAGCATTAAACACCTTTATGTTCTGGCTAGAATTTGCTTTGGAACCTAGGAAACTCATGTTACCTCATAAATGTTCTTAATTGTCATGTAAAATTTTTGCCAGATATATAAAGCTAGCTATAAACTGAACATGTGTTGACGAATATTCAAAAAAGGGTTTTTTGTTATTAATCTTGTTCTATTTTCTAAGCTGAAGGATGCTTTAGTGGGTTTACAGTTTGAGAGGAAGGGCTGGTGGAGATGAGAAATTGCAAATACATGACAAAGGCCTGCTAATGGAGTGAGAACCTAGAAAAGATAAGAGTCAATAACTTAAGGAATATTACTGATGTTTAGTTGCTAAGTCATGTCTGAGTCTTTTGTGACCCCATGGACTGTAGCCCGCTAGGCTCTTCTGTCCATGGGATTTCCTAGGCAAGAATACTGGAGTGGGTTAGCATTTCCTTGTCCAGGGGATCTTCCAGACCCAGGGATAGAACCCAAATCTCCTGCATTTGGCGGGTGGATTCTTTACCACTGAGCCATCAGGGAAGCCCTTGAGGAATACTACTGGGTCATAAAAAGAATGAAATATTGCTATTTGCCAAAATATGGATGGACCTAGGGATTATCACACTAAATCAAATTAAGTCAGACAGTGGAAGACAAATATTATGACATCACTTATATGTGAAATCTAAAAAATAATATAGATCAACTTATTTATAAAACAGAAACAGATTCACAGTCATAGAAAACAAACTTATGGTTATCAAAGGGGGAATGGGTGGGGTGGGGATAAATTAGGAGTATGGGATTAACAAATGCATATTACTTTATATGAAATGGGTTTCTCAGGTGCAGAAAATACAGGAGAGTTGGGCTTGATCCTTGGGTTGGGAAGATCCCCTGGAGTAGGAAAAGGCAACCCACTCCACTATTCTTGCCTAGAAAATTCCATGGACAGAGAAGCCTGTCAGACTACAGTCCATGGAGTTGCAAAGAGTCAGACACAACTGAGTGACTGAGCATGCATGTAGTGTATATGAAATAGATAAACAACAAGGATTTACTGTTGAGCACAGAGAACTATATTCAACATCTTTTAATAACCTATAATGAAAAAGAATCTGAAAAAGAATATATATATATATATATATATATAAATGGTGTATAACACAATACTTTAAATCAACTCTAGTTCAATAATAAATAAACTTTATTTTATTTATACAGTTGGATGGGCAGCCTTTGCAAAAATAGACATTTCTTCCCCTAAGACAGGAGAAAAGAATTAAGAATGACAAGAAACTGTGACCTTACAAGAGTGGAATACAACCAGAGTTTACCTCAGATTCCCTTAAACTTCTATAAAGCAAGTAAGGGTTAACTGAGAGACTGAGAGGTAAGGTTAACAGGATTAAGGAGAGATATGAACTTTTGAGAAAGAGAGCATTTTGGGCAAGAATCAAAAGGATTGCCAATTGTGCCACAGTTAGAATTTAGAAATTACATATTTTTGATGATGATAACCGTAAGATTCTGTATTCTTTCTAAGCACTGTTTAGGGGCACAGAGGCAAGGATGAAGAGAGTTTATCCAGCTTGATCCAGGGATGAAGCTTGGGGCAAGTGGTATACTGAAAGTTTGACAATGAGAAGTAATTATGGGCACTAATAATATAAATTTCAAGCTGATAGTGGAAGGAAATAAATGGTAGGAAAATGAACAAATGGAAGAGATAAGGAAACAGGAATGTCTTAGTGGGGTTATGTTCATTCAGTGGAGCTAGGGAGAGAGATGCTTGTATCATATACCCTAAGATTATGCTTATTTGGGAAATAAGGAGAAAAATGTGGGTGATTTAGGCTTTAAATTAAAGGCCTATGATTTCAATTGAGAAAGATTTCAGGAAAGAAGCTGCAGTGTAAGTCATTCCTTCCAGTTTGGAAATGCAAAAACCAAAGAATAGAGAATATTCAAATTCATTATAGTTAAAAAGTACCATGTTCTTGCATTGAAAGAATTAATATTGTCAGATGACCATACAACCTAAGGCACTCTACAGATTCGATGCACTCCCTATCAAAATATTAGCATCATTTTTTTTCACAGAACAAAATCAAGTAATTTAAAAATCTGTATGGAAACACAAAGACCATGAATAGCCACAACAATCTTGAGAAAGAAGAACAGAGTTGAAGGAATCATGCTCCCTGACTTCAAAATATACTACAAAGCTACAGGAATCCAAACAATATGGTACTGGCACAAAAAACAGACACATGGGTCAATGGAACAGAATAGAGAGCCCAGAAATTAACCTACACACTTATGGTCAATTTATGATAAGGAGATAAAAATATTCAATGGAGGAAAGACAGTCTCTTCAATAAGTAGCATTGGGAAAACTGGACAGCTATATGCAAAAGTATGAAATTAGAACATTCTCTAAAACCATATGCAAAAATAAATTCAAAATGGATTAAAGACCTAAATGTAAGACAAGAAACCATAAAATTTCTAGGGCAAATCATAGGTAGAACACTCTTTGACATAAATTGTAGCAATATTTTTTGGACTTCTATCCTAAAGCAAAGGAAATAAAAGCAAAATAAACAAATAGGGCCTAATTAAACTTAAAAGCTTCTGGACAGTGAAGGAAACTATTGACAAAACAAAAAGACAACCTACTGAATGGGAAAAAAAAATCTGTGAATAATATGGCAGTTAAGGGGTTAACATTCAACATATATAAATAGCTCACACAATTCAATATAAAAAAAAATCTGATTAAAAAATGGGAAGAAGACCTGAATAGATTTTCCAAAGAGGAATGCAGATAGACTGACAAGCATGTGAAAAGATACTCAATACTGCTTATCATCAGGGAAAAGCCAATCAAAACCACAATGAGATATCACCTCACATCTGTCAGAAAAGCTATCATCATATTACAAATAACAAATGTTGATGATAATATGGAGAAAAGGGAACTCTTGTACATTATTGGTGGGAATGTAAATTGGTGCAGCCACTATGGAAAACAGTATGGAGGTTTCTCAAAAAACTAAAAATAGAACTACCATGAAAAGGTGAAAGTGTTAATCATTCAGTTGTGTCCACGTGGAGTATAGCCTGCCAGGCTCCTCTGTCCGTGGAATTCTCCAGGCAAGAATATTGGACTGTGTAGTCATTTCCTTCTTTAGGTATCTTCCCAACCCAGGGATTGAACCCAGGTCTCCTGCATTGCAGGTGGATTTGTTACCATCTGAGCCACCAGGGAAGCCCATTGGTGGGAATGCAAACTGGTGAAGCCACTGTGGAAAGCAGTATGGAGGTTTCTCAAAAAAAAAAAAAAAATAGAACTTTCATATGATCCATGGGTACATATCTGAAAAAACCAAAACACTTATTTGAAAAGATACATGCATCCCAATGTTCATAGCAGCACTATTTACAATTGTCAAGATATGGAAGCAACCTAAATGTCCATCAACAGATGAGTGGATAAAGAAAATATGGTATATGTATCCAACAGAATATCATTCAGCCATAAAATAGAATGAAATTTTGTTATTTGTAGCAACGTGGATGGACTTGGAGGACATTATGTTAAGTGAAATAAGTCAGACAGAGAAAGACAAATGGTGCATGATATCATTTATGTGTAGAATCTAAAAAATACAACAAACTAGTGAAATTAAAAAAAAAAAGGAGACTTACAGAGAACAGACTAGTGGTTACCAGTAGGGAGTGGGAGAGAGAGGGGCAATATAGGGATGGGGAATAAAGGGTTATTATGAAATTATACACAATCATGTGTGTGAAACTTCTGAAAATTGCAAAGCACTATGGAATTTAAATAATCTTTTATTCAATAGAAACAAAGAAAGAACTAGAATGAGAACCAATTCTGCTTCAGTATGTTAACTTGCAAAATTCAGACCACCCCTTGCATGGTAGATAGCTAAAATAACTAGAAAAAAAATAAAAATCATCTCTTGAAGACTATCCAAGAACTAACAAGATAGTGGAGAATTGCCAGCCTAGAGAAGTCTTGAATTCTAGGAGGTACATCAACACTAAGGAGTATTTTTGCCCTGGAGGTATTTGTGGCTCTGGAATAATTAGCAAGATTCTGCTTCTGTCAGCCTCTTGGGTCTAGGAAGACACAGATCACAATCCAGAGCCCTAAGAGTAAATCAACATCCACTTTGAGCGAGGACTCCTAAGATGTATTCTAAGAATAAATTTTGAAATAAACTAGTCCTGTAAAAATCTGTCATCTTCTTTAATGTCAGTTGGTTGGTTCTGAAAACCTGTTTTGGAAATTGTGTTATATAATACTAAACTTCTAAATGACCTTAGATACCTGGAAAAATTAAAGGAATTCTTCCCTGGGGGAAGATAAAGCACCCCTAGACCTCAAATTATTGCTACAAATAAAATTTCAAATACAATGCCCAACACACAATCTAAAAATCCCAGACATACGAAAAGACAAAACATTATTAGAGGAAACCAGCAGAAATAGTCCCATAGGAGCTCCACATTTGAAATTACATGGCACAGACTAAAACAACTATGTTCACTGTGTTCAAGGAGATAAAAGCCTAGTGAAAATGTTGGCAGGGAAATGAAAACTATACAAAGTGATGGGCCATATGTGAAAAAGAACCACTTAGAAGTTCTAGAATTGATAAATATGGTGCATGAAATAAAGGATTCAATGAATGTATTTAACACCAAATTAGCTAGACAAACTTGCCAGAAAAGTTAAAGAGAATTAGTGAACTAGAAGACAGAAGCAACTGTTCAGAAAGAAACGTGAGATTAAAAAAAGAAAGAGAGAGACAGAAAGGCAGAGAATACAATATAAAGGCCTAACACAACTTTATTGAAATACCAAAGAAGGAAAGAAAGAGAACGGACAGAGGTCAGTAGCTGAGAATTCCCTAAAACTTATAAGAATCTCCAAATTCAAAAGGCTCAGCTGATACCTCCCAGGAGAGATAAATAAAACTAAATTCACGTCTAAACATATTATAGTGATGCTTCATAAAAACAAAAACAAAGAGAAAATTTCAGAATTAAAATTACTATGCTGCTGCTGCTGCTAAGTCGCTTCAGTCGTGTCCGACTCTGTGCGACCCCACAGACGGCAGCCCACCAGGCTCCACCGTCCCTGGGATTCTCCAGGCAAGAACACTGGAGTGGGTTGCCACTTCCTTCTCCAGTGCATGAAAGTGAAAAGTGAAAGTGAAGTCGCTCAGTCGTGCCCGACTCTTAGTGACCCCATGGACTGTAGCCTACCAGGCTCCTCTGTCCATGGGATTTTCCAGACAAGAGTACTGGAGTGGGGTGCCATTTAAAATTACTATAAAATAGCATATAATTTGAGATGGGGGTAAATGGAGTAAAAATATCTTAAAGTTCTTATATTGTCATAGAAAGGGGATAACATTATAATTTTCTAACCTTAAGATGTCTGGTGGTATTCCTAGGGCAGGAGTTCTCACACATTTTGGACTCAGATACCATAGTCTTGATAATTATTGAGTGTTCTAAGGATCTGCTGTTTATGTGAGCTGAATATACATCAATACTTACCATATTAGAAATTGAAAATGAAAAAACTTTGAATATCCATTTATTAAAAAACCCAATAATATGACCATTTTATATTAACTTAAATAACACATTTTTATGAAAAGTAATCATATTTTCAACAAAATAGTGAAAATAATACTATTATTTATATTATAGTTTTACAAATTTCTTTAATGTCTAGCCAAGCTAGATTCTCACAACTCTCTCTGCTTTCAATCCATTAAAATATGCTGCTTTGGTTGAAGTAGATGAAGAAAATCCAGTTTCACAATGATATATACATCTATAGTAGGAAGAGGGAGATAATTGTGGATATTTTTATTTGAATTTATACCAAAATTTGATGAGGCAATTTCTTAAAGTTTATTTGCAACATGAAATCTAAAATCATATCAATAAAATTATCTACTGCTATATTAGAATTCATTTGTTTAGCATCTTGCATAGACGTTTAACTCATGTATGATTTTATAGCATCATACACTGCTAATTTGAAGAAACATGAGCCCAATAAATTATGCAGATATTTGAAACACTGATATTTCCCAATGTAGATTTTAAACACATTAATTGATATTACCAGTGAATTCATCAGTAAAGCCTTTAGGTTTTGGAAAACCAGAAAGCTGATGGTGACAAATAGAAATTTTCTAAAATGCTAATTTTGACTTGAAAGTTCAATTCTTGTCATTAGCTAAATATGCTGCCTGTTATTTTCTTGAAGTGACAAGCTCATTTCATTCATGTGAGAAAATGTCTGCCAAATACCTAAATCTGAATATTCATAATCTGGCTGTTATGAATCTTGGCTGTTATTTCAAGTAAAAATGATGTTCAGTGAAACTTGCAACTCGTATGAAACTTTTCATAATAAAAGTATTAGGAAGAAAAATCAATATAACTTGCAACATTAATAATAAAATCATATGATCACATCAAAAGAAAAATCATATGATCATGTGGTCATCTCAGTAGATGCAGATAAAGAATTTAATAAAATTCAACATTGACTAATGATTAAAAACTCTCAGTTAAGGGAAAGTTACAGGGAGATTCCTTAACCTAATGAAATGTTTCTACAAAACCAAAATTCTATAGCAAACATTGCACTTCACATTTAATGGTAAAATGCTGGAAGCTGACTCTTTGAAATTGGGATTTCCACTAGCAACATTGCTATGCAATATTATACTGATGTCCTAGCCATTGAAGCAAAACAGTGGAAACTATATAAGGATTGAGAAAGAAGAAACAAAATTATAATTATTCACAGATGACAATGGTGATGCGTTTAGGGCAAACCACCCCAAAATATGCCACTTGGCATTCTGATTATTTCGAATTAAAGCTACTTAAGAAATTCAATGTTTCTTTTTCTAAAAGGTACAAAAGCTGACTGCTTTGGTCACTTCTTTCAGTCCCATATTTTTATGAACTGCTATATGTACAAAATTAAGTTTGCTTTTCTCCTGTTAATCTGTCTTATATTGGCTTAATTATTAGTCTGGTCAAAGAACCTAGAAAGAAGGGGAAATTTTTCCTCCCCTAAAGTGGTATTGAATAATCCACCTATAGTTTGTTACCATTTTTATTAGAGTTAGAATTGTTAGATACAAATTAGAATGCAAATCAATTGTATTTCAATATAGTAGCAACAATAGAAAAATTTTAAAGTAAAGCATTTACTATGACATCAAAATATAAAATACCTAGGAATAACCCTCATAAAATATGGGCAAGACCTCTGTGGAGAAAATAACCAAAATTTATCAACAAATGTTTTAAAAACTTTACATAAATGGAGGGTTATAACATGGGCATGGAATAGAAAACTTAGTAAGTAAAGATGTACATTCTCCTCAAATTGGTCTAGAGATTCAAGGTTGTTGTTCTGGCACAAGGATAAACAACAATCCCCAAGGAACACAGTATGGGGCCCACAAATTTGTGATGAAAGCACCAAGCAGAGTAGTGGGGAAAAAAGTCAGGCTTTTAAAAAAGTGGAGCTGAAAGGACTGGATAATTTTATAGAAATAAAAGTACATTTAGACTCTTAATTATATGAAAAAATCTGTTTCTGGTGAACTGGAAACCTGTATCTGAAAGACAAAACAGTAAGCTTTAAGAAAAAAAAAAAAACAGGGAAAACTTTTATAATATCAGAATAGGAAATTTTTTCTTAAGACATAAAAGCACTAACAAGAAAGAGACTGATAAACTATATTAAATTTAAGAACAACTGTTCATCTAAAGATGGCACTAAAGAGTGAAGAGGCAGGCCACAGAGAAATTTATACAGTTGACCCTTGAACAACACAGGTTTGAACTGCGAGGGTGTACTTACACAGGGATTATTTTTTCAGCACTAAATACTGCAGTACTATACGGTCTACTGTAGGTCGAATCCACAGATGTGAACACAGGAATATGGAGGAACCATATCTTTGGAGAACAGATTATAAATTAAGCCTGGATTTTCAACTGCATGGAGGGTTGGTGCCTCTAAGCTTCTTGTTGTATATGCTTTCCACTGTATGTACTTCCTCCCTCTCCTTGAGGTGCACACATGCACCTGTGAGTGTGTGTGTGTGTATCCTAGAAAGAGTTAACATACAAAATATATAGTGAATTCATACAAATTAATAATAAAAGACAGTAGACAGCCAAAGCAACTGAAAGACTGGCAAAAATTCAGCCATTACATAAAAGAGGAAATTCAAACAGAAAACAAATATAAGAAAAGGTGCCTATCATAAGTAATCAGAAAAAAGCAAATTAAAACAGTGAGAGGTATTTGTACATCTACCAGGTTGCCTGTAATTAAAATGTCTGACAATACAAAGTGTTAAAAAGGATGTATAGTAACAGAAAATCTCAAGTAATAACTGATAAGACTGTGAAGCTGTACCTTGATCCTATATACTTGAATATATGTATATACCCTAAATCCAGAAATTCTACTTCCTGCTAGGTATATCCTATGAAAATGCATTCTTTTGTGTACCAGGATTCATTTACAAGAATATTCAGAGAAGCATTTTTTGTAACACCTTTAAATGCAAATAACACAAATTTTAATCAACAAACCTGTACAAGGGAATACAATCTAGCATCGAAAACAAATGGACATGAATGAATCTTAAAAACATTATGTAGAGCAAAGCCAGCTACAAAGGAACACATAGTAAAATATTTTATTCATATAACACTCTTAGTAATCTAGGAATAGGATTTTTTTTTTTAAGGGCTTCCCTGGTAGTTCAGATGGTAAAGAATCTGCCTACAGTTTAGGAGACAAAAATTCCATCCCTGGGTCAGGAAGATCCCCTGGAGAAGGGAAAGGCAGCCCACTCCAGTATTCTTGCTGGAGAATTCCATGGACAGAGGATTCTGGCGGTCTACAGTCTATGGGGTCACAAAGAGTTGGACACAATTGGACTGAGCAACTAGTACATACACACAGGATGTTTTTTAATATGATAGGGACCATCATTCTGAAACCAAAACCAAAAGCACAGTGAACAGTGCCCTATCAGAGTAGCAGTCACGTGTTATAAGATGGTAGTTAGTTCAGTTCAGTTGCCCAGTCATGTCTGACTGTTTGCGACCGCTTGGACTGCAGCACGCCAGGCCTCCCTGTCCATCACCGATTCCCGGAGTTTACCCAAACTCATGTTCATTGAGTCAGTCATGCCATCCAACCGTCTTATCCTCAGTCATCCCCTTCTCCTCCTGCCTTCAATCTTTCCCAACATCAGGGTCTTTTCAAATGAGTCAGCTCTTTGCATCAGGTGGCCAAAGTATTGGAGTTTCAGTTTCAACATCAGTCCTTCCAATGACACTCAAGACTATCTCCTTTAGGACGGACTGGTTGGATCTCCTTGCAGTCCAAGGGACTCGCAAGAGTCTTCTCCAACACCACAATTCAAAAGCACCAAATCTTTGGCACTCAGCTTTCGTTATAGTCCAACTCTCACATCCATACATGACTACTGGAAAAACCATAGCCTTGACTAGACAGGCCTTTGTTGGAAAAATAATGTCTCTGCTTTGTAATATGCTGTCTAGGTTGGTCATAGCTTTTCTTCCAAGGAGTAAGTGTCTTTTAATTTTATGACTTCAGTCACTATCTGCAGTGATTTTGGAGCCCCCCAAAATAAAGTCTGCCACTGTTTCCATTGTTTCTCCATCTATTTGCCATGAAGTGATGGGACTGGATGCCACAATCTTTGTTTACTGAATGTTGAGCTTTAAGCAAATTTTTTCACTCTCCTCCTTCACTTTCATCAAGAGGCTCTTTAGTTCTTCTTCACTTTCTGCCATAAGGGTGGTGTCATCTGCATATCTGAGGTTATTGATATTTCTCCCGGCAATCTTGATTCCAGCTTGTGCTTCCTCCAGCCCAGTGTTTCTCATGATGTACTCTGCATAAAAGTTAAACAGGCAGGGTGACAATATACAGCCTTGATGTACTCCTTTTCCTATTTGGAACGAGTCTGTTGTTCCATGTCCAGTTTTAACTGTTGCTTCCTGACCTGCATACAGGTTTCTCAAGAGGCAGGTCAGGTGGTCTTTAGTAAAGCAGAAGTAGATATTTTTCTGGAACTCTCTTGCTTTTTCGATGATCCAACAGATGTTGGCAATTTGATCTCTGATTCCTCTGTCATTTCTAAAATCAGCTCAAACATCTGGAAGTTCATGGTTCACTATTGCTGAAGCCTGGCTTGGAGATTTTTGAGCATTACTTTACTAGCATGTGAGATGAGTGCAACTGTGCAGTAGCTTGAGCATTCTTTGGCATTGCCTTTCTTTGGGATTGGAATGAAAACTGACCTTTTCCAGTCCTGTGGCCACTGCTGAGTTTTCCAAATTTGCTGGCATATTGAGTGCAGCACTTTCACTGCATCATTTTTTTAGGATTTGAAATAGGTCAACTGGAATTCCATCACCTCCACTAGCTTTGTTCATACTGATGCTTCCTAAGTCCCACTTGACTTCACATTCCAGGATGTCTGGCTCTAGGTGAGTGATCACACCGTCGTAATTATCTGGGTCGTGAAGATCTTTTTTGTATAGTTCTTCTGTGTATTCTCGCCACCTCTTCTTAATCTCTTCTGCTTCTGTTAGGTCCATACCTTTTCTGTCATTTATTGTGCCATCTTTGCATAAAATGTTCTTTGGTATCTCTAATTTTCTTGAAGAGATCTCTAGTCTTTCCCATTCTATTGTTTTCCTCTATTTCTTTGCACTGATCACTTAAGAAGGCTTTCTTATCTTTCCTTGCTATTCTTTGGAATACTGCATTCAAATGGGTATATCTTTCCTTTTCTCTTTTGCTTTTTGCATATCCTTTCCCAGCTATTTGTAAGGCCTCCTCAGATAGCCATTTTGCTTTTTTGCATTTCTTTTTCTTGGGGATGGTCCTGATCCCTGTCTCCTGTACAATGTCATGAATCTCTGTCCTGATTTTGATAGACATCAGGCACTCTGTCTATCAGATCTAGCCCCTTAAATCTATTTCTCACTTCCACTGCATAATCGTAAGGAATTTGATTTAGGTCATACCTGAATGGTCTAGTGGTTTTCCCTACTTTCTTCACTTTAAGTCTGAATTTGGCAATAAGGAGTTCATGATCTGAGCCAATGGTCTTCAGAAACAGTGTTTTGGTAGCTCAGCTGGTAAAGAATCCACCTGCAATGAAGGAGACCCTGGGTGGATTCCTGGGTTGGGAAGATCTTCTGAAGGAGGGCATGGCAACCCACTCCAGTATTCTTGCCTGGAAAATCCCTATGGACAGAGCAGCATGGCCAGGCTATATAGTCCATGGGGTTGCAAAGAGTCAGACATGACTGAAAGATTAAACACAGCACAAGACATGCTGAGAAACGTCACATACATTCTCCACCTCTTGAAGATTGCCAATGCATATTAAATACTAAAGTTTATATAAAGTCATTCACTAGGAAAATCTGTCTCATTTTGTTTAATTCAGTTTCAGAAATTTATTTGGAAACCTCATCTCATTTTTTTTTGGTATGAAATTGATTTATATTTTATGGGGTAAGAATTTGGAAAATAGTATGGAAACTGCACAAGATATGTTTTTTTTAGGGCTGGGAACATTATGTGAATGCCCACTGATACCATAATTATTTCACATTGTTCTGGAGTTCAGTAAAGTAACTGGAGTTCACTGAAATAACTGAGTCCCAGAGGCAGGGTTGGGGATGTATAATACTGGAACAGAAGTGAAAAATCATCATCATTTGTAGATGATATGATAATCTTTTTTGCAAGAACAATGTATCAGAGAAAAACGATTAGAATTAATAGCAGAATTTAAAAAAACATATCCAGTTACAACACAAATGTACAAAATGACCAATAGCACCATCAGGAAAAACAAAACTAAAATTAAAAAAAGCTCTAATATACAGTAGCAACCAACATGAAAAATACCTAGGGAAAAAACTGAATATCAAATTTATGAATGCCCTAAGAAAAATAAGCACCTTATATAAGAATGAATAAGCTGGATGGATATAGATTGTAAGTAGTTTTTAATAAAAATAAGCATTTTAATTTCTATATCCATGTTAGATGCTTGCAGTTTATTTCAGATCTAAGGTTTTGTAATCTACTATATGGATAAAGCTAAATTTTTGATTTAAAGGAATCTGATATCATATTGACCCAGTAAATAAATACGGAGCCCAATATTTAATGCCTTAATTTGGATTTCTAAAATGCACAACCATGTGCCTTTGACTGTGTGGATCACAATAAACTGGAAAATTCTGAAAGAGATGGGAATGCCAGACCACCTGAACTGCCTCTTGAGAAACCTGTGTGCAGGTCAGGAAGTGACAGTTAGAACTGAACATGGAACAACAGACTGGTTCCAAATAGGAAAAGGAGTACATCAAGGCTGTATATCGTCACCCTGCTTATTTAACTTATATGCAGAGTACATCATGAGAAACGCTGGGCTGGAGAAAGCACAAGCTGGAATCAAGATTGCTGGGAGAAATATCAATAACCTCCGATATGCAGATGACATCAGAAAGTGTCAGAAAGTGGCACTTATGGCAGAAAGTGAAGAGAAACTAGAAAGCCTCTTGAAGAAAGTGAAAGAGGAGAGTGAAAAAGTTGGCTTAAAGCTCAACATTGAAAAAACTAAGATCATGGCATCTGGTCCCATCACTTCATGGCAAATAGATGGGGAAACAGTGGAAACAGTGTCAGACATTTTGGGCTCCAAAATCACTGCAGATGGTGATTGCAGCCATGAAATTAAAAGACGCTTACTCCTTGGAAGGGAAGTTATGAACAACCTAGACAGCATATTAAAAAGCAGAGACATTACTTTGCCAACAAAGGTCCATCTAGTCAAGGCTATGGTTTTTCCAGTGGTCATGTATGGATGTGAGAGTTGGACAGTGAAGAAAGCTGAGCGCCGAAGAATTGATGCTTTTGAACTGCGGTGTTGGAGAAGACTCTTGAGAGTCTCTTGGACTGCAAGGAAATCCAATCAGTCCATCCTAAAGGAGATCAGTCCCGGGTGTGCATTGGAAGGATTGATGTTGAAGCTGAAACTCCAATACTTTGGCCACCTCATGCGAAGAGTTGACTCATTTGAAAAGACCCTGATGCTGGGAAGGATTGGGGGCAGGAGGAGAAGGGGACGACAGAGGATGAGATGGCTGGATGGCATCACCGACTCGATGGACATGAGTTTGGGTAAACTCTGGGAGTTGGTGATGGACAGGGAGGCCTGGTGTGCTGCCTGGGGTCACAAAGTGTCAAACACGACTGAGCGACGGAACTGAACTGAAGCAGAGAGGGGGGGTGTGAAGAGCCAAAATGATTTTTCTAGTTCTAATTTTTATGAAAACATTTTGTGTATGTATAAACAAAGAAGGGCTAATTTTATAATAGGTAAAGTGTAGGTGACACTTCAAAATACAGGATTTGCTAAATGTTTATTTCTTGTTAGAGGAGACAAAAATTTTAAGATACCATGGCCATATCATTTCTATACCTTTTTGGTTCCAAAAGTATGCATTTGCCTATAAACCATTTTTCCAAAATGGGTTAAACAATGAAGAAACAATTTAAAATAAAAGCCATTAATATCAGGGCTTTGAAAGTTTAATATACAAACATTTATATATAAATGTATATAATTTATAGAGTTACTTCAATACCATCAATCTTTAATCATATTCTGCTTCTAGCTCATCTTAAAGAATTTAAGCTCTTTTAGGAAAATTATAATGGAACCAGTTCCCAGCAGTATAGTAGAATAAAATTAAGCATTGGCTTTTCATCAGACTTGCATTCAACTCCCTCTCAGATCCTTTCTATCTGTGTACTTTAGCAAAGATTTTTCAACTCTTGACTCTGTTTCTTAACTTGTGCAACTCTTTATTAGTTATCCATGAGCAACCTCTGTATTTGCCCTTATGGCAAACCTGAGTAAAAGTCAATACAACTAGTCATCAAAAGTAACCAACCCCACACACCGCTCACCCCCACCAAACACACAGACACCATACCAACATCAAAAAAAAAAAAAAAAAAAAAAAAAAACCCACAGAGTTTAACTGGACAATGGAAATTTAGTTGAAAATGGTTTGGGAATATGGAAAATGTTCTCCCCTTCCAGATTTTCCTTTCTTCCAAACAATATACTCTAGCTCTATATCTCTCCAGTTTTTACAAAAAGTATTTATTGATTTATTGGTTGCACTGAGTCTTCATTGCTGCATGTGGGCTTTCTCTCGTTGCAGTAAGTAGGGGGGGCTACTCTCTATTTGCAGTGCATGGGCTTCTCATTGTGGCGGCTTCTCTTGTTGTGGAGCACGAGGTCCAGGCACGTGGGCTTCAGTAGTTGTGGCACACGGGCTGCGCTGCCCTGTGGCACGTGGAAGTTTCCCTAACCAGGGATTGAACCCATGTCTCCTACATTGGCAGGCCGACTCTTAATCACTGGACCACCAAGGAAGTCCAATATATCTCCATTACTTTTTTTTTTACAAAGCAGTGTATTTTCTCTGGGTTCCTTCAAGCTTGAATGCTACCACTCCCTCAGGCCCCTCAGTACTGTCTAGTTATCAGGATCCACCCTTCTTAGAGGGTTTCCGTGGTTCAGACGGTGAAGAATCTGCCTGCAGTGCAGGAGACCTGAGTTCAACCCCTGCATCAAGAAGATCTCCTGGAGAAGGGAATGACAACCCACTCCAGTATTCTTGCCTGGAGAATTCCACGGACAGGGGAGCCTGGTAAGCTATAGTCCACGGGGTCACAAAGAGTCAGACATGACTGAGCAACTAACAATTTCACATTCACTTTTTCACCTTTCTTAGGTGAAAGAAGTTTCTCACCTAAGAGATGCATCAATAATAACAAATCTTGTGATTAATAAATAAAAGTACACATGCACACATTTTCAAGGGCAAATAAGGGCTTTTTATTTCCTGCATTATATCACAAGAGGATTCCCTTCAGAACTTATAAAATACTTCTGTTTGGGCTTTGTGCTTTGCTATTTTTCTGAGAAGTTAGGAATAGCTAAATGTGATTCAGAAGCATCATACACTTGTTACCTTCATTTTTTTTTTTTTCCTACACAAGTCTGCTTGGTAGAAGAATGCTACTTAGAAAACATCAGGAGGTAAAATGTCAGATGCAACTTAAGGACACACCAAGTGAAGGCTTCTGTGTGAGTTGGATCATGTATGTGGAGTATGAATGGTGAATAAAATCATTTTTCTATCTCATGATGAGAATATTTTCTCAGACCCGAGTTCTCCCACTGTCCCACAGAAGAAATCTAAGTAAAAATTTTGACCCATTCTTAAGACTGCACTGCAAGCTTCAAAAGATGACCAAGGCCAGGAAAATTCCATTAACGGTTGTCTGTCTCCTCTAAGTGACAGATAGAACCAAATCAAACAGCTTGGGCTTTGTTTCTTAAACAAAAGGATAAGTTAAACTATTTTTTAATTAATTTCAAAATAGATTCCTGGCTGGATGTTAGGAAGACTGTTCTCAAAAAAATAAAGTGTTATTTGTAGTCTTTTTGGAAAACTAGTTAGGTTTTATGTGTAGTATGGATAACCACAGATGGCAGTAAAGCGTATAATGTATGCAAAGGGGAATGGTTCCAGGACGGTATTATTTTTTCCCTGAAAAACTTTCTAATATTCCCACATCAATAATGGACCATTATTTATAAATTGAAGGTACTAAGTCCAAACACCACAGGACTTGTAGTCATGCTTTGAATGTGTTCTTGCAATTATCCAGCTGCAAGTTAAATGCAGTGTAGCCTATGGCTTCCCAAGCTGAGTTCTGACTATTTCTAACCAACTGACCTGTGCTCTTGTTTTTCACTGCAACATGACGTCGATCCACAAAAATATCCTGATGAATGAGATGACATTGCCACCAAACTCTGAGTTCCAACTCTCAAGCTGGAAGTCTAACCTCTAATTTACTCTAGTCCCAGGATGATTAGACCTATTATTTAATGAAGCCTCTCTTGGTTGTCTGTCTATCAAATTATTTGTATTCATGGAGACAAAGTGATAAGCCAAAATGCTAATTATCCATTTTTCTTAAATAAAATATCCATGCTAAGAATAACAATCAGTTATTAAAATAGCACTTTCATCTGACATAATATATCTTAACACGTTCTTTATATCCAGGGATTTTCATTGCTGGACATCTTACCTAATAAAAAGGGAGATGCTTACTTTCTATCTCTTCAGGTTTTGTTAGCATTGGGCATAAGTTTTTGAATTTGAAATGATGTTGGAAAGAATGAGATAAGTTGGGGAAATCAAGTCTTTAAAAACAGATTTTTTTCTTTTTATTTTTTTATTGAAGGATAATTGCTTTGCATAGTTTTGTTTTCTGTCAAACCTCAACATGAATCAGCCATAGGTATACATATACCCCCTCCCTTTTGAACCTCCCTCCCATCTCCCTCCCCATCCCACCCCTCTAGGTTGATACAGAGCACTTGTTTGAGTTTCCTGAGCCATACAGCAAATTCCCGTTGGCTATCTATTTTACATATGGCAATATAAGTTTCCATGTTACTCTTTCCATATATCTCACCCTCTCCTCCCCTCTCCCCATGTCCATAAGTCTATTCTGTGTCTGTTTCTCCATTTTTGCCCTGTAAATAAATTCTTCAGTACCATTTTTCTAGATTCCATATATGTGTGTTAGAATATGATATTTATCTTTCTCTTTCTGACTCACTTCACTCTGTATCATAGGTTCTAGGTTCATCCACCTCATCAGGACTGATTCAAATTTGTTCCTTTTTATGACTGAGTAATAGTCCATTGAGTATATGTACCACACCTTCTTTATCCATTCATCTGTCGATGGACATCTAGGTTGCTTCCATGTTCTAGCTATTGTAAATAGTGATGCAGTGAAAAATGGGATACATGTGTCTTTTTCAGTTTTGGTTTCCTCTGGGTGTATGCCTAGGAGTGGGATTGCTGGGTCATATGGTGGTTTTATTCCTCGTTTTTTAAGGAATCTCCATACTGTCTTCCATACTGCCTGTATCAATTTACATTCCCACCAACAGTGCAAGAGCATTCCCTTTTCTCCATATCCTCTCCAGCACTTATTGTTTGTAGACTTTTTGATGATGACCATTCTGACTGGTGTGAGGTGATATATCTCATTGTAGTGTTGATTTGCATTTCTCTAGTAATGAGTGATGTTGAGCATTGTTTCACCTGTTTGTTAGCCATCTGTATGTCTTCTTTGGAGAAATGTTTGTTTGGGTCTTTTTCCCACTTTTTGACTGGATTGTTTGTTTTTCTGGCATTGAGTTGTATGAGCTGCTTGTATAGTTTGGAAGCTAATCCTTTTTCATTGCTGGACATCTTATCTAATAAAAAGGAAGATGTTTACTTTCAATCTATTCAGGCTTTGTTAGCACTGGGCATAAGCTTTTGAATTTGAAATGCTGTTAGAAATAATTAGATAAGAGGGGGAAATCTAGTCTTTAAAAACAGATTAAAAAAAAAAACTACACTTAATGTGCTTCCCAGGGGACTCAGTGGTAAAGAACCTGCCTGCCAATGCAGGAGGCATGGGTTTGACCCCTGGGTCGGTAAGATCCTCTGGAGAAGAAAATGGCAACCCATTCCAGTATTCTTGCCAGGGATCAAACCCAGGTCTCCCGCATTGCAGATGGACTCTTTACCAGCTGAGACACAAGGGAAGCCATATAGCAAGCCCAATAGCCAGCCCAATATCAAGGCTTCCCTGATAGCTCAGTTGGTAAAGAATCCACCTCCAAAGCAGGAGACCCAATTTTGATTCTTGGGTTGGGGATCCCCTGGAGAAGGGATAGGCTACCCACTCCTGTATTCTTGGCCTTCCCTTGTGTCTCAGCTGGTAGAAAATCTGCCTGCAATGCGGGAGACCTGAGCTCAATCCCTGTGTTGGGAAGATCCCCTGGAGAAGGGAAAGGCTACCCACTCCAGTATTCTGGCCTGGAGAATTCCAGGGACTGTATAGTCCATGGGGTCGCAAAGAGTTGGACACGACTGAGCGACTTTCACTTTCAGCTTTCTTTTGAAATGTCAGTACTGCTGAGGTTGAAAATCTCAGGTCAAAAAGAAATCAAGGAATCCTAATAACTGCTTATCAATAGGTCTAATAAAATTAAGCCATACAAATGCTATGAATTTAATCTTTTCTGTGCTCCAAGTTTTATCAATTTTTCACAAGAGTCTACCCTCTTAGAACAATACTAGGTGTACTGAATGTAGCTCAAGCCCTAATGTCATAGTATTCCACATTTACATCTCAGTCTTGTGCTAGACTAAGTAGAAAACTTTCTTTCTGATGAAAACTGGATGGAGAAGAGTATGTACTGAAGGAGAAATAGGAAATAATAGAAAGAGAGGAAATAAGAAGAGACAGGGACAGTTGAGTAAAAGCGAGTAAAGTCAATTCCAATGTTATAGGTCAAACATGTATATTCCAAATAGCCTTGTGATTTATTTTTAAAGAATATGCAATCCTGCAAAAAGTTTTGTTAGCTAGTGAATTTACATGCTACCAATATCATAAGCATTACCTGCCCATATAACCCATATTCATTTGTATATAATCACCCCACTGGAATAATTTCCACCCAGTCACAGGCTCACATCACCATTTACACTTCAGGCCTTTCACACACAGGTACTGCTTTAGTACAAGAGCTGAAATAACTGTTACCACCACCACCATTTTATTATCACTTAAAAAGTTAACAGACATTTTGATAAATGGGAATAAAATAACTTGGGGGAGCATAAATAATGCACCATTTTGTTTCTGTATGAAATTGTAGTATTAAACTTCCAAGGTAAAGTCCTAAATTCTTTTTCAATCATAAAGCAACTTATAGGTTCAGCCTCTCCTAGTCTTCCTAGAGGAAAAGTCAAGAGAAAACAGTTTATTTTCTAGACAGGTTTCTATTTCCTTGGCACACAGATTCCTGGCACTAGAGAGCTGTGAAGAACACAGTGGTTTGGAGCTGGCAAGCTCTGAGCATTTCATTTCCCAGCAGCCGGGCTCCTCTGATGGCTGCCAAAGCCACAAAGCAACACTTCGTCATTGGAGCCAAAACCCCTTGGGAGGGAACCATCTTTCTCTTTGCAAAAACCCAGTATATGCTCCATTAGCTAAAAGGTTGATTACCAGTAGCAGAATCTTTAATAAATCATAGCTAAGTTTTGAAATTTGATGGATGCTAGTGTTATAGAAGTTCAGTAGTCAATAAATTATCAATAATGTAGATGCTAGAGAGCAGCAGCCATCTCTATTAGTTAACACTAAAGTCCTTCTCATCTAATTCAATAAATTCCTTTAAAATTTTTTTAAAATGTAGAGATTAAAGATAATAAGAGCTGCAGATACAGGCACAAAGAATCATCAATATTTATTTATATGGGACAACTTTTCTAAAATTCATGTATACCCAACAGAGAATTGTTAGAATACAAGGTGGTTCCTCCAAAACAAAATGAAACACAGAAATAAAAGTACCATGAAAACAATATAAATAATAAATCATTTCTATAAATAAATGAGCACAGGGAAATTTATCAAAACCCATTAAAATAAGAATTGTACATAAAACTGATTTTGTATGTAAAGGCTGGATTAAAGGTCAGTATCATATAATGATAGGAAGTGGTAGCAGACCATTGATGGGAGAGAAAGCAAATATCCATCTGTATTAAATCACTGGCTATTAAAAAAATTAAATTATATACATTCATAATAAATGGTGCCAAAAAGTTAGGCTGAATGTACAAACAGTATTATGTAAAAACAGAATGCTTCCCTGGTGGCTCAGATGGTAAAGAATCCACCTGCAATGTGGGAGGCCTGGGTTCAATCCCTGGGTTAGGAAGATCCCCTGGAGGAGGGCATGGCAACCCACTCCAATATTCTTGCCTGGAGAATCCCCATGGACAGAGGAGCCTGGCAAGCTACAGTCCACAGGGTTGCAAAGAGTTGGACACGATTGAGAGACTAAACACACACATTACACACGTAAAAACAGAAAACTAAATCATCTAGTAAATAAATGTATTGGGATGTTTGGCATTTGATCTTATTTTCTCAAAGTATGATCATTTTTTCATTTCCTCCTTGACAAATAAATTCTGTCCAACACAAATATCTTCCAGAAAAAAAGTAATTAAAATGTGGTTGATGTGTGCCATACTTTCTTAATAGAAAACACTTTTAACAGGATGAATTAAAAGTGATTTAAAAGGTTAAGTGTAATGAAGTGTGCTAAGATATAGTTACCAATTAAAAACATATTTGTGGTAATTAGCATTCAAAATAAACATGGAGATCCTGAGCTTGGGAATCCATATTTCACACTCTCAAAAGGCACATGGGTCCATGAAAATAACTGAATCCAGACACAAACTACGTAAAGCAAGACACTGTCGGCTGGCATTATTTGAAATGTCTCCTTAAGGAGACTGCTTTCTTATTTCTTTTAACCCCCAGATCAACAAAGTTCCTACTGCATGTAGAATAAACTCCAAACTATTCACATGGCTTTAGGCTCCAGTCATAATCAGCCAGCAAACTTAACTTCTGTAAGTTTCTTGACCAGGTCATATTCTCGTCTCAGTCTCAAAATTTGGTCTATTCTGTTTCTTGTTGTCCTGGAATATTTTGCCCTCCATGTCCCCTGCTATTTTTGCAGGTACCTTCTCATCAAGCAGGACTTAGCTTAAATGTCAGCTTCTCAAAGAAGTCTTGTCCTGACTAGCCATCCAGCTCAAAGTAAATCCTCTCCATTAGAGCTTTTCATAGCATACAGTATTGTACCCTCAGAGACATTACCATAATTTTACTTATGTGCTTATGAATCCATTTACTCATTTATTGTCAGTCTCTCCTGTTTGACCCTAAATTTCTTGGAGGAATAGAACAATTTATTTGCCACTGCATCAACAACACAAGCAAGCTACCTGCCCAGAGCAGGTGTTAATAAATATTTGAAGGCATGAAAACAGACTCAGATGTACTGTAAATATCACTCTGGTTATCTGTGATGTTTACTGATAGGGTGGTTTTAACACCATTACCCAATATCAATGTTAAATAGGGTTCTGCTTTATTTAGATTTGTCAGAATGTAGGTCTTCAATTTTTTTTAAGTGCAGTAAATTCTGAAGATTCTCCAACAATGTGGAGATCTCTGATACTACTGGGATATACAGTTCACCAACTACTTATTGAACTGGGAAACAATATAAAATGTACTCAGTGTCTAAATCACACAAATAAATGTCCTTATGTACATGAGCATGTGTGCACATATGTCAAAACATATCTATAAACAGATGCCCACTCAGCTCTGCAGGACACTGTCTTAATAAAGATATGTGAGGATTTAGATCCTGAGTTCTTTCCTCTCCTTCACTTTTCAAAACTTGCTTTTTAACCTACATTTTACTGTAACATCCAAGAGGCCTAATATGAAATTTCCGATAAAGTACCATATTGAGTTAGAGCGATTGAATCTAAAACAGACTTGAATCTATAATAAAAAGGTTATAATAGCTAGAGAAGTCAGAATCACAGGATTTTTTTTTTCTTGGTTGAGCAGATCAGTTCAGATGGATACAACATGAAAATAGAAGAGGGGTTTGAAAACAAGACAAATAAAAACTAACAATACAATAGGATTATTCATCTATACATAAGACTATAAAATAATTTTAACCTTCACGTTTAAGAAAAGAAAAAGGCAGATTTTAAGTGTTATTTGAAAAGAGTATAAAGTGTAATATTCAATTGCAGTTTTAATGATTATTAATTAGACAGTGAGTTCTATAAAAGCAAGGAAATTGTTTGTATGACTCCAGCATCTGAAATAGTGTCTGACATCTAGTAGCAATCAGTAAATATTTATTAAATGAATAATAACAATAATAGCAACCTCTATTAACACTGTCAAATATTGTGCTAAATAGCTCATAAATAATATATCAGTTAACTATCCCATCAACCTTAGGAGGAAGGTATATCATTACCATTTTATAAATGAATTAAAACAATTCAAATATTTTTTTCCAGGATCTGAGAGAAAAGCAAGCATTCATACCCAGGACTAGTTGGCTACCGAGTCTGCCATCCCACCCACCATACTAAACAGGTTTTTGTGACCTGCAGAACTGTATGGAGGAGAAATGCAACCACATTTAAAAGGATTTGCAGAAAAAAATATCAGAATGTAAGATGAACTACAGAGCTGGAGAGCAGGGCCTATTTCTGTGCAATCAGTTCACCGAAGCTGCAAGTACAGTGCCATAGGATATTACAGAGGGGGCTAAAGGCAGGATGGGGGTAGGAAACGGAGCCCAGAAAAAATAGATAGCAAATAAATAAAAAGCTTATTCCTTTCCATGGTAACACTATACCTCTAGCCGCAACACTGCCAGGGCTGTCAGAAGAACCTTATAGAAATGAGACAGACCCTGTTTGTCAAAAGAGTAATAATGAAAAAATAAAGTCCTGTGGTGCTTTTTCTCTATCGGCCCTGCTTATAAATTCATAGCACAGCATGGAGGTTATTAAAATCCCATATGCAAGAACCACACACAGCACAAAGAGATATGAATTGGCGTTCCATGGAGATAATGCTATCTAATGGGCAAAACAAGTGGTAGGGTTTCATTTTTATTCTGAGTACATTTGAAAAGGGCTCAGCATCCAACTACTGCACATGGATAGCTGACTGTCCAAAGACCATTTCTCCCCTTCCTTCCCATGGATTAATAAGTGGGATATAAAGAGCAGGGTTGTTATCTGCCCAAGTCTGGATATTCCCATGACATTTTTTCTTTGCTTGCAACTGTTTGAAATACAGTGGATTAAAAGTGTCTCCAGTTGCCTTGGCACAAAAAGGAAGCTGAACAAACCTTTCCCTGCTCCCTGCATAGCATTAGGCAGGCCCAGGAGTCTGAAGGAACTCATCATTTCTGGTCCAGAGAGCACCAGAGACTCCTCTGGAGACCCAGCACAGGCTAGTTTATATGAGGTTATTTGGTGCTCTTTTGTTCACAGGTTTATTTGTTTGTTTGGTCAGAAAAGGCTATAAAAGTCTTATTAGGGGAAATCAAATATGGCTCATAGTGGCAAAATGCTATTCTATATGCTCTGGCAATGAAAGTGGAAAGCAGCATCTTACAAAAAGCCAATTTTGAGAATATCCTATGACCTTAATCATCAGAAAATTTATATCTGAAATTTTCCAAGTATTAATAACTTAATAACTTAGTGCTAGAATTAATTAAGACAAACTAATAGCTTCATTTGTAATTCATTTACTAAGAAATCTAATATTCAAAAGCAGGTAACTTCATGGCTGTAAACACTTGGACCAGGGTATGGGTAGAAAACACTACTTTAAGGAGCCAGGAAGTTTGAAATTCAATTAGAATATAAAGCAATTCTACATACTTTCCAAATAACTGGAAGCAGCTCTTTTGCCCCTTTCCTATTTACCCATTTCTGTTTCACTCTAACCTTAAAAACCTAACTATAGGGATGAGATCACTAATCAATTGAAACTAACCCCTGATTTATGCTTTCCTGAATGAACACCATGCCTTGCCTAACCTGTCAGTTTTTTTCCTAGATAAAAAGAATGAAGAATTAAGTAGTGAAACAATGATTGGCTCTCTACTCTAAACGGGCTTCCCTGGTGGCTCAGATGGTAAAGAATCTGCCGGCAATGCAGGAGGCCCGGGTTTGATCCCAGGGTTGGGAAGATCCCCTGGAGAATGGAATGGCTACCCACCCCAGTATTTTTGCCTGGAGAATTCCACGGACTGGTGGACTACAGTCCATGGGGTCGCAAAGAGTGGGACACCACTGAGTGACTCATACTTTACTTTCATTACTCCCACCAGTCCCCTAAAGAATCCTGCAGGTAGAACACCTGGGCAAGGTAACACCTGAAAAGAGTCAGCCAGTCTGGATGCAATGGAGAATGATGCAGAACCCAACCTCCTGCCTCAATGATTCACTGAGATTCTTCCCCCTACTTTCCCCTCTGAAAACTGTCATGGCTAAGCAGAATCTTTGGAGTTGGTCTCTGGACACAAGTCCATCTTCTCCTCAGACTGCCAGCTTTTCTAATTAGAACACCTTTCCTTTCTGCTGATATTTGCCTCTCAAATTATTGGCTTTTGAGCACCAAGCAGCTAGACTTGAGTTCAGTAACAATCAAAATTCCAAAAGCATCCAAACAGAATCTAAACCAAAAATTTTGAAAAGTATGGATAAGGAGATAAGAAAGATAGGAAATCAGCTAAAATGTGAAGGGTTTCTGAGTCAGAACATCATTCATTCACTGAGGAACTACTTAATGAGTCTTTGTAATGTTCCATGCCCTGGGGGATTCTGCAGGGAAAAAAGAGACAAAGACTCAGTTCTCAGGAAGCTCACAGTTACTGCTGAGAGATAAGGTAGAATTCTAGAATGCTTCCTGCAGCCTTAGAAACATGTTAGTTTTTTAAAATAGTTAAATGGCTTGCCTGTTGACCTAAATTTTCTTCAAGGAAACCCTGAGCTCCAATGTTAAAACTCATTGCTGAGTTGATGGTTTTAAATGAGGAGCAACAAATGTAGGAGTCATGGTGTGATAATCATCTCCAGCCTGGGAAGTAGAGGAATAGAAAAATCTCACCTGAGAACAAGAAGAATTCAGAAAGATGAAAGGCCATTCCAGAGATAGGTTGAGGTTAAAATGAACTATAGTGTGGGAGAGTGAAAATATTGGGTCCTAAAAGTGGGAGCATCCTTAAATGAAGCTTCTGTATCAAACCTCTTAAATTTCTTAAAAACCTCTACTGATTTATGTCAACCATCTAACTACTACATCTGAAAAGATGGGATGTTCTTGTACTAATAATTTAGGATAATATCCCTCTCTTTCAAGAACCCTTTACATAGGTGCTATTCTCTCACTGGGTATCTGGAGATAAGAACGTAGAAAAATAGGAAGGAATAAAAATCTCATTGCTAGCATTGAAGAGGCCTGGGTTCTAGGTTCATCTCTAACAGCAATAGTTATGAAATTGTTAGGGAAATCACTTTCTTTCTGTTATCTCCTACGCGAACTGCAGATAATAGCCCCCTATCCATACTAAGGGTTACCAGGAGAATAAAATGGACTTTAACAAAGAGGAAAACGAAACATTTGGAAAGCTCACAGCTCATTTTCATAAATCAGGTCAGCCTGGTTTTAGACTCTTGGCTAAGAGTAATTAAGAAAATAACATCTACAATAATGATAAATGCTGTTTACTGAGTGTTTAATATATGTACCAGACACATATCTCATTTAATCCCTACAACCCTGTGGGGTTCCTATAATTACTGCCCACATATTACAAATGAGGAAGCTGAGGCCCTGAGAAATTAAATGCTTTATGAAAATTCACATATCTGATAAATTCAAATCTATCTGACTCCAAAGTCTATGAGTTAAACCACTCAACTAGCTCTTACTACCTCTGAAGATTCAATTCTGTTCAAATTAATATAATTTAATTCAATTAAACTCACAAACTTTTTTTTTTTTCAAATACATAAGTTCTCAGAGTTCAGGAATCTGACACATTTGCAGAAACTGACATATGCATGCCATTGCTGTAAGTTTCCAACTTCCTTAGTCATGAGTTCCTAGCAGTGGATGCAAGGTAAGTGCTTCAGGAAGGGACTGATGTCACATGTCTTTGCACTTACTGTTTGGGTCCCTAGCACAGTGCCAAGCTTTGCTCTTGACACTCCCCTGGGTTGTAGAGTCCTGCCAGGATTAAGAAAACAAATTCTTCTCATCTTATTCTTAACACTTAGACTAATTTATGCTGCTCTATTTAAGCTTCCGGTTCATGAGCCAACCTTGTCATCAGTATAAGTTCATCCTCATCCATAAACAGAAAACAGAGTCAGTTCCCAAAATAACTATGCCTCTAGCTTTCTGGAAATCCCAGCTTCCTGACTGCTGAGTACAGTTCTAGGTATTAGATGGATTTAAAACAAGTATAAAGAACAGTCAAATCCCCCAAGGTAGTTATAGTGACAATCACAAACTTTTATGGAGTGCTTACTCTTACGCCAGACACTGTTTGAAATAATTATTGACTCATTTAATTCTCAAAACAGCACTATGACATAGGTATTACTGCTATCATGATTTTACAGTGAAGAAACTAAGACATAGAGAGTTCAAGTGATTTGTCCAAGTATTAAACTGAGATTTAAACCAAATAGTCTGTCTCCAGGGCTTTCTCTTTAACCACTACATCATGCTGCCCCAAGGATCTGAGACAAATAATGCCATTAGCTGGTATGTTTATTTCCACAATAAATAATAGATGAAAATGCTAATGGGGTTTAAAAAAAAGTAAGACATTTTATTAGGTAGAGGAGGATTCATGAAAAATACAGAACTGGAACCCAAGAAATTTCCTGGTTGTAATGTCTGCCTACCGTTTTCAGGGAGAAGGCTCTTCATTTTCTTATCTTGAGGTTTTTTTTTTGTTTGAGGGGAGTTTTATTAAAAGACACATTTAATGAAGTACTATGTATATATAGTAAGAAAAGAAAACACTATTCTGACATATCACTATAGCTTAATTTTACCTGTTTTGGAATTTATAGACTTCCCTGATAGCTCAATTAGTAAAGAATCTGCCTGCAATGAAGGAGACCTGGATTCAATCCCTGGGTTGGGAAGATCCCCTGGAAATGGCTACCCACTCCAGTATGCTGGCCTAGAGAATTCCATGGACTGTATAGTCCACGGGGTTGCAAAGAGTCAGACATGTCTGAGTGACTTTCACTTGGAATTTATAAATGGAATCACATGTGATATGCTTTTTTGTGTCTGACTTGGTTTGCTCATCATTGCATTTGTGTACATATAGCAGTGTTTCATTCATTATTCCATTGTATAAATATATGACATAATTTTTTCATTCTACTGTTGATAGACAAAGGGTTATTTTAGACTTCATGAACATATTGCACATTTCCCTTCCTGCCAAAAGTACACATTTGTGTTACATATCCAGGAATGGAATTACTGGGTCATAGGATATATGTGGGCTTCACTGGTAGCTCAGCTGGTAAAGAATCCACCTGCAATGCAGGAGACCCTGGTTCAATTCCTGGGTTGAGAAGATCTGCAGGAGAAGGAATAGGCTACCCATTCCAGTATTTTCAGGCTTCCCTGATGACTCAGATGGTAAAGAATCCTCCTACAATGCAGGAGACCTGAGTTTGATCCCTGGGTTGGGAAGATCCTCTGGAGGAGAGCATGACAAACCACTCCAGTATTCTTACCTGGAGAATTCCCATGAACAGAGGTGCCTGATGGGCTACAGTCCATGGGGTCAAAAAGAGTTGGACTAGACTGAGTGACCAAGCACAACACAAGATATATGTATGGTCTTGATATCTTTTTGCTATTGATTTGTAGCCTAATTCTACTGTGATCAGAGGAAATACTACATTCAAATTCCTGGAGTCATAAAATGGCTTCTTTCATTTTCAGTAGTAATTTTCATCAATTCCCAAACACTGCAAGGATCTTACAACACTTCAATACCTTACTCTGCTCCTACATTTTTTACTATTATTGTCATGTATTTTAATTTCATTAGAAAGTACTATTTTTGTTTTGCATAAAATTTATCTATATTTACCTTCATATTAAGCCTTCCTCTTGCCCTTCATTCCCTTTTTTGTTCCTGTGCTTCCATATAGGTTCATTCTCTTTCGCCTAAATAATTCTCTTTAATATTTTAATGTATCTGCTGACAACAAATTACGTTTTTGTTCATCTGCAAATATCTTTATTTCATCTTTACTTTGAAAGGTATTTTCACTCAGTGTAGAATTAGGTTAGCAGCCTAATAATTAATATTTTCTTTCAGCACCCACGCAGATGCCATTCCATGGTCACCTGGATTCCACCATTTCAATTGAAAAAGTAGCTTCAGTCTTGCTATTGTTCCTTTGAAGGTTTTTCTTTTTCCTCTTCTCAGGCAGCCATCATTTTTTTCCCTTTGTTTTAGGTTTTCAATAGCTTCATTCTGTTGCTCCTAGGTATGATTTTATTTGTATTTATTCTGCTTATGGTTCCTGGACCTTCATGAAGTTGTACCTTAAGGTCTTTAAAATTTTGAAAAATCCTTAGCCCACACAGTCTTAAATGTTACTTTTGCCACATTCTTTATCTCCTTGATTTCTGGGACTCCATGTGCACATATATTATAACAATGTTTTTCCAACTATTTGTAATGAATTTTTTTCCTTTTATTTCTAATCTCTTGTAGACTGATTCTGTCATAAAATACATTAGAAATTCTGTAGGAAAGTCAGTTGCTATAAATATTTATAAATACTCTATCCTTATCTACTTGTCTTGTCAGGGACTGATACTAAAAGTAGTCTCAGGATTATACTTTGAGAAGCACTGTGTTAGTTTTTTTCCCACTGGATTTCATGACTATTGTGCTCTTTTCTTTATCTTTCACACTTTTCCTCTCAATGCTTCAAACTATTATGTTTGTTTTACTAACATCTGCTTTACTAACCTTCTCTTCTACTATATGTAATGTATTATTATACCCATCTCTTGCATTCTTACTTGTTTTACAATTCTGGGATTAACATTTGATCCTTGTTTATAGATTCCAGTTGTCAAATAATCAAATTGTACATCTACTTTTCTTAAACATATCATAGTTATTTTTAAATTTGTCTAATAATTCAATATGCCAATAACCTATTGTTTTTTACTGTTGCTCAGTGTCCGACTCTGGGACCCCATGGAATGCACCATGCCAGGCTTTCCTGTCCTTCACCATCTCCCGGAGCTTGCTCAAACTCATGTCCATTGAGTAGATGATGCCATGCAACAACCTCATCCTCTGTCACCTCCTTCTCCTCCTGCCCTCAGTCTTTCCCAGCATCAGGGTCTTTTCCAGTGAGTCTGCTCTTCACATCGGGTGGCCAACATATTGGAGTTTCAGCTTTAGCATCAGTCCTTCCAATGAATATTCAGGACTGATTTCCTTCAGGATTAACTGGTTTGATCTCTTTGCTGCCCAAGGGATTCTCAAGAGTCTTCTCCAGCACCACAGTTCAAAGGCATCAGTTCTTCAGTGCTCAGTCTTCTTTATGGTTCAACTCTCACATCTGTACATGATTACTGGAAAAAACATGGCTTTAACTAGACGGACCTTTGTTAGCAAAGTAATGTCTCTGCTTTTTAATATGTTGTCTCTAGGTTGGTCAGAGCTTTCTTTCCAAAGAGCAGGCATCTATTAATTTTGTGGCTATAGTCACCATCTGCGGTGATTCTGGAGCCCATGAAAATAAAGTCGGTCACTGTTTCCATTGATTCCCCATCTATTTGCCAGTAAGTTATGGGCCTGGATGCCTTGATCTTGATTTTTTGAATGTTGAGTTTTAAGTGAGCTTTTTCACTCTCCTCTTTCACCTTCATCAGAGGCTCTTTAGTTCCTCTTCACTATCTGCCAGGAGGGTGGTGTTGTCTGTATATTTGAGGTTATTAATATTTCTCCTGGCAATCTTGATTCCAACTTGTGCTTCATCCAGCCCAGCATTTCGCATGATGTACTCTGCATAGAGGTTAAATAAGCAGGGTGATAATATACAGCCTTGACGTACTCCATTCCCAATTTTGAACCAGTCCGTTGTTCCATGTCCAGTTATAATTGTTGCTTCTTGCTGTAGTTTCCCCTTTGCCCTTAGACATGGGGTATCTTTTTTTTTGGTTGGTTCCAACATTCTGTCATTGGTTGTTCAGCAACTAGCTGAATTTTGATGTTCTCATAGGAGAAGATGAGTACACGTCCTTCTATTGGACCATCAGCCTAGTTAATCGTCAGTAACCTGTAGTATATCATTGTCTTTGAAAATCAGTAATTTGGTCTCATTTCCTGACATACCTGGACATGTCCATTGACTATTATACATTTAAGGATGTTAAAGCTTTGGATGGTATCTTCCTACACAGAGGAGTTCACTTTCTTTTGTAAGACAGTATAGAAATATTATCTTGATCCTGTAGAAAATGGTCTATTTCCAGTTTTTCTTTTCTTTTAGAATCTGGCTCTTCTGAGTCTCAAATGGAAATGAGAGTTTTCCATTTTTACCAGGGCCCTTCTTCTTTGGGGGTTCTGCTCCAAACTCTAACTTCTGCCCTTAAATTCTATGGAATGCTTAAATCCCTGTTTGGACTTTTGGTCTCTTAACTGCTGCATTCTTCTTGGCTTCTCAATTTTTCACTCTGCTTGTGCATAGTTCAGAAGTCCACAAATTCCTAGGGAAAGTTGCATGCAGAATGCTGGCTCAGATATCTCTGAGTTCCTTTTTCTGTGGCATCTTTATCCTGCATATTACAGCTATCTTAGTACTCCTGAATATGAATTTTTCTCTCCTAGTTCCACTGAAATTCCTGTGAGGATCTAGGGCATTACTTTTTCTTCGGCTCTATGCCCCTTTTATGTATTGCAAATGCATCAAAAGGGGGAAAAAAGCCACAGAAAATGTCCTGCTCACATTCCCTTTTTTTCATTTGTCTTAACCCCTCAAATTCTGGCCCCTTTAGGTGTGCTCTGAAGCCTTCAAACAGTAACTGACCCACATTCTTAGTGGAAGGATAAGTCTGATACCAGCTAGTCCTGTAAGCAGTCTGTTTATAGGATTAAACATTGTAGAAAATAGTTAACATCACTAAATAATAGTAAATATTTAATCAATATTACTGTTATTATTATCCCTTTGTTGTTGTTCAGTTGGTAAATCCCACTGGACTCTTTGCAACCCCATGGATTATTATAGCATGCCATGCTCCTCTTCCCTCCACTATCTCATGGAGTTTGTTCAAATTCATGTCCATTGAGTCAGGGATGCTATCTAACCACCTCCTCCTCTGCTACCCCCTTCTGCTTTTCCCTTCAATCTTTCCCAGAATCAGCATCTTTTCCAATGAGTCAGCTTTTCACCTCAGCTGCAAAGTATTGGAACTTCAGCTTCAACAACAGAGCTTCCAATGAATATTCAGGACTGACTTCCTTTAGGATTGACTGGTTTGATTTTGTTGCTGTCCAAGAGACTCTCAAGAGTCTTCTCCAGTACCATAATTCAAAAGCATCAGTTCAATAAGTCAATGTGACATTTAACACACTTATTTATCATTAAAGTTGTTCTCAAGCCAGTTTCTCTTCTTCTGTTCTCATCAAAAAGGCTTTTTTTCCTCCACTTTGAACAGTATTATCTGTTGATTTTCCAGCATGATTCCAGCTTGGGATTCATCCAGTTCAGCATTTCTCATGATGTACTCTGCATAGAAGTTAAATAAGCAGGGTGACAATACACAGCCTTGTCATACTCCTTTACCAATTTTGAACCTGTCTGTTGTTCCATGTCTGGTTCTAACTGTTGCTTCTTGACCCACTTACAAGTTTCTCAGAAGATGGATAAGACGGTCTGTTACTCCCATCTCTTTAAGAATTTTCCACAGTTTGTTGTGATTCACACTGTCAAGAGCTCTACATATTAGCTATTGCTTAGTTCAGGGGCATGTTTTAGTTAATGTTCCTGGGAACTCTTACTCCAAACTTCCAATTCCACATGCTTTTATTCCAACACTTGCCCCTGGCATTGCAAGTGCATATATATGGCCTTTAGGTTACATAATATCAGATTTTCCTGGTGCATGGTAATCTTGTATCACCATAAAATGTACTATGAAGTCCTTTAAAATTTGATAAAGGGGTGTATGTTTGTGTTGTTTGGTTTTATTTTTGGTTTTAGTAGCCAAAACTGTTTTCAAACAAATTTTACATAGATTCCCAATAAATGCATCCACACCTGCCTATTCTGATTACTTTTATCTCAACCTTCCTCTTGACAGATAGAAAGATAAACAATCTTGAGTTGTATAGTCTTAGAGCCCCAAAACTCTGAAGAACTCAGTTTAAAAACTGCTACCACAGTGACAATTTCTGGACACTGTAGTTCTCCCAACAAAATAATCCTTAAATATTAATGCCATAATTTTGAACACATTGCCAAGTGTTTTATCTTCCTTAAGTCCCACTATAGAAAGGCCCTGCATGTCTCAACCAAAATTTCTAGTGAATTTTATTCATCACTCTGCTTTGCTTGCTTTTTCAGTCAATTTTAGGCTTCCCTGGTAGCTCTGTTGGTAAAGAATCTGCCTACAGTGCAGGAGACGCCAGTTCAATCCCTGGGTTGGGAAGATCCCCTGGAGAAGGAAATGGCAAACCACTCCAATATTCTTGCCCAGAAAATTCCATGGACAGAGGATTCTAGCGGACTATAGTCCATGGGGTCACAAGAGTCAGACATGACTTAGCAACTAACCACCACCACCACCACCACCACCACCACCACCACCTCTTTAGTACGCATCAGAACCCAAGTTCTTATGTATTTCTTCCATAGTACGCTAAATATACATCATGGCCTAAGTATTCTGTCTGTTTACATCTGAATAAACAAGTATTAGATGAGGTAGCAGAGTTATCACGTACAATCAAAAACAACTCTGACTCAGGAAGGCTTAAATGTCAATACTAGACTCTCCATTGCTAGAAGAGAACCACACAGAAGGAAAGTGTGTAGTATGAAAGCACTAGGAAAGAGAAAGCAAAAAGAGGAACAATCAAACACATTATATAGAAGGGTAGACATTCTAGGTCCCATGTGATATTGTTTGGGCACAATGGCACAGTTAAAAGAATTCAAAAATATAATCATTTAAAAACAAAAATAAATTTAAAAATAAATAAAAGCTAAAGAAACAAATGAGATGTAAGACATAATCCAATACTCCTCCTCCTTTTTAATAAAACTTTTTAAAGTACAGAATAAGAAAAAGGCAGAAATCATAAATGTGTAGCCTACTGAATTATTTCAAATTGCTCATAGTTAGGTAACCACCACCAAAAGCCATGAAATGGAAGGTTACAAGGACCTCAGAAAGCCCTCTGACCTTTCTCAATTACTGTCCTGTCTGCTCCCAAAAGACAACCAAAAAACCAAACACAGATTAGTTTTATCTACATTTAAATTTTATATAAATGAAACACACAGTATGTAGTTTTTAATATCTGATTTCTTTTTTTTATTATCTATGTGACCCCATGAACTGTAGCCCACCATGTTTCTCTGTTCATGGGATTCTCCAAGCAAGAATACTGGAGATGGTTGCCATGTCATCCTCCAGGGGATCTTTCCAACCCAGGGATTGACCTGTGATTCCTGAATTGCAAGCAGATTCTTTACCATCTGAACCACCTGGGAAGCCCATCTATGTGAGACTCACCCATATTTCACTCTTTTTCAGAACCATATAGTGTTTCACAATATAAATATACCATTTGCTTATTCAATCTACAGTTGCTGGACCTTTTGTCATTCTCAAATGTAGCTATTATGAATAAAGTGGCTATAAACATTTATATGCATGATGTTCAATGCTCACATGTACTCATTTTGAGTAGATATCTAGAAGTAGAATTGTTAGCTTATAGGATATAGGCATACCTCAGAGATATTGGGAGTTCAGTTCCAGACTACTGCAATAAAGCAAATACTTCAATACACCAAGTCACACAAATCTCTTGGTTTCTCAGTACATATAAAAGTTATGTTTACACTCTACTGTGGAATCAAGATTGCCGGGAGAAATATCAGATATGCGGATGACACCACCCTTATGGCAGAAAGTGAAGAAGAACTAAAGAGCCTCTTGATGAAGGTGAAAGAGGGGAGTGAAAAAGTTGGCTTAAAGCTCAACGTTCAGAAAACTAAGATCATGGCATCTGGTCCCATCACTTCATGGGAAATAGATGGGGAAACAGTGGAAACAGTGTCAGACTTAATTTTGGGGGGCTCCAGAATCACTACTGATGGTGATTGCAGCCATGAAATTAAAAGACGCTTACTCCTTGGAAGGAAGGTTATGGCCAACCTAGATAGCATATTAAAAAGCAGAGACATTACTTTGCCAACAAAAGTCCGTCTAGTCAAGGCTATGGTTTTTCCAGTGGTCATGTATGGATGTGAGAGTTGGACGGTGAAGAAAGCTGAGCACCGAAGAATTGATGCTTTTGAACTGTGGTGTTGGAGAAGACTCTTGAGAGTCCCTTGGACTGCAAGGAGATCCAATCAATCCATCCTAAAACAGATCAATCCTGGGTGTTCATTAGAAGGTCTGATGTTGAAGCTGAAACTCCAATCCTTTGGCCACCTCATGGGAAGGGTTGACTCATTGGAAAAGACCCTAATGCTGGGTAGGATTGGGGGCGGGAGGAGAAGGGGACGACAGAGAATGAGATGGTTGGATGGCATCACTGACTCGATGGACATGGGTTTGGGTAGACTCCGGGAGTTGATGATGGACAGAGAGGCCTGGCGTGCTGCAGTTCATGGGGTCACAAAGAGTCGGACACGACTGAGCGACTGAATTGAACTGAACTGTGGTCTATTGTGTGCACAGCATTGTCTAAAAAAGCAATGCACATGTCTTAACTTAAAAACACTTTATTGTTAAAAAATTGCTAACCATTATCTGAGACTTCAGTACATCAAAGATCACTGATCACAGATCATCATAACAAATAGAATGGTAATAAAGAAAAGGTTTGAAATACTGTGAGAATTACCAAAATGTGACACCGAGACAAGAAGAGAACAAATGCTGTTGGAAAAAATGCTGCCAATAGACTTACTTGACATAAAGTTGCCACAAACTTTCAATTTGTAAAATAAGCAATACCTGCAATGTGTAATAAAGAGAAGCATAGTATAACAAGGATTTCCTGTATGCATATGTTCAATTTTAATAGAGAGTGATAAATAGTTTACCACGGGGGTTGTGTTAATTATTTCACATCAGTAGCATAAAAAAGTTCAAAATTCCTGCATATCCTTTCTAACACTTGGATTTGTCAGTCATCTTGGTTTGGTCTTTCTGATAATATTTTTATCTCATTGTGGTTTTAATCGGGGCTTTCCTGGTGGCTTAGCAGTAAAGAATCTGCCTGCAATGCAGGAGACCCAGATTTGAATCCTGGGTTGGGAAGATCTCCTTGAGGAGGGCATGGCAACCCACTCTGGTATTCTTGCCTGGAGAATCCCATGGACAGAGCAGCCTGAGGCTACAATCCATAGAGTCACAGAGTCTGATTTGACTGAAGAAACTGAGCATGCACACACGTGGTTTTAATTTGCATTATCCTAATGAGTAATGAGGTTGAGTATCCTTCCACTCATTCATTATCCATTTCACTATCCTTCACTCTTTCATGAAGTGCCCATTCCATTTCTTACCTAGTTTAAGAACACTTCTCAAAAGTCTTCTTTCCTTCCCAGGAGCCCAAGTGGTTAATTCGACACCCTCCTTGCCCCATCACCTTCTTCCATTTATTTTCTTCACCAAGATGATGTGATCATACTTTGTGGCTGCCATACCCTGCTCCTTATTTCTTCACTCCATCCAAGACTCAGACTCTCTCCAACAGAGGAGAGCCTGGGATGCAGCCAGCAGGAATCCTCCCGCTTCCTCCCCTGTTGCCACTCTATACCATCCTCCTGCTCTTGCATCACCAGAAGCCTGGAAAATGTTTGTTTAAAAGTTTTTTGTAAGTTCTATGAGGTTTGTTTGTTTGTTTTTTAATTTCCTCTCATGACTCTACTACTTTTCTGTGCCATGTTTGGCACCTGGCACTAACTGAATTCTGCAGATGGACTACAAAAGAAGGAATACACACAGGAGACCACTCTATAGTCTCGGAAGTCAAATTTGACCATTTGCCAGGAGAAGCCTGTTTTTCTGGGAGATGAGCCACACGTTGCAAAGAGAACAAGCAGCCTACCAGCTCTCCTAATCTTCCTCCAGGGTCGTATTCCTCATTTCTCAGTAACCTCAAACCAAAAGCCATTATCAGATTCTCCGTCTTTCTCCACCATGGAAAACTATTTGGCCACAGTTTGACAGGCACAGATGGTACCACCAGCTGCAATTTTTTTTTCAGTTCTTGTTGACTCTAAACTGCCCTTAGTCTTAATCTCTTTTCAGTTTTGCTCAGTTGAATGGGAGATGGGGCCAAACGTCTAATCTGGGAATAAAATTCACGATGGGAGATTTAGTAGGATCTAGTGAAGGGTGAAATGGGATTAAGGACATTGGCAAGATATATGAGATAAAAGCCCTAGGGAAAAAATGTACAGATAATCAAAACGAATCAGAAACTGTTTAAATAAAGGATTAGAATCCATAAAGGAAAGAGCCACAAGAGGAAGAAAATATTTTTAGATCTTATGATAAATATTCTGCTAGTCTGAAAATGTATGTATCAAGTTAGGAATAAGGAAAATAAAAATCATTTCAAGGAAGTGTGCTCTGTATGGTTAGAATAACTTAAACTCACACATTCTGATTGTGTGACGTGTCATCTAACAGACCTGGATGATCTTCTTTACCACAGAAAACACACACAAAAAAGCAGCTCTAAGGGTCATTTACATATACTCTGGGTCCTGTATAAAATAACTAAGCATCATTGATGCCCTGCAAGAGATTCTAGCCAAAGATCTGTCAACAAAGATGCATGGAAAGTTGGAAAAGACTGATCATGTATCTTATTGCTAGGGACAATGCTACCAGTTCTGACATCTTCTTTTCATCCTCCCAAGTATGAGCCTATGAATCTATATCTATCTTTTTGTTACCTTTTGCTTTTTTCAATACCAAGACCATCAGTCTAAGTGTATGAAATGAGCCATGAGGACTGAAGGAAACCCTTTTCACCCCTAGACATATAAACATACGGTAAAATCTGGCCTGGTTGGTAAAGTGGAAAGATGGTGCCATCTATGCCATCGGAGGAAATAAAAACACACAAAGGCATGTCTGGGGGCACTAGCTTCTTGTCCTGAGGAATGGCACCATGTCATTCTACAACTGCAAACTCTGAGCCAAAGTAGGCCCTGGGGGGATAAGTTACATAATAGCAATGCTTTCTTTGAGTTTTTGTCATGTGCTGGATATGATACGAAGAAGTTTACCTACATTTTCCCAGCAAATCCTCAGAACCATTCTAGGAGTTTGGTTCCATTACTAACTTCCAAAAGTTAATAAAGGAAAATAACAGTAACAGATTTTGCAAATTTATACATGCATGTGGTGATACCCAGGACAGCCACTAAGAATACTATATGAAGTGACAAAATCGAAGCCACTATAAACCAATATACACGGAATCCTAACAATGTTCAAGCAATCCTCAGGATGAGAGATGGAGGAAATAAGCAGAAAACACATAATAAAATGGCAAACTTAAGCTCTAACATATCAATAAATACCTTCTATGTAAGTGGTCTAAACACACTAATTAAAGTCAGAATTTTTTGCAAAGTGGATAAAAATAACAATCCAACAATACGCTGTATATAATAATAGACACATGCGTGACTTGGATAGGTCTCAAGGGAATTATGCTGTTTTTAAAAGCCAATCTCAAAAGTGATTTACATACCATGTGATTCCACTTATGTAACAGTCTTAAAATGGTAATATCATAGATATGGAAAATAGATTGGTTGTTGCCAGGAGTAAGGAAGAGGAGAAAAGGAGGGAGGTGGCTATGGCTAAGAAAGGGCGGTGGAAGCACAAGAGATCCTTGTGATGTAACTGTTCTCTATCGTGACTGTGGTATTGGTTATGTAAACTTACACCTGGGATAAAACTGCGTAGATGTAAACACATACACATACACCTGTGCACGTAAAGCCAATAAAGTCTGAATAAACTTGATGGATTTGCATCAGTTGTCAAATTTCTGGTTGTGGTATTATACGTTTGCAAAATGTTACCGTTGAATGTAGCTGGATGAGTGTATACAGAATCCCTCTGTATTATTTCTTACAACTGCTGTGAATCTACAATTATCTCAAAATAAAAAATTATTTTTCTCTTTTAATATATACACTGAAATGGAAGGTTCTCATTTGCCTCTGTCTCCCAATCCTGCCATTCTCTTCTCCAACAGTAATTACTGTGGCTATTTTTTTTACCTATCCTTCCAGAGATAGTCTGCAGTCTCTCCATATAGAAATCTGTGTGAATGGACACACAGATTTTTACACAGTTTTAACACAGATTTTAATATCATATATACTTTCCTCCACCACCCACATTGCTTTATCAATTATCTTTGAGCTTCTAGTAGACAGAGCACCTTGTTTTAACAGGTGAACAATATTCCTCCTACAGATAAATCCTGATTTACTTCACCAATCCTATCTTCCTTGAAAAACATGATCCAACAAAAAAGAGTATTTAGTTTATTTCTAATTAGTTCCTATTATAAATAATGCTTCAGGGTGAGCCAGTGAGCACTGAATTTTTTTCTAACCACATCAGTCCTACACTATACATGCATACACAACCCTTGGTTCTGTGGTCTTGGGAGTCAGCTCTAGATCTTTTAATCTCTTCACAGCTGAACTTAACAGACACTAAGCAGATGCTTATTTATCTTTGTTACCTTGTCCCTGACTTTGCATCACTCAGCTTCTCATTTTTACTTTATTTTTAGACTTACAACTTTTTTCCTGATAAAAGTGAACCTATTTATAATTTCCTGCAGAAATTTTTCTCCAATTTAAGAACATGTTTCCTCTCAACTATCTCCCCAAATGTAGAGCACTCTCTCTTCTTTATTCACCTCCCTACCATCTCTCCCATGACTTGTCCCCCTTGAATAAGGAACTACTTTTTCTTAGAACCCCATTCTGACAAGCAGCTCAATCAAAAGTATAATGGCCCTTTCTCCTTGAGTACAAGGGAAATAAGGTGTTCTAATGTGCTTTAAAGGCGTGTGAAAAGTGAGTGTTACTAAGTCGTGTCCAACTTTTTGCGACCCCATGGACTGTAGCCCCCCAGGCCCTTCTGTCCATGGAATTCTCCAGGCAAGAATACTGGAGTGTGTTGTCATTTCCTTCTCCAGGGGATCTTATGACCCAGGGATCAAACCTGTGTCTCCAGCATCGCAGGCGGATGCTTACCATCTGAGCTCCCAGGGAAGCTAGGTATAAATAGCATACTGTGAGTGCTAATGTGGGGCAAAAACTCATAGTTTGACATCATATGATCCCTCTCCCTTTCTTCTTCAGTATCACTTCACCTCACCTTTGCAGAATTTCAAATCTTTCAAATAGACACTTTAAAAAGATAGCAGTTATAAATTCCTATCTATGTATAATATTAATTATGCAATAGTATAACATATGTGTAATATATAATAACAACAAACATAATATTCTAGTAAAAATAAATTTTTTGTTGTAAAAAAAATTGGAAGAAAAAAAGAAAATGTGGCCATTTCCCAACGTCAAGTGTGGAAAATCACAATCAAAAGCATTTTTTAGTAGTTTGTTTCTTTTGTTTTCATACCAAAGTCAGAGCTCAGCTCATGCACTGGTATGTTATCTCATTTCTGCCAATGAATCAGCAAAGGAAAATGTGAATAGAACTGAATATGTTTGTGTGCATGCATGTGTGAGTTGACATTAATGTAAAATTAAGGCACAATAGATAAATGACATACCAAGATGAAATCATAGTTGTTTTAAAATTGTTCACATGTAATTTTTAAATATACATCTCCAATGTCTGGTAAGTGATCAATGCATATTTGTTGAGTGAATTTGAATGAATAAATGAGAATGCCTGTTTATATCAATGATTTTTTCTTAGTGCATCTTACCTATTTGTCAGATGTCTGTTTCATTAGTCTTGCATGTGCCTGAGATTATGAAAGTTTAATGAATGGTGATGAGGCTTTTCTTTGACTTTCCCTCTCCAGGTAAATATTCTGTAGCTTTTGCAATATTCCAATATGTGCAAGCTCTGCCTTATCCCTGACCATGATTGCTTTGGGGCAGGACTATTTCAATATCTGATCTATTCCACCAGGTGAAGCAAACAAGTAAGACGGAGCACAACAGCTGCTTGATATAGGATGTCCTCATGTTTTTGCTCCCTTTTTTAATACACCCAAGCATCACATTTATTTTTTCAACAGCTGCTGCACATTGAGCAGACTTCTTAATTAGCTAATGTTTAGAAAGCCCTTTGAAGATAAAAAGCCGTATATACTTGCTAAGTGTTATAATTACCTTGACAAAAGAGTTCCCTTTTACCTTGGCTCACTGCAAAGTGTGTGAGCTTTCCTTTTCTCTAACTAGAAGCAGTAGAACCACAGGCTACATAAATCTGAGAAATGCAACTGTGGCCCTTGAACATGGGCAGCTGGGTACCTTGAAGTGTTCCTTCACGTCTTAATGTAATCTGACCAGATACCAGAAGGAAAGAATGCTGGGGATAGGAAGGGTGAGGCTATGGAATGCTTTGGGGAAATGCAAACCTTTGAACACAGGTTTGACTGGCCACACATCTGAGGTCTTTCCACAAGTGGTAACACTTCAATGTCACAATCATTAGAGCCCCAAGAAGATGCAAAATAAGTATAGTGTCATTACAAATACAGTCTTTTATCACTATAGAAAGGGAGAGGAGGCCAGGAGTATGTCTGGCTGGTCTGATCAGGGAAGTCACTGGGAAAATGACCTTGATTGCTTTCTTGAGGAGACAGCTAAGCTACATCCCACTGAGTAGGAAAACTGGCACATGCAGATGGATTAGCACTTGGTATTATTTTCATTTCAGAATGCATTCAAGAGATAGGCGGTGAAAATAGTGGGAGAAGATGAATTGAAAGAACAAATACCCATGTCATGGAAATCAGCTCAGGTCTCCACTGTTCATTTAACTAAATTGTTCTCATGTATTTTTTAAAATAAATCAAGTATTTAAATTTATTTCAATAAATTATGTTTTTACCAGTTTTTCCTAACAACACCAAAGTTTCAAATCTGAGTACCCAGAAAGATAGGACAGTCATGGCATTCATTGAGAGGGAAGGAATTTAGAAGTAAAGAAACTGGGAAGGAGAAAATAATAAATTCTACTCAGAAGATTCAAAATTGGAAAAATTTCCATTAAAACCACCAACTGTTAGGCAAGGACTCTGCAAGCAGCTTTAGTACCGTCTGGCCATGCAGAGCTCTTAATCAGCCTGCTTCTCCTATCACTTGAAAGCTGCTGCCTCCGCTTCCTGGTGCCAAAGTACACTTATGGAGCAAGGACACACTCAAGAAGCTCACATGCCAAGAGGAAAACACTTTTTGGTGTCCTTCCTAAATGCTACTGGAAGTAGAAAATACTTTCTGTAATTCACAGCTCTAGGGCTGAAAGACTGGTGAACATAGAAATCCATACTCCAGATCAACTTTGAAGTAATCTCTTGTAATGGGGTGGGGTGGACAATACATAGCTCCCTCCTGTAAGACAAGAACAAGGGTAGTGAGCTGCTTAGTGGTGAAAGCTTGTTTGTGGCTAATATAGTAGATAAATTATTCAGGAACAACATCCTTGTGAGCCCTGTAATTACTGCCAAGTGAGTGAGCTTGTTGACCTACAAAGCGTAGATCAAAGACCAAATCTGCATTTCACACAAGATTCCTCCCAGGCTCTAGGAACTGGGTTGGCCAAGATGCTGATCTGAAATCCAAAACCTGGAACACAGAATATAGTCACTCACAAGCTTTAATGTAGATGAAATAGAGAGGTTCAGAAAACAGAGAAAGAGAAGCTTGGGCTCACCACTGCCAACAAGTGACATCAAAATTCTCCATAATTTGATCCAATCACTCTTTCCAAATAGATCTTCCATTACTGCTGTTCAGGTCTCCGAGCTTCCTCTAATTGGAATCACTTGCTTTTCCATCTCTTATATATCCTGTATTTCCCACCTCTACTTGTTAATCCTTACTATCTGGGTTTTTTTTAGAATGTGTTTCCACTACAACTCCCCATTTCCAAATCCCTGTCCCCCCTTCCAATTCAATGGTTATCTCACATGTCACTTCCTTAGGGAAGTCTTTCTTTCAGGAAGAAGCAAATATAGCACTTCTGCTTCATATCTCATATGGTAACAACTACTTTCCCCTGTAAAATGATGCTATTAAAAGAATACACTATGATGACTTACTCAACTAGAATCTCCTTAAGAGTGAGATCCATATCTCTTCCACCTTGGATCTTTTTAGACGGTCAGTCCAGTACTTGGAACAGTAGAAGATGGTAAATAAATATTTATTTAATAAAAAGTCACTCAACAGACCTCACATTTATCATCACTAACTGCCAGGTACTATTCTAAGTGCTGGGAATATGCTATGAACAAAGGGGACTAGCATTCTGACCTAATAGAATTTACATTCTAAAGTGTGAGGCAAAGAATAAACAAAATAAATCAGTTGTGGATGGGTGGGTAGATGGATGGATTACAAACTGAAAAACTATCTTTATCAGTGGGAAAATAAACTTTCCCAGAGCATTTTCTATTCTCTATATAAATCAATTTCTCAGGCCAAAAAAAGTGATGGTTCATCTCATCCACAATAATTTTAGAAGAACAGAAGACAGAGAATCTGATTTCTTAATTTATTGCTAAACTGACTTCAAAAGCCCCTGCACAAGTTACTTCTGGTGACCTTGTAAAAAGTATTTTAATGTCCATGAGTTTATGAAGAAACAGTTTCTTTGTGTCAGAAAGAGCATCTTTCAGTCTGTGGATGTTCCTATAAAAGGAATTTTTTTTTCAAATGAGAACTAACTATTGAGGATGAAAATATGAGATGGCAAAAGTTTGGAAGAAAAAGGGAAGATTTTTACATCGAAAAATGGATATCTGTTTATGCTAATTTAACCAAGTCTGTCACGAAGATAGTTTTCACAAAGCAACTGAGATCTGAGATCTTCAGATCCTTAGCGGTCAGTTTCTGTGTCACATGTGAGTTTGTTAAGTTACTGTTATTAAGTTTGCTAATTTTTCTTTGCAACATGGAATTGTGAGAATCATTTCATGCATCACCATGCTATAGATGGAGTTAGTACCTGGTCCAATAAGGCGGCTACATTTCCCATGCTTGGTTTCTGCTGCATTGTCACTAGGAAAAATAGCATTATATTCTCTACATTATTTCATAAGTTGATTTCAGTTTTAGAGAAAACATCTATTTGTGGCTAAAACTCTACTTCAAACTTTGTGAAAAACACGTAGTGAATAAGAACATCTTTTCAGTGTTCCAAACAAGCTCTTTGAAAGGAGAAAGCAGCATAGCCATTCAAGGGCATTTTCATTTCCTTTGTGATTTTCAAGGCTCACAATATCCTGATTTGGAATTTTCTGCCTATTGTAGAGCCATTGTTGCCTGATTTCTAATGTGGTCTCTGAACATTTCCACTTGTCTCAGCCTCTAGCTTAAGTCATGGACGCTTATTTGTTTCCTGCCCCTTCTTCATCCTTATTATCTGAAATTCTAAAAGAACAGCAGAATGGAGACTATATATGCCATGGGAAGGTGTAAGGCTAAAAGGTGAAAGATCATAGCATCAGTGAAATGACTGAATGCACCAACTCAGAACCAGCTTATCCAAGTTCAACTTCTAGTTCCACAATTACCAGCTGGGTGACTTTGGGTGATGCAGCTAATTTCTCTGTGCTGTGATTAAGTATCTTTTTTTTAGCAAGTGGAAATAAAGAAAACTGCAATTGAAGGTCTCAGCTTTCATGGGGATTTAAATAAGTTGTTCTCTGGGGGTGGACTTTTTGAAGGGTGTGCCTGTAAGGGCTAGAGGAGTTTACTGGCAAAGAGTTCTTCCCAAGGGCTAAGCTCCATGATTTAGATCCAGTAACAAAGTCTTGATCAGAGAGGTGCCCTTCTCCACTTCAGGAGAGCAACAGTCTAGATGGGGGAAGGGGAGGAGGACAAATTTTCAGTGGTCACAGAGTCTCCAAGTGGCACTCAGCTAAAAAAGGGCTAAAAATATTGATGTCCACAGCCCTCTGAATGCCATGCTCCTGCTGCTGCTGCTAAGTCACTTCAGTAGTGCCCGACTCTGTGCGACCCCGTAGACGGCAGCCCACCAGGTTCCCCCACCCCGGGGATTCTCCAGGCAAGAACACTGGAGTGGGTTGCCATTTCCTTCTCCAATGCATGAAAGTGAAAAGTGAAAGTGAAGTCGCTCAGTCGTGTCCGACTCTTAGCGACCCCATGGACTGCAGCTTATCAGGCTCCTCCGCCCATGGGATTTTCCAGGCAAGAGTACTGGAGTGGGTTGCCATTGCCTTCTCCTTCTGAATGCCATAGGAACCAAGATACAGGTAAACTGTTGCTTTGTTACAATACAGAGACTAAAAATGTGACCTGGCTCATAAACTATAAAACCAGAAAGAAATTTCACCTGCTAGATGTACAGTCCTAACAAAGTCAGGGAAGGCATAAATAATTTCATTCCTCAAGCATTAAACAAACATTAATACTGATTCAGCCCCTCGCGTGTCCCAGGCACTGTGTGGTGGTGCTAGGGATACAAGGAGCACAAAGCAGACAGGTTTCTGCCCTCATGGAGTTCACAGTCTGGAGTGGATGGAGTGGAGAGACTGGTCCCCAGATGACTAGAATCAGTCAGCCCTCTGGAGGGAAAGGTACACAGTGCCAAGGGAGCTCATAAAGGCACACAGCCTGGATTTGGGGCACTGGTGAGGGTTACTTCATTGAAGGAATGACTTCTATGCCAAAGAGTTGAAGGATAACTACAATCCAACTGGGCAAAGAGAGGGAGGAGCAGCATTCTAAGCCACGGCAATAGCATGGGCCAGGATCCAGATGCCATGCATTACAGAAACGTTCTAAGTGTGGCCCACCAGCCACTGACTGTTCTTGTAAATCAACTTTTACTGGAACAGTCATTTACATACTGTCTATACCTGGTTTCATGCTACAAATGGTAGAGTTGAGTAGTTGTGACAGAGACTGTATGGTCTGCAAAGACTAACATTGACTATGTAGACCTTTACAGAAAAAAAAAAAAATTGTAGAGCATAACAGGGCAAGTGGCAAAGTGGTGAGCTCTCTCTCCCATTGAATTTCCTTCAGCATTTTTCTGATGTTGGATTGGACAGTAGGGTAAAGCAAAATGGAATATGTTGACAGGTTCACTTCTCTGTGCGGGTTACAAGTCAAACTTGAAGCAAAGCTCTTGTGGCACTCTGAAAGAAAGAGGTGCTTTTGTGGTATGTTTTTACATTTGCACTTTGTGTAGATTTTTCATAGGACATACTTTTATCCACGTTACTGGGAGGCACTAACTCATTACATGCTGCTGAGACCAAAAACTGTGTTTCTAGACTATAGCCTCAAATTGCCAGCAACATGCAGAATAAACACACTATCTGACAAACTATGTGACATGTCCTTTTAAGATGAAATGCTGGAGGAAGGTGGCATACCCTGTGTGGTCATATTGTCAGTTCTTTTCTAAAATCACAGTTGACAGTCATCCAGTTCAGAGAGGTATCAATAATATGTGAGCAGAAAACCTTTACTTTGGAATTTTAGGAAGACAACAAAAGCTTCAGTGAACTTTAGCACATTCAATATTTAGTGTCTGCTTCTGCCTGGAACCATCTCACTTACTCTCCTGTAATCCTACCATCTTTTGTTCTTAGTTACATTTATCTTCCTGGGGATGGCCTTGATCCTTGTCTCTTATACTATGTCACAAACCTCTATCCATAGTTCATCAGGCACTCTGTCTATCAGATCTAGTCCCTTAAATCTATTTGTCACTTCCACTGTATAATCCTAAGGGATTCGATTTAGGCCATACCTGAAATGGTTTAGTGGTTTTCCTCATTTTCTTCAATTTAAGTCTGAATTTGGCAATAAGGAGTTCATGATCTGAGCCACAGTCAGCTCCTGGTCTTGTTTTTGCTGACTGTATAGAGCTTCTCCATCTTTGGCTGCAAAGAATATAATCAATCTGATTTTGGTATTGGCCATCTGGTGATGTCCATGTGTAGAGTCTTCTCTTGTGTTGCTGGAAGAGGGTGTTGGCTATGACCAGTGCGTTCTCTTGGCAGAACTCCATTAACCTTTGCCCTGCTTCATTCTGTACTCCAAGGCCAAATTTGCCTGTTACGCCAGGTGTTTCCTGACCTCCTACGTTTGCATTCTAGTCCCCTATAATGAAAAGGACATCTTTTTTGGGTGTTAGCTCTAAAATGTCTTGTAGGTCTTCACAGAACCATTCAACTTCAGCTTCTTCAGCATTACTGGTTGGGGCATAGACTTGGATTACCGTGATATTGAGTGGTTTGCCTTGGAAATGAACAGAGATCATTCTGTTGTTTTTGAGATTGCATCCAAGTACTGCATTTCGGACTCTTTTGTTGACTATGAGGGCTACTCCATTTCTTCTAAGGGATTCCTGCCCACAGTAGTAGATATAATAGTCATCTGAGTTAAATTCATCCATTCTAGTCCATTTAAGTTCACTGATTCCTAGAATGTTGACGTTTACTCTTGCCATCTCCTGTTTGACCACTTCCAATTTGCCTTGATTCATGGACCTAACATTCCAGGTTCCTATGCAATATTGCTCTTTACAGCATTGGACCTTGCTTCTATTACCAGTCACATCCACAGCCAGGTGTTGTTTTTGCTTTGGCGCCATCCCTTCATTCTTTCTGAAGTTATTTCTCCACTGATCTCCAGTAGCATATTTGACACCTACCGACCTGGGGAGTTCATCTTTCAGTGTCCTATCTTTTTGCCTTTTCATACTGTTCATGTACGGTTCATGTACTCATGTTGTATAGGAGACAGGGATCAAGAACATCCCCAGGAAAAAGAAGTGCAAAAAAGAAAATGGCTGTCTGAAGAGGGCTTACAAATAGCTGTGAAAAGAAGAGAAGCAAAAAGCAAAGGAGAAAAGGAAAGATATACCCATTTGAATGCAGAGTTCCAAAGAATAGCAAGGAGAGATAAGAAAGCCTTTCTCAGTGATCAATGCAAAGAAATAGAAGAAAACAAAAGAATGGGAAAGACTAGAGATCGCTTCAAGAAAATTAGAGATACCAAGGGAACATTTCATGCAAAGATGGGCTCGACAAAGGACAGAAATGGTATGGACCTGACAGAAGCAGAAGATATTAAGAAGAGGGAGCAAGAATACATGGAAGAACTGTACAAAAAAAGATCCTTACGACCCAGTTAATCACGATGGTGTGATCACTCACCTAGAGCCAGACATCTTGGAATGTGAAGTCAAGTGGGCCTTAAGAAGCATCACTACGAACAAAGCTAGTGGAGGTGATGGAATTCCAGTTGAGCTATTTGAAAACCTAAAAGATGATGCTATGAAAGTTCTGCACTCAATATGTCAGCAAATTTGGAAAACTCAGCAGTGGCCACAGGACTGGAAAAGGTCAGTTTGCATTCCAATCCCAAAGAAAGGCAATGCCAAAGAATGCTCAAACTACTGCACAATTGCACTCATCTCACACGCTAGTAAAGTAATGCTCAAAATTCCCCAAGCCAGGCTTCAGCAATACGTGAACTGTGAACTTCCAGATGTTCAAGCTGGTTTTAGAAAAGGCAGAGGAACCAGAGATCAAATGGCCAATATCCTCTGGATCATCGAAAAAGCAAGAGAGTTCCAGAAAAACATCTATTTCTGCTTTATTGACTATGCCAAAGCCTTTGACTGTGTGGGTCACAACAAACTGCAAAATTCTGAAAGAGATGGGAACACCAGACCACCTGATCTGCCTCTTGAGAAACCTGTATGCAGGTCAGGAAGCAACAGTTAGAACTGGACATGGAACAACAGACTAGTTCCAAATAGGAAAAGGAGTACGTCAAGGCTATATATTGTCATCCTGCTTATTTAACTTATATGCAGAGTACATCATGAGAAATGCTGGATTGGAAGAAGCACAAGCTGGAATCAAGATTGCCAGGAGAAATACCAATAATCTCAGATATGCAGATGACACCACCCTTAAGGCAGAAAGTGAAGAACTAAAGAGTCTCTTGATGAAAGTGAAAGAGGAGAGTGAAAAAGTTGGCTTAAAGCTCAACATTCAGAAAACTAAGATCATGGCATCTGGTCCCAACACTTCTTGGCAAATAGAAGGGGAAACAGTGGTAACAGTGGCTGACTTTATTTTTCTGGGCTCCAAAATCATTGCAGATGGTGACTGCAGCCATGAAATTAAAAGACGCTTACTCCTTGGAAGGAAAATTATGACCAACCTCGACAGCATATTAAAAAGCAGAGATATTGCTTTGTCAACAAAGGTCCGTCTAGTCAAGACTATGATTTTTCCAGTAGTGATGTATGGATGTGAGAGTTGAACTATAAAGAAACCTGAGCACCAAAGAATTGATGCTTTTGAACTGTGGTGTTGGAGAAGACTCTTGAGAGTCTCTTGGGCTGCAAGGAGTTCCAACCAGTCCATCCTAAAGGAGATCAGTCCTGGGTGTTCATTGGAAGGACTGATGTTGAAGCTGAAACTCCAATACTTTGGCCACCTGATGCGAAGAGCTGACTCATTTAAAAAGACCCTGATGCCAGGAAGGATTGGGGGCAGGAGGAGAAGGGGACGACAGAGGATGAGGTGGTTGGATGGCATGACTGACTCAATGGACATGAGTTTGGGTGGGCTCCCGGAGTTGGTGTTGGACAGGGAGGCCTGGTGTACTGCAGCTCATGGGTTTGTAAAGAGTCGGACACTACTGAGCAACTGAATAGAACAGAACATTTCTTTTCATTGCCTAGAAGGATTCAGATAAACATCCCCACTTCCTTTTCCCATCTTGCACTGTGCTCACCACACAGTAACAGTTCTTTCCTGCCACTACCTCATTCCTGCAAGATCCCTGAGGGCAATGCTGTATCTTTCTCACCACTGCAAGTCACTACCTGAAATATTTGTGGGTGTTCAATATATATTTATTTAATGTATAAATGAAAAAGGAAAGACCAATATTGATTGAATTAATGCTCTGAAATGAGTTTTACATATAGTTCACTCTTTAGGTAACAAGTATAATTGCATGAATAATGAGCCACATGGTTCTGATATCAACCACCATTTCCCTGACACTGAGGAATTACCCAGGTGTTGTTCAGAGAATATTCTGCTTTCTGGTGTCATTTATAACTTGTTCTACTTTATTTTGTCTAGATTTTGCAGTCCCACTGATTCTCTGCCCCAGAGTCCTACACTGCCATTTTCTAATACTGAAACAGAACAGATATTTCTTTATGTCAGAATTTTTAATATCTACTCTGAAGACTTCTCAATCTCTTTTGTATAACAAAAATTTAATGAGATGCTTTTCTATGGAGTTTTGTTTATTCCCATTGTTCCTGCAAAGTGCTAGCTTCCAAATCTCATGCCTAGCAATGGTGCTATTTATCTCCTATATTTTTCTGTTTTCAGCACTTGTGCCTTCTGCCAGACCAGGGAGATGAGAGGTAGTTATTACCCAGAGGAAAAAGTGATTTTCTGATTGATTTCAAGTTATGATATCAGGGGCACCTTGATATTTGCTGGATGAGAAGTTCCTTTTTAATCATTTTATATCCAAGATCACACAGAAGAAATCAAACCAAGAGGGAAAGACCTAGAGCTTCTCAATGAAGTAAGATATTCAAAGTGGAAGAAAGATCATGGTACAAGGCAGTCATTTTGCAACCTGTGTCCTTATATTTATTCTTATTATTTACTTCTTTTGGGACGTAGGTAATGCGTGGAGGGGAAGAAACCTCACAGGTGATGTTTCAACAAACTCAGGAATCAAGTGGAATTGACTGTGCACATTTTTTGCACTTAAGATCTACTTTCAAATGTCTTAACAATATAAGCAGTAGATACTTCATTTTAGAAGCTAAATTAAAAGTCAGGGAAAATAATTTGGAGGGGCTAATTGATCAGATTTTTAAAAGAAGATCCATGGACTTGAATTCACAGATTTCTTTTCAGCTTTGAAAGCAAAAAAAAAAAAAAGTGCATTGGACAAAATTAAGCTGGGTTAAAATTTGAATATTTCATGCACAGATTGATTTCTAAAGAAAACAATGAATTTTGAATGCATTGAAAGGAATTCTGAATGTATTAATAATCAGCTTAGAGAAAAAGAAATTCAAATGTTAAATCTGAAAATAAAGAAACTATCGAATGTGAACAGAGAAACAGGAGGGACTCAGTCTGAAGTACTAAGGCAATAACTTTTTCTGATGTTGGCAATTCTGCAATTTCACTCCTAATGCATGTTTTACTGGGAGCTGTGGATAGCATAAGGACTTGAAGGAAAGAGTAAAGAAGAGAGAAAAAGCAAACAAAAGTGGAAAATTATATTTATAGATGTATATATTCTTGTAGTTGACACAAGAACAATGAATTAAAATAATGAACATAATCTTCAGAAAATAGAGACAGTGCATATGATCTGTTACTTAATCAATTTTAAGAACATAAAAAATGGAAAGATTATGCTTGTCATTATTTTGAAAGAATTCTATGACTTACTTTTACATACATACTCAAAGCTCTTGTGAATTCTTCTTTGAAAACATCTTAATTATGTGGATGACACATTGGTTTTCACTGGAACAAACCTCAGAGCTGTGGACGCTACACTCTGAAATTATTTAAAATACCACATAAAATTCTACTCATTACCCTTTCAAAACAAAAACAATAGCTTTGTCTTCAGTAATGGTGGAAAAGAATTTAATTTTTAAAGAGTTTTTAAAAGGGACAGAGTTTTCTTAATGACTCTGTCCAGTCTCCATTATCCTTCAAAAGGTCAAGAGTCATTCATTTCCAGAGTCTATTCACTTATCTGTCAAAACATCCAATATTTCTTTTTAGGATTTTAAATGTTCCTTGCACTGAGTTTCACAATATTTTTCTGATTAAAGAAATATTTTGTACCAGTATTGTCAAAGAATAAAAATCTAGAATAAGCAGACTTAAATGACAAAGACTTCTGAGAACTTTTCAAGTGTATTAAATAAAATATTCTTCCTTCATTTTTACAAAGAATTGAAAACAAGTCTTATCTAAGTACTTTATATTTCCAAATACACTTAGTTTTAAAATATCACAGTAGCCAAGAGGTGGAAGTAATGTCCATCAACAGATAAATGGATAAACAAAATGTGGTATATGTATTAACTGGAATATTATTCAGCTTTAGAAAAGGAGGAAATCCTGTCATACACTACACCATGGCTGGACATGGAAAACATTATATTAAGTTAAATAAGCCAGTCACAAAGGCCAAATATTGCATGATTCTACTTATAGAGCCATCTAAAGTAGTTCAATTCATAGAATAAGAAAGCAGAGTGGAGGCTGGCACAAGATGGGGGCAGGGGCAGGAGAAAGGGAGTTGTTCGATTGATACATAGTTCCAGTTTTACAAGTTGAAAAAGTTCTGGAGAACTATTCAAAATTAATGTGAAGGTACTTAATACTACTGAAACTGTACACTTAAAAATGATTAAAGTGGTAAATTTTATGTTCCATATTTTTTACCACAATTTAAAAAAACAAACTCCCCCTAAGGTATGTTTCTGACTTATTTACAATTAATTCATCATTCATTTGCAGGGAAATCAGAAAGCTCTGAAACCCTTGCCATCAGTCCTTTAATTAGCCTCTAGCTCTTTTTTCTAAGACACGAAATCTCCTATTTTGACAGGATTAAATGAACAAGCATACATGAAAGGAAAAGTTTAAATTTTCCTTGAAATTGAGACACTGACACCAGAAGGCCAATGAGGTTCTACACTTGAAATGTACACTTGATGATCACTATTAACAACTAAGATATACCATCAGTCAAATTCCCCAACCTACTTATTATGTATGAACACAAGCAATTATGCCTTTGCACAATACACATACCACAGGCTGCAGAGCACGGAATCAAATTAATGCATAATATACTCTAGCATGGATAATTGATAACAGGAATATTGATTAGACACCAGAAATATTTCATCTCAACACTTTGCATTTTCATTATTAAGTAAGGAATAGACAAGTATATTTATTATTATGCTATTGAAAGAAATAGCTGGCGTAGAGAATATTTGAAATCAGGGCTGAAACTTGTTCCTTCTCCACAGAGCAGCAGTTTTTAAGCTACACTGTTTAGTGCTTGGTACAGGTACTGGCAAAATAAACCATAGTCCTTGCTTTTAGAGCTTTTATAACAAAATGAGGAATTTAGCTAGACCTCTATGTAATTAAAATGTAAAGAGAACAATATAAGAACAATAAACAAAGGACTACAGGCGTTCAGAAGAGAGAAATATAGACTGAAGTCATAGACTTATCGTCATTTAGATTTTGCTCGAAGATATTAGAGATAAAAATCTATCTCCCAAGAGCATTTATTCCATTTTGGGAAGTTCTGGTTGATTAAAATCTTTTTCTTAGGTAAAATGATGTATATCTTCCTTCAGCATACAATTATCTGGAAGGAAGGATTATTTATCTATATGATAACCCTTATTAATTATTAGTAATTAATTTATCTAATCAAATACCATCAAAGCGGATGTGGTAAAACCAGGTGGAGCTCACCTGGCATTGGGTATTAGAATCTGGAAGACTGGAAAGAGGTCTTAACTAAAGGCATATATTTGGGAGTCATCAACTAATAAATAGGACTTGAAATCCTTCATCATTTCTCAAGCTTTTCTTCTGCTCTCTCAACAAACCAAGACCAATCACTCATGTGTCCTGGTTGATTCTACTTTAAAATGAACTCTCTAATCTTTCCCCAATTCAGTATCACCTTTTATTTTACTTGTCTCCCTGTAATCTAGTTTTGCAAACTTCCAAACCATTCTCCATACTGCATCCGGGTTTATCCTGACTCCATCAGATTGTTAGGCATGCCGTCACAACGTTCCACAAACCAAGGGGCAAGACAACAGAAATTTATTGTCTTTTATAGTTGTGCAGTTAGAAGTCTGAGATCAAGGTGCTGATTTCAAGATACAATCAAGCTACACCCTTGTTGAAGTCACCAGGCAAGAGTCTTTTCCAGGCTTCTCTCCTAGCTTCTGGTACTTCCTTAGCTTGTGGCAGTATAACTCCAGTCTTGACATGGCATTCTCCTTGTGTGCATATCTAGTAATTCACATGACATTTTTAAAAATAAAGACACTAGTCATATTGGAATAGGGGCCCATCCTACTCTAATATGACTTTAACTAATTACATCTGCAGTGACCTTATTTTCAAATAAGGTCTCATTCTAAAGTACTGGGGCTAGGAGTTCAATGTATGAATGGCAGGGGTGGGATGGAGAGGACACAATTCAACTTAAGCTTGCAAAATATAAATATGATACTGTCACTTTCTCTTCACATAATCAAATGGCTCTCACTACCTCTAGAATAAAATCCATTTTACTAAATTCTTCATAATCCAGCCCCTAGATTCTCTCGTTTTACTTCTTGGAACTTATATATATTCGTTCTCCCCGATATCATCAATGATAAATGTAAAATTACAATAGCAATATGTGCTTTCTAATAGTAGATTTGAACTAGTCAGGGAGATGAGAAAAGGCTTCCTCAAGGATGTGATGATTGATCTGAGGGGTGAACTATCTGAAGGGTAGGTAGTTGGAGAAGGGAGAGAAGAGCATCCTGGATAGAGGGAGCAGCTTGTCCGTCTCGCTCAGGGAAATGAATTAATAAAAATCTATATTTTAAAAAATCACCCTGGTCAGAAAGAGAAAAACAAATCTTGTATAATACCACATATATGTGGAATCTAGAAAAATGATACAGATGAACTTATTTGCAAAGCAGAATACAGACACAGAGAGAACAAATGTATGGATACCAGGGGGGAAGGGAAGTTGGGATGAATTGGGAAATTGGGATTGACATATATACACTTGTTATTTAGTCACTAAGTCTGACTCTTTTGAGACCGCATAGACTGCAGCCCATCAGGCTCCTCTGTCCATGGGATTTCCCAGGCAAGATTACTGGACTGGGTTGCCTTTCCTTCTCCAGGGGAATCTTCCCGATGCAGGGATTGAACCTGGCTTTCCTGCTTGGCAGGTGGATTCTTTACCACTGAGCTACCACTACTATGTATAAAATAGATATCTGTTATAAACCTACTGTACAGGGAACTCTACTCAGTGCTCTGCAGTAACCAAAATGAGAAAGAAATACAAAAAGGAGGGGATATATGTACACATATAGCTAATTCACTTGCTGTAGAGCAAAAATAGAACATTGTAAAGCAACTATGCTCCAATAAAAATTAATTAAAAAATTACAAATCACCCTCATTACTGTAAATAACTGAAGAACAAAGGGTGAGAGGCAAATGTAGATCAGAAAAGCCCAGTTTGAGGCCACGTGCATGGTCCAGGCAAGAGATGATGGTGTTCTCTTGCTTAGAAATGATCAGTCTCTAAGCGAGTTCTAGATATGTCAGGAGGCAAAAACTGAGCTTGGAAGTGGATTGTTTATAAGGAGTCAGGAGAAGGGAATGTCAGAGATGACTTTTAGAATTCTGGCTTGGGTACATGGAAGGCCAATAGTACCATTCATTAAAATTGGAAAGAGCAGAAAAGGCTCATGAATTCTGCTTGCACATGTTGGGTCTAAGAAGCCCTTGAAGAGAATTTTCAGTTGGCAGATGGAGGTTCAGAGCCTTGTCCACAATGGATAAATAAGAGATATGTACCATATATATTGTAATTTTATAAGCAAATCAAAAATGAGGAGAATAAAGTACCTAAGATACTAAGCTTGAAAGTGAAATTTAGTCGCATAGTTGTGTTCGACTCTTTGCAATCCCCTGGACTATAGCCTGCCAGGCTGCTCTGTCCATGGAATTCTCCAGGCAAGAGTACTGGAGTGGGTTGCCATTTCCTTCTGCAGGGGCTCTTCCTGACGCAGGGATTGAATCCAGGTCTCCTGCATTGCGGTTAGATTCTTAACCAACTGAGCTACTAGTTTAAGCTTAAACTGCAACATTTAAACGCCAGCTAACAGAAGAAAAGCCGGCAAAAGAGAGGAAAAGGATCAGTTAATATCTTGGATATGGAGGGAAGAAAATGTTTCAGAAACTAGGAGTGGTAAACACCAAAAAATATGGCCAGAATTTCAGCTAAGAAAAAGAAGGAAGAAAAGAAAGAAAAAGAAAAGGGAAGGAGGAGGAGAAGAAGAAGGAAAGAATTTAAAAACTATCTGTCATTACTTTTCTCCTCTCAAACCTAAACATCTCCTGTCTTTCATCTATCAAGCATATCACAACATTCTTCCATTTCCAGTGCCTTCATATGAAAGCACTCTGTTATGACAATATTTTCCTTGAATATGCCCTAGCGCACTCTTGTTAATCATTCCCTCATCCCTGCTGCACGCTTGCTGGGGGTGAGGGATGATACAAGATCAGTCAGGGCAGACACTTACTCTCAAAGAGCTTTCAGTCCAGTAGAAATGTTAAGGCACAATGATGTACAAGTAAACTCAATGCAAAGTGCCCCCAAAGAATTTGCTATTAACATTCAGAAGAGGTGGTCATTGTTTTCATTTTTATAGGAAAAAAAAATCAGCAGAGTCCAGTAGGGTGAATAAAGTGAAGAGATGGTAGAAAAAGATCTTCCAGCTAGGGAAAAGAAAAAGAAGACAGCAAGGAAGGAAATCAGAAGATTGGCATTAAGGAGTGTGAACAGAAGCACTAGGGGAAAAGGTTGGAAAACTAGTTGATGGAGGACTATGCATATTAGGCTAAACATTTTAGACTACTTCCTATTGACAAGCTGAGTTCACCAAATGCTATTCTTGATTTCCATCTGTGTCTATAACCTTTTGCTGTGTTCTTTTTTCCATGACATCCCTTTAAATTTTAATTAAATTTCATTATCATTTCCATTACCTGCTCTATATCTAATACCTTCTTTGTCCACCTGAGCTCTCCTTATGTCCCTTCATTGGTTTACAATTCTTCATAGCACTTAACAACCTTCAACATATTACATTTTGCATACTTATGTTATATTTTTGGTCTCTCTCCCCAGTCCCCACTAGAAAGTGGGGCTCCATGAGGTAAGCTCCATGAGGTAAAAAAGTTTTTTACTCTAATGTTAATTGCTATTTCTCCAGAGCTTAGAAGAATTTGGCATACACAAGCATGCTGTGTTACTGAATGGGTGAACTCAAAAAATATCCAGGAGGTAGAAAATCCAAAGGATTTGATAATTCAATCAACATTGAGAAAATGCGAGAGAAAGAAATCAAAGGTAATTCAAGTTTTCAGAGTGAGTAAGTAGAAAAAGCAGGTTCTCCTGGCAAAAATGGAACCAGTAATACTAGCAAAGAAGCTGGGTTGGAGACTGATGTTCTAGAAACTGATTAACAGTATTATTGTTTCCTATAAAATATCACTTTGCATCATAATATATTATTTTGAAAAAGCAGAGAAACATGGTAAAACCCTTGCATTCCAAATAACCTTCTTTAAGCCAAAAGTATACATTTACAATACCATATGGGAAACCAAGACAGAAGAGAAGAAAAGAGAAATTCTGACTTTGAGAGATTAAACCCTTGTCTTGATAAATGGTTCATGCAGATCAGGAATGGGAGTCCTGAATGCCAACACAAAGAGCCAAAAATAATCTTGTAGTTTAAAAGAGTGAATGAATGATACGACAACTCTGAGCTTGGAAAAGCCTCAGCTGTGATCATGAAATATGTATCAAAAGCATTGGCTCTCTGGGTGATACGTAAAATTTCCTCTCAGCCTGTGATGGAAGCTATTTATTCTCATACAGAATGGGCCAAATTCAGATTACAGATTCTACATTTTATAATTCTTCTAGCATAAATTGCTGCAAACCAAGCGGAATTCAGAATACACTTTTTCTTGGTTGGTGGAGAAAGTGGCAGTCTATAAAAGGAAACGAGCCAGCAGATTTATCCTCTTTATCACAAAGTGAACTCACAATGCATAGCTCAAAGTGAAAGAGAAAAAGATCATATATCAGAAAAAGGACTGAAAGGAAATACATTCAAGTGGAAAATTTCTTTGCTGGGAATATGCATATTTTCTGCTTTATTTCTTTATAATAAATATATATTACTCTGCAATTTGAAAAAAAATTAAAAACAGGTTGATTTAAAAGATCACTGGCTTGAAACTATTTGACAATAAGCTCATGGGTCATTTTAAAGTTCTGTCAGCTTGCCATCTCCACCAAAAGAAGAAATTAATTGGGGAGGAAGAGGATTTTTTTTATGTCAACTCAAGTCATTTTGAATTTAAACAAAAAAGAATCCACTTGATTGTTTAGAAATGACTAAACCACAGGCAATTCTAATCACCCTGCTGAGATGCTAAATATATTAAATTATATTAAATTCATAGATACTTCTTAAATGCTGTTTTAGTCCATGAAGTCAGTCTCTGCATCCAAAGATTATTTCAAATAATTTATATTGTTAAACCTCAGAATTTCCCTTCTTAGTTCAATAAAAAGTCTACAAAAATGTTTTGTTTTGCTTTGCTTTGTTTTGAAGGACCATAATGAAAAAAGAAACACAAAATGTAAATAACTAACCAGATAGCTAAATACAGACAAACAGAGAACTCAGCACTGGCTACATTCCCCAAACCAACATTCATCGAACTTCTGGAGCAACACTGGTAAAGCATAACTAATAATTGGAAGGAAATAAAAAAGAAACCTCTCCTCTATACACCCAGCCACATAGGTACACATTTCACATAAATAAAAACTGATTTTATTTTCAAACTGACAGATCAATCGTCCTCTTAATACAGCACAGCCTTGGCATTTAATAATTTAAATTTCATCATTTGGATCTATGAGAATTAAGCCAAAAGTTCATTATGTAAAATACGAGACAAATATTGATACCTACTGAGGAGCTGGTGCTGTTCTAGCTATTGAGGGTGCATTTTACCTGGGGCAACAATATCCCCTCTTCTATGGAGGTGATACGATGGAGTAAAAGGCCAACAGGAAAAAAGGAGCCATGCCCCAGACTAAGATAAACTCCAGGACTACTGTACCGGATACATGGCAGCCCAGTGGGTAGGCAGGGCTGCCAAGAGCGGGCAGCCTAGGACAGGATGTCAAACTGATTTGTTCTCACTGAGGCAGCCGCTGTGAGTCTGTAGTCATGGCAGCAGCAGGAGCAGGACAACTACCAGAAGGAGGAAGAAGGGGAACACATGACAGCACTCACGGTTTCAGCAGCACCTCTACACCATCAAGGTGGGAGATGTCACCCTGGCATTGATGTGGCCTGAAGAGAGCCTGGAAACCAGGTGAACCTGGCAGAGTTGTACACGGGCAAGAAGGGCGTCTTGAGCCTGGGATTTCCCAAGATCCACTTGCTGAGGTTTGCGGAAAAGAATGGGGCTGGAAAGGTCAAGGGGGCCCATGTCTGAGGGTCAATAACTCTGTGACTGGAAAGTAGGGATGAGCCCACAATATGGGAGGCAATGTTCAGCTCCTAGCTAACCCCATATGGCCTACGGAAAAAGGACAGATCTATTACTAGATAATTCTCTGTTGCCACTCTTGGAGATAAATGACACAAGAGGTTCTCCACGGCAACAGATGACAGCATTGTGAAGGCCATGAACCTGGAGCCCAAGAGTAAAGTCCTCACCTACAATCTGGCTCCCAACACCTTCCTGCAGCTCTAAGGCTCTCATCCAGCTGCCCTCTTCCTAACCTTTTCTGTCAAACCTGCCCAGCCCTGGCAGGGGCTCCAATCCAAATCATATGGAGCCACCCAACTCAAAACTATGGTCAAATTTCTGCAATAATCACTCTTGTTCAAAACACACACACACACACACACACACACACACACACAAACTGGACAAGGATACCCATTCCAGGATTCTGGCCTGGAGAATTCCATAAAGAGTCGGACATGACTGAGTGACTTTCACTTTTCTGATACATTTTTGAAAGGAAAGGGTGTTACGGCTAATTGTATTGGGACAGTAGACAAACACCAAAATGTCCCAGGCAAACTGGTATGTGTGATCCAGAGATCATCATGAACTCTGAAATAGACTGTAAAGATAAAATTGACAATACATGAATTCTAAAATGGACAAATCAATAAATCTAAGAGCTGGCTTGTCAGAAAAATGAAAAAAAATAAGCAAATATGGAAAATCTAAGATAAGACAAAAAAGAGAAAACAAAGCAAATTAGAAGTTGTAAAATAACATAAAACATAGAAATAACAGATTTAAATATGTCATAGAAAACTATATACATTCTATACTAAGAAAATCGAAAGTCTAGATAAAAAAGAGGGAATGTATAAATTTTTTAAATGAACTCAAGAATGACTTAAAAATAGTACGGGTAATCATGAAAGAAATTAAAATGTCATCAATGAAATATTTTCAAAAACAAATTTAGGCCATACATTTCTTCGGAAAACTATCCTTTGAAAACTTCAAAACACACATAATGATATGCTACATAATATGTTTCCAAACTGAACAAAAAGATAGAAAGTTATCCAATTCATTTTATAAAGCTAGTATAAGCCTAATGCCAAAACTTGACAGTTAATACACAAAGAAGAAAACTGTAGTCCAGTCTCTTCATACGAACATAGACATGCACATCCAAAGAAATTATAGCAAATTAATCCACCATCACAAGCTGATTAATATGCATGATTCAGGACAAAAATCTGTCTTACTTCTCAGCACTAAGTTACACTCTGAACGTTTGTACTTAGTTTAACACTTTTCCTAGTCACAGGGGCAAGAAGTTATAGAAGAATGTGATGCTGCAAATCCTTGGAACTATAAAAGTGAAAAATGTGTCAGAAAATTGAGATGTGGTGTTTAAAATAGTATGATCATATATCAGAATAATAATGCTTAGGAAAGCTCCAGTAACTCTAGTGTTTGCTTCACAACTGTCAGTTTCCATATTAGTGTAAGTAGTAAAAGATTTTATGACACTAATATTTCATGCTTTAGATGAGATAAAACAATACTTTTAATCCATTATCATAATTTTAATCCATGTCACAGAGTTGGTATAATAGAAAGCTTATCTAAGAAGCTGGAAAATGTGTTTATTTTCAACCTGTCTTGGTTTAAAAATCTAAGACATGGTTCACACATTTACCTATTTTATTGATTATCCTTTCAGTAGACAATTAATTGCACTTGAGCTGAAGAATCTGACTCTAATGAATGCTTTTAAAAAGTGTCACTCAAAGAACACTTTCATAGTTTTTCTCTTAGTCTTATTAATTCTCAGTCAGTCAGTTCAATTGCTCAGTCGTGTCTGACTCTTTGTGACCCTATGAACCGCAGCATGCCAGGCCTCCCTGTCCATCACCAACTCCTGGACTCCACCCAAACCCATGTCCATTGAGTCAGTGATGCCATCCAACCATCTCATCCTCTGTCGTCCCCTTCTCCTCCTGCCTTCAATCTTTCCCAGAATCAGGGTCTTTTCAAATGAGTCAGCTCTTCGCATCAGGTGGCCAAAGTATTGGAGTTTCAGCTTCAACATCAGTCCTTCCAATGAACACCCGGGACTGATCTCCTTTAGGATGGATTGGTTGGATCTTCTTGCAGTCCAAGGGACTCTCAAGAGTCTTCTCCAACACTACAGTTCAAAAGCATCAATTCTTCGGCGCTCAGCTTTCTTCATAGTCCAACCCTCACATCCATACATGACCACTGGAAAAACCATAGCCTTGACTAGACGGATCTTTGTTGGCAAAGTAATGTCTCTGCTTTTTAATATGCTGTCTAGGTTGGTCATAACTTTCCTTCCAAGGAGTAAACATCTTTTAATTTCATTGCTGCAATCACCATCTGCAGTGATTTTGGAGTAGTTACATCTTAAAAAACTTAAGCTTAAAATCTCTCTTTTTTAATTTGGTACTTAGTAAATCTTGTGAGGGATATATAGGCATTTAATACATTCATCATTTTAAACTTGTTCAAATTTCTGGATTTTGAAATAGACTGGTTTGTTTCCTCCAAGTTTTTATTTTGAAAAATTGAAGTCAACATCATAATTACATGAGTAAGAGAATGAACATGTATATCTTCTGTACCTAGAATCACCAGTTGTTAACATCTTGCCACATTTACTTTATCTCTTTATCCATCTAGGAATCTTTCTATATTTCCCTATACACACGTTCTTATTAAAGTATTTGAAAACACAGTGCATGCCTCTGGACTCTTCATCATATATATTGCAAGTATAACGATGATTCCTTTTCTAAACACAATATATTTAGCAAATGAGGAAATTTAATAGTGAAACAGTAATTTTTCTAATATACAGTCCATTTTCCAATTTTGCTAATCATACTGTATTATAAATCCTGTTTATTAGTTTACAACTTTTACAATCAAATTATATATAAAACCTGGAAACTTCAAGTATGATTACAGAACAGAACGCTAGCAACCTTGCCAATGTAAAAAGGGAGAAAAGAGCAGCAGAGACAACATGCTCATCTTGGTGAGGAGACAACAGGCTGCCTAGTGATGATGGAACAAAGATCAAAATCTAAGTTTATTATTTAAAATTAAAAAGAAAACAGGGTTTCCCAGATGGCTCAGTGGCAAAAAATCTGCCTGCGATATAAGAGATGTGTGGGAGACGTGGGTTCAATCCCTGAGTCAGGAAGATCCCTTGGAGAAGGAAATGGCAACCCACTCCAGGTTTCTTGTCTGGAAAATCCTATGAACAGAGGAGCCTGGCGGGCTCAGTTCATGGGGTCATAAACAGTCAGACACGATTTAGCAACTAAACAAGAGCCAAAAGAAAACTAGAAGAAGAAATGAAATATGAACATAGCCATCAAACTTTGGAAAGGGAAGGAGAAGAAAGGTAGGGAGAAAGGATGAGTGAAATCTCCCCTGTTCATAGAGGGAAATCAGTAAATAATGCTGAAAGTGGATAAGCCAAGCAATGGCAAAATAAAGAAATAAGGCAGGATGGTCCTATCTCAAAATACTAATTTAGTTGTTCCCTGTGCATTTCTCTCCAGATCTTTTCTCTTATTTGTTCCCCAAGTGTTATTTTCCTCCTTCCATACTTACCCCCAGACTATATCAAAGGGGAGAACAAAGATTCAAAGAGCCAGACTCAGATTTGCAGGGCTTTTCCTCTAGGAGAGGCTGAGTAAGACTGGATGCAGAGAAAAGTATGAGAGAAGGTGAGGGGTGACACAGAGAAAGGAAGAGGAAGATATCCTGGAGGGACAGAAAAGGACCAGCTCCCACGAGGTCTGGAAAGCAGTGCAGAAAGGATTCAGATGAGCTGTCCTCAACTGTGGACTACTTCATACCAACCCATCCACCTGGACAACAGGTCTAGAGTTCCACAATCATGAACCCTTGTAAGGCCCCCACCTGAAAAAGCGTAAGCAGGAAATTTGCACCTGACCCAGGTGAATCTAGATTGACCCAGCATTGAATTTCTCCATGGGAGCTCAGTGGAAAATGTATAACCACTGGTACCTGTATCATGTAATGCTGTATAAGCAACTATCAGAAGAACTGATTTTTTGTTTTTAAACTAAGACTCAAAAAAAAAAAAAAAGGCTGAGAAAGAACTGAAGCAACACAGGGTATTTTTGCTTTTTATTTCAGTTCGTGTGTACTATTAGATTCTTTACATATACATTTATTACCTTTGCACAATTTAAAAAGATTAAAACTCTTGGCTTTTACCACTGAATGCCTACTATAAGCCAGGCACTATGATAGGTGCTTTAAATACATTCTATTCCTTATTATTAAAAAATTAAGTATTGCATATATAAGGGTAAGGGCCCAATATTAATTTAATGCTCAGTACATGCACACAGATATGCAACATAAATAGCAAATGTGAGAAAAACTTTAAAAATTCCAAAACTACAATATCGTCTCACCAACCACCTCATCTATGATCAATTTGCTTGAATTGCATAAAATTGGCATCATTTTTTTCAAAGTTCTTGTTATTTGGGAAAGAAAAAAAGGAAAAATCTATCATTCACTGATAATTTCAGTTTCTGCCTCACTCTGTCTTGGAACTTCATGGTCTCCAATGGTTTAGAGGAGAGGAGGTTCTTTCTGGCACAGAAAACCTTAAATTAGAGTGAATAAATGGAGACTCGGCATTGCATTTCTGAAAGGTTGCCAACCTCTGCTCAGCTGCCTTTTCCACATCAACTCTCATGTGCAAAGGAAATCAGAATGCACAGGTTGCTGGGAAGGATACTTCCACATTCTGAAACATACAAAAATCACAGGTGGTCTCTCACACTAAATTAGACTTTCAGGGTAAATCAATAGGGTCAAAAAGTATACAAGACAATAAAAGTACAGACAGTCAGTGCTAAATAATAAGTTTACTCTGTAACACGGTATATGTAGAAAGTTAGAAAATAAATAACAGAAGCTACTTTTCAAGTACATTCAGCATGGGTGATTTTGTTTTTTGGGGTTCTCTAGGAATAGAACATCCTTTACATAAAAACTTGTTCTCAGAGCTACTGGTTCACAGGCTTCTGGAAAACCAGGAGAAAGTTGTCTCATTATACAATTACTGCCGCTTTTGCAGAGAGAGTATTAAAATTAAATGCTGTCATTAGATTTGTAAAGTTCCATTTTCTTTAAGTTTCTAAGATGACCATCAAGCACATTTCATAATAACTATCATATGTTAAACCACATACCAGACACCATGCTAAACAGTCTATATATACTACTTAAAATGTACTTCTAAAAATGCCTTCTGAGATAAGACATACAAATAAAGCCCTACAGATAAGCAACTTTTACTTGTCCAAACTGTATTAGTGTGGGTTTTCCAGAGAAACACAGCTAATAAGATGGATGAATGGATAGATGGATAAATAGACAGATATAGATAGATCATAGATTAAATAGATTAATGAATAGATTGATAGATACATCTAGAGATGTAGAGATAGATATACAAAAAGATTCTTTAAAATCAGGAATTGACTAACATGATTATGGAGACTGAGAAGTCCAAGATATACAGTTAGCAAGCTGGAGACCCAGGAAAGCTGATGGTATTGTTCCAGTTCCAGTCCAAGTCCAAAGGCAGGAGAAAATTAATAATCCAACTTTAAGGCAGGCAGAGAGACAGAATTATTGAGTGAGGTTCACCACTATTGGAGAGGGTTATCTCCTTTACTCAGGCTACTGATTTAAATGTTAATCTCACCCAAAAATACCCTACAGGAACACCCAGAAACAGCAGTTAACCAAGTTGGCCTAATCAAGTTGACATACAAAATTAACCATCACAATCACAAAAGCTAATAAATGCCAAAGCAAGAATTTGAATGCCAGCAATCTGGCACCAAAACCCTAGTTCCTAACCACTATGATCTACCTTTCTCATACCTAGTAAGCAAAGGTATAGTAAACCCTGCTATAAGTAGTCAACTTTATCAGGGGGTAGCACCGTGAGAACTAGATAGTTGTTAGGGTTCACCATGATTTAAATTGCTCAGATATCACCAATTCCTTGCTAGGAGACCATATTATATTATATTATCATTCCATCTCAATTCTATTCTATTTAATATATCACAAAGTTAAAAACATAATTAATCTCATACAAATACAGACTAGGCTTGTGTCAAAGATATGTTAAAATCATTAATGAAGGAACCAGAAAGCAATAATGCTAATTCAAAAGAGAATATAAGAAACTGACAGGAAGGTAGGTAGGTAGGGGAAAGGCAGGTGGATGGAGAGATAGATGGGAAAAGATTGCTGAAATGACATTTCTAAGATATATATCCAAAATTGTTTATGGTCTAGAGAGCAAGAAAACCCAAACATTTGGGGTTAGCTTCTCTATAATTAGAAATAATTTGCTTTTCTATTGGATGGTAGTGATTTGCATCCCATACTTTTCTATTCATTAACTTCAACTTTATAGAATTTCAACTATAATTAATGGTAAAGAATAAGCCGAAGAAAATTATAGTGTCCAAGAAAGTCTATTATGAATCAAGAAGAAAGCTGACATAGTCCTGGTATTCACAGTCTAGAGTCAAAAGACAAACAATTGATATAAAATAATATTATTACAAGGTGATAATAAGTAGTACAGAGAAAATGAAAGCAAGGTGAGGAAAATGGGTTGCAAGAGGATGTGATGGCAATGGGGAACCAACGTTTTACAAGGAAGAAGGAAGCAAAGGAAGAAGAGTCCCAAAAGTATCAAGGGAGAAAGTTATAAGGACATCCGGGAAAATATTGTTTTGGGAAAAATAAGAACCTGTGCAAAGTCCTTGAGGCAGGACAAGTAGTTTGATCAAGAATTGAAAAGAGGCCAATGTGGATGGAATGAGGAGAGCAAGAGAGAGAATGAGAGGAAATACTGACATGGGGGTGAGAAGCTGATGCTACTGAGAGGTGGGGATGAGGAGCGGATACCATAAATATATTGGGGTTTACTCTAAGATGCAACATGATTGAAGAATATTGAGCACAGGAATGACAAGAATTTACCTTCAACTGAAAGGAACATGTAGAGGGGATAATGTATATAAAACTCTTAGCACTGTGTTTAATGAATATTATTGTGTTATTACTTTTAGCTATAGAAATAATATTCCAAGTTGGAGATTCTACCCTGATAGGGTTATCATGGACCTCGTTGTCAACATCTCCGTGGGTATGAGATGTGCTTACATACATACAGCAGGCTTGTTTGCTCACTGCCTTTATTCTCCTTCACTCTTTCATTCATTCTCTGATCTCCCTTCTCCTCTCTCATCCGTCGCTGCTCTGCTCTCTGCCCTCTCTCTTTGCCTCTGCTCTCTAGCCTTGTTTTCTCATTCTTCCATACTGCTTCATTCCCCTGCTTTTACTCTAAGGAAGAGGGGTGCAAAAAGGGATTTTAAAAGTTAGCAACAAGAAAGTGGGATAGGTAGAAGCTCACAGGTGCAGTGTCTGATCCTCACCACCAGGGGAGAGGGAAGCAGAGCCCACACGCAGGTTGAGGGTGTCTGCTTGCTTTGCCCATGCTTACACAGAATAGGTAAAGAGGGCTGGCATGCTCCCGGGACAGCAGTCATCAGCTTGGGGTTCAGCAGGAATCGGTTGCAGATTAACCAGCTGTTCCTTTGAAAACCAGAGCCAATGGTCCTGAGGGCCTAGGAGTACAGACACGTGTGGTGTGTGACAGAGAAGAAGGCTGGAGGAAAGCACTCAAAAATACTACAGTAGCCAAACCAGAGAATGGAGGGATGTTTAATACTTCGATTCCTTCTCCTACCTCACAATGTTTACAGCTCTCACCCCCAGAAGAAAGATAGGGAACCACTGGAGAATGATGACTACTCAGGCCTTACAATACAGCAGCATGGGACTCATTTTTACATACATTTTCTTCATTCAAATCTCACAGTAACCCTTAAGTATAGCATGTTATTCCAGATCTGGCAGTTCTCAAAATTCTTGATCTTTCTTCCAAACCACACACCTCTCTAGGGGCAAAAGAACTAGCTTAGTATAGTAGAAATGGTTTTCCTCCAGCTATTCTCCTAGGAACCCGAGACAGTCATTGTGAATAAAGTGGACAAAATGCAGGTCTTTGTAGACTCACATTCTAGTGGGGTATACAGGCAATAAATTAGATAAATAAGCAAATTAGAAAGTATGCCAGATATTAGTGATAGCTAGGGAGAAAAAATGCTGAGAAAGGGAATAGTACTTGCAAAAGACAAGGAGTAGGTGGGGAGGGGACCTGATAAAGTCTCCTTAGAGGCATAAGAGGACAAGCTTTTCTTAGATCATGTGACTCTGTCAATCAAAATCTCCTTTTGACAGGCTTTCCTCTCTTTCAAAGTATTAGAGAAAAATTGTTTCCATCCCTGGTCTATTACTATATACCTTGCTCTTCCTCATCATTCAGGTCTCAGATCAAGTCTCAGGCAGGCCAGTCCTGGCTACACAAAGTTGATTGCCTCATCATTTACCAGCCAGTCATCACTCTCTAACATATATCACATCTATTTCTTTCATAACACTTTCTACAACTTGTAATTTAATTGCATGTTTATTTATTTGCATGTTTGTCTCCCCCACCATTTATATTTATGAGCAAGAGGCCCAGGATAAGGTCTTTCCACACCTGTCCACATCCAACACTCGGCTCAGTGCCTGACGACTCTGTGAAAATGAATGACTATACTCTTCTAGCAATCCTCATGGATAGCCTTAATTCCTCTGTAAAAAACCTGTTGTTTTACAATTACTTTTCACCAGCACATTTATCATATAATGTAAAGGAATCCTGCTATTCCGTGGCAGTAACACACAATCAAGGCTTTATGAAAATAAAAGGCAAAGAATATCAAAGCACTTCAAAGTTAGAAGGAGGTGTTTGGTCCTCTCTTCTCCTCTGTAGTCTGTAGGGTTTGCTTTAGATATCGAAGAGAAGAAAGAAGAAGTAATGTAGGCATCTGTTCTGACCTTGAGGATAGGGGACGCCACCTTCATACCAGTAGTTAACAGGCCATGGTGCCTTGGAGTTTTTCTAGCTGCTCATCCTGGCTGCATGCCTGGTTTCTGTCTGGTCTGGACTACTTTCCCAAGCCTTCTAGGATGTAGATTCAGTTCCCATAGAACTCAGAGAACACAATGATCTCATATTTTTTATATTCATTTATTCTGGTTTGGAGTTGTCTTTATGCTTAGCCTCCCATTTCCCCGCTTTTTTTCTTAACAATCCCTCCAACTTCAGAATAAACTGATACTAAAGCATAAGTTTTATAAAACAGGCCCTGTCACTGAAAAGTGGTAAAGCTGAAGATGTCCATTTTACTTTTGTTACTGTGTATCTGAAAGGAGAAAGCTTTGGAACTCAGATGATAAAGCACAAGCATTAATCTTACCCTTCTGAAGATACTTCATTTATCTATCAAAAAGTGGGGAAAGGCAGCTTAGTGAAACTCATTGAGAGAAAAAATCTAACAGGATAATCAAATTAATGACTGAAATGCCTTTCAGCTACAGTTGGCTTATTTAGCTAAAGGAGAATGGAAGAGACACACATCATCTATGACCTTGCCATTGTCATTATGAGATTAGAGATGCAAAGTGCATTGAAAAAGCCCCCTTAAACCTAAGATGTTAATGAGTAGGCAGACAGGCCAGGTCTAGACTCCTAGGGCCTTTGAGGTGCCTTCTCCAATCCCTGCCCCCAGCTGCCAAGTCTTACTCCCAAACACAAAACCTTTCAGCATTTTAATTTTCTCAGCCTTTTATAAAAAGTAGACCATTTCATCACCTGCCATGGAAAAAAAATGTGTGCAGATTGTATTTCAAATATTTTGATTTCATCCTTTGGCAGAGCTTGATTTCTCCTGGGGATTAGTTGTTGGCAAACCTGGGCTGTCAGAGGCTGCCCTAACTGCTTCTCCCTGGTCCTTGACCATGCAGGGACCAGGTCTCTAAATTCCTCAAGGATTTCTGTCCCAGTATAGCTGGGTACCTTTCTGAGAGACTAGTTGTTTGCTTGAAGCCTCAGTTGGCTTGTGGTGAGTACCCTCCTGAACCAGAGAGGTGTACGAGATGAGACTGGTCACAGCAACAATGATCTTCCATCCATTGATTCTGTCCTCACCAACCTAAAAGATTTGTCAATCTGAAGGGCACACATAGAATCGCCATCAGCTCCTTGTTGGGAAAATACTCCTATTTCTGGGCCTCTGTGCACAATTACCAGAGTCTGGGACCAACAGCTGTTTCCTCTTTGCTTTTGCAGAGACAAAAAATGAGGGTTAACCTCCAAGTCACAGGGCAACCTCACTATTACACTCTGAGGGACCACAGCAAGGAAAATAATGAGTATTTGCAAGGTGCTTTTAAATTCACCCAGGGTTTCCATGTTTGCTGCCCAGAATTCTCGTGGCAGCTCTGTGAGGTAATATTATCATTATCCACCCTGACCCTGCCCTGTACTTTAAATCCCTGAAACAAGCTCCCAGCTCAGGCCACATGTTCTCGCCTTTTCCTCTGCTGAGAACAGTCTTCCTCCAGGTATCCATATGACTTTCTCCCTCACTTTCTTGAGGTTTCTGCTACATGTCACCTTTTCACAAAATCCTTCCCTAAACACCTCCTATGAACAGACCAGACTCCAATTCCCTTTCCTGTTTCAGTTTTCCTTCATACCACTTATCACTTATGTATCACTAAACGTTTATATATATTTTTGTAGTTTACTGGCTCCTGTCACTAGATTAGAGCTAGAGGTAGTCTGTGTTCTTCACTGCTCTTCTCCCAGGGGCTTAGAATAGAGCCTGATACACAACAGATAATCAGGATAATTGTTAAATAACTCAAGGAATGAATGATCGAGGTCCATTTTACAGTGGATCATACCCTGTGAATGGAGTAGGACATCAAGAGGGGTGGGATGGGGTGGGAGGGAAGTTCAAGAGGGAGGGGACATATGTATACCTATGGCTGATTAATGTTGATATACAGCAGAAACCAAAACATTATTGTAAAGCAATTATTCTTCAATTAAAAATAAATATTTTTTTAAAAGAAGCAAAATAAATAAATAAGAACCACTGCTATAGAGAAAACACAACCAAATGCCACAATCCAGGTGCAAGGGAGCAGGGACATCAAGCCTCCAGGAATCTGAAATTGTAGGTGTCATTTTCTTTATTTGCATTTAGTCCCATCACTTACAATACAGAATTCTAGATGAAATACTTTTGGCTGCACCAAGCATAAAGTGTTTCCCCAATACTGCTGGCAAAACATAATTAACCAAAATGACAATAGCTTTCACATACACATTGATTCCTGTAATTTCAAGTCTCCGTTACTAGATAAATCAGTAACAGAATTATATTTATCAGCAAAATCTTCCTCTCCTGAAGACTTTTTGTTAAAAATATTAATCCTAGAAGAGTAATACTTTCCCTCTGCTTTGCAAAGCAGTCCACCCATGAAAATGTTAATAGCGACATCATTTTCAGTATGCTTTTCCTCCATTAGCTGTGTAGCTGCCCCCACCAGGGCTGCTGTGGGTTTTTCTGACTATAAGGTGTGATGTTGTGAGTGGCTGGTCTACGGAGGGCCATGGCCTCATGGACTGCCAGGAGAAAGCCATTCAGTCCTTACGCAACTACTAATTTCTTGTCTGGACATCACCACTTCACACAGTCCTCCAGAAACGTCACACTGGGCCAGAAAGCACAGAAGGGTTAATACCACCCCACGCCCCAGGAATGGAAGTTAAACCCCATTCGATGTGACCAAGTTATGCTAGGAAAGTACACAGAAAATGTCACAGCCAAGTGCTGAGCAAGTCCCTAGGATTCTCCCCAGGCTCCTGAGTGTTATTTAGGTTAGGGCTTCTCAAACATGCTAGCAAGCCCTCTGTAGATCTTGTTAAAATGTAGGCTTTGATTCATTAAGTAGGTGTGGAGTGGGCCCTGGAATTTCATGTATCTAACCAGAACCTACAAAGAATGGGAATCTACAGGTCACACTTCTGGTATCAAATACTAAACAACCTGCTTTTAAACCCCTTACCCTGAAAAGGACCTCATTCCGGAGGAAGACATCCTTGAGCAGATACAGCCACTGGTACACAAGTTTCACCTCAGTTACTCTGCATTCCAAGCCTAGTGGGGAAATAATTTCCCAGCTCATTTCTGTATCACTGTAATTGCACAGTAGCTTCTGCCATTTGGTTGCAAGCACATCTGGCAGCCCTCTTGCCTCCAGGCCAACAGGCTCCAGACTCCAGAGTCCTGCAGAGCCCAGGCAAGCATTCAACTGCTGACAGAGCAGCCAGAGGGGGCTTGGGGACTGCGGGAATGACTGTGCTCCTCGTCCAAGGGGGTATAGCCTGGCCCCTGCTTAAGCAACAGGAGGGGACAGCGCTGGTAAAGGTGAGTCCAGAGAACAGAGGCTGGCCTCTGCTTGAACCAACCAGCTTCTCAGAGGTGTGGGCAGATTTGAATAATTGAGGCTGCAAGGCAAATGCAGATGTCTTCCTTGGTCTGCGAGGGGAGCCCTGCTAGTCTGCACTCTGGCGGCACATTAGTTCATCTGGAGGGAGCCCTGGCTACTTGCTAATGCAGCTACTGTTCACAAGCCTACAGCAGCCCAGATTAAGAGGGGAGGAAAGGGATATAAACTAAGGAATCCCTTTGACATGGCAGGGTGGAATGCGTTTCTGCTTAGATTCAAGAGATGCACTTCCCCAATGAATCAGCTTTCACCCCTGTTCACCTTACCCGATCAGCCTTGCCCTTTGACCCTGATCTTGCCCCTGACTCATATTTTTCTTCATCAGAGAAATGGGAATAAAAGAAGCTACGCTTTACAGAGGTGTGGGGCAGTACAGTGTCTGGAATCTGGCATTGAACCAGGGGTAAATAAATCTGAGATGTCACAGCTCTCACCACTGATAGTTGTTTATTTTGGACAAATCACTTATACTTGTAGTGACTTAGTCTCCATACCTATATAATGTGGCTAAGATCCCAAGGATTATCTCATTAATTTCTAATGGAGATCAAATCTGTGTATGATTGCTGTAAGCTGCCCCAAATGCTAAGATTCCATCATTGATGCCAAGCAAGACACAATAGCCTTGTTTATGCAACAGAGATACACTACTGTTAGAATTGGAGATCTCTGTACTTAAGTGTCTTGGGATTCACTTATACGGTCAATGTAAGGGCATCCATGACAATCAAAGGAAAACAGAAAATACTCTGTGCTTTGCCATGCTAAGAAATACAATACTAGAAAACATGTTTTAGATCAAATTCTTATTATTCTAACAAATAATTTAAATGATGCCAAAAGAATATTAAGGTAACTCAGCTCCACATTGCTTCTTTTATGTAAATGTAATCTAGCTCCAGTTCTTCTTGGTAAGCTAATGGCACTCCGAGGAAATCCACAGTGAGAAATTGCATCTTCCTCTCAGCCTTCTCAGCCTGCCCTAGCATTTTAATCTTTGTCTCATGTCAGGCAGACTTTGAAAGTGTGACCCTGCCCTCCAGACTCACTTATTATCCTTCCTCGAAATAGGAGTCCTTATTAAAATCCATGCAGCCCATTCAGCTGTGGCACTGCTGGCTGAGCCCAAATTGAAAACATTGAAACAAGTAAGAAGAGAAAAATAATTTTAAAATGGCTCTTTTGGATCAATAAAATTAATGATTTTTTAAATCAGAAATAAGTTATCCCTACTCCGGCATGGTTAGATATATGTGGTAAGTCAGTCTAGCCTGGTGGAATAAGGTTTCCCCATAAGAGATACTCATTCACTTAACAAACATTCTTTGAGCATCTGCTATATGCTGTATGAAAACTGCAAAATATAAACTGGAAAAGGAGGTATTAAGAGTCTCAATTATTTGCTTGATCTTTTCCTAGGTAGGCATCAGGCAGATTTCTACTCCCAAATGACTTTTTGGACCAAGTAGATGCAGACATGTTATCAAATAGTGAAAAATGTAGTGTTCTGGACCAAACTAACAGAATCAGTAGAGGATTGAATGGCATCAACTCAAAAATTTTGAAAGAGTTGTAATAATACTGTAAATGTGTGTAACTCTTGGATATGCTTTAGAAGTGTTCTAAAAACACGCATGATATCCATGACGCACCTAACCTCTAAAAAGTCTAGCCTCTCAAAGTATGGTGCCAGGACCGGAAGCATCAGCATTATCTGGGAATATGCTACACATGCAAACTCTTGAGACTGGCCTCAGATCAACTGACTCTGAAACCCTGTATTAGGGCCCAGAAAGGAGTAGTTTACCCAATCCTTCAGGTGAATCTGATATATGTTAAAGCTTGAAAATTGCTTCTCTAAATCTTTCCAGGGACTTGGGTGGGCTTATAGAAAAAGTCAGTTTGTCATTGGATTATTTGATACTATTTTGGATTCCACAGAAACAAAAATATAAATGGAGAAGTCTCAGCAGAGGATAACTAACGTAATCATGAAAATAGAATCACATCCTGTGAGTTCAAACTAAAGATTGGAAAAGATACGTGCACCCCAGTGTTCACTGCAGCACTGTTTACAATAATCAGGACATGGAAGCAACCTAAATGTCTATCAGAGGAATGCATAAAGAAGATGTGGTACATATATACAATGGGATATTACTCAGCCATAAAAAGAATGAAATAATGCCATTTGCAGCAAAATGGATGGACCTAGAGATTGTCATACTGAGTGAAGTAAATCAGACAGAGAAAGGCAGAATCATGTGATATCACTTTATATGTGGAATCTAAAAAATGAGTACAAATGAACTTATCTACAAAAGAGAAATAGAATTACAGATGTAGAAAACAACATGGTTATCAGGGGTTTAGTGGGAGGATGGGATAAATTAGGAGATTGAGATGGACATATACACACTACTATATATAAAAGAGATAACTGATAAGGACCTACTGTATGACACAGGGAACTCTACTCAATACTGTGTAGTGGCATATATGGGAAAAGAATCCAGTGGGTAGATTTATATGTATAACTGATTCACTTTCCTGTATACCAAAAACTAACATAACATTGCAAATCAACTATACTCCAATAAAATTTTAAAAATAAAAAAAATTTAAAATAAAGACATATAGTTAGATAGCAAATTTAGACAATCATAAATGATACAGTCAGGTAAGCACGGATTTGACTGGCCAATGTCAGGGTACCAACAATATAAAGAGACAACAAAAGAAACAACAATAAAGAGAAGGTTCAAAGAAGAAATCTTTAGCGAAGACTGCCTTATCCAGTGTATAATAAACACATGTAATTCTACTAGATGAAATCATCTTTGAAGTAAGAGATACTATCTAATTAAATTTATTGACCAAAGGTCAACAGTGCTTACTGGTTATAGGTTAGATTTCAGATCAGATTGCTTGGGTTCTTCCACCTAGCAACTCTATGATCTTGGGCAAATTAGTAAATCTCCCTGTGCCTCAGTATTCTAATTCATAAAATGGGAAGAAATATAGTACCGACCACATAGGAATGTTGTGACAAATGTGTTCGTATGTGTAAAACACCAGTAAATCCTTGATAAATGTTAGCTACCATAATCATTATCGTATGTTCTTTTTATCTCCTGCTGCACCTGGCCCATTCAGGTATTTGCTTTCTTAAATTGAAAGATATCAGAAAAGTTTTGGGAATTTTATAATACATATAGACAAGCAGCACAAACACACATAAACAAGGACAGCTGGATTCATTGGAAAATGAGGCAGAAGATAATTTTTTCATTGACTTTGATTAATTAAAAATTTTAAATGAAGACTGAGATAAACTGATGGATGTCAAATTCATAATTAGCAATTATGAGAACTTAATGGTATTGAGCTAAATTACAGATAAAAATAGAATCTTAAAATTAGAAAGGAACTTGGCAAAACATGTATTCCACATCAATAGGAGAATATATACTTGGTAGCATATCTGTGAGTCTCGGTACAAATACTTTCAGTCATTGAGACCTCATTATTTGACAAGGCACATTTCAAATTCTGAAAAGTTCTAATGCCCAGAAAGTTATTACTTATATTGAGTTCAAATGTGCCTTCACAACTCCCAATCACTGTCCTCCTTCCTGTGATTCTTATGAAATACAAATCTTCCTGAGAATTCACACCCACTGAACATATTGCAACTTGAGGAGAGCCACATCTTCTTATAAAACTAATTCATTTCTCTGTTAGGGCTGAAATAAATATTGCCTCTAAACTCAGAATTTAAAAATATTTTTTGGATGTGCTTCTCTCTGTGTGGAGGCATCACTACAGACAGGAAGGGAATAGAGGGGATTTGAGACATAAAGAGGATCCTACCTTTACGGAGATTATGGGTATAGAGGAAGTCAGCTCTGCACAGAAGAAAGGGTAATAAATGGTTATAGGTGCTCTAACAGAAATAGGTAGAAGCTACATTAGGAACCCAAGCACTCCAAGAAGAAGAATCATAAAAGCCCTGGAGGGTGACTAGTTCACCAGGTAAGTGAGAGGAGGTACAGACATTTAAAGTCAGAAAGATATGAATATATAGGGTATTTTGGAATTCAAAGTGATTCATCATAGTCAAAGCATTGGGCACCATTGGGAAGAGGTGCATGCAATGAATGATAAGCTGAGAGGCAGGAAGATGTCAGAGTCTATAGACCGAATTTTTTTTTTTGCATGTATAATAGTTCCCTGAACAGGGATCAAACCCATGTTCTTCTGCAGTGGAAGCATGGATTCTTAACCAATGAACTTCCAGAGAAGTCCCTCAAATGATCTTAAGGACTAATAGATTGATTCACAACACAGGCTCTACCTTGTTGCCACCCTATCTATCCACTACCTTAAGTGATGGCATTAGCCCTGAGACACTTAGTGCAGACTACATGGTAAAAATCTGACTCATCACAGCCTTATTACTTTCCAAGAAAGTGGTATTGACTCTGTTCTATAGAAGGTAACCTAGAATTCAGTGAAGTGAAGTACCTCATCTCAATCTGAGCACTATGGGAACAACATAGGAAAATCAATCTCACAATTTGCTGAGTCACAAGTTTTCCAAATGTTTCCAGATCTCTTTCATGAGTTAGAAAATGAGAAAAAGGAAATGGCTGGATAAAGAAACTGAACCACATCCCACAGCTTCAGTGAAGAGGAGTTGATGAGGTGCAGGCTCCTGTTGTTGGCCAGTTAGTGATGAGACCCCTAGAAGAGCATTCTAGTAGGTTCAGATCCCACAAGACATATGAACTAAACTCTTTGTTTTCCCTTTGGGGATCCCCATTGTCATTAACCTGGGAAGCTCTATTAAAAACACTCATTTGGTGAAAGGTACACTGTCCACATTAATACACTGCCACAGAATTAACTCCAGGTTAGAAAATCATGAAAGTGAGCACAAGGGAAGTTATAGCACTAATGACTAACAAATTTGAGCTGAGTAGCAGGATGCCATGAATTGAAATCCTTGTATTCCAATCAACCTTCCAGGAAACTTCATTGAAAGTACACTTGAGGGAGAAAATCCATGAGACAGTGTAGGCAGGTTTCTTTATAAAAAGAGAGGAATAATCAGAAAAGATCCAAGACAATGATAAGTGGGGTGATTATTAGCTAGTAATTCCTAAGTCCAGACTCTTTGGTAAATAAAGGTCTACATTTACATTAATTCCCCATGAAAGTAGTGACGCTTTTTCAAACAAAGACCCCCTTGAGACGCTTATTCATCAGAGCCAACTTTGCCCTAATCAGTTGGAGGTCATTGGGAAAAGACAGTCATGAGACATTTTCATGATAAGACCATTACCAGAATAGTAATTGGTGAAATAAGTGGCTGGTCAGATGAGGAACTGATAGCAATCTATCCAGTATTTAAACCAATAAGTTGCAGAATATTTAGAAAATAATTGGTTACGGGCAAGAAGTAATGTTAATGACATAGCATTTGAGCAGGAAAGGGGAGCAGAGTTTCTACCCAATCATTACTTAGAAAGTTGATGAGTTAAAGAAGCATTTAGTTGGTCACATATTCACCGAGTGATTGCAAAAGTATATATCTAGATACAGCCTTCTGAGCATTTGCTTCTGTTACTAATTTTCCAATAAAGATAGAATAAGTTTCTCTTCATGAGCTATAGGAAACATCCACTCCTTTCTCAGTCCTGTATTACACTACTTGTTAAAAAACAACTGTTCTTTACATCAAACTATGCAGTGATTCACCTCCTTCCTTAGGTTGGGTGAAACCTTTGCAAATCTGAGTTACTAAATATTCAATGAACATCTTAACAGCATCTTATTCAAAAGGAATGGCCAATAGCCACACATAATTATCACAGCTATGCTAGCTACTGTCTTTTGGTCCTCAGGATCCATTTTTACCTCCTGCTATGCTCTCCCCCCATCCTACATAGCAAGAGCTGGAAAACAAACAACTGTATTTCCCAGATTTCCTGGCCACTAGGGTCCTGGATGCCATGCAGATTCTGGTAATGGAATGCACTCCTGCAAGTTTTGAACTGGGACTCAATCTTCCTGTAGCATTGGTAACTGAAGGGTAGCTTCTGGCAGTTGTGACCTGTAGCATTTTCATTAATTAGATACCACATTTGTGATGACACTGCCAGTAGCTTCCCAAAGTTACCTCACTTTTAATAAGTTGTGTATCACTATCCTTTGGATTGGTGGTGGTGGTGGTTTAGGTATTAAGTTGTATCCAACTCTTGCAACCCCATAGACTGTAGCCTGCCAGGTTCCTCTGTCCATGAGATTTTCCAGGCAAGAATACTGGAGTGGGTTGCCATTTCCTTTTCCATGGGATCTTCCCAATCCAGGGATCAAATTTGGATCTTCTGCATTGCAGGCAGATTCTTTACCAACTGAGCCAACAGGAAAAACCCTGTCCTTTGGATTCAGTTCAGTTCAGTTGCTGAGTCCTGTCCACCTCTCTGAGACCCCATGGACTACAGCACACTAGGCCTTCCTGTCCATCACCAACTCCCAGAGCTTGCTCAAACTCATGTCCATTGAGTCAGTGATGCCATACAACCATCTCAACCTCTGTCATCCCCTTCTCCTTTTGCCTTCAATCTTTCCCAGCATTAGGGCATTTTTAAATGAGTCAGTTCTTCACATTAGGTGGCCAAAGTATTGGAGCTTCAGCTTCAGCATCAGTCCTTCCAATGAATATTAGGGACTGATTTCCTTTAGGATTGACCGGTTTGATCTCCTTGCAGTCCAAGGCACTCTCAAGAGTTTTATCCAACACCACAGTTGAAAAGCATCAATTCTTTGGAGCTCAGCTTTCTTTATGGTCCAAGTCTCACATCCATACATTGACTACTGGCAAAACCATAGCATTGACTATACGGATCTTTGTCGGTAAAGTAATATCTCTGCTTTTAATATGATGCCTAGGTTTGTCATAGCGTTTCTCCCAAGAAGCAAGTATCTTTTAATTTCATGGCTGCAGTCACCATCTGCAGTGATTTTGGAGCCCAGAAAAATAAAGTCTGTCACTGTTTCCATCATTTCCCCATCTATTTGCCATGAAGTGATGAGACCGGATGCTGTGATCTTAGTTTTGTGAGTGTTGAGTTTTAAGACAGCTTTTTCACTCTCCTCTTTCACTTTCATCAAGAGGCTTTTTAATTCTTCTTCACTTTCTGCCATAAGGGTGGTGTCATCTGCATATCTGAGATTATTGATATTTCTCCCTGCAATCTTGATTCCAGCTTGTGCTTCATCCAGTCCAGTATTTCACATGATGTACTCTGCATAGAAGTTAAATAATCAAGGTGATAATATACAGCCTTGATGTACTCCTTTCCCAGTTTGGAACCAGTCCATTTTTCCATGCCCAGTTCTAACTGTTGCTTCTTGACCTGCATACATATTTCTCAGGAGGCAGCTAAGGTGGTCTGGTATTCCCTTCTCTTGAAGAATTTTCCAGTTTGTTGTGATCCACACAAAGACTTTAGCGTAGTCAATGAAACAGAAGATGTTTCTCTGGAATTCTCTTGCTTTTTCTATGATCCAACAGATGTTGGCAATTTAATCTCTGGTTCCTCTTCCTTTTCTAAATCCAGCTTTAACATCTGTGAGGTTCTCAGCTGTTGAAGACTAGCTTGGAGAATTTTGAGCATTGCTTTACTAACAAAATTATTAAATGGGATAATATGTCTATAAGCTTTGTAAAGCATAAAGAACTATACAAGTGTTTATCACTATCACAAAAAGTGCTGAAGAGGGTCACAGAAAGGAGCCATGGCTTCTATGGAGAATCAGGCAAACCATCATGGAGGAAATAGCTTTTGGACTGAGCTCTGAAGAATGGGTAGATTTTCTACATGTGAAGATAGCACAGAGAACCTTGCCAATTTGAACTAAGGTATGAAGGTGAGAAAAGGAAGGGCCAATATAGAAGACATTATTTTTCTTTTAACATCATTTTTTTTTCTAGTAGTTAGGCCATATAAGCTTTGAGAAATGAGTAAGAGAAGAAATCCTAAGTGCAATCTCTTAATTGGCTTTCTGCATACTTAACATCACTTATGGAAAAACAAGTCATGGGGGCAAGATGCATTGAAAAGAGAAAGCTCATGGGCATGATTATGTAGCCTATAGAATTTAAGAGGCATTCTTCTATCTTAAAAGTAAAAGAGAAAAAAGAAAGCTTCCTGCTAGCAGGAAAATGTCAAGGTAGCTCAGATGGTGAATATTATTCTGTTGCCATGATTTCCATGGTTTTGTCAGCATAAGTGTTTTTAACACAGGCACATTGAAGAGATGAATGACCTCATGTTAAGTAACTCCATTCCCAGCTTCTAAGTGGGGATAATAACAACAGGCTGAGAGTGGGTTATTTAATGAAAAGGAGAGTTATAATGATCATGCTGGTTTTAAGAAGCAAGTAACCAAATTGACCACAGACCCATGCACTAAAAATAAATAAATAAATTCTGGAGATGATGAGGGCAGTTGGAGTTAGTTCATATTCGTGTGGTTCCCAGGGATATCAAAGACAAATCTGCCTCTTTGAAGTAGATATTCGAGGAAGAAACACAAGGGCTATTTGGCACATAGCTCAGCACCTAAAACTGCCTCATTTTCATCCTCAGTGGATTTCTGACAAACAATATCAATTTCCACCTAATTTAAAATCAAGAGACTATATTACTATATTCCCCCAGTTCTTTAATTTGAGAAAGTCAACGTATTCACTCTGAAAGGCTGTTCTGAACACATCCTGTCTGAAAGCTTATATTGTTTCAAAACTACAGGGTTAAGAGGCTCAGGGCATCGAGAGATGAAATACAGTTATCAGCCGTACTGTTTTTGAAATAGAGCTTAAGTAACTCACAAAAGAGCAGTTTGTTTTGAAAAATGCAAGGAGACAAACAGGAGGTCAATTCATCACAAGACAGCAAGAATGGTGGTCTTGTGGTTGTTATGCCTACCAGTACAATACAGTGAAAAGTCAGGAGGTGGGCTTCACTTCTGTACTCAGTCCAGATGTGGACTTCACCAAGATAATCGACTTAAATCAGCTTATACCAGTAAGTAAAAGCACAACTCTTACAGTCATCATCTGGCTCAACAAAAGCAATCAAGATTAAGTCACATATCAAAGACCTAGGCCATTGACCCCTGAGCAAAGAAGTAGGGTCAGCATAAAGAATAAGGTTCCAGTACATTGGATGCTCTGGAGTCTGGATTTTAAGACTCAGCCCTGCCATTTTCAGCAAGTGTGACCTGGAGCAAGCTATATAATCTGTTCTTGTTTTAATTTCCTTATCTATAATATAAGAGAATAATTTTACATAACTCATAACTATTCATGGGAAATTTTCAAATTCAATGATTCATTAAGAGAGTTACACACTGTTATGGTTAATTTCAAATGTCAACTTGCCTAGACCATGATATCCAGGTATTTGGAAAAACATTATCCTGGATGTTTCTATGAGGTGAATTTTTGGATGCAAGTATCATTTAAATTGAGTAAAGCAGATTACCCTCCATAACATGATGGGCTTTATCCAAACAGTTGAAATCCTAATTGAACAAAGACTGACCAACTGCCTCTGGACTCAAACTGCAACTTTTCCTTGAGTCTCAAGCACAGCAAACTATTCCATCTCACCAGGTTTCCACAACTGCAGGAGCCAATTCCTTAAAAGAAACTGCTTTCTATACACACACACATCCTGTTGGCTCTGTTTCTTTAGAGAACCTTGACTAATACATACATCATGAAAAACACAAAATTAATTGGCAAAGATGGTTCAAAGCAAGAAAGTACTATCTTGATACATTTCAAAAGAAAAGTCATAGTCATAACAAAATAAGCCCCAAAGTCATTTGATAAAATTCAACATGTATAGATACAATTATAGAAAAAATAATTCTAAAAGCAATTGAGTTCTTCCTTAATATGGTAAAGAGTCAGGTCAACATTGAGTGATCAAACATTAGAAGCATTCTTTTAAAAAATTCTCTTCAGAAACTGTTATTTGTAATTTTTGATAAGCTCTGGTCAATGCAATAAACATTGAAAAAAAGTGAGAGAAAGATTATTTAAAAACACTGAGATTGCAGATTGGAACAGGCTAAAAGAAACTTATACACCTTAACTAGAGTTCTTCAGTATAGCAAACAAATGCAAGACAAATATGTAAAATTAATATCATTTCTGCATACAAAAATTAAATGGCTATAAATATGATTTTAAACCTGTACTAAAGATAAGAAAAGGAAAATGGTTCAGCAAACATTTATTGGACTTCTATTAGATGCCATAAGAACTTTGATTAAAAAGTACATACTTGCTCTTTTTCAGAAAATTACTTAAAAATTACTTGTATAGATAATATATTCTTAACAGAGCAACTGTTATTAAAATGTCTGTTTTTATTAAGTTAACATATAATGCAATTCCAATCAACATTTCACTAGCGTGGGTTGATAAAGTTATTTGGAGCAAATATTCATTCTCTCTACTCTCACCTCCATAGGAGGAGTACAATTTCCATTCCATTGATGTTGGCTTTGGCCATGTAACTTGCCTTGGTCTCATGGTGGGTGAAGTGTACTTTCTTGCCTCTTCATTTTGGGCTTGGTTCTGTGACTTACTTTTGGTCAACGAGATGTCAGCATATGTGAAGTCAGTGGAAGCTGGCAATGTGCCTCCAAAGTTGGGCTTAATTTCTTGCGCTTTTGCCTTCCTCATGAGAATATACTCCAGTTGGCTCAGAGTTCATCAGTGAAGAGTGATGCAGAAATCAGACCTGAACCCAACTTGCAGACTTGAGACTAAGCCCAGTTGATCCCCACTGACACATAGAAGAGGGAGCAAGAATAAATGATTATTGTTTAAGCCACTGAGTTTGGGGGTGATCTGTTACAAGCACTGCTATGCATATTGCTGTTTGATACAACCAAGACTTTCTATTTTGTTCAACAAAATGATTTAGAGGTGAATTTATATAGATGTGTGCTCAGTTGCTTCAGTCATCTCCAACTCTTTGCAACCCTATGGATTGTAGCCCCCAGGTTTCTCTGTCCATAGGATTTTCCCAGCAAGAATACTGGAGTGAGATGCCATGCCCTCCTCCAGGGGATCTTCCCAACCCAGGGATTGAACCTACATATCCTGCATCTCTGGTAATGCGGGTGGGTTCTTTACCTGCTGAGCCATTTGAGAAGTCCATATATATATATATGTGTGGACTATTACGGAGAGGACAATGACACCCCACTCCAGTACTCTTGCCTGGAAAATCCCATGGACGGAGGAGCCTGGTAGGCTGCAGTCCATGGGGTCGCTACGAGTCGAACACGACTGAACGACTTCACTTCCACTTTTCACTTTCGTGCATTGGAGAAGGAAATGGCAACCCACTCCAGTGTTCTTGCATGGAGAATCCCAGGGACGGCGGAGCCTGGTGGGCTGCTGTCTATGGGGGTCACACAGAGTCAGACACGACTGATGGGACTTAGCAGTAGCAGCAGCAGCAGCAGCAATGGACTATTAATTAGCCATTAAAAAATAGACTATTAGCCATACACACAATGGATTGTTATGTGTATGGCTATGGACACACAATGGACTATTAGCCATAAAAAATAATGACATACTGCTATTTGCAGCAACATGAATGAACCTAGAGAATACTAAGTGAAGTAAGTGAGATAAGGAAAGACAAATATTATATGATATTACTCATATGAGGAATCTAAAAATAATACAAATGAATCTATACACAAAACAGAAAGAGACATACAGACATAGAAAACAAACATGGTAACCAAAGTGGAGGAGAGGGTGTAACTAGTACGATGAGACTAATAGATTCAAACTATTATACATAAAACACAGAAATAACCAGGAATAACACAGCAAACAACATTCAATATTTTGTAATAATCTGTAATAGAAAATATATATAACTGAATCACTTTGCTCTATGCCTGAAACTAACACAATATTGTAAATTGACTATACTTCAACTAAAAAATGGAAAAAAAATTATAGGCAAAACAGATACTTCTCAGAAAAGTGTTTAAAATTAGTATGATCCTTTTCCTCTTCTTTCTTTTTTATTGTATCTATATGAAAAGATGGATATTAACTGAACCTACTGTGGCAATCATTTCACAGTTCATGAAGAGCAAAGGATAAAAATAAGTATATATGAAATAGGCTTCCCAAAACAAAGGGATAGAGAAGATTGTAGAACAGTATAATGATAAGTAGTTTAGTATTGTAAAAAGAAATATGCAAACTTTCACATATACCACAATTACAATTTCATAAATATGTGTACATAAAGAGAAAGAATATATAGAAAATGATTGCATAACAGCATATTTAAATGAAAATACAATTGTCTCAACTGTTTTGGGGAGAAATAATAAGACTCAGAAAAATATAACATTTGTGCACAGTATTTCCATGTACTAAAACTATGGTCAAGATAACCTATATAGGATATTGTGAAATTATCAAAATGCTTCTGTGAGCATTTGTCTATTTCTGGCATATATAAGAAATGGGGAAGAGGCAACATTTGAGGGAAAAAATAATCCCTCTCTTTATCCTCAAGTTTTATAAGCCCATCCACAGCTGAAATGTGATTACTCTATATAAATGTTAGCTATTATTACAAGAAGTAGTATGTGTGGTGGTCAAGAGCAGGAACTCTGGAGCCAGGGTATAACTTTCAGCAATGCCACTTAAAGACAATGTAACTTCTGGAAAGTCTTTTTTAATCTTCCTTTGCCCATTTCCTCATTGAAAAATGGGATGATAATAATACCTTCTTATAAGCATTGTTATGAGGCTTAAATAAATTAGTATATGTAAAGCATTTAGAACAATGTCTGATACCTAGTAAGCACCATGTGTGTTGGTTTATTATTACCTGTAACATCTTTATTATTACTGTTGCTATGTTACTGTTACCATCTTTTGGGGAGATGCTGAAAACATCGTCCCATGAGCTTTGGGAAAGGTAAGTGAATGATAGCTAAGTGTTCTCAATCTAGCAAATATTATTAAACTTTATTAGAAAGAATTATTGGCAAAATCTAATACCATATGGATCCACTAAAAAGTTGTTTACTTTGTACATTTTCTTCCCAAGAATTCCACAAATAATTTACATTGCCAAAATGTGGTTTGCAGTATAATAAAAGAAACTGCTGAAGTGTGTGAGTACAGCTAGAAGGAATTTAAAAGCTCACACTGACCTCCACATACATTCTTGGGGGAATTCTTGAAGAACTTGTATTTCATAAACTTTTTGAGGAGAAGGCGGGAATTATTTCTATTAATATAATACTAATTTTTCTCTGAAAGTATGTTGTGTTCAGTATGCAAAATTAAAACAATGCCATATTTGCAATGCATTTGTCTTATGGATCCCTTCTCTATGGAGCTAGACTAGTGTATATTTTAAACTATTTTCAACCATTCTTTCTGTGGGCTTCCTCTATCTCAGTTAATGACAATTCTGACCTCCCAGACACACACGTCAAAAACCTAAATCCATTTTTAAAATAATTCTCTTAGAACGGTTTTAGATTTACAGAAAATGAGAGGGCAATGCAGAATTCCCATATACCCCACATTCAGATTCCCCTACTATCACAATGATATTTTGGTATGATACATTTGTTATAGTGAATGAAACAACACCAATACAGTATACTAATGCATATATATGGAATTTGAAAGATGGTAATGATAACCCTATATGCGAGACAGAATAAGAGACACAGATGCATAGAACAGTCTTATGGACTCTGAGGGAGAAGGTGAGGGTGGGACGTACTGGGACAATAGCATTGAAACATGTATATTATCATATGTGAAACAGAACACCATTCCATATTCTATGCATGAGACAAATGCTCAGGGCTGGGGCAATGGGATGACCCAGAGGGATGGGATGGGGAGGGAGGTGGGAGGAGGGTTCAGGATGGGAAACACATGTAAACCCATGGCTGATTCATGTCAATGTATGGCAAAAACTACTACAATATTGTAAAGTAATTAGCCCCCAACTAAAATAAATAAATTTATTAAAAAAAAAAAAAAGAAACAATATTGGTAAATTATTATTAACTAAAGTCCATACTTGATTGATATTTTCTTAGTTTTGACTTAATGCACTTTTTCTGTTCCAAGATCCCATCCAGGATACCACATTACAGTTAGTAGACATATCTTCTTAGAATCCTCTTGGCTTTGGCAGTTTCTCAGATTTTCCTTCTGTTTTTTATTTTTTTCCTAGTTTTTTCTCATTAGACAGGGGTTACAGGTTTGGAGATAGAAGACCACAGAGGCAAAGTGCCATTTTCATCATATCCTCCTAAGGGAACATGCTACCAACATGATTTATCATTATTGATGTTGACCTTGATCACCTGGCTGAGGTAGTGTTTGTCAGGTTTCTCCACTATAAAATTACTTTTTTTTCCCCTTTCCATGTTGTACTCTTTGGAAGGGAGTCACTATAAGCAACCCACAAAGGAGTAAAAGAATATTCACTTCTAAAAGTGCTCTAAGTTATATATTTATCTAGACATTTAAATTCTATTTTTGATGATAGACACAGAGTGTTTCATGGAAAGACACTGCTTAAAAAATAAACTGCTTAATTCTAGTAATTTATTCTAGTAAGTATAACACATGCTTATTGTATAAAAACTGGAAAATGTGTTTAAGCAAAAGGTCACCTAAAATGTATCACTTCAGACAGTGCTGCAGTCCTCAGTTGCTCAGTCGTGTCTGACTCTTTGGGACTCCGTGGACCAAAGCCCACCAGGTTCCTCTGTCCCTGGAATTTCCCAGGCAAGAATACTGGAGTGGGTTGCCATTTCCTTCTACAAGGGATCTTCCCCACCCAGTGATTGAACTGTGTCTTTTGGGTCTCCTGCATTAGCAGGCAGATCCCATAGACCACTAAAGTTAATATTTTGAGGCACTATCTTCAAACCATCTTTCTATGTCTACATTTAGAGTTAAAATAATCCTCTACATATACCACTCTATCTGGCTTATTACCATTTCACATTAACAAAAATTAGTCTGTATTTTTTTTAGACTGAGTGTTTTCTTCTCTACAATTCCAGAGCCTAGCACAATGCCCAGCATGTAGTGGCTTCAGCAAGTGTGATCCGATGAGCTTTCTGACTTGAATGGATGAAGCCTCCATGAAACAATTTAATGGAATTTGCTGACAAAAGCAATCTTCTTATCCCTTGCCCTCACAGGATAACCAAAGTCACAGGCATAGCATCACCAATTTTGAGCCTTGGACAATGAGTTAAATCAATGAAACAGTGTGTAGTTTGTAAGGACTAAAAGATAATAGTATGTGAAGTGTTTAAGCACACAGGCCCATGATTCCTTACCCTAAACCCTTTTGACTAGGTATATTTTGGAATTCAGAATTCTTCAGTTGAGGAGGACAATAGAGCAAATGTGCAATATATTATGAAACACCATGACTGGGCACAGGGAAACACATTGTAGTTAAAGTCATATTTTCTATAGCAAAGTAAGTGAATAATCACAATAAATTGACCAATTCCTTGTGTTTTAGAATTTTTTAAAGTAGATTCTAAAAATCCCTTGTGGCTAGACTCTAGAGGAGTCCCAGTTCTTTCAGCCTCGGTTTATTACCATCTAGGGACCAACTTGTAAAATTAAAAGACCCACTAGCATTCAGGTCTGGCATTTTGCATTTCCAGGAATAATTTTTTGTTATCTAAAGGCCAAAGATATAAATAAGCTCCCTTATCTGTTATCTGTGCCAGTTTTCATGATTTCTTTCCTAGCCCACCCTTTCACTTAGGGAAAGCTTGTTAAGTCCCAGCTTTAGGTTGGAAGGGAGGAAGGGATTCTCATTCTCTGCCTTTGCTGGACCCAGGCCCTGCCCTTCAACCTATAGGGTGGATATTACCCATCTCCTCAGTCACTGATGCTGATAAACTCCCAGGAAACAACACCATCAGTTTTCCTGCTTATATCTCTCTTTCCATTACTTCTCAGTTTCTGGAGCCAGACGATTTCCCTTCTTTCTAGCAAAGCCAGCTGAGCATTAAATAATAGTTTCTATTTTATCCAACATGTCCTTGGGTTACAGCAGAGTTGTCAGGTTTTCTTAGTTTACCATATTGCCAGACCAGCACTCTTAATTTCATTTTTCTTTTAAATAAACAAATCTATTTATTAAATACTTAAAATATTCTATTACCCAGATTTTTCATTAACCAGGTATACCACTTCCAAAGCCTTGTGGAATAATATTTGATATAGGCATTAGATAGTTACTTTTGAAATAAAAATTCTTTAATGAATATTTTTCTTTTGTAAGCAAGTCTTTGTAAGCCTACTCTGGAAATTGAGAAATCACAATTTGATTTCTACTTAGTGACATCTACTTAGTGACAAATTATCTTCCAGACATTGAATACAATTGCTTAGTTGCAATGACTCGAATGTTATCTATTCTTAACAGCAACAGAATAAATTTGTTATGGTGAAATGTCAGTGCTGTCGAGGTAGTGTTGTTCCAAGATACTTATGATCGTATCAAACCTATTTGGTTCTCTTCCTTGTGTGTGCATGCGTGCTAAGTCATTCAGTTGTGTCTGACTCTTTGCAACCCTCTGGACCATAGCCCACCAGGCTCCTTTGTCCATGGGATTCTCCAGGTAAGAATACTGGAGTGGGTTGCATGCCCTCCTCCAGTTTCTTCCTTAGTGAACCCCAATCTTAATTTCTTTTTAAAATAGAGTTCATTGTTGATCCTTAGCGCATTGTCTGGAACTGAACAAGGACATATTCAATATTTGGTGACTAAACTTCCACTTGATGAATAGTTTTGTGCTGGTCACTCTGTCAGGCTATTAGCTGGAACTTGCGAAAAGATGAACAAAAACTCTTACCATTGGAGCCCCAGTTCTATGATCATTGTCAACTTTAAATTCAGGGTAGTCTTTGTGGCTACCCTGCTTTGTTTTTCTTTGATTGTCATGAATGAGGCAATTTGATATTTGAATTCCTGATAAGCCTTTTTCAAGAGTGTTAACATGACAATTGGCAAATGGCATTTTTCTATCTAAGGTAGGCTATTGGATAACATTCCCTTTTATCTTCCTGGGGAATCAATGACTATGTTGAAAACAATGATAACACTGACTCTTTCCTCAATAACAGATGTGATCTGTAAAGTGAAAAATCAATGTTTTGACTGATGATATCTCTTAGCAATAAGGAAGATTTCATCTGAATAATTATAATAAAAATATATGATTAATCAGTTGAGTGAGACTAGAAATTCAATACATAATGAGCCATATTGGGCCATTTTATGGCTTTACAATCTGGGGAAATCGTGAGCTTCTCACTTCTCCCTCAAAAGCACAAGATAATTTCCTAAACACATGTCCCTGATCAGGGAGACATACAGTGTACATCTCTGTGGACACCTGAACCAACTGATGGACTGACAGATATTTCTTCTTATGCTCAGCCTTCTAGCAGGTTTGGAGTATGCGCTTGCAAGGATAGATCCTCACATCCTCCAGGCAACCCCCTGTTGAAAGATGAGTTTCACAATGTTTGGTTTCTGTTGCTGTAAAATAACTATCACATATAATGCATGTACCAGCTAGACTCTTTTGGTTGTGGATGACTAAAACATAACCCAAACCTGAAGACATGAAAGGCAGGAATTTACTGGCTTCACACTCAAACCGCATAAGAGGGCAGGCTGGCTTCAAGAACGGCTGGTCTCAGTACTAGAGTACTGTCCAGGCCCTTGCTTGAACTCTGCTTCTCTCAATGTCTTGGTCTCATTCTCTCCAGGGAACACAGCCACTGACAGCCAGAGAATCTTATCTCAGCATCTCTTTCCCTAAAAGAAAAGAGCGTCTTTCTCACAGCATTACACAGAAGAACAGTAAACTCTTGGAAGGGTTAAGAATGCCTCATCTGGGACCATGTGTCCACACCTTGAACCATCATGTCATTGGTCAAACAGTGGCCTGAATTTTCTGCTCACCACTGTAGTCAGAAGCAAAGGGATCGTTTCTGTAATGAAGGGACAGTGGCAAGCATAAAAGGCACTACATATACTTAATCAGGTAATTATATATATTAACCATTTTATTATGTAAATATAGTTATATGTATACAGTCTATGCATGTTTGTCTTTAAGAAAGTCTTGTGACATTGTCCTTATATATGTGAATATGTATGCATTTTCTGTATATCTATATATACTAGCTCATGAATATAGGTGAATGCATAAATTGTACACATGTATTACTGTTTTGCAAGTAAGAGTGTAGTTTTTCCTTTTCCAGGGATACCATTTACATCCCCAGATCATAATTACCCAGTGAACGTATCCTCTATCTTCTATCCCCAAGAGTAAGATGCACTCCAGGCAGATTGGCCTATTTGTTGCCCCTACATGTGCCTGATTTCCTTCTTTGGAAAGTCAGAGAATCATGCAGACCTATAGCAGTATCTCAGGGGCCCCATGGGCATGGGGTGCCATATCCAAGTCAGGGGTACACAGAATGAAGCATTAGTAAAAGTGACCTTATATGTAGTTTTTGTGGCATCAGGACCAAGATATGAATACTCCAAGACTGCATAACCAACCAAACAATATGGGGAGCTGGAAGGTAAGAATTAAGGGTAAGGGAGCCAGAGGGAAGTAAGAAATGAATGCACAGAGTGTGAGGCGGTGGGGATTCCTAGTGCAAACACAAGTTCCCTGTGGCTTCTGTGTAGAGCTCTTGGCCTATTGGGAGTGGTAGGAGCTGAAGGAACATGGACAGTTTACATTCAGACCTTCTGCTTTAGCTCTTTTCCCCAACTCTGCTTTCTCTTCTCTCTCTGTGCCATCCAAATTCTTACCCTATGCGTGGGTCTCACAAAGCCTCCTAGAATTATAACCCACAGCAAGGTCAGTCCCTCTCCTTTGGCAGTGGTGCCCTCGAGATTGCCTTGAGATCAGCCACTGTTTGGGAGCTGCTATTTCACAACCAGACTAGGAAACATAATCTTTTCTCCACTCAATCAATATATGTCCTCATACTTAGGAAAAAGATAAATTACCTTCCAAAAGACAAATTCAATATGCACATGCCAAAGAAGTCATCTTTGCTGTATGTTAATTTAGTTGTTTCCTTTTCTATAACAATCTAATAGTTGAAAGTTATTTTACTTCATGGTTATACAAACGGAATGTTCAGATTTTAATTAACAATTAAATTGATGAGTTTTAAACTTCTGGAATATATATTTGCATATAATTGCTCTCAGTATACTTATGTAAAATCCAAAGCTCATATTCCCAAAAACAGAAAGCCTATTCGTGTCAGCTTTAGTTACATGTGTACATTTATTTGAATGTGTAGAGTGTGTGCTTTTATTGCCAAGAAAGTCAGTTCTGTTTCTTAATTGTCGCTATAACCACAATTTGGGAAATTCTATTACAACATCAATATGGTATGCACATCTTTAATTAGGCTAGTATGGCCTGTCACAGCAACTGATCCTATGTATTCTTATTTAGTCTACTTGAAGTTTTAAAATGTCCTCATTTTTTAAAGAGACATATTTCAGTCTCATTAAATTGTTAAATCAATATACAGCCCTACAACTTGATTGTTATGTTCTAGAAATCCTGTGCTTCTTCACTTAGTACATCTTTAGCACCATCTGAACGGGCATTCTTCCACAAACACCTGAAATCCTCTGCAGTTCTAGTGTGTTAGGGCTCTCTTATCAGATCTGAAGGAGACACCTGTCACCCTCCTCCCCATTACCAGGAAGATCTGGCTGTGGCATCCTATTGATCCCCAGAGCTTGACTTTCTTATCTAGTAGTTAATACAAATAAGTTGCAGGTTGCTTGCTCTGAGCAATGTCTTCACACCAGGTCACTAACCAAAAAGACAACAGATTCCATGGTCTGGGGATTACAAACAGAATCTAGCCTAAAGTTCATTTCCCTCTCTTTCCTCCAGATCTGCCATGATCTCAACAGGGAGAAACAATGATTACCTATAACCAAGCCCTGCAGTCCCTTAGTCTTTTATACCTTTTATTCTGCCACAATTAACCTAAAACGAATCAATAAAATCTGCATTAAGGAGAAAGGAGAATTCCCACGATACTGACAAGCATAGATATGTCTTTTTGAAACACATATGGGTGTTTTATGCTTTTTGCTATGTCCAAAGTCAATGATAATTCAGGAACTGCCATAAAGCTATAGGTGGAGTTTCTCAAATTCGGTCCTATTAAAATAGAAGGTTGCATTATTCATCAGTAGTGACATGAGAGGGCAAGTGTGAGCAGCTCAAGGGTCAGGATTAAAGTGGGGGTGGGACACAGGGGAGCTATAGGACTTATTGTAAAATCTAAATCTTTCCTGGTCTCAGCTTCAGTATGGCACTACCTCTTGGTGGTTGTCAGCTCAAACAAGTATTGATGAGGAATTCTGGATTCTCTGGTCAGCAGGGACTTCCTGAATTTCATCACTCACCAGGTTAGTTGACACTTATTTTGTTACCCTGCTTCTCAAGATTTCTCATTCCCCAAATATAAGAACTTTAGCTTATATTAAGAAAGAGAAGGGGGACAGGGCAAAAGATGGGAGCCAACATTTAGACTGTCATTATTATGGTGGGATGGGCATTCTAATTTTTTCAATTATCTCCTCTATACTGGCCCTCATAGTTTTCACTACATATTCCTTTTTATGGATCTGGACCAGGAAAAGAAAATACTCCAACCATATGAAATGTGATGGTTGGATAACATCACTGAGTCAATGGAGTCTGAACAAACTCTGGAAGATAGTGAAGGACAGGAAAGGCTGGCATGCTGCAGTCCATGGGGTTACAAAGAGTCAGGCACAACTTAGCAACTGAACAACAACATATGAAATACAAGCAAGTCCATCTATTTCTCTCTCTTGTGTTGTTTGTACTTTTACTTCTTGTACTTCCTTGGGGAATAGATCATTCAAAAACTAGGTGAATTGATCAAATGAAAGCCAAGCTTCAACTGGGTATAATTTACTATATGAGAGTTCTTCATGACAGATTGTCACAGATTCATGAGACAGCTTATACTTCTACTTGTGCCAAGCCTAAAGGACCAGAACTCAACTCACTTTTAAAGATAACAAAAGAATCACAGCTTGCTCCCAAGCAACTCAGCTCTCTGGTGTCCACAAAATCTTCACCATAATTCTGCCACTCCCATCCCCCATCTTTATTTAGACGGTAGTGGAGAGACATCCTTTCTTGCAAACGTTTCTGCTCATAAAATCTTAGTCTAGTGGCAGCAATGTCTGATTCAACTGAAACACTCGGCAATAAAACCGTCATTGACAATGTCATGTTTGCAGCTGCTCTGAGTCTGGAAATCATTGCTGGCAAGGCTACATGTTGAAGAAAATTCTTGGACATCTGGTGGTGTCTAGAAAGCATGTGCTTTCTTCTGAGAAACTTCTGAGAAAACCTCAAGGGCCAAATCTTGAAATAAATAGATCATCTTGGTGACCACTTAATGCAGCTCAGCCATAGCCATTGACTCTTTTTCCAGATTAGAATAGAGGGAATAGGAACACAGGAGTGTGTGGTTACCTTTGAAACAAAATTCAAGGGCCACTATTATAGCTATTTGCCCCAGAACATCAAATCTACCACTTATCATTTTTGCTATATTACTTTGACTCCTGAAGAATTTTCTTTCTAATAGTCTAATGCAACTATCTCTGGGAAGGCCTGCACTTAAAGCCATTATTTGGTGAGGACCCATGCACAGAGCATTCGGGAGTAAGAGAATGCAGACATGCGATGGGAAGAGAAGAATTTTGAGAAAGATGAAATAATGAGGATGGAGGTAAAGAGCCACAACATTTTTTTTTCCTCCCAACTTAGCCTTACAACTACGAGAGTTCAGAGGAAATTCCATCATTCTTTTAGGGTGTTACACATTGTTTTTTAGGTTCTGTGCAAAATTTTCTGCTTATTACTTGCACTAATGTTTCGGCATGGGACCTCCCTTTCTATCATGCATAGGCTAGAGGAATAAACAACCTGTATATCTGCTAGGTTTTGGTTAAAATGAAATGTGCCTATTTCAAATATCTCTAGTTTATTTTATATAGGTTAATACCCCACTGCTTTTTTTTTTTTTTTTTTTTTTTAGTTATTTCTTGCTGTTAAAGTAGGTGAAATACTTTGTGTGATTCCTCATCAATTAATATGCTACTTGGGCTCAGAAGGTACTTTTAATTCTTTATTATAAAATAGATATACAGTACATACAACATGAAGGCATATTTTACAAATATTCAGAATGTGAACCACATGTAGCTTCCAGCTGGATCAAGAAATAGGATATCGCTGATATCTCAGAAACTCACACAAATCACAAACCACAAGCTTCTCTCAGAGGTAACTGCTCTTCTCACTTACGCAATAATTCCCTTGCTTTTTTCCTTTTCAGTTTTTACCTCCTATCCCCTTCCCTAAACAATACCATTTAGGTTTAAGTCTTCCTGTGACCTATAAATTGAATCACACTGTTTGTGTTCTTTTATTTTTGCACCTTCTGCTCAAAATTATGCTTTTCTAAGATGGGCTGGAATGGGTGAATTTAACTCAGATGACCATTATATCTACTACTGTGGGCAGGAATTCCTTAGAAGAAATGGAGTAGTCATCATGGTCAACAAAAGCGTCTGAAATGCAGTACTTGGATGCAATCTCAAAAATGACAGAATGATCTCTGTTCGTTTCCAAGGCAAACCACTCAATATCATGGTAATCCAAGTAACGCTGAAGAAGCTGAAGTTGAACAGTTCTATGGAGACCTACAAGACCTTCTAGAACTAACACCCAACAAAGATGTCCTTTCATTATAGGGGACTAGAATGCAAAAGTAGGAAGTCAAGAAATACCTGGAGTAACAGGCAAATTTGGCCTTGGAATACAGGATGAAGCAGGACAAAGGCTAATAGAGTTCTGCCAAGAGAACGCACTGGTCATAGCAAACACCCTCTTCAACAACACAAGAGAAGACTCTACACATGGACATCACCAGATGGTCGACACGGAAATCAGATTAATTATAATCTTTGCAGCCTAAGATGGAGAAGCTCTACACAGTCAGCAAAAACAAGACTGGGAACTGACTGTGGCTCGGATCATGAACACCTTATTGCCAAATTCAAACTTAAATTAAAGAAGATGGGGAAAACCACTAGACCATTCAGGTATGACCTAAATCAAATCCCTTTTGACTATACAGTGGAAGTGAGAAATAGATTTAAAGGACTAGATCTGATAGACAGAGTTCCTGATGAACTATGGATGGAGGTTCGTGACATGGTACAGGAGACAGGAATCAAGACCATCCCCAAGAAAAAGAAATGCAAAACAGCAAAATGGCTGCTGAGAAGGCCTTACAAATAGCTGAGAAAAGACGAGAAGTGAAAAGCAGAGTAGTAAAGGAAATATATTCCCATCTGAATGCAGAGTTCCAAAGAATAGCAAGGAGAGATAAGAAAGCCTTCCTCAGTGATCAATGCAAAGAAATAGAAGAAAACAATAGAATGGGAAAGACTAGAGATCTCTTCAAGAAAATTAGAGATACCAAGGGAACATTTCATTCAAAGACGGGCTCAATAAAGGACAGGAATGGTAGGGGCCTAACAGAAGCAGAAGATATTAAGAAGAGGTGGCAAGAATACACAGAAGAACTGTACAAGAAAGATCCTCACGGCCCAGATAATCACGATGGTGTGATCACTCACCTAGAGCCAGACATCCTGGAATGTGAAGTCAAATGGGCCTTAGAAAGCATCACTATGAACAAAGCTAGTGGAGTTGATGGAATTCCAGTTGAGCTATTTCAAATCCTGAAAGATGACGCTTTGAAAGTGCTGCACTCAATATGCCAGCAAACTTGGAAAACTCAGCAGTGGCCACAGGACTGGAAAAGTTCAGTTTTCATTCCAATCCCAAAGAAAGGCAATGCCAAAGAATGCTCAAACTACTGCACAATTGCACTCATCTCACATGCTAGTAAAGTAATGCTTAAAATTCTCCAAGCCAGGCTTCAGCAATACGTGAATGTTCAAGCTAGATTTAGAAAAGGCAGAGGAACCAGAGATCAAATTGCTAACATCCTCTGGATCATCAAAAAAGCAAGAGTACCAGAAAAACATCTATTTCTGCTTTATTGACTATGCCAAAGCCTTTGACTGTGTGGATCGCAATAAACTGGAAAATTCTGAAAGAGATGGGAATACCAGACCACCTGACCTGCCTCTTGAGAAACCTGTATGCAGGTCAAGAAGAAACAGTTAGAACTGGACATGGAACAACAGACTGGTTCCAAATAGGAAAAGGAGAACGTCAAGGCTGTATATTGTCACCCTGCTTATTTAACTTCTATGCAGAGTACATCATGAGAAACGCTGGGCTGGAGAAGCACAAGCTGGAATCAACAATCCCGGGAGAAATATCAATAACCTCAGATATGTAGATGACACCACCCTTATGGCAGAAAGTGAAGAAGAACAAAGGAGCCTCTTGATGAAAGTGAACAAGGAAAGCGAAAATGTTGGCTTAAAGCTCAACATTCAGAAAACTAAGATCATGGCATCCGGTCCCATCATTTCATGGCAAATAGATGGGGAAACAGTGGAAACAGTGGCTGACTTTATTTTTCTGGGCTCCCAAATCACTGCAGATGGTGACTGCAGCCATAAAATTAAAAGATGCTTACTCCTTGGAAGGAAAGTTATGACCAACCTAGATAGCATATTAAAAAGCAGAAACATTACTCTGCCGACAAAGGTTTGTCTAGTCAAAGTTGTGGTTTTTCCAGTGGTCATGTATGGATGTAAGAGCTGGACTATAAAGAAAGCTGAGCGCCAAAGAATTGATGCTTTTGAACTGTGGTGTTAGAGAAGACTCTTGAGAGTTCCTTGGACTGCAGGGAGATACAACCAGTCCATCCTAAAGGAGATCAGTCCTGGGCGTTCATTGGAAGGACTGATGTTGAAGCTGAAACCAATACTTTGGCCACCTGATGCAAAGAGGTGACTCATTGGAAAAGACCCTGATGTTGGGAAAGATTGGGGGCAGGAGCAGAAGAGGACGACAGAGGATGAGATGGTTGGATGGCATCATCAAGTCGATGGACATGGGTTTGGGTGGACTCCAGGAGTTGGTGATGGACAGGGAGGCCTGGTATGGTGCAGTTCATGGGGTCTCAAAGAGTCGGACATGACTGAGCGACTGAACTGAACTGAAGATCCATACATGTTGTCATGTGCACCCATACTAAGTCACTTCAGCTGTGTCTGACTCTTTGTGACCTTATGAACTGTAGCCTGCCAGGCTCCTCTGTCCATGGGATTCTCCAGGCAAGGATACTGGAGTGGATTCTCATGCCCTCCTCCAGGGAACCTTCCCAACCCAGGGACTGAACCTTCATCTCTTAGGTATCCTGCGGTGGCAGGAGGGTTCTTAACCACTAGCGCCACCTGGGAAGCCCACGTGTTGTCACATATAGCTGCAAGTTCCTCATTTCCATTGATGTCTGGTATTTCACTGGATGGAATACCACACATTTAACCATTTTCCTACTAAGAGACATGTCCAAGTTCTAGAATAATGCTGTTATACATGTCATCTATGCCTCCCACTACATGTGTTCATGCATGTCTCAAGTGAACACATGGATGATTAGAAATGCTGGGATGTAGAATATGCAGATCTTCACCTTACTAGAAAATGGGAGGCTGTTTTTCCCAAAGTAATTATTCCCTCTACTAGTATACGAGTTCCTATCGTTCCACATCATCATCAACACTTGGTATTGTCAGATTCCTGATCTTTTCGTCAATCTGGTTTTTAGTGAGCATTCACCTCCTTGTGCTTTTTTCTTCCTTCTCATTGTGGTTTTAAATTTGCAAAACTTGGATTTCTAATGAGACTAGGAACTCCTTCATTTATTTACTGCCTTGAATCCAGATTCCTTAAAATTTAAAATTTCATACGCTAGACTTTGGTATTTTGGTGTTTTCATATTAGGCTTTTCATGATGTAACTGATAAGCACAAAGCAAACAAAAGAAACTCATTCATTGAACATCAGTTTAGAACTGGGCACTTCATGTACTTTGTCCTATTTAATCCTCATAATAACTTGCTGTGGTGGTTTAGTCACTAAGTCGTGTCCGACTCTTGCGACCCCATGGACTGTAGCCCGTCAGGCTCTTCTGTCCATGGGATTTTCCAGGCAAGGATACTGGAGTGGGTTGCCATTTCCATAACTTGCTAGTTCATCTTGTTCTTCTAAGTGTGAGAACTAGTACTGAAATCATGACTGTGTGCATCTGTAGTCTAAAAACTCTTTCCAGTAACCATTTTCCCTCTCAAGAAATTACCTTCACAGGCTCAAAATAATGATCAATATCTTGTAGTAAAGTTATTGTATTACAAATCACACAAAAGAATTTCAAAAGTGGCTAGTTAATATGAGTAATTAAATAATTGCAGCCCTAGGTCAGTTTTCCTCTAAACACTCCCAAATCCAATCCATTATTATATAAACAAATGAAACGTTCTTTGATATTTGGTGAGATTTCTCTCATGAGAGTAATTTGTGAGACAGTTCAGTCACATGTTTTATTTTCTACCCATGAGAGGCACTTGTGAAATTAACACAATCCAGTAGAGTTATAGAATATTAAATGACAGTCTGAAATAAAGTAACAAAAGACAAAAGTGAAACAAACTATTCTCTAAGAGATACACTTTTATATAAATAATCAATTTATTAGGACATTTAACAAATTCAAGCAATAGACACTTAAAAAAATTAATTACAAGCCAATTAAAGGGTAAACATCAAGCAAGGCTCCTAACAATCTATATGTTATTAATGGTGCCTTTTTCTTTTTAACTATAAAAGTCTAATAAAAGCCTATAAATCATGCATATATAGAAACAATTTTCAAAGAATCAAATTAACCAGAAGCAATGACTCACGCATGATATTGCCTACAAAAGGGGATGGACAAAGCCAGTTTTCAACATCCCTCACTGACGTCAAGAATAATTCTTGGGATGGGCGTTGCATTCTGTGGGTAATTCTCTTCTCTAGTATTTTTGCAAAAATGACCTTTCAGTGGGATCTGATCCAAAATTCTTTCCAGTGATGTAGACACACTCGTGATTTGTACCTTTGTCACCAACAAATTCCAAAGGCTTGGACTTGGCAGCAATGGATATCAATCTCACACTCATCCCACTCCATGGAAACAAATAGTGAAAACAATTATATTAATCAGTTCTATACACTGCATACATTTTGTGAGGTTTTTTATTTTTACTTCACTCCATGACACAAATCCTTGCTTACAAAAATGCTAGCACAGTGTGCACTTGCTACTTGTCAATATACCTCCATCCTCTTCTGAACCACCAATGGGCTACAAAGACTTAGAGGTTCAGTGATTATAGGATTTGAATGATTTTAACCCCTTTAAATTTGGAAACTCTTTAAATCCCATTATCTCTGCAGCCACTGAGAATTTTTAAATCAGCTTGGCCTTTTCTAGCTCCAGGTCTAAGGATTACAGAGTTTTAAAGACTATAAATGCCTCTTTGCAGTTCTACAAAGAGCTGTCCCCAACCAGCTGACCTCCAGGAAATAAAGCCAGCCATTTCTCCAGCTGGCGACTGCTGATCAGAGTTTCTAAATGGAAAGATATGTACGTTATGCCACAAACCACCAGGAAAACAAGTAATTGCTTCCTCAACTCCACATGAAGCCAGTGAATCAGAAGATCTGATGCAGGAGGGGGCAGCAGACTTTAGACCTGTGTCAGAAAGTGTCTAAGAATGAGAAAACAGGAAATGTCAGGGACCCAAAGAAGCTCACTGGGCCATAGAGGAAGTTCAGGAATGGGAAGCCACCTCGCACCCAAAGAAAAGTTGTTACCATGGACACCCTCAAACCCTATGTGACCCTCTGAGGTCTTACCTCTTGCGTCCTCACATTTATGTATCCATAGTGAGTCCGAAGGGGCCGCCTGTATGTATAGGAGAATGGTATCCATTTCGCACCAGGTTGTCCAAAGCAGTTTAGTAGCAATGGGAAATTCACTTCATTTACAAGGCGCACCACCAGCAGGAAGAGGAATGCTGCTATGAAGCTCACTGCAATCACAGACTTTCTCTACAAAACATTAAAAAAAAGAAGAAGAAGAATGAATGACTTTAGATCAGAAACAGTCTCAGAAAAAGGATGTTTCACTTGGAGACAGAAAACAATTATTTGGTGCCTAGATTGCCCTAATGCACTGAGCCTCTGAAAACAAACCAAGTATGGATTATATTTCCATCCCATTCCTATCTCTCCTTACCTTCCTATCATCCTCGGTGACTCCTATGCAGCTTTCAAAACCCAACTCAACAGATGGCTAACAAACACATGAAAAGATGCTCAACATCACTCATTATTAGAGAAATGCAAATCAAAACCACAATGAGGTACCATTACACACCAGTCAGAATGGCCGCTATCCAAAAGTCTACAAGCAATAAATGCTGGAGAGGGTGTGGAGAAAAGGGAACCCTCTTACACTGTTGGTGGGAATGCAAACTAGTACAGCCACTATGGAGAACAGTGTGGAGATTCCTTAAAAAACTGGGAATAGAACTGCCATATGACCCAGCAATCCCACTGCTAGGCATATACACCGAGGAAACCAGAATTGAAAGAGACGCGTGTACCCCAATGTTCATCGCAGCACTGTTTACAATAGCCAGGACATGGAAGCAACCTAGATGTCCATCGGCAGACGAATGGATAAGGAAGCTGTGGTACATATACACAATGGAATATTACTCAGCCATTAAAAAGAAATACATTTGAATCCGTTCTATTGAGATGGATGAAACTGGAGCCCATTATACAGAGTGAAGTGAGCCAGAAAGAAAAGCACCAATACAGTATACTAATGCATGTATATGGAATTTGAAAGATGGTAATGGTAACCCTATATGTGAGACAGAATAAGAGACACAGATGCATAGAACAGTCCTGTGGACTCTGAGGGAGAAGGTGAGGGTTGGACATTCTGGGACAATAACATTGAAACATGTATATTGTCATATGTGAAGCAGAACACCATTCCATGTTCTATGCATGGGACGGATGCTCAGGGATGGAGCGTTGGGATGACACTGAGGGATGGGAGGGGGAGGGAGGTGGGAGGAGGGTTTGGGAGGGGGAGCACATGTGAATCCATGGCTGATTCATGTCGATGTATGGCAAAAACTACTACAATATTGTAAAGTAATTAGCCCCCAACTAAAATAAAAAAAATAATAATAATAAATAAAAAAAAAAAAAAAAAAAAAAAAAAAAAAAAACCCAACTCAGATTTTCCCATGTATAGGAAACCTGGTCATTTTCCTCCCCAGTATTGTACCCTCACCCCCAATCTATCTACCCTAATAGAGGTAAGAAGCACCATCACTTCAGTACTTTGAAGGCCCTTCTCCTGTTGTGCATTTTTCATGGTATAATTCCTTACATGACTTTTATTTCATGTAATTTTGAGTTTCTGGAGAACTGAGCTGCACTAAGCCATATTGCTCTGTATCCTAGGTCCTTAACACAGTACATAATGTAGGCACCCACAAACATGTGTGTGAATGAACAAATGGATTTTGCACATTCTGGTAGACCCAGTCTCATTATAAATCATTATTCTGTTTCTTTATCTAGCACCCTTTACAGGCAAGAAACTTTGTGCTATAGGATATGCAAAAGTAAGATTCAAAAAAGCTAACACTAACAGTAGGGAAAAAAAAAAAACACATCAAGCAGCATAAGAACATCCCCTAAATGTGTCTGTCATCAAACCAGAGTAGGAGCAACTGCATCAGACTGCCACGGGGAAAGGAGAGCTGTATTTGTGCTTGAGCTTGATAAAATGTATGCATTTTTCACTAGACACGTGTGAGCAGAGCTTTCTAGGAAGAGAGAACAGAGTAAGGAGGCAAGAAAACATGAGGTTATTCATAGCCACATAGCATTTTATTTTACTGTGACACAGAGAAGAAGAAAAAGCTGAAAATAACGACGATAACTTTATAGACTGTCTCAGATACCAAGCTGAGAAGTCTCTACTGAGTTTGCTGGATGACGGAAAACTGAAGGAGATTTTTTGTTCATTTAATTTTTGAAATGTGACTGTTATGTTATAATCAAATGCCAGTGTTTGAGGCACTGTGGAGCAGAGTGAAACCAAACATAGGCAGCAACTAGTTAGGCAAGTATTCCAATTGGCTAGGACAGAAGTAATGAGGGATGGAAGTGAGAATAGTGGCAGGGGGTAGAAAAAAGGTGAGAAAAGACATGAGAAACTCAATTTAGGTGGGATACAGAAACCTTGGCTTCTGATTGAGTAGAAGTGGCAGACAAAAAATTCAGAGATGCCTGAGATGTTGAGTTTAGGTAGCTGCAATAACACTTATCATATCAGGAGAAACCAGGGTGGTCAGGGCAGGAAATGATTTAAGAGAGGAAGAGGACAAAGAGCTTGACTTTCTAAGTCCTTGTTCTCAAGGACAAATGGGTCATCAAGGGGTCAGACAGAAAGTCAAGTCTAGCATAAGAAGAAAGAAGAGAGCTGAGGACAGATGTTAGGAACAACACTGCCTTCTTTCCAGGGTAAAGAGACAATGAAATATTCCTTCCTGAAGGAAGGGCTTTGCCCTTGATTCTTCTTCAAACTTGAGGGAAACCAAATAACTTTCTGGGAAAGACTGAATGCTTGTTGTTGGTGCTGTTGTGTTTTTAGCTTGACACTTTCTGGTGGAGTCAGCTTCCTTTTACTCCTCACAGAATGTCCCAAAGAAGAAAAGAAGCCCAAAGCTGGCCCCTGAATCCTCCCTAGGCCCATGGTCACAGTCTCTGAAAGGGCAACAGAATAAGGCCTCAAAGTCAGACACCCAAAGGAAGTCTTCTCTCTTGCCCAGCTCCCAGAATTTGTAAAAGTCCCATTCATCCCCCTGTCTAGCCAGCCTAATTTTCCAATCACCTGAAAGTCCCTTGAGTTCTGCTTCCTCAAAACCCCTTATCTCACCACTTACTACCACAGCCTTACCTCATTTAACCTTCTAATCATGAAAAACTGTTTTAATTTGTTCCTCTGTGGGATCATTATGTCCACAACATTGCAATGTGTCACGGTAACAGCTTAAATGAGGTGATGGATCTTACAAGTTTAAAGGGACATAGACCAGAACAGATGGCTAAATAAAAGCAAAGGGACCAGTCACCCATTAAGTAAACAGGGAAGAACCTTTTTTATCGCCATCCGGTAGTTTGTTGCAAACCAGTAGCTTGTTTTGAAGGAAACCAGGTGGGATTTGTGCCTTTGTCTCTTCCAGAGCCCAGCGTGGCTCTCTGCTTCTCTTAGCTGCCGCATTGCACTGCATGGCTGGGGTTGGGGGACAAAAGCGTGGAGGGCCTGCCTGCATTCACTGATCTCACAAAACAACACATACATAATGCACCCATGAGAGGAAAATAAATCAGTCATTTTGAGAGAAACTTCAAAATGGAATGAAATCATAGTTGTAAAAGCCTGCTACCTAGCAATCCATGTCTGCCTCCCATGTTCTATCAAAGGGAACCAAGTAATGAGCACAGAGAGGATGAGGGGGGCAAATGGGGAGTGAAAGCCAGACACTCACTCCTCTGCACTGGAACTACATCACAGTCTACAGTGGGCAGACAGGCTTCTTTCATGGCTCTGGCTTCCAGCCTTGATTCTGTTGCATTGTCTGACCCTCATTCTTTGCCTTCTTTCGTATTTCCATATTCTTATTTAACATAAACTCATTCTCATAGTGCTAATATGAAACACCCTGATGTTTCACTAGAAAAGGTCTACAAGCATATTCTGGGCTCAAGGACAACAGGACTTAATGTGGAGTGCATTCTTCTAGTAGTCCCTTCTGCCAGATCATGATCTTGAGTTTCAATAGCTAAAACAAAACCACAATGAGGCTACTCGAAGTTTCCACACATCAGAATGCAGTGAGAATATGTGTGTGTGTCTATATAGGGACATAGGAGTTAGAGAAGTTATAAAATACCAACATGCCAACCAAAATACCAACATGATATGTTGTTGTCATTTAGTTGCTAAGTCATGTCCAACTCTGTGTGACTGCATGGACTGTAGCCTCCTTTCTCCTCTGTCCATGGGATTTCTCAGGCAAAATACTGGAGTGGGCTGCCATTTCCTTCTCCAGGGGATCTTCCTGGGCCAGGGCTTGAACCCATGTCTCCTGCATTGACAGGCACTGGCAGGCGGATTCCTTACTGCTGAGCCACCAGAGATGTGCATCCATGATATACGTGAATATATTTACTTCAAGTCACAACTGCACATTGAGTCCACACTCTGTATAGACTTGGCGAGGTGCTGTAAAACAGAAATAAAACTACAGAAGATAGACAAGCCATGCTTGCAAAGAGTCACAACTTACTACACCTGGCAAGTGAACAGAAAATTAGAATACCACATATCAAATGGGGTGACAGAGGTATGCACAGGGCAGTGTGGTACCCCAGAGGAAGAGGGGGAGAGCCATGCATGAAACAATTTAAAGAATGCTTGTCTGAAGAGGTGATGTTCAAATGGAGTCCTGAAGAATGAGGAGGAGTTAGACAAGTGGAGATGAGAAGGGCATTCCAGGCAGAGGGAACAGTTTAGACAAAGGCACAGAAGTTTTTGAAAGGCCTGAATTTGGTCAGAAACATGCAAGTCATTTGATAAGAAGAATACATTTGATATGTAGTGGGAGATATGCTTGGAAGTGGACAATGTTCAAATCATAACAAAAAATAATAAACCAAATGCATAAAGTCAGATGCATTTATTTGTCCCACTTCCCATACATGAGGATAATGAAAAGATAAATGCATAAAGTGCTGTTTCATAACTCTAAAGTATTCTTCACTTTCCAATCAAGTGAAAATGTATCTATCACTTTATCTTATTACAAATTGCCAGTTAACATACCACAACTTTCAGTTTCCAGTGGTTTGACTTTAGTTTATCCTATCAGTTGCTTCTTCTTTTAACTGTTTTGAGTCCATCAACAGTCAGCAAATGACTCTACTTGTTTACACATGTGTTCTACATCTAACAATTTGTTTATGGAATTGATCACTGCTGCCTTTATTGAAGTAATCAGAGTATTCCCCAGATTCAACAACCAACAATTAGGTAAGAGGCAACAGTAAGTACTTGTCAAGTTAATAATGTATAAGATTCAGTTAAACAAACTTTTCACATTGTAGAAAACAGATATAAATTTAATAAGTCATTCCTCTAAGCTCAAACAGTGAACACTAAATGATATAATAGGTGGAAAAAGCAAAGCACAGGTTAGGGAACCTAGTGAACACTCAAAAATGGAAGATGTCACTATTATAATATGACCACTAACTGTGAAATCCTTGAAGGACATGAGCCAGTGATGAGCACAGGCCAGCCTGTGGGAACACACGATAAATACTGAGAGATACCTTTTTCTTAAATATCCCAAGCAGCTGCAGACACATGAACATTCAGCACAACTCATCCACACAAGTTCTGAGAGAATGTCACCATGCCCAAATAGATCTGATGAATTGCTTTACGGAAAGCTTTCTCCTTTTGGGCAAGTCTGAAGGGGCCTTTAACAGCTGAGACATTTAGAATTTAATCCCCTCTGTGCTGCAAAAATATGCATCAAAAATGTGGCATTCCAGTTGCTTGCTCTTTAGAGTAGGAATATCATTTATCAGACTTTACAGCAGGAATATCTATTTCAAAATAAAACCCACAGAGAATTCTTGATTTAGAAAGAAAACAATTGCAGAGATCTGGACCTAACAATTTTGCAACCCACATTAACATTTTTATGTTTTGATTCTTTTTATCACAGATTTTAACCACGAAATATGTTCTTTAACTTTTAGGTTAGTTGGTTGGTAGATTTTTTTGGTTTATTTTCTGTAAATGATAGACAACAGCATAAAGTTATATTTTTCTATTTAAATTGTATTATTTAATGACTGAATTAGTTGCTTATGTGGTAAAATGGCACACTTTTGTCCATATGTTACACTTACTCAATAATAAATATGAAACACAGTGTCAGTTGTATTATTTATACCATTACTCAGTAATCTCACACAGTGATGGGAACCTACTCACTGCTTACTTGTGACTTATCAAATACGATTTCTTTTCCTGCATAAAAAGCTATATCTTCAATGTAATTCTACCTTGTGCCATTGGCCAAGCTCCAAATCTGGTCTCCCTGAATGCAACAAAGCTTCATCCCTTTTGTATAAGGATGAATTAGCAAAGCTCAGGGTATATAAATAAAACCTACATTTGTTTCATTGTGTTTATTGAATCAACAAACTGGATCCTGACTGTTAAACTATGGTGATCTCTGGGGAAAATCTCACTCATGTGTTGGGGGGGGTGGGGTAAGAAAAAGAGGCTAAAAAAAAAGTGGACAATCCTAGACTGGTGGAGTCCACACAGGAGCTTATCAAGGGCAGCCTTAGGCAGCTAGCTGGTAATAGAATCATTGAGGCCATCAAGGAGAGAGTAGTGAATGTCAAACAAGGTCAGCAGGGGAGAATAAGCAGCACTTCAGAATCCAGGAGGCTAATGAAGAAAATGTGATAGGAAAAAGCAATACATTTGGAAAGCGAGCTTTGAAGAGGGCAGAAGAGTGAAGTTACAAATGTAGGAAGGGATTTGGTTATAGGAAGTTATACATCATGCCAAAGAGTCTGCACTTTCAGTATAGACTCTGAAGAAGGGGTCTACATGTGGGATCGAGAGAGTCAGATTTGATCACGGAAAGCTCACTGTGGAGGCGGTGTAGTAAGTAAATGGAGAAGCTAGAAAGATCCTTCAAAAAAGACAATGAAAAAAGGCAACAATGGACTCCTTCTTCAGATATCACTAACGGCACTAAAAATTCTCAATATGAAAACTACAATTATTACTTTCAGTGATTGGCTTTTCTTTTCCTAGAAGAGCCAATGGGAATAAAGTCCAGATATAGTAGACATGGGTGAATAACCATCATAAACTTAACAGAAGATAACATTTAATGAGTGTTATCAGTTGGGAGAAATATTTCTGTAATCCCTACCTTCTAGATTAAGAAATAGAGATATACAGAGGTTGAGTAATGTGTCCAAGGTCTCAGAGCAAGAAAATAGTAAAGACAGCTATGGAACTCAGATATTCTGACTCTGCTGCTGCTGCTGCTAAGTCGCATCAGTCATGTTCGACTCTGTGCAACCCCATAGACAGCAGCCCACCAGGCTCTGCCATCCCTGGGATTCTCCAGGCAAGAACACTGGAGTGGGTTGCCATTTCCTTCTCCAGTGCATGAAAGTGAAAAGTGAAAGTGAAGTTGCTCAGTTGTGTCCGACTCTCAGCGACCCCATGGACTGCAGCCTACCAGGCTCCTCTGTCCATGGGATTTTCCAGGCAAGAGTACTGGAGTGGGGTGCCATTGCCTTCTCCGATTCTGACTCTAGAGTCTGTCTTTTAGTGTATGAATTAACTAAGTTGTTAATTGTTACTTATACCAAGAGGAACTCTCTTATAGGACTGGTTCAGAAATTTTAAAAACTGGTATCAGCCATAAGCAGATTTTGTAATACATTTTGTCAATAAGCAAAATACCTAATTCATATGGAAAATTAAGAGGCTGATCTGAAGCATGGTAATTATATTTATTTCAAAATCAGTAATTTGTGGACAAATTTAATTCTGGCTTTATTCCCAGTATTAAAAATACAGTTACAGGGTACCATGCATTAGCTCTAAGGGAAAATAAAGCGATTATTCCTCTACTTGTGCTAGAGAATATTAGGTACCCTTAGTCAATCAATAGTATGGAGTCTTAATTCAGGAAGTCTACAGGAACCAACATGACTGAATGGGTATGTCTTCCCTTCTCAGCTCCACAATTCCATAATCTTTTTATTCAATGAAGATTCAGCTAAACAGCAAAATATTGATGGTTTCTTTAAATAAATGTACACATAAATATATAAATAAATAAAGTCAAAACACTAAAGTGAGTTTTTTAAGTTGTAAAACATCTTCAATATGGTGATCTACTTTAATGTGGAGCCACATCAACATGTCACTTTCAGACATGGGTACAGTCCAATAAGAAATACAAATCCAATCAACAAAAACCAAAGCAGTAGAGTTCTCATGGGCATCCCCATTGTCATAAACTATTCATGCAAAATGCTAGGAAAATTACGGGTGGCCAAAATTCTATTTCTGCTTTATTGACTATGCCAAAGCCTTTGACTGTGTGGATCACAATAAACTGCGGAAAATTTTGAAAGAGATGGGAATACCAGACCACCTGACCTGCCTCTTGAGAAATCTGTATGCAGGTCAGGAAGCAGCAGTTAGAACTGGACATGGAACAACAGACTTGTTCCAAATAGGAAAAGGAGTACATCAAGGCTGTATATTGTCACCCTGCTTATTTAACTTATATGCAGAGTACATCACGAGAAATGCTGGGCTGGAGGAAGCACAAGCTGGAATCAAGATTGCCAGGAGAAATATCAGTAATCTCAGATATGCAGATGATACCATCCTTATGGCATAAAGTGAAGAGGAACTAAAGAGCCTCTTGATGAAAGTGAAAGAGTAGAGTAAAAAAGTTAGTTTAAAGCTCAACATTCAGAAAACTAAGATCATGGCATCTGGTCCCATCACTTCATGGCAAATAGATGGGGAAACAGTGGAAACCGTGGCTGACTTTATTTTTCTGGGCTCCAAAATCACTACAGATGGTGATTGCAGCCACGAAATTAAAAGACGCTTACTCCTTGGAAGGAAAGTTATGAACAACCTAGACAGAATATTAAAAAGCAGAGACATTACTTTGCCAACAAAGGTCCATCTAGTCAAGGCTATGGGTTTTCCAGTGGTCATGTATGGATGTGAGAGTTGGACTATAAAGGCTGAGCACAGAAGAATTGATTCTTTTGAACTGTGGTGTTGGAGAAGACTCTTGAGAGTCCCTTGGACTACAAGGAGATCCAACCAGTCCATTCTAAAGGAGATCAGTCCCGGGTGTTCATTGGAAGGACTGATGTTGAAGCTGAAACTCCAATATTTTGGCTACCTGATGCAAAAAGCTGACTCATTTGAAAAGACCCTGATGCTGGGAAAGATTGAAGGCAGGAGGAGAAGGGGATGACAGAGGATGAGATGGTTAGATGGCATCACCGACTCAATGGACATGAGTTTGGGTAAACTCTGGGAGTTGGTGATGGACAGGGAGGCCTGGCATGCTACGGTTCATGGGGTCGCAAAGAGTCAGACATGACTGAGTGACTGAACTGAACTGACTGAAAATCTCTTCATGGATTTTTTTTTCCTCCAAAGGAAACTTCCTGTAGCTGCAAACACTATGTGCTGTGCTTAGTCGCTCAGCTGTGTCTGACTCTTTGCGACCCCATTGACTGTGGCTGGCCAGGCTCCTCTGTCCGTGGTGATTATCCAGGTAAAAATACTGGGCTGGGCTGCCATTCCCTTCTCCAAGGGATCTTCCCAAGCCAGGGATCAAACCCAGGTCTCCTGCATTGCAGGCAGATTTTTTTACTGTCTGAGCCACCAGGGAATCCCAAGAATACTGGAGTGGGTAGCCTATTCCTTCTCCAGTGTATCTTTTCAACCCAGGAATCGAACCGGGGTCTTCTGCATTGCAGGCGGATTCTTTATCAGCTGAGCTACCAGGGAAGCCTATAGAAAAGTTCAAGTTAACATGAACATTATGAGTATCAGATGGCATGTTAAGAGGTCACACTGAACTTCCTAACACTTATTTTAAAATCTAATGAAAAATGTCAGTATGTTTTCAATATGCCTGCACATTCTTCTTATTTTATTTGAGGAGGGTATTTAGGTTTTCTGGCCTAATATGATTTTCAAACTGCTACAATATCAAATGAAAACAATCATGGCTACATTCAACTGAGTTTATTTTGTAAAAGTATATAAAACCAGTTTTATATCATTTTGATTCTTCATCTTAAACATATTGCTTCAGCATATATCCTTTGATATAGAGAAAGAAATCAAAGTTCTTCAGAAACACAAGATAGAACTGAAGATGATACTGAATACGTAAAATGAAGGACCCGGCAAGCAAAATGTCTCATTGTGGCTGTACAGATAGACATAGAGAGATTTAATCCAAAAGGCCAGTTCTCATGGTGAGAGCATCAGAGATTGGGGCAAATGAACCTAAAGTTATGTTTTTTCCCTTAAATCTTTGTACTTATAAGAAGAAATATGTTCCAGTCTACCCACTGTTTTCTCCCTATCTCCTGGCATTCTGTTGAGGGAAGAGAGGTGCTAACTAACCAGGGGTGATGCAGATAATTAGGTCAGCAGACCAAATGTTTTTGTTTTATTCTCAGCCAACACATAGTCTTCATTGGCCTTACTAGGTTTCTACAAACATCAGCTTGGCACCTTTCACTCTTAAACCATTGAGTTTGTCTTTTAGAATCCAATTCTTACTTTGTGTTTAGGACACAGAAGTGGAGCATAAGGATAAATTCTGGTGGTCCTAATGTCATTAGGGCAGGGGTCCTGCCCAGGAGCATCATGATAATGATTAGAATGACAAGGATGAATCTATATGGCATTACAGTATACAGCATTTACCTTAAGCACTTTCAGACTTACCACCTCACATGATTCTCCACAAAGCCAGTGAAATAAGACGAGATGGTCAGATGCTTGAACGTTTCATCTCCCATCTATCCTTTCATTCCCTTCATGTTTCCAGCTGGACTTCTCACTATGCTCCAATGCCCCTTGGCTACCCAGTTCCTGAGACTTTGTCTGGGCTGCTCCCTACTGTGGCCCTGCTGTGTTTTACCACCCCCATTTCTACAAGTTCTAGTATAACTCAGCCTAAATCATGTAATCTTCCTAAAGCTCTCTATTTCTCCCTGCCTCCCAGTTCATAAATAACGGTGGGGTGGGTAGTGAAAGAAGATAGAAGAAAGAAATTAGCAGAAATGCAGAGTGAGGAAGGGAGGGAGATGATTCTTCTATAATTCTGATTTATAAAAATTCCTCAAGGATGGAACAAAGTCTGAGAAACATCTCTCATACAGGCAGCATGAAACACAGTGTCTTGAATTTAAAAGAATGAATATCAAATATTTGTTGAAGAAAAAAAAGAATAAAAGAGAGAAAGAAAGGATGGATGGATTCAAAGTTATTCTCTTCTAAATATAGGCAGTAAATCATCCAAAAAGTTGTAGTTTAGGATCATTAGGAAAAAAAATGTTTTCTTATGAGAGGAAGACTCAAAAATTTTTCCTTTCTTTCTTCTTCATAATTCACTTTACTTAAAACTATCTGTGTAGATTTGATGTGAACATGGAGAGGAGACAAGGGAGGAACCCCTGGATGGGGGAACATAAAGTGGGAAGAATTCTAGTCGTTGTTGAACTGGACTGTTCAATGAGCATTGCTTTGAAGTTCTGGTAGAACTCACAGATCTGCTTAGAGCAACATCCTTTTTACAGCACATAAAGAAAAGACTTACAATAATTCACATTTTTAAGAAAACCGGCTCTTGTCCAAGGAAAAAGCTTAAAGCTAGAATCCCACATCATGGAATGAGAAGTGGATAACAACAGGGTAGCCTGTCCTTCTAATAAGGACAATGGCCCATTTTCTGAAAGTAGGAACTTGCAACTGTTAACTGTGTGCTCAGCAAGTATCAGGTACTGTGCCAGGAATCTTATAGGGATGAAATTAGATTCTCACCAGCAGCCTATCTGTAGACTCAGGGTGGTCAAGTTACACTAAATGAGCCAATATAGGTAACCTTGGGCACACTGTATAACCTGTTTGTGCTTCTGTTTTCTTACATGAAATTGGCGGGGGCAGGGTGGATAGCACCTGCCTAATATGATTGTTAAAGGTTTAAATGAGTTACTACATATGAAGGGCATTACAGCACTGCCTGGCAAAAGGAAAGTGCTTAACACGTGCTAGCTTTTATTGTTAGAGTATCTCATCAGATCTAAGACACCATCCATTGTTCATCACAACATTACTCTAAATATGTTAAAAAAGGAAACCAAGGTGGGGAGCTGACACAAAAATGCTATTCCTTTCAAGTTAGAATATTCTAGAAATAAAGGTGCCATCCAAAAAGGCACAGTAAGAAGACAGAAAGGAAAAACAATCTCCCCCAAGAACCTGAACCACAGTCAGGTACTCAAGCAGCCTTCTGATACAAGCTCACACTACCATTGTGATTCAAGGAAAAAGTCAGTAAATAATTCAATTTAAAGTGGTCTCTGGATGGTAGTATCCCTAGATAACCATCTGAAACAACACACAAATCCCATCTGCATGAATTAAACTTTATTGTAGGCAAATAGCAAATGCAAGGTACTGTGTATAAGACTCTGTTCATTTTCAGAGATGCAAAAATAAAATAGAAAGATATTTTTAAATAAATGAAATTTCCTGGAGAAGGAAAGGGCAACCCACTTCAGTATTCTTGCCAGGAGAATTCCATGGACAGAGGAGCCTGGCAGGCTACAGTCCATGGGGTCACAAAGAGTTGGACATGACAGAGCGACTGAGCAATGGTGGTATTGCTGGGGAACAAAGAGAACCAGGAATGGAGCTTGAACTATTGTAAACACCTGTCCCTCACCCTAAACTGTAAAGGAAGCATAACCACAAATCCACAGAGTCTGACAGAGTCCTAGAACTTCCCAGGACACTGGAATTCACAAATATAAAAATGCTCAAGGGTTTTTTTTTTTTTTTCTCTTGTCCAGATTGCACAAGTTGAAAAAATAAAAAATCACCTTCTTTTTTGGAAAATGTTTAGACTACCCTGCACACACATGCATATGGGCCCCATCTCCATGCACCGATATCAACTGTTGCACCTCCTAGTATCTCTCTAAAGAATGCTCTTGGAGGTCAAAGTTGAACCTTAGCAGAGGAATGTATACATATTAAACAGTCTTTTTATGAACAGAAATAGAGTTTTGCCAGAGCATAAGTTTCATGATGATAATAAATAGTACTGTGCCATGAACATTTGAATTTCTAAGTAACACAGGTTTCCTATCAATTCTGGACTTAACATTAACATTGCATTGACAGTAATTTGAATTGCTCATGAAACATAAAGTCTATTAGTTTATTACTTACAGTTTCCTGTGCTAAAATAGCAAAGGCAGAAAGATCTCCATTGTTATGCACAAGGTCTGTCACCAGTGAGTTCCTGATATATTTTTTATCATAACCAGGTCAGTGCTGTATTTCTTTTTTTTTTTTTTTTTAGTGCTGTATTTCCTATAGCCTACTAGCCATCTCTATTTGGACATCTGAGGTAACTCAAATTCAATAGCAGTTGTCCAGATCCAAACTAATGATACCTTCTCTTCCTCATCTACAGTGTGCTTCTGAGTAGCTGCCATTAAAGTCACTTTGGAGTCCCAATAATTAAAACCTCACCTCTGCTAAGTAGCTATATAACATGGGGCATCTTAATTTTCTTTGTCCTTGTTTCTCATCTATAAAATCATAGAATCATTAAGAAAATTCAATAATGAGAAAACACATAAAGGACCAAGCTTAGGACTGAGCACATAGCAGGCAATAAATGATCATTAATTTCCTTCTGTTCTCCACATACTAGTCCCCTACACAAGCTGTCATTTTTTCATGGAATGTCTTCTTTTCTTTGTGTCAGAAAAGTGAAAGTGAAAGAAAGCAAAAGTCACTCAGTCATGTCTGAGGAGCTTGCCAGGCTCCTCTCACCATGGAATTCTTCAGGCCAGAACATGAGTGGGTAGCCGTTCCCTTCTCCAGGGGATCTTCCCCACCCAGGGACTGAACCCAGGTCTCCCCCATCGCAGGTGGATTTTTTACTGTCTGAGCCACCAGGTAAGCCTCTGTCAGAAAACTGCTACTTATTCTTTGAGACCAAATCCAAAAGGTCATCTCTTCCAAAATGATCCTTACCACCCTTGCACTTTTTTCTGAGGCATAATTCATGAAGATAATTCATCTGGTAATTATTTAATTACCAGACAACCTTCATCATTCAACCAAATTCTGCAAACACATAGCATACCATGCCTCCACATTCTTTTTCCCCAGACAGACATTACTAATCAACCATAGTATCATTTCTCCCTGAGTAGGGACGCAAATTCAAAACTCTTTCAAACATGATGCTCCAGGCAGTAGCAATGCTAATAAATCAGCTTGGTATATTTACCTCTGTGGCAGAAAACAGGTAGCAACTTAAGATCAGAGGCTATGTCTTGATAAGTTTATAACCCATGTGACCACAGATATGATTGTTATTCTCTCTAGGTCTTGATTTCCTCATCTGTATGACAGACTATTTTTAGAAAACTAGCTGGTGGTCAAGTCTAATGACACTGTAATGATGACCAGGGACCCTGATTGGTCAAAACTGATGTCAGTTCCAGGAAGGTTTGCAGCACAGCTCTGCACAAGGCCCCTACTCTGGGTCCAGGCCCATTTCTTATCACAGAGTCAGGCAAGCCTTTAGACACTTGAAAATTGAACCTGGTGTCTATGTAATTGAAATAGAAATAGGGTGAGAATTTGTGATCTTTCAACTTGGTAGATAGCAGCTGCCACTTACAAAAGCCTACCTGATTGCAGTTATTTTGTACCTGCTGAGAAAAAGTTTGCAGCAAAAGAGATTATTTCCTTTTTAACCCTTGTCTGAAAAGAAGTTTCCATGTAATTTGACCCAGTTGTATAGAATAGGATCAGGTTCAGTCTTTCACATTTATATGGACACTAGCAGGTTAACACCCCTAGCCAAACCACTTCCACTGAGTCTTGGCCCTATCAATAGGAATTTTAAATGTCCACTGAGTTACTTTGTAGAAAACTTGATATCAAAGCAAAGAGAGTCTGAACATTTTCAATTCTATGTATATTTATTAAAATAAGAAAAAAAATCTGTTTTTGTATCTTATGTATGTGTGTGTGTGTTAGTTGCTTAGTCGCGTCAGACTCTTTGCAACCCCATAGACCACAGCCCACCAGGCCCCTCTGACCTTGGGATTCTCCAGGCAAGAACACTAGAATGGGTTGCTATTTCCCTCTCCAAAAGGAACTACAGAAAGAAAGAAAGTGAAGTCGCTCAGTCGCGTCCGACTCTTTGCGACCCCATGAACAGTAGCTTACCAGGCTCCTCCATCCATGGAATTTTCCAGGCAAGAGTACTGGAGTGGGTTGCCATTTCCTTCTCCATTGTAGCTTATAAGTGACTGCATTAAAGATGAAGTTTCTCTGGAGATTAGTTCTATGAGCCAAATATTCAGATTTATTCAAACATTATCATAAAAATATATGCCATGGTAGTTCCAGGAAAAGAATTACCAATAAATAGTTGTGAAGAAACAAAGGCCATTTCCTTAGATTTAGAAACAGATTCAGTGGATGAGAGGTAAGGTTGTGCTAGATCTTAATATTTAAACTAAAATTTCAGCTCTGGTGCCAAAGACCCTGCCTAGGTGGGTAGTCTTTTACAGAATTAGGTCCCAATGATTAAACTTTCAAAACCCCTAAAGGGTTTACCACCATCACTAACACTGAACTTCCTATTTACTAAGTGTCTCTGTTCACTGTTGGAATAACTAGCTTAGGACTATGAACTCTTGAAAAACCGAAGCTCTGCCTCTCATGTTCACCAGTGCTTCACCTCCCACAAAAGCAGCCAAGCCAGCAGCCTCGTGTAAACAGACCTCCAAAACACATGAGGAATCTGGAAACAGTTCTGGAGGCCTGCCTGAGTGTGACACAGATCATCTTCTCTAACCACATGTCTACTGGTCTCACTCAGTCAGCTACAGGACTTCCCTGGTGGCTGAAATAGTAAAGAATCCACCTTCCAATGCAGGAGACTCGGGTTCAATCCTTGGGTCAGGAAGATACCCTGGAGAAAATGACAACCCACTCCAATATTCTTGCCTGGGAAATTCCATGGACCCAGGAGCCTGGCCGGCTACAGTTCATGGGGTCACAAAGAGTTGGGCATGACTTAGAGAGTAAACAACAAAAAGTCAGTTACAAGGGCGAGGCCACCTCCACGCCCTTGTTTGCTCTCTAACCACCTAACCACCAATGACTAGGATGGTGCTTAGAAAACACATCATTCCTGTTCACTTAAAAAAAAAACAATATTTGCTGATTTTGTTCGATAATTTCCCAAAGCATGAAGTTGGACCATAGTCAGCATATTTTGACATTTTTCTGTGATTTGTTATTTTTAGGCGATATTTTGCAAATCGGGCTTTGCTCCTGATTTTAACAAAGCCTTTTCTTCCTGAGCAAAACAGATGAGCAGTTCAGCAAGACAGGGAGGCTTTTATCTGCAAAAAAATCTGCCTTTCAGCAGAGCAGACAATACAAGCAAAACGGAGGCAAACACATGCAATATTTCCTGTATGTGAGTTGTGAGTCTTTTCTCCTGTGGGATGAGCAAGTGGCAAGATAGTTTATTCCCGTGTGGCACTGATAGCAGGGCCTGAATACTTCTGAATATATCACTTTTATTGCCTTTTATACTGAATTACTGTGAAGGAAAAAATACTTTTGTGAGAATTCAAAATCAAAATACTTTAGGAGCTTTTAGAATCTACCTCTGGGACATAAAGAAAAGCTTAAGAAAACAAATAAATCTGCTCTGCTGAGGGATACCACATACCACTCCCACTGAGAGAGGGCCCCTTCACAGAAAGGGAGACATTATCAAATATTTATGTTGACTTTCAAGGAAAAAGTAAGTGTTCTATTTCAGGTCCAGAAACTCTGAACCTGTCTCTGCTGCTTTAGAACTTGCTATGTAAGGGATAAAATTTGCCCCAGGTGCTTTGGCCGCAGCATTTCAACACCTCATGCTTCTTCTGTGACTTGATTTAAGATGCTTCCTAAATGGTTTTGCCAAGAGAACGCACTGGTCATAGCAAACACCCTCTTCCAACAACGCAAGAGAAGACTCTACACATGGACATCACCAGATGGTCAACACCGAAATCAGATTGATTATATTCTTTGCAGCCAAAGATGGAGAAGCTCTATACAGTCAGCAAAAACAAGACTGGGAGCCAACTGTGGCTCAGAACATGAACACCTTATTGCCAAATTCAAACTTAAATTGAAGAAAGTGGGGAAAACCACTAGACCATTCAGCTATGACCTAAATCAAATCCCTTTTGACTATACAGTGGAAGTGACAAATAGATTTAAGGGACTAGATCTGATAGACAGAGTGCCTGATGAACTATGGATGGAGCTTCGTGACATTGTACAGGAGACAGGGATCAAGACCATTCCCAAGAAAAAGAAATGCAAAAAAGCAAAATGGCTGTCTGAGGAGGCCTTACAAATAGCTGTGAAAAGAAGAGAAGTGAAAAGCAAAGGAGTAAAGGAAAGATATTCCCATCTGAATGCAGAGTTCCAAAGAATAGCAAGAAGAGATAAGAAAGCCTTCCTCAGTGATCAATGCAAAGAAATAGAGGGAAACAACAGATTAGGAAAGACTAGAGATCTCTTCAAGAAAATTAGAGATACCAAGGGAATATTTCATGCAAAGATGGGCTCGATAAAGGACAGAAATGGTATGGACCTAACAGAAGCAGAAGATATTAAGAAGAGGTGGCAAGAATACAGAGAAGAACTGTACAAAAAAGATCTTCACGACTCAGATAATCACAATGGTGTCATCACTCAGGACTGGAAAGGGTCAGTTTTCATTCCAATCCCAAAGAAAGGCATGCCAAAGAGTGCTCAAACTACCACACAATTGAACTCATCTCACACGATAGTAAAGTAATATTTAAAATTCTCCAAGCCAGGCTTCCACAATATGTGAACTATGAACTTCCAGATGTTCAAGCTGGTTTTAGAAAAGGCAGAGGAACCAGAGATCAAATTGCCAGCATTCACTGGGATCATCGAAAAAGCAAGAGAGTTCCAGAAAAACATCTATTTCTGCTTTATTGACTATGCCAAACCTTTTGACTGTGTGGATCACAATAAACTGTGGAAAATTCTGAAAGAGATGGCAATACCAGACCATCTGAGCTGTCTCTTGAGAAATCTGTATGCAGGTCAGGAAGCAACAGTTAGAACTGGACATGGAACAACTGACTGGTTCCAAATAGGAAAAGGAGTATATCAAGGTTGTATACTGTCACCCTGCTTATTTAACTTATATGCAGAGTACATCATGAGAAACGCTGGGCTGGAAGAAGCACAAGCTGGAAGCAAGATTGCCGGGAGAAATATCAATAACCTCAGATATGCAAATAACACCACCCTATGGCAGAAAGTGAAGAGGAACTAAAAAGCCCCTTGATGAAAGTGAAAGAGGAGAGTGAAAAAGTTGGCTTAAAGCTCAACATTCAGAAAACTAAGATCATGGCATCTGGTCCCATCACTTCATGGCAAATAGATGGGGAAACAGTCGAAACCGTGTCAGACTTTATTTTTCTGGGCTCCCAAATCACTGCAGATGGTGATTGCAGCCGTGAAATTAAAAGACGCTTACTCTTTGGAAGGAAAGTTATGACCAACCTAGATAGCATATTTAAAAGCAGAGACATTACTTTGCCAACAAAGGTCCATCTAGTCAAGGCTATGGTTTTTCCAGTAGTCATGTATGGATGTGAGAGTTGGACAGTGAAGAAAGCTGAGCGCCGAAGAACTGATGCTTTTGAACTGTGGTGTTGGAGAAGACTCTTGAGAACCCCTTGGACTGCAAGGAGATCCAACCAGTCCATCCTAAAGGAGATCAGTCCTGTGTGTTCATTCGAAGGACTGATGTTGAAGCTGGAACTCCAATACTTAGGCCACCTCATGCGAAAAGTTGACTCATTGGAAAAGACTCTAATGCTGGGAAGGATTTGGGGCAGGAGGAGAAGGGGATGTCAGAGGGTGAGATGACTGGATGGCATCACCGACTCGATGGACATGGGTTTGGGTAGACTCTGGGAGTTGGTGACGGACAGGGAGGCCTGGCATGCTGCAATTCATGGGGTCGCAAAGAGTCGCACACGACTGAACGACTGAACTGACTGATAACTAGCACTCAGTGAGTATTCAGTAAACGTCTCTTCTTTTTCCTACTCCCTAATCTCTCTATTCATCCTACATCATAAGAGCAACAATTTGTAACCACTAAGTCTCAGTTCAGCAAAGGTGGGAACACACACACACACACACACACACACACACAGATTCTAACTTACCTTTACCAAAGGCAGTAGTACTAAAGTCCAACACCTCCAAAGAATAATGCACTTGGTAGAACATTCTGAGTTTTAAACTACAAAGGCCCATGCTAGTAACACCTTGAAATACAACCTTTGGGTCTCCTTAGTTGGAAAAATCTTCAAGAACCTCTTTGATATCAAAGAACATACCTATTTTCGGTAGCTTTAAACTATAATTGCTCAGGCTCCCTGGTGGGTAAAAAAAAATAAAGTCTCATACAGAGAAAGAAAACATCTCAATAAAGTCTTCTTGAGGAAAAAAATCTCTCACTGGTTTGCAAAATTCTTGACAGAGCTTTTTTCATAGCATGGAGTGGAGAAGCTGCCAGGAAGAAGAATCAGATTGTAATGGGAGGAACAAGTAAAGAATTACAGTGGTCCAAATCCTGATCACTTTTTACAAATAGAACATCTTCCCTTCCTCATCCCAAATTATGGAAATTTGGTTTATTGTACCTTGTAATAGGGGATGAAATGTATATAACAAATAGTATCTTCCCAGGATATTTCCCTTTCTTCAAATAATAGATATGATAATTAATTTCACATAAATTATATGCCTAAATATACCAACTAACAACATGCTACACACACTCATCACTCTGCTTCCTTTAAGTGGGTTGAACTTGACCTTCAAAGCCCTTGAAATGCAAAAAAAAATGTACTCTTTTCTGACATTTATGAGTGTCTTTTCTGCTTGACTGCCTTTTACCGCTTGGAAATAATAGTGAAAGCATTGTAGACAAAACCTGCTATAAACACTAACAAATAACAGGAAAGGCAGACAGTTTTATTCCAGGCAGGTTAAAGCTAATCTAATCAAATCTAATTCTCTCTCTTTCTGTAAGCCTACCACTATGTTCAATTTATTTTTTGATTAGAAGTGCAATAGGATAGTCCTCTTTGGACCGCAGTTAAACAATACTGAGTTTACATTTTCCTTACAAACAATTCTGATGAAACAACAGATTTTAAAGGTGCTTTTTTTTAAAAAAACCTTGTCTAATACTAAAGCTAATTTCCAAGAAGATTTTAAGGGGAACTTTTTCTTACTGTGTTTTGACTTTGAAAATTTATGGATGGTTTTATTGTAACCCATAATAAAATACACCTAAGAGAAAAGGGTTCTTTAGTCCTGGATTTCAGAGATTGCAGAAAAAGAGCTCTTTGGAAATACTAATGGTAGTAAAGACATTATGTGTATTTAAATACTGAATAACGGGAACAATGAGACCTGAAGAATAGTTAGGAATTCAGTCAGCAAGGTACAAAGAGCTATTTTCTTTCCATTGAACAAATGCACAGGCTCTCATCAAAGAGAGAGCTCCCTTAGTGAGCATGAAGCAAGGCTACATTCACCCCAAATGACTGTGCATAAATGACCAGTTTGCCTTTATGTGAAAAGTTTTCGCTGACCAGTAAATCATCCTGTTTCTCCTAGTCTTTAAGTGTGGTGTTGAGCTATGCACACACCCCCCCCCCCCCCACCCCCCCCCACACACTTCTACCTATAATGTACCAGTTGTTAGAAATGGAAGGAATTTTACTGATGGTCTTAGAAAAAGAAAGCGGGAAAGACTACCACCTTATCTGCAAATTAACACTAGTATATCACTTTCACCTAATAGACTAGGAAACTTCAAGAAGACATTTAAACATTAAATGTCTGTCTAGTGTTAAACTTGAGAATGATGTAAAGAACAGCAGCTGCAAAAGATAGTCTAGTGGTTTCTTACAAAACTAAACATACTATTAACATATGATCCAGCTATCATGCTCCAAAGGAGATAGGAACCATATCCACATAAAACCTGCACCCGGATGTTTACGGCAGGTTTATTCATAATTGCCAAAACTTGAAAGCAATCAAGATGTCCTTCAGTATGTGAATAGATAAATAAACTGAGGTACATTCAGACAATGGAATGCATGTATATATGTGTATTTGGTCACTTCAATTGTGTCTAATTCTGGAACTCAATTGACTGTAATCCAGTAGGCTACTGTGTCCATAGGATTCTCCAGGCAAGAATACTGGTGTCTGTTGCCATGCCTTCTTCCAGGGGATCTTTCCAACCCAGGTATTGAACCCACATCTCCTGTGTTGCAGGCAATTTCTCCATCACTGAAGCCAGACAAAGGAATATTCAGCACTAAAAAGAAATGCATTCCAAACCATGAAAAGACATGCAGGAACTTTAAATGCATATTACTAAATAAAAGAAGCTAACTTGAAAAGGCTGTTTACTATGATTCCAACTATATGACACTTTGAAAAGGCAAAACTATGACGATAGTTTTGCGAGACAGAATGAGACACAGATGCTTAGAACAGTCTTATGGACTCTGAGGGAGAAGGTGAGAGTGGGACGTTCTGAGAGAAGAGCATTGAAACATGTATATTATCATATGTGAATCAGAACACCATTCCAGGTTCGATGCATGAGACAAATGCTCAGGGCTGGGGCAATGGGATGACCCAGAGGGATGGGATGGGGAGGGAGGTGGGGGGGGGGTCAGGATGGAGAACACATGTAAACCAATGGCTGATTCATGCCAATGTATGACAAAAACCACTACAATGTTGTAATTACCCCCAACTAAAATAAATAAATTTATTAACAAAAAGTTCAGTGGTTGCCAGGAGTTAGGGGGCAGGGAGAGAAGAACAGGTGAAGAACAGAGGATATTTACTACTTACAGGAAGTAAGTAGGGATAGAAGTAAGGATATTTACAGGAAGTAAACTACTCTGTATGTTACTACGATGATGGATACATATCATAAATTTTTCCAAACCCATAGAATGTATAATATCAGTAATGAACCCTAAACTATGGGCTATATTGATAATGATGAGTTGATAATAATAGGTTCATCAGTTGTAATCATTCTGGGGAGGGATGTAGATAGTGGGGGAGGTTATTCATGAATGGGGACAGAGAGTATATGGAAAATTTTGTTGTGAATTTAAAACTTCTCTTTAAAAGTGTATTTTAAAAAGTGGTAGCTGTAATAAAAAGGAAACAGCATCTGCCTTGGGTGTCACTTGGCCCTGGTTCTAATCTGGGTGTTTCTACTAACCAGCTACGTAACTTCAGATTTGTTGGGATTCAGTAACCTGATACGTAAAATTGGAGAAGAAAATCAATATATTTAATATTTTCAAAAGTCACTTCTAGCACAGTGTGGAAATTTTGTAGGCCTAATGATCAAATGAGAAAGGTAAATGATGAATTAGTGCCACCCTAAAGGGAAAAAAGTGATGGACAGGGAGGCCTGGCGTGCTGCAATTCATGGGGTCGCAAAGAGTCAGACACGACTGAGTGACTGAACTGAACTGAACTGAAAGGGAAAAAAGACCCTAATGGCATATACCAAAGTATGAATACCCACAATTATCTGTTACCAGCTATATTGATCAAATCTTCAAAAATTTAACAGAACAGCAACAGTGGTGTAGACAAAATAAGCATTTAAAAATTCTCAATAAGGTAGAAAGATGGGGAAAAACCAATATGATTAAATTGTACAATGATAAAGGGATAGATAACAAATTGGGGGCAGGAAACATTGTTCCAATAAAAGATGGGGGGAGATATTTCCTTGATATTATCAGAAGGGGAAAAAAAGGCCTAAGGTTTTAGTTGACCAGAAAGTTCAAAATGATTGACACAGCTGCTCAAGAAAATAATTAATTGAGGGAGATAAGGATTAATCTAGAGCAAGGAAAACTTGACGAGTGATTAAACATCAAAACACTCTCACATGGAAAGAGTTGGCACATTCTTTTCTGAATATAGACCTCGGGGGAGTTTCCCTGGTGGATCAGAGGTGAAGAATCTACCTGCAATGCAGGAGACAGAGAAAACACAGGTTTGATCCCTGGGTCGGGAAGACCCCTTGGAGAAGTCATGGCAACCCACTCCAGTATTCTTGCTTGGAGAAACCCATGGACAGAGGAGCCTGGCGGGCTACAGTCCATAGGGCTGCAAGTTGTTGGACATGACTGAAGCGACTGAGCACTCTGAGAACTAGGTCTACCAAGTGGAATTTCAGGGAGGTAGATTTTGACTTCATACAAATAATAACTTTTGTTTCATATATTAGAAACTGTCTCTAGGGTATTTACTATTTCCCAGGCATAATCAAGATATGGGGCTACAGAGATAGGTGTAGACTCATGCTCAAGTCCGGAACAGGATTCCTCTCAAAGTATTAAGATGAAGTGAAAACTCCAAAGGAAGAAGCCTTCAAACAAAGGGTTACTGGTGAGTTGTTTTGTTTGTTTGTTTGTTTCCTAACTTTTTATTTTGTATTGGGGTATAGCCAATTAACAGTGTTGTGATAGTTTCAAGTGAACAGCAATGGGACTCAACCATCCATTACATGTATCCATTCTCCCCCAAATTCCCCTCTCATCCAGGCTGCCACATAATACTGTGCAGAGTTCCATGTGCTATAGAGGATTCCCTGGTGGCTCAGATGGTAAAGAGTCTACTGGCAACATGGGAGACCCGGGTTTGATTCCTAGGTTGGGAAGACCCCCTGGAGAAGGCAATGGCAACCTACTCCAGTATTCTTGCCTGGAAAATCTCATGGACAGAGGAGCCCGGCAGGCTATATAGTCCATGAGGTCGCAGAGTCAGACACGACTGAGCGAATTCATTTTCTTTATTTCCTTTCTTTCCATGTGCTATATAGTCAGTCAGTCAGTTTAGTCACTCAGTCGTGTCTGACTCTTTGCAACCCCAAGAACTGCAGCATGCCAGGCCTCCCTGTCCATAACCAGTTCCCAGAGTTCACCCAAATTCATGTCCATTGAGTTGGTGATGCCATCCAAACATCTCATCCTCTGTCGGCCCCTTCTCCTCCTGCCCTCAATCCTTCCCAGCATCAGGGTCTTTTCAAATGAGCCAGCTCTTCACATGAGTTGGCCAAAGTATTGGAGTTTCAGCTTCAACATCAGTCCTTCCAATGAACACCCAGGACTGATCTCCTTTAGGATGGACTGGTTGGATCTCCTTGCAATACAAGGGACTCTCAAGAGTCTTCTCCAACACCACAGTTCAAAAGCATCAATTCTTTGGCACTCAGCTTTCTTTATAGTCCAACTCTCACATCCATACATGACTACTGGAAAAACTATAGCCTTGACAAGACAGACTTTTGTTGACAAAGCAATGTCTCTGCTTTTCAATATACTGTCTAGGTTGGTCATAACTTTCCTTCCAAGGAGTGAGCGTCTTTTAATTTCATGGCTGCAATCACCATCTGCAGTGATTTTGGAGCCCAAAAAAATAAAGTCAGCCACTGTTTCCACTGTTTCCCCATCTATTTGCCATGAAGTGATGGGACCAGATGCTATGATCTCAGTTTTCTGAATGTTTGAGCTTTAAGCTAACTTTTTCACTCTCCTTGTTCACTTTCATCAAGAGGCTCTTTGGTTCTTCTTCACTTTCTGCCATAAGGATGGTGTCATCTGCATATCTGAGGTTATTGATATTTCTCCCAGCAATCTTGATTCCAGCTTGTGCTTCTTCCAGCCCATTATTTCTCATGATGTACTCTGCATATAAGTTAAATAAGCAGGGTGACAATATACAGCCTTGATGTACTCCTTTTCCTATTTGGAACCGGTCTGTTGTTCCATGTCCAGTTCTAACTGTTGCTTCCTGACCTGTATACAGATTTCTCAAGAGGCAGGTCAGGTGGTCTGGTATTCCCATCTCTTTCAGAATTTTCCACAGTTTATTGTGATCCACACAGTCAAAGGCTTTGGCATAGTCAATAAAGCAGAAATAGATGTTTTTCTGGAACTCTCCTGCTTTTTCAATGATCCATCAGGTGTTGGCAATTTGATCTCTGGTTCCTCTGCCTTTTTTTTTTTCCCTCTGCCTTTTCTAAAACCAGCTTGAACATCTGGAAGTTCACAGTTCACGTATTGCTGAAGCCTTGCTTGGAGAATTTTGAGCATTACTTTACTAGCGTGTGAGATGAGTGCAATTGTGTGGTAGTTTGAGCATTCTTTGGCATTGCCTTTGGGATTGGAATGAGAACTGACCTTTTCCAGTCCTGTGGCCACTGCTGAGTTTTCCAAATTTGCTGGCATATTGAGTGCAGCACTTTAACAGCATCATCTTTTAGTATTTGAAATAGCTCAACTGGAATTCCATCACCTCCACTAGCTTTGTTTGTAGTGATGCTTCCTAAGGCCTACTTGACTTCACATTCCAGGATGTCTGGCTCTAGGTGAGTGATCACACCCTTATGATTATCTGGATCATGAAGATAAGGCCCTTATTGGTTGTGCATTTTAAATATAGTGGTGTGTAGGGAAATCTTTTATTGGGTGATTTGTTAAGTTAAACTGCTTTTTCAAGTGTCCATCAATGGATGTACAGATAAAAAGGTAATGTTTGTGTGTGTGCATTATTTGGCTATGAGAAAGAATGAACTTCAAGATCAAATCCTGCTATTTGCAACAACATTGATGAACATAGAGGGTATTATGTTAGTGAAATAAGCCAGACAAAGAAAGATAATTACTCTGTGATCTCATGTAAATGTAATATCAAAAAAAGAAAAAAAAAAAGAACTCAGAAACAGAAAGTAAAATGGTGGTTACCAGAAGCTGAAGAAGGGGCAGAATGAGGAGATACTGGTCAAAGACTACAAACCTTCAGGTATAAGATTAAAAAGTTCTGGAAATCTAATGTACAGCATGATGACTATAGTAAATAATACTATAATATATACCTGAAATATAAATATATAATATAATATATATCTGCAGTGATTTTTATTTTTTTGTGCTCCAAAATCACTGCTGATGGTGACTGCAGCCGTGAAATTAAAAGACGCTTACTCCTTGGAAGGAAAGTTATGACCAACCTAGACAGCATATTAAAAAGCAGAGACATTACTTTGCCAACAAAGTCTGTCTAGTCAAGGCTATGGTTTTTCCAGTAGTCATGTATGGATGTAAGAGTTGGACTATAAAGAAAGCTGAGCGCCAAAGAATTGATGCTTTTGAACTGTGGTGTTGGAGAAGACTCTTGAGAGTCCCTTGGACTGCAAGGAGATCCAACCAGTCCATCCTAAAGGAGATCAGTCCTGGGTGTTCATTGGAAGGACTGATGTTGAAGCTGAAACTCCAATACTTTGGCCACTTCATGCAAAGAGTTGACTCATTGGAAAAGACCCTGATGCTGGGAAGGATTGAGGGCAGGAGGAGAAGGGGAAGACAAAGGATGAGATGGTTGGATGGCATCACCAACTCAATGGACATGAGCTTGGGTGGGCTTTGGGAGTTGGTGATGGACAGGGAGGCCTGGCGTGCTGTGATTGACAGGGTCGCAAAGAGTCGGACATGATGGAGTGACTGAACTGAACTGAACTGATACCTGAAATTTGCTTTGAGAATAGAACTTAATCATTATCACACACACACACACAAACAGTAACTGTGTGAGGTCATTGATGTGTTATTTAACTTGATTACAGTAATCATTTCATAGTGTATATGTATATGAAATCATTACTCTGTACACTTTTCAGTTCAGTTCAGTCGCTCAGTCGTGTCCGACTCTTTGCGACCCCATAAATTGCAGCACGCCAGGCTTTAAATATATACAATTTCATTCGTCAATTATACCTCAATAAAACTGAGTGGAAAAATCAAACTTCTTTTCAATTTTAATTCCATATTATTGGTCCAAGATGTATCAGGGCATTTCCTTTAAAACTTGCATTTAGTAAGCTGATTTTACTTAATCCAATTAATATTCCAAATGTCAGAACTTCAGTCATAGCAAGTACTTAAATGAAAAGAGGAGGACTCATGGTAACCAGCTGATTCAATCTTTGAACAAACATTTCATAAGGTCTCCTCACACCTGGTCTGTGGGAATCTGCCCTCATGATGCTGAAAACTCACTGGTTTTTCATGTGCATTCCTCAGCACCCAGGTATATCATTGCATAGTCTCCCACTAGACTGAAGTCACCTTTTCTAACAAAATAAATTGGGATCAAGAATGTTTTAACTTCCCATGACATGGGGTCCCAACTGTCCATTTCCAGTGTTGCTGTCAGAATATCAGAATATTAAGTTCCCGAGAAGTTTCACTCCTTATTACTGGTTCAGCCAATATTTTATGACAGGCTACAATGAATATAAATCCCTGCAATTGTCTTGGAGAGCTCTCAAAATAGGACTGTAAGATTTCCTTGGTGAGACTGCTAAGTCTTTTGACTATAAATCTCCCCCCAATAACACTGCTTATTCAGTTTAAGGCTGCAAGCCCAGAGAGATTAATGAGATGAGTTGTCCACTAGTGAAGGGAAGAACACAAGATCTAGCCTATCATCTTCTGGTTTAATCATTATAAGTGTTATGTAATGTGACATTCACACATTATTGAAGATATTCGAGGAACAAATTGCTATCACTAATCAGCAGATCATTTTTTATTTTCATTTCTTGCAGACTCAAAAATTAACGATGCCCTCCCTTTTCTATTAAATATTTTTTTCAAGAAAAGTTATATTAAATAAGAAATTGAACATAGGAACAATAAGCATTCCTTTTTTTCTTTTGCAATTTCGGTGCTTTTCCCCAAGCTAATGAACCCCAGCGGTGTTAGAAAAAAAGGCTTAAGGAGCAGCAACTTATTTTGTCTCGGTTCATTAAATCTCTGACAAGCAACGTGCTCCTTCAGGATCCAAAATGTTCTTTTCCCACTTGATTCTTTCATGTCTGCTATTTCTCTTTAACTCAGTGGATGCAACACACTTGGATGCTATTTCTAATCTGCTAATTGGGTCCAGGGGAGTGTCCGGATGGACTGGGGCAGCAAGGCCACGATGAACTCTGGGGGCCCCAAGCTCTCTGCCGGAATCTGCTCCACCTGGAATCCTCTCTGACAGGGCTGCAGGCATGCCCAGGGCTGGGGCAGCTGATGGAAGGGGACACCCTGGCCTGGGGCACTGCAGGCTAGAGAAGAGAGGGCTGATATCAACCAACCTGACCTGCACCCTCTCCAACAACGTCCTGGGGGACTTTAATTAAGCAAGAAACCCTTTCAACAATATTATAAAATATTGAAGAAGGCTCATCAAAAAGAAGTTCTGAAATTTCAGAATTCTCTGAAATTTAAACTTTTTTAGTAGGCTCTAGGAACTCTTTTTATTTTAAAGTAAAACAGTCAATTAGAATATCCATCTCTTCCTATCCAGTTCAAAATAAGCCAGTCTCCTCAGCTTATTATCCTTCACCTTCTTTGGTACCCTCTTCCTTAATAATTTACGAATTACTTCATTCTGACATTTCTCAGTTGGAGCTTTCAAACTCAGCCATGGATGGATAACTCCGTGCCTGCTTTGGCACCACAGCTTGGTAAATAGGTTGGGTCAGACAGTCTGCACAATCTCCTCCACCCCCTTTTTATTCATACAGAGCTATCCATCTCCTGAAAGCCGCCTTCCTTTAGGGAACTTGCAGTAGCTGGTCTATCATTGAGTGAGAAAATGAAGCAGCAGTGTTTGGGGATACCCCTAAAATGTCACTACTGTGAGGAAATAGATCTCCAAGCGCCCAGGCTTGGGAAAATGTCAGAATGCTTTGGAAGTGGAGGGGAAGAACAGCCATCAGACTTGAATTTGGAACAAAAAGTCATGGATTCCCATCCTGTGTCACCCCTTGAGACTCGGTTTCCTCTGCTGTAAGACAACATCTGCTTCAAAGACCAGCTATAGAAATACATCAGTCAAAGAGGCTGTAGTCTTAGCTGCAGTTAAAGGAAAAACCAGAAATAACATAAATATCTCCCAGAAGGAGAAGTGGGCAAGTAAATAATGAAATATTCATTCCATGGGCAAGCAGCAGTTTAAAAGAATGAGACAAATCAGTGTGTTTTATAATGGAATCATCTCCAAGACATATCATGAGTTTAAAAAAAAAGTGCTGGTAGAAATTATGTACGGCATGCTATATTAATGTAAAAAGAATACAAAGTTAACATTGTACATGTTTTATATTTACTCTGCATGTAAATGAATTGAAAACTGTACTGGGTATGATACACTATTAATAGTGACCAACCCTGTGGAGGGAGCAGGAAACTGAGACCGGAAGTGCTGCTCCAAGCGAATATTTACTCTTATCTATAATATGTCAATTCTCCTATTAGAGATTGTGTTGCTTTATTGAGTGTGTAATTAATTAAAAGATATTTTTAAAGGAAAAGAGTGCTTGTGAGATACGTGCATGAAACTACTCTGGAAAACACAAAAAAATAAAATGCTTGGTAGACATGAACTTTTCCTATTTAATCTGCCCAGGCCAAACCCCACATGTCCAGGCCACTTTCCTTTTGGACAAGATGGGCAAAGCAACTCACTCCTCATTTCAGGGCTTCCACCACCTCTGACTCCAAGGAAGGACCCAACTGAAGGAGGGTTACTCCCTTTGGTTACTTCACTTTGTAAATAACCAAAAAGTGAATAGGTGGACCACAAACTGGGCTTCCAACAGCCCCTCATTAGACACCTATTAATTAAAGACTCTGTTCATTATTAGGCCTCAAAGTACATCTAGACTATTTTAATTTTTTTTGTCAGTGATTCATTGGGTCTAATTTAATGAAGTTGATTTAAATCATAGTTTCCTAACTACTTTTTTTTGTGCACACACATATCCTAGCCCCTGCCAAAGGGCACTTTTTTCCCCCTAATCACACCATTCATGAATTTTTGTCCTTGTGGGAGTGCTTTTATGCCTGTTGAGGATGCATGACTTCAGCTATTTATTCTTTACTATGTACCAGGTACTGCTTAAAGCACTGCATCTGATTTGACATACTTACTCATCCGTATGAGCTGAGAAGTCTGAGGTACAGATAAGTTAAGTGCTTATCATAGGTTCCACAGTCGTTTGTCAGACCTGGGGTCTGAACTCAGTCTGACCGAGGAAGACAGTCTGACTTGCTTCTCTGTTCATGCTGCTTCTCAGAAAAAATGTGCCCCCAAATGCCTCACAGACAGAGATCAATGGAGTTTATTCCAAATAAAACTGTCACTTTTCCATCATGTTTACAGCACACAGAGGTTGAGATTAAAGGTAACACATCGGAGTGTAAGTAACATAAGGTTCTGTAAGCACAGGTTTCAAGAATACAAGTGGAAAGACAAAACAAACCTGTTTTTACTAGAGTTCGAGGCACCTAAAAATAAAGCTTCTTGAACAAGAAGAGAACACACACTAGCAGGAGACATCACTTTGGAGGGTGAAGACTGGTTCCACTTTCCATACACAAAAATCAGATTTTTGAGCTTCACGCCTTCATACACCAGTGAGCAAAGTATATTTTCCTCCTCCCTGTGGGAGAGCCTGGGTCACTAGGTATCTTTTCAACCTCATCTCCTAGGACTCCTAAAACAATTCTCCCTCTCTGGCTCTGGCCATGCCTGTTTCTCACATTTCCAGAGGCTCTGCACAAGCAATGCCATTCTCTCCAGTCATCCAAATCCAACCTGCTTTTGAGGGTCTACCTCAAACCCAATCTCCTTCCCATCTAAAACAAGCCCGCATCCTGTTGCCTCCTTGGAGAATCATGCCTACCCAGCAAAATCTGGTTTGTCACTTGTTTGAGCTTCCTGGCATATAATGAGTACACTGCTCATCTGAAGCTCTTTGCTGTAAGGGTTGACTTGGTTCTGCATGCCATTCTCTCTGAGACTATCATTAACTGGCAGAAAGGCCTGGCTAGGACTGACACTTATAGGTACTTGCCACAGAGCCCAGCAAATACTGACTGATGGGTTGGCATGTTTGGGGAACTGGGATCTGATGTGATTTGTTGCTTACAATGTGCATACCAAAATGTCTATTTAGAGGGGCATGGAAAGACATTGTTTTGGTCACTCTGAAAGCAGACGCTGGACCATGGGACTTAAAAAAACATTAACACTGGATGGGAATTCCCTGATGATCCAGTGGTCAGGGCTCTGCAGTTCTACTGCAGGGAACATAGGTTCAATCCCTGGTCGGGGAACTAAGAGACTTCATTTCACACAGTGTAGCCAAAAACAAACAAACAAACAAAAATCATTAACATTGGACATAAGGTTGAGGAGGATAAAATAATCACCATTTCACTTCCAGCTTCCACAGTGATTTTATCTCCTTTAACTCAAAACTTCTAGACAAGTCACAGACTTAGTCACAAGCTAAAAAGGTAGCAGATAAAAATCCTAGTGAGCAGAAGGGCCTGCCCTCTCAGTCAAATAATGAATTAGTATCTTCTCCACAGAAAGCAAGAGATGTAATTTTCCATGCTACCTCTGAGAAGGGCAGTGGAGTGTAGCCAATAAGAGCACTAGTTTCTAAGGCAGTCTGATTGTTATTCCCAGCTCTTCTGCCCACAAGCTGTGCAGCCTTAGAAAACTTACTGAACAACTCTGTGCCTCAGCTTCTTCACCTGAAGATAGAGCTAATAAAGTATTCTCACCTCAAAGCCTGTGGTAACAAATATGGTACACTTAGAAGAGTGTTGTTAGCTACACTACTGTTTGCAAAAGTGTAAACACTATTGTTTGCACTTTTATATAATAAAAAGTGCATACAATCAGGAAAGAAGAAACTAGCAGATGCTCTTTATGTCTGTATAATATGGAAGAAAAACAAACTCACCCAAGGGACTAACTCTTAACAATGCTTAAACTCTTTGGGCATCATTGTGTACATTTCTTGCAGGAGAGTATAAAGCAAGCTGGCTTTTATAGCACCCACAATCTGGGCTGGAGATGACAGAGTCACTCTTTAATTATCCTGCTGCTACCAGATGATCCTAGATAAACTATTCATCTTCGAAACAGATGAGCTTTTCACCCCTACCAAAATAATCCAAAATAATAGCTATTGGCTTGAGAAGAGGGAAGGAGGCTTCAGTGTGATCCTATAACTCCATTTCTGATGGGATTTTTGCCCCATCCCACACTCCACTGGTGTCAGCAAATGGCAGAAAAATAACCTTCAATGGATAGAAGGCAAACTTATAACTTCAACTGTCCTTATTCTCTTAACTAAGCAAATTATCTTCATAATGATGCTGGACAGTGGCTATGAATGAATTTACAAATAGACACATACTGTGATCATTTGTGCAAAATAAGCAGTTACTTCACTCCAAAACACTTTTCACAACCAAGCACATGTGAGCAGTTTTGCCTCAAGATTGGTACTGTATCACTGCCTATCACTTCCTCTCTGGCCCTGTAAGGTATAAAGGCCAAGCTTGTCCTGGTTTAATAACTTCTCTCTTTTATTTTCTTTATTGATTTCTTCCCACAACCATCTCCTGGCAAGATTAGAAGACCAGAATTCAGAGAAGATTGAAGTATATACACTTTTTAGTGTAAATTATTTCATTTCACTGGAGTTTCTTATATAACACTTCAAATGGTATATATCTCACTGGATCTTTTATAAACAACCTCCAACCCCATTTTCCAGAGACAATACAAGTGAAAAGGAACTGTGTGACTTTCAGTTAGTGACAAGTCTTCATGTTCCAATCGTTCCACTCTCCTGGTACATTCACAATCAAGGCAACCGTCCTAGGGTTCAGGCTGCAGAAAGACAAGTCCCCAGACCAACCTGAATTTTGCAATTCCCATCTGCTTTTGTGGAAGCACAGCCATGAGCTTTGTGGCTTTGTAGCATCAACCATGGCACTATTTGAGGAAGGGCCAGGCCACTGAATCTCATTCCACCCACAAAGAGGAGTACAGCTCAAGGTCAAAGCCAAGGGCTGGCATAAACCTCCCTCTCAGGACTGCTATGTACCGAGGAGCACAGGAACAAAGAAGGTTTGGCCCTCCCTTTTCTCTCACTTGATTCTCTGTGACTAGAAACAAGGGAGTGGTCAGAGAGGCCTGTGACTCTTCAGACACATTTGCTCCCAGGATGTTGAAAACATCACACTAAGGTGACGGCTGCCCCTTTTCAGCAGAATGCTTCCTGTGATACCTTTGTCTGTGGCTGTCTGTCTAGTTCAATATGTCTGTCCCGGGTCTCCATCTATTTCACTCTCCCTGCCTCTCTGTATCTGTCAGATTATTTCTGAGTATGTGTGTGTGTGCATGCATGCATATGTACATGTATCCACCTGTCTCTTCCTCCAAGTGTGTGTCCTTCTTTATCTCCTTCTGTCTGTCTCCCTCTTTTTCAGTCTGCGTGTCCTTCTTGTCTCTTTCTCTCTCTGTCCTGTCTCTGTCTCCCTCTTCGACAGTCTGTCTATGCAAGTCCATCTATGACTCTCACGGTTGTCCAGTCAACCAGGGCTGCATTATGACTTTCACGGGCCCAGCACTTTTGCCTTCATGGGCTCCTTCCTGTATGAAAAAAAAATTACAACACATTTTATGATTGCACTGGCATAGAGGCAAATATAATTCAGGATGGACTCATAACTGTACACTCATTATTATTATATTTAGCTTTTCTCCTGATTAAAAAAATTAAATATTTTATAGATATCCTAAAATTATTGTGAGGCTGCAATCAGAGTCTTTCTCTATTTATACACACACCTCTGCACACATATACCACACCCTTCCAATAGGTGGTTGAGGGGGGCCCTGCATTTCCAGCCTAGAAAGTTCTAAGCAAGACCATCTAGTTTACTTCTCCTCTAAGCTTTGAGGCTAAACTTATTTTGTTCCTGTACATTCTCTTACTTCTCACAGTTAGGGTAGTAACACTTGTCTTGTCCTTATCCAGGAAGGTTAAGATTGAAGCTTCTGGTGAGAGTTTCAGGATAGAAACAAAGTGGGTGTTCCTGCACGCTTAGTTCTAGGTTAGGTGCAAGGAGTTCTCCATGCAGCCAAGTCCACTTCATTAGACATCTGCCTTGGGGATGCAGCTGAAGCTCCAGCAGGATCAGATGCTCCTTTCCTCACCTCATTTCCTGCCTCTCCTACTGGGAGACCTGGCTGGATGAAGGCAGAAGGGTGTGCAGCCATGCATCTTCCTATCCACAACCATGTACTGGTGCCCCATGGTGACACCATTCACACCGCCATCATCTGAGGATGCCTCGGCACCTCACACATAAAAAAGCTTGATTTGTCTTCTCAGAGAACTAGCAGGGCAGCAACATATGGTGAGCGTAGGAGCAAGCAAATTTGATCACCTTGGCTCATGAAGATTGAGAATAATCATTTGCCTCCAAACCTAGCCATCATCCACACACTATCCCCAGAGATAGTTTTCAGGTGTGCTATTTGATTCTTTAACTTGTTTCTATAATAGTCCTAATTAAAAAGTCCTCCCCAAATCCCTAAGCTTTTTGCTATTTTCTTGGGAAATAGAATAAAATGAAATTGATTTTCTTCTTTATCAGTAAAGCTTATAAATTGAAGGCACAAATCCCAGGAAGCTAGCACATTAAATTTATCTTAATGCTGCTAATTGGACCAAAAAGATGTTCTCTTTTGCTTGTTGAAGTTTTGAAAAAACAACTAAATCCCACCTGTTTCAATTGTACTTTCCTATCTATTTCCATTGGCCCCAGTAAAATAAAAATAGGTCCAGTGTGGTCTTTTAAAAAGATTTCTTCCTTTTCAAAGGATCACTTGGCCCTGAACCTTTTTCACCTGTTTTATTTACAATAATGCCCTCTTCCTATTCGCTTGTATTTGCTAATGGGTTTCTCTCTCTGATCCTTCAGTGTTACCTATACACATTTACCTTCTAATTTCCTTCTTGTCTCAGAGATCTGTCAACAATTCACCTTATCAAAGATGAGAGGAAAAATTAAAATTATAAATCTAATAAAGGGAATACCTTAAGGCATAAATTTCTGTCCTTTCAATACCCTATGCATATCTAACTCAGTTCTCTGACATTCCCATTGGTTTAAACCAATCACAAAATTCTCATCTTCCAACAAGCAAGGACACAAAAAGGATGAATGACAAAGAGATCACATTCCTAATTACATATTCATAAAGGTTCCCTTTTGCATGGTCACATGAAGTCTGTAAGTTAGGCTCAACACGTGATTTTCTAAGGAATTTAAATCTCAACATCTGAAGAAAGAATGACACTTTTCTATTTATTAGCTAACTGTGATCACACTCAGGTTCACCTTGGAAGACACATACAAAAGAAATGCAAAGAAAACACAAAAGTGGATGCCTGTATTATATTTCCCGACTCCTCCCCATCTCACCAGCGTCAAAGAAACAGAAATCATTGAGAAAATGGACCTTGTTGTAAAGGAAAATGATCTATTTAAAGTCATGACAAGATGTGTAGGGTTAACATTTCAAACCTAAACTTAATTAGATCAAAAAGGGCAAGCCATGGAGAAGTGGGCCTCCCTGGTGGCTCAGTGGTTAAAAAATCTGCCTGCCAATGCAGGAGACGTGGGTTCAATCCCTGATGGAGGATAATCCCACGTGCCTCGAAGCAACTAAGTCCATGGGCCACAACTAGTGAAAGTATGCTCTAAAGCCTAGGAGCTATAACTACTGAGGCCTGAAACACCAGGATGTGCTCTGCAACAAGAGAAGCCAAGCAATGAGAAGCTCGCTCACCACAACTAGAGTATAGTCCCCACTCACAGCAACTAAAAAAAAAGCCCACACAACAGTGAAGACCCAGCACAGCCAAAAATAAATAAATAAATAAAATTATTAAAAAAAAAAAAAAGACTTGGAGAAGGCTAGTTGTACCAGCCAAGCCAGATTTTCTTTACGTTGTTGATTTCAGGAGACGCATAGGTCCTGATCCCTTGTGCCCTCTCCTAAATTGATGGGACAAAGGAAAGTGAATGGACTTCCTGTTCTGCTCACACATATCAATCCTTCAGGGAGCTCTACCCCAGCCTGCATGAACAGGTCAGAATTTGTTTAAATATAAAGGCTCCATTATAGTATATAAAAATGAACATTATTATTAATGCGTTTGGTTAAGTAGTATGTCAAAACTCAACCTGTTCCAAGTGGGAATTTGCTGTGTGACACAGGGAGCTCAACCCAGTGCTCTGTGACAACCTGGGGTAGGGGGTGGGGAGGGAGACGGCAAGGGGGTTCCGGAGGGAGGGGACATATGTATACTGTGGCTGATCCATGTTGATATATGGCAGAAACCAACACAATACTGTAAGGCAATTATCCTCCAATAAAAAATTTTATTTTTTATTTTTTTTAATTTATTTATTGTAATTGGAGGCCAATTAATTTATAATATTGTAGTGGTTTTTGCCATACATTGACATGAATCAGCCACAGGTGTACATGTGTTCCCTATCCTGAACCCCTCTCCCACCTCCCTCTCCATCCCATCCCTCAGGGTCATCCCAGTGTGAAGGGACTTTCCTGGTGGTCCAGTAGCTAAGACTCCACGCTCCCAATGGAAGGGGCTCGGGTTCAATCCCTGGTCAGAGGATTAGATCCCACATGCCACAGCTAAGAGTTCCTAAGAGTCTGCATGCCACAGATAAAGATCCCACATGCTGCAACTTAGACCTGGTGAAGTCAGATAAATAAATAAATAAAAATAAACATTAAAAAAAACAATATGAGTTAGAAAAAGAAAATAGACTTTCTTCTTTGCAAGGAAAAAACAAATTTTCAGTCCTGTGTTACATAAGCAAATACTAACATCACAGAAAACAAAGTTACTACCTAGCTCAGTGTTACTACCTAGCTCAGTGTCCTGGAGCATCCTGAGGTACTGTGAAGGCTCAGGGGTCACTACAGGGCAGAGGAAAATTCATGGAAGCAAGTGTCATTTCTATGATTTCAACACAGTGGTTCTTCCGTAAAACACTGTTGCAAGAATAATTCCAGTACTTAAAAAAAATTAGCTTGAAAATACAGATAACACCTCTGATTTAAAATTAAAAAAAAAAAAACAATAAAACTTTTCCCTGAAAAATAGGAATTTGTGCCATTTAAAACCTTTTTTTCTCCAAATTTTTCTTGCAACACTGTTGATAAAACTAAAAACTGGAAATGACCTAAGTATTCAATAATCGAGTTTTAGCATATGGTTAGTATAGAGTTTTAGGCAATATTAATAATGATAGTGTAGTTTTAAACATTTTGACATGGAAAGATGTTCATAATAAACTTGAAAGTTCAAACAGATTTAAAAAAAGATTAAATATGGTATAATCTCATTTTATATTGTCTATGTGTATATCATGTATGAAATTATATACTTATGTTATATAAAATATAACAATATGACTATATATTTGCGTCCATTAACCTCTTGCTGTCTACCTCTACCCTGAAATCCATACAAAAGCTTAATAACACCAGTATCTCAAGGCAGGACAAAAAGAAGGAAAGGAATTGAACAAATAAAGCCGGAACTCCCTCAGCAAGCAGAAAGAGAGAAAAAAATGACAAATACACATAATAGGATTCTTGTCTTCTCACACAAGATGGTTATATATTGTTTCTAATCACTTCAGATGACTTGAGCACATGAATTTTGGAATCAAAAAGGTTTAGAGGCATCCTTCCTTTTCCATTTCCACTTCCCATGCATCCTATCCTCTCCATTAACCTTTTCCTTCCTTTTCCATTACTGCTGAAGATATTTCTGCTTCTCTCGTGTCATCAATTCAGCGAACACAAGTAGAAATGCTATCAAGGCACCTGGCGTGTGCTCAATATACAGTCTCTTCCTCCCTCTTCTTACTGTCGATTGTGAGTAAAAACATGTTAATTATCTTCAGGAATAATGAATGTAGGCCATTTTCCTTGAAAGCTCCTAAATTGGCAGTATAATTGTGTGGTAAAGTGAGGTTTGGGACCTTCCCAAGGACCAAACATTTGAAAATGAGAACAAGATGCTGAATAAACCCAAACCACAGCCAGTTTGTAGTCATTATCCTCTGGACCTGGCTCCCAAGTTCTGGTTAAACAGAAGGGTGCTGTCTGTTGGTTTGGCTTCACTCTCCAATGCTTTTCCCAGTGATCTTGGCCCCACTTGAATTCCCATCTGTGTGCCTTTGAACACTGTGCGCACTCTGTGCAGATGAGGAGTGCAGGCACACGGCTGCAGCAGCTGGCGCCAGCTCTGCCCCACAGGCTGCAGGCGTCACTGTCTGACCAGCTTCACCACTGACAAGCGGCCTGGGCTTCAATCTGCTGTCTCTCTCAGACTGGAATGAAACAAAGTCCACTCACCCCTTTATGCCATTAATACAGAGAATAAACTCATAATTAAGTATGCTTTTGTTTCATGTTGTTTTACTCCTAGGAAACTTTGCAGACTCAAGAGAAAAATCCCAACTGATTCTAGGCAATGTCTCAGGGTAATAACATCTTCAATTAAAAGGATGAAAGCTCAGTCAGGTACCTTCACGCAAGTAACAGTAGCTCTGCCAGTTACTATCCTTGTGGCTCTGGGAAAGTTATTAAACCTCTCTGTGCTTTAGCGTTCCTATCTGTAAAATGGGGCTGTTGTTTAGTCACTGAGTCGTGTCTGACTCTTTTGCAACCCAATGGACTATAGCCTGCCAGGCTCCTGTGTCAATGGGATTCTCCAGTCAAGTATACTAGAGTGGGTTGCCATTTCCTCCTCCAGGAGATCTTCCTGACCCAGGGATCAAACTTGTGTCTCCTGCATTGGAGGTGGATCCTTTACTACTGAGCCACCTGGGAAGCCCAGAAAATGGGGTAATAACATAATAACAGTAAAGGGTTATTATGATATTAAAGAGTCAAATCTACAAAACACATCATCTTAGGTGGGGAGAAAAAAGGCAATTTCAGTGAGCATTTTCTTCGTATTAGATGATTTCATATATGATCTCATTCATCTGTATGAGCAAACTATAAATGTGTGCTCTTGATCTCAATTTACAAAAAAGAAATCAGAGTCTCTAATAGAATAAAGTGACTTGCTAGCATGTGACTGAGTTGGAATTTGAACAGAGGTTGATCTGAATCCAAATCTTTGTACCACACCATGCATATAACATTAATAATGGTGATAACAGCTACCATTTACTTCATTCTCAATTCTGTGTCCATTATTTCACTTCATTCTTACAAGAACCCTTAGTAATAGTACAAAGGACCAGCCCTTGCCACTGCCCATGGTTCTGCCAACTCAATCTTCTGTCACTGGTGGCATCAATGAAGGACACGCCAAACAAAGATCACAGCCCTCACCCTTGTTCGAAATGATTATGAATTTAGCTCCCAAAATAGCACACTAGGTATTCATTTGCTAAAAATAGTAAGTGCTGAAAGAATCACACAAAAAACATAATTCACGTACCCAAACTGGAAAGGACTTCGTAGTCCTAAAATGAAAACTGAGACATCTGTGAGCAGCAGTCTCCAGTATTTCTTTATTAGCAACATATTTTTAAGAACATATCCTTGGATTACTCACATCAAAGACTTAAACACCTGATGAAGTAAATATAAAAAGGACTTCTGGTATTGTTCCCAAATTTCTACTTTGGCATTGCTGACTCAGAACATAACAAGGGGTAGAGGGGAGAAAAGAGGAGACAGAGGCGAGAAAAGGAAAAAGAGAAACGAGTGGGAGGGAAGGGATGGCAAAAATGACAGATGACAGGAAAATGGGCAGAAGAGAAGGGGTGAGGAGAGGCAAGAGAGGAAAGGAAAAAAAAAAAAAAAATGATTTCTGACCATCTGTTTTCTCAAAAGCTTTTATGGTAGGAAAACATTTAGAACTCTTCTGGCCAAATAACATATATCTACCATGTTTCTGAAATCACATCTATGTAGAGGATCTCTATTAAGTTTTGGAAACTTTCAACCTAATTCTTCCTATTTCATTTTTGGATTCTGAGGTGACACAGGTGAGGAGACCCAGGTAAGGCACCTGAGGTCAGCATGGCTGGTACAGGAATCACAGTTGCGCTCTGGCTCTAAAAAGCAGGGAAACTGATGAGGCCGTAGCCCCCATGGACTCCACTTCTGCCTTGGACAGCTGGCAGATATTACCCCAGACACCACAGCTGAACCCAGCACTTTCATATGCTGTACTCACTTGAAAATGGACACTACCTGTCTCTAACAAGCCATCAAGATCACTAGTCATCTCTTCCCCACAAAGGCTCCTCCTGTATCTTCTGTAACAATATCCCACGAAAGCTCCCAAGGCCTGCTGAATTGTGCAGGTTGATTGATAACAACTGTGTCTTCCAGCGGACAATTCCACCCATGAGGATCACAGATGGCCAGATGACTCGAGGTAATTTTCTCACCAAAGAACATTGGGCTCAGGCATGCAGGCCATATTCAGCAGAGAATCCTTCCCAATCAAATCCACAGAGGAGATTTGTCACAGCTGTAAGCTTTTACTTGAGTTGTTATCGGAGTCTTCCATCACTGACTGTTTAAGAAAATATTAAAAGACTCCACACAGACTTCTGCTTTACTATTTCAGTTCCCCAGCCTGGCTGTGCACACTGACAAGCAGTCTAAGGGAAGCATGTCAGTGATGTCTGCTATCTGCTTCCTCAGGTGTGTAAAAACTCTTCCCTAGGGGCCAGTTGGTCTCCTCAGCCAGCAACAGTGACAAGAGGAATGGAATAGAGTGCTATCAAACCTCTGCTGACTTTGGGGAGGGGGTGGAATGTCACATAATTGGGCTATAGAATGAATTATTCATTCCAGTCATTGTATTCAGCACTTAGAAAATTCTGAACATACTTTTTGCCTGAGGGAAAGCACAATATGATGAGTAAAACCATTTTGGAGTGAAATTCACTTACTTTTAAATCCTGGCTTTGCCATAAACACATCAACTTCAAGCAAGTTACTTGGCTTCTCTAAACCTTGGATTCCTTGTCATTGAAACAGGAATAACATCTACCTTGAGAGGTGAGGGTGGGCTTCCCTGGTGGCTCAGACAGTAAAGAATCCACCTGCAATGCAGGAGATCTGGGTTTGATCCCTGAGTCCAGAAGATACCCTGGAGAAGGGAATGGCTATCCACTCCAGTATTCTTGCCTGAAGAATTCTATGAACAGAGGAGCCTGTTGGACTACAGTCCATGATGTCGCAAAGAGTCAGACACAACTGAGCAAACTAACACTTTCACTGAGGGGTGAGGGTAAGATCATATAGGTGTGGCAGACAAATTAATTTAAACTACTTTTAAATTGTATTGTTCTCCATTTTTTTAAATTTTTGTTCCGTCTCCTTTCTGACAAGTAAGTAAACTCTATCATTCTTTGACATATGGATTTGTGCTCATCAAAAAGTAGAGGTAAGCAGATATCAAAAGCTGTTCTTATCTTATGTAAACACTAAAGTTCAGTGAGATAAATGCCTAGCAATAATTAGAAAGTGTGATGTTGAAAGATATCATTTATAATAGCAACTAAGGATGCAAAGACCTAAAATGGTTAAAGATATGAGTAGATAAAGCTACAGATAGAAAGATTCAGTACTATAAAATTATAAAGATGCCAGTTCTCCCTCAAATCTATAATTTTAATGTAATTCAATAAAAATATTGGAAACTTCCACACCAATAATAAAACTTATCCAGAAGAGCAAAAAGCCAAGAATGGCCAAGGTACTCCTGAAGAAAAGGGTATAGAAGGTGGGAAGGTGGTTCCTAATCAGATTTAAAGCTTACTGTAATAGCATAAAAGCCAATGACATTATGATATTGACACAGACACACAGATAATGGCACACAACAGTCCAGAAATGAATCCACACACATATGGAAACTTGGTAGATAACAGTGAAGTCATTGCAGATCATTGGAGAAAATAAGTGGTGCTGAGACCATATAACAATCATATTCTAAAAATAAATGGAATAGTGCTCTTTTTTCATGCAAGATCAATTAAAGCTTCAGTATTTTATGAGTATGTATGTGTATGTGTATAATGAAGCTGGATTAGGAAGTAATTTGGGGGAAAATAATTTTAATAATAAGACACTAACCTATAAACCATAAGGAACAGTTTGGCATATTTAATCATCTTAATTTTTAAAATTTATTAACAGACATTACTTTAAAAAATACAAAAAGCGAAACTATAAATCACAAAATGAGGGCAGAAACTGCAACATAAATAACTGACACTTGATTTATAAGCAGAATATATAAGAACTTCTACAAATCAATTTAGAAGAATAAAACAACACAATAAAAAAATAGGTAAGACGTGAAAAGATATTTCAGAAAAAAGGAAATAAAACTACCAATAAACAAATGAAAATCTTCTCAACATAATTAATTTGTCAAAAAAGCACACTGAACCACAAAATGTAATCTTCACAGGCCAATTTGGTAACTATTCAAAATTCTGGCAAAACCAAGTATGGAAAAAAAATATGTGAAACAACAGGATTTCTGCTATTATATGCATATTGAAAATCATTTTAATCCTTTTTGGAAAATAATTTTGCCTTATCTAGTAACATTAAAAATTGTGCCTGATCTCATTCAGTAATGTCATTCTTAAATATACATATGTATATTTTGGGAAATCCTTCCATGCAGGTACCAGAATGTACAGGAGAGTTGCATGGAAGCATTATTCATGATAGCCTTCAGCTGAAACCAAAAAAAAAGGTTCCTCAAGGGTAGACAGATGAATAAACTGTGGTTTAATTACACAATGAAATGCTACATCACAGCAAAAATGTCCATCAACAAAGACAAACCTCACAAACCATGCAGAATGAAAAAAGCAAGTTGCAGAAGAATATACATAAATGACGGAGAAGGCACTGGCACCCACTCCAGTCCTCTTGCCTGGAAACTCCCGTGGACGGAGGAGCCTGGTAGGCTACAGTCCATGGGGTCGCGAAGAGTCGGACACGACTGAGTGGCTTCACTTTCACTTTTCACTTTCATGCATTGGAGAAGAAAATGGCAACCCACTCCAGTGTTCTTGCCTGGAGAATCCCAGGGACGGGGGAGCCTGGTGGGCTGCCATCTACGGGGTCGCACAGAGTCGGACACGACTGAAGCGACTTAGCAGCAGCAGCAGCAGCATACACAAATGATATCATTAATAAAAATTCAAATTCACACATTAAACATTATTTAGGAATATATATCTATGGACTAGAGTTATGTTAAAAAGCAAGATATTAATAAACACAAAGAAACCTTAGCTCAGGCAGTGAAGGTTGAAGGCACAACTAGGGAGGTCTAGAAGGGGCCTCCAACAGAACTGGCAATACTCTATTTCTTAAACTAGGTGATAGCTCCAAGAGTTTGCATTATATTATTCTCCATGGAGAAGGAAAGGTCAACCCACTCCAGTCTTCCTGCTTGCAGAATCCTATAGAACAGAAGAGCCTGATGGGTTACAGTCCACAGGATGGCAAAGAGTCGGACACGACCTAGCAACTAAACCATCATTCTCCATGTATCTTATATGTATATGTATATGTATATGTATCTTATATGTATCTTATATATATATATATATATATATTTAAAGTTATAAAATGATGTTAATGGACTTATGGGATCCAATGAAGACCAATAAGATGCTTTGAGAGGTTTGATGGGCATTATTACAGGAGAGTTTTGTCTTGTACTCAGCTGTGTCCATTGGAGAAGAAAATGGCAACCCACTCCAGTACTCTTCCCTGGAGAATCCCAGGGACGGGGGAGCCTGGTGGGCTGCCATCTATGGGGTCGCACAGAGTTGGACATGACTGAAGCAACTTAGCAGCAGCTGTGTCCAACTCTTAGCAACTCCATAACTGTAGCCTGCCAGGCTCCTCTCTCCATGAGATTTTTCAGGCAAGAATACTGAAGTGGGTTGCCATTTCCTCCTCCAGAGGATCTTCCTGACCCTAGGATGGAACCCGCATCTTTTGTGTCCACCCCCACCCCCGACATTGGCAGGCAGATTCTTTACCACTGTACCACCAGGGAAACCACTTATTGTGAGAGAAGGATTCTTTATATTCTCAGAAGCTACCCAAAGTCAACAGTCTCTATTTCTGGAAGATATAGTGTGCAAACATAAAGCCTGGAATCACTTTAGCCATTTTTCTCCCAACAAAGAAATACATCTTAGGCTCAAAATGAAGAATGAACTTGGTGCCATGATGATACAATTAAACTGCTGAATCAAACCAATCCTGGTCCATTATCAGTGAACCATCCAGACATATAAGTCAATATACCCCCCTGTTTTTTTTAAATATGTAAGTGTTGGAGGGGTAACTTTATTAAATACTAAGAAACCATCAATTAAGGAAAAAATAAAACAGAAGAACTTAATGGAAGATACACAAAAACAGACTTACAAACATAGAAAACAAATTTATGGTTACCAAAGGGGAAAGGCAAGGAGGGGAAAGATAAATAAGAAATATGAGATTAACATATGCAAACTACTATACATAAAATAAGTAAGCAACAAGGATTTACTGTATAACACAGGAAACTATATCCAATATCTTGTACTAACCTATAATGGAAAATAATATGAAGAAATATATATATGTATAACTGATTCACTTTGCAATATACCTGAAACTAAAACAGTATTGTAAATCAATCATGTTTAAATTAAAAATAAAAGAATAAGGAGGAAAACACATTTGGAGTAAAGAGAGAGAGCAGAAGGGGAGAAAGATTTACATCCCTATTTCCCTGTTTGTAACTAAAGTATTGTCCAGGAAAGAACTCGAGATGGTTACTGGGCACTGCCTAGGACAAGAGAAAACTGCTCAAGTGTAGACAAATGAGCAAGAACTTTGGCACAGCACTAATAGGTAGAGGGACAAATTTTTAAAATTAAAATTCTGATTTTAAAGGTAGTAGGCTTTAAAATTAGAAATGAATATTTCTAAAAATAAAAATGCTAATCCTTACATGTCTGAGTTTGTAGACCAAGATTCAAATCTGCTGCACCTGCAAGGCCCCGAGATAGAATTTCCCCAAATAAGCTTTAGAAAACACTACTCTCTCTCGTGAACAAAGGGTTCATGTTCATATAGGTTTAGGAAATGCTGTATGTTACAACCTGTTCATATTGATTCACAATGCACCCTAGAATTTTAAAGCCCTGCAATGAATCTTTCTCTAAACTCATTTGAGCAATGAACTTTTCCAGAGGGACATCTACCACAAGCCAAGAAACTATAACTGCACCAAACACATTTTGGAAAACATTGTCTCCATATGGACAGGAGGTCAGTCTCTCTGTCTACCAGGATGCCATGTCATTACTCTCTCACTCAGTATATAAAGCAGAACTCTAGATTGCACTTAATGCAGTCTTAAAGAGTGACATTTTTCCATCTCCTAGTGAAGCCATGGCTTTTAGTCAGGTTTGAATTCACCACAAGGTAAAGCTCAACAACCTCTGAATTTGAATGCATATGCTGTCATAGTAACAAACTTGATGAAAGTCTCTACCAGTAACTGTTGAATCACACAACTTTGTAAAGAAAACAGTAAGAAAGCATCCTGCAATAGCCTCCCAATTCCATGCCTGTCCCCTTAAACTAAGGGGCTTCCCAGGTGGCTCTAGTGGTAAAGAAGCTACCTGCCAATGCAGTACACATAAAAGATGCAGCCTCGATTCCTGGGTTGGGAAGATCTCCTGGAGGAGGGCATGGCAACCTGCTCCAGGATTCTTGCCTGGAGAGTCCCATGGACAGAGGAGCCTGGCGGGCTACAGTCTCTAGGGTCGCAAAGAGTTGGACACGACTGAAGCGACTTACCATGCAAGCACTCCTTAAACTGCTTATGTTTGCATTTACTGTTTGCTTCACAGATTAGAGACCAGATAAGGAGGACTGAGACTAGCATTTTAAAAATATCAGAATAAAATTAGAATGTATTAAGTTCTGACTATAGAACTGCTGCCAATCTTTTATTGATTGAAGAAATATGGGCCACGGAAATAGTTTTACCTCATGCTCCACTCAAGGTCCTTGAACTGCTTGCTTGGGGATTCCTGACATGAAATAATGAGTAATGAGAGAAGAGGCTGATCAGGAATAAGGCTGTATTACTGGAGGTTGGGAGAGCTGAGGGAAAACTCATGAAAGCCCACCCCATGCTTGCTACAGGCCACTGAGTGGTTAAAAGACTTACAGAGACAGATTTCACAGCTGGATCCTCCAACTTCACTTTGCACAGCAGGTTGTGTTTTTAAAAGGCTGCGGGTAAATTATAATCTTCATAAAAACTTTAAAAAATTAATATAAATTGGAATAGGTTCAGAGTCTATATTAAGTTAGAGAATTAGAATGAAACTTGCTCACATATATACATAATATATATGTAACCCACAAGAACACATATATAATCTATGCATAGTTTAAAGGAGTTGTTCATTATTGACAGATGACAGTTAAGTAAAATTCTCTCTAACTATGAATACATTTTACAAATATTAAAAAAAGAAAAATACCAAAATATGTCTGACTTTGGAAGTTATGTTTATGATTGGCCTTTTTCTTTCCTTTAGTTTTATGTTCCAAAGTTTCTGTGATAAATGAGACTCTCATCTCTGAGCCATATAACATGTTCCCACTGAATAAAGCAGTGAGGTGCCACTGGCTTTGGAAACGGCCAGAGACACTTAACAATAGACCTCCATAGTATATAAAACACAAGAGTGGCATAAGGACTGTATGAGGTGAGGTAAGATGGGGAAACAGTGGAAACAGTATCAGACTTTATTTTGGGGGGCTCCAAAATCACTGCTGATGGTGATTGCAGCCATAAAATTAAAAGACGCTTACTCCTTGGAAGGAAGGTTATGACCAACCTAGATAGCATATTTAAAAGCAGAGACATTACTTTGCCAATAAAGGTCCGTCTAGTCAAGGGTATGGTTTTTCCAGTGGTCATGTATGGATGTGAGAGTTGGATGGTGAAGAAAGCTGAGCGCCAAAGAATTGATGCTTTTGAACTGTGGTGTTGGAGAAGACTCTTGAGAGTCCCTTGGACTGCAAGGAGATCCAATCAATCCATCCTAAAGGAGATCAGTCCTGTGTGTTCATTGGAAGGACGGATGTTGAAGCTGAAACTTCAATCCTTTGGCCACCTCATACGAAGAGCTGACTCATTGGAAAAGACCCTGATGCCAGGAAGGATTGGGGGCAGGAGGAGAAGGGGACGACAGAGGATGAGATGGTTGGATGGTATCACCGACTCAATGGACATGGGTTTGGGTAAACTCCGGGAGTTGGTGATGGACAGGGAGGCCTGGTGTGCTGCGATTCATGGGGTTGCAAAAAGTCGGACACGACTGAGTGACTGAACTGAACTGAAACTTCCAGAAATAGCATTCCACCATCCCAGGCAAAGTGGTAAAGAATCCACCTGTCAATGCAGGATATGCAGGAAACGCAGGTTCGATTCTTGGGTCAGGGAAGATCCCTTGGAGGAGGGAATGGCTACCCATTCCCGTATTCTTGCCTGGAGAATTCCATGGACAGAGGAGCCTGGTAGGCTACAGTCCACAGGGTCTCAAAGCATCGGAGATGACTTAGCGACAGAGCATGTGAGGTATAGCAAAAACACATCTTGAGCAGATGTTTAGATTGTTTCCAACTGTTTCCTATTATAAATATGGTTGTGATGTTAATCTTTTGCTCAAATATTACCTTTTACTTTTTAAGAATAAAAGTAATATTAATGAGTCAATGAATGTTAATATCTTAAGGCTTTCAATTGGAGAAGGCAATGGCAACCCACTCCAGTACTCTTGCCTGGAAAATCCCATGGACAGAGGAGCCTGGTAGGCTACAGTCCATGGGGTCGCAAAGAGTCGGACACGACTGAGCAACTTCACTTTCACTTTTCACTTTCATACACTGGAGAAGGAAATAGCAACCCACTCCAATATTCTTGCCTGGAGAATCCCAGGGACAGAGGAGCCTGTCGGGCTGCCATCTACGGGGTCGCAGAGTCGGACACGACTTGACGCAACTTAGCAGCAGCAGCATCAGGGCTCTCAATGCATGTTGCCTATTGCTTTCCAGACTGATATAGCAGGAAATATTTCTATCAGGAATATACAAATGGGTCTATCTTAATTTCCTAGCTTTAAGCATTAAAACTTGTATGTTACCTTTACCAACCTGAGAAACAGAAAATGACATTAGAGGAGTTTTCATCTTCTTTGAATACTAGGAAGGCAAAAGCTTTTCCTGTAAATTTATTTGCCATTTAGATTTCCTCTTTAGTGAATTTTGAGTTCTTCTTCTCAATTGTCTATTAATGTTTGGGTTTTTTCCTTCAAGATACACATAAACTTTGGCTTAGCCGTTGAAGAATTCTCCTGCAATGCAGGAGACACAGGTGTCATGAGTTCAATCCCCTCGAGAAGGAGATGGCAACCCACTCCAGTATTCTTACCTGGAAAATCCCATAGACAGAGGAGCCTCGTGGGCTACAATACATAGGATCACAAAGCTGGACATGACTAAAGCTATTTAGCACATAAACTTTTTATATTAAGGTTATTAACCTTTATTTAAATATGTATTATGAATATTCTTCTGGTTGTGTTTTAATTTTTATGTAATAAATGCTATGTTTTTTCTATTTTTCCTTGCAGTCAAAATCCTTTTACATTCTGAGATCAAATAAATACCCATTAAATTTCCTTAGAGTTTTTTTTATGATTTTTTTCATTCATATTCTAATCCTTGGAGGTTTTTATTTCTGTCTACAATATGAGATGAAAATATAACTTGATGTTTCTCCAGATATCTAATTTTCTCGACATTCTTTTCCTAACAATGCCTACTTTATGAAATACATTAAATTATTCCATATATCAGGATGTATTTCTTTTATAAGAGAAAAGACTATAATTTTTTAAGTTTATAAACGCAACAAACCTCACATCACTGAAGTGAGCCTTTGAACACTTTTATAAATGGCCTCTCTTCTCCCCACAACAATCTCTTTTATCTGTTATGTAAACAGTGATACATTCACCAAGCTGCTCAAAACAAAGTACAGCCCTCTGTCCCCATTCTGTATAGATTCTCTGTTATTCTTTACCTCACTGCAGTGTCCACCAAACTAGTGAGCATCTTAGCTACCCCTGTACTCTCAACACTCACAATCCTTAGGGCACACACAGTCAGTCCCAAGGGAGTTCTGTAGGGGGCTGGGACAGGAGAGGGCTTGCAGATTTAAGAAGATGTTACTTGATGATAGAGATGAAATGAACAGTAAAATGAACACATCATGCTGCCTCAGTGGGGAAAAAAAAAAAGCATTCTACTCCATTGGCGCTTAGCTTACTCAGAGAGTGACATGAAGGTGGAAAAGCTATTCACGGTTCAAGTACAGATGTAATGAAAGAACATTAGACTAGAAACAAAGAAGCCTGAGATTCCAATCCTGATTCTGCCTCTAATGACCTTGGACAAGTCAATGAAGTTCCTGGGACCTTGGATCACTCATCTGTAAAACAAAGGGCTTGACTATTACAGGATGCAGTTTGGAAGTTCACAGCCCAATTGTGCAAATATATTTAGTTCGGTTCACCTGATGTTTTAAATTTTAATGTAATAGGCTGTAGCACTCTGTTTCTAAAAAGCTCCTTTGTCATGCAGCTAGTTTCAGTCACTTCTGTTCCCTATTTGGCTCCAGAAGAGGTCTAAACAATCCTTAAAGTCCCTCCATACTTCATAAATGTATCCAATAATATAAATGTATGAATCTGACTGCTTCTTACCCCTCCATTGCTGCCACCTGCTCTAAATCACCAGCCTCTCTCACCAGGATTATTGCATCGACCTCCTAATGGGTCCCCCATGCTTCCATCCTAGCTTTTCTGCAGTCTGTTCTCAGAAGCAGCAGTCTTATTAAAGCATAAATAAAGTTGCCATTCCATGTCTCCCAGTCAGGTGCATCTGCTTTGACCACTCTGTTTTAAGTAGCAGTCTCTTTTCCCATGCTTCTAATCACCCTGAACTGGCTCTATTTTCCACATAGAATTGTCTCCTCTTTACATACTATGTAATAGTACTCCTGTGTTGTAGATTTTATTTTGTTTTGTTTTTGTCTGTTTTGTCCCACTGGAGCAGAAGATCACTGAGGGCAGGCCTTTGGGTCTGTTTTATCTAGTGATTGCTTATAGCCCCAGTGCCTGGAATAGATCCTGGGATAAACGGGGTCCTCAGTAAATTACTGTGAATAATTTTGAATTTATGAATAATTTCTCTCAGTCCAAGAATAAGTTCTTCTGGTTCTAAGAAGTGACAATACTTAGGTATCACTTCAAAGTGGAGATAGGGAAGTCCAGTGGCTAAGACTCCATGCTCTCAGTGCAGCAGTCCCAGGTTCAATCCCGTCAGGGAACTAGATCCCACATGCTGCAGCTAGGTTTTCACATGGTGCAACTAAAGATCCTGCATGCCTCAACTAAGACCTGGTGCAGACAAACGAGTAATGTTTTTAAAAATGGACATAGGATCCTCTTTTCTAACCTTTCCCATTATAGAAAACCACCTTACACCCAGTCTACAGCTTACAAAATTCTCAGCAAGAAAGTAACTTGCCAAGTCAACAAGGACTAGGGATACTCTTATTTAATAAGCAGGCCGATCCTTATGACCCCATGGAGAGGTGAGTATAAACAAGAGGGAGACTTCTCTTCCACAGCCATCAATTAAGGAATTGATATGAGGATTAATTTATAAAACAAACATGGCAGCCAATTCCAAAAAGCAGGCTCGGCAATTCTCACATGAAATAGGTCAACGTTACATGGTATCATCCATGTTCTTTGGGCCCATCATCCCTGGATGGGGCCACTCCAGGTGTGTTTGCTGAATTCAAACATGCTGACAATAAGATCTTTTGTTTCTCTAGAGTCATACATTCTCCTTCCAAAACTAGAAAAGGTCAATACCACCAGCCGCCCTCCTCCCCGCCCCCGCCAACAAGAAAACAAAACCCTGACCTGCTTGCAACAGCTTTCAGGTAAATTTCTTCCAAGCGTGGACTGAATGAGGACAGGCCCCCCTCACAAATGCGATCACTTTCACTAAGAACGGATGTGGTCCTCCTGCACTGGAGTTCCCTGCCCCTCTCCCCTCCTCTCTGCACCTTCCATCAGCTAAAGGTTTTGCGCAAGTCTGGCCAAATACTTTTCCATTTCAGAGACCAACACAATCTAGAGAGAAAGAAGGGAGGGAGGAATCGTCCTAAGGTTGTCAGTTTTTCATTATGTTGAGCAAAGGCACTCTTTCTAAAAAGACCTTCTCAGCAGGGTGTTTTGGCACATTCTGGAGAAATAACAAGTATATAATGTCAAAATAAGCTTAATAATTTTAACTTCATGAAATACTTGGTTTTTCTCACAATGTCAGCTATAGGTCAGAGAAATTTTCTCAAGAGCCAGCATTTGGAGAGCACTGCTGTAAATGCCCCCTTATCTAGATAAATCCCTTATCTAGAATGATAAAGCCTCAGAGGGATTCCGACACTGGTGAGATGGCCATACTCTAACTGAATGCCTCACTGGGCTTCAGACACACATACATTCTAGAGCAGTTAGAGTCTGGGAGAGAAGACAGCACTCATTAGCAAGGTCCAGGATTTTGTGTCAGGTATATTCCTAGCGAATGTGACAGTCCATGGTCTTTATGGAACTAAGCAATTAGCTTTCCTTTTTTCTATTCTTTCAGAATCCTTCAACTGCTTTTGCTGATCGGCAAACAGCACTTGGCAAGTAACCAGATATGCATGGCTTTATACGCAGAGAGCCACGGTAGAACAGTCAATCCTATTACAACTGGGTAGCTACCAAATAAAATTCTAAAGCAGATAGTGCAAACTAGTGGTGCACTATGACAGCTTAATAATGGGGGGGAGGGTGCACCTAGGAATATATATATAATATATACACATACACACATGAATTGCTATGTTTAAAAATTGTGGAGTTTACTTAAGATTTTAGATTTCTGACTTGTTTTGAAAAATCTAAACACTTGGCAATAACAAGCTCTCCTTCCAGTGTGGCCACTACTGCCCGGTGCTGTGAGGAGACAGGCCATGCCCTTTTCCCTGGGCTGAGTCATTTCATTATCTACCTGGAGGCTGCAAGCACCTGTGTTGACCTCTGGCTTAGTGTATGGAAGGTTATTTATACTCGGCCTAATCCCTAAAAGGATTGAAAGAGGCTTAGAAGAGACAGACAACAAGGAGAAAGGAGAGGAAGAAAAATAAAGCACACTATAAAGCCAGGAGTAGGGCCATGACCCAGTGTCTACCACACAAGTCTATCCATTTAGCTGGAGGTAGGCTGCAAATTTGGTTCCCAACTTCTTCACAGCTGACTGCAGCTTAGAGTCTAAAACCAAACAAAGTCAAATAATTTCCCTTTAGTAGAATACAGTCTTTCTATAGTAAAAACATTAAATCCTGTGAAGCTATTAAACATGAAACAGCAACACAAGGCCATACAAAGTGCCAAAATGTGTAGTATTGGTGACAGAGTGATCTTACAAAGGAGCCCTTGGTTGGGCCAGGGAAAGACAGGAACATCACAGTTAGGCAGAGCATACCACCAGTTGCATAAAGTGAAACGCAATCCTGTCAAAACAATAGGAAAAAAAGCTGTGTCAAGTTCATTCAGTTGACAGGTACTGCCCATAATTTCCAGCAGCTCTGCTTTCTTCCTGAAGTATTTTCTTTGAGTTGTTATGAAACCAAGGGAGACATGAAGCTAGTTAAAAATGAAATGCCTCTTAGAGTTTACTGCATAAGTACCTCAGCTCTGAGACTTCAAGACCCAATTTCTTTCTCTCTTCAAATCAAGATCACCCGTGTATGGTTTTACTGACTAGTTGGGTGTGGGAACGGAAGGGAAAGTTGAAGGTCAGCTGACTGAGTTCAGGGAGGAAAGGGTCAGCTCAGAGCGACCTTCCCCGCCAGCGCCCCAGCACAACGTATTGCTTTTGCTCTCTCTCTCTTAAATCTGCATCAAGTAGCATCACGACAAATTCTGGCAACCACTCGACAATCTTACCTCTATTTCTGCGTGTTGCTGATGGAGAGTTTTGCATGGCCTGAGTGAAATTAATGGCAAATTGATTTGGCAAAGCAAAACAAATCTTGAATTAACAAACAGCACCACTACCACTTCTCGGTTATTAGTGGAGAAAGATATATTTCGTGCATTTTCCTCAGTCAATATCTTCTCTGTATCAAAATGGGGAACAAAGAGCTCATCACATCAATAATGGAATTTCAAGCAGCCGTGGGGATATGACTACAATTTTCTCTCCTATGTAAATGGAGAGCTATGAGTTCTACAGGGAACGGATTCTATCCAGACGAATCAATTAAAAAATTATAAAGCATTTTGGTCGTTGAGTCAGACGGACATGAGAACATCTAGTACTTCCTCCCCTCCTCTCTATACTGCAGAAGGTAGAAAGTTGAAGTCTTTTCTGAGATATTGACTACATCCTCATATCAAAGCAGCCACAGTCATTACAGAATCTGCCAGCATTTCTGTAAGAAACCCTGTCTGGGGAGGATTTATAGAATATTGGCTGCTTTTGATTCACAAAGAGCTGATTTTCAAGCCGAGGTCTCAGTAGCCATGAATTCACTACATTTGCATATCACACATGGTCAGAGCAGTCGTTTCCTGGGCCTGTGACCGCTAGCAATTTTACAGAGGTGATAATTAAGATAATGGTCTACTTTCTTCAGAAAATACATATTATTTTCAGATCTGAGAATTATGAAGATCAGATTCATATTCAGCCTCAGTACTGACATATTTTCCTTCAGAATCTTTATCTGATTTTCAGTGGGGCTGAAGAAAAGGTGGTAAAGCACATTGGTGGTGAGGTAGGGGGTGGATGCAGGTGCTCTTCTCTGGAACAGAGGAGGAAAGAGAGAGGCAGAGGGGAAGACAGTGAGAGGAATGCAGTTCTGCCTTGTCTGACTTTGGACCCCAGTGAGACAGAGCTTGGGGGGGATGGGAAGGCAGGCAACAGAGCAGATGATCTATCAAGACACTAAACAGACCAGTGACCAAGTCCAAGAGAAGAGAGGTCAGTGCAAGCTGGAAGAAGGAGGCGGATATTTCCACAGGTCCATCAAACAAAGGGTCATGATCAAGAAGACAGAACTTGAGGGTCCATAACTGGGGACAAGGGCTCAGGAACCTGAGTCAAAGTGTGTAGGAAAAGATCTCAATGCAGACACTGTCTGCTCCTGCCCAACAGCAGTCCTGGACTGGAAGAAGAGTTGGAATTCTCTAGAAGGACGGGGGACTTGGCCAAGGTGGGGCAGCTGCCTGGAGCAGAGGAGCTTTCGCTAGCACTACTGATCCCTAGCCCAGTTCTCTCACCATTTACCATGCTCTCTCTCTCAAGAACGCCTGAGGACAACTCTCCATGGGACACAACCCAGTGATAACACAACCCTGGGCCACTTGTGACTGTCCCCCCCGAGCAGCTGAGCCTCAGACTGTATGTGGTCACCGAACTTAAAACATGGCTGGAGAGTTAAATAAGGCCAAGATTGATAGTTTCCAACTTGCCAACATGCCGGACTATCCCTGCCTCAAGTGGAAGAAAAGAGAGTGTGGTTAGTGACTGGTACACTCACAGGAAAGGTGGCAACAGGAAACTCAGATGGGTGGCTGGAATCAAGATAGAATAGGGAGATGAGACCTGGAGATAGCACCCACTGAGCCAGCTGTGAGACGTGCCCTCAAACAGTTATCCTTTTGTTTCTAGAGACCTGACCTTGTCCTCTAGGAATTAAAAGGCTTCACCTCTAAAGGTGCAACCTCAGAAGTGAGAGGTGACACCTGTTGCCCCACATCGGATGATAAGAACAAGTAAATTCCTGGTCCTAGCCAAAAATGTGGGGTCTGGTCCCAACAAAGCGGAGACTTCCAGCTCTTCTTCCTCTGAAATAGCTTCTCTCAAGACCCAGCATATTTGTGAAGCAACAGTAGAAGTCCTAGAAAGTGGGGACTTGAAAGAACCTATAGACCTACTTGACAGAGTCATCATGATGCTGAAAAAGAGCTGTCCTGGGAAGTGGAGCCCTGGGTGCCCAGGAAAGGCAGGTGCTCACTGAGTGCTCCACCTTCATGCCTGCCTTGTCTGTCCCTGATTTGCCTGCAGCTAGGGGAGGGTTTGCCAGAGAGAAGGTGACCGACAACACGTGGTAAGTGAATACATTCCACACACCAAATTTTCTACTACTAGCTATTTGCAGTCAGTGAAGTGATCCCTGAAAGTTATAATTTCTGCCTCTGAAAAACTGAGGGAATTTGACCATAACCCAGAAAAGTCTGAAGAACTCGTTATACAGCCCATTTGCTTAGAACCTGAAGCATGATTTTCCTAACTATGATCCTCAGATCATCTATCTGTGAAACTGTGGGTTCCTGGGATTTAATCAGATTTACTGCTCCCAAAGCCTTGGAAGGGGATGGCTGTGAGTATAAGAATCTAAAGCTTTCATACACACTTAGGTGATATTCAGGCATACAATGATTTGAAACACACAGAAAGATGTACTTAATGAAAAATCCTCTATCCTAGGTCCTAAGCTTGAGACTTCATACACACTTTTCTTTAATCCTTATAATTACGCTATGAGGCAAGTATCATACTCCTCATTTTATAGGTAAGGAAACTGACCTGAACAAGGTCATGCAACCAGTAAGTAGCTGAGCTGGGATTCATCCCAGGTCTGCCGAAATCCCAAACCCTTGCTCTTATGCATAGGAATGAGTTCAAGGAACACTGGCCACAGAACCAATAGTAAGTAGAATGTCCTACACCTCATTTTCAGTCTACTTTCACTTTAATTTTGATGAAAATATATGCTTATAGTAAAGACCTGAGAGGAAATACAGTTGCAGTTGTGGGCACTGATGTTTTCACAACCTAGGAACATGAGAAGCAGTAGAGGCAGGAAAAGCACAGGGTGGAAAGAAAATAGCAACACAGATGAGCAGTGTGATATTTGTGCATTGAAGTGAAATGTTACAACTGAATTTCATGGCCTTGATTTAAGATGGTTAGCAATGCTGGGTTATTAGCCTATAACATACCTAAATCATGACATTGTACTAGTATTGCCACCCTACTTAACTATAGTGACCTGCCTATAAGTAACTGATGTTCAGGGTAACCATAATTGGTTTCAAAAGATTGAATTATGCCCCCCAAACATGACATTCTGAAAGCTGATGTGTTGATTTTCAATCATCCTTCCTCTAGCCAAAATGGCTTTTCTTCTTTCTTCAAAGCAGTTGCCAGAGTCAAATATTACCTATATAAACATTCCTGGAGCAAAATGGCATTGAGTGCTATTTTTTGCAGGCTGTGTAAATGATCTCTTAACAATCCTCAAAGAGCTAACTTGCTTCATATAATGAGGTATAGGTAATTTATTTTTTGTAATCTAGAAGTGTAAAGGCCACTTCTTAAAAGTGGAAAACATGTCTCTAAGTAATATAATCCAGCAGACAAAGCCTTAGATTTACAGTCAAGAGTCATGGGGTATGGTTTTATCAATAATCAGTTTAGGGCCAAATAAGTCTTTCCTATCTTGGACTGCCCCAGTGGCTTAGAGGTAAAGAATCTGCCTGCAATGCAGGAGACGCAGGAGACACAGGTTTGATTCCTGGGTTGGGAAGATCTGCTGGAGGAGGGCATGGCAACTCACTCCAGTATTCTTACTGAAAAGATCCCATGGACAGAGGAGTCTGGTGGGCTACAGTCCATGGGGTCTCAAAGAGTCTGAAGCAACTGAGCATAATCTTGTTTTAATCACCTGACACAATATCTACTGCTATTATTTCAGACGAGTTTAATGAGGATCTATTAATTCAACAAATGTGAAATAGTCTTGGACACCTAAGTTCTTATTCTAATGTGATTAAGAAGGATGTCATCTGAACAAGACCAGGTTTTGATCCAGATTATAGGAGCTCCTGAGACTCCTCTCCAACTCCTTCTGAGCTACTCCACAGTAAGCTATTCCACACACCATCTCAAAGGAAGGATTTAAGTAAGTGATTTCTGCAAAGTACTTGGAGCAACTCACAGAAAGAGACATTTGAAGCACAAATTATTATTTTTATAGAAGATATTACAAGAGTAGGGCAGCAGTTACTACAATTACCATTCAGTGAAGAATCTCCTTAAGTGCATATGGCAAACGTGCTCAGTGAACCAAAATATTTTCACGGGTCTTAAACGTTTAAACTAATAACACCTATCTAGTTACTGAAGATAATTTAATGGCTATAATATATATAGATAGATAGGTTCATTATAACTAATGAATCCACTGCAGTATGAAGAAAAATTGAAGTTACTACTATTATGCTGATGTGGCTGCCTTGAGCTAACCCCAACTCCCTTTAGACACATTCTCTGCTGGTTCTAATAGAATTTCAGGCTATTACTTAAGGAAGGTTCCTCATCTGTAAAATGAGGGGGACGGAGGTAATCTGTGTGGTTCCTTCCAGCTCCATGAGTATGCAATGGTTTCTGCATGTTGTACAAAGTCACAATGGTATTATAATGGTATGTCATTGCAAGATACCATTTAGGCACGAAAGATAATCAACAGACAAAGGAAAGAAAAAGAGCACTTATCAGGTCCACAAGAAGGATGACCCTGACTTTGGTTTAATGAATAATGCTAACACATCAACAGAAAGAATATGTCAATTGCCAGGGATTAGCATTACAGGAACATGATGTTCAGAGGGGCAAACGTCTTTACGTAGCAGTGTTCAAAAGAATGAGACATTGGAGCTGAGAAAACTAAGACAATTCCACTACCAGATAGATAACCACCATTCAGAGGTTTGGCCATTTTGTCACTTTTCCAGAGCTTTAGTATTATATGACTAAATGACCTCTTTTCTTTGTTGACTCCATGTTCCTTGAGCTACCATCTGACTAATGATATAGTTCCCCAGTAACCTTAATAAGAGAATGGGGGTGGAGGGCAGAAGTAACAAGGAGTGGGGCAAAGAGAGTCCTTGACATATGAATTTATATATAAAGGATACTGTATAATAGGGGAAGATCCCCTGGAGGAGGTCATAGCAACCCACTTCAGTATTCTTGCCTGGAGAATCCCATGAACAGAGAAGTCTGGCGGGCTACAGTCCATAGGGTCACACAGAGTCAGATATGACTGAAGCGATTTAGCATACAAGAAAGCACACACATATGATAAGTTAATTCTGACTTACAGATCAGTCATGATAATACCAGTATGTAGTGTTTATCAAGAATGTACTAAGCTCCTAGCACTACTATTAGTGCTTTACATACATGAGTCCATTTAATCAACATAAAATCTTACAAGGAAGATCCCATGCTAGTGTGAAGAAACTGAAGCTAAGAGACATTAAGTAACTTACTAAAGGTTACACAGTTAAATGGTAGGTACCTAACAGAAGCAGAAGATATTAAGAAGAAGTGGCAAGAATACACAGAACAACTATATCAAAAAGATCTTCACGACCCAGATAATCATGATGGTATGATCACTCATCTAGAGCCAGACATCCTGGAATGCAAAGTCAAGTGGGCCTTAGGAAGCCTCACTATGAACAAAGCTAGTGGAGGTGATGGAATTCAAGTTGAGCAATTTCAAATCCTATAAGATGATGCTGTGAAAGTGCTGCACTCAATATACCAGCAAACTTGGAAAATTCAGCAGTGGCCACAGGAGTGGAAAAGATCAGTTTTCACTCCAAACCCTGAGAAAGGCAATGCCAAAGAATGCTCAAGCTACCGCACAATTTCACTCATCTCACACACTCGCAAAATACTGCTCAAAATTCTCCAAGCCAGGCTTCAACAGTATGTGAACCAAGAACTTCCAGATGTTCAAGCTGGTTTTAGAAAAGGCAGAGGAACAAGAGATCAAATTGCCAACATCCATTGGGTTATTGAAAAAGCAAGAGAGTTCCAGAAAAACGTCTATTTCTGCTTTATTGACTATGCCAAAGCCTTTGATTGTGTGGATCACAATAAACTGTGGAAAATTCTGAAAGAGATGGAAATACCAGAACACCTGACCCGCCTCTTGAGAAATCTGTGTGCAGATCAGGAAGCAACAGTTAGAAGTGGACATGGAACAACAGACAGGTTCCAAATAGGAAAAGAAGTACATCAACGCTGTATATTGTCACCCTGCTTATTTAACTTATATGCAGAGTACATCATGAGAAATGCTGGGCTAGATGAAGCACAAGCAGGAATCAAGATTGCCGGGAGAAATATCAATAACCTCAGATATGCAGATGACACCACCTTTATGGCAGAAAGTGAAGAAGAACTAAAGAGCCTCTTGATGAAAGTGAAAAAGGAGAGTGAAAAAGCTGGCTTAAAACTCAACATTCAGAAAACTAAGACCATGGCATCTGGTCCCATCACTTCATGGCAGATAGATGGGGAAACAGTGGAAACGGTGACAGACTTTATTTTGGGGGGCCCCAAAATCACTGCAGATGGTGACTGCAGCCGTGAAATTAAAAGACCCTTGCTCCTTGGAAGGAAAGTTATGGCCAACCTAGACAGCATATTAAAAAGCAGAGACATTACTTTGCCAACAGAAGTCCGTCTAGTCAAGGCTATGGTTTTTCCAGTAGTCATGTATGGATGTGAGAGTTGGACTATAGAGAAAGCTGAGCGCCGAAGAATTGATGCTTTTGAACTGTGGTGTTGGAGAAGACTCTTGAGAGTCCCTTGGACTACAAGGAGATCCAACCAGTCCACCCTAAATGAAATCAGTCCTGAATATTCATTGGAAGGACTGATGTTGAAGCTGAAATTCCAATACTTCGGCCACCTGATGTGAAGAACTGACTTATTTGAAAAGACCCTGATGCTGGGAAAAATTGAAGGTGGGAGGAGAAGGCGACAACAGAGGATGAGATGGTTGGATGGCATCACCAACTCAATGGACATGGGTTTGAATAAACTCCAGGAGTTGGTGATGGAGAGGGAGGCCTGGCACACTGCAGTCCATGGGGTCGCAAAGAGTCGGACAGGACTGATCGATTGAACTGAATTGAACACAGTTAAAAGTGGCAAGGACTTGATTCATAACCGTCACATTGTTTTTCTAATTTAGCTTTCATGAGGCAGAGACTGAACTGGGTGACCTAAAGATAACCATTTTTCTGTACTCCTTAGACAGAAGGTCAGGTCAGCTAAGATACTGTTGCTGAGAACTCTTGGCTGAGGTACCCTTAGACCAGATCCTCACACATAAGACCTTCAGATCACCACATAACCCTTGACCCAGTGAGCCTCAGATAAAAGGAACTATTGATACTTCCTCATCAAGGACATGACAGTCATCACTCTGAGAACCTAGAAAATACCACCTGTGAATATTCCCTGAGTTTTGAAATGGGAACTAGGAAATACTCAGGCACACCTTTCCAAACTCCAGGGACAGATGACATTCTGAAGGATGATGAACCATGTCCCCCCACCCAATCCACTCCAGGATAAAGATTTAATTAGCAGTGTTAAATCCTACTACAAATATTTTTCACATCTGCTGATTTGCTTCTATTTCCATTAACATTTCTCACCCCAGATTTCCTTGCCTCATGCCTAATGATGCAACAGTGTCTTAGCTGCTTTCCTCATTTCCAGCGTTTACCACCTCTACCTCAATCTACACAAAGCAGCCAGACCAGGCTCTTGAATATTGTATTCATCTTATCCCACCTTAGTTGACAAACTGATTATAAGTTGATTGCTTAGACAACCCATCTGTTAACATCAAAGAAGAGGCATCAAATTTGACAAAACAATACTCTCCTGTATTAGCCCTTGTATAGCCCTCTTTTAATACCATACGTATTTTAGTAAATATTTCCATATCTTTACCAATACAGATTTCCGTAAAAACAGAGCCAGTAATACACAGTTACAGCTGCATAGCATGGGATTAGCATGGTGGGCTCTGGTGTTGGGCAGAGCTGAGTTAGGGTTCAGGCCCCATCAACCTGGGCAAATTCGATATACCTCAATGAGTCTCCATTTCCCTAAGTATAAAATGGGCATGCGTGCATGCTTTAATCATCTCTAATTCTGTGGGATCCTATGGACTGTAGCCCACCAGGTTCCTCAGTCTATGGGATTTTCAGGCAAGAGTACTGGAGTGAGTTGCCATGCCCTCCTCCAGGGGATCTTCCCAACCCAGGGATTGAAACTGTGTCTCCTGCATCTCCGGCATTGTAGCCGTATTCTCTACTGCTGAGTCACCAGAGAAGCCCATAAGATAAGCATAATGAGGGTATATTCCTCATAGGATTGTTGTGCTGATAGGAGATAGTTTGGAGAGAGTGCTGGGCACAGTTTTTGGCACATGACAAGTGTTCAATAAGTGTTGGCTATCAGCATATCATGACTATTACAGCACTGTGGTTTAGTGGTTAAGAGCTCAGGCATAGGAGTCATAAACACATGGTTTGGGCACATGAAAACTGTGAGTCAAGGTCTCTAAAAATTTCACCCTGTCTTCTTTCCATGTGAAAAATATTTTCTTGGTAAAACTATTGAAACCACTAACTTCTCCAACCCAGATACTCTTGAACTATGGTCCAGCAATGGTTAGAATAAAGATATAAGAAAGAAAAGGCAAATATTGCCCAGAACAGTAGTAAGTTTTCAGACCTCTCTGATCAACAAATATTTATTGAGTCTCTATTATGCAGCTAGCCTAAAGATGAATGGCATGGTCCTGCCCTCAGAGAGCTCATGTTCTAGTTCAAATCAGAAAACATTTTGTTGGGTCCTGGTGATATGATTGCCCCCATCGTATAGCAGCTACTCCATGCCTGGCTCTGTGCTAAGCACTCTGCACACAGTATTCATTGGTTCTCTGGGTTATCCTTTGAGAGCAACAATATTTCTCTAATTTTTCATGAAGAAATTGAGACTTAGAGAGACTGGATGTCTTGTCCAAGGTCACCCAGCAGGTGGCCAGGATCTAGCTGACTCGACCATCTAGGTGCTCCCTGCGGGACTTGTGTCTCCTGCTTGCCCAAGCATCGCCAATACTCCCTTTTTATCATAGAGCAGCTGAGAGACAGACAGCAGCAGCTTTCAAGTGGAAAATTTACCTAATTGGCAAAATCTGGAATACTGTGAAAGCCCATCAACAAAAGGATGATTAAATAAATTATGGTGTATACAATCCAATACAAGAATAATTGAATAAATTATGGTATATCCAAACCATATCATGCAGCCATTAAAACTCAAACAGATATGTATTAACCTAGATGGATGTTCATGGTATTTTTTTAAGTTTGTTTTTTTTTTTAAAGAATCCCTTAAAAAAATGTTAAGTGAAAAAAAATGAGCCCAAGGGGAATAAGACAGAGCTAGCTAGACACACTGAATTTAACCTGAGTCTGTACCTAATTTTCTTTAGACCTAATTTTCTTTGATTTACCTGCAAACCAAAATACTCTTTTAGTAGAAACTGTACCTCATGAAATAGACATGAAGAAACATAGAAAAGAGGTTAAGAACACAGGCTTTGCAATCAGACAAAGGCAGGTTCATATTTCATCTCTGCAACTTACTACCTGTGACCTTGGGCACATTACTTATCTCTAAACTTCAGCTGCCTCAACCAAAAATGATGCTAATAATATCCCACTTTCTAGGACTATTGTCCTGATTGAATGAGATAATGCAAAGAAAGTGCTAAACACAGTAGCTGGCACATAGCAAGTGCTCAATAAGTGGTGGCTCTTACTTTAACTATCATCTAATTGCCTTCAAAATCAGCCTTTGCTAAAAACAGAAATCCTTCTGTAGATTGACATTTAAAAGGCCACCACCACAAAGAATATGCTAAGGTTTCCAGGAAGGTACTTGTGAAAGCGTGGGCCGATGAATAAATGACATTTGATTTTCTATTCCAACATCTTTCCATTTCAACTTCTTCTGATTAGGCAGCTACATGCCACTCTCTAGCTGCTCAGCTTTCCTCCCACATTTTCAAACCAGAATGATTTCAAATGTGCAGCATGGTCCCCAAAGCTTCCTGTTTGCCATGATCACAGATCACCCACAGGTCTTGGGTTATAAGGCCCTGAAGCAGGTGAGGTTAATTAGCTCGATGAACACAGCCCAGTTATTTCATGCTTCAGTTGCAAAAGGAAGAAAAAAGAAAAATGAGGGCAAGAGAATGAGAAAAGACAGATGAACCAGTCTCCTGGTTCACCCTCTGGAGTGCTGCTGTAGGTTCTAGAGCAACTGTAGGAAGGAAGGAGAAAATTTTAAATTTGGAAAGAGATTCTTAAATTTCTGAACACCCCCAGCTGCCTTGTAAACCAGAGCAAATAAAGACAAGCTTATCAATAGTAAAAATGCCACTGCCCAAGTTTAACTAAATTCAGCTTCAGAGTGTGTATCCTCAGCTCTGTAGTATTTATATACTGATAGAGAAAGAGGTGCCATTGCCAATACCATGTAGGTCATAGCACCCACTTCACTTCCAATTTCCCCACAGCAATCTATGCAGTACTGGATGCTTTAAAACTATTTAAAGGGAGGTGCTAGTATTAGATTATGGACTTATTCAAGAGAGAAAGGAAGAACGATAGTAGTGGTGGTGGTGGTGGTGGTGGTGGTGGTGGTATTAACAGCTCACATTTATTGAGCACTGACCACGTACCAGGCACTATGCTGAATGCTTTACCCAACAATTAATGTAATAGATACTATCACATGAAATAGACTAGAAGAGGTTAGGTAACCACTCCCACGCAGTGATGACCCACATTGTAGACCTAGGCAGTCACTCCTCTGAGTGCAAGCTCTTACGTTACATAATCTTCCATTTAGGTGTCTACAGTCCTTAGTCCCTCCAGTGTCTGGTATTTGATTTTTTCTGCCATTTGAAGTTTCCATTGCTGCTTCTAATTTTTTGTAAGCAAATAGTAACCTAGAGCATTTCATTCTAATGCTTCTCACCTACATATTTAATTCTTTTCATCTCCTAAAAGAAATCATGGCCATTTGAGCTGAGTGTCATAATACTATATTTTTCAGAGCATGCATTCATCTTCTATTTTCTTGAATGAGATTTTGTTTCTAGCATATAAGATAGAAAAACAGCATTGAAAAGGCAGGAAGACTATAAATCTTCTCATAGAAACAAGACACCCCAATCACACTGGAGGGTTTAGAGTTCTTTGATGTCCTAGCTCCACTAGAAAATTTTTGGGGAAGTAAATTTTGAGGATCACAAGTATGTCTAAAACAACTTATCAGTTTTTCTAGGTCTGATGTGTAACCTGGTGATTTCTATTTCTTCTACCACATTATCCATCATGAAGTATGCAGAGTGCAAACCCTTTATTTGGGTTCATTGTGTTTTCTTTCTGCCAGATCTTTATTTCCAGCTAGACTGCAAGCCCCTTGTGAGCTGAGCCACATCTTACAAGGCCACGTACATGCAGCCCTCCCAAAGAATCTTATATATATAGCCAGCACTCAAAAGAAGTTTAAGTCCAAGATCACTTATTTTTTAAGCGAACCCCAAACCTCTGAAAAGTCGACACTCTAGACTGCATCGCTTCCTCCAATATTTCTCCATCCCAGGGGAGCCTTTATGTGAACAATAAATTGATTTCCTTCCACAGCAACCCAAAGCCCTGATGGCTCTGGAATTATCATCTAGATATAAACCCATCTGTGCTAAAGGTGCTGACTTCTTTAAAAAGCTGAGAAAGTTAAGACCTCAAGAAGCAATTTTAAATGACAATATCTGGCCTGCCAATTTAAAGATCATGCAATTTTATAAGGAAGTACAATAGCACTTTTTAAACTGAATTGTGTCATACATTCAAAGTACTTAAAAATATTTATTGAATGAATGTCTTCTTCCAAAAAAATTAAACTTTACACCTTATCCTACTTTACAATCAAATCTCACGCTAAAAGCTGGAGATAGGTTTATGATAAAAAGGCATTTTAAATTCTATACAAATCGTTTTAATCAAGGACAAATTCTACTTTGAGAACATACTACTTATACTAGACAATTTAAACATGACAAAGCCATGGCAGTATACTTATTGCCTTTAGATGGGACACAAAAGATTAAAGGTCACAGCAGTTTTCAGGTTCGTGAGAGGCACCTGAACACCAGTGTCTGAGTCAGAGGGAGGCCCAATGAGCAGGGCTGCCAGCCAAACAGCTCCACATTCATCTGCTCTCTAGAGCAAGATTCTGTGTGAGATTCAATCTAATGAAAGGAAAAGCACCTAAAAGTGCAAAGATACTGAACAGAAAATAAAATAAAATAACAGCCTTAGGCTTCTTTCACACTCCTTTTCCCCAATTTCATTCAGCAGAATTATCTGTCATTCTTTCTAGGCTGATTATCAATTGTGAGTTAGCCCATTTCAGAAACTACTAGTTTTCATTAGAGAACAATGGATTTAGGGACAGAACATAAGTGGAGACGCAAGTAAGGTAATTAACAAGCAAATGGGGAAGATTTACTGGAACCTACACTCAGTAGGAGGGGCTACTACTGCTGATTTGCTGTTGTTTAGTGGCTAAGTCTTTTGCAACCCCATGGACTGTAGCCCACCAGGCTCCTCTGTCCATAGGACTGCCCAGCATAGCTAAAGACACTTGAAAATTCTTTAAGCTAAATCAGGTGCTACCCAAACCAGTGCTTTTCAAACCTGACTGTGGTTCAGAATTGCCCATGGGACTTGCTGAAAATATAGATGCCTAAATTCCACCTAGATTTACTAAATCAGAATCCCCAAGAGTGGGGAGGGACCCAAGCAACTGCATATTTCACAAATCCCTCCAAATTATTCTCATGCATACGCAGCCTTCAGAACCACTATTAAAAGCCATATCAGTGTCACAATGTAAATTCTTGGCAACATAAAATGAATTTCTTTAAATTAAGAAATATGAAGGCACCTTGACTGGTGATAATAAAACCATATTCGTGTGTGTGTGTGTGTGTGTGTGTGTGTGTGTGTGTGTGTGTGTGTGTGTTAGTCACTTAGTTGTGTCCGACTCTTTGTGACCCCATGGACTGTAGCCCTCCAGGCCTCTCTGTCCATGGGATTCTCCAAGCAAGAATACTGGAGTGGATTGCCATTTCCTTCTCTACATTCATGTAGCATTAAAATACTTCCCAATATCCCAGACAACTAATTGTCACTTCTTAAAATTAGAAGTTTAAACTATATGCTCCAAAATCTTCTTTATAAACTCAACACTATAATGCAAAGTCTCCCGTAATAGTTCTAAACTTGCAGATAAGAAAATTTCCTCTCTCACTCATAATAACTAGCTGCTTTTGACAACTGTCAAATTTTCTCACTGCTAAGACTTGGAGATTCATCAAAACCAATTGCCAGACAGACATCTGGTTTTGTAAGTTTCTTTAGAAATATAATCAGTAGCCCTGGATATGGACAGGATATTCAAAGCATTGTGAATGCCTCAGATTACTTTAATTTTAACTTTTGTGGCTGAGGTATTTTTTCTCATTCTTGTGAAATCACTATTCAGGGTGTCCTGTTTATAACTTACACAGCACTTGTTCAAGTTTCCTGAAGACTGAAAAAAAATAATCCCAAGCAATTTTGTTTTTAGAACTTTATGAAACACTCCAAACCATTCCACTGGAGATATCTACAGCCATCCTATGAACCCATAATAAATACCAGGAGGAGATATTTTTAAATCTTACTTACAAAAACACAGACCCAGTTCTAACCTATACACATGTATCCTCCGAATTCTAATTTTTTTAATTGTCTTTTATTTTTGGTTGATACAATTTAAACTCATGGAAGCAATAGAATGCCACTTATGATATTACTTTAATATACAACAATCTGGCTGGAAAACAGCTTGTTCAGGAACCTTCTTTTCTTTCCATCGCTCCTCTTTGCGCCCATAATGGTCATTTCTTGATGCCTCTGAGTTTCAGTGTCTTTTTGTTATGATTAGGGAATATTCCAAATAGTTGCCCTTCTCTAACATGAAAATTGTCTTTAAAAATTACTACAATTACTACTGAATGGATTTGCAATGTATTCAACAATGGCTGTTTCAAAGAAATAGATTTGAAGAGAGAGAGGGAAGACTATTACCTTTTTTCTTTCCTGTTTTAAATTACAAAGGTAATTTAACACTTGTTATAACATGTGAAATGTACATGAAGTAGAAATATATCTTTAAACTACTTTAAAGTACCTTAATTTTTACCTTTAAAATTAGATAGTTTCAATTTTGCCAAGTTTTTACATTATAAGTACCTGTATTTTTCCACACTAGTTAAAGAAGTTAGATTTGGGACGCCTTTATAGCTTTTCTTAATTATATCTTACCATGTGTGTATGTATGTTTCACCGCTAAAATTCTTTTTACTTTTTTAATTCTATTTTTACCCTATGTCATTATACTTTGTTTTTTTCCTTTTCCTTTACAGGAGTTCTCATGGAAATAAAGGCAACTGACTTTCATTTTATTTTCCTTATATTATTATTTTACTGACATTTATATATTGCCTTTTGCTTTTTTTCTATTATTGTGGTAAGAACACTTAACATGAGATCTACCCTCTTAACAATGTTCCAAGTATACAATACAGTATTATAGACACAATGCAATGTTGTACAGAAAATCTCTTGAACTTAATTATTTTGCATAACTGAAACATCATACCTATTGAATAGCAACACTCCATTTCTCTCTCCCCTCTATTGCCTTTTGCTTTTGCCTTTGCTTTCTTTCTACCCTTTCAGTTTCCAATTATTGCTCTGGCATACATAGATATGAACTTCCCTGGTGGCTCAGTGGTAAAGAATCTACCTGCCAATGCAAGAAATGCAGGTTCAATCCCTGGGGTGGGAAGATCCCCTGGAGAAGGAAATGGCAACCCACTCCAGTATTCTTGCCTGGGAAATCCCATGGACAGAGGAGCCTGGCAGTCTATAGTCCATGGGGTCGCAAAGAGTCAGACACGACTTAGTGACTAAACAATAACAATACATAGGTATTCTTTCCTGCCATACAGATCAAGCCCTTAGCATTGACACACACAGCTTCCTAGTAGGAATGAGTCTTTCAACAGGGGCTGCAAACTTATTCAGGGAGCAGGGGGCAATAAAGGTGGTGAGACAAGAGTATAAGATATTAAGGAACAATGGGGACTATAGCAAACTACACTGGAAAGTCACTTAAATGCAGTTGTATTTAAGTTTATAACAACTGAACAGAATACCTACAGGGGCTGGATTCAGCTTTACAGGGACAGTTTGCAACCTTGGCAAGATTGCATTTCCCACTTTGTTTTATCCCCCTCCAAACAGGAAGTTCAACTGATCCTTTCTTTTTTTTTTTTTTTTGTAATACAAGTTTAGATTTTATTGTGAAATAATGGGGGAAATGATTAAAAGATTTTAGACAGAGGAGTGACATAATCAGCTCTTCAAAGAACAGGCTGAAGGAAGACAACAGTGTTTGGTGGTAACACCACTAGAAAGGCATCAAGTCCCAGCAACAGACACTGTTCCCATGGACAAAAGTGATGGAGATGGAGATGATTGTGGAGGTATTTAAATGACACATCACAGGATTTAATGCCTGACTAGGATATCTGGGGTGAGAGAGAAAAAAGCATCAAGAATAATGTCTGTGTTGTGGTTTGAGAAACAGTGGAAGAGGGTGCCATTTATCAAGAAAAGGAAACAGTGGAAGAACAGCAGATTGAAGGGAAAATGGTGGGGTTAGTGTTGTAAGGTGTGCCTGTGTGTATGCTTAATTGTGTCCAACTCTTTGTGACCCCATGGACTGTAGACCAACAGGCTCCTCGGTCCATGGGATTTTCCAGGCAAGAATACTGGAGTGGGTTGCCATTTCCTACTCTGCAACTGGTCCTTTTTTATTGGCACCAATACAAAAGTACTATAGAATAGATAAAACAAAAGAGCAGATAATCCAAAATCTGCCAAAACATGTCCTCAATGTGAACTTCTCTTCCTGCAAATTTTAACATTTAACTATAATTTGTTCAAGTTAACCTTGCATTAAGAATAGTCTGTATTCCTCCCAAGCCCAAACCACTCAGTGGTATAAGGGAGGAGGTCAATGAAACTGACACAGGTAATGAAACCAACACTGGAATGTAGTCAGCATCACAGGACAAAAACAGAGCAATGCAAAATTCAGTACATCTTTAAAGCTAGACATTCACAGGCAGATCGTGGCAATAACTATGGGACAGTCGTTGAATTTAGCCTTTGGAGATGATTGAACCTGGTGAAATAAAAGCCAACTCTAGTCTCTCCCCTACCATTTTGTCAGTGTCAAGAGGGAATGATTTTTCACAAAAATAGCCTTTGAAATTCTATCCAATGAAAATTCTGCCCACTGCTTACCAAAAATGGAAACAACACAAGAGGAAGATAATTGTCATTTTCTCCTATCACAAAAGAGAAACTTCTAACAAATTGAATAGGGGAGAAAAATCAAAAACCTGGCATGAGACAGCTTTGCCATTCTGATGAAGGGTGAGTCAATCCCTAATGCCACAGCAGTTTATTTAATTGTAGCTAAGCACACCAGTACCCAGCCTAACACTTGTTTCCTTCTTAGAGCATCAGAATACTATTCTCCTTTGATCCACTTGAGCCTAGAAATAGTAACTGCCCTAAGAGCAGAGGAAAATCACATCTTAGATGGTGTATATCTAGCACCTCTATAGCATTTTGTGGTTTCAAGGTTGTGGATGACCATTTGCATGATTCCTTCCTACAAAAGCAGGGAAGTTTTCTCTGCAAAGGCAGAGGAAAAGTCATTGGCAAAGTCACAGAGAAAATTAACAGAATGAGAATCCAAACTTATAGCCCCTTCCAGACCATTATCTCATCCACAGAGGGCTTCTACCTCATTTACCATCATTTCCCCCTTAACTACTGATTGGCTACTGAGGGCTTTGAGAATCCTTTGAAGAATCCCAAGATCTGTGCTGCACACCCCATCTTTCCACAGAATCCCACTGAAAGATGTGCATAGGTGCACAGAGAACTGATTGTACTCCAAGAACCTAGGCCATCTGCTAGGATATTGGAAACTAAAAAAAGTCAGGATGTTCTGCAAAGAGAGGTACCCCTGTACTAAGAGTAAATGATGCCCAGCATGCCTGCCTTACGGTATTTTCAACCAGACTTATCAGTATATGTCACCATGGTGACCAGGGTTAATGTAATTGCATCCATAATTTTCCATGGAAGTATGTTCCAATTAAGCCCATCTTAAAAAAGAAACAGAAACAATTAGGTAATTTGACCAAATTTGAAATGCATCCTAGCAGGGTCTTGATATATACCAGGGAAGTCCGATGCTTCGCAAACATTTCCAAGACATGGGGTGCTGACATAATCAATCTCTTTCTGTCATGCTCTCAAAAAAGCTTTTATTCTGCATCAGTTCAGCTTCATGTGAAGTTTTAATACTGAAAGGCTTCACTTTTTAAATGAGCTCCTCCATCTTCATCCAAGCCCAAAGATATCAAAGACAGTATTTTTTAATCCAGGATTTCGGGGGAACTCAGCGAACACTTCTCTCTCCTTCTTTTAAAGGAAGGGAATCTGCAGTCAATTTACTAACAGATGGACAATGCAGAAGAAAGTTCAGAATTGAAAATAATTCTAAACACAGAAATCCAAGGCTTGTTGTAGAATAAAATTATACTTTTCTCTATATTCTATTTTCTTGAGATTTCCAGCCTTGGGATGTGTGCCTGTGTCTGTGTGTCTATAAGTGTGTTTCTGAGTATGTTTTGCTACATATGAAAACGCTGACTGATAATACCCCAGTACAGTAAGACAGAGCCTATCCAATCTACAAAGTAAGCAGCACAATACAGAAGTCGTAAAATTCTATTTTATATCCTCACTTTGTCTACTCCTCCCGCCCCCACTAATCATTCTACCTTCAAAAAGAGAATCTGATCGATCGGTTCATAACAGTAGACAGTGATTTAATTTCTGACACATGGCAATAAGGTAGACTTTATCAGCAGTCTTTGATCCATGAAAGATTGCCTTATGATCTCCCACTCCACAAACCTCATTTAAATTGAATGCTATCACAGAGCAGCTTACCAATTAAATCAAGATGTCTTAATATTACAGAAAAGAGATTCTTAAATGCAATAACAGCATTTCTCAGCTGTGTTTACAGCCTTGGACATTGCTACTTAAATATCTCCAAGGATATACATTCTAGGAAGAATTCCACTTTGCACAATTTCAGTTCACTGGCTTTAACTGCACATCTCTCTCAGGACCAGTAGTAGCATTCAGGAATCTGAGCCTAGTTCCCAGTTCAAAAAATTATGAAAAGAGATGGTGCTTAAGGAAACTGGGTCAGATATATTAGAAATTATCATTTATACATTTTCCAGACTAGTTCAATAATACATACATACCTTTTCAAACATACATATGAAATAGCTCCCATTTGACAACCACATGCAAGGATTTGGCACACATATTATCCTAGTTATTCCTACAAAAACTTTGAGAGGTTTGCTTGTTTCATATCCGTGTTAGATACCAAGGTGCAGAGAAGTTGGGTAGATGACTTCAAATGAGGCTTATAAGCCTGGATTCCAATCCCGGTGTCCACATAACTGCTACACAACAATGCCACCCATCCACTAAACCAGCTCTATGGGACTGTGTACCACAGTTACAGAAGCTGCTGAATCAAGTACAGAATAAGATGAGCCACTCTAGGCTTGGCCCCTGGCCCTCCATGATCAATTTATCATGACTAAATTTCTCCCACTGATTTTCCTGGGTTTTGTCATGCATGTGCACTAAGTCCCTTCAGTATGTGCACTAAGTCACTTCAGTCCCATCTGACTCTTTGTGACCCTATAGACTGTAGCCAGTCAGCTCCTCTGTTCATGGGATTCTTCAGGAAAGGATACTGGAGTGGGTTGCCATGCCCTCCTCCAGGGGATCTTCCTGACCCAGGGATCGAACCCACATCTTTTAAGCCCTCCTGCATCGGCAGGCAGGTTCTTTACTACTAGTACGACCTGGGAAGCTGGGTTTTCTTACACTTACATAATAACACTTCCCACCATCCAAAAGACCCAAACAAAGCCAATTAATACATGAACAATATACTGTGGACTAATTCAAAATTTGGACATGTTTGCCTTTAGGTGGGTGAGGAGTAATCGTATTTGAGTTGGCAAACTCATTAATGAGGACCTTTACCTAACATCTTTTCTCTGTGAAGCACTTTGCTAGGTGCCCTAGCAAGGTAGTCTCTGCTTTTCCAGGAGCTGATAGGTTTGTAAGTAGAGTCTGGGGACTCAGAAAGATTGAGAGAGAAAGGAAAGCAAAGGATTAAAGAATGCACTGGTCAAAGTCAGAGAGAGGGACTGGGACAAGAGAGAAACTTGTGACCCATTAATGACAGAAGTATGACAAGAACTGTAACAGAAGCCAATGCAAGATGACATGAGTCTCAAGGAAGGCTTTCCAGGGTTTATTTTGGGTCTCAGAACTTAAAGGTGAGTAAGAGTTCATGAGGTTCTCTAGAATAAAGAATCAGCCCGCCAATGCAAGATTCAATCCCCGGGTGGGGAAGATCCCCTGGAGAAGGAAATGGCAACCCACTCCAGTACTCTTGCCAGGGAAATTCAATGGACAGAGGAGCATGGCGGGCTACGCTCCTTAACAGCTAAACAAAAACAAAGAGTTCATGCAGCAGAAAAGCAAGAGGAAGTTTACTTCAGGCAGAGGAAAGAAAGTGGACAAAGGCATGGATGTACAGCAGCCCACAGTGTGATTGGAGAACAGAGAGGAATTTAGATCTATGTGAGAACTACGTGATTTAGAAAGGGAGGTAGAGGTAAGAATTAACAGGTCTACATAAGCTATTTTACGAAGAGTTGATACGTTAGGCTGTGGGAGTCACTGGAGATGTAAACAAAGCATTGGCAGAATAGAGTTCAGGGTTTTGAAAAATAATTTTGGTAGAAATGTAGACAAATGATTAGAGAATGTATTAGTGAAGAGTAGCTTTATACTGTAAATTCAGGAAAGAGATCATCAAAACCTGAACTAAGACAGTAGGGTTAGAAAAGAAGAAACAATAGATTATAACTAGGGACATTGAGGGGCTTCGCAGGTGGTGCAGTGGTAAAGAATCTGTCTGCCAATACAGGAGACACAAGAGACTCCGGTTTGATCCTGGGTCAGAAAGATCCCCTGGAGTAGGAAATGGCAACCTGCTCAGTATTCTTGCCTAGGAAATCCGTTGGAGAGAGGAGCCTGGCGGACTATAGTCCAGGGGGTCACAAAGAGTCATCAGACACAACTGAAATGACTTAACATGCACCAGGACAATAGGGTAAAAATAGTAGAATTTGGTAATTTACAAGGTAGGTGATTTTGCTGTAATCAAAAGAGTAGAGTAGATGGGTAAAGGTAGAAGGCATGAGAAAGAAGGGAGAAGAGTAATTCAATTTTAGACATTTGAAACTTGTACTGCCAAGACTTCCAGGTAAAGATCTGTGATAGACAAGTGGAAATTCAGGGTAGAGCCCAGAAGAATGGTCAAGGTTGAAAACACCAATTTGGAATTTATCAAGTTTGGCAACGAGTAGGTTACATGCAGAGGTCATCATGTGAAATGCTGGCTGGATGAATCACAAGCTGAAATCAAGATTGCTGGGAGAAATGTCAACAACCTTGGATATGCAGATGATACCACCCTAATGGCAGAAAGTAAGAAGGAAATAAAGAGCCTAATGATGAGGGTGAAAGAGAAGAGTGAAAAGGCTGGCTTGAAATTCAACATTCAATAAATTAAGATCATGGCATCCAGTCCCATCACTTCAAGGCAGATAGAAAAGGAAAAAGTAGAAGCAGTGACAGATTTTATTTTCTTGGGTTCCAAAATCATTGCAGATGGTGACTGCAACCATGAAATTAAAAGATGCTTGCTCTTCTAATTGCTCATCAGAGGACAAACCTAGATAGCGTATTAAAAAGCAGAGACATCACTTTGCCAACAAAGGTCAGTATAGTCAAAGCTATGGTTTTTCCAGTAGTCATGTACAGATGTGAGAGTTGGACCATAAAGAAGGCTGACAGCCAAAGAATTGATGCTTTTGAGTTGTGGTGCTGAAGAAGACTCTTGAGAATCCCCTGGACTGCAGAGAGATCAAATCAGTCAATCCTAAATCAACCCTGAATACTCACTGGAAGGGCTGATGCTGAAGCTAAAGCTCCAATACTTTGGCACCTGATGCGAAGAGCCCACTCACTGAAGAGACCCTGATGCTGGGGAAGACTGAACACAAAAGAAGGGGCGGCAGAAGACGACATGGTTAGATAGCATCATCAACTCAAAAGACGTGAATTTGAGCAAACTCTGAGAGATAGCAGAATACAGAGGAACTTGGCGTGCTGCGGTCCACAGGGTTGCAAAGAGTTCAGCTTGACTGAGCAACTCAATAACAACAACAGGTTATTGGTGACTTTCCTTGTTCTCTGAGAAAAGAAATTTGTGTTCAGTGTTGACTGAAGCCAGAATACACAAAGTTGAGAGAATGGAAAGTATCTTACATTATTAGTGAATTCCTTCTCACCATTTCATGTGTGTATTTTCTATTCCTTCCACTGAGTAGAAGCCCTTTAGGGCAGACATCATGACACACCTTCCTTGCATGCCTCATGGCCATGTTACAGGTACTAATAAGCATTTGCTGAATTAAGGAAGAGTGGCCGAGAGAGAGTACTTAGAGAAGATGATCTTTTTCCAGACAGCCCTTGGAAGTGTACTTGGAAGCTCCTGAGATTGCACACAACATCTCTTTCTCTTTCACCTTTGCAATGTGATTCAGGTTTCCTCCTGGCTGAAGGCCTCTGCTTATTTTCCATGGATTAATGCTTCCAAGTGAGCAAGAACTGACTTGCCAAATAGTCTAATTCATTTGGCTGGTGCGTCTCACTTAAAAAGCCATTAACAAGCCAGACTGGAGAGGTGAGGAATGCCCAATTAAGGCAATTGCTTCAGTGTCCAAATGCCTAGCAGCTGTGCCCTCCTCGCACTGCTGACCTGCTATGACAATAAGATTTTAACAATTCTTTGATAGCACAGCCAAAACTTTGTCTGGAAGCCAGTGAGGCCTGACAAGGACAGGTTAGAAATTATAAACTAGACTATCTTCTTCATTATGTCTCTGTTTTTAAACCCTGACAGAAACTTTTATGAATTAAGTCATGACTCCTTAGACGTGACGCTCAAAGCACAAGCAACAACAGTAAACAGATTAAGTGGACTTCATCAAAATTAAAATTTTGTGTTTCAAGGAATACCATCAGGAAAGTGAAAAGATGATCCACAGAATGGGAGAAAATACTTGCAAATCATACATCTGATAAGGGACTTGTATGCATTATATATAAAGCACTCTTACAATTCAACAATAAGAAGATAACTCATTTAAATGGGCAAAGCATTCGAAAATTGCTTTCTCTAAAGAACACATGGCTAATAAACACTCAAAAAGTAATCAACATTACTAATCACCAGAAAAATGCAACTCAAAAATCACAAGATTTCTTCACCTTCACTAGGATGGCTAAAATCAGAAAGACAGACAATAACAAGAGATAGCAAGGATGTAAAGAAATTCTACCCCTCTTACATTTCTGGTAGGATTGCAGAATGATACAGCCACTTTTTAAAACAGTTTGGTGGTCAAACACATGGTTACCTCATGATCAGCACTCCCACTCATGAGTATATACCCAAGAGAATTAAAAACATGTTCATATAAAAGCCTATACACAAATGTTTATAGCAACACTACTCATAATAGCCTGAAAGTGAATACAGTTGATGAATGGATAAACAATAGGTGGTAAATTCAGAGAAGGCAGTATATTTGGCAATAAAAACAATGAAGTATTGACACAAGTTTAAATACAAATGAACCCCAAAAAGATTATGCTAGGAAGCCAGTCACAGGAAGCCACATACTGTATGATTCCATTTACAGAAAACGTCCAGAGCAGGAAAATCAGTAGAGATAAAAACAGAGATTTTAGGAAGTATTTATTAGTACTGCTAATACATACTTGTTTAGGGGGATCAAAGAAATGGACAAATTAGGAAATGGTTGTACAATTCTTTGAGAATACTAAAAGCCATTGAATTGTATACTTTAAAAGGATAAATTTTATAGTAAGTGAATTATGTCTCAATAAAGTGAAAAAGTGAAAGTTGCTCAGTCATGTCCGACTCTTTGTGACTTCATGAACTGTATAGCTTGCCAGGCTCCTCTGTCCATGGAATTCTCCAGGCAAGAATACTGGAGTGGGTAGCCATTCCCTTCTGCAGAGGAGCTTCCCAATCCAAGGTTCGAACCCAGGTCTCCCAAATTGCAGGCAGATTCTTTACAGTCTGAGTCATCTGGGAAGCCCAAGAATACTGGAGTGGGTAGTCTATCCCTTCCTCACGGAATCCTTCTGACCCAGGAATCAAACTGGGGTCTCCTGCATTGCAGGTGGATTCTTTACCAGCAGAGCTACCAGGGAAGCTCTATATCACAAAAAATAAATATATCACTATTATTTTAAAAAGGAAGAATGAAGACTTACGAATACATACATCATATAGATGGTCCAAATTATGGATCGTCAACCAAAATCAAGGAAAAATAAAACATTTCTGGGCTTAGAATAATAGTCATTTAGTTCCACCCCCTTCTTTTAAAAATTGAGGTGGTGATTTGATTAACGAAAAGCATTAGCTAAGCATGGGGCTTTAAATAGGGATTGCTAGACTTGAAACCCATTTCCCTAATTCCAAGGAAGCTAATTGCTCTCGGTTTTCTTCGATTAGATCCAGAGAGAGGTTAGCTGTTATAACTGCATATTTAGGGAGATGGTGACATTAAAAAAAGCTGTAAAGGAGAACAAAAATAGTCTCAGCTTTGATAATGCAAATACATTTTAGAAGCATTTTTAAAAGAGGAACAAAAGAATGTTTTCCTTAATGAGAAAATTCAAAGCCAGTCACTGATGAGCGTGTAAGCCGCTTTTGGGTGAAACGAAAAGGTAGGAGAACAGCTGCCATTTGCTGAACAACTTTTACACACCAGGCACTGTACATATACAATCTTCAACCCCAATAACAGCCCAGCAAGATAAGAACCATCCTCTCCATTTAATGAAAACTTGCTTTCCATTTCCCATTACTCAGGTCCCATGTTCAGAGATACTAGAGGGTATCTGAGTATGCTAAATATGTATCTGATAACTTTAATGTTCAGAACAGCACTGTCCAATAATGTGAGTTGTATCTATAATCTTAAATTTTCTAGTGAAAGTGGGCTTCCACATTCAAAAAAGAGAATTCATTTCAATAATGCATTTTATTTAACCTAATATGTCTAAAATGTCATCATTTCAATGAGCAATCAACAAATCGTTAAGCCACTGACCTTCATTTTTCAAAATTTCTGTACCAAGCCTATAAAATCCAGCATATGTTTTACACTTACAAATTATCTCAATTCAGACTAGCTGCATTTCAAGCATTCAATATCAACACATGGCTAGTGGCTACTTTTGAATGATAATGTTCAATTTGTGTTGATATTCAGTCACTAAGTAATGTTCAAATCATTGCAACCCCCTGGACTGTAGCCTGCTAGGCTCCTCTGTCCATGGGACTTCTCAGGCAAGAATGCTGGAGTGGGTTGCCATTTTCTTCTCCAGGGGATCTTTTCAACCCAGGGATCGAACCTGTGTCTCCTACACTGGCAGGTGGCTTCTTTACCTGAGTCATCAGGAAATCTCAATAGGGATCTATAAATTTAAAATTTATGACATGCATATTCTTAATTAAGATTCACAGTAACTCTGTGAAATATTTTGCAGGTGAATAATCTGATACCCAAAAAGTTAAATGGTCTACCAAAGTCATATAAACTATCATCTTTTTTTTTTCTTTGCAAGAAGAAGGGTTGAATAAGCAAACAAAAAGATCGCATAGCTATTAGGTGCAAATCAAGGCTCAAACTCAGTTCTACTTTTAGGTCAGTGCTCTTTCAAAAGTGCTTTACAATGTGACCTTTTCCAGCTTTCTCACTTAAACTTGGAGATCAAATTTTAAAAATATTATCAAGTTAAGCTAAATTGTTAGAACAAAAATGTTCCAATTCTTTCTTTCTCTGTGTGTGTGTGTGTGTGTGTGTGTGTGTGTGTGTGTGTGTGAGTGGTGGTGGTGGAGAGTTTACTCTGATCAGTAGTTATTCAGGGACTCAAGTTGAGGGCAACTTAGCTAACTGGCTTCCAAGGTCACTCTGGCCTTCCAAGGTCATGCACCTCAGTGGTCTGGAAGGGAGGGAAGAGCACAGATGATACTTGTAGGAAGTTGATGGTCAAGCCTGGAAGTGGCACACATCACCTGCACTCACATTCCACTGGTAAACACTTTGTCAGATGGCCACACTTAACTACAAAGAGGGCTGGGAGATGGAGAGAAGATGGTCAACTAAGAAAGAATAAGAGAATGGATTGGGGTGATCAGTCAGAAGTTACTGCTCAGCATGGCTAACTAGATATAATTCTGCAAGGAACTGAAGAATACTAGCAAAGATTAAACTGAGTTAATCCATAAATTAAATAAAGACTTGAAAGAGGAGGAAAGGTTTGCATTTTAAGCTCCTTTTACGTAAAGTTCAGTTCAGTCACTCAGTCTTGTCTGACTCTTTGTGACCCCATGAATCGCAGCACACCAGGCCTCCCTGTCCATCACCAACCCCCGGAGTTTACCCAAACTCATGTCCATCGAGTCGATGATGCCATCCAGCCATCTCATCCTCTGTCGTCCCCTTCTCCTCCTGCCCCCAATCCTTCCCGGCATCAGGATCTTTTCCAATGAGTCAACTCTTCGCATGAGGTGGCCAAAGGATTGGAGTTTCAGCTTCAACATCAGTCCTTCCAATGAACACCCAGGACTGATCTCCTTTAGAATGGACTGGTTGGATCTCCTTGCAGGCCAAGGGACTCTCAAGAGTCTTCTCCAACACCACAGTTCAAAAGCATCAATTCTGCGGTGCTCAGCTTTCTTCACTGTCCAACTCTCACATCCATACATGACTACTGGAAAAAATCATAGCATTGACTAGATGGACTTTTTTGGCAAAGTAATGTCTCTGCTTTTTAATATGCTATCTAGGTTGGTCATAACTTTCCTTCCAAGGAGTAAGCATCTTTTAATTTCATGGCTGAAATCACCATTTGCAGTAAAACACCATGCTAAGTATTTAATGTAGGTCCTCCCAAATAATCTGCACAAAAATTCAATGAGTGAGTGAGTGAAAGTCGTCAAGTCGTGTCTGACTCTTTGTGACCCCATGGACTACAGAGTCCATGGAATTCTCCAGGCCAGAATACTGGAGTGGGTAGCCTTTTCCTTCTCCAGGGGATCTTCCCAACCCAGGGATCTAACCCAGGTCTCCTGCATTGCAGGTGGAAGTGGACTCTTTATTGGCTGAGCCACATGGGAAACCAAAAATTCAATGAGATGGGTATCATTTTCTTCTTTAGTAGTGGTGTGATAGACTGGAAAGAACTTGAGACTGTAAGAGCACTCTCTCCAATAATTATTATCTGTTTGTCCATGGACAACTTATTTAACCTTGACTAATTTCAGTTTTCAGATAATAATTGTTGGAGAAAGTGCTCTTACAGTCTGAAGTTCTTTCCAGTATATCATATCACTACTCAAGAAGAACTACAATGAATAAAACATTGTTATTCAGTCTCTAACTCATGTCCATCTCAGAGTCTGCTCAAACTCGTGTCCACTGAGTCAATGATACCATCCAACCATCTCATCCTCCGTTGTCCCCTTCTCCTCCTGCCTTCAATCTTTCCCAGCATCAGGGTCTTTTCCAACGAGTTGGCTCTTTGCATCAGGTAGCCAAAGTACTGGAGCTTCAGCATCAGTCCTTTCAATGAATATTCAGGGTTGATTTCCTTTAGGATTGACTGGTTTGATCTCCTTGCAGTGCAAGGGATTCCCAAGAGTCTTCTCCAACACCAGAGTTCAAAAGCATCAATTCTTCAGCGCTCAGCCTTCTTTATGGTCCAAATCTCACACCCGTATGTGACTACTGGAAAATCCATAGCTTTGACTAGACTTCAGTTTATTCATTTACAGAGCTTCAATTTATTCATTTATAAACTGGGGATCCTGAAGATAAAGAACGTACTTTGAAGATTACTATGAGGATTAGAAGGAAGTATAACAATATAGTCCCTGACACATAGCAGGGCCTCAAATAGTAATAATAATTATTTATATTGTCATTCTATCCTATATCTGCTTACCAGTAATAATCACAGTAAATTCTCATATAGTACTTTACCTGCACATGTGCTAAGTCGCTTTGGTCGTGTACAACTTGGTGCGACCCTATGAACTGTAGCCTGCCAGGCTCCTCTGTCCATGGATTCTCCAGGCAAGAATACTGGAGTGGTTTGCCATGCCATCCTCCAGGGTATTTTCCTGACTCAGGGATCAAACCTGCCTCTCCTGCAGTTCCGGCATTAGCAGGTGGAATCTTTACTGCTGAGTCACCGGGGAAGGCCAGCACTTTATCTACTACTCCTTCAATCCACACAATAACCCTATGAGGTGGTGTTACTGGTTAAATTGTGTCCCTCTCCAAATTTATATAGTAAAATTCTAAACCCCAGTACTAAGAATGTGACTTTGTTTGGAAATATGGTCACTGCCGATATATTGAGCTTCCCCAGTGGCTCAGTGGTAAAGAATTCCACCTGCAATGCCGGAGACCCAGGTTCAATCCCTGGGTTGGGAAGATCCCCTGGAGAAGGAAATGGCTATCCACTCCAGTATTTTTAGTATTCTTAGCAGATGTATTAGTTAAGAGCAGGCCATACTGGAGTAGGGTGGGCCCCTATTTCAATATAATCAGTGTCCTTATAAAAAGCAGAAATTTGGATATAGACTTGCATATAGGGCTAAAGCCATGTGAAGATAAAGGCAGAGATCAGGAATGCCGAAGATTGCCACCAAGACATCAAAATACCTCAGAAGGAACCACCTTACCAACACCTTGATCTAAGATTTCTAGTCTCCAGAGCTGTGACTCAATAAATTCCTGTTGTTTAAGCCCCTGTTTGCGGTGTTTGTTTTAGCAGTCCTTGAAAACTAATATAGGTGGGTGTTCTTATGATCCCCATTTTAAAGATGGGGAACTGAGGCACAAGAGACTATTATTCTATCAAGTAAGGGACACTTATTTACTTATTGTTCTAGGAAAATAATCCTGACTTTGATAGACCTCCCAGGTAGGTAACGTATTTACTCACATGTGTGAGTTTGAGTACTAAATACATGGGAAGTAGCCATTTTGCTCTTTTGAACAATGGCTCTGAACAGTTCTTGTTTTTCCCTTGAGAGCCAGAGACCATCAGCTAAGGGACCGCCTCTTGGCGCCCCCTACCGAGTGTACCCACACTGGGGCTCCAATCCCTCAGGTTTCAACACTAGGATCTCTGGAGAAGCTGAAGCCCATCCTTCCTGGTTCTGACCAGAGGTGGGCTGTGTTGGATGGAGGAAAGGGTAGGCTATTGGTATCTGATTATCTAAGTAGGGCCCTCTGGGGTGCTCTTGTGAAGGAAGTGTTTAAAAGTAAATTTGATGGATTTGCTATTATTGCTTAAATTCCTCATCATCCATGGGCCCTCTGGGAAGAAGAAAAAGAAATCTTATTCCTGATAAACTGACTCTAGAAAGCCTGGTTAAAAAGCTGAGACTGTCTATTCAATTTTTCCAAAGCAACAACCTTTCAAAGCGACTACAAAGTGTTTCTCATGGCTGCCTCTGTTAACGATGAAATGTGTTTGAAGATTGAATGTTCTTGGAATTGCTACACAGAGAAACTCAGGTGTAGAGCCTAGTTTATAAAACAGCAGCAGGAGATTCTAGTCAAGAGGGTCAGATGAAGGAATGTGTCTGACAAGGCGTTGGTCAGAGACAAGCATCTGCTTTCTGTTATGATTTGCGTGGGTCTACAAAGCACTGGTGTCTCAGACAGTAAAGAATCTGCCTGCAGTGCAAGAGACTGGGGTTTGATCCCTGAGTCAGAAATATCCCCTGGAGAAAGGAATGGCAGCTCACTCCAGTAGTCTTGCCTGGAGAATCCCATGGACAGAGGAGACTGGCAGGCTACAGTCCATGGGGTTGCAAAGAGTCAGACATGACAGAGAGACTAACACTTTCACTTTCAACACAAAGCACAGTTTCAAATTGCTAACTTTGGGCAATTTCTCAGCATAATGTTAAAATGCAAATATCCATTTCTCCACCCCAGAAGCCAAAATTTCTCCTGGAACACTTTCTGGCTAACAATGATGCCAAGGAGGTAGGAGATCAGATCCTACCAGGGGAAAGCAGTAACAGGTCCCAGGCCAGCACAGAGGGATTTGAGAGGAAGGGAAGCAGGAAAATACCTGGAGAAAGGTAGAAGGTCAGAAAGTTCTTTCCCCACCCTCAGAGCAAGCCACCAGGAGGCAGTGTGGGGTAGTGAATAAAAGCACATGCTCTGGCACCCCAGACGTGGGTCTGAGTCAGAGCTCCCAAAACCTAATCATTTTGTGTTCATGGGCAAAGTATTTAACCTCCCTCTCAACCTACATTTTCACATCTATTTAATAAAAAAAATAATAGCAGGTGGCTGTACTTCTTATACTGTTAAAAATTTACCAACACCCTAAGGAGCCTCTTTGGACTTCCCTGATGCCTGAGTGGTAAAGAATCTGCCTACCATGCAAGAGATGTGGGTTTGATCCCTTGGTCAGGAAGATCCCCTGGGGAAGGAAATGGTAACCTACTCCAGTAATTCTTGCCTGGGAAATCCCAAGGACAGAGGAGCCTGGCAGTCTACAGTCCAGAGGGTCACTAAAGAGTCAGACATAACTTAGCAACTAAACAACAACAAAGGAACCTCTTTAGACATATCATTTAATTACCCATCCGTTAAATTTTAAAATTAAAGATATACTCTATATCTGTTCATATGTGTTTGAGCTGGGACATCAGTCTTCTCCTGCCTTTGAAATCAGACTCAGACTAGACATACACCATCAGCTCCCCTGGGCCTCCAGTTTTTGGATTTGCCAACTGCAAATCCTAGGACTTCTTAGCCTCCATAACTGCCTAAGACAAATCTCTATAATAAATATCTTTATAAGTCTAGATCTAGATATATCCTACTGGTTCTATTTTTCTGGATAACCCAGTCTACTATAGCCTCACTGAAATATCAAGAAGCTAGTGCTAGCTCTTGGCTGGACCTCCCAAACTATGTGGTCTTTCATCCTAGTCCTGTGTTCCCAGGGTGAGAGAGGAAGAAGTGGGACCTCTCAAGACCCTGACTTGCAATTGCAAACATCACTTCCACCATAGTCAGTCAGTCAAAGAAAGTCACAAATTTATCCTAGATTCCAAGAGTGGAAAAATAGATTCCCTTCAGGAGTGGGGAAGGGTACACATCAAATCTATATTGCAAATGTGCATGCATAAGTAGTGAAGAAATTATAAAGATCTTCTCAAAGAAATTACCACTTAAGGTGACGGGAGTAAAATGCTAAGGACAGTGACCAGCAATACAGTAAGTATTCAATACTGGGCTCTTATGTTTTGTTGTTGTGATTGTTATTGTTATAATTCTTCAAATTCCAAAAATGTTTGCCAACTGAAAAATCAGAGTTGATGCTGGTATCTTTCCAAAGTATTTCTCCTGATCACAGAGATGAGGAAGTCATCAACTGCTAATAGGCATGTATATCTCAGTCTTTATATATATATCCAAATATATAAGATATATATCATTTATAGAGGTATATGACTTTCTATATCTAAAGTCTTTTTTAAAAAGGCAAACCAAAGCTAAAATATGAAATTTAATAATGCTAATGTTGCAGTTCTTCTATAAACTGATACAATCTACATTTACCTGATAATAACTGAAGAAAATTATTTTGAAAGAACACTTAGACTCTAGTATATATTCATAGGAGCCTACAAGCTCAACTAACAAAAGATAATGTGAAAATAATGTATAGCTTTCATCATGAATAATATTTAAGTACCTTTGTACCTTTCTTTTATTAAAGCTCCATAATTGCAATTTTTAAATATAGTAATAATGGAATGAACACAGATAATGAACTCAGTGCTGAAAGAACCAAATACAATAACAAAATAAGATGTGATATGGTTTCAAATGGCTCTTAGGCCATTGTTCCAACTCTTATCTTAACACTCATATGTACTTCAGGTTTGAGGAGAGGTCACTGTTGAAATGTCATTGAATTTTCATTTGGAAAAGAAAAAGTAATAACTTGGCTTTTGTTTCTCAGTCCTGTCATGCTGGGTCCTATTATGGGTCAAAACAAGAGTATGAAGAAGTTAGAGCTTCTAAGCCAACTCACCTATAAGCAAGTATTAGCCTTTTGGTGACCTGCTAAACTCGGATCTCCTATTTCCAAATCTTTTGAGGATAATATTTGAAAAGGTTTTCCTTTATATTTTAACATTTTAAAAAAAGCCATTGGCCATTGATCTCTGTCACAAAGAAGCCCTCTGTGCCTCCCCATTCAGTGCCATGAGAATGTAGTCCTCCGCTGAATAGTAATACCTAATGCATGCCTTGACATTTAGTAATGTGCTTTACTGCTCTGCCCTTTCCCCATGTAGAAAGGCAACGGGTGGATTGGGGAGGGGGAGGCATGGTGTATCCCTCTCAGGCAGCCACAGCCTCCTCCAGAGCCAGGAAATGCTAATGTATCCTAAAAGCAACATCCACATGGAATCACCCACCTACCCAGAGATTAAAAAAGTCCTCCTGGATAATATCATTCCCTATCCAACTAGGCCCTGTGGAAATAAGCAAAGACCAACCAAATGAGAACAAGCACAGACTATTTATTCAGCAGTTACTACATACAGAGAGGGAGACAGCCAGCCACTGTCGCCTGTGTTTTGACAGAGACTCAAAGGCAGGCAGAGAAGAGGGAAGCGTCATAGGGGGAAAAAGGGAAGGCTTCGGGTGTGCTCTGTTGCAGGAAGTCAGCACCAGCACCAGGAAGCTGGAGGCAGGCTAACTAGAAATGGGACATCCTACGTGACTGGTTTGATGAGCTTATTTAGCTTTCTTTGGTAGCTCCTTAACTAGAAGTGGGAAGAAGAAGTAGGGAAATTGTCAATCATCAGTAAAGTCCTGGCCTGGCCTGATTGCTATAGAAGTTATCATTTAGCTTCTTGGGTTGTTATTAGAGATAGTAGAATGATTTCCAAAAGTCTAATTTACAGCAGTAAGATAGCCTGGGCTATTTATTGTAGATAAGCAGTTGGTTTCCTGGGCAGGTCGCTGCAGGTCAAAGGTCAAAGTTCTATTTTTATATGTGGTTTGGCACACTGTCTGTCTGAATATTCAGTCTCTCGGTGCAAAATGAAACCTAAGCAGGTGCAGTGAGCACTGGCCTGATGGGTCCAACTTGAATCAGATAAAGCCAATCTGAAGGGCAGCTCCCCTCCCCAAGTTGTTTTATTCTCTATTCAGACACCCATCAACATTTATCATCTGTGAATGACCATCCACACACAGGGCTCTGTCTCTAACTAGCATGAACTTCTCCAGGCAGAAACAATTGTTTATGTTGCTTCATTTCAACCTTATAAACTGATATACAGTAAACAATTTGGATCTAAATTTACTCACAGCTTTATGGGAAATAGATGGGGAAACAGTAGAAACAGTGTCAGACTTTATTTTTGGGGGCTCCAAAATCACTGCAGATGGTGATTGCAGCCATGAAATTAAAAGACGCTTACTCCTTGGAAGGAAGGTTATAGCCAACCTAGATAGCATACTGAAAAGCAGAGACATTACTTTGCCAACAAAAGTCTGTCTAGTCAAGGCTATGGTTTTTCCAGTAGTCATGTATGGATGTGAGAGTTGGACGGTGAAGAAAGCTGAGCGCCGCAGAATTGATGCTTTTGAACTGTGGTGTTGGAGAAGACTCTTGAGAGTCCCTTGGCCTGCAAGGAGATCCAACCAGTCCATCCTAAAGGAGATCAGTCCTGGGTGTTCATTGGAAGGACTGATGTTGAAGCTGAAACTCCAATACTTTGGCCACCTCATGCGAAGAGTTGACTCATTGGAAAAGACCCTGATGCTGGGTAGGATTGGGGGCAGGAGGAGAAGGGGACGACAGAGGATGAGATGGTTGGATGGCATTACCAACTTGATGGACATGGGTTTGGGTAGACTCCGGGAGTTGGTGATGGATAGGGAGGCCTGGCGTGCTGCAATTCATGGGGTTGGAAAGAGTTGGACATGACTGAGCGACTGAACTGAACTGAAAACTAAATGGGTGACACATTTTATGTTTTCTCACAATAGGCAGCATGTCTCATTTACAGAGATAACGTTTTTCCAGAAGTAAACCAAGTGGGACACCGAGGAATGGATAATTAAAAAATAATTTGCAAGACTAACATAATAGTTCCTCAGAGTTCTGAGACCCACTTCTACAAGGTTTTTAAATGTGCAGCAAGACTGACCCAGAGCACAGCGTATACATAGAAATGTGGTGGATTAAGATAGACATAAAATACAGCCAAAGTGAATTAAAAAGAACTTTGTATGCACTGGTTCCAAACTGACCTCTCTTTCTGGGGTTACCAGATCACCTATGAATTAACCTGGTTAGCACAAGTGTTTAAGGAAAAGAATTGAATTTGTGCCATAAATTTCTCAGGTTAATGCAAGATAGAGAAGAAAGCTCAACCTTGGTCAGAGAGCTTATTTTCACAGCAGTCATGATTTGATTCACAGTATTACTGAAATCTCAAGGCGTTGCTTAAAATTTGGTACTCTTGAACTATAATGTTCTTTAAAATTCCGAAGTGGTAGACAAACTTCTACGACATGGTTTATTTCCAACATTTCAGTAGGAAAATCCATCCTCATCTAGAGCAAATGTATTTTGCTACAATATGCATCTTTCTGCCTTGACATCCTAACCTCAGTTCTCTTGAGCCTGAAGCATAATTGTAGCTGATTGGTGTTTACCTCCAGAAACACACTTTGTTAACAAAGTAATGAAATTAAACGTTCCACAAATGAGTACTTGCAGCTTTTAGATATTTTTCCCCAAACACAAATTCTAGAAACCAATCCCTTACAAAAAAGTTTAGCACAGTATTTTCCAAGGTTTGAGTGTAGACCAGCTTCAAATCTCTTGCAGCACTCTAACTATATGCTATATAGTCACATGAGAGCAAATAATACTAGACATACCCTCATACTCAGTAGATACTGATTATTAATATAATAGAACTTTTTAAAAGAGTATCAAGGAAGTTTTGGCATCTTCTTCCCTAAATATTTTCAAAATATAGGTCAGAAATTCACCCAGTTAATATCAGGCTGACAACCTAAATTGCTGCTAAAATGCACTCCGATAAGTGGGATCTAAATCCTGAAATGTGTGTAAGACAAAGACACATTTGCATTTATTTAGATTAAAGTTTCTATTTTTAAAATATTTTTTGGAGTATAGTTGATTTACAGTGTTGTATTAGTTTCAGGTATATAGCAAAGTGAATTAGTTATACATACACATATATCTACTCTTTTTTCTTTAGATTCTTTTCCTATATAGGTCATTACAAAGTACTGAGTTGAGTTCCCAGCAGGTTCTTTTTAGTTATCTATTTTATATATATTGGGGTGTATATGTTGGGCTTCCTTGATGACTCAGATAGTAAAGAATCCACCTACCAAGGTAGAAGACTGGGGTTAGATCCCTGGGTTGGGAAAATCCCCTGGAGAAGGGAATGGCTACCTACTCCAGTATTCTTACCTAGAGAAGAATTCCATGAACAGAGGAGCCCGGCAGGCTATTGTCCATGAGGTCACAAAGAGTCAGACAGGATTAACACATGTGCTACTCAGGTGGCACTAGTGGTAAAGAACCTGCCTGTCAATGTAGGAGACATAAGAGACGAAGGTTTGATTCCTGGGTCAGGAAGACCCCCTGGAAGAGGACATGGCAACCCACTCCAGTAATTCTTGCCTTGAGAATCCCATGGATAGAGGAGCCTGGCAGGCTACAGTCCATAGGGTCCCAAAGAGCTGGACACGACTAAAGCAACTTAGCACACATATGTCAACCCCAATCTCTCAATGTATCTCTCCTCTCCTAGTCCCCTGGTAACTATAAGTTTATTTTCCACCTCTGTGACTCTGCTTCTGCTAAATTCTAAACATCCTCTATAATTTTAATGCATTTTGTAGATATTTACTAAATGCTGTCTCTGTGCTATGCATCAAACTGGTGATAAAGATACAAAGATAGATAAATACAGCCCTTGCCCTCAGGACTTCACTGTCTAGTGATAAACTCAGATGGAAAAACAAACAAACAAATAGTTTTAATACTATGTGATAAATGCCACAAGAAAGATTGATCTTGAAGTTCTCAGGCATATAAAATGAGAAGGCAACAGCTTCTTCCAGGAAGGACCTGGGAAGGCTGCCATTCAGCCTGGACGCGAACACCACAATGGATATTTATGGCCAGAATCTACTTTGATTGATCAGAGCCATGGTGCCACTGAATATAGTGGAGGGAGGAGTTCCAGGGTTCAGAACAAAAAGAAAATAGGGATAACGCTTCTTAAATTTACCCATCAGTTTGCACATCAGCTGACATTTCCAGTTGCATCTGGCTTTAACTCCATTGTAAACTCAAATTACTTTTAAGAAAACAAAAGCAAACAAAAAATAAACTTGTATTTCTGCATGATAAATCAGTTTTTCTCTTTTTTATCACAAAAGTCAGTTAAACCGAACCCAGAAACTGGAATAACTCCCCGGTATGTTTGAGCAAGCTCTGGGAGATGGTAGAGGACAGGGAAGCCTAGCATGCTGCAAAGAGTCAGACATGACTAGGCGACTGAAAAACAACAACAATTTCCACTTGTGGGGATTCTAGTAAAACTCTATTTGCTATCTCTAACAAGATTCTTAATAATTATATTTGTAACTATTTTTCATTGAATGCAACCCTTTGGTAGCAAAAAGAAGTCATTCCAGCTAGGCTCCCTTGAGAGCAAAGAGGCCTCAGCATTAGAGACACCCGTCCCCATGTTGGCACTAAATGCCAGGCCAAACATTAATCCCAGATGTGCTTTAGGGTACAAAACAAAGTGAATTCTCTCTTTCAGAAAAAACACACAGTATTAAGTCAAATTTCAATATTTCTCGCCCTCCACTATCTCCCAGACAGGAAGAAAATCCACAGTGCGGTATTTTATACCCATAGTCTGGGCACAATTGATTTACTTTCATTGGAATCATTCATCTATCAGGGCTGAAAACATAAATGTCAAAGCAGCCATAATATATTTGCACCAATAAAGTCATCGGTTATGCTTTCATACCACATAGAGAGAGAAGACTTTATTAACCTTCATGAGGATTAAACACAAAAATAACATTAAAAGAAAACACTTGGGGATATTTTGGGTTACTGATGTGTGGGTGTGTGGTGGAGTGAGGTAGGATGAAGCAGATAAGTAATAATTGGTGTCCTAAGATAAGTAGAGAAAGAGAAAATGGCTGTTAAAATAGCTCCTTTCAAAGCTTAAATCTAAATCTTTGATTTCCATATAACATTCATTGCTCTCTCATCCCAATTTGTCATTATTTTCTCTCCACTGTGTAATTGTACGCAACTTCTTAGTAAACACTTTCCCCACTTTTTTGTGAGCAGTTATCTAAGTAATACTATTTCCTTACAAAACAAGAGGGCATTTAACTAGGTTGTCTAAATCCAGTGAAGCTAATGGTGGGTTAGAAACTGCCTCCAGGATAAATAGTGACATAAGCAATGCTACCTTTGGTGGCCTTAAATGCAGCTGTTGGCTGGGGGACTGGGGAGGGAGGGGGGTTCTTTTCTTTCTTTAATGGGTCTTGGTTTCCCCTCATGTTTATAATAGCTCCTTTTCTCGCCTCCATCAGTGCCTAATTTCAAGAAAAGGAGACTCTGATAAACTCATCAAACCAATACACATCACATAAAAAGCATAATGCATTCTTCACAGTGGACCAAATTTTAAGCTAAAGTAACAAGTTTATAATTATGAAATTTGTAGCATCCACACACAGGAATCGGGGCTGAGGAACGGTTATTCTTTGGACAGAAGGCATGAAATTCAATATCAGATTAAATCTCATTTCAAGAAAGTTAGAGGCTCTTTTAAGTCTTTTCAAATAGTGGGTTTTGATTATATTGAAGATACTTTGAAATAAGGAAGGTTTTGTCTCATAGATACACAGGTAGGTGCTCAGTTTCTCAGTAGACAAAAAATAAAAGATGGCTTCAGAAGAGCATCGCAAGAATCACTGCACTGACCACTGCTCAGTCCCTGTTCCTGATCCACAAGTCACAAGTTTAGGTAGCTACCCATACTATAATGCCAGGTTGGCATCCATGCATTCAGAAATGAATCAAACTGACCCTTCTGGGTTCTCTGTTGTCATCAGATGCCCACAATATAAATCTCCAGGGGACCACAACTCCAGACCATATCTCTTTTTTCATAAGAGATTCACATACCTTCCAAAGTCACTTGGTGAGGAAACAGTGTATTTCAATACAAGACAAAGGCTATCCTGTGATGCAGAACTTTTTAATCAGGCTGATTTAGGGGAAATATTTCTATCTGCCTAGGCCTTCTGCCCCCTTCAAGATTTACTGAGAAGCTTATAAGTACTGAAATCAATCTCAAACACCAGAAATCTTTTATTTCATGAAACTTAGAGGAATCAATTATAACCTGTTTGTGTTGAACAGAGAATCAATGTACAATTATTTAACATGGGAGACCATGATACCTCATCCAGAGGACAGGCAACTTGATTCTAGATTATATAACCCATTTACCAGCAAGACGGCAATGTTGATTCCAGCACCGTAGCTCTGTAAGGCAGTCCCAACTCCATCTAAGTAATGAAGGTGCTTTCCAACCAACCATTTGCCTATTTGTTAAACAATATTTAATGAGCATTTACTTTGGGCTGGGCTTCCCTGGTGGCTCAGACAGCGAAGAATCTGCATGCAATGCAGGAGACTTGGGTTCGATTCCTGGGTCAGAAAGATCCCCTGGAGAAGAAAATGGCAACCCACTCTAGTATTCTTGCTTGGAGAATCCCACGGACAGAGGAGCCTGATGGGCTACAGTCCATGGGATTGGAAAGAGTCAGACACGACTAAGCGACTAACACCTTCACTTTGTGCCAGCACCATCTTCTAGGCTGGATGTACACAGATGAACAGAATACATTTCTTATCCTCAAACTTAGGGGGGAAATGTGATGAGTATTATAAGAGAGGCGAACAAATGAAAGAATAACATTTTGTTCCTGACAAAGGATATAAAATCTCTCCAGAGAAGGTGGCCCTTGAATAAAATCTTGAGGGTAAAATAGAAGCTCACCAGACAAAGCCAAGGATGAAGAAAAGGCTTTACAACAGAATGATCATCAATGCCAAAAGCAGGAATGTATGGAGGAGAAAAAGGGCCCAGAACTATTGAACAGGTCAATGTGAGGGGACCATCACATGATGGCTAGAGGTTGCATGTGAAGTTGGACAGGTGTGTTTCTTATTAAAGAGTCACAATATTCTAGAGTAGATCAAGAATGCCTTTCTGTAAAGCAATTATTCTTCAATTAAATATAAATAAAGTGGCAAACAAAAGAATGCCTTTGATACTCAGACTAAATCTCTGCATCCTTTACACATAAAATTTTGCATACATATTCAGAGAGTTCACCAATTTCCTGACTGCAATTTGTAGACCCAGGTTTAAGAATCCCTAAAGCTAGAGAGGGCTGCCGTCTATGGAGTCGCACACATTTGGACACAACTGAAGTGACTTAGCAGCAGCAGCAGCAGTGGCAAAGCTAGAGAGGTTTTAGCCAGAAAGTTTACTTAATTGAGTTTATTATTATTACTATTTTGGTTGGGGAGCAGGAGGGGGAATCATCCTGGCATCAATAAGCAGAACAGAAAAGTGAATTACTGAGTCTGGACAATGGGAAAAAGTGTTGAAATAGTGCAGGAAACACCACTGCACAGGTTCTTAATTGTACTGGCCAACATCAAGAAAGTAATATGGATTTTTATAAGCTCGGGCCTGTTATACTTCCAAACGTACATTTCAAATATTTAAGTTTTAACACTTAAGAGATAGAGTTTTCAATGAGGCCAAAAATGAGGGAAATAAAAGAGATGAAAAGAGAATTTCTGAATTCTCTTCTTCATGAGGGTGGCCACCCAGCAACAGAGCAATCATTCTCCTATTCATAACTTACATTACAGTCGGAAACACAAGTCGATTCTTTCAACACAAAGCTCATGCCAAGAGCTGGATAACAAAATTGCATGGAGTGTGAAATGGCAGAGATATTCCTTGAGTCAAAGTGTTTTTATCTCAATAATCCTTATACCAATAATCTGCTCACTTAAGTTAAATTAAGTGAAGAATCTATCATTTGTTACAAGGAACAAGCAGCCTATTCCAAAGATTGCATTCAAATCCAACGAGAAATGCCTATTATACTCTTTTCCTCTTTTGCTTTGAATTGCTGAGCACATGAAATGAAAGAGGGAAGGCAGGGAAAAATAGGGTAGCAGGTTCTCATTGCTGATCACTTAGTCAAGAATCTAGGACTTGGAATGATGGATGGAAGAAGATCTGAACAACATACAAAAAAATATATTCCAGGAAGCACTGGGAGACGGATGCTATGAAGACCAGAAAAGGCTACAGCTGGGTGAGAGCCACAGTTGATACTATAGTATTTTACGGCCCCTTAGAGCCAAATCCATGTTGTGGTGGTAAAAAGTGAAAGTGTTAGTCACTCAGTCGTGTATGACTCTTCGTGACTCCCTAGACTGTAGCCCGCCAGGTTCCTCTGTCCATGGTATTGTCCAGGCAAGAATACTGGAGTGGGTAGCCATTCCCTTCTCCAGGGGATGTTCCCGATTGTGGCAGTAGCACATAACAATAACAGCTATGCTGCTGGTTATTAAATAATTGGCCCCAGGACACATGGTTGGAACTAGAACCCAGACCTTTTGGACTCTTCCCAAATTCAGAGCTCTATGCATCATAAAACATGATCTGGTTTCTTGGGAGATTAATCAAATGATACTCCAGAACTAATGATCCATGAGCCTCTAAAATTTATTTTCATTAGGGGTTCCAGAACACAAAAAGTTTCTTGATATTTACTCTTATATCTCACACCAACCGATTCCATCTTCCCAACAGAAGCAGTCCTGGAATCTTGGATTTACAAGGGCTTCCCACCTCATCCCCAGGAGGACCCACACACCAGCTGCATCAATCTGCACTAGTCAATTCAAAGCCAACCTGACCATTGGGTGAGAATAAACTGCTAAAAGCTAAAGCTTGTGCCCCAACTAAGGGCAGGATATCACCCGGGTGACAGGTGTTATCTCTGGACATATCAGACTATGCACCTGTCAAGACTGAGATGGTATTCACCAAGTTTTTGCAATACGTTTGAAACTGTAAATGTCACAATCAGGAACAATTTGAAGTTCTTGCTCTCATAAATATCTCTGAGAAGAATACAACTCCAATAACACCGTGTTATGCTACCTGTTCCAGGCATATGAATAAGCTATTTCCTCAGTCCAAACTTCCTCTCCCATCCCAACAGTTTAACCAGGTTAATTTTCAATTAAAAAAAAAAACAAACTCTAATTTTTTCAGGAGGAAGCCCTTGCCAACTTCCCCATGTCAGAGGTAGTTCACCTCTACTATGTGCTTCCATGGTGCTTTCCCCTAAATTGTAATGATCTGATTACTTATTTACATCTGTCTGTCAGTAGATTACAGGATCTGTGAAAGCTTAAGTAGTCCCATTACCTGGCATATAGTAGACACTCAAGTATTAACTAAATGGAATGAATAACACAATTAATCATGTATACAGATACGAGATACCTTAAAAAGTGAACCAAACTACTAAAATATTTTTAGTTTGTGTAAAACACATGCATTTAAAGAATAAGTATAAAAACTGAGAATTTACTTGTGTAATATGCATACTTTCAACACTTATTTTTTTCTGTCTTTAATGTCTGCCCCCAAATACAAAACTATTGATAGTATAGATAAGCCTTTAGAAATTATTTATAATCATACTCCAAAGTTTCAGGCAAAAAGTTAAGAAGTTTTACCCTCTGCACACACTTTTGACAAAACTTAATAGATCATTAAGTAAGTTCTTTGAAATGTGAACCAAAGAACATTCAAAAAAATTGAGAAAATTACAGTAAAAATAAATTAATTGGGGGAAAAAAGCTTCTATTTCAGTAGAGTTTGCCATTATAGATTTTCAAGCAAAATGGTGTTCACAAATAATAATAAGCTTCTTCTTCATTCATTGATAAGTACTTTCTCTGTAAGAACCATCATGAGTCACAGGAATAATGCAGGACTGTGACAGGCTACAGCTCAGGAGCTGAGAGCAAGATCTAGAACCATTCCATAGGTCTCTAGAGATCCAATTCTCCAACCCCAACTGGCTTAACACAAGGACTAAAACAGAGTTCAGTTCAGTTCAGTTCAGTCACTCAGTCATGTCCAACTCTTTGTGACCCCATGAATTGCAGCACACCAGGCCTCCCTGTCCATCACCAACTCCCGGAGTCTACCCAAACTCATGTCCATCATGGCAGTGATGCCATCCAGCCATCTCATCCTCTGTCATCCCCTTCTCCTCCTGCCCCCAATCCTTCCCAGCATTAGGGTCTTTTCCAGTGAGTCAACTCTTCGCATGAGGTCGCCAAAGTATTGGAGTTTCAGCTTCAACATCAGTCCTTCCAATGAACACCCAGGACTGATCTCCTTTAGGATGGACTGGTTGGATCTCCTTGCAGTCTAAGAGACTCTCAAGAGTCTTCTCCAACACCACAGTTCAAAAGCATCAATTCAAAGGCGCTCAGCTTTCTTCACAGTCCAACTCTCGTATCCATACATGACTACTAGAAAAACCATAGCCTTGACTAGACGGACCTTTGTTAGCAAAGCAATGTCTCTGCTTTTAAATATGCTATCTAGGTTGGTCATAACTTTCCTTCCAAAGAGTAAGTGTCTTTTAATTTCATGGCTGCAATCACCATCTGCAGTGATTTTGGAGCCCCCCAAAATAAAGTCTGACACTGTTTCCACTGTTTCCCCATCTATTTCCCATGAAGTGATGGGACCAGATGCCATGATCTTAGTTTTCTGAATGTTGAGCTTTAAGCCAATTTTTTCACTCTCCTCTTTCACTTTCATCAAGAGGCTTTTTAGTTCCTCTTCGCTTTCTGCCATAAGGTAGAGGATGCAAAATCTATACATCAAATGGGTCATTTCTACCACAGAATTCTGTTCAGTTACAGAGAGAAAATTTCAGACTATCAAATAATGCCATTTCATACATCATATGACATGTTGATATCCTACCCCACCGCTGCCTCATGCCACTCACAGCATGCACTTAATAACATATGGCCAAAGCCCAACATCCCATTCACTCTTCAGGGCCCTTGTCATCAGGAAAACCCCCATGTGGTGCCTCTAGGGAGGGTTCACTTCTGTGCACAGGGGAAGAAGAAGACCCGCTTGCCCCTAGCACCTGCTTGGCTGTAGAGACAGGCTAGGAGAAAGCACCAGGCAGAGGTGTCACATCTACGAGCCCGGAGGTTTACATTTGTGCCCATTCTGCATTAATCACAGGATCACATGGGACCTCAAAAACATTTCGTGAGTTCTCAATACTTCAGGCATCACGGGTTTTCTAGGATGATGACAAGAACAAAGTCCAAACTTAAGTAGGGGGCTAGGAAGAAACTAAGAAGAGAGAAGAAAGGAAGCCGATTATTCAGTCTTGAAAACAGACCACTGAAGGCAGACCATATCAGCCATATGCCTTGTGAGCACTTCTGTTATCATGTGCCAAGAACCAAACTTCAAATGTGAAACCATTCATCTCACGGAATCATCCAAGCAGTTTCCACGGCAGGAATTAGCACCTTTGCTTTACAAAGGGGAAACCAAATCTCAGAAAGTTCAAATCACAAAGCTAGTCTCAGTTCCTTTACTTAACAATCATGTGACCCTGAGCAACATATTATAGAAAATCTCAAGGCATAATTTCCTTAGCTATAAAATAGGGACCATAGCATTACCTACATCATAGGACTGTTGAAAGAATTAAATACAAAATGCATGCAAATCCCTTGGGGTCTGATACAGTAAGTGACAAATACAGGCAGCAGAAGTAACTGTTATCTGTGAAAGTGAAAGTCACTCAGTCATGTCCAACTCTTTGCGATCCCATGGGCTATACAGTCCATGGAATTCTCCAGGCCAGAATACTGGAGTGGGTAGCCTTTCCCTTCTCCAGGGGATCTTCCCAACACAGGGATAGAACCCAGGTCTCCCGTATTGCAGGCGGATTCTTTACCAGCTGAGCCACAAGGGAAGCCCAATTGTTATCTATACTAAAAATAATAACAACAATGATAACAGCAGTAGTGGTAACAAATACAACAATGTTACTGTGAACTGTCAGAGCTAGAACTCAAATATAGGTCATGCTGATTCTGAAGCCTTTACTCTGAATTCTTATATCTGCAATATAGTACTTAGGTAATAAGAATCAAGATGCATGAATGGATGAATGGAGGGTAGAGTGAGAGGGAAGGAGAGAAGAAAGAGGAGAAAAGAAGGGAGAAAGAAGGAAAAGGGAAGAGGAAGGAGTGGGGAAAGAAAAAGTAAATTAATATTTGATAAATACTGATACATATGAATATATTGGGTGTGTGTGTGTGTGTGTGTGTGTGTATATATATATATATATATATATATAATATTTTCTGAAGAAAATAAACATTTTTTTCAGCTTTTCTTTATCCCGACAGGCAATATGCACATGTTGCATTCATTCTTTAGGTTAAGGAAAATAGATTGTTTTCCTCACCACTGTACCTCTAGCCCCAAGCACAGACTGACAGGCACAAGTTCTCAATAACAATAAATACTTGTTGACAGAGTTTCCTCTCAAAGGAGATTCTGATGAGAATGGAGGTACTCATCAGAATGAGTTCAAGCCTCCAAGGTCTCTAAGCTGGTCAGGAGGCCGCAACCTTCTGGAAAGGCTATAGTGCTGCTCCGTCCAAAGACAGCCTCCTGGGCCAGGTCAGGCGGTGAGAACCTGCCCTGACTTTTGGTCTTCTCAAATTTATGTTTGCAAAACACCTTCAAGTTACAAAAGAGCTAAGAAGCAGTCACCATGAGCGGCAGTGAGGAGGCACTATTTGCGCTAACAATGAGAAATTCAAAAGTTCCACTGGATGTAGGAATAAAGATTTTGCTGGATCTAAGACAATAATTCAGACCATCTCATCATGAGAGAGATAAAATACTTGATTCACAGAGCTTTTTCAACCTCCTTCTGGACTATGATTAAAAGAAAAATCTACTTCAAAAAATGAAAGGGATTTAGGATCACAATTTAATTTCCTCTTCTCCTTGAGAAAAACACACAAAAACACAAAACAAAGTAACTGAGGATTTCTGAGAATTCTCTGTCAATAAAGGAAAGTTATTAAAGAAGCCGAGAGAGGTTTAAGTTTTTCCACGGGGAGTTAAAGAGTACTATTATGATTTCAAAACTTATATGTTAAAAGACTTCTGAATTGATAGATTTAATCGTGTATGAAATTAAAATGAGGTGTTATCTTAAAAGGCTGAATTTATTTTAGGAGAATTCAAGCATTTTAATATATGCCCAAGGCTGACTATTTATCAGAGCTGGCATTCTTAAAATAACAAGGGATGATTCTAATACTTTCTTCCTAACAAGATTTGTAATTTATGTAGCAGGAACAACTTAATGTGAAAGTGATTTGTCCTCCTGCATCTGCAATTGATGACAAAGCACTAATTTTTATACACCAAAGATATTAAACCTAGATTTTCTGTGCATTATTGACCTTTACTGTACCCAAAGCGGTGCAGAAGAAACAAATTACACTGCAGTAAAGTTTCACATTTCCTTTTCACATTGTTGTCTCAAAACTACTAATCAGTAATCAAGTTTTGTCTTTAGAAGATGCTATTCCCATATGACATGGGGGAAGAAAGGGGAAAAAAAGGAAAACAGTTTGAAAGTGGTTATTCTACCTGTATATTACTAAATTTATTCTTCAAAGATATAAATTAGGTGACCTCCTTCCAGGATATTTATCCAGGCCAGAACAGAGAATGTGAAACATAATTGGTGCAACAGCAGATGTTTCTTGAGCAGTATGAAAGCCCAGCACTTTTCTGGCCCTAGGGATATATCAGTGCACACTGCAGACAAAAGTCCTGGACCATGTGAGGCTTACAGTCTATTAAAGGAATGGTTTCCATTGTTAAGTCGCTCAGTCGTGTCCAACTCTTTTTGACCCCATGGACTGTAGCCCATCAGGCTCCTCTGTCCATGGAATACTCCAGGCAAGAATGCTGGAGTGAGTTGCTATTTCCTTCTCAAGGGGATCTTCCCAACCTAAGATTGAACTCGCATCTCCTGCATATTGCGGGTGGATTCTTTACCACTGAGCCAACAGGGAAGCCCTATAGATATAGATAGATACATCTGTATCTGTGTGTGTGTGTGTGTGTGTGTGTGTGTGTGTGTGTGTGTGTGATTTCAGATGGTGACAGAAAAATAGAGATGAAGAGTAGACGGAGAGACTGTAATTTGAGCAAAATCTTAAAGAAAGTAAGAGTAATTGTGCACATATCTGGAGAATAAGTATTACAAGAGGAAGAAACAGCATCTTCAGAGTCCATGAGGTGGAGAAGGTGCTTGGAGAGCGCAGGGCAGGGCTCAAAGAACAGCAATGAGACCAGTATGCCTGAGGCAGGGGATGAAAGAAAACTTGGAGGTAGTTGAACCTATCACCCAGCCTGTTTAAATGCCTTTAAATTCACCATAAAATCTGTGAGGTCTCTGTAAATTTCCAGAGCCTGGCAATCCTGGCCACCTCCAGGATGCACTACTGTCAGCAAAGCACTTTGCTATTCCTTTCCTGGGGCTTCCATTCAGAGGATCTCTTTCTACCCTCTGAAATGCCAGAGAGAGACCAAGCCTAGCTTCCTATGACAGGACAAGCAAGCAATGTCCAAGACTGTTACCTCTTCCAACTCCTCTCCACACAAAGGGCTTTGTTTCCTTCAACTTCCCCTCAGAATGTTAGAACTGCCCATCCACCCATTGTCCTGACATCTTCCCTGAAGATGCTGCAAGCCTCAGTAGCACATTATGCCTGAACTCCCTGCAGCAGGCATTTTTCCATGCAAGTAACATTTAAAGACTGTAAACATGGAGTGAACATATGGAGAGACTCCCTCAGCTTAGACCTGTGGTTCCTAAACTTAGCTGCACATTAGAAGCACCAGGGAGTAAGGGAAGGGAAGTTAAAAATCCCAGTGCTAACACTGAGTCCCACACCAATTAAATGAGAAACTGTGCCAATGGCTTGGTCATCAGCATGTTTAACTTCCCAGGAGTTCCAATGTGTAACCCTGGGTGTCTTATCCTATTGCTAAAACTAACTTCTGGCAGCCACAGCACACGGGGCATGACACTGTAAGCCACAAACTCTGTCCACGACCATTGCAACATTTCTTTAAATCAAGTGTAAATCATCATATTTCTCCTTATTTCACCTTAAAGGATTAGATTTAAACTATCTTTTCAGTCTATTAAGGTCTCTCTGAATTCTGATTTTTAGTTCAGCTTAGGTCATCCACAAATCCAATCAATATATCCCTATGGTTGTCAGAGATATGAACATTAGCTAGATTGAAGTGAAGACTCACCCTTTAAAATTCTGCTAGAGACGTCCTTTCATGCTATGTTCACACTACCCTTTTATAACACCATATCTGACACCCACAACAACCTCATAACGTTGAAATTATGATGCACAATCTGAAGATGAGAAACCAGTGATTCAGAGAAGTGAAATGACTGCCAAGGATCACACAGATTAAGTGAAAGAGCCAAGAATTGAAGCTAACTCTAAATCCAACTGCAAGTTGAAAGCTCTGTTCATTAGCTGCTTCTCCCAGTTATTTAACTAGTTAGCAACTCACCCAACTGTCTTACTATCCAGCAATGACTGCTTCACAGACAGCATAAGAACTGTTCCCTTTGTCTTGATAAACTAAAACTAACTGCATCCACCTTATTCCTCTAATAGTGGTTCAACAGATATTTATTGAATACCTTCTACACTACAAGCAATGAAAATACGAGAACTCAGCAATGAAAAATAGATTAAAATTTTCTTCTTTCAGGAAGTTTATATTGTTATGCCAATCACAGAGGAAAATGAAAGGAATCTGTCATAATTTCACTTGTGAACCCTTGATGGCTTCTAATTGTCGAAGTTTCTTTTTATGAGTACTCGGAAATCATCCTTTTGTGACTTGTTCTAGAACCCTTTCCAGAATTTATATTACAACAATCTTAAAAACATCTCATGTGCTTTAAAAAAAAAGTAGCATAATGCTGTTAAAAAAGCAAAATTCAACTGAGTAAATTTTAAGATCTTATTGGCTTTATTCAGTGATTCAGGAATCAGGCAGCATTCCAACTAGCAGACAGAAAGGAGCTTCAAAGAGCTATAAAAGGCAAGAGATTTTATAGAAAGAAGGGAGCGGGAATGGGTAAGTTGCACTGAGCAAAAAAAAACAGATTGGTTCTTGCAAGGTTACTTCCTTTAGGGATAGCAAGGGTTTATCAAACAGATTGGTCTTCCCAGGTGTCTCAGGGGAAAAGAACGCGCCTGCCAATTCAGGAGATGCAAGTTCAATCCCTGGGTCGGGAAGATCCCCTGGAGGAGGAAATGGCAACCCCACACCAGTATTCTTGCCTGGGAGATTCCATGAACAGAGCAGCCTGATGGGCTGCAGTCCATGGGGTGGCAGAGGGTCGGACATGACTTAGCAACTGAACAAAAACAACAGCAATCAATCCGATTACCTAACTAATGCTGATCAAATGATTCCTGATTGCCAGGTTTAGTATTTCATTTCTGAAAGAGGCAAAAGTGTAATTAAGTCTCAGTTTAGTGACACTGGGCTTACCATAAATGACTCCATTTGGGGCCTGTTGTTTTTAATAGTGCTTTTAAATAAAGGAGAAGTGAGACAATCTGGAAATTTAGTTGCACCATGAAAGAATGAAAATACAAAAGCTAGCTCTCTGTACCAGTCCTGGCTAATAGAACTCTAAGGACTGATGGAAACATTCTACATCTGAGCTGTCCAAATAAGACAAATAGGGTAGCCACTAGCCTCACGTGGCTGCTGCTGCTAAGTCGCTTCAGTCATGCTACTGCACACTTAAATTGTGGCCAATGTGACTGAGGGAATAAACTGTTAATTTCATTTAATTTTAATTAATTTTTACTTAAATTTAATAGTCATATATGACTAACAGCTGCCATATTGGATCAGACAGCTGTAAAAAGGAAGCTAGGATATGAAGTAACTACCTCTCAAAGTGGAGAGGGGGACAAAAAATTTCTAAACTCAATCCTTATGGCCCTTGGTTATTGCTTTTTCCTGGGTTTCTTTCAATGACATTTAATCGTTTCCTCCCAAAACAATTCTGAGGGGCAAGAAGTCCATTACTGCATTCATCAAAAAAAAAGTAAGCATTCACTTCTGACCTAAAATAAATTAGGTAATAATCATACCTAATGCGGGCTTCCTTGGTGGCTCAGCAGTAAAGAATCCCCCTGCCAGTTTAGGAGATGCAGCTTCTATCCCTGGGTTGGGAAGATCCCCTGGAGAAGGAAATGGCAACCCACTCTAGTATTCTTGCCTGGGAAATCCCATGGACAGAGAAGCCTGGTGAGTTATAGCCCATGGTGTCACAAAAGAGTTGGACACAACTGAGCGACTAAACGACAACAAATCATACCTGGAACTCATGTGCTGTGTCTCTGTAAATGCATCTCTTTTGTGGAATTTTCACGATTGAGAACACATGCCTGAATTGGTGCCTGCCTTCCCTTAATCAGATGGTGGTGGCCACCAGAGCTAGATAAACTCACTTGCTGCCTTATGTTTAGAAAAGGCAGATTCCTCAACAGATTTTAGAGGAAGAATAACACCTGATACTATTCCCCTCTCTAAAAGTTTGTTTTAATGTGCATGTAACTTCACAGGACCTCTGATAAGTATTCAATAGGCCTCTAAATTAGCACATCCCTATGGTTCTACTTGGAATAAGTACAGCAAAAAAATATGGTCTTAATAGGGCAGAAACTGACATAGGTACATTTTGTTGTGTGTTCATTGCTTTCAGGTCAAATATTTTTCAGCATAAATAATGAAACAGAGCAGGATCCTATGGTCCTTGTCCCTCATGTCCTCAGCCCGTCTTTTGTCTCTGGAAAAATTTTAGCCAAATAATAAGTTTAATCAGACAAGGGAGAAACTGTGGAATCAAAGGAGAACAGTCAAAGGAGACCAAATAATAATAGTTTAGTCATTAAGCAAGGGCTTCCCTGGTGACTCAGGGGGTAAGGAATCTGCCTACAATACAGGAGATCCAGGTTCAATCTCTGGGTCGGGAAGATCCCCCAAAGAAGGAATTGGTAACCCACTCCAGTATTCTGGCTTGGAGAATTCCATGGACAGAAGATCCTGGCAGGCTACAGTCCATGGGGTCACAAATAGTCGGACACGACGGAGAGACTCTCTCTCTTTCTATCTCTCTAAGCAAAGTCGAGGACCTTTAGTTCCCCCTCAAGGGCTATAGATAATATTCTGAGCCACATCCTGTGAGCTGTCTTATAGATACTAAAACTCTCACCAGGTGGAAGAAGTTAACTACATCATGACCAGACTATAGCCATGATTTAAGCTGCCACAATTCCAAGAATTAGCCTCAAGGAAATGGAAACAAACTGACCCTGGGACTGAAGATTAACTGTACTTAATCAAGATGATGCTGGTCAGATCACCAATGACCAATTCCAAGATGACTGTCAGAGCCGACTACACTGTTCCTGCATGTAGCTGCCCCCTCCCTCCACCTGTAAAAGCACTTGCCCTCTGAATGTTAGTGGGGAGGAGTCGACCTTTGGACAGGCATCCCTCCACCCCTACAGTTGCCAGCATTCAAGATAAAGCAAACTTTCTTTCCACCAAACTTATCTCTTTATTGGTTTGAGTGGCAAGCAGATGGACCCCACTTTTGATTACAATAATACTGAGAAACAAAACCAAGATGAAACTTTACTATAATTATTATAATACAAGCTACTGTAACATAACCCTAAAATCAAAGTGGCTTACAACACAATAAAGATTTATTTCTTGTTCAAATCACATCACAGCTACATGTGAGTTGATGGGGGACTCTTCCCAGGCAGTGTTTCAGGGACCAGCCTGCTTCTGTCTCTGGCTCCACTATCCCTGACCTTTTCCACCGTACCCTCTGAATCCAATCATTGGACAAGGTAAGAGACAATATGTGGAGGATCGCAAAAGAAGACTTTTAGGAAACAGCTTTTGAGGTGCCAAATGTCATTCCCACCAAATTTCATTGGCTAGAATTCAATCCCATGGCCCTACCCAACAACAGGAAACAGTAAGAAATGCAATATTAGCCATGTGCCCAGGAGGAACAGGCTTGATGAACACATAGCATTTTCTTTGCTCATCACTAATTTGGATTATTTAAGAAACAGTCCATCCTGAATTAATGAAGTCATTCATTTATTCATCAAGTTATTCATTTTAAGCATATGAAACAGATGTAGCTATCTACTAAATGTTTCCAGCACAGAACAGATCAGGCTTTACCATATCAACCTCAGGTGTTCTCTTTTCCCCTTCCCATGTCTTAGACCCATCAGTGGTACCCACAGATACTATCTAGACCAGAAAGTAACTGATCATATAGTGCAAATGAAAATTCAGAACCAAGAAAGTGGTCCTAATTTCACTAGACTGATGAGCTTCCTTGTAACAACCCTAAAACATTTCATGATTAATCCCCAAAGAATTTGCACTTTTTAATCATGCACCTGCATTTCAAAATGGTCTCTCAAAAAAAAAAAAGAAAGAAAACCCTCTTCTCATGGAAATCACTCTTATGCCCAGAAAAAAATTCAAAAAAAATCAAATTGTGGACTTCTTCAATATTGCATGAGAGACATGAAATAAATTGTAATGTTCTATAAATTTTTAAACATCCTTGGTGGATCATCAAATCCTCCCCATTACTATCATTAGCAAAATTGACCATTAATACTATATATACTAGGGGCTTCCCAGGTGGCACAGTGGTAAAGAATCCACCTGCCAATACCAAAAAAGCAAGAGATGCAGGTTTGATCCCTGGGTAGGAAAGATTCCCTGGAGAAGGAGAATGGCAACCTGCTCCAGTATTCTTGCCTGGAAAACTTCATGGACAGAGGACCCTGTTGGGCTACAGTCGATGGGGTCACAAAGAATCAGACACGACTGAGCACGCATGCATGCACGCATGCACTATACACTAGGCAGGTGTTTTTTCCCAGGAAAAATTTCTCTCTGTGATCCAGCACCTCTTTAAGTTCAGTGAATTTAAACTGTAAACCATCAAGAAGCATTTTTCAAATGATCAAAAAAGAGAACCTGCCAAAATAAGGCTCTTGATTAAAAATCAATATGATTACTACAAGCACAGGCTGAAGGCCCAGCCTGCTGAGCCCTTTGAAAATGCTGCTTATGGGACAAATACGGTCCAGAGAACACCAATTTAATTTTAACAAAATGAGATTGTCTGGAAGCATTTCACTATATTTAACATAGGGGAGCAGTTTCCAAAAATGAGGCTTAGATTTTTGGAAACAACACATAGGACGCCATCTAAGGGGCAAGGTCTGAAGTGTCATTACTGTGATATGGAGTGTTTTTCTGAGGGTGGAAAGGAAGTCTTTAGTATGGCTACATGAGGCCAGATGAACAAAAACGGGTATCAGTGAAAGGTTGTTAATGTCTACTGGATATGTTTAAATGAGAAAGGCTTGTAAGTGTGGGCTGTTATGGAGTGAATTGTGTCCACTCAAAATTCATGTTGAAATCCTAACCCCAATGTGACTGTATTTGGAGATGAGGCATTTAATTAAAGTTAAAAGAGGTCATAGAGGTGAGACTCTAATCCAATTGGACTGATGTCCTTATACGAAAAGAAAGAGACACCACAAATACATACACAAGGAAAAGGCAACCATTTGCAAGCCAAAGAGAGTTCTCACCAGAAACCAACCCTTCTGGGTTCTTGATCTTAGATTTCCAGCCTCCAGAACTGGGAGAAATAAACTTCTCTTGTTTACTCCACACTGTGGCATTTTGTTATGGAGCCCTAGTGGACTAAATACAAGGATGAATACAGAAAGCTTCAGGCCACGTTAGAACAGGTGTCCAGAAAAGATAACAAATTCAGTTCACTATAGCTAAGGTCTGAGTCACAGATCTCAGAACAAAGGGCAACATCAAGAAATATTTGCTAAGGAAGTGTACTATCCTTTCAGCATACAAGTCAGAGAACGGGTAGTTATGGTTCACCTGAGGGAAAAAAATGAAATACCTAAGGTATGTGCAGCTCTCAGATGCAATTACAGTGTGGCAAAGGCTGCTAAGTTACTGAGTTGTTGACTTCTAGAAAAGGCAGTCCTGAATCCAAGTGGGGCTGCTCCAGGAACTGATCAAAGTAGGTGGGAAATGGAAGACCCTGGGGACAAGTTTATCTTAAAAGAGCTAGGCTGCTTGAACACAATTTGGAGGCAGCAATTCTCTAGGGAGAGTAGGACATAGCAGGCAAGGGTGACCAATGGGCTACACAGGCTGAAATCAGATGGTGGCTCTCACTGCAAGACCCCCAGTGAGTATTAAATAACTGATGGAACATAAAAATCATCCTGGGCATGAAAAACATGAGCATGTGCTATGTGGTTCTTTACCAACTTTTATATAGTTTGCTTTGGCCTTTAACAAGTTCCCTTATTTGAGGGTACTTCAAGATTCTGGGTGAGTAAGCAGATCTTTGTTCCACACAAGAAATACCACTACCTCTTCTAGCTTCTCCCCTGAAGGTAAGTTAAAGCAGACAGGATGCCAGCCCACATGACACCTTCTTGAGTATTAGAAAAAGGGCCCCCCTTGAGGGTGGAGCTTCCCTGGTAGCTCAGACTGTAAAGCGTCTGCCTACAATGCGGGAGACCCGGGTTTGATCCCTGGGTCAAGAAGATACCCTGGAGAAGGAAATAGCAACCCACTCCAGTATTCATGCTTGGAAAATCCCATGGACCAAGGAGCCTACAGGGCTACAGTCCATAAGGTCGCAAAGAGTCGGACACAACTGAGCAACTTCACTTGAGGGTGCAGCCCTGAACCAGGTGCAAAGCTTGGTAAGGGAAACAGGCTGGCAGTCAGCTCCCATTTGTGCCCTTGGGCCAACATGCTTGAGCAGGAAGCAATTTGCATGACTATGAGATGCTCTGATGTAAAAGATAGAGTTTTTAAAGCCTGGGAGCCACTGCACTCACAAAAGTAAAAAGTCCATGCTTTTATCCCAGCACAAGCTCAATGGCTACAAGAAGCACTCCAAGTACAGTGGACACAGGGTAGAAGCAGCCATCATGATGGGAACAGCATCACACACTTATTCTCAAGAAAGTGCAATTTAGAATTCACCAAGTCAATTGTATCAGCCCAGCAAATTCTAAGACATCTTTGAAAAGAGGAGCATCAAGTAATAAAAGACATGAGAAAGTACCAACATATATGCAGAATAAGCCACTAAACACAAAAGCTTTTAGAAGTAAAAAAGATAAATTCATCTCTAAAGATGAAGCATGGAAGGTTTCTGGAGACCAAAGAAACTTGAAACTGGGCCAAGAAGAATGAAAGAAAACACCAAAAAGAGAGATAAAAAGAGGCAAATAAAATCCTTACCAACACTAATCATCCAGAGAAATGTGAAAAAAAAGCCTACAGAATACAGGCAACCCAGTGGAAGAGAACATTTAATGTGAAAAAGAGTAATGATACATACTATTCTAGGTACAATGTGACTGGAAAATGGTAGAGGCAGATGTTTAAAAAAAAAAGGCAGGGGGAGGGAATCAACAATTATTCAGAAACACCATCATCAAAACGGAAAGAGAATCCTGCTATGTATAGCAGGGCACTCAGATCCTAGTCGAAGATGAGTCAACAACAGGTACAGCAATCCACCCTACCTTTTCCAAGCCCATCCTCAGCCTTTGAGGTTTGATTCAATGGCTTGGCACAAAAAAGTTCCCTGACTGCTTCCGTCAGAAAGTTTTAGACTCAGAGTCCTTGGATTTCATCCACAGAAGCAATTCCAAGGTTCTGGAATTGAGGCACATGGTTTGAGTCTCTGTTCTCCTTCCAGTAGATTTTGTTGCTAATCCTTTCATAGACTAATTCTCCATTGAAATGTTGGGTTGTAGTGCTGAGCTTTTTCTGCTCAAGCAGGTATAAGATTATGATGGCTAAACTTGTATAATACCTGCTATGATCTGAGAGTGTGTGTCCCCACCAAAATTCATATATTAAAATTCTACCCCCTAAAAGGTGATGGTATTAGGAAATGGGACCTTTGGGAGGTGCTTAAATCATGAGGGTGGAGCCTTCACGAGGGGAATTAGTGCCCTTATAAAACAGGGTCCAGAAAGATCCTATCCCCTCCCACCATGTAAAAAGATAGTGAGAAGTCTGCCACCCAGAAGAGGGCCCTCATCTAACCATACCAGCACCCTGATCATGGAGTTGGAGCCTCCCAAACTATGAGAAATATAATTTTGTTTTTTGATAAGCCACCAAGTCTGTGTGATATTTTGTTATAGGAGACCAAACAGATTAAGATAATACCTTATCATTTGCAGAATACTTTGATACAGAAAACCTAGTGGCTTAATGATTGTCAGGACATCCTGTAAGATGCAGCACCATCCCAAGAGCTGCCCCAGAGAAAAGGAGCCAGCAAGGTCCTGAGATGGGGTGGAGAGTTCTGGGGTCCTGGGTCCCTGTGTTGCAGAAAAGGTGGTACAGTTTCCAGGCAATTCATCACTTTGCCTGTGAGGACTCCTCACTCCATGGGTGGGAGCAGCCAGAACCGAACATTAAAGTGTGTTCCTCTGAAGCACAGGGACAGTGCAAAGGGTCCAGTTCCTCTTGCCCAGGTCTAAGAACAGTACAGCTTCCTCATGAAGGAGGTTCCAAGGTGAACTTATATGATAGGCACATTGGAGCATCCAAGGTGAAAAGTGAACAGGTAGTAAAGAACATGGACTGTGGAGAACCAACACTAGAGAGGAGATTAATTTAACATCCATCCTTTAGCATCCGTTTGAAATGGGGGTGCAGAAAACTACCCTTACTGTGTAGTTTCCCAAATGGTGCTAAACCCCATAAGCACAAAGAGCAGAGGGCATAGACAGCCAGGGACCAGGGGGGAGAAGCACAGGCTCTAGAGCAAGACTACCAGAATTCAAATCCCACCTATCACTCTCTGGCCAGCTGCAGATTTGGTTTCATAATTTATAAAACAGGGCTAACAGCTACCTCACAGAAATGTTAGGAGGATTAAATGAGATTAACCATGTACAATATTCAACACAGTGACACAAATATAAAGAGGAAAAAACTTATTGTCACTAGTTACCACTAAAAAGACAGAAAGATAGAAGAACCAGAAGTCAAAAATATGAGATTTACAACCCTCTCTTAATATAGGGTAGAAACTACCGGAGGCTTCCTTCTTTGGGAATTCTTAAGAAATGTCAACGAAATAAAAAATGAAAAAAGAAACATATTGCTTCCTCAAGGAAAGCAAGCACCACTCCATGATATATTGTCTAATGCTGCTAATTTAGGGAGTGAAAAGTACTAAATCTGTCATATAAAGAAAGAGGCTAACCTGAGCAAGGTGAATGGAATTGTTTTGCAGGAAGGAACCACTTATGTGTGAGTTTAGTGGCCCAGTAGAAATACTTTTACTGCTACAATTGTTGTTAACAACCATCACCACCTACTGAATGCCTTCTAAGTGCCAGTACTTTGCTAACTGTGAGCATTAGTGCTACTCTTCACACATCTCTGAAAGTTACAGATGTATTTAGTTTTGCTCAGAAATATTAAGTAACCTGTCTGTGTGTGTGCCTGCTAAGTCGCTTCAGTCATGTCCGACTCTTTGCAACCTATGGACTGGAGCCCACCAGGCTCCTCCATCCGTGGGATTTTCCAGACAAGAATACTAGAGTGGGTTGTCACGCCCTCCTCAAAGGGATTTCCTGACCCAGGGATTGAACCCACATTTCTTGGGTTTCCTGCATCGGCAGGCAGTTTATTTACCACTAGCACCACCTGGGAAGCCCAGGCAACCTGTCGAAAGCCCTGCAATGGAAGATTGGCAGGGCCAGGATTCAAATCCAAAAATAAGTCAAGTGACCATACTCCTGATTCTACCATCCTACCGTCCTCCACAGCCTAGAGGAAAATTAAAAGCCCCAGCCCTCAGCTGTCTCAGGCTGACAACAGATGAGGAAAGATTATATTCATGCCAGAAGGTGGTATTATTTTCTGTGCTGTTCTCTCTTCACTTGAAAGGATCCCTTCAACGTGGCTTCATAAAACTTCAGTATGTAAGACCATGGGATTATTTTATGGTCTTGTTTTTCTTTATGACCTCCTTTTTCTATCTCCTGACTTATAAGCTTCTAGAATCTAAAGACTAGTCCTCACGTTTTGTTATATCTTCTCAGTAGCTAGAACCAAGCCATTACATGAAAGGAGTTCAAGAAACCACTATTTGAATAAATGAATGATGTTCTAAAGAGAGAAATAATGTAAGAACCAAATTGGGAGGATGTAAGTACTCTTGCCTGGAAAATCCCATGGACGGAGGAGCCTGGTAGGCTACAGTCCATGGGGTCGCTAAGAGTCGGACGCGACTGAGTGACTTCACTTTCACTTTTCCCTTTCATGCACTGGAGAAGGAAATGGCAACCCACTCCAGTATTCTTGCCTGGAGAATCCTAGGGACGGTGGAGCCTGGTGGGCTGCCATCTATGGGGACGCACAGAGTCGGACATGACTGAAGCGACTTAGCAGCAGCAGCAATGGCACTGGCTATAGTGAGAAACATAGAGGCAACTTCATTCAATTCCAAGATGGAAAGTAATACTGACATTTGTTGTTTGAGGAATCCATGGTCTAACCTTCTTTAACGTCCCTAGTGCTTAATCTGTCAGTCACCACATACAGATTTAGTACTTGCTGCCAGGTATTCATTCTCAATTCTTTGAAGCATAAAATCGGCAGCATCCGATAATATAGCTGTAGAAATGCTTTTGGTTTCTTTGGGAGGAAAAAATACATATATTCCACTTTCATTATTTCTCAATCCTATTGCAGATTTCCCTCCTCCTTGACAACATAAAAGTAGTAGCAGCAAGGGTCCCATTCACAAACGCACACATACTTCCCTTAGAGAATGCCAGTTGGGACCAAACAAGATGTTCTTTTGATATGGGGCTCAGATGTCCAGTAGGCATATCACCAGGATCCCTCCCTCTCCACATCTTCCTCTACCACTCTTTTGGCCCTGAGGTCAGTCTTCCATAAGGCATGATGACTTGGGGACTGACCTGTGATCAGGGGAACCTTGAGCAGGCGGAGAGGTAGGCAGGGAGGTGTAGTGGAGTCTCCACGTTAAGAAAGCAGAGGGAGACCGTAAACCAGTGAGTATACAACAAGCAACTGCCCTTTCTTCGAAAGCAGTCATTCCCCACAGTGCTAACATGACACAACATGAGCTCTTCACTCAGGTAGAACTGAAATGCTGATACATACACTTAGAAAAATTGCACAAGTCTTTTTGGCCAATCAGATCTAAGCTGGCCCATCTTTCACTCACCATGCATTTAGTGAGTCATGATTCTGAGCCAAGCATTGTGCTATGGGACTGGGACTGTAAAGACAAGGGAGAGATCTAGCCTGGCCTCAAGGTCCCCACAGCCCAGGAAACAAATGATGCGAGTAACTCTAGTAGTGAGGAAGTTATAGAACTGCTAACATTTAGTGCAAATAGATAGGGAAACAGTGGAAACAATGACAGATGTTATTTTGGGGGGCTCCAAAATTACTGCAGATGGTGATTGCAGCCATGAAATTAAAAGACACTTTCTCCTTTGAAGAAAATTTATGGCCAATCTAGACAGCATATTAAAAAGCAGAGACATTACTTTCCCAAAAAAGGTATGTCTAGTCAAAGCTATGGTTTTTCCAGTAGTCATGTATGGATGTGAGAGTTGGACAATAAAAAGAGCTGAGCGCCAAAGAATTGATGCCTTTGAACTGTGGTGTTGGAGAAGACTCTTGAGAGTCCGTTGGACTGCAAGGAGATCCAACCAGTCCATCCTAAAGGAAATCAGTCCTCAATATTCACTGGAAGGACTGATGCTGAAGCTGAAACTCTAATACTTTGGCCACCTGATGCAAAGAACTGGGCTCATTTGAAAAGACCCTGATGCTGGGAAAGATTGAAGGCAGGAGGAGAAGGGATGGTTGGATGGCATCTCAACAACAGAGGATGAGATGGTTGGATGGCATCACCGACTCAATGGACATGAGTTTGAGTAAACTCCGGGAGTTGGTGATGGACAGGGAGGCCTGGCGTGCTGTAGTCCATGGGGTCGCAAAGAGTCAGACATGACAGCAACTGAACTGAACATTTACTGAGTGCTTGGCAGGAGCCCAGCATTGTCATAAGTGCATTTACATATACCAATTTATTTAGGTCTATATATGATCCCTATAAAGTAAGGTACAATATTATACAAGATTCTAAGGCTACTGGCATTCTGATGGAGTGCTATGGAAATCCAAAGAAATCTCCTGTGTCATCCCTCAGTTCAGTTCAGTTCATTTCAGTTCAGTCGCTCAGTCGAGTTTTCTTAAGAAACTATAAGAAGCAGTTACCAAAGGGCTAAAAAATTAAGGCAGTAAAATTTATTTATTTATTTGATTTAGGAGTGTAATTGCTTTCTGCTGTTGTATTAATTTCTGCTGGACAGCAAAACCAATCAGCCACACATATGCATATATCCCCTCTTCCTTGGAGTTCCTTCCCATTTAGGTCACCACACAGCATTGAGTTCTCTGTGCTATACAGTAGATTCACATTAGTTATCTGTTTTTACACCACTATGTATAAAATTTGTTCTTATTCAGTCTCTAAGGCATGTCCAACTCTTTGCAACCCAATGGATTGTAGCATGCCAGGCTCCTCTTTCCTCCATTGTTTTCCACAACTTATTCAAATTCATGTCCGTTGAGTCAGTAATGCTATGCAACCATCTCATCCTCTGCCACCCTCTATAGCAATAAAATTTAACTTGAGAAAATTCTATCAAATCTCCCTACACCTCATAGAAAAACACTGCTATTACCTGATCTTAGTATTAAAACACACATCCTGCGATATGGAGTATTCTGAACAGTGCACATTTGTTCACTGGATACCTAGGAGAAACATGCTCCCAGGCCAACAACTACTCCCCTCACACACCCCATCTCCCAGCTCCACAGTGGGATAAAAAGAACTCCTTCTACCTTCATGGCTCTCCCAGGGCACCCAGCTCCACCCTACTCTTCTCCACAGACACTAAGCTTTGTTTAGAGACCAGATTAAAGGGACAGTGTCAGTTCCCACTCTTTCACTCTAGAATTTAGAGTAATTCTGGCAGGTGAAAGGAGCAAGATTTTATCCATAATGTAGAATAAATGGTGAAAATGTCTGATGGAAAAAAAGATTTCCAAGAATTCCTACACTTTGAAAACACAATTTCCATCCAAACAATATGCTAAGTATAAATCATTTAATTATCAAATATTTACTGCCTATGTTTTCTTGTGACTTCTTGGCTTTTATTAAAATTTTTCAGTATTTGAACATAGACTTTCTTGTACTTTTGTACAGGAAACTGCTAAGGAACAGGTTCACATGTAAATTTCCTTTTTCTCTCACTTAACGGTATCCTCTGGAGGGCAAGGGTCCATTCCATTGATTCTAAACCCTCAATGTGTATCAGAATCACCTGGGGAGCCTGTAAAACTTACCAATGACCACTCTAATCCCCAGAGGTTTTATTTAATTCATACTGAGTCGTTTTAACTCTCCAGAGCTTTGACTGAGGTCTCACACATGGCTGCACAGTGAAATCACCTGGGGAATTTTATTAAACTAGTGATACCTACGTACATATCCACAGACTCTGATTTAATTGATGTGACTACTACCTTCATTGACCTGAGTGCAGCTTCCATTGATCTGAGTGGGTCCTTCATTGATTTAAGTGCCCCCTTTATTGATCTGAGCATTACCTTCACTGATCTGTGTCCTTCATTGACCTGAGTGTTTCATTCATTTATCTGAGTCCTGCTTCCATTGACCAGAGTGAAGCTTTCCTTGATCTGAGTTTCACCTGGGTCTCCCAAATTTTCTTAATAGACTTTAAGCTCCAGATGACTCTACTTTGAAGCTGAGACTGAGAACAAACAATTTCTTTGACACATATCCTAACATCGAGCACAGTACTTGCATATGGCTGACAGCCATTAAGTTTTCTTCGAAATATAATGAAATTTCATTTAAAATTTTCTAAACCCTGATTCAACAACGTCCCACAAATTAATAAGAAATAATAAAGTCTAATTATACATTAAAAGTGACCATACTTGGATCCTATAAAACTACAGACCTGATTATCTGAGGAAGTATTTCCTTCCTTGACAGAAAATTTCTTCACAATTAAGATGAACTGAAGAACTTTCAGATCTCCCTTTTTAACACCAACAGCCCAGAGGCCACATCAATATACACCTAATAAAACAGGACTTTGAAAATGCAATGCACTAAGGCCGCATATAGATGACAGGCTCAAATTTTTAAAGACTCTAGGCAGATTTTCCACTGGAAAAAAAGAAAACGTATCTCAACATCTAAGACTAACTGGTCTCATCAGCATAAAATAGGCAGTCTCTTCACTCCCCTCATTTGATGTTGTCTAAGTGTCACCTCTACTTCCCTTTCCAACAACTCACTGTGCACATTCATCAGGTCCCATGCAGAGTTTCAATAGAGTCAGGACTGGAAGAGGATGGTTCAGGAGGACTTGGGGTAGAAGTGGGGGCAGTCTTCACCTTCCTCTAATGCTCAGCTTTCTGAAAGCAGAGTTTAAGGTTCCATCCATGTATGTATTACCTCCACAACCTTTCAGAGGCCTTACACAAAGGTTCATAATAAATACTTCTGTTGAGTTTCTTTAAAGCCTTGGAGCTAATTGTATACACACACACACACACAATCTACCCATACATCCTTAAAGGACCCCCCTTCAGTTCAGTTCAGTCACTCAGTTGTGTTCGACTCTCTGTGACCCCATAGACTGCAGCACACCAGGCCTCCCTGTCCATCACCAACTCCTGGAGTTTACTCAAACTCATGTCCATTGAGTCGGTGATGCCATCTAACCATCTCATTCTCTGTAGTCCCCTTCTCCTCCTGTCTTCAGTCTTTCCCAGCATCAAGGTCTTTTCAAATGAGTCAGCTCTTCCCATCAGGTGGCCAAAATATTAGAGTTTCAGCTTCAGCATCAGTCCTTCCAATGAATATTCAGGACTGATTTCCTTTAGGATGGACTGCTTGGATCTCCTTGCAATCCAAGGGACTCTCAAGAATCTTCTCCAACACCACAGTTCAAAAGCATCAATTCTTCGGTGCTCAGCTTTCTTAATAGTCCAATTCTCACATCCATACATGACTACTGGAAAAAGCATAGCTTTGACCAGGTGGACTTTTGCTGGTAAAGTAATGTCTCTGCTTTTTAATATGCTGCCTAGGTTGTTCATAACTTTTCTTCCAAGGAGCAAGCGTCTTTTAATTTCATGGCTGCAGTCATCATCTACAGTGATTTTGGAGCCCAAAAAATAATGTCTGTCACTGTTTCCACTGTTTCCCCATCTATTTGCCATGAAGTGATGGGACCAGATGCCATGACATCAATTAACAGTTTCCCCCTGCTTTCTGGATAAGGAACAGTGCTTCTGAGTTAAAGTCAAAGGTGTGTGCAATGGCTCTGTCTCTCTATGTGTCATCCTTCTATTGTAGTCAGAAAATTCCCCTGATTTGCCCTCTGCGTCCTTCACAGTCATCCCTGACTTCTTGCCCCTTTACCCAGAAGGAGTGCTGAGGCAGTTAACTACTTTTGCTTTAATGGATTCCTTTATTTTACCAAGTCAATGCTCCCAGAACTTTGGATAGTTAAATTTTACTAATGCATTTGCCAATATATTTTGCACATGCCAAACACTATGTATATTGGGTTATGAGTAATTATAAACTAGAAATTGACACTCTGCATCCAAGAGCAGATTCATGCCCTGTTGCAAGTCTTCCTGTTAGAATGCCAAATGATTCTATCCAAGGCCCTTCTTTATCTCCTTCATGCTGAGGCCTCTGATTCTCCCAGGCTTTTTTGCTAAAATACATATATATATATACATATGATGTATATACACATATGTACATATATATATATGTATATACATATATGTATAAAGAAATTTTCTACTATGCTTGATAAAATTTTGAGAAAGAACAACAACGAAACAAAATGAGATGGTGAAATTGGAAAAAATGAACTAAATGAAATGAGAGCACTGAATATGAAATAAAAAAAGTGTAACAAACTAGATAAAAGCAAAAGATCATCATATAGTCCAGTTGTTTTTAAACATGGCTGCTCATTAGAAACACACCTGGAGCTTTGGAGAAAAAAGCAAACCTGGGCATTTGTACTTTTCAAAAAATTCCAAGATAATTCTGTTATGCATCTGAATTTTAAAAAGTGATTACAAGTTTTTTCTATTAAATGGTAGTTTTTGTGATATAGAATTCTATTATTTTCTGTTGACCAATCATGATACAATGGTGTTAAATAACAGTTACATAATCACAATAGTAATAGATGTTTATCAGTTTTCACAATCAATAGCCAGACAAAAAATAAAAAATAATTACAATTGCAAGCCATAACAGAAACATGATTAACCTAACAATATAAAATAACTACATACAATTTGAGGGGTTAAGTAGAGTGATGTGGTAAGTGGAAGTGTGTACATGCATATGTTCTCATCCACCTAGCCAGTCTGTGTCTTTTGGTTGGTGGATTTAATCCATTTACAGTTAAGGTAATTATCAATATGTATAATCCTATCACCATTTTCTAAATTGTTTTGGGTTTATTTTGTGTAAGTCTTTTCCTTCTCTTGTGTTTCCTGCCTAGAATAGTTTCCTTAGTATTGCTTGTAAAACTGGTTTGGTGGTGGTGAATTCTCTTAAATTTTGTTTCTCTGGAAAGCTTTTGATTTCTCTATCAAACCTGAATGAGAGTCTTGCTGGGTAGAATACTGCTGGTTGTAGTTTCTTTCCTTTCATCCCTTTAAGTATATCCTGCCATTCCCTTCTGGCTTGTAGAGTTTCTGTTGAGAAATCAGCTGATAACCTTATGCGAGTTACCCTTGCATGTTATTTTGTCATTTTTGCTTTTAATCTCTCCGGCTTTTTATCTTTTTTTTTCCCTCTTTTTTTTTTTTTTAATTTGTCAGCTCCACTGAAATATACTTTATTCGCTGTAGTCTTCCTTTTTTGAACAGATATTTTCTCCCTATCACCTACTTCCTGAGAAGCCATTGTTTTTTCCTATACACAAGAGAACTACAAACAATTAACATCAGTGTCAACTAGCCATACAGCCACTTATCAGTCCTGTTTCCTCCCAATGATAAATTCTCTTTCCCTTTCAGATTCTCAGTCTCAACATAAGGATTCAATAATCTGGGGCTTTTTTTCCTTTTTTTTCTTTTTTGCTCACTATCATATTTTCAAAGGTCACTCTTCCTGGCGTAGAGTAGGAGAAGCATGAAAGTTCAAATATGGATGACTTTTTAATGGCAATTTCCATGGCCCTGAGAGCATCTGGGCCTCAAGATATTTGCTTTTATCAATTATAATAGCAAATAGTATTGTCGAAGTACTTACTCTATGCCAGCACTGAGCATTTTATGTATATCATTACTTTTTCATCTTAACAACCTTATGTATTATTAACCCTATTTCAAAAGGTGCCACCAGTTTTCACCAGAAGGTTGACATTATCTCCTTTCTTGTTTCCCCACATTCATGTTCTCAACTCTGCAGTCAATGGTAAAGAGACTTGTCTTGAAACATTTAATAGATCACATCATTGCCTCCCATTCCACTCTACCACCTTTTCTCTGTCTCTCTCCTTAGGAAAATTAATGCTCTCCCACTGCCCTTTGAGTAAAGGACAAAATCCTTAGCTTGGCTCTGTACTAACCCTAACTTGTCCATCTAGTTTCATTTCATAACCCCCAACTCCCTGGTTCTCAGCATAACAGCTAAACCATTCCCAGTACGTTCCAGGCTCCCTTCTCAGAACCTGTACTCATCCTCAATGCTCCCTCACCCACTCATTCATTCTCTTCCTTCAGCTCAAGAGTCGCATAGTCAGGGAAACCTTACCTGAACTCCCAAAGTTCATATGCCCATTTGTAGCACCAGGTCCTCCTTCTTCACACTACTTAGAAGTAATATAGAAATTTGGAATTTGACAAGTTTGATTAATGCCGGCAAGCTCTAGAGTGGTGGCCCTCAGACTGTGGTTCTGGGACCAGTAGCATCAGTTTCACCTGGGAACTGGTTAGAAATGGAAATTCTGGACTCACACCTGAGAGGGACTAAACCAGAAATCTGGAAGCATAATGCAGTTATCTGTGTTGAACTCCACAGATGATTCTGATGCTTGCTAAAATTTTAGGAGCAATGTAGATGGTAAGTTCCAAAAGGAATTTTTGAATTATCATGATATTGCACCATATTTAATGAATGAATAAATGAAGATGAAAAGCCTCAGACTCTGAAAGGTTAAATAACTTGTCCAAAATCAAAGATTCAGCAAGTAATAGAATCAAGAAGTATGATTCTTTATCATCATGTTTGCAACAATTTGTTTTCATTCCAAGAAAAACCAAGAAATATTGCTCATTTACATTTATACTGAATAATACTTGGACAAGTTTCTCAAATTCCCCTTTCCCTTAAACGTTTTTCCATATACCCTCACTTACATAAACACTGATGACAGGATGTTAACTTATAAATACTCAGTAAAAGTACCTAGGAGTTTCTAAGAAACTTACTTTCGGATTCTGAAGTCCACAACCAGGATGAGATGAAGTAAAATTATAAAAGTGACTGTGAAAAGGTTTCTTTAAATGGACATAACTGGCATTTATAAAATAGAAACATGCTACATAAAGACCAACTGATGTCAATAAATAATTTGGAAATTAAATAATAATGAAAATAGATATTCACAACTTTTCACTTATCTAAAAAATTTATACGTGAAATCAGAATTTTCCAATCTATTATAGTTAGAAGTCAATTATCAATTTTCCTTATAACTTTACACACACATACACATACATACACACACACCCCACACACAGATCTAACAACCTAATTAGTAGGTAATCATATTTAGGTAAGCACAACTATTGGCTTTTCATCTCTCATTATAATGATTGCAAATCACAAAGTAACTTTAAAATTGTGTTTTTATAGTAATAAAAACTCATATAAAGTTAAATAGTCTTAATGTCACTGCTTTAAAAAATTTAAGGTAAAATAAGTGAGTGCTTTTGAACTGTGGTGTTGGAAAAGACTCTTGAGAGTCCCTTGGACTGCAAGAAGATCCAACCAGTCCATCCTAAAGGAGATCAGTCCTGGGTGTTCATTGGAAGGACTGATGTTGAAGCTGAAACTCCAATACTTTGGCCACCTCATGCGAAGAGCTGACTCATTTGAAAAGACCCTGATGCTGGGAAAGATTGGGGGCAGGAGGAGAAGGGGACGGCAGAGGATGAGATGGCTGGATGGAAACACCAACTTGATGGACATGGGTTTGGGTAAACTCCAGGAGTTGGTGATGGACAGGGAGGCTTGGCATGCTGCGATTCATGGGGTCGCAAAGAGTCGGACACGACTGAGCGACTGAACTGCACTGAACTGAAGTGAAAGTTTCTTTTTCTGCTCTGTCAACCCCACTTTCCCAGAAGTAATCATTTGTAACTCTTTGGGGGCTATCTATCACAATATCGTTCTAAACATACTGAGACACATCTAGCTTTACATTCAAGTACATATGTCTGCATACAAATATATGTTTATATACATATATACAGTATATAAACCCACATTTAGTCACAGTTTTCGGATAATAAAAAAGGAACACAGACATAGAGAACAAATGTATGGATATGGAGGGGGAAGGGAGGGTGGGAGGAACGGGGGGGGTTGGGATTGACACATACACAATATTGATACTATGTATAAAATAGACAACTAATAAGAACATACTGTATAGCACAGGGAGCTCTACTCGGTGCTCTGAGGTCACCTAAATGGGAAGCAAATCCAAAAGGGAGGAAATACATTTATATGTATGGCTGATTGATTTTTCTGTGCAGTAGAAACACAACATTGTAAAGCAACTGTACTCCAATAAAAATTAATTTTTTTAAAAAAGGAACACACTGGATACACTGGGATGCAATTCATTTTTGCATTAGTATTCTATGGACAGAGGAACTCTGTGAGGCTATTTATTATTATTAACCTTCAAAAGTCAAAGATGCAACAGCTGTTCTCTTCCCAATCATTAAAAACACTGGGCAATCAGAGGGCCCCAGTTAGGCTGGGATCTCAAAGTATGTATTTCAGGCAACAAAGAGGAATAAGACCAAAAAATGAGTAACAAAGTCTCCTGGGAACAACTCTTCATCCCAAGGGCACCTCTGGCCACCACAGTACCACTCCTAACCTCAACTGAGACACTGCACTCTGTTCCTTGTCTGAACATCAAACTTCAAAAGGCTTTGACTTCTAGACCTGGAACCAACCATTGCTTATACACACATCTTCGTTTTAAGAATCTGGTTTCAAATATGTGTGTGTTATTACATTTCTTGTACTCACTCTTACATTTTTCAGAAAATATCAATAACATTTAAATCAAAGACTAGCTCAACTTAACGCCATAAAACGATGTTCGGTTCATGAGAAAGCTAGTTTTAGGATAAAAACAAAGCATAATAACAAGCATCCAGTTGGAACATAGAAATCTAGGCAATGTAGCCCATTTCACTGCTCCAGTTTCACAGGAAACTGTGAGCTGGTTTGGGATTATTTATTCAAAGGATTCATGGATCTATGAGAAATCCCCAAAGGCATGAATGAGCTGGATCTTGAGAATTTACTGGAACTGGGGACTGAGATGCTCCAGAGAAGCCTAGGAATTCTTTCTCTATGTTGCTTGTCTCTGCTCCTCATCCTTCATCCTTCTATGTCTGTAGACCTGATTTCTCAGTTTCACTATTTACACAGCAGAAAATGGCCACACCCAAAGATAGGCTGGGAATCTTGTAGAGCAAACTGCAAAGTTCCAGAGGCAGGGGCTGGTTAGCACAGCTTAGTATTGAAATTCAACTTTGATCCAATCAGTCACTACTAAAAAATTGTATATACAAAAATGGTTTCTCCTATAGTCACCACACAGAGTTGGGTAAGTGGAACTACCAGGAGATGGGACACTCCACTAAGTTTGGGAGATAATTTGCTAGAAATTTACTGCAAATTTTATTTTGCCCAACCACAGTTTTCCATTTGAATACACAAACAAGATCTCATTTAATCAAGAGTCTTAACTCTCCCAGTTGGGATGGCTGTAAATTTCAACTTCCCAACTCCTTCTGGACAAATGGGACACATAAATTAGAAAAACGAAGACTGCCAGACCAGAAATGTAAAGCGTCTAAGGGTTTTAATTCAAATATGAGCTACCCAGTGCATGCCGTATTATGTAGGAAAAAGTTTTGAAGCATCTTATTTTAATTAATAGAGTCTTGAAACTATTGATAAAAATTTTAAGCATGAAATCCAAGTACACAGCACAGAATTTCCTTCAAGTCAAATTAGCATATGACCACAGGATCCAGCTCTGAAACAGTCATGATAAACCATAGCCATTTAGAATGCACCGGCTCTTAGTTTCATGTAAATAATATACTGTACCTTCAAAGGTCAGGTATCTGGAGGACCTACCACTCAGGAATAAAAATCATATAATATCATACACCAATGATCCTGGAGACTTGGTTATATGTCATCATAACTCTTCAGTGATAGCTACACAATCTCTAAATTAAAGTTATTACTTTTTCATCAAAAGTGGCTTTTATGAAACAAAAACACAGTTCTGATATTCATCAACTCCAAAGAGATTTCTCTTTTTGGAACTGGCAAGCAACCTCAGGATGGGGAGATTTGTCTACATTACAAAAGCCCACTACATAATTCAGCAGTCAGGGCCAGCATCAGTCCTGGAGGGGTGCAGCATCTGCCTTCAGCTCTGGATTTACTGATTCACAGTATCTATTTGGGGTACACCAGGAGTAAATGTGGCAGTCTCCACAACCAGTCACACCCTTCTGTATCTAGGAGTTTCCAGTCACTGTAGAATGACCCTAATGAGCATCTGGAACCACATGAAACTTAAACCCACTGAAGGAAAGACACACGTGGACACACAGTCAGCTCCCTTTCACGGAACCAAGCTCCTCTAAACCTCACTGGCATTGCCACATCCTGCTTTCACTTCTCCATATCAGCCCCTCCTACTCTTGCCAGGATCTGCCCCCAGTACCCTGCTCTTCACATTCAATGCATTCTCCCTCAGTCTCACCTAGAGTTTCAGCTTCCACATAATTATTGGCTCTGATCTTTCTCCTAAGTTCCAAAACCAAAACTCCACTTACAGATGAAAATTTCCTCTTGGCTCTCATAAGTTATCTCCATTTTGACGTATCCAAAATCCCAAACATCTTCTCCTGATCCTCCCCAATAAATCTGTTCTTCTTCCTAGCATAGTTAGTTTTTGAGCCATAGGACCCAAACGAAGACTGATACAGGAAGGTTGCAGCAGCCATTCAGAATGCAATTCAGGGCTACTCTGTCATCTATGATGAGAAAAAAAAGAGCTAATACCCAGACATCTAGGGACTTTCCTGGTAGCTCAGTTGGTGCAGAATCCACCTGCAATGCAGGAGACCTGGGTTCGATCACTGGGTTGGGAAGATCCCCTGGAGGAGGGCACGGCAACCCACTCCAGTATTTTTGCCCGGAGAACCTCCATGGACAGAGGAGACCAGCAGCCTACAGTCCATGGGGTCACAAAAAGTCGGACATGACTGAGTAACTAAGCATAGTATATACCTAGACATTTTCCCGAGTGACTCAGTGGTAAAGAATCCACCTGTCTCCTGCTTGATCCCTGGGTCAGGAAGAACCATTGGAGGAAATAAAAATGGTGACCCATTCTAGTATTCTTGCTTGGGAGATCCATGGACAGAGAAGCCTGGTGGGTTACTGTCAATCAAGTTGCAAGAGAGTCAGACACGACTTAGTGACTAAATAACAACCCAGACATCACTGGATTTTTTTCTCAAGAGGGTAAATAGAATTTAATCCAGCATCAGGACCAGAACCTGTGCCATCAACGTCAGGCATCAGTGAAACTGCAGCTTGCCCTCTGACTCCATTGCTGATGATCCTTCAGCTCTACCATCTCCCACCTCCTGCCCCTCCTTCAGTCAGTAACTCTTGTTGCCTTTTCACTCAATACCAGCCCCTGTATGCCTGTACTACTGTCCTTTTCAAGGTACTGTACTATAACATTAAAAATGTTTTGTTTAAAAATGAAATCTGCTCCTCCTCCTGTGCTCCCTTCATCAGGGAAGAGCACCACCATCTTTTTCAGGGCCCAAGAAGAATCCTTAAGAACATCCTTGATTCCTCCCTTTCCCTCACTATTCATGTATAATTAGTCACCTGTCAATGCTATCACCTAAATATATCTCATGTCTACATACTTCTCTCCATCCCTATAGCCTCTACCTTAGATCGAATGGTTGGTATTTTCCACCCAAACTCCTACAGCAATGTATTTCCACGTCTCCAGTCTTGCCAACTCCCAGTCATTCTCCACAATGCTATCACAGTGTTTGGCCAAAGGTGTAAATTGATTCACATCACTCACCGGAATAAAACGTGACAACTGCCCTCCAATACTCTTAAAGGCAAAACTTGGTTAACAGTGGTTCTCAATCAGTGGCAATTTTACTGCCCACTCTTAGGGGACATTGGGAATGTCTGGAGGGGAGGGTGTTGGCAGAGACCTGAAATATAGATAAATATCCTATAATGCATAGGACAGTACCCAGCCCCACCCCAACAAAGAAATATCTGGCACAAAATTCAAGAGAGTCGAGATTGGGAAACCCAAAAGGCATAGAGGGTTCTGTCTAGCCTTCCCATCTTCTTGTGATTTTCTACCTCTACACCATCCCCCTGACTTAATCTCAATGAACGAGCCAAATTAAACTTATTCCCAAAGACACTGTAATCTCACGCTCCTCAAGATCTTCCTGCACACTACTTATGCAGCCTGGAATACTGTCCATGTGGTTTGCCTGCTTTCTTTACCTAATTCATAGTGTCCCTAAAGGTTTCAGCTCTGATATCACTTATATTGGGGGCACATCTATCCCCATGAATTAGGTGCCCCTTCAGCACAATCAGTTCCAGTCTTTCCCTGTTTCATAACTGTCGGTTGGCTTATCAGTGACCCAGACTTGTCCAAGCCTATCTTGCCTTTTGTTTAGTTCTTGGCATCTAGTACAAAGCCTTTCACACAACTGGCACTTGCCTACTGTTAAATGAATATACTGCTGCTAAGTCGCTTCAGTCGTGTCTGACTCTGTGTGACCCTGTAGATGGCAGCCCACCAGGTTCCGCCATCCCTAGGATTCTCCAGGCAAGAATACTGGAGTGGGTTGCCATTTCCTTCTCCAGTGCATGAAAGGGAAAAGTGAAAGTGAAGTCGCTCAGTCGTGTCCGACTCTTAGCGACCCCATGGACTGTAGCCTACCAGGCTCCTCCATCCATGGGATTTTCAAGGCAAGAGTACTGGAGTGGGGTGCCATTGCCTTCTCCGTAAATGAATATACAATCTGAAATAAATGAATATACAGTTTGAAATTAACATCACTGGTAATCATCAAACTACCAACTCTCCACATGTATGATATCTTCATCAGCAGTCTTAAATCAGAAGCCTTGTCTTTACTTCTAAGTCCTGAAAAAAAGTAAGCTTTGGTAAGGTCAGAAAAGTGACAAAGATACCCGTGACATTATACAAGGTATTTAGAAGCTGTTGAAAACCATGGAGGTGAGTAAACCTGTTATCATCAGTTAGGTGAATTTTTGTAACCTAACCATCTGATCTGGCTTTAATAGCAATGAGGTATGGCTTTACAGGTGGCATTAGTGGTGAAGAACCCACCTGCCAATGCAGGAGACGTGAGACATGGGTTCAATCCCTTCTCATGGGAAGATCCCCTGGAGGAGGGCACAGCAGCCTTTCCAGCTCTCCTCCGTGGAGAATCCCATGGACGGAGAAGTCAGCCAGGCTACAGTCTATAGCATCGCAAAGAGTTGGACATGACTAAAAAGACTTTACACATGGCAAAACAGCACATTTTTTAAAAAAGTAAATACTAAATCAGCATTGTCCCCAAGGAAAAACCACACACACACACACACACACACGGAAATTTCAGTTCCTGGGCAAAATTAAATGAAAAAAGAAACCGACAAATGAAACAGGAAGAATAAGAAGATACTACCTTTTATCCAAGGATATCAACTAAAAGGCAATGGCTTGCTGAGTAACCAGGAAAGAAAAGACACTGGGTGGACTCCTCTGACTCAGGGTTTCGGGGAATGTGTTACACAGAAGAGCAGACCTCCCCGTCAGAAATCCCTAATCAGTAACTCCAGAGGTGGGGACTAGCGATGGGTGTTTTAACAAGTTCTCCAGGGCATTCTGCTGCCAACTGAAGTTCGAGAACCGCTCCCTGATTTATCCTATAACTAGTGCCAAACTCCATTTTCACCATAACCACACTATATAGGCCTGACTATGTACCAGACTCTGTTCTTAGCTGTTTCTACATTAATTCACACAGTACTACTACTACATTACCATTTTGCAGATGAGGAAAGAAACACACGGTAGCATTCTGTTCCTATAAATTATAGAAACTTCTGACATTCTTTGAAGAGCAAACACCACAGAATCTGAGCTTCTGAGCTTTAGGACTCTGCTAAACTCTTTCTCCTTCTCATCAACCTCATTTAAGAGCAGCCCTGTCACCCATACCACACTCCTTTCAGAGCTGCTAACCCTTGATACTTCTGAGGTAATTTAATGGATAGGGCAGAATCCCATCTAGCAACTACAAGGATATACCCGCTAATCCTTGAACTTTATACTCAAACCAAGTGCATGCCTGTTCCTGTCTTCCCTTGGGGAACCCATTCTCACAAGACCATTCCTTCAGCCCAGCTGTTCTCAAAGTGCCATCCACAGATCCTGAGGGTGGGAAGGTCCCTGAGACCCCATTAGGGGACTACATGCTTTTCTAACAATACAATTAAAGGTGTACTTGCCTTCGTTGCTTTGTCAGCATTGGCACCACAGATACAAAAGCCACGGTAGTAGGTTAAAGTGTTAGTGCCTTAGTGTGGATTAAGGCAGCGGCACCAAACTGCACTGGTAGTCATTGTGTTCCTCAAGGCCATGTACTTGAAATAAAATAAACAGTGGTTTCAATGAAGAGGGTTCTTAATGGACCAGTAAGAGTTATCAATTTCACTAAACCTCAAGTACACTTCCTTTTAATATTCTATGTGATGAAATGGGGGAAATGCCAAAAGTACTTCTGTATAGGTACACATAATTGTTACAAGGAAAAGCAAGTGTCCAACGATTTGGGTCAAGAGCTCAGCTAGTTCTTTTTTTCCTTAAACACAAGTTTTATTTGAAAGGAAAACTGACAAAGTATGATTATTTAGACTTGGGCATTTGGCAGATCTTTTTCTGAAAAATGAAGGAAGTGATCCTCCCACTTCAAGAAAACCAACTAACAGTACTTGATGCCTGTGATAAAAATATAGTTTTCAAATGAAAATTAAGATTTTATAAAATTTATATCTGCCAACATGAGCTTGACAGCTTTCCAGTACTTAAAAGATTTTTCTGATGAGATATTTGAAATGATTTTAAAGAATGTAATATTTGGCTATTGTGTAATAAACTGTGTCATTATTTGAAAGATCTTCATTAACTCAGTGAACTAATATTTTCAAATGACCAATGCAAGATGTGACAAAATCATGGATGGGTAAAAGTTTCACTCAGAGTACAAGCTAGACAGTGAATTTTAATGTAACAGAACATGAAAAGTTCATTGATTCACTTTCAGATTTCACACTGCAAGTAATCTTTAAGAAATTACCACTTGGCGTTTTGTTATAATACCAAAGCAAAATGTCCCTAATTATCAGAAAAGGGTATTCAAATATTCTTCCTTTTTCCAATATCCATGTAAAATTGCATTTTCTTCATATTCTTCACAGAGAAGGCAATGGCACCCCACTCCAGTATCTTGCCTGGAAAATCCCATGGATGGAGGAGCCTGGTAGGCTGCAGTCCATGGGGTCACGAAGAGTCGGACACGACTGAGCAACTTCACTTTCACTCTTCACTTGCATGCATTGGAGAAGGAAATGGCAACCCACTCCAGTGTTCTTGCCTGGAGAATCCCAGGGATGGGGGAGCCTGGTGGACTGCCATCTGCGGGGTCGCACAGCGTCAGACACAACTGAAGTGACTTAGCAGCAGCAGCATATACTTCAACCAGCACAACATGTTGCAACAAACTGAATGCAGAAGATATGAGAATCCAGCTGTCTTCTATTAAGGCATACATTATAGAGATTTGCAAAAAGAAAAGTTTTAATGCTAACATTCTCACTAATTTTTTTGGAAAATATAATCACTTCTTATCTGTGTGCATGCTCAGCCACTCAGTCATGCCCAACTCTTTGTTACCCTATGGACTGTAGCCTGACAGACTCCTCTATCCATGGGATTTTCCTACCAAGAATACTGGAGTAGTTTGCCATCTACTTCTCATAAATATATATTATTTGTGTTAACATGATATGAGTTCATTATTATTACTTTAAATAGATTAATAAATATTTTTTTAATCTTCACAGTTTTTATTTCTAATACTATAAGTATTAGGGCTTCCCTGGTGGCTCTGTGGTAAAGAATCCTCCTGCCAGTGCAAGAGACTTGGGTTCGATCCCTGGGTCAGGAAGATCCTCTGGAGAAGGAAATGGCAACCCACTCCAGTGTTCTTGCATGAGAAATCCCATGGACAGAGTAGTCTGGCAGACTTCAGGGGGTCACCATTGGGTCACAAAAGAGCCAAACATAACCTAAGGACTAAATAACAACGATAACAGCAACTATAAATATAAATTGATGAAACATACAAACAAGAGGTTTTTGAGATTCTCAATGGTTTTTAAGAGTAGAGGAGGCCCTGAGACACAAAATCTGAGAGCACGGCTTTAGTCTATAAACCCTCTTCCTTGTATATAGTTCCTTAAAATCCTACTTAGTATCTTAGATTATTTCTCTTCCAAAAGTCTTCCCTGGTTTATACCTAACCAACTATAATCACACCTCTACTTAAACCTAAATTGTATATGTAACATAGTTCAGATCTTTATACCTATACAAGCCCAGTCTGAGTACACCATACCTTCTACATAAACCTAGCTAGTTCACTTACTAGTGTAACCTTGAAATAGCTCCATGCTCTAAGCCTCAGTATCTTCATTTATAAATCAGAAGTAATCAATAGTGCCTGCTTCATTAAAGATTGTATTTTGAGTAAGAAAGTCATTCAAGTTAAGTGAAATCATAAATGTGAGTCCCTGATCTGGTGGGATTAGGGTTCATAGAGGAAGAGAGAGCAGAGAGCTAGTGCTTTCTCTACTGTGTGAGAATACAGCAAGATGGTGGCTGTCTGCAAGCCAGGAAGAGGGTTCCAACTAGAAACCAAATCAGCCAGACCTCATCTTGAACATTTAACCTCCAAAATGATGAGAAAATAAATTTCTGTTGTTTAAGCCACCTAACCTATGGTATATTGTTATCACAGCCGAGCCGGTCAAATTGTAGCTCAATTGGTAAGGACATTGCCTGCAATGCAGAAGACCTGGGTTTGACCCCTGGGTCGGGAAGATCCACTGCAGAAGGAAATGGCAATCCATTCAAGTATTCTTGCTTGGAGAATCCCATGGGCAGAGGAGCCCAGCAGGCTACAGTCCTTGGGGTTGCAAGAGTTAGACATGACTGTGCAACAAAACCACCACCCTGGCACCCGAGCAGAAAAAGGATTAATAAGATAAGAAAAGTAAAGCATTTAGCACAGTTCCTGGTGAACAGTAAGCTCAATAGATATTCTTTGTTATTTCTATTATTAGTCATTCAATGAATATTTATTTAATATTTACTACAGTTTCCCAGTTTCCTGCCATCATGGAACTTATAGTCTGGGGGAGAAGATGAAATGTGACAGGAGACCACGTTTAAACAAATAATTATTCGGAAAAGGAGTACGTCAAGGCTGTATATTGTCATCTTGCTTATTTAACTTATATGCAGAGTATATCATGAGAAACGCTGAGCTGGATGAAGCAAAAGTTGGAATCAAGACTGCTGAGAAAAATATCAATAACCTCAGATATGCAGATGACACCACCCTTATGGCAGAAAATGAAGAACTAAAGAGCGTCTTGATGAAAGTGAACAGGAGAGAGAAAAAGTTGGCTTAAAGCTCAACACTCAGAAAACTAAGATCATGGCATCCAGTCCCATCACTTCATGGCAGATAGATGGGGAAACAGGGGAAACAGTGGAAATAGTGGCAGACTTTATTTTGGGGGGCTCCAAAATCAATGCAGATGGTGACTGCAGCCATGAAATTAAAAGACACTTACTCCTTGGAAGGAAAGTTATGACCAACCTAGACAGCATATTAAAACTCAGAGCCATTGCTTTGCCAACAAAGTTTCACAAAGGCTATCTAGTCAAGGATATGGTTTTTCCAGTGGTCATGTATGGATGTGAGAGTTGACCTATAAAGAAAGCTGGGCACCGAAGAATTGATGCTTTTGAACTGCGATGTTGGAGAAGACTTTTGTGAGTCCCTTGGACTGCAAGGAGATCCAACCAGTCCAACCCAAAGGAAATCAGTCCTGAGTGCTCATTGGAAGGACTGATGTTGAAGCTGAAACTCCAATACTTTGGCTACCTGATGTGAAGAGCTGAATCATTGGAAAAGACCCTGATGCTGGGAAAGATTGAGGGCGGGAAGAGAAGGGGACAACAGAGGATGAGATGGTTGGATGGCATCACCAACTCAATGGACGTGAGTTTGGGTAAACTCTGGGAGTTGGTGATAGACAGGGAGGCCTGGTGTGCTGCAGTCCATGGGGTCTCAAAGAGTCAGACACGACTAGTGACTGAACTGAACTGAACTGAACTGATAGTTGTGTTAAAAGCTATGGAGTAAGTCAAGGATGTTAAGGAAGATATAAAAGGGACAACTGATGCAGACTGGAAGGAAAGTAGACATTTAGGAAGGCATCTTTTCAGATCAGTTCAGGTTAGTCACTCAGTCATGTCTGACTCTTTGAGAGAAAATAGTCTGTCACAGTTTCCATTGTTCCCCATCTACTTGCCATGAAGTGATGGCACCAGATGCCATGATCTTCACCTTTTTAATGCTGAGATTTAAGCCAGCTTTTTCACTGTCCTCTTTCATCAAGAGGTTCTTCAGTTCCTCTTCACTGTCTGCCATTAGGGTGGTATCACATGCATATCTGAGGTTATTGATATTTCTCCTGGAAATCTTGATTCCAGCTTGTGCTTCATCCAACCCGGCATTTCACATGATGTATTCTGCATATAAGTTAAATAAGTAGGATGACAATTACAGCCTTGACATACTGCTTTCCCAATTTTGTTGTTCTCAGTCTGCTGTTCCATGTTCAGTGCTAACTGTTGTTTCTTGACCTGCATACAGATTTCTGGGGGCACGTAAGTTAGCCTGGTCTTCCCATCTCTTTAAGAATTTCCCACAGTTTGCTGTAATCCACACAGTCAAAGACTTTAGCATAGTCAGTGAAGCAGAAGTTTTTCTGGAATTCTCTTCCTTTTTCTATGATGCAATGGATGTTTACAATTTGATCTTTGGTTCCTCTGCCTTTTCTAAACCCAGACTGAATATCTAGATGTTCTTGTTTCACGTACTGTTGAAGACTCACTTGGAGAATTTTCAGCATTACTTTGCTAGTGTGTGAGATGAGTGCAATTGTGCTATAGATTGAACATTCTTTGGCATTGCCTTTCTTTGGGATTGGAGTGAAACCTGACATTTTCCAGTCCTGTGGCCACTGCTGAGTTTTCCAAATTTGCTGACATATTGACTGTAGCACTTTCACAGCATCATCTTTTAGGATTTGAAATAGCTCAGCTGGAATTCCATCATATCCACTAGCTTTGTTTGTAGCAATGCTTTCTAAGACCCACTTGACTTCGCATTCCAGGATGTCTGACTCTAGGTGAGTGATCACACCTTGTGGCTATCTGGGTCATGAAGATATTTTTTGTATAGTTCTTCTGTGTATTCTTGCCACCTCTTCTTAATATGTTCTGCTTCTGTTAGGTACACACCATTTGTGTCCTTTATTGAACCCATCTTTGCATGAAATGTTTCCTTGGTATCTCTAATTTTCTTGAAAAGATCTCTAGTCTTTCTCATTTTATTGTTTTCCTCTATTTGCACTGACCATTTAAGAAGGCTTTCGTATCTCTCCTTGCTATTCTTTGGAACTCTGCATTCAGATGGGCTTCCCTTGTGACTTAAAATCTGCCTGCAGTATGGGAGACCTGGGCTCTATCCTTGGGTTGGGAAGATCCCCTGGAGAAAGGAAAGGCTACCCACTCCAGTATTCTGGCCTGGAGAATTCCATGGACTGTATAGTCCATGGGGTCGCAAAAGTCAGATACAACCGAGACTTTCACATCTGCATTCAGATGGGTATATCTTTTCTTTTCTCCTCTGTCTTTTGCTTCTCTTCTTTCTCAGTTCTTTTAAGGCCTCCTCAGACAACCATTTTGCCTTTTTGCATTTCTTTTTCTTGGGGATGGTTTGGATCACATCTCCTGTACAATGTCATGAACCTCCGTCCATAGTTCTTCAGGCACTCTGTCTATCAGACCTAATCCCTTGAGTCTATTTGTCACTTCCACAGTATAATCATAAGGGATTTGATTTAGGTCCTACCTGAATAGTCTAGTGGTTTTCCCTACTTTCTTCAATTTAAGCCTGAATTTGGCAATAAGGAATTCATGATCTGGGTCACAGTCAGCTCCCAGTCTTGTTTTTGCTGACTGTGTAGAGCTTCTCCATCTCTGGCTGCAAAGAATATAATAAATCTGACTTCTGCATTAACCATCTGGTGATTTCCATGTGTAGAGTCATCTCGTGCTGTTGGAAAAGGGTGTTTGCTATGACCAGTGTGTTCTCTTGGCAAAACTCTGTTAGCCTTTGCCGTGTTTCATTTTGTACTCTAAGCCCAAACTTGCCTGTTACTCCAGGTATCTCTTGACTTCTTGCTTTTGCATTCCAGTCCTTTATGATGAAAAGGACATCTTGTTTTGGTGCTAGTTATAGAAGGTCTTGTAGGTCTTCATAGAACTGTTTAGCTTCTTCAGCATTAGTGGTTGGGGCATAAACTTGGATTACTGTGCTATTGAGTGGTTTGTCTTGGAAATGAACAGAGATCATTCTGTCATTTTTGAGATTGCACTCAAGTACTGCATTTCAGACTCTTTTGTTGACTATGATGGCTACTCCATTTCTTCTAAGGGATTCTTACCCACAGGAGGAGATAAAATGGTCATCTGAATTAAATTTACCCATTCTGGTCCATTTTAGTTCACTGATTCCTAAAATGTCAATGTTCACTCTTGCCATCTCCTGTTTGATCACTTCCAATTTGCCTTGATTCATAGACCTAACGTTTCCCCTCCTATGCAATATTGTTCTTTACGGCATCAAACTTTACTCCCATCATCAGTCACATCCACAACTGAGTGTTATTTTTGCTTTGGCTCAGCTTCTTCATTCTTTCTGGAGCTATCTCTCCGCTCTTCTCCAGTAGCATATTGGGTACCTACCAACCTGGGGAGTTCATCTTTCAGTCTCATATCTTTTTTTGCCTTCTCATACTGTTCATGGGGTTCTCAAGGCAAGAATACTGAAGTGGTTTGCCATTCCCTTTGCCAGTTGACCACATTTTGTCAGAACTCCCCACCATGACCCATCCAACTTGGGTGGCCCTACATGGCAGGGCTCATAGTTTCATTAAGTTAGACAAGCCTGTGATCCATGTGATCAGTTTGGTTAATTTTCTGTAATCTTTTAGAAAATTACATTTATGATTTCACTGAAGAATGAAGAGAAGTCTTCAAGTCTAGATTCCTAAAGAGAAGGGGCCTCTGTGGACCTTGCACAACATGGAAGAATTTACCTTGATTATTAGAGTTTTTTCTATCTAATTTAAGCTACATTCAGAAGCACAAATGCTTGTTTCTAGGATTTTTTTATGACACTTCTAAACTTAATATTTATTCTGGCTTTTATTTTAATATCCTAAGCTTACTATTCATTGAGAATCACTAGTAGAAGTAGAATTACCTTATGGGGAAATTGAAAAATGACCTTTACAGGCGAAAAAAGAGGAGATGAAAGGATCAATAAACAAAAGTCCCCAGTTACACAATTCACCTGACTAATGTTACAATCAGAAAGAATTTAATTCATATGGTCAAACTCTTCAGAGAAGCAAAGACCAGCAGGTGAAAACAAGGACACATGGGAGTCTATGAAAGGAGATTCCAGTCTCATTGTTAAGTGATTTTTCCTGATCAAAGAGCAAAAGCAGTGAAAAGATTTGAAAAATGATCCATCGTGCTAAGAAGTACATGGCTATGAATATTCCTGTAAAGCCAGTCTATTTTAACTACCTGGCCTCAGAAACAAAACATCCTCTGACCAAAATACAGGCCCCAGCAACAAGCAGGCAACAGAAGAATGAAAAACAGCTATGATTTCCTGTTGGCAGAAGGGACCTCTGAGGTTGTGTCAAAATAATAAAATATTAATATTAAAGTGCGTCTCAATTTAACTTTTCCTTCAGCATTCCCACAGATGTTCTGTGAGAGCAGAATTCTTCAAAAACTCTTTTTCCATCTCAAATAGAGTGCAGGCTTTTGATAAATCATGAACTGTAAATAGCCTCGTGGAAGGAGCTTCAAGCTAGGAGCAAGCAGATCCTGGTACCAATCCCACTTTGTGACTATGGAAAAAACTTGTTCCATATCTTTGCCCAAGAATCTCCATCTTTCATATGAGGATAATGGCCTTTGAGGAAAGTCAGATCATGTGTAAAAATGCTCTGACCTTTTAGAAGTAAGTATTAATACAGTCAACACAGTACTACATTTTAGACCAGCACTATATTAAGTATACACACAGTCCCTGACTTAGGATGGTTGGATTTAATGATTTCTCTACTTTACAATAGTTTGAAAGGGATACACATTCAATATAAACGCTACCTCAAGATGTGGATTTTGACTTTTTTCCCAGCTAGTGATAGGCAGTACAATGTTCTTTTATGATGCTACGCAGAAGCAGCAGCTTTCACTCAGCCATGTAATCATGAGAGTAAGCAACAGATATTCAACACTTTGCTGTAAAATAGACTTTGTCAGATATCATTTTGCCCAACTCTAGGCTAGTGTGAGTGTTCTGAGCATGTGTAAGGTAGGCTAGGCTAATATTCAGTAGATTATGTATATTAAATGCATTTTCAACATGCATTTTCTCTTATGGTGGATTTATGGGGACTGTAACCATCCTAGGGCTTCCCAGGTGGCACTAGTGGTAAAGAACCCACCTGTCAATATAGGAGACAGAAGCAGGTTTGATCCCTGAGTTGAAGGATCCCCTGGAGTAGGAAGGGAGAAGGCAATGGCACCCCACTCCAGTACTCTTGCCTGGAAAATCCCATGGACAGAGGAGCCTGGTAGGCTGCAGTCCATGGGGTCGTGAAGAGTCGGACACAACTGAGTGACTTCACTTTCACTCTTCACTTTCATGCATTGGAGAAGGAAATGGCAACCCACTCCAGTATTCTTGCCTGGAGAATCCCAGGGACGGTGGAGCCTGGTGGGCTGCCGTCTATGGGGTCGCACAGAGTCGGACACGACTGAAGTGACTTAGCAGCAGCAGCAGCACCTGGAGTAGGAAGTGGCAACCCTATAGAAGATCCCCTGTAGGAGGACATGGCAACCCACTCCAGTATTCTTGCCTGGAAAGTCCCATGGATACAGGAGCCTGGCAGGCTACAGTCCATGGGGTCACAAAGAGTCAGACATGACTCAAGTGACTTCGCATTTAACCATCCTAAGTTGAGGAAGATCTGTATGATGTTTGTTGTTGTTTAGTCGCTAAGTAGTCTCCAACTCTTTTGTGACTGCATGGATTGTAGCCTGCTAGGCTCCTCTCATGGGATTTCCCAGGCAAGAATACAGGAGTGGGTTGCTATTTCCTTCTCCAGGGGATCTTTCTGACCCAGGGATCAAACCTGTGTCTCCTGCTTGGCAGGCAGATTCTTTACCACTGAGCCACCAGGGAAGCCCATATGATGTTTATTGCTGGAATTTAATATATTTAGATCTAGAGTAACTGTTCTATCACAGACATCTGGAAGGTGTTTTAAATTGTCAAAGAGCAATGGCCAAAGTAAGCTATTTCCTCCTTAATCTCAGTTACAGTTTCCACCCCCACCCCTCCTACAGTGGGTTTTCCAAGGGTCCCTGGGACTTCCTTAAGTCCCATGACCATGCCTGCCCTCTCGGAAAATAACCTCATCTCCACTGTCAGTGAAAGCAAGTTGTCATTTTATGTTATTTTCAACTTTCCAACTTCCTCCCTTAATTCTTCCTCAACATAGAAGCTAATTGATATGCACCTCCACCCTTTCCTCTCTCCCTGCCACCTCAAAAGAACAATTATCAATCACCCAGGTCAACCTAACTCGCAACCTGGACACCAGAGTCTCTGTTCCTCCAAATCGTCAAGAACCTCAGCCACTTCTCTCCTTCCACTTAAAACTCTCATTCCCAGACATCTCCTTTTGTACAAGGACATACATACTCAAGGTTTGTCCAAATTTTCAAAATTGCCATGAGACTATGTATGCTCCACCTCTAGCTAGAACCTTCTCCCTCCACATCTATTCTACTTTCTGCACAATCAGCCTTCCTGAAAGAGTAGTCCAAGCCAGGCGTTCTCAAACTTTAATATGCAATCAACTGAGGAGTAAGACTGCAGAAGCACCAGAGATTCTAAATTCCTTACAAGTTCCCAGGTGATGCTGATGCATCTCTGGTCAGTAGGACACACTCAAGAAGTTTCTACACTCCAGTTTCACTGCTGCTATGTATGCTACTGGAACCAACATCTATTTTTTTCATGGGACTCTTGAGATGGAAAACTGCCTGATTCTACTCACATGTCCCTTGAATAGAGCATCTTTCTCATGAGGGCCTCAAATAAATATAGTGCAACCTTATTTATCAAATATGTGTGTGTGTGTGCTTAGCCACTCAGTCATGTCCAACTCTTTGTGACCCCATAGACTGCAGCCCGCCAGGCTCCTCTGTCCATGGGTATTTCCCAGGCAAGAATACTGGAGTGGGTTGCCATGTCCTCCTACAGGAGATCTTCCTGACCCAGGGATCAAACCAAGGTTTCCTGCATTGCAGGCTGACTCTTTACCTGAATCTTTGCCCAGAATCCCCATGGACAGAGAACCCTGGCAGGCTGCAGTACATGGGGTCATAAAAGAGTCAGACATGACTGACTGACTAACACCAACACTAATACACAAACACACACATACATAATACATATATATGTATAAGGACAATGGCAAATAGCATGTCAATGCCAGGGTTTAGACTGGATTACTAGCAACCTTTATCTCAAGAAGAGGTGAACTCTGTGTATAAACAAATATTCTGAATAGCAAATAAAGTTTTTCAGCAAATGATGGAACCATTATGTTACACATCTGATCAGCCAGGATGGGTTAAACTCCAGAAGCCCTTGTGAACCAGAAGCAAGAACCACTTCTGTACATCAAGCTGATTTTTTTTAATTACCTCACCAAATAACCTAATTTGCGTTTACCAGTGGGAGTGGAGGGGATGCTGTTTTCTTTGCTTGGCTTGCTTTATTTTTCAATATAAGGTAAGCTAGACCCTTCCAACAGTTGGTCATATGTCCCAAAGCTTACAAAGAAGGAAATAGCAACCATTTCTGAGCAGCAAGAAGTGACCAGGCTGAAAGTTTCTTTTACTGTGTTCTTTTCTTTAAGGCGACAACATTCTTCCTCAACTGGCCATGCCTCAATAGGGATTGGCCTTCCCTGGAGATTAAATTCAAGGGATTAGATCTGATAGACAGAGAGCCTGAAGAACTATGGATATAAGTTCATAACACTGTACAGGAGGCTGTGATCAAAATTATCCCCAAGAAAAAGAAATGCAAAAAGGCAAAATGGTTGTCTGAGGAGGGCTTACAAATAGCTGAGGAAAGAAGAGAAGCGAAAGGCAAAGGAGAAAACGAAAGATATATCCATCTGAATGCAGAGTCCCAGTGAATAGCAAAGAGAGATAAGATAGCCTTTCTAAGTGATCAATGCAAAGAAATAGAGGAAAACAATAGAATGGGAAATACTAGAGATCTCTTCAAGAAAATTAGATACCAAGGGAACATTTCATCCAAAGATGGGCACAATAAAGGACAGAAATGGTATGGACCTAACAGAAGCAGAAGATACTAAGAAGAGGTAGCAACAATACACAGAACTATATAAAAAAGATTTTCATGACCCAGATAACCACAAGGTATGGTCACTCACCTAGAGTCAGACATCCTGGAGTGCAAAGTCAAGAGGGCCTTAGGAAGCATCACTATGAACAAAGCTAGTGGAGTTGATGGAATTCCAGATGAGCTATTCCAGAGTCTTAAAAATGATGCTCTGAAAGTGTTGCACTCAATATGTCAGCAAATTTGGAAAACTCAGCAGTGGCCACAGGACTGGAAAAGGTCATTTTTCATTTCAATCCTGAAGAAAGGCAATGCCAAAGAATGTACAAACTATAGCACAATTGCACTCATCTCACATGCTAGCAAAGTAATGCTCAAAATTCTCCAAGTGAGGCTTCAACAGTATGTGAACCAAGAACTTCTAAATGTTCAATGTGGATTTAGAAAAGGCAGAGGAACCAGAGATCAAATTGCCAACATCCGCTGGATCACAGAAAAGGCAAGAGAATTCCAGAAAACCATCTACTTCTGCTTCATTGACTATGCTAATGCTTTGACTGTATGGATTACAACAAACTATGGAAAATTCTTAAAGAGATGGGACCACCAGACCACCTTACCTGCCTCCTGAGAAATCTATATGCAGGTCAAGAAGCAACAGTTAGAACCAGACATATAACAATGGACTGGTTCAAAATTGGGGAAGGAGTACGTCAAGGCTGCATATTGTCACCCTGCTTATTTAACTTATATGCAGAGTATATCATGAGAAATGCCAGGCTGGATGAAACACAAGCTGGAATCAAGATTGCCAGGAGACTTATCAATAACCTCAGATCTGCAGATGACACCACCCTTATGGCAGAAAGTGAAGAGAAACTAAAGAACCTCCTGATGAAAGTGAAAGAGGAGAGTGAAAAGCTGGCTTAAAACTCAACATTCAGAAAATGAAGATCATAGCATCTGGTCCCGTCACATCATGGCATCTGGTCCCATCACTTCATGGCAAATAGACGAGAAACAATGGAAACAGTGACAGACTTTACTTTCTTGGGCTCCAAGATCACTGCAGATGGTGACTGCAACCATGAAATTAAGATGCTTGCTCCTTGGAAGAAACACTATAACCAACCTAGGCAGCATATTAAAAAGCAGAGACATTACTTTGCCAACAAAGGTCTGTATAGTCAAAGCTTTGGTTTTTCCAGTAGTCATGTATGGATGTGAGAGTTGGACCATAAAGAAAGCTGAGCGCCAAAGAATTAATGCTTTTGAACTCTGGTGTTGGAGAAGACTCTTGAGAGTCCCTTGGACTGCAAGAAGATCCAACCAGTCCATCCTAAAGGAAATCAGTCCTGAATATTCAATTCAGGACTGATGCTGATGCTGATTCTGAAGCTCCAATACTTTGCCACCTGATGTGAAGAACTGACTCATTGTAAAAGACCCTGATGCTGGGAAAGATTGAGGGCAGGAGGAGAAGGGGATGACAGAGGATGAGATGGTTGGATGGCATCACCGATTCAATGTACCTGAGTTTGAGCAAGCTCTGAGAGTTGGTGATGGACAGGGAAGACTGTCGTGCTACAGTCCATGGGGTCTCAAAGAGTCAGACACTACTGAGCAACTGAACTGAAGTGAACTTCCCTCTAGAAAGGTGCTACTGTGTACTTTTCTAACAATTTTACACTGCTTCCCAAATATTTGTCCTTCATATTTTTTATCTTGATTCTCATGCTATAATCTATTAGCACAGACACAGACGATATAATCCTTGGGTCTTATCACTACCACAGAACACTCCTGGACAAACAGGCAGAAAAGACTCTACTGGAGAATGTCATGAGCAACCACAATACTTTTGTTGCATTAATTACCAATTAGATACAAGTTGTCTTAAAGCAAGGACTATTAAGCTTTATCCCAAAGTCAGAAGGTTCTCATAAGGAAAAGAGCATCTATCTGATAAATTTTCCTTTATATGCGACAACAGAACTCTCAGAATTCACATTCTATAATCCAATGACTTGGAAACTCATGCCTCCAGTCAGGCATGGCATTTTCTTGCAATGTCAGCCCCTACCTGACAGCCCTTAAGGATCCCTTCAAGCCTCCAAGGTGATGCTCCAACTGCTTTGCCTGGACCAGAAGACCCTTTACCAGCTGTAGCTGGCCCTGTCCTCTACCTGTTTCTGTCCTTCAAGTCTCCATTTGTGCTGCTTACTTCCCCAAGAGCCTTTCTCTCTCCACTTTCACATGGGGTGAGAGGACAAATCTAACTGCAAATTTGGCCAGCATTTCCATTTAAGATTAGGGAATTCCCAATGCTAGATTATTTTTTGTTGGTAGTGGTTTTACTCTGCAGACTTCTGATTTCTGATTAGTCATTCTAGTCACTGTTCATCATAAAGTGTATTCATCTCAGATTTGAAAATTCTAAACTCACTAATCACAATGACCAAAGTGAATTGAGTCTGTCCATGTTTCACTCCATTGTGTACTGACCTGTAGGCTTCAGCTCAGAACAAAAAGGGGACACCAAGAAGTCCAGGGTGATTGCGTACAGAAATGGACACAAAGGAGCCAGAGAGGTCCTATGCACCCATGGTTGATCTCTGGGTTTCTGGACATTATAGACTCAACACAGGGGTTGTTGTGACAGACAGAGGCAAAAAAAAACAAGCTGCTTTACTGTAAGAAAATAATTTAAGAACTCACCTGTATGAAGGTGGGCACACAAAGTGCATTCTTCCAGTAGAAGAACAAATTCTTCTATGGATCATACAGCCTGGCAAAGACAGAATCCCTTAAGGAAATTCCCTTTCCCATTATCCTTTGAGGCTTACACACTCTTGGCCCCACCCAACTCTTCTGGAGAGACTGGTCTGGACCTACTGCCTACCAGAAGCTAGTACCTGGTAAGAACCCCAGGCAGTTTCAAGTGCTTAAAAGACTAGGTAAATGGAAGATCAATTTTCCATGTACAACAATCCCTTAGCTGACTTCACGATTTAACCCTATATAAACTAATTCCTTCCAAATGCCCAAAGCACTGTAACAGTCACATTTGCCCTTACCTACAAAATACACACAGATTATTACTGATTCTACTATTATACACTCATAGGCTGTTAATTACCACTCATTTATTTGAAGACAGATCAGATCCCAAGTTCCAAATTCTCCAAGAGCTAAGTCTCAGAGCAATTTTAAGAAAAAAACAAACAAAAACTCCAAAGGTATAGGTCTCTATATGAAAAACTCAGAGAATTCAGGAAAGCATGAAGGCTCAATGCAATCCCCAGGATGGACCCAGTGAATGGACCTAGATGCTATACACATGTACACACAGTCACAAGTGGGTCTCTGTAAACACAGGGCTGTTCTCTGCTGTTTTCTACAAGGAGACTAGTGTGTGTGTGTGTGTGTGTGTGTGTGTGTGTGTGTGTGTGTGTGTGTGTGTGCAGCATAGGATAGGGTAGGGAAACTGAAGAGACAGGAGAGAAACATTTCAATCAACATAGCTCAAATGCCTAAGCAGTAGATCTGCATGCCTGCATCCTATGACACTGTGTGGCTACCCTCTGCCTTCCCATAGGATTACAAAGTAAGTACATACTTCTTTGCCTTTCATAGTAACATATCCAGTGGTTTATGGAATGTCCAAGGATATTTTTTAGTCACTACTAGCATAATAGATGAAAAAGTGATGCTTAGATGCAGTAAATAATTCATCTGGAGGTTGCAAATTTATTGAATCTATAGTCAGTTAACCAGAATATATTATAGATACGCACTGAGAGTAAAATATATATCATAGCCTAACCTTTCTTTTATTTCCAAGCCTCACAATGGAATATAAAGTAAGCAATTATAGAACTACAGTATGTTAAACAACCAGGGTATTTTGGCTAAAGAAGCTGTGACTCTGAAGTATGATACATTCATCTATTGTAAGTCATAATGAAGGCAGTAATTTGTTTCAGTGCCATTTAGAATGCATGGCTATTCTGCAGAGATGCATCCAAAACATTAAGAAGAAGATCAGAAATAAAACTGTAATTTCTTAGGAACTGGTGCCAGAACCAAAACTTTAACAATAGCAGGAGGCTACAATGGCACATTTTGAGTTTAAAATAAAAAAAAAATCAGGCTTGAGAAAGTGGGAGGGAAGGGATGGAGAGAAGGAATGGATATGCAGTTTCCTTGGAAACTAAATGTGATATTATTGCAGCAATAAGCCTTAGGAATCATTGTTTAGAGGGTGAAAATACTGCTCATCTGCTTAAAACTGGACAAGGGTAATTTAGAACCTAAATAATTGTGATCTCTATGTGAATCTTCGGGGAATTCTTAAAGACTGCCGTAGAGTGGAAGTACCATATACAAGCTCATAAATCTACAGAGGAACATGAGAAATGCACCCCCCTCACCCCCATGAGGCTACAGAAAACAGATGATGGCAGCAATGAGTTACAGGTACAATTTTCAGGGCACTGATATAAATAGGCACCACAGGGCCACTAACTCTCCAGCCCTCCTGGATCCTTTCTCATGGCCTTGGGAATATACCACGGTCCCAGACAAGCAGGTTGGCAGGGAGATTGAGCTTCATTCCTCATCCCCACTTAATCACTCCTTTGCTCCTCTGAGTCTGGACACCCTACTAACCTCACTGGGCCTTATCTGGAAAAACAGAGAAAATATCACTTTATTCTCAGGGTGACTTTCTAAATTAAAATGAAGGAGGAAATGCCCAGAATATTGCCTGGCACATAGTAGGGGACTCATACCTAGTAACAATCTTCTCAATGGTCAATGAGTTTATTTTGATCTACTTCTTTCCTCCGTGGATAATGAGATATGAATAAAGAAGTAGACTTCATGTGAGAATCTGTGGCAGGAGGTCTTTACAGAGAAAGTTACTGGGTACAGCATCTGATCAAGTCAGACTTGTGGTATGTAGCTCTTCTCTGCCATGAGATTCAATCCTGCTCATGACACAGAGCGGGGGATGGGGGTGGCAGAGAATCATATGTGAGGGAGGAGCTGAGTTGAATTTGGATTGTCTGAGTATAAAAGTATTCCTCCATTAGGACAGAACCTGTGCCTGGTCTGTCCATCTTTATGTCCCTAATGCCAAAGCCATACCTGGAACATTGCATGTGTTCCATAAAGCATTTGTGCAATGGAAGGGCAGTAGAGTGTGCCAGAAGCTGGTAGGCAAGGCTATCCAGGGATCAGAAGGCAGGAGTAGGGTTCAGAGTGAGAGCACAAATTAAAACCGCAGACAAGGCAAAAAGCGCCTCCCTCCATGATATATCCATACACGCGTTTGAGTGCCTACTATGTTCCAAGTGCTATTTTATTTTAAGTGCTTTGGAATGAAACAGACAAAGAGAAGCCCTCTTCTCCTGGAGCTTACATCCTAGTGCTACACAGTTATGTTACAGTAAAATGATTTACATGTCTACCTCCTTTATTTGTCTATAAGTTTCTCCATGCAAAGCCCATGTCTTGGTCATCTCTGATTCTGCAGTGCTGGCTACAGCCCCTGTGGACCCACAGGAAGGGCACAGTGAGTAGCTTTTGAACTGAACTCAAAGTCAGGCATCAAGAGAAGTAGAAGCACAGAATGACATTGGCTTGGGTTAGAAAGAACTGAAGCCCTAGATTCGAGTCTCGGCTCCACCGCTCACTAGCCTGGTGACCACCTGCAAGTGACTACTTCTCTGATCCTATTTCCCCACTTGTAAAGTGAAGATAATGGTTACTATAGCTCATGGGGTTGTGGGTTGTGACGAGGGTTAAGAGACAGGCTGCTTAAAGCGGTTAGTGCAGAGGAGAGCACCTAATGGTCAGGAAGTGATCCCTGTTGCTCTCAGATCACGCTCAGGATCATTATCATCATCATTCCTCATCAGGGACAATAGCATGGCTGTGCTCAGCTGGAAAGTGTGGAAAGAAAACTGGAGCAAATCCTCACCGGCAAAGCTTTTAACTCAAAATAAGACAGTTGGATACATGAGAACTCTCCCTCATGGATAACCAGGTCTAAAGGAGACCCCCTACCCCAGCCAACACAATGCATTGTGTGTGACAGAGCATCCTCTGATCAGTCACAATGACCTCCCTAGAGTGAGCATGATTTCCAGCCCAAACCCAAAGAGCATCACCTCCCACTGATGGGTCTCATTAGTTGGTTTGCTCCACGTGATCTTGCTCAAAGGGTCAATGGTCAATTTTGTATTCCTAGTTTTAGTTCTGGGCAAACCTGGGAAAGCTAGAACTCTCTGAACTTTGTGACCCAGATAAGCTAGCTTATCTATAATGAAGCAGAAACAGTTTCTCAGAGAAATGCTCCCGTGGAGATGCATTTTGCTCACATAAGGATGATCATATAACACAGTTAATGATTGGAAACAAGCTAAAGGAAGAAAATGATGAAGGATTATAAAAATAGTTATTAAAATGGGTTACTTGGATAGGCTTAGAGTAAAGAGGGAGAGAAGTGGCACAGAGAAACAAGAGAAACTAGACACCAATGACAGTTATAATTTTATATGGATGCATACATTGGACTGTGTCTCAATGTACCTGTAGTATATGACAATGAACTGAGGTTTCAGTAACATATACAGCCCAGTCAATAACATGTATATGCACATATAAACATTACTTGTCTCCACCCTTCCAAAACACATACATGATACATATTCAATAACATATATGAGGTATATATGTACATATAGTTATTACTCATCTCTACCCACTCCCCTAAAAAGGCCATTACTGAAATTTATTATAGACAACAGCAACTACAAAAAGAACACTAAAACTTGAAGTCTTGTGCTGACCTTTTTTATAGGTAAATAATAATGTAATAATATATCAATGAATAAATGAACTGAAGAAATAGCCTTATAGTAAATCATACAAAGTGTCCTCCAGACAAGTCTAAAATAGTAGAGCTAAACCAGTGTATAGAAAAGCCTCCCCAATTCTCAATATACTACCACAAGACTGACAGTAACCACTACTTCATTGTCATTCCTTTCTATTCTTCTCCATAATCCTATATTGAACAGAGCCCCAAATAGACAGCATTAGAACACATGCCAGCATCTGCAAACTCTGTAATATTCCTCACGTATAGCCTTAGACACCAATGCCATAAATATAGGCTCTATTTCTCAAATGACAATTTCACTCACAGGAAAATAAGTGGCAAGTCAAAATTCAAATGACTGAAGTTGTTTTAGGTAATTCATACGTTGTAAAAACTAATGAGAAGTAAAAAAAAAATTATGAGGGTATTACAACTCTCCCATTAAAATGAAAATCTCTGTTATAACTTTATGCTCTTCAGCTACCATACCAGACAGAAGCATCAAGCAACATATAAAGTGTTCTGTTTCTAAAAAATTACCTTGTTTATGTGGAGAAATAACCTTACTTGTTGATTTTAAGAAATACTTGTCCAGCTATCTTTTTAAAGCAGAATCATCTTCAACATTTAAAAATAAACATGACCATCAAAGTTTATTTTAATCAGCAATTCATTAGAATAATTAAAATGAGAATCATTGCTAAAAAGGCTAGAGGGTGTTACATATACACACACACACACACTTCAAGTGCAACAGAGTAAACTAATAGCAGATAGATAATCACACCTCAAAAAAGAAAAGAATCTCCTATGAAGTCATCATTATGAGGTTTTATGAATATCAGTAAAGGATTTAACACATTTATGAGAAATGATCTGCAACAAGACCCAATCAGCCATGCTGCAGAAAAGACAATGTCCAGACTCATTGGCAAAAAATGGCATTGTTGTTACTCTTTTCTTCTGTCTTAAGTGTGGCTGCACAGCACACAGAGGGCATTCTTCATTAGGGTGCTGAGTGGACACATGATTGCCAGTAATCTAATGGCATGATCTATCTCTTGAAAAGCCCTGGAGTGATTTTAAGGAACACCAGTGTGAGTGCTAAGCACTGCTTACTGTGGTGAAAATGCTTATTCCATTTCAATCTTCAAACCCAGCCTACAGAGAAAACATACAGGCAGAGTGAGCTTGACATTGGACTCTCAAATTTTTATCAGTAGGATCTGCTAACAACACCAGTGGTACTTGGCCACATCATAAGAGACATTCAACAACCCTTGCAGGTATAAGAAATAGCATTCTGATTCAAATTTCTGAGTGTTCGTGTCCTGTCATAACATTAAAATAATCATGCAAATCTCCCTCCAGCTGGTCTCTGATTTGCATTCATTTTTTTTCATTTGAAATGATTTATACATACTTGTACTAAATTCCAATCCTAACATTCAGTCTTGAAAGAACAGACATTTACAGTATTTGAACTAAATTTGCAATATTAATAACTAGCAGTTATTAACAGTGTAAGTGTGTGAATGACACCAAACTTGGTTAATGAGCAAACTATTTGCATGCATGCTTTTCACAGAATTGAGCACTAACCATATTTTTTTGGCTAACGTGAAAAAGAGTTGGTTACCATGGATATTATCTCCTTAACATATGAATGATACAGGCACTTATAATATTGCATATTGATTAAGTATAAAAAGATATAGAATGAACTCTATACAACTGAAAAACCTTCATAAACCTGATGTAATTGAAAAAACTGAACAGTCTCCATTCTATAGTTGTATTTAATTTTAAAGATTTGCTTAAGAACAACAGGAAAATTTACACCATGGAAGTTCTTACTTATGCAAAGATCCTTCAAGCAAACACCCTAGACCTATTAGCAGGTAGCCTACACTCTTTTAGGAGAAGTGGAATAGAAGCAACCAAAACTGTCCTATGGGATTGTGGTCACTTCCTGGATCCCATTTGCATTGAAATCCAATCATGTCTGAATAAACTCAGTTTTTTAAAGCACACCTCAATAAATACTAACAGCAACAATAATGAGAGCTATTATATTTTTAGTGCAAACTTGATCTAACAATTTTGTTGAAAACCTACACATTAGTTTTATTCTGCAAAAATACCCCATGAAATAAAAGTTATAGTTGATCTTTGAACAACATAGGTTTGAACTGCAAGGGTCCACTTATAAGTGGATTTTTTCAATAGTAAATGCTACAGGACTACTCCAGCCACAGCTGGTTGAGTCCAAAGCTGTGGGGCTCAGGACACTGCGATACAACTGATATGGAAAGAAAGAAAGAAAGTCACTCGGTCATGTCCGACTCTTTGCAACCCCCTGGGCCATACAGTCCATGGAATTCTCCAGGCCAGCATACTGGAGTGGGTAGCCTTTCTTTTCTCCAGGGGATCTTCCCAACCCAGGGATTGAACCCAGGTCTCACACATCGCAGGCGGATTCTTTACCAGCTGAGCCACAAGGGAAGCCCAATTGATATGGAGGCCAACTATAAATTATGTGCAGATTGTAACCACCTGAAAGATTGGTGCCCCTAACCTCCACGTTGTTCAACAGTCAACTGTATTTTCCTCTTTTAATGAGAAAACCTGGACTCTGAAGAATAACACACTGAATGTCACACAGATAACAAGTGATAAAGATAATAATAAGTGATAAAACTGAAAATCCAGATCTACTAATAATACATTTGTTCAACAAATTCTTTCTCAACACCTACTATGTGTTGGGTACTTTTCTAGACCTGGGGATCTGCAGTAAAAAAATACAAAGGCCCCATGGCTGATTCATGTCAATGTATGGCAAAAACCACTACAATATTGTAAAGTAATTAGCCCCCAACTAAAATAAATAAATTTATTAAAAAAAAAAAAAGAAAGGAAAAAAAAAAGAGACAAAATAATAATATATAGTCATTAAGAATAGTCAAAGACCTTTAGTTGCTTCTCAAGAACTATCAGTAATATTCTGAGCCATATCCTGTGAGCTGTTTTGCAGATACTGAAACCGCCACCAGGTGGGAAAAGTTAACTACATGATGTCCAGACATAAGCTGCCACCAAGAACTGGCCTCAAGAAAGGGAAACAAACTGACTCTGGAACTGAAGATTGTGCTGTAATTAGTTTCTCAGTCCTGTCTGACTCTTTGTGACCCATGGACTGTAGCCCACCAGGCACCTTTGTCCATAGGGATTCTCCAGGCAGGAATACTGGAGTGGGTTGCCATGCTCTCCTCCAGGGGATCTTCCCAACCCAGGGATCAAAACCAGGTCTCCTGCATTGCAGGTGGATTCTTTCTCATCTGAGCCACCAAGGAAGCCAGGAACTGAAGAGTAACTGTACTTAAATCAATCAAGAATGACATAGGTCAGACCACTGATGACCAATTTCAAAATGACTATCAGAGCCAACTGTGCTATTTCTACATGTAGCCTATCTCTCTCACCTTCTGGTTGCCAGCATCCAAAATAAAGCAAACTTTCCTTTCCACCAAAAAAAAAAAATACAAAGGCCCTACCCTCACAGAGCTTGTATGACAAGCTCTTGACAAACAAACAATGTCAGGTGATGAACTGTGCTATGAAGAAAAACAAAGCAGATATGTGAAGTGAACTGCATGAGTGCTCAGTTGCTCAGTTGTGTCCGACTCTTTATGTCCCCCTGAATTGCAGCACATCAGGATTCTTGGTCCATGAGATTTCCCGGCCAAGAACACTGGAGAGGGTTCCTTCTCCAGGGGATCTTTCAAACCTAGTGATTGAACCCATGTCTCTTGTGTCTCCTGCATTGAAGGGTTCCATTTTTATATAAGCTGTCCATAAAGCAAAAAAATTGGTAGACTTGAAAGAAAATGAGAGATTCATATAAATATTTCATGCAAAAATGATTCAAGCAGAGGAAACAAGGGCAGTGACCCAGAGAGAGGAATTTGCTTGGCCAAATGAAAAATAGCAAGTAGGAAACTATGGCTAGAGCAGTGAGATCAAGGGACAAGTAAGTCAGAGATGAGGTGAGAGAAACTGAGGTGGGGAAACCACATCATGGAGTGTCTTGCAGGACACTATAAAGTCTCTGTTCTGACTCTGAGAGGGAAAACTTCTGAGCAAAGAAGGGAGAGCCTAAGTGATATTTGAAAGGATCACTATGATTGCTGTGTTGAGAAAAGACTGTAGGAACAGGGGCAGAGGCAGTGAGACCAGTTAGAAGACTGTGGCAATAATCCAGACAAGCAATGATGGTTTGGACCAGATGTTAAGAATAGATATAGTGAGTTTACAATAGCCAAGACATGGAAGCAACCTAAATGTCCATTGACAGAGGGATGGATAAAGAAGATGTAGTACTTATATACAATGCAATATTACTCAGCTATAAAAAGAATGAAATAATACCATTTGCAGCAACATGAATAGACATAGAGATTATCATACTAAGTGGGGTAAGTCAGACAGAGAGAGACAAATATCATAGATGTTGCTTATATGTGCAATCTTTAAAAATTATACAAATAAACTTACCTATAAAACAGAATAGACTCACAGACTTAGAAAACAAACTTACGACTTCCAAAGGGGAAAGATGTGGGGAAGGGATAAATTAGGAAGTTGAAATTGACATATACACACTTCTATATATATAAAACAGATAATCAACAGGATGTACCATAGAGAACGGGGAACTCTACTCAATACTCTGTAATAACCTAAATGGCAGAAGAATCTGAAAGAGAATAGATATATGTACATGTATAACTGAATCACTTTGCTATATACCTGAAACTAACACAACATTGTAAATCAACTGTTCACCAACATAAAACAAAATTAAAAACAATAGTTCAGTTCAGTTCAGTTCAGTCACTCAGTCGTGTCAGACTCTTTGCGACCCCATGAATCGCAGCACGCCAGGCCTCTCTATCCATCACCAACTCCCGGAGTTTACCTAAACTCATGTCCATCGAGTCGGTGATGCCATCCAGCCATCTCATCCTCTGTTGTCCCCTTCTCCTCCTGTCCACAATCCTTCCCAGCATCAGGGTCTTTTCCAATGAGTCAACTCTTCGCATGAAGTGGCCAAAGTATTGCAGTTTCAGCTTCAACATCAGTCCTTCCAATGAACACCCAGGACTGATCTCCTTTAGGATGGACTGGTTGGATCTCCTTGCAGTCCAAGGGACTCTCAAGAGTCTTCTGCAACATCACACTTCAAAAGCATCAATTCTGCGGTGCTCAGCTTTCTTCACAGTCCAACTCTCACATCCATACATGACTACTAGAAAAACCATAGCCTTGACTAGATGGACCTTTGTTGGAAAAGTACTGTCTCTGCTTTTTAATATGCTATCTAGGTTGGTCATAACTTTCCTTCCAAGGAGCAAGTGTCCTTTAATTTCATGGCTGCTATCACCATCAGCAGTGATTTTGGAGCCCCAAAAAATAAAGTCTGTCACTGTTTCCACTGGTTCCCCAGCTATTTCCCTTGAAGTGATGGGACCAGATGCCATGATCTTAGTTTTCTGAATGTTGAGCTTTAAGCCAACTTTTTCACTCTCCGGCTTTTTAGTTCCTCTTTACTTTATGCCATAAAGGTGGTGTCATCTGCATATCTGAGGTTATTGATATTTCTCCCGGCAATCTTGATTCCAGCTTGTGCTTCTTCCAGCCCAGCATTTCTCATGATGTACTCTGCATATAAGTTAAATAAGCAGGGTGATAATATACAGCCTTGACGTACTCCTTTTCCTATTTGGAACCAGTCTGTTGTTCCATGTCCAGTTTTAACTGTTGCTTCCTGACCTGCATAGAAGTTTCTCAAGAGACAGGTCAGATGGTCTGGTATTCCCATCTCTTTCAGAATTTTCCACAGTTTATTGTGGTCCACACAGTCAAAGGCTTTGGCATAGTCAGTAAAGCAGAAATAGATGTTTTTCTGGAACTCTCTTGCTTTTTCGATGATCCAGCGGATGTTGGTAATTTGATCTCTGGTTCCTCTGCCTTTTCTAAAACCAGCTTGAACATCTGAAAGTTCACCGTTCGCATATTGCTGAAGCCTGGCTTGGAGAATTTTGAGCATTACTTTACTAGCGTGTGAGATGAGTGCAGTTGTGCAGTAGTTTGAGCATTCTTTGGCATTGCCTTTCTTTGGGGAAAAAAAAAATAGAGACAGTGAGAATAAATGGATTCTGGACATATCACTAAGTGTGGGCTATAAAAGACAGAAGGGCATTAGGATGACTCAAAGGATTTTGTCCCTAGCAAACAGAAAGACACTGGGCCATTTACTGAGAAGTCTACAGAAAATCTACCAGCCTTTAAAGTCCATGCTCTCTTGAACTCATCGTGCTGTTTCACAAGGTGCACTTCCTATCAGAATTAGTCTGAAATTTAATTCAGACCCATCTTGAGTGTTCAGTCATGTCCACCAGGCGGGGCTCCCCCACCACATGGAAAGTGGAAGTTCTAGTACTATGGGGAAGCAGACTCGTGTCATGCTGATTTCAGCCTCCCTTGCGAGCCCACTGAACCAAAGCAGACAGCAGACAGGAAGCAGGAGAGATCGCTGCAAGTGCAGATCAAGTGCATGAAGTGTGGATACACAGTGGAGAGGCAGCGGAGAGAGGCTGAAGGTGGAGCAGCAGACAGGGAAGAAGGAAATGGCATCACACCAGCCAGTGCATGAGGAGCAATCTGCCTTGCTCAGACCTTGGAAACTAAGAAAGGTCTCCTGCCTCCAGTTCAGCCAGCAGAGCTCTGCTGTGGATGGATTTACACATTCCTCTTCCTCAGATATTGGAACAAAGGGTTCCAAACCTCCTTCTCCCTCTTTCTCTTTGTCAATTTCCCTCTGCACTACTACCTTCCCTCTCATTTTCCTGAAAACTATTGACCTTGACCAGTAGTTTTCAAACCATGCTGCACACCAGGAATCTTTTGGAAATACAGACTCCTAGGTCTACATCCAAAATACTGGACTGGAATCTCCAGGAAGGAAAGGCATCCAGTCAAGCTTGGGAACCCTTTGTGGTTTCTCAGTAAACATCAAGTACAGTTACAACTTGAACATGGTCTTGTTTCCTTTCTCTCCATACCATTAGGGCCCCTGAGATGATCCAAAATCTGCTGAGCTTTTCCAATTTTTTTTTAAAGAATCAGAGGCAGAATACTTTCCCAAGAAATTACTCATGCCTTTGGGTTTAGTGAAGTCCTATTACATTCATCTCTAAAGTACAACATGAGACCTTCCTTTTAAAAATGACTTTCCCTAGTGGGGAGGCCAGTTATTTTTCTGCTTCTTAGACTTTTTGTTCTCCTATGTAGTTGCTTTAGATACTTTAATTAATGTTTAATCTTCCTGAGTTTCTGCCTTGAGGCAGAACCCATGAAGAGCACAGAGTTCAAAATCATGGCCCCATAACATGCTATTAAATAATCATGACAATTTAAACCAAAGACCAAAACCTCACTCAAACTGCCAGGAACACGGGGTCAGCATGCAGGCCTTCTCTGCCAAATCTGTGATTTTGTTTCTATTCTCCTCCTGTTACACTGGTAGATGACTATCTCTCCTTTCCAGGGAGGGGCTGTATTCTGTGAGAAAATTGCTCCGTCACTCAAGACTGATGACATCAATGGAGCAAGACTGGGATAGAAATGATTACTGAAGTCCCATTATGAGACACCAACAGAGACTCTATATTAACAATCATTCCCCCTGTACATAGTGATTGGAAAGAAAAAGGAAAGAAGGTTTTCAGCTGCTATGGTATCTTAGGGAATCATCTGACAGCTTATTTATTAAATGCATTTTAATATTAATTCTCCTCTGCACCACAACTGACCTTCAAAAAATTCACTGGGTCTCAAGAACACAAAGCACAATGGCTAAGGGAAAGCATGAATATGAAGAAAGCTGCACCTAAACTTTTTCTTCCTGTGCAGTTACATACAAAATCAGTTATGATTAAATACCTTAGGTGGCTGATCTTTTAATATACAGCCTAAAACAAAGATCAATTAGAGCCATATTAATTGGGATCCAAATTATTTTTCTCTCTGAACATTTAGGAGAAGAATGCAAATTACAGGAATGCACAGCAATATAAGAAAAATTTTAAACTCCTTCTCAAAGATGTCCTGGATCCAAACACATTCTGCCTCTCCAGTCCTATAAAACGAGGACTGCATGCAGAACGATGACTCTCAAACAGCCAGGATACACACAGCTATATTTAACCTCCCATATTTACTAAGTCAAAACATGGATCAAAAAGCTCTCCAACAGGAATCTCACATTATTCTTTTTCAATTATGGTGAAAAACAAATAACATAAAATTTACCCCATTAACCATTGTTCAGTGATATTAAATATATTCACATTGTTGTGCAAACACCACCACCATCCACCCCTTTTCACCTTGCAAAACTGAACCTCTGTATTCATTAAGCAATAACTCTCCACTTCCCTCTATTTAACTCAATCAAAAATTCTACTGAACAGAATTCTCCCTTCTTTAAATATTTTGAATGACATGTCATATAGGATAAAACTAGGAGCAACTTTTTTTATGATTTAACTCATCTTTTAAACCCAGTTTATGCATTATGCTCAGGAAAGAACTGTTATTTTGTTCTAGAAAGTCATAGTTAATCTTTAATTATCTACATACCAGGGCTTACTGATGGCTCAAGCAGTAATGAATCCATGTGCAATGCAGAAGACTAGGGTTCAGTCCCTGGGTCAGGAAAATCCCCTGGAGGAGGAAATGGCAACCCGCTCCAGTATGCTTGCCTGGAAAATCTCATGAACAGAGGGGTCCAGCGGACTATATTTCATAGGGTCAAAAAAAGGGTCAGACACAACTGAGCAAGTGCGCATGATTCTTCTTACCTACATACCAATTCTGGTGAGTGTTGTGAATGCTTATGTCCTTCAAAAATACATGTGTTGAAATCTATCCTAACCCCTAATATAATGGCTCATTAACTGGATTGCTACTACTGCTAAGTCGCTTCAGTCGTGTCCGACTCTGTGCGACCCCATAGATGGCAGCCCACCAGGCTCCGCCGTCCCTAGGATTCTCCAGGCAAGAATACTGGAGTGGGTTGCCATTTCCTTCTCCAGCGCATGAAAGGGAAAAGTGAAAGTGAAGTCGCTCACTCATGTCCGACTCTTAGCGACCCCATGGACTGTAGCCTACCAGGCTCCTCCGTCCATGGGATTTTCCAGGCAAGAGTACTGGAGTGGGGTGCCATTGCCTTCTCCTCATCAACTGGATTAGTATCCTTGTAAAAAGAGGCTAAAAAAATAGCTGGTTCTCATTCTGCCATGTGAGGATGCAGCGAGAAGTCAGCAGTCTGTAAACTGGAAGAGGGCTCTTACCAGAACCTGACATCAGAACCCTGACCTCCTTCCAGCCTCCAGAGCTGCAAGAAATAGATTTCTGTTGTTTGTAAGTCATACAGTATATGGTATTCTGCTACAGCAGCCTGAACAGACTAAGACAATGACCAATCAATACAGACAGACTAATTTAAATCAGAAGCCACAGACATCTTTCTTTACTCTCTCTGAATCTGTTGATATCATTAATTGGATCAGAGACATTTTCACAAAAATCTGGGAGATGATTATCCATAAAACCACATTTTAATCTTTTTAAAACACTAGGAAAAATGACTACCTAGGATTCCAGTGAAGAAATAGTGCTTGTGACCCCTAGAAATGAGCATCATGTGAGCCAAGCCAAGCCTTCTGGGTGCATTGCACAGCAGGAACCATACTGAGACCAGCGTGGTGGGGGGCATTATCCACCATGGAGCAGCAAGGCTGCAAAAGGGCGTGGGCACTCTCTGGAGCATTAGCAGATCTGGGTCAGTCTTGGTTCTGAGTCATTAGTTTCAGGGTGGGGAGGCATTAGAAAGCCTTTCAAGCCACAAATCACATATGTAGGGAAAAGGCTAATTAGAATTCACCCTAAACTGCCATAGAATTAACAGACATTAAATAATCATTATTCATAATTGGGGAATCAAGTTACCCAAGAGGAAAAAAAAAAAAAAGGCAAAGCTCAGATTGCCTTGGTTAATGTTTAAATTTGAAAAATAAAAGGATAAGTAGTTCCCCAAATGACCAATAACTTATGTTCCCAAAGTTAGTAATGTAGAAAGTATTTTTTCTGGAGATGCAATATTAAAGATGTGATTGCAATCTCCAATCTTAAAAGATCACACAAAAATCATTTCACCCACATTAGTCAAAGTATAGGACAAACAGTCTGTCTCAAGCTCTGGAACAGTGACCAAGGGGTAAGGTAACTAACAGGGAGAAAGAAATTTTCTTTTCATAGAATAGACCCAAGGAGAATATTGTTTTTTTAAAAAAAAAAAAAAGTTTTTGATTTCCCTGTTTCATTTCTCTGTAATTCTTTTTCAGCTTTTGGTACTTCTCTTAGAGGGAAGTGATATTCTCAAACTACCTTTATTTCACTCCTTTCCCAACAAATTCCCCATCCTGGCCAGGCCTACCCCAAAAGCCTATGTCTGGGAGCAGCTGACTCCAAGGGATTCAAAGCAAAGGAATCAAACCAAGACTTCATGATTTCAGTTTTGCTCTAAAGTAATAGCTTAGTAGTATTTAACATCAAAAAATTAAAAAAATGCAAATAAACAATGAAAACACAGTTGACACTTGAATAACATGGGTTTAAACTGCATAGGTTCAACTATATGTGAATTGTTTCTCAACAGTAAATCCTCCAGTACTACATGATCTATGGTGAGCTAAATCTCTTGATGTGGAACTGAAGATACAAAGGGCCGACTATAGATTGTACACGGAGGGTCAGTGCCCCTAACCCCCATGATGTTCAAGGGTCAACTGTATATTCTCGCCTGACATTAAAAATAATGAGATTATCTGGTGTGAGAAGGTATGGAAAAATGAGCACACTCAAGAAACTCCAAGGCAGTGTAAACTTAAATTTCAGCCTTTCTGGAGGACGCTTTTGTTATACATGTCCAAAGTCTTTTCATTTTAAGAATAATGTTGACCCAGCAAAAACACCACTAAAAAATATACAAAGGAAGCAATCAATGATGTGCACAGAAAAGAATGTGGAAAGATGTTTATGATGTCACTTATACAACAGAGAAAAATCAGAAACCTAAATGTCCATCAAAGGCATATTGGTAAGTAAATAATCAGATTTCATACAATGGAATACATGGATACCATTAAGGAGCACATTATAGAAATGTTTATTGATAAAAAAAAAAAGTCTTCATGATTTATTACTAAATAAAAGAGAAATGTATGTGTGTTAGTTGCTCAGTTGTGTCTGACTCTTTGCAATCCCACAGTCTGCAGCCCACCAGGCTTCTATGTCTATGGGATTCTCCAGGCAAGAATACTGGAGTGGATTGCCATTCCCTTCTCCAAAAGAGAAATGGGCAGACTACAAACATATAAATGTGTTTTATAATATATATAACTATATATTTTAAAATATATGTAAATATGATATAAGTTTGTATATTAACATTGTCAATTAAACTATCTTATATAGATATATACATATATAATAAAATATATATATATGATTTTGCTTACATAAAATTTTTCATATACTTTATACACATAAAATGTATATATGCTCAGCTGCTGAGTCGTGTCCGACTCTTTGCCACTCCATGAACTGTAGCCCTCCAGGCTCCTCTGTCCGTGGGATTTCCCAGGCAAGAATACTGGAGTGGGTTGCCATTTTCTCCTCCGTGAGATATTCATGGCATAGGGATTGAACCCGCATCTCCTGCATTGGCAAGCAGATCCTTTACCACTGAGCCACCTGGGGATCCCAAAATTTATATATATGGTACCTAAAATTACATAATTACAAAAATTTTAATGTAGTTGTGTGTATATTAGAAAGACATTCATAAAAATGAAAACAGTGGCTAGACGACAGTAATATCCATAGCTCTACTAGAGGAATGCCAAGATAGGATAAGAGGTAGAATCTATCAGAAAGTTTAAGTAGGAGATTATAGAGTATCTCTGTATATTATTATTTAGGATAACACTCTCCCCAAAACACACACTAGGCTCAATGAATTAAGAACAAACAGAAGACAGATTTAGTTCTTAAAAATACACAGTTCTACCTTCATACTTTTCTCAAAATATTTGGCTATTTCTTCCACTGTAAGAAATACTGCACATCCTAATGCTTTAGAATACTTGAGATCATGTTAATTATTCCTGGGGAGTGTTTAAAATTTCGTATTATTTACTTCTGAGAGACCATGACAACATCCTTCCAGATTGCACCAGACTATTCTTATGTGAATCAAGGATTTTAGTATCTAAGATGCAACAGCAATGCTTTGGGCTAGGATCAATGAAAGGAAATGAGCTACTGTGGTTTGTCTGCCTTTCACCAGGCTAACCCCTACCCACCCAACCCTTATTCAGAGTCCTGAGTATATCAAAACTCCATTCGTAAATTAAACTAGCTTGTCTGATACAAAAACAAAGCTAAACCATATGCGGTGCAAAACACACTCACAGCTTTTTCTCAGCACCATGGATGTCTCTTCCATGCCAACTCCCTGGTGGGTGAAGAGATGGACAGTTCACTAATGAACCAGGCTTGACAGAATCCAATATAAACCTTTGAAATAATTTCCTTTTTAAACATTTTTGTCTCCTCTATTCACCAATGCAATTTACTACTACTTTCTGCATTTTTTAAAGTCTTGGACATTTTTTAAACGCCCACTTTTTTCAATCAAATATACTTTTTTATTCTGATTCCACAACATCAGCCTTGTCATTGACTAACATCATCCTTTCTTTTCTATTTCCTAATTTTTTTGATTTCTGCCTACTCAATACAATGTGTTACCTGACTCCAAAAGTCTCCTTTCCTTGGTTGGGGCCCTGTTGGGAGTTCCTCTCTTGGCCTGGAGAGTGACTGATCTTATCTGTGAGCCTCCTGTGCTATCTGCTCCTTCCTCCTCCCTTCTCTTCTGGGAGAGAGTACAGACCATCCAGATCTCCTTGGTTCTTCCACACCTTCCCTACTGGTGCACCCGTGACTGCATAGGTTAGTTCCGGGTGCAGTACTAGGGAGCCTAGTTACCCACGGATATAAGCTACATACTCTAACCTAGAACTAGTGACATTCTGGTTCTCCCTCTGCTGGTTCTTTCATCTTATTTCTCAGTTAGTTCAAACCTGGGCAGGAGAGAGTGCTTCTTAAAGACCCCAGCATCTGGAGCATTTTGCCATGAACCTTAATGATATTAAAACTGGCAAAATACATCTGGAGGCATGAAAGCTTAGGGTAGGTGGCTCTGAACTTTGGAATGCTTCACTAAGCATGGGCCATCACAGTTTTTAACTTTGACAGTTTGCAAAGCTTGTACTGAGTCTTGGGTCTGATTTTACAGTCTTCAATCTGTCATGGAAGCATCAGGTAAATATCAGATGAATTGTGTACTTAATCTCGAATTTTTGCAACAGTCTTAGAAAAAGTAAAAGTTACTGTACTTCATCAAATCTTAAAATGCCACTGAATGTCAAGACACACCATTATTTTATGCACCAACAAGGAAGAAAAGAATACTGTCAATTATAATGTCATTCATGTAAGACACATGTAAGTTCTAGATACATTAAAATGTGAAGGAAAAAAATGAGTCTTAAAAATGAATGAACTGTATAATATTATCCTCATTTTTTTTTCAAGGAAACTGAGGCTCAGAAAGAGTGATTCGTCTAAGATCACACATATGCAAAATGGCAAAGTCAGGGTTCAGATTCACTGATTCAGATCCAAAATGCATGCACTCCCAAGTTCAGCATGTGGCACTGTACCCTACATAACAGGGTATACTATAAATTTTTTGGTGGACTATCTCCAACATCAAGCATTATATATTTGTTGATCACTGCAGACTCAGCATTATGCTCAGCCCTAGGGAGACCCAGATAATAGGAGATCAAGGCTCTCTCCTCAAGGGACTTTCCATCAATCTGATTCAAGAAAAATATATAAACTTTAAGAACATGTTTTAAAGAACATAAGTATTGAAATATATAGCACAGACTATGCTATGAGTTTTTAGAATAGAAAAGAATCAGTTCTGAGGTGGTCAAAGATAACTTCATGAAAGAAAAGGGTTAAACAAGACTTAAGACAAACCCTCCACTTATGAGCTAGGATTCAGTAGCCTTAGAGAGAATTTAGGATAATACCAATGGCAATTTACTGAGCATCTTACACTGGGTTTATACTTTTCTCACGCCTTCAAAACATACCACATGCTCTCCTGCCTCTGAGATTAAACACATGCTATTCCCTCTCCTGAAACCATCTTTCTCTGCCTCTGGACCCAGTTACCTGCCCTTTATCCTTCATACCAACCTTCAATACTACATTATCAGTGAAATCTTATGTGATCCCCAGACTCGGCTGGGTCCCCCTCTAAGTGCTCCCACAGCACTTTTTCTCTTTTAAATACTTTGAACCCCTGCAATTACTTGCAAGTGTTTACTTCCACATTTATAACTGTGTATAGTTACACATTCATTAGACCTGGCCATTCCATAATGGCAGGTACTGTCCAGTTTGCCTACCAATCTATCTCCAGGACTAACACAAAACAGGAGCTCAATAAGAGGACTCATGGTTATCTTGACAAAGCATTCACAAGCCTCACTTCAGTTAATCCTGACTACATTACAGGAAGGTGGGGGCCATTACTTCTCCCACTTTATTAACAGGGGAAACTTAGGCTTGAAGAGGTCAGTTAATTCACCATGTCTCACAACCGAGTATTGAAATGCCAGCCGGATTGCCTGATATCAAAACCAGGTCATTAAACATTAGGCCATACCCAACTCCAGCTCACAAGCAAATTCATGGAGGCAGAAATAAAACGGCATCACATGGTCCACAGAGACATCTAGGGACAATGGATAATGCATGTGCCACAGACTCAAGTTAAACTCTTTCTGGCAAGCTGCCAACTGCCTGAACATGGACTGAGCACCTCTGACATGAGGTGTTTATTGTCACAATCATACCATGGATTTGGACTTATCTCTACTTTAAAACAAAGAAACAGACTTAGAGAAGCTGAGTAACATGTCCACACACACACAGCTGGTGAGTAGTAAAGCTAAGGTGATGAGCTGTAAGTCTGGACAATGGTGAACCCACAGTGGATTTCAGAGAATTTTGGCGCACTCTTTTTGAAGTTCTTTTTTTTCCCCGGTCCTGTACCGCAAACGAAGTGTTAAGCCTTTGACAAACTAACACTGACAAATATCTGTTCCCAAAAACTTTCTGACCAACTCTGATCTTCAGTTAAGGGTTTATGATGAAAGTCCAATAATATTTAACTGAAACAACAATGGGCACCACTATAATTAAATAGAATTTAGAAAAGGCAAACCAATAAAAATGCAATAAACTGCCATCTGTACAAACTGTTCAAATCAAGGGGTGGCCTTTCAAGGCAAATTATGTGGCTCATTACTGGGGCAAACCAGAGTTGGAACAGCCAAATTATAGATAAGCTCCTCAGTAAAATTGATTTCGACACCTCTTTCCTCAGGAGACTGGGAATTATCTTCCCAATGTGTACCTTAGAACATCAATGTCAGCCCATCTGCTACCTAAATTTAGATCTCAATACAGTATGTAAACCCTGGAGAAAAGCATGGCAACCCATGCCAGTATTTTTGCCTGGAGAATCCCACGGACAGAGGAGCCTAGTGGACTACAGTCCATAGGGTCACAAAGAGTTGGACACAACTGAAGCAGCTTAGCACACACACAAAGTATGTAAATCGTTTTGTTGTGCTAATTAGCAGAAAGAAAGCCTCAAAGCTCCCATGGTTAAATGAAGACCCTCAGCATCTGTTTCATCCTCTGAGGAGCCTGCCATTTCTTCTCTTGCTTTTGGTAAAGGCCTGAGGGGAGGAGACTCGGAATCAAGCAGGGAAGCAGAGTGACACAGGGTCAGGAGATCCAGATGCCAGCCCCATTCTGCTGTAAGTTCTGTGACCTTAGTCAAATCAAAAAAATCTCAGGGTCACAAAGAATCTTTAAGGTCTGTTAGTTCAGACAGTTTACCGAAGCTTGAATCCCTTTAATAACATCACTGCTAAGTGTTGATTCAGTTTACGCTTTACACTCAAGTGATAGAGAAATCATTACTCCCATCCCCTCTCTAGGGCTCTATCACTTCTGAAAACCCTGGAGAGGAATCGTAACCCAAGTCTTGAAGGTTGGAGACAGCCTGAGGTCTAAACAGCAACTAGCTCTTAACAGTACTGGAGAGCAGGAAGAGGTCATGAGCCCATCTCTACGGAGAGTTATTAATTATCAATTGAGGTTAAGTGATCATGTAAGGTTCCAAAAAAAGAGGAGTCCTTTACATAAGTGGCTTGCCTGTAAAATAAAAAGAAAACTGTTAGAATGTTGAAACCATGTTCTCTACATGCAAGTTTTGACTATAGAGAAAAAGAGACTTAAAGTATAATATCTACATATAAGAAATATAAAAAATTGATTATATAACAAATTACTCTAATTACAGTTGTGGTCTAGTGAAGGTCTACAAATTGTTATCAGGCTACTAGGAGATAGAAGCTTGCTCTAGAATGTAAATCAACTTTGTCATATGTTGATTATGTCATAGTTAATTATACAGACAAGAAGCTTACCGTGTGTGTGTGTGTGTGTGTGTGTGAGTGCATGCACACACATGTGTGCACCAAGACTTTCTCAGCAAAGGAAGCAATGCATTGATTTACATCCTGGTGCAAGTCCCCTATCTTAGTCTAAACAGTAATAAACAGTTCCCTGATAGGCTACTTCAAGGAGTACATAAGGTGGCATTTCCCAGAGGGACTCAAATGAACTTGTAACATCTCTTCCTTCACTTGGTGAAGTACAGCTTCCCAAAACTACCAGATGCAAGCACATCCACTGTCTTATTCAGGAGCTGATGCACTGTCTTATCTAGACTATTGTAGAGCCTTCCAGCAGGTTCCCCTGTCTTCAAACCATTTTGACACACATCCAAACCAGCCTTCACACTGCTGCTACAGGAATCTTTTTGAAACATATCTAGGTAACTACTCCTCTGCTTAAATTCCTCTGAGAGTGCCCCGATGCTTGCTGTGTTAGCTTTAACCCTTTGAGTTTAATCACCAACCATTTCCTGCCACCCCTTGACCCCTGAGATTACTAAACATTCCCTGAACACATTACATACTTTCATCCCTCTGTGCTTTAACTACCATGGATACTCTATTTGAAACACTCTTTCCCTAATTCGTCTATAAACTCCAATTCATCCTTTAATAGCCCATTCAAATAATGCCTCCTCTGAAGGTCTCAACAACTATCCTAGAAAGAACTATATATTCAGACCTTCTGTGGGAGCAGTTCAGTGCCATAAATAACAGAGCAGGCTCTGGAACTTGACTTCACAATTCCTATCTGTATAACCCTGGGCAATTTATTTAACATCTCCTGCCTCAGTTTCCTCATCCGTAAAACAGGAACAATGACTACTTCCTTCACAGGGTTGATGTGAAGACTAAGTTAACTAACTCATGTAAAGCATTTAGCACAATGCCTCCCATATATTAATAGTAAGTATTCCATAAATCGGTCTTCCCAGGTGGTGCTAAGTGGTGAAGAACCAACCTGTCAATGCAGGAGATGTAAGAGACATGGGTTCAATCCCTGGGCTGGGAAGATGCCCTGGAGGAGGGCGTGGCAACCCACTCCAGTGTTTTTGCCCAGAGATTCTCATGGACAGAGGGGTCTGTGGGCTACAGTCCATAGGGTCACAAAGAATCAGACACAACTGAAGCAACTTAGCATGCTTGCACAGTCCATAAATTACTGTGTTTCCAGACATTGTTTTCATCTCTCTGATTCTATAATGTATTATGCTTAACTGTTTTCACGTCTGATTTCTTTAATATATTGTAAGCTTTTATCAGATAGAAGTTTTAATGAGTATCATTTATCTTTTCATCTCTGTCCCTACTACATGTGTCTGGCACATGATTCTTCAATAAATACAGCAGGATATAGATGAATGAAGCCATTAAACAGGCTGACTCCAGGCACTGACCATGGCTCAGAAGGCAGTTCAGAAAAGGACTCCAGGCCTAAATTCCCCAACCCAACTCATCATAACCACAGGAGGGGACATCATCTTCAATTAGACTGTTCTACCCTGTCTGCTAGAAAGTGTCTGGGCTTTCCCATCTTCACGCTTACTCCCTGAAAGTGGGAAAGGAAACTGCCTCTCCACTCCATCATCACTCATCCCTGCTTAAACCACAAAGGAGCCTGAAACAGTGGTGAGACCCCTGCACTTGCCAGCAAAGGGCCTTGGTAGGGTTCCCAGCTCAGCCACTTGCCAGCCTCAAGATCCTGAGAATGCTCCTCAACATCACTGTTTTCTTATCCATCAAATGTGGATGTCATTTCCACCCAGTTGTTAAAGAGAATAAGCAAGCAACAAAAGAGTATGCAGTCTACATCATAAAGCACTAGGTAAATATCAAGAGCTATTATTAAATAATAGAAAAGTTGCTACTTACCAGGTACTTACTGACTGGCACTGTTCTAAGAACTTTGTAAGTTATCTTACTTAATCCTTTGAAGCAATATGATAGCTACTACTATTCCTGTACTATGATACTTGTAAGCAAAAGGAGCTGATTTTGCCTGACTTAAGTTTCAAAAAATTAAAAGAAAGAAGGAGAAGAGGAGAAAATTAAAAAAAAATTTTTTAAAGGTACTGGAGTTGCTCAAATAATGAATCAAACACAAAGCAATCAGTGCAGGCCGGGCAGAGACCAGGAGCAACAACAGAAACTGCAACAGTGAATGTCGACAGATCTGCTCTCTAGACTGCATAAAGGTGCCTGAACACAAAAATCCCCATTACTGGGTTTCAGACTCCTAAGCTAGAGAAGTTAATTGACCTGACTCAACCAGCTGCTGTGACCAGGGATCAGAACCACACTGCACAGACACCCCGCAGCTGCTGAGAAAGGGGACTGTTTACTAAGCCAGCGAGATACCATTAAAAGGGTCCACTACATTCTCATTTTATAGGAAAAGACTCCAACCTTGGAGCCTTGTTTGCTCAAGGTCCAGTTGGGGCTTATAACTGGTGGAGCCAGGTGTCAACCTAAGTTTCTGATATTAAAGCAAGAACTCTGAAACTTCCTACTAGGCTGCCTATTTTCCAACAAAATAGGTCTAGGAAACTGCCTCATATGTATTATCACTAAGTTGTCAAAAATAAACAAGGATTCCTTCTTCATTACCTTCAGAGGCCATCTGCTGGGTGGTTACGAGTCAGCCTCTGCAGCCATATCACCCAGATTTGCATCCTCCACTTACTAGCTCTGTGATTCTTAACAGGGTTCTTGACTTCTTTGGGCCACTTAGTGAGTTACTATGAGGATTGTGAGTTAATATATGTAAAGGACTTAAAACCATGCCTAGAACAAAAGACCTAGAATAGCAAATGCAATACTGAAGAATAAAAAAAATTGAAAGAATCATACTAAATGATTTCAAAACTTACAGTAAGGCTACAGTAATCAAAATAGCATAGTATTAATGAAAGAATATACACATATATCAATGGAACAGAATACAGAGAGCTTAGAAGCAGATCCACACAAATAGTCAAGTGACCATCGACAAATGAGCAAAAGCAATTCAATGGAGAGAGGATAGTCTTTCCAACTAACAGTGCTGAACAACTAGATATCCAGATGCAAAAAAAAAAAAAAAAAAAAAAAAAACCTTATATGTCTCATAGAAATTGACTCAAAATGATCACAGACCTAAATGTAAAAACAAAACTGTAAAACTTGTAGAACAAAGGAGAAAACCCAGTTTACCATAAGTTTAGAGATGAGTTTTTAGAAGCATGATCTAAATTGAACATTATTAAAATTAAAAATATCTGCTCTGCAAAAGACACTGTTAAAAGAATAAATTGATAAGCCACAGAAATTTGTAGACATTTGTAAACACATATCTAACAAAGGACTTTGTATCCAAAGAATTCATAAAACTCAACAGAAAGAAAGCCTAATAAAAATGGATAAGAGATCTGAGCAGAGATTTCAGCAAAGAAGGCATAGAGATGACAAATAAGCATATGAAAAAAGTTTTAAATCACTACTGCGTGCATGCTGAGTCACTCAGTCATGTCCAACTCTGAAACCCATGGACTGTAGCCCACCAGACTTCTCTATTCATGGGATTTTTCCAGGCAAGAATACTGGAATGGGTTGCCATTTCCTTCTCCAGGCAATCTTCCTGACTCGGGGATCACAACCACGTCTCCTGCATGTCTTCTGCATTAGCTGGTGGATTCTTTACCACTGAGCTACCTAGGAAGGCTTAAATCATTATTAGGAAATTACAAAATAAAACAATGAGATATCACAGCATATCTAATAGCCATACCTATTAGAATGGTTAAAAACCAGGAACTTGAATCTTTTGCTGGTAGGAATAAAATATGGCACAATCAATTTGGAAGACAGTTTGACAATTTCTTACAAAGCTAAATATAGTCCTAGCATGTAACCCAGCAATCACACTCCTAGGTATTTACCCAACTGACTTCAGAACTATGTCCACATAAAACCCTGCAGGCAAATGAATAGCAGCTTTATTCATAGCCACCAAAAATTGGAAGCAAGGAAGATCTCCTTAAATAAGTTAATGGATAAACAAATTGGAGTATATTCATAGAATGAAACATTGTAAAAAGAAATGAGCTATCAAGTCACAAAAAGACATGAAATCTTAACTGCATTTTGCTAAATGAAAGAGGCCAATCTGAAAAAGCCATGTTCTGTATTATTACAACTATATGATATGACATTCTGGAAAAAGCGAAACTACAGAGATAATTAAAATTCAGTGGATTAGGGGAGGGTTAAATAGGGTAAATTGGTGAAGAACAGAAAATTAATAGGGTGATGAAGCTATTTTCTATAACACTGTAATAGTGGATACCTGGATTTGTCAAAACCCACTGAAATTTACAGCACAAAGAGTTAACTTTTAGATACGCAATTTTTTAAATCATGTAAAAGATTAGGGGAATCTCAAGATGAAATGCAGAATGTGACAAAACAATCTGTGTTATAAATATATGAGACAACCTCACTGAAAGCAGTGGGGGAAAAAAAAGGTGCTCACTAAGTAACTTTGAAAATGACAAAAGAAATAGTACATAAGAAACTGTACTCTAGTGGACAAAGTTGTTTTCCGTGGGGGTCTGGTTCAAAATTCTGACACTGCTGTACACGTGTACTAGAACTGAATGATTAGGTAAATATATGGCAGGTGATGGGAACCAAGCTTACCCCATTGTTGGAGTAGGCAATCACAGATCCCCAAAGGGAGGAGGTGAAATAGACCCATGTGGATATCAGTTTGATTGGGAGACATCTATTTGCTTATGTGTAGCTTAATACAGATACAGATGGTTAAATACACATAAATTTACAAATTAATACATACATATATATTTCCCTGCTCTGTCCTCTGAGAGGGCCTGTATGCAACAGCAACCCTGTAGCAACAAAGATACTTAGTGTCCAGATCTTGGTTCTAATACTATCTTTGGAGAAACGACTGATTCTAGGACTAGAGTATATTAAAAAGGATGTGAGAGTATAAAGAAAGCTGAGTGCCGAAGAATTGATGCTTTTAAACTGTGGTGTTGGAAGAGATCCTTGAGAGGCCCTTGGACTGCAAGGAGGTCCAACCAGTCCATCCTAAAAGAAATCAGTCCTGAATATTCACTGGAAGGACTGATGCTGAAGCTGAAGCTCCAATACTTTGGCTACCTGATGTGAAGTACTGACTCACTGGAAAAGACCCTGATGCTGGGAAAGACTGAAGACAGGAGAAGAAGGGGACGACAGAGGATGAGATGGCTGGATGGCATCACTGACTCAATGGATGTGAGGTTTGAGCAAGCTCCAAGAGTTGGTGAAGGACAGGGAAGCTTGGAGTGCTGCAGTCCATGGGGTTGCAAAGAGTAGGACATGACTGAGTGACTGAACTGAACTGAGGACTAGGGCAGGAAATGTACAAGATTAGCCTGAAGTATCTTGTGCCAGAAAATAAGACAGTACTCAAAACCACCACCACCACCATCTCACAATGAGAGAAGTAAGTCAAAGGGACACAGAGCAATGGATAGAGCTTCCCATGGCCAAAGCTGGAACAATCAGAGCAACAAAGTAAAGTAGTCTTTTATTATAACCCAAAGTATAAAATGAATCATGAATCCATATGATGTAAATAAACAATTGAATAAATAAATAAATACAAAGGTGAGAAGAGACAAATTTCCTGGGCAGGAAATTTCGAAGAATTTGTGTAGCTGCTCTGCCCTCAAGAAAGTGAAGCATAACTCCCCACTCCTCCAGGTAGACTCCACACAGTAAGAGCACAGTATGGATGGGGGTAGTAACTTCACAGGGAGGAAACTTGCCAAACACTACTTCAGCTAGGGGGCAAAGGTCAACATCAACCATGACAAACCATGTGAATGACATGTGTCCTTGATAGGATGTGATGAGAATGGCACTCCATCTCTGTAGTCCTCCTCTCAAAAGTCCATAACCCCACTTCCATCATAAGAAAACCTCAGACAAATTCTAAGAGAGGGACATTCTACAAAATAGCTGGCTAGCATTCTTAAAAGGCCAAGGTCATCAGAAGCAAGTCAAATCTGAGAAAATGTCACAGCCGAGAGGATCTTAAGGAGACATGACAATTAATATGACGTGGTCCTGGAACAGAAAAGGGACACTGGGTCAAAACCAAAGAAATCTGAATGAAGTATGGCGTTTAGTTAATAATAATGTATCAACACTGGATGAAGCACAAGCTGGAATCAAGATTGCCAGGAGAAATATCAATAACCTCAGATTTGCAATTGATACCACCCTTATGGCAGAAAGTGAAGAGGGACTAAAGAGCCTCTTGATGAAAGTGAAACAGAAGAGTGAAAAAGCTGGCTTAAAACTCAACTTTCAAAAAACTAAGATCATCACTTCATGGCAAGTAAATGAGGAAACAATGGAAACAGTGACAGACTTTATTTTCTTGGGCTCCAAAATCACTGCAGATGGCGACTGCAGCCATGAAATTAAAAGACGCTTGCTCCTTGGAAGAAAAGCTATGACCAACCTAGACAGCATATTGAAAAGCAGAGACATTACTTTGCGGAAAAAAGTCTGTCTAGTCAAAGCTATGCTTTTTCCAGTGGTCATGTATGGATGTGAGAGTTGGACCATAAAGAAAGCTGAGCGCCGAAGAATTGATGTTTTTGAACTGTGGTGTTGGAGAAGACTCTTGAGAGTCCCTGGAACTGCAAGGAGATCCAACCAGTCAATCCTAAAGGAAATCAGTCTGAATATTCATTGGAAGGATTGATGCTGAAGCTGAAGCTTCAATACTTTGGCCACCTGATGCGAAGAATTGACTTATTAGAAAAGACCCTGATGCTGGGAAAGATTGAGGCCAGGAGGAGAAGGGGATGACTGAGGATTAGATGGTTGGATGGCATCACCGACTCAATGCACATGAGTTTGAGCAAGCTTGAGGAGTTGGTGATGGACAGGGAAGCCTGGTGTGCTGCAGTCCATGGGGTCGCAAAGAGTCAGACACAACTGATCGACTGAACTGAACCGAACACCGGTTCATTAACTATGACAGATGTGCCATGCTAATTTAAGTTGTTAATTTAAAGGAGGTTGTAACTGAGTATAGGGTGCTAGGGAACTCTCTGTACTGTCTTCACAGTAAATCTAAACCTGTTCTAAAACATGAAGTTTATTAAAATAAAAATAAATCATGCCTGGGGCATAATAATGTTATGTAATTATTAGCTAGTAACAGTGCTGATGAGGCTTTCCTGATAGCTTAGTCAGTAAAGAATCCACCTACAGCAGAGGAGACCAGAGTTTGATCCCTGGGTTGGGAAGATTCCCTTCAGAAGGAAATGACAATTGACTTCAGTATTCTTGCCTGGAGAATCCCATAGACAGAGGAGCTTGGTGGGCTATAGTTCATGGGGTCACAAAAGAGGTGAACAATGATTTAGCGACTAAACCACCAGAATGATGCTGGTAGTAGTAGTTATGGATTGGTGGGTAGAGTGGAGGAATACTTGCTATATGAGTCCTTTATGTTCTTCCTGTGGAAATTTAGGTTAAAGGATCCAGAAAATAAGCTGTCACTAAGCTAGTCACCAAGTAACAGCCCCTCCTGAAACCTATACCCCCATCAAGAACAGCACTGCCAGCAGCTCTATGGATTAACACTGGTGGCTTTCTAGGGAAGAGTCACCATCACCCCCCCAACTCCTGCAAATAAAGGGCAGATCACCTCACACATCCTCCAAGGCTGACAAATTTTTTTTAAAAAAAAGGGTGGTGGAAATGCAAAGATGTCAATAAAGAAACACCTTGTAATCCAGAAGAACTTCAGACCAAAGATCAAGGAACCAATTCCACACAGCAGCTACCAGATGACCTAGAAACCCCAGAAGTCAGAATGGTGGTTTTGTTAAATGGTAGCGCTCCCTGATGCATTGAGTGAGTGAAATATGACTTGTATTTCCCTTGCTTGAAATTCTAAATCCTCTATAAATGGAAAAATCTCCTGTCAGGCTGATGCACACATGGGCACTCTCCAGCTCTCCCAAAATAAACGGGATCAACACAGAGGACCAAGTCCTCATCTTCTGCCAACCTCCACACAAACCTGCTGCAGTCACATTTATACCAAGTAGGTGGGCAAGGAGAAGAGCAGACTGGATGTACAGCACTTCAAATGTGGATGCTGCTTCTGCAAGTGTCAAAAAGCCCCAAGGTTGCAATCACATTTCATTAATGAAACACAAATAAGCAGGGACTGTGCTTAATTTATCACAGAAGTTTCCAGACACTAATCTTGCCACTCCTGTCTGGGCTGAAGAGTGTTATATTCATAACACACCTTGAGAATGGAAGCTGCGACACAGAGAAGCATCTTAAATGCAATGAGTTTCTGGGGACTTCTTAACTGAAAAACAGCCAGAGCTTTTCCCAGGTACTATCGCTTTAAGAGTGACAAGAGTGCCCTCTCGTGGGTTAGAAAGAGCCCTGCATGCAGGGTATAAGCCTGTGCCAGACATCTCGATAAACTGGTCACTGCAGGTTGCGTTCATGTTGTTGGTTCCTGCTCTTTGCTTTCTCCTTTTCATTATTGTGGTGGTGTTTCAAGAGAATAGGTCATCCTCATACACAAGAAAATTCCTGGCGGAAATAAATATACCTGTTTTCAGGTGGATGGGGCCAGGTTCAGCTTCAGTTCTCTCCTGACGAAAGCCAGCATCTACCTGGCTTACAGCGTATCTTCAACACTGACTATGGACAGCTGACATCTCATCACCACTAATAATGACCGAGCCAACTCGTTAAACCGGTAGGAAAGGTCTTAAAGAAACACCCGAACAGGAAAAGTTGACCCTTTCCAAGGGGCCCAACTCTGGCACCAAAAGGGTGAAAATCAAGGGTGTTCTTGATTTTAAGAGACTTTCTCTCAAAAACAGCATCCCAGAGCACTATCCGAGACAGAGGAAAGTGATAAGTGAAAGTCCTTACAGAGAATATGGTTGTCCCCGTCCAATCACTTCATTAGAAGGCGAAAACAAGTCACTCAAAGAAAGCCATATTTATTGTTTTAAACAAAACACAGTTTGTGTTCAAACGGCAACATGGGACAAGCTACACCAACAATAAAATACAGGAAGGTCTGACTTTAGAAACTAAAAAGTGGACTCCCTTACCTGGACTCATTCCATGCATTATTGACGTGAATGAGGATTATCCTGCGATTGAAAGCCCTTCCGCCAAACAGGTTTGTCAGCCAGATGCTACCATTTGGTCTAATTTTCACACACAAGCGGGTGATGCCCTGCACTGGGAGCAGCTCCAGGGGGTGGTCCATCTCCCCAGGGGCTCTCAGTTGCCCTCTAGCCTATAGCTTATAGGGACCCAGGGGAAGCGGCAATGGAATGCCTGGCTTAGCTGAAGTTATCCTTGCATCAGAAAAGGGTAGAGCAGGGGAGGAGAGCATTATCAGTGTCCTTCAAGAAAACGCAAATTCCTATGAAATGCAAATAGGCAATAGTCACAAGAAAAAAATGTCACAATATTATTCAAAGGAATGCAAATCAAAGCAATGATGTTCTATCATTTTCTTCTTATGAGGTTGGCAAAATTAAAAAGAATGACACATCCATTACTGAAGAAGGTCTAAGGGAAGAGATACCAAAAAAAGAAAAACAAACACTAGAAAGGGGAGTATAAAAATGGTCTCCCCGTTTCTGGAGACCAGATGTGCCCAAATGCCTTAAAAAGTGTACTGATCTTACGACCTAGCAATTTCCTTCTGGGAATTCTAAAGGAAGTCGTGGACAAGCTTTTCGAATATGAAAGATCCCTTCTCTAAAAGTTTATAAATGACCACATAATGGGCGTTAAACTTTTGGCTTCAGATAAATAAGAAAACGGAGACATAGCTGAACAACAAAAATGCATCCAAGAATTAGAGATAAGTATAGATGGAATCTCCAAGCCTTTTCTCCACTTTACCACCATCATTTGCTAACCTCATGAGTAGCCCAAAGCTCAGCCCAAAGCTCATCTGTCATGTTCCTAGCTAGTCCCATGGGTTCAGAGTTATACCCAGGCATTTTATGTACAACTTAAACACTTCCAGTCTGCTGGGGGTGTTGTCTCCGTCAGAGGTCATGGCCAGCACCCTCAGCATGTGTTCCCCTTGGTGGAGGCTGATTATGGTGCAGGCTAGTTAAAGCCTCTGGTTTAGCCTTGGGAATCAATAGATGCTTCACTCTGTCAGCATGACCAAAGGCTTGTGGGCATTTCAGACTCAAAAAGTGAGCCGATTCTCACCTAGCATGATGCTTTATAAACAACCCCGACCCTTTCATCCAGAGGAGATCCACAGTGCATGATACGCACAAGTCACCTTTGTCATCACACCTGGCGGGACATATTTAGAAGCTGCTCTTCTGTGATAAATATTTCCTCTGCGTCTTAAATAATCTGGATATTAATAAGCCATTGTTAAGGTGATGGCTTTCAGGCTCTTCTAGAATGGATCATCCGTGTCCTTGGAAAAGCAAAAAAGCTCAAAGCCCAAGTAAACACTTAAGACATGACAGTGACAAAAAGACATGAATAATAAATACCTTCCAAATTATAATCTTCCTGGGAGACTTTATTTACACATTCAGCCTTTTTTTCGTTTTTGCTCTTTTTCTGGCTCTCAGGATTGAATCCTTTTGACATTTTTTCATTTAGAAAAAGACTAACAAATCCACGACAGAAAGGGAATATTGTTCCATTAATCAGACACCATACACCTCATAAATCATTACAAATTTAGATTCCTACCTTGGGTAGCCAAATGGAAAGAGCACTAGAGCCAGAGTCAGGAAACCCGGATCCTTGCGACCTTGAATCTCAAGAGCTGGCTCTGTGACCTTGGGGCTCAGTTGCTTTTCTGAGTTTTGGATTCATTCTCTGTGAAGACAATGACTGAGGGATTTCACAGCAGTCCGATGGTTAAGACTCTGTGCTCCCAACACAGGAGCCACGGGTTTGATCCCTGGTTGGGGATCAGATATCCCACATGTTGTACAGTGAGGCCAAAAAAAAAAAAAAAAAAAAAATGACTAAGCTCCTGTGTATAATCCTTTGGAAGGTGAATGTGGGATAACAGCTGGAACAGAGCTGCCATGGCCTCTATTACTTCACCCCTTTCATCTCTTTCCCCGAAGCTCTCTGGCCAGCAGATCCTTCACACCTCAGATACAATAACCCCAAATTGTCTGGCTACAGTGTATTCCTACTTTCCCTGTGGGATCCAGTGCCAGTTGTCCACAAGGATGGCTTGCTTGCTAACACATCCTTTCTCCCATCTCATTCCTCATGTCCCCAGCACTGTTTTCTGGCATAATCCCCCAATAACTAATGTACCTGGAATTCTTGTCTCAAGTCCTGCTTCTGTGGAAATTCAAACTAGAGCAGGGGGTTATGTATCTTTCTATCAGGGTCTCAGTCTTTGCAAATGGCCTGTTCTTAAATGGCTACTCTTTCCTTGTGATGTAGGAGGTAGGCCATTTTCTCCAGAGCAAACAGGAATACAAAATTTGAAAGTGACACAGCTTAGCTATGTATCTCCCCTTTAACAAGTCAGGGCAGTTCTGATGGCTCCTTCCAATACTGAGGGGTCCTAACCCAGGAATCCTCAACAAAGACAGAGAGCCATGATCTAAAGGCATCAAAACACTGGGCCTCTACCCCACTTCCCACCTGACTGCTCCCTCTCTGATAGAGACCGCCGATATGTTATTATACATTTAGAGAGGGGCCCCAATGCCAGAAATGTCAGGTCACACAGCAAGCTGAATGAGAGTTGTGGCTGAAGACTCAAGGCACAGCCACTCTTCGGTGTCCAAGAGGTTGAAATGTCAGGATCACAACCCCAGCTATAACAATGCTACAAAAGTCCCAAGTCCACTGAAACCAAGACAGCCCCTGGCTTGGCAGAAACAGGCTCAGCTGCAGCCAAGATCTGCTGAAATAGTCCTTCTGGGTCCCAACCTGCTGGATATTCAGGCCACCATTTGACTATCATTGGAAAAATCTTTGCACCCAGTCTGAAGTGCTGTCATCGTCCAGATAAAACAGATGGAAACCAAGCGGTAAGTGATCACTGTTTACCCATCTCCATCCTCACACCTCTGCCGGTGCTTCACAGCATCCCACCATCACCATCACCACCATACAAGCCACACTCCCAAGGGATCTGCTCAAACCTGTGAATTCAAGCAGAGTTGCTTTCCATGGAGGTTGCAGGAAAATGGCACTAACTACAGAAAATCTTAGACCATGAAGAGAAAGACATAATGAAGAGAGAATATGCTAAAATTCCAAGGAAACTTCAGTAAGGGAGACATGGACCATCTAAAGGGAACACAGCCAGGAGAATGGAGCGGGGTCCACCTACACTGAGACCGGACGAAACCTCTCCACTCACCGATTCCACGTCACCAGAAGAAGAGGAAATCTGATTCATCGCTGTTGGCTTTACCCGACACCTTGAAAGAAGAGTGGAGGCAGGAAGAGAAAAGGTAAAAGAGGAAAGCTTGAGGCCAACTTGAAAGTTGTATGCCTTTCACACCAGGGCGCTCAACGTGAAAGCCAGCCCCCCAGGAGGTGAGTGGTGAAGATGCCCTCAGAAAATATAAAGGAGTTATTTAACAGAGCCTGAAAAATTTCATCTTCAGTGCTAGAAGATCCTAGAGATAATCTAGTCAAGTCTCCTCATCCTTTGGGGGAGGAAGTGCAATCCAGAAGCCTGCAGGACTGTGTGCAGGAATGGGAAGAAAACCCCATTCTCCCAAGCAGAGCCCTTCCTAGCACCTCTGCCAGGTCACCTCCATGCTCCAGGGAAGGACATCAAGCTCTCATCTCAAAGGCACAAGTGATACACTTGGAGAGCACTGATGCCATCGGCACTGTGCAGCCAGTGACACAAATGGAGCTTACTTTACTGGACCCCAGTGTTTGTTCCATTCATTTATCTGTGAACAAAACGAGATTCCTACTAAGAATCTCACCATATCATCCAGGAAATGTCACCCAAAATACTAAACAGCTCATCAAGGCCCTCCTTTGCTTACAGGTCTGCTTATAGACTAATAGGGAAGCCAGACTCCCAGGAAATATACACCTGTCCACTGCGCTTCATGTATGAGCCTCCTCTTTAAATGCCTGGACACAACAGGCTGAGCCACCCATAACCTGTTCCTCACTTTACTTAGCTGAATGGCTTGTGAAGGTAAAATCTTGGGTGTTTTTCTTTGAAACAAAAATGCTTTGACTATTATGTGTCAGTCATAGAGGTTGAAAAGGGTTTGGGCCCTAAGACCCCAGATGCCAGAAAGGTTGAGAGCATTATATGCACTATCTTGGCCATTTAATTTGTTTTTGCATATTTATTTATTTTGACTGCACTGTACAGCATGTGGGATCTTAGTTCCCAGACCAGGGATAAAACTCACGCCCTCTGCAATGTAAGCACAAAGTGTTAACCACCGGACCACAAGGGAAGTCTGCTATGCTGGCCATTTAGAGAGTGACTACCAGGTGACACACACTGTGCTCCCAATTTCATGTGAATTATCTGATCTGATTCTTGCCACAACACTTATGAAACAGGCATGCTAGCCCCATTTCACAGATGAAGAAACTGAGGCTTAGAAAAGGAAAATAACTATGGTTATACAACTAGTCCATGAGAATCTGAGGATGAAAGTCTGCCTGGTTTCAAGCCTTTGCTATCCTATGTCCCAAATAAATATATATATTCATTCATTTGGTTAACCCCCTCCTTGGAACAGAACAAATTAAAGCCAGTGATAATGAATAAATGGAAAAGCCATATGAGAAAAGGCCTGCAGGATTAGAGAGGGTTGATGAGCCAGAGGACAAGTAATGGGTTCGCTGCCACTGAGTGCCTTGGGGATAGGAGACACTCTGTGGAAGAGAAAGAATGACACACTTTCTTGTGGCTCAGTGGAAATCCCATGTCAGCAGCCTCAGAACACACTCGGGGCTGAGCACTGCCTATGAAAATGTACTTTGTGAGAAAGAGCATTGCAATTTCCCAGCATTTGTTTATACATTGTGGGAGCCTCTGAATTCTCTCTGAGGGAACAGAGGGGAAAGAAATAACAGAGAGAAAGAAACAAAGATACAGAGAAATAAAGATAAAAATAAAAACATTTAAACAGTTTTGCCCTGAAGTGGGAAACCCGTTTGCCTCAAAGAGGGAAAAATGAATGAAATGGGCAAATGAAACCTAAAAGGAAAACAAACTCCAGCCCCTTGCCACCCTCCCATCTCTCAATTCTTAGACCGTTCGCTCCTAATGTGATGAGCAATTGAAATTTTTGCAACGTAAGCTCTGTAACGTACCAAAGAAACGTCTTTTAGGAAAAAAAAAAAAAACTTTGGGGAAGCAAAACTTCCCATTAACCGGCTGTTGAGGATGTCAAGCATTCACATGGAAGGCTCAAGTGAGGATGCAGGCATGTGAGCACTGCTGCACCCACCCTCTGCAGCCCAGACATGAACAGGGCTCACCTTCCAAGAAGCACAAGCTTGGGTCTCTTCCCTTCATTTCTAAATTTACTGAGGCTATTCCACAGTTCTGTAAAAGGAAAACATGAATACCCCAAGATCGTGTTTCAGCTTAAAAGTAACTTTACTGAAAAGTTGACTATATTTACTGACAAGACAGGTATACACAACAGCATTCCATAGAGAAGGATCCTTACAATGAGAGAAGGGTCATGATTAGAGAAGACTTTTTGGAAGAAACAGTACTTAGAGAGGTAGATTCTGACGGGGATAGAGAGATGATTTCAGATGAAGATGATGGGCTAAAAGAAGTGAACAAGAATGAGGAAAGAGCAGAGAATCAACATGGAGCATAGGCAGGAGATGAATGCTTCATCATTCATTCAATTTGCAACATTTACCAAGCACCTACCACTTACTAGGCACTGTTGTGGGTGATTGGGGTAGATATGGACCAAACAAATATCCTAGTTTCGTGGAGCACATGTTCTAGTTGAGGAAAACAGGCAATAAACTAAATAAACAAAAGGTACAGTCTATTAGGAGGCTTCCCCAATGACTCAGCAGTTAAAGAGGAGCCATGCACAAGATCTGGGTTCGATCCCTGGGTGGGGAAGGTCCCCTGGAGAAGGAAATGGCAACCCAGTCTAGTATTCTCACCTGGGGAATCCTATGGACAGAAGAGTCTGGCGGGCTCAGTCCATGGGGTTGCAAAGGAGTCAGACATGACCTAGCGACTGAACAACAATGACAACAAAGGACTAAAGAGAAAAACTAAGCGTGGAGGGTACTGAATGCTAGGGAAAGGGAAGTGTGGTTGCCAGCTGGTTGGTTCAAGAGCGGAGAGGGTCTTGAATTTGCAGCAGCACATGCAATCATTAGGCATAGCCTAGGCTAGAGAGAGGCATGTGGGAGAAACACCAAAGAAGAGGTCCCAAAGCACATTTCAATGAATACCGGTCTTGCTAAATATTTCCTAAGAGGGTGCTATGAGGAAAGAAATTTCAGACTAAGACACCCAACAACTTAACCCCCCCACCGGAAACATATTAAAGGTTCTGAGTTGTCCTGTGGCTCAGTCAACAAACAGAACCGTGTTTAAAAGGATGGATTTGTGAAGGCAGAGAAGGAGTTGAGTGACAGGCTGAGGCAAACATCTGATTGGAAGTAGCCTGGAGAGCAGGGAGGAGGGGGAGGGGAGGAGCCGTCAAAGTCAAAGAGGACAGGAGGATGCCAAGATGCCACTAACACAGAATCCTCAAGAACATCTCAATCAAAAGTTGAGCCACCTTCTGGGAAGGTGCCATGAATGCTAACGGACTTCTTCTGAAAGCTCTTCATCTGACAGCGATGAAAACAAGGAATTAAGAAAGGGATAATCTTCCTTTAATAAAAAGTCCAAGTTACGGCTTCAGACAGGCAACATCCTAGATCACCCCAGCAATCAATCCTGAAGGGATGGAGAAGGACAGTGCATTTTGAAAAAGCAAGAAAAGAAAGTGTTGTTTAGAATTAAACCTGGTTTAATCAGTCTACGGATGTAAAGAACATCTTAAATCATCAGTCTTGAAAAGCACATCTTGTCCACTCACGCAGACACATATAATTTAAACATCTCTTTTTCCTCGGCAGCTTAGCAGGTTGTCTGTATTTATTAAATTGCCTTTACACCTTTAGGATGGCAATAAGTCTTAAACAGCAAAGACCTAGGAAGCCATCTCTGTTTATTTACCAGGTTGTCTTAGGAAACCAGTACAGATCCAGATTATCAGTGTCACCACTTAATAAGACAACAAATTTGTAAATTAATCATTTAATCACTTACAAGTCTACATTGAAGAAAAAAAAAAAACTGAGAATAACGTAAATTTCTTTTCTGATACCACTATTCAGGAAAGCCACTGAGAAAGCAGAAGCTGATTTATACATGCTAAAATTTTAAAGCCCCTATTATACTGTCATGTGAAATTCAAATTTACCTAATTTTTCAACACATATGGAATTTACTCTCTAGCGCATAAAATGCCAACAATTCTGTGATGTCATTGCAACAGCATTTACAAAGATATATCTATTTAAAGAGCCATGCAGGACTTCCCTGGTGATCCAGTGGTTTCAGACGGGACTGCCAATAGAGGGGACACGGGTTCAATCCCTGGTCCAGGAAGATCCCACATGCCACAGAGCAACTAAGCCTGTGTGCCACAACTACTGAGCCTGTGCTGTGGAGCCCACCAGTTGTATCTACTGAAGTCTGCGTGCTCTAGAGTCTGAGCTCTGCAACAACAGAAGCCGTCATCATGAGAAGCCCTCGTACCACAACTGGAGAAAGCCCATGTGCAATAACAAAGACCCAGTACAGTCATAGATAAATAAATAAATAAAGTTTTTTAAACAAATGTTCCAAATAAAAATAAAGAACCATGCCATCCTACATCAGTAGTGAATTTCAAGTCACTAACTATTACCATAATTTAAAAAGAACGGTGTACCTGAATAGTGTTTTGACCCAGAGGTATTCAACAGACTGGTGCCTCTCAAACAATAATGTGAAAAGCTTATTACGGGGCAGATTCTGATGCAGTAGGTCTGAGGTGGGGCCTGGGATTCCGCATTTCTAACTAACTCCCCAGGGATGTCTGTAATGCTGTACATCCAGCACTCTTTGAGAGACACGTGAATGGACCATCTTCCAGGGCTGAGACTGAAGGGAAGCCGGTGTGGTTAGATGAATTAAGCTGGGTGAAAGCAGCTGAACTGTTTTCTTAGTGTGTCTGGGGATTCCTGTTGAATCTTCTATAAAAGTATTGCCTCCCTTTCTGTTTGGTTAGACTCGGAAAGCTCTGGTTAGAAAATCATATGTGCAAAATTTGGAAGAACAAACGCAAAGGAGAAACATGAAATAATAGTGTAGTGTAATAATTATAGTGTAGTGTTGGTGCAAGGCTCTGTACTCTGAGCTGCTGAGAATAATAAAGAGGGGTATTCTGAAGTTAGTCTGGGTTAATGTATAGGGTTCAGATTTTTATAAATTCTCAGTTGATTCTTGGGACCAAACAAGTTCTAGATAAGTTACTGGGAGACAAAGGCTCAGATGGTAAAGAATTTGCCTTCAATGCAGGAGACCTGGGCTCGATTCCTGGGTCGGGAAGATCCCCTGGAGAAGGGATAGGCTAACCACTCCAGTATTCTTGGGCTTCCCTTGTGGCTCAGCTGGTAAAGAATCCACCTGCAATGCAGGAGACCCAGGTTCAATCCCTGGGTCAAGAAGATTCCCCTGGAGGAGGGAATGGCTATGCACTCCAATATTCTTGCCTGAAGAACTCCATGGACAGAGGAGCCTGGAAGGCTACAGTCCATGGGGTCGCAAAGAGACACAGCTGAGCAACTAACACACACAGTACTCTTCTCATTTTGCAATAAAGAAACTGGAAACACAGAAGATATGCAAGTCCACCCAACTCATAACAGAGCTAAAATTCAACTCCAGGAGGTCTCCTGACACCAAGAAAGAAGCTCTTTCCTCTAAATTACACAACATGCCAAGGGGAGCCCCAAACCATCATTGCTAACCAACATTTGAGAAAACTACTGACGTCAAACTTTCAAAAAATAAAAATATTAGGAACTGCAGACTAGTTTGCTTAACAAAGTTGGGTGGGGGAGGGAAAGTGGATTATTATACTTACTTAAAGAAGTGATGAACATACAAGCCAACACAGGCTCACTGTCCAGCTGGAATGGAGGCTCCACTGGGGCAGGGGGATGGGTCCCTGTCTATTTTCCTTACTGCTGATCACCAAGATCCTTAAGCAGTGCCTAGTCCATAACAAATACGTAAATATTTACCTAGTGAGTGAATAAATGAATGATCCATAAAGAGGCCATCACATTCCATCATTTATTGAGCTCCTAGTAGGGGCCAAGCACTATAGGTGTAAAATATCAATAAATAAGATACAGTCCCTGACTACAAGCAGTTAAGATCTGTTTTCTTAATAATACTTTGGAAAGAAAGCTGTAGTTTCCTGCTTAATGACATTTGATGTTCTGATTGCTCCTTTCCCCTCCCATCTTCTTGGTCTCTGAGCAAACATTAGCGATCCTTCTCCATCCATTGGGCTGAACAGGATGCTTCCTCACCTTCTCATTCTGGGCCCAAGAGCCTGTTATATCCGCAAGCCCTCGTTTCTTGGGAGGTATTGTAGTAAAGTGAGAAAAACATTGGCTCTGGAGTTGTAAAAACCTGGTTCATTTATTAAGTGCTTCCGTGTGCTGGACACTTCTCTGAGCACATTACTGGTGTTAATCATTTAGTCCTCATAGCAACTGTGTAAGGGGACATCACACTATTTCACAGATGAGGAGACTGAGGCCCAGAAAGGCTAGGGACTTGCCCAAGGTCAGCCAGCTAGGAAGTGGCCAAGTGAGTTTAAAACCTGGGCAATCTGGCTGTAGAAGCCATTTTCCTAACCATACTCCAAAACCAAAACCATACTGCACCTGTCAACGTGCAGGCCTTGGACCCTACACTTTCAGATTCACGGTCTTCATCTCAAGTACGTGTCTGGTACCTGAGATGAGGGGCAATGATCCCATCTGCCTCAGGAGGAAAGACAGTCTGTTTCTTTTCAAATGAAGCCTCAGTATTGCTATTAGATACCAGCTTCTCTCCCCAGAAGTTCTTATCTCAACTTGGGAGCAAGCTGAAGAGTAATTTATTGAATTGTTTGAAAACTGTTACGAATTCTCCAACATGAAGAGGCAAGGGGGAAAAAGCCATAGTGTTTGGTATTATATTCTAACAAAACCACTCAATCTACTTTTTCTTTCACATGTTTTAAGTCCTCTTCTGGATACAGCCTTTTATCAGAGGGACTACTCGGCAAAAAATGGGTACTATACATCTCTCTCATCACCATGTCTTAAATAAACACCCCATTTCAAATATGCACAGGGACAGATGGACAGACAGACAGACAGACAGACACACACACACACACACACACACACACACACACACACACACACATATATACTTAGACACGGACATACATATGCCTACATATAAACAGACACACACACATGCACATAGATATACACACCCACGGCTTGGTTAAAAGTCCACATTGATTGCGTCCTGGGCTAGTATTTTCCTTATCACATAACAAGGCTTTGACAGATGAGTTTGCTAATGAGACTGTCATACAACTGGAGAGGAACTGCATCTTCTATAAGCACTGAAAACATTCTCCTCTCTTTAAGAACGGACGACAAGTTAGTGGTAAGGAGATTACTTTTTAAATAACTCCAAAGTTAGTTTTAAACCTTTTACTGCCAAGATCCATTTCATGAAATAAAAATAGGTTCCTCCCCACCACCCAGAAAGTCTACCATAAGGGTAAACAGAGTAAGTTCAATTTTCCTGAGAACTGGTTTTTAAAAAATCACTGTATCACAAGTTTAGGCATCTGATTTCCTTGTAATAGGGACGTAATCTCTCCCACATCCTCTCCCCACTCTGGCTACAGGCCAACATTTCAAACAGAACAAAGCCGAAGAAATAAAAGACATGGTGAACTCATGTCTAATCCTCCATGTGAACTGACTCGATGTGGTTTGCAATAATGTAGTCCAGAAGTAGATGCAAAATTCAGAAAAAAAAATCAGGTGTTTGAGACAGTGAAGCATGGTTACTACCAGCAAGTTCTGCCCTTTTGCCCTCACCAGATGGCTTAAAGCCAAAGCTGGCCACTCCTTCACTGGCTAAAAAGGTTCAAAACATGATTCTTCAATATTTTTAGGATGACTACAAGTTCTCTGATAAGGCATTTAAAGTCTTTCACAGTTTTATTCCCATCTTACTTATTGCATGCTGGCCGAGATGATTGTCTCCCTTGCTCTCTTAGCAACAGATCCTGTCCCCCTACCTTATTAGAGGCTACATTATCATCCCTCTTGCAGGTAGGCACAGCCAGACAGCTTAATTCGGTGCTTCAGAATGCCATATAACTTCAAGTCTCATCATGAAAAGGATGAAAAGCCTTTCTTCCTCTTCCTAGTGGCTACACGAATGTACTCAGTCATGTCAAACTCTTTGCAACCCCATGGACTGTAGCCCACCAGGCTCCTCTGTCCTTGGGATTCTCCAGGCAAGAATACAGGAGTGGGTTGCCATGCCCTCCTCCAGGAGATCTCAACCCAGGGATAGAACTCGCTTCTTTTGTGTCTCCTGCATTGGCACACAGGTTCTTTACCACTAGTGCCACTTGGGAAGCCCTGGCAAACCAGACATGACCACATGTACACAGACAACACTCTTAAGAGATGGTGGAGCACCAAAATAAATGAAGCCTGTGTCTGGAAGACATATTGCACAAAGCCAATTAACCTTTCTAAACACCCAGCTATGCTTACACTATCTCATGAAAGAGAAACAAACTTCGATTTAAGTCCCTGACTTCTTAAATCTCTGTTCCAATAGCTTAGCCTCTTCCTTAATGAATTCACTCATCTGGAACTTCTTTCCTAACCAAGACAGAATTTTTCCAGCCTTCCCGACATTCCCTCCCATCTCCATGTCTTTGCTCTTGGGGATACCTGCCCCTGATTGGGACATCCTCTTTCTGACCAAATGCATTCATGCTGCAAGGTCTATGTACTCTCCTCTCTCCCCTCTACAGATTCCTCCACTAACAGATCCCTCTTGCTTAGAGATTCTGTTGCCCTTTGAATCTGAAACTTCTGCACTTGATCAGGTACTAACTGGAACGGGACCTAATAGTTTCATGGATATATCCCTTCATCTCTCTCTGGGAGAGGCAATGCAGCGTATTGTTATTGCTGTTCAGTCACTAAAGTGAAAGTGTCAGACTCTTTGCAACCCCCGCCAGGCTCCTCTGTCCATGGGATTCTCCAAGCAAAAATACTGGCGTGGGTTGTCATTTCCTTCTCCAGGGGATCTTCCCAACCCAGGGATTGAACCTGGGTCTCCTGCATTGCAGGGAGACTCTTTTCCATTTGAGTCAGTTCCGTCACTAAATTGTGTCCACCTCTTTGCAACCCCATAGACAGCAGCATGCCAGGCTTCTCTGTCCTTCACTGTCTCCCTGACTTTGCTCAAATTCATGTCCATTGAGTCAGTGATACTATTTAACCACCTCATCCTCTACTGCCCTCTTCTCCTCTTGCCTTCAATCTTTCCCAGCATCAGGGTCTTTTCCAATGAGTTGGCTCTTTGCATCAGGTGGCCAAAGTATTGGAGCTTCAGCTTCAGCATCAGTCCTTCCAATTAATAGGCAAGGTTGATTGCCTTTAGGATTGACTGGGTTGATCTCCCTGTAGTCCAAGGAACTCTCAAGAGTCTTCTACACCACAATTCAAAAGCATAAATTCTTCAGCACTCATTAGAAAAGCCTAAAATACCACATTTCCCCTCCCATGAAGACATGAAGGAATAGGTCCTTCTGACAAGAATGAAGCACCCTAAAATATCTATTATAATGAAGATGTTCAAAGAATTTTACTTCGTTTTATTTCCAGACAAGAGGAGCTGTATATGTTATTTTTCCCAAAATATGGTTATAGAACTGGCGTACAATAGCAATTTTAATAAATGTTTTAAACTGCAAATATCCTCAAGTATTTTCTAGGCTTTTTCTGCCACAAGCAAACATGATGCTGACCATCTGCATAAAAGACAAGCTTCAGTCTTTCATGCTTAAAAAAAAATGAAAAAGAATGCTATCTTTTGTTGAATCTTGACTCCCCAGATTTGACCTGGATTCTCTAGCTCTTCAAGCAGCTTGAACAGGGGCCACGGGGGACACAGGAGGAGCTATTTGCTTCAGAGTCTGGCTGGAATATTAGACTCTTTCAGTCTGGCATACAAGTAGTTGTGGTCACCTCTCAGGCCACCAGAGGTAGACAGACATGCAAGCTCATTTCTTCCCTGTGCTACAGACAAGAGGACTCTCTCTCTCAGTCAGGAATGAGACAGCTCTCAAAACTCGTCTCCACAGGCTATGCAGGGTGTTTCAATCCAGCATTATAAAATAGGCCAGGCTGGCCAATCAAAACATGCTTTAGGCCTGCCACAAAGGAGACTGGCTGGTGCCAGCTCAGTAGATGGAGCTGCCAGGGACATCCCAGCATGGGGCACTAAAACCAAGTCTCCAGGCTACTCCCCAAAAACCAAGTCTCCAGGCTACCCCAAAAAAACCAAGTCTCCAGTCTACCCCCTCCTCCATTCACCTCTGCTTTCATCCAGATTAACTCGTCATTAGCGATTTCAAGAAATATTTATTGAGCTGAGTACCTACCATAGGCAAGTCATTTGAGTATACAATAAGAAATAAGACAGAGCCTCAAGGTTGTTACAGTCCTGAAAGAGGCAGAAATAAACAGATCTCAATATAATCTGAGAAGCACTATGCTAAAGGAAGTGCGTGGGAGTGGTTAGAGATGAGGACAGGCAGGTAAGCTGGGAGCCATCTGACTACCAGGGCCCCTGAGATGGACCTAATGCCCATCAGGCTCCAGGTAGGTGTTAGAGCCACCCCTTTTTTGTTCCTTACCTGGCAAGTAGGCCTTCCCAACCTCACCAGTACTGCAAGGGCAGCCAAAAGTAAAAGGGGCATGAATTGCCCACAGCATGAATGAAATACCTTGTAAATGCCAAGCAGGAAGAAGGCAAAACTCTCTGCTCAAAGGATTTTTTTTTCTAACTTTAAACTGTTTATTTTGTAATGGGGTATAGCTAATTAACAATGTCACGGTAGTTTCAAGTGAACAGCGAAGGGACTCAGCCATACATATACATGTATCCATTCTCTCTCCAAACTCCCCTCTCATCCTGGCTGGCATATAACATTGAGTAAAGTTTCATGTGTTATCAGTAGGTCCTTGTTGGTTATCCATTTGAATATATCTGCTCAAAGAATCTTGATATCTACTTCACAGAGCATCAGATGAATCCCTTTCACCATCAAAATCAATAAGAGCTGAGACAAGGGACAGGCAGGGGAAGCATCTACTTCTGCATCAGAAAACCAAAATTAGATCAATTACATCATTCAAGAGCCTAGTTTTCACGATGAGAGGCACCACCTGTATAAACCAGTGATTGACAGATACATCTAATATGTACATTGAGCACAGCAGTGAGGAAGTACAGAGGATCTCTCACTTTGGAATGAGGACTGACCTTATTCCTCCTTAAGACGTGTGGGGATTCAGAGCTTCAGATCTTAGTCCCATACTATTTCTATCCTATTCTGCTTTTTACTTCCTCTATCATTGGGAAAGAGACAAGCATGAGATTTCACAGATAAAATCTTAGAGATCATCTGGCCAGTCCCTCATCTACAGGTGAAGAATCTGGGGTCAGAGAAGGTAAGTGCCTTGCCCTACTGGTAGTGACAAACTGGAATTAGAACTCAGGCCCTGAACACTCACTCAAGAGCTTGTCCCACTAATCCTCTCTGAGCCCAGAAGCCTGGCACTAGACAAGTACTTATTTGGGAAAGATTATGTTTTGCTTAGAGACCTTTTTCCTTTAATGCCTCTCTCTCTGAGAATCTATGTCATGAAGACATAGCTATGAGGACAAAAGCTGTCCCTGTTTAAGAGCTTTCAGCCTGGCTTCCTACAGGTATGAAGGCAAAGGAGTGGATCTGCAAACACTAAAAAAAAGAACACATTGCCACCAAATATGTGTTTCCTCCCAAGAAACAGAAAAAATTCATGAGAGTGTACATGTGTGTGTTTAGATGTGTATATACATGCATATTTTTTACATGTATTTGTATCTGTGTGTGAATGCAACAGTGCTGTATACGTGCATATGTGTGTCTAAGAGTTGTGAACGTGCGTGTGTGTGTGTGTGTGTGTGTGTGTGTGTGTGTGAAGGTCTCGTTGGTGAATTTGCATGTATTTGTCCATTTAGGTTACTGTAACAGACTACCATAGACTGGGTGGCTTATAAACAACAAAAATTGATTTTTCACAATTCTGGAGGCTAGAAGTACAAGATCAAGGTGCCGGTAGATTCACTGTCCGCTGTCAACCTGTTTCCTGGCTCATAAATGACTCTCTTCTGGCTGTGTCCTCACACGGTAGAAGGGACAGGGACCTTTGGGTCTTTTTTACAAGGGTTCTGATTCACAAGGATCCCATTCACAACAACTCCACCACTCCTCCATGGCCTAATCACCTCTCAAAGGCTCCATTTCCAAACAATATCACTTTGAGTAATAGGACTTAACATAAGAATTTGAGGGGCACCAAAAGCATTTAGTCTATAGCAGTGTGCATATATATGTGATTACATGTTTGATTGTGTGTATATGTAATTGTGGGAAACCAGGGTTCAATCCCTGGGTCAGGAAGATCCTCTGGAGGAGGAAATGGCAATCCATTACAGTATTCTTGCCTGGAAAATTCCATGGACAGAGAAGTGTGGCGGGCTATAGTCCAGGGGCTCCCAAAGAGTCAGACACAGCTGAGCAACTAAGCATGCACGTATATGTAAATATGTATATCAGTTCAGTTCAGTTCAGTCGCTCAGTCGTGTCCGACTCTTTGCGACCCCATGAACCACAGCACGCCAGGCCTCCCTGTCCATCACCAACTCCTGGAGTCCACCCAAACCCATGTCCATCGAGTCAGTGATGTCATCCAACCATCTCATCCTCTGTCGGCCCCTTCTCCTCCTGCCCTCAATCTTTCCCAGCATCAGGGTCTTTTCCAATGAGTCAGCTCTTCGCATGAGGTGGCCAAAGTATTGGAGTTTCAGCTTCAACATCAGTCCTTCCAATGAACACCCAGGACTGATCTCCTTTAGGATGGACTGCTTGGATCTCCTTGCAGTCCAAGGGACTCTCAAGAGTCTTCTCCAACACCACAGTTCAAAAGCATCAATTCTTCAGCGCTCAGCTTTCTTTATAGTCCAACTCTCACATCCATACATAACCATTGGAAAAACCATAGCCTTGACTAGACAGACCTTTGTTGGCAAAGTAATGTCTCTGCTTTTTAATATGCTGTCTAGGTTGGCCATAACTGTCCTTCCAAGGAGTAAGAGTCTTTTAATTTCATGGCTGCAGTCACCATCTGCAGTGATTTTATGTATATATTCTTAACTCTATCATATAATCATGGAGGGGAGAAGAAGGAAATGGAAATAGGAATCTTTATTCTGCTGGTTTGGGCTGTGTTTACAAAACTACAAATCTGTCTCACTGGATACTTACTGAGGGATCACCTGCCTAGTAGCCCTTTTTAGTATTTGGTAGATGGAAAAAGTTACTGTACTGAAGTTCTAAAGAGCAAATGAAAGCCTGAAGAAATGCACATACACACACACACACACACACACACACACACACACACGCATTTATATAGAGATATAGATATATGAGAAGCTATGATTAGGATGGCTTTTATTTAAAGAAATAACAAATGTTGATGAAGGTGTGGAGAAAGAGAACCCATGTAAACTGTTGGTGGGAATGTTAATTGTAACAGTCATTATGAGAAACAGCATGACAGTTCCTCAAAAAAACTGGAGGTACTATATGATCCAGCAATCCCACTCCTAGGTTATATATGAGAAGGAACTGAAATCAATATCTTGAAGAGGCAGCTGCACCCCATGTTCATTGAAGCATTATTCATAATAGCTAAGATATGCAAACAGCCTAAGCATCCACTGATGGGTGACTGGATAAAGAAGATGTGAAATAGATAGATAGATAGAAGGGAGTATCCTTCAGCCAAGAGAAAGAAGGAATTGTTGTCATTCATGAAAACATGAATCGACTTTGAGGAAAATATGCTAAGTAAGATAAGTCAGACAAAGGAAGACACATACTTAAAAGTGTATGGTATTATTTACATGCGGAATCCAAAAAACTGAACTTGTGAAAACAGAGAGTAGAATGTTGGTTACCAGAGGCTGGGGGATGGGGAAGTTGGAAAGATTTGTTTTAGGGTACAAACTTGAAACCAACAGGTTAAAAAGATCTGGAGATCTAATGCACAGCATAGTGACTACAGTCAACAATACTGTAATATATGAAACTTCAAAGTTGCTAAGAGACTAGATTTTAGTAGGTCTCAACACACAAAAAAAACAATAATTATGTGACTTCATAAAAGTGTCAGCTAACGCTATTGCAGTAATTGTATTGCAATATATCATGTACCAAACCAATACACTGTATTCCTCAAAATTATACAATGTTATATGCCAATTATAACTCAATGTGTTAAAACATTGAATTATAAAAAAAAAAAAGAAGTAGCAGCAGCAATGATACACCAAGTCAACAAATACTAGGTTTCACTTCTCTCCATTTTAGAAAGAAATCACACAAAAACTCATTGAGTTGAACAGTGGTATTTTACTTGTAAGGCTGTTTGTATCTACGCATGATGACCAATTTAGGGAGGTGCCCACAAAGAGCACGAGAGCTCATGTGATGTGGGCTACAAAGGGTCAAGCAATAAACTTTGGCCCCGTGGCTAATGCATTTGTTGAAACTTCCTAACTGGTCTCCACATGACCAGGCTGGCAATACCAACATTGCCCTCAGGAGGCACCCTACACTATCCCCTCATGAGGAAGCTTGAAAGAGGACACATCACCCCAGGACATTCTCCTTTGGCCCCCCTCTAAAGCAGCAGTCCCTAGCCTTTTCGGCACTAGGGATCATTTCTGTGGAAGACAAATTTTCCATGGACTGTGGTGGGGAGGATGGCTTGGGGATGATTCAAGTGCATTACATTTATTGTGCCCGTTATTTCTATTATCATTATGTTAGCTCTACCTTAAATCATCAGGCATTAGATCCCAGAGGTTTAGGACCATTGCTCTAAAGCATTAATGGGTTGTCTTCCTAAAACACCAGAAAAATCCCCTTCACAAGCCCTTCTGAAAATGATTTTACCTTATGTTTAATAAAAAGTGACATCTTTTCAATTGGCACTTTTTTACATTCTGACATTGCAGCCTTCTTGGCTAGACTGCACAGTCTTTTAGAGCAAAGACCATGTATTTCTTCCTCCATATCCCTAAAACCTGTCATGGTGCACAGAATATATTTAACTGAGTCGAGATACTACCTAATATATGTCTAAATACCACAGAAACAAGTTTTACCACAAAAGCAGGAAGATTTGTTCTTGAGGTGATGCAACAGTATTTAGAGCATGATTCTGAAATTATTTAAGCCATGCCAGTGGCTTACCAAAGAGTATTGGGTCAAAGATTTGGGGAAGACTTCCCCAGGGCACCAGTGAATTCAGAGTCACAAGCAGTTGAAAGCAAGAAAAGCATATTCAAGTAGACATGTCCTGCTGAACTAGACAAGCGGTTTGGCCCTGGGTAAGGGACTGAATCCTTTAGAAGGATCTCTAGCCTAGACAATCACCATTCTGAAGCCCACAGTAACCCACAATTTCCCTTGTGGGGACTTGACCTTAACTGGATGGAAAGGAAGCCAGTGATGTTATTTGCTCAAATACACTAGTCATAAAGAATCCATCTGCCAACACAGGAGATGCAAGAGATGTGGATTTGATCCCTGAGCTGGGAAGATCCCACTGGAGAAGGAAATGACAACCTACTCCAGTATTCTTGCCTGGAAAATCCCGTGGACAGAGGAGCCTGGCGGGCTACAGTTCATGGGCCCTCAAAGAGTCATACACAACTGAGCTCACACACTGAAGATTACACATAAAGAATTATTAAGTCAAAATTTTCTGCGCTAATGGAGGTGGAGGGCAGGGTCATTCTCCTCCACTGGAACTTTCTACTTTGAACAAATTGATATGAACTTTCATCGCATTTGTTTGGGTCCTATCTCTTTCTATTTTGTACTTCTTGACCATTATCACTTGGATCACCTGCCTCTCAGAAACATGTTTCTACCAAAACACTTCAACTATGGAACATGTTTATTTAGAGCAAGTTTTAAAAAGTCATCTTATTCTCACACAACTGATCATTAGTTCCCCAAAACTCTGCCAAACATTAGATCTACAGAACAGCTAGTAGCTGAGGGTGCCTGAAAAAATGTTGAGAATACAGTAAATCCTCAGGTTTCCCCAGACAGAGATAATATAATAGAAAGAACCAGCTTCACAGAGTTTCTTCCAGGTAGTCATTTAGCCTTGCACTAACCTCTTCCCTGCTTAAATAGACAGGGTGGCAGAGGAGATGGCAATAGAGTGGACTGAAAACAGATTCCTAGGCAGGCAAACCTCACTTTCAATCCCTCTTCTGTCATTTTCCTGCTGTATAATTCTGACCAAGTTACTGAACAAATCTGAGTTTGGGCTTTCCAATCAAAAAAGTAAGTTACAAATATCAACTTTATAAGCTATTATAAAACTAGGTAGGATGTCACTTTTCAAGCACTTAGAGCTGACACTGGATAAACAATGGTTAGCATCAGTACCAGGATGTGTATGAGAATAGTCATTTCTAAGACCTATAGATTTCAGCAGACTTTGGGGGAAATATCTCATCAAAGGGTTAGTGACAAAGATTATGATTCCAAGTCATCCTAACCATGGGATTGAAAAGAAAGACATAGCTTCCCAAATATTTCAAACTTTCCTAAACAACAACAAGGTTCCTGAAATAGGCATGCACCAAAGATGTCATATAATTCAGGGGTCACAGGCCTTCCCAACTCTGATGCTTACCCAACTGTGAAAGCTATTTAGTACCAAGTATCTTCTGGGGCTTGCTCATCTAAAGAGAGTATTTTACACACACACACACACACACACACACACACACACACACACACACACACACACTTTGGTAGACAGTCCTCTTGGGAATTTTTTTTCCTGTGAAAACCAAATAGTATAGAATTAGCTTAAAGATCTCTACAGAGAATCAGAGAAGACACCACTCAAAATTGATTCTATATCCTATTATATAGCACATGGAAACAAACAAAAATGTAGTACCTATGAACAAAAAATAAAATAAAATAAAACTGAGTCTATCAAAGATGACTAGATGATAATTACAGACTTCAACTTAACCACTAATTTCAAAACCCTCACACATTAGCAAGTCCTATAAATGAATGAATGTATTTGTTAGGCACACATCAAGGAACAAAGTCTACTGACAACAAAGCTATTTTGGAGAAAGTTTGCCTCCCAACAGAAGTAAATGCATTTAAAACAGCTGTTGACCAGGCTCCTGCCTTTTAGTAAATCCTTTGAATTTTGTTTCTAGAAGCGCATCTATAAATGGCCTATAGCTGTCTCTTTTTATTAGCTCTTTACAATGCAAGATATAAATTTCTCAAATAAAGCACCTGTAATGAAATTCCACTGTGAGCCTGTTTGTGGTGGGCAGCATCCACTTCCCAGCCCTGTAGAGCGGATTCCAAAAGACTGCAGACAAGCCACCCCCAAAGGCCCGACCCCACAAGAGCCCACTCCACGCACCCGGCTCCAATGGAACCAGAGCAGAAAAGTCTGAGGTGTGCAACCAAGTCACAGATTCAGGGGTACAACTCTAGGATGGGGTGGAGCCTTTCAAGAGCACTGCTGTGGGGGCCCCTTTGCCACAACACAATTAGGGACATGTGTGACACCTGGACCAATCAGATGTGCCCAAGAACACAGTAGAGCCCCATGGACAGAAATCGACAACAGGAAGGAAAGCAGTCACCTTTCTACCACATGCCCGTGTGCTGGGTTGGGCCTGGAAGACAAGACTTTCCCCAAAAAGAGGAGAGATGTCTCAGGTGGCAGGTAGCCTTACCATGGTTCTCATTGGTTCAGGTTCACAACACAGTATAATTAGCTAGCATACTTAATAGCCATTAAAGCACACAGGCTCTTTATTATAATATTTTTATTTATTTGTCTGCGCCAGGTTTTAGTTGAGGCCCAAGGGATCTCTAGTTGCAGCAGGTGAACTCTTAGTCACAACATGTGGGATCTAGTTCCCCAACCAGGGATCGAACCTGGGCCCCCTGTATTGGAAGCACTGAGTCTTAGCCACTGGACCACCAGGGAAGTCTCAGAAGGACATAGGTTCTGGAAGTCAGTCCCACATCAAATGAATTTTGATGCTGGCCCTTGTTAGCTCTACAATTGGGGCAAGTGATGGAAACATTCTGAGCCTTCATTTCCTCAACGGGAAAATAAGGATAGTGATATCCACCTCACTAGATGCTGTAGTAAAGGAGCTAACTTTTGTAGAAACTCCCATTTTGTCTCTGTCTTATCAGTAGATACTCAATATTCGGTTCATTTTTAAAGCGAGTCATGTGACAACATGGAAAATATATTAAGTTCAAAAAGCAAAGCATTAATATAAACACAGCTTTGTGCCATGCAGCAAACAAATATACAAAACCGAGTAGGAGGAAATCTGCTAGAACCATATCCATTCTATATTTGCACTGGAGGGATTATGAGTTAAGTTTTCTCTCTTTCCCCAAATTTTCTTTGAAGAAGAAAATGTTACTTTTATAATGGCAAAATTTTACTGTTTTAGTAAAAGTGTTAGTTGTTCAGTCATGTCTGACTCTTAGCAGCCCCGTGTATTGTAGCCCACCAGGGTCCTCCATCCATGGAATTCTCCAGGCAAGAATACTGGAGTAGGTTGCCATTCCCTTCTCCAGGGGATCTTCCCGACCTAGGAACTGTACTCGGGTCTCCTGCATTACAGGCAGATTCTTTACTATTTGAGCCACCAGGTAAAAGCTACTTATTAAGACTCAGAGTTTCTTTAAAGAGACAGTGTTTCTGAAGCAGGATGGTTTTTATGACATGAACACAGACCAGTATTTTCTCAAGGCAGCCAGTAGAATACTAATCACAGCCGGAGTTCAGTGGCCACACCTCACCATCAGGAGCACACAAACGAGAGTCAGGGGAGTATCCTGAGAAGGCTGAAGAGGTCATGGTCGCCAGCTGCACCCACTAACAAAGAGGAAGCCCAGGGCCTCTCCAGATACTGGGGACAGCATGAACCCCCTCTGGGTGTCCTTCTGGAAGCCGCCTTAGAATAGGACTCCTCTCAACAGCAAGCACTGGAAGCTGCTCAACAAGCTGAGGCCAGGGGCTGGCCTTGGGACCACAGTGCTTGCTAGGTTTGTGGAACTGAGGTGGCCTCAATGCCCACATACCCACACACACTGCTGACTGCAGCCTGTGGCAGCAGGAGACCACACTGGGGTGCCAGTCTCTTGGATTCTTGACCTGCAAGCTGTCTGAAGCCACTGCCCAATATAAACGCTTTGGACTGAAGCTTCTCACTGCTGTTGGACTCTGGTGAAAATGAAATCTCTCACCATCGAAGGACCTTATGTGACCCTGAGGACCAGAAGTGACTCTCCTTACTTGGATTTCTACCAGTTTATCATCCCAAACCAAGCCAAGCCAGGACATCGAGGGATCTGTGGAGTCCGTGAGCAGGTAGCCACCATGAGGGCGTGAACACAGTGGCCTGCAGGGATGCCCTGGCCCCTCCCCTAGCCACCCAGAGACCACCTCTGAAGGCATGGACTGATTGAAAAATGGTTCTGCCAAACTGAAAGCTGATGGAGTCCCCTGGACTGTTAAAGGTGGGGGGAGAGGGGGTCACAGAATACCACAGTACTGGGATTCCCTGGTAGCATCAGGAACTCCCAACCCCTCTGTACAGGTGATACTATAGGACATGCCAAGTTTGTACAGGAAATAACTTCATTGCTTGTACTGAACGATGGGTTGAAAGGACTGAGGGGAACAGCAAGAGCAATGGATTCCTGAGGAAGTACTGGTCCCTGGGTTAGGACAGACAGCCTAGGTGGCCATCCCCAGACACTGCATGCTTCAAGTGACAAAAGGAGCCTCTCCTGCCTTGGGAGGTATGGGGATTGGGGGGTTGGGACACTGACCTCTATCTTCCTTCCCAAGACCCAAGGTGATGCCTAGATTGACAACAGCCTCATCAAAGTCAGCACTGCTATGACCAAAGAAGATGCCTGGAAACAAAGCTGTATCTGCCACTCAAGACTTAGGGCTCTATTGCCTCAGACTCCCACCTTGCTGGCCTGGCTGATACTTAAGGACGTGAGCCATCAATGGATCTGTCCGCTGAGTGACTCTACTGATATGAGTTCAGACGCAGGATCACTCGTGTCCTCTGTTAATGGCACCTGTAACAAAATTGGAAAGGACTCTGCAGGGAGTCAGGTGTTGCTGACTCATACAGGCAATCTGGGCAGAGGGATAAGTTGTCTCTTCAAGCCACAAGCTGGCAACAGCAGGCAGAGACAAGGTATAACTGCATTAGTCAATGATATTTAACAACCACTCCCTAGTGTGAGTCACTGGCTCTCACTTGACATGCTTCTTTGTGGTCCTTAATGAGCTGTGGCCTTTCCCCTGGAGAAGTCTTGTTGCCTCAGGGTCTTAGACCTACCATCTGGGTGCGTAACTGCATATAGGTTAGAGGGTCCCCACTCTGCTGGCCCATCGAAGGGTGGCAGGTGACATCCTTCCCAAGGGGAAGATTGACAATTGGTTCCACTCAACTGTCTGAAATTAAATACCTAGATAGCACACGGGCCCTAGAAATGATGATACCCACCCTCTCCTTGACCATGGCAGAAATGCCTAACTCCACCATGCAGCCCATTCAGGACCAACACGGCTCACTGAACTCACCAGCCAAGCTGCTGCTGAGTAACCAGATCACCGTGGGGTTACCTGCTGGCAGAACAGGGTGTTCTAGCCAACACCTCTTGCTGCATGTACATCAACAATTCGGGGAAAGTAAAGAATGAGGTGGAGAAAAATCATGCCAAAGCAGGATGGTTATCATCAGTAAATCCACAGTTTCCTTTACACTCACTTTGACCTTTCCAGCTGGCTAAACTCTGACATCTGGGGCTCTTGGCTGAGTGTCATACTCCCAAGAAAGTCTGACCTCTTCACAAGGTCCTGTTAGTGGCCCTGACCACCTGCTGTTTCCACTGGGCAGGCTCTGTGGGGCTCTGTGAGGCATGAACCACACAGAACCCGCTGTCTCAACTGAGCAGGCTCTGTGGGGCATGAACCACACAGAACAGCTCTCTGCCTCATGCGCAGGTGGCCCACGGTCCTGCTGAGTGTGACAAGCTTTGCTTTTCCTAGCATCACACTGAGGGCAGGGGGTGGACTGTTGGGGTAGCATGCACTGCATAACCTTCATCCTCTCCCCAGGATTGCCAGTGGGAGCTTTGGGCCTGGAACATTCCCTTATATGGAGGCCAGGTGCCAAGCTGCTACTTGGCTTGACATTCTTCCTCATTAGGAGAAATCGTCCCCTGTTCCAGGAGGCAGTGAACTTCCTTGTATTGCCTAAGCATGTGTTTTATTCGGCACCTGGCCAGCCCCACCAGTATATTTGCCCCCTGCCCTCTCCACAGGAAGAGAATGGGGTCTTCAACTTCAGCGGGGTATATTCAGTCCATCCCATGTATTAGGTATCTGGAGTGACTCGCTGGCCATGAGAGACAAGGACACCCCACAGATGCTGATCCTGCTGCATCATTTCTCCTTTCTAAGTAAAGCACTGTTCCAACCAGCACTTTGTGTGTTAAGTCCTCCTTGGAAACCTGGAGCGCAAAGGTGCTGCAGTGAGCTAAGGTCTGTGGGTTGGCATTGTCATGCTCTTTGTCATCATCCATGTGGTAAGACTCCTCACCTGGCACTTGTAGCTGGATCTTCCTGTTCTACACATAGCAACGTCAAGAAGCAACACCTGCTATGTGGAAAAAGATAGCAGGTTGTGGAAAAAGATAGATATGGGGTGAATTACAAAAGATGAAGTTGAATCATACAGGGCCTTAAAGATGTGATAAAGACTGCGGATGCTCTAAGGTAATGGGAACAGTTGGAATGTGTGTACACGGTCACCTACCTTGTGTGGAGAACCCCAGGCACACAATCCATGGCTCATAACACTAACAGAAGGCTGTCTCCCTGAACGAGCAGACAGCCCTTTCATCACTGAAATCTCAGAAGACAGAGACCACTGATACATTATCAAGTGCCCTTGTGGAATCTTTATTCTAACCTCTTGATGCTACTGAAAATAATAATACCTTCCTCAGCACCATGGTGAAGAATAAAAATAAGATAATCCACATAAAATGGTGAAAACACTACAACCCATAAGAATATCATAAATGTTTATTATTTCAACACACAGTAAAACATGAGAACAGAAAAGCCCGCTTAACACACAAAGTTTGTTACAAATAAATACAGACTCTTGACTTTATTTCCATTTCAGATTTGCAATAAAGTCTACATACTTTATTTGAATAACATACTACTTGCCACAGCCCGTTTCGTTGCTGTCTTAGTCAGTTTGTGCTGCTAAAAAGAATAACATAGACCGGTGGTTTAAATAAACATTTATTTCTCGCAGTTCTGGAGGTTGGAAAATCCAAGATCAAGGTGCTGCAGATCCGTTGTCTAGTGTATAGAGAGCCACTTTCTTGATGGATCCTCACATGGCCAAGAGAAAAAGGAGAAAGACAGACAGAAACAGAAATGAGGACAAAGACAAAGGACAGAAAGAGACAGAGAGATAAAGACAGAAAGAGAGATGGACAGAGGGGAAGCACGCTCTCCCCATCTCTTCTTATAAGGGTACTAATCTAATCACGAAGGTTCTACCCTCATGATCTCATTACTTCCCAAAGGCGCCATCCCCAAATACCATCAGACTGAAGACTAGGGTTTCAACATATGAATTTTGGAGGGCATACAAACATGCAGCCCATAACAGGTACTATGTACCCCTTTACTACCATCTGTTATTAAGAGAGTAGAAAATTGATATTTTTTGGCGAAAGCAGATACAGTATCACTCTACTGCCAATAGAAATATTACTAATGGCCTGGGGCCCCCATGATGGCTTCTCATGTTGATTAAAGCCCAAGTCCCAGGGACATTCTTCCTCAGAGGGAGTTGTTTGGGCCTTCCATGGTGCGTGGGTTCCTGTAACACCAGCTTCCTTGTTTACGCATCCACCCACGTCTTTGAGCACATGCATTTTATGAAGCTAATTACCATGACCACACAAAAAAATCTTAAAGATGATTCCAGAAATCTATTTCCTACCTCAAAACTTCCCTTTTAAAAACACCACTGAAGACCTGGGAAACTATGGATTTTATTTTAACCACTGTCTTACGCGTCTTTGAATTTTTGAAACACAAGATATAGTTTACTGAAGACATGAAGGTTACAAAGGCTCCTGGACTCAAGAAGGCTGAAAGAAGACATTTATCAAAGATCCTGGCTGGAGTTGTTTAGCACTATCATTTGAATGTCCACTATATGCTAGGTACTTATTATAGTATGTATCCTGTTCTTAACTGTTAACATGGCATGGTAGATATTATTATCCCTGTATTACATACAAATTAATGGAAATACAGAGCAGTGATATAAGGTGCTGAAAATAAAGGTGGAGCAGGGTTTCTAACATGGCTCTGACTCCAAGGCCAACACTCTTTCTTCTGTTAGATCCTGCTTCTTAGAGCAACAGAACCATACCCTTTATATGAGCAAGGAGATGCTCACTTGATTAGGAAAAAAACATACTTTATCATGAAACGTATTCACTTACATCTGTAAGAGACATTCACTGCTTGCCAAAGGGGAAAAAAAATGAAAGAAGAAAGACTTTTCCCTTAAGGGCATCACTACCAAGTTTCATGGTTAGTAATTAAGTCCATTTGAAACAGGGGTTCTAAGGTTAATGAGTGAGTGAGAGAAAGAGGGAAAGAAATGTAGAGGAAAAGCATAAAAATGACACTAAAGAGATGTAAGGGCACGGAGAGGCGAAGTATTAAGAAAATAGAAGGCTTCATGTGTTCTGTTTTTCTTGAAATATTAGAAGTAACTTCCTTATCAGCAAGACTCTTGAGACAGACTCTGAAAACATCTTTCAAGGCAAAGAAATGAGGCCCTTTACTATTGAGGGAGGGTTTCTATATTAACATAAGTCTTCCAAATACAATAAGATTTCCCAACAAAATCCCAGGAGACCTTTCTGTCTCCAACACCAGGAGGAAGATTTATACTAACTGAATATGGCTCTTCAGCAGGGCCCACTCAATTGGCTCCATCTATCTGAATAAGATTCTAACACGGAAACTGGGAATTAAAGTAGGAGACTGGGGTGGTGGGCATCAGTGAACACCTTTACAAGGGAACAAGGCACACCCTGACTGGTATTTAAAAATATATCAGGATGAAACACATCTTGCTGTTAAAGAGAAGGCAGAGAAATGAAAAGGAGTCACCCCCACACCTGCAAAAGCTGAGATAATGCCAGGAGCAGTCCACAACAAAGATTCTGAATCCAGCTACAAAGGAGTCTGCTGTCTGCTGATGGGAAACACATGCTTTTTTGTACAAAGAAACCCACTTCTGATCTTCTGAATGTATTCTAGGTACTGAAACAAGATGACAAAAGATGCTTTATGGCTCCTTCCAGATGGACCACAGAGTCTTGCACTGCAAGTTCAAAGGGGTTCAGTGTGAAGCAGAGTCCCAAACCACCACACATATTCTGATCACCAGCACTCACTGTTTCATCATTCTGCTGTATCCAGACCTAAACGTTGTCAAATCCTCAGACCTTATCAAAGTTGTGAGCAACCTGGTGGGATGCAGTGCAGAGGCAGTGCAAACACAGCCCACAAGCACCATGAGAAGCCACCTGTCTTCCTGCAGAGGAACGAAGTGAGAATGAATTGGACACTAAATGTTTATTTAACTTAGAGAACACCTCTAAATCACATCTTCAAGGAGACGTGAAATACACTGTTAGGTGAGAAACAAAGCCCATCTCATATGTTTCATGTTGTGTAACTATCTCCATCTCACACTTGGCCATTGTTGCTTGCAACTGTCTGGAAGTTAAGTATATCTTCCCAGGAGTGCCAGGTAAATGCTGCACAGACAGAAGAGAAGAGCTCCCACAGGGATCTTGTCTCATGTACATTTCAATCATAAAGTGTTCCAAGTTTGCCAATGGGTCTTAGGAGGCTCAGGTAAGAGCAAAACAGGTAAATGAAGGTCCTAGATACACACAGACACAAATAAAAATTATTCTGAGTCATTAAGTGTGAACTGTTTCCCCCACTAGATCTCTCAACAGTATGTGCCAGTTCCCTGGTGACTCAGAAGGTAAAGAATCTGCCTGCAATACAGGAGACTCGGGTTCAATCCTTGGGTCAGGAAGATGCCTTGGAGAAGGGAATGGCAACCCACTCTGACTGAGCAACTGAACTTTCACTTTACTTCACAAATGATTGCTAGGACTCTGTGCCTCCCCACGATCCAGTCACTAAACAGTGAACAGCTAGCTGGTGCAGCAGAAGCCAGTCCAGTGTGGTGGCCAGCCAGCACTGTTCTGAGTGGCTGTGCTCATACCCCAGCCACAGGCAAGGAGCCAAGGGATGTGAGTCCGACTTCCACTTCCTGTCCAATGTTATGCATGTATGCATGCTCAGTCACTTCAGTCATGTCTGACTCTTTGCGACCCCATGGACTGTAGCTCACCAGGCTCCTCTGTCTATGCGATTCTCCAGGCAAGAATACTGGAGTGGGTTACCATGCCTTCCTCCAGGAGATCTTCCCAATCCAGGGATCAAACCTGCATCTCCTACACTGCAGGCAGATTCTTTACCCACTGATCTACCTGGGAAGTTCATCCAATGTTATAACCACCTCCAATAGCTGAATTAGCTATTCATTTACTCCACAAAGATTTACTGAAGTTCTTGGCATGAGTCAGACACTGCACAGGCCCTGTGATACCAGATAAACAAGAAAGACAGACTCCCTGATCTCCTGGATTCATAGACTAAAGGGCAGGGAAAGACAATTAAACCAATAGTTACGGCCCAGCAGCATCATCAAAACAGTGGTAGAGGAAGCCTGGAGCACAACGGGAATGCTTAACCTAAACTGAGAAAGCCAGCAAGGGAAGGGAGGGAGTCCTGTGAGGCATAAAGTCTGGTTTGGCTAGTGGATAGGGAACTGGGGCTAGTGGGGAAAAAAGCAAGAGATGAGGCTGGAAGGGCTAGCAGAATCCAGAAAACACAGGTCCTTGTAAGCCACATAAAGGAATATGGACTTGATCCTAAAAGCAAGGACTTTTACGTTCTACAAAGATCATTGGTTGCACTGAAGAGAAGGACCTGGAGGGAAGCAAGACTAGAGGTAAAGAGGAAAGAAGTAGAGAAACTAAGGCACACAGAGATAGAGAGAAAACAGTGTCCTGAGCTATGGCAGTAGCAGAGATTGTGGTGAGAAGAGCGTGGACTCAAAAAGATTTAGAAGCAGAACTGATGGAGCCTGGGTATTGACTAAACGTAGAGATGTCAGAGAGAGGCACCAAGGATATTATTACCTGGGTACCTGCCTTGGAGAAATGGATGGATGTTACCACGACTCCCAAGATTTGAAGACAAAATGGGACAGAAACAAACATGGGACAAAGAGTCAGAGTCCCACTGAGGACATGCTGAGCTTTGAGGGACCTGCAGGGCAACTCACTGCAGTCATCCATCCAGCAGCTGAATTAATGATGTCAGGAGAGGAGTTGGGGCAGAAGACACAAATTTGGATATCATCAGTCTGAAGATGGTAAATAAAGCCATGAACATGGACAGAATCATCCAAGGGAAGTGTGGAGTGAGAAGGGGAGGGAAGTGAAAGAACGCTGAGGTCAGAACTGTGAAATGGCTCACAGTTAGGGCTGGCAGACTGAAAACAGTCTGCTGAGGAGCCCAGAGAAAGGCCTGAGGATGGTAAAAATGAGGCCGAGTGCCGACCAGCAGCCACCTGGTGATCAATAGTCCCAGTGCCTTATACCCGAACGGGATTTAATTCGTGGGTCCAGGACCACAAAGGCAAAGGGTGAGGAGAGGATGGGAAATTTTTAATTCACTTGATCTTCTGCTCCAAGAATGGATTACAGCAGACAGAAATCTCGTTAGGCTGAGAGGGGCTGTCCCACAAAAGTATACTGCAAACCACAAACGTAGGCCACATTTATATTTTAAATTTTCTCATAGTTACATTCAAAAAGTAAAAAATAAACAGGGAAATAAACTTTAGTTTCATCTGCAGGCTAAGTCACTTCAGTCGTGTCCGATTCTTTTCGACCCTATGGACTGTAGCCCGCCAGGCTCCTCTGTCCATGGAATTCTCTGGGCAAGAATACTGGAATGGGTTGCCATGCCCTGCCCTTCAGGGGATCTTTCCAACCCAGGGATCAAACCTGCGTCTTGTATCTCCTGCATTGGCAGGTGAGTTCTTTACCACTAGCACTACCTGGGAAGTCCTTTACTTTAATATAATAAAGCAAAATATTATCATTCACTAAGTAATCAATATAAAAATTCTTAATAAGGTATTTTACATTCTTTTTTTGTGGCATGGAGCCTTTGTAATCTACTATGTATCTTAGCCTTAGAGGAGATCTTACTTGGACTAGCCACGTTCCAAGTGCTGCTCAGGAGCCACACGTAGCTAGCAGCTACCATACTGGACAATGCAGATTTGTGGTTTACACACCAACACTTTACCTTTCTCCACATTTTATTTAAACAAATAAAAACTGAAGAAGGGTATGATCAACAGGAGCTCTCTGAAAGGCCTAGGTGGCAAGCAAGATATCAAATCCAGATGAGGGGGAATGGGAACAATTAAGGAGCATTTTCTTTTATAACACCGTCACAAAAGGAAAAGACGCTGGGGACGGGCTGACCTCGTGCTTGATGCTGAACAGTGCAGCAGACAGCTGCTGTAAAATGCAGGTCAGAGCTGGTTCCCTATTAGGAATAAGTCAATACAGCTTTTTAATACACAGTACATGGAATACTGCATGTCACCATCCAGGGACATGCTACATTATGCAAGGTCAGGTGTGGAGACTGCAACCAACCCCTCCCTGGCCCAGTCAATGTCATCTAACCAGGTTTCCAGCTGGAGCTTCTCAAAATTGTTTAGTCGCCTCTTCACATCACCTTGAAAGGGTGCAGGTGATTTATTCATCACAGGGACACCAACAGGACTTGGCTCAGGCTCTCCTCCCACCCCGAGCTCATCATCAGTGAGACAGGCCCCCCAAAAGGAAGGGCAGATGGAGGTGGATTGAACTGCCCAGCTCAGGATCTCCTGGCACTCCAGCAATCACCGTCAGGAACCCAGCTCAATTTGCTGGCCTCACTTCTTCAGCTTTTGAGGCCTCACAGCTGCATCTGAAACTAAAAGCATTCTTTTTCTCTTTGGATAACTCCAAAAGCTGTTACTTAGACACTCTCACCCCTGGGGGGTGAGGAAAGAGGAAAAACGAAAAGCCTGATACTTAAACCTAGGAAATGGAAGCAGAACCATGCCTACCCTGCCAGCCTTGTGTCTCACATGTCCTTATTTTCCCCACCTCCTATTGTATACTTTAATAATAACACACAGTTGGTGGGCCCCCTCCCTCTCACGCACATACATGCACCCCCACCACCACCACACACACACACACTCTTAAGAGGAGAGGCAGAATAGTGTTCGTGTAGTTAATAGATTAGGCTTTGAAGAAAAATCCAAATTTTACTGCTGACATTTGCTAGCTGTGTCACCTTTGGCAAATGACCTCTACGACCGAGTTTTCTTATCTGAAAAATGGGGAGAATAACCATACAACCTCACAGAGATGTGTGAGGATTAACATGAGGTAATGTACTGAATAAGTGAAATAGAAATTAAAATGAGTAGCACTGGCCCTGAAACATGCTAAGAAGAATAGGTGATCACTATTACTTATTAACCACTAAGTAAGTAAGTATTAGATGCTCAGTCACGCCTGACTCTTTGTGATTAACCACTACAGGTGTGTAATACTACCATACTACCATAAGTGGTAGCTATGATTATTGTTCTTAAAATCCCTGCTCCTTTCCTCAAAGCTCACCTCAGCTATTATCTCTTTCTGCTGGCTTTTTCTGTCAATGCCACTCTACCAAACCCTTTAGTGCCACACGTAGACACACACTCATAGGACTTCCCTGGAGGCATACTGGATAAGACTGTCTGCCAATGCAAGGGACATGGGTTATACCCTTAGTCCAGGAAGACTGTACATGCCATGGAGCAACTAAGAGCCCAAGAGCCCAAGAGCCACAACTACTGAGCCTGTGTGCCAAAACTACTGAAGCCCATGCACCTAGGGCCTGTGCTCCACAAGAGAAGCCACCGCAATAAGAAGCCCAAGCAATAAGAGCTAGGCCCCACTCGCCACAAATACAGAAAACCCACACAAAGCAGCGAAGATCCAGCACGGCCAAAAATAAATAAATACAAATGCAAACTAGACAGCATATTAAAAAGCAGAGACATTACTTTGTCAACAAAGGTCCGTCTAGTCAAGGCTATGGTTTTTCCAGCAGTCATGTATGGATGTGAGAGTTGGACTATAAAGAGAGCTGACCACCGAAGAATTGATGTTTTGAACTGTGGTGTTGGAGAAGACTCTTGAGAGTCCCTTGGACTGCAAGGAGATCCAACCAGTCCATCCTAAAGGAGATCAGTCCTGGGTGTTCATTGGAAGGACTGATGTTGAAGCTGAAACTCCAATACTTTGGCCACCTCATGCAAAGAGCTGACTCATTTGAAAAGACCCTAATGCTGGAAAAGATTGGGGGCAGGAGGAGAAGGGGATGACAAAGGATGAGATGGTTGGGTGGTATCACCGACTCAATGGACATGGGTTTGGGTAGACTCTGGGAGTTGGTAATGGACAGGGAAGCCTGGTGTGCTGCAGTTCATGGGGTAGCAAATAGTCAGATACGACTGAGCAACTGAACTGAAATGAAGCACACACACACACTCACTCAGATTTGATGCCCCTCCCTGGGCAGCTGGTACTTCCAACTCTGCCCGTTCTTAACTTAACAGTGCTATATACAGTAACTATCTGCTTACGGTCTTTGTTACTTCCCTACAGCAATGCTTCTTAGTGCTTTGAGGAGATAAAATATGAGCAGAGACATGAAAGAAGGGAGAAAAGGAGCCATGTAGATACCTGAGGGAAGAATGTCCCAGGCAAGTTTAAAAAACAACAACTGGCTGGAGCAGAGAGAGTGAGGCAGAGAGAGGAGAGGAGGTCAGAAATGCAAGGCTGAGTGGGCCAAAGGGTAAGGCCCATGACCCATGGAAAAGGATGTGGATGTTTTTTTCTGAATAAGATATAAACTTCCTGGAGGGCTTGTGCAGAGGAGTGGTGTGACCTGACCCACATTTTTTAAAGCCATTCTGGCTTCTGTGAGGAGAACAAACAGTAGGGATGCAAGGGCAGACACAGGACAACCAAATGAAAAGGCTTGGGCATCAATGCCGCAGGTGAGAAAATGTGGTAGGTGAGGTGGTAATGGTAGAGATCCCAGCAGGATTTGTTGATGGACTGGATGAAAGAAAAACAGGGCAACACCTTCATTATGGCCCTTAGAACTTGGTGTGAAAGTGTTAGTCGCTCAGTGGTGTCTGACTCTTTGTGACTCATGGACCGCAGCCCACCAGGCTCCTCTATCCATGGGATTCTCCAGACAGGAATACTAGAGTGGGTTGCCATTCCCTTCTCCAGGGGATCTTCCTGACCCAGGGACTGAACCTGGTTTCCCTCACTGCAGGCAGATTCTTTACCATCTGAGCCACCAGGGAAGACGTAGGAAGCCAAATAATGGCTCCCAAAGTTATCTATATTCTAATCTCCAAAACTGTGAACATGTTATTTTCCATGTTAAACGAAACTTGCCGACGTGTTTAAATTAAGGATGTTGAGATGGGGAGATTATCCTGGATTATCTGGGTGGGCGCAATGTATCTGAAGGGTCCTCAGAAAGGAAGTACAGGGACAGGCGGGTCAGAGTCAGACAAGGAGATGTGACAATGAAAGCAGAGGTCAGAGTGATGCAGGACCACCAGCCAAGGAGTACAAGCAGCCTCCAGAAGCTGAAAAAGGCGATGAGACGAAGACTCCAGGAGGAACACGGCCCTGCCACCCCATTTTAGAACTCTGACCTCCAGAACGGTAACATAAATTTAGTGTTGTTTTAAGTTAGTAGTAATCTGTTACACCAGCAATAGGAAACTCATATACCTGAGTTGATTATGATGCCATTTATTGAGACAGAGAGCACTGGGGAAGGAACAGGAATCAGGAGCTCTGTTAGGTCAAAAACCTGAACAGACATTTCTCCAAAGAAGACACACAGATGGCCAACAAACACATGACACAACGTTCAATATCACTATTAGAGAAATATAAATCAAAACTATGAGATATCCCTTCACACTGTCAGAAATGGCCATCATTAAACAATCCCACAATAAATGCTGGAGGGGGTGTGGAGAAAAGGGAATTCTTATGCACTGTTGGTGGGACTATAAATTGATACAGCCACTATGGAGAACAGTATTGGCTTCCTTAAAAAAAACTGAAAACTACCATATGACATAGCAGTCCCACTCCTGGGCATATACCCAGAGAAAACAAAAATTCAGAAGGACACGAGCACCCCGAATGTTCACTGAAGTGTTCATTTACAATAGCCAGGACATGGAAGCAATGTAAATGTCCATCAACAGAGGAATAGATAAAGAAGATGTGGTCCATATATACAATGGAATATTACTTCACCATTAAAAAGAATGAAATAAGGCCATTCTAGCAACACAGATGGACCTAGAGATTGTTATACTGTAAGTAAGTCAGACAGAGAAGGAGAAATATCATATGGCATCCCTTATATGTGGAATCTAGAAAGAAGTGATGCAGATGAACTTACTTGAAGGCAGATTTTTTACCCCTCTTCACCTCTCTTCCAGGTCAAATAAAGCCAGCTCATTTACCCTCCTTCACAGAACTCAACTCCTAGAACTCTTCCCATCCTCTTTGCTTGCTCCTATGTGTACTATGTTTGGCTGCAGTCCTCCTAAAATATGGCCTTCCATGCAACACAGTAGTCTGACCAACGTCAAGTATAACAGAACCATCATAGAGTAAACGGCTGGAATTAAAGGACTTAGCAATCATTGCTTCAATTATTCTTGAGCAATCCCAAAGATCCATGACATGTTCTAGGGTAAGATTTCACTGATGTACCAACAGTTCATCGGATGATGCAAGCAGTGTTTGGGACAATCATTTAGAATCCAGGTGCCCAGCATCTTTCTAGCAATAAAACCTGGAGATTCCCTCCCTGCTCTTGGGTGCAATAAAACCTGTGAAATGATTACAAACTCAGATTTCTCATGAAAATTTGCCACCAAGCAAAGGAAGATACTTTAGTAAATAAGGCTCTGCACAGGAAACACGTGATCTCTAACAGAAATATGATTTGGGACAAACAAGGATCTATATTAACATTTCCATATTCACAAGTCTGAAGGTTTGGGATGGCCTCAAACAGTATCTTTTGCAAATGTCGTGTGCCCTCCATATACATATCAGTGAAGCCAAAGAATGTGCTATCTTATACACATGAAATAGGCAGTATTGTGTGTACAAAACTTAACTAAGAAAGAGGTCCCTGAGTTCCACAACCAGCTCTGCCAGGCACTGCCTGACCTTAAAAAACTGCCACTCTTCTGGGTTTCAGTCTCTCCGCCTATAAAATGAGATGATGGAATGAGTCAGGGATTCTTCACCTGCTGTGCAGGGACAGAAAGGCCAGGTGAGATGTTTACCCACTGAACTTTTAAAGATATGGATGTGTACATTTTAAGAATAAAAGAGCCACAACATTTAACAAATTCTAGGCATTGTGGTAACTGCTTTACATAATAACAGTCATAATATAATGAGCAATACTAGTACTTAAATCGGAGAAGGCAATGGCAACCCACTCCAGTACTCTTGCCTGGAAAATCCCATGGATGGAGGAGCCTGGTAGGCTACAGTCCATGGGGTCGCTAAGAGTTGGACACAACTGAGCGACTTCACTTTCACTTTTCCCGATCATGAACTGGAGAAGGAAATGGCAACCCAGTCCAGTATTCTTGCCTGGAGAATCCCAGGGATGGAGGAGCCTGGTAGGCTGCCGTCTATGGGGTCGCACAGAGTCGGACACGACTGAAGCGACTTAGCAGCAGCAGCAGCAGCAGCAGTACTTAAATGGAGAAGGACATGGCAACCCACTCCAGTATTCTTGCCTAGAGAATCCTGTGGACAGAGGAGCCTGGTAGGCTGCTGTCCATAGGGTTGCACAGAGTCGGACACGACTGAAGTGACTTAGCATGCATGCAAGCACTAGAGCAGGAAATGGCAACCCGCTCCAGTGTTCTTGCCTGGAGAATCCCAGGGACAGAGGAGCCTGGTGGGCTGCCATCTATGGGGCTGCACAGAGTCGGACACAACTGAAGCAAGTTAGCAGCAGCAGCAGTATTATTTTACTGAAGCACACCACTCTGATGCAGTAAGTACTATGAGTAACCCATTTTATTGATAAGCAAGTTGAGATTTAGAAAGATCAGGTAACTTGATGGAAATCACTCAGTGTGAGAAAAGCAGAGGTGGGGTTTCCACACAGACCTGAATCCACAGATCCTGTTCTTCTCTACTGTTCTGTAGAGTTTCACACTGAGCTCGGTAACTAGGTAAGAGGAGCAGCTGGTAATCACACCATGGTAGAACTGTCTTTAACTTGCCTATTTTCAGAGTAGCACTTTCTCACATCTCAGCAGTGGTTGGCATAGGCTCTTCATTCTAACTAGAAGACCAGAAGCCAGAGCAGAGCAAGAGACCCTCCATTAGCAGAGCTGCTCACTCCAAGAGCTGAGGGTGGAGCAAAGACAGAAATCAGAAAATGCAGTTGGTCATGCTTATAAACAAACCACATTTTTAATTTATGCTAGTAGTACTGCTGCTTATATCACCTTCAAAAAGAAATAAGACCTGACTGAGCTGTAAAGACACAGATGACAGAGAATACTACAGGTAAAATATCATTTCTTATTAAGGTTTTACACTCAGATCCATAAATTATCCTGTTAAAGTGTTTCTGCTTAAGCAGCAGAGTTTCCTTGGAACACATTTTCCTTCTTGGGAAATGTTAGATGAACTGAACTTCTCCTGTTCCCTTGTATCCTCAAACTAAACTAGAGGATCATTGACTTTCCATGACTTAACAAGCTTTGAGGCCTGCTTACAATCAAAAGATGGGCCTAAAGCAAAATTGTAATACATGTCTATAAATATCTTCATACACAGAAAAAAAATAATTTTACATTAGTCACTGAAACTAACTCAGGCTAGTTTTAACACAAAGTGGGGTGAGAAGACTTTTTAGAGGAATACTATTATGTTATGGAATCCAAGGCTAAAGGACACAACAAATGAAATTTTTATCTTCAAATAGTATGCACTATCTGATCCCAAATGGATCAAATGTATGTATATTTACCACTTTCCCTGAAAAAGTATAGGAAGACTCGGCACCAAGATATTAACTAGAGTAAGGAGTTCTATTATAGTTTTCATATTATCCTGTCCTATATTTTTTCCTTGTAGCATTTATCAGAATTGTAATTCATTACTTGTGTAATGGTTGGTTATCAATTCCTTTTCCTCAAACAAGGACTCTGTCCTACATCAGGCTCAGAGTTCAGTTCAGTTCAGTTTAGTTCAGTTCAGTTCAGTCGCTCAGTCGTGTCCGACTCTTTGCGACCCCATGAATTGCAGCACGCCAGGCCTCCCTGTCCATCACCAACTCCCGGAGTCTACACAAACCCATGTCCATTGAGTCAGTGATGCCATCCAACCATCTCATCCTCTGTCATCCCCTTCTCCTCCCGCCCCCAATCCTACCCAGCATTAGGGTCTTTTCCAATGAGTCAACCCTTCGCATGAGGTGGCCAAAGTATTGGAGTTTCAGCCTCAACATCAGACCTTCCAATGAACACCCAGGATTGATCTCTTTTAGGATGGATTGATTGGATCTCCTTGCAGTCCAACACAGTTCAAAAGCATCAATTCTTCGGCGCTCAGCCTTCTTCACCGTCCAACTCTCACATCCATACACGACCACTGGAAAAACCATAGCCTTGACTAGACGGACTTTCGTTCGCAAAGTAATGTCTCTGCTTTTAAATATGCTGTCTAGGTTGGCCATAATTTTCCTTCCAAGGAGCAAGCGTCTTTTATCAGAGTAGTGATAATTAAACTTCTGAGTGATGGAATGAGAGATGCTTATTTTCTTGTTTCTGCTTTTCTCTAGAAAGGTCTAGAATCGGGGCCTGGAGCACGTGGAGGAGTCAGGGATGGATTCTCCCTCTCTGATTTCATCTTCAGTTCTCCATTCCTCCATTCTGGTCTCAGGCCACCCAACATAACACAGCCTCCTAACAGCTCTTCACTTTGGTCCACTGTTTCAGCCATCAGGAAAGAAACTAACTTCTCATTCTCAGAGTCAATTCCAATACCCCAGGGGATCAAGTAAGAAGAACCCCTAGATAAACCCACTGTGGCTGAGATGCAGAGTGGCCTAATGCAACACCACTGTCTCCATGATAATCATGGAGATAGACTGATAGGCAAGCAATTTCCAAAACAGCAAGGGGGCTAATGCAGGGGTGGCCAAACTACATGCAAATGAAATGTGTTCCCTACACATTCTTCCTAAAGGAGACATTTAAATCAGCTGAAAGCGCGGAGCTCAGAGTCCAAAGTTCTCAACGTGGGTAGGAGCTTTAAGATCTGACCCCTGACCTCTGCTCTATCTTCTCTGCGGGTATACTCACCTTCCCACGCTGAGCAGCAGTCACCGCATCTCTGTGATGAGAGAAGCTCCTTCTTACTTCAAGGCCTTCACATAAAGTCATGGCCTTCTGCATACCTCCCATCTAGCTACTTCCCCCTAGCGTATCTTCCACTTAGACTTCCTCATAATACCTACAGCAGAGCAGATCACAGATGCAATTAAAAGGCTGTGTAGCCACGTCTCTATTCAAAACAGATACCCAACAAGGACCTACTGTAGGATGCAGGGAACTCTGCTCAATACTCTGTAATAGCCTAAACGGGAAAAGAATTGGAAAAATAACATGTGTATGTATAACTAAATCACTCTGCTGTACACCTGACACTACCACAACATTGTTAATTAACAATACTCCAATATAAAGTTTAAAAAAAATTTAAAAGGCTGCGTAGCTTTTCATTTGATGTTTTTCTTGTCTCTAATCCTGTAAACTTAATGAGAACACAGCCTATCTCTCCTCTCTGAATCTAATTCCACAGTGCCTAGCACAGTACCCTGATAGCAATTTAAAAAATTAGTTAGCAAATTAGCAAAAATGAGTTAATGTATATTTTCAAGTGAAAAAATGAGCAAGTGAACCAGGCCAAATCCTAAACTTTCAAATGTAATGGTATCCAAAAGGTAGGAGTAGCCTAGAATTAAATAAAGTATTTCTCACACCTCATTTTCCAACTCAGAACACTTCCTTAGACAAGAACCAATTGGCAGGTGATGGCTGGCAAGGACAACTGCGAAGGCATAAAGGGTGCTTTGTTATATCACAGCAACTCTGAAAACAAAGTCAAACTGTGATCCACCAAGAAGCAGAGTTTCTGCACTCAGCGAAGCCAAGTACATGTTCCTGTCCCCAATGCTTTTCTGAAAATAGGTTATTAGCCACTCATCTGAAAATCAGAAACCCCAAAACATCAAGGTTCTTTTCAACCTAAAATCAAAAGATACATTACCAAACGACCATTGCTGAAGACCTACTGCCCTTATTCTGTGTAAATAACTTCTCCTGTGGTTTTAATGTACTAAATGTGACTGAGGAATATGACTGTCATGTAGCAAATTTAAATTCTTCTGACAGTAAAAAAAGTTGTAGCTATTCCGATCAGTCATAAATTATTGGGGGTGAGAGTTTGCTACCCAGTTTACTTAAAGACATACTAAAATATACTGACACAGGAAATAGATGAAAACCAAGCCTAAGCTCCGAGGGCCAAATTTCCACCATGAAGTGCCTGGAAATATATCCTGAAACATAATACATCTAACAAGTGATTCTGTAGTAACAGTCTCACTAATTTTTTTTCCTTGAAAAAGCAAGCCCAATGTTAAAGGGTAAAGAACAAAATATGAACTGTGTCATTATTTTAAGTGAAGACAAAGCCACCAGGTCAATTATCTGCTATTGTGGGAATGGACTTCTCTTGATCTTGGCACACTCTGTGCTTTCTTTAGGATATCTCTTCTACTTAAAAAGCTCTCAGATCCAAGAGAGGAGATCTACCATTTCCACACACTCCTCAATGTGTCCCTTTCTTGGCTAGTCCTTTCCATGTAGGTTTCTTCTTCAGCTGAAGAAATATCTTCTCTTAAAAGGAATAGAGAATACTTAATTATGTACCCTTCATTTTAGTAAGACTTGCATTTTGTAATGAGGAATACAGTATGCTCATAGTAGAAGCTGTAAAACTAGAGAAAAGCAGAAACAGGAAAATAAGCACCTCTTATTCCCATCACTTAGAAGTTTAGTTAACACTACTCTAAGCCCGGTATAGGACAGAGTCCTTGTTTGAGGAAAAGGAATTGATAACCAACCATTACACAAGTAATGAACTACAATTTTGATAAATGCTACAAGGCAAAAATACAGGATAGGATGCTATGGAAACTGTAATAGGACTCCTTACTCTAGTTAACATCTTGATGCCAAGGCTTCCTATACTTTTTCAGGGAAACTGGTAAATATACATACATTTTTATCCAGTTGGGATTAGATAGGGTGTACTATTTGAAGATAAAAATTTCATTTGTCATTTCCAGAGCTAACTTCTACAGACAAAGGAGTTGTCTGTCTCAGAATTTCCCTAAGAATTCCCAGGAAACAATAGCAGGCAAGACAGCCATCAAAGAGTCACAAATAGTCACAGACGAAACCAAGGAATTGTTTTCTAGGTCTCTCTGAAATAGTCAAATAACCTTTGGCCAAAAGGAAGCCATTGTTGACTGTTGGATGAGGTCATCACATCATACAAAAGTTATAATCAGAAGCAAAAAGGAACACATTTCAGATTCTTCTTCTTCCTTTTACGATCTTATAAAGTTGCTCACCCACCATGACTTTATCAGAGTTTTAAGTTTGCAGATAAGATCTTATAACAATGTCATTTGGGAACTGCTTCACCTGATCTGTCCTTTAAGATCTAGAGAGATGGTCAAGACTGGCTAGAAACCCCCTCAACTCCATGCCCAATAGAAATACAAGTCTCTCACTTAGATTTCTGCAAATTTCTATATGTGACTACATCTTTTGGTCAAACTCCGCCTACAGGATTTTATTTCCACATCTGATACCTCTGTTACACTCAGCATTAATTTAGACAAATTATGCAGTTGAGTTTTCCACAACTGGGAGAAATTGCACAGCTCAGCACATCCAAACGTAATGGATGAGCCTCACCATGGGGAAAACTACCTTTGTGACCATGGTACCTCCCCTGCCTAGTAAATATTCAAGTTTATTTTTGAAATGTATTTGGGTACTGGTCTCTGTCTCCATTATGAAAGAAGCAAGTCTTCTATTTCACAATACGTGACATCATTCTAATTCCCCCAGGAGTATCAGTATCCATGTTTGCATTCACATTAAGGTTTATAAGGTATAGATAACTGAGATCAGATTCTTTCCTGAGAGTGAGATTCCAGGGGAGAAAAGGATGTGGAGAATAGAACAGGAGGGAACTAAAAGGATAAAAAGGAATTATAATGAGGCCCTTTGGGAAGAAAGTAGAGAAAGAGGAAATGAGCATGGCCAGCCCCACTGATTTCCATCCAGATACCCATAAGCAAACAGACAAATTAAACTTCAATGATAGTTCCGAGTGCACTGCATGATCTTCTCATAGATAGTGTGCCTTACAGTTTTAAAAATGAATGTTTAATTTGGCATATGCTCAAATACTTTCAAATGGCCATTTTTTTACAGTGGAAAATCATCTTAATAATTTCTTAGTAGAGGAAACCATAGGCGTAAGAGTTAATGTGATCCCTTTCTAAACTTGAAAGAACACCCTCCTCAGCCTGATTCTCAGCTAGGCTCTTCTTAACCTTCTCAGTCAATTCCAATACATCAGAAGAAATTTCCCGGCTTGGTTTTCAGGGAAGAATGACTTCATCCAGGCTCTGCGTGGTGCCTTGGCAGAAAGCCAGGAGCAAGCGATGCAGATATGGCCACAGCTTCTCCACGCTCAGCCTAAGATGGGATCTGCCAGGCCAGCAAGGAATGCGGGTTCTGCAAAAATGCTACAGCAAGTTACTCTGGCACTGAGCAGAACACACTACCCATTGACCAGACAGTGAAGATGGGACTTGTGCTTCTTCTCCTTTGAGTAGAATATTCAGAATGATGTATGGGAAGTTCTAGATAATGAGCCCCTTTGATCAATTATATCATAGTATATGATATATAGTATAAGGTGGAAAGGTGGAAAACCTAATAATGGAAGACAAATGTCCAGCCCTTGAATCTCATGCCCTCTCCACCTCATCTCAATTTATAGGAGGTTTTGGTTTTCTGTATGGAAACACAATACCGTTCCAGCTTGAGAATTCTCCTGTTACTCTTACTGGAGAGGAAGCAGTAAGTGTGTAACCAGAAAGTCAGCAAAAAAATTCTATTCGTTTTTTGTAATCAGTCAACTTCTGTTTATGATGGAAGTCAATGTAAACCACAGCAGCAGTGAAGCCCAGGCACTGTTGTTCTTTTCCTGTATTCTAGGACTCTGAGTGATATATGATTTCTCCTAGGAATGCAAAGGCTACAGCAGACCTGTCAGAGAAACTATAAATCATCCAACAAAATAATATGAAAACAGAGTCAATGAAACCCCTCACAGAGTGGCAGCTTTCTGATTAGCTGTCATATTACTGTGGACTAAGGAACCCCAAAGGAAGATGCTCTTTTCTTTTAGGTATAAAAATTATCATTTTCTTCAGACATTACACATACACACACACACACGTATCTACAGATTTGAGAACTCATTGTATTGGTATTACTTTTTTCAAAATGACTGAGACTTACCTAACCCACTATGCCTAACCATAACTGAGATTTTCTTTTTCCTCTCTCCTAGGATCTTTATTTCAATCAAAGTGTTTAAATTCTCCATAAAACATTTTAGAGACCCTACATACCAAGTTTTAGAAGGCTGACTAGATTAAGATGATGCCTTTGCTAAGGACATCTCTTTGATTATGAGTAAGTCTGCACAGTTACTTCCTTTCTTTTTTAACAGCCCTGTAAAGTTTCAGTGATGAACAAACAGGTCTTGGTTGAGTACAGTGCCATCTAAGAATCTGGGTTGAATATATCTATATATTCATACATGAAGAAGGACTTGATGTGGAGATTAGAATGTGATTAAACCAGAAAGGTGGTACATCACAAAGCTGGGGTTCCTAGCTGGGAGTCTTCAGATGGACTTCAAAGGTCTATGAATCACTTCAAGTCCTACATGCAAAGCTGCGGATTTTTAGGGGAAAAGAATCCATAGGTTTCAATAAAAGGGTTAGTGAGCCAATGAAATTTAGGAACCTTAAAGAGAACAGGCAATAACTCATTGTTGAATAAATGAACTCAGGGAGAACCAGCTTACTACTGGTTATAACCCTTCCATGAACAAATCTTCTTTGGAAGCACTTGAAGATGGTGGAAAGAAAACTGGCAATATTGAGCTATTATCACATATGTAAGAGCCAAACTCTGATCGAGTTGCTGCTCCATCCCTCAATTCTTTTACCAAACACTACTTTACTCTTTATAATTGTCAACTACAGACAGTCCAAATATATAGCTAAAAATAATAGCTCTTCTCCACACTTTCGAAAATTGCTTCAGGTATTAGGGATTTGTAACCTAGAAGCCAGGAAATCTAAATGTCTCCTGAGAGAATGTCAGAATGTGGGAGCTCCAAGGATAATGGAAAGGAATATGGGAGCACAAGGACAATGACAGTAAATACACTGGGGTGCAGAAGGAAGGAGTAGGTAGAAAAAAGAACCTAGACCTGCCATTGGAGCTTCCATTATTCTCCACAGTGCATCTTCCTAAGAGCCTGTGTACATGGGCTCCCCACTCTTGTCTACCCAGAGGACTATCTGTAAACATGAGGTGGGTAGAGAGTAGGGTGAGAGGAAAAAGAGGCTCAGTCACAAAGATGTGCATACTGATTAAACAGGAAGGAACTGGGAGCAGGAGTAAGCATAAAGGCACCTCTACATATCAAGAATAATAAGAACAAGCATAACACTACATGCAAGAATACTTACAATGCAAGGAAATCATCATGGTATCACAGGAGAGTAGACTAGTTGTTAAGAACACATTCTCTGGTGTCAGACCAATATGGAGTTGAGGAGAAGCTGCACTTCCTAAGATTGTGTCCTGGGCAAGTTATTGAACCCTCCAAGCCTCTGTTTAAGCCCTCCTCAGTGAAAGGAGGATAAAAACAGGACAGGTATTTACCCTGTCCTGTGATTAACCCAATATAATTGAGTTAGTAATGTTATTAACCCAATAACAACACTGGGTTATTGATTATTATGGGACAAAATGAGAATGCTTCTAAAGATAATGTATTAGATGAATACTTAATTAGCAATAGCTGTTTTTATTCTCATTGCTCAGTCACTTCAGTCGTGTCCGACTCTCTGCGACCCCATGGACCACAGCCTGTGAGGCTCCTCAGTCCATGGAATTCTCCAGGCAGAATACTGGAGTGGGTTGCCAGTTCCTTCTCCAGTGATAAAGTATGAAGTGAGTGAAGTGAGTGGAGTGAAGTCGTTCAGTCGTGCCCGACTCTTTGCAATCCCATGGGCTGTAGCCTATCAGGCTCCTCCGTCCATGGGATTTTCCAGGCAAGAGTACTGGAGTGGGGTGCCATTGCCTTCTCCGTTTATTCTCATTAGCCATTGTATTCATGAGGTTAGTCAGGGAAGAGGTCAGTCAGCAGAGGGGCCAACTCCACTCAGACATGAAATGTGTGTGCACGATAGCAGTGAAAATTCCCTCCATGACCAATGAAATGCTTGCCAGTTGGTGAAGACTCTGAATGAGGCCTGTGTTTGTTTCCATAAAGTCATGAGTGGGAAGCATGTGATGACTATTCTTTTGGATCACAGGAAGGGAAAGACAAAAGTTAATTTCTCAGAAAGATAGAGCAAAAAAATCATCTTTAGGCTCTTTAGAATGTACATATCTCAGACAAAGGGAAATACACATATATCTGTGTTCCCAATTCAGAGTGAATGTTGCCACACACGTCTTTCCCATGATAGAAGCAGTGAGCCTGTGGGAAGAAAGATGCTCAGGAAGTGCCACTATTTGATTTATTTATGTACTCCAGCCCTCTGATTTCAGTCATCATTCTCTGTCCCAGACTGCTGTTGTTATCACAAGTCCACTCTCGACCATCTAAAAACTAACATTTCTCATATCTGAATAATGGATTTTTTCTGTTTGCTTAATTCAAAAAGGCAAAAAAAAAAAAGTATTTTGTTGCTACTGTTTTGCCTCATCTCACCAAGTAACAGGGCTGGTCAGCTTACGAAGAACTTGGAGGCACTGTCCCATAATCCCTGCACAGAGCCCTGCAGGCCATCAACAGAATCACAAGGAGGACACAGCATCCCAAGCACAAGGCATACCACTGAGGTCAAAGCACAGGCCAGGACTCACTCACAGAGCTCCAAGTCTCAGAAGCATAGCATAGGAAAACAGAAGACAATTTTCAAGGTCATTTTATAGACTTTGCAAAATGGTTCTGTCTGCCCCTCTGCTCTAATCAACACTGTTCAGTTCAAATTTTTAGGGACTAGGTCTACAGAGGAAACAAAGATTGCTCTGGAAGAGAGTGTTAAGAAAACTCATAATAACAACAATAATACCAATAATAGAAACAACTAACACTGATTAAGTATTCACTATGTGACAGACCCTATGCTAGACAAACCAGCTCATTTAGGCCTTACGGCCCCCAAATGAACTAGGTACTATTACTATTCTGAATTTACAAATGTGGAAAGTGAGGGTTAGAGATATCACATCACTGGATAAAGGAGAAATTGACCCACAGTAGACAGGCTGACAGAGAAGATCTATAATATAACACATCTAAAATCCTGCCAAGGCATCTCAAGAGGCTACACGGCCCTCAAGAACATAGACAACATTGCTTTCTGACAGGGACTTTTGCCTGAATAGTTAAACTTTGTATATCCCAATCAGTGATAGGGAGATTCACTCTTTATTACCATAAAAACCCAAATCATAGGAAATGTATATATACAATGCTTAGACAATAAATGAAACTTATTAATTCATGTAACAAAAGAGTCCTGCAGCAGAAAAAACCTCAGAGATGGTTTGATCATTGCTCCAGCTAAGCTTCTCTGCAATTCTTTCACCTTTTCCCTACTCCTTGTGTCTGTGTCATCCTTAGGCTGCTTTCCCTTATGCAAGCAAAATAGCTGCAGCCGCTCCAGACCTCACATAGGCAACCCAGACCATCCTGAGAAACAACAATTTTCTCTTTCTTAAACAAAAGTTCAGTGCATCACACTGACTTATCCAATTCAGATCACATGCCTAGAGCTGAACTCATCAACATAGACAGGGAAAATGTTATGCACTGACTGAGTAACAACTGACCAGTACTCCTCAAGAAGGATGGTATTTGAAAGATGGGTCTTGCCAATCAGGATCCATTCTTCCCAAATTAAGTGACTACTATTGAATGAGGTATAAAATGGTTCCCAAAAGAATTATCTAGGTGCTGTGAGAAAAAGAAGGTAGATACTAAAAAAAAGTAATCAACAAATGTCCAAAAGTGTACCAAGCAGAGAACAAATGAAGGATTTACAATCATAAGCACATTTAGAACAAATTGCATTTAATTTTGTATGCATAGAGGTGGTAAAAATACTTGGGAAAAATCTATTTACTTAAATAGGAACATTTCTTTTGTTCACATGATTCATTTATTTAACCATGACTACCTTCAAAATTAGCACCAGTGTAGACTTTGATCCAAGCCCTACATCAGCCTCCAAATTAGTAAACTGTTGTTGTTCAGTCACTAAGCTGTGTTCGACTCTTTGAGACCCCATGGACTGCAGCATGTCAGGTTTCCCTGTCCTTACTCTCTCTTGGAGTTTGCTCAAATTTATGTCCATTGAATTAACAAGAGCTGTTCGCATTAGCAACATTTTCCTGATCCAGTTCTCCCCATTCCATTTTCACTTTTTCAGACATGTTTTCTTTTCAATGAACTCCCCAGAATCGCTGTGAGCTTAGGATGTCCTGGAGGGAGGCAGTGCAGCTGAATAGTTAAGATCACAAGCAAGGAGAATACCAAGCTTAGCATGAGCTCTGGCTCTTATCAGCTTGAAAATCCCAGACAAATCATTTAACTTCTAAATTTCTTCACCTGTAAGTGAAGATAATAACAGCATCTATCTCATAAAGCCAGGATTAAATTAAACAGTGTACATAGGCACTTGGTACACATCCTGGAACAGAGCAAATGTTCAACTCATATTATCTCTTTTATTGATAAGAAATTAAAGTTAATGTTAGTGCTCTGAGACATTTTTTAATCTTACAAATAAGTTGACTAATCAAAGGAAAAAACTCTCTTTTGCATTCATCATCACATCATATGATTAAACATCATAATAATGACAATATACAACTTATTGACTGCTTGCTATGTTCAAAGAACTGTGTTAGGTGTTTTGCACATATGAATTCTAAAAGATAGGTATTTTGTTGTTATTTGACAGGAGAGAAAACTAAGGCTCAAAGAGGTTAGCAAAGTTGCATAAATGTTGCAGAGTCAGTAAATAAGAAGGCAGTATATGAACACAGACGAGTCTGACTCCAAAGCTCATACACAGAAATTTCCAAGTTAACTGAAAATTCTAGTTTCTTTAACCAATAAAGAACTGTCCCTCATAAAAGAAGGCTAACCTTCCCAGTTAAAAAGAAAAAAAGAAAATTCTTTAAAGTGGTATTTGTACAATAACTTTAGGAAATATAATAGCCAGATGATAATAGCACTAGCAATCCAGGATGTATTTTATGGAGCTATTAATATATGCCTTGAGTGGTCAAAGGCTTCACCACTCACTTGAGGCATGTAGTAATGGCCAATAAAACTTGCCTTGTCGTGTCTTAACGTCATATTATATCATCATACTTATAATGAAATGCCCTTAAACTTCAGTGTTATCAGAAGAGAAGAAAAAGTGGTGGTTAAACAAGCTAGCAAAGTAAGGAAGAAGTACAGAATTTGTAAAGAGCCCTGAGCTCTAGGACCTTGGCCTAACTCTACTATGCATCTGCATGACCTTCAACACATCTTCAGATCTCAGGATCTCGGCATCTCCTTCTATAAACTGAGGTGCACTATGGTAAGTGAAGGCTTCTTCCAGCTTCAACAGCCTGTGGTATTACAGAATCTTTCATTCATTCAACAGGAGGTCACAAATTGCAACATATGCACCAGGTATACCCTGTGCTAGGAGCTGAGAGAACAGCAGTAACCAGGGCAGAAGTCCTGTCTCTGATGCTGGACTTAAATGGCTTCCCTGGTAGCTCAGACGGTAAACAATCATGTGCAATCCAGGGGACTCGGGGTCACAAAGAGTCAAACACAATTGAGAGACCAATGCAACAAAGAGGTAAAGGGATGACTCAGGGTTTAAATACTGCCTTGCTTTCTAATTTTCTCTCCTTATACATCATGAACATGTCCAAGCAAACACACAAAACCTTGATAATAGTTGAATTGGGGTGGTGGTATAGACCCTAGTTCTCTGTACTATTCTACTTTTGTGATGTCAGAAATTTTTCATCACAAAAATTTAAGATAGATGAGAAAAGCTTCCGGGAGACTTTTGGTTCTGAGAATAACCCACTAGATATGCCAGATCTGCCAGATAAACCTTTCCACCAAAGACAAGAAGGAAAGATAGACAAAATATTTATGAAACACTTAAAAATATCCCACAGCCAACAAGATGGGGTGGGGGGGGGGGCGCATTAAATAAGAATCAAGGGAAGAAAGGAAGTCCAGAGAAAAGGGGTGGCATTTTGCACCTGTTTTCCCTCTACAGATGCTTGAAGAGCCAGGAGAACAGAGATTCATGTTCATAGTCTGCGGGAAACAGGGCGAAAAGATCTGAGCATATCATTTGCTTTGGGTTAGGATCTCCAAAGAGATATACTCTAGCAGGAAGGAAGAACAGAAAGCTAACAGGTCCCTACAGGACTGCAGCTTATCTTCAAACCACCTCAGTCTCTTGAAACTGAAATAGGCTGTTTCTAGAGTACTAAACTCCAAGTACTTACAGAAGCAAATGTAATCCCGTCTAGAGCTGAATAACACTGACCTCAAATTATATCTGTAAACAATTGTGCAAATATAGTATCTCACACACAATTAAAAATAGCCAGAAATTGAGAAGATAAGAAGATATAAATACAAACTAGCAGAAATAACAGAAATAGAAATAGATCTACAGGGCTTCATATTTGGAATGACCTGAAATTTTTGTTAAAAGTTTACTTGAAAATTTCAGCATGGAATGGTACAGTAGGGTAAATGGTGGCTCCCTCTAAAAGATACATTCATGTTCTAATTCTTGAGACTTGTGGATATTATTTCATATAGCAAAGGAGTGAACATTACCTTATATGGTAAAAGTATGATTAAATTACAGGTGCTGCAAGGAGGAGTTTACACTAGATTTTCCAGGTGCACCCAAGTGATGAAAGAACCTAATTGCTAGCCTAGAATTCTATGCCCAGAGGAAATACCCTCAAGAATGATGGTGAAATAAACACATTTCAGATAAACAAAAAACTGAAAGAATTTGTCACCAGTAGACCTACAATAAAAGAAATATTAAGGACATTTATTCTTCAGGCAAAAAGTAAGTGACTGCAGATGGAAGATCAATGATACAAGAATAAATGGAGAGCAAAGAGAAAAATAAATACATGAGTAAATCGGAATAAATGATTCTGTTGAACAATAGTAGTATCTTGGGCATTTACAATATATAGAAGGAAAATACAGCACAATAATAACATAGACAAGAGAGATATGAATTATATTAAAGAGTTCTAAGGTCTAAATTAAGAATACATACTAAAATGTTTAATGTAATCATTAAAGTAATAATAAAAGAATGTAAAACTTCCAAGCTAACAGAGAGAAAAAGTGGAATGGTAAACAAACTCAATCCCAAAGAAGAAAAGAAAAATAGGAACATGAAACAAGCAGGACTAAAAGAAATCCACTTAATATAATGGTAATTTCAACCCAACTTTGTGTGTAATTATATTAAAAGTGAGTGAGCTAAATGCTCCAATTTAAAGACAAAAGTAGTCAAATCCAATAATATACTGTATGTATTAATACAAGAAACACATTTAAACATATGGATACAGAAATGTGGGAACTAAAAGGATTTTTTAAAAAGATATGCTAGGCAAATATTAGCCAAAAGAAAGCTTGTGTGGTTTTATTAATATCAAACAAAGTAGAATGTATGGCAAAAACTCATTTTTGGTGTATGAGAAGTCAGTTTGCAGTGTCAAAAAGTTCAATTCATCAGGAAGATTTAGCAACTCCAAATTTCAAATTTATTTAACACAGTTCCAAAATACACAAAGGCAAAATTAATAAAAGTACAAGAAGCAAAAAGATACATCTACAATCAAAGTACGAGATTTGAACACATTTCTCTCAGAAACCTATGGGACAAATAAGAAAAATAGAAATGGGTGACGATAGAGGAAATTTGAAGAACACAAACGTCAAAGTTGGCCAAATAAACATACAGAACATTGTATGTATCAACTAAAGAACACACATTTGAAAGACCACAGCACACACGTACAAAAATGGGCCACATGCTATGAAACCAAACAAGTCTCAACACATTTTAAAGTACTAAAATCAGAGTATGTTCTTTGCTCACAATGCAATGAAGCTGAAAATCAATAACAAAATAATAGCTAGAAGACAGTAGAAATTATGTTAGAAATTAGAAATTCTCTGATGATAATAAAATTGTTTCATATAAAACTGTGCAATAAAATAATGTTTAAAGTGAAATTTATTATTTAAATATTTATAATAGGATTAAAGCTAGAATCAGTGAATAAAGCACCTCATTTCAAGAAATCATTTTTAAAAATCAGCAAACTTAAACTAAATAAAAACAACAATACAATACAGAGGATCAACTGAGGGAAATGTTAAAAAGATTAATAAAATTGATAAACCCTTGGAATGACTAATTAGGAAAACCCAATGTTAGGAATTTTTGAAGGGACATCTCTAGAGTCAGCACCCATATGTCTTGTGCAGCTCATTCCCCTCACCAGTCTCCTCCATTCTCCACTCCAGTCAAACACTGATTTCATATCTATCACTACAGAGTAGCTGTGGTTGTTAAAAGTGAAAGTCCCTCAGTTGTGTCTGATTCTCTGGGACCCCATGGACTATAGTCTGCCAGGCTTCTCTGTCCATGGAATTCTCCAGGCAAGAACACTGGAGTGGGTTGCCATTCCCTTCTCCAGGGGATCTTCACAACCCAGGGATCGAACCCAGGTCTTCTGCATTGCAGGCAGATTCTTTACCATCTGAGCCACCAGGGAAGCTCTTCTTATAAATATAGTTGCACAATATGTACTCTTGGGTCTGGTTTCTACTGCTCAAAACACGATTTTTGAGACCTTCCCATGTGGTTGGGTGCGTCAGAAGCTCCCTCCTTTTCATTGTTGGCAGTTTTATAATACACGAACACATTGGTCCTTTCTAGTTTTGAGCAATTCTGAATAAAATGCTATAAATATTCATGCACAACTCTTTCATAGACATATGTTTTCATTTCTCTAGTATAAACACCTAGGAGTAAAATTTCTGGGGATTTAATGCAGTCTGAAAAACCACAAATAAAATTCCACAGTTTTTGTGGAATTTGATGAACTACTTCTAAAATTCAAAAGGATATATAAGGGTTAGAATGAGCCTTAAAGAAGAACATGTAGAAAGGCTGGCTCTATTAGAAAAAAAAGACATTATAAAACTTACTATGAAAACACTACAGTGTGGTGTCAGTGTAAAAACAGTCAAGCAAATCTATGGGATTTTAAAAAAAAGGCCCAGAAATAGGCCCAAACTTATCTGAATATTTGGCTTATGACCAAGACGCCTCTGCTGGGTGGGAATGGAAGAACACTCTTTTTAAGGAGTGGTGCCAGGAAAATTGGGTAACAAATTGGGTACCAAATTGGGTACCAAATTGAGGGGCAATTGATACTTTATTTCACGTCAAATAGAAATAAATTTGAAATGGTTTTTTAATCTAAATTTGAAGAGCAAAATAATATAATTTCTAAAAGTTAATATACTAAAATATTTTCAAGAAATCTAGGTAATCAAAAACTTACTAAGAAGAGATTTTTTAAAAATCATTAACCGTAAATAGAACTAATAAACTGGGTTGTATTAGAATCACTTTGTTGATCAAAAAAATACCAGTAAAAGAAGGAAAAGGCAAGCAAAAAAGTAGGAGAAGATCTCTGCAACACACATAATTGGAAAATATATAATATATTAATGTACAGACTATATATAAAGAATTCTTACCAAATAAAGAAGGAAAAAGATAGGTAACTCATTTTTTTTAATGGGGAAAAAAAGACTGGTATAGGTGGTTCACATAGGGATAGTCAAATAGCTAATAAAGAGGTGAAAAATACTTAATCTTATTCTTATCAGAGAAATACAAATTAAGATTACAAAGAGATACCATTAAACACCTATCAAACTGTATAAGTTAAAAATCTGACAATACCAACTGTTGTCAAGGATATGGAGCAATAGGAACTCTGGTACACTTCTAGTAAGACAGTAATTTGAAACAATCACTTTGGAAAACAATTCGGTATTATCTACTGCCAGGAAAAATCGTGAAAGACTTTGAATAGGGGGAAAAAAATATACTGAGGGTCCAAACTAGTGCCCCTTCCATTTTATCCTGCCTTTCATGGGCTTTGAGCTATTCTACAACTACTTAAGTTATAGAAAACTACTAATAACACAAATGCCTCTTATCTACATAAATGCAAATGAATTGTGTCTGGTAGACTTCAATGGATGATAATACTGTGTACAGACTCATTTTTCATCTATTCAAATTCATTTCAGCATCCTTTGTTGCCTATATATGTGTGGGTCTTTCAATTCTCCTTTGAACCAGTTGTAACATCTTATTGGTTCATTAATTGATGTGTCAAAAGAAATCTTTGACACATGTTCATTTTCTATTTGTATCAGAGTAATGATTTTACTTTAAAAAAAAAAGTATCCTTTAACGCCACTAAGGCTAAATATACATATATTCTATGCTTCAACAATCCCAACCAACAGAAACATGTGCATCTGTGCTCCAAGAGACATGTGCAAGAATGCTCATAACATCATTATTTACAATAGCTAAAAACTAGAAGCATCCCAAACACCCATCAATGGCCAAATGGATAAAGAAATTGTATATTCAGATAATAAAATCCAGCAAGTGAATAGCAGCTACATAGCACAAGAGGGAAGAACCTCAGATACATAACGCTGGTGAAAAAAAGAAGCCAGACATAAAACAATATTTTACTGTATGACTCCATGTGTATGAAATTCAAAACAAACACAGAACTAAACCACAGTGTTTAGAAATATATGCTTATGTGACAAAACTTCTAGTAATAATTTCTTTGTTTTTCTTTACAAAGTTAAGACAGTCATCTCCTTGGGAGTGAGAGAAGGTAATAGGAGGAGTGCTTCTAGAACACCTCGGTATCAGTGACAACCATAAACATTTGACTGAAAAAAATGCACAGCCTCAAAGTTGAGAGTTATGTTTTATTCGGTGGACTTTCTGAGGAATTCAAGCCCAGGAGACAGCTCTCAGATATTCTAAGGGACTGCTCTGAAGAGGGAGGCAAGGAGCCAGGATAATAGGAGTTTTGTAGCCAAAAACAAACAAACAAACAAAAAAATAAACCAAAAAAAACCAAAAACCAGGCAGTCAGAATACCAAAAGATTACCGTTAACTAAAGAAAGCCAGACATTTCAAGCCAGGGAATTTAGCACTTTTCTATGTATTTGTTGTTGTCGCTCAGTCACTAAGTCGTGTCCAACTCTTTTGCGACCCCATGGACTGTAGCCCACCAGGCCCTTCTGTTCACGGGGATTCTCTAGGCAAGAATACTGGACTGGGTTGCTATTTCCTTCTCCAGGGGATCTTGTCCACCTAAGAATCAAACCATATCTCCTACCTTGGCAGGCAGATTCTTTATCACTGAGACACCAGGGAAGTACTTTCTATGTATAGAAAGATGCAAAAGGCTGGGCTCATGGAAATCATTCCTTTCATGTGCAACCTCAGTCATCTGGGGCCAGCCTGCTATGTTTTCCTGCCCTGAGTTTCCTCAGGGTGCCCTGTTGGGGAATGGCTGCAGTTGTTGATGGCTTGATGGCGGGCATCCCGTTTCCATCCTCAAGTTCCTTCTGGGCTCACCTTCAGGGGTGGCTGCAATGTGACGGCTTGATGGCTGTGACATCCTTTGTTTACTGATATGGCAGGTAACATTTTTAATTAACAAAGATACTCTCATGTGCATGTTAAGTTGCTCAGTCATGTCCAACTCTTTGCGACCCTTTGGACTGTAGCCAACCAGGCTCCTCTGTCCATGGGATTCTCCAGGCAAAAATACTGAAGTGGGTTGCCATGCCCTCCTCCAGGGGATCTTCCCAGCTCAGGGATTAAACCCACATCTCTTATTTCTCCTGCGCTGGCGGGTGGGTTCTTTACCACTAGTGCCACCTGGGAAGCCCCACAAAGATAATCACTTTATGATAAATCATTAGGTTATTTTATTGTTTTATGTACTTTTCATAGTGTGCACTATCTTTCACAGTAAAGAAAACGTTAAACAAGAAAAAAAGACTTTGGGGAGTGAAAGACCCAATAGCCAATTAGAGGCAAAAACTATAGCATTCACTGTATTATCCAACAAGCAGATTTTCCACATTAATATTCAAAGTCATTAAATAAATGGCCTTTGGAGACTATTTTCTAATCCCCCAAAGCAGTAAAATAAATGCAATAAGCTGCTGAAAGACAGGAAGCCTAACAATCCAGTGCCAGGACTGTTTTTTCGTTTCCCTTAAGAGGCCTTGCCAGGTTCACAAGCTGAGCATTTTTAGCCAGAAGTTAAAGTTTAAGCTTTATCCTGCTTCTCTGAAAACAAAAAATTAGCTGCCATTCAAAAGAAATTAATGCCTGCATCCACCTCATTTCAAGAGAAAATTGTTTCTTTCCATCTGTGCATAACTTGATACACGTCTGCACGAGTCAGGTGGCGGTGAGGGCCCCTCTGTTATCAGCACAGGTAAATGTTTCCTAGGTAACCGAGCCCTCTCCCCGCAGGGCCAGCTCCTTCAATCTGTCTGGGCTGAGTTCACCAGGCAGTGTTGGCACTAACCCAGCTCGCTCGTGAGGGGACGAACAGCTAGAAAATTCAACCAACCTCCCTTGGCTGTTCGTGTTTCGATTCATTTGTCCGAGTGTTAGAAGGGCACGTCTGAGGGCACTATAACAAAGGCTGCACCATATTTATGAGACATCCAATTTCATTTCCACCTTGAGGGGAGAAAAAGATTGGTGATGAGGGGAGGAGGGGATAACTAAGAGAAGAGGAAGGAAAGTATATCAACACTCTTAACACTCTGTGCTCGACTCTTCTGACACTCAACACTGAATCACTAACTCCTTTCTTTTCAGGAATAAAAAATAATAATAATATTTACTATTTATCACCTGCTACATGTCAAGCACTTACGTCCACTATCTCACTTATTCTTCTTCACAATAGTCCTTATAAGTAGGCAGCTTTGTCTTCATTTTCCAAAAGGAAACTGCAGCTCAGAGAGGTTAAATGACATGCCCAAGGTCACACCTAGTAAGAAGTCTGACCCACTGCCTTAAGGAAACTGTTATCAATGACTTACCCAGTCTTTGTGCAAAGCAACTAATTAACCACAGTCCACCTCTAGAATCCAGAACTCACCAGCTTTGAAATGATACATAAAGCTGCCATGAATGATACTCCTCCCAAAAGTAAAGTAGTAAATAAAATTTCTTACACTAGAGACAACTTACACAATCAACTGTGTCTATCCAAAGTATGCAGTCTTACTTCATGTTGTTCCTGCCAACAATTATTAGTAAACCAGATATGATTTAGAGATAGAAACAAAGGTTCAAGAACATTTGCTGCCTGCTCCCAGATCCAAGGGCTGTAAATAGCAAAGTGAGGACCTAACTGACCTGAGTGCCCAATCATCTCATGTACTGAGAATGACCAAGGAGTGTGCACACACATCAAATAGGCACACATGTTACCAGCAACCACATGGAGACTTATAATTTATGAAGAAGCCCTCAGTCAATGTTGGCTATTATCATTATCATCCCTAATACCTTGGGCTATAAATCCACACTCCTTAACTTACCATACCAAGTTCATCAATATTTGATCTTCACCTACCTGTCCAAAATCACCTCTAACACTCCAGCCAAGGCCAAATACTTGCAGTTCACCCTATTTCCTCCTTCACCTCCATGATTTTGTTCTTACTGTTCCCTCTGTCTAGAACACTCTCTCACTTCTCCACCTGGATAGTTCCCCTGAGCTTCCTATACTTTTAACTTTGTCAGCTGCTTTCCTGGGACTCCTGTGGCTGATGCCTGCCTCTGTTGTAGCCCCAGGTACCCTAAGGTGACTACGCAAAGTCACTCTTTTTTTCCATCTTCAAGCCCTGGTGTCTCATTGGCCTCTACCTCTTCATAGAAAGTTTTCAAGAAATATTGAGAGGGGAATTCAGGTAGTCTCAGGGTCTAGGCATAGATCATGGAGGCACAATTTTTACCAAATTGATAGAAATCCTCTTCTATCTTTCTCTATTTCCCTTTACAGCAGTCAATGAAATGCTAAAAAGTAGCTTCTCATAAAACAGTCCATAAAACTGTATGGGGTAATTAAGTGTTGCCAGTCCATAGAGCATCGCATGCAGATAAGCATTGCTGAGGGACTGCTTGCCTTTCATATACACCAGGGCTTTCTTTTCTTTTCTCCTGCCCGAGGAAAACTATTAATATAAAACAAATATGTTACAGTAATTCCACGTTACTCCTGTTTATTTTTAGGCTATGATTTTTTCACTACGGCAAGGATGTACAATTCTTGCCATATCTTCAGATCTTCCCTACTGCTCTTCTACAAACCTAACTGGGAAATTGTATGTATCAGACACTCAGCCCAACAAAGTTTAAATTCAAAGAATTCAACAAAGATGAATCAAACCACCTGCCTCTGAAGACAGCCCCAAAGAAAAAGGTGGTGGAGGAGGGACCTTGCTTTACAAATATGAGATATGGGAAACTAGAGAATGTAAATGGAATCGTGTCAGCTTAAGGCCAGGCAGTCTGGGTTTGAATGCTAACTCTGCCACTGACCACTGAGTGACCTTGGACAGCTCACCTAGGCAGAAGCAACCGTATAACTTGCAGGACCCTGTGCAAAATTAAAACGTGAGGCCCTTTGTTCAAAACTATGAAGAATTTTTAGACAGCAATTGCAGAGCATTAAATCAGTGTGGGCCCTTCTAGCCTGAGGCTTTGTGATCATACATGTCACATGCCATGAAACTGTCCCTTCATCTAGCCTCTATGTGTCTCAGTTTCCTCTTCTGGAAAATTGACACAATAATAGCACCCACCTCACAGAGTTGTTGTGAGGATCAAATTAGAAAAGAATCATATAAGAAAAAAGTGCTTATAAGACAACCTGGCACATATCAAAAAATATCAGCTTTTGCCATTATTACTTTTTTGAGTCAAGTTATAAAACAGAATAAGTAAGGCATTAATTTCAGTATTAATGAATATTATCTGAATTTAATAATAAATAGTAAATTCAATATTAATATTCTTTACAAAGGGATTAACTAATCCTTAAAATACTAGATTTCTTTATTTAACTCTGAGTTTACAAGACTGATGTCTCCAATATTTATTAGGCAAAACAAAGCATCTCTAATCAGAGAAATGAACTCAAGACAGAAAGACTGGCTTCAGACAAAATGGCTTGAAAGACATTTTTATTTACAATCTATAGGAAAAGAGATCTCCCTCTGTTCCTCCCTACATTCTGATCTGTCTAAAGGACAACCTTATATCTTGGACATGGCTGGGGTTAAGAGCATGGGTTTTGGAGTTAGAACTGTGTTGGGAGTCCCTGGTCCTAGATCCACTAACTCTTTGATCTAAAGCAATTTCTCTAAACCCACATTTCCTCATCAACAATACAAATTCATACAGAGACTACAAAACAGAATCACAAATACACTGAAGCTTTCAATGACACACATACATATGTGGAGCTTACTTTGATGTCTGGAGCTCAGTATGTATGTGTCATTCACTCAGTTCAGTCAGTTCAGTTCAGTCACTTAGTTGTATCCAAATCTTTGAGAACCCATGGACCATCAGGTTCCTCTTTCCATGGAATTCTCCAGGCAAGAAGACTGGAGTGGGTTGCCATTTCCTTCTCCAGGGGGTCCTACCAACCCAGGGATGGAACCTGGGTCTCCTGCATTGCAGGCAAATTCTTTATCATCTGAGCCACCAGGGAAGACCCTGGAGCTCAGTATTACTATATAAACAGGTGCCTCAAAGGCAGTAATATGAAACCACACTCTAAGTCAGGTCCAGGAAACAGCAGACATTTAATGGGCCAGAAGTACTTCACTCATCCAAAATTACAGTTTAAGATTACAAGCACTCATTGTTCACCAGTATCAGAAAGAAGCTGAACTGTACATCAATGTCCTAAGGGCTCTAAGTTCAGTTCAGTTCAGTTCAGGTCAGTTCAGTCGCTCAGTCATCTACAACTCTGCAACCCCATGAACTGCAGCACACCAGGCCTCCCTGTCCATCACCAACCCCTGGAGTTTACCCAAAATCATATCCGTTGAGTCGGTGATGCCATCCAACCATCTAATCCTCTGTCGTCCCCTTATCCTCCCGCCTTCAATCTTTCCCAGCATCAGGGTCTTTTCAAATGAGTCAGCTTTTCACATCAGGTGGCCACAGTATTGGAGCTTTAGCTTCAATATCAGTCTTTCCATGAATATTCAGGACTGATTTCCTTTAGGATTGACTGGTTGGATCTCCTTGCAGTCCAAGGGACTCTCAAGAGTCTTTTCCAACACCACAGTTCCAAAGCATCAATTCTTCGGCACTCAACTTTCTTTATAGTCCAACCCTCACATCTATACATGACTACTGGAAAAACCATAGCTTTTGAATGAAGCACAGCTGGAATCAAAGTTGCCAGGAGAAATACCAATAACCTCAGATATGCAGATGACACCACTCTTACGGCAGAAAGCGAAGAAAAAATAAAGAGCATCTTGATGAAAATGAAAAAAGAAAGTGAAAAAGCTGGCTTAAAACTCAACATTGAAAAAACTATTATCATGGTATCTGGTCCCATCACTTCATAGCAAATAGATGGGGAAACAGTGGAAACAGTGACAGACTTTATTTTGGGGACTCCAAAATCACTGTAGATGGTGAGTGCAGCCATGAAATTGAAAATGCTTTCTCCTTGGAAGAAAAGCTATGACCAACCTAGACAACATATTAAAAAGCAGAGCCATTACTTTGCCAACAAAGTCTGGCAAAGGCTATCTAGTCAAGGCTATGGTTTTTCCAGTAGTCATGTATGGATGTGAGAGTTGGACTACAAAGAAGGCTGAACACCAAAGAGTTGATGCTATTGAACTGTGGTGTTGGAGAAGACTCTTGAGAGTCCCTTGAATTGCAAGGAGATCCAACCAGTCCATCCTAAAGGAAATCAGTCATGAATATTCATTGGAAGGACTGATGCTAAAGCTGAAGCTCCAATACTTTGGCCATCTGATGGGAAAAACTGACTCATTGGAAAAGACCCTGATGCTGGGAAATATTGAAGGTAGGAGAATAAGCAGATGACAGAGGATGAGATGGTTTGATAGAATCACTGACTCAATGAACATGAGTCTGAGCAAACTCTAGAAGTTGGTGATGGGTAGGGAAGCCTGGAGTGCTGCAGACCATAGCGTCACAAAGAGTCAGACACAACTGAGCAACTGAACTGAACTTAAAACTTATGAATGCCCAGGCTAAATGAAGATTTCAACAGTTTCCTTTGCCAATATTTTAGTTTTATTAGCTTTTTCAAATGGATTGATGTATTTGCTTATCCAAAGTTTAAAGATTTTCCTGATGTCACACTCTCATTAAAGCATGAACACACAAAATGGGGCCAGTACAAGATCCCAGTCTAGCTCCTTGACTTCAGGAAACATGTATCTTAAATGTAACTGATTGTACCACACCCAGGGACAGAAATGACACTGCCAATTTTTATCTTACACCCTTCTAGTAGAAATTCTGGCTGGTAATCATTAAGACTACCATATTTGGAATAAGCAATGTCAAATGTCAATAATGCTTCAATGAACATGGAGGTGCAGATATCTTTTCAAATCAGTATTTTCATTTCCTATGGATAAATACCCAGACATGGATCACTGGATCATACGGTACTTCTTTTTTTAATTTTTTGAGGAACAGCCATACTATGTTTCACAGTGCCTGCAGTGCATAAGGGTTCCCTTTTTTCCCTATCCTTGCCAACATTTGTGATTTCTTATATTTTTGATAAGAGCCATTCTAACAGGTATGAGGTGATATCTCGTGACTGTTTTGATTTATATTTCCCTCATGATTAGTGATGTTGAGCACCTTTCCATGTACCTGTTGGCCATTTGTATGTCTTTTTTGGAAAAATATTCAGATCCTCTGCCCATTTTTTAATTGGATTGTTTGTTTTTGTTTGCTGTGCTATTGAGTTGAATGAGTTCTTTACATATTTTGGGTACTAACCAATCAGACATATGATTTGTAAATATTTTCTCCCAGAATATGACCAGTCAGGCAAAGAAATAAAATCATCTTATATACATTTTTTAAAGTTCCTTCTAGCTGTTATGCAAAGAACTGATTCCAGAGTGATAAGTGAAGAAGAAGAGACATCTGGTGGGATGCCCAGATGAATAGAATGTAGCCATCCCAGCTAGTTTGCCTGATAATACTCATGCTTATTCATCAAGATTCTGTTCAATTATCTGCTCAACTTAGGGCTCAATTGAGCTAAGCGTTTTAAATAAAATGTCTGCCAAAGTGTAAACTAGTTTAAAAGTGCTTCCAATCAAAAAATTATTTTGGAATTCCTTTATTTTTTTATATTCAGTTTAACTCAGATCAAAATTATTTTCAAAAGCTCCTTCAAAGTGTAGTTATGTTTCATCAATAGTCCTATATGATTCTCTCCTCTAGAGGTAGGAAAGCCAAGTGTTAAAAGCAGGGCATTCTGAGTCACACAAATCTGAATTTAATCCCTTCACTTCACTTCATGCCCTAAGGGCTCTAAGTTCAGTTCAGTTCAGTTCAGTCGCTCAGTCATCTCCAACTCTTTGCAACCCCATGAACTGCAGCACACCAGGCCTCCCTGTTCATCACCAACTCCTAGAGTTTACCCAAAATCATATCCACTGAGTCGGTGATGCCATCCAACCATCTCATCCTCTGTCATCCCCTTATCCTCCCGCCTGGGAGATTTACTCAACTTTCATGGGCCTCTTTCTCCATCTGTAAAATGGGAATACATCCACCTCAAACAGTTGCTGGAAAGTTTCATCCACATAATGTAAGGTGATTAGCTCAGTGGCTGTCACATAGCAGGTGCTCAGTAAGTAACAAGTGCTGCCAGGATAGTATTACTGTCTTTCCAAGGCAGAGCTGGAAGACTGTTGCTACATAATGACCCACAGGGCAGAATGACCTAACATCCTCCTTAAGAGCAATAGTGTCAACTGAACACAAGTCAGCTCCACCACACAGAGTTTAAACAACCCAAGATAATGTCCAAATCTAAGATTCCTTCATTAAACAGAAGTTCAACAACCTGAACAACCAATAATTTGTATAAAATGTTTAGTTTAATTCTGTTATTGGCTTTTTCTTATTTCATAGATAAAACTCCAAGCTCTGCTATAAACAAGCACACTTACATCTTTGGCACATTTTCATTTCCAGCATTCTATTTGAAATTCTGCCTGTGCAATCATTGTAGCAAAATCATAATTGGGACAAGTAATTCCCAAATATGAAGGACAATGATCAGAGTCATTTCAAGGACTCGAAGTATTCTAAAATAAGACAATAAAATATTCTCTCTGACCCAATATCTCTACCACATTTAATGATCTATTTAAATCCCATTAGTTTCCCCATTTCTAAAGGATAAAAGCCCACACTACTTGGTAGGACTGACATGACCACTCACGATCTGACTCCAACTATATCATCTCCTCTGGCTCCCAAAACCAACTTAGTGACAGTCATTCACAACTTTTCACTGTTCCCCAAAATGACCTGTTCCTTCATGCCACCATATCTTTGCACCTACAATTCTTTTTTGCCTGAAATTAATTCATTAAATCATTCATTCTTTTCTTGACTATACTATGCTAGATGCTAGGCATACAGTGATAAACAAAATAACCATGATTTCTGCCCTTCCAGTCTTTTGACTGACAGGTAAACAAATAAATATGCATGTATTCATATATTAAGAAAATGTTAAATACACAATAAATAGGGAAGAATAATAGGGAATATCATGAAGTTATATTTCATTGATATAAATCAGCAAAGGCCTGTCCAAGGCAGTAAACTTTAACTAAGGGCATGAAAGGTAGGAAGAAATAGCCTCAAGGAGAACCTGGGCCCAAAGTATGGCACACGGGGGAATAACAGGTCAAAGGTTCTGAAGCACAAAGGTACTTGGCATGGTCCAAGAACTGGATGGAATGAAAATAATCAGGAGACCAAGATGTAGATGATTTCTCAAAAACACGCAGGAGCAAGGTCATGCACACTTGTGAGCCTTGGAAAGGAGTTGTTACCAAAGTGAAATGGAAAGTCACCAAAAAGTTTAGACAAGGAAACTGACATGACCTGATTTACTTTCTAAAAACCACTTTGGTTTCCCTATGGAGTTATTCCAGGAAACAGGTGAAGAAGGGAGGACAGGGAGACCAGTCAAGAGGAAAAATTGCCTGGCATCACTCATCTAGTCAGAATGACAGTCTCATGCTCAATTAGAAATTCCATCTCCATGAGGAAACTAACGCCCCCAGGTCTGACTTGACTGAGTGGCTCTTCTACATGTATCTAAATCAAAATTCTTCAAAGGCATAAAATAAAACACCTCAAAGAATTTATTTTTTAGTTTAGTTTATACAATCAATGATCAAGAAAGTTTTTAAAAATCTCCACAAGCTCCTTTGAAGTGGGTTGATTTTATATTGGAATGGATTTCAATAGTCCTAAGTGATTCTCTGCATCAGGAGGCAGAACACCAAAGTGAGGGGGCGGGGAAGAGATCTGTAGTCTTGTGCACGCTTGGTACGTATACAGACACCAGAGCCAAACTGCCTGGGTTCAGTTCTCACTACTGCCAAAAGTAGTTTGGTGACCTTACCTAACCACTCTGTGCCTTGGTTTCCTTATCTGAAAAGTAGGAATCAAATGACTTGATAAGTGTAAAGTGCTGAGAACAGTGCCTGGCCCTTACTGCATATAGTAAATGCTAATTAATGCAAACAATTATATAATAATATGCTCACACAAATTTTACACTCACTAGTCAAAGAACCCTGGGCAAAGAACTAAAGTTTTCTGCAAGCATCAGTGTTTCTTCCCAGGTAAAACAGATATGATAATAACAGTATTTTTCTAATAGGACTTTTGAATATTAAAGGAAATCATATATATGCCTTAAACACAGTGTCTGCCATAAAGTGCCCAGAAAATGCGTACTGATGTTATTTTATTTGTTAGGTTATTAAATTATTGTGGGCAAGTTTCAAATAGGTTTGCCCATGTATGACTATAGGAATATTTTCTTTGACCAAACTCCTGAATTCAAATTCTACCTTCTCCTTTAATAAGGGTACAATCTTGAGGAGGTCACTTAGCTTAAGTAAACCTCTCCAACCTTCAATTTCCTCATCTATATGTGAAATGTACAATAGTACCTATTTTATGAGCTTGAAAGGACTAAATGAGATAATACAAAGCTATAAAGCCCCAACACAGTAACTGCAAGCACTCAGTAAAGCTGACTCATTGGAAAAGCCCCTGATGCAGGGAAAGACAAGGCAGGAGGAAAAGGGGATGACAGAAGATAAGATGGTTGGATGGCATCACCAACTCAATGGAGTCTGAGCGAACTCCAGGAGATGGTGAAGGACAGGGAAGCCTGGCATGCTGCAGTCCATGGGGTCACAAAGAGTTGGACACGACTTAGCAACTGAACAACAACAAAGGTAGGTTATTGTTACAATTACTATTATTCATACAGGCCATAATTTAGAAAAAAAATTAAAATCTTCAGCGTCTGTCTTATCTTCATTCCCTTTGCCCCTCCTCTTACCCATAGTATTTGACTTCTCTCTAACTGCTTGGTAATAAACTTCCTCTTCATGGAAGAAAAGAGGGGTGGGGAAAGGTCAAACATAGACCCCTTTTAACCTGCACAAATCTGGAAAAATATATAGTGAATTACAATTGTTCCAATACAGAACTCTAGAGTGGTATTTGGTTCAGATGTCATTTCTTTAAGTAAAATTTGAATATCAAGGGTACAAAATGGGTGAGAAGAAAACAAACCCCAATTTACCAATAAGTTAGAAGTCACATGTAGAAATCTTGGCTCAGCTCAAGTCATCAACCAGGTCGCTACGGTTAAACAGCATAGCAGAATTAAATAAATATTAAACCTGCCAAGGAGCAAATAATTAAGTGACATAAACCAGGGTATGAGAGAAAGAGATTTTCTAACTCCCAACTGAAAGAATGTGAAGAATAAATAACAAAACATCATAAGGTGTCACTGGTTCAGGTACCTGCTGCTGCTGGAGAGTGAATTTTCTTCAAGAACTAGGGAGAAAGAAAGGAGGACAAGGTGGAGAAAGTCAGTAATAAAAGAGCAAAGTAGTAGTCAAGTCAGCCTCTAGGCCATGGCAAAGGTGTGTGGGATGACACCCATTGGCTGTCATCAATGCCACACCACTGTTTCTATACCAGGAGCCCCAGTGGCTCAGCGGTAAAGGATCTGACAGCAATACAGGAGATGCAGGAGATGAGGGTTCGATCCCTTGGAGGGGAAGATCCCCTGGAGGAGGAAATGGCAACCCACTTCCATATTCTTGCCTGGAAAATCCCATGGACAGCAGAGCCTGGTGGACTATGGTCCATGAGATCACAAAGAGTTGGACAGGACAGCAATTGAGTACACACACAGAAAAGACTCAGGTTTCCCGGAGAAGAATTCCTATTGGAATGGTTTTTACCTTGGGAACTCACTCTGCAAGATATTTCATTTGCTTGGCAACAGAGTTCCATAAGGCTTCCCTTGTACAGTGAAGATTTACAAGGCTGAGATGATGGTTCTTTAGACATAGCCAGCTGAACTCAGGTTCTGCCACCCACAAGTTCCTGCATCCCCGTGTTTGGCCATTTCCAGTTTCTGCCATCCGTGGCTTCTGCTCATCCCAGTTCTGCTGTCCACCAAATTACAGAAAGTTTCCAAAAGCAAAAACTTGGATCTGCCTTGCACTGGCAACTATTTACATTGTATTTACAACTTTTTACATAAAATGTACATTGTATTAGTGTAAGTAATCAAAGATGGGACTTCCCTGGTGCCTCAGAGGGTAAAGAATCTGCCTGCAATGCAGGAGACCTGGGTTCAATCCCTGGGTCGGCAAGATCCCCTGGAGAAAGGAACAGCTACCCACTCCAGTATGCTTGCCTGGAGAATTCCACTGACAGAGGAGCCTAGCAGGCTACAGTCCCAAAGAGTCAGACAGGACTGAGCGACTAACACACAATGAAAGATGATTTAAAGCATGTGTATGGATGTGCATAGGTCATATACAAATACGATGCTATTTAATATAAGGGACTTGAACACCCTCAGATTTTGGTATCACCATGGGTATTGGAACCAATCCCCAGGAGACAGATGGATACCTGGCTACCAGCTGTACTTGATAATGATCTCTTTAACACCTGTACTAGGGACAGGCTAGGAGGCTGAAGATGAAAGTGGAAAAATCAGAAAAATGGGCTCCACAATAAATAAAGGCACATAAATGGAGATCCAGGAGAAAGCAAACATTTAGAGATTTATTTTCTTTTTTATGCCAATATGAGCCTATAAGAGATTAAACCAGCAGTTTCCAATGCTTTTTGTTACTTATTAAAGTCCCAAACAAGGCTATGAATCATCAACATGGAAAAAACAAAAGCTATCATCTTTCACCAGGCTTCATTTTTCCCATTCCTAATTCTTAAATAATGACTTTTTAAATATGAGACTAAGTCAATAATTAAGAAAGTGAACTCTAGCACTAAACCATTAACTTCCACTACCAAAGCCAGGACAATCTGACTACAGAAGCTGTTTCCTACACCCCCAGGTCTTCTTGTTAGCCAGCAGAGAAACAAGGGTCACAGTATGAGAAAGGGCTTGACATATAATCAGCAGGAATCGAATTCCTTGCTTATAAATCATCATAAACTGATTTTGAAACTGATTTGAAAGAAATACAGTTTCTAGAAATGCAAGAGGCATGGCTAGTGACAGATTCATTTCAGACCCAGTCCCTTGCTACCAGACACAGAGGCACAAGCATTTCAACATTCATGGTGGCCTGAGTCCCGTAGCATCAGAAAGCTTGGGGTTTAACGAAAACAATGTAGGCAGAAACCAAACAATCACAATGCCTGAAAAGGCCATTAGAATGCACTTGACTTAAATTTGTAGTTAGTTTTTGTTGGGGAATACATGAGTTTGAGGGCCTCCCTGGTGACTCAGATGGTAAAGAATCGCCTGCCAACGCAGGAGACCCAGGTTCAATCCTTGGGACAGGAAGATCCCCTAGAAAAGGAAATGGCAACCCACTCCAGTATTCTTGCCTGGAGAATTCCATGGCAGAGGATCCTGGTGAGCTTCAGTCCATAGGGTCACAGAGTCAGACACGACTAAGTGACTAACACACACACACAGCTTTGAAGCCATTCATCACTCAGCAGCATTTATTGAGCAGGATGTAGTATGATAGGGCTAATTGAAGTATGGTTGGCAGCAAGCAGCATCACCTGGAGGCTTGTTAGAAATGCAGATTCTTAGATGCCAGTTCATAACTATGGAATCATCAACTCTGGGGGTGGGGCTTAGAAATCTCTGGTGTAAAAAGCCCTTCAGGAGGTCCTGTAGTTCAAGCTGAGGGGCAGTGTGGTCAGCTTACCTGTGAGAAGCAATGGACTTAGGGATCAAGCTTTGGAGTCTGAATCCCTGTCCCACTATGTGACTTTGGGGAGTTACTTATCCTCTCTGGGCTTCAGTTTCCTCTTTCACATGGAGTTCTTGGCTCCATATTCACTAAATATCCCTGATAATCATGATGTGAGGCCCAGGTGTGAGTACTCTGACTGCCCCTGACCCTGGCTCTTACAGTCTACAGTAAGAACTCAACAGTTCAGCATAGGCTTGCACACTTTATCTGTAAAGAGAAAGATAGTGAATATTTAAGGAATTGCAAGCCACAGAGCCTACATGTCAGCTTCTCAAGTCTGCCATTACAGCACAAAAGCACACTAAGACATGAATAAACATGGCTATATTCCGGTAAAACTTTATTCAGGGACATCAATATTGGAATTTCTTTCATTTTCACATCATTAAATCTTCTTTTGATTGTTTTCAACCATTTTAGAACACAAAACCCATTCTGAACTTTTCACATCATTAAATCTTCTTCTTTTGATTGTTTTCAACCATTTTAGAACACAAAACCCATTCTGAACTTGCACACTACATATAAACAGGCACCAGGCTGGATCTGACCTAAGGGCTATTAGTTTGCGGACCTTGGGTCTAGTGTTCTTGCATTGACAAAGTTGTTACGCGATATGAAGGGCTTCCCTTGTGGCTCAGCTGGTAGAGAATCTGCCTGCAATGCGGTCAACCGGGGTTCGATCCCTGGGTTGGGAAGATCCCCTGGAGAAGGAAAAGGCTACCCACTCCAGTATTCTGACCTGGAGAATTCCATGGACTGTATAGTCCGCGGGGTCGCAAAGAGTCGGGCACGACTGAGCGACTCTCACTTCACTTCACTACGCGATATGAACTAGTTTCCTCATCTGTCGGATGAAAGTAATAATACCCATCCTGTAATCTTGCTGAGGGATAATAAATATCTGTAAAATATCTGGCGGGCTGTCTGCCAGAAAGAAGGTACTCAACAAATGGCACCTGCTGTCATTAACAATGAAACATTCTCCGCATGAAAAAATGCTAACACTCTATGATTCAGGAAGTCTAGGCAGAGCCAGGCAGGGGTACAACTCAGTGCAGGCAAGCAAACCAGCGCTGCACGTTTACAAAGTGATTTACTCTAAATACCACCAGACGTACATCTATTAGCATATTGCTGAATTTATAGACACAAATAAACAGTCAAAAAATAAGCAAACTGTACAAAGGAACTCCAATCACCTTACTCTCTTGACTTAAAAGAAGACATGTGGTTTATTCTGTATGTCTAAATTGCTGCCATATGTGTACTGTCCTCCTGGAGCAAAGGAACTATTCAAATAAAAGTACATAAAGTCTGTCTCTGACCTCAAAGCCTCCAGGAGTTCACAATACCTCACTGAGACCAAAGCAGCAGTCTCCTGGGAGAATTCACAGCTGCTCAACATCTGGGGGGCCAATTGGGCTCAGGATATGAAAAAGCTTAGGACTCCATTTCAGACGAAATTTTAAGGGCTGATCAAAGGCTTAAATGCATCTTTGGAGCAACTTAGACATGTGAATCTACTTTTTCAACTGAACATTTTATAAAATCTAAATAGAGATCAAGTATTTGTGATGAAACTTTATCATCCAAATTGAAATATGCTGCAATGGCAAAATATACACAGACATGAAGACTTATGAAACAAGAATAAATAGCTTATTTATAAGTTGATATTGACTCCAAATAACATGAACATGTTTTGAATATGTGGGGTTAAATAAAATATATTATTAAATTCTAACTACTTCTTTTTGCTTTCTTTTTAATGTGGCTCTTACAAATAAAAAATTACCTAAGTGGCCTGCAATATATTTCTACTGGACAGTACTGCTGCAGAACATTAAATAAAGGTATTATTGTCATTACTCAAACTCATCACAAAACTGGAATCAGACTTGGAGTCTGTATAGCACGGTCTTTTTCCTGTCCACACCCTAGAGAACAGCTCTTCTTTCTTGGTTACCCTTTTCCCTGATTGATAAGGCAAACCTGTCACAGAGAGAGACTTTCTCATCTCTTTCTTCAAAGTCAAGCACACCGTTGGGGCCAAGAACACCAAACAACTATACCAGGAATCGCAGCCCTGCTCTCCGCAGGTGTGTACTCCTATCTTCTGAAGGAGGAGAATTGTCTAAGAACAGTCGTTTGCTTGTTCCAATCCTTAAAATCTAAGATGAGCTACACATGCACAGTTTAAGCCCACATTACAACCCATTCCCAATCAGGACATATACATTTTACTTCCAGTTTCCTTGTGATCGTGATCTTTCAGAGCAAGATGCAAATACTTTCAAAACTGACCGAACCTTTTATTTTGTGTCTGATAAATACACAGCTAATAAATTCCCTAGGAAACAGACTTGGATGTTAGACAGAAGTCCCTTTCAGAAAAGGATCTTACATGCAAGGGTTTTCAAACCTCAATATATATTAAGATATGATTGAATAAATGTGGGTGCCACTTCTATTTATATTTACTATGTGTATGCAGAGACACATACTGTTTTACACAAACACTAGAATGACTTAGGACAAGGACTCTCTTTTCCTGGCCCCTGAGCAATCTCTTTAGGAGTTAACTGTTCCCAGTCCCCCAAATACCAGAAGTTGTGAGCCCCCACTCCTCCACATCTCACAGGAAACAAGACAAGAGGCCTGGAGACGTGGGGTGTGGACAAAAGGCTCTCTGAAAATGTTACCTACCCTGAGGCTGCTGTTTATTGAAGTCTCTGGATGCCCTAGGCCAAGATCTCTGATTTAGTGACTTTAAATCAAGTTAAAATCAGAACCAGAGCATACTCTTAATTCTCCAGCTGAGGAAGAAAGAAAACAATAGTGAAATCACAGATAATCTCTTCACCGCATTTGAGTCCTTTTCTTTACCTTCCTGCTGACAAACATTGACAAAGCTGCTAACAGGGAAAGGAATGAACCAATTTGGGGCTTAGCTCCTCTGACTTTCCAGGCTCTGGTGGGAGTGCTAATTGGCATTGAAACACATAAAAGGTGTAGATCAGAGTGGCCAGGGACCAACAGGATCTGGCTAATCCATAAATCGAATAATGAGCCTTTTAATAACCAGGAGCTAACTGCAGCTTTCTGTAATGGGATCCTGATAACACTTGTTTAAATCTACTCTGTTCAATTAGAAAAATGCCTTCCTCCACTTTTTGCTGAATCTAGAAAACAGAGGACTCATCCCATCTCCAACCCTCGGGGATAAGTATGTGTTAAATTCTCACAAACAGATTAAAATTTTTCTCGTAGGGAGGAGATACCAGAACTTCCCCCAGACCTCTGCCGGAAAGCTTAATGGGTTCCCTTTGCTTTCCTCAAATCTAAACTCTTCTTTCCCCTACTAGTCCCCAAGACAGGTTTCCTTGATTCAAGCTGTTATCTAATTATCAATAATACTAATAATCATTTTGACATATGTGTACAGCACATTCTACTTTCCCAAGTACATTCACGAGCTTTATCTCTTTTGGATTCCAACACCACCCCAGGGGGGATCTTGGTTGGGAAGCCTGAAGCTTATATAATCTGTGGTTCTCTTTAAGAAAATGAATATAATATTATAAATACAAAAATGCCAGAACCTCTTCAGACCCTTGGGGTGGGGTGGGGGGGGGGGGTGGCAGGTCCTGAAGCTTGGCCTAACAGTAAATCCAACTCTATTACTCCTCTGCTTCACTCCCAGCTTCAAAGGGGCATGGGAGTTTCTCAGGAAAGTGGGGGGGTGTGGTCATGCGACTTGCTCAGGGTCAAAAGGCTATTAATGTTAGAGGCAGAGTTGTTAGAATCTTATTTCCACACTCTCTGTGGCCCCTCTATATCCTCTAGTTTCTCTGTCACAAAGGAAACTCTGAAGAAGGGATAACTAGAAATAACACAGCTAAAAATGAGCCCCATCAGGAATATGTTAGGAAGCTGTGTAGATTTAGAGGATGGTGAAATAAACTCAAAGCCCCTGTGAACATTCACCAAATTGGCCCTGAAGGTAAAATACACATTACATCACCAACCAGAGCCAGGTTCAACCCCACCTTCACCACTTAATAACCATAGGACCTGGGGCAAGTTAGTTAGCTTCTCTGAACCTCAGTATCCCAGGTATCAAACCGCGTCTCCTGTGTCTCCTGCATTGGCAGGCAGATTCTCTACTACTGAGCCACCTGGAAAGCCCAGTAAAAGTTTACATGAGATGATATATGAAAAGCAGGCAGCCCAGGACCCAGCCTGAACACTCTAGGTGCTCAATAAAGAACAACTGTTATTGCTGCTGCTGTTCTCAATTCATCCAAAGAGCAAAGCTTCTACATAAGCAACTCATTCCCCAAAGTGAGCTGATGGAAGTTGCAAAAGCACCGGCTCAGACACCATAAGCCTAAAAATGAGGCTGGGCAACTACTGAGCCTTCAGCATCCCTTGGGCAGCAGAAAGAAATGTCATAAAGCAGATTTATTAAACAAAATGCCTTGTCTATTCTATGGCTGGGGTTATCTTAGAGTTTCAGGTTTACAACCTGTGTACCTGTGACATTTCTGTGGCTGCCCAGTCTCAGTGAAGCCATATCATTTTCCTTTGAGATCTCATAGTTTGAGAAACACAAATTATGGCTGCAAATGTTGGAGTTTGTTTTTTGTTTTTTGCTTTTGCTTTTATTGTTTCTTTTAACCCAGAGAACCAAAATGATCATAACATGAGATAAGTCACTCCTATACTTTCCTTCTTTCTCCTTTCAAGTCCAGGTGTCTGTTCTCCCTCCCTCCAGATTTCAAATTGGCTCCAGATTTTATATGAGAAGCAGTCACAGATCTAAAAGAAACAAAACTGAGAAGCAACTTAAGAAGAAAACTAATTGATAAACTACAATCTACTTGCTTATGTTAGAGTGAAAAATCCACGCTATATCTAAAAAGAATTCAGCTATTCCTAGAAGAAGCCAAGTTAGACTGTTATATATAATTAGCATCTCAAAAAAATTATATCATTTACACAGTCAATATCTTGTTATTGTTATTGTTTTGTCACTAAGTCATGTCCAACTCTTTTATGACCCCATGGACTGTAGCTCACCAGGCTCTTCTGTCCATGGAATTTCCCAGGCAAAAACATTGGAGTGGGTTGTCATTTCCTTCTGCAGGAGATCTTCCCAACCCAGGGACAGAATCTGTGTCTCCTACATTGGCAGGTGGATTAGTTACCACTGAGCACCTGGGAAGCCCATTCAACATTTAGGAATCTCTTTACTAAGAGTCAGACTAGTTGTTATGAATATCAAGTTGAATAAGACAAGACCTTTCTTGCCCCCAAGATTCAGTTACATAACTAGCAACACCACCACTCATATATTCCTATACCCTAGGTATTATACCTTTCTTTTCACTGAGTCTATAGTCTTACTTACAGCAAGATCAGTATTCATTTACTATCAAGTCCATGGAATTCTTCAGGCCAGAATACCGTAGTGGATAGCCTTTCCCTTCTCCAGGGGATCTTCCCAACCCAGGGATCGAACCCAGGTCTCCCACATTGCAGGTAGATTCTTTACCAGCTGAGCCACAAGGGTAGCCCAAGAATACTGGGGTGGGTACCTATCCCTACTCCAGCGGATCTTCCTGACCCAGGAACCGAACCAGGGCCTCCTGCATTGCAGACAGATTCTTTACCAACTGAGCTATCAGGGAAGCCCTCAATATGCTTAGGAAACACTAGCTGATCAACCTACTAAAGTCCCTGGGCTTTATGAATTCATAGTAAAACAAAAGAATTGAGCACATAAACAGCTAGTTTACACTACAGGCTAATACTTGTCCACTACAGAGACAAAAGCCAAGCCATGGGGCCACAAAGGAAGTCTGCTGAGGCAGAGGAGGGCTTGGCTGCAGATGTGACACTGAAATAGGAGTTGAAAGATAAGTTGAACTCTGTCAGAGGAGGAAAAGTGATAGCAGAGAGAATTTCCTGCAGAGAAAACAGCATGTATGATAACAATAGCGAATACTTATCAAGGACTTATTATGTGTCAGGTTCTATTCTATAGAGCTAGCTCATTTATTCCTCATAACCTTAAGAAGTAGGCATTATTTCTGCTCCCATTTCACAGATGAGGAAACTGAGGCTTAGAGATTTCATTGCTGGAATAGGTTGGTCTGACATCAGAGACCAGGCTTTCAATCCCTATACTACACTACAAAGGCACAGAGCCATGAAAGAAGGTATATCTGAAGATTTAGAATTCATCTAGGTAAGTGTCTAGATGGGTAAGGGAGTAGTAGGCAGTGAGGCCAGATATGCCGGCACGGGCCAGATTCGGAAGGAACTTGCATGCCAAACTAAATAGCTGGACTTATCCTGCAGGGGCTGGGGAGCCAAGACAAGCATTTAAGACTACAAATGGGTTGATGAGCACTGTGCTTCAGCACAGTAATCTGAGAGTGATGTGGAAGATGGGTGAGTTTATGAGGAGCCTGAAGGAAAGGAGGCTATTTCAAAACACAGACCAAATATGAGGTTCTGGACAAGACAGAGGTGACAGGGATGGAGAATAATGTGCAGAGTTGAGAGATTTTCCTGAGACAGAATTGATGCAGCAATTGGTGAAGGATTAGGTCTGGAGCAGTGGGGAAAGAGTAAATGAGAAGACATCAAGCCCATATATAACTAGGTATCAACACTCATCAAATTTCCCTTCAATCAAGATCAAGGTAGGGACTTCCCTGGTGGTACAGTGGTTAAGACTCTGAGCTTCTATTCCACTGCAGGGAGTATGGGTTCGACCCCTGGTTGGGGAATTAAGATCCTGCATGCCTCACAGCAGAGCCCTCCAAAAAAAGATCAATGTCATACAAGGACAGGTGACAGGTAGAGAAGATAACAGTAGCTTAGACATGCACCTATTGTGCTATTGTCTAACTGCTTCAAGTTCCTACGTCTCAGCAACCTGGCAAAACCATAATCTTTTCCAAGGCAGAAAGAAGTGTCCTGTGTCCACATGTCCATTCAGTGTACATTTCAGCACAGAATCCAAAAAAAGAACCTTAATACAATTCACTAAATATATGTTAAATATCAAAGGTATACATGATACTGTTCTCAAAAAGGAACTGCTGGCCAAAGATAGAAATCATTAAAGAAAATATGAATAGGTTTTCATTATAGCAAATACTAATCTGTAATTTATAAAAGAAAATCAAATGACTTTTATAAATTTAAAAGTTTTATTTCACTAATAACCAAATAAATACAAAGTAAATATCTTTCTTGTCTACCAAATTTCAAAGACTTTTAAAACACCCTATGGAAAGAGAGTGGCCCTTGATTTGCTTGTTCACAATGGCCTAGCTACCCAGGAGAGCTGCCTAACCAGGAGCATGGCAAGAAATGAACCTACTAAGACTTGAGGCTGTTTTTACTGCAGTAAACTTGCCTATTCTAACTAATGTGAAGATATTCCCATTTAACCTGTAGATGCTACCTGTGTGACCTTGGACAAGTCACTAATAACCCTCATTCCCACTGAGGAACGCATGATCATCTCCATTTCAGAAACTGAGGCAATGAAATCAAGAAGCTTATTAGTGGTTGCACGAATAGTAAGTGGTGAAGCCATAAACAAAACCCACATATTTCTTCAAAGTCCATGCAGTGTGGGGTAAGTATATATTCCACAATTAAATGATTATTGAGGTAATCATTATTCCATTATGAGAACCAGCTTTACACATGGGCAGAATGGGCCCTTACTATGCATAACACCTTGAGGGGATAATCCATATGGCCCCCAAAGACCACCATTTGCTACCACAGTATAGGCTCCTCCTCTTAGCTAGTCAAGGATTCCTATTTAGGATCACTATTATTTAGACAATAATGATAGGTTAATCAACCTTTTTGTATCTCAGTTTTCTCATATGTAAAAATGGAAAATAAGATCTACCTCTAAACTCTGTTGCTGCTGCTGCTGCTGAGTTGCTTCAGTCGTGTCCGACTCTGTGCGACCCCATGGACTGCAGCCTACCAGGCTCCTCAGTCCATGGGATTTTCCAGGCAGGAGTACTGGAGTGGGTTACCATTTCCTTCTCCAATGCATGAAAGTGAAATGTGAAAGTGAAGTCGCTCAGTCGTGTCCGACTCTTTGTAACCCCATGGACTGCAGCCTACCAGGCTCCTCGGTCCATGGGATTTTCCAGGCAAGAGTTCTGGAGTGGGTTGCCATTTCCTTCTCCAATGTATGAAAGTGAAAACTGAAAGTGAAGTCGCTCAGTCGTGTCCGACTCTTTGCGACCCCATGGACTGCAGCCTACCAGGCTCCTCAGTCCATGGGATTTTCCAGGCAGGAGTACTGGAGTGGGGTGCCATTGCCTTCTCCAAACTCTGTTGAGAAAACTATATTTTGCCCACGGAATAAAGTTGACCCTGCCTCAAAAGTTATCCTTCTAAAACACAAGCTTCATCACACTACATCATATTCAATCTTCAAATTACAGTTCAAATCATATATGAGTGAGAAGTCCGTCCTAATTGTCCAGTTAGAGGGTTCATTGCTTTCTCTCTCCATGCTTCTGTTCTTCCACAGACCTATTACTCTTCACATTGTAAAGTAAACATTCATTTACTTTTCTATCCCCCTTACTATACTGGAAGCCAATTGAGAATGGAGTCAATGGCTTATACATTTTGTGATACCAACAGCAAGCCCAGGGCCAGTATATGGCAGAAAATATTTCATCAAAAGCAACAAAAACAGTATATCATCTTACCCTCACAAAACCCTGTCAAGCATTCTACAACTTGGGCAAATTGAGGTTCCAAGTTGCAGTGACTGTCTAATATATGCAGGATATCAAGCTTGCATGGAATCTAGGTGTATGGACTGTCCACTGCACCACATATGGCCCTTCAAAGACAAGGAGAAAAGGCCCACCACAGGCCATCAAGACCATTGTTGCACAATGGTACTTTGTTTCTCAAAGGTGGTAAGGACTCTGAATGGTTTTAGGGCAACTTAGAAAGTCATCACACGGGAAAGTATAGGGAACACAGTTAAAATATAAAGAAGGCTGGCAGATCTGAACCTAAGTCCAGGCTCACCCTGCCCTTAACCCTGTTTCCTTGGATAAATCTCTTAAACTCAGGAGCCTCGGCTTCCTCATCTGTAAAATGGGGTTTTAAACAATGATACTCATCTTGTAGGGCTTGACATAAGAATAACAGTTATATGAAATGAGCTGAGGATATAGCAAAGGTTAATTAAATTGTAGTTATTATTATTTATGAGGGTAATTAGCACATATTGAATGCCTGTTCCATGAAGTATTTTTCGTATCTTATATTATTTCATCCCCACAGCAACCCTGTGGAATATTACAACCTTGTGGTGCTGTTACTTTAATCTTATATTGCGGAAATTGAGACTCAGAGATGTTTTAAGCGACTTGTCCAAGGTCACACAGGTAGCATCTGGCAGAGCCTGAGTTCAAACCAAGGTCTTCCTGAGTCCAAAGCCTTTGCTCTTTGCACTTTACCTGTCTGCACCCCAGCTTGGTTTCAGTGGAGAAAAAATAAGGAGCAATCAGATATGCCCCAAATGTCTGAGGTCAGTGTGAGGAGCTAGAAAGGCAAAGTTGGATCAGATTCATCTGTAGCTGGAGATGTCTTAAAAATGTTTGGAACATGTGCAAGATGAGATAGGGGAGAAACCAAAAGGGAAGAAGACAGCCAACAATAAATGTCACACTCAACTTCCCTTTAGGCTAATAACCCAATAAATAGTAGAGATGACTCACATTCATATTTCAGTCCTTGTGCTAGAAGTCTCCAAGGTAAAAATCCCACATTGTAGTACGAATGTAAATAATAAAAATGTATTATTTGATCTTGCTACCATTACGTCCCAGAAAATGTTCCAAAATCAAACAAAGGAAGTTCAGAGAAATCACAGGAAATATCTCATCTCCTTTACTATAAGAAATGGAAACAAACTCGACTAGGTTAGTCTCTTATTTGCATCATTAACACCAAGGCTTGTTGGAAGAGGATTCAGGTAACTAATATAGCAGTAGATGGCTTCAAATCACCCTACAGAAAAACAAATGCTCTTACACACGCGCGCACACGTGCACACACACACAAATTGATTTCTGGTGTTTTTTCCTCTGTCACACACAGCTTCCCCAAACTTGGAACAAGTAGGCCTTTACACTCTCCAGTCAAGGCCCAGGAAACTTTCATGCTGTGAATGTTTTTGACTCATACAGTCAGGAGTCAGGTTAGGCACCAGTAGAAACAATAGTGCAGAAAAATGAAAAAAAACAAATTGAAAAAATTTGAAAAAAAAATAAACAAAATTCCCTGTGGAATAAAAAGTTCTCAGGTGAGGCACTCACACCAAGTCCTCCCACCTGATGCTACAAGGCTGTGAACCTAGAAGGATGTTCACTCCAGGCTAAGAACACACGAGAAAGAAAACTCAACAAAGAAGGGGCGCCTGAGCAGACTCTGAGAGGGAGTGAAATCATCTTGTCTGTTTGTGAGCAAAAGAAAAGTTCGACTGTTTAAATTTTTTAGCCAAAGTTAGGCTTGAAATTCTCTACTAATAAATACATCCTCTTGTGAACTTTTCCGAAGTGGAACTTGGGCACACAGAGTTAGCTGATCTCACAGAAAACTCATTCCTAAGGGACTACCTGTAAACTCAGAAGTTTCTGTCTTCATATGATCAAATGTGCGGTAGAACTCCCTCTGCTCACTCTCATCCCATTCAAAAGCGCTCTACCCCTCAGCACCAATAATCCATGGCCAGCCTTTGCTCTACTGTGCGTGGCTTCAGAAAGGCCTCAGGCATCGGGGCCGCGGGATTCGCTGGATCACCCCTCCCCTCCCTGCCATCCCCATTATTCGGCACACAGCCCTGCTCTCCCCTGAAGCCAACAGTCTGCAGTTCCTTCAATGCAGGCGCGAGCAGGCAGGAATGGTGGGAAGAGAAGCCGTGCCAGCTACATGTTTCTGAATCTCCCTCCATATGCATTTGCCAAAGGAACAAAAAGAAATCAACGCCAGGAAAAGACAACTGAGATGAGGATGCGGTGGGACCGCGGTTGACTCCGCGCCTCTGAGCAGCAATAGGCTGTCCAACCACGCGTCCGAGCCATAGATGCGATTCGTTACCTTCAGGATGCAGGCCATGGCGCTCCGCCGGCCCTCCTGCCACCGAGCAGCGGGCGCGCCTGGGTCAGGGGCAGTCCCGGCGACAGGCTGGAGGCTGGTACCGCTGCAGGACCGCTCCAGCCCACATTCCCGCAGATCCAAATAAGGGGACCGCGGTGAGAGCTGCGCGGGCACAGGCCCCGCCCCTCGGGTCGTGGGCCCGCCCCCGGTCCCGTCCACTGGCTAGCGGCCTGCGAGGCCCCGCCCCCAGATCACGTGCCGTCTCTGGCGGCTGCGGCTGCCTCTGGGTGCTTACTACTTTTTCTTTTCTGTTTTTTTCTGTAAACTTCTGTCTGTTCATCGTATATAATGTCGCTCAGCAGCAAGCTGGGAGCTCAGATGGGTCCCGCTGGGGAGAGAAAGTGGCCTTTTCTTCTCCTCGATTCGGTCTTCGCTAACAGATCATAGAACTCATAGCAGACACTTCACACTTCTAAAGAAGTTTAGTGGGTTTGGAATCATCTCTCTCCAGGCTTTGGGTACATCAAAGGATTCTTCAAAAGTAGCAAAATTCTCCCTAAGCTGGTTAAGGAAAGAGCCTTCTTTCTACTTTAAAACCCTGTGATGGCGTTATCTAAAATTAATTTGCCATTAAAAGGGACCACAAATGTCAATCAAGGAAAGATGCAACCAAATGGAGCCTATGTAGGATATATTTCGTTTCTAAGTACACAAGGTCTTCCTTCGTGGCTCAGGCGGTAAAGAATCCGCCTGCAATGCGGGAGACCTGGATTCGATGATCTTTCATTGCCTGGAGAATCTCATGGACAGAGGAGCCTGGCAGGCTGCAGTCCACGGGGTCGCAAAGAATCGGACACGACTGAGCGACTGAAATGAACTGATAATGCATTGCTCTTTCCTGCTTTAAGCTCACGTGTTTAGGCAAGAAGACTGGAATGGATTGCCTGCCGTTCTCCAGGGAATCTTCCCAACCCAGGGATTAAAACCGTGTCTCACATCTCCTGCGATGGCAGGCAGGTTCTTTACCACTAGCACCACCTGGGAAGCCCATGAAAATGTGTGTATACATAAATATACTATAAATAGGATATATGTATATATGAAAATATAGTATATTCTCATATATATACATTAACTGTATATAAAAATTGTGTGTGTGCATGAGCACATGCACAGGACTTTGCCCTTTGCTGCAACAAGTTTAGAATTTGACAATTTTGTTGCAATTTCAGTAACAAGGTTAGATCTAAACTTTCTTATTAACATTGGAAATCCAGAGAGGCCATTTTTCACCATCCAACCTGAATACTCTGATGCTAAAACACAGTGAGATATAGCAACTCCACCTAAGAAGCAGGTGATCTGGGAGAAGACATGTCCTGGGCCCTCTCCACATCACTTCAGCAAGCCCCCTTTCCTTGTTGACAAAAGCAACAAGGAAAGCCCAATTTCCCGTCCAAAACTGACTAAGAGAAACAGTTATTTCTACAGGAAAGTAACATCACATACGTAGCAGGAAAAGGGAGAGACCGATCTGTGTATATACACAGATCTCCACCACTTGGTCTGTCAGAGAAATATTAAAACTAGGCCCAAAATATTTACCCAAAAGAAGTTTCACTTGCTGGAAGCTCAGTCTAGTTTGCTTACATGGCGTCAGGAAAAGCACTATGGGCTGCCAGTGGTGACTGTGACATCTGAGATTGGCTCACAAACCATAGAGCAGAAACCCCAGCTTTCAAGGCATTTGATGTTTTCTTGATGAGAACATGCAAAATCCCAGGAGAGCAAGAGGAACCTCGGAAAAGGGTTGCAGAGGCTGAGAATGTGGAGGAACTGGCCTGCTCCCAAGGGAAACTCCTCTTTTTAGTCTCTGTGAGGGAGACTCTGCTCTCCCACTCCATCTGTTTCAGAGATCTGCTGTATTTTCAAGGCAGAACTCCTTGATCCTGACTGCATGTTTTAAACCACCACTTTCTCTCATGGTCTTCAGTGGGTCAGGAACACTCAGTATTTCATCTATTTATGAATTCAACAAACTTTTATTGAGCTGCTACTAGAAGAATAAAATTTTTTTGAGCTAACGTTAACTGGAGGAGAAAACCTTTATTGAAGTACTATAGGACCTATCAGAGATAAGAGAATGATTTCTGTGGTCTCTAACATTATCTCAGGTTCTGTCAAGTGGGAAAGATAAGACATGTATGATAATACAATGTGATAAGGTCCTTAACCAGGGTTCCCTAATGGCTCAGACGGTAAAGAATCTGCATGCAATGCAGGAGACCCAGGTTTGATTCCTGGGTTGGGAAGATGCCCTGGAGAAGGGAATGGCAACTCACTCCAGTATTCTTGTCTGGAGAATCCTATAGACAGTAGAGCCTGGTGGCTACAGTCCAAGGGTCACAAAGAGTTGGACATGGCTGACTAACACAACAAGGTCCTTATCCAAAGCGGAAGCAAAGCTATAAGGAAAGAAGGATTGAGTCTGACAGGGTGGCAGGTGGGAAGGGCAAGAGCAGACAGAGCTCTCTTTCTCCATCCAGAAAGCTTGCCGTTCTGGGAGACAGCACAGTGGCCTCCAGCGAGCAACCCCATTGAGCCCTTCCTTGCTGGATGACCTTGATCAAGTTTCTTAACCTCTCTTTAATCCTTAGTTTATTTAATAATATGTAACTCCTTGTGAAAAATAAGATAATGCTTGTAAATCCACTCACCTCAATCTCTGGCACTATGAACATTCTCAAAATGGTAGCTCTTTTTCAAAAGCAAAAAAAAAAAAAAAAAGTTGACTAAAGAGAGTATGAATAGGATGATTTCCATTCTTCTTGGGTGTCTCAGAAAAATAAACACTGAGCAGGCAAACAACTAGCATCCTGTGGCTTGGGTACATCACCGAGAGGGTTTCACTAGCTCCCTCAGTCTTGTGTATGGATCTCTCAAACTCTCCCCCACCCATGTCCACACTTCCCAAAATGTTATTCTTTTGTTCGCATCCATAAATTAGAACTAAATAGGGGCAGGAATTGTCATATTTTATTACAACCTAAAAACAAACTCAAACAATTCTAAAGTAAGTCTGGACCAAAAGTTTTACAAAACAATATTAACAGTCACTTTTTGAGCTGGATGGAAGTTGGGTGAGAAAAAAAGCAGTTGGATGGTAATAAAAGCAATTCTGATCCTGTTAGGGAATGAGGGTATAGCCAGATGTACAGGTGGGAACCGGTCATCTGTTTTAAAACTGGCCAAACTATAGGAATAGCTTAGTTTAGCCCATAGATAAAGTATAATTTTCCAAGTCTCAAGTTACATGACTTAAAGCCAAAAGCCTGTTTCCAAAAATAATAATAACCAACCATAGGCACCCTGCAATTATATACAATATCCCATTTGATCCTCATGACATCCATACGAATGTTGTCATTCTCAGCTGGTAAGCAGGGCAACAGAGATTTGAACCGAGATGGTTGGACTTCTGTGTCTGCCCTCACAACTGCTACGCTCGGCTCCCAGATAGATTGGGAGCCCAATCTCTATCATTTGACACCATTCAAATTTAATCTAATTGTCTTAGATTTGATAGTCAGAAAACCAAGGGTAAGAATATATCCTCTCTCGAATACATACTGGGACCTACCCAGGTGGCGCCAATGGTAAAGAACCTGCCTGCCAGTGCAGGTAGATGTAAGAGATAGGGCCTCGATCCCCGGGTTGGGAAGATTCCCTGGAGGAGGGCATGGCAATCGACTCTAGTATTCTTGCCTGGAGAATCCCATGGGCAGAGGAGCTGGTGGGCTATGGTCCATAGAGTCGTAAAGAGTTGGACACAACTGAAGCAACTTAGCACACACACGTGCCTCGTACAGGATACAGACTAGGATACAAAAGCTAGAGCAAATATGTAAGTATGTGGGAAATAGATACATTCTATCTTTCTGAGTGTACAGGATAGGTATACTCACTTGTATCTATCAACCCCTAGCTCCTGGGTCCTACTTTAACAAAGACATTGCATATCCCATCCTGGTTTCCCATAAAACCAGATATTACCACCTTCTGTTCATGAGAATTTCATCTAACCAAAGACTCTCACTGCGGTATCTCTCATTGTCGTATGATGTGGGTGGGGCCTGCTGTATAGTAGCCTGCCAGCCCTTGCTTTCCTCCATGGTAAGATCCTTGGGAACTGGCCCTATTGTTACATCAGCCTACTGTGGGTTCTTCTGGGCTCTAATGGTCCATCTTCCTTTTCCTCACCAGCCTTTCACCTTAATTTTAATATGCCTTAAGGCTGAGATTTTATAAGTTATGACAAGTCATGGGCTAAAATGTTCTATTTAAATTCAGTTTTGCTTTCAATGTAAACAGTCCCATTACCAAGTAATTCTCTGAGTTATAATGTTTCCTGATAGAAATAGAATTAAAACTCAGACTCCCATAACTTTTCCAGTTTCATCTTGCACACATATTAACTTAATATATTTGTATTCAACACAGAGTCATTTGTTAAGGTTTTAATTGGATCTCAGTTTTTCCCATCTAAAATTTTTTAATGAATTCCAGATATCATAAAACTCTTCTTGTCATCCACTACATAAATTATGCTTCTATAGGAGACTGCGGCTAGATCCATTACACAATGTTGTGGGGACTTCATTTTTTTACATTCTGAGCCAGGATAGGAGATGATTTTTTTTTTCTAGAATGCATTGCACTGTTACAATTTTGACCTAGGGACTTTTTCATACCCTAAAGCACATCTATTTGTCCATGTCCATGTGTGTGTCTGCATCTGTATCTATATTCAAGTATCCTGTGGTTGTGCTCTTCTAGGTGAGTATTTATGAGACTATATTGACATGTGAGTTAAGCTTTATTTCCCTCCATTTAGGGTAGAAGATCATTCTAAAATTTCATCCATTTTACATTCCCAACACTTGAGCTTACTGTTTTTCAAAGCTTTACACAGTTCTAATCCAGATTTCATCATTATCCCTGACTATACTCATACTTATCTGGGATTAGCTCCAAAACAAGTTATGTATTTTTATATTAAATTGCATTTTTAAAAATATTATATATTTTCTCATTCTCAGTGTTCTCCCTTAACTTCATCTCAGATCTACTCTACTGAATGATCTACTGAGAAATGATCTTCCCATCATTTCTCAAAAAAATTTTTTTAATGAGACAAAAAATTTTAAAAGATATCTGTTTTTAAGCAAAAGAGAAAAATGTGAAATTAGTATTTTACCTAATTTTTATTACCTAGAAGAAAGTAAGTTTTACTCAGGTTTGGTTTCCTTAAAGAATTCCCCCTAAGATTTTTTAAAAAACATAGTCAACTGAAAGCAAACATGGCTAGAAGCACTGGCATGTCATTTGAATTTGGTTTGTATTGGATTTCTCTAAGGTTATTGAAGCCTCCGCTATTAATTGAGTCTGATATTTCTTAACCACATTTCCCAGAGTTTGTTTTCTTTTTATGCTCAGGTCCTTCCCATGTGTTTCTCTACACTCTGCTTATATTTCACCCCTTAGCGAGGCTTGGTGACACACTGCCTTAAAATATTAGAGGAAATTTGGTATTTGAAATGAATCCATGGTGGATCTGATACGAACACCCACAGGAGGGGTCTAACACTTGGCCTCCTTCTGCCATGTGTCTTTGCCTGAACCACTTTTTCTCTAACGATCTGGCTCTCACAAATCCTCTAGAGAGAGTTAGCTTCTTTGGTCAATTCTTTGTGCAGGAGTCATCTAAATACACTCTTAGGAAAGCCCCAAAACACAAGGTACTGTTTCACATCCAACAACGTCAAAATCTGTGAGAGCTGCTCTCAGCACACCTGTTGGAGGTTAGGATGGACAACCTCAGAGAGTCAAGGTACATGGCCTTTGCTGAAATGGCATTCATTCTTTTGAAGAGCAACAATTCTAAAGCCACAGTGGGGTTAGGAATCTGAACCATTGTTGTTCATTTTTTCTGATTCAACAAACATTTGTAGGCACAGGTGATGTGTTTAGGAAGCAGAGGCAGTTTGGCTTTCTCCTATATTCAAAACCTGCAAGGATTCCTTTTCATCTCAAGCTAGGTGTATTATAAGCATGCCAACATTACTTTCCATTATCATTGCCCATTATTCTCTTACATTGGGAGTCAGCAAGCTTTGTTAGTAATGATCTACATAGTAAATATTTTACACTTTTTAGCCATTTATTCTCTGTCACAGCTACTCAGTTCTGCCATTGTACCACATTGTACCTGTGGTACACATGTACATTGTACAGTCTGCATTGTACCACATAAGCAGCCATAGACATAAACAAATGGGTAGTGGCTGTATGCCAATAAAACCTTCTTGGTGGACACTGAAGTTTAAATTTCATATATATTTTCAGTGTTATGAATATTCCTCTTCTTTTATTTTTTCAAATATAAGAAAAGGTGGCAAGAATACACAGAACAATACAAAAATGATCTTCAAGACCCAGATAACCATGATGGTGTGATCACTCACCTAGAGCCAGACATCCTGGAATGTAAAGTCCGGTGAGCCTTAGAAAACATCATTACAAACAAAGCTAGTGGAGGTGAGGAATTACAGTTAAGCTATTTCAAATCCTAAAAGATGATACTGTGAAAGTGCTGTACTCAATATGTCATAAAATTTGGAAAATTCAGCAGTGGCCACAAGACTGGAAAAGGTCAGTATTTATTTCAATCCCAAAGAAAGGCAATGTTCAAACTACCACACAATTGCACTCATCTCACACACTCACAAAGTAATGTTCAAAATTCACCAAGCCAGGCTTCAACAATACATGAACTGAGAACTTCCAGATGTTTAAGCTGGATTTAGAAAAGGCAGAGGAACCAGAGATCAAATTGCCAACATCCACTGGATCATCAAAAAAGGAAGAGAGTTCCAAAAAGACATCTGCTTTACTGACTATATCAAAACCTTTGTGTGGATCACAACAAACTGTGGAAAATTCTGAAAGAGATGGGAATACCAGAGCACCTTACCTGCCTCCTGAGAAATTTGTATGCAGGTCAAGAAACAACAGTTATAACTGGACAAGGAACAACAGACTGGTTCCCAATCAGGAAAGGAGTACGTAAAGCTGCATATTGTCATCCTGCTTATTTAACTTATATGCAGATTACATGATGCAAAATGCTGGGCTGGATGCAATACAAGCTGGAATCAAGATTGCTGGGAGAAATATCAATCACTTCAGATATGCAGATGACACCACCCTTATGGCAGAAAGCGAAGAACTAAAGAGTCTCTTGATGAAAATTGAAGAGGAGAGTGAAAAAGTTGGCTTAAAACTCAACTTTCAGAAAACTAAGATCATGGCATCTGTTTCCATCACTTCATGGCAAATAGATGGGGAAACAGTGGAAACAGTGGCAGACTTTATTTTGGGGGGCTCCAAAATCACTGCAGTGGGTGACTACAGCCATGAAATTAAAAGACGCTTGCTCCTTGGAAGGAAAGCTATGATCAACCTAGACAGCATATTAAAAAGCAGAGACATTACTTTGCCAACAAAGGTCCATCTAGTCAAAGCTATGGTTTTTCCAGTAGTCATGTATAGATATGAGAGTTGGACTATAAAGAAAGCTGAGTGCTGAAGAATTGATGCTTTTGAACTGTGGTGTTGGAGAAGACTCTTGAGAGTCCCTTGGACTGCAAGGAGATCCAACCAGTCCATTCTAAAGGAAATCAGTCCTGAATATTCATTGGAAGGACTCATGCTGAAGTTGAAACTCCAATACTTTGGCCACCTGATGCGAAGAACTGACTCACTAGAAAAGACCCTGATGCTGGGAAAGATTGAAGGCAGGAAGGAGAAAGGGATGACAGAGAATGAGATGGTTGGAGGGCATCACTGACTCGATAGACATGAGTTTGAGTAAGCTCTGCGAATTGGTGATGGACAGGGAAGCCTGGTGTGCTGCAGTCCATGGGGTCGCAAGGAGTCCGACATGACTGAGCGACTGAACTGAACTGAAAAATGTATGATTTGTTCTTGGTTCTGCAGGTTATATAAAGTAGTCTCTAGGCCAGATTTAGCCCAAAATTGGTTTGTCAACCCCATCTTAATCTTTGTACTCTTCATGCAGCCAGTTTTCACCATCCTTCATGGCTGAATCAAATTGGTGACTTTTTGGACATCCTATTCTACCAAAGATTCCCCTATTTGAATTCTAGCAATTACGGGTTGCAAAAATCTTTGTTGGTTAATCACATCCTATCTCATGGCATTTCTTCTAACATTAATTTGTCATATTACCTGAATCTTTATTTTGACTTTTATTTTTGACCTTACTTCCCAAATAGATCGTAAGCTTCCTGACATTTCTTTCTTCTTTTCATCTTTCACTTCTCTGTGCCGCAAACAAGGAAACACAGCAACTATGATGAGATAAAAAAGAATGTCAAGTGAGAAAGTGTTAGCAGCCACGAATTTATAAGCCTGAAAAATCAGGCTGTCCTCCCATTTTGGACACTACTCAAAGATTTTGAGAAAAGAATTTTGCATGTATTAGTAATCCTTCCACCACATATGATATTCTCAGATAGTCTTATATTTCTCTTTAAAGCATATATCATCTTAGTCTTTTTTATTTTTTAATCAACAGACTGATTACTTGATTTAGATGGATTTTGCAGCCCATGTTTAATGACAAGAGTAGCCTGTAATTACCCCTGTGGGTGTTCTCAGTTGATTAAGAAATCAGTGATGCTTTTCTTCTAAATGAAAACTGCCTTATTTCCATCATGATACTTTAAAAAAAATCACTATGTACAGTATTTTTTAATTAGTCACAATGCATTCTGTTTATCCAATATTTATTCTCATTAAAAATTACTTTCTGACTTACACTACTATTTTTTCCAGTTCATTTCACTTTATTTTACCTTTATTAAAATGAAATGAATCGGATCTTATAAATAAATTCATTTTGTCTAATAGAGGAAGAGATCTGAATTTTCAAAGGTATCAAATATTTAAATAACTGAGTTTGCAGTTTTTACTGACACTCTTGTAATTAAGAAGTAGTAAGAAGCCCTGTTCTAAATTATGACATAATCCTAATAAGATTAGTTTTCCCTTCCAAGTGGTGAATTCAGCAATATTCAGGACAAGCATGGCATGATTAGGACACTAGAAAAACTATCATTTCCTTTATCTCTTATCAGCTTACATTTTAAATGAGTTACCATTTTCTCCATTTTTGAATTTTAATTAAAATTTGCCATTTGAAAATAGGTAAAAATTATTAAACCACCTCTCTCCTGATAAACTAGCCTCTGTATTTTCAACAAAAGTATGTCTATAGTATAGCCATTGGATGAATCTAAAATTTTTTTTAAAAACTCCATTTGTCTAAACATACAAAAATGTTTCATACCTACGCCCTGCTTTTTTCTTTGACCTGTTTTTTCCACTATTTTTGATATTCCCATCACCCCATTTTACTTCTTTCTTCGTTTATAACATCCTTTACCCTTTTTTCCCTGAGAATGTTTTTCAGTTTAAATTTAACAAGAAAATTAAAAACCAAGGAAGATATTTCACCTTGAGAAAGTACTAGTTTGGCTCAAGTGTTTGAATAAAGTGCAAATACTTAATGTAATTGACAAGATTTGTGAAGGGCCTGAGGTTTTACCCTACATGCAAACTAAGGAAGTATCTGTACACAGTTGTGGCTCTTGACTAAAGCCCAAGATCCTGGGACCAGAGATATAGGACTGTAATTTACAGGAAGAGGACTATTTAGCACTCACAACAATTACTCCAGGCAGAGTATCGGCATTTGCACCCAATCCCCAAGCCCCAATTCTTACAACATAACTTAAAAACCACATACTTGCACCCTCTGTGGTTTACCTTCATTAACAGTAGAAGAACCCTGAGTTTAGGGAACTCAGATCTTTATAATAGGCAATAAGCATGCTGGCCTTTTGCTCCTGAAGAAAATTCTTTCTCTTCCAAGACTAGGAGCTGTACAAACATTCTTGAAAAGATAATTCAGAACAAAGGCAAGGTATGCTGTTGTTGTTGCTTAGTCACTAAGTCGTGTCTGACTCTTTTGTGACCCCATGGACTGTAACCCGCCAGGCTCCTCTGTCTGTGAAATTTTCTAGGTAAAAATACTGGAGTGGGTTGCCGTTTTCTTCTCCAGAAGATACTCTCAACCCAGGGATTGAACTCGCATCTCTTGTGTCTCCTGCATTGGTTCTTTATCACAACCACCAGGGAAACCCTAAGGCAAGATATATATAAACTTACAAGACCAAATTGAGAATTGTCTCCTATTAGTAATCACATTCACTGTACATGGCATTATGAATTTGGTCTGATTTGACACTCCTTACCTATATTCAACAAATGTAGACAACTATGAGGCATTCAGTGATGTTTGTTGAATGAATGTGAGCTACCTCAAATAACTTTTTAGGAAGCAAAGTTTGTAAAAATATAATGATATTAACTAATTCTAGAGTATACACAGATTCAAAATATTTATTCTTCCTCCAACCCGAAATATCATTTCTATCAGCATTCTATCACTGTATGCTTTAAAATGAAATATTTACCCACTGACTTCAAAAATATCTTTTATTTTATTGTCTTTCTGTTTTTTCTGCTACACACACACACATACACACACACTTTCTATTTTTCTTGTAAACAGAGATTACATAAAATGTCATTAAAGTTTTAGCTATGCAGAGAATGGTGATTGAATTACTGATGAGTAATGGATGCTCTGTTAAACATTCAAGGTGTTCATATTACTAAATAGAGTTGGCCCCCCCAAACCACATTTCTTTTTTTCTTTCTTTGTTATTTTCAGCAAACCCAAATATTGCTAACCCCAGGAAGGAATTAGAGGAAATAAGTATGGGAGGACGCTTTTATTTGCAGAGTCACTGTATTTTTGAATGACAAGAAGCAGTCACACAGACCTGGCTGATGCACAGATGTCTTAAGCGAGCATCTGAATTAACCCTTTGTTTTCAGGCAAGACTGTGCTAATTTAATCCATCTTGGAAATGAGAGAATCTGTCATATTTGAAAAGGAAATTGTACAACATTCTTTAGGGTTATTTAGCTCCAGTACTTCTAATCTTTCCAAAATGTTCCTTCATGTGAAAACTGACATTTTCCTTGCAACAAATTAAAGTCATTACACACCACTCTGACCTATCCATGTCGTTTTGGTCTTGCATTCCACTTGTATTCTCCACACTCCAGTGTCCATGTGCATCTGCAGGTCCAGAATACTGAGCCCTGAAATGTGTGTCTGGCAGCGAGCCTCTGATGAGACATAAAATAAACATTTTCCACTTCCCTTCAATGGTAAACTTCCCCCTCTTCTCAGACATCTCTTGTCTGCAGCCAGGGAATGGGAGTGACATCACTAAACATGTAATGTGTGATGCGCTGTGGGGTCAGCTGAAGGGTAATTTCTAGGAAGCACGCCTACACAGAGGACAAACCAGAGCTGGCATTGAGCAGAGGCACTCAGCAAAATGATGCATTTGAGATGGCATTTCCGCAGGGTACACAGTGCCAAAGGCCTCATGCACTAACTCAGCCATGCTAACAATCAACACACTAGTGTCCTTCAGGAACACTTCAAGTGGCTTCTTTATGGATTCAGGAATAGCAAAAAATAATGAGATTTAGCCAAGAGTTCATCTTGAATGAAAGTGAAGACATGCTGTCAAATGAAACACTTCTGGAATCTCGCAAAACTCTCTTTTAGCTCTGCACCTCGGGGTGCAGACATGGCCAGTTAACAATTTTGTTCAGGGGGTTTCACAGCTAAAACCCAAGCTGACCCTAGCAACAAGCAATGATCCTTCTAATTTAAATTAGAATGTGTGTGAGGGGGAGGAGAGGAACAGGCAAGAGTGATGTATAGAAGAATAAAACTGCATACACATAAAATGATACCTCTCTAAAGCCACCATCAAGTCTAAGCATTAGATGAGACAGAATTAATATTTCTTTAAAGCTGATATTGTACCCTGAATAATCTCCTAAATGACTTTTTCTAACTCAATGACGTTTTTAATCCCACTCCTCACTCCCCACTTTTCTTTCCACCTCTGCATTTTTTTCACCCCTCATTCTTCCCCCTGGAAGGTCTTTCCTTCTCTTCTTCAGCAGCATCTCTGTATGACCAATTCAAAAGCTACAATCTAGATGATGACCATTCTAATAGGAAATACTTAATTCAACAAATTCACTTGCATTAGACATGGAGCCCTGAACAAGGCAAACACAGTTCCTGGCCCTATAGTACCTGCGGCATTCAACTCCTCTCCTAAACTATGGACTTTGCTGTAACTCTGACTCATGTGGTAATTGGGATACTCTTCATTACATTGTAAGCTTAGTTGATGGATCTTTTTAATAGATCTGATTAGCGATGTTGCCATTCTTAGAGACCCTCAGAAGGGTGTCAGACCACAGAACACGTTTCCAGACACATAAAACTTAGTTACCTCAATGGTAGAACACAGCCAAGTAAGTAAAACTGTGATTTCAGTAAAAATGAACTAAGGGTTATATAGAGAACTCTTTTGCCTAAATTCTTACGGTTAAAAAAATGCTTCTGAATGTGTTTGTCCACTTTATAAGAGCAATATTGCAAACAGAATTATTATTCCTTTGAAAGCTGATGTTTTTCAAGGCCACTCTTAGCAATAATTGTTCTTACTAAGCAGATCTACACATGCAGATGGGCTAGGAAATTGGACTTTACATACAGTGATTCAAAACCATGCTCAGGAACGCAATGAAAAAATTTCTCTCATTGGTTACTGTCCTAGCATTGCTTCTTTTTCATCAAACCTAAGTGCAAGGGGAAAAATCCAATTATTTGAAGGTTCCAGTTAGCTGGGTTCCCATGAAGCTTATTCTCATACTTTTTAATCTTCTAGGCTACAGCTGGGCAAACTTCAACTATGGCAAGATGCTCTCTGATCATCTACCTGCGGTGTGATGGGTGTGATGGATTATCTCTCTTGGTGTTTAATCAGTAACTGCAATTTACCTAGATTTCGGACATATGGTATTTAACAGTTTAATAAGGGACTCTATCAGTATGATAGTTAACAACATAATCAAACCAAATAAATGTCAAACAAATATAATTATAACTAGGACTCTAATTGTTTCCTGGGTATATTTCATGCTTGTATAAGTAACAAGCTCCTTGTAGAAAAGGGCTGCATCTTTAATTTTCTCTAAAAGGTCCAGTATGATGCAAGACATGTAATCATGTCCTGATTGAAAATATTATGGTGTCCCTTCCCTCAACATATAATTCAGCATAGAAACTCTACTAAAATACAAATTGTCTGAAAGTCCAACAAAGCTCTTGTTTATTTTTATGGAAATTACTTTGATGCTGTATATATATATATATATATATATATATATATATATATATATGCATATATATATATATATATATGTATGTGCTAAGTCACTTAAAATTGCTAAGTGTGACTATGAAAAATATCAGCTTTCAAAGAAATATTAATTCTGTTTACAGTATTGCTCTTATAAAGTGTACAAGCATATTCAGAAACATTTTAACCATACAAATTGAGGCAAAAGAGTTCTCAATATAACTCTTAGTTCACTTTTACTGCCGTTTTATATATATACATATATATATGAAGAATAATATATATTCCAGTACTTTGGAAAAACTGACTCACTGGAAAAGACCCTGGTGCTGGGAAAGATTGAAGGCAGGAGGAGAAGGGGACGACAGAGGATGAGATGGGTGGATGGCATCACTGACTCAATGGACATGAGTTTTAGCAAGCTCTGGGAGTTGGTGATGGACAGGGAAGCCTGGCATGCTGTAGTCCATGGGGTCGCAAAGAGTCGGACACGACTGAGTGACTGAACTGAATTGATGAAGAATAAATATATATGCACACATGCACATCCACACACAGTATCAATTTTTTGTCCACCTCAAATTGCTTCTTTTTTAATGTCCCTACTTTGTTGCTGCTTTTTATATTCTGCCTATTGGGTAATCTAGTATATTGCATATAACAAAAGCGCATTGGGAAAAATAAACACTACAAATGCATTTTATATGCACAGAGACCTGGGCAGAATCTCAATAACTGGTTCTGGTCCCCAGGGCACTTCTCTTAAAGGAAATGCCTCGTTAAGGTATAAATACACTATTAAGTAGCCAACCATATCAGACCATTTGTCACAGAGATAAAATTCCTTGGACAATCTGATATCACTAAGACACTTGGAAACAATAAACCCTCTAATTTCCTTGTCTGAGTCAAAGAAATTTCTAGATGTTTTAAAGTTTTCACTATCTATATCATTTTACTACTGTATGAGTGTACGTAAAATTGAAGCCCAAGAAAGAAAAAAAGGTAACTAGGAATCCACTGTCATAAAATTTACTTTTACTGCCAAAAGAGAATAGTTTTGATTCCATTTTCATATCCAAAGTATTCATGTGTATTATAGTCCCCCTCAAGCCGATATAACTCATTTACCAGAAAATTTCAAAGTTTGAGTGAACTTTTTATAGCACTCTTTCATTGCAACTCTTGGTTTTCAAAGCCTGTATTATTATTTGTTATACTTTTTAAGGCTAACATCTCTTATTCATATTCTTCTGCAGCATATAAACTGTTTCTCATCATGGTTGTATGCAAAACCACTGAGTTTAAAAACAAATATGATTTTGAAAGACACTGTGTTGCTCTAACAGAGGGAACATTGTCCATCTTCCCTGACAGCCTCTCTCTTAATTAAAGAGGCCCTGATGCTCTGCAGAATGCCAAGCTCCTTAAACACTCCCTCCCACTTGCTGTTTTCACTGCACTAACAGTGAAGAAAACAATTTATAGTTTACTGGTGTTTTTCTTTTCAAGAAAAAAATTTAATATTTTTTTTCAGAAGGGATAAGGAAGCAAAATTTCCTGATGGAACATACATTCCTTCTTTTAAAATACCACTGGCTAGGAGATTTTTCCTTAAAAAAGGGCTCCTTTTACCATCATCATGGAGCTATTCATTTTTTGGTTATTTTTTTGATAGTGACCTTTCACTTATTTTATCCATTCTGATAAACCATCTTTGACATTCTATTTTCCAAAATCTGACTCTACAAAAACACAAAAGCTGAGGGATCCTTTCATGACTATAAATGGCAACATCAACTTCCTCACTCTCTAAATATCATCTTAAGATGGACATTTTACACAAACAACCAAAGATGTGCTGGTCTATTTTGCAGTCATAGCATGCCTCATTAAAGCTTACAAAGGAAAAGTTTTCCTCTATTTTTCTAAGCTTAATCTAGTTATTGGCTTAGTGAAGCTCATATCTAGAGCACCTCACATGTGTATATGCATATGTGTATATATATATAGTATGAAAAGAATGTAATAACGTCATAACACCGTGATCTTTCTACTTTCTTTTCATTTCTTTATGAGAAGGATTTATTTAGTTAGAGGTAAATTATAATATGGTCTAAGTTAAGGCAAAAGTAACAGCAATAGAAATACTCTATATTCACACTGTAAAGGTTCCAAAATAGTTCATTCTCATTTTATTATTTGACCTCCAGTGCAAGCCTGTGGATCAAATAGTTGATAAATGTTAAAAAATGATATGAAGTCTAGTTCTCATGCTTTAAACCAGAGATGGCAAAATCTTTCTGTAAAGGGCCAGATAGTAAATATTTTAGACTTTTTGGGTTTAACGGTCTCTGTTCCAACTAGTCAACTCTACCATTGCAGAGCCAAAGTAACGATACATGGTATATTAATGAATGAGTGTGACTGTGTTCTAATAAAACTTTATTTTCAAAAAACAGCAGTTTACTGGACGTGTGGTGAGCTGTACTTCACCAACTTCTGTTTTAAACCACTATGCTTTAAAGTCCTGAGAAGGTAGAAATCAGAAGACAATTACAGACCAATTGAAACAATGGTCTTCAAGATAAGAAAGATAACAGCTTGAACTATCAAAAAAAGTCTTTATGGAAGAGAAAGCACTTTAGCAGGGCCTGAAAGATTGGTTAGATCTATTTATGGGCACCAGAGGGTTGGGTATTTCATGCAAAGAGAACAACATGAGCAACTCCATAAACAGGATGCAGAATGGGGTATGTATAGGAAGAGTAGGTAGTTCAGTTTGACTGATACATACCTGTGAAAAAGGCCAGTGAGACAGAAAAGATGGGATTTTCCTCAATAAAAATATCTTGAACTAAAAAATAAAATCTCCTTCTATTAAAAAAATTAGAAACTACTATATGTTGTGAGTAGAAGAGTAGCATGAGAGAGGAAATATTCACTTTTCCTTATGATGATCAGAGTAAGTCATCCCAGAGGGATTGAGAATTGTCCCAATGAGCTAGGATGCATTTCCAGTCATTGCGGGGAACATAGAAAGACCTCAGTGAAAGATGGACTTGAAACGCTACATCCACTAGACTAAGGCAGTGGTAAGATAGCTTGCCATTTACCTATACCATGCTTGCCTGGTGACTCATATGGTAAAAAATCCACCTGCAGTGCAAGAGACCTGGGTTCGATCCCTGGGTCAGGAAGATCCCCTGGAGAAGGGAATGGCTACCCACTCCTGTATTCTTGCCTGGAGGATTCCATGGACAGAGGAGCATGGTGGCTACAGTCCATGGGATCACAAAGAGTCAGACAAGACTGAGCGACTAACACTTAATGAGTGGAAAAGCATCAATTAAGAATCAGAAACCTGAGGATATATAGTGTATTAAAATTATTTGCTTATGCAGAGTTCAAGTTTGGAGGGGGAAAAAATACAGCCATGGACCTCCTATTTTGAAACTTAAAACAAGAAGAAAATTTTATTGTCCTTAGGTTAGTTGATCCTACTAATGTTGATCAATGTTTAATGCAACTTAAAAACAAAATAAAAAGCAAATATGCTTTAAAATAGAATTGTGAAATATAAAAGCCACAGAAAATTAGAGTTTTGGTCATTTCTATGTGACTACATAAATGAAGCTTTTTGATAGTTTCAGATTATTTCAAATATCAAAATTAAATATAAAAGAAATTATTTGCTTATGATCTTGTAGTCAGGGATTCAGGTCAAACTTGGCTAGATGGTTCTTCTGTTCTGCTTGAGGCTGGGTTATTTACTTGCCTGCATCTATCTGTTGACTCAGCTAGAGTGAGGCAAAGGTTCAAGAAATCTTCACTCACATGTTTGATTGCTTTGGTGCTCTTTCTCTCAGCCTCTCCCTCTGTATGTGGACAGCATAGACTTCTTCACAGCATGGTAGTCTCAAGGTAGTTAGGCATCTAACATGATGACCGGCCTCCAAGAGGGAGCAAGTTAAGTGGTGATGATACAAGTTGGGGATCTCTTAAAATCCAGTCTTGAAAGTTATAAAATGTCATTTCCACCACGTTCTATTAGTTAAAGCCAGCCACAGGGCAGCCTGGAATCAGGGCAAGGGAAACTAAATAAATGGCAAGAGCACTTTATAAAAGAGCCTGTGGGAGGGAAGATACTGTCATGATGTTCTATGGAAACACAATCTAGCAAAGAAGTTAAACATGAAAGTTAGGCCAGGACCGGTGAAATCTCTAGGGACCTCACAGAGACAAACTCGAAACCACTCCAGATCCTATGGGATTCACACATTAAACAAACCCTTCTGAAAATCAACTTATGATCAAAAATCACAGACCATATAGGGAAACAGGATGTAGACACAGCAGAGAGTGGAAATGGCACATTGTGACCTGGGATAATAAAGGAAAATGAAGAGAGTTAGAAATAAACACATTTAAAATGTGCAAGGAGATAAGGGTAGAAACAGAAAACACAGAACAAGAATTGGACAGTAGAAAAACAAACAGACATGTTTGAAAAGTATTAAAAATTGACATTTTAAGAGAAAAATCCTTCATTGAAATAAAAGTCCTTAACAGGTGAAAAGAGAATTAATGAAGTGGAAGACAGGCCTAAGGGAACCATTCTGGGATAATGTAGCACAAAGAGATATAACTACTCAAAATATGAAATGTGAAAAGGGTATTAAGAAATTAGAAAGTTAAAATAAGAAGTCTAACGTATATCTGATAAGAATTATAGAAGGAAATAATGGAGAAGATGAAAAAGAACCAATATGCAAAGAAGGAATGTCCAGGGACTTTCCAGAATTAAAGAAAGAAGTAAGTCATTATGGATCACACTAAATTTCAAATACATTAATTAAAAAACAAATCCTCAACTATATATATCTTAGTGAAAATGTACAACTTCTGGAGCAAAACATAAATCTTCAAAGCTATTGGAAGAAGGAAAAGCAGACATAAGCAACTGGACTAAGTTCTCCTCAACAATGATACACAGATAATAGAATAACACATCTGAAGTATGAGGGAAAATGACTATCCACCCAGAAACCTGTGTGGCACTAAACTATCATTCATAATGAGGGCAAAAAAGCTCATGTTGTAAAGAACAGAAGCCATCAAATCAGATCTTTTTATATTATTCAACTTATTAAAACATATTTTATATACCATAAAAGCCATCCCAGTCAATCCTAAAGGAAATCAACCCTGGATATTCATTGGAAGAACCAATGCTGAAGCTGAAGCTCCAATACTTTGGCCACCTGATGCGAAGAGGGACTCAGTAGAAAAGACCCTGATGCTGGAAAAGACTGAGGGCAGAAGAGGGTGACAGAGGATGAGATGGTTGGATGGCATCATTGACTCAATGGACATGAGTTTTAGCAAATTCCGGGAGATAGGAAAGGACAGGGAAGCCTGGCATGCGGAAGTCCATGGGATCACAAAGAGGCAGACATGACTGAGCGACTGAACAACAACAACATTTTAAGAGTACAGTTTGATGAGTTTTGACAAATAAATGTAAACTTGTCACTACTACTACAAATCAAGGTACAGAACATTTCCCTCACTGTGAAAGGTTTCCTTATGTCTCTTCCCAGTCAATTCCTCCAACGAACTTGTCCCCTTGTAATCACTGACCTGACTTCTGTCACTATCAGTTAGAATTTTTCTAATATTGTATAAATTATAACTTTCTATAAATTTTCTATAAATTCTACTACATTTAAACTTTCTATCTGGCTTCTTTCATTCAGCATAATGTTTTTGAGATTCATCCCTATCAGGTGTATCACTACTTTTTTTCTTTTTTAGTGCTGAATAATGTTCCACTTACAGAAAGGAAAATTGATGCTTTAATGTTAATTTCATGCAAAAGAAAATGTAAGTCAGAATGTACTATTAAGCTAAAGAGAGACTTTACATGATGACAAGGAGCATGTTATACCGAGAAAGTAATATAAGTATTCATTTCCATGCTTCTAGCAATATAAACACAAAGCATCTAATGTAAAAAATGGATGTAATTATCAGGCGCAACTTTAAAATGCACCATCACAGTAAAATTTTCAAAAGACATGTCTCTCAGAAAATGGATAGGTCATCAGTCAAAAGTAAGGAAGGATATGGAAGATGGGGAAAGAGGAAGGGTAGAAATTTACAATAAGATGCCAAAGGAGGAGACCCTGAAAAAGTCATTCATTAGTTGAAGGGCCTTTTACAGTCTTAGGTACTTATATGGCAAAGCACAGTCACCTAGTTCAATGGGAACAGGACTGGTGTGAAAGGGTTAACATTATTAGCTGTTTTGTAGGACACAGGTGACCATGCTTCTGGGGAAGATTTGAAAACAGAGGTTGCATGTTTTTCCCTTTTCCATGAAATAAAACCAAAACAACAACACTAATAAATGACATTAATTGAGCACTCGACACGTATCAGGCCATATGCTAAACACGGTGTATGCATCATCTCTTTTACTTCTTGGACTAACTTTTGAGTTCATGGAGGAAGAAACTGAGACTCACAGGTGGCAAACAAACAGCAGTAGTCTTGAATTCTTGAACTTACGTCTAAATCAATACTTTGGAACTCAAAACCAAGAGTTCACAAACTCCCATTATTAACTGCCTTTTCGTCTGGTCTGACGGCATAGTTCTTTCCTGATCCAAATCCCTACTAAACCACAGGCCAGTTCATTCTTATTCAAACTGTGGAGAAAAGAATCAGCTGGATTATTTCTCATGTAAAATATCCCATCTGCAGAGAAGCCAGACAGGCTATTTTTTTAAACAGTCTGCCTGGGGCTGGCCTTGGGATGGAAGTGAGAAGCAGCAGGGTGCATATTCATGGCTGACAATGAAATGCTGGAGATCAGAGCTGGGAATGGCATGCCGATACAGCTCATCAAAGGATGAGGAGTGGCTGAAAAAGAGGCAGCCCTAGGTAGACCTGGCTCCCTGCTGCCAGAGGTGGCTACAATGATCCGTGTGTGTGTGTGTGTGTGTGTGTGTGTGTGTGCTTGTATATTTGTGTTTGTTGCTCAATCATGTCCATCTCTTTGCAACCCCATGGATCTAATGTCCATGGAATTCTCCAGACAAGAATACTAGAATGGGTAGCCATTCCCTTCTCTAGGAGATCTTCCTGACCCAGGGATCGAAACCAGGTCTCTTGCATTGCAGGTAGATTCTTTACCATCTGAGCCGCGTCCTTTCTTAACCACTATTTGATTGCCCATAACCAAATAGCCAGTGTCTTGCATTGCCTTTGCATGGATCTTTGCTTCCTGTTTCTTGATTCTTAGTCAATTCTAGATCATCTCGCAAGACAAAATACTAAAAAAAATTTAAAGCAAGACACACTTCAGTTCTTACTGATTTTAGTTAGCTATAAAAATGAGATCCTGAATGAATCCCACATGCTTGTGCTAACCGACCTAAACTTTGCCTAATGAAAACAGCCGTTTCCATAATCTGAGTTATATCTTACGCAAGAATAAAAAGAAATAACTCACTAGTATTCTGTAGAAAGGTTGTCATTTTCTGCAGAAAGAATATGAAGAGATACAACATTGAGAGGACACAAATAAAAAACTTCGAAGAAAAAGATATCACCTTAGCTTTTATCAAACACTGTATATCTGTATATGTTGGCCACCAAGCATGAGGTTGTTGCTAAATAAATGGTGATGACTAGGAATAATTATGATACTGTCGGGGGCTTATCTCAAAACTATCAGGTGAATTAAATGAAATGAATGAGATACTGTGTTTCCATGACCAAAATAAAAGGATAGATGATAAATTGTTAAGTGAATTGAACTAACCTGGATCATCAACCGCAGAGAATGAAATTCCCATTCTTCTGTGTGACCTTGGCCATATTGAGACTTTGTGCTTCAGTCTTCTCCTCTGTGAAACAGGGGCTATAACGTTATCTCCTAGAGTTGCTGTGATGATTACATTAAATTCTCTGTGTAAGCACTTGACACTGTACCTAGCATGCATGCAGTGAATACTCGGCAAATGTTGGCTTTTTATTACTATTTCTTTAGGTCACTTCCTTTACTCTTTTCCCTTTGTGAATAAAATGTAATCATAACAACTAGGAGAATGTTTTTAACTAAACACTGAAAACTGAGAACTCCACACCAAAGCTGACTTCCATCCTGCATTTTTGTGATGGTTAGTGTGGTCCAGTGTTCCATAAACACTGAACTTCTATTCTTTTCTCTCCTTACAAAAGACATTTGTCCTTCATATAAACAGAAAACTAATCTCCTAGTTAACAGTTTCAGAAATGTGGCCCTATTTTATGCACCATTTTACTCAAAATAAATAAGCATATAAGAAATGTTCTCACAGACAGTGGGCTAAAAACAACTTTGGCGTCAGTATGAGGAGGACTAGAGAGAAGGTTTTTATGAGGGAAGAATTTGTCCACAGTCACTGCCACAATGAGCATTGAATGAAAGAGCACGACTCGGCTGTAAAAGTGAATCAAGTAATGCCATTTGCAGCTACATGAATGGATCTGAAGATTCTCAAATTGAGTGAAGTAAGTCAAACAAGAAAAACAAATATCATGTCATATCACTTACATGTGGAACTGAAAAAAAGGTATAATTGAACTTACCTACAAAACAGAAATAGAGTTACAGATGTAGAAAATAAACATGATTACCAGGAAGTAAGGGGCAAGGGATAAATTAGGAGATTGGGGTTGACATATACACATTACTATATCTATAATTGATAACTAAAAAGGGCCTGCTGCATATATAGCACGGGCAACTTGATGCAATATTCTGTAATGGGCTATATAGGAAGAGAATGTTAAAAAAGAGTGGATATATGTATATGTATAATTGATTAACTTAGCTCTACACCTGAAAATAACACAACACTATTAATCAACTATACTCCAATAAAATAAAAAAAAAAAAACAGAGTAAAAAATAAAAGAGAAAGGAAATGTCTGAGAGTACCTAGTTGATCCTTCCAGCTTCATTCTCCAAACATCATGTAGTGTAGTGGAAAGAACATAAATCAAATAAACCTGGATTCAAATCCCCAACCTGTTACTAAACTGTGGTTTTCAGCAAGATAATCTTTCGAAATTAGACCACAGTTTCCATCCGTAAAGGGGGCAACCTTTATAGGACTGCTATAAGAATTGGAGGTAAATGTGAAAGTTTCCTGAACCTAACAGCACTCAATGCTGTTGTTGTTCAGATGCTCAGTCATGTCTGACTCTTTGTAACCCCATGGACTGCAACACACCAGGCTTCCCTGTCCTTCCCATCTCCCGAAGCTTGCTCAAACACATGTCCATTGAGTCGGTGATACCGTCCAACCATCTCATCCTCTGTTGTCCCCTTCTCCTCCTGCCTTCAACCTTTCCCATCATCAGGGTCCTTTCTAAGGAGTCGGCTCTTCGCATCAGGTGGCCAAAGTATGGAGCTTCAGCTTCAGCATCAGTCCTTCCATTGAATATTCAAGACTGATTTTCTTTAGAATGGACTGGTTTGATCTCCTTGCAGTCCAAGGGACTCTCAAGAGTCTTCTCCAACACCACAGTTCAAAAGCATCAGTTCTTTAGCGCTCAGCCTTCTTTATGGTCCAAATCTCACATCCATACATGACTACTGGAAAAACCATAGCTTTGACTAGACAGACCTTTGTTGGCAAAGTAATGTCTCTACTTTTTAATACGCTGTCTAGGTTTGTCGTAGCTTTTCTTCAGAGAAGCAAGCGTCTTTTAATTTTATGGCTTCAGTCACCATCCGCAGTGATTTTGGAGCCCAAGAAAATAAAAGACAGAATAAAGGACAGAAATAGTATGGACCAAACAGAAGAAGATATTAAGAAGAGGTGGCAAGAATACACAGAACTATACAAAAGAGATCTTAATGACCCAGATAGCCACGATGGTATGATTACTCACCTAGAGCCAGACATCCTGGACTGAGAAGTCACGAGGGCCTTAGGAAGCATCACTACGAACAAAGCTAGTAGAGATGATGGAATTCCTGTTGAGTTATTTCAAATCCTAAAAGATATACTGTTCAAGTGCTGCACTCAACATGCCAGCAAATTTGGAAAACTCAGCAGTGGCCACAGGACTGGAAAAGGTCAGTTTTCACTCCAATCTCAAAGAAAGGCAATGTCAAAGAATGTTCAAACTACCACACAATTGCACTCATCTCACACACTCTCAAAGTAATGCTCAAAATTCTCCAAGTTAGGCTTCAACAGTACGTGAACCAAGAACTCCCAGATATTCAAGCTGGATTTAGAAAAGGCAGAGGAACCAAAGATCAAATTGCCACATCTGCTGGATCATAGAAAAAGCAAGAGAGTTCCAGAAAAACATCTACTTCTTTTTCATTGACTACACCAAAGCCTTTGCTTGTGTGGATTACAACAAGCTGAAAAATTCTTAAAGACATGGAAATACCAGACCACAATTACCTGCCTCCTGAGAAATCTGTATGCAGGTCAAGAAGCAACAGTTAGAACTGAACGTGGAACAGACTGGTCCAAAATTAGAAAAGGAGTATGTCAAGGCTGTATATTATCACCTTGCTTATTTAACTTATATGCAGAGTACATTCTGTGTAATACCAGGCTGGATGAGGCACAAGCTAGAATCAAGATTGCTGGGGGAAATATCAATAACCTCAGCTATGCAGATGACAGCACCCTTATGGCAGAAAGTGAAGAGGAACTGAAAAAAGCCTCTTGATGAATGTGAAAAAGGAGAGTGAAAAACCTGGCTTAAAACTCAACATTCAAAAAACTAAGATCATGGCATCCAGTCCCATCACTTCATGGCAAACAGATGGGGAAATAATGGAAACAGTAACAGCACTCAATAAATGGTAGTTATTCTTATTTCCCAAAGTTTTTGTCATCATGGATGCATCTGAAGTTTAGTTGATTCTGTTTAAAGCCGCCAACACTTTCTCTTTCACACATTTTTCTGTCTTTATGTCTGAATGCAGAATAGTGTAGCATAATGAGCTTTAATTCTGGAAAATGACAGATCTGGGTAGAGTCATCTCTGATATATTGGGAGAAGGTTTGCTGCAAAGTGGGAAAAGACAGAAGAAAAAACCCTGACCTTTTGTTTATTAGCTCAATGACCTTAGGCAAAAAGGACTTAATATCTCCAAGCTTCAATTTCTTCAAAGTAGTCAAGAATAATAATAACCTTAAACATAGGGTTTTTAGAGGGATTAAATAAGGGCTCGGTTGAGGCTTTGTTTTAGTTGATCACTTTCCACAGAGAACTAAATGTAATGAATATCTAGAAGGTAATCAATAATGAAGGATGAATAAATGATTGAATACATAGATGAAGGAGAAGGAAGAAGAACAGAAGGAAAGAAAGGAGGGTCAACTGAAGAAAAAGGCACAACCTAAAGTTCAAGTTTTAGCTGAGGATCTTACTGAAAAGTATAGTCTGGGAGATAGCTTCTCAGATAGTTCTGAGGAACTTCTCCAAAGAGATAAGGGAGGAACTGGGATGATAAATAGGAGTTTTTGGTGAAAAAAAGCAAAAAACATTGAGTTGAAAAAAAATATGTAGTTGAACATTAAAAGATTACTGCTAATCATAAAGAACAGACATCTCCATTTAGTGATTTTCATGCTTTTCTATGTATGGGAAGGTGCAAGAGTCTGGGTTCATTGAAATTATTCCTTAGATAAGCATTTGAACTATCTAGGGCCAGTATCCAGAGCCCCAAATGTTTCCTGGTTTTCTCCAGCCTGACGCCCCCTCGGTGCACACATTTGGTCACTGCAGTGGCTCATGGCTTGATGGCAGACAACATTCCCTGCTTACTGAAACGGCTGGCAGCATTCCCTTTCCATGGAAGGAAGAGCAGAAGGGAGGAAAGAGAGAAAAGAGGAAGGCAGACAGGCAAGGGGGATGGAGGAAAAAAATGTACCCCCCAAATATTTCAGACTTTGGTAACTTACATCAAGATTTTACTTTGAAAACATAGGGTAGTGAAATCTGGAGGGCAGATCCTGAAGGAAGCCATTTGTAAAAATTACCGCTTCCAATAAGCCTGTCATCTCATTCTTCCCAGACCTCATTAAGTATCTAGAATACCTTGGAAGAGCACCAAATACCAAATCATGAAAAATGGGAGAAAAAATTCCCAAGGCAAAGGGATTGCTTTACATCTTACCCAGCATCTGTTCCTTCATAGTGAAACATTTCATGCAAAACATGCTTCATGTAATTCTAAGATTAAACAAACAACAGAGAATAGCAAATAGCAAACCTCTTCTGATTTCATCCTCATTGTCCTAAGCTTTCAATAAGATGTAAACATTCTTGTACTCAAATTGCCAACAAAATCAAGAATGCTTTGCCAATTTGATTAGAATTACTTGGAAGAAAACATTTTTTGAGATTTTCTTTAAATCATAGAAAAACAAAACAGGTAGTTAACATCGTTCTTTAAGAGAAAAAAGCTATTAAATCAATTAAACATTTTTCTTTTGTACGAAGGAAACATTCAAAATGTACTGAAAGAAGTCAATTTTGAGGAGCCATAGCTTTCATTTTTTCTTAAATGTATCAGACGTAGATTTCACAGTTCATAATTAATTCCCATTGCTCACATCACCATTAATTTTTAATCAAAGTAGAGCTGCTGTGAGTGCTACTGCTATTTCACCAAGGTTAGTAGGGGGCTGTTTCCAGGCTCAGAAATTTTATTTGTTCTGCATAACAGAGACTGATTTCTAAAAGGATGGCCAGATGCACCCTGTAATCCCAACTAATTACCTACAGGTGATGGAGACAAAACTGTTTTGACTCCAAAAAAAAAAAAAAAATCTAGTTTCACAGATAATTACACATTTACACAGGCTAGGGATTTAGAGTTTCATATTCTTGCAAGTGTTAGACTTAGGAGTTATATATTGTTAAAAAAGATTCAATTTACCATTCTCCCCAGGTAACACAGTAACATTGTGCCAGGGAGCAAATGTTATACAAGTTCACAGAACTTTTCTGACATAACATTGCCAGATGAGGAAATGGTTTCAATGTGGGTTTAGGAAAGCTCCGGGAAAGCTACTCTAAAAGACCCAAGGCAAAACCAGAAAACAAACATTCAATTTAAAATCAGGTAAGTCTTCTTAAAAAACAAGTACTATCAATTTAACAGAAACCCTACTGCAAGGAAATTTGGTTTTTTTTAGATTTAATACCTGTAGGTAAAAGACATAACTTGGTCATTTAAACAAAGATGTTGTACATAATGTATAATATGTATATATAGTTCAAATTAATTTCTTTTTGGAAAACAATGCCATGTTTATAGAAATCTGATAAAATGTACAATGAGGAAAGATTGTCTGACTAACCTAACCAAATGTAAATAAAAGTCAAACTGTTTTAGTACACTTTATGAGATTTATATACATATAGATACATCTTAAAGATGAATGTATATGTATAAAGATGTATATATTACAGATATCTATACCTTATATGTCATAAATATTAAAATTAACAATCCAAATATCTTAAAACAATTTAAAACATCTTAGCTTTTATATTCGTACACACAGGGAGATTTTCTAAGATAAAAATATTAGTGATAATTTCAACTTTTTTACTTATTATTCTCTGTATTTTCCAGATTCTTAAGATGAATGTATTATTTTTATAAGAAAAATGTTTTAATACTTTTAGCCTTAAGAATTTTAAGGTAACTCTCTTATATGTCAAAGCTATAAAATAAAGAAATATAGTTCTCAATAAGCTACATAAATAAAATTAGTTTCCTCACTTAATCACACCTCCCACTATCACATCCTCCATTACATAGCTGTAAATACTGAATAAATGACTTATAAGTACCTATACAGTGGACACACCTTTCCAAGGACTACAGGAACAGATCTAGTAGAGCAACTTACTTCAATAAAAACAACATGAATGAGATTTAATGTGGACTACTCCACAGAATTGTGTGGTTCTAAATTAATATTATCATTCAGTGTAACATCAATTCAACTGCAAATTCAAATAACATTGATTGAAAATGCATGTAAATCCAGGGTTCATTAAGTAAAATACCTAGTTCTAACCCATCTCTCTCAACCCTCCCTCCAATGCCATTAGCCCGCCACCATTTCAGATAGCTGGGTCACTCTCTGCATGGACATGTAAGACTTTAGATATGAATGGCACTGAAATTTTTTCCAGCTTAAATTATCATCTCCACTATCCTGTCAGAAGACCTGAATTTCCTACTATCCAAGACTCTGACCTCATGGACTGTAGCTCACCAGGTTCCTCTGTCCGTGGGATTCTCCAAGCAAGAATACCGGAGTGGGTTGCCATTTCCTTCTCCAGGGGACCTTCCCAATCCAGAGATCGAATCTGGGTCTTCTGCATTGCCAGCAGATTCTTTACCATTTGAACCACCAGGGATAATGAAAAAGCACAGAACCAAGATTTTTTTTTTAATCAGTTGGGAAAAAAAGCAGAAGAATCACCATGGGACTTCCCTGGTAATCCAGTGGCTAAGACTCCATGCTCCCAGTGGAGGGGGCCTGGGTAAAATCCCTGGTCAGGGAGCTAGATCTCACAACCCAAGGGAGTGGAAGAGGCAAGAGTAAAACATTTGGCTACTGACTCTATAATCTAGATCTCAACCTCTATGCCACATTGTATCCCCAGAACCTATATGAGCAATGAGATAGTGGCTGACGGACTTGACTGGCTTAATTTCCAGTATCTCTCCCAATTCTCCCATGCAGTTTATAGCAAGAAACAAGGACTAGCCAGTCAGTTGCAGGTGTAAATTTCCAGGCTCCTTCCCCTCAGGTCCAGATATTGCTCCAATCTCCCTCCCTGGCTTTTCCTCTTTGTTGCCTCGCTCTTTCCAAGTCTTTCCTACGTTTCCTGGTATCATCTGTACCCAAGTCAGGCTTTAGCTTGGGGAAACCTAAAATAAAATAGTCAAGTAATGATATGAATTATTTTAAAAAAAAGAAAGCGGAGGGATTTGGTGAAAAAGAAGATAGTAAACCATTTTCTCATATCACTTGGGAAAAATCTGAGAAGGTCATAATGTTAGTAGGCTACAGTTAGAAAGAAAAAGTGATGCAATTCTATTTTATTCAATCCATTCAACCAGTTTATATTGGACACTTCTTCTGTGCCAGACACTTTACTAAGCTCTGGGAATATAATAGTGAGCAAAACTGATAATCGCTGACTGTTTGGGGACTGCAATCCTGTCTGGAAGACAGGCCTTGACAAAATAATCACACAAGTGAATATAACTGCTGTGGAAGAGAGGTGTGCAGTATACAGTCTGAGGGAGGAGCTACTGCAGAACGCAGTGGGTGACGCACTGATCCTAACAAACGATAAAGATGATTTTAACTGTCTTGCCAGGAGATGAGTGTTCAAATAGTATCACCTTCCTGCTACAATAGTGTCTAGTGATCAGACATGTATTAAAAGAAAAATAATACATTATGATATATCAGTCAGATAATCTGATTAAACTTGCATGTTTGTCTACTTCTCTTATATAGATACTAAGAAGCTTCCATCCCTATATAGTTAGAAAACATTACAGTGAACGGGAAAGCTAGTCTCTTCTAGACAGAGAGAGAGAATCCTATCCTCACAAAGCTGGGAAATTTGTTAGCACTCCCATTGTGCAGAAAACTGAGGTTTTTACTTGTTTTAATATATTATACATTTCAGACAAAAGGTTTGTAAAAAATTATAAAGTGAAGACTCATGAATTCATTATTCAATGTAAGAAATAAAATATTTCCAAAATAATTTAAAGCTTGAAGTACCAAATGCCTCTCCCACCAATCACATTCCCTTTCCTAATGCACGGAGGAAGCAATTATCCTAAATGATGTGATTATCATCACTATGAGAGTTTTTTAATACTTACTGTATAAATGTTGTTGTTGTTGTTTAGTCACTAAGTCATATCCAACTCTTTTGTGATCCCATGGATTGTAGCCCACCAGGCAAGAATATTGGAGTGTATTGCCATTTCCTCCTCCAAAGGATCTTCTCAATTCATGGATTGAACCCATGTCTCCTGCATTGTAGGTGGATTCTTTACCACTGAGCCACCAGGGAAGCCTGATATATAAATATTTGTATCCCTGAAGAATAATTTCATTTTATATGGCTCTATACTTTGTGTTAATACAATCATATTGTATATATTCTGCAGCCTGCTTTTTCTGTTTATGGTTATATATATATATATATGTAGTCTCTATGTGAATATATGTAAATTCTGTTAATTTTCCCTGCTATATAATATTCTAACATATTCATTCATTCTTCTGCTCATAAAAATTTAGCTTGTTTCAATTTGAATCCTTTTCTCCATATGCATGGGCTTCCCTGGTGGCTCAGTGGTAAAGAATCCACCTGCCAAAACGGGAGATGAGCGTTTGATCCCTGGATTAGGAAGATCCCCTAGAGAAGGAAATGGCAACCCACTCCAGTATTTTTGCCTGGGAAATGGCATGGACAGAGGAGCCTGGTGGGCTATAGTCCATGGGGTCAAAAAGAGTAGGACACGATTTAGTGACTAAACAATTCATAAGCATGTCATGTTTCGCCTCTTAAAAATAATTGAATTTTAACTTCTTCAAACTTGCTTCAGAAACATTCTATGGATTTTTATATGATACCAAAAAATGAGTATTCAACTAGTGTGTCAGAATTCTAGCACTGAAATTCTATATGTTTAATGTGTTATGTGGGGCTTCCCTGGTGGCTCAGACAGTAAAGAATCTGCCTGCAATGCGGGAGACCCAGGTTCAATACTTGGGTCAGGAAGATCCCCTGGAGAAAAGCATGGCAACCCACTTTTCACTACTAATGTGTTACATATGTGTGGATATTTGGATTTGGAGTTTGTCTCTAAAAACATTTTTTGTAGAACATCCTTAGTCTTTTTTTCACTGTTACCACTGAAATTACAATAGCAGGCAAGCATGATTACTTACCCTGTAGGCTCAGGAGAGGAAATGTTATAAGGCTTCATTCGTATGTAGATATAAAGACACGTGAAAAAGGGCTATCATTATTTGAATTCATGATGTATCTTTCTTCTAAAGGCACTTTTAAACTATATAATTTAATTTATCTTGAAAGCACTCCTGAGAAATAGAGGTGCTTTTGGCCCAATTTAATTGACAATGAAATTTGTTGGATCACCTCGGATCACAGAGACTAGCTTTGATTCTTACTCAAAATGGCATATACTCCAACTAAGCTGTCTTATACAACGTTCATCTTTGATAGAATAGTTAGAGCCTACATTATTTTAAGTTCTGGCACTAGAAAAGCTATTTCAGCAACTGAATCAGCCAAGACTCCAACCAAGGCTCCCCTTGGATGATTTTATCAGTCATGGTCTGTTTGACTGGTGGTAAAAGAAACCCAATGGCATAACAATAGGAAAATTTATCACCTCACAAAGGAAGAAATCTAGAGGTAGTTAGTTGATTCACTGGCTTATCATTGTCATCAAAGACCCATGTTGTTTCCGATTCCTCTGTGTTTTTCTCAGTATTGCATTATCCTCAGGATGGTTGTAAAATGGCTGCAGCTGTTCCAGGCATCACATACAGATACAATAACATTCAGAGAAATAGAGGAACATTTTTTTATAACTCTTTCTTAGGAATGCTCCTCAGAACTCCTTTCCTACACTCACCAGCAGACTTTGCCTCTGGTTTCATTGTCCACAGCTGAGCCACATGTCTATCACTGAAACAGGTTATTAACAAAGCGAGTGAGGCTGATATGTCAGCCAGTCAGGCCCATCCCTAGAGCCAGGATTGGGGTCAGCTACTCTCGAAACACATGACTATATGGAGAAGGAAGAAATACCCAAACAAAATCAAAGTTCTGATAAAAAGGGAGAAGAAGAAAATCAACAGGTCAGGCAATCAACATTGTCCATTAGAGTCAGTTGTCCTAAACCCCCATGTACAAACTAAGGATAAATTTCAAGCACCAAGAACGTGAATTCCTGCTCTGCTTTAATCCCATGAAAGACTTTGACAAACTCCCCCAAAACTACCATCCCTCAAAACCCCTAAATCCTTGACTTCTGATCCACAGCTGTTATGGTCTAATGTTTATGTCTCCCCAAAATTCATATGTTGAAAATTGAATGCCCAGTGTGGTGGTATTAGGAGGTGGGGGTCTTTGGGAGGTGATTGGTGTCCTAATAAAAGAAATGCTAGAGAGCTCCTAGTCCCTTCCACCATGTGAGGGCACAGAGAAAAGCTACCATGTACAAACCAGAGCAGGCCCTCACCAGACATCTAACCTGCTGGCACCTCCATCTTGGACTGCCTCATCTCAAGAACTGTAAGAAATAAATTTCTGTTGTTTATAAGCCACCCAGTCTCTGGTATTTTGTTATAGCAACCCAAACAGAATAAGATAACCACTTCAATCTGCACAGCAACTTATTTTAAAGAATATGTGAATTTGAAAAAAAAAGCATAGTATATCCAAACTCTTGGATTAGAGTGTTTGGATATGTTCATGGCCAAAATAAAGATGAATTTGGGCCTGAGTTGATTACCACTAAGAATGACTGTTGTCCTTTTTAGCGTCAGTCTGATTAGGGGACATTAAATCTAATGTTAAATGGCAGACTGATATTCAACATTTGCTTAAAAAACTCTCAAATGTTCACTGTAAATGTTCAAACATAAGAAATTAAATGACTGGAAACACTTCCTTCATTCCACTCCCTCCCATCACATCAATACAAGATATTTAGTTATCAGACCAACTTGGGAAAAAATGAATCAGACTTCAGGTAGGTATTTTAGACTAACCTGAACATTAGCTAATTTTTTTTTGAGTGACAGCTAGGTATCTGCCAAATGCTATATATAGAACATATCCAAACACTCTAATCCAAGAGTTTGCATATACTACGCTTTTTTTTTTCAAATTCACATATTCTTTAAAATAAGTTGCTTTTAAAATGCTGCCAATATATCTGAAGATGCCAGCCCAATTTAGGCAGAAATTTAAAAGACTGCACCCATTTGAGTGAAGCAACTGTCAAAAATATAATAAGAAGGTATCCAGAAATTCTAGTGATGAGGGTCTGGCAGGGATACTGTAAAATCTCAACTACTTCTAGTGCCAGATTTAAATGCCTATTAACTAAACTACAACTCATGTCTTTAAATGATGAGACTTCCCAAACTGCAAAAAGTTTCCCAATAAAAGGAAACTTCTGATGTTCATGTGAGTTTACATCAATTTCTTCTAACCCTGTGATAAGCTTTTGTGAGGCTCAGCTGTAGGCAGTGTACTATTACACCCCTTCCAGGGTTCATGAATTCTTCAAAGTTTATTTGAAAATATGCATGGTCTCCTCACAGTGCTTTAGTAGCAGCTCACAGACAGTCCTGCTTTAACCCTGAAATAAGTTAAACATGTATTTCTTTCAAATGCAAGCTTACTCCCTTTAAGAATTTGAAAGTATTTTTGATATATATAGAAAGAAATACTCTTGGACTTCAAGAAGTGAAGCCTATAGATTTCATCAGCTTGCGTGAAAGTTAATCATTTGAAAGTTGTCAATTTGCTTTCTTCTGGCTTATTTGGAGAAGAGATGCCTGGTTGGGAAAGCCAAACGAAGTTACCAGATTAGGTTCCTACAGATTAGAGAAGAATATCAATGACCTCAAAGCATGGAATATTATTTTAAGATATTCTCCTGGTTAACTCCTATGATTCGTTTCGCATCCAACCATTTTTCTGCATTTGTTCTCCCACTCTACACCTTTCCAAAACTAAATTCCATGCTGTCAACAGCAGACAGGAGTAAGAGAAAAGGAGGGTGGGGGAGCAGCTGACAGCAGTTGCCTGTGGAAGAGGAAGGCTGGCATACACGGCTCTTGGGCAGCTGAAGGAGAGGGCAGGAGGCAGAGAGGTTACCTGGAATCTCTTCGCTCTCTCATTTCCTCAGCTGCCAACCATTCTTTTATTGTCTATGATCCTTTCCTCTTCCTTCCCCCAACTCATGTTTCCCTTTCTTCACTCTCCATAGAAAAATACTTCTTGAAATGCCATGCAGTAAACAGGAAAGAATCTACTACACTGTTTGCAGGCTGCTCTATATACTAAGGGAAAGCCACGCTTTGCAGATCAGTTCTTTCTCCCTGCTCATCCTCATCCTCACCAAGTCCCAGGGAGGATAAGAGCTGCCTGTGAGTCACTAGATTTCACATGTAAAGATCAAGGTACTTGTTAGAAAAAAAGAAAGAAAACCCTTTTTTAAAAAAGCACAGAATTAAAGAAGACCTTGAAAGGGAAGAGGAGGTCATGGAAGTCAAGAGTCCCATCTGGCTGCACTGGACAGGCAGTTTGAGGTTGAGAGTTGAGTGCAAGGGGAGGCATGGAAGATATACAAGCTCTTACGGGTACTGGAACTTTGTCCACTCTGGAAGCATGTGTGGCACATAGGGGACATTCAGTAGTACAGTTCAATAATTAAGAACAACAGGAATGAAGAAAGTATATATGGTCAGAATTACAAATCAGATCTGTTTATAGATTTTCTAAGAATCTCCAGTAAAGATTCGAATGGCTTTTAATTACTTTTGTTTGATGGATTAAAGTTCTTTCTATGAGACTCCTTGCTCTGGCTTTTGTTCCTGTTATATACACATCTTGTCATCCACAGTGTCAGGAGGTTGAATTCATTTAGTAAGCTGCAGAGCTGGGGTTAGAACTAGATTTACAACTGTTATTTTCTTGGGGAAAAACCACAGAATTCTTACCACTTTAACATATTATTTTAGAGAGGTGAGTGCTCAGTCGCTCAGTCATGTCTGATTCTTTACGATCCTGTGGACTGTAGCCTGGCAAGCTCCTCTGTCCATGCCATTTTCCAGGCAAGAATACTGGAGTGGTTGCCATTTCCTACTACAGGGGATCTTCCCAACACAGGGATTGAATCTGCATCTCCTGCATTGCAGGCGGATTCTTTACCACTGTGCCACCTGGAAAGTTTCCTTTTAGAGAGGTAATAGTGTCAAATACATTAGTTTGCAAGTGAAGCAGCAGAATGAAGGTAAAGTGGGTGAAATGCATTTATACTTTCAAGAATAGTGGTTGAACATCCCCTGGGTGCTAGGCATCGTGCTAGGTAAGATATAGCATAAGGAAGTGTGGTTAAGACATAAGAAAATCAGAAATTATAATTTAAATTAGGGGCATGGTAAATGTATTCTATCCTTATGAATATACAAGTCAAAATTACATGAGGAGATCCCCTTATATAAAAGGGACAAGGTGGCTGAAGCTTCCTATTTAGTAATCTCACTTAAGACTCCCAGAATGGGAGTCTTGCCACCCTCCTTCTGGGAATGCTAACTTTTTTCTTTCGGGGCACTTCTCTCTCCGTGACTTCACACATGTAGAGGTTCTAATGAGGGCTGCATGTGGTAGGACCCCATTCTTTTTTGGCCACAGTTGACAAAGTCCAAAGATGAGCATGTGACCCAAACCAGGCAAGGATACTGCTGGAGGCTTTGTTTCCGACCAAGAGGAGTAAGTCATTTTGCATTTGCTTAACACATCCATTACCTCACATATTTATTCTTTTTGGTGAGAACATTTAAGTTCTACTCTCTTGGCAAATTTCAGTTATACAATACAGTGTTGTCAACTATAGTTGATATGTTATATATTAGACCCCCAGATCTTATTCAACTTAGAATGCCTTTAACTTTTCACCAACCTCTACCTGTTTCCCTCATCCTGCAGCTTCTGATAATGCTCTTATACTCTATGCGCTTGACTTTCCTTTTTTCCTTTTTGTTTTAGGTTCCACATGTAAGTGATACCATGCAGTATTTGTCTTTCTTTGTTGGCTTATTTTACTTAAGCATTATGCCCTCTGGGTTCATGCATGTTATTGCAAATTATAGGATATCTTTTTTTTAAATGCTGAATATTACATATACATATACATGTGCATGCATGCTCAGTCACTCAGTCATGTCCGACTCTTTGTCACCCCATGGACTGTAGCCTACAAGGCTCCTCTGTTCATGGGGTTTTCCGGGCAAAAATACTGGAATGGGTTGCCATTTCCAACTCCAGGGGATCTTCTTGACTCAGGGATCAAACCTAAGTCTCCTGTGTCTCCTGCATTGGTGGTGGATTCTTTTCCACCACCTGGAAAGGCCCATATGTATACATGTAAATTTACATATATACACAATATTTTATTGATCTATTTATTCTTTGATGGACACTTAGGTTATTTCCATACCTTGGTTACTGTAAATAATGCTGCAATAAACACGGGAGTGCAGATATCCCTATAAGATAATGGTCTTATTCCCTATGGGTATAAACCTGATAGTTGGATTGCTGGATTATACAGTGAAAAATGAGAGTAAGTCGCTCAGTCGTGTCTGACTGTTTGTGACCCCATCGACTGTAGCCTACCAGGCTCCTCCATCCATGGAATTTTCCAGGCAAGAGTACTGGAGTCGGTAGCCATTTCCTTCTCCATGGGATCTTCCCGACCCAGGGATCGAACCCTAGTCTCCCACATTGCAGGCAGACACTTTATCATCTGAGCCACCTGCAAAGCCTGGATCATATAGTACTATTTTTAATTTCTTGAGGAAACTTCTTACTACTTCCCATTATGACTGTACCAGTTTACAATCACACTAACAGTGTAGAAGGGGTTCCTTGTCTCCATATTCTTCAGTTCAGTTCAGTTGCTCAGTCGTGTCCAACTCTTTGTGACCCCATGGACTGCAGCACGCCAGGCCTCCCTATCCATCACAAACTCCCGGAGTTTGCTCAAACTCATGTCCATTGAGTCGGTGATGCCATCCAACCATTTCATCCTCTGTTGTCCCCTTCTCCTCCTGTCTTCAATCTTTCCCAGCATCAGGGTCTTTTCAAATGGGTCAGCTTTTCACATCAGGTGGCCAAAGTATTGGAGTTCCAGCTTCAACATCCGTCCTTCCAATGAATATTTAGGACTGATTTCCTTTAGGATTGACTGGTTGGATCTCCTTGCAGTCCAAGGGACTCTCAAGAGTCTTCTCCAACACCACAGTTCCAAAGCATCAATTCTTTGGCGCTCAGCTTTCTTTATGGTCCAACTCTCACATCCATACATGACTCCTGGAAAAACAATAGCCTTGACCAGACAGACCTTTGTTGGCAAAGTAATATCTCTGCTTTTTAATATGCTATCTCGGTTGGTTATAACTTTCCTTCCAAGGAGTAAGTGTCTTTTAATTTCATTGCTGCAGTCACCATCTGCAGTGATTTTAGAGCCCCCCAAAATGAAGCCAATGCCAAAGAGTGCTCAAACTACCACACAATTGCACTCATCTCACATGCTAGTAAAGTAATGCTCAAAATTCTCCAAGCCAGGCTTCAGCAATACATGAACCATGAAATTCCAGATGTTCAAGCTGGTTTTAGAAAAGGCAGAGGAACCAGAGATCAAATTGCCAACATTCACTGGATCATCAAAAAAGCAAGAGAGTTCCAGGAAAACATCTATTTCTGCTTTATTGATGATGCCAAAGCCTTTGACTGTGTGGATCACAATAAACTGTGGAAAATTCTGAAAGAGATGGGAATATCAGATCACCTGACCTGTCTCTTGAGAAACCTGTATGCAGGTCAGGAAGCAACAGTTAGAACTGGACATGGAACAACAGATTGGTTCCAAAGAGGAAAAGGAGTATGTCAAGGCTGTATATTGTCACCCTGCTTATTTAACTTATATGCAGAGTACATCATGAGAAACACTGGGCTGGAGGAAGCACAAGCTGGAATCAAGATTTCTGGGAGAAGTATCAATAATCTCAGATATGCGGATGACACCACCCTTATGGCAGAAAGTTAAGAAGAACTAAAGAGCCTCTTGATGAAAGTGAAAGAGGAGAGTGAAAAAGTTGGCTTAAAGCTCAACATTCAGAAAACTAAGATCATGACATCCAGTCCCATCATTTCATGGCAAATAACATGGAGAAACAGTGGAAACAGTGGCTGACTTTATTTTTTTGGGCTCCAAAATCACTGCAGATGGTGACTGCAGCCATGAAATTAAAAGACGCTTACTCCTCGGAAGGAAAGTTATGACCAACCTAGACAGCATATTAAAAAGCAGAGACATTACTTTGCCAACAAAGGTCCATCTAGTCAAGGCTATGGTTTTTCCAGTAGTCATCTATGGATGTGAAAGTAGGACTATAAAGAAAGCTGAGTGCAGAAGAATTGATGCTTTGGAACTGTGGTGTTGGAGAAGACTCTTGAGAGTCCCTTGGACTGCAAGGAGATCCAACCAGTCTATCCTAAAGGAAATCAATCCTGGGTGTTCATTGGAAGGACTGATATTAAAGCTGAAACTCCAATATTCTGGCCACCTGATGCTAAGAGCTGACTCATTTGAAAAGACCCTGATGCTGGAAAGATTGAAGGCAGGAGGAGAAGGGGATGACAGAGTATGAGATGGTTGGATGGCATCACTGACTCAATGGACATGAGTTTGGGTAAACTCTTGGAGTTGGTGATGGACAGGAAGGCGTGGCATGCTACAGTTCATGGGGTCGGAAAGAGTCAGACACGACTGAGCGACTGAACTGAATTGAACTGAAGTGAAAAATGAAGTCTGCCACTGTTTCCACTGTTTCCCCATCTATTTCCCATGACGTGATGAGACTGGAAGCCATGATCTTGGTTTTCTGAATGTTGAGCTTTAAGCCAACTTTTTCACTCTCCTCTTTCATTTTCATCAAGAGGCTCTTTAGTTCTTCTTCACTTTCTGCCATAAGGGTGGTGTCATCTGCATATCTGAGGTTATTGATTTTTCTCCCGGTAATCTTGACTCCAGCTTGTGCTTCATCTAGCCCAGCATTTCTCATTATGTACTCTGCATATACATTAAATAAGCAGGGTGACAATATACAAGTGGGTAAGAAGATTGGGATTTTAACTAGCCTTTGGTTTCCAAAACCTATTTTGATAAAACTCATAAAATAATTCTTTGGTTTCACTAAATCCCTTACCTATTTATACTGACCACTTTAAATTAATTAAGTTTATTAGTTAAACTTTTGTGATGGCTAGTGATAAAAACCCAACTCAAATTAATGTAGTCAAAAATGGGAACCTCTTGGGATTCAGTTGCCTGTGGGAGGAAGCAGGGTGACTCTTTTCGACCCCATGGACTATACACAGTCCATGGAATTCTCCAGGCCAGAATACTGGAGTGGGTTGCTGCTGCTGCTGCTAAGTCTCTTTAGTCATGTCCAACTCTGTGCGACCCCATGGACGGCAGCCCACCAGGTTCCTCTCTCTCTGGGATTCTCAAGGCAAGAATATTGGAGTGGGTTACCATTTCCTCCTCCAGTGCATGCATGCATGCTAAGTCGCTTCAGTCGTGTCCAACTCTGTGCAACCCTATGGACAGCAGCCCACCAGGGTCCTCTGTCCACAGGATTCTTTTGGCAAGAATACTGGAGTGGGTTGCCATTTCCTTCTCCAAGGGATCTTCCCAACCCAGAGGTTGAATCCAGGTCTCCTGCATTGCAAGAAGATTCTTTACCAGCTGAGCCACCAGGTAAGCTCTCATCATATTCTTACAAGCATTTTTTATCTGATGTGCAGAAAAAAAGAGGTGGAGAGAAAGGGAGGCAATGCAGAGCAGGAGCCCCTGGCTCCAGTATGTCTGGGCTCAGATGCACCACTTCTTCCTCCCACAGGCAACTGAACCCCAAGGGGTTCCCACGTTTGACTACACTAATTTGAGTTGGGTTTTTATCACTAGCCATCACAAAAGTTTAACTAATAAACTTAATTAATTTAAAGTGGTCAGTATAAATAGGTAAGGGACTTAGTGAAACCAAAGAATTATTTTATGAGTTTTATCAAAATAGGTTTTGGAAACCAAAGGCTAGTTAAAATCCCAATCTTCCTACCCACTTGGTTAGTAACCTTGGGCTACTGCCCTTGCACTGTGGTTTCAACACCATCCGTGAAGAGCAAGATCAAATTAAATGGTATACATTAAACACGGTAATTGCAGTCCACTCCATGAAAGGTGGTTATTGTTGCATACCCACTGTGATAAACCAGAATTCATGGAGGCAACAGTTACATATACACTGGTGCTGTCTTGAAAGTAATAGCAGCCTGGAGTAATTAAGAAAGTTTTAGGGCATTTCTCAGTCCAAGGCAGAAAGAATTATGTCTGTGTTAAGTGAGCTCACAGAAAATGATTCAGAGCAAAACCAGTAGAATTATTTTGTCACAAGATATAATAGATAAAAGACCTGATAGAGCACATAGGTTACCTCCTTATAGAGTTCATAAGGAATTATTTGGTGACATGAGAAAGAAAGTGAAAGAAATAACCTTCTCTGAAAATTCCTGGGTTTCTCTAGGGGTCTCAGCATATAAACTGAACAAATTGATTAGACTCTGTGTGGATTACCAATGTCTATGTATAATCAGTAACAGGAAAAGTGGCATCATTAAATCACTGGGGAACTTTAAAAATAATCTTAACTATTGATTTATGCAAAGGGTCTGGCAAATTGCTTAGATGAAGAAGCTGGTGCTGAAATTGCATTTGCAATTCTTGGTTGTATATAAATTCAGTACCACTCCCTTTGGATTGATGGTCTGCTTTTCAAAATTTGGCAAGTGGTTTAGCCATTTTACAGTAGCTATCGAATTATCATGTAACTGAAGTGTAAAAGAGATCATTTGACGTCTCAAATCACTGTCAATTGAAAACCATATGACTAATCTTAAATGTCACTTCAGAAATGCCAATTTTTAACTCCCAGAAGTCAAATACTCCATCAAAGATGGAAAATGAACAGGTAGGCTTCTCTCCCTACCACATCTTCCCTCTCACCCCACAATATGAAACAAAAAAGATGCTTTTAATCATGGGAACACATCTGCAACAAAAATGCAGCTGTCATCTCCTGCATTACAACATTTCCTCTGAGCCTCTACCACATTCTCACCTCCCAGGCAGACTAACCATTTCCTGAGTGTGGCTCCCATGACTCCTGGTTCAACACCTACTAGGAAGATCCTTATTATGTTGTATTACAGCCACTAAAACAAGAGTTATCTCCCACTCATGACTTCAAGCAAAGTCCTAGGCCTTATTCATTCTAGTTCCCTGAGACCTAGGACTCTAACTCAGTGAACATTTGCTGAATATTGACTTTTCCACTTACAGGAAGGACACCTATCCTTGCTGAGAAGTTGAGTATTGAGCCCTAGGTGATTCAAAAAGAGATCTACCTTCTTGAGGCCCTTCAGAGAAGTATTCTTTGTCCTAACATATGTCATTGCTGAAAATACTCAATAAGAAGCCAGTGAAGTTTTAAAGATAATTGGGCTCCTTCCAGTTACAGAGAAGCCAAATCATTTAACTTAAAAAATAAGTGAACCAACTGAGGTGATAGCCAAGGAGGATGGCTTCCTCCATCAGGTGGGAAAAATGACTTTACTGAGGAAAAGTAGAATGTGCCTCTCCAAAGCTCTGGTTTTGAAAATGAGACAGGGCCATAAGTTACTTATCTGGATTAGTGCATTAGGAGAGTTATCTGGTTTAACTCAGCATAGAGAAAAGGATATGTTTATCCAGATCCTAGAGTATTAAGAAACTTTTGCAAAGCCGAAATTTCTAGATTGTTCTTGAAAGTTCCAAATTTTTCATTATTGTTCAGAGTGCTAAGTACTCCATCAGATAAAAGCTTGAGATGTGTCTAATGGTCACAGTAGGATAAAACTTACTGTAATCTATTTTTGAAAAAAGAAATTAACAAAAGAAAGATATTTGCCTTATAGTCAGAAGGACTAGTTAACAATCACAAAAACTTTGATCCAGTCAGAATTTCCAAAACAGTGGTTCCTAGAGAAATATCAGAATGATCTAAACCTTATTCTATATATTCAATCCCACTTTGAAAGCAGAAGCAGGTGGGACATGGAGTTTGAATTCACTGTTCTAGCTTAACATTGTGCGTGCAATGCTAAGTCACTTCAGTCATGTCCTACTCTTTGTGACCCTATGGACTGTAGCCCACCAGGCTCCTCTGTACTGATTGCCAAAAAAAAATGAAAGAAAATTCAAGAGGAAGGCTTAAAATGCCAACCTCTGTATGTTTTAGGGCAACAATTCTCTAACTTTCACATTATTTGGAACCTTCATATTGCATATTCCCAAGACCAGCCCTGACTCAAAAATCTGCATTTTAACAACGTTATGCGATTCTGGTCTTAGACCACCATTTTAAAGACATTTCTTGTAGACTCATTTAATAAAAAGGATACAGATTTTGTTAAATAAAATGCTTTGTGTTTTGAGAAGAGGATGAGAATTGAAACAACAATATTGAATATACACAGTATGGTTTCATGTCCTACTTATTGATTTATTGATGATGACAAAAAAAATGGGTCATTCAAGTTAGTCAAATTATATGTCAGCTATTAGCATTGTTCCAGAGTTCCAAGATCTAAGGGACCCTTTTGGCCCACAAGCTAATTTGAGGATGAAAGATTAGAAAGTGGTACCATGATAACAGAATTTCTGTGGATAAGTAGTGCCATTTTCTTATCATCACTCTTCTATTAAAGTAGATAATTTAATTTGTATGGATATATATTCTTTCCAGAGGACTTAAATATATTTTAAGTTTCCATTTTTAAAGTGGCTCATAAATATTCAATACATCCTAAATTGGTCTATGTGGCAAAACATTGCTCACCTCTGGTGAATCCATGCTGAATACAGACACTGAGGGGTTCAGTTCAGTTGGTCAGTCATGTCCAACTCTTCGTGACCCCATGGACTGCAGTACGCCAGCCATCCCTGTTCATCACCAACACCTGGAGCTTGCTCAAACTCATGTCCATTGAGTTGGTGATGCCATCTAATCATCTCATCCTCCGTCGTCCCCTTCTCCCCCTGCCTTCAATGTTTCCCAGAATCAGGGTCTTTTCCAATGAGTCAGTTCTTCACATCAGGTGGCCAAAGTATTGGAGTTTCAGCATCAACATCTGCCTTTCCAATGAATATTCAGGACTGATTTCCTTTAGGATGAACTAGTTTGATCTCCTTGCAGTCCAAGGGACTCTCAAGAGCCTTCAACACCACAGTTCAAAAGCATCAATTCCTTGGTGTTCAGCTTTCTTTATGGTCCAACTCTCACATCCATACATGACTACTGGAAAAACCAGAGCTTTGACTAGATGGACCTTTGTTGGAAAAGTAATGTCTCTGTTTTTTAATATGCTGTCTAGGTTGGTCATACTGAGGGGTTGACGAAACACAACTATTGAGTGCTTCTACACTGCACCCAGTAAAAACCTCTGCCCATCTGCCATCTCACTTAACTCTCATATCAATCCTATGAGGTAGCCATTAATAATATTTCTATTTTACATTAAAGGAAAATGAGACTTGGAGACATAAAGAAACTTGAATATTGTCATTTGGCCAGTGAGTGCTGGGATCAAGATTTGAACTCAGGTTCATCAGACTCAAGACTCATGTGTCTCAAAAACAGTGATGATGCTTGGTGGGCAGCAGGTCAGAGAAGCTCTCAAAGTCTAGCCATCAACCTGAGCACCACCCACAGTGCCTTTCCAGAGAACATCACATGCAGGTTTAGTGGAAAAGCTTTTACCTAAATAAAGGGGCTCCTTGTTTCATTTTTGATATACTGCTCTAACTAGTTTTCTGTAATAACTCTTACATCAACTGGGAATAATAAGGAATTTATAGGTTGAGAAGAGGTAGACTTTTTGAAACTCTCACAGGCAAGCACTGGGAGGCCCATAACTAAGTTCTCAAGCAAAGCGATGTTAGCTCCTGGCAAAGCCATTAATTTTAGACTGAAATCATAGAGGCAGATGGTCATTTATGAATATAAAATGCTAACTGGAAATTACTTCTCTAGCAACCCCAACTACCAGAACATAGCCAGAAACTAGACAACAAATTCAAAGCACTTCTGAAAAGGTAAAAGAAAGATCAAAGCCTGTGTGCTTTCCTCATACAGAAAGGCTCAGCTCTTGTTTAGCTCTTACTAACTCCTATTTTATAAACAATGTTAACAAAACTGGTAATCAGCCATCAGTGGAGATCAGCCATCAGTGGAGCAGATCCTAGTAATAAGCACATAAACTGTTCCAATCACTGCTGGTAACCAGTCAAAGAAATTGTTTCTCAATCTTTCTTTTTTTTATTTTTTTTATTTTTTTTAATTTTTTTTTCAATCTTTCTTAAAAAATAAAAAAAATATTGAAAGTTGCCACAAGGTGAGGATAAAAGAAGTGTTCAAAGTAAGTGTTCAAAGCCCTGTATAACTTGTGATGTCATAAGGACATCACTACCCACAATCCATTAGTGCCCACTGTATTACTAATAGACCCATTAGTCATGAGTCAGTAAGAAAAGTGTTTAGTAATATTCTTCCTACTGTTTTAAAGGCAGAGAATGGTATTTGGGGAAGAGGCAACAGTAGGAGAAAGACTTTTCATTTCACCTTTTAATCTTTGAACTGTATTGTAGTAGTCTCTTTGGGCTACCATACAGAATACTATAGACTGGATGGCTTAAACAACAGAAATTTATTTTCTCACAGTTCTGGATGCTGGAAGTCCAATATCAAAGTGCTTGCATGATTTGTTTCTGATGATATCCCTTTTCCTGCCTTGTAGACAGCTGCCTTCTAGCTGTGTCGTCCTGTGGCCTTTTCTCAATGTGAATGCATTTCTCTACCTCCTTTGCTCCTTAGAAGGACATCAGTCCTAATGGATTAGGGCCCCATCTTAATAACCTTAACTATTTCCTAAATGCCCTATCTATAGTCACATTTAGGGGTATAATTCAATGTTGAAGAAGGTAGAAGACCTTTCTTCAATATGAGAATCCCAGGGACAGGGGAGCCTGGTGGGCTGCCGTCTCTGTGGTCGCACAGAGTCGGACATGACTGAAGCGACTGAGCAGCAGCAGCAGCAGGGGGATAAAATTCTGTCTGTAATAAAATATTTATTCAAAAATAGAATAAAATAAATTTTAAAATAAAAAAAGTAAATATTAACCTGCCACCCTCTCCCCCTTTCACAATTAATTGAGCAGCCACTATGTGCTAGGTGTGTGAAAATACTCTGAAAGAAAATGAATCACAATAGAGGAGTTTACAATAAAGTAGAAATGGAAAAACCAAATGTTAACTTTCTGGAAAAGAAACAGTTATTTCCTAATGGTGTTTCTAAGATGTTGCCGTACCCAGCACATCAAGTACTCTCCTCTCTATCCATTCTCTTTCTTTCTTTCTCCTCTTTTTGCTCCTCTCAATTCTTCCTCTTCTCTTATTTCTTGCTTATATTTTCGGTTACTTTTTTGTAAATTCATTCTTTTGACTGCTCCTCTTTAGAGTCTCTCCTTCAAGAAGTAGTCTAGGGAATTTCCTGGTAGTCCAATAGTTAGGACTTGCCACTTTCACTACAGTGGCCCCAGTTCAATCCCTGGTCAGGGAAGTAAGATCCTGCAAGACCCTCATCATGGCCAGAGAAAAAAAGAAGTAGCCTAGACAACCTAAATGTCCATAAACAAATGAATGGTAAAGAAGATGTAGTATATATACCCAATGGAATATTACTCAGCCATAAAAAATAGTGAAATAATGCAATTTGCAGCAACAGGCTAGACCTAGAGATTATCATATTAAAGTGAAGTAAGTCAGAGAAAGACAAATATCATATAATGTAACTTATTTGTGAAATCTAAAAAAATGATACATAAAAGATTCTATAGAATCTTTTATATTTTTCTGATTAATTCATTTTTTCTATCTATTCCTCACACTTTGTAGTTTTGAAATGAGATGCTCTTATAGTTTTCAAATTATTTTTGTTTATTAATAAAGTTAAATATTAAAAAAATAAAAATAAAAAAATGATAGAAAAGAACTTATCTAAAAAAACAAGCAGACTCACATACAGAAAACACATTTATGCTTAACAAAGGGAATAGTAGGGGCAGAGGTGGGGAGATAAATTAGGAGTTTGGGATTAACATGTACACACTACTATATACAAAACAGGCAAACAACAAGGACATACTATATAGCAAAGGGAACTATACTCAATATCTTGTAATAATTTATAATGGAAAAGAATCTGAAAAAGAATATATATATATAAAATTGAATCACTTTGCTGTACACTTGAAACTAAGGCAACATTGTAAATTAACTATACTTCAATTTAAAAAATAAAATAAGGACTTCCTTGGTGGTGGTGTAGTGGTTAAGAATCCGCCTGCCAGTGAAAGTGGCACAGGTTCAGTCCCTGATCCAGGAAGATCCACAGGCTGCAGAGCAGCTAAGCCCATGCTCTACAATTACTGAAGCTCATGCACCCTGGAGCCCAAGCTCTGCAACAAGAGAAGGGACCACAATGAGAAGCCCGTGGGCAGCAACGAAGACCCAACGTAGCCAAAAATAAACAACCAAATAAAAACTTTAAAAAATAAAATATATTAAAAAAATTTTAAAGTAACCTAGAGACTTAAAAGTTTTAATTCAGTCTTGCTCATTTGAAGAGCTGGAATTTGGCCCCCTGGGTAACTATGATTTTGTACAAAATTTTCCATGAAGAAAGGCCTCATGTTCTAAAGACAAGCGCAAGAAACCAGGGCAAGTAGTGATGACTCCGAGGCCCAAGCTGCAAAGGGATCCTGACTGGTTTCTCCCTTGCCACTCTTGTTTTCACTCCTTTCTTTGCAGTTGCTGAACAGGCTTAGTCATTTCAAGAAAATGAGTTTTTTTTAAATGAATTCTTTTCCACCTTTTTTTTCTTATTCCTCTTCTTCAAACCTCCTGGCATCTCTCTTATCAAGATTCGACAGCAATGGGCTCATAGCTCAGCTGCCTATTTATGCTTAATCCAAGACTGAGAAAATATCTTACCGTGAGAGATAACTTTCTAGAAAGTTAGATCCCTATCTGATATGTAAAGTTCAAGATTTGTCTGCTTAAAACTGCTAAGCAGTCACCGTGGAATTATATTGACGGAGGAGGAGAGACAAGCTCGAAATGGGAAGCCGATGCCATATATGTGGCCTTTGAAGTAAATTTTATAATTGCAACATTGAGATTAGTGGCCATAAAATTGATTTGAGCAACTCCCAAGTGAATGACCAGCTGCAGAGCTAACAGACCTCCAGCTTACCTGCTCCACCCTTCCCGTTCTGATAACACCTCTCACAAGTGAAAACGTTCATTTATGTCAAAATGTCCCAAGTCAATGGGGAATTCACTGGGATGACAATGGTCACAAATTGACGTCTGATTCCCAACTTGCTTTCTGATCTCGTAATGATGCTAATCTGTCCAAACTCCTGACTGCCTGGCTGAAAGATAAGCTCACCTTCAAAATAACCTAATAAACACAATCTTCTTGAGAGCTGAACTTTAGTGGTATGAAAAATGTTGTGATTTGAAGGCTATTTCAACCAGATATGCTTATCTTGCAAAATTCCCATGGTTCTAACACACACACTGTGCAGGACACCTAAAGTTCACTGCCGTACTGGCAGATGTCCGTGTCCACATTGAAATGCTTATTTTGCTACTTCACAATTTCAAGGATAGCATTTGTCTTGTCTTAATAGATGTCAAGGAAGGTGGGGGTGAGGGCCGAATTACAGAGTTAAGAGTTATCTGTCTAGTGATTACAAACCAAAGTTTCTTATCTGGTTCTAAGCTGACTGCAGCGAACTTGTTAAAAACACGTTACAGGTTCTGCCCCTGGGAGATCTTGAGGTGGGCCCTATGAATTTAGAATTTTTAAGGCTCCCTAGTTGATTAGAAAGACTTCCCAAGTGGCTCAGCAGTTAGAGAATCCGCCTGCCAGTGCAGGAGAAACAGGTTCAGTACCTGGGTTGCAAAGATCCCTGGAGAAGGATATGGCAACCCACTGCAGTATTTTTGCCTGAGAAATTCCATGGACAGAGGAGCCTGGTGGGGAGTCCATGGGGTCGCAAAGAGTCAGACATGACTGAGTGATTGAACGCAAGCACGAGTTGAAATGTACAGTCAGGATTGAGAACAACTGCTGTAAATCCAAACTCAACAGAAACAGTTCTGTCCTATAGCCATTTATTCTTCCAAATAACACCCTAAAAATTCCAGAGCTTATGGGCAAAATAGATACAGAGGCAGAACACAGAAAACATCTGCAACTTGATAACCAGGGCATTAACAAAAGTGGTAACAACAGAAAAGTAACAGAAAAACACTAGCACGTTTTTTAAAATGTTATATCTTCAGAAAAGACATGTGTAGTATACAATCCTTAACCTTAAAAAAGATGATGTTTGATGGAGAAAATCACAGACTAGGGAAAGTACACATGTACTCCTAAATTGGAATACACAGGGTGGCGTGTGGTCACATTGGACACTGCACTGCACCCCTCCATGGCTGAAATGCCATGGTCAGCAGTGGGAGGGCACTTTGGCACCATTGCTTGATGGTGCAAAACATCAAAGGGCGGATGAGAACCATTAACAATCCAACACAACATCCCACTTCATACTGATCGCGTTATGCTAGTGGTCAACAGAATACGAACTAAGTCACACTTAGAAACACACAACTGTCATAGCGGAATAGACAATCTTCTAGACAACATTTGTACCAAGTGTTTATTTTACTTCTACTTAAATATTTCTCCCTGAGGTAGCTTACTCCCTTTTTAGAGAGCACTAATAATTAAAAGCTCTTCTGTTTGTTGGGCTAAAATTTGTCCTTCTCTTGTGCACAGCCATTTGTCCAAGCCTAATTGTGCTTCTGCATGAGAGAGCTTTTCAAATATTGGGAAACAGTAAACTTCACTCTCCTATATCTTCTCTTCAGCAGGCTAAGCATCCCCCAGTTTCTCTCATGCTCCTTCTACAGCATTGGTTAGCATTCTCTGACCACTCAGGCTACCTTCCTTTAAAATGTTCAAAGTTCTGATGTCCAGAGCTGACCATAATACTTCTGATTTGGCTGAACAACGTAGACATGAGTGAGTCTATTAGCTCATTTGAGCTAGACAGTGTATTTCTACAGACGCAGAGCAAGAGAATAAGCTCTGGCAATCAAATCACAGCACTGGCTCATCACTTGCAGTCACCCATGCCCTTACCGACAGACTACATTTTAACCCTGAGGGCACACCCTTGCCCTTGGCCATGGGAACCTTACACAAGGCCTCTTTGGCTACATGATCATGAGCTGAGGTAGTTCTGCCTGACCTCACCTTTCCAGGTCCCTTTTCACACTGCCTTCCCTGGGCAGAGGCTATTTGTGATTCTGGACACTCTCCCTTGAAAATTACATCACATTTATCATGACAAATTTGAGACAAATTATGTGATTTTGGATGGACATGTCCTTGGAAATACTCACATTTTCCTCACATTCAGGAGAGATCATGCCCCTGAAATGAAGCCAAGCCTCCAAGTCACTTCCTGCTGGGCCCTGGGGCTCCCACTGTGTCCACAAAGCCCAAGCCCTAAGCCTGTGTTTAGCATGAACTTCTGTTAAATCATGTCTCCCTAGGCACATTTATGGAAGTGGTTTTTGGTACATAAATGTTGGTTACATTTATGTTATAAAATACATTTATCTCTACAAAATTTTATGCTGTGAAATTTGTCTATTATGTTGTAATCTCTGTGGTTCTATACTATAATCCAACATACTTGTTATATCCCCACATCTGTATCACATGCCAATATGATTTGCACGGTGAATTCTTTACTGACTGAGCCACCAGGGAAGCCATTACTTGCATGGCAGCAGCAGTCTTTCCCAGGGCATTATTAAGACTGTTGAAGAGCACAGACCAATGACAAATCCTTGTGGCTATGTCCCTAGAAACCTCTGTCCACATGACATTGATCCATTAAACCACACTCTTCAGTATTGCGTTTCAATAAGTTACGAGCCTATCAGTAACTGACTCAAAAATTAACTGACAATTAAGTAAATTATATTGAAATTGTCATAGAAAAACAAGGAAAGCCTAAGAAACTGTGATAGACCAGAGGAAACTAAGGAAACATGACAAATAAATGCAGCACAGTATCTTGAATGGGATCCTGGACATAAAAAGAATATTAGTGGAAAAACTGGTGAAAACCAAATAAAGCCTGAGTTTTACCAACATTCATTTCTTAGTTTTGATAAATGTACAATGGTTCTAAAACATGTTAACATTGGGAGATGAGTGAAGGTTATGTAGGGACTTTCTATACTATCTTACAACACTTCTATAAATCTAAAATTATTTCAAAATTAAAAGTTTTTAAAGTTTCAAAAAAAAGTTTTTGAAAAAGGCAATAAACGTTTAAAATGTCACTTCCCAGTTTTACTACATTTTGCTATTAACTATAAAAGTGATTATTTATTAGTGACCACAATAGTGACCTTGTGGTTATTTACTTCTATGATATCTATATGCATACATTGTTAAACACTCACCAGCACACCACTAAAGATCTTCCTCACTAATTAGAAAAATTTAATAGTCTGCTCACACCCTTGACCATGGTAATTATTTTTTTTACCAATTGATTACTGTGAGAGAATCTGATCCTCTGCTTTCTCTGGAAATAAAATGGTTATATGACAACATAGCTTTGGAACTCTTTTTGTCTACACTGTATGTGTGCATTGTTTCTGAAGCAACCAGGGTTTTCTGAAACCTGTAGTAATTTGAGGAGCATTTTAAATATTAATATCAGAAGAATCACTTTCTTCTTATAGTCCAAACTAAAAATGAATTCCCTTATTGTGCAAAAATGTTACATCATTAACCATCTCCCTCTAAACAATCACTCAAGGCATTACTGCCTAATCACTCCCTGTCCTGTATACACTGGGTTACAATCCTACATACCTAACCACCATGTGGTCAGGACCATACATCCCATATTGACTACTGAGTTGTCACAATATACCCTGCAAATGCTTTTTGGAAATCAGATACATTGTGTCTAAGGCAGTCCCTTGACTAACTGGTCTAATTTCTCCTTTAAAAGAATTAGGCTGATCTGATGCAAATTTTTTCTTGGTAAACTCCATACTTTCATATCACCCTCTTCCAAAAAGTATGTGAGGTGACTCTCCTGTTTATTTGTTTAATTGCAAACTGTCTGAGACTCAGACAAATGTAACAGAACTTTAGGAAATTGCTTCCTAATTGTCAGACTTCCACACTATGTTCAGGAAAACATGATCACAAGGTTAACTTCAGAATTGCTTCTGTTTACCTTCATTTTAATCGAAAGCAAGTAATTAAGAAATTTTCTCTCTGGAAGACTTCTAATAAGCAAATTTCCATTATCCTTAACCACATAGTGTGAGCTGACTTTTCTTTTCTTAATGAATCTTGTAATGTGGACGTGGACATGCATTAATCCAGTTATGGCTGAGCAGAGCTGAGCCCATGAAGACAAGAATCAAGGGCTCTTGCACAAATTAATAAGTGCAGGGTGTACACTTTACGGTTTGAGTCGAAAAGGACAAGAAAACCTTTATCTCTCTCTAGCCCAAGGGACTAGACATTATTTATGCTTTTAATGTAACCATGTTCCATTAACACATGTAAAAATGTGACAAATAGGACGACAACTTGAATAAAGGATTTTACAAATGATAATAGGTACTATCTATTGTGCCAAGCAATCTACTATGCACTTTAAACAAATTACCTCGTTTAAAATAATGGGGGCTATTATCCTTTTTTTACAGATGTGGAAATTGATGTTCAGAGATGTAATCTTGTCCTAGATGACCAAGGTGGTAAGTGATCAGTTGAGATTTGAACTTAGGACCTCTTGGTAGCAAAATCTTCATTCTGTCTCCTAGACCTCTCTCTTTGGATCTGTATTCATTTGAACTATTGAAAAAATAAAATGATGAACTAGCATTTTTGCTGTGAAAGACATAGGAAGTAGTTCTCACATCCTATTAGTAAAATCTTTCCAGAATACACTTCAATACCTAGACATGTATAGATTCATAAATTATGTACTTGCGGGGTCATAATAACTGAATGTGTGCATTATAAAAAATATAAAAGTCGGAAAATTGTAAAATGCTATAAAATGTAAATATTTTCTAATATTTTCTTCTCACATTCAATGTGTTTTCTTGTACACCCCTGCAACTTATGCACAGCCTCTGACTGAGGCTGCCTTTTGGCAAATTTAATTAATTTTACACTGTCTTGGTAAATTCTTATGAGTACTTTGCACTAGTATTTTTACAAGTGGGTTTATTATTCCAAATATAATTAACATCAGGCAACACTGGCTACTTTTCAATTGCAGGTGACATAAAAGGAGCACAACTCTTAGAGAGGATCAAAGGGTAAGAGCCAAGCCTAACTCCAAGCCTATCCCATGCCTTGGACATGACCTGTCCCCTCACAGCAGCCTGCATAGTTACACTGTACCATCTGTACAGGAGTAGGAGTAGCATCACTAATGAACAGAGGTTCTGAATGTTAACAAAAGGTTATATGTCATAGAGCACCCAGTGACCATCAAAATGCCATGTTAATATTTCACAACTCAGATCCACCATCTATTTTATGGACTGACTGTGAAATTTTATTAAATGACCGAAATGCGGAGAGTTCATGCAAAATCTAAAGAATTTTGCAAGTTTCTTTTATCACAATAATCATTTATACTGTTGTGACAGTGCTCTGTGTTTAGTTAGAACATAACGCAGACTGTACTTTACCAGCTTAAATTCCCAGCACATGCCTGAAAAATCCCATGGACAGAGGAGCCTGACAGGTTACAGTCCAAAGGGTCACAAAGAGCCTGACTTGACTGAGCAAATAAGCACGAGTGAGGAAGAGTTTTCCAGAAGAATAAGAACACTTGGTGGCATAATTCATCAGGGAATATGGGTAAATCAGGGCAACTATAATACAGGGGGCTCTTGATTAATGACTGCTCTTATAGAAGTCCGGCTAAATATTCTTACGTATCACTTTGATTCAGGGGTTATAAAACAGTGTTCAGTGGAGTTCACTAATGGTCCCTGCCATGCCCCCTGGAGAAGGAAATGGCAACCCACTTCAGTATTCTTACCTGGAGAATCCCACGGACAGAGGAACCTGGTGGGCCACAGTCCATGGGGTCCCAAGAGTCGGACAAGACTTGACTAAACCATCACCATGCAGGTGAGGGTGGCGAGGCAGAAAAACATGTGACCAGGAGGGGGCGCTCTGGGCCCCTTTCCCTAATCAGAGCCATCCTCTTCTCCTTTATACCTTAGAGATACTTCGAGGATTTAACAAAAGGCTCTGTTAAAGAAAAATTAACCAAAGACCTAAGCTGGAAACTTAGTTTTTTATCTCCATAAGTAAAATATAGACTTTTCCTGCCGTTCATTTTTAAAACTTGAGGAAGAATGTGAGGCAAAAATCAAATTTGATAAAACTCCAAGGGCCAAAAAAATGTAAAAAACCTCAGGAAATTAATAAATTTGGGTTTCTAGGTTACACTCCATATTGAAATACAGTTTACTTGGGTTACTCAAAGTTAGATTTCCAAACTTATCCCTACTGAGGATGACCTCAATGACAAAGTCACTTGGCTTGGCACACTTCTGAGAGTCTGCATTCAGACGTATCTGGAGGATTGATAAGGGATGTGTTGGGGTTTTGAACTCTGAATTGTTGATTATCAATCTTTGTGGGTGCTTCAGAAGCAAAATCAAGATAGATGAATCTTCCAGCATGTGGGTGGGGGTAGGGGGGACTATAGGAATTAAAACATACTGGAAAAGCCAGTGTCCTTGCTCTGAAAGATTTTTATGCAAAATATATTGGTAGAGAACTGTCATTTTCAGTGGAGTGTAACATTTGAGACTGTCAGTGCTGACAGCCTGCTCAACATGGGCCTTGTTAGTGTTTGCTATAGGCAAGAAGACAATGCTCATGGGGTCCCGTATAGTTGAAGCGAACGGGTAATTACAAGCATAGACAGACTGCCACATACTTAGAAAAACAGAAATTGCTTTGATACGAGTGACCCAGCATCTCAAATAGTTCTAGTGCCTATGCTCCAGAAGAAATTCTTTACGTATTGGTCAACGCGACCCCAATCCATTTTATGGTGGAATAATTCACAACAGGAAATATACCCTCCATCCAGGCAAATCTACTGCAAATTTATTATCACTTCCAAACCTTTTCCCTCCTTAAATCTTGCTCCTGAAATGTCTCTCTGCTTCTATGCACATTGTCTTCATTCTTTAAGAATTATATCAAACTTCATTCTTCAGTCAACTCTGCTTATAGCAGTTTCTCTGTTCTCCAAATTAATTCATTCAGCAAATATTTATGGAGTATCTACTATAGGTCAGGCACTGTTATAGGTTCTGTTGATACCATGGTGAGGGAGACACACAAGTTCCTACTCTTATTGAGCTTAAAGTCCTAGTGGAGAAGATCAGGGTTAACAACATCAAATTATATATATAATTTTTGTCTGTGTGTGTGTGTGTATGTATATATATATATATATATATATATATATATACTCCAATACTTTGGACACTTGATGCAAAGAGATGACCCATTGGAAAAGACCCTGATGCTGGGGAAGACTGAGGGAAACAGGAAAAGGGGGCGACAGAGGATGAAATGGTTGGATGGCATCATGGACTCAATGAAAGTGAGTTTGAGCAAACTCCAGGAGACAGTGAAGGACAGGGAAGCCTGGAGTGATGCAGTTCATGGGATAGCAAAGAGTTGAACATGACTTAGCTACTAAGCACCAACTATATATATATATTTATACATTCACACACATATTTATACTTATATGTTTTTAATTCCAGGAAACAGTGCAATGAGGAAATATAAAGCAGGATGAGGGAGTCTCTAATATCCACTGTCTGTGACACTCATTTTTAATACAATAACTTGTATTCCGATTTAACTTTTAATCTGAAATGATTTTGTAAGAGTCTTAAGGGAGAGATGTACTATCTTTGTATCCTACACAATGCCTGACTCAGATCGTGCAACAGATGTTCAATAGATATTTGTCGAATTCTCTTGATTTATTGAAACCCATTTGCTGACATCATGGAGAAAGATTTTGACTTGATGCTGACTAATAGGCTGGCTTAGTCCCCACATAAAGACAAGAAGCTTCGGGAATCGTTTGCAGCTGTCACAACAACAGATGCTAATCTAAGTCACAGATATTTGGTTTTCAAATATGCATAGATGCCATCTAGGTTATACTTATTGTAACTACACTGGGATGGTTCATAAGATATAATGCTCATATCTTCTCTTTTCTGTACAGTCTTCAATCCATATATTTTTATTTTTTCCAAAATGAAGTTTGTAATTAATTACATTGGTAACTTTATTTTATATACCTTTAAGATTTTTTTCATACAAATCAAGGAAAAAATAACACTGAGTGAAACAGCATCTGTGGGTACTGTATTTCTGTAAAGCTTTCAGTTTCTTTACATAACCAAAACCTGAAAGGCATATTCTTTATGTCATTCTTTGCTCTATGATAAGTTATTTTATTTTAGCAAATCACTCTGTAAAACATTTTTGAGTGTCCTCAGCCACAAGACTGACCTGGGTAAAGAAAGTGAAAATGCAGGCATGAGGAAATTCTGTACTTGCCTGGGGTGAGGGGACCAGCCAGATACTTAATATACTAACTTTCTTATCAGTGGCTTTCATTCTTTTTCATCTCATTATGATTCAGAGAGTAGAGCACCCTTCCAGGATGACCTTCATCTTGTGGTTGTTGTAAACAGAATGTGTATTCTGGAGTCAGACAAACAGATTCACATTGTAATTCTGCTACTCACTTGCCAAGTGACCATCTTTTTGAATCTCAGTTTTCTCACTGTAAAACAGACTTCACAATAACCACCACTTAGAGTTGTGGTGAGGAGTAAATAAGATGTGTTAGCTGCTTAGTTGTGTCTGATTCTTTGCAACCCCGTGGACTGTAGCCTGCCAGGCTCCTCAATGAGAAAAGATGCATATCAAATGCCTTGAACATAAGGGACTGCCAGTGTATTACCACTATTTTCATCATTATTTCTCACTTTGTGCAAAGCATTGAAACATAAATATGAATAAGCAGCTTCTAGGACTTCAAGAAACTCAGTATAGATCGGGAGAGAGAAACATAAGCAGACAATTCCAACTAGTGAATGAACAGAAGTAATGCATGCAATGATAGAGAAATGTCCAGGATGGTGTGAGAGCCTAGAGGAAGAGCATCTAACTCATAAAGTGGGAGAAGGCTACCTAATGATTATCACATGGGAGGTCTTAAAGGATAAATGGAAGTTCAGCAAGATGGAGAATGAAGAGTAGTCCAGGTACGAGGAACAGCATCAGTAAAAGCACGGAAGAAAGTTCATGCATGGAGCTACAAACTATTCAATGTTGCGGCCCACAGGCCTAAGGCAGAGAATGGTCAGCATGAAGAGAGGAGACTAGAGATAAGCAGGGAGCAGCTCATGAAGGTATGTCACAATAAGGATTTTTAATTCCATCCTGTAGAAAACTGATAGAAAACGCAACTGGAGCATTTAAATAGATAATTGATAGTTATATTTTGACTTCCCTTGTGGCTCAGATGGTAAAGAATTTCCCTGCAGTGTGAGACCAGGGTTTGATCCCTGTGTTGGGAGGATCCCCTGGAGAAGGGAATGGCAACCCACTTTAGTATTCTTTCCCAGCAAATTCCATGGACAAAGGAGCCTGGCGGGCTACAGTCCATTGGGTCGCAAAGAGTCAGACATGACTGAGAGACTAACACATTTACTTACACTTTCATAGTTATATTTGAATAAATTATGTCACACTGGTAACTTTGTAGAAAAGGGGTTGGATGAAGATGTTAGGAAGTGGAGAAACACTTCAGACTCTAAACTAGGGCATGGTTGTAAGGATGGATTTAAGAATCAAGAGGTAATTAGGCAAAGCTTGGTGTAGGGAGGAAAGAATCAAGGCTAGAGCACAGGTTTCCACCTAGGTGGCTGAAGTGGAATAAGTTTAGAAAGTTCAGGGAAATTGTGAGGGTCCAATGGGGGCTGATTCACCCATCCTCCAGGGCCCTGAAACACCCTATGATTATGGCAGGGGTTGGCGTGGAGAATGATAGTGAAAGGTAAAGACGTCTGCGAATTAGGCAGAATGACATTCTGGCTCCATCAGTAGTGGTCACTAATACACTGGTGTAAACCTGCCCAGTGGAGAAGGCAATGGCAACCCACACCAGTACTATTGCCTGGAAAATCCCATGGACGGAGGAGCCTGGTAGGCTGCAGTCCATCGGGTCACTAAGAGTTGGACACGACTGAGCAACTTCACTTTCACTTTGCACTTTCCTGCATTGGAGAAGGAAACAGCAACCCACTCCAGAGTTCTTGCCCAGAGAATCCCAGGCACAGAGGAGCTGGTGGGCTGCCGTCTATGGGGTCGCACAGAATCAGACATGACTGAAGTGACTTAGCAGCAGCAGCAGCAAACCTGCCCAGAGTATGAGTTTTATACTAGAGTAGATGCCTGCTTGTGTGAAGTGGTAGTGGGGTGCACGGGGAACATTAATGTACATACCAACCCTCCACTTGCGGTGTGCATACTGAACAGGGCTCAAGGGACAGTCTTGTTTATACTGGGGAGTGAACCAGGGTCCAGCCAACACCTAAAGGAATGCAGGATTCTGTGATGAGAGCTTAAAGATTAAGGCGTTTGTTAGTAGTGGAACAAGATTTTCCCTTCCCCTGGGACCTGTCAATTCCCATACCACCTCCAGCGGTGCCAATATTAAGTGCTCTCTAATTTATTATCGCTGGGCTGGAGGAAGCACAAGCTGGAATCAAGATTGCCGGGAGAAATATAAATAACCTCAGACATGCAGATGACACACCCTTATGGCAGAAAGTGAAGAACTAAAGAGCGTCTTGATGAAAGTGAAAGAGGAGAGTGAAAAAGTTGACTTAAAGCTCAACATTCAGAAAACTAAGATCATGGCATCCAGTCCCATCACTTCATGGCAGATAGATGGGGAAACAGTGGAAACAGTGGCTGACTTTATTTTTCTGGGCTTCAAAATCACTGCAGATGGTGACTGCAGCCGTGAAATTAAAAGACGCTTACTCCTTGGAAGGAAGGTTATGACCAACCTAGACAGCATATTAAAAAGCAGAGACATTACTTTGCTGACAAAGGTCTGTCTAATCAAGGCTATGGTTTTTCCAGTGGTTATGTATGGATGTGAGAGCTGGACTATAAAGAAAGCTGAGCGCTGAAGAATTGATGCTTTTGAACTGTGGTGTTGGAGAAGACTCTTGAGAGTCCCTTGGACTGCAAGGAGATCCAACCAGTCCATCCTAAAGGAAATCAGTCCTGGGTGTTCATTGGAAGGACTGATGTTGAAGCTGAAACTCCAATACTTTGGCCACCTGATGCGAAGAGCTGACTCATTGGAAAATACCCTGATGCTGGGAAAGATTGAGGGCAGGAGGAGAAGGGTCGACAGAGGATGAGATGACTAGATGGCATCACCGACTCGACGGACATGGGTTTGGGTGAACTCCGGGAGTTGGTGATGGACAGGGAGGCCTGGCATGCTGCGATTCATGGGGTGGCAAAGAGTTGGACACGACTGAGTGACTGAACTGAACTGAACTGAACCGAACCAAATTTATTATCCCTTCCCCTCTTAACAGAGCAGACTGTTAACTCTTCTGACCTCCACAACCACATGCTCCTCTTCACTAGTACAGTGATCAATGCCCATAATATATCTTTTTCCAGAGAAGTTTCAAGCACTCAGAACTCATCACAGTGGATGAGCAGCTTAAACTATTAGCTCCTAGAGCCTTGATGTGATGAAATAGAAAATGTTAAGGGCCTGCAGTCTTCATTGAGTCTCCTGGTGGCCTCACATGCAATGAAGGGACCCTCAGAGATACATCTTACCACTATTTAACAGTCGTCTGAAGAGGGGGTCACTCAGTGCGTCTGACCTCCTCACCAAACAAGACCAAACTGGCTGAGTGTTTCTAAGGATTTCTATTACCTTGCAACAAACTCATTAACAGTTGTGAACTTCTGACTGACTTTAAAACCCATTTTTACTGAGCGTGTATGTGAATGCTCTGATTCGGCTAATAAAATATTTAGAGGGAGATACACTTGTAGATGGGACTTCCCTGGTGGCTCAGTAGTAAAGAATTCACCTGTCAAATGCCGGAGGTTTGATCCCAGTTGGGAAGATCCTCTGGAGGAGGAAATGGCGACCCTCTCCAGTATTCTTGCCTGCGAAATTCCATGGACAGAGGAGGTTGCCAGGCTACAGACCATGGGGTCACAAAAAAGACACGTTTTGAGCACACATAAGTTATTATGTATACCTGTAGATGCCTTCAAGAGGTTATGTAAGTTAAAGGAAGAGTTCTTCTACCTTTTAATTCAAAATCATTCATATATATCTGTAAAAACACTGAGTTCTCTTCAACTTCTTAGGGCTAGAAATTCTGCTCCTTTTTGGTCTTCTAACAATGCTAACATGTCTACTGAAACATGTTACTCTAATATAGAGGTTACTGAAGGCACCAGTGGTCCAGGATTCAGGCTATGTATTAAACCCTACCTTCAACAGTACTGGGAAAGCGGATGTGTTCACAAAGATGCTTTTGCGAGAACTCTCTCCAGACAGCACATAAAAAGACAGAGACAAATCCAAAGTTTTGACTGTATCTCGTTCTCACAAAATAACTCAGCACGGTGTTCACTTCTCCTACCATATCTTGTGACTCCCTTCTCGGCTGTGTTAGTTAAATAAAGAATTAACTCTAGGACTTCCCTGGTGGCATAGAGGATAAGAATCCCCTTGCTAATGCAGGGGACACAGGTTCTATCTCTGGTCTGGGAAGATTTCACATGCCACAGAGCAACTAAGCCTGTGTGCCACAACTATTGATCCTGTGCTCCAGAGCCCAGAAGCTGCAACTACTGACCCACGTGCTGCAGCTACTGAAGCTCATGGGCCTAAAGCCTGTGCTCCGCCATAGGAGAAGCCACCACAGTGAGAAGCCTGAGCACCCCCACAAGGAGTAGCCTCTGCTCACTGCAACTAGAGAAAGCCCATGCATAGCATTATGAGTCCAGTGCAACCACAAATAAAAATAAGAATTAACTCTAGATACAAAACTAAGAGACACCTTGACATGTATTCAGGAAACTGTGACCTGCCCAGCCCCATCCCTCTAGTTTGTGAGTTGTTTTGACAAAGCAGCTTCACCAACCTTGTAAAAGTGTAAATGAAAAGCACACTAGCATCAGCAGCAGGTTATTTATGTTATGGCTACACAAAACTGCAGGAGCAAAGAGATTGCTTGCTTTTAGGAAGGCTGGATTGGCATAGAATACACTTTTCCTGGGTATGTTTTCTGGCTACTGTTTGGAATCAATTTTAGGGCAGAAGTGCATGAGGCTGGAGGTAGGAAATGGAAAAAATCTTGTATAACAGCAGTTTCAAGGATACAGCCACTTCTTGGTAGAAAATTAGGGCACTGACAGCATATTTAAACAGAATGACTCAAGTTGGGTTCTCTGAGCAAGGATTTGATGGAACTTGTGCTAAACACACTTGTAAACAGAGGGAGAAATGGCTTGCATTTTTGCTTTTGCTTTTCAAATGTTCCAGACACCCCCAGTGCTTGAACACAAGTTTGTGAATGCTCATACCCAATTGAGGATATGTTGACATTTACATTTCAATATGTTGCAAGATTAATTTTGTTTGTTCCACTTCCATGTGCATTTCAAAGAGCTTCATATCATCTCAAAATAATCGCAGATCTTACAATGTGTACTTATGTCTAGAGGCTACAGATTTGGCATGAACTTGAGCAACCTACAAACCCTGCAGACTTTAAAAGTCCTATTTAGAACCAAGCATCCAAGTCTTTTCAATCAGGGGATGGAAAAGTGACAGGTAACCAGTTTTCCCACCTTGGCCAGCAAAATAGAGCCAGACTGGAGATGTGCTATAAACTGTTGAAATCAAGTCCACCTAAAATCTGCTTACTAAGTTTATGATTAATCTCTCTATCCACAATTTTATTCCATTTCTTGTTCTCTCTGACCTCAATCCCTTTCTTGTCTCCTCTAACCTCAATCCTATGCTAACTGAACACTAGTCAACCAGAGTCAGACAACTAAAACTGTGGCTGTAGATAACATCATTAACATACTAAAATCACTGCTTTTGACATTATTGTTAATGTATCAAGATTGCTATTAAATATATCATTGTTAATGTACAAAGTCAGATTATTTCTACAGGACAAGATTACCTAACAGACCTCCCAGACATGGACCTCCCGGTCAGAGAATTATAAACCTGAGACATCCTGACTCCCAAAACTAAGGTTAAGAAATGTCATAGTAATGTCACAAGATGATGGTTAATCTTATCTCCTTTGTTGTTCCCCTTTAAAAACTACAAACTCAAAGACCAAGACAGAGTGGATCTGAGACTTGTCTCCTTCTCCCTTGCTCGCCACCCTGTAATAAACGCTTTGTTGTTGTTTACTTTTTTGTGACCCCATCGACTGTAGCCTGCCAGGTTCCTCTGTCCTTGGGATTTCCCTAGCAAGTTAAATGGTTACCTTTTTAAACTATAGGTGATTGGCCTTTATTTTATTTAATTTTAATTAAACTACTTAAAATGTAAAATGTAGAATATTAAAAATAGTACCCCAAGATGATGAGAATGCCAAATAATATTTTAGTTCTCAAAAAAATGTATGTGAAAGAAAAATACTAAAGGTAATTTTATAGTTGTTTTCATGATTATGCAGTGGTCTACCTTTGAAAAATGGTATCCTGTACCCTAAACCAGCAGGAAATCTTATAAGAGATGTCCCCTGCAGCTAGCTGCTGCTGCTGCTGTTGCTAAGTCACTTCAGTCGTGTCTGACTCTGTGCAACCCCATAGACGGCAGCCCACCAGGCTCCCCCATCCCTGGAATTCTCCAGGAAAGAACACTGGAGTGGGTTGCCATTTCCTTCTCCAATGCATGAAAGTGAAAAGTGAAGTTTCTCAGTCGTGTCCGACTTGTAGCGACCCCATGGACTGCAGCCTACCAGGCTCCTCCGTCCATGGGATTTTCCAGGCAAGAGTACTGGAGTGGGGTGCCATTGCCTTCTCCGCCTGCAGCTAGAGGCGATATCAAAATCACTGAATGCTCTATTCTGAACTGGCTACTTTCTGGTCTTTGTATGCCAGTAGTCTTTCTTCACATTTTCTTGCTCATGTGTCCCCTAACCTAAGTATGAAAATAATAACTACCCCTTTACATATTCTTGACCATTATCCTAAATGTTTAAATATTAGTTTAAATAGTTACAAAGACATAATCTCTAGCATATTGTAAATATTTGCATTTATTAATATCATGTTTCATTACATTTTTAAATAAATAAAATGGAATTTAAATACCAAAGTGCTTGATACCCACTATCATCTGTTTAAAAGATAACATGAACACACTCTGACAGTTGGACATTTTCACAACATTTTCTTTCCTTGTGAATTTTTTTCATTCTACTTTCCTCACATAATTTTACCCTCATATAATATTATGCTATGCTGGAAAATATTTTATTGATTAACAAAGAACCTATTTCTTTTGCAAACATGAAGCTCTAAGTGTTAAATTACTTTTTTGTAGTGTTCTTCTTAAAATTATTAGTTGTAGATGGTTGATTAAAGCGATACAGCTATGTTTTCAATTTTGAAAAGTAATTATTTGACAAAACAAGTGAAATGTTACTGGGAATATACCTCAACACAATATATTTTTTTCTCAATTAATTTATGTAAGCTTGGATGAAAATTATTTAGTGTTGAAATGAAACATGATTCAACATCAGTTCAATCCTATTAATCCTTAAACTTTAGCATCTATGTGCTGAGGAATCATTCACTGGAAATGGACAGAGTTCCTTTAGAGTAGTGTTACTCAATTTTTGATCTCCTAAGTTAAATGCCCAGAGAAGGCAATGGCACCCCACTCCAGTACTCTTGCCTGGAAAATCCCATGGACGGAGGAGCCTGGTAGGCTGCAGTCCATGGGGTCACTAAGAGTCGGACACGACTGAGCGACTCACTTTCACTTTTCCCTTTCTTGCACTGCAGAAGGAAATGGCAACCCACTCCAGTATTCTTGCCTGGAGAATCCCAGAGACAGTGGAGCCTTGTGGACTGCTGTCTATGGGGTCGCACAGATTCGGACATGACTGAAGCGACTTAGCAGCAGCAGCAGCAGCAAGTTAAATGCCAAAAATCACACAGTGATCTATCATCAAAAATTATTTTTTCATGATCTTTCATCTGACAGTTCAAAGGGGTCCTCTTCAATTTTGTTGATAACAAGAAATTGAAAACAATCTGCCTTGTAAAAGGGTATGTTATTGGGGTTTCCCAGGTGGTCCAGTGGCTAAGACTCTGAGCTCCCAATTCAGGGGACCCAGGTTTGATCCCTGGTCAGGGAACTAGATCCCACATGTCGCAACTAAGACCCAGTGCGGCTAAATAAAAATAAAAGGGGGGGTATGTTATTGAGGGATTAAAGTCATTCACTTTTCAGTTCCTGGGAACTCTAGCTAAACAGAGTTGCTTTACAGAGACTTAGCAAGTGATCATTCATTATTAATTCAACTCATTATAGTCTTTCACTTTCACAAGAGGCACCTTGTTTGTAAATTTTAAATTAGGTGAAACTGGAACCTGTGCACTTTAGGCTTTTTGTTTTACCATGGCCTGTGAACAAATCTATAGTTTCTTGCCAAATATTTGTTTACAGAATATATCAAAGCAACTTTAAAAGGGTATGGCAAATACTGGGTTGACCAAAAATTTCATTCGGATTTTTCTGTAGCATCTTACAGAAAAACCTAAATAAATTTTGGCTAGCCCAATAGACGACAAATACTTGATGCTGGTTTATAAAAATAGATTATATTATCTTCATTTCATAGTTGAAGATTCTTAAGTTCACAGAGATATGATAGAACTGGTACAAGCATATCAATATCTGAAAAGGAGACACCGATCCTATTTAAATGAAGAAGTTGGCTTTCTAAAGTCCAATACACCCTGAGGGATGGGATGAGGAGGGAGGTGGGAGGGGGGTTCAGGATGGGGAACACATGTACACCCATGGCTGATTCATGTCAATGTATGGCAAAAACCACTACAATATTGTAAAGTAATTAGCCTCCAATTAAAATAAACAAATTTTTAAAAAAATTTTTAAAAATAAAGTCCAATACATTACATACTAGATTGCATCTGAGGAACATTTCATTCTATACTTAGCAATTAACATCAAGAAGTAGTAAGGACTTGGCTTAAAAGTGAGTATTGTTGTTGTTCAGTTGCTGAGTCGTGTCTGACTTTTTGCAATCCCATGGACTGTAGACCACCAGGCTCCTCTGTCCTTGGGATTCCCCAGGCAAGAATACTGGAGTAGGTTGCCATGCCCTACTCCAGGGGATCTTCCCAACCCAGGAACTGAACTCGTGTCTCTTACATCTCTTGCATTGACAGGCAATTCTTTACCACTGTGCCACCTGGGAAGCCCTGCACACATATATGTATTTACAATACCAATTATTTTTTGGTAAAAAGTAATGAAATTATTTCTTCTCTAGCCCTAAAAAAGATTCAATGTTGATCTGTTGAAAGTAAATGTTGACATTTATACTTCTTCCTCTTTGAAACCATGCAAAATACTCAACCAAATAAAAGTACTCGCTCTTTTTTTCATTATTGATTATGGTGACTATGCCAGGATGATGTGTTTCATAATCAATAAATTAGTATTCCTCAGTATCCTTTTAACAAATCTTATCTTAAGATGAATTGGTATGGTATATATGTCAGGATCCAGAAAAGAAAACAAAAACCACAGGAGGCATTTTCAACATGAAATTACTTCAGGGAATTGGTTTTCCAGATGGTAGAAGACTGAATGGGCCCACAGGGTCACCGCGGTAACTCTGATATACAACAGCAGGAGCAGCTGCTATCCAGGGAAGAGGTTGGAATTACCAGAGCTCAGGAGCTCAGAGAGAGCCCCACAGAGATGGGGCTCAGGTCTCTGAGGAGGGGAAGACCCTGCTGCTGCTAACATTCTGAGAACATGCCCAAGGGCTGGTTCCGAGAGAGCCAAGTGAGACTGCAGACCAGAACCAACTGCTGCTGTCAGACAAAGGCCATTGCTGGAGTGATACTGAGAGGAACAACAGGAAAACAGGGAGGAGAAAGGCCCTTCCTCCATCCTTGCAGTCTCTCTGCTGTCCCTATTTGCAGACCCTAACCCAGGTGGTGCTAGTAGTAAAGAATCTGCCTGCCAGTGCAGGAGACATAAGAGACGGGGTTGGATCCCTGGGTCGGTAAGATCCCCTGGAGGAGGGCATGGCAACCTACTCCAGTATTCTTCCCTGAAGAATCCCATGGACAAAGGAGCCTGGCGGGCTACAGCCCATGGGGTCGCAAAGAGTCGGACACAACTGAAGCGACTTAGCCTGCACACAACAGGAAGCCAGCTGGCAAAGGAGAAATGTACAAAATCCCAGCCTGCCCCTCAGAGTAATGTGTGAAAGAAGGCATTTGCAGCTGAGAGGTGACACCTGCCCAACCATCTCAGCATATGGCTGAGTCAGCCTTGAGTTTGTCAACTAGATGATAGAGGCTGCCTCTCCCACCAGAAGGTAGGCACTGTGTTATGCTTTTTCCCCACTTTTCCATCCTAATGCCTGAAACAGAGTCTAGCACTTAGTAGGTACTCAATAAATGTTTGTTGAATAAAGAAATTTAAACAGATCTCTCTAATTGCAAAGTCCATGGCATTAACTCTTCTTACTATCACTGCAACATCATCCACTGTCTTTAAGGAAGAATAATTCAAAGAGAATCTCTTTTCCACTTTATAAATTTGCCTACAAGGGGTTTTAGCATCCTATTTTATTGTCTCTAATGCTACTAGAGTGAATCAAAAAAGCTGATAAAACATCAGCAGTGACTAATGACTCTCAACCTGCCTCTTTTCACAACCTAGAACAAAATTTTACCTGATGACGAAGTTGACATAAAATCTTCACACAGAGAGATAGTCCAAGTTTTATTTTGTGCTAAACTGGAACTACAAATCAGATGAAGTGTTAACCACTACAAGAATCTCAGGAATGCTTCAGACATGCTTTTTCCAAAAAAAACCAATCTATGTACATCACTCTCTATTCAAACGTATAAAAACTTAAATGACCTCAATGTCAAAAAACAAGTTGTTAGAAATGAGTGGTGGTTATCTTATGCCTTTGGAGTCATGAATTCACAGATTTATACCTTGTTCTTGACAATATATCACTCTTGACACCACACCCTGCTCCCCCCCACCCCATCCAACCCCTGGTTGCCCTAAGTCATGCCTTGCAGCACAACAGACAGCCTCTGCTCCTCAAAGCCCAGAGACATCATTGCTATTCCCATTTGCACTTTTAAAAAGAAAGAGAAGAGGAAGCTTTTCAGATTAAAAAAAAATCTAATTAGTTCCATATAACCCTATGATAATCCAGTGGGGTGTACCCATTCTAATCACAAGCAGGTAAGAATTTAGACTTTTTCCCGGCATTCCTGATGTGCTTAAATAACCTTTCTTAATGGTGTCACACATACAGCAGAACACCAAGCCCCATGCCCTCAACAGGAGTAAGCAGGTCACTAAAGCCTTGGGTTACCTTTCACCTAGCACAGAAGTTCGGAGCTACATTGCTTTTAACATTAGTTGGGTTTATGTTCTATGAGGCTGAGTGAGACTCAGGAGCTCTTCTTTGGAAACTTGTGCCTGGCCTTCAAACTTGTTCTGTCTCTCACATCACCTTGAAGTTCAAGGCCTGGTAATGATGTGGATTTCTATGGCTCCTATGGACAAATGTTGAGCGTTAATGTAGTTTTGGTTTTGAATGCTGTTACTGATTCATTGTATTTTCTGGAAGGAGAAGCTGAGTTTTTTGCCTGATGCCCAGTTTGGAGGTAAGTTTTCCCTTTCCTCTCACTCATGCTATTGTCTGATTGTATCCTTTTCTGATTTAGGCAAATGAGCCTCTGGGTTGTTTTACACTCAGTCACACTTACCTACAGTGGATTATATGTCAGTTATGGTGTTTCAAGCCCAAGTCTCACTTGGAGAAATGGAGTGTTGGCATCTGAGTTGTAAAGCTTAAGCAGAGGTTGTTTTTGTATACTATGGAGTAATGTTAGACCAACACATGGCTTGAGACGTGTGGTGTCTCCACCTTTGGGCCCATCTGTGGGGAAGCTCTCAGGCACACCATTTGGAACTGATGGCTGAAACAAAATTGGCTTGTTAGATCAGAATGGTTAATGGGTATCTGGAGCCACTGAGCAGGCAATTTTTATTACAAGTCTCCTGCTCCTGCAACGTATACCATTTCTATGTAATCAGTTCTTTCTTCTCATTGGTCTACCACTATTTCTTCTTTTTTTCCCTTGCTTTTCTGTGGTATCTCTAAATCTTTGTTGTTTCCTACTTAACCCTATTAATGTTATCAGGATTTACAAGGTGGTGGACCCCCAATTCAAAGCAGTTTTTCACTGTGGTCTGGTTTTCTACATACCTTCAATGCCAGTAATTACAGGTGATAAAGGGATTCTATAATGGCTTCATCATCTAACTCAATGAGATTAATGTTAATATCTCTTTTAAACAGAGGTGTAGTCCAAAATTGTTCTCCTTTAGATTAGCAGTTCTCAAAGAGTAGTCTAAGGAACTCTGGGGATCATTGAAATACTTTCAGGGAGTCAGTGAGATAAGCATTTAAAAATTAATAATACTAAGATCTTACAGGCCTTGCATGGTATAACACTGATCCTTCTCAGTTAGTGTCTTGATATGATCACTATCAACTTCAACTGGTCTACTCAACCATGAAGTATCATCCAGCAAAAAATCTCCAGCACGAAACATCACACACCATTTTTGACATGTTCAATACATCACAGTACCTTCTACACTCACTGCACAAACCTTTGTTTTGCATTTTAGTTGCATTTTTGCCTTTCTGGAAACCCTAAATCATAATATGCTGAAAATGTTGCTTTTTTCTTCCATCGTCAGTGTTATTAATAAAGTGGCTATACAGAAAAAAAAAGATGTTACTGGTCATGTAATTCTATCCTTTTACAAGAGTGCAGTGAGGTTCTCCAGAGGCTACATGATGCGTGATATCACAACAGATTGAATGCAGAAGTAGATTGAATGAGAATCCAGTTACCTATCTTTTGTTGAAAGTGAAAAGAATGTGAAAGTGAAAGTCATTCAGTCATGTCCAACTCTTTGTGACCCCATGAACTATACAGTCCATGGAATTTTTCAGGCCAGAATACTGGAGTAGGTAGCCTTTCCCTTCTCTAGGAGATCTTCCCAACCCAGGGATCAAACCCAGGTCTCCCACATTGCAGGCCAATTCTTTACCAGCTGAGCCTCAAGGGAAGCCCTGACTTCTGTTAAGTGACTTTAAAGAAATTATTTTTTTGGCTGCCCCACACAATATGTAGGATCTTAGTTCCCTGACTAGGGATCTACCTTGTGACCCCTGCAGTGCAAGCACAGGCTCTTATCCACTAGACCACCAGGGAAGTCCCCCCCAATTTTTTAAATGTAGAGCAGTGGCATTATTCTCACTAAATATTTTTCATCATGGAGAATATAGTTAATTTTCACCAAAAAATGGGTTATTTCTATTAATGTTTATAGGTTTATTAGTTTTAGGTTGATTATCATTGTTTTAAAATTAATCAACAGATGCATATTCTAAAATAGTTATCAATAGATCTAATCCATATTAACAAACTCTTTGAAGTCCTCAATAATTTTTAAGAGTATAAAGAACTTTCAGATCAAAAAGTTCAAGAAACATTTTGTTAGATTATAGCCTGGGCAGTCAAATATCAGTCTTCATTTTAGAGTCACTTCCATAAAGTACAGATCTCATGGGAGGGTTTTTTTTTTAAATTTATTTATTTTTTAATTGAAGGATAATTGCTTTACAGACTTTTATTGTTTTCTGTCAAACCTCAACATGAATCAGCCATAGGTATATACATATCCCCTCCCTTTTGAAGCTCCCTCCCATTTCCCTCCCCATCCCATTCCTCTAGGTTGATACAGAGCCCCCGTTAGAGTTTCCTGAGCCATACTCATCGGAGAATTTTAATATGTCAAAATAAATCCTGATAGCCTGAACTGCAAACTGTATGAAGAATCTAACCACAGCTCAGTACCCTCATCACCTATACTCTAATCTACATCTACTGGAGATATTTTCTCCAAGTCTATTTCATTGCATTCCCTTGTACCACAGGCAATCCATCCTGGATATTGCACCCAGGACGATCTTTTAAAAATGCACATCTGATCATATCTCCCTCTTGCCCAACCTTTCCCTGGCTTCTCATCCACACGGAACATAAGCTTTTGCAGACCTGCAAGACCCCACGTGATCTGGTCTTGCCAATTCCAACCTTTGCTCCAACCATTTCTTGCTTGTCATATTGGCCTTTCAGTTCCTGGGCTAAGCCTAATTTGTTCTTGTTGCAGGGTCTTTGCCCATGTTGCTCACTCTGCTTGGAGTGTTATTACTTCAAATATCTGTCATCTCCTCCAAGTTCTCTTAAAAATTGTGCCCCAACCCCCTCCCACTCCATCCTCTTTATCACCATGTCATGTCATTCTGTATTTCTTTGTTAACACTTCACTGCTTGACATTATACTATACATTCTTTGTATACTGTCATCTCTCCCACTAGAGTGAAACCTCCAGGAAGGCAGAAACTTTGACTATCTTATCTTACTTGTCATGATATATTCAATACCTAGAACAATACTTAGTACTGAGTAAATTCTCAATAAATATTTATTGGATAAGTGAGATCTAAATGTCCTATTTCCTTATAGCTACGTATTAACTCAACATGTGCTATGTATTTGGCTGTAAGCCAGGTACTAGCATATGGAGATAAATAAAATATGGCCCAAAGCCTATATTATAAATCATAATTACATAGATTTTTGATGAGAGATTCTGGTAAGGTGTATGAGAGAGAAGTACAAAGGAAAAAATGATGAATTACCACTGGGAGATTCAAGGAAAGCTTCAAGATGGACAGAATAACTAAAAACATCCAGCAATGTTAATTTCAACTTTATTTGAGCTTTGCAAAATAATCTCTTTGCTTTGTTGTAATCCTGGTAGCAAACATTCAATGCTTTTGTTAAGACATCCAGAAGATCTGTTGGTTCATTTCTGCTACCAAGAGTCAGTTGTTTCAGTTGGCAACAGAAGCAGAGGAAAGGAGCTAATTTTTATTAAAAGAAGAAGGAGGAAAGAACCCAAGAGCACTGACTACTCTGGCCCCTTGCTGTTGAGAAGATTTCTAAGAGTTTGGCCCAAATGCACTTTGTCCAGGTGGTTTTCACCTTGGAAATGAAAAACCATGACTAAATTTAACAAGGTTTGATCTGGAGTCAGGAAAATCCACAAGATTTAATCAATGTTTATAAGAATCTTACATAAAGCATCAGATCAGTATGCTATGAAAATTCCCATGAGCATAAAAAGAAATGAAAATTAAATGTATCAATGCACATTGCTCACTTCCACATTATTACTAGAGTGAGAACCAAGAATCTGAAAGATTAACAAAGAGAGGCACCTGAAATCAGTGGGAGAGAGGGATGGAGGGAGACAAGGGAGAGAGTGAGATTGGGGAAAGGGGAAGAGAGAGAGAGAGTGAGCCAGCAAAGGGTATAACCTTTTTTGAGATTTCCTGCTTTTGAAAAGAAGTTTTTGCAATAAATAGCCTCAAATATCATATATATATATACATGTCACCCCTAAATATTAGATCATTGTTTGGTGTCATTCACTCCAGAACAGAGGTGAAGCAAGCCTAGTGACTAAATGGTGTTCATATGGAGAACTTTCAGTGACTCCCTCTTTCCCCAGTTTGTACAGCTTTTCCAGACTGCATCCAAATCTCCCCAAGTCAGTCACAACCTTGACCTTTATTCCCAAGTCCTGTTGAATAGGATATTTTAAAACTAGTGACATCTCACCAGACCTCTTACACTATTCTCTCCATCATCAGTTGCATATAGTGGGGTCTGGTTCCTAGACTACAACTCTTACCACATCAGAAATTAATTGTAACCAAACACCTCTTCTGAGCAAAGACTAGATCATGTTTAAACACTAGGTGACTCATTCATGTCCTCTCTGAAATCTCACATACTGCAATTTAAAAATTTTGCCCACCCTTGATTGATGACCTAGTCAGGAAGATCCATAATTTCTCTCAATCCCTGTCCAAAGCATTGATTCATTCAGGGACCATAATGATGTCATCAAGGACCCAGGTTGCTGCCCCCTGTCTCCACTCTCCTGTCCACAGAGTTGGCTTCTTCCTAAGGCTTCTTCATGGGACTGGAAGCAATGCTACCATGCTGTTTTTTCACATCGAGTGGGAGAGAGAGCCATTTCCAGAAGTGTTGTCTCAATATTCTTTCCCAGAAGCCTCTAGAAGACTCTTTATCAAGTCTTATTGCCCTGAATTGGCTTCAGACCTACCTAACCCTACAGAACCCATAACTGTGGAAAGGAGGAATGGGATCACCTTAGCTGAGGATCATCTCCCCAGCCCTCACGGTTGGAGCACAAGGGGGAAAGTGAAATGGGGGTGACAACCAGGGTATCCACAACTGTCAGGACCATATAGGAATTACTTTTTAATCCTGGTTATCTAACTGCAATTCTCTCTCCCATCCAAGTACTAATCAGGCCCAAACCAGCTTAGCTTCTGAGATCAGGTGAGATTGGGTGCATTCAGGATGGTAAGGCTCTAGACTGTAATTCTCTCATTTCAATTGATGAGCATCCACACTGTGGACCTGTAACCCCAAGCTCATCTAATTGTTTTATTTGTAGATATTTGTCTAGATTCACCATTTGTTTCCATCAAAACCGTATCTAAGAAGATATTCTTTGAGTCTGTCTCTGAAAAGAGAAGCCATGTCTTCTTTTAGCCCTAAGGCTATGTGAAAGAAGGCATTAATTAATACACTGAAGTTGGCCAGCACCTGAAGTGACCCTGACAGGTGGGAGTGCTGATTTCTCACCCTGCTGGCTGAGGAATCTTCATCAACCGCAAAGCATCTGGAGGGGTCATGGCATGACTCCAAGGGTTTAATGTACTTTATTGCTTTGATGCTGAAAACTGCAGTCAGTTTCTTCTATCAGAGGTATGGTTAAAAACATGGCAACTCACAATTCATGTGATTCAGTTTGTACAGATCTGCATCTCAGAGGATAATTTGCCACATGGACTTATTTGGTTCATCCAAACACTTTAAAGCCCCTGAGGATGCTGAGGGAGTATTGGATCCAAAAGCATCTCCTGTGAGGCCTGAGATGGCCTGAAGCATCCCAGGAGAAATCCTCTGATGAGCTGAGATTTTATTTAGGAGTCTTCTACTCCAAGCACACTTGAACATTGGCTGGATGTACAGAGATGCTTCCAACAGAAATAAACAAATCCAACCTGATTCTCTATGGGCTTCAAGTCACAGATAAGACTTCCTCTATGGCTACTTGAATGTTCCATGTAGGCCTTCATCATTTTCTCCTTTTGTAAAAGGATGATCAGTTCTTTCTGATCCAAATCAACAATCCTCACTGCCATATGGACAGGGAATTTTATATAAGCCAGTTATTCTCCTGCTGCCCTTTTTCTAATGTTAGGGACAACTAGTTAAAAATTCAGTAAAAATTCTCTGTTAGCTTGCACATTATCATCACCCTATTTTACCCAGTATAAGGGGGGGAAAATTTACTTGTATTCTTGGCCGTGGCTTCATCATGGATAAAAAAAAAAAAGCTCTTCTTTATAGGCATTTTATTCTCACAGGTCTTCACAATACAGATTTTAGAAGACTGATTCTTGGACACTTTTTGATCCAAATATTTGTTTGAGACACTGTGAACGTCTCATGTGACCAAGTACCAGACTGTGTTATTAAATATCAACTGAACTGGTGATGTGAACATCTCTGTGAGAACTCATGGATAGTGACTGGAAAGTACAGATCCTGGGTGAGCCATGATGTGACCCCAGGGAAGATCCTAAATGACAGCTTTGTACTACACACAGACACAAACCGAAAGAAGTCAAGAAACCATGTCATCCAGACCTCCTTTAAAATTAAACAGGCCAAATTCCATCCAGTGCAGCTGCTTGTCTATTTTAAGTTCAAAGCTCATTAATAAAAACAGAAATTAAAAGGCCTTCTCAGGACCTACTCTGGGGCTGCTGACAATTTTTAAAGCCACTGCCACTATCCAAAATCATGGCAATCACTCAGGACCATTCTGTTTACTGGCAACTCAGTTAAGGATGAGATAACTGGAATTTCTGCATCATTAGCTGAAGTTACCACTTGCGAAACTGAGCCAAATGGAGGATTAAAAGACATATGCATAAGAGCAAGGGACATTTTCCAAGAAGAGACAGTAAATTCCAAAGTCAGGAGCATCACTCAGCATCACCGCACAGCATCAGCTTTATCTATTGGTGACAGATGTCTGAGCTGGCTTGAAATTGGACAAGTCAATAGTTTTCCAAGCTTAGAAAATAGATCCAAAAATGGATATATCTTGTTACTTAGCACAACCTATCTTCTACCAATTTTTGTCAATCTGAAATATCCCTCAGTGGTAAACATTTCAAGATTTGAAGTTTGTTTCTAAGTTTGCCACTGGAGCCCACTCACCACTTTCTCATTCATTTAACATCAAAAAAGAGAATCTCATTATGACCTTATTGTATCTGCACCTCTGGCCTCAACACAGACTCTTTCTGAAGCCACCGAAGGATCCAGGACCTGATGATTTGGAGTGTAGGGGAGCAAAACTTGCTGCCCTCAGAATGTCTCTTTGGCATGCATATGATTTTGAGCTGAAAACAACCAAGGCCCAAAAGACTCAGGAAGAAACTGACCTTCCCCCACAACTGCCTAAATAAAGTAGAGGACCTGTTCCAGGAAGGGAGCCATCAGCATGGATGACTATGGTATGAACTAGGTTTGTGAATAGGGAGAAGCTTGAATAATAAGAAGTCTACTTGTTAAAATTTCTCTCTATCCCATCATCTCTTCACAGCGCAATAAATATTTATTTACCAAACATCTGCTTTTCTGTCTCTGTGTGAATTGCCTTCCTGCCTTTGAGGCTCCAAACCACTACACCAACATCCTCTTTGTCTTTAGCTGAAGATGGCATTTAAAGTGAGGGTTTCAGCTGTTTGGGGGAGTTACTCAGCTCTCCTGGGTCTTTCCCATGTTTGGGTGTGTGTGCATCCTCAACTGCTCTTTTGTGACTCCATGGATTGTTGCCTGCCAGGCTCCTCTGCCCATGAGATTTCCCTGGCAAGAATACTGAAAGCAGGTTGCCATTTCCTTCTCCAGGGGATCTTCCTGACCCAGGGATCAAACTTGCGTCTCATGCATTGGCAGGTGGATTCTTTATCACTGCACCACCTCCCAAATTTACATGTTATTAAACTTTTGATTGATTTTCTCCTGTAACTCTGTTTTCTATCAATTTAATTCTCAGACCAGCCTAGAAGAGTAGAGGATGAAAAGGAAAATGACAATGATTTATTGCTGACATCTGCCTGATTTGATTAGAAAGGCCCTACCTGGAAGACTTTATTATTTTTCTTTATAAATTTCATCATTTTTATTCAATATTGTCTTGGAGTCAACCAATATAATAATAATATATATATATATGTATATGTATGTTGAAATGGTCTTTATTGACATTCAACAAGTTCTATTACATAGAAAAGCTAATAGAATTTACAAAAATCTACTGGAATTTATGAGTGAGTTTAGCAGGGTTTCAAAATGCTTTAGATCAATATAATAAAATCAACTGTATTTCGATATATTAAAAACCAGTAATTGGAAAGCAAAAATATTTTAATATCAACATTTATAATAGAATAAAAAGTGTGAGGTACTTTTTAGGAATAAATCTAATAATTTATGTGAAGAACCTCTCTTCCGAAAATTATAAAACATTGCTGAGAGAAATTAAAGAATATCTAAGTAAATGTCAACTTTTTCTGTAATCCTGGGTTATAAAACTGAAAGCTGTTCTGATATCAACTCTCCCCAAACTGACTTTTATTTAATTTATTTATTTAAATTGGAGTACAATTGCTTTACAAGGTTGTGTTAGTTTCTGTTGTACTACAAGATGAATCAGCTGTAAGTACACATATATTCCCTTCTTCTTGAGCTTCCCTTCCTGCCATCTCGCCCCCTAGGTCATCACAGAGCCCCAAGCTGGGCTCACTGTGCTACATAGCAACTCCCCACTAGCTATTTTACACATTGTAGTGAATGTATCGGAGAAGGCGATGGCACCCAACTCCAGTGCTCTTGCCTGGAAAGTCCCATGGATGGAGGAGCCTGGTAGGCTGCAGTCCATGGGGTCGCTACGAGTCGGACACGACTGAGCGACTTCACTTTCACTGTTCATTTTCATGCATTGGAGAAGGAAATGGCAACCCACTCCAGTGTTCTTGCCTGGAGAATCCCAGGGATGGCGGAGCCTGGTGGGCTGCCATCTATGGGGTCGCACAGAGTCGGACACGACTGAGGTGACTTAGCAGCAGTGAATGTATGTCGGAGAAGGCAATGGCACCCCACTCCAGTACTCTTGCTTGGAAAATCCCATGGACGGAGAAGCTTGGTAGGCTGCAGTCCATGGGGTCGCTAAGAGTCGGACACGACTGAGCGACTTCACTTTCACTGTTCATTTTCATGCATTGGAGAAGGAAATGGCAACCCACTCCAGTGTTCTTGCCTGGAGAATCCCAGGGATGAGGGAGCCTGGTGGGCTGCCATCTATGCGGTCGCACAAAGTCTGGACATGACTAAAGTGACTTAGCAGCAGCAGCAGTGAATGCATGTATGCTAATGTTACTCTCAGTTCCTCCCAGCCTCCCCTCCCCCCCTCCCCCACTCCCCATGTGTACAAGTCCGTTTTCTACATCTGTGCCTCTATTCCTGCCCTGAAAATAGGTTCACCGGTACCATTTTTCTAGATTCCGTATATATGTGCTAGTATACAATATTTGCTTTTTTCTTTCTAAGATTTTCTTTTTATTCCTTTATTGAGCCTCTTTGGAACAGCTACCAGCAGCTTTGTCATGGATACAAAAGTAGAAGAAATTCACCTGGAATAAGGGCTATTGTTAACTTCCATTCTGAAGATCTGAGAGGAAAGAAAGGATACTTGCTTCCAAATAGAAATCCAAGAGAATTTCTGGGTATTCAGTTGCATCTTCCTCTGTAACCCAGGGAATTCTATAACTTGGGGAGTGAAATCCACAGGGAGTTTACATACTGGTTAGAGACACAGCCTAGAGCCAGCTGTAAAGCCCAGGCAGGTCCTCCACTCAGTAGCTGCGGGAGCGGACAAATGAGTTAACCTCTCTGTATCTCAAATACCTCATCTGTGAAATAGGAATACTACTACAACCAACCTAAGAGTGCCATTGTGAGGATTAAATTAATTTACATATGTAAAGTCTTCCCCATGGCTCAGAGGTAAAGAATCCACCTGAAATGCAGGAGCCACAGGAGATATGGGTTCGTCAGAAAGACTCCCTAGAGGAGGAAATGGCAACCCACTCCAGTATTTTTGCCTGAAAAATCCCATGGACAGAGGAGCCTGGCTGGTTACAGTCCAAAGAGTCTCAAAGAGTCAGACACAACTGAGTGACTGAGCACATATGTAAAGTGCCTAGGATAATACTTGGCATTTAAAATCAATATATACAATAATATTAACAATAATAATATATATGTACAACAATTTATATACATGAAATATATTTCAAGACTATAAAAGTTAAATAAAAATAAATTTACAGTAAACCATATATATACTATATATGATAAAAATACATATAAGAAGCTAAATAAAATTATCCTATTCTTAAAAATAGCTTGAATAAATGAAGGTATGATTCAAGCCCTAGAAAATGAATAGAAAAATAACATACACATGAATTTTAAAAGGAATTCAAATGTAGAAAATGCATAAAACTTCATAAAAAGTCTTATCTAGAGCTGATATGTTAGTAACAGTAAATTTACAAAAGGATGTGTGAGAAAAAATAGAATATGTGAATAAGAGGGTTTTTTAAATGGTCCAAATCTATCCAATGTAGGGTGAGATGATACTTTTCCTTTAATTCATTTAGTATTGAGCAGAGTTATTCAAATAATTTTATTGATCTTATAGTTTATTATAATAGGGATTCAATGGACATGAATTTGAGCAAACTCCAGGAGATAGTGACGGACAGGGAAGCCTGGCATGCTGCAGTCCATGGGGTCACAAAGAATCGGACACGACTTAGTGACTGAACAATAAACAACAAACATTTTTCATTGTTAATAATTACGATAGTGTTGGCTTTCTCGTGATCAAAATAGTAAAATTTCATTACTAATCACGAACATTTGATCTGATCTTTACAAAGCACTTCTTATGGATTATTTTTCTAGAGCCCCACAGCTTCCCTATGAGATCTGTAGGTTTTCTTTTTCCTAGATGGAAAACCTAACTCAGGTTGATTGAATGACTAGCTGGAGGTTACATAGTTTGTAAGTAGTAGAAATGACCGTTAAATTTAAATTCACTTTTTCCTACACTCTTGAGAGGGAGAATTTTTTTCTACGCTCTATAGAATGTTCCCAGCCAACAAAAGTCAGATTGTTAGAATTGTTCAATGACTGTAAGTGATGTTGATGAGGCTGGAGCTGGGGCTTCCCCTTCAAAGACACTCACCAATACATGTTTTCTTTTCTTTTTATTCCTGCTTCTATGTTTCGTCAAAGTAACCAGTGCAGCTGTCTCAATAGCAGATCAAAGCAAGGCTCACAGGAAGAAAACCTAAGTGGGCTAAGCCATTCTTTTCACAGTTCTTTCTGGTAACTAATACCTTGTCTTGCCTGAGTCTGTGGTTATTTAAAGCAACAGCAACCAGCATGGTTACAATTTTATTTACCAAACTTAATTCAAAATTACTTTGAACTATTTTTTTTTTAAATAAATTCACTTTCAAAGAGTAGAAATTTGCTACAAAGCAGGGATATTCGACACAGAAGGGAATTCTCAAAAAAAATTCCAAAGCTTCCTGATGGCTCAGTGGTGAATAATCCACCTGCTAATGCAGGAGATCTGGGTTTGATCCCTGATCCAGGAAGATCCCACGTGCCGCAGAGTAACTAAACCTATGTGTCACAACTATTAAGCCTGTGCTCCAGAACCCGGAAGCCACAACTACTGAACCTTTTTCATCAGCGTCAGGCGTGAGTGAAATTGCAGCTTGCCCTCCCTCTCCTATTACTGACAATCCTTCAGCTCTACCATCTCCCACATCTTCTCCCTCCTCCAGTCAGTAACTTCTCTTGCCTGTTCACTTGATGCCAGCCCCTGTATGCCAGTCGTTGTACTGTATTATTGTACTTTTCAAGATAATGAACTGTAAAATTAAAAATGTTTTCTTTATTTTTTGTGTTTGTTTTTTATGTATTATTTGTGTGAAAAGTATTATAAACCTATTACAATACAGTACTATGTAGTTGACTGTGTTAGTTGTGTATCTAGGCTGATTTTGTTGGAATTATAAACAAATTGGACTTACAAATGTGTTCTCAGAATGGAACTCATTCGTATGTAGGGGACTTACTGTACTGAAAACAGGGAAACCAGTTAGGAAGTTATTGCAGTAATCCAGGGAAGAGGCAATGAAGGTGGCTTGAAGCAAGATTGTAGTAGAGGCAGGTGTAAGAAATTGGTAGGTTTTGGACCAATTCTGAAGGTATAACTTGTATTTCTTGATGACTTAGATGTAGGGTAGAAGCAGGGTATCACAAATCTGCTTTGCGTTGGAAAGTCCCACTTCTAACCCTGTTGTCTGGAGAAGGAAATAGCAACTCACTCCAGTATTTTTGCCTGGAGAATCCCATGCACAGAAGAGCCTGGTGGGCTACAATCCATGGGATCACAAAGAATCAGACACAACTGAGCCACTAACACACAACACACACAACCCTGTTGTCTGGGACAAATCAGTAATAGTGTTTCCTTCTATTCTGAAAGTACCCTGGTTTGCACAAAAAATTATATAGACTAAGTTTGAAAGACAGAGAGGAGTCAAGGAAGTGACCAAGTGTTTGGAAAGAGCAACTGAAGGCAGGAAGTTGCCTTGGTGTGGGGAATCTTCAAGTGGTACAGGTTTGGGAAGTATGGTCAGAATCTCAGTTTAGGAAGCATTAAATTTAAGATGTCCGTGAAACATCTAAGTGGAGATAAGTAGGCAATTTGCTGTCCAAGTCTGTAGTTTGGGAGGAAGAACTGGGTTGGAGATATAAATTTAGGAGTCATCAGCATATAGATGGTACTTAAAGCAATTAGACTGAATGAGATCACCATGGGAGTGAATACACATAGAGAAGAAAATAGGATCATAGTCTGAGCCTTGGGCTACAGCAACTCAGCAAAGAAGACTGAAAAGGCTCAACTACTAAGGTAAGGAGAAAAAATTGAGAAAGTCATGCGCTGAAAACCAAGTGAAGAAAGTCAAAGTCCATTTTTAAAAATGTCATACTTCTAATTTTATAGTAGGTCATATTACCCTTAGGGTGTCCCAGGTAGCTCAGTGGTAAAGAATCTGCATGCCAATGCAGGAGCCATAGGAGACATGGGTTCAATTCTTGGGTCAGTAAGACACCCTGGAATAGGAAATGGCAACCCACTCCAGTATTCTTGCTTGGATAATCCAGGACATAGGATAATGGACATAGGAACCTGGTGGGCTACAGTCTATGGGATTGCAAAGAGCTGGACATAACTGAGCAACTGAGCACACACACACACACACACACACATATTGACCTTCCTCCAAATGAAGCTGTTAGTGAGCTTTAAAAAAATTTACAAGTATCTGGAAGAAGTGGCCACTTTATTTATGTAAGGTCAGAGATACACTAAGAGACAACATGATATGTTTATAGGTAGAAGACATGGGGTTTAGTCCAAAATCTAATGTTAACTTGCTCTACAACGGTAAGTCAGCCATAGTCTAGTTATGTTTCAGTTACCTCATCTGCTAAATTTTTTAGCTCTCCACTCATTCAGCAAATATTCATTGCCTGCTATGTGCAATGCCTAAGTGGGATCAATTCCACACTGCCTAATCATTAGAAGTGATAATGTAAGTGCTTTGGAAATTTCTCTGTGTAAATATGCCACATGCTACATATGTTTCTGCAGACTGCTCTTTTCCAAAGACTCTTAAACTCTAAGATATGCTATAATCATGTCCCTTAGATGCTTTGGATGCAGTACTATTCAGAATTAGAAGAATGATACAGGACTTCTTTCAACATTCACTCATTCTTTTTCCTGTGCTGAGTGTCCAGTAGATACTAAAAACTACACTAGCTCTGGGAATATAAATAAGAACAAAACACAGTTCCTGCCGTCAAGTGGCTATAATCAGGTAGAAAGACATTCAAGTGAACAACTGTATACAATGCAATGGGCTTTCCTAAGACTTTTCTCAGTAATCTCTCTTATCTAGGCAATGGTCAGATCCAGTTAAAAAACCACAGATGGCAAATCTTATTTTATTTTTATTGACAATTTTCAGTTCAGTTCGGCTACTCGGTCGTGTCTGACTCTTTGTGACCCCATGGACTGCATCATGCCAGGCCTCCCTGTCCATCACCAACTCCTGGAGCTTACTCAAACTCATGTCCATTGAGTCAGTGATACCATCCAACCATCTCATCCTCTGTCATCCTCTTCTCTTCCCACCTTCAATCTTTCCCAGCATCAGGGTCTTTTCAAATGAGTCAGTTCTTTGCATCAGGCGGCCAAAGTATTTTTTTTTAATCATTTTGATTTCTTTAACTATTTTCAACCCATCAGTTGAAAATAGTTAAAGAAATCAAAATGATTAAAAAAAAAAAACCCTCCTGGAAACAAGTTGACAAAAACTATTATCTTAAATGTTTCTTGACTGAAGGGTGAATCACCATGTCTAGGCAAAATAATGCCCAGAAGAAAGTTAGCAATAAAGTGACAACAAAATTAAGGTATTAAATTTCCAAAGATCAACATCCTAACCGCTATTTTCAGGAGCATTCACCCTTCTAAGATAGAGCCAAAAATACTACCTTAGAATTATCTTAGGGGTTATGAGAAATTCTTCAGACCAGCACTTTCTATAGCTTGGCCCTCCCTGAAAACAAACTAAGTAGTTTGCTGATTTGCAGTAAGATTTCATCAGAACTTTCAACCTTAAGGTTGGGAAAGAAAGTGACTGAAATTACCCTGAGCAGGGAAAATTGTATCTTTACATTGTCTTACTCATAAGCAACTACTTTTTTATTAAGAAAGCAAGATCCCATTAAAATTAGAAACAAACAAATGTTTGCCTTTCCACAAGCAGGGCAGGAGGGGATGAAGTAAAATTGAAAGAGGGGAGAATTAAAAATGAAAGTCCAAAATATAAAGGGAAAACGACTTCAAAAAGTATTTAGCGGAATTAATAACCACAGCATTTTTATAAAAACCAAAAGGCTTACATAGAGAGTTTTCCTTTAGAGATAACCACACTCATTTTCTTACAAAAGAACAAAATGGTTATTTCTTCAGAACACTACACAGTCTCAGTTTCCAACAACCATAGAAGGGTTAGTCATGTTTATGACTGTGGCCTTTAAGGCAAACTACTTAATTGTCTTATTTAAATTGTTAACTAAAAAATAAATTATGCAGGGAGTTACAAACAAGAAAAGTATATTTGGGGTCTTAAGAATTGCAACATGGAAGACATGGATTTGGGTAACCCTGAAAAAGAGTTCCCAGGAAGAAAAAGAGTCAGGGGCTTATAAAAACAAAAAAAGCCACAAGGTTGGTAAAATTTGCCTGGTGAACACTGTGATTGACTCTGACACAAGTCAGCAAATATCTGTCTTTAAGCAGTCACAGGTTGCTTTATGGTAGGGATCCAACAAGTAGAGGGGTTGTCATAAGTTACTCTAGGATAAGGTTCCTATAAGTATCTTGAATTTCTGGAAGGTGTCCTGGATGACTTCATCTGACCTCCCAAGGTCACATTCCATGCAGTCTGAGACTTGCATATATCTGTCTTTAAGCAGTCACAGGTTGCTTTATGGTAGGGATCCAACAAGTAGAGGGGTTGTCATAAGTTACTCTAGGATAAGGTTCCTATAAGTATCTTGAATTTCTGGAAGGTGTCCTGGATGACTTCATCTGACCTCCCAAGGTCACATTCCATGCAGTCTGAGACTTGCATAAATCATACTTCCTTAATGGCCTCCCGGCTCCATTGTAGTGAGCTCTCTTAGTAATACTCATTCCATCCTGATTTTCCTTTCACAAAATAAACGTCTCTTTAGAAAAAAATTCTTCTGCGTCTACATTTCTCACCTCCATTCTTACCATTACAGTTTGTTAAATTGCTTGTTTGTTTTCACCCAGTTTCTGTCATCTGTCAGATGGGAGTCTTGACTTAATATGAGCTTAAGAAGAAAGATTGCATATTTCCTTTGAAAAATCCAATACATGACACACCCAACTGATTTATAAGGCTCACCTGTATAATTTTCAAATACACGAACAGACCTCAAGAAATGAGATGATTTTTGCCTGATAGACATGATTGCAGATGAGGTCTCCATTAAGACCACTTTTACCCTTTAGAAAATTTTAAATGACACCCTAATAATAGTTAGCTTCCAAACATAAAACATTAGTGCTGCGTTAGTCAAATAAAATGTATAGTTATTGAATCACAGGAAACGTTAACACAATGTGCCTCCAAGGCCCCCTTTATTCAAACAATAAAAAGTTACCAAAAAAATTACAAAAGTAGGCAATGTTTATCTCCCATATCTAGCAATATTTCTATAATAGACAATGTGATGAAACTGCATACAAACCAAAGAAAATGCTGTATTTGACTTGATAGCACTTTTGCTAGGGTTTGACCCTGTGAAGTCATCCAGGAAATATGCACCCATGTCAGTGTGCATGGCCAAGATGACAGGGAGGAGGATGAGGTTTCAGAAAAGCCAGAGTGTCTCTCTGCTGTGTCTCCTCACTAACCTCTCAAAATAACCAAGAGTCCTCCCCACAGTAGCCCTGTGAATCCAGAGGAATAAAATCCAGGGGTTATTAGCACTAGCTAGTATGTAACTAGTGGTAAAAGTGGCAGTAGTGGTAAAGAATCCGCCTGCTGATGTAGGATACACAAGAGACACGGGTTCAATCTCTGGGTCAGGAATATCCCCTGGAGGACATGGCAACCCACTTCAGTATTCTTGCCTAGAAAATCCCATGGACAGAGAAGCCTGGCAGGCTGCAGTCCATAGGGTCGCAAAGAGTCAGACACAACTGAATGGCTGAGCACACACAATATGTGACGAGGTGTTAGTGTCTGTCTTTCTGGAAGGAAAAGGATATATATACCTCATACAGTTATTGTAAGGGTTAAAAGAGTCAACACACACAAAAATATTTAGAACAGTGCTGGCAGATTCTACAAAATCAATAAATTGTATACATAAATATTATGTAGTAACAGTTATGTGTTTTGAATAGAAAGTTCCTTTATGGCTTATGGAATATGAATAAAGAAGAAACTCATGGTACTTGAAGCTCTCTCTCCTCCACAGTGATATTAGGGAAAAGGTTTAAATGTGCTGGTAGGTCATGGATAGTTTGTCAAAGAATAAGCTATAATCTCATATTCTAAGTTGACAATCGTGGCCACAATTATACTTCTATCCCTCTGTCTTCTACAGCGGTTAACATTTGCAGGTGTCACCAGAAGCATTTGCATGCCAATTTCAGTAAAAATGTCTTATCTAAAAAGTGTCAAATCCATTAGAATAGTATTTTTTTTTCATCATTCATGAAGGATACTCCAAGGGGCAACCCCAACTACATCTACATACATACCATACGATCATACTTATACGTAGAATCTAAAAAAGAAAAACCTCAAAAAGCAGCCTCATAGATAACAGAATAGTTTGGTAGTTACCAGAGACGGGAGGTGGGGGGTGGGGGGGTGAAAAGAGTAAAAAGATTGAAACTTCCACTTATAAAATGTATAAATCATGAGGATGCAATATGCAGCATGGAAACTATGCAGAACCCAACTCTCCAACACCCACTCCCAGGGGCTGCCGTCACAAGTACCACGCAGACAGAGGGCAAAATGTACAGAATCCATGTGCAACTAGAAAACCAAAGCCATCCAAGGTTTTCCCAGGTTAAAAATGACAGATCAGCATTTGGACCAAAAAAAAAGGCATTTCAACTGTATTTTGCAAAATTTAAAGTATTCTGAATGCATAAGTGTGTGGAATCTTTTATCTACTGAGCCAGGGCTAAATCTTCTGGATGAACATTAAAAACATGTAAAAGAAAATGCTTCACGGAATAATCAGTTCCAGACAGCTCTGTACAAAGAACATTTTTAATACAAGTCAAACACAAGACAAAATATTCAGCATTACTTTCTATCAGGAAACTCCTTTAGGTGGCTATAAGACATGAAATCTGCCTCTGGTGAAGTTTTGTATCCAAATATGAATTCGCTGAAGGCAAAAGAAAAGAATGATGCATACAAAATTTCATGACTTCATTTATGACTAGTGTCAATTCATTGTGGGTCTTCCCATGGAAGCTGGCTGAAAATGATATTTTGCCATCTTGGTGCAGCAGATAACAAGGATTTGAACCAGGCTGCATCTTTTTTTTAAATTAATATATAAGTGATATATAACATTCTGTTACTTTCAGGTGTACAACATAATGATTCACTATTTGTATACACTAGGAAATAATCACCAACTGTAAGTCTAGTTAATATCCATCAGCATACATAGTTAAACTTTTTTTTCTTGTGATGAGAACTTCTAAGATTTACTCTCTTAGCAACTTTCAAATATGCAGTACATACAGTAGCCATAGTTGCAATGCTGCATATTGCATCCTCATGATTTATACATTTTATAAGTGGAAGTTTCAATCTTTTTACCCTTTTCACCCCCCACCCCCCACCTCCCGTCTCTGGTAACTACCAAACTATTCTCTGTTATCTATGAGACTGCTTTTTGAGGTTTTTCTTTTTTAGATTCTACATATAAATATGATCATATGGTATTTGTGTTTTTCTGTCTGACTTATTTAGCATAATGCCCTCAGGTCCATCCATGCTGCTACAAATGGCAAGATTTCATTCTTTTCATCCAGGTTGCATCTTGATTACACTGCCATATTGAAAATCTAAGAAAGGTCAAAGATTTGACAGCCCTTGAAATAATTCATCTCATCACATTCCCCAAAGCATTAGAAGACTAGCTGATACTCTGCCTCTTACCAAGGAATCCTCTTTGGTTTGAAGATTGCCATAGCCTGACTCTTCATGATTTCCCTAGCCCCTTTTCATCTACTAACATAAGATTTTGCAGTAAATGACCTTGCTTAACACCAGTTCATTAAAAGAAGGACAAAAACAAGCTTAAGAAAAGCATCCTTATTGATGTAAATGACAAAACATCATTTTGAAAGTTGCCTGACAAAATTGTATGTTTTAATATAACTATATTGATATCTTTTATAGATATGTCCCACCCTCAAAACAGAAATTTCAGAGACCACTAAAAACATTACCATCTGAGCTAAAGCCACAAGAAACCAAGCTTATGGACAGTAAGACCCTAACTGATAATTAACAAAAGTGAATTTACAGAGGTCCCTGAATGTACAACTTACCTTGCTCCACACAGAGACATAGTTATAACAGAAACTAGAACAGAGAATTACTGAAAGAAATTAAATGAATCTGGTCAGTATGTCAAGTCAAATTACATAAACAGTAATGTAAACTATTACATCTGTAGATGCTTATCTAATTACCTAAAAAGGATAAATGGGGAGGGCTGGGAGGGTAGACTGCCCTTCCCATTTTCCTTTATTCAACTTTAAATCCAATTTCAGACTCTTGAACATATGCTGATAACAGTGGATTCTGTTGCATTGTTTAATCTACTCACTCAACACCTCTCTCTCTGTCTCTACCTGTATGTGTATCTCTCTCCTTCTCTCCTGTCCCACTATCAGTCTCTCTCTCACTCCTTTTTCAAACACAATCTGCAATAGTCAAAATTAACATGTCTAGTGATTTCTGGGGAGTCTATCAGACTATTATGGGTTCCAATAAGGAAATCAACGCACTGGTCATAGCAAACACCCTCTTCCAACAACACAAGAGAAGACTCTACACATGGACATCACCAGATGGTCAACACTGAAATCAGGTTGATTATATTCTTTACAACCAAAGATGGAGAAGCTCTATACAGTGAGCAAAAAAAGACCGGGAGCTAACTCAGATCATGGCTCAGATCATGAAATCCTTATTGCCAAATTCAGACTTAAAATGAAGAAAGTAGGGAAAGGCACTAGACCATTCAAGTATGACCTAAATCAAATCCCTTACGATTTATACAGTTAAAGTGAGAAATAGATTTAAGGGACTAGATCTGATAGACAGAGTGCCTGATAAACTATGGAAGGAGGCTAGTGACATTGTACAGGAGACAGGGAGCAAGACCATCCCCAAGAAAAAGAAATGCAAAAAAGCAAAATGACTGTCTGCGGAGGTCTTACAAAAAGCTGTGAAAAGAAGAGAAGCAAAAAGCAAAGGAGAAAAGGAAAGATATACCCATTTGAATGCAGAGTTCCAAAGAAGAGCAAGGAGAGATAAGAAAGCCTTCCTCAGCGATCAATCCAAAGAAATAGAGGAAAACAATAGAATATGAAAGACTAGAGATCTCTTCAAGAAAATTAGAGATACCAAGGGAACATTTCATGCAAAGATGGGCTCAATAAAGGACAGAAACGGTATGGACCTAACAGAAGCAGAAGATATTAAGAGGTGGCAAGAATACACAGAAGAACTGTACAAAAAAGATCTTCATGACCTAGATAATCATGATGGTGTGATCACTCACACAGAGCCAGACATTCTGGAATGTGAAGTCAAGTGGGCCTTAGAAAGCATCATTAAAAACAAAGCTAGTGGAGGTGATGGAAATCCAGTTGAGCTATTTCAAATCCTAAAAGATGATCCTGTGAAAGTGCTGCACTCAATATGTCAGCAAATTTGGAAACTCAGCAGTGGCCACAGGACTGGAAAAGGTCAGTTTTCATTCCAATCCCAAGGAAAGGCAGTGCCAAAGAATGCTCAAACTACCGCACAATTGCACTCATCTCACACGCTCGCAAAGTAATGCTCAAAATTCTCCAAGCCAGGCTTCAACAGTACGTGAACCATGAACTTCCAGATGTTCAAGCTGGATTTAGAAAAGGCAGAGGAACCAGAGGTCGAATTGCCAATGTCTGATGAATCATCAAAAAAGCAAGGGAGTTCTAGAAAAACATCTATTTCTGCTTTATTGACTATGTCAAAGCCTTTGACTGTGTGGATCACAATAAACTGTGGAAAATTCTGAAAGAGATGGGAATACCAGACCATCTGACCTGCCTCTTGAGAAACCTGTATGCAGGTCAGGAAGCAACAGCTAGAACTGGACTTGGAACAGACTGGTTCTAAATAGGGAAAGGAGTATGTCAAGGCTATATATTGTCACCCTACTTACTTAACTTATATGCAGTGTACATCATGAGAAACGCTGGGCTGGATGAAGCATAAGCTGGAATCAAGATTGCTGGGGGAAATATCAATAACCTCAGATATGCAGGTGATACTACCCTTATGGCAGAAAGAGAAGAATTAAAGAGCCTCTTGATGAAAGTGAAAGAGAAGAGCGAAAAAGTTGGCTTAAATCTCAACATTCAGAAAAGAAAGATCATGGCATCAGGTCCCATCACTTCATGGCAAATAGATGGAGAAACAGTGGAAACAGTGGCAGACTTTATTTTGGGGGGCTCCAAAATCACTGCTGATGGTGACGGTAGCCATGAAATTAAAAGAAACTTACTCCTTGGGAGAAAAGTTATGACCAACCTAGACAGCATATTAAAAAGTAAAGATGTTACTTTGACAACAAAGGTCCATCTAGTCAAGGCTATGTTTTTTCCAGTAGTCATGTATGAATGTGAGAGTTGGACTATAAAGAAAGCTGAGAGCCAAAAAACTGATGCTTTTGAACTGTGGTGTTGGAGAAGACTCTTGAGAGTCCCTTGGACTGCAAGGAGATCCAACCAGTCCATCCTAAAGGAAATCAGTCCTGAATATTCATTGGAAGGATGGATTTTGAAGCTGAAACTTCAAAATGTTGGACACCTGATGCAAAAAGCTGACTTGTTTGAAAAGCCCCTGATGATGGGAAAGATTGAAGGCGGGAGGAGAACGGGATGGTGTAGGATGAGATGGTTGGATGGCATCACTGACTCAATGGACATGAGTTTGAGTAAACTCTGGGAGTTGGTGATGGACAAGAAGGCCTGGCGTGCTGCAGCCCATGGGGTGGCAAAGAGCAGGACATGACTGAGAGACTGAACAGAACTGAAATGAAGGAAATCAGCTGTAAATCAGATTTGGAGAATGGGGGATTTAAATGATCATGACTAGACTTCCCTGGTGGTCCAGTGGTTAAGAATCCACCTGTCAATGAAAGGTACACGGGTTTGATCCCTGGTTCAGGAAGATTTCACAGGCCGAGGGGCAACTAAGCTCATGCAACACAACTACTGATCCTGTGTTCTAGGGCCCACACACTGCAACTACTGAAGCCCTTGAGCCTAGATTCCATGCTCTACAACAAAGCCACCACAATGAGAAGGCTGCACACTACAACGAAGAGGAGCCCCAACTTGCTGCAAATAGAGAAAGCCTACATGCAGCAACCAAGGCCCAGTGAAGCCAAAAATAAAATAAAAATTAAAAGATAAAATTTATTTTTTAAAAAATGATCAAGACCATTTTTCTGAAGCAGTATAATTTTCACTATCTTTCAAATGTTCAGTGTAGTACACGAGTGCATGAAGTGTAATCATAAAAATATCAGAATAAACTTTTTATCAAAAATATAAGTTTTGTGCATGCTCCAGAGTTTTTAGAGAGTGTCTCCTTCCAATCATATTGGGAGACTGCAGTTGTGCCACTGCTCCAGATATTTCTGAAATTCCTTCACTATTCTCTTTTGTGATCGCAACATATTAGTATCTTTAGTTTGTAGTAAAGCTACAAACTTTGAGGGCATGTATTATTTTTAAGATGTGTTCTAAGTCATTTAGAGTTAAATTTAGTGATTAAAATTGGGTAAATATTTGAGGTCAAACTGAAATATCACTATAAATTTCTAGCCAGAATATGTTATTCATCTTTTACTCCTTTCAGAGTCTAATACTAGCACACTCTCAAGAAATGCTAGTCAGAATAGATAATAGATTTCATTGCATGGGTCATAAACTAGTTCTGAAGAGCATTCTGAGAATTTTTGAATAATCACAGTCTCTTTTAGGTGTCTACTTTGAGTGAAATAGTTCTGATATTATATGTGTAAATTCCAGTGGTTTTAAAACCTTACTTTATTGCAATATTCCTAATATGTATCAATTGACTGGGTTTGGCCATTTACAGCAAGTTGACTTATACAGTCATGTATGGATGTGAGAGTTGGACTATAAGGAAAGCTGAGCACCAAAGAATCGATGCTTTTGAACTGTGGTATTGGAGAAGCCTCTTGAGAATCCCTTGGACCTCAACGAGATTCAACCAGTCAATCCCAAAGGAAATCAGTCCTGAATATTCATTGGAAGGACTGATGCTGAAGCTGAAACGCCAATAGTTTGGCCACCTGATGAGAAGAACTGACTCATTGGAAAAGACCCTGATGCTGGGAAAGATTGAAGGCAGGAAGAGAAGAGGACGACAGAGGATGAGATGATTGGATGGCATCACTGACTCGATGGACATGAGTTTGAGTAAGCTCTGGGAGTTGGTGATGGACAGGGAAGCCTGGCATACTGCAGTCCATGAGGGTCGCAAAGAGTTGGACATGACTGAATGACTGAATTGATTGACTTATACAGTCTAACTTCTCTTCAGATATCCTGGCACTTCTATTAATGATAAGCTATGATTTCCATTTTGATATAGAGAAGGGGTCCACAAACTTTTTTTTTGTAAAGGACTAGATAGCAAATATTTTAGACCTTGAGGACAAAGCAACAAAATTAAGGATCTTACTTAGCATTGCTGCTGCTGCTGCTGCTAAGTCGCTTCAGTTGTGTCCGACTCTGTGCAACCCCATAGACGGCAGCCCACCAGGCTACCCCGTCCCTGGGATTCTCCAGGCAAGAACACTGGAGTGGGTTGCCATTTCTTTCTCCAATGCATGAAAGTGAAAAGTGAAAGTGAAGTCGCTCAGTCATGTCTGACTCTTCATGACCCCATGGACTGCAGCCTACCAAGCTCCTCCGTCCATGGGATTTTCCAAGCAAGAGTACTGGAGTGGGCTGCCATTGCCTTCTCCAACTTAGCATTGATGAAATTCAAGATATAATGATAATAATTGAATACAATTTTTTATAATATCAATCTACTAGTAACAAAGATGAAATTCTTTTTTGGAGGGTAATATTTCACTTAATTGGGGTCATAATCAATGCTTCCTATCATCAAATTGATAGCAAATGTTCACACATAAAAACACTTTTTACACAACAGGCAGTGGGCCAGATTTGTCCAACAGCCAGTTTGCCAACTCTTGGTCAAGTAGCTGCAGTGAATCACCACTAATTCTACAGGTTGATTTATCTCTCCAAGGAGAATTGGAAATAACCTGCTACAATCTGAATATTTTTGTCCATCCAAATTCTTTATGTTGAAATCCTAACCCCCCAAAAGGTGATGGTATTAGTAGGTGGGACCCTCAGGGGTGATTCAGTCATGCAGATAGAGCCCTTAAGAATGAGATTAATGGAAACAACCTAAATATCCATCAACAGAGAAATGTAAAGAAGATGTGGTACATATATATGATGGAATATTACTTAGCCATAAAAAAGAAGGAAACTGTCATTTGCAGCAACATGGATGGATCTAGAGATTGTTATGCTGAGTGAAGTAAGTCAGAGAGAGGAGAGATATCATATGACATCCCTTATATGGGAAATCTAAAAAGAAATGATACAAATGAACTTATTTATGGAAAAGAAATAGACTCACAGATTCAGAGAACATATTTATGTTTGCCGGGGGAAGAATGGTGGGAACAGATAGAGGACTTGGAATTCATATGTACACACTGCCATATTTAAAATGGATAACCAGTAAGGTCCTACTGTATACAACAGGAAACTCTGCTCAGTGTTATGTGGCAGCCTGAATGGGAGGGGAGTTTGGGTAAGAATAGATACATGGATATATATGACTGAGTCCCTTTGCTGTCTACCTGAAATCATCACAATATTGTTAACCAGCTGTATTCCAATATAAAATAAAAAGTTTTAAAAACAAATGAGATTAGTGTCTTTATAAAAGAGACCCAATAAAGCTCCCTATTCCCTTCAGCCATGTGAAGATTCAAGGAGAAGTCTGTGACCAGAAAAAGGGGCCTCACCCAACCATGCTGGCATGTGATCTCAGACTTCCAGCCTCCAGAACTGCAAGAAATCAGTTTGTTGTTTATAAGCCACCCAGTCTTTGGTAGTCTGTTATAGCAGACCAAATGAACTATTACAAACCAACCTACATTTAAGTTCATTAAAACCAAGAACCGTTTTCCTGGCAGCCTGTTACCATTCATTGTTTTCAAGCCCATTTCCTTGGTGCTGTAGGGTAGAGAAGGCTAAGACATCTATCAGGCAACTGGTTCTGAATACTGTTCTCAGATTTATGGTATTCCATTGATTCAAAGACATGAAGTTTTTCACATTTTAATATCTCTAAAATTAGGTTGGGCCTTACTATCAATGATTTAATTGAATTGACAAGATTTATTTCTTTTTAGTGCAAATAAAATGGCGAGGAGACTTATAATTGATGCTATTTTAGCTTCTATGAAATATGGTACTATTTCTCATTCAAAGCTGCAGTTCAGCTCCCTTTGGAGTCTCTTCACCTTCGAATAACTGCTTTTCTTATTAGAGCTTATGTTCTGCTTCCTCCTAGTGCCACAGAAATGGGCCCTTTTGGAAATGTCATTCCAAGGGAAGGCCTTGGATACACATCAAGAGGCTATCAATTTTGGATTACTTGGCAGCTGGGTGTCATAGGACTCTACTTAGGAGTAAATTTTCTTATAAATTTAGACTTTATCTTCTGAAAAAATTAAAATTCCCTTCCTTTCCAAATGTCAGGGAAGGGAGAATTCTTGATAGTTTGTGCATCCAGCATACAACCACCTCTCCCTACTGGACTAGCTTTCCAGGAGGGAAAAAGCCAGCCCACCTCCTGAGTTGGCACAGGGTGGGTTCCCTTGACAACTACCTCTCCAAATCTGATATCAGGCACCACCTAGTGTCTGCATCAAGCAGGCACAACCAATTGTCTTATTGAAGGATAGGCAAAAAGTTGGAATGCAATGAATAGAACCAGAAGTCAGGATCAGACATCACGAGGCATTACAACCCATGTATCTGCTTTACCACATGGACTACGTGAAAGCCATATATGAGTAAACACAGTGTAACATAACTAATTGGTTAAAAAACCGAAACAGCTATTGTGGAAAGGGCATCAGATAGACGTCAGATGTCCTTGGTATTAATTCTGGGTTTGCCATTAATCTGCAGATGGTCTGTTACATCAGTTCAGTTCAGTTGCTCAGTTGTGTCCAACTCTTTGCTATCCCCATGGACTGCAGCATGCCAGGCTTCCCCGTCCATCACCAACTCCCAGAGCTTACTCAAACTCATGTTCATTGAGTCAGTGATGCCACTCAACCATCTCATCCTCTGTCATCCTCTTCACCTCCTGCCTTCCACCTTTCCCAGCATCAGGGTCTTTTCCAACAGGTCAGTCCTTCTAATCAGGTGGCCAAAGTATTGGAGCTTCAGCTTCAGCATCAGTCCTTCCAATGAATATTCAGGACTGACTTCCTTTAGGATGGATTGTTTGGATCTCCTTGCTGTCCAAGGGACTCTCAAACACCACAATCTTCTCCAACACCACAGTTCAAAAGCATCAATTCTTCGGTATTCAGCTTTCTTTATAGTCCAACTCTCATATCCATACATGACTACTGGAAAAACCATAGCTTTGGCTAGACTGACCTTTGCTAGCAAAGTAATGTCTGCTTTTTAATATGCTGTCTAGGTTGGTCATAGCTTTTCTTCCAAGGTAACTGTCTTTTTATTTCATGCAGTTACCATCTGCAGTGATTTCGGAGCCCCCCAAAATAAAGTCTCTCACTGTTTCCATTGTTTTCCCATCTATTTGCCATGAAGTGATGGGACCAGATGACATGATCTTAGTTTTCTGAATGTTGAGTTGTAAGCCAGCTTTTTCACTCTCCTCTTTCACTTTCATCAAGAGGCTCTTTAATTCCTCTTCTCTTTCTGCCATAAGGGTGGTGTCATCTGTATATATGAGGTTATTGATATTTCTCCCAGCAATATTGATTCCAGCTTGTGCTTCATCCAGCTCAGCATTTCACATGATGTATTCTGCACAGAAGTTAAATAAGCAGGATTAGAATATACAGCCTTGGTGTATTCCTTTCCCTATTTGGAACCAGTCTGTTGTTCCATGTCCAGTTCTAACTGTTGCTTCCTGACCTGCACACTGATTTCTCAGGAGGCAGGTCAGGTGGTCTGGTATTCCCATGTCTTTCAGAATTTTCTAGTGTTTGTTGTGATCCACACAGTCAAAGGCTTTGGCATAGTCAATAAAGCAGAAATAGATGTTTTTCTGGAACTCTCTTGCTTTTTTGATGATCCAATGGATGTTGGCAATTTGATCTCTGGTTCCTCTGCCTCTTCTAAATCTAGCTTGAACATCAGGAAGTTCACAGTTCACGTACTGTTGAAGTCTACCTTGGAGAATTTTGAGCATTACTTCACTAGTGTGTGAAATGAGTGCAATTGTGCGGTAGTTTGAACATCCTTTGGCATTGCCTTTCTTTGGGATTGAGATAAAAACTGACCTTTTCCAGTCTTGTGGCCACTGCTGAGTTTTCCAAATTTGCTGCATATTGATGGAAGCAAATCACCAGTTAATGATTGAACAACAGTTCAAGTAGTATTCATACACTTGTGTGTGTGTGCAACAGGACTCAGGAGAAAGGAGCAGTGAACCCACAAAAGACTGATCCAGGCTTGCCTGTGAGTGTCCAGGAGTCTCTGACAGAGGCATGGGTTGGTGGTGGCCTGATCCAGGGTCAGTGACACTGAGTGCGGCAGTGAGTGCACGGGACCTTTTGAAGGAAGTCGCCATTACGTTCATTACCTCCACCAGAGTTTTGTCTCTGGTCAAACAACAGAGAGGGAACACAGCCCTGCCCATCAACAGAAAATTGGATTAAACATTCACTGACCATGGCCCCGCCCATCAGAACAAGACCCAGTGTCCCCCACAGTCAGTCTCTCCCATCAGGAAGCTTCCATAAGCCTGTTATCCTTATCCATCAGAGGGCTGACAGAATGAAAACCAGAATCACAGAAAACTAATCAAACTGACCACAAGGACCACAGCTTTGTCTAAGTCAGTGAAACTATGAGCCATGCCGTGTAGGGCCACCCAAGTAAAACAACAATTAAGATGGTGGAGTAGAAGGATGTGCACTCATCTTCCCCTGCAGGAACTCCAAAATTCCAACTTGCTGCTAAACAACCATCGACAGGAGAAAGTTGGATCCCACCAAAAAAAGATGCCCCATGTCCAAGGGCAAAGGAGAAGCTCAAGTAAGATGGTAGGAGGGGCAAAATCACATTTAGAATCAAACCCCATACCCACCAGAGACACACAGAGGGCTCAAATAAAACCTTGTGCACACCAGGACCTAGAGACTCCACAGAGATGGAGCCAGACCTGTGTTTGAGTCTCCTATGGAGGTACGAGTCAGGAATGGGCTCTCCACAGGGGCGGGAATTCTGGGTGCAGCTACCTGGTCACATAGCCTGTGGCATAAGCCCTCTTGCAGGAGGTCAGCATTAACCCCACCAGAGAGCCGCCGAGTAGATGACCCACAGACTGCATAACTATCATACCAAAGAAATTCTTGCACTGTTAAGAAAGCTCTAGGACCCGCAACAGATTTCCCAACCTGGGGATCTGGCAAAGGGACTGAGAACTCCCAGAGAATTTGACTTTGGAGGCCAGTGCAATTTGATTACAGAACTTACACAGGACTGGGGAAACAGACTCTTGGAGGGCGCAAACAAAACCTTGTGCTCACCAGGGCCTGTTACATGGCAGGCACTTTATTAGGTACTTGAGCCTAGCATTGTGCTGAATGCTCTACATAGATTATTTCATTCAAACCTTATACAGACTTACAGTGTCTGTCTCTCCTTTCTGTTGTCTGTGGGAAGTAGCTTTTGAGAAAGAACTCAGGAGTTTTAATACCATGGAAGACCTAATCCTCTTAATCAAGAGGTGTGAAAGCAGAGGACAAAGGAGCAGGAGAGAGCTTCATCATTGGCCTGACCAAGGGCTAAAATCCTCGCTGTTACTAGTGAAAGTGTTTCCTCACATACAAGGCTATCTCCAAGTCATTGTAAAAGTTTGCTACCAATCTTCTTTTTGTGATTCCTCAGTCACACCAAAAATAAGATGACTTCTCGGTAAAAGTCAGGGTTCCCAGAGCTATTTCCACTACTCTGTGGCTGTCTGAACTCTCCATCATTGTGCAAATGCCAAGAATTGCATCACATAACTGTAGCAACAGTCTCACCATTCCTGCAGCCCTCCTCATCAATCTCCCCAGTACCACTCATAGACGGGGCTAGGGCCAGAGATGAATCACAAACATAAGGAAAGAAAATGTATAAACATATGGAGGGAATAAAACTCTCCTGGAAAGTGGCAGAATTTATTTTCAGTCTCCAGGAGCTGTCCTCCAGACTTGCAAACCTCCACCTTCTTAAAAAAGCATCTGAAAGTTCAGAATTACTTTCATCTGGCAAACTTGTGAACTGTGACTCCAATATTTCATATCTGTTTTCTTGCTTAAGACTTTTGAGAGCACTACAGGAAGATCACTTTCTCTCATCTCTTACCATCTTCACTCTTGAGAGGTTTAGGATTAGTTTAGGTAGGCTCATAAAAAAAAATAACTTGACTCTCAGGAAAGCTTGGAGGTAAATGAGATCATGCCTATGAAAATTATGTGTAACCTGAAAAGTTTGTGAATGTGTCAGGGTTTGGTTTGAAAATCAAAGTATTGTGAATATTATGGGATAAAGGATTTAGTTGAGCACATAAATTTTGCACAGAATAGGGAAGGAGCTGCAGAAGTATAGATCTGTGACAGGACATAAGACAACCAGAGAAAGAGTCAGTAACTGGACTTCCCTGGTAGTCCAGTGGTTAAGAATTTGCCTGCCAATGCAAGGGATACAGGTTCGATCCCTGGTTCAGGAAGATTCCACATGTGGGAGGAGGGGGGAAACTAAGCTCGTGCACCACAGCTATTGAGCTCGTGCTCTATAGTCCAGGAACCACAACTACTGAAGCCTAAGGACTCTAGAGCCTGTGTTCCAAAATCAGAGAAGCCATTACAATGAGAAGGCAGCACACCATAACTAGAGAGTAGCCCCTCCTTGCCACAACTAGAGAAAGCCCACACACAGCAACAAAGAGCCAGCATAGCAAAAAACAAATAAATTAATAAAAAAAAAATGTTTAAGTGTCATTAACCAATGCACCTAAAGCTCTGGCACAGATGGACAAGTTGTTCTACCTCTCCTCACCTAGGTCTCCTCACTGTAATGGTAAAGAAGGGAGTCTCTAGAAGCTGACCACCTGTGTTCAAATCCTGTATCTTCTACTTCTTAGCTGTGCAGCCCTGGGCAAGTTAATTTATCTCTCTGTATCTCATATCCTCATTTGTAAAATAGAGATAATAACAGCACCTATCTGATAGGCTTGTTGCGAGGATTAAACAAGATGACAATTAGAAGAGTGCCTGGAATATGTAAGCATTCAGTAAATGTAGTCATCTTTACGATCAAAGAAGCACTGTGATTGTGATATCGCTCAGTCATGTCTGACTCTTTGTGACCTCGTGGACCCCTGCAGTCTCCTCTCTGTCCATGGGTTTCTCCAGGCAAGAATACTAGCGTGGGTAGCCATTCCCTTCTCCAGGGGATCTTCCCAACCCAGCGATTCAATCTGGGTCTCCCGCATTGCAGGCAGATTCTTTACTGTCCGAGCCACCAGGGAAGTGATGATTAAATGATACGTACATTGAGCAACTAGATCATTACCTGGAACATAATAAGAGCTAAGGAAAAGCTAGCTATGTGCTATGATGATTTAGGATTTTGTGTGAGAAACATTTTAAGGACAACATAGGAAAAGTTTGGAGGTTGGAAATGCAGGACATGTTAGGGACAAGAAATATGGTTAAAAGATAGGTTCTGAGGGGGGCTGATGGGAAGCATGACTAGAGACACATGTTAAGGCTGAAGCATGAAGCACTTAACTATCATATAAACAAGAGCCACAGTATGCCCTGGAGACTGACACAATGAGAGATGAGCTTTTTAAACATCATCTGGCACAGCTTGTAGACTAGAATGAGGGAATCAGATCTACAGGGAGAAAGACTAATTATAGAGTTCTTATGATAAAATAAGGCAAGGAGTGTGGAGGACCTGGACTGTGACAGTCAGGCTGTAAATGAAGAGATGGACAAAAGGTATGTCACATGGCAGAATTTAACAGACTGCTGAAACTATTGAATATTGGATACAATGAAAAGGAGGGATCAAAGGTAATTTTTAGGTTAAGGGAATTAGAAAAAAAAAGTAAGCATTGGTGGGAGATGGTTTTTGAGAAAATACAAATGAACTATTCAGGTTACTCTGTGTGGCCTGGAACTCAAAAGAAATGCTCTGAGATGCATCTGGAGAGCGACATGAGAGTGGAGGACAAAATGCCTTCCTGCCAGTCTCACTTTGGAATATGAAAAAACTTGAGAAATCAAAAAGGAAAAAATAAAACCCTAAATATAGTAATTAGCAAATTAATTATAATGTATATGTGCATGTAAAAAGGTAAACAGATACAAACAGATAGAACAAAATGATTCAAGAAGTTGAAAGATGGCTTAACAATGGAAAGTCTACAGTTTACTATATTATCAATTTAACTAAAAAAAAATGCAGAAAAAAATTGATAGAACACAACACCCATCCATTATGCTTTTTACAAAGCTTAGCAAACTAGGAAAAGACGTGTCTTAACATGATAAAGAATATCTAGTGCAAACATACTAGTATAACATTAGGAACTTTGGTACTTATAATGGTATTGATGAACTTATTTTTTATCATTTAGATTTTGGATTTTATTTGATAGTTTTATGATCATAAATGACAAAAATCAACATAGTTTGGAAGTCGATGGGGGCATCAATTAAATAAAAGGAATACTCATAAGCATGGAAGACTGGTCAAAGGAGTGACTGTCGGAAGAAAGAAGAAAGAGGAGTCAATGGCTGACGGAAGAGAAGATAGTGAAGAGAACCACTGGGACAATCAAGATCTTTACCATATGTCTCTTCACAGTGTTACAGTGTGCTCTGTGCCTTGTGTGAAAGCAGTTTTCCCAAAGGATGAGATGAGTTGACTGTGATTTTCGTATTTTAAATAAAATCCAGTGTTGTGGCTTCCCCCACCCCCAAAAGTCTGAGAAAGTCTTTATCCTGGTAGAAGGATAGTGATGGAGTTAGGGGGAAGCAGTGGGAATTGAGGGGCAGCTCAGCTCTGCCTTAGGCAAACTCAGTTCTTTTTTTTTTGCAGGTGGAGCCAGGAGCCCAATTGTGGCAATTTTCCTCATTTGCCTTTTCCTTTCCCCTTTTCTTTTTTTTATTTTAATTAGAGGCTAACTACTTTATAATATTGTAGTGGTTTTTGCCATACATTGACATGAATCAGCCATGGGTGTACATGTGTTCCCCATCCTGAACACCCCTCCCACTTCCCTCCCCATCCCATCCCTCTGGGTCATTCCAGTGCACCAGCCCTGAGCACCCTGTCTCATGCATTGAACCTGGACTGTCATCCCCTTCTCCTCCTGCCTTCAATCTTTCCCAGCATCAGGGTCTTTTCCAACGAGTCAGCTCTTCACATCAGCTGGCCAAAGTTGTGGAGTTTCAGCTTCAACATCAGTCCTTCCAATGAACACCTAGGACTGATCTGCTTTAGGATGGACTGGTTGGATCTCCTTGCAGTCCAAGGGACTCTCAAGAGTATTCTCCAACACCACAGTTCAAAAGCATCAATTCTTCGGCACTCAGCTTTCTTTATAGTCCAACTCTCACATCTATACATGACCACTGGAAAAACCATAGCCTTGACTAGACGGACCTTTGTTGGCAAAGTAATGTCTCTGCTTTTTAATATGCTGTCTAGGTTGGCCATAACTTTCCTTCCAAGGAGTAAGCGTCTTTTAATTTCATGGCTGCAGTCACCATCTGCAATGATTTTGGCCTTGGGGCAACACTAAGCCTGTACACCACAACTACTGAGCCCACACTCTGGTGCCTGAGAGCTGCAACTACTGAGCCTGTGTGCTGCAACTACTGAAGCCCACCTGCCCTAGAGCCTGTGCTGTGCAACAAGAGAAGCCACTGCAATGAGAAGACCGTTGTACTGCAACCACCACAACTAAATCCATCACAAAAATGAAGACCCAGTACAGGCAAAAGTTAATTAATTAATTAAAAATAAAAAAACAAAAGGTTAATTTTTAAAAAAGTGTTATTTGTGGTGGGGTTTAGGCCACTCAGTATCCACTTTACCTCTAGAGGGGCTGCAGACTAGAAGCTAGCCACATGGGCAGTCAACCGTGAACCTCCAATAAAAACTCTAGACATGAAGGCTTGAGTGATGCTTTCAGGCTGCCAACACCACATACATGTTGTCACACATTTTTGCTGGTAAAGTAACTCCATCCATGATTCCATAGGGCGAAGACAACTAGAAGATCTGGACCCTGCATTCTTCCCTTGGCTGATTGTAACCTGTATGCTTTCCCTATACTAAGCCATAAATGTGATTATAACAACTTTCAATGTGCTCAGTCAACCTATCTGTGAATTATGAAGTGTGAAGGTGGTTTGAGGACTCCTTGAATTTGCAGTTGGTATCAGAAATGAAGGTACACTTTCCTCCAATTTTGCAATGATGTTCAGGGAAAGTAGCAGGTTACATGTAACATTCGATACAATACTATTCATAAAAAAACTCTCAAATAGGTAAAACAATGAATACCCTGCATCTCCCTTTGTGCAGGCTGTCTACTGCACAGTTTTAGGAAATATTGTCCTTACTTTAACTTTTGTAAACAGTGCCTCCCTAGACTCATGCAAGCACACACTGCTCAAGTGGACAAGGAAGTATCATAGCAAACATTTTTAGTAACAGTAAAAAGCATGCATGAGAAAGATAATCCCAGTCTAGGACACTGGTTATCTTTTGATGGGGAAATAGGGGAAAACAATCAAGAAGGCATATACAGGGGACTTCAGCTACATCTGTAACATTTTATTTCTTTGACTGGATGGTGGGTGCTGGGTGTTCTTTGTATTTATTATTCCCTATCCATATGTATGACATATTTCATTTTTAAAAAAGCTGTATTTAAGGGACAAAATAACCCAGAGAAGGAAAAAAGGTCAGAGATAAAGATAAAAGGGGAAAACCAGCAGAGCACAACAGCAGGGAAATCAAAAGAGGGAATTTAAATAGGACAAATTAGGAACACTGTGTCTTCAATGCTTCAAGGAGCTGAGGATGATAAGAACTGATTTGTGGATTTGGCAATTAGGTCATTTTGATCTTTCAAAGAGCAGTTTCAACAGAGCAGTGAGAATGAAATCAGATTGCAAGAAGTTGAGGAGAGAGTAAGAAGTGATGAAGTGGAAACAGTGCATGTTGATGCCACTGTCTGGAAGTTCAGCAGCAAAAGATAAGAGATGGAATAAGAACTTATGCTGCAAAGAATCACAAAGAGTCTGCTATAGACTCTAATGTCTGTGTCCCCTAAAATTCATGTGTTGAAACCTAACCACCAAAGTGACAGTTTTGGGAGGAAGATCTTTTGGAGGAGATCAGGTCATGAGGCTGAGGCTTCATGAATGACATTAGTGCCCCTATTAAAGGAACCCCAGAGAGCCCCCTCTCTCCCTTATACCATATGGGGATACACAACTAGAAGACTCCATCTATGAACCAGGAAGCAGTCTCACCAGAAACCAAACCTGCCAGCTCTTTGATCTTGCACATTCCAACCTCCAGAACTGTAAGAAATAAATTTATGTCATTTATAAACTATCTTGTCTATGGTATTCTGTTACAACAGCCAGAATGGGCTAAGATGGAGCCTTTTTTGTTCTGTTTTGTTTTTTCTTAAGGAAAGAGGAGACTGGTAAACTGATGGAAGAGAGGGAGAAATTAAAGATTGGAAAGAAAAAATTTTCCCTTGTCATTCTTTGGGAATACTTTCTCTCCTCATATACATTCTAGAAGACTAGGTGTCATTGTTGCATTTAATTTAAATAGTTTTCTTACTAAGGTCTTAAATTACCAAACACTAAGTCATTTGTAAGTTTGGAAATTTGAGAGCATTTTTCTGACACATATTACAAAGGATGACTGGTTTCCATGCGAATCTTTTAAACCCAAACAGAGTAAGCAATAGGCTAAAATCTGTGAATCTACCTTATTCCGTGAAGATATTACTTTATTCTGCTCAGTTGACAAAATAAGACATAAATTAGGAAAAAATCAGATTTTAAAATCTTTCTCTGGAACTATGTTGTTTCCATGAAAACACGGATACAGTGGTGGGAACTAGATGGATACTTTTTGTCAAAAATCTTTTGAAGGGGTCTCAAGTTGTTTTTCAAGTCTGTTAAATACGATGGCCACTGGCTCTTTTCTTTAAGGCCAGGACTTAGATAAGAACTAGATATGTCAGGAAATCCTTCAAGTTTATGTTTGTACCCACCGTATTTCATAGAGGCTGAGCATCTTCAGTGAAAAACACCTGAACCCTGTCTACCTGCAGAGGGTAGCAAGCACTAGGCATGCACACGGCTGGGGCTAGAGGTAAGGAGGGGAGCAAAAGAACTCAGACCCTCTAGGGCCTTCCTGGGGGCAGGAGTCTGGCTCGGCCTGCCATGAAGCAATTGGACGTATGAATGCAGTGTGGTCCCTGGCAGCCCCCACCATCCAGGTGGGGAGATGGTTGGTGTATAAGCTCTTTCATGAAACCTGGTAATTTTCCTAGATCCAAGTGACTCTGTTTTGTGAGCCTCCCCACCCCAAACACACACACAGAGTCATATCACGGAGGACAGGAGCTGCAGCCTGCTTTCCTAAATTAAGTTTGAGCATTATTGGGTGGATCTGCCCTCCGTGTCAGCACTGGCATTGCTCCCAGAGACACAGTGGTTCACAAAAATATCACAGGAACCTGGAAGTGGCTCAGTCAGCGAGGCCAGTGAACAGCCAACAGCTGCCAGAGCTGATAGCAGTCCTGGTCCCATGGAAGACTTGGGGGCTCCTATATATACTGGGGGGAGTGGGCGAGTGGGTGGGGCAGGACTTTGCACACTGGACACCAGGCATGAAACCAAAGAGATATGGGAATTCATACTAATACAAGCTCATTGACACACATAGGCAGCTAAGCTTGGAATCATTTGAGATACACATCTACACTTGGAGCAATCATAGCTCCTTTTTTCTTTATTCCTGTGAATCAGGAGTTGTTCTTATTTACTCTCATTAAGGTTATTTTTAGCTGACAAATAGAAGGAACATCAGGGACTACTTTTGCTCAGAAGGCCACAAAATTTCTTCAAAATAGAAGTTCTCATTCTGCATAGAGTCTTGCTTTCTCACTTAACTTCACAGTTAGGCCCAGTTTTTCTCAAGTTGTTTTTACCTTGTTTTTGTTGATTCTTATACAAACAAGAATGTTGGCTCAGTGGAATGCAGTCATCCTTCAAATGCCCACAGCCTCTCTCTGGCCTCATGGCTTCTCCCCTTGGCAGGGCACTGTGACTGGTGACCCACGCTTCTGGGCCACACCTTCCCTGAGAATGGTGAGTCTAAATAGCTCAAAACATAACTAATTTGGCAGATTGAGCCTAATCTTACAAAACTCCAGCAACAGGTCCCCAGTACTCAGGTGGGGTGAGGAGACCACAGAAAAGAGGGAGTTCCTTGTCCCCAAAGAGTGGTGAGGAGAGGACTCCAGTGGCTGCCCCTCCAACTCCTCAGAGACCTAAAGAGCTGCCTTTTCCATCCAAGGAATACAACAGAGACAGGGAGTCACAGGATAGCAGGGAATCTTCAAGTCCATAAAATAAACAAAAACTAGCCAGCCGGTCAGTCAAAAGTATGGGCAGCAAAGAAAGGGAAAGTGAAAGGGGAGGATTCCCTGTGGCAGTGCTGAGAAAGATAGGGAAGGTGAACGCTCGCAGGAGAAAGTAGGGAGGGGAGTTAGTGAGGGAAGAGGAAGATGGAAAAGAAGACTGAAAACAAGGAGGGGGGAGAGCTCAGCAGTGGGACCATATTTACACAAAAGGGCATTCAGAAAACTGACATGAAGGACAGAACTATCTGTAACAGCTTTGTCAAGGAACCAACACAGGGAACCCACTCCTCCTGTATAGAGTCATCTTGTATCAATGGCAGACTTGCGTAAAAAGCAGAACTATCCAACTTGGTGAATTTCACAGGTTCCCACCTAGTGCGTGACTTAAAACTCCTGTGTTCATGGAAGGCACAGAGATGTACAGAAAGAAAAATAGGGCAGGAAACATCCTATTGAGTCTGATGGGATCTGTGTTGAAAATGGGTTGATTTGACGCATTCTTCTACTCGTAGCTGTTCTAGAATGGTTATCTAATCACATGTATGACCTATTTAAAAAAAAATTAAAGTATCCCTGTGCTTATACTAGTTACATGTATAACAGCTTGCTTTGGTCATTAAAAGTTAGCAAATTAGTTTTCTGAACTGGGAAGGAACAAAATACTATCTGGAAGAAATATGTTTGTTTTCAAATGGATTTTGTTTGCCAGCTGTATAACTCCCTTGTGGTGTTGGAAGCTAAATCCATGTTCTCTTAAAAACCATGAGCAGGGGCTTCCCTGGTGGTCCAGTGGACAAGAGTCCAAGCTCCCAGTGCAGGGGGCCTGGGTTTGATCCCTGGTCAGGGAACCAAGATCCCACATACCGCAACCAAGCCTGCATGCCACATCTAGAGAAACCCATGCCACCACAAAGATCCAGCATGGCCAAAATAAATAACAAATCAAAAAAAAAAAAACAACAAAAAAAAAACCATGGGCAGAGTTTACCACAGAAGAGAAGCAGGACTGATGTTTGAGAGCCCCTGGCCATCTGGGGCAAGCAGTATCTTTCGAGTTCTACTCCCTCTTGTTCTTCATTCCTAGAATCCAGCTTCAACGCATCTCCTGATGAGTTTTCAGAAGCTGCCTGTCCCTATCCTGCCTCTGACCATGGGTCTCCACTGCTGACCTTCACTGGAGGGTGACTCTACCTCACCCTTTCCAAAGCCATCTTCCTTTAGCAGCTGCCACTTTGTTGTCTTCTTCCTTCATGTGCACAACACCTATAGGTCCCCATGACCAGAGCTGTGCTCTACACTAGCTGATCAATAAAAGTTATACCTAAAATTATAATACCTATCTTGGCCCTCAAGCTAATATTGACCATTCTCCTTCATGCTCTTTATGAATTCCAAGAGGTGCCCCGAAATTATACAAATCAAGTATCAAACTCTTACGCCTAGAAGATCCAGTAGGAACCATAAATAATTGAAGAAAATGAATAGGGAGACATTAGGACATGGTGAGGACTGAGATAAACTAGAGAGCACATGCCTCTGTTCAAGGAGGAATAGTCAAAACTCAACTGGACTTGGCAACTGATTGTTGCCATGTGGGAACAAACAAGGACACATTCATTCCAAATTCTTTGACTTTTTCAAAAATCTTCCTTTTTTTTTATTCTGGCAAGTAATTTAACATCATATTCAGTTCAGCTCAGTTCAGTCACTCAGTCATGTCTGACTCTTTGTGATCCCATGGACTGCAGCACACCGGGCCTCCCTGTCCATCACTAACACCCAGAGCTTGCTCAAATTCATGTCCATCGAGTTGGTGATGCCAACCAACCACCTCATTCTCTGTTGTCTCCTTCTCCTCATGCTTTCAATCTTTCCCAGCATCAGGGTCTTTCCTAAGCAGTCAGTTGTTTGCATCAGGTGGCCAAACTATTGGAGTTTCAGCTTCAGCATCAGTCCTTCCAATGAATATTCAGGACTGATTTCCTTTAGGATGGACTGGTTGGATCTTCTTGCAGTCCAAGGGACTCTCAAACACCACAGTCTTCTCCAATACCACAGTTCAAGAGCATCAATTCTTCGGCACTCAGCTTTCTTTATAGTCCAACCCTCACATCTATATATGACTACTGGAAAAACCATAGCCTTGACTAGATGGACCTTTGTTGGCAAAAGTAATGTCTCTGCTTTTTAATATGCTGTCTATGTTGATCATAACTTTTCTTCCAAGGAGTAAGCGTCTTTTAATTTCATGGCTGCAGTCACCATCTGCAGTAATTTTAGAGCCCCCCAAAATAAAGTCTGTCACTGTTTCCATTGTTTCCCTATCTATTTGCCATGAAGTGATGGGACTGGATGCCATGATCTTAGTTTTCTGAATGTTGAGTTGTAAGCCAACTTTTTCACTCTCCTCTTTCACTTTCATCAAGAAACTCTTCAGTTCCTCTTCTCTTTCTGCCATAAGGGTGGTGTCATCTGTATATCTGAGGTTATTGATATTTCTCCCAGCAATCTTGATTCCAGCTTGTGCTTTATCCGGCCTGGCATTTCACAAGATGTACTTTGCATATAAGTTAAATAAGCAGGGTGACAATATACAACCTTGAGTACTCCTTTCCCTATTTGGAACCAGTCTGTTGTTCCATGTCCAGTTCTAACTGTTGCTTCCTGACTTGCATACAGATTTCTCAGGAGGCAGGTCAGGTGGTCTAGTATTCCCATCTGTTTCAGAATTTTCTAGTTTATTGTGATCCACACAGTCAAAGGCTTTGGCATAGTCAATAAAGCAGAAGTAGATGTTTTTCTGGAACTCTCTCACTGTTTCAATGATCCAGCGGATGTTGGCAATTTGATCTCTGGTTCCTCTGTCTTTTCTATATCCAGCTTGAACACCTGGAAGTACTCAGTTCACATACTGCTGAAGCCTCGCTTGGAGAATTTTGAGCATTACTTTGCTAGCATGTGAGATGAGTGCAATTGTGTAGTAGTTTGAACATTCTTTAGCATTGCCTTTCTTTGGGATTGGAATGAAAACTGACCTTTTGCAGTCCTGTGGCCACTGCTGAGTTTTCCAGATTTGCTGGCATATTGAATGCAGCACTTTCACAGCATCATCTTTTAGGATTTGAAATAGCTCAACTGGAATTCGATCACCTCCACTAGCTTTGCTTGTAGTGATATTTCCTAAGGCCCACTTGACTTAGCATTCCAGGATGTCTGGCTCTAGGTGAGTGATCATACCACCATTGTTATCTGGGTCATGAAGATGTTTTTTGTATAGTTCTTCTGTGTATTCTTACCGCTTCTTCTTAATATCTTCTGCTTCTGTTAGGGCCATACAGATTCTGTCCGTTATTGTGCCCATCTTTGCATGAAATGTTCCCTTGGTATCTCTACTTTCCCATTCTATTGTTTTCCTCTATTTCTTTGCATTGTTCACTGAGGAAGGCTTTCTTATCTCTCCTTGCTAGTCTTTGGAACTTTGCATTCAAATGGGTGTATACGTATACATATATGTATATAATCATATGTTTTATACATATATGATAAATATATATACACTATATAAACTAACACTACAAGGGACAAAAGAAACACATCTGAACCCCAGTTTGTGATTTGTGACATGTTGGTTAAGAACACAGGTGTGAACAGGGCATTGATATGTGAATCTGTGATGTGCAGCAGCTGTCAGATAATGACCATGGTTCACATTACGACCCTCTGGCTTCCATCATATTATAATGAGCAGCACAGAGAAATGAATCCTAAATGGAAGCTACACTTTATTACTTGCTTCTCTCTTGCTGTTTAGGTAGAAAAGGAAAAAAAAGAAGAATCAGTAATGTATATTAGGAGCGTCTCAATCAGGCTATGGGCTTCCCTGGAGGCTCAGACAGTAAACAATCTGCCTGCAATGCAGAGACCTGTGTTTCATCCCTGGGTGGGGAAGATTTCCTGGAAAAGTGAAGGGCTACCCACTCCAGTATTCTTGCCTGCAGAATCCCATGGACAGAGGAGCTACATAACCATGAGGTGCTCTGGTCCCAAAGTAACAGGCAGCCCCAGAGAAACTAAATTCATATCTCTGGACTCAGGCAGGTTTCATGGGTTTCAAAACCCTCTGGGAGAGGCAGAGTTCAAAGTGAAGGCACTATGAGCTCAAGTCTAGCTTTTGGTTTTCTAACAATTAAGGTACTCAAAGAGTAAGACATACAAATGTGACAGGAAGAATTATGTTTTACTTCTTATGTGGACCAGTGATCATGTGACTTTTCTACCAGCTTTGCACCTACCAAAACCTTCCCTTATGATTTTAATTCAACACTTCCCAAGCAGTGTGCTTAGGCTCAGGTTTATTAATAAGCTTGCTAAAACCTTAATTCCCTGAGCCTCAGGCTGTCAGGTGAGCATATGGCAGCTGGAGTCCCTGAGCCTGTCACCTCTGGCCACAAGCAGCCAAATCTATTTATCCCAGTGCAATATAAAAATAGTATTTTTGACTCTGCAATGAAGAGAAGATTAGAATGCACAGCTAACTCATCTATTTGCAGGTTTCTTTATGGATGGGTCTGTCTTGGAGGTAGCCTGAGTTTGTCATGGACATCCTGCTCAGATCTCCCCTCCAGGACAGAAAAACTTGTCTCTAGAGCTGCTGGGGGTGTTGACAGCTGACAGCTCTTAGCTGAGTCCCTAAATGGGGCTCTCACCCTCTACTAAACAGAACCACCTGACTCAAGGTCACTGCTCTCCCCAAGGACAGCCTGCAATCAGTGACTGTTCAATGATGGGGAATGGGAATGAAGTCATGGCTCCCTCTTCCCAATTCTAGTCAAATCTGAAGGGACATCCCAGATTCAGAGCTTCTCTAAGTTCAACTGAAACCTCTGTTTCAAGGCACCACAGTTTAATTTTCCTTTCTGCCCAATCCTGCTATCTTTTCTTCCTTCAGGTACCCATCCTGGGAGTACACACAGCAAGCCTCATGAATACAAATTTTCCATCTCAGAGTCAGCCTCCCAGAACCAGAAACGACCTGTGACCACCTCTGATTCCATTTTTTTCTCATGTAAAACTCATCCAGTATGGAAATATATAGAAACATAATTAAGCATGACCTTGCCATCTCAGATGAATCTCATTTCAATGGCCATTTCCCACACAGGCTATTATAATCTTAATTCTTTCTAAGTTCTTTTTCTTACATAGCTCTTGAGGTCTGTCTGTTTTCACTATACTGGACTTATTCAGTGGAGTTAGAAAAACAAGTTTTACACAGTGGGGAAGAGAAGAAAATTCACAAGAAGTGAGACTTCTCATTCTGACACCCTCACTCCATCTCAGGCCAACCACAAGCATCAGAGGTTGCTGTACAGGGGAAGATCAAGGGTTGGATTCTCCCTGCTATCATCCATACTTAGATAATAATTACAATAATAGTAATCATCATCACTACCATCAGTCATACACTTGCTATGTCATAAGTTCCACACTAAACTTTTTTATTGATATATTATCTCTAACTTTTCCAACAAATTTAGTGAGGAAAATATTATTAACCGTTTCTGTAGACCACTAATGTGAGGCGAGTCACTGCCCGAGGCCACACCATTGTTGTTGTTCAGTCATTAAGTCACGTCCAATTCTTTGTGACCCCATGGACTGCAGCATGCCAGGCTATTCTGTCCTCCACTACCTCCCAGAGTTTGCTCAGATTCATGTCCATTGAGTTAGCGATGTTATCTAGTCATCTAATTTTCTGCTGCCCCCTTCTTCTTTTGCCTTCAATCTTCCCCAGCATCAGGGTCTTTTCCAGTGAGTCAGCTCTTTGAAACAGGTGACCAAAGTATTGGAGCCTCAGCTTTAGCATCAGTCCTTTCAATGAATATTCAGGGTTGATTTCCTTTAGGATTGACTGGTTTGATCTCCTTGCGTCCAAGGACTCTTAAGAGTCTTCTCCAGCATCACAATTCAAAATCATCATTTATTCAGTTCTCAGCTTTCTTTATGGTCCAACTCTCACATTTGCACATGACTACTGGAAAAACCATAGATTTGACAACACGCATCTTTGTCGGCAAAGTGACGTCTCTGCTTTTTAGGTTTGTCACAGCTTCACACCGTTCTGGAGCTGGGACTAAATGCTGGATATTTTCCCCTTCAGAGTTTATCATGTTTCTCTGTACCAAATCTCCCTCACCTATATTCTTCCCAACTCCCTAGTTCATAATTCACTTTGGAGGAAATGCTCTGTGAGGGCAGGGAATTTTTTCTCCATTGCAACTCACCACCTACAGCAGTGGCTGCCATGTGACAGATGTCCAATTAATTGTTTGCTTGTTTGAATGAATAAATGGATGAGATTTAGTGGCACAATCCTTGAGTCAGAGTGGACTCAAGCGTTAAAGAGTACTGAGGAATATGTCTGAACTCATTTGTTTCTGAGCAAGCAGCAGCCGCTGCCCATACAGTGTGTCCAAATTTGAAAAGGATCCCCTTTTTAAAACAGCTATATACACGTATCAGAAAATTGTCCTCCTTCGTGTAGAATAAGATACTTTACTGCCATCTGCCCCAAAATAACAACTGCACCAATCTACCATATCTAGGATGTGGACAATGTCCTCTGTGATGTGATGCTTTGTGTGCTAGAAAACCTGCACAGCCATGTGTGGCCCCACTGCCTGGACTGGCCAGCTGTAGTTTATACTTTTGTCTAACTAGGTACCAGGCTTATATTTGTCTTATTTTCTGACAGGTAGACTCTAACCCAGATTTGTTTTTAATTCTACACTCAAGCTACCTTTTGTCAACTTTGAGATAATGACCAAAGTCTCAGAAAGTTTGCTGGATGATAGTCTTGGTATTACCCAGGATCTCCACTCCATAAGGTTCGTGCTTTCAGAGCACTCTCTTATCACCTTTGATGGAGAGCTATTTTCAAGAGCTATACAATTTCCTGACATTCTTTTTTGCTTGTTGAAGACAGATTCTCTTGAGAGAGTACAATATCTTAAGTACTTTAAAAACACTGTTAATGTCATCACCTCTCTTCTGAATCAGGCTTTCTTTCTCATCAGTAATCTTCCTCTCTGACCTCCTTTTACACCCCTTTTTACTTCCTTTGTCCCAGACAGATAAAACAACTGGTCTGGAAAAGGTCAAATTCAGCATGTCAAAATAATATATATTTCTATATTTCTAATGAAAAGAAAGGCAGACTGAAAGATAACATTAACCGATCCATCTCTGGCGTTCTTGAGAGAGACACTAAAAAGGTGAAATCATAACCATCAGAGATGCCCAGATGCCAATATAAAAACCAACTGAGTATTCTATATTATATATAGTTCTTTACACAGAGCCAGGAGACAAAACAAAACAAAAGGAATAACAGGCCACCCTGCTGTTATAAAATGTAATAAAACAAAGGCAAATCTGACAGGAACCAAAACTCTGGTTGGCTTAATTCCCAAGATACTGAAGCGAACATGATTTGGGTGTATAAGTAGGTCACAGCAAACAAATAACAACTTTACTTTGATGATAAGTTCAGCCCACTCACCATGGCAACTAAACTAGATCTTAACGCCCCAGGCAGATCTAAGTTGTTCCCACATTTGAGAACCCATTGTATTTTGTTTGTTCTTCTATTAGAGTATGTAATATGTTGCATGGAATTTTCAGCTCACCTAACCCATTGGGGATTACTTAAGGCAACAACTACATCTTATGCACTCAGTAATGAGTATAATGCCTGGCACCACATGGGTGTCCACGATGCTTTGTGGGAATCATTTGGATGTAGCTATGGACTGAATGCATGCCCCTCAAATCCACATTGTGAAGCCTCAGTCCCCAGTGTGTTTACAGGTGAGGTCTTTAGGAGGTAATTAGGTTTATATGAAGTCATGAAAACAAAACCCCTATGATGAGACTGGCCCTTATAAGAGAATACAGAGATTAGAACTCTCTTTCTCTAACTTGTGAAGATATGGCAGGAAGGTGGCCATTTGCAAACCAGGAAGAGGACCCTCACCCAATCATTCTGGCACCCTCACGTTGGACTTCCAGCCTCCAGAACTGTGAGAAATAAATATTTGTTGCTTACATCACATGTCTGTGGTATTTTTCTACAGCAGTCTGAGTTAAAATAGATGTTTTTCCATTGGTGCAAAGGAATTATACATCATTCTTTATTATGAAATCTTCCTTCTGGATAGTAAAGGAAGAGGTGTCATTAGCATCATTCAGAAGGCTCAAAGGACAATGTCCACAAGACAGAGCTTTTTCCCTCACAGTGTTATTAACACATTGCTTTCATTTCTCCTCATTTACTGAAATTCATTCATTTTTTCAGAAATCTTTGTGTGTTGTCCTACTTTGTGTGTTGAGTACAATGACTCAAGCAATGAAATGCAGGTGCCTAGGAGGAGTCTGTGACCTTCATGATACAGGGCATGAAGTAAATGGACAGAATTTCCCTAACTACTACACTAGGAAGATGTTTAATGATGGTGCACAGCAAGTGCCACGTGCTACACAGTTGGGGCTCTCAGAAAGACTCTGCCCACCAAAGGACTTCTACAATCTTTCTCTGTCATTTTGCCACATTGAAGGATATTCCAGCAGAAGGGTTATAGTCCCCACTGCAGAGAATTCATATTCTTCAAAAAAGAATGCAGTTTCCAGAACATTCCCAGTACAGAACATTGTGGCTCCAAAGATAGCAAACATCACAGCAAACACTGGAGAGCAGTTACTATATGCCAAACATTTGGCTAGGGACTTGACAAGCATTCACCCTTGGAGTCACCCAGGGAAGAAGGTGCTCTTATAATCCCCAATTTATAGATTAGAAAACTGAGGATTATTAAACAGGTAAGTATTACCTAAGGTCTCATGAAAAGTAAGAAGCAAAGCCAACCTTGAACCTAGTTTGGAACTTTGTACTTTAAACAAGTACATAAACAGAAATGAAGCGTGATAAACACTACCAAAGGCTTCCCTAGTGGCTCAGATGGTAAAGAATCCACCTGCAATGTGGGAGACCTGGGTCCAGTCCCTGGGTTGGGAAGATCCCCTGAAGGAGAGCATGGCAACCCACTCCAATATTCTTGCCTGGAGAATCCCCATGGACAGAGGAGCCTGGCGGGGTACAGTCCACGGGGTCACAGAGAGTCAGACATGACTGGGCAACTGAGCACAGCACAGCACAAACACTACCAAAGTTTACCAGTGTATTTGGGTTATTCTTTCCTTCCAAACACATGGTTGGATTACATGACCCTACCCATTTAAGTTAGTCTTGATCTACTTAAGCCAATGAAATGACATAATATACTTCATAGCAGAAGCATTTAAGATTCAAAGTGCAACTCTCCGCTTCTGCCATAGCAAAGCTTGACACCCTATGCTGAGATGAAAGTATCACCCAAATGCCCACTTCAGATATGAGACCAAAGATGATAATAGAGAAGGAAGGACCTCGTGAAAGGCCAGGCAAAGGAGATTGACAGGCTTGGAGGCTTTCCTAGGGTTCAGAATGGAGCCCCATCTAGGAATATTCTCCACTCCCAAGGAAGGGAACTGTCACATGCCAGTAAATTTGTAGAACTGCTGCATTTCCCATTCTTCCTCTTACAGAACATGAATGTTTATTGAAGCTATCCTGCCCCCATTATAAGGAGAGCAAGAGGGAGGGACAGATGATTTGTTTTTTTAGTTCACAGTGTTTCATGGGGCTTTGGGGCTCACTGTTTTGCAGGATGCTATGGTACGAATGTTTGTGTCCCTCCAAAGGGAATGGCATCTCACTCCCATATTCTTGCCTGGAGAATACCATGGACAGAGAAACCTGGTGGGCTACAGTCCACGAGGTCATAGAGAGTTGGACATGACTGAAAGACTAACAAAACAACAATAAAATTCATATGCTGAAATCCTAACCCCTGAGGTGATGATGTTAGGGGGTGGAGTCTTTGGAAATAATTAGCTGAAGAGGGCAGAACCCTCATGAATGGGATTAGTGCCCTTACAAGAGAGACTCAAGAAAGCTCCCTTTTTTACCATGTGAGGACACAGCAAAAAAATGCCATACAAGAACCAGGAAATGGGCTCTCAGTTCAGTTCAGTCACTCAGTTGTATCCGACTCTTTGCGACCCCATGAACTGCAGCACGCCAGGCCTCTCTGTCCATCACCAACTCCCAGAGTCTACCCAAACCCATGTCCATTGAGTCGGTGATGCCATCCAACCATCTCATCCTCTGTCATCCCCTTCTCCTCCTGCTCCCAATCCTACCCAGCATTAGGGTCTTTTCCAATGAGTCAACTCTTCACATGAGGTGGCCAAAGTATTGGAGTTTCAGCTTCAACATCAGTCCTTCCAATGAACATCCAGGACTGATCTCCTTTAGGATGGACTGGTTGGATCTCCTTGCAGTCCAAGGGACTCTCAAGAGTCTTCTCCAACACCACAGTTCAAAAGCATCAATTCTTCGGCACTCAGCTTTCTTTATAGTCCAATTCTCACATCCATACATGACCACTGGAAAAACCATAGCCTTGACTAGATGGACCTTTGTTGGCAAAGTAAAGTCTCTGCTTTTAAATATGCTACCTAGGTTGGCCATAACCTTCCTTCCAAGGAGTTCAGTTCAGTTCAGTCGCTCAGTCGTGTCCGACTCTTTGTGACCCCATGAATTGCAGCACGCCAGGCCTCTCTGTCCATCACCAACTCCCGGAGTCTACCCAAACCCATGTCCATTGAGTTGGTGATGCCATCCAATCATCTCATCCTCTGTCATCCCCTTCTCCTCCTGCCCCCAATCCTACCCAGCATTAGGGTCTTGCAAAGAGTCAGACACAGCTGAGCGACTGAACTGAACTGAACTGAAGATGATAAAACTTCTATCAGTCTGAGCCCCTGAATGACCATTGTTGAACACTGTCCCCTACTAATACAAGTTAGATGTGTAGTATTAGAAAAAATAAACCTTTGTCATTTTAAACAGAGAGAGTTTGACAGTTTGTTACAATAGCATAACCTAGATTATCCTGATTATACCTTAAAATTCTGCATTATGAGAGCCCTGACATTAGAAGCTCACTTGGACTTTAAGGGTTAGAAGGACAATGGGAAACACTTTAAAAAGAACTTGAACCTAAACTCATCATTAGCCAAACAGATCAGCACCTACTCTTTAAAACAGAAGAGATGAAATAGACCCAATAGAGTTTATTATAAATGCACATGTATAGTAAAAGATATATGTTTTATGGAGTCACTCATTTGTAAAAAAAAAAATACTTTGTTCATCTTCAAAAAGCTGAGTTAATGATCTCCTTAGGGATCCTCAAAAAGGATAACCAGGTGAGGAACACCTGGAATAGCAGTATTTCTCATAATGTGGTTTGTGAACACATTACATCAGAATCACTAGTGTCCTTATTAAAAACCCAAATCCTGAGGCCATACCACTGAAACTCATGGCTTTAGCAAAATTCTGTCTAAAGGAGCCTTACTTCTGTCTGGGTGTGCTACATCATATGTTTCGACTTCTCCTAGAGTTACATAACTCCCAACACAGTAATCCCACAATCCCCTTAAGTCAATAAATGTTTAAGACCATTAACAATTCCTTAGGCGTTAATGCCTGGGCTAATACTAAAAAGTGAATTATAATCATCTGGCCTTTAAGCAGGCATCCTTGGTGGACTTGGAATAAGGAAGAATACATGATTATCAAAGAAATCAGTATTTGAAATATCCTTTGCTGTTAATGTCAAGAATATGAAACACAATGTTCTAATTTTAACCATTATTCCAGGTGTTAGGTATACAAAGATAATGGTTCCATGTCCCAAGGAATTCCTTGAGGAAGGAACAATATAGTCATTTCTCACAATTCACAACTGTTATGTTCTATTAAATCATGACAAGTACTGAATTAGCAAACACTAACCACTGCTCTAGAAAATAAAGAGTTAGGTTCCTACAAGCCTCCAGTTATAACATTTTTGTCATCCAATAAATATATAACCCTATTTTATGTGTGTTTCTGTTCAAAACTATTTACTATATATTACTGATTAATTAAGATCTAACTCACAGCCCACAGTGCTGTGACTCATGCCTGAATAAAGCTTATGTAGCACATGAATTTTCTCTATAAGGCTCATAGCAGCCTTCTTATACTTAGGAACACTACATGACAATTTAGCACTATGCTTAGGGGTGGACATCTCACACAGCAAAATCACCAAGAAAAAGAACAAAAATGTGAAAACTGTAGCCTGAAACAGGCCACAAAAAGGACACCTATTCACAGTGTGAGAGCTAAAACAAGAAGGCTGCCTGTTTGACCTCAGCTGGGCACATGCATGACAGGTGGCCCAAATCTTTTTCTGTGTTGTATCCGCAAGTGACCATGAAAATGCCACAAGTGTTGACTGGGGGATCACGGATACAGCTTAGCAAGTAGAGAAATGTACAAATATGGAATTGTGAATTACAAAGATCAACTGTGTATACATGGATAATGTGCAAACGCTGTATTGGAATCACAGACAAGGTCCGAGGAAAGCGTAGAGGGAGGAATAAGAATTTTATGGGCAATGTTTGTGGGAATGTAAACTGGTGCAGCCACCATGGAGAAGAGTATAGAGGTTCCTTAAAAACACTAAAAATAGAATAACTATATGATCCAGCAATCCCATTCCTGGACATATATCTGGAGAAAGCCATAATTCAAAAGTATACATGCACCTCAGTGTTCATTGCAGCATTATTTACAACAGCTAGACAGGGAAGCAACCTAAATGTTCATCTACAGATGAATGGGTAAAGAATAAATGGCACATAAACACAGTGGAATATTACTCAGCCATAGAAAACAAAGAAATAATGCCATTTGCAGCAACATGGATGGACCTAGGAAGTATGTCAGACAGAGAGAGAGAAATGTCATATGACATCCTGTATATGTGGAATCTAAAAATAAATGATACAAATGAATAGAAATAGACTCATAGACTCAGAGAACTTACTTATGGTTGCTGTGGGGAAGAGATGGGGGTTCAGGATTGACATGTATCCTGTGCTTTATTTAAATAAACAAAGTCCTACTGTATAGCACAGGGAACTCTGCTCAATGTTATGTGGCAGCCTGCATGGGAGAGGAGTTTGGGGGAGAATGGATACATGCACATGTATGGCTGAGTCCCGTTGCTGTCCACCTGAAACTATCACAACTTTGTTAATTGGCTATACTCCAATACACCATATCATTTATTTATGGAATCTAAAAAATAATACACATGAGCTTATTTACAAAACAAATAGTCTCAGAGTTGTAGAAAACAAACCAAGTTTGTTTGGCTGTTACCAAAGTGGGGGGAAGGATAAATTAGGAGTTTGGGATTAAAATATACAAACTACTGTATATATATAATAGATAACTAACAAGGACCTACTGTATAACACAGAGGAATATACTCAATATCTTGTAACAACCTATAATGGAAGTGAATGTAAAAAATATATATGTATCTATATACATACATATGTATAACTGAATCACTTTACACCTGATACTAACACAACATTGTAAATCAATTATATTTCAATAACAATTAAAAAAACAAATGATCACATACAAAAGTTTCTAGGCAAGAGTTTGGTGAAAGAGGATGGAGGAAGGCAGAACAGCAGTCAAAAAGGAAGTGATGCCTAAGCAGAGACTTATAAAGGGAACAGGAATTTGACCCATAGGTAAAGAAGGGAGCATTCCAGGAAGAGGGAAATGTGTGTGGGAAGAAAAGGAGACTGAACAGACTGGCAGGAGATGATCCTGAAAGGCCACGCATGCCATCCTGAGGAGGCTAGACTTCATCTAGTACAAATATCAACAAATGATATTCTGGTTAAATGAACAGATTCTCAATTTTAATTTCCCTTCTATTTGCTACATTGCTATCTCACATCAAATACCAGGAGGGTATAAATGATTATCTTAGAATAACAATCGTTTGCCCTATCCCTTTTGAAATTTCTGCTACTTAAATTTCATTTCCTAAGTATGGCTTACCTGAAAGTTGCACGTTATGATTTATTCACTGAGTAATTTCACTTTAGGAGACAATGTTTTGGCAATGTTTTTGTTAGATAAGAAGCCAAGACATGGAACATGACATGAATCAACATCAGTTTAATCCCCAGATAACTACAACTCAATCAAATAAAACCAGTCAGAGTAGGTCAATTGAGTAAAACCAGTCAATAGTACTGATATGTCCACCACATATCAGTAAAGTGCTTTTGACCAAGCAGAGGAAAATACCATGAAGAAGTGAGCCTGTATTTGGACGAGGTAAAGCAATTCAAAGACGGGACAAATTAACCAGCCTGTCAACTGGTTACATGGGGCCCTATGATGGTTATTGTCATTGTTTATAAGTGTTGGAGTCCTTTTATTGCTTTACTAGCCTTAGACAGTGCTCAGGCAGGCCTGTCTTTCATTTAACAAATGAGATTGCCACAGTCACCCATGTGACCAGATGTGGTCACCAGGCAACAGTTCAGATCACTATCATCCATTACCTTTTATATTACTATCATCCCTTATCTGCCCTTCCTTATAATCCCTTAATTATTCATCTTTATGTTAGTTTCACTTTTTCCTCTCATCAGTTCTCCACACTTCTTCAAGGGTAGCCTTTTTAAAGTGGTAAAGCCAACATATTGCTTTCCAGCTTGGAAATCTTCAGTCTCCTTCACATGGGTTCAAGACCCAGCTTGCTTATGTTTCCCTTAACTCTTTCATGATTCTCACGCTTACATTCAGTGTTTGAGCTAGTAGGTCACTATTTAACACTCTTCTTCCAAACTGTTATTTGTCCTGCCTCATGACCTTTGCACATGCTGCTCCTCCAGTCAAAAACATTGTTCCCTAGTCCCCACCACAAATTTCTATTTATTTATTCAGCCTCATCTTAGACAGCTTCCCTGATAGCTCAGTTGGTAAAGAATTCGCCTGCAATGCAGGAGACCCAGGTTCGATTCCTGAGTCAGGGAGATCCACTGGAGAAGGGATAGGCTACCCACTCCAGTATTCTTGGGCTTCCCTCATGGCTCAGCTGGTAAAGAATCCACCTGCAATGTGGGAGACCTGGGTATGATCCCTGAGTTGGGAAGATCCCCTGGAGAAGGGAAGAGCTACCCACTCCAGTATTCTGGCCTGGAGAATTTCATGGACTGTATAGTCAACGGGGATGCAAAGAGTCAGACGCAACTGAGCAACTTTCACTTCATTTCCAGAAAGCTTTCTCTAACCATCCCCTCATTCTCCCTGTCCTAATGGGATTCTCATCATTCCCTATATTTTCCCTAACAAAGCACAAGTCATCCTGTATCATTCCTTCCTATTTACTTGACTATCTTACCCCATTAGACCGTAGGCTTCACTAGAGCAGAGACTGTGTTCTATTTTCCCCTGCATTCCAACAGCCAAATACCGCCAACACTGTGTTCATAAATGTCTGTAGAATGTGTGAACAAATTAACAACGAGTGACTCAATACCGGACCCTTCGCCTGAGGAGACAAGACAGGATTTAGAATCTGAAAAAAGGACAGGTGTGATTCCAGTTCTGCCAGGTACTGGTATGTGATTGTGGGTGAGTCACTTATTCTTTCTGAGACCCAAATCTTATCTTCAAAATAAAGAAGACAGTAACACCTATTTCACAGAATTGTAGTGATGGTTGTTTAAAATGCACACAAATAGGTTCTATAAACTGTAATTTATTAAATATATGTTATCTGTTACATACATAGAAAATACACATTTTTTATTGTTCAGGCGGTTAATGTTTTCAATCACTGATTTCATCTGAAAAGAGAGTTTAATTTGGTGCTGTGGGTGCAATTTTATCCTATAAATGAAAATCATTGTACTGTGAATAGATTAGGATATTAGGACTCTCATGAAATGCAGCAGGAAATTGGAAATGTTCTAAAAGAAAAGGCTAAGTAGAAGGAGGCTGCTGTAATTCTAAGCTTCCTGCATTTATTGAAAAAAGAAAACGAAGAAATACACCATGCAAAGAATTTTTAAAATTCTGTATCCAATATAAAAGAAATACGGCCCATGATAACTTTATTTGCTGACACTAAAACAATAATTTATAGCCAATCCATTTTCTGTGTGGTCAAGTGGAAAACTGGACATTGCAGATTATATTGGGACATGGAGAGGATGGCAATTCTACTCTTCAGTTCATTCAACCATATAGAACTTTCAGCTTGCTTCTCTATAGACCCTGCAGGGAAAGCTTCATGGGCAATAGCTTAGCTTCACGAAATGACCAGGGGAGCTAATGGACAGTCATACTGATCTTTTCATGCAGCAAAAGGAGTATTTTTCATTGTTGGCTTTCAGATCACTTCCAAATCTACCTCTTTGTCAAGATCAGCTATCATTGCTTTTGTTTCTAAATCAGCAATCATTTTTAAAGTTTAGGTAACTGGCTGGTTTATCTGCATATGTCCTACCAATGAACTCCAATATGGAATAGCCAACTTGTTCAAATAAAACAAGGGCCTAGTCAGATCAATTCCTGGCCCCAGACCTCAGCTGTAAGTGAAAGTCATGTCAGCAGGTAGATTTTTCAGTTTCTGTTTTTTTCCAAATTGCAAAGATATAGTTTAACAGTCTAGAAAATATTTCCCCAATTATTTCCCCTGAGTTCAGACAATAAGGTAGGCAGGCTCTCATCTTCTCTGTCTTTTAGTTTATCTCTGCATATCCACACTTCTTCATCTCTATTTCCCACTGTTCTCTTAGGGGAAAAAATATCCATCTTTTTGGGAGTTTACTCTTGCCTATCTATGAACTCTGTACCTCTTGTCTTCTCTCTATATACTAAACAGGAAAATGGAGTCAATAAACTTACTAATTAATTGACCTTGAATCCACACTAATACCTCCCTCCACATTACATCTTCAGTAACTACACTGACCCTATTTGATACCTTGAAACACGTCCAAGCTTTCCCTCCCTTCCTTCAAACAAACAAAAAGTGCCACTCAGCCAATTCATTCCAACAAACACTTACCTAGTATTTAAATATGTTCAAAGAACTACGATGGCACCATCAGGGACAAGAGAAATAAGGTCATCTTTTCCCCAAAGGACCTTCCAGTCTGGCCCAAGAAATGAGACACACAGTGAGATGCTGGTTTGAAGAGCCTGGCTCTTCTGCAGGCCTGGTGAGTTGCTCATCCTCTTAAACCTCAGAAAAACAGAAGTTCGTCTGTAAAACAGAAGTGATAATGGAGCAAACCTTAGTTAACTACTGTGGGGCTGAATGCATTAATTTATCAATATGAAGTACTCAACACAATGTGGCCCAAAGTCAGTGAAAGGTAAGTGTTTTTTTAAAAATAAATTGAATATATATAATATAGTAGAAAATCTATCTCCACAATTTCTGAATGACTTGCCAAGTTAAGTAAATGTTCTGTGATTCTCTCATAAAATATACTAAAGGAGGAGCCATGAGGCTTGTCACAAGGAGCCATTGAAGAGTTTTTAAGCAGGAATCTGCCATGATAAAATTTATATTTAAAATAAAAGCTTACAAGTTGAGTAGTTAAAACGTAAATAAAATCTAATTATCCATCTATCTATCATTTCTGCTTGTATCATTTATGCTTTATGTTACTAGAAGTTGGGCAGGAAAAAGACAAACCAGGCTGATAACAGATTATTCAGCGGGTGTGGGTAAGAGGAAATGAATAGATTTGTCTTTATGCACATCTGCACAGTATTGTTTCATGTGATAAAATTACTGTTTTAACCTGAAAAATAGCAAATGGAAAAAATTAATTTTAAAAAGACCACTTAGTCTACATTTGGAGAAGAGATTGCCAGGTGCTGAGGGTGGGAACTGGAAGGCCAGGTAGGGAATTTTGGTAAAGCAAGAGTTGCTGTGGCCTAGATGGAAGTAGAGCTCATGTTGGGCAGATGATGGTATCATTTGTGCAAGGTAAGAGTGGGGAAGGGACAGGTTTGGAGCAAGGGTGCCAATAGATTAAAGTGTTCTGTTTTATAAACCTTAGGTTTGAAATGCGTTTTGACATCCATATGGAAGTGGATATCCCTCTGAACTGTGCTATTTAGGAGCATTATATGAACATTAGCATTACAAAGGAACAGCCTGGGAGGGAAGGCATTCTTCCTGCTTCTTTAAGATACTGCTTTCCTACAGACCAAGAGTTGCTCTTGCCTAAAGAAACATAGCACAGAGATGGCTAGTTCTCTATTCCAAGATCTGTTCTCTCCTTCTTCTTATGTAATTGAACCTTTGATTTTTAATTGGGCACAGGGCCAGTTGCAGCTGAACTCATACCAGTGACCTACAAAAACCATTGTCTGCTAATTGCAGAAAAACCACATTAGAATATAGTTGGTGGGACTTCCCTGGTGATCCAGTAGTTAAGAATCTGCCTTCCCATGCAGGCGACGACGTCGTTTCAATCCCTGGTTGGGGAGCAAAGACCCCACATGCCAAGGGGCAACTAAGCCCTCACTCCACAATGAGACAGCCCACACACTCTAGAGCCTGTGCTCTGCAACAAGGGAAGCCAGGACATTGCAGCTGGAGAAGCCTGAGCACCAAAACAAAGAACCTGGCACACTGCAACAAGACCTATTTCAGCCAAAAAAAAAAAGTTATGAAATACATTTGACTTGTTCCTTATGTACCTTCTTTCTATATCTCTTTCTCTATCCTGCTATTAGGGCTTCCCTGGTGGCTCAGATGGTGAAGCGTCTGCCTATGATGTGGATGACCAGGGTTCAATCCCTGGGTCAGGAAGATCCCCTGGAGAAGGAAATGGCAACCCACTCCAGTATTCTTGCCTGGAAAATCCCATGGACTGAGGATCCTGCTATTAGAGATAGATATGAGTGCTGGAGCTTCAGCAGCTAGACTATGAGGATGAGGTCTATACCAAAGGATAACGGAGAAAAAAACTTAAAGAAGTTTAAGTCTCTGATGACTCAAAGAAATCATCATATCAACCCCAGCCAACCTTCTTGTTGACTTCTTTTATAAAAAGAAAAGTTAAAATTTTATAATGTTCAAGCCACTATTATTTTGACTATTCTGTCATATATCATCATCAAATCTATCCTGTCTGACAAAGAACAAAAAGAAGGTACTGTTCATTATAGGATCGGATACTCTCAAAGTTCCTTATCCTTCTCTTTCTGACCCTCCAATCAACAACCTCTATACTCATTATTGGAATTTGCTATAATTTTCTCCTTTTGCTATTTTTTTCAGGTTTGAAACCTTTCCTAAACACATAAAATGAACTGGGTTTATAAAATAAATCTGGACACTTTTTTTTTCTTTGTTCAGAATCATTTAAGAACACTGAAATTATCTGTTCTTTAAAAGTTAAAGATTCAGCTGAGAAATTTACTGATTCTGCTGTCCTTTTTAAACAGTTGATCTTTGGTTATATTTCCAACATATGCTATAGGCATTGTTCTATTCAGGTTTTACACTTTTTCCTATGCCAACTTATATCATTTTTACTTTACTAGGAAAACATCTCTTTCCTCTAGGTTTTCAAATTTATCACCAAACTGTTACATTCTGTTTTACCTAGACTCTTTTTGTATTGTCAGTTAAACTTCCTTCCCTATTTCTAAACACTTTTCTCTCTTCTTCACCTTTGCTTATATTGAAGTCTCTGTCCCAGTTCCTTTGCTTGTTTTGTGCCCTTTCTTATGTATTTTCCTTAGGCAGGGCACAGCCTCAAACATCTCGCTTTAACCCTGACCCATGAATTTATGTATATTGGCTCTGCTTGGACCCTTAGGTTTTAGTCCTTTTCTCTAAGTAATTTACCATTTCAGATACTGTTGAAATTCAAAGCCAGTCTGATTGTTTTGCCCTTGTAACCACCTTTCTCTTTCCACGTGAAATTATGAGATTTCTCTCTATCCTGCAATTCAGCAATTTTACCAGTATATGCCCAAATAAGTCTTTTCATTCTTTCCTGGGACACTTTCAAACTGTAGTCAGATCTTTCTTCAGCTCTCTCATCCCTCTGATTTTGTTTTTTGGTTTTTTTTCCTTTAGCTGGAAAAGTTCCTGTAATTCTCAGGTTTTTCATAGATCTTTCCTCCAAGTCTGTTCTCTTTTCCATCATGAGTTCCATCTCTTTGAAAGTTTGCTCTGTGTCTTAATAAATTTTATCTTTCAGACCAGCACACAGCTCTTGACTAGGAAGGAAATGCCCTTCTCCCTCCATCTACTGAATGTTTCCATTTATAAATCACATTTTAATTTCAGATAGTCTGTTGCATGCTCTCTTTATATCCTTAATTGCTCTTTTCACTGTTTGATTCATATTACTTTTTACCTTCTCCAGCAACTATGTTTCAATAGGAGCTCATTTCAAGAGTCATACTTAGCCTCCTGTCTCTACCTGGCCCATTGGTGGACCGTCTCATTTTCCTTTGCCAAAATATTGAAGCTCAGATACAGCTGTTGGATACCCTAAATGGTCAAAGATTGAAAATTAAGACATACTGTTCTGTTCTTTGGGGCAAGTGCTACAGCAACAGGCAGGCTGTCATCCTATCAGCTCTGCATCCAATTTCCTACCATTTGCTCATTCTCTGGAGTAGAGAGGATTCAGCTACTCCTCAGTCGCTTGGGGTCCAGGAAAGCTGTATTCTGAGAGCAGCTCTCTGCTGGAACTGCCCAGAGTGCAGCTCTCTCTTCACCAGTAATATCCGACAACCTCCAGCCCACACTCAGAGCCTTCTGCAAAGTCCCAACTACTCTGTTCTGAAATGGACAGATGAGAGTTGGGAATAGAGAGGAATAAAATTACATTGAAGCCACCATCTTCCCAGAATGCTTTCTGTGTGTGGGAGTAAGGATGTGTTTTATGTTTTGTGTTTGTGTGTATGGGTGGTAAAATGGGTGAGTGTGTTTTATGTGTGTGTGTATATGTGCATGTGTGTGTTAGACACTCAGTCATGTCTCATTCTTTGCAACACCATGGACTGTAGCCTTCCAGGCTTCCCTGTCCATTGGATTCTCTAGGCAAGAATACTGGAGTGGGTATCCATTCCCTACACCAGGAGATCTTCCCGACCCAGGGATCAAACCCGAGTCTCCTGCATTGCAGGCAGATTCTTTACCATCTGAGCCATCAGGGAAGCCCCCAGTGTGTTTTAACTAACACTTACTGCATGCTTACTAAGTATCCTGGGCTGAAGAGTATTCTTCCAAAACTAATGTTCACCTGGAGCCTATGAACATGACCTTATAGGGTCTTTGCATATTTAATTAGTTAAAATAAGATGAGGTCATACTGGATGAAGGTTGGCCTTAAATCCAATTAATAGTATCTTTATAGAAGGCCAGGTAAAGACAAAGAGAGACAGATAAGGAGAATAATGTGTAATGAGAGAGACAGAAATTGGAGTGATGTGTCTATAAGCCAAGGATCACCAGAGATTGCCATAACAACCCGATGCTGAGGCAAAATAGTGTTCTTCTCTAGAGCCTTCAGAAGGAGCAGGGCCTTGATGACATCTTAATTTCTGATTTATAATCTCCAGAACTGTAAAAAAATTAATTTATATCATTCTAAGCCACCCAGTTTGTAGCAATTTGTTACAGTAAACCTAGGAAACTAATATACAAGGTTTCAAGTGCAGTGTGAAGAACTTTAATTTTATTATTTCATCAATTCTCACATCAATTCTATGAGGTAAAGCTATTCCCATTGTATGTACCAGGAAACTGAGGTATGAACAACTGAAGCCTCTTTCCTGTCATCAAACCATACCATTAGTAAGTGATGGAGCCTGGACTAAAACCTCAGCAGGCTGGTTCTTAACCACTGCTTTCCAATAATCTCTCAATGACTTAGGAATTTCAACACCCTTCATATGGTTGCTATTACAGACACATACCAAATACAGAAGGACTTGACTTGCTAGCATGAAAGAATCTTCTGTAAGCACCTTTCCAAACCAGGAGGAGGGAAGCCAGGATGCATGTAACCAGGAAAGTGATCCAGCAGCTCCTTCATCACTGAGCCTGAGACACTGAAGAGGAACGTGGACGGCATCTAACAGTGCTCATGGTCTGCCTACTGCCCTTTGTAAGAACCGCTGCTTCTGATGGGTGTTTTCATCGGTTTTATTAGACTAAAATGTTTTTTTCTATAACTGTGATGCAGTGGTTACTAGGCAAAGTTAGAGAAAGTAAATTGTGTGGCATGATTCCTGAAGGAATGCAGTTTCTAAGGGCTATCCAGGTGACAACAGTGCACCCTCACACAGTGTCCCTTCCTTTTTCTGTCCCCTCACATCCTGTGACTGTTGCTGCTGTTGCAGCCTCTTCATGATATTATACTTTCCTGCCTGTGTCCGTTACAGGAAGGTAAGTTCCTCATGTGTCAGGATCGTGTATTACTCATGAATCTTTCAGCAGCCCAAACACAAATGGCTATCGGTTGTATATTTTCTCATATGCTTTCAGTTGCTTCTTTGGAGGATGATTTCTTCCTTTCAATTATTTACACCTGAAAGGAGGAGAATTTTGATTAAGCTGGGCTTATTTAAAGTAAGGAACATGGATTGCCTGAGAGGGGAGTGGAAGGCATTCCAAGCGGAGACAATAGCACTGATACACTGCACAGAAACAGGATAAAGGGCTTCACTGGTGGCTCAGTGGTAGAAACACGGATTCAATCCTTGATCTGGGAAGATCCCATGTGCCATGGAGCAATTAAGCCTGTGCGCCACAACTACTGAGCCTGTGCTCTAGATTCCAGGAACTTCAACCTCTGAGCCGAAGTGCCACAACTACAGAAACACACATCAACCTAGAGCCTGTGCTCCACAGCAAGAGAAGCCACTGAAGGAACACCCACTCCCTGCAACTACAGAAAAGCCCGTGCAGCAAAGGCAGCCCAGGACAGCCAAAATAAATAGATAAAAAAGAAAGAGACAAGATGGAGAAACCACTAGTATGAATCAGGTGAAGGTGATTAGCACCGTGATTAGCGTGGCTGTAATTAGGCCCATATTACCTAGAAAATGAGAAAAAAGCAAGGCTGCCCTTAATGCCTAAGAAAGCAGGGAGAGCCTGTTTCCACATGTTGTGATTTTACCAACTCCAGCAAGGTCCCTCTGACTATAGTAAATGCCTCCTCAATCCCACTGATACCTAAAATTAAAGCTCATTAAATTATAAAGAGGATAAGTCAAAAGAACACAAAAATTTATATAAATCATTGTATCTTAACGGCTATGCATTTACCACATCCTTTGCTGAGAACACAAAATGTGGAAATAAAAGAACATGAGGATTTTGGATGGAAGATAGGAAACAATGACAGAAAAGGAAGAATAAAAAAATACATACAACTAATTTCACAATTCTGCCTAGAGTCTTGCTCTATAAATGAGGCTGGGTATTCTGTGGGACAGTCTTTAAAGACTATTTACTCCCTAGAAGGCTGTAGTTTATTTGCACATTGGAAAATCTAGTATATTAATTCATTAGAGCTCCCTTTACCAAAACCCTCCCACCCTAGAAAAAGGAGACAAATATACTAGCGCCTGAGCCATTGAAAGTGAGTATTTTATTTCTATCACATAGAGTAGAGTAAGAAAGCATACTTAAGTGATTTCTACTTTTTCCCAATTGTTTTTGATCCTACATTAGATTTTCAAGGAAGCCTTCTAAAAAAGTTACTTCAAAGACAAGTTCAAATCTGATTATTATTTCTTTTGACAATACTTATTAAGAACTGGAAGGACAGTTCATCTCAGTTCAGTCACTCATTAATATCTGACTCTCTGTGACCCCAGGGACTGCAGCATGCCAGGCCTCCCTGTCCATCACCAACTCCCGGAGCTTACCCAAACTCATGTCCATTGAGTTGGTGATGCCATCCAACCATCTCATCCTTGTCATCCCCTACTCTTCCTGCCTTCAATCTTTCCCAGCATCAGGGTCTTTTCAAACAAGTCAGCTCTTCCCATCAGGTGGCCAAAGTATTGGAGTTTCAGCTTCAACATCAGTCCTTCCAATGAACACCCAAGACTGATCTCCTTTAGGATGGACTGGTTGGATCTCCTTGCAGTCCAAGGGACTCTCAAGAGTCTTCTACAACACCACAGTTCAAAAGCATCAATTCTTCGGCACTCAGCTTTCTTTATAGTCCAACTGTCACATCTACACATGACTACTGGAAAAACCATAGTATTGACTAGACAGACCTTTGTTGAAAAATAAATGTCTCTGCTTTTTAATATGCTATCTCAGTTCAGTTCAGTCGCTCAGTCGTGTCCAACTCTTTGTGACCCCATGAATCGCAGCATGCCAGGCCTCCCTGTCCATCACCAACTCCTGGAGTTTGCCCAAACCCATGTCCATTGAGTCAGTGATGCCATTCAACCATCTCATCCTCTATCGTCCCCTTCTCCTCCTGCCACCAATCCTTCCCAGCATTAGGGTCTTTTCCAATGAGTCAACTCTTCGCATGAGGTGGCCAAAGCATTGGAGTTTCAGCTTCAACATCAGTCCTTCCAATGAACACCCAGGACTAATCTCCTTTAGGATGGACTGGTTGGATCTTCTTGCAGTCCAAGGGACTCTCAAGAGTCTTCTCCAACACCACAGTTCATGGTCATAACTTTCCTTCCAGGATGCAAGTGTTTTTTAATTTCACGACTTCAATCACCATCTGCAGTGATTTTGGAGCCCAAAAAAATAGTCAGCCACTGTTTCCACTGTCTCCCCATCTATTTGCCATGAAGTGATGGGACCGGATGCCATGATCTTAGTTTTCTGAACGTTGAGCTTTAAGCCATTTTTTTCACTCTCCTTTTTCACTTTCATCAAGACACTCTTTAGTTCTTCTTCAATTTCTGCCATAAGGGTGGTGTCGTCTGCATATCTGAGGTTATTGATATTTCTCCTGGCAATCTTGATTCCAGCTTGTGCTTCCTCCAGCCCAGCGTTTCTCATGATGTACTCTGCATATAAGTTAAATAAGCAGGGTGACAATATGCAGCCTTGACATACTCCTTTTCCTATTTAGAAGCATTCTGTTGCTCCATGTCCACTTCTAACTGTTGCTTCCTGACCTGCATACAGGTTTCTCAAGAGGCAGGTCAGGTGGGCTGGTATTCCCATCTCTTTCAGAATTTTCCAGTTTCTTGTGATCCACACAGTCAAAGGCTTTGGCATAGTCAATAAGATAAATAAATTCTAGGAAAACAAACAAACCTAAAAAGACACAGAAGTGGCAGAGGTGACATTCCATTGCAGAAGGGGAAGTTAAGAACCTACTTATATTCTTAGGAATGAAAGCTCATGTGATTCCCACCCAAAAATGTAAAGTCTGGAGTTTAGTGTACTTTTGATTTTAATGTACTATTAAATACATTAATTAGATTAGATATGTACATCTGAAGAGCCTTGCACAGTTGAACAGAGGAATGACAGATAAGAATCTGGTGGTAGCACACTGCCTTGATCCTTGGTTTGGGGCTCAGACAGTGAAGAATCTACCTACGAAGCAGAAGACCTGGGTTCATGTCCTTCTACTGCAGGGGGCACCTATGACTTACCTGTAGAACTTATTTCTGGTGAAACTGTTTAGCAGGCTAAGTCTGTCCTTGGCACCTCGCCTTAGTCACCTCTCGGCTATCCAGTACTGTTGTGTTACATTCTCTGTACTTTGCCAATTCTTAATCTATAGTTCTAAGATATTCTAGACAAACTTCCCAGGTTACAAAATATAGCTGCCTTGAGCCCAGCCAGATTAAAGGCTTGGTATCTCATAAAAATGAGTTTACTTAAAGGATTAATCAGTGATAACAGTTTCAAGTCCAAGCCTTCTAGATAACATCTAGTCCTGAAATGTACAAACCCAAAGAAAAAACAGAGTAGGAGTTTTAGGCAGCCTTTGAGACCTATGAGCTTTTGGCCTACTCACAACACAGAAGTCAACTTGCAATCTAAGTCTAGGGTACTATGAAAACAGTAAGATATTTATTTGAAACTCACAATTTTTCAATCATTAGTGCATAACATATGGAACATTTTTCTTTAAATCGGGACATTTATAAAAGCTGCTGAACATATTTTCAGTGCCATTGACTTCTAACGATTCCATTGAGGGATTTTCCATGAAAACGAGAAAGTATAAGCTATACTCTGGCACAGATGTTATACTCAAGTCTGAAGGCAGCCAAGCACAGAGACAAAGGATATGGACTGTGGACTCATTTTTGGTTCAAATCATTGCTACTCAGTAACTACATGACTCTGGCAACTAGCTTAACCAATCTAAATCAAAGGTTCCTCTACCATAAAATAGAGATTAAAGAATAGAGAACTAGGAAGATTAAATGGAAAAATACATGTAAACCACTTGTATAGTCTAAGTACATAATAACTCAATAAATACTATTCATTAATATTAGTATTAATCAGCTCACAGTGCACTGAACATGTTTTTGATACTTACCATTAATAGTGGCTAAAATTAAACATCTTTTTAAGCTAATGAAGCATCAATTTTGACTTAATATATCTGGTTATTATATTCAAAATGAAAATGCATTTGAATCAGTTTTATTGAGATGGATGAAACTGGAGCCCATTATACAGAGTGAAGTAAGCCAGAAAGAAAAACACCAATACAGTATACTAATGCATATATATGGAATTTGAAAGATGGTAACGATAACCCTATATGCAAGACAGAATAAGAGACACAGATGCATAGAATAGTTTTACGGACTCTGAGGGAGAAGGTGAGGGTGGACGTTCTGAGAGAATAGCATTGAAACATGTATATTATCATATGTGGAACAGAACACCATTCCAGGTTCTATGCATGAGACAAATGCTCAGGGCTGGGGCAATGGGATGACCCAGAGGGATGGGATGGGGAGGGACGTGGGAGGAGGGTTCAGGATGGGGAACACATGTAAACCCATGGCTGATTCATGTCAATGTATGGCAAAAACCACTACAATATTGTAAAGTAATTAGCCCCCAACTAAAATAAATAAATTTATTTTAAAAAAATGAAAATGATTTTACTACTTTTTTATTATAAAAAACCTAGTCAGACATTCAAACCATAAACAAAAGTATAAAGGAAAAAATCACTCAAAATCTATACATGCAGAGATATACACTGTTCCTTTCTTAGTCACTAGGTTGTGCCCAACTTTTGTGACCCCATAGACTATAGCTCGCCAGGCTCCTCTGTCCATGGAATTCTCCAGGCAAGAATACTGGAGTGGGTAGCCATTCCCTTCTCCAGGGGATCCTCCTGACCCATTACTCCTTTAATAATAACACTTTTTTACAAAGCAGGATTAATCTACCAACTGTTTATTGATATTTTTTGAGATATAAATGCAAAGCTCTTGTTTCTTAACTTCTATTCACGAATCAGCCATGAAAATGGAAAGGAAGTTCTCTTTTTTGGATAAGCATGAGAGAGAAGAAGTGAAGTCTCTGTTCCCACTCTGAAAGCAAAAAATTATTAGTGGCTCAGTCATGTCCGACTCTGTGCCACCCCATGGACTCTAACATGCCAGGCTCCTCTGTCCTAGGGATTTTCCAGGTAAGAATACTGGAATAGGTAGCCACTCCCTTCTTCAGGGGATCTTCCCGACCCAGGGATCGAATCCATGTTTCCTGCATTGCAGGCAGATTCTTCACCATCTGAGTCACCAGGGAAGCCCGTTCCCATCCTGCCTGGGTTCAAATTCCAGATTTACTTCGTACTAGACATAACATCGTGGGTAAGTCACTTAAGCAATACATCTCAGCTTCGTTATCTGTGAAATGCAACTACTGGAAGGTTTAAAGGAATTAATACAGATAGTATTTGAAATAGTACCTAATACGTAGTAAGAAGAACATAAAAGTTAATTATTATATATGGTCTTAAAAGGTACCTGAGATATATTGTTATATAAATAAAAATCAGCTCATAGAACCAGTTATACATAATATTTCCCACATAAAAAGAACAATGTATATAATAATACATCTATTTATAGACATAAGCAAAAAAATATTTAAACAGCTCCATATAAAACTGCTAATATGAGTATCTTGAGGGACTTTCACTGGCTCTATAATGTTTTAAATTTTAGTTAATACAATCTTAATGTGTACCATTACTAAGAAATCAAAATAGTTCAGTTAAAAATGTATTTTTTGAACTAGGAAAAAGAAGAAAAAGAAAGTAGAGGACAACAACAAAACTCTTGGTTTTTAGAATGATGATATTAGTTATTAGGTTTTTGTGCTAAAGAGAGTTTGGATTTTACAAAATACAATATTAGTGGAAGTATATTATAATAGTAAGCCTAAAGTTCTAACTTCCTTCACTAAAGAGACATCATTCATGTTATGTAAAAACTATGCAAAAAGAAAAAGAAAACACTTAAGTACCCTTAAAATTGTTAATAAATACACCCCAGGTTGTTAAATTTAACAGAAAGGTGGCTGAAGCATTAACTACTAAATAATGACAAAACAATCTTAACATATTTCTGCTTCACTGAGACAAGGATTTCAAAATAAGCCTGAAGTACTTTTAATGCCCCCCACTGTATATATTCTACATAATATAGAGAGGAATGATCTCTATAAAACTTATAACTCTAAAACAAAGTTTCCAAATTTTGTTTAATATTGTATGGCACCTTTTCTCTCTGAGAATACAGTACCTATTGGCAGATCTCTTAACCTATTTTAGACTTAGTTTCCTCAGTTCTAAAATAGGGAAAATATTCCATGAAGATTAAGTGAGAATATGCAGTCCTCATGTAGAACATGAGAACAACAGTACTGAACTTTTTCATTCTATCACTGTCTGTTATATTATAGCCTAAAAAGAATAATCAATCTGATCATTAATACTATTTTGTCTCATGTGTAGACTGTGGGTTTTAGCACTTGATAAACATACTATTAGCTTGAAGTGAATTCTTAGGAAGTTAAAAATATCATATCTTATCTCTCCCACATGCCATTTCTGTCCAATATGTCTTTCTCAAAAGTCATCAGTTACATATAATATCCCAAATTTCTGACTTGTACTGGTGACAGATCTCCATGTATTGTGATGTCATCCAGTACTTGATGGTAATATTTCACATGATTTTTTTTTCTGGCTACAGTTGAAAGGGCACTTCCTGTTTGTGAAGTAAAGCCTACCATATTATCAAAATATGTAACTGAAGGGTTACAGCATGACTCCCTATGATTTTATTTCTATATCATTGTCTTAAATAGCAATGAGTAAGTCTTCTAAATTATGTTGTAAGACTTCTTGCCCACGAAGCAATATATTCTGTACTCTCATGGACAGAACTGTTAAAAGACCATCCTTGGAGTTTTCGGGTCTGTGGGGATATCGCTCCTATGAGCCCAAGGTTTACAGAACACTAGCTCCAATTCTGAGGAACGTCGACTTGGAAGGATTTGACATACTACTCTCAGATTATATTGCATTTGTGGAAAATTCAAGATACTGTTTCAAACTAAATTTTAATGATGAATTTACTGAAATATGTGTGAATACAATTCTGTACTGGGTTTTCGCCAGAAGAGGTAATCCTGACTTGGTGGAGCTGCTTCTCAAGAAGACAAAAGACTATGTTCAAGACAGAAGGTGTAACCTGGCACTGATATGGAGGTAATAATCTCCTATGTTTTCAACATGAAAGGAGAAAATTTCTCCTTAAGGGATTATACTACTCCTTTTTTTCTAAAATGTATATGCATAGTGACTATATAAGGAATCCTGACTTGATTGTCCATTCATTTGTTCATTCCTTCATTATTTATTCAATAGGATGTTGCCTATATGTACATTATTATGTGTCAATAAATTACTAGTGGTTTGCTCTGTAGAGCTTACATGTTAGTGCTCAAGATAACACAACGTTAGACAACCTAGATTTCTGCACCTAGTCAAAGACATTGCTTTTGTAATGCTGTGATCTCTTCTTTTTGAGAATACTAAGAATGCTTACCTATAATATCCTGTATATATACTGACTTCCAAAGTATAATTCAGAGTCTAAACACATATTCACTTAGTAATACTTATTAAACATAATAATTCTTGTTTTACGTAAATATCATTGGCAAATTTGACATCAAATTCTCTGGAGTTGACTAAAATCAAAGTCAAATACCTGATTCAATCTGCTATGGAATCACATTTAAACATAATCTACACATGGCAATCTAGCTAATGAATACTACTCAAGATCTTATCAGAATAAAATATCTAACATGACCTCTTTGTAGTCTGTAATACAGATTTTAAAGTTACTTAGTTTTCACTAACTCCAATTTAGTTTTTGGTTTTAGATATTCATTTGAATATCTAATGAACAGAATAGACGTGCATATGTTCATTCATTCAACAAAATATTTATCACCTTACTGTATATGATGCACTGTACTTAGCACAATGATAGAACTTTGTATGTAATGAAAAACAAGACAGATAAGATCAGTTTAAGACTAAACCAATTTCAATTCTGCCTGAAGCAGTGTTGTTTTCTTGATTGTGTATTATGTGAACCTATGTGGTGTTAGAGAACCACTAGATTACTTTCTTTAATAATAACCAATAATAACCCAAGTACAAAAACTGAGAGCTGAATTCTGCAATATCAATAAATAAAACTCCAAAACAGCACTTTTTGGTTGTTTTAAGGGCCATTATATATGCAACTATAGCAGAGATCAGCAGCTTCTACCAATGAGTATCACTAGCTGCACTGAGTAATGCCTTTGTGTATCCTTGACAGGCCCATGGGAAAGAAAAATGAAATGAAACAGAGGAAGGGAGGATTAAGTTTTTTACAAAGGTTAATGGGGGAGTGGAGGGGCAAGAAGGGAAAACTGAAAAGAAACAACAGAAACACATAGTGGGACGTAAGAGTGTGCCATTAACCACTGTTTAGATCAATTGTTTTAAGATTGATATATTTTGACTTAGATGCATCCTCAAGGTAAAACACATTACAGGTCAATTCTATGTACCACAGCTTTTTGGATCTTTCAGAGTCACAGAACTTTAAATTCAAATGAAACCTAAGAATTCATTACCAAATCTTCCCCAGCCCCTCTTCCTGGACAACAACTCCCATAATGTATCTCTGGTTGCTGCTCATCTGGTCTCTGCCCGAACAATGCTAGTAGTAGTGAGTTAACTATTTCCTGAGATAAACCATTCCTTTACCAGGGACCCTTCTCTGTCCTAGCTATCCACTTTCCCCTCATAGATTTTACCCAGTCCCACGACTTTAAATATGATCATACGTCAATGACTCCTAAATCTTTATCTCCAGCCCTGACCTCTCCTCTGAGCCCCAGACTTCTCTTATATTAGGCTATCGGCTCAACATCTGAAATTTAACAGGAACAAAAGAGAGTATCGATCTCAGTTACCCTCTGCCCGCCAACTTGCTCCTTCTCTTGAATTCTCTACTAGATAACAGCCTCTGTTGCACGGGTCAGAAATCTAGGACTTATTCTTGTTTCTTCTCTTTCTTTCACAACACATCAGCAAATCTTTCTCACTTTATCTCTAAAACATATCCCAATTTGTTATACTTTTCATCTCCTCCATTCCTAACCTAGGTGAAGCCACCATTACTTCTTACCTAGATAACTCCAAAAGACTCTTACTAGAAATTTTCCAGCTTCCATTCTTCCCTCTTACAATCCATTCTTGAGGCAGCAGCTCAAGAATGTAAAATAGGCCATACCATCCATGTTTAAAATCATCCAAAGTTTTCCCACTACCGGTAGAAAAAAATTCAAAATCAATATCCATTTTTAAAAATTCCCATACAATCTATCCCCAAATCCAACCTCCCAAATCTATTCTTATGTCACTCTTGAACACTATATTCCAAGCATGTATTGGTTGTCCACCATATACTCTTGCTAAAAGTAAGCTCCAGGAGGAACTTCCCAGGCGTCCAGCGGGTAAGACCCTGTGCTTCAAATGCAGGGGTGCAAGTGTGATCCCTGCTTGAGAGACTAAGATCCCACATGCCATGTGGTGTGGCAAAAAAAATAAATAAAGTTAAAAATATGCTCCATGAAAGGAGGAATTTTGACTACTTCTTCAACAGTGAATCCTCAGTGCCTAGAACTATCCAGCTACATAGCAAGTGGTTAATCAAGATTGCATTAGATGAAAAAGTGAATTTTTATACAGTGTTATTAGATTCTTCTTTCTCATACTGCACCGAATTCTGTCTCCATTTCTCCAACTCTGCCCCCAGAAATATAAAGGACAAAGTCTACTCATTCTGTCTCCTATATGAAAACCTCTCAAATATTTGAACACAGTTATTATGTCCCCATAAAGAATATCTTAAGTTTCCTATGATCTGTTGTTCTTTATTTCTATAACAGCATCATTCTTTGGTCGCCTTCTCTTGTATACACTCCAGTTTGATAATTTCCCTAATACAATCGTAAAGTGTATAAATAGGACCCTGGCAAAAAAGAGACAGAATTAGTGAGGGAAAGGATCTTAAAAAGTTTGTTCATTTTATTTTTGCTTATTTATTATAGCAAAAATAAATGCCACTGTATGACAGACTGTAAGTGGTTAAAGAGCGATAATATCATTCAGTTAAAATAATAGCAAGCATTTAGCATTTTCTAAGTACTAGGCATTGTGTTAGTTGTTGGGGATACAAAAACAAAGTAGATATATTTCCTGATTTTGGAGAGCTCACAGACTAGTAAGCAGGCCATGAAAAGAATAATTACACTATAAATTCAGAAACAGAAGTATGTACAGGTAGAAAGAACATAGGATATTGTTAACACTATTGGGGAGGAGCAGATGTCTAGAAGGCTCTTTAGAAGTATGTCTTAAATTGAGATTAAAAGAGAAAAAGGAGTCTTCCCTGTCTTTCCCTTGAAGAAATGTAATCTAGGCAGAGAGAGGCTGACTAAAGCTGAGAGGGACACAAACACATTTTATCCATTGACTACAGGCAACTGAGCAACTGCTAGAGAATGAGATGGAAATCAAGTAATAGTGAGCAATAAGGCCTCAAAGTGAAACTATGAAAGATTTTGTAGGCCATACTAAGAATCTAAAATTTACACCATGGGTGATGCCCAGTCAGTGAAGATCAGGATTGTAGTATGAAAAGATTAATCAGCTCCCATCTGAAGACGGGATTGTGGGAAAAAAGGCTGCAGCTGGAGCAGACACACCAGTTAGAAGACTGCTCAATCACTCCGTACAACAGCAGTTCCAGAATTTCTATGTAGAAAAGGTTGAGGGACACATCTGATTGAAAAGACGGAGGTGGTTAGAGGAGCTGCTTGAAGCTGAATTTGCATAGCATGCCCAGTGTGCTAACTAAGATTATATGTGTATTTACAATAACTTGGGAGGAAGAACTAATTCTGCTCTACCACCACCACCCCACACATAGCCCCTAGCCACCCTTTGTTATCACAAGTGTCCAGGTAAATTATACTGAGGACTTAAACTAAAACAATAGCAATGGGAAGAGAAAAGATATTACTAAACAAAATAACAAGAATTACAGTAGGTGATCAGAAGTAGAGAATGAAAGAGGAAGAAGAGTTATTCTTCTTATTTATAAATTTTGAGACTGGTTGATGATTGTATTAGTTTCCTTCTGCTGCTGTAACAAACTGCCACAAACTTAGCGGCTTAAAACAAGATAAATTTATTATTTTATATTTCTGATGATCAAAAGTCCAAAATGAGGCTACACTGGCTCATATCAAGATGTCACAAGGCAGATTCCTGCTGGAGGCTCCAGCTAGAGGCCTTAGCTGCTTTTGCCAGCTTCTAAAGCCTGCCTACATTTCTTGGTTCATTTGTATGGAACCATGAAAGACCATCAACAGCCAAAGCAATATTGATAAAGAAGAAAAAAGCTGGAAGTATCATGTGCCCTGATTTCAAACTTTACTACAAAGCTATAGTCATCAAAACTGTATAGTACTGACATAAAAAAAGAGATACATATATCAATGGAACAGAATCGAGTGTCCAAAAATAAACCCATCCTTTTATGGTCAACCAATCTATAACAAAGTAAGCAAGAATATACAATGGGGAAAAGACAGCGTCTTCAATAAATAGTGTTGGGAAAACAGGATAACTAAACACAAACTGACCACATTCTTCCACTATATACAAAAATAAACTCAAAATTTATTTAAAACTGAAATATGAGACCAGAAATCATGAAACTTCTAGAAGAAAACAAAGGGGGTCCATGATTTTACATCAGCCATAGCAATATTTTCTTAAATACATATCCTCAGGCAAAGGCAATAAAAGCAAAAATAAACATATGGAACTACATCATACTAAAAAACCTTTTGGATAGCAAAGGAAAGCATCAACAAAATGAAAAGGCAACCTACTGCGTAAGGAGAGATATGCACAATATACCCAATCAGAAGTTAATATCAAAAACACGTAAAGAATTCAATAATATAAAAATAAAATTTTGGAAAAGGGCTGGAGACCCAATAGGTGATTTTCCAAGGAAGACATACACATGGCATATAGACATGAAAAGAGGCTGAACATCACTAGTATCAGCATGTGTGCACATGAGCACACAAATTCAGTCAGTTCAGTTCAGTCACTAAGTCATGTCCGACTCTTTGTGACCCCATGAACCGCAGCACATCAGGCCTCCCTGTCTATCACCAAATCCTGGAGTTTACCCAAACTGTTGTCCATTGAGTCGGTGATGCCATCCAGCCTTCTCATTCTCTGTTGTCCCCTTCTCCTCCTACCTCCAATCTTTCCCAGCATCAGGGCCTTTTCAAAAGAGTCAGCTCTTTGCATCACATAGCCAAAGAACTGGAGTCTCAGCTTCAACATCAGTCCTACCAATGAACACCCAGGACTGATTTGCTTTAGGATGGAATGGCTGGATCTCCTTGCAGTCCAAGGGACTCTCAAGAGTCTTCTCCAACACCACAGTTCCAAAGCATCAATTCTTCGGTGCTCAGCTTTCTTTACAGTCCAACTCTCACATCCATACATGACCACTAGAAAACCCATAGCCTTGACTAGATTGACCTTTGTTGACAAAGTAATGTCTCTGCTTTTTAATATGCCGTCTAGGTTGGTCATAACTGTCCTTCCAAAGAGTAGGTGTCTTTTAATTTCATGGCTGCAATCACCATCAGCAGTGATTTTGGATCCCCCCAAAATAAAGTCAGCCACTATTTCTACTGTTTCCCCATCTACTTGCCATGAAGTGATGGAACCGGATGCCATGATCTTAGTTTTCTGAATGTTAAGATTTAAGCCAACTCTTTCACTCTCCTCTTTCACTTTCATCAAGACGTTCTTTAGTTCTACTTCAATTTCTGCCATAAAGGTGGTGTCATCTGCATATCTGAGGTTATTGATATTTCTCCCGGCAAGCTTGATTCCAGCTTGTGCTTCCTCCAGCCCAGCATTTCTCATGATGTACTCTGCCTATAAGTTAAACAAGCAGGGTCACAATATACCCTCTTGACGTACTCCTTTTCCTATTTGGAACCAGTCTGTTGTTCCATGTTCAGGTCTAACTGTTGCTTCCTGACCTGCATACAGGTTTATCAAGAGACAGGTCAGATGGTCTAGTATTCCCATCTCTTTCAGAATTTTCCACAGTTTATCGTGATCCACACAGTCAAAGGCTTTGGCATAGTTAATAAAGCAGAAATAGATGTTTTTCTGGAACTCTCTTGCTTTTTTGATGATCCAGCAGATGTTGGCAATTTGATCTCTGGTTCCTGGGCCTTTCCTAAATCCAGCTTGAACATCTGGAAGTTCACGGTTCACATATTACTGAAGCCTGGCTTGGAGAATTTTGAGCATTACTTTACTAGCGTGTGAGAGGAGTGCCATTGTGCGGTAGTTTGAGCATTCTCTGGCATTGCCTATGAATAGACAAAAATATAGGACACTGAAAGATAAACTTCCCAGGTCGGTAGGTGCTACTGCAGATCAGTGGCGAAATAACTCCAGAAAGAATGAAGGGATGGCGCCAAAGCAAAACCAACACCCATTTTTGGATGTGACTGGTGATAGAAGCAAGGTCCAGTGCTGTAAAGAGCAATATTGCATAGGAACCTGGAATGTTAGATCCATGAATCAAGGCAAATTGGAAGTGGTCAAACAGGAGAGGGCAAGAGTGAACATTCAACATTCCAGGAATCAGCGAACTAAGATGGACTGGAATGGGTGAATTTAACTCAGATGACCAGTATATCTACTACTGGGGGCAGGAATCCCTTAGAAGAAATGAAGTAGCCATTATAGCCAACAAAAGAATCTGAATGCAGTACTTGGATGCAATTCAAAAACAACAGAATGATCTCTGTTTCCAAGGGAAACAATTCAATATCACAGTAATCCAAGTCTATGCTATGACCAGCAACGCTGAAGATGCTGAACGGTTCTATGAAGACTTACAAGTCCTTTTAGAACTAACACCCAAAAAAGATATCCTTTTCATTATAGGAGACTGGAATGCAAAAGTAGGAAGTCAAGAGACACCTGGAGTAACAGGCAAATTTGGCCTTGGAGTACAGAATGAAGCAGGTCAAAGCCTAATAGAGTTTTGCCAAGAAAACGCGCTGGTCACAGCACATATATGAGCGAAATGCAAATTAAAACCGTAATGAGATCACTTCCCACTTGTCAGAATGTTTGTTATCAGAAGACAACAAATAAGTGTTAATGAAAAGAAAAGGGAAACTTTGTGCACTGTTGCTAAAAATGTAGCCTGTGTGAACAGCCGAATCACCCCAAAAAGAACAAAAATGGGGAAAACATGACACTCAACAGCTCACAAAAAGGACAAGTTTACAGCATGAAGCTGAGGTGAGAAGGCAGAGTGTCATCTTGTTCACATGTATCAGGCAACTCCCATTTTTACACTGTCCTGCACAAGTTCACGAATTATCATCAAAGTGATGTGAAGACTGATTTCAGGGATACAAGTAAATTCTAATGAGTAGACAAATTCATAAATAAACTCTGTAAAACACAAGGACCGACTGTACAACTGAATTATTGCACAGAAATTTCATGAAAATTGGAGAGCTGCTCAGAATTAAGGCACGCTGAAGTTCTTAGGGTGCTCAGGAGAGTAACCATACTGATAAATTTTAAATGTTTAAGTTAGATGTTCATGAAAAGAATAAAAGCAGTATGTGGAGAAAACAAAAAAATGTACACTGTGCAGTCACTGTGGAAAACAGTATGTAGGCTCAAAAATTAAAAATAGAGTTACCATAGGCTATAGTGGGATTCCCTGGTGGCTCAGAGGTTAAAGAGTCTGCCTGCAATGTGGGAGACCCAGGTTCCATCCCTGGGTCAGGAAGATCCCCTGGAGAAGGAAATGGCAACCCACTCCAGTATTCTTGCCTGGAGAATCCCATGGACGGAGGAGCCTGGTGAGCTACAGTCCACGGGGTCGCAAAGAGTCAGACACGACTGAGTGATTCACTTTCACTTTCTTTAGGATTCACCAAGTCCACTTCTGGGTATTTACGTGAAGAAAATGAAAACACTAATTCAAAAAGATACATGCATGTCTATGTTCATTGCAGCATTATTTACAGGAGCCAAGATATGGAAGTAACCTAAGTAACCATAGTAGATAAGTCATGTCTATGTATATACACATAAATACAATGGATTATTATTCATCCATAAAAAAGAATAAAATCTTGCGATTTGTGATAACATCAACAGACTTAGAGGATATTACACTAAGTTAAATAATCCAAATAGAGAAAAACAAATACTGTACGAGTTCACTTACATGTGGAATCTAAAACACAAAACAAATGAACATCAACAACAAAAAGAAACAGACTCATAGATACAAACTATTGGTTTCAGGGCAGCAGGGTTAGGAGCTGGGAGAAATAGGTAAAGGAGATACCTAAGGAGATTAGAAGGTACAAACTTCAAGTTATGAAATAAGTCATGGGGATGTAATTTACAGCATCGGGGATATAGTCAGTAATATTGTAATAACTTTGCACAGTAACAGATGATGAATTGTAGTGATCAGTTCATAATGTATTTAAATATCAAACCACTATGTTGTATACCTGAAACCAATATAATATTGCCTGTTAACCACACTTCAATTAAAAATATAAATAAAATAAAATTGACAAATGCCCTCACTGCACCTTCTCAGCACTGCCATACTTATCCTGCCTTACTTTTTTCTTTTTCCCCACAATATTTATCAGAACTTCTAACATACTATATAATTATCTTGTTTGCCATGTTCATTCTGTATTGTTTGTTTCCCCACACTACTGTACTAGCAAGAAAGGAGGTATCTTTGATTTGTTCACTCATATATCCCAAGTACCCACAAGAGTGCCTGGCATACAGTATATGCATTCAGTAAGTATTTGTTGCATAAATTAATAGACAGTAATTCATGTTACTGTCAAAAATGAAATTGCCTGAGAACAGTTAGTCAGATGAAAATTAGTCAAAAGGCCACATTTACGTTACTTAGATGTTAAGGGCAGAGAAAGAGGGATCAGTGAAAGAGGGTTGAGAAGGGATAGTCAAAGAGGTACCTACATCTTAAAGAGAATGGCCCCTACTGAGCCATGGGAAAATATCTCAAGAAAGTCAACTGTGTCAAATATCAGAGATAAAATTATTGTGAAGAAACATATATCAAATTGGCAGTCAGACCAAAAGAGAAATACTAGGAAACATTTTAGAAAATAATTATTATAGCTGCAAAATGGAATCAGTGTCTGCATATCTCTATGGAAATATTATATCCCATTTTGTAACTGTGTATATGACAGGTTTTCAGATACAGAGGGTTCAGTTCATTAAGCTCACATTTAAAAACTGATTCTTGATTGCTTGCCTCCCTCCATCCATATAAGTACTGTTATAATTAACTGTCAGTACAGATTAAGCAAATTTTGGTTTACAATAACATGTTCTTTAAACATGAGGATTAATCATATGCCATTTGGGTACAGACTAGACTTTCAAATCTCATTTTAAACCTATGTGAGTTTTAGTTATGTGCCAACATTTTTGGTTCAAAATGTCTTCTACAGGTAATCTTAATCTTAATATCTTAAAATCAGCTAATATCTCTAAATCTTAAAAAGGGACAGTTTTGGTCTTTTTTGCCCCCTAAGTCCCCTGGATCCCCATACTTATAAGACTCTTAAGTCAAATATCTTAAGAGTTAGCAAGATGAATAAATGAGATTGTTCTTGAAAATTCTAAGTGATTGCACTTCACCAAAAATATTATTAGGCCCAAAGCTATAGAATAAATTAATAATATTTTAATATTATTAAAATTAAGTGTTTTAATTTTAATTAATTAAAATTAATAATACTTTTCAGGACAATAGTACAAAAGTCAATTAACATATTCTTGAGTGTATCTCCTATGGGCCAAGCATTATTCTAGGCATTTGGGGATATAATAGCATACTAAACAGACAAAAAGCATTGCCCCATAGAACTTAAAATTTTATAGTTTATCTTGCCTACCCGTTAATTTTGAAGATAAGAAAATGAAAGATTAGAGACATTAAGCAAGTTGTCCAAAATGATAAGGGCTTAATGGAGCTATGTACAAAGAGCCATGAGGACTAAGACAAAATCAGGCAATCCAAGAAGACTTTGCAAAAGAGTTTATTTGACAGAGTCTTATACAGTCAGCAAGACTTGTCCCAGAATTGAAAGTGGAAGGGAAGAACACACACAAATCCAAGAAACATAGAAAAGTTGGAGGCAGTTGTGATTTGGGAAAGTGAATGCCAGTAATCAGGAGAAAGAATACAGAGGTAGTTTAGAAATTCAATTTTGCATATGTGTTAGAAGTATTTGTGAAAACGATGAGATGTTAAGGACAATACTGATCTGGAGATGACTCTAGGAGAGAGTTTATGCACTTCCCTGGCGGCTCAGAGGGTAAAGCATCTGCCTGCAATGCGGGAGACCTGGGTTTGATCCCTGGGTGGGGAAGATCCCCTGGAGAAGGAAATGGCAACCCACTCCAGTATTCTTGCCTGGAAAACCCCATGGATGGAGAAGCCTGGTGGGCTACAGTCCATGGAGTCGCAAAGAGTCGGACACGACTGAGCGACTTCACTTCCAATTTTATATAGAATTAAAAGGATATATATAGTATCACCAGCAGAGTGTTAACAAAATCTTACTTCTTAATTTCTAAAATGCTATTCTGCACTGCACATTTTTTTTTAATCATAAAATCTTGGCATTTCAGAGCTCAGTGAAGCTTTGAAGATAGACTTTTGGTCTAGTAATTTTCATGCTGTACTTTTCGGAGTTCCTGACAAGAACCACAGGGGAGGTCTCTAGGACCCCAAATACACTTCAACGAGAGAACTTATCTAATACAGAACATACATTTTACATAGCAAGTTCTTGCATAACAATACTGCAGTGTTGTTTATGTCTGTAAATGAAACATTCTTTCCAATCTTTTTATTGCCAAACATCCACTAATCATTCAAGTCTTAGCTCCAGGATAATCTATAGGCAATGAGTATTCTAGGTAGAGTTGGGTGCCTCTCCTCAATGCTTTTACAGTATCTTAAGCATGTCTCTATCATAGCAATTATCATCTTTTATTGAAGTTTTGAAAATTATCCTAATATTTATAGATTGTATGTGGTTTTGTGGACTATATAAGTATTTTATTAGATCAATCAAGAGAATTCCAGAGACAGGACTATGAGCAAAATTTCCTTTTCTTTAGTCCTAAAATCCATGTTTACTTGGCCAAATCAAGGCTTGATAATTAATTAAAACAATCCCCTATGGTTGATTCTACCACGTCCTATCTACATATCTTGACCAATTTAATAGCGAACATAAATGTCCATGAAATGAAACGACTTCAAGAACTACATGCATTAGAAAAAATAAAATTTTCATTTCTGTCATAATGGAGCATCAATTTTCAAGTCCAGCCACCATATAGTACTCCCGGAAAAGCAAGATTGCAGAGAACTCTCAAAACTCTACTGAAGAAGGAAAATTAAATTATGTCCTTGAGAGACCTGATATGGCCCTCATCATAATTTACATTTCTTCAACCTGAAAATACCAATTCTAATTTTATTAAAGTGAAAAAATAGAACTAGGATGGTTATACTTTTTCCTTTTCAGTCTAATTTTCAAACTCAATTCAATCCCAAGCCTGATACATGATGAAGAACAACAAAAACAAACAGATATCAAAAGGGTCACATAATTCTGTTCTATTACAAAGTGAAATGCAAAAGTCTGTCCTTCTAGTCCATTTTTGATTTTCTAGAGCTACATCAGTTTCATAATGCTACTTCTAATCACTATGGATTTCTCAAATGAGAGACAGAATTGCTATCACTAAAGGTAAATACTTTCCACACAATATAAATCTTTTTATTTGTTTTTACAAGTGTAAAGGAGGTTTAAGTATGTAGCAGGAGCTTTCTTATTTTTTGACCTAGATTCAGAGTGGAAAACTCTTTTTAAGATATATTATACATAAAGGTCAAGTTACATTAAAGTTATTTAAGATATTTGTTATTTAAGATAATACTATGATTTTAAGACAAAGAGTTTACCACATTTTTTAATTCTACATTCAATGAGGTCTTGTTTGTTTGTCTGGTTCACAGAACTTTCACTCCAGTATACTGTCCAAACCCAGTAAATGGCATCACACCATTAAGTTACGTAGCTGAGATGAGACAATCCAATATCTTAAAAGTACTCTTGCAATATGGAATCTTAGAAAGAGAAAAAAACCCTATTAACACTGTGTTAACAATATTGTTCGACCCTTCAAGAGTGAGACCAACGGTTGATCATGAATTGGTAGTCATCCAGGAAGATGCCAAAACATGTTTAGTGCTCTGTTCCAGAGTGCTTTCTAGCATTCCAGTCAGCAAAATAGAGGTAAGCAAAATAATGTACTTTGCACTTTGACTCAATTATTGATCAAGTTTAAGACAGAACTGTGAGGCAAGAATAAAGTTAATTTTAAATCTTTGGATCCAGTGAAAAATTAATCACTGAGTATATGCTTATAAATTAAAAACAAGTGGAATCCCAATGATCTTGAACATTAACTCTTGTAGTTCATAATTGTATATCTTCTAAATATGAAATAATTTTTAAAAGTTAAATTTATAGTTTATTTTAGCATTTATTAAGTTGATGTATGTTATTATTACATCCTAATCACATGATAACCTGTTTATTAGGATTTCTATATCTATTAAAATCACAACTAATTAAAATTTTAACAGACTTCTTCTCCTATAGAATATTTTAAAATGAAAGTTGCATTTGTCCCCACATAAAATCACATACCAAGAAACACATTTTGCTTTTCAAAATCCCTGAACAATTTTAAGCATGAAAATAGAAAAGCTTTAAATATTTGTTCAGTTGAAAATATCTATCCCTCAGAAATATGAAGAGTTTCTCCTTGTTAAGGTTTAGGGAAAAAAACACAAACAAACCATGTGACGGGCATGTCCACCCTGTCAAAATGAACTGCAAGTTTTAGCATTAAACTGTATCAAGTTTATTAGTGTCAAAAAATACGTCTGCTTAAGATAAAGAAGGTAGCCCTATAAATTTAAACCAGTCACATTACTAAAGCATCTAGCAATTCCCCTTGTGTTTAAAGCTGTGACTTCAAAAATAAACTCCTAAGAAATATAATTCAGTTGCATCTTTAATTTTCTTAAGCCTCAACTATGTATATCAGTCAAACACCCCTGGGCCAATTGTAAGGAGGGCAATTGGTCAAATTGTAGCTCAGCTGGTAAAGAATCTGCCTGCAAGGCAGCAGATGGGGTTAGATCCTTGGGAAGATCCCCTGGAGAAGGAAAATGCAACCCACTCCAGTATTCTTGCCTGGAGAATCCCATGGACAGAGGAGCCTGGCAGGCTACAGTCCATGGGGTCACAAGAGTCGGACACCACTTAGTGACTAAACCACCAGCACCATTTTAGCAACCAATTTTTAACCATTTTGGCAACCAATTTTAGGAATTTGCTTGTCCTTGTCTAGTGTTAATTTTGTACCATTATTATAGGACATACTGATTCTCAGCCATCTCTGTGAATGCTATTCCTGAAGTACACTCAAAACAGAACAGTATCAGTAGTAGGATAGAGTGAGTTGATCAAAATCTTTGCATGAAGGGCAAAGTTAAAGCTGGATTCCAATCAACTGCAGTTTAGTAAGTGAAGTGGCATTGAGCAAGAAGGTGAAAGACGGCAAAAAAACCACCTTAAAGAACACTTCAAATAACCTGCTTTGCATTACCACATTTCCCAGTTTTACTGTAAATATACATATAGATATCTTTACTTCTAGACCACAGTTCTGTGAGCCCAGAGACTATGTCTGTTTTGTGTAGCCTAACAATTATGCTAAGCACCAAGCTCACTGCTGAGTATACACAAGATATTCTTTAAAAAATTATTTACTGATGAAAAATTATATATCATTTAAGTTAGTGTCATGCACTCTGTAGAGAAGTAATACAGACTTTTACTTTTACTTCTGTATCAGCATAATAACATTTGTCTTCTAGAACTAAAGATTTAAAATGTTACCTTAACTAAACCTTAAAAAGTCATCTTCATGGGGATGGACCCTTTGTCAGATCTTCCCGTGATTCAGCAGTATGAAGTTTTACTCTACAATGATTGGAACTACCTGGCAGATTTATGTTGTCTGTGTGTGTGTGTGCTTAGTTGCTTAGGTCATGTCTAACTCTTTGTGACCCTATGGACCATAGCTTCTAAAGGTTCCTCTGTCCATGGGGATTCTCCAGACAAGAATACTAGAGTCCTCTCCTCCAGGGGATCTTCCCAACCCAGGGACCAAATCTGTATCTTCTTATATCTACTGCATTGGCTAGAGCCTCCTGGGACCCCAAACCAACTAAATCAGAAATTCAGGAACAGAACCTCAGCACTGATATTTTCTAAACTCTCCTAGATAATTTCAGTTTATGGTCAAATTGACAACACTCTAGAGGAGAAGCTAATAAACCATAAGAATATGATCTGTCTAAAATTAAAAACACAGATTCACTGTTTTAAGAAATAAGTTTTGTGTCCTTAGGCACAAAAGACGTTAAACTTTATAGTGATTTTGTGAATAAAATGGGTATAAAAATTCTTGACTCAGGTAAAAATGTTTTGGGAAAGAAAAGCATTATAAGAGTTAATAAACTTAAGATACAATATTGTGAATTCAAATAAAAAATTAAAACGTTTATAATTTGGACAAATGCAGTGATCTATATTACAAAGTTAAAATATTTCTCTTTTCTTTAGATGGAGATAAGTTTAGGAGCACGTCCAATTATTTCAAATTGGCTGGACTACATTCCTTCAACAAGATACAAAGATCCATGTGAACTAGTACATCTTTGCAGAATTACTATCAGGGCTCAACTACTATCCAAAAATATGCTCCCAAATGGAATATTTTCACTTCTAATTCCTGTTCGTCTACAGAACTATCTGAATTTACAAAGCTAATGCACATCTTTTTGGCATTCTTTAAGGCTGCTCACTGTTGTATGGTTTAGAAGTTAATAAACTATTAACTTCACACAAATTTTTACTGCACTGAACATTTCATTAGAAAATATATTTTCACATAACATACTAAATGAATCACTTTTAAATCAGTATATGGCTGTACCCATTACTTATCTATATAGTGGAACAAATTATATTCATTTTTATAACATTATATGTTTACCGTTTTATTCCATTTTTAAAAGTTATTTTGGTTTTGGAGCATTCTTATTACTTGTGGAAAATCTGGTTATATTACTATTCTGAGTTATGAAGCTTTTACTATCAGTTTGTCCTAGGTTAGGTAAATATTATTTTATATTTTGTATTCATAATAACAAACGTTTATTGAGTTAGTTGCAAATAAAACACAGTGCCTGGTAGTAGGGAATAATTAATTAAATTAATAGGTGATCCATTCCTTGAGAGAATTTATAATTCTGTAGCAGCCATGGTCACAAACCATACAGGGCAAAGAATTAGTCAACCAAAGTGCTGGGAGTAGGATGACAGATATGTATTATGCCTGGAAATAATTAGCTTTAAATTACAACATGGAGCTTGAGTGTTTTGGTATATGATACCTCTCAATACTAGACTAGCAGTAGTCTTTTTAGTGAGATATAGTTGCATATAACATTAAAGGAGTTTCAGGTATAAACATAATGATCCAATAAATTTATCTACTGTGAAATAATCACCATAAAAGTCCAGTTAACGTCCATCATCACACATTACACTTTTTCTTGTGATGAGAACTCAAAATCTACTCTCTCAGCATCTTTGAAACATACAATACAATATTAACTATAGTCACCAGACTGCATATTACATCCTCAGGACATATTTATAACTGAAAGTTTGCAACTTTTGGCCACATTCACCCATTTCATCCACCCCCAAATTATATGCATTTTAATAGAAATAAAGAAACCATTTTGACCCAACATCACATCAGTTAAATCTGCATACTCTTTGGTAAGAAAGGAACTTGTTATCTTAAAAAGAAACAACAACAATGTATTCTATGATAGTTTTTTAGCTCTCTGCTTTTTTAATATCTAGAGTATTAGACCCTTCTTTACATAACTAGAGAGAAGTCAAACTGTTGAAAAATGAGAACTGGGAGAAAATTCTCCATGGGTCTCTCATGTTATGAGCAGAGGAACTGATTGCCTTACTCGTGACTATCTTTTTAAGGATGTTTGTATAGTGAGCGGCCTTAGAAAATAGAGATAGTGGCTCCCTCTGAGCAGAGGGAAGGTTTGCTAAGTGTCTAATGTAATAAAGGCAATGTTTTCCTCTGGGAAAATAAATGGTCAGGCAGGTATGCTTAGAACTCATTTTAAAGGACTGGAGTTTTGAAAGCTTGGGGTTCTTCAGCTATAACACCAATCTACGGTGTGCATATCTACCTGCACAACTACACATCTGACGATGGGAGTATGCGGAACCAACACAAACAAGAAGCTCATGCTTCATGCTTCACCACTAGTAATAAAGTCCTTTGTCTGACCCAGTCTTTTGTCTTCTGACAGCAAACATGATACTACAGGAAACTAAACTGCTACTTTGCACGTAAGTTGAGAATCTTAGATGCTTCACAGTCCTTGGCAATGAGAATCTGTTCCCCACCTAATCACTGTATTTAGATTCATTTCAGTAGATACTAGCAGACAGTATCTATTCTGTCTATCTGCAATCTGGGGACTATCAAAATTTTGACAATTCATAAGAAAAGAGTAGGTATTATTTCAGTTTTATAGTAAGGTAAAACGATTCCTTAAGTTTCTTAAGAACAGAATAGAAATAGCAAAGTAACAATATAATGAGATCACTTGCTTTTCCTCTCCTTTTACTTTTATTCCTTTAACTGCATCACAGGGTTGCATTATAGAAATGCTTATTTATTATACTTAAACCCATGAACCTCCAGATGTTCAAGCTGGTTTTAGAAAAGGCAGAGGAATCAGAGATCAAATTGCCAATATCTGCTGGATCATCGAAAAAGCAAGAGAGTTCCAGAAAAACATCTATTTCTGCTTTATTGATTATGCCAAAGCCTTTGACTGTGTGGATCACAATAAACTGTGCAAAATTCTGAAAGAGATGGAAATAGCAGACCATCTGACCTGTCTCTTGAGAAACCTGTATGCAGGTCAGGAAGCAACAGTTAGAACTGGACATGGAAGAACAGACTAGTTCCAAATAGGAAAAGTAGTACATCAAGGCTGTATATTGTCACCCTGCTTATTTAACTTATACGCAGAGTACATCATGAGAAACGCTGGGCTGGATGAAGCACAAGCTGGAATCAAGCTTGCTGGGAGAAATATCAATAACCTCAGATACGCAGATGACACCACCCTTATGGCAGAAAGTGAAGAAGAACTAAAAAGCCTCTTGATGAAAGTGAAAGAGGAGAGTGAAAAAGTTGGCTTAAAGCTCAACATTCAGAAAAATAAGATCATGGTATCCGGTCCCATCACTTCATGGCAAATAGATGGAGAAACAGTGGAAACAGTGGCTGACTTTGTTTTTTGGGCTCCAGAATCACTGCAGATGCTGATTGCAGCCATGAAATTAAAAGACGCTTACTCCTTGGAAGGAAAGTTATGACCAACCTAGATAGCATATTAAAAAGCAGAGACATTACTTTGTCAACAAAGGTCCATCTAGTCAAGGCTACGGTTTTTCCAGTAGTCATGTATGGATGTGAGAGTCGGACTATAAAGAAATTGAGCACCAAAGAATGATGCTTTTGAACTGTGGTGTTGGAGAAGACTGTTGAGAGTCCCTTGGACTGCAAGTAGATCCAACCAGTCCATCCTAAAGGAGATCAGTCCTGGGTATTCATTGGAAGGACTGATGTTGAAGCTGAAACTCCAATTCTTTGGCCACCTGATGCGAAGAGCTGACTCATTTGAAAAGACCCTGATGCTGGGAAAGTGTGAAGGCAGGAGGAGAAGGGGACGACAGAGGATGAGATGGTTGGATGGCATCCTCGACTCAACAAACATGAGTTTGGGTAAACTCCAGGAGTACGTGATGGACAGGGAGGCCTGGTGTGGTACAGTTCATGGGGTCGCAAAGAGTCGGACATAACTGAGTGACTAAACTGAACTGAAACTACATTTAATTATGATTGTACATATTTTAAGCTCATAAATAAATATACAGGAAGTTCAAACAACACAAAATGTATTCATATTTGAAAATTTTACCAGTAGCATATAAGACAGTTAATTTTTTTGGTTGAAAATACGTGTTAATATGAAGTAAAAAAATAATCACCTTTAATCTCTTTTTTCTTTTTTGGCCAGGTCATGCAGCTGGCAGTGTTTTAGTTGCCTAACCAGGGATCTAATCTGAGAGCCTGGCAGTCAGAGGGTTTAGTACCAACCATTGGACCACAAGAGAACTCCCTGAAATTTCTTTCTGCTGGAATTATTATTTCTATATTTCTCAACATGGTTGATGGAATCACCACCTAGAATCATATTTAACTCTTCATTTCTGTATTAATTTGCTAGGGCTGCCATAACCAAGTACACAAACTAGATAGCTTAAAACAATAGTAATTTATTATCTCACAGTTCTGGAGCCCAGAATTTCCAAACTGAACTGTTAGTAGAACCACACTCCTTCTGAAGCCTGTAGGGGAATGCTTCCTTGTCTCTTCCTAATTTCTGGTGGTTTCAGCAATCTTTGGCATTCCTTGGCTTGTAGATGTATCACTCCAATCCTCTATCTTCACATGGTGTTCTCTGAGTCTTTGTCTTCACATAGTAATCTTATAAGGACCAGTCATACAGGGGTCCACCCTTCTTTAGAATGATCTCATCTTAACGCACTGCATTTGAGATGATCCTATTTCCAAATAAGGTCACATTCTGAGGTGCATGGGGTTAGGATTTTATGTTTCTTTTTCAAAAAGACACACTTCAACCCATAACACCTTTCCCTCACTAAAAAATCAGGTAAGTCATGAATCATTAATCTGGTTAAATGAGCACAAAATCTCCTTAATATCTTTCAAATCAATGTTTTCTCTACTCCACCAGACACTCCACCATCTCTATTCTCCTCGTTTACACACACATACCACCTGTTCTTACTCCATTCTCACTGTTGTCTCCTTTACACACACACACACACACACACACACACACCTGTTCTCACTCCATTCTCGTTTCTACACTTAACCATCAATTATCTTCTGCACTACTTAAAGTTTCTTAAACTATCTCATCTGTTTGGTTTCAACCACAGATCTCCAAACCATTTATGCTATCACCCAGACGACCTTTCAAAAGAAAAATCTAATCGTGTTATTCCTCTACCACCATCATCCCCTTCTACTCTCCAGCAAACTCTTTTGTCATCTGAAGGAGAAACTATATAAAGCAGCTTCTTCAACCTTTTGCCACTCTCCTATGCACTCTATCCCCCAGATAAACCAAACTGCTTCTGGTGTCACATCTTTTTGCTTTTACACATGGTGATCCTTAACTAAAATGCTCTCTGTTTCTGAGCACTTAACATATTTTACTACTCTTAAACTTCCCTGAGCCACGAAGAATTGCAAACATTTTTTGGTGCTCTTACCCTTATTTTCCTCTACTATTGTGCTTATCACATGGTGTTCCAACCCTTGTATGTGTGCTTTTTTTCTCCTAACTACACCTGAAGTCTACCTCAAGGTCAGACATCTTTTGTGCACCTAGCACACAGTATGTTGTCTGTTCCACAGTAAATATTATCCGATTAGATTTTTCAAGACTTTTTTTCTTTTTGCATTAAGACTTACTCTGAAACTTTCACTGGAAAGGAAACATTTAACATGATACCATGAGAGGTTAAACTAAAAAACCGCTAAAAAATAATTTTGGAAAAAGAGTTTTAAAAATCACTGTTGGCGAAAGAATGATCAGAATAACTTTAAAATATCTTAAACGCATTACTCACTGCACATCTATTAGAATGGCTAGTTTTTTTTAAAAAAACTGACAAGTGCTAAGGAACACGTAGGACAACTGAACCTCTCATACATGGCTGACAAGAATGCAAAATGGTATAAACCCTCTCGGAAAGAGTTTAGCAGCTTCTCATGAAGTTACATATATACTTACAATATGACAGAGCCAGTCCACTAAATTAAGTAAATTTTAATAAATTAAATCTTAACACTCACGCAAAAATCTGTATTCAAATGTTCATAACAGCTTTATTCGTAATCATCAAAAACAAAATGCCTAAATGTCCTTCAAGGAATGAGTGAAAAAACCATGGTACATATTCAATACAAACAATGGAAAACCAGCTAGCAATGGATAAATTCTAAAGTATAAGATGCTCAGTAAAAGAAGCCAGTCTCCAAAAGTCACATGCTACCTGATTAGTAAAAACAAAATTATAGGGAAGGAATCCTTAACCATTCCCAGTGAAGACAGAGGTCAGGGAAGAATTGGGCCACAAAGGGCTAGTACTGAGGGAATCATCTGGTAGTGACTGAACTCTTCTGTATCTTGATTGTGGTAGTGGTAGTGGCTCCACAAATCCATAAATGTGCCAAAATTCATAAAATTATAGACTAAAATGAAAATTTAATTTTACCATATGTAAATTTAAAAATAAACAAATATACATATTACTTCCCAGGCACGAGGGTTAGCTGCCTTTTTCCTCTACTCCCGTGTACCTTAGCCCGAGACTTGAGAAAGATTAATTTATGTGAGGAGAAAGGTGGAGCAGACTAAAAGAATGGCTTTGAGGTGGATTATCAAGGAGTTTGCTACAACATTATGAATATTTACCTTAAAAGACTGCATTATGAGATAATGATCTATAATTTTAGAGAAAGACAAAGGCGAAGAGGTACTAAAGAGGAGAGCAAATAGACCTGAAAATTAAAGAATGGATCGTCTCCCTACCTTTCACCCCTGTCCTATAGCACCATGACTTAATAATTCTATCTTCATCTGACTTGCTTTTTCATGTGCTTCTGCTACACACAAAATGATTGAAGAAAAAGCAATTTAATTTTAAGAAGATATAAACCCAGTTTTATTTCAGTACTTCAAACCTAAAAGAAAAGGGATTAATCAGTTGGCTACAGTTTTCACATCAAAAGCTATAAATGATGAACAATTTCTTAAAAGTCTGGTGGAATTTAATTTGGCATTAAATGTAAAGGGAAGCTAATACACCTGAGGAAATGATATTAGCATATTTAGTAGTTTGCACTTGTCTCTGCTCCCTGCTTTTCTTCCACAGCCCTGCTTCACTTCTGACTTTTATTGCTTCCTCCTTTTCTTCCCTGCCCTCCTAAACAGTGTATGATGCCCTTTAGCTCCTCAATGCCTCCTAGAAACTTGCCACAAGTCTAAATTATCTACCTGCTTTTAATTCATCTCAAAGGCTGTGAATTAAAATGTGGCTAATAAATCTTGAGAAAGAAGAATGGAACTGGAGGAATCAACCTGCCTGACTTCAAGCTCTACTACAAAGCCACAGTCATCAAGACAGTGTGGTACTAGCACAAAGATAGAAATATAGATCAATGGAACAAAATAGAAAGCCCAGAGATAAACCCATGCACCTATGGACACCTTATCTTCCACAAAGGAAGCAAGAGTATACAATGGAGAAAAGACAATCTCTTTAACAAGTGGTGCTGGGAAAACTGGTCAACCACTTGTAAAAGAATGAAACTAGAACACTTCCTAACACCATACACAAAAATAAACTCAAAATGGATTAAAGATCTAAACGTAAGACCAGAAACTATAAAACTCCTAGAGGAAAACACTGGCAAAACACTCTCCGACATAAATCACAGCAGGATCCTCCATGACCCACCCCCCAGAAAATTGGAAATAAAAGCAAAAATAAACAAACGGGACCTAATTAAAATTAAAAGCTTTTGCTCAACAAAGGAAACTATGAGCAACGTGAAAAGACAGCCTTCAGAATGGGAGAAAATAATAGCAAATGAAGCAACAGACAAACAATTAATCTCAAACATATACAAGCAACTCCTGCAGCTCAATTCCAGAAAAATAAACGACCCAATCAAAAAATGGGCCAAAGAACTAAACAGACATTTCTCCAAAGACATACAGATGGCTAACAAACACATGAAAAGATGCTCAACATCACTCATTATTAGAGAAATGCAAATCAAAACCACAATGAGGTACCATTACACACCAGTCAGAATGGCTGCTATCCAAAAGTCTACAAGCAATAAATGCTGGAGAGGGTGTGGAGAAAAGGGAACCCTCTTACACTGTTGGTGGGAATGCAAACTAGTACAGCCACTATGGAGAACAGTGTGGAGATTCCTTAAAAAACTGGGAATAGAACTGCCATATGACCCAGCAATCCCACTGCTGGGCATACACACCGAGGAAACCAGAATTGAAAGAGACGCGTGTACCCCAATGTTCATCGCAGCACTGTTTACAATAGCCAGGACATGGAAGCAACCTAGATGTCCATCGGCAGATGAATGGATAAGGAAGCTGTGGTACATATACACAATGGAATATTACTCAGCCATTAAAAAAAAATACATTTGAAGCGGTTCTATTGAGATGGATGAAACTGGAGCCCATTATACAGAGTGAAGTAAGCCAGAAAGAAAAGCACCAATACAGTATACTAATGCATGTATATGGAATTTGAAAGATGGTAATGGTAACCCTATATGCGAGACAGAATAAGAGACACAGATGCATAGAACAGTCTTATGGACTCTGAGGGAGAAGGTGAGGGTGGGACGTTCTGCGACAATAACACTGAAACATGTATATTGTCATATGTGAAGCGGAACACCATTCCATGTTCTATGCATGGGATGGATGCTCAGGGATGGAGCGTTGGGATGACCCAGAGGGATGGGATGGGGAGGGAGGTGGGAGGAGGGTTCGGGAGGGGGAGCACATGTGAACCCATGGCTGATTCATGTCAATGTATGGCAAAAACTACTACAATATTGTAAAGTAATTAGCCCCCAACTAAAATAAATAAATTTATTTAAATAAATAAATAAATAAAATAAAATGTGGCTAACAGTCAAATTCAAGTACTGTGGCACTCTAATTATAAAACATGATAATAGGAAATATAAGTAGTCTAATAGGACATTTAACATATATCTAATGTAAGTACTAACACTAATTTATAGTAATTTTTTTTTAAAAGAATGCGTGTCATTCAAATTATAAGTTTTCAATATACCTGGCTACTCATATGCACTTAGAGTACCGAGAGTTTAATAAAGTCAAAATTATAACATTTTGTAAAATAAAATATGCATATGTTAACAAAAATACTTTAAAATTACTTAATAATTTCCCCATGTTAGGCCTTTGGGTTGAGATTACGTGACTAAGTCTTTACTGAGAGGAACTGTAGAAATAAGGTGTTTGAGAAGCTCTTTGCAGTTACTGAACAACTGACAGTCTTCCATTTTCTTTTGTCCATTTATGGAATAAACTCTGGGTAAACTCTAAAAGGTGGTGTGAGCCACATGCCTGTGCAATAACAATTCTACATAATGTTTCCTTGTGAATCAACAATTAAGGCAAACATATCAATATTATCTTTCTGCTGCCTTGGTTCCTCACCTAAAAAAGATGGTCAAAAATGAAAATTTGGAAAAGGGAAGGGGTTGGTGAGTAGAAAACCGAACACCTGGCTATTAGGTGACTACTCCTTCCAGAAGCACTCTCTGCATTACGAAATATCTATTTGCTGAATTTCAACTTTTAGAACCATACTGCATGCCAAAATGAATACTTAAAAACTCTCAATGCCATTCTAACAAATTTCAGATGTATCCAGTGTTGGAATTTGATGGTATCAATTAAGAAATTATTGCATCATTATAAGAATGCAAAAGAAATATTGTTTCCAAATAAGAGTGTAAAAGAAAACCTTACCTGGAAACTTTTCCAGGCCCACAAAGAAAGATTTCTTTTAGCTAAACTATATACGATAACATGTGAAACCATAACTTGTGTAACATGAAGTTTCATAAATGGGAAAAGTGTCACATTAGATTTTTTTCTACCACAAAAATCAGTTCTTTAAATAGTTCTCATTTCTTTCTTAAGTTATATAACCAACATTTTCTTGTACAGAATATATAGATGATAATTCTGATGTTAATATAATGTAATTTGCAGTTAAAGTATAAAATTTAGCAAATATTTTCTTTTCCTCACAGGCAAAATGAATTCTAGGTTCTGCATGTTAAGACATTATTTCATTAGCATAAGATGTGAATTGTTACTATTCTTCAGTCTTTCCTGAATCTTGTTCAGCCTTGGGAAAATCTGCTTCATATTTCTTTTTGAGATTACTTAAATATGTTCGTAAACTGTCTGGATCCAATTGAGAGTTTCGAGCAGTTTGAACAAGTCTAGTAGCTAGATGGTACACAGCTCTCTGTCTTTCCATCTCAGGGGTACTCCTTTGGTTTTGCTGTTATTGAAAAAAATATAGGTAAAAATTAAAATATGATTCTTATTTTGGCAATATTCTATCTCCTTTCATAGAAATAAGAATTCAATGGTTAACCAATTTTTTTGGATAAGTCCGTCCCATCCACTTAGCAAATAATACACCAGAAGAAATAAATATTATTTTGAAGAATAAAATTTCTCATGAGTATTTACTACTTTATGACAGATCCTTAATTCTTGAAAACCAATTTTCGATGAAAAAAATCTGCTAAATGGTTCAAGTTTCTCAATACAACACCAAAAAGTAATAGAAAATTCACCAGAATTATGTCCTACAAACACTTTATCATTGAAAAGTTATGGGAAAATAACATTCTGCTCATTACTATGCAGTGTTCATAATTTTAAATGTCACTCAGAGTACTACTCTGCTATCTCCTACTTTAATTCCCCAGCAGATAAACTGGTGGACAGAATGGGGCATCAGTAAACTGTCCCTCAAGAGAGTTCATACATAGAAATTGCTAGAGTCTAAAAGAAAATACTGCTTCAGGGATAAATTACATTTTTTAAATAAGCAAATAAATAACTAGTTATTATGCCTTAATTCTTAACAAATTATACGTAAGGATACCCAAGAAATAATGCTTAAAATGGGACTCTTCTAATACTTTCCAAGACCTTTGGATATTCAGCCCTTGAATACCTCCCTTCAGGGTTGGGAGTACAGCTAGAAAATTCTTCATTCACTTTTTTGCCTGAGCGAGACAGAGGAATCAGCATTTTTTCAATCTTAACTTTTTATGTAAAGACTTAGTTTCCATTCACTAAGGGAAATACAATCCTTTCAACTCCTCCTCAATAGCCAGGAATTTTAGGTAGCCAGGAACTCCTTCTCAATAGCCAGGAATTCTTCTCTCTCTGTCACTATAGAAAAACTGCATACGACTCCATGAGCTAGAACATTGATCCATCCATCTAGCTGATATACTGATTGATTAACTATCCATTTATCATTTAAACAATTATAGCTATTGTTATCTATATTCCAGACCCCAAAAGTTGTATTTATGACTACAGGGGATACAAAAATGTCACCCTGACATGATAATGGAACTCAAAAAGCTCAGTCTTACAGTGAAACACACACCTTTACAAGCAATTGATTAATCATGAAAAGTTCCATAAGGGAGATACAAAAATGTTCAGAGGAAAGAAAGTTCACTTCCAGCTTGGGTCAAGAAAGGCTTCAGTAGGATGGAGTATGGGTAGCCATTCCTCTCTCCAGGGGATCTTTCCAACCCAGAGTTCAAACCCAGGTCTCCTACATTACAGGCAGATTCTTTACTGTCTGAGCCACCAGGGAAGCCCCATTTAAAATGAATCTTGATGGATAGAAGAGCCTAGAGGGAAAGATATTCCAGATGGAGGAAACAGAGAGAGCAAACACGTTAGAAAATGTGGTACACAATCAGGTCAAAATGATGAAATGACAAGTAACTCAAAGTGGCAGAAATGTAGAAATGGGAGGGAACCTACTGCATAGTCCTAATGAGATGTAATTGAGAAGAATTCATAGACTCTTAAGCATCCATGGGAGATATGAAAGTGAAGACATGAAAAGGTTTTTCAAAAGATGAGAAATTTAATTTTGGACCTCTTGAAGAGAAAATATAAGTTAAGCTTTTAAGAAGAAATATGGAGAAAAATATATAGTCAAAAAGAAATGAAAATGGAGGCTGAGAAAAGGATGAGAGTCACCAAGAGTAGAGAATTCTAAACAAAGCCATGGTAAAACCTTAGGAATACTTCTATTTGGTAGATGGAATAATAGAAAGCACCAGTGAAGAAGGGAAAGAAGTAATCACTAAAGAGGTAGAAGAATGAGAACTACTCGGTAAAATATTCGGCTAAAGAGAGGTTATATTAATTTGCAGTGGATAAAATTAGTCTGTCTTGAATACATTTTGAGCAGCATCAGGAAATCTAAAAACTGGAAGACTACTGGAGAGGTTGCCCATAATTGGAACTTGTCAAGAGGAATTCTGAAGAACCAGGTAATAAGAGGCTCTTCAGAACTGGACCACTGCTGAAATCACTGGTGAAAAATTTCAGTGGAATAACTAGGCAAGTAAATTCATAAAAGCAGTTGAGGTCAAAACACTGATGGATGTAAAAAAAACAAAAAAACAAAAATACAAAACTGAAGACAGGTTAAGAAAGAGTAAAAGATAAAAGAAAGGTTAATACTGAAGAAAATTTATACTGCACCTAGTTTAATTTACTGAACACAATGGATTCTTAAAATAATATAAAGCAACCCTATGCAAAAAAAAAAAAAAAAAGAATTACCAAATTTTCAGTTACCAGATGTAAATTCACTGTTGGATCTACTGCTTCCTAGCAAATCATGTAATCTCTGTGAACCTCAGCTGCAATAATGTATGTAAAAATGATAACTTTATTATTTATCTTTAATTAAACCTAACTGCTTCATGAAGAGTTATGAGGCTTATATACGATAATGGATACAAGAGCTTTGAAAATTATTTTCTTTTTTTTTTTTGTATTTGTTTTGCCATACATTGACATGAATCCACCATGGGTGTACATGTTTTCCCCTTCCAGAATCCCCCTCCCACCTCCCTCCCCGCCCCATCCCTCTGGGTCATCCTGGTGCACCAGCCCCGAGCACCCTATATCATGCATTGAACCTGGACTGGCGATTCGTTTCACATATGATAATTTACATGCTTCAGTGCCATTCTCCCATATCCTCCCACCCTCGCCCTCTCCCATAGAGTCCATAATACTGTTCTATTTATCTGTGTCTCTTTTGATGTCTCACATACAGGGTTATCTTTACTGATTAACTAAATACCATATATATGTGTTAGTATACTGTACTGGTGTTTTGCTTTCTGGCTTACTTCACTCTGTATAATAGGCTCCAGTTTCATCCACCTCATTAGAACTGATTCGAATGTATTCTTTTTAATGGCTGACCAATATTCCATTGTGTATATGTACCACAGCTTCCTTATCCATTCGTCTGCTGATGGGCATCTAGGCTGCCTCCATGTCCTGGCTATTATAAACAGTGCTGCGATGAACATTGGGGTACACGTGTCTCTTTCAATTCTGGTTTCCTCAGTGTGTCCTGGCTATTATAAACAGTGCTGCGATGAACATTGGGGTACACGTGTCTCTTTCAATTCTGGTTTCCTCAGTGTGTATGCCCAGTAGTGGGATTGCTGGGTCATATGGCAGTTCTATTTCCACTTTTTTGAGGAATCTCCACACTGTTCTCCATAGTGGCTATACTAGTTTGCATTCCCATCAACAGTGTAAGGGGGTTCCCTTTCCCCACACCCTCTCCAGCATTTATTGCTTGTAGACTTTTGGATAGCAGCCATTCTGACGGGAGTGAAATGGTACCTCATCATGGTTTTGATTTGCATTTCTCTGATAATGAGTGATGTTGAGCATCTTTTCTTATGTTTGTTAGCCATCTGTATGTCTTTTTTGGAGAAGTGTCTGTTTAGTTCTTTGGCTCACTTTTTGATTGGATCGTTTATTTTTCTGGAATTGAGCTGCAGGAGTTGCTTGTATATTTTTGAGATTAATTGTTTGTCCGTTGCTTCGTTTGCTATTATTTTCTCCCATTCTGAAGGCTGTCTTTTCACCTTGCTTATAGTTTCCTTTGTTGTGCAAAAGCTTTTAATTTTAATTAGGTCCCATTTGTTTATTTTTGCTTTTACGAAAATTATTTTAAAAGATATGAAATGTTCATAGTGTTTCTTTCTTTATTTTTTTTTTGTTGTTGTTGGCTGTGTCACGTCTGAATTGCAGTATGTGGAATCTTTACTGTGGCATGTTGGGATCTAGTTCCCTGACTAGGGATCAAGCCCAGGCTCCCACATTGGGAACGTGGAGCTTTAACCATTGGACCACCAGAGAAGTACCATGATTTTTATGTTTAATGCTTATTTAAAGAGATTTCTTTTCTTATTATAAAGTCAGTGTGGCAATAAGTACCAAAGGAACTGAACTGTTTAACTTTTGTCTCCTATCTTATTAGTTAGATTTTCTAGGGACAGTTATAATACAGCAAACTAAAAAAGTTTTGAGAAGTAAAAAGGATTTTCCTTATTTATGAAATAGGTTTTTGTTTTAAATGTTTTAATTATTACTTATTATATATTTAGACCCAAGACCATAATAACCATGTACACTAAAAGTATTTTCTTAATTTGAAAAATAATTCTTATTGCTAAAATTTCCTTACCAAAATCTGTCTGGTGATACGAGTTGTGATGTCTTTGGCATCCAAGACAATTGACGGTGGGAGTGATGACACCTCTGCAGCTTTTAATCCTAAAATTATAAACAATGGGACTTCAATATTATTACTTGTAGTTTTGCTATGTTTGTTTTAATCAGTATTAATCTTTTCTTCACAGATTTAAACTCCCTTTCTTAGGCATATATGAACTACTTACATCTTAAAATTAAGTTTTTCCAAGTTCTGGGTGACAACTTACCAATTATTAGATTTAATTACTTGCAAAGACATGTAAGACAAATTAGAATATCAATTATCTCTCAAGATACCTCTGAGACCGAAAATATGAAAGGGAAAGGAAAAAGGTAATTAGAAAATCAGATAATAGTAGTAACATTGAAATGCCAACTACAAATTCAGTTGGTTTATAAGTTAAAGGACATAACAGGTTTTGCAGGATAGAAGAAAGTGTAGTCACAGATAAGATTACAGCTGAATATCCATATATTTAGTAGATCAATGAGAGAGGAATTTCTCAGAAGCCATAATAGTAGGTGACTACTCCATGGAAATTCAAATACCAGTAATATTCTCATGGTCTTAGATTTTTATTGTATCAGTGTCTCATAGATTTTCTATTATATGCTAATAGTTTATTTATTGCTTTAGAGGCAATAGAAGCAACATCAACATTTATTTAGAAGTTACTAACTGCTGGGCACTGTCCTAGACAGTTCATATTTGATAATTCATTTAATCCTCACAAATCCACACATATCACCATTTAATAGATGAAGCTGAGGCTTATAAAGATTAAATATCTGATACAAATTATAAATTTGATTTTCCCATTTCAAATAGCAAAGCAAAGATGCGTTTTTCACTCTCGCAAAGAACAGTCATAGCTAAAATAATTTTGGGAAATTTATCTGTAAAAGTCCAGTTTGTGGGTCATCCGCATGGCAGCTCTATAGTGGGGCTAATGGCAATTTCCTCCAAGAGGACTTATGCCATACGCCATGCCTCTCAGGTCTGCTGTAGCCAGATCCCTTGTCCTGTGGCAGGTAACCGCTGTCCCATTCTTCCGCAGCAGACACTCAAACACTCAAAAAGCAGGTCTGGCTCAGTTTCTTGTGGAGGTTGCTGCTCCTTTCCCTGGGTTCTGGTGCGTACAAGGTTTGTTCGCACCCTGAGTCCCTCTGGTGAGTCTGAGATTTGATTTTAAAAAATGATTGCATCCCTCCTACCATCTTGTTGGGGCTTCTACTTTGCCCTTGGACACAGGATATGTTTTTTTGGTGGGATCCAACATTCTCCTGTAGATGGTTGTTCAGCAACTAGTTGCAATTTTGGTGTTCTCACAGGAAAAGATGAGTGCAGTTCTTTCCACTCCACTATCTTCAGTTCAGTTCAGTTCAGTCGCTCAGTCATGTCCGACTCTTTGAGACCCCATGAATTGCAGCATGCCAGGCCTCCCTGTCCATCACCAACTCCCGGAGTTTACCAAAACTCATGTCCATTGAGTCGGTGATGCCATCCAGCCATCTCATCCTGTGTCGTCCCCTTCTCCTCCTGCCCCCAGTCCTTCCCAGCATTAGGGTCTTTTCCAGTGAGTCAACTCTTCGCATGAGGTGGCCAAAGTATTGGAGTTTCAGCCTCAACATCAGTCCTTCCAATGAACACCCAGGACTGATTTCCTTTAGGATGGACTGGCTGTATCTCCTTGCAGTCCAAGGGACTCTCAAGAGTCTTCTCCAACACCACAGTTCCAAAGCATCATTCTTAGGTGCTCAGCTTTCTTTATAGTCCAACTCTCACATCTATACATGACCACTGGAAAAACCATAGCCTTGACTAGATGGACCTTTGTTGACAAAGTAATGTCTCTGCTTTTTGATATGCTGTCTAGATTGATATTAACTTTCCTTCCAAGGAATAAGCGTCTTTTAATTTCATGGCTGCAATCACCATCTGCAGTGATTTTGGAGCCCAAAAAAGTAAAGTCTGCCACTGTCTCTACTGTTTCCCCATCTATTTGCCATGAAGTGACGGGACCAGATGCCATGATCTTAGTTTTCTGAAAGTTGAGCTTTAAGCCAACTTTTTCACTCTCCTCTTTCACTTTCATCAAGACACTCTTTAGTTCTTCGCTTTCTGCCATAAGGGTGGTGTCATCTGCATATCTGAGGTTATTCATATTTCTCCAGGCAATCTTGATTCCAGCTTGTGCTTCATCCAGCCCAGCGTTTCTCATGATGTACTCTGCCACTATCTTAGATTGAGATTGTACCAAAGAAGTTCTCGCACTGTTGCACAGTTCTAGGGCCCACAACAGACTCCCAACCTGGGAACCTGGCAAAGTGCCTGAGAACACCCAGGGAATTTGACTTTGAAGGCCAGAGGGATTTGATAACAAAACTTCCAAAGGACTGGGAAAACAGATTCTTCGGGGGCACAACAAAATCTTGTGTGCACCAGGACCCAGGAGATAGGAGCAGTGGCCCTGCAAGAGGCTGAACCAGACTTGCCTGTGAGTGTCCAGGAGTCTCCGATGGAGGTGTGGGTCAACAGTGGCCTGCCACAGGGTCAGGGGCACTGAACACAACAGTCCTGGGAGCTGCGTTGTACTGCGGTAAGTCCTTTGAAGGAGGTCGCCATTACTGCCATTACTCCTACACTACAACCACATCACATCAGCAGAAAATTGGATTACAGATGTACTGAGGATGGTCCCACCCATCAGAGCAAGAAGCAGTTTTCCACACAGGGAGTCCCTCCCATCAGGAAGTTTCCACAAACCTCTTATCCTCATTCATCAGAGTGCAGACAGAATGAAAACCACAATCATCACAGGAAACTAACCAAACTGATCACATGGATCACAGACTTGTCTAACTCAATGAAACTATGAGCCCTGCTGTGTAGAGCCACTCAAGACAGACAGGTCATGGTGAGGAGTTCTGATAAAATGTGGCACACTAGAGAAGGGAATGGCAAACCATTTAAGCATCTTGCCTTGAAACCCCATGAACAGTATGAAAAGGCAGAAATATATGACACTGAAAGATGAACTCCCCAGGTCAGTAGGGCCCAATATGGTACTGGAGAAGAGTGGAGAAATAGCTCCAGAAGGAATAAAGAGGCTGAGCCAAAACAGAAACAACACCCAGTTATGGGTGTGTCTAGTGGTGAAAGTAAAGTCTGATGCTGTAAAGAACAATATTGCTTAGGAATCTGGAATGTTAGGTCTGTGTTCCAGGTAAATTGGAAGTGGTCAAACAGGAGCTGGCAAGAGTGAACATCAACATTTTAGGAATCAGTGAACTAAAATGGACTGGAAAGGGTGAATTTAATTCAGATGACCATTATATCTACTACTGTGGTGAAGAATCCCTTAGGAAAAATAGTGTAGCCATCATAGTCAACAAAAGAGTCCAAAATGTAGTACTAGGGTGCAATCTTAAAAATAACAGAATGGTTTCTGTTCATTTCTAAGGCAAACCATTCAATATCACAGTAATTCAAGTCTTTGCCCCAAACACTAATGCCAAAGAACCTGAAGTTGAGTGGTTCCATGAAGACCTACAAGACCTTTTAGAACTAACACCCAAAAAAGATGTCCTTTTCATAACAGGGGACAGGAATGCAAAAGTAGGAAGTCAAGAGATACCTGAGTAACAGGCAAGTTTGGCCTTGAAGTACAGAATGAAGCAGGGCAAAGGCTAACAGAGTTTTGCTGAGAGAAAGCACTGGTCATAGCAAACACCCTCTTCCAACAAAACAAGAGATGACTCTACACATGAAAATCACCAGACGGTCAATACCAAAATCAGACTGATTATATTGTTTGTCGCTGAAGATGGAGAAGCACCATACAGTTAGCAAAAACAAGACCGGGAGCTGACTGTGGCTCAGATCATGAATTCTTTATTGCAAAATTCAGTCTTAAACTTAAGAAACTAGGGAAAAATCACTAGGCCATTTAAGTATGACCTAAATCAAACCCCTTACGATTATACAATGGAAGTGACAAACAGATTCAAGGGATTAGATCTGATAGACAGAGTGCCTGAAGAACATTATACAGGCAGAGGCATCAAAACCATTCCCAAGAAAAAGAAATGCTAAAAGGCAAAATTGTCTGAAGATGTCTTACAAATAGCTGAGAAAAGAAGAGAAGTGAAAGGCAAAGGAGGAAAGGAAAGATATACCCATCCGAATGCAGAGTTCCAAAGAATAGCAAGGAGAGATAAGAAAGCCTTCCTCAGTGATCAATGCAAAGAGCATAGAGGAAAACAACAGAATGACAAAGACTAGAGATCTCTTTAAGAAAATGAGAGATACCGAGGGTGCATTTTGTGCAACGATGGGCACAATAAAGGACAGAAATGGTATGGACCTAACATAAGCAGAAGATATTAAGAAGTGGCAAAAATACATAAAAAACTACACAGAAAAGATCTTAATGACCCAGATAACCACAGTGGTGTGATCACTCACCTAGAGGAAGACATGTTGGAGTGCAAAGCCCAGTGGGCCTTAAGAAGCATCACTACGAACAATGCTAGTGGAGGCGATGGGACTCCAGCTGAGCTATTCCAAACCCTAAAAGATGATGCTGTGAAAGTGCTGCACTCAATATGCCAGGGAATTTGGAAAACTCAGCAGTGGCCACAGGACTGGAAAAGGTGTTTTCCTTCCAATCTCAAAGAAGGGCAGTGCCAAAGAATGTTCAAACTACTACACAATTGTACTCATCTCACATGATAGCAAAGTAATGTTCAAAATTCTCCAAGCTAGATTTCAACAGTACGTGAACCAAGAACTTCCAGATGTTCAAGCTGGATTTAGAAAAGGCAGAGGAACCAGAGATCAAATTGCCAACATCCACTGGATCATAGAAAAAGCAAGAGAATTCCACAAAAACATCGACTTCTGCTTCATTGACCAGACTAAAGTCAGTATGTGGATCACCACAAACGGTGGAAAATTCTGAAAGTGATGGGAATATCAGACCACCTTACGTGCCTCCTGAGAAATCTGTATGCAGGTCAAGAAGCAACAGCTAGAACCAGACATGGAACAATGGACTGGTTCCAAATTGGAAAAGGAGTACATCGAGGCTGTATATTGTCATCCCGCTTATTTAACTTATATACAGAGTAAATCACGCAAAATGCTGGGCTGGATGCAGCACAAGCTGGAATCAAGATTGCCAGAAGAAATAGCAATAACCTCAAATATGCAGATGACACACCCTAGTGGAAGAAAGCTAAGAGGAACTAAAGACCCTTTTGATGAATGAGAAAGAGGAGAGTGAAAAGGCTGGCTTAAAACTCAACATTCAGAAAAAGAAGATCATGGTATCTAGTCCCATCACTTCTTGGCAAATAGATGGGGAAACAATGGGAACAGTGAGAGACTTTATTTTCTTGGGCTCCAAAATCATTGCAGATGGGGACAGAAGCCATGAAATTAAAATACGTTTGCTCCTTGGAAGAAAAGCTATGACAAATTTAGACAGCATGTTAAAAAGCAGAGACATTATTTTGCCAACAAAGGTCTGTATAGTCAAAGCTATGGTTTTTCAGTAGTCATGTATGAGTGTGAGAGTTTTAAGACTTAAGATTTAATTATCAAGTTCCCCAAATTTGAAGAAAACAGAGGAAGGACCTTGTTACTAAAAGAGTGTCTAAGAAATATATAATTTCCAATTCAGTATATAACTTTCAAGTATAACTAAATTGCTGCTGCTGCTGCTGCTAAGTTGCTTCAGTCATGTCCGACTCTGTGCGACCCCATAGACGGCAGCCTACCAGGCTCCTCCGTCCATGGGATTTTCCAGGCAAGAGTACTGGAGTAGGGTGCCATTGCCTTCTCCATAATTAAATTACACTTTCCGAGGCATAGAAACTATACTTCTGGGGCTCCCATGTATTATAATTCTACATAGTTACTGTTAATATATTTTTAAAACAAGCTTAATACATAAAAATGTGAATTTGACATATAAAGTACAGTCTTAGAGCATATAAGCATTCAAAAGAATGAAAGATAAAATTGCTTAGACCGATAGTCAAATAAACAGGAAAGAAAGTTTATCTTATGAGAATATATAGTATTTCAGCATATACATACATGTATATACACATATATATATAGTGCTGCTGCTAAGTCGCTTTAGTCATGTCCGACTCTGTGCGACCCCATAGACGCAGCCTACCAGGCTCCCCCATCCCTGGGAATCTCCAGGCAAGAACACTGGAGTGGGTTGCCATTTCCTTCTCCAATGCATGAAAGTGAAAAGTGAAAGTGAAGTCGCTCAGTCGTGTCCGACTCTTAGCGACCCCATGGACTGTAGCCTACCAGGCTCCTCCGTCCATGGGATTTTTCAGGCAAGAGTACTGGAGTGGGGTGCCATTGCCTTCTCCATATATATAGTATACACATGTAAAATTTCTATATGCATACCATAATTTTTTTCTTCTGTGAGTCCCTTAGAAAGTTTGTAGGTATACAAGATTGCTTCTTTATTTCTTGAAGTGTTCTTTACATGTTGAACTTTAAAATGCACGTTTTCTACGTTAGGATACAGAACATCTATCTGGCACAGTTCCAGGAAATGTGTAGCAAACAGTGTAAATGCCTAGAATATATAATGAATATCAGTATTTTTAAATGCACTAGAAAATTTTATTTTAACTATTTAAACATAAAATTTATTTTAACTTATTAAGTAGCTTTGCAGAAATGTAATGAAACTGGTGAACTTTGAGGCTAACATGGTCAACTCATCTTAAAATGTTTTGAAATTTTATATTCAATGAGGGAAACATTTATTATGTTTACACAAACACATGTATGTTACATTATGGAAAAGAGAACAAATGCAAAAATCCTAAAAGAAAGAATCTGAAGATATTGAAAGGATGAAGTTTACCAGAAATATAGCTATTAACTGAGGTAATCATTTACTAGAGAAGCTACCCACAAACAAAATCATAACATTTTCCTCACTTACAAAAAAAACTTTACTTTAAAAGTAGATTCTTCCCATATAAGTAGTTTAGGGAAAGTGAAATCAGTGGATTAGGTATTTGAAACTGCATAGGTTTTTGCTTTTATATTTGTATTATGCTAGGGTTAGGTACATATAGAGGGGGAAAAAAAGGTTGAGAACACTGCTTAGTACAATGATTCTTCAAGTTTAGTAGTCCCCTGGGGAGCTTGTTAAAGATGCAAATTATTGATGCTTACCCCCTCACATTCTCAATCAGCAACTGTAATTTAGGGCCCCAGGAAACTGCATTGTCCCTAAGCACTTTAGGTGATTTTGATGGAGATGGTTCAAGTGACTTAAGACCAGCACAGTGGCTTCCTGCCCTGTGTTCAGAAGCAGATATGACTAATTTTGTTTTAAGACACCAGTGAGAAAAGAAATAAATGATTAGTGGAAAATTTAAATAGTAAAACATTAAAAAGCAAATATTTGACTGGCAAATGACTATCAGTTATGGAAAGGAGTTAACAAGGGGAAGGAATGGTTTTGTGTATGACAGAAAAATATGTAGTAAATCTCAACTATTAAACAAATCAAAAGGGGGTATAAAACAAACAAAATTTATAAAGCAACAGGAAAATTTTTTCTTAGAAATTTATTTTTGGCTGTGCTGGGTCTTCATTGCTGCCTGTGGGCTTTCTCTAGTTGTGGTGAGCGGGAGCTAGTCTATAGTTGCCGTGCATGGGCTTCTCATTGCAGTGGCTTCTCTTGTTTCAGAATACAGGCTCTAGTGTGCATAGGCTCAGTAGGTGCAGTGCATGGGCTTAGTTATCTTGCAGCATGTGGAATCTTCCCAGACCAGGGATCAAACCCATGCTCCCTGCACTGGCAGTTAGATTCTTAACCACTGGAAAACCAGGCTAGTCCCAAAAAAATATTTAGAAACCCAGTAAACTATTTAGAAGCTAGAAACCATGTTCATAATAACAATTATGTCCTCAAATTTTATGCATGCATACTCAGTTGCTCAATTGTGTTCAACTCTTTGTGATCCCAGGGACTGTAGCCCTCCAGGCTCCTCTGTCCACGGAATTTTCCAGGCAAGAATACTGGAGTGGGTTGCCCTTTCCTACTCCAGAGGATCTTCCTGACGTAGGGATCAAACCCACATCTCTTGTGTCTCCTGCATTGACAGGTGGATTCTTTACCACTGTGTCACCTGGGAGGCCCATATTGTTAATTAGATACATGCAAATTAAATTGTGAGGTATCATCTAATATATACTACAATATCTTTTTTTATTAAGACAGTAAATTTGGTTCCCTCATCATTGCTGATGGCATTATAAACTGCAACAGCCCTTTGGAAAGTAGCATTGTGGGCTGTTTAATCAGACCCTCTGGCTTTATCACCTCCACTTTGCTGCCTGCTGTAAGCAGTGCCAGCCTGTTGACAGCAACCCTGTCTTGGGTCCTGTTCTGCACACATCCTCGACCAGATGAATCCTCACACTTTTCTTGTGATGTACTCATATTTCACCCCCTGTAAGAGGGGCTCTTATGTCCTTGTCTATCAAATTTTATATATCAAATCAATCTATTATAGTAACTCCATAAATTCTATTTCAAGTTAATTTGATTTAACAAATAATTATTCAGAACCTTTATATTGTAAAAACTGTACTAGGCGGTAAAGATACTAGGTTAGAAAAATAATAATTAACTTTAAGCTCCTTAAAAGTAAGTAGCAGTAATTATATTTTTACTATTAAGCCAGCTGCTTCAGGATAGTGGAGAATGTAAGACAAGTGAATTCCATGAACATGAGCCCATGGCACTGCATTTGCTATGAAATGAGTTCCTTAATCAGAAGCAGTTCTGCAGTTCTGTGTGGAATATCGTGACAGTGAATAAAGCATTCTGTTAGGTTCATGGGTGGCAGTTTTTGCAGAAGACATACATTCAGGGAAGGCAAATCTGTATCTAGCATAAGTATCCTAGTCCAGTAAGAACTAACTGCTGCCCTTTTCACAGTGCAAGTGGCCCAACAAAATCAACCCGCAACAGCTAACAGGCTAATCACCTCAGGGAATGGCAATGTATCAGAGACTCAGTTTTGGTCACTGTAGCTGGCAGACTGGGCACTCAGGGATGGTTGTGGCCAGGCTGGCCACGGTGAGTGGAAATCTATGTTGCTGAGCCTATGGATAACCTCCATCCATGCCACTGTGGCCACTTTGTCCATGAACCTATTGGTGATGGCAGGGTGGCTAGGGAAAGAGGCTGACTGGTATCCACAGAATAAGTCATCCTATTCACTTGATTATTAAAATTCTCTTCTCCTAAGAAAATAAAAAAAAAAAAATTCTCTTCTCTTGAGGCCACTCTTTGGTGAATATTCACATAAGATAAATATCTTTACATTTTTTTACCTATTCTAAGAGATTTATCCACATTCTTCTTCTTCAAATATCCTTGCCACCAGTTTTCCAAAAATGTTCCTTTGAAGTCTCAGCCAGACCACTGGCCACAGCCCATGAATCGATATATAATCATATATCTGGCCATTTCTCCTTACAAGCAAAATGAACAACCAGGTACAATGCTTGAAGTTCTGCCCAATCAGATAATTTTCCTTTACCAGTGCTCTCTGGGGACTAGAAAGGGACTATAGTACTAGAGCTGTTCATTTTTGGGTGACACCTGAATGTCATGCAAAACCATGTAAACAAGGCAATTCTCCTCCCCTGTCAACTCTCTAAGAGGCAACTGGTACAAAGTGAGAAAGAGAAAGCAGTGTAGCAGGGATGAGCAGTTGGGCCATTTCATCACGTAACTTACTTGTGACTTCAGGGCCTCTCTTGTCCAATCGTGTCTATACCCCTTCCATTTGATGATAGAGTGCTGCTGTGCATGCCCACCTTTAACATTCAGATCATAATGGGCAGCTCAGGTCACATAATAATTTGGTGGCCTGTGGTTAATCATTCAGTCTCTTCTAAGGCACAGAAGCTGGCTATAAGCTGTTGCTCAAAAGAAAAGTAGTTATCTACAGAGGATGGCAGAGCTTTGCTCCAAAGTCCTAAGGCCCTGTGCTACAATTCACCTACAAACAGCCTGTCAAAGAGTCCAAACAGCACCTCTATATGTCACTGACGACACTTCAGACACTACTGGATCTGCTTGATCATATGGCCTAAGTAGAAGAGCAGCTTGCAGGACTGAACCTGTTGCAGACTACCACACCAAGGTCACTTGGTAAATGGGCTGAAGTAACACATCCAAAGGAGAAACAGGCTGCCTCTAAAATCCAAAGAGGGTAACAATGCATTTTGCGTCTTTTTAGAGGGGCCAGATTTAACAACTTATCTTCCACCTTAGAAGTGATATCTCAACATGCCCCATACCACTCAACTCCCAGATATTTCACTGAGGAAGAAGGCCCCTGTACTTTTTTCTTTTTACAAATTGTTTTAAATTGAAGCATAATTAATTTATATATAAGAGATAGGGATGGGAGAGATGGGAATACCAGACCATCTAGTCTGTCTCCTGATAAACCTGTATGTGGGTCAAGAAGTAACAGTTAGAACCCTGTGTGGAACAACTGATTGGTTCAAGACAGAGGAAGGAGTATGACAGGGCTGTCTGCTGTCACTCTGTTTAACCTATACGCTAAGCCTACTATGAGAAATGCCAGGCTGGATGAGTTACAAGATAGGCAGGAGAAACATCAACAGCAGCAGATATGCAGATGATACCACTCTAACAGCAGAAAGCGAAGAGGAACTAAAGAGCCTTTTGATGAGAGGAAGAAGCAGAGTGAAAGGGCCAGCTTAAGACTAAATATTAAAAAAACTAAGATCATGGCATCTGGCTCCATTACTGCATGGCAAATGGAAGAGTAAAAGGTGGAAGTAGTGACAGATTTCCTCTTCTTGGGCTCCAAAATCACTGCGGACAGTGACTGCAGCCATGAAATCAGAAGACTAGTGCTTCTTGGCAGGAAAGCGATGACAAACCTAGACAGTGTATTGAAAAGCAGACACATTACTCTGCCGACAAAGTCCATATATTCAAGGCTTGTTTTCCCAGTGGTAATGTGCGGTTGTGAGAGCTGGACTGTAATGAAGGCAGAACACCAAAGAATTGAGGCCTTCGAACTGTGGTGCTAGAGAAGACTCCTGAAAGTCCCTTGGACTGCAAGGAGATCAAACCAGTCAGTATTAAAGGAAATCAATCCTGAATATTCACTGGAAGGACTGATGCTGAAGCTGAAGCTCCTGTATTTTGATCATCTGATGAGAACAGACGACATTGGAAAAGTTCCTGATGCTGGGAAAGATAGAGGGCAGAAGAAGAGGATGTCAGAGGAGGAGATGGCTGGACAGCATCACCGATGCAATGAACATAAACTTGGGAAAATGCCAGGAGATGGTGAGGGGCAGGGAGGCCTGGCGTACGGCAGTCCATGGGGCTGCAAAGAGTGGGACACGACTGGGCAACTGAACAACAACAATAATTAACTGTTGAGTTAGTTTCAAGTATATAGCAAAGTGATTGCATTATATATATACATATTTGAGTATTCTTGCCTGGGAAATCCCATGGACAAAGGAGCCTGGCAGGCTACAGTCCATGGGGTCACAAAAAACTCAAGACACGACTTAGTGACTAAACACACACACACACACACACACACACACACATATATATATACACACATACTCTTTTTCAGATTCTTTCTCATTATAGGTTATTATAAGATATTGAGTATAGTTCCCTGTGCTATAAATGAGGTCCTTATTGTTTACCTATTTTACATTAGTAGTGTGTATATGTTAATCCCAAACTCCTAATTTATCTCTCCCCTAATCCCTTCTTTCCCTTTTAAATTTGTTTTCTATGTCTGTGAGTATATTTCTCTTTTGTAAATAAGCTCATTTGTATCATTTTTTTTTAGATTACACGTATAAATATATGATACTTATCTTTCTATTTCCAACACTCTTCACTTAATATGATCATTTCTAAATCCATTCATGTTGTTGCAAATGGCACAATTTCATTCTTTTTTGTGGCAGAGTAGTATCCCATTTGTATGTATGTATGTATATAAATACATACACCCACACACACACACACCACATCTTCTCTATCCATTCATCTGCCAATGGACATTTAGATTACTTCCATGCCTTGGCTATTGTATATAGTGCTGCCATGAACATTGGGGTGCATATTTTTTCAAAGTTTTAGAGTTATAGAGTTTTCTCTGGATATATGCTCAAGAGTGGGATTGCTGGATCATATGTAACTCTAGTTTTAGTTTTTTAAGAAACCTTCATACTGTTCTTAGTGGCTGCACTAATTTACATTCGAACCAACACTGTAGGAGAGCTCTTTTTTCTCCTTATCTTCTCCAGCATTTATTGTTTGTAGATTTTTTTAATGATAAGTCATTCTGACTGGTAAGAGGTGATAACTCACTGTAGTTTTGACTTGCATTTCTCTAATAATTAGCAATATTGAGCATCTTTTCATCTGCCTGGTGGCCATCTGTATGCCTTCTTTGGGGAAATGTCTACTTACATCTTCTACCTTTTTTTTGATTTTTTTTTAATATTAAGCCGTATGAGCTGTTTGTATGTTTTGGAAATTAAGCCCTTTTCAACTGAATCAATTTGCAAACATTTTCTCCCAGTTTGTACGTTGTCTTTTTGTTTTGTTTATGGTTTCCCTTGCTGGGCTTCCCTGGTAACTCAGACAGTAAAGAATCTGCCTGCAATGCAGGTGACCTTGGTTCGATCATTGGGTCAGGAAGATCCCCTGGAGAAGGGAATGGCAACTCACTCTAGAATTCTTGCCTGGAAAATTTCAAGGACAGAGGAGCCTGTCAGGCTACAGTCAATGGGGTTGCAAAGAGTCAGACACAACTGAGCAACTAACACTTTCTCACCTTGCTGTGCAAAAACCTTTAAATTAAATTAGGTCCCATTTGTTTATTTTTGGTTTTATATTCATTACTCTAGGAGACAGATCCCAAAAGATATTGCCGTGATTTATGTCAAAGAGTATTCTGCCCACATTTTCCACTAGGAGTTTTATAGTATCTGGCCTTAGGATGAGGTCTTCAATCCACTGAGTTTATTTTTGTGTATGATGTTAGAGACTGGCCTAATATCATTCTTTTAGATGTAGATGTCCAGTTTTCCCAGCACTACTTATTAAAGAGACTGTCTTTTTTCCATTATATATTCTTGTCTCCTTTGTCATAGATTAATTGACAATAAGTGCATGGGTTTATTTGGGGCTTTCTATCCTGTTCCATTAATCAGTTTTTGTGCCAGTACTATACTTTTTAATTACCATAGCTTTGTAGTATAGCCTGGAGTCAGGGAGTCTGATACCTTCAGCTTTGTTCTCCTTTCTCAAGACTGCTTTGGCTATTTGGGGTCTTCTGTGTTTCCATGTAAACTTAAAAGACTTTTGTTCTAGTTCGATGAAAAATGCCATTAGTAATTTAATAGGGATTGCACTGAATATGCAGATTGCTTTGGGGAGTATGCTCATTTTAGCAATATTTATTCATCTAATCCAAGAACACAGTATATCTTTCCATCTATTTGTGTCATCTTCAATTTCTTTCATCACATCTAACAGTTTTTGGAGTACAGGTCTTTAGGCCCCTGTATTTTTGTAGGATTCATCTCCCTCCTCTGACATGCAGATGTCTTACCAACAAGTCTAGAGTAGTTGCTACTCCGTGCTCACTAAGTCCAATCAGAATAATGTTACCAGTGTAATGGACCAGTATGATATCTTGTCAGAAGGAAAATAATCAAGATCCTCACAAACTAAATTATGACAGAGTTGGAGAGTTAATATACCCTTGAAGTTGGAGAGTGAAGGGGTATTTCTGACCTTGCCAGCTAAAAGCAAACTGATTCAGATATGGAGAAAAAATCATTGGCTAGATCAATTAGCCACACAAACCAGGTACCAGAGGATATGTTAATATGCTCAAGTAATGAAACGTCATCTGGTACAAACAGCTGCAAGTACAATCACCACCTGGTTAAGGTTACAATTATTCACTGTCATTCTCCAAGGTCCATCTGTCCTCTGCACAGGCCAAATCAGTGCATTAAATGGGCATGTGCTGGGAATTACCACCCCTTCAACTTTCAAGTCCTTGATGGTGGCATTAGTCTCTCCAATCTCTCTAGGAACGGGGTCCTGCCTTGAATTACTATTTTCCTATATAAGAACAATACTGTTGATGTTCAGTCACTAAGTCGTGTCTGACTCTTTGTGACCCCATGGACTGCAACATGCCAGGCTTCCCTGTCCTTCACTATCTCCTGGAGTTTGCTTAAACTCAAGTCCATTGAGTTGGTGATGCCACACAATCATTTCATCCTTTGCCACCCACCTCTCCTCTTGCTCTCAATCTTTCCCAGCATCAGTCTTTTCCTAAGTTGAGTTAGCTCTTCACATCATGTGGCCAAAGTATTGGAGCTTCAGTTTCAGCATAAGTCCTTCCAATGAATATTTAGGATTGATTTTCTTTAGGATTGACTAGCTTGATCTCCAAGCTGTCCAAGGGACTCTCAAGAGTCTTCTCCAGAAACACAATTCGAATACATCATTTCTTCAGCACTCAGCCCTCTTTATGGTCCAACTCTCATATTCATAAATGACTACCGGAAAAACCATAGCTTTGACTATATGGACCTTTGTCAGCAAAATGATGTCTCTGCTTTTTAAGACTCTGTCTAGGTTTGTCATAGCTTTTCTTCCAAGGAGCAAGTGTCTTTTAATTTTGTGGCTGCAGTCATTGTCCTCAGTGATTTTGGAGGCTGCAGTCACTGTCCTCAGTGATTTTGGAGCCCAAGAAAATAAAGTCTGTCACTGTTTCCACTTTTTCCCCATCTATTTGCCATGAAGTGATGGAATCAGATGCCATAATCTTAGTTTTTTAAATGGTGAGTCTTAAGCCAGCTTTTTCACTCTCCTCTTTTACCCTCATCAGAGACTCTTTAGCTGCCCTTTGCTTTCTGCCATTAGAGCAGTATCATCTGCATATCTGAGGTCACTGATATTTCCCACAGCAATCTTGATTCCAGCCTGTGCTTCCTCCAGCCTGGCCTTTCACATGATGTGCTCTGCATATAAGTTAAATAATCAAGGTGATAATATACAACCTTGACATACTACTTTCCCAATTTTGGACCAGTCTGTTGTTCCATGCCTGGTTCTAACTGTTGCTTCTTATACTGCAAACAGGTTTCTCAGGAGACAGGTAAGGTGATCTGGTATTCCTATATCCTAAGAATTTTTCACAGTTATGATCCACAGAGTCAAAGTCTGTAGCATAGTCAATGAAGCAGAAGCAGATTTTTTTTTTTGGAATTTCCTTGCTTTTTCTATGATTCAGGAACATACTGGTGGCTTCCACTTGGTCTCTCCTACCATAATAGTCCTCATTTCACAAAGTCATCCTCCTTGTTTCTTGTAAGTGATTGATTAAGAGTATCCATGATGATATTTTGCACATTTGTATTGGTAGATTACACTATGGACTACCAGTGCTTTCTCTACTACTGAAAATGGAGTCATTAGTATTAAAATCTAATAAGATTAGAAAGTCAATTCCAGAAAGTCTAGAACAGACTCAAAACATTCATTCTTAAATATCTGTTCCCCTAGAACCACTCTTGATAACAATCTGTATTAGGGTTGGTTCTCCAGAGAAACAGAATTAACAGGATGTGTGTGTGTGTGTGTGCGCGCGCGCGTGTGTGTATCTGTGTATCTGTCTGTCTGTAGAGAGAAAGAAAAAGATTTACTATAAGGAATGGGCTCACATGATTATGGAGATTGACAAGTCCCCAGATCTGCAGTCATCAAACTATAGATTCAGGAAAGCTAATGATGTCATTCTGCTCCATGTCTAAAGGCCTGAAAATCAGGAGAGCCAATAGTGTAGTTCTAGTCTAAATGTTCCAAACAGACTGGTTCCAAATAGGAAAAGGAGTACGACAAGGAAGTATATTGTCACCCTGCTTATTTAACTTATATGCAGAGTACATCATGAGAAACGCTGGGCTGGAAGAAACACAAGCTGGAATCAAGATTGCCGGGAGAAATATCAATAACCTCAGATATGCGGATGACACCACCCTTATGGCAGAAAGTTAAATAATTAACTACCTCTTGATGAAGGTGAAAGAGGAGAGTGAAAAAGTTGGCTTAAAGCTCAACGTTCAAAAAACTAAGATCATGGCATCCGGTCCCATCACTTCATGGGAAATAGATGGGGAAACAGTGGAAACAGTGTCAGATTTTATTTTTTGGGGCTCCAGAATCACTGCTGATGGTGATTGCAGCCATGAAATTAAAAGACGCTTACTCCTTGGAAGGAAGGTTATGGCCAACCTAGATAGCATATTTAAAAGCAGAGACATTACTTTGCCAACAAAAGTCTGTCTAGTCAAGGCTATGGTTTTTTCCAGTGGTCATGTATGGATGTGAGAGTTGGACGGTGAAGAAAGCTGAGCACCGAAGAATTGATGCTTTTGAACTGTGGTGTTGGAGAAGACTCTTGAGAGTCCCTTGGACTGCAAGGAGATCCAACCAGTCCATCCTAAAGGAGATCAGTCCTGGGTGTTCATTGGAAGGACTGATGTTGAAGCTGAAACTCCAATACTTTGGCCACCTCATGCGAAGGGTTGACTCATTGGAAAATACCCTAATGCTGGGTAGGATTGGGGGGGGGAGGAGAAGGGGACTACAGAGGATGAGATGGTTGGATGGCATCACCGACTCGATGGACATGGGTTTGGGTAGACTCCGGGAGTTGGTGATGGACAGAGAGGCCTGGCGTGCTGCAATTCATGGGGTCGCAAAGAGTCGGACACGACTGAGCGACTGAACTGAACTGAGTCTAAATGTTAGTAGACTCAAGACCCAGAAAGAGCTGATGTTTTAGTTCGAGACCAAAGGCAGGAAAGAACTGATGTTCCAGATCAGAAGCAGTCAGGCAGGAGTTTCCTCATACTCTAAGAGGGTCAATTTTTTTGTCATATTCAGGCCTTCAACTAGGCTCCACTCAAAAGTGACTGGATAGGGCCCACTCACATTAGAAAGAGCAATCTGATTTACTCATTCTACTATTAATTCAAATACTAATCTCATCCAGCAACACCCTCACAGATATATCCAGAAAAAATAAATGTTTGACCAAATGTCTGGGTACTCCATAGTCCTACCAAGCTGACATATAAAATTAAGCATCACCATTACTAATTAGCTTTTAATCTCAATAAGTAATATATTCATCTTATTTATATGAGAAATTCTTATCAACTGAAATAGAGTCAGAATTACAAAGGCTAATGTTATCTATGAACATTAGTTTTAACTTATCATATAACTTTCTCCAAGTATGAAATAAGATTTTTTTTCAAAAAAGAATGAAAAAAGACTTTTTAAAATTTATTTATTTTTGCTACACAAGGGCTTTCTCTAATTGTGGTGAGCAGGAGCTACTCTCTAGTTGCAGTGCATGGGCTTCTCATTGCGATGGCTTCTCTTTTTACAGAGCATGGACCCTAGAGCAAAACAGGCTCAGTAGTTGTGGTGCCCAGGTTTAGCTGCTCCATGGCCTGTGGGATCTTCCCAGACCAGGTATTAAACCTTTGTCCCCTGCATTGGCAAGTGGATTCTTAACCACTAACCCACTACATAAGTCCCAAAAGAAAAATTTTTTAAAAAGACAAATCAATTTTGAAAGGGGAAGATTCCCTAGTGATCCAGTGGTTAGGACAATACCACTAGTCCACTGCAGGGGCCATAGGTTCCATCCATGGTCAGGGAACTAAGATTCCACATACTGCAGGGGGTGGCCAAAAGTTTTAAAAATAAAAATAATAATAAATGCTTAAAAAATGAAAACAAAGGCAAAAAATAAGATTTTTCTCATTCTATATATAATAAATCACTGTGGGCTCTTACTTAAGGTACAGAAACTCATCTTAGGAATATTTTAAGGTACTTTAAATATATAAAAATATTTTTAAGCTTTTTCATACCAATATGTATTTTGATTGATTATTTAAAACACTGTCTTACAAATTACCTTAATAACAGAGCAAAATTCATAGTCTGTTTTACACAGCTGATTTATGGAAAAAACATTTTTTCTAAAGGAGTGAAATCTTAAGTAAAGATTTCCCATAAAGTGACTTCAGACGCCTAGTTTACTTCATATTGTGACATTACAGTAAAAGTTACACATGGACTCAACTGAAATGTCTTCATGTTTTGCTATTTAATTTGATTAAATTAAAGCCAAGTGACTAGTTTTGATATTATTGTTAATTCTTGATTTCTTTCTTTCCTTTTCTATATCACGACTACTATGTTAACTGTTTCTGCTTCCATCAGAAATAAAGTAACAAAAGTATAAATGCTATGTTTTTATTACCTACATGGCTTAAAGAGCTATCTACAGGTGCCTATAAAATTTACTTGTGATAAATCTATAATGGATACATTAAAAAAGGACTCAACACCATTATTTACAATTGCCAAGGTATGGAAACAACCTGTGTCCATCAACAGATGAATGGATAAAGAAGATGTGATGTATATGTGTGCATGTGTGTGCTTGTGTGTGTGTGTGTGCTTATACATACAAATATATAAATCAATACTACACAGTCATAAAAAAAAAGAAAGATTTTAAATTGAAGTACAGATGACTTATAATATTTCAGATGTATAGCAAGAGAACATATACATTCTTTTTTCATATTCTTTTCCACTATAGGTTATTACAAGACATTAAATACAGTTCCCTATGCTATACAATAGGTCTTTATTTTTATCTACTCTGCATTTGTTAATCCCAAATTCCTAGTTTACCCTTCCCTACTTTTCCTTTTGGTAACCTTAAATTTTTTTTCTGTGTCTGAAAAAAGAATGAAATTTTGCCATTTGCAACAATATGGATGGACTTAGAGGGCATTATGCCAAGTGAAATAAAATCAGACAGAGAAAGACAAATACTGTATGATATCACTTATACGTGAAATCTAAAAAATACAACAGACTAGTAAATAAAATGAAAAGAACAGACTTACATATACAGAGAACAAACTAGTGGTTACTAGTGGGAAGAGGGAAGGAGGCAGAGGCAAAATACAGGCAGAGGGAAAACAAAAGCAGTTATTACAGGACTGTATGACGTCATCTGTGTGAAACTTTTGAAAATTGTAAGGCACTATACAATTTCAAAATTTTTTCTTTCAATAAAAAATTTTAAAGGACTCAAAATTAGTGTATTTAAAATAAATAGAGAGGAATACCTTTAAGCTCAGCAGCTGTTCACAAACAGCATAACAAATGCCAATACCTTCTTCTGTATTAGTACCTCTGCCAAGTTCATCAATTAATATGAGTGACTTGTCATTAGCATTATGTAGAATATATGCTATCTGAAAATATAATTCCAAAATTATTCATTGCAACCAAACAGCTGTCACTATTATAGCAAAAAATGAAGAAAAATCCAGTTCCTTTGTTAGTTCATTTGAAATATATTTTGACAGAGAAAACCTGCTGAGCAGAAACTAACACATTGCTTTTCTTTCTAAAAATCTCATTACTAATAATTCCAGTAGCACAGCTGATGTGTACATAAATAGACATAGGCATAGAGTAAATAACAATTATCTAAAATATTGATGAATCAGATACAGTGAAATAAAGCAATGAATTAAATGTTTAAATAAAGCACAAAGATGGTCATTTTCTTGTTTAAGAGAAAGTTGCCCAGTCGTGTCTGACTCTGCGACCCCATGGACTATACAGTCCATGGAATTCTCCAGGCCAGAACACTGGAGTGAGTAGCCTTTCTCTTCTCCAGGGGATCTTCCCAACCCAGGGATCGAACCCAGATCTCCCACATTGCAGGCAGATTCTCTATGAGCTGAGCCATAAGGGAAGTCCAAGAGTGCTGGAATGGGTAGCCTATACCTTCTCTACAGGATCTTCCTGACCCAGGAATCCAACCAGGGTTTCCTACATTGCAGGCGGATTCTTTACCGAGCTATGACGAATCAACTGATGTCTTAACACCCTAAACTATCTCTCAGTTAACATCTCTATAGCCAGTAAAAATGAAAAGAAATATTTAGAAAAAAGCATCCAAGTCCATTGATTTCTGAGTAAAATAAATTTAAATTATGCCTGATATAGACTTGTGTTATGACACAACTGTTAACCATCATGGCCATTTTACCTTTCCATGGGACTAAGCTTCTTGAGAGCTAGGACCATTTAAAAATATGCCTCAAGCACCTAGTCTATTGCTATATTCCCCCATCGTTACTCAATACATACTAAATAATTATATAAATATAACATACGGTAGGCAAATGATAATTTTATTCCCTATCTAAAGAAAATTAGTAAACTATACAATGATCCAATAACCCATACCTACTAAAGATAGGCCAAGAGCTATACGGAATTCCTTTAACCCTTCAAGTTTATTTGACATGTGCTCAGGTCAAAAATGGGTGCTGATACATACTTTGGTATAGGAAGTGAAAATTCCACAAGAGCACAAAAAGGGTGATTTTTAAAAAACCATTTAACACAGTGATCTTTTATTTTAAAATCAAGCCTAACTATGCAAAATGTTTCTGAACAGGTCATCACTCTCTGAAGTCTTTTATATATTCCATATAAAAACATGAAAGCATGTTTTTATCATTCAATAACACTAGCTTTTTCTTTAAAGCTGTATTTTTCAATAAAACATTTACTTCCATTTCCACATAAGACAGAAATTAGGAAGCTGTCTTTGACTGCCCTCTGGCTCCTGTAGAGGAGTATAAACACATCTGCAAGCTTTAATATAAAAATACTTTCTTATGTTATAATTGACCATTAGCAGGATAATTCAATATGTTTTTAATATAAGGAAAGTTGAGATCAGGTACCTCTTTCATTTCCTTCATAAATGTTGATGAATTTGTTTCGATATCATCATCAGTACTTATTCTTGTAAAAATTTGTTCAGCAATTCTAAAGGAAGAATATTCTGCTGGAACATATGATCCTATAAAATATAAGTCAAAGTAAACTGAGATGCTTTTATAAAATATAAGCACTACTAACACTTTGCACTTTCCACCAATTCAGATTATTTAGTAGCCTATCTAAGGATTAATGTGGTGGAAAGATCACAAGACATGGAATTAGAAGGCATGGCCCCAGTTCTGTCATTTATTTTAAAACCTTGGACACCACTTAAATTCTCCCAGCTTCATCTTCCTCACATATAAAATGGAAATGCTTACCCTACCTATTGTACAGTTACTTGGAAGTGGAAAAAAGACAATACATATTTGAGTACATAAGAAAGATTTGTTATAAATTTGATAAAAATTGTTAAATAGTATAGTCAGATGATATAAAATATTCAAAATATGAAAATCTGAAGGAAATTCTTGTGAAGCTCAAGTTGATAAAATCATTATAGAAAGATATGTTAAGAAATAGTTGTTATTAGAAAAGTACAGAACCATCTACAATTAGAATGAAAGGAAAACATTAAATTTTTTATTAAGGTGAATTTTTATTCACAAGATGGTTTCTGTGTGAGAAATGTCAGGCTAACTAACCTAAAATATTCATCTCTTGAAAACAAATCAATCTGATTATTTATACCTATCGCTATACAAAATGGGATACAAAAAGCATTCTAAAACCATAAGAATATAAAAATATACAAATAATTAAATGAAAAAAGTGTCAAATATACAGAACTCTGTATAGAAAAATGTGAAATAATGGGAGTGAAGAAACAAAGCCAGATTATTTCAGGATTTAAAACAAAGACAAGGGTGAAGAATAGGATCTACTTTTGCATAATAAGGAATAGCAGGAAGAGAAAGCAATGTTAACATAATATTAATATCAATGCAGATAATAATAATAAATATGATGACATCTCAGAGAGCAGATAAATACAACATTCTCACAGGACTGCCAAAATGATCACATAGGAAAAATAAATGTGAAAGTACCAAGTATAGAATATAGCATATATGGTACATATGGTTCATATTTTCCCTTCTCTCTTACCTCCACCAAAAAGGCTCTTAGCATATCTTATCATCGTATCACAGAAGCCTGCTGGCTTGTATTTTGCTTCTAATCTGGCTCTTCTCTAACCTTACAATAGCCAGAGTGATCTATCTAAAACTCAAATCCAATTATGCCATTCTTTTGCTAAAACATCTATAGCTCCCTATAGATATCTGGATAAGGTTCTCTCTCCTCCATTAAATACCTAAGGCCCTTCACAAACTGACTCCTGCCCATCTCTTCAGCTTTAAGCCTGCCACTTCTCACAGTCACTCTTTATTCTACAAAGCAAAAGAACTACTAAGCCTCTGAACTCCTTGTAGCTACTTGGGAATATCATGCTGTTTATTGCTTCTGTGCTTTAGAACATGCTCTTACCTCTATTTTCTCTCATACCCTTCCTTTAAGACCATAGCATTGTGTGTGTGTGTGTGTGTGTATGAGTGCTAGTTGCTCAGTCATGTCCGACGTTTTGCAACCCCATGCAACCCCGTGCAACCCCATGGACTGTAGCCCACCAGGCTCCCCTGTCCAAGCAAAAATACTGGAGTGGGTTACCATTTCCTTCTCCAGCGGGTCTTCCAGACCCAGGGATCGAATCCGGATGGATCTCCTGCACTGAAGGCATATTCTTTACCATCTGAGCCACCAGGGAAGCCGTGTGTGTGTGTGTGTGTGTGTAAACAGCATGATATTCCTAAGGAGCTACAACGAGTCCAGAGGCTTAGTTTTTTTTTGTTTTTTTTTGCTTTGTAGAACAAAGAGTAGTTTAATCTTTACAACACTTCTTAGACATAGGTACTATTATATTTTTCATTTACAGATAGAAAAACTAAGGAGGTTAAGTATTTGCCTAATATCACATAGCCAGTAACTACAAAAGCTAGGCCTAGCTCTAAAGCCTATATTCTCAACTTCCATGCTTTTTGAGTCCTACTATTTCCTTTATAATCAGATTTTATAAGATACTACATATACTTTTAGGAATTCAAAGACTGTGGCAAGAGAAGTAAAGTAATAGTAATTTTCTTCAAATATCTGAAGGCCTGTTCTCAGGATATAATAGATTATTCTGAAATGCATACAAGTTAAGAATTAGGACTAATGAGTAGAAGTTCTATACACTCAAATTTTAATTCAGTATAATGAATGTTTTAACAATTATAACTACACAGAAATTAGATAGCCTGTTTTTAAAGGATGGAACTCATAACTATTCAAACAGAAGCAAGATTATTGTCTCAGATATGAATCAGTATTCTTATAAGGGAAGGGAAGTTATCTAAGATAGCCTTTCAAATTTAATAAAATATGTACTCTTTATTCAATCATTCACTGACTTCTGATTTTCTTTCCCAGTAGTAAGGGAAATTTGCACTATGTGATAGATATTACTATTCTGCGTTTCCCTTAAAACCCTTTACATTAAACCAAGCTTCTTCAGTCACATCAAGGGCTGCATAATTCTTTCTTGAGTATGTGGGTGGGCTGAGGCAGGGGAGGGGAGTAAGGGAGGTGGTTGTCCTGTGAACTGTAGAATATTTAGCAGCATCCCTGGATATTATACAAAAAAAAGATCTTAATGATCCAGATAACCACAATGTGTGATCACTCAGTCACCTAGAGCCAGACATCCTGGAACACGAAGTCAAGTGGGCCTTAGGAAGCATCACTATGGACAAACCTAGTGGAGGTGATGGAGTTCCAATTGAGCTATTTCAAATCCTAAAAGATGATGCTGTGAAAGTGCTGCACCCAATATGCCAGCAAATTTGGAAAACTCAGGAGTGGCCACAGGACTGGAAAAGATAAGTTTTCATTCCAGTCCCTAAGAAAGGCAATGCCAAAGAATGCTCAAACTACCACACAATTGCACTCATCTCACACACTAGTAAAGTAAGGCTCAAAATTCTCCAAGCCAGGCTTCAACAATAGTGAACCGAGAACTTTCAGATGTTCAAGCTGGATTTAGAAAAGGCAGAGTAACCAGAGATCAAATTGTCAACATCCATTGGATCATAAAAAAAGCAAGAGAATTCCATTAACATCTACTTCTGTTTCACTAACTATGCTAAAGCCTTTGACTGCGTGGATCACAACAAAATGGAAAATTCTTAAAGAGATAGGAATACCAGACCACCTTACCTGCCTCCTAAGAAATGTGTATGCAGGTCAAGAAGAAACAGTTAGAATTGGACATGGAACAACAGACTGGTTCCAAACAGGGAAAGGAGTATATCAAGGCCATATGTTGTCACTCTGTTTATTTAACTTACATGCAGAGTACATCATGTGAAATGCTAGGCTACATGAAGCACAAACTGGAATCAAGATTGCTGGGAGAAATATCAACAAACTCAGATATGCAGATGACACCACCCTTATGGCAGAAGGCGAAGAGCAACTAACGACCCTCTTGATAAAGGTGAAAGAGGAAAGGGAAAAAGCTGGCTTAAAACTCAACATTCAAAAAACTAAGATTATGACATCCAGTCCCATTACTTCATGGCAAGTTGATGGGGAAACAATGGAAACAGTGAGATACTATTTTGGGGGGCTCTAAAATCACTGCAGATGGTGACTACAGCCATGAGTGAAAAGACAAGCTTGCTCTTTGGAAGAAACGCTATGACAAACCTAGAAAACATATTGAAGCAGAGACATTACTTTGCTGACAAATGTCTGTATAGCCAAAGCTGTGGTTTTTCCAGTAGTCATGTATGGATGTGAGAGTTGGACCATAAAGAAAACTGAGCACCGAAGAATTGATGCTTTTGAACTGTGGTGTTGGAGAATACTTTTGAGAGTCCCTTGGACTGCAAGATCAAACCAGTCAATCCTACAGGAAATCAGTCCTGAGTATTCATTGTTAGGACTGATGCTGAAGCTGAAGGTCCAATACTTTGGCCACATGATGCAAAGAACTGACTCATTAGAAAAGACCCTGATGCTGGGAAAGATTGAAGGCAGGAGGAGAAGAGGACAACAGAGGATGAGATGGTTAGATGGAATCACTGACTCGATAGACATGAGTTTGAGCAAGCTCCAGGAGTTGGTGATGGACAGGGAAGCCTGGAGTGCTACAGTCCATGGTGTCACAAAGAGTCAGACAGAACTGAGCAACTGAACTTAACTGAACTGGATTTGTCTCAGTTGTGACAACCAAAAACGTCTCCAGACATTGCCAATTCCAGAGGGTGAGGTGAACCAAAATCATCCCAGACTGACCAATCACCTGGTCTCTGATTCACATCAGTCTCAAGGAACCAAATTTTCAGAGATAAGAGGTGAGTTGTGTCTCGATGCCAAGAAATCCATAACAATGTTGAAACAGTGACAGTCATTTACATGGTCACAAAGAGTTGGACACAACTGAGCGACCGAACTGAACTATATGCACATGTAAGTGTAACACAGCAGTTGTTAAAACTAAGTTATTGGTAAACCTTAAATTAAGTAAGGGAAATGTTTCTGTGCCCAATGTCACAATTTTGGGAAAAATCTTATATGAGTTATTAAAGGCAGTAGTTGCTGCTACTGGTACCACTTTCTCTCTCAACAAAGTTTTTGAATCTCAGATAATTATACAATTCAATTTAATAGTTGATATAACATTAATAACTATAAAAAAGAAGTTTCTATTTCTATTATATCCCACAAGATTTTCAGTACAATGTAATCCAAACTGGATGGAGCTTAATAAATACCAAATTATAAAAGTTATGGTCCTTATATGTATATATGATCTAAAATACTGGGCATGAAATATTTTAAATGGGGAGCAGAACTGATAACCATAAAGTAAACATTTAACTTACCAATTTGGGCCATAATCTGACAAAGAGCAATCTGTTTCAAATATGTGGATTTCCCACTCATATTTGGTCCAGTTATGATAAAAAAATTACTCGCTTCTGTAATATAGGTATTGTTAGCAACAGGTTTCTCCATAGATATTCTTTCAAGAATGGGATGCCATCCCTCCTTGATTGCTAAAGTATCAGTAAACTCTGGCCGAACTAAAGAGAAAAATAAAATGGTTTTGAAAGATTAATATATTTATACTTAAAGATTTTGTGGTGTGTACATACTGTTTATACTTTAGTGACTTTACTAGGGTCAATCTGGAACAATATCATTAAGTTATTATTTTATCTTCAGTCCCTCTAAATGATAACTTGCATAGTCTAATCACATCAGAACTTATATTCTTTTCCAGAAAAAATATAAGATTTTGGTCCTGTCATTGTGCAGGGCTCCAAAATAGTTCACAACATTTTCAGATTTGCATAAATTAAAAGGAATCAACCAGCTATTTAAAAATAACAATTAATTTCTAAAATCGCACATTTACTTAATCCTCGCCTTAAGCATTATTTCAAATTTGGCATACTTAGCTTTTCAAATGAGGTCTGAAAATAGAGCAAAACCAAATAAAAACACAATTTTACATCAAAACTTATAGAAATTTTGTCTAAAAAGTATTCTCAGAGGCTAGGAAAAACAGACACAAAAGATGTTGCTAATTTGTAGAAAGAAATAATGATTAGGTTTCCATAGATGCTTTCTAAGATGAAAAGAGGAGAAAGAAGGTGAGAGACAAGTAAAAGTTAAAATGCTACAAGGAAATACATGGACAAACTTGAAAGTATTCATTATAAAAGTGAGGTTGATTAGTAAAAAAAAAAAAATTTACTATATTTAAATCATTTTTAACACCAAAAATTAACTACTTATAAGTTTGGAGTTTTAGGGTAGTCCTTCTCAAAATGGAACATCAAATATCTTAATAGTTGAGACAACTATTAAGTTTTGACCTATACGCTACCAACTGAAAAATTTGATACTTCCATAAGAAATACAGAAATATAAAACATGAAAAAACCTTTGTAAAATACCTTTTCCATCATAAAAATTAATTAACAGAATGTTTTAGAAATACTACTATAAATTTTAACTAGAAATTTAATGTTATGAAGCCCATAATTACTCAACTGAATTGTCATATACAAGTTATGCAAATCTGCATACTGATAGTTTGGATAAGAAATTTCAAGGGATGGGAGCTAACTTGAAGTAGTCATTTAACATTAGAAAATGGCTTAACATTTATATTCAAGACCTGTGTATAGACTTGGGACACAAAAATAAGTGATATAATTGATCTTGGGATGCTCACATCTGCTCACTTTCAAGACTTTATTTCTGTCATGTCTGTTAGTATTAGCATCACACTGCTTCTTCAGATTTGAAATTTATGAATTTAGATCATCATTATTTTCACCAAAGAGACAGCTCTATAGTCTTTCTTATTTTAGGAAAGACTTTAAAGTTTCTTGCATTATTTTTTTTCTAATTTCTCAATTTCTCAGTAAATAATCTTTTGATGTCTAAAAGAAATTTTAAGGGTAATTTCGCTTTCTATATTTTGAGTCTCAGTCTAGGACATAGGTAAGAGACTATATATCAGGGAAAAAAATGTAAAACATTCATAATTGTTATATAAAATTGCTTGAATGGAATACAAATTTCAGTATGCAACCTATTTATTCCAAAGAAAATAACTTACCATAGTCAGAAAGAGTACAGGCATGAGCAAATGACAGTAGCATATCCAGCATTGACACAGTGTCAGACAGTTTATATAAGCAATGAATATGCTCATAAATCTCACTAAGCAGTTTGCACACGATCCTGAAAGTACATGTTTGATAAGAGAAATAGTGCTTTTAAAAGAGAGGTATACAACATAATTGTAAAACAATATAAAATTCATTGCCTGAGGTAAAATAAAATTGACAGTTGAGTTGTACACTAGATAAAGTCTGTTGTTCTATTGTCTTATTTCAGAGATGAGGAAACTGAAGCTCATAATCAAGGTCACAGTTATTTAGTAGCAGAGAATCCATCTTCTGGTGTGTTAAGACCAAGTTTTTTTAAAGACTGCTTTTCTTAAATATTAATAGAATAAATTTTTAGTATTAAAAATATTTTATATAGGTCAAATGAAGCTCTCACTATACTTCAATTAGTAGAGCCCATCTACTAATTTTGCTTTTGCAATGTCAAATTTAACACAAAAGCTATTATGTATTTTCTCTCTCACCCATCCTCTCTCTCTCCCTCTTTCTCTCTCTCATACACAACCCTAACTACATAATTATTTATGCTTTCATGTGGTAGTTACCATATTGTGACATAATACAAAAGTTTTTCCCTTACATGGGAAAATGTGTTCTGCAACTTACTATATCTTATAATCTTTTTGGTTTATGCTCTGAAATTGTTCTGAAAATCCAATATTTATCTTCATCATCTCAGCTCACCAATTCTGAATTTCCTAGTTCTTATTTCTAGAAACACTGCTACTGTTTTATGAATAATAAAAGACTGGCATTATTATAATGTTGTTATATATGCACTAAATCATGAGAATTTGAGAGCCTACATGCTAAAGAAAAAGAATAAACTGAATGAAGTCCCAAATAAGCCCAGATGTGCCAACTTCTACATAATGATGGAGTATACACTACAGAAGTATCAGTGGTACTAGAGATATTTCAAGCTCATGTCATTACGACATTTCTTAAAACTGTATTAAAAGGATGAGTGAAGTACTGATGAAATGTGGATATTTGGCTGGGTATCAAGCTTTTTCTATAACCCAGTATAATGGATTTATTTTGGGGGAGGGGCGGTTGTAATTAGATTTGCCCTGAATGTTCTGTGAGGCTCAGCGATCTCACTCACAATGACAGACTTTAAAGTTTTAACTGTTTTTCTAGAAAATGGTCTTTCCTTGCTAACATTCATAACCACAATTTTCTGCAACCAGAAAAAAAGTCAGTTAATGAAATGTATCATAGTATCTCAAATCAAATAAATTTAAATCAGTATTCAAAAAATTCAAATGCTCTTACATATAAGTCATGTGATAGATTTCTCTCAAAGACTCTTGGCATCTTTCATTCATTTTAATTAAATCTGCTGACGTAAAGCTATAAGAATTTTTCACTTTAGAAATCTGCTAGGAGATTAAAAAAACTGTCAAGATACATACTCTTATGAAGTAAAACATACAGATTTTAAACAATAGAATCATAGGTACTTAGGTTAATCACTTTAATTCTTGAGATAATTGTATCATCAAAAAAGTCCCAAATAATGTTTGTAGAAAAGAAGATCACTTCTCAAGTTAAAGCAGAATATTTTAACCTAGTCTGACATGACTATTTTTACAGCTCTTAAATTAGCCATGTAGAAATGTTAACAAAATATTACACCTCATTACCAAGTAATAATATATATGGTAGATAGGAACCTTCACTCCATCTGTGACCCCTGTCTTAGCCCTTGCCCCATAACCAAACTTTACTCAGTCTCTAACCCCATTACTAATTCTTGACCCATTTTTTTACTTCATCCATCTCTTATTACTGGATAATATAGTATATATTTTAAAGACCTGAAAGGTTTGTTTTTGTCATAAGGGACTCCCTGCGGGCAGAGAAAGATTAAAGTGGGCTAGACTTTCCCAAATCAGTATCCTGTAGAGGAATTAACGTATATAGAAAAAAAAATACTCCCCTGGTCCAAAGATTTGGCAATACTGGATATTTAAAAATTATGCAAATTTCTTTACTTTAGGACTTTTAAAGCTTTAATAGGTAGATGTGCACTGAGAACAACCTAAAACAGGAAACGGTACAGTACTTTTCAAACTTCTTTGATCAAAAATTCCTTTTGGATTTTCTTTCTTCATTTTCCTTTACTACCCTTATCAAGCTCCAGAATTATGGGAAACACTGTGTTTGGTATTTCTCTTAAAAACTCTTCTCAATCACTCTTAGATTAGTAAAGTTGTTAGGTGGGTGGGTAGAAGTAAGAGAAGTAATATACAGAACATTCAGAAATCTATCATGTAATACTCAGTAAGTGCCTGAAAATATGTAAGTGTAATTCTGTAAAGTCAGAAACAATAATTTCCTAACCAGAATTCTAAAACGAACCTTAATAAACTCTGAAGGAAGCTGATCATTGGATAGGACTGTACAATCTGTAGTCATCTGAATGAAAAATCCTCGAGCAGAGCTAAAACTTGTCCTTAAAGGAAGACTATATTTTTCTGCAAGCTGTGCTATCATTCCTAGTGGCCAGAAACAAGAAAAACAAAAACAAAAAAAATTTTGTGAGTAAATTGCTCTTCATGTTTAAAAAAATCACTAACTTTTCTTTGTTATTTATATATAAGTAGGAAGCTCTTATTACTCTTTTCTTTTAACTGAAATATGAAAATGGCAAACCAGTCCAGTATTCTTGCCTGGGAAATCCTATGGACAGTGGAGCTTGGCAAGCTACAGTCCATGGGGATGCAGAGTCAGACACGAGAGTGAGTGAGTACGCACACGTGCACACACACACACACACACGGTTTAAATATTGCATTAGTTTCATGTGTACAAGATAGTGATTCAGTAGGGTTTTTTGCAGATTATATTCCATTATAGGCTATTACAGATTGAATACAATTTTCTGTGTTATAAATTCTTACCATTTATCTATTTTATGTATAGTAGTTTGAATCTGTTAATCCCACAGTACTAATTTGTCCCTCTCTCCTTCCCTCTCCCCTTTGGTAACTATGAATTTGTTTTCTATCTGAGTCTGCTCCCATTTTGCATGCAGATTAATTTGTATTGTTTTTTAGATGCCACATAAATGTGATATATAGTATTTGCTTTTGTCTGACTTATTTCACTAAGGCTAATACTCTCTAAGTCCATCCATGTTGCTGCAACTGGCAATATTGTTCTTTTTTATGGCTTAATTATATTCTATTGTATATACACCACATCTTCTTAAGCTAGATGGGCCCTGTGTTTGTTGCATATCTGTTAGGAACATGCTGTTAGGAACACTGGAGTGCATATATCTTTCCAAATTAGAGTTTTTGTTTTTCCAGGCTATATACCCAGAAGTATGATTGCTGGATCATATGGTAGCTCTATTTTCAGTTTTTTCAAGGAAGCTCTATACTGTTTTTCATAATGGTTGTACCAATTTACATTCCAACCAACAGGGTATGTTAAACTCTAACAATTTTTAACATCTAAAATATGTGGTTATTCTTTTAAGAAAAAAAAAACACTATAGTAAAAAGGTGGTCATTCAGATAAATATTTTGAAAGTAAAAGAAATTGCTAAAACCAAAATAAAAAGTAAAACCAAAACTAGAGTAAAACCTCTATATTAGGAATATTGGAGTTTACTTAATATTTGTTTTACTTGTGTGATATTATACATAGAAAACCCTAAAGACTCTATCAAAAAAAAAAACTATTAGAACTCACCAATGAATTCAATAAAGTTGCAGGATACAAAATTAATATACAGAAATCTGTTAATTTGTACCTAGAAAGCTATAAGACACTGATGAAAGAAACCAAAGACAACATAGATAGAAAGATATATCATGTTCACTGATTGGAAGAATTAATATTGTTAAAATGACTATACTACTGAAAAAAAATGTATAGATTCACTGCAATCCATATCAAAATATCACTGGCCTTTTTCACAGAATAAGTCTAAAATCTGTATGGAAACACAAAAGACATTGAATAGGCAAAACAATCTAGAAAAAGAAGAACAAACCTGGAAGTATCATGTTTCTTGATTTCAAACTATACTACAAAGCTCCAGTAATCAAAACAGTAGTGTACCGGCACAAAAACAGACACATAGATCAACAGAACAGAGAACCCAGAAATGAATGCACACTAATATGGGCAATTAACCTATGACAAAGGAGGCAAAAATATACAATAGTGAAAAAACAGCCTCTTCAATAAATGGTGGTGGGAAAACTAGACAGCTACAAGAATCAAACTGGACTACTCTCACATCATGCACAAAAATAAATTCAAAATGGATTAAAGACTTAAATATAAAACTGGAAACTATAAAATTTCTAGAAAAAAACAGGCAGTAAGCTCTTTGACATCAGTCTTAGTAACATGTTTTTGGATGTGTCTCTTCATGCAAGGGAAATAAAAGCAAAAACAAACAAATGGGACTATACCAAACTAATACCTTTTGTACAGTGAAGAAAACCATTAACAAAACAAAAAGCCTGCCTATTGAATGGGAAAAGACATTTGCAAATGATATATCTGATAAGGGGTTAATATCCAAAATATACAAAGAACTCATACAACTTAATATTTAAAAAAAAAAACTCATTTAAAATTGGGCTGAAGATCTCAATAGACATTTTTCCAGAGAAGACATACAGATGGTCAACAGTCACATGAAAAGATTTAATATTCAACATTTAATCATCACCAAAATGCAAATCAAAATCACAATGAGATATCACCTCCCACCTACAGCATGACTATTACTAAAAAAGACAACAAAGAACAAGTGTTGGTGAAGATGTGGAGAAAATAAAACCCTGGTACACCATTGGTGGGAATGTCAATTGGTGCAGCTGCTACGGAAAAGTGTGGAGAGTTCTCAAAAAATTAAAAATAGGTAAATCAACTATACTTCAATAAAAATAAATATTTTTAAAAATAAAAGATAGAACTAACCATATGATCAAGCAATTCCACTCCTGGGTATCAAAAAAATATACACATCCCTTTGTTTGTTGCAGCATTATTTACAATAGCCAAAATATGAAAGCAATCTTACTGCCCATCAATAGATGAATAAAGAAGGGGTGTGTGAGTATGCGTATTTGTTGTTATTCAGTAGATAAGTCATGTCCAACTTTTTTGTGACCCCACAGACTGTAGCACACCAGCTTCCTCTGTCCAAGGGATTTCACAGGGAATCAATACTGGAGTAGGTTGCCATTTCCTTCTCCAAGGGATCTTCCCAGGGATCAAACCCTCATCTCCTGCATTGGCAAGTGGGTTCTTTACCACTGAACCACCCAGGGAAGCCCCGTGTGTGTGTGTATGAATATATATATATGTGTATATATATATATAATGCTATCATCTGTCTAACACCAGCCATAAAAAAATGAAATCTTGTCATTTGTGATAACATGGATGGACCTAGAGGGTATTAAGCTAAGTTAAATAAGTCACACAAAGAAAGACAAATAATGTATGATTTCACTTATAGGTGGAATCTAGAAAACAAAACAAATGAATAAACATAACTGAACAGAAACATAGTTATAGCTATAGAGAACAATCAGGTGGTTGCCAGAGGGAAAGAGAGGAAAGAAATAGTGAGGGAAGTTAAAATGTATAAATTTCCAGGTGCAACACAAGTATGAAATGTGTACACTGTGGGTAATACGGTCAATAACCATGTTAATATCTTTGCACAGTGACAGAGCATAACTAGACATGGTGATCATTTTGAAATGTATAGAAATACTGAATCACTATTTTGTGTAATAGGAACTAACATAATGTTTTAAGTCAATTATTCTTCAAAAACAAACAAACTCAAAAAAAAAAGATCAGATTTGAGGTTACCAGAGGCAGGGGTAAGGAGAGGGGGGATTAAACAAAGGCAGTCAAAAAGCATGAATTCTAGTTGTAAGTAAGTACTAAAGATGCAATGAACAACATGATAAGCATAATTAACACTGCTGTATATGGCTGGCTACAGTCCACTAAGAGTAGGACACCACTAAGCAACTGAGCACATGGATGCACACAGACACACACACACGTTATAATATATGAAAGTTGTTAACAGAGTGATTCCTGAGAGTTCTTATCACAAGAAAAAATATTATTTTATTATTTCTTTAATTTTATATCTATATTAGGATGGATGTTCATTAAACTTATTGTGATAATCATTTCATGAGGTATATAAATCAAATTATTATGTATACCGTAAACTTATACAGTGCTGTATGTAAATTATCTCAGTAAAGCTAGAAAGAAAATAAAAGGAAAAAAGTTATATAAATTATTGTAATAATTAATTCACAATAAGAAATTCCCTCTAAAAAACATACTTTACAGGGCAAAATATTCCAAAAAGGAAATAGGTGTTTTATCACATAAAATTCCTAAAACATCCAAATCTTCCTTTCAATTGCACACACACTACAGAGTCCTAAATTTCTAAATTTATATTTTTAACATGATGACCATTAACTATTTGAATATTACTTGAAAAAACTAACATCTTTATTCCTCAAAATGGTTCCTCCAAGAATTTTCCTGTTTTTCTCAGTAGTATCACCATTCTCAGGCTAATCATTTCAATTAGCACCAGTGGATACATTTCTCTTTACTTTACCATGGCCATATCTATTCAATAATTAACTCTTATCAATTCTTCCTTTAACATTCATATTTCTCTTTTCTCATATACACTTGCTGTGTTAACTAGTAGTAGCTTAAAATAGTTCCTCTTTCCGTTGCTCCACTCAAATTCATTCAGACTACCTTCCTGATCAATTTCACTTCACAGAACAAAAATATCTCACTGCCTCTAAATTATTCTTGGGAAAAGCCTCAAACTGACCTTCAAAAACTAAATTCTGATCCCCAGTCTACATTTCTGACCGTATTATCTCTTACTAGTTCTGTAAGGAAATGCCTTATTCCATCCTAACAAATTTCCTCACTCATCCTTTAAGGTTTCCTCAGGCCATTGTGCTTTAGTTTGTACTAAACTAAAGTAAAACTAAAGTACACAAAAAAAAGGGGCGATGGAATTCCTTTTTAGGCTATTTTATGTACTAAAAACATTCCCATGTTCTATGCCTCCACACCCAGTCATTCTCTGATCCCTCTCAGTTCAGTGCAGTCGCTCAGTTGTGTCTGACTCTTTGCAATCCCATGAACCGCAGCACACCAGGCCTCCCTGTCCATCATTAACTCCCTAAGTCCACCCAAACCCATGTCCATCGAGTCGGTGATGCCATCCAGCCATCTCATCCTCTGTCATCCCCTTCTCCTCCTGCCCTTAATCTTTCCCAGTATCAGGGTCTTTTCCAGTCAGTCAACTCTTCGCATGAGGTGGCCAAAGTATTGGAGTTTCAGCTTCAACATCAGTCCTTCCAATGAACACAAAGGACTGATCTTTAGGATGGACTGGTTGGATCGCCTTGCAGTCCAAGAAACTCTCAAGAGTCTTCTCCAACACCACATTTCAAAAGCATCAATTCTTCGGCGCTCAGCTTTCCTTATAGTCCAACTCTTACATTCATACATGACTACTGGAAAAACCATAGCCTTCACTAGATGGACCTTTGTTGACAAAGTCATGTCTCTGGTTTTTAATATGCTTTCTAGGTTGGTCATAACTTTCCTGCCAAGGAGTAAGCGTCTTTTAATTTCATGGTTGCAATCACCCTCTGCAGTGATTTTGGAGCCCAGAAAAATAAAGTCAGCCACTGTTTCCACTGTTTCCCCATCTGTTTGCCATGAAGTCATAGGACCGGATGCCATGATCTTATTTTTCTGAATGTTGAGCTTTAAGCCAACTTTTTCACTCTCTACTTTCACTTTCATCAAGAGGCTCTTTAGTTCTTCACTTTCTGCCATAAGGGTGGTGTCATCTGTATATATGAGGTTATTGATATTTCTGCCTGCAATCTTGATTCCAGCTTATGCTTCCTACAGCCCAGCATTTCTCATGATGTACTCTGCATATAAGTTAAACAAGCAGGGTGGCAATATACAGCCTTCACGTACTCCTTTTCCTATTTGGAACCAGTCTGTTGTTCCATGTCCAGTGCTAACTGTTGCTTCCTGACCTGCATACAAGTTTCTCAAGAGGCAGGTCAGGTGGTCTGGTATTCCCATCTCTTTCAGAATTTTCCACAGTTTATTGTGATCCACACAATCAAAGGCTTTGGCATAGTCAATAAAGCAGAAATAGATGTTTTTCTGGAACTCTCTTGCTTTTTAGATGATCCAGCAGATGTTGGCAATTTGATGTCTGGTTCCTCTGCCTTTTCTAAAGCCAGCTTGAACATCTGGAAGTTCACGGTTCACGTATTGCTGAAGCCTGGCTTGGAGAATTTTAAGCATTACTTTACTAGTGTGTGAGATGAGTACAATTGTGCGGTAGTTTGAGCATTCTTTGGCATTGCTTTTCTTTGGGATTGGAACGAAAACTGACCTTTTCCAGTCCTGTGGCCACTGCTGAGTTTTCCATATTTGTTTGCATATTGAATGCAGCACTTTCACGGCATCATCTTTTAGGATTTGAAATAGCTCAACTGGAACTCCATCACCTCCACTAGCTTTGTTCATAGTGATGCTTCCTAAGGCCCACTTGACTTCACATTCTAGGATGTCTGGCTCTAGGTGAGTGATCACACCATTGTGATTGTCTGGGTCATGAAGAACTTTTTTGTACAATTCTTCCGTGCATTCTTGCCACCTCTTCTTAATATCTTCTGCTTCTGTTAGGTCCCTACCATTTCTTTCCTGTATTGAGCCCATCTTTGCATGAAATGTTCCCTTGTTATCTCTAATTTTCTTGAAGAGATCTCTAGTCTTTCCCATTCTATTGTTTTCCTCCATTTCTTTGCATTGATCACTGAGGAAGGCTTTCTTATCTCTCCTTGCTATTCTTTGGAGCTCTGCATTCAAATGGGTATATCTTGCCTTTTCTCCTTTGCTTTTCGCGTCCCGTCTTTTCACAGCTATTTGTAAGGCCTCCTCAGACAGCCATTTTGATCCCTCTAATCTACTATTTTTCCTTCATTTATCTTACATCTATGTGAAATTATTCACTATATGTAATTAACATACTTTATATAGCAATATGGACACACATATATATACATACATATGTTTGTGTGTTTATTACCTGTCTCTACTATTATTATAGCTTTATGAAGACAGGGAATTTGTTCTGTTCACTATGTATTCCCAGTACCTAGGAGATTTTTTACTAAGAGATTTTACTAGATTTTACTAGGATTTTTTAATATATTTACTAGGAGATTAATATACTCATTAAATGAATTACTGTATTAGCTTGCAAATGCTACCTCTCCCAGACAAAAATATTTCTTCCTCCACTGAAACCCATTAGCACTGATAGACAGTATTTTTCATGTAATTTATACGCAACATTGTACTAAGGTAAAAACTACTCTCCAAACCTTCATGTAACCCTATATTTAAATTTGAAGACACTCTATATTTAACTTTGGAGAAAAGAAGTGATACATTTAAACACTTTGAGATCTTTATTTTTTTTTAAAGGCATTTAAACACTTTGAGATCTTTATTTTTTTTTAAAGGCTCCTTAGATGATAATGAAAACACAGAAGAAGTCTACAAAAAAGATCTTCAAAAAAAAAAAAAATGATCTTCACGACCCAGATAATAACGATGGTGTGATCACTCACCTAGAGCCAGACATCCTGGAATGTGAAGTCAAGTGGGCCTTAGAAAGCATCACTACGAACAAAGCTAGTGGAGGTGATGGAATTCCAGTTGAGCTATTTCAAATCCTCAAAGGTGATGCTGTGAAAGTGCTGCACTCGATATGCCAGCAAATTTGGAAGACTCAGCAGTGGCCACAGGACTGGAAAAGGTCAGTTTTCGTTCCAATCCCAAAGAAAGGCAATGCCAAAGAATGCTCAAACTACCACACAATTTCACTATCTCACATGCTAGTAAAGTAATGCTCAAAATTCTCCAAGCCAGACTTCAGCAATACGTGAACCGTGAACTTCCAGATGTTCAAGCTGGTTTTAGAAAAGGCAGAGGAACCAGAGATCAAATTGCCAATATCCGCTGGATCATCTAAAAAGCAAGAGAGTTCCAGAAAAACATCTATTTCTGCTTTATTGACTATGTCAAAGCCTTTGACTGTGTGGATCACAATAAACTGTGGAAAATTCTGAAAGAGATGGGAATACCAGACCATCTGACCTGTCTCTTGAGAAACCTGTATGCAGGTCAGGAAGTAACAGTTAGCACTGGACATGGAACAACAGACTGGTTCCAAATAGGAAAAGGAGTACGTCAAGGCTGTATATTGTCACCCTGCTTATTTAACTTATATGCAGAGTACATCATGAGAAATGCTGGGCTGGAAGAAACACAAGCTGGAATCAAGATTGCCAGGAGAAATATCAATAACCTCAGATATGCAGATGACACCACCCTTATGGCAGAAAGTGAAGAAGAACTAAAGAGCCTCTTGATGAAGGTGAAAGAGGAGAGTGAAAAAGTTGGCTTAAAGCTCAGTGTTCAGAAAACTAAGATCATGGCATCTGGTCCCATCACTTCATGGAAAATAGATGGGGAAACAGTGGAAACAGTGTCAGACTTTGTTTTTTGGGGGCTCCAGAATCACTGCTGATGGTGATTGCAGCCATGAAATTAAAAGACGCTTATTCCTTGGAAGGAAGATTATGGCCAACCTAGATAGTCTATTTAAAAGCAGAGACATTACTTTGCCAACAAAGGTCCGCCTAGTCAAGGCTATGGTTTTTCCAGTGGTCATGTATGAATGTGAGAGTTGGACGGTGAAGAAAGCTGAGTGCCGCAGAATTGATGCTTTTGAACTGTGGTGTTGGAGAAGACTCTTGAGAGTCCCTTGGACTGCAAGGAGATCCAATCAATCCATCCTAAAGGAGATCAATCCTGGGTGTTCACTGGAAGGTCTGATGTTGAAGCTGAAACTCCAATACTTGGGCCACCTCATGCGAAGGGTTGACTCATTGGAAAAGACCCTAATGCTGGATAGGATTGGGGGCGGGAGGAGAAGGGGATGACAGAGGATGAGATGGTTGGATGGCATCACCGACTCGATGGACATGGGTTTGGGTAGACTCCGGGAGTTGCTGATGGACAGAGAGGCCTGGCGTGCTGCAATTCATGGGGTTGCAAATAGTCAGACACGACAGAGCGACTGAACTGAACTGAACTAGATGATAATACGTTTTAATCTTATCTGTTATTTGTTTTGGGAACAAAAAATAAAATTAAAATATGCCTGGTTAATATCATCAGCAAAAAAAAAAAAAAAAAGCAGTACGAAAACAGTTTGCTTTATTTCTAAAAATCAGAAAACATATGCTCAAGTAGTTAAACTACCTGCTATGTCATCTACAATCTCTGTATATGTTCTTCTGGCTATGTCAAGAAATTCATTTATGTTAGACCTCACTGCATAGCACTTCTGAGTCCTCATGTTCAGGCATCCCTTCATGTATCTTGCATCATCATTAATTACTGTTTTAATCTTGTCAAGTATGATTCCAAACCTGAAAATGAAATTATAGGTAATAAGTCAGTTATTTTAATTTGCAATTTGAATATCTTAATGACAGCAAATACCATATCTTCTTAAAATTATTGTTGAAAATTATTTTGCAAATAAATAGTTAAACAATATATATATATGAAACTATGTAAGTTAGGACTCTGACTACATTGATTTTAAAATATTTTGTCAGTCCCAACTACTTTCCTAAAAAAATGACATCACCAAGGATAATCCTACAATGGCTAATAGATCTCCCAAACTATACATACTAATTTTGTGTGTGAATATAAAAATATATCCCTGAATCACTATTATAAAATTCTGGCTTCATGCTCGTTGGCTCAATTAACATTTACTTATACCATGAGCACTGTGTTAGGTACAGGGAGTCAAAGAAGAATTAACATATGGTCCTTGCCCTCAGTTGGGGCAAGAGAGACCAAACATATTGTGAGACAGTATAACAACTTACTATAGTGATCATGCAAACTATAAGTCTGGTAATACCTATTTTCCTAATCTTTTATTTTATTCTATTTTATATCTATCTGTAATAATTCAGTTATATTATTAACCTCATTTTGTGACCTCACACAAAGTGAGAATCTTGAATCAATAAAATAACAGTTTTTAAGTATCATGAGTCTTTTTGGTCAAGAAACAAAGTGCTACTGGTAAACGCAATAGTAAAATTAAACTGTAATTAGATATTACTCAGTATTCATATAGACTATTTTTGTTACATTTGGTCCTTATGATTTAACATAAGAGACTAATATATTTTTATATTTGCAAGTTTTTCTATGGAGAATTGCTTAAAAAAGAAACATCAAAATTTTGCATGATTCCAATTTTTAATGCTATTCTAACTGTCCACTAACAAAAATTATGGTGATACCCTAACATTGTTATTTATAAAATGTAATATATAAATAAAATTTTAATAAATAGTCTGAAGTTTTTGTTAACCAACACTTAAGTAAATGTCCTACAGAATACAAGTAGAGTTCTTAAAATCAGTAAAGATCAGGAAGAAAGGAATAATCTGCTATTTTATTAACAGTTAAATGACAAAGACCTCTTATCTTCCAAGGAACCATAATAAGCTCTTAATAAAGCTGTGTTACAGTTCTTCAAAGTAATCTATTAAAGAATAAGATAAACATAGTTAAGGATAATAAATTACAACATTATTGAAACAAAACATTTAGACTTGTTTAGTACTTTACATTTTACCAGTACTTTCTTGCTTCATTTTCTCATTTATATACTCATAAAATATATTTTATGTATGTAGGTGAAAACAGATTGTATCTGGCCCATTTTCCAGATAAAGAGCACATGGCGAAACAGTACCATCTACTGGTTTACTATCATGACTTATTTTTCTCGTCTCCTAACTAATCATTAACTTTAAACTATTTATTGTCAACAGTAACTTAAACAGTTATCATTATATATTCTGAGTATTCTATGTATAATTCCAAACTGTGGGTTAAATGTACATTAAACTAAAAAAGTGTTTTGTATGCTGGTAAATAGAGCAACTTCTCCATTCTTATATGACAAAAGTAGGGATTCTTATTCTGCTTAATGGAAAGTACATGTGGTCACTATTTGAATAAACAGAAAACAGTAGAAATCATAGGTAATCTGACTTTTACCTTATTTTAGTTGTCTATGAGACAATGGCAATAATAACTTTTTTGGTTTTTAATAGAAAAATAATATTTATATACCAACAAAAACAAGTAATTCATAAAAGCATAAAGAAACACATTTATTATTCCATCATACCTCCAAAGACAAGTATTACGGTATATATCCTGTCACTTTTTCATATCAAAAATTTACATCATTATACGATCCTTTTCTCCACCACTTAACACTACATCATAAGCATTAGAAACCCTTCATGGTAAAAATTTTTAATACGTCATAATATTCCACCTGTGGAAAGCAAATAGTCACTTCCCCTAATTATTAGAGTTCTATACCATGTACAGTAATATAAACAATGCTGCAAAGACCATCACTGGACATAAATATTGGTCAACATTTCTTAACAGTTTTTTGGAATAGATTTCTAGAATGTTTTGATGTCTGATGTTTTGAACAGCATCAAAACATATGATATGTGTCATAAAGCATTCCTATAAGGTATGCATAATTTTTACTCCTACCAGCTGTCTATGAAATTGCCTGTTTCATTGTTCTCACATTAGCAGTAAGTTGACTCCATTAAGAAAAAAAACTTTGCTTTATTAATTTGCATTTCTTTGACTAGTAGTAAGGTTGAACATTTTTTGGTACTACTTATTAACTACTTGGTTGCATTTTTTGTCATTTTCCACATTTCCATTGGCACACCAGTATTTTCTCATAAAATTACATAAGTTTTATGATAGAAAGATTTTCTGTCATTTGTGACAAAATTTTCCTAACTTTGTCATTTTGCTTTGCCTTAGACATACCAAAGTTTGCAATTTTGTGTTTCATCAACTATCAGTTTGGGGTGATGATTTATTATACTTCTTTCATTCTAAGAAAGATGACAACACTTTTGAAATATTTTGCTAAATTGTTGTATGTGTGTGTAGCAGAATAAAGTTTATAACAAAATTTTTCTACACTTTTCATTATTTTTTAATTTTAAAAAGTGATTCTTCTTTGTCTTTTAATTCAAAGTTTTCCAAATGTTTTACACCATATAGAATTTAAAAATAGATGAGAAAAATCCATCACTTTGTAACCATCACAGTTATGTCAGGTAAGAGCCATAAATACCAAAATCAAGGGGTGAAAGTTTGACAAGGAACAGTAAATTTACCCAGTCTCAAGGTATCTCTCCAAAGATTACTTATAACTTTATAGTGAAGTAATTGATCAAAGTTATTATCACCAAGAAGGAAAAAGTGACATGTGCCTCTTGATACTGAGAAAGATACAACATTGCTCACAGAGTACTACTGTCAAACATGTATAAGCCAAATTTAATCATGAAGAAACAATCACACAAACAGGAATATCCTTTTAAATAATTGACCCTTACTCTTCAAGATGTCAGTATGACAAAAGACAAAAAAAGGCTGAAAAACTTTTCAGAAGTATAAAGAACCATGTTTTAAGGTCCAGGGTCATCAATCCCAGGGCCCCATACCACTAATGGTCCAAGGCCTATTAGGAACCAGGCCACACAGCAGGAAGTGACTGGTGGGTAAGCAAGCAGTTTCATCTGTATTTACAGACACTCTCCACTGCTTGCATTACTATCTGAGCTTTAATCCTGTCAGATGAGTGGTGGCATTAAGATTCTCATAGGAGTGTGAACCCCAACCACTGTGAACTACGAGTATAAGGGATCTAGGTTTTGCACTCTTCATAAGAATCTCAATGCCTGATGATCTGAGGAAGAGCTGAGGTGGTGATGGCTGGGGAATGGCAACAAATATAGATTACCATTGGCAGATAGGTTTGACTGCACAGAGGATATATATATACGATATGAAGCAAACGTGATGTGCCGTGCTTAGTCTCTCAGTCATGTCCGACTCTTTGAGACCCCAAGGACTGTAGCCCACCAGGCTCCTCTGTCCATGGCATTCTCCAGGCAATACTGGAGTGGGAAGCCTATCCCTTCTCCAGGGGATTTTCCCAACCCAGGGATCAAGCCCAGGTTTCCTGCATTGCAGGCAGATTCTTTACTGTCTGAGCCACCAGGGAAACCACCATAATAAATCAATTGCTTGCAGACTCATCAGAACCCTATCATTGAGTAGCAAGCAACAAGCTGCATCTGGTGTCAGGCTTTAGAGAGGCAAATGAGTTGATGTACTTCAATTGCACAGCTGTATCTGGTGTCAGGCTCTAAGTCAGAATCCAACACTTATTTCAGAATTCACACATTATTTTATTTACCACTTCCATCAGCACCTCTTTCCCACACTGTGCACTTGTCTTGATCACAGTTTTGGTAAGCCCACAAGCTAACCCTAGCCAAGATGAGTGAAAAAGCAAACCCCGCTGGAGAGCTTCTTTGAAAAATGGGAAAGACCCAATGATGAGATAGGAGAACTCTAATAAGACTGCCAACAAAAAAGCTGCATTTAAAATACCAAGAGTCCTTCTTAAATTACGGGTTCACTGCAACAGGTAATTCACATTCTCCAAGTCTGCTTTTTTTAATATGTGGCAACAGGCTATTAAACGAAGCCATGAAATCTTCAAAACTGCTTCGCCACATGAAGACCTAGCACCATGCATTAAAAGACAAGCCTTTGGAGTTTTTCAAAAGAAAAAAGTGAGCATAAACAACAAAAGTAATTATTGAAGGCCACCACTTTCTCAAATGTGTCTGCACTGACAGCATCAAAAGATTCCGCATGCTGTGACAAAAATCGAAGATCCTGAGGGCCGTAACTAAGACAAGTACAACCAAATAAGAAAATAAACATTTTCTTTTAAAGAAACTACTTTCAGAGGTAAGGAAAATAGGGTATTTATTCATCAACTCCTATTCGGTACTGGTCAAGACCTATCACTGGGGCACTGAGGCAACAACTGATTACTCACTAGTCTCCCGGGGACCAGAGAAAAGTCCTCCGGTAGAAAGTTTTAGCTGCTTGCAGAAAGAAGCCTACGTTACACAAAAGTGAATACCAAGAGGATGTAGGTGGCACACCAACAAGGTCTACTCCACAATAAAGAGTAAATAAGCCAGTTACAAAATGGGAAATGATATTTGCAACACACAGAATCAACAAAGGGTTTATATAAAGAGAAGCTCTACAAATCAAAAACAATGATAACTCAATAGAAAAATGGGCAAGACTTTCACAAAAACAGATATTCAAAAGGTCAATATACATATGAAAGCACATTCAACCTCATTAACAGAAAATGCCAATTAAAACCACAATGAAATACTACTATCTACCAACCACTATAGCTAAAATTTTAAACTGACAAGATTAGGTTTGGGAAAAGAGCAATAAGATTTCTCATACTCCTGATGGAAGTGTAAATTAGTAGATACAATCATTTTGAAAAACATTTTGGCAAATATTTTGTTATTATCTACTAAAGTTGAAGGTATACTTAATAACTCAGAAATTCCATTCCTATGTACCCAATAAAAATATGTCCAAAATTCTATTAAGAAACAGATATAAAATTGTTAAGCAATATTATCTCTAATTGCCATAACCTGCCAACAACTCAAAAGTTCAACAACAGTGAAATAAATAAGGGCATATTCATACAGTGGAATATTACATAGCAATGAAACTAAATGAGCTATAGCTACATGTGACAACATGATTAAATCTTACAAACATAATGTTGAATAGAAGAAGCCAGAGATTACAAAAATATACACTGAATAATTCCTTATATGTAAAGTTTTTTAAAGAACAGGTAAAACTAAGTTATAAAGAAAAATTAACTTAAAAAGTAATTAATAAAAAGTGGTTTCTTTTCAGAAGGAGGTAGAAAATAATGAACAGGAAGAAGCAGAAGGAAAGTTTCCTGTTTTGTTTTGTTTTTTGTTCTTTTTGGCTGCACTGGGTCTTTGTTGCTGCACATGGTTGTACTCTAGTTGCAGTGCCCGGGCCTCTCACTGCAGTGGCTTCTCTTGTTGCAGAGCAAGCTCTAGGCTGCATAAGCTTCAGCAGTTGTGGCACTCAGGCTCAGTAGTTGTGGTGCATGGGCTGTCGCCTTATGACTGTAGGATCTTCCCAGAACAGGGATCAAATCCATGTCCCCTGCATTGGCAGGTGAATTCTTAACCACTGGACCACCAGCAAAGCCCAGAAGGGAGTTTCTGAAGTACCAGCAGAATACTGACTGGTCATCATGTGAATGTTCACTTTCATAATGCCTGAAGACATTTTTGGCTGTAACAATTGGGGGTAACAATTGGATTCCATTGGCATCTAGTGGGTAGAAGCTATGGCCCATGCTTAGAAACTCAGCTGTGTCCAACTCTTTGCAACTCCATGGACTGTAGCCCACCAGGTTCCTCTGTCCATGGGATTCTCCAGGCAAGAATACTGGAGTGGGTTGCCATTTCCTTCTTCGGGGGATCTTCCCAAACCAGGGATCAAACCCAGGTCTCCTATACTGCAGGTGGATTCTTTACTGTCTGAGCTACCAGGGAAGCATCTAGTGGGTAGAAGCTATGGATACTACTAAACATTTTAGAATGCACAGAACAGTAAAAGAATTACCATCTCAACACATAAAATAGTACAAAGTTGAGAAATTCTGCTGTAGAGGAATTGTATTACACAAGTACTCTCTTAACCTCTTACATCACTGGTGATTTCCTTCCTGCTTCTTCTTTCTCTGTCTCTTTTCAATCTCTCCTAACCTTGATAGCATTGAAAAAAGTAAACTGCTATGAATTTTACAGTTTCAAGGTACTAAATGTCCATACCACATGAGCAGGGAGGCAGACCAGACCCTTCCCTAGGTGAGTACTCCAGATGAGTATCCAGCCCCAAATGACACCTTAACTGCAGTTTGTAAGACCTTAAACTCTTGACCCACAGAAACTGAGAGGTAATAAATATGTATAGTTTTAAGCTGCTATAGTTGAGGTCATTTGTTATGCTGCAATAGAACACTAATTTTGATCCATGGGTCAGGAAGATCCCTAGAGAAGGGAATGGCAACCCACTCCAGTACTCTTGCCTGGAGAATCCCACGGACAAAGCAGCCTGGTGGGCTAAGTCAGTGGGGTTGCAAAGAGTCAGACCTGACTGAACAACTTACACACACACACATACAGTCTCTTCACAGTTTGCTTTTTCAAAGCGAAGAAGAGAGTCTCACCAAGGAGAATTGGGAGACAACTCTCTATTAGCTTTTTGCATTTTTGCACACCTAATGAGCAAAGGTACTGACTGCCTTTATTCTACACAGACTTTTCAAGGATGTTTGTATAGTGAATAGACTTGAAAGATATATTGTCTACTTCTAGGACAAAGGGTAGGTTTGCTCACTGTTCTTGAAAATAAAGATGGGGCCTCCCTGCAGAATAGCAGGCAAATATGGTTCAACCCCTGGGTTAAGAAGATGCCCTAGAGTAGGAAATGGCAATCTACTCCAGTATTCTTGCCTGGAAAATTCCATGGACAGAGGAGCCTGGCGGGCTATAGTCCATGGAGTCACAAAAAGTCAGACTCAACTGAGCAACTGAGCATACATGCTTTGCCCGTAAGATTCAGGTTTCCTAAGATCAGCAATTCTCTCCTGTAAAACACTGTATGTGCAGGTGTCACATAGCCCTCTTCACATCACCCTGTTGGAAATGGAGCTTGGGGAACCAGTGCAAGAAAATGCTGATATTCTGGCTGTGGCTATTGTTATGAGTATAAAGTCCTTTCTCTCTGATCTAGGAGTCTGTGTCTTCTGTCAGCATTTATCAAACTGCGGCAGGCTAACGTGTCACTTTGGAAGTAGGGTAGAATATCATATCCCTTACAGTTCCTGATAACACTATGCTGTGATTGTTTTAAAAACAACAACAACAACAACAACAACAAAATCTCAAAATGAATTATAAATTCCTTTGGATTAGAGACTTACTTCTTACTATATCCCTAGCACTCACCACAGTGCTTGGTAAAATAACTTGTTCAATTAATGAAAGAGAGAGCCATCACCTATATACTCTTTACAGCAGTCTGAAATCAATGGGAAAAAATTAAAACTTAAGTAAAACTTGAAAAAATTATTTAATATCAAAGTTTTCAAATGTAGGAGGCAGTACTTTGGATGTTTTATAATGGAAAATACATTCTTAATGAAATACATTAAACAGTAAGGTTATAAAGACTACATAAAAAGAAAAGACATCTGGATAAATTAAAATAAGAAATTTAAGTTTAATTTTCAATGAATACTTACAATTGGAAAATATGCATTTTCTAAAAATTAATGTTCTTAACAGAAAATATAAGAATTCATCCTGGGTAAACAATTTCACACCGGAAATTTTCAGAGAACATTTAGTTCATCCACAAGTTTAAACAAATCATGCCATTTAACCAGCACAAGTCTGAACTAATTTAGTAAATATTGTGTTTAATTAATATACAAATGCTTATATTAAATTACCTTAAAGTCTCATTTAAATATATCTCCAGATGGTTAGGAAAACATCAACTAAGAAACAATATAGGGAAGACTGAAATTTATGAATTATGTATGAAGTCAATATATTGCTTAAGTTTCCTTAAAAGTTAGTAAATCTCATCTGAAAAGTATTTTTTTTAAAAAAAACCTCCACAAAGGAAATATGTGCTGGTTAGGAAAAAATGGACAACTATGACTGGTACCCCCAAAACTAAAAAGGATGATAAGTAACATTGGCCTTTAATAACCTTATGGAGCTAGTTACAGATTGCCTTTTCTGGACAAGAAGAAAGATTTCAGATTCTCAGTGTGCAGAATTACCTTATACCAACTCCCCTGGCTTTTCTAAAATCTGATATTCAAATTGATTACATATTTCCCTGAGAGCTAGTTGGCTAAAACGATATTCCTTTCTTAATAAAACCTGAAATGATCTAATGCAAAAATATGTACAGCTGACCCTTGAACAACACAGGTTAGAACTGCATGGATCCACTTAAATTCGGATCTTTTAAAATAAACACATATGTGTACTGGAGATGTATTTTCTCTTCCTTATGATTTTCTTAACATTTTCTTTTCTACAGCCTACTTTATTTAAGAATACAGTATAAAAACATATTGTACATAAAACATGTATTAAGTAGCTACTTAGGTTATCAGTAAGGATTCCAATCAAGAATAGGTTATCAATAGTTAAGTTTAAGTGAAAGTGAAAGTCGCTCAGTTGTGTCTGACTCTTTGTGACCTCATGGGCTATTACAGTCCATGTAATTCTCCAGGCCAGAATATTGGCGTGAGTAGCCTTTCCCTTCTCCAGGGGTCTGCCCAACCCAAGGATCAAACCCAGGTCTCCCTCATTGCAGGCCAATTCTTTACCAACTGAGCTATCAGGGATAGTTAAGTTTGGAAGAAGTCAAAAATTATATGAGGAATTTCAACTGTGCAGAGGGGTTAGCACCCCTAAGCCTGATGTTGTCCAAAGGTCAACTGTATATTACTATTTCTTACAGCTAGTGACATTAAAGCATGAATATGTATGACTATGTAATACTACATAGCCTATTACATAGTCTATTGGATCTTCCCAACCCAGGGATCGAACGTGGGTCTCCCGCACTGCCGGCAGATGCGTTACCGTCTAAGGTAAAGGAAGCCCGTCTATGTAATACTACACATTACACATTACACAATGTGACAACAATGAGGTTGCTCTCAGGCATAACCTGATAATTAATCCTTTCCTACAATAAAATTGAAACAAAGTCTTTGCTTACACACAGCTGAGAGTTGAATTGTGTCCCCCTCTAAAAAAAGGATATGCTGAAGTCTAAATACTCAGCACCTCAAAACGCAGTCTTATTTGGAACTAGGGTCACAGAAATAACTAGTTAAGATGACATCATATTGTAGTAGGGTAGAATACTAATTCACTATGACTGGTTTCAAATAAAACACAGCCATGTTAAGGACTTCCCTGGTGACCCAGTGGTTAAGAATCCACCTGCTAATACAAAGGACGTGGGTTTGATCCCTGGTCCAGGAAGGTCCCACATGCCATGGAGCAACTAAGCCCATGAGCCACAACTACTAAAGCCCATACACCCTAGAGCCCATGCTCTGCAACAAGAGAAGCCACTGCAATGAGAAGCCTATGCACCACAATAAAAAGTAGCCCCCGTTAACCACAATTAGAGAAAGTCTGCGTGCATCAACAAAGACTCAGCACAGCCAAAAACATAAATAAACAAATAAGAAAAAAATGACTGCCAGGTGAAGACACAGACACAGGGAGACCACTATGTGACAAGGAAAAAAGAGATTAAATGTATATAGCAGCAAGTCAAGGAACACCAAAGATTACCAACAAACCACCAAAAGCTAGAAACAGGTAAGAAAGGATTCTCCTATAAGTTTCAGAGAAAACGTAGCCCTGCCAACATCTTGATTTCAGAGTTCTACCCTTCAGACCTGTGACAATAAAATTATAGTGTTTTAAGCTATGTAGTATATAGTATTTGTTTCAGCAGGCCCAGGAAACTAATATTAATTGTAAATACAGAGTAGCCATTTCCTATTCCTACACTGAGTTGCATTTTTTCTGTGTTAAAACATGTCATTCATAATTAAAACTGTTACTTAAGATAACTTTTCATTTGAAAATACCATTCAAAGCAGGACATCTGGCAAAAGATCATAAGGGCTAACTGGTGCTTTGCATTTACATTCATAATAGATTACTCATTTTTAAGCCTCTGAAAGTCTGAAAATATTTGATGGCTCCAAAAACACTGCTAAACCAGTACAGAGGTTAAAAAATAAAGGTTAATGACACATGTTAACAAGAACATGTTACCCTAGGTCCAAGGAGCGGTGGCTGCGTGGGCACAGGTGGGCCAAGAGGAGTTACTTCACATTCAAGGTCAGGAGGGGCCATAGTGAGTAGATACCCCTTGTCCAAGGTAAGGAGCAACGGCTGCACTTTGCTGGAGCAGCCGTGAAGAGATACCCCACATCCAAGGTAAGAGAAACCCAAGTAAGACGGTAGGTGTTGGGAGAAGGCATCAGAGGGCAGACACACTGAAACTGTAATCACAGAAAACTAGCCAATCTGATCACACGGACCACAGCCTTGCCTATCTCAATGAAACTAAGCCATACCATGTGGGGCCACCCAAGAGGGATGGGTGATGGTGGAGAGGTCTGACAGAATGTGGTCCACTGGAGAAGGGCATGGCAAACCACTTCAGTATTCTTGCCTTCAGAACCCCATGAACAGCATGAAAAGGCAAAAAGATAGGACACTGAAAGATGAACTCCCCAGGTCAGTAGGCGCCCAATATGCTATTGGAGATCAGTGGAGAAATAACTCCAGAAACAATGATGGGATGGAGCCAAAGCAAAAGCGATATCCAGCTGTGGATGTGACTGGTGATAGAAGCAAAGTCCGATGCTGTAAAGAGCAATATTGCATAGGAACCTGGAATGTTAGGTCCATGAATCAAGGCAAACTGGAAGTGGTCAAACAGGAGATGGCAAGAGTGAATGTCGACATTCTAGGAATCAGCGAACTAAGATGGACTGGAATGGGTGAATTTAATTCAGATGACCATTATATCTACTACTGTGGGCAGGAATCCCTTAGAAGTAATGGAGTAGCCATCATGGTCAAAAAGGAGTCCGAAATGCAGTACTTGGATGCAATTTCAAAAACGACAGAATGATCTCTGTTCGTTTCCAAGGCAAACCATTCAATATCGCAGTAATCCAAGTCAATGCCCCGACCAGTAACGCTGGAGAAGCTGAAGTTAAATGGTTCTATGAAGATCTACAAGACCTTTTAGAACTAACACCTAAAAAAGATGTCCTTTTCATTATAGGGGACTGGAATGCAAAAGTAGGAAGTCAGGAAACACCTGGCGTAACAGGCAAATTTGGCCTTGGAGTACAGAATGAAGCAGGGCAAAGGCTAATAGAGTTTTGCCAAGAGAAAGCACTGGTCATAGCAAACACCCTATTCCAACAACACAAGAGAAGACTCTACACATGGACATCACCAGATGGTCAACACCAAAATCAGACTGATTATATTCTTTGCAGCCAAAGATGGAGAAGCTCTATACAGTCAGCAAAAACAAGACCGGGAACAGACTGTGGCTCAGATCATGAACTCCTTATTGCCAAATTCAGACTTAAATTGAAGAAAGTAGGGAAAACCACTAGACCATTCAGGTATGACCTAAATCAAACCCCTTATGATTATACAGTGAAAGTGACAAATAGATTTAAGGGACTAGATCTGATACACAGACTGCATGATAAACTATGGACAGAGGTTCGTGACATTGTACAGGAGACAGGGATCAAGATCATCCCCATGGAAAAGAAATGCAAAAAAGCAAAATGGCTGTCTGAGGAGGCCGTACAAATAGCTGGGAAAAGAAGAGAAGCAAAAAGCAAAGGAGAAAAGGAAAGATATTCCCATCTGAATGCAGAGTTCCAAAGAATAGCAAGGAGAGACAAGAAAGCCTTCCTCAGTGATCAATGCAAAGAAATAGAGGAAAACAACAGAATGGGAAAGCCTAGAGATCTCTTCAAGAAAATTAGAGATACCAAGGGAACATTTCATGCAAAGATGGGCTCGATAAAGGAAAGAAATGGTATGGATCTAACAGAAACAGAAGATATTAAGAAGAGGTGTCAAGAATACACAGAAGAACTGTACAAAAAAGATCTTCATGACCCAGATAATCACGATGGTGTGATCACTCACCTAGAGCCAGACATCCTGGAATGTGTAGTCAAGTGGGCCTTAGAAAGCATTGCTACGAACAAAGCTAGTGGAGGTGATGGAATTCCAGTTGAGCTTTTTCAAGTCCTGAAAGATGATGCTGTGAAAGTGCTGCACTCAATATGCCAGCAAATCTGGGAAACTCAGCAGTGGCCACAGGATTGGAAAAGGTCAGTTTTCATTCCAATCCTAAAGAAAGGCAATGCCAAAAAATGCTCAAACTACTGCACAATTGCACTCATCTCACATGCTAGTAAAGTAATGCTCAAAATTCTCCAAGCCAGGCTTCAGCAATATGTGAACCGTGAACTTCCAGATGTTCAAGCTGGTTTTAGAAAAGGCAGAGGAACCAGAAATCAAATTGCCAATATCTGCTGGATCATCGAAAAAGCAAGAGAGTTCCAGAAATGCATCTATTTCTGCTTTATTGACTATGCCAAAGCCTTTGACTGTGTGGATCACAATAAACTGTGGAAAATTCTGAAAGAGATGGGAATATCAGACCATTTGACCTGTCTCTTGAGAAACCTGTATGCAGGTCAGGAAGCAACAGTTAGAACTGGACATGGAACAACAGACTGGTTCCAAATAGGAAAAGGAGTACATCAAGGCTGTATATTGTCACCCTGCTTATTTAACTTATATGTATAGTACATCATAAGAAACGCTGGGCTGGAAGAAACACAAGCTGGAATCAAGATTGCCGGGAGAAATATCAATAATCTCAGATATGCAGATGACACCACCTTTATGGCAGAAAGTGAAGAAGAACTAAAGAGCCTCTTGATGAAAGTGAAACAGGAGAGTGAAAAAGTTGGCTTAAAGCTCAGTGTTCAGAAACTAAGATCATGGCATCTGGTCCCATCACTTCATGGCAAATAGATGGGGAAACAGTGGAAACAGTGTCAGACTTTATTTTTCTGGGCTCCAAAATCACTGCTGATGGTGATTGCAGCCATGAAATTAAAAGATGCTTACTCCTTGGAAGGAAGGTTATGACCAACCTAGATAGCATATTTAAAAGCAGAGACATTACTTTGCCAACAAAGGTCGATCTAGTCAAGGCTATGGTTTTTCCATTGGTCATGTATGGATGTGAGAATTGGACGGTGAAGAAAGCTGAGCGCCGAAGAATTGATGCTTTTGAACTGTGGTTTTGGAGAAGACTCTTGAGAGTCCCTTGGACTGCAAGGAGATCCAACCAGTCCATCCTAAAGGAGATCACTGGAAGGACTGATGTTGAAGCTGAAACTCCAATACTTTGGCAACCTCATGCGAAGAGTTGACTCACTGGAAAAGACCCTAATGCTGGGAAGGATTGGGGGCATGAGGAGAAGGGGACGACAGAGGATGAGATGGCTGGATAGCATCACCAACTCGATGGACATAGGTTTGGGTGGACTTGGAGTTGGTGATAGACAGGGAGGCCTGGTGTGCTGTGATTCATGGGGTCGTAAAGAGTCGGACACGACTGAGAGACTGAACTGAACTGTACTGAACAAGAACATATCCAGAGTAAAGTGAAGAACCCTCTGTATACATTCTGTTGAGCAGAAATTTTTTAATTGGATGTATTCCCAGCTTGTGTTATTTTTGCTTTTGTTGCCACTACTCTATGGTTCTTATATCACATGAGAAGTAATGTAATATTACTTGAAGGTAGACTGAATTCAGCTAAAGATGTATTCTATAAACCTGAAAGCAACCATTAAAATAAAAAAACAATGAACTTATCAAATAAATCAACAGAGGAGTAAAATGGGATCATAAAAATATCCATTTAAACCAAAAGAAGGCAGAAGGAAAGGAAAAGAGAATATAGGTGAGATAAATGTAAAAAAGTACCATAACGGCAGATTTAAATTGTAACATACCAATAATCTCATTAAGTACAAATGGAATAAACACCCTAATTAAAAGTTCATTCAAGAAGAAATAGGTAACCTGAATAGCATCATATCTATTTAAGAAATTGAATTTATACTCAAGAATCTCCCTACAAAGAATAATTCCAAGTTTTAACAGCTTTATTTGTGAATTCCACCAAACATGTAAGGAAGAAATAATATTAACACCAGTTATACACAAACACTATGAGAAACTGAAGTGGAAGGAATGCCTCTAACCTCATTATATGGTACCAATTAACTTTGTTTCAGATTTTAGTTTTTCTAGGTTACCTCTCATTTGTATATATTGAATTTTAAAGTGTTTCAATTATTTAAGGAAACTCCCAATTCTCTTCCTGTCCAACAGCCAAAACTTTTCCATATAATGATGTTTTTATTATACGTGAACCTTAAGAGTATTTCCTCTACAATATGAAAAGGCTTCCTAAATATAGATAAGCCTTCAATGGATTTGCAAAGTAATAAAATTTCAAATAAAATTCTACTGATACACGACTTCTTTCCTTTTTAAGCACATGAGCAAAAATACGCAGGTGATCCTTGAACAACACAGGTTTGAACAGTGCAGGTCCACTCATTGGTGGATTTTATTCAATAAATAGAGTAGGACACAGTCCAATTGACTGAATCTGCAGATGGAGAACCCTTGGATGCAGAGAGCTGACTGTAAAGTTACATGCTGGTTTTCGATTGCATTGGGGGCGGGGAAGAGGGTGCCCTAATCCCCATACTGTTCAAGAATTAACTGTAAATGTATTTCATTAAAGTAAATATTTCTCAATTTACTTTAAAGAGAAATGAAAACCATCTATTATTTTCTTTATAGAATGTGCCTATAGGCACTGAGTATTTAAATTTGTAAAAATCCAAAGCCTTGTTTCATATTTAAAGGTTAAGCATACTTGAAAACTAACTAATCAAACTTCACATAATGATCATCTTTTAAACGACCTTGGAACTAACATAACTTTTATCTAGTTTATTAAGCAAATGTTTTGTAATCTAAGATTTTTGAAAACTATGTCCAAACTCTTTAAATAAATATTTGATAAATGAATTATGTCAATTCCTCAATTAATAAACTTTTAATTTTAAGTATATCATATATGATAACACATCGAGGAGAAAAGTTTCCTTTAAAAAGGCATAAAAATATTTCAGATAGTAATGACAAAGTACTTTTCCAAAAGACTTTCATGTTTTCCAATTGCTACATCATATTAAGACAAGTTATATCACATAGTATATAATAAAATAACATAATGTATACATTAACATACCGTGTCTTGCTTTGGAATTTGAACTAAAACAGAAAGAAGTTGCTCTGTATCAAGAAATCTTGCTATAACTGAAACAAACAGAAAATATGAGCAGTTAAACTTTATGTTACAGTTTAAAATATAGAGTATATAAAGTATTATTGCCAAATAATAATATAGCACAGTTTTACCTGCAAATACCACTTGTTTTAATTGTCTTCATCTATCTTATATTTACCAGGGATAAAATAATAAATTCTAGTGTTCTTTTCCTAACGTTGATTACTCAGAATTTGTCTTCAAATTTTGACACTGTTGATCACACCTTCCTTCTTGAAACTCTACTTCTCTGACTTATAGATGTTGCTTATCATAATTTTCTCCCCACATTTTTGATCTCTAACTTTTCTTCATGATACTTAAATGATAAGATTAAAAGTCTAAAAGCATCGGTCAACCACTAACCATGAAACTTTTCAGGAGTGCTAAAGTTCTCTGAACTTTAGCTGTTCTCATCTTTTAAAAGATGAAATGGTTCATCAGAAAACTAAAAATAGAACTACCATATGATCTAGCAATTCCACTCCAAGGTATATATCCAGAGAAAACAAAAATACTAATTCAAAAAAATACAAGTACCCCTATGTTCACAGCAGCATTATTGATAATTGCCAACATATGGTACCTAAATGTCCATCAAGAGACAGTGAGTAAAGAAGTTGTGATACAAACACACACACACACATATATATGTATACATGTATACCTACACAATGGAATATACTACTCAGCCATAAAAAAAAACAGTAAAATTCTGTCATTTGTGAAAACATGAAAGGACCTAGAGGATATTACACTTAGAGAAATAAATCAGGCAGAGAAAGACACACAGGTATATGTGGAACCTATAAACTAAAACAAATGAGCAAATATAACAAAAAAGAAACAGACTCACAGATACAGAGAACCAACTAGTGGTTACCAATGGGGAGAGAGAGAGTAGGGGAGGTAGGAAAAGAGATGGATGGGGGATTAAGAGGCACAAACTACTATGTATAAAATAAGTAAGCTATAAAGCATATGTTATACAGCAGAGCGAATACAGCCATAAAATTGTAATAACTTCAAACAGAGTATAATCTATGAAAATTTTAAATCATTATGTTGTACACCTGATACTAATATTGTAAATCAACCATATCCCTGTAAAAATAAATTAAATTTAGGGACTTCCCTGGCAGTCCAGTGGTTAAGACTCCATACTTCCAATGCAGGGAGCACAGGTTCAACCCCTGGCTGGGGAACTAAAATCCTGCATGCCGCAAAATTTAATTAACTACTTAAATTTTAAAAAGTTTTTAAAGCAGAACATGAGACATAATATGTTCAAGTAACTAAGAGAAGTTCAATTATAGAAGAAGGCAGAATGAAAAATGACAAGTAACAAGAGGTGCTGTGAGAAACGAGAAAGAAAGCCATCCAGAAGAGTTTGGGTTTTATCCTAAAAGCATTAGAAGAGACTGAAAGATTTTATGCAAGTGGGTATGTGGTAGCCCTGCAAAGATTTCCACATTCTAATCCCTGGAACCTTTGTATATGCTATCTGGTAACGGGGACTTTGAAAATGACATGAAGTTTAAGCTTCTTGAAATGGAGAGATTATTCTGGATTATTTGTTAGTCCCAAAGTAATCAATCACAAGAGTCCTTCTAAGAGAGAGACAGGAGGATCGGTCAAAGAGAGAAGATATAAGGACAAAAGCAGAAGCTAGAAAATAGAGAAGAAACTATTCTCCTGGCTTTGAAGATGGAGGAAGATCCATGAGTCAAGGAATGTAGAAGGCCTCTAGAAACTGGAAAAGGCAAGGGAACAATTTTGTCCCAGAGCCTCCAGAAGAAAAATGGACCCACTAACACACTGACTTTAGTCCAGTAAAACTGATTTATGACTTTCAGAATTGTAAGATAATTAATTCATGCTGTTTTAAGCCTCAAAATTTGTGGTAATTTGTTACATCAACAGGAAGAAACTAATAAAGAGTAATATATTCACATTTATATTTTCAAAAGATTACTCAGGCTCCAATATAGAAAAGAGACTATAAAGAACAAGGCTGGAGGACAAGGCCAAATAGAAGCCTGCAGAAATCAATCAGATTATAGATAAATTGTACCCTGGGCTAGAGCAGCAGCACTGGGAATAGAAGCTAATACCTATAAGATATATATAGAAAAGAGACTTTACAGAATTTGATGATTAATTTCAGAGAAGGTAAGTGTCAAGAATGACTTCCGGTTCGTTATCTGGTTTGGTTAAGAGCTTGGGTGTAGAGCTATTCTTTGAAATCAGAAGGGACTGATTTAGAAGGAAAGATGGCACAGTCTGGATACATTAAATCTGACATGATTAAGAAAGATCAAATAGGTGCTCAGTAGGCAATAAGATACATGGGGCTGAAGGTCTGTAAAGATATGTGGGCATGAAATGTAAATTTGGAAGTTACAGGTATGTGAATGATAATTATAAGACCAAGAAGATGGGTAAATCATATAATAAGAAAATAAAGAGTAAAAAGGCAACCTAAGACATAGTTTTGACGCACCATAGCATTCAGGGAATGAGCAAAGGAAAACAAGCCTAAAAAGAAGACTCAGGAGTCTTTCTCTCTTCCATTTGAAAGGAAGGACTCTGGGGTTTTCACTCTGTTACCTGATCAATGACAGAACTTTCTAAAGACATTCCAAGACAGTCTACAGTCCTGCAGTCTATTTGTAAATTATAAAGATAACATTACAAGGGAGATGGACAGTCATAAGCTTTTTAAAGAAGTGAGTGACAGAGCTTTAAAAAAAGGAAACTCCAAAGAAGTATGAGGAAAATCAAATTGTATAATCACAGAAGCAAAGAAAGGCAGTAATTCAATTAGGAAAGATTTTGGCAGTACCAGAGAAGTTGGATTTCAAATAGAACTGTGTGTGTGTTAGTCGCTCAGTCATATCTGACTCTTCACAACTCCATGGATTGTAGCCTGCCAGGTTCCCCCAACCACAGGATTCTCCAGGCAAGAATACCGGAGTGAGTTGTCACGCCCTTCTCCAGGGGATCTTCCTGACCCAGGGATAGAACCCAGGTCTCCTGTATTCCAGGCAGATTCTTTACCATTTGAGCTACCTGGGAAGCCCCAAATAGAACTAATATGTACCCGATAAATTTAACAACAATGAGACTATGGGTAAATGTTTTAGGCTTGGTTCTCCAGAAAGAGACTCTGAAACGAGGATTTATATGCAAGTAATAGATTAAGAATTTGCTTCCATGAGAAACCAATAGAGAAGAGGACAGGAAAGGGAGAAAAAGCCAAGTAAAAGCATAATTTCAGGCAAAATTCTATGGAAGGTAAAGTCAGTTCATGTTGTAGAAGAACTTCTGGACTTCTCAGTTATTTTCGTCGTTATTGCCAAAACAGTGTGAGGCAGTTAGGCTTTCACATTCCCACAGTATTCAGTCATTTAAGGGCCCACAAGGCACATTTGACCCTCTCTGCTTAGAGCACAGTAGTCTTAATAGCCTGAGGGTATACCTCTAAAGAGAGTCCGGGTGCAGGCCATTAGAAGCAGAAGCACACAGAGCAAGGAAAAGGGGCACAGAGAAAAGTAAAAGAGACCCAAGAGGATATGGACAGAAAACCAACAATGTCTGCTATACTGACCTTGACAAGAGCAGTCTCAGTACAGTAGTGGGCACAGAAAGAAGACTGATTGAAATGGGGTGATGAAGAGAAGACAATATGTGCATAAAATCTGTTTTCAACAGGTGATGAATGGTAGAATAGAGATACGATGTTGCTGTAAACCATAAGGGTGACCAGTTAAAAATAAGCCTTTCACACCTTTTCCAAAGCCTCACAAAATACACAGGAATACATAGAAAAAAATGAATATACTCAGCAACATTGGAAATGCAGTCACAGTCAATATAATGTCAGAATTTTGAAGAAATTATACTAATTAAAAGATATTTAGAATTGGACTGAAGAAACCTAAAAACTGTAAACGCCTTCTAGATTTTCATGTACTACTTCAGTTTAGACCACCAGAACAACAGTGGGAATATAGAAGACAGATCAAGTGGCTAAAATCCAGGAACTAGACTAGGATCAGTGCAGATAAACTGCCCTTCCACTTACAGATTTAAGAAAAAAATTGTACTGCCATGTCAGTGAACAGATCCCAAGGGCAGTTCTCTTACCTCATGAGTTGGATTGCATCCCCGCAAAACAAATTTTGTAATCCCAAATCCTGGTACCTGAATGTGACATTACTTGGAAACTAGATCTTTGCAGATGTCATCAAATTAAGATAACATCATTAGGATGAGCCTTAATCCAACAGGACTGGTATCATTTTAGGAAGACATATATTTTTAATAATTTGTATTTGTAAAAGTAGATGATATTTACCTGACTGAAGTCCAAAAAAGAGTGCCTCATCTTGAAGCAGTTCCTGAACACAATCTAATCTCATGTTAATGGTTTCAACATCAACTAGAGGTTCTAATATGTTAGAACGAAGTCTTCTACTTCCTCCAGGAGTCTTAGTATAATTTAGAACACCAAAGAGCGTGTGATTATTCCTTTAAAAACACAAGTTAGGAAAATTTCATTAAGTATACAAAGGAGAAACCAATAAAAATATAATTTAACTTTTTAAAATGTATTCATTTTAACTACTTTACAATATTGTGAGTTTTGCCATACATCAACATGAATCAGTCATGGGTGTATATGTGTCCCACCATCCTGAACCCCACTGCCACCTCTCTCCCCACCCCACCCCTCTGGGTTGTCCCAGAGCACCAGCTTTGGGTGCCCTGCTTCATGCATTGAATTTGCACTGGTCATATATTTTACATATGGTAATATACATGTTTCAATGCTATGCTCTCATATTGTCCCACCCTTGCCTTCTCCCACATAGTTTTAAAATAATCCTGTAATCTAGAATAGTGATTCTCAAACTTTCATATTCATATAAATCACATGAGGATTCTGATTCAGTCTGGGATGAGGCCTGATGATCTACATTTTAAATAAACTCTCAAGTATGCTGTCAGTCAGTGAAGCACACTTTGATTAACAAGGATCTACAGCATCTTCTTGCATTAGTGAATGACTTTTTTTTTTTTAACAATACTTAGACTAACATAAATTGTTCTAGTCCATGGCATTCTATCAATAATAACAAGATATCAATAATACATACTTCAGGGGGAAGAGAACTTTACACTGATGAAACATGTATTTAATATAATCACTCTGTTCTAATTTATGAAGTTAGAGAATTATAAAAGAGAAAGAAAGAAAATAATATCAGGTACAGGAACTATTACAAACAAACAGGACTATACAGAGAATGACAAGAAGGGTTGCTTTAGTTAGGTTGGTTGAGAAAGACCTGTATTTATATCTGACAGTTGAATTAAGACATCCATACCAAGATGATGATGAGATGGGGATAATTATGACAATGATGGTGAAATAGCTAACATATTGAACACAAAGTATATACCAGGCCTTATTCTAAGAAATGTACATATATTATTTAATTCTAATAACCAGAGTATGAGCTAGATGCTATTATTAACCACATTTTATAAGGGAAGAAACTGAAACACAAAGAAATTAAGTAATTTGCCTGAGGTTTCCAAATAAGTGAACAATAATAATAAAAGAGTTACCAGTTTAAAGGGGCAAAACAGAACATCAATCTTCCTGGTGGAGAAGGAAATGGCAACCCACTCCAATATTCTTGCCAGGAGAATCCCATGAACAGAAGAGCCTGGCAGGCTACAGTCCATGTGGTCCCAAGAATTGGACACAACTTAGCAACTAAACCACCACCAGTCTTCCTGGCTCTAGAACCAGAAAGATCAAGGTTGGTGGAGCACTACAAAGTAAGAATTAAGGGAAATGAATAAAGAAGTTGAAAGAAATCAGAACATACAAGTCCTTGTAGGCCATGGTAGAGAGTCTGAATTACATTCTAAAGGTAATGGGAGCACTGGAAGACTTTTAAGCATCAAAGTTTCAAGATGTAATTTCTGGTTTAAAAGGATCACTTTCTGGCCACTAGGTTGAGAATAGACTAATTGTAGGGAGAGGAAGAAGACAGACAAGTTAGGGGCTATTATACTAAATAGTGGTCCAGGCTAAAATGATGGAGGTATGGATTAGGGTTGTGGAGGCTTCCCTGGTGGCTCAGCAGGTAAACAATCCACCTGCAATGCAGGAGACACGGGAGATGCAGCTTCAATCCCTAGGTTGGGAAGATAACCTGGAGGAGGAAAGGGCAACCCACTCCAGTATTCTTGCCTGAAAAATCCCATGAACAGAGGAGCCTGGCAGGCTGCAGTCTGAAGGGTCACAAAGAGTCAGACACAACTGAGCAAATGAACAGTAAAAGTATGGTGTTAAGTTTGTAGACTTGGAAATGATAAGACAAGACCCAGGATATGAATGTACTCTAAAGGCTGAGTCAAGAGGATTTACTGACATATTGAATTTGGGTTAAGAGAAGAAAGGAAATAAAAATGATTTAAGTTATCAGACTATCAAATTTTTGGTATATCAATTTAAACATATTTTTAAGAAATTACTCAAATCAAGCCCTGGCTGGGAGTTGGGAGAAGGTTATCATAGGTAAGTCACAGGTACAATTTTGAGAACTTGTCTTTTGCAGGAACAACAGAAGTAGGGAGCACACCTAAACCTGCCATTTGCTATAGAAATCAATGTTGGAAACTACTGAACAAGTGACAAGTCCATAGAAGCATTAGAGCTATTCAGATAGTTCAGTAGGTAGCATGCTTATCTTTCAACCTAATATTCTTTGGTTTAAGTCAGGGAAAAGACCTCAATTTCTCCTCTCAACTACAATATGAACCCTTGGAGGTCAAATATCCTATCATTTAATATACAGCAGAAACTCAAGCAATGTTTGATGATGACAATGGTCAAACAATGATTAACTATGAAATATGACAAAGTAAAACTGAGTATAAAACCCTTTGTAGTAATTACCAGCCTTAGTTATTGACTGTCTATGTTACCCTATGTTATTTTAACTTAGAAAGTCAACAACAAAGTAGTTTATCCAGATATTATTTTATCTTTTTCCAAGCAACAGAAAAAATATTACTTATTCACTAAGCTGGACAGGAATAACTACTATTAATTACATTCTCCTTTAAAAGGTTATAATTTTAGATCACCATTATCCAGTGTAACTGCAAAGGTGCAGAGGTCACTACACTGATGGATGACAAAAAGTGGTATATACAGTAATATTTCTACTTTACTAAAAGTAGTACCAACAGTACATAGATAGATCTAAACTGTTCTTGATGACTGAAGTAAATAATAAACAAAATTAGATATATCTGGAGATTTCATATAGTGGAAAGTAAAGCCAAGATAAGAACGCACAAAGTGACACAAATATTTAAACACTGCGGCACTGAAACTGGCACGAGCACCTTAAGGCTTCAATTGTCTAAAGCACTCTTTATTCTATTCAATACTCTTAATACTAAAAGTTGTATTTAAGTTTATACCTTTCATTGATATCTGAGGTTATCGATATATTAATTACTGAAAGCTGAGATTTTACTCCAAGCTTACTTACTCCCAACCTGCACTTTACCAAATTAAATAGCTTAAGCTTCCTTGCACATACCATGTTACTATATTGAAAATCATGCTTTCAAAACTTTTTTATTCACTGTCTTACTACTTTTTTTACTCCTTAATCTGGATAACTTCTATTTATATTTCAAAACTCATGTCAGGGCTAAAAAAAAAAAAGTCAAGGTATTATCCCCTCTAGAAAACCGTTTCTATAATAATTCTTTTACTCTTTAACTAAGCCAAATTAACTTTCTCTCTCTGCTATGATCCCATCATTTTTTATGCAAATTTTCATCACCATACAGTGGTCCCTTTCAATAGGGAATTGACTCCAAGACCTCTAACGGATACCAGAATCTGTGGATACTTAAGTCCTTTATATAAAATGGCCTACTACAGTGGGCCCTCCATATCCACCAGTTCCATACCTGTGAATTCACCCAACTGTGGGTCCCTCGGCTACAGAGGGCCTGAAGTACTTAGTACATGTTAATGACTTATGATACTATATGTCGCCTCCTCCAGACTATAATTCCTCAAGGAGATAAATCATGACTCACTAATTCTTTGTACCAAATTGAACCCATATTAATCTATGTAGTTTATCCCCACTATCAAAACCACCACAGGTTGATTACATTATCTTATAATGACATTTTGATTCTAGTTTAGGTACCTCAACCATTATGAAATCTTATAAAAACCTCATGTTTACAGGGTGTATGTGCATGTGCACGAACAACACACACATATGCACAAACACATGAGCAATCTCCCATTCTCCCTTTCATTCATGTTTACCATCAGTATTCATCTAACTGAAGCTAATAATAAACCAATAAAACCAGCAATCTAGTCATACACAAAGACCATTTTTATCATTTTCAACTACTTCACCTTCTCAAATGATTATGTAGCCCCTTGAATTTCCTGTACTTAATGCTTTTAAAACTGGTTGTTTTAGCACTGTAGTATTCTGCACACAATAACTTTTTTATTATGGTAAAAGATACAAAACACAAATTTTACCATTTAACCATATTATGCTCACTATTCAGTGCCATTAGGTATATTTACAATAATGTGCAACGATTACCACCATTCATTTCCAGAGCTTTCTCATCAACTCTGAATCCATTAAACAATAGCTCTCCCATTCCCCAGTTCCCCCAGCCCCTGATAACCTGTCTACTTTCTGTTGCGGTAAATTTGCCTATTCTAGGTATTTCACCTTTTGTGTCTAGCTTATTTCACTTAACACAACGTTTTCAAGGTTCATACATCTTGTGGCAGAATTTCAATCCTTTTTAAAGCTGAATGATATTCCATTATATGTGTACATCTTATTTGTATACAGTTTATTAGTCACTAGTTGATGGACATTTGGTTTGTTTCCACATTTTGGCTACTGTGAATAACGCTGCTATGAATACTTGTGTGCTAGTATCTGTTTGAATCTCTACTCTCAGTTCTTCTGGGTATATACCAAGAAGCAGAATTTCTGGATCATATGGTAATGCCAAATTTAGCTTTTTGAGGAACCACCACATGGTTTCTCAAAGTGACTGCACCATTTTAAATCCCTACCATAAATGGACGAGGATTCTAATTTTTCCATCCTTACCAATTCTTATCTTCCATTTATTTAATAATAACCATACTAACAGTGTGAAGTGATAACTGTGTTTTTGATATGTATTTCCCTAACAACTAGTGATGTTGAGCTCTTGCTTATTGTACCTCTGTATATCTTCTTTGGAGAAATGTCTGTTCAAGTCTTCTGCTTAATTTTGAAATGGTTGTCAGCTTTTTTTTTCTTACTTAGTAAAAATATCTTTTTAAAACTTGATTTTGGTGAAAACATTTGAGCAGTTCAGCAACAATGGTATAAATATTAAAAATGTTTATTTTCAATATTTCTCTACCGAACAACTTTAAAAAATATAAAGTAACCATTCATAAAAAAATATGACAATAAAATATAGTGATATATTTCCTAGTAAAAAATGGATAATCTTACCTAGAGTCTTGATTATTAGTTAGTAATTCAAGGTTTTGGGCTGATGATGAATCTATCATGGCTGTCTGTTCACTACCCTGGAAACAAATCTTTAGCGATTTTGGTGCATAAACTGAATTTTGAATAAATTCAACATATTTTAATAAAGCTGCAACAGCTGCAAGGCAGTAATATCTGTAAGGTAACCGATGATACATCACTATAAATCTCTGTAATAAAAGTATTGCTATAAAGGAAAACATTTATTTTACTTTTAATAGCAAAATTATAAATATTTGCATAGCATTGCTTAAATTCAAAGGGAAAAAGCACTCCAAGTGTTCCTTATTTTTGATGACTAGTTAAATTACCTCTAAAGCATTAAAGTTGATAAAAACAGACAATTTTCTGAAGTCTGAGACTTGAAGAATAAGTTTAAAGAATAAAGTCATAAAGAATCAAAAATGGATTCCCAGTAAGTCACATTAGAATTCAACATTCAATGGTACCATTCCAAGTACATATTTAAATAATATTGAGAAAGTCTGAGGGCTTAAAAGGTACAGTCAGGAGATCATAATGTATAAGAACATACCTCATCCTATATACATCCTATAACATATAGGATCTTGGTGAGAAAAGACATGATTAACTTAGTGAACAAATAGTCCAACCTGGCTCAAAGAAAGTATCTGTTCAGCATGTTCTACAAAATATCCATTCCAAAAGTATTTCCTGTCTCATTTTGAAGGGGTAAAAGTGTGAAGTAATAGGAACACAGTTTTACCTGTGTTTCACTTCTGTGCCCTCACATTTCTAGTAGCTCTGGCTACTTAAGCTTTTCATTTCAAAGTAAAGTGAGCAGCAATGATTAGGGCAATAGATTATGACTAATTTGGAGAAATTCTATATAAATTAAGTCAGCAAGATATGCCCTGTGTATAAATTTCAGTTAATTACTTTACTCTTCAGTAATTACTGAGTGTGTTTTATGAAACTTTTCTCAGCACTTTTCTCGGTGGTAGGGATATAGCAAAGAACAAAATAGACAAAAGACCTTTCCCTCCTGAAATACACACTAGAGACTTACTACTTGCCCCAAATCTTAACTTACTTTGATTGAACCTCCATTAGGACAGTGTTGAATTCTGCTGTGCATAACTGCTCAATGTATTCTAGTCCTTTTGTTTCATTGAAGTATTTCCTTTGGATAGTAGTGAAATTAACGTTCTGAAAAGAATTTTTAATTTCAAAATAAATTTTAAGTTTCATGCACTTGCCCAAAACTGCTTTCCTAAACACATGCTCATACATAGGTAGGTGGCTTAAAATATTGTGCAAAGCTTATTTTTCATTATATATTATTTTCTAGAGTTAAATAAGTTTTTCTAGTTATTTGCTAAATGAATTTGAGTAGTCTGTAGCTCTTATTAATCTATCTTCACATGAAATTTAAATACAATAATAAAAAAATGAATCTCTGACTTATACTAACTTTATTCTACAGCAACAATAAAGGTTTTACATTCAGCATCATATTGGGCTTCCCTGGTGGCTCAGCTGGTAAAGAATCTGCCTGCAATGCGGGAGACCTGGGTTCGATCCCTAGGCTGGGAAGATCCCCTGGAGAAGGGAAAGGCTACCCACTCCAGTATCCTGGCCTGGAGAATTCCATGGACTATATAGTCTATGGGGTCACAAAAAGTCAGACATGGCTGAGTGATTTTCACTTTCACTTTCAATATATTATCATAATTGCGAGAGGGTAAATATTTATGATATACTATTTGGGAAAGCAAAAACTACCAATTCCAAATATCAAATCTATGAAATATTATCTACATGAGGTGAATTTAATTTATAGAATAAAGAAAAGGAGATAATGGAAGTTTTTTAAAAACAGCAAAATTTAAAAAAAGCATGCAGTCATAAAATAAAAGTCTGCTTATTTTGAATAAAAGTATTAGGTAAAAAAGGCAATATATTAGCAATGGACTCTGAAAGAGCTGTAAGACTAAAAAAATAAAGTCACAAGCAGGTATGGAATTTGATACGTCTCAAGACTGTTTGAACAGTTATCTCATTTAATCTTCCCAATATAACTCTATGACATAAGTCATATTTATCTACAATTTTCCTCTAAGTCAAATTCTGAGAAGCCAAGTAACTTTTCTAATATCAAAGAAATGACATATGCCAGAGCTCAGACTTGAATTTAGATTTCTTTGACTACAAAATTCATGTTCCTTCCATTTCATACTGCTTATTTAATTGAGGTCTTTTTATGGTAAGTGTGATAATAATGTTAACAACAATAATAACATTATTTTTTTTCCCTCTGCTTATGATTCTTTCATACAAAATATTGAGGTGGCCAAAAAGTTCGCTGGGATTTTTCATGTTATGGAAAAACCTGACCAAATATTTTGGCCAACTCAGTATTTCTATAGGACTTCCCAGGTGGCTCAGTGGTAAAGAATCTGCCTGCCAATGCAGGACATGCAGAAGACACCTGTTCAACTCCTGGTTCAGGAAGATACCCTGGAGAAGAAACTGGCAACACATTCTAGTATTCTTGCCTGGGAAATCCCATGGACAGAGGGGCCTGGCAGGCAACAGTCAACAGGGTCGCAAAGAGTTGGACAAGACTTAGTGACTAAGCATGCATGCAATACTTCTATGGCTCTCTCATTCTCACTCCTTTCAGGACTTTGCCCAAATGAAACCTCACCAATGAGACCATTTCTGATTACCCAATATAAAATACTAGTTCTTTAGGAGGTAGATGTTATTATTGTCCCTATTTTACTGACAAATAAAAACTGAAATTTAAAGAGGTTGAGTAACTTAACTTGCACACAGTCATTTAGAATCAGGATTTGAAACCACAGCAGTCTGGCTCATCTGTTCTTAAGCACTAGGCTATATTGCCTTACATCTCAAGGGTAGTAGATATATGTCGTTTTCACCCTCAGAGGATTCATCTATCCCACATTCTATGTTGTTCTGTCCATTTAGGACTGTCAGTTACAGTACTCTGTGCCCCACAGCAAAAAGTCAATGACCAGGGATTAATCAATCATAGTGCTTCTACCCCTAGAAACAGAGATTAATATAACATGTGGGAGCATGAACAAAACAATAACAGTTCAGGGTCCTTCTCTCAAATTCATATATGGACACTGGAAGGAAGAAGTTACTTTTCTGCCTCCTGTATACTCTGGAAAACCCCTTAATTACCTAAAACATTTTTCTTTTCTCAAAGTATATCAAGAGTACCAAATTAAGTAACTGAATTCCTCATAATTTTTATTACATGTATTCAGTTCAGTTGCTCAGTTGTGTCTGATTCCTTGCGACCCCATTGACTACAGCACACCAGGCTTCCCTGTCCAACACCAACTCCCGGAGCTTGCTCAAACTCCTGTCCATCGAGTTGGTGATGCCGTCCAACCATCTTATCCTCTGTTGTCCCCTTCTCTTCCTGCTTTCAATCTTTCCCACTACTAATTATATGTATTAGTAGTCCCTTAGCTTAGGACTTGTACTTAGTGAGTACTTTATGGTAAATATAAAGTTACTCAAATTATTGTTCTTACTATATTATAAAATGGATTTTAAAAAATACGAATATCTTGAATGTTACTATTGAGAATAAAAAAATCACTTACCTTGAAATTTTCTGTGATAAGAGTAAACAGCTTGGTTGAATTCCCCACAACACAAGCAGTATTTGACATTATTATTTCCAAAGGTGATAAAATTTTAAGTTTAGTGATCACCTAAAATTGTTTGAATAAATAATCTCTTAAATGTAGGCTTAGGAGTCTCTAAAACCAAAAATGTTTCATATTTTTCTGAGAGATAAGTGCTTATAATTAATTCAGAGATATACAAAATCACAACTGTCCTAATTATATATTTCAATTAAACATATTTATAATGGTCCTATGTTAAACATACATTCTATAAAATTATAAATATATTATCATAAACATAGGCTGTATTGTATCAGCTGTAAGCCCCCAAATAATTTGAACTTGTTGAGTATGTATTCCTCAAAAAAAATTTTTTTAATAAAATCATCTACTCGGTATTTTATTCATCTCCATGAAAAACATAAACATTCAATAGCTAACTATGGCAACTCAATCAGTATAGCCACACTGGCATAGCTTAGAAGCTGAAAAGTACAGAAACACAGATGAGAAACATCTGTTTTATGACTGATGCTTTTCACAGTATAAGGTAAATTTATTAGAACTATTCTAGACACAAAAATTCTTAATATGTCAAACATTACAGTTTTAAAAAAAAAACGTTTATCCTATCATTTTTAAATTGCAAAGAAATGTGAAATACCCATATACATAGTACTAATATCATTTAGGTTGTTAAGTATATTTAAAAATTAATTATTAGGCAGAGAAAGGAAATCTACATACTAGGGAACCAAAAAGGGAAATGAGAGAAAGAAATAAAAAATAATAAAACATTAAAAATAACATAGTATTTAATATTTTTTCATAACAGAATTTGAGTCAAATGACTTTTTAGAATATAGAGATTAGGAATGGACTACCTGTACCTGACAAGTCACACAAATTCCCATGACAACAGACCAGTGGCCCAAATTAATGATGAGTGATAGGAAGTGAAGGCAAGAAGTTGAGGGACTAAATTATCACTGATCTAAAACACTAGTTCTCCCTTATTTCTGGAAAATAAAATTAAAATACATTGCAGTGGAAACAACCCTTTGGAGATAGCATTATGACACATGCTATTTTTGGAATATGTCCAGGAATTATTAGAAGATATTAATTTCAGAAACATTAATAGTAATTTGGAATATTCAAATAACAGCAAAACATGTTATTTCAGAACAAAATAATATTTAAAAATTAAAATCAGAGGTAAAAAATGTTTCTTATAATTCAGAGTAACCTAGATTGGTGCAATAATGAATAACCATTATTCTAAAAAAAAAGTAAACTAATTAGGGAAGCACTGACTTGAAAATCTGCAAAGTACCCTCTAGATGAACCATTTTCTAGGAGTATAAATACTTACCTTTGCATATGTTGTACTGTCCGCAAATTGAGATAATACGATTTGTGGGCTTTTTAAATCAATACTTGCCATTCCTATTTCACCTCTGGCAAGTCCTCTCCCTTCTACAACAGCTACAATAACTGAAGGAGAGTGTGAAGAAACTGCAGATGAGGATGTAGCTGTAAAAATTGTTGAAAGAAAATATATAAACATAATACTTTGTAGTTCTTTCTCATAAGATCTCAAAGGACCAAATCAATGGCAGAGTTTTAATATCCAAGAAAAAATCTTGTTTTCCTCATCAAAATAAAATCTTTCCATATCCAGACCAAAAATGTTAATTCTCGATTTTGCCAAAACTTAACTTCACATTTAGAAATAATAAATTACATATTGTCTTATTTTGCATTTTACTGGAGTGAAACCATAAAGAAACACTAAATTTGGGATAAGAAAACATTATCTTATTTTGTCATTTAAACGCTATATGAATTTGAGCAAATTATTTCATAATAAGTAATCAAAAATCACAAAATACAATGTAATAACTGCCCTATCTGACTGAAGAGATAGCTGAAAGGATCAAATGGGATAATATACACAAATGTATTTTATATAGTATAAAACATCATACAGCTACAAACTGTAGTAACTAGATATCTGAATAAGGTTGAATATTTTATTAATGTGCCAAGAATGTCCAAAGTTCTTTACTTGAATTAACTTTGTCACCATGATTCTATCAATTGTTGCCATTCATTCGCTAAGTCATCTCCAACTCCTTGCAACCCCATGAACTGTAGCACACCAGACCTCCCTGTCCTTCACTATCTCCTGGAGTTTCCTCAAACCCATGTCCATTGAGTCAGTGATGCCATCCAGCCATCTCATGCTCTGTTGCTCCCTTCTTCTCTTGCCCTCAATCTTTCCCAGCATCAATCTTTTCCAATGAGTTGGTTCTTCACATCATGAGGCCAAAGTACTGGAGCTTCAGCTTCATTATCAGTACTACCAGTTAATACTCAGGGTTGATTTCCTTTAGGTTGGACTGGTTTGATCTCCTTGCAGTCCAAGGGACTCTCAAGAGTCTTCTCCAGCACAATTTCAAAGCATCAGTTCTTTGGCACTCACCTTTCCTTATGGTCTAATTCTCAAATTTGTACATGACTACTGGAAAAACCACAGCCCCGACTATATGGACCTTTGTTGGCAAAGCAATGTCTCTGCTTTCTACTTTGCTGTCTAGGTTTGTCATAGCTTTTCTTCCAAGGAGCAAGGGTCTTTTAATTTTGTGGCTGCAAGTCACCGTCCGCAGTGATTTTGGAGCCCAAGAAAATAAAGTCTGTCACTGTTTCCACTTTTTCCCCATCTATTTGCCATGAAGTGATGGGACTGGATGCCATGATCTTAGTTTTTTAAATGATGAGTCTTAAGCCAGCTTTTCTCACTCTCCTCTTTCACACTCATCTAGAGGCTCTTTGGTTCCTCTTCACTTTCAACCATTTGAGCGGTATCATCTGCATATCTAAGGTTGTTGATATTTCTCCTGGCAGTCTTGATTCCAGCTTGTGATTTATCCATCCTGGCATTTCACATGATGTACTCAGATAGAAGTAAGCAGGGTGACAATATACAGCCTTGACATACTCCTTTCCCAATTTTGAACCAGTGTCAAATTCTAACTGTTGCTTCTTGACATACATACAGACTTTTCAGAAGGCAAGTCATGTGGTCTGTTATTCCCATCTCTTTAAGAATTTTCCACACAGTTCGTTGTGATACACACAGTCAAAGGCTTTCATGTAGTCAATAAAGCAGTAGACTTTTTTGGAATTCCCTTCCTTTTTCTATGATCCAACAGATATTGGCAATTTGATCTCTGGCTCCTCTGCCTTTCCTAAATCCAGCTTACACACCTGGAAGTTCTTGGTTCACTGCTAAAGCCTAGCTTGAAGGATTTTGAGCATTATCTTGCTAGCATGTGAAATGAGCACGATTGTATGATAATTTGAACATTGCTTGGCATTCCCCTTCTTTGGCACTGGAATGAAAACTGACCTTTTCCAGTCCTGTGGCCACTGCTGAGTTTTCTAAATTTGCTGACATACGCAGTGCAGCACTTTCACAACATCATCTTTTAGGATTTGAAATAGCTCAGGTGGACAAGCAATAAATGCTGGAGAGGGTGTGGAGAAAAGGGAACCCTCTTACACTGTTGGTGGGAATGCAAACTAGTACAGCCACTATGGAGAACAGAGTGGAGATTCCTTAAAAAACTGCCATATGACCCAGCAATCCCACTGCTGGGCATACACACCGAGGAAACCAGAATTGAAAGAGACGCGTGTACCCCCAATGTTCATCGCAACACTGTTTACAATAGCCAGGACATGGAAGCAACCTAGATGTCCATCAGCAGACGCATGGATAAGGAAGCTGTGGTACATATACACAATGGAATATTACTCAGCCATTAAAAAAATACATTTGAATCGGTGCTATTGAGATGGATGAAACTGGAGCCCATTATACAGAGTGAAGTAAGCCAGAAAGAAAAACACCAATACAGAATACTAATGCATATATATGGAATTTGAAAGATGGTAACAGTAACCCTATATGTGAGACAGAATAAGAGACACAGATGCATAGAACAGTCTTATGGACTCTGAGGGAGAAGGTGAGGGTGGGACGTTCTGGGACAATAGCATTGAAACATGTATATTGTCATTTGTGAAACAGAACACCATTCCACGTGCTAGGCATGGGACGGGTGCTCAGGGCTGGGGCATTGGGATGGCCCAGAGGGATGGGATGGGGAGGGGGGTGGGGGGGGCGTTCAGGATGGGGAGCACGTGTGGACCCATGGCTGATTCATGTCAATGTATGGCAAAAACTACTACAATATTGTAAAGTAATTAGCCCCCAACTAAAATTAATTAATTAATTAATTAATTAATTAAAAAAGAAAGAAATAGCTCAGCTGGAATTCCATCACCTCCACCAGCTTTGTTTATCTAGTGCCTCCTATGACCCATTTGGCTTCCCACTCCAGGATGTCTGGCTTCAGGTGAGTGACCACACCATCGAGGTTATCTGGGTGATTAAGACCTTTTTTGTATTTGATTCTATCAATAGACATCATTAATTTCTCCATTTACTTCTAAGGAGATTGAAGCTTGAATGGAACTGGTAGAATTCGTACACAGGTGGCCTGAATCTAGACCTGGTGCTCTTAACCACTACATATATTACTGATTTCGAAATTTATGCCTCACAGACCATAAATCATAGAAGGCAATGGCATCCTACTCCAGTACTGTTGCCTGGAAAATCCCATGGACGGAGGAGCCTGGTAGGCTACAGTCCATGGGGTTGCTAAGAGTCGGATACAACTGAGCGACTTCACTTTTACTTTTCCCTTTCATGCACTGGAGAAGGAAATGGCAACCCACTCCAGTATTCTTGCCTGGAGAATCCCAGGGACGGCGGAGCCTGGTGGGCTGCCGTCTGTGGGGTCGCACAGCGTCAGACACGACTGAAGCGACTTAGCAGCAGACCATAAATATTCAGGTAAGTAGTTTAACCTTTTTAAATACCAAACATTTTAAACAAAGTTGTTATAAGAATTCAATGTAATACAGAATAGCTTTATAAAGCATATGAAATTATAAGGCCATTATTCATGAATTAAAAATGTCATACTACTAAACATATCTAAGATTTTTTTCAAAGAAGCAAAATTGTCTTTTATTCCCTTTAAACCTTTCAATATACCTTTTCTTCCCTCCTTTCCCTCTCTAATCTAGAATTCTTTTTTCCTTTCTATTCTTCTATTATAACACTTACAAAATTATTTACACATTTATGCTATCTTAGTCAATAGTCACGGAGAAGGCAATGGCACCCCACTCCAGTACTCTTGCCTGGAAAATCCTATGGACGGGGGAGCCTGGTAGGCTACAGTCCATGGGGTCGTTAAGAGTTGGACACGACTGAAGCAACTTAGCAGCAGCAGCAGCAGTCAGTAGTCGACTTAAGAGTTCATTTAAAAATCCGTGTCTAACGTGTACCCCAATGTTCATCACAGCACTGTTTACAATAGCCAGGACATGGAAGCAGCCTAGATGCCCATCAGCAGACGAATGGATAAGGAAGCTGTGGTACATATACACAATGGAATATTACTCAGCCATTAAAAAGAATACATTAGAATCAGTTCTAATGAGGTGGATGAAACTGGAGCCTATTATACCGAGTGAAGTAAGCCAGAAAGAAAAACGCCAATACAGTATACTAACAGATATATATGGTATTTAGTCACTCAGTAAAGATAACCCTGTATGCGAGACATCAAAACAGACACAGATAAATAGAACAGTATTATGGACTCTATGGGAGAGGGTGAGGGCGGGAGGATATGGGAGAATGGCATTGAAGCATGTAAATTATCATATGTGAAATGAATCGCCAATCCAGGTTTGATGCATGGTACAGGGTGCTCGGGGCTGGTGCACCGGGATGACCCAGAGGGATGCGATGGGGAGGGAGATGGGAGGGGGGTTCTGGAAGGGGAAATCATGTACACCCATGGTGGATTCATGTCAATGTATGGCAAAACAAATACAATATTGTAAAGTTAAAAAATATATAAATAAACTAATTTAAAAAATAAATAAATAAAATAAAAATCTGTGTCTAAATCTGCCATGAAGGCTTTGTTATTGTTGGTGATTGAGTTTATATTAGATATACAGAAGTCAGTTAAAGTTCTGCAATCAAATATGATCTTTTCATTTTTAACTGGAAACTATATATCAAGTTTCAGTACTTGGAAATCCAGTACACTCAGAAGACATCTCCCTTAAACTTTAAAAAAAAAATTTGCACTGTTATCTCTCTGATATAAGTAATACTAAAATGAGCATCATAGTACATAAAACTTTTTTCTGGGTCTCATATTACTTCCTTAAATTGGCTCCTTAGAAGTCAAATTACTTCTGGATGGAACAAAGGATAACCATCACTTTTAAGAGATGTCACATATATTGCTAAATTTCTTTTCATAATTGTACCGACTTTTAATTCTATCAACAGTATATGAGAAAAACCAATCTTACTGAATCTTTACCATTACTAATTCCTGCAATGTATTGTTATTTTTGTTATTATTATCATCTGTTTTAATGAATTGAGGCTCAAATATTTATTTTTTAAAATTACTATCAAAATTGAACATCACTTAAAAATCCATTTGTTTTCTGTATTTTGAAATGGTCCTTTTTTTTTTTTTCCCCAGTTTCAAAGGAATTTAATATTATTTACACAGTTGAGGAACAGATGATACATTTCCATTTGTTAGAAACTGATCTCGATAATAAAATAGATTTTAAATTCAGTGTATGTCATTATTACTGCTAAGGAAATCTTAGCCCTTGGCTGCCTTAAAGGAAGAAATCTTTATTGGCTGTAATTATTGCTGTAGAGTCAATGCATTCTGTAAATTCCTCAAGTCATCTCCACTTGGTGGTCTACAGAGCTCTGATTGAGGCTCCTACTCCTATGTAAGAGAAATTTAAAATACTTGCTCTGTCCCTATTTTTGATTCCGTGGCAGTTTCCAAAAAAGACTAACCACAGATTTGGTTAAATTGATTTTACCAGAATATATACAATAGAGAAGACCACCCAGGTACAGCCATCACCTGAGTTATAAGCTCAGTTACTCCAAATAAATACTTCCAGGTAATTAATTAGGCGTTAGTATCTAAGCAACCAAATAATTTCTCTAAATAAATAAGAGGAATGCAGCGCTATACCTCTTTTGCTCGAGTGACACTATTAAGGACTTTGCAAATCACTTTTCTTCTAAAACTACATCTACTCATCAAGCACTTATAAAAGCTTTGTTAAGTATAGAGAGAACTCGAGTTCCAAGAGCTTTGTTCTATACTCTCCAAAAATATCTCTTGGGAGGTAACACAAAATTTAACTCCTCACAATAGTGACTTTATTAAATTAGTTGCTTTATAAAACATTGCAGATGTCATAATTGTTAACATAACAATTTACCGAACTGTAGTTAACTGGTGCAGTTTGCTGAGCATGTTTTATAAAGGAAAGGAAATGCCAAAACCCTGTTCAAGTTGTCCCACTGCAGCCTTGGCGAACAAAGGAAGATTTGTTTCTCAGACACTTGTATCAGGCAAACCAAACAGGTGAGGAGTTTCCCTCCCCCATCTGAAGCACTCCATCAGTAGAATAATCTGACAAATAGAAACTAGACAGTCTAGGCAGTCAAGAGGCCTGGAGTGCAGGATATGTGTATTGAGAGGGCTGAGGGAAGGTTGTTACTGTGCCATGCTGTAGCTGTGTGATCACCAGAGTACAGCACATTCTGGATGTGTAACTGGGCACATCACCACCAAATGTCCTCGTATCTACACTGCTAACCCACCATACTGTAGCAGAAACTGCAGGAGAGCCCGTCATCCTGCAAGGTCCCTCCAGTGCCCTCAATTGAGAAAATTTAACATTATGCACATTTTAAGGAGAAATACTTATAGCGATTCTGTCCATTATTGCAGAATTTATATTGAAGTGTGAATTTGGAGCTGAGTGATTTAAAATTACTATCAAAATTGAACATCACTTAAAAATCCATTTGTTTTCTGTATTTTGAAATGGTCCACAATGCCTCTGCCAGTGTCCCCATCTATGAACTCACAGAATGCCTTATCCACCATCAAGGCATTTCACACAGCATTGCATCTGATCAAGAAATTTACTTCACAGCAAAAGAAAAAAATGTATCAATGGGCTACAGCCCATTGAATCAACTGTGTATACCACATAACCCATCACCCAGACATGCCTGGCTTAATCTAAAGGCAGAATAACTTACTGAAGACTCAATGCCAATTGGGAGGCAACACCCTGAAAAATGGGATTCTCTCTTACAGGACGCAGTTTATACTTGGAATCATAGATCCTATGTTCCTCATAACTAAAATACATGGGTCCAAGAATCAATGTGAGAACGTAGGAGTGGCTACTCTCTCTATTATGCCTACCAACCCGCCCAAAGAATTTTTGTATCCCATTCTGGCAACGTTGAGCTCTGTTGGTTTTGAGATCTTAGTCTCCATACGGTTATTGGCTCCACCAGGTAACATAACAATGATTCTACTGAATTGGAAGATGAGATTGCCACCTGTCCATTTTAGGATCCTTATTTATGCTACTGAAACAATAAGAAAAAAAGGGAGTTATCTGTGAATGGTGTGGTCAGTCCTAATTGCCAAGGGGATATTATGCTGCTATACATAAAGAAGGCAAAGTGAATGGAACCCCAGGGGTTTGATAAGGCACCCCTCGAAAGTACAAGTGAAGTCGCTCAGTCGTATCTGACTCTTTTGCGACCCCATAGACTGTGGCCTACCAGGCTCCTCCGTCCATGGGATTTTCCAGGCAAGGGTACTGGAGTGGGTTGCTATTTCCTTCTCCAGAGGATCTTCTCAAACCAGGGATCGAACCTGGGTCTCCTGCATTGTAGGCAGATGCTTTACCATCTGAGCCACCAGGGAAGTCTTAGTATTTCCAATAGTAAAGGTTAAGGGAAAACTACAGCAAGCAAAAATGGCAGAATGACTAAGGACTCAGACCCTTCAAGAATGAAGGTCTGGGTCATTCCACCCTTACTGCTGCAAGTTAGGGAAATTCAAAATGGGTAGTGGAAGAAGAAACCAAATAAATCAACCATAACATCATGACCAATTACAGAAACAAAAACTGCAGTAGCTTTGGATATTATCTCTATGCTTTGTTATATGCATGTTTATTTGTACAAACTAACCATTTTTTTCTCTCTTTTCAATTTTAAAAAGTTTTTTCACAAGTTAATGGAGATTTAGTCTTTAAGTAACAGAATATTCTGTGGAACCATGACTGAATTTGAGATACTTAATATGCAATGACTGTTGGGACTATGAATTTTCTCATTTTGGAAAAGAGTGAGAACCCCCTCACTTGTAAGTACAGATGTACACATCCTGTTAGGTAGAAACATAAAGTCAATTTGTTGTTGTAAAAAAAATCCAGATGTATGTAGAATGATATATACAGAAGCTCTATAGCCAAAGGAGTTATGGCAGCTATCAATTTATTGTCACTCAGCTCCAAATTCACACTTCAATATAAATTCTGCAATAATGGACAGAATCGCTATAAGTATTTCTCCTTAAAATGTGCATAATGTTAAATTTTCTCAATTGAGGGCACTGGAGGGACCTTGCAGGATGACGGGCTCTCCTGCAGTTTCTGCTACAGTATGGTGGGTTAGCAGTGTAGATACGAGGACATTTGGTGGTGATGTGCCCAGTTACACATCCAGAATGTGCTGTACTCTGGTGATCACACAGCTACAGCATGGCACAGTAACAACCTTCCCTCAGCCCTCTCAATACACATATCCTGCACTCCAGGCCTCCTGCCCATACTAATTCCCTTGGCTCTTTCATTCTTTCCTCAAGTCTGCCTCCCACAGTCTTGATGTCAACCCTCCCAACAGGGAGACTGTGTACTCCAGGCCTTCAATCCACACCAGAGCCCACTCCCATTACACAGCTAGACCCCAGCTATAGTTCACCCACCCCACCTGCCTCCTGTTCACCCTGGACAGCAGACAGCTCTGACCTGGCAAATCTGCAGGCACTACTGAAATTGCCATTCAGCATTCACATTCTCCAAAGAGAACTGTACTCCAACCTTGGAAACGGGACCTAGACAAGGGCCACTTCCAAGTGTGACCTCTTAGGAGCCCCCTCAGCCCTAGGGTGCCTCATAGAGTTTTCTAATATCCTATAGTTATTCCTTCATCACAGTTTAATAATTCCTTACATTAAATCTTTCCTGTTTAAATCATTGTATAGTTCTACTTCAGACTGGATTTTAACTGCTACAGTCTCTGTCTTCATAGAGTTTATAGTCCAGCAAAGAAGATATACATTTTAAGAAAAATAATCAACCTCATTTATAACCAGGAAAATGCTAATTCAGACTATACTTAGGTGAAAGTGAAAGCTGCTCAGTCATGTCCGACTCTTTGCAACCCCGTATACTATACAGTCCATGGAATTCTCCAGGCCAGAATACTGGAGTGGGTAGCCTTTCCCTTCTCCAGGGGGTCTTCTCAATCTAGGGATCAAGCCCAGGTCTCCCACATTTCAGGCCGATTCTTTACCAGCTGAGCCACCAGGAAAGCCCAAGAATACTGGAATGGGTAGCCTATCCCTTGGAGAAGGAAATGGCAACCCACTCCAGTATTTTTGCCTGGAGAATCCCAGGGACGGAGGAGCCTGGTGGGCTGCCGTCTATGGGGTCGCACAGAGTCGGACACGACTGATGCGACTTAGCAGCAGCAGCAGCAGCCTATCCCTTCTCCAGGGGATCTTCCTGACCCAGGAATCAAACCGGGGTCTCCTGCATTACAGGTGGATTCTTTACCAAGTGAGCAATCAGGGAATTTTACAACTGCTTCACTGTTGAATGTTAAGGAGTTTGACAGTACCAAATGCTGCGTAGGATATAGATCAACAAGAACTCTCACACATTGCCAGTAAGAGTATACATTAGTAGAATCACTTAGAAAAATAATTTGTCATTATTTTGTGAATCTATACATTCATATACCTTTTTAAATTAAATTTTATTTTTTTTATTTTTAACTGGAGGATAATTTCTTTACAATGTTGTGTTGGTTTCTGCCATACAACAACTAAAATTGGCCATAAGTATACATATATCCCTCTCTCTTGAGTCTCCCTCGAACCCTACCCCCTATCCCACCCCTCTAGGTTGTCACAGAGCTCAGGATTGGGCTCCCTGTATTATATAGCCATATACCTTTAACTAAATGATGCTTACACATGTAGACCTATTTCACCCATTTTCCCCTCAAGAAAATCTAAATCTAGATAAATACTAAAATTTAAATATTAAACACTCAATAGTATTACAGGACCAACTTTAGATTCAAGCAAATATGTATAAAAGGAAGGGCTTTCTCTTTCTTGTACTTTTTTTTGTCAGAATGATGTAAACTTAAGACGTGCATTTTTAAACAAACAATATCACAAACTATGTAGTGTTATTAGCCTAGCATCAAACTGCAGATATGGCTAAATTGACGTAGTTATTATTCAGTCTTCCATATTAGCTTCAAATAATTTCATGTTACCTTAATTACCCTAATATATAATTCACAAAACTTTAAAAGTTTCAAAGATCAATTAAGTCAATATTCTATTTACCTGAATATCCCATTTGTGGTGTCCAACTTTTATGACATGATCTCTGGGCATTTCCAGCACATAATGGAGATTTTAGTATTTGAGGATAATTACTATCTTGTGCAGAGGATGAGCTTGTACCAAGCATAACATTTGATGCATATGTGTTTTCTGCAAAAGATCTTTTGTTTCTAAAGTATGAACCTAAATTCAAAAAAATTTAATATCAGTTCTTAAAGTTCAGAATTATGCAATGTGGTATAAAATCTCTATAATCACTAAAAACTTCACCTGATAATGATTTTTAACATAACAAATTATAACAAAGTTAACATAAATAACATTGTACTAAAATATAATGAAAAGTGCTCACTAATATAGCTTTTTCTTATGCAAGCTCACTGAGATTACTCTTGCTAATTACAAACTACCTTCTAAGCATCAAATACACCTTTGTATAGTAATTATACCTCTTTTCCTCTGTTGACTTCTTCATTGAAACTCCCTCCTCCCCGGCAATTGGTATAAAGAGAGTTTAGGCTTACCTGGGTTCAGTTCCTTGTTTAGTTACCTACCTACTGGTATAAGAGACAACCTTCTTTTTTTTAATTAATTTTTTTTTAATTGAAGGCTAATTGCTTTACAGAATTTTGTTGTTTTCTGTCAAACCTCAACACAAATCGGCCATAGGTATACATATGTCCCCTCCCTTTTGAACCTCCCTCCCATCTCCCTCCCCATCCCACTCCTCTAAGTTGATACAGAGCCCCTGTTTGAGTTTTATGAGCCATACAGCAAATTCCCGTTGGCTATCTATTTTACATATGCTAATGTAAGTTTCCATGTTACTCTTTCTATACATCTCACCCTCTCTTTCCCTCTCCCCATGTCTGTAAGTCTATTCTCTGTACCTGTTTCTCCATTGTTGCCCTGCAAATTCTTCAGTACCATATTTCTAGATTCCGTATATATGCGTTAGAATAGATATTTTTCTTTCTTTTTCTGACTTACTTCACTCTGTATAATAGGTTCTAGGTTCATCTACCTCATTAGAACTGACTCAAATGCATTTCTTTTTATGGTTGAGTAATATTCCATTGTGCATATGTACCACAACTTCTTTATCCATTCATCTGTTGATGGATATCTAGGTTGCTTCCATGTTCTAGCTATTATAAATAGTGCAGGAAATGAACAATGGGATAATGTGTCTTTTTCAATTTTGGTTTCCTCAGGGGACACACTAGTAAAGTAATGCTCAAAATTCTCCCAGCCAGGCTTCAGCAATACATGAACCATGAACTTCCAGATGTTGAAGCTGATTTTAGAAAAGGCAGAGGAACCAGAAATTAAATTGTCAACATCCACTGAATCATCGAAAAAGCAAGCGAGTTCCAGAAAAATATCTATTTCTGCTTTATTGACTATGCCAAAGCCTTTGACTGTGTGGATCACAATAAACTGTAGACAATTATGAAAGAGATGGGAATACCAGACCACCTGATCTGCCACTTGAGAAATCTGTATGCAGGTCAGGAAGCAACAGTTAGAACTGGACATGGAACAACAGACTGGTTCCAAATAGGAAAAGGAGTACGTCAAGGCTGTATATTGTCACCCTGCTTATTTAACTTATATGCAGAGTACATCATGAGACATGCTGGGCTAGATGAAGCACAAGCTGGAATCAAGATTGCCGGGGGAAATATCAATAACCTCAGATATGCAGATGACACCACCCTTACAGCAGAAAGCAAAGAAAAACTAAAGAGCCTCTTGATGAAAGTGAAAGAGGAAGAGTGAAAAAGTTGGCTTACAGCTCAACATTCAGAAAACTAAGATCATGGCATCCGGTCCAATCACTTCATGGCAAACAGATGGGGAAACAGTGAAAACAGTGGCAGACTTTATTTTTGGGGGCTCCAAAATCACTGCAGATGGTGATTACAGCCATGAAATTAAAAGATACCTACTCCTTGGAAGAAAAGTTATGACCAACCTAGATAGCATATTAAAAAGCAGAGGTTACTTTGCCAACAAAGGTCCATCTAGTCAAGGCTATGGTTTTTCCAGTAGTCATGGATGGATGTTAGAGTTGAACTATAAAGAAAGCTGAGTGCCGAAGAATTGATGCTTTTGAACTGTGCAGTTGGAGAAGACTCTTGAGAGTCCCTTGGACTGCAAGGAGATCCAACCAGTCCATCCTAAAGGCGATCAGTCCTGAATATTCATTGGAAGGACTGATGTTGAAGCTGAAACTCCAATACTTTGGCCACCTGATGCGAAGAACTGACACATTAGAAGACCCTGATGCTGGGAAAGATCGAAGGCGGGAGGAGAAGAAGACAACAGAGGATGAGATGGTTGGATAGCATCACTGACTCAATGGACATGAATTTGAGTAAACTCTGGGAGTTGGTGATGGACAGGGAGGCCTGGTGTGCTGCAGTCCATGGGGTTGCAAAAAGTCAGACACAACTGAGTGACTGAACTGAACAAGGTATATGCCTAGGAGTGGGATTGCTGGGTCATATGGTGGTTTTATTCCTAGTTTTTTAAGGAATCTCCATACCGTCTTCCATAGTGGCTGCATCAATTTACATTCCCACCAACAGTGCAAGAGCGTTCCCTTTTCTCCACACCCTCTCAGCATTTGTTTGTAGACTTTTTGATGATGGCCATTCTGACCAATGTGACGTGATATCGCATTGTAGTTTTGATTTGCATTTCTCTAATAATAAGCAACGTTGAGCATCTTTTCATGTATTTGTTAGCCATCTGTATGTCTTCTTTGGAGAAATGTCTGTTTAGGTCTTTTTCCCCTTTTTGATTGGGTTGTTTGTTTTTCTCATATTGAGTTGTATGAGCTGCTTATATATTTTGGAAATTAATCCTCTGTCAGTTGTTTCATTTGCTATTATCTTCTCCCATTCTGAGGGTTGTCTTTTCACCTTGCTTATAGTTTCCTTTGCTGTGCAAAAGCTTTTAAGTTTAATCAGGTCCCACTTGTTTACTTTTGTTTTTACTTACATTACTCTAGCAGGTGGGTCATAGAAAATCTTGCTTTGATTTACGTCATCGAGTGTTCTGCCTATGTTTTCCTCTAAGAGTTTTATACTTTCTGGTCTTACTTTAAGCCTTTAATCCATTTTGAGTTTATCTTTGTGTTTGCTGTTACGACGTATTCTAATTTCATTCTTTTACATGTAGCTGTCATTTTTTCAGCACTATTTGTTGAAAAGGCTGTCTTTGCCCCATTGTATATTCTTGCCTCCTTTGTCAAAAAATAAGGTACCCATAGGTGCATGGGTTTATTTCTGGGCTTTCTATCTTGTTCCATTGGTCTATATTTCTGCTTTTGTGCCAGTACCATACTGTCTTGATGATTGTGGCTTGTAGTACAACCTGAAGTCAAGAAGATTGATTCTTCCAGCTCCAATCTTCTTTCTCAAGACTGCTTTGGCTATTCGGGGTCTTTTGTGTTTCCATATGAATTGTGGAATGTTTTGTTCTAGTTCTGTGAAAAATGCCATTGGTAATTTGATAGGCATTGCACTGAATCTGTAGATTGCGTTTGGTAGTATAGTCATTTTCAGAATATCCATTCTTCCTACCTGGGAACACAGAATATCTCTCCATCTGTTTATGTTGTCTTTGACTTCTTTCATTAGTGTCTTATAATTTTCTGTGTAGAGTTCTTTTGTCTCCTTAGATAAGTTTATTCCTACATATTTAATTCTTTTTGTTGCAAAGGTGAAGGGGATTGATTCCTTAATTTCTCTTTCTGATTTTTCATTGCTAGTATACATAAATGCAAGTGATTTCTGTGTATTGATTTTGCATCCTGCAACTTTGCTAATATTTCACTGATTAGCTCTAGTAATTTTCTGATACTATCTTGAGGGTTTTCTATGTACAGTATCATGTTATCTACAAAGAGTGAGCACTTTACTTCTTTTCCAGTCTGGATTCCTTTTCTTTCTTTTTTTCTCTGATTGCTATAGCTAGGACTTCCAGAACTATGTTGAAGAGTAGTGGAGAAAGTGGACACCCTTGTCTTGTTCCTGATCTTAGGGGGAATGCTTTCAACTTTTCACCATTGAGAACAATGTTTGCCACAGGCTTATCATATTTGGCCTTCACTATGTTGAGGTTGGTTCCTTCTATGCCCATTTTTTGACGAGTTTTAATCATAAATGGGTGCTGAATCTTGTTAAAGGCTTTTTCTGCATCTATTGAGATTATCATATGGGTTTTTTTAATCAATTTGTTAATATGGTGAAGATATTGCTTTTTTTATAGGGTTGTCATAAAAGATGTTTATGTCATAAAATATGACAGTCTAGCACAGTGTCTAGGCACATAGGTTGTTTTTTTTTTTCTTCATTGAAGAATGCTTGATTTACAATGTTGTGGGCACATAGACTTTTTTTTTTAAGTTCATTTTTATTTTTGGCTGTGTGAGGTCTTTGTTGCTTTGTGCAGGCTTTCTTTAGTTGCAGCAAGCAGAGGCTACTAGAACAGGGGCTACTCTTGGTGGCAATGCATGGGCTTCTCACTGCAGTGGCTTCTTTTTGTGATGCATTGGCTCTAGGCACACAGGCTCAGTAGTTGTGGTGCATGGCCTCTAGAGCTCAGGCTCTGTAACTGTGGCACAGGGGCTTAGCTGCTCTTTGGCACGTGGAATCTTCCAGGAAGAGGGAGGGATTGCTGCAGGCGGATTCCTATCCACTGCATAGTGGGCCACCAGGGATTCCAATAAGCGTACGTTTTTTAATTGAAGGATAATTGCTTTACAATGTTGAGTTGGTTTTTACCTTACAACTCAAATCAGCCATCATTATGTATGTATATATATCTATATATATACATATATATATAATGATATCCATATATCCCTTCCTTCTAGAACCTACCTCTTCTTTCTCATCCCACTCCTCTAGGTCGTTCAGTTCACTTCAGCCACTTGGTTGTGTCCGACTCTTTATGACCCCATGAACTGCAGCACGCCAGGCCTCCCTGTCCATCACCAACTCCCGGAGTTTACCCAAACTCATGTCCATTGAGTCGGTGATTCCATCCAACCATCTCATCCTCTGTCGTCCCCTTCTCCTCCTGCCTGCAATCTTTCCCAACATCAGGGTCTTTTCAAATGAGTCAGCTCTTCGCATCAGGTGGCCAAAATATTGGAGTTTCAGTTTCAACATCAGTCCTTCCAATGAACACCCAGGACTGATCTCCTTTAGGATGGACTGGTTGGATCTCCTTGCAGACTAAGGGACTCTCAAGAGTCTTCTCCAACTGCACAGTTCAAAAGCATCAATTCTTCTGCACTCAGGTTTCTTTATAATCCAACTCTCACATCCATACATGACTACTGGAAAAACCACAGCCTTGACTAGACAGACCTTTGTTGACAAAGTAATGTCTCTGTTTTTTAATGTGCTCTCTAGGTTGGTCATAACTTTTCTTCCAAGGAGTAAGCGTCTTTTAATTTCATGGCTGCAGTCACCATCTGCAGTGATTTTGGAGCCCAAAAAAATAAAGTCAGCCACTGCTACAGAGGGCCAAGCCAGGCTCCCTGTGTTATACAGCAGCTCCCCACTAGCTATCTATTTTACACTTAATAAAAGTATATACATAAATGCTAATTTCTCAGTTTGTCCTCCATATCCTTCCCCTTCTGTTTCCACAAGTTTGTTCTCTACATCTGCATCTCCATTCATTCCCTGCAGATAGGTTCATCAGTACTATTATTCTATTAATAGATTCCAAATATATGCATTAATATACAGTATTTGTTTTTCTCTGACTTACTTCACTCTATAACAGGCTCTAGGTTCATCCATCTCACTAGAACTGACTCAAATGTGTTCTTTTTTATGGCTGAGTAATATTTCACTGTATATATGTGCTATGGGCTTAAAGAATCCACCTGCAGTGCAGGAGACCCTGGTTCGATTCCTGGGTCAGGAAAAGTCCCTGGAAAAGGGATAAGCTACCCACTCCAGTATTCTTGCCTGGAGAAACCCCATGGACAGAGAAGCCTGGCGGGCTACAGTCCATGGGGTCACAAAGAGTCAGACACAACTGAGCAACTAAGCACAGCCCAGCATGTAGCATATCTTCTTTATCTATTCATCTGTTGATGGACATCTAGGTTGCTTCCATGTGCAGGCCACTGTAAACAGTGCTACAATGAACACTGGAATTGTGGTTTTCTCAGGGTGTGTGCCTAGTAATGGGATTGCTAGGTCATATGGTAGCTTTATTCCTAGTTTTTTAAGGAATCTCCATACTGTTCTCCATGGTGGCTGTATCAATTTACATTCCTACCAATGGTGCAGGAAGATTCCTTTTTCTCAAGCACATCCTCTCCAGTATTTATTTATAGATTTGTTGATGATGAACATTCTGATTGGTATTAGGTGATACCTCATTGCAGTTTTGATTTGCCTTTCTCTCATAATAAGTGATGTTGAGTATCTTTTCATGTGTTTATTGGCCATCTGTACATCTTCTCTGGAAAAATGTCTGTTTAGGTCTTCTGCCCATTTTTTGATTGGGTTGTTTGTTTTTCTGATATTGAGCTATTTATATATTTTGGAAATTAATCTTTTATCAGTTGCTTTATTTGCAATTATTTTCTCCCACTCTGAGGGTTATCTTTTCATCTCTTTATAGTTTCCTTTGCTGTGCCTAAGATTTTAAGTTAAATTAGGAGTTCTTAAACACTCCAATACTTTGGCCACCTCATGCGGGGAGTTGACTCATTGGAAAAGACCCTGATGCTGGGTAGGATTGGGGGCGGGAGTAGAAGGGGACGACAGAGGATGAGATGGTTGGATGGCGTCACTGACTCAATGGACATGGGTTTGGGTGGACTCCGGGAGTTGGTGGTGGACAGAGAGGCCTGGCATGCTGCAATTCATGGGGTTGCAAAGAGTCGGACACAAATGAGCGACTGAATTGAAAAAAAAAAATCCTGGGTCTCTTTTTGCCTCTCCTCCTTGATTTCCATAACAACTCTCTATCTTGATTCTCCTTAAACTACTTCTTTTTAGTTTCCATTGCCAGGTCCTTTTTCCACTATCTGCCTTTTAACTGTTGGCTTCCAATGGTTCCAAACATTTTTACTTTCTTTTTTTTTTTTTTTACATTTTTTTTTTTTTTACTTTCTCTTTCAAATCAAAATTATACATTCCCTCTGAACATCTCATCTATTATTTTGGCTTTTATTAATATCTATTTCCTGGCAACTCTCAAACCTTCATATACAGCCCTAATGCCTCTCCAACACTGTAAACTATAGGGTGGCAAGCTTTTAAATAACAAGGCAGATGTTAAATATTTATTTTAGGCTTTGTGGGTCATACTATTACCATTACTCAGTTGTGACTTTATCACAGGAAACAGCTACAGACAATAAGTAAGTGACTGTATTTCAATGAAACTTTAATTCTGGATTTGTTGTTGTCCAGCCATTCAGTCATGTCCACGTCTCTGCAACCCCATGGACTATAGCACACCAGGGTTCCGTCCTTCAATATCTCCTGGAATTTGCTCAAATTCATGTCCATTGAGTCGATGATGCCATCCAACCATCTCATGCTCTGTTGCCCCCTTCTTCTGCCCTCAATCTTTCTCAGCATCAGGGTCTTTTCCGATGAGTCAGCTCTTCGCATCAGGTGGCCAAAGTATTGGAGTTTCAGCATCAGTCCTTCCAGTGAATATTCCAATATTTAGTTCTGGATACTATAATATGAATTACTTCTTTTACTTTTCCAACCCTTTAAAAATGCAAAAAACATTTTTAGGTCTATAGCTGCATTGCTCAGTATAGGAGCTTCTTGCCACATGTGGCTATTTAAGTTATATAAAAATTAAAATTCGGTTCTTCAGTCACATAAGCCACATTTAAAATGCACAAAAACCACACTTGTCTAGTGGCTACTGTATTAGCACAGATATAGAATATATCTATCATCACAGATAGATAGGGTGGCTCTAGATCCCTATATTTTTGGATATAAATATCCAAAACTACTTTTTGGATACAAACCGTTAGATATTTTCCCAGAACCATTAAATATCTAAAAGTGAATTACCTCATCAACTTTTCCTCAGAATTTATCTTTTCTTTACTACCAGTTGGTCAACTGCATCATCTTGCACGTTTTCATACAAGTCATAAACTTAGAAGTCACTCAACTCCTCTTTCATGAATCCAAACACCCAATCAGTAACCAAAACTAATTAGATAGATAGACAGACAGATAGATAGATATCTCACTAAAATTTCTCTCCATTGTCACTCCTATCTGACCCATTTTATGCACATATCTTCTTCAGGCCTTTTTCAAAAGTCTTTGAATTATTCTCCTTGCCTTCAATGTGATGCCTCTCTAATCAATTCTTCACATCCGTCACTAGTGATCTTTCTGAAAAAGAAATTTCACCATGTCTCCCTTTCTGAAAATTTCTCAGTGTCTCCCATATCCACCATAGGATAAAATCTAACATTTCTGTATAGTTTCCAGAAAGATAACACATTCAAACTAGGATAATTTGAAGAGTGTTTGACTACAAACAAAGCTAGTGGAGGTGATGGAATTCCAGTTGAGCTATTTCAAATCCTGAAAGATGATGCTGTGAAAGTGCTGCACTCAATATGCCAGCAAATCTGGAAAACTCAACAGTGGCCACAGGACTGTTTTCATTCCAATCCCAAAGAAAGGCAATGCCAAAGAACGCTCAAACTACCGCACAATTGCACTCATCTCACATGCTAGTAAAGTAATGCTCAAAATTCTCCAAGCCAGGCTTCAGCAATATGTGAACCGTGAACTTCCAGATGTTCAAGCTGGTTTTAGAAAAGGCAGAGGAACCAGAGATCAAATTGCCAACATCTGCTGGATCATCGAAAAAGCAAGAGAGTTCCAGAAAAACATCTATTTTCTGTAATAAAACATTATTGACTATGCCAAAGCTTTTGACTGTGTGGATCACAATAAACTGTGGAAAATTCTGAAAGAGATGGGAATACCAGACCATCTGACCTGTCTCTTGAGAAGGTCAGGAGCAGGTCAGGAAGCAACAGTTAGAACTGGACATGGAACAACTGACTGGTTCCAAATAGGAAAAGGAGTACATCAAGGCTGTGTATTGTCACCCTGCTTATTTAACTTATATGCAGAGTACATCATGAGAAACGCTGGGCTGGAAGAAATGCAAGCTGGAATCAAGATTGCTGGGAGAAATATCAATAACCTCAGATGTGCAGATGACACCACCCTTATGGCAGAAAGTGAAGAAGAACTAAAGAGCCTCTTGATGAAAGTGAAAGAGGAGAGTGAAAAAGTTGGCTTAAAGCTTAACATTCAGAAAACTAACATCATGGCATCTGGTCCCATCACTTCATGGGAAATAGATGGGGAAACAGTGGAAACAGTGTCAGACTTTATTTTGGGGGGCTCCAAAATCACTGCTGATGGTGGTTGCAGCTATGAAATTAAAAGATGCTTATTCCTTGGAAGGAAGGTTATGGCCAACCTAGATAGCATATTTAAAAGCAAAGACATTACTTTGCCAACAAGGGTCCGCCTAGTCAAGGCTATGGTTTTTCCAGTGGTCATGTATGGATGTGAGAGTTGGACTGTGAAGAAAGCTGACCGCCGAAGAACTGATGCTTTTGAACTGTGCAGTTGGAGAAGACTCTTGAGAGTCCCTTGGACTGCAAGGAGCTCCAACCAGTCCATCCTAAAGGAGATCAGTCCTGAGTGTTCATTGGAAGGACTGATGTTGAAGTTGAAACTCCAACACTTTGGCCACCTCATGCGAAGAGTTGACTCATTGGAAAAGATCCTAATGCTGGGAAGGATTGGGGGCAGGAGGAGAAGGGGACGACAAAGGATGAGATGGTTGGATGGCATCACCGACTCGATGGACATGGGTTTGGGTAGACTTTTGGAGTTGGTGATGGACAGGGAGGCCTGGAGTGCTGCGATTCATGGGGTCACAAAAAGTCAGACAAGACTGAGCAACTGAACTGAGCTGAACTGATAAAGGGAATATTTACAAAGGGGTAGACAGAATATCATCATAAAGAAATGTGTAGAACCAAGACAAAGTATGCTCCGTTACTAACCCTAGGCTTTAAGGAGCTAAGGAAGGAGATGGTTACTAGAAACTGGAGACAAACTGGGCTGCTTCTTGTTCTCAGGATACTTTCAGACTCTAATCCCCTTCTTAAACTTACCTCTCCTAGTTTTTCTCCAATTTCATTCACCTCTATTTTCCTATATTTTCTTTACCTTCTCCCCTCTGGCCTCAAATTTATATCTCTCCCAGGCTTCTTTCTTAGCCCTAGGTTCAAATATTCAATTGCATCAATATGAATGTATGGATATCCCAAAGGTTCTTCACACTCAACATGTCCACAGAAGAATTCACCATTTTTCCCTCTAAAAGTTGCTTCTCATACAAAATTCCATTTATCAGGAAAAAAGTACTACCATCTACTCCAATCACCAAAGCCAGAGATGTTTTTGGCATGGCAAAAAAACCTATCTGCCTCCCAGATTAAATACCTGCAAGTACTCCAAGTTTATATTGGGAAGAAACAAAATAGATCAACCTACTGCTCTACCAAATGAAATTATTTGTAGTCTACAAACACAACATGCTATATCATACTTCTGTGCCTTTGCACATATTTTTCTTTCTTAAGAGAGAAAGAAAAGTTTCTTCTCCAGTTTTTTTTTCTCCTCTTTCCCTTTAGTTGACATAATCTTCTTATCCTTCAACACTACCTCAAGTTGAATTTCCTCTGCAAAATTTCTTTTACTTTGTTCCCCTACTTATTAAATACCTCAATATCTGTATGGAGAAGAAAATGGCAACCCACTCCAGTATTCTTGCCTGGAGAATCCTATGGACAGAGGAGCCTGTCAGGCCATGGTCCATAGGATCGTGGAGGGTCGGATACGACTGAAGCAACTAAGCACAGTATCTGTAAATAACTCAAAAATAATTATCTTTTAAAAGTTTGTTTATAGATTTTTAAGTTTATCTTCCCTACTGAACCATAAGTTCTTTGAGAGCACAGAATATTATTATCCTCAGCTCCTAAGATAACTCAGCTACCCAGCGGCTAGGTGGTAAAGAATCTAAAATGCAGATATGGGAGACAAAGGTTCAAACCCTGGGTCAGGAAGATCTCCTGGAGCAGGAAATGGCAACACACTCCAGTATTCCTGCCTGGGAATTCCATGGACAAAGGAGCCTGGCAGGCTACAGTCCACGGGGTTGTAAAGAGTCAGACACAACTGAGCATCTAAGGTAACTATTTCATCGATTTGGGTCTTGGCTCCCTCTTAAATTGGGACAAAAGAAAAATCTATCTTACAGATTTACTGTAAGGATCAGAGATACAACATGCTAAGTAAGAAGCTAGAACAGAGGAGCACTCATTAATTAGTGGATGTTATTATTGTTGAAAATAAATAGGTGACAGAAGATTTCATGAAGAAGGGGATTATACTGATAAACATGTATGTTGCCTTGAAGGAAGTGCAAGTAGGTCAATTAAGTTAGAAAGTAGGTTAATTATTAAGAAATGATGAGATATAAGACTGCAAAGACTGAAAACATATCCCAAATGGACCTGGATATCCTGCTAAAGAGTACAATTTTTTACCTGCAAATAGTCACTGGTTGAAGTGCCACGGGAGATAAGATTTTCATTTTCCATATGCTGCCGCTGCTGCTAAGTCGCTTCAGTCGTGTCCGACTCTGTGTGACCCCATAGACGGCAGCCCACCAGGCTCCCCCGTCCCTGGGATTTTCCAGGCAAGAGTTCTGGAGTGGGGTGCCATTGCCTTCTCCACATATAACTTTAGTGACACTGTAAGTAAGCTTAGAAGAAAGAAGCATTAGGAGCTTGAGGCAATAATTCAGACATAAAAGGGCCTGTAATGGCACAGAGAAAAGGACAGACTTATTTAAAAGATAAATCTAGAACTTGTTAATTTTGGATGTTATGAGTGAGGGAATACTTGAATCACTGAAGTCTCCTAAAGATTTAAAAAACCCAATGATTGAGATAAGAGAGACAGGTTGAGGAGCTTCAGAGAGATGAATTCAATTAATCATATAGTGAGTCTAAGTATGTCCACTGGTTCCTTACTAGAAACTTCAGAAGGCAGTCTGAAACAGGAATCTGGGGGCAAAGATGAGATCTGGACTGTGGTGATAATCACAATCAGATAGAAGTAGCCTAGAAAAAAACCTTTAAGGACAAGCCAATAATTTGTAAACTAACAAAAGTAAGCATAGATCTATGGAAGGTAGGCGAAAAACAGGGAAGAGTGGAATCAAGGAAATCAAATTAAGACAGTTCAAGACAAGACTGGTGAAGAACATAAACACAGTGGGAAGTTTACATAAGATGAACTTAAAAGTGACCACTGGATTTGGCATTTGTTATACCTTACCAGTGACTGGCAATGCTGTGTGGGCAAAAGGTGACGGTTTTGTCATGGAGAGTGACTGACTATAAAATAAACGAGTTGAATACTACTTAAAGGATATTTTTCACACTAAATGTATTATTCACCTCAATTACAGAAAATGTTAAATCTAGTCTGTTCTCAAAGCTTATCTGTTTTCAAGATATCTTAGAAGGACTTAGGAGTCTGAAGTTCAGGAGCCAAGAGGTTTACCACTCCAACCACTAAACTCCTGCACAAATTCATTCATCTGTCATGGGGCGCGGGTGGAGGCACATTATCCCGGATATGAATGCAGCTTGCCTCAGAACTGAGCCATCCGCCATCACGGCCTTGTAAGAAAACCAACGTGAGGACGAGTCCAGCTCTTAAATCACTGAGACCCACTCAATTCGCAGAGCACCCCATTCCCAAATTCCACACACCAACTCTGTGGTAACCAGAGACCACGGTTCCCCGAACATCCAGAAATTCACACAACTCCTTGCCTTGAGGCGGCAGGGCGCTGGGCGGGTGCCCAGGTAGACTGCTGCTGCCGCTCCTGTCACCCGCCGCTCCAGACGTGCCTGGTGGGGAAGACGCAGAGGCGGCTTGGGCTGAAGGGCGACTCAGAGGAGTCTCCTGGAGTCCGAAATTGTAGCGGGGACCCTGGGACCCAGCCTCTGGTGAGCAGGGGGAAGCCGCAGGGACAGAAGGAAACGTTGGTGATGTGTCAGGCCGCAGCATTCTCACAGACGCTCAGAGCAACTCTGCTGTGGGAAAAAGCGACGCGGGGAAAATACGAAAGCGCGGCGCAGAGTCTCAGTGCGCAGGCGCAGAGCCCCAGCTTACCAAGCCCACCCACCTTTATCCCGATACATCACAGTCCATGGAGTCGCATAAAGTTGGGCAGGACTGAGCGAACAAGCACACATGTGATTAAATGCTTCCGTTGTTAAAATGACTTAAAGACAGCACTGGAGAATGTACTCTCGGGTGTTCCGGTTTGGTCAAGGAGAATCCCAGGGACGGGGGAGCCTGGTGGGCTGCCGTCTATGGGGTCGCAGAGTCGGACACGACTGAAGCGACTTAGCAGCAGCAGCAATCTCTTCTCTGGCTCAAATGCTAAAGAATCGCCTGCAATGCAGGAGACCTGGATTCAATCCCTGGGTCCAGAAGATCCCCTGAAGAAGGGAATGGCAACCCACTCCAGTATTCTTGCCTGGAAAACCCCATGGACAGAGGAGCCAAGAATCGGTCATGACAGAGCAACTAACACTTTTATAATGGGAGGTAGACCCCCCTCAACTAAATGGAATTCAGGGCCATCAATCCAACTTGTGTATATCCGTGCTCAGTCGTGACCCCATACCATTTGTGACCCCATGGACTGTAGCCTGCCAGGGTCCTCCCTCCATGGAAGTTTCAATAATACTGGAGTATGTTGCAAGTTCTTCCTCCAAATACAACTTGCTGCTGCTGCTGCTGCTAAGTCGCTTCAGTCGTATCCGACCCTGTGCGACCCCATAGACAGCAGCCCACCAGGCTCCCCCGTCCCTGGGATTCTCCAGGCAAGAACACTGGAGGGGGTTGCCATTTCCTTCTCCAATGCACCCAAGTGAAAAGTGAAAGTGAAGTTGCTCAGTCGTGTCCGACTCTTGGCGACCCCATGGACTACAGCCTACGAGGCTCCTCTGTCCATGGCAGTTTCCAGGCAAGAGTACTGGAGTGAGTTGCCATTGCCTTCTCCGAAATACAACTTGGGAGTCTCATTTTTCCCACTACACCTTTTCCCTTATCACACAGCATTCTGTGCTAATATTTCCCAGTTCAGTTCAGTTCACTCCACTCTCTCAGTCGTGTGCGACTCTTGGCAACCCCATGGACTGCGGTATGACAGGCCTCCCTGTCCATCACCAACTCCCAGAGTTTACTCAAACTTATGTCCATTGAGTAGGTGATGCCATCCAACCATCTCATCCTCTGTCGTCCCCTTCTCTCGCTTTCAATCTTTCCCAGCATCAGGGTCTTTCTAATGAGTCAGCTCTTTGCATCAGGTGGCCAAAATATTGGAGTTTCAGCTTCAACATCAGTCCTTCCAATGAATATTCAGGACTGATTTCCTTTAGGATGACTGGTTGGATCTCCTTGCAGTCCAAGGGACTCTCAAGAGTCTCCTCCAACATCACAGTTCAAAAGCATCAATTCTTCAGTGCTCACCTTTCTTTATAGTCCAACTCTCACATCCATACATGACTACTGGAAAAACCATATTCTTGACTAGACAGACCTTTGTTGGCAAAGTAATGTCTCCGCTTTTTAATATGCTGTCTATGTTGGTCATAGCTTTCCTTCCAAGGATAAGTGTCTTAATTTCATGACTGCAGTCACCATCTGCAGTGATTTTGGAGCCAAAAAATATAGACTCTCACTGTTCCCCCATCTATTTGCCATGATGTGATGGGACCAGATGCCATGATACTCTTGAATACAGACAATAATTCAACATGGTAGAGAAACCAGGATTGAGAAAATACTCTAGATACCATCAGATGTCCATTACTGAATTCATTCAATTGTGAAATCAGATACAGAATATAAAACCAACGCAGTCACCCATGTGAAGTGACTGCAGTACTCAAAACTTCCAATGATACCACTTAAATAAAATTGTGTTCCATCCAATGACTTCCAAACTTTCAGAAACACTGGTAATTCAACCCAAACTTAGTGAACTGTCAAAAAACAATGCCAGACATGTCAGTAACATAAAAGCAGACATTGCTCAATGTGTTAAGAGAAATCATCACTATTCACATGTCAAATTCTTTACTCTTAGGGTTATTATTGCAAACTTGCTTCAGCAAATTTCAATTTCCATCAAGAAAAATGCTCATTAAAATACTTTTTCACCAAGAACATAAAGATTAGTGTGGTCTAATCTTTGTGAAAACACAAGTTATGCAAGAACACTGTGGCAAGTATCAGCTTGTATTTTCTTACTGGGCAGGAAAAAAATGCCAACAATCCCTTGGCATTCTGACATAAAATATTAAAACGTAAATCAAGTGTAGTCCAGATTACAATCCTCATCTTAGTGAATTTTTATTTATCTAAACCGCTCTGTACCCAACTCATTAACCACAAATGAAATATTCCCAAATTTCAGCCATTTATTTTTGTTTCATCTTTTAATTCCTATGGGGTTCATCAATTCTTTATCAGTAAGTTCTCACTGACAAAGACCAATTTATATTAACTATAGTTATATATAACATATCAAGGGAGTACCCAGGAAAATCAGAACGCAAGACTTCATCAGCTAAAGAGAGTTCAAGTTTGCTGTTATGAAGACATACAAGAAAACAAATACACTGAAGCATAAACAAAAAAATCAGTAACAACAGCATTCCAGAAGGAAAGATAAAATAAAGATCTTAATTTACAATATGTATAATTATATAATTTATTAAAATTAACACAATTCATGTACAATATTAACACGGTAGTCATTAAGCTTGTTAAGCACTTCAACTACTGAAAAGTTAAAACACAATAAAAACTATATTAACCAACTTCTTCCTCAAGGGCTCTAATCTAGCTCACTTGTTCATGCTGAACATTCACTCTCCGAAGTACTTCTTCAGGCATGCAAAAAACAGGGCTAACAGGTTTAATCTGTTCTTCTCCCAAAAGTGACAATCCAGCAATTCCAAACAGAGTATGAAAAGGATCTACCTATTAAAAAATAAGAATTTATAGAATATTACAAAAGGAAAACTTCTAAAACCCTGCTTTTGAACAATGATTATACTGGAGACCATCGCACTTTCTGAAATAATGGTTTCAAACTGTGCTTTTTAAACAGAGGACTTGGCACACACACTCGTTTCTTAGCAATAAGTACTGTAAATGTGTTTCAGATCTTTCATACACTCTTTTGTGTGTGTTAATCACTCAGTCATGTTCGAATCTCTGCAACCCCATGGACTGTATGGACTGTAGCCTCCCAGACTCCCGTCCATGGAATTCTCCAGACAAGAATCTGTAATTAAACTTGGGTCTCCTGCATTGCAGGCCGATTCTTTACCATCCGAGCCACCAGAAAAGCACCTTAGTCCACTTTTAAATGACATTTTAAAAGCATCCTTTCAAAGCAACACTTGAAAATACTATCTGTTCCCCACCAATTCCTAGTTTTAAAAATTTAGAACCCTTAGAATCTTAAGAGTAAAACAAAACACTGAAAATTTTAACTGTTACATTAACAGTCATAAATATACTTGCCATATCTCCTGGCCTATCTGCAAATCCTCCTGTTTCTTCATCTTGACATGCTAGGATGAAACTGCGGAGTTTTTCTCTATCAATCCAATGAAGCCTTCCAATTATCTTTAGGGAAGCCAACACCCACCATGAATAGCATACATCTGGTAACTAGGAAGAAAAAGCCACAAGTTGCCACAAATGTATTTTCTAAATACCTGGGGTGGGAGGGGAATCAAGGGATATATTGACAATGCAGTGTTTGAAACACTGAAATTCAAAAATTGCTTAGAATTAAAAGATAATCATTGGAAAAGAGATCAAATGCTTCCTTCCACAGAACTAGAATGTGAGTATGCAGGCATGCTCAGTCATGTCTGACTCTTTGCAATCCCATGAACTGTAGCCCACCAGGCTCCTCTGTCCACGGAAATTTTCAGGCAAACAATACTGGAGTGGATGGCCATATCCTCCTCTAGGGGATCTTCCTGAGCCAGCGATTGAACCCACGTCTCCTGTGCTGCCTACACTGCAGGCAGATTCTTGATTCCACAAAAAACCTTGCTAAATGTTTCAGTATTCACTGATAACCATCTCTCTACCTTAATTTCTACATGAAATGAATGCCTACATCAGTCCCTTTTCCAAGAAACTGGTAGTAAGGCTTATAAGAACTATGGCAATATATGTTCCACTGCCATGGGTAGCATTTTCAATAAGTGCTGTCCAGGAAGGTATACAACTTGGTTTAAAAAAATAAAATCACTCTTGCTCCTCAAATCATAACTTAAATGCAGAAGACCCCACCTTACACTGAATTTCAACTAGATCCCAGGGTGATCCACAAGAACACTAAAAGCTGTCCTAGATTCTAAGTGCTATCCCCACCCTTACCCATTTCCTAATTATTGAAAAGTTGCCCAGATTTTTCAATGGATCTTAACTAGGTACCACTTGTGGTTTTTAAACAAGCAAGCAAAATCACACAAAAACGCAATGACCCAGAATAAAAGCATCACTATGCTTTATCATATTTTAGCTCAAGGGCCCAAACCGAAGAACAACTTTTAATATTTGTAAATGATTTTTAAAAATAGTATTGTGAAAGGAAAACCATTATGAAGTTCATACTTGTCCATTAGTAATTTTAATGGAATACAACCACACCCATTCATTTTTTATTGTCTGTAGCAACAATGTTCTTCTGGGCAGCAGTGTAATTGCAACAAGCCCATAGGGCAAAGGTAAAAATATTTACTATCTGGTCTTTACAGACCCAATTTAGAGTACATTGAGAGCTAAACAGAACTGAGTTTTTCTTTAAAAACAAAGATTTTAAATGAAAATGCTGTAATCCAGTTTTTTAAAAGAAACCTTTCTTTTGGCAAATCCATTATCCTTTCCCATCTGTAAGTGGGCATGGAGATTTCTGTACAAGATCCAACTGTTAATAGTGGCCTTTGATTCCCAGATATGCATAATGCACAACTGTGAGTCCCTGGGATAGGTTTAAAGAAGTTTCATGTAGGTGAAAACTACAAGGCCTTCAGAAGGATTTTTATAAATAAAATTCTGAAGGATTCCTTCAGAAGTAATTTTATAAGTAAGTATAAATTTTAAGAATTTATACTATGAATACAAACACATTTTAAAGCCCAGAGTATTTGTTAAAGAAAATCAAAGAGTACCAGGCAATCTCTTCACGACCGTCTTTTAAATGGACATCAGGATTAATAGGCATTTCAACGCTTGTTTTACTTTTGCCAAGAGCATTTTTAGAAGGTACAACTAAATTTTGCATAGTATTATAGTCAAGTAAAAAAGCTCATGACCAATTTATAAGAGCAATATTTCAAAACAAAAGGAAAAAAAGCAGTCCTAACTCAAGTTTATAAAATTTAAAGATTAATCTTAAGAAACAATACCTTCTCTGGCCTTCCATTGAGTCCGCCTGATGGAAGCTGTCGTTCACAAAGCCACCAACCGAGCAAATCAGAATTTACTTGGTGCAACTGACTAGTAATAGCCAAGAATCCTGTGCAACAATAGATCTAAAATTACAGACATAAAGTACATGTGTATAATAGTTTTTCAACAGTAACACTGATAAAAAAAACAAACTACTTTAATTATTAAAGCTCCATTTTCTATCTAAAAATTTTCTGACAGTAAGAATCACAAACATAAACATCACAGTTATTTGAACAAATCTGAAGCATACTACTAAGATCCAACTCTGCAATGAAAGACTACCATCAGTTTTTTCATGGCCGATAGCAAACTGTTTGACAATTGTTTACATATACAACATTCTCTAACACAGGTGTTCCAGATAGGGAGATACAGAATGTTTTTTATCTGCTTACTTAAAATTGGAGAAGAGAATAGCAACCCAGTCCAGTCTTCTTGCCTGGAGAATTCCATGGACAGAGGAGCCTGGGAGGCTATAGTCCATGGGGTCGCAAAGAGTTGGATATAACTAAGTGACTAACACACACATACAAGAACTAATGAAAACTCAAAATATATTTCTGGTAATTACAAAACTACTTATATTTATCTGGGCCAGAGGATTTCACCAACAGGGGACTCAAAGTCAGCAACTGTAAAAATGCCTTCCTTAGGCAGCAATTAAGCAATTCTTATTTTCTACAGTCAAATTAACTTGCTATTTTCCAGTTACACAGGTTATCCCTTCAAAACTGACATTACATTTTAACCTGGATTAATGAATTACCTGCCCAGCATGGGATTCAGAACCTGGTCTGCAACCAAATCCACCATCAAAGTTCATACATGATAAAACAAATTCGATTGCCTTTTCCACATTAATAGCATCCAACTTCCCCTGTAAACAGAAAACATGCCTATTAAGTTCCAGCAGAATCATAAAAAGTTAATCATTTCCAATACAACATTTGAAACTTACCAATAGTGCCAAAGTTGCCACCGCACAAAAAGAGAATCTTGTGTCAATCTCTCCTAAAAATAAAGCAAACCAAACCATTATGTGTTATCAGAGGCTTCTAATCATATTACGTAAAGTTAGTTAAAAATCTCTGTACAACTACCATAGTTATATTTCCAAAAGTTCAGGCTTAACATGTACTTCAACTGTCCAGGAGGAAAACTACATCTGAAGTGTATATTCACTTACTTTACTTCTAAGGAAACTAAGTACTAGAAAATGGCTTTGTTAAAAGTACTGTGAACTAACTGCTTACAGAGTACCCAGAAAGATAAGGTAACTAGTCAATTTCTAAGAGTGATAATAAACTTACCCTATTATATAAAGGTAGATTTTCACATCCCATGAAGCAGCTGGTCTCTCCGGCCTGCACTGTATTCAGCCCTAAAGCAGAGATTATCTAGATTTATCAGGCAAAATACTACTCCCTCCCTCCACTCAAATATTCAGTAATTTTGTAAAGTTTTTTTAAAAATTATTTTTCCCTTGCCAGTTAAGTTTTTAAAAAACTTTACAAAGCCACCAAATACTGAGGAAAAAAGTTTCACCTACCTTATCTTTTAGACTTGCCCTTTCTGTTCCAGTACTCTTGTATGCTGCTATAACTAGCACAGTGCATGCTGGAACTTCCAGCAGACCATTAACTCCAGTTAGACCAGCTGCTTAGTGGGACCTGAAAAAATGAAAAACTTATAATCTCCTTATAAACTATTAGCAAAGCCCCCAATTCATTATACTTTAAAATCTGCAACCAAGCTTATTACTGTAATAAACACCAAAGCAAAACATTTTTATATTGGTATTCTAGGTGCCATGGATTAAAGTGACATTACCCCAAATATCTCCAGCAAAAGAACCATCTTCTTTCTGTAGACTCTGAACATATTCCACAACTTTATTTATGTCAATAACATTAATACTATCATAGAGAGTAAGTATCTGTAACAGAAACAAACCATGGTAAGTAGATACCTCGCCACTGGTCAGTTTGTTCTAATGATGTTCTTCTCAACTACATTCTAAGTTGTCCTTTTGTCTATGCACCTTGAAAACTTTTCTCAAATATGCAATTCTATTATGGAGGAAAATTATAGGTATTACCAACAAGTCTTTAACCGTTGTTAACACTGAGACTCATTTATGAAACTTATATAGACTTTAAACCCTTATTTGTGAATCTTCACAAAAATCAAAATCAAAGCTAACTCCAGACGCACATCCCTGGTGGTTCAGCAGTTAGGATTCAGTGCTTTCATTGCCTTGACCCTGGCTCAATCTGTGGTCAGGGAACTAAGATCCCACAAGCTAGAGCGAAGCCAAAAAAAGTTTTAATTTTTAAAGTCAACTCCACAGTAAAGAGCAAAGTCATGAAATGGCAGAGTAAAAGCAGGGAACCCCAGGCAGCTTGGCATTTCCAGCAATTAGATGAGAAGATGAAACTAAAGGGAGGAAATGGCCAGGCGATGGAAGAAAGCAAATGCCATGCATGAAGTATGACCAATACAAAAAAAGCTGAATGAAGGAGGCTTCTACACATATTGTACACAGGCTTCCAGCAGTTTATATAATCCGTTAGGCTATGTACTGTTCTTTGAATAAGTTCCACATGACAAATCTTTAGAATATACTACCTGCTTTAAAAAATGTTTTGTATCACCAGGTAGACGTACATGTTTTCTATCGGGATAGGGTACAAATCTATTGGGATAGGGGAGGTCATGCTGTACAATAAATAAATCAGATTTCAGTGCCTTAACACCAAAAGAATTTTTCTTGCTCAAAAAAAATCTTCCACTTAGTGACTTCCAGGCATTTACATATATGTAAGATAAACATTTTACTATCCAAGGTCTCAGTGCCATTTTAGAATTTACATCAACTTTGGACTCAGCTAATACATGCCATCACATCATTGACCTTGTTTTGAAACTGATCTCATTTGAAAAGATATGGATAATTTTTTACATAGATACAGATTTTGTCACCTTCCTGATCCCCATTTTCAATTCTCTTACTCAGGTAAAAGAATATACTACCAAGACTGCTGAATTTTCATTAGTATTTACCTGAACAGCACTAAGAGTATACAAAAGATGAGGATCATGTCCAATACTAGCACTTATTCCACCACACTCGTGTTGACAAGACTTAATAAACGTCAGAATTTCTTCTCTATTCATGCGATGGAGTTGTCCCATGAGATCCATTACGGTCAGACCCCAATAGATGCCACTCATTCTCAAATATTCAGACATGCAATATTCCTAAAACACAGAAATTACTTTAATGTGTCAGTCTGAATTGATGTCAGTTTAAAAAGATACTCAACACAGAAGCTAAATACTCATACTGTTATACGGCTCTAACAACTCCATAGCTGCAGATTATTTATGGGAATTCATTAGTACAAGATGTTTCCCAATATCGTAAATAATTCAGCTTTTTCTATACTATAGGGGAAAATATTTACTTCTAACTAAGCTGTTTAATTCAGTTTTTCCTAAGGTTCCCAGAGATGAAAACTGGGTACATTCTTCAAGGTAAAACTTTTTCAAGGTCTCAGCATAATTCTAGAGCTTAAGTGTTATTCCACATCACCACAAACTCAGGTAATACATGCCAACACATCATTGACCTTGAAAGTATTAGCTCAACTACAAAAATAGAAATCTATTCCCTACCTCAAAATCCTTACATATCAGGGCAGGAAGGTAATCTACTTTGTCTGCCAAAGCCTCTAAGAATCAAGGTTAACTTCCATGGCTGCTCAACCACAGACATCAGTACCTGGTATGCAGGAGTTGGAAACCATTTTTAAGAAACACAAACCATCCTGACCAAATGATTTGACACGTTTAAAGAATAAAAACTTTTCAACACAAAAGTATACATACATAGTCATCTTTCTTTGAGCCATAGGATGCAATATAATCTGCATGCTTCTCCAGTAACAGGGTGTCGGGTGCATCTGACTTAATGATAACATCCTTCTGCGGTGTACCCTTTCACATACAAGAGATTTCATAAATTTTTATCTTTTAATGTTTGACCCCAGAGCATACATTTCAATATACATATGAACTCTTATTTCATCTTGCCATATAGAAGCTTTCAAGTTTAAAAGTACCTGACTGAAAAGAACTAAAGCTTTCATAAAGTTTCAGGTAGTCTTCAGGTCTCAGAGTAATTCTAGAGCTAAAGTAGTAATAATCAACTTTAGATTCAGAATACATGCCAGCTCATCATCGACCCAAAAAACTACCGTCCTCATCTCGGCTGAAAAGTTAAGGAAAACAGACTATCAAAATTTTCAACTTACGGTTTACACGTGGCAGAAGGCAAGCTGAAGCATTAAATAAAAACTTATCTGTCCCATAATTTGAAGCTGAGTTCTTTAGTGAGATTTCATTAATCTTAAAAATTCAGGTTTCAAAGCACATTCCATGCACGCAAAGTTATTTACCAAGCTAACAATTCTTTTCAGGCTTTAGTCTTAAGTTTCTGTATTTGCAACAAGCCCCCGGGGGATGACTGTTGCTCTAGTTCGCCACATTTCTCAGCTACATCTTTGTGACTGAGGCTACACTTTAAGTAGTTCAAGATCATTACCAATAAGAATGAAGTAGTTAATTTCCTTCATATTCCATTAAAACTTACTAGGACGAGACCATAGCATTAACAATTCCAAAGATTTCGAGCCATATATACACGGCTATACGGAAGGTAAGAACTAACCGGCTTGGGGGTGGGGAGGTGGATTAAGAATGTCGTCGAACCCTGAATACCGCCGGATAGCAGGAAGTCCGGCCGCAACCGCACCCGCGAGATCAGCAGAAAACGCTGAGTAACTCTCCACATTGTCTATGAGCCCTCAAAATACCTCCCAAGGCCTGTGTCTTAACCAAATCATTCTCCAACACTAAGAAAACAACCCACTAGAGACTAAAGAGCTTAAATATTACCCTATCCATTCCCCTACGGACGCACCTAGACAGCAATACAAAACACGTCCACACTCACCATGACTGAGAGCGAAAAGAGAACTTAGCTCGTCAGTGGGCGGATTTAGGCGGCAAGCGCCTGCGCAGAAGCGCTCCTCAGGCCCCTTCCCCGCCCCGACATAGCTGACCACCGTTCTCGCCTGAAGGAAGCAGCAGTTCCGCGGCTGCCCTAGGACCCCACCGACTGCTCATAGCTGTCCTCGCTGCCTGCTCCGAAAGTCTCTGGCGCCAATTTTCTCCTCTCATTATCTCCGCAGTTTTAAGACAGTTTCAAGTAATATTTAGGGCTTCGCTAAATGCTACACAATAAACTGGAGAATTCTGAAGAAGATGGGAATACCAGACCACCTGACCTGCCTCTTGAGAATCCTGTATGCAGGTCAGGAAGCAACAGTTGGAAGTGGACATGGAACAACAGACTGGTTCCGAATAGGAAAAGGAGTACGTCAAGGCTGTATATTGTCACCCTGCTTATTTAACTTATATGCAGAGTACATCATGAGAAAAGCTGGGCTGGAGGAAACACAAGCTGGAATCAAGATTGCCGGGAGAAATATCAATAACCTCAGATATGCAGATGACACCACCTTTATGGCATAAAGTGGTGAAGAACTAAAGAGCCTCTTGATGAAAGTGAAAGAGGAGAGTGAAAAAGTTGGCTTAAAGCTCAACATTCAGAAAACCAAGATCATGGCATCCAGTCCCATCACGTCATGGGAAATAGATGGGAAACTCCCGGAGTTCACCCAAACGCATGTCCATTGAGTCCGTGATGCCATCCAACCATCTCATCCTCTGTCGTCCCCTCCTCCTCCTGCCCTCAATCTTTCCCAGCATCAGGGTCTTTTCAAAAGAGTCAGCTCTTCGCATCAGGTGGCCAAAGTATTGGAGTCTCAGCGTCAGCATCAGTCCTTCCAATGAATGTTCAGGACTGATTTCCTTTAGGATGACAGGTTGGATCTCCTTGCAGTCCAAGGGACTCTCAAGTCTTTTCCAACACCACAGTTCAAAAGCATCAATTCTTCGGCGCTCACCTTTCTTTATAGTCCAACTCTCACATCCATCCATGACTACTGGAAAAACCATAGCTTTGACTAGACGGACCTTTGTCGGCAAAGGAATCTCTCTGCTTTTTAATATGCTGTCTAGGTTGGTCATAACTTTCCTTCCAAGGAGTAAGCGTCTTTAAATTTCATGACTACAATCACCATCTGCAGTGATTTTGGAGCTCAAAAAAATAAAGTCAGCTACTGTTTCCACTGTTTCCCCGTCTATTTGCCATGAAGTGATGGGACTGGATGCTGTGATCTTAGTTTTCTGAATGTTGAGCTTTAAGCCAACTTTTTCACTCCTCTTTCACTTTCATCGTGTAGTTAAGTGTGCAGTAAATGTTTTGGGGTGAACGTTCATGAAATGTTCACGTTCCCCTCCTGTTTGCCTTGGCCATTACAGCTGAATCTCTCACTTACTCCTCCCACTTGTTTAGGAGGTACTGGTATCTGAAATATTTGGTACTTATTTTCAACAAAGAAACACCCAATTTCCTTTTAGGAGCTTTCCACAGAATTTGGGCTTGCTAGGTGTGATCACACAGCTTTTATCAACTCTTGTTTCTCACAACTGTCATAGTTAAGCACTTTTGGCACCCATTAGAGTATACTGGCACCCCCACATCCTTAAAATTTCTTTCATTCAGTAATGATTTGGAGAAGGGTTCCTGACACAGTGACATATGTGGGTTATCAATAACTGAGAGAGTGAAATCTACTGTGATAGAAGAACTTATTATTTCTCCCTGTAGTTTTGTTGATACTCCAATTTATATTTTGAGGGTACTTTACTAAATGCATATAAGTTTGGTGAGTTGAGACTTTTTTCATTAAGTGATGACTGTCTCTAGCCCTAATATTTTTTATTTTAAAAAGCCTGCCCTTGGAGAAGGAAATGGCAACCCACTCCAGTATTCTTGCCTGGAAAAGTCCATTGACAGAGGAGCCTGGTGGGCTGCAGTCCATGGGGTTACATGACTGAGCATGCGTGCATGAGGGTGGAGGGAGATGGGTTGGTAGCAATAAACTGGTAGAACTAAAAAAAAAAAAAATTGTCTGCCTTGTTAAATAGTGTGCATACCTGTCAAATGGCTTCAACTCTTGAGACCCAATGGACTGTAACCTGCCAGGCTCCTCTGCCCATGAGATTTCCCAGGAAAGAATACTGGAGTGGGTTGCCATGCCCTCCTCGAGGGGATCTTGCACCTTCTGCATTGGCAGTTGGGTTCTTTACCATAAGTGCCACCTGGGAAGCCTGGTTAAATAATGCTGATGAAAAATTAATTATGGAAATTTTTATTCTAAACGAATTATAACCCAGGAAGAGCATATCAGAAAACTTTGAGAACTTTCTCAGCTAGAAGTCTAGACACAGTTGTAAAAGTTTTTTTGAGATGAAGGACTGTACACCAAATGACGTTATTGACAGTTTACTCAACCCAAGTCTACCTGTCATTTTGGTAGGTTATGTGACCCCCCCCTTAGAAAATCAAGAAGGAACGTTATTTTTAAGAAGTCATCTTGTTGATGCTGGGGGAGTGTTGCTCTTTATGGCTGAGCAGGTATTCCTGCTAAGGTGGGGAGGTTTGGTCAAGGCATAATGCACAGGCACAACACAATGAGAGGAGAGAAGAGCCGAAAGGACAGAGAAGAATTTTTTTTTATATTTAAATTTTTCTTGTCTTGCTATATTATATGAATTTTATTTCACAATAGTAATGTAATTTCTCCAGCTTTCTTTTGCCTCTAAATCAGATTGGAGAGGAGTATTCTAGAGTGAGAGAAACCAAGGGAGAGAGGAGGAGGTCAAATCTCGTGGGAAAAGCAATGCTTAACGTAAGAATAACACAAGCATCAGATCCAAAAAGTAACATTCAGATCGAGTCAATAACTGCTGAAATAATGAAAAGTAAGCCTCTCTTCCTACTTACAAAGTCATTCATCAAATATGTATTGAATGCCTAGAATGTGCCAAATATTATTCTAGTTTCTGGGAGTACAATGGTGAGATAAATGGAAATATATATAGGGAGCGTATGTTCTAGCAATTCTTGAAATTACATTCAGCAATTCTATTGCTAGCTATTTATCCTAAAGATATACTCCCTTGGGTATGAAGTGACTTATGTGCAAAAATATTCATAGCAGTGGTCATTGTAATAGCAGAAAATTGCAAATATTTTAACTATCAAAAGTTAAATAAGCTGTAGTGTATTCATTGTGCAGCCATTAAAAATGATACAGAAGCTCTACAAACACTGTTCTGGAAAGATATACAAAGTATGTTAAGTGAAAACAAAAACAGAATGTACCATATGCTACTATCTGTGTGGGAAACAGGGAAAAAATGTGTGGATATATTTGGGAAAGCATAAACCAAAGAGTTGCCTACTGGAGGAGAAATGTGTGGCTGTAGACAGGATTTAAGGAAAGCTTTTCACTGAACTGAAATCTTTTCACTGAACTGGGTTGGACCTCTGGGTTGGGGAAATCCCCTGGGGAAGGGAAAGGCTATCCACTCCTGTATTCTGGCCTGGAGAATTCCACGGACTGTATGGTCCATGAGGTCGCAAAGAGTCGGACATGGCTGAGCGACTTTCACTTTCATTTTTCACTGAATATTCTGATACTTTTGAAACTTTGTATGTTTTACCTCTTCAAAAGTAAAAATATCTCTCCTGCAAAGAAAAGTGTGGTGTCCAACTCTGCAACGCCATGGACTGTGTAGCCTGCCAGGCTTCTCTGTCCATGGAATTCTCCAGGGAAGAATACTGGAGTGGGTAGACATTCACTTCTCCAGAGAATCTCCCAACCCAGGCATCAAACCCAGGTCTCCCACATTGCAGGCTGATTCTTTACCATCTGAGCCACCAGGGAAGCCCATTTATATATGTATATATATACACACACACATATATATACACACATATATATAAGCACTAGTGGTAAAGAATCTTCCTGCCAAGGCAGGAAACGCAGGAGATGCGGGTGCATCTATGGACATAGTTTCGTTAGAATTCAATATCTAAACTGTTTCTAGTTTTTATAATGTCATGGAATAGCGTTTCCAGGAAACAACAGTACCATACTTTAACTAAGATTTCACTGACTGTAAGACACACCCCAATTGCCAAGACTGTCAGGAAGGATTTGGCAGGAGGCTTCCTGTGTGCTGTTTTCTGATCTGTCATGATTCCTATGTCTCTTATTAAATCTTGAGTATTCAAGATTTAAGAGGAGATGGCAAACCTCTCCCAGGGAACTGAGGAATGCATGCATTTCCTTTGTCAGCTTTGCCATACGGTGAAAAGTAACTATTTACGACCTTCTTCCTTTTTGATATGGAAAGTAATTATTTACAACCCTCTCTATTTGAGATGGATCCTAGCCTCATGTTTCCTGGATGATTTGTAAGATTTTTGACCCTTATCATTGCTGAAAAAAGCTATCTTGTAAGACAGTATATATATATACCTACAATATATTGAATAAACGCCCTAGTTCCATCAGAACTCGGGTCCCCGTGTCTTTCTTCATTTGTCTCTCTCCCTTTTACTCTATTTCTCTCCTTCAGAGGAATTTCCAGGAGCGCAGAGGCTCCCTGTGTTTACTTACCGCCCAGGCTTTCAAGACCTCCTCGAGAGGTCGCCCTGAGCCTACGTAAACGGCGCAAATCCTTTGTCTAGGATTTTATTGGCTTTCTGCGTAACCCAGGGAATATCAGCCTCTTTCCTTTACTTTCTTATCGTCAACTCCGTACCACCAGGTTCCAGTCCATTAAAGGACGCCAACACAAGACATCAAATGTAGAAAAAAAATAGCCAATGGCTAGTAACAAAATTTATCCAGATTTCTGAGAATTAAATTTAAAAATATGCACTTGGAATCAATGAAACATAGTAACTGAGTCGTTCATTTTTTTAATTGAAGTATAAATTATTTACAATGTTTTAAGTCTACAGCATAGTAATTCAGTTATACATTTATATGTGTGTATGTATGTATATAAATGCATATGTATATCCTTTTTCAGATTGTTTTCGATTATAGGTTATTACAAGATACTGAGAATAGTTCCCTGTGCTATAGTAGTGTGTATGTATTAATCCCAAACTCCTAATTTATCTCCACCACCCCCTTCCTTCATTACCCCTTTAGTAACCATAATTTGTTTTCTATGTCTGAGTCTATTTCTGTTTTGTAACTAAGTTCATTTGTATCTTTTTAGATTCCACATATAAGTGATATCATATAATTGTCTTTGTCTGACTCATTTCACTTCATATAATAATCTCTAGGTCCATCCATGTTGCTGAAAGTGGCATTACTTCATTCTTCCATTGGACTTCGCAGGTGCCACAGTCGTAATCCGCCTGCCAATGCAGGAGACACAGGAGACAGGGTTTGGATCCTTGGCTTGGGAAGATCCTCTGGAGTAGGAAATGGCAGCCCACTCCAGTATTCTTGCCTGGAAAATCCCATGGACAGAGGATCCTGAAGGGCTACAGTCCCTGGGGTCACAAAGAATTAAACATGAGGCTGACTGAGCATGCCCACAATATTCCATTGTGTGTGTGTGTGTGTGTGTGTGTGTGTGTGTGTGTGTGTGCGCATATATATATATATATGGATCAAGATAATGTGCTATACATACATATAAGTATGTATAGCACATTATCTTGATCTATTTATCTGTCAGACTTTTAGGTTGCTTCTATGTCTTGGCTATGAGTCATTTACTTCTGAAATAGCAAATGTAGAAGCAGAATATTACATGCTCCATGCTCCATATTACACTTGAAAAATTTTATTACCTTGCATACATTTTATGACATCCCTGATTTTCTTATTCCCCCCTTTTTGGATTCAGTTTAAGCAAATGAAATCTTGTCTAAAGTTTTTAAATTGCAGGCCTTCTTAACTAAATAGTTCCAATAATAAAAGGAATTCTGAATAGGAAAAATGCAGTGTATAAGGACTAGAATTCTGGAGCAATTTAAGAGAAGCCTTTTAATTTGGAAATGAAAACATTTAAAAGTGTAAAATCCTGTCCTTGATTATAAAAGAAACATTGAGACATCTATGTTTTAAGGTTTAAATTGGTTGCTGGAAATTGGTTTTAATATATTATTGATTCCCTCCTTTATTAATAATTAAATAAAAATTTTGACATGTATTCATCTTACATTTATATACATCATGATTTTACTATTTTGAAAATTATACATTTGCCTTGATACCCATGTAAACTGAACACATAGAGCCAAGTAAACGGTGTTGCTTGAGAATGGCACCTCAAGATCTACTTAAGCCAGGGCAGTTCTTTTCTTGGCTCTCACAGTGACTTGCTTGGCTCTCACAGCCACTCCATGTGGCAATAAGGCCTTAACTTTTTTGGACATTAATGTAGGTTTTGCCTGCCTTACTGATTTTATGTCTTATTTTTGTTTCTGTTTCAGGCATAGTTCATAATTTAATCTCACTGGTAGCAATGATTGAGACAATGTTTTTATGACCCATTCATCTCGGTCTACTATAGAAGCCTATTTTCTCATGGATGAGAGACAACATAATCTTGTTTATCCACTATTGTCTGTGTGTGAAAGCAGAGCTAATCAGCTAAGAATTTAGAGCCCACTGAAAAGGTGAACAACAACTTTGAGATCTGGACTGGTAAGTTTACTTTTGGCCTGTGGCTGAAGTTATTGTCGATCTGAAACTTTTAAGTTCTCAATACGGGTCAAGAAGCTACAGTGGACTGGTTCAAAATTGGGAAAGGAGTACATCAAGGCTGTATATTGTCACCCTGCTTATTTAACTTATATGCTGAGTACATCATGTGAAATGCCAGGCTGGATGAAGCACAAGCTGGAATCAAGATTGCAGGGAGAAATATCAATAACCTCAGATATGCAGATGACACCACCCTAAAGGCAGAAATCAAAGAGGAACTAAAGAGCCTCTTGATGAAGGTGAAATAGGAGAGTGAAAAAGTTGGCTTAAAACTCAACATTCAGAAAATAAAGATCATGGCATCCGGTCTCAACACTTCATGGCAAAGAGATGGGGAAAAATTGGAAACAGGGACAGACATTATTTTGGAGGGCTCCAAACTCACTGTGGATGGTGACTGCAGCCACAAAATTAAAAGATGCTAGCTCCTTGGAAGGAAAGCTATGTCAAATCTAGACAGGGTATTAAAAAACAAAGACACCACTTCGCCGACAAAGGTCTGTATAGTCAAAGTTATAGTTTTTCTAGTAGTCATGTATGGATGTGAGATGTGGGCCATGAAGAAGGCTGAGCACTGAAGCTGATGCTTTGGAATTGTGGTGCTGGAAAAGACTTGAGAATCCCTTGGACAGCAAAGAGATCAAACCAGTCAGTCTTAAAGGAAATCAACCCTGAATATTCATTTGGAGGGCTGATGATGAAATTGAAGCTCCGATACTTTGGCCACTTAATGGGAGGAGCCAACTCATTGGAGAAGACCCTGATGCTGGGAAAGACAGAAGGCAGGAGGAGACGGAGTCAACAGAAGATGAGATGATTGGATGACATCATAGACTGAAGAAAGACTGACATGAGTCTGAAGAAACTTTGGGAGATAGTGAAGGACAGGAAAGTCTGGCATGCTATACAGTCCATGGGGTTGCAAGGAGTTGAACAGGATTGAGTGACTGAACAACATCAAGGTATTATCTCATGGATCCTCTGGGTATTTTCTGAACAGGTATATATATCTATGATTGTCTATTGGCTGGGTTAGCTCTTTTACAACTCTGTAAAGTTAAAAGTTAAATTGTAGAAATGGAGAGTTATGGAAATGAACCATGAACAACAACTGGTTTCTCCTGTAAAGAAAAAATGACCCTCTCTTTTTCACCCTACAGGTTATTAACCAGTTTTACACATATTAGCAAATTCTTTTAAGCATTTCTAACTGTAGATATGTCTGTTCTTTAAGTTCTCCCTTATACAATTTAACATCTTTTTAGTTCTCTCATTCATTAGTTAAATGAAACCTTAAAAAAAAACACTGTTTCCTATAGAGTTCAACCTTTTAATCTCCAAAGAACTTTTTATTATCTGATTACAGGGATATATTCAAATCAATGGATTTCATGCTAGAAGCCATATAAACAGTTTTTGATTTTTTTTTTTAATCCAGAGGGGTCTTGGAACAATCTCTTCTTCCTATATGCAAATTGATTACTCTGGTGGATTCCTTAAACATTCATTAAACTTGTCATAAAAATACCAGATCTTAAAAAAATATACCAGATGTTTTATAAAATTGTCTTTTCCAGGAACCATCAAGTCACAGATGTAGGCAATTAAAAATCAAGAAAAAATGCAACATGGCAGAGAAGGTAGAACTGAGAGATAGAAAAGTATATTTCATGGGTTCCTAAAGACTATTTCAGTTTTAGTCCCTTCCTAAAACTGACTCCATTCCAGCCTTCAGATCCATGAGGCACTTCAATATACTTACATTTGTCTGTGTTTTGCTTAAGTAGCTTAAGTTCATTCTGGTTACTTGTGACTAAAATCTCTTAATTGATAATTATATAATTGCTTAATACTTATTATCAAAGGTACTTTAATATTTTCATTATATGGCTTCAGAATACAATTAAATGTCTAGAAGCTTTATTTAGGTGAATTTTTTAACTTAGGTAAATGCAAATTTGCATTTGGAACATACATATTACACATAACTTGTAATTTCAATGTAATATCCGATTTATTTAGAGACCCAATCTCTTACCAATCTTGAGCTATGCCATTAAAAAACAGTTTCATAGTTAAGCATGAAAAAGCCATTTAAACATTTTGGATAAAATATTAGATCTTTATAATTTAGTGAGGTGTAAGAGGAAATGAATTTGGTCTTTGTCCTCAGTCCCTGGGTGAGCTTGTAACCAAAATTGGGGTGTGCCTGTTGCCACTCAAAAGCCAATAAAGAAGGAAGGTGGGTAGAAAACAATATATGCTGGAGAGGGTGTGGAGAGGAGACCCCTCCTATACTGTTGGGAATGTAAATTGGTACAGCCACTATGGAGAACAGTATGGAGGTTCTTTATAAAACTAAAGTTAACCATATGACCCTGTAATCCCATTCTGGGGCACATATCCAGAGAAAACATGATCCGAAAAGATACACGTACCCAATGTTCATTGCAGCACTGTTTACAATAGCCAACACATGGAAGCAACCTAAATGTCCATCAACAGAGGAATGGATAAGATGTGGCATATACATATACAATGGAATTTTACTCAGCCATTAAAAAGAATGAAATAATGCCATTTGCAGCAACATAGATGGACCTAGAGAATGTCATACTGAGTGAAATAAGTCATACAGAGAAAGAAAAATATAGTGTATGACATCCTTCTATGTGGAATCTAAAAGAAATAATACAGATGAACTTACTTACAAAACAAACTCAGGCTTCAAGAATGAACTTACGGTTGCCAGGGGGAAGGGACAGTTAGGGAGTTAGGGATGGACGTGCACATAATGCTATATTTAAAGTGGATAACAAATAAAGACCTATGGTATAGCACATGGAACTCTGCTCTATGTTATATGGGAGGGGAGTTTGGGGGAGAATGGATACATGTATATGTACGGCTGAGTCCCTTCACTGTTCACCTGAAACTATCACAACATTGTTAATCAACTATACCCCAATATAAAATTAAAAGTTTTTTTTTTAATCACCTAAAAACAAGAAAAAAACAGAAGCAAGTTTGGTGGAACGTTTGCTTTATTTTGGATGCTGGAAATGGCTGGGGGTGGGGGCGAGGATGAGGGAGACACATATAAAGCCCAACTCACCACAACCTGACAATCAGGGAGCAAGAACTTTTCTAGACAGAGAGGGCCATATGCAGAAACAGCAGTTAGCTCTGACAGTCATCTTGAAATTGGTCATGTGGTGGTCCGACCAGCATCATCTTGACTGCTTTAAATACAGTTAATCTTCAGTTCCAGGGTCAGTTTATTTCTATTTCCTTGAGACAAATTCTCAGAATTGTGGCAGCTTATGAGATGGCTACAGTCTGGTCATTTTGTAGTTAACTTCCTTTACCTTGTGGGGCTTTCAGACTCTATGATACAGCTCACAGGATATGGCTCAGAATACTTTCTATAGCTTTGGAGGAGGAACTAAAGTTCTTGACTTTGCTCACTGACTAAACTGTTACTGTTTTGTCCTGTTTGACTGCTTTTCTTTGCTTCTGCATTTTCTCACTTCTTTTTCTTTGGCTGAAGTTTTCCCACAGACAACAGGCAGGTGAAGGACATGGGGAAGGAGGGGTGGTGGTGGGTAAGGACCATAAGGTCCTGCTTCCCTTTATGTTTTTTTCCCCAACATTTGATCATGCCTGCTCTAAGTTCATCAATTCCTTGGAATTTCCTGAGCAATAGAAGTATGTTATATTATTCCTAATGAGCTTTTTTCAAAAGATCAAAGTAGAGTTATGCTAATGAGGTGACAGCGTGGGACCCCAAAAGAAGCTCAAGATGGGGCCGATCACCCAAAAGACCAAGTAATTAGAGGGTACTGTTGTGGTCTAGACTGCCGCCCACCACCGCCCCCTGCCCCTCCACGCCCCATCATATGCTGAAGCCCTAACCATTCTCATGTGCGCATATTAGAAGCTTTGGACTTGAGAGAAGTAATGAAAGTTAAATGAGGTCATAAAGGTATGATTCTAATCTAATAAAGCTGGTGTCCTTGTAAGAAGAAGAGACACCAGTGCCTGCTCTCTCCCTACAGTTGTGCACAGACACGAGGCCATGTGAGAACACAATGAGAAGGTAAGAGTGTATTACACAAACCAGGATGAGAGGCCTCACCAGAAACCAACCCAGATGGTACCTTGGTCTTAGCCTCCAGAACTGTGAGAAAAAAAATTTCTATTGTTTAAGCCACCTAGTCTGTGGCATTTTGTTACGGCAACCTTAGCTGAGTAATGCAGGTGGGAATTTCAGCCCCACCCGACATTTGGGGAGGAGAGGAAGGCTGAAGATTCTCCATAAAAACTTGAATGATGAGATTCAGGAGTTTCCAGATTACACACTGAACTATGCTTCCAAGGAACACACTGAGGTACTGGAGGGGTGGTGCATTGGGAGAAATTATGAAACTTCGGGGTCTCTCCTTATACCTTGCCCTTTGCATTTCCTCCTTTGTAATAAACCAGTAAGTGTGTTTTATCTGAGTTCTGTGAGTCATTCTTGCAAATTATCAAACCTGAGGGCAGGGACATGGAATACCCAAATTTGTAACCAAAGTGGACAGAAGTGTGGGTAGTCTGGGGATCCAGGATTTGTAAGTGGTGTTGGAAGTGAGATACCACTTCAGGCATAGTGGGCCAGAGTTTTTAAACCTGTGGAGTCTGATGCTAACTATTCTGCATTATTGTCAGAATAAGATTGAACTGTGGATGCCAGTTGGTACCAGAATTGGAAAAAAAGTGACATAAGAAATATCATCTGGTATAACATATTTTAGCAGTATTCAACATTTAGAATTACAAAGAAATAGTAAATTCACATTTGGTCCTTTCATTATTCCATCTTGATATTTTCTGAGGCATCTAATAATGCAATCTAACGAAAATATGGACAGCTAACTTTATGCAGTTCAAAATCAAAACATGAATTTTTTTTCCATCATAGTAAATAAATCAAGTATACACTATTATATGAAATACTAAGACTTCTTGAAAAGAATACAAACAGATACACAAATTGAACAGATACATAACACTGAACAAATTTATTTAAGTTTATTTTTAGAATGTATGAACGTGAAATCAGATTGTACACAATAGACCAAAGGTAAACCAGAGACCAACAGAGTCATATCAAAATAATTTAAGGGAAACTGTGTTGATTTTTTAAAAATAAGGCAAGTTAAATGTGGGCTCAGAATTATGTGGGTTCAAAATTCAAACTTTTATATAACTTCTGATCACTGTATAAAGGGAGAATATGAACATCAAAGTTTTGACTATTACTGTATAAAACAGAAACCAAAAGCTTTCCAAATTGCAGTAAAATTAATTCCTCTAATATAAGACCATTAAGTCTACAAAGTCACTGACAAGTTATTTAAATCCTATAATATTTTCTCAATGCAAATTTTGGAACACTCTGAATACTTTATAAACCTTCTTTTCTGTCTGGAAAAACACTGAAATTCCAAGAAATTTCTGTTGCTCTAATTTTCAGAGGTTAAAACAACAAACCAAATGTATTTTTCAAGGTTAATGTAATTCAAGTACAGTGGAACTAAAGGAAAACACGTAATTTTAATAAAACCAAATGTGTTATAGAAAAGGCAAATCATAAAGTGAAACAAAAGTAGAAAACTTTTGGGTTGGCCCAAAAGTTCGTTCAGGTTCTTTCGTAACATTACAGAAAAACCCAAACAAACTTTTTGGCCAACCCAATACTATTAGAATCAATTGTACCGGTTTAGTACAAGAGAACCTATGTTAAAGTTTTCACTGGAAGAAAAACCCTTAAAGCCCTTCCTCTTTACTGGAGTTTAAACAGTAGATCATATTCTAATTAGTCAACAATTATTAACACGGTGATCTGTTTAATTTTTATACCTGCCAATGTGTTCACGGGCTATAATAAGCCTTTGAATTTGTGCTGTACCTTCATAAATCTGGAAAAAAAAAAGTAGGTTAAATATATTTCATATGTAAGTCCTCAGTATTTTAGACAGTACTCTAAACTCCATTCCAATACTAAACTGAATCAAACCATACATACGGTCTATAATCTACAGTGATTCTGAAACCTGATTTTCCGAAAACCATGAAAATACATAATTCTCTAAAGATTAGTTAAAATTATTATAAGAACTCTACCAAAATTTTGGAGGACAGTCTTAAAAGGATATTAACTTTCAAAAAGTATTTGGGAAATCTAATGTTTCATGTTGCTGAAATATTTAACCAAATGTTGTGAGCTGTTTTAGCTAGTTGTTGTCTTCAGCCATTTTCTATTATTACTCTTAAACATGATTTTTATTTTTTGTTCCTAAGGAACTGATTTGCTAATGAAAAAAGATGCTGGAAAGATTTGTTTTGTTCAGTTAAGTAGTCCTAGAAGACAGCCCTCACCTCCAGTTTAAACTTCTAACTATTTGTTCAGATGCCAGAGAAAAGTAAAAAGGTAATAATTATAGGCTCCAGGGAAAGGAGAGCATTATCAAATAAACCTGGAACTTTGGATAACGCACAAATTATGGTCCTCAGTTTTTTCAAATCTAAATTGAGGGGCTGCACTGTCTAAATTTCTTTCTTTAACATTCTGTGATTCTACCTCTGGATTTTAAATGACTAGATTTGTCAAATAATTTCCTGGGGGTTGAGGGAAGCAATGGAGGAGATACTGAGAATCATGGCTTATAAATACTTAAGATACATGTGGCATGAGCATTTATATCTTATTTACTAAGTCACTACTATCTCTAAGTTTTTTTAACCATCAATTTAATTTAGAAGACAGAGTCATATCACGTTTTCCTCAGGATTTTTTACCTCCCAAATATGACCTCAAGAGTTGTCAGGTAAGATTCAAAATAAAATAATTTAACTAATTTAAGTGATATGCAAACTTTTAGGAGAGCAAAGAGTAGGTTACAATTAGCTAGAATGTTAAGAATTAAAGAAGGATTATTCAGATAAATCTACATGTCTACACTATTTGCTTTGTTAGCTTGCTCACTCAAGGCATATACTTCAAAGTAACATTCTTCTTTGTGTTGCTGCTGCTGCTGTTGCTAAGTCACTTCAGTCGTGTCTGACTCTGTGCGACCCCACAGACGGCAGCCCACCAGGCTCCCCCGTCCCTGGGATTCTCCAGGCAAGAACACTGGAGTGGGTTGCCATTTCCTTCTCCAGTGCATGTAAGTGAAAAGTGAAAGTGAAGTTGCTCAGTCGTGTCCGACTCTTAGCGACCCCACGGACTGTAGCCTACCAGGCTCCTCCGTCCATGGGATTTTCCAGGCAAGAGTACAGGAGTGGGGTGCCATTGCCTTCTCCGTTAATGAGTTCTAAAGATTTAGGCTCACAGCTACTTATTATGATGATTTATTATTACCTGTGACATAAAATCTTTAAATAACCAGAGACCTACCATATGATTTATGAATATTATATTCCTTAAAAATCAACCATAATCATTTTTAACATTACCTGATAGATCTTGGCATCCCTCATTAATTTTTCTACAGGATATTCGGAATTAAATCCATTGCCTCCAAAAACCTGAACAGCATCAGTAGCTAACTGATTTGCGATATCTGCAGCATATGCCTTTGCAATAGAGGCATAATAGGTATTTCGGCGTCCAGAATCAATTTCCCAAGCTGCTCTCTGGTAACTCAATCTAGCTAGTTCAACTTTCATTGCCATTTCAGCCAGCAAAAATGATATTCCTTGGTGCTAGAATTAAACAGAAAAAAAGTTTAAGGATATTTATTTAATAATTTAAAATTATTTCCCCTGAAACTTTTTTTTAACTTTAAAAACTAATTTTAGACTCAAAAAGTTACATTCTGCTTCTTCCAGTGGTAACATATTACAAAACCATAGTATAATTAACATTGGTAAAATATTATCAGCTAACCTATATACTTTATTCAAATTTGGCCAAGTTTTCCACCATGTCTTTTCTCTGTTGTAAGATCTCATCCAGGATTCCAACTGAATTTAATTGTTATTTCTTCCTAGTCTTTGCAAAGCTGTTAGGATTCCTCAGTCTTTCTTTCTCTTTCATGATCATTGTGCACTTATGAAGAATACTGATTGGTTGTATTTTGTAGAATGTCCCATAGTTTGGGTTTGCATGATGTTTTCTCAGGATTGGAATGAGGTTTTATATGTTTTATAAAAATACCACAAAAATTATATGGATCCTTCTGTGCAGCTCCTGGGATTTTTAAAAGAAAATTGCCATAGACAGTGAAAAATAATGTGGCACTGTTATCAGGTGCTGATGGGAAAATGACAAGGACAAATAAAAGATGTTTTTTATCCTCTAGAGGTTCATAATCAAACAAGGTAAGTGTTAGTCACTCAGTTGTGTCCAACTCTTTGCGACCTCATGGAATGTAGTCCACCAGGTTCGTCTGTCCATGGCATTCTCCAGGCAAGAATACTGGAGTGGGACGCCATGTTCTTCTCCAGAGAATGTCGCCAATCCAGGGATCAAACACAGGTCTCTCGCATTGCAGGCAGCTTCTTTACCATCTTTCAGCCACTAGGGAAGCCTAATCAACTAGGAGACTTGGACAAATATTTTCAATAGGAGACAGTAAGTTATCTATGAGTTATATGGCCAAGATATGTTATAGGATGGAACTATGTCCACCATACCTTGATATGTGAAAGTTTCAAATATGAAGTATGCTTACAACTTTGGAAAAATATATTCATGACCCCAAAATACCAGAGTACACATTCTATTTAAAGAATCAGTGAAACATTCTACATGATAGATAACATGTCAGACTACAAAAAAAGTCTCAATAAGGGTAACAATGTTGAAATCACGTCAAATGTCTTTTCTGACCACAGTGGTAGAAACTATAAATCAAAAACAGAAAGAATCCTGCAAAAAACACAAAAAATGTGGAATGTAAACAACATTTTATTAAAAAAAAAAATGGATCTCTTAAGAAATCAAAGAGAAAATTAAAAAAAATTCTTGGAGACAAATGAAAACAGAAACATAATATTCCAAAATCTATGGGACATAACAAAGGCGTTCTAAGATGGAAGTTTATCGCAATTCAGGCCTTCCTCAAGGATTAAATGAATTAATGCATGCAATACTATTCGTTGAGAAGTTCACAGTGCAAAACATATCATAAGTGCTAGAAGTATAAAGGTTTCCAAAACAGAAATTTACTACTTGGGCAGAGCTTACATTCTAGTGAGACAGTAGAGAAAGACAGTAGACAAATGCATACGTGATATAATGTTGGGCAGTGCTAAGAGCTATGAAGAAAAAAAAGCGAGAACTTCCCAGGTGGCACTAAGTGGTAAAGAATCAGCCTGCCAATGCGGTAGACACAAGAGATACAGGTTCGATCTCTGGGTTGGGAAGATCCCCTGGAGTAGGAAATGGCAACCCACTCCAGTATTCTTGCCTGGAAAATCCCATGGACAGAGGAGCCTGGCAGGCTACAGTCCATGGCATCGCAAAGAGTCGGACACGACTGAGCACACACACATCAGCCACAGTCATCATTATATCAAGTGTTTCAGATGTTATTTTACATAGGGTAATCAAGGGTACATTCTTTAGTGAAAAGAATGAGGAAGAGGATATCTGCCAGGAGGAGTAAACATAAAAACAACAACAAAAAGTCAGTGTGAATGACAGAAGACCACTGCAAGTACTCTGGATTTTGATCTGAGTGTGATGAGAAGATACTGAAACAATTTTGAGCATAAAGTGGTTAAAAAAGAAGATGTAAGTATATTTCTTTCTATGTATATCTTATTTCAGTCTCAAGTCCCAAATAGTATTTCTCCTCATCCATTTTCCCACCAAGAAATGGAAATCATAGGGAAAAGATATTGCCCACTAGCAATAATAATCAATACAAATGACAGTTACTCACAAGGGATTTTTTCATATCATCCCAAACTACTCCAACTTTAACCTGGATGGAGGATTTTGACTAGACAAAGGAGTAGGCAGTTATTCCTACTATTAAGGGATTTTACCATCCAGTAATTTGTTACTGGTTTTCCTAGTTTTACTTATTGATAAGAAAAAATACCAAAAAATACCAAAAATATCAAAACCAGAATCTGCCTGCTAATGCAGGAGACATAGGTTTAATCCCTGGTCCAGAAAAAATACCATCCTCTGTTTTTGTCGGTTTTCTTTACCCACAGCAACAGATCAAAGCTATGTACAAATCAGCCGCTTAGTATCTCTTTTGTTTAGCTTAGAAAAACAGTAAGCAAAAACACAGACATTCTATGCTTAACAGTAAGAGCCATGAGGCAAAAATATCATTGTGCAGATGGTAAGAATAAAAAAAAGAATCTTTAGAGTCTGTAAGAAAAGGCACATAAAATATTCCATTTTGAGTTGAAAATAGCCAGAAGAATATCAGATAGTTGGTGAGAAGGACCTGAATGATGTTATCTGTTTATTTAACAATAAACATACATTTCACTAATCTGTATACATATAGCTTTGGTGACATCAATGAGCTAATATAGACTCTTTTTGTCCACAAACACAAAGAAATGCTTGATTTAAAAACAAAACAAGGGGGATTCCCTCATGGCTAAGTGGTAAAGAATCTGCCTGCTAATGCAGGAGACATAGGTTTAATCCCTGGTCCAGGTAGATCCCACATGCCATGGAACAACTAAGCAAGTGTGCCACAAATATTGGGCCTGTGCTCTCGAGCCCAGGAGCTGCAACTACTGAGCCCACATGCCAACTGTTGAAACCTCTGCACCCTAGAACCTGTGCCACACAACAAGAGAAGTAACTCCAATGAGAAGCCTGCTCACCACAACTAAGAGAGTAGACCCCGCTCACCAAAACTAGAGAAAAGCTCGCAAGCAGAGCAACAAAGATGCAGCACAGTCAATAAATAGTTATTTAAAAAATAAAAGCAAAATAAAACAACTTAAAGGAAAGAAACAAATCTCCAACAGCCTCCAAAAATTTAATCCTGATTGAGAAGCAATGACATGGGGAAGGAAAAAAAATCAGACTGAGATTTGAGTCTAATGGGATAGGAGTTGGAGTTTTAATGAACACAGGAGACAGATGTGAGAATGAAAAAGATGAGGGGCTGAAATTGAGATTCCCTGCTGATAAGAACTTCTCTTTCCAAAAGAAGAACTAAAAGTCTCAGCTCATCAAGGCAAGACGGCCACAAAGAAGCTTATTTCTTGCCCAAGACTCTGTCTGGGAGATTTAAAAAAGGAATCTCTTTTAAGCATGTAATCAATGTATACAGCTGTGGTACAGGATTTCACAAGTGGAGAAATTCATGTGAAAAAAACAGCTCTAAGAATGCTGAAACCTCTGGGCTACCTGATAAAAATACAAAAAAGTACAAAAACCGGTCTCCTGGATACTTCCACAAAGCATTGAAGGAAACTAATGAATGCTGCTGCAGATAAGCTTATAAGCAAAAATTAAGACAGGAAATAACTGGTCATAACAGAGAGATCAGATGCAGTAGACCAAAAAAATAGCCACCCGAAGAACTTGAAATAACAGAAAAAAAATCAGAAAGTGACTATAACTGAAGTTTTATAGAATTAAAGAGATAAAAAAGGAGAAAGAGAAGCTATGTTGAAAAACCAGGCCACCATAAAAGAAAGGGTAGAAATGAAAAAGAACCAAACATAAATTCTACAAATGATAAAAATCATTAAATGGATTGAAGAGGAGATTAGATGTAGGGTTAAAAAAAAAAAACTGAAAAGCAAATCTGAGAAAGTTATCTAGATTATAGCAAAAATAAATTATATAATTGAGGTTGAGATATAGAAGTGTACTAATCCAAGTTTCATTGATAGAACACAAATTGCTACTGGACTGGTTCATGATTCACAAAGTGAGAGTAAGCATTTGTAACAATTTGATAGTGTTGTGACATTTTTAAATTTTATAAAAATAATGGTCCACAGTTGACTGAAAATTAAAACCTACCTTCCACTAGATAGTTTGAGAACCACTGATACATGACTGGAAAAGGTCAGTTTTCATTCCAATCCCAAAGAAAGGCAATGCCAAAGAATGCTCAAACTACCGCACAATTGCACTCATCTCACATGCTAGTAAAGTAATGCTCAAAATTCTCCAAGCCAGGCTTCAGCAATATGTGAAACGTGAACTTCCAGATGTTCAAGCTGGTTTTAGAAAAGGCAGAGGAACCAGAGATCAAATTGCCAATATCTGCTGGATCATCGAAAAAGCAAGAGAGTTCCAGAAAAACATCTATTTCTGCTTTATTGACTATGCCAAACCTTTTGACTGTGTGGATCACAATAAACTGTGGAAAATTCTGAAAGAAATAGGAATACCAGACTATCTGACCTGCCTCTTGAGAAACCTGTATGCAGGTCAGGAAGCAACAGTTAGAACTGGACATGGAACAACAGACTGGTTCCAAATAGGAAAAGGAGTGCATCAAGGCTGTATATTGTCACCCTGCTTATTTAACTTATAGGCAGAGTACATCATGAGAAACGCTGGGCTGGAAGAAACACAAGCTGGAATCAAGATTGCCAGGAGAAATATCAATAACCTCAGATATGCAGATGACACCACCCTTATGGCAGAAAGTGAAGAACTAAAGAGCCTCTTGATGAAAGTGAAAGAGGTGAAAAAGTTGGCTTAAAGCTCAACATTCAGAAAACTAAGATCATGGCATCGGGTCCCATCACTTCATGGGAAATAGATGGGGAAACAGTGGAAACGGTATCAGAACTTTATTTTTGGGGGGCTCCAGAATCACTGCTGATGGTGATTGCAGCCATGAAATTAAAAGACGCTTACTCCTTGGAAGGAAGGTTATGACCAACCTAGACAGCATATTTAAAAGCAGAGGCATTACTTTGCCAACAAAGGTCTGTCTAGTCAAGGCTATGGTTTTTCCAGTGGTCATGTATGGATGTGAGAGTTGGACGGTGAAGAAAGCTGAGCGCTGAAGAATTGATACTTTTGAACTGTGGTGTTGGAGAAGACTCTTGAGAGTCCCTTGGACTGCAAGATCCAACCAGTCCATCCTAAAGGAGATCAGTCCTGGGTGTTCATTGGAAGGACTGACGTTGAAGCTGAAACTCCAATACTTTGGCCACCTCATGCGAAGAGTTGACTCATTGGAAAAGACCCTAATGCTGGGAAGGATTGGGGGCAGGAGGAGAAAGGGACGACAGAGAATGAGATGGTTGCATGGCATCACTAACTCGATGGACATGGGTTTGGGTAAACTCCGGGAGTTGGTGATGGACAGGGAGGCCTGGCATGCTGCGATTCACGGGGTCGCAAAGAGTCGGACACGACTGAGCGACTGAACTGAACTGAACTGACACATAGGGATAGAAACAGGGAGTTCTGTCCACTGTGTAACCAATAGTTACAGAAGGAGTTGTAGAAGAGAATACAGACAATGGGGACGTATAAATGTTTGGCAATCCAGTGGTTAGGACTCTGTGTTTTCACTGCCCCAAGGGCCCAGGTTTAATCCCTGGTTGGGGAATTAAAATCCCACAATACATGCTGCGTGGCCAAAAACAACAATAACAAATAGTACTAAAATTATTTGGTAATTTGATAAGCAAGAAGGCATGAGAAATAACATGGATTAAGAGTATGAAATGGAACCCTGGATCTATGATTTCTAAATTGTGTGTCCTTGGACAAATTATTTATTCTAAGCTGCAGCTTCCTGGTCTTTAATGGAAACTGTAGTACAAAGAAAAAAGAGTGTACTGGTGGAATTAGATAATACAGGCACTTAAATATTAGCTGTTCTTTTTCTTCTTAATTAACATAAATCCCAAAGCAGACAACAGATATTAATAGTAGCAGAGTCTAAAGAAAATCTACTCTTGGGACTTACCTGGTGGTCCAGTGGCTAAGACTCTACATTCCCAATGCAAGGGGCTAGAGTTCAATCCCTGGTCAGATAATTAGATCCTACATGCTGCAACTAAGACCTAGTGCAGCCAAATAAATTTATATATATATATATATATATATATATATATATATATATATATATATATATATATATGTGCAAATCTATTCTTAAAACCCACCCTGACACTTCCACTTCACATTATCTTCTTGCTACCAAAGCAGAAATAAACTATTTTTTATTTAAAAGATAGTTTTTGTTTGATGCATAATACAGGGTGCTCGAGGCTGGTGCACTGGGATGACCCGGAGGGATGGGATGGGGAGGGAGGTGGGAGGGGGGTTCTGGAAGGGGAACACATGTACACCCATGGTGGGTTCATGTCAATGTATGGCAAAACAAATACAATATTGTAAAGTTAAAAAATAGATAAATAAACTAATTAAAAAAATAATTAAATAAAAGACAGTTTTCAAATATTAAGTGAAAATGAATGGCTTTACATTTGAACAAAACAAGTATAGCATTAAAATTACCTCTATGAGCAGCTTTCCAAAAGTTTTTCTCTCCAGGGCATACTTGGTAGCTTCGTCCAAAGCTCTCTGTGCTAGTCCCACAGCACCAGCTGCTACCTAGCATTACATTTTACAAAGCAGAAGTTCATGTTGTCTTTAAAACACACATATAATGGCTACCTGCCTAAAATCTAAGTTAAAGTTTGTGCAAAGAGAAGCTGACCTATACCTTAAGGCAATAAAGGGTTGCGGAAATGACAAGCATTTAAATTTATATTTTATATGAATTAAAGGTTAATGGAAGGCATTTGTAAGGCACAGGATCGTAGCCTAGAGATAAATCATTCTTTCTGTTTAACAGGGGAAAGCTGCTCACGGGAAATATTCCTAATGAGTGAGGCAAGAGGAATGAGTACACATTAGCAGGAATGATTAAATTAAGTGTGAAATGCTTTTTTGTAAATCTAACAAATATAGCAATTTTGCTTTTACTAAAATAATTTCTGTAACAGCAAGAATGTTGAAGAATTCTAAAAAAAAAACAAAAAACCCTCCATCTTTAATAAAAGCAGATATTTGAAAAGAAATACAGACCAAGCAAACAATGTTAAAACAAAACTATTCAATATAATAAATGAAAACTCCTATAAAAGTTATTAAGTCATCTTACTTACTGATGGTCTGGTTTTATCAAATGCTCCCATTGCAATTTTGAAACCAGCTCCCTCACCAATTAAAACATTTTCCTTAGGCACTCTCACATCTTCAAAGACAATTCCTCTTGTATCTGAACATCGCTGGCCCATATTTAATTCCTAATAAGGAAAACAATACATAGTATGAAACATATTTCGAGCTAGCATAAATTCTTGCTTTAAGCATTGTTAAAGACTTTAAGATTTTCTGCAATTGCCTTATATGGAGGTGGACAAATATGGCCTGCAATGCCTATTTTCTAAATATAGCTTTAAAGAACTACAATCACACCTATTCATTTACATATTCTCTTGTGGCTACTTTCTTGCTACAACGGCAGAAGTGATGAGTATTTGTGACAGAGAGCATGTGACCCTCAAAATCTAAAATACTTAAGTATGCTATATCTTTGAAAAAAAAAGTTTGTGAAACCCTCATCTAAAACAAAGTTTCACAAACTCTGAAACTGTTGACTACAAATTGTGACTTACCTGTCAATGACAAATGGCACTTGCTGAGAGCATCTGCCAGTGAATGTTCAAGGGCAGTCACCATTTGCATCTGCAGAGATTGAACCCTGTGCCGCTGCAGCTGCTACTTTCACCTCCTGAGGGAGTTCAGGGTGGAATGAGGCACTCTGTGCCCCAGGGAATCTGGCAGAACAGATCTTCAGATGTGTGCTGTATGCTAAGTCATTCACTCATGTCCGACTCTTGGCAACCCCATGGACTGGACTATAGCCCGCCAGGCTCCTCTGCCCATGGAGATTCTCCAGGCAAGAACACTGGAGTGGGTAGCCTATCCCTTCGCCAGGGGATCTTCCCGACCCAGGAATTGAACCCAGGTCTCCTGCATTGCAGGTGGATTCTTTACCAGCTGAGTTACCAGGGAAGTCCTAGTAAAGACCTACCAGTTCTTCAGATAGCTGGATATTTTCAGGAACTGATTTCATGATCCCACAGATTCTCCTGGGAAACTTAACAGTCCTATTAAGCCACTCCTCCTTCCCATTTCCCTCTGGTGGCTCAAAAATTAAAGAATCTGCCCACAATACAGGAGACCTGGGTTTAATCCCTGAGTCAAGATCTCGTGGAGAAGGGAATGGCTAGAAAAATCACTAAATTCCTTCATGGTGACGTTAGCTCCTTGGGACTAGCAGAAAACGTTCTGTAAAGTAAGCACTTGATTGCATTGAACTCCTCCTTCACCAAAATCTTATATATTAACATTCCCTGACTGTCTCTTTGGAGCAGTCTCTCAGAACTATCTGAGGTGCTGTCTCATGGGCTGCAGTCCTCATTTTGCCCCAAATAAAACTTAACTCACAACTCTCAAGTTGTTTGTCTTTTTTAGCCAACAAAACCAACAGTAGTCTAAAGTCTACATGAACATATTACCCACAAAGACAAATTTCATTGTATGTTTGTAGACTATCTTTTTACCACAAATGTCAGTAAAAGCATTTAACATAATTTGCTTTGGAACATTTAATTTTAGCTTAACTAATAGAGCTAGCAATGTACTGAGTAAAAGTTAAACCTCTATTAATATTTATCTCCACCTCTGAGAATTAGGTGTTCTGGGATAGAATTTACATATAGAAAAATTAACTCTTCTAACATATTCATTTCTAATAGTTTAGACATATGTATATGTGCTAACTATCATCACAATGAAGATATTTTAGCATGCCTAAAAGTTCCTTTGTACTTTCTTGTCAATTCCCTTACTCTACTCCCAATCCCAAGAAATCACCAATCTGATTTCATCCATAAGTTTTTCCTTTTACAGAATGTCATATAAATGGAATAAGGTCATCCTTCTGTGTCTGACTTTTCACCTAGCAGAGTGCTTGTAAGATTCATCCATGTTGCTGCTGATCAGTATTTCAGAGCAGCATTCCCCTATATGGATGTACCATATATCCTTTATCTACTCACCAGCTGATGGACATCCCCCACTGCCCTGCCACTCCCAAGTTTTCAGAAATTATAAATAAAGCTGCTATAAACATAGCTTTTGTTTTTATTTCTCTTGGATAAATATCTAGGAGTGCTGGGTATGTGGTAAGCGCATGCTTAACTTGATAAGAAATTGCCAGGGACATGAAAATATACTTATCATTACTAACTATTAGAGAAATGGCAATGTAAACTACAATGGGTACCTCACACTGGTCAGAATGGCCATCATTAAAAAGTCTACAAATAAACTGACATAGTCACTATGGAAAACAGTATGGAGATTCCTTAAAAAACTAGGAATAATACCACCATATGACCTAGCAATCCCACTCCTAGGCATATACTCTGAGAAAACCAAAACTGAAAAAGACATATGTATTCCATTGTTCATTGCAGCACTAGTCACAATAGCTAGAACATGGACACAACCTAGACGTCCATCAACAGATGAATGAATAAAGAAGTTGTGGTACATATATACAATGGAATATTACTCAGCCATAAAAAGGAATGCATTTGAGTCAGTTCTAATGAGGTGGATGAACTTACAGCCTATTATACAGAGTGAAATAAGTCAGAAAGAGAAAGATAAATACTGTATACTAACGCATATATACGGAATCTAGAAAAACGGTACTGAAGAATTCCTTTTCAGGGCAGCAGTGGAGAAACAGACATAGAGAATAGACTTATGGACATGAGGAAAGGGGAGAAGAGGGTGAGATGTATGCAGAGAGTAACATGGAAACTTACATTACCATATGAAAAATAGATAGCCAGGGGAATTTGCTGTATGTCTCAGGAAACTCAAACAGGGGCTCTGTATCAACCTAGATGGGTGGGGCAGGGGGAGGGAGATGGGCGGGAGGTTCAAAAGGGAGGGGATACATGTATACTTATGGCTGATTCATGTTGAGGTTTGACAGATAACAACAAAATTTGGTAAAGCAATTATCCTTCAATTAAAAAATAAAAGTTTACAAATAATGCTGGAGAGGGTGTGGAGAAAAGGAACCCTCTTACACTGTTGGTGGGAATATAAATTGGTGCTACCACTATGGAAAGCAGTATGAAATCAAAAATGTTAGTCATTCAGTTGTATCCAACTTTTTGCAACCCATAGCCCACCAGGCTCCTCTGTCAATGGAATTCTCCAGGCGAGAATACTGGAGTGGGTAGCCATTCCCTTCTCCAGGGGATCTTCCAGACCTAGGGACTGAACCTGGGTCTCCTGCATTGCTGGCAGATTCTTTACCATCTACGCCACCAGGGAAGCCCAGAAAACAGTATGGAGGTTCTTCAAAAAAACAAAAATAGGGTTACCATATGATCCAACAATTCCACTCCTGGACATATACCCAGACAAAACTAGAATTTGAAAAGATACACATACCCCGATGTTACTAATGGCACTATATACAACAGCTGAGACATGAACCCAACCTAAATGTCCATCGACAGATGAATGGATAAAAAAGATGTGGCATATATACACAATGGAATATTCCTCAGTCATAAAAAGAATGAAATAATGCCATTTGCAGTAACTTAAATGGTCCTAGAGATTATCATACTAAGTAAAGTAAGTTAGAAAAAGAAAGGCAAATACAATATATCACCTATATGTGGAATCTTGGAGTAAGAAATAGCAACTCACTCCAGTATTCTTGCCTGGAAAATCTTACGGACAAAGGAGCCTGGTAGGCTATAGTCCACGGGGGTCACAATAGTTGGACATGACTGAGCACATATGTGCAATCTAAAATACAAGACAAATGAACATATCTACAAGACAGAAACAGACTCCCAGACACAGAGAACAGACTTGTGGTTACAAAGGCAGGTGATGAGGAAGGGAAGGATTGAGAGTTTGGGATTAGCAGATGTAAACTAATATATACAGAATGGATAAACAACAAGGTCTTACTATATAGCACAGGGAACTATATTCAATATCCTGTGATAAACCATAATGGAAAAGAATATGAAAAAAATATACATATAACTGAATCACCCTTCTGTACAGCAGAAATTAACCCATTATAAATCAACTATACTTCAATGATATATATATATATATATGTGTGTGTATATATATATGTGTGTGTGTGTGTATATATATATGAAAAAAGAAATTGCCAAGATAGTTCTATCCCCTCAATGTTTTGTTTTAAAAATTTTCAAACCAACAGAAGAATTGCAAGAGGAGTAAAATGAATACCTATATACCTTTGCCTAGATTCATCAATTTTGGCACATTTACTTTATTTCTGTGTTTTGTGTGTGTGTGCATAACTATTAGCTATTAGCATTATTTGTTGAATTATTTGAGAGGAAGTTGTAGATACCATGACCCTTCTTAAGAAAAAAATATAATCTAGTTTTTAATAAGCAGCATGAGAAGCAGGAGCAATGGGACTATAGACAAACTGTAAACATATAGAATTGTATATGTATACAAATTATATACAATTTGGCCACTCTTTCAAATGACTTGAAATGACTATTCTCAACTTAAAAATCTTCAGGAAGGATTATTTTACCCAATAACATCAAATGCAGCTTTATTTTTATTGCAACTTAATACAAATAAAATGTTTTCAATAAAGGAAACTGAAATTAGTAATTTTTAAATTTATAGTTAAAACAATATTGGAGGCCTTAATCACTATAAGTACACATTTACCTTTCTTCCAATCTGTACTCCTGGGGTGTCTGCTTCCACAATAAAGCCAGTAAAGGCTTTACTAGCAGGAGCCTTAGGATCCGGATCAGAACGAGCCAATAAAAAATACCTAATAAACATGATGATAAAGATAATGGTATCAGCAGATAACAACATACAACATATGATGCCTCCCATCTCAGTTAATCCTCCCAACAATCCAATTATTATTACCCCCATTTTATAGAATAAATGAAGCATCAGAGAGATTTAAAAGCTTGCCCAGGTCATAATCTTATGATGTGGCAGAGCTAGTATTTCAACCCACATCTATTTCTTATCTATTAATAATATGGAATTTAACTTTTTGTTGTTGTTTGACTGTCAAGTAAAAATGCCTTATATCAAGATAACAGGAAGTATGTATGTACTGGAACTGTCACTTTTTCTTTCCCAAAACTAGTTTAAGTATTTAAGGGACAAGCTATTTAGACAAGTAGGGCAAATGGGGCTGCCTATGAAGAGTAATGATCTAGAAACCCCTACATTCTGAATACTGTCCTCTTTACACAGCAAAATCAGAGTTTCTGTTACAGCTGAATTATCATGAATATCTGCTATGTTTTCTCTACAGAAGAATTTTTCCCAGACAGATTTAAAAATGCAACATGAATATGAGGAGAAAAGGCAAAAACAGCCAAATATCCATGTAACCTGTGTTCTAAATAGCCTGGAATAGGAGAATTTTTTTAAATTCCTTAAACAACAAATTTATTTTCTGTGCTTAAGACTAATAAACTATCATTCATTCTACAGTTTTACTTAATAGTTTAAAAAAATAGTAAAAACTCTTTTCCAGTTTCATATTTTACCTAATTTGTCTTATTACATGATGAATTGTACTTAATGAATTCTTACAGTTGTGAAAGTTTCTAATTGCATTATTGGATTTCTCTCAACTTGGTACATTGTAATCAGTTCTTCACTTTTTTATTACTTGATGATATTATGATAACTTAAAGATAACGATATATAGCACTACATAATACTGGACACTCATAAAGTGATGGCCATATTTAAAATAGACAGTAAACTCACTCTCAGGAATAATGCTTTTCTTGCCAAAAAATAATGCTGAAAGAGCACACATATATATATTGAAACAGAATTTTTGCAGTCAAGGAAAGATAGTCCATTTTTAGTTCATTATTCCAATCAGCAGAGTCCTTCCTCTATAAGTTTCTATTTATATACTTGTAATGATGAGTAAATACATTTTTCCCATCAACTTACATATTGGATAGAACCACCATCGAAATATTTGTCCTTATGCTGAACTATACTCTACATTTGTCTCACTTTTACCCATTTATTCTCAACTGGCTTTCTGAAGCAAATGTATGAACCTAGTCTTCTTTGTATGAGACATTATTTCAAAAATTTTTAAATTCTTCCAATACAAATATAATTCCTTTATTCTTTACAGGACATGTTTTCTGCCTTTACCCTAATGAAGAACATTTACTTGCTTCTGAATTTTTTCCATTTTGTCAACGACTTTCTTAAAAAGTGTTTCCTAGAACTGCTGCCATTTTTTTCCTGCTTGTTTGATGCTATAATTCAGCAAGAAGTATTCGCTTCTTAAAGGCAGATACATCGGATGGTTGATTCCTATTGACCCTTTCTTCATATTTTTTTTTTCACAAATAGTGCTACCAAATATGTTTTCCTTCAACATTTTGTATTTATACAAGTGATTTGATGACACTTCATTGAACTTCATGTCACTATTTTTGAACTTACATATTTGGGCCTTTTAGATTTTACTGAAGTAAAATTTTGTCCACTCTAAAAGATAATGCTTATTGCTCAGGATTAGAGAAATGTGCTATACCAGTGGCTTTCCTTTTTCCCTCAGAGTCTTAGGGGAATGATTCCAAGGAGGTTCTGGTGCAGAGAACCAGAGTGTAGGTGTAGTGTGCCAAGTAGATGGAGCTCTAGCTTTCCTAATTAGATTCAACCAGAGCAGGTGTTTTTGTTTTATTTTACTTTACAAATCAAACTTCTGAGACAATTTGAAGAAATAGCTCAGGACTTAGAACTTTTTTAAATTACTGAATTATTTAGAATTGTTTATGGGCCATCCAGTTCCATGAATAAACTTATCTTATGGTGGTGGTTTAATAACAAAGGAAAGGAGAGAGGGGGAAATTCTGAATATGAAGTAATGAAGGAACAATGTACAGAGATGTTTTAAACAACATACCAATTAGCTTTTCCTCCATTGGTTATCCACATCTTCTGACCATTAATAATATACTCTTCACCTTTCTTTTCTGCTTTGGTTTTTATACCAGCTACATCAGAGCCTGCTACAGGTTCTGTTACACAATAGGCCTTGAATATATGGAAAAAAGGAAATAAATAAATGTTAATTATTAAATTATTAACATTTAGAACCCAAAAGGTATCTTATTTTTAAATAATTTTAAATATCAATAATTTTAAATTATTGAAATTATTTAAATGTCAACAATTTTAAATATTTTAAAATATGTAAAAATAAAATGTTCTTACAGAACCAAACTGTTCAAATGTAAAAACATTTAATATGTAATTTAAAACTAGATGTAGGATACCAATTATTGTTGTTCAGTTGCTAAGTCATGTCCAACTCTTGGCGACCCCATGAACTACAGCACGCTAGGCTTCCCTGTCCTTCACTGTGAAGGATACCAATAAACTATGTCAAAAATTAAAATTTTAGGTATCTTCAACCAAGTTAAACTCAATTTCAGATGAACACATTCATTCAAACATGTACTGAGTAGTATCTACTATTTACCAGATTATAAAGGAGGAGATGAAAATATCTTGTCTTCAAAATTGTTACAATGTAACAGTGGAGATGAATACTATAGAATACTATACTGTAATTACATATCTAAGTATTATAGTCATACATAAAGAGCTTAAAAAACTATCTTTAGTTTTAGGGTATCCAGAAAGCTTCCAGAGGTGATGCTTAAATTAAGTCTCAAAAATGAAAAGGAATACTTAGAGGATAATCAGATTCTATAACACGTATACTCTGTGCATGTAAAGGAATGGTGTAAAATTAATCTGGGAAGAAAGGAAGGGAACAGATGACAAAGAACACTTTTATTACACTAAGTTAAATTTTTATCTGGTAGAAAGAACAGGAGCCTCTTAGGCTCTTCAGCAGAGGTGTGACAAGATGTAAACAGTAATGGATAAAGGGATCAGTTCAGTTCAGTTCAGTCGCTCAGTTGTGTCCGACTCTTTGCCACCCCATGGACTGCAGCACACCAGGCCTCACTGTCCATCACCAACTCCTGGAGTTTACTCAAACTCATGTCCATTGAGTCAGTGATGCCATCCAACCATCTCATCCTCTGTCGTCCTCTTCTCCTCCTGCCTTCAATCTTTCCAAGCATCAGGGTCTTTTCCAATGAGCCAGCTCTTCGCATGAGGTGGCCAAAGTATTGGAGTTTCAGCTTCAACATCAGTCCTTCCAATGAACACCCAGGACTGATCTCCTTTAGGATGGACTGGTTGGATCTCCTTGCAGTCCAAGGGACTCTCAAGAGTCTTCTCCAACACCACAGTTCAAAAGCATCAATTCTTCAGTGCTCAGCTTTCTTTACAGTCCAGCTCTCACATTCATACATGACTACTGGAAAAACCATAGCCTTGATTAGACAGATCTCTATTGGCAAAGGAATGTCTCTGCTTTTTAATATGCTGTCTAGGTTGGTCATAATTTTTCTTCCAAGGAGCAAGCGTCTTTTAATTTCATGGCTGCAATCACCATCTGCAGTGATTTTAGAGCCCCCCAAAATAAAGTCAACCACTGTTTCCACTGTTTCCCCATCTGTTTGCCATGAAGTGATGGGACCAGATGCCAAGATCTTAGTTTTCTTAATGCTGAGTTTTAAGCCAACTTTTTCACTCTCCTCTTTCACTTTCATCAAGAGGTTCTTCAGTTGTTCTTCACTTTCTGCCATAAGGGTGGTGTCATCTGCATATCTGAGGTTATTGATATTTCTCCCAGCAATCTTCATTCCAGCTTGTGCTTCATCTAGCCCAGTGTTTCTCATGATGTACTCTGCATACAAGTTAAAAAAGCAGGGTGACAATATATAGCCTTGATGTACTCCTTTTCCTATTTGGAACCAGTCTGTTGTTCCATGTCCACTTCTAACTGTTGCTTCCTGACCTGCATACAGATTTCTCAAGAGGCAGGGATGGTTGAAGGCATACAGATTTCCCAAGAGGATAAAGGGATGGTGGAAGGGTGAATAATGGGTGATGGGAACTGTGAATAAAAGGCCTAAAGACACAAGTTCCTCACCCATAAGTTACTTAGTCCAAAGAGAGAAACCTTAACAGTTCATTTTAATACAAAGTGGTAAGAGACCATAAGGACATTAGAAATGACTACTTAGACCTATAGAGGGGTGGGAGGTGGGTGATAAGGAGGGTAAAAAGAATACTTTTGGAGGAGATACAATGAATACTCATTGGAAGAGATAAGTCTTGAAGGATAAATAAATGAGGCAAGCAGATTTAGGCACAGAAGAACAAAATAGCATTGTACAGGTCAAGGTACTAGCAGCTCAGGTGTCGTCCAGTCAGTAGGTCATGGACTCTTTGCAACCGTATGGATTGCAGCATGCCAGGCTTCCCTGTCCTTCAGTATCTCCCGGAGTTTGCTCAAATTCATGTCCATTGAGTAGGTGATGCTATCTAACCATCTCATCCTCTGTCACCCCCTTCTCCTTTTGCTTCAATCTTTCCCAGCATCAGGGTCTTTTCCAATGAGTCAGCTCTTGGAATCAGGAAGCCAAAGTATTGGAACTCCAGCTTAAGCATCAGTCCTTCCAATGAATATTGAAGGCTGATTTCCTTTAGGTCTGACTGGTTTGATCTCCTTGTAGTCCAAAGGACTCTTAAGAGTCTTCTCTAGCACCACAATTTAAAGGCATCAATGTATTTATTTTTTTATCAATTATTTAAGTCTAGCCAAGAAGAATGTCTAAGAGATAAGTCCATGTAAGAAGGTAAAGGTCAGATCTAAATACAGATCATACAGATTATAGCATTAGCACTGTTGATTTATATAAAACTTACTCTTGACTTAAATTGCCAAATCAGTCTCCCCATTGGTGTTAAGATTTGGTATACTCACCGAATAGCCTATTAAGTCCCCAGTTCCAGGCTTTACCTCTCCCGACCTTTACCTTCTTACATGGATTTATCTATTAGACATTCTTCTTGGTAATAAATACCTTAAACAAAATGTGTCCCAAACAAAATTATTTTCTGTCCACTCTTCAGAACTACTTCTCGCCTAGATTATCTAAAAGTGGCACTAGTGGTAAAGAATTCACCAGCCAATGCAAAAGATGCTAAAGATGCGGGTTCGATCCCTGGGTTGTAAGATCCCCTGGAGTAGGGAATGGCAACTCACTCCAGTATTCTTGCTTGGAAAATCCCATGGACAGAGGAGCCTGGAGGCTACAATCTATGGGGTCACAAAAAGTCAGACATGACTGACCGCGGTATCTAAAATGAGAGTGATGAAACCATTCTACCCTGTACTTATCACACCATGTTAGAGTACTATATTTAACTCTATGATATTTTTGAGTCACCGTTAAGAAGGTGATGGGACTTTATTGTGAAGAAAAGATGAAAAAAAATTGGCTCTAATTAGCTTAGAAAAGATAAGATTCACATGATAGCCATAATCAAATAGCTGAAGGGTTATATAGGCAAGGGAAAGAATTTGAATTATAGGAGAAAACTACTATGAAATTATTCAAACTTACTGAACACCTATTATGGTATCAGGCGGTGAAATGATAAAAAGAAATGACACAATCCTTTTCCTCAGGAGCACATAATCGAGAAAAGCTTTCTAAGGGTCAGAGATACTCCCAAATGCAGTTGCTTCAGGAGGCCGTGACTCCCAGATACGAAAACATGAGCTAGATGGCCTTTTCCCAGATATATGATAGAGCAAATTCAGATGACACATAAAGTTAACTAGATTACTCTTCTACCTGGAGATGCATAGATGTTTTCAGCATCATAACAAAAAAAAAAGTATTACACAAATGAACTGTTCAGAAAAAATAACGCTTTAAAATACCAAAATTTTAAGTATTGATAACTTTGGGAATTTTTCCCTTGAAATGTGCTATTAGACATTTCTCTGGTTTATAACGTATAGTTTTTAGAGCTTATGAAGTGTATGGGTTTGTGTGTTTCTATACAAAATGGATGGTTTTTGTCTTATTTGATTGCCATAGAGTAATTTAATTTTATGGTTTTTTCGGCAGAAGCCACTTTTGCTTCCATTGCAACTTGTCTTCATTACCACACTGTAAGTCAAGAAAATTAGTATTTATTTTTATATAAATATGTTAAATATATTAAAATAATAGTCTTAAAATAATATATTAAAAGATTAATTTTCTTAAAAGATATTAATTTAATATTCTTAAAGATGTTAATATTCTTAAAAGAATATATTAAAATATTAAGAGAACATATTACAATAATATTCTTTTATTCATAACTATTTATTTATGAAGAATTTATTTTGCATAACTTTATAAATCCTATGATACAATAATACAAATAAAATAATAGAGTTTGGGTAAGGATATGAGGGTCTACTAGTCTGTTGTGAGCAGGAGCCCAGTTTTATTTGCTGTTTTATTCTAAGTCTACCTGGTACACAGTATTCAAAAATTTAGAAGAATAAGAATAACATTATAAGCCTATTAATGATGATGCCACCACCTTATTTTTGTAGAGTTTACTAAGCAATTTTGCATTGTTCTCTATTAAATTACTAACTTTTTTTGTCTTACACTCTAAAGGGACTGGAGGTAGTTTATATAATACATGTTTTTCTAAAAATCACAGTGAAGTAAAAGTAAACTAGAAGGATAATATACTTTAACACATGCTTTGAGGTTAAGATAATTACTAACAAAGGACTACAAAATTGGCTCTATGCTTCCTACTTACCAAAACAAAAAAATACTACCTGTAAGTGTAAACTGGCATATAGCAAGGAATTCCGATAGTAAGTGAGTGGATGGATGAATGAATGGCAGTTAAAGAGAAACAAATTTTCCCCTGGTATTAGGTATAAAAGAAATTTCTCTATTATATTGCAAAAGGGACACTATGTAAAGATATTTTTATAAAAACATAAGCACTTTATCTTACTATATCCTTCTAAGATATTATATGCCCTATTTTCAGAAGAGATTTTGAACCTAGGTAACTATATAAGATCCTACTGCTACTACTTTGCTTGAAGCCAGGTCTTGGGACCTCAACTTCAGTGTTGTTTCAGTTACATTTCAGCTATTAATACTTCCCAGTTCCACTGGAAATGCATGGTTTTATGACAAGAGTTTTCTTTACCACTGATAGGTTTTTTTCAGACACTTCAAAGTTCTTAGACCATGTTTGGACAAATAAGTTTACTGAAGGTCTTGCCTATGACAAGCTTGTGCCAACAGTCTGATACTTGTTTCTAGTCATCTAATACTGTATATATTTTAGGTATATGCTGTTTAAAAAATTTAACCCAATTTTTTAAAAAGAAATACGGTATTATAAACAGTGCTGTGATGAAAAGGACATGGAAGCAACCTAGATGTCAATCAGCAGACGAATGAATAAGAAACCTGTGGTACATATAAACAATGATATATTACTCAGCCATTAAAAAGAATACATTTGAATCAGTTCTAATGAGGTGGATGAAACTGGAGCCTATTATACAGAGTGAAGTAAGCCAGAAAGAAAACACCAATACAGTATACTAATGCATATATATGGAATTTAGAAAGATGGTAACGATAACCCTGTATGCGAGACAGCAAAAGAGACACAGATGTATAGAACAGTCTTTTGGACTCTATGGGAGAGGGCGAGGGCGGGATGATATGGGAGAATGGCACTGAAGCATGCAAATTATCATACGTGAAATGAATCGCCAGTCCAGGTTCGATGCATGATACAGGGTACTTGGGGCTGGTGCACTGGGATGACCCAGAGGGATGGGATGCAGAGGGAGGTGGGAGGGGGGTTCTGGAACACATGTGCACCCATGGCAGATACATGTCAATGTATGGCAAAACCACTACAACATTGTAAAGTAAAAAAATAAATAAATAAATAAAAAGAAGAAGGAAATAGCAAAAAAAAGAAACATGGTTTCTTATTATTTTTATATATATATATATACAATAATACAAGTAGTTTTGATTTTTGGAAAATTTTTCTGTACTAAGTGGTATTGAAAAATAATTATACAGCTCATTGCTCTGTGACAACCTAGAAGGGTGTGATGGAGGGAGTAGGAGGAAGGTCTAAGGGGATGGGATATATGTGTTGTGTACGTATAGCTGATACACTTCATTATACAGCAGAAACTAATACAACACTGTAAAGCAATTATATTCCAGTAAAAAAATAATTATAGTGTTACCCTTATTTATTTCGGTTCTCATATCCTCAACAAGAGTATAACTGATCACATGATCTGGCAAGAGATTAAATCTTACAAATATGTACTAACCCTGTAAAGTTAAACCCAAAGACTTACCTTTTTCTGTATAAATTTTTACCATGACATTATTTTTAAAAGCAACAATCTAAGGAATTTAAATATTCAATAATATGGACTGCTGCTGCTGCTAAGTCGCTTCAGTCATGTATGACTCTGTGCAACCCCACAGACAGCAGCCCACCAGGCTCCCAGGTCCCTGGGATTCTCCAGGCAAGAACACTGGAGTGGGTTGCCATTTCCTTCTCCAATGCAGGAAAGTGAAAAGTGAAAGTTAAGTCGCTCAGTTGTGCCCGACTCTTTGCGACCCCATGGACTGCAGCCTACCAGGCTCCTCCATCCATGGGCTTTTCCAGGCAACACTACTGGAGTGGGTTGCCATTATGAACTAGTGGAATAACTTATAGTATATCAATTAGATAGCATATTATGTAGTAATAAATATCACAGTATTTAAAAAGTAGAGCATAAAAATGCTTATTATATTAAAAAGGATATAAAACTGCACCTATGAGCATAACTGTGAAAAATACATCTATATGTAGTAAAAAATCAAATAGAGTATACAGTAATACAGGAAGACAGCTATGCCAATTAACTTCATATCTGAGGGATTACAGATATTTTTATTCTTCTTCCTATCTTTCTAAATCTTCTGTATCATTTTTTTAATCAGAAAAAATTTTTGAATATTAATTTCTAGAAAGTTTAAACAGAACACAATAGTACTATAATTTTATAAATATTATTGGTCATTAACTGAAACTTAGTATAAATTAAGAAATACTATGAATTAATATACCTATTGATTATTTTCATTTTCACCCTTGGCTTCATATTTTGAGTATATCAATTGCACTAGATACATATTTGAGTATATATTATGAGCTAGAAGAGGGAAAATGTACAGCAAACCTTTATTAATTCAGAGGTCAGAATAGTTTAGTGACTAGAATGAATATATTTTTACATATATTAAAGGTATGAATAACAAAAAAAACTGTCAAAGAAATGTTTAAAACACTTAACTATTTTTAAAAGACTTTAATATTTTAGAAATACCTATTTATAACTAATAAGATAATTACAAATACTCTTATCAGTACATTAAGTTCTTCTAACCATCTCTCTACACTACAATTTTTTAGCTTGTTTCTAACATTTTATACATTACAAGAAAAGAACCTGAATGTTTCACACAATTCCTAGATAATATTGAGATTTAGCCTTCTAAGAAATTTTCATTCATTGAAACAAATTGACAATTAAGTAGGAAATACATATAAATGTTTTTTTATTAATTCGCCTGAAACTTAGGCCCTGAAATAAATTTAAAACATTTATTTTCAAACATTACTTCCTACTCTTTCAGGCTGATTCTCACAAGTAGCTTAAAACTAATAACCATTTACTATGTTTCAGTACCACAATCAGACCTTAGACTGAAATCGGTTTGACTCCTTATGTAAAGTCACTTTCAAAATAAAAATTCAGTATGCATGTGTGTAAAATGTATGAAAATATCTTTTTTAAAAAAATCCAATTTAAAAATTAGTTGAGTAACTCTCAGAAAATTAAATAAAAAGTCTATAACTCTCCTGAAGTCACTCAGTCATTCAACAGTTATCTTTTCAGTCATATTAATTTCTTATTAGTTCAATATGCTACTAGTTCAAACACCTAGAATTATGTATTTGATCTGAACTTCCCAACACGCAACCACTCAGTTCGAGAGCTCCAGAGTGCTCCATTAAGTAGATACTTCTTGCCTGGAAATTAGTTAGAGGATTGTTACGTTAATTTTCTGGCATCCTAGAAACATCATAAGTAGGTTTCTTTCTTCTGGAAACAGGCAAGGTAATAATTTTATGACACTTTTTGGCATCCCAGAAACACCACTGCACTTAAATATGTTGCTTTTGTCTTAATGTGTTATACAGCCCAATGTATATATACAGACTGAAAAGGAAAAAGAGCACGCTTATTCCTTTCTTCTTCTACTTTTATTCCTTTCTTAAATGTGAAATAAAGTAGCTGCTGCATATACTCACACACATTAATGGCTCCTCAGTCATTCTCCCCAAATATTTCTTTTGTTGTTGATCATTTCCAGCAATAAGAACAGGCATTTGCTGTCAACCAAAGGAAAGTGACATTAAAAAAGCAAGATATTTTAAAATTAGTATGTCAATTCTTTCTTTATTTCTGGCCTCGCTTCACAGCTTATGGGGTTTTAGTTTCCCAACCAGGGACTGAACACAGTCCCTCAGAGCAGTGAAAACTCAGAGTCCAAACCACTGGACTTCCAGGGAATTCCTAGTAAATTCAAATATAACACTATAATTCAAAACAAGACAACTATTTTTCCCCAAGTGTAAGCCCAAAGAATTGGCCTTTATTCTGCCTCTAAGTCAGATAGCTAACACCACAAGGATATAAATCTGTTAATCCAAGTATGCACATAAAACTAAGTTACATAGGACTTGTTGGTAACGTAATATGTAAACATCTACTGTAGTAAAATGCACAGGTAAATAATTAAATTTATAATAAATGACATGGTACATATGGTTAGGTCTCCTAAGACTTATTCACTAAACTTCAGCATTGCCAGCAGTGGCAGCAGGTCATCCCAATCCTTCTCCTGAATGACCTTATCTAAGAACCGCCACTGAAGCCACAGCCAAAGTGTCCAGTTTCCTCACAAGGACAGGCAGGACTCCAAGTACTAATGACAACAGGGTCAGAACAATCAACTCATGGAGTAAAAATCCAGGCTTCATTGCAGAACCTTGTTTTTTTTTATAAGAAAACTGTGTTATGCCAACTAACCTAACCTAGCAGTGCTTTTTCATTAACAACAGCTCGGTTAGCCAATTAATTTTCTAAATAACTTACCCCTAGAGAATTTGCTTCAATAGCAGTCTGAACCCCTGTACATCCATAAGCCAATTCTTCAGTAATTAAACAGCTATCAAAAGTTCCAAGTCCAAGACCTCCTACAATATCAAAACGTTTTAAGAGCCCATTGTAATACATAGCATATCTCTACAGAAATAAAGGCAAATTATTTAAATGACTTGCAATATAACAATTAGGTTAACTTGCTTTTAAAAGCAAATTTACAAATACAATATCTATAACATAAGAAACTAAACGATTTTGGGCCAGTACAGTAACAAAGTATACTTTGTTATATAAAGCTAAAATTAGTTTTAAAATTTCAAAAAGCTCTCTTACTATCTGTGATGTGGACCTGTCTTCCTGCTTCACCTTGATTTTGTAAAAATTTGATTCAACTTTGCTAAAAGTTTGACCCTTTGAGGAGAGGAGTGAAAGGAAGTCTCAATTAAATGTAAAATTGAAAGTAGAATTTAAAAGCAACAACTCAACCAATCTAGACAGAGAAGTTAACAAGGGTTAACATTGTGATTTAATCACCAGGTCCTGTCCAACTCTTACGACCACATGGGGTGTAGCCTGCCAGGCTCCTCTGTCCATGGAATTCTCCAGGCAAGAATATTGGAGTGGGTTGCATTTCCTTCTCCAGGGATGTTCCTGACCCAGGGATTGAACTTGAGTCTCCTGCATTGCAGGCAGATTCTTTACCATCTGAGCTACCAGGGAAACCCCACTTTGGAACCGGTTATAAAGAAGGAAGAATGCTTCTAATTGTTGAGTACAAGGCTTCTAAAAGCTGGCAAACATTGAAGTCTATACAGGGGCACATAGGTACAAAACCATTTAATGGTGACAAATATTTGAAAGAATGACTGAATAGAGTTTTAGAGTTTTCTTGTTCATACGCATGCTAGGATTACAAATGTAAAGAATTAAAAATGTAAAGAAAGCTTACCACAACTTTCTGGAATGTGTGTATTCATTAAACCAAGCTCCCAGGCTCTTTTAATTAATGGGACAGGGTACTGAAAGAAATATAATAATAGAGAAAAAAAAAGTTATATTTAAAATCTACTTATATTTAAAAGTTTGTAAAATTTGTCAAAGACTTTCACTCCTTAAAGTGTATATACCTACCTCGCCAGTTTTATCATATTCTGCAGCAACTGGAATTATTTCCTCCCTGGCAAATTTACGAGCAGTAGCTTGAAATTCTTTCTGTTGTTCAGTGAATTCTAAGGAAAAGTTATTTTTAAAATATTTAAATAGGACAATGAGTTGAGAAAATGAAGTCAGTAGGTAGATATTTATAATTATAATGGAGACTTTCACCTTTGATAGCCAGAAAGTTACAATGCAATGTGCTTTCAGACTACTCAAGATTTCATTGTACCATATAATTAAATCTATGTCAATATTAATGCCAAAAAGGTAGGTAAGATTTCTTGCTTTTACAAATGAGTAACAGATATAAACAAGTTTTTCTCTTCCCAGTATTACAGTAAAAACAATTTTTCTTACTTATTCTTAGCTCCGAAGCAGAATCATCATATGTTTACTAATACTGAAATGAAACTAATATGTAAGACATATCCTGATCTCAAGAATCAATCTAATTAGGGAGGTAAGACATGACCAGTGACCAAACACTAATAAAACTTGTACAAAATATCATATAAGAATACCATAACTTCAATTTTACGGAGAGATAAGAAAGCCTTCTTAAATGAACAATGAAAAGTAGAGAAAAACAATAAAATAGGAAAGACTAGAGATCTCTTCAAGAACATTGGATATATCGAGGGAACACTTCATGCAAGGATGGGCATGATAAAGGACACAAATGGTAAAGAACAGAAGCAGAAGAGGTGGTAAGAATACACAAAAGAACTATACAAAAAAGGTCTTAATGACCCAGATAACCACAACAGTGTGGTCACTCACCTAGAGTCAGATATCCTGGAGTGTGAAGTCAAGCAGGCCTTAGGAAGCATTACCACCAACAAAGCTAGTAGAGGTGATGGAATTCCAGCTGAGCTATTTCAAATCCTAAAAAATGATGCTGTTAAAGTGCTGCACTCAATATGTCAGCGAATTTGGAAAACTCAGCCGTGGCCACAGGACTGGAAAAGGTCAGTTTTCATTCCAATCCCAAAGAAGGGCAATGTTTAAAGTACCGCACAATTGCAATCATTCTGCATCCTAGTAAGGTTATGCTCAAAATCCTTCAAGCTAGGCTTCAGCAGTACATGAACTGAGAACTTCCAGATATTCAAGCTGGATTTAGAAAAAGCAGAGGAACCAGAGATCAAATTGCCAACATTCGTTGGATTATAGAAAAAGCGACGGAATTCCAAAAAATATCTACTTCTGCTTCATTGACTATACAAAAGTCCTTGACTGTGTGGATCACAACACACTGTGGAAAATTCTTAAAGAGATGGGAATACCAGACTACCTTACCTGTCTCCTAAGAAACCTGTATGCATGTCAAGAAGCAACAGCTAAAACCTTACATGGAACAATGAACTGGTTCCAAATTGAGAAAGGAGTAGAAGATGTCAGAGGAATAGGACGGGGAGACCACTTTCTCCCCCACAAATTCATCGAAAGAACATTTAGACGCCAAGCAAATTCCACAAAATAACTTCTAAATGCTGGCAGAGGACATCAGGCACCCAGAAAGGCAGCCCATTGTCTTCAAAAGGAGGTAGGACAAAATACAAGAGATAAAAAGAGAGACAAAAGAGGTAGGGATGGAGATCCATCCTGGGAAGGGAGTCTTAAAAAAGAGAGAAGTTTCCAAACACCAGGAAACACTCTCTCTGGCAGGTCTGTGGCGAGCCTTGGAATCTCAGAGGGCAAAATAACTGGGAGGAAAAATAAATAATTAAAACCCATAGATTACGTACCTAACAGCAACTCCCAGCAGAGCAGCAGCCCAGACACGAGCATCCCCCACTAGCAAGTGGGGGCTGGACAGGGAGGGGCGGGCTGCATTGCTTTGGGTAAGGACTGGGCCTGCATGCCCCAAGGGCAATCTGAGGGAACTAGATTGAAAAAGCAACCCAGACTGTGGGACAGCCATCCCACGAAAAGCCTTAACCTAAGACACCGCCAGGCCCGTTAACAGAACAAAGGACTGAGCAGAGCTAGCCAGCTGAGGACCAGCCCATCCCCTGCTGGAGACGGGCAGGCGAGGGCAGCCAGAGCCAGAAGGGCACAGTAGTGGCCCCAGAGAGGCATCCTATACCAAACTGCAAGCAGACCTTGTTGCTAACCAGGACTTCTCGGGACTCTGGAGGGTTGACACCGGCTGAGAGGGTCGCAGCCAGAGATCAGCTCCCCAGGGGAGACACACAGCACACCTGGGAAGCCCAGCCCATTGTACACCCAGAAAACTGAGTGGCTGGGATGGGGGAAGGGAAAAAGGCGCAGCCCCCGACTGCGCTAGCCAAACACCTGGTCACCTGAACTGCTCAGACCTTGGAAGGGCACAAAACCCAGGCTCAACCAAGTCTGCACCTTTGTGAAGTACCCAAGAACCTGAACCTGAGTGGCTTAGACCTGGGAAGTACAGGCAACCCCAGTGGCCACTTCAGACAGTTCCCGGCAGTGCAACCTAGAGTCTGAGCAGGGTAGACTGGGAAAGCGCACTCGCCGTGAGCCTGGGCAAACTCAGTGTGGCCAAGACACTGCAAGCACTCCCCACACACGCCAGTGATATTTGTTTGCAGTGTTCCTCCCTCCCCACAGCACAACAGAACAAGTGAGACTAAAAAAAGTGACCACCACCGCCCCCACCCGCCATGTGTCAGGGCAGAAATTAGACACTGAAGAGACCAGCAAACAAAAGAAGCTAAAATAAATAGGGAACTGCTTTGGAAGTGACAGGTGCAATAGATTAAAACCCTGTAGTTAGCACCGACTACATAGGAAGGGGTCTATAGACCTTGATAAGTACAAGCCAGACCAAGGAACTATCTGAAAATGAAATGACCCCACACTGTGCACAACAGCTCCAGAGAAAGTTCTAGATATATTTTTACTATTATCATTTGTTAAATTTTTAAAACATTTTTTATTATTTTTTTATTTTTTTAATTTTTAAGTCCCCAATTACTCCTTCAATTTTCATTTGTATAACCTATTACCTTGCAAAAAAAAAAAAGACCCTATTTTTAAAGCAAACTTCATATATATATATTTTATAATTTTTGCGACTCTGGTGTTTTTTCTTTTTTTCTTTTTTTTTTAATATTGTATTTCTGAGAATCTAACCTCTGCTCAGATCATGAACTGCTTATTGCCAAATTCAGACTTAAATTGAAGAAAGTAGGGAAAACCACTAGTCCATTCCAGTATGACCTAAATCAAATCCCTTATGAGTATGCAGTGGAAGTGACAAATAGATTTAAGGGACTAGATCTGATAGAGTGCCTGATGAACTATGGACAGAGGTTCATGACATTGTACAGGAGATAAGGATCAAGACAATCCCCAGGGAAAAGAAATGCAAAAAGGCAAAATGGCTGTCTGAGGAGGCCTTACAGATAGCTGGGAAGAGAAGCGAAGCGAAAAGCAAAGGAGAAAAGGAAAGATATTCCCATCCGAATGCAGGGTTCCAAAGAATAGCAAGGAGAGAAAAGAAAGACTTCCTCAGCTATCATTGCAAAGAAATAGAGGAAAACAACAGATTGGGAAAGACTAGAGATCTCTTCAAGAAAATTAGAGACACCAAAGGAACATTTCATGCAAAGATAGGCTCGATAAAGGACAGAAATGGTATGGACCTAACAGAAGCGAAAGATATTAAGAAGAGGTGGCAAGAATACACAGAAGAACTGCACAAAAAAATTCTTCACAACCCAGATAATCACAATGGTGTGATCACTCACCTAGACCAGACATCCTGGAATGTGAAGTCCAGTGGGCCTTAGAAAGCATCACTACGAACAAAGCTAGTGGAGGTGATGGAATTCCTGTTGAGCTATTTCAAATCCTGAAAGATGATGCTGTGAAAGAGCTGCACTCCATATGGCAGCAAATCTGGAAAACTCAGCAGTGGCCACAGGACTGGAAAAGTTCAGTTTTCATTCCAATCCCAAAGAAAGGCAATGCCAAAGAATGCTCAAACTACCGCACAATTGCACTCATCTCACACGCTAGCAAAGTAATGCTCACAATTGTCCAAGCCAGGCTTCAGCAATATGTGAACCGTGAACTTCCAGATGTTCAAGCTGGTTTTAGAAAAGGCAGAGGAACCAGAGATCAAATTGCCAATATCCGTTGGATCATCGAAAAAGCAAGAGAGTTCCAGAAAAACATCTATTTCTGCTTTATTGACTATGCCAAAGCCTTTGACTGTGTGGATCACAATAAACTGTGGAAAATTCTGAAAGAGATGGGAATACCAGATCATCTGACCTGTCTCTTGAGAAACCTGTATGCAGGTCAGGAAGTGACAGTTAGAACTGGACATGGAACAACAGACTGGTTCCAAATAGGAAAAGGAGTACGTCAAGGCTGTACATTGTCACCCTGCTTATTTAACTTATATGCAGAGTACATCATGAGAAACGTTGGGCTGGAGGAAACACAAGCTGGAATCAAGATTGCCAGGAGAAATATCAGTAACCTCAGATATGCAGATGACACCACCCTTATGGCAGAAAGTGAAGAAGAACTAAAGAGCCTCTTGATGAAAGTGAAAGAAGAGAGTGAAAATGTTGGCTTAAAGCTCAACGTTCAGAAAACTAAGATCATGGCATCTGGTCCCATCACTTCATGGCAAATAGATGGGGAAACAGTGGAAACAGTGTCAGACTTGATTTTGGGGGGCTCCAAAATCACTGCTGATGGTGATTGCAGCCATGAAATTAAAAGACACTTACTCCTTGGAAGGAAGGTTATGGCCAACCTAGATAGCATATTTAAAAGCAGAGACGTTACTTTGCCAACAAAAGTCTGTCTAGTCAAGGCTATGGTTTTTCCAGTGGTCATGTATGGATGTGAGAGTTGGACGGTGAAGAAAACTGAGCGCCGCAGAATTGATGCTTTTGAACTGTGGTGTTGGAGAAGACTCTTGAGAGTCCCTTGGACTGCAAGGAGATCCAATCAATCCATCCTAAAAGAGATCAATCCTGGGTGTTCATTGGAAGGACTGATGTTGAAGCCGAAACTCCAATACTTTGGCCACCTCATGCAAGGAGTTGACTCATTGGAAAAGACCCTAATGCTGGGTAGTATTGGGGGCAGGAGGAGAAGGGGACGACAGAGGATGAGATGGTTGGCTGGCATCACCAACTCGATGGACATGGGTTTGAGTAGACTCCGGGAGTGGGTGATGGACAGAGAGGCCTGGCGTGCTGCGATTCATGGGGTCGCAACAAGTCGGACACAACTGAGCGACTGAACTGAACTGAACTCCTTGGAAGGAAGGTTATGGCCAACCTAGGTAGCATATTTAAAAGCAAAGACTTTACTTTGCCAACAAAGGTCCGTCTAGTCAAGGTTATGGTTTTTCTAGTGGTCATGTATGGATGTGAGAGTTGGACGGTGAAGAAAGCTGAGTGCCGAAGAATTCATGCTTTTGAACTGTGGTGTTGCAGAAGACTCTTGAGAGTCCTTTGGACTGCAAGGAGATCCAACCAGTCCATCCTAAAGGAGATCAGTCTTGGGTGTTCATTGGAAGGACTGATGTTGAAGCTGAAACTCCAATACTTTGGCCACCTCATGTGAAGAGTTGACTCATTGGAAAAGACCCTAATGCTGGGAAGGATTGGGGGCAGGAGGAGAAGGGGATGACAGAGGATGAGATGGTTGGATGGCATCACTGACTCAATGGACATGGGTTTGGGTAGACTCCGGGAGTTGGTGATGGACAGAGAGGCCTGGCGTGCTGCGATTCATGGGATCACAAAGAGTCGGACACGACTGAGCGACTGAACTGAACTAAGGGGTAGGGAAGGCTGGGATCTATTGTTTGGGAGCTTACTTTGATCCCATCACTATATGCTAGGATTTTACGTATGTCATATAATTTAATCTTCAAATAAACCTCGTGTTACAGATAGGTGCAACTGGTCTCAGGTGTTATCACTGTTCCTTTACTTGACCTCCACAATCTCCCTCTGAAACACTTGTATCTATCTCATCCTCTGTCATTCACCAAATCACCACAGATTTCTACTACTAGTCTCTTACTATCAGGTATGAATCTGTATGTGACAAACTGAAACTAAATAGCAATGATACCAAACCTATGTTAATATCTCAATAAGAAAAGAAGAAGATACAGTGTCCCAAACTGCTATCCTCACAGTGCCTTGAAATTTTCACTTAATTCTGTTAAAAAAAAAACTTCATATGGATGCTGCTGCTGCTGCTGCTGCTGCTAAGTCGATTCAGTCATGTCCGACTCTGTGCGACCCCATAGACGGCAGCCCTCCAGGCTCCCCCGTCTCTGGGATTCTCCAGGTAAGAATACTGGAGTGGGTTGCCATTTCCTTCTCCAATGCATGAAAGTGAAAAGTGAAAGTGAAGTCGCTCAGTCGTGTCCGACTCTTCACGACCCCATGGACTGCAGCCTACCAGGCTCCTCCATCCATGGGATTTTTCAGGCAAGAGTACTGGAGTGGGGTGCCATTGCCTAACAATCTTAAAAAATAAAAACTAAAAATGTTAACCCTAGGAGTTTTGAGTCTGCTATTTCTTTCAGGGTATGAGTTAATTATCTCAGCTGCCTTTTAACTTTTTTCTGAGACCAAGTGCATTGAGAAAACGGGCTTTTAAACTAGAAAAACGGTAATACTCCTGAAGCAAGAAGTGCTCTAGGGGGCAAAGGATGCTGAAGAAAGGGGCTATTATTTCAAATTCTTTGCCTGGGATCTTCATTTCGAAAAGGAAAGGGGAAGGCAAATGTTATTCTGTTTTCCCCCAATACCACAGGGCTCCCCAATCCCAAGACTAAGAACCACATTTAGCACCAAACTGCTGTTCAGTATATGATGGCCAAACTGCTGCTGCTGCTGCTAAGTCGCTTCAGTCGTGTCCGAGTCTGTGCGACCCCATAGACTCTGGCTTATTAGTAAATACCTAGCAACATGTATCTAATAGTGTTTAAGAAGTATTTGTTGCATTCATTTCTAAGTTGAAGACTATTCACATGGAACAGTGGATCTGTTAGTTATTTGGGGCTATATACTTTAAAATGGCAGGAATATATATACACGCTGCTAATACAGATGTATGTATAGGGTACTACTGCTGAAGAAGAAAACAAGATCAGAAAGGATGGGTGTGACTTACAGTGAACAATGTACGGATGGTGACAGACATTACTAAGTTTGTTTACAAACATATTCCAGATAATTAAATATAAAAAGTGGCATATATGGACTTCTCTGTTGATCCAATAGTTAACACTCCAGCTTCCACTGCAGGGAATACAGGTTTAATCCCTGGTCGGGGAACTAAGATCCCATATGCCATGCGGCAGCCAATAATAAATAAATAATGAGATAGAAAGTCTTTTAAAAAAAGTTGCATATATATAACAAATACAAGTTTAAAGTCAAAACACAAAACAAAATATATACCAAAACTAAATCCTGATCCTGGCTCACGTTGTAGGGCAGTTTTTGTATGTTGTGATCTCCAGTCAAAATGAGAAAGACTTCTCAGTACCTGTAAAGAATAATTTTATTACAATAAATTTGGGAATTTAAACATCAGTCAAGTAGAATACTGATAAGTATTTACAAGTAAACAGAGCAACCTGTTTGACCATATTCAGGAACATAGTTTAAGTCATTATTTAAATGCTTTCAACCATAATTTGATTTTTGTATTAAGTGAATTATCAAATGTTTTAACACCTATCATAAAGGAAATTCTTTTTTAAAAAATGAAATGCCAATAAAACTAATAAGTAGCTTTGCACTACTAAAATGGAATATTTCCAAGACAAATAATAGTCAGGGGTAGTAGTAGACTTAGAACCACTGTTCCAGAAATCTCACCTTTCAGCACCAGAACATCTTATAACCAGGGAATTGCAGTGGGGGGCAAAAATAAGATAGTATCATACTACATTCAAGAGTTGCCTCATTCATCAACTTTGATTCCCTGTCCCTGGTAGCCTCCCAAGAATGTCTCTGGGAATCTTCCCCTTGAAGAACTCCATTTTCTAAGACATCTCACTTTAACAAAACAAATTAGTGTAAAAGCATGTTATATATTTTCTGCTGTTGTCTGAAAGTATTCTTCGAAAGTTCTGAGCCAAGGGTCAGCACCCTATGGTACCCACCAGTCTTGTAAACAAAATTCTGTTGGAACACAGTCTGACCACATTGTCTATTGCTGCTATCACAGCAAAGCTGGGAAACCATATGGTCCACAAAGCCAAAAAAAGTTTGCTAGCCCTATTTTAAACCATTACTCAACTATTTGTCTTAATTTCTGAAATCTACTCATATTTCTTCAAAAAGATATGTAAAAATACAATCAGATATTACTTTGAGGCCTATTTTTGTATTCATAGAAAAAAAGGATATAATCAGATATTGTTCCTTTGCAATGTATTTTTATACTCATAACTTCAATATACACAAAAAGTAACCACTTGCATTTATTAAATTTATCAAACTGGAAACTATACTGGAACTCCTGAGTAAATGTTTAAGGAGAGCCAAAATTACACAATTTACAGTTTAAGGAATTTGACAGAACTAAATTCTACTAAGCTAGACACTGAAAGAAAAGAGAAACTCAACAATCTACTAAAAGATGAAGGACTGAAACTTATGTTTTTCAAAATCTGTGAAAAGAAACTATCCACTTTGTAGATGACAACTTCAACTTGTAAACAGAATTACTTGCATTTAAAGTGACAATATAGACTATCAAATGTATTAATTTAAATAACCCTTTCAATAATATATTTTATACTATGCTGCTAAGTCACTTCAGTCGTGTCCGACTCTGTGCGACCCCATAGACGGCAGCCCACCAGGCTCCCCCGTCCCTGGGATTCTCCAGGCAAGAACACTGGAGTGGCTTGCCATTTCCTTCTCCAATGCATGAAAGTGAAAAGTGAAAATGAAGTCGCTCAGTTGTGTCCGACCCTTAGTGACCCCATGGACTGCAGCCTACCAGGCTCCTCTGTCCATAGGATTTTCCAGGCAAGAGTACTGGAGTGGGTTGCCATTTCCTTCTCCAATTTTATAATTTTTTTAAATTACAGAATATAAAAATTCACATTTTCTTTGTAATCTTCATTAATTTTGGAATTAAAACATGGTTTCTCAGGTACTCATTGTCCACAAAACGTATTCTTGTTCAGTCACATTCTATGTATTAATGCACCCAAATCTTTGAGTCAATCCTAAAACTAAGGAATTATTTTTATTCCTATTTTGTATAAGAAGAAACTGTGGCTCAGAAAGGTCAAGTAAAATTGGCCAAGGTCACTCTACTATTAGGAACCAGGATTATTACCTTAACATTTATGATCAAGAATTCGTGCCCTCAATCACCTTGCTATACTGCTCTTTCAATTCAAGTATCCTAATTTGGCTATTAGATTCTATAAAGAAAAAAAAATTGCACAAAAATCAAGCTAAAAACCTCTTCTAAATGTGTGTTTATACAGCATGGCACAAAATCAGACCTCACAATATAGATAAATGGTTTGCTGGGATTTTAAATAGGGAATTATCAGTGTATTTAAAATAATTTACAAAAAGTTTACATACGACCCTACAGGAAAATATGTTACATAAAACAAAGTATAAAGGTAGTTACAGCCAGGGAACAATGTCCACAAACTTTTTATTAACTTCTCTCCAAACCTGGAAAATGAGGTTAACCTTATTGCGTAACTGTTGAGATGATCAAAGTACGATAATGCCTTAGAAGCAAAACTGTTTGTAAATGTTATTAACTCTGAGTTCTCTGCCAGAAAAATGGAATTCAAAACCTCCAAAGGTAGCAACTTTAATCAAGCATTAACTTTTCATTAACAGCACAGCTATAATTGAAAACTTATTGCATATTTCTTAGGAATTAAGAGTCTGAGTTTTATGGGCGTGTCAAAGTGGTGTAAATTTTCTGGATCAGGTATTTCTGCATCCATTTCGTTCAGGCAACAACCCCCCGCCTCGAGATTGAGAAATCCAGGTCTTTTTTCCTGGTATCAGCGTTTAAAATCATTTTTTAAATCCCTCAATTTCTGCCTTCAGCACCCAGTAACTTGTATAGCAATGACAAATACTGGGCAATAATCCATTAGAATTACTCTGAACCCGACACTATTTTGGTACAAGACATAACTTTCTCAATTATAAATAACATATAAATGGCAATAATATTTAAGATAGCAAACTGTATCTAGTAGGTGAGACAATTTAAAATCTGTGAGACACTAGAATAAACAGACGAGCTTCACAGAAAATTTTGCTCTGGAATTTTCTTTTCTCCTTTATTTACGTACACAACCTGGAAGCGCCTCCCTCCATACTGTAAAACCGAGTGCGTATTAAAACATATTAAGCATCCCAAGGAGCAGCTGCTCCATTTTCCTTTTCCTCGAGACTTGGCAGGCACCCAAGGTAAGGACTATCTAAATTCTGCACTTTGTAGTATATACATCACAGAAGACTTCCTTCTTAGTGTAGGGACTGAGAGCCGGTAGAGAGTGTCCTCCAAGAGATAATAAACTAGTTCAGCAAAAACACGGTTGTAATTTTTAGGCCCTGGCCAATTAAAAGACGGATTTACTTCGGGATATGACAGGACTCCTCTGGGAAATCTTTGGAAGGTTCTCGGGCCAGAGAAAGAGAAGAGATATTCTGAAAAGGGGACGCCATCTATATACGGGGCAATTGCCAAGGAGACACAGGAAACTGAAAACCCAGAAAGCGTTCTGTCCCACAGTGCGAGGAATGGGTGGGCGCGAAAGCCGGGCGAGGGTCCGGAATCCCGGTTGCTACCAGGAGTGGGGTAAGGAGGGCCAAGGCGCCCGATGATTGGGCTCCTTCCTTATCACAACTTCCCACCCCACCCGGCCCCTTCCCGAACACCACAACCTCCACTTCCCACCTCCGCCGAGCCCCGCTCTTCCTCTCACCCTGCAGCTTCGCCTAAACACCGCGATCATGGTGACTGCCGGTCCTGTTGTGCAGTCTCTAACCCGGTTGTGCCAAGTCGCGGACGCTCCTGGCTAAGGACTCATCTGCCTCCGCCCACATTATGTCCCCGCCCACCCGCAAAAGTTGTGGGCGGGGCCTCAGTTAGAAGGGACTAGAAGGAAAACGAAAGACGGAGGAGGGGGCAGCCTGCGCGGCTTAGTTGAACGCATGCTCACTCGGCGATGGCCCCTTCTGCGGCCCCCACCATCTTGGGAGGAGGTCAAATGTGCTCTAGGTGCCTGACGGGACCCAATGAGTTTCCCTGAAAAAGCTTATCTTCCCGTCGGTCCTTTGAATTCAGTCGACGCGCCCTGTTGGGGGAGGACTGAGGCTGACAGCCGTGCGGAGATAGAATCCGGAGGGCGAATGGTGGCGGAGGTGGGGACTGGGCGGACTGCAGGCGCCCAGCCCGGAGATTCAAGGGTCACGTAGCAAGCCGAGAATCTGGGTGAGAGGGCTTGGCAGAAAGGCGTCTGCTGGTTTTCTATCTTGACTTTTGTCCGGAGAAACCTATCAGACTCAAATCATTTCAGCTTCGAGGGGGTCAAATGGTAATTTTCTCTGAAACACTGGACCCAAAGCAGAAGGATCTTCTGTGGTTTAAATCAAAGAGGAATGTAATCACTTGAGAGATCACAACATTTCTGAATATCACCAAGGCTATTTATTACTGTGCACGACTGTGGAAGTAAAGGTACAAGGTAAACCTATCTTAAATCTTCTCGCTCAGCTACTGAAAGTGAATGTCTGCCTGATTAATTCTGTTTAGACATGATCTGTGAGATAACCATGGTGTTATCATGCCCGGCAATTTGTAAAACTGTGTATTTGTGGAAGCTAGTAAAAGCCCAGTGCAAGTCAAGGGTATGAACGTTTCCCAGGATTCCTAATACTTTTCATTTTTGTTGGCCCCATCCTAATTTAGGGGGATTCCCTGATGGCTTAGATGGTAGAGTCTTCCTGCAGTGGAAGAGCCCTAGGGTTGGATCCCTGGGTTGGAAAGATCCCCTGGAGAAGGGAATGGCTACCCGCTCTGGTATTCTTGCCTGGAGAATTTTGTGGACAGAGGAGCCTGAGGGCTACAGTCAATGGGGTCTCAAGAAGTAGGACATGGCTGAAGGACTAACACTTTCAACACTTTAAACTTTTCATCCTAATTTAGGCTCTCATCGCTGACTCTTAAATTTTGAAGACCCAATATAGCCTAAATAAATAAATAAAACTTACTTAGCTCTCATTATAACTTGTACTATCTGTATAATATAATTAGATAGATACATTACAATGTTATGTTGGCACCTAGAAAAAAGTTATTGGATCAAATCAATCCATTGATTCTGACTAAATGGGTATTAGCAGTCGACCCATTGAAAAAGACCCTGATACTGGGAAAGATTGAAGGCAAAGCGATGGAGGTTAAAGCCCTCGGCGTGTCACAGCTCTTGGACAGACCATGTCTCAGCTCTTGGACAGATCAGTGTTAGAGCTTCGTGTTACAGCTCAGTTTTATTTAGAAAGTAAAGGAAAATACATCCTTGAGGCGTGAGGGCATGCTGACCCAAAAGACGCAAAGAGAACAGAGAGAGCAAGGGAGAGTGAGAGAGCGAGAGCGCCCTGGCCCTTTAGCTCCTGTTTTTATATGTTTTTTCCTCCCCCTGGGCTTGCCCTATGTAAATTGGGCCAGCCAGGAGTGCTGTTTTTTCTACCTGAGGTCCTCACTCCAGTCCTCAGATCTTCCTTTGTTCTATTTTTGTGGGCTTTTCCCTTTCTTGTCTTTTAGCCACTGCCATTCTGGACTCCTTTTTCCTATTCTAACAACCTAACATTCCCCCTCAAGAGATGGGAGGCCCAACTCTTTGGGAATAGGGGCGTCGAGGTCTTTCTGACTACTTCCTGCTGAGCTGGGATGGTGAGGGGCATTGGACCTCCACCTCTTGCTAGTCTCAGGCCTCAGAGTCCTTACAGTGGTGTCCATCTAACGGTCAGTGATATTTTCCATGGTCAGCTGTAGTTTTATATATCCTTGTTGAACTGGCACTGCATGTTGTAGCTTGTTGACCTGGGCAGAGAATACACAGAGCAATCATAAGCAGCATCAATATGGCATAACAAGAACTAGTAGGGGCATTAGCCAACTCCAAATTCCCATCACCGGGATGGCTCAAGTCCCTCCTTGTTCAGGGATCAGAAGATCTTTCTCCTGTCTGTTTTGGAGTACAACCCCTGCCAAGCTGTGTTGGTCCTTTAGAGCTGTCCTGAGAAATCATATCCCCAGAAACTAGATTTTGGGGGTGTTCATTAGAAGGGCACTCATTTGTAGTTCTGAAAAGGTATCTGAGACCTCCCAGGGCCTCACAGGTGTACTGTGTCCTCTTCTGTTTTCTTCCACAGCTTGACTCATGAGTAGTGAATCCAGGAGTCATGTCCTGATACCTTGACTACTGAGGGGGTAGAAAGTATCACAGTGTAGGGGTCCTTCCATGTGGGCTTGAGTTGAGCCTTTGGGGACCCATCTTTCCAAACTTTAATTAGGACTTGAGTCCCTGGAGCATATAGGGGTGACTCCTTAGAATCTTTTGGATCCTGGTTCACACCCCACAAGCGTATATCCTGTTGGAATTGACCAATGGCCATGGTATAAGACTGGAGGGTCTGAGCCTCTGGATCTAGGAAGAGGTCATTGACATAAACAAAACGTCTCCCATATAGCATCTCATAAGGACTAAGACCAAACTGTTCCTTAGGGGCAATACAAGTGCAGAGGAGAGCAATTGGTAAAGCCTCCTTCCATCCCAGGAAGGTTTCCTGGGTTGTCTTTTTTATCACTGATTTTAAGAATTGGTTGGCTCTTTCTACTTTTCCTGAAGACTGAGGCCTCCGGGTACAGTGGAGATAATAAGTAATGCCCAATGCTTTAGAGACCCCTTGGGTGACCTTAGAAGTAAATGATGTCCCATTGTCACTTTGTAATGACCTCGGCAGACCAAATCTTGGAATGATTTAATGGAGAGGTTTTTTTTTTTTTTGTTTGTTTGTTTGTTTGTTTGTTTGTTTTACCACCTCCTCAGCCTCCTCAGTCTGGGTGGGAAAGCCATCAATCCATCCTGTGAATGTATCTATCATGACTAATAGGTATTTATACTCTTGAGAAACTAGCATCTGGGTGAAGTCCATCTGCCAGTCCTCTCCTGGGTAGGTCCCACATCACTGGACAGGCTGGGCCAGCTGGGGTCTTTGAGCTCCTTGGTGGTTGTTTAATGACAAGTGGGACAAGAGGAGACCACTTGCCTTATAGTTGTTTGGAGGCCTGTTCCTCTGAAGGGCCCTTCCAGTAATCTTTGGAGGGCCTTTTCCCCTAAATGAGTGGTAGCATATAAGGAGTTAACCAGTTTCCATTGGAGGTTCCCAGGCAGAAAACCTTTTGGAACCACCCCATATGATCTTCTTGAAAGCCCTCACTCTTAGCTTTAAGAGTCTCACCTTCAGTATATGAAGGAGTTTCTGGCAAATTAGTCTGTGGAAATAAGGTGGCAACCTCTAGTAGGTCATTGTTCTGTAATGCTGCTCTCTTAGCTGCCTGATCAGCTGCTTGGTTCCCTCGTGCCCCTTCCTGGCTCCCTTTTTGGTGTCCTTTACAGTGGAAGACTGAAACCTCAGTGGGCAGATGGACTGCCTCCAAAAGTCGAAGGCTTCAATCAGCATATTTGATTGGGGACCCTCGGGTGGTCAAGTGGCTTCTTTCTTTTCAAATAGCAGCATGTGCATGTAGCAACAGCAAGGCATACTTGGAGTCAGTGTAAATGGCTACTCTTTTTCCTTTTCTGAGCTCTAAAACTCAAGTCAGGTCTATGAGCTCAGCTAATTGGGCTGAATTACCTGGTGGCAAAGGTTTAGCCTCTATGTTCTAAAAATTGGAGACTACTGAATATCCAGTTCTTCTGTTTCCATCCAAGACAAAGCTGCTTCCATCAATGTACCGGATTTCCTCAGGATTGGTCAGAGGATCTTCTGACAATCCCCCTTGGGGTTTTGTCCAGTGGTCCAAGGTTTCTAGGCAAGAGTGAAAGGGGAGAGAGCCCTCAGGGGTAAGCAGGAGGGTGGCTGGGTTAAGAAGCTCACAAGGGAATATAGTGAGGGTTGGATTTTCCATCAGCGCTACTTGATATCTGAGGATTCTTTGATCAGACATCCATAAATGGCCTCTCCCATTTAGGAGTTGTTTCTCTTGGTGGCTGGCAAAAATAGTTAGTTTTAAAGCATCTTCTATCAGGATTGCAATAGCTGCAAGATTTTGAAGGCAGGGAAAAATTTCTTCCCAGTAAGGGAGGAGGACAATCAGCGACCACTAGAAACTGGTGTGAAAATATTTGTTCATCCCATCAACAAAGTGCTCAGGTAAATCCTTTTGTAACTGTTTTTCTTATAGCACCCAAAATAGTACAGGTTTGGGAGGAGAAGGCTCTGGAGTAGGAGGTCAGCACAGAGGAGGTAGCCCTGTGTCAACCAAGAAATTCTCAGGCCTACCTGCCCCAGTTGCACCCTTAGCTCCAGCCCCATGATGGTTATCTGCAACAGGCAGGCTGGCTGGAGTGGGCCGCTTCAGTCCTCTTGAAACAGTCCCTGTTGAGGGAAGGCTTGGCTCTTGACCTTCAAGCTCTTGGGTCCCAAGGGCAGAGTGCTGCCCAATGTCCCAATTGATGGCATTTGTAGCAAACTGTTTTAGGAGACTTGTCATGGTTTGGACACTCTTTGGCCCAATGCCCTGCCTGTCTACAGATTAGGCATTTTCCTGGTGCCTTGTCCTTCAAGGCACTGTGCTTATTTAACTTATATGTAGAGTACATCATGAGAAACACTGGGCTAGGTGAAGCACAAGCTGGAATCAAGGCTGCTGGGAGAAATATCAATAACCTCAGATATGCAGATGACACCATCCTTATGGCAGAAAGTGAAGAACAACTAAAGAGCCTCTTGATGAAAGTGAAAGAGGAGAGTGAAAAAGTTGGCTTAAAGCTCAATATTCAGAAAACTAAGATCATGGTATCTGGTCCCATCCCTTCATGGCAAATAGATGGAGAAACAGTGGAAACACTGGCAGACTTTATTTTCTTGCGCTCCAGAATCACTGGAGATGGTGACTGCAGCCATGAAATAAAAAGACGCTTACTCTTTGGAAGGAAAGTTATGACCAACCCAGACAGCATGTTAAAAAGCAGAGACATTACTCTGCCAACAAAGGTCCGTCTAGTCAAGACTGTGGTTTTTCCAGTCGTCATGTATGGATGTGAGAGTTGGACTATGAAGAAAGCTGATTGCTGAAGAATTGATGCTTTTGAACTGTGGTGTTGGAGAAGACTCTTGAGAATCCCTTGAGAGATCCCTTGAGAGTCCTTGAGAGATCCAACCAGTCCATCCGATTGGAAATCAGTCCTGAATGTTCATTGGAAGGACTGATGTTGAAGCTGAAACTCCAACACTTTGGCCACCTGATGCAAAGCGCTGACTCATTTGAAAGGACCCTGATGCTGGGAAAGTTTGAAGGCAGGAGGAGAAGGGGACGACAGAAGTTGAGATGGTTGGATGGTACCACCAACTCAAAGGACATGAGTTTGGGTAAACTCCGGGAGCTGGTGATGGACAGGGAGGCCTGGTGTGCTGCAGTCCATGGGGTCACAAGAATCAGACACGACTGAGTGACTGAACTGAACTGAACTGAACTTGTCCTTCAAGGACTCGAGGTTTGCCATAGGGCTTCCCTGGAGGGCAGCCAGCATCTGGGCATGCCTTATCTCTTTCCTTTTCTCCCTATCCTGGGCCTTGGCCTTCCTCACCTGTTCTCTGTTATAAAAGGTATTGATGGCTGTCTAGACCATCTCATCTAAAGAGGCAGCAGGGTCCTGCTGCTGTAGCTGTTGTAACTTTATCCTGATGTCTGATGCACATTGGGACAGGCATTTGTCCTTTAAAATCACCTGTTCCTCATAAGAGTCTAAGTCCAGATTGGTAAACTTTTGGAGGGCCTCTTTTAGCCTTTCCAAAAAGGCAATGGGGTTCTCCTTGGGCTCCTGAGTTATTGCTGAGACTGGGCACAGTCCCACAAGTAATAGGCTTTGTTCCTATTTCCCCAGGTCAGGGTTGACTTCCCTTAGGCAAGCTGAGGCATGACTTTCTGGAGATGATCCCCCAGCAGGTACCGCCCAGTGGGTCCCTGGGCAGGTCCTGGCATGTCAAACCTCCTGGGACCCCTGGACTGGCAGACTGGAGTTGGACGTCCCCAAGGTTTCCAGCATGACCAGTGCTGGGTAGGATTAAGGGGTTGTAATTTTAACTCATTGCCAGTTTGTTCACTGCAGATGGGAATAGATATCATGATGTAAAGCAATCTAAGCCTGTTCCTAAGCCAGGTTCCTGGGACTGGGAACCTGGTGAAGCAGTCCTAAGCCTTATCCTCTTACTGCTCTAAGGGAATAAGTCACTGATTTCCTCCCCTAGTCCTTCATAAGAGCAGGTTAGGGTATCTCCAATGGTAAATAATTCATTGTCGTAGACCCACTTTAGGTAATAACAGAAGTAATGACAAAAGAGTGGGTTATCTGGCCCTGTTAGGGGCATTAAAGTATTTTAATAATAGACTGGGTGGAGCAATGTTGCCTACAAGGGGGCAGAGTCCTGGTTGTAGGACTTTAGTAATTGGCTTAAGAACAAATTGGTAAGAGGCAACAGACCAGATGCTCCATAAAAGTGGAGTGGAGATTTGATCTGGGGCTATGTTTGTAACTTTAGGAGAAGGGTGGTGAGGGTTTGGGCCCAAACGGCCTGCAAAGCTAACTCCCAAAGTGCAAGCATTACCTCTGGAAGCCCAATTGCCTTTGAAGGGATGCCAATAGATGGACTTCTAGGAGGCATTGTGTGCCTGTCTCCCACCCTAGTGGGTTCACTGAGAGTGCTGATGTTGCACATGTTGTAGGAAACATGGAAGATGAAGGCCTGAATATCTAGAGGGATTGGTTATTATACAGTATTTCCCTCCCTAGGGCCAACTATTTTCTGGTTGTCCCTCCAGAAGATTGTACAGGCAACATTGTGGGCCTGGATAGGGCTCAGGAAAAGAGCATGAAACAGGAGGGAAGGGGGCAGGGCACAACTTTTGAAAAAATGACACAGTGCAAGGGCATAACATAAACTGATTAAAATCAACTGGGTCCAAGATGACAAGTCAAATTCAAGTAAAACTTAATCCCCAATCTGTAAGCTAAATGACATACCCAGAGATGGCAGGACAGCCCCAAGGTGCTGTCAAAAGAAGGTGGAGTGGGTGGTTCTCCAATGGTTGGGATGATTCTCCCACTCATTAGCATATGAATTCACCCAGCTCACAAAACCTAGCCAGACCCATTTCATGGCCAGAGCCCTTGCCCTCTGCGATGGCCCACACTCTGCAGAGTGTGCTTCTCTCTGAATCCTAACAAATCCACCTCTTACCTATTGCTGTGTCTCTCACTGAGTTTTTGCAATGAGACATCAGAGCCTGAGCTTCATTAGGCCCTGAAGCCAGGCATCATGGGTTTTGGATGGGCTCAAGGCACGGGAGAGAGGAGCTGAAGGACAGGGAGGAAAAAGCAGTGGGAAAAACATGCCAAGGAATCCACTTCATAGCCTGGCAGAAAATCTGCTAAATACTTGACCTGTGCTCACCGTTTTCATTGGCCTGATCTTTGGCACAAAGAAGATTAAGGACAGAAGAACCCTCAGTGGCTTGGGTAACAGCTACTGGGACTCAGCAGAGAGTGGAGCCTTTGGGACATATTGAGGAGTAGCCTCTCCAGAGTCCCTCAATTGCGCCCACTGCTGCTTGCCTGTTCGCAGGGGTTTCTAGGAAACAAGAAACGAGAGATTGTAAAGGAATTAAGATTTTGTTAGGCATATGTCTCTCCAGCCATAGGAGCGAGGACCTCCTACCTTAAACAGAGGTCTTCTCGAATCTGAGATTGAGCCACGTGAGCTTTCTGCTGAGTTCGTTTTTCACTGTTCCTGTTTCTAGCACGCTGGGCTTCTTGTCACTTCCCTGTTCTGGGTTTTCTTTGGATTCTGCTTCTACCATGGGAGGTTTTGCCGAGTTGGGCTCCTGCTGTGCTTGGCCTTCTCCTTGCAGGGGCCAGCACCGACGTTATTTCAGCCAGGTTAAATCTGAGTCATGGCACCATACATGTCAGGGGAGTGGGCAATTTCCTTGGTTCTGTCTCATCACAATAAAAATTTGAAGTGACAGATGTTAAAGCCCACGGCGTGTCACAGCTGTCAGACAGATCAGTGTTGCAGCTCTGTGTTACAGCTCAGTTTTATTTAGAAAATAAAGGAAACTACATCCTCAAGGCATGAGGGCATGCTGACCCAAAAGACACAAAGAGAAGAGAGAGCAAGAGAGAGAGAGAGCGTGCGCAAGAGAGCGTGCGTGCAAGAGTACTGGCCCTTTGGCTCTTCTTTTTATATGCTTTTTTCCTCCCCCTGGGCCCGCCCTATGTAAATTGGGCCAGCCAGGAGTGCTATTTGTTCTACCTGATGTCCTCACTCTGGTCCTCGGACCTTCCTTTGTTCTATTTTCACAGGCTTTTCCCTTCCTTGTCTTTTAGCCGCCGCCATTCTGGACTCCTTTTCCCTATTCTGACTACCTAACAGGTGGCAAGAATACATAGTAGAACTATACAAAAAATATCTTCATGACCCAGACAACCACAGTGGTGTGATCACTCACCTTGAGCCAGGCATCCTGGAATGCGAAGTCAAGTGGGCCTTAGAAAGCATCACCACAAACAAAGCTAGTGGTGGTGATGGAATTCCAGTTGAGCTATTTCAAATCCTAAAAGATGATGCTGTGAAAGTGCTGAGCTCAATATGCCAAAAAATTTGGAAAACTCAGTGTCCACAGGACTGGAAAAGGTCAGTTTTCATTCCAATCCCAAAGAAAGGCAATGCCAAAGAATGCTCAAACTACCGCACAATTGCTCTCATCTCACACACTAACAAAGTAATACTCAAAATTCTCCAAGCCAGGCTTCAACAGTACATGAACTGTGAACTTGCAGATGTTCAAACTGGATTTTAGAAAAGGCAGAGGAACCAGAGATCAAATTGCTAACATCCGTTGGATCATCGAAAAAGCAAAAGACTTCCAGAAAAACATCTACTTCTGCTTTATTGACTATGCCAAAGCCTTTGACTGTGTGGATCACAATAAACTGTGGGCAATTCTGAAAGAGATGGGAATACCAGACCCCCTGACCTGCCTCTTCAGAAACCTGTATTTAGGTCAGGAACAACAGTTAGAACTGGACATGGAACAACATACTGGTTCCAAATAGGAAAAGGAGTACGTCAAGGCTGTATATTGTCACTCTGCTTATTTAACCTATATGCAGAGAACATCATGAGAAACACTGGGCTGGACTCTTGAGAGTCTCTTGGACAGCAAGGAGATCCAACCAGTCAATTCTAAAGGAAATCAATCCCGAGTATTCGTTGGAAGGATTGATGCTGAAGTTGAAACCCCAATACTTTGGCCACCTGATGCAAAGAACTGACTCATTAGACATGAAAAGAGCCTGATGCTGGGAAAGATTAAAGGCGGGAGGAGAAGGGGACAACAGAGGATGAGATGGTTGGATGGCATACTGACTCAATGGGCATGAGTTTGAGCAAGTTTTGGGAGTTGGTGATGGACAGGGAAGACTGGTGTGCTGCAATCCTTGGGGTGGCAAAGAGTTGGACATGACTGAGGGACTGAACTGAACTTGATCCTTGGATTAAGTCTCTCCCTTTTTTCATGTCCTCTGGCCATGTTACCATGGACCAGATGTATGGGCTTAAGATTAATGACCACAAGTTGTTTTTCCCTCAAGCGTCAGGAGAAGCCGTTGTGAGTAGATACCCCTTGTCCAAGGTAAGGAGCAATGGCTGCACTTTGCTGGAGCAGCCGTGAAGAGATACCCCACGTCCAGGGTAAGAGAAACCCAAGTAAGATGGTAGGTGTTGCGAGAGGGCATCAGAGGGCAGACACACTGAAACTATAACTATAGAAAACTAGTTAATCTGATCACATGGACCACAGCCTTGTCTATCTCAATGAAACTAAGCCATGCCGTGTGGGACCACTCAAGACGGATGGGTCATGGGGGAGAGGTCTGACAGAATGTGGTCCACTGGAGAAGGGCATGGCAAACCACTTCAGTATTCTTGCCTTCAGAACCCCATGAACAGTATGAAAAGGTGAAAAGATAGGACACTGAAAGATGAACTCCCTAGGTCAGTCAGTGCCCAATATGCTACTGGAGATCAGTGGAGAAATAACTCCAGAAAGAATGATGGGATGGAGCCAAAGCAAAAATTATACCCAGCTGTGGATGTGACTGGTAATAGAAGCAAAGTCTGATGTTGTAAAGAGCAATATTGCATAGGAACTTGGAATGTTAGGTCCATGAATCAAGGCAAATTGGAAGTGGTCAAACGAGAGATGGCAAGAGTGAACGTCGACATTCTAGGAATCAGTGAACTAAGATGGACTGGAATGGGTGAATTTAACTCAGATGACCATTATATCTACTACTGTGGGCAGGAATCCCTTAGAAGTAATGGAGTAGCCATCATGGTCAAAAAAAGAATCTGAAATGCAGTACTTGGATGCAATCTCAAAAACGACAGAATGATCTCTGTTCGTTTCCAAGGCAAACCATTCAATATCACGGTAATCCAAGTCTATGCCCTGACCAGTAACACTGAAGAAGCTGAAGTTGAACAGTTCTATGAAGACCTACAAGACCTTTTAGAACTAACACCCCCAAAAGATGTCCTTTTCATTATAGGGGACTGGAATACAAAAGTAGGAAGTCAGGAAACACCTGGCATAACAGGCAAATTTGGCCTTGGAGTACAGAATGAAGCAGGGCAAAGGCTAATATAGTTTTGCCAACAGAACGCACTGGTCATAGCAAACACCTTCTTCCAACAACACAAGAGAAGACTCTACACATGGACATCACCAGATGGCCAACACCAAAATCAGGTTGATTATATTCTTTGCAGCCAAAGATGGAGAAGCTCTATACAGTCAGCAAAAACAAGACCGGGAGCCGACTGTGGCTCAGATCATGAAATCCTTATTGCTAAATTCAGACTTAAATTGAAGAAAGTGGGGAAAACCACTAAACCATTCAGGTACAACCTAAATCAAATCCCTTATGATTATACAGTGGAAGTGAAAAATAGAATTAAGGGACTAGATCTGATGGACAGAGTGCCTGATGAACTATGGACGGAGGTTCATGACATTGTACAGGAGACAGGGATCAAGACCATCCCCATGGAAAAGAAATGCAAAAAAGCAAAATGGCTGTCTGAGGAGGCCTTACAGATAGCTTGGAAAAGAAGAGAAGTGAAAAGCAAAGGAGAAAAAGAAAGATATTCCCATCTGAATGCAGAGTTCCAAAGAATAGCAAGGAGAGATAAGAAAGACTTCCTCAGTGATCAATGCAAAGAAGTAGAGGAAAACAACAGATTGGGAAAGACTAGAGATCTCTTTAAGAAAATTAGAGGTACCAAGGGAACATTTCATGCAAAGATGGGCTTGATAAAGGACAGAAATGGTATGAACCTACCAGAAGCAGAAGATATTAAGAAGATGTGGCAAGAATACACAGAAGAACTGTACAAAAAAGATCTTCACGACCCAGATAATCACGATGGTGTGATCACTCACGTAGAGCCAGACACCCTGGAATGTGAAGTCAAGTGGGCCTTAGAAAGCATCACAATGAACAAAGCTAGTGGAGGTGATGGAATTCCAGTTGAGCTATTTCAAGTCCTGAAAGATGATGCTGTGAAAGTGCTGCACTCGATATGCCAGCAAATCTGGAAAACTTCAGCAGTGTCCACAGGACTGGAAAAGTTCAGTTTTCATTCCAATCCCAAAGAAAGGCAATGCCAAAGAATGCTCAAACTACCACACAATTGCACTCATCTCACACGCTAGTAAACTAATGCTCAAAATTCTCCAAGCCAGGCTTCAACAGTACAGGAACCGTGAACTTCCAGATGTTCAAGCTCGTTTTAGAAAAGGCAGAGGAACCAGAGATCAAATTGCCAATATCTGCTGGATCATCGAAAAAGCAAGAGAGTTCCAGAAAAACATCTATTTCTGCTTTATTGACTATGCCAAAGCCTCTGTGTGGATCACAATAAACTGTGGAAAATTCTGAAAGCAATGGGAATACCAGACCACCTGACCTGCCTCTTGAAAAACCTGTATGCAGCTCAGGAAGCAACAGTTAGAACTGGACATGGAACAACAGACTGGTTCCAAATAGGAAAAGGAGTATGTCAAGGCTGTATATTGTCACCCTGCTTATTTAACTTATATGCAGAGTACATCATGAGAAACGCTGGGCTGGAAGAAACACAAGCTGGAATGAAGATTGCTGGGAGAAATATCAATTACCTCAGATATGCAGATGACACCACCTTTATGGCAGAAAGTGAAGAAGAACTAAAGAGCCTCTTGATGAAAGTGAAAGAGGAGAGGGAAAAAGTTGGCTTAAAGCTCAACGTTCAGAAAACTAAGATCATGGCATCTGGTCCCATCACTTCATGGGAAATAGATGGGGAAACAGTGGAAACAGTGGCTGACTTTATTTTTTGGGGCTCCAGAATCACTGCTGATGGTGATTGCAGCCATGAAATTAAAAGACGCTTACTCTTGGAAGGAAGGTTATGGCCAACCTAGATAGCATATTTAAAAGCAGAGACATTACTCTGCCAACAAAGGTCTGTCTAGTCAAGGGTATGGTTTTTCCAGTAGGCATGTATAGATGTGAGAGTTGGACGGTGAAGAAAGCTGAACGCTGCAGAATTGATGCTTTTGAACTGTGATGTTGCAGAAGACTCTTGAGAGTCCCTTGGACTGCAAGGAGATCCAACCAGTCCATCCTAAAGGAGATCAGTCCTGGGTGTTCATTGGAAGGACTGATGTTGAAGCTGAAACTCCAATACTTTGGCCACCTCATGCGAAGAGTTGACTCATTGGAAAAGACCCTAATGCTGGGAAGGATTGGGGGCAGGAGAAGGGGATGACAGAGGATGAGATAGTTGGATGGCATCACTGACTCTACGGACATGGGTTTGGGGAAACTCCGGGAGTTGGTGATGGACAGGGAGGCCTGGCGTGCTGCGATTCATGGGGTTGCAAAGAGTCGGACACGACTGAGTGACTGAACTGAACTGATACGGAATAGAATTTAATTACTGCCCTTCCACTGGATCCATCAGTGCCGATAATCCATCAGACCGAAGACACATTCCCAGAATTAAGAACAATAGAGTGGGATATTTGCTGAAAACAAGACTGAGGTCTCAGAGTTCCACATGGACTGCTTAGTAATTTCTACCTCATCCTCACCTTAAACAACACCCTCAGTTCAATACAAAAGAGAATGCTGAGTGACAGAGTTAGTTATGGGAGATTACCAGGAAAAGCACAGTAAACCTGGATGACTGTGATGAGGGATTACATCCTTGCCCTCTCCATTGGTAAAAATTTCTAGAGATTTGGTCATCCTCCTCTTCCAGGTGTTGAGAGGGAGTTTCTGTTATTGTTGTTTATTTGCCAAGTCATGTCCAAATCTTTTCCCACCCCATGCACTGTAGACTGCCAGGTTCTTCTCTTTGTGGGATTTCCCAGGCAAGAATATTGGAGTGGGTTGCCATTTCCTTCTCTATGGGATCTTCCCAACTCAGGGATGGAACCCATGTCTCCTGTATTGGCAGGTGGATTCTTTACCACTGAGTCACCAGGGAAGCCACTGAGAGGGAGTGAAAAGTGAAAGTGAAAGTCGCTCAGTCGTGTCCAAGTCTTTGCAACCCCATGGACTGTACAGTCCATAGAATTCTCCAGGCCAGAATACTGGAGTGGGTAGTCTGTCCCTTCTCCAGGGGATCTTCCCAACCCAGGGATCGAACCCAGGTCTCCCGCATTGCAGGTGGATTCTGAGAGGGAGACACCTTACAGAATCTCCTTACAAAAGGAGATTTTCCTTACAAATATTCCTTGCAAAAAGGCAACTTCTGCTTGGTTTTCAGGTGCCTTCCCCTGTCTGCTGTTATTCAGAAAATAACCAGCTTGAATCAATTAATATGCCAAGGACACATATTTCAGGGTGGCAAATTCTGCTCCCCTACAGTCTCTTTCAGGAAATATTACTGCTGCAGCCCACAATGATCTTTTCTACTCAAATCATCAAAGCATCTGTTATCAAACCAAACTTTGGTCTGCTCATCTGCCAACCAGCAACACCAACTTACTGACACAGGGTTGTAGTGAAGGAAAGTACAGTGTTTATTGAAGGTCCCAGCAAAGAGTACAGACAACTCATGCTCAAAAGACCTGAGCTCCCAGAGGGTTTGTTGGTGGTGAGATAACAGAGTGGTGTTCCAGCAATCTTGTTCTCAGTCTGAAGTTATGAAATTCCACCTGGATAGGTGTCAGTAATGCGTCGGGAGCCGCGTTAGGCATTACTGAAAGATAGGGGCCTTAGTTCCTATGTTGTTGTTGTTTGAGTTGCTAAGTCGTGTCCAACTCTTTGCGATCCCATGGAGTGTAGTCCACCAGGCTCCTCTGTCCATGTGATTTTCCACGCAAGAATACTGGAGTGGGTTGCATTTCCTTCTCCAGGGGATCTTCATGACCCATGGATCAAACACAAATCTGCATCGGCAGGCAGATTCTTTACCGTTCAGCCCCAGGGAAGCCCCTCAATTCCTATAGAAGAACTCAAAGATATACAGTCATGTATCTCCCTTCAGGAGTAGCAAGGACTCCACTTTACTGCTGTACTATTTTTTCTTGGGGCTTCCCAGGTGGCTCAGTGGTAAGAATTCACCTACCAAACAGGAGACAGCTTTGATCCCTGGGTCAGAAAGATTCCCTGAAGAAGGTAATGGCAACCCACTTCTATGCTTGCTTGGGAAATCCTATGGACAGAGAAGCCTGGTGGGCTACAGTCCATGGGACTACAAAGAGTTGTACCCAAAGTGGTGAATAAACAACAATTATTCTTGACTACTTTTTCTTTGTTTCTGCATTCCCTTTCTTTCCTGACTAGTAACTGTCTGCATCTGCCTTCTGGAACTCAGGAAAGGCCTAGAATTTTGCAGTCTTTTTCTACAAATAAGAAAGAGAGGACAAGGAAAATCTTTTGTACCCAGGAGGGCCTGCTCAGTTTCACATTTGTTAGCTTTAATTTCTACGACATTTACTATACAACAAATGTGTCCAAGACTCTATTTCTAATGAGTCAGAATTCAGATTCAGTTCTGTCAAATGCTCTAACACATCTGCTTATTTACTTTATGAACAAAACTTGACTGAAAATCACACACAACCTAAAGTTTGGGAATTATGTTTTCTTCAGGGCATTACTGAAGGTTATAGCCCTCAAGCAACCTCTCAACTCTGAGGAACTGTTTCAAAGAAGTAAAGAAGGAGGCAGGATAGATAGAAGTTTTTGCAGAAAAACAAAAAACAACAGGTAGTTGAACATCAAAAGATTACTGCTAGTTATAACCCAGATGTCTCAAGTTAATGAATTTTGTGCTTTTCTACAGTATGGTCTCACTGAAATTATTCCTTTGATATGCACCTTAACTGTCTAGGACCAATATCCTGTTTTTCCCCACCCTGAATCTCCTCAGGGTGCACCAGGTGACTCCAGAGGCTGATGGCTTTTTGACTGCCACATTCTTTGTTTACTGAAATGGCAGGCAACATTCTTTGTGCACGTTACTTTGGGAAATCTTTACAAATAGTATCATCGAACATTTATGGATAATTAACAGTGCATCAGATTTTAATGTGTTTTCCATGAATACAACAATTTAATTCTTTCAACAGTCTCATGAATAAGGAGCTGTGATCATTATCATTTTATATATGTGAAAATAGTACAGAAAGTTAAGTCTCAACTGGCAGAACTAGAATTTGAACTCAAGTAGTCTGAGTCCAAAGACTGTATTCTTAATAATCACTTATTCATACATTGCATTTAACAAAACTTTGCTGAGCAATTACTATGTGCCAAGCACAGTGCACAGTGCTGGGAATTTAAAGATAGAGAAGTACGTGTACCTTTTTTAGGAGCTTGGTATTCTAGAATAAACAAGAAACTTTTGTCTTTGGCATGAAAGTTATTGAACATAACTACCACCATCACCAAACAATAAGAATAGTGAGAACTTGCTTTTTCCCAGGTACTGTCCCAACTATTTTGCCAGCATTAATTCACTGACCTTCCAAACAATCTTACAAAGTCATTCTTCTTCTTCTTCTTCTCATTTTGTCAGATCAAGAAACTGGGACCAGAGATGTTAGGATGTTAAATCAAAGCCATGAAATGGAAGATCTGGCTTATGGACACAGCAAATCTGGCTCCAGAACCCAAATGCCTGAATGAATATTACCTATGAGTGGTAGAATTTCAATTTTTCTGGAGCATAAACAAATGGTATTATATTTTGTAGAATAAAAAAACTGACTTTAGACAATTCAGGAACTTGCAGCCTACCATGCTCCTCCGTCCATGGGATTTTCCAGGCAAGAGTATTGGAGTGGGTTGCCATTGCCTTCTCCGTGGAGAAATGATAGTCATTCTGAAATGAGATGCAAGAAAGTGCAGTTACTAGAATGGCCAGCAGAGGGTGAAGGGAGACGGGCTTTGTAATGTAATGCTACTTGAAAATGGGGTAAACTGTGCAGAACTGATAATCGCTGGAGTCCCCTCTTGCTCTAACATCCTCTGACAGTGATACTTGTCTGAATTTCATTAGTTCAGGGCAATATAAAACACAAACCAAAAAAGGAGTGGCCTCTTCTCAAATATATGCGGATGAGATACTTAATCTGATTTAACATGGTGTTTATTTGAGGGTTTATTAAACATTAGTTAAGGCCTTCTCCAAAGAAATAAGTGTAAGATGACTCACATCCTTGAGGAACTCAAGGTCTTCCTGAAGAATTAAGATAAATAAAAATTTGGAGGATGATACAAAACATCATACTAACAGTTTCAGAGGAGTTCAGAGACAAGGAGAAATTAATGGGGTTGAAATGGAGCTGAACCACTTCATGGGAAAGGTAGTCTTATTCCAGTACTGAAAGGTAGGTAGTATGTTCACAGGTAGAAAGGAGAAAGGGGAAAAATTGATCCATTCTTAAAATTAAATTCAGTTTCTCAAGCATTTATAACCTGTTTTCAGTGAGCAAGTTGCCATTCTAGGCACTGTGGAGAAAATAAGAATGGGTGATACAGTTTCTGCCTAACAGAAATCACAAATATCCTATCAGTAATAACATAAGTCAGGATAATGTTGACAAATAACAGGGTATGGTAGAAAAACAACAAGATGCTCTATTGGAGGCCCCTAAAGCTGACAACAAAATGATATATGCTTCTAATTTTAAAGACAGGTACCAGACCATTCATGTAGAACATTCTAAGTATATGGTCCTAAACTAGTTCTGTCAGCTTTTTAAAAGACAAATATTTATATTGCAATCAGCTAAGACTACTGTGTATTCCTTTTTTTTTAAAAGTAGCTCAGTTGCTAGGGAAGTTCCAATAAAGCCCATGCAGCAATAAAGACCCAGTGCAGCTAATAAAAACATAAACACAATTTTAAAAAAGAAAGAAAGTGATGGACAGTAGTCTTAACTGATTGCAATATAAATATTTGTCTTTAAACTTTGCTTTTCGCTTTGCTTTATTGCTTTTTTGTTACTTTGTGACAAGCCAGGACTTCTGTCTCTTGCTGTGCATGGAATTCTCATTGCGGTGGTCTCTCTTGGACTCTAGGGTGTGTGGGCCTCATAGTTGAGGCACAAGGGCTCAGTAGTTGTGGTTCCTGGTCTCTAGAGTACAAGCTCAACAGTTGTGGTCCATGGGCTTAGTTGCTCCGAGGCTTGTGGGATCCTCCCTGACCAGGGATGGAACCTGTGTCTCTCCTGCATCTTCACCACTGAGCCACCAGGGAGGCCCTAGTTCTGCCAGTTTTAGTTGTTCTCTCACTTTCAGTCTACACACAAAGCTGAGGTTGAAGAAGAGATTTCTTTGGAGAAGAGATGACAGAGTACTTTGAATTTCACTCACCTTACTACTCCGTCTGGAAGGGGAAGGAGAAGAATGTATTCCTCTATAGTAGAAATCCCCTAAACATACACAAATAGAAACTTCTAGGCACTCAGAACTTGCTCAGAGAAGAGGCATTTGCTAGGTGCCAGTATGGCAAGAATTTCAGAGCCTTGGAGAATGTGGCTCTCTGCATAGCAGAATTATTGCCTTCTGTTGGGCTTCCAAGGTAGCACTAGTGGTAAAGAACCCACCTGCCAAAGCAGGAAACATAAGAGATGCTGGTTCGTTCCCTGGGTCAGGATGATCCCATGGAGGAGGGCACGGCAACCCACTCCAGTATTCTTGCCTGGAGAACCCATGGACAGAGGAGCCTGGCAAGCTAGTCCGTGGGGTCAGACGGAGTTAGACATGACTGAAGCGACTTAGTACCCTTGCACAATGGTGTTCTAAGTTGTTTCTGGATGTTGACATGGCTGGTATGAAGTCCACTTTCTTTTCCAACCTGGAAAACTGGCAGGCTGCCAGTTCCAATGAACTTTGAATGAACTTCTGTGGAATGCATTTAAAGCATGGGGAGCTGCATCCTCTGACGTCTTTTTTATTTTTATCGACAGCAATGTATTTACTGCTTTGGGAGTAAACAGAAGTGAAAGAAACCTTGAATAACAAAAAAGAAAGAAAACTTGAATGGAGGCCAAGCTGTCTTTTTACCTGTTCTCAAACTTGGACCTGGCAAACTGCCCTGTATGATTGCTACTGCTAATACTGCTACTAAAAGGTACAGAATATCATAAATGCCTCCTTTTCTAAAATCAAGGAGAATTTGTTTTTAGGGGGCATAATGAGTTTTATGCACATCGCTAGGAATGTGAGGGTCTTATTAATGTTTATTCTAATGGTGAGATGCTGTGGCTGGAACAGCCCCACCTGGTAGTTGAACACACAGGTGGCTACATTGAGACTGGGAAGTCCTTCCTCCCATAGCAGGATAAAGGTGTATGTTTTTGAGGTTTGGTAAGGACTCTGTGGAAATGATACTAACCATGTGTGCTACCTGAGGAGCAGGAACAGAGAATAGGTTCCAGAAATCCAGGAGCCAGACAGAAAGAAGGGCAGACCAGGCAACCACGGAATTTACAAAGAACTGACAAAAGTACCCCATAGTAAGCAATTACTACTGCCACCTAGAGGGCCCCGCTGGTAGATTACAACTGTACCTCCACAAAAACTGTGCCCCATGACCCTGGTGGGGCTTCCCACCAGGGTCAGACAGTAAGAATCTCAGACAGTAAAGAATCTGCTTGCAATGAAGGAGACCCTGGTTTGATCTCTGGGTCGGGAAGATACCCTGGAGAAGAAAATGGCTACCCACTCCAGTATTCTTGCCTGGAGAACCCCACGGACAGAGGAGCCTGGTAGGCTATAGTCCATGGAGTCCCAGTGTTGGACACCACTGAGCAACTAACACACACACACACACACACCCATTACTTACCCTCCCACCCTCTAGATATTAGAAACGGCGACTAGAAAATTGGTGAGATGGAGCCAGAAAAGAAGACAAGCCAATTTTGACCTGCTACCCTACATGGGTTAGAGGATGTTGTTGATCTTTAGTTGCTAACTGTCTGACTCTTGCAACCCCATAGACTGTAGCCTGCCAGGCTCCTCTGTTCATGGGATTTCCCAGGGAAGAATACTGGAGTGGGTTGCCATTTCCTTCTCCAAGGAATCTTCCTGACCCAGGGATTGAACCTGCATCTCCTGCTTGGTGGGTGGATTCTTCACTGTGGCTTAGTGGCTAGAAGAAATTTAAATTAGAATGGGTTTGGAGTTTGAAATTACACTCAATAGAGCTATTTTTGTGCTTTCTAGCTTTTTTAGTTCTAATACAGTGTTACATGGTTCTCAGTTTTACTGAGGTTTGCATTCTCCCTTTTAATCTTTAATATTGCTTTACACCTAACTTTTAAAAATTAATTTTATGTTCTCATTAATGTCTGTATGAGGAAGAATATTTTCTTTTTGGGGCTCTGCTAACTTCCAGAATGCTTTCTTCATCTGTGTTCTCCTTTCTAATATTTATTTATTTTTGCCAATATGTGTTTGCAAAGAGGTAGTTAGGGTAAAACTTTTCCCCCGTTGCAAAGTTCTCTGTCTTCATATCTCATCTGAATCTCTCTTTCCCAGGTTTCAGGTCAGATTGGGAGGGTGGTTTAAAGTTTTCAGGACCTTGTTTATTTATCTTCCCTACATAGTTTGGAGGATGATGTTAAAAGGCTTGCCATACTGCTCTGAGCTTTGTTCTGTAAATTTTTGGAAACTTGTGTATTTTTCTTTGATAGTCTCCAATTTTTGAAGGTTATGACATGACCTTTCCCCTTGTTTGATGGCGGTCGATATGTTTTTGCTGCTTTAAAAAGTTGCTTTTTTCCATTAAGTATTCAAGTAATTAAGCTAAGTGGAAGGGATATTTTTAGATTTGACTGAACTCTAGTATCTAAATCTTAAACTCTCATTCCCATTCATCAGTTGTATAAATCAAAGGTCATAGTGTTTAAGTGAGTTACTTGAAACACAGCTTGCAATATCAAAGAAAGTGACAGGGAAGAGCCGTGATTTGAATCTAGACCTCTTATCCTTCAATCACTATTCTATTCTGGAAGCCAATGAAGAGTAGTCAGGAGTTTTAAATTAAGTGACTGATGAAATGAGACTTTCATTTTAGGTTAGGGAGGTGGCAGGTGGTCTTAGAGATCTGTGAGATGAATTTATAGAGAGGAAACTATGAAAGCAAGGAAACAAGCTAGGAAGGAAGGTTTTTATAAAATCAGATATAAAGCAATGAGGGCCTGAATTGAACGGGAACCTCTTTTTTTGGTCTCACAGCTTGTGGGACCTCAGATCCCCAACCAGGGATTGAATCCACACCATTGGCAGAGAAAGCTCAGAGTCCCAGTCACTGGACTGCCAAGGAATTCCTTCATATCTTAGAGTTTTGAGTTTGGTCATCAGGGTTAGTTCCAGAATGCCATCAATACTGTCTCATACACTCAAATGTATAAAAATTTTGTATTAAACTTGGGAAACTTTGGATTAGGTAGCAATGAAAGGAATCTCTCATAGTCTATTTTTTTTTAAACTGCTTACTTGGGATTCCCTGGTGACTCAGACAGTAAAGAATCTGACTGCAATGCAGAAGACCCGAGTTTGATCCCTGGGTCAGGAAGATCCCCTGGAGAAGGAAATGGAAACCCACTCCAGTATCCTTGCCTGGAGAATCCCATGGATGGAGGAGCCTAGCGGGTTACAGTTCACTGGGTGGAAAAGAATTGGACACGGCTGAGCGACTTCACTTGCACTTGCATGTACACCAAATTGTTTCCAGTTACTGTGTTTCAGTTTCCTTATATTTAAACTGGAGAAGTTTAATTAGATGGACTATAAGTTCCCTTCCAATTCATAGTAGACACTCAGAAGCAAGAGAATGATGTCAGCATCCTGAGACAACCCTCTTTTTGTCCCCTTCCTTTTAAACAACTTAATTAGGCATCTATCTATGAACAAAAGTACCTCTGTGGGATTCAACACAATACTTCAAGGGGCCGAGGAGGAGTCTTGCCCACCTGTGCACTGGGTAATAGGCAGACATATCTTGATGCCAGCAGTGGAGCTAACAGGAGCTTGTGAAGTAGCCATAGTCCCTCATGATCCTGGTGGAGGAACACCAGGATAGACTTAATAAAAGTCCAACCTTCCTAAAAAAAGATTACAGCTCTTCATTTGAACAAAAAAGAATATAAATTTTGATGTATCTCAGAGAAGAAGAGCTTTGCCTAGCCTCCAAAGCAGCACAGCTGTGAAGCTGAACTAGCAGTGGTGACCTATCCCACGGAGGAAACGGGAGAATGATGGGTGAGTGCCTGGCTACCTCAGCTATGGGGAACACAGCTGGAGAAGCCGGTTACTGTCCTGTGGCACCCAGAGCATTGAGGTTGGACCCCCATGACTGGGGGGAGGGAGAAAGTCAAGAAGGAGGCAGAAGGGACTATCAAAGGGCATTAAGGGAGTGAGATTCCTGCTGACTACCATCAGGACTCCGGCAGGAAGCTCACTCGTGAGCCGCTAGAAAAACCTCATCCAAGGATAGCCCAACCTGGCCCATGGGCACCGTCAAGGCCCCGAGAGCTAAACCAGCACTTCCCCCACACTCTGCAGCTGATTCCTGGGGCATGCTCCTCAGTGCGGTAGAGAAAGCAAGCTCACCTGAACAGGGAGTCCCTTCAGGAAACTGGCCCGGGTCTGTGGGCAAGAGAGAAACCACAAACTTGTGTTTTAGCGCCACCTTCTGGAAAACAAAAGGAAGGTTGCCAACAGCCCCCTACTGAGTTTTCAGTTCAGTTCAGTTCAGTTGCTCAGTCGTGTCCGACTGTTTGCGACCCCATGAACTGCAGCACGCCAGGCCTCCCTGTCCATCACCAATTCCAGGAGTTTACCCAAACCCATGTCCATCGAGTCGGTGATGCCATCCAACCATCTCATCCTCTGTTGTTCCCTTCTCCTCCCGCCCCCAATCCTACCCAGCATTAGGGTCTTTTCCAATGAGTCAACTCTTCGCATGAGGTGGCCAAAGTATTGGAGTTTCAGCTTCAACATCAGACCTTCCAATGAACACCCAGGATTGATCTCTTTTAGGATGGACTGATTGGATCTCCTTGCAATCCGAGGGACTCTCAAGAGTCTTCTTCAACAACACAGTTCAAAAGCATCAATTCTTCGGCGCTCAGCTTTCTTCACCGTCCAACTCTCACATCCATACATGACCACTGGAAAAACCATACCCTTGACTAGACGGACTTTGGTTGGCAAAGTAATGTCTCTGCTTTTAAATATGCTATCTAGGTTGGCCATAACCTTCCTTCCAAGGAGTAAGCATCTTTTAATTTCATGGCTGCAATCACCATAAGCAGTGATTTTGGAGCCCCCCAAAATAAAGTCTGACACTGTTTCCACTGTTTTCCCCATCTATTTGCCATGAAGTGATGGGACCAGATGCCCCTGCATACTGAGTTTTAAGAACCAGAAAAGACATACAATTTAAGAATTCTGCCACAAGAGGGAGCAAGAAGAGTGAAGCAGGTATATCCACACAGGGCTGGAAAAAGCAGCTCACATAAGCTGGACCGACAAAAAAATCTGCCACCAGAAGTCAATAAGTAAAGTTTTGACATATCTGCCTCCTCAAAGGCAAGAACAGAAATGCAAAACTCCCAGGAACATGAACAATCAAGGAAACTCGTTATTATCAAAAGATCACGATAATCCTCCAGCATACGAATTCAAAGAAATGGAATTTTGCAATTTATCTGGTAAAGAATTCAAGGTAGCTGTTTGAAGAAACTCAATGAGTGACCAAAAAGTACGATTCAGTGAAATCTGAAAAACAATACCTGAACAAAATGAGACTTTCAGTGAAAATGGAAATTACTGAAAAGAACCAAACGGAAAGTCCAGGGCTGAAGAAGTCAATGAACTTAACGAAAAATGCAATAGAGGGCGTCTACAGCAGAACAGACCAAAGATAGAATGAATCAAGGATCTTAAAGGATGGGAACTTTGAAATAATCCAGTCTAAGGAGAACAAAGTAAAACGAATGCAAAAGAGAGAAGAAAGCCTGCATAATCTATGGGACATCACTAAATGTATAAATATTAGAATAATTGAAGTTCCAGATGGAGCAGAGGGGAGAAAGGGGCAGAAAGGCTATTTAAAGAAAAAAAAAAATGGTTGAGAATTTCCCAAGCCTGGGGAGAGACTTAGACATACAAGTTCACAAAGAGAATAGATTATTCCATTATCTCAGTGCAAAAAGGCCTTCTCCAAGGCACATTATAATGAAACTGTCAAAAATCAAAGACAAGTATAATTTTAAAACTAGCAAAGGAAAAAAAGGTTGTAAACTCCAAAAGAACCTCTATTAGGCTATCAGTAAATTTCTCAGCAGAAACCCTACAGACTAGGAGAAAGTGGAGTGATATAGTCAAAGTTTTAAAAGAAAAAAATGCCAGTCAGGAATACTTTATCCAGCAAGCATATCCTTCAGATATGAACCAGAAAAAGGACTTTCCCAGACAAAAACTTTCTGAGAGTTTATCCTGCCTTGCAAGAAATGCTGAAAGGAATTCTTCAAGCAGAAATGAAAAGATTCTAATTAGACATGAAAACATATGAAAATACATAGCATACTCGTAAAGATAAATATACAGTCAGATTTAGAAGGCTAATTCTGGGCTTCTTCGTGGCTTAGTAGTAAAGAATCCGTCTGCCAATGCAGGAGACATGGGTTTGATCCCACATGCTGCAAAGCAGCTAAGCCCATGGGCCACAACTATTGAGCCTGTGCTCCAGAGCCTGGGAACTGCAACTACTGAGCCCACGTGCTGCAACTACTGAAGCCCGTGTGCCCTATAGCCCATGCTCCACAACAAGAGAAGCCACTGCAATGAGAAGCTCGTGCACTGCAACTCGAGAGTAGCCCCTGCTCTCCACAACTAGAGAGAAGCCTGCGTAGTAACGAAGATCTAGCACAGCCAAAAATAAATAAATAAACATTTTTTTTAACTTAAAAAAAGACTGATTCTGTAACATGAGGGTATGTTAACCATTTAACTATAGTACAAAGGTTAAACACAAGTTTTAAAAATAACTATAGCCACTGTAACTTAACAAATACACAATATAAAAAGAGATAAATTGTGACATCAAAATCATAAAAGGACAGAAGCAAAAAAATGAAGTTTTTATATGCAATTGAAGTTCAGTTTCTATCAGGATAAAATGGATTATTTTATCTATGTTTTGGGTAAGTCTCATAGTAACCATGGGCTTCCCCAGCGGCTCAGTGGTAAAGAATCTGCCTGCAATGCAGGAGACTTATGTTAGATCCCTGGGTGGAGAAGGTTCCCTGGAGGAGGGTATGGCAACTTACTCCAGTATTCTTGCCTGGAGAATCCCATGTACAGAAGAGCCTGGCAGACTACAGTGCATAGGGTTGCAAAGAGTGGAATGTGACTGAAGAGACAAGCATGCACGTGTGATCACATGGTAACCATAACACAAAAATCTATAATAGATTTATACAACATAAAGAGAGAAGAACTAGACATACCACCATGGAAAATTACCAATTCGCAAAGGTAGAAAGCAGAAAAAAAATAGTGGAAATACCAAATAGTCATAAAGCAATTAGTAAGACATCATTAGACAGTCCTTAAACATCAATCAGTTTACTTAAGTTCAGTCACTCCGTTGTGTCCGACTCTTTGCAACCTTCATGGACTGTAGCACACCAGGCTTCCTTGTCCATCAACAACATGTTCAAACTCATGTCCATAAAGTCAGTGATTTCATCCAATCATCTCATCCTCTGTTGTCCCCTTCTCCTCCCACCTTCAATCTTTCCCAGTATCAGGGTCTTTTCCAATGAGTCAGTTCTTTGCATCAGGTGGCCAAAGTATTAGAGCTTCAGCTTCAGCAACAATCCTTCCAGTGAATATTCAACTCTGATTTCCTTTAGGATTGATTGATTTGATCTCCTTGCTGTCCAAAGGACTCTCAAGAGTCTTCTCCAACACAGTTCAAAAGCATCAATTCTTCAGCACTCAGCTTTCTTTATAGTCCAGTTCTCACATCCATACACGACTATTGGAAAAACCACAGCTTTGACTATACAGACCTTTGTCAGTAAAGTCATGTCTCTGCTTTTTAATATTCTGTCTAGGTTTGTCATAAATTTTCTTCTAAGGAGAAAGGGTCTTTTAATTTCTGCAGTGATTTTGGAGCCCTAAAAAATACAGTCTGTCACTGTTTCCATTGTTTCCCCATCTATTTGCCATGAAGTGATGGGACCAGAGGCCACGATCTTCAGTTTTTGAATGTTGAGTTTTAAGCCAGCTTTTCCACTCTCCTCTTTCAGTTTCATCAAGAGGATCTTTAGTTCCTCTTCACTTTCTGCCATAAGGATGGTGTCATCTGCATATCTGAGGTTATTGATATTTCTTCCTGCAATTTTGATTCCAGCTGCGCTTCATCCAGCCTGGAATTTTGCATGATGTACTCTGCATATAACTTAAACAAGCAAGGTGACACTATACAGTCCTGATGTACTCCTTTTCCAATTTGGAACCAGTCCATTTTTCCATGTCTTGTTCTAACTGTTGCTTCTTGACCTGCATACAGATTTCTCAGGAGGCTGGTAAATATCAATAATTACCCTAAAAGTAAATGGATTGAACTCAACAATCAAAAAGCACAGAGCGACTGGATGCCAAAAAAACTCAAGACCCAAATATATGCTGCCTACAAGAGACTTCAGGGACTCCCTAACCTAATCCCAAAGTGCCCTATCTTTCAGTCCTATCTTTTACTGCTCTAGAGAAGGGAATGGCTACCCACTCCAGTACTTTTGCCTAGAGAATTCCATGGACAGAGGAACCTGGTGGGCTACAGTCCCTAGGGTTACAAAGAGTTGGACACAACTGAGTGACTAACACTTTCACTTTTCACTTTACCACTCTAGCCAAGGAGTTGTTCATCAATAAACAATGAGCTAAGCTCTCATTACAGTGGTTAAGACCAAAGTCTCCACCCTAATGGATCATCTAGTTTAGTAGGGAGATAGACATCCACACAGTTTACCAAGATATGAGGTAAATAAAATAAATATTAATGATAAGGCACAAAAGTAATGCTATGTAATGCACAAAAAGGAGTAATTACTTGTCAGCAGGAGATTGGAGTGAATACCACATAGGCTAGGCCTTAAGGGATAAATAAGACTCTATCCCTTAAGGTGAAGATGAAAAGTAGAGTATTCAACATAGAAGAAACAATGTGAACAACAAATATGAACATACATGACATATTTAAGGAATTGTGAAAAGCACAATTTGATTAGAACATTAAGTGTTGAGGGCAGAGTAGAGAGAGAGAGGGCTGGAAAGGTAAGCTGGGACCAGACAGTAGATAACTTTGCAGGACATAGAGAGCTTGTACTTTGTTAAATAACCTTTCAGAATAGAATAATAATATTCTTTGCTTTGGTAACAGTAACATAACCGAGGCATTTGTGAATGTGAAGATGAATTAAGGAGATAAGAGAATGGAGGCAGAGAGACCGATTAAGCTTCAAGGAGAAGAAAAGATGAAAAAATTAACACTGGGTGTTGCTAGTAACAGAGAAAAGGGGCCAGCCTACTGGAAAATGATCTTGCAGAAGCCAAAAAGATTTGACTATAATGCCAGGCTGGGGGGATGCACCTGGGAAAGGAATGGAATAAAATTTATCAAAAACATATACTTAGATTATTTTCTTATGGCCCACTTTGTGCATGGCTTCAGTGCAGAGCACAAAAGGAAGAGTGATGCCAGAGGAGGCTAGAAACAGTCATAGGTCAGATCACTCCCATGTTGGCATATTGAGGATTTGGATGTTCTTCTACAAGAAGTGGAAGCCCATCGCAAGGATTTTAGTAGTCGAGGGAGATGATCGGTTTCCTCCCTTCATCCTATCCATCCTTATTCTGGCTAGAATCCATAATACATTATTTTCTCTTCAACTTCTTATCCTCACAAATCCTTCCTACAAAGCATATACTAAAGATCAGTTTAATTGCCTGCCTTCTCTGGTCTTATGCATTGACTGAGTAAAATAAATTAATTCCCAGCTTGATTCTTCTATACATACATTGTCTTCAACACTGTTTTGCCATAACAATGCTCAGAATTCTTTCAGCATCTCTTGTTATCTCTTTCTCTTAGACTCCACAATAGGTATGCCAAATTGTTCTATTCTTCTCAGATGTTCTTCCCCACAATTGACTCCCTCAAACTAAGCTTTATCTTATCTCCTGCAGAAGCTGTTAGAAAGTTTCTCAGCATCCTGCCACCAATATCTGCAAACTTACCTGCACTTACATTCACTTGTATCAGTTAAAAAAAGTGACTGCACCTGGAGAAGGAAATGGCAACTCACTCAAGTATTCTTGCCTGGAAAAGTCTATGGGCAGAGGAGCCCGGCAAGCTGCAGTCCATGGGGTTACATGACTGAGCACACGCATTCATGAAGGTGGAGAGAGACGGGTTGGTAGCAATAAACTAGTAGAACTAAAAAAAAGAAAAAAAACTGACTGCAAATATAAAAAAGCACAATAGAAGTTTAAATTATAAAAGATTATGTTTTCTTTCTTTCTAAACTTCTTTTTTTAAAGAAAAATTTCTTGCATGAGACAGGGTGCTCAGGGCTGGTGCACTGGGATGACCCAGAGAGGCGGGATGGGGAGGGAGGTGGGTGGGGGTTTCAGGATGGGGAATGTATGTACACCCATGGCTGATTCATGTCAATGTATGGGAAAACCACTACAATATTGTAAAGTAATTAGCCTCCAATTAAAATAAATAAATTAAAAAGAAAATAAAACACACAAAAAAGGTTTCTTTAAAAGTTTTTTAAAGAAAAATTTTAAAGTTGGTTTAAGATGCTGTGTTAGTTTCTACTGTACAGCAAAGTGAATCAGTTATGCATATACATATATCTACTCTTTTAAAAATTATTTTCCCATTTAGGTTATTATAGAGTACTGGAAAGAGTTCCCTGTACTATATAGTAGGTCCTTATTAGTTATCTACTCAATATTAAGCTTCCAATTTATCCCTCCTCCCCATTCCCACAGTAGTCATAAGTTGTTTTCTATATGTGACTATTTCTATTTTGTAAATAACTACAATTTACTCCATTTTTAAAGATTACACATGTAAGCAATATGATATGATATTTGTTTTTTTTTTCTGACTACTTTACTCAATCTCTAGCTCGATCCATGTTGCTGCAAATGACTTTCTTTTGTTCTTTTTAATGGCTGAGTAATATTCCATTGTATACATGTACCACATCTTCTTTATCCATTTCTCTGTCGATGGACATTTAGGTTGCTTCCGTATCTTGGTTATTGTAAACAGTGCTGCAATGAATATTGGGATGCATGTATCTTTTTGAATTATGGTTTTCTCTAGGTGTATGCCCAGGAGTGGGATTGCAGGATCATTGTTGCTGTTGCTGTTGCTAGGTCACTTCAGTCGTGTCCGACTCTGTGCGACCCCATAGATGGCAGCCCACCAGGCTCCCCTGTCCCTGGGATTCTCCAGGCAAGAACACTGGAGGGGGTTGCCATTTCCTTCTCCAATGCATGAAAGTGAAAAGTGAAAGTGAAGTCACTCAGTCATGTCTGACTCTTAGTGACCCCATGGACTGCAGCCTACCAATCTCCTCTGTCCATGGGATTTTCCAGCCAAGAGTACTGGAGTGGGTTGCCATTGCTGATAATTCTATTTTTAGTTTTCTCGGAACCTCCACACTATTCTCCATAATGGTCGTACCAATTTATTTTCCCACCAACAGTGTAGGAAGCTTCCATTTCTCCACACCCTCCCCAGCATTTATTATTTGTAGATTTTTGGATGATGGCCATTCTGACTGGTGTTAGGTGATATCTCATTATAGTTTTGATTTGCATTGCTCTATTAATTAGTGATGTTGAGCATCTTTTCATGTGCTTTTTTTGGTCATCTGTATGTAAGAATTTGTATTTTCTCACATAAAAAGCTTGGGGCCAAAGACTAGAGGGTATTGACAAAGAATAAGTATAATAATTGGGAGGCTGGGACAGGAGTACAAAAAGTTAAAGCATCACTGGCCATCATAAGAGGAGCTCAGTAGTTGCTGCTACTATTATTTTTTCTTATCGTGGAATTAGTCCTAAGTCACAAAGAATATCAGCAGACAAGTTGTGACTAGTACTCAGATTTCCTGATTTAATATGCTTAGACAACCTTAATGAGGATAATGTTTCTGGCTTAGGAAACCAGTGAATATTTAAATCCTCATAAACCATTTCCCTGTGGCTCCTTGCACACTGAATTGGTGGCAATCATTGCTTCCAAGAAGGCATAATCTGTCTAGAGAAAATGACCTTTGCTAAGTTTGAAATCTCACGGTGAACTTTCTCGAGTCCCTTGTCAGACATTTGTCTTGAAATTCAGGCCTTTTGAAAGGGAAAGAAGCCATCTAAATTTCGAAAGTGTTCTATTAACCAAGAGAAATTTTTAGTTATTTGAAAATAAAGCTAATACTCTATTTTTAAAAAGAAACCATAATGGAGAAAGAATGAAGGCTATGATCCAACAAAAGTCCCATTGTATGAACAGTAGGAAGTGCCGGGGAGAGTTAAGAGGTGTGTGTGAGAGACAAGTGCATGAGAGATGAGACTGTGTCCTTTGCTCATAGTGCAATTACATGGGTTGAAAGCTTTGGAGAAATTTGGGAACCTGACTGGCCAAGAGTTTGAAAGCTTTTGAGAAAAACCCTATACCAACAGGGGATAGCCACAGAAGCATAAAAATTGTGTCATAGTGTTTTAGGCAGAATAGTAGCTGGTGCATATGGCAGGAGAGATAGAGAGGTTCCTGGGAAACTCCGAGGATACATAAAGGGTGAAAGTGAGAAGTGAAAGTGAAAGTGAAGTCCCTCAGTCATGTCTGACTCTTTGCGACCCCATGGACTGTAGCCTATCAGGCTCCTCAGTCCATGGGATTTTCCAGGCAAGAATACTGGAGTGGGTTGCCATTTCCTTCTCCAGGAGACCTTCCCGACCCAGAGATTGAACCCAGGTCTCCCGCATTGTAGGCAGACGCTTTACCATCTGAGCTACCAGGGAAGTACTATATAAAGGGTAGTTTAGAAATAAACATTAATATACTTGCCAGGAAGTCACAGCAGAGGAGGTCTCAGTAGAGGTCTCTGTTCAAAGAACATAATAGTGGTAGCTGTGAGTGGGCAACTCCAAGATGAGATCCAGATGGAGGATTTTGCCAAGTCTTGGAGGATTTGCAGCATCAGTGAAAGTCAATGAAGGTAGCCTGATCAGCAGGAGGAGATGGCTGAGCTTCTTGAGAGCCATCATCCTGCATTGCCTATGTCAGGAGATCAGACAAAACCCACCCATTTTAGCAGTAATCACAGTAAACATATATGGACCAATGCCCAGAACTCAGGTGAGGCAACCTATGCATCACCCACACATTATTTGGATGCCAGGGAAGAAGCACAATGTGTAGACCAGAAGACAGCCTGCCCCACTATGCTATTGTTAAGATGTATAATCAACTTCTGTGTTCAGATTTCAAAAGATGAGAGGGGAAGAGAAAGAGTAAGAGAGAAAAAACCTTGAAAAACTGAGCACTAATCTCCCAAGAGACTAGGTTTATCTTAAACTGTTTTACCATTAACTGGGCAAAGCTGAATGTTTCATTCCCCCATTTTTCTATTTTGTATTTTGAAAAATCTCAAACCAACAAAGAGGTTGAAAGATTTTTACAATGGGTATTTCTATTGCTTCACCAACATTCATCAGTTTTTACTGTTTTGTCTTACTCAGTTGATCTCTCTGCCTGCCTACCTACTTATCTATCATGTATTAATGTTTCTGCTGAAGCATTTGAAAGCAAGTTTCAGACATCATGGCATTTGTTTCTAAATATTAAGTTTAACCTTATGAAATTGCTAATATATAGTCATTTTTGTATTTTCAACTTAATACTTCAGTATTCATCTCTTAAGAATAAGGACATTTTCCTTTATAAAAACACTAATGATATTCTCCTATATAACAATACATTCTCCTGTATAACAATACTCCTATTAAGAAAGTCAATTCCTAGGCAGGTTGATAAGAAGTCCAGGATCCCGGAGGAGGACAAAGGGGTCTGGGGCTCTCGAGCAGGAGAAAAGAACCAACGTTTTAAGTCCAGAGCTGATGATTGCACAACAAAACATTTGCTCAAGGATGAGTTGCTCGTTTTTCCTTAAGCTCTGTACCAATGGCTATATAACAATGTTTCCTGCTCAAGGATGTGTTTCTCCTTCTTGAGAACCTTCTGACTAATCCTATTATCTTAAAATGTATATTATGGGAGTGAGTCTGGTAAGACCTTTTACAATCTTGAGACATTCTTTTGATTTACTGTAATAACCAATTAAAAAAGTATGTAACTCCCTTGCTAAGACTAGTGAGGGGTTCACTCTCCATCCCTCTTCTGATGTCTATGCCAGAAGCTTCCTCTGTCCCTTTTTTGCTTTAATAAAACTCTGATACACAAAAACTCTTGAGTGATCAAGCCTGGTCCCTGGTTCCAAAGCTAAAGCTTCGGAGATCACAAACTGATATCGTTCACCATAAGCTATCACTATATAACAAATTATATAGGACAATCTCCTATATAGCAATAACAGTATGCATCTCCTAAGGATAAGGACATTCTCCTATATACCAATACTACTAACATAAGTAAGAAAATCACATTAATTGAATAGTATCTAATGTACAGTCCATATTTAACTTTTTAATTGTCCAAAATGTCTGTTATATGTGGTCTACTTTCCCCACCCTGATCCAGGATCCAGTTGGATTTGATATTTATGCCTCTTTAGTCCCTCTGTTTTTTTCATGATGCTGACTTTTATATTTAAAAAAAATAAAAATCCAGGACAGTGTCTTATAGAATTGCACATTTTGATTTTATCTGACTTGTTTCATCATGATTAGATTTAGGTTAAACATTTTTTGTAAGTAAACTACATAGGTGATGTGTATTTCTCATTGATTCTCACCAGGAGGCACATGACACATAGTTCAGCTATTGGTGATGCTAAGTTTGATTATTGATTAAGGTGGTGATCACACCAACTCTCCATTAAAGATACAATTTTCCCTTTTCAGTCTACAACTAATATACAGGATAATATATAAGAATATCATGTTCTCAACAACCTTTTATCCAAAGGCTTTAGCATCCACTGATGATCCTTAGATGTTATATGGGAAGTTTGCCAATGATGATTTTCTAGTTCTATCTTCTACACTTACTAGTTCAATTTTTCTAAAAACAAAAATCCTGAAATTCTCTCTCTTGGATACCACTATGATTCATAGGGCTTCCCAGGTGATGCTAGTGGTAAAGAACCCACCTTCCAATACAGGAGATGTTAGAGATGTGGGTTGGATTCCTGGGTCAGGAAGATCCCTGGAGGAGGGCATGGCAACCGACTCCAGGATTCTACTTAGAGAATCCCATGGACAGAAGAGCCAGGTGGGCTACAGTCTATAGGGTCGCAAAGAGTTGGACATGACTGAAGAAACTTCACATGCTCCTGGATTCATAAGTTTTATTTTATTTTATTCAATGTATTATAATCCATTATCATTATTTTGTAAACATGTATTTTGAAACTCAAATTTTCATAATTTTGACCAGTAGGCAACCATTTCAAGCTGGCTCATTTGTCTTTTTGTCCTGAGCTCATTGGTCTTTGAGGACTTCTTTGATTTCTAGCACATCAAGATGTTCTTAGCTCACCTAGTACTTCGTCTGCTACAGACCTGGAGTCATTTCTCCAAGGATCCCTCTCTCTGTCTTGCAGACAGTGGTATTTAGAAACCAAGATCTGACTGCCAGTTGTGTTTATTACTACAGAGCAACACTGCTTCTAGGCCTAATAAGGAGCTCCAGAACACATCTGAGTGTTAGTGTGAAACTTTATCTCATCCAACCCAACAGCCGTATAATTAACCTATTAGACTTATTCCAATTACCCATAGAGTAGTCAAGGAATCAGAGTTTTATTATAAAAGGTAAATTAGATCATGTCTTTCCCTTCTTAAAATCATCCCCATGTAGTAAACCTCGGGGCATCCCTGATAGCTCAGCTGATAAAAAATCTGCCCGCAATGCAGGAGACCCTGGTTCAATTCTTGTGTTAGGAAGATTCCCTGGAGAAGGGATGGACTACCCACACCAGTATTCTTAGGCTTCCCTTATGGCTCAGATGGTAAAGAATCAGCCTGCAATGCAGGAGACCTGGGTTTGATCTCTGGGTTGGGAAGATCCCCTGGAGGAGGGCATGGCAACCCACTCCAGTATTCTTGCCTGGAGAATCCCCATGGACAGAGGAACCTGGTAGGCTACAGTCCATAGGGTCACAAAGAGTCGGACACGACTGAGCGACTAAGCACAGCACAGTAAACTTCGGCCACATTGATCTTCCTTTAGTTCTTCTAATGCAATAGTGTCTGGTGGTGACCAAGATGGTCCATTTTCAAAAAGCTTACCCTTTAAAACTGCAAGATTTTGTATGTATTTATCATGTATACATATATTAATACAATAGTACACTCGATGTAAATACAACCAAATAAATATGGTTGGAGTTGGGCAGCAATTTTTTTTTTAATTGATGGGATGCCTATCAATTTGGAATTTGGAAACCACTGTTCTAATCCTAAATTTCCTACTGGGGTTTTTGGATGTGCTATTTTCATGAGGAATTTAAAATAATTCTATCTCCTCTATAAAACTGTAAATACCATGCATGCACAGATCATGTTGTTTTATTTCTCCATTGTATACCCAATCACCTAGAACATGACTGGCATATAGTATTACTCAATATATATACACATGTCAGAGAGGATAAATAGAAAGAGAAAAGAATGGAAATTTCAATTTGGTCCATTATCAAAAATATCTCTAAAATGTTTCTTTATTTTGTATGCTATTTATTTTTCATGCAAATTGCTCACTCGTATATGGAGAGGTCAGTTGGTTGATTGGTAGACTGAGTAAAGGAACAAAATTATAAACAGAATTATAATGGAGGGGGTTACTGCAGACACGAGAACATTTTTAGGGTAAAGTGATTACTTGGAAGCTAGCAGAGGTCAGATTGAATATTCTGTCCTTGAGCAGGTCAACTGGAGTATTAGGGAAAACAATTTTAGTTGCTTATATATATATATATATTCCATAAAATCTTGAGAGTTTAACTATAGATCATACATAGCAGACTATTTCTATATAATGTCTGACTATCCTTCCATCTATACACTGCTTTACTTGGGCCAGGTCTGTGCTATTTCCCCCAGAGGAACTTCTGGATAATTTGAGCAGAGACCTAGTTTGAGGATTTCTTGGCCTTTCCAAATGCCTTCTTTTGTTTCCTGTGGGTTTCTGTGGAGTTGAACTCTCTTAAGCATACGAATCATTGTGGGTACAAAAAAGCTCCATGTTAATTAACTCCCTTTTAGAAGGACATAGTCCTAGAGTTAGGTGACAGTTGGGAAATTGAACTTAGCAAAATCAAATTTGCTTTCTCATAGATTCAATTGCTAGTAGTGACGGCTGTATCACGGGTAGGTAGGTATCTCTGCAGAAGACTTTTGCTCTGAGAGTAGTAAAATGTTAAGGAATCTTCTTGAGAGGGCGCTATCTCAGAAACCTAGCGTTGACATTTAAGTCCCTAAATACTGTCTCTGAATTTCATGTCTTTCTTTGCAAGTCAAATGTGCTTAAGTGAAATCACATTTCTTAAGGTCAGGGTCATCAATGGAAGAACTAGAATGAGGTAAGATTCTATAAACTCTCATTCCAGGACCCTCCAACTAAATTCAGGTGAAATGTTATTGTAATGAATATCTGTGTATCTATTATAATGATCAGAGAGAAAGGGAAGATGTCTAACTTAAGGTCTCACGTATCCATAATGTTGTGTGAGATGGGGTAGGAAGCCAGCCTCAGTTTCTCCACTCCTTCACAGGATGATTTTGAGTATATAAGTGCTATAGGAATTCTTTTTAGTGCACTAGTTGGACTATCTCTCTCTCTTCCTGTCATCTTTTCTTTTTACCTTTCTTTGCCTCTAGTCACATAATTGCAGTTTCCCTTAAAACTTTAGCTGGAGTGAGTATTATGATTATTTTTTGTATGTAAAATTTAAAAATATTAGTTTTTTTTTTTCAGTAATTGGGCAAGTTGGGTTCTTTTGATAGCCTTTGGTATTAAAATGATTAAAATCAATGGGGCTTTTGTTCCTCCTTTTCACTTTCTCTAAACTGCATGCTAAGTCGCTTCAGTTGTGTCCGACTCTGTGCGACCGTATGGGCTTAGCCCTCCAGGTTCCTCTGTCCATGGGATTATCCGGGCAAGAACAGTGAAGTGGGTAGCCATTCTCTTCTCCAGGGAATTCTTTTTAGTGTACTACACAGAGATCAACCTGCGTCTCCTGTATTAACAGGCAAATTCTTTACTACTGAGCCACCTGGCAAGTCCAATTTATGGATAGATATTCAATATAAAATATTTCCGCCAAAAATAATCTTCTGAGGGTTAGATTTTCAACCTTTTTACTGCAGTGGCAGTATCATAAAATTAATGACAATCATGCTTTTTGTAGTATGAATGATACTTTAACTTTGGTCTTTAGTATAATTTGTATGACAGGTTACTTTTCCCTGTTGGGCTCACTTGATACTTCCACATAAGGAACATGTATTTCTTTCTGCCATTCTGATTATTTTTTACTCTATAGACAGTCTTGACAGGGCTGGAATAATCTAAATAGAATTATTCACTACATATAACTAAAGTTAACACTGTAGCACTGTGACTACTTTTTGAAGGGATTCATTCAGAACTTTCCTATAAAGGGAAATAGATATTAGACCAGTTTTGCCCTTGTCACCATCAATACTTCATTATCATCATCAAATAAAATGTAGAGATTTCCTCATGCCCAGCAGAATTACATATGACTTAAAATTTCTGACTTACTGTGGTCATTCTCATTGATGGCTCTAAGAACAGCCAGAAATTTAAAAACACCAATCTCTGCAGTCTATCTCTAGAAATCATGATTAAGTGGACCTAAAGCCTTGGTAACTTCTAATTCTAAGGGTATATAGACACCAACAGAATTAGATTAGTTCCAAGGATTTGGTTCAGTACCTACTCTTTGGTGATAAAACTCAATTGAGGGCTTCCCTGCTGGCTCAGTAGTAAAGAATCCACTTAACAATGCAGGAGACTCAGACTGGATCCCAGGTCAGGGAAGATCCCACATGCCACAGAGCAACTAAGCCCATGCACCACAACTATTGTGCCTGTGCTCTAGAGCCTGTGAGCTGCAACTTCTGAAGTCCACATACCCTAGAGCCCATCCTTGGCAACAAGAGAAGCCCACGTATAGCAACTAGAGAGTAGCCCACACTGGTCACAACTAGAGAAAAGCACACACAGCAATGAGGATCCAGCACAGTCAAAAAAAAACTTGATGGGATATGAAAATGGATACAGATATACGCAGTCCATAAGCTGTATATTACTGACAGTTGTGTTATGTTAAGCCTGCCTTGTTTTGCTTTGTTTCATGTTAACCAACATGAAAAGAATATTTTATCTGGGAATCCAGATTCCTGAATCCTCTTGAAAAATGAGAATCCTCAAATCCAAGGTTTCCATTCCCACAAGCCAACTTGCAGCTGTGGCTACATGTGCTCTCAACTTCCTGAAGTCCTTACCTCTCACTTAAGTGTAGCCTACATATGTATGGGGCTTCCCTGGTGGCTCAGATGGCAAAGAACCTGCCTGTAGTGCAGCAGACCTGGGTTTGACCCCTGGGTCAGGAATATCCCCTGGAGAAGGGAATGGTAACACAATCTAGTATTCCTGCCTGGAGAACTTCATGGACAGAGGACTAGTGGGCTACAGTCCATGGGGTCTTCAAAGAATCTGGCATCTGGTGACTAACACTTTTTTACATATGTGTACTGCTTGTGTCATGCATTTTGCTCTACTGATCCCTCTGTTCCTTTCAGTTGCTCAGTCGTGTCCGACTCTTTGTGACCCCACAGGCTGCAGCATGTCAGGCTTCCCTGTCCATCGCCAACTCCCAGAGTTTACTCAAACTCGTGTCCATTGAGTCGGTGATGCCATCCAGCCATCTCATCCTCCGTTGTCCCCTTCTCCTCCTGCCATCAATCTTTCCCAGCTCAGGGTCTTTTCAAATGAGTCAGTTCTTCGTATCAGGTGGCCAAAGTATTGGAATTTCAGCTTCAGCATCAGTCCTTCCAATGAATATTCAGGACTGATTTCCTTTAGGATGGACTGGATGGATCTACTTGCAGTCCAAGGGACTCTCAAGAGTCTTCTCCAGCACCACAGTTCAAAAGCATTAATTTTTCGGCATTCAGCTTTCTTTATAGTCCAACTCTCACATCCATACATGACCACTGGAAAAAAACATAGCTTTGACTAGATGGACCTTTGTTGGCAAAATAATGTCTTTGCTTTTTAATATGCTGTCTAAGTTGGTCATAACTTTTCTTCCAAGGAGAAAGTGTCTTTTAATTTCATGGCTGCAGTCACCATCTGCAGTGATTTTGGAGCCCCCAAAATAAAGTCTGTCACTGTTTTCACTGCTTCCCCACCTATTTCCCATGAAGTGATGGGATCAGATGCCATGATCTTCGTTTTCTGAATGTTGAATTTTAAGCCAACTTTCTCACTCTCCTCTCTCACTTTAATTAAGAGGCTCTTTAGTTATTCTTCACTTTCTGCCATAAGCGTGGTGTCATCTGCATATCTGAGGTTGTTATATTTCTCCCGGCAATCTTGATTCCAGCTTGTGCTTCTTCCAGTCCAGCGTTTCTCATGATGTACTCTGCGTATAAGTTAAATAAGCGGGGTGACAATATACATCCTTGATGTATTCCGTTCCTTATTTGTAACCAGTCTGTTGTTCCATGTCCAATTTTAACTGTTGCTTCCTGACCTGCATACAGATTTCTCAAGATGCAGGTCAGGTGGTCTGGTATTCCCATCTCTTTCAGAATTTTCCAGAGTTTGTTGTCCACACAGTCAAAGGCTTTGGCATAGTCAATAAAGCAGAAATAGATGTTTTTCTGGAACTCTCTTGCTTTTTCGATCCCTACAAATATTCTATTTGCAATCCTTAAACAAAAGCATGTACTGTGAGCTACCCAGGGCCTGAGTAGCTGTGACTGTAATGTCTCTGGGTCTGTTCACTCATCTGTTCAGTTGGGCTCAACAAATCTCTTTTCATAGTCTTCTGTAATAGTTGTGACCTTCAATTAAGAAAATGGAGAAGGAAATGCATGCAAGTAATACTTTGCCTGGAAGGTCTACAGAGGAGCCTTAATCATGAAAGTGAACGCGTGTGAGTTGCTAGCAATAAACTGGTAGAACTAAAAAAAAAAAACTCTGTGACCCCATGGATTGTAGCCTGCCCGTCTATGTTAATCATTTTTTGTGAGGCTCAAGAATACTGGATTGTAGCCTGCCCGTCTATGGAATTTTTTGGGCAAGAATACTGGAGTGTGTTGCCATTCCCTTCTCCAAGAGATCTTCCAGAATCAGGAATTGAACCCAGGTCTCCCACATTGTAGGCAAATTCCTTGCTATCTGAGCCACCAGGGAAGCCATGTACAAAAAATAGACAGTTTGTCAACTAAAATCTTGAGTTCCCTCTGCTAATAGTAATGGCATCATGGAAGGAATAAATAGAAGAAAACAACTTCTGGTCTGAAACAGAGCTATTCTATTTCATAGGCAGCTGGTGTCATGGAATGAGGCTGATATTAGAAGTTAGAAGAAGCTTCACAGAAGTCCTGGAAGCTGTGTACAAATAATTGTACCCCCAGGAACCTCATGTCCTCATCTATAAAACATGGAAGACAGGGATTGCCTTCTGAACTCTCAAGTTTGTGGTCAGCATCAAATGAAATAAAGTATGTGAAAGTAATGAATGAACTGTCAGACATTATATTAATATAGACAATAATTAGTATTTAGTGATAAATTATGAACACATAAAGAATGTCTCCACGTCTAATATTTACACATCTTAAGAGTCTGAAAAGTAGTTTGGAATTAAATCAAAGATGGCTTTTTGGAAGAGGAAATTTTGATTGAATCTCATTTCTAGCTATACAACAGAGAATGGGCCTATGTTGCTAATTAAAATAAGCTTGCTATTTTGTTTTTTAATTCCATTGCACACCTTTGTTGTGAGAGGAATTGGGTATTTCATATTTTCTTCAGACTACTTACTTCAATATAAAACATTATATAAAGTTAAATTTAGAAAGAGTGCAAAAAAATCTGATTATTTTGTGACTAAAAAATCTCAGGATATTTATTAGAATTGGAAGGAATCTTTGAGATGAGATTTTACAACCAGGAAACAGCACAGCGGGATTAAATGACTTGCACAAGTTCTCAAAGCTATGATGTTGCAGGGTTAGAATTCAAGACCAGAGGTTTGGACTCCAGTGTTCTTTTTTTCCCTTCAAACTTTTTATTTTATATCGGGGTATAGCCGTTTGTCAATGTTGTGATATTTTCAGGTGAACAGTGAAGGAACCCAGCCATCCATATAATATACATTTATACATTCTCTCCCAATCCCTCTTCCATTCAGGCTGCCACATAACAGTGAGCAGAGTTCCATGTGCTATAGAGTAGGTTCTTGTTGGTTATCCATTTTAAATATAGCAGTGGGTATATTGGACTCCAGTGTTCATACAGGGGCGCCACATCAATGCTGGGGCAACTTCTGACTAGAGGTACTGAATTGAATCACTGGATGCTTAGATAATCAGATTAGGTTGGGGACACAGGCGAGAGGGAACTGCTGATAAGATCTCTGTGAATTAGAATGTGGGTTTTGAGGAAATCCCAGTTCCTGCAAAGAAAGAAATGAATTGGCATCTTCCCGCCTGCCTACTGGTAATCTCCTCCCTACTCTACCCCTTCCACCATTCCTTTAAAGCTAGGCTACCAATCCTGAAGGAAATCAACCCTGAATATTCATTGGAAGGACTGATGCTGAAGCTCCCATACTTTGGCCACCTTCAACACTTTGGACAACTCATTGGAAAAGACCCTGATGCTGGGCAGGATTAAAGGCAAAAGGAAAAGAGGGAGGCAAAGGATGAGCTAGTTAGATAGCATCAGGGACTCAATGGACAGAAGTTTGAGCAAACTCTGGGAGATAGGGAAGGACAGGGAAGCCTGGCGTGCTGCAGGCCAAGGGGTCGCAAAGAATCGGACACGATTGAGTGACTGAACAATTACTTGGTTACCTTTACATTCTCAGATCAGTCATACTTTTGCATGACCTTGCTGCTCTGACACCCCGGTGAGATTCCCTTTCTGATCAGCACGCTAGAGGAAGACAGCTCCTTCTGGGTAATGAAAACTTTTCAAATTCACAATCAGAGCGAGAAAGAACTCGACCACTGGAACAAAGTTTCTCCTGGAGGTCAAGAAATCACTCCTCCGCCTCCTAATTCCTCCAGTTTCTGAGAGCGTGCTTTCTTTCCCCTTCCACAGCCCTAAGGGACCTGTCCTGCGTTTTCGCTATAAGAAGTTTAGGGCCTGAACTAGGTCATTCCAGTTGTCGGTCCCTGGGCTGCCTCTGGAACTTAATTTCTCTCCTCTCAACCACTCACTATCCAGTGACCTTCTTCCCTTCTTGGTTCCGCAGGGGCAGAGGCATCCGCGCGTCCCGGGGCTCATCGCCCGCTTGGAATTCGGGCTCGGTGCCCGAGACCAGCTTTTTGCAGAGCTGCCCGGTCGCAAGTGCAGGTGCCAATACTCCTGCAGTTGGCTGGAGTTCTTGTTGGCGTATGAAGACTGGTGCCTTTCGGGGGCCTACCCCGCCGCCGACGTCGCTCCCTGCCACCTGGGGTGGGGGTGTTAGCTTCCGAGGCGCCGAGGCAGGCAGGATGCGAGCTGCATCAGAGTTGGGCCGTCTGGCTTTCTCCTCCCGAGTCGCAGATGGCCGCGGGACCCCCACTTCCTCCAGCAGTCCCCTGCCGCCGCCACCGTCGCCTTCCCCAGCAGCGGCGGCTGGACGACAGCGCCGTCACTGGTTGGATTGGAGCTGGCGGCTCAGACGGGACACCCTGGGGTGGGGGAGGGGGGAGGAAGGGTGTGGGAAAGGGGGAGGTCAGCTCTGGGCGGGCACTCGGGGGACCCGGCGCTGCCCCCTCCAGCAGCAGCAGCACAGCAGCATCCACAGCCGCCGCCGCAGTCTGAGCGGCCGCAGCAGAGCGAGCGCGAGCTTCACCAGCTCCGCGCGGCGGAGAGCAGAGGGGCGGCGGCGCCCCGCCCCAACCGAGCCGAGCAGAGCCGAGCGCGCAGCCGGGCCGCCGCCGCCGCCGCCTCGCAGATGCCATCACAGCAACAAAGAGCTCACTGAGCTGACAGCCACGGCGAGAGCTCGCCTGGAAGCCCTCCACGGGGCACGCTCCAGGAGCTGGGTGACAGCAGGAGGAAACGCTCCGGGGGTCTGGGGGAGGGGAGGGGACAGGAGATGGCCAAGAAGAGAAAGCCCCCCAGCATCAAGGGTGAGTTAACGCTCCATTCTCACCTCGCTCCATCCCACCTCCCACCCGCCGACCGCCCCTATGGCTAGCGTGTTTACATCCGGGCTTGGCCAAGTGGAAGGCTGCCTGCTGGGGAAGAGTTTTCCTTCTCCGGGAGGTGGGGAGAACTGCTGCACCTTCCTTTACCTCCAGGGAGACTCCGATAAGAGTTTGTCCCCTTTTTGTACCCCGGGGAAACCTGGAGACTCTTGTTCTCACCCCACCCCTTTCCCACTCCAAGAGCTTGTGTATCTGTTGCACCTTACCCCCTCAGGGCAGTGGGGGAGAGAAGCGACTCGGGTCCTCGGGTCTTAACCTTTTCGGAATCAGGCTGTGTGTGTGTGTGTGTGTGTGTGTGTGTGTGTGTGTGTGTGTGTGTGTGTGTGTGTGTGTGTGTATGAGAGAGAGAGTTTTTCGAGGTGTCTCTCTACTACTCTCTCCCAACCTCCCTCCTCCCTCCGTCCCTTCATCCCAGGGTGACAAGTTCTGCATCCATTTTCCCAACCTCCAGCCTCAAGATAAGATAGGAGCTGCCCGGCTCTCCTTTTCCCTCATGGTCAAGGGGATTTGCTACGAGTCGGGTCCCTGCAGGCTTTTCCCCTCTTCCCGACTTGCTGAGGCGGGCAGTGACTCCCGTTGTTGAGGCGGGCCCCTGTTGCTCCTTTGGAACCAGGGTTTCTAAAGTTGGAAAGTTCAGAGGGGAGAAGCGCTGGCAGGGAGGATAAGGATGAGCTTATTGCCGGGGCTACTTCAGGCATCGCGGCGTGGTCGGGAGCTGGACTCTGGAGGGAGCCTCGTAGGCGGCGTCCAGCAGGAGCGGGGTATCCCGGACTCGCCCAGCGCCGCGCGGCGCGCAGGGAGCTGGTGCACTTGCCGCCCGCGGCCGCAGCTCGGACTAGCAGAGGTCGCCGCTGACCGGCTGCCTAGCGCTTCGACTCTCGCGCTGGGGAGCTAGCGGTGGCGGAGAGGTGGTCTGCAGCACTGCAGAGAGGTGGAAACCAGCTCGGCACCATGCGCCGTGAGGAAGCTTGTGCCGGAGGAACTGCACCAGAGCTTGGTGGGAAGGAGGAAGCAGTGGCGTTTGAAGTTGGATTTCAACCCAACGGGCCTGATAGCCCGGAAGGCGGAGATTTATCGCGCCTTGGGGTTTAATAACACAGGACCACACTCTGAGATGCGAAGGGATGTACTCGAAAATATAGGTTAGGTTTGCAGCAGCGCGCCAGGCTTTGGCTTGCTGCTTCCTTTTTTTCCCCCAGGTCTTGCTTGTGGGAGCTTAGCTCTACTCTAGAGGTCACTAGGGGGACACAACTTTATCTTGGTGCTTCAGCTTGCCTTTTAATTGCCGCGGAGTACTCAAATCACTTATTGGAAAGGGTTTCAAACCATGATCCTTAATCTTTTAGAAGATGTTGCTACGAAACACCCAGGATTTTCTCTTTTCTGGTCGAAAATATAATAAATATATAATTTTAGTGCAAATTTCCTTAAAAATAATACAGCTCCTGTAAAATAGAAAAGGCCTTAAACTTGATTTTTTTCTCTCCCAGTGAATTAGTACATGTTTACAGTGGTAGACGACTAAAGAAAGAAAGAGAGAATATATTCATATATTCATCTACAAACAATTTTCTTATGACAATCTCAAAGAATTAGTCTAAACCCAGATTGACAGGGTGCCTTAGCTGCACTTTTGGTTCGCTCCTTTTTATGGAACCAGCACCATGAATGAAACAGAAGGATTGGTTTTCAGCACTGCTGAACGGCTATCCATTGGCAGAAATACATTTCATACCCACCCCAAACCTTGCAGATTGTAAATGATCCATGAAGAGTGGAAAAATTTTCCCAGTTTTACAATACATGCTAGTTGGAGACAGTCTTACCCTGAAATTAATCTTGGTAGGCATGCAAAAAGATACAATTGAGGCCAAATTAATAAGTGAACTAGTATAACAGTTTGATGAAACATATCTTATTACTCAGTTTAGTTCAGTCGCTCAGTCGTGTCCGACTCTTTGCGACCCCATGAATTGCAGCACGCCAGGCCTCTCTGTCCATCACCAACTCCTGGAGTCTACCCAAACCCATGTCCATCGAGTCGGTGATGCCATCCAACCATCTCATCCTCTGTCGTCCCCTTCTCCTCCCGCCCCCAATCCTACCCAGCATTAGGGTCTTTTCCAATGAGTCAACCCTTCGCATGAGGTGGCCAAAGTATTGGAGTTTCAGCTTCAACATCAGACCTTCCAGTGAACACCCAGGATTGATCTCTTTTAGGATGGATTGATTGGATCTCCTTGCAGTCCAAGGGACTCTCAAGAGTCTTCTCCAACACCACAGTTCAAAAGCATCAATTCTTCGGCGTTCAGCTTTCTTCACTGTCCAACTCTCCCATCCATACATGACCACTGGAAAAACCATAGCCTTGACTAGACGGACTTTTGTTGGCAAAGTAATGTCTCTGCTTTTAAATATACTACCCACCCCCAAAACAAAGAAGTTTTTGATTTGTAAGCTGAGATAGGATTGTATTTTCTTGAATTTAACTAGACAGTGAACTAATTGAAGAGCAGCGATTAATAGAGTTTTGTCATTTAAATGTTGAGTTCTTTTGGAGGAATTAATAACCAGGCTTTCCTAGGAAATGTCTAAAGAAAGTTTATTGTAGTTCTTTAAAAATAAGGTTTTCTCGTACTACATGTTTTCCTTAAAAGTTTTGTTATTTAGCTCGTACTGATTTGTGTTTTTTTTTCTCTCTCTACTAATGCTGAGTTTCTGTCTTTTTCTTTAAACCAGATTGCCATTTCTTTCTTAGAAGGAAAGAAACCTTGGAGAAAATCCTTGGAGTTTCCCTTTAGCAAAGCACAATTAATTGTGATAGTTCAAAGTCAAGCCCAGGAAGTTGGAATCCATTAATTTGCCTCAATGTTGCCTTTTAAGAGGAGCGCTCCACAAAAGCATCTGACTGCTGGCTTGCTGAACTGCTCCCAGACATCTGCTCTAAGCTACAACCAGCTTAAACTGGGACTGCCTGATAGAAAACCAAACTGCTAAATGCTAGGGCATTTTTGTTTGCCAGTTTAGTTTTTTGGCAGGCTGGGGTGAACTTTGTGAGTAATAAACTATAGGTTTAGCAACATCCCACCTGTGTTGGTTATCCTCTACCCAGAGCTGTTTTCTCTGCTTAGCTACGCTGTGTGCCGGGAAAGATGATTTGTTAGAGCATGTGACAGGCAAGTTGCTCATTGGCTCCTGTAGTCCTTGCAACAGACACTACACATCTAGAAAGCTAGAAATTGGCCAGAGGGAAATAGTCTTTTAATATTGACAGAAGATACTAGCCTTCATTTGTGGCACTCATTAAAAGACATTTTATAAAATGACTTTTATAAAAGAATATTTGTCAATCCAATATTTATAATATTTTAATGAAAAGATATGCTGTAGTCCATTTCAATAAAAGTCTTATAAACATAGATTAGTTACATTGATTATAGTGATACTAACCCTCCTCCCCCAGTATTATTAGTACAATGATTCTCACTCACATTTAAAAGTTAAGTTATGCTTTTAGATTCATCTATTTATGCATTCATTCAGCAATTTTATTGACTACTGGATATGTACTAGGTTCTGTGCAAAACTAGGGATGCATTGATAAACATGATACCCAATGAAGGGTATATTAAGAGGGAGACTTGGAAAAACTAGGTAAACAAATATATGAATAAGAAAGTTTTACAATGATTAATATCATGAAAATAAAATAAGACATATTCTGGAAAGTGATTGGGAGGTTACTTTATTTTATTTTGTGTGTGTGTGAGGTTACTTTAGATTGTGACATTTGAGCTGGGAACCAAATGAGTAATTTACCTGCCAAGAGCTAGAACATGGCATTGCAAGCCTTAAGGCAGGAATGAGGTTGTGGCTTGGCACATTCAAATACGACAGAACTGCCAGTTTGGCTGGAGTGCAGTATGTTAGGTAGAGACGGGTAGGGAGAGGCCAGACTTTCTGGACCCTAAATAGGAGTTAGATTTTAGTTTAAGTGCAGTGAGAAGCCTATTGGATGCTCACTAGATGTTTAGGGCTTCATTCTTATCCTTGAGGATGGTTTAAGGGAGAGCAGCTTTCCTACGTCAACACCCTAGGCCGAGTAAGGTCCATACCCAATGAACTTCATTTTTCTAAAAGGTCTAATTATAATCAAGGAACTGAGGCCCCCTGCTGAGAGCCCTCTTACCTGCAATATTTGGGGCTGAGATGTTGATAGCATTTCTAGGAATCTCTGCTTAAGGAAACAATTCTAAAGAGAATGAGGACTATTAATAATTCAATGTTTTGGTAAAAGTTAATCATCATCCCCATTCCCCATCCCCCAACAATCCTTTCAAAGCAAGTAAATCTTAGGAAAAGCATATTGTAATGGTAGAAGGGAGGAGTACAAAGAGCCTAGAACATTACTGTGCAGTAGGCGGAATGTGGAAGGCAGCACGAGAGGCTCCTAGGTAACGGAAAGGGGTCCGTGAAAGAAGAGTGATGCTTGGAAAGGGGACATGAGAAAGCCTCTGAGACAACATCAGCCAGTTCGTGATTTTGCCAAGAGAAGCAGAAGCCTGATGTGAGAGTGTGCCAAGAGAAACACTCTAATTCAAGCACAAAGGAAGTTCAAATCAGGATATCTTTATGCTTTTGACTGCTTTTTACTCGTGAAGCATTTATAACAATAAAAGCACACAGGCTTTTAAAAAAGCTCTTTGATTTTACTTATTATTAGGTAGCTCTTATGGATTATAAACCTCACAGATGAAAATAGCATAAAAAAAAGTAGTGATAAAAACTGCTATTTGTTGGAGGTATCTGCTTGACATCTAATTAGCAGGGAAATTATACTCTTGGGTCTCTATCTTGCTGTGGAGATGCTGGCAGTGGGGAAGGGGGCAGGAGATTGGGTCTGTTGGATGATTTTCTGCCCCATAAGCATTTATTCCTAGAAGGTGCCATGATATTTAGAAGACATGTAAATCGTAATTTTAAAGCCCTCCACTGTCTCTCCCACCTTCACCTGTCTGCTTTTTTGCCAGCAATTAATAATGAAAACTATGTTAAGAATTTTTGTAGCTTCAGGACATCGTTTAGTCCCCTCTCCCTGTTTTCTTTGTGCTCCAATGGACTCTTGAGGCTGGCAGGGCTGGTAGTACTCAGGGATTATGTAACTAAGAATGGATTTGGTCCTTAGTGGTACTGTAACACAATGTGTTTATGACATCAGATTTTTTTCATAGAATTGAGAGTCATAGTAGGTTAGAGTTAAAAGAAAGGCTCAGTGTTGTTAGAGTTAGTGGAGGAATGCTATAGTAAGAGGTGAGTAATGCTGTCAAATATGAATAGTCTATATAAGGAATTTGGTCAAGTGTATTATTTGTAATTGCATATTATATATAAGTCAGGATATGTCTCTCTCTATAGACATATATATGAGCATATATCTAGAGAGAGAGATGTATATAGGCATATCTTGATATATATATAAACTAGAGCTCAGTTCCCAAAGTAAATTCAGATTTCACTCTGTAAATGCGAGTGTGATCATGTCTGCATTTTACATATAAGGAAATTGAGACACAAAGATATTAGGGACTTTCTTGGGGTCTAAGAATAAATTATGTACTGTGGATAAAGGCATAACCAAGCTGTATGACACACTCTCCTATGACTATGTTCAGTGTTTTTTTAAATTAATTTATTTATTTTAATTAGAGGCTAACTACTTTACAATGTTGTAGTGGTTTTTTGCTGCACACTGACATGAATCAGCCACGGGAGTACATCTGTTCCTCATCCTGAACCCCCCTCCCACCTCCCTCCCTTCCCATCCCTCAGGGTTGTCCCAGTGCACCGGCTTTGACTGCCCTGTTTCATGCATCAAACTTGGACTGGTCATCTGTTTCACATCTGGTAATATACATGTTTCAATGCTATTCTCTCAAATCATCCCACCCTTGCCTTCTTCCACAGAGTCCAAAAGTCTGTTCTTTATATCTGTGTCTCTTTCGCTGTCTTTCATATAGGGTCATTACCATCTTTCTAAATTCCATATATATACATTATTATAATGTATTGGTGTTTTTCTTTCTGACTTACTTCACTCTGTGTAATAGGCTCCAGTTTCATCCATCTCATTAGAACTGATTCAAATGTGTTCTTTTTAATAGCTGAGTTATATTCAGTGTTTTAATACCTGTTCACTTTCCTCAAGATCTCTCAAGTCTAACATAGAAAGGGAGATCAATTTTGCTTTTTCATGCTGAATCAAGAGGATGATACTCTTTCCTCAGAAGTATCACAACTTTATTGTTTGTGATCCACTTTTAAAATTAGAAATACATTGCTAACAAAGTATGCTAACTGCTCACAAATGCTACAGTAATATTGTACAGAGGTTTTAGGGCCTCTCTAGAGATAGGGAGGCCAGACAAGTGAACAAATATTCTCATTTTTTGAAGTGGTATAAGTTGGAAAAGATGCATGTGGGTCACCTCTGAGGTAGATTCAAGTCATTTTGCCATTCACGCGGAAAGCCATTTGACTGCTGTGGTAGCTAGCCTTTAAGATGGCTTCAGTGTTTTCTGCCTACTGGTGTTCACACCCTTACATACTCCCATCCCACACTGAATTGGGGCAGACCTGTGTGACCTGTAGAGGATGGTGGAAGGCTATGCTGTACATAAAGACATGGTGGCTTCTGTCTTGCTCTTGTATATCTGGTGCTCTCTTATATTGCTTACTTTGGGGAAGACCAGCTGCCACGTTGTGAAAGCACTCAGGCATTCTGGTGGAGAGGTCCATGTGGGAAAGAACTGAGGCCTCCTGCTAAGAGCCAACTCCAGCTTGCCCATCTTGTGCACAATCTACCTTAGAAACAGACCCTCTAGCCCAGTTAAGCCTTCAGGTGTCTATAGCCTTAGCCAACATCTAACTGAACGTCATGAGAAATCCTTACCTAGGTCTACCCAACCAGCCTACTTTTGGATTCCAATATTGCAGAAACAGTGAGAGATGGTAAATGGTTACTGTTGTGCTGAGACACTAAAATTTGTTACACAACATTGGATAATGAATATATCTGTGGTTCACTACTTTTGTACCTTTATCTTGGGAGGTAGGGACCCTCTTATTGTTGTGTAAATAGTAGGGGAGACCGTGTATGTGTGAAAAAACATATGTATTTTTAAAACTTTCCACTACAATAATTTACTTATTTATATACTTTCTATATGTAAAAGATTAATATATCATTATTAATCTTTATATTTACATATCTTTTATACATAAATGATTAATTTTCTTATTTATATAATTACTCGAGGGTTTCCCCTAAGCTAGCTGCTACTTCCAGGCTCCTGGGAATAAAAGGAACACTGAATTCACAATCTTCATTACTAGTCTTGGCATTGGCCCTGAATCTTAGTTCTCTTTATTACTTCAGAGAGCTGGGCTGAAAACCTGAAGTTCTCTTTTCGCTGTTTCCCTTAAGTTCCTTTTAGCAGCTTGATTCCTTCTCCTCCACTTCTTTGGTTGGTCCTCATTTCTACCCTCTATAGTTCACTTGGTTTGGCAGGTACCTTCCAAATAAAAGCCCCACCAAACGAAAAAATGAGAGAGATAGACTACAAATGCCCTCCAAGTCCTCCAACAGCCCTCCAAACCGAAAAGACAAAAAGTCCCTTAAAAACTAAAATCTCCCAATAAACCCTTCTCCAGCTCTATTTATCTACTTCTCCCTACCAAGGAGTCCCCGCCCGCTCCCAGCCCAACTTGTCCCTTAATGTATAACAAGGAAAGTGAGAAAGAGGATAAAGTAAACATGAGGAAGCCTGCGATTCCTTCTACTTCAGTGTAGAATACTAGTGTGCTTTATTTCAGCCCCTCACTCATGTCTTCATTCACTTGACAAATATTAACTGAAGACTTACTCTGTGCTAGAAGTGTATTTGGAATACAAAATGGAGCCTTTAGGTAGGGAAGACAGTTCAGTTCAGTTCAGTCACTCAGTCATGTCCGACTCTTTGCGACCCCATGAATCGCAGCATGCTAGGCCTCCTTGTCCATCACCAACTCCTGGAGTTTACTCAAACCCATGTCCATCGAGTCAGTAATGCCATCCAATCATCTCATCCTCTGTCATCCCCTTCTCCTCCTGCCCCTAATCCTTCCCAGCATTAGGGTCTTTTCCAATGAGTCAACTCTTCTCATAAGGTGGCCAAAGTATTGGAGTTTCAGCTTCAACATCAGTCCTTCCAATGAACACTCAGGACTGATCTCCTTTAGGATGGACTGGTTGGATCTTCTTGCAATCCAAGGGACTCTCAAGAGTCTTCTGCAACACCACAGTTCAAAAGCATCAATTCTTCGGCACTCAGCTTTCTTCACCGTCCAACTCTCACATTCTTACATGACCACGGGAAAAACCATAGCCTTGACTAGACAGACCTTTGTTGGCAAAGTAATGTCTCTGCTTTTAAATATGCTATCTATGTTGGTCACAACTTTCCTTCCAAGGAGCAAGCATCTTTTAATTTCATGGCTGCAATCACCATTAGCAGTGATTTTGGAGCCCAAAATAAAGTCTGACACTGTTTCCACTGTTTCCCCATCTATTTTCCATGAAGTGATGGGACCAGATGCCATGATCTTGGTTTTCTGAATGTTGAGTTTTAAGCCAACTTTTTCACTCTCCTCTTTCACTTTCATCAAGAGGCTCTTTAGTTCTTCTTCACTTTCTGCCATAAGGGTGGTGTCATCTGCATATCTGAGGTTATTATACTTCTCCCGGCAATCTTGATTTCAGCTTGTGCTTCTTCCAGCCCAGCATTTCTCATGATGTACTCTGCATATAAGTTAAATAAACAGGGTGACAATATACAGCCTTGATGTACTCCTTTTCCTATTTGGAACCAGTCTGTTGTTCCATGTCCAGTTCTAACTGTTGCTTCCTGACCTGCGTACAGGTTTCTCAAGAGACAGGTCAGATGGTCTGGTATTCCCATTTCTTTCAAAATTTTCCACAGTTTATTGTGATCCACACAGTCAAAGGCTTTGGCATAGTCAATAAAGCAGAAATAGATGTTTTTCTGGAACTCTCTTGCTTTTTCGATGATCCAGCAGATGTTGGCAATTTGATCTCTGGTTCTTCTGCCTTTTCTAAAACCAGCTTGAACATCTGGAAGTTCACGGTTCCTGTACTGTTGAAGCCTGGCTTGGAGAATTTTAAGCATTAGTTTACTAGCGTGTGAGATGAGTGCAATTGTGCGGTAGTTTGAGCATTCTTTGGCATTGCCTTTCTTTGGGATTGGAATGAAAACTGACCTTTTCATGAATAAACTGTTGAGATTAAAAATTGAAATGTACTATGAGGAAAAAAATAGAGCATAGTATGGGGGATTTGGAGGGCTGGTGATGGTCTGATGAGGGAGGGTGAGCTATTAATAGGATGGTTAGGTAGACCTAATTGGAAACAATATTAAAGGAGACAAAGTAGTTTTTATGGAGGAGGAAGAATCTTTCAGAAAGAGAGAAAAGCCAGTGCAAAGACCCACTGGTGAGAGTATACTGGCATGTTTGATACACAGAAAGGAGAGTGAGTGAAATTAGTAAAGAGAATAGAAATAGGAAAGGGGAGCAGAAAAGGGAGGGAGGACTAGATCACGTAGGGCCCTACAGGCAATTTTAAAGACTTTGACTTTAATCCTCAGTGAAATGGGGCATCATTGAAGGTTTTGAACAAAGGAATAATAGGCTCTGATTGACAATTTGAGAAGAATTGCTGTGGCTACCATGTCGAAAATATCCTCTGGGGCAAGAGAGAAGCTAAAAGACCAGTAAAGAGTCTTGCAATATTTCAGTTGAGAAATGATGGTGGCAACTATCAGGGTGGTAGCAGTGGAAGACCTGAGAAATAGAAAGACACGGAATATATTTTGAGGATGGAGCTAATATGGTTTCTGGAACTAACAGGCTGTGTGAGAGAAAGATATGAGTCATGGATGATTCCATAGTTTGTAACCTGAGCTACTAATAGGATGGAGTTGTGGTCAGCTGGTATTGGAAGGTTGCGGATGGGGCAAGTTTAGTGAGAAAGGAGTTCAGTTTTTGTTTTTGTTTTTTTTTTAGGAGATCAGTTTTGGACACATTTGAGTTGAAGTGTTCATTTGATATTCAAGTGGAGATGACAAGTAGGAGGTCAGACACATGAATCTGGAGTCTGGGGCAGAGGCTGGGCTGATGATGTGAATTTGGGAGACATTGGCACCTAGGTGGTGTTTAAGACCTTGGGCTGAATAACTTCCTGGCAAGTGAATGTAGGCTGAGAGACGTGATCTAAGCCCAAGGTTACTGCATTATTAAGAGGGAAGGGAGATGGAGTGGGCTGGTAAAGGAGATTCAGCAATAGCAACTGGTGAGTAAGGGGAAAGTCAAGAGTGTGAGGGGTCCCAGAGCCAAGGGAGAAAGTGTATCGAAGTGGAAAAGAATAATCGAAATGGAAAAGAATAATCGACTGTGTCAAATGCTGCTGATGAAGTAACATGAGGGTTGAGAAGTGACCACGGCATTCATTACTGTGAAGGTTACTGAAGACCTTAACAAGGGCAGTTGGAATAGGTCAACAGAGAATGGGAGGAGAAGAATTGGAGACATCAGAGTCAACTCTTTTGAGGGGTTTTGTGGCAAAGGGAGCAAAGAAATGGTGCTGTGGTTGGGAGCAGTAGTCATCAAGAAAAAAGAAAACATTTTTAAGGTGGGGGAAATGATGGCAGTTTCATTCCTTTTTTTTTGTCATCATTTGCTTTGTGAGGTGGTCTTTAACATCTCTTTCACTATTTTTTTTAAGCCATTGAACTGTACATTTTTTAAAAAAATGGATTTGTTTATTTTTGGCTGCATTGGGTCTTTGTTGTTGCACTTGGGCTTTTCTCTAATTGCAGCGAGTGGGGCTACTCTCTAGTTGTGGTGTTTAGGCTTCTCATTGCGGTGGCTTCTCTGGTTGCAGAGCATGGGCTTTAGGGTGCATGAGTTTAGTTGCCCCACTGCATGTGGAATCTTCCCAGAGCAGGGATGGAACCGTGTCCCCTGCATTGGCAGGCAGATTCTTAACCATTGGACCACCAGGGAAGCCCTTTTTTTCACTATTTTAAATTTTGGCTGCTTTCTAGGACAATTTCTTGGGGAGATACGGAGGGAATTAATGTACAATGATTTTGTATTAGTTATAAGGATGTTTCTTTTTTGTCTTTTACTTCTGTAAACAGATTATCTTTAAAGACATTAAATATAGTATGAGAAGAGAAATAGAAATGGATTTCCTGATGAAATATTTAATAAAATATACCGCAGTAGAAGAAAGTTGCCGTGAGAGGAAAGTTTGCCAGTCATCATGTTGCTGACTGTAGCAGTCCATTCTGTCAGCTGGAAAGCTCAGAAGGAACTAAGGAAAAGTTTAAAAATATTTTGTGTAGCGGCAAGCCGGGTCGTTCTTGACCAGAGGCAATTATGCAGTGTCTTGAAGACATTTTTGATTGTCATGACTGGGGTGATGCTATTGGTTTCTGGTGGGTAGAGACCAGGGATGATGCTAAACATTCTGTAATGCCCAGGACAGCCCTCACAACAAAGAATTATCTGGTTCAAATTGTCAACAGTGCCGAGGTCAAGAAATCCTGGAATAGCCCCATCATTTTTCCATTCTTTCAGAGAGAAGCTAGCAAGCTCCTTCTGAAAGAGACTGTTTAACTGATCCCATTGTTCTACGTTTAAACGAGGCACAGCTGTTTAAAAATTAAATTCAAATAAAGACAGGTTTTTTTCTTTTTGCCTTTGCTTTCTCTTCCCACCTCCCTGTCCTGCCTTCTGTTGGTTCCCCTCATATTTTACTATTTTTATAAACTTGCACTGTTTCCCATCGGGCCCATGACATTAGAGGGACATTAAAGTTATGGTAAAAAAAAATCCTTGAAAGAAAAACACCAATACAGTATACTAACTCATATATATGGTATTTAGTTAATTGTTAAAGATAACCCTGTATGCAAGACATCAAAAGAGACACAGATAAATAGAACAGTATTATGGACTCTATGGGAGAGGGCGAGGGCAGAATGATACGGGAGAAAGGCACTGAAGTATGTAAATTACCATACGTGAAACGAATTGCCAGTCCAGGTTTGATGCATGATACAGGGTGCTTGGGGCTGGTGCACCGGGATGACCCAGAGGGATGGGGTGGGGAGGGAGGTGGGAGGGAGTTTCTGGAAGGGGAAAACATGTACACCCATGGTGGATTCATGTCAATGTATGGCAAAACAAATACAATATTGTAAAGTTAAAAAATATATAAATAAACTAATTTAAAACAAAAAAAAACAAAGAAACAAAAAAATCCTTGATTCAGTTGGGGAACCACAATTTTATATTGCTGATTCCTATTCTGCATCCGACAGTTTTTTAAAAGAAATAATCAAGAATAGGATGATTTGTTAAGCTCTAGCTCTTTAATGAGAAAGGCTAGGTGGCCTCCCAGCCATCTTTTCTGTGGCCTCTTTTGACCATTAGGACTTCAGGGGAAAGCTGCACAGTCCTACTGCCAATGTGTGCATTATCTGACAAGGAAGACTCTGAACTAAGTCAGGACTGTCCTAAGTGCTTGTTGAGTGAAAGGATGAAAAATTTTAAATCCAGTTTTGTAAGAAGCAATTTAAAGTTTATGTATTTAAAAAACTTGAAGGACAGGTTCTTTATGTACATTTTGCAGTTCACTGGATTGTGTTTGAGTGTCCAAATCCAGAGATAAAAGTAAGATTTTTGAATTGACATTAAAAGTTTATTAAAAGTGTATTATCACTCGAGGCTTGCCCTACAAAAAAATTCAAAAGTCATTTTGAAGTTAGCCTATATACATTTTGTAAGTATTAGTTTAAGAATATCATAAAATTATAAAAAACTATAAAAGCTACTTAATGAACATTCATACTTCACAAGTTCTGATATTAACAGTATTTTTCACTTTGAATTAAGTTCCTGTTTCTTTTTATGTACTGTTCTCATACTCTTATTCACACTTACTTTGTTTGGCTGCACAAAAATGTTATCATTCTTTTTCCACGGCAATGACTTTGCTTCTGCTGATTTAACAACTTTACTGTAGTGAAAGAATATCTATGACTAAAAAAGAAGCATTATGTTATTTAAAAAAGATCTTTGTTCATAAATAAACCTGTCCAGGGACATCTTAGTTGTGTAAGGTAGGACAGACTTAAAGTTATAAAGAATAGTGTTGACATATACCTATGGCTGATTCATGTTAATATATGGCAGAAACCAACACAATATTGTAAAGCAATTATCCTCCAATTAAAAATAAATAAATTTAAATTAAAAAAAGAATAACACTGGAATTCATCCCTTCTCTTGCCCTTCTTAGCCCTTAAGAAAGACTTATATTCAAATACATACAACAGAAATTCTGCATTGAATAATTATCATACTTCTCACACACAAACTTTATTTAGTAATCTATAGACACAACCCAAAGGCAAAAAGATATGTGGTTCACATGCCAAATTCTAAGGTCAAGACTGGTTATGTTTTAACCTCTGTAAATTCTCTCTACCTGATTCTGAACCAATGCCTTAAATATGATGGATAAGCAAATTAATTAACTATACATAAGTTTATCTGGATCAAGAGAGGCATGGAACCTATTTAAACCATTTGGCAAACAAGCCATTTTTAAGTTTTTGGCAGCATTAAATGGTAGAAAAGTATATTAATTAGAAATAACTTACTAAAACAAGCCTTTGAAGAATTCTAATGGCAATATTTTTAGTTAATTGTTTTTATTATGTTAAAGGAATAGAATATCTTTTGAATATTGAGAACTTTCATGAGTCTAGACTTTCCTCCAGTTGGTCCTATTTAGTGTGGTTTTATGTTACATCTTGTATTTCTGAAAACTGGGTTTTTGTATGTACTAAGGCTGAAGAACCTTGAGAATGGCCGCTGGCAGACCAGAGGTCCAGTCAACCATCAAGAATCCCTCAGGGATGGGAAGTTGGCTCGATGGTATCCTTGAGTAACTTGAGGTTAGGGCTCTCTATGAGGAATTTCCTCGTGTAGGGAGGAATAAGCATGTAGTCTTTTCATTCCTTTAGATATGCTAAAATTTTTTTCTTGGAATTATCCAGACCCTGAGATAGCTCTTTATCTAGCTTATTATTTTGACCCCACATAGACGTGCTTTTGCTGATTTGTGTTTAGCTATTGTAGTGCTGACTGGCATTGAAAAACTTGACATATGAAATCATATGAAGTTCAAGGATGTATGTCTCATGCTGATCACTATTTTATGAAGTATCTGCATTATGAGTACCCGATGAAGAAGTTTTTCTGAGTGTCACTAGCTAACAATAGACAAAGTAAGTCATGAAACTCATTGAGTTTCCCATATGGGTAAACAGCTTGTTGTTGTTCAGTCACCAAGTCATGACCAACTCTTTGTGACTGCATGGACTGAAGCACTCCAGGCTTCACTGTCCCTCACCATCTCCTGGAATTTGCCCAAGTTCATGTACATTGAATTGGTAATACTGCCCAACCATCTCATCATCTGTTGCCTCCTTCTCTTTCTTCCTTCAATCTTTCCTAGCATCAGGGTCTTTTCCAATGAGTTAGCTGTTCGCATCAGGTGACCAAAGTATTGGTGCTTCAGCTTCGCATCTGTTCTTCTGATATACCATGGTGTTTCAGGCTTGATTTCCTCTAAGATCGACTGGTTTGATTTCCTTGCTTTCCAAGGGACTCGCAAGAGTATTCTCCAGCACCACAGTTGAAAACATCAATTCTTCAGCGCTCTGCTTTTTTCACTGTCCAGCTCTCACATCCATACATGACTACTGGAAAGACCATAGCCTTGACCATATGGACCTCTGTTGGCCAAGTGCTGTCTTTGCTTTTTAATGCACAGTCTAGGTTTGTCTCAGCCTTCCTACCAAGAAGCAATCATTTTCTAAGTCCATGGCTGCAGTTACCATCCGTAGAGCCCAAGAAGAGGAAATCTGTCACTACTTCCACCTTTTCCTCTTCTATTTGCCATGAAGTGAAGGGACTGGATGCCATGATCTTAGTTATTTTAAGCTAGGAAGGGTAGCTTGGAAGCTCAAAACTGAGAATGAGCCCACTTCTTACATAAGACTATGGAATCATAAATTATGCATTTGTGAATTAATTTTGTTTTTCATATCTTTATTCTTCTTTCCTGTCATCATCTTTCTATATATACTTTGTTTTGTTGAAATGTATGTAGTTTTATAAACTACTTTAAATCTTCTTTGAAACAAGATGAATTATAAACAAATTAATGTTGGCTAAGGCTAACTTTATAGAAATTAAATAATCTACTCAAAGATATTAACTAGTAAAGAATGTGCATTTAAACCTAGATGTAGCCTCAATCAATTTTTTTTTTGCCTATAGTAAAACAAAGGATCTCGTTGTCCTAATCCAACTTTTCATTTGCAAGTTACACTAGTTTTGTTCATATATAATTTTCTATAGTTGAGGTTTTATTTATCATCACCTTTATCCACTTGGCTGCACAAGCGGAGAATCTGGAGTCATCTTTGACTCTCTTTTACTGGCCTCTGCTCAAGCAAATGAAGTTGGTCATTACTATTGATCCTGATAGTATCTACTTTTCTTTACCTTCACTGTCACAGATATAATTCAGCAGTCCTCATTTCTAGTATGGATTAGAACTACCTATACACTAAAAGTGGAGAAGGAAATGGCAACCCACTCCAGTATTCTTGCCTAGAGAATCCTAGGGACGGGGGAGCCTGGTGGGCTGCAGTCTATGGGGTCGCACAGAGTCGGACACGACTGAGGTGACTTAGCAGCAGCAGCAACATACACTAAAAGGTCTCTTTGCATAAGGCCTAAATCATCTCTTAAGTTATTTTTCACAGTATTGCAGATATGCTACTACCAACATGCATGTTTGATCATTTCACAGTCCTAAAGTAATGGCCCTCCATCACCTCTACCCAGGACAAAAATTGAAATTCCGCACCAGGGTATATCAAACTCTCTAGAATCTGACCCATCAGAACCTTTCCTGCTTCATCTTTTCCACACCATCCTAAATTTAATGACCCACAATTCTACTACTGAGGACCACACACATTCTTTTATGCTTCCTCTGCCTTTGTGATGTTGTGTGTGTGTGTGTGTGTGTGTGTAATGCTGAAAATTCCTATTTATCCTTCAAACCTCAGCACAATGTCACTACTATGCTAAACTTTCATCTTCATCTTCCCCTTTGACACTGCCTACAAGCACAGTTAAACTTTTCCTCTTTGCTTCCCCCATTACATCTTCCACTTAAGTCTATTCGTCCTCCTATATTGATTTAAGATTTACAGTGTAGAGTTTATTTGTCCATCTCCTTTCTCAGTTCTCCAGGGGATCTTTAGTCATACCTTTGCCCTGAAGCAAAAGGAACCAAAAGCCTGACAGGAAATCAGTCACTGGCTTAACATCCCAGGGTCAAAGTATCACTGTAGCTTACCCTGCCTCCCATTATCTTGGTAATATTATAGGGAAGTGTGTTTCAGGCATGAGAGAACAGTTCCCTGTGCTCATGTAAGTCTGCTAGAAACTGTTCTTTCCTAGGGCTGCTTATAATCTTCCTGTGTCTTGAATTAATTTTCCTGAATCAAACCTGGCTTTCTGTAAGTTGTCACCTGTCTGGAGTTGGTCTTGAGTTTTATGGGATTGCACCAAAGGGACTTTGCCATGTGCCTGTTTGTTGTTCTTTCTGTCTGGAGTTGGTCTTGAGTTTTATGGGATTGCACCAAAGGGACTTTGCCATGTGCCTGTTTGTTGTTCTTTCCTGTAGGTTTCTTCATAGATACCAACCACTAGACTATGAACACCTTGAGGGTCCTGATTGTGTGATATTTATCCTTTAATCTAAAATGTCTAGTATAATTCTGGATATATTACAGAAATCTATGGACAGAGGAGCCTGTTAGGCTACAAGTCCAGTTCAGTTCAGTTTGGTCACTCAGTCATGTCCGACTCTTTGCGACCCAATGGGCTGCAGCACGCCAGGCTTCCCTGTCCATCACCAACTCCCAGAGCAGCTCAAACTCATGTCCATCGAGTTGGTGATGCCATCCAACCATCTCATCCTCTGTCATCCCCTTCTCCTCCTGACCTCAATCTTTCCCAGCATTAGGGTCTTTTCCAATGAGTCAGTTCTTCGCATCAGGTGGCCAAAGTATTGGAGCTTCTAACTATCTCCCTCAAAATACTGGAGGGAGGAAAGAGAAAATATCTTTTCAGATACCTCCCTCTTTTCCTCCCTCCCTCCCTTCTTTTGTTATAAGTATTTTCTAATTTTGGGTCAGTCTTGTTTAACAAAAAGGAATTTATTAAAAATTATTTCATTAAAAATTGCAGATATATAATATCAAATTAATTTTAAGAGTTGGCAGATGAATTTATATGTTTGTGTTAACTTTATATGTCTCACTTTGAAATTTGGGGCAAAATATTATAATACATTGAAAAACCAACTTGATTCTTATGTTGTTATTAAAATTGTGACTTTAATAATCTTTTTTACTAAAATGATTTAAAAGAAAACGGTACCACAGCCTCTTTACCTGTTTCTGTTGCATTGCCAATTTTCTTCCAAGGTATAGCACCTTTATAATTGTTAACTCAGTAATCTTAAAGAGGTAGGGAAGGTCTGCAGGTGTAATTTTTCCCATTTCTAAAATCGAGGCAGCATGGAGTTTTTGTTGCTTACTGTCAAATTACACATCACTCTATCATTACACTGTAACTTTTTGGCGGTGCTGCACAGCTTGTGGGATCTCAGTTTCCTATCCAGAGATTGAACTTGTACCAGGACAGTGAAAGCGCTGAATCCTAACTACTTAACTACCAGGGAATTTACATTTCATTGTAATTTTGAATGTCATTTTACATTTGACTTATGGACACTTTTAAAAAGTTGACCTGTCAACTTTTACAGGTTTTTCAATAATAATGTAAAATCTTTTGTACAACTTTTACAATAATAGTGAAATATTATTAAGATTGGAATTCAGCTTTTCTGTTGGTCTTATTATTATTTTTGTAGGCAGTTAGATATTATGCTAAGGTCAGGAAAATTTCTACCTTTTAACATTTCATTTGGAGACACCAATGACCTTTGGATCTGGCTTAGAAGACTCCACTGCTATGTTTAAACATGTTCTTTTTTTCCCTTTGGAACTTTACCTTTTCATTTCAATTTTTCAAAAGCTGATCTATTTCCATTTATGATGTCAGTTTTTCTTTTAATATTGATTAATTAGAAGCTGTGGCATGTACTTAGAAGTCATTAGAGTTAAAACTGAGTTAAAATCCTATGTTATCTATGCTAAAAGTGGGAAAGATTTTAGAAATTGTTTAGCTTAATTCCTTTTGAAGATAAGTAAACTTAGGCTTGGGCTTGCCAGGCTCAGAAGTAAAGAATCTACCTGCCAAACAAGACTTGGGTTCCATCCCTGGGTTGGGAAGGTCCCCTGGAGAAGGAAATGGCAACCCACTTGTTTCTTGCCTGAAGAATCCCCATGGACATAGAGGACCCTGGTGGGCTACAGTCCATGTGATTACAAAGGTTTGAACATGACTTAGCAACTAAATAGTAGCAGCAGCAGCAGCAGCAAATTTAGACTCAGGGAGGTTAAAATTACTTTTCCAAAGTTACACAGTCAGAACTCGTGCAAGCTTGGATTGAAATTCAGATCCGACGTTTAGTCAAATGTTGCTTTTCACCACATGCTCTGAAATTAGCTGTATTGTCTATGGATGATGTGGCAGATGGAGCAACAGAAGTCTTCCATTTATGACCTGGAATTAGAGTATTATTTTGAGTCAGAGTGGTGTATGTGTGTGCGTGCATGTGTGCGATTCTTTCAAACTCAGTGTTAACAGAAGAAAGGTGCTTTCACTTATCTTCAGTTCAGTTCAGTTCAGTTGCTCAGTGGTGTCTGACTCTTTGTGACCCCATGGACTGCAGCACGCCAGGCCTCCCTGTCCATCACCAACTCCTGGAGTTTACTCAAACTTATGTCCATTGAGTCGGTGATTCTTTCCAACCATCTCATCCTCCATCGTCCCCTTCTCCTCCTGCCATCAATCTTTCCCAGCATCAGGGTCTTTTCTAGTGAGTCGGTTCTTCGCATCAGGTGGCCAAAGTATTGGAGTTTCAGCTTCAGCATCAGTCCTTCCAATGAATATTCAGGACTGATTTCCTTTACGATGGACTGGATGGATCTCCTTGCTGTCCAAGGGACTCTCAAGAGTCTTTTCCAACACCACAGTTCAAAAACATCAATTCTTGGAAGGGGAAATCATGTACACCCATGGTGGATTCATGTCAATGTATGGAAAAACAAATACAATATTGTAAAGTTAAAAAAAATAGATAAATAAACTAATTTTTTAAAAAAAAGCATCAATTCATCGGCGCTCAGCTTTCTTTATAGTCCAGCTCTCACATCCATACATGACTACTGGAAAAACCATAGCCTTGACTAGGTGGACCTTTGTTGGCAAAGTAATGTCTTTGCTTTTTAATATGCTATCTAGGTTGGTAATAACTTTTCTTCCAAGGAGCAAGCGTCTTTTAATTTCATGGCTTCATTCACCATCTGCAGTGATTTTGGAGCCCAAGAAAATAAAGTCTGACACTGTTTCCACTGTTTCACCATCTATTTGCCTTGAAGTGATGGGACCATATGCCATGATCTTCATTTTCTGAATGTTGAGTTTTAAGCCACCTTTTTCACTCTGCTCTTTCACTTTCATCAAGAGGCTCTTTAGTTCTTCTTCACTTTCTGCTATAAGGGTGGTGTTATCTGCACATCTGAGGCTAGTGATATTTCTCCCAGCAACCTTGATTCCAGCTTGTGCTTCTTCCAGTCCAGCATTTCTCATGATGTACTCTGCATGTAAGTCAAATAAGCAGGGTGACGATATACAGCCTTGACGTACTCCTTTTCCTATTTGGAACCAGTCTGTTGTTCCATGTCCAGTTCTAACTGTTGCTTCCTAACCTGCATACAGGTTTCTCAGGAGGCAGGTCAGGTGGTCTGGTATTCCCTTCTCTTGAAGAATTTTCCAGAGTTTGTTGTGATCCACACAGTCAAAGGCTTTGGCATAGTCAATAAAGCAAAAATAGATGTTTTTCTGGAACTCTATTGCTTTTTTAATGATCTAACAGATGTTGGCAATTTGATCTCTGGTTCCTCTGCCTTTTCTAAAACCAGCTTGAACATCTGGAAGTTCATGGTTCCTGTACTATTGAAACCTGGCTTGGAGAATTTTGAGCATTACTTTGCTAGCGTGTGAGATGAGTGCAATTGTGTGGTAGTTTAAGCATTCTTTGGCATTGCCTTTCTTTGGGATTGGAATGAAAACTGACCTTTTCCAGTCCTGTGGCCACTGCTGAATTTTCCAAATTTGCTGACATATTGAGTGCAGCACTTTCACAGCATCATCTTTTAGGATTTGAAATAGCTCAACTGGAATTCCATCACCTCCACTAGCTTTGTTTTTAATGATGCTTCCTAAGGCTCACTTGACTTAGCATTCCTTGATGTCTGGTTATAGGTGAGTGATCACACCATCATGATTGTCTGGGTCGTGAAGATCTTTTTTGTATAGTTCTTCTGTGTATTCTTGCCACTTCTTAATATCTTCTGCTTCTGTTAGGTCCATACCATTTCTGTCCTTTATTGAGCCCATCTTTGCATGAAAATTTCCCTTGGTATCTCTAATTTTCTTGAAGAGATCTAGTCTTTCCCATTCTATTGTTTTCCTCTGTTTCTTTGCACTGTTCATGGATAAAGGTTTTCTTTTCTCTACTTGCTATTCTTTGGTACTCTGCATTCAGATGGGTATATCTTTCCTTTTCTCCTTTGCCTTTTGCTGCTGTTCTTTTCATAGCTGTTTTTAAGGCCTCCTCAGACAACCATTTTGCCTTTTTGCATTTCTTTTTCTTGGGAAGGGTCTTGACCACTTCCTCCTGTACAATGTCACAAACTTTTCTTACTCATGCCTTAAGTCTCAACTTGAAACTGTGTCTGACAGATCTCCTTGTCAATACTGACATGTTTTTATACCTCTTTGGGGTTTCACTTGCTATAGCATTTATCAAATTGTACTTTAATTGCAAGTATACTTGTCTTTCTTCCCTGTTGTTGTTTAGTTATTAACTCATGTACGACTCTTTTGTGACCCCATGGACTATAGCCCTACAGGCTGCTCTGTTTGAGGGATTTCCCAGGCAAGAATAATGGAGTGAATAGCCATTCCCTTCTCCAGGGGATCTTCCTGACCCAGAAATAGAACCCATGTCTGTCTCCTGCATTGGCTGGCAAGTTCTTTACCACTGAGCCACCTGGGAAGCCCCTTTCTTCCTTACTAGACTGTAAATGGCATGTGTTGTTCACAGGTGTACCTTTGATGGCAATTAGCACAGTGCCTTGCTCACACTTAGTGTTCCACAATTATCTCTTGAGAAAGTAAAGGAATAAATAATACATAACTTAAGAAAGGAATATATTATGGAGTAGGTACAGGGATTGGGTATCTTATTGTGGAACATGCAGCCTCATATTCAGTTCAGTTTCCTATCATGCCTGATCACATGTTCACAAAATGAATTTTCTTAACATTTTTAACACTATCTTTCCAGAGGCTACCCCCTTCTCTTTTTTCTGGACTTTGAGACCAGATATCTATGTTTGGTTTGTTACTGAGAACTCCGCCTCTCTGTACACCAGTGCTGAATCAAATCTCAGAAACAGTTTTGGGTGAAATAGAAAAGGATAGTTTTATTACTTTGTCAGGGAAGGGGGGAATGCAGCTGGCTCCTACTTCTAAAAACCAAGTGTTCCAACTCAGAGATTTGATGAGGGGTTTTATAACAATGATTCCAAGTTGGGGTCTCTGACAAGACTAAGGTGTGAGCAGGGTTTGCAGCCCTTAATCTGACTCAGGTGGTTGGTCTAATCTTGATGAGTTTCTCTGGTCCCTGTAATCTTGCCTCAGGTTTTGGTTGCTTCTCCCTTGATTAGCACTTGTTTGAATCTGCCTTCTGGAACTCAGGGAAGGTTTGGAGGATGGAGTCTTGTCTACAAGAAATGGGGAACAGAAAGGCCTCTGTACCTGGGAGCCCCACAGGGTCCTGCTCACTTTCAGAATCTCAGCTCTGTGATCCTGGGCAAGTTACTTAACCTTTCTGAACTTCACTTTCCTTATCTGAGAATCGGAGACAGTATCTTACGATACAGATAAAAGTAAGTACCTTACAGGACTATTGTGAGGGTTAAATAACATAACAAATGACAGAGTATCAATATGTAGCATCGTGGTGTAGTAGCTATTGAATAATGCTTATTTCAGTCTCCTTTCTCTTTTCCTTCTTCACTTTCCCCTTCCTTCCTCCCCTCGTTCCTTGCTTTCTTTTGTCTTCCTTTGTCTTTTCTGGAAATGAGAACTACAGACAATTAGAAGCATGGTCAAAGCTGGCTTTTTCTTACAGCAAACGTGCTCTACCCTGTAAATTATCCTCACCCTCAAGCTTGCCTCCAGATCAGCCTCTGTTTTCTCATACTTCTTTTTCTCTGCCACATTCATATCTATAGCTGACAAAGTTTACCTTCTGTTTCCCCCATTGGCTTGCCTGAAATCCAGTTATTCCTCTGCCATATGCCTGATGGTTAACATGTGTTCTTGTACAAGGCAGCGGAAAAAAGAGTGGTTGTGGACAGGGAAATCTGCAAGTACCCAAGGTGTAAAAATAAGAGTGTGCTGGTTGCAGATGGTTGTTCTAGGAACAGAGTCTTTGGAATGACATTCAGGGCTTATTTAAAAAGAAGAAGGGGGAAGGTCACGGTTGTTTATTTTTCTTGCTCCTGACTGTTAAGGATGTTAAGGATGCTGTTTCATTATCTTCCCATCAGGTTATGTTGCAAAATGTTTCTAACCAAGATTAAGATTAATATTTAAACAGGCCTAGTCCTACAAAGAAGAGCTGAGCCATGTAACTGAATGAAGGAAAATGATAAAGATGAGTTAAATCATTATCAAAACAACATCTAAAAGAAAGAGTTCTCCTGCCACAGGCAGTCCTGCTGAGGCACAGAAAGTGAGCTATCGTGAGCAATTAGTGGTTGAACAGCTACTGGTCAGGTTCAGATTAGATTAATCTGGATCAGCTGGCCCAGAGTTAAGAAAGTCTTCAGGAGTGTTTGGTTCAGAGTGAGACTATATTATTTCTAAACTAGCTAGCTGTGTGACCTGCAGCCCCAGGTTGCAGAATGCTATCTGTAAAATCGTTATATACTTGTCAATGGTTGGCAGTTGATATTCTTTCTTTGGTTTTAGGCCAAACTTTTATTTAGGAGGCTGGTGGAAGAATTTAGGACCCGTACTCGATTAGCTCACTTGTGTGCCTCTAATGCTGAGTTTCTCAACATAGTCACTTTTGACATTTTGGACTGGATATTTCTTTGTTATGGAGACTGTCCTGGGCATTGTAGGATGTTTAGCAGCATCCCCAGTAAATGCTTAGTAGGACCCTCTCCAGTTGTGACATACAAAAACGTCTCCTAACATAGCCAGATGTCTTTTGGACATACCTCCTCCCTGCTTTCGAGAACCGTGGTTCTAATGGAGAGATGAAAGGGAAATGGTTGTGTCTATACCTTTAGACTTTCCTATGAAAGTCCGTGGAGTTACCATGAGAGTCAGAAAAAATAACAGAAGTTTTTTTGCTGTTGTTTAGTTGCTAAGTCATGCCCAACTCTTTGCAACCTCATGGACTATAGTCCACAAGGCTCCTCTGTCCATGAGATGTCCCAGGCAAGAATACTTGAGTGGGTTGCCCATTTCCTTTTTTAGGGGATCTTCCCACCCAGGGATCAAACCCACATCTCTTGCATTGGCAGGTGGATTTTTTAATGCTGAGCCACCAGGGAAGCACATAACAAAATTTACTCTGTCCAAACTGAGTTTTCAATCATTCATTAATTATTTTGTTGCATGCTTACCAACACTGTGCTAGGCTCTGCAAGTATGTAGGTAAGTATGACTTGATCTCTTACCTTCAGGGTACTTCAATTCAGTTCAGTCGCTCAGTCATGTCCAATTCTTTGTGACCCCATGGACTGCAGCACGCCAGGCCTCCCTGTCCATCACCAACTCCTGGAGTTTACTCAAACTCATGTCCATTGAGTTGGTGATGCTATCCAACCATCTCATCCTCCGTCGTCCCCTTCTCCTCCTGCCTTCAGTTTTTCCCAGCATCAGGGTCTTTTCTAATGAGTCAGTTCTTTGCATCAGGTGGCCAAAGTATTGGAGTTTCAGCTTCAGCATCAGTCCTTCCAATGAATATTCAGGACTGATCTCCATTAGGATGGACTGGTTGGATCTCCTTGCTGTCTAAGGGACTCTCAAGAGTCTTCTCCAACACCACAGTTCAAAAGCATCAATTCTTCAGCACTCAGCTTTCTTTATAGTCCAACTCTCACATCCATACATGACTACTAGAAAAGCCATAGCTTTGATAGACGGACCTTTGTTGGCAAAGTAATGTCTCTGCTTTTTAATAAGCTGTCTAGGTTGGTCATAACTTTTCTTCCAAGGAGCAAGCGTCTTTTAATTTCGTGGCTTCATTCACCATCTGCAGTGATTTTGGAGCCCCCAAAATAAAGTCCGTCACTGTTTCCCCATCTATTTGTCATGAAGTGATGGGACCAGATGCCATGATCTTCGTTTCCTGAATGTTGAGTTTTAAGCCAGCCTTTTCACTCTCCTCTTTCACTTTCATCAAGAGGCTCTTTAGTTCTTCTTTGCTTTCTGCCATAAGTGTGGTGTTATCTGCATATCTGAGGTTAGTGATATTTCTTCTGGCAATCTTGATTCCAGCTTGTGCTTCCTCCAGCCCAGCGTTTCTCATGATGTACTCTGCATATAAGTTAAATAAACAGGGTGACAATATACAGCCTTGACATACCCCTTTCCCTATTTTGAACCAGTCTGTTGTTCCAGTTCTTAACGTTGCTTCTTGACGTGCATAGATTTCTCCGGAGGCAGGTCAGGTGGTCTGGTATTCCTATCACTTGAAGAATTTTCCACAGTTTGTTGTGATCCACACAGTCAAAGGCTTTGGCATAGTCAATAAAGCGGAAATAGATGTTTTTCTGGAACGCTGTTGCTTTTTTGATGATCCAACGGATGTTGGCAATTTGATCTCTGGTTTCTCTGCCTTTTCTAAATCCAGCTTGAACATCTGGAAGTTCACGGTGCTTGCTTTCTACTAAAGGCAGGAAGTAATGCCTTACCAGTTCATTTCCATACAAAACTGTTAAATGCAGTGATACATCTCAAGTCAATATAAGGTATAATGGGACTACACATTCCCATCCACCCTCCTCTCAGGGGGACAATATCAATTAAGGCTTAATTGAGTACCATATGAGACTGTATTTAAAGTTATCCAACAGACTTGATCTTACTGACATCTAAACTCTAAAATTTTGGTACTGTATTTTTTGCCTATTGTTTTCTTTTATTATATATATATACATATATATATAATTTTTAAAATATGATTAGTATTCACTTGCCAGTGCAGGAGACACAAGAGATGTGGGTTTGATCCCTGGGTCGGGATATCCCCTGGAGTGGGAAATGGCAACCCACTCCAGTATTCTTGCCTGGATAATTTCATGGACAGAGGAGTCTGGCAGGCTACAGTCCTTGGAGTTACAAAGAGTCGGATACAACTGAGTGACTGATCATCCAACACACGCAGTGTTTCTCTAATCCAGTGGTTTTATCCTTGGAGCAGTAGCAGTGCATTACCTGGGAATTTGTTAGAAATACAAATTCTTAGTCTCTATTTCAGATCTACTGAATTAGAACTCTGGGGATAGGGCCCAGCAATTTGTTTTTACAATTTTTTCCTACCCCTCATTAAAATCATGCTAAAGTTTGAGAACCACCACTTTAATAAATCATTGATTACAGTATTTCTTAAATGTGCCTTATGAAATAATTTTCCTAAATATATATAATATTTAAAAAGCAGAATATAATCTACATTTTGTTATTCAGTGGCTTCATGTCTGACACTTTGTGACCCCATGGACTGCAGCACACCAGGCTTCTCTGTCCTCAGCTATCTCCTTGAGTTTGCTCAAACTCATGTCATTGGGTCGGTGATACCATCCAACCATCTCATCCTATGTCGTCCCCTTCTCCTCTTGCCCTCAATCTTTCCGAGCATCAGGGTCTTTTCCAATGAGTAGGCTTCTTCACATCAGGTGGCCAAAGCTTTGTGGATCTTCAGCTTCAACATCAGTCCTTCCAATGAATATTCAGGACTGATTTCCTTTAGGATTGACTGGTTTGATATCCTTGCAGTCCTAAGGACTCTCAAGAGCCTTCTCCAGCACCGCAATTTGAAAACGTCAATTCTTCGGCACTCAGCCTTCTTTATGGCCCAACTCTCGCATCTGTACATGACTACTGGAAAAACTATAGCTTTGGATAAACTACATACCTATATGAATTAAGCATGCTCTCAATATCTGTGTACATGATCTCATTTAATCCCTAAGAGGTATCTTAGTGGTTCTCAGTCCTGGGTTAGCTTCCAAATACCTGTGAAGCTGAAGTGCAAGGATTGAGGCAAAAAAGCGTTTAATGAAGCTTAAATACCTACTGAATCAGAAACCATAGTGTTTCTAATATGTACTGTGACCGGAAATCACTTAAGGTAGATATTTGTATATTTTACATACATGACTAGGAGTTCTCACATAGAAAGAGGCTGAACAAATCTTTCATTATTTGCTAGGCAAATAGTTACTGACACTGAATGATTAGCGAGGCTGTCTGACTTCAAGGACTGTGTTCCTAATCATTTAGGTGAATTCTATTTATGGGATCTATCAGAAAAAATGCTTTTTTAAAGTGAGAGAAAGCTAATATTTGTAAAGTGATTTACAGTTCCTTTACAAAGAACGACAACTTCGCTATGTTATTATCATTGCTGTTTTACAAATTAGGAAACCAAGGATAAGTAAGATTAAGTGATTTGCCAAAAATTACTTAGCCAGCGAGACCTAGGGCCAAAAGTGTGAATCTAGGTTTTCTGACTCTGGTCTTAGCTTTTTCCCACGACTTAAATTAACTGTTTGTTTACAGTTAACTGTATATTTATGAACAAAATTATAATAATGAAGGTAGTTATGTGACATCGTAGGATTAATTATCTTCCTAATAGTTAGATTTATTTGGAAACTGTGAAAAAATAAAACTAACATAATATCTATGGTTGCATTTTATTTTCTTAAGTCTTAAAGAGTCAACAAATTATCTATCTTATAGAAATGAGGACTCTAGGTTTTCTATTTAGCTAATAAATACACTGATCGTTGCCTAATTCATTCCTAGTTGAGAATACATTGACTGATATTATTATGATACAGGATTTATATACTGGTGTGATGTGGTACTTGGACTAGTTTGCTAGTGGGGTGACTGAAGCAGATGGATTTATTTACACCAGGAAGAATGCAATTAGGATAATGTTGCGCTGCTCTGGCTGTCATAACCCTTTTAATTATCTTTGCTTATGCCCTTTCCATCTAGGCTGGACCACATGCAAAGCTCAATAAAATGACAGTTTCATTCTAAAGAGACAGAGCCATTAGGGTTAGGGGCTTCAGCTTTTTATTTTGGATTTCTCCTTGAGGGTAGTTGGATGACAATTCAGAAAGACAAATTCTCATTAAAATAGCTTTATTCAAAAGTCACGTTACATCTGTAACAGTATATGGAATCAAGGATATTTTGTCTTAAAACTTGAGACCTCAAAGCTTAGGACATTGGGTGACAATTATGTCCACGGTTCAAAGAGAGGTGCTAGACATAGCTCCACAGTTTTACTGTAAGTTTGTCAGATCACCAGTGCTGTCACCTGCTTCTCGTCTATTTAGGAGAAGAGATTCAATTAAGATTTTTTGAAAAGAGTTCATAGGAGTAGAAAACAGTGTGGCTTTTCTTTGTTTTCTTTTACAGGGAGGGAAGAGGGGCTCCCCTTACCCTCAAATCAAGTCTTGGGGAACTCACGAGTACTGCTTATAAAAGTTAGAGTTGTCTATGAAATGGCAAATTGGCATCTCAGCCCATGGCCAGTTGCTTGCTAAAATTTTAGAATTTTAGAATCTAGTGGTCTTTTTCCATGCCTCTCCCCAAGCCCAGTATGAGCATTTTCTTGTGAGAACCTGATGTGTGGGCCCCCGTAATTTGGAGCAAAGTGTGATGATAACCCATCTCTGCTGCTTCTCTGGGGAAAACTGAAAAAAAAACCCCAAAAAACAGCTAAGTAGAAGTGCCCTTGACTGCAGAGCAAGGAAGGGAGGGGTCAGCAGTTTGTCAGGCTTCACTTTCATTGTAATTCCTCAGAACCACGTGGACCCTATCCAAGAAGGCTGCCTACTAGAGCAATCCAGAGAGCCAGTGGTGATGATTATAATGGTGGGTTGAAGAGTTCTCTGTCAATTGCAGGAAGCATATAGACGATAGGACCTTGCTGAAGGTCTCCTCCCAATCCACAGACCTGTCTTGTGAGATCTAGTATTTGGAAGCCTGCATGTAGAGTGCATTTAATAGTCAAAGGACAATTATAAACAAGACTTATATATATTTTTTTATCCCTGCCATTTCCTAGGATCCAGAAAGGCAAAGGGCAAATATGGGGGTGGGGAGGGTGGGAAGAAGCATAAAAGAACAAAGCGGAGCCTTCCTCCTTATCTTCTCACTGCTTCTCTTCTTCCCACCCACCAGGAGTCATTCCTGAGGTGGCGGGAGGGGAGAAGCTCGAAATCAAATGTAAGATTAATGCTTTGATTTAGACGAGACTTAACTTTTTTAATACCTGATGGCAAAACTGTTATGAAAAGAAATCTGAAAGAGATGCTGTCAAGGATAGAGGAGGGGAGACCTGACAGAATGTTTCATGCAGTGATAGGAGAAAAATGAAGCTCTTTCCTGATTGTTACTGAGTCCAGTTCATGTGGTAATGAATAATGAAGGTCACTGTTTCTTTAACAGATAAATTGTAGGGAAAAGAAAAAGAAGCAGCTTCTGCTTTCTGAATGGTAAACAATTTAGAAAACTACAGAAATATTTTTTTAACTGAGAGGCTAAATTAGATAATTTTTATGATACCTTTGAACTTCAAAAATCTATACCGTTTTGGGGGGTGTGTGTGTGTGTGACTTTTTAGTAAGTTGTGGCCAAGAATAATTTGTCAGCTCTCAGTATGTTTTTGTACATAACTGGGGCTCAAGGATTATTTTTGGAATACTGTCTACATTTCCCACATTACTGTACCCCATATATATCATTTTTATGAGTTTATTATAGAAGAGTTTCATTATAATTCTGAAATTACATTCTTCACTGCTGACAATGCAGCTTTTAAATCATTGGTCCTAATAGTGGTATTAACTCATTGCATTTTTATTATTTTATGCCAATAGACCAAGCCTTTTGAATGTAGGCCAGTTCAGTTAGCTAGCCACATCATTTCTTTAAAGCCAAGATACACCTGGAACAATTTTAACAGATAGACCCCAAATTAAAAAAGCTTTGGTTTTGTAAAAAGCTCAATTATATATTATAATATAAATGCTAGATCTCCTGCTATTTCTGTTTATTTATTTAATTTTTAAAAATCTTATATTGGAGTATAGTTGATTTACAATGTTGTGTTAGTTTTGGGTGTACAGCAAAGTGATTTCTCCCACCATCTTTAAAAATTAATTTAAAAAATTGGCATATAATTGCTTTACAATGCTGTTAGTTTCTCCCATACAACACCATGAATCAGCTATAAGTATACATATATTTCCTCCTTCTTAAGTCCTCCTTCCACTGCACCCCCATCCTGCCCCTCTAGGTCCTCTCACCATTTTTAGAAAAGCCTTTGCCTATTTAATGCTAATGGTCCTCGACTCTCTTTAGGTAATGAAAGAAATATCACTGGAGTTGTTATATGTTGAAGTTGGCTGTTTTCATCAGCCTTCAGCGTCTGGCCCAAGTTTTAAATGGGCAAATTTGAATAATGCCATTTGTTGAAGACACTTTCATTGCCTTAGGCTATTTCTAACTTTTTGACAATTATCAATACTTCCCAGGTGGCCCAGTTGTAAATAATCCTCCTGCCGATGCAAGAGATGCAGGTTCGATTCCTGGGTCGGGAAGATCCCCTGGAGGAGGAAATGACAACACATTCCAGTATTCTTGCCTGGGGAATCCCACGGACAGAGTACCCTGGTGGGCTACATGGGGTCACAGAGAGTCAGACACAACTGAGCGCGTGGGCACACACACACAATACTTGTAGCAGGGCAGCATGGATAATAGGTATCTGAGAAAGAGTCTTTCTTCTTCACAGGCACTAATCCTATCTAGTAGGTTTTGGTTTAAAAAAAATTCTTTGTGCAAGTGTACTGGTTCTAATTCATTATTCTCTCTAAGTCCTACAAACCCTTCGGCAGAAATTAACTTTAGAGGGTCATAGCCCTTCCTGATAATAAATCTGGTTATCTAGAACTTAGTCTATTTCTTCTTCATGAACAAAGGACTATGCACTGTGTGGTTGAGACAAGATAAGAAAACACAAATATTTGCATATGACCCTCAAATCACAAGTTTGAGGGCTACTCATAAGAGAAGCTCACTTTCTTTGTTTTAGAGGGTGACAATTCACTATTAAGGATGCTGCAAATTTTGCTTCTTACTGCCTAGGTTCAGAGAGCCTATAACTGTCCGTAAATATTCTTAAAAACTTAACTTAGGATTTTGCCTTTTTATTTTGTTTTTTGCTTCTTTTAATACTAGTGTTATAGCTGAGACATAGATTTGTATCTTTTGACCCTAGAAATATTATCTTTTTACTTTATGATATAGATGATTTTGTTTTGTGAAGTGTCTAAATAAGGGACTCCCTGCTTTTACTGTTTTACTGATAGAACATGAGCTTATATAATGTGAGTACAGGCATAGAAACATTCTCACTAGACTGTTTCCAATTGTCAACCAATAAAAATTTTTTTCTTGCATTTTAAACTTTTTAATGTTTATTTTTATTCTAAAATTCACTGGTAATATAAGAAAAGCAAAGATTTTGGGAAATATGCTTTACCTGGCTATGTTCAGCTCAGTTCAGTTCAGTAGCTCAGTCATGTCCCACTCTTTGTGACCCCATGAACCGGAGCACGCCAGGCCTCCCTGTCCATCACCAACTCCCGGAGTTCACCAAAACCCATGTCCACTGAGTCGGTGATGCCATCCAACCATCTCATTCTCTGTTGTCTTCTTCTCCTCCCACCCTCAATCTTTCCCAGCATCAGGGTCTTTTCCAATGAGTCAGATCTTCACATCAGGTGGCCAAATTATTGGAGTTTCAGCTTCAACATCAGTCCTTCCAATGAACACCCAGGATTGATCTCCTTTAGGATGGACTGGCTGGATCTCCTTGCAGTCCAAAGGACTCTCAAGAGTCTTCTGCAACACCACAGTTCAAAAGCATCAATTATTCGGCGCTCTGTTTTCTTTATAGTCCAGCTCTCACATCCATACATGACCACTGGAAAAACCATAGCCTTGACTAGATGGACCTTTGTTGGCAAAGTAATGTCTCTGCTTTTTAATATGCTGTCTAGGTTGGTCATAACTTTCCTTCCAAGGAGTAAGTGTCTTTTAATTTCATGGCTGCAATCACCATCAGCAGTGATTTTGGAGCCCAAGAAAATAAATCTGATACTGTTTGCACTGTTTCCCCATCTATTTGCCATGAAGTGATGGGACCGGATGCCATGATCTTTGCTTTCTGGATGTTGAGCTTTAAGTCAACTTTTTCACTCTGCTCTTTTACTTTCATCAAGAGGCTCTTTAGTTCTTCTTCACTTTCTGCTATAAGGGTGGTGTCATCTGCATATCTGAGGTTAGTGATATTTCTCCCGGCAATCTTAACTCCAGCTTGTGCTTCCTCCAGCCCAGCGTTTCTCATGATGTACTCTGCATATAAGTTAAATAAGCAGGGTGACTATATACAGCCTTGACGTACTCCTTTTCCTATTTGGAACCAGTCTGTTGTTCCATGTCCAGTTCTAACTGTTGCTTCCTGACCTGCATACAGGTTTCTCAAGAGGCAGGTCAGGTGGTCTGGTATTCCCATCTCTTTCAGAATTTTCCACAGTTTATTGTGATCCACACAGTCAAAGGCTTTGGCATAGTCAATAAAGCAGAAATAGATGTTTTTCTGAAACTCTCTTGCTTTTTCGATGATCCAGTGGATATTGGCAATTTGATCTCTGGTTCCTCTGCCTTTTCTAAAACCAGCTTGAACATCTGGAAGTTCATGGTTCACGTATTGCTGAAGCCTGGCTTGGAGAATTTTGAGCATTACTTTACTAGCGTGTGAGATGAGTGCAATTGTGTGGTAGTTTGAGCATTCTTTGGCATTGCCTTTCTTTGGGATTGGAATGAAAACTGACCTTTTCCAGTCCTGTGGCCACTACTGAGTTTTCCATATTTGCCAGCATATTGAGTGTAGCACTTTCACAGCGTCATCTTTCAGGATTTGAAATAGCTCAACTGGAGTTCTGTCACCTCCACTAACTTTGTTCATAGCGATGCTTTCTAAGGCCCACATGACTGCACATTCCAGGATGTCTGGCTCTAGGTGAATGATCACACCATTGTGATTATCTGTGTTGTGAAGATCTTTTTTGTGTAGTTCTTCTGTGTATTGTTGCCCCTCTTCTTAATATCTTCTGTTTCTGTTAGGTCCATACCATTTCTACCCTTTACTGAGCCCACCTTTGCATGAAATGTTCCCTTGGTGTCTCTAATTTTCTTGAAGAGATCTCTAGTCTTTGCATTCTATTGTTTTCCTCTATTTCTTTGCATTGGTCGCTGAGGAAGGCTTTCTTATCTGTCCTTGCTCTTCTTTGGAACTCTGCATTCAAATGGGTATATCTTTTCTTTTCTCTTTGCTTTTCACTTCCTTTCTTTTCACAGCTATTTGGAAGGCCTCCTCAGACAGCCATTTTGCTTTTTGCATTTCTTTTTCTGTGAGATGTTCTTGATTCCTCTCTCCCGTACAATGTCACGAACCTCCATCCATAGTTCATCAGGCACTCTGTCTATCAGATCTAGTCCTTTAAATCTATTTCTCACTTCCACTGATAGAGTATTGTTCATGTACTATTTTTAATTGAAGTATAGTTGATTTACATTGTTTCAGGTGTATAGCAAAGTAATTCAGTTATATATACATAATTGAATATTAATTCTTAGGTATATATTCTTTTTCAGATTCTTTTACACTTAGTTCAACCAGAAAAGATGAATATGCAAAAATATACATGCTATACTCCCTCCTTACAAAGTGAAATATTAAAACATACAAAATCTTGTCTTGAAATCTTAAAAGCTAGCCTTTTGTGTAATCTCCCTAAACTCCTCTCGTTTTCCCCCCTTCTTCATTGGCAGATTGAGATAGGTTGACTACTTATTTTGTGTGTGTGTGTGTGTTGTGCAGATTATTGAATTTGGGCTTTTCAAAAACTTCTCTCTTTGTTAAAGGAAAGTCTATACAGTTATTTCAGATTTGTTCTCATGTATTCTGCCTTCTCCAAGCCCTATCTATTGAGAAAGTATTTTTATCTTGTGATTTCAAAAGTATTCCTAGGTCTTAACCCTCTGCATGACTCTTGACAAGACGTATAATTAGTAGAAATGACATCTCTTAAATGCACTGGGTCAATGAAAAAAGGGTTATCTATTTAGAATTCATGATGAAGAGGAATAAATTAGTGTAGGGAAGAGAGTGAAGGATATTCTTTTAAAACTTTTGCTTAGGGACCTAGAATTTATTCTTATTCTATAGTCTCTGACTTAAATTTATGTATTCTGGCCAAATCCAGAGATTATTGAAGGCTTTCACTTTACTCTGATTTGTCTTCAGTAGTCATCCAAATGTAATACTTTTCTGATTGCAAGCAACTCTTTTTCCTGGTGTATTAATGATCATAATTCAGAGTCCATTTCATTTCCTGACCAAAACCCATGCCTTCAAGAAATTAAACTGTGTATTTTATTTTTTTGGTTTAAAATGAGCATTCTAAGCCCAAAGGTCCCAGTTTTTAATCAATATTACTTTCATCACTTAGAATATTTATAATAATATGTACCAATTTGTTTCATATGATAGATTTTGTATGCTAATATTTTTATATTTTAAATGCTGAAATTTGGCAACATGGCTGATTTTATTTTGGAAACCTAAAGTACTGTACAAAAACAGGTGTGGTATAATATGCCTCAGTAGAAGAATGAGGCATTTGGTAAAGAAAATATTTGTGTTAATTGAAGATTATCATATATACATTATAAATTAACAACTGATTTAGCAAAATTATAATACAATAAAATGCCTGTAATACTAAAAACATGTAAAACAATCAAAGCTTTCTAATAGTGAGTCAGAATAATTACTATGAACATTTGCTACTATTGTGTCATAGATATAGAGAAGTGCTAATTAAGAGAGCCCTAGTTATGTTGGATTCAGGGAGCCACCTGAGTACTGTTTGTATTCTTATGAACCTATTATGTATGGAATTTAAAAAGAGGTGAAGAAAATGATAGAGGAAACTCATAGTCTGCTAGATTTTTCTCTTTTCCATCTCAGCAATTAATTACAAGCTTGACTAAAATAGTCTTGATTTTTTTAAACTCATTTAGCTTATAACCTTTAAGAAACTGTAGAAAAGGAATAAATATGTACAAATTATATATCACTAGATATTTTTACAATTCTCACTTAAAATACACATAGGGAAAATGTATTTAGGGACTGTTTAAAGACTATAAAAATATGTATTTAAAAGCTATTAAAAACTAGTTTGTAAAGGATCATCCTTGTTGAGAATGTCTTTGGAGCTTTATGATCTTGAGTTTTTAATGTCTGATTGCATGTTGAACACAAAACAAAAGCAAAACATTAAAAAACAATGGACTATTTTAAAGCTAATATAATCCATGATTAAAGTATATATTGAGAAGACTTAAAAAACTAGAAGTGATTACATAAACTGATACCCTGAATAAGCAATAGCTAATTCTTATTGTACACTTAGTGTGTGTCAGACACATTTAAAAATGTTTTATACTTATTAACTTATTGAACTCAGTTACTTAACAAACACTTACTGTGTACCTCCTCAGTGATGTGTATATATAACTGGATAATAAACAAAAAAACCTTTGCCCTCAGGGAATTTATATTTTAGTGGGAGAAGACCCACAATAATCAATATTACTGAGCAAAACATAGTGTGTTTTATGGTAGTAAATTTTATGATGAAAAAAAGGAGTAAAGAAAGGAAGGGTGTGTGAGTGAATGTGGGGATCCGGTGTTTAAGACTCCACGCTTCCTGTGCGGGGGATGTGGGTTTGATCCCTGGTCAGGGAACCGAGATATCCCACATGCCTCTTGGTGTGGGGGGTGGGGAGGGAAGACTGTGACATTTGAGCAAAGACCTGAAGTAGGTTTTAAAGACACCTGGATATCTGGAAAAAGAAAGGCCTAGAAAGAAGGAATACGTGCCAAGGACCCAAGGTGGGAGACGTTTCACACATTCATTCCTGGAGCAGCAGAGAAGCCCATGCAGCAGGATCCAGTGAGTTAGGAGGAGAGTAGCAGGAGAAGATGAGGTCAAGGAGATAATGAGGGATCTGATCATGTAGACCTAGGCTTTTATTCTGAGGAAGGTGCAAAGCCAATGAAGATTTTGAGTAGAGAAGTGACACCATATGACTTACATTCTAACGGGATTCCTTGAACTGCTGTGCTGAGACTAGACTGTGCTGGGCAAGGAAGAGATCAATTGGGAAGCTGTTGGAATGGTCAAAGCAGAGACTATGGTTCTTGGAGCAGGGTTGTGTACTGGTAGAGTGTAGTGAGAAGTGGTTGGATTTTGTTTGTGTTTGGAAGGTAGAGCCAATAGGTACAGGAAGAGAAGAATTAATTATGACTCAAAGCTTTTGCCCTGAATGATGGAAAGAGAAAATTCATGATGGATATGTGAAGACTGTGGGAGGAATAGGTTTGGAAGGGGAAGGTCAGAAATTCAGTTTTGGGCACTTTGAGTATGAGATGCTTGTTAGATAGTGGAGATGAATCCGCTCTACAACTCTATGAGGTGGTTACTATTATTGTCCCTCTTGTGCAGTAAGAAAAGGTTAATTTCTGTTTATTTATTCAGGAAGTAACAGAGGCAGGATTCAAACACAGACACTCTGGCGCCACAGTACCTGATTTTAGACACTGAGGGGTCTATATCTAAAGAATTTATAAATGAATATGATCATATTGAGTTATATAGAATTATAACATGGAAAAGTCCAACCAACCACAAGATCTAAGATACCTGGCAGCTTAGACTAAAATGGATCTTTTAAAAGGACCATGTATAAAAATTTAAGTGGTTTGCACAATGTACATGCCCATTTCTATCTCTATGTCTATCTCTGTCCCTCTTTAGTTTCTCCTAGAGATCATCTACTGCTCCATACTTGCCTGGCTGGAGTGGGAAAGAGTTTTCCATACTACAAGCTCTATGTAGCTGTGGAAGTGGTTCCTATTTTGATCACTACAAACTTCTGGTGCTCTTTTATTTAGGCATTTTAGTCTCAATCTCTCTAGTGTCTTAGGTTCAAAGAAGCTCTTGTGGTTTCTGATTACTTCCTGAATGTTGAACCAAAGTCCTGGTTTCCTAGGAATCCATAACTTATGGTATTGTTCAGGGTTAGTATATCTTTATAGTTCCATTTGGTTCAGTGTACTTATAATTGACTTACCACATGGCAGCTGTTTAGGTGTCCTTTTGTCAATCACTTTACACATACAAGCCCAGCCCAGATAACTTGTATTGCATTGTAAAGCATATAATTTAGCAAAACAAATTTTTACAATTTAAATATGCATTTTCTGTATTAATAGCATTAATGTGGATTCCTTTATATAGTTCATCCAAACAATTGTGTACTTAGATTTATTTTTTAAAGAATTAGGACTTGAGCTAAATTTCCTACTAGCTCATAGAAAATGTTTTATATCTTGGCATGCCATCTCAAGAAATATGTATTTGTAAATGAATAGCTGACATACCATTAACTATTCAGCAATACACTCAGCAAATCAATACAAATGTAGTGCACAGTCAATAGTATGATTCATTTGTCATTTGGTGGTTGGTCCCATCAGAGTAAGCACAGTATTATAAAAAGCTAAATTTCCCCCTTCCTTTATTATATGCTCTGTTACTGCATGATTAAACTAAAGTGTTAAAGTCTGAACTCATTATATTTTGTACTTACAAATACATGTGGCTGGAAGCATTCAGTGAAACAATATAATTTGTTGAGGGAATTTAATCTTAGAATGCATTGAAACAATGTATAGCTTAGAGTTAAGAAGCTTGATTAACTCTTAAAAATGTGGAGGATGTAGAAATTAAGCAGTTTTAAGAATAGAAAATGATTTTTGGATTTTTACCTGTTAAACATTAGTAAGAATTTTAATGTGTTATAAGTTTTCTCTAGAAAATAGGAGTGAGGGCACCCCTCTTCTCTGAACTATGCTTTTCAGAATATCCCTCCCCATTACTTCCTCATTCTTCATTGGCCTTGTTTATGACTCTAAATAAATGTACAGAACTACTATTCACTTAAAGACCCAGCAGGCTCTTTCATGTTCTGTTAGTTCTTAAGCATGTCACATACAACTGTTCATAAACACATAATCAATTTTCTCCTTCTGTATATTTCATTGTTTAAATAATTCTCATGTATTACTTATTCCCACAATATGGCCTTACTGCTTCTGCTAATAACTGGACCTAGGAGAGGACAGACACATCCAGGAAGGATATATTTTGTAAGGTAGAAATAGCATTGCGCTGAACTTGAAGGATGCAGGTCTTGGATGATGGGTGCTTACAGGAGTGAGGCTCCAATAGAGATGGGTCACTGAAGGTTACTTACTCCACAGTTTTGCCTAAGAGCTCTCAGGCTCTTATAGTATTAAGCAGTTTGCTTTATCAGCACTGCTGGCTTATAGTTTAGTATCGGGAATATTTATTATTTTAAATATTTCATCAAGATTTATCTGTTATTTGAAACTGCATAAATTTTAGCTGACAGAAGAAGAAAAGGTCTCAAGTTTAGTGACAGATGATAATTTACCATTTGGGTATTCATGCTTAAGTCAGATAGACTGAAGCCAAGTGGAACTATTTAGATCATTTACTAAACAATAGCAATGTATATTGGAGAAGGCAATGGCAGCCCACTCCAGTACTCTTGCCTGGAAAATCCCATGGACGGAGGAGCCTGGTAGTCTGCAGTCCATGGGGTCGCTAAGAGTCAGACACGACTGAGCGACTTCACTTTCACTTTTCACTTTCAAGCATTGGAGAAGGAAATGGCAACCCACTCCAGTGTTCTTGCCTGGAGAATCCCAGGGATGGGGAGCCTGTTGGGCTGCCATCTATGGGGTCGCACAGAGTCGGACACGACTGACGCAACTTAGCAGCAGCAGCAGCTGCAGCAATGTATATTTTCTGGGCAGGCTTCCTTGAGTTTAGATTGCTTGCAGTGTCTACCTGGAACAACTTTGGAGAATGCAAATTAGAAAATAAGAGACGTCTGATAAACCACAGGGAGGACATTTTTTTTGTCCTCTAGTTCCACAGGTTACTCCCAGGTGCAATTCAAGGTGTTGGCTTTGGTATATTCTGCTTTCTTGGCATGTTATCTTTTTCCAAATGCTACCTCTTGAAGCTTATTTGGCTGAGACTGAAATGAGTTGATACTTTCGCTGACAGTCTCTAAGCCATATTTGCTGATGCATTGGGTGCAGCCATGCATGGGGTGCATGATTATCTTTACCACAAATATTGGGCCCAGGTAGAAGATGCAAGTCTTGTGTTTGAACCTCAGTGTGGTGAAAATGTACCACTCTAATGGCAGAAAGCAAAGAGGAGCTTAAGAGCCTCTTGATGAGGATGAAGGAGGAAGGTCAAAGAGCCAGTTTAAAACTAAATATTAAAAAAACTAAAATCATGTCATCCGGACCCATTACTTCATGGCAAATAGAGGGGGAAAAGGTGGAAGTAGTGACAGATTTCCTCCTCTCGGACTCTAAAATCACTGCAGATGGTGACTGCAACCATAAAATTAGAAGATGTTTGCTTCTTCACAAGAAAGCTATGGCAAACCTAGGTTGTGTGTTAAAAAGCAGAGACATTACTCTGCCGACAAAAGTCTGCATAGTCAAGGCTATAGTCTTCCCAGTGGTCATGTATGGTTGTGAGAGCTGGACCATCAAGAAGGTGGAGCACTGAAGAATTGATGCCTTCAAACTATGGTGCTGGGCAAAACTCTTGAGAGTCCCTTGGACGGCAAGGAGATCAAACTAGTCAATCTTAAGGGAAATCAACCCTGAATACTCTTTGGAAAGACTGATGCTGAAGTTGAAACTCCAGTATTTTGGTCATCTGATGTGAACACGTAGCTCAATGGAAAAGTCCCTGATGCTGGGAAAGATTGAGGCAGAAGGACAAGAGAGTGTCAGAGGATGAAATGGCTGGATGGCATCACTGAAACAATGGACATGAACTTGGGTGAACTTTGGGAGATGGTGTGGGACCTGCTGTGCTGCAGTTGAAAGAGTCGGACAGGACTGGGCGACTGAATAACAACATGGTTAAAACACTGTGCATATTTCTCAAAGCAAGCAAGCACTCTCATATGAAGAGGAAGGAAACATTTTTTTTCTGGCTTCATTACTCGAATTATACTCCATTTAATTCTTGTGCTTATTTACCTGATAGTTATTAGAGCAACTTCTATTTGTTTCACAAAATAAATCTGCATCATTTTGTGGCTGGAGTCACTTCTGTTATGTATAATCACTGTCACCTTTAGGAGTCAGAATCAGACTCAGCAACATTTAAGCACATTACCTGTGATGGGGACATGCTAAGGAGTATTTTCATTTATCCATGTGTTGACGAATATTAAATTTTATTGAAATAATAAATTCATGTGGTTAAAAAAGTCTAGCAATACAGAAGAATTTATAGTAAAAGCTGCAATATCTTAGAGATAACAGCAGTAACTAACAGAAGAATCAAAACAGAAACTGTTAAAAGTTGGTCACCTCTGTGGGTAGGGAGGGCTTCCTTGATGGCTCAGCAGTAAAGAATCCACCTGCAGTGCAGGAGACACAGGAGATGTGGGTTCAATCTCCTGGAGAAAGACATGGCAACCCACTCCAGTATTCTTGCTGAAAAATTCCACAGACTAACGTGGTGGGCTACAGTCTGCAGGGTCTCAAAGAGTTGCACATGACTGAGCGAGTGAGTGAGGGAGGGGGTAGGGAAGTGTGTGGCTGGATGTTGTATATATATACACCAGCTATATATATACACACCACTATATCTCGATTTATTTAATTTTTAAAAAATTAATTTCCTTCTTGATATGCTAGATTAGGACTGAATTCATTTGTATCACTGTTTGTGTTCTCATTCCCATTTTGTTGTTGTTTGTTGTTCAGTCGTGTCTGACTCTTTGTGACTCCATGGACTGCAGCACGCCAGGCCTCCCTGTCCTTTACTGTCTCCCAGAATTTGCTCAAACTCATGTCCATCTACATTTAATTATATCAGGACAGTCTGCCCTCTCTATGCCATTGTCCATAAGGGACTTGAGTTTCCATGGTTGTTGGTAACCCAGGGGTCCCAGAACCAACACCCTGTGGATACTGAGGGACAACTGCAGTCTGTTTCCATACAGATTACTTTTTTTTTTTTTTTTTAGATTACCTTTGGTACTTGAAAAACTTAAATCTTCATTTCTTATTCTATTAACCATGGATAGTACTCTTAACTACCCACTTTGTAAAATAAACATGTTATAGCTATTAATTCTTTCTTCCTTTTTATCCTCTAATTCCCAATCTTCCAAGTCAATAAACAACATTTCCATTAATATGTACTGCAGAGCTGTATATAGTGTGTTGGTGTGACACTTCCTTCTCTATGGATCTAATGTTAGGACTTCTCTATCACTCAGTGAAGAATGTTCCTAGCTTCAAATTGCAGTGGGTTCTTTATTTAAAATGTCACCAATAGGCTTTATCATGTTCTTCTTTCAGATTTCTCAATCTATTTAGTCTCCCTGCCTTCTGTCCCTCTTGGGGACCTCTCTCCTGGGACACTGCATTCCCTGGGTCCAGGGCCTTTCCAAAGCTGTTCTCCTGAGACTTACTCTCTTCTGAACAGCGACTTCTGTTTTTTGGATCTTATGTGTTTTTTTCCTAACTGACACCTTCAAGTTAACTTCCTAAACAAGGATGTGTAGGAGGAAAACATCTTGTAAACCAGAACTATCTTGATTCTACATTTACGCTTAATTAATCCATTCATTTAGCTGGAAATAGAATCCTTGGTTGAAAATCATTTGCTTTCAGAACTTTGAAGGCATTGCTTCAATGTTTTCTAGCACGTAGCTTTGTGGATGAAAAAAATCTGATGTTAGACTAATTTTGTTCATTGATTACCTGTTTTTTTTTTGTTTAATTTCATTTATTTTTTGGCTGGGTCTTCATTGTTGTGTGGGCTTTTCTCCAGTTGCAGAGAGTGGGGGCCACTCTCTAGTTGTGGTGTGTGGGCTTCTCATTGTGGTGGATTTTCTTGTGGAGCACAGTCAGGGCATGTGGGCTTCAGTAAGTGCAGCATGTGGGCTCAGAAGTTGCAGGTCCCCCGCTCCAGAGCACAGGCACAATAGTTGTGGTGCATGTGCTTAGCTGCTCTGTGGCATGTGGAATCACATCCCAAATCAGAGATGGAACCCCTGTCTCCTGCATTGGCAGGCAGATTCTTTACCGTTGAGCCACCAGGGAAATCCCTGGTACCTATTTTTTTTCCTCCTCTCTGGCATCTTTCAGGCTCTTTTCTTTATTCTTTGTGTTTCAAACAATTTACATATATATATGTCTTTGCTTTTAACGTGAAGATATTTTCTTATATTATTTCTTTGATAATCTTCTCCCTTCTATGTACTCTCTCCCATTTTCTCCAAAATTCATTAGTGGATATTGAATATTCTGGATTTATCCTCTTTGTTTCTTTATTCCATATTTTCTGTTTCTTTGTCCTATTGTTCTATGTCCTGGGATATTTACCTGGTTTTATCTTCTAATACTTCTCTTGAATTACATTATTCATCAAAGCACTTTCTTGTTTACTTAAAAAAAATGATATTGTCTTCTTGTCTATATTTTCTAGAATCTCTGAGAATAATATTTTGAGGTTTCAAAAAATTCTCTTAGATCCCCCTGGATTATCGTTGCTTTTTGTGGGGTCATTTTCCCTCTGCTAGTTCATTTTTATCTTTATTTTTTCATATTATAGGCTTTACTCAAATATCTGGGGATTTTGGTGGACTGTTTATATGGAAGAATGAAACCGACTGGGGCTCTGGGTATGTGAGGTGGTTTACCAACTGGCATCCTCTGCTTTTTGGTTCATGGTTGGGGTACCAGCCATTAAGCTTGGGAATCCCTAATAACCAGGCCAAGGAATGCTTTAATCAACACTCTAACACTTATGGCAACCCACTCCAGCATTCTTGCCTGGAAAATCCTATGGACAGAGGAGCCTGGTGGGCTATAGTCCCTGGGATCACAAAGAGTTGGACACGACTGAGTGACAGCATACTAACACTTAGACTTGCTGCTTTACTTTTTCATAATATGATCAGAGATGATAGCTCAGATTTTTGTGCTAGGTTACCTGCCTGGCCTCAGATAGTCTTACTTCCTGGAATTGGGGAGAGGCTTGTAAAACTGTTGACTCTTGTATAAACCAAGGATCAGTAAATGTTTTCTGTAAAGGTGTGATAGTAATATTTAGAATTTGTGAGTTACATACAGTTTCTATCACATAGGATTTTTTTTTAAAACAATGCTTTAAAATGTAAAAACCATCCTTAGATAACTGGCTGTGCAAAAACAAGTGGTGGGCGGCAGTTTTCCATACTCTTGCAAAACAGACCTGCAGTTAGTCCCTGTTTTCAGCCCTGTGTTTCACTCTCAACTTCTGAGTCTCAGTCCTATGTGGGACTGGGATTTTATAAAGCAGCTTGAGCTCCCCTGAGTTCTGCCCTGCCTCCTGAATGTCAGCCTTTCTTCACTTGTATTCTGGGCTGTCTCTTTATTCTCTGATTTCTTGGTCACTAGACTTACATCTGCTTTCTTTCTTCCAAGAGTCTGTTGAAAATTCATATCACTATGGCTCCCTCCCTGTTGTTTTTTGTAATTGTGGTAGATGCTCTTGGTTCCTATAGGTTCTCATCACTTCCAAATTCCCAGTACCATCAGTTGCCAGCACCTGCATCTCTGACTGTGAGGGTTCTGTCTCACTGTAGGAGCTTGCTCTGCCTGCCCTTGGTAAGAGCCAGTAAATGTCTCCTCCAACCAGCCCTCACCACTAGCTAACAGGGGTTGAGAAATAAATACCCCAGCTTCCTTGCTTCCCAGCTTCCTTACCTCTGTTGAAGTATCTCTGAGGTGCATGTTGTCCTCGGGCCCCAGAATTGCTAAGCAGGATTGACTCCAGGTGTTAATAGTATGTTGTTTGCTAATGAACCCTTGATTGGCCCGCCCTGGTTCTGTGACTCACGTGACTCACGTGACTCACTCTCCCTCCTCTGCTGAAGATCCGCGGGATTCCTTCTCCCTTGAATTGCTTGAATTGAAATCCTTGTGGAGAATCTGCTGGTGCTGAGGAACCAAAATGGAGACTAACCGTGGAGACCATGGGTTAGTTTTTTCCCTTTATTATAATTTTAATTAAATCTCAGGTAGAAGGAACAGATAGCCTTGAGTACTACTTTTATTATATTGAATCTGAATCTGATTAATCAATATTATTGATACAGTGAGTATTTACTATGGACCAGGCATTGTCTTTGGGGGACAGAATCATGAATTAGCCTTGACTTCTAACGTGCAAGGAACTTGCATTCTGCAGAGCAGATAATCCACGCAGTAAAATGTTTAAAGTATTGTTAAGAGAGGTTGAGATGGATGTGTCATGGGGCTTAGCAGGCATGAGAAGTTATTTGCAGATGGGTGACCAGGAATGGCTTCAGGAGGGGATGTGGGCTGTGTAGGAGAAATCAGTTTGAAAACAGAATGATGGGGCTAGGCATTCCTAGGGGAGAAAACGGAACCAACAGAAACCCTCCTCAAGAGGCATGTGACGAGGAATGGTTGACTCAAGAGAAGCTTTCTATTTCTAAAAGAGAATAAAATGATGTAAAACAAGCATGTTGTTGTTGTTTAGTGGCTAAGTCGTGTCTGACTCTTTTGTGACCCTTTGGACTGTGGCCCACGAGGGTCCTCTGTCCATGGGATTTTCCAGGCAAGAATGCTGGAGTGAGTTGCCATTTTCTCCTCCAGAGGATCTTCCCCATCCAGGGACTGAACCCGTGTCTCCTGCATTGCAGGCGGAGTCTTTATCACTAAGCCACCTGTAAGTCCCCAAAACAAGCACTAGTACATATAAAAACACAAATATGTGTGTATATGTGTGTGTGAATTCATTAGTTCAAATTGTAAGGAGATAGTCACATGAATATTGATGGAGGTTGCTGATAATTGACTTATACAATTAAGAGTTTGGATTTAATGTAGGGAAGAAATGGAAGCCATCAGATTCCTCTGGGAAGGGAAATTAAAAACATATTTAAGAGAGAATTAGTGACTCAGGATATTTTATTTTGTGAAGGACAGATTGAACAGAGATGAGGAGGAAGCCATTGCAGGTGAGTATAATTTTTCAGTCTGCATCATTGTGGGAGACTACGTGACTGGGAATCTTAGGGTTAATTTGAGAAATATGGAAGAAAAAGCTGACCAGCTAAAGAATGAAAAAGCAGATAGTGGTATGGAGACTGGGAAGCAAGGGGAAAAATTCTAAGAAAGAGGTCAAGCTCTTAGGAATCTCTTAAAGTAGGAAGGACACTAGGGAAAGTGAAAAACGAGTTAGGTCTGTGTCTGGACTAGTTAGAATTGAGAGGGTGAGCTGATAGGTTGCTGGGAAGAACTCTGCTTTATCTTTTATTTATCCTGTCACTATTTCTGATGATTTGTGCCCTTCAGAAGAGTTGGTGAGGAATTGTGTAAAACTAACATTGAAGGTTAAGCTTTGGATTAATTTTGAAAAACACATTTTTTTTTTTTTAGTACCAGTACTTAAAGGGGTTTCAATGAGAATAATTAAACAGAAAATATATCCTTCATTGATAATGGAGTCTTGAGCTTAAGTGAAAGACTCTTAGAGCTTTCAAATTGTACACTAGAATTTCTATTTAAATTGATTGACTGCTGTAGCCACAACAGTTGTTTTGCTGACTTCCCTGTGAAGACTTCCTGTATGGAGAAAAAGTGCAAATCAGAATTTACTGCATTCCTACAATGTCAATTTCTTAGGCACCGATCCATAAATAAGCATTATTAGTGGGGAAGGACACCTTGTGTCTAGCTACATGTATTTAACTATATGCTGAAAAGACTGTGTTCATTACTGCAACTGTAAGGTAGCTGTAGCCACACATTAATAAGTTATGAGCTACTATTTCAGAGAAATTGCTCTACCAATAATAAGTAGTCTACGTTCTATTTTTCTTCTCCCTTGGATATCTGTATAGAGTACAATTATTCAGAAAACAATCTCAGAGAAATGGGAAAGCTTAAATTATAACCTGCCTTTGCCCCTTCATCCTCACCCTTATTAAAAAGCATTTAGAATTATTCTAGCATATTAGTTGCTCTTTCAGACCCTAAATCTTAAGCTCTTTTTTTTTAAATTTCATAATCCTTTCAAGGTCACCTCCCACTGTCTTTTCTGTTAGCAACTGCTGTAAGTGGTATCATACTCTTAAGTTTTCTACATTTTTATGTGTAAGTCATTTACTCTAAAGGTTCTTTTGCCATCCAAAATCATGGAAGCAGTTTACTCTATAGGAATTCTACTGTCTTCTTAGGATTTTAGAATGAACCGTTCTTTAAAAACTCTCAGGTACGCTGAGAACTCCTTTCTTCTAATCTTAGCCATGCTTTGTTGTTGTTGTTGAGTTAGTGGGCTATTTTAATTCTCTAGATTAGTCTCCTCTTGTCTGTAGTTGAAGTAACAGCCATCTCCATTTAGCATAAGCAGGAAGGGAGAAGATATCAGCAGCACATGAAACTATCTGTACATGATTGACCGTAATTGAGAGGACGTGTAGACTGGCCACAAACTAATTTTGGAATCTTCGTACCACATTGGTACCATGTGTGCATTACCCATCTCCTGGTCCAGGAAGGATAACCAGCAGCAGTCAGGGATCACAGAAGTGGCTTGAAGGACAGGGTTCTAGTTGGGAACCATCCAAGAGGAGCAGCCACGCTCCTGGCTCACCAGACTTGGCCACCAAACTCAGTAGGTTAACACTAGACAAGGAAATGTGGAGAATACAAGATAGAGGAGAAGCCTACTTCCTTCTGGGCACCGCCCCCCCTCACCCCCACCATCCTTCCCCCCACTTTCTACTCTATTCTTAAGGAGGAGAAATTAGGAAAAATAATCAGCCCATGGGTGTGATTGGTTCTCGCTTCCCTCCCCACCAAGCCTGGAAATGAAGTGCTAGTACCATTACTACCTGGGAGATGGCCCCACCCTGCCCTTCTGGTTCTTCCTGATCTTCTATTGAAGGGAGAGGGGAGGGGCAGCAGACCAGCATACCTGTCATCATTCTCTTTTCCTTCCACACCTGCATCCAGCTGATGCTCACTCATTCTTTTAAACCGCATCCAGCTGATGCTCACTCATTCTTTTAAAGCAATATGTTAATATCATTGCTTATAACCTACAGTAATAAAATTAGCATACCTCTGCTTTGTTACTCTCAGATATTTCTGCTTAGCAAATTATATGAAAGGTCCTAATTCCAGGACAGGGAGTACATCTTCTGGGGAAATTCTGATGTTATTATATATGAGGTAGAGCACATTTTCTTTCCACATCTAGCTTTGGAAAAAAGTGTTAGAGATGATAAAAATATTGACATTTTGGCAGGATGGTTTATTTTCATGCTGATACTGGAACTTTGGGACAGTGCTATTTTGCATTGCTATTTAAAATTACAGTAAGAAAGTAAAAACATATTCTGCTTTAACCATAAGTGTAATTGACATTTTTGAAAATAGACCGAGTCTCAGACCTTTGAACAATAAAGGCATTTTTATTGCTAGTTTGGTTCTATCAAGATGGCTTCTGAATCTCATAGAAGAACTTTAGTTGTTACAAGTAGACTCGAGGTGACAACCATGTGTATTTTTATCATAATATAACAGTACTATGATAAACTTATGCCCCTTCTAATTTTATATGAATTGGGACTCTAATTATCAGGCACTGAGCCTCAATAACTTCTGGTGCTGTGGCATTCTGTTTTTTCCCCAGTTTCACAGGCTTCAAACACTGATTTTAGAAGTGCCTCATTACTGCATAATGTTCCTAGTTCGTTGTCATGAACAGAGAGCTGGAAGTAGAATGTTTTAAGGCAGTTATTTGAAGACAGTAAAGTTTTTTTTCAGTTTTTTTACATTTGAATAATGCATTAGTATGAAAAATAACACCTTCAATATTGTTTTGGAAGCCAAATTTTAATTGCATGAAATTTCAAAAGTTTGTCTCTCAAATGTTGCTTTACTACCTATAAAGCTCTATCTATATCAGGTAGGAAAAGCACCTCATACTTTTCCAGTGCCAGGCACTTCAGATACACTGTGTTATTAATTCTCATAATTGTTTCTGGAGGTAGGAATTATTACCCACATTTTATAGAGCAGGAAACTGAGAGTCAAAGAGGTAAAATGATTTGCAGAACTCATAAGTACAAAGCAAGGACTTGAACCTGGATCTGACACCAAAGACTGTCTAACTTTCCACTCTACTGCCTGGAGTGAGGAGAAAGAAATGTGTCTAGTCAAACAGAAATGGATAGGGCCATCTGGAAGGGTAGTTCTGCCAAGTTCTAATAGGGAAAGTGCTGGGCCTCTTTATAACTAACATTAATGTAAAGTTGAATCCCTTTACTGAATGATCACACACTTATAAAACACTCTGATACGCATTTTAGTTCTGAGTTCCCATATACGAGAGTACAGCATTGGCCGTAACTGCTGCTGCTGTAACTTTGTACATTATTGGCAATTTTTTGAGGCAAGGTGAATTTTCCAGTTTAGTAAGAGCTTGATTGTTCTCTCTAGACTTCCCTTAATCTCCTGCTGAGATCTTGCTAAACATTTTGAGGATGAACTAATCAGTGTTTTGTATCCTTTCAAAACTGTGAATGCTTTTTTTTTTTTTTTTAGCATACTTTAATGTGAGGCTATTCAGATGGAAATAGATCGAAAGACTCCCTTGCCAGTCATGGTTTCTGAAAATGGGTTGGCTTAGTGATGCTGATGGGTAGACAACCTCATTAAGGTTTAACCTGAAGTAGAAACCTCAGATAAATGTTTCTAAATGGGCAACAATTTATAAACAACTTTGAATTATTTATTCTTTCATTCTCAGAATTGTTCCAGGTCATTTGCAGATACTGAAATTCCTTCTGGGGGTATTATGAGAGGGAGGTAATCTGTTCACAAATCCTCAGAGCCAAATTGATAAGCTTTCAATTCTTAGCTTTAACGCCTATTGATCCTATTGATTGATGCTTGAAAATCAAATTTGTTTTTCCCTCACCCTAGTGAATCCTTCAGCACAAAATTAGGATGCTTAATTTGAAATGAATTCTCCCCAAAGCAGAAACAGCTCTAGTTTTCCTGTAAAGGCCATCAGTGTTGCTTCTTTGGATTTAGTGTTAGATGACAGTACTTTTCATGTCCTTTCTGGGTCAAGATAGTTCATTGGCATATTTAAACTTTTAATAAGCCAGAGTGTATTTGGATAGTATGCTGATTAATGATGTGAAAATGTTGTGATGACTTTGGTAAGAATCTTTTGATATAATTTCACATCATTTAAATATGTGGAGACATGGGAAATAAACCAGTCTCTCTCTCTCTTTTTTTTTCTGTATGCTAGGTACAGATTTTACATTTCAGTAGCATAATTCAGATTTTTGCCTTATGTACTTTATTAGTAATCTGTATATTTTCCAATTAAACTTTTTTGAGGAAAGTTCTTATGATTTGGGCTTTCCTGGTAGCTCAGCTGGTAAAGAACCCATTTGCAATGCAGGAGACCTTGGTTTGATTCCTGGGTCGGGAAGATCCCCTGAAGAAGGGATAGGCTACCCACTCCAGTATTCTTGGGCTTTCCTGGTGGCTCAGGTGGTAAAGAATCCACCTGCAATGCGGGAGACCTAGATTTGATCCCTGGGCTGGGCAGATCCCCTGGAGGTGAGCATGGCAACCCACTTTAGTATTCTTGCCTGGAGAATCCCCATGCACAGAGGAGCCTGACAGGCTACAGTCTGTGGGGTCGCAAAGAGTCGGATACGTTTGAAGCAGAATTGGATATCATATACTATACATGTGTAATTTTCAGACACCTTTGTGAAAACTGAAACAAATGCCTCCATATCTGATGCAATGGAACAATTGTGTTATTTTCGGTTATATGGTTTAGGATGATGAGTTCACATAAATATAACCGTTTTTCTTACATTTGATACCATGACCCTGTCTTGTCTTATGAAGAGTAAAAGCATATTCTAAGTTATTTGTCTATATATAATTAATCTTACAATATTGGTTCAATTATTCTTTAATCCTTTTGGCTATCATTTGTAATACAAAAATAATTTTCCAAATAGTATTAAAGATAGTATTTGAATGAGATGGTAGGGAAGAAAATTTGAAGATTTTAGAGTTCAGAGTAGGCACAACAGATAAACTTCTTATACAGAATGTTTTCTGAATGAGGCCCTTTCTTATTTAGTTGTGTCATTAAAATACAAATGAATATTTTAAAAATATTAACTTACACTTACCATCATCATCTTATACTTCAGTGTTAGTATTTATCTTAAATTGTTAACTTCAGCAGTTGCTTGACTTAGTTTTGCATCTCCCACAAAAACTCTCTCTGAGGTTTTACTGTAAAACTCTACTTACATCCAAAATCCTTTTATTTTCCCACCAAAGCAGGGATTATTTTATTTGTATACTTTTTTCTTCCAGTTTTATTGAGATATAATTGATGCATAGCACTGTGTAAGTTTAAGGTGTACAGCGTAATGGTTTGACTTACATACATCATGAAATGATTGCCACAGTTTTAGTGCATATCCATCATCTCATACAGATCCAAAATAGAAGGAAAAGAAAAAGAAATATTCCTTGATGAGAACTCTTAGGATTTACTTTTACCAACTTTCATATATAACATACAGCAGTGTTAGTGACCTTATTATTGACTACATTCCAGAGACTGTACATTCATCCTCCTGACTGACTTGTTTTGTAACTTGAAGTTTATCCCTTTTAATTTCCCTCATCTATTTCATTCATCCTCCCACTCCCTGCCTCTCTAGTAATCACCTGTATGTTCTCTGTATCTATGACTGTTTCTGTTTTCTTTCTTTCTTTTTTTAGATTTGATATATGAATGAAATACAATATTTGTCTTTCTCTATTTGACTTACCTACTTAGCATAATTCCTCTAGGCCGTGTTGTCGTAAGTGGCAAGGTTTCATTCTTTTTAATGGCTGTGTAATGTTTTTCTGTGTGTGTGTGCATGTCCATGCCTCATCTTCTTTATCCTTTGAACACTTAGATTGCTTCTGTATCTTGGCTGTTGGGAGTAATGATATTTGCAAACTTTTATGAAATGTTCTTGTGTAAAACTATACTATGTTAAACCAAACTTTACTATCTTAATGATATTTATGTGCAATCTATGTTTAAAATACCACAGAATCTGTTATCAATTAAAGAGAAAAAAAACACAGATAGAAATTTCAGTAGTTGAACTCTAAACAATTTCAAAACAGACAAAAGTTTTTAAATATAATAGATGAATATATATGAGAAAACTTCCCAGTGTTTTCTTGTGAGCTGTTTCTTGGGTTGCTTCACACTTTTTAAAAATTAATTTATTTTTTATTAAAGGATAATTGCTTTACAGAGTTTTGTTGTTTTCTGTCAAACCTCAACATGAATCTGCCATAGGTATACATATATATCCCCTCCCTTTTGAACCTCCCTCCCATCCCCCTCCCATCCCACCCCTCGAGGTTGATACAGAGCCCCTGTTTGAGTTTCCTGAGCCACACAGCAAATTCCCATTGGCTATCTATTTTACCTATGGTAATATAAGTTTCCATGTTACTCTTTCCATACATCTCACCCTCTCCTCCCTTCTCCCCATGTCCATAAGTTTATTCTCTATGTCTATTTCTCTACTGCTGCCCTGTAAATAAATTCTTAAGTACCATTTTTCTAGATTCCATATATGTGCATTAGAATATGATATTTATCTTTCTCTTTCTGACTCACTTCACTCTGTATAATAGGTTTTAGGTTCATCCACCTCATCAGAACTGACTCAAATGAATTCCTTTTTATGGATGAGTAATATTCCATTCTGTATATGTAGCACAACTTCTTTATCCATTCATCTGTTGATGGACATCTAAGTTGCTTCCATGTTCTAGCTATTGTAAATAGTGCTGCAATGAACAATGGGATACATTTGTCTCTTTCAATTTTGGTTTCCTCAGGGTATATGCCTAGGAGTGGGATTGCTGGGTCATATGGAGGTTTTATTCCTAGTTTTTTAAGGAATCTCCCTACTGTCTTCCATAGCAGCTATATCAATTTACATTCCCACCAATAGTGCAAGAGCGTTCCCCTTTCTCCACACCCTCTCTGGCATTTAGTGTTTGTAGACTTTTTGATGATTGCCATTCTGACTGGTGTGAGGTGATAGCTCATTGTAGTTTTGATTTGCATTTCTCTAACAATGAGCGATGTTGAGCATCTTTTCATGTGTTTGTTAGCCATCTCTATGTCTTCTTTGGAGAAATGTCTGTTTAGTCTTCCTCTCACTTTTGTTTGGGTTGTTTGTTTTTCTGGTATTGAGTTGTATGACGCTTGTATATTTTGGAAATTAATCCTCTGTCAGTTGTTTCATTTGCAATTATTTTCTCCCATTCCGAGGGTTGTCTTTTCACCTTGCTTATAGTTTCCTTTGCTGTGCAAAAGCTTTTAAGTTTAATCAGGTCCCACTTGTTTACTTTTGTTTTTATTTCCATTACTCTAGGAGGTGGGTCATAGAGGATCTTGCTTTGATTTATGTCATCGAGTGTTCTGCCTATGTTTTCCTCTATGAGTTTTATAGTTTCTGGTTTTACATTTAGGTCTTTAATCCATTTTGAGTTTATCTTTGTGTATGGTGTTAGGAAGTGTTCTAATTTCATTCTTTTACATGTAGCTGTCCAGTTTTCCTAGCACTAGGGTTGTTTCACATTTTGAAGCTTATTATGGTGTCACGATAGCTAGAACAAAGTGTCAGAGTGAAAAATCATAGCTAAGAAAAGTGGGTGATGGCTCTCATGTTGATAGAGAAAAGGATTTTGGGAGGCTACAGATTCTGAGTTGGCTGAAGGTAAAGATTAAGGGGAAATTTTCATAAGTATTAGAAAGATAAAAGTTATAATATTATCTTAACAATTTCTGTCATAAAATAATAAAATTATGCAAAAATGGTGATGTAATTTTTGGAATTATTTCTAAAGAAAAGAAAGATGTTTAGGAATTGAAAACATTTTTTATAGAGGAATGATGATGGCAATGGGGCAAAGGAGAAAGAAAATATACATAAAAATGTAAAATACTAGAATCTAGTGTGACTATCTACAAGGGGAATATTTACCATAATTTTAGAAATATCCCAAAGTGTTTGTTACAATGAAAAAATATTACATTAATGTGTCTCTTGATGAGAAGTAACCTGAATCTCAAAAATTTACACATTTCCCTTATTTCAATGCAAATCAGATTATAGCCATCACTTCATGGTAAATTATAAAGTAATAAGCAATAAATTTTGAAATAACCATAATATGACGGTGATGATAACCTCAATCACTTTTGTTCAGCATTTGTTGAAAGTGCCAAATCTTGTTTTGACTACAGTAGAGAAGGGGTCCTTAGGAAATTGGAAGGATTTTATGATACACAATAGTTAAAATTTAAAGCATTTGATTTTCTATTTTTAATTTTATTTAGCCAAGGATCATAGGACTCTCCCAATGCCTCCTAAATGATAAAGTCATTAACTATTTATTGATTGTTTATAATACTGGAATATTAAGCCCTGCAGTACTGGATGTTATGGGTGTTGGAGATGTGTAGTGAAAAATACCAAGGCCACTGTTCTCATAACATTTACATTCCCTGGGAGAAGAAAGACAATAAAAAGAAGTGACAAATGTGTGTAAAAGTATACTGATTTGCATTAAATACTATGGAGAAAAAAATTAAGCGGGGTAAGAGTAATTTTTTTTTTTTTTTTAGGAAAAGAGTAATTTGAACAAATTACCCCAGCATAGCTCCATTGTAATAAAATATTTCTATTCTTGTCGTTTCTATTGTCAAGAAATTTGCTAATAATAAACTCTGATAATATAGTGAGACTCCATGACTAATTACACATAATTGGTTTCTCCACTTTTTCACATACTGCAGAGAACAGACTATGATTCCAGTAAATTTGGATCGCGCATAGAGAAGATTTCAGATAAAAATAATGCATGGAAATAGACATTGACATCTTGTTTGCTGCCAGAAGCCACAATTAATGGCTAGCAGAGTGTTGAATTAGCCTATGGACAGATGTATGAGAGTCTTGAAGCAAAGTAGTTTTAATCAGGGGTGATTTAACCCTATTAGAATTTTTGCAATTTATTGTTTAGTTGCTCAGTCATGTCGATTCTTTGCGACCCCATGGACTGCAGCATGCCAGGCTTCCCTGTCCTTCACTATCTCCTGGAGCTTGCTCAAACCAGGTCCATGGAGTCAGTGATGCCATGGAACCATCTCATCCTCTGTTGCCCCCTTCTCCTGCCGTCAATCTTTACCAGCATCAGGGTCTTTTCCAATGAGTCAGATCCTTCTCATCATGTGGCCAAAGTACTGGAGTTTCAGCTTCAACATCAGTCCTTCCAATGAATATTCAGAACAGATTTCCTTTAGGATTGACTGTTTTGATCTTCTTGTAGTCCAAGGGACTCTCAAGAGTCTTCTCCAACATTACAGTTCAAAAGCACCTATTCTTCAGTGCTCAGCTTTCTTTATGGTCCAACTCTCACATCTGTAAAAAAACTATAGCTTTGACTAGATGGACCTTTGCTGGCAAAGTAATGTCTTTCCTTTTTAATATGCTGTCTAGGTTGGTCATAACTTTTCTTCCAAGGAACACGCGTCTTTTAATTTCATGGCTGCAGTCACTATCTGCAGTGATTTTGGAGCCCCCCAAAATTGAGTCTCTCACTGTTTACATTGTTTCCCCATCTATTTGCCATGAAGTGATGGGACCAGATGCCATGATCTTAGTTTTCTGAATGTTGAGTTTTAAGCCAGCTTTTTCACTCTCCTCTTTCACTTTCATAAAGAGGTTCTTTAGTTCTTTGCTTTCTGCCATAAAGGTGGTATTATCTGCATATCTGAGGTTAGTGATATTTCTCCCTGCAGTCTTGATTCTAGCTTGTGTTTCATCCAGTCTGGGATTTTGCATAATGTATTCTCTATATAAGTTAAATAAACAGGGTGACAATATATAGCCTTGACGTACTCCTCTGCCAATTTTGAACCAGTCCGTTTTTCCATGTCCAGTTCTAACTATTGCTTCTTGACCTTCATACAGATTTCTCAGGAGTCAGGTCAGGTGGTCTGGTATTCCCATCTCTTGAAGAATTTTCCACAGTTTGTTGTGATTCACACAGTTAAGGCTTTGGTATAGTCAATAAAACAGAAGTAGATGTTTTTTCCTGGAACTCTTCTGCTTTTTTGATGATCCAGTGGATGCTGGCAATTTGATCTCTGGTTCCTCTGCCTTTTCTAAATCCAGTTTGGCCATGTGGAAGTTCACGGTTCACGTGCTGTTGAAGCCTGGCTTGGAGAATTTTGAGCATTACTTTACTAGTGTGTGCTGCTGCTGCTGCTGCTGCTAAGTCGCTTCAGTTGTGTCCGACTCTGTGCGACCCCATAGACGGCAGCCCACCAGGCACCCCCGTCCCTGGGATTCTCCAGACAAGAACACTGGAGTGGGTTGCCATTTCCTTTTCCAGTGCAGGAAAGAGAAAAGTAAAAGAGAAGTTGCTCAGTCGTTTCCGACTCCTAGCGACCCCATGGACTGCAGCCTACCAGGCTCCTCCGTCCATGGGATTCTCCAGGCAAGAGTACTGGAGTGGGCTGCCATTGCCTTCCCCTACTAGCGTGTGAGATGAGTGCAATTGTGCGGTAGTTTGAGCATCCTTTGGCATTGCCTTTTTTTGGGATTGGAATGAAAACTGACCTTTTCCAGTCCTGTGGCCACTGCTGAGTTTTCCAAATTTGCTGGCATATTGAGTGCAACATTTTCACAACATCATCATTTAGGATTTGAAATAGCTCAACTGGAATTCCATCACCTCTGCTATCTTTGCTCATAGTGATGCTTCCTAAGGCCCACTTGACTTCACATTTCAGGATGTTTGGCTCTAGGTGAGTGATTAAAGCATCGTGCTTATCTGGGTCATTAAGATCTTTTTTGTGTGTAGTTATTCTGTGTATTCTTGCCACCTCTTATTAATATATTCTGCTTCTGCTAGGTTCATGCCATTTCTGTCCTTTATTGTGCCCATCTTTGCATGAAATTTTCCCTCGATATTCCTATTTTTCTTGGACAGCTTTAGTCTTTCCCATTCTATTTTTTTCCTCTATTTCTTTGCATTGATCGCTGAGGAAGGCTTTCTTATATCTCCTTGCTCTTCTTTGAAACTCTGCATTCAGATGGGTATATCTTTCCTTTTCTCCTTTGCCTTTAGCTTCTCTTCTTTTCTCAGCTCTTTGTAAGGTCTCCTCAGACAACCATTTTGCCTTTTTGCATTTCTTTTTCTTGGGGATGATCTTGATCACTGCCTCCTGTACAATGTCATGAACCTCTGTCCATAGTTCTTTAGGCACTCTATCAGATCTAATCCCTTGAATCTATTTCTCACTTTCATTATATAATCATAAGGGATTTGATTTAGGTCATACCTGAATGGTCTAGTGGTTTTCCATACTTTCTTCAACTTACATCTGAATTAGGCAATAAGGAGTTCATGATCTGAGCTATAGTCAGCTCCCAGTCTTGTTGACTGTATAGAGCTTCTCCATCTTTGGTTACCTAGAATATAATCAATCTAATTTTGGTATTGACCATCTGGTGATGTCCATGTGTAAAGTTGTCTCTTGTGTTGTTGGAAGAGGGTGTTTGGTATGACCAGTGTGTTCTCTTGGCAAAATTCTGTTAGCCTTTGCCCTGCTTCATTCTGTACTCCAAAGCCAAACTTGCCTGTTACTCCAGGTATCTCTTGACTTCCTATTTTTTCATTCCAGTCCTCTAGTATGAAAAGGACATCTTTTTTTGGTGTTAGTTCTAAAAGGTCTTGTAGGTCTTTACAGAACCGTTCAGCTTCAGCTTCTTTGGCATTACTGGTTGGGGCATAGACTTAGTTACTGTGATATTGAATGGTTTGCCTTGGAAATGAACAGAGATCATTCTGTTGTTTTTGAGATTGCATCCAAGTACTGCATTTTTGGACTCTTGTTGACTATGATGGCTACTCCATTTCTTCTAAGGTATTCTTTCCCAGGGTAGTAGATATAATGGTCATTTGAATTAAATTTGCCCATTCCAATCCATTTTAGTTCATTGATTTCCTAAAATGTTGATGTTCACTCTTGCTATCTCCTTTTCGACCACTTCCAATTTACCTTGATTCATGGACCTAACATTCCAGGTTTCTATGTAATATTGTTCTTTACAACATCGGTCTTTACATTCATCACAAGTCACACCCACAAATGGGTATTGTTTTTGTTTTGGCTCCATCTCATCCTTGTTTTTGGAGTTTTCTCCACTCTTCTCCAGTAGCATATTGGGTACTTGCGAACCTGGGGAGTTCATCTTTCAGTGTCATATCTTTTTGCCTTTTCATACTGTTCATGGGGTTCTCAAGGCAAGAATACTGAAGTTGTTTGCCATTTCCTTCTCCAGTGGACCATGTTTTGTCAGAAATTTCCACCATGACCGATCCGTCTTGGGTAGCCCTACATGGCATGGATCATAGTTTCATTGAGTTAGACAAGGCTGTGGTCCATATGACCAGTTTGGTTAGTTTTCTGTGACTGTGGTTTTCATTCTGTTTGCCATCTGATGAATAAGACTAGAACTCAGTGCATCTAACTAAATTGTCCAACATTCATACCCAGTGCTTGATGCTAACTGATCGTGGAAACCAGAATTGTTCTTTCTAACATACCCAACTCCTACCACCTGTGTGTGTTTCTAACTCTGTGCTCTTCTTGTGTGATTCGTAACATTTAAACTTTTCTGCTTTTTCTGTTCATAGCCTGTCCGTCGTTTAAAACCCTATTTCAGTGCTGCTTTCTTTTCCCTGACTGCTCATCATGATGTCCTATTACACTTGTTTGAGTCAGACCATGAATACTTATTAAGAACTGTTTATTTTCTACAGTTTCTGTATATTTCACTTTAACACTTTAAGAACACTTATTTTTTCATGGTTTTGTTCTTGTAAGACTTATCAATAGATAACAGATTTTGTGTGAGAAAGTACATGTCTGCACATCTAGCACAGTGCCTGGAAAGTGGCCTATGGTCAGTAAGCACTTAGTGCTTGTCCACTGACTCCCTGATATCTTTGGGAATTCTTGAGTGGCTATCATTGAGATTATCTGAGTTATGTTATAATAATAATAATCTGTTTTATCTTTTGATTTTGGGGGGAAATGTGTGCCTGAGATCACTCTGTACTTTCTTTCTCTTTGGATGAGTTTGACTACATATAAATGTGTTTTTCTCAGAGTAGTCAGTATTGGTTTTATGCTGCTGCTGCTAAGTCGCTTCTGTTGTGTCCGACTCTGTGCGACCCCATAGATGGCAGCCCACCAGGCTCCCCCGTCCCTGGGATTCTCCAGGCAAAAACACTGGAGTGGGTTGCCATTTCCTTCTCCAATGCACGAAAGTGAAAAGTGAAAGTGAAGTCGCTCAGTTGTGTCCAACTCTCAGTGACCCCTTGGACTGCAGCCTACCAGGCTCCTCCGTCCATAGGATTTTCCAGGCAAGAGTACTGGAGTGGGTTGCCAGTGCCTTCTCCGATTGGCTTTATGACAGTGCTTCAATATTGAAGTCTCGGACTTCCCTGGCAGTCCAGTCATTAAGACTGTTCTTCCAGTGCGGGGGTGCTAGCTCAATCCCTTGTTGGGGAACTAAGGTCCCACATGCCATGTGGTGCCACCAAAAAATTAAAAAAAAAAAATATTGAGGTCTCAGGGTCTACATTGAAATATCACAAAATCATTGATGATAGAAGGAATGTGTACATAGTTCATGTCCTGTAGTCCTATATAAAGCTTGGGGTTTCTTTGAATATGATCTTTACATTTTTTTTAAAGCAGCTAACCAACCAACACTGTTAAGGCCGTGTTTATATATGTATGTTTCCTTTTCTCTGAGTGGAAGAGCAATTCAACATTGTGCAGCCTTCACGCTCATAGATGATAAAGGGCAGTGAATTGTGCTTATCTTGAATACCCACTTCTGTTGGTTTCAGTACAAATGTAGTATCTGTGCTGGTTTCCAGCCAGTAGTCTGAAACGTGGAACAGAAAATAACTGATATGTCTGCATAAGCAACACGCTTAATCTTTGGTAAAGTAATTTGAAAATTTGTGTTACATTTTATTAGGTGATAAAAATTTTAGATAGTATGTTTCTAAAACTTGTCAGGCATAAACTCTACAGTTTTCTTGCCCTTACTTGAACATCTTGCTCAACTATTTTGCTGTTACTTCTAGAGAAGTAAAAAGAAAAAAAAATGTGAAGGAAACAGAAATCAGAATTGGAAGGACATTTGTGGTGCAAATTATATACACCTACCATAGTACTTTCTACTGTTTCCCCATCTATTTGCCAATGAAGTGATGGGACCAGATGCCATGATCTTAATTTTCTGAATGTTGAGCTTTAAGCCAACTTTTTCACTCTCCTCTTTCACTTTCATCAAGAGGCTCTTTAGTTCTTCTTCACTTTCTGCCATAAGGGTGGTGTCATCTGCGTATCTGAGGTGTTGATATTTCTCTCAGCAATCTTGATTCCAGCTTGTGCTTCATTCAGCCCAGCATTTCTCATGATATATTCTACATATAAGTTAAATAAGCAGGGTGACAACATACATCCTTGACATACTCCTTTTCCTATTTGGAACCAGTCTGTTGTTCCATGTCCAATTTTAACTGTTACTTCCTGACCTGCATACAGATTCCTCAAGAGGCAGTTCAGGTGGTCTGGTATTCCCATCTCTTTCAGAATTTTCCACAGTTTGTGGTGATCCACACAGTCAAAGGCTTTGGCATAATCAATAAAGCAGAAATAGGTGCTTTTCTGGAACTCTCTTGCTTTTTCGATAATCCAACAGATGTTGGCAATTTGACCTCTGGTTCTTCTGCCTTTTCTAAAACCAGATGGGGAAACAGTGAAAACAGTGACAGACTTTATTTTTGGGGAGCTCCAAAATCACTGCAGATGGTGACTGCAGCCATGAAATTAAAAGGTGCTTACTCCTTGGAAGAAAAGTTATGATCAACCTAGAAGGCATATTAAAAAGCATAGTCATTACTTTGCCAACAAAGGTCCATCTAGTCAAGGGTATGGTTTTTCCAGTAGTCATGTATGGATGTGAGAGCTGGACTATAAAGAAAGCTGAGTGCTGAAGAGCTGTGGTGTTGGAGAAGACTCATACGAGTCCATTGGACTGCAAGGGAAAGTCCATTGTAAAGGAAATCAGTTCTGAATATTCATTGAAAGGACTGATGTTGAAGCTGAAACTCCAAAACTTTGGCCACTTGATGCGAAGAGCTGACTCATTGAAAAGACCCTGATACTGGGAAAAATTGAAGGTGGGAGGAGAAGGAGACCACAGAGGATGAGATGGTTTGATGGCACCACTGACTCAATGGACATGAGTTTGAGTAAACTCTGGGAGTTGGTGATGAACAGGGAGGCCTGGTATGCTGCAGTCCATGGAGTCGCAAAGAGTTGGAGTGACTGAATTGAACTGAACCATAGTACTTAGGGCTTCCCTGGTGGCTCAGGCAGTAAAAAATCTGCCTGCAATGCAGAAGACCCAGGTTCAATCCTTGGGTTGGGAAGATACCCTGGAAAAGGGAATGGCAACTGCTACAGTAGTCTTGCCTAGAAAATTCCATAGACAGAGGAGCCCGGCAGGGTAATGTTCATGGGGTTGCAAAGAGCTGGCCACAACTGAGTGACTAACACTTTCAGCATACTCATCAAATTGCCATTATTTGACTGCGTTCTTTTTTTTTTTTTTGAAAGCAGGAATTCTGCTTTATTTTACTTCTGAACCTAGTACAATGCATGGCTCATAGGTGCTCAGTAAATGGTTGTTTTTGGAGTAGGCTAATATATTTATTGTTGTTTAGTTGCTAAGTCATGTCTGACTCTTGCAACTGCCTGGACTGTAGCCCACTAGGCTCCTCTGTCTTTGGGATTTCTGAGGCAAAAATGCTGGAGTGAGTTGCCATTTCCTTCTCCAGGGGATCTTCCTGACCCAGGGATTGAACTCGAGTCTCCTATATTGGCAAGTGGATTCTTTATCACTGAGCCACTAGAGAAGCTTAGGCTAATATATTATAATGAAAATTTAGTAGTTTAGACTGAATAAATGAATTTTAGCTTAATGCACTGACCACAAATTATATATTTATAGATTTATAAATAGCAATAAAAATGTCTATTGTCTACTGAATTCTTGAGCGACATCCAGTTCAGGTGACAGGAATACTGACACACACTGGGCCATAATGTGTATGGGTTTCACCTCGTAGCTGGGAATTATAAATAAGTCTGGTTTGGATTTCAGTTATTGTGGAAACACTTAAGGCTTATAAAGGTGAACCATGTGCTTTTCTTTCCTTGTTTTAAAATGTTATTAATATTTTCCTAGAGGTGATATTCTGCCTATCTTGCCACTTCTTTGCACCTAGATAATAATACTTGTTGAATGTTAAAAGTGCCCTGATGGATCACCAGAAAACTTTCTAGATATGAGATATGCAGAAACTGGAAATTTCTAAATCACAGGAAACCACAAGAGGTAAAGCTATTGATTAGAAAGTATGCGAAGTTAAGCTATAGGTCACTATGTCTCACTCCTTCCTTCCACATACTCCTTCCACTTTAAGGAAAAGAGAAAAGCTTTTTCCTTAATTGTGCTTACTCTCTCAAAAGATGTGTCACTTACCAGTGCCTACAGGCATACCATATTCCATACTCTATCAAGTCCTCATCCTCAGGATGAAATGTCTCCCCCTTGCTTGGCCTTTGGGGAAGAAGTTATGGAAAACTTTATTCATATAAAAACAGGCTTGGGAAATAAGTCTAGATCAAATTCTGTCTCCACCTCTTAGTACCTAAGGCAGGAATTGCTCCTTTGGCCTCCATCTATAATCCTCTTCTTCCTAGCAGCTTTCTGGTGGCCATTTGACACAATTCTGGCCAACGATAAGCAAAAGCCTCTGGGTGGGGCCTCTGGGGAAGCTGGGAGATTCAGTGAGTAGACTCTTCTGTCTTTTTCCACTTCACTCTTTCTTGCTTCTTTCTGCCTGAAGTCCTCTGAAGCCTGAAAGTGCATCCATGTAACTAAGAGGCAGTAGTTACAGAGTGGTGCGTGTTGGGGTGGAAGGAAGAAGAGCCTTCCTATATCCTTGTCCACATTGTTGCTTTGTTGTGGTTTAGTTGCCAAGTAGTGTCTGACTCTTTGCAATCCCATGGCTTGGCAGCTTGAAGCACACCAAATTGTCCACTTCTAGCCCTCTTGTTTTTGTTGTTATTTATTTTTAATAACAATGACCATTTCTTGTTTAAGCCACTGAAAGTGATTGTTATATTACAGTTGAACATACTTCTAACTCGGTCCTCAGTTTCCTCATTTATAACTTGGGGATATTAAAACTGCCTACTTCATAATGTTGATATGTGATTGAAATGAATTAAGTGAGAGGCACAGCAAAGTGCCCGTCTCAGAGTAAACACTAAACAAGGTTTAGATGACATCATTATTCCAACCTGAATATTTTCTTCATTATATTTGTGTTAGAAATTTATGTTGCAAAATAGATCATATGCAACTCAGTGCAGCTTTATCATGATCTTGTCTTCTCTTCTGAAGATTGTTTTTAGCATTTTTAAGAACAGTTTTGTTGAGGTGTTACTGTTTACAGTGAACTGTACATGTTTAAAATTACTGATATGATAAGTTTGGATGTATGTATTACCTGTGAAACCAGGTTGTTGATATCTCTTCTGGCAATCTTGATTCCAACTTGTGATTCATCTTGCTCGGCATTTCACATGATGTACTCAGCATATAACTTAAATAAGGAGAAGGTGAAAGTGAAAGTCGCTCAGTCGTGTCTGACTCTTTGCAACCCCATGGACTTTAGTCCATGGAATTCTCCAGGTGAGAATACTGGAGTGTGTAGCCTTTCCCTTCTCCAAGGGATTTTCCCGGCCCAAGGATAGAACCCAGGTCTCCTGGAGGTCCCCTTCATTGCAGGTGGATTCTCTACCAGCTGAGCCATAAGGGAAGCTCAAGAATACTGGAGTGGGTAGCCTATTCCTTCTCCAGAACATCTTCCCGACCCAGGAATTGAACTGGGGTCTCCTGCATTGCAGGTGGATTGTTTACCAACTGAACTATCAGGGAAGCCCTTTAAATAAGGAGGGTGACAATATACAGCCTTGTCACACTCCTTTCCCAATTTTGAATCAGTCAGTTAGAGTATAAACTAATTCTATTTGGAGGAAGAGTGGTCAGAAAAAGTTTAGACCATCACTATAATCAAGGTAATGAATATATCCATCACCCCCAAAGACTTCTTCATGTACTCTTCATAATCCCTTCATTCCTTCACTTCCCACCTCTCTCCCCTCTGGATGACTGCTTGTATGCTTCCTATCACTATAGATTTTTTTTCAATTTTTAGAGTTTTGCATAAATGGAGCCATACAGTATGTCCTCTTTTTTTTTTCCCCCGAGAGGGATGATTCTGGCCTCTTCCACTCAACATAATTATTTGGAGATTCATCCATGATTTTGCATGTTCAATAGTTTCTTTTTATTGTTGAAATAGCATTCTATGGTATGAATACGCAGACATTTGTTTTTACCTATTGATGAGGAACTTTGAGTAGTTTTCATTATTTTAAAACATTAAGTATCTCTCTCCCGAAACACTTTGATTATAACTCTAATGAAACATTTCTCATAATGTGTTAAATGATGTTGTTTTCATACAACCTTCATTAGACTATTCTTGTCCTTCAAGATAGGGGAACTGTGTATTTTTCGTCCTTGCTCTCCCAGTCCCTAGCGTAGCACTATAGTTTCAAATTGGTACTTCATTTAAACAATCCTCTTAGGTGAAGCCCAGACTTTCTCTTCCTCCTGTATTGTCTTCATTATCACCATTTACTCATTCATAAAGAAAGTTGAGAGATGTTTGCTGCTTTTTGAATGTAGACTTTATTTATGTATAATTCATACACAATGAAAGTCTCCATTTTTTTAATTTAAAAATTTTGTATAATTTCTAAAGGTTATACTCCATTTACAGCTATTACAAAATATTGGCTATATTCCCCATGTTGTGCAATACATCCTTGTAGCCTGTTTTACACACAATAGTTTGTACCTCCCATTCACAGACCCCTAAGCTACAAACCACAAGTTCTCTACATCTGTGAGTCGGCTTCTTTTCTATTCACTAGTTTGTTGTATTTTTTAGATTCCACATATAAGTGATACCAGGTAGTTTTTGTTTTTTTCTGACTTATTTCACTTAGTATCATTCCCTCCAAGTTCACCCATGTGTGTGCTTAGTTACTCAGTTGTGTCTGACTCTGTGATCCCATGGACTGCAGCCCACCAGGCTCCTCTGTTCATGGGGATTCTCCAGACAAGAATACTGGAGTGGATTACCATTTCCTTCTCCAGGGGATCTTCCTAATGCAGGGACTGAACCTGCATCTCCTGCATTGGCAGGTGGTTTCTTTACCACTGAGCCATACACACACACACATTTGTGTGTGTGTGTGTATGTATATATGTGTGTGTGATATATCTATGTATATGTGTATATTAATGTGAGATATATATATATAAAAGCTTCTTTATCCTTTCTTCTTTTGATGGACACTTAGGTTGCTTCCTAAGTGTCCATCAGATAAATAATGTTGCTATGAACACTGGGAGGCATGTATCATTTCAAATTATTGTTGTTTTTTTTTCAAGCATATACCCAGGAGTGGAATTGGTAGATCATATGGTAGTTCTATGTTTGATTTTTAAGACCCTCCATACTGTTTTCCACAGTGACTGCACCAATTTACACTTCCATCGTTAGTATGTGAAAGTTCCCTTTCCTCTACATCCTTACCAATATTTGTTATTTGTGTTCTTTTTGATGATAGCCATTCAGACAGGTGTGAGGCAATAGCTCACTGCGATTTTCATTTGCATTTCCCTGATGATTAGTGATGCTGAGCATCTTTTCATGTGTATGTTGGACATCAGCTTTCCTCTCTGGAAAAATATTTATTCAGTTCTTCTGCCTCCTTTTTTATTTTTTGCCCTGTGGCATGGCTTGCAGGATCTTAGTTCCCTGACCAGGGACTGAACCCAGACCCTGGTAATGAAAGCGCTGAGTCCTAACCACTATAATGCCAGGGAATTCCCTCCCCATTAAAAGTTTTTTAAAAAATGTTGCATTGTATGAACTGTTTATATATGTTGAATATTAATCCCTATCAGTCATATCACTTACAAATATTTTCTCCCATTTAGTAGGTTGTCTTTTTGTTTTGGTGGTTTCCTTTGCTCTGCCAGAGCTTTTGTTTACTTAGGTCCCATTTGTTTATTATTTGCTTTTATTTCCTTTAGGAGATGGATCCAAAAATATTGCTGTGGTTTATGTCAGAGTGTTCTGCTTATGTTTTCCTCTAGGAGTTTTATACTACAAAGCTATAGTAATTAAAACAATATGGTACTGGCATAAAAACAGACATATAGATCAATGGAATAATATAGAGAGCTCAGGTATAAACCCACACTTACCCAGAGGCAAGAATACACAATAGGGAGAAGACAGTCATTTCAATAAGTGGTGCTGGGAAAACTGGATAGCTACCTGTAAAATAATGAAATTAGAACATTCTCTAGCACCATATTCAAAAATTTGTTGTTCAATTGCTCAGTTGTGTCCAACTCTTTGTGACTCCATGGACTGTCACATGCCAGGCTTCCCTGTCCCTCACCATCTCCTGGAGCTTGCTCAAACTCATGTCCATTGAGTTGGTGATGGCATCCAACCATCTCATCTTGTTGTCCCCTTCTCTTGCCTCAGTCTTTCCCAGCATCAGGGTCTTTTCTAATGAGTCAGCTCTTTGCATTAGGCCAAAGTATTGGAGCTTCAGCATCAGCCCTTCCAATGAATATTCAGGACTGATTTCCTTTAGGATTGACTGGCTTGATCTCCTTGCAGTCCAAGGGACTCTCAAGAGTCTTCTCCAACACCACAGTTCAAAAGCATCAATTCTTTTGTGCTCACCCTTCTTTACGGTCAACTCTCACATCCATATGTGACTACTGGAAAAACCATAGCTTTGACTAGACAGACCTTTGTTGGCAAAGTAATGTCTCTGCTTTTTAGCATACTGTCTAGGTTTGTCATAACTTTTCTTCCAAGGAGCAAGCATCTTTTAATTTCATGGCTGCAGTCACCATCTGCAGTCATTTCTTGGAGTCCAAGAAAATAAATTCAAAAATAAAGACCTAAATAAAAAACCTAATATAAGACCAGAGACTATAAAACTCACACATTCTAAGTGGACAGATCAATGACTTTGAAAAATGTTTTGTTGATAGAGCTCTATAAATCACCAAACCAATTAAGATATAGAATATTTTTAATCTTCCCCCAAAGTTCACTCTTACACCTTGGCAGTTTCATAATGTCAGTCTCTTGCAGCCCTCTGTTCCAGCCAATTACTGGTCTGTCTGATTTGTATCAATATAAAATGGCTTTGTCTCAGGTGAACTTTCATACAAATCAAATTATTCAGTATGTACTCTTTATTTCCAGTTTCTTTCAATTTGCATAATTATCTGTGAGGTTCATTTGTATTACATTGATTTGTCTTTTTAATTGAGGGTATTTAATCCATTTTTGTTTAGTATTATCTTTGAAATATTTGGGTTTCAGTGTACTATCTTTTTTTTCATTCCATTTTTTTACCTCTACTTTTCCCTCTGTTACTCATTTCTTGACTTCTTTTAATTGATTTGAATTGTTCTTTTGCATGTGTGTTTCATTTTATTTCCTCTTTTGATATCTTAACTCTACATTTTATTATTTTTAGTGGTAGCCTAGGGCTTACAATATATATCCTAACATAGCATAGTCTGTGTGTTAATAAAAGTAGTATTCTACCTTTTTGCATTTCCTAAATCCTTTACACACATCACACTTCTCATTTCACAAATATAATAATGTTAATCAGAATTATTCCATTTACACCCTTTCCTAAATTCACTTTTTTATTTAGAATCACTCAAATGACTTTGCCTTTTTTTCCTGGTGCTAAGTTACCTCCTAGAAATTAAAAGTCACTTACTCCTTGGAAGAAAATGTATGACCAACCTAGACAGCATATTAAAAAGCAGAGACATTACTTTGCCAACAAAGGTCCGTCTAGTCAAGGCTATGGTTTTTCCAGTAGTCATGTATGGATGTGAGAGTTGGACTATAAAGAAAGCTGAGTGCTGAAGAATTAATGCTTTTGAACTGTGGTGTTGGAGAAGACTCTTGAGATTCCCTTGGACAGCAAGGAGATCCAACCAGTCCATCCTAAAGGAGATCAGTCCTGGGTGTTCATTGGAAGGACTGATGCTGAAGCTGAAACTCCAATACTTTGGCTACCTAATGCAAAGAATTGACTCATTTGAAAAGACCCTGATGCTGGGAAAGATTGAAGGCTGGAGGAGAAGGGGATGACAGAGGCTGAGATGGTTGGATGGCATCACCAACTCAATGGACGTGAGTTTGAGTAAGCTCTGGGAGTTGATGATGGACAGGGAGGCCTGGCGTGCTGCAGTCCGCGGGATCACAAATAGGCAGACAGGATTGAGTGACCGAACTTACTGCAGTTACCTCCTAACATGGCTTTTCAAGTTCATTATGTTTTGAACCTTGTGCACATCTCTAAATTAATCTACTACTGCTTCAACTCTAGGGATACTGATTTTCTTAGCATACTTCAAATACATCTGGCTGTTTGAAACTTTTGTGTCTTATATAAATTGTTCCTTCTGTCTGGAATACCCATTCTCTCTTGCCATTTACACCCCCACCCCCACCCTAGGCAGGTTGATAAGAAGTCTAGGGTCCCCGAGGAGGAGAAAGGGGTCTGGGGCTCTCAAGGAGGAGATAGGGGTCTGAAATTCTCAAGGAGGAGGAAAGGACAAAGGTCTTTTTTTTTTTTTTCTCTTTACATTCCATAGTCTTAGTCACCTAAAATGTTTTTTTCTTTAAACTGATGATTACACAACAAAAAACTCAGTTTAAACTCTGTACTAAGGATTATATAACAACAATGTTTCCTGATTGAGGACAGTTTCTATTTCTTGAAAACCTTCTGACTAATCCTGACATCTTAAATGTATATTAAGGGAGTTGGTCTGGTAAAATCTTTTTATTGTTAAGCTCTAATCCTCTTATTTTAAAATGTAAGCTGTGGAAGTGGATCTGGTAAAATTTTTACAACCTTGAGACATTCTTTTTATTTATTGTAATAACTAATTTAAAAAGTGTATAGCTCCCTTGCTAAAGACTAGCACGTGGGGGGCAGGCACTCTCCGATCCCCTTCTGATGTCTGTGTCAGAAGCTCTCTCTGTCCCTTTTCTTACATTAATAAAACTTTGCTACACAGAAGCTCTTGAGTGATCAAGCTTGGTCCCTGGTCCCAAAGCTAAATTTTCTTCTTAGGAGATCACAAATCCAACATTCATTCACTGTAAGCTATTACACCCCTAGTCTAGCCTTCAGGATTCTTCTTGACGGTGAAGTAGCATGGGGAACCATAGGATTTTGACCAGCAGTCAAACATGTGCAACAGAAGAAATGATGGGGAGTTATTGCCCAGGGGGACACCACTGACCAATGAAGAACAGGTGGTGGTGGTTTAGTCGTTAAGTCATGTCCGACTCTTGGGACCCCATGGACTGTAGCCCACCAGGCTCCTCTGTCCATGGGATTTTTCCAGGCAAGAATACTGGAGTGGATTGCCATTTTCTTCTGCAGGGGATCTTCCCAACCCAGGAATCGAACCCAGGTATCCTGCTTTGCAGGCAGATTCTTTACCGACTGAGCTATGAGGGAAGTCCATGAAGAACAGAGTAATGGGTAAATGCTTTGTGCTTTCTTATTCGTATTTTCATATAAGACTCAGTATCCAACCTTCTGTATTGGTGGCCAGTCAATTCAATAACAAATCTTGTTTTGACTCTCCTTCCTTCCCCTCTTTGTTCCTTCTTCCCAAAATTTTGTTCCCTGAGACATACTTCTTTGTCTTAGGTTCTGTATTCTGAGGATCCCAGGCTGAGAAAATACAATTATTACCTGTACAACAAGTACAATGCCCAAAACTTCCTCCAGATCTGTGATTTTTTTTTCAGACATCTTAAGGCAGTACTTTATTAAGCCCTAAAATATACAGCTGGTAAAAGTAGAGCAATTCTGATTGGAATGAGAATGAGGCCGAGGTTTTGTAAAACAAAAAACAATACACTAATTAAGCTGTGAACTGCATGAGAATTAGAAAATGTCTTATTAATCTTTGACTCCTAAGAACCTGGTATTCAGTCTGGCTCTCAGCAGGTAGTCAATAATATTTATTCCACTGAACTACATTTAACTGAGGGAAGCTAAAGTCTAGACAATATAAATAATTTTATTTAGCCTACAGTGATTATGGATACAAGAACAAAACAAATACCATTCTAATACTTTTTCTGGAAACATGAGGTTTATTAGGAAAGGCAATAAAATGTTTTCTGCAAGGTCAAGTTTTTCTATTCTTGACTTTGTATGTTAATTTTCAAGTGGATGTCCAGACTTATGTGTTATGTCATCAGTAATAAATTGAAATAGAATTTTTAAAGATCCTCTACATTCTTGAAATTGTTTATTAATAAAGTGAAAGGGATGGGAAAGTTATTTATAGTTATTTTATTGTTATCAGTGTGGGAAGAGTGAGATAGTAAAGTAAAGCTAACATCTAGAAAGTAAATAAACCACTACAGAATCAAAGAGCCACAAATGGAGCCTCTTATATACTGTGTTGATAGTATTGAAGGGTGTCATCATTTCTTAAGCATGGAAAAAAATCCAGAGGGATAGATTTCTTGAATTAGTTATTGTGAACAAGATTTTCTGAGTGATCAGAGGTGGGGGAGAAGTGAAAAAAAACTCACCTGGAAATTTATGCTCTTAAAAAATTTAGCAGGGTATATTTTTATATAAATAAAGTATTTTATCAATTGGTCCATTAATTCACTTACTCACTCACCCACCCATTATAATGGTGTTAAGATTGGAATTTAAAAAGCTTCCGTGAGAATCTGTTTTTACCATTAGTCAATGAATTTTTAAAATTATGTTTCTTTAAATAAGAACCTCAAACTTTTATGGATAGCAAGTTAGTGACTGAGTTTCATTTCCTTTATTGTAAACATTGGACTTATTTATGAAAGTTGTGAGGAAAATATAGCATTAAAATACAGCTATCCAATCATTCAGCATACATGTCAGTAATACATACTTTGTACTGAGTGCTGAGGATTCAGTGGTAAATATAGTTAAATAGATTTCAGAGATGGAAGGAACACCAAGAGATGTTCTAAGGAGGGCTGGTAAGGCATAGTTACTGTCCATGAGACACAGACATGGAGAAAGGTTGTGACTTGTCCAAAGTTACAGAGCTTGTAAATTATTCCTCAGAATATATAAGGTTATTTTTAGGTATAATTTTGATTTGCATGAATCTTCTAAGCATTGCTGAATGATATCTATGAAGATAGCCAATGGCAAAAGGATTGTTGCACAAATGAGAAGACACTAAAAAAAACCACTACTCTTTGCAAGAGGAAAGGGTTAGGGCTTCCCTGGTGTCTCAGATGGTAAACAATCCACCTGCAATGTAGGAGATCTGGGTTCAATTCCTGGGTCAGTAAGATCTCCTGGAGAAGGTAATGGCAACCTACTCCACTATTCTTGCCTGGGAAATCCCATAAACAGAGGAGCCTAGTGGGCTACAGTCCTTGGGGTTGCAGAGAGCCAGACATGACTGAGTGACTAACATATATAGGATGGAGTGGGGGGAAAAATTTAGGATCATTTCAGTTCATCTAAAAATTTTTCAGACTTGAGTCTTTTCCCCATTGAGTTGCATATGGCTTAAAGAGTTGAAAAATAAACTGTTTATTGAGAATCTAAAATGTGTTAGGTACTTTAATATCTATTAACTCATTTAATATTCACAACGACACTGTGAAACATTGTATCATTAAGTATGATTAACTGTTTCAGCTTGGTGTCAGAGAGTGTGATACTCAATGATCGTCATTGTCCAGAGTCTGACACACACTCTCATGTTCAGTAACTGTGCTATTATGTGGTCATCGAGAGGTTAACAGGCCCAGGCAAATTGGTCCCTCCTCACCACACTTATGAGTCTGACTATAAATCAGGACCTCAATTTACAAGTCTCTATGAGGAAATGAACTGCCAAGTAGACTAGATATTCATGTCAGCTTGTCAGAACCTTGTATTCCCTGAGGAACAGAATACTTGGGAAATTAAAGACAGGAGGATGCCAAGGAAGTAAAAATTAGGAGAAAGTGAGTTGGATGCTCTTAATAAGGAGAGTGTCATGCAGTTACTGGAGCCCAGTGTTCCTTCTCTGCCATTGGAATATACTTGCCTGGCTGAGGGATCTGAATATTATTTTTACCCAATCATATCCCTCAGTCAATATTGGTCTACGATCATGGCCAGTTGTATACTCAGCCACAGTAAGAGAAAATAGATATGGAGAGCCTTAAACTTTGTTCCCCAAAGTCCTCTAGTTTGGGCCAAGCATCTGCAGATGCTAGAAGAAGGAACAGAGAGGCAGCTTATGGATTAATTATAATAATCAGGACAGAGATTATGATAGTGATAATCTCTGATAGTGACTCAAGATTTATTATGTGTTAGAAATTGTGCTGAGCTTTACGTCAATTACCTAACTTAACTCTCATGACAACCATCTCCAATGAACACTTAATATTCTTGTTTTATATAGATGCATGCATGCATGCTAAGTCGCTTCAGTCATGTCCGACTCTGTGCGACCCCATAGATGGCAGCCCACCAGGATCCTCTGTCCACAGGATTCTCCAGGCAAGAATACTGGAGTGGGTCGCCATTTCCTTCTCCATTTATATAGATGAGGAAACTGAAGTTTAGAAATGCTAAAAAATAATTCACTGGAAAGTGGGTAGTCCAAACCAGTGGATTGGGGGCATCTCAAGGTTAGTGTGTCCAAAGCTGACATCTTCATTTCTTCTTAAAACATATTCCTCTTCCAGGTCTGAAACCTCTGGGTACTAGATCCTTCTCTCCATCTCTCCCTCCCTCCCTCCTTCTGTTCTTCTTTCTCTCTCCCTACTTCTATCCTTCCTTCCTTCTCTTCTTCATTCCCTCCACTCTCAGTTCCTAACATCAGAAAATACAGTAAATTTCACCTCCAAAATACATAGTGGATCTTTTCCCTTTCCTTCACCTCTCCAGTCACCACCCTAATCCAGTTATAGACCACCTCCTGCAGTTGCTAGGCTCCCCCCGCCCCACAAACCAAACATTGTCCAAAAGAGTGGTATTTTTCTTTATATAGGTAAAATTTATGTAACATGAAGTCAGTCATTTTAACCATTTAAAAAGTATACAATTGAGTGGCTTTTCATATATTCACAATGTTTTGCAGCCATCACTACTATCTAATTCTAGAACACTTTCAAAAAGAAACCCTGATCTGTTAAACACTTTTCTGTTCTTCTTCCCCTGAAAACCAGTAATCTGCTTTCTGTCTTCATAAATTTGCCTATTCTGGACATTTCATGTAAATGGAATCATATTTTGTGGCCTTTTTAAAAATTTTGTGGCTTTTGTGTGTGGCTTCTTTCATGAGAAATGTTTGCAAGGTTCATCCTTGATGGGACATGTATCAGTCCTTAATTCCCATTTATGTCTGAGCAATATTTTATTGTATGAATATATCACGTTTTGTTCATTCATCAGTTGATGAACATTTGGATTGTTTTGACTTTTTGGCTATTATGAATAATACTTTTGTGAACATGTTTTAACACCTGTTTCAACTCACTAATCTTTCAAAAATGAAAATCATGTGATTTCCCTATTTAAAATCCTTCAGTAGCTTCTTATTGCAATCATATTATAGTCCAAATGGCTTATTTTTCTAATTTTAATGTATGTTTGACTGTGCTGGGTCTTTGTTGCTGTGCGTGGGCTTTCTCTAATTGTGGTAAGTGGGGGGGGGCTACTCTAGTTGCCATGTACAGGCGTATTGCTTCAGTGGCTTCTCTTTTGTGGAGCGTGGCTTCAATTGCTCGGCAGCACCTGGAATCTTTCTGGACTGGGAATGGAACCCGTGTCCCCTGCATTGGCAGGCATATTCTTAACCACTGGACCACCAGGGAAGTCCCAAGATGTTTTCTTTTGGCCCACAAGGGTCTACATGCTCTGCCTCTTCTTTCTCATTTAAGCATCTTTCCTCTTCCCTTAATATGCGGCAGCCACACTTGCCTCCATTTCTTTTAGCTTTTCAAGCCTGCTTAGAGTAGTCACACTTAACTGTTTTATGCATTTCACACCTGAAATGCTCTTTGCAGTTCTTCACATGGCTAGTTTATTTCATCTTTCAAATCTCCATCCTTAATGTTGCCTTCCCTGAGAAGTTTTCCCCTAACTCTGTTATTCCCTATTTCCTTCTAATAGTTTCCCACCTTAGGATTACATGGTTCTTTCTACTCTGTCACCCTCACAAGAATGTAAAGTTCCTTAAGGTCAGGAATTAAAGTGTACCCATTTTCATCATTAATGTTTACACCTGTGCTTAGTGCACAACTTGACACAGAAGAGGCACTTCATAAATGTTTGAATAAATGGGAAAGATCACAGGTGTTGGATGTGAGATAGAGTAATTCAATGTTTGGTGACAGAGGTATGCGTGCATGCTAAGTTGCCTCTATGCAACCCCATGGACTGTAGCCTGCCAGACATCTCTGTCCATGGGATTCTCTAGGCAAGAATACTGGAATGGGTTGCTATGCCTTCCTCCAGGGGATCTTCCTGACCCAGGGATCGAACCCACGTCTCTTATGTCTGCTGCATCAGCACGCAGGTTCTTTACCACTAGTGCCAACTTGGAAGCCCTAACAGAGGTACACTGACGAAAAAGAGCTAGGTGGTACAGGATCTTCAGTTATGCTAACACTTGAAAATCTCGGCAGGTGAGTGTTCAAAGAGCAGGTTAGTCATTGGTTCAAGATGAATCTGAACCAAGATGGGAATCTGGTTAAGGAGTCAGAGGAAAACCTCTGCATGTAAAGTCAGAGTTTAGGAAAAAAGAGCATGGTTAATTTGATGTCAGTTCCAAACAAACTGACTAAATTTCCTTAAATATCACCTGTCTAAAATCAGGATTGGGTCTTGAAACCAGCCTGGGACTGAGGTCACAGCCATAAAGCCATCTCCTTTTAGGAGAGGATGACTAAAAAGATGAGGATGTAGGCAGGGGTGACAAACTCAAAACTGTTAAACACTGATAGACCTATGCTCTTCAAATCACCAATCTTTCTTTAGCATTTTTAATTAATACCTCATCCTTATCTACTTGATATGAATAGATTGTGGCCAAATCACCTCATGTCCCCTTGCCTTCTGGATATGACCACCGGGGGCCTTTCGAGTTCTGAAAATCTATGATCCTCCATGCCGTAGTTTCCAATTTTCAAATGATTTTTCACTGTATGCAATTGATGTTGGCTCTGAAGTATTATATATATTTGTGGGTCCTTTCAAAATGGCACTGCTTGACTTGAAAAAACAGCATATTTCAGAACACATAACCCTTAATCTTAAGACTGGAGATATAATTTCAGAAAAAAAGAATTTGAATAATATTTAGTAGCAAGATTTCCTAAATTATTTTTTAATATGGTAGTTGCATATGTTTACAAAATCATCTAACTTTAGAAAGTTAACACCCAAAGTATTAAAATTTTCTTTATTTGCTCTTCATTGTTGTGTGGGCTTTACTCTTGTTGTGGCAAGGGGCAGCTGTTCTGTGTGCAGGCTTCTCACTGATGTGACTTCGCTTGTTGCAGAGCACAAGCTCTAGGGAATGTGAACTTCAGTAGTTGAGACATGTGGACTCAGTAATTGTGGCTCCCAGGCTCTGGAGAACAGGCTCAATAATTGTGGTGTATGGGTTAGTTGCTCCATGGCACATGGGATCTTCCCCGATCAGGGATCGAACCTGTGTCTCCTGCACTGGCAGGCGAAATCTTTGCCACTGAGACACCAGAGAAGCTCCCAAAGTTTTTTTTTTCCCCCACTAAAGTTATTAGATCAATCTATTCTCTGAGGATTTCATTTTGATTTTTGTCTGAACACAAACTTAAGCTAGTAGAATAGAAGTTTATTGGTACCTAAATTGCAAGATTAGACTAATCTTTCTTATTCTTTGCTGTGCAATGAACTGTGATAAAAATGAGAGGCTGTACAAGTCAGGATATGTTAACAAGATTCTTAGACAGGAATTAGACATTTTTCATGACTGATTAGGTAGCACTGTAATGAGACAGATCTAGTCTTGGATTACAATTAGAAGTTTGAAGAAAGACTTAGAAGTCTTAAACAAATTTTATGAAGTACAAAAATGGTTAAGTGGAGCAATATGAAATGTCAGCTCTGGGCTTCTTAACATGTAACTTTGAAATGGAAAGTTAAAGAAAAATGTGATAACATTTAAAAATCTAAAAATAATTTTTGAAACAAGTCTTGAATTTGGACATACTTATAAGGAATAAAAACACAAATCAAGGAGAAGATAGTTAAGGAAAAGAATGGCTACATAAGCAAATGTAGAAGGAATAATGGAAGCAGAAAATCACCATTTTGCAACCACTACTGTGATAATGGATTCAGAAGAATAATCGATGAGTGCTAAGTTTGAAGAGGAATGGGATATTTATGTGTCATCAGAGTATGTCCTTAGAGATTACCTACTAATTACAAAGCAATAAATGGTAACTTGACAGTGGAGAAACTTGACACTACTTTATTGAGTGATCAAAGTTAACATAATGATGGAATAAACTCAGTTTGGTTCCTGACATGATACACTGAGAAAGTCACAACACCATTTCTGTAGTATTCTTGCCAAAAATGCATAACTTGAATCTAATCATGTGGAAACATCAGACAAACCCAGTATCTAATTTATTTATCTGTGGTCATGTAGAGAATGTCCTTGTTCTTAGGAAAGAAGAATGAAGTACTTAGGGATAAAAAGGCATGATTCTGCAAATAATTCTCAAATGGTTCAGGAAAAATATCTTGTGGATGTCCATGTGTTTGTGTGTGTGGGTAGAAAGAGAAATATGGCAAAGTGGTAACTGTGAATTTGATTGAAAGGTATGAAACAGTTCTTTGTTCTATTCTTCCAACTTTTCTGTAAGTTTGAAATTATTTCAAAATAAAAAGTTAGAGAGATAAAAAGAGCGATCAATAATAATCTGCCTGAGAAAAGGTGTTCTTTTCTTCCTGAGTCACTATCAGTGAATAGAAAGCATTTGAACAGTGCCAAAGTGAAACTGCAGACTCCATGAGGCAGAACTGATGGCAGAGTTGGTAGATGAACTTGCTGTATTATTTATTAGTATAATTCAGAAAACAAGGTTGAGTTTCTTATAACTATCTCTGAAGATTGTTACCTTATGTGGATAATTCAGTTCATTTTGTAGATATTGACAGGGCTCCTATTGTATTTCAAAACCTTTGCTAGACGTTGGGGCTCCTGTGATGACTAACTCTTGTTCTCAGGTCACTGACACTTGGGAAGGGGGGACAGCTATAAAAACAAATTTAATATTAGACAGTAAAAGTAAACATAGATAAACAGATGCAATAACTATGATGGTATGGGGAGGAGGGGTTGGTGTGGTGGAGGGGAATGACAATAAGGCCCAGGAGTTTTCCATCTGGTGGGGGGGTGGGACGGCTGGAGCAGAGAGATTCCTGGCAATGGGAGCAGTAAGGACAGAGGCAGGAGATACAAGAAAGGTTGGATTGTTTTGGGGACTCAAGTAGTTTGGTGTTGTTGAGTGCATATAGCTTTCTAATTTTCAATTTGTAATAATAAAGCATTAGCCTTTAGTTTAGTTATAGTTATGAATATTGATGACACTAAAATAGTACAAAATAATTAACACCAGAGAACATACAATATAAAGTAAACCTTTCAGAAAGTGTTCTTATTTTGTATTAGATGGCATTAAAAAAAAACAAAACTTGGGATTCCTTTTGTTTAAAAATAACTTGTGATCCCTTCTGCAAAACCTTTTGCAGCTTTTATCAAATTTGAATAATATATGGGCTCTTTTTTAAGGAAAGAAATTCCCATTATTCCCACCAAGCGCATCTTCAGATGCTGAGTGGCTGGGGGATCAGAGTTTGAGAATGAAAATGCCTTTCCATTACAAATTGCTACTATAAAAGAGATATTTTGTTTTCAATTGGCAAAAGTGTTTTGGATTATCAAAATGAAAACAAAGCAAATAAACTGCAATAGGCAAATGATAAAAGATATTTTCAGTCTTTGAGTTGAAAGCTTAGTATTCTTCATATGCAAGCTTTACACAAATTTGTAAGTAATGCATTCAGACACCCTGAGTACATGGGCAAACAACCTGATGAATAATTTATCAAAGATGAAATAAAAATGACTAGTAAGCATTTAGAATGTTCACCTTCCTTGTAATTTAAAAAGTAATTTATAATGAGAGACCATTTTTTGACCTATAAAATTTGTAGATGTTTTTAAAATGTATAGCCTGTGTTGATGAGAATTTTTAATAACAGAAAAAAATTGCGAGCAATCTGTCTATCCAACAGTGTTAATGTGTGTTGATGTAGTATTCATTTCCTGGTCATTAAAATGTTGTTTTTGAGAAATTTTAAATAATAGAAATGCCTGTGCTATCATATTAAATCTAAAAAGCAGTGAACAAAAAGTATGATTTCACCTTGTCAAAATACACATAGAGGATTTTGATAGCATCTTCTATTACCATAGTATACTTATCAGTAGAAAAACTGGGTGAAAGAGTTTACAGGAACTCTCACTACTATTTTGCAACTCTTCTGTAAGTCTAAAATTATTTCAAAATGAAAAGTTAGAAAACATACAGAGAAAAAGGACTGATAGGAAAAGCAACAAAATCTCTGTAGTAATCTCTACATGGTGAAATGGGTTTTTTCCCTTTCGTTAAAAAATGCTTTTCTCTAACATTTTTACAAGTTATATGCTATATCACCATCATCATCATCTCTCTCTCTCTCTCTCTCTCTCTCTCTCTCTCTCTCTCTCTCTCTCTCTCTCTCTCACACACACACACACACACACACACTTCTTTCTCTAAAATTAGAACAACACAAAAGCTAAACTCGAAAGAAAAATGCCATCTACCACAAGCAATTTGTTGATCAGTGTGACAGCTAAACATAAAAAGCAGAAATCTGAGTGCTGAAAAAGAGTCCATATGGGTGGAAGAAAATACAGAAGTATCAACTGCTTAGAGATGCACTTAACAGGTGGATGTGAACTATGAGAGTAGTAATAAAAATAAGGATGGAGATAGATGTAGGAGACTGTGGCACTGATAATTTTATTTTAGTGGTAAAGGAGATAACGAAGTCTTCTCAAAAGAGAGTAGATACCCGCAGTATTTTATGTTAGAAGAGAATTAGGTTAATTCTCTAGGTTTCTAGGAATCATAAATCGTAGTAGGTTATGGGAGTATTCCTTTAAGGTTGGTTTTTAATAAGTTAAAATCATTTGTTGTAGGTAACCATCTTTATACTTGTTTTTATCACAGACTCTGTTCTAAGCAACTCAACTTTGCACGGGTTCAGGTCTTCTGAAACGACAGCCTCTTATCTTAATGACTGACAAAGGTAACCGCCTAAGCAAATTAAGTCCTTCTTGATGTGGATGTTGGTGTAAAATATTATTGTTCAATATTAAATAAGGACAAATAGAAAAATGAATACAGAGTATGGTGTCACTAGGAGCTGCACCTGAAACACTGCAGCATTGTGGTTCTCAGTCTTTTCCTATCTCAAGACCTCTGACATGCAGGGAATCCTCCTTTTGTGCCTGGGGGCTCCCTATAGCTGTGATTCTGAGGAAGTCGTGGTGTATGTGGGCTCTGTGGTTTGTAAAGAGCACATCCTCAGGCAAACTTAAGTCACTTCTGAAACTGCCCCCTTTCTCCTGCTTTGCTCCCTGCACCTTAACTCCTCCACCTCCACAATAACTCATTGCTAGAACTGACATTTTCTTAAAGGATTATTCTTCTCAGCCCCCTCTCTCATTGGGAAGTCAGAGCTCTTTAAAGCTACCTGATATCAGAAGTTGTTCCTTCTAGAGGGACTAAGAAACACTTTACATTTTGACCCTAAGTTCTACTGTTTCTGTCTTCATAATTAGGTTTTAAGCCCTTGGCATTGAAAGACCAGGTTTTATCTATCTTTTTACCTTCTTCAGGGTTAGCCTTTAACATTCAAAAAGGTAGTTACTTAGTAAATGTTTGCTGAAAATGATTACTGTTTTCCTTAAGGGCAGATTTTGTTCCCTCATGAAGGAAAATCTATTTATTGCTATGAAAAAAATGTTGTATAAGGACAAATTAAAATGAAAAATATAGAGTATGTAGCTTAAAGCTAAGCTGCAGCTTTGAACTTTGGCTGAGTATTTTAAAAAGATTACAAGGGTTATTAAAAATAGGATCTAAAGGTCTAACAAGACCTAAAAATGGGCCCAAGAATGTGTCTAAATCTGCTTAGGCTCCTGAAGGCTGCAGGCACATTGTAGTATGTGGGCATCACTGACACGGACCCCTGCTCCATGAATATGTTCTAGGGGAGCCTCTACTCTCTGAATGTGGACTGCAATTGTTCCTCAAGTAGGAAGACAGGGAAATGACAGATTTAAAGAACACTTTCTTGTACGCAGATATACAGTGTTATTAACATTCTTATGCCTGGTGCAGATTACTTCATTGCTTAGGCCTATTTGCTCCTTTGTCAAAGAGAATAATAATCACCTCCTAGAACAAGGTAAGGTTCAAATGGTCACAGTGTCTGAGAATCAGTATGTATATGTAAATAAACAGTGGTTTGTATTTTATTCACAAACTGAAATTCAGAAGTAGGTTACAAGTGTGTAAGTGTATTTGAAATAGCATCACTACGGTTTTATGATACCTTAGCTATATTGTGGCTTACACTGGCATGTGAACAGAGAGCAGGACATTGCTACCATGTCTAACAATGTTTGAGGGAAAGCAATTTCTCAAAATCACACGACTGGCATCCTCCTAGAGTCTTGGAACCATGATGTACTTGTAAGATGAGTGGTGACGATGAAAGTGTTAGTTGCCGAGCCGTGTCTGACTCTTTGCGACCCCATGGAGTGTAGCCCGCCAAGGTCCTCTGCCTATGGAATTCTCCAGGCTAGAATACTGGAGTGGCTACCTGTTCCCTTCTCCAGGAGATCTTGACCGAGGGATCGAACCCCAGGCTCCCACATTGCAGGCAGATTCTTTACCATCTGAGCTACAGGGAAGTCCAGGTACCTAGCTCTTTTCCCTGTTGCTCATTTGGTAGTTATCGCTCTTTCCTGAATATTAGCTATTAGATAAACTAGAAGAGATATCACAACTTTCACCATCAGAAAAAAACCATTTCTTTCACAGTAATATCTTCTTTTTAAAACTTCTCCTAATTGATGTTTCTGTTGGCCTTCATTTAGGGTCAGGTACCTTGCAGGCCTTTGACAAATTAATGAATGACATTCTCTTTGCCATTTATGTTAGGCTCCTTGGGCATGAGTCATTGTTCAACTCTAATCAATTTTTTTTTGCAGGATTTACATGTGTAATAGATGAAAAAATGTGATTGGAAAAATCATAGAAAAGAGTATAGATCTTGGCAAAAACTTCCCATCCATAGGACAACATTTGCATGCTTGTTAGAGTAGAACACAGAAGCTACAGCATCCCCAGTGACACCACTATCAGTAGAAAATATTCAGTAAACATAAAATTACCTGTGAAGTTGTGCTAGGTGTCATAATATGAGAATCACATTGATAACAGTGATTGGGAATTACATATTATTGACTTGATAGATGGAGAGAAGAAAAGCAATAAGCAAATATCTATATATGGGCATTGTGGTTTTCATTATGTAGAAGTTACAACCTAAATTTTGGAATGTTGTTGTTGTTCAGTTGCTAAGTTGTGTCTGACTCTTTGCAACCCTATGGACTGCAGCACACCAAGCTTCCCTGTCCTTCACTATCTCCTGGAATTTGTTTATACTCATGTCCATCGAGTTGGTGGTACCATCCTATCATCTCATCCTCTGTCATCCCCTTCCCCTCCAGCCTTCAATCTTTCCAAGCATTAGGGTCTTTTCCAATGAGTCAGTTCTTTGCATCAGGTGGCCAAAGTATTAGAGCTTCAGCTTTAGCATCTGTCCCTCCAATGAATATTCAGGGTTGATTTTCTTTAGGATTGTCTGGTTTTATCTCCTTGCAGTTCAAGGGACTCTCAAGAGTCTTCTCCATCATCACAGTTCAAAAAACATCAATTCTTCAGCCCTCAGCCTTTTTTATGGCCCAGAATTTGGTATGTGGAAAAGGTTAATTATGTGACCGAAGTAGAGATTAGAAATAAAGTTTAGGACTTTGATGTCTTGTCAGTTTCATGCATAATAATCGTAGTGTTACTGTGAGCTCTTGAGTTTGCCAGGGGAGAAGGCATTTCAGTGTCGGCAGCCACCTAGGCAGGATAACAGAACAGTGGCAGGGAGAGTGATGGCTCTTACTCTTTGGAGTGTGTTCTTCAAGGCTGACCCAGGCTCTGGTTAGGCCTGGTGCTAGTACCTGAGGCAAGGTAATGCCTAGCACTACATTTAAGGATGTGCCCTGGGCTCTTGTACCTGTGGGGAGGGTCAGAGAGGGGAATACCGGCATTTTTATTTATGCAGCTCCATGGCAATGTATGTCTTCAGGGGCAATAAAGAGGAATGCCAGTGCTAGAGAGATAACCAAGATGATACTTGGGGAAATGATATAGCACCCAAAATTGCCTCAGAGATGAATAATAAATTCAATCTGAAACTGTTGTAAATTTTGTTTCCAAGTGCATGTAAGAGCAACAAAGCCAGTAGACATTTAAATGGGATTTTCAAGCTGACAGTTTATCCAGACTTTATACTTTGGCTTAAATGGGAGTGCCTCAAGTCACTCCTGATTCATTTCTGCAATTGAAAGGGGGTCTTTACAGCATGTTTTAAAGCCACTGAGGATTTATTTGTATTAACATTTTAATTTTGCTAAATGTCAGTAAACGCTATGCCTTATATTCACTTTTCTGTTAGGCAATTGCTTGAAAATGTGTCATTGTAAAGTTTAAGAAATACGTAATTTACTAGTATGTCCAGAAGCCAAGAAACTATTTCTACATTTATTTCTATATCTGTATCTATATGTATTTATCTATATATTTATACCTACATCCATATCTATATTGTCCAATGGTCATACTTTCAAACATACTGATATTATAGAAAATATAAATTAACATATTTAGATGGAGTTAATAAGATTAAAAATTATATAAAAATTAATCATGCACCCGTACTTTAAAAGAAAAAGACTGTAAGAAATGAAGGTAAAGGCAGTAATAGTTCCCTTATATCCTAAGATTAACAAAGTTGATCAAAACCCATCTGTTCATTCTTTGATTTTCTGTTTTACTTCTGTGGTCATTCTCACTCCAGTAGCATGTACAACAACACTGGAATGTTGCAAAGAAGGTTAGTATGCTGCTGCTAAGTCGCTTCAGTCGTGGCCGACTCTGTGCGACCCCAGAGACGGAACCAGCCCCTGTGCAAAGATGGGGCCTCTCAGGTGGCTCAGTGGAAAGAATCCACTTGCCAATGCAGGAGATGCAGGAGACATGGGTTCTATCCCTGGGTTAGGAAAAATCCCCTGGAGTAGGAAATGGCAACCTGCTCCAGTATTCTTGCCTGGAAAATACACTGACAGAGGAGCCTGGTGGGCTACAGTCCATGGGGTTCCAAAGAGTTGGACAAGACTGAGCGACACATGCACATGCTAAGATGATTCACAAATTTGTAAAGCTGCCATATTTTTGTGTAGTTAATGACTTCTTTCTTTGGGTTCTTATGACACATGTATATACATTAGCTGTCATCTTACTGTATTATACTTGTTTACTTCTCTGTCCTGCAACAGAATTACTAAAAAAAAAAAAGAAATTATTTTTTGTATCCATAGTGGCTAGCATATTGCCTAGCTTCTAAAAAGCAGCAAGAAAATGTGTAATGAATGAATAAAAGCTTTATAGTCTATGAGTAAGAAACAAACAGCATTCTTTGTATAAATCCTCCTAACCCAGAAATTGATTCTGAAGCAGTTAATCCTCTTCTTCCTTTCTCACCTTGTCTTCCTGATGACAGAATTTCTATTTTAGTGTGATGCCCGCGTGGCTACCTCCTGTTGATAACTAGTCGGCACAACTCAGTTTGGTGATGGACAGATGGACGAGCCTGCTGCTGTTCTTTGCCATAAGACTTATTTGCATCCATAGTCTTATTTGCATCAAACAGCCTTTCTTCCTGTCTTTTTTTTTTGCAGGACTGTACATATTTGCTCCTAATACTGTCTCAAAATATTAAAGGCCATAAACAGGCTTTGGAAAGACAGATGAACAGAATTATTTTGAGAGATGCATGATATCTAACACACAAAAGAAGGACTTAATGGAAAAAGAGCCATAAAATATGCCACTATTCAACTAAAGAGTTGCTGGTCTTCTCTCTTTTTTACCATAGTGGGGTTAAAATAAAGCTGCAATATATTTCTGAAAAAATTCCAGATTATGGTACCAGTTATAATTCATTCAAGTTTTATGTATAATCACATACATAAATAGTAGCTGCTTCAAATTAGCAACATAAACTAGAGTTGCATAGATAAGACACTGGCATGTTAATTTTTTCAACCATATGCAACATTCAAAAGCATTTTAACAGGTATTTTCTTTACTAGAAAAAAAATGGAAGAAAATGAATATTTAATGTTTATCATTGGTCAGGCATTTTTTTTTATTTTTTCTGTATTTTTTCTGTAATCCTCAGAACTACATTGTGAAATAAATTTTATTGTGATTATTTTACAAAAAAGAAACTTGGGCTTAAAGGTAATAAGTAATTTGCTCATGGTCACAGAGCTGGGAAGTGACAAAACTGATTCCAAATCAAATTTTTCCAACTCTTGGATTTTTTTCTCTACTTAATATGCTGGATTAGCCAGCATACAGTCAGTTTTTAAGGAATTTGGGTTCTTATTATAAATCTGTTGTTGTTTAGTTGCTAAGTTATGCCTGATTCTTTTACGACTCCATGGACAGTAAGTAGCCTGCCAGGCTCTTCTGTCTATGGGATTTCCCAGGCAAAAATACTGGAGTGGATTGCCATTTCCTTCTCCAGGGAATTTTCCCAACCAGGATTGAACCCATGTCTCCTGCATTGGCAGGTGGATACTTTACCATTGAGCCACCAGGGAAGCTCTCATTATAAATAGGAGTGTTTTAAAGCATTTCCCATTACTGTGAATGATGTCTTGGATGCCACCTAATATTTGTGCTACATGGGATGGGGTTCCTGTCCCCTATTCCAGATGAGTAAGTGGGTTGATTGAAAAATGATTCAATAGTGTGGTATAAGAAAAGTGATCTCTGAATTTTTGGAATGACGAGATTGGAAGAAGAGTGCTCAGTATCTCACAAACATTCTTCAGGAACTACTGGTCCATTTTTAGATGTCAGTATTTGCCTTAGCTGTTCTTTTGCCTAAAGAGTCTGTGCCTGGGCTACCACGATGGGGACTGACTTCAGCTCTTGATTTCATTCTTGTTTTGACCAATTCATGGAGCACTGGTGTCTTGACTGATAAAGGAGGTTGAGGGAAAAATCACCCTAGCCTTCTTGGACTCTCTTAGCAAGCATCATTTTGTGGCTAGGTTTTTATCTGAGGCCCATTGAGATTGTTCATGTGTATATCGAGATCCAAGGAGAACTCCGGAACTGACTGCACTTTTTTGTGGAGCAGGGGTCATGCAAATCCTGAACTTCCTCTGGCTGTTTCAGCATCACTGCCTTTCCATCCCCGCTTTGGCATGGCAGCAGAAAGTGAAGTCGCTCAGTCGTGTCTGACTCTTTGCGACCCCATGGACTGTAGCCTACCAGGTTGCACTGTCCATGGGATTTTCCAGGCAAGAATACTGGAGTGGGTTGCCATTTCCTTCTCTACGAGATCTTCCTAACCCAGGGATTGAACCCGGGTCTCCCCGATTATAGGCAGACGCTTTACCGTCTGAGCCAGCAGGGAAGTATGGTAGCCGAGTGCTTACTAAAGAGGAAAGATTCTGTGTGTTTGCTGCTCTTCTCATCCTACCCTCAAATGAGTTAGATTCACCTCAGGGTGAAAGGACGGGTTACAGGACCGACGGCTGGTACCGTAACCAAGTAATATAGTTGCTAAATGGGATCAGCTCTATGAAGTAACAGACCTTGCCAGTTGTCATCCTGGTTTCCTTAGGTAATGCAAACAGTGCCAGAGGCAATTTCTAACTGTGTTAGATGATGATTTTTTTCTCCCCACAGCAGCCTTCAATTATAGTATGCTTAAAAATGAGAGTTAATCCAGACGGAATGATCAATTGGCTAGGTAAAATTTAAAAAGTGAGTTTCATTCCAACTGAGTTACAAAGGTGATTGTAATATTTGGAAACTGTCTTTTAGTGAGAAGCTCTGGAAAAATTATAATTCTGAAATGCAGACATAATTTCCAAGATGTAGAAATGGTCATTATGTTTAAATAGATGTTTATTTGTCTCTCTTATCTCTATTTTCATATTTCTTTAGATATTTGTGTTTTCCTATCATTTAAATTTAGTGATTAAGCTGTATTTAAACTAATGCTTTGTCATTAATAGGAGGTCACCTTTAAAAAGTTGATTCAGTAGTATGAGTTATTTGAGGACTGGAGTTGAGCTGGTTCCTATTAATAAAGACTATTTTCCTTTTCTTTTTCTAGGACAGTGGAATTAATATAATCAGTTTTGTCTCTTTGTAGTCATGACATATTCTAGGCTTAGGTAAATAAACCCAACTGAAAAATAACAGACTGGCCAGCTTTGTCTATCACTTGGCTCAAAACTGTCATTTTTGGTTTCAACGTTATATTCATGAGCATTAGTATGAAAAGTCTCTGTCAAAGATTTGCTTCATGTGTTTTGATTGCTTTAGAATGGAAATTTAAATACTGAATTTCAGAAATGAATTAGGAGAGGAGTGGAGAAAGTCCTGCACAAGGAGTCAGTCAGTTGGTGCTGGTCTTGGTTTGCTACCACGTATGTACCTGGACAAATCACTTTAAATTTCTTAGCATGTTTCCTTTGTTTTTATTTTTTAAAAATAAATTTATTTATTTATATGGGCCTCATAGGTGTCAATATTGGTAAAGTATCTGCTTGCCAATGCAAGAGATGCAAGAGACGTGGGTTCAGTCCCTGGGTTGGGAAGATCCCCTGGAGTAGAAAATGGCAACCCACTCCAATATTCTTGCCTAGAGAATCCCATGCACAGAGGAGCCTGGCAGGCTACAGTCCATTGAGTTACAAAGAGTTGGACATGACTGAGTACACACACACACACACACACACACACACACATTTATTTGTTGGCTACTCTGGGTTTTTGTTGCTGTGTGCAGGCTTCTCATTGTGGTGACTTCTTGTTGCAGAGCACAGACTCTAGGGTGCACAGGCTTCAGTAGTTGCTGCACATGCTAGTTGCAACTCCTAGTCTCTAGGGTATGGGCTCAGTAGTTGTGGTGCATGGGCTTAATCACCCTGAGGCATGGGATGCATGAGAGATCTTCTCAGACCAGGGTTCCAGGGATTGAACCCATGTCCCCTGCATTGGCAGGAGAATTCTTAACCACTGGGCCATGTAGGAAGTTCTTCCCTTGCTCTTGTAACTAAGATGGTTCGACTAGGTTGGGAAGGCCCATAGATGTCTGCTTGTCTGCCAGCTCTGATTAATTGGTAATACCTGCCTAGGGAGCTGTCCTGGCAATGAGGGTGAGCCTCTTTCAGTTGATGGGAAGACTGGGAGTGAGAGGGCCACTTATTGGCCTGTACCTGAACTCACCCACTTCTTGGATCATTTTCTGTTTCTATTATGACTTTCATGAGGTTTTTTTTTTTTTTTTTTTTTTTTTTTTTTTTTGCCACACAACATAGCTTGTGGGATCTTAGTTATTCAGAGGGACTGAACCCAGGTCCTTGGCACTGAAAGCATGGAGTCCTAACCACTGGACTACCAGGGAATTCCCCATGACCTTTATGATTTATTCTTAATTTTTACCTCAAGAAATGTTTTCTCTCTCCTCGAAGATAATTGGAAAACTTAAGAGCAAGGAGACATAGTCTTTGAGGTCATCTAGTCAGAACTAGGCTGATGTATATAAAAGTGCTTTGTAAAATGTTGCGTACTATTTTAGTTATTTGAGGACAGCCTGGGTGGTGCTAGTGGTAAAGAACTCACCTGCCAATGCAGGAGACATAATAGACGAGCGTTCGATCCCTGGGAAGATCCCTTGGAGGAGAAAATGGCAACCCAATTCAGTATTCTTGCCTGGAGAATCCTATGGACAGAGGAACCTGGTGGGCTACAGTCCATAGCGTCACAAAGAGTTGGACACAACTAAATAGACTTAGCATGCATGCATGATTAACTAATAGTTAGCTTTCCCATGTTTTTGAGGGAGGGGGCCTTCCTCCCTAATTTTCATGAAATGGTTGTTAGAGAACTGATGCAGTTTTAAAATGTAAATTTCTTAGCAGTTATTCCACTGACATTAAATTAAGAAAATTAAGTGTTAAGTTGTACCATATGGGCAGTAAACACTGTAGATATTCAGAGAACTAGAGAGCTGGAGTCATCAGGGAATACTGAATGAAAAGGTAGAAACCTGAACAAGGCCTAACATGGGCAGAGTTAGACAGAAGGGCATTTTCAGGTACGGGACAGAATTTGGATAAAGCATGGAATAAGAACAAAGCACAATTTGAGGCAATAGACAGTTGGAGGCAACAGACAGGAAGTATAAACTGTTAGGTTTCAATAAGGAAAAATTTGAATTGCTAAAAATAATATTAATTTTGATGATAGCTAGCATTTATTTACTTATTTTCCCATCAACTTTTTTTTTTTTTTTAGTGCTTCCAATGTGTCAGACCCTGTTCTAGATACTGGGGGTACAGCTTTTAGTAAAATGGACAAAAATCATTGATCTTTAGAGCTTACATCTTAGTGGGAGAAGACAGATAATAAAGCAGTAAGTGAAATATGTGGTATGTTATACAACTACCAAGGAGGAGATAATGGAGTATTAGGGATGGGCTGCAATTTTGGATACAGTGGACAGGGAAGTACTCAGTTGATGGGTAATGATTGAGTAATGACCTGAATACCACATTTCAGGCACTCTGCTAAGCTAGTTACAGATATGAAATAATTTTAATTTTCATAGCAACTTTATGAGAGTAGGTACTATTATTAGTCTCATTTTATAGATGAGGACCTGAAACACAGACAACCGAAGTCATCAAGAGTGCACAGCAATTAACTGTAGGAGCGGGGATTTCCACCCAGGAAGTCTGCTCTTGGAGCTTATAATTTTAGTCTTCAAGTAGGAAAATCAAAAGTCCTTGAAAAGACTGTCAGAGGTCAAAGTATTGATAGCCTCTTAGAGCTAGAGGGCAATTTACTTATTTTCTAATCCAGTGGTTTTCAGAATGTATCAGAAGCACCTGGAGAGCTGGTTAAAACCTAGGTTTCTGGACCCTGTCCCACCAGTTTTTGCTCCAATAAGCCTGGGGTGAGGTCTGGGAATTTACATCCTAACAAGTTTTCAGGTGATGCAGGTGTTGATGGTTTGGGCAACTTCTGAGAAACATTGGCTGGTCTGGTGGTTTGCAAACTTGGCTGCGCATCACAATCACCTGGGGAGCTTCTAAGATCTGCTCATGCCTTAATACAGGAGGTCCTGAGAGCCTGCACTTAATTGGTCTGGGCTGAGACTCTCATGGTATTAGTGAGTACATCACACATGGAGGATTAAACACCACTCGTCTAGTTTAACTTTCATTTTACCGATAAGGAAACTGGTCTGAGGGAACAGCTTTTTTCTCTTCTGGTTTTGGCTTCTAGTATTATGCACACTGTTTCTTACTCACTCACTTGATTCTTGATTATATAAGGTCAGGGGCTGTGTTAATCTATTTGCCACATGGTCAGATGTAGCAGGGAATAGAGAATCACTAAAAGTTTTTAACCAGCAAAGTGACATAAAGAAAGTAATATTTTAGGATAATTCATTATTCGAAAGGGTAGGATAAAGAGATTAGAGATGTGAAGATCTTCCTATTGCAGTGTTCCTGTAGAGCCTTGCTACTCAAAATGTGATAGACAGCAGCAGCAGTATTACCTGGAGCTTTGTAAAACATGCAACTCTCAGGCCCCACATCAGACCTACTGGATTAGAACCCGCATTTTACAAGATCCCCAGTGATTTGTGTGCACATGGAAATTTAAGAAACACTGCCTAGAACACTGTATGACTAATACCTGGGCTTATAGGGTAGCCCTACAGGAGACTGAAAAGCAGCAGTGAATATAAATGGCTGAGCAGGTCAGCTTTTCTTTAAGCCTATTTCTTGGGATCTTTCTTTCTCCCCCTCTCCAGGATCTTGATAGGTATTCAGTGGTCAAAAAGGTTAGTTTGGCAAATAGCAGGTTAAACAAAGCTAAACAGGTTTCTTTGTGGCCAGACATCTTTTAATATGCTCATGTGCTTTCTGAATCTCCAAGATAAAAACTGTACGGTGTAGCTGCTTCTACCTTTATTGATCATGGAAGTTAGTCTGGGGGGCATCTTCACATGTTACTATTTTGTTGAGAATATCTTGGTAAAGATGTAATAGCCCTTTGTGACTATTAAGGTTCTAGACTTATAAGATATTCTAGCCCCTGGTCATCTTAGACTTCCTAAATTTAATATCTCTTGCATTCTTATACATTAATGATGAAAGATTAGAAAGAGAAATTAAGGAAACAATCCCATTTACTGTCACAACCAAAAGGATAAAATATCTAGGGATAAACCTAGGGCCCAAAAGCCCTGTACTCAGAACTATAGGATACTGATGAAAGGAATCAAAGATGGCACAAACAGATGAGAGAGACATATCATGTTCTTGGATTGGGACAATCAATATTGTGAAAGTGGCTGTACTACCCAAAGCAATCTAGATTCAGTGCAATCCCTGTCAAATTATCAATGGCATTTTTCTCAGAATTAGAACATAATAATTTACAATTTGTATGGAGACACAAGCAACTGCAAATAGCCAAAGCAATCTTGAGAAACAAAAATGAAGCTGGAAGTATCAGGCTCCCTGACTTCAGACTATACTACAAGGCAGTAGTAATCAAGATAGTGTGGTAATGGCACAAAAACAGAAATATAGATCAATGGAACAGGATAGATAGCCAAGATAAACCCACACACTTATGATCACCTAATCTATGACAACTCTCACATCTGCTACTACTACAACTACTGGAAAAACCATAGCTTTGACTATATGGACCTTTGTCAGCAAGGTGATGTCTCTGCTTTTTAATACACTGTCTAGGTTTGTCATAGCTTTTCTTCCCAGGAGCAAGCATCTTTTAATTTCATGGCAGTCACCATCCACGGTGATTTTGGAGTAGTCATGTATGGATGTGAGAGTTGGACCATAAAGAAGGCTAAGCACCAAAGAATTGATGCTTTTGAACTGTGGTGTTGGAGAAGACTCTTGAGAGTCCCTTGGATTGCAAGGAGATCAAACCAGTCAATCCTAAATGAAATAAACCCTGAATATACATTGGAAGGACTGATGCTAAAGCTGAAGCTCCAGTACTTTGGCCACCTGATGCAGAGTCGACTCATTGGAAAAGATCTGATGCTGGGAAAGATTGAAGGCAGGAGGAGAAGGGGATGACAGATGATGAGATGGTTGGATGGCATCACTGACTCAATGCATATGAGTCTGAGCAAACTCCAGGAGATAGTGAAGCACAAGGAAGCCTGGCATGCTGCAGTTCATGGGGTTGCAAGGAGTGTAGGACATGACAGAGTGACTGGACAATAACAAATCTATGACAAAAGAGGCGAGAATATACAATGGAGAAAAGACAGTTTCTTCAACAAGTGTGCTGGAAAAACTGGACAGCTACATGTAAAAGAATCAATTTGGAACATTGTCTAACACCATACATAAAAATAACTCAAAATGGATAAAAGACCTGAACATAAGGCCAGGCACTATAAAACTTTTAGAGGAAAACATAGGAAGAACACCATATGTCCAAGCAATCTAATTCCTAGGCATATATCCAGGGAAAGCCATAATTCAAAAAGATATATGTACCCCAGTGTTCATTGCAGCAGTATTTACAATAGCCAGGACAGGGAAGGAACCTAAATGTCCATCAACAAAGAGTGGATAAAGATGATATGGTACATACGTACAATGGAATATTACTCAGCCACAAAAAGGAACAAAACAATGTCATTTTCAGAGAAGTGGATAGACCTAGAGACTGTCATACAGAGTGAAGCAGGTCAGAAAGTGAAACAAATATCATATAATGTTGCTTATATATATTTTATATATAAATATATATATTTTTTTATTTATATATAAATTTTATTTATATATAAATTTTATATGTATTTTATATATAAATAAAATACATATAAAATAGATAACTAATGATAACCCGCTGTATAGCACAGGGAACTCCGTGCTCTGAGGTGGCTTAAATGGAAAGGAAAACTAAAAAAGAGGGGATATATGTGTATATATATATTTATATATAACTGGTTCACTTTGATAGCAGAAACTAGCACAACATTGTAAAGCAACTATACTCCAGTAAAAAATTTTTAGAAATGTTACCTAAATTTATTATCCATTACTTATCTGTCCCAGTGCCCAACTTTTCCATCACTGGTATAGGTATGTGACTTTACTTCTGACTCACTTTCACTGGCTGAGCCCTATTTGGATAGAGTCATAGGATAGAACTATGGCTTTTGTCAGTGATGGTTTGGGGAAAGCATTCAAGAGTTGATGGTTATGGTGATGGAGATGAGGAGGAGATACTGGAGGATGTTAGGGTCACTGGTAATATGTCGAAGTTTAGACTGTGGTAGGAATAAAATCAAGAGATATGACTGAGAGTAGTTACTGAGTGAGCAAGAAGAAACAGGAAAGTTTGATTGACAATTATTAGGCACAACATTTGTCAGCAAATTTATAGTCAAAGATAAAAAGAAGCAAATGTACAGGTCCATTTGGGAACTAGGGTTGTTTTAGGGCAGTACTAAATGGGCTCTCTACAGTTTATTTCCATTGATGCCCTTTTTGAAAATTCATGGCCCATTTTAACCTTGACAGGTTGATTTATCCCAAATTCTATGACTTATAACATACTTAATTTTAAATTATGTTATCCAGTAAATTACCAATATCTTGGATATAATATTTAGATATACTTTCTATTAACTTTCATGTATCCTGAATATGAAGTTTCACTTTTTTAGTAGTAGAGTGCTTACTCTTCTCTTAGCCCTGGGAGGAATGAAAATATTTCTCAGTGATATACTAATACTTACTTTGGGCAGTAACCACCTCACTTTTTTTTTGTTAATAAATCAATGGGAAGTATTTTTGATTTAGGTCTGTTTCTAAATACCCAAAAGCTTTTTAATTTCCTTTTCCTGACATTTAAAAAATGTCATTTCTTAAAAAAATCAAGACATTACTGTTATTTCTATTTATGACATCAGTATAACTTTTCTTAGGAATTTTTCTCTTGAAAAATTTGATATTGCTTTAGCAAGTAAACTCAGATATGTAAATGTTTCAAATCTGATTCAGTTTCTCTTTATTGCACCCTTAGCTAAAAGAATTTTTATACTTTCAGATTAAATTTTGAAAATCAAGAAGAGTATATTGAATTAAGTAGTTTTTTTTTAATTTCAGAGACATCTAGAGGGGATAGTAAAGTTTAAACTCATTTTTCTCCATCTCTAAAATCTATAGTTCTCAGACCACTATGATTAGAGTGATGATCCAGAGATCTTACAAGCAGCTACCATCCCAAAGAAATTCAATTTTTCTTTTTTTTTTCATTAGTTTTACTAAGACAGAAAACTAGGCTGATTCATTATAGAATTATAGAGGTTGGCAGTCTCCAGGAGGAGTACTAAGATGCTTGATGCATCCTATTGTCAGGCTAACCATGGTGGGAGATGCAGGTTAGTAGGCAACCCTGACTCATCAGCAGAGTGGGGCATGAAAGATTGTGGTAGCTGAGTGACTACCTCTGAACAGGCAAAGAGGGCTAGATGGTTACTATGGGAGCACCAGCTACTGAATTTTAGATAGCATGGGTAGCTGGTATCAACTCTACATCCTTATGGTCATAAGGAAGAGATAATAATAGAGGCAGCCATTGCCTACATGCCCAAAGTAACTCATTAATGAGCCTTACCTAACATGCTATGGGTTGCCAAAATTTATTCTAGAAAGATCTTCAGCAAGGATTGGAGCAGGACATTCAAATTAACCCTTGGGTTACTAGACATTGCCATCACCTGAGTCTTTGTATGACATTCATCCAATACCGTGTTTATCAAACATCATCAGATGCTAGGTTCTGTGCTGGGTGCTAGAATATCAGGGCAAAAAGGTGAATGTTGTTATTGCCATCATATTGCTATGCTGACTAGAGTAGGATGCACATAAGTAAACAAGATAATATAACAGTATATTCTATGCTGTGATAGGAGAAATACAGTGAGCCACGGTAACATACAGAAAGGAGGTGCTTAACTTTTAGTTAAGGAGTCAAATAAGAGGTATCTACAGGAAAGAGTAGATGATGAACAGACTGAGAGGGGCTGGGGCAGGAAAGAGAATTTTGGGCAAGGGGAAAAAAGCATATACAGAAGTCTGGAGAAAGATCAGAAAGAAAGTTCTGTTTAGAGCATACAGATCTTGGGAAGGAACAGTGGCTAGAAATGTAGACAGAGTCTAGACACGTGGGGTTTTGTGAACATTTGGGTTTCTTTTCCTAGATGGAAAAAGAGCCACTGTAAAGCTTTCGTGCATAGAAAGGATTAGGTATGTGTTTTAAGATAATGACTCTGGCAGCATTCTGGAGATTGGGTTGGAGGGAGATAATACTGGAGACAATGAGCACTTGTCAAGAAGGACACTTTTAGGAAAGTTTACATAAATGAAGATGGTAGCTTGTATTTGACAAAAAATAGCGTTCTTAATGGCTGATATTTTTTGTGTTTGGCACACTGACATTAAAGTGATTTACTTTTATAAGTTTAAAGTTTTTATGCCATTCTTTAACTCATTATTTCCCATTTTATAATTCTTCAAGAAACCATTCATATTTCTTCTCTCATATCTTTGTAAATGACTGTTTTTGTTGCTTCCTGAATATTTTCTTGCCAGTGTGTTTTCTGCTCTGGACACATTTTTTCCACCTTTTGTCACTGTGATTTTCTTTTTCAAACTTGGGTAAGGAGAATTAACATTGAGAGAGAAATAATTATGATTCTAGTGAGTAGATCTTAGTTGCAACAATTATGGAGAAGCTGAGGTTTCCTGGAAAGGACTAGTAGAAAAACAATCAGTGGTTCTTGGCATTGGAAGGAAAGAAAATAGTTTAAAGACAAACAGCGTTCCTAGAGGAGAAGAGGCTTGCTGTACAGCAATCAATATAGTAGGATTAGAAAAGACCAACACGGATCAACCCCAAAGTGCAAAAAGTAATTAAGGGCACAGAAGGCACATAATACATGTCAAGTTCAAAAGAGAAGCTGCAAAATTACACAGTAGAGTTCAGAGTTTAAAAATGACAGAAAGAGCAAAGGTGGAAAATGACAAAAACATTTCATGTAAGACTAACTAAAAGTGCTGGGATTTTATGGTTATAGTACATGGGACACAGAAGGTCGGTGAACAGCCTAGAAAGGTGTCTAATGGATGGAAAGGGTAATTCATTGATTTGAGGGGAACTTGTAGGCATTGATTTAAAAAAAAAAGTAAAATTAAATGAATTCTTTGCCTCAGTACTCTCAAAAAGCACAGTCTTGCTAAAAAGAGAAATCAATTTAAAATGAAAGGAGTAAAACTGTACCTGTAAAAATGTTACCAATCAATAAGTGGCAAAGAAATTGAGAAATCTGAATTCTCAAATAGAACTAGATATGCTTTCTTCCAGGATTAGTGGTGTCCAAAGCCAATACTTCATTCATAGAGTTCAAAATCCTTTTAAAAATGTATTATGTGGCTTTCATGTATTTTGTTCCCAAGTCACTCAATGTAGGCCATTTTTTGATGCATTCTTGCCTTTCTGTCTATGTGTTACAGTGTGACACATACTCTTAGGTAAAGCAGAGGAAAACATCAAGAGTATATGGAGAAGTCCCAGCAAAGAGAACTTCCCTAACTTTTCTTTTTTTTTTGAGGAAATAAGCTTGTTGCTGTGTATGATTTGGAGGAAATGGGTTTTGCTTACTCTGTAAATCCTTGCCTTAGTCCGTTTGGGCTGCTGTAACAAAAATACCATATACTTGAAGAACAGACATTTATTTCTCACAGTTCCGGAGACTGGGAAGTCTGAGATTGCCAGTGGACTGTGTCCTGGATTCTTGTGGATAGCTGCCTGCCAGTGGTGTCAGAGAGACAGACAGATAGGCAGACTAATTTTCGTCATGTTGGCTCCATTTTTAACCTAATTACCTCTCAAATCTTTTATCTCCAAATACCATCACATTGGGGATTAGAGTTTCCACCTGAATTTAGGGGAATGCATGGCATCTTTAGTGATCCAAATTTTCCAAAATGACAGCAATTCCTCTTTCTTAATCACATAGTAAAGGCAGGGTTGGAAGGATGGGTATGCTGATGCAAAACCAGGGATTTCCTGTTATCCTCTCAGAAAGGATTCAGAAATAATTTCATACAAAAGTGTTTTTGTAAGTCAAAAACAACTGCATATTGGCAAGTTCATATAGTTCAACCTAATATACATAGATGAGGGACCGCTACCTTAAGATAAGTATCATTTTTCTACATCTGTTCCATTTTCCAGTTTTCCCAGGTCTGTTTCTCCATTGTGATTAGAAATTAACCCCAGAGCAAACAAATGATGAAAGATTTTCCTTGTGCATGTTTTCAAGGACAGAAATACAAAGAGAGCCTCAGGGATATTGAACACATAATGGTAATTATCACAAGGAGAAGAAAGTTGGCTGTGGGTCTGGGTGCAGCTGCAAGGAAACAAGGGCTGGACTGGGCATGAGAAAAGGTACTAAGACTCAGCTTGGAGGGAACAGGTGGGGTTCCTCAGCTCCTTATATTTTCCTGAGAATAATTAAATGTGGGAACTGGCATAGTCTAGTTATTAAGAGCATGGACTCTAGAATCAGTTAACCACTGAGTGTGAATGCTGCCCTAGTAAGGAAGTGAATTGCTGTATGCTCTATTCCCATTATGCCTGGGGAGACAAGGACCACAAAAGATGGAGTAGGTGAGAAGGTGGTAGCCCCTCAGGGTGCACAGGAGGGCAATTGAAGTATATCACAGGAACTGGGGAAATCAACGAAAGGTCATGAAGAGCTGGTCTGAAGCAATGTGGAGGATTCAGGAGGCTCTTAAGGGTTAATTCCATGTAACTGGTATATATCTGATTCTGGTGCATTGTCTTTTACAGTGATCAATGTGGGATTACTAATTATATTACTTTTTAAAGAAAGCTTTGTATTTTATATCGGCGTATAGCTGATTAACAATGTTGTGATAGTTTCAGGTGAGCAAAGCAACTCAGCCATGCATATACATATGTTCATTCTCTCATATGTTCATGTTTATTTTTGTTTTTATTTCCATTATTCTGATAGATGGATCAAAAAAGATGTTGATGTGATTTATGTCAGAGAGTGTTCTGCTTATGTTTTCCTTTAGGAGTTTAATAGTGTCTTACATTTAGGTCTTTAATCCACTTTGAGCTTATTTTTCTGTGTGATGTTAAAGGATGATCTATTTTCATTTTTTAACATGTAGCTGTCAGTTTTCCAGCACCATTTGTTGAAAATACTGTCTTTCCCCCATTCTATAATCTTACCTCCTTTGTCATAGATTAATTGTCCATAGGTGCATGAGTTTATTTCTTGCCTTTCAATCCTGTTCCATTGACCTATATTTCTATTTTGTGCTAGTATTATACTATTTTGATGATTATAGCTTTGCAGTATAGTATAAAGTCAGGGAGTCTGATTCCTCCAGCTCCAATTTTTTTTCAAGATTGCTTTGGCTGTTTAGGGTCTTTTGTGTCTCCACACAAATTTTAAGATTTTGTTCTAATTCCGTGAAAAATGCCATTGGTAATTTGGTACACGTTGCATTGAATCTGTAGATTACACTGGGTAGTATAGTCATTTTGACAATATTGATTCTTCCAATCCAAGAACATGGTACTAATTATATTACTTTAAATGCAATTATGTTACTTCAAATACAATTATATTACTTTTAATACAACTTGTGTTTTTTATTCAATTTATTATTTTTTTTTAATATTTATTTTTGACTGCATTGGGTCTTTGTTGCTTTGTGTGGGCTTTCTCTAGTTGGAGAGAGTGGGGCTACTCTTTGTTGCGGTGAGCAGGCTTTTCATTGCAGTGGCTTCTCTTGTTGTGGAGCACAGGTTCTAGGCATGCAGGCTTCAGTAATTGCAGCGCATGGGTTCAGTAGTTTTGGCCAGTTCCAGGGCATGGCTTAGTTGCTCCATGGCACGTGGACTCTTCCCAGACCAGGGACTAAACTCCTGTCTCCTGCATTGGTAGACGGGTTCTCATCCACTGTACCACAAGAAAGTCCTTTTCTTAACTTTATATTTAAATATTTTTCAAATATACAGAAAATTTGAAAGAATAATACAGTATAAAAACTTAATATTTATTACTTTGATTCAACAGTTCATATTTTGCCATATTTCATGTAAGTGTGTTATTTTTCTGAATGCATTAAAAATAAGTTGTAGATATCTTGATATTCACCATAAGTATTAAAAAATAATTAAAATTTTTTATTGCAGTAACATTGGTTTATAACATTATACAAGTTGTACGTGTACAATATTTTACTTCTACTTATGTATACACTACCTCCCACCACCAAAATTTAGTTTCCATCCTTCACCATAGAGTTGATCCCCTTTGCCCATTTTGCCCTCCCCCCAACCCTTCCCCTCTGGTAACCACTACTCTGTTCCCTATCAATCACTGTTAATATTTTATATGACCACAATACCATCATCACATTGAAGACAGTTAGATATACTAATAACATTTCCTGATTAACTGGAACTTAGTTACATTTCTTCCTTAAGAAGTGAATGCATTCATAATTTTAAAAATTATTTAGCAATTTTGAATATAGAGAAAAACATAAATATCAGCTATAATCTTATTAGCCAGTTGAAACCAATGTTAACATTTTAATATATTTCTTTCCATTGATTTTTTAAAGCCTGTAGAATAAAATTTGTTATAAAATTTGATACCAAAAAAACCTTACATCCAGCCTTTTACAGTTAATATATCATTATTGCTTTTCTATGTTGAATGCTTAAAATATTTTTGTTAGTTACATACTGTTTCATAATGAGGCATATTTTATTCCCCTATTCCCTTTACTCAATATGTCAGCAAATTTGGAAAACTCAGCAGTGGCCACAGGACTGGAAAATGTCAGTTTTCATTCCAATCCCAAAGAAAGGCAATGCCAAAGAATGCTCAAAATACCGCACAGTTGCACTCATCTCACACACTAGCAAAGTAATGCTCAAAATTCTAAAAGTCAGGCTTCAGTAATATGTGAACCATGAACTTTCAGATGTTCAAGCTGGTTTTAGAAAAGGCAGAGGAATCAGAGATCAAATTGCCAACTGATGGATCATCGAAAAAGCAAGAGAGTTCCAGAAAAACATCTATTTCTGCTTTATTGACTATGTCAAAGCCTTTGACTGTGTGAATCACAACAAACTGTGGAAAATTCTGAAAGATATGTGAATGCCAGACCACCTGACCTGCCTCTTGAGAAACCTGTATGCAGGGCAGAAGCAACAGTTAGAACTGGACATGGAACAATAGACTGGTTCCAAATAGGAAAAGGAGTACATCAAGGCTGTATATTGTCACCATGCTTATTTAACTTATATGCAGAGTACATCATGAGAAACGCTGGGCTGGAGGAAGCACAAGCTGGAGTCAAGATTGCCGGGAGAAATATCAATAACCTCAGATACGCAGATGACACTACCCTTATGGCAGAAAGCGAAGAAGAACTAAAGAGCCTCTTGATGAAAGTGAAAGAGGAGAGTGAAAATGTTGGCTTAAAATGCAACATTCAGAAAACGAAGATCATGGCATCCAGTCCCATCACTTCATGGCATAAAGATGGGGAAACAGTGGAAACAGTGGCTGACTTTATTTTTTTGGGCTCCAAAATCATTGCAGATGGTGATTGCAGCCATGAAATTAAAAGATGCTTGCTTCTTGGAAGGAAAGTTATGACCAACCTAGACAACATATTAAAAAGCAGAGACATTACTTTGTCAACAAAGGTCCATCTAGTCAAGGCTATGGTTTTTCCAGTAGTCATGTATGGATGTGAGAGTCGGACTATAAAGAAAGCTGAGCACCGAAGAATTGATGCTTTTGAACTGTGGTGTTGGAGAAGACTCTTGAGAGTCCCTTGGACTGCAAGGAGATCAGTCCTGCGTGTTCATTGGAAGGACTGATGTTGAAGCTGAAACTCAAATACTTTGGCCACTTGATGCAAAGAGCTGACTCATTTGAAAAGACCCTGATGCTGGGAAGGATTGAGGGCAGGAGGAGAAGGGGATGACAGAGGATGAGATGGCTGGATGGCGTCACTGACTCAATGGACATGGGTTTGGGTAGACTCCAGGAGTTGGTAATGCACAGGGAGACCTGGCATGGTGTGGTTCATGGGGTTGCAAAGAGTTGGACATGACTGAGCGACTGAACTGATACTGATTCCCTTATAACTGGGATACCATGCACTCTGATTTGTCCAAGGGCAGTCCTTATGTATGACTGTTGTCCTGGCAGAATTATTAAAATACCCGAATTTATTCCCAGAATTATCCCACTTTGGAAGGCAAATTATATAGTCACCTTTCCTATAAACGCCCAACCAACAACTGACCATTTGCTATTTTTAATTTTCTAATCTATTTACTCTTACATTAAATTTTTGTTCATTTCTTGTTATTTCATGAAGGCATATTCTTAAAAGTGAGGTGACTGGATCAAAGAGTATGAACATTTTTTAAGGTTTTGTCTACATATTGTCCTGCTTGTATTTCTGTTAAATATGTAAAATACTTTACCATTAGACTGGATTCATCAAATTTATCTCCTTTCAACTTTGAAAGTTTTATGCTCTTTGAGAATGGTTTCTTAACACTGGCACAATTATTTTGGCCCAGATAATTCTTTTTGTAGAGGGCCATCATGTGCATTGTAGTATAGTTCAGCAGCACTCCTGGCCTTTGCCTCTTAGATGTCAGTAGCAGGAGGCTCAGTGGTAAAGAATCTACCTGCCAATGCAAGAGATGCAGGTTTGGTCTCTGGGTTGGGAAGAACCCCTGGTGGAGGAAATGGCAACCTATTCCCGAATTCTTGCTGGGATAATCCCATGGACAGAGGAGCCTGGTGGGCTACAGTCCATGAGGTTGCAGAGTCAGACATGACTGTTCAGCTGAGCATGCCCGCACGCCAGTAGCATGCCTACCCCAGTGTTGACAATCAATGGTGTCTCCAGATATTGTCAAATGTTCCTGGGGGCAAAATAACCCTCAGTTGAGGACAGAACTCAGAAAATGTACAGGGATAATAACAGCAACATCTTCCTTGCCTAGTGTATTTGTCTCATTTTTTAATCTCATTTGTTTTTGATAAATAAATTGCTTATTTAGCATGCTGGAAATGGTATAAGTTATTTGTTCTAGATTACATGACCCAAAGTGGCCATTTGAACCTAGTCTATCTGTCTTCAAAGTCTTGTCCATGTGTCCTCCTGCCTGAAGGACTCAGGTAAGTACTGTCATGCCCTCACCATTGTTTAACAGCGAACAAAGTATTTTCTCTCCAGTGAACTTTTGGCAATCATTTGGGATGTTTTATTGTTATCAAGGTAGTTCTTTTTTTTTTTTAATTTTGAAAAAATCTTTATTATTACAAGTAGACCTACATCCTTCTGAAATTAAAGGAATCGACCCCTTGTTTTTTCCAGATTTTGAAAAAGCAACAGCTTCCCAAAGAATCATTGATGATATTACAAGGGAAGATAGTATCGGACGTGCGGTTGAGAGGGGACATACTATATTCCACAGTATCAATCTATATTTTTATCATTTGTAAGTGGAATTGGCTGTGTGAATACAAGTTGCCCCATAGGTACTAGTTTCCACTTACACTTGCATAGAGTTATTGTAACCATATGCTAATGAGTCTGCGGGGCTTAAAGGGGAAAGCAAATGAAAGAGGACTGATTACCTTTTCCTCTTTCTGCCTCCAAAAGCTGTTCTCTTTACTTTCCCTTAATGTTGATGACTTGTCCTTTGAAGAAGAGAACAGGAGACAGATCCCAGGTCATCCACAAATGGAGGGAGTACAATTTAAGTCCCTGAAAGAAATGTTGATCTTTTTATCTTCTGTCTTCAAAGCTGTTCAGAATAAAGAAAGCCGTCTTCAATCTCTGAAAGCAAAACACTGCATATGTAGTTTAGTTCCAGGTTGTTTGGGGACAGATTCTAAGACAGAAACGTAGGACTGGTGAGTGGAGAGATCAGACTGAAGAGAGCATTTTCAGTTCATTCTTCGCACCCCCCCCCCAATGTTAATTCTTTTTCATTGTTAATTCTTTCTCATTGCTGGTTTTTCCAGGCTGAGCTGACACCCATTATAGAGATTAACTGCTTTTTAAAAATTAGACTATAATTGCTTTACAATGTTGTGTCAGTTTCTGCTATACAATAAAGTGAATCAGCCATACGTATACATATATCCCCTCCCTCTTGGACCTCCCTCCTACCCCCACCCCCATCCCACCCTTCTAGGTAATCACCACACTGAGTTGAGCTCCCTGTGCTATACTGCAGGTCCCCACTAGCTATCTGTTTTACATATAGTAGTGTATGGATATTGGTACAGTCTTGTGCTAGAGTCAGTCCACCAGTACTGCCAATGAATGCCTGAGTGATGATAAGGTGCTAGAGAAATCTGGTGGGTATTCCAATATTGGAGGAGGAGGTTTGGCTGAATTTTAACAGCTAAACTCAGTTTAGAACCTTAAATATGGTAATCTCTGGAAGCATGACTGAACGAAATCAGTTTTGTCATTCTAAAATAGTGGATGTGGCTGATTGTGAAGGCTCTTGAAAGAAAAAGCAGAGAGGCACTATGACAGAATCACTTTTCCCCCAGAAGATACTAGGCCAGGAGAGAAAAAAAGAGACCTGGATCTGAAACAGAGAGAATTCTCATCTATTCTGAATCGATTCTTCACTTCAAAGTATGCTACTTTATGTTTTGTAGTACTCTTTGGTCTTTGAAACATTTTTGCAAATATTAGCTCTTTGACCACCTTAAGAGTTAAGTCAGGCAGACATTCATGTTTCAGAAGAAGGAATGAAACATGGAGAAGCTGTATTTTTCCAGCTTTGTAGAATCAGGAATGACAGAGGATCCTTGATGCCAGTACGTCAGTGTTGTCTGTACTCTACCCCAGTGCTTATATAGTTCCAGAGGTTACACAATTTCTCTGTTTTTAGACTTTCACAGTTTTGTTGGAATTTTAAACTAGTCCCCCTGTGAATAGTATTTAAAATAATGATTATTATGTGGTTGCCTTCCCCCAAATTTGATGTGAGACTTCGAAGTATACCCACTGTGTTCTCTGAAATTTGAGTGCTATCCCTACTCTCTCTCTCTCTTTTTTTAATGTTTTCCTCTTTTCTGTCCTTGTGTAAGGCTGAGCAGAGTTTATTACTGTACATATATCACATTTTGAGTTTATGATAGCTTTTCTGTTAATGGGTTGGGTATTGCTGTGTTTCGACCTCTGTAAACCCTGTGTTAGGACAACTTGGTTCCACGATGTATTGCTGAGCTATAACTTAAAAACCCTTGGCTCTTCTCCTTGTCAAGCAAATTTGAACATATAACAGTGTTGTCTTAAATAAGACAGAATTAGATTTCTTTTTTAGTAAATGAATATTTGAAAAACAGTATATGCTAAAATAGCCCTCTGTCTCTTCTCTGCTCTTTATGTTGCTCACAATGTATTAAAGCATAATATAAAATGGAGAAAAGATCTTCCCTACTTTATTGTGGTGCTATTTTAACTTCTACTCCTCAGCTACTTCATTTTATGAGTCTTTTTGACCCAAATTATTTTCTGTCCTAAGCAGCCTTCTTGTAGCTTATCACTGCCAGTTGAAATTCTCAGTATTTTTCCTCCTTTTCTCTCCCTCCCTGCCTCCTTCCCTCCTTTTTCTCACTCCCCATTCTGCTACTTTGTATTCATTCATCTACCCATTGATCCACTGATCCATCCATCTCTATCTCTTAGTAATAGGAAGCCCATGTTTAGCATGCAAAGTAGCCAAAGCTGTACAATTTCAGAATTTGAAATTTGAAAGTATTCTTAAATTGAGCAAGTTTAAGTGAACTTAGAATTGATCTGCCCACTCCCAGTTTTGACAGTGTTTTTTATTATAGTATTACTATCTTTTAAGTATAATTTTATAGTCTAGCACTCATAATTTATGAGACTCTATGTGGCTTCGAAAACTAAGAAGTTTTTGCTTCAGAAATTGAAATTTATAGTCAGTTCAGGGTATAGATAAAAGTGGCCTTCTGTGTCTGTCGAGGTGTGTAGGTGTGTTTCCATAATTGATCCTTGTGATTTCAGTGACTGTGTCATTTCAGTATTCTCCCTCCTCCCCGCCCCCCCTTATCCCCCACCAGGATGGAGCCAGTCCTGCTAGCATCATAACCCTCAATCTTTGGCACTCTTATCAACTGCCTCAAGATTATCTCACTTTCCTCTGAAGGAAAATGACAAGTGACCAGGGAATTTTCTTTTAGCAATGCAGTCAGATTTCCTCAGAGAAAACTCTACCTCCCCATTTCCATCTTACAAAAGGCATCATGAGGGATTTAGTAACTCAGAGCTGAGTGACTGGAGAGTCATTGCATGATAGGGATATTTTATTTAGGAGATGACAATCAGGCACATGTAAGCTAGATGAAGAAGAAATAGTAGCTTCAGTCTCTTTAATATTTTGTAGAATACTTCATATTTTCAACATATACAGTTTTTCTGTGTTTTTGTGTGTGTGTGTTGAGGAAGGGTACAAATAATAATGTAGTAAATATAGAAGGATTTCTACTTAAGGTAATTTAGCTTATGAGCCAAGAAATGTATCTTATGTGGATGGTTTCCCACTTTGTGCTCAATTTATCTTCACTGTCTTTGTTGAAGTGATGAAAATAATGTAAAAGTCACAAGGTTGTGTCTGACTCTGCAGTCCCATGGACTGTAGCCTGCCTGGCTGCTCTGTCCATGGAATTCTCCAGGCAAGAGTACAGAAGTGGGTTGCCATTACCTTCTCCAGGGAATATTCCCAATCCAGGGATCAAACCCAGGTCTCCTGCATTGCAGGCAGATTCTTTACCAACTGAGCCACTAAGGAAGCCCTGATATGTGAAAACAAAAAAAAGTAGGGATATGCATATCCGGAGCCACAACCTGAAGGCTTGCTTGCAGTTTCAAATTTTTTAAAAAAGCTTGTAATGAAATAATTTTTACTAATATTGAAGATATCTAAAGTGTCAAACAGATTTATTGAGATATACTTTATATTTAATATAATTCTCTTTAAAATGTGAAGTTCAGTGGTTTTTAGTATATTTATGGGGCAGAGGAACCAGAGATCAAATCACCAACATCTGTTGGATCATCAAAAAAGCAAGAAAGTTCCAGAAAAACATCTACTTCTGCTTTATTGACTACGCCAAAGCCTTTGACTGTGTGGATCACAACAAACTCTGGAAAATTCTGAAAGAGATGGGAATACCAGACCTCCTGACCTGCCTCCTGAGAAATCTGTATGTAGGTCAAGAAGCAACAGTTAGGACTGGACATGGAACAACAGACTGGTTCCAAATCGGGAAAGGAATATGTCAAGGCTGTATATTGTCACCCTGCTTATTTAACTTATATGCAGAGTACATCATGCAAAATGCCAGGCTGGATAAAGCACAAGCTGGAATCAAGATTGCCAGGAGAAATATCAATAACCTCAGATATGCAGATGACACTACCCTTATGGCAGAGTGAAGAAGAACTAAAGAGCCTCCTGATGAGAGTGAAAATGTTGGCTTAAAACTCTACATTCAGAAAACTAAGATCATGGCATCTCGTCCCATCACTTCATGGCAAACAGATGGGGAAATAATAGAAACAGTGAGAGACTACGTTTTTGGGCTCCAAAATCACTGCAGCTGGTGACTGCAGCCATGAAATTAAAAAATGCTTGCTCCTTGGAAGAAAAGCTATGACCAACCTAGAAAGCATATTAAAAAGCAGATACATTACTTTGCCAACAAAAGTTCATCTAGTGAAAGCTATGGTTTTTCCAGTAGTCATGTATGGATGTGAGAGTTGTACTATAAAGAAAGCTGAGTGCCGAAGAATTGATGCTTTTGAACTGTGGTGTTGGAGAAGACTCTTGAGAATCCCTTGGACTGCAAGCAGATCCAATCAGTCCATCCTAAAGGATATCAGTCTTGAATATTCATTGGAAGGACTGATGCTGAAGATGAAACTCCAATACTTTGGCCTCCTGATTTGAAGAACTGACTCTTTGGGAAAGACCCTGATGCTGGGAGAGATTGAATGTGGGAAAAGAAGGGGATGACAGAGGATGAGATGGTTGGATGGCATCCCCGACTTGATGGACATAAGTCTGAGTAAGCTCCAGGAGTTGGTGAAGGACAGGGAAGCCTGGCGTGCTGCAGTCCATGAGGTTGCAAAGAGTCGGACATGACTGAGCGACTGAACTGGTAGGATTGTGTGACCACCACTCTACTCTAATTTTAGAACATTTTTACCATGCCAACAAGAGTCTCTTTAGCATTCACTTCCTGTCTCCCAGCACTAGACAACTACTTATCTGTCTTTTCTATTGATTTGCCTCTTCTGGATATCTCATGTAAATGGAACCATAAAATATGTCCTCTTTTGAGATTGACTTTTACTAGTAACTTTTTGTTTTATTCAGGAAAATTGTTTTAGAATTATTTAAAATACAGAATTTTAAAAAAATGTTTTATTTTATATTGGAGTATAGTAAATTAAAAATGTGATAATTGTAGGTGGACAGCAAAGGGACTCAGCCATACATATATACATGTATCCATTCTTCCCCCAAACTCTCCTTCCATCCATGCTGCCACATAACATTGAGCAGTTAGTTCCCTGCGCTATACAGTAGGTTCTTATTGGTTGTAAGACAGAATTTTTTAAGAAAGAAAATTAAAACCACTTCTATCAAATCAGTGCTAAGAAAAAAACTCTAAATCATGTTTTATCTGTTTTCCCAGTCTTTTTCTATTTATTTGTTATTTCATTCATTAATTTGTTTAGCAGATTAATTTATTGAGTATGTAATTTATTGAGTATATGCATCAGTCACAGTGCTCAGCATTGGACATACTGTAGTACACAGACAAGCAGCTTAAGTCTGGATGAATAAGTAATAACCATTGCACTAAGTGCTGCAGATCAGTATAGACCACCTGTACTGTACAATGCAGATCTAGTTTATTTTTTCTCAACAGGTTATTTAATATATGCCTATGTATATGTATTTTAAATAACTGGGATCATATGACACACAAAGTTGAGTGTCTTTTTTTTTCCTTAAAACTATATGATGAATATTTTCCTATTCATTTAAGTATTCTTTGAGAATGCTATTTTCAATGACCTCATGCTTTTCTATTGGATGAATACATCAAATTTATTGGAAATTTGAACACTTTCTGGAATTTAAACTTCTCACAGTGGCATTCATCTGCAGTTTAAAGTGACAAAAAGCTTATGTGAGAAAGCGTATGTATTTATAAACCAGACCTGCCAGTTCATTCCTTTTAATACATGCCTATCTTGTACATTTTGCTTCACGATCCTTCTATAATCAAGACTTTAGAATTTATCAAGAATTTAGAATTTACTATAGAATTTATGGCTCCTGGAGATAAAAAGTGGTTACAGCACTTTTTGTTTTAATAACCACTCTCACTGTCACCATTTTATGATATTTGGGAAATCTCAGAGAAATCCAATGTAAGAGATGGCCAAAATGACTGCTGAGTTTTCAAGGGCCCCTCTGCACTGCAAATTGAGGGTTCTTTCTGGAGTTAGTATAGATACTTGGGTGATTATTGGGAAATTAGGGGTGGGAAAAGATACTGTTGAAAATCAACTTTCAAAAGAAATGACAACTCCACAATCATTGATGTTTGGGAAGTACTCACTTTTTTACTTAGGAGTTTATTTGGTTTTTATTTTTCCTTCTCCATTTTTTAGTTTCTCCTCATTTTAGTCTGTTTTGGTGTGCTCCTACCTTATTAAGATATTTCCTCTATTTATTTCTGTTTCCTGCGTGTGCAGGTCAGCTGTCTCCCTGGGGTCAAAGTCATCCAAGCATAAATCCCCTTCTGTTGGTCTCTTGCTTTTCTCCCGAGCTGTGTGTTGCCATTTGTCTTCCCAACTTTTGTGTTCTATCTTCTTTTCTTGGGCTCCTAGCTCTACCTCCACTCATACTTTCTTGGGAGTCGGCAAGGTCTGTTTTTCATTTAGTAGTCTGGCTGCTGCTGTTCATTCTGTTATGGTTTGGTATTTGTGCTGTTTCTCTCTCTGATTAATATGTGTTTCACCTTGACTTTGTTCATTTCTGTTCCTAGATTTCTGCAGTAGCTTCTTGCACATCCAGTGAACACTCATGGAGGGCAGAGAAATTGGAAGGAAAGGACAGCTGCTGTAGTCACTGATGGAACAGCAGCTCCTAGTGTAGATTTACTTAGAAAAGGGACTCACTGAAAAGGAGAATTTTCCTAACATGCTGCTCCCATTGAGAAGTTCCCTGGCTTAAGTCCAGAGATTCATCATTACTTTTAAAGAAAGCCTCTAAAAATAAGCTGGTCCTCCAAGTAGGATTATTTATAGAGCCACACCCGATTCTTCCCATAAGCAGAACTGACTCTTTTAGAGGCTTGTAATAGGGGAAATATTCTTGAAGCAGCTGCCTTGAGTTACTTTAAAATAGGTTTTAAAAATTTCACAAAAAATTTGCACATATGATGTGCTTCAGTACTCCATATGACAAAAGTGGTTGTTTAAGAACTCTTACCCCACCTTGCAAAAAGAGAGGGTCAAAGAGTCAATTTGACGAAGCTTATTGGAGAACTTGCTATGTGCCATATACTTAGCTGGATACTGGGAAGTTATAGGTGAATGGGCATATGCAGTGCCTGCCTTGGTCATAGTCTAACACAGAACTTACATTCATTCATCAGTTTATTTGTTTATTTATGTCACCTGAATGAACAAGTTCTTAGACCTTGATCTCAAGTAGATCACAGACAAACTATTGCTTCTGTCCATGGGAACTCATGTTTTAGAAAAGGTGTTTGGGAACTAACATTCTACATACAGAAAGAATGGTATGTAAAACCATTTCATACCGTGGTATATAAGATTTCAGTTTGATAAATTTCAGATTTCATACTGATGCAAAATTTCTGAAATAACCAAGAGCTTTTTATAGTGGTACTAATTACTATAATTGGGATGGATGATTTCTAAAACCTTTTTCAGTTATTAAAAAAGTTTATTTTCTATGTTTATTGCTGTCAATTTTATCAGTTGCTCTCCATCACTGAGTCATATACCTGAAAGACATTTACCTTTTTCAGACAAGATAAAATTTTAGTTTCTGTAGTCAAGCATCATGTTTTATTTCCATTTGTAACAGGTGCCCCCAAATAGTACTGGACATAAGGTCTGGGTTTGTCCTAATAGATCAGTGTAGTTTTTGACCCTGAGTAATTATATCAAAGTAACTTACCTTTATTCCTGCTTATTTAAATCAGAAATCTGCCATTACCCTTGCATAGTCTGAAATAAACTGCTTAGTTGGTGCAATCAGTATGTTTTCTGGTGATGTGTAGATGTTTGAAAATACTAATTACCTAATTAAGTACCAAAAATAATCCTGTTCCAAATCAAATTTATGTTGGTAAAGAGATTAAAATGATCATCTCAGAGTACAGGGGAAGGAGTTAGAAAAGAAAGGAAGCGCTCCTTTATTCAGTGTCCGTGTCTCATTTTTCATTTGTACTGTGCTCAGTTGTGTCTGACTCTTTGCAACCTTTGTACTGTAGCTTACCAGGCTCCTAAGTCCATGGGATTTTTCAGGCAAGAGTACTGGAGTGGGTTGTCATTTCTTCCCATTCCAGGGATTGAACCCACGTCTCCAGTATCTCCTGCATTGCAGGCATCGGGGAAGCCCCTTAGCTACTTGGATACCAGTCAGCATTTCCTTCACAGGTAGAGGATCTGAGCACTCCACTTGTTGGCTGTGCTGACTTACCTGGAAATGTAATGCATTTGTACAGTTGTTGTCACCCTCAGAATCTTGAGTACCAGACAAAAGTTGCCTGAAAGGCAAGTGTAGAATGTCAACCAAATTTGAAGAGCTCCCAGGTTAGATCACAGAAGTACAGTGCTGTTGTAAAGTTTTAGCTAGTGATATTTGGTTCTAGCAAGTGTAGCAGAAAAGGCAGCAAACAAGAACCATCCAGGGTAGATATAACAATAATCTGAATTTGAGAAGTGTAAAGATTAGATTTGAATGAATACAATTCCTCTATTAAAATCATATGCTTTGGCAAATGCATTTGGGAGATGTGTTATGCTGATTTAGGCTCATTCAGGCTTCAAGATGAATTTTGCATCAAAACTATAAATAATGCCCACCTAGAATAGAAATAGAATTTAGAAAATAGAATCTATATTTGCTATAGAACTCCCTTCTGTTTAATGCAGTTTAAACTTCCTTTCTGTGTAGTTCAGATCTGAGTCTCTTCTCTAATAGCACCTGACTTGGAGTCATGAGGAGAAAGGGACGACAGAGGGTGAGATGTTTGGATGGTATCACCTACTTGATGGACATGAGTTTGAGCCAGCTTTGGTAGTTGGTGATAGACAGGGAAGCCTGGCACGCTGCAGTCCATGAGGTTGCAAAGAGTCAGATATGACTGAGCAACTGAACTGAACTGGAGTCTAGGTTCCGATTCTTCTTTTTTTAAAAAAATTTATATTTGATTGCAATGGATCTTAGTTGCTACATGTGGGCTTTATCTAGTTGTGGCGAGTGGGCTCAGCAGCTGTGGTTTGCCAGCTCTATAGTACAGGCTCAGCGGTTGTGGGGCTCAGGCTTAGTTGAACTGAGGCATGTGGAATCTTCCCAGACCAGAGATCAAACCCAAGTCCCCTTCATTGGCAGCTGAATTCTTAGTCACTGGACCAGCAGGGAAGTCCTACGTTCCATTTCTGGCTTCATTGTTCACTGAACCCTGTAACATACACTAAAATAAAACTCAGACTCAAGGTTCTCCAGTGTAAAATGAGTCCAACAGTATTATCCTATCAAACTGATATTTGTGGTGAGGATCAAGTAGCATTAGGTAATAGAATGGAAGAAAGAACTCTGAATACTGTGATCACTGCAATTAAGTTAATAAAAGTAAGGTAGGCAATGCATTGTCAAATGCATTTTAATAGAAAAATTTATTTTTCCAAAGTGAAATTACTGACAAAAAGTACATGTGGCAAACATAAATATTGAATGTGAGCTTATAGAGCTTCCCTGGTGGCTCAGCTGGTAAAGAACCCACCTGCCAATGTAGGAGATGCAAGAGACATGAGTTAAATCCCTGGATTGGGAAGATCCCCTACAGACAGAAATGGCAACCTGCTCCAGTATTCTTGCCTGGGAAATTCCATGGACAGAGGAGCCTGGTAGACTATAGTCCATGGGGTTACAAAGAGTTGGACACGACTTAGCGTATATACACACACGCATACATACACACACACACAAGCTTCTAGGTGTCCATTTTCTTCTTTGCCCTTTTTACCTAGATAGCTTTACCTCAGTCTTGTTCAGGAGCATCTTACTGGGGATTACTCCTCCACTCCTACCCCATTACAATGGGTAATGATGTGCTACTTCCCTTATACAATCTAGTTCTCAATAGAATTCCTTTATGTAACACACATCACCCTTTGTAATGGGTACTTGTGTGCGTGTTTGATTGTCTTTCCCTTTAAGTCCTGAACTCCAAGAGCTTATTTGTTTTACTTACATACCTGATCACCCACACAGAATGTGGCACCAAATCATCACTGAATGATTGTTAGGTAAATGTTTCAACCCTTAATACATTTATCTAAATCAGTTTGAGTCACTAACCAAAAATTGGGTTCAGTTCAGTTTAGTTGCTCAGTTATGTCTGACTTTTTGCGACCCTATGGACTGCAGCACACCAGGCTTCCCTGTCTATCATCAACTACCAGAGCTTGCTTAAACTCATGTCCATTGAGTCGATGATGCCATCCAACCATCTCATCCTCTGTCGTCCCCTTCTCCTGCATTCAATCTTTTCTAGCATCAGGGTCTTTTCCAATGAGTCAATTCTTCACATCAGGAGGCCAAAGTATTGGAGTTTCAGCTTCAACATCAGTCCTTCCAATGAATATTCAGGACTGATTTCCTTTAGGATGGAGTGGCTGGATCTCCTTGCAGTCCAAGGGATTCTCAAGAGTCTTCTCCAACACCACAGTTCAAAAACATCAATTCTTCAGCACTCAGCTTTCTTTATAGTCCAGCTCTCACATCCACACATAACTATTGGAAAAACCATAGCTTTGACTAGACGGACCTTTGTTGGCAAAGTAATATCTCTGCGCTGTCTAGGTTGGTCATAGCTTTTTTTCCCAAGGAGCAACCGTCTTTTAATTTCATGGCTGCAATCACCATCTGCAGTGATTTTGGAGCCCAAAAAAGTTAAGTTTCTCACATTTCCATTACTTCCGCATCTATTTTCCATGAAGTGATGGGACCAGATGCCATGATCTTAGTTTTCTGAATGTTGCATTTTAAGCCAACATTTTCACTCTCCTCTTTCACTCTCATCAAGAGGCTCTTTAGTTCTTCTTCACTTTCTGCCATAAGGGTGGTATCATCTGTGTATCTGAGGTTGTTGATATTTCTCCTGGCAATCTTGATTCCAGCTTGTGCTTCATCCAGCCTGGCATTTCTCATGATGTACTCTGCATATAAGTTAAATAAGCAGGGTGACAATGTACAGCCTTGATGTATTCCTTTCCTGGTTTGGAACCAGTCTGTTGTTCCATGTCCAGTTCTAACTGTTGCTTCTTGACCTGCATACAGATTTCTCAGGAGTCAGGTCAGGAGGTCTGATATTCCTATCTCTTTCAGAATTTTCCAGAGTTTGTTGTGATCCACACAAAGGCTTTGGCGTAGTCAATAAAGCAGAAGTAGATGTTTTTCTGGAACTCTTTCTTTTTCAATTATCCAACGGATGTCAGCAATCTGATCTCTGGTTCCTCTGCCTTTTCTGAAATCCACCTTGAACATCTGAAAGTTCACAGTTCACATATTGCTGAAGCCTGGCTTGGAGAATTTTGAGCATTAGTTTGCTAGCCTGTGAGATGAGTGAAATTGTGCTGTAGTTTGACCATTCTTTGGCATTGTCTTTTTTTGGGATTGGAATGAAAACTGACCTTTTCCAGCCCTGTGGCCACTGTTGAGTTTTCCAAATTTGCTGGCATATTGAGTGTAGCACTTTTACAGCATCATCTTTTAGGATTTGAAATAGCTCAACTGGAATTCCATCTCCTCCACTAGCTTTGTTCTTAGCAATGCTTCCTAAGGCCCACTTGACTTGGCATTCCAGGATGTCTGGCTCTCGGTGAGTGATCCCACCATCATGGTTATCTGGGTCATGAAGATCTTTTTTGTACAGTTCTTCTGTGTATTCTTGCCACCTCTTCTTAATTCCTTCTGCTTCTGTTAGGGCCATAAATTGGGTTCAGGACTGCTCAAAAACTCAACATAGTAATCTGCAGAAATCAAGGAATAGTCAGTCATTCTACTGGAACTTTGGTTAATTATGTTTACTGTATACCCAGATGCCGATTACCATCTTTGGGGTCCTAGGTTCAAAGTAAATTTGATTCTTTTAATATTACATGAAAAGGATTTCTGGTTTTCTTACTGTTTATTGAGCTGAAGTCAGTCATCTCAGATGTTGAAAATCTTCTGGCTGTAAATAAATCTTGAGTCAATTTTTCATTATTCATTTATAAAATAATTCCTTACAGTAAGATTACAGTTTTGGAAAGAAATCCATATCTTAAGGCTTTTGTTTATTTATTTTTTTACTTGAGCTGTACTTATTTATATGAGCACCTTCTCAGATTTATCGAGGCAAAGCCATAGCACATCAACAAGGTTGCACAGGACCCAGAGGCTTATGAGTTCCTATCACAGCTCTGCACATAACTTTTCTGTGGCCTTGTGCCAGTCAGTAAGCACTTCTGGACTTTAATGTCCCAGTCATGTAATTGGGATTATAATGTGTGTCTCTTCTCTGCCTCACTTGAATGGTGAGAGGATTAATGAAGAGACTGACTTGACCCTACCAGTGAGAAAGAAGTAAATCACTCGCTTTTTAAGAGGTTCATTAACTCTTTGAAGCTAGTAGCTATTTAATGCTTGGAAAAGATAATTTACCAAATGACCCCAGGTTAGCCTCAAAGATGTCATGCACCTCCCCGTAGTGAGAAATTGTTCGGTTCTCACTGGCAAAAGCAAGCATTCAACATTTTATATTGCTTTGAAGGAGTTGGTTTCATAAATGTGCATATTGGTCTCATCGCTCTGTTAATACCTTGTAAAAATATTTCTGGTGAGACTATATTGAGAATATATTAAAATGGGTTTTATAGGTAATATTTGTTCAAATGTGAGACACTCTGCTGTACTTGATGTTTATGTTTTTTTTTTGCATCCTAATTATTATACTTTATTTTTGGTGGAATATGTTCATGCAAGTTCTCAGAACACATTTGCTTTTATCACTGCAGTGTTTGTGCAGTCATGCCCCTCCCCCCACAAGCTTTATGTGCATTTTGAATTAACTGATATAGCTACCATGTAAGGGTAGCCACAAAGGCTTCCCATGTGACTCAGCTGGTAAAGAATCTGCCTGCAGTGCGGGAGACCTGGATTCAGTCCTGGTTTGGGAAGATCCCCTGGAGAAGGGAAAGGCTACCCAGTCCAGTATTCTGGCCTGGAGAATTCCAAGGGCTGTATAGTCCATGGGGTTGCAAAGAGTCGGATACGGCTGAGCGACTTTCACTTTCTGTCACTTTCAGCTACCATGTAAATGTCTGTCAAACACATTATATGTTAAAAAAGAAGTTCCCATACTTGAAAAGTTTAGAAAGTACTGCCCAATAACAAGTCTGACTATATTTAGGATACAAATATGGCTATATTTAGTATTTCTGTTCTTGAGTATAACAAGATCTGAGATGCCATTTTGGATTTTCCCCATTGTTTCTACCACTTTTGTTTCATTAAATACTTTCTCACCTTTGTTGTTGGTCAGAACTGGGTTCAGAGAGCATGTGCCTTTATTCTTCTAACTTCTCAAACAGGACCTCTTATCATGCACACCAAGAATTTATGAGATGTGCTGATTTTATCAAATAGACTTCTTTGAGATACCTAGCTATTTGGAATGAAAGTTGCTCAGTTGTGTTCGACTCTACATGACCCCATGCACTGTAGCCCACCAGGCTCCTCTTTTCATGGAATTCTCCAGGCAAGAATAGTGGAGTGGGTAGCTGTTCCCTTCTCCAGGGGATCTTCCCAACCCAGGATCGAACCCAGGTCTCCTGCATTGCAGGCAGATTCTTTACTGTCTGAGCCACCAGGGAAGCCCAAGAATACTGGAGTGGGTATCCTATCCTTTCTCCAGGGGATCTTCCCGACCAGGAGTCGAACCAGGGTCTCTGGCATTGCAGGTGGAATTTTTGCCAACTGAGCTACCAAGGAAGTCCATGTATTTGAAGTCCCCCATAATTAAATATCTTGAGAGAGTATATGTGAATGTGTTTTGTACAGTGTCTAGTAGCTACATGGTAGATACTCAGTAAATCTTAATTTTTTTTTTCTTTTAAAATGGCTGCATCAGAAATGTGGCATTTACACCCTTCAGTTGGCCACAGGGCCTGTTGTATATGCCCTGAGTGGTCTCAGGTTTCTTTCTTTCTCCTTTTATTATCCTCCAGCTTTTCTACCAATCACATTGCTCTTTCTCCAGCCTGGGATTCTTTTCAGTGAAATAATAACATTTTAATCTCTGATATCTAGTTGCAGTGTTATCCTATCAAGTTTGGGAAATACATTACAGTCACCCCTAGGCATTCATTGGGGATTTGCATGAACCCCTGCAGATACCAAAATCTGTGGATGCTCCAGTCTCTTTAAAAAATGGTGTAGTATATGCACATAACCTACGTAAAATCTGTGGATACTTTAGAACATCTCAAAATTACTTTTAATACAGAATAAAATGCAAATGCTACGTAAATAGTTGCAAATGTAATGTAAATAGTATGTAAATAGTTGCCGGAGTATGGCAAATTCAAATTTTGCTTTTGAGGACTTTCTGGAATTTTGGGGGAATATTTTTATCTCTAGTTGGTTCAATCTGTGTGTAGAACCTGTAGCTACAAAAGGCCAACTGCACTTCTTTGCTTGGAACACCCCTGCTCTTTCTGCTCTTTTGGACTCTGTTCAAGAGCCACCTACTCTAGCAAATTTTCCCTAACCTCCTCAGTTAGATGTCTCTCATCTCTTATTTCACAGAAATCCATATGTATCTCTATCAGTATTTAAAATACTATAATCATTAGTCCATTAAACTGCCTCACCCACTAGACTGTAGGTCGCAGCCGCTGAAGTTCTCAGGCACAGTATTTCATCTCTATAACTCAGGGCTTAGTACATAATCAGCATTCAATAAATATTTACTGATCCAATAAATAAAATTGTATTTATTTCCTTGTGTTAGTATCTCAAATTTATTACTCATTGTGTTTTGGAGTATAGACATCTAAGATCATAACTCTTATATCTGCCTCTCCTTTGCAAATGGGTTTCTAATGTAAATTATTGAGCCTCTCCTCTATTGCAAGTCTTCTTCCAATATCATTTATGTCCTCTAAAGTAACCATTCTATTTTTATAGTTTTAACTGAGCATTTTCACTGCACTACTTTCATTTCCAATTTAAAACCTTTCTGATCAAAGCTGTAAATTTCTGAACAAACATATTCTTCTAGTTCTTGCAAGATGAGTATTTTATCCCAACTAATTTTCATCACTTTGATACCTTTTAACTTTTTATTTTATATTGGAGTGTAGTTGATTAACATTGTTGTTAGTTTCAGATATACAGCAAAGTGATTCAGTTATACATATACATGTATATATTCTTTTTCAAATTATTTTCCCATTTAGGTTGTTATGTAATATTGAGCAGAGTTCCCTGTGCTATACAATAGGTCTTTGTTGGTTATCCATTTTAAATGTAGCGGTGTGTACATGTTAATTCCAAACTTCCTAACTATCCCTTCTCTCCTGGTAACCATAAGTTCATTTTCTAACTTTATGAGTCTGTTTCTGTTTAGTAAATGAGCTCATTTGTATCATTTTTTTAAAGATTCTGCATATAAGCAATACCATATGATATTTCTTTCTCTCTCTGACTTCACTTAATATGATAATTTCTAGATCCATCCATGTTGCCGCAAATGGCATTTCATTTTTTGTGACTGAGTGATATTCCATTGCATGTGTGTACTGCATCTTCTCTACCTTTTGGTGGACATTTGCTTCTATGTCCTGGCTATTGTAAATAGTGCTGCAGTGAATATTGAGGTGCATGTATTTTTTTAATTATGATTTTCTCCAGGAATATGCCCAGGAGTGGGATTGCTGGATAATATGTTTGCTCTATTTTTAGTTTTTTAAGGAACCCCTCCATACTGTTCTCCTTCGTGGCTCTACCAGTTTACGTTCTCATTAACAGTGTAGCAAGTTTCCCTTTTCTCCGTACCCTCCTTTTGATGTTGGCCATTTTGACTGGTGTGAGGTGATACCTCATTGTAATAGTTTTGATTTGCATTTTCTCTAATAATTAGTGGTGTTGAGCCTCTTTTAATGTGCTTTGAATCTTTTTTTACATCTCCAGCCTACCCATGTGAACACATTAGAGATCCTTTTCAACTATTACTTTGGTGACTTGGGGTGCTGCTTGTGGTGGATTAGCCTGGCAGAATGATATTGTTGGAGTAGTTCTATGACCATTCATGTAGACAGTCTTTCTCTTTCACTTCAACCTAAATATTATGGCAAGTCAATGATTGTATCAACATGTGAGAACTTGTTTTTACAAATGCAAGTTTCAGCAGAACATTTATTACTTTAGAGGTTAATGCATTTTTGAAAAGAATGTGATTCAAGTATGAGATTTTGACAAATACAAATTACTAATATGTATTAACATTATTAAGGAGAAGAATTAATTGACATCACTTGAGAGACATTGAGATGTCCATGTATTTTTGTAACTCTTCCTGTGGCTGTGAGTGTTGTTGAGAATCAAACATAGTGGCAATGATACCTAACACATTACAATTCTAACTTTAACATAGTTCTTTAGTCTCATTTAATTCTCAGAATAACCACGTGAGACAGGCAAGAAGAGCAGGAAGTAGATAAGGAAATTAGGGCTCAGGAGAGGTAGAGTGATTTAAGGACCAACCAAGCCAAGATTGGAGCTCCCCTCCTGAGCTCCCAGTACCAGGCTTGTTCCATCACAGTGCTTGGACTTGGTTAAAGAATATGCTAAAGTGTCATTTGAGCCACTTTTGAAATAATAATTCTTTCGATGTCAATATAAAGGCCAAAACAAATTAAATTTTTGTTTTAAAAAGTAGGAATCTTAACATTTATCCTTATCTTCATGCATGAATATTAACTGAGGATCCACAGAGTGGTTGACACTGTAACTGACTAATTTCATGGGAGTTCAGACTTCACATGAGACAATGATAAAGCAAAATGCTGCTGGCTAAAGCATACTAGCAGATATATAGGCAAAAATATTTTTCTGTCCTTTGATCAGTGTTGTTTAGTCTTACTGAGCTATGGGTGGGAGGGTGTGTGTGTGTGTGTGTTTGTTTGTGTGTTTGTGTGGTGTGACGTGACATGGAATTTGTCCTTTTATTTGGTGCATCAAAATTGCTGCCTTTTCTCTGTTGCTTTTGTTAATAAAAACTATTGTTAGCACTTTACTGGGTACCATGTGCTGATATTCACACTTGCTTTTAGTACTTGAATTTATCTTATGCATTGTTTTATCACAAAGAAATTTAGTAATTTTATTCTCATTGTATCTGAATGATCAGCTTTGTATGTGTGACTTAAGCTTATTATATCCAGTTTTAGAACATGTGTGCCTAGGGAAAAAGCAGGTTTTTTTTTTTTTTAAAGAGAACAACAGAAGTTAATTATTTTGCTGTATAATACTGTTTTATTAAGCATCTGGCTTTGGCATTATTCATTGGCATCTGTCATTTCTCTATGCCTGAAGCTTTTTAACTCAGATAACAATTCATCAGAGGAGCACAATTATTCAACAAGAATCCTCTGTATAAGAACCTGGAGTGTAAACTATTTCAGCTGTCTTTTTGGGGGTGATGTGGCAGCTTACTGATGACTATCAATAACACCATAATCTTTCCTTGGCTTGTGAAATTCATGACTGGAAGCTTTTCCTTCTTGTAGGTATTGCTTGATGATGTTACTTCCATTGTTATGAGAAAATGGGTGTGAAAGTGCTTTGAACTTTATTGAATGCTTAGCAAACATGAACATATTGCTATTATCATCAGTTATACTTACCAGAACGCTCACCTTAATAAAGTGAGATTAGGTTGAAAAGGGAGCAAGATCTGCTATCTTTAGTTTTGTGTAAGTTGAGGGAATGTAGTAAGAAAAATCTCAGCTAACAAAGAAATATCTGATCCATTATCTATTTTGTTACTGCTTTATAGGCTTTCAGTGTTTGGCAAAGAGGGATGAAATTGAGGAGGGGCAGAGGAATAGGAAGATAAGAAGGAAATAATTTCTCAAGAGACTTTCACTAAGATGTGGTGGGAAGACTAGCTCTTTGTTTCTCCGTCACCCTATTAATTTGTACTTGTGTTTTCTGGTTTTCATTAGAGTCACTGATTGAAGACTTTCACTAAAATTAAGTTTTTTTGTATAGCAATATAAACTGCTAGTTTTCTAAGGTTTCCTTAATAGCCTGAAATCATTATAGAACAAGGAGAGAGAATCAATTTGGCACTTAATGTCTGACTTTGCCCAAAGCATGTTTTATGTGCTATAATGTTGTCATAATAACTGTACAAAGAAGAGTCAGTTTTCCCCATTTTATATACCAGAACAAGGAGGCTGCAAGATGATAAATCTATGTGTTTAAGGTTATACAACTAGTAAGTGCTAGAACTGGTGTTCAAGACTAGGTTTCTCAGAACCCCTTACCAGGGCTTTTAATCTTGTACCCAGAATACTGACTTTAAAATTAAATGTTTATGCATTTGACATTTTCAAGGTTCTTTCATGAAGGTAATTTTCTCTGATTTTACTGAGAATTGTGTTGATGAGCTGAAATGATTTGCTTCATTTTTACAAATGAGCTTCAGAGTGTTTTGTCAGTTATGGTATCTTCTGCTCTAACAGAAAGTCTAAAAATGTTCAATGTTCTGTTTCTCTTCCATGTAAAATAAAAAGAATAAAAAAAAAACCCTCATATTTATAACTGGTGGAGTTGACTGTTTTCCAAGCGGTAACTCTGAAGCACTAGTTGCCGTCCATTTGGTGGAGTCTTCATCTTAAACATACAGTTTCTAAGATTGAACTGGTAGAAAGGACACGAAGAGGGAGAATGTGATGACAAAGATCATGTCTGTTCCTGTTCTGAGGATAGCCAGCTACCATATGACCCTACTTAACTGCAGGAGGAGTGGGAAGTGTTGGGTTTCCCTGGTGGCTGAGACGGCTCAGAATCTGCCTGCAATGTGGGAGACCCTGGGTTGGGAAGATTCCCTTGAGAAAGGAATGGCTACCTACTCTGGTATTCTTACCTGGAGGGTTCCATGGACAGAGGAGCCTGGCAGGCTATAGTCCATGGGCTTGCAAAGAGTTGGACATGACTGAAGGACTAACGCTTTCACTTCACACTGGCAAATGTAGTCTCTGGCAGGGCAGTGCTGAAGGTTCAGCAGGCACATGACCAGTTTTGTGAGTTTTTGCACATGATAGTTTCACCATATGTATTGCCACTGTATACCAGGATCCTCCAGCTTTCTAGCCTCTGACATTCATTCCTTATTATCCACTGCCTGGCCACAAAGCCAATCACATATATTTTAGGTTTTCTTTTTTAACAGCAATACCTAATTTTAAGGAATGATTTTTGTTTGGTATGGATTGCAGCAGACTAATTGCTGTGCCAGATAAACTTTAGAATTGCCATGGTTTAGCACAGTAGAAGTTCATTTCTTACTCACATACTAGCAATGTGGGACCACAATGGTATATTTGTGTGTTGGGGGTGGGATAAACCAGGGTTAGGGGAACTATGATCTACACAGTTTTTTGAACATCTTGACATCCATTTTGTCACCTTTAACAGATGCCTTCCATGATCGCATGAGCATTGACATCTTGATAGTGAATGGAAGTGTTTTATAGGTGGGTCCAATAGTGATGTCTGTCACTTCTGCTCATATTCCATTAGTCATAACTAAGCCATATGGCTGCATCTAAGCAGAATGTGTAGTATAGCTATGTGCTCAGGAAAAAGGGGCGGTGCTTTGGTAAATAGCTCGCTATTCTGTTCCATAAGGAATAATGACTTTCTAAGCATATTTACATTGGCTACATCTATACATTTGACAAAAAAACTGTGTGTTCACATGAACTGAAAAAGTATTTAAAATATTCCAGTCATTATATAAGCAGAAAGAGAGATAAAACAGCAAAAAGCTACCCAGCTGTAGCTGGAAGCTACTGTTTCTCATTTGAGTGTATAAAATATACTGACATATATGCAAAGCACTAGGCAAACCTGTTTTGATTATATTTACTAATAGTAAAAATTTTACTTTCACCACACTGCATACAACTTTGCCATTTGGAGAGGAAGTATATTTGTAGAACTATGAATGGGTTCTCTCAGTGACAGACATCACTCATCTTGAAAATAATCTATATTTGTAACTAGATTAAATTCATTTTATGGAGAATTTATATTCCTGCTGAGTTAAAAAGTGTGGTTTTGATAATATGTACTTTCTATCACAGCATGTCTGACTTTAATTGCTTTGTATGGAAAAACATAGACTGAATACATAGCTTTTGTTGTGTTATTAAAATAAAGTATTAAAATATTTTTGAAGACTAAAGTAAAAATAACTGCATTGGCATGCAAATGTTAGCATCAACCTGAAAATTGCTATTATTTTAAGGAAAATAGAGTTAAAAGAGTAGACTGAATGCTATATTTTCTTATGTATATCTTAAAAATGCACCAAGGTTCAAATTTAAAAGGGCAAATTATGATTAAATTAACTGAAACAACATCAAATTTTAGGAAAATAGTGCTCCTATTTTAATGATTTTATTATGAGAATTTATTGTTGGCTCCTTGGCTTAGATATGTGGAAAAGGGAAAGTCCACACTGAGACTGACAATATGCTGGACTGAATAACCCCAAAATATGCCATCTATTCATCTAACAAATATTTCTTAAAACCTACTTTTTGGCCCATGTTTGCAGCTGGTCAGATATCATCAATCACATACGTTGCACATGCTCAGTGTAGACTTTCCCTCTTCCACATGTCTAAGCCAAGGAGCCTACAATACATTTATACATAATCGTGTTTTTTTCCTAACAATTTAAAAGTTGATATTGTATTCTTACCCAAACTGCCCCAAATGGCAAGAACCTTATCTGCTTTAAATATTCATTAACATACTTTTTCTCACGTTTCTGTCTTAATTTTGTTGTCTAGAATTTTAGTTTTATATTTTTAAACACCTAAAATAAGTTATGCTTTTGGTAGTCATTAATCAACTATAGCAATAGTAAAAAATAAATTTCATCTTTATATGATCAGTCATATGATAGGGTCATGATTTTTGGCACCTTAGAGCTTATATATGAAGAACATTGCAGCCACAAAGTAAAGAGTACTACTATGCCAGATCTGGGCTTCCCTGGTGGCTCAAATGGTAAAGAATCTGCCTACAATGCAGGAGACCTGGGTTTGATCCCTGGTTTGGGAAGATCTCTTGGAGAGGGAATGGCTATCACTCCAGTATTCTTGCCTGGAGAATTCCATGGACAGAGGAGCCTGGTGGACTACAGTCCATGGGTTGCAAAGAGCTGGACATGACTGAGTGATTAACACTTTTTTTTTTTTTTTGCCAGATCCAGGTAGAGAAGTCCTAGGGAAGGATTTTGGTCTTCCCAACTTTGGTCATTCACCCATCCATTGTCCAGTTCATTGTGCCAGATGGATGAGTGGCATTACTGACTCAGTCTGTTTAACATGCTGGCATTGTGGGCAGGCAGGATGGAGGTGGGATTTGTTACCAAAAGAAGGAGGACGAGGAGCTGCATAGATAAAAACAGTAGTTAAAGTGCACCTTTTCCCCATTACTTTCCCAGATTAGGGAGTGAGTGAAAGTCGCTCAGTCATGTCCTACTCTTTGTGACCTCATGGACTATACAATCCATGGGATTCTCCAGGCAAGAATACTGGGGTGGGTAGCCATTCCCTTCTCCAGGGGATCTTCTCAACCCCGGGATCGAACCTAGGTCTCCTGCATTGCATGCGGATTCTTTACCAGCTGAGCCACCAGAAAAGCCATAATACTGGAGTGGGTAGCCTATGTCTTCTCCAGCACATCTCCCCAACCCAGGAATTGAACCAGGGTCTTCTGCATTGCAGGTGGATTCTTTACCAACTGAGCTACCAGGAAAGCCCAGATTAGAGAACATGATCCTTTCTTAATTCTAATCCTATTCTAACAATATCTCTGTTATTGTCTTTATGACTGAACCTTCCTTAGACTTAGCTATGTGCATTTAATAGCTTCTTTATATGCTTTCTTAAGTTTATCACATGGCTTTATAGCTATAATCTCTTGTTTGTCTCCCTTATTAGCCTGTAATTTCTTTTTGGTAAGAGAGTTTCCTTTGCATTTTTACAATCTTCATGTATTCATTCATTCAACTATTATTTATTGAGTGCCTTTGTGCCAAATACTGTGATAGACTCTGGGAAAATAGTGGACACTCAATAATGCCTTTGGGAATAAAGTTTCCCTGTACATTCTGAGAAAATATTTGTTTTGTTACTAAGGTTTTGACAGGCTAGATTCTTTCATTTCATTTTCCTGATATTGTAATTTAAAAGCCTAGACATTCTAGAGAATGACCTTTGAAAGGTTACACATGATGAGGATTTCAAGGGGAAAATTTTGGCTTGGCATACCAACCTCCTCACTGTGTTTTGAAATGTAGTACCTCAGGGAGGAGGCGAAGAAGGACAAAACCTCCTTTATGAAGAGAGGAACTTCAGGGCCTGGTGTATTCCTGTTTTCATCAAAATGGTAACATACCCATGTGTTTAGTCAGCTATAGGCTATTTCAAATTCTTTTAAACACTGTGAAGTACTGAAATAAATTTCACTGCTTCTCAGGGTAGCACCAAATAAAGGATAGAATAAAATGAAAGCTATGAAAAAAAACCACTCACGTTCTACATTCTGACTACTATTTGTTATAATCATAAAAAACATATTGGGGCTGTTTCAATTTCTAAGACAAATCACTTCTTAAAGAATAAGCAACTGATATTTCTGCATAGCCTATTTTCTGCAGACCTTACGATGCTACCAAAAACTGAAATAATACTATATGTGTGTGTTTGCACATGCATATGAATTTATTAAACTCCCTGACACATCCTAAACTGTACACATGTTCTAAGGATGGCTGTGTATGATTTGGAGGATAATAAAGCATCTGGTCCCATCACTTCATGGCAAATAGAAGGGGAAAAAGTAGAAGCAGGGATGGGTTTTATTTTGTTGGACTCCAAAATCACTGTGGACTGTGACTGCAGCCTTAAAATTAAAAGATGTTTGCTCCTTGGAAGAAAAGCTATGACAAACCTAGAAAGCATATTGAAAATCAGAGACATTACTTTGCTGACAAAGGTCTGTATAGTCAAAACTATGATTTTTCCAGTGGTCATGTACGGATATGAGAGTTGGACCATAAAGAATGCTGTGTGCTGAAAAATTGATGCTTTCAAGCTGTGGTTCTGGAGAAGACTCTTATGAGTCCTTGCAGAGCTAGAAGATCAAACCAGTCAATCCTAAAGGAAATCAGTCCTGAATATTCACTGGAAGGACTGATGCTGAAGCTGAAGCTCCAGTACTTTGGCCACCTGATGCGAAGAGTTGACTCATTGGAAAAGATCTTGATGCTGGGAAAGATTGAGGAGAAGGGAGGAGATGACAGAGGGTGAGATGGATGGATGGCATCACAGACTCAATGGGTGTGAATTTGAGCAAACTCCAGGAGATGGTGAAGGACAGAGGAGCCTGGTGTGTTGATATCTGTTCCATCCTGTCTCTCTCTGACCTCTGCTTCTGCTTGTTGTGAACACATACTAGAGTAATGGAGTGGACTTGCTCAGGAGTGTGGAAAGAAAATAATGGGGACTAAGAGGGAGAAAATGTTGTGTCTAACATGTGGGAATGGCTTAGTTTTGAGAAAAACCAAAACCCTAACATTTTAAAGCATCTCTTACAAATAGTTCTCTCTTCAGTGAGCAATAGTGGCAAGATTAGATGGATAAAGACTGTGTGAATGAAGTAGGATTTCAGTCAGTTCAGTTCAGTTCAGTCGCTCAGTCGTGTCCGACTCTTTGCGACCCCATGAATTGCAGCACGCCAGGCCTCTCTGTCCATCACCAACTCCTGGAGTCTACCCAAACCCATGTCCATCGAGTCGGTGATGCCATCCAACCATCTCATCCTCTGTCGTCCCCTTCTCCTCCCACCCCCAATCCTACCCAGCATTAGGGTCTTTTCCAATGAGTCAACCCTTCGCATGAGGTGGCCAAAGTATTGGAGTTTCAGCTTCAACATCAGTCCTTCCAATGAACACCCAGGATTGATCTCTTTTAGGATGGATTGAGTGGATCTCCTTGCAGTCCAAGGGACTCGCAAGAGTCTTCTCCAACACCACAGTTCAAAAGCATCAATTCTTCGGCGCTCAGCTTTCTTCACCATCCAACTCTCACATCCACACATGACCACTAGAAAAACCATAGCCTTGACTAGACGGACTTTTGTTGGCAAAGTAATGTCTCTGTTTTTAAATATACTATCTAGGTTGGCCATAACCTTCCTTCCAAAGAGTAAGCATCTTTTAATTTCATGGCTGCAATCACCATCAGCAGTGATTCTGGAGCCCAAAAAAATAAAGTCTGACACTGTTTCCACTGTTTCCCCATCTATTTCCCATGAAGTGATGGGAACAGATGCCATGATCTTAGTTTTCTGAACGTTGAGCTTTAAGCCAACTTTTTCACTCTTCTCTTTCACTTTCATCAAGAGGCTCTTTAGCTCTTCTTCACTTTCTGCCATAAGGGTGGTGTCATCTGCATATCTGAAGGTTATTGATATTTCTCCCAGCAATCTTGATTCCAGCTTGTGTTTCATCCAGCCCAGCATTTCTCATGATGTACTCTGCATATAAGTTAAATAAGCAGGGTGACAATATACAGCCTTGACGTACTCCTTTTCCTATTTGGAACCAGTCTGTTGTTCTATGTCCAGTTCTGACTGTTGCTTCCTGACCTGCATACAGGTTTCTCAAGAGACAGGTCAGATGGTCTAGTATTCCAATCTCTTTCAGAATTTTCCACAGTTTATTGTGATCCACACAGTCAAAGGCTTTGGCATAGTCAATAAAGCAGAAATAGATGTTTTTCTGGAACTCTCTTGCTTTTTCAATGATCCAGCGGATATTGGCAATTTGATCTCTGGTTCCTCTGCCTTTTCTAAAACCAGCTTGAACATCTGGGAGTTCACGGTTCACGTATTGCTGAAGCCTGGCTTGGAGAATTTTGAGTATTACTTTACTAGCGTGTGAGATGAGTGCAATTGTGTGGTAGTTTGAGCATTCTTTGGCGTTGCCTTTCTTTGGGATTGGAACAAAAACTGACCTTTTCCAGTCCTGTGGCCACTGCTGAGTTTTCCAAATTTGCTGGCATATCGAGTGCAGCACTTTCACAGCATCACCTTTGAGGATTTGAAACAGCTCACCTGGAATTCCATCACCTCCACTGGCTTTGTTCGTAGCGATGCTTTCTAAGGTCCACTTGACTTCACATTCCAGGATGTCTGGCTCTAGGTGAGTGATCACACCAGCGTGATTATCTGGGTCGTGAAGATTTTTTTGTACAGTTCTTCTGTGTATTCTTGCCACCTCTTCTTAATATCTTCTGCTTCTGTTAGGTCCATACCATTTCTGTCCTTTATCAAGCCTATCTTTGCATGAAATGTTCCTTTGATATCTCTGATTTTCTTGAAGAGATCTCTAGTCTTTCCCAATCTGTTGTTTTCCTCTATTTCTTTGCACTGATCGCTGAGGAAGGCTTTCTTATCTCTCCTTGCTATTCTTTGGAACTCTGCATTCAGATGGGAATATCTTTCCTTTTCTCCTTTGCTTTTCCCTTCTCTTCTCTTCCCAGCTATCTGTAAGGCCTCCTCAGACAGACATTTTGCTTTTTTTGCATTTCTTTTCCATGGGGATTTTCTTCATCCCTGTCTCCTGTACAATGTCATGAACCTCTGTCCATAGTTCATCAGGCACTCTGTCTATCAGGTCTAGTCCCTTAAATCTATTTGTCACTTCCACTGTATACTCACAAGGGATTTGATCTAGGTCATACCTGAATGGACTAGTGGTTTTCCTTACTTTCTTCAATTTAAGTCTGAATTTGGCAATAAGCAGTTCATGATCTGAGCCACAGTCTGCTCCCGGTCTTGTTTTTGCTGACTGTATAGAGCTTCTCCATCTTTGGCTGCAAAGAATATAATCAATCTGATTTCGGTGTGGACCATCTGGTGATGTCCACGTGTAGAGTCTTCTCTTGTGTTGTTGGAAGAGGGTGTTTGCTATTACCAGTGCGTTCTCATGGCAAAACTCTATTAGCCTTTGCCCTGCTTCATTCTGTACTCCAAGGCCAAACTTGCCTGTTACGCCAGGTGTTTCTTGACTTCCTATATTTGCATTCCAGTCCCCTATGATGAAAAGGACATATTTTTTGGGTGTTAGTTCTAGAAGGTCTTGTAGGTCTTCATAGAACCATTCAACTTCAGCTTCTTCGGCGTTACTGGTCGGGGCATAGACTTGGATTACTATGATATTGAATGGTTTGCCTTGGAAACGAACAGAGATCATTCTATCGTTTTTGAGATTGCATCCAAGTACTGCATTTTGGACTCTTTTGTTGACCATGATGGCTACTCCATTTCTTCTAAGGGATTCCTGCCCACAGTAGTAGATATAATGGTCATCTGAGTCAAATTTACCCATTCCAGTCCATCTTAGTTCGCTGATTCCTAGAATGTCGACATTCACTCTTGCCATCTCCTGTTTGACCACTTCCAATTTGCCTTGATTCATGGACCTAACGTTCCAGGTTCCTATGCAATATTGCTCTTTACAGCATCGGTCTTTGCATCTATCACCAGTCACATCCACAGCTGGGTATCGTTTTTGCTTTGGCTCCATCCCATCATTCTTTCTGGAGTTATTTCTCCAGTGATCTCCATTAGCATATTGGGTACCTACTGACCTAAGGAGTTCATCTTTCAGTGTCCTATCTTTTTGCCTTTTCATACTGTTCATGGGGTTCTCAAGGCAAGAATACTGAAGTAGTTTGCCATGCCCTTCTCCAGTGGACCACATTCTGTCAGACCTTTCCACCATGACCCTTCCGTCTTGGATGGCCCCACACGGCATGGCTTAGTTTCACTGAGATAGACAAAGCTGTGGTACATGTGATCAGATTAGCTAGTTTTCTGTAATTTTAGTTTCAGTGTGTCTGCCCTCTGATGCCCTCTTGCAACACTTAACATCTTACTTGGGTTTCTCTTACCTTGGATGTGGGGTATTTCTTCACGGCTGCTCCAGCAAAGTGCAGCCATTGCTCCTTACCTTGGACAAGGATTTGAGTAACTAGTTTCAATTATTTCCCTTCAGATGTTGACCTGCAATATAACATGAAGCAATTTGAAGAGAAACGCTCTTTTCAATAGGTCATAAACATTACTTCTTTGAAGAGACCAGTCCTATTGATGGAAAAAAATGCCTACTTTGTAGACGAAGAATAGAAGGAATTGTGTAATTCACAGATACCCCAAATGCCTTCATTAAAGAAAATGAACAAACACGTTAATATCAGTGATTAAATGTAACATTGTGTTTACTTAAGTCATTAATTAGTATCAATGGTAATAATTTCTCATATTCTTAGATATCCAATACATTATTCATTTCTCCTTTGGCTGATATATGGGAAAAATCAGAGGGACAAGTTTTTATGTAGTGACTTATAGGAAAAATAGATTATTCATTAAGATAATAGGTGAATGTTAAATGAAGGCATTGTTGCTTCACCATTTATTTTTCCTGATGGTTTATTAAGTTTCTCTACTCTTCTTTTTTTTTATTTTTTTACAACTTAATGTCTTCATGTGAAGTTGAGGGTATAATGAGTGTGAATATCAGTATCTTTACTGGATATATCAATATCCTAAGTGGAAGTTCAGCACATAATAATTTATGTGGCCTCTTGTACTTAACTTTTCATATGGGCTAGTGCATCATGAAGCTAGTAAAGAATTAATAATTCCTTCTTAGAAGTCACAAGTGATTTGTTTTGCTTCTTAAAAGTAAGTCTACTGCTAGAAAATTGGGATACCTAAGTTATTGGTTCCTAAATATCTTTCATTGAATATTAAAATCTACTTATTTTATTTTAGCTTCTTTGACAAATCATTTTCTATTATCTTTAGTTTTCTTCACTTGCCAGTGTGTTCCATTTATTCATTCACTCACTGCATTACAAAAGGTGTGATCAAGACTACTAACACGGATAAACCATCCAGTTTGAAGCTTCTACTTGCCAAAATAAATCACTGCAGATAATGACTGCAGTAATGAAATTAAAAGACATTTACTCCTTGGAAGAAAAGCTATGACCAACCGAGAAATCATATTAAAAAGCAGAGACATCACTTTGCCAACAAAGGTCCAAATAGTCAAAGCTATGGTTTTTCCAGTAGTCATGTATGGATGTGAGAGTTGGACTGGAAAGAAGGCTGAGCATCGAGAGCTGATGCTTTCGAGCTGTGGTGCTAGAGAAGACTCTTGGAGAGTCCCTTGGACTACAAGATCACACCAGTCCATCCTAAAGGAAATCAACCCTGAATATTCACTGGAAGGACTGATGGTGAAGCTGAAGCTCCAATACTTTGGCCACCTGATGCAAAGAGTTGACTCAATGGAAAAGACCCTGATGCTGGGAAAGATTGAGGGTAAGAGGAGAAGTGAGCAATTATCATCTCATGTACATTAATTTGAGCAATCTCCAGGAGATAGTGAAGGGCAGGGAAACCTGACATTCTGGAGTCCATGGAGTTGCAAAGAGTCGGACACGACTTAGCAACTGAACAACAAAAATGCTGCTTGCTTCTAATATTTCAGGGGCTTAAGCCTGAAGAAGCCCAGACTTTAGGACAAACAAACAAATAACCTAGATCTTGTATTCTCTAGTTTATGGTCTTGTAGTTTGTACAAATGGTGACAGAGTATCTGGTTGCTGGCTGGCTGTTTCTCTTTTCATTCTAGCTGTTTTGGTTGTAAACACATTTTAGTCAGTAAGGCAAGATTTATGAAGCAGAAATCTTGAGAATCTTTACTTTCAGGCTACTAAAGCTCTCTGACCCCTCTTTTCCTCAAACACATGAATTTTTATTGTCTGTTATTCTCTAAATTCACAGAATAAAATCCAGGCTTATTTCAATGATGAAGGCTACTTTAATTTTGGATTGGAGAATAACTTCCATACCCTTAGAATTGGTCTCAGTCAGCTATCTTAGACATTTGACTTAATTACACACTTTTTTTTAACAAGTTGTATATATGTCATCAGATCATTTCACCATAAAACATAAATGAGTGCTATAATTACAGGGAAATGTCACATGCATCTCATTATCACAAAGCAGGATTTGTCTTAGAGGAATAAGTAATTTCATTCTAAAAAAAAGGATAAAAGTTCAAGTATTTTTGAGTATTGCCGATACCTTAATGCATAAGTACATAAATATGAATCTGGAGGATTAAATATGAGAGAGGAGAGTGATTTTTAAAAAATAAATTACTTGAACATTCTTTTCAAAATTCAGACATAAATTTCTCAATACTTTGTTCCTTTTATTCAGACTTGGCCAAAAATCACTAATAGTGTACCTTACCCTAAGTACCTCATAGAAGTGTCACAGTCTAGTGAGATGTGAATTGACTCAGCAGATAGCTCATGTGGATTATTTCCTGAGATCCTGGATAATTTTTTTAGTTTTAGACAAGACATTCCTTTCTATGCTTTATTTCTTCAAATTTTTCTAAAGTGCCCAAATTCCAACTTGCCTCATGGCACTGCCTGGAGCTGTTTTCCTTTCTCTATTTGCATGGCTAGTTCCATTCTCATACTTTAAGTGTCAGCCAAGTAGCATTGCTTCTAAAAGGCCCTTTTTTGGACTACTCCATCAAAATCCCTTTTGATGTTATGCACTCTCATTATGCATTTTCTCTTCATTCATTTTACATTTTTAGTTTGGAGTTAGGATTTGTTTAGTCTTTGCCTTTTCCTTATTACCACTTCTTGGGGACTGAGGACTCCATAGGTACAGGGGCACATAGTAGGTGTTTATTAAAATTTGCTGACAGAAGGAATGATCCTGGTATTAAGGCTGGAATCAAATCCTATCAAATCAAATTAAATTTCCAGAATCCTACTGTTATTGTAACTTAGCCACTGTATGCTTTTACCATACAATATATTGGATTATTTTCTCTTTTCTCCATATATACAATAGCCTCCACATGTTCTAAATTCAAGAGATGTCTCATTTCCGTATTATATTTGGGAAGCATAACAGAAGCAAGTAATTGTGGCCTCCCTAAGTATATTATTAATTGTAATACAGCATCAAAAATAGTAGAATTCTGAACAGAAAATGACAGTTTCTTTTGACACCTAAAAAGCTTTTGCTTTTCAAAAAAACTGATTTACTCTCAAGACAAAAGCAACTGTTTTCAAAGATAAACTATTTGTTTCTTTCCTCTGATTTTTGGTAAATTAATAGGAAAGGGTAAAAATATGCTTTCTTTCTATGGAATTAAGTCCTTTTAAGCTTTGTTTTCATTAAAAATCTCTAAACATTGATTATTTCACATCACATCTTCAACACATTCACATGTGCACACAGCTTCATTATGCATTTTTTTCAAGTACAAATTGTCTTGGAGATGTGATTGACTTAGGTGTGAAATAGTTTTTTTTGTCCAAATCAGGGACAGACATGTCAAATTTTCTCAAAATTTTTAGCAGCAGGCTTTCATTTGCTGGCTTGTGTAAAGCCTTTTAAAGTTTTCTTTGTGGAGGGAACGTATTTGAAAATGTACCAGCATTTTCATATTACTATTTTATTATTAAATAAAGCAACTTAGATGATTTTAGAATTAGAAGTTTTCTTAGAGATAATCTAGTCCAATAACCTCATTTCTTATTTATTGTCATTTATAGTAACAAAATGAATTTGTATATGCATAATGCTTCTATTTTGAAATGTATTTGAAATAAAATGTTGTAAATAAGAGGTAGTAGTGCTCAGTCATGTTTGACTCTTTGCAACCCTATCGACTGTAGCCTGCCAGGCTCTGAAGTGGCTTGCCATTTCTTCCTCCAGGGGATCTCCCCAACTCAGAGGTTGAACCTGCTTCTCCTGTGTTTCCTGAAATGGCAAGTGGATTCTTTACCACTGAGCCACCTGGGAAGCCCTATGAATAAAAATATTTCAATAAAGACTATATTTTAATTTTCTTTCCTCATAAAAAAGAGAGGGAGAATTTAGTCCCCTCAACATTTTAGCAGTTGTTTCATTCTAAGACTTTATTTATATCTTTTTTTGGATGTTTCTTTTCTTAATTTCTAGATCTTGGTTAGAGTATATTTGTTTCCCCTTATAAGGACTTTTAATAAATAAATAATCCTATGTTAATTTGATGCTATTAGATAATTTGTGTGTTTAGGGAATACGGTATCTTTAAGCTTCTATTGAGGTTTAGGATGTTGATAATAATAGTACTAGTGGTAGTTATAAATGATATATTGATTTTGGGACCAAAGCTTGCTCATTGTTAAAATTTACACCCAAGGACCCTCTTTACTGCATAGTTTCAGATTGATTAATCTCCCTCTGAAGTTCAGTTCAGTCACTCAGTCATGTCTGACTCTGCGACCCCATGGACTGCAGCACACCAGGCCTCCCTGTCCATCACCAACTCCCGGAGCCTACTCAAACTCATGTCCATTGAGTTGGTGATGCCATCCAACCATCTCATCCTCTGTCATCACCTTCTCCTCCTGCCCTCAATCTTTCCCAGCATCAGGGTCTTTTCAAATGAGTCAATTCTTCGCATCAGGTGGCCAAAGTATTGGAGTTTCAGCTTCAACATCAGTCCTTCCAATGAATATTCAGGACTGCTATACTCCAATATAAAATAAAACATTAAAAAAAATTCTGTGTTTTAAATAATTCTAAAACAATTTTCCTGAATAATCACAAAATGTTACTAGTAAAAGTCAATCTCAAAAGAGTACATATTTTATGGTTCCATTTACATGAGATATCCAGAAGAGGCAAATCAATAGAAAAGACAGATTAGTAGTTGTCTAGGGCTGAGCGCCAAAGAATTGATGCTTTTGAACTATGGTGTTGGAGAAGACTCTTGAGAGTCCTTTGGACTGCAAACAGATCCAACCAGTCCATCCTAAAGGAGATCAGTCCTGGGTGTTCATTGGAAGGACTGATGTTGAAGCTGAAACTCCAATAATTTGGCCACCTGATGCAAAGAGCTGACTCATTGGAAAAGACCCTGATGCTGGGAAAGATTGAGGACAGGAGGAGAAGGGATCAGCAGAGGATGAGATGGTTAGATGGCATTACTGACTTAATGGACATGGGTTTGGGTGGACTCCAGGAGTTGGTGATGGACAGGCAGGCCTGGCGTGCTGCGGTTCATGGGGTTACAAAGGGTCGGACATGACTGAGCAACTGAACTGAACTGAGGGCTGGGGGACAGGAAGTGAATGCTAAAGAGATTCCTTGTTGGCATGGTAAAAATGTTCTAAAATTAGAGTAGAGTGGTGGTCACACAACCCCATTAGTTCAGTTCAGTCACTTAGTCATGTCCAACTCTTTGTGACCCCATGCATTGCAGCCTGCCAGGCTTCCTTGTCCTTCACCTCCTGGAGCTTTCTCAGACTCATGTCCATTGTGTCGGTGATGCCATCCAACCAACTCGTCCTCTGTCGTCTGCTTCTCCTCCTGACTTCAATCTTTCCCAGAATTAGGGTCTTTTCCAATGAGTCAGTTCTTCACATCAGGAGGCCAAAGAGTTGGAGTTTCAGCTTCAGCATCAGTCCTTCCAATGAATATTCAGGACTGATTTCCTTTAGGATGGACTGGTTGGATCTGCTTGCTGTCCAAGGACTCTCAAGAGTCTTCTCCAACACCACAGTTCAAAAGCATCAATTCTTCAGTGTTCAGCTTTCTTTACAGTCCAACTCTCACATCCATACATGAATACTGGAAAACCCATAGCCTTGACTAGACGGACCTTTGTTGGCAAAGTAATGTCTCTGGTTTTTAAACCCTCTGTAGTAGCACTACTCTTTTTCTCAGGCTATCTGGCCAATGAAGTTTTCCCTCTGTCCTGAGGTGTCAAGCCATTCATTTTGTTCTTCCTTCTCTTCTTCTAAATGTTTATAGTAAAGCCTTTTCTAATTTATTTTATCCCCAGCAAATAGTAGATACTCAGTAAATATTTGTTGAATATGAATAAAAATATAATTTATTATATTTCTACCATGTGTAGAATACCATATTCAGTTTTCAAATTTAGCTGGAAAAATTTAACACGTTCATGTGACTTAATATTATTTCATAATATATCATATCATTTCTTCTATAAATGGATTTTTCAAGTGTTTCAGATTTTTTTGAAAATCTTATCAGTTAATATAGGAAGAAAAGAATATATATTGGGGAATAAATGAAATTTGTTTTTACCCTGGACTTCCCTGGTGGCTGAGATGGTAAAGAATCTGCCTGCAATGTGGGAGACCTAGGTTCGTTCCTTGGGGTGGGAAGATCCCCTGGAGAAGGAAATGGCAACCCGCTCCAGTATTCTTGCCTGGAAAATCACACGGACGGAGGAGACTGGAGGGCTACAGTCCATAGGATCGCAGAGTTGGACACAACTGAGCAGCTAGCACTTTAAAACGAGATTTTATGATTGTTAAGGGCAGGTACAGTGTCATGTGTTTCTTTTATGGTTTTCCATTTTCATTAAAGAGTAGATTGCTACTGAAGTCTTAGAGCTTTTAAAAAAGTATTTGTATTAGACTTCCACTCTTGATATTTTAGGACTAGGAGGAATTTTAGAGATGGTTCAATCTAATCTTTTCCTTTTTCAGACAAAGAAATGGAAACATGAGAGATTTTTGCCATTTACATAGTATTTGTACATACTTAGGGACTGTAATAATAACCACCTTTCCCTGGTGGCACAAATGGTAAAGTATCTGTCTGCAGTGGGGGAGACCTGGGTTCGATCCCAGGGTTGGGAAGTCCTCCTGGAGAAGTGAATGGTTACCCACTCCAGTATTCTTGTCTGGAGAATCTCATGGACAGAGATGCCTGGTGGTCTACAGTCCATGGGGTTGCAAAGAGTTGAACATGACTGAGCGTCTAACACTGTTGAACAGGTTGGCTACTGGATGTGCTTCTAAGCACTTCCTATGTATTACCTTGTTAATCCTGATATTTCCCACTGAAGCTATGTATTAATTGTATCCCCATTTTGTCCATGAGAAAGAGAAGTCCAGATGGGTTAAAATAGCTGCTCATCTTCACACAGCTAGTAGGTGGTAAAGTTATTTAACGTCTCTGAGCTCTCACTCTTAATTCATGTGCTTTTAATATGTTGCCTCTCTGATTATGACCAAGATCTTCTGAGCCTCTGCTTTCATGTGTGTCTACTCTGAAAAACTTAGAGATGATTGAGTGTTCTAAGTGAGAAATAGATATTAGGGTGGCAGTGAAGATAGTAGGGGGCAGTAATGAAAGGAAGCTGGTGACGTTGGTGAGATGAGAATATAATATGGGAGAGAAGAAATGGTGGTGTGCAATTCTGGCTGGACAAGCAATCCTAAAGTATTTCTGGAAGAAGATAGATCTTTCTGAGTAGGGCCCATGAAGTGATATTTGCTCAAAGGAGTTTAAACTAATCAGGGATGATCGTTCTGAGAGGAGAGCAAATCAAGAGGTAATTCCAAAGCTCATCTACAAAATATCTATTAGACCTTTCTTGTTGTGCTGTTTTCTCTTCTGAAATAAATTTGCTATTGTGAGTGTTGTTTGTCTTTTGAAAGGATCCCTCAAATGATACTGGAAGGACACCTAGACAGAGGACATAAAGTCCACTTTTGTCATTTTGCTTCTTACTGAGATGTGAATACATCAGAGATGAGGCGTAAAATCCTCATTGTTGATGTTATTTTGCCTTGTGAGGACTTCTTTAATAAATGACAAGGGCAAGTAGGAAAGGACACAGAATTCAGTCTCCTCATTTAGTTTCCTGCTGATGTGTGAATAATTCAGGGGTGATGCACAGTGCTTTTATTTTATGCCATTTGGTATTGCATGCAGGCAGCTGAATGGCTTTTACCCGAAGTCTTAGTAGGACCATCGTAGCAGAGTGGCACTTTGGAAGAATTCAGAATTATTTGAAAATTCCAGTTACTAAGGGATATTTCACAAGTCTGGGAACTGTTACATTGTTTACCACAAGGTTAGTGCAAGGCAGAAATTTCTGAAATTTTTTAAGAAAAGAAACCTGGAAAGATCATGAATTAAACATGTACTTAGTTGAGAGAAATACAGGGTATAACATTCTACTGATTGTGGCTCTCTCTTGTATTGACATTTTGAAAATGTCTTAGAGCCACATAATCCTAGGTCTCAGAAAGCAAACTTACATGAACTTAGCCTACTAATGGGCAGTAACAAAATAAAACATTCTAGTCAAAAGTTACACATAATGTCTTATTATCAACATTAGCCGATAGCCTATATCTTACTTTATGAATGGAAGTAACTCCAGCTTGCTGATTATCAATCCAGGAAATGGTAAGATGTTTAGTATTTACGCATCTTGTTGAAAAGTTTAGTATTATCAGTTCAGTTCAGTCGCTTAGTCATGTCCGACTCTGTGACCCCATGGACTGCAGCACTCCAGGCTTCCCTGTCCATCACCAACTCCAAGACCATCACCATCACCAACACCAACACCATCACCAAGATTGCTCAAAGTCATGTCCATCGAGTCAGTGATGCCATCCAACTATCATCCTCTGTCATCTCCTCCTCCTCCTGCCTTCAATCTTTCCCAGCATCAGGGTCTTTTTCAGTGAAGCAGTTCTTCTCATCAGGTGGCTAAAGAATTGGAGTTTCAGCTTCAGCATCAGTCCTTCCAATGAATATTCAGGACTGATTTCCTTTAGGATGGAATGGTTTGATTTCCTTGCAGTCCAAGGGACTCTCAAGAGTCTTCTCCAACACCACAGTTCAAAAGCATCAGTTCTTCAGCACTCAGCTTTCTTTATGGTCCAAGATTGAAAATAATGTGTTCTAGTGAGAACTGAGTTTGATTCTTGGGTTAGGAAGATCTCCTATGGAAGGGAGTGGCTACCCATTCCAATATTCTGGATAATTTCATGGACAGAAGAGCCTGGTGAACTACAGTCAATGGGATTGCAAAAAATCAGACATGATTGAATGACTGTTGCACAATAAGTGAATGTAAATATATCTAAATATAATTATCTTGGGACACGTTCAATTTAGCAGTGTTAAATGACTTTCTCTAATTATAAAGCACAAAATGAAATCTAGTAAGTCTAGGTTGGACAAATTTACTATTGACAATAAGTGCCTAGGAAATGATGAAAAAGGCAGAATGTATGGTAATGAAATTTTAAAAATATTGTTAGTGGTTTTGCCTTTTCTAGTTATCATATTGTTGTCATTTTCCTCCCCCTGGATTTTAGAATAAAATCTGCTATTGAAAGTGAACTGATTTAATGAAGGAGTGTTAAATATTCAATGAAGCAGCAAATCTGTTCATGTTTTTATTAGCATATAGTTTTGAAGAAACAAAACAAGTCTAAAGGAAAGACTTAGAGTCTAAGATACAGGCATAAATCAAGGTCATATTTGTATATCTTGTATATACTAAATCAGGATGAAAATATTTGGCCTCTCTGATTTTCTGTCACAGAGTCACATTGCAGAATCATAGAGCTTGTGTTTAAAAGACTGGTTACATTACTTAGAATGTAACCTTACATTACTTACATTGGGCTTCCCTTGTGGCTCAGCTGGTAACGAATCTGCCTGTAATATGGGAGACCTGGGTTCGATCCCTGGGTTGGGAAGATCCCCTGGAGAAGGGAAAGGCTACCCACTCTAGTATTCTGGCCTGGAGAATTCCATGGACTGTATAGTCCATGGGATCACAAAGAGTCAGACATGACTGAGCGACTTTCACTTCACTACATTACTTAGAAAGAAGTATCCCACTGACAGCTGGGTGAGACATATTGCCATTGGACAAAGTCTAAAAAGCCTACCGCCTTCCAGGGGAAAAGCCCTTCTTATTAAAAAGGAAGGTAATTTATAAAATTATGGGAAGCACATGAGAAAAAAATAAGGCTAGGACGAGGAGAAAGCTTATAAAATAAGATGTTAATTATGTGCTAGAATCAGAGAAGCTGAGTACAATGGAGAAAGTCATCTGTAAAATGATTGTCTTTTGAAAGTAAACATAGAAATATTTCCAAATCAATGCAGAGAGGGTAATGAAACATCTGTGTGTGATTGGATTTTAATTGGGGCATATATATATATATATATATATGTGTATATATATATATATATAACAGCGCAGAACAAGCCCCCATACTCAATAAATAAGAAAACCCCATTCTCCTTTCTACCTCACCGAAACTGTCTGATACAATCTAAATCCTTGTCATCAATTTCGGAATTTTGCTTTGGAAATCAACCAGTGAGATTGAATTTTATCTTCAGACATTATCTTTTCCTTTTGGAAAGCTACAAATATCTTATGAGGTGTTTTTAATTTTTTGATATATTTTTTTAAAAATTTAATTAAAAAATTGAAATGTAGTTGATTTACATTTGTGTTAATTTTTGCTGTACAGCAATGTGATTCAGTTATACATATATACATATCTATATTTTCTTTTTTAAAATATTCTTTTCCATTGTGGTTTATCACAGGATATTGAATATAGTTCCCTGTGCTATACAGTAGAACCTTATTTATTCATTTTTAACCATCATTATTTTAAATAGTTTTATCTGGTTCTTTTGGAGAAGGGAATGGAAACCCACTCCAGTGTTCTTGCCTGAAGAATTCTGTGGACAGAGTAGCCTGGTGAGCTACAGTTCATGGGGTTGCAAAGAGTTGGACACGACTGAGTGACTAACATGCATGCATCCAGTTCTTGGCTCTTGAATGTCCATTAAGAAGGTTTTGAAAGTTTATGCAAAATATTACTCCCTTTGGAGCTTCCATGTAGGCCCTGTAGATGCTGAGAAATGCTTGTAATTTTCATGCAGAAAAAAGGACACCCAGCAGAATTGGGTAGACTGTAATTCAACCAAGGAGTTCTGGTGGCATTCTTAACCTGGAAAGTACAGTTTGAATGCTTTATGAATAATACCACATTGCCAACATTGAATTACAGATAGTATTTTTACTCGAGGACTAGGAATACTAGGAACATAAAACAATTTTATAGCCTCTGAGGTTGAGGGAGATGACAATTTATCACACCAGAGGTCTTTAGTGCATGATGCAAAGAAAGATTATAACGTGTGTAGGATAATGTGTGTAAGAATGAAGGCTTGTCACTTGTTAGTCTGTGAGGAGAAGGATTTGAATATAGGGGACACAGTGGTCTGCGAAGCATTACAGGACTTGTGATATGAGGACAGGATTGTAATGCTTTTGAGGACACTCAGGTTGCCAGGGACACGAAACCTAGTCCTCACACATACCACATTTGTACTTTAATCGGAAAAATTCTATTGAGACTAACCTTCCTGCAAGGAAATATTATCTAAACAGAACACTGTCATTTTGACAGTTAGATGAAAAACTTATATTTTACGAACCTGGAAAGAAGTGAGTTGAATGTTATCATAAGATAACACACGGTCTGGGGGCACCCTGGGGTGCTGCTATCTCTCATCCCAGCACAAGCTCAGAAACCTTTAGCCTGCTTGATAATTGTCAAAGTTATTTTAATTTGAGCCATAACCAATTATTTATGTAAAAATATACTGTAAAGACGGTAGCTGGAGAGCAAGAACATGAAAATGTATTTTTTTTTCAGACTTGTTGAGATTAATGAACCCTCAAAATGTTATTAACTTTGCAGAATGAGTACCAAGTCTAAACAGCTCTGCATTTAAAAATGCCTTGGCTTTCTTCTCAGAGGAGTGAATGAAGTTGATTCTCATGACTGGGACAGAAACGTGCTTAGACATTTGCTCTGCACACTTCTCCCTGCATGATCCACCCTTAATTTTGCCATAATGACTTTTTATTCTAGTTTTGCTCCTTTGTCTTGAGAGGTCTGTTCTCAGTGGCATAGAAATAGGAAGAAGAAATGCCCAGTGGCTCATTATTCAGTTTTCTTTGACATCATGTTGTTTCACTATTGTTTTAAATTTGGGGATAGTTGCTCTGCAAGTTATCCCAAAGAGCAAGAGCCTTGCTAGATTAGGGTGTTTAATCTCTCCCAATCCTGCCTTGTGGGGATGTGAAGAACCTGGGAGGACTTTCCAGGACACACTCCGAAAGAGATATGGAGCTGGAAACCAAGAATGATTATGAAACAGCATTATAAATACAGATCAGGGAAGAAAAGGCTTAGTGGTTACTTGGCTATGGTTCTTAAGACTGTGAAGAATTTATGGGTGGAGGGTATTAACTAGCTTATTTGGATCTTTTCTGAGCATAGAGAAAGAGTAAATGGTCTTCCCTGGTGGCTCAGATGGTAGAGGATCTGCTTGCAATGCAGTAGGCTGGGTTCAGTCTCTGGGTTGAGAAGATCCCCTGGAGAAGGGAATGGCTATCCACTCCAGCATTCTTGCTTGAAGAATTCCTTGGACAGAGGAGCCTGGTGGGTTGCAGTCCATGGGGCCACAAAGAGTCAGACACAACTAAGTGACTAACACTTTGATATTTTACCTTCAAATGGACTTAAGCAATGACTTGAAGGGTTGAATGACTGATTTGAATAAAAGCTGCCAGTCTAAGACAGTTAGCAGAAGAAAATTAATAAGACATAGAAGGTACTAGAATTCCAGAGAGGAAATACACTGAATAAATTAGAAAAGAAACCAAACCAAACAAACGGAGAAACAGTATCTGAAAGAGAGGCATTACTATTTTTATATCCTCTCAGATAGAGGATGATTGCTTGATCGAGGGACTGTGCTCTCCTGGCCATCTCTGGAAGACGAAGGATTTGGTTAGGAAGATTCTGAGAGCTGCCTATGCTGGTCTTCTCTCCCTTCCTTTTGCCCTTGAGTTCAGGGATGTGTGTGTGTGTGTGTGTGTGTGTGTGTGTGTGTGTGTGCGCGCGCACGCGCATGTTTTAGATGCAGAGGGGTACTTGAAACAACATTCTCTGTTGAAAGGAAGGCCTCAGATAGAACCACAGTCCACCTTGCAGAAAGATTTGTATCCTGGAGATTCCCTTTAAGGCAGGGATTCAAGCAGTGATGAGAACGATTTGCCCTGTAATGAAATGTTACAAGCCATTAATTTTATGAAACTGCAAAGAAACCCCAGCCAGATCATAAAAAAGGAAAAAAAAATAGATCTAGCAATCACTGAGAAAATATTAGCTTTCCAGGTTCAGGGAATGAATTTTACTGGGCCTTTCCCCCCTTTTCCCATTGTATTTGAAGCTATGATGCATTGTATTTGAAGCTGTGGTTTTTGCTGTTTTTCCCTGAAGCCCTTGTCATATGCTTTAGTTCTAGGGTTTTCAGGGAATTAGGGAGCTAGAAAACCCCAAAAGGTAGAAGGTCAAAGCAAAAGCAGTCACTCAAAAGCTCTCCGTTGCTGTGAAGATCAAGTTCACACTCCTTAGTTTACAAGAGGCCATAGGTTCCTGTACCTTACTCACTGTCCAGCCCCATTTCTCCACCTGGCTTCCTTACTTCTCTCGGCTCTTTGACATGCCATGCTTCTTCCACCCCAGTCTTGGAACATTGTTTCCTCTCCTTCAAACTCCTTTCATAGGCTAACACCTACCCGTGGAATAGGTTTAGTTTGGACTTTACTTTTTCCAGGAGGCTGATCCTAATTACACACCCTCCCCAACATGGTCTGGGTGATGGCCCCACCTATGTGTTTCCACCGTACCTCCTGTATTTACACAGTCATAACACTATATAATAATTTAGATGCTGACTTGGCTGTAGTCATCCACACTAGGCTATAAATTCTATTTTATGTTCCAGAAGAGTTCCTATAACATAAACTAGCTTTTGTGGAAGAATTACATTAAACTTGGCCTAACTTTGGCTGTGGTAGTGGCTGAGGAACATTTATAAGGAGGCAAAACTATACATCATTTGCTTTCTCTTACATGTCCATTCTTTATTATCTTTTGGGTATTAAAAAAGAAAAACTGCTGTTGTAAGGTATGCTCCTGGGGTTTTCGAAAAATGAAGCTTTTAGTTTCATGTATGGACCTCATTCAATTCTTTTTAGAAGTCTTGTCCTAAGGATTGATTTGAAAGCTTGGTTATTATCAGAAGCTCTTAGCTTTCCAGGATCATTCTTTTCGTACTCTTGTAGAAACATCTGAACTGTGGGAATTCCTTCAACGTGATGTGAAATGAGTGGTGGTGAAAAATACCTGCCTCTAAGAAAATTTTTGGTGCTTAGGAAATATTCGAGTCATTCTTGAAGGCCCCCTTCCTTTGAAATGCAATGTTACCCTGTGAGAGGCTGGATATGCTGACTAGTTTTTATTTATCTCATAACCAGGACATTTTACCCCAGTGGCATCATATTTTTATTCCGTTATACTCCATAACATTTATTAATGTTTTTTCACTAAGTTACACACATATTGGTTTCAGTATATCACAAAAAGAAAATGGAAAAGAAATCATTATGTTTTCAGCTGGGAATGGTAGTAAAATCTACTGCTGAATTACGTAAATGGCATTATTGTCTTAAATGCCACATAGTATTACAGTATAAGGCTTATTATGTTGCAGTATACCTTACATAAGTATTTTCATCATTCTGTCATCAATCACTCAGTCTTCAGCTGTGCTGTCTAAGACGGAAGCCCCTAGCCACATGGGCTGTGGAGAAGGAAATGGCAACCCACTCCAGTATTCTTGCCTAGAGAATCCTGTGGACAGCGGAGCCTGGAAGGCTGCTGTCCATAGGGTCACGCAGAGTTGATTACAACTGAAGCGGCAGCAGCAGCAGCAGCAGCCGCATGGGCTACTGAGCAAGCACCTCAAATGTGGCAAATATGAGTTGAAATGAACTACAAATGTAAAACATAGGGTTAATAAAAGGTTTAATAAAAAAAGATTTTAAAACATATCATTAGTAATTATAATATTGATTACAATTTTTGGGATGTTGATATTTGGGATATACTGGGTTAAATAAAAGATATTACTAAAATCAATTTCATGTATTTCTTTTACTTTTTAATGCAGTTACTAGAAGACTTAAAATTATATGACTTGTATGTGTGCTTTGCATTACATTTATTTTGGACAGAGCTGGTTTATATAGTGTTTAAATAATGAAGGCTTTTTTTTTTTTTGCTGGAAAGGATATATATAGTCACTGTAGCAAGTAATACTTGGTGACTGGTTGACTTGTAGGAATGGGATCACCCAAAAACAATTAAGTATACCCAATGAAATAGATGGGGAAACAGTGGAAACAGTGTCAGACTTTATTTTGGGGGGCTCCAAAATCACTGCAGATGGTGATTGCAGCCATGAAATTAAAAGACGCTTACTCCTTGGAAGGAAAGTTATGACCAACCTAGATAGCATATTAAAAAGCAGAGACATTACTTTGCCAACAAAGGTCTGTCTAGTCAAGTCTATGGTTTTTCCAGTAGTCATGTATGGATGTGAGATTTGGACTGTGAAGAAAGCTGGGCGCCGAAGAATTGATGCTTTTGAAGTGTGGTGTTGGAGAAGACTCTTGAGAGTCCCTTGGACTGCAAGAAGATCCAACCAGTCTCTAAAGGAGATCAGTCCTGGGTGTTCATTGGAAGGACTGATGTTGAAGCTGAAACTCTAATACTTTGGCCACCTCATGCGAAGAGTTGACTCATTGGAAAAGACCCTGATGCTGAGAAGGATTGGGGGCGGGAGGAGAAGGGGATGACAGAGGATGAGATGGCTGGATGGCATCACCGACTCGATGGACATGAGTTTGGATGAACTCCAGGAGTTGGTGATGGACAGGGAGGCCTGGTGTGCTGCATGCAATTCATGGGGTCGCAAAGAGTTGGACATGACTGAGCAACTGAACCGAATGGCTTGGGATAAACTACTCATAATAATTTTAATAATAATAACTACTCTAGTGAACTAATAATATTATTCACCTTTTTGGATTTTTTAAGGATTCAATAAAATAGTATGTGTGAAGAAAGTGACCTAAAAATAGTATTGTCTCATGGCCATAAGGGTGAAAACTATCAGAGATGAAATCTATTACGGAACAATTTAAAAACCGTTTTCAAGCATGATATATAAGTAGTGATGTACTCTAGTATCTGTAGATTTAATTAAAACATCAGAGAATGGACAGTTTTTAGTTGATGTGAAGATTTGTTATACCAGCATCATTTTGCATGTATAACCGTGTTTCTGAATGGTGCATGATATTTTATTTAATCAATATATCAGCCTTTATGTAATCATTCCCTTATTCTTAGAGATTGGGTTGCTTCTAGTTTTTTGCTCTATTATGGTGATAAATACCTGTCAAACTTCCATATTTTGGGTAATTTTCCAAGGATGTCAGACTGATTTTAAAGGATATAATGAGTTATGTAGGGATTGAAACCCCATTTAAATTCCTGGCTGATACTGAACAAGTTATCCAACTAGGAGAGAGCTGAATATAAGCTCTTTCTTTACCAGTCTTGTATTTCTAGAGTAAGAAATTGAAATGGGGCAAAGATTTACTAAATGTTGACAGGAGGTTATTCCTATTTTGATAACATAGGCAATAAGAAAAATGATAATCAACAGATTTTGGACATTTCAGTTTCAACATCGAGACCATGCTTTAACTGAAATCTTGAATGCAGAGTTTTATCCCCATTGAACAGTTTTGTCTAAAGCAGTCCAAAGGACTCTGAGAGTGCCCTGCAGCTTCATAAAGGCTCAGATAATTGACCAATATCACATGTGAATTAGCTTAAATTTGCACCTTGGGTTTGGGAAGAGACTATTATTTGTATTTCAGACCTTTCGGTTTCAAAAAAAAAAAATCTTGGAAGAAAGGTTTCATTTTGCCCATGACTGTGTGTTTGTAAAAGTTTTATTTTCAGAGCAGATGTTTAAAGCCCCAAAAGCTGCGATTACATTTTGTGAATATATTTATTGTCTTAATCACACAGAGCTTCTGTTAGTGGTAGTAGGTTAGAAATTGCAACTCATTCCAAATAAAGTTGGGCGGAAATAGGAAGGCAACTCCAAATTAAGGCAGAGCACTTTAATAATGATCTCTTTTAAAATACGGCTTCTCATTATCATAACATTACAAACCCTGCTTGTAGCTAGAGTTCCAGAGTTCAAGTGCAAATGTTTAGAGCTGCTGCTGCAGTACTCATTCAAATGGAGAGAACAGTGCAGAGAATGTGTATTCAGTGAGACCGATTTGTATAGTTTATGTTCTATGCATATAGAGTTGTTAATTTTAATATAGTTGCTCTTATTCTCAAGAACACCTGCTACCTGGACAATCCAGTTATAAAAGCAACTCTTCCCAAAATTATTTTCTACTTATATTACTTGGGTCTAGACGCAATGCTTGAACACTGCTTGTGTATAAGAATGTTTTAAAGTTACTGTGATATCGGTTGAACATTTCAAAGGTTCTAGGCACCTTAAAGACCATGACTGTTGCCCCTGCATTGTGCACTGAAAATTCTAATGACGATGTGGTAATATTCTGAAATAACAATAACAACAATATTAATGAAAAGATATTCCACTTATTTTCTTTAAAAAAATATTTATTTGGTTGCATTGGGTCTTAGTTGCAGCCCATGAGGTCTTTTGTTGCTGTGCTCAGACTCTCTAGCTGTGAAGTGCCAGCTTAGTTGCTCTGCGGGATGTGGCATCTTAGCTCCATGACCAAGGATTGAACCTGTGTCTTCTGCATTGCCGGAGAAGGCAATGGCAACCCACTCAAGTATTCTTGCCTGGAAAATCCCATGGACGGAGAAGCCTGGTAGGCTGCAGTCCATGGGGTCGCAAAGAGTTGGACACGACTGAGCGACTTCACTTTCACTTTTCACTTTCATGCATTGGAGAAGGAAATGGCAACCCACTGCAGTGTTCCTACCTGGAGAATCCCAGGAATGGGGGAGCCTGGTGGGCTGCCGTCTATGGGGTCGCACAGAGTCGGACAGGACTGAAGTGACTTAGCAGCAGCTTCTGCATTGCAAGGTGAATTTTTAACCACTCGACCACCAGGGCAGTCCCAAGCATTCCATTTAGAATCAAAACACTTGGACTATGTTACTTGGGTGCTGGCTGCTTGTCACTTGGGCAAGTCACTTAACTTCTGAAAACTGCCGAATTTCCTTGTTGAGAAAGTGAGTGCAGAATGGATGGTCCTAACTTGCAATGCAGGAGACCTGGGTTCTATTCCAGAGTCAGGAAATACCCTGGAGAAGGGAATGGCTTCTCCATGCTGAATACTGCAGTATTCTTGCCTGGAAAATTCCATGGGCAGAGGAGCCTGGCAGGTTACAGTCCATGGGATCGCAAAGAGGGGGACATGACTGAATGACTTTCACATTCAGATTGATGGAAAGTAAAGCTCATGTTAATGATTCTTGGAGCTTGATTTGTATGATTTATTCAACTTCCTAATCCTTGGGTCAAATAAAAATGAAGCTTTTATTTAAGTGACACCTCTAGGGTATGATCCTCTGCCAGTATTTCCTCTCACTTTGTGAGTTCATCCATTTCCACAACTTCAACTGTGAGGATGGCATCTAATTCTCTATCTTTCCCTGGGACCACTTTCCTGAGCTCTAAACCTACATTATTTTCAACTGGGAATTTCTACTTTGAAATTTCATGGATATCTTCAAGCTCATTATGTTCAATACCAAATTTCCCATTTCTACTTGCCCTTTTCTTTTTCTCATTAATTCCATGTGTATTTTTTTGAGGGCATACTTTATGAAGGCATTGGCATAGGCACTGGAATTGCAATGGTAAATAACATCGTCTTTTTCTTTTTCTCTTCTGTCAGAAATACTTTTTGTAACACCTATGGCACCATCCTTTGGCTATTTCTTTTCCATTAAAAACATTTTTTTAATGGTAAAAAGTCACACAATATAAAACATACTATTTTAACCATATTTAACTGTACATTTCAGTGGCACTAAATACGTTCATGTTGTTGTGCAACTCTCACCATCATCCACATCCCGAATATTTCAGCTTCCTAAAGCTGAAACTCTGAAACTCTGAAACTCCTGAAACTCTGTCCCTATTAAACATTAACTTCCCATTCCCCCTCTATACCCCCTCATTCCCTGGTCCTGGCCCCTGGCATCTACTAGTGTACTTCCTAATTCTATGAATTTGGTTATTCTAGGTACCTCATATAAGTTGAATCAAACAGTATTTTTCTGCACCTAATGTATATTGGCCAAAGTACCTGATGCGAAGAGCTGACTCATTGGAAAAGACCCTGATGCTGGGAAAGATTGAGGGCAGGAGGAGAAGGGGACGACAGAGGATGAGATGGCTAGATGGCATCATCGACTCGATGGACATGGGTTTGGATGGACTCCGGGAGTTGGTGATGGACAAGGAGGCCTGGTGTGCTGCGATTCACGGGGTCGCAAAGAGTCGGACATGACTAAATGACTGAACTGAACTGAATGTATATTGGAATGCATTTTTAAGGTTAACAATATATGCTACAATCAGATTGCAACTTATTTCCTTCCGTTGTGCTATACAGTAGGCTCAGTCGCTTCAGTCATGTCTGACTCTGCTACCCTCTGGACTGTAACCCACCAGGCTCCTCTGTCCATAGGATTTTCCCAGCAAGAATACTGGAGTGGGTTGCCGTGCTCTTCTCCAGAGCATCTTTCTGACCTAGGGATTGAACCCATATCTCCTGCATTGCAGGTAGATTCTTTACCGCCAAGGTACTGGGGGAGCCCTCACTTTATACATAGTAGTGTATGTATGTCAATCCAAATCTGACGTTTCATCCCAACTCCCCCACCCCCTGCTAGTGTCCATATGTTTGTTTTCTGCATCTGTGTCTTCATTTCTTCTTTGCCAATAGATTCATGTGCACCATTTTTCTAGATTCCGCATGTATGCCTTTAGTCTTTGAATTCTCAATGCTCAGTATGTGGTAGATGCTAAATAAATTTTGTTGAATTGAATCAAAGGATATGGTTCCTGATTCCAACTTCATTTCCTGTCATTTTCATCCCACTCTGTTGTTCACCCTCACTGGACTTGAGTTCTTTGAATATTCCGTGGTCTAGTCTCTGTGTTATTTATAGGAACATTGCTGTTCCATTGCTGGGAATACTTTCCCTCCTGCTTCTCTGTGTGATTTGTAACTATCGGTCTGACAATTTGATTTACACTTCTCTAGGAAGCTCCCATTCCACTTTCTGGGTATTCCCATTTTATGACAGATTTAGAAAGTCTACTTTGTTTTCTTAAAGCATCCTCTGCTATCACAGCACTCTTTGTACTGGTTGTCCTTTTGAGTTTACTAGTCTTTCTCACCCACTGGTTTAGATCAGGGTGCCTAGCATTTAGTAAGCTCTTAATAAAGCTTTCTTCAAAACCGTTTCTTCCTTCTTGATTAAAAGGAGAAGAGAGAAATAGCATTTTGAAAACCTAATATGTGCCTGTCAGTATGCCAGATGTTTATCTGCACAGTTTTTGGAGAAACGCAGTTGAAGGCAAGAACCTTAGCAAATAGGCAGCATTTGCAATTCTGTAATCTTAGACCTGTGCTTATTCATAGGCTTGGGGATCTATGTTGTTTCCTCATGTGTGCTATGAAAGGCAGTTTCTCTCATTAGAAAATGTGTGGGCCTAATGGTGAAGCTACATAATTAGTTTATTTTGTAATATTCTGTGCTTTATAGTGGGGGGAAATCTACTTTAATAGACTGTAAGGTGCTTCCTAAACTGGGGCAAGCATTCTCCTGGGGTATGAAGCCATGGAATAAGCAGACGTATCTTCCACATGTTAACATTTACTCATAACTACAGACATTTCTCAGAGTCGCACATGACTGAAGTGACTTAAGCATGCATGTGTGCACAGACACTTCTACTTAAAGATAGTGGAGTAAGGTCATTTCAATGCTACTTTCCTCCCTGAAACTCATAAAAACAAACTACCTCTCCCCTAAATCCTCAAAGAATCAAAATCAGGGAAGAAAATATTATGTTCAAGTGAAAAAAAGAAAGATAAACAATTATGAAGAATAGCAGCCCAATATAGTGAAATTTAGATGAAATATGAGAAGAATAGAGTCAAATATGTAGGCCTGTAGAGTTCCTGTTAATAATTCCTAAGAACAATGGGCAGTAATTGCAAGTTTGTCAGCATTATGACATGATTAAATATGTGTTTTAAAATGATCCCTTTGACTGTAATGAAGACAACTGATTTGGGAGCAAAGACTAGTGTGAATACAGGAAGACCAGTTAAGAGGCTTTTGTAGTAAAACAGGTGATTCTGTAGTAAAAGAGGTGATGATGTCTCAGACAAGGGCTGTGACACTAAAGATGGAGGTAAATGGGTGTTTTTTGTGAAATAATATATAGGAGACAAACAGACTTAATTTGGTGATAGATTTGCATTTTGGAATGTGCATGGCAGAAACCCACTCATTGTTTCATATATCCATTTTCCTTTCATTCTTTCTAGAAATAGTACCACTACCCTATCCTGAGTTTTAGCTGTATACATGATTATCCAGCTAGAGTCTCTTATCAGGCTCTTGTTCATGTAAATGTGACCACAGACTAAATTTGGGCCAACAACCAGGTCCCTTTCTAAAAGTCAAGGCTACTTGCCCTGGACTCTAAGCCCCTTTCACGGGCTGGAACATGGACTGATGCTAGTGATCCAGTTTCCATCTGTGGTGGCTTGAGCATCAACTTAAGTGCTGGGAGAAAAAGAGGGTAGAAGAAAGTTGGGTTCTTGAATGACCTTGTGAAGCTGAGCCTCCCCATTGGCTTTATTCTACTCACTTTTGCATTTTTATACACTATAAAGATCATTTCCTATCTTGGTTGAGCCGCAGTATTTTTGGATGGATTTGTTTCAGTAATTTAGCTTAATTATTCCAGGTGGACAGAGGGGACTGAATTGGATGAATGGTGATGTCATTCACTGAGATGAGAAAGGTTTATTATCTCTTTCAGCTTTGAATAATTTATATATTTGATTAAATATTATTTTTATATATTTACTTGAATAAATGATAAAAATGTTTCAAAAGCATATATACCTCTCCCTGAGTTACCACAAATTTATTCTTTTCTATGAGATTAAACTTTGCCAATATAATTTTATCTAGTTGTGCTATCACCCAGCTCATGCTTCTGAAACCATTAAGGTATAATGAAAAGCAAAACTGACTTCCTGAATTCTTGGTCTCTTTATTTTGATAGACTTGACCTGACTTATCCATCTAGTTAGACCACAAACAGGCAAGAAACATTTCAATAAAGAGGAGGAGAAAAAATGAGGTTAATTCAGAATGAGTTTATTTTTTAGTTTACCTATGAGGGTCTCTAGAAATCATCACTTTCATTTTTAGGAAGGGTTTATGTTCTTTGCCCTTAATAATCCACTGAATTTGTTTGGAATATAAAGTATGCTCAGTATTCAGAAACCATCCTCTTTCCTTTTGAAAATCAGGGCAGCCACCCTCATGCAGATTTTAGCATCTCTTATTTTCTCTAGTGCCTCATAGATTACTGAAAAATATTTCTGTCAAAATGTTTCCTATATTATTTACCCAGAGACACAGTCATTATCAAAGTAATAACAGCTAGAACTAAGTAAAAAAGTGGTTTATTATTATGAGAATTATTCCTACCTTAAAAATCTATATTAAACTCATTTGGAATTTTATGAACTTTTCCTATAAGCTCAAAGAGATAGAAATCAATGAAGAATATTAATAGTTTCTTAAATAGTCTTTATAAAAATGAATATTTTACAGCTTATATTTCAACAATTCCACTTCTTCATGCTAATCCATAGAGAATTCTTTGGGAGTATGAGGGCAGCTGTTCCTACTTAACAGATGAAGCAATGGAATTATTAAGTAACAGAAGACTGTCAGTTTATATACTAATCAGGAACTAAATAAGGACTCTGATGTTTTCATTTCTGGTCCAGGGTACCTTTCATAGAACTATGCTTTCTTATGGTAAATGCAAGTTCATTAGCAAATAGGGTAGTACTCTAATCTATTTGAAATGATGGTGGTGAATGAACTAATTGTATCTAAATAGTGATTTCTGTAGGTAATTTGCTTCCAAACCTTTCAGTGAGTGTTATTTTACACATTAGAAAGTAAATTTAAGACATGATTATTCTTCTACAAGAAAGGAACCTGACCTTAGAGTATACAGCAATCCATGAATCCATAAACTTGATGCAAACAAAATTACTTAAGCTAGATTTACCAATTAGAAAGAGAGAATTTAGTTGTGACTTCTAAGCTGTATGAAATAAGTTTGAACTTATTCAACTGACAAAATTTTTTTTCTGGCCACTATTTGCAGTTAACAGTGGTGAGAAAGGCAGTCTCTGCTTTCATAGAACTTTCCTTCCAGTGGGAGAGATTCACAAAATGTATATAAAACAGAATGCCATCCATGCAATTAAGAAAAAATAAAGGAGAGTAAGTAGATAAAGAGGGTGGGCTCTTTTGGATAAAAATACTGGCTTTAAGAGGTGATGTTTAACTGCAACTAATGAAAGGAATATGCCAAAAATTTCTGAGGCACATTGAATGTTGATGCAGATACCCTGAAGTAGAGATGAGCTTGACAACTGCTAGAAATGATGAGTTCTGATGTGACTGAAACAGAGTTAGAGGTGGGGGGAGTGATGGAGGGATGTGGTTGGGGAGTTAGCCAAAGCCAGACGACGTAGAGTCAGATAGACCAGAGTGGGACTTTTTGATTTTGTACTGAATGCATTAGACAACATGGGAAGATTTAAGTATGAGAGTATGTCATCTGATTTATGCTTTTAAAAGATCATTTTGGATGCATATGGAGAATGGACTAGGGGTGGGAGTGGAACTAATTTGGAGTCAGGGAAGCTATTGCAAAGATGTAGCAAAGAGATGATGATGCCTTGGAGCAGAGTAGTAGTGGTGGAGGTGATGAGAAGGATTAGATTTGGGATTTTGAGAAGGGTTGTATTTTGAAGGTAGAGCTCCTATAAGTTGCTGATAGATTGGATGTGAGGTATGAGAAAAAGATAAATCAAGAAAAAACTAGGTTTCTGTTCTGGGCAACCAGATGAGTACTTAATGCCATCTACTGAGCTGTGAAGACTGGGAAGAAAGAGGAATGGGCAGAGAAATAAAAAGTTTGTTTTGGACATTTTGAACTAGAGATGCCTTTTGGACATTCAAATATAAGCATCGCATCGGCAGTTGAATATACAATTCTGGAGCTCCTGGCAGAGGTTAGGAGCTGCAGATAAGAATTTGTGAGTCATTAGCGCTTGGAGGATATTTAAAGCCATGGGAGTAGGTGAACTCACACAGAAACATGATGGAGAGAATGTATCTGAGGACTGTGCTCAGTCACTCCAATATTTAGGAAAGTCCATTTAGAGTTAAGGAAGAGGGTAAAAATCTAGTAAAGAAGGATAAGGAGTGGTTAGTGAGGTAGGGGAAAAATCAATAGAATGTGCATTAATGTGGACGATGTCCCATTACATTTCCCTGCTTAAAGTTAATAATTTCTCACCTTCTTCTCCTCAAAACATCAGTGCTCCCTGCTTCACTCCACCCCACACACTATCAGCACAACCCTGCTTCACATTTCACAGAGAAAATCAAACGACTCAGGAGATGTGAACTTCATTATCTTTCCATCAACAAATACGTTAACTGTATCTACTCTGCCTGTCCATTTATTGAGACAAGTGCACTTTCTCTGCTGTATTGTAAGATGGATCCTTCCTCATAGGTGCCAGATCAGATTTCCTTTTTCCTTTCCAAGGTCTGTGCTCTTATAATTATCCTCTTTTTCTCTTTTGCATCATCAATCATTTCCATGTTGCTTATGTCATTTCTATTAATATTAGAGCATGCTGTACTTTCTTCCATATTGAAAAATAAAAACAAAAGTTGAATTCTGTCCTATTCCTGTGTCCTCTTCTACTTTTAACCCTTTTGTTTTTACTGTTTGTAGTAAAACTCATCTTCATATACTATTTCTATTCCTTATCTCCTATCTCTTTAAAACTATTTTTATAATGTAATATTTGATATATACAAAAGATTATTTTAACATATGTAAAATCTAAATCATGATAAGGAACACCTGAGCACCTGGAACCCAATTTAAGGACTAAAATGATTAATATTGTTGCATCTACTATTTGTACTTTCCTCACCTATTTGTATTTAGCCTCTTTCTTCCTCCCCAAGGTGACTCCTCTCGAAGTTTGTTTTTATAATTTTGTCTCCAGAGTTTTTCATTTTATCTCTATTTGTCTATCTCTATATGTTTATTTTTGCTTATTTTTGAGCTTTATGAAAATGGCACAGTCTGCATGATGTCTTATGTACCTAGCTTTTTCCATTTCATTGTTGTGTTTCTAAGATTCATCCAGGCCACAGTGATATTTTACTTTCACTGATATATAATATTCCAGTGTGTAGCTATTATACAATATATTTACCCATTCCTCTGTTGACGTATATTAGGGTTGTTTCCAGGTCTTTTGCTTTATGACTACTGCTGCCATGAATTTATTTGTTTATCTCCTGGTGAACAAATAAAAAGAGTTTCTGTAGACTAGGATTTACAAGCCCAACATAAGAATTGCGAGCTCATAGGATAAGGGAATGTTTACTTTTATAAGATAATGGCAAATAGCTTTCCAAAAGTGACTGTCTAAACTTACCCTCTTCCCAGCAGAATGGAGAATTTTTGCCATTCAACTGGCATTGACAGTGTAAAATGGTATCTTGTTGTGGTCTAGCTTTGCATTTCCTGATTATTGCAAGGGTGCTAAGTTGCTTCAGTCATGTCCGATTCTGTGTAAACCTATGGATCGTAGCCTGCCAAGCTCCTCTGTCTATGGCATTCTCCAGGCAAGAATACTGAAGTGGTTGTCATGCCCTCCTTCAGGAGAGCTTCCAACCCAGAGATCACACCCACATCTCTTATGTCTCCTGCATTGGCAAGCAGATTCTTTACCACCAGTGCCACCTGGAAAGTCCCTTCCTGAATATTAATGAGGTTGAAAATTTTTCTAAAATTATTTTTTATTGAACTATATTTGATTTACAATGTATCAGGTGTATAACAAAGTGACTCAAATATATATATGTACCTATATACATGTATGTATTTGGCCCATAAGCATAAATATACATATATATTTATATATGTTCTTTTTCAGGTTCTTTTCCATTATAGGTTATTATAAGATATTGCATATAGTTCCCTGTGCTAGTCAGTAGGTCCTTATTCTTCATCTATTTTGTATTTAGTACTGTGTATGTTAATCCCAAGTTCCCAATTTATCCCTCCACTCCTTTCCCCTTTGATACTAATATGTTTGTTTTCTACATCTTTGGATCTGTTTCTGTTGTTGTTCAGTTGCTAGGTTGTGTCCAACTCTTCGCAACCCATAAACTGCAGCATGCCAGGCTTCCCTGTCCTTCACTATCTCCAAGAGTTTGCTCAAACTCATGTACATTAAGTTGGTGATGCCATCCAACCATCTCATCCTCTTTTGCCCCCTTCTCCTCCTGCCCTCAATCTTTCCCAACATCAGGTTCTTTTCCAATGAGTTGGCTCTTCCCATCAGATTGTTAAAGTATTGGAGCTTCAGCTTCAGCATCAATCCTTTCAATGAATATTCAAGACTGATTTCCTTTAGGATTGACTTGTTTGATCTCCTTGCAGTCCATGAGATTCTCAAGAATCTTCTCCAGCACCACAATTCAAAGGCACCAATTCTTTGGTGCTCAGCTTTCATTATGATTCAGCTCTCACATCTGTACATGACTGCTGGAAAAACCATAACTTTGACAATATGGACCTTTGTTGGAAAAGTGATGTCTCAGCTTGTTAACATGCTGTCTAGGTTTGTCATAGCTTTTCTTCCAAGTAGCAAGTGTCTTTATTTCATGGCTGCAATCACCATTCACAGTGATTTTGAAGCCCAAGAAAATAAAATCTGTCACTGATTCTACTTTATCCCCGTCTATTTGCCATGAAGTGATGGGACTGGATGCTGTGATCTTCATTTTTTGAATGTTGAGTTTTAAGCCAGCTTTTCCACTCTCTTTCACGCTTATCAAAATGCTCTTTCGTCCCTCTTCTCTTTCTGCCATTAAAGTGGTATCTGCATATATGAAGTTGTTGATATTTCTCCCAGCAATCTTGATTCCAGATTGTGATTCATTCAACCTGGCATTTTGCATGATGTGCTCTGCATATAAGTTAAATAAGCAGGACGACAATGTACAGCCCTGTCATATTCCTTTCCCAATTTTGAAGCAATCCATTTTTCTATGTTTAGTTCTAACTTTGCTTCTTGACTTGCATACAGGTTTCTCAGGAGACAGGTAGGTGGTCTGGTATTCCCATCTCTTTAAGAATTTTCCACAGTTTGTTGTGGTGGTGGTTGTTGTTCAGTTGCCAAGTCATGTCCAACTCTTCTTAACCCCATGGACTGCAGCACGCCAGGCTTCCCTATCCCTCACCATCTCCCAGAGTTTGCCCAAATTCATGTTCATTGTATCAGTGATGCCATCCAACCATCTCATCTTTTGTCACCCTCTTCTCCTCCTGCCCTCAATTTTTCCCAGCAGGATCTTTTCCAGTGAGTCGACTCTTCACATCAGATGGCCAGAGAGCTGCAGCTTTAGCATCAGTCCTTCCAACCAATATTCAGGGTTAATTTCCTTTAAGATTGACTACTTTGATCTCCTTGCTGTCCAAGGGACTCTCAAGAGTCTTCTCCAGCACCACAGCTCAAAAGCATCAATCTTTTGGCACTCTGCCTTCTTTATGGTCCAGTTCTCGCAACTGTATATGAGTATTGGAAAGACCATAGCCTTGACTATATAGATCTTTGTCTGTAAAGTGAAGTCTTTGCTTTTTAACACACTGTCTGGATTTGTCATAGCTTTCCTTCCGAGAAGCAATTGTCTTCTAATTTCATGGCTGCAGTCACAATCTTCTGTGATTTTAAAGCCTAAGAAGAGGAAATCTGTCACTACTTCCGCCTTTTCCTCTTCTATTTGCCATGAAGTGATGGGGCCAGATGCTGTGATCTTAGATTTTTTAAATATTTAGTTTTAAGCTGGCTTTTTCACTCTCCTTCAGCCTCATCAAGAAGTTCTTTAGTTCCTCTTTGCTTTCTGCCATTAGAATGGTATCATTCACATATCTCAGGTTGTTGTAGGGGTACTGTGAGCCTAAATTGGGGGTGCTCTTTTCCAGAATAGATTGGTATTTGCTTCTGCTCAGAGCCCAGGGTACTCTTAACCTGGAGCTATAGTCTCTTTGAGGTGTTTGGGTTGATTTGAGGATCTGAAGCTAGCCTGCTGTGTCTTGCAGTTGGCCCAAGGCTTGGTCTTAGTAGTAATGGTATTGCCTTGAACATACCCTGTTTCCTCTTTTTATTTGGTATTGCACAGTGCTGGCTGCTTAGGTTTCAACTCTTGGGAGTTTTTTCGTTTTATTTTATGTTTTGGTTATGATGGTAGAGCTGCTTGGATTTTTGTTTTTTTATTTTTTAGTTCTTGCAAACCCAGCAGTTCTTTAAAACACTATGTATTATTCATGATCCACTTGGTTTGTAGCAGAAGGGCTCTTTTAGAAAATCTGGTTTACTGTTCTTTGGAAGCCATCATTTTGTCTTGAAGCCACTCCAATCAGGCTTTCTTTCCCATCATTTCAGTAAAAATATACTTGTCAAGATCACAGTGACTTCCAGATTGCTGAATCCAGTGATCTGTTCATATTTCTTTCTGTCTCTTAGCAGCACACTTGAATGACAAGTTAAAATTTTTTTTTAACATAATCTGTTAAACTGCTTGGCTTTGAATTGCTTGATTTTCTGGGATGCATCTTTTGTATTAGAATGAATACAAAGATGGCTAAGTAGATCTTCAATAGTGGCCCATCCTGGGGGCTAATCCTACTCAGGAACATTGCAGCAGCATATAGTTCAGCAATTCAAAGGAACAAACGTAGTACTAACTATAAATCAGAAAAAACATGCCTTAATAAAAAGCCACTACAGTCATACACAATTTATCTTTTCTCTTAGTGAACACAATCTTTTGATAAGGAATATGATACTCTTTTGACAGTCTTCCCTCAGAAGTACTGAAGCCTGAGGGAAAAAAAAGTTACTGCTCCTTTGCAATCATTCCGGTAAAATTTCAGAAAGCAGCAGAAGTATTGGCCCCTATCAATACTAGCTGATGCATCGAACTTGCACTGGTTATCTGTTTTACATATGGTAATGTACATGTTTCAATGCTATTCTCTCAAATCATCCGACCCTCGTCTTCTCCCACTGAGTCCAAAAGTCTGTTCTTTGCGTCTGTGTCTCTTTTACTGCCCTGAACATAGGATCGTCGGTTGTTACAGTTTAGTTGCTCAGTCGTGTGGGACTCTGTGACCCCATGGACTGCAGCATGCCAGGCTTCCCTGTCCTTCACCATCTCCTGAAGTTTGCTCAAGCTCATGTCTGTTGAGTTGGTGATACCATCCAACCATCTCATCCTCTGTTGCTCCCTTTGCCTCCTGCCTTCAATCTTTCCCAGCATCAGGATCTTTTCTAATGAGTCGGTTCTTTGCATCAGATGACCAAAGTATTGGAGCATCAGCTTCAGCATCAGTCTTTCCAATGAATATTCAGGGTTTATTTCCTTTAGGATTGACTTGTTTGACGGACTCTCAAGAGTCTTCTCCAACACCACAGTTTGAAGGCATCAATTCTTCGGTGCTCTGCCTTTTTTAATCATAGCTTTGACTATATGGACCTTTGTCGACAAAGTAATGTCTGTGCTTTTTAAAACACCATCTAGGGTTTGTCATTGCTTTTCTTCCAAGGATTGTCAGTACCGTCTTTCTAAATTCCATATATATGCATTGACATACAATATTTGTCTTTATTTTTCTGACTTACTTCACTCTAGAAACAGGCTCCCAAAGTTGGTGCTCTGGGACAACCCAGAGGGATAGGGTGAGGAGGGAGGTGTGAGGGAGATTCAGGACTGGGGGGATACATGTATACCTGTGGCCAATTCATGTTGATATATGGCAGAAAACATCGAAATATTATAAAGTAATTATCCTCCAATTACAATTAATTAATTAAAAAATACTAGCTGTTGGTAAAGGTGATGCTAGTTGTTCTGGTGTTTTTGTGCCACCCTAGTTTTCATTGCTGTGATTCCCAAGGTGATTTCTACACCTTGGACTCGATTACATCATTGATAATTACTAAAGCTACCTTGATAAAAATTTATAATCTGAGCAAAGACAGGCTCTTTCAGTAAATATTATCAAAGCCTGATTATACAGAATTCAGTATAAAGTTTTGTTTGTTGTGTAAATCCACTAGGATGGATTAAATTTTGGGATTAGATTATGTCCTGGACTCCTTCATTGTATGAAACGTGGGGAATTGCATATATTTGCTTACCTCTTAATTTCTAGTGCTATTTATCAAATTTGTTTAAATTAACCTCATTGCTTTTTTATCTCGTAAATGAAACTCGATGCAGTATCCAGCTGTAAACCTGATTGCTTTATAAAATAGGTTATTTTAATTTTCAAGCGTTAGTTTTGTGTGCCTAAGATAGGTTTGGAACTTGCTAGAGTCTGAAGATACAAATGTGAATATGAGTATCCAGATGATTCACACTTTCTCATAAATTCAACTCTTTATTCCTTAATACAGATTGAAAAGAAGCAAAGATCCTCTTTCTTTTATTTTATTTTATTTTATTTATTTTAGTTGGGGGCTAATTACTTTACAATATTGTAGTAGTTTTTGCCATACATTGACATGAATCAGCCATGGGTTCACATGTGCTCCCCCTCCCGAACCCTCCTCCCACCTCCCTCCCCATCCCATCCCTCTGGGTCATCCCAACGCTCCATCCCTGAGCATCCGTCCCGTGCATAGAACATGGAATGGTGTTCCACTTCACATATGACAATATACATGTTTCAATGTTATTGTCCCAGAACGTCCCACCCTCACCTTCTCCCTCAGAGTCCACAGGACTGTTCTATGCATCTGTGTCTCTTATTCTGTCTCACATATAGGGTTACCATTACCATCTTTCAAATTCCATATACATGCATTAGTATACTGTATTGGTGCTTTTCTTTCTGGCTCACTTCACTCTGTATAATGGGCTCCAGTTTCATCCATCTCAATAGAACCGCTTCAAATGTATTTTTTTTAATGGCTGAGTAATATTCCATTGTGTATATGTACCACAGCTTCCTTATCCATTCGTCTGCTGATGGACATCTAGGTTGCTTCCATGTCCTGGCTATTGTAAACAGTGCTGCGATGAACATTGGGGTACACGCGTCTCTTTCAATTCTGGTTTCCTCGGTGTGTATGCCTAACAGTGAGATTGCTGGGTCATATGGCAGTTCTATTCCCAGTTTTTTAAGGAATCTCCACACTGTTCTCCATAGTGGCTGTACTAGTTTGCATTCCCACCAACAGTGTAAGAGGGTTCCCTTTTCTCCACACCCTCTCCAGCATTTATTGCTTGTAGACTTTTGGATAGCAGTCATTCTGACTGGTGTGTAATGGTACCTCATTGTGGTTTTGATTTGCATTTCTCTAATAATGAGTGATGTTGAGCATCTTTTCATGTGTTTGTTAGCCATCTGTATGTCTTCTTTGGAGAAATGTCTGTTTAGTTCTTTGGCCCATTTTTTGATTGGGTCGTTTATTTTTTCTGGAATTCAGCTGCAGGAGTTGCTTGTATATTTTTGAGATTAATTGTTTGTCTGTTGCTTCGTTTGCTATTATTTTCTCCCATTCTGAAGGCTGCCTTTTCACCTTGCTCCTAGTTTCCTTTGTTGTGCAAAAGCTTTTAATTTTAATTAGGTCCCATTTGTTTATTTTTGCTTTTATTTCCAATATTCTGGGGGGTGGGTCATGGAGGATCCTGCTGTGATTTATGTCGGAGAGTGTTTTGCCTATGTTTTCCTCTAGGAGTTTTATAGTTTCTGGTCTTACATTTAGATCTTTAATCCATTTTGAGTTTATTTTTGTGTATGGTGTTAGGAAGTGTTCTAGTTTCATTCTTTTACAAGTGGTTGACCAGTTTTCCCAGCACCACTTGTTAAAGAGATTGTCTTTTCTCCATTGTATATTCTTGCCTCCTTTGTCGAAGATAAGGTGCCCATAGGTGCGTGGGTTTATCTCTGGGCTTTCTATTTTGTTCCATTGAAGATCCTCTTATGAAGCAGTATCAAATTCAGATATACGCTACAATAAGAAAGCTTTTTGTGCTTCTGTGCATCTGAGTGAGTTATTTGATTTGGATTGGGCAAAAATCGTAACACAGCTGATTACGGTTCTCTCAGGAGGAAGAAAACTTTAAGTGAGTGGTGATAGAAAAAGAATACTAGAATTGTGACATGCGTAGAAGTCATGAAACCTGAAATAGCTTATGTGTTAATATAGAAGGTAGTCACATTTGCTTTATGTCTTACACTGCTTGTGGGAATTTTTAATATTAACTGTCACTGTCTTTGAACTAAGAAAACTGAGTTTTTATAATTAGATGATTCGTTATGGCAAAAATGGATATGTTTGCATTTTAAAAAACAGTTTCTATTTTATCATAATTACATATAGTCAGAAAAAAAGAAGTTTGTTAACACTCAGTGTCATGTTCAAATATAATTTTGTAAACTGTAGTGTAACTCTTATGTTTTTTAATTCCTCTAAGATTATGATGCAAAACAAAAACCAACGTAGGAAATTCACTTTTTACTAGTTATAGAACACAAATAATAGATAACCAAAAGATCCTGTAATGCATTTAATTTTAAGAGCCAACTTTTACTTGTAAATTATAATTTTTTATTTTATATTTTGGAATTTAAAAGGTTAAATTCTTTGAGGTTAAGCCCAAATCAAGTTGTGGTAGTTTTATAAGTTTGTGCACGCCTGTGTGTGCATGCATGGGTAGATGTAGGGGTGGGGGTAGTTGGGAGGGAAAAAGAAAATGTGTTTTAAAGATCTCTTTGAAGGAATACAGAGTAACATTGCTAATTATTTTATTATGTTTTATTAAGTAAGTGATATAGAACCTAGTTACTCCAACGTTGGGTTTGAGACTTACATTCTCATGAACCAGTGAAGGAAAGAAATCACTTGTGAGTTTACTGTTATGAGAATGAACCACCTTTACCTGACATACGGGAGTGAAGTTCCTTTTTCTACAGCTCCATGTGGGGATGTGAAGCCTACCACAGTTTGTAGGCAAATATAAAATGCAGATGAGCCACCTCTAGTTGTGGCCTATCTCACTTATCCATAGGACCCCTTTAGGGGGACCCCTGTTGTAGTTAGATGCTGATATAAAGATAAGCAGAGATGAAAGAGTAGAATTTATAGAGCATAGTTTCCCAGTTTTCTTGGTTAGTAATCACCCTTTGTTGTATATAGAGAAGTAGATTCATTAAAGAACCATCAACCGTCACCATTATGATATCCTTTTGGTGTAAGAAACTGGAGTCAGGGATCATGGCAGGGGCCTTGAAATGGGCAACCTTAGAAAAGGGGCTCCTTTTCTGCCCCAAAATCAGACTCATGATGTAAAAGACTAATGCTTCAAAACCACATTTCTTGACAAGATTCCTAATTTTCATGTTAAAACCACATATGTATCATTTCCTTTACATAGATATTTTAATTAACATATTAAAATGTTTTTGGTAATGAACATGTACTTCAGTTGACTAAAACTCTAGCACCTTGTATTAGCAGTGCCTTTTGGGGGCGGGGGTAGCATAGGGTAGACAGAATACATTTACTATGTTGGGCCAAATGTGCCTGTAGCAGGGAGGACTGTTGTTTAGTTGCTAAGTTGTGTCCAACTCTTTGCAATCCCATGGACTGTAGCCCACCAGGCTCCTCTGTCCATGGGATTTCCCAGGCAAGAATACTGAAGCGGGTTGCCATTTCCTTCTCCAGAGGATCTTCTCGACTCAGGGATCGAACCCAGGTCTCCTACACTGATACGCAGATTGTTTATGCTGAGCTATCAGCAAAGCCCTAGGAAGGATAGTACTAAAATTATTTAACTGGACTCTTGTAAAATGAGGTGACAGAAGAGTTACTGGGTCACTTTAGTAATCCTTTTATTGAATGCTTTCTATTGTGAGGCAGTGGCATAAGCGCAGTGGGGGATTTATGGTGTCCTTGGAGAGCCTGCTTCAGTCTAGTTGGGGAACCTAGGTGTCCATGCCTGTAATGCAGGGTACAAGGTGCAGTGTGCTCTAAGGTGCTATTAAGTACTGGGGTACAGAGAGGGAAAGCAGCTCTTCCTTTACAGTAAGATTGGAGAAAATTTTAATGAAGAAGTAGAATTTTATTTTCATTTTAGAAGTTAAATGAATTTTAATAGGCAGAGCTATAAAACAGACATCCCAAGCCATAGATGTAAGTAATACAGAGTGGATTCTAGAAATAAAAGCAAAAAGAGTCAACAGTATGTGTGGCTGGAGTGGCAAGTAGATGGGCAGGTGGGGCATAGTAGCAGGTTCAGGGCAGGCCCTAGAGGACTCTGAATGTCGTGCTGAGGAGTTTCTGCTTTTATTCTGTGTTAAGAGTCAATGAAGATTTGGAGGCCAGTCTATTTATAGTATCAGATTTCCATTTTAGGAAGATAATTGCTGGCAGTAGGAGTTCAGTTCCACAAACTTGTATTCAGTGGTTGTGCATGGAAGTACAAAGATGATAGACATTCCTACTCCAGAGACCTTAGTCTTAGTCTTGATGTTATGGGAAAAAAATGGATTGGAGAATGGTGAGGGTGGCAGCGCAGAGCACAATTAATACACTTTTGTAATGGTCTTATTGAGAGATTATGAAAAATTTAAACTAGGACAGTAGCAAGGGGGATAGAAATTATGGGGCAGAATCAAGAAATGTTTCAGAGACAATGTCATCAGGACTTGAAGCTGAGAAGTTGCAGGTAATGGGGATGCTAACCTCCGGAAGCACTCTAAAATTGCTAACAACATGACTGGGAGGTTGTTGCTGCTATTCCTTAACGATGGGGACAGAAGAGAGGCAGCCTTAGCGATGGGAAGGAGGGAAGATTGAGTTCTGTTTTGGTTCTACTGTGTGTGAGGTGCCAACATGGCATCTATGAGGAATGGTTCCAAAGCCATTTAGAAAGGTGAGTCTGAGAGATAGAAGACAAATGAGAACTAAAATTATGTTTGGATGATGCTGACAGAAGTATTTGAAACTGTGTCAGTGGTTGAAATCTTCTATTGGAAGAGGTATAGAGTAAAAAAGAGGGGTAGAAAACATGTTATCAATGAGTTTGGGGAGGATTGATGAGATAAGAGAAGCCTTGGTATATTGCAAGAAAACTTGAGGAAAGGAGTATTAATAATAAGGGTTGGTTAGCAATGTCAGGTGCTGCATGGAGGTCAAGTAGAATGAAGGATAAGGAGAACTCATGGATTTTTTTAAATTAGAAAGCTCCTGGCCACCTCTGGAGACCAATTTTAGTAGAGGAGTGGGCTGAGTAGTTTCATTAGTTTGCAGTGAAATGAGGAATACATGCGAGATGGAGCAATAGGGAAATAGAGTTCTTTTCCGCCACTTAATCCATAAATATTTATTGAGCATTTGCCTCTCATTTGTGAAGTGGGGGCAGGAGGAGAGATGGGATAGTTATTTAAAGGGAAAATCAGGGTCAGAGAGAGACTATTTTTGGATGGAAAAGCAATGCAGAGGGAGAGAGTGAGTCTAAAAGAAGAAATAATAGAGCCAATGTCCCAAAAGGTAGGAGGGAAGGAGCTCATAAGTTTGGGTGGAGAGGTTTACTTTGACCTAGCCGTGTTCATGTGGGTGGGGAGAAGGATGAGGCTGAACCAGAGCTCCACAGGCAGAGCTCTTAGTTTAAATCCACACTAACAGTTGCTTACTTTGTTGCATGTTACTATTTGTGATGATGTTTGCAAAATGGCATAATGATATTTTCTGAGGGGATTGGATCTTCACATTTTTCAGATGCAGAGAGCTCTCTGAAAACCCTTTGAAGTATTAACGGGGGTGCAGTGTTAAGAGTCCACTTAGTCATTTAAGAACATTACCAAGTGGAGGTGAGATAATCCCAGTAGTGAAGTCACACAGAAGCAGTATCTCCAAGCAGGAATTTCACCTGTTCTGTAGAAAACAATGGTGATTCTCTGGAACTGACTCTTCCTGAAGTCAGTTGGTAATCATGTGAAATAATAGTAATATCAGCTTCTGAATGTATGATATGGTAGAAATAACATGTAAACATTTTGGAGAACTTAAGAAGCAATGTTTTGTTCATAAACAAGAGAGTTTTATAATAGAGGAGAAGCCTAAGCAAAGACACCTTCCCTCTGTTTAAGGGAGCGAGGCAGAGGTGACTGTTTCCCTGCGTGAGCTACAGAAAGTGTCTGGAGGGTATTAGTTGAGACCATCTCATTGTGGGATAAAAGCAAGCTGGGTTTATTTATTTATTTTTGAAGTTTTAATTTTGTTTTGGGGTATAGCTGATTCACAATGTTGTGGTAGTTTCAAATGAACAGTGAAGGGACCCAAATTTGGGTTTATTATAAAGAATATTTGCACTACCATTCCATTTGTATCAAAACAATACAAATATGCTACTATTATATTTGTATCAAAACAGTAGCTTTTGCTGCTAAGATGATGATTAATAAAGAGTCATTTCAAGAAAATTCACCAAGCAGCATGAGAAATGGATTCCTGAAAGGGTTTAGAGCAGTTGAGGACAGATCCAAACTGACAAGAAAATTTAAGCTTGATTTAATGCTTTATAAAAATTGCTCACTAAAACGAAAGGGAGAGGGGTCAAGAGAGAATTCCGTTTTTCTTATTGACAAGAACTGGCTTGACATCACATACCCTAAATGGCAAGGGTCTACACATAGGCTGGAATAAAATGAAGGCAGGAATGCTCTAAAAATTCTATGTTGTGAAATAATTTTCCAAAACAAGGAATGAATTTGAGACAGAGACATTCCTTTTTGATAGGAAATAAACAAGCTCTACTTTTGACTATTTACTTGAATTATATGTTTTCATCTAAAGGTCTGACCTATTCCTCTTCTTTCCTTCAGATGGTGATTTTTATCTTTTAGCTTTTGCTACACCGTCAGAAATCTTGTGTATTTCTCATTGGACATGAATTAATAATGCTTTACCTGCAACACAAGGAACTATTAAAGTGATAAAAAGACAATGACTGTATTTTGGCTCTTCAATAAAAGTAAAAATCTGCTCCCTTTCTTTCCCACTAAACTATTAAATGCTGAAATATCCACAGCCTTTCTGCAAAGAGGGTCACGTTATGGATCTTTTAAATAAATAAGTTAATTAAACCTTGATATTATAAAACATTTCTGAGAAGTTCTAATTAACTTTTAAACAATATTGAAATAATGACTTGGTAACTCACATTTAAAAAAAAAATTATAACCCAATCAATCTCACTATACAGTATGCCATAGTAGACTGATGATTTTTTAATGGTTAGAAACACAGTTCTTCGGTCTGGCTAGTAATCAAGATAGCTTGGGGGGAAAAAAAACACTGAGGTTTTATAGAAGTGACCAGAATTTTTAATGGCTTTATTGACTATCCAGGTATTTGCTTTGTTTCTTTCTTGAATAGTATAAGGTACAGAAACTAACATATTCAGCTGCAATCTTTTAATTTAAGTCAGTGTTTACTTTAGGTTGTTGGATTGCCTCTTTTCACTGGAGATACTTTGCAACTCAGTAAAATAGGTCTGGATTTTTTCCCGTGGGATTCTCTAATTATGCCCCAGTTCCCCTTGACTTGACTGCACAGTGTAGACAAAACCACTTCTTAATCACTGGAGGTTTCATCTAATTTCTTTGTTGTTTCTGCTTCTGTTGGCATGAGTTCTGGGTGTTTGAAGGGAATGCTAGGCTTGAACAAGAGTTATAGAGGAAGTGGTGGGGAATGGTAGAGAGGGAGCTGAATCTGACTGGATCCCAGAGGCCTAAGACCATGATCTTTCTAAAATGTGTAGCTGCCCTTGAGACCATCCTGCTTCATTGGCAGCAGAGTTCCTCACCACCTGTTTGATATTTCCTGGCATGTTTGTTAAAAAAGCAGCTCCAAGGGTTCCATTCCAGCCTACTGAATCAGATTCTCTTGGGATGCTGTCTATAAATTTGCATTTTTAACAAGCTTCAGGACTTCATACTTTAAACTCTGAGAACCTGATTAAGTTTCCTGGCATACACAGCCAAGGTAGTCCTGCCTGAAATGCTGTCTCATTATTCATTCCCAGACATTACAGTTATCAGTGGGGAAATGCATGCATTTCTGTTCACATCATGCTGTTTCAGGATCCCTGTCTTTGTAAATAACTTGACCTATAATAGAATTGCTCACTTGACAAGCTCTATAGATACCTCTCTATCAGAGAGTTCTGCAGATAACAAGCTCCATGAGGGCCATGACCTTGTCTATTTTCACAGTTGTATCCTTAGTACCTCACATAGTGCCAGTGCATAGTAGATGCTCAATAAAATCTTTGAACTCATCAGTGCTTAGATATCATATCCCTCCTTTGCCCAAGAAAGATGTAATCATCTTCTGCTCTTTCTTTTGGTCATAGTTTTAATATGAAGCCAGTTCATGACAGTCACGATCCAGGTCTACTGACTCTGGAGTCTGTTTCTTAGTTTCTCAGGATGTGTTTCTCTAATAAGAACCCCTCCTAACAACAAAAATTCTGGATGTTCTTTTAAAGGCAATTATTTTTGAGATAGTAGAAATGGTTATTGCTGAAATTGACAGAGAATCCATCTACACTATTAGAGTTCCTAAGGAAGGGATCCAGGCATGCATCCTCTTTAAAAGCTACAGGATTCTAATATTCACCCAGAGTTGAACCACTGCTTATGCTGCATGCAAATAATGTCTTTAGTGACCAACTAGTAAGTGTATGTTTTGTAAACTATTTGGTATTGTGGGAAGACTGGAAAGCTGAGTCTTACCTCTGGCACTAACTAGCTTCATGCTTGAGGCCAGTTACTATTACTCCTGGGGCTCAGCGATGCTGTCCTTAAAATGGGATATTGGGTAGCTAATTTCTCAGATTCTTGCCAACCCTACTCTTCTATACTCTTCTAATTGGAAGCCAAAGTCAAGTCAGACACTGGAGTAGCCAAATTGCACAGGTGGCGTATGTATCTTGTGGCAGCTGTCATTTATTTTTTTCCTAAGTAAATCATTCTAAATTGGTGCTTGCACTGGGAATGCCTGTCAAGTTTAGTTTATTATGCTAAATAGTACCCTCTTGGATGAAGCTAATTTTGCTTCCAAAGTCACATCGATTAGCAACTTCCATGATGAGAACATCTGATCAGACCATATTTTGCACTCTAAAGTTTAATTTAGGTTAGCAGACACTTCTTGAGTTCCAACTGGTGTATCATACACTGTGCTAAATTATGAGATATAAAGATTAATGCAGTATAGTCCCTGTCCCTGAGTTGCTAACAAGTATAATGCACAAATGGGTCTTCCCAGCTAGTGCAGTGATAAAGAATCTGTCTGCCGATGCAGGAGACAAATGAGACATGGGTTTGATCCCTGTATTAAGAAGATCCTCTCAGTAGGAAATGGCAACCTGCTCCAGTATTCTTGCCTTGAAAATTCCACGGACAGTGGAATCATGGGGTCACAAAGAGTCAGACATGACTGAGCACACACGCATGCATAATGCAAAAATAGGGAGGTGTAAGCAGGGTGATTTCCCATAATGGAAAACTGATGAGGTCACTATTTCTAGGTCTCTCCTCCTGCTACAGCCTGATCTTATCATAATCCAGGGCTAAGAATCTGAAAGATAGAGACCATGTAGGTCAACTTGTTTTTAAGGAAGATTAGACATTAGCAAAGTGGCTGTAACTAGAAGTGGGTTTTAAAATTAAAAAAAAAAAGAAAAGAAAATACATGTGTTTCATTGCATCTTATGGTTTGGAGTTATAGGGCTATAGGTACTAGGACATCTGAGGGGTGTTCAGGAAACAAGATTGGAAGTAGTTTTCTGAAGTATGTGTTGATACAGTTTATGCAGAATGGAAAGCAATACAAGTTTTCTGAACTCATCAAAAATGTGATAAGGTACTTCTCTGCATTTGGTCCAGCGTCCGACCTTCAATTTTCAGAGAAGATTATGAGGTTAACTAGGTGGGAGATTTAAAAATCTAACAACAGTTTAGGTGAGCAACTGATATGTTAACTTGGCATTCCAACAGAATTATAAAAAGCATAGACATCTGCTTGCTGTGATGTATAAGATCTTCCATGACTAATTTACACACAGTTTCAGAAATAATGTAACCAGTGCTTTTGCCAGTCCTCTGGCAAAAAGACCCCATTAGAACTGAAAATGAGGTGATGAAAATAATGATAGCAGCTAACCCTTATTGTATGTCTGCTGTATGCTAAGCCCTGCATTCTTTGTTTTACTTAATTCTAACAGAAACTCCTTTTACAACTTTAAAAGAAGAAACCTAAGGCACAAAGATGTTAGCTATTGCTGAAATTCAAAGAGCTGGTAAGTGGGGGACCTAGGGATCAAGCACATAGGTTAGTTAGGACCCTTCAGATGGAAACAGAAATAAACCTAAGCCCACTTAAACAAAAGGAAGGATACAGGGCTCTGTGGTGTAACCTGTTCTTAGAAATGTGATTGGAAGGGATTTACTGTCCACCTTTTCAGTCTTCATTTCTTTTCCTTTCTATATCTTCTTTGTTGCCTCTTTCTCTTCAACTATTCTTGGCCCCTTGCTTTTGAACTGACTGAAAAACAGCATATAGTGGTGAAATTCTAAGAAAGTCAGACAGGAACTTTGCAATGGCTTATTAAGTGCCCTTGGAAAGGTAACTGAGGCTGTACTTCAATAGTTCCTGTAGCTAACATGGTCTCTCTTAATAAAAAGTGAACGTGGATCTCAGATAATTATTTCCATAGTTAAACAGCCTCCATGATTTTACCCATACATATAATTCTTTTTTGAATTATAAATCAGGAAGATCTTCCAAGTTTATCTTCCAACATAACTCTTATGCTGCCCTGATTCTTCATGGAAATAGATCAGATAAGCCCATTCACTTGGATATATAAAGACTTGATGATTTATGTATTACTTATCATAGGGTATTGTGCCTTATTTAAAGGGACAACTTGAGAGTGATTTCCAAAAATCTTCAGAATGGAGCATCAGACCCCAAAAGGAAGACTGAGACTGTTATAGCCATGTGTTCTGGGAAACAAACTCACTCAGAAGGACAATGCAGATAGTGGAGTGCAGTTTATTACACCGGCGGGCCCAAGGCAGAGTCTTCTCTTGGCCAAGGACCCCAACCGACTTTTGTGAAAATCTTATATACCTTAAGTGTACTGCTCAAGCCCACATCCCCGAAGTCCTTAAACTTATCCTGAAAAGTGTTAAAGGGAGATACAACCAGGTTACAGCTATGATTCATCATCGAGAGGGTCAGCTGGTTATACATTGTAGCCTACACCAGTGGGTGCCATAAAGATTACAAAAGTGATTGACTACATAGGGAATTATTGCATTCTTTTTGGCAATGGGAAATCTTGGTATGAAATCTGGTGTTTATCAGTCTGGGAGGCCAGTTCGGCCGTAGGTACGTTATCCCCATGGCTACCAGGCACATAGTCCAGGCACATAGTCCAAAGCTCACTGAAAGTGCAAGATGGAGTTTCCTTCTTTTTCAATATGGAGTCAGCTCAGCCTATTTCTTTCCTCCCTCAAGACAAGGCAGATATTTGGGGACATCATGGACTTAGACAGCATCCTTCAAATTATTCTTTATCCCACTATATATTATCCTACTCTAGATATTCCTGAGGATGTCATTCGCTTGAATAGAGAGTAATATTTAATTGAAATATCTGTATAATTGCCTTACTTTCTGCATTACTCAGGATAGTCAAGTTTATGCTTTGGAACAAATGATCCCTAAAACACGAGTGGCTTGAATCAACAAAGGCTGATCTTTTGCTTATGTGACATATCAATCTCAGGGCCGCAGAGAGGCTCTGCTCATTTTAATTATTCTAGTCCTCCAGGCTCCACCATATTCAACAGTCCTAGTTGCCATGCCAGAGGGAAAAGATGTACTAGAGAATCTCATCCTCCCATTTAAATTCTAATTCACTTGACTTGTTCATTGTCTGGATAGAAACATGGTCCCACCTAACCGCAAGGGAGGTAGGGGGTTCCATGTGCTAGAAGAAATGAGAATTTAATTCGATTAATAGTACAAATGACTGTCCTGCATTTTAATAGTTTTCCTCTATAGGAGATTCCCAGAATGTAATAAAAGCGGACAATTCAATCTACTAAAAGTCGGGTACTATTTTAAACATTTTATATGTATCATATTTCAATCTTCAGGTCAATGCTTTTGTTATTCCCATTTTAAAGATAAACAAATTGAGGCATAAGAGATTTAATAGTAATTTGTTCAAGATCTCACAGCAGCCTGGGATTTGACCTCTCACTATAGAGTCCATGCTTTTAATCACAAAAAGCATGTTCTTTATCTGGATTACTTATAAATAAAGATGGTTTTCATGAGAAATGATTAATTATGGACACACAGAGAAATTCAGAGTTTATAGGCATATCAGAGGTGTAAAATATAACTGTTGCTACAAAAATAGAAGTGACCCAATCTCGAGAACATTTAGTATAGGAGGCATTTTTCTGTTTTGGTATGTTTTGGAATGTCAATGTATGACTGGTATTCTGATGGCAAGTTCTAATTTAGACTGATTTGTTTAGGAGAAATAAATGATAATGTTTATAGAGATTAATATGCAATCTGACTTTAAAACATGTTTACCTAAAAATTAATGAAGATAGCATATAGGACCATTAACTTTTAATGATGAGTAATAATGAGGATGCAAACATAGCTGAGACAGTATTGCTTTGTGTAGCAGGGTCCTCCAACAATGTTGTAAGCCTGGTGCATCAGTCCAGGGTGAGGGGTGACCAGTAGCAGGACCTGATCCTGGTTGACTTAGCAGGAAATGGACTTACTGACTGGCATCTGTGAAGCTCACAGAGCTGCTGGGAATGCTGGAGATCCCACTACAGAAAAGAGACAGAACAAAGTGGAGCTGAACTCCAAGCAACTCAGCCAACATCATGAGCACCAGTTCCATGAGGGCATTGTGGCCGCCGATGCTGAGCACTGGATTCTATGGTTTGTCTTACTGGCCCAGATGCCACTGCTACCCCTGGACACTATGCATCACTGCTGCAGTCAGAGCCACTAGAGTGGATTCTCCCCTCTCTCTGCTTCTTTGTGCCAGCAGCAACTCATTCAGAGCCCCACATGGTTTCAGCTGTTTGGCAAGATCTAGGTTAGGTGCCATGTTTTAGTTGTTACAGACACTGGGAAAGTGAGTTCCCTTTAAGTTTTACAGTGCCTGGTGGCCTTTTTGTTCCTATGTGAGGCTTTCTCCAAACATAGTAAGTGCTGAGCAGCCAGTAGGGGACAAAAGGCAAATGTTCACTATGCCTGGCTGGGGATTGTTTATATGATTTATCAGGAAAATGTATCCCTGTTTCCTCATCTGTTTTGTTGTTTTCCTTTCATAAAAATTTGTATGCAAAAGACTTTTAATTTGCTTATTTACTAAGTTAAAAATAATTTCATACAATACACTTGCTCCTTGGAAAAAAAGCTATGACAAACCTAGAGAGCATATTAAAAAGCAGAGACATTACATTGCCAACAAAGGTCCATCTAGTCAAAGCTGGGGTTTTTCCAGTAGTCATGTATGGATGTGAGAGTTGAACCATAAAGAAGTCTAAGCACCAAAGAACTGATGGTCCTGGAGAAGATTCTTGAGAATCCCATGGACTGCAGGGAGATCAAACCTGTCAATTATAAAGGAAATCAACCCTAAATATTCATTGGAAGGACTGATGCTGAAGCTCTGATGCTTTGGCCACCTGATGCCAAGAGCCGACTCATTGAAAAAGACCCTGATGCTGGGAAAGATTGAGGGCAACAGGAGAAGGGGGCTGCAGAGAAAGAGATGGTTAGATAGTATCACTGACTCAATGGACATGAATTTGAGCAAACTCTGGGTAATAGTGAGGACAGAGGAAGCTGGTGTGCTGCAGTCCATGAGGTTGCAGAGTCAGACACGACTTAGCAACTGAACATCAATAATATGTAAAACACTATTCCAGGCACTGAGAGAGTTGCAAAAACAAACAAAAAGATACAGAATTACATTCCATTACTCAGATTGATTTGGGGAGGGATAAGGAAGTAGAATGTAATTCAGAAGATAGAGAGATGGTTCATAGAAGAAGACAAGAAAAGACTTTTAAGGCATAGAGCATTTGAGTTGAAACTTAGATAAGCCAGGGTGGGAAGACAAGCATTTCTCCTGGAGGAAAAGGTAAGAAAAGATAAAGTGGCTATATCTAGGGAGTAATAAGTTATTTGACTGCTGGACAAAGAAGTAAGTCGGAAAGGTAAATCAAGCCTTGATCATGGATATTTTTGAATGAATGGGAAGTCTGAGTTTTGGTTCATAGGTACTAGGGAGCTATTAAGTGTTTTTGAGCAGAGCGACAGCAATCCAACTGAAATTTAGGAAAATCAGCTATCAGTAATACTTATCAGGTTGGCCAATAAGTTTGTTTGATTTTTTTTCTATAAAATGTAATGGAAAACCTGAGTGAACTTTTTGGCCAACTCAATAAAATGGCTAGGCTGAAAAGGAAACCATAGTCAGAGAAATTATTTAAGAAAGTGAATAACCCAGGACAAAGACATGAAGGTCCTGAAAAGAATCTGATAGACTTGAGAATAAAAAGGGAATGGATGTGAGAAATATTCCATATAGTTAAGGGTTTTTTTATATGTGGTCACCGTAATGAGAGAGATTCCTGTTGAGGACCAAACATAGCCAGTTGGAGAGGGAGAGAGAGGGGAGACATGGGGAGGGGTGAGGGTAATGAGGAAACTGAACCAGCCCTTTCTTGAACCCCACTCTAGGATGCTACCACCACCTCTTTGAACTTTGCTATACTGGCCTCACTGTAAAAATGACCTTTTTCATTAGTTCTTCCAAAGTAAGATTGAAATTCCTTTTTTTTTAATAGTAACATATGCTACCATTTTTGACTGTTTATCAAATGCCAAACATTTTCCATGCTTAATTTCTAATTATGATCACAACCTTGAGACATATATACTGATAGTACTCTAAGTATGAAGAAACTGGGGATGACAGAAGTAGGTGCCATTATCTTTCTTACCACCACCATAGTTTGGCCTCAGATCAAACACAGGGAAGGAACGCAGCTCCACCCATCAACAGATTATTGGATTAAAGATTTACTGAGCATGGCCCTGCCCATCAGAACAAGACTCAGTTTCCCCCACAGTCAGTCTCTCCCATCAGGAAGCTTCCATAAGCCTATTATCATCAGAGGGCAGACAGAATGAAAACCACAACCACAGAAAACTAATTAAACTGATCACATGGACCACAGCCTTGTCTAACTCAATGAAACTATGAGCCATGCCACATAGGGCTACCCAAGACGAATGGGTCATGGTGGAGAGTTCTGACAAAACGTTGTCCACTGTAGAAGGGAATGGCAAACCACTTCAGTATTCTTGCCTTGAGAACCCCATGAACAATATGAGAAGGCAAAAAGATAAGACACCGAAAGATGAACTCCGCAGGTTGGGAGTTCAATACACTACTGGAGATCAGTGGAGAAATAACTCCAGAAAGAATGAAGAAAAGGAGCCAAAGCAAAAACAAACCCAGTTGTGGATGTGATTGGTGATGGAAGTAAAGTCCGATGCTGTAAGAACAATATTGCATAGGGACCTGGAATGTTAGATCCATGAATCAAGGTAAATTGGAAGTGGTCAAACAGGAGATGGCAAGAGTGAACATAAACATTTTAGGAATCAGTGAACTAAAATGGACTGGAATGGGCCAATTTAAATCAGATGACCATTATATCTACAACTGTGGGCAAGAATCCCTTAGAAGAAATGGAGTATCCCTCATAGTCAACAGAAGAGTCCAAAATGCAGTACTTGGATGCAATCTCAAAAACGACAGAATGATCTCTGTTTGTTTCCAAGGCAAACCATTTAGTATCATGGTAATCCAAGTCTACGCCCCGACCAGTAATGCTGAAGAACCTGAACGGTTCTATGATGACCTACAAGACCTTCTAGAACTAACACCCAAAAAAGATGTCCTTTTCATTATAGTGGACTGAAATGCAAAAGTAGGAAGTCAAGAGATACCTGGAGTAACAGGCAAATTTGGCCTTGGAGTACAAAAAGAAGCAGGGCAAAGGCTAACAGAGTTTTGCCAAGAGAACACACTGGTCATAGTAAACAACCTCTCCCAGCAATAAAAGAGAAGACTATACATGGGCATCACCAGATGGTCAATACCATAATCAGATTGATTATATTCCTTGCAGCCAAAGATGGAGAAGCTCTATACAGTCAGCAAAAACAAGACCAGGGGCGGACTGTGGCTCAGATCATGAACTCCTTATTGCCAAATTCAGACTTAAATTGAAGAAAGTAGGGAAAACCACTAGACCATTCAGGTATGACCTAAATAAAATCCCTTACAATTATGCAGTGAAAGTGACAAATAGTTTCAAGGGATTAGATCTGATAGAGTTGCTGCAGAACTATGGACGGAGGTTCGTGACATTGTACAGGAGGCAGTGATCAAGACCATCCCCAAGAAAAAGAAAATGCCCAAGAAAAAGGCAAAATAGTTGTCTGAGAAGGCCTTACAAATAGCTGAGAAAAGAAGAGAACTGAAAGGCAAAGGAGAAAAGGAAAGATATACTCATTTGAATGCAGAGTTCTAAAGAATAGCAAGGAGAGATAAGAAAGCCTTCCTCAGTGATCAATACAAAGAAAGAAAATAAAAGAATAGAATGGGAAAGACTAGAGATCTCTTGAAGAAAATAAGAGATACCAAGGAAATGTTTCATGCAAAGATGGGCTCAATAAAGGACAGAAATTGTATGGACCTAACAGAAGCAGAAGATAATAAGAAGAGGTGGCAAGAATACACAGAAGAACTTTACAAAAAAAGATCATCATGACCCAGATTACCACGATGGTATGATCACTCACCTAGAGTCAGACATCCTAGAATGGGAACACAATGGTATGATCACTCACCTAGAGCCAGACATCCTGGAATGCGAAGTCAAGTGGGACTGAGGAAGCCTCACTACAAACAGAACTAACGGAAATGATGGAATTCCAGTTGTGCTATTTCAAATCCTAAAAGAGGATGCTGTGAAAGTGCTGCACTCAATATGCCAGCAAATTTGGACAACCCAGCAATGCCCACAGGATGGGCAAAGGTCAGTTTTCATTCTAATCACAAAGAAAGGCAATGCCAAAGAATGTTCAAGCCACAGCACAATTGCACTCATCTCACATGCTAGCAAAGTAATGCTCAAAATTCTCCAAGCCAGGCTTCAGTAATACATGAACCGTGAACTTCCACATGTCCAAGCTGGATTTATAAAAGGCAGAGGAATCAGAGATCAAATTGTCAACATACATTGGCTCATTGAAAAAGCAAGAGAGTTCCAGAAAAACATCTATTTCTGCTTTATTGACTACGCCAAAGCCTTTGTGTGGATTACAACAAACTCTGGAAAATTCTTCAAGAGATGGGAATAACAGACCACCTTACCTGCCTCCTGAGAAATCTGTATGCAGGTCAGGAAGCCACAGTTAGAACTGGACATGGAACAACAGGCTGGTTCCATATTCGGAAAGAGTACACGAAGGCTGTATATTGTCGCTCTGCTTATTTAACTTATATGCAGGGTACATCATGTGAAATGCTGGGCTGGATGAAGCACAAACGGGACTCATGATTGCTGGGAGAAATATCAATAGCCTCAGATATGCAGATGATACCACTCTTACGGCAGAAAGCAAAGAAGAACTAAAGAGCCTCTTGATGAAAGTGAAAGAGGAGAGCGAACACACTGGCTTGAAACTCAACATTCAGAAAACTAAGATCATGGCATCTGGTCCCATCACTTCATGGCAAATATATGGGGAAACAGTGAGAAACTTTATTTTTTGGGGGCTCCAGAATCACTGCAAATGGTGACTGCAGCCATGAAATTAAAAGACACTTGCTCCATGGAAGAAAAGCTAATGACCAACCTAGACAACATATTAAAAAGCAGAAACATTGATTTGCCAACAAATGTCCATCTAGTCAAAGCTATGGTTTTTCCAGTAGTCATGTATGGATGTGAGAGTTGGATTATAAAGAAAGCTGAGTGCTTAAGAATTGATGCTGTTTTTTTTAATTTATTTAGTTTTTATTGAAGGATAATTTCTTTGTAGAATTTTGCTGTTTTTTGTCAAACCTCAACATGAATCAACCATGGTTATACATATATCCCCCTCCCTTTTGAAACTCCCTCCAATCTCCCTTCCCATCCCACCCTTCTAGGTTGATACAGAGCCCCTGTTTGAGTTTTATGAACCATACAGCAAATTCCCGTTGGCTATCTATTTTACATATGGTAATGTAAGTTTCCATGTTACTCTTTCCATACATCTCACCCTCTCCTCCCCTCTAGCCATATCCATATGTCCATTCTCTATGTCTATTTCTCCACTGTTGCTCTGTAAATAAATTCTTCAGTAACATTTTTCTAGATTCCATATATATGCGTTAGAATACGGTATTTATCTTTCTCTTTCTGACTCACTTCACTGCATAATAGGTTCTAGGTTATTCCACCTTCAGAACTGACTCAAATGTGTTCCTTTTAAGGGCTGAGTAATATTCCATTGTGTATATGCCCCACAACTTCTTTATACATTCATCTGTTGATGGACATCTAGGTTGCTTCCATGTTCTGCTTCTGCTGCTGCTAAGTTGCTTCAGTCGTGTCCAACTCTGCACGACCCCATAGACTGCAGCCCACCAGGCTGCTCTGTCCCTGGGATTCTCCAGGCAATAATACTGGAGTGGGTTGCCATTTCCTTCTCCAATGCATGCATGCACAATAAGTCACTTCAGTCATGTCTGACTCTGTGCGACCGTATGGACAGCATCCCACCAGGCTCCTCTGTCCCTGGGATTCTCCAGGAAGAATACTGGAGTGGGTTGCCATTTCCTTTTCCATTTCATGTTCTAGCTATTGTAAATAGTGCTGCAGTGAACAATGGGATACTTGTGTCTCTTTCAATATTGGTTTTCTCAGGGTATGTGCCTAGGAGTAGAATTGCTGGGTCATATTGTGGTTTTATTCCTAGTTTTTTAAGGAATCTCCATACCATCTTCCATAGTGGCTATATCAATTTACATTCCCACCAACAGTGCAAGAGCATTCCCTTTTCTCCACACCCTCTCCAGCATTTGTTGTTTGTAGACTTTTTGATGATGGCCGTTCTAACCAGTGTGAGGCAATATCTCATTGTGGTTTTGATTTGCGTTCCTCTAATAATGAGCAATGTTGAGCATCTTTTCATGTGTTTGTTAGCCATTTGTATCTCTTCTTTGGAGAAATGTCTGTTTAGATCTTTTCCCCACTTTTTGATTGGGTTGTTTGTTTTTCTGGCATTGAGTCGTATGGGCTGATTGTTTATTTTGGAAATTAATCCTCTGTCAGTTGTTTCATTTGCTATTATTTTCTCCCATTCTGAGGTTTGTCTTTTCACCTTGCTTATAGTTTCCTTTGCTGTGCAAAAGCTTCTAAGTTTAATCAGGTCCCACTTGTTTAATTTTGTTTTTATTTCCATTACCCTAAGAGGTGGGTCATAGAGGATCTTGCTTTGACTTATTTAATTGAGTATTCTGCCTATGTTTTCCTCTAAGAGTTTTATAGTTTCTGGTCTTACATTTAGATCTTTAATCCATTTTGCGTTTGTCTTTGTGTATGGTGTTAAGAAGTGTTCTAATTTCATTCTTTTACGTGTAGCTGTCCAGTTTTCCCAGCACTATTTATTGAAGAGGCTGTCTTTGCCCCATTGTATATTCTTGCCTCCTTTGTCAAAAATAAGGTACCCATAGGTGCATGGGTTTATTTCTGGGCTTTCTATCTTGTTCCATTTGTCTATATTTCTGTTTTTGTGCCAGTACCATACTTTTTTGATGACTGTAGCTTTGTAGTATAATCTGAAGTCAGGAAGGTTGATTCCTCCAGCTCCATTCTGTTTTCTCAAGACTGCTTTGGCTATTCGGGGTCTTTTGTGTTTCTATATGATTTGTGAAATTTTTTGTTCTAATTCTGTGAAAAACGCCATTGGTGATTTGATAGGGATCACATTAAATCTGTAGATTGTGTTTGGTAGTATAGTCATTTTCACAATATTGATTCTTCCTACCCAGGAACATGGAATATCTCTCCATCTGTTTATGTTGTCTTTGATTTCTTTCATTAGTGTCATAATTTTCTGTGTACAGTTCTTTTGTCTCCTTAGGTAGGTTTATTCCTAGATATTTAATTCCCTTTGTTGCAATGGTGAATGGGATTGAATCCTTAATTTATTTTTCTGATTTTTCATTGTTAGTATATAAAAATGCAAGTGATTTCTGTGTATTGATTTTGTATCTGAGACATTTTGTAATTCATTGATTAGCTCTAGTAATTTTCTGATAATATCTTTAGGGTTTTCTATGTACAGTATCATGTCATCTGCTAACAGTGAGAGCTTTACTTCTTCTTTTCAGATCTGGATGCCTTTTATTTCTTCTCTGATTGCTGTATCTAGGATGTACAGAACTATGTTGAATAATAGTGGTGAAAGTGAACACCCTTGTCTTGTTTATGATCTCAGGGGGAATGCTTTCAGTTTTTCACCACTGAGAATAATGTTTGCTGTAGGCTTATCATATATGGCCTTTACTATGTTGAGGTAGGTTGCTTCTATCCCCACTTTTTTGAAGAGTTTTAATCATAAATGGATGCTGAATTTTGCCAAAGGCTTTTTCTGCATCTATTGAGATGATCATATCGTTTTTATCTTTCAATTTGTTAATATGGTGTTATCACATTGATTGATTTGTGTATATTGAAGAATCCTTGCATCCCTGCAATAAACTCAACTTGATCATGTTGTGTGAGCTTTTTGATATGTTGCTGAATTCTGTTTGCTAAAATTTTGTTGAGGATTTTTACATCTATGTTCATCAGTGATATTGGCCTGTAGTTTTCTTGTTTTGTGTTTTCTTTGTCTGGTTTTGTTATCAGGGTGATGGTGGCCTCATAGAGTGAGTTTGGAAGTGTTCCTTTCTCTGAAATTTTTTGAAAGGGTTTTAGAAGGATAGGCATTAGCTCTTCTCTAAATGTTTGATAAAATTCTCCTATGAAGCCATCTGGTCCTGGGCTTTTGTTTTTTGGGGAGATTTTTGATCACAGCTTCAATTTCAGTGCTTGTAATTGGGTTGTTCATAATTTCCATTTCTTTCTGGTTAAATCTTGGAAGATTGAACTTTTCTAAGAATCTGTTCATTTCTTCCAGGTTATCTATTTTATTGCCATATAGTTGTTCATAATAGTCTCTTATAATCCTTTGTATTTCTGCATTGTCTGTTTTAACCTCTCCTTTTTCATTTCTAATTTTGTGCTTTGATTCTTCTCTCTTTTTTTCTTGGTGAGTCTGGCTAAAGGTTTGTCAATTTTATCTTCTCAAAGAATCACCTTTTAGTTTTATTAATCGTTACTATTGTTTCTGTCATTTCTTTTTCACTTATTTCTGCTTGGATCTTTGTGATTTCTTTCCCCCTACTAATTTTGTTTTGTTTTTTTTTTTGTTGCTGTTATTCCTTTTCCAGTTTTTTAGGTGTAAAGTTAGGTTGTCTATTTGATGTTTTTCTTGTTTCTTGAGGTAGGATTGTATTGCTATAAACTTCCCTCTTAGAACTGCTTTTGCTGTGTCCCATAGGCTTTGAGTTGTCGTGTTTTCATTGTCATTTGTTTCTAGAAATTTTTTGATTTCCTTTTAGATTTCTTTAGTAACCTGTTGGTGATTTAGAAATGTGTTGTTTAATTTCCATGTGTTTGTGTTTCTTATGCTTTTTTTCTTGTAATTGATATCTAGTCTCATAGCATTGTGGTCAGAGAAGATGCTTGATACAATTTCAATTTTCTTAAATTTACTGACTTTTGATTTGTGACCCAAGATGTGGTCTATCCTGGAGAATGTTCCATGTGCACTTGAGAAGAAGGTGTATTCTTCTGCATTTGGATGGAATGTCCTGAAGATATCAATGAGATACATCTCATCTAATGTATCATTTAAGACTTGTATTTCCTTATTAATTTTCTGTTTTGATGATCTGTCCATTGGTGTGAGTGGAGTTTAAAGTCTACTTTTATTTGTGTTATTGTCCATTTCTCCTTTTATATCTGTTAGTGTTTGTCTTATGTATTGAGGTGCTCCTCTGTTGGAGAATAGATATTTACAGTTGTTATATCTTCCTCTTGGATTGATCTCTTGATCATTATGTAGTGTCCTTCTTTATCTCTTGTAATCTTCTTTATTTTAAGGTCTATTTTGTCTGATATGAGGATTACTACTCCAGCTTTCTTTTGCTTCCCATTTGCATGGAGTATATTTTTCTGTCCTCTTACTTTCAGCCTATGTCTGTCTTGAGGTCTGAAGTGGGTTCTTGTATACAACATATATATGGGTCATTTTTTTTATCCATTCATTCAGTCTGTGTCTTTTGGTTGCAGCATTTAATCCATTTACATTTAAAGTAATTATTGATATATATGTTCCTATTGCAATTTTCTTAATTGTTTGGGGTTGATTTTGTAGATCTTTTTTCTTATTTTGTATTTCTTGACTATACACTTCCCTTTAATATTTGTTGTAAAGCTGATTTGGTGGTACTGAATTCTCTTAACTTTTGCTTGTCTGAAAAGCTTTTGATTTCTCCTTCAATTTTGAATGAGATCCTTGCCGGGTACAGTTATCTTGGTTGTAGAGTTTTCCCTTTCATTACTTTAACTATATCCTGCCTTTACCTTCTGGCCTGCAGAGTTTCTGCTGAAAGATCAGCTGTTTAGTGTATGGGGTTTTCCCTTGTATGTTACTTGTTGCTTATTCTTTGCTGCTTTTAATATTCTTCCTTTGTGTATAGTCACATGTTTCTCTTTGGGTTTATCCTGTATGGGACTCTTTGTGCCTCTTGGACTTGTTTGACTATTTCCTTTTCCATGTTGGGGAAATTTTCAACTATAATCTCTTCCAAAATTTTCTCATACCCTTTCTTTTTCTCTTCTTCTTCTGGGACCTCTATAATTCGAATGTTGGTGCAGTTGATATGGCCCCAGAGGTCTCTGAGACTGTCCTCATCTTCTTTCATTCTTTTTACTTTATTCTGCTCTTCAGAAGTTATTTCCACCGTTTTATCTTCTAGCTTACTGATTAGTTCTGCCTCAGATATTGTGCTATTGATTCCTTCTAGAGTATTTTTAATTTCAGTAATTGTGTTGTCACTGTATGTTTATTGTTGAATTCTTCTAGGTCTTTGTTAATTGATTCTTGCATTTTCTCCATTTTGTTTTCAAGGTTTATGATCATCTTTGCTATCATTATTCTGAATTCTTTTTCAGGTAGTTTGTCTATTTCCTCTTCATTTATTTGAACTTCCGTGTTTCTAGTTTGTTCCTTGAAGAAGGTTGAATTCTTTCTTCCTTTTGGTTTCTGCCCTCCTGAGATTGGTCCAGTGGTTTGTGTGAGCTTTGTGAGCTTTGTGCTGAGTTTTTTGTTTGTTTGTCTGTTTTTCCCTCTGATGGGCAGGGCTGAGTGAGGGGGTCATCCTGTCTGCTGATGATTGGGTTTGTATTTTTGTTTTGTTTGTTGTTTAGATGAGGTGTCCTGCATAGTGTGTTACTGATGGTTGGGTGATGCAGAGTCTTGCATTCAAGTGGTTTCCTTTGTTCGAGTTCTCACTATTTGATACTCCCTAGGGTTAGTTCTCTGGTAGTCTAGGGCCTTGGAATTAGTGCTTCTACTCCAAAGGCTCACGGCTTGATCTCTGGTCAGGAACAAAGATTCCATAAGTGGTTTGTTATGGCATTAAGTGAGATTGAAACAAATATCCAAAAACGAGAAACCAAAGAAAGTTAAAGAGAGGTAGACGAAGAAGATTTATATACATTAAAGATTAACTGCAAGGGGAAAAGAACAGTAGGAAAGGCAAACAAAGGAATAAATGTAGAAAAATAATAGGTTTAAAAAATTAAAAAAAGAGAGAGAGAATAAAAAGAGGAAAACTCCACAGAACTGCAAAAGCCCAACGTAGAGGCAGAGGTTTATGACAACAATAAAAAAATGTGACTGAGAAAATAAAAAGAAAGCTCAAAATCTTAATTGGATTTCTTAGTGCCAATAAAATAGACAGCTACAACAGAGGGGGAAAAAAGGAAAGAAAAAATTCAAAAGAATCTACAGAACAAGTCAAAAAATAAGAATACTAAATGTTTTACTTGAGCCACTGCTGTCAGAGTCCTTTCCTTCACTGAGAGTCACAGCCACCTTACCTCCCTGGGATGCCCTCCAATACTGTGCTGATCTCTGGACCTGCTATGGAGGCAAATCAGATTCTAATCTGGCCCTACTCCTGTGTGTTCTTGCCTCCAATGTCCACAGCTATCAGAGCTAGTGAGTTTTCTTTTGTGGGAGCTTTCGATGGCCTTTTATGTATTCAGTCGACACAGAGTCTGCTTAGTTGATCATGTGGATTTAATCTGCAGCTTGTACAGCTGGTGGGAAGGCTTTGGGTCTTCTTCCTTAGCCATACAGCCCCTGGGTTTCAATTGTGGTTTTATTTCCACCTCTGGATATGGGTCGTCCACTGGGGTTTGTTCCTGAGGCTGCCCTGGAGGACTTGCGTTTGCTCCTGTGAAGGCCAGGTGTGGAGGTGGTGAAGCTGTTTGGGTCGCAGGGGTTCTGGCAGCACCAGGTAATCAGGGGGATTGGCGGCTAGGGCAGCAGTAAATATAGTGCTCTAGAAGGGTATGGCAACCAGTATTGGCCAATACGCTCCAGTATTCTTGCCTGGATAACCCCCTATCTGACAGAGAATCCTGGCAGGCCACAGTCTACGGGGTCGCAAAGAGTCGGACACAACTGAAGTGACCCTATGCGTATAGACGCAAGACTTTTTTGCCTGTGGCAGCTCTGCCCCAGTGAGAGTTAAGCGTGAAGGTGGCGCAGCTGCTTGGCTTGCAGGGACCCTAGTGGCACCAAGTGTGCAGGGACATAGACTGCTTCTGTCGCAGGAGTTATGGCCCTATGAGAGTTTTTTTCAAGCCTCTTGTAGCTCGTGATCAGAAGGCCTCTTTGGCAAGTCTTTCTCTGTAGCTCAGCCCATTCAGGCACTTAGAAGGTCCCTTGCCTGGGGACCTTCTCTGTTGTTTGGCGCATCAGGCACATAGAAGGGCCCCCCTGGCTGGGGTCCTACTCTGTAGTTCAGTGCATCAGGCATTTGATGGGCCAGCCTCTCTATTGTTCAGCTGCCATGCTGGTGTGTGGGGAGAGAGAGGCCAGGGTGATGGCTCCACCCGCTAGGCGTAACTCAGCAGTATCGCCCTGCTTCCATGGCTGCCTGGCTTTCTTCCACAGGCATTTCCCACCACGGTCTCCTCCCTCACATCCCCTCAACCCATCACTCCACAGTCAACAGCCGCCATCGCCCTGAGATTGCTCCACAATCCCTAAACTCCAGCTCCCAGCTATTGCGCCTTCCAGGGGACCAGCGTTCCTGTCCGGGGTTTGTATGACTGCCACAAGGACTGTCTGATTCTCATTCGATTTAGGCTCGCACAGGTCAGCTGTTTCACTCTCAGCCTTAAATGTTTCTCCTCTGACTCAGACAATTGCCCCGCTGTGGGGATCAGACCTCTGCTTCAGTTCCCCCACCCGCCTAGGGCAGGTCCAGTCCTACTAACACTCCTGCTTTTCCTCCTAGTTCCTTCATCCTACCGAGTTTTGCATGGTTCTATATATTCTTTCCTACTGGTCAGGTATTCCTGTCGCTTTCAGCTGGTGTTCTGCATGCACTTTTGTGTCTGAAGGTGTATTCCTGATATATCCGTGGAGAGAGATGTACTCCACATCCACCTACTTCTCCATCATCTTGTTTCAAATTGATGCTTTTGAACTGTGTTGTTGGAGAAAACTCTTGAGAGTCCCTTGGACTGCAAGGAGATCCAACCAGTTAATCCTGAAGGAAATCAGTCCTGAATATTCATTGGAAGGACTGATGCTGAAGCTGAAACTGCAATACTCTAGCCACCTGATGTGAAGAACTAACTCATTGGAAAAGACCCTAATGCTGGGAAAGATTGAAGGTGGGAGGAGAAGGGAACGACAGAGGATGAGATGGTTGGATGGCGTCACCGACTCAATGGACATGCATTTTTGTAAACTCCGGGACTTGGTGATGGACAGGGAAGCCTGACATGCTACAATTCATGAGGTCGCAAAGAGTTGGACACGACTGAACTACTGAACTGAACTGAGGCAGAACTAACTTTCAAACTCAAGTCTTCTCACCGATAGCCTATTATTTTTTCTGCTCATTTTTTTTTCTCTTCAAGAAGTAACTCAAGTTATATTTTTATTTTAATGTTCTCTAGAACTGAATAATACTATTCTTTTCTACACTTAATGCTGACCTTCTATGAATTTTTAAAAATAGGTCAAATAAAAAATTAAATATATAAAACTATAAGGGAAAAATTTAAGAGAAAGGAAGAAATCCACACATGGATGACTTTCAGAGTCCAGAGTTTTCACCTTAGGTTAACTAAAATCTGCTATAGTTTAGCTTAGCTGCTAAATTAGATTATCAGAAAGAAATTATCCAATTAGTCTCCTTCTCAGTGTAACTGTGTCTAGACCACCTGGTTCTTACAATGCTTCATTGCTTTCCTCTGAGCGTTCTTCCTTTCTGCCAAGGTGTGGTCAATACGAAGTTCCATGTGTTGACTATCCTTAGCCAATAAACCAGTGAAACCTCAGACACCTTCCCTTTTTGGGAACAGTCAATGGATATTTCTAAGATACTAACAGAATCAAATGGAGGTAAAAGTATGAGAAAACTATCTGAAGGAAACAGAAAAAGAGAGCTTAAATGGGGATTGGGGTTGGGGGCATGTGGGGGCGTGGGGGGCTGCTGGTTAGGTCTGAGAGATCTGGTTGGTGAGATCCATCCTAGAGCATTCTTGCTTTGCTAGCTTCTTTCCAAGGTGCTGCTGCTAATGTAGGCAGTACAATGTTTTGTTTTTATAAATGTTTGTTTAATTATTTATTGACCCTGTCAGTTCTCAGTTGCAGCAGGCAGGATCTTGGTTGTGTCTGTGGAATCTTTCATTTCAGTGCAGTTGTGCTGCAGGGGATCAATTGCTCTGTGGCCTGTGGGATCTCAATTGCTCTGTGGCCTGTGGGATCTTACTTCCCTGACCAGGGATCAAACCTGCATCCTCTGCATTGCAAGGTGGTTTCTCAAGCACTGGACCTCAAGGGAATTCCTTTCAGTACATTGTTTAATAGACAGTGAGGTAGAGCCACGAGATCTAAGACTGAGAAGGACAGTAGTGAGTGTGGCATGTTCACATCATTCAGAACGGAGCACTGTTAGTACTTATGGGACCCATGCAGGGGCTGCTACTACTATGCTCTTTACTCTGCTGGAGAAAATGATTAGGACAGACTTTGTGGATCTAAAACGAGTTTCTTAATTAAGTTGGCATGTCTGTCTGACAGCCTTTGGGTCCTGAGAAGATTATCATCTGTGCAGCTTCTGTCTTTTCCACTATGTCTCAGACTCTTGGCTGCTGTCAGTGTTCCTTTAAAATGCAATGTTTCTGCAAGTTTACAGACTTCAGGGCTCCGAAGCTTTATTGACCATCTGCCACTTTCACGCAGTTAGTTTTGCCCTTTCTCTCTGATTTTAATTGTTCCAGTTTACAAAGTTCTTTACTAGTTACGTCTTTTACTTTTCAATCAACCAACCACCAAATGCTTACTGACATTCCTAGTGTGCCTGATGTACTGCTGGACATTTGGAGGGAGTGTGCAAAGGAAAAAAAAAAAAGTCCGTGGTGCCTCTTGTCCAGGTTGGGTTGCTCTTATACAATACTTTCCCTCCTTTTTGCTGTGGCTTTCCTGTCACCTTCCACCTGGTTAGTACATTTAGATTTACTATCTTGTCTCAACTTTTGGACAAGTTGTATTTAAAGAGTTGCAAGATAATAAAGATGAAAGTTTTAACAACTTGGAAAGGAAGCTGAATTGGTATGGAAAAAGTGAGCTTATTAATGGGACAGCACTATTATTATTATTATTATTTTAATTATTTTATTTTCTATTTTTTAACTTTACAATATTGTATTTGTTTTGCCATACATTGACATGAATCCACCATGGCTGTACATGTTTTCCCCATCCAGAACCCCCCTTCCACCTCCCTCCCCATCCCATCCCTCCAGGTTATCCTGGTGCACCAGCCCTGAGCACCCTGTATCATGCATTGAACCTAGACTGGCGATTCGATTCACATATGATAATTTACATGCGTCCATGCCATTCTCCCATATCATTCCGCCCTCGCCCTCTCCCATAGAGTCCATAATACTGTTCTATTTATGTGTCTCTTTTGATGTCTTGCATACAGGGTTATCTTTACCGATTGACTAAATACCATATATATGTGCTAGTATACTGTATTGGTGTTTTTCTTTCTGGCTTACTTCACTCTGTATAATAGGCTCCAGTTTCATCCACCTCATTAGAACTGATTCAAATGTATTCTTTTTAATGGCTGAGTAATATTCCATTGTGTATATGTACCACAGCTTCCTTATCCATTCATCTGCTGATGGGCATCTAGGTTGCTTCCATGTCCTGGCTATTACAAACAGTGCTGCTATTAACATTGGAGTACACGTGTCTCTTTCTGGTTTCCTCAGTGTGTGTGCCCTGCAGTGGGATTGCTGGGTCATATGGCATTTCTATTCCAGCACTATTATTTTTAATGCTTCCTACCATCAAATGGCTCCCGTTGTTGAGAAATGTGTTTAGAATTTTTGGGGTTGCTTATTTACTTTGCAAATGAATCATTTATGTTTTTGTTGTTTGCTGAGCTCGCTCAATCAGTTCTTCACATTGTGTCTTCTTTGTAAGAAAGAAACTGTATTGAGATACTGTAACTTAAAATCACCTTTCCTGCAACTTGATGCACAGAATGCATTATCTGAAATGAAACAAAATCCTAGTTTTTTGACATATTAATATTTCATATTTCTTCTTAGATGTTCAGACCCCAAGCAAATCTCACAAAACCAGAAATCCATTTTCTACTGACTTGTCCTTCTCACTATCAATGGAACCAAGACTCTTGTTGTTACTGAGGACTATGCTATTAAAAAGTATGATAATGTATAGAATATTTAATACTATTCTAGGGGAAATTTTCAAAAGCATAGAGTGAGGGTCTCTTTGTTAATCTATTAATGTTCAGCTATAGACTGAGAGTTGTTAGTTTTACACAGTCAATATGATAATCTTTAGAAACAAAATAAGCCTCAGCATAGCAGACAGCAAAATAAATTCTCCAGCATCGTTACACATTGAGGTGTGTTGAAAATCCACTGTATTCTGGGAGGTGGTCCTAAACAGTTGCAAAGCCTTATTACGTCCAGAAGTGGAAAGAAAGTGATACATACCAAAGCCAAATTCAAATTCTCCAGGGACATACAGGCTTCCAGCAAAGCAACACCTTTTCTAAACACTTGATGGTGTCTTTGCGGCTTATACCCTGAACAACACACCGTAGGAAACTAATGGTGTTTTAAATGGAAAACAGCAGTTCATTAAGATTGGTTAATCGGTTCTTGGCAAAATTTCAACTTAATGGGTATGCAAGTATATCTGTGTGTGCTCAGCAAGGCCTGTCCTGAGCTTTCTAATGGTGTCACTCAGTATTATAAATTTACTTTGACAGCTAGTAAACAGACAAGTAAGTCCTGAGAACAGGGAGTGTGGAGCCTGTAGCAATTTCCAAAAGAGGGAGGCAAATAGAGCCAGGAGCGTATTAACACAGCAAACATTGAACTTTTCTGCTTCTCCACTCTTTACTCTTTAATGGAATGTTAGTAACATAGCAAAATATGGTGCAAAACCTTCATTTAAAAAAAATCCTTAACTGATAGGCTAGGAATTTAGGATTAGGAATAAATTATTAAAATACACACTTTAAGGGAAATAACCTATGTTCAAACAATATTTCAGAGATATTAGCTTTGTTCCTCTGTATTAGATCGATATTTGTATTGGCTACAGCTGACTTGGTAGAAGATTCATATAACAAGCAGACAACCATCTTGTTTAGTTTTACCAGCCATGGGAAACTACAGTAGGAGATGTTTATATTTCATTGTTTCATCAGGAGGCTTGACCTTACTAAGCAATTTGCTAAGTATTGTTTTATGGTGGGTTTATGAAATTGCTATATGTGGGAGAAATTACTATAGGTATTTATCCCATAGAGAGTACTGTTGTTTTCTGCTCTCTCTTGACCTGTCAGAATAATACATCTTACACCAGAGAACTTTGTTGTTTCTAATCCTTACAAATGATGCGTTTGAGGAAAGAACCAGGTTTTGGTGTCAGTGAGTGAAAGTAGCTTGAGTCTTGAGAATTTGTAGAGCAGAGAAAGTGGAAGGAATTCCCTGCCCCCACCTTTTTTTTTTAAAGCACATAAAGGCATCAGGAAGGGAAGAGAGCTGGTTTTCTGTTTAGTCCAAGTCTATCGCAGAAAGCTCTTTCTAGTGGAAAGAGCACTAGACCTAGAGTCAAAATGTAGGACCTAGAGTTCCAGTGTAGGATGGTTGTTTGATCGTCTTCCTTCATGTTGAGATTCACGTCACCCTTGCCAGCTAATGGAACAGAAAACGCCTCCCTCACATGCTCCAGATGCTACACAACTGCCAAGTGTTCTAATAGCATCGTAACATGTAAAACTTGCTCCACACTCAGAATCTCTTTCCAACTCCTATTTCTGTTAGTGGTATCAATATGTTCCCCAGCCAATGCATCTCTAATCACTACTGCTGTGAGTAGTATCCGTTCATTTGAAATACTGATGATTTGACTAAAGTTGACTTTCTAAGTTTTTAATCTAGACAAACATTTTAAAGTGAAACAAAGTGAGCTTGTCAAAAGGTAACTGTGTTTTCACTGGTTTCTTGTGCACCTATTCACTATAGGCCTACTAAGTGTAAAACACTGTGCTCTGCATTTTGAGCAGCTGACTGAGGACATGAACAAAGCCCTCCTCTGGCCCTCAAATGAGCTGACAGCCTCGTGAAGGTTCAGGTGTGTTCCTACCTAACCCTAATATGAAGCATAGCTCTTAGAACTGTTGGGTCACTCTAACATGGAAACAACTCATAGCAGTATCCATTCCAGAAAGGGCATTCACTTTTATACATTGTCCAAATTTTACATCACATCACTCTGGGTACGAGCCCAGCCTCCTATTTAACATACACACACACACACACACACACACACCCAAGTGTTTCTTGAAGTTAATAATAACTTTATTGAATACATGAAGAGGTCATAAAATATCTTTCTTCTTGAATAAGCATTTCCATGATGATACATAATGGATGTGTCACACTTCAAATGGCTCACCAGAGTTCTTTTTTCCCTAAACAAATAACAGTGTTCTTTTGAAGAGGAATTCTGGCAAATAAAATTTTTGCCTTCTTATCTCACAAGATTTTATGAGTTGTAGACAAGTTTTCCTAATAAAACTTTTTTATACCTATACATTTTTCTTTTTCCTATTATGTGTTGATCACTCTTAGCAAGGCAGCAATGAACTAAGGACATACATGAAATGAATAACCAGCAGTTGGCCCTTCAAGAGCTGTATGCAAAATGGTGATCTTAATGAAAGAAGAGGGAAGCCTTAGTAAATTTTTCAGACCACTAGGGCATCATTGAGAACAATAGTGAAAAAGTGTCTTTATGAAGTCAGCAAAATGAACCACAGCACACTACAGTGCCGTGGCTTCCTATTGAAATAAAAATTAAAATGAGATGAATAACTGGGCTGTCATCTATTAAGTGTTTGCACATATGGCTAATGGCCTACATTAAAATTCTAACCAATCTGTACACTTCTATAAATAGATTAAGAAGCAGCTCCTTTGTTTCTTTATTAAGCTTGCAGTCCTTGGGCCAAATAGGATATCTTAAAGATGATGGTTGGATGCGTTAAGCACCCATAGGTTCATGAGTCCTAGGTCACCTGTACATACCATTCTATCTGTGCTAATTAAAATGATATGGAATGATTTTGTAATATTCTACATAGGTATATTTGTATACACTAATAGCATATGGTTCCCATTTTAAAGCTGTTTTACAGCAAATAATTGTTGTGTTTTGAAAGAACGATATTTGAGGTGGACCATACTATATTTGTTTTTTCTTTAAAAATTTTATTGTGTATTGAGTATAGAAGATTAATAATGTTGAGATAGTTTGGATAGCATAGGGACTCAACCATACATATACATGTATCCATTTCCCCCCAGAACATATTTTATTATTACAAGTGAAATCAAAAGGGTAACACAAAGGCAGTAGGATAACTGAATAGGTAGAAGGTCAGTGAAATATACTAGGCCAATCTCTGACCACTGTTCAAATAAACAGAATAGCGCAGGACTCTCTCAAGCAAATGTGGCACAAAGAAAACTTCAAGAAGAACAAAAGTTTAGATATATTCTTTTTGCAATAAGTCTTTTTGCCTAAAATTAAGCTTGAAGTCATCTCTTTTATTCTAATATCTGTTTATAATCTCCCAAGGCTACTGATAAATTGTAATACTATAGACTGAATTAGAATTATAATGGCTAATTGTGAGTGTTTTGTTATGATTTGAATGGACCTGGTAGCTCAGATGGTAAAGAATCCACTTGCAATGTGGGAGACTTGGGTTTGATCCCTGGGTTGAGAAGATCCAGAAGAGGGCTTGGCAACCCACTCCAGTATTCTTGCCTGGAGAATCCCCATGGCAGGAGCCTGGTGGGCTACCATGGGGTCATAAAGAGTTAGACACAACTGAGTGACTAAGCATAGCACAGCACATATTATATTTGAAGGCCTCCCAGGTAGCACTCAGAGAAGGCAATGGCACCCCACTCCAGTGTTCTTGCCTGGAGAATCCCAGGGATGGCGGAGCCTGGTGGGCTGCCATCTATGGGGTCGCACAGAGTCGAACACGACTGAAGCGACTTAGCAGCAGCAGCAGGTAGCACTAGTGGTAAAGAACCCACCTGCCAATTCAGGAGGCATAAGAGATATGGATTCAATCCCTGGGTCGGGAAGGTCCCTTGGAGAAGGGCATGGCAACCCCCTCCAGTATTCTTGCCTGGGAAATCTCATGGACAGAGGAGCCTGGTGGGCTACATATAATCAATAGGGTTGCAAAGAGCTAGATGCCACTGAAGTGACTTGGCACACACACGTGCATATTATATTTGAAAACCATCCTGCAAGTAAAATTAAACAATTTCCCTTCTGAAATAGTAAAATTACATTAAATTCCAAAGAGATCATTTCCTAGATGTCTAAATGCTTGCTCTTTTCATTTTTGTGAAATCCACAAATTTAATCTGTAGCTATTACCTAGTATGGCTTAGAATATGCAAGTGGTGGGTAAGAGACTTCTAAGGTTATGGTGTTTGGACACTCCAGCTGTGGGCTGTAAAATCTTCTGCTTCATAGAGCATGGTAAATAAAAGCAAAGCATAAGGACAGAAATTTTAACCTTGGATATGCTTGCATTTTGTAGATTCCTTTATATACTAGTCTGTACAATTATTGGGATATACTCACTGTTCAGAAAACAGTGTTTAGTGGTGTTTAACATTAAAACAGTGTTTAACAGTGTTTAAAACAGTGTTTTAGACTTCTTTTAATTTATCAAAAGAAGTATTTCCTTTTATTGAGTAAAGAAAATTGTACACACCACAATAATCTGAAAACCTAGAGGCTCTAATCAAAGCACTCAAAACCTAAGAAATTAAGGAAACTATATGGAAAATTTAATCAATCCCAGGATTTATATTTCTATGGACAGCAGGTAGTTGTGCATTCTCATTTAAGTTGACGGTTTCTGTTGTTTAATTGAGTGTTTAGATGATTTGCTTTAATTACTAATAGTGTTGGGTTTAAACCCAGAATCTTGCTGGTTATTTTTATTTATTTCATCTCTTCTGTGTTCCATTTTCCTTTTTTCTTTCCTTCTTTCCTTTCCTTTATTTTTATTTTTACTTTCTTTATTGAAGTATAGTTAATCAAAAATGTGTTAGTTTCAGGTGTACAGCAAAATGATTTATAAATTAAGTTCTTTTGTACCATTTTTTAGATTCCATGTATAAGTGATATCATATATTTGTCTTTGTCTGAGTTAGTTCACTAAGTATGATAATCTCTAGGTCTCCACTTACTGCTTCAAATGGCATTATTTCATTCTTTTTTTTTATAGCTGAGTAATATTCTATTGTGTATATATATATGTGTGTATATACACATGTATATACCACATTGTCTTTATTCAGCTGTTGATGGTCATTTAGGTTGTTTAGACGTCTTGACTATTATAAATAATGCTTCTGTGAACAGTGGAGCACATGTGTCTTTTTAATTAGAAAGTTTTTGTCTTTTCTGGATATATGCTCAAGGGTGCTAGAGCATATGGTAACTCTATTTTTAGGTTTTAAAGGACCCTCCATACTGTTCTCCATAGTGACTGCACCAATATACATTCCCATCAACTATGTAGGAGGGTTTCCTTTTCTCACATGCTTTCCAGCATTTATTATGTGTTTGTAGACTTTTTACCAATGGCCATTCTGACTGGTGTGAACTGATACTTCATTGTAGTTTTAATTGGCATTTCTCTAATAATTAGTGATGTTGATCATGTTTTCACATGCTGCTCGGTCATTTGTATGTCTTCCCTGGAGAAATGTCTACTTAGATCTTCTGCCCATTTTTTGATTGGGTTGTTTGTTTTTTTTTTTTTTTTTTTTTTTGAAGTTGAGCTGTATAAGCTGTTTGTGTATTTGGAAATTAAACCCTTGTCAGTGGCATCATTTGCAAATATTTTCTCCCATTCTGTAGGTTGTCTTTTTGTTGAGTTTATGGTTTCCTTTGTTGTGCAAAAGCTTTCAAGTTTAATTAGGTCCCATTTGTTTATTTTTGCTTTTATTTCCATTACTCTAGGAGACGGATCCAAAAAATTACTGTTGTGATTTATGTCAAAGAGTGTTCTCTGTTTCCCCCAGGAGTTTTATAATATCTAGTCTTACACGTAGGTCTTTAATTCATTTTGAATTTAATTTTGTATATGGTGTTAGCGAATGTTCTGATTTCGCTCTTTTACATGTAGCTAGCCACTTTTTTTGGCACCACTTATTGAAGTCTTCCCTTCTTTTGATTATTTTTTTATTACTCCATTTTATCTCCAGAAATGATTTAATACCCCTGATGTCTGTACCTTTGCCCCTCCCATACCCTGTCATGGGCAACCACTCTAGTATATTTGCTATCGGTCCTCAAATATACACATGTGCCTCCTGGAGAATCCCAGGGACAGAGGAGCCTGGTGGGCTACCATCTATGTGGTCGCACAGAGTCGGACACTACTGAAGCAACTTAGCAGCAGCAGCAGCAGCAACCTTGTAAATGAACTTTACATGCTTGTGTTTTTAAATTATCCAAATGACATCCTGTAAAATAATACTTTATACATTTTAACATACTTAAAGTATATTTTAGAAGACTTTAATATACTTCTTTTTTATTTTTAGTGGTTGCTCTAGGGTTTACAGTATACATTTTTAACTTATGATAGTCTGCCTTCAAATGATACTATATTAATACCACTCCATGAGTGTAAGGATCTTACAGCAGTTTGCTTCCATCACCCTCCTCCTGTTGGTCTGAGTATTGTCACTAATGTGTTATAAATCCCACAAACACTGCTGTTATTTTTGCTTTAAACAGTCTATGATCAAAAGATTAAAAATGAGAAAAATGTTTTTATATTTACCTGTATGTATGTATATATATATATATATATATATATATATATATACACACATATGCGCACACATATGTTGCTCCTTGTTCCTTTGCGTAGATTATTGTTTTTATCAGATACCATTTTCCTTCTGTCTTCTCTAGAACTTCCTTTAACATAACACACAGATCTGTAAATGAACTCTTTCGCTTTTTGTTGGTCTGAAAAAAGTCTTTATTTCATCTTTTTTTTGGAAGATTTTCTTCTAGATATATAATTTCATGTTAACAGAACTCTTTTCCCTTCAGCGCTTTGAAGATGTCATTCACTGTCTTAGATCTCTGATGAAAAATCTGTCATTCATTCTTATCTTTCTTCCTCTGTATATATCTTTCTCTGGTTGTTTTTAAGATTTTATTTTCTGTTTTGTTGTTTCTCATCAGTTTGTTTATCATATTCTCTGGTGTGGTTTTTATGTTTATCTGTTTGTGGTTTGTTGAAATTCTGACTCTGTGGGCTTAGAGTTGTCATCAAATTTGAAAAGAATTTCATTGGTTATTTCTTCAAATACTTTTCTGTTCCTCTCTGCCTTAGTGGAACTCTAATTATGCATGTGTCAGACTGCTTGATATTGTGACTTTTTTATATTCTGTCCAAAAATTTTATGCATCTCTGCTTTTCAAACTCTAATCTCAGTGGAATCACTGCACTCTGTTTAGGCTTCTTTCTCTAAGGGCTTCCCTGGTGGCTCAGTGGTCAAGAATCTGCCTGCCAATGCAGGAGACACAGCTTCGATCTCTGGGTCAGAAAGATCCCCTGGAGAAGGGAATGGCAACCCACTCCAGTGTTTTTGCCTCAAGAATCCCATGGACAGAAGAGCCTGGCGGGCTACACTCCATGGGATCACAAAATAGTTGGACACAACTTAGTGACTAAACAACAACAGCTCTGAGCCATAGCATAGACCTGTTTCCAAGTGGTGATCTGGAGCAACTGAAAGGCTCACCTGGTTTGTTGCCCTTCACTCAGAGATCAGAGACCCATGCTCTGAAAAACCATGGTTCGTTGATTTTTTGTTTTGTTTTCCTACTTATATATGGCAAGAGGCGATTCACACAGCAATTAATCCTTCACAGGCAGAAGTTCCCCCTGCTTTATTTTTGATCAATTCATAAAATTCTTTTAAAAAACTAATTTTTCATAATAAAAATTAGAATATATGAGTATCATGAACAAACTGTATTGCATTTAGGATAAAATCCAGCATGCTTTCTCTAACATAGAGGCCCTGCATGATTTGGCCCCTTCTTTCCATTCTAGGTGTCCCTTTTACTACTCTTTCCTCCACTCAAACACTCCAATGATACTAGAGTATTTTATTCCTCCAATCTACCGTGCATGCTCTTGCCTCTACCTGGCAGGATTCTCCCAGTCATCTCTTGAGTACCTCTTTGTCATTGTTTACATGCAGGCTTGAATGCCACTTACTGAGTGGTTCTTTTTTTCTTTTTTCGCATGACTTGTGTGTGTGAAAAAATTAGGTTTTCTTGTTATATTGTGTCATAGTATCCTCTAGTTTTCTTTTACAGCACTGAACATAATTTTTAGTTATATTTTTATTTGTATGCATTTCTTTTTATTTGAAGGATAATTGCTTTACAGTGTTCTGTTGGGTCTGCTACACAACAGTGTGAATCAGCCATAAGTATATATATATCCCCTCGCTTTTGAGCCTCCCTCCCTCCCGCCCTGTATACTTATTTTTAATTGTCCATCTGGCTGATAGACTTTAAGCTCCAAGAGGGCAGTGAACTGGCTATTTTGTGTATCTGTAGGATGCAGAGCCTGTATCCTACACTCTGGCATATAGTAGGTACTCAACAAATAATTGTTGGCTTTCTGTAGCGCAAACTGGGTAACAGTGAATTCTGTACCTTGCAGGACATGGGATGACAAATAAGCTCATTTTTCTTTAATTCCAGTAAGATACTTAAGTGTCACAGCACCTCTACTTTGTTATTATAATGTCCTAAGAAACTGGATGTGAGGGGTAAAAGCAAAAGGAAATGTCACTTAGGTATTTCCATGCTTTCTGTATTTATCACTGTTAGTTGCTGTAATCCTATGGTTTTAAAAGTATAGTACAGAAAATCTGCCACTAACATTCTGAAACATTTTCTCACTTAAAAATAAGGGCTATTGCTCTTAGTTGTTATAAGACATTACAATTATAGAAAATTTGGAGAGTAAAGAAAAGTTTTCTGAAAGTTTCCTTGTTGTCTCTTGGTCTCCTTTGTTGCTTCATCAACCTCTTCCCATCTTGTTTTGGTGTGGGCTGCAGATTTTAGCCTTGACTTTCTTCTTCTCTTTGAGACTCTTTCCTTAGACTATTACCCATGCCCTTAATTTCTCTTTCATATGTGTATATGTGTGTGTGTATAAAATGTTTTTTAGTGTGGTAATTGACATATGTGGGCTTCCCTGATGGCTCAGCTGGTAAAGAATTCACCTAAAATGTGGGAGACCTGGGTTTGATCCCTGGGTTGGGAAGATCCCCTGTTTACCCACTCCAGTATTCTGGCCTGGAGAATTACATGGGCTGTATAGTCCATGGGGTCACAAAGAGTTGGACACAACTGAGTGACTTTCACTTTCACTTTCTTTCAATTGACATATGTACACTGCTATGTATTAAGTAGATGGCTGGCCAGGGCCTACTGTATAGCACAGAGGAAAACAAGGAAGGTACAATCTGTTTGTAGGACATATATTAAGTTAATCTTAAAAATTCATTCCAGCATACATTAGTTAAGACAAATGTGTATTTTTAATCATAGTATTTGCTCTAGACTCCAACCTCATGTATCCATTGGCAACATGACACCTCTGTTTAGAGATCAGACCTGTGTCCAGAAACACATACATCATCAGTCTTCTAGACTCATTCCATGTCTATTTCAGTGTCTGATACAACCACCTGCCTAGGTGTCCAATCCCAAAACATAGACCTTATCATGAGTTCCTCTTTCTCCTTCCTCATAGCTCTATCACTTTAACCAGTTCTGCCACTTTAACCAATCAAATACCTTTGTGTCAGTCTTTGTCTCCATCTCCATTGGCTGAGCTATAACCATCTCTCACCTAGATAACTGTTCCAGTCCCTGACTGGTCTCTTTCATCATTCTTACTTCCTTTCTTTCATTCTGCACACTGCAGCCAGACAAATCTTTGAAAAATACACATTTTAACTCTGCCCAGAACTCTTCAATGGTTTCCCACTGATGTCACAGTAAAGATAAAAAAAGTCCTAGTCTATTAACTACATAAAGCCTCCACCCATTGTTCCTGTACTTTCTCTTTTGCTCTTTTTATTCTTTGCAATTATGCTAGATTTTTTAAAATTAATTTTTATTGAGGTATAGTTGATTCACAGTGTTGTGTTAGTTTCTGCTTTGTAGCAAAGTGAATCAGGTATACACACACACACACACACACACACACACACACACATAACCACTGTTTTTAGATTCTTTTCCCACATAGGCCATTACATAGTGTTGAGCAAAGTTCCTTGTGCTGTACACTAGGTTCATATTAGTTGTCTGTTTTATATATGGTGGTGTGTATATGTCAGTACCAATCTTCCAGTTATCCTTCTTGCCCCCCTTTCCCCCTTGGTAACCACAAGTTTGCTTTCTACATCTGTGACTCCTGTTTTGTAAATAAGTTGACTTGTAACATTTTTGTAATAGATTGCACATATAAATGATATATTTCTTTTTCTCTCTCTGACTTACTTCACTCAGCATGACAGTCTCTAGGTCCATCCATGTTGCTGCAAATGGCATTATTTCATTCTTTATTATGACTGTGTAATATTCCATTGTATATGTATACCACATTTTATTTATCCTTTTCTCTGTTGATGGACATTTAGGTTGCTTCAATGTCCTGGCTATTGTAAATAGTGCTGCAGTGAACATTGGGGTGTATGTATCTAGAATTTTGTCAAGTCTTAGAATGTGCATGCTCTTTCTTTCCTTATAGGTATTGTATGTGCTGTTCCCTCAGCCTTAAGCACTCATCCTCCTAAACTTTGGTCTGTTTGATTCCTGTCTATATTTCAACATCTTAATACAAGCCTTCCTTGAGTCTCAAATGGGTTTCCTTGTTTCATGCTTTTATGGCACCTCACACCTCTTCTTTATGGCACCTCAAAACAATTGTAACGATTATTAATTTTAAGTTAGTTATGTCCTTCTCTTACTAGAATGTGAGCTTTCTGAAAGCAAGGCTGTGCCTATCTTATTCTTCATTAACACTGGTGCCTAACATCCTGTTTTGAATAAAATAGATAGTAAATATTTTTGGATGGAAAGATCCTTTGAAAAAATTTCTGGCAAAAGAATCAGTGTTCCCTTCTGATTGTTGGGCCCTGTTATCTATATTTAAAATGGGTGGCTCAATCATAGATTGAGGACAAAGGATGCACTAAAACAGACATGGGAAAACTGGCTACATACAGTTGAAAGTTTAGGAGAGTATAACTGAGTTTATGTAGGATGTCAGGGACTCTGTTTATTCCTAGCCATGAATGGTTTTTGGCATGGGCAAAAGTGTATTCTCTGAATCAACCTGCCAACTTGATAATGGAAGAGAAATTAATAAAAAAAAACATACCACTGGACATAGGTCACATTAACCTAGAGATCTGGCTAAGAATAAACTTTGTAATTTGCAGGCAGTAGTCATTATTGTGGGCTATTCTGCAGGATTCAGGATAGACAGAAACTGTCCCAGATACCCATGCTTTGCAAGTTAAGTGTCTATAGTAGGGAGAAAGGAGGTTGTAGGACCTGAAAATTTTTTAACGCACTTGAGCAATAAATATGTATTGAGTATCTTATATGTGCCAGGTGCTAGTGATTCCATGGTGTTCTAGACAGGCATTAAATAAATACACAAGGTTTTGGATAATAGAAAATTTATGTCAAATGAAAGTTGCTCAGTTGTGTCCGACTCTTTGTAACCCCATGGACTGTACAGTTTATGGAATTCTCCAGGCCAGAATACTGGAGTGGGTAGCCTTTCCCTTCTCCAGGGGATCTTCCCAACCCAGGGATTAAGCCCAGGTCTCCTGCATTGCAGGCAGATTCTTTACCAGCTGAGCCACAAGAGAAGCTCAAGAATACTGGAGTGGGTAGCCTATCCCTTCTAGAGGATCTTCCCAACCCAGGAATCGAACCAGGGTCTCCTGCATTGCAGGTGGATTCTTTACCAACTGAGCTATTAGGGAAGCCCTATGTCAAGTTTTATAAATATAATAGTCTAAGTGCACAAATTAATATAACCTATAATAAAGGTATCAACCAAACCTGTCTTGTGCTGGGCCTGTGGTCTGCTCAAGATTTATAGATACACATAGTACGGTAAAAGGGGAGGAAGGCAGAATAACATGCTCCAAGATGTACATATTTGTAGATTTGATGATTATCAAAATTGTTAATTTCTATGTTGATACCAGAGGAGAAATTCTAGGAAAACATTTCTTGCTTATGGCTTGTCTGATGGAGACTTTTATTTCAGAGATAAGACTCAGTTTCAGCCTAAATGCCAGCTTTAATTTAACAGTGTAGTTGCCTAGAGTCCTGTGTTGAGAAGGATTCTGAGACCATGTCTAGGCTTAAGATGTAGAACACTGTTATTGAAATATTTGACATAGCCGAGGATGTAGTTATGGAAGCTCTCATGTCATAAATTGGTTTTCCTTGTTCCATGTGATCGCAAAACTTACCTTTTTCATCCTCAGTAATTAAAATTGATTATTTATTTTATTCAACAAATTATAATGTTATTGCATTAAAAATGCCATGTCTCTGTTTTGGAACAATATTGCAAAATGCTACATTTTCTGATTTTTCCTCATTAAATCCTACTGAATATAATCTATTCAATTTAATTAAATACTGAAGGTAGACTGAAAACTCTCAACTCATTTGGACCTCAGGATTAGAAATAATGCAAAATTCACAGATCCTAGTAAATTGTTATCAAACAGAGAATATTTTCATTGCAGGATTTGGGCTACCCTGAACTAACAATTGTATTTTGGTACATATTCTAGTGGCTCGGATGGTAAAGAATCCTCCTGAAATTCAGGAGAACTGGGTTCGATCTCTGGGTTGGGAAGATCCCCTGGAGAAGGGAACGGCTACCTGCTCCAGTACTGAGGCCTGGAGAATTCTGTGGACTGTATAGTCCATGGGGTTGCAAAGACACAACTGAGTGATTTTTCACCTTCACTGTCACCTATTTTAAACCTCTGTGGCAACAACAGCCAACATTAAAGTATATCATTGTGATGTGGCAGCTGTTAGAATAAATATGGGAAAATATAGAAAAAAAAAAAGTCCCAGAGTGTATCTGTGCATATATAATCACCTCTCTCTACTTATTTTGTCTTCATTTTCCTCTTTCCTCTCCTTCCTTCCATTGTCATCCCAGCTAAGTCACACCAGAGTTTTCTTGTTTTTCACTGAGAATCATGGTTCTTTTCCCTTTTGTATTTAGTGATTGGATTCTGTTATGGGTCAATGACTGTTAAAGAGAGATGCCCTCACTTTCTTCTTTTGTGACTGTTTAATCCTTTTCTTATCTTCAGTCATCTTATACTTGGTAGCTTATGCTTATTCAGCTTACACCCTCTTTCTTCTTTTTGTCCACTGCTTGCACTGAAGTATGGCTGTTTTGCTTCTGACCTTTACATGGGGGGATATAATTGGACAGTCTCCAAAGGCAGATGAATCTATGTGAAGTGATCTTTAGACTAACCTTCAAATGTCTCTTGAAGGTTGGGAAATTGACTAGTATATCTTGGCACCAGGAGCATTTTCCTAACCTACTTCATGAGCCATATTGAGCTCTAACTGCTTCATTTGATTTGAGACCCTTTTCTTCAACACTTTCTGAAGGTGCTTAAGGTAATGGAATGGAATGAGTTAGGATTGTTGTGTACCATTTCTTTATCTAATTTGCTGTCTTTGTCATGGACCTGGGTAAGATTCTGACATTGACTATGCTTCTGGCATTCAGAAATGGGATACAGCATTATGCTAGCAGTCCAATTTGAATCCCCCGAGTTACTAACTTCAGTACGCTGTACTTCAAACATCTTTCCCATGTGTTATTATGGTGGCACCCTTATGTCCTGTTGCTGCTTCAAGAATTATAGAGAATTCTCATTCTCACTGGACTGCAAACTATCAGGAGATAGAGACAGCATCTTGCTATTTCTTTGTGACCCCTAATGCCACACTACTAACACAGAGTAGGTGCTCAAGAAATTTCGGTTGAATGAATAAAAATAATACAAAGCTATTTTAATTTAAAGTAGTATATAAATGTAACAAGCACCATTTCTACAACCTTCCTGTCCCAAAACACAGCACAGAAATTTGCAGTCAGTGCTGTCAATTTTCCATAAACTTATAAGAATCATTTTTGGACTTGTGATTCTATATGTGGTTACCTTTCTTTCAATTTCTACCTTTTCTTCTCTTACCTGCCCCTCAGATAGCATTAGGACCTATTATACAGGCTGATATGGAAAGAGATTGCATCTTTGCTCATTCAAAGGATAGTGCTGATCTGGACAAATGAAGTGAATCCTAGAAGTGTTTATTTAGGATGACATTGCTTGAGATGATATCACATAGATCTCGTTAATTCAATGAATCTTTGTTTTTATTTTTTTGAGGAGAAACAAAGGGATTTTTTTTTAAATCACAAATGAAAAGAGACAATAGTAAAAGTTGGGACACATGACTTTCCTTATAAGTAGGTATGTGTCTGCACACTCAGCCATGTCTGATCCCTTTGCGGCCCCATAGACTATAGCCTGCCAGGTTCCTCTGTCCGTGGAATTTTCCAGGAAAGAATACTGGAGCAAGTTGTCATTTCCTTCTTCAGGGAAACTTCCTGACCCAGGGATTGAACCCATGTCTCTTATTCCTCCTGCATTGACAGGAAGGTTCTTTACCACTAACACCATGTAGGAAGCCCCATATAGCAGGCAATTAATTGCATAAATAGTTCGGAAATGGCATCATTACTGCAAAACCTGGCCTTTTCTTTACCTCCCCTTGTCTGCCATCCATCATATGGGTGTCACAGTTTCTGCAAGGAATTTGTGCTTTATGTTTTCTCTTAGGACATCATCTAAAAATGTAGTTACTATGAATATGGATAAATTACCTAATTTCTTTCTGCAACATGTAGCATAACATTAATTCACACTACAGCATTAAAGACACCTGTTAAAAGGGTTTAAACAAATTTTTTTTGAGTATAGTTGTCCTTTTCATTATAGGGGACAGGAATGAAAAAGCAGTAAGTCAAGAAATACCTGAAGTAACAGGTACATTTGGCCTTGGAGTACAGAATGAAGCAGGGCAAAGGCTAATAGAGTTCTGCCAAGAGAATACACTGGTCATAGCAAACGCCCTCTTACAACAACACAAGAGAAGACTCTACACATGGACATCACCAGATGGTCAACACCAAAATCAGATTGATTATATTCTTTGCAGCCAAAGATGGAGAAGCTCTATACAGTAGCAAAAACAAGACCAGGAGCTGACTGTGGCTCAGATCATGAACTCCTTATTGCCAAATTCAGACTTAACTTGAAGAGAGTAGGGAAAACCACTAGACCCTTCAGGTATGACCGAAATCAAATCTCTAATGATTATACAGTGGAAGTGAGAAATAGATTTAAGGGATTAGATCTGATAGACAGAGTGTCTCATGAACTATGGATGGAGGTTGGTGACATTGTACAGGAGACAGGGATCAAGATCATTCCCAAGAAAAAGAAATGCAAAAAACAAAATGGCTGTCTGAGGAGGGCTTACAAATAGTTGTGAAAAGAAGAGAAGTCAAAAGCAAAGTAGAAAAGGAAAGATATACCCATTTGAAGGTAGAGTTTGAAAGAATAGCAAGGAGAGATAAGAAAGCCTTCCTCAGCAATCAGTGCAAAGAAATAGAGGAAAACAGCAAAATGGGAAAGACTAGAGATCTCTTCAAGAAAATTAGAGATACCAAGGGAACATTTCATGCAAAGATGGGCTCGATAAAGGACAGAAATGGTATGGACCTAAGAGAAGCAGAAGACATTAAGAAGAGGTGGCAAGAATAACAGAAGAATTGTACAAAAAAGATCTTCATGACCCAGATAATCATGATGGTGTGATCACTCACCTAGAGCCAGGTATCCTGGAATATGACGTCAAGTGGGCCTTAGAAAGCATCACTATGAACAAAGCTAGTGGAGGTGATGGAATTCTGGTTGAGCTATTTCAAATCCTGAAAGATGATGCTGTGAAAGTGCTGCACTCAATATGCCAGCAAATTTGGAAAACTCAGCAGTGGCCACAGGACTGGAAAAGGTCAGTTTTCATTCCAGTCCCTAAGAAAGGCAGTGCCAAAGAATGCTCAAACTACCGCACAATTGCACTCATCTCACACACTAGCAAAGTAAGGCTCAAAATTCTCCAAACCAGGCTTCAACACTACATGAACTGTGAACTTCCAGATGTTCAAGCTGGTTTTAGAAAAGGCAGAGGAACCAGAGATCAGATTGCCAACATTTGCTGGATCATCAAAAAAGCAAGAGAGTTCCAGAAAAAACATCTACTTCTGCTTTATTGACTATGCCAAAGCCTTTGACTGTGTGGATCACAATAAACTGTGGAAAATTCTGAAAGATATGTGAATTCCAGACCACCTGACCTGCCTCTTGAGAAATCTGTATGCAGGTCAGGAAGCAACAGTTAGAACCGGACATGGAACAACAGACTAGTTCCAAAGAGGAAAAAGAGTACGTCAAGGCTGTATATTGTCACCGTGCTTATTTAACTTATATGCAGAGTACATCATGAGAAATGCTGGACTGGATGAAGCACAAGCTGGAATCAAGACTGCTGGGAGAAATATCAATAACCTTAGATATATAGATGACACCACCCTTATGCCAGAAAGTGAAGAAGAATTAAAGAGCCTCTTGATGAAAGTGAAAGAGGAGAGTGAAAAAGTTGGCTTAAAGCTCAGCATTCGAAAACTAAGATCATGGCATCCAGTTCCATCCCTTCATGGCAAATAGATGGAGAAACAGTGAAAACAGTGGCAGACTTTATTTTTGGGGGGCTCCAAAATCACTGAAGATGGTGACTGTAGCCATGAAATTAAAAGACACTTGCTCCTTGGAAGAAAAGTTATGACCAACCTAGATAGCATATTAAAAAGCAGAGATATTACTTTGTCAACAAAGGTCCGTCTAGTCAAGGCTATGGTTTTTCCAGTGGTCATGTATGGATGTGAGAGCTGGACTATAAAGAAAGCTGAGCACCGAAGAATTGATGCTTTTGAACTGTGGTGTTGGAGAAGACTCTGGAGAGTCCCTTGGCCTGCAAGGAGATCCAACCAGTCCATCCTAAAGGAAATCAGTCCTGAATATTCACTGGAAGGACTGATGTTGAAGCTGAAACTCCAATACTTTGGCCACTTGATGCGAAGAGCTGACTCATTGGAAAAGACCCTGATGCTGGAAAGATTGAAGGCGAGAGAAGGGCATGACAGAGGATGAAATGGTTGGATAGCATCACCAACTTGATGGACATGAGTTTGAGTGAACTCCAGGACTTGGTGATGGACAGGAAAGCCTGGCATGCTGCAGTCCATGGGGTCGCAGAGTTGGAAATGACTGAGTGACTGAACTGAACTGATAGTTGCTTTACAGTGTTGTGCTATTTGTATATATGTATCCCCTCTTTTTTGAATTTCCTTCCTGTTTTGGTCACCACAGAGAATTGAGTAGAGTTCCCTGTGCTATACAGTGGGTTCTCATGAGCTGTCTGTTTTATACATAGTAGTGTATATAAGTCATTCATCTCCCCATTCATCCCCCACTCCTTTCTAAAGTGGAGCACATTATACCTGAATATCTGGAATAAGGATGGGTTAATTGAGAGCACTGAGAGATAGGAACAGGTTAAAAAAAAAGTGAGTTTAAGAGTGGTGGAAAATGTTTATCTGTCTCTCTGTATTTATGTGGAGGAGCATGTTCATCCTAGTGGTGAAAACTGGGGGAAAATCAAAGTAGGTAAACATTGGAACAGCCTTGGGCCAGAGATGCCTGGGGCATGATTATCAAAGGAGTGTTAGGGAGACTCCTGCTAGACAGGAGTGTCAGTGACCATCTATTCTGCTCTTGTGATTTGGAAGGGATACCAGTGAGTATGTTTTGAGGTGCACTTATTTTCTTCATGGTTCAGGCTATATAAAAAAAATATTAGTAATATACTAAATAATCTCTTGTTGATCAGTCATCTCTTCTTTTCATTCACCTATTTTATTTTCATGTGGCAGCATCTGTCAGAGCTCCTCTTTTCTACAAGGAAGAGCATTAACATTCATCACCAGGTATCTGTTAGGTGACAGGCACTATGGTGAGCATTTTAGTATCATGTTTCTTACTCCTGACAACAACTGTGATGGAGCTTCCTCCCACTGTACAGACAAAAAAACAGATACAGCATGCCTGCCCCAGGCTGTAAAGTGGGTGAGGGATAGTGTTGGGCTACATCTTTCTCACCCCACCATGGCCATGCAGAAAGCAGAAGTTGATGTAAAATAAAATGTATTTTTTTTTCAGGCTATGAATTTGCAAACTTTCCATAAAAACACCGTTTCTAATTTCTAAAATGTACTATTCATCTTTCTCTTCCTTATAACCATTCTGTAGCCTTTGATTTTGTAGACTTGGGTCATTTCTACCCTCATCCTTTTTTCTCTCTGTGTGATGCTGTTTATGTATGGACCACATTTTCTGGCCCTTTTTCTTTTGGCTTTCTCTGGGCCTTCCCTAACTCCAGTATATTTTTCTTTAAATTGTGGCAACTTGTTTGTTATTGTTGCTCAGTCACTAAGTTGTGTCTGACTCTCTGCGACCCCATGGACTGTGGCACCCCAGGCACTCCTGTCCATCACAGTGGAGCAATACGAACAAACTCCTTTCTGAAGTTTGCTCATATTCATGTCCTTTGAGTCAGAGATGCCATCTAACCATCTCATCCTCTGTTGCCTCCTTATCACTTTGCCTTCAATCTTTCCCAGCATCAGAGTCTTTTCCAATGAGTCAGCTCTTTGCATTAGGTGGCCAAATATTGGAGCTTCAGCTTCAGTAACTAGAACTGTAAAAAAAAAAAATGTTTACTGATGCATGGGATGATGATCTTTATTTTGTTCCAGTACCTGACCATGATGCCCAGAATACTGTTACCTTTTTGACTTCAGCAGCAGTTCTTTTTTTTTGAAAACATAAAAGATTACAGATGATACCCAACAACCTCAGGTCCTCTCAGACCTTGGGTACTCCAGCATACATTTTTACAATAGTATTACCATGTTTGTCCATTTGCCCTCCCTTCCTGCTTCTCCAGTCCCAGCTCCTATCACTCAGCCTCTCACCCAATGTACTCCAGCCATGCTGGCTTTGTTTTAGTTTCTTGTAGTTGCCAAGTTCCTATCATGGGCTGTTTGCCCACACTATGCCCTTTGCCAAGACTGCCCACCATCATGCTAGCTCTTACTCATCTTTTAATTTTAGATTAGATATTGTCCTCACATCTTGTACTTCTCCTTCATAGCATCTCTGATACCACATTTGCAAGTAAATTGTTACTGATGTGTTTATTTGGTTAAAGTCTATCATCTTGAAGCTTCACAAAACAACTTTAAGAGGGCTGGGATTCCCTTAGTCACCTAGGTAGCTTCAGTGCCTAGCCTAGTATTTGATACCCGGTGAAAATGAAGTCTTTCAGTCATGTCCTACTGTTTGTGACCCCATGAACTGTAGCCTGCCAGGCTCCTCCAGCCATGGGATTCTCCAGGCAAGAATACTGGAGTGGGTTGCCATTTCCTTCTCCAGGGGTTCTTCTTGACACAGGGATCGAAACAGGGTCTCCCACACTGCAGGCAGACTCTTGATACCCAGTAAGAGGTCAATAAATGTTTGCTAATAATGAATAAATTAAGGAAGGAAGAGGTGGGAATACCAAACCACCTGATCTGCCTCCTGAGAAATCTGTATGCAGGTCAAGAAGCAACAGTTAGAACTGGACATGGAACAACAGAATGGTTCCAAATAGGAAAAGGAGTACATCAAGGCTGTATATTGTCACCCTGGTTGTTTAACTTATATGCAGAGTACATCATGAGAAACGCTGGGCTGGAAGAAACACAAGCTGGAATCAAGATTGCCGGGAGAAATATCAATAACCTCAGATATGCAGATGACACCACCCTTATGGTAGAAATTGAAGAAGAACTAAAGAGCCTCTTGATGAAAGTGAAAGAGGAGAGTGAAAAAGTTGGCTTAAAGCTCAACGTTCAGAAAACTAAGATCATGGCATCTGGTCCCATGGCTTCGTGGCAAATAGATGGGGAAACAATGAAAACAGTGTTTAATTTTTTGGGGCTCTGCAGATGGTGACTGCAGCCATGAAATTAAAAGACACTTGCTCCTTGGAAGAAAAGTTATGACCAACTTAGACAGCATATTAAAAAGAAGTTATGACCAACCTACACAGCATATTAAAAAGCAGAGACGTTACTTTGCCAACAAAGGGCCATCTAGTCAAAGCTATGGTTTTTCCAGTAGTCATGTATGGATGTGAGAGTTGGACTATAAAGAAAGCTGAGTGCCAAAGAATTGATGCTTTTGAACTGTGGTGTTGGAGGAGATTCTTGAGAGTTCCTTGGACTGCAAAGATATCTAACCAGTCTATCCTAAAGGAAATCAGTCCTGAATATTCATTGGAAGGACTGATGCTGAAGCTGAAACTCCAATACTTTGGCTACCTTATGTGAAGAACTGACTCATTTGAAATGACCCTGATGCTGGGAAAGATTGAAGGCAGGAGGAGAAGGAGATGACAGAGAATGAGATGGCTGGATGGCATCACCGATTCGATGAACATGAGTTTGAGAAAACTCCAGGAGTTGGTGATGGACAGGGAAGCCTGGTGTGCTGCAGTCTATGGGTTCGCAAAGAGTCGGACATGAGTGAGCGACTAAATTGAACTGAAGGAAGGAAGAAATTAACAAGCCTGTGGACATAGTTATGCCCATACTCTGGGTCCTGTGCTCTTTTTCGGCAAGGAGTTTATAGCTAACCTCTTTTGCAAATGATGTAGGTTTAGCATCACATCCGTCTTGGGCTTCCAGACTCTCAGGTCTTTTTAACAGGGTTCAGTGAAGCCAGGAGAGAATGAGAAATGAAATCAGCTACAGAAGCTGGCTCTGCGTGGGCAGCTTCCTGGTCCCTTGCAGTATACTGGGTGTACTAAGCTCAGGCACAGTCTGGGTAGGCAGCAGGCTCCAGAGCATATCTGATTTGGCAAGCAGGTCACCACAGTGGCAATTCCAGCTGCCAGAAGATGTTGGAAATTCAGAGAAGTGGCAACATTGTGGCTCTGGGTGTTCTCTCTGTTCAGACATATCCAAGCCAGGAGTTAGAGCCCTGTGAGCAGGCTTCTGTCTTCAGAGCTGGCAGGAGTGAGGCAGGATGTCAGGGTCACTGCCAGGTCCATGAACACAGGAAAGGAAACGGAGCTCTGGGCAAAGCAACTAAGGCAGAAGCCCAGGTTTTCCCGTTGATGGTGGGAGAGCACAGGCAGCTGGCAGAAGGGCCTACAGTTCAAAGGTTTCATGAGTGCCTTGAATTCCTTCCTGGCACCTGGAGCCTGAGGGGTGGACAGAAGGGAGAGTCTTACTGAAAAATGTCAGCCTGCGTGTTTAATTCCTGAGTGTTCTTCTAACTAGTTGTGAATTATAGGTGCTGAAAATGGCCTCTGTGGGAAGGAATATGCATTGCTATTTCAATAGCTTGTTGTTGTTGCTCAGTCATGTCTGACCTTTTGTGACCCCATGAACTGCAGCACGCCAGGCTTCCCTGTTCACTGTCTCCCAGAGTTTGATCAAATTCATGTCCATTGAGTCGGTGATGTCATCCAGCCATCTTTCTTCTGTTGCTCCCTTAATCTTTCCCAGCATCAGAGTCTTTTACAATGAGTTGGCTCTTCACATTACGTGGCCAAAGTATTGGAGCTTTAGCGTCAGCATTTGTCCTTCCAATGAATATTCAGGGTTGATTTCCTTTAGGAGTGACTGATTTGATCTCTTTGCTGTCCAAGGGATCCTCAAGAGTCTTCTCCAGCACCAACAGCTAATTCTTCTTTAATGACAATAATTTTATTACTATCAGTTTTCAGTTCAGTCGCTCAGTCGTGTCCGACTCGACTCTTCGCTGCAGTCGAGACCCCATGGACTGCAGCACGCCAGGTCTCCATGTCCATCACCAATGAATATTCTGGACTGATTTCCTTTAGGATGGACTGGCTGGATCTCCTTGCTGTCCAAGGGACTCTCAAAAGTCTCTTCCAACACCACAGTTCAAAAGCATAATTTTTTGGCGCTCAGCTTTCTTTATAGTCCAACTCTCACATTCATACACGACTGCTGGAAAAACCTCAGCTTTGACTAGATGGACCTTTGTTGGCAAAGTAATATCTCTGCTTTTTAACATTCTGTCTAGGTTGGTCATACCTTTTCTTCCAAGGAGCAAGTGTCTTTTAATTTCATGGCTGCAGTCACCATCTGCTGTGATTTTGGAGCCCAAAGAAATAAAGTCTGTCACCATTTTCATTGTTTCCCCATCTATTTACCATGAAGTGATGGGATCAGATCCCATGATCTTAGTTTTCTGAATGATGAGTTTTAGCCAACTTTTTCACTCTCCTCTTTCACTTTCATCAAGAGGCTCTTTAGTTCTTCGCTTTCTGTCATAAGGGTGGTGTCGTCTGCTATTCTACTTATCATCATTATTATCTTTTCTAAGTGAACACAGCTTATACATATTCACTTTCCCTTGACTCTTTATCACAACTCTGACTCTCAATGATTTATTATTTTTAGAACTTAGACCAAGTGTTGTCATTTCTGCCCACCAGGTTTACAGTGGGAATTCTTTTCAACAGCATTCATTAATGGGTTGGCTAATCTGCTAAAGCACCAAAGAATGGGGTGCTTATTTAAAGTATTGATATTTTTGTTTAATATGTGTGTGGAATTATTGGAATGTTAAAGCCTTAATATGCTATCATTGTTCAACACAGAGCTTGCTACCCTTTTTGTCTTCCCCACAAATACCCTAAATTTTACCTACCAAATTGAACCAGCTATGCTAATATCTATCATCTAGGACTTTCTGTGAAAGCAAAAGGCCATGTGTAACATGGCTAAAGTGTGGCTGCTAAATTTGAATTATATCTCTTTTCTCTGTTCTGCGTGTAGTTAATAAGTGTTTAATGCACATTAAGTTTCCAGGACTAATGTGCCTTCTAAGGAATAAGTATTAGCATAAAATGAAAGTAAACAAAGTGCCTTATTTTTTGGTGCTGAATTTTGCAAGACTGTCAGTATATCATCTACAGTGTACAAGGCATGGATAAAAATGGAAGAGTTAATAGCTTTATTCCCCACCCCCAAACCTCTTACCTCCAGCATTTTCATGCAGTTAAAAAATTTTTTTTTATTGAAGTATAGTTGATTTACAGTTCTGTGTTAGTTTCTGGTGTACAGCAAAATGATTCAGTTAAATGTATATTATATATATTTTCAGATTCTTTTCCATTACAGGTTCTTACAAGTATGCAGCTTTTTTTACATTTAAAATGTTATTTGTAAGATTTGTAGTAACAATTTGAAATTATTGCCTATTTTATTTTATATCTAGTAGCTTGTATCTCTTAATTCCCTTCCCCTACTTCTCTCCCCGCCCCCCCACCCCCGGCCACCATCCCCTTCCCCTCTGATAACTGCTAGTATGTTTTCTGTATCTATGAGTTTCTGTTCCTGTTTTGTTACATTCATTGAAATTTGTTTCATTTTTTTGGATTTAAGTGGAAAAATACAGTATGTGTCTTTCTCTGCATGCAGTTTTTGTTTTTTTAATTCAAAATTTAGTGCTCTCTATCAGTGAATTCAGGTATTAAGTATCAGTTCACCAGTCCAACTGACTTGATGTTATTCTGTGTATTAAAATTTGAGGACTAGGATTTTTAGGGCAGGGAGAAATAGATATTGCTCTCCAGAGACACCAACTGCTAAAATAAAGATTTGTTTGCCCTTTGTGCTTTTTTCTAGAACAACGACCAGACACTGACTCAGAGGGCGAGAAATATGGTAAGTCAGTCTGGGTGCTAAGTATTAAGTTTGTCTAAGAATGCTTTATGACAGTCTATTGCTAATACACGATTCTTTCAAACTCTAGGAATGCCTAATCTTTAGTTGATAAAGACTAATTGCTGATGAACACTTTTTGGGTTCTTTCATGTGGCTGATTTCTACCTCCTGAAGGAGTTCCCTCTCTTCAGAGTTATAAAAGAATCCCCGAGGAAGAACATCATATATCTACTATGTTTCCTGACCTCAGTTCATCCCATACATGTTGATTTCTTCTGGTCTTTCCATCCCAGTTTATGACTTTGACACGTGTCTTATTTACATCTTTTTCTGATCAAGATCTCCACTGTCAACCTTCTTGGATGTTTCATGACACCCTGAGTGTCTTAGCCAAGCCTCTTCATTTTGTAACACCTGATTTGCTCCTCAGTCAGCCCTTGATAGTCAAGTCTTGCTACTCCAAGGGTGGACCAACAGCCTGGGTGTTATCACCTGGGATTTTGTGAGGAATGCAGAATCTCAAGGCCTGCCCCTGACTTAATGAATCAGGATCTGCATTTTCACAAGATCCTCAGTGATTCATGCAAGTGAAAGTTTGAACCACACAGGCTTTAAAAACTGTTTTCCATGTATGCACTCCCATTGCCCCTGAGAGCTACAGATAAGTACTTTTCTGCTGTAACTTCCAATATCACTTGGGTTCCAAATCATCAACTAAAAAGATGAGCATATATGTACCTTCTTACCTCTATTCTCAAAGCCACTTTTTGGACTCTTGTATAATTTAATTTTACCTGTGTAGATTCTATTATTTATTATGCTGTATAGCATTTTATAGTTCTCAAATTTCCCTCACACAGATTTTATTTGATCACACATGGTCCTATGAAGTGGAAAGATAGGTAATATAATTTTTTGTAGAGGCTATATTATAAATTTCTAGTTGTGATTTTCTAACCTTAGGTTGGGAAAAGGTCTGTGTCAGAAGATATTTTTTTCCTACTTTACAGAAAAATAGAAGTCAAGCCTTTGGGGGCTACCAGAAATCAGTCAGTTATTCTGACTAAAAATGTATCATAATTCAAAATCGTGTTTTACTGCTCAGTATGATCAGTTTGGAGAAGGAAATGGCAACCCACTCCAGTATTCTTGCCTGGAGAATCTCCATGGACAGAGGAGCTTGGGAGGCTACAGTTCAAAGGGTTGCAGAGTTGGACATGACTGAGCAACTAAGCATGCATGTATGCATGATCAGAGTTACCTTTTCATTTGCAAGCCTTGTTTGTCTTCTTAATTAAAATAAAGTAATTTGCATCCATGCAAAATTTTAATAGAATTTTTAAATAAAAATAATATTCAATTCTTCAACCCTTTTTTATTAAAAAAAGAAAAAACCCATATATATATATATATATATATATATATATATATATATGTATATACCTATCTTTAACATTGTTAGTTTTATTTCTCAGAATAATTTCTACCTAATCTAATTTTACTTGGGTCAAATTATGTTTCCACAGTGTCAAAATGCCAGGGTTAGAATGTTCTGCTGTACTTTTAATAGCTACATTTTTTTCCTCTCAGTCAGGCTGTGAGTGTTAGCTAGAGCTGTAACAATGTAAAATTATTGCCATAAGTTTGACTTCAAGTGGAAATTCCAGAAAGCCTAGAGGCATCTTGCAGGGAGCAAATGTAAATTTAAAGGCAAAGGACACATTTTCTTCAGGCAAAACGTGTCAAATTGACTTCTAACTTCCTGGGAAAGAGTTCTCTCCTTACCTTGGAGCTTTTATTTCACTTGGCAACTCCAGCTGGCTTCCTTTCTCTCCATAGCATTGAGTGCCTCTTGGCACAGAATATTGCAATCTGCTATTCCACATCTACGTAAACAAGAGCCTTTGGAAGCAGGGACTGCTTACAAAATATGATTTCCTCACACTATTCAACAGGACACCCTTTATTTTAGCTTTTGATAGCTTGGTTTAAGTAACTGAAATGTATATATCTTGCATTATTAATTCTTGAAGTAGTTTGGACTTTGCCTGCCTACTCTTCCAGATTATTAATATTAAACATAGATAAAGGTGGCTATTCTGGAATGGCATTCATTTTATTTCCCAAATGTCTTTTTATTTTGACATTTTCTTGAGAATCAGGAAGGCTGAATGTCATGGATTTTAGAATACTACTTGGGTCTTTCGGAGGGTCGACATGACAACAACAGTAATAATAAAATATTTTCATAGCACTTACTAAGTGCTGGATACTGTTCTAATTGCTTTACGTATGTGAATTTACTTAATCTAGTCTTTGAGATTGGTTTCATTTCCCCAATTTTACAGTTGAGAAAACTGAGGCATAGAGAGGTTAAGTAACTTGCGAAAACTATCACAGTAAAAATCTGACACAAACTGCATAAAGGTTTCTATTTTAAAGAAGACATTGTAATTAAAAACCAACTTTTGATTTCCCCACCTTTGGAAATGAGGTGAGCCTGTAATTTGCCATTGACATATTCTTGTTGCCCATAAGTAGATAGAGAAGTTTGAAGTATTGATAAAAGTGGATCCAACTGGAAAACTGAAGTGATTTCTCCACATGGGACTGAGACCACAGCCTCAATCCCCTTTCCCAGTAGACTTCTTAGTTTAGATCTTCTTTATAGCACATGCAGGATATTCATTCATATAACCAGCATAACTGGTCATACTATAAGGAGTTCATGGGGACAAACTACATTCAGTCAAGATTTGTTAAACACTCTATTTCTTATTACTTAAACGGAAATTACATTTTCCCTCCCATTCCTGCTTCTGTCTCTGTCAGCACTGATTCCTTTCAATAGCCTCCCTCATTCTCACTCAGATCCCATGTCAAAGCTTCTCTTTCGAGTGGTACTCAGCTTCCTGTTTGATCTCTGCAGGAAACCAAGTTTCATCTCTGAATTTCAGTTCAATGTTCTGACTACAGCTGTATGTTACAATCTCTAGAAGGGTTGCTCTGGTTTGAATGTTATTCCTTCTGTCCCCTCTGTACAGTTTATGAGACTGACTCGGGTTTTCTAGTGGTTTTACATTCTCTCTACTTTGGATCAGAGCAGTGTGGGTAGGCTGTATTCTGCATTTTCAATCTCTTGATTTTTGGCAGTTGTAGGTATTTTTATTCAACAAGCATTTATTCAGGATCCATCATATGCCAGAGGTTTAGAGGTTGAAGGAACCTTGAGGATCATCTTCAGTATCTTCCTTTTATAGGTGAAGGGTTGAAGTTCAGAGGGTTTAAAGGGCTTCCCTCAGATTGTTAGTGCTGGGCCATGATTAGACCCGGATCTTAGAATCTGTGCTCCCTCAACACCACATTTTTCAGCCTTTACACTTTTAATTTGAGGGATATGGTTATTCTTAGACTTCCATAATATTCTTAAATTTCCCCTAAAAGCTTAAAAATATTAGCAAGTATCTCCTTGCTTTTGTAACCAGATAGATAGCTAGGATGCCTAATAAAGCAAAACTGGTTGCAAAATTGGACAGATCCCTATCTTATGTTTCCAGAGATTCATAATATATTTTTGAATATTACCAAGAGTTCCCACCCATTTATTTCTCTACTTGTGTAACTTCATGTTTGCATTTTATCCCAGTTTAGTTTGCTCTTGTAGGATAAGGTGAGAGCAAAGCACATTAGCACAAAGACAAGAGATGGGTACTCACTCTATAAATTGCATGAAAGGGGCACCTTTAGGCATTTATAAGCACACATCCTTGAATATTTTTGTAATGCTTGAGAATATTCTGATAAATATACTACCTGAGGCTAGTTGAAGAGATGAAAAAAGTAATAAAAGAGGGGAACTGTTTAAAGTAAAAGAAATTCCAATAAACAAATCCTTAAAACATTATACTCTTCTTTCTAAAATATTAATTTCAGATGTAGATAGGCATAAGTGTACATTATAGCCTATGCATACAAAGATCCCAGAAACTCTTTCTATTCTCCTGAAAATGAAGGAGACCCTACAGTGTTCATTTTTGAGCTTGATATTCTTTTCCAGATGACCAGGCCTGCCTTAACACCAGAGGGTGGAACACTGAGGAATATAATTTTTCTATTCATTGAAGAAAGCTCTTCAGTTAGAACCACTCTTAGCAGAAAAAAAAAGCTAAGCTACTCAATTTTATTTTTAAACATAGATAAATAGTATCTTAGCAGCTCAGAACTTGCTGAGAAAACTGGATTGCTTAAACGAGAAAGTGCAATTGAGGTTTGAGAATATGAGCTGGAAGCAGGACATGGCTAAACAACTAGAAAACTTCAACTGGAAACCTGGTAATTGGTTAACCTGTGCTTAGTGGCTCAGTCATGTCCGACTCTTTGCGACCCCACCGACTGTAGCCTGTCAGGCTCCTCTGTCCACGGGGATTCTCCAGGCCAAAATACTGGAGCAGGTTGCCATGCCCTCCTCCAGGGGATCTTCCTGACCCAGGAATCGGACCCGGGTTTCCCGCATTCCAGGTGGATTCTTTACCATCTGAACCACCAGAAAAGCCCATGTTAATGTAATAGTTATCAAATTATTTATTTTATACCAAAGTATATAAGTGGTAAGAAGACGGAAATGAATCACTCTTGCTTTCTTTGAATATTGTCCATAAAACCATAAGAATAAGAGAGATGTGTGCCTGCAAAGAAAATTTCCATTGAACTATAGTTTAGTATTGCTGACAGAGTTTAATGTGTATCTAACTGGTTGGTACACTTCATGTTCCATACATAAACCTCTTTGTTATAGGATAGACTGTGGCAGTGTGGAAACAGTAAACACCGGAAATGTTCTTATAGTTGCATATCCCTCAGGAAGCAGAATTCCTTTTAACAATAATAGATAATAATAAACAATAACAATGAACTTCTTGGAATACATTTTCAGGACATTTGATTTTGAGCATTCAAAATACCAATTTGTCCTGAATTTGTGAGTGTCATGTGTGTGTGTGCATTGGTGTGTATGTGATAGCATGTGAGAAAGGGAGAGCCAAAGTCAATGTTGTTATGATATCAAGTTACCTACTTAAAGTAGATTTTGCAAACACATCTTCCAGAAAAACTGAGTTGATGCCACCTAAGTCAGAGCTCATTAGGACTACAGAACAAATAATTACTCAAGTCAGTGATTATGATAAGAACCTTGACCTGATTGGTCAAATGGTCTTGTTAAATGTGATGCTTAGCAGGAGGCCTTCTTTTTTTCTTGGTTCCTCTGTAAGATAATTTTGGTTAAAGCAACATTTCCTGATACTACTGACATTTTACTCAAATACCTGGGTTAGTGATACACTAGCCTAAATAAATATTCAAAAAATTGTTAGTTATTTGTTAAACTTTTATAGACCTAGTTAAATACTTTTCTGCAAATGTAGAAATCAATGTATTCCTTAAGTACAGGAAACATGATGTCAAGGTGCAATGCAAAAAATTTGGCTTTTTATATAATTAACATCTTAAGCTGAATCTTAATTTTATAAAGTATACCATTGGCAAAGTAATCTCTATTGATACTTTAAATATACTAAATATGACATGCACGCTTATACTCATACCAGTTTCCTCTTTGCTTCACATATTCACTGCATTTTTTTTGTTTATAAAATAATTTATTGAAATATAGTTGATTTACAATGTGGTGTTGATTTCTGCTGTACAGCAAAGTGATTTATATATTTATACACATTTTTTTCCACACTCTTGTCTATTATGGCTTATCACAGGATATTGAATATAGTTCCCTGTGCTGTACAGTAAGGCTTTGTTGTTTATTTATCCTATATATAATAGTTTGTATCTGCAACCCCAACCTCCCCCTCCATAACCCAACCCCTGCAACCACAAGCCTATTCTCTATTTCTCTATTTACTACATCTTAATTTACACCATTTCAAGCATTTTTTCCCCCTAAAGAATCTGTTGGAGAACCTTGACTGCTCAAACTCATACCTGTTTTCTGTTCTGTTCTTCTCTTTGAATGTTTACTAAGTACTTAAACTTTGAATCAGGTACAGTGTCTCATATGAAATAAAGTAGCTCATAGAGTAAAAAGCTTTCAAAGAAACAGTCTAGAATTGTGGGTGTATGCATGTATGTTTGTGTCTGTTTATGAAGCAGAAAACTAGAAACAGATGAGTGTAAAAGTCATATTAAAATTTGTTTATTTTGGCTGCACAGGCTTTTCTCTAGTTTCAGCAAGCAGGGGCTACTCTCTAGTTGCGCTGCGTGGGTTTCTCATTGCAGTGGCTTCTCTTGTGGAGCAAAGGCTCTAGGGCTCATGGGCTCAGCAGCTGCAGCTCCCTGGCCCTAGAGCACAGGCTCTAGCTATGGCACATGGGCTTAGCTGCTCCACAGCATGTGGGATCTTCCTGGACCAGAGGTTGAACCCGTGTCTCCTGAATTGGCAGGAGGATTCTTTACCACTGAGCCACCAGGCAAGCCCCAAAGTCATATTAAATTTTAAAGTCAAGTTTGTTGTCCTTAAAACTTCTGAAGTTCTGGAGTGGGTTTTCTGGAAACAATGTGTGACATTACGTATTCAATCATACTTGTTGGTTTTTCTTTTTATTTATTTATTTATTTATTTGGCTGCATCAGGTCTTAGATGCGACATGTGGGATCTAATTCCCTGACCAGGGATCGAACCCAGGCCTCCTGCATTGGGAGCTCAGAGTCTTAGCCACTGGACCATCGGGGAAATCCCACTTGTTGGTTTTTCTAATGAGATTTGAGAACAGAGTTAAATTCAAATTAGTAAGAAAGATAAAACTAGCTGATCTGAATAAATCTCTAAGCTAGCTATCACCATATTTACACAGTGATTCACTGTTTCCTCGACACACTGAATTTCTTCATCCTAGATTTTTCTTTCTTCACCCACTGAGCCCAGGCTCTCACAAAAAGTCGGGCACGACTGAGTGACTGAGTGCTAGTTCTCCGAGTTCAGAGGTCCGGAGGCATTATATTTTTTGGAGTCAGTGAGTCAGGTTTTGGTGGCTGGAAGGGCGCCGGATGCTAAAGCCAAGAGAGGAAGGTGTAAAGGTGACCCTTTCCTTTCTCTCAAGTCTCACTAGTAAAGTAAAGGAAGGCAGAGTGAGTGGCATGGATGTGGGAATTAAAATTGAGCTGGCCTGTTAGGAGATCAGTGGGGAAGGAGAAGGACAATTTTTATTGAGGATCCATGATGTATTGGACATGTTACACATGGTATTTAAGGTAAAACTGTAATAATCATAATGCCTTCTCACATTTATGGAAATATCTCATACTTTTTATAAATGACTTCACATCATGATCTCACTTGATTTTTCAAGCCATGGCATAGGTAGTGTATCAACTGCATCCTTCCTTTTACAGAAACTAAGGTATGAAAGGGCAAAATTTGTTCAAAGTTACATACTGAGTCAGAGACATAGGATTGAATATAAACTTTGTTTTTCTGTTTCTTGTTTGACTCTCTACTACATCTTTTTTATGTTATAAAACCAACAATGTAGTTTTTAATTGTTTTATACAGCTGTCTTTTAAATCAGTTCAGAGCTTTTTATTTCTTCATATGCATCAACACTGGTTTTATTTTGGGAAATATTTTATTGTGGGAGATTTTTGTTTATAAAACAGAATATCATAATTTAAAAGTTTTAACTAAATATATATTGCTAAATAAATAAGCACATCTTACAAATCTCTCACTTACGACTCTAACCAATTATAGAGTGGGGAGGAGTGAACATTAGAAAGTAGATATACTTGTAATAACCTATAATGGAAAAGAACCTGAAAAAGAATATATATATATATATACCTGAATCACTTTGCAGTACATTTGGAAGTAACATAGCTTTGTAAATCAACTATACTTCAATAAAAAGTAGTAGATATAAGTTTCAGAGGTAATGGGGGAGTATATCTCAGTCTTTGTCTACTGATTTTAAAGCTGGCCTATGTGGAAGAGGGAGTTACCAGGTGGCTCAGTGGTAAAGAAACTGCCTGCCAGACAAGAGATGCAGGTTCAATCCCTGGGTTGGGAAGATCCCCTGGGGAAGGAAATGACCACCCACTCCAGTATTTTTGCTTGGAAACTCCAATAGACTCAGCTTGGCAGGTGATAGTCCATGGGATCAAGAAAGAGTAGGACACTACTTATCAGCTCAACAACAGAAAAGTGAAAGACAGTAGCAGACTCTCATCATCTTGGCATAGAAAAGATGTCTGTCCAAAATTTCGTTTTACTTGAGAGTATAAAGCTACCTAATAGAACTGAGTCAAAAATAAATGTCTTAGAAATTATAGAGACTTCCTGGAAGAAAGAGACCTAGAAGGTTTTAATTAAGAACTCAAGAGTTGATTGGACCACTAGATGACCAATGGATTTTTTGAACACTATTAGCTACCAGAGAAGGAAATGGCAGCCCACTCCAGTATTCTTTCCCGGAGAATTCCATGAACAGAGGGGCCTGACGGGTTATAGTCAATGGGGTCACAGGGAGTCGGACATGACTGAGTGACTAAACAGCCATCTACCTTAAATTAGGTATCATCCCATTAATAGTAAAGCTTTGGGAATGATTGGAATTGGGCTATAACTTGAGTTATCTTCAAAATGCCTAAAACACCCCCTTGTGCACAGCTGTGCTAACCTCTACATAAAGCTGCTCTAAAGGGTGCCACCTCCGTCCTCTAAGAGCCTTTTCCGATGGCACTGAGATAATCAGGTGAATTCAATGGCAAAAGTAACAACTGCAGTGATTCTACAGGTAGGCTCTATGTGTGTTCTTCAGAAGTAGAAACTTTAAAATCTCTCTAAAGTAATTCACTTATTTCAAAAAGTACTAATGGGAGGAAAGTTTGTATATTAATTTACAGGCCTTTGAGGCAAATAAACTGTAAAAGAAGAATCGTCCTTAGAAGAGTGTGGCAAATCTTACCCTATATTATTTCTTTATTTTGAATTTTTTTAAAATTTAAATATAATTGCTTTACAGAACTGTGTTGGTTTCTGCCAAATATCAACATGAATCAGCCATAGGTATACATATATTCCCCGCCTCTTGAACCTCCCTTCCACCTTCTTACCCATCCCACCCCCCTGAGTTGTTGCAGAACCCTGGTTTAAATTATTATTTCTTCTTGATGAACCTGAGACTGGAGTTTGCACCCATCCTTGGCTGCCTCAGCAGTTCAGTTCAGTTCAATTCAGGTGCTCAGTCATGTCCGACTCTTTGAAGCCCCATGAATCGCAGCATGCCAGGCCTCCCTGTCCATCACCAACTCCCAGAGTCTACCCAAGCCCATGCCCATTGAGTTGGTGATGCCATGCAGCCATCTTATCCTCCGTCATCCCCTTCTTCTCCTGCCCCCAATCCTACCAGCATTAGGGTCATTTCCAATGAGTCAACTCTTCGCATGAGGTTGCCAAAGTATTGGAGTTTCAGCCTCAACATCAGTCCTTCCAATGAACACCCAGGACTGATCTCCTTTAGGATGGACTGGTTGGATCTCCTTGCAGTCCAAGGGACTCTCAAGAGCCTTCTCCAACACCATATTTCAAAAGTATCAATTCTTCGGCGCTCAGCTTTCTTCACCGTCCAACTCTCACATCCATATATGACCACTGGAAAAACCATAGCCTTGACTACACAGATCTTTGTTGTCAAAGTAATGTCTCTGCTTTTAAATATGTTATCTAGGTTGGTCATAACTTTCCTTCCAAGGAGTAAGCGTCTTTTAATTTCATGGCTGCAATCACCATCAGCAGTGATTTTTGAACCCAAGAAAATAAAGTCTGACCCTGTTTCCACCGTTTCCCCATCTACTTCCCATGAAGCGATGGGACCAGATGCCATGATCTTAGTTTTCTGAATGTTGAGCTTTAAGCCAACTTTTTCATTCTCCTCTTTCACTTTCATCAAGAGGCTCTCTAGTTCTTCTTCGCTTTCTGCCATAAGGGTGGTGTCATCTACATATCTGAGATTATTGATATTTCTCCCAGCAATCTTGATTCCAGCTTGTGCTTCCTCCAGCCCAGCGTTTCTCGTGATGTACTCTGCATAGAAGTTAAATCAGCAGGGTGACAATATACAGCCTTGATGTACTCCTTTTCCTATTTGGAACCAGTCTGTTGTTCCATGTCCAGTTCTAACTGTTGCTTCCTGACTTGCATACAGGTTTCTCAAGAGACAGGTCAGATGATCTGGTATTCCCATCTCTTTCAGAATTTTCCACAGTTTATTGTGATCCACACACAGTCAAAGGCTTTGGCATAGTCAATAAAGCAGAAATAGATGTTTTTCTGGAACTCTCTTGCTTTTTCGATGATCCATCGGATGTTGGCAATTTGATCTGTGGTTCCTCTGCCTTTTCTAAAACCAGCTTGAACATCTGGAAGTTCACGGTTCACATATTGCTGAAGCCTGGCTTGGAGAATTTTGAGCATTACTTTACTAGCGTGTGATATGAGTGCAATTGTGTGGTAGTTCGAGCATTATTTGGCATTACCTTTCTTTGGGATTAGAATGAAAACTGACCTTTTCCAGTCCTGTGGCAACTTCTGAGTTTTCCAAATTTGCTGACATATTGAGTGCAGCAGTTTCACAGCATCATCTTTCAGGATTTGAAATAGCTCAACTGGTATTCCATCAATTCCACTAGCTTTGTTCATAGTGATGCTTTCTAAGGCCCACTGGTCTTCACATTGCAGGATGTTTGGCTCTAGGTGAGTGATCACATCATCTTGATTATTTGGGTCATGAAGATCTTTTTTGTACAGTTCTTCTGTGTATTCTTGCCACCTCTTTGTAATATCTTCTGCTTCTGTTAGGTCCATACCATTTCTGTCCTTTATTGAGCCCATCTTTGCATGAAATGTTCCCTTGGTATCTCTAATTTTCTTGAAGAGATCTCTAGTCTTTCCCAATCTGTTGTTTTCCTCTATTTCTTTGCATTGATCGCTGAGGAAGGCTTTCTTCTCTCTCCTTGCTATTCGTTGGAACTCTGCATTCAGATGGGGATATCTTTCCTTTTTTCCTTTGAATTTCGCTTCTCTTCTTTTCACAGCTATTTGTAAGGCCTCCTCAGACAGCCATTTTGCTTTTTTGCATTTCTTTTCCATGGGGATGGTCTTAATCCCTGTCTCCTGTACAATGTCATGAACCTCCGTCCATAGTTCATCAGGCACTCTGTCTATCAGATCCAGTCCCTTAAATCTGCTTCTCACTTCCACTGTATATTCATAAGGGATTTGATTTAGGTCATACCTGAATGGTCTAGTGGATTTCCCTGCTTTCTTCAATTTAAGTCTGAATTTGGCAACAAGGAGTTCATGATCTGAGCCACAGTCCGCTCCCGGTCTTGTTTTTGCTGACTGTATAGAGCTTCTGCATCTTTGGCTGCAAAGAATATAATCAATCTGATTTTGGTGTTGACCATCTGGTGATGTCCATGTGTAGAGTCTTCTCTTGTGTTGTTGGAAAAGAGGGTGTTTGCTATGACCAGTGCGTTCTCTTGGCAAAACTCTATTAGCCTTTGCCCTGCTTCATTCTGTACTCCAAGGCCAAATTTGCCTGTTACTCCAGGTGTTTCCTGACTTCCTACTTTTGCATTCCAGTCCCCTACAATGAAAAGGACATCTTTTTTGGGTGTTAGTTCTAAAAGGTCTTGTAGGTCTTCATAGAACTGTTCAACTTCAGCTTCTTCAGTAGAAATGTCTATTGGCAGGAATATCACTGAAATAACCCAAGTTGACTAGAGAGTGCTTGAGAACTGTACACATTCCCCCTGACTTGTGAATTCGTTTGCATTGTCTCCTCTGTAGAAGGCAAGTTTGAAATCTGGCAGGCAGTCAAGCTTTTAAAATATGAAAGCATAGCACTTTTTAAGTCAGTTTTATGATGCATTCTGGTCAATAGTTGCATGTGCAGCATTATGAAAAGCTGCACTGGCTTCAGTCTGTGTTAGAGAGTGAATAAAAAGTAGTGACATAGATAACTAAAAAGACAGCTCTAGGTGACATTCCATTATTTGTTCATAACCAATATTTAATCAGCAGCTGCTATGACTCAGAATTGCTGTTCAGAGTAGCAGGGCATATATTAGTGGATAAAACAAAGTCCTTACCCTCTTAGAGCTTATATTCTAATGGAAAAGACAGAAAACAAGTAAAACAACTTTCCAACTTCTCCAAAAGTGGTTCTACCAGTTTTCCTTCTCACTCACAGTGTATGAGATCTCATTATTCCATGTCTTCTGTCAGCATCATATTATCAAGCTTTTTACTTTTTACAAGTGTTTTGGGGTTATATAGTTCTTTCTTTTTGTGGTTTTTGTTTATATCTGCCTTATTATTAATGAGATGGAATTGTTAAGTTGCTCAGTCATGTCCGACTCTTTGTGACCCCATGGACTGCAGCATGCAAGGCTTTCCTGTCCTTCACCATCTCCTGGAGTTTGCTCAAACTCATGTCCATTGAGTCAGTGATGCCATCCAGCCATCTCATCCTCTGTCATCCCCTTCTTCTCCTTCTTTGATCTTTCCCAGCGTTAGGGTCTTTTCTAACGAGTCAGCAATTTGCATCAGGTGGCCAAAGTATTAGAGCTTCAGCATCAGTCCTCCCAATGAATATTCAGGACTGATTTCCTTTAGGATTGACTGACTGGACCTCCTTGCAGTCCATGGGACTCACAAGATTCTTCTCCAACAGCACAGTTCAAAAGCATCTGTCCTTTGGCATTCAGCGTTCTTTATTGTCCAACTCTCACATCCATACATGACTACTGGAGAAACCATAGCTTTGACTAGATGGACCTTTGTTGGCAAAGTAATGTCTCTGCTTTTTAATATGCTGTCTAGGTTTGTCATAGCTTTTATTCCAAGGAACAAGTGTCTTTTAATTTCATGGCTTCAGTTACCATCTGCAGTGATTTTGGAGCCCAAGAAAATAAAGTCTTCTCTGTTTCCAGAATACTACTTTATTATTTATTGATCATTTTGATATCCTCCTCTGAAGTCCCTACCCAAGTCCTTTGCTCACTTTTCCATGAAGTTTTTGGTCAGTCTTTTTCTCTTTGAGCCATAGGACTTCTTTACATACTCTGAGTATTAGTAATTCAGTGTTATAGGTGTTACTAGGATCCTCTGTGAATGTGTTATCCCACTTTTTAGTGAGTCTTTTGAAAACAGAATTTCTTACTTTTATTGTAGTTAAATTTATCATTTATTTCCCTTGTATCTAGTCCTTTTTTTCCTATTGCTCAATAAATCTCTCTGAGGCTTTATAATTTTGTCTTTCACTTTAAGTTTTTCTATCTGGAATCAACTTTCATGTCTGATGTGAGGTAGCAGTCCAAACTGATTATTATTTTTTTCTTTGTGTATATCCATTGTTCTATCACATTTATTGAAAAGAATGTACATCCATAGGGGTTTTATGACCTGTTTTATCATAGTATTTGATAAAATACTGAGAAAGCATGTTAAAATATCCTACTATGTGAATTTGTCTTTTTTTTCTGGTAGTTCTATACAGGTACATTTAAAATTTCATTAATTTCATGTAATTGAAACTGTTACCGCATTCTGGTTAATTGAAACTTTTATCAGTATGACGTGACCCTCTTTATGCTGGTAATGCTTTTCACTGTAATCTCTGTTTTCAGAGACTACATACAACTCCTTTCTTTTGGTTATGATTTATATGCCATATCTTTTTTCATCCTTTTACATCAACTTTTTTATATTCTTATTTTTGGATATGCATACAGCATATAGTTGGATTTTGTTTTTTTATCTAGTATGACAATTTTTATTTCTCACAGGCACATCTAGTCCATTTGTAGTATATGTAATTGTCAATATATTTGAGTTTATATATGTATTTTCTGCTACAACAAAATATCAGACTGGGTGGCTTAAACAACATCCATTTTTTTCTCACAATTCTGGTGGCTGGAAAGTCCCAGATCAAGGTGCTGGCCGATTTGGTTCCTGGTTAGAGCCTTCATTCTGGCTTGACGATGTTTGCCTTCTCATTGTGTCTCCACATGGCAAAGAGAGTTGGCTCTGGTCTGTCTTCCTCTTTTTGCATGTGTGCATGTCCAATTGCTCAGTGAGGTCTGACTCTTTGCAACCCTTGGACTGTAGCCTGCCAGTTTCCTCTGTCCATGGACTTCTCCAGGCAATAATAGTGGAGTGGGTTGCCATTTCCTATTCCAGGGGATCTTCCCAACCCAGAGATCAAACCCACACCTCCTGTGTCTCCTGCATTGGCAAGTGGATTCTTTACTACTGCACCACCTGGGAAGCTCCTTCCTCTTCTGTGAGGACATTAATCCTATTGTGGGGGTCCCAACTTCATGGCTTCATCTAAGACCCTTCTTCCTGATAGTATCATATTGAGTGCTGGGACTTCAATATATGAATTTGAGGAGGACACAAGGATTTAGTCCATTGACAATATGCATCACCTTATATAGGTATACCCTTCTTTTCAAAAGTTCACTTTGCACCTCTTTGCTTTTTATGACAGACCTATATTTGTATCTGTTTTCAGTAACTGAAAGATATCAGAAGATGATTTTCACTTTGACAAAAAGCGGTGAAAAGTGGAAATAGCGTTCAGCACTTGTTTTGAATGCACCTCTTATAGAGGCAGCAGGCATTCTAGGCAGAAAGAATAGCACACCAGGCTCCTTCCTCAGTGTCTCAGCATCACACTGCCACAGCTTTAAACTGTGCCTGTGAGCATCAGTGCTTTATCTCAATTTACTTTGTGCATCTATTAGCAAGAGGTGTCCTATGGTAATTGCTTCTTTGCTTAATGCCATTTTGGCTTACTAAAATTTTCATAGAAATTCTCTGCTTTTGGATAACAAGGGAAACCTGCATGGTACTTTTTCATTGCCTTAACTGTTCTATAAAGATTTTCTTCTCTTTCTTATCTGATTCTGGATTGGCTAATTTTTTTATTCCAGTTTCCTTCCTATAATATTTTCAAAGTAATGCTTACCAATTCTGCTTTTTAAAATAATATAGCATACATGTTCATTAAAATTTAAAAGTCATTAATATTTTACTTCCTATTTACAGAATACAAAAAGTGTACAATACTTCAAGTCCTGGATTACATTCTATAATTGTTGTAATTTTCTCTTGTTTTATATAACCCCACATACTCTATTATTGTTGCTTTCTGTAGCCACTGATTGTTCTCCCTTCTTAGGTGTTTAGATTTCTTCTTTCATCAAAGACCTTCCATCTGACTTACTGTTTCTTCTTTCAGGAATATATATACTTAATATATTTCAGTAAGATGCTGCTAATGGCAAGCCTTCATGCTTTTTTTTTTTTTCTGAAAAGTGTCTCTATTTCACCGTTTTTTGGGGAACACTAGACATAGGGACACTAGATATCACTAGATGTGGACTTCTGTGCCCTTTCATTGTCCCTCTCCATCATTTCTAGTCTTTCTTTCTGGAAATCTGATTTGACATATAGTAAAGCTTCCATTCTGTACTCAGTGTATCAACTATACTTTAATATTTTTTCATTCTTAGTTTCTTTGTGCTACATTCTGAATAATTTATTTTTACTTACTTTCTAGTTTGCTAATTGCCTCTACAGCTGTGTCTAATCTGATGTCAAACTTACTAAGTTTTACATTTCCTTTACAGTATTTTCACTTCCAGATTTGATTTGATTCATTTTCAAATGTACAGAATAATTTTGTATACTTTTTCACATTTAATTTCAAGCTTGTCTTTATTTATGAAAAATAGTGAGCATAGTTGTTTTATAATCTGGGACTAATGATTTAAATGTTTAAAGACTTTATTAGTCAAATTTTGTTGTGTGTTGATTAGTTGGTTTTTTTTTTGTGGTGTCTTGTTTCCTTATATAATTTGCTTTTTTAATTGTGAGGTGCCTATTTCATTAGAAAATTATTTGTGAGAATTCTTAGAATAAAGATGAATTTGAACAGAATTCTGTTATTGTCTGTCAGTTTCTTAGGAACCCATACAGATTAACTTCATATACACTGCAAATTCAGATGAGAGTGTTTTCACCCATCTCACTGCCCAGTGTCACAGTAACTTTCTGGAGGGTAAGGTCCATTTTATTCTGAGGGTATAGTCCTTTGAAGTTCCAGCTCAGCATAGGAACAATTTCCTACTTGACTTTCCTGCTCATCTTGAGCAGCCTCTGGCCTGGATCTTCTGTCCCCTTTGCTCCTTGAATTTGCTAAATTGGTAAGTATCCTTGGGGTTATCATGACTTTAGTGGTATTCTCCTCTCTCAGGGTTTTCACTTTCACTTTGATTTGAGCCTGGCATTTCTTCATTGTTTTGTCAGCTCTCCAGTGCTCGAAAAATATTCTTTAAACTTAATATTTAGTTGTTTTTATAGAAAGAGAGAAAGGAAAAACAGTTGAACCTCTCATGCTTTTGGAATTGAAGCTAACAGACTTTCACTTCTAGATTTAATCTTCACAGTTTCATGTTTCTACTGTCATGGCATGTCAGGGCTCCCTTGGTGGCTCCGATGGTAAAGAATCTGACTGCAATGTGGGAGAACCAGGGTTCAATCCCTGGGGAAGGGAATGGCTACCCAGTCCAGTATTCTTGCCTGGAGAATCCCATGGACAAAGGAGCCTGGTGGGCTACAGTCCATGGGGTCTCAAAGAGTTGGACACAGCTGAGGGACTAACACACATATACAATGTCATGGCAGATTATTTAGTAAAGTCATTGTCTTTAATGTTAGATTTCCCTTCCTTAGTTTTTTCTCTCCCTTCTCTAAATCGGCGCAGGATGTAAAAGAAATAAACCCCCAAAGTTTTCTTTTGACATTGAACTTAAAATGTGTTTACTCTCTTTGTGAAAAATCCATTCTAAGAGGAAAAAAAATTCATGAGCATTTCTGCCTCACATATGTTCTACAGATTTTGCAAGTATGAAAACCAGGCTTTTTTATCTTTGACTTGATCCAAGGAGACAGGACTCCAGTAAGGAGTGAGATAAGTCCCCAGGCATCCATTTGTTCCTCATTTGAGGCCCAGGAATAGTTCAACAGAAGTCTTTTAATTTTGTTCTCATAAATAACCTCTGGGGGATATGAGGAAGTAGAAAAGATGTTATCACCAGCTACCAAAATGCTTTATGCACTCTTGATAAATTGACCAGTTCTTGCTATTTTTCTTTTTTCAACAGAAGTCTTTTTCAACGAAAGTTAATTTTCTCCTTTTTTGTTTTACGAAAGTTAATGTTCATATTTATATAATGATGAAAACTATCATTTTCCCTAACCTTTATTCATTCACTGTGCTCTTGCCTGAACTCTGTAGATGGAAAGGCCAGATGAAGTCACTTATTTTTATTTTTAGGGTAAGTAAATATGCTCCTTGTTTCCTATCTCTGGTGGTGAAATTGTTCTTATAGTTCCTTGGAGGTATGGGAATAGGGCTTGGCATGCTAATGAAATATATATAACCTATGAAAATGGGAAGAAAATAAGGAGTTGCTTCAGTGTAATTAGAGTATGTTATTGGCCTTTTTTTTTTAAGTGCCTCATGTTGAGCAATAAAATACAAATATGGCTAGAAGGAAATATTAGAAAACCCAAGCTGTTAACCTTCAAACTCAATTCATGTTCTTGTTTGCTTCCAGACTGTTTTTAAATCAATATTGATTCATAATTTTATTTATTCTGAGAAGATGTGTGATTATCCAATAATTCATGGCTGTTCTATAGCACAAATTCAGTGCTTTGTCACAGTAGTCAAGAAAAATCATTTTTTCAGAAGTACATTTCCATTGCCCCCTAACCGTGCATCTTTCAGCATTGCCTATAAAACCAGTCTATTAGGAAGCAGCCCGAGTGTTTTATGTATGTTTTCTTTTGCTTGCTCAGTGGACATGAGGTTGCTTTTTTTAGGTATTTCTTCTAAGGTTGACATTCTAACTAAATGCCAGGCCAGAATACTGGAATGGGTAGCTTTTTCCTTTTCCAGGGGATCTTCCCAACCCAGGGATCAAACCCAGGTCTCCCGCATTGCAGGTGGATTTTTTACCAGCTGAACCCCAAGGGAAGCCCCCTAAAAAAAATCTTTGAAAAAAAGATTAAAAAAAAAAAATCTTAAAGCAAGAAATTTGACATTCCAGTGTTTTGTCATAGGGTGTTTTGTCATTCATATGTTTAGGAAGTTTTTCAATATAGGGGAAGAACAACCATCAAAAGATCATGCTACCATAGTATTGTTTGGTTTGGATCAGTGCTAAAGGAGTCTTATTTGCATTTCCGTTCATCTTGCCATGTCCAATGTGGGGTCATGTTTCTGCTCAAGAGGAGTTTCTGGAATGCACATCATTTTCTGCAGAGACATTGCCATCACGAGGTGATGAAGCATGGTACTATGCCCTTTCTTTCACGCCTACCAAGTGTACTCCTTTGCGGTGCTTCTGGAATTGCCTCATGTTCTCTCATTGCTACAGTCTCAGTCAGGCATCTACCACAATCTTGTGTCTGAAATATGACAGCAATCTTCGTGTTGGTTCCTCTGCCTTTGCTGTTCTGTTTCCTCTGCATCATGCAGAAGCATAAACATGTGACGATTGTATTACTTTCCCAGAAGACTTGAGGGGCTCTGTCAGTCCTCCAGCTCCTGATGGTGTGCATCATTCCCCTAAATGCTCTCATATTTCTTCCCCCAGATTCTCTCTTTGCTCTGGCTCAGCATGTGCTTTTGTCCAGCTTTCCCAGGTGACACAAGATTCTATCCTTTAAGCATGCTCAAAATTTCTTTCTTTCAAAAAGTGATTTCATAAATGTTACACACAGCTTAGTCATTGAAAGCATTTAGAATTGTTGGTGTCATTTATAGTCAGTGTGACAATCCAACTAAAGTTGGGTTGCTTACTCAGCCATTAAAAAAAATACATTTGAATCGGTTCTATTGAGATGGGTGAAACTGGAGCCCATTATACAGAGTGAAGTAAGCCAGAAAGAAAAACACCAATACAGTATACTAATGCATATATATGGAATTTGAAAGATGATAACGATAACCCTATATGCGAGACAGAATAAGAGACACAGATGCATAGAACAGTCTTATGGACTCTGAGGGAGAAGGTGAGGGTGGGACGTTCTGGGAGAATAGCACTGAAACATGTATATTATCATATGTGAAACAGAACATCATTCCAGGTTCAATGCATGAGACAAATGCTCAGGGCTGGGGCAATGGGATGACCCAGAGGGATGGGATGGGGAGGGAGGTGGGAGAGGGGTTCAGGATGGGGAACACATGTAAACCCATGGCTGATTCATGTCAGTGTTTGGCAAAACCCACTACAATATTGTAAAGTAATTAGCCCCCGACTAAAATAAATAAATTTAGTCAAAAAAAAAAATAAAGTTGGGTTGCATCAATTCTGCACAGATTGACTTTCATTATAAAGGTGATTTACATATACTTTACTATTTTCCAGTTAGATGGTCATCCTGAAGGAAGAAATTGTTTCCTTCTTTTTTCATTTTGTACTTTTTGCTACTATCTATCATTTTATAAATGACAAAATGGAACTTCAGAGAGAAAAAAAGCAATTCTCTCAAGATGATACAGCTTGTAGTGGCAGAGATGACATTTGATGCCAGGTAATTTGATAGCAATTTTTACTCACTAGTATGGTACTGTCTCCCTTACTTCCTTTGTTAACTCCTACTGATCTTGACATTACAAAATGAATAATAAATTAGTGTTAGTGATAGGGGGAGTCATTTTTTTTTATGTAAGTGCATTTTTAGAAGTCAATTAACTTGCTTTTAATCCAAGTTGAAACCTATCTAAAATAATTAGCTGATGATTGTCAAGATTGATTTCCTATTTGTATTTTTATAACCTAAATTAAAATAGTTAGTGTCAGTCTCTCAGTCATGTCCGACTCTTTGCGACCTCATGGACTGTGGTCCTCCAGACTTCTCAGTCCATGGCATTCTTCATGCAAGAATACTGGAGCGGGTTGCCATTCCCTTCTCCAGGGAATCCTGTGACCCAGGGATTGAACCCAGGTATCCTGCATTGCAGGCAGATACTTTACCACCTGAGCCACCAGGGAAGAGTTCACAATTACATTGATATTATTTTTAAACTTACTCTATAAACATTTATTGAATGCCTATTATGTATACACCAGGTACTAAAGCAGATAATAGCAACAGAGCAATCCCCAAAGTCTAGTTTCTGCCCTAAATGAGCTATCAATCCAATAGGAGGAATAGTCACGTGTATTAGCTTCCTCTTGCTGTTGTAATGACTTAGTACAAATGAGGTGGCTTAAAATCACACAGACTTATAATTCTGGAGGTCAGAAGTCCACAGTAGGTCTCAGTGGACTGAAATCAAGGTGTCAACAGGGCTGCATTATTTCCTAGAGGTTCTATGGGAGAATCAGTCTTCATAAATTTCCACCTTCTAGAGGTTGCCACGTTCCTTGACTCATCACTCACTTCAGTCATCAAAGCCAGCAATGGCCAATCAAGTTTTTCTCATGTCGCATCACTTTGACCTTGTTTCCGTTGTCACATCTCCTTTGACTCTTCTGTCTCCCTTTTCCCTATTTAAGGACTCTTGTGATTATACAAGGCTCACCTAGATAATCCAGGATAATCTCTATGTCTTGTGATTTTCCACTTAACTAAATCTGCAAAGTCCCTTTTGCCGTGTAAGGTAACATAGTCACAAGTTTGGGGATTAGGACATGAGCATCTGTCTACCACAGCATGTAAACAAACACCTTGTTGGTACAGTATACCACGTGCAATAATAGAAATATATGTCTCAGAGATGAATGGACTTAGCTACCATGAGGTAGGGACCAGTCAAAGTGGGCTCCACTTACTGGCATAGTGACCAATAGAATGTCTTTAGTCCTTGTCCTTCTTGACAATGAATGGGAAATTTGTGAGCAGAACTGTAGCCTTCCTTTAGCCATTGCCAAGAGAACGAAGAGGGGAAAGTCATATTATTCAGAGAGCACTGTATAAAATATGAGCTTCCCTGGTAGCTCAGCTGATGAAGAATCTGCCTGCAATGCAGGAGATCCCAGTTCAATTCCTGGGTTGGGAAGATCCACAGCAGAAGGGAAAGGCTACCCATTCTAGTATTCTTGGGCTTCCCTGGTGGTTCAGCTGGTAAAGAATCCACCATTCTTTACCAGCTGAGCCACTTTTGGAGGGGAACCATAGCAGTTCAGAGTTGCTAAAAGATCAAGTTTGAAGTGAGGGATGGTAGGATATGAGGCGGATGAATAGGCCAGATCAAGAAAGACCATATGGGCTGTGAAATTGGAACATGGTCCACTAAGAAATGACAAGGAAAATGGCTCTTTGTCCTTCGTTGAGACTTAGAGGGAAGGGAAACTTTTCCTTTGAGAAAATTATGGGTCCTCATTTATAGGCACACCATCATAAGCATATTTGAAAAGTAAAGGAAAACAAGTATTTAATTATTCCCAATTCTCTACTGACTGTTGTGGAATACTAAAGTAAGACAACTTTGTACCACACTATTTTCCCATGCTTGTTGGAAAGTTATCTGATGTGCTTGCTCATAATAGTTCTAAGTTCTCAGATACTTGTTTGCCCCACTTTAGTTCCCCCTTCACACTCTAAGTCACATTAGATTCTCTGAAGGAGAACACCTGAAGGAATAACATTAAATATCTCAGATTTTTGCTTTAAATAACTGGTCAGTGGTAGTTATATTGTCATTTTCTTTGAGAAACAGATAGCTTTTAAGAAAGAAACGTGACTGGGCATGACCAGATGCTTTATCTTGCTGTTTTCATTTGACTGAGTCATGTGCAGTTGGCACCCATAAACTGAATTAATTACCTGGACTGTTTTTCATAATCTTCAGGAATTATTTCTAGTAAGAAAAAATTGTGCTATATGCCTGCAATATAAACTGTTAGCTATAATAACAAATGTGCAACTGTCTATAATGAATACTTTTTAGTGATTCTATTATCACAACAATTTTGGTGATCAGATAGTCATAAGAACTGATGAAGCTTTTAAAATGATTACCTAATCTTAATTTCTTTTCTTTTCCTTTAAGTGAGAAATATGAATTGCACTTAATTAGCTGAGCTATGTGGTAGTGAAGCATTATAGCTCTTTTTACTTAGCTAGTCCCTCAGTCTATTTATTCCAGAGATGCAATTAGAGCACATGAGAGCCTCAGAAAAAGCAATGCCCTGTATTGATTTCAGGAAATAAAAAATTTGCGTGACAATACAGATTCTTTTAGCACATGGGGCAGGGTGAAGTTATCACTTTCCATCTGCTATTACTATATGAAATCAGCTAAATCGTATCATTTGACTGAGGTCTTAGTGTATTTGCAACTGAAATATAAGGCAGCCTGAAATTACAGTCAAAAAGTGGCAGCTTTTCAGAAGATTTGACAATAACATTTCATTTGCACTGCAGTCCACTTTTTCACTTGGTAAGGTGCAAGTCACACAAAAATTGGAAGCCAGCTTAGACACTTTTAAACCAGTTTTGCCCATCTTTTTGAAAAAAGAGTAATTACAGGGTCAATATAAGTTTCTAACCTCTTTCAATATGTTTTCTTTCCCCACTCATCTATGAAATTTCTCTAAGGTCACTATTGAGAAATTTACTGCCAGGTAGCTCAGCAGAGGCTTTGGGGTCAGACTGAATGCCACCTCCACCTCTTGTTAGCTGACTGAGCTAGGGCAAATTAGCTGTGACTCAACTTCCTCATCTATAAAATGGAAGGATAAGAGTGGCGTACATCGTAGAATTATTGAGAGCATTAAATGACAAAATAAATATGCCAGTGCTATTGTATCGCATAGTTCAAGGGGATACTATTCACATCGTGTTTATGTAGAATTGTAGAAAATGACATATGTGTGTAAAGCTCTTATAGCAGTTCCTGGTACAAATAAGCATTCACTTAATAGTAATATTTCTGTGGAATTTATAATCCCTCTTTCTTGAAATTCTTGAGTTTTCTTGAATGTCACTTTCTGCTTCTCTTCCTATAGCGGTTATCTTTTACTCTTAACTGTGTGTTTGCTAAAGCTCATACATATCTACATATCTAATGATTTGCTTTTCTCTCACTTCATTAGGCTTGGTCTGTTATGTACAGCTAGAATTAAGGACAGTGCATGAATGAAACAGAGGTTAAGAACAAAATTCAGAATGAAATCAAGTGACCTCAGTTCAGTTCAGTCACTCAGTCATGTTCGACTCTTTGTGACCCCATGGACTGCAGCGCGCCAGGCTTCCCTGTCTGTCACCAACTCCTGTAGCCTGCTCAAACTCATGTCCATCAAGTCGGTGATGCCATCCAACCATTTCTTCCTCTGTTGTCTCCTTCTCCTCCTGCCTTCAATCTTGCCCATCATCAAGGTGTTTTCCAATGAGTCAGTTCTTTGCATCAGGTGGCCAAAGTATTGCAGCTTCAGCTTCAGCATCAGTCCTTCCAGTGAATATTCAGGACTGATTTCCTTTAGGATGGACTGGTTGGATCTCCTTGAAGTCCAAGAGACTCTCAAGAGTCTCCTCCAACAGCAAAGTTCAAAAGCATCAATTCTTTGGTGCTCAGCTTTCTTTATGGTCCAATTCTCACATCCATACATGACTACTTGTCGAGACCAGCTCGACAAGCAGGGTTTCCGAAAGTGCGATATGGCAGGAGAATGAGAAGCGAGACACAAGAATTCAGAGAAAAGTGAGGATCAGGGGACCAACACCGCTCCAAGGTGAAGGTACCGAAACTGAATCCGAGCCAGCTTTATTATACTTTCAGCTGTGAAAGAGAGAATATGCAGGGTGTTAAACTGTAACTCATGTAGCCTTCGGGACCAAAGAACAAAATGATCATTAACCATTGAGTAATTAGGAAACAGTAATCAATAACAAATCAGTAACTAAGACTAATATTCTTATCCATAGATTTTCCACCAGATATGTAAAACATGTGACTCTGAGACGCCAGTTGAGAAACAGTCTGGGGTCAGTTTTCCGAACCCAGGGTCATATCTTGTTTTCAAGATTATTAACTGTTCCCTCTGGGCTTGTTCCAAGAGTATCCTGCATTATAGCATCCAGTTTATCAATAATTATAAATTTCTTTTGTGGCCCTTGCCAGGGCCTGCTTTTCTTTTATTCTTCTTGTCTCCTACAACTACTGGAAAAACCATAGCTTTGACTAGATGGATCTTTGTTGGCAAAGTCATATCTCTGCTTTTTAATATGCTGTCTAGGTTTGTCATAGCTTTTATTCCAAGGAGCAAGCGTCTTTTAATTTCATGGCTGTAGTCACCATCTGCAGTGATTTTGGAGCCCAAGAAAATAAAGTCTCTCACTGTTTCCATTGTTTCCCCATCTATTTGCCATGAAGTGATTGGGACCAGATGCCATGATCTTAGTTTTCTGAATGTTGAGTTTTAAGCCAACTTTTTCATTCTCCTCTTTCACTTTCATCAAGAGGCTCTTCAGTTCCTCTTTGCTTTCTGCCATAAAGTTTGTGTCATCTGTATATCTGAGGTTATTGATATTTCTCCTGGCAATCTTGATTCCAGCTTATGCTTAATCCAGCCCAGCATTTCACATGATGTATTCTGCATATAAGTTAAATAATCAGGGTGACAATATACAGCCTTGATGTACTCCTTTCCCAATTTGGAACCAGTCCATTGTTCCATGTCCATTTCTAACTGTTGCTTCTTGACCTGCGTACAGATTTCTCAGGAGGCAGGTCAGGTGGTCTGGTATGCCCATCTCTTGAAGAATTTTCCACAGTTTGTTGTGATCCACACAGTCAAAGCTTTGGTGTAGTCAGTAAAGCAGAAGCAGATGTTTTTCTGGAGCTCTCTTGCTCTTTCTATGATCCAGCAGATGTTGGCAATTTGATTTCTGGTTCCTCTGCCTTTTCTAAATCCAGCTTGAACATCTTAAAGTTCTCGGTTCACATACTATTGAGGCCTGGCTTGGAGAATTTTGAGCATTACTTTACTGACGTGTGAGATGAGTGCAATCATATGCTAATCTGGATATTCTTTGGTATTGGCTTTCTTTGGGATTAGAATGAAAACTGACCTTTTCCAGTCCTGTGGCCACTGCTGAATTTTCCAAATTCTCTCAAGTGACCTAGTGGTCTCCAAATCTGATTGTGCATCTAAATTATCTGATAGGACAAGTCTACCCCAGACCTTTGGAATTATAGTATTTGGTGTGGAGGGGCTGGATAAAATGGTTTTGGTATATTTTAGCTGTTCAGCCAATTTGGGGGTGGAAATCTTGAACCAGCAAGAATATCAGCACTAGTGTTCATTATCCAGGTCAATGCACAGGGGCCTGAGTACTGGTGGAAAGTAGAGCCCAAGTTCAGCATCAGTCAGGAGGTGGAGAGACCTATCTGTTCATGATCCCCTCGGGCTCCATGGCACCCTCTGCACATCTCTGTCATGGCTCTTAACACCAGCATTGAAATTTTAGTCTTAAGCTTATATTTCTTATTTTCACTTGAGATTTGTGAAAGCAGACTTAGTCTCCAGAATTCTTCCTCAAATCCCTACCAGCTTTTTCTTGCAATATAATAAATGTTGTTAAAATGAGTTGTTGAAACCTTAAGTCAGTTCAAGAGAGGGAGTGTATTAGTGGTAGTCTTTGATTGCCTTTAACAGATGTGAAGTAGCAAAAAGCAATATAAAGGATTTCAGTGTAAGGATATAATATATCACACAAAACTCAACCCATGTCTCGGGTAGGGACTGGAACAGGAAGCTGAAGTCCATGAAGATTTCCCTCTTTGCTGCTTCTTATACATTGGCTTCAGTGATTTCCTTCTGAAAGCTTGCTTTCTCTGCTTCTCTGGTCTTCAAGCTTTACATTTTGCAGTTCTGATATTTCACTGTCTATTCTAATTCTAATCCCTGGGATAGAGTGACCAGAAATGACTGGCCTAGTTTGGGTGTAACGTCCAAACCAGATCCAGTCACTGATTGCCAGGAAACAGGTACAAGGGAGAAACTAGGAGGCTAGAGACCATGCCTGTGGATTAGAGAGGTAGTCAGTTCCCAGAGAAATGGTGAATAGACACTCTGAAATGTATTTGTTGCCATGAGGCAGAGGCAGACAAGGCAGTCAGAAAAGGAGAAGCTGATAATTGTGTCAGAACTGAAGTATTTACAGCTGTCTCAAACAAAAAGCATTCTACTCACTTCCCCTGGAGGAGGAACCCATGCTGGCTTTGCAGGGTATGACCAGAGGAGTCTGTTTTGCTGCAATGAGATAAGGCAGTATGGCTCCCAGGTTCGTTATATACCATGTCGGTGACAGTGGGTACCTTGGCCTCTCTATGTCTGGATCTTTGCATATGTACAATGAGGCTAATAGTAGTTTCTAATCTAACTAAAGAATACATTTATTTTTCAAAGTAAGCAAAATAATGCATGAGAACACTTAGAACAGTGCTTAACATTTAATGATTGAAAACATATTAAATATTATTGTTATTGTCATTATAACAACAGAGCCTGATGTGCTTTATGGAATTTATTACTTTTCATGTGATAAAGTTACGACTTCCAAGTATTTATCTCAAGATTTGACCCAGACTTCAGTTTCTTTAAAAAAAACTTTTTATTGAAGTATATTTGATTTACAATGTTGTGCCAACCTCCGCTGTATAGCAAAGTAACTCAGTTTTACACATATATACATTCTTTCTTAAAATATTCTTTTCCATTATGGTTTATCCCAGGAGATTGAATGTAGTTTCCTGTGCTTTACAGTAGGACCTTGTTGTTTATCCATTCTAAATGTTATATCTTTTATTTCCCATCATCGAATTCCCAGTTCATTCCTTTCCTTCTCCATAAGACTTCAGTTTCTTGATTTAAGTTGAACACTGGGCTTTCAATTAGATGTCCCCATGAGCTGAATCAGCCTCATGCTCTTTTTCTCATAACAACTTTACAGTTTCTTCCACTTGGTAATGTTCCCAACTGTTTTAATAACATCAACCTTAAACTGAGGTAAAAGACCAGAAGTAACTGAGAATCACAATTTCTAGGTCTGAAATCTCTTTATTTGGTCTTTTTTTGACATCTCTCTTTCACACCCTAGGTCTTACCATTCAAGTGCTTTTTATCTTTGTCATGTAATTCTGACTAAGGGTGAATATACATAGGGGCTTACTAAGTGTCAACCACTGTTTAAAGCATTTTTACAAGTATTAATTCATTTAATCCTCATAACATCTTTATGGCATAGATACTATTGTCATCCCCATTTATAGATATATGGGATTTCCTGTTGGCTCAGACAGTAAACAATCTGCCTGCAATGCAGGAGACCTGGGTTCAATCCCTGGGTTGGGAAGATCCCCTGGAGAAGGGAATGGCTACCCACTTCAGTATTCTTGCCTGGAGAATCCCATGGACAAAAGAGCCTGGAGGGCTATAGTCCATGGGGTCACAAAGAGTTGGACATGACTGACTAACCCTTTACAGGTATGGAAACTGAGACTCAGAGAAGTGATATGATCTGTCTACGGTCACAGCTAGTAAGTGACAGAGAACAGGCAGTCTGACTCCAGAGCTGTTGCTCCTAACCCCTAAGCCACATGACTGCTCTGATGACTGATGAATCTCTCTTTTCATTACTTCCACAACCATTTGGGGTGGGGCTCACATGACTTCACCTCTATTATTGCAATAGGTTCCTAGTTGGTCCCCTTGACTTTGCACTTTGTGATAGCACTTATATACTGCCACTAGATTATTCTTTAATGAAGCCCTGCTTCTACCATTTCATTCCTTTGTTCAAAATCCTTCTATGACCCAAGGTCCATGACTGTCAATACCCAACCTGGAGCCCAAAGACGTGGGATGTAAGTATGCAGAATTTGTATGTGAAAGAAAGTGAAGTCGCTCAGTTGCGTCCAACTCTTTGTGACCCCATGGACTGTAGCCTACCAGGCTCCTCCATCCCATGGGATTCTCCAGGCAAGAGTACTGGAGTGGGTTGCCATTTCCTTCTCCAGGGGATTTTCCCAACCCAGGGATTGAACCCGGGTCTCCCGCATTGTAGGCAGGCGCTTTACCATCTGAGCCACCAGGGAAGTATCAGAAAGAGACCTGTCCAACTAAGTGACAACTTGAAATAATGAAGGTAAACCTAAGGTTTATTCTAGAAGCTGAGGCCTAGCATTTCCCTGTCCTGGGGATCCCCAAAGTGTATCCTGCGGCCACTGGCCCTTCTCAACTCTGAGCTCTGGGTATTTCCTCAGATAACTTGTCCTTGTGAACAACCAGCATCTGAAAAGTCAGATTAATATTGCTACCTAGCTTCCAAGTTACAAGAAAAACTCACATGAGATCTGGGAATGAAGTAACATTTAGACTCAAAATGGCTCATCTTCACATGAGAAAGATGAAACTACTGTTTTTTGCATTAAGTTTTAGTTCTAGGCAAAAAAAGAAATCCTTCTATGACTCCCTGTGGCCTAGGATGTATAAAATACCTTCTGTTCCTGTTTTTTTCAGCTTTCTGTAGTCTGGTTCCATACTATCTATTTAGCTTTATGTTTTCCTCCTTCTGTCCGATTATCTAGGACTCTAATCAGGCTGATCTTTTCACCATCCCTGTGCACTTGCTGTTCATTCCTAACTCTATGACTTCATACTTGTCCATCTCAAGATACCAAGACTCTAGGAACCCTTCCTTACTAATCTCAACTCAATGTGACCTTTCCTTCCTTAGAATGCTCCTAATACTTTCCTTGTACCCCCTCTTACGGTATCATATTCTGTCTTGTTTTCTGTGACTTGTGGCCTTTTCTTATTTCTCTCCCTGCTCACCACTTTGTTAGCCTGTTGAAGAAAAAGACTGTGTTTCACGAAACCCTGTATTCCCTGCAGTGCTTCTTTCAATGCAGAGCACATAATGGGCGATCAATATTTAGTTACTGAATTTAACAGAATTCTAGTTTTACCCATTCAGAATGTTTCTCTTTTCCCTTTTATTTTGTTCCAATCTTTCACAAAAATCTCACTTGTTGAGTGAAACGCTCTTGACTGCTCTAGTCCTCAATGAAACTTACTTTCTCAGAACTCTTGTAACACTTCAGGCCGATACCACACAATTTAGTATTTTATTATTTTATACAGTCTATTCATTGCTCGTGTATTATAATACAAGACCTTATATATAAAGATTCTCAAGAAATGTTTGTTGAATGAATCAGTATGTCAATCTTGCCCACCAACTGTAAGGTCTCCAAGACAGGAAACATCCTTTATATATCTTCTGTATGCCCTCAGAGCTCTCAACGTATAACAGGTGCTTTCATGAATACTTGCTGACTGACTGGCTCTTGGATTTCTGTTCCAAGTCTGTCCTCTCCTTCTTGTTGTTCTGCCCTCAGCCTGTGATTACACTGAAGAGGCTTCGGAGTCCTCAGGTCTAATTTCCCCATTGAGTACAGACTGAGTCAGATTGCTGACACACAGGCCTCTTTTTTCCAGACCCTTTTGAAATTCTGTCTTTAATTCAGGCCTTTTTATAGGAACAAATGCCTAGAGGAAGGGAGCAGGAATCCTTTGGCCGGGGGAAAAGAGTCAGGGGGTTGAGAATTGCAAAATATAAACCTTTGGCCAGAAATGATTTTACAGAACTTGTTACTGGATGTACCCAGTACATGTGGGGGAAAAGGCCATTCTGTGTCTACTTTGTATTGTTTAAAGACAAGGGTAATATATGACAATTCATGTTACAACAGTGAATGACTAGGGCATTTCTTCAGATGGTATGAAGTCTGCCAGTAGATCTAAAAAATAACAATAAAAAGCAATAAAAATAACATTTGTATAGTAAAAGATAATAATGAGTTTTGCATAACATATAGCCAACATGGCAGAGACCAGTAGTGACTGATATTCCAATCTCTCAAAGGAAAGCTTCATGTACTGAGAGGAAAGGGAGAACTGAGATAAGCAGACATCTCTATTACACTGTGCACCTCACAAGTACACAGCAATACTTGGAAATGGCAGATGGTAGAATGCGTTTTTGCAGACTGGAAGGGCTTCAAGTTTTGCTCTCATGGCTGTGATCTATAATGCTGCTGCTCAGAACAGTGGGAGATATGTACACAGTGTGCCTAAGAATATGGTGCTTAACAACTCTTTCCAGACTTGCTTCTAGCTGGAGAGAGGGAAAATTATTGACAGCTGTATCCAAGGTATAACTGATGTTTCGCTGGACCAAAGAATGAGTTCAACACTGCACTAAGCAATGGACTGGCTAAGATATGAATTTTTCTTTATTCATATTTTATGTATATTTATTTGCCATTTCATTGGCTTACATGCTTAGAAAGTTCTTTATTTTAAATGCAGGTAATCCAAGGGCATATGATCCACATTTCAGAGGACCCGTTGTCAACAGGTAAGCAGTTCTTTTCTCTGGAGTGCATTTGTTAACAAACACAGAAAGCTTATTTTTTTTTTATATCATTTTCCGGTCAATGGAGAATTGTGTCTACTATGAGAAGGAAATGATTTATTTTTAGCATAAACGTCCCCTTATTTATACAGGGTAAGTACGGGGAATAAATCTTCCCATGAGTCATGAATATCCTCTCCTATTTAGCAAACTAACTGCCTCAATTTTTTAGACTGAAGAGTTTGTGTTTCTTGAAAAGAGAAGCAAAAAACTGCTTTACAAGATTTAACCACTTTGTAGAGAAGCAGACACATTCCAGTAGTTGTTTTATGCACCTGTTTACTGTGTGATTCACCACTGCAAATGCAGAGTTGGTATGCCAACTTCTTCCATACAGGGTATTTCTGCCACTCAGCCTCCCAAAGCAGAGCGCTTTCTCAGAGTCATCCATTCACCAATGCCACACATATGCTTTAGGGTATTTTAAACTTCTCTAGGGAAATAACTGCTTGTCTCAACTGCTATTTCTCCTGCAAGGTGGCATGGCATTTAAAAATTATCCAATAATTCACAGGCTTCTTTTATTATTATTTTCTACCCTCTATTCTCAGGTTTCCTGCTAATCAAAAAGGGAGCTTACAGGCTAGAATGGCTAAAAATGAAGAGAAAATTATGCTGTGGGTAGCTGTTTTTTTTTTTTTTTTTTTTTTTTTTTTGCTTAGCATTGACTTGATTTCTGGCAGTTGCATGTCATAATAAACTGCGATGTGAAATAATGATCAGCGTCCTTATTTGCACTTGCCAGCATGTATATTAGCATTACTGTTATGTCTCTGTAATATCCTAGCTTTAAACAAATGCGTATTTAGTTTATTCTAATTCTGTAAGAAGCCAAGTCATTTGTTTGAGTCACTCATTCAAAGATGTACCTATGCCCTCTTTAGAGTAAGTCTGAAATCTCTCTCATTCTCTCCATGGTAACACCATGAATACATTTTATTGACCAGTGTACAAATGGCCTCATTTGAAATAGAGGTTACTTTTATTGTACTTGCATTCATTTCATAGTAACTAATTTGTATGAATGGCATCTAGCTTATTGACCTCAAGAGATCTCTATATATAATCCAGATTCAACAGTAGAAACAAAAACAATGATAATAAGGGAGCTACCAAATTTACACAGATCAGAGTTAATGCCTTTTCTAGCCATAGAGAAGAAAGCAGAGCTTGGTCTGACTGGCTGTGGGTGTGGGGAAGGAGGTTAAAATCTGTCTTCAGTTATTTAGAATGTACTGGTAGAACCAGGTAGTCCAGGTAAAGCCTAAAGCACTGTGATGATCACTGTGAGGAAAGTAATCTATTTTTACTAAGGGCCTTTTGTGATGTTTTAGCACCAAAAAAGCCTTCAAAGGTGAAATAATCATTGTGTATATCTCCCCCTCCCCCTAACTCTTTAGTCTAAGAATGGAGAGAAGTATTGTAAAACCTTGAGGGCTTAACTATAGAAAGACACAGTTTGCTCATTGGTAACTTTTCAGATACAGAGGTTTATAATGCATTTTCTGGGAAAATAGTTGGGGTCTTTCAAGAGCAAGTGAGAAACCCCACCTTCTTCACAATAGCTCTGCATCAAGGCCAGCTTTAATAACATGTTACTTACATAATGTCAGTTTCTTTTTGAGAGATCCCAAGTCTTATCAGATATTCCAGCAGACCTTTACAGCACTGTCTGCTCACCATTCACCATGTTCTGTATAACTCTTCAGTTCACAAGGACATCATTTTGTGCCCAGTGATCACCCAACTGTAGTTGTTTCCAAGAGAAGCAAAGGAATGATGGTAATTCCATAGAAGAGATTAACTTGGTTTCTCATTTGTCCCCACCTACTTAGATAAAAGGGACTTCCTGGCTGGCTCAGTGGTAGAGAATCCACCTGCCAATGCAGGATTTTGATCCTGGGTCAAGAAGATCCCCTGGAGAAGGAAATGGCAACCCACTCGAGTATTCTTGCCTGGGAAATCCCATGGACAGAGAAGCCTGGTGGGCTGCAGTCCAAGGGGTCACAGAGTCGAACATGACTTAGTGACTAAACAACAGTAACTAAGATAAGAATCGGGCATATATGGGAGCTAATGTCCCATAATGTTGACAACAAACAACAATTCCTGAAGAAATGTTTATTTGGCTGCATTGGGTCTTAGTTGCAGCACGCAGGCTTAGCTGCTTTGCAGTGTGTGGGATCTTAGTTCCCCAACCAGGTATCAAACCTGAGTCCCCTATATTAGAAGGCAGATTCTTACCACTGGACCCCAAGGGAAGTTCCACAAACAGTGTTTTTGATAGTCCTCTTTGGAAAGGTAGTTAACCAGCCTGTGCTTTGTCCCCTATATTCAACAGAATTTTAGCATTGGATTGAGGTTGTGAGATTTTTGTAAAAGTTTAAGGGATGTTTAGCAGTATTCTTGGCAGTACATTAGAGGGCAAAAATGAATGCACATAGAAAATGGAAATAAATCTCTTTTACAAGCTGCTACATGAGAAATTTCTCTTACAATTTTAGAACTAAGAAAAATTTTCATTTAGTGGAAAGTTGATATACTTTTCTTCCATTATATAAAGAGAACTGTAATCTACTATTTCTCCTTTTGTCCTGACTTATAGAAAGCCCACTGATAATTTAACTTCAGTGCCAGCAACTACATTAGCCTTTGAGTCGAGCATTTCTTTTCAGGATTTTTTTTGTTTGTTTTTTGTTTTTTTTAATTTATTTCTTTATTTTAGTTGGGGGCTAATTACTTTACAATATTGTAGTAGTTTTTGCTATACATTTTGAATTTCTATTTCTATTTTAATAATGCTGTTGCATCCAATTTTAAGTCATTTCACTAAGTCAGAATATTCACTCTTGAAAGAAGCAGCTTATAGGCAGACAGGTAAATAGAAATGAAAACCTTGACTGTTCCATAATTGACTTTTCCCCTTCTCTATAAACAAAGCAGATGAAGGACCTATGACTCATACTAATCAAATTGATAGGTTTCACAATGCTGAAAATAACTATTATTATAAATGGTACAAAATCTGTCTGGAATGTAATAAGATGTGCTTACTTTTACCTGAGGCATTCAGTTCTGTCCGACTCTTTGCAACCCCATGAACCACAGCACGCCAGGCCTCCCTGTCCATCACCAACTCCCAGAGTTTACCCAAACCCATGTCCATCGAGTCAGTGATGCCATCCAACCATCTCATCCTCTGTCGTCCCCTTCTCCTCCTACCCTCAATCCTTCCCAGCATTAGGGTCTTTTCCAATGAGTCAACTCTTTGCGTGAGGTGGCCAAAGTATTGGAGTTTCAGCCTCAACATCAGTCCTTCCAATGAACACCCTGGACTGATCTCCTTTAGGATGGACTGGTTGGATCTCCTTGCAGTCCAAGGGACTCTCAAGAGTTTTCTCCAACACCACAGTTCAAAAGCATCAATTCTTAGGCATTCATCTTTCTCCACCATTGAACTCTCACATCCATACATGACCACTGGAAAAACCACAGCCTTGACTAGACAGACCTTTGTTGGCAAAGTAATGTCTCTGCTTTTAAATATGCTGTCTAAGTTGGTCATAACCTTCCTTCCAAGGAGTAAGCATCTTTGAATTTCATGCCTGCAATCACCATCTGCAGTGATTTTGGAGCCCCCCAAAAATAAAGTCTGACACTGTTTCCACTGTTTCCCCATCTATTTGCCATGAAGTGATGGGACCAGGTGCCACAATCTTAGTTTTCTGAATGTTGAACTTTAAGCCAACTTTTTCACTCTCCTCTTTCACTTTCATCAAGAGGCTCTTTAGTTCTTCTTCACTTTCTGCCATAAGGGTGGTGTCAATTGCATATCTGAGGTTATTGATATTTCTCCCGGCAATCTTGATTCCAGCTTGTGTTTTTTCCAGCCCAGCGTTTCTCATGATGTACCCTGCATATAAGTTAAATAAGCACGGTGACAATGTACAGCCTTGACATACTCCTTTTCCTATTTGGAACCAGTCTGTTGTTCCATGTCCAGTTCTAACTGTTGCTTCCTGACCTGCATATTGGTTTCTCAAGAGACAGGCACTGGAGGAAGGTTAAATTCACTATTATGAAGGGATTTAAGGAGAGACGTAAGGGGCATTTATTATGAATGTTGTGAAGGGGATTCATTCATATAAAGGAGTTGTACTAAATGACCTCTGAGTCCTTTCCAACCTTGAAACTCTGTGACTCTGTGATTCAATATTTTTTATTATTGTAATTAGCATACAATATTATATTAGTTTCAGGCATACAACATAGTGATTTGATATTTTTTATTCATTATGCTAGTTACCATCTGTCACCATGGAAAATTGTTAAAATATTATTAACTCTATTTCCTATGTATATATTATATTCCTGTGAATTATTTGTAACTGGAGGTTTGTACCTTGTTAATTCCCTTCACCATTTGTCTGTCCTCCCATGTCTCTCCCCTCTGACAACTATCAGTTTGTTCTCTGTATTTATGAGTCTGTTTCTGTTTTGTTTATTCCTTTATTTTGTTTCTTTGATTCCACATATAAATGAAATCATATGGTATTTGTTTTTCTCTAACTTATTTCACTTATCATAGCACCTTCTATGTCTATAGTACTATCACATATGATGAGATTTCACTTTTTTATGGCTGAGTAATATTCCATTACACACATACACTATACCACACCACACCACATCTTCTTTATCCATTCATATATTGATGGATACTTAGATTGTTTCCATGTCTTGGCTATTGTAAATAGTACTGCAATGAACATAGGCTGCATGTATCTTTTTGAACTAGTGTTTTCATTTTCCTCAGATAAATACCTTGAAGTGGAATTGCTGAATCATATGGTACTTCTGTTTTTAGTTTTGTTTTTACATTTACTTATTTATTCGTTTTTATTTTTGGCTGTGCTGGATCTTTGTTGCTGCACACAGGCTTTCCCTAGCTTCATCATGAGGGGGCTATCTTCTAGCTGCAATGTGCAGGCTACTTATTGTGGTGACTTCTCTTGTTGTGGAGCATGGGCTTCAGTGGTTGTGGCACATGAGCTCAGTAGTTGCAGCTTGCAGGGTCTAGAGTACTGGCTCAGTGGTTGTGGCACATGGGCTTAGTTGCCCCATGACATGTGGGATCTTTCGAGACCAGGGATTGAACTCATGTGCCCTCCATTAGCAGTCAGATACTTAACCACTGGACCATCAGGGAAGCCCTATTTTTAGTTTTTAAAGGAAACTCCATACTATTTTCCAAAGTGGCTGTACTGATTTATATTTCTAGTGATAGTTCACCAGGTTTCCCTTTTCTCATACATCCTTGCCAGTTTTTATTGTTTTCTGTCTTTTTGATAAAGCCATCCTGACAGGTGTAAGGTGACACCTCATTGTAATTTTGATTTGCATTTTCCTGATGATTAGTGATGTTGAGTATCTTTTCAGGTGCTTGTTGACCATCTTACTTTTTTGGGAAAATGTCCATTCATGTCTTCTACTGATTTTTAAGTCAGGTTGTTCATTTTTTGATATTGAATAGTATGAGTTATTTACATATTTTGGATATCAACTCCTTATCACATATATTGTTTGCAAATATCTTCTCCAATTTAGTAGGTTGCATTTTCATTTTGTTGGTGGTTTTCTTCACTGCGCAAAAACTCTTTAGTTTGAACTAGTCATATTATTTTTGCTTTTGTTGCCATGGGATATTTGGAGATATATCCAAAAAGATATGCTAAGACCAGTGTCAAAGAGGTTACTGCTTATGTTTTCTTCTAGGAGTTTTATGGTTTCATATCTTTCATTTAAATTCTTAATCCATTTGAGTTTAATTTGTTTATGGTATGAGAAAGTTGTCTAGTTGGATTCTTTTGCAATTAGTTATCTGGTTTTTCCAACACTATTTATTGAAGAGACTGTTTCTCTCCATTGTACATTCTTGCATCGTTTATTGTAGGTTAATTGGTCATATTAGAGTGGGTTTACTTCTGAGCTCTCTATTCTGTTCCATTCATCTGTATGTCAGCTTTTGTGCCAGTATCACGCTATTCTAGTGACTATAGCTGTGTAGCACAGTTTGAAATCAGGGACTGTGATATCTCCAGCTTGCTTATTTCTCAGGATTGTTTTGGCTCTTTGGGGTCTTTTGTGATTCCATACAAATTTTAGAAATTTGTTCTAGTTCTTTGAAAAATGCTATAGGTATTTCAAAAGGGATTGCACTGAATCTATGGATTGCTTTGGGTAATATGGACATTTCAACAATATTAATTCTTACACTCTATAAGCACAGAGTGTCTTTCCATTTATTTGTGTCATCTTCAATTTCTTTTATCAATGTCTTATAATTCTCAGAGTAAAGATATTTTACTTCCTATGTTAAATTTATTCCTAGGTATTTTATTTGTCAATGCAACATTGAGTGGATTGTTTCCTTCATTTCTAATATTTCATTATTAGTGTACAGAAAAGCAACAAATTTCTGTCCATTAAACTTATATCCTGCAACTTTACTGAACTCTTTCAATAGTTATGATTGTGTTTTGGTGGAGTCTTAGTGTGTTCTATATGTAGTCATGTTATCTGCAGATAGTAATAGTTTAATTGCTTCCCTTCTAATTTGAATGCCTTTTCCCCCTTTTTTTAAATTTATTTATTTTAAATTGGAAGATAATTGCCTTATAATACTGTGTTGGTTTCTGTCATACATCAACAAAGATCAACCATAGGTGTATATATGTCCCCTCCCTCTTGAACCTCTCTCTCATGTCACACCCCATCCTACCCCTCCAGGTTGTTTTTTTATTCCTTTTTTCTTGTCTGGCTAGACTCCCCAATGCCATGTTGAATGAAAGTTGTGAGACTGGGCGTCCTTGTCTTGTTCTTGATCTTAGAAGAAAATCTTCCATGTTTTTACTGTTGAGCATAATGTTGAATGTGGATTTGTCATATGTGGCTTCTATTATGTTGAGGTATGTTCCCTCTAGTCACACTTTGTCAAGAGTGTTTGTCATAAATGGATGTTGAGTTTTGTCAAATTTTTTTTCTGTATATATTAAGATGATCATATGACTTTCATCATTTATTTTGTTAACGTAGTGTCACATTGATTGCAGCTACTGAACCATCCTTCAATTCCTGGAATAAATTCTACTGTAATGTATTGTTGCATTCAGTTTGCTGAATTTTTTTGAGACTTTCTGCTTCTGTGTTCATCAGAGATATTTGTCTGTAATTTTCTCTGTGTTTGTGTGTTGGTCTGATTTTGGTTCAGGGTAATGCTGGACTCATAGAATAAATTCAAATGTATTCCCTTTTCTTCAATATTCTGGAATAGTTTAAGAAAAATAGATAACTCTTCTTGAAATGTTTCGTAGAATTCCCCTGTGAAGCCATCTGGTCCTGTGACCTTTGTTTGTTGAGAGTTATTTTTTAAATTGCTGACTCAATAACATTACTAGTGATTGGTCTATTCAAATTTGCTCTTTATTCTGAAAATAGAGTCTTGGAAATCTTGGAAGATTTTATGTTTCTAGGAATGTGTCCCTTTCTTCTAGGTTATCCACTTAGATAGCATCTGGCAACTGTTTATAGGGCTTCCCTGGTGGCTCAGACAGTAAAGAATCTGCCTGTTCATAGTATTTTCCTATTGATTTTCTGTATGGATGATCTATTGGTGTAAGTAGAACTGCTTTGTATTATTGTGTCTTTCTTTATATCTGTTTATATTTTGCTTTACATATTCAGGTGCTCCTTTGTTGGGTGTATAAATGTTATTATATGTTGTGTTCTTTTGTTGTTTTGACCCCTTTATCATTATGTTATACCCGTTTTGTCTCTAGTTAAAGTCTTTTATAAAAGACTATTTTGTCTGATATGGGTATTACTCCCCCAGCTTTCTTTTTGTTTCCATTTGCGTGGAATATCTTTTTGTATCCCTTCACTTTCTCTCTCTTTATGTCTTTAGAGCTGAGTTGCGTCCCCTGTAGCGACATATTAGATGAGTATTTTTCTTAATGCATTAACTTACCCTATATCTTTTGACTGGAGAATTTAATTCATTTGCATTTAAAGTAATTATTGGTAGATATATACTAATTGCCATTTTGTTAGTTGTTTCCTGGTTGTTTTTGTAGCTCTTCTCTGTTCTCATCTTCTTTTGGTTACTTCCCTATGGTTTTATGTATTCTTTTAGTGGTATGTTTGGATTCCTTTCTCTTTATTTTTGTGTATCATTAAGTTTCTGGTTTAACCACTAGGTGCTATACACCAACTTGTATACATGGTCATCTATTTTAAGCTGATATTCTTAAGTTTGAAGGCATCTGAAAGCATTGCATTTTTACCCCCCTCACATTTTATGTTTCTGACATCATATTTTAAATCTTTTAATTTTGAGTATCTTTTGGGCTCCTCATTGTGGTTGATTGCACTGCTTTTGTCTTTTAACTTTCAGTCTAGCTTTTCAAGCAGCTGATCTCATACCGTTCCTATATATTTGCCTTTACAAGTGAGGTTATTTTTTCATATATTTAAACCTTTCCTTTGTGATCTTTTCCACTTAAAGGAAATCCTTTAGCATTTCTTGTAAGTTCAGTTTGGTGGTGATGAACTTTATTTTAGTTTGACTGGGAAACTCTTTATTTCTCTCTCTAATTATGAATTCTGTAACTTTGCCAGATAGAGTATTTTGGACTGTAATTATTTTTTCTTTCAGCACTTTACATATATCCTGCCATTCTCTTCTGATCTGTTAAGTTTCTGCTTAAAAATCAGCTAATAGCCTTATGGGGTTTTCCTTGTATGGAATTGCTTGTGTTTCTTTTTCTGTCTTTGAGATTATATCTTTTGCTTCCTTAATTATAATATATCTTGGTGTGAATCATTTTAGGTTCATCTTGTTTGGGACTCTCTAGGTTTCCTATACCTGAATGTCTCTTTCTTTCCCTAGAATAGGGAAGTTTTCAGCCATTATGTTTTCAAACAAGCATTCTTCCCCTTTCTCTCTCTTATTTTTCTCGGACCTCTATAGTGCAAATATTAGTATGGTTGATGTTTCTCTAGAAGTCCCTTAAATTCCCTTTATTTAAAAAAAAATCTTTCTTCTCTTTGCTTTTCTGATTGGATGATTTCCGCTATTCTCTCTTCCACGTAGCTGATCTATTCTTTTGGATTATCTAGTCTGCTATTGATTCCCTTTTTCAGTTATTGTATTCATCAGCTCTGATTGGTTCTGTCTTGTATTTTCAAAGTCTTCTTTGAAGATCTCACTGTATTTCTCCATTTCTCTTCTACGTATACTGAGCATCCTTATGATCATTTCTTTGTATTCTATGTCAGGTAAAATACTTACCTCTGTTTCATTAGGATTTTCCCTAGGGTTTTATTTTGTTCTTTCACTTAGAAAATATTTCTCTGTTTCTTCATTTTGTGTGACTCTTGGCATTTGTTTCTATGAATTATGCAAAATAGCTACCTCTCCTAGTCTGAAGGAGTGGCCTTGTATGGGACTATCTACTATGTAGACTGTTTGCACCTGCTAGCTTTGGCAGGCTAACTGGAGCTGGAGCAGGTGTGAGTTGGGTGAAATCTCAAGGTATGTTGTGCCAAGTTTGCCTTGGCAGATTGGCAGGAGTTAGGTTGAGCATGAGTTTGAAGCAATCCTGAATCTGCCTTGGTGGAGTAGCTAGAATAGGAGCAGACTCTGGCTGGGGGCAATCCCTGGGTGTGCCATGTTGAGGCCATCTTGGTAGGATGGCTAGAGTTGGGATGGCTGTGGACCATGGAGAGTTCTGGAAGTGATTCAAACAATGGCACTTTCCAGTTCCTCTCATATTAGAGAGAGTTCCAGTGGTTTTCTGCCAGTTTAACAGAAGCTCTAAGGTTAGTAAATCGATTTCTTTCCATATAATCTAAGTGCTCTTTAAAGTAGTATGTTTATTGTTTTTATTTTATATTTTTGCTGTGTCTCAGGGTGGATAAGTCTGCATTCAGGTCCCTCAATAATATCTGCCCCTGTTGCAGGTCATGTGGTCAAGGGTGAGGTTTCTGTGTATAGTGTTTCCCTGTCTTTCCTACCAATTTCTATGTGGTCTTTCTATTTGTAGAGCTGTTCAATCAACCTCAGGATGAGTTGCTTTGTATATAGGTGCAAATTGGGTGTGTTCATGGAAGGAGATGAGTTCAGGGTCTCTCTACTATATTGTCTTAGACCTCTTCCTGTCTTTATGATTCAACTTTTAATGCCAAAGCAGAGAAGGAAGAGTTCAGCTTCTGGGCTTTGTGATATATGCATATAGCTCTGTTGATACTCAACAAAAGTTTTGTAATTTCTAAAGTGCCATTATTAAGTAGACAACTTCAATTATTGTGATAACACAATGCTGTCTCCTAAGTTTATGCAGTCCTCATGAACTTTTTATTCTTTTTGAAGTAATTGTCTTGTCACTATTGTTGTTGTTAAGTTGCTAAGTAGTGTCCAACTTCTTTTGTGACCCCCATGGACTGTAGCCCACCAAGCTCCTCTGTCCATGGGATTTCTTAGGAAAGAATACTGGAGTGGGTAGCCATTTCCTTCTTCAGGGGATCTTCCCAACCCAGGGATCGAACCTGCGTCTCCTGCATTGGTAGGCAGATTCTTTACCACTGAGCCACTTGGGAAGCCCTCTTGTCACTGTTGAGGGAACTTAAATGTCTAGAAGTGGGGTCCATCATCAAGGAAAAATGTGAGGAAAAGTTCATTGGAAAATAGTACACAAAGATCAATAAAAAAATGTAGGTCCCATGTTGTAAAAATATCTGAACGAGTTTCAAAATCATTTTGACTTGTAAAACAGTTTGAAGTAAAAACTCTATCTCTTATCACTCCTTTGAAAACTTTTAAGTAGTCTCAAAATGTGGAAGGAAATAAAAACAAATAATTTCCCTGAATGGCTAATTCTTCAGAATGCAAATGTGAATTGAAAATGTGCTTTAACTTGGCATTTATTTGCCTCATTTTGATTGGAACAAATGGTATAATGTGATCAGTTATTTATCATTGTGACTCTATTCCACAGGAAGATGTGGACTAACAGACATCTTTAAAATTCATAGCCTATCCTTTGTATTCCTCAATAAGTGAGTTTGTTCTTTATTAATGTTTTTTCACTTTAAAGAGTCACCACCTATAAATTATTCCTAATAATGAAAATAATCAATCTAAAAGATAATATTAAACCTTGAAACCACCTTTAAATCAAAGGATTTAAAGAAAAGTATTCATTAACTGTGTGCTTGTTATGTGTCAGGCAATGTACTGGTTGCTAGAAATACAAAGATGAACTGAGCAAAGTTCCTGTTCAACAGAGCTTGCAATCTAGTAGGAAGAGAAGATGATAAAAGGATAAATGTGATGAGTGCAATAACAGAGTTACCAACCCAGGCATGGGAAATGAAGAGTGTCTAGTGTGCTAGGAGTAGGGAGAGGTGAGTCTGGAAAAACCTAAGAGGAGAGGGGACCCTTGAGCTGGTTCTTAAAGATTCCAAGAAAAGTTGGCAGCACACCTCAGCGTACAGAAACCTGAGAAAAACTGTCCTGTCCTGGAAATGGTTTGGTGTACACCCAGTGTGTGAAGATCAGGATGAGGTGGAGAGAAATGATGCTGAAGAGGTAACAATGAGCAAAATCATCAAGGACTTATTCAACATATCCGTGTGTTTGGTATTTTATTCTATAGGCTCAGAAAAGACATTGAAGAATTTTAAGAAATTGACAATGAAACTTGTATTCTTAGAAGCTTTTGTTTAGGAAGCATTAGGAGAACACTGCTCTGTACAAGATCTATATCCAGTACCAGGGACACAAATCTCCTAGAAATGCTCCTAAACTCCACAGTTTATTCTTATTCTGTTGCCTATGTTTGTGTCATAGAGTGAGGGGAGAGGAGTGTTGTAATCAAAGCAAAGACTGCAATGTAGAAACTTGTAAGTGGCGGTGACATTTGAAATCTAAACACTCTTGTGATGGTCTCCGGGTGCCCTGTGAGAAAAAAGGGGAGGATGCTGCTGGAATCATCTTCCTCTTCGATGCTGCCGTCGTTCCCTTCTTCCTTACCCAGACAATGTACCAGACAATGTTTCTAACTCTTCCTCTCCCCCAATGTCTTACATCACTTCCCAGGAGATGAAGTGTATTCTTCACTGACTTGCTAGCTGGTCAGGTCCTCAGCGTGAATATTTTCTACAGCACCTGGAAAATTACAGCCGTTGCTGGAAAGTCTAGAGCAAACCGACCACCTTGTATCTTTGAGTGCCAGCTGCGTCTTTGGGATCAGTGGTTTTGAGGCTGGGGTGAGCAGGAATGCAATGAATTTCTCAGGCAGCTGGAGATCAGTGAGCCAGACTTCATGGCAGGATTTTACCAAGCAGTGGCTGTTACAGCTGGTAAAGAATGATAGGCATTAAAAATCAAAGGAGATAACCAGAGCTAGTGAAGTCATGGCCACAACTTTACTGAGAGAACTTTGGATGTATCACTTAAAGATCTGGAAATGGTGTCCATCTGAGCAAATCCAGATCAGCAGTCTGCCTCCTAGCTTACTTCTTTCCAAGAGATGTCAAACCATCAAGAATTTCAAAACTTCTCCTGCAAAAGGGATCTACACATTATAACTCAAGTCTACTATTGGCCCATGGGGTATCAAGTAGAGCCCTTGTGCTCCAGAAATGAGAGAAGGGAGTACAAGGTCATGACCTTACTAAAGGTCATGTTTTTATAATTTGGCTGGATTGGGATGGCTGATTTCAGTGTCATTACCAAATGTTGGCATAATTATGTGACATCCCCATTACCAGCTTTCCTAGTGATTATTTAGTAAAATTATGGAAAAATGAGGAGACAGAGATGTTTGTTTCTCTACACTGATGTTTGTTTGAATCCAACAATACGTTTTCTAAAGTATATGTGAAATCTTTGGATTTCACAGATGCTCCTATCTTATAAGCGTTCTCTACAACAATATGAAAACAAGTGACATTCTTTAAGGTTGAAGGGTTTATTTTTTATATTAAAATAAAGAATGAATTTTCAGAAAGAAAGAAGACTGCAGTGTAGTGAGGTAAACACTATGTAGACATTCAGGTTGCAATGGAAGCTCTAAGGAGAGAGTAAATGATGTGGAAGGGAGTGGCACTGCTTGCCTGATATGGTCATTCTTGAAGAGGACTGAAGGATGTATAAGAGTTTTTCTTTATGTAGGAAAGGGCAAGGAGTAACCCAGAGATGCGTATGGAGAAGAGACTTTGCATGACTCATGTTAGAGTATTACAAGTATTTACAGTAGTAGGAGGGAGAGTATGGTTGGGAGATAAAATTGCTTAGGTTGCAAGAACCCAGATACTGAAGAGCATTGTATATCGGAAGGCACGGAGTTTGACCTTTATTCTAAAGGGCATGAGATGAATGGCAAGCTTCTGCTCTTTTTTTAAAATTTTATTTTATATTGGAGTATAGTTGATTAACAATGCTGTGTTAGTTTCAGGTCAGGGGAGTTGCATGGTTAGATTTGCTTCAGTTGTCTCTATTTGTCATTTCTTCTTTCTCCCCTTTGTCACATTCTCTCCAGCACAGATTTATTTACAGCTCTTCTCAAACTGATTTTGAAAAGGTCACCAATGACTTCCATCATGCCAAGTATAGTGGGCAACATCTTTTGTTTTAATTTCACAGCAGCATTTGACAAAGGTGACTACTCTTGCCACTTTCATTTTTTTATTTTCTTAAGTCTAGTTGATTTATAGTGTTGTGCCAATCTCTGCTGTGACTCGGTTATACATATAGATATACATTTTAAAAATATTTTTTCCATTATGGTTTATCATAGGATTTTGAGTATAATTTCCTGCGCTATACATTAGGACTTTATTGATTATCCATTCTAAATATAATAGTTTGTATCTACCAACCCCAAACTCTCAGTCCATCCTCTCGCTCCCCCACAACCTTGGCAACCACAAGTGTGTTCTCTATGTCTATGAGCCTGTTTCTATTTTGTAGATGGGTTTATTTGTGCCATGTTTTAGATTCCACATATAAGTGATATCATACAGTATTTGTCTTTCTCTTTCTGACTTACTACACTTAGTATGATAATCTCTAGTTGAATCTATGTTGCTGCAATGTTTCATTCTTTTTTATGGCTGAGTAGTATTCTGTTATATATGTACCACATCTTCTTTGCCCATTCATCTGTCGATGGACATTTAGGTTGTTTTCGTATTTGGCTATTGTGAACAGTGCTGCTATGAACATAGCGGTACATGTATCTTTTTGAATTATAGTTTTTTCCAGGTATGTTCTCAGGAGCAGGATTGTTAGATCATACGGTAATTCTATTTTTAGTTTTCTGAGGAACTTCCATACTGGCTGCATGGGTGCTAAGTTGCTTCAGTCATGTCCAACCCTTTGGGACCCCATGGACTGTATATAGCCTGCCAGTTTCCTCTGTCCATGGAATTCTCGAGGCCAGAATGTTGGAGTGGGTCACCATGGCCTCCTCCAGGAGATCTTCCTGACCCAGGGATTGAATCTACATCTCTTATGTCTTCTTTATTGCAGGAAGATTCTTTACCACCAGTGCCACCAGGGAAGCCCCCATATGGCTATACCAACTTATATTCCCACCAACAATGTAGGAGGGTTCCCTTTTCTCCATACCCTCTCCAGCATTTGTTACTTGTAGACTTTTTAATGATAGCCATTCTGACTGGTGTGACCACTCTCTCCTTTTTGAAATAGTCTTTTCTCTTGGTTTCCTTGACATCATACTCACCTGATGCTTCTTGAACCTCATTGCTACTTCCTTTTTAGTTTCCTTTTCTGTGTCCTTAACCCCTACTTGATCTCCAAGTATGAGAGTGCCTTGGTCCTCATCTTTCACTTTTCTCTAGTCTACTTTTACACTAGGTAGGTCAATGACTTTAAATATTATCTACATGTCAGTGACTCCCAAACTTTATATCTCTAGCAATGAATCTTCCGTTGACCTTTATATTTCTTTATTCAACTGCCTATTTGACTTCTGTATTTGAATTCATGGTACTTATTCAAACTTAATTTGGCCAAACAGAGCTCCTGATTCTTACTTGCAGTTGAAAGCTCTAAAATCTCCTCCATCAGTCTTTTCCATTCAGAAAGTGACACCAGTATCCTCACGCTGTTACTCAAGTTACAGGTTCTTGGCTTTCTCTTCCCACCCTCCCCCCATTTCTCACATTCAATGCATCAGCAAATATTGGCTTTAGCTCCAAAATATATCCCCAAAATACCTACTTTTCTTTTTTACAGTTACCATCATCCACAGCACCGTATATCCTACTTATACTTTAGCACTAGACTCTAGAATGATCTGTTTTCTTTCTTTGTTTTTCTATAATCCATTCTACATAAAAAATCTTGAGTGAGCTTTCAAATCATGAATTAATCATAGCTCTTCTCCTTAATACATTTTCAATAGCATTCTATACTATGTAAATTAAACTGAAACTCGTGTCCTACATGAGTGCCCTCTGTATGACTCACTTATATCATCCTGTACCACTCTTTCTCTCTCTCATCCTCTTATTGTAGCCATGCTTGCCTTCTTCTCATTTCTTAAAGATTTTAAACTTGAAGCCATCCTGGGTGCACTGACTGAAATACTTTGAGTCCAGACCTTTGCATGAACAGCTACCTCTTGTCATCCAGTTTTTAACTGCCATTGCCCAAGAGCCCTTCATGACAACCCAGTCTTCCAGTCACTATCTACAAAATCATTTAATTGTACTTTCTTTATAGTATTCAACATTATTGAAAATTTCTTTATTCATTTTTTTCTCACAATTAATATCCTGTCTAAAAGATCAGGTTTGTGAGCAGCAAGAACCTTGAATGTTTTGTTCATCAGTGTATTCCCTATGGTTAGAAAAGTCCCTGACATATAATGTGTGTCTGGTGAATGACTAAACGAACTATTATCCTAGCTTCAAAGCCAGGGGTATCCTGGAAAGAAGAGAAACTAGTTGAAACAAAGGCAGGATACCATTTAGATGAATTTTCAGTTATCTAGCTGACAAATGATTAAAACCTAGACTGAGGCAGTGCCTCTGGAAAAGAAGAAATCTAAGAGGTAATAAGAAGGCAAAAGTCTACAAGGCTTTAGGACTGATTGTATGCTGAGGGTAGAAGAGAGGGTCTAGCATGACTGTACTAATAACTGGATGGATTACGGTTATATTCATGAAGATAGGGAACACGTGAGGAAGAGCCTGAATGGTTATGAAGAGCAGAGAAGATATCTAATTTAGTTTTTGAAATGTTGAGTTTTGAAATGCCTACGGCCTCTCCAGGTAAGAGTATTCAGTAAAGAGTCAGAAATATACTTATGAAGTTCTTTTAAATGTTGATATATTTCTTTTAACTAGAAAAGTAGCTAAATACAAGGGAAGATAGAAAGAATGTTAGGTCTAATAGAAAAATGTGTAAGTTTTCTCTTCTGAGAAGTACTTCCTTATCCTTGCTGCTCTCAGAGTACTCTGTGTACTTATAACACTGTGTTGTAATCAGTTGTTTGCTTGGCTAGCTCCTCAATTAAGCCATGAGTGCTGCCAAGTAGAGCTGAAAATAACAGATAATACATGATAAATAACCGTTTCAATCATGTTGTTGTTGTTCAGTTGCCAGGTCATGCTTGACTCTTTGCAACCCCATGGACTGCAGCATGCCAGGCTTCCCTGTCCTTCACTATCTCCCGGAGTTTACTCAAACTCATATCCATTGAGTCAATGATACCATGCAACCATCTCATCCTCTGTTGTCCCCTTCTCCTCCTGTCCTCAGTCTTTCCCAGCATCAGGATCTTTTCCAATGAGTAAGCTCTTCATATCAGGTGGCCAAAGTATTGGAGCTTCAGCTTTAGCATCAGTCCTTCCAATGAATATTCAGGGTTAATTTCCTTTAGGATTGACTGATTTGATTTCCTTGCATGTTACACGTGCCCCCACCCCCCACCTCACCCTTCAAATTTCACAAATGACTTCCCACTGCCTAAAAGTTAACTCCAAATTCCTTAACATGTTACTGAAATCTCGACACAAATTTGTCTTAAGTTATCTGACTGAACTATACTCTCTCTGGGGTTTCTAAATTCTTGAATGAACTCTCTGTTGAGACAAACCAAGTCATGTGCATTGCTGCAGGGTCTGAAAATTGACTTTGTCCATGTTCTAGAATTACTCTAATTCAGGGCTGATGATTAGTATTAACAAAGCTCACAAGAGACTGATGTATAAGCCGGAATGTTAATGCAGTCATTTACGTTGAGAAATTTAATTGCTGAGAAGGCCTGATGCTCCTATTGGCCTGACCAGCGGATTGCTCCCTTTAGGCAAACTACACAAGAAACCTAATTATCAAAAGGTTGCTGGGTAAATGTGTAGTCAGAAAAGGAAATTACATGAGTGGAATGGCTAATGGCATCAGGCTCTTCCAGCCTGGCTATCTGTTGACAGAGCAGCATTTTCACATTGGATCCTTATTTCAGTTTGTCTTAGTGCCCTAATCTGGAGGGTGCTCAGACGGGCAGACCTGTTTGAGCATCACTTGCAGTTCTCTTTAGATATGTTAGTTAATAGATTCAAGAAGTTTGGAATCAAGTCTTGTTAGACTGGGAGGCTTAGTCTCATTGAGGTGACTGTGTGCATTAATCATGTGTTTAGTCAGAGTTTAAGTTTCAGAAAGCAGTATTATTTTCTCCACACTCACAGTTTGGGGAAGTATCTCACTGACATCTCAAGTGGTAGTCTTCCTTGCTCCATGGCCCTGCTCAGGACCCACCTCCTCTGCCCTCCAGCCTCAGAATGCCTTCCCTCCACTGAAATCCTGCAGCTTTTACTATGGATGGTATACAGCACATAATACTTGTGATTGCTTTTTAGTTTTTGGTACTCATGTATTGTCTTATCATCTGATTTGTAATTCCTTGGAGGACAGAGATCTGCATTCAGTATGTGTGTAAATAGGTAATGATGAGCCTCTTTCTTTTTTTTCCTTCTTCTCAATATAGCACCAGTTAGAGCACCTACTCCTTGGATGGCATTCTGGTACAAGGAAAGGGGTTATTTCTTTCGTGGCTGTGCTAAAAAATGTCAAGGTTCTTTAATTTGCATCTTCTTTCAGATGAGTTTTCTGTTAAAAAAACTAAACAAACAAATCCTTTCTCTATGTCCTGAGAAGATAGTGCATGACCTTTATTGCAGGGTGTCAATTGTAGCAGTTTGGACTTTATTTTTTTCCAGACTTGGATCACAGGTCAAGCAAGTGGTCATAACATTTTAATGACTTTTCTCTGACACAAAAATAATAGAATAAACAGAATAAGCTGACTTTTTCCACTGGGACCTGTAAATCTTTGACCTGCTTTGACATAGCATATTCAAATCCACAGTCCACACTGTGTACAGTGTCATGCCCTCTGTGGATACTTCATAAAAACTAATTGAATTGAAAAATAGTCTGAGATGTATTCCATAAGTTTTAGTAATTCAAATAGCTCAGAGAACTCTGACACTGTCTTCCTGTTACCTGAGCATCTTGTTTAGGAATTTGAACCCCTGTATCACATCAATGTCATCTGAAAATGGTGTAGGATTTGCATAACTTTAAATAGGCTAGAGTGTTAATAATGACTTTAAAGTCCTGACGTTTAAACCTATATGTAATGCTTCACTTCTCTGTGAAGGTTGGGCTCAAATGCCGTGGTCATTATCCAGCCTCTTTTGAGGGTCACCTTTGTACTTATCCATAGGATCTATGTCACATTTCTTCCTCCACATCCTTGTTTTCTTTTATTCCTTCAACAAATATTTGTAGTACACATTACTCTATGATAAGAATTGTGCTAGTTGGTAATAATACAAAGATAAGATGTCCTTGTCCTCAAAGAATTAGCATATAGTAGAAGAGACAGGCAATGGAAAAGAGTTTACTTCAGTGTGGGAAGTACTGCCATGGAAGAGAGAAGGACCTAACTCTCAGTGGATGCCTTATGTGACTGCTCTTCCAAAGATTAATTTTTATTTATTCTCACTCAGAAGTTATTGACTGATAATCTACTATGCGCCCTCTCTCCTCTGGGCATTAGAGATACAGTGATGAACAAGACAAGCCAGGAGCTGGTTCTCTTGGAAGTGGAAAGAGACAGGGCAGATAACATCTGAGAAATGAAAATGACAGTTTCATAAGATGATAAGTATGCTGCTGCTGCTGCTAAGTCACTTCAGTCGTGTCCGACTCTGTGCAACCCCATAGACGGCAGCGCACCAGGCTCCCCTGTCCCTGGGATTCTCCAGACAAGAAGACTGGAGTGCGTTGACATTTCCTTCTCCAATGCATGAAAGTGAAAAGTGAAAGTGAAGTTGCTCAGTCATGTCTGACTCTTTGCTACCCCATGGACTGCAGCCTACCAGGCTCCTCCATTCATGGGATTTTCCAGGCAAGAGTACTGGAGTGGGGTGCCATTGCCTTCTCCATGATAAGCATGAAGAAGAAAGTAAAACAGAGGATGTGCTAGTACCTGGCCAGAGTGTGAGTGGGAGCATTAATTTAGATTTGGTGGTCAGGGAAGACCTTTCTATGGAGGTGACGATGGAAATGAGACTTAAATGATAAAGAGCAGCCAGCCATGCGAAGATTAAAGGCAGTGGATTTCAGATAGAGGAAGAACAAAATGTAAAATCCCTAAGGCTGTAATGAGCTTCTGTGCTCAAGGAGTAGAAAGAAGGCCCCTGTGAACACAGCATGGTGGATGGGGGCAGGGAAGTGGGGAGGGAGTGTGGGCTGGTAGGAGAACCCCGAAAGCACATTCTACTGAGTGCAATGGAAAAGCTATTTGAGGGTTTTAGTAGGAGAGTAAGTTAGTCTTGTACATTATAAAAGCTCATTCTAACTACTGGAGAATGGCTTTTAAGAGTCCTACAGCAGAAGCCAGGAGATCAATAGGCAGATTTTGCAGTCATTGAAGTGAAGGAGTCAGTGATTTGGCCTAGGGTGGCAGTAGTGGAGATGGAGAGATGTGAATAGGTTCAGATATGTTCTGGTGGCAGTGTTTATTGATATGAAAGGTGAGGGAAAGAAGTCAAAGATAGCTGCTGGACTTGTGACTAGTTGAAGCTCCAATATTTTGGTCACCTGATATGAAGAGGTGACTTATTGTGTAAGACCCTGATGATGGGAAAGATGGAAGGCAGGAAGAGAAGGGGATGATAGAGGACGAGATGGCTGGATAAGCATTACTGACTCAATGGACTTGAGCCTGAGCAAAAGGAGACAGCAAAGGACAGGAAGCCTGGCATGCTGCAGTCCATGGGGTTACAAAGAGTCAGACCCAACTTAGTGACTGAACAACAAGATGTGTGACATGAACATTTGCATATATGACAATTCCCCTTTGTAAGAATGGAAAGATTAGGAGAAGTACAGGTGTGCTGGTCCAGAAATCAAGACTTCTGTTTTGGCTGGTAAGTTTTAGGTATAGAGTAGATATTCATGTAATGATGCTCTATGTGAGTCTGGAGGTCAGTGAAGAATAAAGTGAGAGTGGGAGATTGAGAGTTGTTGGTCATAGGCATTTAGATAATATTAATATTTAAAGCCGAGTGTCTGGATAAGATCACTTAGGAGGGTAAGGAAGAGGCTGAAGGACAAAACTCTGGATTTGACAGCACTTGGAGGTCAAGCAGAGATGAAGGAGCAGGCAAAGGAGCCCTCAGTGATTAGGAAAAGCCAAAAGAATGCAATGTTATAGAAATTAAGAGTGTTATAAGAGTTTGTTTTTTATTTACTTATTTTTAAAGTTGCCAACTGTGTTGACAGCTTTGAAAAGTCAGGCAAGATAGAGCCTGAGAAGCCACCACTGGATCTGGCACCATGAACATCACCAGAGACCTCATCCAAAGCAACCTCAGTGATGTCATGGGCACTCAGGTCTGGCAAGGGACAGTAAGTTAGAGACTGTGAGGTGAAAACCCAGAGGGGGCTTCTAGAGACAACTCTTCAATAAGTTTTATTGGAGGGTGAGTGGAATCTGGGATCAAAGTAGAGTTTCTGAAGAGGAACTATTCTAGGACACAGTAGTGTGTGGAGCTGGAGATGATCCAGAACACAGATAATGCAAGAGCAAGGGAAACCTATGGACGTGAAGCCCTGAAGATAGACTCCACCGCAAAACTGGAGGGTCTGGCTTTTGGTAGAAATAGGGGTTCCTAGTCCGTAGTACAAGATGGTAAGCAGGGAATAGACTAGAGATATTGAGTGTCAATAGTTTTGGTGATGAAGAGAGATTCTTACTGCTTGCTTTTAACTATTCGATGAATTATGAGATAAATTATCAGCCAGGGATGGGCTGGTGGTGGTGGTGGTGGTGGCAGGCCCAGGTGTATAAGGACTGAGAGGAGAAAGGATGAAACAATCATTTTGGAAAGTGGAGAAGTGAGCATACATATATGATTAATGCAGAATGTATACATACATATATATCATATTTCCCATATTGTTCATTGTTGTTCCATCACTAAGATCTATCTCACTCTTTGCAACCCCATGGAATGCAGCATGCCCTGCTTCCCTGTCCTTCACTATCTCCCACAGTTTGCTCAAATTCATATCCATTGAGTTGGTGATGCCATATAGAGAATATTATTCTATTCTTAGAAAGATTTAAGAGAACATGAATATTGTTCTGATGGAACATAAAAATTTTTAGACACAGATACTGAGATAGCTGGAATTGAGGGCCAGTACCCTGGGGTGCCTCACATAGATGGAGAGTCTGGAATAGTATTTTGAAGGAACATGCTGTCAGATGAGACAGGAAAAGTGTGTATCATGCAAAGTGGATTTGGTTAACTAGATCAGAAAGCAGAAGCTAATATAAAATATAGCTGAAAAACAGAAGGGGCTGGATCTGGTGTATGAAATATTGGCAGAATTTCATTTCAGTTATAATAGAGAGGGGGAAAAAGAACAGGTTTAGGCAGATTCTAGATCATACATTAATTTATTCCATCATTCATAACTCTTAACTGTTATACACTGTGGGGCATACAGAAATGAATAAGACACAGGTTGTACTCTCAATAAACTTGAAATTTAAACTACTAGCTTTAACAGAAAGCTACTTCTCGATAGAGGTATAAAAGCACAATTTAAGGGGACAGAGTAAAATGAATAATTATTCCTGATTAGAAGGATCAAGGAGTGTTTCTTGAGGGTCTTATTTGAGCTGGACTTTGCAGGAGTAGAATCAGAGAATGAAGAAGACAATCAGACTCATGGAGGCATGTTGCAGATAGAGTTTTCCAGACACAGATGCTGAGATGGAGTTTCGGATCAAGCTCTCTGGTAGGGAATAACACCCGTGAAAAGAAGAGGAAGGAAGTAGAATTACATAGAGGGAGATGTCAGTCTGTTACCAGACCCCACAAAACCTCAGCCCACATTTTAGGGAGCTTTGGAGCAAGGACTGCCCTGCTGAGGGGTCCAGAGTAACTTTGAAATGGCTACACCTTTATGAGCCCACCTGACTCAGTCCCTGATTTGTGAGCTTCCCAGGAGGAGTGAAGTGGTAGAAATGGTCCCTGAAGATGCTGTCAACTAGAAGGTGTCTGCAACCATATCCGCTGTAGCCATTAGCACCTTCTTCCTTGAGGGGGAACCTGGGTGGTGCATCTTTGTGTGGAATATAGTGTGTGAGTGCATGGATGTCCCCTCATGGCCCCAGAGGGGTTGGAACAGAGACTAGGGCAAAAGATCCTTGGGGAATAAAACTGGACAGATCATTTCGGATTATGATTTGAAAGTCATGCATGAGCATTGGAACGTTTTTTTTTCTTATGAGGATGTGAGGTCTATATAATGCTTGAGTGCTCTGCTTTCAGGAACAAACTCCAGGTAGTGGAACTAGGGTGGCAGAACCTCTTAGAAACAATAGTTGCCATAAAGCAAGCTGCCTAATGAATTTGGTACTGGGGAATGAAGGGTGAGGAAGACCACACACTATGTCCATTTTCATTTGGATCCCTTGTTCTTGGATAACAGTGTTTACGATGGTTCACTCAGCACAGACATCTAACCCTTCCCCTTTAACCACAACTAAAATGTTTCGAGGGGACCCATATAGCTCCTCTTTTTGAAAAAGCTAAAACATACATGTGTCAGAAGACTATATCAGCATATATTTTTCAAGTATTTTGGGCTTTCCTGGTGGCTCAGGTGGTAAAGAATCCACCTGCAATGCAGTCCCTGGGTTCAGTCCCTGGGTTGGGAAGATCTCCTGGAGAAGGGAATGGCTGCCAACTCCAGTATTCTTGCCTGGAGAATTCCATGGACAGAGGAGCCTGGTGGGCTACAGTCCATGGGGTCGCAAAGAGTCGGACACAACTGAGTGATTAAGACTCATTTTTCTTTTGTTCTTGTGCTTAGGCTGCTTTGGCATTGAATGGATTTGTTTTCCATTTGCTCTCAGTCCATCGTGATTGATAGTGAATTCTTTTGGCAGGGGAATGGGGAGAGAGAGATTTTTCTATTTAAAAATTAGAGATAGTCTGTGTCCAGAAGGAGCAGGAGACCAATGAATTGGCTCAGTCAGGAAGCCAGTTTGGGTGGAAGGCAGCAGGCAGCTTGTAAGAATTTGGGTCCCGGGGTGTGGTACCCTCTTGTGACTGGGCTGTAGGATGTGAAATGAGGACTCGGGACAGTGTTAGTAGCAGCATCCCAATGTTGAATTTCTAAGTCTTTCAGAAACCAGCAGTAGAGCAGATGACCAAGTCCAAATAGAAGCACAGAGGACTTGAGAGTATAAAGATAGTATCAGGAAGCAGAAGGCCAAGCCTGAAAGAATCATATTCATTCACTAGCATGCCACTTTAACTGCTTCTTAATGTAATGAGTGCAGGGCTTCACTGCCACAGTTATTTTCTAGTTAGACTCATGGAAAAATTACTGAAGAAATAATATCAGATTTTATCCGGGTATTGTTATTTAGTTTAAATCTTTTCCAAGTTGTACATTAGTTTTCAAATGGTTATTTTTCTTGGTTAGTTAAACAAGGAATTATTATATACCTAGTGTATGCAACTATTAGAGATGCCATCCTATTTTGGTCATGAAGCCATCAGTCAAGAAACACCCTTCACTTGGTATGAATTTGCCCAAATTCCATATATAGAGTCTCAGAGAAAAGGAGTAAGTTGTTTTTTTTTTAGGAATAATTTTTTATTGCTAGTCTTATAAACTCAAATGAACAAACCTCACAGCTCTACATTTTTAAAGTCTAGGCATCATAAAATTAGACTAAAACCTAATAACACACATCTTATTGTCACTTTAAATTTATTTATTAAAAATTTATCAAAGATGTCTTTGTGTTTCATGACTTGATCTTAGACATCACTTTATATGCTTTGGGCTTGTGAATTCAGATCATTATGGACTTTATTTCAAACTGGAAGTCAGTTTATTTGACCAGTGTCTTTAAGAATCAATTTCTTCATGTTGGCAAAGTTGTGGCCCTGCAAATTATTATTTATCTTATGTTTTTGGTAATTTGTTGTTTTATTCTTCACAGGATGCTTTTTGTCAGACACAGTAAAAAAAATAAAGCTGAAAATCAAAAGAAAATAATATTTGCTAACAATTTAAAGTAGAAAAATCCACACTAGTGGTCTCCATGTGCTTATTTCTTAATTTTTATTTTTACTGAAAACACTCTGTTGTAATGTACATTAACATTTTATAGGTCCCTCTAAAATAGAGTGGAAAGTTTGCTCCTTGCGGTAAGTAGCGAAGGTACTGTTATTTTACAGTTGTGTCTTTGATATCACAACTTGTTTTTTCAGATTTCAGGTATCAAAGTTACAACTGCATAAGCCATCTCCATACGCATTATCCAGAATTTAGTTTTGTACTGTTCAATGAAAGAGGAAATGAATCTCCTTCTCCTCCTTCCTGAAAAATATTTGATTTCCTATCTCATTACCATTCATTCCTCCCTAAAACCCTGTTCTTGATGTTTGTGTAATATTTGTGCTGAGTTTATGAACTTATTCAATGTTTTTGGTTTCCCTGAACTAGCTATGATAATGTTTATGTATTATTTATTGATTCTGTGATCTATTTAGGATTAGTAGACCATGTCTATTTTCTTAAATGTCTGTACCATCTGTATCATTTACAGTTCAGTTGGAGAGTTAATCCTAACACACATAAACTTTAGCGAATTGTTTGATGCTTAACCATCATGGTGATTATAAGAGCAATAAGATTTCCAGTTATAGAAGAAAGAGCTCAGTTAAGTGCTAAATATCAGATTTAATGTAGGAGAGAACTTTAGAAGTACCTGAAAATATGGATAAGACATGAATTTTTAAAAGAAAAGGACAAAGTATTCCAAGTTAAAAAATATCCAGAATAAAGACAAGGAATCTTCAGTACATGAAATACTGTCCTAATCACAGGGCTTCAGTTCTTCTAGCTTTCCTGAATGAATGTGTATCTGTCTATCTCAATATGAATGTATTTTCAGTTCAGATCAGTCGCTCAGTTGTGTTTGACTCTTTGTGACCCCATAGACTGCAGCACGCCAGGCTTCCCTGTCCATCACCAACTCCCGGAGCCTACTCAAACTCATGTCCATCACATTGGTGATGCCATTCAACAATCTCATCCTCTGTTGTCCCCTTCTCCTGCTTTCAATCTTTCCCAGCATCAGGGTCTTTTCCAAGGAGTCGGTTCTTCACATCAGGTGGCCAAATTATTGGAGTTTTGTCAATCCTTCCAATGAACACCCAGGACTGATTTCCTTTAGGATGGATTGATTGGATCTCCTTGCAGTCCAAGGGACTCTTAAGAGTCTTATCCACACCATAGTTCAAAAGCATCAATTCTTCAGAGCTCACTTTTCTTTATAGTCCAACTCTCACATTCATACATGACTACTGGAAAAACCAAAGCTTTGACTAGACAGACGTTTGTTGGTAAAGTAATGTCTCTGCTTTTTAGTATGCTGTCTAGTTTGGTCATAGCTTTTTTCCCAAGGAGCAAGTATCCTTTAATTTCATGGCTGCCGTCACCATCGGCAGTGATTTTGAAGCCCCAAAAATAAGGTCATTTTTTTGGGGGGTGTTCCATAACTGAATGTATATTACATATATGAATTTATATGCATGTTTGAGCCCATTTGCTGTAAGAAATTGGGCCCAACTATTGATGAAACAACTTGTTTAATTCAGTTGTTCCCCCTTTGCACTGGTCCAGTTCTTTTGTTGGGTTGATCATATTGAATAATTGTCTTCATATTGAGTAGATATAGTTTCAGCATTCTTAGTGAGGAACACAGTAATTTTCTCTCAATATTTCTGATTAACCTTTGTTGCCCAAGTGTGATGAAATGTGAGAAGTCTTTTGGCCACAACCCTTGGCCTGAGACCTAAGTTTTTTCATTTTGTTTTTAAATGTGTTTATTTTTAATTGAAGGATAATTGGTTTATAATATTGTGTTGGTTTCTGTCATACATCAACATGCATCAGCCATAGGTATACATAAGCCCCTCCCTCCCACCCCATTGCATCCTTCTTTGTTGTCATAAAGCCCCAGTTTGAGTTCCATGAGTCATACAGCAAATTCCCACTGCCTATCTCTTTTACATATGATAGTGTATATGTTTCCACTAAGTTTCAGTTCCCTTAAAAATCAGAAGCCAGTATGACACATGCTGAATGGGTTTTACATCCCTGAGAATGTTTGGATTAAAATAAAAATATATTATTTACTAGTTATATTAGCCAAAGTGTTTTGTTTTAACTAATTTATTCATTTATTTAATTAGGTAATACATGGGGATTGGGTAAGTGATTCAAATAGTACAGAAACGGCATAGAGTACCTAGTCCCTCAGAATCCTGCCTTTGAGATTCAAATATTAATGCCTTGTGTATCCTTTCAAATAAATGAATGCATTGAAAAGTATACACTTGTGTGTACATATTAATATGTACACATATATTTGTATATCCCTTTTTATAAATAAAAGTATGCTATAATAGCATTCTATACACACAATATGTTTGTAAATCAGTTCATCAGTATATATAGAGCAGTCATAGGAGTTTGAAAAGAGGTCTTGAAAATATATAACTCAAAATTTTATTGTTAGTCAAACAATTTGAAGAAATATGTCTTCAATACCCTTCTCTGTCTTCTACTCACATATAAAGGTCAAGTTCACATGTTCCCTTTCTAATTCTTATTCTTATTCTCTGGCAGAATCTATTGCTCTCTTGTCTATGTTCTCTAAATAATTTGTATATGATATATACTCTGTTTATGACCCTTATAATATTAAAGGTTTTTTTGTTTGCTTGTTCTTCTGTTTTTATCCGCGAATAGATAGTGAGTTCCTTTTAACTCTTCTTTTTCTGGATCTTCATTCTCTGGTACAGAGTCTGGTATATAATAGGTACTCAATAAATATTTGTCTGATTTTTTTTTTAAGTGTTAGGCCCTTAACTTCCATTGCTGGTAGAATCCATATTTTCCCCTCATTGTTGTTGTTCTTTGGTATTTGACTTGAATACTTATCTCCCCAATGATAACTTTCTTAAACCATGGAGCAGGAAAAGAATTAGGTTGAAAAATAAAACAAATGTGTCACCTGGAAACATTTATTCAGTGCCCCTTTTATAAACTTTTATGAGAAAAATAAATGATCCTTTGCATTTTGTATTAAGAATTGCTGAAGAAAGGCTAATTGCCAAAATAAATTTACAGCTCTCAGCCTGGAGCAATTGCTTGTAGATGTGTTTGCATATACACTTCTTAAACCTGCTCCATGATATATGCACGTATTTGTGTGCTGCTCACAAAGATGTTTCATGTCATTGCTTCTGAAATCTTCATGTTTGGCTTAGTCAAGCAGACTTCTTTAATAGCATCATGGATTTTGTTGCCATGCTGTAAGACTACAGTGCTATATATTCATTTATCTGTGCTCTGTCATTTATATCATCTTCCCTTGCTTGCAATATTTAATAGAACTTTTGGTGTAAATGCAAATAATTGAAAGCATTATTTTTTATTTGTTCGCATTATGGAGCTTGTGGTTCTGTTTTAAACATCCTTACTGAACGCATGAGCATTTTTCTTCATTTTGCTTTGAAGATCATCTAAGACTCATCTTTAAACTGCCTCATTATGTCTTTCAGAAATACAGTTCTAAGTTAACAACTAATCAGGAAATTCAAAGTATTTGAAATATGTTAGGAAAAGCAGATGTTTGCTATTTAAAGTACTGCAGATGATTGTTATTTCTTTTTCTAGTCAAAAGACGTTCATATCCACTAAATAAATGCATTGTCTTGAAGTGTGCATCCTTCTGTGTCACAGTGGAGGGAAGTCTTCACTGCTAGAGTAAGAAATGAAACTGTTCTGCTAATGTTCTGCTTAACTATTCATTTTGCACAGTAGGAAAACTGGGCTTGGGAAAACATTAGTAAATTTCACTCTTCTCAGCCTAACAGGAAAAATAGACAATGGAAACGGCAGTTGTTGGCTGGTTGCTTTGAAATACTAGCATGCTAAATGAGTTCAATAGTTTTATTTTCTTTCAACCCAAAATAAGCTTAGCTGATTTTGCAGAAAACTAAGCCTTAAGCATAAACATAGATGTTAACATGTTAAGCAACTGAGCTAATGATGTCAAGTCTAAGGGCACAGAAGCAAAAGTAGGAAGAATTGTTTAAACATATAATTACACATTGAATTCAACTATAGAATTGAAAAGATTTAGTATCATTTAATAGTTTCATTGAAACAATCATAATAATTATCCATGTACTTTTAAAAAAACTTTAGAGTTTATCTGGTTCAGCATTCTGTTTTGGGATTGCAGGCCTGGATACATGGAAAGGCTTATCCAAAATTGCCTGATTTGGTGGCATAGCTGGGGTTTGAATCCAGGTCTCCAGGTTATGAGTCTAGAGTTCTTCTCTATTTCTCTGACGTACAATAAATACGCTGCTTTTTAATTTCTTGGCAGTATTTTTTTTGATATTCTGTTTTGGTGGGAGAAGCAAGATGAGAGAAAGAGGAAAACTATATTTGTGGAAAAGATGGAGGAAGAAGAAAAAAGTGAGACTGGTTGGCAAATAAGGAGGAACTTTGGGAGAACAAAAACATCTATTGGGGAATATTTTTGGTTTCCGGAATATGGTGTATGGTATGTCTTTTTGCTTCCCCTGAACTCTTCAGCAAACGTCTGTTCCTCAATTCCACTGTAGAGTTGGATCACTTTTGATGGACTTGACTAAAATGCTGAGGATAACCTCTGAATGGGTGAGGTCAAGAGCCCAGACTGTCACATGGAAGACTGTCACACATTTATTCATGGGATTATGTGACTAAAGTCTCTTCTCTAAACTATGAACTCTACAAGAATAAGCCATGGATCTCTTGTTCACCATTGTATCTTTAGTATCATGTATATTGCCTGGCATGTAACACATGCACCATAAAATTTTGCAATCTGTTAGGATGCAGAATATGACTTCTTTGCAAAGGCTATATATCAGGGACTTGATCTTCTGGACAGTTTAATCTCAGGACAACTCTACAAGGTATTTATTTCTAACTGTCAGTATAGATTAGCGAGCTGAAACTTGGGAACAGCATGTCACTATCCAAGGGCACACAACTCATTACTGACAGTGCTGGTACGCTGAAAGAATGTTAGGGCTATCTGACTTCAAATGTCACGGCTAGGGGACAGTTCAACATGACAGTGTAGGAAGACCCTGGACTCACCTCTCCATAGAAACACTGAATCTGTACATACATAGAGCAGTTTCTCCCAGAGAAGAACTGAGGGCCAATTGAACAACTTCTGTACAACAACAATAAAGGGACCACGTAGCGGTGGATAGGAAAAACAGAGATGTCATATTGACAGGAGCCACACCCCCAACATAGTGCTCTGCGGTAGAGAAGGGTGACACTGAAGGGCCCGTGTATGCATTTACACCCTCTGGGGCATAGTGAAAAGACAATGATTTAAAGGGTGCCTAGACCATGCATGAAGGAAATGCATTTACTAAACCTGGAGTGTCTGCCAAATGGGCAGGGAACTGTACAAACTCGCTCCAGGGTCAGAGGTCCTGGAAAGTACCTTTTTTTTTTTTTGGACTTCTTTCCTCCATCTTGATGATGAGCTGGGAACATGATCTAAGCATTCTGGCCATCTTCCAGGACTGCCCTAGCCCACATCAGCTCTATGCTCCCCTCGCCCTACCACTACCCGCACCACCAAGATGCCCCCTGCCCCATTCCTGTGCTTACCTCAGCTCTAGCTCTCCTGCTATGTCAGCCCTGGTGCAGAGCACCATGGGGCAGCCCCAGTGTGTACCTACCCCAAATCTAGCCAGCCTGCCAGCCAAAGCTACCTGGCACATTGTTTACACAGAAGATTCCCTTATACAAGTCCACACTAATAAAACCAGGAGAGGTTCCTGTTTTGCCTGATTCATTGAAACAGTCACTGAGAGTCAAACAACATGAGGAGGCAGAAGGATATGTTCTAAACAAAAGAACAAAATAAAATTCCAGAAAAAAACCTGTTGAAACAGACTAGTAATTTACTTGATAAAGAGTTCAAAGTAATGGTCATAAAGATGCTAACCAAGCTCAGAAGAATGGAGGAACTCAGCGAAACCTACAACAAAGAGGTGGAAAATATAAGAAAGAACCAATCATAGCTGAAGATTAAAATAAAAAATACACTAGGTAGAATCAATAGCAGATTAGATGATACAGAAGAATGGATCAGCAATTGGGAAGATATAAGAATGGAAATCACCCAATCAAGACAGCAAAAAGAAAAAAAAATTTTAAGATTAGGATAGTTTAAGGGGCTTCTGTGACAACATCAAACGTACCAAAATTTGCAGCTATAGGGTCCCATAAGAAGAGAGCAAGGGACAGAAAACTTATTTGAAGAAATAGTGGCTGAAAACGTCCCTCATCTGGGGAAGGAAATAGATATCCAGGTCTAGGAAGCAGAGAGAGTTCAGAACAAGATGAACCCAAAGAGATCCACACCAAAACATATTACAATGGAAAAACTTAGAAATTTAGAGATGACAAAAGAAAAAAGTTACATCAGCTAATATTTCAGCAGAAACTTTGTGGGTCCAAAGACCCACAGATAATATATTCAAAGTGCAGAGAATACTCTGACAAGGCTATTTAGAATTGAAGGAGAGAGAGAGAGTTTCCAGGGAAGCAAAACTTAAGAGTTCATCACCACTAAACTGGCCTTACAAGAAATGTTAAAGGTTGTTTTTTGAGCAGAAAATAAAGGTCATAACCAGAAATAAGAAAATATATGAAAGAAAAAACTGTCTCTGGTGAAGTCAGTAAGAAAGTGTCTCTGGTTAAGGCACCAGATCAGCAATTTATAAAGCTAATATGAAGGTACAATCGATTATAACTATAGTAAGTAGCAAAGGGATATGCAAAAACATGTAATTATGATTAAAAAACATGAAATATGGGAGGGGTAGTAAAACTTTAGTACTCTAACAATTTATTCAAAATGTATTGATTAGAGGTTTTAAATAGACTGATGTGTGTGTGTCTGTATGTACACATTTTTAATCTACATAATGGATATTACTCAGCCATATAAGGGAATGAAAACTTGTCATTTGTAGTAACACGTATAGACCTAGAGGATGTTACACTAAATGAACGTTATACAGAGAAAGATAAATACTATATAATTTTCACTTATATGTGGAATCTAAAAAACAAAACAAATGACAAAATAGAGCAAAACAGAAGCAGGGTTATATGTAGAGAGAGTATAATGTGCTTGTGCTTAGTTGCTCAGTCGTGTCCGACTCTTTGTGACCCCTTGGACTGTACCCTGCCAGGCTCCTCTGTCCATTAGGGATTCTCCAGGCAAGAATGCTGGAGTGGGTTGTCATGCCCTCCTCCAGGGGATCTTCCCAATCCAGGGATCAAACCCAGGTCTCCCACATTGCAGGCGGATTCTCTGCTCTCTGAGCCACCAGGGAAGCCCAGAGAATATAATACTGAGTTCTGATTTTCATTTTCTCCTTTATGTTTATGATATATTCATATTTCTTTGTCTTTTGCCTTACTTAGCAATTCAACAATGATAAATAAGCGTACTTGCTTAGAATCCCAGCCTCATCTTCTGAAACAAGGTCATGTATCACTAGCTTATTTGTGTTGCCCCAACCTTTTACCAGAAGGCTCTTAAGGGATTTGTGAATTAAATCTTTGAATGTATTTGAAAAGCTTGCCTGGTAATTGGACAGAAGGAGACCCTTAAGTACAAGGTCACCTAACCCAAACCATTATTTAGGTCGCATACAGCTCTAATATTAAGCAGTTAGGAAGACATTCATATAATTAAATGATCCATAGTATCTAATGAATATCCATTTGTCATCGAAAATCTTGCTCCCATCAGGGAAAGGTGACAATCATTAATATTCAGCCCTTTGAGCTATAACTTAAAGATGAGGTTATATCCTTAGACACATAGAATGGTTTTGACCTCCTTCAGCTTACAAGAAAAAAATGTATACATATCTTTGCCTTTTTCTTTGGTTGTGTTGCCTTTTTTCTTTCCATGCAAATTAATGTCATATTGTATTCTGTCTCTAAAGACTTATCACAGAATTTTGATATTTGCTACAGGGCAAATGAATTATAAAATCATGTTTTTAAAACATCTTTCATTTCTAGGTTTTGCATGAAGAATTCCCTTGTCTTTTGTTGTTCATTTTTCTTTCTATGGATTTCTTTGATTGCTTTTATGGATTATTTTTTTTTTGCTAGTCAGATATAGCTTGATAGTATTCTCTGGTATTTTTTTAAAGATAAATTTCTTTTTGAGCTTTCTGGTGGATAGCTTTTACTAAATTTAAATATAAGCGTCTATAAACTTTTATAAACCCTATTACACTTGAGACTTAAATGCCATATATTCTTGACTTTCCAGCATATTTGAATTCCAAATAATGAATTTTTGTTTTCTGTTTAAAGTAATTATCTTTTCCTTAGACTGAAACGGTCTAAAACCTTTGAAAAAGATCTGAGTAAAAAGTAGTAGAGGGGAGGGAATTTGGAAAGTGGAGGAGAGTATGTTTTCCAACTCGGGTGAAAAAGCCAGGTACTTACCATAGTAACTAGGAAGATGAAATGAGAAAACGTTGAAGTATTTTCTACATTTAAGTAATTTACTTTATCTTCTGTTTCCTTTAAGACTATCTGCTTTCTTTTTCTAGGATACATTATTATTTTGCCTCTTATATTTTAAAGCCTTCCACTGAGCTTCTCGTGATATGTAAAGATTTCACCTTCTATTCCCTGTGACCCATGCTAATGTAAGAAAGCTATGCTATGCATGATCCAAACAGTTCCAGACGAGACACATTATTAGAGCTAAACATACACACCTTTGTCTCCTTGCCAGAAGGGTGATAGCAGGGAGGCATGGATACACTGGTGGCTTAGCTCTATTGGGAACTTTAGAATAAAATTCAGGAGAATAAAGGGTAGATTTTAGGTCTTGAGCCTAAAGGCCCTTTTCTTTCACTGCTTTTAGAAGAATTGGTAATGACTTAAATAAATCAATAATAAAAATTTTAACAAGGCTAAGCATTTTCTTGACCTCTTAGTATCACCTCTGAGAAAGTAGAGAGGGTCCATGCTGAACATAAAATCAAACTAAAACTGTTTAATAACAAATTTCAAGAAAGCTGTGAGTTTGGGATTAGGTTTATAAATTTTTCTATCATTTGAGTTGAAATGGCCTCTAGGACAAATGCTATATACTGTCTGCTGCTTTTATATTCGGAGAGGATGTATTTGACTATGGATTGGGAGTAGAGAGGGGAAGGAAAGATTACATTTCCAATTTGTACAAATATTAATGCATCCCAAAGCACACAGAAGTCTCTGCAGAATCATATGGCGCTAAATAAAAATCAACATAATGCACTGTTTACCAGCCTAGCATCTAAATGTCAGCTTGGCTAGATTTTTATGGGGGCCTTCTTATATGATAGTCTTGATGTGTTTTGTCAACTAAGCACTCACCTCTGAAGATTTTCAGATCCAGAAAGGCCTTGAAAATCTGAGATGGGGAGATGTGTGTTGGGGGATGAGATTTAGACTGGATATTTGAAATGAAGAATGCAAAACCAACTTCGGATACTGGTGCTGAAGAATAAGAAGCAGGATTTTGTCCTTCACTTTATTATGGTGCTCACCTCTCCATCTAAGACAGCTGCCAAGAATACCAAGGAGACAGTACAATGAGGGAGCCACAGAGACTGATGGTGGCCAAAAAAGCTCTGGACCAAAAATAAAGCTTAGACTAGAATATTCAAGAGGCAGCCAAGAGTGATGCTTCTGCATCAAAAGTCAGAGGCCAGCATACTTAACCTGTCATTTGTCTGGCATGCTTTTGTCTCATCCAGGGTTTTATTTATCTTGAGATTCAAGGACATGAAGCCTCAGGTCACTATATGAAACCCATATGTGCTTGTCATAGAACACTATTTTACTATGACTCATTTATCTGTTCTTTTGGATAAAACAAACCAGGTCATCTTGTTTCAAATTAAATATATACTCACAAAAGTCAAATGTTCAAGTATATATTTTTACCTTTAGTCTATGTGGGAGGTTTAACCACAGGTTGACCTCCTTTGGCTACATTTTTAGAGAACTTTACATATAAAAAGTGCTTCCCTAGTAGCTCAATTGATAAAGAATCTGCCTGCAATGCAGAAGACCCCGGTTCGATTCCTGGGTCAGGAAGTTCCCCTAGAGAAGGGATAGGCTACCCACTCCAGTATTATTTGGCTTACCTGGTGGCTCAGATGGTAAAGAATCCACCTGCAATACAGGATACCTGGGTTGGATCCCAATCGGGAAGATCTCCTAGAGGAGAGCCTGACAACCCACTCTAGTATTCTTGCCTGGAGAATCCCTATGGACAGAGGAGCCTGGCAGGCTCCTGGCAGGCTACAGTCCATGAGGTCGCAAAGAGTTGGACCTCACAGAACAACTGAGCATAGTACAGCATGAATAAAAAGGCATGCCACACCTAAACTGGAATAGGTTCTATTCTGTCACTGCACTATGAGAAATGCTACTTACCTGACGTTATGGACTAAATATGTCTCTCCAAAATGCATATGATGAAGCCCTACCTCCACAATGATATTTGGAGATGTGAGGCCTTTGGAGGTATCAGGTTCAGAGAACATTATTAGGATAAATTCCTCATGATGGGGTTAGGGCCTTTATAAAAAAGGGACAGACCTCTCTCCCTCTTTCTCTTCTCTTTTCTCTCTCTCTCTCTCTGCCATGTGAGGATACTGCAAGAAGGGAGCTATCTGCAAGTGAGGAAGAGAGTGCTCACCAGACCCTGACCATGCTGGAACTATGACTTCAGACTTCCCAACCTCCAGAATGAGAAGTAAATGCCTGGTGTTTTAATCACGCCAACTGTCTTATTTTGTTATAGCATCCTGAGCTGAGACACCTGGGATGCTCACTTTGTTCACCAGGAGAGTGTTCTTAAGGATAGATTGTTGTTGTTCACTTGCTAAGTCATGTCCTACTCTTTGTGACCCCATGGACTGCAGCACACCAGGCTTCCCAGTCCTTCACTATCTCCTGGAATTTGCTCAAATTCTTGTCCATTGAGTCAGTGATGCCATCCAACCATCTCATCCTCTGTCGCCCCCTCCTCCTGCCCTCAATCTTTCCCGGCATCAGGGTGATGGATGTATCTCCCTTGCTTAAGAATCTATTCTTAATTGTGTATGAAAGGCATTTTGTGACAACCACAGAATCATTAGTTGAGAATAAATGACTGAACACAACTAAGGAATTTACTGTGTATAATTTTCCAACTAATTTTTATCAATTTCAGCAACCAGTAATATATAGGCATCAGAATCATCCCCAGATGCCTGTCACTAACAGGTGGGGGAAGTTGTTGAGGGACAGGTCTGTCCTCATTCTGGTTTGAGTCCTTCTAACGTCTAAGCTCTGCTGTGGTCTTGGTCCCTCCTGGATTTCCCAGTGATCTGCTTGTGATCTGCACACCCTGTCTGTATCTAGATTAGTCCAAGCTAAGTAGACATGTTCTTGTTATCAGAGGTGATTGAAAAATTGGAACATTTATAGTCTCTCAGTCTAAAATCATACTTTTTGAATATCTAATATTCTAGCCCTATATAAAGTCAACTATTTAAAATACAAACGGGCTTTATCTCTTATTTTTATTGCTCTTGGGATTTTAATCACTAATTCCACAAACTGGTAAAATTCTGGAGGTGCAACTTCTTTCAATATCAATAGGCTTTGCAAAAATGCCTGCTATATAAAATGCCTCCTGCACATTTTGCAACTTCTGTAAATGTCCTCCATGCATTTTCAGAGAGAGGTTTCATTGATCCTCATGGGTTCTGGTGGGTAGAAAATAATTTTGGTTTGAATGTTAGTATTTACTTAAGAATTATTTACCTTGTGGCTGCTGCCTTTGTTTGCTGCCTCGTGGAGTTTTGTCAGATGAACATTTTACATTTGCTTTCATGTGGGTTACATGTGCATAGCAGGGCTCATAGTGGCCATATGCTCTGGTAGTGTATAATCATTTCTTTCATAGCCATATTAAATCCACCTGGTAAGATCAAATCCACAGCCAGTAGGAAGAAAAAGGGGGAAGGTGATGTAAGAAGAGGAAAGAGGCATTCTATGATATATTAAATCATAATACCAACATTCCTCCCAAATTTAACCAAAAAAATTTATCAGCTCCTTTGTGTACCAAGTTCAGAAGGAAATTTAGTCTCTCATTCAATAAATATTTATTAACTCCTACTCAATATGCCAGCATATTTGGAAAACTCAGCAGTGGCCACAGGACTGGAAAAGGTCAGTTTTCGTTCCAATCCCAAATAAAGGCAATGCCAAAGAATGCTCAAACTACCGCACAATTGCACTCATCTCACATGCTAGTAAAGTAATGCTCAAAATTCTCCAAGCCAGGCTTCAGCAATACGTGAACCATGAACTTCCAGATGTTCAAGCTGGTTTTAGAAAAGGCAGAGGAACCACAGATCAAATTGCCAACATCCGCTGGATCATCGAAAAAGCAAGAGAGTTCCAGAAAAACATCTATTTCTGCTTTATTGACTATGCCAAAGCCTTTGACTGTGTGGATCACAATAAACTGTGGAAAATTCTGAAAGAGATGGGAATACCAGACCATCCGACCTGTCTCTTGAGAAACCTGTATGCAGGTCAGGAAGCAACAGTTAGAACTGGACATGGAACAACAGACTGGTTCCAAATAGGAAAAGGAGTACGTCAAGGCTGTATATTGTCACCCTGCTTATTTAACTTATATGCAGAGTACATCATGAGAAATGCTGGGCTGGATGAAACACAAGCTGGAATCAAGCTTGCTGGGAGAAATATCAATAGTCTCAGATATGCAGATGACACCACCCTTATGGCAGAAAGTGAAGAAGAACTAAAGAGCCTCTTGATGAAAGTGAAAGAGGAGAGTGAAAAAGTTGGCTTAAAGCTCAACGTTCAGAAAACTAAGATCATGGCATCTGGTCCCATCACTTCATTGCAAATAGATGGGGAAACAGTGGAAACAGTGTCAGACTTCATTTTTTTGGGCTCCAAAATCACTGCTGATGGTGATTGCAGCCATGAAATTAAAAGACACTTACTCCTGGGAAGGAAGGTTATGGCCACCTAGACAGCATATTTAAAAGCAGAGACATTACTTTGCCAACAAAAGTCCGTCTAGTCAAGGCTATGGTTTTTCCAGTGGTCATGTATGGATGTGAGAGTTGGACGGTGAAGAAAGCTGAGTGCCGAAGAATTGATGCTTTTGAACTGTGGTGTTGGAGAAGACTCTTGAGAGTCCCTTGGACTGCAAGGAGATCCAATCAATCCATCCTAAAAGAGATCAGTCCTGGGTGTTCACTGGAAGGTCTGATGTTGAAGCTGAAACTCCAATACTTTGGCCACCTCATGCGAAGGGTTGACTCATTGGAAAAGACCCTAATGCTGGGTAGGATTGGGGGCAGGAGGAGAAGGGGACGACAGAGGATGAGATGGTTAGATGGCATCACCGACTCGATGGACATGGGTTTGGGTAGACTCCGGGAGTTGGTGATGGACAGAGAGGCCTGGCGTGCTGCAATTCATGGGGTCGCAAAGAGTCGGACACGACTGAGCGACTGAACTGAACTGATTGATTTAGACATTAGGGATTCCCTGGTAGCTCAGATGGTAAAGAATCCACCTGCAATGTAGGAGAGCTCAGTTCAATTCCTGGGTCAGGAAGATCCCCTGGAGAAGGGGTAGGCTACCCACTCCAGTATTCTTTGGTTTCCATGGTGGCTCAGCTGGTAAAGAATTTGCCTGCAATTCAGGAGACCTGGGTTTGATCACTAGGTTGGGAAGAGCCCCTGGAGGAGGGAACGGCATACTAGAAGTAAAGATACAGAGATAATTAAGTCCTAGGTTCTACTCTCAACTTTCCCATATTCCTGTGGCAGAGAAAAGTATGTACAAATAATTAAAGTACAGTGCTGTGGCAGAGATGTGACAGAGTGGTCAGGGAGCACAGTGGAGAGACCAGTTCTTTAGCCTAGCGTGGTCAGTGATTGCTTACCAAAGGAGACGTTTAAGTTGAGTTTTGATGTTTTGACAGGTAGTAAGGGGTGAAAGAGTATTCCTGGCAGAGACAAAGGCATTCTTAGTTAAGTTGTGTGAAATTGTCATTTTTATGTCAAAATAGTTAAATATCAGCAATTTCATATGGTTCAACCAAAGCCACTAAGATATGAAACAGCAAAGGTTATTTGTGAGTGTGAATGGATGATAGGAAGTAATTTTGAGCAGTTTAGTAAGGGCCAGATTATGGAGTTTTGACTTTATTTTGTAAGCAGTTGAGAATCTTAAAAGGTTCTGACCAATGGATTTATATGTCAAGTTCTGTATTTTACAATGATGATGGGTGAGAGAGAGCACGATGCTGTTTGGGGGCTGTAGTATCCGTCCAGATAAGAGATAATGAGGCTTCAACCTAGGCAGTGGCAGAGAGATTGTAGAAAAAGAAACAGAACATTGTAGATGGAGAATTTTAGAACTTGTCAATCAAACAGATGTGGAGGATGAGAAAGGAGTCGAGAATGTTAGAATTTGTAGTTGGAGTGAGAGAGGGTGGGTTGTAGACAGAAATAGGTAAGGAAAAGAGCAAATTTTTAGACCTCTGGAAGCAATAGATAGTAAATTTGATTTTGGATCATGGAATTTAAAAGCAAGGGGCTAGCATTTGGGAGAAAATTAAGGCTGTTCATTGCTGATGCCTTGGAAACCATGATATAGATGAAATCTCCTTAGATGAGCAGGTAAAATTGAAAGATGAGCTAGATTCCAAGAGAACCCTGAGATTATGCCAATATTTAGATGAGGGGCTTCCCAAGTGGCTCTAGTGGGTAAAGAACCCACCTGCCAAGCCCCAAGACACAGGTTCAATCCCAGAGTGGAGAAGATCCCTTGGAAAAGAAAATGGCAATCCACTCCAGTTTTCTTGCCTGGGAAATCCCATGGACAGAGGAGGCTGGTGGGCTACAGTCCATGGGGTTGCAAAGAGTCAAATGTGACTCAGCGACTCAAACAGCAACAACAAAGAGACTTGCCAGATAGACAACTTAAGATAGAACCTAGATTCCCAGACTGTGATTCTCAAGGCACTTTGTTGCCTCATGGAGCAAGCCCAGCCTGAAAACAGACCATATTTTGAGACACTTTCCCTCTGTTTGCAGCATAATCAGACCAGGAGAATGACTAAAAGCTGCAGGTCAGTTACTTTCTTCTTCTAGAAAAGCTTTTCATGAACACAAATTAAAATGAAGAAATCATATTAATTTGCTGTCTAAGTTTTGGATAAATTTGAAATTCTGAAAAGCTACCATTGAGCCCTACAGAAAGTGATGATCAAGTGTCGGGGATCGTTCAGAGTTATTTGATGATTGCCTTAGACAGTCTTAAGAATCCCAGTTATCTTTCCAAGTATTTTCATTTGTTAAGGTGAACCCAAGTCCTTTTTGTGTCCAGCACATTTCATTTTGGCCTTTTAAGTCTTTTGGCAATATCTCAGCTCCTGTTATTGCTGCTACTGTAACCTCACACTTGGGCACATTTATCCAGTCACTAAAAAATGAATTAAGAGTGAAACTGAAAATCTTCTAGCTTTTTAAACAATCAACTACTGAACACATGCAGCTTTCACAGCAAAATATGAATGATGATGCTGGCATGTTTCCTGCTATCCAGTGTTAATTAGCAGTAGATTGGAGGTTGTCCTAACTGTGACTGTTCTGGGACTAGGCTGCACAGACATGGAGACTTGGTAGATTCGCCAAGTTTGTTAATAGGAGAGACAGAAAGAGACATGTTGGGTCTGTTGAGTGGTTTGTAGGCTGCTGGCAGATAATAGTTGTATTAGAAAGGAAATAACAAGTGTTTTAAAAGGAGGGGAACAATAGATGCAAAGAACAGATGTCCTTAAACTTTGTTCCTGTGTACAACCTTTATTATTTGACTGTTAAAATTACTTAAACTATAAAGTAAAAGTAGAGACATTAAATTTCAATTAATTTAATAACCATCACCCTTCATTATCTCCTTTCACAGATTATGAAATACTAACTTTATAATTGGATGCAAGTATCTGCTTTATGATTTTCTTCAAAGTCAAAGTTTCAGTAAACTTTCTTATGGATGACCGTTATATATTTTCTTTTCCTTTCCTTATACCACACTGGTTCTTTCTCTGCATTTTTCTCCTTTAAAAAATTTGTTGTTTTATTTTTGGATGCACTGGATCTTCATTGCTGTGTGCGGGCCTTCTGTAGTTGCAGTGAGTGGGGCTACTCTCTAGTTGCAGTGCATGGGCTTCTCATTGCAGTGGCTTCTCCGGTTGTGGAGCACAGGCTCTAGGCATATAGGCTCAGTAGTTGTGGTGCATGGGCTTAGTTGCCCCAAGATGTGGAATCATCCTGGATCAGAGATTGAACCCATGTCCCCTTCACTGGCATGCAAATTCTTAAGCACTGGACCACCTGGGAAGTCCTATGCATTTTTATTGATCCTGTTTCTCTGATTTCTTCTCTCTTACCTTTTTCCTTTTCATCCTTTACCTTGATTTTTCTGATTTTAATTAGGGGCCCTGCTCCTTCCTCTCATTTTTTTCTTCCCTAAATCTCTTTTCAGCTTATTTTTCCTCTCGATTTTGTCTTGTCTTCAGTTGTCACTTTTTTCTTTGCATCCTTGTCCTTTACCCTGTCTTTGCTCGCTTACACATAGTTGACAAGAGCTAGAAACAACACGATTCAATAACTTGTCACATGGCTTGTTAATAATCGACATCCACATCTAGAAGCATTCAAGGCAAGCTCTCTTTTGATGTGGCCTTTGGAGGTTAAAACCAACAATAGAGCAACACTTTATGTCCATTACAGAAAAGACAGATGTCACCTAACCACATTCACACCAGAAAATGAAAAATAAGATCTTTGGTCTCCCAAAGCTCAGAGGAAATATATTTTTATCAAGTTGAACAGAATAAAAAAGTGGAACAGAGTGCTTTGAAGACCATAGGAGAGATAAATATAAGGTTTGATGCTCAAAAATTTGTGAGCATCCTTTCTCCCTCTGTGTTAGAAACTGTTAGGGAGAAATTCATTCACATCTATTTCAGTCCATGAAGAATCTTTGTGGAACTGTAAACTCTCTTCATGCTGTGGCATTTATCATCATAGTATCCTGGCGACCCAGGAAAACAGATGTGCATGGGACGCCAGTGATGCTGATGAAGCAGAACTGGCCCTGATTCATTCTCTTCTGTCTTGCCACTGCTCTATTTCAGCCCTCATTTCCCTAACTCTCATCCTTCTGCATTCACCACATGCTTTATTCCAACTCATCCTCCATTCTAGTGCCAAAAGTATGTAAATAAGATTCTGCTTTTGATTTATTACTCCTCTATCGAAGAACTTCCAGTCGAAAATAAGCTGAAATTGTTGTTAGTAGCTACCTAATTTGTAAAATGATGTGTTAGTAACAGCTCTTGTGTCAACTTTACAAAGGTGTTTTAATGATATAAATGAGATAATATATGCCAAAATGAGTCATAAACCATCAAGTGCTTAGACATAAGATACTGTAACTGTGGATTTCCCTGATGGACATGTCCAAACTGAGGACTGGTCAGTCATTCTGCTGTACCAGCCTCCTCTTGTATTGCTGTCTCCCTTTTTCCTCTGTTTTGTTCATACTGACCATCCGTCAGATCACAGGGCAACCCTGGTCTCACCTGCCCTCAGGATCTTTGCGTTTGTTTTTTCTTCTGCTTAATACATAACTCCCATCACCTCTTTATTTCTTCAGTCCAGCTTTATTGGAATATAATTGATATATGACATTGTCTAAGTTACACTTAAATGTTGTAAAATGATTAGCTAACACTTCCATCCTATCACATGATTACCATTTCTTTCTTGTGGTGAGAACATTTAAGACTAGTCTCTTAGAAACTTTGAAGTATATAATACAGTGTTGTTGACTTTAATCCCTAGGCTGTCCATTAGATCTCCAGAACATTTTTATTTTCTAGCTGCAAGTTTATACTTTTTAACCAACTTTTCTCCATTCTTCTATGCCCGGACCCCCAGTAACCACAATTCTACTCAGTTTCCTAGAGTTTACCATTTTTAGATAAGTAAGTGATATCATGCAGTATTTGTTCTACACTATCTCACTTAGCATGACGTCCTCAAGCTCCATCCATGTGGTAACAAATGGCAGGTTTTCCTTCTTTCTGATGGCTGAATATGTTCCACTGTATAACATTATACCATATCCTTATTCATTTGTCAACAGATAGATTGTTTCCATGAATGAAAACTTCGCTACATACATACTTTGCTAGTATGACTGATACTGCAATGAAGGTGGCAGTGCAGATATTTTTTCAAGATCCTGTTTCATTTCCTTTGGATTTATACCCCAAAGTGAGATTGTCAAATCATATGGTAGTTATATTTTTAATATTTTGAAGAACCTCCATACTGTTTTCCAATTTACATCCCCATCAGTAGTGCACAAGGGATCCCTGTCCTCCAAATTGTTGGCAACACTTATATTTTGACTTTTTGATGGTAGCCATTCTAATAGGTGTAAGGTATTTAATTCACTGTGGTTTTGGTTCGCATTTCCTTGACAATTAATAATGTTGAACACTTTTTCACATATATGTTGGCCGTCTTTATATATTCTTTGAAAAAATGTCTACTTCGATCCTCTGCTCATTTTTAATTGGATTGTTTGGATTTGCTTTTGACTTGTATGAGTTCTTTATATTTTTTGGATGCTAACCCATACTAGATACATGATTTGCAAATATTGTCTCCCGTTCTGTATGTTGCCTTTTCACCTTGCTGATGGTTTCATTTGTTGTGGTGAAGCTTTTCAGTATGATGTAGTCCCACTTATTTTTGCCTCTGTTGCTTGTGATTTCGATGTTATATCTTAAAAATTGTTGCTAAGACCAATGTCGAGAAGCCATTTTCCTTATTTATTTTGGAGTTCTATAGTTTCAGGCCCTACATTTAAAAGTTTAATCCATTTTGAGTTAATTTTTGTGAGTGGTGTAAGATAGGGGTCAAATTTTGTTTGTTTGTATGTGGCTATTTCATTTTCCCAAAACCATTCATTGAAGAGGCTATCCTTTTTGCTCATTGTGTGATATTGGCTCCCTTATCAATTGTTTGTTGACCATCGATTGGGGGGTTTATTTCTGGGCTCTCAATTATGCTCCATTTTTGTATGTGTCTGTATGCCAATACCATACTGTTTTGAATACTATAGCTTTGTAACAGCATGGTTTGACATCAGGAAGTAAATTCCTCCAGCTTTGTTCTTCTTTCTCAAGATTGCTTTGGTTATTAAAAGTCTTTTGTGGTTCCATGTGAATTTTAATCAAAAAAGTATGCCACCCAACAATCTTTTCAAAGTTCTTCCCTACTCTTTCATAGTGTCCTTATATCTTTTATAATATCATGTTTATTTCCTTCCTAGCACTTCCATCACTACCATAAATCTGTCATTATCTTATTTGTTGACCTTTACTTATTTATGGCTAGTTTACCATATTAAATTATGGGTTTCATGAGTGAAGGTACCGTATCTGTCTGGTTCACCATTGTATTTGTAGTATGTACTGTAGTACCTGGTACAGAATAAGTACCAATAGATATTATGAAAATAAAATAATGAGTTAATTTCTTTAGATTCTGTGACACTAACTGATCTGTTTTATAATTTCTACTGAAAAAGAATTCAAACTAACCTGACCTCGTTCTCATTTCCATCAGCCATGCACTTAATTTTGCAAATTTGTTCTTGTACTTCCTTTTGCCTAGAATGAACCTCTCTTCCCAGGCAGTCAAAAATCTCCATAATTCAAAATTTGATTCATCCCTTGTAATTAAAGTGTCTCCTATATTCTAACTCAGACTGAGCTTTTTCTACTCTAACCATCTAGATTCTTCCTAATTGTAGTACTTACTTTTATTTCTACATTTTAGACAGTATTTATTTTTAATGTTAATCTTTTAGATGTTTTTATTTTTTTATACCATGAAACTAGAGTATTTAAGGGCTAGAGTCATATTCTTTTCTTTTTTTTTGGCTTTATGTCTCCTTCCTCCCCCAACAGTTTTGACTTACCCCCCATGATGTACTCCACATCGCCCCCACCCCCGCCACCACCATATAACAAACATATATGTGTCTTACCTTAGTAGCAAATAGCAGACACTTCAGTTCAGTTCACTCGCTCAGTCGTGTCCGACTCTTTGTGACCCCATGAACCACAGCACGCCAGGCCTTCCTGTCCATCACCAACTCCTGGAGTCCACCCAAACCCATGTCCATCGAGTCGGTGATTTCATCCGACCATCTCATCCTCTGTTGTCCCCTTCTCCTGCCTTCAATTTTTCCCAGTATCAGGGTCTTTTCCCATGAGTCAGCTCTTCTCATCAAGTGGCCAAAGTATTGGAGTTTCAGCTTCACCATCAGACCTTCCAATGAACACTTAGGACTGATCTCCTTTAGGATGGACTGGTTGGATCTCTTTGCAGTCCAAGGGACTCTCAAGAGTCTTCTCCAACACCACAGTTCAAAAGCATCAATTCTTCGGCACTCAGCTTTCTTTATAGTCCAACTCTGACATCCATACGAGACCACTGGAAAAACCATAGCCTTAACTAGACGGACCTTTGTTGACAAAGTAATGTCTTTACTTTTTAATATGCTGACTAGGTTGGTCATAACTTTCCTTCCAAGGAGTAAGTGTCTTTTAATTTCATGGCTGCAATCACCATGTGCAGTTATTTTGGAGCCCAGAAAAATAAAGTCAGCCACTGTTTCCACATCTATCTGCCATGAAGTGATGGGACCGGATGCCATGATCTTAGTTTTCTGAATGTTGAGCTTTAAGCCAACTTTTTCACTCTCCTCTTTCACTTTCATCAAGAGGCTCTTTAGTTCTTCACTTTCTGCCATAAGGGTGGTGTCATCTGCATATCTGAGGTTATTGATATTTCTCCCGGCAATCTTGATTCCAGCTTGTGCTTCCTCCAGCCCAGCGTTTCTCATGATGTACTCTGCATAGAAGTTAAATAAGCAGGGTGACAATATACAGCCTTGACATACTCCTTTCCCTATTTGGAGCCAGTCTGTTGTTCCATGTTGAGTTCTAACTGTTGCTTGCATTTAGGTTTCTCAAGAGTCAGGTCAGGTGGTCTTTTATGCCTATCTCTTTCAGAATTTTCCACAGTTTATTGTGATCCACACAGTCAAAGGCTTTGGCATAGTCAGTAAAGCAGAGGTAGATGTTTTTTGATATATTAAAAAAATAGACAGTTCGTGGACAAAATTGCTTAATGTCTTCCAGACTTATTATTAAGATACTGTTCTGAGTATCTCTTGTTGAAATGAAAGAGACTTATTGGTATAGTTTGTGATATATTTTAAGTCTAATGATTTTTTAACAGTATATTTATTAACTTAACAAAAACATTTATTTCAATATTTAGCTTAGGACAGCTGTAACTTCATACATTTACTATGGATGGATTTAAATTTCAGTCTCCCACTGAACACAAATGTCAAGAATTATTTAATTTATTGAATATAAAATGTAAAATTATTCAGAAATAAGATGTTATAACTTCCTATTTTACTGTTATCAGCTCTAGAATATGCTAACCTGGGAAATGAATCTCATTTTGGCTACTTGAATTCTGTGAGAATATACAATATTCAGTTTTCATATGTTATTCTTATAAAACATATTTAATATTTAATAATGATAGTCACAGAAAAACATTCTTTGGTGTAATCCATTTGGGTTGTCTAAAAATTATTAGAATAGGAAAGTCTTATTATTTTTATGATTGTTTAAATGAATCTCACTAGTAACCGTGGTATATTCTGTAATTTGTCTCCCTGAACATCCATTCCATACCATCTTCTGCCTTGTCTCCTTTACTGTAGAAGTTGAAAAGTCAAACATTCAATTTTCCTAACCACTTTCCAGGCAGGAATGGCCATGAGACACAATTCAAGCCTATGAGCTCAAGGGCAAGTCTTCTAGGAGGGACATTCTTTTCTAAGTAATAAGACAAAGCTTTATTGAAGAGATACAGGTGTCTTGAGTGCAGCAGTCAACTTGTGATATGAGGTACAAACATGAAGATAAATCCCTACAAGCTCAAGATGAGAGGGGGCAGAAAGAGGAAATGAGTTACTTAGGTCCCTAATGGCATCACTGAATGACACACAACAGTAGCTCAGGACTTCCAATTGCAGAACTTCTTGTATGAAACAAATTCTTTGGAATTTAAGCCACTGTTTCTGGCATAAATTTTCTAGTATTTGCAACTGAACACATTTTATTTTATTTTATTTTTATTTATTTATTTATTTTTTAATAAATTTATTTATTTTAGTTGGGGGCTAATTATTTTACAATATTGTAGTGGTTTTTGTCATACATTGAAATGAATCAGCCCTGGGTTTACATGTGTTCCCCATCCTGGACCCGCCTTCCACCTCCCTCCCCATCCCATCCCTCTGGGTCATCCCATTGCCCCAGCCCTGAGCATTTGTCTCGTGCATCGAATCTGGAATGGTGTTCTGTTTCACATATGATAATATAGATGTTTCGATGCTATTCTCTCAGAACATCCTACCCTCACCTTCTCCCTCAGAGTCCATAAAACTGTTCTGTGCATCTGTGTCTCTTATTCTGTCTCACATTTTAAACTGATACAGTTAGGTTCAGATTTCTATTGGATTACACAGAGATTGTATTTAGTAAGTGCAAAGCAATAAACATTTAGAAAACATAGTTTTATCTTAAACCCTAAAAAGTTTAATGAAATTCCCTTTAAAATGAATAGCAATCACCCTGTTCTTGGGCTTCCCTGGTGGCTCAGATGGTAAAGAGTCTGCCTTTAGTGTGGGAGACCCAGGTTCCATTCCTGAGTCTGGAAGATCCCCTGGAGAAGGAAATGGCAACCCACTCCAGTATACTTGCCTGGAAAATCCCATGGATGCAGGAGCCTAGCAGGTTAAAGTTCATGGGGTTGCAAAGAGTTGGACACAACTTGTGTCCGATTCTTTGCAATTGCATTAATTAACTCTAATTAATTAGTGCAATTAAATGTGCATTAATTTTTTAAACACCACCCTGTAGAGAAGGGGGACAAAAAGAAGCAAATGTAGAAAAATATGGGAAACCTATTGAAAATGTGTTCATTTCCCCAGTACCTCTCAACTCCCCCATCGGGCAACACAAAATTAGTGCAGCTCATGTTTTCATCAAAATTCTGCTGTAACTCAAAAAGCAATATGGCTGGAAGTCTCCAGGTCCCTACACGGGAGTGTAGTTTTTATAGATATTAAACAAAAGTCTCTAAATTAAATTTGCCTTTATATATTCTTTTAAAATATAGACGCCACTGGCCCCAGGCAGTGGGGTTGCAAAGAGTCGGACGCAACTGAGTGACTTCACTCATTCACTCACTCACTCACCCTATTCTTACTAGTAATGCTTTGTTGTAGAATAAACAGCTTGTAGAATAAAATGTACTAGTAGATGTTTACAAAAAAGAATGAGCAGTTCATGTAGTACTTCAGGCTCTAGATAAATGGTTGGAATTTCCCCTTTTGCTGAATAATTTGAGAACAGAGGGACACAGCAGTTTTATACATTTTAGAAATGTCTACAATGTACTAATGTCTGATGTTCAAGTAACACTTTCACTCATTCATTCACTGGACACATGTTGAATGTCTAGGCTTCTTTGCTTTGGACATGTAATGAAAACTACCATCTCTTATTATACCATCTCAGAGAAGGCAATGGCACCCCACTCAAGTACTCTTGCCTGGGAAACCCCATGGACGGAGGAGCCTGGTAGGCTACAGCCCATGAGGTCACGAAGAGTCAGACATAACTGAGAGACTTCACTTTCACTTTTGACTTTCATGCACTGGAGAAGGAAATGGCAACCCACTCCAATATTCTTGCCTGGAGAATCCCAGGGACGAAGGAGCCTGGTGGGCTGCCGTCTATGGGGTCGCACAGAGTCAGACATGACTAAAGTGACTTAGCAGCAGCAGCATTATACCATCTCACAAATTGTTAATTTTCTTCCTAAAGTCATCAGACCTCCCATTTCAAAGTAAAAATTACCAACAACATACTAGTATAGTGATACCAGATATTACTTAAACCCAAGATGTCACATTCTGTTTGTCTTCCTCTAAAAACTGAAATTATTGCCAAAACAAATTCTAAGTTTAAAAAAAATGTTTATGATGGGAGAAACCTTGTTTTCTATAGGTATTTTGTAAGTCATTAATGGCCGAAATTCAATCTTTCAATCAAGATAAATAGGTAAATTTATATCATAGTTAAGGATTTTGCTTGTGGAATGTATCTAATGACTTTATATCTATATAGTTTGTAGTTTAATTTCTAGTAAATTAAGTTTATTTTGTCCCCTACTGTATTCATTTTAATGGTTAATAGTTGATGTTACTTCCCAGGTTATTTCTGTTTCTCAGATATGCCAAATCAATACTCAAGTGATTTTCTCTTATAAAAATTGTTTTTGATTAGAATAATACATGTGTTTGATACACGGTTTAAAAGTTACAAAAGGATATGCAGTAAAAATTAGGTCTACCTCATCTCTTCCCAGACACACAGTCCCCCTTCTTAATGTACCTACTATTTCCAGTTCCTTGTATCAGTCAGTTCAGTCACTCAGTCATGTCCGACTCTTTGTGACCCCACGGACTGCAGCATGTCAGGCTTCCCTGTCCATCACCAACTCCCGGAGTTTACTCAAACTCATGTCCATTGAGTCGGTGATGCCATCCAACCATCTCATCCTCTGTCATCCCCTTCTCCTCCTACCTTTAGTCTCTCCCAGCATCAGGGTCTTTCCCAATGAGTCAGTACTTTGCATCACATGGCCAAAATATTGGAGTTTCAGCTTCAGCATCAGTCCTTCCAATGAATATTCAGGACTGATCTCCTTTAGGATGGATTGGTTGGATCTTCTTGCAGTCCAAGGGACTCTCAAGAGTCTTCTCCAATACCACAGTTAGATTCCCTGATAGTCTTACCTAATTTAAAATTTATTCTTTTATCTAATGGACACTTAAATGATAAGTATAAAATGTTGTATGACTGAGGTAATTGCCTTGCTAAATTTGTTTCCAAAACTAGATTTTCATTTCATGTTCCAAAAGCACTAGGGTAACTATAGGACAACCTGATTAAAATTAGCATAGATAGCTAATAAAAATTCTAAGCAGAGGCAAAGTTCTAAGATCACCACTGAATACATATTATTTTAAGGAAAATAAAAAAGGATTTTTATTATCCACATTTGCTAAATAGATATAAATAAAATGACAAAAGAGAGACATACCATCAAATCAGAGAGACTTGATGAGTGAAGGTTAAAAGGCCAACTCTGTTTGCTATATAAGCAGTGATTCAAACAAGAATCAGCGGTCTGTATCTTATAAAGTTGGTGAAATGTTCATTACTGGGAAACAAAGGTCTGATTTGTAAGAAGTTTATTGAGGCATTTATGGATGCGTATTTTCAATTCCATCTTCATTTAGAAATGTTTGAGCAATAAGAAAGATTAATCAGAAGACAATCTGTTACTCTGTCACGCGCTTTTTTAGTAACCATTTTTGCTTAAAGGCAATAAAAATGTGTTTTGAATTTTAGTCAATAATGATCAAGAAAAAAGTTAAAGAGCAGAAGATCAATTTTTAAACTTATTTTGAGGGGATCAGAAAGAAATTTGTATAATAAAATAAGGCAACAATCTATATATTATTGTCAAATGCAATCTATGTGTCTTAGATTTTTGTTTCTGTTATAAATGCAATTTGTGCTCATTGTGACAGCTTTGGAAAAAACAAAAAGCAAAAGAAGAAAAACAAAATCACATAAAATCATACCACCTTGAGATAGTGGCTTCTAGCCTTTTATTGTATCCTTTTTTATATTATTAAGCATTTTCATATATATTTATATATCTATACACATATTACACATGTTTTATAACCTATTTTTCTCAATATATTATGACCATGTTTTCATATAATTATTATTCTAAAAATTGTTCCCAAATTTTCTTTATTATAAACAGTGTTTTAAATCCTTATAAATTAATTCTTGCTTCTTCAATACATATTTCCATGCTATAAATTACTAGAAAAGAAATTACTCGATCAAAGGGCATATAATTTTCTGATGTGCCCATCATCTGTCGGTACATTTTTTCATTATTAAAATTTTGGGTGACAAATAATAATCTTTTCATTTTAACATGTAGGCCTTTGATTACTAAAAATATTAACTGTTTATCATATTATTTAAGGAAGTATGATTAAAAAAAATTTAATAGCAGAATTTTTGTAGCTATCCCAGTCATGAGAATTTTCAGAAGTTCACTGTTTAAACAGATATTCTTGAGCACCTACTCTATGTTTCTATGTAGAGGGATGCTAACCTATTCCAAGAAGATTAAAGAGCATTTTGAACTGATACATGTGCATCCTCAGTCACTAAGTCATGTCTGACTCTTTTGTGACCCCATGGACTATAGCCTGCCAGGCTCCTCTGTCCATGGGATTTCCCAGGCAAGAATACTGGAGTGGGTAGCCATTTCCTTCTCCAAACTGTTACGAAGTCTCTGTAAACTTTTGGACCAATTCCCAAGGCTGTTCTAAGTTGGTTCTCCTAGGACCTCTTTGATGATACCAGTTGTACTGTGGGCAATAACTATGATCTAGCTTTCACTTTACTAGCAATTTTCTGAGTGGTTTCCTCTCACTGACACATTCTTAACTATAATGCAGGTTTTATAAAGACGATGAATAATATAGTAAGATCAATTTTGTCTGAACTTATTCCATTTTAAACAAAAGAGACATTGATATAGACATCACTTAAACTTCTGTATTTAAAAATAAGGTTTTATTTCCCCTTTACAGATAGAAAATATAACCTGTTAAAGCTACTCTCTAAAGACATTGGAAACCCAAGTGCAAATAATATAGGAGAAATAGAGGATAGAGGAAGCTTTTAAGATTCAGTTATCCAAAAGAACTAAATAATGCAGGTACATTATGGAAATATCATCTTAAATATTCTAATCAATTCAAAAGAAATTATCAGTATCATTGTATGATTTCTTAGGGTGTTATGCTATTTGGTATATTTCCTTTTCAGCAACAGTTTTACATGTACTAAAAAATGATAGTCCCATAAAACTAACACTCTCTTCTCAATGACTGGGTGTCAAAATTATCTTTTAAAGTAAATATAACTGTAAAGTCATTCTTAAATTTTTTTAAGAAAATAAAAACACTTGTATTCAGTTTGAGCACCTGAAAATATGAATTCATGTGATTTAAAGCTCATTGTACCTTTCTATTTTCTGATTATGTAACGGTGTAATTCTTCAAGATAATTTTTTTTTTTTTTAGGTTTGAGGCATTTTATTATAAAAAGCTGGTACGCATAAGTGAATAAGAACTTAAAATCATCATACATTTACTTCATTTTTTAGCTTGGCCTTCTAGTAAATCTTTAGCTTCATTGATTTTGGCTGCTATATAAGGAGATCCTCCCTTGTCTGGGTGATTTAAAAGCATAATTCGTCGATGAGCATCTCTTATTTTGGATTTATTGGCAGTAGGGCTTACACCTAGTATTAATGCTGCTTCCCGTTTTGTCATTTTGGGTTCAAACCCACCTCTGTAATAGCCACCACTGAAGGCAGATTTGGGTAGACTTTGAAAAACTTGTTTTACTTGAGGCTCCATATGCTTCATGGCTTGCAAACGTAACGACCTGCAAATCCTGCAGCAGCAATGGTCAGTCCAACTACTACCACTGTACTGGCCATGGCACCTACTTGGTTCCCCTGCCTCCACCAGGAGCGCGGTTCACCCCAGCCCACCAAGTTTATGCCTCTATCACAAAGCGATTCGGCCACCACCAGCACTTACAAACCACCTAGGCAAAGGCGCCCCAGGAAATACGGCAGTGGCGGCCGTAAACTAGGTCGGAAAACTGTCGTCTTCAAGATAATTTTTAACCTTTTATCATACTTGTAGAAATGGCTGGTGTAATGTGCTTATTTCTAAAACCTCAACTTTCACACACACCCCCAAATGGTATATATGGTATTTTCTAAAGCTGTGGGAATAGAACAGTAGAGAACTTTTAGACAATATGTCTGGAAAAAAGAGAAGCTGGAGGGAAAGGGGAAGGTTACAGTTAACTCCTTCAAACACAACTCTTAGAAAATGCTCTTATCACCAATCACCAGATTCTCTATTAATAGTGAAGAGTGGCAGAATAGAAGAATTTTTAACTTACACAGAACTGTACCTCACATAGCTCCCAAATGTTTTGAGTCTGCTGACTAAGCATCATTTCAGTTCAGTTCAGTCGCTGAGTCGTGTCCGACTCTTTGCGACCCCATGAATTGCAGCACGCCAGGCCTCTCTGTCCATAGCTTGATTTAATTCAAGCCACATTCTACAGTTTGCCAAGTATCTCGGTGGAGCTTAGAGAATGGCCCCCAAATTAACTGTCTTTTAAAAAAGCCTCTGGGAAGTGAAGCAACCGTTCAGTTTTCTGGAACAGACTTCTGCAGTAAGAAACTGAGAGGTAACGGATGACTTAATGGCATCATGCAGGTGCCAACCAAACTACAGAGGAGAAGTGCTTCAAAACTGTGGGTTATCAATGCAGCCATGTCATAGACAGATGTACTCAGGTGACACCAAGAACTTTCAAATAAGAGGTGATCATCAGACTAAATGCATGGGCAGTGGACAGCCCCTAAACTGACTCATTTGGCATGAATGGATGATCTGTCAGAGAAAAATGACTTTTAAGACCTCCATTCTTGCTCTAATGCTTGATATTAATGACCTTTCAGGATGGTTGATATCATTGAAATTTCAGCTGCCACAAAGAAAACTAGTACATGAATCAGTTTCTGAATGAAGATAGAAAGCTGTCCCTGAACAAAAGAGGCAGAATGACAGTTGTAGGAAAGAAGAACCAGTGTGGAAGTGAAATGTAAACTTAAGAAACAAAACTCTCTTATTACCTCTGAATTGAATTTAATTTTTTTGTGATTTATTTTATTGGAGATTGAAATGTCTAGGTAGCAGACTTAAGCTTAACCCAAAAATTAAATCCTTAGACAACATATCCACTATATAGGCCTTATCCCCTTCCAGAAAGGAAGACCTGAAATTTGAAATACAGCACTTTGAGTTTCACCAAAGCCTGCTTATGATGTATTAGCCTGTCAGTTACAGGTGTGTCTTACTAATCATTCATAGGACATAGATCACCATTTGTCTGTGGCACATAACACTCTGTGCTTAACTACTGCCATAAAAGGACATTATGACCTAGATCAGAGGTCAGCAAACCTTTTCTATAAAAATCTAGGTAGTAAATTTTAGGCTGTGCAGGCCAGATGGTTTCTGTTGTGACTACCCAGCCATTGTGGCACAAAAGTAGGCATAAACAATATATGTGTAAATGCATGTAGCTATTTTCCAAAAATCTGTATTTATGGACACTGAGATTTAAATTTTGTATAATTCTTATATCACAAAATACTCTTGATTTTTAAAACTATTTTTAAAAAGTAAAATCCATTCTTAACTCACAAAAAAGCTGTACAAAAGCATGCAGCAGGCCAGATTTGGCCCATGGGCTGTAGTTTGCACCCCCAATCTAGATTATAATTGGCTTCCCTGATGGCTCAGCAGTAAAGAATCCACCTGCAGTGCAGGATACTCAGTAGATGTGGGTTTGATCCCTGGGTTGGGAAGATCCCTTGGAGAAAGAAATGGCTACCCACTCCAGTGTTCTTGTCAGGAGAATTCCTTGGACAGAGGAGCCTGGTGGACTATAGTCCATGGTGCCACAAAGAGTCAGACACGACTGAGTGAAAGCATGCAGGCACTAGATTATAATAGTTAAAAGATAATTGCCTTAAAGATGTACAAAGTGTCTGTGAGTCTACAGAGCTGAGAAGGATCTCTTTTAGCTGAAAACTGCATGAAGGAGGTGACATTTTAACTTATTTGAAAGTTTGGATTTTAATTTTCTTAGCTGAAAAAAATTTTTGCATTTAAAATCAGTTATTTAATACCCATATTAAGCTTGTTCATAGCAAAATTTTAAATTCAATAACACATGACCTTGAACAAATACATTCCTGTAAACTGAAGCCTCCAGTGATTATTATGTCTTACATGCTGTTTTATTTTTTTAATTGTGGTAAGAACACTTAATGTAAGACCTACCCTCTTAACATAACATTAAGTACCCAACACAGTGATGTTAAAAAAATATACACAATGTACCACAGACCTCTGGAACTTACTCATCTTGCATAATCAAAACGTAGAGCCACTGAATAACAACTCCCCATTTGCCCCTCTCCCCTGCTTCTGGCAGCCATCATTCTACTTTCTGTTTCTATGGATTTGACTATTTTAGATATCTCAAATTAGTGGAATTCTACAGTTATTTGTCTCTCTGTGGTTGGCTTATTTCACTTAGCATAAGGTCCTGTCCTCTAGGTTTATTCATGTTGTCCAAAAGAGTTGAAATCAGAACCTCAGATGTATATCTGCAAGTTCACTGCATGTTGTCCAAAAGAATTGAAATCAGAAGCTCAAATACGTATCTGCATGTTCACTGCAACATAATTCACGACAGTCAAGATATGGAAATAATTAAATGTTCATTGACAGATGAATGGGTTACAATGGAATGTTATTCAGCCCCAGAAAATGAAGGGAATCCTACTATATGAAGAATGGGATTTTAATAGATGGGGTAGAGATCCAGACTGGAGTGCTTTTGATAGTAAAAGTGAGCACTGTTGATTGTTATTCCAGGATAATAGGTATAAATCCTGGCTATTTCATGCAAATTGGGACATATTGTATCCTAGTAAAATGAGTCTTAAAGCAACCATGAACAGAGAACCCTGAATGTTGTCAAGGGAGAGTTCATTAGGTATGCTGCTGCTGCTAAGTTGCATCAGTCGTGTCCGACTCTGTGTGACCCCATAGATGGCTGCCCACTAGGCTCCCCCATCCCTGGGATTCTCCAGGCAAGAACACTGGAGTGGGTTGCCATTTCCTTCTCCAGTGCATGAAAGGGAAAAGTGAAAGTGAAGTCGCTCAGTCGTGTATGACTCTTAGCGACCCCATGGATTGCAGCCTACCAGGCTCCTCTGTCCATGGGATTTTCCAGGCAAGATTACTGGAGTGGGGTGCCACTGCCTTCTCCACATTAGGTATGCAGTGAATGAAAAAGTCCAAGTTGGTTGAAGCACAGGAGAGGAATAGGGGGAGAAAAACTAGAAAGGTAGTCTGAGGCTTGAACTAGGATTGAAATTGCATTTTCTTAAACATAAAGCTAAGACATTTGGAAATTATTAAACAAGTAGTGGAGAAGCATTGCAGTTTTTAAACAATAAAGTGACTTTGTTTGCTCTCAGTGATGTCAGTGATGTTCAGAATGAATTGGATCAGGCAGAGACTACATGCAGGAGCCCAATAAAGAGACCACAGCAGCAGTTAGAAGAGAGAATGAGAGAACGTGGACTGAGTCCAGGCAACGGGAATAGAAAGGAAGGCGTGGATGAAAGACACATCAGAGAGAAGGAGTCAAGAGAACTTATTAACTGAATATAAAATAAAAGATCAGCTAAGAAAAAGAAAAAGTCAAAGGAAATACCCAAGAGTTTAAGTTGAGGTGACTATAGGCATTCTATACTTGTAGGTTAGAATTAGGAAGGAAAGGGAGGTCTGCAAATGAGTATAGAACTGGGTTCCTCTTCTTATTGTAATTTGGAAAAATACATATAAGATGGCAATGGTGCATCTGTAGTTTAAATTTTGAAAATACTTTTATGCCAGGAGTATTTTGAATAACTCTGAGTGTGAGAAACTTGTTTTTCAAAAAAATGGACTTTGATTTAGAAGGAAGATAAGGGAGAGGGTTGAGATATATTTCTTTATGAACTATTCTTTCTATCTTCTTTCTAGGACCCAGTGGGATGCAATCCATTTTTAGATTAGTACACTGGTCCTTAGTTTATACTTACTGTAAAAGTAAAAGTGAACCCAACTGAGGAAAATGTACAGCTATGACAGACCTCTAGCTAGAATATGATTCAGAATGATTTTAAACCACGAGCTTGTATCACCCAGTTACCTCAATACCTATCTTAAGAATCTTCAAAATTATCCAAACTAAGTACTTGTTTTTTTTAAAAAAAATAACTCATTTTCCACAGGACATTTGGGATTGTAAAGATGCCTTGACATCAAAGAAAGAAACAATGATGACACTTTATAACTTATAAAATTTGAATTAAGCTTCTGCTGTGTTGCTGACTCCCAAAATGGTGCCCAAGCTATATTTTATATTTTTTATATTCAATTTTCCAATAATTTTCTAAGAAGCGACTTTTTTCCAGCAGGAAATATGGAGAGAAATAAGAAGTGGAAAGAAATAGATGTTTCACACATACACACACCTAATTTTAAAAGAAAAAAAAATTAAACAATAAAGGGAATGAAATCACTAGAGGAACAAATTCAGAAATAAGAATTTTTAATTTAGAAAAACTTTCCTACTTTTTTGAAACTCTTGAATTCTTCAAACTCTTCCACTTTGTTCAATGCTCTTCCATGTTTAAATACTACGGAATTAACCAGTCTAGCCATGGTGTGTGGTATGGTCAGCTATTTCTCTAAAGCAATGGTCCAGAAAAGGAAAGTAGATTTGAATACATTATCCTGCCTGGTCCCAGAGTAGAGTCCCCAGACATCTCAGGGTGTGAATTACTGAGAAATGTTATCCCTCTCTGGTGAGAGACTAGACTGCTAGGAGAGTGGATAGAGAGTGGTTGTGTGGGTGCACAGTAGCCCCTGGTCCTGTGGCGTGTTCTTGGTGCAAGAAAGAAAGAGAAATCATAGTATAAACCCCCCTTGTTGTTGCTGTTGTTATAAACCCCCCATAGACCAAAACTCTGATTGATGCCATTCATTAGGACCAGTAGTCGAGCAATGTGGGTTTTATTTCTTAGAAATTTCCTTTTGGCTCTGCTTCTTTCCTTGTGCTTTAATTTTTTTAATTGGTAAGTTTCTTTTACTCATCTTTCTAGTATGTTTACCTCTTCCTGTGCTGACTACATAATATAAATAGAAAACATTATCATGCTATATAATAGTCATTATAAACATGCAGTATAATGTATATTATCTATGATGTAACCATGTAGATACAAACATATCATACATATAATATTACAGGATGTTGGCCAACCTGGCTGGTGCTTCTGACTATATCCCTCTCTCCTTGGTAGTTATGATTACACACAAGGGCTTTGACAACTTCAAGATTTCTAATAAAAGCTTATCAGTGTTCTAGTTTTCTCTTCCTTAGTTCTTTGCCTGCAGGCATTCCTTCTTAGGTATCATACTATTTAGCAACTGCCCTGACAGGATGAGAACTGATCTTGAGTAGGATGTGTCAAAATGCAAATAAACCAGATCCTTTCCTCACCCTCTAGCAGGTTTTGCCTTCAGTGGTTGTTAAACAAAGAAATCCAGATTATCTTTTTTTTTTTTCTCTTTTTATTATTCTCATAGTTTTTCAGTCCCTGTGAAATTTTAAATTCCTGGGTTGAAATTGGATTTAAACAAGTAATGGTTTGTTATTGAATTGACCGTGATTAGCTTTCTCTATGATGGATCCATTTCCTGTTGTGAGGTGGAGTAATAAGGATATGTGTGGAGTTTTCAATACGGCTAATTGGAGTCTTTCTAGAAAGTTGTAATCATAGTAGAATAACCACTAAGTGAAAAAGATTGGGTATAGGAGACTTAGATGTTTGTCTGCCTCTGCAACTACTTCTCTCTCATGGACCTTATATAAGGCAACTTACCTCACTACCCTGAAAACTCAAAGGTAGGAAACTCACAAACTTACGTAAGTGAAAGCAGTAAAAGTATAACAGGGCTTTATCGATATATAAGGTATTACTGTGTCTGTTACTGTACAATTATTATTCATTATTATTGCTATTACCACCACTAAAAATAGAATGTAACTTCAGCCTGTCTGTGCTAAAAAGATTGGAACATATCCATCTAACCTCTAGAACAAGAAGTTTTTGCTATGAAAATTCTCATGTGCATCTTTTAATCCTGTCAAATACATTGATCTGTCTCTTTCCTAATAGATTCTTCATTAAGTTTCAACAATGATTGTATTTTTTTCTTACTTTTAAGACAAGTTTTGACCTTCTAGACCCCTTACAAGCTGAACAAAATTTAATATTGGAAATAGGAAATACTTTAGATAAAAACCTGAGTTTCCCTGCTGGATACTGGTTTGACTTGTGATCCCTTCGAAAATTACCATGTCTCTCTGAGCCAAATTTTCTCTAAATCTCATTTCACAATATCCAGCTTACAGAATAGCTGGAAAATTACAGTTTAGAGCGTTTCATTTCATAATGCGTTATAGACATTGTTGTTTGAATAGTTGCAACTCTGTTCCTCATAGAAAGCTTATGTAGTCAATCCTTTATTTAATCAGAATATCCTTTCTATGTGCACGTAGAAAGATAATGGAGAAAGAGAGGAATGGAAATGGCTAATTTTTTTTTATTATGTCATGTACTGGGAAACATGAAGGAGAAAATTATAAAATCAAATAACTTTTCAAATAAAAATTTCAAATAAAAGAAATTTTTGATGTTAGTGTACTCTAACTTCTAAAAAAATTTACAAATAAAGAATCAAGAGAATAAATGCTAACAGCTTTGGAGGAACTTCTTTAACCACAGAACTATAACCACTCTCTGCTGTTTAAGTCTTTGATTGCAGAAATACATCTGATCTACCTTTTAGAATTATTAAGTATAAAAAGGCATATCACTGTTGTTATTATCTTTTGTGTGTTCAGTTGCTGAGTTGTGTCTGACTCTTTGCAACCCCATGGACTGTAGTCTGCCAGGCTCCTCTGTCCATGAGACTTTTCAGGCAAGAATAATGGAGGGGGTTGCCATTTCCCTCTCCAAGGAATATTCCCGACCCTGGGATCAAACCCAGGTGACCTGCATTGCAGGCAGATTCTTTACCATCTGAGCCACCAGGGAAGCCCAATTTTTTTTTTATGATTTCCTATGTATATTTTTGCAGTAAGCATTAGTCATTTTGTATCCCTTTTAATTCTCTCCCCCTCTCCCCGTCCACCTTCTAATACCATCACCTTGGGGGTTAGGTTTCAACACAAGGACTTGGGGGAGACACGTTTAGTCCATAAGAGGGAGGAAAACAGATGCTATGTGAGTCTTCTCAGGATCCTTTTAATTCATTGTTCCTCTTCATCTTTAGGAGTTGTACAGATGTGCTGTGCTGCATGATCTTCATACTGTTCATTATGGCCTACATTCTTTTAGGACTTGCAGGTGAGTAAGAACAGGTATAGAAGATATTTAACTTTTACTATTTACATGACTAAGTCAATGTCGCATTTTTAACATTAATCATTCCAAAATCCTTCTTATTATTGATTATTATCTTTTCTGGAGGGAGTATATCTCACCAGAACTCATTGGGTAGGAGATGCAATGAAAAATAAACACAAAGCAGTTTATTCAAAGGGAAGTCTATAAATTACTTAGATAGATAAAATTATACAAAAGAAAGAAAAACCCTTATAGTTGCTTTTTAATCATTTTTACTTTTGAAATTTTATTAAGCATCTAATAAGGTTCACATTATTATTTACTAATTAGAGTTAGGGACTCTTGATGAAAATGAAAAAGGAGAGTGAGAAAGCTGGTTTAAAACTCAACATTCAGAAAACTAAGATCATGGCATCCAGTCCCATCACTTCATGGCAAATAGATGGGGAAACAATGAAAACAGTGACAGAGTTTATTTTCTTGGGCTCCAAAATCACTGAAGATGGTGACTGCAGCCATGAAATTAAAAGACACTTGCTCCTGGGAATAAAAACTATGACCGACCTAGACTGCATATTAAAAAGCAAAGACATTACTTTGCTGACAAAGTTTCATCTAGTCAAAGCTATGGTTTTTCCAGTAATCATGTATGGATATGAGAGTTGGACTATAAAGAAAACTGAAGACCGAAGAACTGATGCTTTTAAATTGTGGTGTTAGAGAAGACTCTTGAGAGTCCCTTGGACTTCAAGGAGATCCAACCAGTCCATCCTAAAGGAAATCAGTCCAGAATATTCACTGGAAGGACCGATGCTGAAGCTGAAGCTCCAATACTTTGGCCACCTGATGTGAAGAACTGACTCATTGGAAAAGACCCTGATGCTGGGAAAGATTGAAGGCAGGAGGAGAAGGGATGACAGAAGATGAGATGTTTGGATGGCATCACCGACTCGATGGACATGAGTTTAAGCAAGCTCTGGGAGTTGGTGATGGACAGGGAGGCCTGGTGTGCTGCAGTCCACGGGGTCACAAAGAGTTGCTCAGACAGGACTGAGCAACTGAACTGAATAAGGTTCATGTTACTATTTACCAATTACAATTAGAACCTAGATAAGTCTAAGTAACTTATTACCTTTTCTTTTTATAAGCCAATCAAAAAGAAGGAATGATTATTAATTATTTCACCAAATAGTTTCTTGACATATAAGAAGTCCTATTGTCTTTGCCTACCAGAAAAAGATAGCCTGTGGTTCATTGTTAAAGTTTTTTCTATGGAAGTGAAAATAAAGAGGACAAATGAAGTTTTTATTTAGGTTTTTTTAAAAAAAAAAACTACCAAAAGGGATCAATCAGTATGGCAGAGTAAGAGGACATGAAGCTCACCTCCCCCAACAAACACATCAAAATATATGTACATGTGGGACAGTTTTCACTGGAAACTGGCAGAAAGACTCCAAGGACTGTTAAGATACACACATAACTGGGTAGGAAGGGGAAAAAAAGGCAATCAGGTCAGGTCATGTGCTCCTGGGAGCGGACCTCAGAGGACAAGAAAGATCACACAGGTGGACACTCATTCTGTGAAATAAGCAATGAGAACCACAGATTGAGCGCCCCTGTCCTGGGTTTCTATACAGAGGAGACAAGCCCTCTTGGATGTTTGAAGGAGTGCTGGGGCAACAGGATGGCTGTGGGAAGCCTGGACTACAACTGTGAGGAGCACTCCTATGCTCGCTTGCCCCTGAGGCAGGGCGGACAGAGGTATGCTCTAGTGGCTACTGGGTTTCCCATAACCTCCTTGGCATGCACACAAGCTGAGCAAAGGCTTTGGTCCTTCTCATTCCACATCTCAAAGTATCATTGGATCTGGGGCAGCAGTGAGTGGGTAGAAGACTCAACTGTGGTGTGCAGAGATGACCTAGTCCCAGGGCATACCCTGGGTGAGAGGGTGGTAGCCACTACTGAACGTACTCAAGCAATACATCTCAAGTAGCTCTCAGGTCTCGGACAGCAGCGGCTCCACCACAGCTTACCCCCAATCATGTGCCAAGTGTCCATGTAGCCCAGGGATGTGGTTCAACAAAAGGGCGGGAAAGGTGGAGGCTGAGGTCAGTTACGTGCTATGAGGGACAAAGGGGGACTTACACATCAGGTTGTGTCTGAGCCGAAAAAAGGAAACAGTTGTAGGTGCCTTCACAAGCAGTGTGTCAGAGATAGCTGGGACCTCCGTCTGCAGACTTGTGAGCAGAGAGCCCTCACAAGCCCCACTTACCTCAGCACTTCCCCACTCTAGGGCAAAGGTCCCAGTGCAGATAGAGGGGAAAACACACTGGAAGGGAAGAGAACCAGCTTGGACTCAACCCTCAGGGTGTCAGCTCCAGCAGCTTGGGCTCAGACCCCACCCCTGATTGGACATTCATAGCCACTGAGCAGAGAGAAAGTCTGCCTCACACTGAGCTCCAGCTCTAACTCCTCCATCTCTAGTTTCACGGCTGCAATCACTGTCCATAGTGATTTTGGACCCCAAGAAAATAAAATCTATCACTGCTTCCACTTTTTCCCCTTTTATTTGCTATGAAGTGATGGGATTGGATCTTAGTTTTCTGAATGTTGAGTTTCAAGCCAGCTTTTTCACTCTTCTCTTTCACCCTCATCAAGAGGCTCTTCACTTTCTACCATTAGAGTGGTATCATCTGCATATCTGAGGTTATAGATATTTCTCCCGGCAATCTTTATTCCAGCTTGTGATTCATCCAGCCCAGAATTTCGCATGATGTACTCTGTATATAAGTTAAATAAGCAGGGTGACAATATACAGCCTTGTCATACTCCTTCCCCAATTTTGAACCAGTCCATTGTTTCACGTCTAGTTCTAACTGTTGCTTCGTGACCCACATACAGGCTTCTTAGGAGATAGGTAAGGTGGTTCGGTATTCCTATATTTTTAAGAATGTTCCACAGTTTGTTGTGATCCACACAGTCTAAGTCTTTAATGTAATCAATGAAGAAGAAATGCATGTTTTTCTGGAATTCCCTTGCTTTCTCTATGACCCGATGAATGTTAACAATTTGATCTCTGGTTGTTCTGCCTTTTCTAAACCCATCTGGAAGTTGTCTGGAGCATCTGGAAATTCTTGTTCACATACCATTGAAACCTAGCTCGAAGGATTTTAGCATAACCTTACTAGCATGTGAAATGAGCATAATTGTAAGATAGTTTGAACATTCTTTGGCATTGCCCTTCTTTGAGATTGGGATGAAAATTGACCTTTTCCAGTCTTGTGGCTACTGCTGAGTTTTCCAAATTTGCTGACATATTGAGTGCAGCACTTTAACAGCATTATCTTATAGGATTTGAAATAGCTCAACTGGAATTCCATCACCTCCACTAGCTTTGTTTGTAGTAATGCTTCCCAAGGCCCACTTGACTTCACACTCCAGGGTGTCTGGCTCTAGGTGAGTGACTATACCATCATGGTTATCTGAATCACTGAGACCTTTTTTATATAGTTCTTCTGTGTATTCTTGACATCTCTTCTTAATCTCTTCTGCCTCTGTTAGGTCCTTACCATTTCTGTCCTTAATCATGCCCATCCTTACATGAAATTTATCCTTAATATCTCCAATTTTCTTAAAAGATCTCTACCTTTCCCATTCTATTGTTTTTTTCCTATTTCTTTGCATTGTTCACTTAAGAAGGCCTTCATATCTCTCCTTGCTATTCTCTGGAATTCTGCATGTAGCTGGGTATATCTTTCCCTTTCTCCCTTGCTTTTCACTTCTCTTCTTTCCTCAGCTATTTGTAAAGCCCCCTCAGACAACCACTTTGCCTTCTTGCATTTCTTTTTCTTTGGGATGATTTTGGTCTTCGCCTCCTATACAATGTTACAAACCTCTGTCCATAGTTCTTCAGGCACTCTGTCTACCGGATCTAATCCTTTGAATCTATTTGTCACTACCACTGTATAATCATAAGGAATTTGATTTCGGTCATACCTGAATTCCCTAGTGTTTTTCCCTACTTTCTTCAATTTAAGCCTGAATTTTGCAATGAGGAGCTGATGATCTGAGCCAGTTAGCTTCAGGTCTCATTTTTACTGACTGTATAGAGCTTCTCCATCTTCGACTGCAAAGAACATAATCAATCTGATTTTGGTATTGACCATTTGGTGATGTCCATGTTGAGAGTCATCTCTTGTGTTGTTGGAAGAGGGTGTTTGCTATGACCAGTGTGTTCTCTTGACAAAACTATGTTAGCCTTTGTTCTACTTTATTCTGTACTCTAAGTGCAAGCTTGCCTGTTACTCCAGGTATCTCTTGACTTTCTACTTTTGCATTCCAGTTCTCTATGATGAAAAGGACAGCTCTTTTTTTTTTTCTGATGTTAGTTTTAGAAGGTCTTGTAGGTTCATAGAACTGGTCAGTCAACTTCAGGTGAAAAGGACAGCTCTTTTTTTTTTTTTTTTTGGTGTTAGTTTTAGAAGGTCTTGTAGGTTCATAGAACTGGTCAGTCAACTTCAGGTACTTCAGCATCAGTGGTTGGGACATAGACTTGGATTACTGTGATGTTAAATGGTCTGCCTTAGAAAAGAACTGAGATCATTCTGTCTTTTTTGAGATTGCACCCAAGTACTGCATTTTGGACTCTTTTGTAGAGGGTCCCAAACATGATGAACATAAAATAGACCCACACCAAGACATATCATAATTAAATGGCAGAAGTCGAAAATAAGAGAGAATGTTAAAGGCAGCAAGAGAAAACATAGAGTCATATGCAAGGGAATTCTTATAGACTATCAGCTGATTTCTCCACAGAAACTTTTCGGGCCAGAAGGAAGTGGCATAATATGTACAGAGTGCTGAAGGGAAAATCCTGCAACGTAAAATACTCTAACCAGAAAGATTATCATTTTTAATAGAGGAAATGTTAAAGGCTCTTCCCTAAGTGGAAAAGAAGTAAGAATCTTAAAGAGAAAATCTCCCTAGGAAAGGTAAATATATAATAAAGACTGATGACCAACCACTTACATAAGCCAATAGGAAGTCTAAAAGACAGACAATTCTAAAGCAACTGAAACTATTATAAACAGTTAAGAGATAAATTTGGCCGAAGAGTACAAAATGAAGCAGGGCAAAGGGTAACAGATTTTTGCCAAGAGAACACAGTGGTCATAGCAAACACCCTCTTTCAACAACACAAGAGAAGACTCTACACATGGATATCACCAGATGGTCAACACTGAAATCAGATTGATTATATTCTTTGCAGCCAAAGATGGAGAATCTCTATACAGTCAGCAAAAACAAGACTGGGAGCTGACTGTGGCTCAGATCACGAACTCCCTATTGCCAAATTCAGACTTACACTGAAGAAAGAAGGGAAAGCCACTAGACCATTCAGGCATGACCTAAAGCAGATCCCTTACGATTACACAGTGGAAGTGAGAAATAGATTTAAGGGACTAGATCTGATAGACAGAGTGCCTGATGAACTATGGATGGAGGTTTGTGACATTGTACAGGAAGCAGTGATCAAGACCATCCCCAAGAAAAAGCAATGCAAAAAGGCAAAATGGTTGTCTGAGGAGGCCTTACAAATAGCTGAGAAAAGAAGAGAAGTGAAAGGCAAAGGAGAAAAGGAAAGATATACCCATTTGAAGGTAGAGTTTGAAAGAATAGCAAGGAGAGATAAGAAAGCCTTCCTCAGTGATCAATGCAAAGAAATAGAGGAAAACAACAGAATGGGAAACACCAGAAATTTCTTCAAGAAAATTAGAGACACCAAGGGAACATTTCATGCAAAGATAGGCACAATAAAGGACAGAAATGGTATGGACCTAACAGAAGTAGAATATATTAAAAAGAGGTAGCAAGAATACACAGAAGAACTATACAAAAAAGATCTTCATGATCCAGATAATCACAATGGTATGATCGCTCACCTAGAAGCAGACATCCTGGAATGCAAAGTCAAGTGGACCTTGGGAAGCATCACTGTGAACAAAGCTAGTGGAATTCCAGTTGAGCTATTTCATATCCTAAAAGATGATGCTGTGAAAGTGCTGCACTCAATATGCAGGCAAATTTGGAAAACTCAGCAGTGGCCACAAGACTCGAAAAGGTAAGTTTTAATTTCAATCCCAAAGTAAGGCAATGCCAAAGAATGCTTAAACTGCCACACCATTGCACTCAACTCACATGCTAGCAAAGAAATGCTCAAAATTCTCCAAGCCAGGCTTCAACAGTACATGAACCATGAACTTTCAGATGTTCAGGCTGGATTTAGAAAAGGCAGAGGAACCAGACATCAAATTGCCAAGATCCGTTGGATCATCAAAAAAAGCAAGAGAGTTCCAGAAAAACATCTACTTCTGCTTTACTGACTATACCAAAGCCTTTGACTGTGTGGATAACCACAAACTGTGGAAAATTATGAAAGAGATGGGAATACCAGACCACCTGACCTGCCTCTTGAGAAATCTGTATGTAGGTCAAGAAGCAACAGTTAGAACTGGACCTGGAACAACAAATGGGTTCCAAATCAGGCAAAGAGTACATCAGTGCTGTATATTGTCACCCTGCTTATTTAACTTACATGCAGAATACATCATGAGAAATTCTGGGCTGGATGGAACACAAGCTGGAATCAAGATTGCGGGGAGAAATATCAATAACCTCAGATACGCAGATGACACCACCCTTACGGCAGAAAGTGAAGAAGAACTAAAGAGCCTCTTGATGAAAGTGAAAGAGGAGAGTGAAAAAGTGGGAAAAATTGAAGGCAGGAAGAGGAGGGGGACGACAGGGTTATGGCATGGCAAAAATTAAAAGGAATGGAACACTCGCATACTAATAAAGAAAATCATCACATAGTTAGCACAAATCAAAAATCTGTAATAGTTACACAAAAATTAATAGTTACAAAAATCCCAAGAGAAGAAACAAAATGAAGAAATATGAAGAGAGAATAATATAAAAACAACTGGAGAACAAGTAATAAGATGGCTATAAGTACACACCTATCAATAATTACTTTAAATGTCAATTAATCAAATGCTCCAGTCAGAAGACATGGGGTGGCTGATTGGATTTTTTAAAAGATCCTTCTATATTCTGCCTATGGGAGATTCATTTTAGAGCTAAAGGCACACAGAGACTGAAAGGCCGGTAAGGGAAAAAGATATGTCATACAAATAGAAATGACAAGAAAGTGTGGGTAATAATTTTCATACTGGAAAAAATGACTTCGAAACAAAGGCTATATCAAACAACAAAGAAGGGCATTATATAATGATAAAAGTCTCAATACAGGAAGAAGATATTTGTTAACATATATGCACCCAACCCAGGAGTGCCTAAATATATAAAGTAAATACTGTCCAGTATAAAAGGAAAAATCGATAAAAAAAAATGATAATAGGAAACTTTAACATCCCAGTGATACCAATGGACCATCCAAAGAGAAAATAAATAAGGAAATAATGTCTTAAATGACACAGTAGAGCAGTTAGACTTAATTGGTATCTAGAGGACATTCCATTCAAAACAGCAGAACATTCTTTGCAAGCGCACACAGAATTTTCCCCACGATGGATCACATCCTAAGCTACAAAACAAGCCTCCACAAATTTAGGAGGATATAAATTATACCAAGCATTTACCTCAACTATAACAGTATGAAATTAGAAATTAATTACATAAAGAAAAATGAGAAAAGAACAGATATGTGGAGACTAAACAACATGCTATCAAAAAGCCAATGGGTCAATGAAAAAAATCAGAGAGGAAATCAGAAAATACCTTGAGACAAATGAAAATGGAAATACAACTTTCAAAAATCTATAGGGTGCAGTTAAAGCAATTCTATGAAGAAAAATCTCAAACAGCCTAACCTACCACCTAAAGGAATTAGTAAAAGAAGAATAAAAAGAACCCAAAGTAAGCAGAAGGAAGGAAATATTAAAGAACAGAGAGGATATGAATAAATTAGAATTTGTAAATCAGCTATACTTTAATTTAAAAAAAGAAAACTACCAAAGGAACTGGTGTGAATATTTTCTGTAAAAAGATTTCACCATTGCCTATGTATAGATTCTATCAGTAGTAAAAAGGCAGTGCCTATCTAGAGAACAATGGAAAATATTCTTCTCTGTTCTTCAGTTTGTATTTTCCAATAAAGAGAAATACTTTGAGAACAGTAATTTCCAAAAGATCATCTGAGTAATACTGTGCAAAAGCTACACATAACTGGAGAATGTAAAAAAAATACAGCAGAAGATAGGGAAAGAGAGAAGAACCAAGGAATATAAACCACAAAACCAAATAACGTGTTGTTAAGTTCTTCAGAAGATTCCTTTGGTATTTCTTTTATGCATCTTAATTTCTAAACATTGATGTAATAGTAGCACAATACATTGGAGAAGGATATGGCAATCCACACCAGTATTCTTGCTGGAGAATCCCATGGACAGAGCAGCCTGACGGGCTATAGTCCATAGGGTCTGCAAAGAGTCAAACATGACTGAAGTGACTTAGTATGCATGCATGTGAACACAATACATAAATGAATAAATTGAATATTAAAATGAGGTGATTTTTCTTATTATGTAACTAATGGAATTTTAGCATCTCCAAGTTTGGGACACATGTTTGTCACTGTCATTTTTCTTGTTTGTTTTTACTTTTTGTCATACAGTTGAATATATGTTGTATGAGAGAAAAGATTTGGAGTCAAACAGATCTAGGGCTTCCTCATGGTTTGGTGGACATAAGCTACTTTCTTAATCTCAGTTTTTCATCTGTAAAATAGGGAAACACTACCTACTTTTGAGGGCTGTTATGAGGAGTAAATGAAATAATATCTAGCTATACCAATAATGCTACATAATAGTACAAGGCAGTAGTTCATTTGCTACCATTGTATAATCTAGTTGTTCTGAATTTTAATAAATTGTTTTTAAATGTAATTTACTATATTGTTTCTATCAGTTCAGTTCAGTTCAGTCACTCAGTCATGTCTGACTCTTTGCGACCCCATGAATTGCAGCACACCAGGCCTCCCTGTCCATCACCAACTCCCAGAGTCCACCCAAACCCATGTCCATCGAGTCGGTGATGCCATCCAACCATCTCATCCTCTGTCGTCCCCTTCTCCTCTTGCACCCAATCCTTCCCAGCATTAGAGTCTTTTCCAATGAGTCAACTCTTCGCATGAGGTGGCCAAAGTATTGGAGTTTCAGCTTCAACATCAGTCCTTCCAATGAACACCCAGGACTGATCTCCTTTAGGATGGACTGGTTGGATCTTCTTGCAGTCCAGGGGACTCTCAAGAGTCTTCTCCAACACCACAGTTCAAAAGCATCAATTCTGCGGTGCTCAGCTTTCTTCACCGTCCAATTCTCACATCCATACGTGACTACTGGAAAAACCATAGCCTTGACTAGACAAACCTTTGTTGGTAAAGTAATGTCTCTGCTTTTAAATATGCTATCTAGGTTGGTCATAACCTTCCTTCCAAGGAGTAAGCTCTTGGGTAACAATAAGTATAAGTATATTGTTTCTGTAGCAACCCATAATTTTTGTTATTAAAGTTTGAATGCATGAAGGAACTTCATAAGGATCTCTTACTGTGTCTGAAATCTTTCCAATAGGAGATCTTATGTCATAATTGAATTTCTCCTGTCCATCTCAGAGCCAGTCTCTTGTAATCCATGGAGAAATGCCTTCTGTCCTTATCTAGAGCTGGGAATGCCACTGCCACTCTCTCCCTTGTCAGCACAGTAGAACAAACAGTAGAATGTGTACTGTTATTTCCTCTGAAACAAGATGAGAAATTTACCTTTTTGTTTAAGATCTCCAGATTAAGTGTGTAGATGCCTTAACTCACATAGGGAAATTGGGATACAAATGTTCCTCAGTGAAAAATTGTGTTCAACATTGGAATTAGTGTTTCCTCTAAATTAATCCTTATGCCACTAATTAAAGTGTTGTTGTTCAATTGCTAAGTTGTGTCCAACTCTTTGAGACCTAATGTATTGCAGCACACCAGGCTTCCTTGTCCTTCACTATCTCCCAGAGTTTTCTCAAACTCATGGCCATTGAATCAGTGAAGCCATCCCACCATCTCATTCTCTGTCACCCCCTTCTCCTCCTGCCCTCAGTCTTTCCCAGCATCATGGTCTTTTCTAATGAGTTGGCTCTTAAAAGCCATTCTAGCCTGTTTCTAAGACAAATTTAACTCTTCTAATGCTGGACTGAAAGAAGAATGAAGGAAAACACTTGGCAGATGTTAATAGAAATGTTAAGCATTTTTTTTAACATGAAATAATGTACACCTTCACTTGAAGAAAGTTAAAGCTGTCAGTTTTACTGTTGTGTTGTAAGTAGTTTTGCATCTTGTGTTAGATTAGGACCCTCCTAGGCTTATCTGTCATCCTTGTGCTTTTTATAAGGAATGTTAACCATGAAAGAGAAATGTTTCCTACAAATTCTACCAAGGGAAAATAAAACAACAAAACTGTTCTTTGCCCTGTATGTAGAATATGGCCAGCTAGGGTAACACTTGGCTACAACAAAGGCACTTGACATTCGACTGATGAAAGGCAGAACCTCTGTTCAAGTGGGTGAAGTGGAGTCTGGGTAGATGGTAATCGAATCTCCTTGAAAGGTCAAACTAACATTTATGATAATAGCCCTCTTTTGTCCTCCTTCACTGATGGGTGCTGTTCAATTATTGCACTAACTAGAAAAAAGAGTAGGAATATTTATTATGCAAATTGTTCTTGCTATCCTTGTGCTAACATGTATACAATAATAGCCCAATTTTAACATTGAATAATTTTTTTATTCATTTTCAAGTGGATTCCCAATTGAGTTACTTTTTTCATTGTTGTATTTACATGGGAAGGACTTATAGTTAGGGTTCAAAGCTTGTTTTTGGTTTTCTTTTTTAATCTTAATTAATTATTCCTATTAGTTAAGACAGGAAAGTAAATTAATGTGAACAAGCCTAGGCTCTGTCACTATCCTGTAAGAAACCAAGGTAACATGGAGATGACGTATATAGGTGTCCTAGTCACTAGGCTGGGTGAGCTCCTACAGTTAGGTAGTGTTTACTGTCAGCCTATAGGGTTTTCAGATGATTGAAGCCCACTCAACATTTGACTGTGTGAGATCCCCCGCATCTCCTGCATTGGCAGGTGGATTCTACCACTGAGCCATCTGGGAAACCCTCATGGGATGAGGTGGAGAATAAACAAAATAGCTGAATTAATAATCAAATGTGGACTTCCCTGGCAGCTCAGTGGTAAAGAACCCACCTGCTAATGCAAGAGATGTAGGTTCTATCCCTGGGTCAGGGAGATTGCCTGGAGGAGGAAATGGCAACCCACTCCAGTATTCTTGCCAGAAAAATCCCATGAGCATAGGAACCTGGAGGGCTATTTTGACTATAAGAAATCTTATAGTCGACTGGTGTTCTGATGTTTTTGGTTGGTGCCATTTGATATAATTTCTTAGTGAATTGCTTATCTGGATCCTTCCACTCATAGTGGTTTCCTATGCTAGGACCCAAAACTATAGTTTTTCACTTGTTATGCCATGATCAGCCATTCACCTGAGAATTCAGTCTTTGAATTCTGAAGATCTACAGGGAAGATCCTGTGGAGAAGGAAATGGCAGTCCTCTCTGGTATTCTTGCCTGGGAAATCCCATGGAGAGAGGATCCTGGTGGGCTACAGTCCATTGGGTCGCAAAGAGTTGGACACAATTTAGTGATTAAGCATGCACGCACAGTCAAACTTGATCCTATCATTTCTAGTATTAAAGTATATGTTTATTGTCTTAGAGTAACAATACAGTCACATGTCTACTTTTCCATTCATTTCTTAATGAAATCCAGCATTTTATTCTCTACTCTGACCTGGACTACCCTGAAATGCCAAGGGGAGATCAGTTTTGTTTCCATTGTCTTGTTGGAGAGGGAAATCTTATAATCGACTGGTGTTATGATGTTTTGGTTGGTTCCATTTGGTATAATTTCTTAGTGAATTGCTTATCTGGATCCTTCTACTCATAGTGGTTTCCTATGCTAGGACCTAAGACCATAGTTTTTCACTTGTTATGCCGTGGTCAGCCATTCTCCTGAGAATTCAGTCCCTACTCTTAGACCCTTCTGTCAAGTCTAGGACACCATCCCAGTCTCTCTCTGTCTTCATGGAAAGTCCCCCTTTGGGGTATTTGTATTCCTTTTGGCCTATAGATATAGTTCAGGGTTAATTTATTCTGTCCTAAAGTGAAATCTCAAGGAGAAAAATTTAGTTCTTGTCCCTTCCCTTTCTTAAAGCTAATTAGCATTCCTTTCCCAAGGGATATGAGGATGGGAGAAACCATATTTTCATAACTGAGAGGTCCCTCGAGTGAACTTTTGACAAACAAAGATAATTCCAAGGTGACTTTTTGCTTCTGTCTATGCAGAGAAGCAGTGGGCAATCTCTCTTACTAATAAAGAAATAAGCAAATATAATTATAAAGATTATGCTACAGAGTTATCCCTTTATAGTTTGTGAGATTGCCGTTGTGATCCTAATATTCATTGTAAGTGAATACTCGTGATGAAAAGTGGATATGACAGGAAGTCACACTGTACCTTTACTCTACTTGGGAACTAAAATGAGCCTGCCTGTCAGGTCACAGCTTGGAAACATTGTTTTAGCAAAATTACTTTTTTCCCTGAAAAAGGTAAGAAAGTTAAATAATTCCAGTTCCATTATCTTTAAAATTGTTCTAGTAAACTTTTCTTAATGAAGAATTTATTGTATTTGTAAATAACCGAACCAGTATTAAATGTCATTTTGCATCCTTGATAAATATACAGATGTTTACAGATAAAACTATATACCTATACGTTACTTTGGAAGTCTTCATTTTAAAAGGAACACACTTAGTTTTGACTGTTACTCGAGCAGATTTTTTTGATGTTGTGTGAGATTTTTCCTGCTTGTTGTATTTTGTTGAGTGCACGGGTCCCAGAAGATCTCAAGTGGAATATTGTTAGCATGAGAGAGACTCATTTATGCTCAAGGACATGACCCTAAACTCACTATTGGGTGGAAGAGGCCACCTATGAAATGAGAAACAACATTTTTCTTATCCAGGCAACTGGAGATAGGGCTGCTTCCAAAAATGTTTCTCCAGCAGCAGTGTCATCAACACAGATTTTCAAATTCGGTGTCATGTGTCCTATTACCTGCTTCATTGCATTTGTAAATTGCTTGTGTTAAAAAGCCATAAGCACAATTTGGCAGGCCTGTTCCTCACATATTAAAACAGTTAAAATGTACCTTTAAGGGATACAAAGTAATGATTCGAAAGCCAAAATTCCCAACCAGCAAGAGTTGAGGGAATGCCTTAGCTGCCCCAAACAGATTTGCAGTTAATTTTTAAGTGTCAGCGCAAGCAGTTGGTCTAATCACATTTTCTCCTTGACAGAGGGCTTTGCAATGGCTGCAACTTCTGACTCAACCCTAGAGCACAGCAGAACATGCTTGGCAAATGTTTGGCAATAAGAGAAAATATTAGATAATAATACTTGCTCCTGAAACTTGAGTAAGATACCTTGCCTTGATCATGAGTGAAAGGATAATTTGCCTGAATAAAGTTTTCACCCATCTCTTACCAGTCTTTGCTACTCTGTTATGAATTACCCAAATAGGAGTAGTTCACAAATAATTCCCCTTCTCTTTCTCTCTCTCCCTGCTCCCAACACAGAGAAAGGTGCATGCATCAGCTACACTTAAAGGGTTTTTTGAAATTTATTTCTAAATGTTATGTGGCAGCCTAGATGGGAGGGCAGTCTGGTGGAGATTGGATACGTTTTTATGTATATGTATATGTGTGTGTATATATTTATATATACATATATATACATATATATATATATGTGTATATATATATATATATATGGCTGAGTCCCTTTGCTATCCACCTGAAACTATCACAATAGTGTTAATCAGCTATACTCCAATGTAAGATTAAAAGTTTTTTTTTTAAAAAAATGGTGTGAAAATTAAGGGGGAGAGATGGTTTGTCCTGATTTTTATTGATTGCTATGTGACTTTGTCATTTGATCTTATTCACCACTATAATCCAGGCAGCTTAATTCTGGAGCCTGTGCTGTTAGTCACCATTCTATACTGCATTTTATTTGACAAGGAAGATGAGTGAGGATTCTTTAAGTAATAAAGGTTACTGGGGGAGAGGCCAGACCAGAACCCCATGATACTTTCCTAAATGCTTTCTCTCACTCCTTCCCCTCTCTCATCTAATTCCACAGAGTTGGGCTTAAAACAGAGAGTGTAAGAGAATAGCACTAGAGGAACAAAGTGAAAAGCAGGTATTATCTGCAGCAATAATTATGAATAATCTGAGAGCTGCAGTCTTGCTCTGTGAGATCAAGTGTATATTCACTTTGCTGCAGTGTCATTGTTTACATTCACTGATCATTTGCAAAATTAGCCTCTATTATGTACCCACTAGAGAGAGGAGCATATTCTTTATGATAATCCACACCTATTAGTACAGATTTGGTTTTTTTCTTTCAGTCAATGTGTGTACAGATTTGTTTTTTTTTCTTTCAATCAATGTGTGTACTATAGAGTAAATAAAATTATGTAAGACAGAATCTCATTCTTTGGGCTTTTTTTTGTCCAGGAAGACAGAGGATTTCATAGATCTCTCCAAAAACTGTATTTACTAGTAGATATTAATAATGAAGATTACACGTAACATTTTCAGATAAAATAAACTGCATCAGTTTTTAGGAGCAGTGAAAAACTCTTCCTTGACATAAAACAGTGGTTTCCAGTTATAGAACCATAATTAAGCTAGTAAACACCTAGATGAGTGGTACTGAATGTATGGTGACTGTGCGTTTTTCAAGGAAAATAGGAAGAGAAGGACCCACTTGAACAGAGCCTCTCCTGTGGATTGCACGTCTGGCACTGACAATCTTGTTATGCTAAAACAATCTCCCTGTAGTTCATTATATAAAATAACCTAAGACACTGCCTCTCCATCCCTATCTTGGACCATGTTCCAGCCCATGTGTGCACTACACTGGTCTTTCCATTCCCAGTACCCATCTTGCCCTCCCCTCACAGGGCCTTTGTCCCTGTGTCCGTCTCTTGGAAGTCTCTTTGTACCTCTGTTCATTTTTCAGATCCCTGGTTCTGTATTACTTCACAGGGACATCATCCCTGACTCCCCTCATTCGGTCATCTGCCCCTATGAATCGCTCTCTTTGTATTATGTATTGCTCCTTTCTAGTGCTTGTCAGAATTAAGACTTCATGTTTGTGTGAGTAATGCATTAAGATCTATTTCCCCCGGTAGACTGTGTCCTGAGAGAGCAGGGACCTTTATATACTCAGCATCTAGAGCGCTGCTGCCATGTAGCAGACACCCAGAAAACATTTGTAGAGTGAATAAGGAAAAGAGTGAACAAATTTTTCTGTTTTCATTGTTTCCAACCCCTTTAGTGTGGATCAAAACCTTGTAAATAGTAGTAGACTAACATCTATTTAACTAGAAAGAGAAGCATATTATTGTATTAATAGCAAGCATAGAGTCAGACCTGCTAATACAGAAAAACGACCAAGAGGGGCTTCCTTGGTGGCTCGGTGGTGAAGAATCCTCCTGCCAATGCAGGACACATGGGTTTGATCCCTGATCCTGGAGGATCCCACATACCATGGAGCAACTAAGCCCATGAGCCTCAATTACTGAAGCCTATGTGCCCTAGAGCCTGGGCACCACAGCAATGAGAAGCCTGCACACTGCATCTAGAGAGCAGCGCCCACTCTGTAAAACTAGAGAAAGCCCTCAAGCAGCAATGAAGACCCAGAATAGGCAAAAATAAACAAATAGATATTTAAAAAAAGAAAAAGATGTTGTGAAAAGTCTAATTTTATCTCTTGGTTATTTGGTGATTTTTCTATTTTCCTTCAATTCTATATATTATTAGTAGTAGTTACAAATATCCTTTAAATATATGCTTTTCCTCATCTTTTACTTCTTTCTTTCTCTCATCCCTTCCATTTTAGAGACTCTGAAATTTAGAATATATGCCTTTCTGTTCTTTTCTTTTGCTGTTCTATGTGGCAGTAAATTCTGACAGAAGAATCTGAAAACACTATATCTCTGGTAGGTTTTTGTTTGTTTTTATAGATGGGGAAACAGTGGAAACAGTGGCTGACTTTATTTTTCTGGGCTCCAAAATCACTGCACATGGTGATTGCAGCCATGAAATTAAAAGACGCTTACTCCTTGGAAGGAAGGTTATGACCAACCTAGACAGCATATTAAAAAGCAGAGACATTACTTTTCCAACAAAGGTCCGTCTAGTCAAGGCTATGGTTTTTCCAGTGGTCATGTATGGATGTGAGGGTTGGACTATAAAGAAAGCTGAGTGCCGAAGAATTGATGCTTTTGAACTGTGGTGTTGGAGAAGACTCTTGAGAGTCCCCTGGACTGCAAGGAGATCCAACCAATCCATCCTAAAGGAAATCAGTCCTGGGCGTTCATTGGAAGGACTGATGTTGAAGCTGAAACTCCAGTACTTTGGCCACCTGATGTGAAGAGCTGACTCATTGGAAAAGACCCTGATTCTGGGAAACATTGAGGGCAGGAGAAGAAGGGGACGACAGAGGATGAGATGGTTGGATGGCATCACTGACTCAATGGACATGGGTTTGGGTGGACTCTGGGAGTTGGTGATGGACAGGGAGGCCTGGCATGCTGCAGTTCATGAGGTCGCAAAGAGTTGGACACCATTGAGCGACTGAACTGAACTGAACTGAATGGAGTCCTGAATGTCTTGCTGAATATATCTAAAGTTTCCCCTGTGAGTAGGCTGGTCATTTGTTCAGAATATGGACAGGGCATTTTTCCTTTACCCCTTAGATTTCTTCTCTATCCATTTCTTCACCCTGCTATGTCCTCTGAGAAGCTGGCATTTATGATGGCATCAACAGGCTCTCTTGTTCACTGGCTCCCAACTTGGTTTGCCCTGGGTAGGGGGCAGGTGTCAATAGTAGATTGGATGGACTTTTCTGGTGGTCTAGTGGCTAAGATTCTTCACTTCCAGTGCAGGGGTGCAGGTTTGATTCCTGACTAGGGAACTAAGATCCCACATGCAACACAGCTTAGCCAAAAAATTAATATAAAACAAAAAAAAACCAAAACACCAGTAGATTGGAGTGTAAGAGAAATGGCTTAATGAAACTTATTCTTCTGACTCTCTTGCTGGTAGGTCACCACAGGTGAGCTTCACCTCTCTACGTAAGGCCCAAGTCCAGTTAGTCAACTCTTTTCCATTTGGCTTCTCTCTCTGGATTTGGGGAACTCCTTCCTCCTTTGCCCTTTCAGGTCTAGAGGTAACAACAATTCTATTGTAGTTAGCCTCTGGGTTCTGAACAAGCTCTTCTTCTTTTCCTTAACTCTGCTCAGACCTTTGTAAATATTTCTTTAATGAACTCGCTGCAATTATCTCATGTGGGTATAACATCTATTTGCTGCTAAGATTCTTCTGTATTCTAGAAAACAGCAGCCCAACCTTGAAAGATATTGCTTCCTAAGTGGTGTATTAACTGGGTCTTCCGTAGGGTATTTTGTTCCATAAGGCTGGCTATTCTGGTTGATTGAGTTGAGTGTTGGTCATCCACTCCTGACAAATTTGTCACATAAGCATTGCTCTGAGCCAGGTCAGTGTAAATAAAAGTCTGTGTTATCCAAAATCCACATACAGTCTTCATTCCTGTTGTCATGATTACTTTTTCACAAAAATCATTGAACAAGTACTTTTCCATCTGGTTATTGAAAACTGTCTCTATAGAGGGGTCTAAGCAGCCACATAAGACCTAATATCTTCATATTCTGAGTGCATTTGGAGGTCAATACGTCTAATATTTCTTAAGCTTCATTGCCACTGGTTGTCCAATATTTTTGCTTTTCCAGTTTGTGATAATGTGGTCAAAACATTGGCCTCTGTCTATGAATAGATAAGTGATTCAGTTCATGTCTTCTTTTGGTCAAAGTAGATAATCAGAAAAATGCCTCCTGATCAGTGTCAACAGATCCTCTATAACCATCTATAAATATTATTTGATTTTTTCCTTTACTTAAATAATCATAGGGGCCTTTCCATGAGCCATGGGTATGTGTTGAAGCTATGCCTCAGGAGTCAACACACTATTATATTGAGCAATTTTCTTATGTAACTTCCTTGTGCCTTCATGACCTTGTCCAGCATTATATGGATATAGCACTTCTACTCAATAATGGAGTGCTGTTGGGCACAGCCAACTTTAGGCTTGATGGATCAGATGACATTCAGTTCCCTGATGGGTTTCTCATGTCATTAGGTGATTATTCAAGGTTCAGAAGCTACCTCTCAAAAGAATAACAGTTATTTGCTAAAAGGATATGAGTTTTCTCCAAAGTTATAGAAACCTCTGTGATCCTCTAATAGGCATTTACCACAGTTGGCATATAACATCCTGCTCTCTGACAGATATTTTAAGTACCACTGAGTCCACTCTGCCATACAGACCTAGTGGCAGACATGCTAGTACAATAACCTGGATTATCTGAAAAGCACTTTATTTCTTGGGGCAGCCATTAAATGCTGTGCCTCTTTTTTTTAATAACAGACAGTGCAAGGTACAGCAGCTTATCTTTTACTTTGGAGGAGATATCACTACCCGACCCTCAGATCTTCACTGAAAGACTCCTGTATTTTCATGAGATTTATCTCCTTTCCTTATCTGGATTGCGTGCCATCTAGTACTCTCCAGATCTTATGAGCATGATGCCATCAGTGTAAGGGATTTGTGTGATATCCTGTGAAGTAAGATATTATTCAAACCCTGCAGACTAAACTGTGACAAAGAGCTAGGGGGTCATATAACTTTGAGGGGAGACAGTAAGGATGCAGCACTATCCCTACCAGGTGAAAGCAAATGCTCCTGGTGTTTTAAACTTACTGGGAAAGCTTTTGTGAAAGCTTTTGTTATTAATAGATCAGTTGCTGCCTCCATGCTGACAGAAGCTGCTTTGATTTATTCTAGTAGAGAGACTACAACTTTAACAGTAGCTAAAATTAAGGCCATGACTTGGTTAAGCTTAAGCAAATCCATTATCATTCTTCAGAAACCATCTTCCCTCTTCACTGGCCAAACAGGGTGATATATAGTTTCCTTAGGGAGAATGTGCTAATTATTAATTAGTGTTATACTAAGTATGAATGTGTTCATCTCTATATTTTCAGAGTCTTTATGTGCCTATCACATAGTAAGGCCAAATGAATGAATGAATGATAGTTAATAGGAATTTGATGACTGAAAATTCAGTATGGATGAATGAATGGGAGTTTGACTGTATTCTAGACTGTTACTTTAAGATAAAGCTCCTCATGTTACCTTTTTTAAAAGAAATAAGGTAAGTAGGTATGATTGGTTAGATAGGCCCTAAGGAATATTGCCAATCAAGTTGCAGGCTCCACATATTAAATCATATAGTGAAGCAACAAAAAATAATTAAATCCTAGCTGTTGTAGCTATGAGTTTAAAACATAACAAAACAAATCAAATAGAAAATAAAATTTAAGTATTTTGAATATTTAGGTAGAAGGAGAGAAGGATTTAACTGCTTCCTTTAAGTACATAAATGATTTTAAAAGCTATATGGGAGTTAATTATCTATTGCTGCATAGGAAATTACTCCCAAACTTGGCAAGGTAAAACAAACATTCTTTAAATTAAAAAAATTTTTTTAACTTTTATTTATTTTAGGCTGTGCTGGATATTTGTTGCTGCACAAGCTTTCTCTACTTACAGCAAGTGGGGGCAACTTTCAAGTTGTTGTGTGCAGGCTTCTCATTGGGGTGGCTTCTCCTGTTGTGGAGCACAGGCTCTAGAGCACAGGCTCAGTAGTTGGATGCATGGGTCTTAGTTGCCCTGTGGCATGTGGAATCTGCCCAGACCCGGGATCAAACCCATGTTCCTTGCATTGGCAAGCAGATTGTTAACCACTCAGTCACCAGAAAATCCCCCAAATAAACATTTTTTATCTCACAGTTTCTGTGGTCAGAAATTGGGACTAGCTTAAAGTTGAGTAGTTCTGGCTCTGAATTCTTCACGAATTAGCAGTCAAGATGTAAGCCAAAGTCACAATCAGCTGAAGGCTTGACTGTAGTCAGGGATTAGCCTTCTAGATGGTTCCCTTGCATGGATGTTAGCAGGAAGCTTCAGTTCTCACTAACTGCTGACAATAATGTGGGCTTTATCTGTAGGACTGTCTGAATATCCTCATGTCGTGTCATATGGCTTCCCGTAGAGCTACTGATCTAATGGGAGAGAGGGAGAGCAAAGAGAAAGCTGCATTGCCTTTTATGACCTATTCTTGGAAGTCACTAAATGTTATTCAGTCACATTCTATTCACTAGAAGCAGTCACTAAGTCTAGTCCACACTCAAGGGATAGGACATTAAGCACCACTATCTGAAAGAAAAATGTCAAGTAATTTATAAACATATTTGAAAGCCACCGTACATGGTGATCTGCAGCCATGAAATTAAAAGACACTTGCTCCTTGGAAGAAAAGCTATGACCAACCATGACAGCATAATAAAAAGCAGTGACGTTACTTTGCTGACAAAGGTCCGTCTAGTCAAAGCTATGGTTTTTCTAGTAGTCATGTATGGATGTGAGAGTTGGGCCATAAAGAAAGCTGAGTGGTGAAGAATTGTTGCTTTTGAGCTGTGGTGTTGGAGAAGACTCTTGAGAGTCCCTTGGACTGCAAGGAGATCAAACTAGTCAATCCTAAAGGAAATCAACCCTGAATATTCATTGGAAGGGCTGATGTTGAAGCTGAAACTCCAATACTTTGGCTACCTGATGCAAAGAACTAAATCATCTGAAAACTATTTCTTAATCAAGTTGTTGGGTTTTTTGATGTTAAGTTGTAGGAGCTGTTTATAGAATTTGGATATTAACCCCTTCTTGGCCATATCGTTTGCAAATATTTTCTCCAATTCAGTAGGTTATGTTTTTATTTTGTTGATGGTTTCCTTTGCTGTGTAAAAGCTTTTAAGTTTAATTAGGTCCCATTTGTTCATTTTTTTTTGCTTTAGGAGACAGATCCAAAAGTCTTGCTACATTTTTTGTCAAAGACTATTCAGCCTGTTTTCTTCTAGGAGTTTTATGGTTTCCTATCTTACATTGGAATCCAATGTACATTCCAATCTTACACATGGAGGGAACACAGCTCCACTCATTAACAGAAAATTGGATTAAAGATTTACTGAACATGGCCCTGCCCATCAGAACAAGACCCAGTTTCCCCCTCGGTAAGTCTCTCCCATCAGGAAGCTTCTAAAAGCCTCTTATCCTTCTCCATCAGAGGGCCTACAGACTGAAAACCACAATGACAGAAAACTAAACAGTCTGATCACATGGACCACAGCCTTGTCTAACTCAATGAAGCTATGAGCCATGCCATGTAGGGCCACCAAAGGCAGGTGGGTCATGGTGGAGAGTTCTGACAAAATGTGGTCCACTGGAGAAGGGAATGGCAAACCATTTCAGTATTCTTTCCTTGGGATCCCCATGAACAGAATGAGAAGGCAAAAAGATAAGACACTGAAAGATGAACTCCCCAGGTTGGTAGGTGCCCAATATGCTACTGGAGATCAGTGGAGAAATAACTCCAGAAAGAATGAAGAGATAGAGCCAAAACAAAAACAACACCCAGTTGTGGATTTGACTGGTAATGGAAGCAAGGTCCAATGCTGTAAAGAGCAATATTGCATAGGAACCTGGAATGTTAGGTCCATGAATTGAGGCAAATTGGAAGTGGTCAAACAGGAGATGACAAGAGTGAATGTCAACATTTTAGGAATCAGTGAACTAAAATGGACTGGAATGGGTGAATTTAACTCAGATGACCATTATATCTACTACTTTGGGCAAGAATCCCTTAAAAGAAATGGAGTAGCCATGATAGTCAACAAAAAAGTCTGAAACGCAGTTCTTGGGTGCAATTTCAAAAACGACAGAATGATCTCTGTTCGTTTCCAACGCAAACCATTCAATATCACGATAATCCAAGTCTATGACCCAACCAGTAATGTTGAAGAGGCTGAAGTTGAATGGTTCTATGAAGACCTACAAAATCTTTTAGAACTAACACCCAAAAAAGATGTCCTTTCATTATAGGGGACTGGAATGCAAAAGTAGGAAGTCAAGAAACACCTGGAGTAACAGGCAAATTTGGCCTTGGAGTACAGAATGAAGCAGGGCAAAGGCTAATAGAGTTTTGCCAAGAGAACACATTGGTAATAGCAGACACCCTCTTCCAACAACACAAGAGAAGACTCTACACGTGGACATCACTAGATGGTCAATACCGAACACAGATTGATTATATTCTATGCAGCCAAAGATGGAGAAGCTCTATACAGTCAGCAAAAAGAAGACTGGGAGCTGACTGTGGTTCAGATCATGAACTGCTTATTGCCAAATTCAGACTTAAATTGAAGAAAGTAGGGAAAACCACTAGACCATTCAGTTATGACCTAAATCAAATCCCTTACAACTAGATAGTGGAAGTGAGAAATAGATTTAAGGGACTAGATCTGATAGACAGAGTGCAAGACCATCCCCAAGAAAAAGAAATGCAAAAAAGCAAAATGGCTGTCTGAGGAAGTCTTACAAATAGCTGAGAAAAGAAGAGAAGCAAAAGGCAAAGGAGAAAAGGAAAGATATACCCATTTGAAGGTAGAGTTTGAAAGAATAGCAAGGAGAGATAAGAAAGCCTTCCTCAGTGAGCAATGCAAAGAAATAGAGGGAAACAATAGAATGGGAAACACTAGAGACCTCTTCAAGAAAATTAGAGATACCAAGGGAATATTTCATGCAAAGATGGGCTTAATAAAGGACATAAATGTTATGGAACTAACAGAAACAGAAGATATTAAGAAGAGGTGGCAAGAATACACAGAAGAACTGTACAAAAAAGATCTTCATGACCCAGATAATCACAGTGATGTGGTCACTCACCTAAAGCCATACATCCTGAAATGTTGAAGTCAAATGGCCTTAGGAAGCATCACTACAAACAAAGCTAGTGGAGGTGATGGAATTTCCAGTTGAACTATTTCAAATCCTGAAAGATGATGCTGTGAAAGTGCTGCACTCAATATGCCAGCAAATTTGGAAAACTCAGCAGTGGCCACAAGACTTCGAAAAGGTCAGTTTTCATTTCAATCCCAAAGAAAGGAAATGCCAAAGAATGCTCACACTACTGCAGAATTGCAATCTTCCCACACACTAGCAAAGTAGTGCTCGAAGTTCTCCAAGCCAGCCTTCAACAGTACACGAACCATGAACTTCCAGATGTTCTAGCTGGATTTAGAAAAGGCAGAGGAACCAGAGATTAAATTGCCAACATCCGTTGGATCATTGAAAAAGTGAGAGTTCCAGAAAAACATCTACTTCTTCTTTATTGACTATTCCAAAGCCTTAGACTCTGTGGATCACACAAACTGTGGAAAATTTTTAAAGAGATAGGAATACCAGACCACCAGACCTGCCTCCTGAGAAATCTGTATGCAGGTCAGGAATCAACAGTTAGAACTCGACATCGTACAACAGACTGGTTCCAAATCATGAAAGGAGTACGTCAAGGCTATATATTGTCATCCTGCTTATTTAAGTTCTATGCAGAGTACTTCATGAGAAACGCTGGGCTGGAGGAAGCATAAGCTGAAATCAAGATTGCCAGGAGAAATAGCAATAACCTCAGATATGCAGGTGACACCACCCTTATGGCAGAAAGTGAAGAAGAACTAAAGAGCCTCTTGATGAAGTGAAAGAGGAGAGTGAAAAAGTTGGCTTAAAGCTCAACGTTCAGAAAAGAAAGATCATAGCATCTGATCCCATTACTTCACGGCAAATCGATGGGGAAACAATGGAAACAGGGGCAGACTTCATTTTTTGGGACTCCAAAATCACTGCCAATGGTGACTGCAGCCCTGAAATTAAAAGACACTTGCTCCTTGGAAGAAAAGTTATGACAACCTAGACAGCATATTAAAAAGCAAAGATGTTACTTTGTCAACAAAGGCGCGTCTAGTCAAGGCTATGGTTTTTCCAGTAGTCATGTATGGATGTGAGAGTTGGACTATAAAGAAAGGTGAGCTTTGAAGAATTGATGCTTTTGAACTGTGGTGTTGGAGAAGACTCTTGAGAGTCCCTTGGACAGCAAGGAGATCCAACCAGTCCATCCTAAAGGAAATCAGTCCTGAGTGTTTATTGGAAGGACTGATGTTGAAGCTGAAACTCCAGTACTTTGACCACCTGATGTGAAGAACTGACTCACTTGAAAAGAGCTGGATACTGGGAAAGATTGAAGGTGGGAGAAGAAGTGGACGACAGAGGATGAGATGGTTGGATGGCATCACCGACTCAATGGGCTTGAGTTTGAGTAAACTCTGGGAGTTGTTGATGGACAGGGATGCCTGGCATGCTGCAGTCCATGGGGTCACAAGGAGATGGACATGACTGAGAGACTGAACTGAACTGAACTAATCTTACATTTAGGTCTTTAATCCATTTTAAGCTTATTTTTTATATTGTGTTAGAGAATGTTCTGATTTCATTCTTTTGCATGTAGCTGTCCAGTTTTCCCAACACCACCTACGGAAGAAATGGTCTTTTCTCCATCATATATTTTTGCCTCCTTTACTGTACATTGGCTGTAAATGTGTGAGGTTTTCTCTGGACTTTCTATTCTGCTCCATTGTTCTATGTGTCTTTTTTTTTTTTAAAAACCAGTACCACAGTGTTTTGATTCCTATAGCTTTGTTGTATAGTCTGAACTTAGGAAGCATGGTTCCTCCAGCTCTGTTCTTCTTTCTCAAGATTGCCTTGGCTATTTGAAGTGTTTTCTCCTTCTATACAAAATTTTAAATGTACATTTTTCTAAAGAATTCACACTGATGGCCAACAGGCACTTGAAAAGGTGATCAACATTGTTAATCATCAGAGAAATGCAAATTAAAATTACAACTAGGTATCATACGTTTAAGAACAAATATTTTCAAAAAAAGAACACGAATAACAAATGGTGAGGATTCAGAGAAAAGGGAACCCTTGTACACTGTTAGTGGAATTGTAAATTGGTGCAACCACTATGGAAAACAGAATAGAGGTTTCTCAAAAGAACAAAAGATACAATTAGCATATGACCCAGAAATTCCACTCCAAAGAAACAAAAACACTAATTTGAAAAGACATGTGTACTGTAGTCTTCATAGCAGCATTATTTATAAATTCCCAAGATAATGGAAGCAATCTAAATGCCCAACAACAGATGACTGGACAAAGAAGATGTGATGTCTGTGTGTGTGTGTGTGTATACACATAAATCCAGTGGAATAGTACTCAGGCATAAAATAGAATGAAAATTTCGGCATTTGCAACACCACGGATGAAATTGGAGGGCATTTTGTTTAGTTAAATAGATCAAACAGAGAAAGATAAATACTGTATCACTTATATGTGGAATATAAAAAGATAAAACAAGTGAATTTTTTTTTAAACAAGTGAATTTTTACAAGTACATGGGATTAAATTATAACAAATCCATGATGGCCTATCCCCCCAAAAATCTGGGAGAAAATAATGTGAAATATATATATATATTTTAGATTGTTCAGAATGTGAATGACCATCTAAATCAGTGATTCTCAACTGGAGCCATACTGCTACGTAGAAGGTCTTTGGGAAAATTGATTTTTTGATTGTTACAATGTTTTGGAGGTATTACTATCTTTTAATGGGAGGACGGGTGGGTGGGAGCCAGGAAAGATAGATGCCTGGCAATAATATATAGGACAGTTCTGCACTTCCTGCCAACTTTCCCATGTCCCACTTATGTAGGTGACAATTTGCTTTTAAATACTTGAATCTGGAACTTCTGTTTTAAAATCACACATTTTTTATTTTTGTGTGGTTTTAATATCTATCAAGAGAATTTGAAGAAAGATTGTAGTTTTGTTGTAATTTAATAAAATTTGTTCATTTAGGAAAATCATATGACTGATAACAGCACTTGTAGTATTTGAATCTCCTACACAATTGCTTGAATCCTCCTGCAATTATAACTGTTATATTCAATGATTCTATCTATAGGTACAAGCATCTGACTATTTTGTTGTGTCTTCTAGTTTAGTTACATGTGGGCATGTCCGTATTGATATGCATTAATTTTAAATTAATTTTTAATTTATCATTTACATTACCATTAGTACACTTTATTGTTTTTAAAAGAATTTGTGGTAGGTAAGTTATGTTTTATAAATATTGTTTCAAGATTTTTATAAAAGGAGCATTGTCAAATATTTGTTATAAAAAGGATGTGTTGAGTATGATGGGATTGAGACTCACATAGCCATGATGCTATGGCACTATTAATTACCTTATATGAGAAGCCGTGACGTTTGTGGGAAAATATTCTAAAACACATCTATCCTGGAGAAACTCAAGTGAGTCATATGTGTATGTTAAATTTCCTAGTAGCTACATTTACGGGAGTAAAAACAAACAGATGAAATTAGTTATAATAATATACCTTTTAAAATTAACCATAACCAAATATTATAATTTCAAATATAATCAAAACAAATAGTATTAATGAGACATTTACATTATTTTTTGTTGTTGTTCATACTGTCTTTGAAACCTGAGATGTATTTCACAGTTATGGGATGGCTCGCTTCAGATAAGCCACATTTGTGTGTGAAGTAGACATGTGGTTAGTAGCTATCCTTGGCACCCCACTCCAGTGCTCTTGCCCGGAAAATCCCATGGACGGAGGAGCCTGGTAGGCTGCAGTCCATGGGGTCGCTAAGAGTCAGACACGACTGAGCGACTTCACTTTCACTTTTCCCTTTCACGCATTGGAGAAGGAAATGGCAACCCACTCCAGTGTTCTTGCCTGGAGAATCCCAGGGACGGCAGAGCCTGCTGGGCTGCCGTCTGTGGGATTGCACAGAGTTGGACACGACTGACGCGACTTAGCAGTAGCAGTAGCAGTAGCAGTAGCTATCCATATTGGACAGCACAGTTCTAGAATTTCCATGAATAGAGAAATTCCAAGAAAGGGAGTAAAATGTGAGAAGCCCCTTGCTTCACTAAGGGACAGAATAACTGCTACTGCATATTTCCTTTTTCCCCCTCTTTTTTTTCCCCCTGCCATATTCCTACAGTGGAAGTGTGGAGAGATGTGGACTTGATGAAGAAGACCAAGAGAACTAGAGGGACTTCCCTCGTAATCCAATGGATAAGACTTTGCCTTCCAATGCAGGGGCTGCAGGTTCGATCCCTGGTCAGCAAGCTAAGATGCTGCATGCCTCACAGCCAAAACACGAAAGCATAAAACAAGCAATATTGTAATAAATTCAATAAAGACTTAAAAAGAGAGAGAGAGAACTAGATATCCTTGATTGAGGTGACTTGTTTGAACTGACCCTTGCAACTTTCAGGTCAAAGTCTTGATGTTCTAGCTCAAATACAGAGCATCTGCAGCAACACTTCTGTGCTAGAGGCTGCATGGAGAGGTGTAGCAGCCACTTAGTAATTCAAAAGTACAAAATCAAGGAAAACTCTTCCCTTGACACTTCCATCTTCATCTTTCCCTCCATCGACCCTGGGCATCAGATCCCTGTCAGCCAGATGCTTTCTCCTGCCAAGTACAAAGCTCTTTTGTACAGATGGCAGAGGATCCAAAATAACCTGTGTTATCTCCTTCCCTACCATATGTGTCTAACATACTGCTGATCCTCATTATGCTGATATCTTGTTTCCCACTGTTAACAAGCTCTTTCCTAATACCCTTTAGTAGGCAGCAGTATAGTGACTATAATCTAATGTTTAAAGCATGAGCCCTAGAGAGCAACACTCTTAAGTTCAAACCCTGTTTATGCCGCTTAAAACCTGAGTGATCTTAAGAAGTAAATAAAACTCCGAGCTGCAAATAATATCTGAAGTGAAAATAATGTCCACTTCACAGCCTATTGTGAGACTCAAATGAGAAATGGATGTAATACATTTAGCATAATACTTAATATATGTAAGCATTTAATAAATTGAAGCCTCTTATAATGATACTATTTCATCAATCTATAATTCCTTCCTACTCCTGGTCACCTTCCCAATTCCTTCTCAAATCCTAGTCATTTCCCAGTCTTTCCCAGATCCCACCTCGTCTCCAAGTCTTCTATAGACCTTATTCTCTCGTTTTCATGTGTTTGTTGAGAACTCTGACGTAACCTAAACTGATATTGACTTCTGTACAGGACACACAGAGGTCATTTAGTAATTTCTTTAATTGGATGACTGATGATGACAAAAAAACCAACCATTGCAGGTGTTACCACAACCCCTCAACCCCTCAGTTCTTCTAAGTTTGCTTGCCACTATGGCAGATAGTTTTCTCATGCCCACTGACATGGTGGCACGGGCTGATGTTCTTCTATATGGTTCCTGAGAAGGTCCCCAGCAGCACGGAGTCACCTCACTCATGACATTATTCCACTCATTAACATACCCTTTATTGACTTTGCTCCCTTCCCTGTCTCACTCTCTTCACCTTCACTTAACTAAAATCACTTTGCAAATTAGCTACCTGCATCAGTGTTTGGTTTCCATGAAATCCAATAAGACAGGAACTTGCATGACTAGGTCCACATTGTATGCCTAGTACCACATTAGGTATTCCACTTTGTCTTCTTTCATATTCTCAACATTCTTTGGGATTGGGTATTATTATAACCATTTTTAGTAACAAATTAGAAAGCCAAGATTAAAACATTTCAGTGACTTTTTCAGGGTTGTAAAAATATTAAGCAGCAAATGTTGCAATCCAAATGCTTCTTTCAGTTCAGTTCAGTCACTCCGTCGTGTCTAACTCTTTAAGACCCCATGGACTGCAGCACGCCAGACTTTCCTGTCCATCACCAACTCCCAGAGCTTGCTCAAACTCTTGCCCATTGAGTCAGTGATGCCATCTAACCATCTCATCTTGATGCGAAGAACTGACTCATTGGAAAAGACCCTGATGCTGGGAAATTTTGAAGGCAGGAGGAGAAGGGGATGACAGAGGATGAAATGCTTCTTTAGGTGCCCGTTTTGAATTAAGCATATAAAAAAGGACTAAAACATTTGGGGATAAAGTTTAAAGAAATATATTACAGAAAATAGAGTTTGTAAAATTAGATCTCTTAGGTATCTGACAAACTAAGATATAAAAACAGAATTTAATAAAACAGTGGCTAGAGACATTGTACATTGAACACTTGGTTGTCATTTAAATGCCTTATTTATAATCCTAGGTGCTTGGATACTAAAAGGAAATGCTTGGATGGATGATAAAAATTGAGAAAAAATTCTTTTCCCTATTTTCTGATTTCACAGCAGGCCTGTGCAAATGGAATGGCCACCTGCTCCAATATTCTTGCCTGGAGAATTCCATGAAGAGGAGCCTGATGGACTACAGTCCATGGGGGTCACACGGAGTTGTACATGACTGAACGACTAACAGTTTCACTTTCAGGTTGCCACATAGAATTGCATTAATTGAATTAGAGAAATTATAAGCATTCAGTTAAAATTAGAGTATCTCCCAATTTAGCTACCATATATTACTTTGTGTGCTTCTCTAATATAGCTGGCAAGTGTATAATTCTTAGAAAATACTGATGATGAATTTATATGACCCTACCTAGCATATTTAGAGAAAACAGAATCAAGTCTTCAATTTCATGAAGTTTGAAAACACTGGATATTTATAGGCAGTTTGAGATTATCACACACAATGTATACTGAATTTTTATTGTGTATTACTTCTAAAGTTGCTACATTTTGCCTTTACAGTGTCATAACAGATCATAAAGAACTAGCCAGTTTGAACTGGGCATTATAGTTTCATTTCTTGAAATTTTGAAATGGTCTTCACTTATGTATAACCTAAAAGAATTACATCATAATATTTACTGCAGATTTATTAGCTCTGATATGAAATCATTTCATTTTGAGCCCTAGCAAAAGTGACTTCTTGCCAACCAAGCATTTGTAGTGTGCCCTCTAATTCACTTTTTAATAAATGTCATTTTCTAAGTGTGTTACCTCATGCTTTGGCTACAACCCAGATGAATCCTGAGAGAATAAGAAATGTGCTTTCTGACTGATTCATCCATATTTTATTTTGCTTTTCATTAAGAAATTACTCTTTGAAGAAAATCAATAATCTTTTGTGACTGAGGGGAGAGGTTAGTGTGTTGCAGTGGTGCATTCTAACTTCTCAAATCAGGCTGCCTTTAGCCAGCTGTTGCTGATTGTGTTTTCTTTTCTTGTTCCTACAGCCTGGGTCAATGGTGACCCCAGAAGAGTGGCCTATCCTACAGACAGCCAGGGCTACTTTTGTGGCCAGAAGGGCACCCCCAATGAGTGAGTATGGCCACCTTTCTTTGTCTGATTTTACTGTCTAAGCTGGAATGTGGAAATCACTTTTGCATTAGTCATACTAGACTTCATAAGAGGACTGAAATTCATATACTTGGGCTTCCATCCTCTTTTCCCCAGAAACAGTTTATAAACAGGTGGGATGTTTCATATTATTTGATTTAGACAAGATGTCATCGTTCTGCAGAATTTTATTAAAATGCATGAAGACCCTGGTTAGTAAAAAATATAAATGTGATGGGTAAATTGGACCAGTGAGCTTTATGAGAAGTCATATTTTAAAATGCTGTCTGAAATGAGCTATTGGAAGGCTGAGATCTGAGTAGCTGCTAAAAAGCTAGACAGCACAGTAGTTAGAATTGTTTTTGTCACAGTGTCTACAGATAAACCGTTCCACCTTTCAAAGTGAGGGGCACACCTTGAATGTCTTCAATGAGAGGCAGGTGGGCTTTTCAAGACAACTAGCCTGCTGCTGACAATGACCCTGAAGCTGAAACAAACAAGAAAGAATCCTCCATCAAATTCCTTTCTAATGTTAATCATAACGGAAGTTTTCATTTCTGAAAGTAAGTTTTCTATTTCTTCATCATAAAGAAAAAACAAAACAGAAACCCACATTTTTGGAAAGAAAAATTCTCCTTTCTCATTGGTCCTTTTCTTTTCTAGTAATACCTGAGTTTTTACACAGTCTCCTGGTTCTTCATAACCAGTTCAGTTTCTATAGAAGTTGGTAATGAAAGGGTAAAAAATCCAAAGAAACAACTGCTCTCTCTACCACCAGAAACAGCAAAAACAAGGCTCAGAATATTTCTCTTGTGTTCCCGTGTCGCCCAACTATAACTGTAGAGCTTATTATTCCGACAGATAAAACAGATTTAAAAAATAAGATTAGGAAAGTGTTAACAAAATACTGGGTAGAATTATTATGGGCAATTAAGAGAAACCAGAAATTTGGGTGAGCTTGAGTGACACAATTAAATCCTTAATCATGTCAGGTTGAGTTTACGATATGTAAGTTGATGTCTACAAAGGTCCTCATTGCCTATTACAGACAACTGAATTCTCAGCCAGGGTGGTAATTCTTAGCCTCAGTAACTCAAAAAATCCTAGACATTGCCAACAAAACCTTCACACTATGAAGGACAACGAAAGCACCAGGTGGTAAAAAGATCTTACAGATCTCTAAATCGCTAGTTCTTTAAAATAGGCTATCTTTAAAAGGGCTTCTGTAACAGTGTTTCCAGGACTTAAGCCAATGACCCACTTATTTTCAACAAAAATGGGATACCACAAATTTCAGTATATTAAAGATCATGCAGAGAAAATCCTAGAGTAACACAGATATGTTCTTTGAAATAGTATTTGTAATAACAATATATTGGAAACTCTACAGATATCTAATAATATGTGGATAGTAGTAAATTGCCCTTGTATTTATTAAATATAATGGAGCCATTAAAAATCTGTATTTATAATTTTAAGAATTGATTATGTTAATTTTCTTCTTAGTCTCTGGATTTTCTCCTTATTTCCAAATTCAGAATTAAATTGAAGAAAGTAAGGAAAACCACTAGACCATTCAGGTATAACTTAAATCAAATCCCTTAAGATTATACAGTGGAAGTGACAAATATATTCAAGGGATTGGATCTGATAAGACAGAGTGCCTGAAGAACTATGGACGGAGATATATATGAACATTGTACAAGAGGCAGTGATCAAAACCATCTCCAAGAAAAAGAAATGTAAAAAGGCAAAATGGTTGTCTGACAAGGCCTTACAAATAGCTGAGAAAAGAAAAGACGCAAAAGGCAAAGGAAAAAGGAAAGATATACCCATCTGAATGCAGAATTCCAAAGAATAGCAAGGAGAGATAAGAAAGCCTTCCTCAGGGATCAATGCAAAGAAATAGAGGAAAACAATAGAATGGGAAAGACTAGAGATTTCTTCAAGAAACTGAGATACCAAGGGAACATTTCATGCAAAGATGGGCTCAATAAAGGACAGAAATGGTAACAGAAGCAGAAGATATTAAGAAGAGGTTGCAAGAATACACAGAAGAACTATACAAGAAAGATCTTCATGACCCAGATAGCCATGACGGTGTGATCACTCACCTAGTGCCAGACATCCTGGAACGTGAAGTCAAGTGGGCCTTAGAAAGCATCACTATGAACAAAGCTAGTGGAGGTGATGGAATTTCAGTTGAGCTTTTTCAAATCCTAAAAGATGATGCTGTGAAAGTGATGCACTCAATATGCCAGCAAATTTGGAAAATTCAGCAGTGGCCACAAGACTCGAAAAGGTCAGTTTTCATTTCAATCCCGAAGAAAGGCAATGCTAAAGAATGCTCAAACTACCAAACAATTGCACTCGTCTCACATGCTAGTAAAGTAATGCTCAAAATTCTCTAAGCCAGCCAAACTTCAACAGTATGTAAACCATGAACTTCCAGATGTTCAAGCTGGATTTAGAAAAGGCAGAGGAACCAGATATCAAATTGCCAACACCAGTTGGATTATTGCAAAAGCAAGAGAGTTCCAGAAAAACACCTGCTCTATTGACTATGCCAAAGCCTTTGACTGTGTGGATCACAACAAACTGTGGAAAATTCTGAAAGAGATGGGAATACCAGAACACCTGACCTGCCTCTTGAGAAACCTGTATGCAGGTCAGGAAGCAACAGTTAGAACTGGACATGGAACAACAGACTGGCTCCAAATGGGAAAAGGAGTATGTCACGGCTGTATGTTGTTACCCTGCTTACTTAACTTATATGCAGAGTATATCATGAGAAACACTGGGCTGGATGAAACACAAGCTGGAATCAAGATTGCTGGGGGAAATATCAATAACCTTAGATACGCAGTTGACACCACCCTTACGGCAGAAAGTGAATAGGAACTAAAGAGCCTCTTGATGAAAGTGAAAGAGAAGACTGAAAAAGTTGGCTTAAAGCTCAACATTCAGAAAACTAAGATCATGGCATCCAGTCCCATCGCTTCATGGCAAATAGATGGGGAAACAATGGAAACGGTGACATGTTTTATTTTGGGGGGCTCTAAAATCACTTCAGATGATGACTGCCGTCATGAAATTAAAAGATACTTGCTCCCTGAAAGAAAAGTTATGACCAACCTAGATAGCATATTAAAAAGCAGAGACATTACTTTGCCAACAAAGGTCCATCTAGTCAAGACTATTGTTTTTCCAGTAGTCATGTATGGATGTGAGAGTTGGACTATAAAGAAAGGTGAGCTTTGAAGAATTGATGCTTTTGAACTGTGGTGTTGGAGAAGGCTCTTGAGAGTCCCTTGAACTGAAAGGAGATCCAACCAGTGCATCCTAAAGGAAATCAGTTCTTAATGTTCACTGGAAGGACCTATGCTGAAGCTGAAACTCCAATACTTTGGTCACCTAATGTAAAGAACTGACTCGTTTGAAAAGACCCATATGCTGGGAAAGATTGAAGGCAGGAGGAGAAGGGAATGACAGAGGATGAGATGGTTGGATGGCATCACCGACTTGATGGACATGAGTTTGAGTAAACTCCAGGAGTTGATGGACAGGGAGGCCTGTTGTGCTGCAATCCATGGGGTCGCAAAGAGTGGCACAACTGCGAGACTGAACTGAACTGAACTATGTTAATTTTCTTCATAGTTTCTGGATTTTGTGTCATGATGATGATTGCTTTCCTCCTGAAAATAACATTTAGTTCTACTTCTCCAGGATATCTATGGTTTATGAGAAGTTAAAAATTGCTAATACACTTGCAATTTGTTTTTGTTTATGGAATGAAGTAGGAATCAAACTTCCTTTTTTTTCCAGTTGTAAAGCCAATGATCTTAGAATAATTTGTTGAAAACTGTGCCGTTTGTCCTGATTTCTGATAACACTATTATCATTTGGTAAATTGATATGTATGTTTCTGAACCATCTATGCTTTTCAGTATACATATTTTAAGCCTCCCAATGTTTTAATTCTTAAATAAATGTGTATTAATTTGAAAAGTTAACAGGTTATTTCAAAAGTTTATGAGAGTTTTCAGTTGTTAATGGAAATATTTTTGAAAATATCACATTTCAGTCATTAAAACAGTATGGAATTATCATAAAACTAGGCAGAAAGAAATAAATACAATTACAAATATATATTTTGAATATGATAAGATGGGATTTCAAGTCAGTACCAAAAGAATGGATTATTAAATAAGTGGTACTGAATTAACTGAAATGCTATTCATAAATATAAAACTGGATATTTATCGCATACCTTATGCCAAAATGAATACTGAAACTTGGAAATTTAAATATAAAATATACAACCAAAAAAATAACAGAAGAAAATGCAGGAGTGTGTTTATAGAATAATGGGGAAAACAACTTTTTCTAAACTTGACACCAAAGCCAGAAAACATAACAAAAATGCTAAAGTATATTATGACACAATGTAAACCCACTTTAACCTACAAAGTGGTATACAAAGTTAAAAGATAAGTAGAAATTCAGAAAACATGTTTGTCAACATATATATCTGACAATGAGTCAATAGCTTTATTATATGAACTACTTTTACAAAATCAGAAAAGGAAAAGAGGATAATTCAATACAGAAGTTGGAGAAAGTAATAAAAAGAAAATAACATGATATAATAGCCAGTAATAATAGAAAGTGCTGTTCAATCCCAGTTTTAAAAGAAATGCAAGTTAATAGATATTGTTGTTGTTCAGTCGCTAAGTTGTGTTCAACACGTTGTGACCCCATGAACTGCAGCACATCAGGCTCCTCTGTCCTCCACTATCTCACAGAGTTTGCTCAAATTCATGTCCATTGAGTAGGTGATGCTATTTAACCATTTCATCCTCTTCCGCTCTCTTCTCCTTTTGCCTTCAATATTTCCCAGCATCAGGGTCTTTTCCAATGAGTCGGGTCTTCACATCAAGTGGCCAAAGTACTGGAGCTTCAACTTCAGCGTCAGTCCTTCCAGTGAATATTCAGGGTTGATTTCCTCTATGATTGACTGGTTTGATCTTGCAGTCCAAAAAACTCTCAAGATTCTTCTCCAGCACCACAATTCAAAAGCATCAATCAGTGTTAAACCTTTATGGTCCAGCTCTCATATCCACACATGACTACTGGAAAAACCATAACTTTGACTATACAGACTTTTGTTGGCAAAGTGATATCTCTGCTTTTTAATACACTGTCTAGGTTTGTCATAGCTTCCCTTCCAATGAGCAAGTGTCTTTTAATTTCATGGCTGCAGTCACCATCCACAGTGATTTTGGAACCCAAGAAAATAAAATCTCTAATTGCTTCCACTATTTTCCCTTCTATTGCCATGAAGTGATGGGACCAGATGCTATGATATTCGTTTTTAAATGCTGAGTTTTAAGACAGCTCTTTAACTGTCCTCTTTCACCCTCATCAAGAAGCTCTTTAGTTCCTCTTCACTTTCTGCCATTAGAGTGACATCATCTCCACATCTGAGGTTGTTGATAATTCCTGGCAATCTTTATTCCAGCTTGTGATTCATCCAGCCTGGCATTTCAAATGAGGTATTTTGCATAGAAGTTAAACAAGCAGGGTGACAATATACAGCCTTGTCAAAGTCCTTTCCCACTTTTGAAGCAGTCTCTTGTTCAATGCCTGGTTCTAACTGTTGCATCTTGATCTGCATACAGGTTTCTCCAGAGACAGGTAAAGTGGTCTGGTCTCTAAGAATTTGCCACAGTTTGTTGTGATCCAGAGTCAAAAGCTTTTGCATAGTCAATGAAGCAGAAGTAGATGTTTTTCTGGAATTCCCTTGATTTCTCCATGACCCAACAAATGTTGGCATTTTGATCTCTGGTTCCTCTGCATATATGAAACCCAGCATGTACATCTCAAAGTTCTTGGTTCACGTACTGCTGAAGGCTAGCTTGAAGGATTTTGAGCATAACCTTGGTAGCATGTGAAATGAGTGTAATTGTATGTGGTTTGAACATTCTATGTCATTGCCCTTCTTTGGGATTGAAATGAAAACTGAACTTTTCCAGGCCAGTGACCACTGCTGAGTTTTCCAAATTTGCTGACATGTTGAGTGCAGCACGTTAGCAACAGCAGCTTTTAGGGTTTGAAATAGCTTAGCTGGAATTCCATCACCTCCACTAACTTTGTAGTAATGCTTCCTAAGGCCCACTTGACTCCAGGATGAAGCTGTCAAATTAAAAAGATTAAAATTCCCAGGGTTGATCAAAGCATGGGGAAGAATTCAAATTTTCTACTGGTTTTGGTGAAATATGATAAGATTTATCACAGTTTGTCAATTGTTTATCAAATTTGTATATTCTTTTTGATTCAGCACTTTTTCTCCTAGAAACTTACCTAATGGAAATTTACATAAGCTTTCCTAATGTTAAGGTACTATGAAATAGTAGTAATAAAATGGAAACAGCTAAATGTCTGTTAAACTCTAAGGCTTCCACACAGCAAAGGAAATCATCAACAAAATGAAAAAGCAGGCTATGGAATGGGATAAAATTTTGGATTGGCCAAAAAATTCATTTGGGTTTTTCCATAAGATATTACAGAATAACCTGGACATTTTAGACAACCCATTATTTGTGAATCATACATCTGATGAGGGTTTAGTGACCAAAGTTTATAACGAATCCATGTAATTCAATAGCAAAAAAACAGTGAAACAAATGATTAAAAATTTAGCAGAGGATCTAAATAGACATTTTTCCAGAGGAGACATACAGATGGCCAACAGCTATATGAAAATGTGCTCAACATCACTAATCATCAGCATATCAAACTATGAGTTAGTTATCATCTGATTAAAATGGCTATCATCAAAAAGATAAGAGAAAACAAGTGCTGGTAAATATGTGGAGAAAAGGGAACCCTTGTGGATTTTTGGTGGGAATGTAAATTGTTGCAGCCACTATAGGAAACAGTATGGAGAGCCACAAAAATTAAAACTAGAAGTACCACATGATCCAATAATTCCACTTGGTACCTATCTAAAAGAAATTAAATCATTATCTTGAATAGATATCTGCACCCCCTTGTTCACTGAAGCACTATTGTAAGCAGCACTGCTTACAATAGCCAAGTCTTGGAAACAACCTAAGTATCATTGGATCGGTATACAGATAAAGAAAATGTGATTTTATGCAAATAAATAAATTTAATTAAAAAATCAGTCATAAAAAGAAGGAAATCTTGCCATTTGTGACACGATATATGGACCCTTAGTGAATTATGCTGTGCGTTGTCAAGAAAAAATGAAGTCATAAAAACGAAAAGATTGATGGTTGACAGAAGTGAGAGGTCTGGGTGTGGGAAAGGGGTTTAGGTGGTCAAAGGGTGCAAATTTCCAGTTATAAGTTTCTAGGGATGTAATGTACAGCAGAGGATGAGATGGTTAGTGTCATCAATTCAATAGACATGAATTTGAGCAAATTCCGGGAGATAGTGGAGGACAGAAGAGCCTGGTATGCTGCAGTTCATGAGGTTGCAAAGAGCCAGACGTGATTTAGTGACTGAGCAACAACAACAGTGTACAACATGGACTTCCCAGGTGCCTCAGGGGTAAAGAATCTGCCTGCCAATGCAGCAGATGCAAGAGACATGAGTTCAATCCCTAGGTTGCGAAGGTCCCCTGGAGTAGGAAATGGCAACCCACTCCAGTATTCTTAACTGGAAAATTCCATAACAGAGGAGCCTAGTGGGCTGCAGTCCATGGGGTTGTAAAGAGTTGGACACTACTGAGAAGGCACACACTGTTCAGTATGGTGAAATCATAGATGTAAACTAAACTTATTGTGGTAATTATTTTTCAATATATACATGTATTAAATCATTATGCTATATACCTTAAACTAATACAGTGTTACATGTCAAGCATATCTCAATAAAACTGGAAAAAATTCAAGTAGGATGTAGACAAAAAAAAAAAAAAGAAAAGAAATCCATGGATTTCAATCTAGTATGGTACAGTATGCTGGATGAAGAATAAAGTATAATGCCTACAATTCCATCTGAAACATTACATTTACCCCCATTTTCTCTAGTTACTTTCTGGCACAAAACCCTAATTTAATGCCTTGGGTACTTAACCACTACATGAATTTATCCTGATTATTGATTTCCCTTATTTATCTTCCTCTTCTAGAGTCAAAGTTCTTTGACATCAGGGACATTCTTTTTTGTTTTGTTGTTGTATCCTCAACACTTCATTGTAGTCTATGCCTGGAATATTCATTGCTAAATGAATCAGAATAAAGGGGTAGTACAGATAGGACACTGACTTGCTCCCAAGATGGAGATCAGTGTAAAGTTCTTATCAGATCCTCCTATCAGCACTTCTAAGTAGGTGTCATTATTTTACTCTGATTTTCAAAATTTGAAAGCAAATTCAAATAGCTTAAAATATGCATTTAGGATCAACTGACTACTAAGTGGCAAAAGTAGCATGTTCTAACCCCAAATTCTGTGCTGTTTAGATTGAATATTGACAGAGTTGCAGTGAAATTGGTTTTCCATGTTCCATATATAATTCATGTCCCACGTTTAACTTGACATTCAGATTTGTAATTCTTCCCTCATTCCCTGTTGATTGCATAGTTCTTAGGATCAGTTCACTTCAGTCGCTCAGTCGTGTCCAGCTCCTTGCGACACCATGAACCACAGCACGCCAGGCCTCCCTGTCCATCACCAACTCCCAGAGTTCACCCAAACTCATGTCCATTGAGTTGGTGATGCCATCCAACCATCTCATCCTCTGTCATCCCCTTTTCCTCCTGCCCTCAATCTTTCCCAGCATCAGGGTCTTTTCAAATGAATCAGCTCTTCACATCAGGTGGCCAAAGTATTGGAGTTTCATCTTCAACATCAGTCCTCCCAATGAATATTCAGGACTGATCTCCTTTAGGATGGACTGGTTAGATCTGCTTGCATTCCAAATGACTCTCAAGAGTCTTCTCCAACACCACATTTCAAAAGCATCAATTTTTTTTTTAAGTATAATTTTTTTTTCTTTATTTTAGTTGGGGGCTAATTACTTTACAATATTGTAGTAGTTTTTGCCATACATCGACATGAATCAGCCATGGATTCACATGTGCTCCCCCTCCCAAACCCTCCTCCCACCTCCCTCCCCCTCCCATCCCTCTGTGTCATCCCAACGCTCCATCCCTGAGCATCCGTCCCATGCGTAGAACATGGAATGGTGTTCTGCTTCACATATGACAATATACATGTTTCAATGTTATTGTCCCAGAACGTCCAACCCTCACCTTCTCCCTCAGAGTCCACAGGACTGTTCTATGCATCTGTGTCTCTTATTCTGTCTCACATATAGGGTTACCATTACCATCTTTAAAATTCCATATACATGCATTAGTATACTGTATTGGTGCAAAAGCATCAATTTTTTGGTGCCCAGCTTTCTTTATAGTCCAACTCTCACATCCATACATGACTACTGGAAAAATCATACCCTTGACTAGATGGACCATTGTTGGCAAAGTAATGTCTCTGCTTTTTAATATGCTGTCTAGGTTGCTCATAACTTTCCTTCCAAGGAGTTCAGTTCAGTTCAGTTGCTCAGTCATGTCCGACTCTTTGCGACCCCATGAACCGCAGCACACCAGGCCTCTCTGTCCATCACCAACTCCCGGAGTCTACCCAAACCCATGTCCATCGAGTCGGTGATGCCATCCAACCATCTCATCCTCTGTCGTCCCCTTCTCCTCCCGCCCCCAATCCTACCCAGCATTAGGGTCTTTTCCAATGAGTCAACCCTTCGCATGAGGTGGCCAAAGTATTGGATTTTCAGCTTCAACATCAGACCTTCCAATGAACACCGAGGATTGATCTCCTTTAGGATGGATTGATTGGATCTCCTTGCAGTCCAAGGGACTCTCAAGAGTCTTCTCCAACACCACAGTTCAAAAGCATCAATTCTTCGGCGCTCAGCTTTCTTCACCGTCCAACTCTCACATCCATACATGACCACTGGAAAAACCATAGCCTTGACTAGACGGACTTTGTTTGGCAAAGTAATGTCTCTGCTTTTAAATATGCTATCTAGGTTGGCCATAACCTTCCTTCCAAGGAGTAAGCGTCTTTTAATTTCATGGCTGAAATCACCATCAGCAGTGATTCTGGAGCCCAAAAAAATAAAGTCTGACACTGTTTTACTGTTTCCCCATCTATTTCCCATGAAGTGATGGGACCAGATGCCATGATCTTAGTTTTCTGAACATTAAGCTTTAAGCCAACTTTTTCACTCTCCTCTTTCACCTTCATCAAGAGGCTCTTTAGTTCTTCTTCACTTTCTGCCATAAGGGTGCTGTCATCTGCATATCTGAGGTTATTAATATTTCTCCCGGCAATCTTGATTCCAGCTTGTGTTTCTTCCAGCCCAGCGTTTCTCATGATGTACTCTGCATATAAGTTAAATAAGCAGGGTGACAATATACAGCCATGACATACTCCTTTTCCCATTTGGAGCCAGTCTGTTGTTCCATGTCCAGTTCTAACTGTTGCTTCCTGACCTGCATACAGGTTTCTCAAGAGGCAGGTCAGGTGGTCTGGCATTCCCATCTCTTAAAGAATTTTCCAGAGTTTGTTGTGATCCACACAGTCAAAGGCTTTGGCATAGTCAATAAAGCAGAAATAGATGTTTTTCTGGAACTCTCTTGCTTTTTCAATGATCCAGCAGATGTTGGCAATTTGATCTCTGATTCCTCTGCCTTTTCTAAAACCAGCTTGAACATCTGGAAGTTCATGGTTCACGTATTGCTGAAGCCTGGCTTGGAGCATTTTGAGCATTACTTTACTAGCGTGTGAGATGAGTACAATTGTGTGGTAGTTTGAGCATTCTTTGGCATTGCCTTTCTTTGGGTCAGCAGTCTCTTGATTAATTGCAGCATCAGAGAGCATTTAAATATCTGAGACCATTATTGCTGAATAGTTCCTTAAGTAATTAGCCCAGACCCAAATTAAAGAAAAGTTGTATTATGTTATTTTTTATTTGTTTTTGAAGCCAAAGTGCTTTCATATAGGAACAGGAACACACGGGACAATGCACATTGTCCAAGTAAATACACCTGATTTCAGAAAAAATACATATTACCTTGAATTCAGACCATGATGAAAGCCAGGAGAATACTGTCCTTCCATATTGATGTATAATGAATGAAACACCATTCTTTGGGAAAGTGCTTGAAGCAGACACCAAACATTGTTTTAACCTCCTCTTCTTTTCCCTCCTCCACCAAAAAATAAATAGACAAAGCAGAAAAAAAGTACCATTAAATTACAAACAAATGTTTGTGTATGTATGTTCATTTGCAGGTGAAATGGATCTTTGTTAGGATGTGTAAGCAGTTTAGACACTCGGAACAGTTGGATCCAAGACATACTTGTTAGACTGTAACAGAGCATTTGTACTCAATAATTTCATGATGTACTTATAGCACCCCTTTGATTCTCAACTCTCAAAAATATTGCTTGTAACTGAGCTTAAAATTCCATGTTTAGAGATGGTGCGATAGTGTTTGAGATAGAATTTGTTGGTTCTGTGCTTTGTTTAATCCATGCCTAACCAAAAGGATTCCAAGGGAAATACTGAGAATTTTCTAAAGTGCCAAAAGAGATAAACTCTAAGTGAAATGGGGTGCTTTTTTCATGTGTATGACTTTCTCTGCCTTTGAGTTGCAGGGAAGTTATTCATTATACTTGGGTATGATCCTTTTCTTTGGGATTTTTACTAAATTGCAAGAACTCAATTGGTTTTGATGCCACCTTCTGGCTACTACAAAAATTTCAGCTTATAAAATTTGGGTTGAAAACACTTTGAACGCTGTCTGATACAGCCCAATTGCCAAATTAGACAGACTGAAATACCCATCCACCTAGTGTCAACTTCAGAAAGGGAAACAGGAAAGATTAAGAAGGCAAAACTTACATTTAAATTTTGCATTAATTTCACATCTAAGTGAAAGAATAACTTTATCTGCAATTCACTGAAGAAACTCTTACAAAATGGCAAAGAGGTCTCATAAATCTGAACATTCTACAAGCCCAGATTTACCACTTGATTTATTTTTTTAAATCTGTATCAAAATAATATATGCCTGTGAAAGTAAACCAAACAATAATGAAGAGCTTATAATAAAGGCAATAAAAGCAATGGTCTCCTGTCTTAAGACTCCTTACCCACAGTTTCATTCCCCAAGATAATTGCTCCTCTTTCTGGTTGCTTTAGACACTTTAGGCTGATACAACAGAATACCATAGACTAATCTTGTAAACAACAGAAACTTACTTCTCACAGTTCTGGGAATTGGAAGTTCATGATCAGGTGTCAGCATGGTCAGGTTCTTGGTGAGGGTCCATTCCCTGGTTTGACATCTTTATTATGCATCCTCAAATGGAGGAAAGGATTAAAGAGGTCTCTGGTTCTCTTTTATAAGTGCACTAATCCTATTTAGGAGGGCTACACCCCCCTTACCTAAGCACCTGCAAAGGCCCCATCTCCTAATAACCATCACGTTGGGGGGTTGATTTTAACATATGACTTTGGCGGGGGGGGAACAAACACTGGTCTTAGTTCTTCTGGAAGTTTTTTGCATAACTTTGAATCATATTCTTATTCTTTCATTTCATGCTTTATTAATTTTAGATAGTAGCCATTGATAGCCTGCTATGAAAAATGGAAGATTTAACTCATGTACTTTATGTTTTCCGAATCTTTCCCTCCTTCCATGTTTGATAGTTCAGTTATTACCTTTAGATTTTCTTATAGTTACTTTCATGACTTTACATAGTATGCTGAGTCTCTATTGCTTGTTCCACTAACTTTTGTCAGTGTCTTGACTCCTCTTTAAGAAGAGGGTATTATCCCCACTACCATTCTCCATCTTTCTTTTCCATTCCTCTTTCTAGTTTCTTTTTTTAAATTTTTATTGGAGTATAGTTGATTTGCAATGATATATTAGTTTCAGGAGTACAGGAAAGTGAATCAGTTATATAAATATATGTGTGTGTGTGTGTATACATATATATACATATATCCATTCTTTTTAGATTCTTTTCCCATATAGACCATTACAGAGTGTTGAGTAAAGTTCCCTTTGCTATACAATGTGTTTATTAGTTATCTGTTTTATATATAGTAGTGTGTATGTATCAATCCCAATCTCCCAATTTATCCCTTCTTCCCCCCATCCTCTGGTAACCATAAGTTTGTTTTCTACATCTGTATCTCTATTTCTGTTTTATAGATAAATTCATTTGTACCCTTTCTTAAAATTCCACATGTAAGTGATATCACATATAGTATTTGTATTTCTCTGATTTACCTTACTCAATATGAGAATCTCTAGGTCCGTCTATATAGTTACAAATGCCATTATTTCATTCTTTTTATGGCTGAGTTACTGTATGCAGGTCAGGAAGCAACAGTTAGAACTGGACATGGAACAACAGACTGGTTCCAAATAGGAAAAGGAGTACGTCAAGACTGTATATTGTCACCTTGCTTATTTAACTTATATGTAGGGTCCATCATGAGAAATGCTGGCTAGAGGAAGCACAAGCTGGAATCAGGATTGCTGGGAGAAATATCACTAACCTCAGATATGCAGATGACACCACCCTTATGGCAGAAAGTGAAGAACTAAAGAGCCTCTTGATGAAAGTGAAAGAGCAGAGTGAAAAAGTTGGCTTAAAGCTCAACATTCAGAAAACTAAGATCATGGCATCCGGTCCCATCACTTCATGGCAGATAGATGGGGAAACAGTGTCAGAATTTATTTTTCTGGGCTCCAAAATCACTGCAGATGGTGATTGAAGCCATGAAATTAAAAGACGCTTACTCCTTGGAAGGAAAGTTATGACCAACCTAGACAGCATATTAAAAAGCAGAAACATTACTTTGCCAACAATGGTCTGTCTAGTCAAGGCTATGGTTTTTCCAGTAGTCATATATGGATGTGAGAGTTGGACTATAAAGAAAGCTGAGTGCCAAAGATTTGATGCTTTTGAACTGTGGTGTTGGAGAAGACTCTTGAGAGTCCCTTGGATGCAAGGAGATCCAACCAGTCCATCCTAAAGGAGATCAGTCCTGGGTGTTCATTGGAGGGACTGATATTGAAGCTGAAACTCCAATACTTTGGCCACCTGATGTGAAGAGCTGACTCATTGGAAAAGACCCTGATGCTGGGAAAGATTGAGGGCAGGAGGAGAAGGATACAACAGAGGATAAGATGGTTTGATGGCATCACCAACTCAATGGACATGGCTTTGGGTGGACTCCAGGAGTTGGTGGTGGACAGGGAGGCCTGGTGTGCTGGGGTTCATGGGGTCACAAGGAGTCGGACACGACTGAGCAACTGAACTGAACTGAACTGAATATTCCGCTGTGTACCTACACCACATCTCCTTTATCTGTTCCTCTGCTGATGTACATTTAGGTTGCTTCCATGTCGTGGTTATTGTGAATAGTGCTGCTGTGAACATTCCTCTTTCTCTGTTTACCCTTTACCTAATCGAGTTTGTAATAAAGTTCAACTCTGCAACTTCATCAGAATCATTCATATTCTGTTGGTAGATTGACTCTAGAAGTTTTGGAAATAAGACTTGTACTTTTTAATAGCTATTTAAAGTTTATTCACTGTCTGGCCATTACATTTTCATTTCTACTGCGTCCCTGATATCAAAGCCAAATTTTACACTTTATTTGCAGCTTAGCATCATTCTACATTTTAGTGGATTTCAACTTAGAGCAATGACATTCTTGTATAATGTTTTATTTGCCAGCAAGTTTTCTTGACCAGTCTCTATCAGGACAACAATTTTTCTACCTTTCCAACCCCACTATTTTTTAAGGGCTCCCTCTTCTCTGAACACCTACCTTGCAGAATTTCTGGTTTTTGTTCCACTCAGCACCAGGCAAATTTTAGGCTCAATGCATAGCTTTAATTCTGAGACTTATCTACCTCATTTGATTGGACCCTGCTGCTAGACTTAGCAAATAAAAGAATGCTCAGTTACCTTTAGATTTCACATAAACAGAAGTATTTTTTTTAGCATAAATTTGTGCCATGAACTGTTTTCTATATCCCAACTTGTCTTCTTTCTTTGTTGACACCCTTGTTTAGATGGAGAACATTCTTGACTATCTTCCTAAGACAAGAAAGCATAGAAAATAAATCCTTGGAAATGTTTTTCTTCTCCCTCTTTACAATTGATTGATGGTCGAGCTTTAGAGATATAGCTTGAAAGACAATTCCTGTCAAAAATTTTATGATGTTATTCTGTTGTGTTTGGCATCTGATCTGTCTAATGTTAGTCTGATTCACATACCTTGTAGTGACATTTTTCCTTTGGGAAAGCATTTAAAATTATTTATTTTTGGTGTTCTGAAATCTCAGAATTCAATGTAGGTCTTACTTTGAAAAGAAACCTTTTTGTCCAGTCTTTGATGGGTCCTTTAATTCTAAGGGACTGTGACTCATCACCTCTGAATGTTTTTCTTCAGTTATTTCTTTGCTATTTTCATTCTTTCCATTTTATTTGTTGTCGTTTTGGAACTCTGTTATTCATAACTTGGACCTCTTTGATTAGTCTCAATACCGTTTTTTTTCCACTTATAGTTTCCATTTGTGACTTTTTATTCTGTATTCTAGAAGATTTTCTCAAGTTTTTTCCAGTTCTGCCTTTGATTTTTAGATTTTGTTAATCATAATTTTAGTCTCTTAAAGCCCTTTTGTTTTCTAATTGTTTATAATAACATAGTATTTTTATTTATGAATAAATTGATTGAGTCTCTCTGAAAATACTGTTTTTTTAAAGGTCCCTTCTATGCCCTGAGTTATTTTTATTTTATCCAGCATTGCTTTCTGTTCGTTTATTTTAGTCTTTTTCATTTTCTGATTTCTCTTAAATTCCTGATGCTACTTGGTAATTCATTTTTACTATAGAAAGAATTGGGTCACTTGTGTGAATTTGCTCAGCTGCTGTGTCAGTAGGTCAGTTTTTCCAAGGAGACCTCTGCCTAGTATGGGATAGGAACACTGTATTAGCTATTAGATTTCACTACCACATGACCTGGTATGAAGCTGACTGTCAGACATGGACTTTTAAAATGCCAGAATATGAAAAATTGTAGACTGGGGTATCCAATTTCACAAAGCCTCTTGCTATCATTCAATGAAAGAGGCCTTTGTTTTTGCCTGTTTTTCCTGGATCCTAGAAGTCTTAAGTGTAGGACTATGGGGGCAGCACAGAGGTGCTGATTTGTACTGTACAACTGTATCAGTTCAGTCGCTCAGTCATGTCCGACTCTTTGCAACCCCATGAATCACAGCACACCAGGCCTCCCTGTCCATCACCAACTCCCAGAGTTTACCCAAACTCATGTCCATCGAGTCGGTGATGACATGTGTATATAAACCTTTAATTAACCTTCTCACTTTTGGCCACATTTCTCACTCTCAACTTTTGAGTCCAGAATGTATCATGCTTTCTAACAGGCATATCATATCCCACCCATTTTGTAGCTTTTCTATAGTGCATTCATCACTCAACACACTCTCATATGCTCTTCATCTTCCAGAAATTATTGACCTCTCTTGTGCAATTGTGAGCAGATCCCATCCTGCACATCCTTAGTCAGTATGGCAGTGATTATCCCTTTTTGTAGTTTTATTCTTTTATTTCCATGTGTCTCAGGAAGGAAAAGAGATGGGCTTAAGTGCATCTTACATCATCTTGAACTAGTAGTTTGTAGTTGCTTCTATTTTATTGTTTCATGGTGGAAATATAATTCAAGTTAAATAATGAGTTACTTCCTTAATCACTTTTGCAGAATTATTCCTCTCCAATCATTACCATTTGGCTTCCCTCATGCCTCAGATGGTAAAGAATCATCCTGCAATGCAGGAGGCCCAGGTTCCATACCTGGGTTGAAAAGATCCCCTGGAGAAGGAAGTGACTACCCACTCAAGTATTGTTGCCTGGGAAATCCCATGGACAGGGGAGCCTGGCGAGCTATACAGTTCGTGGGGTCGCAGATTTGTATGTAAGGAATCTGAGGACCACTGACATTTAAGGATATCAGGCAGGCCTTGACAGAATGAGTACAGATGTGTGCAAAAAACTAAGGAGGATTCTAAGATACTGAGAAACTTATTCTGAAATTGATCTCAATTATTCTGCAGCATCTTATGAGTGCCTAGAATGGGCCAAGTACTAGGCTAAGTGTTGGGAAAGTAGGTGGATATAAAGATGAATAAGGTACAAACTTTACCCTTGAGGATTGCATAATCTGGTGAATAACTTGAGTTTATGCAGCATTTTGCAGTTTATAAGTCAATTTTACCTATGGTGGACTCTTGACACTTGCTGATTTACCATTCAGCCTTTTAACTACTCCTGAGGGACTCCAATGATCCATGACATGCAATAATTTATTCATTCGCTTAGGTACAAATTTGAGTCACATGCACCATGAGACTGTGTAGAATGTATAGCTGCCTGTGTGGTGAAAGAGCCAAATTCACTCTTGTGGAATCTTTAAGTAGCCTTGTGCATACTGTGCATGCATTTATAGCCAGATTCTTGAACCATCAGAACTCGATGGGATTACAAACATGAAGTAGGTTTATTTCCCCTCTATCATTGCCTTTAGTGATATTCTTTCAAGTTTCTTTTCTCCTTGTTTTGCCATCTTGGGTATCTTCCATAGCTTTCTAAACACTTTCTGTTAAAAAGTTCAGTGTAGTCCAATTTAAAATTTGAACCCATCTCTTCCAATTCCCCAGCTCAGGTTTGAACTCTGCAAGGGAACTTAAGAGTGGGAGAGAGGGCCTGTTTTGTTATTTTCCTTCTCTTCCCTACCTCCAGGTTTTAGCTCTTTCTTTGTGTTGTGACATATAGAAGGAGAAAGAGTGTCTGTTACTTTCCTGGCCACTGCCCTTGTCCCACATGGTTGTTGCTACTTAAGCTAAGATGTAACTGACTATCCATAAACTCTCTGCTTGACAAAGCCTGGCTCTCTCATGGTGTAGTGGAAATTCTCTGGGGAAGTCCTTACTGACTAGTCTTTTGATCTGAGAAATCAGTTTTGGCTTTCTCTCCACCAAACCCCTTCAGCTCCATCCCTGGTGATTCATCTCCAGTCTCTTATCAGGTGATGTACCACCAGGAAGGTGCAAGCCCATTTCCTTGGCTCCATACCCTCCCATGCCAGACCGCTTCAGTGCTGTCCTCTATCTGCACCATTGGTTTATTTCCACTCTCTTGTGGTTTCTGGGTCTCACATTTCTCTGCTAAAGTGGGCAGAGGGCTTTGTACCGCACAAAGCAGTATCCAGCTGGAAACTGAGATGCTGGTCTGCCCTTCCCATGTCCATGTGTGCTCAGTCACTTCAGTCATGTATGACTCTTTGAGACCCTGTGGTAGCCCTCCATACCGTCCCAGCTATAGCCTGAGATTGCAGCTTGCCAGGCTCCTCTGTCCATGGGATTCTTGAGGCAAGAATACTGGAGTGGGTTGTCATATACTCCTCCAGGAGATCGTCCCAACCCCAGGATCGAATGCAAGTCTCTTATGTCTTTGGCACTGGCAGGTGGGTTCTTTACCTCTAGAACCAACTGGGATACCCTCTGTCTCTGTGAGAGAGTCTCTCACAGCCTTTATGATTTGAAACCCAGAAGAAATAATCCACTCTTTCAATGAGGAGGGGAGGAAAAATCCTCTGAACTCTGATGACTATATCCTGCCAACTCCACTGTCTCCAATCACCTCTCTCACTCATCTTTTGCTTATGTAGACATGAGCAAGAAGCATCAGAAGTGATGCAAGGATCTAGCCCACATTTTCTGTGGAGAGCTCTTTTTGTTTCTAGATTCAGATCCTACTTTGTGATTGTGAGTCAGCAGGAAAAATATAACTCAACAGCCTGTTATATATTTTATGCTGTATATGTTAGTCATGTTAATTGGGGACTTCACAAGGTTCTGGAAACATTCCTCTTGAATGTATATGGCTATGTATCTCCCAAGATAGAGCACCTGTATCTGAATCAATTGGGGATCACAGAGGGAAATGTAAATTCCTAGAGTCTGGGCTCTGAAGGGTTGAGAAGGAGTCAGGAATCACAGTTTTCAACAAACACCCCAGAGTTCACTGATGCATACTAAAGTTAGACAGCCATTTGTCTTGAGCCCACCACACATTTCCTATGTCCTCCCAACACCACTGTTCAGCAGGTCAGGCTGGTATTATCCCCATTTTACTGCTGAGGAAATTGAGATTTAAAGGAGAAACATGGCTTGCCAAATGACAAAGTCATCACTTATTGCTAGCAGTGTGTGTGTGTGTGTGTGTGTATGTGTGTGTGTGTGTGTGTTAGTCACTCAGTCGTGTCTGACTCTTTGTGACCCCATGGACTTCCAGGCTCCTCTGTCCATGGAATTCTCCAGGCAAGAATTATTGGAGTGGGTTGCCATTCCCTTCTCCAGGGGAATCTTCCCGACCCAGGGATTGAACCCAGGTCTCCAGCATTGCAGGCAGATTCTTTACCATCTGAGCCACCAGGGAAGATCCCCAATAATGAATGTCAAGTTATCCCACCACTATGCCCCTGAACATAATTTTAAACAGAGAGAAAATATAACTAAATTTATCTTTTTTCAGATCATTGAAATAATACATGTTTATCTTATGAAACCCATAAAATAAAAAATTATCTAAGCAAATATAATGCCATCATTCAGATATAATCATTTGTTTCTGCATATAATGTGTTATAACTGTTTTTGCAAAATTAAATCATATTTTGATACTCTTTAGTAACCTGCTTCCTAAATTCATCCATTAAATATGTTTCAACATTATTTTCAATAGCAGTATAATCTTTTACTTCATGGATATGGAGTTCTTTATTGAACCAATACCCTATTGATGGACAATTTGATTATTTTGACTTTTTACTATTACCAAAAGCTACTTTCAGTGTTAGGCCACTTGACATGGATTTGGGGAGTATGTTGCAACTGTCTAGAGGAATGAAACAGATTTTTAAAGGTCATGTTATATTAAAGTATACCTGATGATATTAAATGATATGAAATATTTCCATAGTCACTAAAAATATTATTTTGTTTTTTTAGGAACAAGTCCGTTTTGTTTTACTTTAACCTGCTCACCTGTACCAGTCCCTCCGTGGTGGTAAACCTACAGTGTCCTACCACACAGGTAAGGCAAAAAATATGCCTCACTGGTTTTTAGCAATTTTGAACATTCTTGGATGACAGAACTGAGAAACAATTTGAATTCTGGATGTGTGTGATTAATGATGAATTTATGGAAGGTGACAAGACAGAAGTATAATCTCATGTTTGTTCATATACAATAAAAACAGGGATTAATCATTTAGTATCACTGGGAACCTCAGTGATTATCTTGTCCAACCACCTATTTTTATAAGTGAATAAACTGCAGTATAGAGAAGTGGAGATATTTTTCTCAAGATCAGTATTAGGAAGAATAAAGCCATCTATTGTAACTAATAAACTTCAGTTTTTCAGTGACTGAACACAATAGTTTCTTTTTGGTCATATAATAGTATAAGGCAGTGTTTGCAGTCCGTGAGCAGCTCTCTTCCAGGCTCCTTTCATCTGGTGACTCTGTCATCCCTTAAGGCCTCAGTAGCAGCAGCAACATCATGTTGCCAGAAGGAGGCAAAAGCACCCCTGTTCTTAAAAGCCTTGGGTCACACATTGTATTTCTACTCAAATAACATATACTTATAAGTTTTAAATGTTCAACCTGAGATGCAAGAAGGAAGGAAAGAAGGAATAAAGCAATGTAATTGTGGACTGAGCAGCCTCTTGTGTACCATGAAGAAATGAAACAAGAGGCACAGATATCAATGGGCAGTTCATTCTGTTTTCCGTAGTCTGTCCATCTGTCCTCTAGAGGACCCCTCTTCCCAAGGGATACAACTCAGAGTCCTGTGTGGTACTGAACTTCAACCCACAGTCTAGGATCTGTGGATGTTGCATGGTCTCTCCATCAGGTCTTGACACTAAATGCACAATGGGAACAGGGCGAGGGAAGTTAGAACACAAACTCCCATTCAGAAAGGGAGGGGTTGTAAGTGCACGGTGGTCTTTAGTGCATAGCATGAGAACAGTCTTTTGTCCTCTTTGGATTGTGTTCTCTGAAGGAAGTTCCTTATATGTCATCCTGTGATCCTTTGCTCAACAAACTGGAAGGTTATTTCCTGTCTGTCAACCTCAGGCCATACCACTGCTGAGCATTGGAAATATGCCCTCTTAGAGGCCACGTGGCTTTGAAACTCTCTTCCTGTTGTACAAGTTTATCATGTCAAAGATTATTTTAACAGTCAAAGGCCTTCTCAGGTTAGGTCATGAATTTAGCAGTACAACTACCTCAGAAACTCAGTAGGGTTTTGACTTATTTGCTTCCTCTTGGTTCCTTATGCAAGTAAACCACAGCCGAAGGTTTTCTCTAGAATTAAAATCTGCTTGCTTTCCTCCTCATGTGCCTCAAAGACTTTTGGTATCTTATTTCTTGCTGAGATTTAAGCCATCTTGGGGTATTAACATCTTAGTTCTGTGACCAACTCTACCACAGAACCTTGTTTTTATCACAGCCACTCACCCCCAAGGTCAAATCCTCGATCTTGTCAGTACTAATTACCACCCTTAATTACAAACAACACACTGTCTAATCATCTCAGTCCCTCTAATATTTCAACTCCAGTTATTCTTCTACCTCACTGGGACCTACAAACCACTGACCTGATGCCCTTCAAAGTTTCCCTCAGTTCTATCATGTTTCCATCTCCTTCTTTATATGATTTAAACTCCATGGTCCCTCTTTAAAATCACTCCTTTATAGAAGCCTCATACACTGTTTGTAGGAATGTAAATTGGTGTAACAGGTATGGAAAACAGTATGGAGGTTTCTTAAAAAGCTAAAGATAGAACTACCATGTGATTCAGCAATTCTACTCCTGAGTATATATCCAGAGAAAACTCTTAATTTGAAAAGATACATGTTCCTCAGTGTTCATAGCAGCACTGTTTACAATAGCCAACACATGGAAGCAACCTAAATGTCCATTAACAGATGAATGGTTAAAGAAGATGTGGTACATATATACAATGGAATACAACTCGGGCATAAAAAGAATGAAATAATGCCATTTGCAGCAATTGGAGGGCATTGCTTAAGTGAAATAAGTCACACAGAGAAAGACAAATACTGTATGATATCACTTATATGAGGAGTCTGAAAAATGATACAAATGAATTTATTTACAAATCAGAAACAAACTCTCAGACATAGAAAATAAATTTATGGTTACCAAAGAGGAAGGGAGAAGAGAGATAAATTATGAGTTTGGGACTAGCAGATATATACTACTATATATAAAATAGATAAACAGGGTTCTGTATAGACAGGTTCCCTGTTTAGTACAGGAAACTATACTCAATATCTTTTAATAAAGTATAATGGAAAAGCGTATATATATATATATATATATATATATATATATATATATATATGTATGTATGTATGTATATGTATATGTATATGTATACACTTTGCTGTACACCAGCCAAAGCAAAAACAACAGCCAGTTGTGGATGTGACTGGTGATGGAAGTAAAGTCCAATGTTGTAAAGAGCAATATTGCATAGGAACCTGGAATGTTAGGTCCATGAATCAAGGCAAATCGGTAGTGGTCAAACAGAAGATGGCAAGAGTGAACATTGACATTTTAGGAATCAGCAAATTAAAATGGACTGGAATGGGTGAATTTAACTCAGATGACCATTATATCTACTACTGTGGGCAAGAATCACTTAAAGAAATGGAGTAGCCATCATAGTAAACAAAGAGTCCAAAATGCAGTACTTGGAGGCAATCTCAAAAATGACAGAATGATCTTTGTTCATTTCCAAGGCAAACCATTCAATATCATGGTAATCCAAGTCTATGCCCTGACCAGTAATGCTGAAGAAGCTAAAGTTGAACAGTTCTATGAGGACCTATAAGACCTTCTAGAACTTACACACACACAAAAATGTCCCTTTCATTATAGGCAACTAGAATGCAAAAGTAGGAAGTCAAGAAACACCCGGAGTAACAGGAAAATTTGGCCTTGGAGTACAGAATGAAGCAGGGCAAAGGCTAATAGAGCTTTGCCAAGAGAATGCACTGGTCATAGCAAACACCCTCTTCCAACAACACAAGAGAAGACTCTACACATGGACATCACCAGATGGTCAATACTGAAATCAGGTTGATTATATTCTTTACAGCCAAAGATGGAGAAGCTCTATACAGTCAGCAAAAACAAGACCGGGAGCTGACTGTGGCTCAGATCATGAACTCCTTATTGCCAAATTCAGACTTAAACTGAAGAAAGTAGGGAAAACCACTAGACCATTCAGGTATGACCTAAATCAAATCCCTTATGAATATACAATGAAAGTGACAAATAGTTTCAAGGGATTAGATCTGATAGAGTGGCTGAAGAACTATGGCCGGAGGTTCGTGACATTGTACAGGAGGCAGTGATCAAGACCATCCCCAAGAAAAAGAAATGCAAAAAGGCAAAATGGCTGTCTGAGGAGGCCTTGCAAACAGCCATGAAAAGAAGAGAAGCGAAAAGCAAAGGAGAAAAGGAAAGATATACCCATTTGAATGCAAAATTCCAAAGAATAGCAAGGAGAGATAAGAAAGCCTTCCTCAGTGATACATGCAAATAGAGGAAAACAATAGAATGGGAAAGACTAGAGATCTCTTCAAGAAACTTAGAGATACCGAGGGAACATTTCATGCGAAGATGGGCACAATAAAGGACAGAAATGGTAGGGACCTAACAGAAGCAGAGATATTAAGAAGAGGTGGCAAGAATACACAGAAGAATTGTACAAAAAAGATCTTCATGACCCAGATAATCATGATGGTGTGATCATTCACCTAGAGCCAGACATCCTGGAATGTGAAGTCAAGTGGGCCTTAGGAAGCATCACTACAAACAAAGTTAGTGGAGGTAATGGAATTCCAATTGAGCTGTTTCAAATCCTAAAAGATGATGCTGTGAAAGTGCTGCACTCAATATGCCAGCAAATTTGGCCACTGTCAGTGGCCACAAGACTCGAAAAGGTCGGTTTTCATTTCAATCCCAAAGAAAGGCAATGTCAAAGAATGCTCAAACTACCACACAATTGTACTCATCTCACACACTAGCAAAGTAATGCTCAAAATTCTCCAGGCCAGGCTTCAACAGTACGTGAACCATGAGTTTCCAGATGTTCAAACTAGATTTAGAAAAGGCAAAGGAACCAGAGATCAAATTTCCAACGTCTATTGGATCTTCAAAAAAGCAAGCGAGTTCCAGAAAAACATCTATTTCTGCTTTATTGACTATGCCAAAGCCTTTGACTGTGTGGATCAAAACAAACTGTGGAAAATTCTGAAAGAGATGGGAATTCCAAACCACCTGATCTGCCTCCTGAGAAATCTGTATGCAAGTCAAGAAACAACAGTTAGAACCGGACATGGAACAATGGACTGGTTCCAAATTGGGAAAGGAGAACATCAAGGCTGTATATTGTCACCCTGCTTATTTAACTTATACACAGAGTACATCATGAGAAATGCTGGACTGGATGAAGCACTAGCTGGAGTGAAGATTCCGGGGAGAAATATCAATAACCTCAGATATGCAGATGACACCACCCTGATGGCAGAAAGTGAAGAACTAAAGAGCCTCTTGATGAAAGTGAAATAGGAGAGTGAAAAAGTTGGCTTAAAGCTCAACATTCAAAAACGAAGGATCATGGCATCTGGTCCCATCACTTCATGGCAAATAGATGGGAAACAGTGGAAACAGTGACATACTTTATGTTTGGGGGCTCCAAAATCAGTGCAAATGGTGATTGCAGCCATGACATTAAAAGATGCTTGCTCCTTTGAAGACAAGTTATGACCAACCTTGTCTAGCATATTGAAAAGAAGAGACATTATTTTGTCAACAAAGGTCCATTTAGTCAAAACTATGGTTTTCCAATAGTCATGTATGGATGTGAGAGTTGGACTATAAAGAAAGCTGAGTGCCAAAGTATTGATGCTTCTGAACTATTGTGTTGGAGATGACTCTTCAGAGTCCCCTGGACTGCAAGGAGATCCAACCAGTCAATCCTAAAGGAAATCAGTCCTGAATATTCATTGGAAGGACTGATGCTGAAGATGAAACTCCAATAGTTTGGCCACCTGACGTGAAGAACTGACTCTTTGCAAAGACTCTGATGCTGGGAAAGATTGAAGGCGGGAGGAGAAGGGGATGACAGAGGATGAGATGGTTGGATGGCATCACTGACTCAGTGGACATGAGTTTGAGTGGACTCCGGGAGTTGGTGATGGACAGGGAGGCCTGATATGCTGCAGTCCATGTGGTCACAAAGAGTCAGACATGACTTAGAAACTGAACTGAACTATACACCAGAAACTAACAAAACATTGTAAAACAATTATACTTCAATAAAATTTTAAAAAGAATTTTTAAATCCCTCCCTTATATAAACTCTCAATTCTTTTGCCCTGTCTCATTTAGTTGTACTTCCCTAGCAAATACTCATTTATGACTAAATGCAGCTTTCTACCTACTCCATGCCTCAACTTAGGCAGTAGTGTGTTCTTGCAGAAAACACACACAACAGTCCATTATATTGAGGACTGCTAACCTCAAGGGGCCCCTCAATTCTGTCCCTCAATTGCACGAGAGACACTTTGTCCATTCACTAGCCACTCTGCTAGAAAACAATTTCACACCTTTTCCTCTCACCTCAAACCTCCAAGCCCTCCTTGCCAGTCTCTATCAGCCTTTGACTTGGCTTCCTATTCACTGTGAAAATATCAGCTTTCAGAAGATAACTTTTACAAGTTCCCACACTGACCTTCCTGCCATTATCTGTGTTCATGTATTTACTCTGCCTTCCCTGTTCTTCTCTGGAAGAACAGCCTGTGCGCCCAAGGCCAGCCCATCTGCTAGTGCATTAGGTCTTATCCTCACTCACAAACTCCAGCACACAACTCCAGAAATCTTACTTTATGTATTTTTTATTACCATTTTCTTTCTCTACTAAATCATCCCCATCAGTAGAAAAACATGCTGTTATTTCTTCCATATTAAAAAGTTCTCTCCTTGATCCCATATCCTCTTCCAGTTACTGCTTCATGTCTTTGTAATAATTTATATCCAATGTGTCTGAATCCTCTCTTCTTACTTGCATTCAGGCTTTTATTCTTACTCCATTTTCTCCAAATGATACCATCGATCTCCATATATTTAAACCAATGGGCAATTCTGTATCCATATTTACTTGATCCAACAGTAATGTTTAATCAATCCTCTTCCTTAAAGTACTTTCTAACACTTGGCTCCTAGGACATAGCATTCTCTTTCCTCTTAATTCTCTGGATCCTCCCTCTCAGTATTCTTTGATGGTTTCTCCTCATCTTCCCGGCGTCTTGTAAACACTGGAGTTTCCTCCTCCACCAGGCTTAGCTCTCTTCAAAATATTTATTTACCCCTTTGGTGATCACACCTTGTCTTTTGGTTTTACTACCATCTATATACCGCCCTTCCTAGTTTATATATGCATACAAGTCTGTTCCCAGGACTCCAGTTCTTTCTATCCAACCGCCTATGTCATGTCTCTACATGGATATTTAGTTGGCATCTCAGATTTAACATGTCCAAACTCAATCCCTGAAAGTCTCTGACTTTATCCCTAAAATTATTTCCCCACCCACAACAATCTTTTCTTTTTCAACTAAGGCCAACTCTAAATACCATGGAATCATCCTTGATCCCTCTTATCTCTTGTACTCATATTTGAGCTGTGAGCTAATTCCTCTGGTCTCCATTCAAAATATACCCAGGGCCAAATTACTTTTAACCATCTCCTCCTCTTTTCAAGGAGCCAGTATATTGTTTCAGTAATCCCTGACTGGTCTCTCTGCCTCTATTCTTGCCCCTGCCTCCCATCCCTTAGTCTCTTCTCCACCCAGCAGCCAGTGTGATCCTGTTAAACATCAGTCACATTATATCCCTCCTTTGCTCAGGCCCCTTTCCCTCAATAGCTTCCCAAGTTACTCATATTAAAAGCCAAAGTCCTAACAGTATTCTCCAAGGTCCTTCACTGTATGCCTGACTCTGACCACATTTGCTCTGTTTCTCCCTCTGCTCACTGCACTCAGGTCATAGTGACCATTCATTGTCTTCAAAGGATCCAAGAAAGCACCTAGACTTCGATGTTCTCCCTGCCTAGCCTCCTCTTTCTGCAGATGACTACAGTCTGATCACTAGTCTTCTTCAAGTCTCCCTCAAATATTACCTTTTCAGTGAGACCTCCCTTGACTACCTGTTTAGAATTAGAATCCCATCCTGGTTCCTTTCATCATCTGGCTTTCTTTCTAGCCTTATTTTTCTCTATAACAGCTACTGCCATCGTGGGTGCTTAGTCACTCAGTCGTGTCCGACTCTCTGCTCCCCCATGGAGCCTGCCAGGCTCCTCTGTCAACGGGATTCTCCAGGCAAGAATACTTACAGCAAACAATTGTACAATTTGTTGTTACCCATCTCGTCCTGCTAGAATGTAAACTTCTTGAGGGTAGGGATTTTTATCTCTTTTGTTGACTTCTGTGTCCCCAGTGCCTAGAACAGGCTTAGAGTAGGTGATTGATAAATATTTGTTGAGTTAAAGAGTAAATGAGTGAATGAGAGAATTAATATTTTACTATTCCCAGTCTAGAAATGTTTCCACTATACTATACAAATCCATCATTCTCATGATGAAACAAAAAATCCTTCCACACTATTCTTTTTGTTAAACATTTCAGTTACTAGATCCTTTCCTCATTGGAACTGTACTGTTTTAACCTTCAGTGTAACTTTCTCTCCCACTCACCAAATCCTAATTTATATTAGAGTGTTAATTGCATATGAACAGAATATGTAAAAATAATGATGAAGAACTATATTCAAGGTGCCCCTTTGTGGTAATACAAAGAATCAGAACTGAGTCAGAATATATATCAGCTGCCAGTAATGCAGAATTGCTCTCAGTCTGCCAGGTAATAATGTATCTACTGATCCAAGCCATATTTTTATGCATTATGTCTTCCGTTAACTGCGACATGGTCCAGACATGTGTCATAAGCATTTAAAGGACAAACCTTGATCAGTTAGGATATCCAACCTCAATGTGACCTTCATTTTTGGCTAATTATATGTTGATTGCTACTAATCAGCACTGTATTTATAGTGAACAAACAGGTCTGATAGAGAGAGAGAGAGTAAAGAGCAGTTGCTATATTGTTTTTTAACAGCTCATTTATGTTTGGAATGAAATTTGATGTGAGTCTCTTTAACAAAATATTTTTTAACATTTAGATTACTTTCTTTTATATGTTGCACGTTTGCTCAGTTGCTCAGCTGTGTCTGACTCTTTGAGAACCCCATGGACTGTAGCCTGTGGGTTCCTCTCTCCATGGGATTTTTTCAGGCAAGAATACTGGAGTGGATTGCCACTTCCTCCTCCAGGAGATCTTCCCGACCCAAGGATTGAACTGGTGTCTCCTGTATCTCCTGCATTGGCAGGAAGATTCTTTACAACTGAGGCACCTCAGAAGTCCACATGTTGCATACACCACACTTTTATGTGTGTAGTATACATTGTATGTGTGTGTATTTATAAATGCAGAAATAATCATGGCCTCAACTAAGTAGTTCCTACCATCATTTAAAGCCAGTGAAGGCATTAATACATTCAGTTTTTACTTGATAAATCCATTTAAGTGTATCAAACAATGGGCTAGTTCAGTTATCTTCCAGAGTCATATAAGTAAATTGCCAGAGTGTAAATGTCTGTGAGTTAGCTCCAAAAGCTTTTTTCAGCTTAACTCCAATCAGAGTAAACTTTGGACATTTGCATTGACAATGACCTCAGTCTTCTTCCCCAAAGTGTGAGCATGTTGGATGCTGTGAATGTCTGTCAACAGTTCTTCAGTTTTCATAGAAAGAGACCTGTGAGACTTTCATTATTTCCTCCAGATGTGCATGAATGTGTGTATGTACTTGTGTGTGTGTATGTGTGCACAAGTATGTAGGAGAGACTAAGAAACAAAATACATCTGGAAGTGTGAACATGGAGATGGGTTGTTTACCTTTTAGAAACTTCTAAAAGAAGTTAGAATGCTGCTGCTACAAAACAATAATAACTATGAGATTTGAGGTACCCATTTAGTTATCCACCTACTACCTTAGCTGTGGGAATGATACCAAATGTCCTCATGTAGCAGAAACATAACCAAAAGATAGGAAAGAGATATCAGCTTAGCAGCTGTGTTTTTAACTAATTGCCAGTGGGGGCTGAGCTACAATCTGGCCAGTGAGAATAGTTACCACAATACAGCAGGGAGATGGAGCAAGTCAGAGCTGAGAGGGCTTCCATAAGGAGGAACTGAAGGTAGAGGAGAGAATGTTCAAGAATTGACTGCAACTCTCATGACATCATGTGATCCTTGGTTTTTTATTATATACAAAAGCAAAACAAACAGAGTGCCTCCTCTCTGATTGTGTTTTCTCTCTGTGGAATTACTAATTGGATTGCAGTCACTCCACAGGAGCTCTGTGAACTAGCACAGTGATCTGATTTGGCATTAATAGGCCCCTAAAGTTCATTAAACATAATTGCATCAGTGACCTCTCTGCCCACACTTGACTGGCATTGCTAAAAGACAATAATAATGATTGATTACCACAAATATCCCTAATTTTGTTAGTTTCTTATGGTAATAAGCCCCCCAATTATGTTCTGAGAATTCACTGGTTTTGATAGTTCTTAGTGGCATAAGTTATCAATGTTTGGAGCATTTTTAATTACAATTCTATTCATAGATAGGAAAGAAAGCAAGATTCTAACCCTGAAAATGTATAAACTACACAGGCAAAATTAATCTCGGATTAAACTCATCTACTAATTCAGAAAATCATTAAAAATCTCATTAAAAGTTCATCTCTGTCCTGTGAATGATGTCACATCTACAAATGATAAAATTGCACACACACACATGAACACCTGTAAAACTGGTAAAAACTGAGTAAGGTTAGTGGATTGTAACAATACCAATTTCCTGGTTGTGATATTGTGCTATGGTTATGCGAATTATTACCATTGGCCAAAACTGGGTGAAAAGTATGTAGAATTTATTATTTTTATAGCTGTGTGAAGATCTACAACTATATCAAATCAGAAGTTAAAAATAATTTTGCCATTGTATAGTATCTAATTGTTTTAATAGCACATTAGCATCCAAGGGCAAGGAGTAGAAGTTGATAGCTGGTACATGAAATTTAATTTTTTACAATATGTTTAGAAAATTGATTTAACTTCCTTAGATGGAAAATGGTGTTTTACTTTTTTATTATGATGGGTAATTTAGAAGTCTAACCTTGTAGATAATTCCTTGGTTTGTTCAGTTCAATTCAATTCCTACCACTGTGTTTCTTTATTTCACAGATCTGTGTCTCCAAGTGCCCAGAAAGATTTTTAACTTACATGGAAATACAATTTAAGTACAAAAATGACAGTGAATACTGGACATACTACAGCCAGTTCTGCCGGACTACTTTTCTTAAGCCTGCGGAGGTATGTGTGTTTAAGCTTAAAACTAGAGAAGAATTTATCTTGTTTCAATCTCAAGTGTAATGTATTTGTAACTGGACAAGCTCCAAAATTTTCTAGGAAATGATTACTAATGTTAGCATTTCATTAAAGCACAAATGCACACATATATGTACAAACATAACACAATTTAGAGCATGTCATTTTGTAGACATGGGGTGTTATACAGGACTGTTAGGTCTGGTAAGTTAGTATCAACTATTTCCTGACACCAACAGATTCTCCACTTGGATGGATTTTTTTTGCTGTCAAGAGCTAGGAACTAAATGTCATTTGCGGTCACCATTTCATTAATGTGGTGATAAAGCTCCATGGCTACGGGGTAACAAGAACTTTACTTCCAAACCTGGTTTGATAATTACTCATTTGAAAAAATCCCCAAACACTACCTAGACTTAAGATTTATAAGGGAATTCTACAGCCTTATTATGTTAATTAGTTGTGATGGCTTCTAAATTAGAGGAGATATCATTTTTCCAGGAAAAAAGTAAAGCATTAGACTGAGGATATAACTAAGACAAAGATACACACCTTCAAAGATTTACCTTGGTTTCAGCATGTCTGACTTGATTATTGTTGATTCGATTGAATTACAGTTAGGATATTTAAGAGTGTTTGTCAAACAAGTATGTGTGTATGATAATCTTACAATTACTCTTACTAGGGGAGTAATTTGAAATTAGGAGATTATTAGGGAATTGCATTTTTAAAGGATACAATTTATATATTGAGTAAGATGCGTCATCATATAGTCTTTGAAATGTTAACACACTCTTCCTTCAATTTTAGACTCTCTCACAAGTTTTACTGGATAATGATTGTCCATCAGCGATTTATCCAAGCAAACCTTGTAAGTGGTTATTATTTTACCTCAGAAACACAGGATCTACCAAGAAGTTATTTAATTCAGTTCCCTTATTTTACAATTGACAAAACTGAGGCTGAGAATGGTCCTATGACTGGCCCAGAGTGGCAGAGTTAATTGAGAAGAAAGCAAAAGCTACAAAGCCCATTCTTCTGACTCCAGCCCAGGGTGTTCCCCAGGAGCTTGGTGAGGTTTTAGGTTTGGTGGCATAAATGCACACAGAAAAATTTGAAAATTGAATATTGAAAGTTCAGTAAGCTTGATTCTTTGCTACTCTAAGAACACACATGAGCCACACACAGACATACCCTAACACACCTACCCCTGAATTCGGCCAAAAATTTGTTGAAAAATTGCTTGGGGAGTGAAAATGGGCTATATATTTGTCTTTATAATTTAAAACATGAAATACTTATATGTCTCCTGAATTAACTGACATTATATTTCTTTAAAATTTATAAACTTAGACCCTGTTTAGGAGAAAATGAGATAATCACTCATTTTCCTTTCTTAAACATACAATTCTAACTACAGGTTAAAAAGCTTTACATGAAGATGTCCATCACAATGTTATTCAAAAGAACCAAAAAAAAAGAAAAAAAGAAAAGGAAATATTCTAATATCCAAGAGCAGGAATATACTGAAATAAATTATGATGCATTTATTAAATGAAATATTTTAGAATTTTTACATATGATAAGTATTGTTTATGTTACAATTTTTAAAAAATGAAAAATACTATATGAATTGTAATGACAAGCCTGTATAAATGAGAATGAATAAACAAAAAAAATATTCAAAGAAAAAGATTGAAAAGAAATATGCCAAAATATTAAGTAATTAGCTGGAATCAAGATTGATGGGAGAAATATTAATAACCTCAGATATGCAGATGACACCACCCTGATGGCAGAAAGTGAAGAAGAACTAAAGAGCCTCTTGATGAAAGTGAAAGAGGAGAGTGAAAAAGTTGGCTTAAAACTCAGCATTCAGAAAACTAAGATCATGGCATCCAGTCCTATAACTTCATGACAAATAGATGGGGAAACAGTGGAAACAGTGACAGAGTTTATTTTTTTGATCTCCAAAATCACTGCAGATGGTGACTGCAGCCATGGAATTAAAAGACACTTGCTCCTTTCAAGAAAAGTTGTGACCAATCTAGACAGCATATTAAAAAGCAGAGACATTACTTTGCCAACAAAGGTCCATCTAGTCAAAGCTATGGTTTTTCCAGTGGTCATGTATGGATGTGAGAGTTGGGCTATAAAGAAAGCCGAGCGCCGAAGAATTGATGCTTTTGAACTGTGGTGTTGGAGAAGACTCTTTGAGAGTCCCTTGGACTACAAGGAGATCCAACCAGTCCATCCTAAAGGAAATCAGTCCTGAATATTCATTGGAAGGACTGAAGCTGAAGCTGAAACTCCAATAGTTAGGCCACCTGATGCGAAGAACTGACTCATTTGAAAAGACCCTGATGCTGGGAAAGATTGAAGGCAGGAGGAGAAGGGGACAACAGAGGATGAGATGGTTGGATGGCATCATCGACTCAATGGACATGAGTTTGAGCAAGCTCCGGGAGTTGGTGGTGGACAGGGAAGCCTGGTGTGCTGCAGTCCATGGGGTCACAAAGAGTTGGACAACAGTGAGCAACTGAACTGAACTGATTTTGGAGATAGCAAAACTATGGCCATTTTCTGCCTTCTTTCTTCTTTTTTCTATATCTGTTTTCCACAATGAGTACATATTTCTTTTAAAATGGAAGAAAGATAATAGTCATCAGTTTGAGTAGAAAGTCAAGGTACCATTGAGTTAGCGACCATCAAACACCGTGTCTTACATGATCCCTTCATTCTTCTCTGGATCATTAAAGACCCTCCATCTAAGTTGTGGGTCTGGCAAGCAACTGCATTTAACCAGGATTCCCTGAGCAATAGTGTCTGTAGTTAAGAACAGTGTTATAGATTTTTATGCAAAATGGTAAAAATTAATCATTAGTCACTGAAGATACATTAGGTATATAAGATATAGTCCCTGCCTTTACAGTTATAGTTTGTTTAGATCACACTATATAAAATGTACTTTTGGGATGTTGTTGTTTAATTGCTAAGTCATGTCTGACTCTTTTGCAACTCCATGGACTGTAGCCCACCAGGTTCCTTTGTCCATGGAATTCTCCAGGCCAGAATACTGAAGTAGGTAGCCTTTCCCTTCTCCAGGGGATCTTCCCAACCCAGGGGTCAAACCCAGGTCTCCCGCATTACCAGTGGATTCTTTACCAACTGTGCCATCAGGGAGTCTAAGAATACTGGAATGGGTTGCCATTTCCTTCTCCAGGGGATCTTCTTGACCCCGGGATTGAACCCACATCTCCTGCATTGCCAGGCAGATTCTTTACCAGTGAGCCACCAGGGAAGCCCTCATTGGGGACACAAAAATGAATAAGGCACAGCCCTTCAAAGTCTAGTGAAGGAAACATTGAAATCAATTTGTATCCCCCTAATAGAGAGTTAAATATAGTACTTGAAACAATGTTACGCAGCTAACAAAATTCACTCATTAAAGATTTTATAAACGGAAATAAGTAATAATGAAACAAGAGACAATATCTCATATACTCTATAGTTAATAACTCTCAACAAAAAAAATGTATACGGAAGAAAGACTGGAAGGAAATGCACCAAAATGTTAATATAGTTCACTGTAGCTGGTAAAACTATGTACAGTTTTGTATCTTGTTTCAAGAATTTTTCTCTACTTTCCAAAAATATAATGAGCATATTTAGTAGTTAAAGGTAACAGACTAGATGAATTACTGTCCAGAAATAACTACCTAGAACAAGTTTGGGAGGATCTATAGATGGGATCAGTCATATTGAAGAAGCAAAAAGAAAAGGAGTACACAAAAAGGCAGAAGGGGTAGGAGAGAACCTGGGCCTGTGAGCCAAGGGAAGAGAGTTATAAAGGGCAGGGGTTGTCTCCTGTGTCAAAGACTCATTCAACAGAAAAATTAACTCATTCAACAGCAAAGATTTACTGAGTTCCATTATGTACCAAGCACTGTGCTAGATAATGGGTTTCAGCAGGATGAAGTAAAAAGTATTTGGAAGTTTTGGCAATTAGGGGGTCATTGGACTCACTGGGAGGACAGTTTCCATGGCAAGGTGGAGGCAGAAATATGGTTGGATTGAGAGGGAATAGAATCATCTGGTAGAGACTATGTCAAATTTACCAGGGGGGAGCAGGACAAAGAGAGGATACTGAAGCAGTCATCCCTATTACAGATACTACAGAAGATGAAGGTGAGTAGACAAACTGATTTTAAAGCCAGATAAGTCAGGAAAAGCTTTATGAAGACATAGTTCTTTCTCTATATCAACTGCTTTCATATTTTCAGGTTTAAACTGAATAGCAACCCCTGAAAGTCTGTAATACTTCTTGTAAGAAAATATAAAGATAAACCATTCCTGACTCTTCCTCTTTCTTCCTTTAAAATTGAGGTTTTAATGTATATTGTCATATGTGAAGCGGAACACCATTCCATATTCTATGCACGGGACGGATGCTCAGGGATGGAGCGTTGGGATGACACAGAGGGATGGGAAGGGGAGGGAGGTGGGAGGAGGGTTCGGGAGGGGGAGCACATGTGAACCCATGGCTGATTCATGTCAATGTATGGCAAAAACTACTGCAATATTGTGGAGTGGTTGGCCCCCAACTAAAATAAAAAAATAAAATAAAAAAAATAAAATTGAGGTTTTAAAACATTTTTAGTAATCGAGATTTGTAGAGAAGCAAAGATTCTGTTGAATTAAAAACAAGTACATAAAAGACTGAATGACAAACTCTCAGAAATCATGCTAGTTGACAAAGTATGGGCCATTTTTGATGGCTTTATATTTCCATTTCCAGCCCCTCTAAAAAACTGATAAATGAAAAAGCTGGAAGAGAGACAAATTATTAACATTTTATAAATAAAAATTTGGTTATCTTAGTAGCCTAAAGTTTGAGCTGATGCTTATTTCTCAAGGAATTATTCACTAAACTCTGGTTTTCAAGGTTTCACTCAAAGAATATCTAAGAATTTTTAAAAAAATAACAAAACTAAATTCATCTAATAATTCAAGTAAATATAGCCTTTTTATTAAGATGTGTTGAGTATGAGAGCGAGGTTGTCAGTATTATTCTTATAAAACCTGTGCTATGTGTCCTGCTTATGGCTACTTAATGAATATACCATGTATGAAATAATCAAGTTTAAATGTAGCTTCAGATTATGATTTTATTTACTTCCCATGTCTGTCTTAGAATCATCAAAAAATCTGATTATCAAGTAATGGGAAGTTATCTATACTGAGCAAGTTATATAGTGTCTAGCAAGCAAGCATTTGATTATAAATAACAGAAAGCTGAAGAAAGAGAGGATATCATAAAGAAAGAAAAGTGATTATCATAATTTTAATTTATTTTTACAGTTCTCCAGAGATGTTTTCCAGACTTCTCTACTAAAAATGGCACTTTAACAGTAGGAAATAAGACAGTGTTTGATGATGGAAGTGGAAAGACAAGAAATGCTGCAGAACTCAGAACAGCTGCAAAGTATGTTGATCACATCCCCATTTTCAATTTTTATGCACCCCATTATTATCCCTGAACTAAAGCTTTGTTAGGTTAAGGGTTATAGAGGAAAAATTGTGTGTTATTCTGAAATATTCATGTCACTGTGGATTGGAGACGTTGGTATGTGTTCGTTAAGAAAACCAAAGGGAAAAGCAGAATGAATTTGAAAAAACAATTATGTTTTTCAAAATGGTTAAGTCTTTCATCATCAACAGGTACATAAATGAGACATCAGGAAACATATTGAGACATCTTAATATAATTTACTTTTGAATGAGCATAATTTAAAAAACCCATGATTTTTTAAAGCATCATTTAAAAAAAAATGACTGAAATAATAAAACTGCCAGCTGTTTTAAATGGAAGGGAGCCTTAAGAAAGGTGAAACAGCCATGGTGCTGCTGTGTTGAATTTCTATTAATACTTACAATGAAATAAATGTTCTGTTTCTCTTGGCTGTATGCATCATGGCATTCCACGTTATTTGGAAATATAATTTCCTCATGCACACAGATGTGTGTATACAAATTTAAACACACAGAGTATCATTGCATAGCTCAGTTGTTAAATTTAAAATTAAAAATATATTGCAAAAATGTATTGTTCTAATAGTACAATTCCACTGATAAAATTTTGAAGTAAGCACATGTGTGCTAAGTTGCTTCTGTTGTGTCCGACTCTTTGCAACCCTATGAACTGTAGCGTGCCAGGTTCCTCTGTCCATGGGATTCTCCAGGCACAAATACTGGAGTGGATTGCCATGCCCACCTCCAGGTAATCTTAATACAGGGGTCGAACTCATATCTCTTATGTCTCCTTCACTGGCAGGCAGGTTCTTCACCACTAGTGCCACCTGGGAAACCCAACTAAATTAAATTACACTATGATGTATATATATATATATGGTACAGCTAAGTAAACTGGGAAATTATAATCACAAAAGTCAGAATTATGGTTATTTTAGGGGAAGGGAGAGGTATTGTAATTGGAGCACATGGGGGAAAGGAATGACTGTGTTGTACTAAGTGTGTTCACTTTGATAACCCATCCAACTGGATGCTAATGATTTGTGTCCTTTTCTGCATGTGCCTCTTTGTGCCTTCTGCTACAGAGTGTCAGAAGAAGCAGAAACTAAATATCATATTCACTCTTAGCTCTATGGATTTTATAAGTTAGAAGCTGATCTTATTTAAATTCATGTCTTATATTGAGGTCTCTGCAACACTGAGGGCATGTTGCATATATTGGAAAAATGTTGTTTACCACTCTTGAAAGCAATGCTTCCTCTGTCTGTAGCTGTAGCTACCTTTGTAGGTTCACCAAAGTGACACCTCATGTATTATTGTGGCTAGCAAAAGGGTCACTAGTGATAAATGGTTTCTAAAAATATGCTTAGAACATCAGCTTCCAAGTCCCTTTTATCATAACAAGAACATTTCTCTTTAGTGGTAGTCAAAAAATAATTGATTTTTTTTCTTCTTTGAATTCAGTGGTATCAATAAAGCCCTTGATGCAAGGGCAATTGGAATGAAGGTGTTTGAAGACTATGTAACAACATGGTATTGGATTCTCATGTAAGTGAAAATATAAGTGTTTCGTCTCCAGCCCCATTCTGAGTTTATCTTTGTAGAATTTCTTTCATCAGATTCCCCATTCATATTCATGAATGAGAGATTGACTCAGATTTCAGTTCCTGTCAGTTTCTTTTTCAGAGTGAAGAGCCAAAAATATTTGGAAATCTGCCCAATATTAGCAGAAAGTTTAAGAATGTGAATTTTAATTTTACTCATTAAATTACTAGTAAGAGTATTCATATATTTCAAGTCCCATGGGGCCTCACTGTGGCATGTATGTGCCTTTCACCATGTATAACATTTGTCCTTCCCTTGATCTCCAAAGGATCATTCTTATTTTTTAATGCAGCCCTTCCACATAATGTTTGTTATCATCATCATCAAACTCGCTGTACTTATGAAAAGCTTAAAAAGATATATGAAGGGAGGAAGAGGTTTTAAATTTTCAGACATAAGACTTGCATTTCTGAAACATAAAGGAAAATGTAGTCAGTCTTCCAGAGCAGGTCCATGTGTTTGATATCCCTAAGTCTGTCATTACTATCTGGCTTTTGTGTCACCTTCTTGTACCTTAAGTACCTTAAAGGCATCTATGACTCCCTAGTAATCAAAGAATAAAGTGGAAACTTCTTCAGATACTTACAGGAACTCTTACATCCTATCCAACTTACTTTCCCAGATTTATCTACATCTATGTTTCTTGATTAACCCTGTATTCTAAACACAGCAAATAGCATACCCATTCTCAGACCATCACACCCTTGTGTTTTTGCACATTCTCTTCTCTTTCCTAGAATATCCTCCCTTGTTCCCTGGGAAATTTCATCTCATTATTTAAAATCAGCTTTTGTGTCACTTATGATATCTTCTTAACTTCCCTAGATATAGTAAATTACTTGCACCTCTGTGTTCCTCATTCATTGTGTGTCTGTGTGTATGTACGTGTGTACATACATATATGTAAACACACATATCTATCTTCTATATAGCACCTACCATCTTGTATTTTATTTGCCTGTCTCTTTCCCTCTGATAAACTATGAAATCTTACTATGGTAACTATGTCTAACCTGTCTTTGTTTTCCAGAGTCCTAGTATGGTTCTTGGACTGTAGAGAATCATGGAAAATGTGGGTTTAAGAAACAGTTATAAAAGTACTAGGGGGAAAAGATAGATATATTTAAGTAAGGTGCTTAATAAAGTCAAAGTTGTATTGTGTGTAAAATACTAGGGAGTAGTTTTTAGAGCTATAAAACTAGATAGTTTTATGAGGTTTTACATTGTTATGCTTTATCTTAAACAAAGTAATTATTTTCAGTGTGTGTTTCAGGGTATATCTCCATAGCAGAGACTGTAGTTTATACTTGACAGGAAACTGGTACCCCTGTTCTCAGACCTGAATATCACTAGATAATTTCTGTCTCTTCTTTATTTTGGCTTTTCTACTCTCACCTGAGAAAGGTATAATTTATAATAGATTCTCCTGTCCTCCTCACACACACTGAAATAGTCTCTACCCAGGGACTAAACACTAGAGCATAAACACCTCCCTTTATTATCAGCTCTTCTGTTCTCATCTGTTTCACACATATGGGAGAATGCCACTGAAGCATGTAAATTATCATAGGTGAAACAAATCGCCAGTCCAGGTTCGACGCATGATACAGGGTGCTCGGGGCTGGTGCACCGGGATGACCTGGAGGGATGGGATGGGGAGGGAGGTGGGAGGGGGTTCTGGAAGGGGAAAATATGTACACCCATGGTGGATTCATGTCAGTGTGTAGCAAAACAAATACAATATTGTAAAGTTAAAAGATAGAAAATAAACTAATTAAAAATAAAACAAAACAAACAAAAAGCCAAACAGACATGCCGGAACTTAGTGTACTCAGAATTTTTACGTGGGAATTAAAAACACAAGTAGTCAAGAACTATATTTCTTATTTTTCCCCTCTGATCTTGTTTTTAAAATTTTTATTTTATTTATTTTTATTTTTGGCTGTACTGGGTCTTGGTTACTGCACAGGATTTTCTCTAGCTGCAGCAAGTGGGGGCTTCTCATTGCGGTGGCTTCTCTTGTTGCAGAGCACAGGCTCTAGAGCGAGGGCTTCAGTAGTTGCAGTTCTGGGACTCTAGAACACAGGCTCAGTAGTTAATGGCACATGGACTTAGCTGCCCCAAGGCATGAGGGATCTTCCCAGACCAGGGATTGAACCTGTGTCTTCTGTATTGACAGGAGGATTCTTTACCACTGAGCCACCAGGGAAGCCTCCCACCCCCTGCCCCAATCTTTTTTAAATAACCCTCTTGTCCTATGCCATAGAATAATTTTTCAATCACACTGCATATTTCAGCATTAAAGTATCTGTGGTTTGCTTCTAAATTAAAAGCCCAGGCTCTATAAGACTGTGCACTGAGAAGGTACTCTGGTACATGCTGTCATCTATCCAGTGACAGCATTATTAATAGTTTCTTCTTAAAGATAACATTTGAAGACAATAAGCTCAGTTACTGTGCCAGGCTGTCTGTTGCTATTTGGAAATTTGCAGATATCACCAGCAGTGTCAGGTCTTAACAGAGGCCATCAGCCAAATTTCCAATTTTAGTGAGTTCTCTTTGATGAAATCACTTAGAAAAATCCAATATAACTTTAACCTGGACATATAGTGGGGTTGGGAAGAAGTACCTTCAGTACTCAATCAAACCCCAGGAAGAAATTAAAACAAGGAAAATAGTCATGCTCTTGATTGCTTGATAAAGTCACATGGCCCAGGAGACACAGAGGCCTTATCCCGGCTCCAGATAATGGCCCACAGATCACTGGGGATCTGAAATAAGTGTCTGGTGATGTTAGACATCACAAACGATTAGAGATAATTAAACCAGAACGATAATGGCTACAAAATCATGGATTCAGGAACTGTGTAGGACGATTATTTTGCTTGTCTTTCTGCCCTAAGATTGTTCTCTTACTGCTAGTTATATCACATGCGGTTTTCATTAGTGACCAGGTATATAGAGCAGCAGTAACATCTCATGGATATGCTTTGTAGCTTATCACTTGGTGCGTTAAGTGTGAAGAAAAAGAATAGGACTGCGGCAGAAAGGAATTGTGATTTTTCCTGAACAACTATGGACACAGAATTTGCATTTACCTAGGCACCAAAAATGATTCATGTATCAAGTTCTGATGATCCTATTGTTTCCCTTGAAAGTCTTAACAGAAAGAATTGCTTATACTTTTTAATGTTATAAATGTTTCTACAGTCAGATAAAATAATCAAGAATTATTTTGAATAGAAATAAGTGTTGTCTTGCTGTGTTTGTTATGTTTAGCACACTGGCCCCCTATGTTTGTTGTGCCTTTTTTCCTCCAGTGGCCTGACTATCGCCATGCTCCTCAGCTGGATGTTTGTGATGCTCCTGAGGTTCACAGCTGGATTGCTTTTCTGGATCTTCACCTTTGGTGTGATTGGAATCATAGCTTATGGTAGGTATCCACCCATCTTAAAATCACCAAATATCAAAATAATCTTTTTCTTTTCAGTTGCCATTGTCAATTACCAGAAAGCATTTTGCTTCCAGTGAATTTAATCCTTTTTTACTGTCTTCCTAAAGGTGTTAAATTGAGAAAAATTACTTAATTCTGCATATTAGTGTCTCTGTTACTTTTTTCTTCTTTATCTCGGGGGAAAAAGTGCTATCAAAATATTCTTCTATTTTTCTCTACAGTCTTTGGTCTCATATCTCATGAGTATTAAGAAGGAGGTGAAAAGAATCCCATTTAGGTTAATGAAAACTATTTCAGACAATTTCTTTTAGTCTTTTAACTTTTTATCTGATCAAAGGCCCAGGTCTGCATAGTTATAGATGTGTGATCGATCTATTTTTCTCTCTCAACTTAGCACTTTTAATCCAGGTACTGTCACACACTTTAATAATTGGCCAGTACTCCATAATGGGCCATCACCCTCTAGAGGCAAGTATTCTGAATTACACTTATTGGATGGAGAGTTACTTTACTTCTAGGTTGAGCTCTATTAACTCAGTTCTGCCAAATGCAGTACAGGTGAAATTCGAACATTAAAAAAAAAAAAAAACTGGGCTTCCCTGGTGGCTCAGATGGTAAAGAATCTGCCTACAGTGCAGCAGACCTGGGTTTGATCCCTGAGTTGGGAGATCCTCTGGAGAAGGAAATGGTTACCCACTCCAGTATTCTTGCCTGGAGAATTCTATGGAGAGAGGAGCCTGGTGGGCTACAGTCTGTGGGGTCGAAAAGAATCAGTGAACAGTATAGCCCTTACAGAAGCTTCTTCTCAGTCTTCTAATAAACGTATGAGCCAGTATATGAATGTTTGAAAGGTTTCTATTCAAAAGAATGATTTTCCTACAACACCATTTACATATATAATGAGACATTACATATATAATGAGACTTTTATACTCACAGATACCAAAGTAATACTTATCTTGTTTCTGTCACCCAAAGAAGAGCTTTATACATATCAGTATAAGAATGTAGAATACCCAAAATGTGTAGTTAGCTTGAGTTCCAATCCTGGCTCCATAATGTAACTGGAGGACTTGGAAAAGTTTCTGAATGATTTAAGACTCAGTTTCCTTATCTACACCAGTACAGTAATGGTATCATATCAGCATAGTAATGGTATCAGCACAGCAATGGTATCTCCATCATACCATTACTGTGAGAATTAAATGAGACAATGAATATAAAGCTCTTAGAACAATCCCTGGAACACAGTAAATACTCAGTATGTCTTGGGTTATTGTTATTATCGTGCTCGTTAGCCTCATTGAGTTTCTCAACAGTTGCTTAGGTGACTCCATGTATTATTCCTTATCTGTTCATGCTGTGCAGCTGCCCGTGAATCTCATGAAGGAATATAAGAATTGCTGTCTCCTAATCTGAAACTCCCAATAAAACTTTTTGTCAAAAATCCTTTGTTTTCTTCCTCGGAGCTCAAAGTATCCCCTGCCCTTTTCTGTCTTAGAGTTTGGGGATGTGAACAATTCTCACTGATTATAACAAATTAAGAGTTACATAGAGGATAGCCACATAATACCATGGTTATAAATATGTATTTGGAATATGGAGAAAGCATAGTTCTCTGCAAGTACATAGTTCTCTATTTCATGGTTTCCTCAACTGTGTAATAGAAATCTCTGAATGTTAAATAAACTAATGTATATAAATTACTTAGAGAGCCATCATAGTAATTGTCCAATAAATGGTATTTATTATTTTATTATTATGCAGGAGTATTATTAAGGAAAGAGGACTTGAAGCCCAGGGAACATACTTTGAACAACAAACAAACACTAGGACAGGAATGAGATAGGAATAGAAAAATAATTGGAAAATAACTGCTGAGACTTTCACATCCACCATGGTGAAGGAACTAAATAATCTAAGGGTCCTTTTGCTATGAAATGATGGCATATTATATTGTATTGTTCTATTTATTTTTTTCATGAGCTTACTAGAAATAAAGGAAGTATCCCAGAAAGGAAAACTATTTTCAACCCACAAGCTGAAAAGTGGGGAACTGAGCAGGAGGCACAGTGAGATTATGGGTAGATCATACCATTGCTACAATCAGGAGACTCAGAGCCAGCAGGAGAGTAGAGAGTCAGGCCTGAAACTCCTGGAGTAGTCCTGGATCCTGGAAAATGCATAAAGTGATCCTAGTTTGGTAGTACCCTTTGGTTGCCAATAGAAATAAATATGAATCCCCTCTAGATGGAAGCACCTTCAATTCAGATCACCAGGTTTCAACAGATTAAAATGAACAATGTATGAGTTGCAATCAAAGATTTCCAAACATGTAAGGAAATGGTCTTTTGCAAGAAACAAATGATAAACCTCAGATTGAGGTCGCTAAGAAATTAAGATATGGGCTGATACAGAACATGAATTAATGTTTAAAAATTAAAAATACAATTAAAAAAGAAATCATCAAAAATATTTAGGCATACATGAAGATGAACCAAATAGAACTTTTCAAAACAAAGCAATAAAGTGTTATATTCAAAATTAAATAAGTTAAATAGTAAAATAGATAATTAATGAACTGAAAGATGAAACTCTGAATTAATTACTCAAAATACAGCAGAATGTGAACAAAGGACAAAATATGATTCTGTGTTTAAGAGAGATACAGAATAGACTGAGAAGGGCCTAACATGTATCAGCGTATTTGAAAGGTATTGACTGAGAATTTTCTAGAACTGATGAAAGATATAAATTCAAAGCTACAGGAAGCTCTACCAAGAGGAGTAAGGGAAGTGACACCCATATCTAGTCATGCATTTTTTCATTTATTCATTCAGCAAGTATCAGTGGTGCAGCCGCTGTGTATAGGTGCTATTCCAGGCTCCTGAGAAAGAACAGTAAACAAAAAGACAGAAGTTCCTACTCTCTTGATGCTTATAACCTAAGCAAATTATCTATTAGAAGGTGATACTTGCCACAGAAAAAAAGAAATAATAGGCACAAATGAAGGGGGATTGAGAGTATCATGGTAGGGAGAGGGGTAAAATTGCAGTATTAGTAGGGTAGTCATTTTTGAGAGGAGATCCAAGAAAACACTTGAAGGAAAAAATGGGATTAGCCCCTGGAGATACAGGAGAAGTTCCAGACAGTAAGTACAGTTAGAGCAAAGTCTTCAAGATGGGAGCATGTTGAAGGAATGGTTAGAATGCTTGCGTGGATGAGTGTACCAAATAAAGGGGAGAATAGGAGATGAGGAATTTCTGGAGGGCCAGAGACTTAGATTGTTTTCACTCTGAGTGAAGTAGGGAGACAAGGTAGGGTTTTGAGCAGAGGAGAGATGTGAAATGATCATGACTTTAGTTCCTGGTGGCTCAGACAGTAAAGAATCTGCCTGCAAGGAGACCTGGGCTCGATCCTTGGGTCAGGAAGATTCCCTGGAGAAGGAAATGGCAACCCACTCGAATATTCTTGCCTGGAGAATCCCTTGGATGGAGGAGCCTGGAAGGCTGCAGTCTATAGGGTCACACAGAATTGGATACAACTGAAGTGACTTAGCACGCACACATGAGATAGGAAAGGTTTGCGTGGAGCAAGCTTGGTTTAGAAATGGGATTGATCAGAAGTGTAGTTTTGTTTTTTGGTTTTTTTTTCCTTTTTTTTTAATTTTTTTACTTTACAATATTGTATTGGTTTTGCCATACATTGACATGAATCCGCCATGAGTGTACATGTGTAATTTTGAATATGTGGAGTTTGAGATGTTTATTAGGCATTAAGATGGAGATGTCACATAGGCAGTTCAATATACAGTTGAATGTACAGAGAAAGAGATAGTTAGCCTAAATAAATATATTTAGGAATCAGGATTATTAGAGCCATGAGAATGGCTGAGATCACCAAGAAATTAGGTGTAGGTAGAGATGTTGACCAAAGACTGAGTTCAGAGGCCCTGCAACATTAAGAGGTCAGAGAGAAGAGAATGGAACAGCAAAGACAACAGAGGAGAAATGGGTTTTCTTTGAAAACTAAAAGGATGTGATGTTATAGAAGCCAAGTTTAAAAAAAACAAAAACGGAGAGGGTGATAAACCATGTCAAACGGGGCAGATTGGTCAAGAAAGATAAGAACGGAGAATAGACTTTGGATACATAAATATGGCAAGATCATTGGTAATCTGATTAGGGTAGTTTTGGTAGCATAATGAGGAAGAAAAGCCTAATTAGGGTGGATTGAGGGAGGATTGGAGGAGAGGAATTATAGACAGACAACATACATGGCTATTTGGGAGAGTTTTATTGCAGTGAAGGACAAGAAATCAGGCAGTGGATAGGGGTAAGACTGTCAAAAGTAGTCTTTCTTTTGTTTTACTCTTTAAGGTGGGAGAAAGGAAAATATGCTTGCATATTGTCTGGAATGAATACATTAGAGAGCAAGAAATTAATGATGTAAAAGAAAGAAATTGTGGAAGTTCAGAATACCAAAGACAAAATATTTTAAAAACGATAAGAGAGAAAAGACAGATTGCATACAAAGGAACAGTTAAGCTGAAGAAGACTTTTTCAAAGCAACAAAAGGAGCAAAATAATACCTTCAAAGAGCTAAGAAAAAAAATAATGGTCAGCCTATAGCTGTATACTCAGCAAAACTATCTTTCAAGAATGACGGTAACATTGAAGATATTTTAGTTCATTTCAGTTGCTCAGTCGTGTTCGACTCTTTGTGACCCCATGAACCGCAGCACACCAGGACTCCCTACTGCTGATGCTGCTGCTAAGTCGCTTCAGTCGTGTCCAACTCTGTGCGACCCCATAGATGGTGGCCCACCAGGCTCCCCCGTCTCTGGGATTCTCCAGGCAAGAACACTGGAGTGGGTTGCCATTTCCTTCTCCAATGCAGGAAAATGAAAAGTGAGAGTGAAGTCGCTCAGTCTTGTCTGACTCTTCGCGACCCCATGGACTGACTTCAGCCTACCAGGCTCCTCCCTCCGTGGGATTTTCCAGGCAAGAGTACTGGAGTGGGTTGCCATTGCCTTCCTGTCCATCACCAACTCCCGCAGTCAACCCAAACCCATGTCCATTGAGTCAGTGATGCCATCCAACCATCTCATCCTCTGTGATACATCCTCCTGCCCTCAACCTTTCCCAGCATCAGGGTGTTTTCAAATGAGTCAGCTCTTCGCATCAGGTGGCCAAAGTATTGGAGTTTCAGCTTCAACATCAGTCCTTCCAATGAACACCCAAGACCGATCTCCTTTAGGATGGACTGGTTGGATCTCCTAGCAATCCAAGGGACTCTCAAGAGTCTTCTCCAACACAACAGTTCAAAAGCATCAATTCTTCGGAGCTCAGCTTTCTTTATAGTCCAAATTTCACATCCATACATGACTACTGGAAAAACCATAGCCTTGCCTGGACGGACCTTTGTTGACAAAGTAATGTCTCTGCTTTTTAATATGCTGTCTAGATTGGTCATAACTTTCCTTCCAAGGAGCAAGCATCTTTAATTTCATCGCTGCAGTCACCATCTGTAGTGATTTTGGAGCTCAGAAAAATAAAGTCTGCTACTGTTTCCACTGTTTCTCCATCTATTTCCCATGAAGTGATGGGACCAGATGCCATGATCTTAGTTTTCTGAATGTTGAGCTTTAAGCCAACTTTTTCACTCTCCTCTTTCACTTTCATCAAGACGCTCTTTAGTTCTTCTTCACTTTCTGCCGTAAGGGTGGTGTCATCTGCATATCTGAGGTTATTGATATTTCTCCTGGCAATCTTGATTCCAGCTTGTGCTTCCTCCAGCCCATTGTTTCTCATGATGTACTCTGCATATAAGTTAAATAAGCAGGGTGACAATATACAGCCTTGACGTACTACTTTTCCTATTTGGAACCAGTCTATTGTTCCATGTCCAGTTCTAACTGTTGCTTCCTGATCTGCATACAGGTTTCTCAAGAGGCAGTTCAGGTGGTCTGGTATTCCCATCTCTTTCAGAATTTTCCCACAGTTTATTGTGATCTACACAGTCAAAGGCTTTGGCATAGTCAATAAAGCAGAAATAGATGTTTTTCTGGAACTCTCTTGCTTTTTTAGATGATCCAGCGGATATTGGCAATTTGATCTCTGGTTCCTCTGCCTTTTCTAAAACCAGCTTAAACATCTGGAAGTTCACAGTTCATGTATTCCTGAAGCCTGGCCTTGGAGAATTTTGAGCATTACTTTACTAGCCTGTGAGATGAGTGCAATTGTGCAGTAGTTTGAGCATTCTTTGGCATTGCTTTTCTTTGGGATTGGAATGAAAACTGACCTTTTCCAGTCCTGTGGACACTGCTGAGTTTTCTAAATTTGCTGACATATTGAATGCAGCACTTTCACAGCAGAAGATATTTTAAGATAAGCAAAAACTAGAGTTTACAAGTAGACCTATATTAATACTAAAGGAGTGCTTACTTCTAGAGGGAAAAATGGTTCTGCAAAAATGTATGAGATGCAAGAATGAATGGTGAGCAAACAAAATTAATTGGTAAATGTGTAGGTAGGGCTTCCCTGGTGACTCAGACAGTAAAGAATTCCCCTGCAATGTGGGAGAGCTGGGTTCAATTCCTGGGTTGGGAAGATCCCCTGGAGGAGGGCATGGCAACCCACTCCAGTATTCTTGCCTGGAAAATCTCCATGGACAAAGGTGCCTGGCAGGCTATAGTTTGTGGTGTCACAAAGAGTTGGACATGACTGAGCGACTAACAGCATAGCACAGAACTTAAGAAACTTTGTACAAAATAATATAATATCCAATTTTTTGAGGTATAACTGTATATAAGTAAAATACAGAGGAATAATCAGACTGGGATGATTATTGAATAATCTAAGGTTCTTATATTTCCTGGGTTGACTTTAGACTTGGTTAGTAAGTACACAGTCAATTTTCAAGAATAATTTGTTCTAAAAATTACTGGTTTAGTAGATATCTCTAAACCAGTAAAGGGGGAAAACAATATAAGTTAACAAACAAAAACTGATCGATTTTTAAAGGACAAGAATTGGAAGTGTTGATACAAAGTGGAACAGGAAATACAAAAACGAAGAAGGTTGAAACAAAAGTAAATATAACAATACATTAAATGTATTAATCTCACCAATTAGAATACAGAGATTGTCAGATCAAATTAAAATATAAACATACAAATTGGAGCTGTGTTCTTTACAGAAGTTACAAAAACATAAGGAAAATGGAAGTTTGAAAGTGAAGGGATACAGAAAATACTGTATTCCTATGCATCTTCCCAGAGATACTTTATGTATACATAAGAAAATATATATATTGTTCTTACTTCTTATATGAATTATAGAATATTGTATATAATTTTTATAATTTTATAATGTTTTATTTCTTTTTTTCATTTAACAAAGCCTCTAGTGATCATTCACTATCACTAGAGACTTTCTCCTCTTTATATGGAAATACAGTATTCTACTGTGCAAATATACTATAATATTTTTAACCAGTCATTATTGATGGACATTAAAGTTGTTTCTAATTAAAAGGACATTTAAAGTCGAGTGTTGCCATCCAGAGAAATACTGAAAAAATTTTATTGAGTATGATAGCACATTTAGACTGTTGGATGCACATAAAATATTTAATGTGTAAATAGGAATTTTTCCTTTGTAAAAATGACCATGCTGATCAATTTCATGTAGATGTGTGCTTATATTTCAGAAAATAACATTTTATATTAGTCTACTTTTCTCTCTTTTTCAAGGAATATGGTGGTGTTACCTAGAATACAGCAAACTTCAGGAACAGCCAGGTTCTCAGTTAAATGTATATACCATCGGGATTCAGACTGACATAAGCATGTACTTCCGCCTGAAACAAACATGGTTCGCACTTAGTGAGTGGATTTTAAAAACTTGCTTCGTTAAAATTGTAATAACAAGAAAGCATCTTTTTGTCTAAAGAAAACTTGGGTTGGTATAACTTTTTAAATACATCTATTGCTAACATCATTAAAATAAGTGTCTATAATACTAGTAGCCATAGTAAATGGAAAGTCATTGAGGGGAATTTATTATATAATCTAAGAAAATGTTACTATACAATGATCTCAAGCTATTTTCCTTCAACTTAACATGAGTTGGATATAGACATTAATATCTAAGAAAGGTATTTAAAAGGAAAAAATGCTTGATATTTCAAACTTGCATTTAAAAAAAGGAAAAAAAACTGAAGCAACAAGTTTTTCATGACAGGACTTTTAAACCACTGGTTATAGAATTGGAATAATAAGTAATTTTTACAAATTTACATTTTTTAGTGTTTATTTAGATTAAGTTAGTTAAGGGTAATATTAACAGAATTTTGAAAGGTAGATGATTTCAGAGGTGGCTTCAATAGTTTTTGTTATGCTATTCCTTGTTCTTTACAGAGATTCATGTTCTTTAATGAAGATTTTTTAAATGATCTCTAATTACATGGTGCTTTAAAAAAATTTCATCTTCCTATATTGTTGAAGTTAGAGAGCCAGACAAGACAAGTTTGAGGAAGCCTGGTAAGGAGCCCAGACAGCCTCAGAGGAGGGCAATATCTTGGAGAGCATCATGATTCCAGAATGGATCCCTTAACATAATCTGAAAACTTAATTTTGCCACTTCACCCAGAAGTCATTTGGGTGGCTTTCAGAGACAGGCTCACAGCATGTCACCAGAGTGTCATTGTATCTGTTTACACTATTAGGATACTCTCTCAGAATGCAGACATATCCCACCTAGGACACTGCTTTCCTGGGCTCAGTGCACATGGGGAATAACATTACTAATGAGAAAGTTTTTTTAGCAGAGACCCTTGGATAGTCTTGAGAGGTGTTTTCTTCAGACTCATGTCTAGCTTGATGACCTACCCTGGCTGCACAGAAGCCCCCACAAGATTCCTGTGTCTGACATATTCAGTGTTTCTCTGTTCCTTGGATAGTGCTAGCTCAAAATGCCAAATTCTTGCTCTTTTGGTTCCCATTTCTAGCTCTCATGCAGCTAATTCCCTTCAATAATGTAACACATTATTTTTTTCAAATATGTTTCAGAAGAACTTCATTGATAGCCATTTCTTTCTTTCTTTTTTTTTTTTGACTATAAAAATCAAGCATCTTGGGACTTATATCCTCATCCCTTTTCCTGAATTTGAGTGATTCTATATCCCTCAGTAGTCACCATACTGTTACCTATCATTTCTGAAGATGACAAATCTCATCCATTATGTATTGAAACCTCTAGTTTTACTCTCAGATGGATGTTAGTTACAGGTTCTACGGTCATCCCGCTGCTGTCTTTTAAGGATCTTCGACACAAAATCATTGAGATGATTAGAATCTGCCATTGGAAAAGTTAAGAGAGGTACTTTGAGGAAAATGCAGAGCTTGCTTTTATTTTCAAGTCTAGGAATACTTAACTTTCCTCAAATGAGTGTTAACTTTCATAATCCATTATGAAATAATATCAGACATTATTTGCTCTGTGTTTATAATTCTCAGCACCAGTGACAAGGGTATACATGTAAAATCATACTTATTGACAGAAACACGAAAAATATGTGTAGTAATGCACATAAAAATTATCATTTTATGAGTCTTGGATTATATTAGAAGGTGGTTCTATTCTCATTTCTATTAATTATCCCAGCCTCCTTGATAAAGTTAGATTTATACCAGCTTCTCTGTAGGGTCTCAAAAAATATGTTTCTATTGTTTGCTCTTACTTAAACAAAAGGAGGGAATATATAAATCCAAAAGACTGCTAAATTTCTTTAATATAGCCATTTAAAATAATATAATTTTGTAAAAGTACAAATTTAATATGCAATGTTCTTTTTCAATGCAATTTCGGAACATAAAGTGACTGATACAGTTTATATTCTTAAGTTTATCCAAAGAAGATAATGATTTTAGCTTAATATGGCTACATTCTGCAGTTTCGGGCTCAGTGTTGCTTTAAAAGAATCAGTTATACATAAAAACATAAATACACAGTTGCAATAAAAGAAGATGTAGCAGGGAGAAATTACATTACTGAGAAACCTCCCACATCTCTGGGTTAACCAGTTTCTCCTCACTTGGAGATACTAACTGAAGTATGATAAACATCTGACTCTTAGTGCTATAACAATAGAATAAACTAATGAGTGTCCTCTGATTGGAAGTGTTCAGACATGAGCAGAATAACTAGCAGGAATGTTATAGAGTAGGTCCTTTCATGGGTAGGAATTTAGCTTTTCATTAAGTTTCTTTCATGATTTCAGAATCTGCTATTAGCCATACTAATTCCTTAATTTAGACTCCATGTCTTTTCACTTTTTAACATCTCTGAGGTCAGGATCCATTTTATAATCAATAGACAGACATTTAACAAAGGATTTTTTACTTTTCCTCAAAGGTTATTACTAAATTAAAGGTATGTCATAGAATTGAGGAAATATAATAATTAGGGCTGTTTGGCTTCAAGTAAAAACAAACAAAGCTGGAGGCAAGGCAGAGGCATTTATTCTAAGAACAGAGAAGTGTCTCACCAAACTCAAAATAGCAGAAGAGCAGCTGGACTTCCAAGTGGACCTGGATCTAGGAAACAAAAAGCCAAAATGGAGCCAAGGTTTCCTCTACTTGCTCTCTTTCTGTACACTTGTACACTTTATTCTTTCTTCGCAGGTTCACTTACTTTACATAAATGTGGTTTTGACACAGTTAATGTGTATAACTCTTAGTTCAAGAGGCATACAAACGTCAATTCAAAACTAAACTAGACCTAAAGGAGTGGATTGAGGGGTGAGAGAGAGACTCGGGAGGGAGGGGTTATATGTATGCTTACAGTGATTCACGATGTTGTACAGCAGGAAAAAAAAACTGCAGCTGCTGCTGCTAAATTCTAATTCTGAAACTTTTATTACACAGCTTGGGTTGGCATTACACTCTGATTTTATCAAGGCAGTCATGATGGGTGGGGTCACAAACTAAAAATGTGGTATCCCAGAGCCCTACCCTGTCCATCAGCAAGATCAATTAAGAGGCATTGTGAGCCTGGCAGCAGCTCAAAAACTTTCTTCTGTAATGATTCTCTTACTCAAAGAAGTTTACAAGTGAAAACATCTAAAACAGAGTTGTCTAAAGCAGCCCTTCCTTTTCTTCTCTGCCTATCTTCTCATTTCTACAAGTGGTGTGAAATGTTTCCATAGATAAAATAAGCCTGTCCAACACAGTTGTTTAAAGTCTAGCTAAAAGTTTTAATCCAGAATTTTTTTTTAAAGCATTTCTGAGAGATTTTAAAAGTGAATTTCTAAAACTGGCATTTTTGGAGAGGTAGCACTGCTTAAATTATGAAGTGTCAGAGCTGGCAGAAATCATCATGAAGATCAGTCTAATGTTTGCAGAGAAATTTGCTCTTTGGATTGATTTGCATCGCACACTAATATTTTTTTCCTGTTTAAAGTGATAATACTCTGCCTCCTTGAACTGTTCATCATCCTCATGCTGATCTTCCTCAGGAACCGAATCCGTATTTCCATCGCCCTGCTGAAGGAGGGGAGCAAGTAAGGCCTTGATGGAGAGACTCACATAATGTATATCCGTCATTCATATCAGTCACTGCTTATTTGTAGATGCCCCAGACTCTTTGCCCTTTAAGACGGCTTGTTAAATCTGCTTTCCATTCAAGAAAACTTGTTCAAGTTCAGACTTTGCCACATATTAAAAAGTTCACACTAACAAGTCCTTCAAAATCCCCAAACATCAATTATGTTAGAGCAAAGTAAAGCTAAAACCTGTGTAGTCTGTGCACTAGCACTTTTTTAAAACACCAAATATATGTTAGGAGGATGGCTTATGTGAAAGTAAGTGATAAAGTGCTAATAAAAGTTAGTTATATTATATGTTGTATGACTCCCATACTGAATTGTATGTTAATAGTGATGGTTGAGATCATTTGTAGAACTGTAAAACACTGTAATTCTATAAAGTCAATTATGTGCTCTGCTAGTTTTGTATAAGTAACAAAATTTGCCAGTAGACAGAGTAGTTGGTCTTAGCAGCACCAGACTATAGGTTTTTGTATCTACAGCTCTCAATTCAGGAACATTGTATACCCAGAGTCATTTTTATTTTAAAATATTACAAAATAAACACAATTTTTCATAAAATTCACGCTATGATGTAATAATAACACCTACAGTTTCTAAACTATTCCAAAAGGTCACTTGAAGATAATACATTAAACTTTTGAATAATGCGTGGAAACAACAAAGTAAGTATTACTAAAAGCCAACAGATCATGTTCTTTGTTAAGAACAATGGAAATTGGGTTGTTAATGACCAAGGACCAAATTTTTTTAAATAGTCTTTAAGGATTGTTTTAACAAAATCGTCATCTATAATAATAATAGTGCCACCTAGAGCCAGTGTTTGAAATAGTTAACAAGCAGTTTGCTAAATTAAATCTGTCCTTCCCACAATAACTGAAGCCCTATCATTAACCACTGAAAGCTACTGATTTGCTGGGTTATTCCTTAAATGATATGATATTGTACAATTCACTTATCCAACTGCTATGCCTCTAAATGTGTGTGTGTGTGTGTGTGTGTGCATGTGTGTGTTAAAGGGCAGTTACTACTGTGACAGATTAATTTTTTTTTTCAAAGGAAAATAAGAGCTGGAATAAACTGATGTGAGAATACAGGGTAGTCATCATAGGGATTCCCAGTATTTCACTCACATCAGTGTCTGGAGGAAAGAGAGAATAGCATAGTCTAAATAGTGAGGTGGAGAAGGTACAAATAAAAAAACGAATCTAAAATGTATCAGTGTGGGAATTCCCTAGTGGTCCAGTGGTTAGGGCTCTGGGCTTCCACTGTAGCAGGCAAGGGTTCCATCAGCCAGTCCAGGAACTAAGATTATGCATGCCCCATGGCGTGACTAAAGAAAAAAATGTGTCAGTGCATTAGGAGTAGAAATAGTTCTCTTGTAGTTCTCAGTGGCTATATCAAACAACATAGAGTTAATTTAGTGTCATATGCTAAAAAATTATTCAAAAGTAGTTAGTAATAGGGTAAATAGTATGTGAATATTTTAGAAAGCATATCTTAGGAGGAAACATCAAAATAATTATTTATCCTGGAAAATGAAAGAGTTACTTGAAGGATTGCTATATGGAAGAGGTGATCATTTCTTCTCCAGAAGGTAGTGGATGTGAGTTACATGCAGGAGAAGAACTTCCTAATACTTTGGTTGTTAACAAAATAAGCTCGTCATATGAGACTAAGGAACATGTTCTGAAGACAGTTCAGAAGGGATTCTTGAATTAGAGATAGGTTCTCACATTTGATCAGATGATTGTCAAGATCCTCTGCAATTTTAAATGTCTAAACAAAAGGGGAAAATACCATGATTATAATGCGTGAAGTCTTTCTGAGTTAGACAGAAATAACCGAAGAGGAGAAGGTTTGGAGAACTTTTGGTAGGAATCAAACGTGAGCACTGAAAGAATGCTATTGACTTAAGAAATAAATAAAAATTAAAACCAACTATGAATACACTAGCAAAAAAGAATCAATGGTTATTACCACTGTTCTTTGAATGAATTCCATCTAGTTCTAACAGATGAAATTTTAATTGAAAAATTATAACTGTATCATTTTGAATTTCAACTATTTGTTTTATTTCAGAGCCATTGGATACATCCCCAGTACTTTAATTTATCCAGCTTTAACTTTCTTTTTCCTCTCAGTCTGCATTTCCTACTGGGCTGTGGTAGCACTGTATCCTTTGGTAACTGACCTTTTTAAACCTCAGGTCCACACTCAGAAACTGGGAGTTTATATACCTTTCCATCCTGGAAAGACTAGAATCCTAAAGATATAATTGAAATGATGATGATGATGATGATGATAATGGTGATGACTGCTAAGCTCTAAAAATTTTGGTGAACCAATTGAATTTCCCCTCAAATAGGTCATATGGTAGATTTTGTTTTATTTTATCTTCACATATGGTACTTCTCCTTTGCAATACCTTAAAAAAAAACGTCTGTTTTATATTTTATTGCTTTTAAGGGGCCACTCAGTGTAGCGGACCCATGTTATATTACTCTGGGTCTTAAAATGAATGAATTATTAAAGGATTATAAGTTTTTTGAAATTAGTCTTTCAGTAAACTTTTGAGTTATTCACACATTATTTTCTTGTCCATTTATTTTCAATCTACCAGCAAATAATTTAACCTTAATAGAGTTCACTCAGTTACTTGGCTACATCAGGGACACCTATATACAAAGTCATAGCCCCACAGGGGCAATGTGAACATGAAAATAAAACCTGTGACCCAGTGGTAAGTAAAAGAAACTTTTATTTACTTTAATACAGAACTCTACTACATTTCATCCAACAGTTGTTGTAGGAATAATCCTGTAATAGAGACCCTGTGCATTGATGAGGATCACTGTAGAGAAGGGGGGAGTGAGTCAGATGTTAGCTGAAGAGCACTGAAAACAGTGGGCAGAATAGAGAGAAAACATTGCTATTGCCTGAGCTCACTTTTCGTGTCATATACCTAAGAAGCGTGTATAGTCAACAACCACACTAACCAATGTAAAATTATAGTGGATGCAGACTAATGAACATTTGATGGTAAAATGAGATGCTTTTCCAGAACTCATAAAAGAACTGTATAAAGTGATGTTATAGAAAATAGAAATAACAGCAGAAGCTAATAGAAGAAGAGCAGGACAAGCAGTTGGGGGCTACACAAGAGAAGGCAGGGAAGGCATTATCTTGGAATAGTATTATTATATTATCCTTGTTGGTTTCTTTTTTCTGAGTGCAGGGTTTTAATACAACTGGAATTGCCAAAGCTTGCCCTGGGGCTCAGTGTCATTTTGCTTTCTATGGCGGAAAGAGCCTATATCATCAATACATCACTACTTTCCAGTTACTCAATCTATTCGTTTTTCTCTGGCTTATAAACTTTGTCATTGCATTGGGTCAGTGTGCCCTTGCTGGTGCCTTTGCTTCTTATTATTGGGCCTTGAAAAAACCTGATGACATCCCACCCTATCCACTTTTTACTGCATTTGGACGAGCCATAAGGTAAGTTTCACATTGAACACTACACCTATCTTCCCAGTTATGTTTAGTGTGCTTGTAATATAAGTGGTGAAGTACTTGAGGTCAAAGGTATGATTCAAGATTCATGAATGTCCATTGGCTTTGTCTGGTTTTATAGCCATAATTTTATTTTTAACCCCTACCCAGATCAATCCTTCTAAAGGTTACTGAAGCGAAGAGGTAGGGGAGGGCACTAAATTAAAGATTAAGGATGAACTTGTCTCTCTCTCTTCATTGCTCAGCTCAAACATAAAATCAATATAAAATGAAAGGCTATCGGTATCATTTTTGTAGATGAAGTTCAAAATGGGTGTATATGGTTTAAAAGCCTCTATGGAGACCTTTGTCAATCTGAATAAGAGAGTAGAAGTTCTTTTCTATCAACCCTTTTTACCAATAAAAATTAACTAACATCCTTTTAGTTCTTAGTAAAAACATTTTAACCTTTATTCTCATTTTATCTTTGTCCAGATATCACACAGGATCCCTAGCATTTGGATCTTTAATTCTTGCAATAATTCAGATGTTCAGATTAATCCTAGAATACTTGGACAAACGTCTTCAAAGTAAGATTCTAGAATTCATCTTTTCTCAGACTTCCTGACTTCTGTGAATAGAGTAGACTGGATCAGGGCTTGGGGGAACATAATGACTGTAACTTGGATATGCAGTAATAGGGATGGATGTGGTCAGATTGGGGAGATGTTTAGAAGGAAAAGCCAACAGGACTTGTTGAAGGATTGAATATGGTGGGGGTGGGGATAGGAACAGTGGTAAAGAAAAGAGAAAAAGTGTGTGATACTGAAAGCCGCTCAGTTGTGTCCGACTCTTTGTGACCCCGTGGACTGTAGCCCACCAGTCTCCTCTGTCCATGGGATTCTCCAGGCAAGAATACTGGAGTGGGTTGCCATTTCCTTCTCCAAAAGTGTGTGATATTACTTACTAAATTATGGAAGCCAGGAGAAACACAATTCAAAGAAAAAATTAAAATTTGTGTTTTTGACCTGTTAATATTGAGAAGCATGGTGGGGATGTCAGGCAGTTCTAAGTCTAGAGTTCAAGACAGGGAACGCTTAAAATATAAATTGTGGATGTCATTTGTTCATACATGACACACAGTTTACAAAACCATAAGCTGTTTGGAATGTACTTTAAAAGATTTTATTATTAATTATCAAAATAATCCTGAAACAGAACAACCAAGTTGGAAAACATACAGTTCCTGATTTCAAAACTAAATACAAAGCTACAGTAATCAATACAGTGTGGCACTGGTATAACGACAGACATAGATCTGAGATAGACTAGAGAGCCCTAAAATAAATGCTCACAAAAAGACTATTCAATATGGGAGAGTTTCTTTCAACTAATGTAACAAAGAAAACTGGATATCTACATGCAAATGAATGAACCCTTGCCTTATGCCATATACATGAATTAACTCAAAATGGATCAAAGACAAACATAAAAGCTAAAATTATAGAAGTCTTAGAAGAAAGCATAGGAATAAATCTTCTTAACACTGGATTTAATGATGATTTCTTAGATATGATACTAAAAACACAGGGAACAAAAGAAAAAAACAGATAAATTACACTTCATCAATATTTTTAAAATGCTTGTACATCAGAGGACACAATCAAGAAAGTAAAAAGACAACCCACAGAATGGGAGAAAATACTTGCAAGTCATATACCAGATAAGCAACTAATATTTAGAATATATAAATAACTCCTACAACTCAAAAATAAACAATCTAATTCAATATGGACAAATGATTTTTTAAGTAAATTTTTTTCAGCTTTAGGTATAATTGACAAATAAAATTGTATTTTTAAAGTGTACAAATGATGATTTAATGCATATATACATTGTGAAAGGATCCCCACATTTAAGGTGGGACATTTTTTCCCTTTTTTCATGAGAATGCTTAGGTTCTACTTTCCTAGCAAATTTCAATATACAATACAGTATTATCAACTGTAGTCATGTTTTACATTATATCCTAAAACCTTATTCATCTTATAGCTAAAAGCTTACCAGCCTCTCCCAATTTCTTCCATGCCCAGCATGTGATAACCACCATTCTATTCAGTTTATATGCATTACAATTTTTCCCCATGTATAAGCAATACCATCCTTATACATGCATGCATGCATATTTGTTTTTGTCCGGCTTACCTCTCTTAGCATAATGCCCTTCAGGTTCATCCATGTTATTGCAAAGGTAAGATTTCTTTCTTTTTATGGCTGAATAATATTCCATCGTGTATATATACTATACTTTATTGATTGATGTACCTAATAACACTTAGGTTGTTTCCATACATTGGATACTATAAATAATGCTGCAGTGAACCCTGGAGTACAATTATCTCTTCAAGATAGTGATTTTGTTTCCTTCAGTTATATATACAGAATTAGAATTGCTGGATCATATGGTAGTCCTATTTTTAATTTCTTAAGGGACTTCCATACTGTTTTCCATAGTGGATGCATCAATTAACATTCGTACCAACAGTGTACAAGGGTTCCCTTTTCTCTACATTCTTACCAATACTTGTTATCTCTTGTATTTTTGATAACAGATATGTGAACAGGTATGAGGTGATATCTCATTGAGGTTTTGATTTGCATATCTCTGATATAAGTAATGTTGAACACCTTTTCATGCACCTATTGGCCATTTGTATGTAGTCTTTGAAACATCTATTCTTGTTCTTTAAACATTTTTAATTGGGTTATTTGTTTTTTGCTGTTGAATTCTATAAAGCCCTTGTGTATTTTGAATATTAACACTTTATCACATGTGGTTTGCAAATATTTTCTCCCATTCAGTAGATTGCCTTTTCATTTTGTTGATGGTTTTCTTGCTGTGCAGAAGCTTTTTAGTTTAATGTAGCCTACTTGTTTAGTTTTGCTTTTGTTGCATTTGCCTTTTTTGGGTGTAAAATCCAAAAAGTCATTGCCAAGGCCAATGTCAAGGAACTTACCACTATAAAATCTTGTAGGATTTTATGGTTTCAGGTTTTACTGTGTGGTGTAAGATAAGGATCTAATTTCATTCTTTTGCATGTGGTTATCTGGTTTTCCTAACACCATTTATTAAAGAAACTGTCTTTTCACCATTGTATATTCTTGACTTCTTTGTCAAAAATTAACCATAGATGCATGGGCTATTTCTGGGCTCTCTATTTTTTATGCCAGTACCAGACTGTTTTGATTACTTTAACTGTTTAAAAGAGTTTGAAACCAGAAAGTATAAGGCCTTTAGCTTTGTTACTCTTTCTTAATTGCTTTGGTTATTTGGATCTCTTGTTATACAAATTTTAGGATTGCTTTTCCTATTTCTGTAAAAAACGGCATTGAAATTTTGATAGGGATTGCATGAAAGTTTTAGATTGCTTTGGGTACTATGTACATTTTGTGCAGTGTGGTGCTTAGTCACTCAGTCAGGTCCGACTCTTTGTGACCCCATGGACTGTAGCCCACCAAGTTCCTCTGTCCATGGGGATTCTCCAGACAAGAATACTGGAGTGGGTTGCCATGCCCTCCTCCAGGGGATCTTCCCAACCCAGGGATCGAACCCAGGTCTCCCTCACTGCAGGCAGATTCTTTACTGTCTGAGCCACCAGGGAAGCCCAAGAATTACATTTTAAATGTACATTAAATTACATTTAAAATTACATTTTAACAATATTAACTCTTTCAATCCATGAACATGAAATATTTTCAATTTATTTGTTTCTTCACTCTTTTTTGTCAATAGCTCACAATTTTTAATACACAATTATTTCTCTTCTTCATTTATATTTATTTCTAGTTATTTTATTGTTTTGATGTGATTGTAAATGAAATTGTACTCAATTTCTATTTCCAATAATTAGTTGTTGATGTACAGAAAAACAACAGATTTTTGTATATTGATTACCTGAAACTCTAATGATTTCCTGTATTAGCTTTAATTGTTTTTTTTTGGTGGAGACTGTAGCGTTTTCTTATGTAATATCATGTGATCTACAATTAGAGACAATCTTCTTCCTTTCTGATTTGAATACCTTTTATTTCTTTTACTTGCCTAATTGCTCTGGCTGAGACTTCAAGTGCTAAACTGAAAAAATGTAGCATTAGTGGGCAACCTTGTCTTGTACCTATTATTGGAGAAAAAGCTTTCAGCTTTTTACCATTGAATATGATGTTAGCTGTGGGCTTGTAAGAAATGGTCTTGGTTATGTTCAAGCCTTCTATAACCAATTTACTGAGAGATTTTATTACTAAAGGAAGTTGAGTTTTGTCAAGTAATTTTTCTGCATCTATTGAGATAATTCACTTTCACTTTTCACATTCATGCATTGGAGAAGGAAATGGCAACCCACTCCAGTATTCTTGCCTGGAGAATCCCAGGGACGGGGGAGCCTGGTGGGCTGCCGTCTATGGGGTCGCACAGAGTCGGACACAACTGAAGCGACTTAGCAGCAGCAGCATTGAGATAATCACATGATTTTTTACCTTCATTTTGTTAATGTGGATCATATTTATTAATTTGCATATGTTGAACCATCCTTGCATCCTGGAATAAATCCTACTTGATTTTAGCTTGTGATTCTTTTAATTTCCTATTGAATTCAATTTGCTAATATTTTGTTGAAGATCTTTGCATTTATATTTACCAGGGATCCTGGCCTATAATTTTCTTTTCTTGCAGTGTCCTTGTGTGGGTTTGGTATCAGGGCCATGCTGGCCTCATAAAATGAGTTTATAAATGTTTTCTCCACTTCTGTTGTTTGAGAGTTTGAGAAGAGTTATATTTATATTAATTCTTCTTTGAATGTTTGGTAAAATTTCACCAGTGAAGCCATTTTATCCTGGACTTTGCTTTGTTGGGAGGTTTTAGATTACTGATTCAAAATCTTTACTAGAAATTGATCTGTTCAGATTTTCTATTCCTTCATGATTCAGTTCAGCAAGTTATATGTTTCTAGGAATTTATTCACTACTTCTATGTAGTCACATTGGTTGGTGTAAAATAGTAGTCATATGTAGTCATAGTAGTCAGTTATGATCCTTTATGTGCGTTATCAGTCGTAATGTTTCCTGTTTCATTTCTGAATTTATTAATATTTAAGTCTTTTCTCTTTTTTTATCAATTGGTCTAGTGAAAGATTTATCAATTTTATGTTTGAAAAAAACAGCTGCTATTTTCATACATCTTTTTGATTGTTTTTTCAGTCTATTTCATTTATTTCCAGTCTGAGCTTTACTATTTCCTTTCTTATACTAACTTTGTACTTAGTTTCTTCTTTTTTTCTAATTCCTTGAGGTGTGAAGTTAGTTTGTCTGAGATCTTTTTTAATAACATAGGTGTTTATTGCTGTGAACTTACCTCTTAGAACTGCTTTGCTGCATTCCGTATGTTTTGATGTGTTGTGTTTCTATTTTCCTTTGTTTCAAGTTGCTCTTTGATTTCACTTTTGATTTATTCTTTCACCTCTTGATTATTCAGTGGCATGTTGTTTAATCTCCACACATTAGTGAATTTTCTGGTTTTTTCTTATAATTGACCTCTAGTTTCATACTATTGTCTTTAGAAAAGAGGCTTGATATGATTTCAGACGTCTTGCATTTATTAATACTTGTTTTGTGACCTAACATGATCTATCCTGGAGAATGCTCCATGTATACTTGAGAAGAATGTGTATTCTGCTGTGGTTGGATGGAAAGTACTATAAATGTTAAGTCCATCTTAACATTTGTTAATATGTACTTAAGTCCAATGCTTCCTTTTTGATTTTCTATCTGGACAACCCATTGTTAAAAAGGGAATTTTGAAATCCTGTGGTATTATTATATTGCTAAATATTTCTTTCTCCATACCTATTTATATCTACTTTATATATTTAGGTGCTCCAATGTTAGGTGCATAAATATTTATAGTTTCTATATACTCTTGATAAATAGACCCTTTTTTCATTGTGTAATGAGCTTTGTATCACAACAAACTGTAGAAAATTCTTAAAGAGATGGAAATACCAGACCACCTGAACTGCCTCTTGAGAAATCTGTATGCAGGTCAGGAAGCAACAGTTACATCTGGACATGAAACAATAGACTGGTTCCAAATAGGGAAAGGAGTACATCAAGGCTGTATGTTGTCACCCTGCTTATTTAACTTATATGCAGAGTACGTCATGAGAATGCTGGGCTGGAGGAAGCACAAGCTGAATCAAGATTGCTGGAAGAAATATCACTAACCTCAGATATGCAGATGACACCACCCTTATGGCAGAAAGTGAAGAGGAACTAAAGAGCCTCTTAATGAAAGTGAAAGAGGAGAGTGAAAAAGATGGCTTAAAGCTCAACATTCAGAAAACTAAGATCATGGCATCTGGTCCCATCACTTAGTGGAAAATAGATGGGAAAACAATGGAAACAGTGACAGAATTTATTTTGGGGGGCTCCAGAATCACTGCAGATGGTGACTGCAGCCATGAAATTAAAAGACGCTTACTCTTTGGAAGAAAAGTTATGACCAACCTAGACAGCATATTAAAAAGCAGAGACATTACTTTGCCAACAAAGGTCCATCTAGTCAAAGCTATGGTTTTTCCAGTAGTCATGTATGGATGTGAGAGTTGGACTATAAAGAAAGGTGAGCTTTGAAGAATTGATGCTTTTGAATTGTGGTGTTGGAGAAGGCTCTTGAGAGTCCCTTGAACTGCAAGGAGATCCAACCAGTGCATTCTAAAGGAGATCAGTCCTGAATATTCATTGGAAGGACTGATGGTGAAGCTGAAACTCCAATACTTTGGCCACCTGATGCAAAGAACTGACTCATTGGAAAAGACCCCGATGCTGGGAAAGATTGAAGGCAGGAGGAGAAGGGGATGACTGAGGATGAGATGGTTGGATGTCATCACCGACTCAATGGACATGAGTTTGAGCAAGCTTGGGGAGTTGGTGATGGACAGGGAGGCCTGGTGTGCTGCAGTCCATGGGGTCGCAGAGAGTCAGACATGACTAAGAGACTGAACTAAACTGAACTGAACTGAACTGAATGAGCTTTGTGCCTTGTTTCAGCTTTTAAAGTCTATTTTGACTGATACAAATATAGGTACACCTGATTTCTTTTGGCTTCCATTTTCATGGAAAAATATTTTTCTAATCTTTCACTATTGGTCTAAGTATGTCTTTAAAGGTGAAATGAGGCTCCTGTAGGTAGCATATACTTGAATCTTTTTAAACATTTTCATTCAGCCACGCTGTCTTTTGATTGGAAAATTTAGTTCATTTACATAGTTGTAATTATTGCAAGTTATAGACTTACTTATTTCTGTCTTGTTAACTGTTTTCTGGCTGTTTCACAGTCTTTTGTTTTTTCTTCTCTTTGTGATTTTATCATTTTATATAATGGTATCTTTTGATTCCTTTCTTGTATCTACTATAGGGTTTTGCTCTGTGGTTATTGTGAGGCTTATGTAAAATATCCTATAATAACTAAAGGAGAAGGAAATAGCAACCCACTCCAGAATTCTTGCCTGGAAAATTCCATGGACAGAGGAACCTGGAGGGCTACAGTCCATGGGATTAGAGAGAGTCAGCCACGACTGAGCACATCAACAGCACAATAACTAAATACCTTATAGTTAAAATATCTTATAGCTGATAACAAGTGAATTAGTAATGCATACAAAACTCTGCATTTTTATATCCCCTATGCACATATATTTTATGCTACAATGTTTTTGATATCACAATTTACATCTTTTTATGTTGTGGATCCATTAAGTTACGTAGTTATACAGAAAAAAGTCCTTTTAATACTTTGCCTTTAACCTTTATACTATAGTTTTAAGTGATTTACCTACTACCATTAAAATTTTAGAGCATTTTGAATTTAAGTGTATATTTACCTTTACTGTGAGTTTTATGCTTTAATATATTTTCATGTTACTAATTAGCATCCTTTTCTTTCAGCTTAAAGAACTCCCTTTAATATTTCTTGTAAGGCTGGTCTACTGGTGATGAACTCTTAGCTTTTGTTTGTCTGGAAAACTCTTACCTCTCCTTCAATATTGAAGGATAGCTTTGCCACATAGATAGTTTCTTGGTTGGCAGATTTCCCTTTCAACACTTTTAATATATTATTCGATTTCATTCTGTCCTGCAAAGTTTCTGCTGAAAAATATGCTTATATTCTTATGGGGATTTCCTTGTATATAAGAAGTTCCTTCTCTACTGCTGCCTTTACCTGACTTTTGACTTTTGAAAGTTAACTTTAACAATTAACAATGTGGATCTCTTTAGATTGGTATTCTTTGGACTTTCTGGATCTGGATGTCTGTTTTTCCAGGCTAGGGAAATTTTCAGTCATTATTTCTTTATATATATTTTCTGCCCCTTTTTGTTCTCTCTTCTCTTTCTGGGACCTCTGTAATATATATAATGGTCTGCTTGATGGTGTCACATTAGTCTGTATAACTTCATGCTTTCTCTAACTGGATAAACCCCACTGCATTGTCTTTGAATTCATTGATCTTTTCTTTCACTAGATCTAGTCTGCTGTTGAATTCCTTTATTTAATTTTTCAGTCCAATTATTATAATTTTGAGCTCTATAAATTCTGTTTGATATTTAGAAATTTTCTATCTCTTTATTGAAATTCTCATTTTGTTCATGCATTGCTCCCTGACCATGGTAAGCATCTTTATGGCCATTATTTTGAATTCTGTGTTGGGTAAATAAGTGATCTCTGTTTCATAAATGTTAGTTTTGGAAATATATCTTGTTTGTTTATTTGGAACATATTCCTTTGTTTCTTCATTTTTTTCCTTGACTCTCTGTATTCATTTCTGTGCATTAGATAAAGCAGCCATCTTTCCCAATTTGACAGACTAGTCTCATGTAGGAGATGAGCTTCATTAATCAGCCCAGCCCAAGCTTCTTATTCTCTCAAATCTTTGTGATTGTCCTAGCCATCATAGTTAAGCAGCTCTTGGTAGTTGAAGGTGTAACTAGACCTGTCAGTGTCCCAAAGGGAAGGGTCACAATCAGAACCTAGACAAGGCTGATTAGAAGCTAAACCCTCAGACATCAGCTGGAAAAGTATATAGTTAAGCCCCTTTCAGGGAGAAACTAGGAGGGAAGTTTTTTCCTGCTTCCTCAGCACTCAGCCAGGATATATAGTCATGGTAGTGGTTAGTGGTGGTAGGGCACTCCTTTACCATTTAAAAACTGATTCTTAGTTTTCTATAGTCCTGTGAGACTCATAAGTACAAGCCCTATCAGAGCCACACAAAGCTGGGTCACCAGGCATGTGTACAAGCTCCTTCCAAAGAGAAGTTGGTGACCTCCTCCCCCTAGCTCCTCGTAGGACCACAGGTAGATCTAGAGTGTGCAAACTAGAAATTCAACTTTTAGGCAGGGTGTTGTAAAGTATGAACTCAGTCCCTTCCCAGGAAAAGACTGGAAGATGAGCGTTTTTGCTTGCTCTCTCTTTGCTAATCTCTGGGGGTAGAGTGATTTGCTATAGTTGTTTTTTATAGTTCCATAGAACTTGTGGGCATAAGCCCCTTTGGCTTCAGAGCTAAGTGTTTTGGGGGTCTGTCTCTTGGGTGGGAATCTTGAAAGTTGGAATCCTTGATGTGCTGCTCAAAGCCTTTACTCCTCAGGGAGAAGCTGAGAGTTGGGGGTATTGTCCTGGTTGTATAGTGTTGTGCCAGGGGTAGGGTTTATGGTGAGTGCATCTCAGCCTTTCCTACAATTTCACTGTTAGATTTTTTTAGTTGCCTGATGTGAAGGAGTCACTCAGCTTGTTTCTGGATTTTTCTCAGAGGAAATTGCTCCAAGTGTAGTTATACATTTGGTGCATCTGTGGGAGGAGGGAAGTTCAGGAGCCTCCTTGTCACCATCTTTGTCCCTCCTGCAAATGATTTACATAGATGTCGCTCTGAAGAAAGTATATAAGTGGTGAATAAATATATGAAAGGATGCTTAATATTAGTCATTGTGGAAATGCAAATCAAAAGCATAATGAGCTACCACTTCATACCTAACAGAACAGCTACTATCAAAAAATGAAAAATAATATGTTTGTAGGTTGAGGATGAATTGGAACATCTGTGTATTGCTGGTAGGAATGTAAAATCATATTGCCACTGTGGAAAACAGTATGGTGATTCTTTAAAATGTTAAAAATATGATTGCCATATGATCCAGCATTTCCACTTCTAGATATATACTCATAATGGTTGAAAGCAGGAACTCAAATACCTGGGCACCAATATTCATAGCATTATTCACAGTAGCCAAAAGATAGAAACAACCCAAATTTCCATTAACAGATAAGAGAAAAAACAAAATTGTTTGTATGTGTGTATACACACACACACACACATATACACACACATACATACATACAACAGAATATTATTCAGCTCTAAAAATAAATGTAATAGATGAATCCTCATAACTTAATGTTAAGTTTGCTTAACTTAATGTTAAGCAAAACACAAAAGGTCAAATATTATAAGATTCTGCTTATATGATGTATCCAGAAGAGGCAAATTCATACAGACAGAAGTATGATAGGGATTACCAGGGACTTGGAGGAGGGGAGAATGAGGAGTTATTGTTTTAATGGGTACAGAGTTTCTATGAGATGATGAAAAGTTCTGGAAACTGATAGTGATGGCAGTTTCACAATACTGTGAATGTATTTAATGCTACTGAGTTGTACGCTTAAAAATGGTTAAAATGGTAAATTTTATATATATTTTACTACAGTTAAATCGAAAAGCCCACTTAAAATTTTACTATTATTTATTTTTATTCATAGAGTCTACAAATCATTAATAGGTTTAAATATTTCCTTCTCATAGAGGCACAGAGCAACATTTCTAAATTCCTAAAATGCTGCCTGAGATGCTGTTTCTGGTGTTTGGAAAAAGCAGTAAAGTTTTTGAACAGAAATGCCTATGTTATGGTAAGTAGATTATTTTTATTTACTAAACTTCTTTGCAAACCCAAACCCCATGTCTACATTTCCATCTCAAAAGCACTTGTACATCAAGCAGTTGAATTTATCACCATGTTGACATAAGAATTTGTGAATCCAATGCATGATTCAGGGCTATGCTTTCCTAGCTGACAGAGTAACTTAACTGTACTACATTATTACCTTCAATACCTTTATGAAGAGGGAAAATATTATTTCCCTTGTGTGTGTATACACTCAGTCATGTCTGACTCTTTGCGACCCCATGGACTGTAGCCCTCCAGGCTCCTCTGTCCGTGGAATACTCCAGTCAAGAATACTGGAGTGAGTTGCCATTTCCTCTTCCAGGGGATCTTACCAACGCAGAGATCAAAGCTGCATCTCCTGCATTGGCAGGCGGATTCTTTACCACTGCACCACCTGGGAAGCCCATTATTTCCCTTAGAAATATAAAAATGTGCTAGATTGAAAATAATATTATTTGTCTTTGACATACTTTCATGGGAGGGAAACTCAATTAGTCTAGATTTCACAATGAAAAAATATTCTTCTAATTCTGGGATTTACACATTTTTAAGGAAGGATCTGTTTCTTTTTATGATTCTTATTTTGAAATGTGTGGGAATTGATAATGTAACTGAATTTGTTACTTATTTCCAATGGGAATATTGAGGCTTCTAAAGAGAATTTTTTTTTAAATAGGGGATCCAAAGATATTGTTCTAAAATTTAGCAACTACAACCTTCTTAATACTTGATTATCACAGTGATATAGAGTCTGATGTGTGATTCAAATAGTTATAGATATTCAAAGAGTCATTTATATAACTCCAGTGAGAATATTTTATGAGACTCTTAATCAATAAAGCAAGTGTGTATTGGAAGGTACAGGGTTTCCTGAGAGGAATTTTTAATGTGAATGCTACAACATTTAACCTATTCAGTAACACATCATAGCCAAAACCCTTCAAACACAAGCTGTGACCTGGGATTTGAGAAGACCTATCTCTGTTTAAAGTTGTATATTTCCCATGGAATTAAGGGAAAATAGCAAGTGAAAATATACCTTATTGTCAATGACTCTGACAGTTGTGCAGAGTTGAGGATACATGTTTCCCAAGCCTCCCATGAACCCAAAGGTTGGAAATATGAATGAGAGTAACTATATAGGTAACAGAGAATTGATTAATGTTCCTGTCACTGGATTGTCTGTTGGTCTTCTTAAGTTATCAGAATAATATCAACTGTCTTCCTCAGATGGCAATATACGGCAAAAACTTCTGCAAGTCAGCAAAAGATGCTTTCAATCTGCTGATGAGAAATATTTTAAAGTAAGTAAGCAGATTGAGCATTGCAGTGGATGGTTTGGTGAATCTTGAGCATTCATACTTCACATGTTGGTGGTTTTATTAGACATGAATCTTCTCTTTTATTTTAAAAGATTTAAATCTTATCCTTCACACCTTTAATTTCTTTGTATGTCTTTGAATTGTTGCTTCGATCCTCCATCTATATACCTTTATACCCACTGGCACTTACTCATCTTTATTATACCCTATGCTCAAGAAATTCCCCACACAAACATTATCATCACGTTTCTGACTTTTCCTTCCTCCCAAATCGACAGAGTCTGAGTGAACAGATTCAGAGAACCAATGCAGCCACAATGCAGCCATCCTCAGGATGCAGGGTGTCTATAGTCCTCAAATTAGAGTGAGAGAGGCTGACACCCCCAATAGCACCTGCTGCTGCTGCTGCTAAGTCACTTCAGTTGTGTCCGACTCTGTGCGACCCCATAGACGGCAGCCCACCAGGCTCTGCCATCCCTGGGATTCTCCAGGCAAGAATACTGGAGTAGGTTGCCATTTCCTTCTCCAGTGCATGAAAGGGAAAAGTGAAAGTGAAGTCACTCAGTCGTGTCCGACTCTTAGCGACCCCATGGACTGTAGCCTACCAGGCTCCTCCCTCCATGGGATTTTCCAGGCAAGAGTACTGGAGTGGGGTGCCATTGCCTTCTCTGCCAATAGCACCTGACAGCCCTATAATGCCACTTTCTGTTGACTTCCTTATAAATAAGTCAGAATTCCATGCCTGGGTTCCTTCATTTCTTCCATTTAATAAATGCTAAGTAAGATTTCAGCAAAGACACATCAAAATGAATTTGTGGATTATTTACTTTCACAAATTTCTAGTAACAAATCTAAGTTAAACACAAAATTATACTTTTTTTCTGATTCTCAGAATTGCAGTTATGGATAGAGTGACAGACTTTGTACTAATCCTGGGGAAGATTCTAGTTGCTGGGTGTATAGGTAAGTAGTAGTAGTAATAATAGTAACAATAACAACAACAATGAAGATTTAAAAAAAATTTAACAGGTGCTTAAAAAAAACTTATTTATGACAAAAAGCTATATTCCTTTGCTCCAGGTGTCCTGGCCTTTCTACTTTTCACCGAAAGACTCCCAGTGATTATAGAAGGACCAACATCTTTAAATTACTACTGGGTACCTTTGCTGGTAAGAGCTGATAGTAAGTTTGGGCTGCTACAATAAAAATACCATAGACTGGGTGGCTTAAACAATGGGTTTATTCCTCACAGTTTTGAAGACTGAGAAGTCCAAGATCAAGGTGCCCACAGATTCAGTCCCTGGTTTGCTGTATCCTAACGGGGTAGAAAGAGAGATCCTCTCTCATCTTCTCTTATAAGGGCACTAACCATTCACGAGGTCTCCATCCTTGTTTCCTTATTACCTCCCAAAGGCCCCACCCCCAGATGCCATCACACTGGGGATTTGGTTTCCACATAGGAATTTTGAGGGTACACAATTCATTCCATAGCCGCTGGGTAATACAGACTCTGATTTATGAGAGATGGCAAAATAAAAAACCAAAAAAGGAATAGGAGAAATAGTGATAGCTAACATGATTAGTCTTACTTTGTGCCCAGCCTCATTCTGCTGTGGAGCATGGGTTCCTTGGAAGCCACCCCTGAGACAGAGGATTGCAAGCAGAGGGCTTATTATGAAGTGCTCTCCGGAGATACATTGGAGAGGAAGTGAGGAGGACAAGGCTGGGCAAAAAAAGAAGCTGATCCATTCTGCAATTACAGTTGAAGTCTCAGACATAATTATAGGAATTTCTGAAACAGGGACTAGGCCTCCATATACTTCATCAGGTAGCCACTGGCCAAAGGTTGCCCTCTGAATGACGGTGTAACCTTGAATGAGGCAGTTCCCTGCAAAAGCAAGTCCTGTGGAGCAAAACAGCTGAGTCATCAGCTGCCTGCCTACATTCTCAACAACTGGGGGATAGATGTGGCAACTGGACAGGACCTGGAGGGAACCCTGTGGGATCTTTTACAGTATATTATTAATAACTCACTCAATCCATGTGTCATAAACACCATTGTTACATTTTCTGCTTCCCCACCAACAATCTTCCATAGGAAGCACAGAGAGATTGAGTGACTTGTAGAGTAAGCGCCTGAGCTGTGATTAAACCTAGGCAGTGTGTTCCCTTAACTCCTATGCTCTGGACTTCCCCGGTGGTCCAGTAGTTAAGAGTCTACCTGTTGGGCCTTCCTGGTGGCTCAGTGATAATAATAAAAAAAAAAATCTACCTGCAAATGCAGGAGACATGGGTTCAATCCCTGATCTGGAAAGATTCCACATGCCACGGGGCAACCAAGCCCGTGAGCCACAACTATGGAAGCTCATACACCTAAAACCTGTACTCTGCAAGCAGAGAAGCCACCCCGGTAAGAAGCTCCACTACAGCTAGAGAGTAGCTCCCACTTGCTACAACTAGAGAAAGCCCGCATGCCGCAATGAAGACACAGAACAGCCAAAAATAAATGAATATTTTAAAAAGAATAGGATTATTCCATGAAAAAATGAAACAAAACAAAAAACTCTGTGCTTTATTGCCTCAGTATGCAGGATCCTAGATCGGGGATGCTTTTGGTAGGCATTAGGGATAGTGAAAAGAAAATTGGCAGATAATCTAGTACATATTGTTTAAATCTCAGTTCAAATACACTCAAAACCATTATCATTGAATCTTTTACATTTCTATATTGAAATCTTTTCCATCAAAGAGTACTTCAATGCTTCCTTATCATGATTTCATTTAAAACTGCGTTATTGTTCTTTTGGACAAATTTATGACATCTTCATTCTTTTCTCTACTCATTTACAGACAGTGATTGTTGGATCTTACATAATTGCACACGGATTCTTCAGCGTCTATGCAATGTGTATTGAAACAATTTTCATCTGCTTCTGTAAGTTTTCAGTATATGTGTTTTCCCTCTTCAGTGGATAACCAAAAGATGAAAAGGTTTACACCCATGTCTTTAGCTGGCTGTGGATTTGCTATGACCTGGCTGCAACTGCAAAACAGTGTTTATTTGGAGAGAGACATTGTCTAGTAGATTCTTTTTAAAACTTAACAGCTAAGAGATGGTATTTTCAAAGCACAGGAGAGTCAGGCATCATAGCATGGTGTTAGCATGAAATTATTTTTTAATTTCTGAAAATGTTTTCAAATTTATAGTAATGATTGGCTTCTGTTATGCTTCGTTAATAACTGAAGACTTAACTGGGCTTAGAGGCTGGGCTTTGGGGACTCTTGAGGAGAGCCATTATAGTTTCTGATAAAGCCAAGTTGGCAATGATTTCAGAGATACACAGAGCCAATTCACACTAGGTAACACAATGACAGATGGATAGGGTTCATAGAGAGGCGTGTCTTGGAAATGTTTAGATGAACTCTGAAGCTTATCGTTAAAATATTTCATTAGGGCTTTCATAACTGACTTCTGCACTGTGCCTCTATGGAGCATGTGCTACTCACATACACAGAACGGGTATGTTTTCTATTAGTAACTCATCTTAAAAGCCCTGGGGAATCTAGTGCCCATCAGGAACTTGATCTGTTGTCACCTTCAGCCTAGATAAAGTAAGGTCAACAGATGAAAGAACAGAGCTTGTTAGCCCTACAGCTAATACCCTCTGAGAGATTATTTCTCTGGCACATTGCTCTTAAGAGAAGCAGAGAAAACATTCTATTACAGGGTATTACTGAGTGATCCACCTGTATAAAGTGAACAGTTTCGTGGTTTGTTTTTTTATAACTCATAGCACCAACTGCATGCTGGGATCAGGAGAGGAGATAGTGTGTGTGTGTGTGTGTGTGTGTGTGTGTGTACGTACCACCTGCAATGCAGCAGACCTGGGTTTGATCCCTGAGTTGGGAAGATCCCCTGGAGCAGGGCATGGCAACCAGCTCTAGTATTCTTGCCTGGAGAATACCATGGACAGAGAAGCCGACAGTCCATGGGGTCACAAGGAGTCAGACACAACTGAGCGACTAAGCACACACACACACACACACACACACACACACATACACACACACACACACACATATACATAGATACTTCATAGGGAGTTATATTGAAGGAAAAAATCTAGAAAATGGTTGGATCTCTTTTTCCTTCCTGAACATTTACAAATCAAATTTCAATAACTGGACAAAGAAATCAGGAGAACTTTGTGCACAAATGAACTCTTCCATTGGCTCTAAATGGAACTGGAATGTTTAATCTTTTCCTAGAACCTCAGTGGTTTGTCAGGAAAAGCCATCTACAAAATACCACATGAACAAACTTCAGCTCAGGTATGAGACGGAAGAAGGAACATGGGAATAAGGTAGCTTAAGACATAGAAGAGACAGAGCTTTCAAATGTTCAGAGATCTTTCATCTCAAATGCTAATTATGGGAGCCAAACTGGGAGAGCCCACTGGGATCATCCCCATCTTTGTAACTGAAAAGTTTTCTCAAAATGTATCCCAGGAAATGTCTAGAACCTACCAGTTTCCAGTCTTTGGAAGCTTTGGCAAGTCTTGTGGATTTTAATTTTGACAGTGGATTCTAAATTTGAGAATGAAGAGATGTTTTGCACTCGTCTATATCACTATATTCCACTCATCTATATTGCCAAGTTCTTAAATATCAGGTATAATTTCAGCCTCATTCAAAACATCATGTGTTGAACATGAATTTTTTTTTTGATATTCTTGTCATTTATAATAAAGAACAAGAGAAACTAAATTGTGTTTCTCTTCCCTCTCCAGCTGTTACTTTGGGCAACACCTAACTTTGGACAATATTCTCCTTAAATGATATTCCAAACCAAATTCTGATTGTGTGGAACTGTACCTTTTGTTGTTGTTGTTTTTTCTGCATACCTCTTTATATCTGTTATGTTGACAGCCAGAAAACTGGTATGTTTGAAAATGCGAACCACTTGCAAATACTCTACTTTATAGAAACATAGCATCCTTTCAACATTACAAAGAAATGAGAATTCTGATCCCAAGATAGGAGAAAACAATACTTGTAGATGATTATTATCATTATTATGTGATTGATACTGTAGTTCCTACCCATTCCTCAAAAGTAATAATGATATATAATATGTGATATAGAAATATGATTAAGGAAAAAAGAACAAAAATGTTCAGTATCTATGATGTTTCCTCCTTAGCTTTTCATTTTGTAGGTGAGGAAAGTCACTGTGAAGTTCACTGTAAAAATCTGATAAACCAATAATCCAACCATTCCAAAGAGTATGGTGAAAAATAACTTAGATATATTCTAAGTGATTATGCTATATGGTTTTATATAATATTTCTTATCCTTTATTTCATAATAAAGGCTAAAAATAATATAATATTTTAACGTACTAGTAAAAACAGAATCAAGTTGCATTTATATATTTATTGAGATATTATCAGTTGTGAATTATATGTATCTGCAAGAAATTTAATTCTATGTAAACTTCTTGTTTCTCAGCATCATTCTGAACCTTTCCCCCAACCACCCAGCAGATGTATACTCAGTGAATACCCATCATCTTACTATAGCCTAAGCAAAGCAGGAATATAAACTCATGTATTACAAAAGTCAGAAGACATTGCATTAGCTTTTGAATGTAATCTGAGGCAAACTGCAAGGATTTAGGACAGGGCACCTTTTAGTTAGCAGCATGAGATCAGAAGTAGGTGTCTAGAAACTGGGTCCTCACCTCATCCTGATTGCCCCAGAGCTTTCAACTTTAGGAGAATCATTTCATATCCCTGGGTCTCAGTTTCTTCATCTGTAACATTAGGGTGTGAATTACCAGTAAGAGCAACTTTGAACTCTGAAATTCAATTATTCTCTACATGTATCATGCCACATTTTTTATTTAGCTTCATCTCAGAGGATAGGGCAGTTTATATTTATGAACTGAACAGTTGCAGAATTTAAAGGTAACACCTTTGAAAGGACATAAAAGAACTTATTAACCTTTAAACTATCAAAATAAACCTCTTTGGGAGTGGGTGGGATTTACAAAGTTTTAGTGCTTCCTGGCAGAAGTTGAAGCTTCTAACTTTGACAAGCATTGGCTACTTAACTGCACTAATTTGTCTTATATTTGACTTTCTAACACTGCTTTCTCTGATTTTTCCCTGTTCAACTCTGCAAATTCTAAAAATACATATAATTATTCTGCTGCTGCTTGCTGCTTTTTCCTGCTTTGGCTGCTGCATATACAGGTGAAGATCTGGAAAGAAATGATGGATCAACAGAAAAACCCTACTTCATAACCCCTACCCTGCACGGAATTCTGAACAAGAAGCAACTAGTTCCCCAGAAGCAGAAAAAGTAGAAAAGCTCCCAACAGTGCCACTCACTTTTAAGTAGAAGTTTTGTAAATTAGGTCATTTGTATTGGAAAATGATGCTTTTAAGTAATGTGAAATTTCAGTACCTATTCCTGAAAAGCAAGAACCTGGTACCATCTGAGGTATCAGGCAGTTGATGACAGTAGTCTCTGTGAACTAGGATACTTTATAGACTGTGGCTCCAACTGAAGAGCAAGGTGTAAATGTCACATGTTTTCTTAAAGACTATAGCTGAAAGTGTTTCCAAACTTTTATAACTTGGCATGCTGTTTTCCATTGAGGCACTTTGACAACCTTTCTTTTTACAAATGTATATTTGTAAAAGATATTCAGGAAATTTTTGAAAGCACTATAAATGTATAATCAATTAGCCATAAACAGGTTGATTTATAGTTAACCAGCATATGGTACTAAATTTGCAAATGTGGTGCTATGCTTATATTTATACTGTTCAAGCTAGTGGACAACATCCTAAACTGTGATTAAACTTATATTAATGGTTCCCTGGGAAGTATATTTCAGTAAGTGATTCAAGACCATAATGAACATATAGACAGTAAGGTTATACAGGTTCTACAGAGAGCATTACTAGGTAAAAATTACCATGGAAACTTCATAGGCCATTTTGTTGTCATGAAATTAAAGTTGAATCTGAGTTCTGGAATATCATTTTTAATAATATGAACCTGAGGCCACCATGAAAATATTCTGAGCAGAACTGAGATGGCCACATAACTCATACCCTTTGTCTATAACCCAAATAGAGATGAATCCTTATGCCCACCGTATAGGAAATGGGTATGGATATGTTTCAGAAGAGTAATTAAATCTTTTATGAGCATACCTGTTTTTCTAGATTAAAGAGATCATGTCAGTTTGTTCTATAAAAGGTTTAATTTTAGCTTAACCATCAGTGAAAAAAGAGAAAAGATAAGTAAGACTTCAGATTTTTTTAGCCCCCTAAGGACAACATTAGAGATCTCTTCCTGAAGGGTTCTCCACCTCTGCTGACCAGAGCAACAAACCAGGCTCTGGCAACTATCACAACATTGTTAATTGGCTATACTCTAATTTAAAATAAAAAATTTAAAAGAAGTAATACAAGGTTCACAACAAAAATCTAGGCAAATAGTTACCTCCATCTTAAGTGTTGAAAAATTATAAGGAATAAGTCCCCTTTTAGGAGTAGTTGAAAAATTCATAATGATGAAACAAAACAATTTTTAATTTTCTGTGTATGTATCAGAATCACTCTGAGAATTTCTTATAAATATTGCTATCTGTGCTCCGCACCCCAAGAGACTCTGATGTAAGTATTTTGGTGTGGGGCAGCTTGTGAATTATTAAAAAGTTCTCTAGTGATTCTGTTGCACATAAATTTGGGAAATCACTTGAATAAAATATAAATCAATATGTGGGAAATTAGTTGCTTATTTTCTTCTTATATTCTTGGCTGTTCTAGGAATTAGAAAATTATGAAAGACAAAGGAGATTCATTTGGAGATTGCTAGCAATTATAACTTCTGTTTTTAGATTCTTGGTACTAGATGGGACCCATGTATTAAATGCTTAACATTAAAACTACTGATTAGACCATAAGACTCACCACAGTAAAAGTATTCATTGAACAGTACGGAGATACATTCTAAACTTGACTATAAGAACATAACCCTTGGGTGCAAAATCATAGGAAAAGGAATGTTGTCCGGTTCAGTATTTCTTAATAATTAGAAAGCTCTAAGTAGAGAAGTTTTAACCCATATTATGTGCTTAATCTAGTTAGAAGAATATTTTTCATTAATTACCTCTGTGTAATTGAAATATTTAGAGAAAAATGGGTGGTGTTTTTGAGAAAAATTGGAAGCCACTTAGAGACATTAAATAACAGTGAAAAAATGGAGAAAATGGAGCACTATGTCTCAAAATTTGCGGTTCAAGGATTTGAAATATACTGAAAATTTACAAATCTTTTTAGAAAACTATACTGCTTAAATTGTTGCTTGAAACACAAAGGCAATTTTGAATTAATACAGTAAGTTAGAAGGCAAATTCAATACATAATGCTTTTTAGGAATATGAAGGTGAATTTAGAAATTCCTCATATATCTCTTGATTTTTGTATAATTATGTTTGCTCTCTAAAAGAAAAGAAAACTTGTTTCCTCAATCGTGCAGCTGAGAGGCAGGTGCTATTGGCAGAATCAGACCTGGTACACAGAATGAGATAGGATCTTATTGACATAGTAACAAGGGCTGATTGCTTTCTCATAGTTATGTTTACAGTAATGTTGATGCCAAACTATGCTGTTTTTTAAAATGACATTTTGAACTGCTGTAAAGCAAGTATACAGCAGATGGCGATGTTACTTCTCTTACAGTTGTGTTTTGATATTTACCCTGTGCCATTCTTCCTCCTAGTGGAAGATTTAGAAAGAAACGATGGTTCTGCTGAAAAACCCTATTACATGAATCAGTCTCTGATGAAGATTATGAACAAGCGAAATGTAGGAACCAAGAAGCAGTAGAAGTGCAAACTCTGGTCATCCTGCAGCGGTGTCACCTCGTCTCCTGTGTCTGCGCTGCACTCCTCTCATAAATGCTCCGTGTATGGAACCCTGTATTCACGACCTTGTTGGCTTTGATTTGCATGTTTTATACCAAAGCTTATACTGTAATATGTGAAGCCATCAGAAGTCGCAAGGGAATTGTTAATAACACGGAACATTTTTTATACTAAGACCTTCTGTTTGGTAATTCATTTTTAAAGAGAATGGCTTGGATGTTTTGAAAATGCTAGTGAATATGTTAATATTGTTTTAAATACTAGGTTAAAAATGATACATTATTTAAACTAATAGCTCCTAATATATTTTTAAAATTACAACTAAAAGACTTCTGCAGGGAAAATTGGTAAGCAAAGTGAAAGAGAAGGTTTTAAAGTTTTCCCCACTCCCATTTGACAGTAAATCGGTAAAAGGAGGACTCCACTCCAGATTTTGCTGTAAGTATAGACTGTTTCCTATGAAACAAACTGTCAGTCCATCCAGCCTTTACTACTTCGTCCTCTCTGACAAAGTGCCTTACTGGCTGTTTAATATCACCCAGCTTTTGTGGGCAAGTTTACAAACATTGTTTAAAAAAAAAAATCCTGCAATGTTTAGTGATTAAAATAAGTCTTCTTGCATTTGTTTTCCTCTTAGCTTACTGGTTGGAAACCACTTGTCATTTCACTATGTTTGATAGTCTCACTACATAGACTACATTTTGCAGCATAAACAATTTCCCTTGCGCCTAGTGGACGTTCATGAATGTGTACTACACGCAAGAAAAAAACCTGAAAGGACACTTGTTGGGTTTGTTTGGTTTTTTTTTTACTAAAAGTGAATTTAAAATGTAATCTTTTCTATGATCAATCTTTGAAAATAAAATAGGTATAAGACTACATTTATCAGTGTTTTACACAAATTGGAAAGGGAAACTTTAAAAAAATCACAAAGGGAAACTTTACCCCCTGGAAAGGGTGCTCACAGATATCGTGTATTTTAAATGATTTATTGTCCATGAGTGTACTAAGTATGTTATTTCCATTCTCTAACTTTTGATATGAACTAGTCAGTTTACTCACGATACTTACTTTTTATTGTGCTAATATGAACAGGAAGATAATTTCTAATTCAGTTTTAAATAATTTTATTAGTACTGCTAACTTAAAATGAATTCGGTTTGTTACGCAGTGTTATAGAAAGAGTCCATAAAACAATCACCCTAAGGGAATGTCAGTCACACAGTGATAAGCTGTGAAAGCTTTGAGAATCAACTGTGTAAGTTACTAGCAGTTTATCTACTATCATATTTAACTGTGACTTTGGATATTCTTTTATGCCAAAAACGAACTCACATGAGCACATGACAGTCTGAGCTCTGTAATCAGTGTGCTTCTGCTGTGCAGAAATATTAGGGACCTATTGTCTAAAAAGCTTTGATAACTGAAGTGTTTAATATTCACTGAGATATGTTGTTACTCATTGTTTTAAATCTGTTTTTTTCTTCTAATAAAGATTTAGATAAGAAAAAAAACTCTCTGCATTTTCATTTCTTTAAGCTAGAAAAACATACCTACTAGGACAAGATTTCCTCTGTATCAAATATCTTGATTTCTTTTAAAATCGAGATTTATCTTTAAAATGGTTTTTCACTTTTTCCTAGCTGTACGTTGATTGCCAAACCAAATAACTGATAATTTATGTAAAGTAAGTAAGTCAAAGATAAATGGAGAAGAAATAGATTTTTTTTTTAAACCCAAACAATGGCCTAAATTAGTTAGTTGGTCTTTGTTTTTGAATTTGCCAAAGGTTTTCTCAGTCCCTCTTTCGGTTTTGGCCAGTTTCATAAGAAGCAAATCTCATCAGTTTAAAGGCAGGGATAAGTTTACATAGTGTAAAGAACGTGAACACAAATTAACAATAGTTTTCTAAGGTGAGATTAAACATCACTATCACTGGTTTAGCTCAAGCTAAAAATTTTCTTAGGTTCAGATATTCCTTATCAAATATATGAGTCTATTGAATTACATATTAAATCTTCAAACTTAATTTTTCTTTAAAATTTAATGGGTTTCTTTAAATGAAAATATAATATTGCAGTTCTCAGGGTTATTTTAAAATGTCCTGTATCTAATAACATGTTTGTTAATATACTAATGGTTCTTTTCTTATTAAAAAAAAAAAAACTGTCATTTGATTTCCAGAAAAAATCCAAATCCTGATTTATATTTTAATAATAACTCCCACTTTTAGGTGATAAAGTATTGATCATATATGTAAATAAATTGTTTGAAATTGGACTATGATTGATTTGATTTTTCTATGTGCCTAGAAAGTTTAAAAAGAGATTGTGACTCCACACAGTAAATTCACACTATTAGAAGTTCTGTGGGATCATCAGGTGTAATGCAGTTATTATTTAAACTAATATTAGAAAGCAGACTGCATGCAACAATTCCTTATTTTCTTTTACTATATAGCTGACCAGCACTCATTCCAATGTATGTTCTTTCACTTTCACAAGTGGTGTCTCAGGAAATTGCTCTTAAACTCTAACCAGGCATAGCAATTATCTTCAGTATTATCTGGTTCTGGACTGAGGAACATGCTTTATAAATCAGTCTTTGTTGGCATAAGATACGGGGACAAAACTGAACTAAAATCATTATTGCAGACCATGGATATGAAATTGTGTCTTGACATTTTTTCCAGTTTCTTGCAAATATTATTCTTAGATGTTTGTAAATGTTTGCGTTTTAAAATATACTATATATAAGTATATCATGATGAAATAAGTATATATAAATAATTGATGAAATACATTACCAATATAGTAGGAATAAATTACTTCTCCAAAGTTACTTCTCATATACTATGTTTCTAGTCTTGGTGCTAAAATGGGTATTGACGACTACTCAGAACCTGAGTTGCTTCTGGTCCTTAGTGAATTAATCATAATCCCAAAACAAAGCCAACCCCAATTAAAACAAACAAATTCATTTACTCATGAAAACTGAGTATCATTTCATGCAAGCCTTGGACATCTGGATGATGTCACAGTCACGGATCCTCTTAAAATTTATCAGGCCAAACTGAACTGTTCTCTTCTCCCCATTTACGACTTTGCAATTGCTTAAAATGAAACAGCCAAAATAGCATATAAACTGGCAATATCTTCTCTAATGGTTTCTGTGCTGGGAAGAATGAGGGCTGTTATGTGACACATTTAAAAGCAATCAATTCAATTTTACTATTTGAAGTCACTATTTTTTTAACACCTCAGATCTTTTTTTCCAGTCCTTTTTTCTACTGTATGATTCAGAATAATTTAAGCAAATGGATAAAACAATCTTGTGAATGAAGTAAAATGCCCATCTACCGCTGACTTAAAAATATGGACATCTTCATATTCTGGCCTTTTACTATACATGGTACTAAGAGCATTGCATTTTAACAAAGATGGGAGAGGCTTATCAAATGAAAAAAATGTTTACATTCTGCATATAAATTAAAGTGAGCCTGGACTTAATTCATTGTTAGATTAATCTTTAAATCTCCACATTCTTCCACCCAAATGGAAGGGTACACATGTGTGCAGTGCACAGGGAGAAGGAAATGAAGGTAAAATGTTGGGAAAAGCATTGGTGTCCAAGGAGAGAACAGAAAAAGTTGAGAATATATAAAAATATACCTGTAACAGCATCTAAGAGGGCAATGTTACAGGAAGTGGGGTGCCTTCTGAAGGCAATTCATAAATCTATTCAAAAAAGGAAACTCTAACAGATTTGAAGTCAGTAATTAAAAATATTTTTTAGCTTTCCAGTAGCTGAGCTATTTTAAATCATAAAAATGATGCTGTTAAAGTGCTGCACTCAATATGCCAGCAAATTTGGAAAACCTCACCAGTGGCCACAGGACCCAAGACAGTCAGTTTTCATTCCAATACCAAAGAAGGGCAATGCCAAAGAACATGCAAACTACCGTACAATTCTGCTCATTTCACATGCTACCAAGATAATGCTCAAAATCCTTTAAGCTCTGCTTCAACAGTACATGAACTGAGAACTTCCAGGTGTACAAGCTGGATTTAGAAAAGGCAGAGGGACCAGAGATCAAATTGCCAGCATCCACTGGGTCATAGACAAAACAAGGGAATTCCAGAAAAACATCTGCTTAATTGACTTTGCTAAAGCCTTTGACTGTTTGGATCACATCAAACTGGAAAATTTTTAAAGAGATGGGAATACTGGATCACCTTACCTGTCTCCTGAGAAACCTGTATGCAAGTCAAGAAGCAATAGTTACTGGACAGGGAACAACAACAGACTGGTCTAAATTGGGAAAGGAGTACAACAAGTCTTTATATTATCGCCCTGCTTATTTAACTTATATGCAGAATACATCACACAAAATACCAGGCTGGATGAATCACAAGCTGGAATCAAGATTGCTGGGAGAATAACAACAACTTCAGATATGCAGATGATACCACGCTAATGGCAGAAAATGAAGAGGAACTAAAGAGCCTCTTGATGAGGGTGAGAGAGTGAAAAAGCCAGCTTAAAACTCAACATTCAAAAACTAAGATCATGCCACCTGGTCCCATCACTTCATGGTAAATAGATGGGGAAAAAGTGGAAGCAATGACAGATTTTACTTTCTGGGCTCCACAATCACTGCAGATGATGACTGTAGCCATGAAATTAAAAGACATTTGCTCCTTGGAAGAAAAGCTATGACAAACCCAGACAGCATATTAAAAAGCAGAGACATCACTTCACCAACAAAGGTCCATATAGTCAAAGCTATGGTTTTTTCAGTAGTCATGTACAGATGTGAGAGTTGGACCATAAAGAAGGCTGAGTGCCAAAAAACTGATGCTTTCAAACTGTGGTGCTGGAGAAGACTCTTGAGAGTCCCTTGGACTCCAAGGAGATCCAACCAATCAATCCTAAAGAAAATCAACCCTGAGTATTCATTGGAAAGACCGATGCTGAAGCTGAAGCTCCAATACTTTGGCCATCTGATGCAAAGAGCCAACTCATTGGAAAAGACCCTGATGTTGGGAAAGATCAAGGGCTGGAAGAGAAGGAGACAACAGAGGATGAAATGGTTGGATGTCATCACCGAATCAATTGACATGGATTTGCGCAAACTCTGGGAGATAGTGAAGGGTAGGGAAGCCTGGCGTGCTGCATTCCATAGGGTCACAAAGAGTGAGACACGACTTAGCAACTGAACAAAAACAACAAGTAAACAGCATTGAAGCAGACTATGTTAAAATAAAACTATCACATAGATGTATTTAGCCCAAACAAAAAAGAATGTTCTAATATGATTTATGATTAAGGGATTAAAAAACATCTGGGGAAGATATAAAGATGGCAGAATATGAGAATAGAGAATTCACCCCATGAACCCATCAGAAATACATCTACATGTAGGAGAAATTCTCACTGAAAACTAATTGGAAACTGGAAGAAAGAATACTGTACAACCAAGCCTGTAAAAAAAGATCTACATGGAATCTTGTAGGAAATGAAGACATCATTCTGGGACCTGTGCTTTTTAGAGGGAACTAAGAAGAGAGAGATTACAGGGCAGAGATCATTCCTAAAAAATAAGTGGTTAAAAACCACATATTGGGGACCCCAAACTTGGGGTCAGCCACTGGGAAGATGAGTCCCCTTGACTGGGTGGAGACCAGTGGGTTAACAGGAAGGCTGTGAGAAATCAATTTATGAGTAGTGTGCATATCCCTTCCTCCCCAAACAGGGCAGAGAATGCAGATGGAAGCTGCATGGGACACTGGCTGGTTTCTCCCAATGGCTGGTGTGAGCCCCAGCCTGAACTGAGCACTCACTCCAGATCTACTTGCTTCATGACAGAGCTCTACCCTAGGGTGAGAGCTGCTGTGGCTGAGGTGAGATCTCAGCTGTGAGGCATAGAAGTGGCTCAGACCTGGAACAGCATCTGAATGGGGTGGGGGCAGCCATTACTGGTGCTGACACAGGCATAGCATCAGAGGTCTTCCAAGTCTCTGCACCTAGGGCTGACAGCCCACACCGTGACCCATGCCAAGCACTGCACCATCCCCACTGGATCTACAGCACAAATCCACACTAGCACTAGAGTGAGTGCTGTGGTGGCCAAGAGAACTCAGTTGTGAGGGACAAAGGTAGGTCAGACCCAGACAGGCATTCAAGTGGGCCGGGGCAGCCATTATGGTGCTTACACGGGCAGAGCATCAAAAGCAGTCTAGGTTGCTGACTGGCTAGGGCCAATATAGCTTGTGCCCAGATGTATGGTGAGTGCCCAGACCAGTCCCTTCTGTTGCACCACTGCTCCCCTCTGGGGCCAAAGTGAAGGTTCTGGAAGTGGGGAGAGCACACACTTTAAAGGAAGGGAGTCAACTCAGACCTGAACCTCAGGGCTTCTGTTCTAGCACCTTTGGATCTACCTCCAGCCCCAGTAGGGTGGTGCTGACCACTGAGCAGAGGATAAGCCCTAATTCACAACTGGATCTGGCCGGCGTCTCTCCATCTCCAGCCCTAAAAGTGAAAGTGAAGTCATTCAGTCGTGTTCAACTCTTTGAGACCCTATGGACTGTAGCCCGCCAGGCTCCTCCATCCATGGGATTTTCCAGGCAAGAATACTGGATTGGGTTGTCATTTTCTTCTCCAGGGGATCTTCTTGACCCAGGGATCGAACTCACATTTCCCACATTGCAGGCAGACTCTTTACCCTCTGAGCCACCAAGGAATCACATCTCCAGCCCTGCCTTCTACCAAAGTGAAAACTGCCAGCACACACTGGGAGAAAACATAACTCGTGCTCATATCAGATCCTGTTCTCCAACCAAAGCAATGGAGCTCACATAGACTGTATTAGGGGAGCTCCCACACAAGGACACCCCTTCAAGACTGCAATTGGTAACTAACTCTTTCGCCTAATTTCATAGAGACAGAGGAATTTGTTTTAACTGAAGGAATAAGAGAAAAACCCAGGAAAACAAAGTAATAAAACAGAAATAAACAATTGACCAGATAGAGTTCAAAGCATTACTAAAAAAAATGCTAACCAAATTCAGGAGAAGAATATATGAACACCATGAGAATTTTAACAAGGAACTAGAAAATAAAAAAAAAAATCTAGTCAGAACTGAAGAATAGCTGAAATGAAAAAGACACTAAAAGGAATTAACAGCAGACAAGGTGATACAAAAGAGTGCACCAGTGATCTGGAAGATGGAATAACGGAATTCACCCAGTTAGAACAGCAAAAAAAATGAGAATAGTTTAAGGGACTTATACGACAAAATCAAGTATATTAACATTCACATTATAGGGTCCTGAAAGTGAAAGAGAGAGGAAAATGGGTCAAGAATTTGATGAAATTATGGCAGAAAACAACCTGAACCTGAAAAAGGAAGAAGCCTATCCAGGTACTGCAAGTACAGAGGGTCTCAAACAGGATGAATCCAAACAAATGCACACAAAGATATATCATAATTGTGTGCCTAGTCACTCAGTTGTGTCCAACCCTTTGTGACCCCATGGACTGTAGCCTGCCAAGCTCCTCTGCCCATGTGATTCTCCAAGCAAGAATACTGGAGTGGGTGGCCATTTGCTTCTCCAGGTGATCTCCTCAACCCAGGAATTGAACCCGTGTCTCCTGCATTGGCAGGTGATTCTTTACCACTGAGCCCCCCAGGAAGCCCATACAATGGTATATTACTCAGCCAAAAAAAATGAACTCCTGCCATTTGCAGCAATATGGATAGACATAGAGAATATTATACTTAGTGAAGTAAGTCAGACAAATATTACAGGATATCACTTATATGTGGAATCTAAAAAGTAATACAAATGAAACTATATATAAACAAAACAGAAACAGGCTCATAAACACAGAAAAAAAACTTATGTTTATGAAAGTTAAGAGCGAGTGGGGAAGGACAAATAAGAAGTATGGGATTAACAGATATATGTAAAATAGATAGGCAACAATGATTTACTGTATATTGCAGGGAATTATACCCAATATAATAATGTGTGTGTGTGTGTGTATATATATATATGTGTGTGTGTATATATATATATATATATATATATATATATGTATATAATATCCTATAATAGAATACACTCTGCAAAAAGACCAAAGTGAAAGTGAAAATCACTCATATCTGACTCTTTGCAACCCCATGGACTATACAGTCCATAGAATTCTCTAGGCCAGAATACTGGAGGCAGTAGACTTTTCCTTCTCCAAGGGATCTTCCCAAACCAGGGATCAAACCCAGGTCTTCTGCATTGCAGGAGGATTCTTTACCAGCTGAGCCATGAAGGAAGCAAAAAGACTAAGTCATCATGCTATTCAACTGAAAGAAATACAATATTGTAAATAAACTCAACTTCAGATTTTAAAATCACATAGTCATCTCAATAGATGAAATAAAAGCATTTGGCAAAACTCAACATCTGATCATGATTAAGAACTCTCATCAAAGCTGTTACAAAAGAAACACATCCTAATATAATTAAGGCAAACCCACAGCTAATATCATACTCAGCAGTGAAACTTGAAAGCCATTCCTATAGAATCAGATACAAGACAAGGATGCCCACTCTCATCATTTCTATTTAACATAGCATTGCAAGTTCTAAACACAGCAGTCAGAGAAGAAAAAGAAATAAAATGCATCCAAATTGGGAGGGAAGAACTAATAAATTACTTCAGTGAAGTTGCACTATATAAGATTAATATACAGAAATCTGTTGCTTTTCTATATATAAACATAAAATATTGTGAGCCTTAAGAAGCATTACTACAAACAAAGCTAGTGGAGGTGATGGAAATCCAGCAGAGCTATTTCAAATCCTAACAGATGATGCTGTTAAAGTGCTGCACTCAATATATCAGCAAATTTGGGAAATTCAGCAGTGGCCAGAGGACTGGAAAAAGTCAGGTTTTCATTCCAATTTTGAAGAAGGGCAATGACAAACAATGTGCAAACTACCAAATTCTCCAAGATAGGCTTCAACAGAAAGTGAAGTGAAAACTTCCAGATGGTAAAGCTGGATTTAGAAAAGGCAGAAGAACCAGAGATCAAATTGCCAACATCTGTTGAATCATAGAAAAAGCAAAAGAATTCCAGAAGAACATCTACTACTGCTTAATTGACTACTCTAAAGCCTTTGACTGTATGGATCACAACAAACCGTGGAAAATTCTTAAAGAGATGGGAATGCCAGATCAACTTACCTGCGTCCTGAGAAATCTGTATGTGGGTCAAGAAGCAACAGTTAGAACCAGACCAGGAACAACGTACTGTTTTCAAACTGGGAAAAGAGGACATCAAAGCTATATATTGTCACCCTACCTATTTAACTTATATGCAGAGTACATCATACGAAATACTGGGCCTGATGAAGCATGAGCTTGAATCAAAATTGCTGGGAAAAATATCAATATCATCAGATAGGCAGATGACACCACTCTTATGGAAGAAAGCAAAGAGGAACTAAAGAGCTTCTCGATGAGGGTCAAAGAGGAGGGTGAAAAAGCTGGCTTAAAACTCAACATTCAAAAAACTAAGATCATGGCATCCAGTCCCACCACTTCAGGACAAATAGAAGGGAAATAATGAAAACAGTAACAGACTTTATTTTCTTGGGCTCCAAAAATCGCTGCAGATGGTGACTGTAGCCATGAAATTAAAAGAAGCTTGCTCCTTGGAAGAAAAACTATGACGAACCTAGACAGTTTATTAAAAAGCAGAGACATTGTTTTGCCAACAAAGGTCCATCTAGTCAAAGCTATGATTTTTCCAGGAGCCATGTACGGATGTGAGAGTTGGACTATAAAGAAAGGTGACCACCAAAGAATTGATGCTTTTGAACTGTGGTGTTGGAGAAGACTCTTGAGAGTCCCTGGACTGCAAGGAGATCCAACCAGTTAATCCTAAAGGAAATCAGTCCTTAATATTCATTGGAAGGACTGATGCTGAGGCTGAAACTCTAATACTTTGGCCACCTGATGCGAAGAACTGACTCATTGGGAAAGACCCTGATGCGATGCTGGGTAAGATGGAAGGTGGGAGGAGAATGGGATGATAGAGGATGAGATGGTTGGATAGCATCAGCGACTCAATGGACATGAGTCTGAGCAAGCTCTGGGAACTGGTGATCGACAGGGAAGCCTGGCGTGCTGCAGTCCATGGGTCACAAAGAGTAGGACATGACTGAGCGACTGAATTGAACTGAACCGGACAATTGCATTCATTTCACATGCTAATAAGGTTATGCTCAAAATCCTTCAAACTAGGCTTCAGCAGTATGTGAAAAGAGAACTTCCAGATGCATAAGCTGGGTTTATAAAATGCAAAAGAACCAGAGATCAAATTGTTCACATTCATTGGATCATAGAGAAAGCAAGGGAATTCCAGTAAAATATCTACTTCATTGTCTACACTAAAGCCTTTGACTGTGCGGGTCACAACAAACTTTGGAAAATTATTAAAGAGATGGGGATACCAAACCACCTTACCTGTCCCCTGAGAAACCTGTATGCAAGTCAAGGAGCAGAAGTTAGAACTGAACATGGAACAACTGACTGGTTCAAAATTGGGAAAGGAATATGACAAGGCTATATATTGCACCCTGCTTATTTAACTTATATGCTGAGTGCATCATGTGAAATGCCAGGCTGGATGAATCACAAGCTAGGATCAAGACTGCCAGGAGACATATAAATTACTTCAGATATGCAGATGATACCACTCTAATGGCAGAAAATGAAGAGGAACTAAAGAGCCTTTTGAGGAGGGTGAAAGAGGAAAGTGAAAAAGCTGGCTTAAAACTCAGCGTTCAAAAACTAAGATCATGGCATCCAGTCCCATCACTTCATGGCAAACAGATAGGGGAAAATTGGAAATAGAGACAGATTTTATTTTCTTGGGCTCCACAATCACTGTGAATGGTGACTACAGCCAGGAAATGAAAAGAAGCTTGCTCTTTGGAAGAAAAGCTATGAGAAACCTAGACAGCATATTAAAAAGCAGAGATGTCACTTTGCTGATAAAGGTCCATATAGTCAAAGCTATGGTTTTTCCAGTAGTCATGTACGGATGTGAGAGCTGGACCATAAAGAAGGCTGAGCACCAAAGAACTGATGCTTTTAAACTGTGGTGTTGGAGAAGACTCTTGAGAGTCCCTTGGACTGCAAGGAGATCAAACCAGTCCATCCTAAAGGAAATCAGTTCTGAATACTCATTTGAAGCTCCAATACTTCGGCCACCTGATGTAAAAAGCTGACTCACTGAAGAAGACCCTGATGCTGGGAAACACTGAAGGAAAACACTGAAGAGGAGAGCATAGGAAGAGATGTTTAGATAGCATCACTGACTCAATGGACATCAGTTTAAGCAAACTCTGGGAGTTAGTGAAGGACAGGGCAGCCTGGTGTGGTAGTCCATGGGGTATTCCATGGGGTCACAAAGAGTCAGACACAACTCAGTGACTGAACAACAACCATGGAGAGAGTGTGGAGAAAACAGAACACTCTTGCACTGTTGGTAGGAACGTAAATTGATACAGCCACTATGGAAGATGGTATGGAGATTCTTTAAAAAACTAGGAATAAAGCCACCATATAAAGCAATCCCACTCCTAGGCATATACCCTGAGGAAACAAAAATTGAAAAAGACACATGTATCCCATTGTTCACTGGAGCACTATTTACAATAGCTAGAACATGGAAGCAACCTAGATGTCCATCAACAGATGAATGGATAAAGAAGTTGTAGTACATATACACAATGGAATACTACTCAGCCATGAAAAGAAACTCATTTGAGTCAGTTCTGATGATGTGGATGAACTTAGAACCTATCATACAGAATGAAGTAAGTCAGAAAGAGGAAGATAAATATCATATTCTAATGTATATATACAGAATCTAGAAAAATGGTACTGAAGAATTTATTTACAGGGCTGCAATGGAGAATCAGACATTGAAAATAGGCTTATGGACATGGGGAGAGGGGAGGAGAAGGTGAGATGTATGGAAAGAGTAACTTGGAAACATACATTACCATATGTAAATATATAGCCAATGGGAATTTGCTATATGGCTCAGGAAACTCAAATAGGGGCTCTGCATTAACCTAGAAGGGTAGGATGGGGAGGGAGATGGGAGGGAGGTTCGAAAGGGAGGGGATATACATATACTATGGCTGATTCATGTTGAGGTTTAACAGAAAACAATAAAAGTCTGTAAAGCAACTATCCTTCAAAGAAAAAATTTTTTTTTAATTTTAAAAATGAGACCTAATCAAACTTGGGCTTCCGCAATGGCTCAACGTGTAAAAAATCTGCCTGCAGTGCAGAATACACAGGAGACTCAGGTTCGATCCCTGGGTTGGGAAGATCCCCTGGAGAAGGCAATGACAACCCACTCCAGTATTCTTGCCTGGAAAATCCTACGGACAGAGGAACCTGATGGGCTACAGTCCATGGGATTGCAAGGAGTTGGACACGACTGAGCAACTAACACTTCTAATCAAACTTTAAAACATTTGCAAAGCAAAGGAACCATTGACAAAACTAAAAGACAGCCTATTTGGTAGAAAATATTTGCAAATGATATGACAAAGGGTTAATACCCAAAATATATAAACAGCTCACATAACTGAATATCAAAAAAGTAAACAACCCAGTCAAAAAAATGGGCAGAAGTCCTGAACATACATTCAGTCATACAGATGGTTAACAGGCACAGGAAAAGATCCTCAACAATGTTAATAGAAAAATGCAAATAAAAATAACAATATCACTTAACACCTATCAAAATGGCTTTCATTAAAAAGACTTCAGATAATAAATGTTAGTTAGGATTTGGAGAAAGGGAACCTTGTACCCTATTGGTGGGAATGTAAACTGGTGCAGTCACTGTGGAAAACATTACAGAAGTTCCTTAAAAAATTAAAAACAGAACTACAATATAATCTAGTAATTCCACTACCGGGTATATATCTGGAAAAATCTAAAATACTAATGTGAAAAGATACACACACCCCAATGTTCATAGCAGCACTATTTACAACAGCCAAGACACGAAAGCAATTTAAGTGTCCATCGGCAGATGAATGATAAAGAAGATGTAGTGTATGTACAATGTAATATTACTCATCTGTGAAAAGAATGAAATTGTTGCATTTGTACCAATATGGATGGACCTGAAGGGTATTAGGTAGTAGTTGCTCAGTCGTGCCCAACTCTTTGCGATGCTTTGGACTACAGCCCTCTAGGCTCCTCTGTCCATGGGATTTCCCAGGAAAAAATACCACAGTAGGATGCCCTTCTCCAGGGGACCTTCCTGACCCAGACATTGAACCCAGGTCTCCGGCATTACAGGCAGATTCTTTACCCTTTGAACTGCACAGCAAGGGTATTAAGCTAAGTGAAATAAGTCAGACAGAGAAAGATAAATATCCATGTGATATAACTTATATGTGGGATGTGAAAAATAAAACAAATTGTATATGGCAAAAAGAAACAGACTCACATACATAGAAAACATACTTATAGTTACCAGTGAGGAGAGGAGAGGGACAAGATAAGGGTATGGGATTAAGGAATACAAATTACTATGTATTAAACAGATAAGCAATAAGGATATATTGTATGGCACTATACAATATAGCCACTGTTTTGTAATAAATGTAAGTGGACTATAATCTATAGAAATATTGAATTACTATGGTGAACCACTGAAACTAATATAAACTGTAAATCAACTGCACCTTGATTAAAAATATTTTTTTAAATAAGAAACATTTGCCCTTCTTGTAAGCGTTCTTGTATGTCACTCAAGGCTTTGCTGTCTTGATGAGCTCGGGTATTTCTTCTTTTCCTTACAACTATTAAGACGCATTCACTTTTGAACTTTTTTCAGTTCCTAATTAGTCTTGGGTGGCCCTTAAAGAGAGAGGAAAGGAATGGCTAGAAATCATTTTATGCTGTGTCATTTAAATACTTCCAGTATTTATTTCAACACACCAGGTAAACTGATGAATAATTTAGATGAAATGATGAATAGAATCATTTTGCCATCTATAGTATGAAACCTGAAATATCACTGAAATATCCAATTCAGTCCTTTTTTTTGTCTCATTTTTCCCTTGCTTATAAGAAATCAAGGCTCTAATAAGGTCTTTGGGAGGAAATGGAGGTACAAGAAGTAAAGGAAGAATGATAATGAAAACCCTAACTACAGCTTGGTTTGCACTATGGAGCGGCACAGGTTGAAGGTGTGGGCTCTGAACCCACACTAGGGCAGCAGGAAAGTGACAGAACACAGGAGTAGAGAGAGCATAAAGGCATTAGGTTGGGTTTTTGAACCAGTTTGGTTCAGTCGCTCAGTTGTGTCCGACTCTTTGCGACCCCATGAACTTCAGCATGCCAGGCCTCCCTGTCCATCACCAACTGCCAGAGTCTACCCAAACCCATGTCCATTGAGTCAGTGATGCCATCCAACCATCTCATCCTCTGTCATCCCCTTCTCCTCCTGCCCTCAATCTTTCCCAGCATCAGGGTATTTTCCAATGAGTCAGCTCTTTGCATCAGGTGGCCAAAGTATCGGAGTTTCAACTTCAACATCAGTCCTTCCAATGAACACCCAGGACTGATCTCCTTTAGGATGGACTGGTTGGATCTCATTGCAGTCCAAGGGACTCTCAAGAGTCTTCTTCAACACCACAGTTCATAAGCATCAATTTTTCAGTGCTCAGCTTTCTTTATAGTCCAACTCTCACATCCATACATGACTACTGGAAAAACCATAGCCTTGACTAGATGGACCTTTGTTGACAAAGTAATGTCTCTGCTTTTTTTTTTTCTGTCTAGATTGGTCATAACTTTCCTTCCAAGGAGTAAGTGTCTTTTAATTTCATGGCTGCAATCACCATCTGCACTGATTTTAGAGCCCCAAAAATAAGGTCAGCCACTGTTTCCACTGTTTCCCCATCTTTCAGCCATCAAGTGATGGGACCAGATGCCATGATCTTAGTTTTCTGAATGTTGAGCTTTAAGCCAACTTTTTCACTCTTCTCTTTCACTTTCATCAAGAGGTTCTTTAGTTCTTCTTCGCTTTCTGCCATAAGGGTGGTGTCATCTGCATATCTGAGGTTATTGATATTTTTCCTGGCAATCTTGACTCCAGCCTATGCTTCATCCAGACCAGCATTTCTCATGATGTACTCTGCATATAAGTTAAATAAGCAGGGTGACAATATACAGCCTTGACGTACTCCTTTTGCTATTTGGAACCAGTCTGTTGTTCCATGTCCAGTTCTAACTGTTGCTTCCTGACCTGCATACAGGTTTCTCAAGAGACAGGTCAGATGGTCTGGTATTCCCATCTCTTTCAGAATTTTCCAGTTTATTGTGATCCACAGAGTCAAAGGCTATGGCATCGTCAATAAAGCAGAAATAGATGTTTTTCTGGAACTCTCTTGCTTTTCCAATGAGCCAACAGATGTTGGCAATTTGATCTCTGGTTCCTCTGCCTTTTCTAAAACCAGCTTGAACATCTGGAAGTTCACGGTTCACGTATTGCTGAAGTCTGGCTTGGAGAATTTTGAGCATTACTTTACTAGCGTGTGAGATGAGTGCGATTGTGCGGTAGTTTGAGCATTCTTTGGTATTGCCTTTCTTTAGGATTGGAATGAAAACTGACCTTTTCCAGTCCTGTGTCCACTGCCAAGTAAGTTTTGATTTCAAGTCACCCTGTTATTGTGTGACCATGGGCAAAGTATTGAACTATTCTGAGGTTCTGCTTTTCTGCTCAAGACTGAACTTTTTCTGCTCAAGACTGAAACTAACCACCTCCTCACAATGCTACCAGGAAGAGGATATGAGAGCTTGGGCTTTGTGCCTGTTTTTTAGGACCTGGTAAAGAGAGACCTGGTAGCCATTAACGGTGTGTTCTCTCTGCTGAGGACTATTGGTGCCCTTGACGGTTTTATTTTACTCCCCTGCTACGCAGCAGGCAGCTAAAGTGGGCCTCTCTGAGAAGCTAGTAAAGGGCATGTATGCTAGAAGTGGGAACCCCTTCCCGCCACCACTCTCACACCAGGCCAGGGTCAATGTTTTCAGAACGTGGATGGCCAGTTTCTTTTTCATTCCTTTCTTGGAGCTTCATTCCAAATCCCACATAAGATTTATTTAGCAAAGCTAGAATTCTTGGGGCACTCATGACAGATCCCTTTTGAATAGCCAAGGAAATTCCACTGATATTTCAGTTCTTCTGATTTATACTTCCTATTACCTTGTTTTATTTTAAATTCTGGCAATAAACTACATGTGAGAAGTTGGCAAACTGTATGGCATTTCTACAGTCCCTTAACCTTTACTTGTTCTCTAAGTAATTCTGAAAACTGAATAACATTTAACTTCAATTTTGCACAACTGGACAATTGGAGCCTTCAAAATTTAAGCCCGTGGATTTGCACTTTGTATTTCTGAGTGGTAGCTTTTCTCTGCAGTCCCTGCTCTACAAGTCGGTGTATGTCTGTTAAAAGATTTCTTTCCTTCTGCATCCCTACGCTAGTTTTCCAGGCAGGAAGCCTTGGATAAACTGCAGGCGTTAGGCCTTTCTTGAAGACTGTTTTGGCCTCTATGAGGCTTCCTGTTTTCCTGAGACAGAACAAGATGGTTACATCAACCTTAAAAAAAATCAGCAGAGAAGAAACCATACTTAAAGGAGCAAGTATTCCCTTTCTTTTGGTGGGTCCTAATTAGTCTTGGGTGGCCCTAAAAGAGAGAGGAAAGAAATGGCTAGAAATCATTTTATGCTGTGTCATTTAAATACTTACAGTATTTATTTCAACTCACCAGGTAAACTGATGAATAATTTAGATGAAATTATGAATAGAATCATTTTGCCATCTATAATATTAAACCTGAAATATCCCTGTGTTTGGGTAGGTGGGGTCAAGAGAAATCAAACTAGTAAAAGATTTTAGGAATTACACAGTTATGTTTTTTTTTGGTTTGCTTGGAACATCGGGATATTTTCAGATTGCTAGTTTACCACTTGTGATAAAAAGATAGAGAATATCTGAGCACACAGTATGTTTTCCAGCTTATACAAAAAGTAGATGTTAAGATAAAGGAACAAAAACTTGGTACAAAATACACTAAACTTTAACAATATTCCTGTGTTTTCCTAATTTATTACATTTAAATGAAATGATTTCTTGAATTTTTAAAGTTAACCTATTTTGAAAAACGAAGTTATTTTTGCTGCTATTCAGAACTCCTTTTTAAAATAATTTTGGTTTGCTCCTGACACAATTTGCCATCCTTGTTGTTGCTGTTTTGCATGTGTTTGTCTTGGGCATATAAATTGCTCTTGAACTGTTTTTACCAAATGTGGGCCATTATGAAATAGTCACTCTCAAATGGTACTTAATGGAATTTAAAAGCAGAAAATAAACCACAAGTAGGGAGGACTCTTGATGGGCCTTGATTGCCTCAAAGCACTATACCTTCAGTGCATGTGCCTGAACCAGTACAGAGGTGCAAATGCATGTGTGTCAGGAAGGCAGGATCGTGTGTGTGCCGAGCACACATCAGAGTACACAATAAGTGCCCATATATGGAAACTATCTTAGAAACAGGAAAACAATCTCTATCTCCTTATAAGACCCTGAGCCAGATACCAAAATTACTTTAATATTAAGAACAGAAATAAGAGCTGATCAAAAATGTTTCCCATTACATTCTGCCATGTTTCCCCAAACCACTGAATGCCCTCATCAGGTTTACAACATGCTGATACTGAAGGGAAGACCTCTTGGAGATAGAATCTTCAAAAAGAAGATTCACAACTATGGCAGTGCAAGCTATTTGGTTGTCATTTGTTCCCTAGCCGGTTTTTAGCTGAATTTACCTTAAAGTATGCCATGTTCATTTCATTTAAGCTCCAGAGAATTGGATTTCCTGCCAGTACCACCCAGTCAGTCCCTGAAGAAGCAGCTGCTTGATCCATGCTGTGCTTCCATCTGTGCAGAACGGATCCAAGAATTTCTCCCATCTGAGACTGACCATTTGACTATCAACCACCTATGAGGTGTCCCAGTCCACCAAGACCCCAGAGTACTGGCAATGGTACTCACAGGTGCAAAGGCACACTAATAGATTCTCTCTCCAGATTTTCTCTCAGATTTGGAAAAAAATCAACTTGATAGTTATTAAACTCTTTCTGGATGTGTGGCAGTGTGGAAGGTTTAAAAATATAATGGCTTGTCCCTGCTCTACGCTTTCTCTTCAGAGTGATCATACAAATGCCCAGTTACTTACTTATTCCCCCCACTAGACTGTGAGCACCATGAGGGCACAGACTATGTCTTATTCTCAACTGTATCTGGGGCCTGTCACATAGTAGGTGCTCATTAAATGCTTCTTTAATAAGTGAATGAGTTAGGTGAAGTCTTCAAGTAGGTAGGACTTACATGGTCTTTGGAAGGATATTGAAGGTAGGCATAAGATACTGAAAAAAGAAAAATGCTAAAAATATCAGGAAATGTGACTTCTGAAAGGGAGGTAGATAGGAAGAAAAACAAGTCCCATATTTTGAACATCATTTTGTGCACTGTTGGGGCAAGAGCAGCAGGCAATTTTTGATGGGTGACTATAGCTGGGGCTTGATATATAGTATATCAAATGTTTGAGGCAGGGGGACAATGGAAGCTCCAGAAGTAGACACCATCTCAAAGAAAAGGTAGGAACCAGGAGGCATGAAGGCTAGGGAAGGTCCTTAGTGGGTGTCCTTAAGGACTGAGCAAAAAGATTCAGAGATCAGAAGAGAGAGACAGAGACACACCAAAAGGTGGAATAAGAATACCTTTATCCTCTAAGGTTAAAGACTATTTTCTTCTCCTCCCTGTCATTCTAGCAGCTGGTGAGGTCCCTTGCTATTCACCATCAGGTATAGTCTTCCCTTGGAGAAGGAAATGGCAACCCACTCCAGTGTTTTTGCCTGGAGAATCCCAGGGATGGGGGAGCCTGGTGCGCTTCTATCTATGGGGACGCAGAGAGTCGGACATAACTGAAGCGACTTAGCAGCGTCTTCCCTTGAGAAAGGGCTCAGGGGCATGGAGCACCATCCACAGCTTTGCTATGTTCTCTATGACAAGTTACTTCACATCTCTGAAACTCAACTTTTTCATCTGTAAAATTGGGGTGATACCTGCCTCTTGCAATTGGGGTGGTAATGTCTAAATTTAATGTGATATATCATCTAAAGCACCAAACACTTAGTACCTGACACATCACAAAGGAGATACATATACATTTTTTTTTCTACCCATGTAGCACTTAGCCCTAGACTCAGAAGACTTACATTGAAGGCCTCTCTCTGGCACTAAGGGTTTCCCTGGTAGTTCAGACAGTAAAGAATCTGCTTACAATGCAGGAAACCTGGGTTTGATTCCTGGGTCAGGGAGATCCCCTGGAGAAGGACATGGCAATCCACTCCAGTATTCTTGCCTGGAGAACCCCATGGAGAGAGGAGCCTGGTGGGCTATAGTCCATGGGGTCACAGAGAATTGGACACAACTGAGTGACTAACATTTTCACTTTCTCTGGCACTAAGCTCATGTGTGACCATGGGCCTCAGTTTCCTCATTAAGGAAGACATGAAGGAATGAGTAGGTCTATCTCTAAACCATCTTCAAGTGCTAAAATTCTCTAGTTCTCAGATTATAAAGAGGAATGTTTGGGAATCAAATATTTAAGATTTTTAACAATGTAATTGCTCAGGAGAGGCAGAAGTCACGAACCAACTAGTCACCACTTAGCTTGGTGATTAGCTCTGACACTTTCTGATCTTCCTCACTTGGGCCACGGATGTGTCTGTGAGACAATTCCTAAGAGAGTCACTCATGAGTGAACGAAGGGGTTTAAGTCCATGAGAGAAACTCCTTGTTTTCCTCTGAGGAACTGTAAAGTTAGTGTGTCAGCCTCAGATGGAGACCCTGGGGTGAATAATGAATGCACAGGTGGTGGCTATAAATGTTAGAAAGGGAGGCTATCAAATGCAGAGATGGAATTACATTGAAAGCACATTTCTAGACAAATCCTCATGGTGTTTGTTTAATAACTATGCTACCTCCAGAGCTATAGGCTTTCAGAACACAATAATTATGTCACGGGCCAGACTTACAGCTTCTCTTGTCTCAGACTCTGCCTCAGGCAGGGACCCAAGCAACTCATGGTGGAAGCCGTCAGCAGCCCCTTACATACTTCCTCCACCTCACCACATCACTACCACCAGACAGCAAGGACCTTCAGGATACTGCCTTATTCTGTGGACCCTGTCACAGCCCTCATGTGTGGTTTTACACAAAGGCAGCCCTCAGCAAATGTTGGGTAAATGAATGAAAGGCGGGAGCTGCTGCTACTGCTGCTGCTAAGTCACTTTAGTCGTGTCCGACTCTGTGCGACCCCATGGACGGCAGCCCCCCAGGCTCCCCTGTCCCTGGGATTCTCCAGGCAAGAACACTGGAGTGGGTTGCCATTTCCTTCTCCAATGCGTGAAAGTGAAAAATGAAAGTGAAGTCGCTCAGTCTTGTCCGACTCAGCAACCCCATGGACTGCAGCCCACCAGGCTCCTCTGTCCATGGGATTCTCCAGGCAAGAGTACTGGAGTGGGGCGCCATTTCTTCTCTGGAAAGGTGGGAGGGATCCTCCAAAAGACCTAATGGAGAGAGAGTCTAATGTTAGCCATTCAGTTGTGTCTGACTCTTTTCCACACCATCATGAACTGCAGCTAGCCAGGCCCCTCTGTCCATGGGGATTCTCTAGGCAAGAATACTGGAGTGGATTGCCATTCTTTCTCCAGGGGATCTTCCTGACCCAGGAATTGAACCTGGGTCTCCTGCATTGCAGGCAGAGTCTTTATCATCTGAGCCACCCAGGAAAGCCCCCAAAGTCTTAATCACTCTCAATAATAACTAACAGATCAATGCTTTACAAAGCTATTTAATCCTTTTTTTGAATTTGTTTCATCCTTTCAGCCTGTATGAATGTGGATAATTAGTGATGGAATGCTTCTGTTCATTTGCTATAAACAGTTCACTCTTGCAATGAAGCATTTCCTAAAGGAACCCTAGGTCAGATGGGAGAGGTAGCAGATGTATAAAAGTAAATTATAAGGCAGAATGTAAATTAAAAGAAAAAAAAGCACCACGGACATTTAAAGGAGAGGATGACTTTCAGGGAAATGGAAATGTTTCGAGGACTGAGCGGTATTTGTGTTAGATCTTTAAGGAGCTACATGATCTTGAGTAACAGAAAAGATAAAAGGAGGAAGATGGCCAAGTATAAAGCCTGAGCAAGACATGAAGGTAGAAAGCAAAAACACATTCCAAAAGCAACTAGTTAGATTAAATGTAGACTAGTTAGATAAATTAGATTAAAGGTAGGCTAGGGATTGTAGGAGTTAAGGCAGAAACACAGGTTGAAGTTTAATTGTGAAGTTTTATTTACTATCAAATTATGTAAGTCATAATATTTTACCAAGGAAGACCAGGATCAAAGCTTAGGAATACTAGTCTGAAAATTGAATTAGCAAGGAAAACATCTGCACTTAAGGGCTCTCACTAGAAGACTACTTGCCTTGCTTTGGAAAGTGTGGTAGGGGACCAGCAGCTTTGGTACCTGGGAGCTTGCTACAAATATGGAATCTCTGGCTGTCCCAGGCCCACAGAATCCAAATCTGCATGTGCATTAAAATATAAGACCCAACTTGTCCAAGGAGGGTAGAGAAGAGCCTGAACACAGGAGGCTGCTCAAAGATGACAGGGAGGCGATAGGGAAGAGAGATGTGGAGAGGCAACACACCTCAGGACAGCCAGGACATCTGAAACTGTGCACTGGGACTGAGAGGATGGTGGGGCCATTTCTCCGGAATGTCCGGAGGAAAAGGATGCAGGGTGCATGAGATGACAGGAAAGGAGAAAACCTGCCTTCACATCTAGAAGTCAAGGAGCCTGCAGGGAGCATCCAGGTAGAGATGCCCAGAAGGCATTTGGAGAAGCAGATTAGATCACACGCAAAGTCCTCTTGTACTTTGTCTCAGTACCAAAAACATTCAAATAAGAAATGTAACAAAACACCTATAGTGCTGGCATTGAATAAGATTTCACAACTCAAAGGAAACACAGGTGTTATCTAGTTCAATCCTCTCCTGTGAGAGTAGGAATTGTAAGCCCAGGAAGGGAAAGTGACTTTGATAGGTGACTCAGAAAAAAAAACTCAGCTAGATAGTCAGGGAGTTACGTGACTCCCAACACCGGGCTATTCCACTTCACTGTTATTCTAGTAACAGAGGCCTTGGGAACTAGGAATAGAGGAACTGGGCTCAAGGAAGTTATGCTAGAAATCGTGAAAGAATCAATGGAAGTCTTAGAAAATGTCTCAACAAGTAAACTTCAGGAATTTTATAAATAAGTCTCTTTGCATGGTCCATAAACGTTGATCAGGTTTCAGGGTTATTTCAGAATATACTCAGTATTGGCTTAGCAAGACCAATTCTAATCTGGAATGCTTTTTATATGACAACCATATTAACTAGCATTTTTATAGACTCACTCTGCACCAGGCACTTTCCCAAGTACCTTACATATATATTAGCTCACTTACTACAACAACTAGCATGAAAGAGGCACTAATCATTTTCCACATGGAGAAACTGAGGCATAAATAAAACAAATCACCCACCTGATGTCACACTGCTAGTTATTGGTGGAGCTAGGATTTAAACAGGCAATAATTTTTTGTTTTTGTATTGGAAGATGAGCCATATGTATTTTTTCCTCCTTTTCATGTAAAATGATAGATCTTTCTGTGAGAACCAGTTCTAACCCTGCACAGACTGTTGAGCTAATAGAAGTGCTTGGCTTAGGGTAATGCATTAGTCTATATCCTCTTTGACTAATCCTCATGCAGTTTTGATCTAACGCTGGCTTCTAGCCAATGATTTTAGTCCACTTCCATATCCTTTTTAATGCTTTTCAGTCTCATTATCTTTACGTCATGTCTAATGACCATCCTAATGAGTTTGCCTCTCAATGTCTTTTAGTAATAGGAGGCAAGAAAAGACACTGCTTCTATTGTTTTCAAAGGATGAAGCCTTCTTTTTGGGCTTTCTCTTTTCAGCTTTGGGTCTGGGGTATTTGTCCAATGGAGTTCAGTTTCCTTAGAAAGCAGGGGCACTGGCTGAGGTTAGCTCCCTTTCTCCATCCAGAGTAAGATGCTTCCAGGATGCCACCTGCATCTCCTTTGTAGCATCATTTGCGAAAACGTGCTCTGATTGTGTCTCCCTTGGAAGATGCTGGCACAGCTCCTCTGAAATAAATCCTCCCAGCTGGAGGGAGCCTGGGCTGAGGGCGGGGTACAGAGGCAGAAGCTGTCTTATGGAGACCTTCATTAATGGCCTTGTGAGTTGCCCTGATTTTTCCACATGTCTGACCAAGTCAATTTCCTGTCTTGGATCTCCTTTCTTCTTGTCAATTCCCAACTTTTCTGCTCTTCATTCTTGGCCTGGCTGGAAGGGTGATTAATTTTATTTTTTTTGCTTGAAATGTACCAAGTGTTTGCCTTCTGGCATGGAGTCCAGAGTAGTGTCAGGGAAGGGCTCAAAGTTTAATCTACTCCAAATGATAAAACTGAAAGTCTATTTTCTGTCCTCTTTCCCTCTCAGTTCTTTTCTTTCCGAAAATAGAATGTTTAATATAAGTTTTAAAATTTACATACAATAAAATCAACCTTTTAAATGTATGATTCTATGAATTTTAACAAATGTGTAAAGACATGTAATTGTCATCATAATCGGTTCTTTCCTTCTTTTTAAAATCCAAATCACTGAACAAAACATTAAGTAAGCATGTTGATACTTCATATAACTCAGCTGAACTATTATTAGCGCAAGACTTGGTGACTTTTTTTCCTAAAAGACGATTATGTTATCCATTAAGACATTTTAAACATTGCAGTGTTTTGTTTATCTCTAAGAGAAACTTCCAGTTCTTGAATATACAAATATAAATGAACAAGATCAACATTTTCATGGTCTAATACAACTGATTCCACCAAGTGTATCTTTAAATTTCTTTTTTCCCTTTGGACTAGCATGAATAATGTTTTGATGGTTTATCTTAAAGAATCTTGATTTTATGACTTCATTTGAGCAGTTATTTATTTAGGGCAGGATAAATAAATTATATCTGGTTGAGAAATGATATTTACATCTCAAAGTGGAGAGCGATGTTGTGAAAACATAATAAGCAGAGGGACACAAATGGAGTCAAGCTTGACTATCACTTCAAATCACAATTTCAAGTTTTTGGGGGAAAGTCATAATCATGTGAGAATGTGGCTAAAGGGAACAATCTGTCTGCAGCTTTGTGTTCAGGGCCAAAAATATAAGAAGGAAACAAAGAATCTAATTAATGGAGAATAATCGTAAGATCCTGAATGACAAAACAGAGAAAAAGTCAATTTAGACAGTCTTGACTTTTATTCTTGAGTAAAAATATTTTTCTATTTTTTTATTGAAAAGGTTTTTCATACTCCATCCGTTTCTCTGTCTGGCCCTCTCATTCTTCAAGATCCAGCTGAAAGGAATCCTTCCCTGAAAAGTCTTTCTCATTCTCCAGAGTGAAGCTACTAGTCTTGGCTGTGTTCAGCTAAACATCGCCTGGTGTGGGTGTGCGCTCAGTTGCTCAGTCGTGTCCGACTCTTTGCAACCCTATGGACTGTAGCCTGCCAGGCTCCTCTGTCTATGAGATTTTCCAGGCAAGAATGCTGGAGTGGGTTGCCATTTCCTTCTCCAGGGGATCTCCCCAACCCAGGGATCAAACCCACGTTTCCTGCATCTCCTGAATTGGCAGGCAGATATCTTACCACTGAGCCACCTGAGAAGCTTCAACATCTCCTACAGCATTGACATTTTTGCATCACAAACATCTGTTTTTAAGTCTGTCTTCCTCCTTGGGTTGTGAATTCCATGTCATATTCACCCTTATTTTGATAGGGGCCTAGCAGGGAGCTCACTTGTTAATGAGTGAAAAGTAAATGGATAAATATCAGTTGAGCAGTTGGTTAAATGGTCAGTATTCATACCCTTTCAGCAGTATTACCTAGCACAGCAATGTGCTAAAGATATAATGATGAACAAAAACACCCTGGTCTTTGTCCTCAGAAAACTTACAATCTGATAAGGGAAAATAATAATAATAAATATCATCAATTCAGAGAGGATGTTTTTTCTTAATTGATAGAACGCATTTTAAATTAACTCAGTTATTATAGTTCCATTATTATTTTTATTATATTATTAATATTTGATATTACTGTGATGAGACTTTAGTTTCAGCAAAGGGCTATTAACTATGACATCAATCAACATAATTAGAGAATATATGAGCATTTTTTTTTTTTGCACAGCAAAGGAAACCATAAACAAGATTAAAAGACAACTCTCAGAATGGAAGAAAATATTTGTAAACAAAGCAACTGACAAAGGATTAATCTACAAAATATACAAAAAGCTTATGCAGTTCAACATCAGAAAAACAAACAACCCAATTGAAAAAATGGGCAGAAGAACTAAATAGACCTTTTACCAAAGAAGACATACAGATGGCCCATTAACACATGAAAACATGCTCAACATCACTCATTAGCAGAGAAATGAAAATCAAAACTACAATGAGGTATCACTTCACAACAGTCAGAATCAGTTCAGTTCAGTCACTCAGTCATGTCCGACTCTTTGCCATCCCATGGATTGCAGCATGCCAGGCCTCCCAACTCCTGGAGGTTACTCAAACTCGTGTCCATCGAGTCGGTGATGACACCCAACCATGTCATCCTCTGTTGTCCCCTTCTCCTCCTGCCTTCAATCTTTCCCAGCATCAGGGTCTTTTCCAATGAATCAGTTTTTCACATCAGGTGGCCAAAGTATTGGAGTTTCAGCTTCACCATCAGTCCTTCCAACAAATATTCAGGACTGATTTCCTTTAGGATGGAATGGATGTCCAAGGGACTCTCAAGAGTCTTTTCCAACACCACAGTTCAAAAGAATCAGTTCTTTGGTGCTCAGCTTTCTTTATAGTCCAACTCTCACATCCATACATGACTACTGGAAAAACCATAGCTTTGAATAGACAGACGTTTGTTGGCAAAGTAATGTCTCTGCTTTTTAATATGCTGTCTAGATTGGACATAATTTTTCTTCCTAGGAGCAAGTGTCTTTTAATTTCATGGCTGCAGTCACCATCTGCAGTGATTTTGGAGCCCCCAAATATAAAGTCTGTCACTGTTCCCATTGTTCCCCCATCTATTTCCCATGAAGTGATGGGACCAGATGCCATGATCTTAGTTTTCTGAATGTTGAGTTTTAAGCCAACTTTTGCACTCTTCTCTTTCACTTTCATCAAGAGCTCTTTAGTTCTTCTTCACTTTCTGCCATAAGGGTGGTGTCATCTGCATATCTGAGGTTATTGATATTTCTCCCAGCAATCTTGATTCCAGGTTGAGCTTCATCAAGCCAAGCATTTCTCATGATGTACACTGCATATAAGTTAAATAAGCAAGGTGACAGTATACAGCCTTGATGTACCCCTTTCCTGATTTGGAACCAGTCTGTTGTTCCATGTCCAGTTCTAGCTAATGCTTCCTGACCTACATACAGATTTCTCAGGAGGAAGGTCTGGTGGTCTGGTATTCCCATATCTTTCAAAATTTTCCACAGTTTGTTGTGATCCACACAGTCAAAGGCTTTGGTATAGTCAATAAAGCAGAAGTAGATGTTTTTCTGGAACTCTCTTGCTTTTTCGATGATCCAGCGGATGTTGGCAATTTGATCTCTGGTTCCTCTGCCTTTTCTAAATCCAGCTTGAACATCTGGAAGTTCATGGTTCACGTACTGTTGAAGTCTAGCTTGGACAATTTTAAGCATTACTTTGCTAGCGTGTGAGATGAGTGCCATTGTGTGGTAGTTTGAGCATTCTCTAGCATTGCCTTTCTTTGAGATTGGAATGAAAACTGACCACAGGACTGGAAAAGGTCAGTTTTCATTCCAATCCCAGTCAGAATGGCCATCATGAAAAATTCCACAAATAAGAAATGCTGAAGAGACTGTGGAGAAAGCAGAACACTCCTACATTGTTGGTGGGAATGTAAATTGGTACAATCACCATAGAGAACAGTATGGAGGTTCCTTTAAAGACTGAAAACACAACTACCACATGACCTAACAGCATGACCCAGTGGTATATGCTACTTCTGGGCATATACCCAGAGAAAAGCATTATTCAAAAAAATATACACACCCCAATATTCATTTCAGCACTATTTACAATACCCAGGACATGGAAGCAACCTAAATGTTCATCAACAGAAGAATGGATAAAAAAATATGGTACATATATGCAATGGAATATTAGTCAGCCATAAAAAGGAATGAAAATTGTGCCATTTGCAGAGATATGGATGGACTTAAAGACTGTCATACAAAGTGAAGTAAGTCCAAAAGAGAAAAACAGATGTCATATATTAATGCATATATGTGGAATCTAGAAAACTGGTATAGATGAACTCATCTGCAAAGCAGAAATAGAGACACCGGCATGGAGAACAAATGTAGGATACCAAGGGGGAAAGAGAGGATAGGATGGAGTGCAAGGTTGGGATTGGCATATATACTCTATGTATAAAATATATTACTAATGAGAACAGACAGTGCAGTCCAGAAAACTCTACTCAATGCTCTGTTGTGACCTTAATGGCAAGGAAACCCAAGGAAGAAGAGATATATGTATACGTGTGGCAAATTCGCTTTGTTATACAGCAGAAATTAATACAACAAAAAGCAACTATACTCCAATAAAAGAAAAAAGAAAATATATGAGTGTTCTTATTTCTTGTGTTTTCTTGTTTAAGTTACTAACTTACATAAAATTTTTCTTAAGTTACTAACTTATATAAACTTCTATGAATAAAAAAAGAAAATATATGAGTACTATTATATCTTGGGTTTTCTTATTTAAGTTACTAACATATATAAACACACAGCTACATGTAATTTTACTTATATATATGTATAATATTGTGTGTGTCAGTTGCTCAGTAGTGTCCGACTCTATTGGACCCCATGGACTGTGTAGCCTGCTAGGCTCCTCTGTCCATGGAATTCTCTAGGCAAGAATGCAGGAGTAGGTTGCCATTCTCTTCTCCAGGGGATCTTTATGACCCAGGGACTAAACCTGGGTCTCCTGCATTGCAGGCAGAGTCTTTACTATCTGAGCCATATTATTGGAATCTAACAAAGAAAACAATGATTTTAATTCATAGGTGATGTTAATAGTTCTAACTCCAGATCTAACAATAAACAACTCTGTATCCTTAAATATTAACACGTCTCTCTCTTCTTGTACAAAGAGCTCTAAAAGGGACATTGTGAGAACTAGATAATAACTGTAAAACCTAATAACTCAAAGATGTTGCAAATTTCAGACACATTGCACAATTCTAGTAAAGGAAGATTTACTGAGTACTTCCTCTGTTAGGCACACTGGCCCAACTAACATATTAGGGGATCTGAGAAGAAGATCTATCCTTTACTGTGCCCAACTTTGCATGAAATGTTCCCTTGGTATCTCTAATTTTCTTGAAGAGATCTTTAGTCTTTCCCACTCTATTGTTATCCTCTATTTCTTTGATCACTGAGGAAGGCTTTCTTATCTCTCCTTGCTATTCTTTGGAACTCTGCATTCAAATGGGTGTATCTTTTCTTTTCTCCTTTGCCTTTAGCTTCTTTTCTTTTTTTTTTTTTACTTATATATTTTTATTTTTATAATTTTTTTATAATTTATTTATTTTAGTTGGGGGCTAATTACTTTACAATACTGTAGTGGGTTTTGCCCTACATTGACATGAATCAGCCATGGGTTTAGCTTCTTTTCTTTTCTCAGCTATTTGCAAAGCCTCCACAGACAACCATCTTCCCTTTTTGCATTTCTTTTTCTTCGGGATGGTCTTGATCACTGCCTCCTATACAATGTCACGAACATCTGTCCACAGTTCTTCAGGCACTCTGTCTATCAGATCTAATCCCTTTACTCTATTTGTCATGTCCACTATATAATCATAAGGGGTTTTATTTAGGTCACACATTAATGGTCTAGTATTTTTCCTTACTTTCTTTAATTTAAGCCTGAATTTGGCAATAAGGAGTTCACGATCTGAGCCACAGTCAACTCCTGGTCTTGTTTTTGCTGACTGTATAGAGCATCTCCATCTTTGGATGCAAAGAATATAATCAATCTGATTTCATTATTGACCATCTGATGATGTCCATGTGTAGAGTCTTGTGTTATTGGAAGAGGGTGTTTGTGATGACCAGTGCGTCCTCTTGGCAAAACTCTGTTAGCCTTTGCCCTGCTTCATTTTGTACTCCAAAACCAAATTTGCCTGTCATTTCAGGTATCTCTTGACGTTCTACTTTTGCATTCCAGTCCCCTATAATGAAAAGGACATCTTTTTGGGGTGTTAGTTCTAGAAGGTCATGTAGGTCTTCATAGAACCGTTCAACCTCAGGTTCTTCAGCATTACTAGTTGGGAGATAGACTTGGATTACTGTGATATTGAATGATTTGCCATGGAAAGATGGGCATAATAAAGGACAGAAATGGTATGGACGTAACAGAAGCAGAAGATAATAAGAAGAGGTGGCAACAATACACAGAAGAACTATACAAAAAGATCTTCATGACCCAGATAATCATGATGGTGTGATCACTCACCTAGCGCCAGACATCCTGGAATCCCAAGTCAAGGGGTCCTTAGGAAGCATCACTACGAACAAAGCTAGTAGACATGATGGAATTCCAGTTGAGCTATTTCAAATCCTAAAAGATGATGCTGTGAAAGTGCTACACTCAATATGCCAGCAAATATGGAAAATTCAGCAGTAGCCACAGGACTGAAAATGGTCAGTTTTCATTCCAATCCCAAAGAAAGGCAATGCCAAAGAATGTTCAAACTACCACACAATTGCCCTCATCTCACATGGTAGGAAAGTAATGCTCAAAATTCTCCAAGCCAGACTTCAACAGTACGCGAACCATGAACTTCCAGATGTTCAAGCTGGATTTAGAAATGGCAGAGGAACCAGAGATCAAATTGCCAACATCCACTGGATCATCGAAAAAGCAAGAGAGTTCCAGAAAAACATCTACTTCTGCTTTATTGACTATACCAAAGCCTTTGACTGTGTGGATCACAACAAACTGTGGAAAATTTTGAAAGATATGGGAATACCAGACCACCAGACCTTCCTCCTGAGAAATCTGTATGTAGGTCAGGAAGCATTAGCTAGAACTGGACATGGAACAACAGACTGGTTCCAAATCAGGAAAGAGGTACATCAAGGCTGTATACTGTCACCTCACTTATTTAACTTATATGCAGTGTACATCATGAGAAATGCTTGGCTTGATGAAGCTCAACCTGGAATCAAGATTACTGGGAGAAATATCAATAACCTCAGATATGCAGATGACACCACCCTTATGGCAGAAAGTGAAGAGGAACTAAAGAGCTCTTGATGAAAGTGAAAGAGGAGAGTGCAAAAGTTGGCTTAAAACTCAACATTCAGAAAACTAAGATCATGGCATCTGGTCCCATCACTTCATGGGAAATAGATGGGGGAACAATGGAAACAGTGACAGACTTTATATTTGGGGGCTCCAAAATCACTGCAGATGGTGACTGCAGCCATGAAATTAAAAGATGCTTGCTCCTAGGAAGAAAAATTATGACCAATCTAGACAGCATATTAAAAAGCAGAGACATTACTTTGCCAACAAACGTCCGTCTATTCAAAGCTATGGTTTTTCCAGTAGTCATGTATGGATGTGAGAGTTGGACTATAAGGAAAGCTGAGCACCAAAGAACTGATGCTTTTGAACTGTGGTGTTGGAGAAGACTCTTGAGAGTCCCTTGGACATCCATTCCATCCTAAAGGAAATCAGTCCTGAATATTCATTGGAAGGACTGATGGTGAAGCTGAAACTCCAATACTTTGGCCACCTGATGTGAAAAACTGATTCATTGGAAAAGACCCTGATGCTGGGAAAGATTGAAGGCAGGAGGAGAAGGGGACAACAGAGGATGACATGGTTGGATGTCATCACAGACTCAATGGACACGAGTTTGAGTAAGCTCCAGGAGTTGGTGATGGACAAGGAAGCCTGGCATGCTGCAGTCCATGGGATGGCAGAGTCAGACACGACTGAGTGACTGAAGTGAACTGAGAAGAAGGTCTACTTTGTAGATAGAGGATAACGAATTTGTTCTAGATTCTTCTATCCATTAATTCTTGTTTCACTGCAACTTACTTGGGAGAAAGAGGAGAGTGGCGGGAAAGTCCAAATGACACTTATCTTTACATTTTATTCTTTGAATTTTTGTGGAGAATTTTGAGATACATCTTGACGTTATCCACAGTGTCCATGGTAGATAATGTGAGTAGCCCAATTCGAGTTAGGAATCTCTACAACAGTTACATTTAGAGGAAATTATAACTCATTCTCAAGGCTTTAGGAAATTTCATTTTGAGAATACATCATATAGAAAAGTTAGCAACAGAAGATTAATGAGGCTTTCTAACAGGCCATTAGTAGACAAGGAAGACTTCTCAGGGGAGTTGCAAGGGGGAGAAAAAACAAACTTGAATCACTGGAGGGCCTTTCACTTGTGTTTTTGTTATATACCAGAATGTGGCACTAAATTAAATTTACGTGAATGTAATTATAAAAAAAACGTGGTGGGGGTAGGGGGGAATGCTTCCCTGGTGGCTCAGATGTTAAAGAATCTGTCTGCAGTGCAGAAGACTTGGGTTCAATCCCTGGGTTGGGACGATCCCCTGGAGAAGGGAATGGCAACCCACCCCAGTATTCTTGCCTGGAGAATTCCACGGACAGAGGATCATGGCAGGCCACAGTTCATTGGGTTGCAAAGAGTCAGACAAGGTCTCATACTATTTATCCTACAATTCCAATGAAATTTGAAAATCTCTGGAAGGTTGGAGTATGATGGCCTTGACAATGAAAGCTTGCCTTTGATTCTTCATCCATAAATTGCATTGTACACACCAGCTGCACATGCCACTTGTACTGGGATCAACAGAATGAGCTGCTAGTTCATTCCTCTTCACTTTAAGGCTTGAATTATATTTTTGATAATATTTTTATAAATTAATGGCTTTCTTGGCTGCTCAGATCATGGAAATTTTGATGGTAAACAATCTCTTTAGAAATGTGATTAAATATAAGAAAGCAAGAGAAAAGAAAGCATCATAATTTGTATGATATAATAATTTGGCATTTTATTTCCTTCATCTCAGGGAAGAAGCCTGCTCATGTCTTGATAACGCCATTTATCCATCAGATGGTGCACGCAGGAGTCAGCTGTTTCCCATAAAGATATCTTGGGAAACAGCAGCGGTGCTGTCTACACTGGCAGATGCTATCTGACATCATTTCTGGAGGGTAGTTCCTGTTGAAATGTTTCAGGAGGGTTTTCTAAAGAACAGGCCAAGATGTCAAGAATGGTTAGTGCTGATACATGCCAAAGTCAATGCAAAATAAGTAGAGAGGAAAGTAAAATCCTCTTTGAAGGAGGAAAGAAAGATTCTGAAGAAGGTGAGAAGCAGGCAGTGTTCACAGGGCATTGAAAGGGGGATTGGTAAAACTGTCTGGTACTGGGATCTGAAAGTTGAAACCTGTGGCCACAGGCACTGATACCCAGATCTTAGCCAATGTTTGTATAACAGAGGATAGGGAATCTCAGCTCAGTGATGGAAGGAAGAGAACACAAAGCTCAGAAGTCCTCACCTGCTTGGAGCTGGGTCACTCTACTTTGATTGATCTTCCATTGAAGAACATTAAGAATTCTTCTCATGGTCACCAAAAAGGAATAAAGCCTCCACATATGGAGTGCTAGACCTAGGCCAGGGCTCCAAATAGATGAGGGGCAAGTCAAATGGCTGCAGTTCCAGGCGAGGGGGCCCAGAGTAGAGGGAAGCTCTGTTCCACAAGAAAGGATCATGGAGAAAGGAGTTCAGGGGGATGAGACAAGCCTCAGTCAAATGTTTTAAGATCTGTCATGTGGAAAGTCTTGGTCCGTGAGTTCCTGAAGGCTGGGCTTGAATCCATAAGGAAAAGTCACAAAGAGTATAATTCATCTGAAGATAAGTAAAGCCAGTACATTGGATAAGCCAGCTGTTGGAGTATAAAAAGACAAAGGCTGATTTTTTCTCACACTGTCTCTTTAAAACTGCTCTTTGAGAGTAGTCTTTCCTTATCCTGGATGAGAACTGGGGCAAGCCCATGACTTTCTGTTTTTTCTTAAGTAAAAGAAAGTTCTGTAACTACTTAGACATGAACATGTTCATGGACATGAACTTGAGCAAACTCTGGGAGATGGTGGAGGACAGGGAAGCCTGGTGTGCTGTAGTCGATGGGGTTGCAAAGAGTCAGACACGATTTAGTGACTGAACAGCACAACCACATAGCTACTTAAAGTAAAAAACATAGCCTCAAACCAGATGACAAAGATAATGAAGGGGGTGGCCCTTCTCTGTTTCCCTGCTCCTTGGTTGCTCTGTTATGCGGTCTCATGTCTGCAATTCTTTGACCTGGATGAATGCAAGCTAGTCTGACAGTGACTTTCTGCTATGACCCTATAAAATTTTCCTCCAGTCTCTCTTCTACTGAGGCTTCAGTGCCCTTTGGATGGCCACTGAACAAGATCTAAGATAAGGAAGTCAACAGAAAGTGGCATTATAGGGCTGTCAGGTGCTATTGGCAGAGAAGGCAATGGCACCCCACTCCAGTACTCTTGCGTGGAAAATCCCATGGAGGGAGGAGCCTGATAGGCTACAGTCCATGGGGTCGCTAAGAGTCGGACACGACTGAGCGACTTCACTTTCACTTTTCCCTTTCATGCACTGGAGAAGGAAATGGCAACCCACTCCAGTGTTCTTGCCTGGAGAATCCCAGGGACGGGGGAGCCTGGTGGGCTGCCGTCTGTGGGGTCGCACAGAGTCGGACACGACTGAAGCGACTTAGCAGCAGCAGCAGCAGCAATTTTCTCATCTGTTAAATACCAGTTAGTATTGTTTTTGAGTCCTATATGTCAAGTGCCTGATGTGGTAATCACAATCATTGTTGAGACTCAGAACATCACAGCTGTACAGCCTTTCAAAGCTGCCTTGGAAGATACTGTGCAATGCCCCCATGGTTACATCCTCTACTATGTCATCAGTTTGAAGAACTTTGCTCTGATGATGGCTGTGTCAAGAGGACACAATGTCCTTTCAAACCACTTCCTTCTACTAAGTGAAAAGTTTAAACATCTCGGAGTTTCCTTGGAGCTTTTATTATGGATACACGCATAAAAAGCCCAGATGGGCAGCTGAACCTAAATATAGATGTGAGGAAACCTCATTACTGGATAGTCCTAGCAATGTCCTCCCCAATCTGAATGTAGACTTGCCTCAAGGCACTGGGAAGAGGCTTTATGATAATAAAAGAATGAACAATCATTATGTAATTCTGCTTGGAAATTGCAGTCACCTCTAACTTCCAACATCTCTCAGTGCTCATTGGGAATAATTTCCAGTATCACAATTTCCATATGAAAGATGGATCCTGTGATGGTTAATTTTATTCATCAGCTTTTCTAGGCTATGGTGCTGGTTGTTTGGTTCAATGTTGCTGTGAAAGTATTTTTACATGTGATTATCATTTAATCAGTAGACTTTAAATAAAACAGATAACCCTCTATAATGTGGTGGGCCTCATCTAATAGACTGAAGGCCTTAAGAGCAAAAACTGAAAATATCCTGTAAAAGAAGAAATTCAGTCTCAGGACTGCAACACAGAAACCCTGCCTCAGTTTCCAGCCTGCCTGCCCTGCCCTGAAGATTTCAGACTCAAGCCTGCAACACCAACTCTTAAATTTCCAAACTGCTGGCCTCTGCTATAGATTTCAGACTTGCCAGCCTCCACAATCATGTATGCAAGTTCCTTAAAATAATTCTTTCTATGTATCTCTGTATATCCTACTGGCTGTTTCTCTGAAGAACCCTGACAAAGATTCCATCTTGGTGCTCCTCACAGTGTCCACCAAGCACAGGGTTGAACTGAATTTTCTTAAATGGCTTGGTTATTCCTTGAATATGAACTAGAGTATAAGTGGCCACAAGATTGAGCTCTATGTGGAAAAACACTGCTCTGGGCTTGACTTTGCCCTGCCACTTACTACTATATGAGGTTCATCTTTTGTGCTCAGCACTGCAACCTTCTTAGCAACTCAGCACATTCACCTAGGTCATTTCCTCTGACTCTACCTGTGGTACCTAAGTGCATTGAACCCTTTGTGATAGAAGTCTCAGTGGCTGCAGACCAACTGATGGGATCCATGAAATTCTGCCTTTTCACAATGGTTGCCAAGAGAGAACAGGTGACAAGCTGTAAGTGCAGGAAAATTAATGCCACATCGGACAGATGTTGATAAAAAGATGTTGATAAGAAGTCGGCAAATCAACTGCATGCTCTCTCTCTTCATGATGAGATTCAGTGGTTCTGCATGGATGTCCAGACTCTCCGAAGAATCACATGTGACCAAGCAGACAGCTCTGAAGAAAAGCTCACAGTAATGTACCACTTTGAATTTGCTTCCCCTCTGTCCTTGCCTCAGTCCTTCTTTTCCTACATTTGTGACTCCCTGGAATTGTATCCCACTCCCTAATAATGTTGACATGTAAGTTTTGTTTCCTAAACATCTGGGTGAAGACACTAGCTGTGTGACTTTGGTGAATCACTTGACTCATCTAAGCTCCAACTCCCTTGTCTTTAATGTGGAAATAGGAAGAGTATTTTCTTCAGGAATGTTTTGAGGATCAGGTAATATAATGCACAGATCTTGGGGATGCATTTGATAAATGACAACTATAGCACTATGTACAAACCTAGAAAGCATATTAAAAAGCAGAGACATCAATTTGCCGACAAAGGTCCACATAGTCAAAGCCACGGTTTTTCTATCAGTCATGTACAGTTGTGAGAGTTGGACCATATAGAAAGTTGAGTGCTGAAGAATTGATGCTTTTGAACTGTGGTGTTGGAGAAGACTCTTGAGAGTCCCTTGGAATGCAAGGAGATTAAACAAATCCATCCTAAAGGAAATCAGCCCTGAATATTCATTGGAAGGACTGATGCTGAAGTTGAAACTAATACTTTGGCCACCTGTTGCGAAGAGCCAACTCACTGGAAAAGACCCTGATGCTGGGAAAGATTGATGGCAGAAGGAGAAGGGGGTGACAGGATGAGATGGTTGGATGGCATCACTGAATTGATGGACATGAGTTTGAGCAAACTCTGGGAGATAATGAAGGCCAGGGAAGCCTGGTGTGTTGCAGTCCATGGGGTGCTGCGAGTAGGACACGACTGAAAAACCATAGCTTTTGCTGCCTCATGCAGCATATGTACAGGAGCAGTCCCACATCTGGGAGGACTAAAGCTTTCCAGTGCTACCTGTGACTGAGGGGCCCATTCTGTCTAATTCTGGAGCTTATTACTAGGAAGCCTGTCGCTGTGGCATACATAAGCCAAATTCTCTGATAGCAGAGCAGAATGCCCCCTCCCTGAGGGGAGCTGGATCCCAAGGGAAAACCATTCCCAGTACTTCTCCTAAGACATTCATCTAGTGTCTTGATTTCTGTAGTGGAAGAGTAAATGGTGGGGCAATTGGACAGAAGAGTACAGAAAAGTTCCTTCACATGAAAACCAGGAATGGTTTTCTTGGGGGGTTGTGGAGCGGGGGTGAAGAAAAGAAAATCAGGAATGGTGAAGACATTCTATCTGCTACCAAGCAGTGTAGCACTTTCTCAAGCCCTACTTTGAATATGGAGTTGTTGGGGGTAAAGCTGGGGGGATTTCTTTAGATGAAATGTCTTTTATTCTGAGACAGGAAACAGGGTAGATTTTGAGGCTGATTTTTCATGACTGGAGTGCAGAGTTAGGGGCAGGAGCTGGCTCTAGGCTCCAAGCCCTTGCACATAGTCTTGGGAAAAATGGCTTTGGGTTGGATGTGTGTATGAGTGAGAGAGAAACAGAGGGACAGGGGGAAGAGAGAAAATGCATAAAATAGAGGAGCCACAGAATAAAGCATATAAAATTACTGAGAACCTGGGTTTATGGGGGCAAGGTGAGTCTACAATGTACCCAGAGTGGGGCATCAGAAGAGAGGCATCTTCTCCTCTATATCGCGAGAACCCCCGCTGCACCAGGGACAGAAGGAGGGGCCTGATGTCACTGCCCTTCTTCAGTGTCCAGGGGTTGTGCCAGGCTCCAGCACTGCCAGACTGGGGGTAGGGGTTCATGACCAAATCACTAGACCATCAGTGTTTCCTTGACGTCAAATGGCACAACAGCCAAAAGAATGGGAGTTTTCAGCCGAACAACAAGTGTTCTCTCTCCGGAGCCATACTAATAGAAAACTCCTTAGGCTGAGGAAGTATAACTGAGATTCTAGAAGCTACCATGATAGGAAGAAGGGCACATCTATTGTCGTTAGGATGAGGTCTTAGAGTTATTTGAGTAGAATATTTAAAAGATCAGATCCTTTTTTCGAATTCCCTGAATTGGTTAAGATGGCTTCTTCTTTACACCTCAGTATTTTAGAGACAGGATAACATAATGATAAAGAATATATATTCTGAGGCTAAACTGCCTGGATTTAAATCCTGGTTCTATCACTTACAAGCACTGAGAGTGAGGGTCCAGTCTCATCAAAGGTGAAATCAGGATGGTAATAACTAACTCATGGGATGGTAATAACTAACTCATTGAAGAAAGTTCCCACCTATGGTGCCAGGCACCTAATAAATGTTCACTAAATGTCAGGTAGTAACTTTTTTTTTTTGGTTGTGCCTCATGGCATGTGGGATCTTAGTTCTTGACCAGGGACTGAATCCACACCCCCTGCAATGGGAACACGGAGTCTTAACCACTGGACTGGTGGGGAATTCTCTGTCAGGTAGTAATATTGTCTTGGTTTTTTTCCTGAGAGATCTTGCTATTCCAGAAGCCTCAAAGTTTCTCTGATGTTTCTCTGAGAATCACGTGGGAGCCTCAAACTAGATAATTTGTGTTTCCATCTCTAAGGAGAAGCTGGAAAGGAGAGGAGTTTGGATTCAGAGAGTAAAATGAGGGTATTGGATGACATGATCTCTAAAGACTGTTCCACATTCTGTAGGCACGGAGTCTGCAAGCATGACAAAAAGTAGATTAAAAAATATTCAAGGCAGGGAATTCAGGCAGATGCTCAGGAAAATATGTTCCCGCCAAATTCCTGCTGAGCCTCAGAATACCTCAGTAAGGGAAATGATGGGACTTTCATACACAGAGTTATGGGGGAAAAAATGAAGCACAAAGTTGGGGGAAAAACTTACATCAGCAGAGACAGGCTTTTTTAATCTAGCCTCTCATTTCACCATGGCTGAAAGTTATGTCCTGTCGAAGAAAGCCTTAAAAGAATTTGGATGGACAAGTTCAACAGCAGCTACAATCAAATTATCTCCTATTCTGTTTTGAAATCTCCCATTTGAGCAATAGCTTAGGCCCAGAATTATAAAATAATTCATGAAATATTGGGATAGCCAAAAAATTCATTTAGGTTTTTTCCATAAGCTGTTCCAGACAAAAGCGAACAAACTTTTTGGCCAATCCAACAAAATATTTGGCCAATCGCATGTGACTGTCAGAAGACCTTAGGACTGACGTAATGGTTCCTTGTGTCTCTAAAAAGCAGTCCACAACAAATAGTTGTGATATGCAGTATAGTCTGTGCTCTGTAAGGTAATGAAATTAGACTGCAAAACTTCATTTGATGGATAAGGATATTAAAAAGGAATTAAAGTACTGCTGCAACAGAGGGATTCTTGTGCTCCAGGAGATGAAAGATGGGGAAGCTTCGGCAAGTCCAGGGATGAGACAAGCAGCTGCTGAACAAATCTCTTTGCTATTATTCTACCAGAGCATCCCTAGAGTTTCTAGTCCAGGATCTGCTGCCCTACACAAACACCAATCATTCTGCCAAGATGTTGGCTCGACATTCAATAAAGGAGCTGAAGCCACTCTATTAGGCCCATCAGCAAAGCTTCAGCCTTACCAGGCTCATTCTCTCTTAGTTATTCAGTCCCTAATGGCTTTGTCACCCTGCTTATCATTCTCTCTTAGGAGGAAAGAAGAGAAAGGAAGAGAAATCTTATAAGATATCAACTGAAATCTGAGACAAGACAGCAGTCTTTCCCTAGTGCTGTCTTTCTGTGTGCATGCTAAGTTGCTTCAGTAGTGTCCGACTTTTGCAACCCTGTGGACCATACCCACCAGGCTCCTCTGTTCATGGGATTCTCCAGGCAAGTATGCTAGAGTGGGTTGCCATGCCCTCCTCCAGGGGATCTTCCTGACCCAGGGATCGAACCCAGGTCTCTTACGTCTCTGGCATTGCAGACAGATTCTTTACCACCTGAGCTACCTAGGAAGCCTTTCTACTTACACCAAACTTCACCATCTTAAAAGCACAGCACAATTCAAAAAAGTCAAAGTAAAGCATTCATGTTATGATTCCAGCTTGGGCAATCTTTTCTTGAGGCACAGAGAGCATGCTTGTTAACACTGATTCCCTTTATCTCCAGTTGTCAGCCTCTCTGGGAAAGAGATTCTTATGTGACAATGACCTCCAACAACACCAAGTATACTGGTTCCTTACCATTTTGGAAGAAGTGGTTATACCCATACAAGTTAGCACACCAGACAGAGAATATATACCATGCACCCCTTCCTCCTTCCCCCCACAAAAAAAACCAGGCCCTGCCTCTTGGTCACTTAGTGACTCAGATTTCCTACCTGAAAATTACAAAACTAGGTACAAGACAGTGTCTCTGTGACGCGCCAAAATGTCTGAATATTTGAAAATATGCGGATGTGGAGTACCAGGTGCATTCATCCAGAGGACTGACTCACATTCTGGCAACTGGGGAATGCCAAATAGCATCTTGGTCAAAGATTTCACAGAACTCTAAAAAGTCAGCGAGAGGAATTTTTGGTGTAAACAAAGCAGACCCAATCGGTTATAATTTTTTGAGCCCCCAGGGCTGATTTCGCTCTGTGTGCCTTGGTTGGTTTGCTCCAAGGACACCTGCCTCACTTCCTCAACCTTTACTGTAACACGTGTGGTGAAGAAAAAAAAAGAATCTAAAAACTGAGTTCAAATACCAGCCTCCTAGGAAAGTTTTTTGGCCACCTCAACTTCACCATCGATAAAGTGGGAATGAGAATAGTTTACCCTGTACTGTTGTTGAGAGGACTAAACATAATGTTCTTTAAGCTGCCCCTCACAGCAGACTCTCCATAAATAAACAGTAGCTTAATAAGGGCTACTGTAAATTAACACCCGCAGAGGCAGAATCACTCATCAGGAAACTGCTGCTTCAAGTCCCTCTTACTGTCCCAGGGTTTCTCAAAAGTGTGATCTCTGACCATGTGCTGCAGAATCCCTCAGGATGCAAATAAAAGAGATTTCTGGTCCTGATCCCAGATATGGCAAACTGGAATCCCTGGGAATCATCATTTCTGACGCCTCCTTAGTCTTCAGATGACTGTCTAGTATGATAAAATTTGAGAACCACTGAATTAGAGCACTAGCTAAAGCAGATGATTTCTTTTAGTCATGGGTTTGTAAAGAACTAGATGAGTTATAAGTTTCAATGATTTTAAAGCACGCTCCACATTTCCTGACTTCTGAGGGCCTTTCTAATCTCTGAAAGATTAGATAATATGGTTAATTGGGGAAATTTAAAAACTAGTCAAGATAGTTTGGAGGGAAGTTTTTTTATTTTTTCTTGACTTACTCGTTAACTGAATAATTCTGGGCTATTATTTAGGCCCAATAGGCAGCATTTACCCAATTCCCTGGGCTATTAAACACAATTTTATATTATTTGCTCATTTAGCTTGCTTAATACAACTCTAATTATGTAGAAGGTGTCTGGTCTAAAATCCACTTGCTCTTAGACTCAATAGTACAAAAGAACTAGGATCACTGAAGTCTTGAACTTACAGTTGCACAGAGAAAAATTATTTAGCAGCCATGAAACACTGGGCTGGTATGGATCCATGTTAGTATGAAGGCGAGAGTCTGAACAGCAAATACTAGCCACTTCTTTGGTGGCCCTGGAGTATCTGCTGAAAAAGCAAAAACAGAGTTGGCAGAGCTGTCAGGGCTGTCTGTCTACCAGTATTCCTCTAGCAGTGACACCAGGGAAACACCAAGAATCCTGAAAAGCAAGCCAATTTCACTGGCAAAGACCGGGAGCTCCCCTTGAGCACTAGTGGAGCCTTTATTAAATGGGCCCCACAGCTAAGTGGTGATATGGAGAACTTGGAGAAGGGCCACAAAAAGCAATCAGGATCAGTCAGGCTTCAGAGGAATACATTCTTTGATGGTTTGGTGATAGAGTCATGGGCTGGGAGGGTAGCTGTACAGGAGAGATTAACAGTACATTTAGATGGCTAAGTGATAGGAGTGTAAATATTTCTGCTACTAAGAAGATCAAAAGGAATTGATCAAAGGATCAGTTCTTCTTATTAAGAAAATTAGGGTGGACTTCTGCAGAAATTGGGCCTGAAATTGAAGACCTGGTGGTGAGGGAGAGGGTTACCCTGTCTTAGTGTGTTAGGGGAAACCGACTGCTGCTTTCCCACTTGGGAGCACCCTCTCTCTCTCACCTCCACCCTGCCTCACCCCTCACTCCAGGAGCCACTACCCACTCTTGATCTAGGGCCAATGATATGCCAGACATGGGGCTAACTGCTTTATATTTCCTATCTTGTTTAATCTTCACAGTAAACCTGTAGGGAGTGGGGTGGTGTTCTTATCTATAGAAGAGAAAACAGGATCCATGAGATTAAGCAACTTTCTCAGAGTCATATGGTCAGAAAGTAGCAGACCTGTTATGTATTGTTACAAAACTCTAAGCACAATTTTATCACGTCTACTTGCCCACAGCCCAGGAGGCCAGTGTGGCTGGAAGTGAGCGAGCAAGTGGGGCAAGGATTGGAAATAAGGTTAAAAAGTGATGGGGTGGGGATGGCCACCTGATAAGTATCCTCCAAGGCTCTGGATATCCATGGAGGATATAGGATTTTCTTTGAATATGAAAGGAAGCCACTGGAGGGTTTTGAGCAGAGAAGCACTAATCTGGGTCTTAAATAGATCTATTAGCGGGGAAAGGGCAAAAACCAGGAAAATAGTTGTGTATATATATTAACAGTCCAATTATGAGATGGTGGCTTGCACTAGATGTGAGTGGTAAAGACGTAGGGAAGTGAGTGGATTCTGGAGACAGTTCAAGTGTAAAAATATGTGATGAATTGGTAGGTGATATCCCCAAGGTCACATACAGGTAGTAAGGCTGGGGTTGGAACAAGGCTCTGACACCAAACCCAGCGATCTTTCCCCAACTACAGGGAGCCATGCCACTCATTCCTGAGAAGGATTTCCTGAACCTGAGGGCCAAAATACAGTTTCTAGCATGTAAAACTCATGACTGGGTTGTACATGAGTTTTGTCTCCTGTGTGTATCCTGCATGTCCATAGCTCTTTGCTCCACATACAAAACAAGAGGAGGGTTGACAGCAGATTATCCAGAACACAGATTAAAATACAATTCAGAACCCTCTGTCCAAATGTTTTAACCTACTATGAAGACTACTAGAGCAAGGTCAGCTGAAGCTTAGTATAGCTACTAAGGGCATGAAAGAAAAAAAGTGTGAAAATAGCTAAGTCATGCCTGACTCTGTGACCCCGTGGACTGTAGCCCGCCAGGCTCCTCTGTCCATGGAATTCTCCAGGCAAGAATACTGGAGTGGGTTGCCATTCCCTTCTCCAGGGGATCTTCCCGATCCAGGGATCAAACCACAGTCTCCTGCATTGCAGGTAGATTCTTTACCATCTGAGCCACCAGGGAAGCCCATTAAGGGCATGTTGAAAGGTAAATTTTATGCTTTAAGCTGTACTAGGTACAGGATGGGAGGAGCCACTTAACAGAAATGAAGCGACTCTGTGGCCACATTTACACAGCAAAAGCCAAGTGGAAGACAGCAATTACTCTGTAACTATAGGCTGGGGAGTCAATTTGGGTAACTCCGATAAAAACATGTGCATTGGATGATTTCTCTTGCCTGAACTACTTGATAATGGCCCAGATATCTGCTTTACTTAGTTGAAGAGAACAAGAAACAGGTACATCTGAGTCAGGGACCTTCTCGGGGCCATGGTACAGCCGAGGCTGAGGAGCCAGCAGGGGAAGACTATCCCCAGAAGCCTGCCTCCAGCTGGCAGATGTAGTGAATCCTTGATAAAGAGCTTGCTCTGTCAGTGTCCTTTGCTAGGTTCTAGAGATCTTAAGATGCCATTACTCCGATGTTTCACAAAGTCTAGTCTTGAGACAAACTTGAGAAAGAATACTTAAAATGTGTGAAGTTTAGAGATACTTTGAGGAAATGATGCGAACAGAGAGGAGGCAACTGACCCACACTGGGAGGGGATGTGGAACAGACAGGGAAGGCTTCCTGGAGGAGACGATGCCTGGGATGGGTCCTGCAAGATGAACAGTTAGTAGCTAGTAAAAGAGAAAGAGAGAAGGGAGAGGGAAGGCTAATGTGGAGGTTGGTGGCATTTTTCTTCTCTAATGATAAGAGTTTACCCCAAAATAATATTTAATAAATCCTATCCAGGCTTTGGGCTTCCCTGGTGACTCAGACAGTAAAGAATCGGCCTGCAATGCAGGAGACACCAGCTTGATTCCCTGTATTGGGAAGATCCTCTGGAGAAGGGAATGGCTACTCACTCCAGTATACTTGCCTGGAGAATTCCATGGACAGAAGAGCCTGGTGGGCTACAGTTTATGGGGTTGTAAAGAGTCAGATATGACCGAGCGACTAACACTTCACTTCACTTCTCTATTCAGGCTTTACTATGCACCAGGCACCTTGCTAACCACTTCCAGGCATTGTCTTATTGACTCTTTATAATAACCATTTGGGAATAGCACTATTATTATTCTGTTTTATGCACACGGCACAGAACAGTTTAATAATTTGCCCACAGTCATACCAGTAGGGTGTGGCAAAACCAGGATTTCAAGCTATATGACTTCAAAGTCTTTGCAATGCTTTTCTCTGTCCTGATTTTGTCTGTAATATGGTTTCTGTAGTTCTGGGTGATGCATGCAGTTTCCACACAAGCCCATGAGATCAGAATAAACTCATGTTACACTGAGGCCAGAAGTGTGCTCTCAGGGAAGAACTCTAGCAGGCAAGTGACACAGAGAGGCAGCAACTTTGCCTCTGACCTGCTGTTCCTGAGCTGGTTCTGCTCTACCTCAACTCTGCCCTCTCTGCTTCCTGGCACCTTGTCCCCCTTCCCTATGTGAGCTCGGGATGCTGCTCAGAACATATGAAGTCCCTGCAGACTGGGGCAGCCTCCACTTAGTTTCACCACAGTCTCTCTCCTTCCATCCTACTGAGAACGCGGGTGGGATATATATCTTTTCGAGAATTTTCCTGGTTCCTCTCTCACCTTCCTTCTGTTACTAATCTCCTTCAAGTGCCATGCTCAGCTTAGGAGTCTGTGAAGCCATCTTTGCCCATCAAGTCTCCTGACACATGTTTTGATCATTGTCATAAAAAGAGCCAGACCATGTTCTAAAAGATAAGTGATGAACTAAGAATTGTACGTGGTCTCGATTGGAGGAGTTTCAACCAAAGATGAAATTCCGTGGGTCAGAACTATGCTGGCAGTGTAGCAGACTTCTTCCAGTGCATCACAAAGAAATGAGCTAATAACTAGTAGTGGTTCTCTAGAGACTTTACCCTCATTCCAGGAAATAAATATTTTGAAATTGAATTTGTAGCCATGATTTCCATTTTCAAGTATAGCATCATCATTCCTTTAGGTTTAAAAAATATTTTTTCAAACATTTATATCACCTCTGCAAGATAAACTATACAGAGATTTTATCTACCCAAATTACAGAAGGTGACACCTCTGTTTGCCTGAGGAGCTTTCTAAGGTGAAGAAGGAAGTTCCTGTGGACAGCGAATAGATGGTTTCCATTTGTACTGAGATTGTGATAACAGAAAAACTTCACTTGAGAACATGGAATTCATTACCAGTATAGATGCCCCACCTCTGACTTTATTTAAGGAAATGGATGGAGCACTGTCCTCATGGGGTTGCTTAGGCTTGGGCAATTCTTGCCAGACTTCTGATGTTTTAACAGCCCAGCCTCAGTTTGCCTGATCCCCTGCTATTAGCCCCACCCTGATAAATTAATAGATCATGTTTTTACCATGTTTTTCCATTTATCATATCATGTTAAGTCTCATACAAAAATCTTCCTTTGACTGTTGAGAAAACCGGTAACCAGGGAGGCTAAAGCCCTTGTTCTACAGTTCACTGGTGTCAGAAACTGCTAAAACCAGGTGTCCCACATTTTATACTGTGTGTGTGTGTGTGTGTGTGTGTGTGTGTGTGTGTGCACTTAGTCATGTCTGACTCTTTGTGGGCCTGTGGACTGCAGCCCGCCAGGCTCCTCTGTCCATGGAATTTTCCAAGCAAGAATACTGGAGTGGGTTGTCATCTCCTACTTCAGGGTATCTTCCCAACCCAGGGATTGAACCTGCATCGCCCACACTGGCAGGTGGGCTCTTTACTGCTAGTATCACCTGGGAAGTCCGACATCTTATACTAAGTGGTGTAAAAAGAATATAAGATGCAAAAGGCATTTAAAAGATATTTGCTGAAGGAAGAATATTTTGAGGATTTAAGAAGAGTTCTTTTGGAATTTGAAGTTATTTTAGGATGCTCAAGCATGAGAATCATGCTCATTATTTTCCAACAATCCTCATTCAATCAACTGAGCATTTACCACATTATACTGTGAATGCAATGGGAAAGCAAGTCCCTCCCAGGACTTGCTCTCCCTTATTTCTTAGCATCCTCTCTCCTTTTGCCCTGTGGTCTCTCTCTCACACACATACCACCCACCCCTGAACTCTGCTCTCAGCCTCCAGGACTCAATCTCCCTTACTTCTTAGCATCCTCTCTCCTTTTGCCTGGTGGTCTCTCTCTCTCTCTCTCTCTCTCACACACACACACACACACACCACCCACCCACCCACCCCTGAACCCTGCTCTCAGCTCCCACCAAGTACAGAACCTTGGTAGATCCTCAGCAAGTATTGCTGATACAACTAGCAAGAGAGAAGGGTGTTTCTTGCAGGCATCTTTACATCCTCTGAAAACCTATCTTCCTTGAATTTGTTTATGAAGCTCAAGCAAATGAGAGTCACTTACAAATTTATTCTGAGACCTCTACAGAGTTATAGAAATAATCTGATGCTCTGGAAAATTCTTGAATATTAAAAACCAAAGGCCTAATTACATTAATCAAAGTTTCTTAAATTTTAGTTTCCCTGTCTGTTGAATGGGGGACATGATGCTGTACTGAAAAGCATTTGAAGAGCATGAAGGGCTTTTCAAACAAACAAACAATAAAATCATCAATGAATCTAATAAAATGTTATAAAGACTCCCCAGATGCTTCAGTAAAATGTTTGATGTCAATAAATGATACCTCAGCTAAACAAATCGTACGGGATGTTCACTTAGCCATGGATGCAGAACAATTGAAGGAAGAAAGGTCACAAAAATGGTTGCTTGTGTTTACCTTTACTCCTTTTACAAGAAAATAGGTCTCCAAAATGTAAATTAAAATGTTTTATCATGTAATTAATAAGGCTTTAAAATTATCTTTCTCTCTTGGAAAAATAATTGGTATCAACTCCACTAGTAGGCAAGACAGACAAGTGCTCTGGAAAACATCTCAAACACTGCTAGTGGAAATGTAAATTAGTGCACCATTCTGGGAACAATTGATGAATTTCAGGAGTCTTAAAACTGTTCATGTACATCTGGTGCTGGGGCTGCTGCTCAGCTACTCAGTCACGTCCAGTCGACCTCTGAGACCCCACAGACTGTAGCCCCCAGGCTCTTCTGTCCATGGGATTATCCAGGCAAGAATACTGGAGTGGGTTGCCATTTCCTTCTCCAGGGGATCTTCCCGACCAAGGGATCAAACCCACATCTCCTTCATTGGCAGACAGATTCTTACTGCTTGCCAAGCTCAAGCAATATGGTGGGCTGTGTATCAATTAAAATGTTGTAGATGAGTATGGTACTTTGAAATATGATTATCATATTAAAAGGGAAAAACAGGCTATAAAATAGTTTTCACTGTGTGATTGAATCCAAGCAGACACATATTAGACAGTACCCAGTGTACTTCTTTTGAATTCAGATCCATTCCTTCTCTAAAAATTTGGTTGTATTTCAAAAGAGCAAAATCAAATACCACTAATTTTAGTTTCTTTATCTCCTGGAATGGAAACCATTGGGAAATTTTCCTGGGCCAATATACTTTTGGTATTTAGGGTACTGCAATCCAAATGACTTCTAAAAAACAGAATCATTTCTTTCATAACAGGTAAAGTCCTTCAAGCTATAACACAGTCCTAAGATCTCATTTAGTCTCATAATGCTACTGGAGTAATTATATACATAATTTATCAAGTCAGGAAATACTACAGCTATAAGATTTCAAATGCTTATAACAATTTTAAAAGCATGAACTATAATCTTAACAATACTTATTATGAGATACTCAAAACACATGTACTTACAACTTAAAGTAATGTGGAATTTTAAGAATGATATTTGCATAATGCACAATTACTGTTAAAGCTATACTGTCTTACTCACACTCACTTAAAGGAGCATTGACTTAGTGTGACTTCAATTTTAATGTCTGAACTGGTGATTCAATTGATTTGCAGAGCAAAAAAGTTATCTTTACCCTCCTACAGCTCATGAATCTCTGAATACTGAAGAGATAATCTATTTGTTACCCAGGTCTTTGTTAGTCCAACAATAAAAAGTCTTCCTCCAAGCCTCACAAAAGTCGTTTGATCACCCTCTAATTTCAAGCAAATAGGTATTGTGCCTACATGCTCACACTGAGTGGAGAAGGCAATGGCAACCCACTCCAGTACTCTTGCCTGGAAAATCCCATGGACGGAGGAGCCTGGTAGGCTGCCGTCTATGAGGTCGCACAGAGTCGGACACGACTGAGCGACTTCACTTTCACTTTTCACTTTCATGCATTGGAGAAAGAAATGGCAACCCACTCCAGTGTTCTTGCCTGGAGAATCCCAGGGACGGCAGAGCCTGGTGGGCTGCCATCTATGGGGTCGCACAGAGTTGGACAAGACTGAAGCAACTTAGCAGCAGCAGCAGCAGCTCACACTGAGTATTACTAACATGGAGATAGTTTGATCCTTCCCTAATTTAAAGTTATAAAAGTAGCACCTCCGACTTCCATTAACAAAAACAAAAACATAGTCATAATGTTTGTATCACATGCAAAAAATGTTTTAGTACTTTATCTATCCCATTTTTATTATTAGCAACTTCATATGCTGGATCTATAAGTCTCATTATTTTGACAACTTTGAACTTCTCTGTTACGGAAATTTTACTTCAACTTTGGGTATTCATCTTTGGAACTAAAAATGGTAGTGATGTGGTTCATAAAATTTCTCTGAGCGTTGTGAGCACAGAAAAAAAGACAAAAGAGAGAGAAGGAACACTCACAATCAAGCACCTTCCAAGCTAAATGGTGCCAATTACATGCAGCTGGGAAGTAGAAGAAGCCACTTACAACACAGAGGTTGGCTAGACTACAAGAGCTTTCTTCCACATCTGGTAAAGGAAAGCTGACCTCACCACGTGGTGCCTGGGACAGGTAGACAAGAACTCAGGAGATTAGCATCGATTTCACAAGATCAGATACAGTGACTACTGGCTATGTTCTTTGTTTTTGGCCAAAAGGATTGTAACTGGAGAAGCAAGTTTAAAAAAACAAAACACTTTCCCCCCCCCTTTCTCCCATAGTGAAACTTAGGTTTGTTGCTTCTGGTTTGAGGCAGATAGTAAGTTACTGACATCCATGTGATTGCTTTCTGGTTGCATTTATGATTACTAGAATAGAATTACAAATACTCCACTATTACTTCCAGTCCTCTGCCAGATGTGAACCCGCCAAGTTAAACAAAGACTTAAACTTAAGATTTCTTTCTCACTACCTTTTTTTACCTGATTGGTATATAAAAGACAAGAAGTAAGTACTGATTAAATTCTTTAAATCCAAAAATTAGTAAGTAGAGGGTGGCACTACTTACTTTTGTAATTCCGAGACAAGTGTCCACTGCTACATAGGATAAAGTCCTGAGGTTTAGATTTCAGCTCTCAATCACAATCCCTAAAGAGGGTTCACTAGGAAGAAAAAGTAAAGAGTCTCTGCTCTAGAAGCATTGATCACAAACTCCAAATATTTCTTGTCTTCCTTTTTCAACCCTTAAGAAATACATTCTAATAGCCCACATTTCATTTCTGGCTTGGGACACCCCAAAATGTCATTTTGAAAAGCACTCTGCCTTTTCTTTCACATTAATTTTATTAACTAGTTCAAAAGAGACAATTTGCCAAATGAGATATTTTCATGTGTTCTTTTCTTGAGTAAGTGCAATCATCTACAAGTAAGCTTCCTGTTAAAATGTACTCACAACAAAGCTCAAAACAAAATGACTTTTAAAATTAAAAGTTGTTATTATATGTGTAAGAGGCTAAAGTCAACTTACTGCTGAAAATACACACACAAAAAGGATAAATTGGTTGAAACTTTCACAAGAATGAAAAATGTTTAATAAACTTAGAATGTGGGCTTATTAAACTATAGTGTTATTTACAGCCATAGTTCATCAACCACAAACACAATAATGTGTTTGCATGGCATGCTACAACAGAAGCTTTATTCAGTTCATTCAGAAAACATTGGCAAAATAAATTTCAATTGCAAATTCACAGATACAAGCTTCAAAGCATAAAGTTGTATATAACAAAAAAATACAGGTAATATTTATAACAATAACTTACAGATACAAACTAATGATAAACTACAATTTCACAAAGGATTGTAAACATTTTGCACACTTGTCAGTCCTTTCTTTTAGGCAAAGTGCTCTTTTGATGACAAATAAATTAACAGATACACACTCGACTGAACTATTTTCATACAATACAAAAAAAAGTTTTGATTTGTTTTCTTCTTGTAAACATAAGTTTTACAAAAAATGAAGAATCAATAAAAGTGTCTTGCAGGCCAACTAGAGATACATACCTGGGCAGCAAAGTGATGTTGGAAATGCTTTGGGTGTTAAATAAAAAATTAACATTAATATATTTTCAATGGTATTTTATACATAACAAATGACAAGTTTATATCCTTAATCATTTCTATCCCTGAAAAAAGGAATTAGGTATGACTTATTGGCAGTTGTGTCATTGAATGGGGTAACAAGGGCTGGAGTCCAAGAGTTGTTGGTGAATGAGCTACAAAATAGAAAGAAATTTGTGGATCAGTTTTGTAGGGTAAATAAAACTGACTTAAAAACAAACAAGAAACAATCCAAGGCAAAGTCCTCTCACTACTGATTATAGCTGAGGGCACCAAGCTGTACTCATTCTACTGACCTCAGCAGAAGCATTAACTTATTCAGCATAGTACGCATAGTATTGTGAGAATCCAGGAATGGTTTACTCCAAAATCTTTATTTTGGGCCCCAAGCTTTTGCCACTTTAAAGTCCTCCATCCATACCCCATTCACTGCACTTTACCCTGCAGCCAGAAACACACCACCTTCATCTACAGAGATGTTGCTAAATTTCATATGAAGGTTCCTCTATAGTATGACTCTTGCCCCAAATTCCTATTTATGAATGTTTAACTGCCTCTTTCCTAAACATACATGAAAACACATTTGACTCTGGCAACACTAGTCATTCATGCGAACACACACAATTTTAATCCTAACATAGGTAAATGGCAACAATGATACAGGCTCTGATTTTCACTTTAACCAAACCTTAAAATGAACTTTTCACTCTCAGCAAAGACTATGCTGCTTCAAACCAAACGTCCTTCTAAGAGAAACTAAGAAAGCTGGACAAAATTTTTAAAAAGCTGTTTGAAGGCATATGAAAGATACGAAGGCAGTGAGAGTTCGCCAAGTCAAGTCCCAGAGAAGGAAATGAATGAGGCCATTGCTCCTGCACAAGTGTAATAACAATTTTAAAAGAAAATGAGTGTCTAAGAGGCTGAGAAGTTTAGCCGAGTTTTCAGGAGTTAGGCTTTGGGTGGTGTGGAACAAATATGAAGGACCAGGTACCACTGAAGAGAAGCCCTCATTAAAAACAATAGACACAAAACACAAGCTTTGGGGGGTATCCCAAAAGGCTGCTGCCAAGAAGTGGTGACCCAGAAACATGCCAGCCTTTGTGAGAACTGATGTCTGATTGGATTAAGTTGGTCTTCCCCTGACCTAACTCTCTGCCAATGGCAAAACTAAATTCTCTCTGGTGGAAAATATCCCATCCAGAGCTTCATATTATTTCTAGTTTTCATACCTCACATCTGAAATGCAATAAAAAAGTAACAAGGTAAATAAGACATGACTTGACTAAAAACAAAGAGGAAAAAACAATAGATTACCAAAATATCCAGACATTGGAGTTGTCAGGTATGAACTTTAAAATAACTATAATTAGTACAACAATTTATTAAGAATTAAAGTGATAAGATAGATAATTCTGGCATAGAAATAAAAACTATATAAAAGAATGAAATGGAAATTCTAAAAACTGAAAACAATAACTGAAATTAAGACCTCAGCAAGTGAATTTTACAGCCTAGACAGAGAGAGAATTAGTGAACTGGAATACAGGTCAGAAGAAAATATCTAGTCCAGGACATGGAAGATCAAAAGGCTAGAAAATATGGACTTTTTCAGTAATAGCAGAAATAATATTTGAAGATACAGAAAGTTTGTATAAGCAAATACATCAAACTTTCATATTCAAGAAGCATATCTAGGCATATTCTATACAACTTAAAACCAAGCACAAAGAGAAAAGCTGGGGGAAAAGGACATTCGCCTTTAAAGGAGCAAGAATAAGACCCACAGCTGACTTCAACAATAAGTGGTATCAAGTCAATTAACTATATTCTAAATAATAGAAACAATAGAAGAAAACTATTTTATTCATATTGTCAAAGTGCTGAAAGAAAATAGCTGTCAACCTAGATTTCCACATATAAAGGAAAATCCATTTACAGTTAACTGCCTCAAAACATTGGAGAAGGCAATGGCACCCCACTCCAGTACTCTTGCCTGGAAAATCCCATGGATGGAGGAGCCTGGTAGGCTGCAGTCCATGGGGTCGCTAGGAGTCAGACAGGACTGAGCGACTTCACTTTCACTTTTCCCTTTCATGCACTGGAGAAGGAAATGGCAACCTACTCCAGTGTTCTTGCCTGGAGAATCCTAGGGATGGCGGAGCCTGGTGGGCTGCAGTCTATGGGGTCACACAGAGTCGGACACGACTGAAGCGACTTAGCAGCAGCAGCATCAAAACAAAAACCTATTAAAAAAAACCTAACAAAAGATGTGCAAGATTCCTAAACAGAAAACTCCAGAATATGAGAGAGTATTTGAAGGTGACCTAAATAAACAGAAAGACAGAGTAGGATCATGGTTTGGAAGACAATATTATTAAGATGGTTTCCTACAAGTTAATTTAACAGATTATATCAAAATCTCAATTGTTTTCTCTTTTTTTGGTGGAAAAAATTATGGGAACATAAAGGGTCAAGGATAGGCAATACAAAATTAAACAACAAAATAGGATAACATGTATTACTGGATATCAAGAATTATATATCCAGCATTAGTAAAACAATTAGGTATTGATACAGAAATAAATAGACCAATAAAACAGAATAGTATGTGCTAAGTCCCTTCAGTCATGCCCGACTCTTTGTGACCCCAGGGACAGTGGCCCTCTAGGCTCTTCTAAGGGTACAGAAGTTGACATATAAATTATATGGACACTTGATTTATGACAAATGTAGCACAGAAAATCAGCTGGGAAATTGGTACTTTCATAAACATAACAAAGACTTTGTCCTTATTTTACACTACATAGAAAGTTCAATTCTAGATGGACTGTAAATCTAAATGTCAAGGTAAAACATGGTTAGTGAAGTTTGTAGAAGATACCATAGGAGGAATATATGACAAAGGTCCATTTGGTCAAAGCTGTGGTTTTTCCAATAGTCATGTATGTATGTGAGAATTGGACCATAAAGAAAGCTGAGCACCAAAGAATTGATGCTTTCGAACTGTGATGTTAGAGAAGACTCTTGAGAGTTCCTTGGACTGCAAGGAGATCCAACCAGTCAATCCTAAAGGACATCAGTCCTGAATATTCATTAGAAGAACTGATACTGAAGCTCCAATACTTTGGCTACCTCATGCAAAGAACTGACTCACTGGAAAAGACCCTGATGCTGGGAAAGACTGAAGGCAGGGAGAGAAGGGGACGACAGAGGATGAGATGGTTGGATGGTATCACTGACTCAATGGACACGAGTTTGAGCAAGCTTTGGGAGTTGGTGATGGACAGGGAGGCCTGGAGTGTTGCAGTCCATGAGGTCGCTAAGAGTCAGACACGACTGAGCAACTGAACTGATAGGAGGAATGTCTTCATTATCTTTGAGTAGGAACAATTTCTTGAACAGGTCATAAAAAAAGCATTCCTCATGAAGGAAAAAAACTGATGAACTACATTAAAATTAGGAACTTGTGCTCCATAAAACATACCCTTAAGAGAGCAATACATATAATCATGAAAAAACTTATCTATATGCAATACACAGCCAAAGTTAGCACAAATCAAGGAAAAACAAGACAGACAAGCCAACAGACCAACAAGCAAAAGACATGAACAGGTACTTCACACAAAAAACACAATATACAAATGCCCAAAGAAAAAATACTCAGGCTCATCAGTGATGAGGGAAAAGCAAATGGAAATAATGAGATAGCACTATACAACCACTAAGCTGGCTAAATTAAGAGGTCACACCACATCAAGTGCTGGAGAGGATATAGAGCACCTTGAACTCTCATGTGCTGCTGGTCAGAGTGTATACTGGTTCAATCAGCATCAGAAACTTTTTGGCAGAATCAACTAAGATTGAACATATGTGTAGCCAAGACCCTATATGCTACTCTTAGCATATATATACTAAATAAAACTGAATTAATATGCACCAAAAGGTGTGTACAATGAGGGCCATAGCATCATCTACATAAAAGACCAAACCGGAAATAAAATGAGTGCCTACTAACCCTAAGTGGATAAGGGTATCCTACAGTGGAATTTTGTATAACAATGAAACAAATCACTGATTCTTGCAACAATACAAAGGAATCTCACAAACATTATAGTTGAAAGAAGTGAGACACAGAATACATTCTGCAAGGTTTGATTTATATAAAGCTCAACAACAGGCAAAACCAGAACATGATTTTAAAAGTCAGGCAATGTTACTTTGGAAGAAGAGGATAATGATTGGGAGGGGACATAAGAGAAGCTTCTGAGGTGCTAATTATATCCTACTGCTTCCTCTGGGTAGTATTCACATGGATATGTTGATTTTATTAACTCATCAAGTTGAATACTTATGTGTGTACTTTTCTATATGTAGGTTTTGCTTCAATAAAAAAAGTTTCTTTAACAAAATTCAGTAAACCTCAATCTCAAAATGTGAGGGTGAATACTGTCTCTGACCATAGGAAAATAAATTATCCAAATATTTATCAGGTCAAAACAAAAAGAATGTTTTTTCTAAGTAAAAATCAAGCACTATCTATGAGTCATTACAAATATCTGTATTTTAGCTGTAAAGTGAGTGCTATGCATGCCCCTTAAAAGGCTGCCACAGAAGTAAGAAGGTTGGATAGTTCTTCTCCCTACTGCATCCCACTCCCACAGCATTTTTCAGCTACTACTGATGTAATATTTCAAAATCTGAATCCTACTAATAATATAATATTAGAAGGTATGAGTGATTGTTTGAAAGGCAGCTGTTAAATGTTAGGATACCTACCATCCATATAACTATGCAGTGCAGTTAACATCGTCCCATCTTGGGGCACATAGGCAGAATAAGCCATTTCTTCTAACATCGGTGGAGACAGTCTGGAGGGGGGCACTGCTGTGACTGGGGCAGAGGAGGAGTGATTAGGACTGACGTGTTTCTTGTGGCGTGCTCTACAGTTCTGAAACCATACCTGAGAGGAGAAAAGCAATAGTAGCTACGTCACATAGCAGCTGAGTACAATACCAGTTCAATACAACCAAGGATGCAACTCTACCATATAAGCACAGCACAAATCTAAGAAGCTTTCTTTAAAAAAGAGTTCTGTAGACACAAGAGAAATTATTTTGCACAGTTATCAACGGTCATTTTCTTTGCCCAAATAATAATTATCTGATGATTTAATTTAAAACTGGTTCTATAATAAGCCAGCATCTTCCAAAATAAAAACGGGGGTGGGGATTCAAAATTTCATAAAAGTTTCCTTGGTTCTCCTACTGACATTTGGGACAAAAAGAAAATCGGAAAAAGCCCTTTCATCAGAAATTTTTTAAAAATACACTACTCACTGTATTCTCAGACACCTGCTGGACTTATTTGAAATCCATTTTCAAATGATTAAAATCCCCACTGAGAACTTAAGGCTTTCTACAAACCTCTTGATTCAGTTATTCCAGTCTCTTGGTAACCTGCTGAGTTCAATTCCTCTTAGTAAATATATAGGCTATTCTCTAAGAAGCAGGTTAAAGTCAGGCTTACAGTAAGAAACAACTAGCAATATTTAAGTAGAATAAAATACAAACATATCCACTGGTGAGACAGTTCACCAAATGTAAAGAGCGAACCACTTTGTTGTCCACTCCATCACAGAAATAAAGGAAGCAAGTTCTGGGTTAAGCAGAATTTTATATGCAAGTCAGGGTAAACAAGTCTAGATCACCCAGAATGCTTCCAGTAACTAAGCTACCTGTATGTGAACTTCCTGCTCTTAGATAAAACCTACTTACAGAGTGTTCCTCTATTAAAATATTACAGCATATATTTGCTATCACTCCAAACAACTCTGTTATAAGAAGATAGAGAAGTGGAGGGATAAAATCTTTATAAGAAAATTAGGATAGGAATATTTGGGGATCAAGGGAGAAGGCCAGGTGCATAAGTCTCTGCCCAGGGCTGGCAGGCAGTTAGTTGATGGCTCAAGGGAATCAGGGCTGAACAATGTGGAACAGAGGGCTGAACAAAAAAAGATTTATTAAAAAGCTGGCCTGCTTCAAAAGGCACACCTTGTTATCCTTGGGATTCATTAACAGAAGTGTAAACTCCAAGGGTTAAAACCAAAGGAAAAGGGGTCTGAGCATGTGGCTGAGGGGGAGCATCTAAGGAGTATTTCGGGAACAAGCTTAGGCATGCATCAAGGGAAATGATGTAGTCACAGCCTGGTCACCCCTGTCCTAGAGCACTAGCGAGACTCAGGCATCTATACAGAGACTTCACCCAAAGTTTGCAGTCACAGGTCCCTTTACAGGCTCCTAAACAACAGATGCCACTGCCTTCACCCAGCCAGTCAAGAAACACACTCACACATTCTCCAACTTTTAACCAGGGACAGCTGCCACCTGCCTTTTCCGCTGATACTGCCCAGAAGACAGGCACCCAGAGGACTACATTAACCTGAAACACATGGCGCTACGAATACCGGATTTTCTTCAAGGTATCCTATGTCTGCAATAAATTATATATTAGATGGAAAATACTCATTTTTTAAAAAATTTCAGACTTTGGAAATAAATATGAAGATAGCCCGATGTTAACAGTAGAATAACTACCTTAATGTAATTCACATACCTCCTAGAAAAAAAATCAACAGGAAATTAAGCAAAGAGAGGTTTGAAAACACAAAGTGTCATGTAACTTGCACATTTAAACAAAGTTGAAGATTTCAGACATCAGAAAACTTCTGACATGAGGGCTATCTAGCTTGAGGAACGAAATACAAGTCCTTTTGATTCTCCTTACTGACTTAAAATCTCCTCTTGCTTTGCAAACCTCTAAGAGTTAAAATTTCTTCTAAGTAATATACTTTTCAAAAATCTGAGCTGTAAATTGTAAAATACATAAGCTGAAAGCAAGCCATGTAGACATTCTGTAAAAGAAAAGACTAGTGCATTAGATCAATCTCTTAGAAAAACCAAAGGGCCAAATGAAAGAATTTAATGTATGAAAAAGATGTAATTTTAAATGACTGGAAAATTAGAGCTGGCATAGAATTGATTAGAGAAAGCTAACTAATCATTTGGGGGGGGGGAAAAGAAAAATCTCAACTTCACAACATGTAACCAAAAGTCCATTACAAATAAATAAGGGTTTAGATATAAATAATTGGGACCATAAATGTTTATCGAAACAAAAGCCAATATTGATACACTTCTCTAGGTGAAGCAAGAAAAAGGCCAAAGCTATCAGAAAAAAAAAATATGAAGAGATTTGAATACAAAACAATGTAAAATTTCTATGTGGAAAAAATAAATGAAAAGGCAATTGATGAACTATGAAAGTTTAACATGATAAGCAATAAAAATCAGTAAGATAAAGAGAAAAGAAATAACCCAATATAAAAATCAGCTAAAAAAAACATTTTTTAACCATAAGATAAGAAAACTTATTAAGGTTTATTGGTAATAAAAGAAAGATAAATAAAAACAAAGATGTTTTCTTACTGGCAATTGGAAAGGATGTAAGAGAATGATAGTTTTTAGGATTTATCCATGTTGAGGAAAGAGAAATTTCATATGTAGGTTCTGGGAGAATAAATTGATTATGAACTTTCTGCAAGGTGAATTTTGTACTATCAGTCAAAGGCTCTTATAATGTTTTTATCTTTTGACTCAATAATCTCACTTCTAGAAATTTATCCTATAGACACCACTGAACAAATGCACAAAGTATATACACAATGATCTTCATTGTAGCATTTTTATGGGGTAAAAAATTCAAAATACACTAAATAAATAATGTAGCAATACATAGGATGTATATTTTAATATGGAAAGAGAACTCCAAGCACATTGGAAGAAATAGCAATGTTTTATCATGTTTCTGTAAGATATACAATTCATAATTCAACTTTGTGAAAGGATATGTGAGCAGTGATTATATCTGGATGTAGTGTTAAAAGTAAAATCACCCATCTTTGTTCTGTGATTTCAGCTCAGTGATGATCTGCTCTGTTACAATGTCTCACTGTGCAGATTTTCAGGGCTTCCCTGGAGGCTCAGATGGTAAAGAATCTGCCTGCAATGCAGGAGACCCAGGTTTGTTACCTGGATTGGGAAGATCCCCTGGAGAAGGAAATAGCTACCCACTTCAGTATTCTTGTCTGGAGAACTCCATGGACAGAAGAACCTGGTGGGCTACAGTCCACGGGGTCGCAAAGAGTCACACACAACTGAGCGACTAACAATTTTCACTTTCATGCAGACTTTAGCTAGTAAAGGTGAGACCTGTACTTATATCCTGTATAGGACCAGTATTTCTACCTAATCTTTGGATAACCTAGTTTACATATACGAATCAAGGCCTAGTAAATCTCTTTAACATTTCTAATGTGTGCTCAATGCTAGGAAGTAGCTGGGCAAAGAGGTTCTGACTACTATTTGAGTTCACAGTAATTAATCCTTAAAAACTACTGTGAAGGACTATATATTTGCATTGTTAGTACTCCTTTGCCATTTTATCAAAATATTTAAATTTAACTCTTACATATTAAAAGCCACCACCCAAAACATATTCTCCAGGTTCTAGGGCTTACAATGTAGTTAACTTGCTTATAATACTGGTGACCTAAATACCTGGAAATTATATGAGAGATGTCTGTCTGGGGTTCTTACTTCTTCAAATAATGAAGAAAGCTCTCAGAAAATCCTCCATTTTCCTTTGCTTCCAACTTCAAAATAATCTAAAACATAATAACCATGAATCTGACTTAGCTACAGCAATCACTGTCACTGAATGTATAGAGTCTTGATTACGAGGACCCCCTCAGACCATGAGTTGAAACTGCCTCAACAAAGGAAGCTTCACTTCCAGGTAAAGGAAACTCATCACCTCAATGGTGTGAGCTAAGTTGCTCAGTCATGCCTGACTCTATGTGACTCCATGGACTGTAGCCTGCCAGGCTCCTCTGTCCATAGGATTCTCCAGGTAAGAATACTGAAGTAGGTTGCCATGCCTCCTTTAGGGGATCTTCCTGACCCAGGGATTGAACTCATGTCTCCTGCACTGGCAGGCAGTTTCTTTACCAGTAGTGCTCAACGGTAGCTGATGCCAATTTTGTAGACTTACACACTGAGAAAATTCTTCACTGTGAGTGAAATCTGTTTTTCTCCTACATTCCCTTGCAGAGACATGATCCTGCCACCTTTCATAACCATTTAAAGACACCTCTGTTTATACTCTTCCTTCCCTTACCATCTCTGGATCTTTTCTCCAGATAAATAACAGCACATGATTTCCAGACTTTCATGACCTTAATCTTCCTCTAAAGGGAGCACTCTTTTCACATTGGTTCCTTGTTAGCCCCTTTCTAGAATCTGGCACTCTGAGACAAACACAATACCCTGGACATCTGAACGTACTGAAGTCATGGGACTTGCCTCCTCAGACAGCCTCATTACACTGCACTTAACCAAATCCACTGCAAATCTAGGTCTTCGGAGAAGCTGAGGTATTTTCAGGTCTCTCCCACTGACTTCTTGGAATAAATGATCTTTTAATTATGAAATACTTCAGGCTTAATAGAAATAAATAGAATAAATAGAAATAAACTGAGGAATAAACACATGTTTACCCACCAGCCAATTTAAGAAAGAAAACATTATAGTGCAGTGTTAGACTTAACTGTTTCCCCCCACTGAAGTTCATCTTGATAGTCAGTCACTTGCAACATTACTTCGTTATACCTTTTTAACCTTAAATATTATTTAAAATTGTTTTCCATTTCCCTAATCGAAGGGAAATAAAAGATCCTGACACAGTTGACCACCTCCATCTTGAATCCACCTTAGTCCTTGGGCCTCCATGATGCTTCTACACGAGACTCATTCCTTGGTTCTGGCTGTGATGGTCCAGTTCAAACAGCTCACTCCATAAAGTTCATTCTTCAGCTTTTACTGTCCACAATCTCTCTATAAAGGATCTAATTTCATGAGTCTTGTTCATCCTTTGTGAAAGTTGCTCAGTCATGTCTGACTCTTTGTGATCCCATGGACTGTAGGCTGCCAGGCTCTGTCCATGAAATTCTCCAGGCCAGAATACTGGAGTGGGTAGCCATTCCCTTCTCCAGGGGATCTTCCCAACCCAGGCATCGAACCCAGGTCTCCTGCACTACAGGCAGATTCTTTACTTTCTGAGCCACCAGGGAAGTGTATCCATGGAAATGGTGTTTCATCCTTTAAAATACTGGTTTACATGCTCAACTGCCACCATCATTGCCTGATAATCAGAGCTGGAAAGGAATTCATCTCCCTCCCAACTGCTGAACCCACATTTTAAAAACCTTTAATATTCCTTTCAGTAATACCATTTCCATGGATATTTTGACTTCAAATATAAGTCATCTTTGATGTCTCTCTGCTTCACCATTAGAGTATCCATGTCTTTTCCCTTGTCTCTCTTGCATCCAGTGCCTGCCATTAGTGTTCAGTTGATAAAATGTTTCAGAATGAATTTGAGGCCACCACCTCAGTTAAGTCTCTTTTCAAAAAATCATTATTTTTCTGGGCATCACTCCTAACCTGTCAATCCGCATGTAGCCTCTCCCAACTCTAAGTCTTCCCAGGTACTGTCATCAGTCCTTTCTTCCTAAAAATACATATCATGGTTTTCTCCTGCTCAGAAGCAAACTTGATATCCACAGGCCTCTCCAAGTTCAGCTCAAACAATTCTATTTCCAACAATTTGCAAACATAAATTTTATCTTCCAACAAATTTGCTCTAACTTATCCTTCCCTACTTTTGTTTATGTCATTCCTTCTACCTGGATCTTTAATAAAGGTCATCAACATTGCCCACCCCCTGCACACACACACATCCACATACACAATCATAGAAAAGTAGAAACAATTCTGGCTTCAGAAGCAGATCTAGCTTCAAACCATAGTTGTCTTTTTAGCCTTAGGATCTTAGGCTTGCTCTGAGCAATGAATGAAGTAACTTCTGTAAAGAGCTGTCTAACAAATGGTAGCCTAGATCAAGCAGGTTAATTAATTATCAGGCTTTTTAAAAAACTGATTGTGAAGAGATCTAAAATGAGAAGCTAATGCTTTGACATTTCTACACACACAATGTACACTTATGAAAACCTAGAATAGAACTTTTAGCATCTCTTGATTAACCTTTAAAATAGTCACCTGTATCACACGTCTGCTCAAGCCTGTCCTTTCTGCCAGTTTCTGGAGAGTCTGTGCATCTGGGTTGTTGTCCTGAGCAAACTGCGCTTGCATAACCTGTTTTTTTAAAAAATGTAGGTAGTAAGTAGTAAATAGCTAAAAACAAGAAGCTCAATCTTCTGAACTTTGATGACAGGACAGATAAGGCATGCACAAGAAAATGGAATACTTGTATTTTACTACTTGAAAATCAATACAGGGAAGTGTTTATCAATAAAAAGAAAGCATATTATGTAAAATTGTGCACAAGTTGCTATGCTGAAATCTTTAAAAAAAATCAATTTCAACATAAAGACTTGTCTCTCAACTATGCTGTTAAAAATAAGCTCACCTTTTCTTCCATTCTTACAACCCACAAAAATGCATAATAGTATAAGTCTATTTACTATTTTTTCCATTTTGTTAAAAATTACTAGCATTAAACAATTTTTTAAAATACAAAAATCATCTTTGACCTCTACTCAACTAAACAGGTTCAAGGCCCCTACATCAATTTGTATGAAAATAGTAGACAGTGCAACATATTGCACTCCACTTAATTGCAATGACTCCATCATTCATTGTTTCTAGCACTTGTTCTATGCAAAGGAACATCTGGGACCTTAAAAGAGAGATACTTATCAGTCTATTGCATAAGAATTTCCTGAGATCTAAATATTCATAGATTGAAAAGCTCCCAGGTGATTCTGATGTGAACCTTTGGATTGGAACCTGGCCTCAGCTTCCTGGGAGAAAGACATATGCATGCCAATAATTAACAACAGTACAAGCTAAAGTGAGATGCATGGAGTGAAGGAGGAGGAGGAAGAGGAGTTCCAGAATAAAAGTACAAGCAAAGGGTTTTGGATTCCTTCAGAAAAGGAAGTAATGGGAATCAAGCAAGGTATTTGAATTTTATTACTTAAAAGTCAATAGAGGGAAGTATAAAATATAAAGAAAGTATTATAAGAATGAGAGAGTGGAGCCTAGCATCCAAATGATTGTGCATGTCCTGGGCATGGCATGGGGGTAATCTACCTAACCTAAAGTCCTGCTGACCCTGACACCATTTCCAACAGTAAAGATTAACTGCATTCTCTACTGTGCTCCTCAAATAATACCATCTTCTGCACGGCACCAGGTAGCTAGCTAATTTGCTAGCAAGTCGAACTCTTCATAGCAGAAAGTGAGTTTCTGGAGGGCAAAGGGAATGTCTTATCCATTAAATCTGGAGATAATGCCCAGATTAACTGAATGAACCTCCACAATGTGCACAAAATCTGAAGATAAAGACCAATGGAGAAAAAGTGGAGAAAAAGACCAATGTTGTCCCGGGAAACATTATGAGGTCTAAAAATTGTGTCTTTTTTTTCAGTTAAATTCTCACTGATAGGGACTCTTCCAGAATAAGGTATTCCTGGCTTCCAGTCCAATATCCTTGTCCACATACTCGCTGTAAACTAGCACTTGTACTCTTGCTTTTAAAAATGGCCAGAAACAGCCTAAAAGTTTATTATCATGCCCAGTTCACTTCATTTTTCCTCTCCTACTCCAAATGTGTTACTTTAATATCTTCATGTGCAAACAGTTGTGTTTATATGTACTTGAGCATGTAATATCCCAAAGAGAAAAGATGAACAAATTAATGTCTTTGATTTTTTAATTTTTCAAGGAGAAAAGCTGAAAAGATATTTATTTGTAATGCCATTATAGATAATTTATAAAACAAAAAACATATGCTCTTCACAAATGCATTTCAAATTCACAAGTTTAATAATGGAACCAAATCATTTACTAAAGCAATTTCTCATTAAGGAATAAAGGAAAACTTAAATCAACACTGATGGTTTAAAACTGGAATATGCTAACGGAAAAGTAAGATGCATTCATCAGTGTTTAGTCTCACAAAAGAATCCTTTTAATTTCGACTTGGTTTCATTGCTTTCCAGTCACTAATGATAATAAAAATCTACCCTATTCCTCTTCTGAGCTATTTAAAATGGTCAAGGATCTAGCCTCTGTAGACACATCATTTTAAAGCCAGAAAGTCTACCAAAAATGTCAAGAGTCAGCATAGTAGCAGCTGACCAACTTAATCTGAAAGTAGATTAAAGTAGGTGCTAACCCTGGCATGTTTAACATTAATAATCATTGAGCAAGCACTTCCAACTACAATAAGCAAACCATAATATTGGCAGGAACTTTTAAAATACAATTTATACAAATGAGACAATATTTGAAGTATTTTTGCCAACACAGAATAGTCTATTTTGTAAGTGCCAAACTGTTTTTTTCTTCTTGTAATTTTCTAAAGAATTTGGGAAATTTGTTCCTTATACTTTAACTCTTCTAAAGTCCAAACAAGGTACTGTATGAATAGTCTTGACTTACTGATCACCTATATTTTATTGTTTTGCGAAATTCAAGCACTACTTAAATAACTAGCTTTCTGAAAAGTAGGACAATTAACAATGAGGTACATGGCCTGATTTATTAAAGGTTCTGGTAGAGTATAATGATTCAACTTATCCTAAATACCTAAGCAACAAAGAACACTTGAGGACAAGATTATGTCTCATTGTTTCAGTCATTCCTGGCATAGATAGATGCTAATAAATACTGAATAAACGAGAATATGCTTAGAAAGAATATAATTTCTGCTTTCATTTTTAAAAAATCTATGATTCTGGTATAAATTTTTAAAAACTCATGATTCAGATCACATTTTCATATAATAATGCATGGCTTAAATAGTTTTTATGCACAATTTGCAATTTAAAACTATAAAGCCATCTTCAAGATTCAGAATCTCACTCTTGTTTTAGCTGCCACAGCAGTTAAATAGAGTCTTGGTAAGGCACAGCTCTACTCATGGTCTCCTGGGAGGCCAAGGAAAATTAAAAGACCAGAAGTTTGGGAAGTAGGGTCCAAATCTCTTCTCTGCCATTCCCTTGGTTGTCTGCCTTGGGGGAGTCCCTGCAGTTCTTGGATGAATTGTAAGAGATGAAAGAAGATAATGTACAGGAAATTATCTGGCATAGGATTTGATACACAAAGACCCCCACAAATATTATTCCCTTTCTATTTAATTAGTATCTATACTTTCTAGATGAGATTGTACATATATATCTAAAAGTTGCCTCAAATTTTCAGTTACCCTTTTACTAATAAATTTTTATATTGAATTAAAGTTATCGGTCTTATGACTATTAAAATTATGGCCAGTCTTTCACAGAAACAGCCCACTTCATACACAGAACATATTTATATTAGAGACTATATTTTAACCCAGACACCTTTTAGCTACTGGGTATTTTGCTACCAGGTCTCCCACAGATACACATATCCCCTAACTTGGGGCTTTACATGATCTTCATGATAACCAAATGAGGCACCCAGAAAAACAAGCTTCAAACAGATATTTCTTTCAGCTGCCTTACCTTCTATTTTCTACTTACTGTGTAGTTTATGCCTGAATTAAGGAATCAAAAATAATTTTCTGGAATTTTTTTTAAGAATGGATCTAGATTTTAAAGCTAGATTGCTTTTCAGTGACATTAAGGTCCTTTGGGATATTTATGTCATATCAAGGCTTCTTTCTTAATCATTGTCAAAATAAATATTCTCTCTTTTACTGCATTCATCTTAAATACTGACAAGTATTAGAATACTATCAGTGATTTTTCAAAAAATTACCTTCACTCATTTATTAACATTGTATAAATATCCTCTAAAGTCTGATCTAAGATGGATACTATATAAAGCACCTAGCCATACATACATGGTAGGTGCTCAATAAATGTTACCTCACCTTAACATAAAGCAAATACTTCAGTCATACTAATCTTTTGAAAATGATTTATCTGAAAAAAAAATGCCAGAAATAATCACTGTGTGTACAAACTTAAATATAAAGAAAAGAGTAATTATTTCATTATTTTCTTGACTATAAAAACAGAAGTTATGACAATTATATTTAGGACAACTTAGTTGAAAATAATCCCTCCATTTTCAGGGAACATAATCAAACTTTAGCATCAAATTATAGAATTACTCCCTCTACCCCCTTTAAAAACAAGGAAAGGTCTACTTGATTGCAGTCAATAAGTAGATTTCTATTTATGGTAAGGCATTTTCAATTCCTTCCTCCTCAGAAAATGTACAATCTTGTCTATTAAAAGACTCAATGCATTTTGTTAAAAAGATGAACACATCAGAGTCCCACAGACCCACATACTGAATGTTTCTTTCTGTTAAGTGTCACAAAATGTTCTGTCTTCTATTAAAATTACAGGTAGCAACATAAATACCTGGGTTAAAGTAATTTTTTTCAGAAGTCAGGACAGAGCAACATTTTGTTTGCACCTTGATGTAAATGTTAACAGACGTCAGGAAGACAAACTTGCATGACAAGTTCACATCATATCACAACTCTTGGAATATTGATAAACAATATTTAGGGCAATGTTTTCATACACTCAACAAGTCAGTTTGCACAAAAAGCACAGACTAACCTTTTTGAAAAAATAAAAATGTTTTAAGACAGCATAGACATTGCTTTTTGTTTGGCTTTTGTTAGTTTCGGTGTTTTTTGTTTATTGGGCTTTTTTTCTTTTTTTTTTTTGGTGGAAAAGGGCTTCAAAAACTCAAATTCACTGTCATGTCTACCTGGAGCTGATCTGCTGTAAAGCTGGTCCGAGCTCTTTTTGCTGGTTTTGGATGATTAACATCTTGCTCTGTAAGGAGGGCGCCTTCAACACTAATCCCATTACCTGCATTTAAAAAACACACCAAATGTGTTGGTAACTCAAATGGGGGCAGTCATACAATAATAGGCTTCTTCCATCTCTTGGCTTGGTATGAAACTGTATACATCCTCTAGTTTGTCAAATCCCTTAAGATTTAGAACATACTAGAAACATAATGTAGAAACAACATTTCATTTGTAGGCTTATATATTTAGCCAAAAGTGCACCAAGTTGGAAGTGCACATCTAAGGCTCATCCTTAAAAAGGCAAACACAAGGAAACAACTGGTTACAAAAAGCAAAACAGAACCCTAAACTCAAGGCTGCTTCCTGAGAATATGGCACAAGGCAAATACATATGCCATGGCTTTTCTTATAAACAAACAGATGGAGACCATCACTAACAGTAGAGGGCTTAATGAGTTTCACCACAATTACACTGCACAAAATAATGCTTTAAGACGACCTTAGGAAAAAATCATTTTTATCCCTGTGTTCACTGTCCCAAAAGATTCAAAAGTATTGTAAGTGTATATTTACCATTTTCCACTTCTCTTTTTAAATTATCCAGCATGCAGTCATAATGCACTCTGCAGAGGACTTTCTCTTCCACTAAAGCAAACTCCTCTCCCGTGGAAAGTTGTCTTTTGCAAGAAAAGCAGGCAAAGCATGCCAAATGATAGACATTCCCCTTGGCCCTCCGGACCCAGTCAGTAGAATGGATATGCCTCCCACAGCGAGAGCAGCGAGTTCCATACCTTCTGCATAAATGGGGGTGGGGGGAGGGTGAAGAATTAATGCTTGGTGAGATATTCATCAGTCTAGGATTAAACTAACACATTATATTACTCATTGGATTAATCCAAGTATTTAAATCTTTTGAAAATGAAACAGGAATCAATTATTTTTTAAAAGTCAATATGGTAAGCAGCAGCAAGACTTGAGATGGGATCATAATTCAAACCTGTTTATAAAACAAAAACTTCTCATTGTTACTCTAAAGGAGGATAGGATTTTTTTCTGTTAAAATAAATGAAATATGAGTTTCAATATCCTTCTTGTAACAAATATCAGGGCATTTATAAATTATCTAGAGACTCAACATAACACACACACCACTCCAGACTGAAAAAACTAAAAGTACAAAGCCATACCATTGAAGATATAAATAATGATGTCTTAAAGCCAAGTTGAGACAATTAGAAAATGCTTTAAACTTTTTTGAAAAGTTAAAACATTTAAAACTGATATTATCAAAGAATGAATAGAACATAAATTGTTCACTCTGGTGCGTGAGGAAGGAAAATTCAGAAATGCTTCTTTTGGTAAACAAGCTCTTGCATTACCATCCACAAGAGGAGGAGAAATATTACCTAAAACTTTTAGACACATTTCTGGACATTAAATGCAAGTTAATCTTAACAAAATGCCATATGTAAAGATTTCCTTTTTCTCAGTGCTTGTGACACTCTGTCATATCTCCTACCACAACTGCAGTAATAGCCTGGCATATCCACATTAAACTAGGTAAGTATATGTGTCTGGGTCTATTCATTAACATACCCTTAGAGGTAGTGCTAGTTTTTAAGTTAATCTGAATCATAAAAATCAAGTTTTGAATACAGTAAAATACAAGGTATTAAAAAAATCCTGAAGAACTAGACTTGTAAAAAGTCTCTGAAAACAAACCTTTCAAGCAGCTTTAAATTACAAATAATAATAATAATAATAAGATTAGCATACCCTATGTGAAAGAGGAGGCAAATTGTTACTGTTTTTGAGGAAATAGAAAGTAAACCTGATGAGAAATATATGATTTGGGTAATTATAAAATCCTATGATTTTATAAAATAAAGGACTCTGGGTTTCGTGAAGTGCTTTCACTTGCCTAGCAATTTTATTCAAATCAATCACTAAACTCTTAAATCAGTTTTTGAAATTGGGTATAAACAACATAATTATTATTACAAACTTCATTATGTAGTATTAACTTCCCAGTTTCACAATGAACTTTCTTCTTCCTTTGGAAATGCAAATAGAGGAAAAAGGTGATAATTTTGAAAAGTCATACTTAAGGATGATTTCAATTTTGAGATAGCTATCCATTAAGAATTGAATTCTATCCTTGAGGAAATTTTCCATTTAAATGATTATAAAGAGACCAGGCAGAGAAAATGTTACATTTAATACCCAACGCAAATATAATCGCACAAAATAAATATCAAAGAACAGACAAAAGAAACAGAACTTTTAGGCAGGTTATGTAATTAGACTTGGTGTATTTCTGATACGGTCAATTCTTCTGAATAATATGGTTTATCACAGTTTTCAAACTGCTGGCATTTTATAGGTATGTTACAGGGGGTCATTCTATAATAAACTGGTAAAAGCTCAATAACACTTTGATTTTTTCCCCCTATAATTACTTTAGTTTGTCTTACTACTCTGCCTGAACAAAGAGCATTGCTATAATAAGTCACCTTATATTTCATACTTTATATCCCTGCACAGCAAAGAAGTGTCCCTGTTTTTAATACCTAAAACTTTCATTTACCAAGGTAGAAAAAATTATTCAGTTAATTTTTATATATTGGGTTCCTAAAACATATAAATATGCTAATTTTATTTGTTTTAATCCAATTTACCTCAAAAATATGAAGCATTCTCATTTTGAAATCTGTTGTATAAGAAAAAGTGGGCTTCGGTAAATAACACTGGACCAGAAAGCCTATTTATACAATTCTCTTTGTGTAAATAATTTCTTGGTGTATCTGCTTACTAAAAAAGCAAAAGAAGTTTCAGTATACCTGAAATAATCAAGTTTGCAGAAAATGTCTTTGTCTTTAATATAACAGCTGGTGTGCCTTCCTAAGGAGGTCCTGCAGACGCTGCAGGAGAGACACCGGACATGCCAGCATAAGTCGTTCACCTGTGAAGAAAAAGGGGCCAAATGAGAAGCCATTCTAATACCACGCTTAAGAGTATCCTTCACTGGTTTTCTGTATCAGGCAATTTTAAAAGCTAGCCCCTTAATATTCTAACACATGCTCTCAATGTTCCCATCTAAGAGGTGTCATTTACATAAATACGCATCTAGATATACTCTCTTTTAGATTTCAGCCAGAAAAATCACAACATATTCTATACTTTGTGTTTATTTTAATATACTTTTGAAAAATTCAAGTTTTCTTTTTAAATCAAATATCCATTCTGTTTTTTTTTTAATCAACATCTATGAACATAGGGAAAATTTTCGTCACTTTAAGTCCTACATATTGGTTTTATAATTTTCCTTGACCAAATTCTTCCCACCATAACACACGGCAACTAAAAAATTCAAGTCACATACTTTCTCAATCTACTTTTTAGCCAAATAATTATAAACTGTCCACTAGTTACAGTGAGAAAGAAAAGGGACAAAAAGCTTTGTAAGATAAATACTTACCCTTGTAAAGAAGCCAGGCAATTCATTTCGCTTACAAAACAGACACTGTTAAGGTAGATTTAGATGTTGATATGGCAGAAGCCCTGGCTCCCACCTAACATTAAATAACCAAACCATAAAGCACTGGTAACCCTATTTTAATGATTTGGTCATTAAAGGAAAAAATAAATCTATTATAAGTGATTCTAAAAAGGCACACAAGTAATGTTTGTCATTTATACTTAGTAAGACATTTTATTTTATAAAATGCTTTAATAAATCATAGCACTTTATATTGTAAATAGGGGAATGAAATACTGTTGAATCAGTGGACAAATCATACAAACCCTCACCTTTAACTGTTGCCATCATACTATAAGCTGCATACATTTAGCCTTCAGGAATGAAGGTGTGTACTGAACTGAATTTGCCTATAATGCAAGCTCCAAAAGTTTGCCCTTGTTAAATGGGCACAAGAACTTGGTTTAGTTTAATTAAATTTCATTTAAAAGAACAGCAATAATGCAAAAGCAGCAGTTACACTGTACAAATGGATCTAATGCCTAATATAGGAATTAGGAAATTGGAAAAAATGGGAAATTTTGAAATATAGCTTTTGCCACACTATTTCATAATAAAGACAATCTTATCCAATGATTCTATCATGTTAGCACTACTGTTCAACATGTTTTACTGTGACATGAAATATAAAAGGTACTGTGAAGCTGAAGAAGAAAGTTTCACTGGCTTCTAATTAGTTATGTGCCTCTTTCCAAAGCACTGATGAGAGTATCATTTTAGTGAAATTTTAACTTTTGGTTTTTCTATAAAAGAACATGCTCACCATACAAGAAAATAGGGAAAATAGCAATGGAAAACAATCGGAAAAAAATCTGAGGAAACTAAAATTTTAAAATTTAACAATGGTGATTGCTGTCCTGGAAACAGAGATGCATTTTCTTTTTTTTTTCCCCCCTCAAATGGGTCCAATTAAATTAAAGTTGAGAAGTACAGGCTTCCATTAGTATTCCACTGTTTAAGGCCTTCTGCATTTTGATCTTATCCAGGTTCTTTTTTTACGTTTTAAAGCCAGGATAGATGCAGTCTTCAGGGCAGAGTCATGGTCATTCTCTAGTTCCCTAAAGCCAGATGTAATTCCTGGTCTGCCACCTTTCCTCAAAGCTTACTAAACAAAACAAAACAAAACAAAAACCTCCTTCATCTTCTTTTTCTTTTCCAGAGAGGAAAATAAGGTGAACAGAAAAAATTCTGGAGACTATAAACCTTTCCTGATGGCTAGCATTCATTCAATCTCTGCATGTATACATATACAGGATCAATCCAGAAAAAAAAAAATCACTCAAATGACAGGGCACTGAAGTATCACATAGGGCAATAGACGCATCTAACTCCTCTCACATTTTTGTTCTAACTCCATTTTACTTGCCTCGTGATATGGTGTTTTTCTTTAAACAGTTACATACTCAAATATTCTATTTAACAATTACTTTTTCATCAGTGACTTGAACTGAATTCAAACTTATCTGGAAGACTATGTACTCAAAATGGTGGTGGTGGGGGGAGTTGAGAACTCAAGAGTTTTTATATAATCATAAAGTGTCAAACTTTTGTTAGCTTCCTATATGATACGAAGACAGTTTTCTTGTATATCTACTAATATGTACTTATGCATACTTTCTTGTACATATACTAAAGAGTAAACTAAGACTGTATGTAGAAGACTTCATTGAGAGGACTTCAGTCCTATTACAAAGGAAAGCTTTTAAAAAACTCATTTAGATAATTTAGACTGTTTTATACAAATACATATCTGATATATAAACATATGTTAACAGATATAAGATTAACGCTAGAAATAATTGTCTATTTCAGAGGATATGTTAAGAGTCACTTTAAACTTTTTTCTTTTTCCTCTCTAATATGAAGTGGATCCATTACACATCCATTCAGAAATATTCAGAAAGATAAAGCTAATTCCTGAGAGGGCTCAGGAAAGGAAGAAGCTAGCTTTGATTCAAAAGATGGTTTTGAAATATTCAAAGAGGTTCAGGTCTAGAGACACTGAAATGGGAATCTTAAGAATGCAGATTTAAAGAGAAAGCCATGCTAACTTGCCAGCCTTAAGAATCAACCACTAATTAAGTAACTTAGTTACTTTTTTAAACAGTTTTCACCAAAATTCCTTTTGGTACTTTATCTTAGTTGTATCTACAGGATATCATTCCAATTTCCCAGATGCAGCAGCTTTGTATGCTGAGGCAGAAATTTAAAGAAACTCACAAACTTGCTTTTTGAATTCATATTCTACATAATGAATTCTTTTGAGAAACTAGGTGGGGGGTGGTGAGGGTGGGGAGAATAGAAAGTGAAACTGGTTTGCTACTAATTTAGCGTAGGAGAGATCATTATTTTAAATAGTGGTTTTAAAAAACTGTTGAAGTTGAAATTCCATGATATTAGGATTAAAACACAGGGGACTATGATCCTTCATGCAATGACATGGATAACTGGCCTGCCAGAATTTGTACTCCAAAACTCCCCCACAATATCTTGAGAGAAGTAAAACAAATTAAGACAGACAGTCAACTCTCAAACCACCACTGGAAGCACTTCATCCTAGGCATTTTTCTTTCTTTTTGTTTTGTCTAACTTCACATCAATTTCCATTGCCCTCCTAAGCACTAGAGATGACGTTTAAAAAAAAAATCACTGGGTGGCCCTGAAGTATTAAACCTTAGTAAGAGGAGGAAGATATTGAAAATGGTTTTTATTTAAAGGGTAGTATGAATTTTGTTTTGGAAAAGCCTCAGGTTAGTGTAAATAAACATAAGACTATGTAAAAAATATCTGTCTAGAAAAGACTCTTTAAGGCACTTTACAGTGGTTCTCACCAAAGGAGACACTGAAAAGGGAAAATCGGTCAACATGTACAGACTTGGAACCCTCATAAGCAGGCAGACGCCTGGGTGTTATTGCGGGTTATAACCCGAGGATCGGTAAAAATAATTAGGCAGGACCTTGTTTCCAGAATGCGTAAGGATTTCCCCACTTCCGTTCCTCTACAAGTAGGTGGCTGACTCCAATACATTCACCCGGGTATCGCCACCCCTAGACCACACACACAAGCAGTTCTGCAACAACAGGGGGTATTCTAAGATTTCTTCTCCCACTTTTTCCCAACTTATGAGTTGGTCTTGACTGGGCGGTTGTGCTAAGAAAGTCTACAACCTCGAGCGAGAACTTCAATGGAAAAGAAGGGGAAAATAAACTTTTCTCCTTCCCCAGAGCTCCCTGGGGAACCGCGCTCGCCTGGGCCTCGCGGCTCCGCCCTACCTTGAGAAGGTACTTGTCCACGATCTCCAGGCCGCAGCTGCTGCACACACACTTGCCAGGAGGGCAGACGGAGCCCGAGGCCATGGACCGGGGCGAGGACGACGGGGACAGCGGGGCCGAGGAGGAGCACGAGTCCTCGTCCCCCACTCCCTCGGGGCTCACCTGCAGGAAGCCACGAGGCGCGGTCTCAGGCGGTTCTAGACCCCTCCTCCTCTCCCCATCCCACAGACCCGCGGGGCTCCCTCACCGCCTCCCCTCCCTTCCCCCAAGCCACCCTCAGTTCCTGATGTCCCTCTCCTCGCCCTCCCCGGGGTCCAAGCTCCCATGGCGCAGCCGCCGGGGCTGCAGACCCCTGACCTCCAAGTCCTGGGGTGCCTGGCGGCTCTGCCCAGCCCGCCCCAGATCCCTCCCCCTCCACCGGCTCCTCGAGGGGCCAGTTGAGCCCGGGAAGGAACTCTGGGACAGCAGCCCTTCGTTCTGGGCCGCCTCTCCAAGGCCAGCACCCGGGGCCCTACCCACTCACCAGCCCCTCTTCCCCGGCGCCTTTCCGAGTCCTCCCGGCCGCCAGGGCTGCAATCCGCCTGCACTCCTCCGACATGAGCCCCTGGCACTGAGGAGGTGAGAGCCGGGAAGTGGAGAGGAACGGAGACGAGAAGTTCAGAGTCGGCACGTGCAGCCCGGAGCTTCAGCTTCTCGGCACGCGGGGCGAACTAATGAAGGCCCCGGCGCGCCGGGCCGCGCAGGCAGCCGTCTGGGCGCCTGGGCCCGCGCGCTGCGGCCGAGCGGACCGCGGCGCAGCCCTAGCGCGCAGCGAGGCGGCCACGGGAGCTCCGGGGGATAGCCAGGCCCGCCGCCGCGCTCTCCGGGCTACGGGTCCCCAGCGCTCACCGGAGCACGCCGGTTCCCCGCCCCCCTGCCAGGGGTAACGAGTTAATAACAATCATCCCCGCACAAAGCATTTTCTTTCTAGACGTCAATCACTGCGGAGCGGGGATCACTGGGCTAAAGGGGGTGCATGGGGGGTGGGGTGGAGTAGGAGAGAAGAAAAGAGGATTTGAGGAGGGGGTGGGGGTAGAAACTTGATTTCTTTAATAGCCTCAATTAAAAGAGCGAGACATATATTTTTAAATAGGAGCTTTTCGAGTTGGATAGCCCGAAAGGTGAAGAGGTTTAATAGGATACTTGAAAGCTAATTACAGCGGGATTTAAGAAGCCTGGTGTTTGTTCCAATGACAATTTGAATGAAAATGCTTCAGATTAAACCGAGCCAGAAGCTCTTTCGTAAACTTACAGCAATTAGAGCTGCGAGTGATTTATACTCGTTTCTTTAAGGTGTAAATTGCCACTTATTGCTCGGTAAGTCAACATTTTGAGTTACCAAAGGATTATTTTTAACCAGCGCAAAAAGCGGGTCGAATAAAGGAAAATATCCAGCTGAATTTAATTTGTGTCATTAAAAAACAACTCACACAACCTCGGTCAAAATGTTTTAAAGCAACAACGCGCATTACTCAAGTGTTTCCAAGCCTTTGCAGGAGTTTTGTTCTTAAACGAAAAAGCAGCCGCTCTGGGCTTTTTCTGCCTTCGTTTATGGAAACGCTAGCTTGGAGGGGCGGGGGGCTGGTGTCACGGAACTCAAGCGGCCCACATTTCTGTAGTTCTGTCTCTTCGTCTCCCTCTTCCCTCTGACAGCATCAAGCGAGACGCTGTCCGAACCACTGAGTCCCCCCAACCCCACCCCCGGGCTCTCTGCCGGGACCCAGCGCCGCAGCACGGAGGCCGCGTCCTCGCAGACACAGAGTTTAGGCAGTAGCCCCCGGAGTTCCCGTGCGTCCTCCGCAAGCATTCGGGCGAAGACAAAGTCAGTGGTGCCCAGTGCGGGGCCGCGGAGGCGCTCAAACAGGCTGCAGATGATTTTCAAACCTAAAACGCGACATACCCCGCGTTTGTGAGTAAACGCTCCTGCCTCCAGAGCGAGGTGAGAGTTTGTCAGTTCCCCGCTATCTACTCTAGGAACGGTGCGACTCGAGAGCCCTAGGGTTTGTTTCTTTCGATTTTTTTTTTTTTTTAAGTAAAATGGCCCTCAAGCCCTCCCTGCAATCCCAAAGGTCTTCCTGGAGCTCCCTCTGCTTCTGTTTCGCTGTGCGACCGCGGCAGCGAGGATCGCCATGCGGCCGGAGGAGCTCCTTAGGGCCGGCAAGCGTCCGCCGGCTGCGGAACAGAGAAGCCTCGCCTCGACTCCGTCCCTCCCCCCCTCCGCCCCCAGCCGCCCGAACCTCCCGACTCACTCTCCCGACCTCCCGATCACCGCTGCAAACACAACAAAAGCACGACTCACATCGCTTTAGGCTCGAGGCTTCGTCTCCCAAATTACGGTCTCCATGCCTCAGGTTAAGTGAGCTTGTGGGGAGGGGAGGCAATGATTACTAACTAACGCCACTACGTAATAATAATAATAAAAAAAATTGCCGGGTTTGAAGATGAGACTGTTACAGGTAATTTCTGAACCTCGTTTAGGAGCCCAAACAGCTCGCGTTTCAAGGAAACTGCGATTCAGCTGGTCTGGCCGGGCGTCGGGTCGCTCACCTTCTCAAGGGGAACTGCCAGCTCCGGCACGTCCTTTTCTTCTAGTTTACACACAAACATCTGATCGCTTTTCCAATACATGGCACTGCTAGGGCTGCTTATCACATACCAACTCCAGAGGGTCAGAGGCTGTCCGTGTCTGCAGATCTGGCCCCCCTCCCCCGCCCCAGTGCACTAATGAAAGCTGACACACCAAGAAGAGTAAGAAGGCTACAAGTCTTCGTCCAAAGAGGCCGCTGTGACCGTAACCACTCCGATGGACTGTTCCTAAGATTCTTTCCCCAACTTCATTGAGCTCTGCGCCTTTAGGAAAAGGGGGAAAAAAAGTTTTGTTTTCCAGAGGGTGGAACCTTACATGGGGGGAGGGAAGAGGGTGTGGGGTGAAAGTCTTTTCCAGGAGGAATAGCCTCACCTCCTTCAGAAAAACCCGCCTTCCCTACAAGTTAAGATCGTTATCAGGACAAGCCAACTTACTTCAGATTTAGTATTAAAGAAGGAAAAAAAAATGAGAATGGCCTGTTAACTTTTGACTTTTAAAAAAATCTGCTCTCTGCATCTGCCGTGGCTTTTTAATTCTCACTCCCCGACCAAAACCTAAACAAAGATTCAGGTTACATCTCTTTCTGCAGCAAGCTGAAGGGGAAGCGGAGGTCTGGGTGACTCGAATGTTTTAGTCATTCTCCTGAAATGAGCCGCTCTCCTGTCTAGCCCTGGACCGCGACGGCTCCCTGGCAGCCTGGAGGCTGAGTTATCTTGAGGTTCGCACTCCGTTTGCGAAAAGTCTTCTCATTAAGATAAAGAAGGAATATCTGAGCAGCACAAAAGATGTGCTACTAGATTAGAAATCAAGGCTATAGGAAAGACAAAAAAAAATATGTTGCTAATAGTATTGGTCTTTCATCTCATCCTAGGCAACACTGAAGCCCTGGAAGTGACCAACTTCTGCCTCAAATTTTGGCTGCGGATTTGGGGGGTGGTCCTCAGAATACTGGCAATTTTGATTAGAATTGGAGGGTGTGTTTGTTTAAATAACTTCATTATGATATAAATTTTACTTCATTATGTAGTGTATAAAGAGGAATTTGATAAGACTAACAATTTTTATTTCTAATTTCCCCTTTTTAAGAAACAAAACAAAGCAAGCCTCTGAAACAGTAATATAAGACTATCTAGGAGTCTCTGTTTCTTAAAGGCCTTTAACAAAATCATGTAATGTTGCTTCAATAAGATCTATATTTATAATATTGTCTCCTTGCCTTATTGTCTAGAAGAGGAAGATCGAGGCGTTCCCACCCAGACTCGTCAGCAGCAGGCTAGAGGGAGGACAATGGGCAGAGATAGATAGACTTGCCGGTGATAAAATGAGCCCACGTAACAGCCTGGGACCGAGCATCGACTACAGATTTAGTTTTTCCTCCATTACATTTTTCTCCCATAAACACGAGGGTCTCTAGAGCATTTTCCTAACGCCATTGTTTTCTTTACGTGAAGCTGCGCCCACGTTAATATTAGCTATCCCCCTGCCGGTGCTCTCTGGGAGCTCTCGTTTAAATTTACGGAGGTGCGGGGGAAGGGGACAGAATTGAAGGCTTGGGGTGGACCGACTTCTCGAAAAGCTAACTTGTGCTTGGAGAACAGAAAAACTTGTGTTTTTCATCAAGTGCAAAAATTAGTGTTTTGGGAAGAATCCACATAATGCATTTTCCATGAAATAGCATCAGTCTCGAGATTGCTCTTCTAAATGGAGAGAGTCGTGCAGAATGTTGACTATCAGGCCGTGTATAGAGCAGAACTGAAAGTGGAATTAAAAATAAAGACCCAATTCGGCGATTTAGTTACAGTCTCTATTTGTTAAGGGTCTGCAAAATGAATCTGGGGTACTGTTTGGCTACCATCCGGGAGAATAAATCGCGCGGATCATTTGGAGATTCGGGGAGCGCTGGAGCTGTCTTGGGAAGTTAGGGCGGGGGCGCGGGCGTTCATGCGGTCTTTCCACCCACCCTCGCCTAATCAGGCGGCTCTCAATCAGGTTTTCAAAATACTAATCTTGATCTAAGAGCTCCTATCTCTGCCTAAGTGGAGGAAATTATTCGTTTTTAGAGGCTTCTGGGTTTGGACAAGAAGAATGATCCTCAGACATAAGAAGACCTCAAAGACTGGTCTGGCGTCCGCTTTACTCCTGGAGCCCCGCAGGACACCGACCTTTCCCACGGGGTAATTGCTCGCACCCAGCCTTGCTCAGTAGGCCTCCGGGTGGTGAGTTTATTTCTGTGTCCCAGGCGGTATAGGCCTTCGGTCGGGGGTCGTGTGTGGAGGGAGGAGGCGAGTGATGCGCAGGTGTTTGCTGTGAATGTCAGGGCTGAGCGTCCCTCTCGTCCAGGGCCCAACCACCTTGTGACCCCCAGTCGAGGGCGAGCATACCGAGGGGTCTTTCCTAGACAGTGGCCCCAGCTCCTTGGAGCTCGCGTCACACCTCTTACCCAGGCTTCTCCTCGGCTCCGGCAAAGGAAGAGTTCGCCTGATGCTTCGCAGAGTACCCCTTCCTACCTTAGGTGCTTGTGCTAAAAGTCAGGGCTCTTTTTGTCTGTTATGAGTGTTTTTAGCTCGACTCCAACTGAGACCAATTTTGGTCGAATAAGGATAGACCAAAAAAACATCATCTTGTGTGTCTGCAGGTGGGTAAGGAATCGCCGAGTTGGAGCGATTCCTACCTACTAACTTGAAATTTCTGGAATGCCCACCTCTCCTTAAATGAAAACCGGGTACCTAAGCCCACCTAGGGGGCAACCAACACTCAACCCGCAGCCCTGACGGATAGGACTCTTTGCAAGTTTGGGAGAAGGAAAGCCAGAGACTTGGGAGTGCCTCCTGCCCCAGGCTTTGGGGCGCTCTGCTAGTTGGGAGGTGCAGGGTGTGTCCCTCTAAAGATCGAGGGGGTCAGGGCAGGGATCTGGGTTGAGCCAGGCCTTGATTGGAGGTCCATGGCTGGAGAGCGGGAACACCAACCCGCCCTGACCCCCACAGCTTCCACTCACCGCGAAGAGCTGCCTAATTGGGCTCCGAGCAGCTGCGAAATTTGTAATCGCCTAATAAGCCTTCCACCTCGGTAATTCTTATCAAAAGGCATAAAACTGATATTTTCACACTCGGCTTGCACCACAGGAGCCGTTTATAAACATCCTTCATCAGTGGGATGAAATTAAGCCTGCATTGACAGAGGTCTCTGGAACTCGATATTTAAAAGCAATAGATCCGAATTAGCAAATTATTACTTTAAGTAAGGAAAGTCCCCACCAACTTGACTATTGAACCTTTTGCCTTTGAGTTCCTCGCGGTGAGTAACCACATGTTTGAGAAAACTTAACCTCGAGTTTTCGCGGTACTCAGGCAATCTTCGGAATCTCGCTTCCTGAATCCGCAACCGCCCCGGCTCTTAGCCCTCCCACCAGCCTTCAACGCGATCGAGCCAGACCTGTGTAGACACGGGGGAGACACTGCTGAGACACGGATGAAAACAGTCAAACGAGACTCTTCCAGGACTCCCAGGCTCGAAGGCACAGGGCCAGTACCAGCGATTGGGGCCCTGCATCTTCCCGGGCAGGCCGCTCTCGCTGACCACACCCCTACCCCCAGGTATCCGCTCCAGGGGTCGGCGAGAAGACAGGCGGAGGGTGGAGGGCGGAAGACCTCTGAGCGGTAAGAAGGCACAGCTTCTGGGTGATTCTTTACTCCTAGCGCTCAGCCAAGAGCCCTCTGAAACTACGGAGGTCACACTTGATTCAGGGTATCCTTTGATTTTTGACCACTTCGTCTGGCCATTATTAATATTGATCTGGAAAAGGACGGATGGAAATAGCTTCCAGAGTTTTTTGTTGTTTTGCCCTGCCCCCGCCCCAAACTTGCCCAGGAAGCCCCGTGACCCCTCAGAGAGAGCGGAGCGGGAAATGCTCTCACCTTAGGACTTACCGGTCCCAGGCTCGGTCCCAGACCTTGTCACCCAGTTTCCGAGGGAAAGGGAAGGACGCGTTTATTCATGCCAACGGAGGTCGCCCAGTGGTGGCGAGAGCCTCCGTCTGAGACCCACCGATCTCTCCCCCACTGTGGGCCAAGGCCGAGGCTGGAGGGTCTTCCCCGGGAGGCTCGCTTGGTGTGCACCGGACAGCCAGGAACCATGGCGCGCAGCCCGGCCTCCCTCTCCAGCCCCGCTGGCAGTCGGTTATGCCAACTGCTGTCGGGTGAGCCAGCTGGGGCTACTTGTCACTAGTGGGTCTAGAAACCCACCAACTAAAAACCGAGTTCTGCGACCGAAAGGACTGTTTGTGTAGATTCCGTGTTCCTTTCCAGGCGGTGCGCTCATCCCCTCCTCTAGCTTTCCCTCCTGAGCTCAAGCAAACTTGCGTGGTCCGCTGCGACAGGAGATAGCGGTACCGTTTCTCCCAGATGGGACCGCTGGTAAGAGAGGAAAGAATTAGAAGCCGTATGCAGCCCGAAATTAGGCCGAGCGCTCTCTGGGACGCTCCCAGGCTAAATGCTACTGCACAAAGCGCAGAAGTCCACTACATCCTTTACTCGTTGTGACATTTCCAAGCAGACAATCTCGCCTTAAGCACGCTTGTGGCTTGGAGCTGCTGATTTTATATGCATTTTATCGTTCAGAATGAGCAATAGGGCAGGACCAGTGGAAACCCGATTCTAACTTATTTCTACAGACCTCTGCCCGCACAGCTCTGTAAAAGCCAAACTAGGAGTTTGAGAGAAATAACAACCAAGTCCTTTCTCCCCAGCTTTTTATTACACATCCGAGGCCACCGAGCTGATCTAGCTTGGAGCTCACGCATCTAGAAAGAGGACGCAGCCTTCCCCTTATACACTTTCCTCACTCCCTGTTCTTCAATGATCCCTGAGAGTTAACAAAAACCCAGCAAGGGAGGCAGGAGAGCCAGACTTGATCCGAGTGCAAAATCCTGGGTGCCTGACGGCATTTCCTGGGTGGAGTAGGGGTGGTGGCAGAGAGCTGTGTGAGCCTCCCATTTGCAGGCTTCGATCCTGTTTTGACGAGAACTTGCAGCTCCGTTGTTAGTGTGGGTGCACCCAACAAGTCACGAAGTCTCACCCTGCAACCTCAGTTTCGAGGTTTCTACCCACCCCCAACATTTCCATGTCCCAGGGTTGCTTATCCGATGTAACTTGTGAAATGATAATTTGAAAGAAATCTGCAGAATAATCTTGAGCCATAATTTTTCATGTTAAATAACCTTCTATAAGGGTTTCTGCTAGAGGAGACTGGCTCTTGTAACTATGGCAGTGCTTTCTCCCTCCTCCCTTTCCTCCTTCCTCCTTTCCTGTCTGCTTGCCTCCCTGCCTGCCTGCCTTCATGGGAGATCAGGGTTTAAGAGCTATGTGTTATACTAAGCTCAGTTTTTGAAGTTAGTCAAAGCTGTAATGGATTTTCGAGTAATTTACTTAACAACTTAATTTGTTTTTCTCATCAGTAAAATGGGGACGACAGCACTAATGATGTTGAAATATTTTCACCAGCAGATACACAGTAGCTTCTCAATGAATGTAATCTTCTTTCACTCCTCCCTCCTCCTCCTTTGCCACCCAAGAGCTGTCTAGATGCGAGGTGTCACCAACGGCTTAATTCCCCAGGTGAAGGGGTCAGGCCATGCTCCTAAGCACCGACCTTGGTTCCAGTTGGCCATTTTGAGTAGTTCACCTGCTCGGATTCTAATGCTAGAGGAGGCTCCCAGTGCTGCTGGGGCTCTGAAGAACTCACAGCTGCCAGCCACCTCTAATCAGGGCATTTCAGCCCAAGTAGGCACGCGAACAAATTTTCCTCCCACAGCTTTATTTGGGGGTTAATCTGGCGCATGTAAATGATTGGCACCCTGGCTTCTGTTAGTTTGCTGGAACTTCTGAATATTGTGAAAGCAGCAATACTCATTCATAGCTGTTGCTTTTTGTCAAAAGGAGCTGAGGAGCATAGCTGTTCTTCAAGAACTTGCCAAAGGCAATTTTACCGGGTTAAGTCAGAATTCGAACCCAGACTCCGTACGCTGAGGCCGACTTTCCTTCTTTTTCAAAAGCCCTCCTCTTAACCATTCCGCTGTGTTGTCCTCTTTGGGGTGAGCTCAGAAAAGGACGCTTTTAATCAGGGGATTCATTTACCTCAACTCGAGACGGTTTTTTACATAGCTCAGTTGACCTGGGTTGCAGCTCCAGCACAGGTGGTCCAGCTGCCAGCGCTTTGCCCTCGCCGGCTTCCTGCCGAGTTGCCACTGCCGGGAATCCGGTATCCGGTGGGAAAGAGCGCCCCCTTCCTTCTACTCTTCCCGGTGCGAGGTTTAAAAGCACAGAATAGTTTGCAGTGTCAAATAAACTGACTACAGGGGGGAAAGAGTTGAGTTTTTAAATCGGTGGTAAATTTTTTTTCCTTTCCTTTGCAAATTACAGAATCCGATGACTAATCATCAGCGAGTGGGTCGAAACCTGAATTAAATAAGTGACCAGTGCTCTCCGTACCTCCTGCAGTGTAAAGGTCGCTGGCACTCACTTCCTGAACTTTCCTCTGGACACTTTGACCAAAGTTCGGGTCACTGAGTCTCCGGAGTCTGCAGAAGCCTCGGTGCCCAGCTGTGCAAAGTCATCTCGCTGCACCCTGTATCACCACTACTCCGGAGAAGTCTTTAGAAATAGTTTCCCCCCCTAGAGAAACAGGTGAATAAAGTTGACTCTAGCAGATCTTTGACAGCTCCAGGCTTCTGTCACTCTGGAGGCAGGAACCATGTGCTGTTCTGACTCTCTGGAACCTAGTTCAGTATGTTGGCACTGGACAATAAAGGATGGCTTTTTGAATGAAAAAATATAAATATGTGTGTTGGCAGGTACAGAAGGTTTCATGCCTTTCTATGTATTCTTATTTCCAGCTTCCTGTTTCTTTACAGTAGCACCTTCTTGCCCAGGACCCAAGTCTTTTAATCCCTTAGAAGAATGAGGCAAGGACGGGCATAGATATTCTGACAATTTAAATTGAGGGACTTGCCAAGCTCTACTTTTCTTCTAAGGCAAGGGACTTACAATGGCTCATTTGGACCCCTCTGGATCATCCTTCAGCCCTCAGTGTTTGCAACTGAAAACCTACTGTGGGTGCTTCAGAGACCATCGAGGACTGAGCCTCAGTTATAGGTGAGGATGCTAATGGGACAAGGAATTGAACCATATTGGACCCCAGAAGCCCAGAGAAGCCTCCATGGGCCCACTCTTGACTGCACACATGGAAGTGCTGTGTGTGTTTGCCTGACCTAAGTTGATCTATGCTTTGGCTTGCCCCGGGGCAAAAAGGGAGCTTGGCTGGCAGCTGAGGTCACTGAAAGCCAGATGGTGGTGCTGTCAGGCCTCCCCAGCTTGGGATGGAGATGCACCCCTGTTTACAGCCTGCAAAACTACCCTATAACGTGGAGAGGAGGCACAGGTGATGGTGTATAGTCTTAAGCTAGGTAGATCCACGTGCCCCCCACACCCACCCCACCCCACCACCCTGCCAGGTCATAACTGTGTGCCCTGGATGCCTCAGGGGCTCAGCTCCCTCTCTCCCCAGACCCAACCTCTCTCAAGCAAGGACAGGTCTGGAGCAGAAACTGTAGCCCCGGGGGACCGTTTGACTAGGGTCCTGAAGGGCTGGAAGAGATCTGTTGGCCTGGGATTACTGCACTGGGAATTTACACCAACACTAAGAGAAAAGCCCTAGGGTTTTATCTTGAAAACTGGGGTCTCTTGACAGATGCACCAAGAAAATTTGCAAATTTAGCTACAGCTGCTGCAGGCAAAGAAACACAGGGAAGAACATGGTTTCTTCCTTTAGAAGAGCATGCTGCTGCTGCTGCTGCTGCTAAGTCGCTTCAGTCGTGTCCGACTCTGTGCAACCTCATAGACTGCAGCCCGCAAGACCCCCTGTCCCTGGGATTCTCCAGGCAAGAACACATCCACTACCTTTCAGAAATAACTCCTTGACTTGCTCAGCGCTTAGTTTGCCTTTTCATTGCTTTTGGGTTTCAAAGTCACCAAAAACGGCAGGCACAATTTCTTGTGGAGCTTTATGAATAAATGCCTTTTCAAGGTGTCTTCCTCCTTTCAAAATACTTTTGCCCTGCTTCAATAATTAATTTTAGCGATACTGTGGGGAAAACCTCTCGCATTACAAAACATCTAGATCAGTCCATGAATATCTGTCTTTTAAAGGTCAGCGGAGGAAAAAAATTACAGTTAATAAATTAAGCCGTAATTCCCCATTCTTTATACTGTCCCCCCACTGCCACCCAGGCTGAAATATCTTTTTTCCTAAAAAGGTTTTGTATTTTTAGAGAGGAATATGTGCATGTATGTAGATACTCATAATAAAGAATAGCATTTGTTGTTTAGCATCACCTATATTTAACATATGTTGTCATGCATGTTCCTCACAGTCATCAAGGAGGTAGATATTGTTCTCAAGACATATTTGCAACGGATTCTAGATGCAAACCAATTCCAAGGTGTTAACCACTATAGTATATATAAAGGATATTGAGTGAGCCTGGCAGGGTATGAAGTCCTCCCTCCTGGCCGTTTGGACATGTGGCTCCACCCTTGCTCTAGAGTCCTAGAAACCTAAGTTCTCTTAAGAGCTGGGGGAATGGGGGACAGCAGGAGAGGCTTGAGGGACCTGAGTGATGCTGTGTGTTACTTAGGACCCAAAAGCGGTGGGGGAGGGGGGGTAGGGCTAGAGGGATAGGAAGCTGCTGCGGGGGAGCGGGGAGGGAGAGGAGATAGATCGCGTGCTGGGAGAACACTTTCTCATCTGCAGATCATAAATATTGTTGCATTTCCTTGGAAACCCCAAGCCCCTACGCCCCTAGGGGCTAAAGCCCTTCCCCTCCAGCAGCAGCCTGGGTTAGTTCAGATCGGGGCCTGCCTTCGGAGGTGACCTCTCCGTGACGGCCCTTGGAGCCTCGCTTGTCCTCACGGCGTTCGAGCCGAGGTTCCCAGCCCCTTGGCCTTGGTCGCAGCCGGTCGGCGGCCCCGGGGCAGGCTGGGAAATTCCCTGCGGCGCAATTCCCTGCCGCGCGGTGCACGCCGGGAGGCGCCGAGGCGCTGCGCCGTGAAGGAGAGCGAGGCCGACCGACCCAGCGACGTATCCTAGTCCCAAAGTAGCCGGGCATCCAGCGTGAACCCCCACACCATTAATCCAGTCTCCTGGAGAAGGTGGGAGGAGGGTGGCCCCGGCTCCGAGCATCGGAATGCCTACCCCAGGCCAGGCTCTGAGTTAGGCTGGTCGCCCTGGTGGGTTTGACCACTGCCCTCCTAGCGCCCTTTTCCGTGGGCGACCTTAGGGCGGAAGCTTGGGTTTCAAATGTGAAACATTCGTCTCCTGGAATCAGATCCGGATTCCAGAGGATGTTAAGGCTTTTCTTTCCCGGGGGGGATAAAAATAATCACCGCCTGAGGAGACTCAAGGCCCAAGCCCTTCTGCCCATCAACTGTCTCTGCCCATAAATAGGTAGGTAATTCTTGTTCAACCCTTCCAGTCCTCAGAGTGCACATCTTGGTATCTCACAGAAAGCTGTTACAGAAGAGAGAAAACCTAAAAGCCAAGCCTACTACACACCAGGCCATGGGGGCCTGACTAGGTCAGAACAACGTGTGCCTGAAGTGATCAGTAAAGTGGTCAGGCTTGAAATGCTCAAGTCGGGAGTGCAGGCTGGCTCCAGATAGATGCCGACCAGAGAGTTATGTCGTGTACTGCTCTTTCTCCATGAGTGGCCTCTACCCAGGCAGGCCAAGGCCCTGGAAGTCGACCCACACTTGGGAGGGGTGGGTCTGGCTTTAGGAGGCGTTTCTAGGGATTTGAATTTCTTCTACTCGGTTTTGGTTTCTGTGCCGGCCATAGAGGCCGTTGGTACTTTTAAGACTGTTGTGCAGTGCATGAGCAAACTGACCGAACACTTGTATACAGCTCTAATAAAAGGTGTGTGTGTGTAAGAGAGAGAGGGAGAGGGAGAGAGAGGGATTTTTCTGGGCTGATGAGAATATTTTCAGTTTCAAGTGATGTGTAGAGGTCCTTTGTTGTTGTTGTTCAGTCTTCAAGTGGTGTGTGACTCTTTGCAACCCAATGAATTGCAGCATGCCATCTGAATTTTCGGGATTAATACAAAAGCTTATTTCCTTTTTATGTGATCACTTTTTAAAAACATGCATGAAAATTTATGTTCTTAATTCTGGCCACTCTGATAGAGGTTAATACCAATGCATGAGAGGAAGCCAAAGGGAAAATATTTATATGCCAGCCTTGGTCTGGAAAAGTATCAGTAGCATTTCTTATTTGACAAGGAAATGTGTTTGCTCACTCTTTTCTTTCCCTTTCTTCTTCATTTGGTAAAGGCACCATTTTTAATATATATCCCATGTTTATTGTTTCTGTTTGGTACTTTGGTCATTTACAGCACATCTGTTTCTGATATTGTTCCTGTGTTAAGCACACACTATTGTGTTAGTAAGATTTTACACCATCTGTTTAAGAAAATTCTTGCCAGTGCTATTTGATGCCCAGTTGAACTTTAGCCAAACTTCATTTTATAATGTTCTCTGAGTCCTGAGCATATATATAATACACTTTAATGAAATTATGCTTTCATACTTGCTGACAGACATCAGAAACTCATTTGCCTAGGTCAACAGCCATTTAGCTAAATGTTAAATAGGAGGAACAATATTAAAATAGTGAAAATGTTGAAAAAAATTAAGAAACAAAACTATTGAATTGAGATCAAATAATCACCCAAATAACTGCTACACACACACACACACACACACACACACACACACACACACACACATACACAATGAATTTGGATGTGGCTGTTGGGAGTTCATGTATGTTTCTGAAGATTTATGTATTTCTTCATTATATATATTAAACTTGGCAGTTTGTATTTTTGACGTTATTCCTAAAGGTGTAACAACTGGTTTGAAACATAATAAAGTAGAATAAAATTATAATGTGACTATATCACATATATATTAAATTATATTAAACACATACAAACTTAATAATTGAGCTTAACTAAAATTATATATATATATATATATATATATATATATTATCATGTGTACACTCATAAAGGTTTTCACTGTATCATCAAAAGGTAACAGGCAATGTTGCCCACTTGAGGCCTCTTTAAAAGTAGAGTTATTTAGGGAATTCCCTGGTGGTTCAGTAGTTAGGACTCCCTGCTTTCACTGCTGAGGAACCAGGTTCAGTCAAAAGAAAGAAGTAGAGCTGTTTATGACAATTCAAAAAATATTAAAGTACTAATATCTATATTTGTTGGATAGGCATATATATCTAATAGTGGCATAATGATAAGACTGGAATTGGCTTGAAAAAAGTGATTACTGGCTATTTTCAAGTATCTTTTCTGGAACACCATACTCCTATTGATATATTTATCTATTTTGTTTACATCCAATGTGTATACTCCAGTGTAAAGCCTTAAAACTGGTAATTTCACATGATTTTATGTGAAATTAAAATACAGAAATAGAAACCATAACACTTGGGTTAATAAACTTCTGACATTCATTCCCAAAAATCAGCATTCTTCAATTGACAAAAACATGTCCTTTGATTTGAGTTCTGCCAAAAACAGATTGTCACAGCCTTTTGCTTTTTACCTGGACAGACTGCTTTTATGGCAGATGCTATGGGCAAAGATGTGTCCCTTAGATAACTGCTTAGGGATGTACAGTCTCTTTATGTTTGTTTCTTTAGGAAAACAAACTTTGTTTTGGTATATTTAATTTCTAAATAAAATGTATCCATAATAATTGACATTTTTAAGCAAGAGAATTGGAATTTAGTACTATTTTACTGTGAGATATATCTGGTTATAGAACTGAAACCAGCCTCATAGCATTTCTCCCTATATATACATTTTATCAAGATCGACATTCTCTTTAAACTGTTTATTTAGATGTCTCAAATGTAAACCTGTAAACCTTTTTAAATAACTGATGTTAAAACAAACCTTATGAATCTTCACATGTCTGGTTCCAATTAATCTGCTTAGACTATTTAATGGATAAAATAACAAGCCTAATTTTGTCAATCTCAAGTTCTGTACTAACATTCTATGTGCCTCTTTAAGGTCTAATGCCTTGTCCTATACATATTTAATCTGTAGTTATCCTCATGTAAAACCTGGGATTAGAAGAGTAATTAACTGTATGCATTTTCTTAGAAGACTGTTTTTCAGCTTAATCAATATAAAAGTGAGATGGTCTCAAAATTATGTCACTGATTATTGAAAGGAAACTATGTACATCTTTGTGAATTGAGTTCATCAGGTATTTACAAGGTACCAGGTGCTGTGGATACAAAGAAGAGTAAGACATGGGTGGTCCTTGCTCTCAAAAAATTCCCAATCCATTAAGGAGACTGACAAAAATAGAACTAGCTCCTTCCTTCAATTCTATTATTGCCTATTTCTTGGGCTTTTAATTGATTAAGTATCAGATGATCTTATCATAATACTTTGTATAGGTTTTTAAAATTTAAAAATAGTTCATAGAATTTATATAGAATGAAAGTGAATGAAAGTAAACTACCCCCAGAAGGCTATATGGCTTCTGGGATAACCATTACTTTTGGTACTTTTTCAGGTGTGGGAAGGGGACAAAATTAACTTGATGTTCCTGAAACATCTGCTCAATTATTTTGAATCTTGCATCATAAATCCTCAGTCTGTTGTAGAATCTGTTGAAAAAGTAGTAGTAGGGCACAATATAGGAGCTAGAGAAAAATTTTAGATTTGTTCAGTTCCAAAATCTGGAACAGCTCCTTTCCTCACACTTTCTTTATCTCCCCTACAAAATAATCTTAGATTTTATCACTGAAAACTTTTATAGATGATTGGAAGGGGAGAGAAGGATTCTACAAAGGCTATCATTTAAGGCAATGGATGATTGAAGTCAATATTTGCTATTTTTTCCAACATATATTTGCTAACTTTGGCAATTAATTATTCCAAAACTACATGGCAGAGTTTGTTTTTCATACAAACAAGTTGGGGATTAAGTATTTAGTAGACCTTTGTAAAAAAAAATATAGAAAGTTTTGTTGGGAATATAGAGTAAAAAGAGATAAAGTTTCCTTAGCATGTCAAAGAATTATAGTCAAGTTAATTTTAACTACTCTCGCTAATACTTTTAGAAATTAAAGTTTACTTTTCTTCTTTTATATACATTGATGAAAAATATCAGGAGAGAAGAAACAATTATTTGATTGAATTAATTGAGTGCCTTTTACCCTTGAGGAAACATTGCATTTTAATTTTCTTTTGTTTAATCATGGTTTTTGAAGTCTATACTATACTTTTTTCTTTTAGAGGATATTGCATCTCTGATACTCATAGATCTATTTATGTGATCAGTTGATTCCTACTGGCTATTGTCACACACTTCATTTCTAATTTTCTCTATTTTCCTTAACTCCTTGCTTCTTACGAAGACAGAACGCTGATGTAAAAGCTTCACAGTTGGAGTCTGCTGACCTCAGACTCCAGTTTTAGGTCCTGTTCTTTTTTAGTTAGTTGTGTGGTTGTTGTTTGTTGTTGTTCAGTCTCTCAGTTGAGTCCGACTCTTTGTGACCTCATGGACTGCAGCATGCCAGGCTTCCCTTCACCATCTCCTTCCCTTCACCATGGTCCTTCACTATCTCCTGGAGCTTGCTCACACTCGTGTGCATTGAGTTGGCAGTGCCATCCAACCATCTCGTGTTCTATTGTCCCCTTCTCTTCCTGCGTTCAATCTTTCCCAGCATCAGGGTCTTTTCCAATGAGTCAGCTCTTCACATCAGGTGACCAAGGTATTGGGACTTCAGCTTCGTATCAGTCCTTCCAATGAATATTCAGGGTTGATTTCCTTTAGGATTGACTGGTTGGATCTCCTTGCAGTCCAAGGGACTCTCAAGAGTCTTCTCCAGCACCACAGTTCAAAAGCATCGATTCTTCAGTGCTCAGCCTTCTTTATGGTCCAGTTCTCACATCCGTACATGACTATGGTTGTGTCTTGTTGAAATCACTCAACTTTCTAAGCCCTAGCACCTACAGTTTTGGGTGGGGGAGATAGGGGTCTTCAGAATAAGTCATCATTGAAAATCTTTCTAGCTTTTAGAGGTAAATCACTGTTTACAGATTTTTAAGAACTTTTCTCAAACCAGCTTTGAAATCTGTTATGATAGTTCTCCAAAAGAAAATTTTTCTTCAGGTTATAATCCTGTTTAAGAGTATCATCATGTTATAGTTTATTTACTGAAATCAAGTTGAGCCTGAACTCTGATCTCTAACCTGCATCAGTTCCTTCTACAAAGCTAGATAAAATTATCTTAAAGAGAAGTTAACTCTTACTCCAGCCCAGAGTATGGATCCAAGTGTAACAGAATGAGAAATCCCCAAACAGGCTTCCTCATTCTTCTGTTTCTTTTCACTGAACCTTTAAAACCTAGTTGAAATGCTTCCTTCTCATTGAGCATTTCCATTCAAGTTGGAGGTGATTTCTCTTTTCTTTGAGCTTCATATTCATTGAATTGGTCAGCTGCTTGGCTGTATAATTCATATTCACTGTAGGCACAGCTGAATGTGATTCTCCTAGTGCTATAGCTCTGGCATTCCGTTTTTGGTGATTCAGCCTTAGAGTTTGGTGTTAAATAAACCCTGGTAATGATGCAGGTGAGGCAGAGCTAGGAACTGGTAAGGTGATCTGATAGATCATTTGTTAATTAGCTCAACATATTTGACTTTCTCTTGTTTATTTCTAGGAGACTTCTCTCCCATCGTGAGTGTGACATGTATTTTTTTTTGTTGTTTCCTTCCTGGTGGTCATAATGAATTTGGAGTGAAATGGCCATCCTCAATTCAGGGCTCCTTAGTTGATATTTGTAGGGCAGCAGAATAAAGTCAAGGATGAAGACTGTGGCCATGGAAGAGACTAAAGAAAACTAGGACACTGTAGGCTTGGTTTGGAGTGTGAAGATGTTTTACTTTCCAAAATAAAAGTTTTTTAAAAAAATTGTACAGTGTATTTCCTGACATTAATTCTGGTGATAAAAACATTGGCATGGCTAATGTTTTTTGAGGTGATAGACAACTCAGTAGCAGCTGAGTAGAACAGAAGTCTCATCAACTTGACTGGCTGAGACCTGTAGCCCATTTGACAGCTGCAGAGGATTATTTCCATTCTCCCCAAGGTATAGGTTATTTCCATGTAAAATAATTCCATCTATATATTTTTAAATGATATAGTATTGTGCATATATTGAGCTAATTGATTATCAATATCTGTTGCCAAATATTAAAAAGTGAGAGTGATAAACATTATAATTGCCTTACTAACATCTGTCCTACTCTTTATACCACTATGTAGTAGCATGTAGTTTGATTAGGATTGATTCTAAACCTAGGTCCAGGAGTGGCAAACTAATGGAGGTAAACCAATTATCACTGTGATTTTTAAAAATTGAATTATAATTAATCTAAAATATTATATTAGTTTATGAAGTGCAGCTTGACTGTGATTAATTCATGAATGGTTACAGGTAATTAAACTCCATGAAGATATGTAATCTGTTTTGCTCATAGCTGTATTCCCAGTGCTAAGTCTCTTCAGTCGTGTCTGACTCTTTGTGACTCTATGGACTGTAGCCCTCCAGGCTTCTCTGTCCATGGGATTCTCCAGGCAAGAATACTGGAGTGGGTTGTGATTTCCTTCTCCAGGGGATCTTCCTGACCTAGGGATCAAATCTAGGCCTCCTGCATTTCAGGTGGATTCTTTATCCACTGAGAATAGTACCTGACATACAGTAGGTGATCAGTGAATATTTACTGAAAGAAAAAAATGAAGCAAGGTAGTCTGATCAAAATGATTCTTGGGCATTTTGTTTGATTCTCAGAATTTGGGAAGAATCCCTATTTTCCATAGATATAATTTGGGAAGCCTGTAGCAAATGTATATATTTTGTGGCCATGAAAGAAATGCCCAGAGATGAAACTGACATATGGAGGAGAGAGGAGGGCAAAGCTGAGAAAATGAATGAGAAATAGAGCCTCTGTGTTAACCTGTACCTCTGGTTCAAACTACCTTGAATTAGATGTTTTTAGTTTGACCAAGAGTATCCTAAATGATATATGGAGAACAGTTCAAGGTGTATAACAAAGAACAACTAGCACACTGATTAGCTGTTTTCCTATACATACTGAGTTTTCAGGTTGAGAGTTTAAAGACTTGAATACAAAACTACCATCAGACAATCTTTGTCTGAATTAGAGTTTTTGGTAAAAACTCCAAGACATGTGAAATCTTAATAGTTTTCACGTTGTGATTGAGCCAGACTGCCTTTAAAAAATCAAATAGTTTTTAAAGTATAATGCATTTATTCTAAATCCATAGGTTAAGTGAGTGCTAAGTAATGCATCCAGTTCAGTTCAGTCGCTCAGTCATGTCCGACTATTTGTGACCCCATTGACTACAGCACACCAGTCCTACCTTTTCATCACCAACTCCCAGAGTTTACCCAAACTCACGTCCATTGAGTCGGTGATGCCATCCAACCATCTCATCCTCTGTCATCCCCTTCTCCTCCTGCCCTCGGTCTTTCCCAGCATCAGAGTCTTTTCAAATGAGTCATCTCTTTGCATGAGGTGGCCAAAATACTGGAGTTTCAGCTTCAACATCAGTCCTTCTAATGAACACCCAGGACTGATCTCCTTTAGTATGGACTAGTTGGATCTCCTTGCAGTCCAAGGGACTCTCAAGAGTCTTCTCCAATACCACAGTTCAAAAGCATCAGTTCTTCGGTGCTCAGCTTTCTTTATAGTCCAACTCTCACATCCATAAATGACTACTGGGAAAACCATAGCCTTGACTAGATGGACCTTTGTTGGCAAAGCAATGTCTCTGCTTATTACTATGCTGTCTAGGTTGGTCATAACTTTCCTTCCAAGGCATAAGAGTCTTTTAATTTCATGGCTGCAGTCACCATGCGCAGTGATTTTGGAGCCCCCCAAAATAAAAGTCAGCCACTGTTTCCACTGTTTTCCCATCTATTTGCCATGAAATGATGGGACCAGATGCCAAGATCTTAGTTTTCTGAATGATGAGTTTTAAGCCAACTTTCTTACTCTCCTCTTTCACTTTCATCAAGAGTCTCTTTAGTTCTTCTTCACTTTCTACCATAAGGGTGATGCCTTAGTTTTCTGAATGTGGAGCTTTAAGCCAACTTTTTCACTTCCATCGAGAGGCTCTTTAGCTCTTCTTCACTTTCTGCCATAAGGGTGGTGTCATCTGCATATCTGAGGCTATTGATATTTCTCCCGGCAATTTTGATTCCAGGTTGTGCTTCATCCAGCCCAGCATTTCTCATGATGTACTCTGCATATAAGTTAAATAAGCAGGGTGACAATATATAGCTTTGACATACTCCTTTTCCTATTTGGAACCAGTCTGTTATTCTATGTCCAGCTCTAACTGTTGCTTCCTGACCTGCATACAGATTTCTCAAGAGGCAGGTCAGGTAGTCTGGTATTCCCATCTCTTTCAGAATTTTGGACAGTTTGTTGTGATCCTCACAGTCAAAGGCTTTGGCTTAGTCAATGAAGCAGAAATAGATGTTTTTCTGAAACTCTATTGCTTTTTTGATGATCCAGCAGATGTTGGCAATTTGATCTCTGGTTCCTCTGCCTTTTCTAAAACCATCTTGAATATCTGGAACTTCATGGTTCAGGTATTGTTGAAGCGTGGCTTGGAGAATTTTGAGCATTACTTTACTAGCATGTGAGATGAGTGCAATTGTGCGGTAGTTTGAACCTTCTTTGACATTGCCTTTCTTTGGGATTGGAATGAAAACTGACCTTTTCCAGTCCTGTGGTAATGCATAGAAAACTGAACATGTTCCATTTTGGTAAATTCTATTTTGTAGCTTTTCCCCTGAATTTGATATAATAAAAACACATGTATTTAGGACTCAGTGGTATGTACATAGTGCTAAATACAAGATTTGAAGTGGCTTTAAACTAGCTTTAATATAAAATGTAGTTTATATATCAGAAATAGAACATCTCATATCTCCGTTTTTTGTTATATATTTAAGATCTATTTTTAAAATTATTAAGTGTGTAGTAGAATTGAAGCCTTAGGCTCTCCTCTGAAACATAGTTACTAATTTTTAACACAAATCTGTAATGGTTTGAGCTTAACCTTAAGTTGTCTATAGTTTTCATTCCATATGACAGACTATTAATAACTCAGAATTTAGGCCTTTGCCATACCTTGCTTATACATATTCAGATTAATTTTGATTTTATAAAACTTCGAGTGTGAAGACACAAAGATTGCTAGTTTGAGATTCCTGCACTAGGTCTTCAAAAAAATCTAAGTTAGAGTTGAAGACTCAGCTGTGCTATTTACTAGCCTTATGGACCTTTCTATGCCTCATTTTTTGTTTAGAAAATGAAGATACTAATGACTTCTTGGACTATCTTAAAGGGTCATTGTGATGATCAGATGAGATAATGTATCAGAGATGTCTATTAAAATGTAAAGCAATAAACAACTCTTAGGTAATCTTATAAGTTTCTAAAGTATAAATTGTGGGAGCATATTCTAAATGCAAACAAAAAATGATAAGGGCTTATTAACACTTAGGATAGTAATGAGGAAATCTGAAAATGGTTTCTATTGTAATTCGTATCTAAACTCAGGTGACTTGATTTTGGTAGACAGTGTGCAACCTAGTGATTTAGAACTTCTTGGGGCTTTTTAAAGTGTTTGTTTATAAGGTGAGATCCAAAAAGACTTCCTATTAAGAGAAGACACTTTGGGAAGTCATTGTGGAATGGCAGATGAGACAGACAGTGCTTGAACTAGAAGGTTACAAACCTAGAGACTACATTGCTTCCCTCCTACGGGGCATGACCCTTCATAGGGTCTAGGGCTGGTGGCTCTAGTTTTAATTAAAAGAAAAACAACAGAGAGGGCTGCCCTAAGATGGTGGAGGAACAGGACAGGGAGATCACTTTCTCCCCCACAAATTCATCAAAAGAACATTTGAATGCTGAGCAAATTCAGAGGACATCAGAAACCCAGAAAAGCAGCCCATTGTCTTCGAAAGGAGGTAGGACAAAATATAAAAGATAAAAAGAAAGACAAAGGAGTTAGGGACGGAGATCCGTCCCAGGAAGGGTGTCTTAAAAGAGGAGAAGTTTCCAAACACCAGGAAACCCTCTCACCAGCAGGTCTGTGGGGAGTTTTGGAATCTCAAAGGGCAACATAACCAGGAGGAAAAATAAATAAATAAATAAAACCCATAGAATATGTGCCTAATGGCAACTCCCAGCAAAGAAGTACCACAGATGCTTGCATCCGCCACCAGCAAGCGGGGGATGAACAGGGAGGAGCGGGCTGCATTGCTTAGTGTAAGGACCAGGACTGAATGTCCTGAGGGCTACCTGAGGGAGCTAACGTGAGCTAGCAATCTAAACTGTGGGATAGCCAGAGAGAGGAAAAAAGAGAGAGAGAGAACTATCCCATGAAAAGCCCTAACCTAAGGCATTGCCAGGCCGCTCACAAAACAAAGGACTGAGCGAATACCAGAGGAGAGCTAGCTGGCTGCAGACCGGCCCATCCCCCACCAGAGGCAGGGGGCAGGCAGGCGGCAGCCAGAGCCGGAAAGGGGCAAACTTGGCCCCAGAGACGGCATCCCCGACCAAACTGCGAACAGGCTTCCAGTTGCTAACCACGACTTCATGGGATTCTGGACGGTTGACATCCACCAGGAGGGTCGCAGCCAGAGAGAGATCAGCTCCCTAGAAGAGACACACAGCACACTGGAGACAGAGCGCCCGCTACCACCCAGGAAACTGAACGGCTGGGACCGGGGAGGTGATAAGACACACTCGCTGCCGGGGGAGAGTGCACTTGCCAAGCACCTGGTCGCCTGAGCTGCTCGGACCTGGGAAGGGCACAAAACGCATGCCCAACTGAATCTGCACCTTTGTGGAGGACCTGAGAACCTGAACCTGAGCTGCTTAGACCTGGGAAGTGCATGCAACCCAGGGCTTGCTCCCTGCAGAGCATCCTGAAGCCTGAGCAGTGTAGACTGGGAAAGCACACACGCTGTGAGCCAGGGCAAACCCAGTGTGGCTGAGACACTGCGAGCACTCCTCACACACGCCAGTGATATTTGTTTGCAGTGTTGCTCCCTCCCCATAGCAGGACTGAACAAGTGAGCCTAAATAAGAGACCACCTCTGCCCCCTTGTGTCAGGGCAGAAATTAGACACCAAAGAGACCTGCAAACAGAAGAAGCCAAATAAACACAGGGAACCGCTTTGGAAGTGACAGGTGCAACAGATTAAAACCCTGTAGTTCACACTGACTACATTGGAAGAGGCCTATAGATCTTGAGAAGTATAAGCTGGAACAAGGAACTATCTGAAACTGAACTGACCCTAAACTGCCTGCAACAGCTCCAGAGAAATTCCTGGATATATTTTTACTATTATCATTTAAATTTTTTTCTTTTTTTTAAGTCCTCTATTACTCCTTAAATTTTCATTTTTATAACCTACTATTACCTTGCAAAAAAAGACCCTAGTTTTAAAGCAAACTTCATATATATGTTTCTTATACTTTTTGTGATTTTTTTTTTTTTTTTTTTAATATTGTATTTTTGAGAGTCTAACCTCTACTCTAGATTTTTGGTATTTGTTATCAATTTTGTACCTTTAAGAATCCAATCTTCAGTACCCATTTTTACTTAGGAGTGTGATTACTGGCTTGATTACTCCCTCCCCCTTTTGACTCTTCTTTTTCTCCCCCAGGTCACCTCTATCTCCTCCCTCCCCCTTCTCTTTTCTACCCAACTCTGTGACTCTGTATTTGTGTTCCAGTCTGTGGAGAACATTTAGGGAACAGAGTACTGCCTGGATCTATCTCTCTCCTTTTGATTCCCCTTTTTCTCCTCCTGCTCACCTCTATCTCCTTCCTCCATCTTCTCTTCTCTATGTAACTCTGTGAACCTCTCTGAGGGTTCCAGACTGTGGAGAGCACATAGGGAATTGTTTACTGGCTAGATTGCTCTCTCCCCTTTTGTTTCGCCCTCTTCTCCTCCTGGTCACCTCTATCTCTCTCCTCCCTCTTCTCTTCGCCATAGAACTCTGTGAACCTCTCTGGGTGTCCCTCACTGTGGAGAATCTTTTAACCATTAACCTAGATGTTTTATCATTGGTACTGTATGGATGGAGAAGTCTTGAGGCTACTGTAAGAAAAAGACTGAAACCAGAGGCAGGAGGCTGAAGCCCAAATCTTAGAACACCAGAGAACTCCTGACTCCAGGGAACATTAATCAATAAGAGATCATCCAAAAGCCTCCATACCTACACTGAAACCAAGCACCACCCAAGAGCCAACAAGTTCCAGAGGAAGACATACCAACAACTTCCGGAGCAAGTTCCACCAACTCAGGAACATAGCCCTGAGCTTTAATATACAGGCTGCCCAAAGTCACACCAACACATAGACATCTCAAAACTCACTACTGGACACTTCATTGCACTCCAGAAAGAAAAAATCCAGCTCCACCCACCAGAACACCGATGCAAGCTTCCCTAACCAGGAAACATTGACAAGCCACTCATCCAACCCCACCCTCAGGGAGGAACCTCCACAATAAAGAGGAACCACAAACTACCAGAATACAGAAAGGCCACCCCAAATACAGCAATCTAAACAAGATGAAAAGACAGAGAAAAACTCAGCAGGTAAAGGAACATGATAAATGCCCACCAAACTAAACAAAAGAGGAGGAGACAGGGAGTCTACCTGAAAAAGAATTCAGAATAATGATAGTAAAAGTGATCCAAAATCTTGAAAACAAAGTGGAGTTACAGATAAATAGCCTGGAGACAAGGATTGAGAAGATGTAAGAAATGTTTAACAAGGACCTAGAAGAAATAAAAAAAAGTCAATCAATAATGAATAATGCAATAAATGAGATAAAAAACACTCTGGAGGGAACCAACAGTAGAATAATGGAGGCAGAAAATAGGATAAGTGAGGTAGAAGATAGAATGGTAGAAATAAATGAAGCAGAGGGGAAAAAAGAAAAAAGAATTAAATGAGGACAACCTCAGGGACCTGGACAATGTGAAACACCCCAACATTCGAATCATAGGGGTCCCAGAAGAAGAATACAAAAAGAAGGGCCATGAAAAAATTCTCAAGGAGATAATAGTTGAAAACTTCCCTAAAATGGGGAAGGAAATAGTCACAGAAGTCCAAGAAACCCAGAGAGTCCCAAACAGGATAAACCCAAGGCAAAACACCCCATGACACATATTAATCAAATTAACAAAGATCAAACACAAAGAACAAATATTAAAAGCAGCAAGGGAAAAACAACAAATAACACACAAGGGGATTCCCATAGAAAACAGCTGATCTTTCAATAGAAACTCTTCAGACCAGAAAGGAATGGCAGGACATATTTAAGTGTTGAAAGAGAAAAACCTACAATCCAGATTACTGTACCCAGCAAGGATCTCATTCAAATATGAAGGACAAATCAAATGCTTTAGAGACAAGCAAAAGCTGAGAGAATTCAGCACCACCAAACCAGCTCTTCAACAAATACTAAAGCATCTTCTCTAGACAGGAAACACAGAAAGGGTGTGTGAACTCGAACCCAAAACAACAAAGTAATGGCAATGGGATCATACTTATCAATAATTACCTTAAATGTAAATGGGCTGAATGCCTCAACCAAAAGACAAAGACTGGCTAAATGGATACAAAAACAGACCCCTATATATGCTAAAGGCCCACCTCAAAACAAGGGACACATACAGACTGAAAGTGAAGGGCTGGAAAAATATTTCATACAAATGGAGACCAAAAAAAAGCAGGAGTAGCAATACTCATATCAGATAAAATAGACTTTAAAATAAAGACTGTGAAAAGAGACAAAGAAGGACACTACATAATGATCAAAGGATCAATCCAAGAAGATATTACAATTATAAATATATATGCACCCAACAAAGGAGCACCGCAATATGTAAGGCAAATGCTAACAAGTATGAAAAGGGAAATTAACAATAACACAATAATAGTGGGAGACTTTAATACCCCACTCACACATATGGATAGATCAACTAAACAGAAAATTAACAAGGAAACACAAACTTTAAATGACACAATGGACCAGTGAGAACTAATTGATATCTATAGGACATTTCACCCCAAAACAATGAATTTCATCTTTTTCTCAAGTGCACATGGAACCTTGTCCAGGATAGATCACATCCTGGGCCATGAATCTAGCCTTGGTAAATTCAAAAAATTGAAATAATTCCAATCATCTTTTCTGACCACAATGCAGTAAGATTAGATGTCAATTACAGGAAAAAAAAACTGTTAAAAATTCCAACATATGGAGGCTAAACAACACGCTTCTGAATAACCAACAAATCACAGAATAAATTAAAAAATAAATCAAAATATGCATAAAAATGAATGAAAATGAAGACACAACAACCCAAAACCTATGGGACACTGTAAAAGCAGTGCTAAGGGGAAGATTCATAGCAATACAGGCTTACCTCAAGAAACAAGAAAAAAGTCAAATAACCTAACTCTACACCTAAAGCAACTAGAAAAGGAAGAACCTCAGGGTTAGTAGAAGGAAAGAAATCTTAAAAATTAGGGCAGAAATAAATGCAAAAGAAACAAAAGAGACCATAGCAAAAAGCAACAAAGCTAAATGCTGGTTCTTTGAGAAGACAAATAAAATTGACAAACCATTAGCCAGACTCATCAAGAAACAAAGGGAGAAGAATCAAATTAACAAAATTAGAAATGAAAATGGAGAAATCACAACAGACTACCCAGAAATACAAAGGATCGTAAGAGACTACTATCAACAGCTATATGCCAATAAAATGGACAACTTGGAAGAAATGGACAAATTCTTAGAAAAGTATAACTTTCCAAAACTAAACCAGGAAGAAATAGAAAATCTTAACAGACCCATCACAAGCATAGAGATCAAAACTGTAATCAGAAATCTTCCAGCAAACAAAAGCTCAGGACCAGATGGCTTCACAGCTGAATTCTACCAAAAGTTTAGAGAAGAGCTAACACAAATCTTACTCAAACTCTTCCAGAAAATTGCAGAGGAAGGTAAACTTTCAAACTCATTCTATGAGGCCACCATCACCCTAATACCAAAACCTGACAAAGATGCCACAAAAAGAGAAAACTACAGGTCAATATCACTGATGAACATAGATGCAAAAATCCTTAGCAAAATTCTAGCAAACAGAATCCAACAACATGTCAAAAAGATCATACATCATGACCAAGTGGGCTTTATCCCAGGAATGCAAGAATTCCTTAATATCCGCAAATCAATCAATGTAATACACCACATTAACAAATTGAAAGATAAAAACCATATGATTATCTCAATAGATGCAAAGAAAGCCTTTGACAAAATTCAACATCCATTTATGATAAAAACCCTCCAGAAAGCAGGCATAGAAGGAACATACCTCAACATAATAAAAGCTATATATGACAAACCCATAGCAAACATTATCCTCAACGGTGAAAAATTGAAATCATTTCCCCTAAAGTCAGGAACAAGGCAAGGGTGCCCACTCTCACCATTATTCAACATAGTTTTGGAAGTTTTGGCCACAGTGATCAGAACAGAAAAAGAAATAAAAGGAATCCAGATTGGAAAAGAAGAAGTAAAACTCTCACTGTTGGCAGATGACATGATCCTCTACATAGAAAACCCTAAAGATTCTACCAGAAAATTACTAGAGCTAATCAATGAATATAGTAAAGTTGCAGGATATAAAATTAACACACAGAAATCCCTTGCATTCCTATACACTAACAATGAGAAAACAGAAAGAGAAATAAAGGAGACAATTCCATTCACCATTGCAACAAAAAGAATAAAATACTTAGGAATAAAAAAAATAAAAATAAAATACTTAGGAATATATCTACCTAAAGAAACAAAAGACCTATATATAGAAAACTATAAAACACTGATGAAAAAAATCAAAGATGACACAAATAGATGGAGAAATATACCATGTTCATGGATTGGAAGAATCAATATAGTGAAAATGAGTATACTACCCAAAGCAATCTATAGATTCAATGCAATCCCTATCCAGCTGCCAGCAGTATTTTTCACAGAACTAGAACAAATAATTTCACAATTTGTATGGAAATACAAAAAACCTCAAATAGCCAAAGCAATCTTGAGAAAGAAGAATGGAACAGGAAGAATCAACCTGCCTGACTTCAGGCTATACTACAAAGCTACAGTCAAGACATTATGGTCCTGGCACAAAGACAGAAATATAGATCAATGGAACAAAATAGAAAGCCCAGAGATAAATCCACGCACCTATGGACACCTTATCTTTGACAAAGGAGGCAAGAATATACAATGAGGAAAAGACAATCTCTTTAACAAATGGTGCTGGGAAAACTGGCCAACCAGTTGTAAAAGAATGAAACTAGAACACTTTCCAACACCATACACAAAAATAAACTCAAAATGGATTACAGATCTAATCTAAGACTAGAAACTATAAAACTCCTAGAGGAAAACATAGGCAAAACACTCTCCAATGTAAATCACAGCAGGATCCTCTATGACCCAGAGTAGTGGAAATAAAAGCAAAAATAAACAAACAGGACCTAATTTAACTTAAAAGCGTTTGTACAACGAAGGAAACTATAAGCAAAGTGAAAAGACAACCTTCAGAATGGGAGAAAATAATAGCAAAAGAAGCAACTGACAAAGAATTAATCTCAAAAATATACAAGCACCTCATGCAGCTCAATTCCAGAAAAATAAACGACCCAATCAAAAAATGGGCCAAAGAACTAAACAGACATTTCTCCAAAGAAGACATACAGATGGCTAACAAAGACATGAAAAGATGCTCAACATCACTCATTATCAGAGAAATGCAAATCAAAACCACAATGAGGTACCGTCTCATGCCAGTCAGAATGGCTGCTATCCAAAAGTCAATAAATGCTGGAGAGGGTGTGGAGAAAAGGGAACCCTCTTACACTGTTGATGGGAATGCAAACTAGTACAGCCACTACAGAGAACAGTGTGGAGATTCCTTAAAAAACTGGAAATAGAAATGCCATATGACCCAGCAATCCCACTGCTGGGCATACACACCAAGAGAATCAGAATTGAAAGAGACACGTGTACCCCACTGTTCATTGCAGCACTGTTTATAATAGCCAGGACATGGAAGCAACCTAGATGTCCATCAGCAGATGAATGGATAAAGAAGCTGTGGTACATATACACAATGGAATATTGCTCAGCCATTAAAAAGAATACATTTGAATCAGTTCTAATGAGGTGGATGAAACTGGAGCCTACTATACAGAGTAAAGTAAGCCAGAAAGAAAAACACCAATACAGTATACTAACGCATATATATGGAATTTAGAAAGATGGTAACAATAACCCTATATGTGAGACAGAAAAAGAGACACAGATGTATAGAACAGTCTTTTGGACTCTGTGGGAGAAGGCGAGGGTGGGATGATCTGAGAGAATAGCCTTGAAACATGTATATTATCATATGTGAAACAGATCGCCAGTCCAGGTTTAATGCATGAGACAGGGTGCTCAGGGCTGGTGCACTGGGATGACCCAGAAGGATAGGATGGGGAGGAAGGTGGAAAGGGGGTTCAGGATGGGGAACACATGCAAACCCATGTCTGATTCATGTCAATGTATGGCAAAACCCACTACAATATTGTAAAGTAATTAGCCTCCAACTAAAATAAATTAAAAAAAAAGAAAAATAACAACCAACAAACAACAATATATATATTTTTTAAAAAAAACCTGATGATCTGTGTGGCAGAAAGAATTTTTTAAAAAATCTCCAAAGCAAATAAACACTGTTTGGAAGTTGCTGGCTTGAGTTAGTTTTAAGTCCCAGAATGCCTAATCTTAAGTATTTACTACCTATCTCATTTTCAGCACAAACATGCTACTTACAAAACTGTATTGCAAAGAGGTTTTCCACATCTGCCAATTATTTATAGCTACTAGCTAATCTGGTAGTTTAGATCAGAGAAAATTAATCAAACTAGCTTGTTTATCACGGTACAGCTGAAGCTTCCATTTTTAGGAAAGTGTTTTGTACTTCTGAGTAAACATCAAATCATCAATTTCACCATTTTTACTTTACAAAATATTTTTGAGCTGTTGGATATGTAACTCAGTCATTAATTCAGAGTATCTGATAAAGGACTTAGGTTTTTTGTTTTTCTACACTTTCTCCTGAATGCTTTTGAGAATTTGCTTTGGGGTATTGCCTTTTTTCTTTATATTGAGTTACTGTTCATTTGGTTTTTTGCTTTCCAATTTGTGGATTTACTTGGGCCAGATATTCCTCATAGGTTACTTTTCCTTGATTCCTAATATATAAAGAATATAATAAAATAAATTTTGAAGTTATTTAAATTTTCATGTTGTAAAGAGAGAATTATGTATATTTGTATTTCAAAGTAAAGCATAGTAGTCTCTTGTTTTTGTAAATATCTCTTAAAATGTATATCTGCCTTAAATAGAACCAAGAGGCAATTAAAAACTACAACTTTAAAGCTTTTGAAAAGGATGAAATTCAGGAGGTAAATATTATATTACTGATATTTGTTAGCCAGATATTCAGAATGAGTCAGGCTTAAATTATCAAAGAGAAATGCTAAGTAGTTATCTATGAATGACTAAAATAATAGCAAGAATAACCAAAATTTCATTTAAATTACACAAATGATGACTTGATTTTTTTTTTCCACTTGGAAAAAAATTCACAGCAATTGCATTGTAGAAAATGTTATTATAGTACTTTTAGAAGATTGATCAGTAATATTTTGAATTTATTATCTATGAATGTATAAAATAGATCAGAATTACACTGTAAATAATGTGGATTTTAATAGAATCTTAGTTCCAAGTACATTTTCACTCCATTTTTGATAAAAAATTTGGAAACTGAGCCCTCACTTAAGTTTGAATAGCAAGGAGTTTCAGTATTTTTTGTTGGTTTACTAATATCTTGATTTTCCATGTTAAGCTACTATTATGGAGAAGGGAAGATAAAATATTAAGGCCACAAAGATTAACTACTGATCTAGCAAAGTAAAATATTTTCTGGCAAAGTATAATATTTTTAATATTATAAAAATAATATTAAAACAAGTACTTCTAAAGAATTATGATATATTTCTTTGAATAGAATTCTGTATAGACCATTGAAATAGTTACCAAAATGAAATTGGAAAAAAAAAAAAAAGAATCTGTTCCAAAATGTTCAAAGTCAATGTCAAAGCAAAAAAAAAAAAAAAAACAAAAAACCCGAGAAACTTGACATAGGCAGTTTGAATTAATTAATATTTTCAATCAAGCTATAAAGACACTGCAATTTTGTTTTCTTTTGCATTTCATAAGGTATGCCAGCACTGGATATATTTTTATATTTTATAATTTGAAATAATGAGTTATGTTTAGACAAAGTAACAGTGCATTCAGAGTTGGACCTTTACTTTTTATTTTCTTAGCTGCAGTACATCTATTTTGTCTATGGCATGTTTCCAGCATTTTCATGGTGTCCTTTGTACACAAAGGTCTTCGACGTATGTGAATCAGGGTAGATTTGTTTTATATTTGACTTACTTTGGAATCAGTGTAAATAAGGTGGATTTTAATAGACTCTTAGTTCCAAGTACATTTTCACTCCATTTTTGATAAGAATTTGGGAAGTGAGCTCTCACTCAAGGTTGATTATAGTAATAAAAATGTGTAATTTTGAGCCAGAATAGTTGTTTATGAACTATTTGATTTAATTAATTATAACAGATATGTAGATATGACTTCATTTTTTAGGACTATTAACCATTTTGCACAATAGATATAAGCATGTAGTGCTATGTTAAGCAGACTTTTTAAAATGAAGATAAATCATAAAAAATATTTTGAGACTAAAAATTATTTTATTGTTTTCTAACTGTAAGTATGGTGTATATACTCACTGTAAAATTAAAATACTAAACATACAAATAAAAAAACGGATACAATATCTCATGGGCAGACTGGGTTACATTTTAAAATGGTAAAAGATTGTTTTTCACTTCGTTAGATCTCATGGAAATAGTGTAGATTTTTAAAATGTATATTGCTGATTTCACTATTAATGAGAAAAATGACTCTGATCTAAGCCAGTAAAATTTAATATGTGAACATATTTGTGTGGAACAATGGAAGTTTTCCAGTCTTTTATGAAAGAAATTAGAGAGCGCCGTATCTTGAAGTTATATTAAATGAGTGCTGATCTTTTACTAATTTATTACTGAGAGAGAATATTTAAGTTAGCTTTAATTTGTAGCATATTTTTTCAACCAGAAAAAATGATCTAAATTATTTGGAATTGCTTTATTTCTGGAAATAATCTGGATTGTTTTGGCAAGATTTTACCTAATACATTCTAATATGTATGCTCGGTTAAACTTTTATGAGAGGAACATTTATGGGTAGAGGTGCTTCTTAGCACTTCCCAGGTGGCGCTAGTGGTAAAGAACCTGCCGGTGAAGGCAGGAGATGTAAAAATGTGAGTTGGGAAGATCTCTTGAGTCTGGAAGATCCCCTGGAGGAGAGCATGGCAGCCCACTCCAGAATTCTTGCCTGGAGAATCCCATGGACAGAGAAGACTGGCAGGCTATAGTCCATAGGTTTGCACAGAGTCAGATACAACTGAAATGACTTAGCACACAGGCAGGGTGCTTCTTATGTGGAAATTATTTTTCATTAGCCAGCTTGGTTACCAGTAAATTAATACATTTTGAATGATCAAATTATTTTTTCAAATAGATTTTTAAATATATTTTTATTCAAAATTTGCTCAACTCCCCAATGCATCAAAATGAGAGGGCATAAATAAATAATAACAATTTGGTTAGCTTTTTATAATTTACAAAATAATTTTCAAAATATATAATATAATTAAATAAAATTTTCAGAAAGACTTTGTGGAACCAGAAAGACAATCCATTATTTGACACTTTTGTTTAATCATGTAAGTGCTTATATTGACCTAGTATCCATATCTTTGATTAACATAACTTTCTTTTATAATCTCAAGTGAATCAATACTATTTTTGTGAAATTTACTCCCTATTGTTAATGTAATGGATGGAGGGGTTTTGCCAAATTTGTTGAGATTTGTATCCATTAAAAGAAAAATAATTGTTTGAAAACTTGTTTGCTTATTTTTGCTCTTCTATAATTAAGGATGCTATAGGGACCTGTAGTTGATGCTATACATTGTTTCTTATCTTCTGTAAATACTTTTATTCTTAATAGGCCATAAAAGAAATCCTCATATTAGTGTCCAGTCTAGCAGTATCTCTGTACCTTCACAGATTTTCTTAAATGGAAATCCCATGTGTATTACCACTATTATTTTATATTTTATAGTTATCCTTAGTCTTTAAAGCAACAAAAGGTAGGTAATGCACGTAATTTGCTTTCAGAAAAACCTTTTTAATTTAAACTCTGCAATTTACAGTTGGTAATCATGTGAGTGGAAGTTAGTGTTTCTTAAGGGAGAGTACTCATGAATAATTTATATAATATTATTTTAGTAATATTTAAGATAGTTCAGTGAATTTTTGATGACTATGATATATATGTTAAATAAAATGTCTTGGGTATTATTTAAACAATAAATTTTCTAACAGGTTGAAATAAATTTGCAATGAATGTGACAAAGTATTGATAACTTGTTCAGTAAAGAGCTCATACAACTTAAATGAGTAAGAAACATGACTGTTTCATAACAGAGGAAATACAAATGGTTAAGAAACATATGAAAAAAACCTCAACCTCAAACTTATCTAAAACTTACAAATAATAGAGTGATGAGATTATTTATTGCTCAAATAAGATTAGCAAATCCTAAAAATATGTCATGCCAGTAAATGTGAAGGTCATTGTATTCTTACTAGAAGTAAAACTTGATTCTGCTTTTAACAATATGTAGCGAACAAGCCTTATAAAATGTTTATAATGAAGTATTTTCCCTTTTTGTAGTTTGTGTAAAGGAAATAATATAAAAATTTTCACTAAGGCTTATACTGTAGGATATTTAGCTCAGCCTTTTGTATACAAAGGAAAAATTGTAAACAAACTAAATTCTCAGGGACATGCTTAAGTAAATTACGCTTCATTCAAATAATGAAACATAATGTAGTCATTAACAATAAATAAAAATGATTTTATTGTCTTATAAAAAACTTCTGATATGTTAGATGAGAGAAACTGGATGCAAAAGTAAATATACAAAATGATTTATGTTATAATGAAGGAAAAAAGACTGGAAGGAAATTTGACAGAATGTCATTGCAGAAGGAGAAAAATTATGGGTGTTTTTTTCCTACTGCTTTTTTATTTACTACTTAGTAAATATTACCAGTGAGAAATATCTTATTTTTAAGTTATGGGGGAGGGACCTTAAAAAAAGCCCATATCCTTTGCCTCAGCTATGTCATATCTAGAAATCTATTCTGAGGAAATAATCCTAAATATTGACACAGATTTGTACAAAAGCAGTATAGCTTTTTGTTTCTGTTTATTAATAATTGCTATTTGAATCAAGCAAGATATTCAGAATATATGAATAATTAAGATATGTTATTCATTTCTATAATGGAATATTATATAGTTATTAAAGTTGTTTTTCTGAAGAAGTTTTCAAATGGGAAAATTTTATGATATAGTATGATCCTATCACTGATTCAAGTTGATGTTTGGCAGAAACCAACACAATACTATAAAGCAATTATCCTTCAATTAAAAATAAATAAAATTAAAATAAAATACAACAACAACAGCAGAAAGAAGACTAGCAAATGTGCCTGTCAGTATGGTTTCATCCTTCTCACTAAATCAAAATTCCATCATATCATGGATAACTTTTTAAAATAGTCATGACTATCAGAGATGAGTCTTATTTTGCGTAAAAGTGCTGTCTCATGAGGCAAAGTGTAGAAGGTGGCTGTTTCACTGACTTAACTCCATAACACATGGAGAAATTAATGATGTCTACTGTGGTGTTAAAAATGTAGCAAACCCTGTTTCAAACAATACAGGATAATGTTGAACACTTCCTGGTAAATAGGTAGGAAGATAGACCTACCTAATAGCTTCTATAGATTGCAGCTAGTTACAGAGTCTGAAAAATTTAGATGTTCTTAATAAAGAATAATTCTTCTACCCATCTAACGTGCCAGGGATGGCTGACAAGATGAACCTTTCACAGCCTGTTCACATTTCTATTGTGATAGAATTATCAGAAGTATAATCTTGGAATGTCAAGCATGTTAATAAACACATGATTTTCAGAATGTATCAGTGGTCATGTTTAAGAACTAAAATACTTGTGCTTCTTGAAAAGATTTAAAAGGGAAATTTGCACAAAAGAATTATATAAAATAGTTGTGCTTCATTTAAAAAATCCATTTCAAATAAAAATATGTAGTACTATAATAAGCAAGAGGCATCTACTCACATACAATATCTTAATTTGAAAGTACTATGTCCCTACTTATTTCTTTCTTAGTCACTCTGTTCATAGATGAATAAATGTATGCTATAAACATGTGTTCATTTAAAATATATATTCACATAAAATCACTTTAGCTAATCACAAGCCATATCTTCCTATCTCATTTCAGAAGCATACAAAAGATTTAAATGACCCATGTTACCTAAACCAGCTTTATTTCTTTCTAAAGGAATAACAGATCTTGAAAAGAAACATGGTTTCTGATAGGGGGAACCAAGATTTTTGAGAGCTCACAAATATCTAGTGGGGGAACTTATAAAAGAAATACCTGTTATTACATGTCATAGCAATCACAGCATTTTTTTCTCAAATTTAGTTCCATTTTCTTTCTTTATGCAAAAAAAAAGAAAGGCCTGAATCAGTGTAAAAAGTCCCATCCGTAACTCACCAAAAGCAAAAAACAAAAAAACAATTTTGTTCATATGATATTTCCCTTGAGGTCTTAATCGGTTTAGTCTGTAGGATTTCCTTTTTGGGTGACATTATCAGAAGAAATTACCCTGTACCATTACCTTTGGTCAACAAGATTTGACAGGCTTTCCTTCTCTCTCATCTGCATCTAAGTAGAGGTTGCAAGCAATTCCCTGAGACAGGAAAGTGTCGTCTAGACGTGACCCTTTGAAGTTTCTTTTACTTCCATCTTCAGCTCACTGCAGTTTCATTTTGGAGGGTCATCAGCCTTAAACACTCAGAATCTGTGGACGATGCTGCTTTACTTATTATAGCCATTTACTGTAGTACTCTGTGCTGGAGAAAAAGTGAGGCTAGCTGTAGAATTTGCCTGGAATTCATTCAGTATCACCCTTGGTAACCCTTACTTGGGCAGTGGCTTCAGGTCAGGGAAGAATACAGGGAGAAGCTGGGAAGAGAACTTTGCAAATCGGAAAGGTCCAAGGGAGTGTATCTCAGTCATGCAATAGTAATTTTTTGTTCATTTTGTTTTTCTGAGGACAGAGCATTCCTTGAAAATTTGCAGTTTAAAACTGGTAATAATAATTACAGAAAAGAATGGTGCTTCAGCCAATTTCTTAACTAATTTTAAAAGCTTGCATTGTTTGTTTGTTTTTCTCCTTACATTACTTCCATAAAGCAATATAGTTAGATTCTCTTGATTCTAGTACATTGAACAAAGTTTCAAAAAATTTTGTCACTTTAGGAAAAAATTGCTCATTTCCTACAGTGTACTCAATTTCCAATGGATACAGTAGATTGTGTCTAAAAGGTTGCACAGTCTTTAGCATAGTCCTTGCCTTCCTTGTTCATTGTTAGTACAACATTAAAAAAATGGTAACCTTAATGAAACCTGAGATTCCTTTAGACTTACCTAGAAACTAATAACAACTTCTAGAAGTCAGTCTTGCAACTGAACAGTACTATTGTGAGAGGTGGGGGAGATAGGGGTAGAAGGGGGGTAGCATAGAAATTCTAGACTTTTCTTTTACTGATAAAAGGATTAACTTTACTGTTTCATATTACATACCTACTCTGTTTGTCCTAATATCAGTAACTTCCCTGCCTGTGTTCCTCCTGCTGTAGGAAAAAGTTTTATTCACTTCTAATTTACATCTGTCTTGTCCGAGTTGCAGTTTTAGGAAAAATGTGAAAGTGGTCAGTTTTCCAAAACCTTTTGTAAGTAGGGCTCTACAGTTACTGTGCCAAGACCTTAATTCCAATAGGGAAACTTGCTAATAAGTTAGACAACATGGTAGGAACAGGTTCTGAGAAAGCTCTGAGAAATACTCTTACATTTTTCAGGTAGTGATCTGGGTCTCTTAGTATCTCATAGTTGAATTAATTCTTAAGAATTAGAAAGATGATGTTTTGGATTTATTCCTATCAAAGCGAGGTTGAAAGGAAGGGAGGTTATGGCATAAATACTGCTAAGCCAGAGAGAGCAGTCTTACAGAGTGCTCTATAGTTTGAAATAGCATTGTACCTATGCATCATCTCACATTGATTTTGATCCTAAAAATACTCCTTCTTAAATAGGCCATCATCAAATGGCCATTTTCAAATTTCCATTTTTCAAGGTATGGAAACTGAGGCTTTTGCTTAGTAACTTTCTTAAATTCGCATAGTTAATAAAGAACAAAATATTAAAACTAGGTCTTCTGATTGTGAGATCTGGCCACTACACCAAAATTTAATGAGGATTCCTTGGTGAGGAGGGAAACATAGAAGAATTTGGTTTCTTGAGATCTGCCAAAGGCTAAACCTTTGCAAGCATCATTTAGCTGGAGAATAAGTAAAATCTGCAAAGTACAGAGCAAATATGCATTGTTTTAAACACCCACAAATTGATGTATGAATGTTTTTTACATTCTTTTACAAAGCATTTTATAGCTGTTCAGTTTTAAGTTGACAGACCTTTTGCACATTTTCACCCTTCAATATGTCAAAAATATTCCCCCTAAATTACACCGTGTATCTTTAGAAGATGATTTTCCAGCCAGTTTTCAGAACCAGTGACATGGAGTATAGGATGAAGTAAAGTTTTAAAATCTGATATTTATGGTTGGGGGCTGAGAAAAGTAGATTATTAAAGACTCCTAAGAGCTGTATATATACTCTTAAAAACTTACCCATAAACTCAGTAATGAAGATTTAAAAAGTAAAATTTTATTATTTGTTGATTAAAATATTATATACCAATACTCTGTGGTCACAAATATTTAAAAATAAGACTAACAAACTGGAAAAAAGGATTTAGTCAAATAGTTTAGTGGTGAGATTGTGTGATTTTTTTTCTTTGAAGAGTTTGGTTTCAAATGTTTTCAAAAAATTACTGTGCATAATTTTTATAATAATTTTTAAATAAAAACAAAACACTGGGAAAATAATTTAAATCCTGGTATCCTTTATTTAATAATTCTCTTTCTAGTCATTATTCGTTTATTTAATAATTTTTTTCTAGTCATTTTTATAATATTTCTGTCCCATTACAACTTACTATTTTCTGATTTTGAAGATTAATGGGATTAGTCATTAGCGCTTTATTGTCTAGCAGAATCAGGATTTTCATCAAAAAATAAAAAGAAGAAAAGGATCTCACTGTAATCCTGAATCATACCAGTAATTTTATTGGGCCTCAAAGTGTTCTGAGTCTGGAGGAAACACTCTGTGTAAAACTTGCAGACTCATCTGGTAGTGATTTGTCCATTTACTATGTTTTGGACTTGCATCCCGGTCAGCTGTTGCCAAGAGAAGGCAGACAGGGGAATAAAATTATTATCAAGAAAAGGCTTGGAAACACACTGAACGAAGAAAACTGAGATAAACTCAAACAAAATTAAGGATGAATGGCCTCCAAGAAATAAAAGGGGTTAGAAAAAGAAGTGGACGCAGTCCCTCCAGGATAGTTTTCTTTCTTTTTCTTCCTGCCCTTGACATATCAAGTATTAGTCTTTAAATTTATTTAATTAATTGGACAACCAGGAATAGGTTTTCTCTAATATTTTAGTCAAATGGATTCTATGTCCTGAACATTTGCCTTTCTTGTTACTCCTTCACCACTGCTTTAGTAGTTTTAAGTGTAATTTCTAGCAGGTTTTTCTTATGAACTCACTATTTCTCAGATTCAGTTAATAAAATATGTAAATAATTAATGTAAAGAAATTTAAGAAAAAGATATAGTTTAAATATAAGAAAAAACATTATGGGCCAAGGACTTTAGGTGTACTTGTACATCCAATGAGACCTATAGTTTAAATAAGAAGATACTGAATGAAGATAGAACTATGTAGATAAATCCCTGTTATATGCAATTCAAAAATATTTGTAACACACTTGAAGTTAAGTGTTCAGAAATCTTTGGACATGAAGTGCATCCTTTAGGAGCTTACCAAACCTCGTTAGATCTTTTGACACTTTTAAGTAGAGTAATTGTTATAATCACTATTATTTATTAAGGTACTCTAAGTTGATAATGGAGAAGGCAATGGCAACCCACTCCAGTGCTCTTGCCTGGAAAATCCCATGGACAGAGGAGCCTGGTAGGCTGCAGTCCATGGGGTCGCTGAGTGACTTCACTTTCACTTTTCACTTTCACGCATTGGAGAAGGAAATGGCAACCCATTCCAGTGTTCTTGCCTGGAGAATCCCAGGGACGGCGGAGCCTGATGGGCTGCCGTCTACGGGGTCGCACAGGGTCAGACACGACTGAAGCGACTTAGTAGCAGCAGCAGCAAGTTGATAATATTTACTAATAGGCTGAAGATAGAATTTATGCATTCAGTCAATAAACTGTAATTGAACCTTCTGTCTTTGAGGAGCTGTTATTATAAAACAGACAACAATGATAATGATCAAGAAGTAACAAATAGAATACATTTAGATAATGTGTTTATTTTGTAATCTGTCCGAAATGTAGAGAACTCCGGATGATGAAAACAGTTTATATATGCTCAAGCGAAAGTGAAAGTCACTCAGTCATGTCCAACTCTTTGTGACCCCATGGACTGTATGCTGCAGCTGCTGCTAAGTTGCCTCAGTCGTGTCCGACTCTGTGCGACCCCATAGACGGCAGCCCACCAGGCTCCGCCGTCCTTGGGATTCTCCAGGCAAGAACACTGGAGTGGGTTGCCATTTCCTTCTCCAGTGCATGAAAGGGAAAAGTGAAAGCGAAGTCGCTCAGTCGTGTCTGACCCTTAGCGACCCTGTGGACTGCAGCCCACCAGGCTCCTCCGTCCATGGGATTTTCCAGGCAAGAGTACTGGAGTGGGGTGCCATTGCCTTCTCCCGTGGACTGTATAGTCCATGGAATTCTCTAGGCCGAAATACTGGAGTGGGTAGCCTTTCCCTTATCCAGGGGATCTTCCCAACCCAGGGATCAAACCCAGGTCTCTCACATTACAGGCAGATTCTTTACCAACTGAGCCACCAGGGAAGCCCAAGAATACTGGAGTGGGTAGCCTGTCCTTTTTCCAGTGGATCTTCCCAACCCAGGAATCGAACCAGGGTCTCTTGCATTGCAGACAGATTTATCAGTTGAGCTACCAGGAAGATACCAGTAAAATAATTTAGAATGTAAGAATGATTCATATGTCTAAAATAGTAGTTTGTATGAAACGGGTAAATATTTGAGAGAATTGTTTATTCCTCTTAAGAAGGTATTGTATAATACAAGTGGAAAGGGCACTCTCTTGGCATCAAGCAAACCTGGGCTAGAATCCCAACACTGCCACTTATAACCTGGATAATCTTGGGCAAATCATTTAAACAATTTACTCATATATAAATAGGTTGTAATTATATCTTACTCACAGAATTCTTGCTGATAATGTGGCTATAGTGCCTAGAATGACAACTGATACATGAAGGAGTTCAATAGATGGTGGCCACAATTTTATAACAGTTCTAGTGATTCCTTTATTCTAAGCCTTTAAATTCATAATATTTCATAATTTTAAAAAGCATAAACTTCTTATGCTTTATTTTTTACGTAAAGTTCTTCTAGGATTTCTTGATCATATTATTGTGACTGACTTCATCTTGAAATAGGTTGGAGAATGGTTTGGGATAAATTAAAAGAAACTGGAGGTTGGTGTGCTCAAGTTTACCATGCTGACTTTCTGCTACTGAAGTCACATTTATACCTCAGGACTGCTGCTACTTGGCAAAAATATGACCCACTCCTAGGAAAGAAAAAGAAAAAAGGGCAACTCATGAATTCCTCAACTATTCCAGGAGTTAGTACAGTTATTGTAGCCACTGCAATCAATGGGATAGGCATGTTTTTTGTTGCCAAAGCCATCTGTTAAGGGTCTGTTAATCCTATTATTTAGGAAAGAAAAGGAGTAGAAATTTGATGGTTATATTTATAATTTTTATATTAACAAAATATTTTAGAAATCTGTTACATAGCAATCTTTTAGGTTCATCAGATCTTACTATTGTTTTCTTAATGTTCATTAAATGAGAGTTTGCCTTTTATTGCTTTGCATTTCTCATCGTGCCTAAGTTAGGGCCTTGCATGTTTTTAAAGTTTTTAAATAAAAGTTAATTGATTTATAAATTCCTATTTCCCCCAAGGACTTGTCTTTTTCATGAGTTTTTGTTTTGTTTTGTTTTGTTTAGAAATGTAGCAATATGGAAAATGGGGTTGTGTAAGTTCTAGGTTAAGGCCTTAAAAAGCCTTGCAGCATTATCTTATCCTGAGACACCATACATAGAAGCCTGAATTAACTTATTTGAAGATGACAGATCTTATAGAAAAAGAGGTCCCGTTATAGAAAGACTATAAAAAGAGATTCAGCCAGACATCAGTCATTTCTGCCATACCAGCCTATAACCTTGAAATGTGGATGAAGTCATCTTAGATCCTTCATCTCTGGTCAGACTGCAAGCTGGCAGATTCATGAGTGAGCTCAGTGAATACCTTATGGAGCAGACATAAGCTGCCCAAATCGATCCAGTCCTTACTGCAGAGTTGTTAGGAAATGAATTGTTGTTGTCTTGTTTTAAGCACTAAATTTGAAGATTGTTATGCAGCAATAATTAACTTACATTTTGTATAAGAAAATTATGTGTAATCCCATCACTTTGACAGAAATAAACAGTTTGGAATAATTCGTATGGTGTAGAGAGTTTGTAATTTGCTTTTTAAAATTTAACATTGTATCATAAATATTTTCTTATGCAATTAAGAAATCTTTAAAATATTTAGATTTAAAAGAAAAAAGATACGTAAAAATAAAATCAACAACCCAAACAAAAACATCATAAAAAGTCTTTAAAAAACGAGCAATGTGTGTTCTTCTCTATATTACTGATACTTTAAATGTATGTGGGATCTGGGCTGTGGGATCTGCATATTAGTTATCTATTGCTGTGAAATAAATCATCCCAAAACTTAATTACTTAAAATAATAATAAATATTTTTTGTCTCTCAGTTTCTCCCAGACAGGAATTCAAGAATGGCTTAGCTTGGTGGTTCTGGCTCTGGCATGAGATTGTAGTCAAGATTTTGGCTGGTCTGCAGCCATCTTAAGCCTTTACTGTGCTGTGCTTAGTTGCTCAATTGTGTCTAACTCTTTGTGACCCCATGAACTGTAGCACACCAGACTCCTCTCTCTGTCCATGGGGATTCTCCAGGTAAGAATACTGGAATGGGTTGCCATGCCCTCCTCCAGGGGATCTTCCAACCCAGAGATCGAACCCAGGTCTCCTGCATTGCAGGCGGATTCTGTGCCATCTGAGCCGCTGGGGAAGGAGTTATCTATTGCTATGAAATAAATCATCCCAAAACTTAATTGCTTAAAACAACAATGAACATTTTTTGTCTCTCACAGCGCTTTACTAGGGCTGGAGTATTTACTTCCCAGATGTCTTGCTCAAGAGACTGACAAGTTTATCCCTGTTGTTGGTTGGAAGCCTCAGTTCCCCCCTCTCCACAGGGCTGGTTGAGTGTTCTCAGGACATGATGGCTGGCTCACCCCACATCATGTGACCCAAAAACTAAAAGTGAAATCCTGCAGTGCCTTATTTGACTAGCCTCAGAAGTTACATACTGTAACTTCTGTAGTATCATTTTAGTCATTCTGGTCAGCACTATTCAGTGATATATGTATCACCTTTGCTGAAATATAGAATGATATAAATGACCATTAGAAATATACTGACTATAATAAAATCTGACAGAATATTGAACCAAAATGGCCATAGGATGAAAATAGTTTTATTGAAATATAACCTTAGGACTTGAGAATTGTGTAGCTATGAAAAACAAGGTTTATATGTTCTGTTTGGAAGAAAAAAATTATTTATAATTAAAAATCATCAATGGTGAAGAATAGGTTAATAAGTGAAGAGATTAAGAAACTAAATTGGATTTCAGTATTTTAGTGAAAAGATATATTAAGAAAAATCTTCTACCATTGAGTTAAAAAAAATTCTCTGTTGAAGATTAAGTTATGCAGAAAGCTGAGCTGAAAAGTAACTTAAAACTATTTTAAAAAAGAACCTGGGTCTCCCGTGTTGTAGACAGATGCTTTACCATCTGAACCACCAGGGAAGTCTCCACAATGAGTTAATGCACATAGTATGAAACTACATAAAGTGAAGTAGAGTCAAGATATTTTCTGATGGATAAAATTGGTTTATCATGTAGATAATCAATCTGGAAAATGCAAGTATTTTCAAAGAGTTATTGTTATGTTTTTAAGTAACAGTTTTCCTTTGTTGCTTTATCCACAAAACCAAAACTGATTTATGATATCCTGGTAGACTAAAACTAGAAGATACTTTGGCAATCAGTGAGAGAGTCTTCCATCTAATACAATAATTTCTTCCTATAGCTTTTTGATAGATATATATCTTTTACTTGTATATCTCTGTTGGGCAGTTGTAATTTTTTTAAATTTTATTTTTAAAATATTGAGTCAAAATGTAACATATTATACTCTATGTATTTCTGTCTTTTGAATAGCAAACAGTTTTTTCTGCTTCTCCGTGACAGCCTTCAAGTGTCTGCCTTCATCTTGCCTTTCGATGTCATATATGTCAAGATCTAGGTTATTCATAGGCAGCATTTATTGTCACTGTCCACTTCTTTAGGACTTCATTTTCCTCACTGTGCCATTTAAAAGCAGTCTGAAAATGTGACTAGAAAATACGGATATACATTGATCTGATAGAATTTGAGCTTAATACTTTACTGGAAGTATAAACCTCATGAAGGCAGGGACTGTATATTTTTACTCAACATTACATGTAGATACCTACCACTTAGCAAGTTGTCTAGCACATAATAAACAATAAATCAATGAATGAATATGGCTCAACTTAGCATATGTTTCTTTTTGCTAGGTCCTAGATTTGTTCCTTTCTCAAAATTTCAGGGTTACTTTACTAGTGGATGATAGTACTTTGTGCAGGCGGAAATGGTAACCCACTCCAGTATTCTTGCCTGTGAAATCCCATGGACAGAGGAGCCTGGTGAGCTACAGTCTGCGAGGTTGCAAAAGAATCAGACATGACTTAGTGACTAAACAACAACAACAATAGTACTTTGCATTTTTTAAAAGTTTATTCCAACATTTCAAAATATCTTGTGGATAAATTAGTGGACCATCCCTATATTATTGGACAATGTCTGTTTTTCATTGCACTAGTACTACCCTGGTATCCTAAAAGCATTTTTTTTTAAATCATGAAAAGGACAAGTACATTATGCCCAGTGGGAGAGGAAAGTAGGACAAGATCAATTCTGTGAATTGAAATAAGATCACATAACAAGGATAGCCTCTTGATTCTTATAAGATTCAACAATGGAATTTTGTACTAATGCCTTTTTGAAAATAACCAAAAAAACAAAAAAAAACAAAAAACCGGAAACCAAAAGCACCTCTTTCTTTCATTTGGAAATTATTAGATTTAGATCTGGCTCAGAATGAAGAGCTCTTATTCATCATCTACACATTTGCATTATCTACACATTTTCTTGAATTTACTGAAGCTGTTTGTCTTAAGTATAGACCTAGCTTGGTTTTATTAAACTTTTAGTAACTGACAGAATCAATGTCAAAGTTAAGAGGTTTACTTTACATTGAAGCTGTTTATTGAGATAAACTGGAGTGATTTTAGCTTTCATGTCAACCTTAAGTGGAGTAGATTGCTCTGGTCATTCAATAATTACTGTTAAAGTTGCCAAAACACTTGCATTAGAAAGCACCAACTCAGTTACTCGATTGCCACCCAACTAATCAAGGTGTAGTTAGTTTGTTGGAGCAAAGTAAGGTGCCCCTAAAACTTAGAAACAAGACTACTTTCTAAATGTAAGACAAAAATCATTGAGTTTTATATGAGGTTAGGTATCTGTAGGAACCGTTAATGTGTGCCTGAGGTTGTCCATGGTTTAGATAAAATACTCTTCCAAACTCAATTTGCTCAGACTCTTACTTACAAAGCTATTTTATGATTAGTAAGTCAGTCTTCCAGATGTTTTGATTTGGAAGGTCTACTTCCCTGAATAATAATAGATAGACCTGTGTCCATGGTTACTGGAAAAAAATATTCCTCATTATAAATGAATGTGTTGCTTAATGAATCAGCCTCTGGTGCATTTAGCTAACCTAAATCAGTATTTAGGAGCCTATTCAACTCTAGGTGCACTGAGAACAACAAAAAGATACAGGTGTTATAGTATTAGCTCTTTTCATATCTGGGTGGATAGCCCTAATTTCTCACTTTAAATATTCTAAAGAATTCCACTGTAGTTATTAATATAGTGAATAGACATCACCATCATCATTATTTGTTAAAATTCTAAGTTTAGCAAATAATTTTAGCAGTATGCAAAGTACCACTTCCCTGGTGGCTTAGAGGGTAAAGTGTCTGCCTGCAATGCGGGAGACCCGGGTTTGATCCAAGACCCAGTTTCGATTCCTGTATTGAGAAGATCCCCTGGAGAAGGAAATGGCAACCCACTCCAGTACTCTTGCCTGAAAAATCCCATGGATGGAGGAGCCTGGTAGGCTACAGTCCATGGGGTCGCAAAGAGTCGGACATGACTGAGTGACTTCATTTACTTACTCACTTAAAGTACTAATTGGCTCATCTCATTCAAGTTTTGAGATGTGAGCTGAATTTGACAGTAATAAAGGCTGACTTGTCAGATTGTGTGTTTGGCTGGTATTTTGGCACCATCCACCCAACAATAACTACGTAACAGCATAGTTATCATAATGTCTGTAAGGAATATTTCAGAACTGCAGAAAATTATCTAGCTCAGAATGTGTATAAGAGATTCACTTTCTATGAGTGAAACATGAAATGTAAGCATTGAAATAGAAGTAGGACTATCAGATTTTACATGAAAAATTCTGGTGTCCTAAGTAAGGAATTTTTGCTGTTTCAAGAGAGTTCCTAAGAACTACTATAATAAATTTATAGAACTATGAAAACTAAGAATATAAATATTTATTCAGATAACATAATAGCCATAAAATATAATGTGGGTATGGTAGGCAAAAATGGCACCCCCAAAGATACATTCCCTCCATCACTCCTAGATCCTTGAATGTTACCTTATATAGCAAAAGGTATTAAATATAAATATTTAAATATAAAAAGATGTAATTAAATAAATGATCTGAGAGGAAGAACTTTTCCTGAATTATCTAGTGGGCCCTAAATGCAATCACATATTCTTATAAGAGAGAGGCAGAGGGAGATTAAACGGACAGAAGAAGAGAAGATACACTGAGAACAAGGCAATATGAAGGCAGAATAGAGAGATGTGGCCACAAGCCAAGGGATGCCAATAGCCACTAGGAGCTGTGTAGGGAGAGAGAAAATTAGCCAAGCTGGCATGTTCAGGCTCTCTCATCCTGTGTTTTTGTAAATAATTACTATGTAACAGTTGAGATCATTTATAGCACTGCATATGGGCTTCAGGAGGTACTGGTTTGGTACTTGCTACTTTGTGCTTTATGCATGTATGAGCTCCACCTAAAAATGCAGTGGCATTACTGCTGTGTCACTGCTGTATCCCTTGGGTCAGTCACAAGAGGAGAGAATATAGTGTGTCTGCTGCTATGGCTGCTGTGTCAGCCAGGAGAGAATAAATGGGTCCGCAGTTCCTACGACTCCTTGAGTCTTCCAGCCTCTTAGCTCATGCCTTGCCTACCCTGGATTCAACGAACAGTGTGTACAGTGAGATACAGAAAGACAACTGGCGTAAAGGATCAGCAAATGAAGCTGGAAGAGGCAAAGAATGAATTCTGTCTCCAGAGATAGTGGGGCTTTGTGAAACCTTGATTTTGGACTTCTGACCTCCAGAATTCGAAGAGAATAAATTTCTGTTGTTTTAAGTTAGCAGATTTGTGGCAAATTGGTGTAACAGTCAGGGGAACCTAATACAGTAGGTGTAGGTTTGCAGAAGTTTTGTTTCCCTCCCTAACTTAAAAATCATACGACTTCTTTTAGTGGTAAGATACAGGTGGAAAGCAAACAGTTAGCTGTACCTTTGATGAAATGCATTGTGGTCTTCTTACATGTTTATATGTTATTTTGCTACATTAAAGTGTTTTCCTTCATTTTTTAATAAGGAATACATACATACTCTTGGCTTAAAAAAACATTTTGCTACACTGATAAACATGTTTATCACAATGATAAACATTAGGTTGTAGTCTACCTCAACATAATTTGTTTGTCATGATTTGTTGATATGTAAATAAAAACACAATAACAGCACATGATGCTTAGTTTTCTTTGCGCTTTGACTTCCCATGTTCAACAGTGCATATTCTTATGGCAACAAAAGGAGCACTTATCTATTAATAGGGTCTCTGCTTGAGTTTTTGCGCTTACAGACATGTCACATAGAGACTCTTTGTTTCTTTTTTCCTTAATACTCTGAATATTTATTAAGTTTCTGTTAGGTGCCAGGTGACTCGGAATGCTGAGGACATGGTGGTAGATGGGTCAGAGAAGACCCTTGTCTCTTAAAGTCACTTCCAGCCCGTTAGTGCTTTTGCACAAATTAGTAAAAGGTCCTTTCAGCAGTCACAGCTGCGAGGGTACAGGATTTGTCCAGCTAAATAAAGCTGGGGTTTAGCCTCACTTGCTCCCTTGGCTGGGTACTTTTGTGCCCAACCTGTACTGCTATCAGCAAAACCCTGGCTTTGTCTCAAGAAGATTGGTATGTAGCCATAGCAGATGGTTTTCTCAGTGCCTCCAGCACTTCTTTTTACTTTGAAAAAGAGACAAAAAAGTTTCTGGGTGACTGAATAGAGCAGGCTCCATTTCCAAATAAGGTTGCATATACCTATGAATGGAGAAACTGAGAAGGTGAATATTGCTAGTTTCTGCTCCTGCATGCTTTCTCTCATAGAAGCTGGTAGATTTATCTTGACAGGTTTTCATGAACTTAATTCTGTCCCACAGGTCAGAGAATTTGTTATGTTCTGTGTTTTCCAGAAGGTAAACTGTCAATGAATTAGAGAAGAAGCCTACTCCTGTGATGCTGAGGATTATTTTGTGGGCTCTGGACTGCTAAAATTTGTGGAGAGGTACTAATAGGCTATGAGAAACTATTTGGGAGGATGATATATTGAATGAAAAAAAATTACAAGAACAGAAGTGACCAGAGCTACACCACAGATGTGTATGGAGAAAACGCTGCTCTTTTTGGACTGCACAAAATTATCGCATGACAAGGATGAAGAAACCTCTTGAATTCTCAGTATAGTCTGTCTGCCTTTTAACAGCAGCAAAGGTACATGTGGATAAATGGTTCATGTATTTTTCATAAGTAAAGGTAATATTTGCATTGTTCAAAAGAGGAAATTATTAACCATTGGAAAACTTGAGAACACTGTGGGATTTAAGGTGTGTGTGTGTTAGGGGGAAAGTGTGTGTGTGTGTGTGTGTGTGTGTGCGTGTGTGTGCACACGTGTACATGGTAATTAGGTGTCTTTTGCTTTAAAAAGATAATGGGAGATGTTTTGCTTTAAAAAGATAATGAGAGAATAAAGTTTCTTCATCTTTCTCTATCATAGCATAGGGACTTAGGGACAGAAAAATAACTGATAAGTGATCGTTTTTAACAAAAAAAAGAAAAAAAAAATGCCTGAATCAGTAATCTAGCTTGCCAAATGCAGTCTGATGTATAGAGAGATTTGTATTTTAGGGATTGGGGCTGAGTGGGAGTGGAGGAAAAGATGTGAAGGGGGGAAAAGTAACCAACAGCAGGCTGAAGATAGTTAGGACAGAGCCAAGAAAGAAAGACAGAGCCAAGATCTGGAAGATTCATTCCATTCTAAAATAAGTATCTCCACCGCTTTGTTAAGTTGAGAGAATGGTTTATGTTCAAATTGCCTGTATGTGGGATAGCTTACTATAAATGCTCTCTTAAGATGACTGAACTACTCATTCAGTTATAATTAAGTTGTTCAAACTATATAAAGTTCTTTCTTTGAGTTCTAACTATTCAAATAGGTTGTTACTACATTTGTACAATTGAGTGTGATATAAAATTGCACTTGACTAGAAAGTGAGGTATCTTAAAAGTAGCCTGATTTTTTTTTACTTACTTTTTTTTTGGCAAGGAACAGAAAAATCCCTGTAAAGAGTCATTCTTCTTTTCTTTAATTTCCATAATTGTATTGAACATGAAAAACAGAGTGTATCTTCTTATACAGTATCCTCACAGGTTAGATAAGAAAGGCCCTAAGGTTAAATGTCTCTCGTTTATATAACTCTAGTTGTGGACTTGGAACACGGCTATAAAACTCAAGTGGGTTCCATCCCAAGCAAAACTGACTTTTTTTTTTGTTTTCAGGTACAGGACAATAAGTTTGCAAATCAGACCTAATCTCCTGACTATAACTGACAGCAGATAGATCTGAAAAGACACCAATTGAACCAAACACAGATATACTTGACCAATGAGTTTTCATTTGAGAGAATAGCTACATGTGGCAGTGGTGGCTTCAGTAATATACGTTATAAACAGTATCTTCCATACCACACAAAGCAGTGATATCCTTCTTTCTCAACTTCTCATGAAGCCCTGGTTCTGACTGAGTCTTTTGATGGTCAGCCTGCATTTCTGTTTCCTGAATGCTGACTCACAGTCTCCTTGCTCCCAGCCCACCCAATGGGCATCCTTATAAATAGAAAGATGTGTTAGTTCACAAAAGAGGAAGTGGTAAGACCCAGGGAAGGCATTTTGCTGCTCTAGAGAGCTTTTTTTCTCTGGGAAATTTCTGAAACATGCCAAACTATCAGAGACAATTCCCAGATCCCAGCTTAGGGAGAGTTTAGTATCTACTGGAAGGCAGCATAATGTAGTGATTAAAAATACTAAAGTCAGATTTCCTGGATTTGCATTTTAGCTCCTACAAGACTACAGGGCTTCAGACTAGTTAGCTAACTTCTCTCTGTGCCTCATTTTCCTCATTATAAAGTGGTGATAATAACAATACCCATCTCTTAGGGTTATTGTCAGAATTGAGTTAATATAAAGTGCTCAGAATAGTAAGCAGTCTAATTCTTTTAAAATACAGTGAGCATTGCCAGCAAGATACTATTAATATTTGAAGGGTATAGAGTGATACCTCAAATTATCTGCCCAGTAGAGTTTCCTAATGCTTTGCATTTTGTATTAGAAATCACTCAGAGTAGAACAAAATTAAGACATATTTGTTATAGGGACAAGGGCCATAAATTGGAAAAAGGCCAGTGTTATATTTAATTGTCTGTGATAAAGGGTATGGGTTGCAGCACTCTCTATAGCTGTCCTGATTAGGGGCTAGTTTTGTCTCAGAATTGAACTCAAGACTGAGTTTTCAAATGAGGACTAAGGTTGGTTGGTCAAGCTTTGGTGCTAGGTCTAGCTGCAGTGACATCCAACCAGGTTAGTTAACCCAAATGACATTATGATGGCAGTTAAAAAAAATGACTTAAGAAGTATGAATTGGAAGAAATATTGGACTCGTTTATTTCCATAACGGAAGTAAGGTGAGTGACTGGAGTTTTCATGAAAGCAACTTGGGCTCCATATGAGGAAATAGTTTTCAACCACAACTGTTTTAAAATAGAAAAGGCTGCCTTAGTAGGTAATAAGCTTTCACACTAAAAATGTTCCCGGAGAAACTTGCCTGCCACTAATCAGAAATGTACCTGTTTGTTCATCTGTAAAGTGAGGATAACCACCAGGGTTGTTGTAAGATTAAAGGAGATAATATGCACATGGCAGTTAGCATGGGGCTTGACACATTGTAAATATTCCATGAATGGTAATTGCTGATACTACCATAACCACCATCATTGCTACCATCATTATTATTATTAATTAGAATTTTAAATTTAGCAAAGATGCTGGACTATATAATCTCTCTAGTTTTTACGAAAATGAATGGTTAGCTTATGCTAACCATTTTAAGGTCTTCTTCCAGTCAGGAAGTTTAAAATACTTAGAAATGGGAGACATTTTGTGTTGTAGAATGTGGTGTTACTCTTCATGTGTTTATTATGCTAGCTCCTTTGACTATTCTATTTATTATTCTCTACTTTATTTAGAATGGTTTAACCTGTGTGTAGTTCAGCTGTATTCTTTGTTAGTATAGTAATTATAGACTTTCTTCTGTTTATAAAGATGAAAAGGAGATGGGATAAAGAGACGAAAGAAGTTTCAAGTTTAAATACCAAGGTCTTTTATTTCTCAGCTGGTGAACAGGTTAGATGAGAATTATTTTAGAGAAAAAAAATGGCACCTTGTTTATTTTCTCTTGAAGGATTCATTTTTTTCTAAACTCACACTTTGAAAGTTTTGATACTTTTTTTTGTGACTGTGTCTTTTCTTGCAAAAAGAAATTGAGTTAGAAATAAAACAAAAATCAGCATATTTCCTTTCAAGGCGAAGGAGTAGAATTTGCAGAAGCAAGATTAGAACAAAAAATTTAAATGAGGTGCATGTTTAAATGAAGGAAAAAAGTGAAAACTATTATTTTTTCTTTTGCTCTAAGTATATTCTCTGATATACAGTATTTTATATCACTACAGAAACCTCTAATTGTTCTCATTCTTATTCATTGATGGTGAGGTAGGGCTCCACAGGACAAATAAAAGATTTCAGATTTATCACATCTATGAGGAAATAGGGGACAAGAAAAAGGAACACAGATAGTGAGGTTATAAAGGGTTCAGAATCATAAACGGTTTTGCTCTATAATCCCTACTCTCTTAGCAGATGATAAATGGAAGCCCTATTGGGGTTTGGCTTCATTTTTATTTTTTCTGTCTGTGTGCAGTTTACTTAGATTCTTTCTCTTCTCCTTCAAGGATTTTTTTTCACCCTTGCCTATAGGCCTGGAGAGGCAATCAAGACTGAACAATAGGTGCCTTCTTATTTCAAGTGGGTAATTTGCATTTCTGAGGATCTCCTGACTGGATTAAACACACTTCCCAGAGGCTTCTGCAACTGGGGGAATGCTCCTTCTAGAAATTTACTTCATCTCTAGCAGGGTAGGGTGTTGCTCAGCTTTCACACTCCTGAGAAGCACAAGGCACCTGAATTTGCACAAAGTAATTGTTTCATTTCCGCTGTGATTCAGTTATTCATAAATTCAGAAGGGTTGAGTACATACTCTTTCCTAATTTTCACACTGTTTACTTGAGTGTTTTGCTTTAAATGAAGCAGGCAAGGTGTGAAAGAGCAGGAAACTAGAATTTTGAAAACCTATTCTTGAGTTCTGATTTTAGGTCAATTGCTTTGCCTTACTGAGCCTTGGTTTCCCCATTTGTAACTTGAGGGATTGCCACCCTTTAGAGCTCTGAGAGATGAAAACTCTATGCAATAGATAACACTGATGGACCCTTCTTTCCTATTTGCAAAAACAAAGTACTTTGGGAGCAGGCTTTATAGTGGAAGTGGTATTTCAGTTGGTCTAGAATGGAAAGGAATTCAATAATGAATAGTCCATACTATAATATGAATAGGCCAAAGAGGAGAGACTGGAGCTCTGGACTATATAGAGGAAGCAGGACTATAACAAAGGAAGCAACACTCAAAATGGAGCCTCAGGGAGGTTGGTGAGGTAAGATGAAAAGCCAGAGAACAGAGTCCTGGAGGCAAGGAGGAGGTCATGCCAGATGTCACTAAAGTGAAAGTGAGGGTAGCTTAGTTGGGTCAGACTCCTTGTGGGCCTCATAGACTATATAGTCTATGGAATTCACCAGGCCAGAATACTGGAGTGCATAGACTTTTCCTTCTCCAGGGGATCTTCCCAACCCAGGGGTCGAACCCAGGTCTCCTGCATTGCAGGTGGATTCTTTATGAGTTGAGCCACAAGGGAAGCCCAAGAATACTGGAGTGGGTAGCCTATCCCTTCTCCAGAGGATCTTCCCAACCCAAAAATTGAAGATTGAACTGGGGTCTCCTTCATTGCAGGTGTATCCTTTACCAATTCATCTATGAGGGAAGCCCCCAGATGTTACTAAGGACCCACTTAAGGCTCACATCTATTAGAACATATAATGGTTGGAGGCTTTTTTCATTAAGTTGGTTGGAATAGTGGGACAGAATATTGTGTTGGGTTTAATAGTAATTGTGGAGACAAAGCATAGATTATTATTTACATAACAATAAAGAACTATAAAGAAGGTTGGCTATTTGGTTGGGAAAAGAAGGAGAAATATAGGCATAGATAAAGAAACATAGGGTCAAAAGATATTTTCTTTTTAAAGGAGGAGAGATATTGATATATTTATATATTAAGGGAATAAAGACAATATTGAAGGGATAGTAGATGCAGGCCAAGAAAGATGCCAGCCAAAGCCCTGCTTAAAATTCTGTGGTCTCTCGGGACTGACATATACAGTCCTTTGATTTCTGACTGTTCTTACCTTGCTGGCTTTATCTCTAATCATCCTCTGAATGCTCTTGAACTAAGCAGTGCAACTGAAAGAAGTATGATACTTCCTTTATATCATTGCAGATGCTAGTCAAAATGACCTTCCTCTTTCTTCTTCTCCTTCTTCTTCTTTTTTGGCCTGGCTAATTTTCAGTTCAGTTCAGTTCAGTCATTCAGTTGTGTCCTACTCTCTGCGACCCCATGGACTGCAGCACGCTAGGCTTCCCTGTCCATCGCCGAATCCCAGATCTTGATCAAACTCATGTCTGTTGAGTTGGTGATGCCCTCCAACCATCTCATCCTCTGTCGTCCCCTTCTCCTCCTGCCTTCAATCTTTCCCAGCATCAGGGTCTTTTCTAGGGAGTCAGTTCTTCACATCAGGTGGCCAAAGTTTTGGAGTTTCAGCTTCAGCATCAGCCCTTCAATGAATATTCAGGACTGATTTCCTTTAGGATTGACTGGTTGGATCTCCTTGCTCTCCGGGGTACTCTCAAGAGTCTTTTCCAACACCACAGTTCAAAAACGTCAATTCTTCAGTATTCAGCTTTCTTTATGGTCCAACTCTCACATCCATACATGACTACTGGAAAAAACGTAGCTTTGACTATACAAACTTTATCGGCAAAGTAATGTCTCTGCCTTTTAATAGCTGTCTAGGTTGGTTGATCATAGCTTTTCTTCCAAGGAGCAAGTGTCTTTTCATTTCATGGCTGCAGTCACCATCTTCAGTGATTGTGGAGCCCAAGAAAATAAAGTCTGTCACTGTTTCCATTGTTTTCCCATCTATTTGCCATAAAGTGATGGGACTGGATGCTATGATCTTAGTTTTTTGAATGTTGAGTTTTAAGCCAACATTTTCACTCTCCTCTTTCACTTTCATCAAGAGACTCTTCAGTTCTTCACTTTCTGCCATAAGGGTGGTGTCATCTGCATATCTGAGGTTATTGATATTTCTCCTGGCAATCTTGATTCTGGGCTAATTTTCACTTATCCTTAAAGCTTTGTTCAGATGATCCCTTTCTCTGGGAAACATTTCCTGTTATCTTTGTCCTCCACTCTCACCTTAGCCAGGGTTAGTCACTTCAATTGGAATTCCTTTAAAATTCTTCGCAGACTTTTATGTTATTAATCATGTAATATTAAGTTTTTTAAATTTGTCTGCTTCCTGTAGGTGGCCATGAATTTCTAAAAGTCAGACAGCACTACTTGAGAAGAAGTGCTCAATAAATGTTTATTAAATAAGGCAAGAAGGGCAACACTTGAGAATCATGGTGTCAAAATGAACTCTACTGTTTCAAGGATTGTTGATTGAATGTCTCTTTGTCCCCCAGTTCTACTCTAAAATAATTGAAGCTTTCTTGATTGTGAGAAAGTACTACTAGTAAGGCAGATAGTTAGTAGTCATATTGCCACCTGCTCTAAGGCCAGGACAGACTCCATTAATCAATTACTATACTTGCTCACACAGCTTGAATGTTGCCTCCTTACATGGTAATGGATCAGTGTTAACACCTGGGGCAAAACCTATTTGCTGTTTTGCAGTCTCTTGTTTTTCTTAAACCTTTTCTTTGTTCTTATTATTCAGTTGCTAAGTCATGTCCTACTCTTTATGATGCTATGGATTATAGCATACCAGGCTCCTCTCCTCCACTGTCTGCCAGAGTCTGCTCAAATTCATGTTCATTAAGTTGGTGATACCATCTAACCACCTCATCCTTTTACACCCCCTTCTCGTTTGCCTTCAGTCTCTCCCAGCAGCATGGTCTTTTCCAGTGAGTCGGCTCTTCACATCAGGTGGCCAAGGTATTGGAGCTTCACTTTCAGCATCAGTCCAGTGAATACTCAGAGTGGATTTTCTTTAGGATCGACTGGTTTGATCTCCTTGCAGTTCAAGGGACTCTCAAGAGTATTCTCCAGCACCACAATATGAAAGCATCAGTTTTTTGGTGCTCAGCCCTTTCTGTGGTCCAGCTCTCACATCCGTACATGACTACTGGAAAATCTATAACTTTGACAGTATGAACCTTTGTGGGCAAAGTGATGTCTCTGCTCTTTTTTTTTATTATTATGTTTTCTAGGTTTGTCATAGTTTTCCTTCCATGGAGCAAGTGTCTTAATTTCATGGCTATAGTCACCATCCACAGTGATTTTGGAGCCCAAGATAATATCTGTCACTGCTTCCACTTTTTCCTCTTCTTTTTGCCATGAAGTGACAGGGCCAGATAGCATTTGATCAGAGTTATTTTAATGTTGAGTTTTAAGCCAGCTTTTTCGTTCTCCTCTTTCACCTTCACCAAGAGGCTCTTTAGTTCCGCCTCACTTTCTGCCATTAGAGTGGTGTCATCTGCATATCTGAGGTTGTTAATATTTCTCCTTGAAATCTTGATTCCAGTTTGTGATTCATCCAGCCTAGCATTTCATATGATGTACTCTGCGTATAAGTTGAATAAGCAGAGTGACAATATACAGCCTTGTCATACTCCTTTCCCAATTTGGAATGAGTCAGTTGTTCCATGTCCAGTTCTAACTGTTGCTTCTTGACCTGTGTACAGGTTTCTCAGGAGACAGGTAAAGTGGTCTGGTTGTATGGTCTTTTAAAGAATTTTTCACACTCTGCTGTGATCCACACAGTCTAACGCTTTAGTGTAGTCAGTGAAGCAGAAGTAGATGTTTTTTTCTGGAATTCTCTTGCTTTCTCCACTATCCACCGAATGTTTGGCAGTTTGGTCTCTGATTCCTCTGCCTTTTCTAAACCCAGCTTGTGCATCTGGAAGTTCTTGATTCATGTACTGCTGAGGCCCAACTTGAAGGATTTTAAGCATAACCTCGCTAACATGTGAAATGAGCACTATGGTATGGTAGTTCTTTGGTATTGCCCTTCTTTGGGATTGGAATAAAAATTGACCTTTTTTACAATCCTGTGGCCACTGCTGAGTTTTCTAAATTTGCTGGCATATTGAGTGCAGCCCTTTAACAGCATCTCTTTTAGGATTTTAAATAGCTCTGCTGGAATTCTGTCACCTTCACTAGCTTTGTTCATAATAATGCTTCCTAAGGCCCACTTGACTTCACACTCCAAAATGTCTGGTGAGTGATCACACCATCATGGTTATCCGGGTCATTAAGACCTTTTTGTGCAGTTCCTCTGTGTATTCTTGCCACCTCTTCTTAATCTCTTCTGCTTCTGTTAGATCCTTACATTTTCTATCCTTTATTGTGCCCATCCTTGCCTGAAATGTTCCCTTGAAATCTCCAAGATTATTGAAGAGATCTCTAGCCTTTTCCATTCTACTGTTTTCTTGTTTCTTTGCCTTGTTAATTTAAGAAGGCCTTCTTATCTCTTCTTGCTATTCTCTGGAACTCTGCATTCATTTAGGTATATATCTTTCCCTTTCTCTCTTGCCTTTCACTTCTCTTCTTTCCTCAGCTATTTGTAAAGTCTTTCAGACAACCACTTTGCCTTCTTGCATCTCTTTTTCTTTGGGATGGTTTTGGTCACTGCCTCCTGTACACTGTTAGAATGTCTGTCCATATTTCTTCAGGCACTCTGTCTACTGGATCTAATCCCTTGAATCTTTTCATCACCTCTACTATATAATCATAAGGGATTTCATTTAGGCCATACTTGAATGGTCTAGTTATTTTCCCTACTTTCTTCAACTTCAGCCTGAATTTTGTAATAATGAGCTTATAATCTGAGCCACAATCATCTCCAGGTCTTATTTTTACTGACTGTATAGAGGTTCTCTATTTTTGGCTGTCAAGAATATGTGCTTAGTCGCTCAGTCGTGTCTGACTCTTTGCAACCCTCTGGACTGTAACCTGCCAGACACCTCTGTCTGTGGGGATTCTCCAGGCAAGAATACTGGAGTGGGTTACCATGCCCTCCTCATAAAGAGGATCAATCTGATCCTCTAATCAATCTGATTTTGGTATTGACATCTGGTGATGTCCGTGTGTGGAGTTGTCTCTTGAGTGCTGTGACTGGTGTTTTCTTTTGACAAAGATCTGTTAGCTTTTGCCCTGCTTCTTTTGTACACCAAGGCCCAAAGTTGCCTATTTATCTCTTTATTTCCTACTTTTGCATTCCAATACCCCACGATGAAAAGGACATCTTTTTTTGGTGTTACTTCTAGAAGGTCTTGTAGGTCTTCAAAGAACTGGTCAGCTCAGCTTCTTTGGCATCAGTGGTGGGGCACAGACTTGGATTACTGTGATGTTGAACGGTTTGCTGTGAAAATGACCTGAGATTATTGTGTCATTTTTGAAAATTTACCCAAGTTCTGCATTTTGAACTCTTTTGTTGACAATGAGGGCTACTCCATTTCTTCTAAGGGATTCTTGCCCACAGTAGTAGATATAACGGTCATCTGAATTAAATTCACCCATTCCCATCCATTTTAATTCACTGATTCCTAAGATGTCAGCGTACGTTCTTGATATCTCCTGCTTGACCACATCCAATTTACCTTGATTCATGGACCTAACATTCCAGGTACCTATGCAATGTTTTCTTTACAGCATCAGACTTTATTTTCACCACCAGACACATCCATCACTGAACATCATTTATGCTTTGGCCAAGATGCTTCATTCTTTCTGGAGCTATTAGTAATTGCCCTACAGTATTCCCCAGTAGCATACTGGATACTTTCTGAGCTGGGGGCTCATCTTCTGGTGTCATAGCTTTTTGTTTTTTCATGCTGTCCATGGGGTTCTTCAGCAAGAATAATGGAGTGGGTTGCCGTTTCCGTTTCCAGTGGACCATGTTTTGTCAGAACTCTTCACAGTTCTGGCAAGACCTTTCCTAGAAATGTAATATAACTCCTACTGCTCTAAAACTATGTTCCCCTGGTTTCTCCAGAAATCTATCTGGCCGGTGCATGTAAATGTGACCTTCTGGCAATAAGCTAAGATGGATTTTCATTTTCCTTAGTAATTTATTATAGGAATTATACTCCTATTAATAAACAGTGAGTGTTAAGCCCACTTTTCAGATGAAGGAGCTGGGAATCGTTAATATTTTTAAAATTATAGTAGGAAGGATGTTGAGGGCAGAAAGGTGATATCTATCTATATGGAAAGATTACATCATATTTACACAAGAAAAAAATATGAAAAAGTGAGGCATTTATTGTGATTTTTATCTTTTTCTTAATCCCCTGTTCTCCATTCCTTACTCCACACCCTATAGTGTAATTTAACAAACATTTGCTGAGTAAGGATGGCATCCCCAGTGCAATGGACATGAACTTGGGCAAACTTCAGGAGACAGTGAGGATCAGGGAGGCCTGGCATGCTGCAGTCCATGGGGATCAAAAAGAGTTGGACATGACTGAGTGACTGAACAACTAATAACTTGTGCTAAGTATGCTAAATATGTTCTAGGAATAGGAGATATAAAAATGCATAGGACAAATCAACTGTCAGGAAGTTTACAATATTATTAGGGAAGGTGTTAAGAAGTAACAGGGGTATATAGGATGGGGGTTGAGGCTTCCCTGGTGGCTCAGCTGGTAAAGAATCCTCCTCCAATGTGGGAGACCTGAGTTCGATCCCTGGGTTGGAAATATCCCCTGGAGAAGGGAATGGCTACCCACTTCAGTATTCTGGCCTGGAGAATTCCATGGACTGTATAGTCCGTGGGGTCACAAAGAGTTGGACATGACTGAACAACTTTCACTTCGCTTCATTTCAGTGGAAAACATGCTAATATGACTTGGTCTGCACTGTTCCATTTATCCATCCATTGTTGTTAGATCATTTACTAACCTTTTAATTTTAATGATCAAAGTCACTTAGAATTTTTCTTAATCTTGAATCTTGTTTGTATAAGGATAATTCCTTGAATCATGGAAACTGTATGAGGATAAGAGAATCTTATGCTCCTATGGATAAAACCATTAAGGAGTATTACATTATAAACAGGGTATGTACTTCTTTTCTGGATCAGAAAGTCAGAATTTAGTAAGATAAAAAAAAAACCCTCAGTAAGACTTAAGAATTAATCAATTTAGAACATATTACTAATTTTTTTTAATGACCATCCAGACTTTGTTGAGTCTGTAGAATTAGTTTGTTATAAGTGGCAAAAGACAAACATTATTTAGAAAATTAAACACAAAAAAAGACATATCCCCACCTTGTTTACTCGACTCAAATTGCAGCACAAGCATTAAAGAAAGCCTTGCTAAACTTACCATGTTCTCCAGGGAACATTAAATTAGCACCCATATGAATATTATAAAAATAAGGAACAGAATGTTCACAGTAAACCTTAGGAAGATTCTGAGGCAGATAAGGCCAAATGTTTAATTTTCATTTTTTAATGTAATGCTGTTACAACTTACTTGCAATGTTCCTCCCTACATGGCGGCCCCATAATTATTTCATCATGCAGCAGGAAATCCTGGTAGGTCATATATAAACAGCCTGAGGCAGGAACCTCTTCATCTGATAGAGTATGACATCTGACATCTGTGCAGCCGGCTGCTTGCCTGCCACAATTAACCAGGAAGCTCGGGCATTAACTAATGCAAAGGCCACTGGGAGCTTGGGATAATGTGGAGTAGCAAAGGTCTTTCCTAATCCAATAAATTCCTATGAAGATGAAAAAGTGACAGCAAATAGGTGACAGTTTTCTCTGGAACTGAACCTTTGTGGTCTTTTTCCTGATTGTTTTCCAAAAAGCAGCAAGCCATCTTTCTTGTCTCGCCTCCCATTCTACTTCTCATGTATGCATAATTTCCCTTGACTTTGAATGAGACTTAAGTGCACTTAGAGGCTGCTGAAATTTTGCTCTTGGTATTGTTTATGCTCAAGTGGGGGTGGGAATCCCTTTCTGGGCTTCACAAACTAAAGGAAACCCAGAATGGAACCTTTGTGTAAAATATGTTGAGGGATTGAGCCAGCACCTGCTTTACAGGCTAATTGTTTCTACCAGCCATTTATTGTTTGTTATTCTATTTGGAGGCAAATGCTAAGAACACTAGATGATTTGCATTGTCAGGAGTTTAACTGGATTGCCTCCTTTAAAATACATGCATATATATATACATATATATATTATATGCATGCATATATAATTTTTATATTTTATTTCAGTGTTTTTATTAAACAAATATTTACTGAGTACCTACTATGTGTGAGGCACTATGCTTGACCCAGGGCTAAATAAGATCATTTCTAATCAGAACTGAAGATCATCTCTGCCCATGAACTTGGTCTAATGAAGGAGACTACCACATACAGCAACATACATACAGCAACTAACATGCAGTTGTGGTTACTGGCTTATAATATGAACTAAGAATTGATAAAGGAGGAAACAGATTCCTTAAGAAGAGGACAATCAGAAAAGATAGCATGGAGGAAGTGATAGTTTTTCTGCATCTTGTGTGCTAAGTTTTCTAGGTTCTCAAAGTGAGAAAGAGCGTCATAGAGTAAGTAATGAACACAAAGTCACTGAGATATTGAAGATCCAGGGATATCTGAGGGAATTAAAGGAGGATTAATATTCTGTGCACATAGGATGTGTGGAGGGGTGAGGAAGGAGATCAGGCTAGAAAGATAGGCCTGGTACCTTGGGAGCCATGCTACCTTGGGAGCCATGCTAAGGAGTTACTGTGCAGGCAGTGACTAGCTTGATTTCTTTTAAAATTAAATGAAAATTATTGCTGGAATGATGTTTTTGGAATCTTTTCTGGCAGAAGTGTGAGATAGATTGTTGAGGGAAAACATATTTGAGTCAGGAAGCCAGTGAGAAAGCTATTTCAGTAGGTACTCTCCACACTTCATTTGTTGATTCCTTCAACAAGTAAATGCATAAGAAGATTAAAAAAAGATACCTCTGAGTTTTTGTGTCTTGGTGTTTTACTGGTATGGCTTCATAATTAATTTGTCTGCCCTCTCTTTATCTTTACTCCCCTACCTCATTTCCAATTTTCTTTTTTCCATTTCTGAGCCATCTGAAACCAGAAATTACTGAAATCATACCCTTTTGAGGTTAAAGCTCTTGGCCAACATTCCAATCATTTCAACACTATCCAAGTTGAACTCTTTGAAGTCAGTGCCTTGCTAGTAATGATATAGTAGATATTTGTCCAAAATAATCACTAGTTGGTTTATAAGAGAGAAAGAGGCCTAACAGGCAAGTGTTGGAAAATACATATGGTCAAATAGGAACTGACTTGAAAAGTAGGCTGCAAGAATCCGATAAGGAGAAGTCTGTGGGATTCATAACATACTGTATTAATTATTATTATTCATTCTATATTGCCACAAGTGTGCAAAATGTTATATAAGTGGTTGACAGTGCTGGAGAAAGAATAATAGCCCAGGCCTGGAGTGCTTATAATTTATGTAAACACATCCTTTTATTTTGTTTTTCTAAGCCATATCTCTGAATTGTTATTCGGCTTATTTTGCTCATATTCATATTTCATCTCTGGTTCTCATATAAACTAAAAAATAAGTTGTGTTAAGAATCACACATGTTTTTACAAAATGATGGTTCTCATCCATAGTATCGGAACCACCACATTGGGAATTCTGAGTACAAAGCAACTCCTTGGTTGGGGTTCCATGTGTTTATGAAATGAGAAAAGGAGAGTATATTTAAGGCTCTCTGGAGATGAATGGGACTAGAAGACTGTAGTGTTATTCGGAGCTTTTCTTAATAGAGTATTAAAAATCTTTGCCTTTGAAAGTGTTTTTACTACTAGGAAAAGAGAGGAAGTCATGTAGAGAAGATTAGTATCAACATTTATTATTACCCTAAATTTCTTGCTAGTTCTGCCTCCCAATCATACTTAGTTTATCAGGTTCATTGGTCTCCACCAATATAACTTCATGCCATCTTATTGCTCTATTTTGCCTTGTTGAGGAAATTCCTTAAGCTGACTTAGTTCAGAAGCAGACTGAGTGATTTATACAGCCTCGGGTTTTTGTTGGATAGCAATAAGTGACTTATGGACAGGCAAATTCAGTAATGATATGAATGTGATAGTCGGGAGACCTGTATTTTACTGCAGCTATGCATATTACTTATTTTACTATTTAAAAATATTTGAAAGATACAATTTAAACACTGATGCAATTTGTATTAGCCTCTGAAAAGCTTTTCCTTAAAGTCAGAAATAAAATTTATGACAAGTTTGGAACTTCTAATTTGAAGGTCCTATAAAATATGATTTATAAGACTTATCTATCTTCTGATATGAAATAACCCCCACGATAAGAAAGAAATTAATAAACCAATAAAATGACTGTTTTAATTCACTAAAATTAATTGAGTCCTCATTGTGTGAGTACTATACTTAGGCACTATTGATACCCTGGTGAATAAAATAGATATGTTCCTTGACCTTATGAGTGTACATATTGTAAGCTGACAATCACAGTACTTTGTGGAAGTGTTTCTATAGGAGAAACAGAATAAACTGTGAATCTCTTTTATGGCTCTAAACTTACACCTAATTATCAGAGAGGATTTCCCAGAGGAAATGATGTCTAAGTAGATGAAAATTGGGGTTGGAAGTTTGGAGAGGATTCCAGGTAGAGAGAGGAGAAAAGTCTAGAAGCAAGTGAAATTCTAGTAAGAGTCTGTAACTGAAGATAATCCAATATGGTTTGAGCTTAGATTACAAGGATGGAAGAGGGGGAGGGAAAACTAAAAAGCAAAATTATTCATATTAGTATAAGCCAAGATAATACATTAGGACCATCTACGAAAAAAGAGGTTCTAAACTTTGTCCCATGGCCTTGTGGGGAGTCATGGATGAACTTCAGGGAATTTCTTGAGGAAATTTTTTGCATAAATATATTCTCAAAGGGCACCAACAAGTCATTCTTGTTAAGAACAAAAATTTCTTCCTTGTTGCCCCTCCCCCAGCAATACATAATAACTATTTGTGATATGTTAGCAATTGGACTTTGGCAACTTCATTCACTCATTCACACATTCATATATTTAACAAATATTTATTGAATTTTTTGTAAACAAGGGATACAATGGTGAATAAGAGATGACAGACTTCTAAAGGGGAGGACAGGAAATAGGCAAAAAATGAATGAGATTTCATAGTAATAAGCATTATAAAGAAACTAAAATAAGAGATTTTGATAGAGAGGAAGGCTTCCCTGAGGAAATGACAGTTGAGCTAAAACTTGAATTGGCTAGAAATGGAAATAGCTAGTGAAAGACTCTGGGACAGAATTGATTCGATATATTTGCTAAATCAAAAGAAGGTCATTGTAACTGCAATGTAAATAGTTGGTGGGAGAGTAGTACAAAATAGGATGTGACGCTGGAGAAAAGGATAGGATCTAAGTCGTATTGATTGTAGCCAGGAATTTGAATTTTATTCTCAATGCCATGGGAAATCATTGAAAAATTTAACAGTAGTATCACATAATATGATTTATGTTAAGGGAAAAAAATGTAGAGAAGAGTAGAAATAAGGAGAGACTAGTTCGCAATCTGTTGCAGTAGTTCAAGTGAGATGATTTCATTCTAGTAATGGAAATGGAGATTAGTGTATAAATTTGAGATTATATTTTGCACCAATACCTAGCTGCCTGTGCATAGGCATGAAAAGATGACTAACTGCAATGGATGAGATTCTCCAAATACAAATACCTTTTACATGGAAAATATTAAAGACATTTCCACAAAATTTCTTCACAGATCTGACAGACAAAACCAAGTCAAGATATGTGAGTTCAAACTTCAACCCTGTCATTTGTGACTTTGGGTCAACCAGTGAGTACCTTCTCTTGGTCAATTTTCTTATATAAAATATGAAGTTAATAAAATATGAAATCATCCAACACTCCTGGTTCCAAGTGAATTTTGTTTAATTCTAAAATGAGCAATAAATAACTTCAGCACAACCAAATGATCCTTGAGAATGGATAGCTGAAAAAGGGAGACAAGAAGAGAATCCTGAGGAAAAACTGTTATCATTTTTACCAAAAGCGAAATTGCTACCTTTCTTATGGTGCTCCACATTGAAAACTTTTTTTTAGGATCCCATTAAACATGGTCTTAACTGGCTCCTTTTGTTCTTATATTCAGAAGTATACACACACAGGCAGTGAGATTTCCAATGCTAGGTAAACAATGTAGTCTGGCTTCTGAAAATTCATTCTGCATATATTACATGCATTGATATTCAAATATTCACATGAACTTGCCAGGAAGTTCACAGTGATTATGACCTCCACAATCACCTTAATTGGCCCAGGCGCTCTTCAAGAGTGTGCCCAGGAGACACTGAGGATGAGCTCAGACCTTTGTGGCTGTGTACCTACAAATCTTCTCTTCCTTTCTCTTTTCTATACACTGTGAAAGCTCTGCAGTTGAAAGTAACTCTAGGAAGCAGGTTTGGTATCGGGGTGTGGAACAATCTCAAAAAGCTTTAATTAGATACCTCCTTCCTTGTGGCTCAGCTGGTAAAGAGTCCACCTGCAGTGCAAGAGATCTGGGTTCAATCCCTAGGTTGGGAAGATCCCCTGGAGAAGGCAACTGCTACCCACTGTAGTATACAGTCTAGGGGGTTGCAAAGAGCTGGACATGACTGAACCACTTTCACTTTTGCTGAAAACTAGGGACTAGCATTGTTCATATATATACATATTTATTTATTTATTTAAATTATTTGAGGTATCTTTTGCTCTCTTAAGCAGCTAAGTCAGTGTTAAGTAAAAGTGTAGCTTAGTTAATGTTGTTTGTAGAAATGGGAGTTCTTTGTTATGTTACCATACTGGTATAAAACCAGAGAAACACCGTGTGCCTTTCTTCATCCCTTCGTATAGAAACAAGGCTCATGAATTGGGGTATGGAGGCAACTTGGGCGGGAGTGCAGGAACAGAAGGTAGTTGATGGCATACATAAATTTTCCAGTTGGAAAGTTGGTATTCTCACTCTGCACCTAGAATCCTGTAAATGGACTTAAAGCTTCACTACTATTGTTGATCTGGAAGAAACCTGCTAGAAATAAGCCAATGTTTCTGAAATCTTAAAACAAATGGTTTTAAGATTTTAGAAATCTTAAAAGAAAACATGCTTTTAGGTTGTGCCTGTGAATTTTATGGCCTTCCTGGTGGCTCACTAGTATTTGGATGAACTAGTCAGTGCCTCTGTGGGTAAGAAAAGAGCTGTTGAATTTTAATTTTGATTGTTCTCCATATTGCTGCTCAGCTATCACCCCTTCATTCATGTTGATATACTTTAAGAAAAAAAGCCCTTGAATTCAGACACTGCTAAAATATTCCTTTGAATAGCAGGGCAGGAAATCTTCCTGTTGAGCAAAATATTACAGTAAGTGAAGTTTGTCCTAGGGAGATGTCTCTCCTGCTCTTTTGACATATCCCCTTTCATTATTTTACCCTACCGAGTTCTAAAAGATAATTAAAAAAAAGTAAGATCATGACTCTTGTACATGATATAAAAATGAACATGTGTTAAAGATTTTATTTAACACATTCAGTGAGGGAACCAGGCAGATGTTATAACTGGTCAAAGGAGAATCTGCAAAACAGAAAGATCTATATAAATTTATTGAAACAAACAGCCAAGTCAAGGGAAAGCTGATTTTTTTCCCCCAAAGTTGGGAAGTCCATTAAATTTAACAGGACAGAATTTGCATCTTTATCAGTTATGTACATTTTACAGAGTTGTAAAATAACTCAAGGATGATGAGAACTAAAGTCAGATAACCTGAAATGGTTTCTTTTAGACAATGCATAGTTTTCTTCTTGTTGTTGTTGTTTAGTTGCTAAGTTGTGATTTAAAATAACAGTATGTTGAAGATGACGGAGGAATAGGACGGAGAGACCACTCTCTCCCCCACAAATTTATCCAAAGAACATCTGAAAGCTGAGCAAAGTTCACAAGACTACTTCTGAACGCTGGCAGAGGACGTGACATTAATCAAGTCAGCGCATTATCTTCAGAAGGAGGTAGGAGAAATTATAAAAGATAAAAAGAGAGACAAAAGAGTTAGGGATGGAGACCCGTCCCGGGGAGGGAGTCGTAGTTGCTAAGTTGTGTCCAGTATTTTTTGTGACCCCATGAACTGTAGCCCGCCAGGCTCCTCTGGCCCTAGGATTTCCCAGGCAAGAATACTGGAATGGGTTGCCATTTTCCTCTCCAGGAGATCTTCCTGACCCAGGGATAGAACCCATGTCTCCTGTTTGGCAGGTAGATTCTTTACCACTGAGTCACTTGGGAAGCATAATTTTCTACTGAAGACCAAAATTTCTTGTACAGTTCTTGTATAAATTTATTAATATTATAGAACAAAGTAAGCATCAAGTAAATATGGCAAGTATCAATTGGAGTGCAGTCATTGGTTAATTGACAATGCCTGGAACATTCTCTGAGAAGTTTTCAGGTTCAGCAGGAAAGAGTGTAACAATGGAGTAGTAAATAATGGTATTTCTGGTAAGCATTTGATCCTCTGTTATGGAAGAAAGTCATCTGTAAACTAATTTACCCTAGAATATCATGGACTCATTGTTACTCCTCTCAGAGGATTTACATATAAAAAGAAGAAAGGCACTATGAAGGAAAATATTTAATTTTCTTTTTTTCATATGTGTTACATATGTGAAATTACATAGCTTGGAAAAGTTCAAATGGGAAAAAAAATTCAAGCATTACAAAATGAAACACAATGAAAAGTCTCCCACACCTGCTTACTGGTTCATTTTACTGTTTTTCTTAACAAAGCAACTACTGATTACCAGTTTCTTGTGTATCCTTTAAGATGTACACAAAGGCTGAACATAAAATATATTGCATGTTAGTAGAAATTATTTGTTTGGTCTCATAGTTACTGTTAAGATCTTAGCTGTTAAGTGGAGTCCCTACACATGCGGCCAAAAGTGTGAAATTTCTTATGTTTTTTTTTTTTTTGCTTATTTTTTATTTTATTTTATTTTTATTTTTTCTTTATTTTTTTATGTTTTATTTTATTTTTTCTTTATTTCTTTATTTTTTTCTTAAAATGTTTTGCTTTGAATTATGAAATATTATGAACATATAGAAGTTCAGAAAGTAACATAATAGACATCCATGCACCCTTCACAGATTATAGATTTAGAAATATTGCCAGATCCTCTGAAGAATAGATAAATGTTACTGAAGTAAAGTTCAAATCTTCTAGCATTTCCTTTTCTTTCTTGCACCAGAGGAAACTGTGATAGTATTCTCAGATTGACACTGATCATTTCTATGCATATTTTTCCTACATATGTGTATATGTAGAATACATGTGCATAAATGCCTATACTATGCCTGAGTGTGTATCAGCTCAGAGGCATATATACATATGTATTAACACACACACACACTATATGCTATTATATTTGTGCAGAATTTTGCATTATACTGCTCAGTCAGTTCAGTACAGTTGCTCAGTTCTGTCTGACTCTTCGCAACCCCATGGACCACAGCACACCAGGCCTCCCTGTCCACCACGAACTCTCAGAGTTTACTCAAACTCATCTCCATTGAGTCGATGATGCCATCCAACCATCTCATTCTCTGTCGTCCCCTTTTCCTTCTGCCTTCAATCTTCCCCAGCATCAGGGACTTTTCAAATGAGTCAGCTCTTTGCATCAGGTGGCCAAAGTACTGGAGTTTCAGCTTCAACATCAGTCCTTCCAATGAACACTCAGGAGTAATCTCCTTTAGGATGGACTGATTGGATCTCCTTGCAGTCCAAGGGACTCTCAAGCGTCTTCTCCAACACCACAGTTCAAAAGCATCCATTCTTCAGCGCTCAGATTTCTTTATAGTCCAACTCTCACATCCATACATGACTACTGGAAAAACCATAGCCTTGACGAGATGGACCTTTGTTGGCAAAGTAGTGTCTCTGCTTTTCAATATGCTATCTAGGTTGGTCATAGTTTTTCTTCCAAGGAGTAAGCGTCTTTTAATTTCACGGCTGCAATCACCATCTGCAGTGATTTTGGAGCCCCCAAAATAAAGTCTGTCACTGTTTCCACTGTTTCCCCATCTATCTGCCATGAAGTGATGGGACCGGATGCCATGATCTTAGTTTTCTGAATGTTGAGCTTTAAGCCAACATTTTCACTCTCCTCTTTCACTTTCATCAAGAGGCTCTTTTGTTTTTCTTCACTTTCTGCCATAAGGGTGGTGTCATCTGCATATCTGAGGTTATTGATATTTCTCCCGGCAATCTTGATACCAGCTTGTGCTTCATCCAGCCCGGTGTTTCTCATGATGTACTCTGCATATAAGTTAAATAAGCAGTGTGACAGTATACAGCCTTGATGTACTCTTTTTCCTATTTGGAACCAGTCTGTTGTTCCATGTCCAGTTCTAACTGTTGTTTCTTGACCTGCATACAGATCTCTCAAGAGGCAGGCTGGTATTCCCATCTCCTTCAGAATTTTCCAGTTTATCCTGCTCTATGCATCTCTTGGAAACTGCCCTAGTAAACATTACTTTTTGAAATTTATCCCTAGTAATACAGTGCTAAGTTGCCTTGGTTGTGTCTGACTCTTTATGACCCCATGGGCACTCGCCTGCCAGGCTCCTCTGTCCATGGGATTCTCCAGGCAGGAATACTGGAGAGGATTTCCATGCCCTCCTCTAGGGGATCTTCCTGACCCAGGGATCAGACCCAAGTCTCACATCTCCTGTATTGGCAGGCGGATTCTTTACCACTATTGCCACCTGGGAAGTGATACATTAGATGTAGTTAATTTATTTTGATTGCTATATAGTGTTAGAAGATTAAACTAGGACATATTAAAATATGTAAGAGTTTATTTGAGCAAAAATTGATTTGAATTGGGCAGCACCAAACCAGAAGTGATTAGGAGCACTCCACCAACAGGAACTAAGGAAAGACCTTTATAGGGAAGAGGTGGAAACAAAGCAAAGCTGTTATTTGATTGGCTGCTGCTTAAGTGGTTCCCTTATTTGGGAAAGCCTAGTTGTCTGTGATTGGTTGTCCTTAGGTTCCAATTTCTTAACTGTCAACTAAAAAAATAAAATGCATAATGTGAGAATTGTGAGTTTGTTTTATTTGGGGCAAAAATGAGGACTATAGCTCAGGAGATAGCATTTCATATAGCTCTGAGAAACTGCTCCAAAGAGGTAGGGGAGAGGTCAGTATCATATATGATATTAATGAAGGAGGCACATGTACAATTAAGCACTCATTTTGGCAGAGGCTTGCTGCTCAGTCAAAGGCTTTGGCATAGTCAATAAAGCAGAAATAGATGTTTTCTGGAACGCTCTTGCTTTTTCGATGATCCAGCAGATATTGGCAATTTGATCTCTGGTTCCTCTGCCTTTTCAAAAACCAGCTTGAACATCTGGAAGTTCACGGTTCACATAAGGTCTGATGTTGAAGCTGAAACTCCAATACTTTGGCCACCTCATGCGAAGGGTTGACTCATTGGAAAAGACCCTAATGCTTGGTAGGATTGGGGGCAGGAGGAGAAGGGGATGACAGGATGAGATGGTTGGATGGCATCACCGACTCGATGGACATGGGTTTGTGTAGACTCCGGGAGTTGGTGATGGACAGGGAGGCCTGGTGTACTGCAATTCATGGGGTCGCAAAGAGTCGGACACAACTGAGCGACTGAACTGCTGCTCAGTCATGAGAAGTAGGCATCATCAGTAATGATTTTAATGCTTTTCTAGATATAAGAAGATGCAGGAATTGGGCTCATAAAATCTTCTCCTGAAAATATCTGTCTGAAGGCCTATTCTGGCAGTTTTTCCTAGAGCATGGAGTGCCTCATTTCTGATCTCCACCTTGAATTTCTTTCAGGGTGTGTTGAGGGTCAGCAGCTACAGTAGTTGTGACTTAATCCTTGTAGAGGCAGATGGCAAGTTCTAATTTTTAGTTGGCATCACCTTGAGACATTTCAGGGTTAGGTTTGGTTTGCTTAAGTAGGCTACTAAGGCACTGAAGGCAGCTCACTCTAATGGCCACTTTTTTTAATTAGTTTAACAATAGTTGCACTCAGTATCAGAGAAGACAATGGCACCCCACTCCAGTACTCTTGCCTGGAGAATCCCATGGACGGAGGAGCCTAGTAGGCTGCAGTCCATGGGGTCACTAAGAGTTAGACACGACTGAATGACTTCACTTTCACTTTTCACTTTCATGCATTGGAGAAGGAAATGGCAACCCACTCCAGTATTCTTGCCTGGAGAATCCCAGGGACGGGGGAGCCTGGTGGGCTGCCGTCTCTGGGGTTGCACAGAATCAGATACGACTGAAGTGACTTAGCAGTAGCAGCACTCAATATGCCAGCAAATATGGAAAACTCAGCAGTGGCCACAGGACTGGAAAACGTCAGTTTTCATTCCAATCCCAAAGAAAGGCAATGTCAAAGAATGCTCAAACAGCCGCACGATTGCACTTATCTCACATGCTAGTAAACTAATGCTTAAAATTCTCCAAGCCAGGTTTCAGCAGTACATGAACCATGAACTTCCAGATATTCAAGATGATTTTAGAAAAGGCAGAGGAACCAGAGATCAAATTGCCAACATCCGATGGATCATTGAAAAAGCAAGAGAGTACCAGAAAAACATCTATTTTTGCTTTATTGACTATGCCAAAGCCTTTGACTGTGTGGATCACAATAAACTGTGGAAAATCCTGAAAGACATGGGAATACCAGACCACCTGACCTGCCTCTTGAGAAACCTGTATGCAGGTCAGGAAGCAACAGTTAGAACTGGACATGGAACAACAGACTGGTTCCAAATTGGAAAAGGAGTACATCAAGGCTGTATATTGTCACCCTGCTTATTTAACTTATATGCAGAGTACATCATGAGAAACGTTGGGCTGGATGAAGCACAAGCTTGTATCAAGATTGCTGGGAGAAATATCACTAACCTCTGATATGCAGATGACACCACCCTTATGGCAGAAAGTGAAGAAGAACAAAGGAGCCTCTTGATGAAAGTGAAAGAGGAGAGTGAAAATGTTGGCTTAAAGCTCAACATTCAGAAAACTAAGATCATGGCATCCAGTCCCATCACTTCATGGCAGATAAATGGGGAAACAGTGGAAACAGTGGGTGACTTTATTTTTCTGGGCTCCAAAATCACTGCAGATGGTGATTGCAGCCATGAAATTAAAAAACGCTTACTCCTTGGAAGGAAAGTTATGGCCAACCTAGATAGCATATCAAAAAGCAGAGACATTACTTTGCCAACAAAGGTCTGTCTAGTCAAGGCTATGGTTTTTCCAGTAATCATGTATGGATGTGAGAGTTGGACTATAAAGAAAGCTGAGTGCCGAAGAATGGATGCTTTTGAACTGTGGTGTTGGAGAAGACTCTTGACAGTCCCTTGGACTGCAAGGAGATCCAACCAGTCCATCCTAAAGGAGATCAGTCCTGAATATTCATTGGAAGGACTGATGCTAAAGCTGAAATTGCAATCCTTTGGCCACCTGATGCGAAGAACTGACTCATTTGAAAAGACCCTGGGATTTTCAAAGATGCTGGGAAAGATTGAAGGTGGGAGGAAAAGGGGACGACAGAGGATGAGATGGTTGGATGGCATTACTGACTTGATGGACATGAGTTTGAGTAAGTTCCAGGAGTTGGTGATGGACAGGGAAGCCTGGTGTGCTGCAGTCCATGGGGTAACAAAGAGTCAGACATGACTGCGTGACAGAAATGAACTGAACTGAATGTGTATGTTTGCTAGTCAGGAGACTCCCTGTCCCCAGAAATACTGGGATTTTATGGAGGCTTCCTCACATACACATGATCACTCATAAATTCCATTTCCAGTCCCTCTCCACTTTCTAGAGGATCAAGGGGAGAGCTGAAATTTCTTAATATCTTATCTTGCCTTTATCTTTCTGGTGACCAGCCCTATCCAAGAGTCATCCAGGAGCCCATCTAGAGTTATCTCATTGAACAAAAGATGCTCCTAGTGCTCTTATCAGAGATCTACAAGGTTTTTAGGATCCCTGTGTCAGGGAAAGTTAGTTGCTTAGTCGTGTGAGACTCTTTGAGACTCCATGGACTGTAGCCTGCCAGGCTCCTCTGTCCGTGGGATTCTCCAGGCAAGAGTACTGGAGTGAGTAGCCATTCCTTTCTCTAGGGAGTCTTCCCAGCCCAGGGATTGAACCCAGTCTCCTACATTGCAGGCAGATTCTTTACCATCTGTGCCACACATATTAGAACAAGAGATGTTCCTAGTATTCTTGTCACCTTGGAATTTGCAGAAGTTTTAGGAACTCTGTGCCAAGAACCCAGTGAAAAATTGCTGTGTTCTATAGTATATGCATAAACTGTATAAAGTATATCACATAAACTGTATAAAGTATATCAAGTAAACTGAACTTGCCTCTTCAGAGTGGTTGTACCATCACACACTTTAACAGCAATCTATTACTAATGCTTGTTTTCAGGTTTACTGTTTTTTTTCTGCCAGGCTGGAGGGTATTGTTATTTAATTTTTGTTTTCTGGTTTACTAATCAGGTTGATCATGTTTTCATTGTCCATTATAGATTTTCCTTCTCTGAACTGTCTATTCACCTGTTGGATTACTTGGCTTTTTCTTATTGATTTGAAGAAACTTCTAAAATATTAGGGTGTGAATATTTTTGTGATTACAAAAATTTCAAATTTCTTTTAAGAGTATGAGACTTATCTTTTAACTTTGTTTATCACACCTTTTGACATATAGAAGCTTATCATTTTAATGTTGATCTGTCTTTTCTTCTATGGTGTGTGCCCCCTTTTAGGGTGATTATAATAAATCCTTTCCTAACTGGTGGCATTATAATGTATCAGTTTCAGTAGGCTGAGCTGGATTCCTGTGTTTTCAGTTAAGGCAGGCCACATAAAGAGATTCTTGTGAGAGATTTGGAGACTGAAGTGTAGCAATAGGCATTTTGTAGCTCAGACGTTTTATCGCATATCTAACAGGTCGCCTCATTGGCATGAAGCAACAGTCAGGCTGTAACTGCTCTGCCTTTTCCTGAATCTTTCTTTAGTTGCTCTAACGCCTGGGCCAGATGTGTGTATTTTAAAAGCTCCATGAAGAAGAGCCCCGGTTTCTATAGGACACCTATATGTTTGTTGCTTCATGTTTATCTTGCCATCCCAACTTTCTGCCCCGTGGCCTTAAAGCTCCAGCATCACATGGGAAGACACAGCAGGCTTACGGAAACTGGATAACCAGCTTCCACAGTCACATAAAGTCAAATTCACATGATAAATCACAAACCACGTGTGTCCGTATGATTGAAACTCTGACTGACACAGTATGTTTATGACATAAACAAAGCCTTCTATAGCTTTTTGTAATAGCTATATTTTTCACATTTAGGCATTTAGTGCATCTAAAGTTTACCTTTTTGTGTGGTGAGTTATACACAGACCAAAACAATCTTTTTTTTTTTTTAATGTGGATAGCTGTTTATCTATCCTTATTCCAGCAGTTTCTCTGTCACAAATAAAATATCTATATGTCCACATCAACCTTTTAATTTATTCTGTTTCATTAGTCTACTTACATGTAGATGGCACACTATCAGAATTACTGTTGCCTTACAGTTAGTGTTAGATAACTAATACAGTTAGTTCTTTGATTCTTTCTTTCAAAATCATGTTGGTTATTTTGGCTCTCTATACTAACATAGGAATTTTAGTAGAAACTTGCCAAGTTTCATGAAAAAAAATGGAATTTTGTCTGTAGTAACCCTTGCTATATAGATCAAATTAGGGAGAATTGCCTTATATCTAAGACCTCCCATCTAAGGACATGATATATTGTTCTCCCTGCACTTAAAATCAATAGTCTTTATTTTTATAGCAGTTTTAGGTTTATAGAAAAATTGAGCAGAAAATAATGAATTTGTTACAGTTTATGTGCCAGTACTTACATAATATTAACTCAAGTCTGTAGATTACTTAGGGTTCACTCTGTGTTCTGTTTTCAGTGGTGTTTGACCCATATATAATGACAGGAATTCACCATTACAGTATCATGCAGGGTAGTTTCACTGCATTAAAGATTCTCTGCATTCCACCTATTCATCCCTCCCTCCCAAACCCTGGCAACCACTGAGCTTTTTACTGTCTCTACAGCTTTGTCTTTTCCACAGTGTCATATATTTGAAATCATACAGTATATAGTCTTTTGAGATTGGCATCTTTCACTTAGCAATATGCATTTCAGTATCCTCCATGTATTTTCATGGCTTAAAAGTTCATTTCTTTCTATTACTGAATAATATTCTGTTATATGCATGTACCAGAGTTTGTTTATCCATTCACTGTTGAACAATATCTTAACTGCTTCTGGTTGTGGCAATTATGAATAAAGCCGCTGTAAACCTACATGTTTAGGTTTTTGTGTACATGTAAGTTTTCAACTAATTTGTATAAATACTAAGGAGCATGATTACTGAATTGTATGATAAGGATATGTTTAGTTTCATAAGGAACTGTGATATGATCTTCCACTGTGACTGTACAGTTTTGCATTCCTACCAGCAATGAATGAGAATTCCTGTTGCTCCACAGACTCTGAGGTGGCTCAGTGGTAAAGAAACTGCCTGTCAGTGCAGGAGATACTAGTTCAATCCCTGGGTCAGGAAGATCCCCTGAAGGCAGAAGTAGCAACCCACTCCAATATTCTTGCCTGGAAAACCCCAAAGACAGAAGAGCCTGGCAGGCTATAGTCTATGGGGTTACAAAGAGTTGGACATGACTGTGCAGTTGAGCACACACACACACTCACTTGGAACTGCGTTTTGGATTTTAGCCAGTTGGCATCTGGTCCCATCACTTCATGGCAAATAGATGGGTAAAAAATGGAAACAGTGAGAGACTTTATTTTTTTGGTCTCCAAAATCACTGCAGATGGTGACTGCAGCCATGGAATTAAAAGACACGTGCTCCTTGGAAGAAAAACTATGACCAACCTAGATAGCATATTGAAAAGCTGAGACATTATTTTGCCAACAAAGGTCCATCTAGTCAAAGCTATGATTTTTCCAGTAGTCATGTATGGATGTGAGAGTTGGACTATAAAGAAAGCTGAGCACCAAAAAATTGGTGCTTTTGAACTGTGGTGTTGGAGAAGACTCTTGAGAGTCTCTTGGACTGCAAGGAGATCCAACCAGTCCATCCTAAAGGAAATCAGTCCTAAATATTCATTGGAAGGACTGATGCTGAAGCTGAAATTGCAATCCTTTGGCCACCTGATACGAAGAACTGACTCATTTGAAAAGACCCTGATGCTGGGAAAGATTGAAAACAGGAGGAAAAGGGGACAACAGAGGATAAGATGGTTGGATGGCATCACCGACTCAATGGATGTGAGTTTGAGTAAGCTCCGGGAATTGGTGATGGACAGGGAAGCCTGGTGTGCTGCAGTCTATCGGGTCACAAAGAGTCAGACAGGACTGAGCAACTGAACTGAACTAAATATATATATACACACACACACACACACACAGTGGTATCTTATTAGTTAATTTGCAATTCCCTGGTGATATATGATCTGAATTTTTATGTGTGTATTCATTTGCCATCTCTATATCTTTGGTGAAGTGTCTGTTCATATCTTTTGCTCATATTTTAATTTGGTTGTTTGTTTTCTTATCATTGAGTTTTAAGAGTTCTTGTATATTTTGAATACCAGTTCTTTATCAGGTGTTTTGCAGGGATTTCCTACCAGTCTAGTGCTTGTCTTCATTCTCTTAGTGTCTTTCATATAGTCAAGTTTTTAATTTTAATGAAGTCACATTTATTTTCATCAATCACGCTTTTGATGTTGTATTTAAAAAGTCATTAACAAATCTAAAGTCATCTGAATTTTCTCCAGTGTTATCTTCTAAGAGTTTTGTAGTTTTACATTTTGTATTTATATCTATGATCCATTTTGAGTAAACTTCTGTGGAAGATGTATGGTTTGTACCTACATTTATTTATTTTTTACATGTCAGTATTCAATTGTTCCAGGACCATTTGTTGGAAAGATTATCCTTTTTCATTGAATTGCCTTTGCTCCTGTTTTGGTCATTTCTAGGCTTTCTGTTTTGCCTTACTGATTTACTTGTCTGTTCTTTTACCAATTACTCTACTGTCTTGATAACTGTAGCTTTCTAGTAAGTCTTAAAGTTGGATATTATCAGTCCTCTGAATTTGTTCTTCTCTTGCAATATTTTGTTTATTTTGGGTCTTTTACCACTCCATATAAACTTTAAAATCAGTTGTCAGTATTTACAAAATAACTTGCTATAATTTTTATTGGGATTGTGTTGAGTCTATAGATCACATTGAGAAAAACTGACATCTTGACAGTATTATGTCTTTCTATCCTTGTACATGGAAAGTCTCCATTTATTCAGATTGGTTACTTCTTTCGTGAGAATTTTGTAATTTTCCTCATATAGATCTTTTATAAATTTTTTCAGATTTACATCTAAATATTTATTTTGGGGGCACTAAATTTAATCGTATTATTTTTAATATCAATATCTAATTGTTCCTTGCTGGTATTTAAGAACGCAATTGACTTTTTTTTAATTTATTTTTTTATTGAAGAATAATTGCTTTACAGAATTTTGTTGTTTTCTGTCAAACCTCAACATGAATCGGCCATAGGTATACATATGTCCCCTCCGTTTTGGACCTCCCTCCCATCCACCTCCCCATCCTACCCCTCTTGGTTGATACAGAGCCCCTGTTTGAGTTTCCTGAGCCATACAGCAAATTCCCTTTGGCTATTTTACATATGGTAATGTAAGTTTTCATGTTACTCTTTCCATACATCTCACCTTCTCCTCCCCTCTCCCCATCTCCATAAGTCTATTCTCTATGCCTGTTTCTCCATTGTGCCCTGTAAATAAATTCTTCAGAACCATTTTTCTAGGTTCCGTATATGTGGATTAGAATATGATATTTATCTTTCTGTTTCTGACTCACTTCACTCTGTATAATAGGTTCTAGGTTTATCCACCTCATCAGAACTGACTCAAATGCGTTCCTTTTTATGGCTGAGTAATATTCCATTGTGTATATGTAGCACAGCTTTATCCATTCATCTGTCGATGAACATCTAGGTTGCTTCCATGTTCTAGCTAAGCCACTCTGGTATTCTTGCCTGGAAAATCTCATGGACAGAGGAGCCTGGGGGCTATAGTCCATAGGGTCGCAAAGAGTCGGACACGACTGAAGCAACTGATCATTTACACACGTATATTAACCTTATATCCTACAATTTTGCTATAATTGCATTTTAGTTTCAGAAGTTGTTGATTTTTTAAAAAGATTTTCTATGTAGACAGTCATGTCATCTGTGAACAATGAGAGTGTTATTTCTTCCTTTCTGATTTGTATACCTTTTATTTCCTTTTCTTGTCTTATTTCATTAGTTAGGCTGTCCAGTAAATGTAAAATAAGTGTAGTAGGAGAGACATCCTTGCCTAGTTATTGATCTTAATGGGAAAGCATCTAGTCTTTTCTAAGAACGTTTTTCATGTATACAAACAACATTTTGATTTCCCATTAAGGGCCCACACATCTTTTATTTCTAGGCATTTTAATGTTTTTGTTGCTATTGATTTTTCTATGTTCATCTTCTGCCAACATTTCTCCTGCACACTCTTACTAGGTTTTATAATTTCTCATGTGTTCTTTGGGTATAAAATCGTATTATCTGCAATAATGACATTTTTTGTTTATTCCATACTAATTCTTTTTGTCTCTAGTCTCTTTTCCTTACCATATTGCACAAGATACAGTATATAATGCAGATGTTAAAATGGTGTGGTGATACTGGATATACATTTCTCACTCCTGACTATTTTAGTTATTTTCAAGCACAATTTAGAGGAAATAAATATATAAGAGCCAGGAGTTGCTGAGTTTGAAGATGAAACTATTTCTCACTTAATCTCTACTGGCTAAAAGCTCTGAAAGTAAGAAGTGAATTGTTGCCATTAGTGCAGTGACTGAGCAAAGATGCTCTGGAATCTGCTGGCTCTTCATCAGATTATCCAGAGGACCGTAATTACTGCTTCACACAGGAAGTTTGAAAATAAGGTTCCAGAGAAACAAAAGATGTTTCAGGAGGATAATGGAATTCCAGTGCATCTGAAGGGTGGGATAGCTGACACCCTCCTGTAAAGAGCCACCATGATTCTTACAGTTGGTGGAATGGCATATGCCATATATCAACTGGTTGTGGCTTCATTTCCCAAGAAGCAGGCCTGGCTTCAGTTTATCCTTCCAGCAATCAGTTGGTTCAGTTTCATTCAGCTCTCTGCGGACTGATAAATAGCTAGGTTCTTGGGGATCAGTATTTATTGACTTGTACTAACTGCCACCAATAAAGCAGCCTTTACCATAAAAAAGAAAAGAAAAGAAAAGGCCTTAAGACAAAGGTCAAATTCAGGCAACCACCAGTAAATTTCAGGGTAAAAACCAGATCAAGTGTGTAGCTACAGGACTCTTGTTTAAATCTGAGAAAGGATAAAAATGATGCCTCAGAGACCTTTACAGCTAGACAAAGGAGCTCTAAGAATCTTAAGAGTGCTCTCCTGTGACACCCTGACTCTCAGCTCACATTAGAGAGAGGGCTGTTTAAAAAAGACAGGTGGGTGAGTTATTTGTCTAACTGTTGTTGTTCAGTTCTTCAGTCATGTCCGACTCTTTGCAACCCCATTGATTGCAGCACACCAGGCTTCCCTATCCTTCACCATCTTTTGGAGTTTGCTCAAACTCATGTCCATCGAGTCAGTGATGCCATCCAACGATCTCATCCTCTGTCATCCCCTTCTCTTCCTGCCTTCAATCTTTCCCAGCATCATGGTCTTTTTCCAGTGAGTCAGCTCTCTCTTCAGGTGGCCAAAATATTGGAGCTTCAGCTTCAGCATCAGTCCTTCCAGTGAATATTCAGGATTGATTGTCTTTCAGATTGACTGGTTTGATCATCTTGCCATTCATGGGTGGTACCAGATGCTGTTGGCTTTAGGGAGTGCGAGCCTCATGCCGTTCAGGAGCTGAGCACTACAGAAGTCATCTTAGAGGGCACTGAGGGAAACCATTCACAGGGACGTGTCACATGTGTCACACGAGTCACATGTGTCACATGTGTAATTCTTTAAAAAGACAGGAGGGGAATGTATTCTTATAGCTGATTCACTTCGCTGTACCGCAGAAACTAAACCAATGTAAAGCAACTATACCCCAATTAAAAAAAAAACTGTATGTATCTCATTATTATATATACACTAGATCTATTTATTACCTGCCATGATTCAAAGAATCATTAACCACTTTTATGTAAAGTTTAATAGAAATATTTTTAGGTGACTAACTTCAAAATTAGATAAATGAAAGAAAAAGGAGAAATTTTAGACAGATTCCAGATCCAGATGTCAAACTTATTTCATCTTTAGAGATTTCTCTGGTAAAATCTGCCTAGAGCTATCTTTTGAAAATTGTGAATTAACTTCAGGACTCAGAGGAAAATAGTTTAGTGATTGATTACCGATGTCTTCCATGAGTGTGGGAAGGGGCTATGCCAAGAGAGATAATGGCTTCAACTTTGCCCATTGGTCAGTCAACATTTGTGATATTATGTTCTATGCTGGAAATCACATTAAAGTGTTACACTGAAACAACTCTTTTTACAGTTTGATGAAAGTTACGGACTTTATCCCACGAGAATGTACATTGCATATATATGTAAAATTTTGTGTGCCATTGCAAGAGATTCATGGCATCTAGATTAAGAATTCTTGAGTTGGAGGATATGGGGAAGTATACCTTAAATAATAGTAATAGGAGCTACATTTAGTAAACAGTTCTATGGGCCAGTGCTCTACCAGGTAATTTCATATATAAAATATTCTTTAAGATACAACCAACAATCTCACAAAGTGTGGAGTATTACTTTCATTTTGGATGAGAGGTAACCAATGGTAAGAGACATTCTGTAATTTCCTTAAAGTCACACAGTGACACATCTGGGATTCCAACTCGAAGCTCATGGTTTCCATCTTCTATAAAGGAACATATCTTACATACAATGCTTAATAAATATATGAACAGTAAATAAATGAAAGGCTGTCATGTGGAGGGTATCAAATTTTATATTGCTCTGGAAGGAATGTATAGGTAGACTCTATAAGGAGTGATGTTTGATATATAAAATTTACTTTTTTAAGAACCCTATGTTACTAGTCCTTTGCATTTACTTAACAGTTTGTCTCCTTAAAAGACCTTACTTTCAAGTATAATCTCAAATGACTCTCGGTCTTACTCTTTGAGGCAGATAAGGTAGTTTTAATTACTACTGTTTTATAGATAATGACACTCAAACAAAGGGATTAAGTAATTTTCTAAGGTCAGATAGTAAATTATGATCAGAGCTCCAGGTCTCCGTTAGTCATCAAGCCTATCTTTTAACCATGTGATTCTGCGTCTCAGAACAGATCACTGTAAAATGAGAGGTAAGACAATGAAAGGGGTAGGATATATATTGGAGTGATACTGTCCACTTTGGCTGGCCAGAGAAATGAAGATATCTATTTAGGTACTCTAAATCATTAATTCAAAATATATCCTCTCTGCTACTGTAAAGGGGTTCAGAGGTGTACAGTTAAACATCTTAACTCTTGGAATTATTTTATGTGGAATTTTATAATTTACCGAGTTCTTTCAAATACATTATATGTTTCATATACATGATTTGATTTTCAAACCATGCTGCCTGCTAGGCAGACCAGACCTTGTTTATCCTTATTTTAGAAATGAAGACATTGAAGTTCATAGAGCTTGGAAGGCTTCCTCTAGTCACACAGATTTATGTAGTAGAACCAAGGTTTAAGCCACCAGCTTTCCTGCCTCTTTCCATTAGTAGAGCTGAGAGAAGAGAGTCCAGTAAGTACACATTGGAAAATGGATGCTGTTGATTTTTGTAGTGAGCAGCAGCACTGAAACATTTCAGGATGACTTGCATTTGTTTTTAGAGCTACCTTCGGTCTGTGTTTTAGGACTGTCTGTTTACCTGTTCTGGTGTGGAGCAATCTGGTTTTCTTTACTTGTGTTCATAACTTCTCTTAAGAAAAGATAAGGGGGATAAATTGTTCTCATGACATGGGTTTTTGGATGGACCCAGAAATTGTTTTCTGAATCTGTCAAGTGCTACCTATGATCGGGATCTGGGCTGGAGACACTTTGGGCACTTTATTCAAGTGCAACCTTCTTACTTTCCCTCCCTCTGCTTGTTTTTGTCGAGTTAGGGCCTAACTAACATAAGTCTGACTATTTGTTAAAGGTCAAGAGGGAAGCAAAACATGGCATATATTCACACTTTCAAAAGTAAACCATACCCTTTTCACTTTTAAAAAGGATTGAAATATAATTGACATAGGACCTTATATTAGTTTCAGGAGAATAACAAATGATTCAGTATTTATAAATATTATGAAATGATCACAACAATAAGTCTAGTTAACATCTCTCCCCATACCTAGTTATAAAAATGTTGCTTCCTAATGATGAGAACTCTTAAGATATTTCTTAGCAACTTTCAAATATGCAATACAGCATAATTTGCTATAGTAACCATGCTGTACATAATATCTTCATGACTTATGTATTTTTAATGGGAAGTTTGTACCTTTGTTACACTGAGGAATTTTTCATCTATTCCTTGTTTGTTGAGTATTTTTACACTCAAAAAAAGTGTTAAATTTGTTAATTACCTTGATTGATTTTAGGGCTTCCCTGGTGGTTCAGATGGTAAAGAATGTGGGAGGATCCCCTGGAGAAGGGAATTGCTACCCATTCTAGTGTTCTCACCTAGAGAATTCCATGGACAGAGGAACCTGGTGGGCTACAGTCCATGTTGTTGCAAACAGTTGGACACGACTGAGCAACTAAAACTTTGGTTACTTTTTAGCTATTAAAGCAGTATGTATTTCTGAAATAAATCTGACTTGATCATGGTGTATAATCCTTTTTATATGTGGCTGGATTTAGTTTGCTAGTATTTTGTTGAAGAGTTTTACCTCTTTATTCATAAAGGGTATTGGCTATTTTTTTACTTGTATGTCTTCTGTCTGATTTTGGTATCAGGGTAATACTGATTTCATAAAGTAACTTGGAAAATGTTCCCTCTGCTTCTTTGTTTGAATAATTTTTGGAGGATTGATATTAATTTTTTGGAAACATTTATAGAATTCACCAGTAAAATCATCTGGGCCTGGGGTTTCTTTTGTGGGAAATTAAAAAATTATGAATTCAGTCTTTTATTTGCTGTATATTCACTCTGTGTCTTTCTAGGAAATCTTCCATTTTCTCTAAATTATCTAATTTTGAGGTACACTGTTATTTTTCCTGTATAATTCTTTTTATTCTTTTTTTCCCCTTTAATTCTTTGTATTTCTCTTAAGTTGTTATAACAACCCCTCTTTCAACTTTTATAATCTGAGCCTTCTTTTTTATTTGATTATTCTAACCGTCTGAGCCACCAGGGAAGCCTATTCTAGCTAAAGTTTTGTCAATTTTTTTGATCTTTAATAGAACCAAATTTTGGTCATGTTGATCTTTAAAATTATTTTTCTACTCTCTGTTTCATTTGTTTTGCTCTAATTTTTATTATTTCCTTCTGTCTCCTTGCTTTGGGTTGAATTTTCTCTTCTTTTTCTAGTTTCTTAAAGATGAAGTTTAGGTTATTGATTTTAGATCTTTCATCTTAAAAAAAAAATACTGGCATTTACAGTTTTAAATCTTCCTCTAACCACTGCTTTATTTGCATCAGATAAGTTTTGGCATGTTGGCGTTTTGTTTTCATTCATTTCAAAATTAAATTTACCCTTCTGATTTCTTCTTTGACCCAATGGATATTTAGGAATGTGTGCTTAAATTCCACTTATTTGTAAATTTCCCCAAATTTCCTTTGGTTATTGGTTTCTAATTTCATCCTCTTGTGGTTGGAGAATATGGTCTATTGTGGAGAATTTTCCATATGCACCTAATAAAAATGTATATTGTGCTGTTGAGTAGCATGTTCTCTTGTTCTATAGATATCTTTTAGGTCTAGTTGGTTTATAGTATTGTTCAGGTCTTCCATTTCCTTGCTGATCTTCTATTTATCCTATTTATTATTGAAAGTGAAATACTGAAGTCTGTTATTGTTGCTGTGTCTGTTTTTCCCATTTATACTGTGTTTTTACTTCATATATTTTGAGGTTCGGCTGCTAAGTACATATGGGTTTGTAGTAATTATGTCTTCCTAATGGACTGACACATTTACCACTATAAAATCTACTTCTTTGAATTAGCAGATATTTTTATCTTAAACTCTGCTTTGTCTGATGTTAGCTTAGTCACTCCAGCTCTCTTTTGGTTATTGTTTGCATGGTATATTCAGTTCTTTTAGGTGCAACTTATTTGTATCTGTAAATTTTGAAAGTCTTTTCTAAACAGCAGATGTTTGGATTATTTTAAACTATTATGCCAATTTCTACCTTTTGATAGAGTGTTTAATCCAATTATATTTACTGTAATTTATAATGAGATATGATTTCTGTGTGACATTTTTCTATTTGTGTTCTGTGTTTTGTGACTTCTTTATTCCTTTATTTTTCTATTTATGCCTTATTTTGTATTAAACAGATATTTTCTATGCCAATTTAAATCACTTGTTTCTTTTACTATATGTATATTTAAAAATTTGTTGCCATGGGCATCACAATTCTCATTTTGTGTTAAAACAATATAGTACAGATTAATACCAACTTAATTTTGATGGTATATAGAAACTTTGCTCTAATAATGCTTCATTTCTTCCTGCTCCTTTGTGTTATTATTATCAAACACATTGCATCTTTATACATTATAAGCTCTTCAACACATAATTATTACTTCGTGTAGCTGTCTTTTAAATAATAGAGAGAAATAGTTACAAACAAAAATACACTTAGTGGTTTTTTATGCTTACATATGTAGTTACCTTTACTGATACACTTTATTTCCTTATGTGGATCTGTATTACTATTTGGTATCCATTCATTTTTGCCCTAAGCACTCCTTTTAATATTTCTTGTAGGGCTAGTAACAAAATATCTGTGGTTTTTAAAAAATCTAGAGTGTTTTAATTTCTGCCGCATTTTTGAACAATAGTTAGGTATTTATAGAATTTTTGGTCGGCATTCCTTTTCTTTCAGCACTTTGAATGTGTACTCCCACTGCCTGCTAGGCTCCAGAGTTGCTGATAAAAAGTCAGCTGTTCATTTTATTGAAGGTTCTTTGAATGTGATGAGTGTTTTTCTCTTGCTGTTGTGTCTTTGGTTTTCAACATTTTGACTATGATATACTTAAGGATAGATCTCTTTGAATTTATCTTATTGGAGTTCACTGAGCTTCTTAGATGTGTAGATTAATGTTTTTCATAAAATTAGAAACTTTTAGACATTTTTTTCTTCAAACATTGTTTTGTTGTTTTCTCTTTATCCTCCCATTGTACACATCTTGGTTTGCTTGATAATGTCCGGTAGGTCTCTGAGGCACTGTTAACTTTTTTCCTCATATATTTTTTCCTGGTTCTTCAGATTGGATAATTCGATTGCTGCTGTTGCTGCTAAGTCGCATCAGTCGTGTCCGACTCTGTGCGACCCCATAGATGGCAGCCCAACAGGCTCCCCAGTCCCTAGGATTCTCCAGGCAAGAACACTGGAGTGGGTTGCCATTTCCTTCTCCAATGCATGAAAGTGAAAAGTGAAAGTGAAATCGCTCAGTCGTGTCCGACTCTGTGCAACCTCATAGACGGCAGCCTACCAGGCTCCTCCGTCCATGGGATTTTCCAGGCAAGAGTACTGGCATGGGGTGCCATTGCCTTCTCCAGGATAATTCGATTGACCTGTCTTCAAATTTGTTGATTCTTCCTTTTACTAGTCTTCCCAGTTTTGTATTGAGACCCTTCAGTAGATTTTTTATTTTAGTTATAATTTTCAACTCCAGAATTTCTATTAGCTTCTTTTAAATAATTCATATCTCTTTATTGATATTTTCTTTTTGGTGAGGGATTGTTCCCATAATTTTAACTTCTTTGGTTCTTTAGACATCATTCCTTTAGTTCTTTGAGCAGATTTGGTAGCTTATTTATAGTCTTTGTTTAGTAAGTCCAACTTCTGAACCTCTTCAGGTATAATTTCTGTTTATTGCTTTTTTACCCCTATGTATGGTCCATAGTTTCCTGTTTCTTTGCATGACTCCCATTTTGTTTAAAACTTGACTTTTAAAATAATGTGATAACTCTTGAAATTGGATCCTCTTCTCTCTAGGATTTGTTGTTATTGTTATTAGTTGTTGTTTCTTTGTTAACTGACTTTTGGGGATGAATTCCCTAAAATTTGTATTTCTTATTGTATGTTGCCACTCAAGTTTCTGTCTATCTGGCTTAGTGGTCAGTGGAAGTCAGTGTGGTTTTTTGTTTGTTTTTTAAATAAAGTCTCCATGAAATGTTGCAAGCCTTTGGTTAATTTTCAGAGTTCTGAAAAAGTTGATTTTGGCAGGTATTTCGTGTTTGCATGATTTTTATAGAAGAGTAGATTATTGGAGGTCTTTACTTCATCATTCCAGAAATGCTCCTTTTTGCATTATTCCCTATTCACTTTTACCAAGGCTGATGGGAAAATGTAGCCCTATGAGGATGTCTAGCTCTACTTGCCTCATATCATTTTTTCAGCAATGCTCTTGAAATCTGTGTGGCTGACCATCAGATTGTCTTCTTGTAAGCAGAGAATTTTATTTTTAATTCATTCTTGTATGACATTACTCAAGGGTACTAACTGTATATCATTAAAAGCAACATTAGACCCAGTGACTAAATCTTATTCCTCCAATCTGTTCCTCTTCTCACTAATATAAATATGTCTCCTCAAGTCTCCTGGGTCATCCTGTGTGTGCATACTAAGTTGTGTTAGTCACATCTCGCTCCATGTGACCCTATGGACTGTAGACCACCAGGCTCCTCTGTCCATGGATTCTCCAGGCAAGAATTCTAGAGTGGGTTGCCATGCCCTCCTCCAGAAGGTCTTCCTGACCCAGGGATTGAACCTGTGTCTCTTATGTCTCCTGCATTGGCACGCAGGTTCTTTACCACCAGTGCCACCTGGGAAGCCCCCTGAGCCACCTTACAAAGGTAAGAATAGAATCTAAATGTAGTTACTGTTTAGTTCAGTCATTCAGTTGTATCTGATTTAGTCTTTGTGACCCCATGGACTGCAGCTTGCCAAGCTTCCCTGTCCATCACCAACTCCCAGAGCTTGCTCACACTCATGTCCATCGAGTTGTTGATGCCATCCAACCATCTCACTCTCTGTCATCCCCTTTTCTTCCTGCCTTCAATCTTTCTCAGCATCAGGATGTTTTCTAATGAGTCAGTTCTTTGTATCATGTGGCCAAAGTATTGGAGTTTCAGCTTCAACATCATTTCTTCCAATGAATATTCAGGACTAATTTCCTTTAGGATTGACTGGTTTTATCTCCTTGCAGTCCAAGGCCTCTCAAGAGTTTTCTCTGACACCACATTTCAAAAGCATCAATACTTCAGTGCTCAGCTTTCTTTATAGTCCAACTCTCACATCCATACATGACTACTAGAAAAACAATATCTTTGACTAAGTGGATTACTTGTCAGCAGTTTTATTAAGTAAGTGCTTTACTTGCATTATCTTATTTAATGTTCACAATAAATTTATGTGGTCAGTAGTTTCTTTAGGCCAGTTTACATCAGAGGAAACTGAAGTTGAAAAGGTCAAGTAACTTTTCCAAGGTTATCCAGGTAGTAAGTAATAAAGCTGGTCCTCAAACCCAGGAAGTCTCATTGTAGAGATCACATGCACTGACTGCATTGTGCTGATTTTTACCTCAAAGAGGGCTTCCCTGGTGGCTCAAACAGTAAAGAATCTTTTTGCAATGTGGGAGACCTGGGTTTGATCCCTGGGTCAGGAAGATCCCTTGGAGAAGGAAATGGTAACCCACTCCAGTATTCTTACTTGGGAAATCTCATGGACAGAGGAACCTGGCGGACTACAGTCCATGGAGTCACAAAGAGTCAAACACAACTAAGTGACTAACACTTTCACTTTCTTTACCTCAAAGAAGTGTGAAGAAATAGGAGAGTATGGAATGCGAAGGTAGACATTTGACAGAGACTTTGGAGCACTGTAAATCTATATTCTTTTTCACTTTTGCAGATCTTTCCTTCAGTACTGTTGTCAGAAATTTTTGAAGCTGCTTTGTTAATTAATCTGACCAGTTATAGAGAGAAACATAGACATTCTGGGCATATGGACTAAATTATCACATGAAGTTATTTTAGAGATTTAAATGTAAAGGTGGAAGGGTGAGGAATTTGTAGACTTGGAATATTTCTATCGGATAGAATAGTTACAGTCATTTTTGGATAAAGAGAATTAAAATGCCAAGCATATACCTTTTACATAATGGATAATATGCTATATGAATGAGTGAGGAATGTTTTATAGGGATTTTATAGAGAATAGTTTAAATACTTAATTAAAAAATTAAGGTAATTATATTTTCTTGATTTTGTGACATAATGTTCTTAAAAAGGCAGTTTATTTTTCTCTAAGAAATTTATTATTTTCTTAGTGATGCTTACACTCACACATTTCTCAGCTTGGAGTTACAGTGCTAAATGCAGCTATATTTAAATTTTTGAGGAAAAATGCTACACTGTAGGAACCATATAAAAATTTTGTACAAATGATATTCTTTTAAAATAAATAAAGCTAATTTATGTAGTTGAGAAGTCATAAATTGAAATCTATTGTCCAAGCTCAAGAAAGTAAGAGACAATCATGCAAATTTCATTTCTAATTATATAATATGAATTATATATATTTAAACATACCAACAAATATATTTTCTTTATTAATGAGTGCATTGATACCATATAGTGGTATTTAATATTTCAAAGAGTGGCATTCTGAATTGAATTTTTTTCCTATTGATGTTCTTATTTTTCTTTTCACTTGAAGGAAAAATCACATTCATTTTATAGAGAGTTTCAGTTTTCCACAAATGAAGATATTAATAATATTTTCTTTAAGGCATCTGTTTTCAGTTGCCCAAGAAGCTTCTCAATAGCTAATGGAAAAGGACCAAAGAGTGAAAGAAATGTTCTGATATAGTTCTTCAGATTAGAGTCACTGGACATTCCACCTGTGGTAGCTGGTTTGTGGTTGACAATTGTACTCCTCGGTCTGGCCACTATGCAGAGCAGAGGAAAGCAGTCCTTATAGTCTTGCTGCATGTTGCTACATCTGTTTGGAAGTCTGGTGGGTGTGCATTTTTGTAAGCAATACACTCCAGCTTGTAAACTTAGGTACAAGTTGCTTAGTTGCTCTTCTTGTCATGTGTCCCCAGCCAATTGGCCTGGAAGTGGCTGGAAAGGCCTGTGAGAACTGCTGCTAACCTTAGAGCATGGGGCAGTGTAGCATGTCCCTCCATAAAAGGGAGATAGTATAAATCTGGCTACCAAGAAGCAACCTTGCACAGCTGCCTCCCATCAGAACCTCAGTCAGCTAATCCTTCTGCAAGATTATCTGTTAGAGACAGGCAGGTTATTGGATCAACATTTTCTGGCTTGCAGCCCTGCCAGGTGCTTCAAACTTTCCTTCACTTAGCCAGATTTAACCAGAGATTTTTTTCTTTTGGGTGTTCTACCAGCTGTTAAACTCTGGGGATATGGACTTTGGAACAATATAGCTTACTTCTTCTGCAGCCTGTCAGTTGCAGGTGTTTTTCTGCTGTGTGTTTCAAGCCATAACAATTGGTATTCAGAGACATGGGTCTGATTATGGGGTGTAGTTAGACCAGACTGAATTTGAATCTTGGCTTCAACACCTTCAAGCTCTCTGCCTAGTTTTCTCTTTTGTAAAGTGGGATAATATCTTTTTTATAGGTTGTAAAAAGGTTTTAGCTAGTTGATACAGAGAAAGAGTTTAACATATTATCTGGCAAATAAAAATCCAATTTGTTCTGGAAAGTTCTAACATGTTCTAGTGACTTGAGAAACAGTACTGTTTGGGATAACACAACATTTTATCAAAGCTGATGATTAATCAGAATTCTTCATTCCTGATGACATTAATTCTAATATAAATAAATTCCAGTTTTTGAAATTTTGTTTACTGTATCCTTTGTTCAAGCAATAACTGTCCTAGTCCATTTGGGCTGTTATAACAAAATATCATAGTCAGGGTAGCTCATAAATACCAGAAATTTATCTCTTACAGTTCTGGAGGCTGGAAGTCTGAGATACAGGTGGCAGCATGATCAAGTGAGGGTCCTTCTAGGTCACAGACATCTTGTTGTATTCTCACATGGTTAAAGGGGCCTTAGAGCTCTGGGAGGTCTGTTTTATAAGAGCTCTAACTCTGTTTATGTGGGCTCCATCCTCAAGACCTAATCACTTCCCAAAGATTCACCTCTTTAACACCATCCACATCCACATTAGGATTCTACCATGTGAATTTTGGGAGGAAATAAATATTCAGATCATGGCCATAACCATTTGGTAAATTTGTAACGTGTCTCTAGCTGAGGTGTTAGTAGACATACAAAAGAAGCAGAAGAAGACTTGTACTAGAAGAGATTTTAGTCTCTTTTTAGCTTTGTGTGAAAAGTCAGCTTACTTCTAGCATTCTTTTGGTCTTGAAATTTGGAGCAGTACTTTGATATTACACTGAACTTAAGGCATTATACTTCTCTTGGAGTTATAGTTATATATCAAACTTCCACTGAAGGTCTGCCATTCATCTTACAATATCTAAAATATGGGTCTATCACTATGGTTGATTCTTTATTGAAGAGCACTAGAGTACCTTCTAGGATATCAAAATATTTTCTGTTTCTAATGTGATATTCTGGATAGTTACAATCTATTAATTTTCCCTCTTCTCATATTTCTAAAGCCATAGCTGGATAATGGAATAATGGAATAATTATTGGCTAATCCATTATCCAATAATGGATTGAATAATGGAATATGACCAGACACTGAATTTTTTTAAAAGAGGGTTAGTGTGTGATACTAGAAAGAAAAAGGAATAACATCTTCAGATTTGTCTCTTTTCTGAGAAAGTGCTCAATTTTTATAAATGCTGACTTTCAGTTTTTTCATTTTGTTATAACTACAGTTTAGTTGGAAGGTGCTATGGCCTAAATGAGTATGTCCCCCCCTACCAAGTTTATACATTGAAATCCTAATGCCCACTGTGATGATTAGGATGTGGAGTCTTTTTTTAAACTGAAGTATAATTGATTTAAAATGTTGTGTTACTTACTGCTTTATAGCACAGTGACTCAGTTACATATATATATATATATATATATATATATATATATATACATTCTTTTTGAAAATATTCTTTCCCATTATGATTTATCATGCAATATTGAATATAGTTCCCTGTGCTGTACAGTAGGACCTTGTTGTTTATCCATCCTGTTTATAAAAGCTTACATCTGCTAATCACAACTTCAAGAGGTTATGAATTGGGTTAGTGTGCTTAAAAAAGAGAACCCACAAGCTACCTGGTCCCTTCTATTAGATGATGGCACAGAGAGAATACAGTAGTTTGTAACCCAGAAGAGAGCTTTCACCAGAACTTGACCACACAGGCACCTTGATCTTAGATGTCCATCTTCCAGAATTGTAAGAGATTTCTGTTGTTTATAAGCTACCCAATCTGTGCTATTTTGTTATAGTACCTCAAATGGACTAATGCAACAGCCAAGTTTTCAGTAATGAATTAACCAGGGGAGATTTACTGGAACAATGATGATTGTGCAAGAGTGCTTAGACACGTCCAACTCTTTGCGACTCCATGCTCTGTTGCCGGCCAGGCTCTCCTGTCCATGGGATTATCTAGGCTAGAATACTGGAGTGGATTGCCGTTTCCTCCTCCACGGGATCTTTCTGACTCAGGGATTGAACCCACCTCTCCTGCATCTCGTGCATTGGTAGGTGGATTCTTTACCACTGAGTCACTTGGGAAGTCCCAGCGATGATGGTTGAGTTTCTTAAACTATGATCAGAAAACATCAGACTTTTAAAGAAGTTATTAACTGACAGTGAGATTTTCTAGCCTGGTTTGAGTGTGGCCATCTAGATATGTCCACGTACAAATGCTCCACACTGTTTTTTGCTGTATAGACTGGTCTTGGAAGAGGAAAAGTCTGCAGTTATCTGTATGATTTTATACCTCAAATCTGAAATTGAGCAAATTATTGAATTGTCTATAGTATGCATGCAACCAAAGATTCTTATCTTGAAATGCCTAGATAATAATAGTAATTATCTGTGTTTATTTGAAAATTCCAATTTTTCAAAGTGTTCCCCACTTACCTTATTTATAAATTAACTTCATTTGATAATAGAAAAAAAGCATGAGAAATTGGGATACAAAGAGGTTAAGTGACTTCCTTTAGGCTGCACAGCACATCAGTGGAGAAGAACTCAAATCTAACTCTGGCTGAAGATTTAGCTTTCTTTGCATTATATAACACAGCTCAGAAAAGGATTATAGCCACTTCACGCACTGTGAGTTAAGCTTCATTTAGAGCATGACTGATTAACACATGCCTTTGTAGTAGACTTTTAAAACTTGAACTATTCACTTAATCAGTCTTTTGCTTGGCTGATGCAAAATTCACAACGGAGTTAGCTTGCTTGCCATGTGGAATATAATGGTGACAAATCACATTCCACGTTGTTAGGCTTTTCACAGTATACTTAAACTTTATTGGCTACATATCTGTCTTTGAGAAAGGGAAATGTGAACAATACAATGCAAAATGCAAAACATCTGTTAGATTTTCTTATCCCAAAACAAGCAATGTTCAGCGAGCATTTTAAGATAAAAAAAAAAAAACATTCTAGTAACAAGTTATGGAAGGCAGAAAACTAACAATTACATGAGTTAGCTTCTGAGGGTTGGTTGTTTTTGTGTACTTAAGCTTCTAGATGACCTTTGCATAAAGTGTATCCAAACTTAATCTAACTTGACTGTGGCTTTTAATACATGTACAAAGAAAAGTTTAGGCTAAAAATGAATGACTGTAACTTACAAATGGTATAATGGGGAAACACACAGAACCAACATACTGAAGTGTTTTCTATTATTTATACTAAACAGTTATAGAAATTATATAGATGTAGGATATAATGACTCTAAATTATATACTTTCTGTAATAGTCTTATTCAGTAACCTTTATCCTTCACTATGAATAGATCCTTTTCCAGAAGTGGGATGGCAGTAGGAAAGGAACCAAACCTTAAGATAGCCCTCAATTAGATGGTACTGGGTATAGCTGAGTAGCCCCCTTATTTTGAGGAAATATGCATTCTTATTCTTCTGTACTAAGAGAGGACGTTTGTGTACCTTACTTTCTCTAAGCCATCTTTCATCATTCTTAATAATGTGACTTATATTTTAAGTAATTAAATACCAGATTTACCCCCCTCGATTCCTTTTTATAGATGGATTATTAACAAATTGGTAGGATGTTTGGAGACCTCTGGGACATGGTAAGCAGCTATCATTCCCTATAAAATAGATAATAAGCACCTTATTGTAAAGCTTGAATTCTGTTTGACATATGCAATTGTGAAAGCACATTTATAAACATGCAAGAGGAAAAGAAAAATATTTTTTAGCTCTTTGCAGCCCTTTTGGAATTACACTGTTTTTCATATTCCTTGTATAAGGGAACCTGTAAATACTTATTCTAAAATAACTCCTAAAGATAAGTGAAATGTAGGTGTTTGAATTTTCAGGCCTACCTTATCGAAAAAGATGGCGGGAGAGTTGTTGACCAGTTTCAGCACAAGTTTTTCCTTTCTTTTTTTCTAATCATGAATTTATACTGCTCATAAATTTATCATACAAAATCAGAAGACTTATGTGTATGTTTTTAGCTAAATATTTTTCATATGGTGGATTATAGTTAGCAATTACCTAGGAAATTTGGGCTTTGCAGACAACTGAAATCATTGTAGGCCAAGATCAGAAACAAAACTAAAAGCACTCGGCTATTTAAATAAGCAAAAGAGTACATATTTGATTTAGCCTTAACTAACTTAAAATTCTGGAGTACTTTTACCTGATTTTCTTAGTAATCTTTGTGGAATCAAAATAAGCCTCTTCCTATTTATATTAAAGGCTTTGCTTAAAAATGATGAAAGAAAGAAGATTTTAAGAAAAATATTTTGCATATTCAGAAAGGAAAGTTTAAAGATAAAATAAAAAACATTATTGGCTCATAATAATTTTGTAGGAACAGCATGGTTATGTTTTCACTCAGTCAATGAGTAAAACCATTGAAGCCTGGGTTTAATAAGATAGGTATCTCAGCGATCAAATGATTGACAGAATCACTCTCTTTTCCTTATGTATCAGCCTTCAAAGTCCAATGGCTCTTGTATTTTTTTGTACTTTTAAAAAGGTACAAACATTGCTTGAAAACTGCTTTTACTGCCCATTGTGTCATGTCAATTTTAAGTCAAGGCATTATTTGTACCATTAATTATACCATTTGGAACATGTTTATTTTTGTTCAGTCTCTAAGTTGTGTCTAACTCTTTGTGACCTCATGGACTGAAGCACATGAGGCTTCCCTGTCTTTAGGTATCTCCTGGAGTTTGCTCAAACTCATGTCCATTGAGTCGGTGATGCTATCCAACCATCTTATCCTCTGTCAGCTCTTTCTCCTCCTGCCTTTAATCTTTCCCAGCATCACGGTCTTTTCCAATGTGTTGGCTGTTCGCATCAGGTGGCCAAAGTATTGGAGCTTCAGCTTTAGCATCAGTCCTTCCAATGAATCCTAAAGGAGCTCAACCCTGAATATTCATTGGAAGGAACATGTTAAGGATCTATAAAAAATGTAAAATAACCTGAAGACAGTAGTTGTTATCAGCATTAATAAAGATTGATGATAATTTTTTACCAGTATTATTTAACCTAAATTCTCAGAAAACCTAGGGATAAGTGACAGAGGAAAGAGTTGTCATTGTGAGTGGACTATAACAAGATCGTTGTTAAAGAAACATCTAACAAACCATATGAGGAAGAGGAGCAGGCTGTCACTGCTCTGAAGATAATTATTCTGTGCCAAAAACTTTTCTAGAGGAGCTTTTGTTGTTTTTGTTGCTTGTTTCTGGGTTTATAAAATTGGAATAAAAGAGATCTTAGTTTCAGTCAGCTCTGCCAGCTGTGTGGTCACGGACAATATATCATTGAAACTCTCTGGGCTTTGACTTTCTCATCTATAAGATTTTGAGATTAGGATTGGAACTCTACAGCCTTTTCCAGCTTTAAAATTCTAGGATTCCAGAAAATAGAAAGAAGAGAAAAACACATAGGGACTATAATCGGGTTTTGAGCGACTCTTCAAAACCCCTCCCCTGAAATATCCATTTTGGACGTAGTGATCTTTAGGTTTTCATGGCCCTATACATAATAAATATGTGTGTAAGGAGGAGGGAACATCTACCGAGCACTTGTAAATGTTAAATGTCACTTTCTCCAGGAAGTTTTTCCTAAATACCCACCCTCCTTCACACCTTTTAAAATGGGTATTCATTCCCACCTTTACGTTTCATCTGCATCTTCTGCTTGCTTCTATTATTATTGCATTGTACTCACTTAAATGCCTGTTATTGCTACCAGGTTGTTAGTTCCTTTGATATAGAATTGTGTTTTAGTGTCTTACTCATCTTTTAATCACAATTTCTCACACAGACCCTCACATATTAAAGGCATTTAGTAATAAAAATCTTTGGAATAAATATTCACTGTTTTATATATGCTATCTCACTGAACCTACATAATATAACCCTATCTCTAAGAAGATGAGCTCAAAGTGGAAACATAAATGTCATACTGCTAATAAATGATAAAGCAAAGATTCTACTTTGGAACTCTCCGACTCCAAATGTGAGTCTTCTCTGCTTGATCAAGCTGCCTTCCATGCAGAGTAATGAGAAGGCCGGTAGAACAGAATTTGGTTCACAGCTTGGAGAGGATAATCTGGTCAAATTTCACATTGTTGGACAATGTACATATTTCTTTTGTCTTTCGGTATGGCTGATGTACCTGTTTTCACTAAGGAAACAGGGTTGGCTTGGATGCTTATTTTGTGTTTTTAAAGTTTGGGTACTACTGATCTTTGCATTTAAGAAAAAATTGACTTAGCCATCCATAGTTGGGGTTGTTGGAGACCAAGAGGAAAGCAGAATTCACTTGCTTCTCTTCTCAGTCTGTGCTCCACGATAGATTCCACATCCTCTATTCTCCTTTCACTTTCACTTATTTCACTACCTGTTTTGTTATGTTCATAGGCTATCAGCATTCCCAGAGAGAGTCACAATATCCCTCTCCCTGACTCTACCACAAATCCTTGCTGGATCTCATTGCTGCTTTTGATACTTTCATTCCTGTCACATTGATTCCTTGTTGCATTCCCTACAACACCTATTGCAAATTTTTTGTACTTTTTCTATCTTCATTATTCCACTTCATTTTCCTTCATCCCTTTATCTTCAATTTTGTTGATTTAGATTTGCAATTATTATATAATGGGATGACAGAGGATGAGATGGTTGGGTGGCATCACCAAATCAATGGACATGAGTTTGAGCAAACTCCAGCAGATAGTGAAGGACCTGGCATGCTACAGTCCATGGAGTCACAAAGAGTCATACACGACTGACCAGCTGAACAACAGCATATACTGGGAATTTGAGCTTTGCTATTCTTCACCTTAATCTTTCACTTTTCCATTTTTTAACTCTGTGTCACTGGTCACTAGCCTACCTTCTTCCTCTTCTCTTCTGAAGTGTGACATTTCCCAAGGCTCTGTCTTCCACTGTCCTCTCTCTCTCTCTTTTACTCGTTACTTACCTACTTTATATGTAGTAATTTGCATCTGTTAATCCTATATCCCTAATGTGTCCCTCCCCCCGTGTTGGCTGTTGGATTGTCATAAGTTCCATTGTCTCCTCCTGACTTACTCTTTTGTGATCCTGTGTGTCCTGTGGCTTAAACTATCATCTCCAAAGCCACGACTTTCAAATCTACATCTAGCTCTGATCTCTCAAGTCAATTTCATCCTTATCTTTGAAATTGCTATTTGGAAATCTTCACCTAGCTGTATTTTACTCAATTCAGACTCAGCATGTCTTTATCCTGATCCTAAATCATCTTTCCCTCACTTTCTTATTTCTGATAATGAGAGTTCTTTCTCCTTTTTTTGAGATTGTTCTCCTAGAGCGTAGTTATGATCATGTCATTCCCATTGCTAATTCTGTATTTAACCTTCCTAAGCCTCAGTTTCCTCATCTGAGTGTGTTATGAGTCTTTGGATTGTGGTGATGAAAGTATACACTCATATGAAATGGGCCAAACTTGTCACCTGATTTATGGAAGGCATTCTATGTTGGACTTTCCCTTATTTAAACACTGTCTTGGCTTTGTATTGTTTAAGAAATAGAGCTAGTGCTTCTCAGCCTGACATGCAAACTTTTATCAAAGTATCCACTGAAAATGCTCCACTTTTTCTAACTTTTGCTTATATATATTTTTTTAATTTGAAAGTTGGCCCTTTATAATTTATACCAGTTAAAATCCTAACCCAGTATAATTACTTTCTCTTCCACAAAAGGCTCCCTAATGCTCACATTTATATGTCAACTCCTCTTTTCATTCTCAACCCTTTTCCCACAATTTACAAATTCTGTCTTGAATTATACTTATAGGTAAAGATGACATTTTTCTGTTAGAATTTTACATTCATTGTGAGGGTTAGTCTTATTTTTAACTGTTTTTTATAACCTTCACAGTGATAATAGAGGGCCTTCTCCATAACAGACCCTCAAAATATTTTTTGAATAACTTTTGATAGATCATCAGTGTGTTTTGTTTGTACATTCAGATTCCCAGATGCTTCAGTGAGAAGAGCTGATTGTGAAATATGATAGAGTCATGGGTCATGACATTGCACAAGTATGCTAAAACTATATTTGATTAGATTGTGCAGTAGCCTGATAGCAAAAGCATATATGGTTTGTTCACTTTATGTGATATTAGGAGAATGGGAACAGGCCTAGACTAAACATTTTCATAATCTTTCATCGACCTTCCTGGAGATAGAATGCTCAGTCTTTCCCATCTCTAATTATTGTAATTTTGGACTTAGAACATGTGTGTTATATGGAAATCTCCCTTGCCTGTCCTACTTCCCCATGCCTTGCTGGCAAGCAGTGTAGGTAGTTGTTGAGGTTCCTTTTTGCAAAAGCTATAGTTAAACTCAAATCCATTTTGTAGAGAATTCATAGATCTACCCAGTCAAAGTAAAGGGGAAATCAAAACAAGTAACATATCTTATTCATGAAAACAAATTTTAACAACCAATAAAACCCGTAATATAGCACCATCACTATTAAAGACAAGAAGAGGAGGGTGTGGAGGCAGGGATGTGAAACATGAAGAGATGAAGAAAACGCTCTTCCAGAAGAACTCTCTACACTGTTTATTGTTTCTCAGCTCTTAATCTGCTTTTCCCTGGGTATATCTGGCCTTGAGTCCTAGAGCCTTTTTACAAAATCGACGTCTTTGTGGTTAGGATGAGACTTTGCTATAATGGGAACAGTGTTGGCTTCGGCATCAGAGGGACTAGGTGCAAGTTCTGGCTCCAGTGTCACTGTGTGACCTCACTTCACAGCTCTGGTGCCTTAGTTTCTGTCTGTAAAGGGAAGCTGTTAGTACCTGCTTCCTGTAATTGTGATGAGGCTTGAGAATAATACTGTAATATTGTAAAAACTTCCAAATTATACAGTGTTTTGTGAATAATCACTCAATGAAGGAGCTATGTTGACTTACTCCTGAAACCAGAACAATGTTTAAAGCTTTTAATTCTCACCTCAAGGTGAGAATTTTTTTCCCATGGGTTCAAAAGTACATAAGTATATGATTACAAGTGGAAAAATATGGGACAAAAATAAGGTATCGGCAGTTTTTCCATTTTCATTTGTGTGTGAATTTGTCATATAAATTCAGAGACATAAAGCATTAATGAAAGTCAAAATGCTTTAGTGAACAAGTTTCAGCAGTTTAACTTGATAACAATTAAACCTGTTAAATTTTTCTGAACAATGACAGCATTTGGGTGTTTTTTAAAAAACAAGTACATTTCTTATTGACTGCAAAAGTCAATAGAGTTCCTCTATTTGGAGCTCTTTTCTATTTTTGTCATTCTGCAAGTCCTAACTTTAAATATACTCACTTCAAAGAGAGGCTTTTTTTGATCATTGTATTAGTTTTCTTTCTTTCTTTTTTAATTAGTTTTCTAGGACTGCTATGGGCTTCCTTGGTGGCTTCTACAATAAAGAATCTGCCTGTTACACAGGAAACCCAGGTTTGATCCCTGAGTCAGGAAGATCCCCTGGAGAAGGAAATGGCTACCCACTCCAGCATTATTTTTTTTGTAATTTATTTATTTTTAATTGAAGATAATTGATGTACAATATTGGTTTGCTTTCTGCCATACATCAACATGAATTAGCCATAGGTGTACATGTGTCCCCTCCCTCTTGAACCTCCCTCCCACCCTTTTCCACCCATCTAGGTTGTTACAGAGCCCCAGTTTGAGTTCCCTGAGTCATGCAGCAAATTTCCGCTGGCTATCTATTTTATGTATGGTAGTGTATATGCTTCTTTGCTACTCTCTCCATTCATCTCACCTTCTTCTTCCTCCCCACAGTGCGTCCATTAGTCTATTCTCTATGTCTGCATCTCAATTGCTGCCCTGCAAATAGGCTCATTAGTAGCATCTTTCTAGATTCCATATATGTGCATAAATATACAATGTTTGTTTTTATTTTTCTGACTTCACTCTGTATAATAGACTCTAGTTTATCCACCTCATTAGAACTAACTCAAATGCATTCCTTTTAATGGATGAGTAGTATTCCACTGTATATATGTACCACAGCCTCTTTATCCATTCATCTGTTGATGGACATCTGGGCTGCTTCCATGTCCTAGCTTTGTAAATAGTGCTACAAAGAACATTGGCCCTCCAGAGGAGCCTGGAAGGCTATGGCCCATGGGGTCACAAAAAGTAAGACATGACTGAGCAATTAACACTTACTTATCTAGGACTGCCAAAACAAAGTACCCCAGGTTGGGTGACTTAACAGAAATTTATTTTCTCATAGTTCTAATAGCTGGAAGTTTGAGAGCATGGGATGAGCAGAGTTGGTTTCTTTTGGAGTCATCTTTCCTTGGCTTACAGAAGGCTATCTTCTTCAGATATCTTCACAACCTCATCTCGCTTTGACTGATTGTGTCCTAATCTCTCTTCTTACAAGGACATCAATCATACTGGATTAGTTCCCCACTCATATGACCTAATTTTACCTTAGTGGCCTCTTTAAAGGCCCTGTGTCCAAATGCAGTCACATTTGGAAGTATTGGGGGTTAGAATTCCAACATATGAATTTTGAGGAAGACACAGTTTAGCCCATAACAACCACCTTATCAAAAGTACTTCCCCCATTTTTATTCCTTTTGTGTGCTTATTTGAAATTATTTTATTTGTTTACTCTTTTTGACTGACTGTTTCGTTTGAATATAATTGTTGTAAAGACAGGATTAGATACTATTACTTTTGTATCCTCAGTCTCTGGCATAATGCCTTGCACCTGGTAAGTAGCTGGTTTCATCACTTACCTTGTAACTTTGTGCAAATAATTTAACCCCTTTGTGCCTCAGTTTACTTAGGTGGAGGTGGAAGTGGTGGTGGTTTAGTTGCTAAGCCATGTCTGAATCTTTTGCGACCCCATAGACTTTAGCCCACCAGGCTCCTCGGTCCGTAGGATTTCCCATGAAAGAATGCTGGAGTGGGTTGCTGTTTCCTCCTCGAGGGGATCTTTCCAACACAGGGATTGAACCCGTATCTCCTGCTTGGCAGGTGGATTCTTTACCACTGAGCCACCTGGGAAGTCCACTTAGGTGGAGATCTTATGCATTATCTACTTCCTATTATGTTATCATTTTTCAGTGCTTAGAACAGTATCTGACACATAGAAAATGCTCAATAAATGTTAGCAATTATTCTTACTTTTTCCACACATTTATTGAAAAACAGAATGAATGAATCAAATGCCTTTTGAAAAACTTAGATATTTCTGAATGATTTCCACATGGCAGTCGACAAAGCAGCTTTTTTCCCAAGGCAGATTTGTTTTTTTTTTTTCAGTTCAGAATGTGTTATACTTCACTGACCATAGTAACTACCATAAAACCCTTTTGGTGCTGGAAGATTGTGATTCTAACTGCACTTTCAATGATTTCTGCACAGTCACTCTGACTATGTCTTGGGTCTCTTTGGTGGGTGTGTCATTGTATACTTGCCTTGAATGATGGTTTTTGCATGTCTGTAGTTTTTATTCAGAGTTAACTAGAAGTGGGAAAACAAGAATGTTGTACAAAATTAATGACTCTAGATTCCAGGAGAACTAGAGATCAAAAGCATAGTTCCAATGGAAGGAGACATGAATTCGTGAAAGTTGAGTTGCAGAGAGCTGTTGAGCAAGGAACTAAAGGAACAGGAGCTTGGCCTAGCTGGGCCTGAGAGCTCAGAGAGGGCAAGATAAGAACCACTTCTTTAGATGTCTAGCTTGTTCTAGGAGAGACACAGCTGGAAGCTCAAAGAGCTTATGTGATTCTTGATTGAACTTAGACCAAGAATGCCTATACACATCCATGCCAGGATAGATGTATCCAGACTGAGAGATCTCAAATGATCTAATCAGTTCAGAGATGCTCTGTAATTTACTAGTTTTTAGGGCTCTATAATTCTCAATTTATATAATCCATAGAGGGTCTCCTGTCAATCTTTATTCTTATAAGAAAATAAATGAATCTTTTCACAGATTTTCCTGAAAGTGTGCTAAAATATGCTGTCTATACAAGCATTCAAAAAGTAATAAATTAATAATAATGGTTAATATATAGAGCATTTACAATGTGTTAGGCACTGTGGTAAGCACTTTAGATATATTATCAGATGTAAGTATCACATATTATGAGTTAGGTAATATGTCATTCCAATTTAAAGAAAAAGAAATTGAAGCTCAGAGAAATTAAACTGGTCAAGGTTGCACAGTTTATAAGTAGCAGAAAAAATCAGGTCTATTTGCTTACAAACCTCTGTACTCTATTTACCTTCCAAGTAGCATTTATTGTTTATATTCCCAAATGGCATTTATTGTGTATATGCTAAATGGTATATAAAAGTTATAGCCTTTAATCTTGGTAACATTTTTTGAGTGTGTGGTAGATATTATAATTCCTAATTTTCCAATGTGAATTCTGAGGCTTAGAGAGATTTGCCTAAAGGTTTCACTTTGGGAGATAGGATCATAAGCAAGAATGTCAGGCTTTCGAGTGAAAGAAGAATGACAAGAACTATCATACTTTTAACTAATGTATTTAAAAAAAAACATATTTTCAGTCCAGATGTAGTTAAACACACACACACACTAAACACAGTTCAGTTACCATAAATAGAAGGGGGAGGGGGTCTTTGGATTAAGTGGTAGTAAATATCGTGTAGTTTTATTTAGTGTGAAGCATAGAGGCTTCCACATAGGAATGCTTCCAACCCTGATATAGCACATGTGCCTCCGAAGCCAGTTCTTTCTCAACAACACCTTTTTCATAAGAATAAGGTGGCAAAAAAAAAAAAGAAGCATGCATATGTAAAACAGAGATTTGGCAAATGAACTGTCCAGTTCTTGACATCCCTGCAAATTCACCCTCATTAAAAATAGAAGATGAGACATGTAGCTTTCCCCTTCATTTCTCCTAGGATAAATCTCTGAATTCCCATGTTGAATAGAAAATGCTAAAATATCACCATCTCTATGAATCACTACCTTATCCCAATAACCCTGAAATCCAACCTCAAAATTATATAGTTATGGGCCCACTACCGGAGTGTTTCTTTTAACACATGACAGTATCCATCCACACTAACACTGCATGTTCATTCTCTCCAGAGATTGTAAATAACATTATACAATATATGTGGCTTTTTTCCTTCTCTTTCTTTTTTTAGTAACTGCATAAATAGACAAAAAGCTTTGGGAAAAAATATCTGCTTTCTTCCCCCTTCGTGAAATCTTTAGTCTGATTATTATACCCAAGATAAGCAAAACCCAAGTGTGTTTGCTCTTAATTAAAGCTCTTTTCATTGTGTACCCAGAGGCACCACTCAAGAGTGTGCAAACCAGATGAGATGAATAGTAAGCATTCTGATTTATTCACCAAAAGATTATCTATGCATTTTTGTTTTGAGAAATTGATGTTGGGAACTTAAACAAGAATCCTTAACACTTAGGAGAAAAGTAAGTTTGTATGTCAGTCATTCTCATGCATTTGGTTTCCACAGTGAGGGCTTTACAAAGAAACTACCATGTGGACTGGGAGTGAGGGAAGGAATAGGAGAGTGTTCCCGTCTACCAAGAAGCAAAGGTATGACTCTTGTCTCTGAAGTTCCTTAGCACTTTCTCAGTTCTCCTGGTTTTGTTATCAAAACACATGGTTTATGTTCTGAAGAGATTATAAATTCCTAGTTATTTGTTTGTAGTTTGAATAAATGAGAATAGAAAGTTGATCATATCCACTCCAGAAAATAGGACACCTCAGCAGGATCTCATAAAACTCTAAAGAAAAGTTTCATTTTGCTTTTTTAGATATGGAAACAAATGGAGGAGGAAAAGCTACTTGTCTAGAGTTAGTTTCAAGAACAATCAGTATAACACACATAAGCAGATCATCAAGCATCAGGCTCTAGATTCTGTAGTCTAGCCTGCTCTCCTTCTATTTTATAACCTGTCTGTTTGACTTTGGGTTTTTAACTTTCTGATTCTTAGTTTTCTTACCTAGATGAATGCAGTGCAATGTTTGTTGTTGTTTGTTGTTCAGTCACTCAGTCATGTCCAACTCTTTTTGACCCCATAGACCACAGCACACCAGGCTTCCCTGTCCTACACTGTCTCCTGGAGTTTGCTCAAACTCATGTCCTTTCAGTCAGTGATGCCATCCAAACATTTCATTCTCTGTCGCCCTCTTCTCCTTTTGCCCTCAATCTTTCCCAGCATCAGGGTCTTTTTCAATGAGTTGGTTCTTCACCTCAGGTGGCCAAAGTATCAGAGATTCAGCTTCAGCATCAGTCCTTCCAGTGAATATTCAGGGTTGATTTCCTTTATGATTGACTGGCTTGATCTCTAGCCATTGTGTAAAGCTCTTCATATATTATTCATTTTAATCTTGACAGTAATACCATGAAAGAGAAATTATTCCCTATTATACAGATGAAGAAATCAAGGTTTAGAGAGGCAAAATACTTTATCCAATTTGATATAACTAGTAGAAGAGTTATTAATAGTATCAGACTCACGGCATTCTGATTCCAGTGCCCAAGCGTTTAACCCCAAATGGTTGTATTGATACACTAAGATAATGGCTACATAATAAGGGATTAACAAATGATTTATTAATTCAACAAAGGTTTATGAATGCTTCTATTTTTTTGTCATGTACTATTCTATGCATTTATGTTATAGCAATTAACTATAAAGACAAAGTCCATGGACTTATAAAACTTACATTACTATGAGGAAAACATAATAAAAAATTAATATTCCTGGTAGTGATGACTCTTATGAAGAAAAATGAGGGAAGGTAAGAAATAGAGAGTGATGAAGATGGGATGACTATTTCACAATTTCTCTGCTAAGGTAACATTTGAACAGACACTTGAATAAAATGAGGGAGCAAGGTATATAGAATTAACTGGGAAGAATGTTTCAAGCAGAGAGTAAAGCTAGTATAAAGCCTGGAAGTAGTCAGGAAACACTATAGAGTTCTGTCTGGCTAGAGTGGAGTGAGCTAGAAGAAACACACTGGGAGATGAAATCAGAAATAGGGGCAACATGATGAAAGGCTTTGTAGACTATAGTAAGAACTTTGGACTTGATTCTGAATGAAATGGGAAGCAATTATAGGATGTTTAAGCAAAAGAGTGATACTGTCTGGTGTAAATTTTAAAGTAAGGCTGCTTATTGGATTGTAGGGTAAATTATTAAATTGAAGCCAGATTGAAAGTGGAGTTAATAAGACTTGCCTATGGATTAGATGTGGCCAAGAGTGGTGTGAGAGAATGTCAAAGAAGTTTTTGATCTGAGCAGCTGAAAAAATGGGGTTGCTACTTACAGAGTTAATGGAAGGGTGGAGGCAGAGAGAGGGTAGAAATAGGAAAATAGGAATTCAGATTGGGAAATGTTATTTGTGAGATACCTCTTAGGCAGTCAAACAGAGGTGTTCAATGGGTTATACAAATCTGAAATTCAAGGAAGAGATTGGAGTTTGAGATATACATTTAAGAGCTGTTAGTTTCTACATGTTACTTAAAGTGCAGAAATGGATAAGATCACTAGAGAAGGGGGCTAGCTAAAAGACAGAGATATGAGCCCTAGGGCACTGTTAAAGGTATGGAAGATTAATCAGAACCAGTAGACAAGATCGAAATAGAGAGCTGAAAGAATTGAGAGAGTAGAAGGAAAACTGAGAGAGTGCTGTTGTGGTTGCCAAGTGAAGAAAATGATTCAAAAAGGGAGAAATGGTCGACTGAGTCAAATGCTGATTAAAGGACAAGTAAGATGAGCACTGGATTTGATAACGAGGAGGTCCCTGGTGATCTTGACAAAAGTGACTTTCAAACAGGGGCTGGAAGCAAAACAGCTTAGTATTGTGGCCTCAGGAGAGAATGGGAGGAGAGGAAGTATGGACAATATGTACAAACAGGATTTTTTCTTGGGGGGGGAGCTGCATTGGATTTTCGTTGTGGTGCAGGCTTCTCTTCTTGCATCACCCGGGCTCTCTAGTTGTAGTGCAAAGGTTTAGTTGCCCTGTAGCGTATGGGATCTTAGTTCCCTGCCCAGGGATTGAACCCACATTCCCTGCATTGGAAGGTGGATTCTTAATCACTGGACCACCAGGGAAGTCCCTCTAAACAGGATTTTGAAGATTTTTGTTCTAATGGGGAGCATAAAGATTGAGTGATAGTTAAGTGGTAAATGTAGTTCACAAGAGAGTTATTTTTTTAAATGAAGTGTGTATGACAGACTTGATGTTTATGGTATCACTTCTGTAGAGGGAGCAATGGATGATCAGGAACGAGAGGGAGCAGTTACTATTGCTATTTTACTGATTTATCATTCTTGCTACTAATTACTATTGGTACTGTACAATGGGAACTGATATTTAAAATTCATATTCAAAAGCTCTATAAATGTCTCAATTATACTAATAACAGATATTTGTTGTTTGCTGTATGACTGAGACTCTTTCAAACATTCTAATTGTCATTTCCTTATTTATTCCTCTCAGTGCCAGTATAATCATCCCCATTTAACAGGTGAAAACCAGTTTAGCAGAGTTAAGAATTTCCCCACAGTCACACAGTCAGGGTTCAAGCCCAAACCCAGGTTTGACTGCCCTCAGAGTAGGTTGCTAATCTCTTCTAAAGTGCTTCTGGTCAGTTACTCACTATGCTTTACTCAGGACAAATATTAGATTCTCTGTGGAAATTTCAGCAAAATTGTTTATTCTAAACCAGGAATTTTATATTTAGTGAGGCATGGTCTTTATGAAGATTTCCCACTCTATAAATTTTACTTTCCATTTAAATGTAACTATAAATTTGAAATCTCTGTGAGTGCTTCTGGACACCATGTAAATAAAAGGGTCGTTTTAGGACAGGAAGACAAATGGTCACCTATTATTATTGGTGTCTTTAAGGCCAATGTGTGGGGGAATATTAAAGGATCTCTTAAGTTTTGTGGCCTTGGGCAGAATATTTAGTATTAATTAGTCCCATTTTTTCTTATTAGTAAAATGGAGACAAAAGGTATACTTTGCAGGTTTATGGCAAAAATTGTATACACACAAGGGATAATATGTGTCAGTTACTTAGCATAGTGCATGGCCCAGAGTAAGTAAGCACTTAATAATGGTCACTATTGTTTTTCTCCTCTCAGTAGCTTGGAAAAGGCAATTTTTCATTTCTAATTGAATTACAGAGAGATTTGAAATTTACAGGGACAAGGGAATTTGCTTAATTAGAAGAGAATATTAGGGGGATTGAGTAGGAAACTATATTTAGAATGAATGCTGAGTTCCAAAGAGACTGTCCATGCTCCAGTTCTACCCAACTCAGTTTCAGCTGGGCACCACATGAAACATGTCCTTTTCGTTACAAGGGTAACTCACCTAGACAGCTGGTTCAGTTTATGTTATGAAATCAACATCTTCATGAAGCAAGCATTTTGAATTGTGCTATGTTGTCAATTACCTAGTTCCAGTGTTGTTTAAAGTTCCTGTAGCAGTAGAATTTCTTCTTATGAATAAATTTTTACATGGAATTACAAAATGATTTTCATTAGTCTCCCCTGCTCACCTCAGATGGTCCCTCTGGCACAGCAATGGAACTTTAGGATTCTGTGAGATCTAGTTTGAAAACCACTGACCAAAATTATTTGGGTACTAAAAAGTGATAGTTGCTCAGTTGTGTCCAGCTCTTTGTGACCCTATGGACTGTAGCCTGCCAGGCTCCTCTGTCCATGGAATTCTCTAGGCAAGAATACTGGAGTGGGTTGCCATTTCCTTCTCCAATCTGGGTACTAAGATTATCAATAAATATGTTTTTCAATAATATTATCAATCAAAAACTATGTTAGTGGCACTGTGCTGAGTGGTGAGAGGGAGGATATGATGAGTAAATCAGACCCAAATTCAAATTAGGTAGGCTTTAACTATAGGGAAATTTATTGTACCAGGTGACTATAAGTCCAGAAACTAGAATGGCTATGGAAGATAGTATAATGGCTCCCTCAAAGTGTCTGTGTACTATTTCCCCAAACCTGTGAAATGTTATGTTATAATGCAAAGGGGAATTAAGGTTGCTAATTAGCTGACCTTGTATAGGGAGATTTGGAGAAGGCAATGGCACCCCACTCCAGTACTCTTGCCTGGAAAATCCCATGGACGGAGGAGCCTGGTAGGCTACAGTCCATGGGGTCGCTAAGAGTCGGACATGACTGAGAGACTTCACTTTCACTTTTCCCTTTCATGCACTGGAGAAGGAAACGGCAACCCACTCCAGTATTCTTGCCTGGAGAATCCCAGGGATGGTGGAGCCTGGTGGGCTGCCGTCTGTGGAGTCGCACAGAGTCGGACACGACTGAAGCGACTTAGCAGCAACAGCAGCAGCAGTATAGGGAGATTATGCTGTGCTTTTTTGCTTGAGTCTAGTGTAATCATCAGAATCTTTAGAAGTGGAAGATGAGGCAGCAAAGAGTTAAAGAAGGAGACATGAGGATGGAACAAAAGTTAGAATGATAATGTGAGAAGGGCTTGGTCTACCTGCACTGGCTTGAAGACAGAAGAAGGCCTCAAACTGACTTTTATAGCCTTTGTTTTTCATTCTGTATGGTTTAAAATTCTGGCAATTTCCACTATAAGCAAAGGTTCTGATGGGCAGAGGTTGAGTAGATTCATTCAGTGGTTTATGGATTCATTCAGGCTCAAAGTCATGATGATTAGAGGGCAAAATGGTATATTCTCAGATTGATTAGGGCCTTTGGGATCTCTGGAATACATAATTCAGAGATTTGATTTTCTTGAGTTACTTGAGACCAATGATAGTGTCTAAGTCTTAATCCTTTCAAGCAGGATATCTACTATTGGTAAGAAACCTTTGTGTGGATTAGAAAAATGTGTCCGAACTACTGAGTGATGCAAGCCCCATGCTAGGGCACAAAGCTTGTTGAGCAGAGTTCAGGCTGGATTTCAGTCCCTAGTCAGTTTTGGGTGGGCATCTTTGCGTAGTGAGCAACCTGCAGAATCATACAGGATAGCTGCCTGGCATTTAGAGACAGGACACAAAATTGATCATGATTCACAGATTTTGACAAATCTCAGTGCATGAAGAAGTACCAAGCTTATCAACAGAAAGTGTTTTGATTAGTTAAATTAATGAAAACAGACTTATTTTTGGAATCCTTATTTTCTTTGAAGTGAAAGTGTTAGTGGCTCAGTTGTGTTCGACTCTTTGCAACCTCATGGACTGTAACCCGCTAAGCCCCTCTGTCCATGGAATTCTCCAGGTAAGAAGACTGGAGTAGTTGCCATTCCCTTCTCCAGGGGATCTTTCCAACCCAGGGATCAAGCCTGGGTCTCCTGCATTACAGGAAGATTCTTTACAGATTCTTTATTTTCTTTAGTACTGACCAATTTTAGATGCAACATTACTGTTTCCTGGGAAGCATTGCTTTTTTCCTCCTATTGCTATGTAAAATTGATATTTTATTTCAAATTGTTCTTGTTTTATTTCAACTTGTTCAGGTTTCTTTATAAAAGGGGTATGCAAGAAAGTTTTAATTTCATTTTTACAAACTAACATCTTAATACTTGTTATGAGGCTAGGTTTTGGTTTTTCTTATGCCTGGACAGCCTTAATTTGGGGTAGGTGGGAAGACAAGGAGAATTTATGTGTGGGAGTGGGAGGACAAGTTGAATTTACGGTCAATTTGGAGCAAATATTTATGTAGACTCAGTATTAGGATAAGTGGCTGGAGGAGTTTGTGAAAAATAGAAATCTCCAAAAGAAGTATCTAAACAGATTATAGCATATAATGCTCAGTTTCAAATATCGTTACTGTTTCTTGCCACCATAGAAATTTGAAGATGCTCTCTTTAGATGAAGAGTTATTATTACCTCTGCCTGGTATTTTGTTTTGTATTTTTTTCTTTGCCTCCTTCCTTTGTTTACTGTTGGTTCACTGATACCATACATTAGATTGGCAGAATTTATCTTGTTACTGGAAGTCTGTACCCTTTGAGCAACAACTCCCCATTTCCCCTTACTACCACCCCATGACAACCATGTCCTCAGGGTCTGTCCATGTGGGAGTCACAAATGGCAGATTTTCCTTTTCTTATGACTGAATAATATTCAAGTGGGTGTTTACTATATTTTCTTTACCTACTCATCTGTGATGGACACTTAAGTTGTTTCCATGTCTTGGCTATTGTGAATAATGCTTCAATGAATGAGGGGGTGTAAATATCTCTTCAATATATTGATTTCATTTCTTTCAGCTATAGACCCGTAAGTTTGATTCCTGGATCAAATGAGAGTTCCATTTTTAAATTTTTGTCTAACTAGAAAAACATAATCTGACCAGAATCTGTCAGGTGTGTAGTCCCCAAGTCACACAATCCAGCCCAGCGGTTAAATATTCCTTGCTTGTATTCTCTCTTCTAGGCAGTATGCTAAGAGCTAGAAGTACAGAATTCATCAAAAAGACCAAAACAAGCAAAGAGGAAGCTGCAGTATGGTATTTGTTGCTCTTATTATAGTGTCTGCAATAGTATAGGAGTGGAGTACCAAGCCCAGTCTTAGGGAATTGGGAAGCCCTCTTTGAGGAAGTGAAGCAGTAGTACTTAGTCAGGTAAAGATGTTCCGACCCCAGAAGCACGAGGGACCATGGCACATATAGGGAGCTAGAAGTAATTGGGGGAGTGCTAGAACACAGACTACAGTGGATGTAGTGGTAAGAAATGAGGATTAGTTAGGGTAATGATGTCCTGAACTAAGGTAATGACAGTGAGGATGGAAAGAAGTGACAAATTCAAAAGACATTAAGGATATGGAACAAAAGCATTGGAGTTTGATTTGAATATAAGGGGGTGAGAGAGGGAGGCATCATATATAGTGCCTCGGTTTCTAACGGGCATTTGAGTGGAATTTGGGGATTAGTGACAAGAGGGTGAAATAGGGGAAAGACAGGAGTTTGGGGGGCTTCAGTTTCTACATGGTAGCCTGCTTGGTTACTCTTCTTAGTACTCCAGTCAGGTCTCCTAGGCATCTAGCACTCACCTGAACCTGGGCTATTGTAAGGTCCTGATAATCTCATTTATCTCCTTGAAAGCGAGAACTGTGTCCTTAGAGATAACCCCACAGTCGCCAGTTCCATTGGCTGGAGACCTCTCAGATGTGGACAAAATTCATTGGATCACAGTTATAATATACCAGGCATCAGTGTCAGTTCCTGCCTAGATCCCCCTCTGCAGTGCTGAGTCTTATACATATGCCCCTGATACTAACAATAGACCTTCTGTTACCAGGCCAGCAGCTCCAATAATGATTTTTTTTCTTTTTCCATGGTGATGCAATACTGCAGGTGACCCTGCAGCCTTGTGCCAAACTGTGGATAATGCATTATGGAAGCTTAAACAGCACCCAGAATTCTACTTTGCCAGCACATCTGCCTTTGATGGACGAACTAAAGTTGACTATCAGTGGAGCTGCAGGAAGGGCATACTTTCCCATTATTTCTTCCAGAGAGCACATAGGCTGAAGGGAAGGCCCCTGTTAAATATCAGTCACTTCCACCTTCTTAGCTATGATCTGAAGCTAGTTCTTGTCCTACAAACTTAAAGAGCAACCAACCAAAGAGAGACCTAATGAGAATTAGAAGGTTCTCAAGTAATTAGGTTGCCTCTTGAAATTCTTACCTGTGGTGAGTACACAACATTCAACACCTTTGCTCTGTGTGTAGCCTCTCACTAGGCATTTATAACCAATTACCTCATGTATGGATTTGTCAGAGTGCTTGAGTTAATGCAGCTCATTAAAACCTCATGGAGATGAGTGACTCACAGATCCCTGCTGGCCAGAACACCTCTTCTAGTCAGGTTTGCACTGCTGACAGGTTGTTGACTAACCAGCAAAATTGACAAGGTTTGCTATAACTCAGAAGTTTAAACCTGCACAGGAATTTTATGAAAACCTCATGGGCTGAAATGCTGAAGCATCAGGTCTTTTCCCAAGAAAACAGGCATGTGGGGAGGTATTAGAGGTGGGAGGAGCAGAAAGAGAAAACTTGAGAAAAGAAAACTTAAAGAGAAAACTTTGATCATTTTTCTGTATGGAATTGTGATATGTTTCTGGGAACTCTCCCACCACCCTTTTCCATCTCCCTCCTTATACAAAAGTTGGAGGTCATAGAGAGGCAGAGGTATGCCCCCCAGATAAGACGGCAAGAGTGGTTGGTGGAAGGGGCTGTCGATGTCCGTTCTCCTTTCTCAGAGATGATGGATCTGAGTGTTGGAGCTATCCTGAGTAGTTGTTCTGAATGTCTGCTCTGTGCTGCCTCCAGCCATGGCAGCGTGGATAAGTGACGTGCTAGAGCTGAGAGGTACTTGAGAAAGAGCTATGACTTTTTGGAAGGCTGAAAACACCCTACACTGGTAGTAGAAGAGCCAACTGGATTTTGATGGGAAAATGGAGGCTCCTGTAAAGTGTTGCTAAACCTCAGTTAATAAGAACTGAGTCATGGCATTCCCTGCTGTTAGACACAGGCAACTTCTAACTTGACATGTGCTAGAGTAGCACCAATCTTCAAGTAATCTGCATGACATCACACAAGGCAAACACCATGAGGTGGAGAGTTGCAACTTGTGGTGGAAGTGGTTCTAGGTAACCTCTGCCAGATGTGTGAGGACCATTTATTATCTCTACTGTGTGCTTGGTGAAGCATTTATCACATAATCTGGAGACAGATCAGAGGGACTCATTTTGGGAAGGGTTATAGATGGTGACACAGTCTGGCTCTGACTGGTTTGTTGGAGAAAATAATATTGAGCATATGAATATACTTATTTCTTATGTAATAGTTATCACTTATTGAGCATTTACTCCAGGCACATTACATACAACTTTTCACTCTGTACTCACAATGACCTTGTAGAGTATTATTTCCCCAGTTACATAGAGGACATACAAAAGACTGAGAGAAAAAGACCTAACTAGTTTGCTATCCCCAAACATATGCTCTGAATCACTTTTTATTCTGTCCTCCCGTTCCTTGTAGTTCTATTAGTAGCTAAGGACTTCAGTTCTTAGTATTATCAGCTTAACTGGATGAGGAAAATGTAACTTTTTTTTTCAGTTGACCTATTTGTCTCAGGCCACTTATTGTAAACAGGCTGATAGCTCAAGGTGAGATAAAAATTGAGTGAAATATGAACACCTTGTGTCTTCTGTGCATAGGGGGATCATAAGCTGGTTTTTGGTGGGACTGAATAAAGAAATAATGCATGTAAAAGTGTCAAGCACAGTGCCTGGCACATTGTGGAAGCTCAGAAAAAAATGTTAGTTTACTTTAGTCTCCATCCTAGAGTTGTATGAATTAATCTTTAATTGCTAAGTCACCTCAGTCGTGTCCGACTGTATGTGACCCCATAGATGGCAGCCCACCAGGCTCCCCCATCCCTGGGTTTTTCCAGGCAAGAACACTGGAGTGGGTTGCCATTTCCTTCTCCAATGCATGAAAGTGAAAAGTGAAAGTGAAGTCACTCAGTCGTGTCCGACTCTTAGCGACCCCATGGACTGTAGCCTACCAGACTCCTCCGTCCATGGGATTTTCCAGGCAAGAGTACTGGAGTGGGGTGCCATTGCCTCCTCCAATCTTTAATTAAAAAGAGACTTAAGACAAAATTATATAGTCTAAAGAATATTTCAGATTTTCTTTAGACCTGAAAGACTTTCTGTTTAAACACAGATTTTAAAAATTTGTTCCTCTCTCCCTTTTTTTCAATCACCTCTAAATTTAGGTCTAGACATTCTACCTGTAAGCTATTTGTGTGCTTATACCCTTCCTTATATTAAGACCAGAAGCATGGGATAGGGATGAATTAGGGATGGGTGAATCCAGCTGTACTCTTAAGTTCACTGAACATCTCAGATGAGTTTTTGAGTGTTTGGAGCTCACTGAAATCCAAAACAGCTTTCACCCATGCGTATTCTCTGCAGTTCAGAGCATGTGCAATTTAAGGGAAATTTAATCCATATGTTTCTGATTCGTTTACACTTAAATAGTCAAAATATTGTTTTTAATAGTTATTTGATGCCCAAGTAGCCTTTTGAACCTTTACAATAAGCTTTTAGAAGCCTGCATTTCTCTTCAAAACAGGAAATCGTGTCTTCCCAAAGAGGCAAACTAACTTATACATCTGAAAATTCAGGTTCAGTTGAAAATACCCCAAACCACAGGTTTTTAATGGCCTGTCTGCTTGGCAAATGAACACTCAGCTTTAGACTAAATTTTGTTTTAGCGTACCTACCTCTGGATGTATATTTGGACTGAACATCCATTTAGGTTGTTGTTGAGCTGTTTTGTGGGTAGATTTAGCATCCTGAAGCTTGGAATTTACCTGGCTTTTGTTTTGGTGCAATTATTCTCAGATTTTTTTTTTCCAAGTTTTAATTCATTTCAGCTCTAATTGTTAACTATCATGGCTACTGTTTTTCCAAATATTTCATGTGTGATGAAATCTTTTTGTGTTTTTTCTTTTTCTTCACCAGTTATTTTAATAAAAAAAATAACTGGAATAGCTGATTTTCAATAAAACTATGATGGACTTTAGTAGAGATATTAACACGCTTTTTCAACTGCACGTCCAGAGACTAACACCTTGCAAAAGAAAAAGAAAAAGAAAAGAAAAACCATGAGGATTAGTGGGGAAAATGGATTTAATTATTTTTACTTACTTTGTGAATTTGTTTTAAAGGGATAAGATACTTGCTTAGAGAAACTGAAGTATGGCTACATGATTCCCATTTCCTACCCCACTCTCTTCATTAAATATTTGTCAAGTGAATAAATGAGTATAGTTTTTAGTGTACATATGTGTTTTCTCATGCAGCCATTTCTACTTTGACTTTTACAAATGTTTATTGTTACTAATATGTATGTAGATTGCTGACATTTGTTTAGTCGCTAGCTGTGTGAACTTGTATGCATCATTAAAACTCTCTATTCACCCTTTATCTATTTATAAAATGGATATTACTAATAATAATTTTTAATTCATAGGGTTTTGTGAAGATGAAAAAAAATACATAAAGTCCTTATTATTGAGCCTGGCAAATAGTAAATCCTTCATAAATGGTAGCAAGAAGACAAAACACATACACACACATTAAGCAAACTTTGGAAAGAGGATATTTACTACTTACTGTGTATGAGGCTGAGAGCTATTCTGGGAACAGCAAGTTATACTTTCTTCTCTTAAGGAGTTCATCACTGTTACTATATAATTTTAGAAATGCTTCAACAGAAGTTCACCTACAGGGATACTCAAATCCAGTTGAAGAGCATTTACGCTTGGTAGGTCAGAAAAAACTTGAATTGCATTGTTTAGGCAAATAGAATTTATCAGCAAAGAAGAAAGGATAGAACAAAATGGTGTGCCAGACATGGCAAACACAGGCAGAAAGGCATGGAACCATGAAATAGCATGGCCTAGGTAGGTTGGTGTAGTAAACTCTGGGTGGTCTGCTACTGCTGAATCATTGGGCTAAACTAAGATGCTTGCATTTTTCTTGAGTTTCTCATTGAAAAATTCTAAGAAGAGAAATAATGTTATCAGATTTGGGTTGTAACTCAGTAGTCAGCAAGGTACGAGGACATTTGATAGTCAAATGAAGTTTGCTGGAAGTTCAAGCCACAAGAGGAGGAAGTTCTGTGTCTTTCTCGATCTTTCTAGGGATTTGATGGAAAACCAAGGAAGAGAAGGAGTTGTTGAATTTCCTAGGCCTTCTGGCTCAAAGTGTCTGCTTCTGCTGAATTAGCTCAATGTATGCATCCTCTTATTCTAACACATATCCTTAATCTTTATCTTGTCCAACCAAATGCAAAATTTAGCTCATTTCTCCCACATTGTTTCTCTCCTTTTCTTTTAGGAAACAACTACTTCAAATTTATCCTATTTTACCACACATACTATTTGTGGAAAGAGAGAACATTTTTTTGCTTCCTGCCCAAACAAAGTCCTTTGGTGGAAGTTTGGGTAAGTAATAAATTGGAGAAGATCAAGATAGGAGGAAAGCAGACCAGGTGAAAGGCTGTTGTCAAAGAGCAAAATGCTGAGGGTATGGCAGTGGCATTGGCAGTGGAAATGGTGAGGGAAGAGTATTTTTGAGGTATATTTATGAAACAGAATCCACAGGACTGGACTCATGATTGAAACAACCTGGAGCAGTGGTATAGGGGAACAAAATAGAGGAGAGATGTGAAAGGGAATGGTAGGGAATGCGGGCTTCTGTTTGTAATTTGGGATTTTGTGTGAGTCAAGTGAACAGTTTAGGGTGACATTCACTGTTGTTCAAAATACAGAAAGAAATGTATATTTGGGGAGAAATTTGAGTCCAGTTTTGGGCAAGTTTGAGGTAATAAATGGAGATATTACTAAAGTACTTAGTGTGTGCATCTAAAATTTAGAAGTCTGATCTGGACTGGAGAAGCTAGGCTTGGGAGTGGATTATTTAGAGACTATGCTCAGGTACAAGTCTGAGAAACCCAGCTACGGAGCTTAAACAAACTGTCAGTTATTTTTCTTACTTAATAAGAGATCTAAAGTTAAATAGTTCAGGATTAATGTGATGAATCCAAGATTTCACTGATGTTTCAGGCTTTTTTTTTTCTTCTTTAATCTTTCTGTTTTATCATTATTAGTATCTTTGGTCAGGTTTCCTAGAAGCTGAGTTGACATGAAAATTCAGGTTATGAGATTCATTAAGAGAATGATTTTCAGGAAAAACCTACAAGGAAAAGTCTGAGACAGGATAGAGAAAAGGACAGAGCAAGTTGTCTGACTACCTAACTAATTTATTATAAGTGGGCCATGCATGAAGTAATGATGAAGGTGCCATGAATCAAGGGTTATGATTAATCTCACTCTGAACATGTGGTCCAAGGAAAACTCAAAAGAATGGGTGAAGAGAGGAAGAAACACAAGAATATAAAGGTCTTCTTTCAAGTAGCTTAACTTTGAAAGGAAGAACAGTGGAGGAGGTGTAGTTAGGGGAAGATGTGGGTTAAAAGAGAATTTTAAAGAATAGGGAATGAGCTAAAGAGAAAGAGCCAATAGAGAAGGGAAGATTGAAAATTTAGAAATGGGAGGAATTGTTTGGTGGAGTAATATCTTAGATGTGGGAGGAAGTCCAGAGATAAAAAGATTAGCTTTAGACACAGATAAGGACATCTTTTTTACTGATCCAGAAGGTAAAAACACAGAAATAAGTGAGTTTACAAATAAATTCATGTTGGTGAGGAGCTAAGGAATTCCTATATGATTGCATTTAAATTTACTTTCACAACAGAATACAGAAAAAGTCATCTGTTGAGCATGTGTGTGTGAATTAGAATTAGGAGGTGTCAGTGATGGTAGTATGGGGGAGAAGTGTAGAAGACTTAAGAGTGGTGAAAGTTTAAAATAACCACTGAGAGAAATAGAAGAGTAATCTGACTGGAGCTGCCTAGCACATTTCAGGCCCAGCTGAGGTAGAAGGTAATCAATTTGTAGTAGCATCATCCCTGGTTATGTGATTTTTCTCCAGCAATGCTTTTTAGTTGTGGATAGCATCTGGGTGGGGGGAAGAGTTGGGCTATTAAATCAAGAGACATCACACATGTGGTTCAGTTTTCTAGCCGTTAAATATCTTTCAGTTGTAAAACACAAAGAGATTATGGATATATGTGAATGTCTGCACATACATTTAGGCAGTGGAATGTAACACTATTATTTGGTTTGAGTGGGTCTAGGAATCAGCCTAATTTCAAAATTCAGTTTCAAAACTGGTAAAAGAGTATGTGAAGGCTGTATATTGTCACCCTGCTTATTTAACTTATATGCTGAGTACATTATGCAAAATGCTGGGCTGGATGAATCACAAGCTGGAATCAAGATTGCCAGGAGAAATATCAACAACCTCAGATATGCAGATGATATCACTCTAATGGTAGAAAGCATAGAGGAACTAAAGAACCTCTTCATGAGGGTGAAAGAGGAGAGTGAAAAAGCTGGCTTAAAACTCAACATTCAAAAACTAAGATCATGGCATCTGGTCCCATCACTTCATGGCAAAAAGAAGGGAAAAGTAGAAACAGTGACAGATTTTCTTTTCTTGGGCTCCAAAATAATTACAGACAGTGACTACAGCCACGAAATTGAAAGATAGTTGCTCCTTAGAAGAAAAGCTATGACAAACCTACACAGTGTATTCAAAAGCAGAGACGTCACTTTGCCAACAGAGGTCTGTACAGCCAAAGCTATGGTTTTTCCAGTAGTCATGTATGGACATGAGAGTTGGACCATAAAGAAGGCTGAGCACCAAAGAATCGATTCTTTCAAATTGTGGTACTGGAGAAGGAAGACTCTTGAGAGTCTCTTGCACTGCAGTGAGCTCAAACCAGTCAATCCTAAAGGAAATCAACCATGAATAATCATTGGAAGGAATGATGCTGAAACTGAAGTTCCAATACTTTGGGCACCTGATACACAGAGCTGATTCACTGGAAAAGACTTTGATGCTAGGAAAGATTGAGGGAAGGAGGAGAAGGGGGCGACAGAGGATGAGATGGTTGGATGGCATCACCAACTCAATGGACAAAAGTTTAAATAAACTCCAGGAGATAGTGAAAGACAGCAAAGCCTGGCGTGCTGCAGTTTTGAGGTGGCGAAGAGCTGGACACGACTCAGTGACTGAACAATGAACAAGAAGGAATCAGTTTAGTGGGTAAGAGCATAGGCTTTGCATTTGTGTTTGAATCCTAGCTTTTAAATTACCAGCTGTGAGATCTTAAGAAATTTAACTTTCTTTGTTCTAGTTTTCTTACCATAATATGGAGATAACTATATATACTTTATAAGATGATGAAGTTTAAATGAAATATGCTTAATACAATGCCTGGGTTGCAGTATATTTATAATATTTCAGTTCTTTATTTAGTTAACTCAATTTACATAGTGTTTTGACACTGTTGGAAGCTCATTTAATCCTTATAACAATCCTCTGAAATAGGTAATATTATCCTAATTTTACAGATGAGAAAAGTGAGTATAGGGAAATTAATTAATTCTTAGCAGCTGTTAAGTAGTAAAATCATGTTTCAAACTCAGGGAGTCTGTCTTTAAAAGCCATGCTTTTAGTCACTAAGACATGTTACCTTTCAATAAATGGCAACTATTAATACTCTACTTATTTTCCCTTAAACATGTCATGTATATTTCTACTTCCTTGTTACTATTCATATCATCTATCATGCCAAGAAAGCCCTTTCTCCTTTTTTACCCAAATTCTGTTTTTCTTTTAAGTCCGTGTTAATGTCTGCACTTTCCATCAAGCTTTCAGTGATTCCTTAGTTATCAGTGATCCTTCTCCTCTCTGAATTCTTGGCACTTATTGCCTACATAATTTAATTAACACTTAAAATATTGTTTATAGTGTATATATTTTTGTGTGTATATGTTCTTTAATCTAATCTTGGTTTTCAACTAGATAACATTTGTGATAGTGGGAACAATGTGTTGCTTTGTGTCCTTAGCATTGTTTAATGAGAAATTCACTGAATTTTGCATTGGAGGACCCAAATTCAAGTTACAGCCCTGACACTTAATAAACCTGGTGACCTAAGACATGTTGACTTGATCTCTTTGAACCTTTAACTTCATCAGCTGTTAACATGGGGTTAATAACTAATCCATCTCAGAGCTTTATTGTGGGGATTAAATGAAAAGTATAAGTGAAAAAGTTATGGGGGTCAATACAAAAATCAGAAGCTTTGTTCATAGTATTCTTTCTCTAATACTTATTAAAGACATGAATAAATGAATTATGGATGTATATTTGATGGAAAGAAGACAGAATACCAAGGAATGAACTCTACAACTTTAAATCTGTATTATCTTAAACTAGTCATTTAATCACTCTGAACATTCTTTTTCATATGAATAGCAGAGATAAGAAGCTAGGTTTATCAGTTCAGTTCAGTCGCTCAGTCGTTTCTGACTCTTTGCGACCCCATGGACTGCAGCATGCCTGGCCTCCCTGTCCATCACCAACTCCCAGAGCTTGCTCAAACTCATGTCCACCGAGTTGATGAGGCCATCCAAACATCCAACCATCTCGTGCTCTGTCGTCCCCTTCTCCTGCCTTCAATCTTTCCCAGCATCAGGGTCTTTTCCAGTGAGTCAGTTCTTCACATCAGCTGGCCAAAGTATTGGAGTTTCAGCTTCAGCATCAGTCCTTCCAATGAATATTCAGGACTGATTTCCTTTAGGATGGGCTGGTTTGATCTCCTTGCTGTCCGAGGGACTCTCAAGAGTCTTCTCCAACATCACAGTCCAAAAGCATCAATTCTTCGGTGCTCAGTTTACTTTATGATCCAACTCCCACATCCATATGTGACTACTGGAAAAGCCATAGCTTTGGCTATACAGACCTTTGTTGGTAAAGTAATGTTTCTGCTTTTTAATATGCTATCTAGCTTTTCTTCCAAGGAGCAAGCGTCTTTTAATTTCATGGCTGCAGTCACCATCTGCAGTGATTTGGCGCTCAAGAAAATAGTCTGTCACTGTTTACATTGTTCTCTATCTATTTGCCATGAAGTGAGATGGGGCAGGATGCCATGATCTTAGTTTTTTGAATGTTGAGTTTTAAGCCAGTTTTCTCACTCTCCTCTTTCACTTTCATCAAGAGGCTCTTTAGTTCCTCTTTGCTTTCTGCCATAAGGGTGATATCATCTGCATATCTGAGGTTATTGGTATTTCTCCCTGCAATCTTGACTCCAGCTTGTGCTTCATCTAGTCCGGCATTTTGCTTGATGTACTCTGCATATAAGTTAAATAAACAGTGTGATAATATAGAGCCTTGACATACTCTTTTCCCAATTTGGAACCAGTCCATTGTTCCATGTCTGGTTCTAATTGCTGCTTCTTGACCTGCATACAGATTTCTCAGGAAGTAGGAAGGTGGTCTGGTATTCCCATCTCTTTCAGAATTTTCCACAGTTTGTTGTGCTCCACACAGTCAAAGGCTTTAGTGTAGTCAATGAAGCAGAAGTAGATGTTTTTCTGGATTCTCTTGCTTTCTGTGATCCAATGGATGTTGGCAATTTGATCTGTAGTTCCTCTGCCTTTTCTAAATCCAGCTTGAACATCTGGAAGTTCATGGTTCATGTACTGTTGAAGCCTAGCTTGGAGAATTTTGAGCATTGCTTTACTAACCTGTGAGATGAATGCAATTTTGTGATAGTTTGTACATTCTCTGGCATTGCCTTTCTTTGGGATTGAAATGAAAACTGACCTTTTCCGGTCCTGTGGCCACTGCCAAGTTTTCCAAAATTGCTGGCATATTGAGTGCAGCACTTTCACAGAATCATCTTTTAGGTCTTGAAATAGCTCAGCTGGAATTCCATCACCTCCACTATGTTCGTAGTGATACTTCCTAAGGCCCACTTGACTTTGGACTCCAGGATGTCTGGCTTTAGGTTAGTGATCACACCATCATGGTTATCTGGCTCATGAAGATCTTTTTTGTATAGTTCTTCTGTATATTCTTGCCACCTCAAAATATCTTTTGCTCTGTTAGGTCCAAACCATTTCTGTCTTTTATTGTACCCATGTTTGCATGAAATGTTCCCTTGGTATCTCTAGTTTTCTTGAAGCAATCTCTAGTCTTTCTTATTCTGTTGTTTTTCTCTGTTTCTTTGCATTGACCACTGAGAAAGGCTTTCTTATCTCTCCTTGCTATTCATTGGAACTCTGCATTTAGATGGATATATCTTTCCTTTTTTCCTTTGCCTTTCATTTCTCTTCTTTTCTCAGCTGTTTGTAAGGCCTCCTCAGCCAACCATTTTGCCTTTTTGCATTTCTTTTTCTTGGGGAATGATTTTGGTCACCACCTCCTGTACAGTGTTACAAACCTCCATCATAGTTCTTCAGGAACTATGCAAATAGATACTCTGTTCATAGTTCTTCATGTAGGTGTATATGATACTTTGAAAGAATGCGGGCCTTCATAGAATTCAGCTTTTGACTGAAGTATGAAGGACCTGGTCTTGAGGATAGAAAGAAAGGTAAAGGAAGACAGGGTGCAGACTATGAGGGCCTTCATAGAATTCAGCTTTTGACTGAAGTATGAAGGACCTGGTCTTGAGGATAGAAAGAAAGGTAAAGGAAGACAGGGTGCAGACATACAGGAAATGGGAGGTTATAAAACACAAACTTATAAAGTTTTTGCTAAAGCTAAGCCTTGTGCCTTTAGCATATGAAAATGGTATAAAATTCTTTAGATTCATATTTTTCACAAATATATCACTGACTAAAGTTCCTCTTTTGGCTCTAGGGCAAATAATTCTAGCTAATTTCTCCTCATAAAAGTTCAGTTTGAACTGAAATTCCCTATCCACAGGACAGATCTGTCTAAAATTTCATATAACCCCACAGGTAGCATTTTAAGATTTCTATAACCACATAACCATGAATTTCTAAATAATATGTGAAAATTCTTGATTCTTATTCAACTTACTTGTATAAGTCCAGCCAATTTTCACATTTTTCCCTCTTCAAAAATTCTTCCAAAATAAGCCACCAGTTGCTAATTTCTTAGAATTTATGATATGTACTTATATCTCAGGTATCTGCCACCATTCCACAGTCAGAGTATCCACTACCTAATCCTCTTGCTCTTACTTGCTATTTTCCTTTCTATTTTATTCTGATGTTGCACTTTGTTTCTTTCTGGACTCTGTATTATTATGCTTAGAGTTTGCTCAGGTCTTTTTTTTTCCACCTTTCCCATCCGTAACACAAGCAAATTATGTAGCCACATGTTAGGGAAATGAAATGGTTAACAAGAAAAGACCTCAGCTGCTAATAGAAAAGTTGGAGGTGAGGTGGTTAAGAAAAGTTTTAAAACTAAAAGACATGAAACCACCTCGAGAGAAAAGAATTTGGAGTTGTGGGGAAAGAGTTTTCCAGGTAGCACTTAGCTCAGAAGAAATACTACTATTGTCAGGACCTGCCTGCCCTACTTCCACCCATGGTCTATAATTATGTATGTCATTTGCAGGCTCATCACAATCCAGTGAAATTTAGAGTCTCTCCCTCTCTCGCTCTCCTCTTACAAATAGGACATAAACTATTCCAGGCTTTCTATTATTGCATAAGGGCCTGGAGTATAGTTTGAGGTTACTCTGTTGTGCTTCAGTACCCTATGTGACCACCATCACATGTAACTTGTCTGCTCATACTCTGATACTTGGATATTCTATCCGCTTTCTCTTTGCTTCTTCTTTCATGGAATATGAGGTCTAACCTGAAATCCCAGCCAGAAAGATAGAGATTCTGACCTCTTTATTGGGTTTTGGCTAGCTCTATAACTGAGTTCTAGTTCTTCTTAAATTATTTAATCCCCGAGAGTGACATCAGCAAGATGATGGTATAGGAATTTCTATTACTTGTTTCTCCCAGAAGTATAAATTTGAATAACTATCCATGCAGAAAATACCTTCACAAGAGCTCAAGATTTCAGGCAAGGGTTGATAGAACCTGGGTGGAGCACAGAAATAAAAGGTTCACTGAAGAGAATAAGAACAACATTGTCCCATTACCCCATCATCCCTTCACCAAACCTAGGCAGCCCAGTGTTGAGAGACACATTTCTGTGGGGGAAGGAGAGTAAAATATGTATCTGACATCACCATGAACATCAGCACTGACCCAAATCAGCACTTGGCCCCCGCCCATGGCTCTAGGCAGCTCTCTTGGCCTACTGTGGCACCAGAACAGGTCTATTGGACCTGGGCTCCAAAACAGCTACTGTGGGCTACTGACTGTCCTCAGCAATAGGCTGGTTATCAGAGTCCCAGGCTCCTGGCAAGCCCTACAACTGCAAAGATCATGACTACTCAAAAAAACAAGATAGTAGTGAAAGTAACTAATAAAAAACACTTCAATGATAGGCCCTAAAGAAATGGCAATCCATGAACTATCTGACAAAGAATTCAGAATATTCCTCTTGAAAAACTTCAGTAAACTACAAGGAAACACAGATAGACAATCAAATAAAATTAAGAAAGCACTGTTTGAGTAAAGTGAGAAGTTCAACAAAGAAATAGAATTTCTTATAAAAACCAAACAGGAGTACTAGAATTGAAGAATGCATGGCTGGAGAATTCAGTAGAGAAATTCAACATTAGACTCAACCAAACAGAATTAGGGAACCAGAATATAGGTCATTTAAAATCATCCATTTAGAGGAGCAAAATGAAAAAAAGAAAGAAAATGAGTAAAGAAAGCCAGTGTGAATTATGGGATACCATTGAGAGAAACTATCTACATATTGTTGGAATCCCAGAGGAGAAGAGAGCAGAAAGCTTGTTTAAAGAAATAACGGCTGTGAACTTTCCAAATCTAGACAGAGATTTGGACATCCATGTTCATGCAGCTCACTGTCTCCCTGAAATTTCACCCAAAATGGTCTTCTCCAAAACACAGTACAATAAGATTGTCTAAAAAACAAAACATTTAAAAAGCAGCAGAAAGAAAACATCCTCTTTACATATAAAGGAACCACCATAATGCTATCTGTGGATTTCTCAACAGAAGGTTTGGAGGCTAGGAGAGAGAATAGTATATTCAAAGTGATAAACTGCCAACCAAGAATACTCTTCCCAGCAAAATGTGTGTATGGGTGCATGCTCAATTGTGTCTGACTCTTTGTGACCCCATGGGCTGTAGCCTGCCTGGCTTCTCTGTCCATGGGATTCTCCCAGCAAGAATACTGGAGTGTGTTGCCATTTCCTTTTCCAGGGAGTCTTCCTGACTCAGGGATTGAACCTGTGTCTCTTGAGTCTTCTGTAATGCAGGCAGAACAAAAGAGTCTTTCAGAAATAAAGTAGAGGGAAACACTTTCCCCAGCAAACATACATCAAGGGAGTTTATCGCCACTGGAACTGCCTTACAAGAAACAATGAAAGGAGTTCTTCAACCTAAAATGAAAGCATGCTAATTAGTAATATGAAAACATAAGAAAATATAATAATATAATTTTCACACAAATAATAAATACAACAAAACCAAACACACAAAAAAAGAAGATATTTTCAATCTTACAGTACCTTGAAAAGTACAGTAGTACATTACAATAGCTAGCATACAGGAACTGGCACATATGTTTGCATCTTTGAAAGTCTGCAACTTGAAGGTTTGTATATAGGGAACTTCCTATATAAAAAGGTAAGTTGTAATATTGAAATTAAAATATGAGAGAGGGATTAAAATATGAGAGAGATTTATATGTGATCAAAGTTATCAGCTTAAACAGACTATTATATCTATAAAATGTGTTATCTAAGCATCATGGTAACTACAAAACAAAAACTTGCAGTAGATACACAAAGTATAAAGAAAGAGAAACAAAACACACCACTAAGGAAAATCATCAATTCAAAAATGAATAAAGTAAGAGAGAAAGAAATAACAAGAAACTCCAAAACAACTGGAATGTAAGTAATGATATTTTAAAAGATGTTTGAAAGATGGCATTAATTAGTTCCTTATCAGTCAATTATTTCTTTAAAATTAAATGACCTGAATTGTCCAATCAAATGGCATACAGTGACTGAATGGGTAACACAAGACCCAACTATATGAGACTCACTTCAGCTTTAATGACACACATAGACTTAAAGTGAATGAATGCAAAAGATATTCTATGCAAACGGAAACCAAAAGAGATAAGGGGTGGCCATACTTACATCAGACAAAATAGACCTTTAGTAGAAAACTGTAAGAGACAAAGAAGGTCATTATATTATGATAAAGAGGTTGATATATCAAGATAATGTAACCATTACATACACACATATAGCATCAGAGCACCTAAACATATAAAGCAAATATTAACTAATCCAAAGGAAGGAAGAGAATATACAGTAATAGTAGGAGATTCTGCTTACAACAGTGATATTTTAGCAGAAAATCAGTAAATAAACATTGGACTTGAACTATATTTAGAGCAAATGGACCTAATATGTATATAACATTCCATCCTATAACTGTGGAATACACATTCTTCTCAGTTGAACACAGAAAATTCACAGGTATATATGATACATTAGGCCATAAAACAAATCTTAGCCAATTTAAGAAAATTAAAATTGCAGTGGTATAAAACTAAATATAAATAGCAGGAAGAAAATTGGAAAATTCACAAATATGTAGAAAGTAAACAATATGCTTCTGAAAAACTACTAAGGAATAACTCAAAAAGAAAAAAATTTTTTAATATATGAATGGAAAGATGGAAACACAACATACACAAACATATATGATGCAGCAAAAGCAGTTCTGAAAAGGAAGTTTATAGTGCCTACATTTAAAAAAATTAAAATAACCTAACTTTACACCTCAAAGAAAAAGAATAAACTAAGCTCAAAGTCAGTAAAAGGGAGAAAATAATAAAGATCGGAGCAGAAATAAATGAAATAGAGAGACCAAGAATGGAAATACTCAGTAAGTCACAGATTGTCCCTTCAGTATACAATGTTGGAAAAATTATTCCTTCATGTAAAAGAATGAAATTGGACCCTATTTTATACTATGAAAAAAAGTTAACTCAAGTGGTTTAGTGATTGATATGCAAGATCTGTAACCCGTACAGAAAAATATAGGGGAAAAAGTCCTTAACATTGATCTTGGCAATGATTTTTGAGGTTTGACACCAAAAACACAAGCAATAAAAGCAAGAATAAACAGGTGGGACTATATATCAAACTAAAAAGCTTCACACAGCAGAAGAAATGATAAATGAAAAGGCAACCTACAGAATGGTAGAAAATATTTGCAAATCCTGTATCTGAGAAGTGGCTAATTACCCCAATATATAAGGACCTCATACAACTCAATAGCAAAAAAACTCAAATAATCTTATTAAAGAATGGGCTGAGGACCTGAATGAATATTTTTCCAAAGAAGGCATATTAATGGCCAACAAGTACATGAAAAAGTGCTCAACAATACCAATCATCAAGAAAATACAAATCAAAACCGTAATTATATGTCTTCTCACACATGTTAGAATAGCTATTATCAAAAAACAAACAAGAAAACCAAGAGAAATAACAAGTGTTGATGAGGATGTGGAGAAAAAGCAACCCTTCTTCTGCACTGTTGGTGGGAATATAACTTAGTACAGCCACTATGGAAAACAGTATGGAGACTTCTCAAAAAATTAAAAAGAGAGCTACCATATTATTCAGCAATCTCATTTCTGGGTATATATCCAAAGAAAATGAAATCATTATCTGAAAGAGGTATCAGCACTCCTACATTCTTTACAGCATGATTCACTATAGCCATGACATGGAAACCACCCAAGTGTCCATCAGTGGATAAATGGATAAAGAAAACAGGGGAGATACCCACACCCATACATTGTAGAATTATTTAGCCATAAAAAAGGAAATTCTTTTTTATGACATTTGTGACAACATGAATGCGCCTTGAAGGAGAAAGACAAATACTATACGATGTAACTTACATGTGAATTCTACAAAAACCAAACTGACAGAAACAGAGAGTAAAATAGTGGTTGCCAGGGGCTGGGGGCTTGGGGAAATGGGAAATATTTTAGAAGAGGTAAAAGTTTCGAGATATAAGACAAATACGTTCTGGAGATCTAATGCACAGCATGGTGACTATAGTTAATAATACAGTAGATATATACTTGAAAAGTTGGAAAAAAATGTGGAAAAAAGTTAAATCTCAAATTTAAATGTTAAGTGATTATTGACTGAGAGATTTTTGCAGGAACTAATGCCTATGGCTGGCAAATTTTATTTTAGCCAGCAAAATTAATTGTTATTTCACTAACAATTTGAGATTTTCTATTTTCAACAGTTACACCTGAAACATCTGAAAAATCTTCTCCAGCACAAGTTTCACTTTCACTTTTCATATCAGAATCAATCACTAAGGTGTTTTTTTCTTGGTGGTGGTATTTTTGTTGACCTTTATACAATCAGCAAAAACAAGACCTGAAATTGTCTGTGGCTCAGATTTTGAGCTCTTTATTGCAAAATTCAGACTTAAATTGAAGAAAGTAGGGAAAGCCACTAGACCATTCAGGTATGATGTAAATCAAATCCCTTATGATTATACAGTGGAAGTAGACAAATAGATTCAAGGGATTAGATCTAATAGAGTGCCTGGAGAACTATGGACAGAGGTTTGTAACATTGTAAAGGAGGTGGTGACAAAAACCATCTCAAACAAAAAGAAATGCAAGAAGGCAAAGTTGTTGTCTGAGGAGGCCTTATAAATAGCTGACAAAAGAAGTGAAGGGAAAGGCAAAGGAGAAACAGAAAGATATACCTAACTGAATAAAGAGTTCCAAAGAATAGCAAGGAAAGGGAAGAAAGCCTTCTTAAATGAACAATGCAAAGAAATAGAGAAAAATAATAGAATGAGAAAGACTGGAGATCTCTTCAGGAAAATTAGATACACCAAGGGAACATTTCATGCAAACATGGGCACAAAAATGGCAAGGAACTAACAGAAACAGAAAATATTAAGAAGAGGTGGCAAGAATACACAGAACTGTACAAAAATGGTCTTAATGACCCAGATAACTGCAATGGTGTAATCACTCACCTAGAGCCAGACATCCTGGAGTGTGAAGTCAAGTGGGCTTTAGGAAAAAGCTAGTGGAGGTGATGGGATTCCTACAAACAAAGCTAGTGGAGGTGGTGGAATTCCAATTGAGCTATTTAAAATCCTAAAGGGTGATGCTGTTAAAGTGCTGTACTCAATATACCAGCAAATTTGGAAAACTCAGCAATGGCTGTAGGACTGGAAAAGGTCAATTTTCATCCCAATCCCAAAGAAGGGCAATGCCAAAGAATGTTTAAACTACCACACAATTCTGCTCATTTCACATGCTAGCAAGTTAATACTCAAAATCCTTCAAGCTAGACTCCAACAGTACATGGACCGAGAACTAGATGGACAAGCTGGTTTGAGAAACGACAGAGGAACCAGAGATTGAATTGGCAACATCCATTCAATCGTAGAAAAAGCAAGAGAATTCCAGAAAAGCCTCTGCTTCATTGACTACACTAAAGCCTTTGCCTGTCTGGATCACAACAAACTGTTAAAAATTCTTCAAGAGATAGGAATACCAGACCACCTTACCTCTCAGGAGGCAGGTAAAGTGGTCTGGTATTCCCATTTCTTTAAGATATACCCAACTGGTGAAAAGGGAGAGTGAAAGAGGAGAGTTTAAAAGCTGACTTAAAACTCAATATTCAGAAATGAAGATCATAGCATGCAAGTCCCATCACTTCATGGCAAATAGATGGAGAAACAATGGAAACAGTGGCAAATCTTATTTCTTGGGCTATAAAATCACTGTGGATGGTGACTACCGCCATGAAATTAAAAGACACTTGCTCCTTGGAAGAAAAGCTATGACAAACCTAGACAGCATATTAAAAAGCAGAAACAATACTTTGCTGACAAAGGTTCATATAATCCAAGCTGTGGTTTTCCCAGTAGTTGTGTATGGATATGAGATTTGAACCATAAAGAAGACTGAGCCAAAGAATTGTTGCTTTCAAACTGTGGTTCTGGAGAAAAATCTTGAGAGTTCCTTGATCTGCAAGGAAATCAAACCAGTCAATCGTAGAGGAAATCAGTCCTGAATATTCATTGGAAGGACTGATGCCAAAGCTCCAATACTTTGGCCACCTGATGCGAAGAACTGACTCATTGGAAAAGCCCCTGATGCTCTGAAAGATTGAAAGCAAAAGTAGACGATTGTGTCAGAGGATAAGATGGTTAGATAGCATCACCAACTCAGTAGACATGAATTTGAGCAAACTTTGGGAGATAGTAAAGAACAGGGGAGCCTGGCCTGCTGCAGTCGTGGATCTTTGCCCCACGAAGGCAAAGAGTTGGATGTGACTTAGCAACTGAACAACAACAAATATTGCTTAATGTGAATACCTTGTCAATAAAATATTTCTAATTACTCCCTCCTCTCATTTGTAATATTGTTGTCATTCATTTTGAAATGGAACAAGACTCTGTGGGATCCTCCCAGGTATAAATCCTTTCTTTGTCCTCTATTTCCTGTTTGTAGGAGAAGGCTTCATCCTCCTTGACTTTCTCTGAGTTCCAAAGTGTTAGTTGCTCAGTTGTGTCTGACCTTTGTGACCCCATGGACTGTAGCTCACCAGGCTCCTCTGTCCATGAAATTCTCTAGGCAAGAATACTCAAGTGGGTAGCCATTCTCTTCTCCAGGGGATCTGCCCAACCCTGGGAACAAACCAGATCTCCTGAATTGTAGGCAGATTCTTTACCATCTAGGCCATCAAGGAATCCCAAAGAGTTCCAAAGGGCAGATTCAAATAGGTTTATTTGCTAATCAGGGAAAGGAGGGAATGAAGAAACAAAGGAGGAGCAGTCAAGAAACAATAGTGCAGTGATGGGGCAGCATCTTGGTTCTTCCTCAAGGTATATACATAACAATATCTTTGATTACATTTGTAGTAACTAAGGCTCTCATCTAAGTAGACGATAGTAACTTCAGACTGAGCAGAAGATTCCTGGAGCACTGCCTTGTTACCTTACTGCTAACCAATCAGAAGAAAGTCTGCAAACAATGAAAGATAACAAAAACTCTAACCCATTTCTTGAATGATTTTCCCTTTAAAAACTTTAATGGTGGAACAGAATCTACGGACTCGGTTTTTGGACATGAGTCCCCCCTTCTCTCAGATTACTGGCCTCCTGAATAGTGCTTTTCCTTTCCAACCAACACTATCCTCTTAAGTATTGGCTTTGGAGCACCCAAACCTGAGTTTGGTAACAATTTCACTTATATAAAAGTGAAATGTATATATGTTTATATGTGTATACATACCTTAGTATATATAAGTGTACACAATCAAATCTTAATATTGTTGCTATTACTGTTTTGAACAAATTGTTAACTGTTGGATCAACTAAGAATAAGAAAAATTTTAATTTTATTGATACCTTAACTTATTCCTTCTTTAGTTCTCTTCCTTTATGTAGATATGAGTTTCTTACCTTTATTACCTTCCTTCTCTTTAAAGCATTTCTTAGCATTTCTTGAAAGGAATATCTAGTAGCAACAAATTCAATCGTAGAAAAAGCAAGAGAATTTTTGTCTATCTGAGAAACCTTTTATTTCTCCTTCATTTTGAAGAATGATTTCTCAGAGTAAAGAATTCTAAAATGGTAGATTTTTCTCTCAACACTTTAAATATTTCACTTCACTTTCTTCTTGCCTGCATGGTTTCTGAGAGGTTGGATGTAATTTTTAATCTCTGTTCTTCTACAGGTAAGGTGTTTGTTTCCTCTGGCTTCTTTCAGGATTTTTTTCCTTTACCTTTGATGTTCTGTAATTTGAAAATTATATTCCCAGGTATTTTTTTTTCTGACATCCTTTTTGGTATTATCTGAGCTTCCTAGATGTATGGTATGGTCTCTGACATTAATTTGGGGAAATTCTCAGTCATTATTGTTTCATATATTTCTTCTGTTCCTTTTTCTCTTTATTCTTCTTCTGATATTTCCATTACACATATGTTACACCTTTTGTAGTTCTTCCACAGTCCTTGGATATTCTGCTGTTTTTTTTCAGTCTTTGTTCTCTTTGCTTTTCAATGTTGATGGTTCTATTGATATATCCTCAAACTCAGAGATTCTTTTCCTCAGCTGTGTCTAGTCTACTAAAAAGCCCATCAAAGGCATCCTTCATTTCTGTTACAAGGTTTTTGATCTCTAGCATTTCTTTTTGGTTCTTTCTTAGGATTTTTATTTCTTTACTTATATTACCCATGTGTTCTTGCATTCTCTCGAATTTATTCATTATTCATGTTAATCACAATTGTTTAACTCTAATTCTCAATCTGATAATTCCAGCATTCTTGCTATGTCTGTTTCTGGTGCTTGTTCTGTCTTTTCAGATTGTCCTTGTCTTTTTATATATCTTGTCATTTATTCTGGATAGTGAAACATGATGTATCATGTCAAAGGAACTGCTATAAATAGATCTGTAGAAATGTGTTGGTGAGATTTGAGGGGAGGGGGAGCATTATGTAGTCCTAGGATTGGGATTCAGTCTTTTAAGGGGTCTGTGCCTCTGGGCAGTAAACTTCACATGTGTTTCTCTAGTTCCCCCACCCACCCCTCCTTGGATGGAAAAGGATGGTTGGAGTGGGCTGAAGGTGGGTAGCTTCTACTCTCCTGTGTGGAATGCTAGATCTGATTTGAGTTGGATGTTTTCCCTTTCCTAAGTCAGCTAGGCTCTGATAATACCCAGTCAGAGCAGGCCTTGCTGGGAAGAACTGAGTGCTCTGGTATACTTCAAAATGGTTTCTTTTTCCCTTTGCCTGCCAGAAGCCCAAGGGGATTTTTCTGATATTTACTGTGGGAATCTGGTCCAGTTTCTGGAGGTAAACCTCACAGTATCATGAGGACCTCCCCATGACTGGGTCCCTCTGGGTTTTTTAACTGCACAAGTTGTCCACTTTCAGCTGTCAACAATTCATCATAGTTCAGGTTTCCTTCCCCAGCACAGGTTCTTGAGACAGTTTTTGCTTGTGAGTTCTATTTCTGCAAACTGAGATGCCTGTATTCTCATGTCTCTTCAGTCTTGGGGCAGCAGTTTGCCCTGTGTGCTCCTATCTGTGGATCCAAGAAGTGTTGAGTTTTCAGTCTGTGTAGCTTTTTACTTGTTGTTGGGACGGAGTAGCAACTTCCAAGCTCCTTACATCCAGAACTGGTTAACTTCGAAGTTTCCTCATTCTCTGATATTTAAAAATTGTTTCCCTGCTTTCTAATTGTTCCATGGTGGTAAGGTTGACCTGAACAGTCTTCTCAGCTGTTGCCATAATTGTAATTCAGCTATACTCTATCATAATAACCCCATTTTCAGCCCTGACCTTGACTTTAATCTTGCCTGTTAATACTTAGTTTTGTTCCCTGGGTTGATCCTCACACTTTCTAAAATCTGTGATTTCAGTTCACATTTCTTTTCTTCCAATTCTTCCCTGTCTTTAGTAATATAAACCTTATCATTACAGGCATTTCTAGAACCCAAAAACCATGACAGGTTCTTTTGATTGATATTTTTCTTGTCCAAACAAAGCTCTTCTTTTTTTATTAATAGAAAATACAACTCCATTCAAGATGGCCCGAATAAAAGAGTATTGTTGTAAGGATATAATAGATAGTGTTATGAAGATTTAATTATATGAAATGAGCAACAGCCTGCTTGCATACATCTTAGCATTGGAAAAGATATTCTTTTTATCACTGTGATTTTTATCACTGTGCACATACATTCTCTGTTTTTCTCTCAGTCTCTGTTTCTTTGTCCTCTTTGTCATGGTTTCTCAGTTTACATAGGGCACACAATTCACTTTCACATTTTCCCTCCTTCTTATATTGTTCATAGAACTTTTAATTTAGAGTTTTAATTTTGTGCATACCAATTTTTAAACCTTTAAAAGGAAAGGACCTACTAAATATTTAAGGATTCAGTTACCTAAAGTCTTAAGAGCTTCCCTGGTGACTCAGATGGTAAAGAATCTGCATGCAATGCAGGAGACCTGGGTTTTGGAAGATCCCCTGGAGAAAGGAATGTCTCCTCATTCCAGTATTCTTGCTTGGAGAGTTCCAAGAACAGAGGAGCCTGGTGGGCTACAGTCCATGTGGTCAAAAATGAGTCAGACACAACTGACCAACTAACAATTACCTGAAGTCTATCACTCAATTTTTTCTTCTCTTTTAAGAAATTATATAAAATTAATGTTACTTAAATGAGGAAGTATAAATATATTAATTTTTCTGTAAGTAATATATATCCTTCAGTTCAGTTCAGTTCAGTCGCTCAGTCATGTCCGATTCTTTGCGACCCCATGAATCGCAGCACGCCAGGCCTCCCTCTCCATTACCAGCTCCCGGAGTCTACCCAAACCCATGTCCATCGAGCTGGTGATGCCATCCAGCTATCTCATCCTCTGTCAATCCCTTCTGCTCCTGCCCCCAATCGTTCCCAGCATCAGGGTCTTTTCCAATGAGTCAACTCCTCACATGAGGTGGCCAAAGTATTGGAGCTTTAGTTTCAACATCAGTCTTTCCAATGAACACCCAGGACTGACCTCCTTCAGGATGGACTGGTTGGATCTTCTTGCAGTCCAAGGGACTCTCAAGAGTCTTTTCCAACACCACAGTTCAAAAGCATCAATTCTTCAGCGCTCAGCTTTCTTCACCATCCAACTCTCATATCCATACAAGACTACTGGAAAGACCATAGCCTTGACTAGACAGACCTTTGCTGGCAAAGTGATGTTTCTCCATTTTAATTTGCTATCTAGGTTGGTCATAACCTTTCTTCCAAGGAGTAAGCGTCTTTTAATTTCATGGCTGCAACCACCATCAGCAGTGATTTTGGACCCCAAAAAAATAAAGTCTGACACTGTTTCCACTGTTTCCCCATTCATTTCCCATGAAGTGATGGGACCAGATGCCATGATCTTAGTTTTATGAATGTTGAGCTTTAAGCCAGCTTTTTCACTCTCCTCTTTCACTTTCATCAAGAGGCTCTTTAGTTCTTCTTCGCTTTCTGCCATAAGGGTGGTGTCATCTGCATATCTGAGATTATTGATATTTCTCCTGGAAATCTTGACTCCAGCTTGTGTTTCTTCCAGCCCAGCGTTTCTCATGATGTACTCTGCATATAAGTTAAATAAGTAGAGTGACAATATACAGACTTGTCGTACTCCTTTTCCTATTTGGAACCAGTCACTTGTTCCATGTCCAGTTCTAACTGTTGCTTCCTGACCTGCATACAGGTTTCTCAAAAGACAGGTCAGATGGTCTGGTATTCCCATCTCTTTAAGAATTTTCCACAGTTTATTGTGATCCACACAGTCAAAGGCTTTGGCATAGTCAATAAAGCAAAAATAGATGTTTTTCTGGAACTCTCTGGCTTTTTTCGATGAACCATCAGATGTTGGCAGTCTGATCTCTGGTTCCTCTGCCTTTTCTAAAACCAGCTTGAACATCTGGAAGTTCACGGTTCACGTATTGCTGAGGCCTGGCTTGGAGAATTTTGAGCATTACTTTACTAGCGTGTGAGATGAGTGCAATTGTGCGGTAGTTTGAGCATTCTTTGGCATTGTCTTTCTTTGGGATTGGGATGAAAACCGACCTTTTCCAGTCCTGTGGCCCCTGCTGAGTTTTCCAAATTTGCTGGCATATTGAGTGCAGCACTTTCACAGCATCATCTTTCAGGATTTGAAATAGCTCAACTGGAATTCCATCACCTCCACTAGCTTTGTTCCTAGTGATGCTTTCTAAGGCCCACTTGACTTCACATTCCAGGATGTCTGGCTCTAGGTGAATGATCACACCATCGTGATTATCTGGGTCATGAAGATCTGTTTTGTACAGGTCTTCTGTGTATTCTTGCCACCTCTTCTTAATATCTTCTGCTTCTGTTAGGTCCATGCCATTTCTGTCCTTTATCGAGCCTATCATTGCATGAAATGTTCCCTTGGTATCTCTAATTTTCTTGAAGAGATCTCTAGTCTTTCCCATTCTGTTGTTTTCCTCTATTTCTTTGCATTGATTGCTGATGAAGGCTTTCTTATCTCTCCTTGCTATTCTTTGGAACTCTGCATTCAGATGGGAATATCTTTCCTTTTCTCTTTTGCTTTTCGCTTCTCTTCTTTTCCCAGCTATTTGTAAGGTCTCCTCAGACAGCCATTTTGCTTTTTTGCATTTTTTTTCCATGGGGATGGTCTTGATCCCTGTCTCCTGTACAATGTCACGAACCTCTGTCCATAGTTCATCAGGCATTCTGTCTATCAGATCTAGTCCCTTAAATCTATTTGTCACTTCCACTGTATAATCATAAGGGATTTGATTTAGGTCATACCTGAATGGTCTAGTGGTTTTCCCTACTTTCTTCAATTTAAGTCTGAATTTGGCAATAAGGAGTTCATGATCTGAGCCACAGTCCACTCCTGGTCTTGTTTTTGTTGACTGTATAGAGCTCCTCCATCTTTGGCTGCAAAGAATATAATCAATCTGATTTAGGTGTTGACCATCTGGTGATGTCCACGTGTAGAGTCTTCTCTTGTGTTGTTGGAAGAGGGTGTTTTCTATGACCAGTGCGTTCTCTTGGCAACACTCTATTAGCCTTTGCCCTGCTTCATTCTGTACTCCAAGGCCAAATTTGCCTGTTACGCCAGGTGTTTCCTGACTTCCTACTTTTGCATTCCAGTCCCCTATAATGAAAAGGACATCTTTTTGGGGTGTTAATTCTAAAAGGTCTTGTAGGTGTTCATAAGACCGTTCAAGTTCAGCTTCTTCAGCATTACTGGTCGCATCATAGACTTGGATTACCGTGATATTGAATGGTTTGCCTTGGAAACGAACAGAGATCATTCTGACGTTTTTGAGATTGCATCCAAGTACTGCATTCCAGACTCCTTTGTTGACCATGATGGCTACTCTATTTCTTCCAAGGGATTCCTGTTCACAGTAGTAGATATAATGGTCATCTGAGTTAAATTCACCCATTCCACTCCATCTTAGTTCGTTGATTCCTAGAATTTCAACATTCACTCTTGCCATCTCCTGTTTAACCACTTCCAATTTGCCTTGATTCATGGACCTGACTCCAGGTTCCTATGCAATATTGCTCTTTACAACATCGGACTTTGCTTCTATCACCAGTCACATCCACAGCTGGGTATTATTTTTGCTTTGGCTCCATCCCATCATTCTTTCTGGAGTTATTTCTCCACTGATCTCCAGAAGCATATTGGGCACCTACCGTCCTGGGGAGTTCATCTTTCAGTGTCCTATCATTTTGCCTTTTCATATTGTTCATGGGGTTCTCAAGGCAAGAATACTGAAGTGGTTTGCCATGCACTTCTCCAGTGGACCACATTCTCTCAGACCTCTCCACCATGACCCATCCGTCTTGGGTGGCCCCACACAGCATGGCTTAGTTTCATTGAAATAGCCAAGGCTGTGGTCCGTGTGATCAGACTGGCTAGTTTTCTGTGATTATAGTTTCAGTGTGTCTGCCCTCTGATGCCCTCTTGCAACACCTACCGTCTTACTTGGGTTTCTCTTACCTTGGATGTGGGGTATCTCTTCACAGCTGCTATAGCAAAGTGCAGCCGCTGCCCCTTATGTTGGACCAGGGGTATCTACTCATGGCGGCCCCTCATGACCTTGAACGTGGAGTAACTCCTCTCGGCCCTCCTGTGCCCACATAGCTGCTGCTCTTATATCCTTAAATATAGCTTAAACCACACTGGGGCACATGACTGAGGCTAAAGGCCAAGAAAGGCCTTTGCTTCCTTTTCTGAAGTCGTTTACTTAACAAAAAAACCCCAAACATTTAATTGGAGAATAATTGCTTTATAATGATGCTCTGCTGATTTCTGCCATACAATAATGTAAATCAGCCATAAGTATACATATGTTCCCTCTCTCTTGAAACTTCTCCCCACCTTGCACCCCATTCCACACCTCTGTAATCACGATGGTGTGATCACTCACCTAGAGCCAGACATCCTGGAATGTGAAGTCAAGTGGGCCTTAGAAAGCATCACTATGAACAAAGCTAGTGGAGGTGATGGAATTCCAGTTGAGCTATTTCAAATCCTGAAAGATGATGCTGTGAAAGTGCTGCACTCAATATGCCAGCAAATCTGGAAAACTCAGCAGGGGCCATAGGACTGGAAAAGGTCGGTTTTCATCCCAATCCCAAAGAAAGGCAATGCCAAAGAATGCTCAAACTACCGCACAATTGCACTCATCTCACACGCTAGTAAAGTAATGCTCAAAATTCTCCAAGCCAGGCCTCAGCAATACGTGAACCGTGAACTTCCAGATGTTCAAGCTGGTTTTAGAAAAGGCAGAGGAACCAGAGATCAGACTGCCAACATCTGATGGTTCATCGAAAAAAGCCAGAGAGTTCCAGAAAAACATCTATTTTTGCTTTATTGACTATGCCAAAGCCTTTGACTGTGTGGATCACAATAAACTGTGGAAAATTCTTAAAGAGATGGGAATACCAGACCACCTGACCTGTCTTTTGAGAAACCTATATGCAGGTCAGGAAGCAACAGTTAGAACTCGACATGGAACAACAGACTGGTTAGGAAAAGGACTATGTCAAGGCTGTATATTATCACCCTGCTTATTTAACTTATATGCAGAGTTCAGTTCAGTTCAGTCGCTCAGTCGTGTCCGACTCTTTGTGACCCCATGAATATGCAGAGTACATCATGAGAATCACTGATCTGGAAGAAGCACAAACTGGAATCAAGATTTCCAGGAGAAATATCAATAACCTCAGATATGCAGATGACACCACCCTTACGGCAGAAAGTGAAGAGGAACTAAAAAGCCTCTTCATGAAAGTGAAAGAGGAGAGTGAAAAAGTTGGCTTAAAGCTCAACATTCATAAAACTAAGATCATGGCATCTGGTCCCATCACTTCTTGGGAAATGAATGGGGAAACAATGGAAACAGTGTCAGACTTTATTTTGGGGGGCTCAAAAATCACTGCAGATGGTGATTGCAGCCATGAAATTAAAAGATGCTTACTCCTTCAAAGGAAAGTTATGACCAACCTAGATAGCATATTAACATGCAGAGACATTACTTTGCCAACAAAGATCCATCTAGTCAAGGCTATGGTTTTTCCATTAGTCTTGTAGGGATGTGAGAGTTGGATGGTGAAGAAAGCTGAGCGCTGACAAATTGATGCTTTTGAACTGTGGTGCTGGAGAAGACTGTTGAGAGTCCCTTGGACTGCAAGAAGATCCAACCAGTCCATCCTGAAGGAGGTCAGTCCTGGGTGTTCATTGGAAAGACTGATGTTGAAACTAAAGCTCCAATACTTTGGCCACCTCATGTGAAGAGTTGACTCATTGGAAAAGACCCTGATGCTGGGAAGGATTGGGGGCAGGAGCAGAAGGGATTGACAGAGGATGAGATAGCTGGATGGCATCACTGATTCGATGTTCATGAGTTTGGGTAAAGTCTGGGGGTTGGTGATGGACAGGGAGGCCTGGCGTGCTGCCATCCATGTTGTTGCAAAGAGTCGGACACAACTGAGCGACTGAACTGAACTGAACTGAAGTTGTCACAGAACACTGGGTTGAGCTCCCTGTCTTATATAGCAACTTCCCACTATCAATCTGTTTTACATGTAGTAATGTATATGTTTCAGCGCTGCTCTTTTGATTTTCCTACCCTTTCCTTCTCCCTTTGTATCCCCGAGTCTGTTCTTTATGTCTGCATCTCTATTTCTGCCCTGCAAATAGGTTCATCAGTACCATTTTTCCGGGGTCCATATGTATTCCTTAACATATGATTTTGATTTTCTCTTTCTGACTTACTTTACTCTGTGTAACAGGCTCAGGTTCATCCACCTCACTAGAACGGACTCGGGACTCAAAAACATTTCTTTTTACATCTGATCAATATTCCATTATATATATGTACCACAGCTTCTTCATCCATTCATGTGTCGATGGACATCTAGGTAGCTTCCATGTCCTAGCTACTGTAAATAGTGCTGCAATGAACATTGGGGTACATGCGTCTTTTTGAATTATGGTTTTCTCAATGTATATTGATAATTGAGGATTGCTGGGTCATATGGTAGTTTTATTCCTAGTTTTTTAAGCAATCTCCATACTGTTCTCCATAGTGGCTCTATCAATTTACATTCCTACCAACAGTGCAAGAGGGTTCCCTTTTCTCTACATCCTCTCCAGCATTTATTGTTAGTAGATTTTTTGATGATGGCCATTCTGACTGGTATGAAGTGATACGTCATTGTGGTTTTGATTTGCATTTTGCTAATAATGAGCATTTTTGTTGTTTTGTTGAGCATTTCTTCATGTGTTTATGAGCCATCTGTATGTCTTCATTGTAGAAATATCTGTTTAGGTCTTCTGGCCATTTTTTGATTGGGTTGTTAGTTTTTCTGATATTGATCTGCATGAGCTGCTTGTATATTATGTATATTAATCCTTTGTCAGTTGCTTCATTTGCTTTTATTTTCTCCCATTCTGATAGCTCAGTTGGTAAAGAATCTGCCTGCAATGCAGGAGACCCTGGTTTGATTCCCGGGTCGGGAAAATCCGCTGGAGAAGGGATAGGTTACCCACTCCAGTATTCTTGGGCTTCCCTTGTGGCTCAGCTGGTAAAGAATCTGTCTGTAATGCAGAAGACATGGGTTCGATCCCTGGGTTGGGAAGATCCCCTGGAGAAGGGAAAGGCTACCCACTTCAGTATTCTGGCCTGGGGAATTCCATGGACTGTATAGTCCATGGAGTCACTAGGAGTTGGACATGACTGAGCGACTTTCATTTCATTCTCCCATTCTGAGGGTTATCTTTTCACCTTTTTTATAGTTTCCTTTATTGTGGAAAAGCTTTGAAGTTTAAGTAGGTCCCACTTGTTTATTTTTGTTTTTGTTTCCATTACTCTAGGAGGTGGGTCATAGAGGATCTTGCTGTTATTTATGTCATAGAGTGTTCTATTTATGTTTTCCTCTAAGAGTTTTATAATTTCTGGTCTTACATTTAGGTCTTTAATACATTTTGAGTTTATTTTTGTGTGTGATGTTAAGAAGTATTCAAATTTCATTCTTTTACAGGTAGCTGTCCAGTTTTCCTAGCATCACTTATTGAAGAGATTATCTTTTCTCCATTGTGTGTTCTTGCCTTCTTTGTCAAAGGTAAGGTGTCTGACAGAGGATGAGATGGTTGGATGGCATCACGGACTCAATGGACATGAGTTTGGGTAAACTCCAAGACTTGGTGATGGACAAGGAGGCCTGGCATGCTGCAGTCCATGGGGTCGCAAAGAATCGGACATGACTGAGCGACTGAACTGAAGGTGTCTGAGTGCTTTAGTTTCCTGAAACTTATCTATTTCTTCTCCTTCCTTCTCCCCAAACTGAAGGTGGAATATTTCTTTCTAGAGCAATGACATACATTTTTCAAGATTTATTAATACTTTCTGTTTCTAGGTGCTGTGCTGTGCTTAGTTGCTCAGTCGTGTGTGACTCTTTGCGACACCATGAACTGTAGCCTGCCAGGCTCCTCTGTCTATGGGGATACTACAGGCAAGAATACTAGAGTGGGTTGCCATGCCCTCCTCCAGGGGATCTTCCCAACTCAGGGACTGAATCCAGGAGTCCCCCATTGCAGGCCGATTCTTTGCTGTCTGAGCCACCAGGGAAATTCTTTGTTTCTCTAAAGGTATCTAATTAATAATAATTAGCAACTAGCTTTTTCTCTTACTAATTTTTCACATGGCCCAACATGACTGTCCTCACCTTCTTATCCAATTCAGGTTCTGTCACTAATTATTATAGTCTAAATTATTTTTTTCATTATTCATTTGTTCATTAATTTGTAGCTAAAGCAAAAAATTTGTCTTGGAACTGGTGTCAATTATTGTCTAATAAGCTATGGCCATGGTGGTAGTGTCTTGTGGCAAATAAGAATGCTCCTTCCAGGTTCTCTGAGAGATTTATGCTTTCATAAATAAGATTATTTAATTTGGTCTTATTTAATTTTAATAGTAGAAAAACTAAGTTGAAAATCCACAGCTATTACATTTAAATATTTAGACTATAATATAAATGGTACTCCCTAGAGTTGGGCAGTGAAAAATCCATATAACTGTATGTTGCAGGTCCCTGAACTTCAAATAAATATTTCTACCTAGTAACAACTATTATTTCACAAAAACATCCTCAAAAGTTAGGTATAAAGATTATGGAAGATAAGTTTTGAATGACATGTTTTTCTATTTCATATTCTTCCTCACACTTTCTCTTCTTCTCGTAGCTTGTGTGTTATATTATTGCTTATTCACTGTCCAAATTAATAACCTTTAAATCAACTTTCAGTCTTTTAGCATGGCTTCTCCCTTCCTGAATTCTTGATTGACTTACCTTCTAATGATCTAGAGTTTGAGTGATATTTAAACCATATTACCGTATTCTCTGAGTTCTTCATTTTGCAAATACCTGTCTTTTTATTTTTGAAAGATATCTTAGCTGAATACAATATTTTCAGGCCATATTTTCTTTCTCTCAGAACTTTATAAATATTGGTCCAAAGTGTTTTGGAAATCATTATTGTATGAAGTTTAAAGCCACTGTGGCTTATTTCCTTTTCTTGCGGGGAATTCCTGAAGAAATTTTTCTTCATTCTTAAAATTCAGTAACAATCAGGATATATCTTTATGCTGATCATTGTATTTTATTTTTCCTGGAGCAGAGAATATTTTTTGATATGCAAATTTGAGTTACTTCATGTCTGGGTAGTTGTATCTTTGGATATATTTTGTTCTTCATTTCTGGGGTTATATAATTCAAAACCCCTCATTATATCTTTACTGTGGTCTTGCCTCATCCTTCAAATCTGTTATCTTTTCTTTACTGCTTTGTCATGACTTTTTCCTCTGCATTTGCTCTAATTACCTCAGGCTTTTCCTCTCTGACAGTAATTATGTTTTGTTTCTCGTGTCCTCTAATTTATTTAGTAGTTTTTAAAAAAGTTATTTTTCTTCCTTAATGCTGCAATCTACCATTTATGTCATATTATTGCTTTTTCACCTCATCTTTTAGGTTGATGAAGAATCTATTTTGTTAATCCTTTTTATTATGTTCCTCTATAGCAACACACTTACAATGAATTTTTTTCCATCCTTCAGGTTTTTGTTTGAAAACATTATTGAACTACACTTTGTATGCCTTATTATTTTCCCACTGTTTTGTTTCTATACTGCAATATCTGTAGTTGCTATGCTAGTTCCCTCACCCAGAATGTTGCTTATGTTCAGCATAAGTATCTCTTTTTTAGACATTCTATTCACTTTAATATAGATAAATTTATCTTTATTTTGGTTTACTTTTCCCTCTAAGCTAAATTTTTGGGCTGGATAATTTGTATTTTTTTCTATTTTTCTCTAAGTTGAGGATATGCGAGGGTTTCTGAAGTTGGTTAGAGGTCAGAGAAAATTGTATGAAGTTTTATTGTAATACCCTGAGCTTTTCTCTCCTGAGTTTTTGTAAACTATCACTTATCAAAATTCATTTCTTATCCCAAATATATACCATTCCTTAGGGCTTTAAGTAACTCTCTTAGTTCAGTTAGGAGCCCCATAGGCTTTGTTTCTAATATATAACAGTAAACACTTCTCTAATTTCACCAGTCTTTAAACCATCCCTCTCCATGTGTACCTCATACCCTTCTCTCAGCTAATCAGTTATATAAAGAGAGAGAGAGAGAGAGAGAGAGAGAGAGAGAGAGAGAGAGAGAGAGAGAGAGAGAGAAAACTATGTCTTTTCATCTCACTTTTGTCATTGTTGTTTGGTTGCTCAGTTGTGTCTGATTCTTTTGTGACCCTGTGGACTGTAGTCCACCAGGCTTCCCTGACCATGGGATTTACCAGACTGAAGTGGGTAGCCTTTCCCTTCTCTAGGGTTCTTTCCAACCCAGGGATTGAACCCACATCTCCTACATTAGCAGGAGGATTCTTTACCCCTGAGCCACAAGGGAAGGCCCATCTCATTTTTCTTATCTCAAAATTTGGGATGTTTAGTGAGAATTCTCAGAATTTTCCAAGCTACCAGAACTTCCTTTGCAGCATTCGAAGACACCTGGTGAGGACCTCCACTAAAGAAAGCTATTTGATTTTGCGAAACCCAGTGTTTTCTATATTTACACAAATTCTTTTCTGTAAGACAGTTGCCAATATTATTTTGAGAACCCTGACTTTTGAAGTCCCCAGAGTTCATATATCCTAGACAGTGATTTGATAGCCAACCAGTAAAATGAAGGTCAGTCCCAGTGTGTGGTTGACCTGAAAATATGTGGGTTGAGGAAGAAGAATACATGGGACATAAGCCATACATGGGACATCATGGAGGATGTCCCATGGCTGGAGCTTCACTGACATGATTTTTCTGGAGTTGGTTGAGAGTAAGGAAAATCAAGGAATCAGTTCAAGTTGTGTTCTCAAAAGTATGGCAGGTTGAAACTAGAAAAACCAAATTCTAAGGACCAAATTTTCAACCAGGAAGAGAAGTTTAAGCCAAGATTTAAGTGTTAGGTAGATACAGGAACAGAATAAGGAATGAAAAGCAAGGATGGGAGATAGGAAGTATGAAAAGCATAAAGGATAATTGCCTTGCATTGAGCTAGGGTGCCCAAGTCTGGTGTCTCTGAGGTCAGTCTATGATAGAGGCTCTGGAATGTAGTAGTATTGACTGCTAATGGGCTCTGTTTCAAGTATAAGTTCTGTCTCTGTCTGATGAAGAGGACTATTTCAGTTAATTCTTAGATATTCAAGCAGTATGCTGCTGCTGCTGCTAAGTCGCTTCAGTTGTGTCCGACTCTGTGCGACCCCATAGACGGAAGCCCACCAGGCTCCCCTGTCCCTGGGATTCTCCAGGCAAGAACACTGGAGTGGGTTGCCATTTCCTTCTCCAATGCATGAAAGTGAAAAGTGAAAGTGAAGTCACTCAGTCGTGTCTGACTCTCAGCGACCCCATGGACTGTAGCCTACCAGGCTCCTCCATCCATGGGGTTTTCCAGGCAAGAGGACTGGAGTGGGGTGCCATTGCCTGTTGTCTAATTACTAACTTACTCTGGATGTAACTGTCGATTGCATAAAAAAACATTTTCAGTGGCCTGGCATTAATACAGTGAGTGTATATATAGAGTCACTGCCACAATGCTTTGCCAACAGTAGATTTTTCAGTAACTTTGTGATGAATTCAAGATATTTAATGTTCCTGGAAGCTATGATATGTTCAGGTCTCACTCAAACTCATGCAATAGTAAGTTGGAGTCCTCATTCTGTAAGAAAATATTGGTCTAGGTCTTATGCCACATTTGTGCCAGGGTATTGAAATACACAGTTAAAAAACATACAGGTCCAGCGCTCAGAGAACTCTTTTAAACCCTAATGGAGACCACCATATTGATTAGTTCCATCAGAATTAATGCCCAGCTTTCCTTATCAATACTTGAAAAGATTTGCTTTGAATTACACCTTAAAGCAGCAGTTCTCAAACTTGGTTTCACATTAGAATCACCTAGGTAGCTGGTGCCTGTGTTCTATTCCAGACCAATTAAATCAGAACACTTGGGTTTGGACTTTTGCATCAGCAGTCTTTGAAAACATCCTAGGTACAGACTGTGTTGAGAACCCATGTTTTAGAAGGAAGATACAAAAGAATCAATTGGGAAAAACTAAAACAACACAATGAGGGAACTGTGTACTGTGTTTTAAACATTTAAGCATATCTATAAGTGCGAATAAATTAGGACTATAACACATATAGGTCTTCAGTTTTGTTCTGGTGTTAATTACCAATCTCCCTTCATTACAGTAGTTGGTAAAAACCAATAACTAGTTTTGACTGAGTTAATGTCTTTGTTCTGGCTTTGTTATTGACTTTGATCCAATACTTCTCTGTTTTCTATTTCTGTTTTTTTTTTTTAACCTTTATCATTTTCATTGGTAAGAAACTTTTATTACAAAGTTTTCTCACTTGCTCATTCTATAGCTACTATAATTCAGTCACCAGGAGATATAGCAGTCATTCTTAGATCTAGCTGAATTTTAATCACCTGGAGAACTTTTAAAAAATGCTGGTGTTTGGGCTTCACCCCAGACAACTTAAATCAGAATCTCTAGAAGTAAGCCCCAGTCATTGGTAATTGTTCAGAAGTATTCCAGATAATTCTATGTGCAGCTGGGATTAAAAATGCTGTAGCTGTTCTTAGTCACTCAGTTGTGTCTGACTCTTTGTGACTCCATGGATTGTAGCCCTCCAGGCTCTTCTGTCCATGGGGATTCTCCAGGCAAGAATTCTGGAATGGGTTGCCATGCTCTATTCCAGGGGATTTTCCCAACCCAGGGATTGAACCTATGATGTCTGCCTTGTGGCTCAGCTGGTAAAGAATCCACCTACAATTTGGGAGACCTGGGTTCAATCCCTGGGTTGGGAAGATCCCCTGGAAAAGGGAAAGGCTACCCACTCTAGTATTCTGGCCTGGAGAATTCCATGGACTGTATAGTCCATGGGGTCGCAAAGAGTCACACACAACTGAGCAACATTCACTTTCACTTCCACTCCTGCATTGCAGGCAGAGTTTTTACCATTTGAGCCACCAGAGAAGCCAAAACTCTAGTGTGATTGATTGTTAGACATATAATGGACACCAAAGAGTTATGCCTTCCTGTGTCCACAGACTTTTGCAGTGTGACTTCTCCCATAAACAGGTGGTCTGTTTTCACACCTTGACCACAGGCCCTTACATGACTCTCCAGGTGAATACAGAACATGGGTGAGTACAGGTTAGGTGAGAAGAGAAACCATCCAACCAAACCCTCAGAAGACTAATAAAAGTAAACATTTTTAAAGCCACTGGTTTAGGGATGGCTTGTTATGCAGCAAAGTCTAACTGAAATATGGTATATAGGGGACTTTCTATTATAAACTAAGACAAAAAAAACCACTATTCTTGATTTTATTTTTCTAGTTTTATTTTTATTGCTGTTGCAAGAACCACTCTAACTGCTCTTTCTGTTCCCTAGGATTTTCCTTCAGACTCTTACTACTGAAAGAATGAGATTTAGACAGAAAAAGAATTTCTTGTCATTGTACAAATGCCTTCCATTTGTCTCTAGGGTACTTCTCCAGTCTGATTACCAAATGTTTCCTTTAAAACTATAAAGATCAAAGGAACCACCTGCCTCAGGGGCCATGGCTTACGCAGACTTTCATAACACTGCATGTGGATTGCATCAACACGTCCTGAAATTTGCCAACTCAGTTTCACAAGTTAAGGTCCAGAATAAAGAAATCCCCTTGTGTTAGCAAGATGGTCACACTTTATCCAGGAACAAATTGAAGTCTTCAGTCAATTTGCTTAGCAATGTACAAGAAAGAGCTGTAGTTGGCATCTTCACTATGCTATCAGTGATGAAAATTACCACACTTTTGCCTTAATAATAGTATCAACTGTTTTAACAAGTCTAGTTAGAGTATCTGTCTTGTAAAATCAGCAGTGAATGAAAATGAGTTGTCTATCTTGTTACTTGCTAGATTGGTGGGATGAAATGTCATGTCAAAGACATGGGTTTGACACAGTTCTACTACTTATCTATTATGTAACCTTGCATAAATCACTAAACATTTAAAAAATCTTAGTTGCCTTATCTATAAAACTGAGATGAAATAAGCATTTTCAGAATATACCTAAGAATCAAAAAAGATCACATATATAATATACCTTTGCAATCTTTAAAGCTTACCTTAAATATAAGATGTTATTCTCTTGGTATAGGTAGCACAAAGAAAGCATAAATATGGAAGTTTCTCTGACAACAGCTGAGAACAGTCATTTATATTCTCACAGCATTAGGGAAAGTAAGTACTTTATATGGCCTCACATTTTTCTTTAATCTCTGAATCTCAAAGTACCTTGCAGCATACTTTCATTAATTTATAAGACCCCATGAAATACATTTGTTCCCCCTTAAACTTCTTTCTAAACAAGTTACCTTTTCTAGAACATATAAACTTAAGCCTCACCCACAAAGAGCCCTCAGATTTGTGAATGAATCGAGGGGTTCTGATCCTTTTTTATGTTGTAATTTTTTGTCTTATTTAAAATCTGCAAGTCTCTTGATCTTGTCTGCCTTCCCTTGAAGTCTGTCCCTTGATGCTTTGATGTAGTGAACATGCCTATGAAACTCAAATCCTAGACAGGTGGCAGTCTTTTTATTCCTTACATGTTAGGGATAGGGTTTGGAGACAATTTATTAATCTATTTCTTCCTTAAGTGTTTGAAAGATACCCACTAAAAATATGTGAACCAGATTCTTATATTGCCCAGGTTGAATTCTGTTTGGAATTCGAGCCCTTTCAGGCTGCATTTGACTCTTCAGCTCCTTGACTAGCATGTAGGATTTTTTTCCTTACTGAGTGGTAGACTGCTGATGTGAATGAGCTAATAGGGCTTTCAGTCAAAACTTATTTAGAACTAAAATATGTAGCTATAATTATTCCCTGTATTTCTATGGTTTCTTTTTCAAATAGTTCAGAGAGCCCTGCATGTATTATTGAATCTTTCTAAAGTATGGTGAGCCAGATGAATTATGTTATTTTATTAGAAAAATTTACCTTTGCTCCAACTTTTTATGGTTATATCTTTTGGTATCTTTACTCATCCTACTAATATTCAGTGATTTGACTTTCTCCATGAAATTGTTCTCCTTAACTTGTTGAAATAAACCTGATTTCTGTCTGTTTCCTCAAACACTGCTCTTAAAGGAAGGGCTATGGATGTTTATAGACAATTAACATATATTAGGCTCTAGTTCAAAAGAAGGACCATTAATAGTGAATTTCTTAGTTTGGCAACTTCCCTTGTAGGTCAGTCGGTAAAGAATCTGCCTGCAATGCAGGAGACCCGGGTTCGCTTCCTGGGTTGGAAAAATCCCCTGGAGAAGGAAATGGCAACCCACTCCAGTATTCTTGCCTGGAGAATCCCATGGATAGAGGAACCTGGAAGGCTATAGTCCATGGGGTCACAAGAGTCAGACATGAATTAGCGACTAAACCACCACCACCAGTGCCTGAAAGAGGATAATACATTTTGGGGACACATGAATCTTTTGCTCTCCATGAAAATAAATCACATAGATATTTGCTTATGCATAAAGCTTATGCTGTTTATATCCTCTTTTAGACAGAAATTACTTGCTACAAGCTCTATTTTAGGGTGAGGGAGACTGAAGTACAGTACAGATTGGTAACACAAAAAGAAAACACAAGCCAATTTTTGGTAGGTTGTGATTTTGATTATTAATGCTTATGGCCTGGTATCTGCTTTGACAGGACCACACCTATAGAGATTTACAATGCCCATGCTGAAACTCTGATCAGATTATTAGAGCACTTGAAATTTGAGACTGCTAGAGGTTTATCAAACTGATTTTTCTTTATAAATTTCCCTAAATGATTTTCTCTTCAATTCAACACATTTTTATTGCAGAGTTTTCCATACTAGGCCAGTAGAAAGATGAGCATTTTTTTTTTGAGAATTTTTTTTCTGTCCTGGAGGTGTACTCACACAAGTAAAGTCTTGGTTTTGAACTCTGGTGGATATTAACTCAATGGTGTGAGCAATGTACGTGTGCAGGTGATATGAATGGTTAAAACACCAATACTGTATACTTCACTTACCAACATAGGCTCCTTTCCTCCAAGTCTCAGATCCACTGTCTGTCTAATCACTAAAGGATTGTTTAATATCATTTAGAATTGCACCTCCATGGACATCTTCCAGAACTTATTCAGAGGAGACTTAAGCAGAGGTCATGCTGGCTTTTCTAAATAACTTTCTAGAGGAGAGGAGCCTAATTGCCTCCTTCCAGGAAACTAGCATTCATCAAGAAAGGCTTGCTTTTCATGTCCTCCCTGGTGGCCATCAGGGGGATTTTTCAGGATGTTTCTCAGAGTCTCTCCAACTCTCTTCTATGTGTTTTGCTTCCTCATGTGCCTTCCTTTGTACTTCATTTTTTTCCTGATTTTTCATACAGGAAGGAAATAAACATTTATAATGAAATGACCCCTTAGAAAGAAAAATAATTTCTTATTATATTGCTATAAAATAAAATCTCTAAATAAAAGATATTTTGTTGTTTGAACTCAATTGGCACTCTTCTCCTTTGCTGGAATTGTTTATCGTAATGAAAACACACATACACTGGCACAGGTACACCCCAAGGTTGAAGAGAAGTTTCTTTTGACAGATGGATGCTGTTTTTGCAGCTTGCTTACATTTTCCTTCAGTAGTTTGATATACTAGAAAGAGTATGAACTTTGAAGCCAAAATGGCTTGAGTTTGAATCTGTGTTCTGCCACTCATAATTTTACAATTTTAGGCAAGTTAGTTAGCATTTTCAAGGCTATGCTTTTTCTCTATTAAAAGGAGATCAATAATATCCACTTAGCAGAGTGCCATAAGAAATAAGAGACAATATAAACTAAGGCATATGGCACATGACAATTTTAATGAGTTCTAAATAAATACTAGTTACTTTTCCTTCCTGTTTTATGTTGGCCAGAGAGTAATGTGGTATTGTGATGATTAAGATAAAATTTTAAAATGTAAAAAAAGTAAAGGAGGCATCCAATTGTAATGAATTTTTAGAGTCATTTTGTACTTTGCAGGATAATTAGTTAATCTTAGTTCAGTTCAGTTCAGTTGCTCAGTCATGTCTGACTCTTTGCAACCCCATGGACTGCAGCACACCAGTCCTCTCGGTCCATCACCAACTCCCAGAGTTTACTCAAACTCATGTCCATTGAGTCGGTGATGCCATCCAACAATCTCTTCCTCTGTCATCCCCTTCTCTTCCCTCCTTCAATCTTTCCCAGCATCAGGGTCTTTTCCAATGAGTCAGTACTTCGGATCAGGTGGCCAAAGTATTGGAGTTTCAGCTTCAGCATCAATCCTTCCAATGAATGTTCAGGACTGATTTCTTTTAGGATGGACTGGTTGGATCTCCTTGCTGTCCAAAGGACTCTCAAGAGTCTAAAGCATCAGTTCTCAGCGCTCAGCTTTCTTTACAGTCCAACTCTCACATCCATACATGACTACTGAAAAAACCTTAGCTTTGACTAGATGGACCTTTGGTGGCAAAGTAATGTCTCTGCTTTTTCATATGCTATCTAGGTTGGTCATAGCTTTTCATCCAAGAAGAAAGCGTCTTTTAATTTCATGGCTGCAATCACCATCTGCAGTGATTTTGGAGCCAAAAAAGATAAAGTCTGTCACTGTTTCCACTGTTTCCCCATCTATTTCCCATGAAGTAATGGGACCAGATGCCATGATCTTAGTTTTCTGAATGTTGAGCTTTAAGCCAACATTTTCGCTCTCCTCTTTCACTTTCATCAAGAGGCTCTTTAGTTCCTCTTTGCTTTCTGCCGTAACGGTGGTGTCATCTGCATATCTGAGATTATTGATATTTCTCCTGGCATTCTTGATTCCAGCTTGTGCTTCATCCAGTCTGGCATTTCTCATGATGTACTCTGCATGTAAGTTAAGTAAGTAGGGTAACAATATACAGCCTTGATGTACTCCTTTTCCTATTTGGAACCAGTCTGTTGTTCCATGTCCAGTTCTAACTGTTGCTTCTTGACATGCATACAGATTTCTCAGGCATCAGGTCAGGTGGTCTGGTATTATCATCTCTTTAAGAATTTTCCACAGTTTGTGGTGATCCACATAGTCAAAGGCTTTGGCATAATCAATAAAGCAGAAATAGATCTTTTTCTGGAACACTCTTGCTTTTTTGATGATTCAACAGATGTTGGCAATTCGATCTCTGGTTGCTCTGCCTTTTTAGAACTTACACAGGACTGGGGGAACAGACTCTGGGAGGGCACAAACAGAAACTTGTGCACACCAGGACCCAGGAGAAAGGAGCAGTGACCCCAAAAGACACTGCCTGAGTGTCCAGGAGTCTCTGGCAGAGGCATGGGTCAGCAGTGGCCTGCTGCAGGGTTGGGGGTACTGAGTGTAGCAGTGTGTGCATGGGACCTTTTGAAGGAGGTCAGCATTACCTTCATTACCTCCACCATAGTTTGGCCTCAGGTCAAATAACAGGGAGGGAGCACAACTCTGCCCTTCAACAGAAAATTGGATTAAACATTTACTGAGCATGGCCCCACCCATCAGAACAAGACCTGGTTTCCCCCTCAGTCAGTCTATCCCATCAGGAAGCTTCCATAAGCCTATTATCCTTTTCCATCAGAGGGCAGACAGAATGAAAACCACAATCACAGAAAACTAACCAGTCTGATCACATGGACCACAGTCTTGTCTAATTCAATGAAACTATAAGCCATGCCTTGTAGAGCCATCCAAGACGGCAAGATCATGGTGGAGAGTTCTGGCAAAATGTGGTCCACTGGAGAAGGGAATGGCAAACCACTTCAATATTCTCGCCTTGAGAAACCCATGAACAGTATGAAAAGGCAAAAGGATAGGACACTGAAAGATGAATTCCCCAGGTCGGTAGATGTCCAATATGCTACTGGAAATCAATGGAAAAATAACTCCAGAAAGAATGATGAGACAGAGCCAAAGCAAAAACAACACCTAGTTGTGGATGTGACTGGTGATGGAAGTAACAACCGATGCTGTGAAGAGCAATATTGCATAGGAACCTGGAATGTTAGCTCCATGAATCAAGGCAAATTGGAAGTGGTCAAACAGGAGAGGACAAGTGTGAACATAGACACTTTAGGAATCAGTGAACTAAAATGGACTGCAATGGGTGATTTTAACTCAGATGACCATTATATCTACTACTGTGGGCAAGAATCCCTTAGAAGAAATGGAGTAGCCATCATAGTCAACAAAAGAGTCCGGAATACAGTACTTGGGTACAGTCTCAAAAACGACAGAATGATCTCTGTTCGTTTCCAAGGCAAACCGTTCAGTATCACAGTAATGCAAGTCTATGCCCCAACCAGTAATGCTGAAGAAGCTGAAGTTGAACGGTTCTATGAAGACCTGCAAGATCTTCTAGAACTAACACCCCCAAAAGATATCCTTTTCATTATAGGGGACTGGAATGCAAAAGTAGGAAGTCAAGAAATACCTGGAGTAACAGGCAAATTTGGCCTTGCAGTACAGAATGAAGCAGGGCAAAGGCTAACAGTTTTGTCAAGAGAATGTACGCAAACACCCACTGCAAATGCTGTGCAAAGACAGCAAACACCCTCTTCCAACAACACAAGAGAAGACTCTACACATGGACATCACCAGATGGTCAATATCGAAATTAGACTGATTATATTCTTTGCAGCCAAAGATGGAGAAGCTCTCTACAATCAGTAAAAATAAGACTGGGAGCTGACTGTGGCTCAGATCATGAACTCCTTATTGTCAAATTCAGACTTAAATTGAAGAAAGTAGGGAAAACCACTGTATCATTCAGTTCAGTTCAGTTCAGTTCAGTCACTCAGTCATGTCTGACTCTTTGCGACCCCATGAACTGCAGCACGCCAGGCCTCTCTGCCCATCACCAACTCCCGGAGTCTACCCAAACCCATGTCCATCAAGTCAGTGATGCCATCCAACCATCTCATCCTCTGTCGTCTCCTTCTCCTCCTGCCCCCAATCCTACCTAGCATTAGGGTCTTTTCCAATGAGTCAACTTTTCACAGGAGGTGGCCAAAGTATTGGAGTTTCAGCTTCAACAGCAGTCCTTCCAATGAACACCCAGGATTGATCTCCTTTAGGATGGATTGATTGGATCTCCTTGCAGTCCAAGGGACTCTCAAGAGTCTTCTCCAACAGCACAGTTCAAAAGCGTCAATTCTGCGGCACTCAGCTTTCTTCACCGTCCAACTCTCACATCCATACATGACCACTGGAAAAACCATAGCCTTGACTAGACGGACTTTTGTTGGCAAAGTAATGTCACTGCTTTTAAATATGCTATCTAGGTTGGTCATAACCTTCCTTCCAAAGAGTAAGCGTCTATTAATTTCATGGCTGCAATCACCATCTGCAGTGATTTTGGAGCCCCCAAAAATAAAGTCTGTCACTGTTTCCATTGTTTCCCCATCTATTTCCCATGAAGTAATGGGACCAGATGCCATGATCTTAGTTTTCTGAACGTTGAGCTTTAAGCCAACTTTTTCACTCTCCTCTTTCACTTTCTTCAAGAGGCTCTTTAGTTCTTCTTCACTTTCTGCCATAAGGGTGGTGTCGTCTGCATATCTGAGGTTATTGATATTTCTCCTGGCAATCTTGATTCCAGCTTGTGTTTCTTCCAGCCCAGCGTTTCTCATGATGGACTCTGCCTATAAGTTAAATAAGCAGGGTGACAATATACAGCCTTGACGTACTCCTTTTCCTATTTGGAACCAGTCTGCTGTTCCATGTCCAGTTCTAACTGTTGCTTCCTGACCTGCATACAGGTTTCTCAAGATACAGGTCAGGTGGTCTGATATGCCCATCTGTTTCAGAATTTTCCGCAGTTTATTGTGATCCACACAGTCAAAGGCTTTGGCATAGTCAATAAAGCAGAAATAGATGTTTTTCTGGAACTCTCTTGCTTTTTCAATGATCCCGCGGATATTGGCAATTTGATGTCTGGTTCCTCTGCCTTTTCTAAAACCAGCTTGAACATCTGGAAGTTCACGGTTCACGTATTGCTGAAGCCTGGCTTGGAGAATTTTGAGCATTACTTTACTAGCGTGTGAGATGAGTGCAATTGTCTGGTAGTTTGAGCATTCTTTGGCATTGCCTTTCTTTGGGATTGGAATGAAAACTGACCTTTTCCAGTCCTGTGGCTACTGCTGAGTTTTCCAAATTTGCTGGCATATCGAGTGCAGTACTTTCACAGAATCATCTTTGAGGATTTGAAATAGCTCAACTGGAATTCCATCACCTCCACTAGCTTTGTTCATAGTGGTGCTTCCTAAGGCCCACTTGACTTCACATTCCAGGATGTCTGGCTCTAGGTGAGTGATCACACCATCGTGATTATCTGGGTCGTGAAGATCTTTTTTGTACAGTTCTTCTGTGTATTCTTGCCACCTCTCCTTAATATCTTCTGCTTCTGTTAGGTCCATACCATTTCTCTCCTTTATTGAGCCTATCTTTGTATGAAATTTTCCTTTGATATTTCTAATTTTCTTGAAGAGATCTCTAGTCTTTCCCAATCTGTTGTTTTCCTCTATTTCTTTGCATTGATGGCTGAGGAAGGCTTTCTTATCTCTCCTTTCTATTCTGTGGAACTCTGCATTCAGATGGGAATATCTTTCCTTTTATCCTTTTCTTTTCACTTCTCTTCTCTTCCCAGCTATCTGTAAGGCCTCCTCAGACAGCCATTTTGCTTTTTTGCATTTCTTTTCCCTGGGGATGGTCTTGATCCCTGCCTCCTGTACAATGTCACGAACCTCCGTCCATAGTTCATCAGGCACTCTGTCTATCAGATCTAGTGTCTTGAATCTATCTGTCACCTCTACTGTATACTCATAAGGGATTTGATCTAGGTCATATGACCTAGAACACCTAGAACACCTAGAACACCTAGAACACAGTGGAAGTGAGAAATAGATTCAAGGGATTAGATCTGATAGAGTGCCTGAAGAACTATGGACGGAGGTTCGTGACATTGTACAGGAGGCAGGGATCAAGACCATCCCCAAGGAAAAGAAATGCAAAGACAAAATGGTTGTCTGAGGAGTACTTACAAATAGCTATGAAAAGAAGAGAAGCGAAAGGCAAAGGAGAAAAGGAAAAATATACCCATTTGAATGCAGAGTTCCAAAGAATAGCAAGGAGAGATAAGAAAGTCTTCCTCAGTGATCAGTGCAAAGAAATAGAGGAAAACAATAGAATAGGAAAGACTAGAGACCTCTTCAAGAAAATTAGAGATACCAAAGTAACTTTTCATGCAAAGATAGGCACAGTAAATGTTATGTACCTAACAGAAGCAGAAGATATTAAGAAGAGGTGGCAAGAATACACAGAATGACTATACAAAAAACACCTTCACAACCCAGGTAATCACGATGGTGTGATCACCCACCTAGAGTCAGACTCCTGGAACACGAAGTCAAGTGGGCCTTAAGAAGCATCACTGTGAACAAAGCTAGTGGAGGTGATGAAATTCCAGTTGAGCTATTTCAAATCCTAAAAGGTGATGCTGTCTGTGAAAGTACTGCACTCAATATACCAGCAAATTTGGAAAACTCAGCAGTGGCCATAGGATTGGAAAAGTTCAGTTTTCAATCCAGTCCCAAAGAAAGGCAATGCCAAAGAATGCTCAAACTACCACACAATTGTACTCATCTCACTTAGTTAATCTAGGGAACCAAATAGTTAGATATAAAAATGCTACCATATTCTTGTAAGATAGAAAAATAATATTAATAAATTCATTCATTAAATATCTATTAATGCTATTTATTTTTTAAGTACTATGCTAAGTTCTAAAGATACAGTGGTGAGGAGCGTAGACTGTTTCTGGAGTTGGCCCTCTAGGTTATATTCAGTTTTTAAATAGGAAAAATTTAGAAGGAACCAATTTAAGGGATATTGACTTTGATTTCAACTAATACATAACCCCTGCTGTAAGAGTGCTTGCTAAGTCACTTCAGCTGTGTCATACTCTTCGCAACTCCATGGACCATAGCCTGCCAGGCTCCTCTGTCATGGAATTCTCCAGGCAAGAATACTAGAATGGGTTTACATGTCCTCCTCCAGGGGATCCTCCTGACCCAGGAATCAAGCCCTCATCTCTTATGTCTCCTGCATTGTCAGGCATGTTCTTTACTACTAGTGCCACCTGGAAAGCCCCATAATCCCTGGAATCATATCTCAAATGGGATTTACCATCATCTTGTAGCCAATTTACTTCTCTTATTTTCAGTCAGTAATTGAGAATTTTTCCTTAGACTGTGCAAGAAAACTCTATGGATGTGAAGGTATTCTAGGTATTTCAACCATTACAAAGAACTTTAACTGATGTTTAGGTCAGTTGTAACTCTGGGACCACATAGTACAATATCAAAAGAAAAAATTCCCTTTTTTTTTCCTCTGAAGAAAGCAACATTGACCAAAGCCAGTTAGTACTCCCAGAAGAGAGACAATTCACCATTTTTGTCCTAAAGAGCTCTGCCTCATCCTTAGCCCTATGAGTAAAGTTTGGCATGAGGGTGGGATTATGTTTCTTGTGTTACTACACATTTTGCTCCCACTGGGGCAACTTACCCCATCCTTTGGAATGATGAGAATGACATACACATCAAAACTGTGGCTTAATCACTTTGTTTAGTGCCTGTGGGTGATGTCTTAAACCAAAGGATAGTTGGGAATAGCCACCAAAGTGATTTTTTTCCCTTTATTTGTTCTCTTTTCCTGTTTTTTTTTTCATCTTCTTTGTTACTCTCACTTTCTTTCTCTTTTTCTCATTTACTTTCTCTTCACCTCTGATGCCCAGCAACTTAGTTTGTTGGAGTTTTACTGTTGTGTGAGGTTTAATCATGTCCCCAGGAAGAGGGATAATTATTAAATCACTGGAAATTTAATGATGGGTATTTATTCCCCAACCTTAGTCATTTTGGTGTCTGGGGTTTGGCATGCTAGTCACTGGAAACCAAACTGGATAAATGTCATCAAGCCGCACATGATTTTCCAGTGATTTACGTGTGTTTGTTGTACTCCAGAAGGGCAATTGCCTGATGCCCTGCTCTGGCCTTTATTTGCAAGCCTCTCATGATCAAAATAACAAAGACTTAAAGCAAGTTCACCTCTCCACAGTGGTAAAAAAAACAGGTCTGTTTTTTCAATATGTAGTCAGTTTCTGAAACTGTGTTCTGCTGTCACATTTTCTTTTGGGGGTACTTAAGTCAAGATCCCCTGAGCTGCTTTTTTTAATATTAAAAGTTGCCCTTCCCTCTGATTTAAGAGTTCAGATTCTTAGAAAAAAATTTGGATTTTATATTTTTTAATGAATTAATGTTAATCTTCTAACATATGTATTTGCTTACTTATTATGTTTACATTTGTTGTCTATTTCCTCCCACTAATATTTAAATGCCTCAAGGATGGGAATCTTTACCTCTTTGGTTCATTAATGTATCCCATGTGTTTAAAACAGTGCCTGCGTGTATTAGGCACCCTGTTAATATTTGTTGAATAAATGCTGAATGAATGAATACTACTACTAAGTCCTTAGTGGAAGACTTGCCTGGAATTACCATTCTCATAGATGAGAGACTGGTGTTAAATTTCCCACTTTTTCTTCATATAAGCTTAACAAGTTAATTAACCTTTCTAAGTATTTATTTCTTAATCTGTATAGTAGGGATTTTTGAAGATTTAGGGATTAAATACATAGGATAATGCATGAAAATTTGTTCAGCACAGTACCTAGTGTATATGGTTTGTGCTCAAGAAATTGTAAATGTTATGAAGGTGTTGCTCTTCCATTTAATGTTGTGCAGTTGTGAGAAATATATTACTGTGCTCATGAAAGAAAGTTTTTTTTTATGATATTTGTTTTGAAGATATTGATATTTGATGATATTTGTTTTGAAGCTCCACTGGAATGTAAATTTAATAAAGATAGAAATATTGCTTGTTTTTTTTCCTTGATGTATCTTGACAATTAGAACGGTACTGGGAATATAATAGGTACTCAATAAATATGTGTTGAATGAATTATTGAATGTTTAAGATGGGAATTAGCTTCACCAGTCTAACCTTCTGAGTCCCTGGGGTAACCAATTGAATTAATGGTAGAGATATCAAAATCCTGTTCTAAAATGCCTCAGCTTTTTCATTGTGTGGAATGAAAGACAAGAGAGGAGCGTTCTGAGAACTAAAAGTGAAGGGGAGGAGGAGCTAGAAATTATCTAGATGTTCAGGCCATGCAGAATTACTTTAAGCAATTCAAAATCAAATGGACTTTTAATTTTCTTACTATTCCATTTGACTTTCTGAAATACTTGGATCTACAGTACTTAATTTCAATTCATATTCTATAGCTCTCTCTGAAACAGAGCATTTTATTTAATTTTTAGCTTCTTTTAAATAACTGTCTTGGTGGTAGGCATGTTGGTTTAGCAGAAAAGATACTACAGTCTCATGAGTAAATTTACCTTTCTGGTTCCTGCTGCAATCTTGTGCTCAGGAAATGCCGCAATCCAAAGGGCATACAGAAATGTTGATCTTCTATGAAGTGAAAACAAAATGAATTCTTGAGCCTGTTTCCCACCCTGCTAACTCAAGTTGTTCTGCTAAGTGACTAGCTGATCTGCTATTATATTTTCAAATGAATAAGGGGGGTCTTCGATGTTCTACTTGTAATCAAATATTTAACAATTGCATTTAAATATTTAATAATTGCATTTTGTTAAAACAACATTATATAGGGTCATGAACTAAATTTCTTAGAAGAATCTATGTCAGGCAATTCACAGCTACATCATTTTGACATTTTCATGTTTTTTTAATGTCCAAGTTTTGGTTTTGTTGTATTCTAACAAATATCATTTTTTCGTATTAAATTTTAGTAATCATAAGTATTTCTATTGCTATCCTTAAAGTATTTTAAATGCATGCTATTGTTTTATTTTTATTTTTTTATATATAATTTTAGAGGATAAAGCATATATTGAATTTTGCAACTGCTGAAATAAAGCCTGAAGCTTTTCCAAAAATAAAGATTCTAAATAATTTAGGTTTTAAAATATGTTCATAACTGCAGCTCAACACAATACAAGTTGCACATAACTTTAAGAATACCATGTCCAAACCATGTGGATACAGTTAAATAATAGAGATTTATATAGTCTTGAGATAACCAATATTTTAACAAAAATTTTTGAAAATCCAACTTCTTTTGTATTTGTAGGAAGACTAGTTTCACCAACACCCCAACTGTTAATTCAGTTCAAACTAACTCCTAAAAATCTGAGCTACCAAATATTTTCCAACATTTATATGTTGAGTGTTTTTTCCCCAAAATATATTTGCTTTTAATAAGTACAGGAAAGCATGGAGTATCTCTTAGAAATTTTCAATATATGGAATTGGAGCAGACACAGAAGTATAGAAATAACAGAATTACACTACAGAGATATGACAGTATATGTAGTTTTGGGGAATATTAATCCTGGGGTCAGATACAGTGTGATTATAGCCTGTGATTCCACCAAATCCTTAGTCACTGTCCAGAAGGGCAATTGTCCTGAAGTCAGCTTTCTTATCTTCTGCATTGACAGAAAAAGCAGACAAAGTCTAGTGACAAGGAAAACAGATTTGTACTTATAAAGTTTGAAAGTTGTTTTTTAAGAAGGAGAACATAGCTTTTCTGCCCCCCCCCCCACCTTTGCTCTATAAATAGCTCCTGGCAGGCAGAAACAACCCTGATTGCACCAAGATGAAGGAGAACAAGCAGCAGGCTGTAGTGCAGAATCAATGGCACAGTGCCAAGAGCTTCATCAAATGAATAATAGCTTCCACTTGACAATCAGTAAAGTGCCTCTTCTCCTACGGATTTAGTTTTTAATGATGATTAGAGAGGATGGGCCCCTAAAATTTCTCTGGTAGAAATGACCTCCTATTAATTTCTATTCCTTGAAATGCTGAATTTCAAAGCTATTTTACAGCTGCAAAACTAAAGGCACTGACATAAAGGAACTATTATCTTTGTAATTGTAGCAACAAGTACTAAATTTGTCATTGATTAACAGAGACTTTTTAACTTCATGATCCTTTGTTGGTTAAGTCCCTTATTTGGACCTTGGTGGTTTACTTGCTTTGAAAGTCAAATGTTACATTTTAGATCCAACAGCTATCAGAATAATGTCCTTTGTTTTAATATAATGAATACTTCCTTATAACATCTTACATTGATTATTATGCAATAAAGGTGAAGGTCATGTCAGAGCTTATTAATTCTATATAGTGTTTTGTTTTCTTTGTGGGTAACAAAATATTCTAATCAGATATGCTTAAAATATATGCATAGAAACATGTTATTAGGAAAAGAGCTTTTTCAGAGTTTTAAAATTTTCCAACACATTTTCATCTGTGTTTGTGTATATAAAAAGTAGATTTTCTAAGGGGAATTAAATGTAGAAGAAAGCTTCTTAAAGAGCAGGAATGTTTATACTAATATTAGGTGATAAGACTATAGGCTTACTTTGTCAAATTAGGTCATTAGTTATGAAGCAATGTCATAGGTATTGAAAATAACCTGTGTATATCTTAGTCATTTAATATGTGGCATTCTATTTTATAAATAAAAGTTTTGAATGTAAAAATTCAAGAGAACACAATGGCACTTTCTGTATAGTGTTCTTAGTAGTTTTTTAAAAAGACATAATTAAATGCTTACTTCAAAGGTTTTTAAATTTAGAGTGACTTTGAAAAGCCAGAGAGTCGATACTCTTGAATTTCATGTATTGTCATACGTAGAAGTTCATAAAACTTGCAGAAATGTTTAAACTGGCTGAAAAGCTTAGAAGGAAATATTTATTAAGAATTTTAAAATATTACCACACCTCTAATACAGGAGGCTGCTTGGCGATGTTCTTTGATGTTCTTCTTCAGTGTTTCCCCAGAGAAATGAGAGTGAGTGAGTTTGTCGCTTAATTCATTCAGTTAAAAGGATTCCTTCAGAATTAAAATGTCTTTTCCTTTATGAAATATTGTTAGGGAATTTTACTTTTAAATGTCTTTAATTAATTAAAAAATGGCAATCATTTGTAGGTTTTATCTTCACTTTAAAAAATAGCCTGTGAAATCCAAAATTTATGCATCTACTAACCTAAGAGAATTTGGAAATGAGTGAGCAGAGCTTTGCCTTTTATTAGAAAAGCTGACATGAAAAGTCTGTTATAGCCACAGGTCAACCAATTGCATGAACTGGTATTAGCTGAGAGAGGTTTCTTTAAGAGAAACCTAGGAATATTTAAAGAATTAGGTGCAACCCCTCCCCCCCCAAAGAAAAAGTCTAAAAGGTAAGTTTGTGGGGAGGTGAGGGGAGTAGAATGGGCTGATGTATGGTATGGTTGAATCATAGGCTTCCTAAGAATAAGTCTGCTATCCTAGGACCATGGTCTTTTTTCTGTCAGATGGACAGTTTCTATTCCTTGCGCATTCTGTGTTTATTTTTCCGTTTTCTTTACTATTTAACAAATCCCATTGGAAATCTCTGGCTTGGTTCTGTTGCACTAAATAGCGTAAACAGAATTACTTGAACCTGCAGAGTAGTGAAGGGAGAAGTGTACCCCAGAGGCCAGTGTGTTGTGGCTCTAGGATCCCCAGTGGGAGACCGTCAAGAAGATCATAGAGGAACAGAGTCATGTTACTTGGTCAGCTTCTTTTTCCCACCAGGAAAGTTTCCCTTCCAGTACTGATCCTGGAAGGATTTTGGCAGAGATAGCTACATAATTGGTAGGGCCCAGGCCACAATGAAAGTATGGGACCCCAGCTGGGGTTAGGGAACGCAATCTCCTTTTCATACAGAGCTGTTCCTGCCCACTTTACTGTAGATGGGGTCCTGAGCCAGGCCTCACCTGATACCTGGGTGTGATTTGGAGAAAGATCTCATGGAGTCACCCATTGAGTGCCCTGTCACGCTGTGTGTAGAGTGGTGCATAGCTGACCTGGACCCTGTCAGGAGGCAGGGAGAGCAGTTGGAGGAGGGATATGTGGCCTCCTCCAGCCAATTCAAACTGTACCCCAGAGAGAAGTTGGCAGCAGTGGTAGACCAGAGCTTGAAGAACTTCAAGATGGCCACTCTAGGGCATTAAACCCCCACCACAGACCATTAAACCCCTAGCAGGACTTTCCTGGACATGAGACCCCCAAGGACCGCACTAATTGTAAAACTGTGAAGTGGACCCTGAATGTAAGATATATTTTGTTAAGGAAGATACTCTATAGCTATACTGGGGTGTTTAGCCTCTTTCCCCTAAATGGTTTGTTTTTGTTGCTATCATTGCTTAAAATTTTATACACTTGCTCTAGTAAAGTGAAAACATCAGTGGTTGTTCACCTAAAGCAATGATTAGTTTCAGGTTTTCTTTTATCAAGATGAGTGATAGAACACTTGGCCGTTTTCACTGTTGTTCAGTTGCTAAGTCATGTCCGACTCTGCATCCCCATGGACTGCAGCACACCAGGCTTCCCTGTCCCTCATCATCTCCTGGAGTTTGCCCAAGATCATGTCCATTGAATTGGTGATGCTATCCAAGCATCTTCGCTGTAGGAGAACACAGATCCCTGTGGTTCTCTAGAGCAGAGGGCTTGGAGGGTTCTCTGTTAGTAAGCCAAAGCTGTTTTTTATACTAAGGAATTGTTAAAGTGAGACGCATATAACAAGACCAGGTCTGTTTTTGAAAACACAACTGTGGATTCATTTCTGATAGGAAATACAGTGCTGCTGAACATGGAGACAGTCAGCCAATTTTGACTTGCAGCCATTGAGAACTTTATAGAGCAGTAGAGTTAGCTGGCTAAGAAGGAGATAGAACATGAAAGGATTCTGATAAATTTTGGGGTGTTTCAGTGATGGAAAGACCAAGCTCCACACTCAGTTCTTTCATTTTCTTAACCCTAAAGACATAGGAGTCTACAATGAATAGGAAAGGTGTATGTATTACTAGTCTTTTAAAATTTTTTTTCACTTTTCTTCTGGTTCTTTTTATGCTCTTCCCAATTTGATTGCCATTTCTTTTTTGGCTTGTTCTTGAGTCAAGGTAAGTTCACTAGGAACAAGATTTATATTCCTCTACCTAGGTGATGAAGGAAGATAATACTAGAAACTAATATTAGAATAACTCACATTTTCAGAGATGATATGAATAACACTTAAAGTTCCTTCTTCTCTATCCCCCATATTCCTACTACCCTTACCCTCTAGTCAGCTTCCTAGATTGCTGACCTATGAAAACTAATTTTCACAGGATTCACAGCATTGCCTATTATATTAGAAAAATACCTCAAGGAGTATGCAAAGGAAGCAATTATATATATATATATATATATATATATATATATATATATATATATATAAAATAAAGAAAGGCAGATTTAATTTTGTAGCAATTTATTTGTATAAGTTTTATTGTTGCTTTTCTTGGACTTAGATTACAGAAGACTAAGTTAGTTATGTTTAATGCACGGAACACTGTTAAACTTAGTCTGTGCAATGACCCTTCCTGTTTGTTTATTTATTTTCCCTTTTATCCTTAGTCCTCAGCCATTTTAATGTGGGGTCCTTTTGTGTGTTTTTGTAAAATATGTACTTATTTTACTGTTTCTTCTGCATGTGCACGTGCTCAGTTGCTCAGTCATGTCGGACTCTGTGCCTGTAGCCTGTGGGACTCGGACGTCCGTGAGATTTCCTAGGCGCGAATGCTGGGGTGGGCTGCCACTTCCTACTCCAGAGGATCTTCCCAGCCCAGAGATCAGCCTGTCTCTCTTGTGTCTCCTGCCCTCACATGCAGATTCTTTACCACTGTGCTACCTGGGAAGTGCCTCTATTTATTACAAATGTATCTTATTTTCATGTGAATATTTTTATTTATATAATCTACTGCTATAAATCTCATTCTATTTTTTGCTTATTTTATTCAGCACTATATTTGTAATAGTTATGTGTCATATGTATTAGAAATCCTTTTTTTCTAATGGCTAAATAGTACTTCACAGTGAATTTACCATTAAAAAAAAAAACTTTGGAATTTCAACTGAAATTGCATTTAATGTATAAATTAGTATGAAGAAAAACTGGATCTTTAAACTTTTACCATCTCTTCAAGCATATAGAATATCTGTCTGCTCATGGTTTTCAATAGAGTTTAAAATTTATCTCTATAAAAATTTCAGTACTTTTTAATTCATGAAAATTTTATGCTATGCTGTGCTTAGTTGCTCAGTCATGTCTGACTTTTTGAAACCCCATGGACTGTAGCCCACCAGGCACCTCTGTCCATGGGGATTCTCCAGGCAAGATTACTGGAGCGGGTTGCCCTGCCCCCCTCCAGGGGATCTTCCCAACGCAGGGATTGAACCCAGGTCTCCCGCATTGCAGGTGGATTCTTTAACATCTGAAACAATATTGACTAGTGAGAGATTTCAGTAAGGTTGCCAGATTCAAATTCAATACAAAATCAATAGCATACAAAATCAATGGCATTTTTCTATGTCAGCAAAATCAACAGCATTTGACTATGCTATAACTATAAAGAAATTTTGTAGAGAAATTTTATAGTTATAGCAAAATCAAATGCTATTGATTTTGCTGATATAGAGAAATGCTATTTTATAGGGAAATTTTATAATTATAGCAAAATCAAATGCTATTGGTTTTGTATGTTATTGATTTTGAATCTGGCAACCTTACTGAAATCTCTCACTAGTCAATATGGTTTATATATTGATTTTTGTTTTTACTATATAGAAGATCTTCAAATAATGAAAATTTTGTCTCTTCCCTTTTAATACCTTACTGTACTATGTCAAACAGTAGCAGAGAGAATGGATATCTTGGTCTTATTCCTAAACTTAAAGAGAATGTATTGAAAGTTAAGGATTTGTGAATATAATTTTTACTTGGTTAAGTAAGTTTTTGCTAATTCATAGTGCAATAAAAGGTTTTATTGTAAGGTGTTAAACTTTATCTCCTTTCTATATTTATTTAAAATCTTAGATTTTGTTTAGTCTGCTAATGTAGTGTATATCATTGATAAAATTTTCTCGTGTTAAATATCATTATATTCCCAGAATAAATTCTACCTGATAATTCTGTAGCTAAAAATATAAGTAAAGTTGGATTCATGTAGTTAATACTTTATTTTAAATTTTACATCCATACTTATAAGTGAAATGATATATAATTTTCTTTTCTTGTATTATCCTTATACAGTTTTTGAATAATATGTACTGGTCAGTCATCTTTCCCTTTCTACTTAGAGAATTAACTGATCTTTGCAAGTTTGATAGAACTCAACTAATAAAACAATATGGACCTGAGACTTATTTGGAATGTCTTTGTTCACCACTTAAGTTTTTTAAATGCAAATTTGTATATTCATATTTTCTATTTTGTCTTATATATACATTTACATTTTACATTTTTCCAGAAATTTGTCCATTCCATTGAGGTTGTCAAATTTAGTTGAATATAATTTTTCATAATGGCATTTCATTATTGTTAAAAATCTACGCTGAGTCTATATTTATATCTCCTTTTTATACTATATATTGTTTGTTTTCAATCAGTATTTCCCAAGGCTTATCTGACTTATTGATCTTTTAAAATAATGAGCATTTGAGTTACAGTACTCTCTATTTAAAAAAAAAATCTGTTTAGTTGAATTTCCCCTTATTTTCATTTATTATTTTCTTCCTTTGGAAGATATTTTCTTACCTTTTTTCACCTTCTTGCTTAGCTATATTTTAATTCAATATTTCTTATGCCCAAATAAATGTATTCGAAGCTGTGTGTCTCCATAAATACTGCTTCAGATTACCTCACAAACTTTAACACATAGTATGAATTTCATTGTTCAATTCTAAATACTTTGCCATTTCTCTTATCATTTCCAAAGGCTATTTCATATTTTGTTGATTTAAGACATGGGATTGAACATTTTATTAACTTCTAGTTTTTTGTAATACAGTTAAGAAACGAGAACTTAATCTTATTTTTCTGGATCTATGTATTTCAGAAGGTGTATGTTAGAAGTCTCCAGCTACAGGTTTTGATTTATCTATTTTCCCCCCACCCTGCTGTCTATCTATATTGGTAATTGCATTTATGTTCATGGTGACTAAATCTTGCTTATTGTTCCCTTTATCAGGCTAAAATATTCCTCATTGTCCTTTATATTTTTCCCCATGGATTTTTGCTTTGTCAGATGTTAAGAGTGCAATTCTAGCTTTCTTTGGAATTTTGAATTGCCAGGTTTCCTTCTCTTATCCTTTCTGTAGCCTCTTGTTTGAATGACTCTTCTTATGAACAGCAAGTTATTGTATTTTTTTTCTTTTAATTTAAAAACTAGTATGGGAATATCTGTCATTTAAATAATGCTAAACCCATTTAAATTTATTCTAATCACAATTATATTTTCATTGTAATAGCTATTATATATTTTAGGATATATTTTTATGGAACATCTTAGTTAATCAATGCTCCATCTTGCAAATACTTTATATTTCTGAGCAGAGGTAATCCCCTTAGGTTATAATCCCACCAGGCGGGAAGTAGGTTAGATAGGGAAGAATTCTAGGATTGATTCATGATATGTGACTGGTTGGTGGGAATATAATTTCACTCCAGCAGGATTTTTACCTTAATTAATTACCTCAGTATTATGCCATGTCAGTGACCTAGACTATTGTAAATTCTTTGGTGATATGCAGACAGTGACTGTCCTCAGATAAAAACAAAATTTAAAAGCTCTCCCTAAGTCAGTCCTTGATGCTGTGACACAGTAGCTTTTGCCCCATGCTGCTGCCACCCTATTGGCTTCCACAGTTTTCTCTGTAGGAGTTTATTCACTGTTTTTATTAGTTATTCAGACCCATGTTTCCCTGTCAAGCCTGTAGTTCCTCCAGTATTGACTTTGGGAAATGAGCTCATACTCTGTGCTGATATACCATTGTTAGAAAGACACAGACATATTTTATGAATACTGTATACCAGTAAGAGTGGTAGTACAGAGATATTTTAGGAAAAGTTATTATTAGAAATTACTTAAAACCCCCAAACAAGGTGCGCTTGCCAGGTCATTTAATGAGAATATTAGAAAAGCTAAAGTACTTCACACCTACACCCAATATTTTCTTCAGAACCAAATCAATCACTCCATTGTACCCCTAAGTCTTGTAAAATAGCTTAGCATATTAATTTGGTTAGTTTTCTCATCCTCTCTTTCTCCCTTTAAAGATTTCTCTGCATCTATTTTTTATGATATCCCTGTAACTCAGAATGTTTTTGAAGCTCATTCTTGATACTGTGTCAGTTTCTGCAGACTGTGTGCCATTTAACTTCCCTGACGGTGAGCTATTTAACAGGTTGAGATTGCCTTCTCTTACTACCAGCAGGCAGCACTGTTAACAGCATTAATCCCTAAGACTCGTTCGTTTGCCCTAATGACACCCTCCTGCACTCATGTATTCACATGTGTTAATGGATAGCATAAAGGGATACCTAGCCTGTCCCTACCTTTTCCATTAAGTGATCCACTTAACCAAAGACAAAAGTTACTGTTTCTTTACTGCTTTTCAAGGGAATAACTCTTGCCAGTATTTCTAGAAGAAACTCTTATAGTTCTTCCTCTTCTGTGATAAAGGGATGGCATTGCCAGCTACAAATGAGCAGGGATGCTAAACTTTCAGCTAAATAAGTTATGGGGTGTAATGATTTGTTTTAGAAAGACAATCCTTAGAGGATTGGTTGTATTACATTTTAAAAATGTGTTGTGGTAGTTAAGTCATAAGTCATGTCTGACTCTTTGAGACCCCATGGACTGCAGCACACCAGACTCCTCTGTTCTCCACCATCTCCCAGAGTTTGCTCAAATTCTTGTTCATTGAGTCAATGATGCTATCTAACCATCTCATCCTCTAACATTCCCTTCTCCTTTTGCCTTCAATCTTTCTCAGCATCAGGGTCTTTTCCAATGGGTTGGCTCTTCACATCAAGTGTCTAAAGTATTGGAGCTTCAGCTTCAGCATCAGTCCTTCCAATGACTATTCAGGATTAATTTCCTTTGGAATTGACTGATCTGATCTCCTTGCTGTCCAAGAGACTCTCAGGAGTCTTCTCCAATGCCACAATTTGAAAGCATCGATTCTTTGGCACTCAGTCTTCTTTATGGACCAGCTGTCACATCCATACATGACTACTGAAGAAACCATAGCTTTGACTGTTTGGACCTTTGCTGGCAAAGTAATGTCTCTGCTTTTTAATACACTGTCTAGATTTGTTATAGCTTTCCTTCCCAGGTGCAAGCGTCTTTTAATTTCATGGCTGCAGTCACTGTCTGCAGTGATTTTGGAGCCCAAGAAAATAAAATCTGTCACTGCTTCTAGTTTTTTCCCTTATATTTGCCATAAGGTGAGGGGACCAAATACTATGATTTAGTATCAGATCCTAAATTCTCCATCCTATTTAGTTGGTTAAGGAATTAGAAACCTTGTGTATAAATTAAAGTATTTCTTTAGAAGACTGAAACGTCAAGTGCTTGATACCATGGATTTAAAATGATTGATTAGGAACTGAAAAATATACAGATTCATTCCAGTGAAATTATGAAGTAGCTATGTGACCTTGGGGAAATTAGACAACTTTCTGGGAATCAGCTTCCTCATCTATAAAATAACCTTTGAGGTCCCATTCCTCAAAAACCCGAGATTCTATGATTACAATATTCTAAGACATTTAAGCTGAGAACACTTTTGCTCCTCTACAGAAATATTAGCAATTAACTTAGGGTTATAAGTGGATGCAGGTAAGTTTTCATAAGAGATAATGAAGAATAGATGTATCCAATTCTGGATGGTGGGGAGAACAGACTCAGGCAAACTACGGCTCACTAGAACCTGAAGATCTGGGAATTGTGGAGGCACAGGGGTTGAAAGGGAGGGGCATACATATAGGAAAGTGAGACCCTCTGCCTCTTACATGCCCAGGACCATGCCAGAGTCCCTGAGACAGATGAGAATATTTTCCTTGCTCCTTATATGTAGGCAGTGTATAAAACTCCCTACCACAGACTGATGAAAGACATACACACATGATCTGTAATGTTAGATTTTTAAACTGTAAATCTGCTTTGTTACAGATTTAATGAGTTCTTTTTAGAAAAGAGTTTTCATGGAGAATCTCATTTGCTACCCCCATCATACCCATCTATCTCCACCCCACCCCCTACTTCACCTAAGACTCACACAGGAGTGAAATGAAGTGGTCTAGACATATTTTTAAGATTGGAACATTTTTTCCAGACGGTGATAGGACAGCTCCAAATGCGATGCAGCTGGATTTTCCTTGGGTGGCCTGTGGTGCCTCAAACCCAACCCCAAGTCTCTAAGCAACCTAAAATTCATGTTTTTCAGGTCTTTAATTAAGAAGGATAGAGACAATTTTATAACCTTGCTTACATGAAGGAGAAGTAGTCTGACTCTGTAGAAGAATGCTAAAGGGACTTACCTAATGCTTTTGGCTTTTCAGGACCCCAAATCAGATTTCTAAATTCTCCTATCTTTTTACCTTTCTCATAGCTTAGCTAGGAATAACTCAGAACAGAACAAATTGGCTCTCTGCCTTCCTCAGCCTGCAGTGATTGACTAGTAGAGTCATAAATGTCGCTCTGAAGAAAGTATGTAAAAATATAAACAAAAACAAGCCCATTAATCATAAAATAATGACTTACATTAAATAGTAATTTGGGAGTTACAGAATACTATTTGGGAAATACATTAGAGGTATAGAAGAGGAAGACACTTTGAAAAATAAATACGTTATGGCACAACAGAATAAGTATTGTTTGTCATATTTTAAGTAAATTAACAATTAGGCGTTTGCACAAAGATAACTATATATACCTTTGGACACCTCAGCCTCTGGCACAATCATAAATGGACAAAAATCAGCAGCAAATATACCACGGTTCTTTTTTAATGGAATTTATTTATTTAATTTATATTCCACTCAGTGAAAATAATATTTTAAAATTCCAATCAGTCCCAGAAGGCAGCAGGAGATCTGGGGCCTCCTGCCTAATGATATAATTAAGCTTAGCTCATCATTATCCAGACAGACACCACACATGCACACATACACACACACTGCTATGAATTGCAACTGCATTTGGAAGATTATGGGGGTCAGTAAATGACTGGGGCCATGTTGAGGCTGAGGAACAAAAAGTCATAAGGGATCTTTAGTTTTTGGACTAAGTACTTGTTGATGTGCATTTATAGTAGCTGGATGAAGGACAGAGATATTTTGGTGTGACAATACTGGGAATCATTATAAGAGACTCAATAAAATATGCAATGCTTATTGTTTACTACAAACACATTTACATAAAAATGAGATGAAGATTTTATGTACTTAAAGAGTGTGTATCTTTTTAGTTTTCAACTTTTATTGTTTATGTTTTATTGTTTATATTTTATTGTTTTATTGTAGATTAATGCAGAAAATACTGAGTTTCTTTGGAAACTAGAGATTTTAGTTGTCTGATAGACACCTCATCACTCTTGGCCATGATGAGGAAGTATTTCTTTCAAATACTTGTTTTGGTTTATCTTATAAAGAATGCATGACATAAGAATAAATATAGTATAAGTTATTGAATAATTACACTGGATATGCCATTCATTGCACAAGAGGATCATTTATCAGATAAAGTCTATCCCTCCAAAGAGAAATTATTTTGAGAATAATTTCAATTTTTTTGGAAAAATTAATTATTTTGGAAATAAAGTTTTTCCTGCATGGAAATCAGTGTCACTAAAACCTTTAAACACATGCAATAGATGCTCAAACACTACCCAGTGTCTGTTCTGCACAGTTTGGTTTAGCTTCTGTCTCAGCACATGTGAGACTTTTTTAAAAAAATTATGAAAATATGGTAACACATTTACAGGAGACTTGGAAAATACAGAACAAAGTTACATATAGTTCCACTATATATTACAATTATTTTTAAAAGTAGATAAATTAAGATTTTTAGTTGGAGTTTTAATATAAAACTCTCAAAAATAAATAGAATGACTATACAGAGAAGTAGGGGCTTTCTGGGTGGTTCAGTAGGTAAAGAATCTGCCTGCAGTGCAGGAGAGGCAGGAGACTTGGGTTCAATCCCTGGGTCAGGAAGAACCTGTGGAGGAGGAAATGGCAACCCACTCCAGTGATCTTGCCTGGAGAATCCCATGGACAGAGGAGCCTGGTGAGCTATAGTCCATAGGGTTGCAAAGAGTTAGACATCACTGAAGCTACTTAACATGTATGCAAGCATAGAGAATTAGAAGGATATAGTAGACCTGAAAAGCCCTGTGAACCAGTTCAGCATAATTAAGATTTAGATAGTTTTCACACAACAGTAGGATATAAATTCTATTCAAGTTCAAGTTATTCTAGACTAGGAGACACTGAAACATATCCAGGGACATAAGACCAGGTGCAAAATTTCATGGCCTAAAGGTATTTGAAGTCATATAGAGTCTATTCTCTTATCACCATGGAATTATGTTAGAGATCAATATCAAAAGATACTTGAAAATAACCCACATATTTTCAAGTGCATCATGACATTTACCAAGAGACATCTTTGACTTAGCCACTGAAAGCCTCAATAACATGAGATTTTTTTTTTAAGCTACTTTACCTGGTGGTATTATGGGCACAGTGGCTAGTTTTTAAGGGAGTAGGACATACAGAAAAGGAATTTCTTACCCAGCTATAAAAAAGTCCTCACCTACATGAGTAAAACTGTATTTTGTTTCATTGTTAGATGATTTCAGGTCTTAAGGAACCAATTTATTCAGAATAAACAAGGTAATTCCTAATCTTTTTTTTTTTTTTTTTTTTTCATTTCTAAGCACTCCCAAGACACCGTTTTAATACCATGGCTGCAAGTGAAACGGCTTTGGGATAGTCTTAAGGCCTTGTCATTGGCTAACAATAGCTACATTATAGTAGCAAATAGTTTACAGCACAGAGTGCATTATATCCTAGCTTGCATAAAGGGTTGCCATAGGATAAACTTAAATTCTCTGGACAATTGAGGTAGCATAGGGACTTAACAGCTTTTGAGGTCAAAGTCTTGAAGGAAAAAAAAAAACAAAACCAAGAACTGCAGGAACATGTATTATGTGTGACCAGGATAACAAGGTGTGGCATAGATTAAAAAGCTAGAAAACTTAAGGTAGGATGGACGGCACAGGCCATGCTAATTCTATTTCCCCACCGTTTCTTTTATTCCATTAATAAAAATTTGTTGAGTGACTGCTACCTGCTAGATGTACTGAGGATATAGCGGTACAAACTGATGATTTCCCAGTCCTCATGGATTCATACTCTAGTAAATGAGAAAGATGATGGACAGATAAATACACAGATACACTGTGATAAGAAACATTGTATGCAAAAGAAATGTTCAAGTATTGCTGTTGAAATGTCCATATATATTCCTTATGTTTTAGTCTAGCTTTATTAACAACTATGACTTCCTTTGAATATCATATTCTAGACATTTCAGTTCAGTTCAGTTGCTCAGTCATGTCCAACTCTTTGCAATCCCATGAACCACAGCACGCCAGGCCTCCCTGTCCATCACCAACTGCTGGAGTCTACCCAAAGCCATGTCCACTGAGTCGATGATGCCATCCAACCATCTCATCCTCTGTCGTCCCCTTCTCCTGCTGCCCTCAGTCTTTCCCAGGATCAGGGTCTTTTCAAATGAGTCAGCTCTTCACATCAGGTGGCCAAAGTATTGGAGTTTCAGCTTCAACATCAGACCTTCCAATGAACACCCAGGACTGATCTCCTTTAGGATGGACTGGTTGGATCTCTGTGCCGTCCAAGGGACTCTCAGGAGTCTTCTCCAACACCACAGTTCAAAAGCATCAATTCTTCAGCGCTCAGCTTTCTTTATAGTCCAACTCTCACATCCATACATGACTACTGGAAAAACCATAGCCTTGACTTGACGGACCTTTGTTGGCAAAGTAATGTCTCTGCTTTTTAATATGCTATCTAACTTGGTCATAACTTTCCTTCCAAGGAGTAAGCGTCTTTTAATATCATGGCTGCAATCACCATCTGCAATGATTTTAGAGCCCCCCAAAATAAATTCAGCCACTGTTTCCACTGTTTTCCCATCTATTTGCCATGAAGTGATGGGACCAGATGACATGATCTTAGTTTTCTGAATGTTGAGCTTTAAGCCAACTTTTTCACTCTCCTCTTTCACTTTCATCAAGAGGCTCTTTAGTTCTTCTTCACTTTCTGCCCTGAGGGTGGTGTCATCTGCATATCTGAGGTTATTGATATTTCTCCCGGCAATCTTGATTCCAGCTTGTGCTTCTTCCAGCCCAGCGTTTCTCATGATGTACTCTGCGTATAAGTTAAATAAGCAAGGTGACAATATACAGCCTTGACATACTCCTTTTCCTATTTGGAAGCAGTCTGTTGAACCAGTTCTAACTGGTGCTTCCTGACCTGCATACAGGTTTCTCAAGAGACAGGTCAGGTGGTCTGGTATTCCCATCTCCTCCAGAATTTTCCACAGTTTATTGTGATCCACACAGTCAAAGGCTTTGGCATAGTCAATAAAGCAGAAATAGATGTTTTTCTGAAACTCTCTCGCCATTTAGTACCAATTTAAGTTCCGCAAACATTAATTACTTTTTCACACTTTGGAAAGTTTGAAGATATAGGTGCTTCTTGCTAGAATCCACTTCTTTTGTCTGCTTAGAAAACACCTCGTCCATCTAGTTTCAGTAGGGCTAGGATTCTTTCCTCCTGTGTGTGTGCTCAGTCTCGTCTGACTCTTTGCGATCCCATGGACTGTAGCCCAACAGGCTCTTCTGTCCATGAGATTTCCCAAGCAAGAATACTGGAGTGGGTTGTCATTTCCTTCCCCAGGTAATCTTCCTGACCCAGGGATTGAACCCCCATCTCTTGTGTCCCCTGTATTTGCACGCAGATTCTTTATCACTAGCGCCACCAGGGAAGCCCCACTAAACATGTTTCCTTCCTCGCTATACCTCTTGTTGGCAAGCATTGTCTTTTCATCTTTGTAACCTTATCTAACACCTGGTTGGTGCTCAATACATATTTGTTAAATGAATGAAAGTTTTTCGGTTTTTTTTTTAATATATATAAGGCCAACATATCTCTGATTCTTTTCTGTTCCTGCAACTCTTATGGTGACCTCTCTTGTTTCTAGCCAGTATCACTCCTTTTTCTTTGTATCTACACATTTGTGCATTATGTTTACAGGGCCACTCTCTTCCACCCTCAAGGCTGTATGTCTTTTAGACACTTCTCCCATAAGTAGAGGTCACAAGTCACCTGTTAGGGATTTTTTTCTTGGTCCCAGTGTTAGTCACTCAACTCTGTGCTTTCTTCTGCTTACATGGACCTCTCTGGCTCTAGAGATTATATTTGTCCATCTGATTCCAAGGCTTTGATAGTCACCCATGAACTTTCACATATCTTGAGCTTACTAGTTTTATTAATCACAGTTTTCTCTGAGTCCAACCATAAGTATTATGTCTACAGATACCCTCATTTGGGGCAATAAAGTGTTAGCTTTCTGATAAAGTTATAATGTGTCATATTTCCACGGGAAATAAATTAATACTATATTTATAAGGATTTCTGTTCTCCTAGTTCACAAACCTCTTCTGGTATAATGACACAGCACACCCCCACTCAGAAAGAACTACTTACCATTGAAAAAATAATGTAGAACTTTGGGATGCTTTATTTCCCTTCCATTACACTTGATAAAGACTTATAGCAAAAAAGAATGGGTAAAAATTGACCAAACTTGTTTGAAGGCCTGACATTCTACAACTTGCTTATCAAAAGAGGAAGTAAGCAGACTATAACAGCAAACAAACAGAAAAACAAAAGCTATTTATGACCTGTTTCTTTTATTTCTCCAACTTACTGAGTATGATTTTAACTCTGTCTGCTGAGATGATACACTCCTGGGACCATGATCCTCCAGAACAAGATCAAATTAAGTCTCAGTAGTGACTAAAGTGGCTCTTTGAATTTAAAAAAGGCGCACTATGAAAAACTGACTTTTGCTGTAGACTAGACAAAGTTACTTGGTTCAAGAATAGTTTATTTTGTTTAGTGTTTACTGCTGCCACTTGAGTTGTTTAGTGTTTACTATTTCTAAGAGGAAGGGAAATGACATTTGTTGAATGCTTACTTGACCAGGCACTGTAGTAAGGTCTTTGAATTTCATTGCTACCTTGTGAAGAAGACATTGTTCCCCTAATTTTGTATATGAGGAAACTGAGCCTCATATAATTAATACATTTTTCAAGAATTTCACAGCTAGTAAATAGAAGGCTAAGGAAGAAGCTCCGTTCTATCTGACTTCAAAGCCTATACTTTTCCTACTATTTGGTGAGGGTATAGTTGAGTTAGTCTGGATATTTCTGCCTTCCTCTGTAACTTCTAGGGAAGTCTGGTTCTAAAGTCTGTCCTGTTAATGCCTAACCTAGACCCAGGTGTAGGGGCATTACCTTGAAGAGTAACTGCTGAGGATAAAAGATGGTTGGAAAACTCCTCCTACAATAGGCAGTATTCACATGAATTTTCAGGCATACTTTTTTCTTTGTTTTGCTATTTTATTTCCCCATCTCTATTATCCCAGTTTTAAAAAACAAACAAACAAAAACACTAATTTCTGTTTGCTCAGTCTTTATTCTCGGATCTGCCATTGCATCCTCCTTCATCCAACCTTGGTTGATTTTTTTCTTCAGTTTCTTTTTATTTTTCTCTACCTCTTTTTTTTTTCCCTTTCTCTCATCTTTGGGTTATTTAAGCCTATGTCCTCTCTTCCCATTTGTAGGACTGTGGTTCCAGAACTCCACCATTCCCACAAGAATTTCCAGGACAAGAGTGGAAAAAAGGTTACCAAATTGCAGAGGTTGGAGACAGTTTGAAGCATAGCTCAATCAAGGGTCGGTGAGTTTAACTCTTCTCTCCCTCTACCCTCTACCACTGCCTCACCTTGTCATGTCAGTCTAGCGTGGCCCACGTGCCAGAATGATGAGAGTCCTAAAGAGAGAGTGCTAGCCTCAGAGCCTGTGCAGGATAGTTTTTTCTCCCCTGCAACTGTTTTTGTCACCTGGGCAAGCACAGCAGTGGACAGGAGGTAAAGCCTGCACAGGACGTAAAGCCAAGAGAATCTGGGCATAGTATTCTGGCAGTTCTATCTTAGTTTTCTGGAGCTTGAAACCCAAACTTGTCTAGAATTTTTAACTAGATATCAGAATGGGTGTCTTTGAGTCTAAAAATGGAAAAAAAGAAACAAATAAAAAAGCAATTTCTGATGGAAATGGAACCACTAATTTCAATCCGGACTCTTAAGTTGGTTGGAATTGCCCAGGTGGTTTTTATTATGTCTCTTTCTGATTGCTGGTTGCCTCCTACAGAAAGAAGGGTAGAGAAGTTTTATATTATAGAGATTGGTTGGGTGCCCATCATGTGTCTTCATTTTACGTAGTACTGAGGAAAAGTATAGGGAGAGATACAAGACTAAAAACAAACAGTCCTAAAATGATATATAAAAATAAGTAAAGTCTACAACAACGTCAAAACAATAGGAGGCTGAAAGTTACTGCACTGGAAAGTTTTGAGGAGCTGTTTTTTCAAGAATTATATTCAAAATGATTTGAGCTACAAAAGTCAGTCTGACTACTACGTTGCTTACTCACTTACTTTAGTACTAGATTTGATGACAACTACCGACTGTTTTGAAAAGTAAATTTCATTTTCAAAGAAAGAAAATTCTTTATTTCTGAGGCTGTACAGAAGAATGTGCCATAGGCTTCATAGCACTATAAATGGCAGCAGTGTTGAACAGGGACCGAATCCCAGAGTGAATACTTTGAAGAGAAGAACATTCATCTGAGCATACTACTTTTTGGAATGCTTGTTCAAAAATAAAGTTGTGCTATTTTGAGCTTATCCTGTGAACACAAGTTCACTGACATTAGATAGGTTAAAATTTTGTGAGACCTATACGTGTAAGACTTTTAAAGAATAACTAAAGGCAGAAAAAAAGAATTGTCAGTTTGGTATGTGTACACACACACACACACACACACACACAATGGGATAATATTAACCTTATAAAAGGAGGAAATCCTGCCATTTGCAACAACATGGGTGAATCTGGAGGGCATTATGCTAAGTGAAATAAACCAGACAGAGAAAGACAAATACTGCATGGAAACACTTATATGTGGAACCTAAAGAAGAAAATTGAACTCATTTAAATAAAGAGTAGAATGGGGATTGTGAGGGCCTGGAGAGTGAGGGAAATGGGGGGAGGTTGATAAAAGAACACGAAGTTTAAATTATAAGATGAATAAGTTCTAAGGTTCTAATGAACAGCATAGTACTACAGTTAATAATACTGTTTTGTGTAATGAAAATCTACTAAGAGAGCAGATCTTAAGAATTTGCTCCAATATAAATAAATAAGCAAATAAAGGTAACTATGTGAAGTGAAGCACTTGTTAATTAACTTGATTGTGGAAATCCTTTTACAATATATATATGTATAAATATATCAAATCATCACATTGTACATGTTAAATGTATGTAAACACATTATAATTTTGTCAACTATGCCTCCATAAAGCTGGAAAAATTTGTAAAGGAATCTATTATACCAAAAAAATAAAAAAAAAGCAACTCACAAGAAAGAAAACCAAACTGCCAAAATGGTGGTTGAGTTCAAGGGCAGAAGACCATACAGTCTGGAATTCTTAGTAAAGACCTATTTAATATTCATTTAATATTCAGATCATAATAGAGAAACAAATATGTCACTTAGTTTCAGATCTTATTTTTTCCCGTATATTTGTCTGTTAATCTGCATTTACTATTTGAGACTTTCTTTGAGAAAATGAAACATTTTATACATAAAATTTGGGAAGCTGGAACATAAAAAATTAAGATGTGAGGCTTAAAGTACAGGAGAAGCTTAAACATTATCTTTAAATTAAGCAACTCATTGAAATAATAACCAAGGATATTGGGCAATGTTACAGAAATCCTCTAATCAATGTCACAAAAATTATATACTTAATCCTTATTTGACTTATAAAATAGTGCTAACTCTTGGTAGAAGTCTTATGAAATAATGTTGGAAACTGCCTAAAACACATAGATGCATTTTCTTGAGGCTGTTCAAATGTCTGACTAACCCAGAGACTGCAGATGCCTTAGAGTGTCGTATTCCTAAAATTCCATAGAATGCAGTGACTAAGAGATCTTGCAGAAACTGCAAAGAAAGTCTCAAATAGTAAATGCAGATTAACAGACAAATATACGGGAAAAAATAAGATCTGAAACTAAGTGACATATTTGTTTCTCTATTATGATCTGAATATTAAAACTTACCTAGATGGCTATAGTTTTACTGGCTTTTTGCTTTGTTCCAAATTTGGCCTTATCTTCACACAATCATGCAGAGCGCCTATTCAATATATTCTATGGATTTAAGAAAAAGGAATGTAACTTAAAACTTGTCACTAATTTCCACTTGTGACATTAAAGACTTACATGAAAATCCTCTATGAGGAAATAGATTCACTCTGAATCAACTCAAATTTCTTGGCATTTAATATGATAATTGGCTATATTTATTGAGCATCAGTTAAGATCAAAAAACACTGTGCAAAGTGGTCTCTTTAATCCTTATAACATACCTATGAAATGGGAACTATAATAATCCTTATTTTGTAGATTGAAAAAAAAGGGAGGCATAAACAAGTTAACAAATTGAAAAAGTAAAAGTCACTCAGTCATGTTTGAATCTTTTCAACCCTGTTGAGTATAGCCTGGCAGGCTCCTCTGTCCATGAGATTCTCCAGGCAAGAAAACTGAAATGAGTTGCCATTTCCTTCTCCATGGGATCTTCCCAACCCAGGGATTGAACCCAGGTCTCCTGCATTGCTGGCAGTTCTTTACTATCTGAACCACCAGGGAAGCCCTTCCATATCCTAGCAGTTACCATATTATATTGAAACTTGTCAGAATACTGTGTGCTAGAATACTAAGTGCTGCTAGGCTTCTCAAGGTCAGGGTTCATGAATGTCTATTAACAGGTCCAGTGCCTGGTATATCATAGGTACTTGATAAATCCTGGTCCACTAAATGAGTGGGTAAATGAGAGTTCTCTACTGAGAATACAGTAGAGAAGTAAGAAGTAGAAGACTTTGAATCAATACTGAATTTGTAGTACATTTATGGTATAAGATATACTGTGTTTGGGGACCTAAAATACACTTCCACAACATTATACTTTTTTGCATTAAATATTATAATATTTAGTTACCAATAATTACAGTATATGGACCTTGTTTGGATCTTGATTCAGTCAAATTAATAAATTTCAGGCTACCTGGGAACTTTCAGCAATGACTAGATTATTCATGGTATAAAGAAAATATTGTTCATTTTTAGGTATAATGATATTACTGTGGTTTTTAAAATTTAATTTTAATTGGAAGATAATTGAATACAATATTGTGTTGGCTTCTGCTATACAACAACATGAATTAGCCTTATATATATATACATATGTCCCTTCCTTCTTGAACCTCCCCCCACCCCTCTAGGTAGTCACAGAGTACCAGTTGAGATCCCTGTGTTATACATCAACTTCTCACTAGCTATCTGTTTTACATGTGGTAATGTATGTTTCAAGGCTACTCTCTTAATTTGTCCCACCCTCTCCTTCCCTCCCTGTGTCCAAATCTCTTCATATGCCTACATCTCTATTTCTGCCCTGCAAATAGGTTCATCAGTACTTTTATGGATTCCATATATATACATGTTAATATACAAAACTTGTTTTTCTCTTTCTGACTTACTTCACTCTGTTTAACAGGCCAATAAGAATGACTGTCATCAAAAAATCTACAAACAATAAATACTAGAGAGGGTATGGAGAAAAAAGGAATCTTCTTGTACTGTTAGTGGGAATGTAAATTGATACAGCCTCTATGGAGAACAGTATGAAGATACCTTTAAAAAAAAACAAAACTGGTAATAAAACTACCATATGACCCAGCAATCCCACTACTGGACATATACCCTGAGAAAACCATAATTAAAAAAGACACATGTACCCCAATATTCATGGCAGCACTATTTACAATAACTAGGACATGGAAGCAACTAGATGTCCGTGGACAGATGACACATGGAAATCATGGCACATATACACAGTGGAATATTACTCAGCCATAAAAAGGAACACATTTGAGTCAGTTCTAGTGAGGTGAATGAACCTAGAGACTGTTAAACAGTATGAACTTAGAGACTGTTAAAAAGTATATTTCTTAATACTAAGTGATATGATAATAAAGTAGAACATATAACAATGGGTCTAGACTGGTGTCTTGCATGCATGCATGCATGCAGTATATATGTGTCTGATATGGAAAATAGAGGTAGGGCTTATTCAACAAATATTCTAAAAATTCTTAATGTTTTGGATTAGGGGCTGACATGAGGTGTGGGAATGATGGCAGCAGTGGATGCTTTGTTTATAGTTCAATAAAATTTTGAAAAGTCTCTAGATTGAATAGAAACCTCAATAGAGAGACTGAATAGAAATGATGGGTTTCATTTTGGCAAACCTTTATTTACTTAAATGGCATTTTCTTTGGTTGTGTCTTGACTTTGTTACAGTAGTCTAACTTTAAAAAAAGTTGGACATATAATTTTTCAAAAAATATACAATTGCTTGTTCAGTATGAATTAGTGATTTTCAACCTTGCTATTACAAAGGGAAATGTGCAACTAGAGTTAGAGAGATAATTTTGAAAAACTACTTGGAATCAACAAGTTTCATTATTCTCTTTCCTGTTCATTGATTTCTTTTATGTTTGAGTGAGCTGAACTGTCTGATTTTGTTTTAGGCACTTCTGAGTGAAAAATATGCTGAGTTGTGGACTGCTTTTACTTGTGAACATAATTTCTTCCTTCCTTAGCCTCATAGTTTTTTAGGATTTTTCTTTTTTTCTACTCATTGCTATAGTGTTTCCTTCTCTTTTCAATATGCTGCATCTTATTGAATCTAACTCAATATGCTGCATTTTTCACCCAAATTTAACTTACATTCATTTTATAGCAAAGAAAAAAAGACTCTTATCCATTAAAAAATACATCTTTTTCCTTTTTGGTTTCTTCATGTGAATGTCTTATTTAATTCCATCACATTTGGCTAAGGTGTTAGGAAGTTGCTTACTTAGACTGTGTCATTCCTTTTTGACTATCAAATGGGTAGTTATTTTTTTAATCTACTCTGGCATGGCCCAGATTTTTACATATGATATTTAATTAATACCACCCCAACTCTATTCAGGCTTCCCCAGTGGCTCAGCAAGTAAAGAATCCGCCAGCAATGCAGGAGACACAGGAGATGTGGGTTTGATCCCTGGGTGGGGAAAATCCCCTGGAGGAGGAAATGGCAACCCACTCTAGTATTCCTGCCTGGAGAATCCAATGGACAGAGGAGCCTGGTGAGCTATAGTCCAAAGAGTTGCAAAGAGTCAGACACTAGTGAGCAAGCATGTCCCTACTCGTTCCAACTTTATTCTACATTTCTATTTTAAATAAATGTTGAATTTATAACCGCAGTTTATAATCCAGTACTAAAAATGCTACAGGCACCCATCTGAGCAGGCTCACTGGCCTGTTAAACCATGGCTGCCTTTGCCTTCCTACAGTCCAGGGTCCTGAGTGCCACCCATGCCAGAACCTTCTCTGGAATAGCCCGGGACACCCCTGCCTGTGATGGAAATATACCAGTGCTTGAGGGGGCTGAGTGCTAAAGCATGGGGTTAGGAGAGTGGATCTGGAGAGAGGATCACTTTCCACTGAGGGGACAGGGGTGAGGGGCTCCTTGGCCACAAGTACCTCTAGAGGAAGTGTGATCTGCCTAGGAAATGAGAAACCCAAGGGACAGGGCTGCTACCACCCCCACACACCAGCCCCTGCCTTCAAGGGAACTGAGAGGGACTCCCACCAGAGCAAATGCACCGCAGTCTGTGGTAACTGCCCTCTTGTCTCTACCACTTCAGGCACTTTGTGCATTACTCCAGTTGTGGCCACTGTACCACTCCTCAGCCTGAGTCAGTGTGCCTCAGTAAGCCACTTCTTTTGCTCCCTCTCACCGGGGTAGGGAACAGACCCCTGATGGTCGTGCACACACAGAAGCGGGGTCAAAACCAAAACTGAACTCCAGGGGCCGTGAGACTAAGAGGAACAGAAATTTCTGGGCAGCTGTGCAAGTCATGGATTATATCCCTGTGATCTGCTTAGTAACTACTACACCTGTAGAATATCTAAGTAGAGGAGTATTCCTACAAAAGAGACTGGTCTAGCTTTAGCAGCAGTGGACTTGGGGGAAAGTACACATGGGACTTTGGCCAGGTCAGAGTCTGAGTTGCCCCCACAGTGCCCACAGAGACCTATCTAGAGGTATTGGAGATTCACCTGGAGAGGTGGAGGTTGGCTGTGGCTCACTGTGGGGACAAGGGCACCAACAGCAGAGGCCCCAGGAAAATATTCTTCTTCTTCTTCTTCTTCTTTATCTGTTTCATTCAGTTGTGATTGTTTTATTATTTATTATTTTTTAAATATTTAAAAAATTTTCTGTTTTTTTTTTGTTTTGTTTGTGGGGTTTTTTTTGGTTTGTTTTTGCTCTGTGGTTTTTTTGTTTGTTTTTGTCTGTTCTAGCTTTGCTTTTTTAGTTTGCCTTCTGTTCTTGTCTTATTTATTTTTGTTTGTGTTAGTTCAGTTTTGATTGATTGTTTTTATTTTTAAGTTCTTTGTTCTCTTGTTTTTTTCTATTTTGTCTGTTTTTTTTGTTTCTGTTAGTTTGCTTTTGTTTTTTTATCATTTAATTGTCTTGGGATTAGTTTGTTGGCTTGTTTTCTTTTTTCTCTTTTTGCATTGTTTGTTTTTGTTTTTGTTATTTGTCCTATGTTTTCTTTGTCTGTTTTTTTTTTTTTCTTTTCTTTTTCTTTTTGCTCTGGCCCTGCTGCACAACTTGAAGGCTGTGGGTTATCTGGCCAGCAGTTGGGCCTGGGCCTCTGGAGTGGGAACATCAAGTTCAGGATGCTGGACCACCAGAGAATTTTTGGATCAAGGGACTATTAATTGCTGTACACTCCCCCAGAGATATCTGTCTCAACACCAAGACCTGGCTTTACCTAACTGCCTGTGGGATGGTGCTGGACACCTCACACTGAACAACCAGCAAGACAGGAACATAGCCCCACCCACAAGCAGACAGACTGCCTAAAGTCATATTAAACTCACAGACACCCCCAAACACACCACCTGATGTGGCCGTGTCCATCAGAGGGAAGAGTCCCAGCTCCACCCACCATAACACAGGCGCCGGTCCCCCACACCGAGAAGCCTACACAAGCCCCTAAAACCAACCTCACCCACAAAGGGGAAGACCACACAAGCAAGAGGAACTGTGATCCTGCAGCCTGTGGAAAGGAGGCCACAAAGACAGTAAATTAGCCAAAATGAGATGACAGAGAAATATGTTGTAGACTAAGGAGTAAGGCAAAAAACCTATAAGACCAAATATATGAAGAGGAAATAGGCAATCTACCTGAAAAAGAATTCAGAGTAATGATAGTAGAGATGATCCAACATCTCAAAAATAAAATGGAGGCACAGATTGAGATGATACAAGAAATGCTTAACAAGGACCTAGAAGAAATAAGGAACAAACAATCAGTGATGAACAACACAATAACTGAAATGGAAAATACATTAAAAGGAATAAATAGCAGAATAACTTAAGGAAAAGAACAGAGAAGATAGATGGAAGATGGAATGGTGGAAATAACTGCCACAGAGCAAAATAAAGAAAAAAGAATGAAAATAAATGAGAACAATCTCAGAGATCTCTGGGACAACATTAAACACACCAATATTTGAATTATAGGGGTCCCAAAAGAAGAGGAGAAAGGGAAAGGGTCTGGGAAAATATTTGAAGAGATTATAATAAAAAATTTTCCTAACATGGAAAGGAAGTAGTTACACAAGTCTGGGAGGCACAGAGAGTCCCATACAGGACAAACCCAAAAAGAAACATGGTGACATGCAAATTAGCAAAATCATTAAACTAAATTTAAATTAATTAAACCAACAAAAATTAAATACAAAGAAAAAATATTAAAAACAGCTAGGGAAAAGCGACAAATAACATACCAGGGAATCCATGTAATGTTATCAGCTAAGTTTTCAGCAGAGACTCTGAAGCCCAGGAGGAGTGGTAGGATATATTTAAAGGAATGAAAAGGGAAACCTAACAACTGAGGTTACTCTACCCACCAAGGATCTCGTTCAGATTTGATGGAGAAATCAAAAGCTTTATAAACAAGCAAAGGCAAAGAGAATTCAACACTACCAAATGAGCTTTACAACAAATGCTAATGGAACTTCTCTATGCAAGAAACACAAGAGAAGAAAATGATACCAAAAAAAGCCAGAACAATTAAGAAAATGGTAATAGAAACATACATATCAATAATTACCTTCAGTGTAAATAGATTAAATGCTCCAATAAAAAGGTACAGATTGGCTGAATGGATATAAAAACAAGACCCATATATATATATACTGTCTACAAGAGACCCACTTCAGGCCTAGGGACACATACAGACTGAAAGTGAGGGGATGGAAAAGATATCACATGTAAATGGAAATCAAAAGAAAGTCAGAGTAACAGTACTCATATCAGACAAAATAGACTTTAAAATAAACACTAATATAAGAGACAAGGAATAACAACACTACATAATGATCAAGGGATCAATCCAAGAAGAAGATATAACAATTGTAAATATTTATGCACCCAGTATAGAAACTCCTCAATACATAAGGCAAATGCTTATACCCATTAAAGGGGAAATCAACAGTAGCCCAATAATAGTGAGGGACATTAACACTCCACCTACACCAAAAGATAGACCATCCAAACAGAAAATTAATAGGTAATCCAAACCTTAAATGATACATTAGGCCAGATATACTTAGTGGTTATTTATAGAACATGTCATCTGGAAGCAGCAGAATACGCTTTCTTCTCAAGTGCACATGGAGCATTCTCCAGTATAGATCACATCTTGGGTCACAAATCAGGCCTTGGTAAATTTAAGGAAACTGAAATTGTATGAAGCATCTTTCCAACCACAATGCTATGAGATTAGAAATCAATTACAGGAAAAAAAACTAAAAAAACATAAGCATATGGAGACTAAACAACTTGTCCATCGACAGAGGAATGAATAAATAAGATGTGGTACATATATAGAGTGGAATATTACTCAGCTATAAAAAGGGATGAAATTGTGTCATTTGTGGACATGTGGATGGACCAATGCCAAAGAATGCTCAAACTACCGCACAATTGCACTCATCTCACACACTAGTCAAGTAATGCTCAAAATTCTCCAAGCCAGGCTTCAGCAATACGTGAACCGTGAACTTCCAGATGTTCAAGCTGGTTTTAGAAAAGGCAGAGGAACCAGAGATCAAATTGCCAATATCCCCTGGATCATTTAAAAAGCAAGAGAGTTCCAGAAAAACATCTATTTCTGCTTTATTGACGATGCCAAAGCCTTTGATTGTATTGCTGCTGCTAAGTCGCTTCAGTCGTGTCCGACTCTGTGCAACCCTATAGACGGCAGCCCACCAGGCTCCCCCATCCCTGGGATTCTCCAGGCAAGAATACTGGAGTAGGTTGCCATTTCCTTCTCCAATGCATTAAAGTGAAAAGTGAAAGTGAAGTCGCTCAGTCATGTCTGACTCCTAGCGACCCCATGGACTGCAGCCTACCAGGCTCCTCCATCCATGGGATTTTCCAGGCAAGAGTACTGGAGTGGGTCACCATTTGACTGTGTGGATCACAATAAACTGTGGAAAATTCTGAAAGAGATGGGAATACCAGACCACCTGACCTGCCTCTTGAGAAACCTGTATGCAGGTCAGGAAGCAACAGTTAGAACTGGACATGGAACAACAGACTGGTTCCAAATAGGAAAATGAGTACATCAAGGCTATATATTGTCACCCTGTTTATTTAACTTATATGCAGAGTACATCATGAGAAACGCTGGCCTGGATGAAGCACAAGCTGAAATCAAGATAGCCGGGAGAAATATCAATAACCTCAGATATGCAGATGACACCACCCTCATGGCAGAAAGTAAAGAAGAACTAAAGAGCCTCTTGATGAAAGTGAAAGAGGAGAGTGAAAAAGTTGGCTTAAAGCTCAACATTCAGAAAACTAAGATCATGGCATCTGGTCCCATCACTTCATGCAAATAGATGGGGAAACAGTGGAAACAGTGTCAGACTTTATTTTGGGGGGCTCCAAAATCACTGCTGGTGGTGATTGCAGCCAGAAATTAAAAGACGCTTACTCCTTGGAAGGAAGGTTATGACCAACCTAGATAGCATATTAAAAAGCAGAGACATTACTTTGCCAACAAAGGTCCATCTAGTCAAAGCTATGGTTTTTCCAGTGGTCATGTATGGATGTGAGAGTTGGACGGTGAAGAAAGCTGAGCACCGAAGAATTGATGCTTTTGAAGTGTGGTGTTGGAGAAGACTCTTGAGAATCCCTTAGACTGCAAGGAGATCCAACCAGTCCATCCTAAAGGAGATCAGTCCTGGGTGTTCATTGGAAGGACTGATGTTGAAGCTGAAACTCCAGTACTTTGGGCACCTCATGCGAAGAGTTGATTCTTTGGAAAAGACCCTAATGCTGCGAAGGATTGGGGGCAGGAGAAGGGGACGACAGAGGATGAGATGGTTGGATGGCATCACCGACTCTCTGGACATGGGTTTAGGTAAACTCCGAGAGTTGGTGATAGACAGGGAGGCCTGGCATGCTGCGATTCATGGAGTCGCAAAGAGTCGGACACGACTGAGCAACTGAACTGAACTGAACTAAACTGGATGGACCTAGAGACTGTCATACAGCATGAAGTATGTCAGAAAGAGAACAAGTTATCATACATTAATTCGTATGCTTGGAATCTAGAAAAATAGTATAGGTAATCTTACTTGCAAAGCAGAAATAGAGACACAGATGTAGAGAACAAATGTATGGATACTAAAGAGGAAAGAGGGCAGTGGGATGAATTGGGAGATTGGGATTGACATATATACACTACTGTGTATAAAATAGATAACTGATGAGAACCTACTGTTTAGCACAGGGAACTCTGCTCGGTGCTCTATGGTGACCTAGATGGGAAAGAAATCCCCCAAAAGAGGTATGTGTGTATGAATAGGGCTGATTGACTTTGTTGTACAGCAGATACTGACACAGCAGTATGGAGCAACTATACTCCAGTTTTTTTTAAAAAAGGAAGAAAAAGCTAGAATACAGTGAAAGCTGGAAAACTGTGTCTATGGGGAAGAAAGGGTAGTGTACATATATAAATCAATGATGTGCAATATATCTGTTGCTCATTTAAAATGTTGGCATTGCCTACATCACCTATATGTCCTATACATCTGTATAAAATCATATTGAGCCTGTATATAATATTTGGCATTGATCTTGCCAAAGTCCTGATTTGAATTCTTTCCAGAAATGTTCAAGTTTGAGTTTATTGTTTCAAGTTAATGAATATGCCTTTAACCCAAGGCAAAGACAAGGGTTGAAAACAGATTATGTGGCCTTAAACCACACAACTGTTTCCCTTGTGAAATTTTTTGCTGTTTGAGTTTAGTTTGTATAAAATAATCAAAACACTCTGTAGGAATTATAAGCTTCTAAAGTGTTTTATACCCACAGAGCAGTTTAGTTCATGTGTGGCAGTCCAGAACTTGGAAACTGGTTGACTTAATTTATTGTAAGCATTAGAAATCAAAATTAGCATTAAAAGTCAACCCCTTGTAACTCCCCCCTTCCTTAAGTTGAGCTTACATAAAGCAATCTAATACACTGTAGATTTCATCAGCTTTTGGTAAACTTTTTTTGGTTGTATAATGGTACAAAATGGTTTGGAATCAAATTTGAATTGCTTCTAGTTAACTCTGAAAATTTTTGCAACAGAGATCTGTACACTTTTATTGATAAACATTTTGATTGCAATTTTATTTTAGAAAACAGTTCTTAATTTCCATGTTTGTGTAATTGTTAGCTTCCAGGAAGATCTTATCAGTCTTCTTAATCAGGGCTAAACACAGATTTTAGAGTTTTTGTTTTTTTAGTTTTATATTGAGAAGTGAATATACTCTTTGTCTTTTTCAATATAAACTTAGTATGTAAGAAACTTGTATATTATGTGAGCATTTACATGTGCTTTGTATATGCGTAGAATAATTTAAACTTAAATTAGCATAGAACAGTGGAAACTTAAAAAGGATGTTTCCTAATAACTTTAGTTTATTCAAGAGATCATTACTTCAAAAGCAAAATAAAACAAACAAGTAAAAAAAACTGATTTTATTTCCTACGGTTTTAAAATACATCAAATCCTCTATAGTAAATAAATTGTGTTGTTAGTTAATAAATCATGAAACAGAAGTGACATATAACTTTCTACAAATGAAATTTACACATCCATATGTGTTTTTGTATTCTTTTTTTTTACATTGCTTTTTCCCCAGAAGAATAAATAAAAAGACCATCTTTTCTAAAATAAATTGTGGGGGAACAAAAAGGATTGATAACTATAAAGTCAATGAAATATAACTTGAGATGAATGTGTCTTTGCTTAATATTGATCACTTTTGAGAAACAACTGGCTATATTAAGGTAACAACTCTAATTATTTTTGGAATATTTTGTTTACTCTATGAAATCTACAACCATTTCTATTTTCCTCTTAGTACAGCAGTTTGGTGAACTATAATTTACTGCAATTTGTGTGAATGAAGACTGTAGATTATATTCTACTATTAATATTCTCAAATACAAATTTATATAAACAAATCCAGAGGTGGCATAAGTCCAAATTCACTGACTGATGCTTAAGAAAACAATCGTTAATTATAGTTTTAAAAGGTAGTATGTGTTCCAGCCATTCAAAAATAAAACAGCCTTCCAACAGTAATCTGGGGTTTGTACCAAATGAAAGCATCTTGCTGAAATGTCTGTGGGATCTCTTGAGGCTTAAGTTCATTAGGATATACATACAGAACTATTTGGGCTTCCCCGCTGGCTCAGCAGTAATGAATCTGCCTGCAGTGCAGGAGACTCAGGAGACGAGGGTTTGATCCTTTGGTTGGGAAGATCCCCTGAAGGAGGAAATGGCAACCCACTCCAGTATTCTTGCCTGGAAAATTCCACAGACAGAGCAGCCTGGTGGGCTACAGTCCATAGGGTCGCAAAGAGTCGGACACAACTGAAGCGACTGAGCACGCATGCAGAGCTGTTTATTGTTCAGAGGACCGACTAGGACAGTGTGAAACCAAAGCAGTCACTAATGGCTTAGCCCCTTGAACCCACCTGCCCTCCTCAACAATTCAGACTCTGTATTTGCTAATAGGTTGGGGGGAGTAAATGTTCATAGATATATACATTAAATTGTGTAACTAAGTTAGAGGAAAGAAGAGACACTTCAAGAGTTAGAGGAAAGAAGAGACACTTGGTTTTAATGTTTGTTTAAAGAATACAGAAAGGTCTTCTCAGTCTCCAGATTGACTCCTGTATCTATTACCTGGATCACCTGACAGTCTTATAATAAAAATTCATCCTACAGGCTAAAACATATTGTCCAGAAATAATAATACCTTATAGAGGTTTTGATTCACATGTCAATAATATTTTATATATTTTCCCCAGTACTTTATAATTTACAAAGTTCTTTATGATAATTCTATTGGCCATTGTCCTTTTTCAGAAAATCTTTATGGGGCTTATTTATGCAATGGGGCTTATTTATCCAAGAAAAATATATATAACACTCTGCAAGTACTCTCTCTGTGAATGGCCTCAATGATATGTGTATGAAATTCTGCAAAGTAGGTATTTTCTATGTTAGAATTATTTCATTATTGTCATTAGTAAGTACTCTCTTAGAACTGGAGAATCTGAAGCTGATCCTGTTTTAGACTCTATTTCTTACTAGTTCTGCTACCCTGAGCAATTTCCTCATCTGGAAGATAAGGCTTTCCAGGTGGTACAGTGGTACAGTATCTGCCTACAGTGCAGGAAACCTGGGTTTGATCCCTGGATTGAGAAGATCCCCTGGAGGAAGAAATGTCAACCCATTCCAGTATTCTTGCCTGGAGAATCCCGTGGACAAAGGAGCTAGGAGGGCTAGAGTCCATAGGATTGCATAGAGTCCATCGAGTCAGACATGACTGAGCAGCTGAGCATGTGTGCACAAGATAGTGATAGTATCTACCTCATGGATTGTTGTAAGAATTACATAATACATGTCAATATCTTAGAACAGTTCTTTGTCAGAGTAAGCTTTCAATGAATTTTTTAGTTATTATTACAATTTATAGAAATTTATTATCAGGGCATGCCACAAAAATTGTAGATGTAATTGAAAGGACTGTCCCAAAAGTTTTTAAGTTTTAACTTATAGTAACTATTAATATTTTCATTAATGTGTGCATTTTTAATTTTATAGTTAATGAATAATACTTTGGTGAAACTGCTTTTCTGTCTCATCCTTGAGTAAGTAAAAGGCAACTCTTTTGTTTTAAAGACTACAGGAATCCCAAGGGAAATATTTATGTAGTAAGCTGTTGGAAAGACCAGATATCAGGAGATGTAGGAAATAAAACAAAGGCAAGAGTTGAGAGGACAGTTAGAAAAGGGACCTTTGGTCTAACAGAAGGTTCTGGGAAACTCAGATATGAGAAGAAAAATTATCATATTCTTTTGTTTATTTGTTCGGGTCAATTAATTTATTTCTCATCAATATTATATGAAGATGATAGAAGCTATTTAAGATCAGCTAAGAGAAAATAATGCAATTGCCTGGTGCTTGTTTATCTGAATTTTTTTTTTCTGTCTTTCTCTTCCTATTTGTTTTTGTTTCTTGAACATTTCATGCTCTCTCTTGCTTTTTGGATACATACTGTGCCCATCTTGCAAAAATACTCCAAAACAGACTCATCCTTTGCTAGGTTAGCTTCTCCCATCTCTCAAGTCTTTGTGTAAATGTCTCATCCTTGGGATACTTGATGTTATCCCTAGATCAGGTTAAATTCCATGTTATATGCTCTCAAAGAACCTTCTGAGCCTTCCCTTTGTCACAGTGTATTGTGACAAAGTCTTATTGTATGGTATTGTACCTCTCTAATGCTGTCTTCTCTTCGAGACTGTGAACTCCAAAAGAGTACAGCCTTCATCTCTGGGGTTCTGGAAAATGTACTCTATCTTGATTTGGATAAATCATAAGAAATTCATTGAGCTGTACATCTAAGATGAGTGCACTTTACTCTGTGCAGGTTATGCCTCAATAAATAAGAATGAAAAAATTAGGCACTTACCTGGTTATTTAATCTGCACAATACCAAACCTTGAGGTTAAGTTGAACAGTGAATTAGTAGAAAAGTTCTCCCTTTACTTAGAGTTGAAATATGCATTACTGTAATTTTCATCTGTTGACCATATATCTCTTCTCTGAGTCAAAGTTAAATAATACAGTCTCTCTTTTTACATGATATCTTTTAAAATATTTGATGAGAGCATTCACATTCCAGGCTAATCTCAACCATTCCTCTTCTGACAGTTTAATTTTGTAATCATCTTGGTCTTTCTTCAGCAGATGTTCTCTAGTTTATTCATGTCCTTTCATATATGGTACCTAGAACTGAACACAGCATTCCTTGTATTATCTGACCAATGCAACATACAGCTTGCCATCACTTCCCTTGAAATGCATATTTTGCTACTATTAAACAGACTAAAAGATTTTCATTAATTCTATTTAGCATTATCTCTTTGCATATTAAGACCCCTTTTCAACTCCATTTAAAAATTACCATTAAACTAGATTCCTTCCATTTGTATTTGCATAATTCATTTTTTAAACCTGATGCAGGCCACTACATCCTGTTGGCTTTAGGCAATAATAGGTTCCAACTTATTCCACCCCAAATTACATTTTCTCTTCATTTCGTAAGTTTGTTATAAAGATTAAATATGATTATACCTATAAAATGTGTTTTGTAAAATGCATATTATATGCAAATTTAAAGAAAAATAATTAGAAGATAATTTTAAAACTTAAGTCTTTCATTATTTCATGTTGTTTAATAAGAAGATTAAATGTAAAAAGTTCAGGGACAGAGTCCTGTAGCATAAATCCCTTTCAATTTGACATCCATTAAGACTTTTTGTCTGTACTTATTTAATCATTATTAACAGAAATGTAGCCTAATGCCATATGAAAAATAAAAATGTATTATTAAGTATATAGAAACAAGACCAAGTTGAATAGTTTGTGTGTTTTGCTGTCATTTCTTAACATATAATTAACTCCTTAAGCAGTAATCCTATATAGTCTTAATTACTACAGCTTTGTAAGACATTTTCCTATCTGGTAGATCTTTGCTGTTCTTGGCCCTGTGATTTCCATACACTATTAGATATGCTATTCTAGTCCTGCACATGTGTGTGTGTACATGTGGGCATACACATACATACCAATCTCTTTAGGATTTTGACTGGGATTGGTTTGAGTCTATAGATCAAGTGAGAGAGAATTGACATCTTTAAAATAATTTTCCCGGTCTATGATCAGTGTGTATTTACATCTATTTAGATTCTCTTTGTCTTTCAGTGAAGTTTGTAATTATTCTGTAACCGTATTTCTTGTTTTCCTATGTATGCTGTATTTTTGTACTGTTTTAAGAGATATATATGTTAAAATATACTTTTCCCACTTTTGGCTAGTACGTAGAAATCCAATTGGCTTTTGTTTATAGATTTTGTATCTACTAACTTTGAAAAATCTAATCAATTATAACATTTTAAGATTTCTAGTTATATACAAGGCCATGCCATCTGTGCATAATGACAGTTCTGTTTCTTCTTTTCCAATCCTTTTGACATATTTATTTCTATATCCTCCTACCCCAACCCATCTACTTACTTTCCCTCCTCCAGACTACCACTCTCCTGAATCTTGTTTTAAATCATTTCTTTAATATTTAAAAATATTGTTTCATCATTTTTGTATTCTTTTAAAAGAACATTTAAATTGCTTTTAACTTTATAAGAAAAATACTGTATTGTATATAGTATTCTTGGACTTATCAGTATTGTATTACCTCACATACCTCCTTGATCTTGGGGTAGGGAATGATTTTCAGTAGGACTATGGGAAAGTAATATCTCTTTTCATCAAAGAAACTTTAAATAAAGTAAAAATATGTATTACAGAAAGCAGGGACTTGAACAGATATTTGGATACCAATGTTCATAGCAGCATTATTCAAAATAAACAAAAGATGGAACTACATTACCATCAACTGATGAATGGATAAATATGGTATGTATTCAATGGAATATTACTGTATAGTGCGAATGAATCTTGAAAACATTATGACACGTGAAATAAGGCAGGCATAAAAGAAAAATATATGATTCCACTTATATGAGTTACCTAGAATTAGGAAATTCATAGAGACAAAAGGAGAATAGTGGTTAGGAAGTACAGGAGAGGAGGGAATGGGGAGTTACTGTTTAATGGAACATAATTTCAGTTTGGGATAATGAAAAATTTTTAGAGATGAATAGTAGTGGTGCACAACAATGTAAATATACTTAGTGCTACTTAATTGTACATTTAAAAATGGCTTTGAGGTTCTTTTGGTCACCAGTTCCTATACAATTTATGAATGTCCATCCATAGTTCCTCAGGCACTCTGTCTACCAGATCTAATCCCTTGAATTTATTCATCATCTCCACTGTACAATCATAAGGGATTCGATTTAGGTCATACATGAACGGTCTAACAGTTTTCCCTACTTTCTTCAATTTAAGCCTGAATTTTGCATTAAGGAGCTCATGATCTGAGCCACAGTCAGCTCCGGGTCTTGTTTTCACTGACTGTATAGCATTTCTCCATCTTTGGTTGCAAAGAATATAATCAATGTGATTTTGGTATTGACTGTCTGGTAATGTCCATGTGTAGAGTCATCTTTTGTGTTGTTGGAAGGAGGTGTTTGCTATGACCAGTGCGTTTTCTTGGCAAAACTCTGTTAGCCTTTGCCCTGCTTCATTTTGTACTCCATTGCCAAGCTTACTTGTTTTTCTGTGTATCTTGATTTCCTACTTTCGCATACCAATCCCCTGTGATGAAAATGAAATCTTTTTTTTGGTGTTAGTTTTAGAAGGTTTTGTAGGTCTTTTTTAAACAATATTATTTATTATGTAAAATCCATGAATTATTTAATTTTTATTTATTTTTCAAAATTTATTTATTTTTAATTGAAGGATAATTGTTTTACAATTTTGTGTTGGTTTCTGCCATGCATCAGCATAAATCAGCCATAAGTGTACACATGTCCCCTTCCTCTTGAACCGCACTTCCACGTCCCATAGCATCCCACCCCTCTAGGCTGTCATAGAGCAATGGATTTGAGCTCTCTGTGTCATACAGCAAATTCCCACTGCTGTCTATTTTACATATGGTAACGAACCATTCAACTTCATAGAACCACTGGCTATGTATTTTACATATGATAATGAACCGTTCAGCTTCTTTGGCATTAGTGGTTGGGGCATAGACTTGGATTATTGTGATATGGATTGATTTGCCTTGAAAATGAACTGAGATCATTCTGTCATTTTTGAGATTGTACACAAGTACTGCATTTTGGACTCTTTTGTTGACTTATGAGGGTTTTATGTTACACATACTTTACCGTAGTACAAAAAATATGTTTCAAATTGGGATATGGTATTTATAGCAACTATAACTTTCAAAGCATTAACATCAAGAATATAAAAGAACTTATAAGAATATAAAAAAACTATAAGAAAAGGATAAACAATAGAAAAATTAGCAAAACCTGTGAACAGGAACAATTATGGCTGGTACACACATGAAGCGATATTAAACCTCAGCTGTGATAGGGAAATACAATTCAAACCACAGTGAAGTGTCATTTCACATTCACATGGCACATTCATTTGCAAATATTAAAAAGTCCAACAACCCAAATGTTGAAGGGAATGTAGACTTTATCTCTTAATCATTGCTGTAATATAAAGAATATAACAACTTCAGTTGTTCACAAACCCAACTCTTTTAACAAGTCTATCCTTAAATATTTATCCAAGAAAACTCGTAAATTTTAGTGCAGAGAAATATATAATAAAGTCTGTATCAACTTTATAATAAAAACTGGAAAAGTCCAAATGCTCTCTGAAAGAGAATAGATAACTATTTTTTGATATATTCAGTGACTATCATTTGGTAGTCAAATCAAATGAATTATAGTGACCCTAAAGTACAGATTCCCATGTGGCACAGTGGTAAAGAATCCAGCTGCCTACACAGGAGATGCAAAAGATGTAGGTTTGATCCCTGGGTTGAAACGATCCCCTGGAGTAGGATATGGCAACCCACTTCAATATTCTTGCCTGGAGAGTCTCATTGGCAGAGGAACCTGGCGGGCTACAGTCCATGGGGTCACAAGGGTCAGACACAATTGAGCACACATACATGAGTTTTTAGTACATCTTATTTAATATTTAAATAATTAATAATTAAATATACACATTTAATAAGTGTATTTAAGGCTATAAATTTCCTAAGTGAAATTTCAGCTATATCTCATACATTTTGATGTGTCGTGCTTTTCTTACTGCTTAATTCAAAATATATTCTTTCTTTTAATAATGAATTATTTAAACATTTATATCTTCATTTCCAAACAGTTTTTTCTACTTTAAAAAGCTGATTTTTAGCTTAATTGCAAATAACAATGTCTATATGGTTCTGTTCCTTTGAGATGTGCTATGATGTGGCTTCAGTTCAGTTCAGTCACTCGGTCGTGTCCGACTCTTTGCGACCCCATGAACTGCAGCACGCCAGGCCTCTCTGTCTGTCACCAATTCCCGGAGTCCACCCAAACCCATGTCCATCGAGTCGGTGATGCCATCCAACCATCTCATCCTCTGTCGTCCCCTTCCCCTCCTGCCCCCAACCCTACCCAGCATTAGGGTCTTTTCCAATGAGTCAACTCTTTGCATGAGGTGGCCAAAGTATTGGAGTTTCAGCTTCAACAGCAGTCCTTCCAATGAACACCCAGGATTGATCTCTTTTAGGATGGATTGATTGGATCTCCTTGCAGTCCAAGGGACTCTCAAGAGTTTTCTCCAACGCCACAGTTCAAAAGCATCAATTCTGTGGCGCTCAGCTTTCTTCACCGTCCAACTCTCACATCCATACATGACCACTGGAAAAACCATAGCCTTGACTAGATGGACTTTTGTTGGCAAAGTAATGTCTCTGCTTTTAAATATGCTATCTAGGTTGGCCATAACCTTCCTTCCAAGGAGTAAGCGTCTTTTAATTTCACGGCTGCAATCACCATCTGCAGTGATTCTGGAGCCCCCAAAAATAAAGTCTGACACTGTTTCCACTGTTTCCCCATCTATTTGCCATGAAGTGATGGGACCAGATGCCATGATCTTAGTTTTCTGAATGTTGAGCTTTAAGCCAACTTTTCCACTCTCCTCTTTCATTTTCTTCTTACCTGAATTCTTACCTGAGGCTCTTTAGTTCTTCTTCACTTTCTGCCATAAGGGTGGTGTCATCCACATATCTGAGGTTATTGATATTTCTCCCAGCAATCTTGATTCCAGCTTGTGTTTCTTCCAGCCCAGCATTTCTCACGATGTACTCTGCTTATAAGTTAAATAAGCAGGGTGACAATATACAGCCTTGACATACTCCTTTTCCTATTTGGAACCAGTCTGTTGTTCCATGTCCAGTTCTAACTGTTGCTTCCTGACCTGCATACAGGTTTCTCAAGAGATGCTTATATCCCATTAAATGATCAATTTTCTCAAATGTTTGAGAAGAATATATATTTTTCAGGTCTTTTATGTGGCATTTTTACCTTTTTTTTTTTAATGGAGTGTGCTTGATTTTTTGTTCAGGTGGCTGACTATACAGTCTCAAAAATCTATTGCTGCTATTGATGAATAACATACTGCTACAGATCTTTTTATAAACATAAATATGTTTGCTTATATATGTATAATTTGAATTTTGAAAACTTTAGCTTGGCTCTCAACTTTGGAAAAAGCATCCCAGTTGGTACTATGTTGAGGTGGTATTGTATAGAAATTAACAGTCATATTGGTCTAGAAACAAGCAAATAAAACCCAAGAAAAAAGTAAAATTCTGTTACTATTGTGGTATCTGGCACTGTTTTTTAATCAATTTCTCTATCATCATCTGGAAAGAAAATATTCCAGAATAATGTCATTAAAAACAGTGCTGACAAAGCACCATTACTACTGTGTATCGTAAGGCAGGTACATGCTATTTTACACTCACAGAGCTATGATACTGTACTGTCTTTCATCTGTAATACTAGAGAATACAATTCAAAAGGCATTATTTGAGATTTGATTCTACTTTACTAGCAGAAATCTCGAAGGATGATATGACATAGCTCTGGGAAAGAAATGCACCATCTTAGATAAGATTTCCTTTCATTATTAGTGGCGCAGTTCCAGGTACTCCCTGCTCTTTGTGAAATTCAGGTAAAAACTATTAAAAACAAACAAAAACAATTACTGAATTTGGACACTGATTTCATTTTTCAGAATTGCCTTAGTCTTCTCTGTCTTGGCTTTAGCAACATTGGCTTTGCTATATGGAGCCAATATTTTACAACTTTTTAGGTTTATAATCTTTTCCAAAATTCTGTAATTCTGTACAAGGCCACGTATTAATGAAATGGAAAAACAGAATAAATAAAATTTTTGGAAATGCAAGATGAAAATGCACAACTGTGTAGGAAGTTATGAAGTCCTACAACAAAACAAGGAATAGACCAAATAATAAAAAATTGTAGGACTTAGGGACTGGTGTACCCACCATAACCATAGGAGAGTTGTGTAAGGAAGCCTCAGTATAACATGGAGTATCAGGCCTAGAAAGTAACCAGTCCATATTGATGGACTACAGAGAAACTTAACTATACAAAAGAAAATGTGTATTTATCATTTACAGAGTCATAATCATTAACTAAAAATTGTAATACTAGTATGTGTGGAGGATAGAGAAGGGTTGATGTATTAGATAGCTGCCAAAACAAAAAGTCAATGGCAAAGATCTGAATGTGATAAACCAAGAATCATAGCATTACTCTAGGGTGAAGGAAGAGAGTCTGATTAGATAAGCAAGTGCCAGAGTCCAGCTCCAGCTGGTCCAGGGGTTCCCTCAGGATGGACGGCGTTGGTGATGCGAATGAGAAGACACAGCGAGTCTCGGTGTTTCCAAGTGTCTTCTGACTTTATTGTTTTTAAGACAGCTTTTATATTTTTAGTGGTACATAGAAACAAATGTAAAGTATAGAGTCATACCAAATCAGCTTAATGGGTCAGCAATTTTGACCTTTATCGAAAACCAGGATACTATTTGCATATCTTAATTACAAAAGTTTCAAGTTATCTACATCATCTTCCGGCCTGGAGGCCTGCTAACATCTTGTGACTCTTTATTGATAAGGATTGATCAGCCAGAACACTTTTGTATCAGGCAGAGTAGATTATGACAAAGAAAGAATTCATTAACAGAAAGTTTCAAAGTACAAAGTAAAACCTGTCTTCGGTAATCTATCCTATGCCTTGAGCTTAACAGAAAAGAATGTGGTCCCATAAAGTCATAGAACAGCAAGCTGAAGGTCAGCTCTAAGTAAGAATCATCAGTTAAATCAACAATTGTCTTATTATTTGTATTAAAGTTAAACTTTTATTTATATAAATCTCTAACTATTACGCTTTCATTATATAGGCTAAATACATTGAGAGCAAAAACATAGTGAGTAAATATAAACTAAGTAACAGTTTCATAAAGCAATATTTCTTATATTTCCTAATAAGCCTTTTTCCTTACTAAGGGCTCTGTGTCCATTGGGGCTTTCTGTGTGGTGGCTCTCAATGTTGTTTATTGTTAAAAAGCAGTCATGCACACTAGCTCCAAAGGCACAGGCACATTTATTAAACAAACCAATACGTTAGCAAGAGGAATTTGGATTAGTATACTCTATGTCTTAGATAATTTTATTAGGGTGCTACCGTTCAGGGGCCTTATCGATTGAGGTTTCAGATTGATCTATTTTAGAAGAGAATCAGGAAAAGCCTTTTGCCCAAGTCACAGAAAATAAGAAGAGGTTTATTATAGCCAACATCAGAAAGACAGATATCATCTTTAAGGTGAGTGCTGAGGCAGCCTTCCGAGAACCCCTGAGGCCTGAGAAGCCGTGCTCGGATCAGTCCTCTTCCTCATGACTCTGTCATAGGTGGGATCTCATGAGCTGGCTCCCAGCAAGCAAGAATCCTCCCTTTGCCAGTGTCCATGTGTCCATGTGTCTTCCATTATGGTCTAGCTGGTATAGTTTTCTGAAGGTTTATCAGTAGGTCTGGATTTGCTCTCATGAGGCAATGTTTGATGTCAATGATATAACTCCCATGACACAGAATGTCTCATCAGTCTCTTCTATGTTACATTTTTCACCCACCGGTTAATATTCATGTTGATTTCTTCTTCCCTCTCAGAATAATCTTTTTGTATATTTCCTAGAAAATTCACTGTATCCTGTAAGAATGCTTCTATCTATATGTAACAGGAAGTGTTTATAGGCACTTAAGCAAATAAGCATTTATTTTCCCCACATTATAAGACATCTGGAGATAAGCAATAGCTTACAGTGGTTTCAAGGTTCTGCCATATCTGTGATGCACTTGACCTCTTTCTCATGCTGTTAAGATGGCTTCCCAATTTTAGACTCCTGTGCAGGTTCCAGATGCTGTATCCCTTTTCAAGACACACAGAGAAGAGTAGTATTCTCTGTTTCTTTTAACAGGAAAGAGAGACTTTCCTAGAATTTATCCCACTCCTACAGACTTTCAGTTCCATCCTAAATGAATAAAATTATGTTACATGGCCAATACTAACTTCAGGGGAAACTAAGAAGCAGCTAGAAGGGAGCAAGGGCTAGGAATGGGTTCGAGATCAACTATGAACAACCTCAGATATGCAGATGACACCACCCTTATGGCAGAAAGTGAAGAGGAAATAAAAAGCCTCTTGATGAAAGTGAAAGAGGAGAGTGAAAAAGTTGGCTTAAAGCTCAGCATTCAGAAAACTAAGATCATGGCATCCGGTCCCATCACTTCATGGCAGATAGATGGGGAAACAGTGGAAACAGTGTCAGACTTTAATTTTGGGGACTCCAAAATCACTGCAGATGGTGACTGCAGCCATGAAATTAAAAGACACTTACTCCTTAGAAAGAAAATTATGACCAACCTAGATAGCATATTAAAAAGCAGAGACATTACTTTGTCAACAAAGGTCCATCTAGTCAAGGCTATGGTTTTTCCAGTAGTCACATATTGATGTGAGTTGGACTGTGAAGAAAGCTGAGCGCCGAAGAATTGATGCTTTTGAACTGTGGTGCTGGGGAAGACTCTTGAGAGTCCCTGGGCTGCAAGGAGATCCAAACAGTCCATCCTAAAGGAGATCAGTCCTGTATGTTCATTGGAAGGACTGATGTTGAAGCTGAAACTCCAATACTTTGGCCACCTGATGTGAAGATTTGACTCATTGGAAAAGACCCTGAGGCTGGGAAGGATTAGGGGAGGGAGGAGAAGGTGATGACGGAGGATGGGATGGCTGGATGGCATCACCGACTTGGCGGACATGAGTTTGGGTAAACTCTGGGAGTTGGTAATGGACAGGGAGGCCTGGTGTGCTACAATTCATGGGATCTCAGGGAGTCGGACATGACTGAGCAACTGTACTGAACTGAACTGAACTGATTTAATCTTGGAACACTTCAGTGTTTTTTCTATGTAAAAAGATAGAGGAAAAGACATATTGGGATGGCAAAGATATCCCTCATCTTTAAGCCTTTTTCATCATCTTTCAAGTTAGGAAACCAGTTTGCATTGGTAGTGCATACAATTGACAAGTCTCTTACGCTAAAACAGTTGGATATCACAGTTCTGATATCATTCCTCATTTCAAGTGCCACTAGGTCATATCAGTTCATTTCACTCTCTCAGACATGTCCGACTCTTTGCGACCCCATGAACCGCAACACGACAGGCCTCTGTCCATCACCAACTCCCGGAGTCCACCCAAATCCATGTCCATAGAGTCGATGATGCTGTCCAGCCATCTCATCCTCTGTCATCTTATTTTCCTCCTGCCCTCAATCTTTCCCAGTGTCAGGGTCTTTTCCAGTGAGTCAGCTCTTCACATCAGGTGGCCAAAGTATTGGAGTTTCAGCTTCAACAGCAGTCCTTCCAATGAACACCCAGGACTGATCTCCTTTAGGATGGACTGGTTGGATCTTCTTGCAGTCCAAGGGACTCTCAAGAGCCTTCTCCAACACCACAGTTCAAAAGCATCAATTCTGTGGCGCTCAGCTTTCTTTGCCGTCCAACTCTCACATCCATACATGACCACTGGAAAAACCATAGCCTTGACTATACAGACCTTTGTTGGCAAAGTAATGTCTCTGCTTTTTAATATGCTATCTAGGTTGGTCATAACTTTCCTTCCAAAGGGTAAACGTCTTTTAATTTCATTACTACAATCACCATCTGCAGTGATTTTGGAGCCCAGAAAAATAAAGTCAGCCACTGTTTCCACTGTTTCCCCATCTATCTGCCATGAAGTGATGGGACCGGATGCCATGATCTTAGTTTTCTGAACGTTGAGCTTGAAGCCAACTTTTTCACTCTCCTCTTTCACTTTCATCAAGAGACTCTTTAGTTCTTCACTTTCTGCCGTAAGGGTGGTGTCATCTGCATATCTGAGGTTATTGATCTTTCTCCCAGCAATCTTGATTCCAGCTTGTGCTTCATCCAGCCCAGTGTGTCTCATGATGTACTCTGCATAGAAGTTAAATAAGCAGGGTGACAATATACAGCCTTGACGTACTCCTTTTCCTATTTGGAACCAGTCTGTTGTTCCATGTCCAGTTCTAACTGTTGCTTCCTGACCTGCATACAGGTTTCTCAAGAATCTGATCAGGTGGTCTGATATGCCCATCTCTTTCAGAATTTTCCACAGTTTATTGTGATCCACATAATCAAAGGCTTTGGCATAGTCAATAAAGCAGAAATAGATGGTTTTTCTAGAATTCTCTTGCTTTTTTGATGATCCAGCGGTTGTTGGCAATTTGATCTCTGGTTCCTCTGCCTTTTCTAAAACCAGCTCGAACATCTGGGTCATATAGTTGCTCTTAATTACTTTTACAGGAAGCAGTTCCTCCTTCCTCTGATTTTTTATATTTTCTTATCTGTATTTCTTATGGTATATGTCTCCTTTAACCTTGTATTGAAAAAATAATATTTATATCTATCTGATTAAAAAATTAATATTCACAGCATTTTTTACCTTTTTGAAAATTCAGAAGCATAGAAAGAATATAATAGCATTCCTCAGGTACATGCTTGTAAAACATAGTATAGAATGTAAAACATTCTTCACTCTTAAAATTACTTGCTTACTATTTATATTTTTTATAAACACCATGAAAGATCATATTGTCTTATCATTGCAGGTATCCAGCACAGTGCCTAACACATAGTAGACATTTAGTAAATATTAAATAAATATTCATCAGACTACAATTAATATTTTGTATATCTGTTTTATTTTTTCAGTGATTTTCATTCATGACTATAAGTTCCTTAAGAATAGAATCTGTTCTTGATTTAACTTTCTACCACTGATCACTTGCCTTCCCCCAATCAGTAAACATAGGACTTGATACATAGTAGAAACTCAACAAGTAAATATCTATTGGATGAGTAATATCTAATCAGCCTATTATATGAACCCATAGTAACAAATAACATCTTGTTCCTGGATATTCATTCATCTTCCACTACTCTTTGGCCCTGTCTCAGAGTAGACCAAGATGTTATAAATCTCTGGCAAGAGAGTCTTCATCACCATGACTCTGGCTCTATATCAAAATTTTGAATTTAAAGTTAATCTCTGGCTGATTCATGTCAATGTATGGCAAAAACTACTACAATATTGTAAAGTAATTAGCCCCCAACTAAAATAAATAAATTTATTTAAAAAAAAAGTTAATCTCTACAATTTTCTAAATGTGTAAATTCAGGACAATCCTTTCAACTGTTTGAGTCTATACTTCTTCACTTCCAAAGTGGGAATAATAATACTATTTCACATGATTGTTTTGGGAATTCAGTAAGAATTTATGAAAAAACACACAGTATATAGTAAGTACTCATATAATTTTTAGGAAGTTCAAAAATGTAATTTTCATTTAAATGCAGTCTCTACATATGTATATATATGTATAAAGATTTCAATCGCTAATAAGGGAGTCAGCAGGAAAGTAAAACCAATTCAAATAGCATTTGAAGAATTGAGTACTTACAGATACTGAAGAAAGAATACTGGAATAAGATTGCCTGGTTATATCTAAAACTGGTTAATGTCCTGGATAGCATACCCATAATCTTTGGATTTACTTTTTACCCTAGACAGAAGTTATTTGAAGTTTTATTGGATTAAGAAATATGTAAAATAACATGAAACTTCACAGTGTTGGCCCCTTAAAAGAACATGTGCTCTTCTTTTTGCTTTATTTTTTAAGCTTTGGACAATTTCCTTAGTATAAACATAATGATATAATACAAGATATGTTAGAAGGTTTAATGAGGAATGAATCCTTTCTCTTATGCAACAGTGTATTTTTCCATTGATTCCAGGTTTCACTCTTCAGGTGGAGATGGATATTTTCTTCTTAATCCGTGCAAGATCAGAGTTAAGGAAAAAAGTTTTGTGAAAGATATGAGTTTGCACCTGAATCCTAAAGGATAGATTGAACTAAAGAATGAGACACTAGAATAAAATAATATAGATCACTATTAGCTGAAATGTGTTAATTTTATTTTGTCTTAATTGAACTGTCTCATAAGACAAGTTTAGATTTAAATAGAAAAAAGAGCCAAAAGAGAACAGGGCTGTGAGAGTCAAACAGTTAAAGAGAATGGAACAAAATGAAACCAAAATCTAATCTGCCTAAAGGGACTCAGGATACAATATTCATTTATTCAAGATTAAAGAATAAATACTCATTTATTCCCATTCTAACAGTATGTCTCAGGGCTGGAGATGCTACATAGGACAGTTCAGTTAGTAACCAGGCACCATGCTGTCCAGCACCCACATTCATGCTTGTTGTGTAGTGTTTCTTAATAGAGGTGCTTAAACTTGATCTGGCCTGAGAAATGTGATCTGTATGAACAAAGGCAAAATTCAAGGATCCCTTAGGAGCATAAGCTTAGTAGATAGAATATGCTGGTGAGGGAAAACTGTAAATTTGTTGTATGAAGAACTGAATGTAAAAATTAACTCTGTCAGTTAGCAGCAGTGATGGCACCAGGCAAGTGATTTAAGTTTTCAGAGTCTTATTTTCCTTATCTGCAAAATGGGAGCCATAATACCTGTATCACAGAATTGGAGTAAGTATTAAAGGGAGGTGTCTTAGTCCATTAATGCTGCTGTAATAAGATACTACAAACCAGGTAGCTTATAAACAACAGAAGTTTCTCACAGATCTGGAGGATGGAAATGTAAGATTAGAGTGCTAGCATGATCAGGTGAGAACCCTCATCTGATTACAGACTTCTCACTGTACTCTCAAGTTGGGGAAAGGGACCAGGGGACTCCTTTGGACCTCTTTTATAAGGTTGCCAAATCCCATTCATGAAGGCAGAGCCTCCCAAAGGCCCTACCTTCTAATGCCATCATTTTGAGGTTAGGTTGTCAACATAGGAATTGTGGGGAGACTCAAACATTCAAGCTATAGCAAAAAGTATGTGAAAGTACTTTGTTAATGATTAGTATAAAGGAAATTTGATAGGTTTTCTTGATCTTACCCTCTATTGGCCAGGAGATGTCCTTTAACCTAATGGAGATATTTTCCTTTTGATCAGATTTCCAGAGCACAATGACTGAGGCTTAGAATACCTGTCATTTTCAAGCATCAGGCAGGTGCTGCTGATGTTCTCTAGGCTCTGTGCTCTGTATTGCCTTGTAACTTTCATTAAGAAGTTTCAAGCAGCATTCATGAAGAAGCTGGAACAGATTCCTGCCTGTACCTGTGGCTGTTTTATTTTATTTTGTGTTTTAAAGGTCAAGCCCAACACATCTGGACTACGGTGGGATGTTTAGAGACATATCACTTTATGAAATTCTTGACAGGAGGATTTGGAGCACATGTTGCATGTACTGTCACTTTTTACTTCCATCTGGTAAACAGAAGCCTAGCTGGGACTCACAAGGGATAATGATTTATGCATTTTAGTGGAGACCCCATTTATAACATTTATAAAACAAGATCAAGTTAGTAGGTTATTTTATTTATTTAAATGCTTTTACTCTGCTTCATTCCACAAAAGATTTAAGAGAAGGTAGGTCGGAGGGTTGATTGAGAACTAGTCTATTACTTAGAAAGGCATCAACGTTGCAATGAAAATTGAGTTATATTTTTGAAGTAGAATTTATTTGAGAGAATATATGCTATAGTGGCTGTATTCATACTGGGCAAAGTACATGAAGAATTTGTGTATAATTCAAGATGGTAAGGACTATTCCTTTTGTTTTAGTATCTTTGACATATAAACAAATGTTTATGTGTATATGTGTGAATATATACATATGTTTATATACATATATGATTTTTCTTGAATTACCTGAATTTTATGATTATTCTGTTTACTGTGCTCAGCATGAGCAGTTCAATGACAGGAAATTAGCAGAAAAAAAAATTGTATCAGGCAATTTTGTCAGGGATATTCCATTAGCATACAACTGAATAATGAGGACTGTCAGTCAATAAAATGCTTGACCAGAACTTCTCATTTCTTTACTGTCATGTCTTTCTTAGGCAGATGAATTTTGATGAATCAGTACATTCTGTTTTATGTATAGGAAACCAGTATGATGTCATATCTGGTTTTGTGTGTATATATATATCCTTTTTCCTGAATGGGTTACTTCATCTGCCCTTATTCATGTAAGCCAGGAATCCTTTTTCACTTAGCTCTGTGGATATTTTATCATTTCCAGGACCAGTTTTAATCAACGAACAGTAAATTTGGGCTGGAGGGAATGGATTAAGGCCAGGTATTTTTTACTTTTCATTGTTTAAAAAGAAACTGAATTTGGAATACATAGATAAAATGGTCATTCATTAAATACTTTTCAGGAAATAAAGCATAGTTGGAATTAATTATCTTAACATTTGGGGTCTATATGACATGTTAATTTCTATCTGTAGTTGTATTTCTTAATTCTTCTTTCATTTTTTCCCACCCACTTATCAACTGTGGTGTAAAAGCTTTGATTTTTTTAAAAAACTAGAATAAATAAATTTAAATTCTATTTTGATAGAATTCCAATATAAGTCTTAAAATAATTGGGTTATTCTTGACTGTTCAGCCATTTTTCTTTTCACCAGATATTAATGAGCTTCTACAATGTAGCAGGCTCTTTGATAAGGCAGAAGATTTATCAGAGAACAAAATAGACCCAATCCTTGCACTTATGGTCTTTACAGTTTAGAGAGGTCGACAAGAGCAAACTATTAACCACAAAAATATACAGGTACTTAGGAACTGAAGTAAGTGCAATGAAGGAAAACACAGGGTTCTATGACTGAAAATTAAAGGGACACGCAGCTTAGACTGAGAGAAAAGGAAAAAACTTCTATGGAAATTTCAGCTAAACTGGTAAAATACTGAAGGATGAGCTGACGTCATCTGAGGAATGGGAGATAATATATTTGAAGTATACTGATGGAGGGAGAGAGTGGCAGAAATGATAGGTAGATTCAGGTGGATTATACAGGCCCCTAAGGCCTTGTTACAAGTTTAAATTTTGATCTTAAGTGCATTGGAAGTCACTGAAAGGTTTTAAAGAGATCCAAAATAAGCTCAGTATTTTTAATAGGTACCCTGACTTCTGGTTGTGTGAAGAATAGATTGCAAAAGAACAAAAATGAAGATGAATGGGCTTTTCAGTGGGGGATATCCTTCAGGAGGTTACTGCAAAAGGCTAGGTGACAAGTGATGATGATTTGGACCAGGTAAATGGCAGGCAGTGGAGACAAAATAAAATGGAAATGTATAATGAAGATAGTATAAACTGACCATGAAGAGGACTTGGGAGACTATGAATGAGTTATTAAGAATGACTTACATTTTCTATCATGAGGAATCAGGTGGATGGAGACACCAGGATGTACAGAGACGGAGAAGAATGGAACAGGAGCAGCTTTAAAAAAACTGAGGATTGAAAACCCAGAGTTAAGAATCAGTGTTCTAGAGGAGTTGAAAGGAAAGATACCGTGAAAGACAGATATTTGGAGTAGCAAAGAAGTAATCCTGAAAATGACAGAACCTTTAGTGAAACTTCAATAGGGATAGATGTGAGTCTTCCTAATTTAGGAGAACAATGGACCTGGGTGCTTGATAAGAATTTCAGGAAAAGACACAAAAAGTCTCGGTTATGGACAACTTGTTTGCCTTTGGACAAATCACTTAACCTATTGACCTCTACTCACTCATCTATTAAATGAATGTGTTGGATGAGAGAAGGTATCTTTTTATTCTAGCGTTCTGTTAATGATTCTATGCAGACTGTAGGTGTTGCTAGAGGGCATCAGAGGGCAGACACACTGAAACCATAATCACAGAAAATTAGCCAATCTGATCACTTGGACCACAGCCTTGTCTAACTCAATGAAACTAAGCCATGCCGTGTGGGGCCACCCAAGACGGATGGGTCATGATGGAGAGGTCTGACAGAATGTGGTCCACTGGAGAAGGGCATGGCAAACCACTTCAGTATTCTTGTCTTGAGAACCCCATGAACAGTATGAAAAGGCAAAATGATAGTATACTGTAAGAGGAACTCCCCAGGTCAGTAGGTGCCCAAAATGCTACTAGAGATCAGTGGAGAAATAACTCCAGAAAGAATGAAGGGATGGAGCCAAAGCAAAAACAGTACCCAGCTGTGGATGTGACTGATGATAGAAGCAAGGTCCGATGCTGTAAAGAGCAATATTGCATAGGAACCTGGAGTCTTAGGTCCATGAAACAAGGCAAATTGGAAGTGGTCAAACAGGAGATGGCAAGAGTGAACATCGACATTCTAGAAATCAGTGAACTAAAATGGACTGGAATGGGTGAATTTAACTCAGATAACCACTATATCTACTACTGTGGGCAGGAATCCCTTAGAAGAAATGGAGTAGCCATCATGGTCAACAAAAGAGTCCGAAATGCAGTACTTGGATGCAGTCTCAAAAACAACAGAATGATATCTGTTCGTTTCCAAGGCAAACCATTCAATATCATGGTAATCCAAATCTATGCCCCAACCAGTAATGGTGAAGAAGCTGAAGTTGAATGGTTCTGTGAAGACCTACAAGACCTTTCAGAACTAACACCCAAAAAAGATGTCCTTTTCATTATAGGGGACTGGAATGCAAAAGTAGGAAGTCAAGAAACACCTGGAGTAACAGGCAAACTTGGCCTTGGATACAGAATGAAGCAGGACAAAGGCTAATAGAGTTTTGCCAAGAGAATGCACTGGTCATAGCGAACACCTCTTCCAACAGCACAAGAGAAGACTCTACACATGGACATCACCAGATGGCCAACACCTAAATCAGATTGATTATATTCTTTGCAGCCAAAGATGGAGAAGCTCTATACAGTCAGAAAAAACAAGACCTGGAGCAGACTGTGGCTCAGATCATGAACTCGTTATTGCCAAATTCAGACTTAAATTGAAGAAAGTAGAGAAAACCACTAGACCATTCAGGTATGACCTAGATCAAATCCCTTATGGTTATACAGTGGAAGTGAGAAACAGATTTAAGGGACTAGATCTGATAGACAGAGTGCCTGATGAACTATGGACAGAGGTTCATGACATTGTACAGGAGACAGGGATCAAGACCATCCCCAAGAAAAAGAAATGCAAAAAAGCAAAATGGCTGTCTGAGGAGGCCTTACAAATAACTGTGAAAAGAAGAGAAGGGAAAAGCAAAGGAGAAAAGGAAAGATACACCCATTTGAATGCAGAGTTCCAAAGAATAGCAAGGAGAGATAAGAAAGCCTTCCTCAGCCATCAATGCAAAGAAATAGAGGAAAACAACAGAATGGGAAAGACTAGAGATCTCTTCAAGAAAACTAAAGATACCAAGGGAACATTCCATGCAAAGATGGGTTCGATAAAGGACATAAATGGTATGGACCTAACAGAAGCAGAAGATATTAAGTAGAGGTGGCACAAATACACAGAAGAACTGTACAAGAAAGATCTTCATGACCCACATAATCACGATGGTGTGATCACTCACCTAGAGCCAGACATCCTGGAATGTGAAGTCAAATGGGCCTTAGAAAAACATCACTACGAAAGATGATGCTGTGAAAGTGCTGCACTCAATATAACAAAGCTAGTGGAGTCAGTGATCCCAAAGAAAGGAATACTTCCAGTTGAGCTAATTTCAAATCCTCAGAAAGATGAACTTCCTGATGTTTCAAGCTGTGAAAGAGTGCTGCACATCAATCATACCAGCAAAAAAAATCTATTTTTGCTTTATTGGAAAACTCAGCTGTGTGGACCACAATAAAATGTGGAAAATTCTTCAAGAGATGGGAATACCAACCATGAAGAAGAATTAAAGAGCCTCTTCATGAAAGTGAGAGAGGAGAGTGAAAAAGTTGGCTTAAAGCTCAACATTCAGAAAACTATGATCATGGCGTCTGGTCCCATCACTTCATGGGAAATAGATGGGGAAGCAGTGGAAACAGAGTCAGACTTTATTTTTTTAGGCTCCAAAATCACTGCAGATGGTGATTGCAGGAATGAAATTAAAAGACGCTTATTCCTTGGAAGGAAAGTTATGACCAACCTAGACAGCATATTAAAAAGCAGAGACATTACTTTGCCAACAAAGGTCCATATAGTCAAGGCTATGGTTTTTCCAGGAGTAATGTATGGTTGTGAGAGTGGACTGTAAAGAAAGCTGAGTGCCGAAGAATTGATGCTTTTGAACTGTGGTGTTGGAAAAGACTCTTGAGAGTCCCTTTGACTGCAAGGAGATCCAACCAGTCCATCCTAAAGGAGATCAGTCCTGGGTGTTCATTGGAAGGACTGCTGTTGAAGCTGAAACTCCAATACTTTGGCCACCTGATGTGAAGATTTGACTCATTGGAAAAGACCCTGATGCTGGGAAGGACTAGGGGCAGGAGGAGAAGGGGACAACAGAGGATGAGATGGTTGGATGGCATCACTGACTCGATGGACATGAGTTTGGGTGAACTCCGGGAGTTGGTGATGGACAGGAAGGCCTGGCGTGCTGCGATTCATGGGGTTGCAAAGAGTCAGACACAACTGAGAGACTTAACTGAACTGAACTGATGCAGTGGGAAACAGCAGGAGTTTTGGATCACAAAGATGGAGTTCAGTAATCCAGTTCTCTAGTTTCCACATCTACAAATTGGGACTAATATTAATGAGATAAGTTAGATGTTGGAAGTGCCATTCTTCCTTTATTCCTTTAATGCTAATCAATAGTTCCTACATATTTCATTTGGGAATTAGTCATATACTTTCCTAAACAATCTTTTCTAAAAGCTTAGAAACAAACTTGGAGTAGAATACCAGATTGATACATTTTTCTGTTATTTTATTTTTGTCATGTGATCTTACTTCTCTGAAGCTCTGTTTTCTCCTTTGTGGAATAAACATAGTAATATTTAGCTTATCAAGTTGTTATAAGGCTTGCGCAAAATAACGCCATGCTAAGGGCCGAGCCAAGTACCTGGAACATAGTAGGCTCTTGAAAGTTTTGAGATTTAATTGTCTCTCTAGATTCCATTCTAAGGCAAAAGTAGGTAAGATATCTTTAGGCCAGAACTACTTTCTGCAGTTACTGGATAACTGGTCATGTGATATTTATTTCTATATTCAGTAGTTATTGTATTTTTCAGCAGAGTCAGTAAGCATTTGTCAGTACTTTATTGTGACCAGAGGGATTCTGACTTGCTCATTTATGAGACAAAACTACTGCAGGAGCTGTGAAAGAGCTTCCCTAAACCTAATTGGCATCTGTGGAAGCTTTGTGATATATGTTGTTTAATGCCAGTGAAAGTAGTTTGTATTTTAATGGCAATAATGACCTTTCGAATAGGTAAAAAGATCCTGGAGTGCTGTGTAAAAGAAAACAGCACACATGCCCTTGGCTTTTAAAAATGCAGGAAGCCTGATTCTGGAGCCATTATAATCAGTGAGCTACTCAGTCCTCTCACAGACTGCCCTTTTCAGTCGCATCCAATTTCCTACTTCTTAGACCTCAGGTCATCTTAAATGAATTGCTGAAAAGAAGACAAAAGGTGCCTCATGTAAGATGCCTAGGATGCTGAGGCCAGGTTAAATGGGATCTCTAGCACCTTTGTGTTTAAAGCTCTGGTTTAACTCACAGGTAGTTGTAATTCTGTCTGGCAAGGCCAAGAGCATCTTGAAATTTTGGCCAAAGTGCTTTCTTCACCCAGTCTTTGAAGTCCAGGGATTGGGAGGTCAAAAAATACAAGTTTGATATTTCATCACTGTAGGCTCTGGCTGTTACAGTAAAGCCCTAACTCCTAGCTCTCCTTCTAATCTCTCTCTGCCACCAGTCTCTCTCTTTCCTTCAATTCTGACTCCCCTTGGATTAATCTTCCTTAAACAGCCTTTGGAGTCTCGCCTTATCTTCAAACTTGTCACTCTCTGTTAAACAGAGTGTAAACTCTGTACAGTGGCAAAATCTGACCCTAAGCTACCTGCCTAGATTTTGCTCTTATTATAACCTTTCATAAATCTGACATGCCAGGCATATGTAATTTCTTGGGATCTTGCCAAAGCCCAGTGTTACTGCCAGAAGCAAGGTACACGGTCCCATTTGATTTTGAGATCCAGGTACTTTTTTCTCATTTCTTCTTCCCTTGCACATGGGAATCCTTATATTCTATGCTAAAAAACATTTTGTTTTCATGCATCTTCAGGATAGCTTGTACTCATGAATTCCTTCCTCTGAACTGCTCTTTTAAAAGCAAAAGCCAGTCATTGCTATAGGATCTTTTTATTTTCTCCCCCAACATGTATTGCTCCGTGCACTAATGCTCTTAGAGGTGATTACCAACTTTCCAGAAAGTAAATTAAAGAGGAGAATGCAGGGAAGGGAAAAGTAAAGTACACACACACACACACACACACACACACACACACTCATTCACTTATCTAGACATCCATTAAATAACTCATTTAATCTTCAAGACAAACCCTAGGAAGTGAGTTTCAGTAGAATACTTTAGAGATAAAGAAACTGAGGACATTAAGTGACTTGTCCAAACATATACATTATTTAGGGCTTTTGTGGCTCAGCTGGTAAGAATCCACCTGCAATGAGAGAGAGCCAGGTTCGATCCCTAGGTTGTAAGATCCCCTAGAGAAAGGAAAGGCTACCTACTCCAGTATTCTGGCCTAGAGAATTCCATGGACTGTATAGTCCATGGGGTCACAAAGGGTCGGACATGACTGAGTGACTTTCACTTTCAACTTTTCATACATTATTTGAAGGTGAAACCAGAATCTAAAAGCTGGTCTAATCCGACTTTGTAGTATAGGCTTTCATTCAAGAGCATTGATAGCCTCTAGGCATGAATGATATAAAAAGGTCCCTATAGGTTCCACTTTAAATCCTACAGAGTATCAAAATGTGATTCCAATATTCTGTTTTCTGGAAGCTGAAAATTAAAATTTCTACTTTACCACAAAGGCAGAAGGATGGGAACTAATATTACCGGGCAGTGTTACTGATTCTAACTTGTGAAAGTGAACATATAAAATATTGAGAGACTGACAGCTCACTGTATATGTTAATAACGCTGGACCAGAGTGACTGTGGGACTTTAGAGAGCAATGAGACTCTTGAGTACTGTTAGTGAGTTAGTACACACTGAGGTAATTCAAGTGCAAAGTCAAGTGGAAGAGCAGGCCAAGAAAGCCCAAATGCCAGTTAGAATTTTGGGATGTTGGATTAACTTTAGGAAGCTTGGTGTAATAACTTCAAGGCAAGCATAGACTAAGTCAGGAACATGGCTGCAAAACATGTCAGAAAGTCTATATTCAACTAAGGAAAATTTGGCAAAATCAGCAATTATATACCAAGATATAAAGTAGCAAGTGGTTGGAGGATACTTCTAGAATTGTCAGTTAAAAAAAAAAAAAAGTGATGGAGTAAAAGTTGGGCCAGCTAAATGTTTATTTTATCAACAATATCTATGGATGATTGTTCCTTTTATTTTTTAAATAATATATCAGATTTCCCTAGACCCCTGCCCTTAATGAGATTAAATGATATTCCAATTTCCAGTTCAGCCACTCAGTCGTGTCTGACTCTTTGCGACCCCATGAACCACAGCACACCAGGCCTCCCTGTTCATCACCAATTCCCGGAGTCCACCCAAACCCATGTCCATCGAGTCGGTGATGCCATCCAACCATCTCATCCTCTGTCGTCCTCTTTTCCTTCTGCCCTCAATCTTTCCCAGCATCAGGGTCTTTTCAAATGAGTCAGTCCTTTGCATCAGGTGGCCAAAGTATTGGAGTTTCAGCTTCAACATCAGTCCTTCCAATGAACACCCAGGACTGATCTCCTTTAGGATGGACTGGTTGGATCTCCTTGCAGTCCAAGGGACTCTCAAGAGTCTTTTCCAACACCACAGTTCAAAAGCATCAATTCTTTGGCGCTCAGCTTTCTTTATAGTCCAACTCTCACATCCATACATGACTACTGGAAAAACTATAGACTTGCCTAGATAGACCTTTGTTGGCAGCGTAATGTCTCTGCTTTTCAATATGCTATCTAGGTTGGCCATAACCTTCCTTCCAAGGAGTAAGCGTCTTTTAATTTCATGGTTGCAATCACCATATGCAGTGATTTTGGAGCCAAAAAATAAAATCAGCCACTGTTTCCACTGTTTCCCCATCTATTTGCCATAAAGTGATGGAACTGGATGCCGTGGTCTTAGTTTTCTGAATGTTGAGCTTTAAGCCAACTTTTTGCTCTCCTCTTTCACCTTCATCAAGAGGCTCTTTAGTTCTTCTTCACTTTCTGCCATAAGGGTGGTGTCATCTGCATATCTGAAGTTATTGATATTTCTCCCAGCAATCTTGATTCTAGCTTGTGCTTCCTCCAGCCCAGCGTTTCTCATGATGTACTCTGCATAGAAGTTAAATAAGCAGAGTGACAATGTACAGCCTTGACGTACTCCTTTTCCTATTTGGAACCAGTCTGTTGTTCCATGTCCAGTTCTAACTGTTGCTTCCTGACCTGCATACAGGTTTCTCAAGATATTATGATGATATTATAAATGATATAAAGATATAAATGATATTATGATGATATAATACAGAGTGAGCAAGCTTTGGAGTCAGACAGAGCCATTTCAGATCTTAGTTTGTTCACACTGTCTGTTTATGTAAGTAGACATGTTTTGTGTTCATTTGCATATTGTCTATGATTGCTTTCAAGCTATGATAGTGTGTCGAGTAGTTACAACAGAGCCTATATAGTCTCCAAAGTCTAAACTATTTACTGTCTGGCCCTTTATAGGAAAATTTTACTAATCCCTGGCTTAAAAGAGCAGTCATTTATTCTTGTTCAGTAGTTGGTAGGTTGGCTGGAGTTGTTCTCTTCCATAGTACTCTAGGACATAGCCTAAATAGTACAATCAGGTAAGGGGAAGACTTTTCAAGGTGATGGAAATTCAAGGAGCAAACTTCTTCAGGACTAGGCTCAAATAGGCCTACTGTTACTTCTTCCCATATACTATTGGCAAAGCAAGCCAAATGGCCAAGCATAAAGTCAGGGGTCAGGGAAGTACGTCTACCCATGATGAAGCAAGAATATGGATGTAGGGAGGGACAGAGAATTGATGTCAATTATTCAATCTACTACAAAGTAATTGGCTGTGTGATTATCTGGGGATAATAGCATATCAGGTAAAATAAACAGCCAGTATGTACACTCTAAGGTGAGAGCATCTCTGGTATATCCCTGGTATATATGAGAAATATAGATACTAGTTAATCCTAAAGGAAATCAATCCTGAATATTGATTGGAAAGACTGATGCTGAAGTTGAAACTCCAATACTTTGGCCACCTGATGCAAAGAGCTGCCTCATTAGAAAAGACCCTGATGCTGGGAAAGATTGAGGGCAAGAAGAGAAGGGGATGACAGAGGATGAGATGGTTGGATCACATCACTGACTCAATGGACATGAGTTTGAGCAAGTTCCAGGAGATGGTAAAGGACATCTTGGAAAGGGAAGACTGACATGCTGCAGTCCATGGACTCACAAAGAGTCAGACACGACTGAGCAACTGAACAATAACAAAATATCTGAAAAATGGCCTACAATGCAGTGAATGAGAGGGAGAGTAGTTACAGTTAAGAGTGGAGACGTAATGGGGACCAGGAGTGAGGAGACGATAGCCATTAGAGTGAGATGGGAAGTCAATACAAAGTTATAAAAAGATGACTGATACATTTTGACTTATATTTTAAATGAATTACTGTGACTCCTGTGTTGAGAATAGACTTGAAGAGAAAAGGATGGAATCAGAACAGTTAGGAAGCTGTTTTAGTTAGTACATGTGAGAGATAATGGTGGTGGGTGGCATCTTTGGAAGTGGTGAGAAAGGTTAAATTTTGTATATATTTTGATGTCAGAACCAAGAAGATTTTCTGACAGATTGGATGAAGAGTGTAAGAAAAACAGAGGAGTCACAAATAACCTCAACATCTTTGATCTGAATCGTGGAAGTGATGTAGTTATTAGCAAATAAAATGGAAAAGACTGCAGGTTGAGTAGTTTTGAAAAGAGGAAGCTTGGTGGGGGATATTTTGAGTTTGTGATATCCACTGGACACTAAGTGGATATATCAAATAGGCAAAAGGATACACAAGACTGAAATTCAGGAGAACATTTGAGAAACATTCATTTGTTAATGATATTTAAAGCAGTAAGACTGGATTCATTCACTAAATGAGTTAGTGTAAATGGGGAATAGGGCTAAAGATTGAGTGTTAGGGACTCCAGTGTTAGGAGGTCTAGGACAAGAGGAAGAACAAGGAAATAAGACTGAGATGGAGCAACCAATGAGATAGGGTAAAAACCATGGGTGGTTATATAGGCATTTTATGGAAAAGGCAGAAATCAAACCTAAGTTGCCTCAGCTGCCTCATTTTCAGACAAGGCAGTTTGGATTTCTCTTCAGCACCACCACTATTTTTTCAGATGTGCTCTGGTTGTACTATCAGTACAAGCTGAAGTTGAAGCTTTGACTTAAGAGTTACAGGAAATTTTAGTAATATGCTGTCACAGGCACTTAATTCCAAGAGCCATGGGTTGGTATGAGTTGAAGAGATAGATTAATTTGATTGTTAGCTTTTCCTGATGAATCTTAATTTCAAAGTTCATTGCTTTTGTTTTCCTGGTGGCTATGTCAGAAATATGCCTTATTGTAAATCTTATATAAACACAAAATTCCTACAGCTCAATTATTTCATCTCACAACTTGAACTCTTCAAAATAATTTCAAAACTTCTTAGTCTAATATAGAGGAAACTTAGAAATCTGGGTCCTGATCTTCTTTTTTCCATCATCTTTCATCCTTACTCCCCACCTTCTCCTTGTTCTAGCCATGTTGACCTACTGTGATTTCAGTTTCCTGAGTGAGACATGCTCTCTTGCCTTCCTGCCTTCATGTGTGATCTGTCCTTGGATTACTTTTTCTCTACCCATATCTGATTGCTACTTGTTCATTTTGAGGTCTACATTTGAATGTTTCCTCAGTCTTTCTTGATCCTCAGAATCTGCTATGGAACTGCAGGATTCCATATACTTGTCAATTTATCCCTCTAGATCAAAGGTTGGCAACTTTTTGTTGTTGTTGTTGTTTGTGTGTTTTTGTTTTGTTTCTCTTTTTTCTGTAAGGAACAGGTAGTAAATATTTTAGACTCTATGAGCCAAACATTCTCTGTCACAACTACTTGATTCTTTCATTGTAACAGTCATAGCAAACCAGTCATGGTCAATACATAATCAAATGATAGTGTTTTAATAAAACTGAAAAAATAGGTAGTGAATTGGATTTGGCCCATGAGAGTAGGAAATATACTTTTGTTCTTTGTTATGTCCCTAGCACCTAGCACAGTTTCTAAAACACAATAAGAACTATACAGACATTGTTTAAAAAATAAAGTGCAATGTGGTAAACCTTGCCAATAAAATGGTGTCACTGTGAACATGCAAGAGTTGTGCAACTTAAGTTATTTTATGTGTATTCTTTCAAAGCAGTGCTCCATCCTTAAAATCTTTTCTCCTTTGCTCCTGTCTAAAATTGGCATCCATTTTACTGTTCTGACTCAGATTTCTGAACTTATCCTGGCTGGTGAAGCAGTTTTTACACAGACACTCAAGGGCTACTGTTGAGTCTGTGCATTTCCAGCCAAAACCAGGAACCAGCTTTCTCTTTACATTCAGCTGAGATGGAGTTGTCCCTGAGATTGAATCTGTGTGTTGTGGTTATTGGGAGTCTAGTATTTATTGACCATTCCTGTCTCTCTGCAGTGCATGGAACTTGGGTAAGCACTGATTCATTTGCAGAGATATCATTTATTTAGATTCATTTGTTGGAGTTTCATGTGGTTTCTCGGCCATGGTTTGCTTCCCCAAATTATGAACGGGAAATCAGGAGGTTTACGAGAATTTTGGCTTGTACCTCTGCCAGGTAATGAGTAAAACATGGTGTTGGAGATGAGAAGCTGTGTTTGCGGTGGTCACATCTTTTAACCAGACATTGTCAGGATGTTGAGCCAGATTTGGTCAGATGAGCAAGTTAATTCCTGGGAAGTCTCATTACTTCTGGGTTATTTAAATGAAAAGGAAAAATAATAGAAAAGATGCTTGTATTTTTAAAGTGGCCTCACAAAACCATAATTATTTCCACTTTTTTTCCCCAGATTTTACTGTACACTACATAGTACCAGGGGATCTTTAGTTGGTTTTGAACATCATCCAAGCCTAGAAGAGAAGGGACTTTAAGACTATATCCCCCCTTAATTGGATATACAAGATGCGCTTAGTCTGCCCTAGGTACAGAGATATGACACTGGGCTTGTAAGCATGTGTAGAGCTTGCCACTTTTGTGAATTGAAATGTTACCTCAGGCCAAAGTGGTATTTCAACTATGTATCAATTGTAATAAAAGTCTTTCACATTTTAAAGTTAATATAGACATAAGAGAGACAAAAAGGGGTTAATGAGAAGTTAGAACAGGAGAGTGAGGATTAGAAAAGAGACCATAAACAGGAATAAAATGTTTTAAGTACTTTTATATTTAGAAAGTGCTTTATTGAGAAAAATTCTGAAAAAACTTTTACATTTGATTCCTTCAAAAGCCCTCTGAATTAGACAGGATTAAGTATTTCCTTTTTGCAAATAAGGAAATTAACTTCAAAGAGATTAAATGATTTGATCATACCCAGTAGAGATCCTCATGATAAATAAGGGAAAGGGCCATGCTTACTTTTATTGCTACTCACCTGTTCAGTTCTCTGCTTTCTTCCATAGTTTTATTTTGTTTTGTGTTCCCAAATTCTAAACCTTGAGGTTTCAGGGTTCAAAGACTGAGTTTCTGGTGGCTAACATTTTCCCTTTATCCTCATAGCTGGCTGGGTTATTTCTTCCTTTGTTTCCCGTAACTCATGGCACAGTCAATCAGCCTGGGGAGAGATGAGCACAGGGGAACAGAGACTGGGTGAAATGGTGGTCAGGAGTGAGGAGAGTTTAAGCAGAGTTAAAGTGAAAGCTCTAAATGAAAGAAAGGGCAGCAGTTGCTGTAAAAATATTCATTTCCCAAATAGGAGGAATTAATTTTTTTCCCTTCTTGATTATTAGTATAATAATTGATATTATTCAATGCAGTGGTCATTTTATAAAGAGTACAAAGCACACATCTAATTTATAGTGGTTAGTTAAAGGTATGTAAGTGAACATCTTAGTGAACAGGATCAGTTGTAGTTTCCAATGGAATTAAAATGCTACAGACATTTTTCTTTTAAGGTGGGCCTATGAGCCATATGAATAGATATTTCTTTTTTTAAGTTTTGAAGGTACCTTTATTTGTTCAAGATTTAATCCTCAGTGTTCTCAAATGTTCTCAGATGGCATATACTTCTAGGTGGAAGAAATCTTACATGGAGATATTATCTGCTTTAATTGATGCGGCTTGATGTTGTCATCACATATTAACATTGTGTTTTTTTATATGTGTCTTTGAAACATTTAAAATTTATGCCCATTTTCTTCACTAGCAGATTCTCACTCGGGATACCCTACTGAAAACTACCACCTTACATTTATGTAAACAATGATCTAAGCATGCCGAATGTTTTAGATAAGAATCCCAAATTCTCTTGTCTGTGCTGGAGACGGTGCCTCAGAGCTCGCTTCAGCCAGACCTAGTTAAACTTATACATATGGAAATGCTATTCTTTGTTTGCATAATACCTTTGTACTCACATTTTCTGTTCTAACACGTGGAGTTAGTTCCTCAGACTTCATATCAATCACTGAATAAGGAATTCTTTCATCTAGTGGCAGATATTTAACATTTGTCTTCACATTTTTTTTTATGCTGTTCCTCAGTTTCAAAAGAAACTCTAATCCTATAGATGACTGGCCTCCATAATTGCTATTGTCATTGTTATCATCATCCACATTATTTTCTGCCAGTTTTTTCAGGTCACTCCTGGTTCACTATCAGAAAAGGAATCAGACTACAGGAAGTTAAAAATTAAGTAAAATTTGAAAACACAGATTAAAATAATTTGATGCGTTCACATGGAAGAGCAGGGGGCAAAAAAGAAAGGTACAGTTGGTCCATGAATAACAATCAGGTTATGGAATGACAGAACTCCGAAACAAGTTTTAAAATGGTCAGGTGGCTATTCAGTTCACCTATTCTTTGGCCTCTGTCATCACCTCCCCAACATCACCGCTGTTTTTTCCTTTCATAAGCCAGTGGCTATGGATGTGAGTATTGAACAAGCAAATGGCCTAGAAGCCAAGAAACCTGGATTCAAGATCTGACTCTGCTGCTTGGGTAAATCACTTAAAGACTCTGAGTTTGTTTTCCCAGCTGTAAAATGGAATCAGTGACATCTGGCTGCCCCCTCTATGGGATTAAGGTGAAGTAAATATAAGAAAGTGTGGAAGAATTTTTGAAATTCTACACTTTTACATCTATATAAGGAATTTTCACAGTGAGCATTATTTCTATACTCAGTTATTTTAGAAATTTCAATAACTTACTTTCTTTAAAAATTTCACAATATTTTTACAATGAGTACTTTACCTGGCTTATGGACTCAGGGGGACTGAGGCTGCTGTTTTGCAGCAGAAATGTTTAGATTCCATATATTAATGAGCAAGCACTGACAGAACATGCCTGATTAAAAAAAAAAGAAGAATGGAGACAGCTGTACAAAGGGGAGAATGTGAGAAACCATGGGCTTCCAGAGAATTCTTGATAAAGCATGAACTGAATTTCTTGCCTAGAGTTTTGAGAATATCCTTAATTCTTCATTATAAATCTCTCTTTACTAAGGCCAGTTTAAATATGGTTCAGTTTTTTTTTTTTTTAATCAGCTCCAAAGGACCTGACTGTGAAGAAAAATGATGTCAGTCAGAGAGAGCAGCAGCCAGAAGCAAGGCCACCGACTATTTTTGCAGGAGATAATAGTTCACAGCACTCTGGAACTGACACTTAACACTCTTGATGAGTGTTCTCATCAGTGTATTGTCTTTGGTGTCATTTCAATAAGGCTAGTGGAATGCCACAGTTGGCCACTGATTACATTTATTTTGAAAATTATTTTGAGCTAAAAGGGAAGATCCTCTGCCTGGGAAATTTCAAATAATTATTAAGACATATTTCAGTCTCTACTGGAAACTTTTGAACTCAGTGACATCATAGTGGCATAGAGTCACGGACAGAACATGGACTAAGGTCAGAAAACCTCTCATTTTGGCCTGAACACCACATGTGTGATGTTGCATATGAAGCTTCATTCATCAGAGCCTTGATATCTCTTAGAACCCATTTTATTTCTACAAGGTTGTCCTCATTCATTTTTTATTTTAGTTAGTTTCGGTGTTATCTCTTTTTTTCTCAGTTTCGCTAAAAATCTGTCAGCTGTGTCACTGTCACTACCTCCTGAACCATCCCTCGCCCCCACAACTGGGTCTGTGGAAAAATGCTCTTCCACTAGATCGAGTGCCAAAATGGTTGGGGACCACTAATCTAGAGGATATAGTCAATTAGGTTATATGCTTAATAAGAGAGCTGTGACATATGTGAAGCAAACCAATAGAATTGCAAGACTAAATAAACAGGGAAATCCTTAATTAGAGTCTAGAGCACAAATAGAAAACCTACAGGAATATTATAGATTTGAGCAACAGTACAACCAACTTTGGAGAAGGAAATGGCAACCCACTCCAGTATTCTTTCCTGGAAAATCCCGTGGATGGAGGAGCCTGGTGGGCTACAGTCCATGGAGTCACAAAGAGTCAGACATGACTGAGGAACTTCACTTCACTTCACAACTAACTTTAACTTAAGTAACATTTATCAAAGACTCCATCAAACAACAGCAGAATGCACATTGTTTTCAAGTACATGCAGAATATTTACCAAGATACACTGTATTTGAGTTAGAAAACAGATCTTAATAAATTTAAACAATTTAGTTCGTACAAAGCATGTTCTCTTACAGTGGAATTAAATTAGAAATCAGTAACAGAAAAATCCCAATCAAAATTTCAGCAGATTTTTTTTTGGTATTTTTGTAGAATTGACAAATTTATTACAAAATTCATGTGGAAATAAAAGGACATAGAATAGACAAAACAATTTTGAAAGAAAAAAACAAGCTCACACTTATATGGACAACTGATTTTTCATAAAGGTGCAAAGCAGTGGAGTGGAAAATAATAGCCTTTTCAACAAATAGTAGTAGAACAATTGGATATTTATCTGTGTGTTCAGTTCAGTTCAGTTCAATTCAGTCCAGTCGCTCAGTCGTGTCCGACTCTTTGCAACCCCATGAATTGCAGCACGCCAGGCCTCTCTGTCCATTACCAACTCCCGGAGTCTACCCAAACCCATGTCCATCGAGTCGGTGATGCCATCCAACCATCTCATCCTCTGTCGTCCCCTTCTCCTCCTGCCCCCAATCCTACCCAGCATTAGGGTCTTTTCCAATGAGTCAACCCTTCGCATGAGGTGCCCAAAGAATTGGAGTTTCAGCTTCAACATCAGTCCTTCCAATGAACACCCAGGACTGATCTCCTTTAGGATGGATTGATTGGATCTCCTTGCAGCCCTAGGGACTCTCAAGAGTCTTCTCCAACACCACAGTTCAAAAGCATCAATTTTGCGGCACTCAGCTTTTTTCACCATCCAACTCTCACATCCATACATGACCACTGGAAAAACCATAGCCTTGACTAGACGGACTTTTGTTGGCAAAGTAATGTCTCTGCTTTTAAATATGCTATCTAGGTTGGCCATAACCTTCCTTCCAAGGAGTAAGCGTCTTTTAATTTCATGGCTGCAATCACCATCAGCAGTGATTTTGGAGCCCCCAAAAATAAAGTCTGACACTGTTTCCACTGTTTCCCCATCTATTTGCCATGAAGTGATGGGACCAGATGCCATGATCTTAGTTTTCTGAACGTTGAGCTTTAAGCCAACTTTTTCGCTCTCCTCTTTCACTTTCACCAAGAGGCTCTTTAGTTCTTCTTCACTTTCTGCTATAAGGGTGGTGTCATCTGCATATCTGAGGTTGTTGATATTTCTCCCAGAAATCTTGATTCCAGCTTGTGTTTCTTCCAGCCCAGCGTTTCTCATGATATACTCTGCATAGAAGTTAAATAAGCAGAGTGACGATATACAGCCTTGACATCCTCCTTTTCCTATTTGGAACCAGTCTGTTTTTCCATGTCCAGTTCTAACTGTTGCTGCCTGACCTGCATACAGGATTCTCAAGAGACAGGTCAGATGGTCTGGTATTCCCATCTGTTTCAGAATTTTCCACAGTTTATTGTGATCCACACAGTCAAAGGCTTTGGCATAGTCAATAAAGCAGAAATAGATGTTTTTCTGGAACTCTCTGGCTTTTTTGATTATCCACCAGATATTGGCAATTTGATGTCTGGTTCCTCTGCCTTTTCTAAAACCAGCTTGAACATCTGGAAGTTCATGGTTCACGTATTGCTGAAGCCTGGCTTGGAGAATTTTGAGCATTACTTTACTAGCGTGTGAGATGAGTGCAATTGTGCAGTAGTTTGAGCATTCTTTGGCATTGCCTTTCTTTGGGATTGGAACAAAAACTGACCTTTTCCAGTCCTCTGGCCATGTGTATGTAAAAGAACTTGGATACATATATCACCTTATATACAAAAATTAACTCAAAATGGATCAATGTAAAACTATAAAATTTTTAGAAGAAAACATAAGAAAAATACTTTGTGATCTTAAGTTAGTCAAAGTTTTTTTTTTTTAGATATGACACCCAAAACACAGTCTATGAATATAAAAGAACAACTAGTAATCTGGTCTTAATTTCTAACCTTAAAAAGACTGGAGACAATAAGCCAAAGCGTGGAAGACAATGTCTGCAAATGATTTGTCTAATAAGGGACTTGTTTTCAGAATATATAAAGGACTCTCAACATTCAACAATTTAAAAAACAAAACAAAATTAGCAAATGGGCAAAAGACTTGAACAGACACTTCACCAAAAAGATATCCAGGTGGCAACTACTGAAAAATACTCAACATTATTAGTCAGTATGAAATTGCATATTAAAACTACAATGGAATGTCATCATAACATGTTTAAATTTCTAATATAAGAAAGGCTGACTATATCATAGTGGAAGTGTATGGAACAACTGGAGCTCTTACACACTGCTGGTAAGAATGTAAAACTGCTGCAACAGATAATTTGACAGTTTCTTTACAAGCTAAAAATACACTTACCATATTGCCCAGTTATTCCATTCATACATTCTCCCCAAGAGAAATAAAAATATTTGTCCACAGGTAAAAGCAGCCCAAATGCCCATCGAGAAGTGAATGGATAAAGAAATAGTGGTACAGCCATGTATTAGAATACTGCTCTCAGTAGAAATGAGCTATTGATACATGCAAGAATATGAATCAATCTCAAAAAATACTGTGAAAGTCAGACAAAAAGTACATATTATTAATATATGGTTCCATTTATATAAAACTTAAGAGAATTAAAACTAATCTATAATGACAGAAAGCAGAACAATGCTTTCTTGGGAAGTGATGGAACTGAGAGATTACAATGATGCACCAGGAAATTTTTGAGGTGATGGATATATTCAGCATTTTGATTGTGATCCTGGTTTTACATATACATGTGTCAAAACTTATCAAATTGTACCTTTTAAATATGTGAGGTTATTGTATGTCAATTACACAGTAAAGATGTTTAAATATATGTGTATAGACATCTGTGTGTGTATCATATGTAGCCTATATGGTATAAAAAAAATTATTTTGGGCACCCTAGCAGCTACCTCAAATAAACAGGCAGTTATCCTACTGAACAGCAGTAGCTGTTGATTAGCAGTCCTGTTATTTCTCCTGTCATCCTGTCTATATGGGTTCACCAGGGAGAGTAGCAGCATGAAGGTATTTAACAATGCCATAATTTTAGAGCAATGCCTGAAAGTTGTTGTTGTTCAGTTTCTTAGTTGTGTCTGACTTTTTGTGACCATGGACTGCAGCACACCAGGCTTCCCTGTCCTTCACCATCTCCCGGAGTTTACTTAAACTCATGTCCATTGATTTGGTGATGCCATCCAACCATCTCATCCTTTGTCCCCCCACCCTCCTCCTCCTGCCCTCAATCTTTCCGAGCATCAAGTTCTTTTCCAACGAGTTGATGGATACTTCCCATCAAGTGGCCAAAGTATTGGAGCTTCAGCTTTAGCATCAGCCCCTCCAATAAATATTCAGGGTTGACTTCCTTTAGGATTGACTGGTTTGAACTCCTTGTGTCCAGGGGACTCTCAAGAGTCTTCTCCAGCACCACAATTTGAGAACATCAACTTTTTCGCATTCAGTCGTCTTTGTTATCCAACTCTCACATCCATACATGACTACTGGAAAAACCATAGCTTTGACTATATGGACCTTTGTTGGCAAAGTGATGTCTCTACTTTTTTATATGATGTCTACATTTATCATACCTTTTTTTCTAAGAAGCAAGTGTCTTTTAATTTCCTAGATGTAATCACTGTCCGCAGTGATTTTTGAGCCCAAGAAAATAAACCTGTCACTGTTTCTGTTGTTTCCCCATCTATTTTCCATGAAGCAATGGGACTGGATACCATGATCTTAGTATTTTGAATGTTAAATTTTAAGCCATGTTTTTCACTTTCCTCTTTCATATTCACCGAGAGGCTCTTGAGTTTCTCTTCGCTTTCTGCCCCTAGTGTAGTATCATCTGCATATCTGAGGTTGTTGATATTTCTCCCAGCAATCTTGATTCCAGCTTGTGCTTCATCCAGCCCAGCATTTCTCATGATGTAGTCTGCATATAAGTTAAACAAGCAGGGTGACAATATACAGCCTTGTCATACTCCTTTCCCAATTTTGAAAGTTAGCTTGTGTGAAATAATAGGTATTAACTGATGAGTCTTGTTGGTCAGTTTTAAGGACATAACTGTTATCAAGTGATCATCCGTAATCACTTTTTCATAACATAGTATTTCTGGAAGTTTTAAGAGAGAAAATGTGAAGAACAGAATCAACCCCCTTTCTCCTCTGTCTGTTTATCATATTTACCTTAAAAAATCCAATTCTGGTTAAACCCAACTATCAGCCAAATCATTTCCTGTACTGGAGCAACTGCATGATTCTTGAGAAAATCATACAACCATGCCCATGGATTTTGTTTAGAATTTACATCAACAAAATTCAAGTGGGTATTCACTAGTGCCAACAGTAAAAGAGTGCCCCAGTAAAAGCAATTTCCTGCTTTTCACAATGACCATTTTATATCTTGTCTTCTTTTTTCTCAAATGTTCTGCTTCTACCTCTCTGACCAGTAATAATTTTACTTAAAATATCACTGAGCGTATAGAAGCAATCAGAAAAGAACTTCTATATTTCTCCTACCACCAGATCTACTAATCTACCAGTTTATGGATCATGAGCTCTGCCTTTCCTTCTTTCACAGTGGGCTGTGCGCCCATCTATGGAACCTCTGGGATTCATTTTTTCCCTCCTCACATTTAGATGTGAGAATCCCCCAGAGTTCAGCCTTTGGCTATTTTCTCTATCTAAAACTTTTAACCTACACATTTTCTCTGGGTAATCTCACCCAGTTCTATGGTTTTAAATACCATCAATATGCTATCGACTCCAAAACTGTAGCTCCGGTCAAGGCCTGTGCCCTGAATTCAGCTACATTTCACCTTTACTTTCACTGCTTTAGTTCAAGCCACCTTCATATATTATCTGGACAATTACACCAGCCTCCTGTTCCCATTTTTGCTTCTCCTGTTCATCCATTCTCTATATAGTAACCAAAGTGATATTTTAAAAAGCCTGAGTAAGATTATTTTGGTTCTCTATTTTAAAACTACACAATAGTATGTAATTCTGTTAGAATAAAATCCAAATTCCTGACTATGAGTTAGAACAGGGGTCAGCAAACTGAAGCTTTACCAGCCAAATACAGCTTGCCACCTCTTTTTGTAAGTAAAGACTTATTGGAACACAACCATACCTATTTATTTACTTATTGTTGATGTCTAGTTTACTGCTACAAGGGCAGAATTGAATACTTACAACAGAGACTATGTCTTGCAAAGCCTAAAATATTTACTATCTGTCCCATTAAGAAAATATTTGCCAAACTCCTGATTTATGACATCTTCATAGGATGGAGAGAAAAAGAAAGGAAAAAGAAAAGCAAAAACAGTTAAAAAAAAAGTTTTATGAAAATATTTCAATTCCGAGCTAAGGAATTTTGAGTGTCTTTGGCTTCATTGGTGACTCTTTAGTTCTGCCAGGGGTTTTGCAGGTCACATGACAAAATATTTGCTAATAGAACATCTAAGTTTGTGCCTTTTTTTTCCACTTTATTTTTTTAATTTAAGAATATTTGCTTTCCAGAGTTTTGTGGTTTTCTGTCATACATCAACAAGAATCAGTCATAGGTGCATGCGTGTCCCTTCCCTCACGAACCTCCCCTGTATCTTCCTCCTCATCCCACCCTTCTAGGTTGTCACAGAGCCCTGTTTGAGTTCCCTGAGTCATACAGCAAATTCCCATTAGGCTATCTATTTTACATATAGTATTATAAATTCCCATGTTACTCTCTCCATATGTCTCACTCTCTCCCCTTTGCCAAGAACTTTGTCAATGGAATAGATGCAATTTTGAAACACTGCACATGTAAATGTAATTAGAACACTACTTATGTCTCAGGATGCTTTTCCATAAAAATGATTTTACAATTTTTAAATGTAAGTGAGAAAATTCTTTGCCATTCATAATTTTGCATTTAAAACAATTTTTCGGGAAAGCATCTGCTTTTGTACATAGATAAACACCAAACTGAGGGCTTCCCAGGTGACTCAGTGGTAAGCAAGAGACTCAGGTTCATTCCCTGGGTTGGAAAGATACCCCTGGAAGAGGAAATGGCAGCCCACTCCAGTATTCTTGCCTGGAGAGTCTTATGGACAGAGGAGCCTGGTGGGCTACAGTCCATGGGGTCACAAAGAATCAGACATGACTTAGAGACTAAACCACTACCACTATGAAACACCAGATTGGTCTTTCTTCCTAGAATTTGTCTAAGTGATCTTAGGCCAAGCAATGCCTATCAAGCTATTTTAAGTTCCTCTTCTTGTGTTGTTGATGCTTGTAGATGCGTTGGCCTTGCAGAGTCAAGAAAATTGTTTAAAGTGGGGTGTTTAAAGTGTGCATAAAGGCAAGAGGAATAAATTGACACAGAATTTTCCCAGCAATTGAAAGCATTCCTTTTTCATGTATTTTTTAAGGGATAGGCCTCAGAAATATGTTGCTATGTTTCTAAATTTTATTGTACATTATAATACATTTATTATACATTACCAACTCTCTAGTGTTATTTGCTAAATAAATACTGCCAAAATACTAAATCTGAACACCGTATGTTATGTAGTAAGCATATAAGCACATTTGTTGAACAACTATAACCAAAGAAAAAAAGGGTTTTTTTTTGTTTGTGTGTTTGTTTTTTGGATCTTTTTATTGTGTCAAAAATATGTAAAAATCACCGTCTTCACCATTTGTAAGCATATAGTTCAGTAGTGTTAGGTATATTTATATTGTTGTGAAACAATCGCCAGAACTCTTTCATCTTGCAAATCTGAAATTCTATACCCATTAAACAAACAATTTCCCTTTTCTACCTGTCTCTTGTAACCACCATTCAACTTTCTGTTTCTATGAATTAGACTACTTTAGATACCTCATATGAGTGGAATAGGCTTCCCCGATGGCTCAGCAGCAAAGAATCAGTCTGCAATGCAGGATTCACAGGAGACTCTGGTTTGGTCCCTGGGTCGGGAAGATCCTCTGGAAGAGGAAATGGCAACCCACTTCAGTATTTTTGCCTGAAAAATCCCACGGACAGAGGAGCCTATTAGACTACAGTGCATAGAGTCTCAAAGAGTTGGACATGACTGAGTGACTGAGCAACAATGACAACGAATGGAATAATTCATCATTTGTGGGCTTTTGGGGTTTTTTTGTGGCTGGCTTATTTCACTTTACGCAATGTCCTCAAGGTTTATCCATGTTGTAGCATATGACAGGATTCCTTATTTTTTAAGGCTGAATGATATTTCATTGTATATACATGCCACATTTTGTTTATCCATTTATCTGTCCATTGACTTTTGGGTTGCTCCCACATCTTGACTATTGTGAATAGTGTAGTTATGAATATAGATGTTCAAATATCTTTGGAACTCTCTTTCAGTTCTTTTGAACATATACTCAGAAGTATCATAATCCCAGAAGTGGGATTGAAGGATCAAATGGTAGTTCTATTTTTTAAGTTTTAACAAGAGTTTTTATATAGCAAAATTTAACTTAATAGATTAGAAATTTGTTTTCACACCTGTGTAGTTTGTTTCCCAGTATAGTTCAATGAAGGCTCTGAGCAATAAAGAAGATAGAAATAGTTTTATGGTAAGAGAATGAGGTCACAACAGAAACAAGTAAGATCATACTAAAAATGCTAATTAGAGTTGAAACCCCAGTTTAGATCAGTGATCAGAAATACATAATAGTAATGTAAGGTGGGTGCCGTATTACAATTTCTACTATGACCACTAACTACCACTACTACTACACTATGATATAGATTGAGTTTCTTAAAACATATTTGTATTTATTTGACCACACTAGGTCTTTGTGTGGTATGTGGGATCAAGTTCTCTGACCAGGGATCAACCCAGGCCCTCTGCATTGGGAACATGGAGTCTTAGCCACTGGACCACCAAGGAAGTCCCTGGATTGGCTTTTGAGTTGATATCTGGGGCATTTTATAGTAGGCAAGGAGCCTGTACTGTATGAACCATCAAATGCTGAGTTCCTAACTTGAGGCACTTTCTCTGAAATGTACCTCTACTGTTTGGTCACAAAGAACAACAGGGCCCCAGAAGTGACCTGCTCAGAACCACCAATCGAAAATAGTAGTTAGGGAGGCAGCCAGCAGTTCAGGCCTTGAGGTCGTCATCATGTGCAGCTTTTTAAGTTTCTTTCTTAAAGTTCAAAGTCATTAAAGTAATTCCTCAGCAGGTCTCCACTCATCATGCTTTGTTTTGCAGAGATAATTACCATCAACACTAATGGGAATTCTGTATTTGACTCCACAAGTAAGCAAAGCACTAGCCCCTGAAACAGAATACAAGAGTTACTCAACTCCGTCTAAATTTTCTTCCAGGTTTTCAAAGGAGAGAGAATTCAGTGCATTAGAAAGACACTTAAATAAATCCTTCCTTTGCCTATGCACTTATTTATATTTTTCTAGAATTTAAAAGTGCATAAAAATGTAAGATACTGTTTCCTGAGACTAGAACAATAATCACATAAGTGCTTATTGTGTGTGAGGCAGTATGCCTAGCATTTTACTTATTTATTTTATTATTTTACTTATTTTTTTCCTCACAGAAACCTTCTAAATAAGCGTTCAGTGAAAGTCGCTCAGTCGTGTCTGACTCTTTGCAACCCCGTGGATAAACCATGGAATTCTCCAGCCCAGAATACTGGAATAGGCAGCCTTTCCCTTCTCCAGGGGATCTTCCCATTGGCCTCCTTTTAAAGGTGTGGAAACTGAGAATAGGGAGGATCAGTAGTTTTCTAACACTTAGCATGGGTTCTCAACCCTGAGGTAAGGACTATGGGAATACATATAGAGAGGACTCCTTTTAGAGTCTCATCTGAAAAAAAATAAATCTATGTCTGTTATCAGAGAAGAAGGAAGTTATGACATTATGAACAGTGATGCAGTCCTGACTCTACTTCTCAGGGTTCCATCTCTGAAAATAAATATGTCTGATACTAATATCAGCATGTTCAACAATGTAGGCAAAAGTCTACAATTTTCAGGGCCTCAAATGAGAGTATATACATGGAGGCCCACATGTTTGTTGTTTAGTTGCTAAGTCGTGTCTGACTCTTTTGGGACCCCATTGACGATAGCCCACCAGGTTCCTCTGTTGATGGGATTTCTCAGGCAAGAGTACTCCAGTGGGTTGCTCTTTCTTTCTCTAGGGGATCTTCCTGACCCAGGGATGGAACCTGTGTCTCCTGCATTGGCAGGTGGATTCTTTACCATTGAGCACTAAGGAAGATCATGGACATCTATATAGACCATGGGAATGGATTTGGAGCATTTGACACCAAATCTCAAAATCTCACATGAAGGAAGGTCGAATGATTCATCATTTGAGTTCCATGGAAGACACGACCTCATTGATGACTAAACCACCACCAGAGAAGTTCAAAATTTTCTAGACTCCCTAGTCTCTGGGTTTTTCTTCCCAATGACTTTTTTTTCATCTAGTCTTCACCATCTCAGTAAATGATGTCACTACCCTTACACTTTCTCTGGCTGAAAACATTGAAGCTATCCTTGATTTCTCTCTTTCACTCATAAATCACATCCAGTTTCTCAGAGCAAATCTTGTCATGCACCATCTACAGAAATTATCTAGAATTTGACTATTCTTCAACACTTCCAGTGCTACTACTCTGGTCCAAGACATCATCACCTCTCTTCTGGTTTAATTTGTTTCTGTGTTTCCTGCTTGATGCCTGATATGTTTGCAACACAGCAGCCAGAGGACTCTGGCACTTGCTATTTTCTGCTCAGAATATTCTTGTGCAAATATTGGACAACTTGCTACCTTACCTCCTTCTTAGTGAGGTCTTCTGTTTGCCCCACCTAAAATTTGATCCTCCTGATAGTCTGTAACCTGCTTCCCTTCTTTATAATTTTTCTCTTTGCACTTACCACCTTCTGACATAAATACATTTTACTTACTTTCACTGGGTATTTTCTGTCTTTCTCCACTATAATATAACTGGGCTTTCCTGGTGGCTCAGATGGTAAAGAATCTGCCTGCAATGCAGGAGACAAGGGTTCAGTTCCTGGGTAGGGAAGATCCCCTTTAGAAGGAAATGGCACCCACTCCAGTATCTTGCCTGGAGAATTCCATGGACAGAGGAATCTGGCAGGCTACAGTTCATGAGGTCGCAAAGAGTTGGGCGTGACTGAGTGACTAACACTTCCACTATAATGCAAGCTTGTGAAAGCAGGAATTTTTTCTCTGTTATACTTACTGCTGGAAACCTTTGAAGGAGGATCCATGATAATCTGTTCTCTATTCTTTCTTTCTGCTCCCTGGAATACAGATATGATGGCAGGAGTTCAGGCAACCACTGCAGATACTGAGGCTATGCATTGTAAATGACAGAATAGTAAGACAGAAGAAGATGACATTATGAACTATCATACTACTCTTGGACTACTTATCTATGTAATCTTCTCTGAGCATTAAAAAGATATATCCTTCTATCTTGTTTATTCCACTGTTATTTTTGGATTTTTCTATTACAGTGTATTCAGTCAAATCCAATTCCAAGTAACAAATGACTATCCAGTAATTTAATATATATTTGCCAATATATTGTATACTGTATAAGGATACATAAGCCATGCCCTCACCCTATCATGCATTATATCTATTTCATGATAGGGTGAAGGCATGGCTTATGTATTCTGTATGAAATTACTCCTTCCATTTGACTTCAACTGATCACAGACAGTGGCTTCCAGGGGGGCTCAGTGCCAATGCAGGGGATGCGGTTTGATCCCTGGGTCAGGAAGATCGCCTGGAGAAGGGAATGGCTACCCACTCCAGGATTCTTGCCTGGAGAATCCTATGGACCAAAGATCCTGGTGGGCTATAATCCATGGGGTCTCGGAAACTCGAACACAACTGAGCAACTGAGCATGCCTACACATCACAGTAATGTGAAAAAACTGAAAAGCAAGTGATAAAGAAATACAAGTTATATCAAAAATGTCTCATCAGAATTTTAAGAGATGTAAATAGTATTTCAGAATTGCATACTTCAGAATGAAATTCCACTAATAAACAATGACTTTTGGATTCATGCCAGAACAAAATGTGTAAGTGATACACTTACTTTGGTTTAAAAGTCTCATTTAAGAATGTCTTTATAGAAACACAAATGGATATATTTTTCTGAGTCTATCTCAGGACTAGAAAGGGATGAATATGAGCATACAAATATGTATAAGAACAGATCATTTGTTTTGCCATCATTATGAATTCATGCTTATGTACCTGATTAAATCATTTGAAAATTTGCTTCAGGATGAATCAAATATTTGGCCATTCAGTGGTATAGGTAACTTAGGAAATATTGCTTCTTAAAGAAAAAAACATTTTATTTTCATATCCTGTCAGTGAAATTTAGATTAAAAAGAACTATTTCAATTCATAATACCTCTGCCTGACCCCAAAGTGTTAATTTTATTTTCACTGTTCATAATAGTTTGCAGTTTTGTTAACTTCAAAGTACCATCCTCAGCCTTTCAATGTGCCTAAAAAATATGTTTTCAGGCCCAGAAATGTCCCCTTTCCATGTTATGTTATGTACATATTTTTTGTACATATTATATATGCAAAAGAACTCTTTGGATGTTAAAAATTAAGAGTTTGAATTGTAGGCTTTGTGGTAAAATTTCATTGGCAAAGAAATACTTCTTCGAAAGGCAGCCTAGTGATGAAGTGGAAAAGCATGGACTTTGAAATAAAAGGGGCTTCCCTGGTGGCTCAGACAGTGAAGAATCTGCCTGCAGTGCAGAAGACCTGGGTTCAGTCCCTGGGTTGGGAAGATCCCCTGGAGAAGGGAATGTCATCCCCCTCCAGTATTCTTGCCTGGAGAATTCCATGGACAGAGGAGCCTGGCAGGCGCAGTCCATGGGGGCCTTGAAGAGTCGGACATGACTGAATAACTAATACTTTGAAGTAAAAAACAAAAGCAAATGAACAAAATTCTGAGACTGGGTTCAATCTATTATTTATAACTGTGTGAACTTAGATGGGTTATTGAACTCCTCTGACTCTTACTTTACTAAGTTGTGAGGAAATATTATTCAGAGGTTAAAATGATAGACATTGAAAGTGTCTAAAATCCAACTGACTGGATTTTAATCCTAATCCTCACTGGCTGTGTAATTTGGGGCAAATTACTTAATCTCTCCAAATGCTTTATGTGTAAACTGGGTATAACAATAGTACTTGTTTCAAAGAGTTATTTAATATTTACATGAAAAATATTTAGAGCCGTGCCTGTCATAGAGTAATTTTTAGTAATGGCTATTATTATATCTTAATAATTGCTCTCCCCTCATTTCTGTCTATAAAGTGGAGAAAATCATATTACTTTATGGAGGATTAAGTTAATTAATATATACATAAGCAACCCCAAATGAGGAAGAGTAGCTGCTCAATAAATATCAGCTATTATTTGTAAAATACTTTGTAAGTATTTTGTAAAGGATAACTGAGAAAATACATTTAAAAGCCCAGCATAGAGAACAGAACAGAATACATGCTTGATAAATTTTAGTACCTATATGGAAAAGTATTTCCTTTTTCCACAGATTTAACTATGAAAAGATACAAAAAAGAAATACTAGAAATCGAGCCCCACTTGTTAGGAATATTCCTCTAACTTCAGTGTAATGACGTTTTAGGGACAAGTCAATCCTCATTCATGTTGATGAAGTGAAAACCACCTCATGTCTGTTATGTAAAGAATTACCTACCAATGAAAGAGTGAACTGACCTCCCATGCTTGTGATTTTTCCAAACTCTCCATTCTTTGACATCAGTGAGGGGCTTAAAGAGATTTCTCACTACATTGTCCTGTCTGTGAAAGGTTAGCTTTCTTTGGGACATCCATCTTCTATGTGAGAATGCTGATGCTGTTTGCCCCTGAAAGAACCTCATCTCATTTCTGCCTTTGGACTTGCAGCAACCAAAATCACATCACTCCCCAGTACGCCACCAGTACCCCTGAGATATAATCACTTTCCACCAGAGAAACAAATACCTCACCTGGTTTCTGCAAGCATTTAACAGGGAAAACCACATTTGGGACTGAGAATGCTGAGTTATAAGGCCTGGGGGTCAGATGGGGGTGCTGGAAGAGTTCCAGGCAATCTGTTTATTTTTATTTTTTATTTTCTATGTGAAAAGCATGTACCTCCCCGTACCACAGGGTAGATGCTGCTGCCAAAACTACTTATGCACTAGCCTCATTTCCTGGGCTGAGAGTCATATTCCTCCATTTACAGTGATTATCAACATTCTTTACACCAAACTGCCCTCAGAGCAAGGGACTTGGCAGGACTCAGCAGCCATGTCAGCAACTTCTCAGTTTTTGGATTTTAGTTTCAGAAATGGAAAGTTTCAGAGCCCAGAACTATGGATATTTTGCTTGACATCTGCTTGCCTCTGCAGGGGGCTGGAGGTAGACTGAGAGTAAGGCTAGGCGTCTGTGGTGAGTCTTTCTATTGTGGGTCTCAGATACCCAGGGAGGCAGCGGAATCTAAATGGAAAGAGTCTTGGCTTTGGAGTTAGTCAGACCTGGGTTCACTTCTCAGCTATTTCCTTATTTGTGTACTTAGGCAAATCACTTCAATCTTTCCAGGACCCATTTAGTCATCTATACAATGAGTTTCCTGATTACAAAACCTACAGTGTTGGTGTGGATATTAAATGACATTATGGAAAGGCTTTCAAGAGATTTTTTTTTTTCCCCTTCAGTGGTTGCTTAACCGTCATGAGATAGATACATACAACTCTCTTGGCTGCTGCAGAAACGGTTTTCTTGCTACTTCTTGGTGTCAGAAAGCTTGTGTCTGCCCAAGAGCTGTAAGTGAAGTAGATCATTTGCCAATTATCCTCATTTCTACAGGTCACGCCAGCCTTGGTGACTTCAGAGAATAGGAGTCTGACATAGTGGTTTTCAGCTCCAAACCCCAGTTTCCTTACTCCCCAAAACGTGCCACCTTCCTACCACTAATGGAGGTTGATGACTTCTGACTACCCATGCTGCAGTGGCCCCATTCTATCTACCCCTGGCTGTCGTGTTTTGTAGCAGTTATTGTTGCCGTCAGAACCCATCAGAAATGACCAGCTCCGGTGCTTCAGGTGCAGTTACCAGCTTCGCTGGTGGCATTTGTCATCATGACTTTTCCCTTCGTGCTGCTACTTTTATTGCAATAACTTTTGTCATTCCCACCACCCAGGTCTTCTCAGACATGGAGGCCTCTCTCCCTGCAGTGATTACAGGTCTAGTCTGGCCCAAGGTTTCTGGGCTCTGCTGAGAAACCTGAAACCCACAGGTTTTCAGAGGTTGGGCTGGTATTGTATGAGAGACTGTTTTTAGGATCATGTGTGAACATACTCAGTGTCCCTGAGTCAGTATCCAAGACCTGGGCCTGAGTAACTCAAATCCAGGTCCTCTCTATCAAAAAATCTTAATGGTAGTGTCCAAGAGATGCCATCAGCCTCCAAATATCTTTTCTGACTCCCTGGTGTAACTAGTCCATCATGAGCATGAAGAAGTAACTAGCAAAGGCCTCATCCACACAGCAATGTATCCTGGGTGGAGAGCTTTGTACCTTATTTTTGGAATTCAGTTTTAATTATATATAATTTATATTGCTGCTGATGCCCTAGGGTGGGGGAGAATTGTGAATGAAGGCAAAAATAGAGGTAAGTTATTTTGAGTGATGGTGGAGAGTTTTCAGGCTGGTAAATGTAGCCCCAGATCATGGAAGCTTAGAGTACATTGCACATTTTTACAACTGGAAGAATTTGGGTTACACACATCTCAGTGATAGCAATTAGTAACTGAAATAAGGCCTAAGACATGTACTTGCTGATTCCTTTAAGGAAGAGGAATAAATATTTATAAGTATATTAATATTGTTACCCAGGAGGGCCAGACTAGTATGGGCCAACTAGGGAAAACAAGAAAATAAGAGAATTCAAATAGATCGCTAGTGGGAAGTTGTTGTATAGCACAGGGAGCTCAGCCAGGTGCTCTATGGAGTGACCTAGAAGGATGGCATGGGTGGGAGTGGGAGGGAGGCTCAACAAGGAGGGAATATATGTATAGTTATAGCTAATTCGTATCATTGTATGGCAGAAACCAACACAAAATTGTAAAGTCATTATCCTCCAATTTAAAAAAAGAAAAGAAGAGAATTCATGCTAAGAGACACCATATCAACCATTTGGGGCTTAGGTAATGCACCCATAAGACGTGTGATCCAAGTTGTGATTTTTCTGAGAATAAATGGAGCACCATTACAAAGAAATTTCCTCATACACAAAATTAGAATGTAAGGTCACTCCAGGCTTAGGGCCCCACCAGTTGCTAGTGAGGATTGATCAGTAGACACACTGAATGTGGGCCTGCACATGACTTATAATTTACTGTGATTGTTTATGTTTACATTAAATGTTGGTGAACTGTTTAGTGCTCACCCCATAGCAAGGATTCAAGGCATTTGTATTAATCTTGTTGTTGTTACAGGTTTTCATGTTAAAAGAACCCTTTTAGGGATTGTTAAGGAGAGATACTTGATCCTATTTGAAATTTGTAGTCCCTATATTTATGCTCAAAGAGGGCTTAACATTGATTTTATAATTTGAAATGCTAGTTAACCAGCAACTTCATTTTACTTCATGCTCTAAAAACTAGAGTAAATGCTGATGAATGACTGAGCTGTTCATTGGGGTAAATATTTATATTTATTTTTTAAACCTATTGCTATTAAAATAGTGATCTATTTTTTAAGCCTCACTACTGAGATTTAATTCTTTTAGGGTCCTTTTAGTTATGACAGATTTTAATATCAAGTTTATTTACTTATTTTACATGCATTATGCTATCTTAGAGTTAAAAGAAAGTACATTTATCCTTTAATCTGAAGTAGAAAAGGAGCCAAGTTTTGATAGATTTTATAGGTCAAGAGGGCTTACCTTGACCCTGTAGGCTCAAGACAATACTTATGTCTCTAAGGTATGTTATTTGCTAATATCTACAACATCATTTAACTTAGAAATATTACATTTGGCCTTAGCAAAAGGCATGAGAAATGATATTGCAGAAAGGGCTGGATAAAGGCACATTGATTCTGACAGCATATTACAAAATAAAATTTTGCTGTTGATTTTAAAAGCCACTGCTTCTTAAATTACTCAGACGTTGAGTAAGTGAATAAAATGTTCCAACTTTCTTTATTTTCTCAGGTCAGTGGAAAGCTTCCCTGCCCATCCTATTTCAAAATGAATCATGTACTTTAAAGAAATCTTTACCTGAAAGCAGTAAAGATAAAACTCTGCCCATCTCTCCAGGTACTTATAGCAAATAGTGTATGGCCTGCTTACGTGTACCCCTTCTTTATAAATTTAGAGAAGTCACTCTCCATACACGTCTGTGGTTGGCATCCTGACATTCCTTACATTGAATAAATTACTTAACTTGTGGGGCATGTCCTTTTCCCTCTCCTTTCCAGTCTGATTGGCTTCCCGGTAACCTTATTCTTATATGCATATGCTAAAATGAAGGCCTGCAATTTCCCTCTTCTAGCCACATTTTATCTTTAAAAAACTAGAATTTTAAGAAAAAGTCTTTCTCTCTCTTTTTTTAAAACTAAACACAAGTAGAAAGGAGTAGTTTTCTAACAAAATAACAATCTCTGCTGGTTTATTTGCAATGTATTAATGGTTGGGTCATTCCTGCTCATATCACATTATCTGATGTCGCCTACAACATGTTAGTGACTAGTTAGTTTCTCTGTCCTCGAGTTTTGTGAGGAACTGAAGAGCTTATTGTTGCATAGTAGTGAGTGAAACAGCCATTCTCTGATTTACCTGGAATTAAGATGAACGTGTAAAAATGTTCTTATTCCTTTAGCAGGAAATGAAGAGGGAGGGTTCTGTTTCTCACTTATCACTAGTCAAAAAGAATTACAATTCTCAGGAGCAAACTGAAAAGTTAGAAGGAAAAAATATTTTTAAGAGTAGAAGTTCCCCAGGTGCTGAAGAGATTGAGCACATCAGAGCTGATGGATAGTATCAATATTGACACTTGTGAAAAGGTGCATGAAGAAATATGCATTGATTTTAAACTGCATGCCACAAAAGTCTAAAAAATGATGCATGATTTTCCATTTTCTAACTTAGATGGAAAAACATGTGTTTTGCTCACAATTTTGTCTAAGGGAAATGTGAACTTGCAGCCAATTGCATTCACGTGCAGGCCCTTTTCCTGAGATTGCTTTCAAATGTAAGCATAGCATATGTTGTTCTCTAGAAAAAAAAATAAAGTGAACTTTCGAAATGTGAATTCCTAATATATAAGATTATGTAAAAAGCCATGTTGTTTAAAATAATGCATGGTTTTACCTTTTGGTAAATTCATAGAGATGGGAGTGAGGGGTAAGTGATTTTAACCCTTGCATGTCTTATGTTAAACCATGGTACATGCAGGTATGTCAGAACAACTTTCCTCCATCGGGGTGTAGAGAGTCAAACTCAATAACCATATTAGGAAGAATAATAAGCCAATGGGAAATGTGTTGACAGATGTTTTTTACCCAGTGGAAAGGAGATAGAGGAAATTAGATGATGGATTTTGAGGCCTGATGCATACATTGTAGTTTCTTTTTCAAATCTTCAAGTATTATGTTCTTCCTGAGGTCACAAACTATGTGTTGGCTGCCTTTGGTGACACTGAAGAGTCCTTAGAGTCTAAATGAATGAGCTCTGGAATTGCTCCCATGATGAACTGCTAACCAATTTGTCTCAACTGGCACTTGAATGCAAAATTAAAAATGAAGGTCTTCTGGACTGCACTGTGGCTTTATGGAAGACTCTTGAATGATTTATCCTCACTCATTTTCTCCACTTTCCATGCTAAAATATTTTCACATGGTCAATAAATTATGACGGCTGACATTAACATAATGAACTGTGGATGAAAATATGTGAACCTGAATATTTATAAGAATGTGGAATTGATATTTTACTTTTTCTCCAAACAGCTCTGGACTTGTGGGAGTTCCATTAAATGAAGGCATCTAACAATTCAGATTAGTTTAGTAAAAGGCCCCAGAGACTGATGGATCATGGATCATTAATAATGGAAAATGAAGTGCTTAAATACTTAGGACATTTTAATGAAAGAAAGTGACATATTTGGAACAAGTAAGATGAGATACTCTCGCTCCCTTTTGGGGAAGCCTTTGACATTGGAACACTGAATTTGATTCTGACCTGGGGCCATACATAAGTTCTGATGTGCCAATGATGTCTACTTATCATCCAAAGGATCAGGTTAGCATTTGGCAGAGGTTGTTGAGAGCTAATATTGCAAGCTGTCCCAGCTATGAAGACATGTTCTAAGAAAAAAAGAAGAGAAGTTTAATTCAAGTGTAGTCATTTAGACATTGGAGAGAAGGTAAAATGTTCCACTTAGAAAAGATTCTGACTTACTGCTGAAAAGAAATATTTTGAGAACTCTAAATAGTGCAAATAGATCATTAAGAAATGAGTTTTTAGGCATATGGCGGGAATAACAGTGCTAGCGACTAATATTTTGAATTTTATAATGTAATTGGTTTTGTACTCTGGTTAGTTTATTTAAGTTAACTCTCAAAACACACTATGATATGTGCATGTCTTAGGGCCTTTCTAATTTTTTGATTATGCACTTTGTCATTTGTAGCAGTATTAACAAATATGCATTAAGCCTCTGTAGGGCATCTTAAATCTTTGAGCAGGTGACAGCAGGTAATTAAGAAAAAATCAGAAGAGAAAATCATTACTAAATTTTTCATACTATACTGATCTATACCTCGAGTTTTCATAATCAGTAATTTGAAAGTGCCATGTGTTTTTCAGTTATGAAGGGGAAAAACTTATTTCCTGGAATTCATTAGAATCTAAATATTGACATTTTTTTCTTGAGATGCCAACTTCTTGAGCTCAAAGGGACTGACATGACAAGCCCTTGGAGTATATGAGATGCTTGTGACCTCATGAACGTTGAAATGAGAGATGAAGAAGCTTATTTTTAGCAGAGTATTTAGAGGAACCTCATGGGCTAATTTTTGCTTAGGTCTGCTCATATATCAGTTGAAGATGTGTTAACAGGGCATGCTGCCAAGGTCTGTGATTGTTGTTATTTAGCACTTTATTTTAAGAGCTTTAAACATCATCCAGAAATATTTATTAAGTGCATGTATGTAAAAGCAAGGCTGTTTGAATGCTGGACAAGCTTTGTAGATCTAAGTACTGAATAATTTCAGCCTTCAGCACATGATGAGGAGTGGGGCCACTATTCCCTATGCCCTGTTGAATAGAAGAGAGCATGATTTGCTTAATCATTATCTTTTGTTCCACACATGATACCAGAGCTTTGAAAATTTGGAATTAAGCTTTTTATTCAAGTTAACTTCTCATGCACTCCATATTACATATGCAAAATTGAAATGAAAAATAACCTTGGTAATTTAATGAGTGTGGCAAGATAGTCTGCATCAATGGAGTACAAACACCCTTCTTTGCTCTAGACAAGTTGTTTGGTGGGTTTTTTTTTTTTTTGGTGAGATTTGTTGGGTTATATGGGTAAATTTTTGCTTTTTAATTTATGTCATTGTGTGTTGTAGGATTTTTCAAATTTGGAGAGCTATCTTATATGAACAGATCCTATTTTGATTCTTTTGATCAGAATGGGATAAAATACCAGGTTATCCAAAGACAGACTGATCAAAAGATTTTTTATATGAATTTAATTCTTTATCATATTAACAACCTGCAGTATCCAAACAAAATCCATGTTTATTTCAGCAGTCTACAGAAACATGGAAATTCTCAGTCGTCAGAGTGACATGGATCCCCAGAGCTGATCAAGTCCATCAATTCTGAGGATGGGGAAGAAAGGCTTTTAGCCTTGTATGAGCCAGAACCCTATAGAGTTTATCCAGTGACCTGTTCAGAAAGAAGGGGTGGGGTGTTCTGATCACTTACTGATTTTTCTTGAGGAAAAGTGTGAAAGTCTGTGGAGATATTTGATTATAACTTCTTTTTGCCATATTTGGACAGAGGACAGATTTTTTCTCTTCTATCTGTAATTAAGAACATAACTAAAAAAGAGATTGAATAATTCATAGGCAAGAGACTTTCAGCAAGCTATTTATAGATATTGCTTCCTTTTCTTCTCTGTAAATAACACTTTAAATTTAGAAAAAAGGTGTAATGACTTCAGTATACCCTAAGAATAATGATCTTAACCTAATTAGGCTATGCATTGCCATGAAAAAACAAACTCATGGTATAGGAGTGCCAGGGGTTTAAGGTCTCAGGTCTTCATTCACTTCATCTCATAGGTGTCTTGGCTAAAGTTCAGGTACTTTCTAGTGACCAACAGCAATCGATAAAAGAGATGTTGCTCTTACTTGATAATTTATTTTTCTCATCCAGTGATTTAGTTAATTCTCTTCTAATAGAGATTCTTAAAACAGCACATATTGAAAAAATATATATTCCCTGGTGATTCCCAAACTGTAAAGAATCTGCCAGCAATGCAGGAGACCTGAGTTCAATCCCTGGGTTGGGAAGATTCCCTGGAGGAAGACATGGCAACCCACTCCAGTATTCTTGCCTGGAGAATCCCCATGGACAGAGGAGCCATGGGATCGCAGTCACAAAGAGTCACAAAGCGTCAGACACAACTGTGTGACTAAGCACACAGCACATCCAATAATTAGCCATGTGAACAAAAAATAAGTATAATACAAGCTGGCATTATTTTGCTTGACTCAGCTGTTAGTACTATGTACAATTAAAACCAAAGCCATGAATTAAAGTAATTACATTAGACAATTTTTATGATGGCTAAATAAGATATTTTTATAATCTCATGCATGCTGCTGCTGCTGCTGCTAAGTCGCTTCAGTCGTGTCCGACTCTGTGCAACCCCATAGACGGCAGCCCACCAGGCTCCGCCGTCCCTGGGATGCTCCAGGCAAGAATACTGGAGTGGGTTGCCATTTCCTTCTCCAGTGCATGAAAGGGAAAAGTGAAAGTGAAGTCACTCAGATGTGTCCGACTCTTAGCGACCCCATGGAATGTAGCCTACCAGGCTCCTCCATCCATGGGATTTTCCAGGCAAGAGTACTGGAGTGGGGTGCCATTGCCTTCTCCGATCTCATGCATAGAGCTTGGCATATGTAGGCACTTAATAAATCTTTAATAGAATATTTTTTGAAGAAACTTGATAACCTAGTAAGGAATGATGAGCTGTTTCCCTTGCACTTTAACATCTATGTCTTCATATATCCAGTAGGCTGTAAAGCTGTTTCTTGAAACTTCCCTTCATTTCTCATTCTGATAGTTTGTATCAGAATGTATCAGTATATAGAAATGCAACTGACATTTGTATACTGATTTGGTGTCCTGTGACTTTACTGAATACAAATCATTTTAAGATATGATATAGGACAAGTAGATGTTTTGAGATTTTAATTTCAAATGTTTTTATTCTAGTTTTTTATTCTTTTATTCCAGTTAATATAATTTAATTGGGTAAAGAATTCTAGGTTGAAAGTAATTTTTCTTGTTGTTTTATGACTTTGTTGTGTTGATTCTTTTAGAACTGAGTTGTATGGATGTTTTTTACAAGGCATTTTCCGATATCTTCTGGTATCTATTTACTGATTTATTTGAAAAGATACTTTGGTACCACTGTCAATTTGATAGGAATGGGCTTAATCAGCATGGCATTTATCATGTAATCACTATCTAGAGATATTAAAATTCTCAATGAATTTTATACCAAAGCAGAAAGCCATGGAAATTTTGCAGTGATCTTGAAAAACTGAGCAGTGAAGTAAGAGTTAAAAGACCTGGAATCCAGTCTTGGATAAGCAGATAACTCCCAGAAAGCCTGAGCTAGTAATTTAGGCTCCTTTGTTGTTTTATTCAGTCATACAGTCATATCCAACTCTTTGTGACCCCATGGACTGTAGCCTGCCAGGCTTCTCTGTCCATGGCATTCTCCAGACAAGAATACTGGAGTGGGTAGCCATTCCTTCTCCAGGGTATCTTCAGACCCAGGGATCGAAGCCTGATCTCCTGCACTGAAGGCAGATTTTTTACCATCTGAGCCCCCAGGGAAGTCATTTAGACTCCTTAGTAGAACTTTATCTTTAGTGAGCGATGTGACTGCTATACACCTAAGAGCCTGTCAGCTCTTAGAAGAATATTCATGCATCCAACCTTTCTTGCTCCACAGGCTGTATACTTATAGATAAAAGGCCCACATCACAGATCAAAGCGCCACTAACATTTGCAAAAGTAACCAAATGCTACAATATACTTATTACAGGCGCTTCTTTATTATTCATGTTAACAGATAGAAAAAAATAGAGGACAATCTTTTTTATGCAGATGAGCTTTAAACCATGTACTTAGCTTGAGGAAGCCTCATGCTTAGTAATATTTATGTGAGAATTTTCTTTCCATGTCATGTTTTAGTTGGCTAATATAAAAATTGGTGTATATTTCCTGAGAACACAGCAAATTTGCATTGGAAAAGACAGACTTAGAATCGAATTAAATACAAAATGTTTTACATTTGCTGATCTACACCTGGATAAAATTAATAATTAACAATACCCACACGTAATAACAATTTATGGTGGTTTTAAAAGATGCCTGCAATTTGACATTCCTCCTATGAATAGGTGGAGTGTATGTCCCTTCCTATCAACCTGAGGAGGACGTAGTGACTTTGATGAACACAACATGACAGTAGTGATGCTGTGTAACTTCTGAGTTTGGGCGAGGAATGGTTATGCCTCTTCTGCTGGCTTTTTTGGGAGATACTAGTGTTTGGAGCGGAAGCCACCACGTAGGGAGTCTGATTATCCTAAGGCTGCCTCCATGGAATGAGAGCCTGCTTGGAGTGACGACATTCGGAGAAAGAGAGAAACAGCTCTAGTCCCCAATACTTGTGTCTTTCCAGCCTAGGCACTGAGAGTGAGGGAGTTTTAGAGGTGACTGAAGTCCTAATCTCTGTCTGACTTCAGCTGCATAAGAGACCGTGAGCAAAATTATCTATCTGGGCCTTATCAAAACCCATATTCATTACTGAAATGAGTAACAGTTATTATTTTAAGTCTGGTTTTGGTGGGTCGTTATGCAGCATTAGATAACTAGAATATACTTTTCTTCCTTACTTTTTAGTGAGCCTGTTCTGTTAGGCTGAGCAGGTCAAAGCCTTTTTTCTTTAAATAAAGTAGTTGATTTACAAAGTTGTGTTAGTTTTAGGTGTATTAACCAAGTAATTCGGTTATTTATATAGATAGATAGATATGTATATGAATATACGTATATGAATATATATATTCTTTTTCCTTAAAGGTTATTATAAAATACTGAGTAGAGTCCCCTGTGTTATACAGTAGGTCCTTGCTGATTATTTATTTTATATATAATAGTATGTATATGTTAATCCCAGACTCCTAATTTATCCCTCTATACTCATTTCCCCTTTGGTAACCATAAATATGTTTTTTATATCTGTGAGTCTATTTCTGTTTTGTAGATAAGTTCATTTGTATAAACTTTTTTAGATTCCACATATGTGTTATCATATATTTGTCTATGTCTGGCCTACTTCACTTAATATGATGATCTGTAGGTCCATTTATGATGCTGCAAATGGCATTATTTCATTCTTTTTATGGCTGAGTAATATTCCATTGTATATATGTCAATGGACATTTAGGTTATTTCCATGTCTTGGCTATTTTAAACAGTGCTACAGTGAATATCAGGGTGTGTGTATCTTTTCAAATTATGGTTTTATCCAGACAGATATATTCCCAGAGTAGATATATGCCCATGAATTATATGGTAGCTCTGTTTTTAGTTTTTAAAGGAACCCCCATACTGTTCTCCACAGTTGCTTTACCAGTTTACCTTCTCACCAACAGTATAAAAGGATTCCTTTTTCGCCACACCCTCTCCAGCATTTATTATTTTTAGACTTTTTAGTGATGGTCTTTCTGACTGGTGTGAGGTGATTATACTACTCACTGCAGTTTTCACTTGTATTTTTTGAATAATTAGTGACACCGAGCATTTTTTCATGTACCTTTTGGCCATTTGTATGTCTTCTTTGGAGAAATGTCTATTTTGAACTTCTGCCCATTTTTACATTAGGTTTCATTAGTTTTTTTTTTAATTGAACTGTATGGGCTGTTTATATACTTTGGAAATTAATCCATTGTCAGTTGCATCATTTGCAAATATTTTCTCCTGATCTGAGGGTTTTCTTTTCATTTTGTTTATGGTTTATTTTGCTGTACAAAGCTTTTAAGTTTAGTTGAGCCCCATTTGTTTATTTTTGTTTCTATTTTTATTACTCTAAGAGATGGATCTCAAAAGATATTGCTGTACTTCATGTCAAAGAGTGTTCTACCTATGTTTTCCTCTAGGAGTTTTATAGTATCACATCTGCATTTAAGTCTTTAATTCATATTGAGTTTATTTTTGTGTGTGATGTCAGAGAATGTTCTAATTTCATTCTTTTACATGTAGCTGTCCAGTTTTTCTAGCACCACTTACTGAATAGGTTATCTTTTCTCCATTATATATTTTTGCCTCTTTTGTCACAGATTTTTAAACTTTTGTTTAGTTTTTCTTAAGTTTAAAAAAAAATTTTATTGCAGTATATTTACAATGTTGTGTTCATTTCAGGTGTACAGCAAAGTGATTCAGTTATACATATATATATCTATCCACTTGCTTTTTAGATTCTTTTCCCATACAGGCTATAGACTATTGAGTAGAGTTCCCTCTTCTATACAGTAGGTCCTTCTTGTTTTTGTTGTTCAGTTGCTAAGCTGTGTCCAATTATTTGTCACCCCATGGACTGCAGCATGCCAGGCTTCCCTGATTTCCACTATCTCCCAGAGCATACTCAAATTCATGTGCATTGAGTCAGTGATGCTATCTAACCATCACATCCTCTACCACCTTCTTCTCCTTTTTCCTTCAATCTTTCCCAGCATCTTTTCCAATGAGTTGGCTCTTCATATAAGGTGATCAAAGTACTGGAATTTCAGCTTCAGCATCAGTTCTTCCCACGAATATTCAGGGTTGTTTTCTTTTATGATTGACTGGTTTGATCTTCTTGCTGTCCAAGAGACTCTCAAGAGTCTTCTTGAGCACCACGATCCCAAAGCACCAATTCCACAAAAAGTTGAACACAACTTAATGATAAAACCACCACCACCAACAACAACTTTGTAGTATAGTCTGAAGTCAGGGAGCCTTATCCCTATAGCTCTGTTTTTCTTTCTCAAAATTGCTTTGGCTATTAGGACCTAAAGTTTCCATACAAATTAAAAATTTTTTGTTCTCAGTAGATGCAGAAAAAGCTTTTGATAAAATTCAACATTCATTTAGGGTAAAAGCTCTCCAGAAAGTGGGCATAGAGGAAACATACCTCAACATCTAAAGGCCATATATGACAAACCATCAGTTAACATCATACTCAATGATAAAAAAAAAAACCTAAAAGCATTTCCTCCAAGATCAGGAAGAATACAAGGATGTCCACTCTCACCATTTTTATTCAGCATCGTCTTGGAAGTCCTTGTTACAGCAACCAGAGAAGAAAAAGAATAAAAGGAATCCAGATTGATAAGGAAGAAATAAAACTGTCACTATTTGCAGATGACATGATACTATACATAGAAAATCCTAAAGATGCTATCAAAAAACTATTAGAGCCCATCAATGAATTCAGTAAAGTTTCTGGGTACAAAATTAATACACAGAAATTTGTTGCATTTCTATACACTAACAACAAAAAAATAGAATGAGAAATTTAGGAAACAATCTCATTTACTATAAAAAAGAATAAAATATCTAGGAATAAACCTACCTAAGGAGGCAAAATGGGCTTCCTTTGTAGCTCAGTCAGTAAAGAATCTGCCTGCAGGGCAGGAGACCTGGGTTCGATCCCTGGGTTGGGAAGGTCCCCTGGAGAAGCAAATGTCAACCCCCTCCAGTATCCTTGCCTGGAAAATCTCATGGACAAAGGAGCCTGGTGGGCTGCAGTCCATGGGGTCGCAAAGAGTCGGGCACGACTGAGCTACTAACACTTACTTACTTAAGGAGGCAAAATACCTGTACTCCAAAATCTATAAGGCACTGATGGAAGAAATCAAAGATGGAAATATATACTGTGTTCTTGGATTGGAAGAGTCAATATTGTCAAAATGACTAGACTATACCCGACACAATCTATAGATTCAAGAAATCCCTACCAAATTACCAATGGCATTTTTCACAGAACTAAAACATGCTTTATTTATTTATTTAAATATCTATCTGTTTATTTACTTATTTGGCTGTGCTGAGTCTTGGTTGCTATATGCAGGAAGTTTAGTCATGGCATGTGAACTCAGTTGCAGCATGTGGGTTCTAGTTCCCTGACTATGGATCAAACCTGGGTCCCCTGCATTGGGAGCACAGGATCTTAGCCACTGGACCACCAGGGAAGTCCCCAGAGCACACTCTAAAAATCATTTTATCTTTCAGTTTTCCTTTGAAGGCAAGCTTATACTCACATGTGAGGAAATTGAGACTCACATGTGAGGAAATTGAGACTAAGAGAAATTAAATGGATAGTTGCATTAGTCTAATTCAAGTTCCTCTTTCCATCATTGTGGAAAATGAGGATTAGAGAGGTGAGATGACTCACAAAAATCATAGACCCTGTCAGTGGGAGCTCTGAGACTGTCTCTAATCCTCTTTACAGTAACTCGCTATATGTATGTCCTCTGTTCCATACTGACCAGACTTGCTTCCAGGAAAATGGAAGTGTACAGGATCACTTTCATATTCAGGTCATGTTTTCCTTGGACCCATAGAAAGAGTAGAAAAGTATAGACTTCTTGGTGACAGACGGATTTGGTTTCAAATCAACTTCTTGGCTATATGCTTACAGTTACATTATTTAACTTCTCTGAATCACATTTACAGCATCTGTAACATGGGGATCAAAGTGTTTCTTTTGAGTATTGTTAGAAAAACAAGATATAATGAATATTAATTTCCTGGCAAAATATAAGTACCCAATAGATACATCTCATAGAAACTCTCTTGTAAAGTAACTTTTCATTATCTTCATTATTGTTTTTCAGAGGGCCTAAAGTGAGGAAAGTGATAATATTATAGTATAGTAATAATAGTATAGTAAAAACAGTCACTGGGGCATCCCCAGTGGCTCAGTGGTAAAGAATCTGCTTGCAATGCAGGAGACATGGGTTTGATCCCTGGGTTGGGAAGATCCAATGGAGAAGAAAATGACAACCCACTTCAGTATTCTTGCCTGGAAATCCCATGGACAGAGCCTGGTGGGCTACAGTCCATGGGGTCGCAAAAGAGTCAGACACAGCTGAGCGACTAAACAACAGCTACAAATAATGGCAACTATAGTTTAGCTTATTTAATCCTCATAGCCAGCGCATGAGATATGTTAATACTATTTACACTTTTAGGTGAGGAAATGGGCATGAAGTAGTTAAGAAATGTGCCAATGTTAGTTGGGATTTGGATCTTAGAAGACCAGGAAAGGAGAAGAAAATAATTTATTAGCCTGGTGGTAAAAAATGTATATTGTTACTATTTGACCTCCCCTTAAGGCCCTTTAGGGGAATAAAACTAAGTGTAGTATGTCTGATAACAGCCAAGTCTCCACCAAGCCAGATCATTTCCCAGTCTTGCTGGAAAGTAAATCAGATTCTATATTAAATTCATCTAATGTTAATGTTGCGTTAGAGAAGGTCTTTCTGGGATGTCTGGGATTCATTTTCTAAGGTCTTCAATGTAATTTTCATGCTCCAGATAAGGCCTCCTCCCCTAAAATATGCATGCTTTAATGATGCTATGAAATGTGTTTACAAACTGAATCACAAAGTACCATCATTAGGGCTATTTTAGTCTCAAGGTGACCTAAAATGTTTGTCTGAATTGCATTATAATTGTCAGATTCCTGAGTTAAGATTTTATAGCAACTTTTCTTCATTATAAAGTTACGTCTATTCAGTACATATGGATTATATTACTTTTTTCAGTCTTGCGGGTTTTGTATTATAAAGAGACCTATTGGTTATTAGTCACATTGTTCTTTAGCACATAATGTAATACAATTACTACACTAGTACTAATTTCTAGGGTGCAAGTATCTTGTGAAGTTGCATGTTGTCACAAAGTGATTCTAATAGCTTTGATCATTTCTCTTAACAGCTCACTAAGTATTACTCTCTGGGGAAGTGTCTAGAGAAATATCTCAGATGTTAAAGGCACAAAGGCACATTAAACCTGCAAATTCTTGATTTACTCAGAACTCAGACTATTACAACAGTCAGCTCATACTCTATACTTTTGCTTCTGACCTCCATAAGCATCTACAGGACCTTTCTTAGCATTGTCTCAGCTCAGATTGTAAATGAGAATAATTTGCTTAACACAGTGGCTTGTGTGCTTTTGAATCAGGAGAGGGGAGCTGATGATTTACCATCAAGGTCAGCCTCTCACTTTGCTAGAAATGGTTGGTGCTTACATTCTATCATCTGAGAATAGTAGGAAGCTAAGTGTCTACTCTAAATTTTTTTCCTCCAGATTTGGTAGTATATCTAAAATTATACTAGTGGAAATGAGTTCCTTTACTTTTGACAATTCAAGGACATGGAAATGCTGAATAAAGTAACTTAAATACACAGACAAGCAAGCAAGGAAAAGAACCTATATGTGTTAGAATTAAGAGTGAATAATAGCCATAATGATAATCATGTGAGTTCATGAAAACATGGACCAGGGAGACATAGCACTTAGATGGACCTAAAATTTGCTCATGCAAAAAAAAAAAAAATGTAGACTGCCCAAAAGAAATAGTTCATCAAAAGGTAGAGAAATACAACAAAAAAAAGAATAATTTTCACCAAATAACTAGAAATGATACAACTACTCAAAAGACCTTATAAAAAATATATTTAAAATTGATTAAAGAAATAATATAAAGAAATAGAAATTTAATGAAATTATAATGCATAATAAGAAAAGAACAAGACTGTGTGAAAAGGACACTTTAGAAATTAAAGATAGTCATTGAAATTTAAAATCTAATGACCATCCTATAAGGAAAGTACTATCATCACCGTCTCCATTTAACAGATAAAGAAACTGAAATTCAAGTTAAATAATTCATTCAAGTTCATACAGCTTTACAAATGATGGAGTTGGACTTGAAGCCGGGTATCTCTGATTCCAAAATTCAGCTTTTTAACAATTACCCTAAACTGCCTAAGAAAAGTATGAATCCTAAAACTATAATAAAGATGTGTATATGTGAGTGTATATATATATATATATATATATATATATGTTTGTATGTGAGTGTGTTTATCTATATAAGGCATATGTATACAAATAGAGGGATATAATAAGATTAATAGTGGTGAATTATGAAGGTTGACTTATTTCTGATTTCCTCTGTACCCAGAATTTTCTAGATTCAATGTTATGATAGAAAAATAAGTATACCTTTAAGTCTTCCTTTGGTAATTACTTTAGATGAAGCGAAGAAAAATGTAAACAAACAAAAAATCTTAATGACAAGGAAGAGAAGCAGATTAGACTCAGCTGAAGAGGGAACATACGGCATGAAAAAAGTAGATCTAAAGAAGTTACCTATAATGCAACAAAAAAGAAGTTATACATTCTATCTATAATTTTTAGTGGTTGCCTTTGTATTTTAATAGGTATATCTGATTTTACATAATTTAAAGTTAATCAATATCTTTAGAATCTTACCAAGCAAAATAGGTTCCAACTTTTTTTTTAATTTATTTATTTTAGTTGGAGGCTAATTACTTTACAATGTTATAGTGGTTTTTGCCATACATTGATATGAATCAGCCATGTGTTTACATGTGTTCCCCATCCTGAACCCCCTCCCACCTCCCTCCCCATCCCATCCCTCTGAGTCATCCCATTGCACCAGCCCTGAGCACTTGTCTCATGCATTGAACCTGGACTGGCGTGCTGTTTCACATATGATAATATACATGTTTCAATGCTATTCTCTCAGATCGTCCCACCCTCACCTTCTCTCACAGAGTCCAAAAGACTGTTCTATGCATCTGTGTCTCTTTTTCTGTCTCGCATATAAGGTTATCGTTACCATCTTTCAAATTCCATATATATGCGTTAGTACACTGTATTGGTGTTTTTCTTTCTGGCTTACTTCACTCTGTATAATGGGCTCCAGTTTCATCCATCTCATTAGAACTGATTCAAGTGTATTCTTTTTAATGGCTGAGTAATATTCCATTGTGTATACGTACCACAGCTTTTTTTATCCATTCATCTGTTGATGGACATCTAGGTTGCTTCCATGCCCTGGCTATTATAAACAGTGCTGTGATGAACATTGGGGTACACGTGTCTCTTTCAATTCTGGTTTCCTCGGTGTGTATGCCCAGCAGTGGGACTGCTGGGTCATATGGGAGTTCTATTCCCAGTTTTTTAAGGAATCTCTACACTGTTCTCCATAGTGGCTGTACTAGTTTGCATTCCCACCAGCAGTGTAAGAGTGTTCCCTTTTCAGGTTCCAAATTTTAATGTTGATCATCTTTTTGTTTCACATATAATTTTTGCTAGTGTTGTATTTCCAATTGGTTCATATGGCCCCATTATTACTATTATTTACATTTCTTATATATCGATGCTTATTTAGAGTTTATCATTGACTTTTTTTATATCTCCAATTTCCATCTCCTTAAATTACACTCTATTAGTATTCCATGGAAGTATACCAAATTACCACAAAGTTAGTGGTTTAAAACAACACTTATCTCTATGTCTGTGGATGAGGAATCCAGATACAAACCTTGGACCTCTGCTTTCAAAAGGTTGAAATCAGATTGTCAGCTGGCCTGCATTGTTTTCTGGAGGCTCTAGGAAATGATTTAATTCCAAGATTATTCAGTATGTTGATAGAGTTCTGTTTTTTTGTGGTTATAGGACATAGATTCCTGTTCTATTGTAGATGTTGGCCAGGGATCATTCTCAGCTCCTAGAGGCTTCCCACAGTCCCTTGTCATGTGTCATCTCTCTATTCCTTTATACACTTTGAATCTCTCTGATTTCCTCTGTTTCTGACCCCTACAGCCAAATTTAAAGGACTCATAATTTCCCTGTCTTAAGAGCAACTTTTTTGGGAATGTCAATACATCAGTTAAATCTCTTCACAGCAGTACCTAGATTAGTGGTATACCTAGTAGAAGGTGTGTTTACCACAGGGGTGAATATCAAGGGGCCATCTTAGAATTTTTCCTAACACATAAACTTCTAAAAATGTTTTTTTAAGAAATTATAAATGGTAAAATCTCTCAATATCTTCTTGTCTTAAAACCTTTATATAACTTCACTCTTGAATGATTGTTTAGCTGGATATAGAGTTTTACTTTGACAGTAATTTTCTCAGCTTGAGATATTGTTACATTATGTTCTGACTTCTGTTGTTGTTGTCAATAAGTCTGCTGTCAGTTGAATTTTCAATCTTTGTACCAAATCTGTCCTTTTTGTGTAGTCTGCGTGCATGCATGCATGCATGCTAAGTCGCTTCAGTTGTGTCCAATTCTGTGCAACCCTGTGGACTGTAGCCTGCCAGGCTTCTCTGTCCATGGGATTCTCCAGGCAAGAATACTGGAGTGGGTTGCCATGCCCTCCTCCAGGGGATCTTCCCGACCCAGGGATCAAACCCACATCTCTTATGTCTCCTGCATTGGCAGGCAGGTTCTTTACCACTAGTGCCACCTAAATTTTCTCTTAGTTTCTGATGTCCTACAATTTCACTAAGATCATTTAGTGTGGCTTTAATTTTATTTATGCTGCTTGTTACATTTCCTGAGTCTGATGATTCATGACTTTTAACAACTTTGGAAAATTTTCAGCCACTGTATTTGAAAGTTACCTATTTCCCTTTTTCCTTCAGAAACACTTAATAATCTTATGTTTTGAAATGTTAATATTTATTAAGCATCCATAATTTTCTTATTCTTTTTTCTACTTCTCTTTATTTTCTTTTAAAATTTTTATCTCTTTATCTCACTGGACTGGATTCTGAAAAATCAAAGATCCATATTCTAGTGTACCAGTTTTTTCATCTGTGTTTAATACGTATTTAATTAATTCATTGTCTTGGTAATTTTGATGATATTGTCTTCCATTTCTAGTCATTCTCTTTGTTTTTCAAATCTGTATTTTTCCTAAGCTCTTCTCTTTTAATATTGTCACTTCTTTATTTTACATATTAGTTTATAAAAATATACTAATTTACTATCATTTGGCAACTAATGCAGTAATACTGTTTTGGGAAAGAGTAATCAGTGAATTCTGAAACTAGTGAGTGAAAGTTTGACAAAAAATAAGGATATTTCTATAGTCTCAAAATACCTTCACACATGAGATTTATTCTTTACAAAGGATAAGTAGTAACTTTGTATTGAAAAATCTGGCACACGTTACTTTGTTCTCAAAGTTAACCTCCACAGTGATAGGAAAAATAGACATAATTTGCCTCCTAATATGATGCACTGAGAAGGGTATCTCTATGGTATTTCTGCCAAAAATGGTATTTCTGAATCCATCCATAAGTCTTTGTTACCTATCACTTATAATTTTCTTTTTAAGAGCTAACAAGTTTTATTAATCTATCACGATATAATATATATTACCTACTTGATCAGAGTACAGGATTTGTAGTTTTATATATCTGACTTTGAGATCTTGTGCCATCATCCACCATAAAGATTTAAAAACTTGAAGCCAACGTGGCTATAAGAGGATTATTCTGAAGAATGCTGTTGATGTTTTGCATATGTCCACTCCTGTGAGATAAAAGGGGTACTTCCTCCTCCCCCTGATCTAAATAAGAAAGGGAGCTTCAAGGAAATTACTTACAGGGCTTGACCTATTATTCCGTAGTCTAGAAGTGTCAGGATGGCAAGAGAAGCTGAGACAGATTGACCCAAGGCAGTGAAACAGAAGAAAGAGGACAACCTTGGAAATAAAAAGTTCTTCTGTCAAGAACTTGATAGGCCAAGGATGCATGAGTTTTTCTTGTGACTCAGATATGGACCACATGAGAGAGAGGCAATACAGAAACACTTTGAATTCCACTCTCCTCCCCAAAGAAACTGCATGGGTGGAGAGGTAACACCAAGGAGAGATATTACTTCTACATGCTCAAAGGCTGAAGAAAGAATTTTAATAGGCCAGCAGGTGATAAATAAGCATCAAAAAAGTTGTAATTGGAAGTATCCAGTGGGCTACTATTGGTATTCCGTTGCTAAGTCATATCCAACTCTTTGCGACCCCATGAACCAGGATTCCCTGTCCTTCAGTACCTCCTGGAGTTTGCTCAAGCTCATGTCCATTGAGTTGGTGATGTCATCCAACCATTTTACCCTCTGCGTCCCCTTCTCCTCCTGCCTTCAATCTTTCCCAGCATCAGGGTCTTTTCCAATGAGTCGGCTCTTTATATCAGGTGGCCAGAGTAGTGGAGCTTTCAGCTTCAGCATCAATCTTCCAAAGAATATTCAGGTTTGATTTCATTTCCAGGGAAACAGTGACAGATTTTATTTTCTTTGGCTATTATTGAGGAACTCACAATAGCACTCTACAGAGGGAAGAAATGACTTTGGAACACTGCCACCCTCAGGAGTTTCCCTCACAGATTATTTCCATGCCACTCAAGTAAGATCTTTTCTATTGCTTACATTTCCTCCCTCATTACCCCACCTAGAAGCCTGATGGATTCAGAGAAGACCTGAAAATAGTGAGAGGAAGAAAAGATGGAGAAAAGAGAAAAGTCAAGAGTGCCCTTTCCCCATTCTGGACTCCAGGTCTAAAGCAATGCCAAACTCAGGTAGAAGGATGATGTAAGAGATAGTGGCAGTGATAAGAATAGGGAGCAGTGATTATGACATTTTAGTCTTCTAATGAGACTATGAATATGCATAAAAGTGACTGAAGTACATGCATATCTAAGCATACTTGAAAGTTCCTGCCAAGATTTCACTGTTAGTGGTGAGGAAGAAGTAGCCCACAGAGTAAGTCTGAAGAGAGAGCAGTGAAAAATAATAAAGTTATCTTATTTGCTTTTTGTTTCATTTTCCTTTCCTGCTTATATCCTATTGAGTTCAGCCCATTCAGCATCCAGGTTTCATGCACAACTTGTCCTAGCTCATCTGGCGGTTAACTGAAATTCAGGTTCTATTTACTCTATATAATAATGACTTTCTTAAAAGAGAGGAAGTGATGGGGAGGGGGAGAGAGAATGAATATTTGGTACTTATTTGCATAACTAGAAAGCTTAGTTTTATTTTTGGCCCAAAGGACAAACACATGCAAAGTGCTGAATCTGCAAAATCTTCTCTCCAAGAAGGACAAGTCAAGTCTTGGCTGGTTTGGGTATGGAATTCCCCTGAACATGAGGCTGAGATTTTGAGAGGTCAAGATTTCCCTGGGGATCCAACACTCATGGAGAAAGCAGATGGTTTCCAAAGTAAAAACTAGAAAGTGTTCCCCAAAGGGGACCAGATCTTAGATTTTTGGCAGAGAAGAGGTTGTTTCACTAGTAGAGAGAAAACATCCCACCCCCCAGTTCACTTCCCTCCATACACACACTTGTAGAACATTTTCTACATAATGACAACACATAGCACTAAAAGATGATTATATCTTCCTGTTGAACACAGTGGGCTTTTCAAACAGATTATGAGGAGCCTGTGTTTTGTCGATAAACCTCTAGTAAGACCCAGAGGGAAACCAGAACACAGGCTTGGGATTTGAGACTGTAGCCTGGCTAGTGACAGGAACCAGGCCTGAGCCGCCCTCCACTGTAGAGGAGCTGGCAGGGAAGGGGGAGGGGAAACCAGGTGCAGAAGAAGGAAGGGGGTTTCTTACAGAATCTGCTTTCAACTCTGCATAAGTTGGAAGCATCACTCTCACTGGAACCTTGTTGATGAATGGCAATTCAAGAACACAGGGTATACTGTTTTATAATACAGAATTTGTTTCCCAGAGCTGCTGGACCAACTATTTTCATGAAATTTGTGTTTTAATACAATGTGACCCCAATGTATTGTAAGTGGTAGGACACAAAGCATAAATTGGATATGAGTTTTCTGCAAGCATTTTGCCAACTCTAAAGCTCTGAAAACCAGTATATCAGTCTCCTTCAAGTAAAGTATCTGAAGCTGACTGGAAGACTCAATATGGACAGAGACTTTGAAGTTGAATTTATGGTTCCTCCATCTTCCTTTTTTTTTTTTTTTATAAAGGAAAAGGTACATATCTGCCTCACTTCAAAAAACACCTGCAAGTAATTTATTTACTTGTAGATATTAGGAAGGAAAAAAAGTAAATAGATGTTTTTTAAAATTTTTGTTTGAAATTTTAAAGCATTCTTCAAGAATACAGTATTCCTAGCAATCATTCTTCATTGACAGCAGCTTTAAGTATTTGGACATAACTTGTTAGAATTCAATGTTTAACTAAAAATATGTTTAGCGATAAAAGTGTTAAATTATGAAAATATAAAAAATTGAAGCATAGAAAATATTGTACTAAACGGTAATAATAAAAATTTCTCTCTTTGAATAATGACCTAAAATATATAACCTACTTAATCTCTTTACATGCACCTTCAATTCCTGCATAAAACAGAGAATCACCTATAAGAAATATTGATGATACGTTCATCCTTTTTTCCATCCCTGATTCTGCTTTTAATATTAATGTTGACAGTCAAATATTAATATTCCAATTTATTTAGGTTTAATGTATTTAAAACAGGAGGCATAATGAGGAGGTAGATTTAGGGTAATTCCACTGAACTATCCTCTCTCAGACCTGAATTTGGTCTGAACATCGCATAAAACTAAGCACTTATATACATGGGGTCACAAAACAGTAAATGTACAATCTGTTTCTTTTCCTTCTCTTCTTGTCTTAGTAATTCTTTGAGGGTGTCTAAACCTCAGATATGCAGATGACACCACCCTTATGGCAGAAAGTGAAAAGGAACTAAAAAGCCTCTTGATGAAAGTGAAAGAGGAGAGTAAAAAAGTTGTCTTAAAGCTCAACATTCAGAAAACTAAGATCATGGCATCCGGTCCCATCACTTCATGGCAAATAGATGGGGAAACAGTGGAAACAGTCACTGACTTTATTTTTCTGGGCTCCAAAATCACTGCAGATGGTGATTGCAGCCATGAAATTAAAATATGCTTACTTCTTGGAAGGAAAGTTATGACCAACCTAGACAGCATATTAAAAAGCAGAGACTTTGCCAACAAAGGTCCACCTAGTCAAGGCTATGGTTTTTCCAGTGGTCATGTATAGATGTGAGAGTTGGACTATAAAGAAAGCTGAGCACCAAAGAATTGATGCCTTTGAACTGTGGTGTTGGAGAAGACTCTTGAGAGTCCCTTGGACTGCAAGGAGATCCAACCAGTCCATCCTGAAGGAGATCAGTCCTGGGTGTTCATTGGAAGGACTGATGTTGAAGCTAAAACTCCAATACTTTGGCACCTGATGTGAAGAACTGACTCATTGGAAAAGACCCTGATGCTGGGAAAGATTGGGGGCAGGAGGAGAAGGGGATAACAAAGGATAAGATGGCTGGATGGCATCACCGACTCGATGGACATGAGTTTGCGTAAACTCCGGGAGTTGGTGATGGACAGGGAAGCCTGGCGTGCTGTAATTCATGGGGTCGCAAAGAGTCAGACACGACTGAGTGACTGAATTGAACTGACTGACTATTAGTGGACTGGCCTTCCCCAATTATAAGAGAAATCAGAATAAGTTGCATGCTGATTCAAGAAGATATCTGATGAGAATATAAATTTTTTTAATATAATGGGAGATACAAAAATGCATAGCTAGCTAGTGAAGTGAAAGTCATTCAGTCGTGTCTGACTCTTTGTAATCCCATGGGCTGTAGTCCATGAAATTCTCCAGGTCAGAATACTGGAGTGGGTAGCCTTTCCCTTCTCTGGGGGATTTTCCCAACTCAGGGATCAAACCCAGGTCTCCTGCATTGCTGCTGCTGCTAAGTTGCCTCAGTCGTGTCTGACTCTGTGCGACCCCATAGACGGCAGCCCACCGGTGTCCCCCGTCCATGGGATTCTCCAGGCAAGAATACTGGAGTGGGTTGCCATTTCCTTCTCCGTTGCATGAAAGGGAAAAGTGAAAGTGAAGTCGCTCAGTCGTGTCCGACTCCCAGCGACCCCATGGACTGTAGCCTACCAGGCTCCTCCGTCCATGGGATTCTCCAGGCAAGAGCACCGGAGTGGTGCCACTGCCTTTTCCTGCATTGCAGGCAGATTCTTAACCAGCTGAGCCACCAGGGAAACCCAAGAATACTGGAGTGGGTAGCCTATCCCTTCTCCAGTGGATCTTCCCAACCCAGGAATTGAACCAGGGTCTCCTGCATTGCAGGCAGATTCTTTACCAACTGAGCTATCAGGGAAGCCCCATAAAAATGCATACTATTATATAATTCAAGCAGTGTTTTGCATTTACATATTTTTTTTAAAATTAAAGCATAATTGATTTACAGTGCTGCATTAGTTTAGGTGTACAGCACAGTGGTTTCAGTTATATATTCACTTACATACATATATATTCTTTTTCAGATTATTTTCTCTTACGGGTTATTGCAAAATATTGAGTATAGTTCCCTATGCTATACAGTTCCTTGTGCTATACTATTTTAAATAGTGCTACAATGAACATTGGAATGCATGTAGGTTTTTGAATTATAGTTTTCTATGGATATATGCTCAGGAGTGGGATTGTGGGATCATACGATATCTCTATTTTTAGTTTTTTGAGGAACCTCTGTACTATTCACCACAGTGATTACATTCCCACCAACAGTGTAGGAGGATTCCTTTCTCTCCACACCTTCTACAGCATTTATTATTTTTCAGTCAGTTCAAGTTCAGTTCAGTCACTCAATCATGTCCAACTCTTGGCAGCCCCATGGACTGCAGCAAGCCAGGCTTCCCTGTCCATCACCAACTCCTGGAGCTTACTCAAACTCATGTCCATTGAGGTGGTGATGCCATCTGATCATCTCATCCTCTGTCACCCCTTTCTCCTCTCTGCCCTTATTCTATCCCCAGCATCAGGGTCTTTTCCAATGAGTCGGCTCTTTGCATCAGGTGGCCAATGTATTGGCATTTCAGCATCAGTCCTTCCAATGAAGATTCAGGGTTGATTCCCTTTTGGATTGACTGGTTTGTTCTCCTTGCTGTCCAAGGGACTCAATCAGTATGATATACCACATGAAATTGATAAAATTCATTCAATGATTTAGGGTAAAAACTCTCCAGAAATTTGGCACAGAGAGAACATACCTCAACATAATAAAGGCTATATATTGACAAACCCACAGCTTACATAATACTCAATGGCAAAAAGCTGAAAGCATTTCCTCTAAGACCAGGAGCAAGACAAGGATGTCCACTCTCACCACTTTTATTCAACATCGTCTTGGAAGTCCTAGCCACAGCAATCAGAAAAGAAAAAGAAGTAAAAGGAATCCAGATTAGTAAGGAAGAAATAAAACTGTCACTGTTCGCAGATGACATGATACTATACATAGAAAATCCTAAAGGTGCTATTAAAAACTACTAGAGCTCATCAATGAATTTGATAAAGTTGCTGGATACAAAATTAATACACAGAAAGCTGTTGCATTTCTATATATGTACATGTTTATATATTATGTATTTCATCATACTGGTTCCTGACATCTATTAAAAATAGTATGCCACTATCAAATACTTAAGGAAGAAATAATATCAGTTCAACACAATTGCTTAGAAAACCAGAGGTGGGAATATTTTTCAACTCATTTTATAAGGCCCGCATTACTCTGTTTCCAACAGCAGGAAAATACATTAAAAGAAAAGCATAAAGCAATATTCCTGTGAAGAGACTCAAAAATCCTTAACAAAATATTAGCAAAAACCAACACATAGAAAGACACTATACCATGGTTTCTTAGGTTTAATCACAGTTATGCAAAGTTGGTTTAACATTTGAAAATTAATTTATGTAATAATATTAATTGAAAATGAAAATATTTTATTAGATACAGAAAAAGCATTTGACAAAATCCAATTTCCATGATTGGTTAAAAAAAAAACTCTGTTTTTTTAACTCTAGATTAAAAAAAAAAAAAAAACCTGTTCAAAATAGGAACAGAAAAGAAGTTCAAGAATCTGACAAAGCATATTTACAGAAAATCTACAGGTTTTCATACTTGAGAGTGAAAGACTGAATGCTTTCCTCCAAGGTTCTGTTCAACATAGTATTAAAGTTTCTAGTACAGTAAAGGCAAGTAAGAGCAAGGATTAAAAAGAAAGAAAGAAAACTGTCTTATTTGTAGGCACTATTATGGAGTAAACAGAAAATCCTAACAAAACTAAAGAAAAACTCCTAGAACTTACACATGAGCTTAGCGGTTATTGGATGGAGTATTCCATAAATGTCAATTTGTGCAGGATTTTTAATAGTGTTGATCATATCTCCTATATATTTACTGATATTTTCTCCAAGGATTGTTGAGAGGGTTGATGCAATACATATAAGGTGCAGAATGATGCTTAACATGTAGTATGAGTTCAGTAATGTAAGTTGCTTCTATTTTCTTTGGAGAAAGGCAAAACTGTATGACCTGGGATGAATATTAGTTCATTTACTTATTTGGCAAGGAAGTATACATTGATATCAGTCCTAGCTCATAAGGTTGTTATTCATTTATTCACTCATTCATTCAAGAAACAATTACTTAGCACCAGCTCTTTGTGAGCGCTATGCTAGATAATGAGGATGTAGTGGTGAACGGGATACATGAAGTTCCTCCCTTTGTGGGGGATATGGACAACAGACAGTAGTCAATAAACATGTATACAAATAAAGATATATAATTTAGGGTTTCCTGGGGGGAAAAAAGCAGGGTAAGAGCATGGGAAGTGACTGGGAGGTACTAGCATAGTGGAGGATGTCCCTGGGAGGAGGTATCATTTAAACAGAGATATGAATGAGGGAGAGGCTTCCCATGTGGCACTATTCCCACCTGCTACTGCAAGAGATGTAAGAAATGCGGGTTTGATCCCTGGGTTGGGAAGATCCCCTGGAGGAGGGCATGGTAACCCACTCCAGTATTCATGCCTGGAGAATTCCATGGACAGAGGAGCCTGGCAGACTACTGTCCATAGAATTGCGAAGAGTTGGACACAACTCAAGTGACTCACACATGCACACATGAATGAAGCAGAGGAGTCAACCATGCCAGGAACTGATGTAAATACATTCTGGGCAGCTGCTGCTAAGTCGCTTCAGTCGTGTCCGACGCTGTGCGACCCCATAAACGGCAGCCCACCAGGCTCCACCATCCCTGGGATTCTCCAGGCAAGAACACTGGAGTGGGTTGCCATTTCCTTCTCCAGTGCATGAAAGGGAAAGTGAAAGTGAAGTCGCTCAGTCGTGTGCCCGACTCTTAGCAACCCCATGGACTGTAGCCTACCGGGCTCCTCCGCCCATGGGATTTTCCAAGCAAGAGTACTGGAGTGGGGTGCCATTGCCTTCTCTGATTCTGGGCAGAGAGGACACCAATATAATGGTTCTGAAGTGGGAACAAGCTTCAGGAACAACATCATTTCAGGGACAGAAAGAAGGTTAGTGTGTCTAGTGAAAGACAGAACTGATAGCAGGAAATGTCAGAGAGGTAAACAGACCATATAGTACAAGGGCTTGTAGGATATTTTTTTAAGAGTGGTCAATTCCATGTGTGGTTGCACCATTATCTTACTTACAGTGTTAAAAAGAATTTCATTAAGAGTGGAATGCAAGGAGACTAGCATAGAAGCAGGAAGACCTATTAGGAGGCTTCTGCAGGAATCCAGTTCAGAGATGATGCTCTCTTAGGATAAATATTATGTTAACAATGTAAGTGAAGAGAAAAGATGAAATAGACACACATTTTGAAGATATAGTCAGCAGAACACAATGAGAATCAGGTATAAGGTGTGAGAGAAAATGAGGAATCTAGAATTTCTCCTCACTTTCCACCCAAGAGGACTTCCCTGATGGCTCAGTTGGTAAAGAATCCACCTGCAATGCAGGAGACCCCAGTTTGATTCCTGGGTCAGGAAGATCCACTGGAGAAGGGATAGGCTACCCACTCCAGTATTCTTGGGCTCCCCTGGTGGCTCAGCTGGTAAAGAATCTGCCTGCAGTGCGGAAGACCTGGGTTCAATCCCTGGGTTGGGAAGATCCCCTGGAGAATGGAAAGGCTACACACTCCAGTATTCTGACCTGGAGAATTCCATGAACTGTATAGTCCGTGGGGTCGAAAAGAGTCAGACATGACTGAGTGACTTTCACTTTCACTTTTTCACCTGAGAAATGGGCTTATGCTGATGCCATTTCCAACGAAGAAGATGGGAAGATAACAAGTTGGAGTGAATAGTCAAGAGTTCTGTTTGGACCTCTTAATTTTGTGTTGCTTACCAGAAATCAAAATAGAAATGTAAATATCTCTTTCAGTAGTCAGAAAAAAATGATGATAACTTTGACTAGAAAGCTATAGTAGTGGTGATGGTGTTAGTGATCTCGTGAGAAATAGACTAACAGGAGATATTTTTAGAAGTTGATAAACATTGGTGATATATTGGATGCCAATGTGAAGGATACTGAGATGTCATAGATAATACTAGTTTCTGGCTTGCAAAACTAGATGGGTAATTGTGCTTTTGAATGGAGAAGGGCAAGATTTGGAGGAAAATCATAAATCCCATACTAGATATTTAAAGCTTCAAATACTTGTGAGATATCCAAGATGTGATGTCAAGCAGGCAGGCAGTTGTGTAGGTGATTCTAGAGATATAAATCTGAGTATTTTTGAAATGTACAAGGTAACTGAAACATTAAAAAAAATGTGATCATTTAGAGAGAGAATATAAATATAAGAGAAAAAGGCCTGGGACTGAGCCTGGAGGGATTCCAGGATTAAAAATTAAGTAAAGAAGACTTACCCTAGAAGAGAGGATGCTGAGAGGCCCAATTCATGTGGAAGTATTTTACAATTCACAGAGGTCCAAGCAAATGATAGTTTTAATAACTAAATTAGGCCAGTACCTCTCAAATGGGGTTAAGAGTGCCCCTAGATATAAGCTGATTGAATCAAGGGACACTTAAAACCCCAGGATAAATGATGATGTTTTCCTTGAACATGAATTTTACTCGAGGACAAGTAATTTTAGATATTATTTCTAAGTGGAAACAAACAGATATCTATTATGGAGTAAAATGGAAATTGAAGTCAGTAAAAGATTACAACGTAAGAATTCTAAAAAATTTCATACTTGACATAGGATACCTCTGGTTATATCCTCAGAAATTCCTTCCACTGCCTACCTCTTCCTCATCTCTTGTGTTTATAGAATTGTTTGGTGGGAATGTTTGAGAAACACTAGATAAGTTAGAGGAAAGAGTCTTTACGGCAACGAAGTCTTTGATCACTCCAGTTCTGTGTGATAGTAAATAAGAAGGATATTGTTGAAAATACACTGGTTTTTTTTTATATTTTATTATTAAAAAAAAATTCAAGCAATAAATAGAAAAGTGCAGAGGAAAGCCAAAATGAAGAATTCTTACTATTCAAAAGTCACCAGAGATAATGTTACATAAATATTATTTCTAACAACTCTCTTTACAAAAATACTAATAGTAAGGTAGATATTTAAAGGCAATTATTTTAAGAGATGATGCTCTGGACTAAATTTTACCTTCCCAGAATTCATATGTTGAAGCTTTAACCCCTGATGGTATCTGTACCTGGAAATAGAATCTCTGAGGTTAAATGAGGTCATAAGAGTTGGGCCCTTATCTGTTAGGACTGTGTCCTTACAGGAAAAGGAAGATCTCTCTCTCTCTCTCTCCTTCCTCCTTGCTCTCAGTGTCATGGGAAAATAGCTAAGAAGATGTCCATCTGTAAGCCAGAAAGAACCCTCTTCAGAGAGCAACCATGTTGGAACCCTGATCTTGACTTCCATCCTCTGCAACAGCGAGGAAGAAAATTTCTGTTGTCTCAGCCACCTAGTCTATATTATTTGTTATGACAGCCTGTGCTAGCTAAGAGAGGTGAGGTGACATATACTTAGAAAACTTTTTATTACAAGTATAAATTTAATTTTATCTGAATTTAAGAGGAAAAAAGAAAGCATATTGAAATAGAAAGGAATTTTTGAAGTTCCTAGAGGAGGCATTACCTGTTTCTTTATACACAGTTAAATTGTTTGTACAGGTTTACAGTCCCTTCACAAGGAAATGAAAATTCACATTTCACTACATCCTTGCCAAAAATGAGTATGGTATTTTTTTAATTGTATTTTTTTTCAGTGAAATATTGTACTTTCTCATAATTTGCATTCCTTTGATTCTAGGAGATATATCATGGTTTTCATTTTGGGAATTATTTATATTTTTTCTTTTTAAATTTTATATGCACTCTATTTTCTCTGTTTTGTTATACTGGGGTGTTAGAAATATGTAAACTAAAGGAATGAAGGAATTGGAAAAACCTCCTTTCAGCAGCCATGATAATAATTATTTCTGACAAGACACACTAGTGGATGCTAAAATTGCTCTCTACTAAAGGAACTGCCTTGCTCAAGGTAACCCTCTCCCAGGGGACAGTCCCCATCCAAAAGCCGGGAGAGTATGTATGGGATTGGATTTTGAGGATGCTGAATCTAGAAGATAGAATACAAAATTAGAGAAAAGAGAGTTTAGAGATAGCACTAGTATGCCTCTAGAATGGTTGTTGAAAGCTTGGAAAAAGTGATAGCTCACATGAAATGAAGGAGAAGTGCCCAGAATTTCCATGGCAGGTGGTGGAAGAAGAGATTAAAAGGTTCAGAGGTGAGCAGCTAAGGTACTAGTCAAGTGTGTTTAGATGGCAGATACTCTGTCAAAGCAATAAGGTGAAGGAACATTAGGATCATTGAGATCAGTGTTGGCTGTCTGCTGCAGTCTTGGGCTATTCTAGAACTGGGCTCCCTAGTGGCAAAGGGTGGGCTTCCCTGGTGGCTCAGTGGTAAAAAATCTACCTGTGGTGCAGGAAGCACAGGAAACACGGGTTTGATCCCTGGGTCGCAAAGATCCCCTGGAGGAGGACATGGAAACCCACTCCAGTATTCTTGCCTGGAGAATCCCATGGACACAGGAGCCTGGTGGGCTACAGTCTATGGGGTCACAAAGAGTCAGACACAACTGAAGTGACTGAGCATGCATGCACCAGTGGCAAAGGGTAAGAAAGGATTCTGAAATAATAGAGGCAAAAATGGCAACACATAACCAGCAGAAGCAAAATGAATACAATGATCATAATGAGGAGCAATTTCAGAGTGACAGCCAGGGGGCCTGGTCTGCATTGAGCTGTATAGATAGTTAATAGAACACACTAGCCTTACAGGCAAGATAATGGGCAGCAAATAATAGTATGCTTATTTATCTGAAAGAAATGCAGATAGATGATCAGAGACTGAGGTCCCCAGCTCCAAATCGCAGTTCATGATTTGGACTTGAACTCAGCAATTTTCAGAGTTGCTGAAAAATGAAGCGCTGTCCCCATGAGGAAGATCATAGAAGAGCATGGCAAGTGTTTATAGTAATGATTCCCCTTATCCTTTTCCAAAGGGACTTAGGGACTTGTACTTAGCTGAGCATACACTGGGGAAAAGGGAATACTCACTTGGAAGACTATTGGACATTGGAAAAAGTGTCACAGTAGCCCCTGCCATTAGAGTCAGTGGGGGCCAGTAGTGAATGGAATCCTAACCTTGTGTTTCTCACAATGGATCTGCTATGTTCAGAACCCAAAGCTATCCAGTGGCCAGCTCTCCAGGCCTTGAGTGTATAATTGAAATGTACATACTTGGTAACTGGCAGAACCCTCCATGGGTTTCTTGGCCTGTGGAATAAAGAATAGAACAGTGAAGAAACACACATGGAAACTTCTCAAACTGGCCCCTCCTCTTGGTCAAGTAGTCAAAAATATTATCACAATGTGGGTTGGATTTGTGATGTCCTGAAAAAGTATGAAGTAATTTTAGAAAAAGTGACATTAATTATAACAATATTCCTTCAGTTCCCAGAGAGGTAAATATGCCTTTTCAATTTTTCTGTTTCTTTTATATTTCAGTAAATGTAGTTTCCTACATATAAATATCACATTTCTTGAGAAAGTTATTTATAAATGTATTACACATTTAATTTCCACTGTGAATAGGAATGTTCATACATTTTCTGAATGTTGCTGGTTTCTGAACAGCTATTCAGCTGCCATTCTAATTCTTTAATCCAGGATGGTATCGTCACCTCCATGATTCAGAAAAACACTCAGTGGAGGGATTTACATAAGGACAAAGCAATCAATTCAACTAATTATTTATTCACCAAGATTTACTGAAGGATTGAACTTGGTGATTTGTAGGTATACAAAGATGAATAAGTGGGGTGTGCTCAAGAAGCTTGTCAGTTTGAAAGAGATAATCGCCATATCAATAATAAATATGGTACAACAATCACAACAAGAAGGGTAAAAGGAATTATTACAGCAAAAGGGAAAGAGAGGGAGGAAGGTAGGGAGAGTAAAGAAGGACAGAGGGAGGGAGGGAGAATGATGGGAACTGGAGGTGGAATTGCTGATGGTGTCTGCACAGGGCATACTGTCAGTCTTGGATAGAAGGTTCTGATTCCTCTGATAAAAAGAGGAGTGGTGTAAGGATGAACTCAGGAAAAAAAGAATAGCAAGAGACATTCTAATTGGTTATCTAAAGATGGAAACTGAAGAAATTCAGCTCAGTTCTCTTGTTCTCTGTAAAGAAATATGCAAAGTCATCTGTGGATGGTAGATTTGGGGGTATAAGAAGAAAAGGTTTTTAAATTGGTAACAGGGGAAGAAGAATTGAAAATAATAAAAGATGAGAGAAAACAACATTTCAGAAGTGTGATCTTAAAGAGTACCCACATCAGAATCACCCGTGGGTGTTTGGTAAAAATGTAGAGTTCCCAGTCCCACTGTAAACTAAGTGCTCAGGAAACATTAGATGACTTGAATTTGTATGTGAAACAATCAATTAATCTGAATTTTATATTAACAATTAATTAACCTGAATTTTATATTCCTTATTTCCCCAAGGAATAAGAAATAAAGGCAGTCTTTACCACTAATGGCCAGTAATAAAAATATATTTGCTACTGTAACAAAGGCCAGTTGATGACTTGTGGGAAGGTGACAAAAAGTGGGCAGGGGGGAGCACGGATAAGAAGATTAAAAAGTTAAGGAAAGAATGAGAGAAGAGAAAAGAGAAAAAAATGGAGAAAATGAGAGAGATACAAGATAGAAGAAATTTGAAGCAGAAAGGTAAGAGAGGTATATATTTACACAGGAAGAAATTTAAAATGTGAGAAGCGGCTAAGTAGATTTGGGGGTTGGTGTTAGAATGAAAAGTGAAAGTGTTAGCTGATCAGTCATGTCTGACTCTTTGCATCCTCATGGTCTATAGCCTGCCAAGCTCCTCTGTCTATTCTCCAGGCAAGAATACTGGAGTGGATTGATGTTCTCTTCTCCAGGGGATCTTCCCGACCTAGGGATTGAACCTAGATCTCCTGCATTGCAGGCAGATTCTTAATTGTCTGAGCCACCAGGGAAGCCCACTATTAGTAGTACTAATGTATTCTATGACAAAACTATGACAAACCTAAACAGCGTGTTAAATAGCAGAGACATTACTTTGCTGACAAAGATCTGCATAGTCAAGTTAGTCTCTCAGTCATGTCCAACTCCTTGCGACCCCATGGACTGTAGCCTGCGAGGTTCCTCTGTCTATGGAATTCTCCAGGCAAGAATACTGGAGCAGGGAGCCATTTCCTTCTCCTCGGGAATCTTCCCCAGCCAGAGATGAAACCCAGGTCCCACACTGCAGGCAGATTCTTTACAGTCTGAGCCACCATGGATTTAGCCTTCAGAATAAATTATCACATTGTTACCACCTTATTTGGATTCTGATTAGCAACTTTGCTACTCTTTCTCACAGTTATGTATTTCAGCTAGCAATGTGTTGGCTAAACTGAGTTTCTCAGGGGAGGATGTTTTTCTACAACATGTTATTTTTCCCCCAGAGGATGGCAGATTATACCCAGATCTTATGCTCTTGGAGATTTCCTGTTCTGATTAGCCCTCAGGGCTCAGATAACAGGGAAGCCTGGAAAAAATCTGACATAGGGCTGTAGACGGTTATCATGGTTAATAACCTAACCTTTGGTCACATAAAAATCATCAGGTCAGTACTTTTCCTGTTGTTAAATAATTATTATTACCTGGGTAACCAGTCAACTAACTCTCTAACCTGAATGCTGGATTCCTAAATATATTATCACACCTGATTTATATTGCTCTATACAATAAATTGAAAGTAAATTCTTTATGATTACAAGTCCAGCACTCCTCTGTTAGAACTATTGCCTAACAGTGGTTGATGCTTATCACAGAGAACTCAAGTACCTAGTTGACCAGTAGAATAGTGACTTTCTTGCAAACTCGTGAGGATTTGAAGAGCACAGGTGAAAACAATGAGAAAGAATTATTTTTTAAGGTACTAAAATTTGATAAAAATAAAACTGTATGTATGTGATGAGCTTCATGGAGTTGGCTGAGATTTGAAGAGCCATCTGTTGGAAGAGAAAGAGGAATTTCTTACAGCAAGAGCTGGAGGACACCAGTGGTTTCTATATACTTCATAGTCATCTCAACAGTCTTGCCCATTCTTAACTGTCTCCATGACCAACAAGACACTCCCTTCCTGCCTCAAGCCATCATGGTGTTCTTTTATGAATTTTCTTCCTCATTTTTATTCTCACTTGATTTAATGAAGATAAAAATGCTTCACATGGAATGCAAAAGATAATGCATTTCTTTTTTTCCCAGAGATGGCTCTTTCTTAGCAGCCCCAGAGCAGTGTACTCTGTCAAAAGCTTGTTTTTAGATAAATGAAACACTAAACTATTGCTGTAGCTTCATGAAGGACAGCAGTCTTAGACAGAGCTAGAATAATTTTTTTAAATGAGTCCCTAATTGTGTATTGCTATAAAGTTTCTGGGCTTCCCTGGTGGCTCAGATGGTAAAGAATCTGCCTGCAATGTGGGAGACTTGGATTCGATCCCTGGGTTGGGAAGATCTCTTGAAGAAGGGAAAGGCTACCCACTCCAGTATTCTGGCCTGGAGAATCCCATGGACAGAGAAGCCTGGCAGGCTACAGTCCATGGGGTGGCTAAGAGTCTGACAGGTCTGAGCTTTCACTTTCACATTCATAGTTTCTAGGTCTCCTGAGGTAGCTCAGATGGTAAAGGATCCGCCTGCAATGCGAGAGACCTGGGTTCAATCCCAGGGTTAGGAAGATCCCCTGGAGAAGGGAAAGGCTACCCACTCCAGTATTCTGGCCTGGAGAATCCCATGGACTGTAGAGTCCGTGGAGTGGCAAAGAGTCGGGCACGAGTTAGTGACTAAACAACAGCAGTAAAATTTCTAAGGACAATTTGAAATTGTATCAATATCCTCAGATCGTGTTATATGCAAAGATAGACTTACAAATAATATGAAATCATAAAAGCATGCATAAGCTTTGGTCTATCAACTCTAATTCTGAATAACTAATAACTATCTGAAGAAAAATGGTATGCCACTAATGACTGTGTGTTTACCAATCCCACATCTTTTTCTTTCAGGGCACGTAGCTCATATCTCCACCAGTTAGGTGGAGTTATGTGACTAAGTTCTAAAATGAAATGTGGGAAAATATGATGCAGACCACTTCAAAACCCAGGCTATAATGAAATCTTTGTAGAGGCTCTCTTCAGGCTCCCTCTCTCTCTCTTTCAAGCTCTCTCTCTTTTTCTATGTAGCTAAATTCTGAGAAGAATGAAGTTCTAGAAGATGACTGAGCTATGTGGTAAAAGGCACCTGGGTCTGGACAAACCACGTGAAGCAAAGTTCCCCCAGCAACTAACTCACATGAGACTTCAGTTTTAGAAAGCCACTGAAATGCCTCATTTGTTTATTACTGTATTCAGCCTACTTTCACAAATACACATACTACCAACATTTTACAACATTGAGGAGGAGTGCATAAAGATTAGAAAGTAAAAATAAAGTGGTTAATTTTTGCTGGTGTGGTAGTCTGTATAGAATATCCAAGAGAGCCGACAAAAGTATTAGAGAACTGGAAAGGTATTAGACACAACAGCAGAGTTCAGTTATATAGCTTGAAACAAAGTCAATAGTCAAAATTCAGTTATGTGACATCTATACTCAAGCAGCAAATTGTAAAATAATATTATAAGAAAGGTATTATTTATGACACCAATAAAATTATATGGTATTCAAGCATGAGTCTAATAAAAGATATAAAAGAAATGCTTTTACTGAGAAAAATTAGAAAAGATGACCCAAGTAATTTGAGCAATGTGCCATGAGTATAGTCAGAGTTCCCCAGAGAAACAGAATCAATAGGATATACATTAATATGTTATTATATACACACACTATATATATATTATAAGGAGTTGGCTCCACAGTTATGGAAGGGGCAAATCTCAGGATCTACAGAGTGAGTTGGCAAGCTGGAGACCTAGGGGAACTCCTAGTTGAGATCTAGTCCAATGGTTGCAAACTCAAAACCCAGGAAGAGCCAATGTTCAGTTCCAGTCTGAAGGCAGGAAAAAAAATTGCTGTCCCAGTTTGAAGGCAGTCAGGCAGGAAAGAATTCTTTATTACTCAGGAGAGAGTCAGACTTTTTGTTCTATTCAGGCCTTCAATTGATTGGATGAGGCTCACCCACACTGGGTAGGGAGCGGCAATCCACTTTAGTCCACCAATTTCAATGTTAATCTCATCCAAAAGCACCCTCACTGAGACACTCAGAATAAAGTTTGCCCAAATATCTGGGCAAAACGAATACCAAACCATGTTTATGGATAGGTACAAAAATGGCAATTCTTGCCAAATTGGCTAGAATTTAATACAATTCTTTCCAAAATTTCATTTTCCACACAATTTGATAAATCCTTTTTAAAATTCAAGTAGAAGAGTGAAGGGCCCAAAATAACCAAGATGAGCTTTAAAAAAGCATTTTCCCAGGTGGCACAGTGGTAACAAATCTGCCTACCAGCACAAGAAACACAAAGACATGGGTTCAATCCCTGGGTTGGGAAGATGCCCGGGACTAGGAAACGGCAACCCATTCCTGTATTCTTGCCTGGAGAATCCCATAGACAGAGGAGTCTGGCAGGCTACAGTCCATAGGGTTGCAAAGAGTTGGACATGTCAGAGCAACTGCACACACACACACACACACACACACACACACACACACACAAGCTTTAAAAAAGGAAAACAGTAGAAGAGAATTGCTCTTACATTTGTATTAGTTTTCTGTGGCTGCTATAATTACCACAAAATTCATGGCTTAACATAACATTTATTTTCTTACATTTCTACAGATGAGAATGAACCATTTATCACTGGGCTAAAATCAATGACATATTTTAATATTCATTCACATATTCATTATTAGAGGCTAAAATCAATGACATATTTTAATATTCATTCACATATTCATTATTAGAGGCTCTAGAGGAGTTACTTTCTCCCTCTCACTTTGATCTCAGTGGATAAAGGTTTTCCCCATTGAAGATTTGTGAATTAGATTGGGCCCAACATAATCCAGGATAATCTCCCCATATCGAAGCCCTTAATTTAATCGTATCTGTCAAGTTCCTTTTGTCATACAGGATAAAGGTTCCAGAGATTAAGATATGAACATCTTTGAGGAGCCATTTTTCTGCCTATCACAGCACTTATCAAATTTGGAATTACATTGTATGAGACAGTGTGGCATTGATATAAGTCTATAAGGATAAAGATGTAGAAAGAGAACCATGTATATTTTAGAAGCTTAGGCCTTTAACTTTTCACAGAAGCATTAGGCCTTCTATGAGAAAGGAGATTTGCAAATAATAAAGTAGAAGATAAGTTATCTAGTTCTTGGCACAGGAACATGCTAAAAACAGATTCCCATGTTATATTTTCTGCAGAAATAAAATTTTAAAATAATATAAAAGGAGAAACTAAATCTTTTAAAAGAAAACATTAGAGAATAATTAGTATCTTTATGGAATCTTTTAAAAGAAGCATTTCTTTAACAGGATTCAAAAAACAAAAACCATGAAAGACAAGATTGATAAATTAGAGCACTTTAAAATTAAAGCAGTTTTGTGAAAAAGACATCGTAAGTAAAGTGAAAAGACTGACACAGACAGAGATGTATTTTGCCACCTATATTTTAAAAACCAGTAAGAAGGAAAGAAGAGAAATGGGTAAAGGGTATGAACAGACACTTCACAGAAGAAGTGTAACCAGCTGATAATAATATAAATATAGTCCCCAAATCATTAGTAGTCAATGATATAAGAATATTCTAAAATAATTTTAAAAATAAAAACCGTAGTGAGATATAATTTCACAACCATTAAATTGACAAAAATTAATTAGTGGTATTATATCAAGGGTTAGTGATTATGTAGGGAAACATCAATTCTTATTTATTGCTGATGGTAGTATAAACTGTTAGAGCCATTTTAGAAAGCAATTTGATAATACCTGATATGTTTGAAGATAATCATTCCATAGCATCTAGCAATATGACTCCTAGATTTCTCCTCTAGGAAAACTCTTGTATATGCTTAGCGGTACATGTGCAAAAAATGTTCATTTCAATCTTGTTTGTAATAGTCAGAAACACATGTGCTACCAGGAGACACATCTTCCTGTTAACTCTCATACATGTGTGTATTAATAAAAAGGCTTGATTGAAAAAACAACCTGCCATCCTATTAAGCTGGGCCAGTCTAGCAATTTCTGAGAACTTGGACTGGTCCGTCAGGTGGGAATGGATTACATACACATAAAGGAATGCTATTAAATTGAATGAACTAAGGCTATATGTATCAATATGAATAAATCTTTAAAAATTTTTAATTAGAAAGCTGTAAAAGGATAAATACAGCATAATTACATGTATGAAAATTGTTACATGAAATGATAGTACATAGTAGTCAGGAACACCTACTCCTGTAGTAAAAGTATGAACATATGCAGAAAAATTATACAAAACAATTTTAGATGAGTTTTTACTTCTGAGAAGGGGTGAGGATAAGAGGATGAAGGGATGAGGATATATCTAGATAACATTTTATGATTATAAAAGAGTGAGGTTTCAAGCATGTGTTGAAAAATGTTAGCATCTGCTTAATCTTGATGGTGGAAAACAGAGGTCTATTGCATTATGTTCTGTACTTTACTACATGTTTTATATTTCATATGAAATGTCCCAAATTTTTATAAAGAAAAAAAAAACAGAGATGGCCAAAAGATGAGAAAATGACCAAGCAATAAAAAAAAGCAATTTCCTGAACTGAAAATCATTCATTACCTTTTCAATAAGCGTTTATTACAGATTTGCTATGTGCCGTATTTTTGTACTGGGAATTTGAATAGCATCCTGTTTTTTAAAGAAGACATGCTCTATTAATTATGCCAGTGTTACTTAATAGTGGAACACTATGCCTTTTGACTTCGACTTCAACCCAACTTTGTTTCCTATAATATAGACCAGTCCAAGTCTTTAGTGCCTGCTAGATTGTTCCTGTGTAATTGGATGGCTGCTGAATCTTTTAAGGACATACTGCTGCTCATTCACTCAGCTTCTTCCTCAACATTCGGTGAAAACTAAACCATCTGTTGTAATGAATATAAGGCTTCCTGCTCTCAATTCTATCTTCTGATTCCCCCAGTAAATGTTAGTTGTCACTTTCAATTTAGAAAAACATCATTATACTCTCCAATTCCTCCTTTAGAATTTTCCTGTGAGGATCTCAAAGCACTTCCTCCCATTCAGGGGAGTCATTGCAGTTTGTCCAAGGGACTCAGTAGTGGTATTAGCCGCACTTGATATTCTAGACAAAAAAGAGATTTTAGCGAGCTCCAAGATTTTGTACACACCAATTTGGAAGTTAGTACCAGTCAAGAAGTATGAGTTGCTACTCTTAAACTAAAATGTCAGCATGGGGCAGTGCTCTGTAGAAAAATTTCAGAAAAATGTTCACAGCATTAGAATCTAACCTGATGGACCCTGCGTCAGCTGTAGCTGACAGGTTCTCAGCACTTTTTCCCTTATAGGCTGTGGGTGGTCTCCCAGTTACAGACCCTGGTAAAGCTGGCTAGTGAATCGGATGGGATCTGTGAAGGAAAAAAGTAGTTGGGGAGGAGAGGGCTATGGAAGGTGAACTACGGTAGGAAAACTTTTTCCCAATGAAACTAGACATTAGAGTGGAAAATGTAGACTTCAGAAGGGAAAGTGTAAAATGAGCAATAGTTATGGCAATGTTACTTGGAACTGTAATAGAAAAGGCAGAAATCTTCTTTGGGGCATGGGAAACGGGAAATTTCACCTTAGTAACCAAAAAGCAAAGAGTTTTAAATATGAGTTAATCAGTTTCCCCAGTATACTTCTTTCCTTTCCTTCCATGCTTTCTTCTCCTCTCCTTTTCTTTCTTCTTTTTTTTAGAAGCCTCTCCAATATCCATTAAAGATGGTCCAGGGGTTGTTGTTTAGAGACAGCTCAGCAGTCTGACCTTCTCAGATCCTGAACCATGAGATACTCTCATTGATTATTTTCTGAGGCTCCGGGTAACACAATTAATTTCACTCAATTAGGATATTTAAGTTTTCATTTTCCACTCTGTTGAAAGAGAAGAATCAAGTTCTTGGCCATCTGATATATTCTTGGATCTTGAGCACTGAATGCAACTCATTGTGTGTGTGTGTGTGTGTGTGTGTGTGTGTGTGTGTGTTACTGAGGTATAATTGACTTAGCATTATGTTCAGGTATACCACATAAGGACTTTCTGTATATTGCAAAATGATCCTAGTAAGTCTAATTGACATCTACCACTGTACATAGTTAAATTTTTTTTCCTTATAATGAGAAACTTTTAAGATGCAACCCACTTTTTAAGAAATATAACCTTTATATCATGTTTAGTTGTTAGCTTGGCAGAAATTATTAATAATAAGAATATATTAAAGGAAAAAACAATTAGTGGTTTCACTGTAGAAGCACAAACTTCTGATTTGTTAAAAAAAAAAAAAAAAACTTCTTATTCTGAATGACCAAAAACACCACTCTTCTTGTTTGAAGAATACATATTAATCTGGCTTGGGCTCTGAATATGGCCACTCAAAAGAAACGTATGAGGTTCTGGCTTGTCCTTTTTATTGACAGATGCAGATCTCAACTATATCAGGCCTATATCTTAAGTCTCTTTGTTAGGGACCAGCAATAAATTACCTGAGGTCAAGTTCTGTTTATACAGTGGACTGTTCTGAGAGAATTACCTTCTTGACTTAATAGCTTCCTTTCGGGTGACATTTTTCCCTGAAAGAAGACAAATTGTCTAAGGTCAGCCTGCAGATCAGCTCCAAGTGTAGGAGGAAATTGTAGTGGATCAGCCAAATTGCACCATCTCTACCCGCCAGCATTAGGCAGCACGCCGCCAGTCAGAGGCCTGCCCTGAGGGACTCCAGCCGCAGCAGCCTGGGGCTGCTCTTGGAAGAGCAGAATTTTCAAATATTTCTCTTTAGGCCGTTCTTGAATTTTACCCCCCCACCACCACCCTTACCCCCAAACCTTCGATTTCCCTCCTTCTCTTATCAACAATGAAATGGTTTAAAGCTGAGTTGCTTCAAAAGGTCTTTCTCCATCTACTGTCTCTTCATCTAATTAGGGAAGAAGAATGGAAACTGAGGGTGAATCTGAGACTCAACTTGAGCTTGAATTTGCTTGGTTTCAGCCGCTGGAGTGATGGAGTGAACTCCAAACTGTCGTTTTAGTAAAATGGAAACTTTAGGAGTTAGAAGTAGACCCAAAGCAATGAGTAGGTTTCAGGGCATTAAAAACAGAGCAGTTTGTTCTTAAAGATGGTTGTCTTCTACATGAAGAAATTCAAAAGGATAATTTTTTTTATTATATATTCACCTTCAAAGGAGCTGGTGACTTTAGCAACTGAGTGGGCATTTTACCCCTCCTTTAAAGGAAAAACACAGAGAAAGGGAGAAAAATAGAAATACAAGTCTCTTTTTAATTAAGCATTTTATCCTTTGAAGTTATTCTGATTTTTTTCACATTGATGATGTAATTTATGTAAATAATCATCTATCTATGAAAGGAGTGTGTCTGTCAAAAGCTGAAATAAAAAACATCCGTCATTTTGAAGTGATTAACATTCTCCAGATGTTTAAATCATCAGATTTCAGGAGTTTCTCTTTGTTGTGATAATGATATAGTATCCAGAACAAGAATGTTTACTTTTTTGTATGGGTCAAACGCAGATTTTTCACAATCCTATTAAGGCATGCAGTTCATTGTAATTGTATGTGCAGATGAAAGCATATCCAGTTATTATTATTCCCCTTAATTGTAAACTGCTGCTGGTAATTTTACTGTAAAGCTCAAACAAAAGGAGTGTACTTGAAAGGACCACCACTGCCCACTTATGTAATCAATTTATATATGTCAAGTTTGTACTGGGATGGTTATCCCCTTCTGTTACCAGACATGTGACATGCTACCACCCTGTAGCTCGGGGCCATGCACGCATGCCACTGTCTCCCTTTGCAGGCTGCTTGGAAATACAGTACATGTCGGTGATAATGTTAAACGACAGTTCCAAACTATTTCCCTTAGGCCTGTTTGACCCTTGGGTTCAGGGTAAAACAGGAAAGGTTCCGCTTGCCTTCAAGGACTGAGCATCCTCACCACTGGCAGATTTAACTTGGAGGCTTGGAGAAGCTCCCTGGAGGCCCAATTACCCTTGTTAGAGGACCTATTGAAACATTAATGACATGTAGGCACTTCATTCATAAAGTTGGGCTCAACTCATGTCGAGCATTACCCCCCACACCCTTGCCGGCTTCAGATCTGAAATGCTTGTAGGGATTTATTAAAACCGCTTGACTAGAGCACAAACTGACTACACGCTTATTATGTGCTACCTAAATGCAGACAAGCCTGAGAGGGGGGTCTCAGATCCCCATGTGCCCAGCTCAGTTTTGTAGAACTGCACTAATGAAGAACAAGAGATTCAGAATAATTTCTCAAAAGCTGTACATGAGTAATAAAGTTTCCGGCCTTTTTTGCCTCTTGGAGCCTTATACATAAGTTCTGGAATTTAATGTGATTTTATTCCATCAATGGTCACACAGTTCTGTGCTGAACGTCACAGAGATCTCTTGGCATCAACAGAGGGAGGAAATGTCTTCCTTTACTGTTCTTACAAGAAATCAAAGCATTACAAGGGTTAGATGATGATGATTCAGACATAGAATACCTTCCTTCTTATTGGACTGAAGCCTTGGTAATAGACTAATAATTAATAGTTACCATCTGCTATCCCTTGTGCCTAACCTTCAAATCAGTCTTCATTTGTATTTGAACACACACATTCCTTTTAATCATTCTGTGGCCATTTAAGTACTCTGATAAGCCATGGGTTCCTAAAATGTTTCCAAATCATCCCCATCTGACATAGACCCTTGAATTAGAACTTTATTAAAGAGGAAGTATGTATAATAAGCAACCAAGAGCTGTAGCATTGGGCTGGGAATTGGTAACTTGGGCTCGTTTCCTTGTTATGTTCAAGCATCAGAGCAAGTACTGGAGCCAGTTTATTAGCGTTTTTGCCCTTACCTTTTCTAAAGAATTTGATAGCCTCTTTTGTCACATGAAGATAAGTGTTTTTCAGCTCTTCTCCCTATATACCCCTCATCTTTCCTTCATTTAGAAGAATTGTTCTTTCTCTAAATTAGAGAAAAAGATGTGCCTCCAAATTTTTATACAAGATTCAATTCTGCTTGTTGTGAACAGCCAAAGGGTCCAGATTTTCCTGGGTAGAAGAAAAAATGTGAAGAGAAATCTGGGGAAATCACAAAGCATTTTATATTCATCACCATCATCATTAAGTCAACATCGGTAGACTTAGTATTGATAGAGAACATTTTCTCTCTTCAAATCAAATTTAAATGAGAATATTATTTATTAGAAATTTAAACCCGGATCCAGATAGTATAAATGACTTACCTGAGGCCCTGTAATTATTCATTCATCTACTCAGCAGCTACAGTTGCTGGTCACTGACCTTGATGCTTGTAACAGAGCAGGAATAAGATCCTCTGTCCTGAAAAATGAACAGAGCCAGGACCAGAAAATTCGGAGCAGGAAAAACCACTCCTGCTTCCACTTTTTGCATTTCTTTCTGGCACAGCTTAAACAGGATTTTATGTTGTGTTCTGGTTCTATTGTGACAATTAATCCCACGGTATAGATGATAGCCATACTTCTCCAGGCTATCCAGGGTAGGTGATAGACATATAGAAGAAAGAATACACAATTTATTTTTTGAAAGTGTTATCCTGCCACATAATGATAATTATTTTGCCTGAGATCCACAATTAATGTCTTTGCTGACACTAAAACCAAATTTGGTCATTGCCAGAACAGCTTTCTTTTAATAAGTCAAAATTTCCTAACCCAAGTTTAGGATCATTGGGAATTTTGTGACAAATTTCGGAATAGCTCTACAAAGACTAATGACAAACTTTTCTCACCAACAAACTAGTATCAGGGACCAACGGATACTAAGGAGCTTCGAAGTTCATGAACATGTGAAGTTAGACAAACAATGGGGAAATTATCAACAAGATGCTCTCAAGACTGGTCAGTCCTTCTTGATCTTAAGAAGAAAGGTAGAGAGAGACTGAGACAAACTTGTTCATTGTTATATTTACATGTATTAAACACATTTCTTACCCAAACCTGTGGCTATTCACTTCTTTGGTTTTTGAGGCTTTTAAATTAATGTACTTGACATCTTAGGCAAATCTTTCCTGTTTCATTTCCTTGATACAAAAAAATGGCATGTTCAGTTTTAGCCTAAGTATTTTTAAAACTCCAGCATAAGTGGCTACAGCCTGTTGACAGAATGTTTTTGGTGATTTGTTATGCAAATGAATCTAACAAAATCCTCTCTCAATCTTACTCCTTCCCTTCCTCATCTTCCTCTCCTTTCTCCTTTTTCTTCCCCACCATTTGGCTTCCTTGATGTATTGATATATCGCTCACAAGACCCACTGCCTCTTCCTTCTATATTGGACCTAATTTTTCTGTTTTCATATCTAAGCCCTAGCATACGCTTCTTAGCTCATAACTTTAAATTCACTTTTTCATCCTCTGCATCACTGTCACATTAATCTTCCAGATATTCCATTTTCATATTAGTGAATATCCACTAGCTGTTATAAAATCCAAACTCTTTTGCTTGATCTTTACAAAGTTTTCTGTTGCCTTACCCTCTCAGAACTCATTTCTAAGGAAGTATTATGTAACACCTTACTGTTTACAATGCATTTTACAGCTACTAACCCTGAGAGCCTCATAAAAATGTAAATTAAGCTTAGAGAAATTACGTGGGAGTGGGAAGTTGCCTTAGGCCAGAGCATAGACTCTCTTTACGCCATTTTCTTGGAGTCCTAGAAAAAGTCCTAGGAAATCAGTCCTGAATATTCATTGAAAGGACTGATGCTGAAGCTGAAACTCCAATACTTTGGTCACCTGATGCGAAGAACTGACTCTTTGGAAAAGACCCTGATGCTGGGAAAGATTGAAGGCAGGAGGAGAAGGGGACAACAGAGGATGAGATGGTTGGATGGCCTCACTGATGCGATGGACAGGAGTTTGAGCAAGCTCCAGGAGTTGGTGACAGCGAAGCCTGGCGTGCTGCAGTCCTTGGGATTGCAAAGAGTCAGACACGACTGAGCAACTGAACTGAACTGAACTTCGTAGGAGGACTTCCCCAGGGAGTCAAGTCAAGATCTTGAGCAAGGTGGGGAGGGCATTTCTGTGAGTGGGTAGCCAAACATGAGGTACAGAGCACCAGTGGTGTAAAGAGGGTCAGGGTAGGGGTGGGCAGCACTGGGGATTCAGAGCCTTATTGGGACAGGATATTGGTGTATACAAGGCATTAGTCATACCAATAAATTTATTAGAATGAAGGGAGCAAAGTTTCTCAATGTCAGGAGAGGGATTTGCAAATACAAAAAGGAAAAAAAACTATAAAGAACCCTGTGATATTTGATTGGAATTGAAGACATTCATGTGGACTCATAGATTTCAGTCACTATAGATAGATATACTAGTAAATATAGATGTAAATATGCATTTAAATACATACATTCCCCAGCTCTGTACACTGAGATTACCTGAGAACAGAGACACCATTAACAATGAGCACATCTAGCTCTGAGATTGTAGCTTTTAAATATCATTCTCCACCAAAAGGAACCAAGTCTCCTTAAAAAAAAAAAAAAAAAATGACTGATTCCAGGAGTGGAGCGCAGGAAGTAAAAGATGTGCCAGAGCATCTAGTGACAGAAAGCAAAGAAATGGCAGGAAGCAACACATGATGAGGACGTGCCCTGAAAAAGAAGAAAGGAAGGAAGGAAGGGAGAGAGAGGGAGGGAGGAAATAAAGGAAGAAGGAAGGACACAAAAATGAGATTAAATAAGCGCCCCATGTTCAGATAGGAGACAAACTAAGCATGAGAATAAATAGTATTATTAATGAATTAAAATGGGAATCTATGAGTCCTTAATTATATAAATTTAAAAATTGGAGGTTGATGCAGAACAGGATATTTACATAGTCCCCAAATATCTCCCTACAAAAATACCTCCTAATTACAAGTGAGAAAAGCGTAACTTCACAGTGGAGAAACCTGGGAGACACAGCTTTAATAAAGTGATCAAAGTGAACAACTATCATGCTGACAAATCAAAATCATGAGTTACACTATAGGATGCAATAAGGGGAACACATCACTTTTCGACATTCCTGGCACAGATGCTTAACTAGAGTCTAATCATGAGAGCATACCAAATGCCAGTTTTGAGAGAAACTCTACAAAATTACTGGCTTATAAACTTCAAAAATGTCAAGGTCATGAAAGTCAGGGAAAGACTGAGCAACTGTTCCAGGACAAAGGAGACTAAAGGGACATGAGAACAACCTGTGATTCTGAACTAGGTTTGTTTTGTGGACATTTAGTGGAAATTGAATGGGATTGAGGATTAGATGGTAGTAATGTATCGATGTTACTTTTGTGAATTTAATATGTTATTGTGACTATATATAAGAACGTCCTCACTTCTAAGAAATACACCCTAAAGTTTTCAGGGATGTTGGAGCAACAGGTTGACAAGTGATTCTCAAATGGTTCAGGAAATAAAATTTCTTTGTAGAGTACTTACAACTTTTCTGTAAATTTGAGGCCATTTCAAAAGTTAAAAGGTTTTAAGTTAAAAGAACAAAGTCACTTGTGAGTTCCCTGTCTAGAGATAAATAGCTATTGATAACCTTGGTTTATAGCTTTTCACCTTTTTTTCTGTATAGATATTATTTTAGTGACCTCAATTATACCATTCTTAATACTTCATAGTTTTCTTTTTTCACTTAGCAATAATCATGAAAATTTTCTTATTTCATTTAATGCTCTTACTACTAAATGATGTAAACTGTATGCTAGTGTTTCACCTTTTGGATTATAACAATTTATTTAATCAATTTATTATTATAGAACATTTACATGTTTTTCAGTTCACCTCTGGTTGTTTCCTAATGGAAATCTATAAAAATAAAACTACTGAGTTGAAGAATATGGATAATTTTAAGGTTTATGATACATAATGAAAATTATCTTCCAGGGAAATTCAACCAAGTTACATGACCATTATCAAATAATCGTTGGAATAATCTATTTTTCCGCAAGCCTAACAGTGATAGGTATTTTCTTTTAAAAAAGAATCAAAATAAAGTATCTTGGTTCTCATTTTGATTTTAAATAACTTATACATTTTATATATATAGATATGTTCACCATTTATATTTCTTCTTTTAAACTTTTCCTTTTCTATTTCTATTTTCTGTGACACTACTCTTCTCGACTGAATATATTTATATATTATCTTCGTACAGAATGTAATTAACCTCTTTTTCTTTCATTTGTCCTGTAGGTACCTTGCTTTACATTTATATTGACATTGTTTCTGTTTTCACTATTATTAGAAAACAGAAAACTTTTCAATTGTGATTTGTCTTTTTCTGTGTGTTGCCAAACATATTTATTTTATTTAGAAGTATTTAAATGTATTTTTATTTAGTCAGGTTTAGGAAAGCATTTACCACCTTTAGACCATCTATTTATATGTATTATGTTTTAAAAGTTATTTAGTCTGAAATTCTCATGTGTTGTAGGGATGTAACTCCCCATGTGTGAGTGCTAAGTCATGTCAGTCATGTCCAACTCTTTGCAACCCTATAGACTGTAGCCTGCCAGCCTTCTCTGTTCATGGAATTCTCCAGGCAAGAACACTGGAGTGGGTTGCCATGCCCTCCTGTAGGATAGCTCCCCCAAGCCCCCCCCCCCAAAAAAAAATCCCAGCAATTGTGAAGGTCCATTGTTAGTCTCAGAAGACAACAAAACTACAAACAATGAGTTATGCTCACTTTGGGCAGCTCCTCATCTCTGAGGCTTTCTTTAAGCCTAGGATAACCCTTGTTTATAGGCCCAGTTTCTTGGAGCTAGAAGAGGAGCAGTTGTCAAGCTCTAGATATAGAGTGTGCCTATACAGTCTAGGGGCCCAGTAGGATGCAATGAGGCTTTTCCACATGATGGTCCTTGTAGTTCTCTGTTTGTAGCTTCTGTCTTGAAAAAATAAAAAGTTACGCTTTTTACACTATAGCAGAACAAATACAATTGCAACATTTACATTATAAAAAGAAAACATCTATTCAATAAAATACCTGTAGCACTAAGAAGCAAAGGTTTCTAGGTGTATCTACAGTATATTGAAAAATCAGTGATTTGTTTCACAATAACTTACATGTGAATGAGATTTAGAGAAGTCCCAATTTCTGAAACAACTTTAGACAATAATTATGATTAACCCATTTTGAATCTAGATTGCACCTTATTTTCTTTCTTAAACTTAGTTTTTATTTTTATTAAAATATGTCCATAGACTGAAGTGTTAGTGTTAGTCACTCAGTCGTGTCTTACTCTTTGTGGCCCCATGGACTGCAACCCACCAGGTTCCCCTGTCCGTGGAATTCTCCAGGCAAGAACACTGGAGTGGGTTGCCACTTCCTTCTCCAATAGACTGAAGAGTCAAGCACTAATACTAAAAGTAAAAAGTGTAGCATTCTTTTTGGCAAACATTTCTGTTTCTCTCCACTTATGAGTATATGATAAGATTGTAGGGCTTTGGTTTCCTTATACTTGCATGTAGCCAATGGGTTGTAGCAGAAATGGGGTGTGTCACTTCCAGGCTGCAGCATTTAATTACTAAGGTGAAACTCTCCAAAAATTTTTTTCACTCTGATACAGTGACAGTCAACATTCAAGCTGGCAGCTCCTCTATCACCCTGGGTCTATGAGAATACAATGAACAGAATTTTACTGTCAGCAGTGGACATTTAATGTAAGCAAGAAATATTTGTGGTTAAAGTCACTGAAATTTTGAGATTTCTTGTTTTTGCAGCATAACCTAGTCTATTCTGATTGATATAATGATAGCAATATACTATTTAAAAATTGCATTGTATATCATAACTGTCTATATTTATATTCTTTCATTTTATTTTATTATTATGATAGTTTATATTATTTATTCATATTTACTAGCTTTCATTGTTAGAACTACCATAATAGCAAACATATAGCTCTTATTATATGCTAGGCACTATTCTAGTGCTTTATATATATTAACTCATTTAATATTCATAATTATTCATTGAGTACCATTATTATCTCTGTTTCATACATGACAAAACTGAGGAAGAAGATTATGTAACTTGTTCAAAAGGGTGGCAGGACTGAATTTTGAGTCCAGGCAATTGTTCCCAGAGTCCAACCTCTCAACCACTGAGGCAGTTCTGTAAATCTTCATTCGTTTTCTATTGTGGAATGAATTACCAAAACTTAGTGGCTTTAGTTTTAAAACAACACATATTTATTATCTCACAGTACCTGTTGATCAGTTATCCGTGCTTGACTTAGCTTCATTCTCTGCCTCAGGATCTCTGTAGGTTGCAGTAAAGACTATTGGTATGGAGGCTTGACTGAGGAATAATTCACTTCTAAGTTCTCTCAGGTTTGTTGGAAGAATTTCTTAGCAGCTATATGATGGGGAATCTGGCTTTTTTCTGGTTGTATTCTGGTGGCCGCCCTCGGGTTCAAGAGGCCACCTGCAGTTCCTTGTTGTGTTTAAGGCCAGGAGGAGAGTATCCCTAGTGCATACTAGCAAGATGACCATAGGGTCACAAAGAGCTGGACGTGACTGAAGTGACTGAGCACACACACACACATATATTATACATGTAAGCTTCATTTTGCCAGTCTCTCTTTACACATGTATATGCATATGATAAAGTAACCATAGGAATGGCATCTTGCTACCTTTACCATATTACCTATCTACTTATGGAAGTGTCAGCCCATCCCCTTTGCCATATTCTCTTAATTAGAAGCAAGTCAACATTTTACCTACACTCAAAGGGAAAGGATCTTATAAGGTGTAAACCTAGTTAATTTGGGATCTGTCTCTACAGGTAACATGAGAAAATGGAAGTGTAAGAACAAATAGAAAATATGCATTATATTTTCCAAGTATTACATTTACAGAATTCTATAAAAAGGGACAAGGCATTTAAAGAATAAAAAGGACCCTTGGATTCAAAAAATATGATTGATAGATAGGTGATGAATAGGTAAATAGATAATGGATAGATAGACAGGTAGATAGACAGGTAGAGAGATAGATTAGTATATTATTACAAAATATCCAAACAAGAGATCAGACTCATTTGAACCAGGATAGTGAATGGCAGAGAGAGATCTCCCACAGTTCAGAATGCTGGAGGCATTGCTGTAGAGCATAAAGAGATCTCAAGAATCTCATCAGGGCCTAACTGCTACTGATGGGAAAAAAAATCTCAATCTTATCCTCAAAATACTTAAAACCAGTCATGAATTGAATTAAACTAATGCTGTAAAAAGACCACAGACGTAGCCTGGCAGGAAAACAGATGTGTGCTCTCTTCTGGAGGTAAATATTATTTATTTTATTTCATTTAAAAATATCTAGAATACAATAAAATATTACAAAATACACACAGAAGCAAGCAAGTGTGCTGGAGAGGAAGCAGTCAATAGAAACAGACTCAGAGATGACCTAGTTGTTAGACTTATCAGACTACAACTTTAAATAACAGTAATGCAAAGTATGAAAGGATCTAATAAAAAAGGTTAAAAACCTGTATGAAGAGATGATAAATTTAAGCACAGACATGGAAACTATATAAAATAGATTCAGACTTTATAAGATAGAGAAACAAATCTGAGTACTAAGTGTGTTAGTTCTTGGCACTTAGATCCACAACTAGACAATCTCCATGGAGAGAGGGCTATAAATTAAAAAGGTGGGGGAGGAAAAGGAAGAGGGGGAGGGATAGTGATGGTTGGTATACACTTTGTTACCTAATAGAAGCGGCACTGAAGGTCAATAAATGTGCTAACACTCTATGGGAACAGTAGAACAGCAAATATCTCAAGATCATTCAGTTTATTCATAAATACACATCTTCTGAGAACTCTCAGGAACAGGGACTGAGAACTTTCTAGAGTCTGAGGTCTTACAGAGCATGTGGGAGCCAAAATCAACGAAGCCTGCATGACTACTGTTCGTGTTACTCCACCTATAAAATAAGCTACTGAGGCCTGCTTGAACTTGGGTTTTGATAAATGATAACATCTATTTCCCTTCTTCTGGAATTTTAATGATGGGGAGAAGTGGATTATTTCCTTCTTGTATAGAAAGTTGCTCAGTTGACATAATGCATTCATGTAAGAGATCAAAGAATATTCATCTTGTTTTAGAATAAATCTTACTGATCCAAACAACAGATGCTATTCTACTAAAAGTTCTATTTGTTCTCAGGAGAAATCAATGTAGTCTTTCTCTTCTCTTCCCTTCCCTTTCCTTCTCTTCTCTCCAGGCAGTTTATTGTGTGAGACTATGTCTTTTCTATTTTTATTTTATAAAAGCTGCTAGGAAACACTGTAGTTACCTAGCATTTATTAGACAGTTTCTTGTTCTCAACTCACTTGTTTTTATTTCCAGTGAAGCTTGACTATACTTAATATACCTTTCTATTTTAATTAATTGCTTATTAGCACTGCATAATCAACTAGGTAGAGTTCAACATCCTTCAGTTCAGGTTTCAGTGTATTAATTTGAACAAATATACCACTTTGTCAAAAATGGATTTTTAAGACTCGGAAATAGTCTGAATCTCAATGGAAAGCCATTTTTAAAAAGTCATTTTTTTAAAAAAAGAAATCCAGGTGACACATAGTACTATGTAGAGTATAAAAATAATAACAAGGATGACTTCTTCTTACTTGTGTGCAACTGAATTTGACAGAAATGTTTAGAACATATAACAATTGTCATTTTTAACACAGTTTTTGTGACAACATTTACATCTATAAGATAAAATGTAACAATGGTAGTTACTGAATTCTTAGTTATATTCAGAGTTTTGGTTAAAAAACACTCTGGAGTTTACTATAAAGTCAAATAAGAGTACTTCTCAACATTTTATGCAACTGTATATGCTTTTTGTGTGTGTACTGGTGGCTAAATCCAGGATAGTACAAAGGTGGGAAAGAAGTGAGAGGCACCCAGGGCAACCAGACTTCACTATGGATGTAATATGTTAATGATACACAGCAAATGCCAAGTGAAAATCTGAACTTGCAAAATAAACCTATCACCAGTTGATTACTTAATTTCTAAAAGATCCGTTGTTGAGTCAGTGAAAGTAGCTCAGTCGTGTCTGACTCTTTGAGACCTCATGGACTGTAGCCCACCAGGCTCCTCTGTCCATGGAATTCTTCAGGCAAGAATAGTGGAGTGAGTTGCAATTTCCTTTTCCAGAGGATCTTCCCCACCCAGGGATCAAACATGGGTCTCCTGCATTTTAGGCAGATTCTTTCCCATCTAAGCCACCAGGGAAGCCCAAATACAGGAAGTGAGTGAGGTGCACTTCTAAATTGTAGGCCCTGGAAAGTATTGAGTTGTTTGCTACTTTTCCCGCTAAGAGCAAGGTACATGCACCTGCGCTACTCTGAGCTGTGTGTTAATCGCTCACTTGTGTCCACCTCTTTGCAACCCCGTGGGCTGTAGCCTCTGTCCGTGGAATTCTCCAGGCAAGAATACTAGAGTGGGTTGCCATTCCCTTTTCCAGGGGATTTTCCCAACCAAGGGATAAAACCTGGGTCTCCCACATTGCAGGCAATTTTTTTTTTTTTTTTTTACTGTCTGAGCCATCAGGGAAGTCCTACTCTGAGCTGATCTGTGGGGTATTATAAACAAGCTCTAGGTCTAACTCCCGAGAAGGCAATGGCACCCCACTCCAGTACTCTTGCCTGGAAAATCCCATGTACGCAGGAGCCTGGTAGGCTACAGTCCATAGAGTCACTAAGAGTCGGACATGACTGAGCGACTTCACTTTCACTTTTCACTTTCATGCACTGGAGAAGGAAATGGCAACCCACTCCAGTATTTTTGCCTGGAGAATCCCAGGGATGGCGAAGCCTGGTGGGCTGCCGTCTATGGGGTCTCACAGAGTTGGACACGACTGAAGCGACTTAGCAGCAGCAGCAGCAGGTCTAACTCACAAGTAGGTTTCTTTCTTTCTTTTTTCTCCCCACAAGGAGTTTCTAAACAGATGCATTGTTTGCTAACAGTTTATCCACATCTCTACCAAATTTGCCTGAACAACTTGGCATTCAACAGTGGTTGTAAAGTTGATGCTGCTACTAATCACTTATGTAGGTGTACCTGAGAAGAAGGCATTTCAAAAATAAGGTAATGGCATGGGCCTGGGAGGGCAAAGCTCAACATCTCCTGACTGAAAATAATCCTCTTGTACCCTGATTTTTCTTCAGTCATTTGTTGTTACTCAGAGGTAGAAGCACAAAGAGTAGAGGTTGTGGCATCAGGTTCATTTATATGTGAACTTTCTTCATGAACACTTCTGACCTGGGCAAGGCTGAATTTTGCATTTCTGCTACTCCAGTTAAGAAAAGATTCAAATGACCCACACAAAGTTAGCAATAAAGAGTTTTTTAAAAACGCAAAAATACTTATTCTTCTAGTGAAAGCTTTTATATTATTTTAAAGGAAATGGATTAGTAAAACTATTTCTTCTTTTCTTTTTTCACTGACCCAAGTATAATTATTGATTTTATGTTTAACCTTTTACTTCTCTTTCTCTCTGACACTTTAAACAATTACATTTCAGAGCTGATGGAATATTGTGCTCCATTAAGAGTTCAAAAGAGATTTGGTCAAAATTAAAAACTTTTGTGCTTCAAAGACACTATCAGGAAAGTGAAAAGTCAACCCACAGATTGGGAGAAAATATTCATATATCATATATCCAATAAGGGACTTGCATCAAGAGTATATTAAGAAGTCATACAAGTCAATAATTAGAAAACAGCTCAATTTTTTTAAATGGGCAAAGGGTTTGAGTAGACATTTCTCCACAGAAATATACAAATAGCTGATATGCAAAAGAAACGATTGTCACCATCATTAGTCATTGGGGACATAAAAGGCAAAACTACAATGAGATCCCTTTTTCACCCACTGGAATTACTATAATAAAAAAAAAAGGTCAGTAACGTGTGTTGGCAAAAATTAGAATTCATACATTGCTGATGGAAAATGGAAGATGATGAAGCCATTTTGCATAACAGTTTGGTAGTTTATTACGTTAATCATAGATTTACCATATGATTCGGCAGTTCTTGCCTGGAGAATTCCATGGACAGAGGAGCCTGGTGGGATACAGTCCATGTGGTTACAAGAGTCAGACATGACTGAGTGACTCAGTTCACTTCAGTTCATTTCAGTTCAGTTGCTCAGTCGTGTCCGACACTTTGCGACCCCATGGACTGGAGGACGCCAGTCTTCCCTGTCCATCACAAACTCCCGGAGCTTATTCAAACTCATGTCCATCAAGTCAGTGATGCCATCCAACCATCTCATTCTCTGTCATCCCCTTCTCCTCCCACCTTCAATCTTTCCCAGCATCAGGGTCTTTTCCAATCAATCAGTTCTTTGCATCAGGTGGCCAAAGTATTGGAGTTTCAACTTCAGCATCAGTCCTTCCAATGAACATTCAAGATTTATTTCCTTTAGGATGGACTGGTTGGATGTCCTTGCAGTCCAAGGGACTCTCAAGAGCCTTCTCCAACACCACGGTTCAAAACCATCACTTCTTTGGTGCTCAGCTTTCTTTATGGTCCAGCTCTCCCATCGATACATGACTAGGAAAAACCATAGCCTTGACTAGATGGACCTTTGTTGGTCATGTCTCTGCTTTTTAATATGCTGTCTAGGTTTGTCATAGCTTTTATTCTAAGGAGCAAGTGTCTTTTAATTTCATGGCTGCAGACACCATCTGCAGTGATTTTGAAACCCAAGAAAATAAAGTCTGTCACTGTTTCCTTTGTTTCCCCATCTATTTGCCATGAAGTGATGGGACCAGGTGCATGATCTTAGCTTTTTAATTCTACTTCTATGTATCTTCCCTTGTGGCTCAGCTGATAAAGAACCTGCCCATGATGCAGGAGACCTGGGTTCGATTCCTGGGTTGGGAAGATCCCCTGGAGAAGGGAAAGGCTACCCACTCCAGTTTTCTGGCCTGGAGAAATCCATGGAGTGTATAATTGATGAGGTCGCAGAGAGTCAGACACAACTGAGCGACTTTACCTTTCACTCTCCTATGTATCTAGCCATACAACTTGAAAATATATATCCATACACAGATTTGTATACAAATGTTCGTAACCAGTGCCAATAAAAAATATCCAAAAAGTCTAAACCAGAATGGCTGTCTTTGAATGAATGAGTAGACACGATACAGTGTATCTATATAATAGTATGGTGTTCATCAATAAAAGGGGACAGCATGCTACAGCATGGGTGAACTGCCAAATCTCAGAAACAGCTCAGTGAAAAAGCCTAACATAAAAGAACATGTATTATTCCATTTAAATGAAATGTTCACAAAAAGGCAAACATAGGGACAGAAAAGTAGATAACTGGTCGCATTAGGCTGGGAGTAGCAATGAGAGTGATTGTCAGTGGGTACGTTTCTTTTCAGGATTGTGGAAATATTCTAAAATTAGATGGTAATGATAGGTGTACAACTATAAATATACTAAAATTCATTTAATTGAATATTAAAATGTGTAAGTTTTATGACTGATAAATTATATGTCAATAGAACTGGAGGAAAAAAAAGATTTCTTATGAGTTCTGACCCAAATCCTAAGGAGACTAGTACTTACCAGATGGTATTCTTAATTTTGGGAGCCTCACTTTATATTACAGGTTTGTTATGATCCTGACTAAGTGTATTTAGAAAGATAAAAGTATGCTATTTATTTCATGGAAGTTTTCTGGGCATTTTGGTTTGGAGAAACAGGAGCAGAACTAGTTTGTTCACATGCATTATTATTTGCCTATGATTGACAAGATCCAGGAAGTTGCCCATGATAATCAGCTAATTCTAACTTTGAAACTCCAGTTTCTTCTAGGGAGTCTCTAATGAGTTCCAAGCAATGAGATGTGCTGAACTTTTTAACTCCTAGCAAAAATAATCCTTCACTGTCAACAGCATGAATAGACTGTGTTAAATTAGAAGAGGTATTAAATAATTTTTAAACCTGACAATAGGACTCCACTTTTAAGAGCTGTTAATACCTTCTTCCTATAGACCTTAAGTCTGGTGAAAAAGTTATGAAATGCTCCCCCTTGCCCCAAAGCAAAGAAAAAAGCCCTTGTTTCTATATCATTTCCCCAGAGAACAAAGAATATGCTAGTACACAAGCCACACATGCCTTCAGATGCCTTAGTATCAGCATTGTACCCCATACCTATTTCCCCCATCCCCCCACTCCCAGTGGGATAAATAAAGAAATGGAAAATGTGCTCTAACAAGTTTCAAGTCTCTGTCCAGACTTATTTATTAGGTGTAGAATGCCAAGTTCCAACATTGTTGTTATTTCGAGTGAAAAGTTCTCTCTGAAAATGTAAAATAGGCACATTAAGAAGCCAAATGTACACGAGTTACCTGCTCCCATCCCCCACTCTTTTTTTTTTAAAGGAGATATTCTGCATGATGGAGGCTAAAAGGTGGCAGCTGTGCCAAAGTAGTGGACCCTAAATCACCAAGCAAAAATGAGAGAGGGGAGGCTCTGATTGCTCACAGTACAGGAGTGAATACGCACTCTCAACCACAAATCAAGCAAGCTAAAAAAAAAAAAAAAAAAAGGGCCCAATCAAGGCAGTAATGGCCTCCACTTCACAATCAGACAAGTGCTTCTTACTTGAAAAATCCTACCATTTATAGCTGATTGCTAACCCTGGCCTCATTTCTAATCTAAAGGGCGAGTAATAATTTGGAAAAGGAATTATAACAACTTCCCAACAATTTAGCAAATTGTTATTATTTCAGGGGGAGGGGAGGAGGATGGAAAGGAGTTGCTTTTGTAATGTGTTTCTCTTGTGGGCTACCATTTACATGACATCAAATCCCATTGCTGCCATGCTAGAATAGCAACTAATATATATTGGAAATATTTTTTTAATGGTGATATCTTATGCCATGTCACATGTTTCAATATGGTCAAAGTTATAGGTCTTCAAAGAAAAAGGGAGGAAGAAGAGTTGTCAATTATTTTGTATACATTTATCTACAATACTCTCAAATAAGTTTGAGTGAATGTCCTTGAGTATCTTTGTTTTAGAAAGGATTTTGACCTTTTGGAGAATTTGATTTCATAAAAAAAAAAAAACACTGTTAAAAAATCCATGGGCTTTTTCATTGAGTGTTGCAGTGTTGATGGGTTTGGCTCAGAAAAGTTTTTGCTCATGGAAATATAGTGATATATGGTCACCTTCTACACTTTTATTTTTGAATTTGTACATTAGAATGAATATATATGTGGCAATCATTTCATTAACCTTTTACATTCATAAATGTGTGATACCTTTTACATAGGTACTATTTAGGAGATTAATGTAATTATTTTCTACCAAGAAAGGCACATATTTTCTTCACAAAGCAGCTAAGCATACATATTTTATGTAACATTATATGAAAGAGATTTGGACCATGATGCTTTCTGAGAAAGAAAATTAGCCTATAAGAGTACGGGACAGAGGAACTATATATATAATCACAATGGCAAAAAGATAGTGGAGTTCACCCTATTCAGCCTAATTATTATGCAAATAAGGAGACACAGGCTGGGAAAAGGCAGAAACTTCTTAAAGGTCACAGGCTACTAAGTGACAGATTAAATTGAGACTTGAATATCCTTACTCCCACCACTACACCTTTAGCATTATATCTTATTTTTTCAATATCACTCTTTAAAGTGGCTTTAAATTATCTGTTTTGAGTAAAATATGGCATGTTAGCTTCATATAATACAAACACCAGTGATTTTTGTAATAGGATATGCTTAACATCAACATGCAACTTTAAGCCTATCGTGTGAGCAATAATATTGTTTCTGCATGTTTCTTCACTTTCCACTATCTTTGTAGCAAAATTTCATTGTAGTTTAGAACCCTTTTTTTCCTATGATATAAGATGATTAAAATACCATCAATTGAAAATATACTTCTTTCTCTTTTGTTCCAAGACACAATAGACAATTAGTAGCAGAACCAAAACACACTATTGTTCTTCCATTTCTCTTTTCAGGTGGTAGGCAACCAGCAGAAGAATTCTGTGGGCACAATACAGGCCTTTGCAGCTGTACAAAGGGCAATTGACATGCCTGGAAAATCAGGTCATAATTTTAATTCTAAGTTAGAAAAAGTAGAACTCCCTACTGTTTGAGTCAATGTAAACATAAGCATTTTAAAATTATTTATTTATTTTAGTAGAAAAAAATAACTTCCTTTTGGTATTTTCCGTATGTCTAGCAAATACTAGGTATAAAAAATGTATCTAGTTTTTGAATCAAAGGAAATACTTGATTTTAAGTGGAAAATATTAAACATAATATACTATGCTGTCTAAAGAACAATAGATTTTAAGCAGATCTAAAAAATTAGGTTTAGAAAAACAAATACAACTATCTTTATTTATGTGTATAACTAGAGTAAGAAGGCTAAAATTTTTGGATACCCAAAAATGATTTATAGCTTGCAATTACCCACTCCATTCAATATAAACAGAATCATAATTCATATAACATAATCTGTAGCACATTCTAAAATACATAATGGTACTCTGAAAAAAAATTTTTTTATATCATCTCTCACACCCAGCACCATGGCCTTAAAATGAATTTTCTAAAAGAAATAAGGGATTGATATCATTAAGTCCCAGAGTGGGAAAACAAAGTACTTTAGAAAGGAGCTTGAAATTTTAAAACTTTTAAGACTAGGAAATCTGAGATATTGTAGTGAGAGATATTCATTTTGTTTTGGAAAGGAAATCTTCATTCTAATGAATACATTTGCTACACTTGAAAACATTTGAAGATTAGCAAAAAATCAATAAGAATTTTACTGTGGCTCAGAAGTGTCAGAATGTAAAAGCTTGAAGAAAAAGGCTAAGCAAGCCCCAAAGCTGACACAATATGAAGCGGTGAGCACAGGCAAAAACATGAGATGAGGCATAATGCTTTCAAAAGTAGCCAAAACATTTTAGCAGAATTAGCAAAAATGAACTTTAGATAAGAAGCTCAGACCATATTTTTGTTTTACAGTTCTAAAGTTAGATAAAGTAACAAAATCCATTCACAGTCCAACTAGGGAAAAAATTAGGGATCTGAGCCCAGGGAAATGTTTTTCAAGGACAGCACTTTTTTAGGAAATGTCATATTCCTAAACTTCTATTTTATTAAAACTAAACATTTTAGAATATTACAAGCTAAAATGACCCCAAGTGCTAGGAAATAGATTCCTTAGGGTAAATCATAAGCACCAATCTTATTTATATATACAGTAATGGTAGCACATACATCTTATCACTGTAATACAATAAGCCGCTTTAGCCAACACAAAGACAAAAAGCATACTATAAAGACAATCTTTTTTCTTTTGCGTATTAAATATGTGAATATCTAATCCTCAGATCCACTCAAGGAACAATAGATTTTAGTCATTCAGAAGGGACATTTTTCTCACTACAAAATATATGTTTATACCTATGAGTTATAGCAGATGTAGCTATGAAGAGAAAAAAATAAAGAAATTTTTAATAAAAATTCTTGTAGCATTGTCAAGGAGAGTGTATAGAACAATTTCAAGGCAGGCTTCTTGAGTGGTACAGTTACCTCTGTAGAGGAAATCCTAGCTTATATGGACTAAATGGGAAAGTACTCAAGCTGTTTTAGCTGTGTAAATCATTAGACCATTATAATGAAACTTTGTAATTTTTAAGTATTTAAACACATTTGTATCATTAAACCTACATGAATGAATCTTGTAGCCATTTAACAGTTAATTTTTATATCTTAAAGAGCAAATTTAGGGGGAAAACACAATATTAAGGAATAAAGTTCCCACAAGGTAGGAAAAAAGTGCGACACATGCGTTGTAAAGGGACTTCTTTACCTTAGAAAAAGAGTACTGAAAGAGGGTTGCATTTGTTTGATAATGAATAATTAAACTCTATTATGACTTTCCTATGTTTGTGGCAATAAATAAAACTAGTGAAGTTCAGTGTAATTTAGAGAAGCAAGGAGGGATTAAAACAAAAATTGACAAAAAACCTGCACTCGTGATAAATAAGCAAATGCAAAATGAAATGAAATATAAAACATAGGCATATATTTAAACTTTTTAAAACCTATTGATTATAAATGATAGATACTTATGTTGAAATAAGAGATTTCATTTGCACTGCCTAATTTATCAATGAACATTAGAAAGAAAGTGAAAGAGCTAGTAAAATACAGATTTATGATACAGATTAAAAAATCAAAATTACTTACCTAAACAACCAAGCACAATGTCATTAATTTCAGAATAAATTAGTATTACACACATTTGGCACATTAAAAATACACAAGACCACTTTCAAATATATGTTTTGAATTTTGTTCTGAGCTTAATTTGAGAGATTTCCTGAAAACACCATGCTTCTTCCTATGTGCTTATTGCTGCTGGAATAATTATCTAAGAAGAATATGCCTTAATGATAAACTTCATTACTCAATAACATCAGTAAACATTAAAATATTTAAAGAATATTGTACTGCATTATGGCTTATTCTATTTAAATCTCACAATTATAGCCGCCTTTTCTTCTTGTCTTTGTGGGTTGAATTGCTAGGATTTGATAATCTGCTGCTAATGCAAGCTGATATTACAGTCATATGACCTAATTAAACATCAAGATTCGTACTTAAAATACATAATTACCAGAGCATCATTTTTTAAAATGTAATTACTAGTTTCTACTGTTATAGCAAAAATTGCTGTTCATGTCAACAGACTATGGAAAGTTTTCTGGAAAATGTTTTTCTTCTCTGGTTGTAAAGAAACAATGAAAAAGATCTCAGTGTTGACCAGCACTATTAATTTTATTTTCATGGAATAAATTCTTTCATCTTTCATTACTGTGGAAATTTCTGCTTCCAGAAGTATATTAGGTGTCATTTCTTATTGTCACTCTGGTCCATTCATCATTCTTTATTCATTTTTCTTTGTAGGAATATATTTTCGTTTTCAGTATTTGAGAAATCCATGCACAACACTAGCGTGAAAGATCAGTGAAGCAACAACCTTCTATTATTTTAAACCAAAATAGACTCAAAGATTTGAGACTTTATGGAGGAATTTTTCATTTCTGAATTGCACAAAATCATTCATAATTACCTCTTAGTGATTTCAATATCACAAATCCCTTCTGATTAGCTCTCTTTAAAAAAAAAAAAAGAGGAACCCGCTTCAGAATTGTTTGGCCCTGTTGGAAGCCTTGTCTTAGAGAACAGCAGATTATGTAATTAAATTGAATCGTGTATTTTCCATAGAAACAAGGCATGATACTGGAACTGATGCAAGCTATATGCTCATTTCTATATTTAGACCGCTCAGTGTCAACAGCTCAGCAGTCCAGTGACTGATCAACCAAGAGTTAAAGCATCTTGTGTAGCTTTCCAATTTAAAAAACATAGAAAGACAGAAAAACATAGTGACTATAGAAATGGTTGATGAAAAGTAACTCCTTTAAGGAAATTGTGCTTCATTTCTTGAGTGAAAGAATCTCCCCACAAACAGTATTTTCCCGTTGCGAGGTCTGACTTGCTTAGAGTGCAGTATAGAGAAATCTGGGGAAACAGTTAAGTTTAGGATCCAAAAAGGAGATTCAGGCAAGAAAGCAAAAACGTAACTTCACCGAGGAAACGTGCCAAGTACCTTCAGAAGTTTGTAAGTGAAAATACAAATGTAATAAGAAAAATGATCCTTTGTTTTTCAAATGCAAAGTGTAAATTAGACATTACAAGGACAAACCAGGTGATATCACGACTACATCTAGCACACAACAGTGAGAAGGAAACAAATCACTGAAGATTTGTTAGCATTTGAGGAACTTTAAGGACATGCTTTCTTACTGGGCTTCACAACCACACCACACACAGCTGTAGTCCTAAATACTCAGATGAATTTTGGAATCTTCAGCACTATGCTCTAAATTGAAAGTGTACATTTTACATTTTACCTATACATTCAGGAAGAAAATTCAGTGTCACAAAAGTCCCTCAAAATCAAGAGATCAAAAGACTCTGTCAGTGCCTGAAAAAATCTAGAATGTGTTGTCATCAGAAATCAGTGAACATCAATCTTAGAATGATTGTTTTAAATCAGCAGCAATGGATTATTTATAGACTTGGTGATTGAATGTAGATATTTATATTTGGTAACTGATGCTGCTGTTTAGTTGCTAAGTTATGTCCAACTCTTTTGCAATCCCATGGAATGTAGCCCACCAGGCTCCTCTGTCTATGGGATTTCCTAGGCAAGAATACTGGAGTGGGTAAATTTGGCAGCTACTTGTTGCCAAGTATTGAACATTATATTTAATATAAAGAATAAACAGGATTTCATGAGGAATAGTAACATTAAAAACACAAAAGAAAAAAATTTGACATGGAAATCTATAATCCTGCTAAATTTCATTATAATTACCCACCTTTTTTTCTAGGATACCTATATATAGAATACAGATACACAGAGACAGCAGTTTTCTTTGGAGCTTATACACATATAAATATATAGATTTATCTTGTGAATTTATAAAAAAAAAAAATGTTTATTATGGATTTCCTAGGCAGGACTACTGGAGTGGGTGGCCGTTTCCTTCTGCAGTGGATCTTTCTGACCAGGGGATCAAACCCAGGTCTCCTGCATTGCAGGCATACTCTTTACCATCTGATCCACCTGGGAAGCATGAATTCTTTACACATATACATTGCTTATATGCGTGAAAAATATTTAAAGATATGAAGATGATCTTACAATTCTATATAGATCTTAGATTCAAGCAGATAAAAATTTGAAATATAGCTTGTTCCCAGTATTTCTTTCATTTTGTGCCTTAGACATAATATAATTGTAATAGCATACTGGAACAACAAAGGTGAAAGCTTCTGGATGTTTGTTGTTGTTGTTGTTTAATCGCTAAGTCATGTCCGACTTTAGCAATCCCATGGACTATAGCCCGCCAGGCCCCTCTGTCCATGGGATTCCCCAGCCAAGAATACTAGGGTGAGTTGCCATTTCCTTCTCCAGGGAATCTTCCAGACCCAGGGATAGAACCCATGTCTCCTGCATTGACAAGCAGATTCTTTACCATCTGAACTGCCAGGGAAACCCTCTGGATATTTAGCTTCTGTTCTTAAAGTACCATATAGTGAAAATATCATTTGACATCATGTGATTTTATTTTTTAGAAGAGTAAATAGCAGAGTTATTTTTCTTAGTACCATTGCTTCTTAAAAGCAAAAACACTAAAATATTCTCGATTGGTTTTATAAAGAAAATCAAGCAGAGCAAAATCCACACTTACCACTTCAATTTTAAATGATGCTCCAACTGCTCTGCTTAGCTCCACTGTGTGTGGTACTCTGCCACCTGGTGGCGACTTGTGAAAGATCTAGACAGTGTGCTTGGGCATTCTGTTTCTTTTTCCCTTTACCCTCTCCTTTACAGAACTAATGGATTAAACTTCAATTTGACAATATGCCTGTTGCTGTGGGAACACTGGCTACTTCATGTGACTTACTAATTTGCTCTTGCCTCATTTCAAAGCATCAGTACAAATTAGCTGCAAGATTAACAGGAGGCTTGAATAAATTATTGGCAATTGTTACTTAAAATGAAATTAGCTAAAATTTCTCGATCTCTGCATAGTGCTTTTCTCCAAGGAGTGAGGAACAGCTTGTTTAAATCATACCATATTCCTCAAAATAGGTAGGGGTATATATTAGATCATGAAAAGCCAAAGTACAAAGGAATTTAATGAGACAGCATTTCCACATATTAATATGAACATTCCTGCTGCTACATCACAGAGAAATGAACTTAGCAGACAGTTTTAGATGTCATTTCTGTCAACACATCTCATGGATGGGGTAAACTGCTAGATCCAACCTTTGAATAATGATCACTTAGTGATTATTATACACTGATGAGTCATTTCATAATTATTAAAAAAAAATAGCAACTTTCTGTGATGAACACATGCAGGGTTCAGAATGTAGTTTCTAAATGCCAGGGAATCAGATCTCTTTGACTGAGAATGTCTCACACACACACGCACACACACACACACACACACACACACACACACACACACACAGGAATATTACTCAGCCATAAAGAAGAACAAAATCTTGCCATTTGCAACAATGTTGATGGAATTTCAGGACATTATGCTATGAAATAAGTCAGAGAAAGACAAATGTTGTATGAGCTCACTTATACGTGGGCTTCCCTGGTGGCTCAGATGATAAAGAATCCTCCTGGAATGTGGGAGACCTGGCTTTGATTCCTGGATTGGCCAGGTCCCCTGGAGAAAGGAATGGCTACCCACTCCAGTATTCTGGCCTAGAGAATTCTATGGACAGAGGAGCCTGGTGGGCTACAGTCCATGGGATTGCAAAGAATCAGGCATGACTGGGCGACTTTCACTTTCACTCATACGAGAAATCTAAAAGCAAAAACAAAATCCCTCAAATCAAGCTCATAGATACAGAAAACAGATTGGTGGTTGCTAGAGGTGGAAGGTAAGGGGGGTTAAGGAAATAGGTGAAGGAGATTAGAGGATACAAACTTCCGATTATAAAATAAATAAGTCATGGGATGTAATATACATTATGGCGACTATAGTTAGCAATACTGTAGTGCATATTTGAAAGTTGCTGGGACTTCCCTGATGGCTCAGTGGTAAAGAATCCACCTGCCAATGCAGGAGACACTGGTTCAATCCCTGATTTGGGAAGATCCCACATGCCACGGAGCAACTGAGCCCATGTGCCACAACCACTGAGCCTGTGCTCTGCAATGAGAAGTCACCATAATGAGAAGCCTGCACAATGCATCTTGGAGAGTAGCCCCAGCTTGCTGTAACTAGAGAAAAGCCTGTACAGCAACAAAGACCCTGCATAGCCAAAAATACATATATTTTTAAAAAGAAAGAAAGTTCCTAAGACAGTAAATCTTAAAAGTTATCACAACAAAAAAATTTTTGTAACTATATATAGTGATGTATGTTAACTAGACTTATTGTGATCATTTCACAACATATACAAATATATAATCATCATGTTGTACACTTGAAACTAATGTAATGTTATATGTCAATTATACATCAATTAAAGGAACCAAACTATATTAAAACAATTGGGAAATACTTGTTAGAAATCAACAATGGGCATTAGTGTTTGGGGAATAGACTTGGATTACTGTGATGTTGAATGGTTTGCCTTGGAAACGAACAGAGGTCATTCCGTCATTTTTGAGATTCCACCCAAGTACTGCATTTTGTACTCTCTTTTGTTGAGTATGAGGAATACTCCATTTCTTTTAAGGGATTCTTACCCACAGTAGTAGATATAATGGTCATCTGAGTTAAAGTCACCCATTCTGGTCCGTTTTAGTTAACTGACTCCTAAAATGTACATGTTCACTCTTGCCATCTTCTGTTTGACCACTTCCAATTCACCTTGATTCATGGACCTAACTTTCCAGGTTCCTGTGCAATATTGTTCTTTACAACATTGGACTTTACTTCCATCACCAGTCACATCCACAACTGGGTGTTGTTTTTGCTTTGGCTCCATCTCTTCATTCTTTCTGGAGTTACTTCTCCACTGTTCTCCAGTAGCATACTGGGCACCTATGACCTGGGGCGTTCATCTTTCAGTGTCATATCTTTCTGCCTTTTCATACTGTTCATGGGGTTCTCAACGCAAGAACACTGAAGTGGTTTGCCATTCCTTTCTCCAGCGGACCACGTTTTGTCAAGGCTGTATATTGTTACCTTGCTTATTTAACTTATATGCAGAGTACATCATGTGAAATGCCGAGCTGGATGAAACATAAGCTGGAATCAAGATTGCCAGGGGAAATATAAATAACTTCAGATATGCAGATGGCACCACCATTATGGCAGAAAGCAAAGAGCCACTTGACGAAAGTGAAAGAGGAGAGTGAAAAAGCTGGCTTAAAACTCAACATTCAAGAAACTAAGATCATGGCATCCAGTCCCATCCCTTCATGGCAAATAGATGGGGAAACAACAGAAACAGTGACAGAGTTTATTTTCTTGGGTTCCAAAATCACTGCAGATGGTGACTGCAGCCATGAAATTAAAAGATGCTTGCTCCTTGGAAGAAAAACTATGACCAACCTAGACAGCATATTAAAAAGCAAAGACCTTACTTTTCCGACAAAGGTCCATCTAGTCAAAGCTATGGTTTTTCCAGTAGTCATGTATGAATGTGACAGTTGGACCATAAAGAAAGCTGAGCACCGAAAAATTGATGCTTTTGAACTATGGTGTTGGAGAAAACTCTTGAGAGTCCCTTGGACTGCAAGGAGATCCAACCAATCAATCCTAAAGGAAATCAGTCCTGAATATTCACTAGAAGGACTGATGCTGAAGCTGAAGCTCCAATACTTTGGCTCCTGATGTGAAGAACTGACTCATTGGAAAAGACCCTGATGCCAGGAAAGACTGAAGGCAGGAGAAGGGAACGACAGAGGATGAGATGGTTGGATGGCATCACCAACTTGATGGACATGAGTTTGAGCAAGTTCTGTGAACAGAGAAGCCTGGCATACTCCAGTCCATAGGGTCACAAAAAGTCAGACACAACTGAGTGACTGAACTGAACTGAACAATGGGCAAGGCATTGGAGATACAAAAATAAGGGAAATATAACTTCCTCCTTCAAGCAGTCAAAGTTCAGTAGGGAGATGGTGGTGGATATGTATGTGTATGATTAATACATGTCAAGCTTCCCTCCCACTTTTTTTAGAAGATATAGTAACTATATACAATGGAATATTAGCCATAAAAAGAAAAAAATAATGCCATTTGCACAAACATAGATGGATTTGGAGATTGTCATACTGAGTGAAGTAGGTCAAACACAGAAAGACAAATGTCATGTGATATCGCTTACATGTGGAACCTAAAAGAAATGGTACAAATAAACATTTACAAAAGAGAAATGAAGTCACAGATGTAGAAATCAAACTATGCTTACCAGGGGGAAAAGAAGTAAGAAGGGTAAATTGGGAGACTGGGATTGACATATATGCACTAGGTAACCAGTAAGGATCTTGGGTCGGGAAGGTCCCCTGGAGGAGGGCATGGCAACCCACTCCAGTGTTCTTGCCTGGAGAATCTCATGGACAGAGGAGCCTGGAGGGCTACAGTCCATAGGGTCCTAGAGAGTCGGACATGACTGAAGCAACTTAGCACGCACATATGCAAGGACCTACTGTATAGCATGGAGAACTCTATACTCTGTAAGAACCTATATGGGAAAAGAACATAAAGAAGAGTGGATATATGTATATTTATAACTGATTCACTTTGCTTTCCCCCTAAACTAACACAACATTGTAAATCAACTATTCTCCAATAAAAAAATTTTTTAAAAGGTAAGTAAAGAAAAGTTGCTCTTTGGTATGTATGATTAAAGAGATGAAAACAGTGCTATGTAATGTACAGCATTATGATGTAGTATAGCTATGGGAAAACAGAGATGGAAGGAGTTAATTCTGGTATGGGCTATCTAGAAAGCTTCTCAGAAGAGGCAACACTTGAGCTGGGCCTTGACTGACACGTAGAATTTAAAGAGCACAGAAGAACCTAGCAACCATACAACAGTGACCATAACACAAAGTCTTTAAATAGTGTTACTGGAAGGAAAACTCAGTGAGGAGAGGGACTTTGTTTTGTCTTTATGTGACTGACACAGAGTAGGCACTCAATGTTTTTGAAGTAAATAAATAATAAAACCATTGTGCAATTGTTGTATACATGTATGAATGCCAAGCAAACAATTTGGTCACTGGCAAAGATTTCACTTTTCCTCTTGCATTTGGAGGAAGGACTCTTTTCAGTTATCCTTGGAATAGCTAGAGAAAGTAGGCCATTTCTATGATATTCAGCTGTGTGAATAGTTTTGACAGAAATATCTGGAAAAATGTATATAGGAAGAGAAAGAAATTACTAGAGTATTTAAATAATCTGCTGCAGATTTGAAAATGAACCAAAGAGAACATCCCAGAAATAATAAAAATAAAAATAAATAAATAAAATATATAGTCTTTAAAATATAAAACTTAGTGGGGCTAGCTAGACTGTAAATTAGACACAGTTGAAGAAGGAATGAATTTACTGAAAGATAACCTGAATACATGACACAGAATGAAGCACATAAAGAGATGGGGTGGGGGAGGAGGTAGATGAAAAGGGTGAGAGAGATGGAAAATAGATAAAGTAGGTCCAATGTATATGACTAATAGCAGTTTCTTAAGGAGAATATAGAGATGAGGAGAAGCATGAAATACAGACTTTAGTTAATAATGCTGTTTAAAAATTGGCTCCTCAATTGTAACTAAAGGAACACAATAATTTAAGTGGGAAACTGTGCCAGGGAAGGGGGAATTGGACAGACATATATGAGATCTCTCTGTACTTTTTTTTTAATTTTTATGTTAACCTAAAACTACTCTAAAAAATAAAATGTATTTAAATAAATAAACAGTAACATATGCTATGGGTTAAAATTAAAGTTTAAATTGAACCATTTTAGAGGCAAAAAGAAAAAGGACTGAGAAATAAATGCCTAGCAAAAAACAAATACATAAAAATCCAGGACATTAAACATAAGCATCTGTAGGTATTAAAATTCTTTTGCAATAAGAGAGGTCTGCATGTTGAGAGCAGCACAGTAGAGCAGGAAAAGGAGAGGCTTGAGGGTCAAAGCCCATTTTTAAAAGTTGAAAGCCCTAACCCCAAAATATTCCTTGTTATAAATTTCTGTGGTAGGGCTAGGTTTACTCCCCTTCCTCTAGCCAAATTAAAGCCTGTGTGAGGGCCACCCACAGAAGGATGACAGCAACTATGTTTCAGGATTGCTCAGCACTTAACCCAGGAACTTGCACAACTCCTGTCCAGATGGGGAAATCCTTTTTTTTTTCAAAACATGATGCTCATCACTGTTTTTGCTCTCATTTGAAATCAGGTAGCTCTGAAGAAGGCTTTATTTCTCTCGGTTTCAGTTTAGCCATTGAGACCTTTGCCTTAGCTTCCAGAACATCAGTGATGAGTGCTCAGGTCTTGGAGGCTCCCAAACAGCCACCCACGGTCCCACCGCCTGAGAGGTGCTCCAGGTCCGGGCACCACTCTGCCCCTTTTCTAGTTGGGGAGGAGGGTTAGACACCCCGCACCCATTCCCCTCGTCAGCTCTTGACGCACCAGGCCCCCGTTCTAGCACTGGTTTAACCTCATGTGCAGCTCCACAGGTCTGCGTGCTCAGAAGCGCCCTGCGCTAACCTTAACGCTCTGTTGTTGACATTTTGTAATTCTCAAACATTTTAACAAGGGACCCCACATGTCCATTTTGTATTATCTCCTGAAAATTAAGTAACCTGTCCTGCTCTAATCTCTTATGTATAATCTACTAAGATCATGGTTTAACTCCCCCCAATTTCTAACCAAGGGTTGCCAACCCCGGTGCCCACAAGAACCAAGCCTCGAAGTGTGAACGATTGCAGCAGGTGAGCCAGGGAGCCAGCAGGGGGCGCTGCAGCTGTGGTGCTAGGGAAACGAGCGTGTCCGAAAGGGACAGCCCAGTACTGGATTCGGCTAAGTGTTGTCACTGGCCCAGTGTAGCCAGATCTCCCAATTTTTAAAGAAAAATTAGAGATGTACTTTTAATAAGTCATATATTTAAAAATATTGTCTCAATTAGGAAAAATATCCTTTGTGTGGGCCAAACAAAACACATCTGCTTGGCTGTAACTCGGTCACTAGTTTATGGTGTCTGGCCCAAATTTTTAAAAACAAAACCATGTTTTTTAATTTCCCCTCCTATTTCTCAATAAAATTGACAACTTTTTTCCTCTCTCTTTTCGAGTACAAAGGTAGTTAACAATATTAAACAAATGGAGAATCCAGAGGAATAGATGCCTGCCTCCATCCTGAGGGAAAGAAAAATATTTCCTTTCATTTTGCGTGGATCAACGACAATAAAAACAAACTACAACATAATTCTCAATGGCTTATCTTATATATTAAATTATTACTAAATTTCCCTGCTGTGGTTATTAATGTTGTTGATCAGGCATGGGGATTGAACATATAAGTAAAATAATATATTAATGATGCTAAGGAGTGAGTGGGGCTTCCCCGTGGCACTAGTGGTAAAGAACCCACCTGCCAATGCAGGAGACGTAAGAGCTGTGGGTTCAATCCCTGGGTTGGGAAGGTCCCCTGGAGGAGAGCATGGCAACCCACTCCAGTATTCTTGCCTGGAGAATCCCATGGACAGAGGAACCTGGTGGGCTACAGTCCTTAGGGTCACTAAGAGTTGGACGTGACTGAAGTGACTTACCACGGCATGGCAAGGAGTGAGTGGGATTCAGTGTCTTCTTGGGTGCAGGGCAACACTTGGTCTTTCTTCTCTACTAATCTAAAAGGTCCAGGGTAATTCTGTTTCCTTAGATAAAGCAGTTAGGAGGCAATTGTGGACTCTCTTCCAGAGTCTTACGCATATACTATTTATTGAATCTTTATTTTTGTTTTTTATTGAATATAGCTGATTGACAATGTTGTGTTAATTTCTGCTATATGGTAAAGTGACTCAGTTATACACATATATACATTCTTTTCCATTATGGTTTGTCCCAGGATATTGAATATAGCTCCCTCTGCAATACGGTAGGATCCTGTTGTTTATCAAATCTTTAGGATATACAGTTCCCTCAGGGGGCAGGTTGAATAAGTGAAGGAAAGTCAGTGGATTACAAGCCCTTTAGAGAGATTTTTAAACAAGAGAACACATAGTCATTCCACCCCAGGCTGCTGTTCTTCATACACACACCCTTTTCCTACAATTCCTGTGTATTTAGGGATTATTTTAAAAAATTTGTTTCTCTTCTCTTTCCATCTACCTGCCTAACAAGTATTTCCATATTCTACTCATTAAATTAGAAGAAATGTTCCAGATATTCTGAGGCCGTACATTTTTTCTCCCCAAATTCCCTCCTGGCAAGACTGCTGTATGTGTTAGTATATAAGAATGTGTACTGCACAGCTTCAAGGAGTGCCATTCACATTGTCAAATATAGGGAATGCCTCTTCCTCCTGGAGTTTATACAGAGTTCAACTTACACAGCTGTACATGTGGCCATTCCTCCGGACAGCTGCTTTAAACCTAAGGATAAGGACAGTGACTTAACTAATTAATATATTGGAAACACTGGTCTACCTCCATGCTGGGCCACAAGGCCATTCATAGTTGCTTTTCCACCAGCTTGACTCATTTCATACCACATGTTGTATCTCAGCTTTAATGGAATATCTACCATCACTGAATATATCATGTTCTTTGGTGTCTCAATTATACACACATTCCTTCTGACAACAGGAATTTTTCTTGGATTTTTTCTGTCAAGTGAACTTGTTTCTTGGCCTTTAAAACCTAAACAAAATGGTATCCCCTTGAATTGTACTTGTAGTATTTTCTTGCCTAGAGTCCATTATTCCTGTCTCTAAGTTCTTTTTTTCTAATATAGGATTTAAAAATTTCATTTAAATTTTTATTGGAGTAGAACTGATTTACAATCTTGTGTTCATTTCAGGTGTACAGCAAAGTGAATTTATACATATATCCATACATATATGGATATACATATACATATCCACTTTTTTAGATTCTTATCCCATATAGGCCATTACAGAATATTGAGTAGAGTTCCTTGTGCTACACAGTAGGTCCTTATTAGTTATCTACTCCTTATGCCATAAGTAGGTCCTTATTAGTTATCTATTCTATATATAGTAGTATGTATGTGTCAATCCCAGTCTTCAATTTATCCCTCTTCTCCTTACCCACCAGTAACCATAAGTTTATTTTTTACATCTGTAACTCTATTTCTGTTTTGTAGATAAGTTCATTTGTAGCCTATTTTAAGATTCCACACATAAGCGATATCATGATATTGTATTTCCTTTTGTCTGACTTACTTCACTCTAAGTTCTTATAATAGTATGTATTATAGTAGTGATCCTCAAATATTGTTGGCTAGATATTTACCCCCAAAGAATTTTTAAAACTCTGTACCTAATATAAAAAATTTATTTGCATTGTATAAGTTTAAGTTACTACCAATGATGTAATTTCTAACACATTAAAACATCAGCTCTTTATAGTAAATGTATGCCATCACTTTCTAAAATATAGCCAAAATACTCCCAATATCTGTCTTAGGTCAGGTTCTTGCAGAAGAAGACACCATTCTAGTGCGAGTGATTTATTAAGCAGGAGCTCCCAGGAGAAACGGGGAAAGGAGTGGGAAAAATATGATAGGGTTCAGGTGAAGTCCAAACCTCAGCCTGATGGGGAGCTTAAATGGCAATTGCACATCCAAGTTCATCCCATTTCTGGGCAACAGAATTGTCTTTTGAAGCTCTGCACGTGTCATTATTGGCTGTGAGACAGGGAGTATGTATGTGGTGGGGGTGGAGGGTAAAGGACAGGAAACAGACTTCCAGGCATATTTTTCTTTACTTTAGAATGAAGAGGCTGCAGCAGCCTAAAGCAAGAGCAGCAAACCATGCAAACTGGGAGACAAGGGGCAATACTAAGTCGGGAGAGCTGTGGCTATCTGGATGGGCTCCAAAGCTATCCTCAAGAATACCCCACGGTGTGATATCATCATTAATTATAAAAATACATTAGATTTCTGATTCTCAAAGATGAAGTAGATACACTTTTTTCTATTCCTTCCACTAAATGCAGCTAAAAACTCTGCACAGGGAATTCCCTGGATGTCCAGTGATTAAGACTCAGCAATTTCACCGCAGGGGCCCCGGGTTCAATCCCTGGTCAGGGAACTAAGATCCCATAAGCCACACAGCATGGCCAAAAAATAAAAACTCTGGACACTACATATAAAACAAACTTAAGAAGACTCTGAGAAGTGACAAGGGAAAGGTAGACCAGCTAGGGATTTGAGAACCTAAAGGGCAACACAGTCATGAGTTCCCTGGCTTTTCTCTTTACCACATATCCCAGACTGGGCACTAGAAAAGCCAGCAACCTGGAAATGCAGGTGGGCACAAACAAACAAAAAAATACAACAAAAGTCTGCTTTCTTTAGCCAAAGAACCAGGAAATAGTCAAACAAGAGAAAACTTCTGAAGAGTAATAGCTGTACTGGAGAGGCCTAGCAATTATTCAGAGTGTAGGAAACAGACCAGGACGGGAGAGGCAGGAGTCATTGTCTCAGAAGTTAAGGCTACTGGGATGGATGAGTTTAGCTGGGGTGCAGACAGGAATACAAGATGAAGGCCAAACGCAGAAACTTGGGATTGCCTACAGTATCACTAGGGCTTCCCAGGTGGTGCTAATGGTAAAGAAAGTGAGAAAGTGAAGTCGCTCAGTCGTGTCCGACTCTTTGCGACCCCATGGACTGTAGCCTAACAGGCTCCTCCCTCTATGGGATTTTCCAGGCAAGAATACTGGAGTGGGTTGCCATTTCCTCCTCCAGGAGATCTTCCCAACCCAGGGAATGAACAACCTACCTCCCAATGCAAGAGACATAAAGAGATGTGAGTTTGATCCCTGAGTCGGAAGGATCCCCTAGAGCAAGGCATAGCAACTTACTCCAGTATTCTTGTGTGGAGAATCCCATGGACAGAAGAGTCTGGCAGGCTACAGTCCATGGTGTCACAGAGTCAACTGAAGTGACTTAGCACGCACACATGCACAATGTCATTACCCTTTGGTTTCCAACTAGAGAACAACTTGGGAGCTTTAAAAAAAAAAAAAAAAACTGTGCTTATCCCTGGGCTTTCTCAGGTCTTTTGTGTTTTTCCAAAGTTCTAAACATGATTCTAAGGTGCAAGAAATGTTGGAAAATGTTAAAGGGTTGGAGAGAAAAAGAACTGAGAAAGATTATAAATAGGGAAATGATTGAGAAGAAAGCATTCAGGATGCTGATGAAAGGGCAAATTCAGGGATAAGAGTGTTAACAGGCCAAGTGCTGCAGGAAGGCAAGGAGATGGAGGACTCAAAATGACTAAAGGAAATATTAGCTCTTACTTTAAAGGCCAAAGAGAGAGTTCAGAGCTGTGACAGAAAAAAAGGAGTAAACCTGGGCATACAGGTCCATCTAGTCAAGGCTATGGTTTTTCCAGTGGTCATGTATGGATGCTAGAGTTGGACTATAAAGAAAGCTGAGCGTCGAAGAATTGATGCTTTTGAACTGTGATGTTGAAGAAGACTCTTGAGAGTCCCTTGGACTGCAAGGAGATCCAACCAGTCCATCCTAAAGGAGATCAGTCCTGGGTGTTCATTGGAAGGACTGATGTTGAAGCTGAAACTCCAATACTTTGGCCACCTGATGCGAAGAGCTGACTCATTGGAAAAGACCCTGATGCTGGGAAAGACTGAGGGCAGAAGGAGAAGGGGATGACAGAGGACAAGATGGCTGGATGGCATCATTGACTCGATGGACATGGGTTTGGGTAAACTCCGGGAGTCGGTGATGGACAGGGAGGCCTGGTGTGCTGCGGTTCATGGGGTCACAGAGTCGGACATGACTGTATCCAGACAAAACTATAATTTGAAAAGATACAGGCATCCCTATGTCCATGACAGCACTATTTAAAATAGCCAAGACATGGAAACAACCTAAATGTCCATTGACAGACAAATGGATGAAGATTTGGTTTGGTACATATAGACAATGGAGTATTACTCAGCCATAATGAATGAAATACCATTTGTAGCAACAGGGATGGACATAGAGATTTTCATTCTAAGTGAGGTAAAAAAGACAAATACCATGTGATATCACTTATATGTGGAATCTAGATTATGACACAAATGAACTATCTATGAAACAGAAATAGACTCATAGACATAAGAACAGACTTGTGGTTGCCAAGCGGGAAAGGAGTGGGGGAGGGAAGGACTGGGAGTTTAGGATTAACAGAGGCAAACCGTTACATTTAGGATGAATACAGCAGAAATGAACACAACATTGTAAATCAACTATACTTCAGTAAAATTTAAGAAAGAATAATAACTTTTTAAAAAATAGAAGAGGAATAAAGAAAAATCTCACAGTAACTTTGGAGCTTCCCAGATCCCATCCCTGATAAATTTTAGATGATAGCAGATAGTTATCAAGTTGATCAACTTTTAAAATGAGAGTATAAAACGGTATTTGTCAGAAGGAAAGCATCTGTGATGCAAATCTAAAAATAATTTGTATAAATTAGCCCCCAACTAAAATAAATAAATAAAGAAAGAAAGAAAGAAAGAAAATTAAAAAAAAAAAAAAAAAATTTGTATAAAGACTGAGATAAATAATTAAAATATTAGGAAACGCCAAAACCACAACTTAGTGTTGACTACCTCATATAATTTTTATTTGATGTTCTGGTGTTTTTGCCTTTCAATTTATTAGCTCTATGACTAACTAGTAATTTCTTTTTAAATATATATTTTTTATGATTTGATATTCTGAAAATACATTGTGAAATGTCTTCAATTTATAGTGAAAATAAATAGCAAAATAAATAGTAATATATATGCAAAATGGTCTATTAAGTGCTTTCACATTTTTATTTAACTTAGATGTCAGCACTCCTTTGGTGTAAATATGGAAGGGATTAGAATTACTATTATGCAGAAGAGGAAATGGAAGCCCTTGGAAATTGATTTGCTTAAGGAACTCCAACTTCTCTGTCGCAGTCAGACTCAAACCAAGGCTTCTATTCTTTGCAGTTTATCACAGCACATTTATTTATTGAGATTCCTGTGTCTTAAGTTATCATTTCTGACCAAGTATAGTGAAAAACTATGCCCACCTGTTCCACAGAGGCTGTGCCAGTGGCAAGCTCTGGGTTATGAGAAATAATGGGGAAAGAAGGTGTAAGTATTTTGTCCTGAACAAAAAAGGTATCAGTTGTTTTATTCACAGAGTCTAAAGAGAGGAAAAATCCTGTCCTTGGACTCCAGGAAAGTAAACAGCAAAATGATCCTCTTGAAAGCTGTTGATTTCAAAGTGAAAACTAAGAAAAATGTTGTTATGATTTTTACTCAAATATTCCTAATGTTAAGGTTCCCTTGAAAGGGTATTATAGTTCTGTCTTGAAGTAGACACTGAAACTTAGAGGCATTAAAAAATCATAATTTTATTTTTGCAATGACTATGTGATTAAAAAAGATAGTATATGAGTAAATATTATACACAGTTGTTTTTAAAAGTTAAGAGTTTCTCTAAAATATAGAGAAAAGTTAAATCTTGCTTTTCTGAAAGTCTGATACACTCAACAAACTCTTATTAAGAGCAGCTTTATAATATCTATTCGAAACATCATTCTACCAGGACATTTCAGAACCAAATCTCAGTAATCTTCAGGGAAGATAGTAACACTGATTCCTGGATCATCATGGTCATTATTTTCAAGTTCTTTATCATTTTCTTCAGTAACATGTTTGCCATGTGCTTTTTCTGGGTTCCTTTTTTTTTTACGAATATATGATGAGTTAACTTTCTCTTTAGGATGTGAGGTTGTAGGAACAGTTTCTTTTTCCAAAGCATGTTGTAGGCAGTTGTAAAACCTGCAAAGAAATAAAATACTTCTGTTATGTACCTGTGTGTTCTCAAACAAAATGACTGAATATACCTCAAACATAAAATTATGTAAATCTGGTGTCTCATATTAACCTTAAGATATGAAATAAATCACAGAAATAATGTGCTTCTTGTTTTTATGATTGCTTATTTATGAAAAGAAATGCATTTTCAGTTCTTTAAGAACAGTCTTGAAAGCTGGATTGGAATCACCTCTTGACAACCTCTATCCTACCTTAATTTCTATTCCAGATGTAGGAGTCAAACAAAGGTAAAAAAAGAACAGAAATATCTTTCTTTAAAAAAAAAAATCATAACTGTAACAGAGGTCCATTTTAGAGAATTTGGAAAATATATGAAGTTACAAATAGAGATGACCTCCACATAATTACCTAAAAATAACCACTCTCAATATTTTTATTTTTTCCAGTTTATGAGTCTATTCTGAATTAACACATCTGCCCATGTATACATATACCTGTCTTTTATAGAATTGTGATATTATATACAAAGTTTTATTTTGTTTTTTCAAATTTAATATTTATTGAAAACACTTTCCACATCACTAAATGAATTACAAAATAATACTTTTTAATGGTAGTAGAACATTATGTCACTTAGATTGGCCTTTATTTTTAAGTTTTCCCAATACAAACAATGTTATAAACATTTTGGAAATAATATGATCTGAGTCTTTAGCTATTTAGGATAGATACCTTGAAAGTAATTAAATGGTTAAAAGGTATAAATATTTAAGACTCTTGATAAATACTGTTTTCCAGAATGGGTATGCAAAAAAATATGCTCCTAATAGCAGAACTTGAGACCACTTCACTCATACAGTGAATATTACATGAAACACACACTTTACTTTGATAGGTGATAAGGATCTCTCATTATTTACGTTTTATTTCTTTGAAAGTGAACATTTTTTGTTTATTGTTGTTTGAATTTTTTACTGTCAATTATTCTTTTCCGTTACTCATCTTTCCAGTGGAGGGTTTGTGTTAGTTTTCGGCAGACGCCGGAAAGCAGCAAGGTGGCTAGGTTTGCTCCATGTACTTCACATCAGTGCTCCACTGGGAAAGCTGAGGTTGCTAATTTCAACCTCACTGAGTCTCAATTTCCTCCTTTATAAAACTAGCTGTTATCCTGTACCTAGCAGGGTTGTCAGAGGGCTATATATGTAAGTACCTAGCACAGACCCTGGCAATGATTAAGTTCTCAAATGTGACTATTCTTACAGAAGATAAACTCCATGAGACCAAGGACTCCATCTACCTTGTCATCTGTTACATTCTTAGCATGGAGCACAGTGCAGTCACACCTGGTTAAAAATATGCCCAATAAGTGAATAAATAACAACTGAACAAAAAAGGTAAACATCCAAGGTGTTATCCTAGGTCGCAAATAAAATGATCTAAAAGTTGAGAATGCTTCTGCCACTGTTGAGATCTTATCATGCTTTTAACAGTTCCGCTCAATCGTGTCCGACTCTTGGGGACTCCATAGACTGCAGCACGCCAGGCTTCCCTGTCCATCACCAACTCCCAGAGCTTGCCCAAACTCATGTCCATCGATTCAGTGATGCCTTCCAACCATCTCATACTCTGTCATCCCCTTCTCCTTCTGCCTTCAGTCTTTCCCAGCATCTGGGTCTTTTCCAATAAGTCCTTCGCATCTGGTAGCCAGTGTATTGGAGTTTCAGCTTCAGCATCAGTCCTTCCGATGAATGTGCAGAACTTATTTCCTTTAGGATTGACTGGTGAGATCTCCTTGCAGTCCAAGGGACTCTCAAGAGTCTTCTCCAACACCACAGTTCAAAAGCATCAATTCTTCAGCGCTCAGCTTTCTTTATGGTCCAATTCTCACATCCATATATGACTACTGGAAAAAGCATAGCTTTGACTATAAGGACCTTTGTCAGCAAGGTAATGTCTCTGCTTTTTAATATGCTGTCTAGGTTGGTCATAGCTTTTCTTCCAAGGAGCAAGCGTCTTTTAATTTCATGGTTGCAGTCACCATCTGCAGTGATTTTGGAGCCCAAGAAAAAAACTCTGTCACTGTTTACATTGTTTCCCCATCTATTTGCCATGAAGTGATAGTACCAAATGTCATGATCTTAGTGTCTTGAATGTTGAGTTTTAAGCTGGGTTTTTCACTTTCCTCTTTCACTTTCATCAAGAGGCTCTTTAGTTACTCTCTGCTTTCTGCCAAAACGGTGGTGTCATTTGCATATCTGAAGTTATTGATATGTCTCTGGGCAAGCTTGATTCCAGCTTGTGCTTCATCAAGCCTGGCATTTCACATGATATACTCTGCATGTAAGTTAAATAAACAGGGTGACAGTATACAGCCTTGACTCCTTTCCCAATTTGGAACCAGTCCGTTGTTCCATGTCCAGTTCTAACTGTTGCTTCTTGACCTGCAAACAGATTTCTCAGGAGGCAGGTCAGGTGGCCTGGTATTCCCACCTCTTGAAGAATTTTCCACAGTTTGTTGTGATCCACACAGCCAAAGGCTTTGAGGTAGTCAACAAAGCAGAAGTAGATGATTTTCTGGAACTCTCTTGCTTTTCGATGATCCAACAGATGTTGGCAATTTGATCTCTGGTTCCTCTGCCTTTTCTAAATCCAGCTTGACCATCTGGAAGTTCTCAGTTCATGTCCTATTGAAGCATCGCTTAGAGAATTTTGAGCAGTAGTTTCCTAGTGTGTGAGATGAGTGCAATTGTGCGGTAGTATTTTCTTTGGCACTGCCTTTCTTTGGGATTGGAATGAAAACTGACCTTTTCCAGTCCTGTGGCCACTGCTGAGTTTTCCAAATTTGCTGGCATACTGAGTACAGCACTTTAATAGCATCATCTTTTAGTACTTGAAACAGCTCCACTGGAATTCCATCACCTCCAGTAGCTTTGTTCATAGTGACGCTTCCAAAGGCCCTCTTGACTTCAGACTCCAGGATGTCTGGCTCTAGGTGAGTGATCACACCATCATGGTTATCTGGGTCATGAAGATCTTTTTTGTACAGTTCTTCTGTGTATTCTTGCCACCTCTTCTGAATATCTTCTGCTTCTGTTAGGTCCATACCATTTCTGTCCTTTATTGTGCCCATCTTTGCATGAAAGATTCCCTTGGTATCATTAATTTTCTTGGAGAGGTCTCTAGTCTTTCCCATTCTATTGTTTTCCTCCATTTCTTTGCATTGATCACTGAGGAAGGCTTTCTTATCTCTCCTTGCTATTCTTTGGAACTCTGCATTCAGATGGGTATATCTTTCCTTTTCTCCTTTGCCTTTTGCTTCTCTTCTTTTCTCAGCTATTTGTAAGGCCTCCTCAGACAACCATTTTGCCTCTGCATTTCTTTTTCTTTGAGATGGTTTTGATCACTGCCTCCTGTATAATGTCACGAACCTCCGTCCATAGATTATCAGGCACTCTGTCTATCAGATCTAGTCCCTTAAATCTATTTCTCACTTCCACTGTATAGTCATAAGGGTTTTGACTTAGGTCATACCTGAATGGTCTAATGGTTTTCCCCACTTTCTTCAATTTAAGTCTGAATTTTGCAATTAGGAGTTCATGATCTGAGCCACAGTTAGCTCTTGGCCTTGTTTTTGCTAACTGTATAGAGCTTCTCCATCTTTGGCTGCAAAAAATATAATCAATCTGATTTCGGTACTGACCATCTGGTGATGTCCATGTGTAGAGTTGTCTATTGTGTTGTTGAAAGAGGGTGTTTGCTATGACCAGTGTTCTCTTGGCAAAACTCTGTTAGCCTTTCCCCTCCATTTTGTACTCCATGGCCAAACTTGCGTGTTACTCCAGGTTATCTCTTGACTTCCTACTTTTGCATTCCAGTCCCCTATGATGAAAAGGACATCATTTTTGGTGTTAGTTCTAGAAGGTCTTGTACGTCATCATAGAACCATTCAACTTTAGCTTCTTTGGCATTAGTGGTTGAGGCATAGACTTGGATTACCGTGATACTGAATGGTTTACCTTGGAACCGAACAGATATCATTCTGTCCTTTTTGAGATTGCACCCAAGTACTGCATTTTGGACTCTTGTTGACTATGATGGCTACTCCATTTCTTCTAAGGGATTTCGCCCACAGTAGTAGATATAATGGTCATCTGAATTAAATTTGCCCATTCCAGTCCACTTAGTTCACTGATTCCTAAAATGTTGATGTTCACCCTTGCCATCTCTTGTTCAACCACTTTCAATTTACCTTGATTCACGGACCTAACATTCCAGATTCCTATGCAATATTCTTCTTTACAGCATTGGACTTATTCCATCACCAGTCCTATCCATAACTGAGTACTGTTTTCACTTTTGCTCCATCTCTTCACTCTTCTGGAGTTATTTCTCCACTCTTCTCTAGTAGCATACTGGGCACCTACCTGGGGAGTTCATCTTTTAGTGTCATATCTTTTTGCCTTTTCCTACTGTTCATGGGGTTCTCAAGGCAAGAATACTGAAGTGGTTTGCCATTCTCTTTTCCATCATGCTTTTATATCCTATGATAATGGGAGATTATGACAGGAAGTTTTTGACATGTACAGGATAGATTGCTATTTGAACCAATTTCATTCTTTATTTTAATTCAATAAACAGGCTAAGTTCCACTTGTAAAAGTTCTAAAACTGCCCTAAGAAAACCAAGCTAATTGCCTCTTCCCAAATATTTCACACAATGCTAAGATATACCTAACATGATTACCACATTTCCTATCCATATGTTAAGAACTTATGTAGTCACCACTATACACCTCGATATTCATCACCATTCTTGGCAGATAACTAGGGCTAAATGGTATTTCTAGAATGAATAAATCAATCTAAAATCAATCTAAAAGAGGGAGGTATAGTGAAAGAGAAAACAGTACTTTTAAGAATTAGAACAAAAGGTTTTGAAAAATTTAAACTGATATTTATTTTAGATCCCATAACATGGTCACAGCCTTTTCACTTAATGTATTCCTTATATCCTTACTTAACTGAAACCTGGTTCCCCACAAACACACCACTGCCCTGCATTCCTGTCAAGTGGAGAATGCTTATTCTTTCAGTATCCTGCCTACCAGAGAGGTGAACGATAAGGTAAGAATTCACCAGCCTCACCAACACTTTCACAGGCTAAACTCCTTCATCTGCCCCTTGGATTATCTATCAATATTCTGTTCAGTCCTTTACACTCATGAAAACTTCTACACTTGGCCTGATCTGTGTCTCCAGGTCTTGCCATCATCCTGGGTGACTTCAATGACTGGCTTTCGTCTCATTTTCCACACTGCCTATATAGCATGGTTTTTAAAAATGACTCAGTAGAATGACTCACTTTATCTAAAACAAATCTAAGCATGCTACAAAAGGGTATGAATCACCCTTATCTGATCATAAGAGGCTATTCATGATGTTCAACATTATCTTCTATCAGTCTCTATCCAACCCCGCTCTTTAAACTTAGGTAACCAGGTTTTTTCTCTGGATTCTACTGTATTCCTAGAAAATGAAAGATATAAGTTTAAATTCCTCTTTTATGAGTACAGTGAATTAACAGCTCTGTAAAATACCTTGTTGACCACACTAAAAAGGTAATTAAAGAGAAATAGGTGCCTTACTTCTAATCTTCCATTAAACAACCTAAGAATTCAAAGCTATAATCCTTGGGGGACCAAAGAAACAAGTGGTAAAAAGGAACAAAGACCTTTTCCATGTTGAGAGCCAAGAATACAACTTCAACTACTTTTTTCTTTTCCTTTGTTAAGGGAACTTTTAAAATGTCCTTTGGGAAACTATCTTACTCAATAAGTCAGAAATTTGTTTCTCAGTTACATGTTCTCTTCTCATGCTATGACCCTTTACACAGCATTCCAAAGCCTGATTCTCAAAGTATAATTTTCTCAACTTTCAAAGGCAACAAAAAGAGCTGGGAGTATAAAAAGAAATATATGCTCAGGCAACTGTTTTTCTGCCCCCCTCCAAAGAAAAGCAAATTGTCTTCCATTTTTCTACCTCTGTAGTCAAGATTATCATGACACAGGGCAACTTGTATATAGTTCTCTTCATGATGGAACTTTTCAGACCAGCTCTGGGAAAACAAATTATTGTTTTTCAGATAAGTTGGGAGACCATGGGCAATAAAACGCTGTTATTTCTGACTTCTGAAATAGGAACATAAAATTAATGAAACCTAAGCACAACTTCATATCCTTTTGCATGCTTGCATGTGTGTAAAGTTGCTTCAGTTGTGTCTGACTCTGTGTAATGCTATGGACTGTAGCCTGCAAGGCCATGGGATTCTCCAGGCAAGAGTACTGGAATGGGTTGCCAGGGGATCTTCCCAACCCAGGGATTGAACTCGCATCTCCTGTGTTTCAGTTGGATTCTTTAACCCTGAGCCTCTGGGGAAGCCCTCACACCCTTTCAGGCTTCTATTATTCACAAATAACAAAAGAAGACTATTCTCATATATTATGTATTTCGATTTTTAACTGATTTTAAACTCTTAGCATTTTTAGTAAAATATGTATATGTGACAGAACCTGTGCCAGGTGATAAAAACAAGTAAGAGATGTGGTCTGTACCCTCAGGGAGCTCAGAGTTTGATGGGAGCTGCAGAGCTGTAAAGATCAATTCAATGTGCCACGAAAAAGCTAAGATAAAATAGGAGAACATGGGCACTTAGCTCCAAGAAAGATCAAGAAATACTCCTTGGGGAAAAAAAAAACCCAAAGCCTGGGCTGAATTGCAAGGATGAATGGGAGCTGGCGAGGTGAATTCCTCTCTCTTCTGGCCCAGAGAGGAATTATGAGAGGAAAAACTGAGGGGAGGGGACATTCAGGAGAAACTACCAGAAAATGTATGTTTTCCCTTTATATTACTTACTTCTCTGACCACAAGTATATAGAGAATTGTGTGAGTTATTTATTTACCAGCTTTATTTCCATTTAAGAAAATAAGACTTGACTCCTCCTTCTTCTCTACCCTCATTTCTATCTGCTGCCATGTTAGGATTATGCTCTGCAGTATCATTCCCATCCACCTGGTTACTTGGAGTCCGGTTACTTCTTACCCAGACTGTGTAGCAAGTCTATTCTGGTCGCCCTATCAGTAAGCCATCTTACATGTCTTCCAGAATAATGACCTTAAGTCTGTGAAGCCATAAAAGTAGCACTATTTTTTTTTTTTTAAGTAGCACTACTGTTAGAACAAGTCTGTCAAATAAACTCAGCAAGCATTTATTAACCACTGTTCTCCTATCAGACACAGAAAATACTAAGAAACTGTACTTGCCCTTGGGGAACTCAATATAATGTATTAAATTTTAAGTTCCTTTATTATTTATGATTAATTCAATAAAGTTATTGGGTTTCTACTCTAAAGTTTTAGGATAAGAGATTATTTAAAGTGTGGGTATGTATGGATATGTGTTTGGTTTGTATCTTTTGTGTGGGGGGAGTAAGTCCTATTTAAAAGGTGACCATCTTGTAGTGGGAAAAAAAGACATACATGCAATTAAATAAGTGTAATTCAATCTGGTTCACATTTCTCTTTGCACTGAGGCATAAACAGTAATAATGCTTGTAAATGGTAAGAGTCTGAACCAAGGAAATTGTTAAAAGAGGTTGAGATTAAGATAAGATATTGAGGAAAGGCTGATGGGATATTTGGTTAGATATGTTCAATAGGTTATTAGATATATGGGCCCAGAACTTGGGAGATATTTGGAAGATCTACCCCAGGTAGCAGTAATGGTAAAGAACCCTCCTGTCAATGCAGGAGACATAAGAGATATGGGTTCAATCCCTGAGTTGGGAAGATTCCCCTGGAGAAGGGCATGGCAACCCACTCTAGTATTCTTGCCTGGAGAATCCCCATGGACAGAGGGGCCTGGCGTGCTGCAGTCCATAGGGTCTCACAGAGTCAGACATGACTGAAGCGACTTAGCAACCAGTGTCTGGGGAAGCTAAAGCAATGGGCCATGGGAGGAATCCTGGAGAACAATAGTATTTAACCAACAGGTAGAATAACAAGAGAAACCCAGAAGGAAGCTAAGAAAAAACACTGGAAGGAAAGTAGCAAAGTGATGTCATGAAAATGCTTACCAACAGGTGTAAGGAAATGCTCAATGTCACTAATCATCAAGGAAATGCAAATCAAAATCATAATGAGATATCACCTCACACCTGCAAGGATGGCACTTATCAAAAAAAAAAAAAAAAAAAGACAAGTGTTGGCAAGGATGCTGAGGAAAGGATGACAATGAACTGTATAATGGCTAAAACTGTGAATTTTATGTTATGTATATTTTACCATAAAAAAAGTAAAAAACAAAAAACCAACCATTAGAAATATTTACTTTTTTGGCTCTAATCTGCTTAATTTTTATCAATATTATATGCCAATATACTTGGACTTTTTGGTCTACATTTTATTTAACATTTATTTTCTTATTACATAGTTGGAGAAAAGAGGAACATGGCTAATTTCATCCAATCTAAGTCAGTCTTGATCTTTTATTAACAGCTACAAAGACAGACCTCCTCTTGTAATTAAATAAACCTCCAAACTTCCCATGTTTCACCTGGAAATCATTACAGATGAAATTATCTTACTCTTCCCATGAGAAGTAAGCTTGGGAATTGTTTTTTATGAAAGAGACCTCTTGCTATTAAAAATTATCTTAACTTTTGATTTTCACATTTCAAGAATATTTCTTGTTGCTGGAATGCTACTCATTAGGATTTTGACTTTTAAAACTTCTCTTTTTACAGCTGTTTGAATTGTGAAACTTTGGTCCTATGACAAACCAATTTTATACTCAACATCTGATTGCAGAACTCATCATCTCCAGTGTTTAATTTTTCTCTTTTCCACATCAGAAGAGTAGCTCTTTTTCTGCATTTGGTTGAATATACAGCTGTTCCCCAAGGAGCTCCCTAATTTGTTCACTCTTTCTGAATTCACATGTAATCTTCTAATCAGTATCTTAAGACACTTTTTACCCTTCTTTAATTTTTCACTGATTTTATATGATGAGCATGACTCTCTTGATAGCAGCATGCACACTATAATCTCAAAACATATTTTTGAGTCAATGGATTTAAAGCATAATTTGATTTTATAGTTGGTGAACGTGGCTCAATTAACTTCACCAGGTGTATAGTTAGTTGATCTTGGGCTATATTTATAATCTTGTTGAAATTCAAGTAAGAAAACAGAGAAACTGATTTCCTACCTCCTACTTTTTCACCAACAGTCTCACAGAATGCTGTCTAACAAATGTAGCCAACTTTTGGGATGGTACTAATAAATACTGCAGCCTGGCATGCTGCAGTCCATGGGGTCGCAAAGAGGTGGACACGACTTAGGGACTGAACAACCACCAATAAATACCTCTGTAGGTTCAAACTCTGTAGCCTGGTGGAATGGCTGGGTACCTTCAGTTACTTTGTTGAAATCAAAGTAACTTTATTTAGAACATCTGCTCAAAATACCTTGTGATCAGGAAAGCTCTTAGGCTTTTTCAACCAGGTTTCCACTAAAAAATTAAGCCCTAATGCCCACAGACAGCCACTGTATGTCATGAATTAACTTATCTCCAATGTATCTTGGCTGGTATAATTTATATGGCATTGCTGGGAGAATTAAGAAATAGTCACTTGCATAATTTTGTTAATTTTATGGTTCAAATAAGGAGCCCTGGCTGAAAAAGCCTGGATGGTAACACTGATGTGATTATAGGTTTATTCTCTGTATGAATCAGTGAAGGAGAAAGGCTATCCTAAGAATCATGACATGACACAGATGGGGCCCATCATTACATATATGCTGTCTGAAGTGAAGTCTCTCAGTCGTGTCCAACTCTTTTTGACCCCAGCAGGCTCCTCTGTCCATGGGATTCTCCAGGCAAGAATATTGGAGTGGCTTGCCATTCCCTTCTCCAGGAGATCTTCCCGACCCAGGGATTGAACCTGGGTCTCCCGCATTGTAGGCAGACGCTTTACTGTCTGAGCCACCAGGGAAGTCATATGCCATCTAATATATGCTAAAATTGTTCTTTAAGACAGATACAAGAAAACTAAAGCCAAGAGAATTGAGTAAGTTGTGGTGGGAGCAGGATTTGAACTTGGTTCTGCCTCTGGAACCCAATTCTACCTCTTTCCATCATGCCACTCTGCTGCCAGAGTGGCTTCTGGCTTTAGCTGTTTCGTAAAAAATTCTAGGTATTAAAGAATTTTAAGGTATTAAAGAAGCTGAGTTTTAAAGAATGTTAAGCAGACGAGTTAAGCAAGAGGATTCCTTTTCATTTTATAGACAGGATTCTTATGGTGATATGGAGAATGGCTTAGCAGAGAGACACCCTGGAAACATTCTACTCTTAGATAAGTGGTCCTGAATGAAGAATGTGGCAAGAAGGGTGGGGAGAGAAGGAGTCAAGAGTGATTTCAGCAGTGATTGACTGGTTGTGAGGTGACCAAAGGGGTGGGGAGAAAGCAAAAAGGAAATAATAAATGACAACAAGATGATTTCTTCAATAACTCAGAAATACACATCTTACTGACGGTAGGTCAGTGGCATGTATCTTCATATATAAAAAGCAGCATAATAGTCACTTCTTTATATCAAAAATTCTATTCTGAGGAAAAAGTTGAGAAAGAGTAATGTAAAATTAATCAAACAGAAACAAGAGAAATATAAAGATGTGCACTGACAGCCATAATCCTTCTGACTGGAACAATTATGCCAATTCAAATCTAATTCATGACAAGGGCTGGGTTTTGATCTAGCCAGAGGTATAAAATATTTATCAGATTAAAATTAACCAGGCTGTTCTCCTCAAAAGGAGATTCTAACTAATCTTCAGTAGGTTCCATCCTGGGGGCAGAGTGTACCATGTCCCTGGCTGCCTTCGGCTGGATCAGTTATGTCCCTGTGGCTGCCTCGCTCTCACCTGAGTGACTGTGTCTCCTTAATGCCTGGTGCTGGCAGCCACATGTCCTACTGGCCTGCCTGGAGCTTCCTCCGCTTTATGCTCCATTTAGTACCCACTGCAGTTTGGCCTTTATGCATTGCTATGTGCTAAGTCTCTTTAGTTGTGCCCGACTCTGGGCAACCCTAATGGCCAGTACCCGACAAGGTTCCTCTGTCCATGGGATTTCCCAGGCAAGAATACTGGAGTGGGTTGCCATTTCCTTCTCGAGGGATCTTCCCAACCCAGGGATCGAACACGCATCTCTTATGTCTCCTGCACTGGCAGGCAGGTTCCTTACCACTGGCCTACCCTCATCAATTATTTTCATCATCTTTATTATTCATGAAAAGGCTACAAATATAAAAGCAACTGGGAGTAAAAACTGGAGATGATGTGTATTAATATTTTTCAAAGAAGACCTAGGTATATAAGACTAACATGGAAATATATAATTAACATACCTTTCAATTCTCTTCTTGTTTTCTTCCATTTTTTGATTTGCTATCTTTACTAGGAAGTTGATATATTCCTCTGTCACCATCAGTTTTCCTTGATGGCTTAATGGAACTTCTAAGCCATGTGTGCTCCGGACAGCCTACAAGGAACAATTTAGATTGGATGAGTTATGTACTAGAGACGCTGAAGATAACTAAAGAATAGTCCACTCAGGGCTGTGTTTATATATAGTTTAGCTCCATTACAGCACTTAGGTTTGCACTTTGATACAATTTAGTCAAATACAGTTGAATCAAAGGAGAGTAAATAGATTTTCCCATCATATAAAGTCATTTGTAAAGAAAATCGTTTTATACATTGTCTTCCAGAGAAGCGGATATCATCAAAGAGTCCAATAAACTTAATAGTATCAATCTCACTAAATCTAAGAAAGTTTTAATACACTATTTAAAGAAACAAAATAAATGAAACCTCAACAGAAGTTTTAAGGGAAAATCAAAATGGCTTGGATGCTGAAGGGCCTCTTAGCACTGCTTGCACAGGGTGGTTACAAGATAAACCAGGCCTGTTCCATCACACAAAGTGGCTGCTTTCTTGATGCTTTAGGGTTGCCAATCTTAGTAACCCCATTGAGGAAACAGTCAACATGTTCCCAGTAAATCCAAACACTGGATATAGGTTAAGAAACAACAGAAACTCTTATGAGTCAGAAAAGTTGATTCAATGAGCCTTTACTGAGTGTCTGCAATTTTCCAGGCCCCACGGAAGGTATGAAGATACAGGACGAATACACATGGTCCCCATCTAAAAGGGAGCTAACACGTCCCAACAAAAAACCAAGTGAACAAAGAATCACAATCCAACATGGTACTAAGAAGAAACACATAAATGTGCACGTGTGCACACACACATACACAAAATACTAAGGAAACGCATTCAGTAGAAGAGGAGCAACTAACTGAGACAGGTGGTGGTTTTATGGGATTTTAAAGCATACGTATAATTTCAACAGATGTAAAAATGGGAGAAGGGGAACATTCAGCCAGAGAAAGGACTTTTCTATAGTAACAGTACGTGAAAAGCATAATACATTCAGGAAATGACCAACAGTATTTTATCTGGCTGGAGTGGAAGTATGCTAGTGGAACATGAGCATAAATAAGGTAGGTGCAAAATAGTTTATTTATATAAGGTCTTGAAAGTCACAGAAAACACCAGGTGACCTCGACTTCTTTAAAAGGGAGATTCTGACACTACTGGCTAGAGGGACTGAAGGAAAAGATAGGGAGGAGGAAGACCAGGCAGGAGACTGCTGTAAAGCCAGAGGTGAGAGATGAAGAGGGCTTAAGGAGGGGCAGTGGAAGAGGGCTGGGAGAGGTGGAGTCCGGAGTGAGGACTTAGAGGTAGATGTGACCGATTTGTCACTAATTTAATATAGAAGACGAAGGAGAGAAAGGTAGAAGAGTGGTTCTGTTTTTGCTCGGGCCATCAGACATACATAGTTGGGAGTAAGATGGGGACTCCAATCAGTACCATGAGCTTTGATTTTCTATTTAGTCATGCTGTACAGATGTCTTCTTTTGTAAGCCACCTCTTTTTGGAAAGTAGGTTATCTGTTAAAAATAGATAGAAAATTGGCAAGTCTAGGGACCTAGAATGGAAGACAATCTGAAATACTACAAAAGCAAACAATGTGCACCATGCCAAACAGTAAACACAAACAGTAGCTACTACAGGAGAGGGCAAAAATCACTAGGGGCTGGCTTGGCCAGGAAAGGACTCAGAGAGGCTGTGGTACTTGGAAGGAACTTTAAAGATCCTCTAGTACAGGGGATGGCAGACTTTTCCTGTAAAAGGATAGATAGTAATATTTTCAACTTTGTAGGCCATATAATGTCTGCCATTGTAGCAGGAAAGCAACCTTAGACAGCAATTAATCAAATAGGGGTACTCGAACTGGTCTCCCGTAGGCTGGATGTGGCCCTAGGGCAGCAATTTGATAGATCCCTGATACAGCTGAAAAAGTTCAGTCCCTGATGGATCCCTGTAGAGGACTTTAGAGCCCATCTGTGATTCTTCCCAATACAGCATGGTGCTGATTAAATTGGGCCTTGACTATTCAGAATGCGGAGGCCAGAGAGAATCAGGTTAAAAGTAAGTGGTGTATGTGTTAATTGCTCAGTCATGTCTGATTCTTTTGCGACCCCACGGACTGTTGCCTATCAGGCTCCTCTGTCCATGGGATTCTCCAGCCAAGAATACTGGAATGGGTTGCCATTTCCTTCTCCAGGGGATCTTCCCAACCCAGGGATCAAAACTGGGTCTCCTGCATTTCAGGCGGATTCTTTACCATCTGAGGCACCAGGGAAGCAGAAAAGTAAGTGGAGGGGAATATGATAAGGCCTCAAATGTAAAGCTAAGAACTCTGGACTTTACCCTGGACAGAAAAGTCAGTCACTAAAGGTTTCTGGGCAGGGAATGGCAGGAAGATTTGAGTAGAAGGTTATTTGATAATCTGGATTACTTCATGATCAAAGAATTGCTTTTTGCCAAAAGGTACCTTACCAGCATAGTCTTTCCTCTCTTTCCCACAGTTATGCCCGAGTTCCTGAAGCCAGAATCTATTGCCACTGAATGCTGTAAGAAAATAAATTTGTTAAATTCTGATCATCTGGCTAACCAGATAAACACTTTAGCTCTACAAACTGCTGAAACATATATAACCTCAAATCTATAACTAGATAAAACATTAGTTGATTAAACTAGCATTGCATTAATTGTGGTAGAAGATTTAAAGTTCAAAACTAAATCTACTCATATACCTATAAATTCAAGTACAATCACAAAATTTTACCAGAATCTGTGCATCCTGCAACTGTCGACACTGCACATGAAGAACAAGTGGCTCAAATTTCAATATGGCATCGCCATTTGCTTTCTTCAGGGCCACGATCTAAATATACAGAAAATATTAGGATTAGACACAAATACATGATCCTATTCCTTGGTGACCCTTTATCCTATGTACCTTCAATATTTCCAAGGAACTTTCAGACTCATTCTGCATCCTTCTTCCACAGTAACTTTTCACTCTGCTTTCTTGGGTCTCTTTCTCCAAAACTCATTAACCTGCTTATTCTTTTAAGAGACTTGATTTCTAATACTCTCATAAACCATCTGTGGCATTCTTTCAAACCATACCTCAAACAAGTAAACTATCACTTTATATTTTTAATAAAGGCATATGGAATGTAAAGACTGTACTAGATCTGTCTAAATGCTTTGTTGTTAAATTGAAGATTGAGACACATGTATTATTATGCTTCAGCTAGAATCTGTATGTGAACTGAGAACTTCCAGATGTTCAAGCTGGATTTAGAAAAGGCAGAGGAAACAGAGATCAAACTGCCAACATCTGTTGGATCACAGAAAATGCAAGGGAATTCCAGAAAAACATCTATTTCTGCCTCATTAACTATGCTAAACCCTTTGACTGTGTGGATCACAACAAACTGTGGAAAATTCTTAAAGAGATGGGAATACCAGACCACCCGACCTGCCTCCTGAGAAATCTGTATGCAGGTCAAGAAGCAACAGTCAGATTTGAACATGGAACAACAGACTGGTTCAAAATTGGGAAAGGAGTATGTCAAGGCTGTATATTGTCACGACGTTTATTTAACTTATATGCAGAGTACATCATCTGAAGTGCTGGGCTGGATGAACCACAAGCTGGAATCAAGATTGCTGGGAGAAACATCAACAACTTCAGATATACAGATGATACACCACCCTTATGGCAGAAAGCAAAGAGGAACTAAAGAACCTCTTGATGAACGTGAAAGAGGAGACTGAAAAACTTGGCTTAAAACACAACATTCAAAAAACAAAGATCATGGCATCTGGTCCCATCACTTCAGGGCATATAGATGGGGAACAATAGAAACAGCGAAAGACTTTATTTTCTTGGGCTCTAAAATCATTGTGAACAGTGAATGCAGCCATGAAATTAAAAGACGCTTGCTCCTTGGAAGAAAAGCTATGACCAACCTAGACAGCATATTAAAAAGCAGAGACATTACTTTGCCTACAAAGCTCTGTCTAGTCAAAGCTATTGTTTTTCCAGTAGTCATGTATGGATCTGAGAGCTGGACGATAAAGAAAACTGAGCTCCAAAGAATTGTTGCTTTTGAACTGTGGTATTGTAAAAGACTCTTGAGAGTCTCTTGGACTGCTAGGAGATCAAACCAGTCAACCCTAGAGGAAATCAGTCCTGAATATTCATTGGAAGGAATGATGCTGAAGCTGAAACTCCAATACTCTGGCCACCTGATGGGAGGAGCTGACTCATTGGAAAAGACCCTGATGCTGGGAAGATTGAGGGCAGGAGGAGAAAGGGATGACAGATGGTTGGATGGCATCACCGACTCAATGGACATGAGTTTGAGCAAAACTCTGGGAGATGGTGAAGGACAGGGAAGCCTGGTGTGTTGTAGTCCATGGGGTCACAAAGAGTCGCAAATGACTCAGTGACTGAACAACAACAGAATTTGTACAAGGCAGTTGTTACTTCTGTCTGCCTAACCTACCTGCACCATTCTCCCTCCTTCACATCATTTGATTCTGGTGTGACTGTCAGTCGTGACCTTGTCGCTCATCGCTCCCACTATATAATATCAGAGACAACAAGTGCCTGGGTCTGATCAAGGAGAGCATTCTATTCTACTGGCAAAGATAACTCATCTTGGCAGAGAATACCTCACCAGGCAGGATGACTCAGAGTCCTTTGGAAATATTGCATGTATCTTAAAAGTGAATCTTTTTCTGCTGGGGTTGCTGGCAGCTATCTTTCCTGCCACAAAGATTATCTGCAGCAGAAGAGATGGACAAACATACAGAGAGAATCAGTACCCAGAGGAGACTGAGTGAGTACTCTGAAGACAACATTTAAGCACCTGAGCCAGTAATGTAAAATGCCTGACTGATATGAATTCATATGAACTCACCTAAACATTTTAATTTTGGGAACTAAATAATCCAGCATAGACAGTAGTCTCCCACAACTAAAAAAATAGCCATTGTAATGAATGCTCTTTAGGCCTTGTAATCTTCAGTCATTAAAATTGTGCACATAAATTGAATTTTCTATTCTTTTCATATAGATTTAAAGTGACTGTGAATTAAAGTTTATTTCTAAATTTATATATAAAAACCTACCACGTCATCTTTCACACAGGCTTTGTGTGAAACCAGTAGCCAGCAACAGTTTTGTTTCTGAACCTCAGAACCATTTATACTCTAAAATGAAAAAATAACATAATTTAAGTTAGTCACATAATATTTATAAAATAAGAAGTACAATGTGTAGCATATTTTGTGCTTGGGCTGTTCTTAGTCACTCAGTTGTGTCCAACTCTTAGGCGACCCCAGGCTCCTCTGTCCGTGGGGATTCTCCAGGCAAGAATACTGGAGTAGGTTGCCACGCCCCTCCAGGAGATCTTCCCAACCCAGAGATCCAGCCTAGGTCTCCCACACTGCAGGAGGGTTCTTTACCGTCTGAGCCACTGGGGAAGCCCATTTGGGGCTTTCTCAAATTAAGAATCCCAAGTGGTGGTTTTAAGTATTACTGAGAACAATTCAATAGGCTTTTGGGTAAAATTAAACATAAAACAAAAATGAAAAGAAATTACTTGTGATAGAAAGAAAGAAAGAAATTTGTTTATTAAGATAAAAATACTTAGTAAATATTTTCTGAAATACAGTCATGTTTTTGGTAGGAGAAAAGGTATTATTACAAAGGGTTGTACACTAGTAGCCCCTAAGTTGTAGTCTAGCTGTTTTATATGATTAGCAGAACACTAAAAGCATTTTTTAAAATTCCTTTCGTAAGAAAGCACTGTTCCAGTCTTACACAGGACCTACCACTTTTTACTGATGCCTGATCTGTTCATCCCTTTCTATGTCCCTAGTCACTATAGGCATAAATTTGTGACCTCTGGATTAGACTTTGTATGTAGCACCAAAGGGCAGAGCTATGACTGAAAGTTCAGAATTTCAAGAAGGCAAATATTTTACCAGTATTCTTTGCTTATTAACTGTAAAAATGTTTATTTGTCAAGTTCTATTAGGTACTTTGTATATAAACAGAAGAAAAGCTATGACAAACCTAGACAGCATATTAAAAAGCAGAGACATTACTTTGCCAACAAAGGTCCGCATAGTCAAAGCTATGCTTTTTCCAGTAGTCATGTATGGACGTGAGAGTTGGACCATAAAGAAGGCTGAGTGCCAAAGAACTATGCTTTCTAGCTGTGGTTTTGGAGAAGGCTCTTGAGAAGCCCTTGGACAGCAAGGATATCAAATCAGTCAATCGTAAAGGCTGCTGCTGCTGCTGCTGCTAAGTCACTTCAGTCGTGTCTGACTCTGTGCGACTTCATAGACGGCAGCCCACCAGGCTCGGCCGTCCCTGGGCTTCTCCAGGCAAGAATACTGGAGTGGGTTGCCATTTCCTTCTCCAGTGCATGAAAGGGAAAAGTGAAAGTGAAGTTGCTCAGTTGTGTCCAACTCTCAGCGACCCCATGGACTGTAGCCTACCAGGCTCCTCCATCCATGGGATTTTCCAGGCAAGAGTACTGGACTGGGGTGCCATTGCCTTCTCCAATCCTAAAGGCAGTCAGTCCTAAATATTCATTGGAAGGAGTGATGCTGAAACTGAAGCTCCAATACTTTGGCCACCTGATGTGAAGAACTGACTCATTACAAAAGACCCTGATGCTGGGAAACACTGAAGGCAAAGGGAGAAGAGGGCAGCAGAGGATGAGATGGTAAGATAGCATTACTGAATCAATGGACGTGAGTTTGAGCAAGCTCTGGGAGATGGTGAAGGACAGGGAAGCCTGGCTTACCGCAGTCCATGGGGTCACAAAGAGCCAGACTTGACTGAGCGACAGAACAACAACAAATATAAACAGATCCTATCCTCAAGGACAATTTAAAAAGGATACAGGAAACCACATGCATTTTCTATGCAGTAAACATGGTTTATATATAAACTGTAAATTTATCCAACTAACGTATTGAAATAATTCCAACAAACTGGAACTGCTAGGACTAAAGATATCCAAAATTTATAGTTTTGAGTCTAAACTATAATAGATTATCTCCTACTATACAGAGGGGATTTCATCAATCTTGGCCCCAAATGTTTATGTGGATATGTTTCCTAAAACTGTACAAATGTTCATATTGGGCTTCCCCGGTGGCTCAGACGGTAAAGAATCCACCCGCAATGCAGGAGACCCAGGTCAGATCCAAATATGGTATTATAAAGAAATTGCTTTTCGTTTGCTACTGTTCAGCTCAGTTATCTTCTTATGCTTAATCCTTACTAGTCACTTGTGTTATTTCATTTTCTTCTTCATTTTTTTTCCATTTGTCTTGGTTTATCAATGTCTTTGTTACTGGTTTCTAATTCTAAGAGCTCATTTATGACTGAGGAGGTGAACCATTTGTCAGGCAATGAAAATGAAATACCATATTTTACTGTCAATTTACTATGATGTTCTATATTTTGGTTGTGTATTAAAATATAATCATGCTGTGTTTCATGAAAATAAATCAATCATCATACTTCCACAAGGTGACTTTTGTGCATTAGGTACACAGGAGACTTTGCCATCTGGCTTTGGAATGGAGAAGAGTTGTGCTTGTCCAAATAACTGATCTGTTTTCATTGAATAACCTCAGTCAGGGACTGATGTTTCTGATCTAATGCTATCTGCCCTAAATCTTACAACCAAATGTGTGACCCACCTCTAGCAAATTAACAATCTCGTGGTATATTTTGAGAACTAATGCCATTTCTGCTTCATCTTATCTATATACTCCTTTTATCCAGATTTTCTCACTTTTTATTTTCCTTCTTGTATTGCCTACTTGTAAGTTGATCCAAATTCTTCCAGAAATAAGGCACAGTGAAAATAAATACAAGGTATAAGGTAATACATAAAATGAAAAGATGTTCAGGAGAAAGTCCTAAAGGTAGTTCAGAAGAAGTAGTCATTGCTTCCAAGTGGATGTGTGTGTTTGTGCTCAGCTAGGAAAGGGGAGTTTGGGGAGGTATGTCTCAGATATGCAAAGATAAGGGTAAACATTTCAGGAAAAATAAAGATGAACAAAGGCAAATAAATGTAAGAGGAAAAAGAGACCAGATTAAGATGAAGAGTCACAGAGGGAAAAAAGCTGAAAAGTGTATTAGAGTATTTCACTAGGGCTTCACTGGTGGTTTGGACGGTGAAGAATCCACCTGCAATGCAGGAGACCTGGGTTCCATCCCTGGGTTGGGAAGATCCCCTGGAGGAGGACATGGCAACCTACTCCAGTATTCTTGCCTGGAGAATCCCCATGGACAGAGAAGCCTAGCCGGGCTACAGTTCATGAGGTTGCAAAGAGTTGGACATGACTGAGTGACTAAGCACAACACAGCACAAAGTAGTTCAGCATATATGAGTAACATACACAGAACTGTGCTTTATAAAGGGGAATCTGTTACCAGAGTGTAACATGGTTTGGGGTAGGGAGACTGGTGGTTCAGTGACCTGTTAGGAAATCACTGCATAAATTCAGGTAAGACAGGGCAGGAGAAATGAGGGGAGAGAGAGAAAAAGCAAGCCAAGCAATGGAAGCAAAATAAGATGAATAGACCCTGCTAACCTGGGAGATGTTCACATGACCTGTCAGTGAGAGATCTAAAGAATGAGTTTACAAGCATGGTGTCTTGCAAGCTCTGAATTCAATCTTAATGTTAAAGTGAACACACAGCTAACTTTTATAGTGCACTTAATATGCCAGGCAGGATGCTAAAGTTTCAAAGTTGTGTCCAACTCTTTGCGACCCCGTCGACTATATAGTCCATGGAATTCTCCAGGCCAGAACACTGGAGTGGGTAGCATTTCCCTTATCTAGGGGATCTTCCCAACCCAGGGATCGAACCCAGGCCTCCCGCATTGCGGGCGGATTCTCTACCAGCTGAGACACAAGGGCTTCCCTCGTGGCTTCCTTTTTCGAAGCAATGTAAAAATTACCAGAGTTGTAATAATGTAGTGGGCCACTAGGAGGCAGTGAACTCCTTAACTATAGCGAGCAGCAATCAACTGGTTAACCTGGTTTGGTAGAGCGGTCGACGAGAAGGGAGCCCCCTCGCCAGACTAGAAAATCTTTAAATCTCCTTAGTATTGAAAAACTAAAATTACCTTAGTGTTAAAAAAATAAAAGTCTCTAACCCTTGCAGCTCAACATCATTCCCAGGCCAGTAGTTTCAGCATCATTTGGGGGCTTGTAAGAAATGCAGATTACGCCCTACCCTTGACGTACAGAATCAGAATATGTATTTAAAAAATTCTCCCAAGTGATTAATAAACACATTAAAATTTTAGACGCATCGGTTTAAGTCACGCTGTCAGTTTAAAGAGACCAAGACCACCGATTAGAAGGACAAACAGGCAAGCTGGGTTGGGGTGTTGCATCGGGAGGGTGTAGGAGTTCCCGTCGTGCACACTACACTACAGGGCAGGCACTGGAAGGGCACAAAGGGTCCTCACCCCGTCGAGGAGGATGATTCGGCCAGCGCAGGAACTGGTGGTGAAAAACTGTTCTTGCCCATTTAGGAGCTGCACAATCTCTGACACGTCCTCGTCCACACTGCCCTTCCGGCTGAGGTCCGCCTTGCTCAGACACTGCGCTTTCCACCTCTTGAACTCTGCGCTAAGATCCATGCGACGAAGGAGTTAGGGTCTCACTTTCACGTTAGCTTCGTTTTTCCCTGGAGGCAGCCATATTGATGTCAATGGTGGCCGGGAAGGTCCAAACTCCTTCCTGGGACCCGCCCCTGGGGCGGGGCGGGGCGGAGCCTGAAACTGCTGTGGCCGGCCGGGCCCGCCCCATTTTCCCGTGCAATCTCGGGGGATACTCGCAAATTTTGATTTTCGGCTCTAGAACGGGGTAAGTGGTTTAAAAAGTCCCTCAGTTCAGGCTGAGGGTTTCCCCAGCGCTCGTCCAGAAGGGAACCGAGCTGGATTTTGGCTGCGTTCCTGTCCTGCGTCCCGTCCTCCCCGAGAACCATGGGATAAGGAGTTTGTGGCCAAAGTTACTTTGCACTGGGGGCTGCAGGTTGATCACTCGTTGGTCACCAGGGCAGTTTGACTTGCTGGTCCTGAGAGCCCGGTTTTGCTTACTGGCAGGGTCAGCGTTTCGGGTCCCACCGCGGGCCGCCCACCCCGCAGCCTCTGCCTGCCTGCCCCCCGCTCGATTTCTCCTTGGCCTGGGCTCTGGATTCCTGCGGCCTCGCGCGGCTGCTGTGACCCGCGGCCACTCGGGTTCGGGTTTCCTAGGGCTCCTTCTCTCCGGTCTTTCCTCCTGCTTTGATGACGTCTCGGAGAGAATTGTGTAGACCCCTTCCACCCCGCCATGACCCTCATCTAGGAGACTCTTCAAAAAACAAAACTCCCTGTTAGCACATCGTTGGGTATTTACATGTTTCTGGAGGAGACTTATCTCAGTGACCAAGGAAGGTGTGTTAATGATTCAACCATTGAAAGGCTAAAGTGTGGACTGATTGTCAGCAGCTAGTGGAAATGGCTTCCCACGTGGCACAGTGCTAAAGAATTCGCCTGCCAACATAGGAGAGGTAAGAGAGGCAGTTTGGATTCCTCACTTGGGAAAATTCCCGTAGAGGAGGAAAGAGCGACCCGCTCCAGTAATACTCTTGCCTGGAAAATTCCATGGACAGAGGAGCCTGGCGGGCTACAGCCCATAGGGTCCCCAAAAGTCCGACAGGACTGAGCATAGCACAGCATTAATGGAAAATGGCTGTGTGATTCCCACTGAAACCATTGGGACACTCCATGAGTGGCTGGTCAGCAGTAGTAAATCCCACGGAGCTCAGCTCCCCCAGCGCAGGAGCAGCCTGACCAGTTAGTTCCACCCAATTTTTTCTTCCAAACACCTGCAGGGGTTTAGAATAACTATCTGATCAACTCCAACTCCCCTCCTAATCGTAAGTGGGTACTAAGAGCCAAGCCCATGAAGTAGTATCCTGACAAGGTCATTCAGTTAAGAAGAGACTTTTCTTTGGCTGCGTTTAATTAAAAAAATTTTTTTTCTGGCTTAAGAATAAATATGCTACTATGAGTCATTCTTGATCAACAGTGGCACATTTATAATGTTTGATTCTCTTTCCAAGCTTTTTTTTCTTGTTAGAAATTCTTGAAAATTAAGAATTTTTTTTTAATAATGTCTTTCCTTTCATTCTATGTGAGAATATATTTCCAACTTCTTCCCTATCCTTTAATTTTCATTTAAACCAAATGGATTCAGGCATAGCTTGAAAACGATCAGTGTTGAAGGAAGAATGTTAAATTCTGTATTTCCTCCATTTGCAAAATATGGTTGGCAACATTTCATAGGTTAAAAAGTAAAACTGAACAATAAACCAAGGTGCTCTGATTCAGTTTATATTTGGTAAATAGAAAAACCTGCTGAAGTACATTTTAATTAAAAAACACTAGCAGTGTGATGAGCCTGCTGCTGACTGTAAATGATTTACTCTGAATAATAGAGCTTATAGCCTGTCAGGCATGCTCTGAAGCACTCCCCATGTGCTGCTGCAGTTCGTCTTCACAAGGATCCTATGCTAGGGAGCATTGGCCCCATTTTGTAGATAGGAAAATTATTATTATTTATTATTGTTATTGTAGTTTTCCTGAAAGAATCACATTCTGTGTATCTCTAGTAGATCCCTTAACTTATGGGCATTTGAAAAATTTCAGACTCAAAGCAGGTGTCTCAGTCATAAAATATGTAATGCAACCTGCAGGTTAGCTGAATTTCATATCTCTAGCTCAGTCTGCCTCACTATCATCATTATAAATTCTATCTCTAAGAAATTAAAGGTCCTCTCTGCCAATATTTCAAAGGGTGAGATGAAAAGGATTTTACAGTTGGGGGAAAAAATGCCCAGTAACATTTAAGATGTTGAGTTTCAGCTCTGCTTCAGTGTGACCCTGGTGAATCTCAACCCCTTAGATGTTTCCTCATCCGTAAGAAGGATGGTGATTTTATTTCCAGTTCTGCATACAATTAAATGGTGATTTTAATAACTGTTGCTTCTCTACCTAGTGTGAAAATTCTTTTAATGGATGTGAAAGATGTGCTGTTTAGAAGAAATCAGGTATTGCAAGGGTTTAAAAATAATAATTACTATTTTAAGAATTTTTAGCATAGCACCTATATTATGAAGCAGATGATGATTCTGTAGGTAGTTGAGGGGGTTCAGAGGCAGTGAATGCAGATTGGAGCCTGAGCAATCATAGTGGCAAGGGCTCAGCAGGAAATAAGACCACCAGAAGCAAAGTAGAAGTTAAGAGTTGTCAAGGTCATGCCCTGTTTCCTTATGAGCTCCACAGGTTAAGGGGTAGTACTGGGCAAGACTGGGCTGGGGATGGGGTCTTCTAAATCCAGGATTAAGGGTGAGTCTCTTCCTTCCTTTGTTCTTTTCTTCCAACTTAGCAAATGTCCAGATGTGAGGAAAAAAATGTATGTGCTAGATATTTTTGACAGATCCTATTTCAGGGTAATTTTGCTTTTATTACTGCTACAGTTTTTTTGAGGGTACTAGTGATGTCTGTTGGTGAGAAGATAGATGTGAGAGCTTGAAAGAAATAAATAGGTAGGAAGTAAGTAGATATTGAAAGTAGAAAGAGAGCTACACCTCTTAACATGGGGGTTGTGCGCGTGCGCGCGCGCGTGCAATGCGGAGAGATGAGGGCAGAGTGGGGAGAGGCTGGGGCTTGTTATCCTTGCCCTCTGTGCTCTCTGTGTTTGGCACAGTGCCTCCCTTATAGTTAATGTTCAAAAATGCATGTTGAATGAATAACAGCCATTGTTTGGTATTAGTGCTTTGTTTGAATAGTTCTCTGGACTGTGGCTCTTTGAGGTTAAGGACTTGATTTTACAACAGTCCTATAAATCTTGTTAAATCAAAGATGACTATAGGATTATAGAACCAAAGATATCTTAATGAATAAGAAATTGGAAAGGAGAAACTAGGTGGCAAAGGAATCATGATATCACTATGTATAGAAGTAAATATTTGCCGGGTTCTGTGCTTCATACCTGCCCTGGCTCTTGCATAGTAACCCTGAGTAGAACTCAGTTTTCAGATGAAGAAGCTCAAAGAAAGTGACTGCCTTGCCCAAGGCCCCATGGCTAGTAAGTGATAGATCTGGGATTCATACTGAGAGCTGTCAGATTCCAAAGCCCACACTCTTTTCACACCATGCTGAAGACAAAAAGGAGAAAAAAAGAGCTATGTTCTTATTTTCAGAGTAGAAAACTCTGGTCTGTACAACCTTTTCTTTTTCTGTTTTATTTTCTTAATATATATTTTCGCTTTCAAGTCTTAAGAAATACTCAGCTTGAGTGAAGATCCAAATAGAAAGGCAGAAGTGAAACTGCTAGTTAGGTACGGCATGAGCTGCCTGTTCCCTGGTCCTAGTTCCTGCAAAGGGCTTCTTACCCTAAGACTGCTCTGATGCTCTGCAGTGCGTGAGGCTCATACCTGCTTCTGACCCCACCCCCTTTTTTAATAAGAATACAGCCTTTTAGGCTATTTCATTGCTAAACAGTCTTTTAGCAATGGAGAGTTTATTTTCTCTTCTGTACTAGGTACTATATTAAATCATTTTGAATAAAGGGTTTTAAAATGGCACAACTTTTGGTTAATTATGTCAAGAACTTTCCATTAATAACACCATCAAAGTGCTTTGATTCCCCCCACACATGGAAGGGCATTTTATAGTTAGCATGAGCTTTGTTCCAAGGAGTCCTGTGTTGGGCTTCAGTACAGTGAAAGTCTGAATTCTTTCATCTCAAGTCTTAGTTTCTGCAACTCTTTTTGATGTTTCAGCTGCTCGTGGTTGGTAAATATGATTATTCCAGAAGTTAGCAAAGATGTTCCTGGTGGTGGCAGAGTTTAACAATATTTGGTGTGGTTAATTTCAAGAAATTGTCATAGCAGACAAGCCAAATTATGGAGGACAGACAAAGCCCTTTCATTACATCTCTATAGATGTAGGATTTCCAGAATATATATATATTCTATATATGTATATGTTCTTTACCTTTTCTAAGCTTATTTTAACTCTGAGTTTTCATTTCATTTCAATATTTACGGTGGTAGAAGAGAAAGGGTAACTATAAATTACACTTATGATTTACAGATTACATACAAAGCAGTTTTTAGCTGTTTATTTTTTGTTAAAGTGAATGAACTTCATAAAACTAAATGTTTCAACTTTGATAAATCTCAAAAACTTAATACTGAGAGGAAAAAACAAGTTGCAGAATTCAGTACAATATGATCCAATATGATTATAAACTTTATTTATAAAGTTTGAAAACATGCAAAATAATAATAGCACATACTGTTTAACAGTGCAAATACATGTAGCAGTGGAATTACATCCTGCCTGAGAAGGATGAACTCTGAATTTATGGGAATAGTCACCTCCTAGAATTGTGGAACAGAAATGGGTTTGGGGACAGTTAGAGGAGGCTTCAGTTATATCTACAATACAGTGTTTTAGGTTTTTACAGTAGTAAGGTTTGTTAAAGCTGGGTGGCAGATAAATGTTTATTGTATGTTTTATATTTCTCTCTGTATCTGAAATATAATCTAACAAAAGAAGATGTGTTTATCTAATGTTAAGGAAACTTACATTAGCTCCTAGAATTTCCAAGATGTTATAGCCCAAGCTTACACAAAACGAAACCTAAGGTAATTGTATCATGCATCGTCTATCCAGATGTTTTTGTTTGTATGTTTGATTCCCTTGTTGAAAGCACTGAATCCCTACAGGAAATAATATGAAGCATTTTGCTTTGTAGCTGAAGGATTTGTAAGATGAAAGGTCCTTAAACATGAAATGAGATCAGTGGTAAGCTCATGATTTAAATTGTTGTTTGAAAAATTGTTTGATCTTCCCCCTCCAGGGGAAAAAACACAGTGATAGCCTAGATACAATATGACAATATGTTATTTTTTTTCCTTAGTATCTAGATCACCATGGCGACTGGACAGAAGTTGATGAGAGCTATTAGAGTTTTTGAATTTGGTGGACCAGAAGTGCTGAAACTCCAGTCAGATGTTGCTGTACCAATTCCAAAAGACCATCAGGTGGAAATCATTACTTAAAAACAGGCAATAATTATACTGAGTGTGTGTCTCTAGCACATGAAGTTAATGTTCAAAAGAATGATTTATAAAGACATTGCTTTAGGACAAACCCTGGAGCAGGGAATGGCAACCCACTCCAGTATTCTTGCCTGGATAATTCCATGACAGAGGAGTCTGTTCATGGGACTGTTCAACAGTCCACAAGGTCACAAAGAGTCAGACACGACTGAGCTATCTTCACTTCACTGTACTGTTTACACCTATAAGCTCTGACAAAAGAACATATAATTCTAACTAGTGAAGTAAATGTATAAAAAGAAAGAACATAAGAAAATTTTTGAAGTTGAAAATCATCTGTGTAGTGAAGTAATTGGATTTTTCTGAATGGAGTCATAATTATTCAATTACAATCTTTCATGATTTTTGTTTTATGCATAGGGAGAATAATTTTCTTCTGCATACATGCTTTTTCACATACAAGAGATTTTAAATAATAGATTTTAATCATTTCCAGTGACTTTAACAGTATACTTTTTCAATAAAAATTGTACATTTTTATTCCTGCACCTTTCATCGCTCCCATGCCTAACTTCCTTAGCAAGCCTTATGAGAGTTTTTACAGTTTGGTTATGATTTGGCAAAGATTTATTTCTTATCATTTCTTCTCAGTAGACTGCTGTGACAATACAAGTTTTATCTGGTTTCCCCAAGAGGTCCTTTCATCCCTTCTGTCTTTGCACATACTATTCCTTTAACTTGAAATATCCTTCTTCCATTCTGAAAGGTATCTACTCATCCTTTAAGATCTAGATCAAATACCACTTCCTTCATAAGGCCTCTCCTTACTTTGACAGTGGAAGTAAACATTCTGTATTAAGGTCAGATGAGCTTCTATAATAGATGTAGCCTCAAAATTTCAATGGTTGGCAGCCTCAATGGGAGGGGAGTTTCGGGAGAGAATGGATACATGTATATGTATGACTGAGTCCCTCTGCTGTTCACCCGAAACTATCACAACATTGTTAACTGACTATACTCCAATGTAAAATAAAAAGTTAAAAAATCTCAGTGGTTCTCATTCACTAAATTCCACAATTCTAAGATGTCAGTGAATAGAGTTCTCTTCCAAAGTGATTTAGGGACCTGTACTTCTTCCCTTGTGTGGCTCTGCCACTTTCAACACCTGTCTTCTGAGGTCACTAAGAAGGGGTGGAAACGCTATGCACATTGCCCAGGAAGGACTCTGTGGGTCAGTCCCAAAAGTAGCTTTCGTCACTTATGTTTACATTCCATGTGACTGCTTATAACTCTGAAGGAACCAGGAAGGAATATTCTTCCTACCTTCCTGTCCCGGAGGAGAAAGTAGGTTTGATGAGCACGTAGAGGTCTCTGCATACATCCCCTCAGATATCTCCACCACTGTTTTCTCCAGATGTTTTTAGTGTAGCATGTAAACCCTTGTGTCTTATCTTTTTATTTATATGGTGATTTCTAAAACTGGAATGTGAGCTCATTGAAGGCAGGGTTTTCCTCTGTTTTTGTAGTTCCCATGATCACTCCACTCCAGGCCTATGATAATGCTGGATGAATGCCTAACTGCTCTGTATGAACTGAAGAACATTGTCATTGCAGGTTCTCATCAGCGTCCAAGCGTGTGGTGTAAACCCAGTGGACACATACATTCGCTCTGGCACTCACAGTATAAAACCACCTCTACCGTATACTCCTGGCTTCGATGTGGCTGGGATAATAGAAGCTGTTGGAGAGAATGTATCTGCTTTCAAGGTATTACATTTTTAATTATTTCTATTTTAGCTTAATGTGTATATTTTTTAACATTTTGACATAGCTTTAAAATGTATCAGTATTTAAGTCTTTAAAAGGTCCTATTACACAATTTCTGCCACTTGGGGGACTCCTCTAGTCAAAAACGAAATTATCTTTTATCCAGGGACCTTGCTTGTTTGCATTGTTGGGAATAAATGTTGGATAATTTCTGTGTCTCCACATCCCCGTAGAATTGAACTGTGATCCTTTGATTTAACAGAAATATTTAAGGAAAGAATATAATAAGCAAGGAAATTATACTGTTTCCTAACTCTTGATAATACACAGCCAACATAGTTTTTTCTTTTTTTTCCGTCTATAAATTTAGTTCCACAAAATAAAGGGAAGGCTAATTCTTTTGAATAATAAGTAAAAGATGAACAAATGCAAGGTCAACTATACATTTTTAGAGCTATGATTCAGACCAAGGTGGCTGAGTCAATGTAGATGTTATGAGTTATGGTCAGAGCTTTTGTTATTTATGTGCAAAAAGATATAAAAAACCTAGAGAGCATATTCATGTTCTAGCCTCTGTCCTCATCATTCCTTGACCTGCTCAATTGTGGCAGCACATTTACCAAAATTGAACTGAGCGAAGATGAACAGGGTCTGGCCCAGGAAGCCTGGAAAATTCCTTTTGCTTTCTACTCCCCTGCCTATGGCAGTCCAGCTCCTGCCCCCACCGCTCCACTGAGACGATGTTTACTAATATTGCTAATGGCCTCTATATGAAGCTAATGGGTCCTTTTATGTCATTATCTGTCTTGACTTCTCTGGGACATTTGACACTCTCAGCCACTTACTTTTTCTTAAAAAAAAAAAAAAAAACACTTCTTCTTCAGCTTCTGTGACATCGTATTCTCCAGGTCTCCCCCCTACTGCCACCCCCCATTCCTCTCTGAGCATCCTTTTTCAAGCTTCTTTTTCTCTGGATGTTCCTCACGTCTTGGTGTTGTGCAGCGCCCACTGACCCTATGTAGACTCTGCCTTGAGCATTCTCTTCCTTCTTCATGATGGGCTCATATGCTCCCTCAGTTTCCATTATCTAGTGTGATATCTTTAGCTTAGAAGCTGGACCTGTTCTTTCCAAATACAGTGGCCACTAGCCACATGTGGCTGTTTGAAATTCAAATTCAATTAAAATTAAAAATTCCATTCTTTAATTGCTTAATAGAGCCAAGTGTCTGGTGGCCACTGTTGGACAGTGCAGATGGAGAGCATTTACATCATCACAGAAAGCTGTGTTGCAGGGCCCACATCAGCAAGCTCTAGGAACCTCTTACTCATGTCTACAACTGAGCTTCTTTTTCTCCCAACAGACCTGCTGCTCGCGTGTGACTGTCTTGGTGACATCTGGGGTCTGAGGCTTCTCTCTCCCTCACTTGGCTCTCCCTTACTGGGAATGTTTCCTCTCTCCTCTTTTTCCTCCCCACGGTGGTGTAGTTCTGGTTATCTTACATAGTCCCTTATCTGGATTTTTATAACAGACACTTAACTTACCGCCCTCCCTCCTAGCCCCTCGAATCTATCCTTGCTCTAAAAGGAGTAATTTTCTAAAATGTAATTTAGATTGTTTTACACTATGTTTCAAATCTTGTATCAATTCTTTATAGATTTCAGGGTATCTATACCCTGAATACCCTGCTGGAATGCTTATGTTACAAAAGAAGACTGCTTCGTGCTGTTTCTCCTACCCATCTTTCCATTCTTATCTCCCATTCCTTCTCACTCTGTAGTTTACCCTTTAGTAATAACCGTTTGTTCTTCCCTGTATGTCCCATGCTGTTTCATTTCTGTGTCTTTGTTTGTATTGGCTCTTCTATTTGGCAGAACTAAATCAAAGCTTATAAACATGGGTTCAGGGGCTTTTGCCCTCCAGCTTTCCTTTCTTTTCATTTTTATCTCCCGAAACTGTTATATTCCACACGTTAAACTACTTATTCCTCGGGAATGCATGCTGGTGATTTCTCAGCAGCTACTACTATCACTGTTCCCTGACTTAACTTTGTTTCCTTTATCCCTTAGCATCTCTTCCCACTTCCAGTTTTCAAGATCTTGTCCTATCTTTCAGAGTGAAAGTGAAAGTGAAAAAGTTGCTCAATTGTGTCTGACTCTTTGTGACCCCATGCACTATACAGTCCATGGAATTCTCCAGGCCCAAATACTGGAGTGGGTAGCCTTTCCCTTCTCCAGGGGATTTTCCCAACCCAGGGATCGAACCCAGGTCTCCCACATTGCAGGCGGATTCTTTACCAACTGAGCCACAAAGGAAGCCCCGTATCTTTCAACACCTAACTCAAATACTGGTTTCTCAGTCTAGCTGTTCTTGATTCCTTCAACTTCAAAATAGTTCTTTTTCTCGTACCTATCTTTGATAGCTCATCAGATTTGCCTTGCTTTAAAATTCTCTCTCTCCTTTTTTCCCTCTTCCTGGAGTTTAAGAAGCTTGAGATGAGGGAGAATGTCTTGCTATTAATATCCATCACAGAACTAAAAGTACTGCTTTTCATAGTGGATTCTTAAACAGGTTGGAATTACGTTGAAATCAATGCAGTGTGTTTTTAAGCTGTAAAAACAGGATTAATCTGATGTTAGTCATACTTGACCATTTGCAGGCAACACTGTTAAGCAGTGATGCTTGTCTTTGACTCCTGGGTGCCCTTGGAACCTTTTCTGTCTCTACATCACCCTATAGTGTTGTATTATAGGGCAAATTTAAGTGTATTGAGAGTTATTGCCTTAATGTGTTGCTTATTCCAAGGACTATTTACTTTTTTTTTTTTCTTTAAGAAACAGGATTTAGAAGAGGTGCTTGTACTGGGCAGTCTAATTTCCTTGGTGTGCAGGTCACATGGAACCAGCTTGTAGTGCTTGCATGGTGCCTTTCCTTACCCTTAGTTACACATCTGCCTTCCAGTAGTGAGGACCCAGCAGGAGTTTATGCAGAGTGTGTTATATGTTTCTGGAGCTGCAACAGGTCAAGACACTTTTCTTGGCTCATCTTTGTTGTTGGGATCCAGCCAGAGTTGCCTGCCTTTTGGTCCATGCGTGAAAAATAAGGGAAATGTGGGAACAAACCTACAGAAAGGATTTAGAACAGGTGTTTGGAAGAAACCTTACATTGTATTTGTTTCTTCTCCCCAGTATTTTGGATAAAAAACGTTTATGTTAACTACCATTTATTAACTGCTTGATCTGAGCAAATTACTGAACTTATTTACGCCTCCATTTCCTCATCTTTGAAGTGGGATTATCTAAAGGGAGGTAATGAAAGTTTTCCTCATAGACTGTTGTGAAGATCAAATTAGATAACACTCATTAGACACTTAATGCTGTGCCTTGCACAGCAAGCTGTCAGTAAAGGTAAGTTATCATCATAATCTTTAGACCATTCTGGACGTTCTCTCTGTTGTTAGTTTTCCTATTTCCCTTGATTTTTCTTCTTCCTAGTTTCCATTAAGAAAACATTTTAAAATGTTCCATGTTTTGAAGTTGTTTTTATGAGACCTTAGGATGTAGACAACAATATATAAATACTCATTTTATTTCTTGTTATAAATGTTGCATTCTAAAGGGTTACACCCATGTTGAAAACCTTTTTAATCCCTGAAGCATTTATTACTTTATTGCTTTCCCCAGAAAGGTGACAGAGTTTTCACTACCAGGACGATCTCTGGGGGCTATGCTGAGTATGCTCTGGCAGCTGATCACACTGTTTACACACTGCCAGAAAAACTGGACTTTAAACAAGGAGCTGCCATCGGCATCCCATACTTTACTGCTTATCGAGCTCTGCTCCACAGGTAATAACACACTCTGTCAGCTTTATAACCAGAACCAGAGGAGGGCGATATTAATTGGAGGAAGGCAATATATAATTTATGCTCCCTACCACCTGTCTACCCATTGGTCATTTTTGGTTCCCATTAAGTTACCGTTAAGGTTTATGGAGCAGAAACTCTGCTAATTTGGTAGATTGTTCTAATCACTGAAGAAAAAGATAAGAAGAGCAAAACCCCATCTTTGTCTTCAAGATGCTCACAGTCTAGTAAGGCAGAGAGACGTAAGAGTAATAATACTGATATATAATGTGGAAAGGACAGTGGTAGAGATATGCATAGGGATTTATGGGATCACAAGGGACATGCCTGTGGTAATGAGATCAGGCTTCCTGGCAAGGCATAAGTCTTGGATTATTTTAAAGCCATGGTTCAAAAATCTCATTATCCAGCTCCAGAAACTTAATTGCTCCAACTTTAAAGTACAGTGGCTCTACCCTAGTCCCCCTGGTCAGTTTCCATGGCTAATACCTGAGAATCTATATCTTAATCAAATTCCCTAGGTATTTGAAAAATATCAGAGAGCATTATCCTGGGGAAGGGTAGCTGGGAGTAGGGAGGGTATTCTAGAGAATGGGAAGAGCTGGTGTGGGGAGCAAACATTGGGATGTCTGGGGAGAAGAGCTATAGCAGTTTGCTTTTGTTAGAAGATTTCAAGGCAAAGAGTGGTGAAGAATAAAGTTGGAACATAGTAATCTCTCAGTAAATGTTAGCTGTCATTATCAAATAGGTGCACCTCAGATTGTAAAGAGCTAAATTATAGTGCTCACATATTGTTCTGTAAGGACTTGGGGGTCATGTAGTGTTTTATTCAGGAGAATGATATTGTCATATCTGTGTTTTATTAGGATCACCCATCTGCTATGGGAAGTATGGATGTGATAACAGGAATGGAGAAAGACATGAGAGAATCTTATAGAAGTGCCCTCTGGACATTATTAATACTTAAGGGCCAGAACAAGACTCATGGTAGAGGTGGAGAGGAAAGGATAACTATTTAGGGGGTAATATCAGAAATATTTGGTAGCTATTTGCATGTGGAGAATGAGGGAGAGAAAGAGCTTAAGAATACTTAGAGCTTTATAACCGGTAATGTTTGACTTGACAAAGAGAAGGAGGGAAAAGTTTCAAAGGGAAACTAAGTTCAGTTTTGGATGTGAAACTGCGACAGACATCATCCTGGAGAAATCCAGCAGCCTGTCGGATGAAAGAGTCTAAAACTCGAAGGCTGGAGCTTTAGATTTGGGGCTGTCAGCATGTGGTTAGAGCTGACGAAATGAAATTCCTCAGGGAGTGAGAACAACAGTGGAGAGAGACTGGAACTGTACTGAGCATTAACATTTAGAATGTGGTCAGAGCTAGGGGACAGAGTCCTGAGAGAGGCAAAGGGAGTGTAACCCAAGGCCAAGAGAGTCTAGAGGTCACTGAGTCTGTTAAACGTCCGTTAAGCTCGTAGGTGTTGAAGCCAGGAAGGCCTAGGTTTTAGTACTGTCTCCACCTACTACTAGTCAAGTTGCTTTCCTGTCTCAACTGTAGTGTACTGACTTGAAAAATACAGATAATAATAACAAGCACCTTGGGGTGTGGTGAGAATTAGACGAGGTAATGCTTATAAAGCTGTTTGTACGCAAATAGTACAGAACAAGCGCTCAGTTAGTGTGGGTGGTGTTAGGGGTGGTAGTTGATGTTGCTACCAAGGAGGGAAACTAGCTGTCAGTGCAGCAGTGAGGACTGTTTGGGAACAAAACAACAGCCAGGCTTAGTGATAGGAGTCAGTGGTGGCTTTCATGAGATTGTTTCCAGTATAGTGATGGAGCAAAGCTTGAGTGAATGGGTTGAGAGAGTGAAAAGGAAATTGATTCTTGAATGGAGACTACTCTTAAAAAGCGGGGAGACAGTCAGGAAGAGGTAGGAAAAATACTTGAAGAGAGTGTAGGAACGAAAGGGTTTTTTTTTTGTTTTTTTTTTTAAGATGGACAGGACTTGGTCATTTTTATAGCTAAGAAAGGATCTAGCAGAAATAGACAGATGGGAAGCTTGGAGAAGAGGGCGGAGTAGCAGATGTAACAAGGTCCTGTGCTGGGCAAGGATTAGACTTAGCCCAGAGGTAGAGAGATTGGCTTCCAATCAAAGGGAGAACTCACCTGTCAAACCTGGAAGAGGCAGTGAGAGAGTCATTTCCTAGGGCAGGTTGATAAGAAGTCCGGGGTCCCCAAGGAGAGAGGGGTCTGGAATTCTCAAGGAGGAGGAAAGGACAAACTTTTTTTTCCTCTACATTCCTTGGTCTTAGTCACACAAATCATGTTTTTATCTTTAAACCTGGAACTGATGATTACACAACAAACAACTCAGTTTACACTCTGTACTAAGGATTGCATAGCAACAATGTATCCTGCTTGAGGACAGCTTCTGGAAAAAACCTGGCTAATCCTGTTATCTTAAAATGTAAATTATGGGAGTGGGTCTAGTAAGATCTTTACAACCTTCAGACATTCTTTTGATTCATTGTAATAACTAATTAAAAAGTATATAACTCCATTGTAGCGAGGGGGCACTCTTTCTGCCCCCTTCTGTATCAGAAGCTATCTATGTCAGAAGCTTTCTCTATCTCTTTTATACTTTAATAAAACGTTATTACACAAAAGCTCTGAGCCATCAAGCTACGTCTCTAGCTCCGGATTGAATTCTTCTCCTCCAGAGGCCAAGAATCCCAGCGTCTTTTGTGGTTCAACAACAACCTTTCAGCGTTGGTGTACTTAATGGAAAGTTTGAGGGCAGGGAGGTGAGGCATTGAAGGAACTCATATATGTGATTTCTTCATTTTCATAACTAAATAGGAAGCAAAGTGACCTTTTGAGAATCAGAACTGTAGTGGTACCAAAATGCATGGTCATGTGATTTTTTTCTTAGGGTATTTAGCCATTTGGATACATTATCCAGGGAAGGTAGACCATAATATTAATCCAGGGCTGGAATATTAGTGGCAAATTGAAAGAGCACAAAGGAAATGGGAACACTGGAGAGAAAGAGAGAAGTTGGGGTAATGTCCCGTGGCATCCAGGCTGATGGGAGTGCAAAAGGAACAGCAAGAGGGCAGAAAAGGAGCAGATAGCAAGCTCAGTGAAGCCAAAGAAAAAGTTTTGAGGGAATGTGGGGTTACAGAATCGGAACAGGAGATCAATGTTGGTTATTAGTGTCTGATATTCCTCAAGTAGAATGGTTAGGGAAGACTACCAGGTGTGGGAAGAGAGTGGTAGAAGTAGAGGAGAATTCAGGAATTGTGAGTTTTCTTCCCATGAATGTTGAAATCTCTCAGGTTGGGGCTGGATTTGGGGTAGAAGAAGAAACCTCTCGGAAGCTCCAGTACTTTGGCCACCTGATGCGAAGAGCTGACTCCCTGGAAAAGACCCCGATGCTGGGAAAGGTTGAGGGCAGGAGGAGAAGGGGACGACAGAGGACGAAATAGTTGGGTGTCATCACTGACTCAATGGACATGAGTTTGAGCAAACTCCGGGAGATAGTGAAGGACAGGGAAGCCTGGCACGTCGCAGACAATAGGGTCACAAAGAGTTGGACATGACTTAGCGACTGATCAACAAGGAAACCTATGAGCCAGGTCCTAGGCTTCAATGACTAGGAGGGGGTACCACAGCAGCATGGAAGGCCAGGCCACATGCTCCAACCCTGCTACAGGCCCCAGGGGCAGAGGACTATCAGTGTTCTCCAGAGAAGCAGAACCAGCAGAATGTGTATATTGATGGATGGATTCATGGAGTCTTGCTGAGTCTAAAATCAGTAGAGAGACCAGCAGACTGGAGAGCCTAAGAAGAGTAGCAGTTCAAGTCTAAAGGCAGTCTGCTGTCAGAATCTCTTCTTGCTCTAGGAGAAGTCTGTCTTTGTTTTATTAAGACCTTCAAGTGGCAAGGCCAACCCACACTATGGAAGATAATCTGCTTTATTCAAAGTCTCCTGACTTAAACATTAATCTCATCCAAAATAGCACCTTCACAGAAATACCCAGAATGTTTGACCCATATCCAGCATGGCCCAGCCAAGATGACACTTAAAATTAACCGTCATGGTGACTACACAAGGACAGAAGGATGGTAGCCATGGAGACCCAGTAGACAGATAGCCTGCTGTTTCTCCACTTGCTGCAGACCCAGGGGTTTAGGACAATGTACTTAGTGTGTGGAGGCTTGTTTGTAAGATTTAGAAAAAATCAATGGAAGTATGTCATAACCTAAAGTATAACATTAGTAATCCTATTCCCTTAAATTTGTATTTTACTTTTTAAAATGTCAAAGTGTTTTGGTAATAGCTGTCTCAGTTTATCACTCCAAACCCTCAGTTTAACTTACTGTGCTCAACCCCCCATCTCTGTGCCAGCATGTTGGAGAAACTTCATTTACTGACTCACAGCTGCCATTTGTCAGCTGTTGGCACACGGCCTTGAGCAGGACTCTGGGTGACTGTTCTCACTCCCAGATTGAACAGAATATCTGTACAGGGTGATGTGGTTTAGCCACTAAGTCGTGTCAGACCCTTTGTGACCTCATGGACTGTATAGCGCACCAGGCTCCTCTGTCCATGGGGTTTTCCAGGTGAGAATATTGGAGTGGGTTTCCGTTTCCTTCTCCACTCTACAGGGTGACCACCCCCTATTGTCCTGGTAAACAAGGGATCTCGCTGAGAGTCAGATCTGGACCACACAGCCGTTGCCGGCCTGTGACGTCAGCATTTGTCCATGTGAAATGATGAAGCATCCCTGTGTCTTGCTGCATGTTCCTTGTTTTCAGTGTAATAGAAAAGGAGTGAGTGAACCAGAAGTCGAAAGAATATGTCATTTTACCAGGGGCTCTGGGCATTTTAGGGGGTGGTAGGGGAACCTGTGTGACAGGACTTGTTATATTTCTTACTCTCTTCCCATCGCTGACTCAGCATTGGTTTCTGAAACAAGGGCTTGGAGAAGAAAGACGGTAGCTGCTGCATTTACTCAGGTGTGAGTCTGAACCATGGAATAAAGACTGAGCTATAATGACCCTGTTTTGAGATACTTTCTGTGGGAATGAATGGGAGACTCCGGTTCTTCTAGGTAAAGCAATTTCCCTTGACACATCCACAAAGCCTCTTAGCAGGTAGCACAATTACATGATCCTGGCACCCCAACAATATCTGGCACATGGTTGACTCCCAGTAGACATTTGCTGAATGAATAAATGAATTGAATGTTTTCTTTTATCTGTGGTTCTAAAGAACTATTGTTTGAGTCTGGGGAGCGAATATCTCGGGTTGTCTATCAGGATGAGTTTCCTCTTTGGGTAACTGTTGGTTGAAATGAAGGTAGAATTTTCTTAAGAATTATGACAAACACTGAGCTTAATTAGCTCCAAAGTAAGGTGATGAACCTGTGCTTGCTTTTTCAGTGCCCGTGTGAAACCTGGAGAAACTGTTCTGGTTCATGGAGCTAGTGGAGGAGTAAGTATTTTTTTCTTTAAAGGTTTTTTTTTTTTTTTTTTTTTTTAGAGCTTATGTTTATGGGTTTCACATTATATTTCTTTAAGTTGCTTTTAAAAACCAAATTTATAAATATAGTCAAGGGTGATGACTTTTTTCTTTTTGTAGTGAGACTTCTTTAGATTCTGTCTTCTGAAGGTGATTCCCCATCATATTCATTTAGCATTTCTTGGTTAATAAATTCAACAGATTACCCGATCAGAAATGTATGCATTAGGCTTTCTACCTGTGTTGGGTATGGACCAAGATAAACGGGCTTTGTTTTTCTTTTCAAGAAGTGAATGTTATAAGAATATTTATTTAGAATTTTAAACAGTTCTTTAAGGTTAATATAAATTCCACATCCCTTTAGATAAGAAAACTAAGGCTCATTAAAGCTTTATCTATGTTGCCCTAGACAGCACTGCAAAGCCACACTGTGAGTTCTTCATCCTTTCTAGCTCCCTTCCTGCTCACCTGCTGCGCTTTGATGACATTCGCAGGGTGCACAGTATACAGCTGTGTCCTTCACACCACAACCCACAACTTAAAATGCTAATGGGTGTGTGTGGGGGGGGTGGGGGTTGGGGAATGCTCAGAACTTATCAAACCAGCCCTGCAGTGAAATCACCCAACATAGAGCTGTCAGAAACCTCTTCAAGAAACTGGATGTCAATCTGCCTCCGAGGAGCTTAGAGGAAAAGTTAGAGCTCTGAGGTTGGAATTTAACAAGAAATCCACATGACCTCTATCCTGCATGTAGAGGCTTTAGAAATTTTGGAGACACGATTTTGCCTTTTTAAAATACAGGGCCTGGGGCTGGATGTATAAGGAAGCAGGTTAACCCTTTTAGGACACTGTATTCCAGAGAGGAAATGGAAAGAAGTAACCTATTAATGACAGATTGTTCCCGGCATAATGAGAAGCATCCTGAAAATGCATTTACCTCTAAAAGTGGACAGGTAATACAGAGAATTCAGATCTCTGTATATTTGTTACTTTCCGTGGATGTATCATGAGGTTTCAGGCCCAGCTTCCTATGTACTTCCAATAGATCAACTCAGGGATTTCACAGATAGACTGTTTACTTAAAAAAACACCAAGATTGTCTTTCTGGGGCTTGAGAAAATATGACACATACCCTTGTTAAAAACTTCCGTTGTTTAGCCTCACTGAAGAGGCAGTTTGGGGGTTAAATTAAATTTAGCCCTAAATAAGTAAATTTTACGCTGAATAAGTACAGAATCTGTCCAACATGCATTTATTTAAATTGCCTTGGCTTTCACAGAGCTAACCTTGTGCTCTGTATCAAAAAGAGAGATTTCAGTAGGAAGAGGAGAAGCAAGTTTAAAGAAAATCTCTTTTTATTCCCTTTACCCTCTTGTAAAAAGCCAGGTCGCCTCACCACTTTTTTTTAAAGGCAAAATCCAGACTGTTCTCCGTGCTGGCTGAGTTTGTTAAATCCTTGGCTGGCAGGGATAGGCTGGCGACCTGGTGTGTGAAGCGCTTCTGATCCTCGCTGCCCATCAGGGGGAAACATTGCTGAGTTTTGTCTAGCTTCTATTTGTACTTTCTGTCCTCATTTAAATCAAATTCCTTTGGGATTATGTTGTGTATTTAAAATGGTGTAGAATTTGTGAACACAGCCAACATCCTGATATGTTGGCAGGGAGTGCCCTAGTTTATTGTCAGCAAAATAAATAGAAGAAAAAATAGTTGACACATGATGATATATAATCTATTGAAGAAATATTGTTAGTATAATTGTTGACAAGAATAGAATAAGCAACTCCTTTAAAATAGCTCTTGAGTGCCCCTCTGAAGTAGTTAGAGCATAAGGAGATAATGTTTACATTATCTCTTAGGTTAAAACATGGTTTTATTAGAGCCCCCCCCCCTTTTTTTAGTTGAAAATTGAAGTAGTAAAAGTCAGCCATGCTAACCCCATGGTGTATTGGTATTTCATGGAACTGAATGTCTCTCGCACTCACAGTGAGTTCCCTGTGTTTGTTTTGGTTAAATCAAACAAATCCTCAGCATAACCCAACTGGGTTCAGGCTCCTCATTCCCATATGCCATACAGTCTTTAAGGTCTTATTTTAGGCCTGGGAGTTTGCGATTCTGTTACAATTTTAATTAGTTTCCATCATCTTTTTCATCTCAATTCTATTCTGTCTTGCCCAGTGCATAATGATTGTATCTTCCTTTAAATCAGTGGTTTTCAATAAGGGGTGATTTCATACCATCTCTTCTCCCACTTGGGGACATTTGGTGGTGTCTGGGGACATTTTTGGTTGTTGCAACTGGATGAAAGGGTCTGGCATCCAGTGGACAGAAACTAGGCATGCTCCTTCTAAGCACCCTTCACTGCACAGAGTAGTCCCCACAGCAAAGAATTACCTGGCCCAATAGTGCCAAGTGTGAGAAAGCTTGTTCTAAATGTATGGGCTGACCCTTATCTGTACCATTCACTTGGCATGGGACCAAACATGTTTCCTAGTATAATTTAAATAATTGCTTTTATATATATTCCTAAAATAGTTTTACTTCTCCTTTATGCTAAGCACATCTAGTGCTCTAGTGATCTCATGCAATCCTGTGGCTTTAAGTACTGTCTATGAACTGATGATTCTCAAATTTATGTTTCCAATTCCGAACTCTTTTCAAGTCCATACTCATATTCAGCTAATGATTGAGCATCTTCAGTTGGGTGAATTCAGTGTGTTCAAAGTGAATTCTTGATGCTGTCACAAACTTGATCCTCTCTCATCTTCCTCATCCCAGTCAATCTACCCAGTTATTCTGGCCTGAGACCAAGGAGACATTCTTGATTTTTCTCTATTCCTCACCTCCCACCTCCAATCTTTGATGAAGTCCTGGTCTTCCTGCTCCTATTTCCCCCTACCTTCTTTTTTGCCTCCCATTTAATTAGAATGTTCTGCTAAAAGCCGAATTCAGATCATATCCCTCTTTTGCCTAAACTCTCCAATAGTTCTGCATGGCTCTTAAATATAATCCAAAGTCTTTACCTCCAAGGCCTTCTGTGCCTTGGCCCTTCTGTGCTTCTCTGGCCTCATCTTTTGCTCTCTTCCGCATGTCCCGCCCTTAAGCCACATTGACCCTCTTTCTGACGTTTGAATGCCCCAAGCTCATTCCCACTTCAGCAGAATAGCCGTGACCATTCAGCCTACAGCATTCACCATCAGGCATCCCAGACCTCTCCCAGACTGTGCTTGTCCCTCTCTGCATTCAGGTCTCTTCAGCATGCCTTTCCTGATGACCTAGTTGGCCTGGTTCTCTATCTCTTTATAACCAAATAGGCTATTTTTTTCAAGTATTTTTCATTCTCTGAATTTACTTTATTCATTTATTTCTTCATGTGTGTATTATCTCCCCCTTCCTTAGAACAAAGTTTCATGCATGAAGAACCACATCGTGGCCATCAGTTCAGTCAGTTCACTTGCATCCGACTCTTTGCGACCCCATGGACCGTAGCATGCCAGGCTTCTCTGTCAATCACCAACTCCAGAGTTTACTCAAACTTATGTCCATCGAGTCCGTGATGCCATCCAACCATCTCATCCTCTGTCGTCCCCTTCTCCTCCTGCCTTGAATCTTTCCCAGCATGAGGGTCTTTTCCAGTGAGTCAGTTCTTCACATCAGGTGGCCAGAGTATTGGAGTTGCAGCTTCAGCATCTGTCCTTCCAGTGAATATTCAGGACTGATTTCCTTTAGGATGGACTGGTTGGATCCCCTTGCAGTCCAAGGGACTCTCAAGAGTCTTCTCCAACACCACAGTTCAAGAGCATCAATTCATCGGCACTCAGCTTTCTTTATGGTCCAACTCTCACATTCATACATGACTACTGGAAAAACCACAGCTTTGACTAGATGGACCTTTGTGGGCAAAGTAATGTCTCTGCTTTTTAATACACTGTCTAGGTTGGTCATACTTTTTCTTCCAAGGAGCAAGTGTCTTTTAATTTCATGGCTTCAGTCAGCATCTGCAGTGATTTTAGAGCCCAAAAAGATAAAAGTCTGTAACTGTTTCCATTGTTTCCTCATCTATTTTCCATGAAGTGATGGGACCAGATGCCATGATCCTAGTTTTCTGAATGTTGAGTTTTAAGCCAACTTTTTCACTCTTCTCTCTCATCAAGAGGCTCTTTAGTTCTTTGCTTTCTGCCATAAGGGTGGTGTCATCTGTGTATCTGAGGTTATTGATGTTTCTTTCGGAAATCTTAATTCCAGTTTGTGCTTCATCCAGCTTGGCATTTCACATGATGTACTCTGCATATAAGTTAAATAAGCAGGGTGACAGTATACAGCCTTGATGTACTCCTATCCCTATTTGGAACTAATCTGTTGTTCCATGTCCGATTCTAACTGTTGCTTCTTGACCTGCATACAGATTTCTCAGGAGGCAGGTCAGGTGGTCTGGTATTCCCATCTCTTTCAGAATTTTCCACAGTTTGTTGTGATCTACTCCAATACTTTGGCCACCTCATGCGAAGAGTTGACTCATTGGAAAAGACCCTAATGCTGGGTAGGATTTGGGGCAGGAGGAGAAGGGGACGACAGAGGATGAGATGGTTGGATGGCATCACCGACTCGATGGACATGAGTTTAGGTAGACTCCGGGAGTTGGTGATGGACAGAGAGGCCTGGCGTGCTGCAATTCATGGGGTTGCAAAGAGTCGGACACGACTGAGCAACTGAACTGAACTGACACAAAGGCTTTGATGTAATCAATAAAGCAGATATTTTTCTGGTATCCTCTTGCTTTTTTGATGATCCAACAGATGTTGGCAATTTGATCTCTGGTTCCTCTGCCTTTTCTAAATCCAGCTTGAACATATGGAAGTTCTCGGTTCATGTACTGTTGAAGCCTGGCTGGGAGAATTTTGAGCATTACTTTGCTAGCGTGTGAGATGAGTGCAGTTGTGCGGTAGTTTGAACATTATTTGGCATTGCCTTTCTTAAGGATTGGAATGAAAACTGACCTTTTCCAGTCCTGTGGCCAATGCTGCATTTTCCAAATTTGCTGGCATATTGAGTGCAGCACTTTCACAGCATCATGTTTTAGGATTTGAAATAACTCAACTGGAATTCCATCACTTCCACTAGCTTTGTTCATAGTGATGCTTCCTAAGGCCCACTTGACTTCACATTCCAGGATGTCTGGCTCTAGTTGAGTGATCACACCATCATGGTTATCTGGGTCATGAAGATCCTTTTTGTATGGTTCTTCTGTGTATTCTTGCCACCTCTTCTTAATATCTTCTACTTCTGTTAGGTCCATACCATTTCTGTCCTTTATTGTGCCCATCTTTGCATGAAATGTTCCCTTGGTATCGCTAATTTTCTTGAAGAGATCTCTCGTCTTTCCCATTCTATTGTTTTCCTCTATTTCTTTGCATTGATTGCTGAGGAAGGCTTTCTTATCTCTCCTTGCTATTCTTTGGAACTCTGCCTTCGAATGGGTATATCTTTCCTTTTCTCCTTTGCCTTTCACTTCTCTTCTTTTCACAGCTATTTGTAAGGCCCCTCAGACAACCATTTTGCATTTTTGAATTTCTTTTTCCTGGGAACGGTCTTGATCACTGCCTCCTGTAAAATGTCACAAACGTCCATCCATAGTTCTTCAGGCACTCTATCATATGTCTTGCACATAGTAAATAATAAATGTTTTTCATATTCATGAATATGAATTTGCCCATGTACGTACCTGTCTCTTCTATGTAAATGGTAGATGACTTACTGTTTTTATGTAATATTTTATGTGTACTGTTAAAGTATGAAGTCAGTGAGCATATTTTGATCATCTTTACACCCTGTATCTTCTGCACAAAGCAGAAGCTAAGTGAACATTTTGCACTGTGTTTCTTATTTCTTTGTTTAGACTCTTAACATTTATTAGCAATAGTCTAGAACCTAGAAGAACCTTACGTTAATTATGTGTATTTAATAAATGTTTTCAGAGATGCAAAGTACCTAAAACTACTTGGCTGTATTTTGTTTTTTAAGGTTGGAATAGCAGCATGCCAAATTGCGAGAGCTTATGGCTCAAAGGTTTTGGGCACAGCTAGTACTGAGGAAGGACAAAAGATTGTTTTGCAAAATGGAGCCCACAAAGTGTTTAATCACAAAGAAGCAAATTATATTGATAAAATTAAGGTAAAGTTGTTCTATAATTTTATAAAACTAAAATTTTGTTTCATGTTCTTTTGCAAGTTTTTATTTTTTATCAGCTACTCTCTTAAAGTTGTTTGTTTTGCCTATGTGTTTTAAAGCTTTAATTAATTTAAAAGTAGAGATGTCTACTTTCAAACCTTCACTATCATTTCTGTCTTGTTTATTTTTACTAAATAAAATATAACCTCTCTAGAGGCTTATAAAAATCGGTACTCTTTAATGCAAATCATATTTTAAGTAAAGCCACAGCTTTGTATTTGCAGCTGTGAGGCATTTTTTAAACATGTATTTTTATATATTGTGAAATGATCACCACAGTAAATTTAGTTAACATCTGTCCCCATACATAGTTACAAAATTTTGTCTCTTGTGATGAGAACTTTTAAGATCTATTCTCTTAGCAACTTTCAAACATGTGATACAGTATTCCTAACTGTAGTCACTGTCCATTACATCCTCATTACTTATTTATTTTACAACTGGAAGTTTGGGCCTTTTGATCCCACCTTTATCCATTTCATCCATCCCCCACCCCTTGCCCCACCTCTCTAGTATTCTTAATATAACTTACCATCAAAAATGGAGAAGAAAGCACTGCCTCATCCAAAATGGTGAGGCAGAATTGAGTTTCTGTTACATCTGTTCCATTGCTGCAATCGAATTCAAGCAGGTTCTGGAGTTCTCCATCTTTGCCATAGTAAGAATTTGCTAAACACTGATTACTTTGCCGATCCTCAAACTACTTGATCATGTTGAGAAAGAATTAGGATATCCCAGGTACTGATTACAGTGTAAGCGAGGTCATTGCACACTGAGGGAAGAACAAGTGCGAGTTTGTTTATTGCCTCTAAATCATCTTGCCAAAAACTGAGTAAAGGCTCTCCTTTGTATATGTTAGGGAATCCAAAATTGATTGGGCATGCACTCCTGATATCATTATCAAAGATGAAAATTGGCCAGTTATTTTAAGATAAGGTTTTTGTTTTGCAGTGTAATTCTAAGACCACAAGACCTTGTAGCTTCTATCTCTTCTGCTACTGGTTCCTTCTGCTTAAGTCTCTCTCATTCTCCAAAAACATTCTCTTAACCTTTCCTCCTCCCCTTCTCTCCTTTACCACATGTTTCTCTTCAGCAAGAGAGTACTTAAACTTCTCTTACTTCCTTACCTCCCACTGCAATTTTGCTTCCACCCCAGGGCTTTCCAGGTGGCCCTATTGGTAAAGAACCTGCCTGACAATGTAGGAGATGTAAGAGATGCGGGTTCGATCCCTGGGTCGGGAAGATCCCCTAGAGAAGTGCAACCCATTCCAATATTCTTGCCTGGAGAATCCCATGGATGGAGGAGGCTGGTGGGCTACAGTCCATGGGATCGCAAAGAATCGAACACTACTGAAGTGACTTAGCCTGCATGCACACACCAGCTACTTACATGGCTTGCCTGGGGCACTGATAATCCCATCACCAGTCAGCTGCTCTTGGCTCAGTTCTCATCATTCTTGACCCTGACCACACCTCCTGGAAGCTGGCTCTCTCCTCACTTCTCTAACTTCACTTTTAGTCTCCCTCCTCTTCATTTCACTTGCTGTTCCATAGGTCTTTCCTCTTGGTCTCTCACTTTCTCTGGTGCTACACCTTCATCCTGATCCATCTCACACACGTCCTTACACTGCTGGTTTCCAGCACTGACCCTGGCCTGTTTCATTCCTTCGCACCATCAGCCTGCTAGACATGGCCGTTCATCTGGTCCCCCAGGATAGACACCCACATTTCATTTCCTGTTCCTGTTTAATCATCTTTCTCCCTCTGCACATCAAATTGGTCACCTTATCTATCAGTTTCATCTCTGACATGCCTTTCATGTATGTCTCTGTTTCTCTTTTCCCTTCACTGTTGTAACTTCATTTAGTCCTCATCTTTTCCAGTCTTGACTCTTATTCACAGCTGAGCTAATGCCCCCTTCTGTCTCCTCTACTGTCTCCAGAGTTACTTGGTTCTCTGTTTCAAAGAAAGGGAAAAAAAAATTAAAAATTCTCAGAAATAAATGAGAGCTCCATGAGAAGAGGAATTTCTGTTTTCTTCTCTGCTGTACTTTCAGTGCCTAAAACAGCGCCTGGCACAAGAATTAACTAACGAACATCTGTCCCCACAAAGTCCAAATCTTGTAATGTGGCATTTGATGTATTTTCATAGTCTGAACCAATTTGCAGTCTCTTATCTCCTACCTCTCCCCTCCCACCCCCGCCCCTATCTCCTTTACAAATGCATACTCCAGCTCTGCCGGGCCACTCTCCAATTCCAGCTTTTACTCTCCATCCCCACATCTTTGCTCTTCTGTTTCTTTTGTCCAGACTGACCGCCTCATGTCTAGCTTCTCCTTGCCCCTTCTTCCTTCTGTTCTGCTTAAGAGCTCCTCCTTATCCCTCAGGGCCGAGGTTGTCATCTCTGTGGAATTTTCTTTGACCTTTACAGGTGATCAGAGTTGTAACTTTCCCCCCCTCTATAACCTATGGCTTGTTTCCCTGGTGGCTCAGATGGTAAAGCGTCTGTCTGCACTGCAGGAGACCCGGGTTCAATCCCTGGGTTGGGAAGATCCCCTGGAGAAGGAAATGGCAGCCCACTCCAGTACTCTTGCCTGGAAAATCCCATGGATGGAGGAACCTGGCAGGCTACAGTCCATGGGGTCACAAAGAGTCAGACACGACTTCACTTTCACTTTCAATGCAGTTCTTAGCCCATCACATCACACCTTTAATTGTAGTGTTTTCCATTTTCCTCTTTATTTTGGGTTCTCTATGTCCATCTTGACATTCGTAATACCTCACACAGTGCTGGGCGTAGGTGTTCATTTTTTTTCTTAAAATGAAAATGTGTAGCTTAGCTTATTTAAGAGGTGGTTTTAGATGTTGGGAATTGACATCAGAAAGCCCAAAAGAAAAGGAGTAGTGTGCCAAGCTGATTGTAGACCACTGAGAACACAACTAAATGTACACACACACACACACACACACACACACACAGAATACTACAATACCAAAAAGTCAGTATTTTTTTCTTTTGTTGTCTGTTTTTTAATAAAAATGGGAGCCCCAATGCAGTTTTTGATTTTTGATTTGTTGCTTCTTCCTCTGTTAAAATGCATTTTGAAGACAGAAAATTCTCACCTGAGGAAGAAGTACTTTATAGTCAAGTTGAGTCTAAGCACATGAAAATTTTGGACAAATTTTATTTCATTATAGCAATTTATTTAATACAAATCTGTCATTTTAGATGTGGCTGATACCTTGGAATTACAGCATCACTGTATAATTAAATTATCTTAAAATTGACATTATTACTCTTTAAAAATATAGCATTTTATGTCATTTGAAATATATTTCTATAATATATGGCACTATGATAATCTTTTTTTTCCCTAATCTACTCTGCATTCTTTTATATTATATAGAAATCTGTTGGTGAAAAAGGAGTTGACGTGATTATTGAAATGTTAGCTAATGTAAATCTTAGTAATGATTTGAATCTTTTGTCACATGGAGGACGAGTAATAGTAAGTATTTTATTTTTTTTCATCACTTTGCAGTTTTTTCATAATTTAACATAAAAGGAGTTACTATTTTGCAGTAATATTTTAATTTGCTAGTCAGACATAAGTAGATGTTAAGGTTAGTTATCTAACTGGGTTAAGGATTAATTCCTGGAAGATAACTAGGGTGACAATATAATTTATTTTCCAAGCCAGGGCACTTAAGAAGGAGAGAGGAGATACTGTTGGTAATTATTGCTCTACTTAGCATTCATTTGATTCAGTGAGTTTCTTAACATTTAAAAAAAAGGTTTGTCTTTAGTGATCATAAACATTGGAGTACTGTTTATTTTATAGCTGGCAACTTTCTTTATGCCTTCTACTTCTCATCAAGGGATCGTTGTAGTAGGAAATAGGATGTTAGTGGTCACTTGGCATTGGAGGACATTACAGAAATTCCTAACTGATACTCATCATTAATCCCATACCTTTGACTAAAACATACTAATTCAAAATAGGACTGCTTGATTTCCAAGCCTACTTCTTCTTATAAAGGTTCTTTAATCTCTGATTATCCCAGAACTATACTGGACTCTGATGATTCTCTGGAGTAAATGAGACCCCTTTCCCAAACTAATCTTATCTAGATCTACAAGTCTCTCAGAAAGGCAAGATAAACAGTGTCCAGAGAAATTTGTTATTTTTCCAATATTCCCAATATTTTATGATATTCACTAGGTTAATGAGCCACATATTCTGTGAGAACAGCAGCTTTCTCTCTGCTATATGATACTGGGTGCATAGTTTCTAAATAGGTATGTATTGATTGATTCAACTTCAAATTAAATTTAGAATTTTCTCTTTGTGTGATTGGGATCATATATTTTTATTTAAATTAATAATCAAATTAGATGCATTAACAATGATTTGCTTTTGTTATTATAACATGGTAATTGCAATAAATTCTAGATGCAATTAAAAATGGTGGTTTTCTGGTTTATTTTACATGTAGTACTTGCCTTATATCAGTTTTACATAGCACCAAACAGGTTACTACCTAACAGTGTTCTATGTTGGAAGTCTTTATCTAAACTAAATAAAAGGATAATTACCTGGAAATCTTGCCATCAATAATATATATGTTAGTTGCTCAGTCATGTGAGGCTCTTTGCAACCCCATGGACTTAACCCACCAGCATCTTCTGTCCATGGTATTTCCTAGGCATTAATATTGGAGTGGGTTGCCATTTACTTCTCCAGGGAATCATCCTTACCAGGAATCGAACCCAGGTCTCCTGCATTGGTGGTGGATTCTTCACCATCTGAGCCACTAGGGAATCCATTAACATTATGTCTCAGGAAATGAGGTTTGATTGTTATTTTTGTTCTTGTTTTTCTTCATGTGAACACAGCCTCCTGTCTGTTGTTGTATGGTTGATTCTCTTGACCTGATTTGTTCTGTTGAATAACAATTTCTAGTTTGAACAGGGAATCCTGCGTTCATAGTGAACAGAAAGCACTGCTAACTTTTATAGTTCAGGGCCATCACTGGCTTCTGACTCATGTGCCATGCGGAAGTGTTTTTACTATTTATATTTTCCAAGTTTATTTATTATTTCTTTTACAGGTTAGTCTTGTAGAGTAAAATAACATTTGAAAAAGTTGTTTAAAAAGTAATGTTATGAATCTAGAGACTAGCATTTTATATACATTTCAAAATGGAAGATTTCTTGCCATTCAAAAAGATAAAGGAATAATCATTTTGTAAAAGTCAGCTTAATCTGTTTTCACATTTGCCTCATCTATAGAATAAGCTAAAAGCATACTGCTAACTTAACACTGCACAATTCATTGATACAGTTCAGTTTATTTCAAAGAAAAAACTAGCCAAATTTTATGCATTAACTACCATATTTGTGATTATATAGCATTGGACATATTTCCTGTACACATCTCCTTGTCATTCTAGTTCTGTCCTTGTCCGAGTTTTCAGCAAATTATATTCACAGCACTATTGCTGCTTATAGTCCCAGGGCTACTACCCCAGTCACCGGTGCTGTCCCTGATACAAAGTAGAGAATAACTTGTAGAATCAACAAACATTATTTCATGTTTTAACCATCTGAATTTCTGTTCATTTGCTTTGACCTTAGAATTGTATTTGCTAGAATCATATAATATGTGTGTTAAAAGGTCAAACAGATCAGCCACCCTGAGCCTAAGAAGGTGAACTGTCATGCCAGTGGTCACATGATTAGTAGAATAAAGCTGAGCTGACATTATGTTGGTGGGCTGAAATTAAACTCATTTAATTTCCAGGCCTTTGGCATTCCTGGCTTGTAACCCTGGCTACTGCATGTGTCGGGCTGCCTGCTTTCCAGCCTCATTTTCCCCGAGATTCTTAGTTCTGACTCTGTTAATCATCTTTGCCTCAGTTGTCACTTACCTTCTGATTCAAGTCTTTTATGAAGGGATTAAAATATTGGATACATTGAGTTTAGAAGGCATTGTGGTGGAATTTGAGAATACAAAGGATTATAAGACATAGTCCACATTCTTGAGCTTAGAACGGAGTAGAGATGAGAGCTGAGTAAAACACATGGAGTAAAATGTGTAGTAGATAGATAGATAGATAGATAGATAGATAGATAGATTTATTTTAAGAAATTTTCTCATACAATTAGGGGGCCTGATGAGTTTCTGTATTGCAGTACTAAGGCAGAATTATTTCTCTGGGAAACCTCAATTTTTGTTCCTATGGCTTTCAACTGATTGCATGAGGCCTACCTACATCATGGAGGGCAATCTACTTAAAACACATAAAACATGACACGTTGACACAAAACTGACTATCACAAAAGGTGACCTAGGGACAAAAATGAGGGACACCTAGTGTAGCTTGAGGTTGCCAACTACACACTTAATATTTCAATGCATTTGTTCGCTCCTGCTATCCAAAGTAGCTTTGGCCAGAGAAGTATAAAATAACTTGAATGCTTCAGAAAGGGGAAGAAAAATCAGGTAGCATTTTATAATGTCCTTAGCTCAGCTTTACAGAAGCAAGAAATCCTATGTGTGCCAAGGGGCCTCCACAGTTCACAATGTAAAAGCTTTTTTTCTGCACCAGATAACTCAAGAACAGCAGGTCACTTTGACCTGGCTCTTTCAGCCTCTTCAGCCATGTCTCACAGACAGGAAAACACCTCAGCTCAATCCTTAGTTCTTTTTCTAATGCTACCTTTCCCTTTGGTCCAGTGATTTTTTTAAAATGTCATTTAAAACTGTCATAGTACAATTTTGCCAATCCATGAGAGCTTAGAAATAGCTTGTATTGTGGGAGCTTCCTCCAGCCAAGGAAGGAGTCTAGGAAATGTATCATAGAAAGAAATCTAAATCCACTTTGGCCTCTGTCAATGATCAATAGTTGTTGATGGAGACAGTCCATGTATGTTCTTTAAGAGGGAGTCTAACACTGATCCCAAACTTATTGCCTGATATAGATGCTCATTAAGCATGTGTTAAATGTGGTGATGGGCTTTCCAGGTGCCTCAGTAGGAAAGAATGCACCTGCCAGTGCAGGAGACATGGGTTCAATCCTTGGGTTGGGCAGACCCCCTTGAGAAAGGAATAGCAACCCACTCCAGTATTCTTGCCTGGAAAATTCCACGGACAGAGGGGCTTGGCAGGCTACAGTCTATGGGGTCACAGAAGAGTCGGACATGACTGAGTGACTGAGCATGAATGCATGCAAGTAAATGTGGCCACAGATTAGCAGTCTTGGATTTTATCTTTCCCCAGCTTCATGTAAAGGTATCCACAAAAAGACAAAAGTACTAATAACTAAAGATAAGAGGAAACCCTATGCCAAAGTCCATTCGAAATATATACTAACTCCAGTGTCAATCATTTGACTTATTGACCCAAATTACCTGCAGAGTAGGTAAAAAGAAAAAGCCTCCACTCAGTCACTACCTCTAATGCAGGCCACCTAGAATATCAAACCTTATTACACAGAAAGTATCTGAGCCAGCTAGAGACATATGCCCAGTCCCCAGGATTCCTCATCTCCTTTTTAGAGACTACAGGATTAAATTTTTGGTACAACTTCAGGTTCAAGAGGAAGGGCAACTTCGCACTCTTGGATATACAGTCACTCCAGAGAAAGCCTTTAAATGGGTGGAGAGTGGCAGACTCAGATTGTAGCAAATGCTGGAGAGTACACAGCAGTCACACAACAGACATTTCTCTTTGACTCTAGAAAAGCCAGACTAAGAGCTGTCAATTGGGGGGAAAAGGCACAAATAAAACATGAAAGTTAAAGTTAAGTTTTATTTGGGGGCAGAATGAGGACTATAGCCCAGGAGACAGTGTCTCAAATAGCTCTGAGAAACTGCTCCGAAGAGGTAGAGGAGATGGTCAGTATATATGTGATTTTGGTGAAGGGAAATTACATGCAATCAAGCACATATGTTTCACAGCAGATTGCTGCTAGTCTTGTAAAGGTTACTGCTAGTCACGATGAGCAGATGTCACCATGAAGGACTTTAATGCTCTTCTAGATACAAGGAGATGCAAGAATTGGCCTCATAAAATCTTCTGAAAATATCTAATTATCTGAAACCTTTTCTGACAGTTTTTCCCAGAGTACAAAGTCCCTCATTGCTGATCTTCACCTTAACTTTCAGGGGGTGTTGAAAGTCAGCAGCTGCAGCAGCTCATAATTTGATCCTTGTAGAGGTAGATGGCAAGTGCCAGTTTGTAGGTGACAGAGCAGAAGACATTCATGTCTTAGTTGAGCAAGTAGTTAAGAGGCCACATCACTCCAGGTGTAGATCTGAGAAGAACAGCTCCCTCATGAGCAGGGAGGAGAGCCAGGGCACATGAAGCCCTCTGGTAGGATTAAGAGCATGGGTTATGGAGGCAGAAGACCTGGCTTTAAATCCTGGCTCTACTACTGACTAGTTGTAGAGTCCTGGGCAAGTTACCTAGTGATCTGAAGTCTCAATTTCCTTACATGTAATATGGTAGTAACATCTACCTCAGAGAGTTTGTGTAAGTTAACAAGATAATGTCTACAAAGTACTTATTAGCACTCTGTCCTGCAGAAAGTGTCTAAATAATCATCCTTTCATTTTTATTAACCATAAAAAATAAGTTGAGAAAAAGGAGGAATGAAGAGGGAGCATCCTGAAATATGCCAAAAAATAAAAGGAAACCTAAATGCAAATTCCCATAGGAGGTATGAGTCAGCATTACTGACTACAGTAAACTTCATTGGTCATTTGGGTAAATTTTATCCCTCTTCAAAAATGTGAAGAAAAGGGATGAGTAAACAAGAGCAAACAAAAATACAAATGCAACTTATGATTTTGGCTGCACCAAATCTTTGTTGCTTTGCGTGGGCTTTCTCTAGTAGCAGTGCACAGGCTTCTCATTGTGGTGGCTTCGCTTATTGTGGAGCACAGGTTCTAGATGCACAGGCTTTAGCAGTTGCAGTGTGTGGGCCCTGCAACTTGTGGTGTATGGGCTTAGTTGCTCCGTGGCACGTGGGATGTTTCCAGACCAGGATCAAACCCACGCCCCCTGCGTTGGCAGGTAGATTCTTGTCCACTGCACCACCAGGGAAATCCTAAAGGCATCCTTTGAATTACAAGTGTGCTCCCTCCGAAGAACCCAGGGAGGGAAAAATAGTAATTAAGGAAATCTTTACTGAGCCAACCAAAAGAGGTGAGTTTATTCACTGATAGTATAAATTATGTCTATGCAAAATCAATGGAAAGTACGAGTAATAAGCATATCATGTAAATTTTTCAAATCGTACATAATCAGATACTGGAAGAGGGTGTGCAGAAGAACCACTATTTATAGTTCTGTTATTTAAAACCTGGACAATGCAAGAGAAAAAATAGAAAAATTATTAATGAGTCCAGAAAAGTAGTTAATTACATAAGAAATACATAAAATTAATATACAAAAATTAATAAAAGTCAGTTGATCAGTTAGAAAATATAATGGGAAAAGATTTTATTCACAATGGCAGTACAACTATTACTAATTCAAAGACAGTGAAATGTAAGTAACCAAATCCAAAAGAAACATATAGGATCTTAAAAGACAACTAGAAAACTTTCCTGGGAGACATAGAAGAACACTCAAAGATTTCTAGGTCAGATTTATGTAAAGATTTTCCTTCCCCTCATACTCTACAAAGTAATTCACACTAAAATCTCAATAGGACTTTTTAGGAACCTGAAAAAATGTTTCTGAAGTTCTTTGTGTGTGTGTGTGTGTGTGTGTGTGTGTGTGTCTATGGGAAGAAAAAAAAAGGGCAACTAGCCAGAAATCTTCAGGAAAAAAGTGTTAGAAAAAGTCTCACAAGACATGAAATTTTCCCCCAAATTAGAGTTACTAAAGTAGAGACATATTCATCCAAGAATAGCAATAGAGCAGTGGAACAAACAGTCTAGAAATGTTTCTCACTTTAGCGGGTGATAAAAATAGCTTTTCAGAGGGGAAAAGTTACTTAGTGAGACAACTGGGTATCCATTTGGAAAAAAAACAACTACAATCTGACTTCACATATAGTATCAAAAGACTTTTAGATGGTTCGAACATTTAAAATATGATAAATGAAATTATATAAAACATAGACTATTTTACAATCTTTAGAGGTGAAAATTTCTTCCTACTATTACTCGAAAGCTTAAATTATAAAAGAAAGAGCAAATTAGAAGTGGAAAAAGATCTTCAATAACAGATATGGATTAGTAATGTTCAAGACATAGTATTAAGAATTAGAAGTTTAAAGGATAGAGAAGATGCATATTATAATTCCACTTCTATATTGTTATCTGTGTTTACTTAAAGCATTGCAAGTGATGAGTGCGTGCTCAGTCATGTCTGACTCTGTGCAACCCTATGGACTGTAGCCTGCCAGGCTCCTCTGTTCATGGGATTTTCCAGGCAAGAATACTGGAGTGGGTTGCCATTTCCTCCTGCAGGGGGATCTTTCTGACCCAGGGATTGAAACCACATCTCCTGCACTGCAGGCAGATTCTTCACTGCTGAGCCATCGGGAAGCCCATTGCAAGAGATATCTGGTAGTTATTTTTTAATATGTCTTATCTTAGCAGTGGGGTTACAAATATTTTTCCCCAACACGTTTATTTTTCTGACATTTTCAAGTATTTTTTAACAAAATGTTATTTCTGACAAATCAGTAGCTAAATTCTATTTAAGAGAAGTATTTTCTAAAATAAAGATCTAAAGAGTTTAAATATCAAAATAAATAACTTATTACATCTCAGAGTCATATATTTATCTTGACTCTTCTATAACTGTGTCTGCACATTCAGAATTAGTTCTTACCTGTGTTGATAATTTATGAGTTATCCTTATGACATGCTCCATAGAAAATTATAGTGTATTTGTATTAAATTTGTCCTAAGTGGATCATAATGATTTATTTATTTTATTATTGTTTTTTGAAATAATACATTGTCCTCTGAAAATATTCCATTTTCTTTTAAGAAGATTCTTTCAATGATAAGAACTACCTGATCTTGAGAAAACTTTGTGTTTACATTCTTAGTAATGAACTCTCAGACTTCACTCATGGTTAATATAAAACCCAAGATGAACTTGGGTTCATCAGTTTGTTTTGGATGTTTATTTTGATTGCAGCATCACATTTGAAATCCAACTGAAAGCCTCACTTCTAATCAAAGCAGTTTTAGTTAGATGTGACAAATGTGTTTTAACAAAATTGTACCCTTGCATCATTCGGTGAGCTATTATTTTCTTAGGAATTAACACTGTAATTCTATTTCACAGTTTATCCATGTAATTTGAGTTTTTACATGTCTTGCAGTTTCTTTCATCCTGGAGTAGGTTCTGAGTTTATTAGCTGGTTTCACATATTCTTGTTTATAGATCTATCACTAACTTCTAAGTGCATCTCAGATTATGTTTCTTTTATGTCTATCAAACTACATTTCCACATAAATGAAAATTCTTAAGGTGCTGGAATTCTTTGCCTTTTCATCATCAGCCTGCTGGTTAACCAAATGAAGAATACTGTTTTTCAGAGTGTTATTCCACCCAATGGTAGGCAATTTATCTGAAATTTTTTCTCAGTGAAGAAAACACTAACCTTATTCACACTTACAAATTTATGTGCAGCCTTTTGTCTTTATCTCTTGCTTCACTGGAAGTGATAACGTCCCTTATTAAGAATAATTTCTCTGTCTTTTCTCTGAACCCCATTGCTCTGGCCTCTTCATGAACTTCGCTCTATCAGTTAGCCCCTCAATCTTGTACCTTCATTATCTCTTTTAAAATACAAACACCTCAATTTCTTTCCCATCTGGTCTTCCAGAACATCATTCTCCTGGTACCCCTGGACCCTTCTCAGTTTTCTTGCAAACATTGCTTCTTCCATTCACCTCTTAAATGTGGATGTGCTTTACTGTGTATGACTCTTTCCTGTATATGTTGCCCTTGACTGGCACCCCTTTTTCTCTATGCATTCCCTTATCCTGAACCCAGGTGTTAATATCACCTTTGAGCTGATGACTCGCCAACCTCTATCTCCAGCCTTCTCTAAGGCCCATATGGACTTCCCCCCTGGAAAGTACTTGGATGTTCCATGAACCTCTCCAAATCAGTATGTCAAGAACTGAATTCTTCCCAGTCACAAACCTGTTCCTCTTCTTGTATTTCCTATTTCAGTGCGTAAATATAATTTTGAACCTGCTGACCCAAGTCCAGCAGTCATTCTCTCTTCTTCCCTCTCCTATGTTCCCAGTCCTGCATCCAGTTGGTCACCAAGTTGAATGGATTCTATTCTCTTTGTACCTACAGAATCTGACTCACTGCCCATGCCTTGGTTGGAACCCTTGGTGCTTCCTGCTTGGAATTCCACTGTGGCGTTCTCACTGGCTGCTCGACTTTTATTCTTGCCTTACTTTAAATCTATTGGCTACACACTGCCAGAATGTTCTTTGTAAAACATCTGATTAAAATCCCTTAATGTATTTTAGGAAGAACCATGACTCCACAGCTTTGCACAAAGGGCTTCTGCCTTTTCAGCTTCAGCCTTCACTGAAAGTGAAGTCGCTCAGTTGTGTCCGACTCTTTGCGACCCCATGGACTGTAGCCTACTAGGTTCCTCCATCTATGGGATTCTCCAGGCAAGAGTACTGGAGTGGGTTGCCATTTCCTTCTCCAGGGGATCTTCCCGACCCAGGGATTGAACCCAGGTCTCCCACATTGTAGGCAGACTCTTTACCATCTGAGCCACCAGGGCCTTCACTACATGAGGTCCTTAAGACAATACACCATACTCTTATATCTCTGCTCTTACACCCTTCTTTTTTCTCCATTTCTCCACCTACCTAAATCTTATTCATTCTCCAAAACTTAACTGACACTAATTATTAAACTTAATTATTAAATATTTAATGACTTAATTATTAAATAGTTATTTATTTATAATAATTAACTGATTATTAAAACTTAGCTGACACTTAACTATTCTAATCACCTTCTAGTCACTGGGTTGGTGAAGGAGGGAACTTGAGAGAGTCAATTCCTAGGCAAGTTGATAAGAAGTCTGGGGTCCCCGAGGAGGTGAAAGGGGTCTGGGGCTCTCAAGGAGGAGATAGGGGTCTGGAATTCTCAAGGAGGAGGAAAGGACAAATGCCTTTTTTTCCTCTACATTCTCTTAGTCACATAAAATATTTTTTTTCTTTAGGCCCGGAACTGATGATTACATGACAAACAACTCAGTTTAAACTCTGTACTAAGGGTTGTATAACAACAGTGTGTCCTGCTTGAGGACAGTTTCTCCTTCCAGAAAACCTTCTGGCTAATCCTGTTATCTTAAAATGTAAATTATGGGAGTGGGTCTAGTGAGATCTTTACAACATTGAGACATTTTTTGATTTACTGTATTAACTACTTAAAAGCATATATAATTCCCTTGCTAACACTAGTGAGAGGGGCATTCTCCATTCCGCATCCGATGTCTATGTCAGAAGCTTCCTCTGCCCCTTTTTCACTTCAATAAAACTTTGCTATACAAAAGCTCTTGAGTGATTAAGCCTGGTCCCTGATCCGGAAGCTAAATCTTCTTTGGAGATCACGAATCCAACGCCATTCACCATAAGCTATCAATCTCTTGCCCTAAACAGCGTGAGACGGCCAAACTTGCAACACCCAACACGGGTTAGATGAAATTGGAAAGTGATACTGGTCACATAAACTCACAGTCCAGGGAAGAGGGTACCGAATGCCATCTGGGGTCACAAGGGGGACGTATTCAGAGGTAGAATGAACCAGAAGGGGTGTGAGAGGCAGGCTTTGTAGTAACAAGGGGGTAGAGGACCCTGTGGTTCCTGTTGAGGTGTGATTTGTTTGTTTGAAGAGTTTCACAGTCTGGCCTTAATGGAAAACTCATTAAGCTGAGGACAGGATGGTTGCAGCCAGTCCGACTTACAGAGGAACTAGCTGGGTGGGGAGGCTTTCTGGCCAGGTGAGGGCATATCTGGCAAGAGCAGAGGAATTCAATGGCTAAGCTTTTGGGACGCTGTGAGACTCAAAGAGGTCAAGGAAGCACATGGAATTTCAAGCCTTACGATATGATAACCTCCTGGACAAAGTCTTCCGTGACTACCTTTAGTCAGAGTCGGGCACCTTTTCTGTACTCCTAGAGTAAATGTGAACAGTTGCCACCCTGCCTAGACTGTTAAATTCTGTTTTGGAAGAAGATAGGTCTAAACACACACTCATACACACACACACACATCCCACAAACATAGAAGCAAATAAGCACATCTTACGCTATTGCAATCTACTACTTACTTGCCTGCTTTCATAACTACAGTAGTCTAAATGTCTTGAGTGTAGGGACTCTGTCTTTCATTTCCTAAATTCTTCTCTGTTCCTCACACACAGAAGGAACTTACCAAGTATTTCTTGAATAAATGAGTAAATATTCATTATGGACTAATTTGTGGAATATACCTTCATTTCTGCATGAAAATATAGTCACAATGCATTTTAAAAGTAAACATTAAGAGCACTGTGATTTCACCGAAGATAGGGAATTTGCAACCAGGTGGTCCAAGCACTCTGCCCATTTTTCCCCCCGGGGGTAGAGGTGTTCAGAGGCTGACTGGGGGACTGGGTTATGCAGTACAGAAGCAATACGCAGTACAGAATTTTCCTGAAGAGTAGAGTCTGTCTAGACAGAAATACTTGGGGAAGATTTTTCAGGGAGCTGGGTGCCCTGAGCCCGTGACTGGACTCACTGAAATAATAGAAGCTGTGTTATTACTATGGCTGTGACCTCATTTACCTCACTTCCAGCCCCCAGGGTGAGGACCAGGACAATTTATACTGCTTTCTAAAGTGATTAGAGGGGAGAAATCAGCTTCCAGAGCAGAGGTAGTTTAAAATCCTTTTTCTTGTTTTAATGATTCCTGCTCTTCATCTTCACTTAGTCCCTTCATTCATTTGACCCCTCATTTCTCCCCAGTCCATTGGCCTTAACCTCCCATTCCATCAAGCCTAGGGTGGTCATTAGAACACCCTCAACTGCCTTGAGCCATGTTCCTACAAAAGCCACTCAAGGAAAGCTAACCCTGGATCAAACCTATAATCAACCTTCAACTTCCAGCCTTATTTTCACTACTTCGCTTCATCTGCATTTAAGTTTAGCCACTTGCATGTAGCATATGCTGCTCAGCCTTCCCCTCTGACTTGCCCTTCAAACTCAGAGTCTTCCTGCCCTTGCTCCTGTCCATGTCATTTATTTCCCATTTATAACCTTTTCTCCAGACAAAATTGGAAACTCATCATTGAATTTTATGATGATTTGCATGTATTCCTGTGTGCATGTATTTAGAAGATGAACAAGACATTTTTCCTTCTGGAAGGTAGGTAGAATGTGGGAGCAGCTATTCATCAGATGTCACTCAAACCGTTTGTGAGAGTGTATTTCTATAAATTTAAAAAACACAATTGTAAAGAAGATGGAATCACTGAAGTTTAGTATGATTAGCAGTTGCGGATCAGGAGGACTGCATGTTTTCATCTTTCCCTTTAACTTTCTTGCACTAGAACTTAAGCTTCTTGAGGTGAGGAATAAGACCTAGCAGAGAGCTAGCCAAGAGCAGGCACTCAAATGTTTGAAGAATGAAGGAGGATAAAGGTGGGTTAGGTTTTCCTACCTGTAAAATTTCTGTCTCAACTAATACACACACACACACACACACACACACACACACACACACACACAATGTATATCACATTTAATTTGAAGTTTAAATTGTGTCACAGAACAAAACACAGAGGTATGTATACAGGTTTGTACATTAACTATAAATTACAAAATTGACATTTGGATCAAGTATGAAAAAGTTGACCTTATGTGCTATCAAAGCTTAGCTCTTGTTATCTTGCTTCAAAGAAAATCTTACTTTGGAAGATCAACAGAAAAAAAATGAAATTCTTAAAAAAAAAAGTAAAACCAATCCCTCAAAACACTTATTTCCCTTTATTATTTTTTTTGGATGAAATAAGCATCTAATCCTCTTAACCTTATTTAATTTTTACCTTGAAAATGTTTAGCAGCCTGTTCTTAAACTTATATTTTAAATACAGAAAGTGCATAATGTAGGTCAGTATTAATTTTTAGAATGTCAATTCAACTTAGTAGAAAAAAAAGCAACTGATGTGCTTCAGTAATAACTTCCATTTGTTTTTAACTTGTTTTATTAAAGCTTGCAATTCTATTTAATTGGCATGTAATTTAATTGTCACGTAAGTTATTTAATTATATGCTATAAATGGAAAATGTTTATAGGCAATCATATCTCTTTTGTTAGACTCTGGAATTCTAGATCTTCCTCAATCTCATTTTTATATGTAATTCTTTCATGCTGATTACTTGCATTGCATAACTGATTTATATCACATATTAAATTGATTTTGCCATTGTTTATAATGGTGTGTGTGTGTTTTATAAATCAGAAGGCCAAAATATAGCCTACTTTATCAATGAAAATAGAAGCCCAGACAACCTGTGTTTCTTTCTTCAGGCAAAGTAGACTATCACAATATTTCACATACGCCATTCAATCAGCCTGGCATGCCCTACCCTCCAATCTTTGCCTAATTTCAACATATTACTTTTGGAGGTTTACCTTCAGTGTTCTACTCAGAAAGCTCTTCTGATCTCATAACATATTAGATGGCTTTTTTCCAAGTCCCTTTAAGCAAAATAATAGTATTGAGTCAGACAGAACTAGGGTCTAATCTATATCTTTCACTAATGGGGCAACTTTGGGCCTCAGGTAGCCTCCGATTTCTTGGTTGTAAATCAGGGACCATAATTACTTACCATATTGGGTTGCTGTGAAATATATTAGATAAATCTTATTGTGCCTTTTCACAGTGGTTGGCACATAGAAAGCTTGTGAAAAATTTCTCTCTCTTCTAGTAGGTGCTCAATAAATATACGTTGGATGAATGAATAAATTACAATTATCTATTCTTCCCAGTTTTACTGATGTGTAATTGACTACAATTATCTTTGACTTGTCTGACCCCTACTACCGTTCATTTGTCCAGGGACGGGTAATGGTCTTTTGTCTCATATAAGGTAGAGAATAGTACTTGCCACATAGTAACTGGTTGGTAAATTGTGAAAATCTCTAGCTCTCCCATTTGACTAAAGACTTTCACAACAACCTTAGCACACACCATTCACTTAATGATTATTTGTTAAGCACCTGCTCTCAGACAGGCATTGTTCTCTAGGTAGGTTATGTATCAGTGACAGTCTCTGTTTTCATAGCATTTGCACTTTAGTGGAAAGAGGCAGTGATAAGCAAATAGACAGGTAAGTACACGGAATGTTGAGTGATGATAAGAGCTATAGAGAAAAATAAAGCAGAGTAAGGGGAAGCAGAGTGTTGGGAGCCATTTCTATTTTATGTAGTGTGATTAGGGATGCCACCCATGAATGTGATCTTTAAACAAGAGATCTAGAAGAAATAATGGAGTCAGGCATGCAGATAAAATATCTGGATGTATGGTATTTGAGGCAAAGGGAATAGCAAGTGCAAAGCCCTGAGGAAGGAGCATGTGGTGTTTCTCAATAAGATCAGGGAGCTGTGACCAAGGTGGAATGAGGAAGAGGGAGAGTAACAGAAGGTGACATCCGCACAGTAACCAGGAGATTACCGTGGAATCAGAGATCAGTGGAAATATTTAGATTTTTTAATCTCAGTCAGAATTGTACCCATCAGTGTTTGGATACAGAAATAAAAGCACTTTGTGAAGCAGGAAGTGGTTTATATAGAGAATAAGTGCTTGAACATCACTGGAAGGGATAGAGAGATGGGGTTCTAGGCTGGACCTCCTGGAAAGACTCCTAGAACAAGTCTTTAAAGCACCTTCCAAGCAGCATTGCTGTCTCTGCTCCTATAAAGAAGATGGGGAGTTAGCTACAATCCAGGGCAAACAAACCACCAGCAATATGACATCTGGTTCTTGCCACCCAAAGAGTGAGTGACTATGAATGCTATGAGAGCACTGATGTGGAAAATCCTGAGGTCTCCAAGGTGCTGCTCATCAGGGCAATGGCCCAATGGCAGGAAGATGATTAACTCGTCTTCCAAATCTGATTAACTTGTCTTCCAAATGTGGCTTGGGTGTCTCTAGTTGGGGGAACTTAATTTTATCATGAAATTTGTCTTTCTGGTGTTTGCATACAGGAAGGCAGGCTAGAAGAGGCCCCAGTAGACTATCCACTACAGGAAGATAGCAAGGAAATACATGATCTGAATTGTTTCAACAAGACCACTCTGGCTGCTATGTAGAGAGTATACAGAGGGAGATCACCATGATCCAGTGCGAGACGATGGTGGTTGGTGTAATCTTGTGTTAGATGAAATATTACAATCTAGGTCCACTCACTCACTGAACTGATGTCATTCATTCACTCAACAGTTTATGCCTTTTACCACAAAACAGATTGCATGGCTCAATCCTGGGGAAATGTACTCATGTGATCTTATTGAAAACTGACTAAACATTTCTGCAAAACCAAGAATGAAATGTGTATGGCTATATGAATCAAAGCTTAAAGGCATCTTGCCTATGATGGTTACGTACATCCAAAGATTTTAATAGATATAAACAGTTATCTTTCATTTCTTAATATCAAAAGAGGAATCAGTTTATCCCTTAGTTTGAATTCACTTGTCTACATGTAAAGCATGTCAAAACTTATGAGAAAGCTGGCTATGGACAATGATTCCCTCCCAGGCCTGATAGAGGGCCAAAACACCTTGCACACTTAACAACACTGCTTATTTATTTGACCCTCATAAAGGCTCATTGCTTTATAGGTCAGGATGTGGTAAAAATTCTGATAAACAAATCGAGATAATGTAGCCAAAGCTGTTTTTTTTTTAATAAGAAAGTTAGAGTTTGTCTTTTTTTCAATTCTTGCATCTCAGATCAATGTAAAATTCCAAAACATGAATAAATGCCACCTGATGACATTTAATTTAGCATCTGAAATACATGTTGCAGATATTAAGCAGATGATTCAAAAATAGACCTTATAATAAACATAATTTTTACTTCTTTTTTTTTTTTTTTTTTTTTTTTAATTTATTTTTTTTTTTTATTTTAGTTGGGGGCTAATTACTTTACAATATTGTAGTAGTTTTTGCCATACATCGACATGAATCAGCCATGGATTCACATGTGCTCCCCCCCCCAAACAATTTTTACTTCTTGATCAAATAATTTTACAATAAAAATAATTCAGTTTGCCTATTTAGCTACTATAGGATACATGTTCCCAGGTGATGGTTGTAACCACCCTACTCACTTTACGTTGTTTTTATTCTCCTTTGTGCTGCTTTTAATATACTTCATACATAGTTTATTTGAAAAGAATACTGTCTGTAATGATTACTCTTCTGGAACCATGTAAAGTATTAAATGAAACAGTTTTCAAAATGCATATCTTCTGTATATAGTACCCAAAAAAGTGTGTGTAAGTATATATATATATATGTATATATGGTATAACTTTAGTAGGTCAATTCAACAGTCATCTGACTTTTTAAAGTTTCTATAAAGTTTATTTAATGAACCCAGTTGGAGGAGGAATATTATATTGGGCTTCTCTGGTGGTTCAGTGGTAAAGAATCTGCCTGCCAATGTAGGAGACACCAGTTTGATCTTTGGGTCAGGAAGATCCCCTGGAGGAGGACATGGTAACCCACTCCAGTGTTCTTGCCTGGAGAATCCCATGGACAGAGAAGTCTGGGGGCTATAGTCCCTGGGGTTGCAAACAGTCGTACAGGAAATTAGCAGCTAAACAACAGCAAGTACATTGTTAGGTAGTATGATATAGATGGTTAAAAGTATAAGGTATGCTTTAAAGCTGTAAAGTTATGTTTTTATATAAACAAGACCTGAATTAAATAATCTCTTCTCACTCTTCAACTGCCACAGGTCAAATAGGTTTACTAAAGAAGAGATTTTTATTGTTTATGTCTAGAATATTTCCTCATACTTTATAGTTTTAAAACTATTGTTTAATGGATATATATGATATATATATGCACATACACACATACATACATGTGTGCATATATACATACACATAGAGGTAAGTAGGCTGTACATATAGAAATTTTGGAAAATAAACAAACTATCCATTCCTGGAAGATTAGAGATTTGTATTCCCAGAGATCATGGGTGTGGTTTTTATGGCAGTACTAAGGCACTGTTGATACAAATTGCCATTTCTGGGCCCTTGTTCCCCAATTGCATTCATTAAATGTTTTCAGGTGCGATCAATACTTTTTGAAAGTTCCCAAATTTAGTTTGTAAAATTGCATGCTTGGCTTGTGGAGCAATTATGCTCTTACCTGATGAGAAATATTTTAATTCTTTCCTAATGTCAGATAGAAAGAAAAAGAAGAGATCTACGTTAAAAGACAGGGCTTTCATTCTTTGTTTAAGGAAAAGAAATGTCCTCTTTTTTTCTAGCCATATAAGCATAAAGTGTCTTTAAAAATCCTGCTTTCTCAAAGTCCACATCCAGACACACTCTAACATTGGCTGATGCTCCTTCCTAAAGCACTTTCTTCTCTGCCCATCCCCACATTTCCTGCCCCAGCTCAGGCTCTCTTGTCTCTTGAGCTCTTAAACAGCCTTGAACTTTACCTGCCTGGCCTTCACCAGTCTTCCTCCTTCCCTCCACACTGAAATGAGGGTAATTTTTCTAATTAGAAAATCTGACTTTATCACTGTCATGTGTACATCTTCAATTGGTGCCTGAAGCCTAAACCATCAACCCATACTCCTTAATTGAGTTTTCAAAGCCCCTTGGGGTTGGGGCCTCTCCATTTCTCCTGCCTCATCTCTCTGCCTGCCCTCTGCATTCCAAGTGAACCAAAATAACTTCTGATTTCCAATGTGCAGCTCCTTTCCCTCTGTACGCCCTACTCCCTACTGTGCTTGAATGGCTGCAAGTTGTTGACCACATTTTGGTGTTAAAGTGCCTTGAACTCTGGAAAAATTGGTGTAGCATTAAGTACTGAGATAGCAAATTCTCAGGTTAGAAGCAAGATTTTAAAATCAGGAGGAAATTTAGTAAGAATTCAAGGCTAAAAGGAAATGTTAATAGAAAAAAAAAAACCCAAAATGTAACAAAAAACATCCCACCCTGAGTTAGATTTTAAAAAAATGCAATCAACCCTCCACTCCCTTATTTCTCTTGGAAAAGCTACCCAAGGTCACACACAAAGTAGCCTGATTTGCAGATCAGCTCTGGGATTCTACACTGACCCCAGTTAAAAGTTGCCTTAAACTTACTCATCCTTCAGGACTTCAACATCACCACCTCTGTGGATCCCTCCTGATCCATGAGAGTAAATTGCTTCTGTGAGCCCCTGTAACATCTTATGTGTCCCCAACCCAAATATAGTACTGACATACTTGTCATCTCCCTAAAGATAGGTGTGTAGATGGACAGTTTTTCCCCAGTACGTGGCTAGATTACTGAATGGAAGGATCATCTCTCTTCCATCAGTAGTTAAAGTGCATGTCACAGAGCCTGAGACCTACCAGGTAGTCGCACAATATAGGTCTGTTGAAATAAAATCTCTCTGGGAGGACCGTTGACTGAAGTCCCTTTTGTTATTGATGACAAAGTGCACTTCACCAGTAGGTGTCGCACTAGCTCTATGTTTTTAGAGCACGTTTTGTCTTTTCTGTTCCCCTCTCACATATTAATTGGGCTGTTATGGGAAGGAGATGATAATTTAGGCACTGTTTACAGAATAAAACTGATTTAACCTTCAGTTTTTCTGTGAACATTTTTTTTAAACCTAGTGTTCCAATTGAAATTGCCAAAGTAAAAAGAAGACTTCAAATTTAAAAGATGATTAGAGTGAAATAAAAATTCAAGATGGGACATCAAGTTAAGAACACAGGAAAAATGTGAAGCACAAAATCAACACCTCAGAATTGTAATGGCACGATAATAGCTGTAGCCACACAACTGTTTCTTTCCATCTCACAAGCAAAAAGCCAATTGTGCTTGGTATCTGAGCAAAAGGGCTCAAAGGAAAAACAAAGCCCAGAATAAAATGTGCTTTGTTTGTAAGGTGTCATTAGCTTTGAGGAACTCAAGATCCTGCATAAAGAACCTTTAATCATGCCCTTGTGAATATTATACATCTAATACTTTCACAACCTGAGAACCAGGGAAACAGAGAAACAAGCAGAAAAGAAAACAAAGGAGATGATAAATGATCCTTGGAAGTGTGAAGACATACAGTGAAAAGAATTTTAAAAATAAGATAGAAAATGGCCAGATACACATTACTAAATACTTGCAGCTTGGAACAGTAGAGGAGAGACTGAGTCTTGGAATCAGAAGATCATGGTTATGGATTCTAAGACTAGCTGTGTGACCTCAGGCTATATAGATCTGTCCTCTCAGATTGTCTATATTTTGAAACAAATAAAATAAAGCTCATATCCAAACGGTGTTGTAACGGTCAAATAAGATAATGCATGTAAATACTCTTCATGTTCTTTAAAATGCTGTAGCAACATAAAGTAGTATTGGAGGGGAAACGTGAAATTAACATTTATTCAGCATTTACCCTGTGGCAGGTAAGTGCTGGGGGCACTTGACATAAAAATACCTTTGATTTCTTCCAGTAGGCAGCACTCACCTAGTCATTGAACTGCATTCACAGGTCCCTACACTCACTCCTGGTCATCTCCGTGTTTCAATGCAGTTAAGTCCCTACGTATGAACAAGTTTCATTCCACGAACGTGTTTGTAAGTCCAACAAGGTTGCCTAGGTACCCAACTAACACAATCAGCTATACATTACTGTACTGTAACAGGATTATAATACTTTTCACACAAATAATACATAAAAATAATACCTTGAAAAGCACAGTAGTACAGCACAACAGCTGGCACACAGGGGCTGGTATCAAGCGAATATGCAAGAAGAGTTACTGACTGGAGGAGAGAGAGGAAGTAGGAGATGGTAGAGCTGAAGGATCATCAGCAATAGGAGACAGAGGGCAAGCTGCAGTTTCACTCACCCCTAATGTTGATGGCACAGATTCTGGTTCTGATGCTGGACTCAATTCTATCTACCCTCTTGAAAAAAATGGTCCAGTGGTGTCTGGGTAGTGGCTCTTTTTTTCTCATCATAGATGACACAGTAGCACTGGATCTTCATGCAGGGTTCTACGTTCGGGTCCTGTGCCTGAAAAACTAACAGTGCCTCCTCAAATAAAGAAAATCCCTTTGCCATTTCCTGCATCGTGAATCTCTTCGGTTCATCAGTTAAGTAACTTCTTTCTCTTGTCTATCTACATCCTTTTTCTGTACATATTTGTATCTTTGAAAGTTCGAAAGTTGAAATTTTGTATGTAGGGGACTTACTGTACACATCTCTCGCATATGGAAATTATAGATATTACTACCAATCTCTCAATATTGAGGGATTTTCATGCAGGGTAAGCTTTGTCAGAATTGGTAGTCTTGTGGCAGTGGGAGTTAGACCTGGTGCTTTTAAGGAAGCCCTGGATGTATTTGCCAATAAGTTCCTGCTCGAAGCTTCCTTTTGAAGGAAAAAGATATAAAGGAATTAGTCATCAGATCAAGCTTGCAGATACCTTTTACACCTGAAGAGGTAGATAGATGAGACTTTTTGTCTTCAGTTGGAAGGTGTCTTCTATTACAGGAGAAAACCAGTTTTGGAAGATGACACCTTGCGAGACAACAGGAATAACCTTGCCCCTGGATGTGCTCTCAACAAACATTTACTCAATAAAGATCAGTTTCTATATCTTGCAATGTTAGTGAACCATATTTCTAAGTTTGTTGGTTTCAATACACGCAGATGAGTTTAAGTTGTTTAGTAGTTTGTCTTTTCCATTCCAGAGTAAGTGGCTTTGGACAAGCAAATTTGCTTTCTTAAAAGTACACACTTTTGTATGCTTTGGTATCAAGAGTGTTATTATTCTAACTTACTTCATATGGGCTTGGTGAAAAAGAAGAAGCAAAAATTAAAATAGTGAAAGAGAGAAAGGAAATTCCAAGATTTAATTCAGCCGAAAGCAAAACCCTTTCAACAGAAAGCAAACCCTACAGCAATTTATGTCCTCAATTTGATTCTAATATTCTCTCCTTATATTTGTCTTCAGCTTTTACATTTCAGTTATTTGCTGCCAAAAGAAACCAAATAGTGCAGGAAATTAAACTTTTCTTCCTTAAAAAATTATAGAAGTTTGGATCAGTATTTCACAATCACTGTTAGAATATTAGCAGTCTATGCAATGGATTATAACTCCCATAGATTTTTCTTGTGCACTTCTGCAAAACTTCATTATATCCATGACTGTTGAATTGAAACTATTGCCAGTTCCTAAAAAGGCAGGTCAAATATTATGTCAGCTGCTGATGAGTAGCTCTATTCCTTGACAAGGTTACCAGTGCTGCCATTTGATGTTTTGTGTGGAGTAGAATTAATGTTATTCCAGGAGGTAACAGTAATGAACTAAATTTTACATCCACAAAGGAGATTGGACAGCAGGGCAGTCTTGCACTTTGGTTTTTATCTGTAATCAGATGCTTTATCACAAATCCTGTCTGTCAAGTTCCCCCAAGTAAGCTGGATTTATTAAAATGCGTTGTTACTCTCTGTTCCAATAATGAGCTCCACTACTGGTGACTGTTCAAAGAACCACAGAAAAGCAGAGGAGAGGACCTGTTAACTATATAGCAAGGAGACTACATAGACAGTGGGAATTGAATATGACTTTTAACTCCACGCCATTGATGGTAATTTTTGGTTGCTTGCCTGATTTGCCTGGGGCAACTAAAAACATCACCTTAGTTTTATTCAGGCTAATTGTCAGCCTGTGCAGCGGTGCCAAATTTGAGAAATGATTGACAATGAGACATACAACCTCAGGTGTATGACCCTGCAGTTCATAGTCATTAGCACTCGGTCATTCAGGGCTGGCCTGCCCCAAAGACATTAGTGGAGGCCAGCCATCTGATGAGACCAGAGAGCTCTGGGGAGGCGCAGCTGCACATTCTACCCAGATGTTCATGATTTTTGTTGCATGATTGAGCATCCTTGCGCAGGAAAATTAGATAGCTTAGGGCCTATTGATGACCTTGTCTGACACCCATTTTTGTGCAGGGGCGGTTCAGGCTGGATGCCATCTGGCCTGACTGGGCTGGCTGTTTCATCATGTGGCTGCCTCTCCACGCTGATGGATCTCTCTGAATAGCTGAGTGTGTTGAGCTTCACTAAGTAAGTGAAAAACAATGTATACGCCTTGGAGTTACTCACCACGTTTCTTCTCAGTCTGGAAAATTGAGGACTGCCTCTCTGAGGCTTATTATAATATCTGTATATGAGCTCCATTACCTTTACAATCTAACCATATCTCAAATTTTGTTTTTTCTCCGTTTATCCTTCTTAAACACATTCCCCTATAGAGTGAAACAGAATTATTCTACACCTGTCACTTTTGGGGGTTTTTTTTTTTTTTTTTTGGTGTTTCGAGTGCTTTGTTGTTTAATCAAACTTTTATCAAAACCAAAGTCCATATGAACAAGCTGTAAGAGCTTACATTTAAAAACAGGGCTGAAGTCAGATGTGCTAGGAACTAAAGCATTATACCTTAGTCAGGGAAAGACACTTAAAATTACACAGTAAATATGACTTTTCCCCTAGTCTGAGGAAAAAACATCCAAGGAATTAAAACATTCTCGAGGATCTCTTGGTGGTCATCCCAGTTTCTATCTTTGCTGAACTTTCTAAGATCTCTGCTTCTTCCTCAGAACACCTTTCTCAGAGTCAAACTTGGCCTGGAGAATTTTCATGTACCCTTTGGGGAAGATGGAGTCCTCAAGTACAGGGGCTGAAACTGCCGGAGGGTCCAGCAGTCTCCTCAGGTTTGATCTTGAAGGGAGAGAGGAATGCCCAGAAGCTCCAGCAGGACAGTGCAGGGCGGCATGTAGCCCTGCAGAGCTGCAGGGCCCTGTAGTGAATCCTGCAGAGCAGCCTCACTTCGGGGAGTCACCCTGAGAGATCCTTCCTTAGATCCGCCCATGCCCACGGGTAGAGCCAGCCACACTTCGCTTTCTCTTCCGCCGCCCTGCAGAATTCTGCTGGCTCACGTGGAAATGTAAATGCGTGCTCAGACCTCCGCCCCCACGCTTCCCTGAAGGACAAGCCTTCCTTTCCATAGACAGTCAACTCCTCATTTGCTGTCATAAACGGAAAGTCAGTGGGCAGAATTCTAACCACAGATAATTTTTGTTTGGCTTGCATAATGTTCTAAAAATCAGAAAATTTCACCCAAAACATCTGGCATCTTAGCTTCTTTGGAAAAACAAGATGTGGCATTTCTACAAGGCATTTCTAGAAAGTAACAAACAACTGAGCTCCGGAGCCCAGCCTTAGGCAGGCCATGTGACCACGTCTGCTACAGGCCTGCTGCTCCTTAGTGTCTTACTTTCTCTTCCTCTTTGGGGTTTTTGATCCTGGTGTAAGGAGGAAGAAAAACATCCTAGATTGGACACAGTGGAGTCAGTAGAACTCATTAACATACAAAGAAGTGTTGCATTTCTTATTTCTATTCCCACTCCCTTTTCAAATTGTGATTCTTGGATCTTCCAGAAAAGAAAACATACAGCTGCTGCACTAAACCGTGTACTCTCTGTGGCGGTTTGCTTAGTTATAAAAGCCCTGACAGAAACTTTTTAAATTGGAGTATAATTGTTTTGAAATGTTGTGTTAATTTCTGCAGTACAGTGAAGTGAATCAGCTATATGTATACATATATACCCTCCCTCTTAGAACTCCCTTCCACCCCCCAAGTCATCCTACCTCTTTAGGTCATCACAGAGTATGCAGCTGAGCTCCCTGTGCTATATAGCAGCTTCCCACTAGCTATCTATTTTACATACAGCAGTTTACATATGTCATAGAAAAAGCAAGAGAATTCCAGAAAAAATATCTACTTCTGCCTTTGACTACGTAGATGACAACAAATTGTGGAAAATTCTTAAAGAGATGGGAATACCAGACCACCTTACTTGCCTCCTGAGAAATCTGTATGCAGGTTGAGAAGCAACAGGCAAAACTGGACATGGAAGAATGGACTGGTTCAAAATGAGGAAAAGAGTATGTCAAGGCTGTATAATTGTCACCATATTTATTTAACTTATATGCAGAGTACATCATGTGGAATGCCATGCTAGATGAAGCACAAGCTGAAATCAAGATTGCAGGGAGAAATATCAATAACCTCAGATATGTAGATGACACCACCCTTATAGCAGAAAGCGAAGAGGTGCTAAGGAACCTCTTGATGAAAGTGAAAGAGGAGAGTGAAAAAGTTGGCTTAAAACTCAACATTCAGAAAACTAAGATCATGGCATCTGGTCCCATCACTTCATGGCAAATAGATGGGAAAACAATGGAAATAGTGACGGACTTTATTTTCTTGGGCTCCAAAATCACTGCAGATGGTGACTGCAGCCATGAAATTAAAAGATGCTTGCTCCTTGGAAGAAAAACTATGACCAACCTAGACAGCAGACTAAAAAGCAGAAACATTACTTTGCTGATAAAGGCCCATCTAGGCAAAGCTATGGTTTTTCCAGTAGTCATGTATGGATGTGAGAGTTGGACTATAAAGAAAGCTGAGCACCGAAGAATTGATGCTTTTGAACTGTGGTGTTGGAGAAGACTCTTGAGAGTCCCTAGGACTGCAAGGAGATCCAACCAGTCCATCCTAAAGGAAATCAGTCCTGAATATTTATTGGAACGACTGATGCTAAAGTTCTCCAATACTTTGGTCACCTGATGTGAAGAACTGACTCATTGAAAAAGACCCTGATGCTGGGAAAGATTGAAGGTAGGGGGAGAAGGGGATGACAGAGGATGAGATGGTTGGATGGCATCACTGATTTGATGGACATGAGTTCGAGCAAGCTCTGGGAGTTGGTGATGGACAGGGAGGCCTGGTGTGCTGCAGTTCATGGGGTTGCAAAGAGTCGGACACGACTGAGCGACTGGACTGAACTGAACTGATATATGTCAATGCTACTCTCCCAATTCGTCCCACTCTCCCCATCCCCTCCAGAGATCCAAGAGAAACTTCTAAATTGCCACGTATAAGGGTTGGTGAAGGTGAAAGGCTTTCTTTCTTTCAGAGATGGAGGATCACAGGAGATTGCCACTATCATGCATTCATCAAGTGAAGATTTCCTAGAAAAGCCTAACGATCCATTTAGGTCAATATAACTCTCTGTGAGGACCTTCTCAAGAACATTTCTGATTCTCCTCTTTGATCATTTGAAGAGACAATGACCTCTCTATCATCAAACACTGCCCATTGCTTTTTTGGACACACCCTCTATAACATGGGTATAAAATGTATCCTCACCTATAGAATCATTGAAATAGGATTTATAGTTGTTGTTTGGTTCTGGAAGGTTCTTTCTTTTACTTAACCAAAAATTATCTTATAGATTCTTTCCTTAGTTATCGTCCATGAAACTTCTCAGGCTTTTCTCTCTTTTGCATGAAATCCTTTCAGATATTTAGTGACACTGGTACTTTCCAAGTCATGTTTGACTTAGATATCACCAGTTATTTCAGTGGATTTGTCAATGAAATGCTTTCCATAGTATTCACCATTTTGATAAACTTACACTTGTTATTGCATTTTTAATGCAACTATTTTATTTTGGATTGTTGAATGTAATACCCAGAAATAAGTGAAACAGTCTTTTTGTATCTTAATTTCAGCAGAGGTACCCTAGATGGAGAATAAAACAATAGGTACCAGTAGGGTTGCCAGTTGCACAGCTGCAGGGGGCACCATTTACATCATGGTCTGTGAACAGTACACTTTGGGACTGTACTTGCTGTGCACAACCTTCGTGACCCTACATGGCTGTCCCAGACACTTCTTAGAAGTGCTGGTCACACTTAGAGGATGTGCATTAACCCATCACTCACTCACTACCAGGGTTTAAGAAGGAAAGCAATTCATGGCCAGAAGGAAGAAGCTGGTGGTGAAGATTTCATTGGAAAAAGGTATACACATGTTGATTTCTCCCTGATTCCACAACTACATACCATGGATGAGAGGGAAATGCTTTTCCCTTACCTTGAACCAAATGAAGATGGATTTCAGAGTACAACTCAGAGAGCTTGGGCCTTGCCTCTGAATTTAGAGAATGCAGTGACATAAGCACCTAGAGACAGGACCCTATCATGTGGGCACAGTGTCTAGATGTGGCCAGATCAATGCATAATACAGAAGAGCTTGTCCATCTGAGAATGTAAACCAGTATCACATTGATGTTTTTAATTGCCATGTAACAAAATGACTTTGTATTGAGTTTCCAAGCAAACATCTAGGTATTTCTCATATAAACTGCAATTGGGTCATGTATCCTGATATTTTACACGGAAAAATAATTTTTTTGAGGTCAAATCAGAATCAACTTGCTACAGAGGCAGCACCATCAAATGTGGATTTAGATTGCCTTGGTTTGTGTCTCACCTTGTCTATCTGGTTGACCAATCCATGAATCTCCCTGAGCCTCAATGTTCTCCTCCTCTCCTTCCCCTGACCTGGAATTGTGAGAGTTTAACGGGCTGCTATGTGAGGGCGGTTAGCATATTGGAAGAGTTTGATAAATACCAGTTCCCTTCTGCCTTCTTGATGACACCCTCCATTGGTGGATTTGTTCATCCCCAGTCACCCTGCAGGGGACAGTGTAACACAAGGGCTGAGCGCCATTGTTAAGAAAGTGTCACCACTTACGAGCCTGTGACTTGAGCAAATTACTTCAATTCCCTGCTTCTCAGCACCTTTCTCTGTTAATAGGGGGAAATACTAGTGCTTGAATATAAGATGAAACATGACATTTAAAGTGTTTAGCACAGAACCTGGCACTCAACACATACTCAGTGATTCCTTTTCCTTAATTGTCATTACTGTACTGTTACTGCAATTATAGCTGAGTTGCCTGTTTGCTTTGATGATGAGGCTGAAACTGTCCTCCTGAAACCTGGACAAACGGTCCATTTGAAACACATTTTACTGTGCTTGCTCTGGGGACACCAGGAGTACCTCTAAGTTAATAAGTCTGAAAGTGAGTAGCAGGTTTCCAGCAGAGGGAGATGGAGGGAGGGATGGTTACAGAACGCCATTTGATCATCTCTTATTCAGTCTGATTCACATTTCCTACAAATATCTCTTGCAAATTCCTCTGAGATGTATCCTCTCCCTAATTCTAGGTGTCACGAGTATATCCCACAAAGTGACAGGTTGCTTTTATTTTGTCCCTTTCATTTCAATCCATCAGCTCTTCGTTTTATTGAATTAACTACAGAGAAGTTGCTCCCCTTATGGATTCCTCTGAATTCCCTCCCCTGCTGATCTCTCTACTCACACTGCAGTATTTGCCATCCTCCTATGCTGGCATCTATGTCTCCTGCTGTGCAGCTTCTCAGTGCCTCTGGAGACTCTAGGGGGCAACCTGGATTATTAGGAGCTAAGATGCAAAAAGATGGAGAAAAGTAAATTTAGGCTTGTTTGAGTCAAAATTTGAGATTTGGGATATGAGTTTGCTAAGTCGCTTAAGCCACTAACTCTTTGTGACTTACTCTAACTGACTAACTCTGTGACTCTATAGACCATAACCCACTAGGTTCCTCTGTTCATGGAATTCTCCAGGCAAGAATATTGACTGGAGTGGCTTGCCATACCTTTCTCCAGGGGTCTTCCCAACGCAGGGATCAAACTCATTTCTCTTATGTCTCCTGCATTGGCAGGTGGGTTCTTTACCCCTAACACCATCTGAGAAGCCAAAATAGTGTTTAACCACCTTTTTATAACCAAGAGCTCCTTATATATTATTTTTTTAATCATCATAAATCTCATGTTCTGAAAAAGACTACAATTTTATTTAAGAATGATAACAAATATTGCTTCCTTTGAGAAATCTAAATGTGCCACAGTGAGATGATCCATAATTTTTGAGAAAATAGAAAATAAAATGGTGATTATTTTTTTTATTTAGTTTAGCCATTCACCTGCCAAAACTATATTATTTCTTCTAGACTTGTGGAAATCTTGAAAATAGCTTGAAAACCCGCATTATTACTTTAATAAATCTTTAGCAGTTGGCAACCTCAGATTAGGAATTGCTGGTTACGGCTTTAGCTGGAATCATTAAAACCAAGTCTTTAGTGAGAAAGATGTCAGGTGTGTAAAAGATGATGATTTAAAGCTCTACATAACTTATTCTATTTTCATTTGTGTCTTTAATAAGACGCTTATCATTTAAAAAAATCTTTTTCAAATTCTTTTCCCATTTAGGTTATCACAAAATATTGAGCAGAGTTCCCTGTGCTATACAGTTGATCCTTGTTGGTTACCTATTTTAAACATGGCAGTGTGTGCCTGTCAATACCAAACTCCCAATCTATCCCTCCCCCTCACTCTTTCCCGTGGTAGCCGTTAGTTCATTTGCTAAGTCTGTGAATCTGCTTGTTTTTTTAAATACCTTCATTTGTATCACTTTTTTAGATTCCACATATAAGTGATATCATGTGATAATTTGTCTTTCTCTGTCTGACTTATCCTCATTTATTTTATTATTATTTTTTTTATTTTAGTTGGGGGCTAATTACTTTACAATATTGTAGTAGTTTTTGCCATATATTGACATGAATCAGCCATGGGTCCACACGTGCTCCCCATCCTGACCCCCACCCCCACCTCCCTCCCCATCCCATCCCTCTGGGCCATCCCAATGCCCCAGCCCTGAGCACCCATCCCATGCATAGAACATGGAATGGTGTTCTGCTTCACAAATGACAATATACATGTTTCAATGCTATTGTCCCAGAAAGTCCCACCCTCACCTTCTTCCTCAGAGTCCATAAGATTGTTCTATGCATCTGTGTCTCTTATTCTGTCTCGCATATAGGGTTACCGTTACCATCTTTCGAATTCCATATATATGCATTAGTATACTGTATTGGTGTTTTTCTTTCTGGCTTACTTCACTCTGTATAATGGGCTCCAGTTTCATCCATCTCAATAGAACCGATTCAAATGTATTTTTTTTAATGGCTGAGTAGTATTCCATTGTGTACATGTACCACAGCTTCCTTATCCATTTGTCTGCTGATGGACATCTAGGTTGCTTCCATGTCCTGGCTATTGTAAACAGTGCTGCGATGAACATTGGGGTACACGCATCTCTTTCAATTCTGGTTTCCTCGGTGTGTATACCCAGCAGTGGGATTGCTGGGTCATATGGCAGTTCTAGTCCCAGTTTTTTAAGGAATCCCCACACTGTTCTCCATAGTGGCTGTACTAGTTTGCATTCCCACCAACAGTGTAAGAGGGTTCCCTTTTCTCCACACCCTCTCCAGCATTTATTGCTTGTAGACTTTTGGATAGCAGCCATTCTGACTGGTGTGTAATGGTACCTCATTGTGGTTTTGATTTGCATTTCTCTAATAATGAGTGATGTTGAGCATCTTTTCATGTGTTTGTTGGCCATCTGTATGTCTTCTTTGGAGAAATGTCTGTTTAGTTCTTTGGCCCTTTTTTTGATTGGGTCATTTATTTTTCTGAAATTCAGCTGCAGGAGTTATCCTCATTTAGTATGATAATCTCTAGGTCCATCCATGTTGCTGCAAATATCATTATTTCACTCTTTTAATGGCTAAGTAATATTCCAGTGTATATACACACAACATCTTCTTTACCCATTCCTCTGTTGATGGACATTTAGGTTGTCTCCGTGTCTTGGTTATTGTAAACAGTGCTGCAGTGAACACTGGTGTACATGTATTCTTTTGAACCAAGTTTTTCTCCAGATATATGCCTAGGAGTGGCATTGCTGGATCATATGGCAGCTCTGTTTTTAGTGTTTTAAGGAGCCTCCGACTGTTCTTCATAGTGGCTGTACCAATTTACATTCCCACCAACAGTAGGAGGGTTCCCTCTTCTCCGCACTCTCTCCAGCATTTATTGTTTGTAGATTATTTTGAGGATGGCCATTCTGACTGGTACGAGGTGATATTTCATTGTAGTTTTGATTTTTATTTCTCTAAGACAACACTGAACATCTTTCCATGTGCCTCTTGGCCATGTATATGTCTTCTTTGGAGAAATGTCTATTGAGTTCTCCTTTCCATTTTCTGATTGGGCTGTTTGTTTTTATGGTATTGAGCTTGCATGAGCTATTTGTAAATTTTGGAGACTAACCCTTTGTTGGTCAAGAGGCTTAATTACTAATATCTCATTTATGTAGAGGTGAGCTATTTTGAGGGGAGGAGGCATGGTGGGAAAAGTAAGAGCTCGGGATCAGAAAGATCTGGTTCCTATTACTTACAAGCTTACTGGTCGACTTTCATAAAGCTAGCATACTTCTCTGCAGCTTGGTTTCATCATCTATAGAAAGATCAATAACACCTCCCCTATGAGATTGGTGTGAGGATGAGAGATGATGCATGGAAAGGGAAGATATCGACTGGCAGAGTACAAGTAGTTATTAAAGAGTGGCTCTTATTATGGGGATGAACAAGCTACCATTCTTTGAAAGCTCACCATGTACCAGACCCCTATTTTCTGATGAGAAAGTTGAGGGATGGAGCCTGTCAGTAGCTTTCATAGCCACTCGACGGCTGTATTAGTCACTATAGGCCAGCAAACTGTGATAGCCAATGACCCCCATATTTCAGTGGCTTCAAAAAGCGAAAGTTTGTTCCTCGTTTGTGTTCATGTCAAGTTTGCAGGAGACTCTGCTCCATGCTCTCCTTACTTGGACAATAGGCTAAGGAATGTCGCTGATTGTTGGGCCCAGGGGATAAAAGGGGATTTCCCTGTGGCTCAGCGGTAAAGAATCCACCCACTATTGCAGGAGATGGGGGTTTTTGATCTCTGGGTTGGGAAGATTCCCTGGAGAAGGAAATGGCAACCCGGTCCAGTATTCCTGCCTGGAGAATCCCACGGACAGAGGAGCCTGGCAGGTTACCGTCCACGGGGTCACAAAAGAGTCAGACACGTCTGAGAGACTCAGCAATAACAACAACAGGGGATAAAAGATGGAGAATCCTGCAGAGCCCTCAAGTGATCCTACCTCAAAGTGACCCATGTCATTTTTCACTTGTGTTTCCTCAGCCAGAACAAGAATTATGGCCGTGCCTAATGTCAAGGTGACAGAGACGGGCAAGCCCCATCTGAAGTGGACAAGAAGCAGATATAGGTGTCACCTCACATGGTGACAGCATTCCAGCTCAAACCCCAGTCTCTGATTTAAATCTGGATGAAACAGGGGAGCTAGAAACTCTCACTTTTCTTAAACCTGTTCTTTATAACATGGCCTCATTGGTATATGTGAAGAAAATTCTCACAATCTAAATGTCACATATACATAACCACTTAAGTCTAAGTGCAAAGATGTGGTACCAAGCAAAGTGAAGGGGATTTATGTATTTTACTTTTTTGTGATTGTGGATAATTGAAACTAAGTACCTTCCATTTAAGACTCTGCCTCTTTCTTTGCCACTTAGTACCTTTTAAGTCACTAAAGGTATATTTTCTCTGCTTGCCAAAAGCGTTTCTGCATACCACAGCACACCTTAATGTTAACAGCTTCCTTTTTCTCCGTTTGGCTTACAGCTGAGGAAATAGTCTTGGTTACCATGTGAGCCTATAGAACATCTCGGAGGAATGAGGCCATGAAATTTCTTGCTCCCATGTCCAGTGATGTGGAATTCTGGCTCATCAGAGCCCTTCTCCTGTGTCCCCACCTGGGCCGACCATTTAGCTCAGGGACAAAAGCTCCCTATGGTGACAACCCTGCACAGGTGCAGACAATAAGCCCCATGGTCATGATGCCTCCTCCTCTACCAAATTGTGGAATCTGAAATGGCCTTTATTAAATAAGAGAAAAACTCACTTCCAAAAAAGAAAAAAACTTAGAGCAAGGGAGAACCCTCACAATTCTGACTTTGGGTCAGCTATGGGGGCTGTGTTACATAATCCATATTTCACAGAATCACCAGATTTTTTCTTTCCAAATGAATCTGTAGAGCTCAGGAACTCATGGTTTTGCTGTTTTAATCTGCCCACCTATTGATTTATTTTCACTTGTTCTGAGTTTTCCTACACCTAGCTGACAGGTGGATAATCTCAGTTTCCAACTTCCATTCCAGAATGGTATTTTCCCCTTTGTATGTTCTTTGCTGGTTGGTCCACATGTCCATTTCTTTGATCAGGATAGGAAAGTCTCATTAATTCAGAATCTGTGATCACTCTAACAATGACAATACTAATTTTTTTTAACCTCTGTGGGCTTAGGGAGAAAGTGTTAACTGAGCAGTTCTTAGTGAAATCATACTCAAACTCCTCTAGGGGTACTTATTTACATGAAACTAATATGTTAATTACTAAAAAATATCTTTAGTCAGTATTTGTTTCTCAAGGACCTTATCAAGTAGTACCTTAATTTGGGGATTAAGACCTTAATCTAGCTTGAGTTATAATATGAATCTGTAGGTAATAAAGCTATTTGGGCATGCATGCTCAGTCGCTCAGTCATGTCCAGCTCTTTGCGACCCCATGGACTGTAGCCCACCAGGCTCTTCTGTCCATGGGATTTCCCAAGCAAGAATACTGGAGTGGGTTGCCATTTCCTCCTCCAGGGGATCCTCCCAACCCAGGGATTGAACCCACGTCTCCTGTGTCTCCTGCAGGCAGGCAGGTTCTTTACCATCGTGCCACCTGGGAGGCCCCAATAAAGCTATGCTTTTATTTAAAAATAGATACCACAGTACAGATGGTTTGTTTCACAAGTTTCACTATCATCCACCTCCTATATGAACAATCTTAGTCTTCTCTTTAACACCATGAATCTACTTTTAACCTGAGTTTAAGAAATGCAGTGTTTTTGTTTATACAATCAACTTCATTGCATAGAGTACTATATACACATTCCCCCTTTTCTTCTGGCTAGAGAAAAGAAAATTCAGTCAGCAGTTTTTCTGATGCTGGAATGCTTAAAGTTCAATGCAGTTTGCTCCCATGGAAGAGCCAAGTCCAGTGCCATTTAAATCAAATGAAGCTGTAAAACTTTTTAGAGATCGTTTCTTTTAAGGGCTAGAGGATGTGGACCATTCTATTTACTCTGTCAGAAAACAGATGTGCGGTAATAAATGAAATTCCTGCTTGTCGGTTTCTTTTCACCAGCCATATTATTGAGCCATGGTGCATGGGGAAAGCTGGGGGAACAGTTGGTATAATCGAGGACAACTTTCCTTGTGGTCAGTGAACTTACCGCAATTACGTTCCCCATGTGTGGCTGTATCCCCTACCTCTTTAAGGTGGAAGGGAAGAGAGCAAAGTGTTTAAAATTGTGGCTTCTAGAATCACAGAAAATGGAATCTGAATCTCAGTTGTGCCATTCAGTAGGTGGTATTTAACTTACCAGAATCTTAGTTTCTTTATCTATAAAATAGAAAAATAACACCCACCTTACAGTTGTGAGGACTCAAGGAGTGAAGCACTTAACACAGTGTCTGGTACACAGTAAAGTCAATGGATATTCTCTGCTGTTAGGTCAAGAGGAGCTGAAGTGGGGTTCTGTGGACTCCACATATGCTATTTTTCATGGCAAACAGTAGTGTCAGCCATCTGTAGCTGCTTAGGAAATACTGGACCAAATAAGCAAACCTAGTCTTCCATTGCATCCAGACGTTGTGAGATCTCTGCTCATTTCCTCTCCCCAGATTCACTGCCTTAGAAAGCAGTTTTTGGCTGCTGCTGCTGCTGCTGTTGCTAAGTTGCTTCAGTCGTGTCCGACTCTGTGCGACCCCATAGACGGCAGCCCACCAGGCTCCGCAGTCCCTGGGATTCTCCAGGCAAGAATACTGGAGTGGGTTGCCATTTCCTTCTCCAATGCATGAAAGTGAAAAGTGAAAGTGAAGTCGCTCAGTCATGTCAGACTCTTGGCGACCCCATGGACTGCAACCTACCAGGCTCCTCCATCCATGGGATTTTCCAGGCAAGAGTACTGGAGTGGGGTGCCATTGCCTTCTCCGGGTTAGAGCCATAGCCCAGGAAATAATTATTCTGACTCTTATCACCTGCTTCACATCCTCTCCTCCAAATGGAGTGTCTAGGACAACATAGATTACACCCCTTACACCACTTACTAAACAAATACTTATTAAGGGCTTCCTAAATTCATGGCAGTTTGATTGGCCTGATGTAGAGTGCAGAAACTTAGCTTGGGGTTGGAGGAGACATGCATGCAAAACACAGTATATGCCTACGCAGCATGAGCAGTGCAGACAAAGCCTTAGAAGAGGAGGCGGCCCCGAAGCAGTGGCTTAACACGATTGAGCTCTGTTCAATTCCCATTTTCTTGATAAAACCATCATCTCCTACCTTTTCTTCTCTTCCTCTTCCTTTTTTCTCTTCCAAATCACAACCACCATTAATGTTTGGGTTGCAGAAACCATGACAGGATTTACAGACTGGCTGAGTCCACTGTCAGCTTGAGAGGCTTAAATGGGGAGGTCCTGGGTTGGGGAAGACACCCTCTTCCCCCCGAAGCCCCATCTCCCTGGCCAACTCCTACACATCTTTTCAGGCTCATCAGGTACAGTAAATCCATTTCAATCTGTCTGTATATTCTAGCTCAGAAATAGGAGTAGAAGGGTTGGAAGACACCTCGCCTATCCTGGTTGCTCAGAACTCTAAATTAGGACTGTCCCCTTGAGTTTGTCACTATCCATTGTATATGCCTGCTAAGCCCTTCCTATATAATACCCAGTACCATGCTTCACTAAATGACTCACTGGAATTAAGCTTATTAGGGAAGATTATTAGGGAAAGCTGGAAAACAATTCAGGTTTGAAATTAAATCCTTGTACATTTGTTCATTTTCCAACTTCTTCAGAATTTGCAGTTCTGAAGGACCCAAGCTAATGTTGGAGTATACAAGGTGTTACGAAGCTCTCTTATAAACATAACCATCTACAATTGTGTCCTGATGAAATGCTTACACTACTTTCTACTGGAGTTTTATGCTCAGTCATGTGACCCTCAGTTGTGACTCCATGGACTGTGGCCTGCCAGGCTCCTGTCCATGGCATTTCCCAGGCAAGAATACTGAAGCGGGCTGTTGTCTTTTCCTCCCCCAGAGGACCTTCCCAACCCAGGGATTGAACCCACGTCTCCTGCATCTCTTGCATCGGCAGGCAGGTTCTTTATCACTGAGCCACCTGGGAAGTCCCACTGGAGTTTTTTCAATTCAGTTCAGTCACTCAGTCATGTCCCCAACTCTTTGTGACTCTGTGGACTGCAGCATGCCAGGAGTCCCTGTCCATCACCAACTCCTAGAGTTTGCTCAAACTCACGTCCATCGAGTTGGTGATGCCATCCAACCATCTTATCATCTGTCATTCCCTTTTCCTCTGACCTTTTATCTTTCTCAGCATCAGGATGTTTTCCAATGAGTCAGTTCTTCACATTAGGTGGCCAAAGTATTAGAGCTTCAGCTTCAGCATCAGTCCTTCCAATGAATATTCAGGACTGATTTGCTTTAGGATTGACACCCTTTGGGATGTGACTGTGCACAAAACCATGCACAGTTTTGTGCATGGTTCTGTGTGTATATTTCATAATAAAAATGTTGATTTTCAAAAATAAAATATGTATTATTAAGTAGGAAGCAAATCACACTCATACATTTCAAGCATAACATTTGCTCCCAGGATTCAGATTTCTGCACTAAAAGCAAGGGACTTGGACAGTCCCTTGCTGTCCAAGGCACTCTCAATAGTCTTCTCCAAAACCACAATTCAAAAGTATCAATTCTTTGGTGCTCAGGTTTCTTTATGGTCCAACTCTCACATCCCTACATGACTACTGGAAAAACTGTTGTTTTGCCTATACGGACCTTTGTCGGCAAAGTAATGTTTCTGCTTTTTAATATGTTGTCTAGGTTGGTCATAGCTTTTCTTCCAAGAAACAAGTGTCTTTTAATTTCATGGCTGTAGTCACCGTCTGAAGTGATTCCGGAGCCCAAGAAAATAAAGTGGAGTTATATACGGTGCTGCTAAAAGAAGGTCACATCAGATCATCACGCACGTCTGTTACATCTGAGGAGAAAATCTTCATGAGTTGATCTTTACCTGTGGGAGAAAATAAACCCTTGGGAAAACTTTTTCCTCATCTGTTTATGCTTTCCTTCATTTGCTTGTTGAGTATACTTTGTGAGAAGCACTGTGGTAGGTACTGAGGATAAAAGATAAAAGATGTGGTATCTGTTCTCAAAGTCCAGGAGGGTAAATTACCTCTCTGACTGCAGTGACAATCTAAGCCAGGGGTGGACAAACTTTTTCTGTAAAGGACTAGATAGTAAATATTCTAGACTTTGTGAGTCATAAGGTCACTGTGACAACTTCTCAATTCTGCCTTTGTAACACTAAAGCAGCCATAGGTCATTTATAAACAAATGTGTGTCTCTGTTCCAACAAAACTTTACTTATGGATACTGAAATGTAAATTTCATGTAATGTTCATGTATCCTATGACATTATTTTTCTTTTGACTTTTTCAAACAATTACAAATGCAACAACCATTCTATGCTTGTGGAATGTACAAAACCAGGCAGCAGCATGGATTTGACCCTTGAGCCATGGATTTCCCATCCCTGACCTAGGAGATGGTCACTGATGGTTTAGATCTGTGATTCCCAGGTTCAGCTAGTATTCAACCAAAGCAGAGATCCAGTCAGCATTCTAGGAGTAATTCTTGTGTTTCTTCTCTCCTGCTTCTATCAACCCCTTGTCCCCAAAGCACAATTCCACAGGTCTTTGTACAAAACAGAAATCTCTTTGTATTTGTGATACTACCAGGGATATCTGGGGACTTGTTTCCCTGTGAGAAAATGGAAATGACTCTAGTGACTATTTGGTCTCTGAAACAGTTTAATTTACTTTTTTTTTTTCTCTTTTCCTTTTTCCCATCGCCATACTAGAAATTAACATAAAAATTCCTTCTGGCTAAGTTCCCAATGCATTCTCACAGTGAGCATTTTCTGAAGTGAAAATTAGTAGCTTCCTTGCAGTTTTCATCAGGGATGTGAAATTGTGCAGCTTGCAGGGGTGGTGAACTCAAACCCCATTTATGAATTATTACATGCTGCTCAGGGTACCTCACTGTCTGCTGAGTACCAGATAGTCTTTCCTACAGAACTCTGAGTATCTAAATAGTGGATCTTAATTTTCTTTCTCATTCCACCAGTGAGAGAATACCACTTTCTATTTGCACAAATGAATTAATATGTAACACCTAGTACTTACATAATATTATTTTATTTACACCATTCTTAGGGGTTGGTAGCACTTGGGAAAATGATGAAGTCTCTCTGTAGTCCCTTCTCTCTCCCTCCCAGTTTTTATCCAGGTGAACTTTAAGGACATCATCCAAGGGAAACCACAATCAATAGAAGTAAGCTTATGGGGGAAGGCTGGGTTCAAGTGCCATTTATGGCTGTGCAGTGATTAGGTATCTATCTATCTTCCTCATTTAAACATAAAATGCCACTTTTACAAATCACATATTTCTTCTTTGACAACCTTGGCTCTCTCTAGCTGCTCTAGCCATCTGCTCCCCAAAGCAGCTTGGAGTCCTCTGTCTCAGGACCTAAGCTAATGAGCTAGAATGCTATTTTGTCTCTACAGAGATGACTCTTGGTCTTTCAGGTCAGAAAACCCTGACAGTATAGAAAATTTGACTTCTGCAGCAATGCACAGGAGTTATGGGAAAAAGAATCTGTAATTGTTAAAAACACAGATTTTGGATTCAGAGTTGTATTTGAATCCTGGTTTTTCCACTTAGAAGCTATTATACACTTCAGTCAAAATAAATAACTTCTCTGTGTCTTCTGAAACGGAGGAAAAAACCAACTTTAGAGAATAGAAGTGAGGATTAAGTGAGATAATGAACAGTTAATAAGTGCTCAATAAAAGACCAAGGAGAGCATTTAGTAAGTACTCAGTAAAAATGCTACCACTTTGAAGAGATTTTTCTTTTTTCTTTCACTTATACTCCAAACAATTGTTAAACTGCTGTTTGCCTCTGAGACTACTGAAAAATAAAATTGATATACACCATGAAATAGAAAAGCTCAGGTTCAAGTAGGAAAGGCAGTCATAGATCAGTAAATAAGTGTGAAACAGATATGTCCAGGCAGAGTGGGACCCCAGAGGCAGGAGTCATTAACTCACCTGGAGATGTCAAAGAAGACAAGATTTGAGGTAAGGGTTGAAGGATGAATAGAATTTTGTCAAGTTGTCAGGGTAGAAGCATGTTCCTATGAGAGGGAAAGTGAAAATTTGGTCTTGCTAGAGTTTAGGGTAGTAGAGGCAGAGAAAGTGGTCATAATGAGGCTGACAAAGGATGCTGGGGACAGATGATAAAGGGGCTTGAATGTCGTGTGAAGGAGACTGGACTCTGACATTCTTGGTGGGCCTTTAGGACGTGTGGGACAGCAGAATGCCAGTAATGAGGTGATGCTCTTCACACTGGTAAGTGTGGCTGAGCTAGAACTGAGATCCATGGAGAACTCAGTCACCTTGAACGTGTCCAACCCTGACTTATACAAGGCAAACCTGAGGCCAGAGGTCAAATTACCCAGCATAGAACCTGACAAAGCAAAAACAGGACTAGGAATAGCTCATTTGAATCCCAGCTTTTCAACTTCCTCCACACCAAGACCCACTTGAATAAAGCCAGGCTTCTTTGCCTAAGCGTTGCATTTTCCCTACACTTGAATAAAGCCAGGCTTCTTTGTCTAAGCGTTGCATTTTCCCTACTAGATTCCAATACAAGTCCCAGGTGCCAGCATGCTTCACTGAGGAACAGTATCTTTCCCACCTTCTGAATGTCAGAACCCTCAGCCCTGTCTGCCAGAAGTGGTGACCTCAGCTAGGAGCAAGGTTGGGGGTTTTCCAAGGAGGAAATCCAGGAACAGCAATCTCTGGCAGTTGCAGAAACAAAATCAGAAGCCAGAGCTTCTTTCTTTGCCTGGAACTTGCAATCTAGGGTCTGTTTTACAATTGGAAACCAAGGTATCAACACAGTAGCTGCTCCCTGCTCTTAATTAACTAACCCTCCCTTCCCAGGGCCTAGCAGAAAGCATACAAGCCTAAGCAGGGCGTGTGTGTGTGTGTTTTAATGTCGCAGGTGCCTAGGGAACCTGCCCGCATAGTGGGTGTGTGTGTTCAGATCGCAGGTGCCTAGGGAACGAGAGCCCCAGAGCTACAATGCAGGGGCTTGGGTGTCTTCTCACATCTGGGCCCAGTAAAAGCGCTGGAAGCTGGGCTTCACTTCCAGCTTCCTTGGGCTCGGCTTCTCTAAATCCTCCTCGCTCCCCCGAACCCACCCTCCGTGCCCGCCTCGGGTCCAAAAGGGATTCCATTTCACTCTGCTGGGTAAGTGACAACTGGAGCTTTTCCACGCCGCGGCAGGTGGCGGCTGCAGCCAGCGGCCCCTCCTCCCCTTCCTCTTGCTGCTGAGGGAAGGGGCGAGCGGGGAGAGGGGCTGGGGAGAGGAGGAATGTAATACGGATTCTGGGTCGCAGCGAGGATGGCAGACATCCCAGGCTTCGTATCTCCCCCCTCCCCTCCCTCATTTCTTTCCATGACGTTTGCCCCGTTTGAAATGTTCACTCAGGAAGGATTAAAAAATGGACGTGAAAAATGCATGCGTTAAGCGGGGACATTAGCTGAGACCAAGAGGATCCTGCGTGGTGGAACATATGTGTTTAAATACAAAAGCAAAGGTCAAAACATGCGTGTTCGTTTGGAGAATCAAGGCTTAGAGATAAATTCTCACTGTGGCGTCTTGCATACAAACGAGTTGTGCGTTGATTTAACACGCATTATGGGATGTTTCCTGTGAGGGTACCCCATATTTCAGGATTTTTATCTGCCCCATCTCAAAAGGATGATAGGGGTTTTTAAAAAAATATTGTGACCAGGGGATGTGGTGTGATGCAGGAAGGCAAGAAGGAAGAAGTTGGGTGCCTGTGTGTTTACACATGATCTCCTGTTGTGTTGGGCAGGGTGACTCCTCAGAAGACATATTTTGGCAATTATTCAGACTGTTTTAGAAAGTTAACACAGTCATTGTTGGCTGTTGAAAAGAAAAAAATAAAACCAACCCCCAACGGATCTTGGTCCTTTTATTGGAAGAGAGAGTATCCAGTTTCCTTCTGAATTAAATAATGTAATGCGTATTAGATGGGGTTTTTCTTGTTATGATACATCTAGTAAGCAGATAATATCCTAGTTGATCTTGCAACTAATTTGAAGATGCTTTCCTTTTTAATTGAATTTATTGCACATTTTCAAGACCAGCAAATTAGCAGAGGACAACATATTTAAGATCATTTGGAGTTTGTGATGTCTGAAATACCACATTAGTCGCTGGGTTTGGGATTTATAGTCAAACTTAAAGATTTTGCTTTTTAATGAATTCTCTGAACACAAGACATAAATGAAATTGTTTGAAAAAACTAAAGGCCTATAAGGTGCCCTGTTGGAGGTCAGTTTCAGAGCTTTTTGGAAAGTGATGAAACTATGCCTAAATAAGCTTCCTATTTTATCTTAAATTGAGTTTAGTTTAGGTACTTGAGGGGGTCCTCTGGTCGCTCAGATGGTAAGGAATCTGCCTGCAATGTGGGAGACCCGGGCTCAATCCCTGAATCTGGAAGATCCCTGGAGGAGAGCATGCCCACCCATTTCAGTATTCTTGACTGAAGAATCCCGTGGACAGAGGAATCTGGCAGGCTGCAGTCCATGGGGTTGAAAAGAGTCAGACGAGACTGAGCAACTAACACTTAGGTACTTGAAGAGTTTTATGCTGAACTCCTGTGCAGTTTTAGTTGCTGTGGGTCAGTGGGATGTAAATAGCACTATTTTTCTGCAGCTGCTTTTTGCAGTGTCCACATTCAGGAAAATGAATGTGTCAGTCATGGTTGTCTTCCTATGTTTTTCAAGTTTTTGGCTAAGTCAGAATCTGATTAGACCATTTAATCATCTATTTTCAAATGTGGAAAAACCTGTAGCTGCTGACTAAATTGTGCATGATTAAGATTTCAGAAACTGAAGTGAAATTTTTCTGAAGCTCGATTAGTTCCAAGCACATGGGAAAAATAGGAAAATGTGTGATCTAGTGAAAGAGTGTGCTTCATGGTACTCTGCAAGAAGGATAGCAAGATGCAATAATAATCGTGCACTAAAGTTGTAGACACTGTGTCTCATTCATCTTTGTGCCCTCTTTGCTTATTCCTGTATAAAGTAGTGCTCAACAGATGTTTGTGGAATGAATGGTATCATCTGACAGTGCATCCAATCTAGAGGTAGATGGATTCACAAAAGAAAACCATATAAGGGCTAAATATTTATTAAGTGCTTACTGTGTGCCAGACTCTAGTCTACTGTTTTACAGGAAGTACCTCATTAATCTTCCCACTCACTTCACGAGGCCCATTCTAGTCACTCTTCTTTCCACGCATAAGAAAACTGAGGATTGAGAAGTTTTCAGAGATTTCACAGGTAGGAGGGGTCAGGGCTCTAATAAAAAGCCAAGGAGTCCAGCTGCAGAGCCTGTGTGACTAACCTTTACACTATCTGCCTCTCATGGTCAACAGCTGAGATGTGAGGGAGACCTAAATACATGAAAATTCTCAATCAGATCAGACCAACCTCTGACAGGTGATAGTGGTACATAGCTATCAGTATTTTGATATAGAATTAGAAAATAATTTTGTGATAGTGTCTATATGGATATATTTTTTGTTTTTACTTCAAAAATAAATGAAAACAATAAACATAACAACTCCAAATGCCTTAAAAGTCACCCAAGAATAAAATTATTCAAATTGCTAAAGTTTTCCCTCAATATAAGTAGTCATTATTTTTCTTGTCTATGCTACCATTTGGAAATAATAAAAGCTCCAGTAGCAAATAAAAGGTTTCATTAAAGCTGAGAAAGTTTTCCATAATTACTGAAGCAATTTATATTTATAACATTTTAAGATTTAAAGTGGTAATAAAGAGCAGTTGTACAGCAAAACAGAAATTTAAAATTCCTAAAATTCCACCCGTCAATAAGATGCTTTCTCTTGGTGCTTGCTTGGAGTTCCACTGCTTCCTTAATTATAGCAGAAAACACTTGATGTAAAAATTGCAAAGGGCCTGTGCTGACTTTGTTCCAATAGAGTTTGGAGTAAATAAAAATGGATCTTAAAAACTTCTGCCAAAGATTATAATAGAGACTTTGTTTCTGAGCTGCATTGTAATTTGGGGGAAGTCAACTATAACGTACTGTTTCTGGCACTGCCGTCTCTAATGAAATTGTTTTAGAGTGGAAAATTTCAATTGATAGTCCCTCTAGTTTGTTCAATTTCATCCTGAGTTGCTATTTGTTTGTGTGGGTGTTTGTGGGTTGTGCTCTAGTCCTGGAGGTGGAATGGGGATTTTATACCCCTCAGTCATGCATGAGGATAAAGTGATATGGCTCTTCTGACTCCTTCAAAGGATCATCACTGAATCCATGTGCAGTTGGCTCCCTGTGTGAAAGATAAGCTTGGCTCTGAGTAGAGATAGTCACACTCATCTGTAAATTTGCTTTGAGGAGCTGGAAGAGTGGCAAGCATTATAGTTTATAAGAAAATAAAAATGCAGAAGATGTATGTTTGGAAAGATTATTCCAAGGTTTTGAAACTTTTCTTTTTTGGTTTAGACTTATTAATTTATACCTTTTAATGTAAAGTATGTTTTATATTAACAGCAGTTGCTGAACTGCGATTTAGAAAGAATGATCATATCCTTAGTACTCTCTAATCATTCAGTTCTATTTCATCAAAGGCAGACTACAAAGTGCTACAGGTAAAATTATCAATTTTTAGATAGTGTATAGTGTATATGTATATCCAAAAGTGACAAAGATTATAAACCCACCATGTCATTTACATATGGAGTATCCATGGAATTTTGTCTCTGCCTTCTTTTTATCAATCCAGCATGGTATTTCTTGTTCTATTTTTTAAAAATGATATATAATTAACATACAACCTTATATTAGTTGCAGGTATACAACATAATGATTTGATATTTGTCTACTTTGCAAAGATGATCACCACAGATACCGAGTGATCTCACTTATATGTGGAATCTAAAACAACTACAGCATGCACTCATAGACACAGAGAAGAGACTGGTGGTGGCCAGGGCTCGGGGGGTGGGGGAGCAGTAAGAAAAGGGGTGAAGGTGGTCAAAAGGCACGAACCTCCAGTTATAAAGTAAATAAGTCATGTGGATGTGATGTACGTCATGGTGACAGTAGTTAATAATACTGTATTTTAAATTTGAAAGTGGCTAAGGGAGTAGATCTTAAAAGTTATCACACACACACACCTACATAATTTGTAACTATGTGTGTGTGGAAAATTCTGAAGGAGATGGGAATACCAGACCACCTGACCTGCCTCTTGAGAAACCTGTATGCAGGTCAGGAAGCAACAGTTAGAACTGGACATGGAGCAACAGACTGGTTCCGAATAGGAAAAGGAGTACGTCAAGGCTGTATCTTGTCACCCTGCTTATTTAACTTCTGTGCAGAGTACATCATGAGAAACGCAGGGCTGGAAGAAACACAAGCTGGAATCAAGATTGCTGGGAGAAATATCAATAACCTCAGATATGCAGATGACACCATCCTTATGGCAGAAAGTGAATAAGAACTAAAGAGCCTCTTGATGAAACTTAAAGAGGAGAGTGAAAAGGTTGGCTTAAAGCTCAGCCTTCAGAAAACAAAGATCATGGAATCCGGTCCCATCACTTCATGGCAAACAGGTGGGGAAACAGTGGAAACAATGGGTGACTTTATCTTTTTGGGATCCAAAATCACTGCAGATGGTGACTGCAGCCATGAAATTAAAAGACGCTTACTCCTTGGAAGGAAAGTTATGACCAACCTAGACAGCATATTAAAAAGCAGAGACATTACTTTGTCAACAAAGGTTCATCTAGTCAAGGCTATGGTTTTTCCAGTAGTCATGTATGGATGTGAGAGTTGGACAGTGAAGAAAGCTGAGCGCCAAAGAATTGATGCTTTTGAACTGTGGTGTTGGAGAAGACTCTTGAGAGTCCCTTGGACTGCAAGGAGATCCAACCAGTCCATCCTAAAGGAAATCAGTCCTGGGTGTTCATTGGAAGGACTGATGTTGAAGCTGAAACTTCAATACTTTGGCCACCTGATGCAAAGAGCTGACTCATTTGAAAAGACCCTGATGCCGGTAAAGATTGAGGGCAGGAGGAGAAGGGGATGACAAAAGATGAGATGGTTGGATGGCATCACCGACACAATGAACATGGGTTTGGGTGGACTCCGGCAGTTGGTGATGGACAGGGAGGCCTGGCGTGCTGCGGTTCATGGGGTTGCAAAGAGTCGACACAACTGAGCGATTGAACGGAACTGAACTGTGGTGTTAACTGTTAATGAAATTTATTACAGTATCTTTGTCTTCCTAGCAAGCAGTGTAGTGCTTTGTAGTAGCATTCTAGTTTCTTTGTTGCTCACCACTCCTACCACCAAAATTATCTGTGGCACAGAATTTCAGATGTGAAGTAATTAAATATTTGATTTCAAATTGGGTAGTTTCTATTTAGCCTCATATTAAATATTAACATGACTCCATGGAGTAAATTGTTTCTGGTTAAAGGAGGTGAATTGAACATGCTCATTTGTCTTGGCTTCCTCTCTGATCATTTTGTTACAGAGTTTGTTCTCTTATTTTTTATAGAAGAGATGTCATCTCTTATCCCTTTGCTTAACAAACCTGTTCACATAACTAGACGGGAATGGAAAGGGATTTGTTGTTTGTTTTATGTCTGCATGCGAGTGTGCTAAGTTGCTTCAGTTGTGTCCGACTCTTTGCAACCCTGTGGACTATAGACCACCAAGCTCCTCTGTCCATGGGGATTCTCCAGGCAAGAATACTGGAGTTGGTTGCCATGCCCTCCTCCAGGGAATCTTCCCAACTCAGGGATCAAACCCCATGTCTCTTATGTCTCCTGCATTGGCAGGCAGGTTCTTTACCACTAGCACCACCTGGGAAGCCCTATTTGCTATACAACATCACTCAGTTCTTTGAAGTTTTCAGAGATATACGACAAACATCACATAGTGATCTATTACCCCTTTTTTCCAATGATCTGTCAAATTACAGCTCAATAGGTCCTTCTTCAGTTGTGCTGGAAGCAAACCTTGGAAACTACTTGCAATCATATTTGTTACCCAGTCAAAGCTGTTTATTATATCAACACCTACATAATACTTCAGATTGTCCCTTTGTCTCACAAATGTTTTTCTAAGTTCAGTACACTCTAAGAAGACACCATATAGTGAGACGTATGCATTTCTTTTATGAAAGTGGAAAGTTGATTACAAAACGGAAAGGAGGGAGGTGGTTCAACATGGCTTGGAGTGCATTTTTTAGGCAGACCAGTATTAGGAGAGTATACAGAGAAAACTCAAGGGTCTAGAGATTGATTCCCTTCAATCGGTCCTTGCCTGGGTTCCCCTAGGAAAGTCTCTGGGTATCCCATGGGAGTACATATCCTAGTTTACAAACTTCTGGTTTAGCACACAGGGTGCTGTCAAATGCAGGCTGCTGTGTAGCAATCCACACTTCTTTCTCTCAGTCCCTATTGAAGATCAGCATCTCTAAGCTGTTAGAAGTAGAGACTTCCCCCAATTTATTTTGATCATTAATACCTATGAAAAGTTTTTGGGAAGACAAGAAAATAAAACATTTTCAATGTTCAATTGACTCATTGTGCAATTCTAAAATCAACCTCAAATAATCCTGATCTGGGATGTTTATGTATTTTCAAGACTTTTGGTTTCCAGAGATATCACTTTCAATGAAAACTTCAGATTCTAGAATTTAGTACTGAAATAATCCTTAAACTTTAGTTGCTGATTTTGGTACAAACCAAAAGAAGTAGTATGCACATTGAATCTTTGGATCTTTCCCTCCATGGCTTACTCAGTTCCCCACACAAATAGTTGAAAATCGTGTATTCTTTTCGAATGATTCCATAAATGTCCATCAATTTAAAACAAACTGTCCAATTAGGTGGAGGTAAAATTTGTGAAAAATAGAAAAAATTTAGGTTTCTGCATTCATACTGGTTTGCAAGTGTCTTTTGTCAATTTTCTCTAACCTTGAAATCCCAAATGATACACTATGAATATGATTTATATTTTTAAAGAGGATGAGGAAAGAGGAGAATCAGTTGAGACATTCAGAGAAAAACCTGTGACACTACAAAAAAGGACATACATTTATGCTTTCAATTAAAATAAGATAAATATAAATGTGGACTTCTGAGGTGGTGCTAGTGGTAAAGAACCTGTCTGCCAATGCAGGAAATATAAGAGATGTGGGTTTGATCCCTGGGTGGAGAAGATCTCCTGGAGGAGGGCATGGCAACCCACTCCAGTTTTCTTACAGTTTCCCTTGCTTGCTAACTCCCTGAGCTGGAGGTGAGCTTGTTCCTTATATGGGGTGAGAATAGGGGTTTATCCAGAGGTTGAGTTGGAGGGGTGGCTTAGATAGTTTGCTCACCCCTTAGGTACTGTTGTGTGCAGGGGGCATGTGCAGTACCCCACCGTGGCTCTGGGCTCTTCAAAGCAGCAGTTGGGTTTTTTGGTCTCTTTGTATCTTTTGTCCAGTATTTGACCCAGCTGCAGCATGCATGTAGTTATTTTTCATCCTATATAGTTTCCCTGTATTTTGTTGCTGGAGGAGAGATGTAATCAGGTGCAAGCACTGCAGCACTGCAACAAAGGGTCCCCAATCCCAGCCTGTGTCACTGATTTCATTGAACAGGACTTGGTTAGTGCCCTCAAAAGTAGATTATTTGGGTGTTGGACACTGAATTTTGATTTTTCCCTTAGTTCCTTGTTTTGTCCTAGCTCCTATGGTTCAAGCATATAAAGAATTACTGGATACTGTGGGATACTTTATGAATTAAAATTTCGATGATAATTTTTAATACACAGTTCATTTATATCTTGTGCTAGCTAAAAATTCAACCCAAATGTGTGTGTGTGTGTGTGTGTATGTGTGTGTGTGTGTTAGTTGCTCAGCTGTGTCCAACTCTTTGTGATCCCATGAATGATAGCCCACCAGGCTCCTCTGTCCATGGAATTCTCGAGGCAAAAATGCCAGAGTGGGGATTTTCTCCAGGGGATTTTCCCGACCCAGAGATCGAACTCAGATCTCCCAAATTACAGGCAGATTCTTCACCATCTGGGCCATCAGGGAAGCCCCAACCCAAATGTAATACTGCATTATACCTTTGTTTCCAGCCCAGCAGAAGCCTTTTGGTTCCTTCACTAGCAAGAAGCACCAAATCACTCTTTTTGTAGGACTCCCAGTTAGGGAACACATCCTTCATTGACAAGACCATTGCTGTGCCTTGTTGTATCAGAAAATATATTTGAATTAAACTTATCCACCTGGGAGCTTGCCTTTCTGGATTAATGTCTTTCCAGAGAAAAGAGAAAAAGATGTGACAAGTTCAATAGCCACAGCTTGAAAAATCATGCTTTAGAGAGATTCTGGTCAGTATTAGGATTAAAGGTTTTTTGAGAATTGTTGTCAAATTGTTGTTTTTATAGTGAGCCACAAGAAATGTACTTAAAAAGTGAAGAACATTTCAAGTGTAGGTGTATGGATTTGGATTTTTAAATAATTTCTCATTGTCTGGTGGGACCCGTCTCACTACTCCTCTTCTTGTCTCCTGCCCCTTTTGTATGGTAAAATCTTTTGTCTATGGTCAGATTACTGCGAGGTACAGTTTCTTCTTGTGCCCCATGCTCTGGGGACTGTCTTTGGAGAGTTTCATTATCCTCTTGTCATCCATCCTAGTTCCCTGCACAGACGTGGTGGGATCCAGGAGGTATCTGTTTCCTGTTTTGATGGCTCATCAATGATCCTTTTCCATTTGTCAGCACAAATAATTCACAGTCAAAGTGCAGTAGCTTGCATTTCTTTGAACCCAGGAAGCATGTTCTTTGTTACCTTTGTCTAAGTCCACGTTACATGCTTAAATCGAGCACCTTTCTGGTTATAGCTGTGTTTGGGGCTAAATTTTGTCTCTCCCCTCCCTACAAATTTTTATGTTGAAGTCCTAACACCCAATACTTCAGCTATAACTATATTTGTAAGTAGGGTCTTTAAAGAGTTAATTAAGCTGAAATGAGGCCAGTGGTGTGGGCCTCAATCGAGTATGACTGATGTCCCTATAAGAAGAGGAGATTAGAACACAGACACGTACATACAGAGAGAAGACCATGAGAAGGTATAGGGAGAAGATGGCCATCTGTAGGCCCAAGAGAAAGGCTGGGACTTATCCTTCCCTCATGGCTCGCAAAAGAAATCAACCCTGTTGACAACTTGATGTTGGACTTCCAGCCTCTAGAACTGTGAGACAGTATATTTCTGTTTAAACCATCCAGTCTGCAGTACTTTGTTATGGAAGCTCTACCACAATGATACTACCTGTTTGCAACTCCTGATGCTTTTTTTTTTTTTACCATGTGGTCCTTCTAAAGCTGAAGATGGTTTTTATGACACATGTAGGATCACTGAATATAAGTGATTTAACAATATGAGGGTCATAGGAAGTGGAGATTGGAAGCCAGAAATTCAAAAAGGGAGATAAAAATGAAAGCAAGCAGAAAATATGATTAAAGGACTAAGTGAAGAGAAATAATTAAGGCAATAAGTCAATGATCTCTACTGGTAAGTATTGAGCTTTTCTTTTGTTAGGTCTGATTAGTAATCAAATTACTCCCCACCTCTCAGTGTCTGACACTACTTGGGATAGAAAATTGAACATTTGAAGCTGGTGATGACGGTTATTATTTTCTTATAATAGTAATAAACATTTATAAATTAATGAAAATTCTTAGGGCAAAATATTGAAACAAGAGAAGATACAGCAGGGAACTAAACAGACAATATAAATTGCACATAGTAGTTATGAAACAGCATTAAAAGCTAAGGGTTTTAAATTGAATTGAATCATAATGTTTTATACTAGCAGTTAATTTGGCATTCTCTATATACCATAGATGATAATATTTCATATTTGTGAATATTATGTGGCTCTCATTTTAAGAAGTTGTCTTTCTTCATAGCTTGCTCCAAGATATTTACAATAATATTGTTTCTCTTGCTTAGATTCAAATAAAACTAATCTGCTGTAAATTAGAATAATAGACTTAGAAAGGATCTCAAATCTCTTGGTACTAGTGACACAATAGATTTTTTATTTTCCTTCTTATACTTATCTATATTTTGAAATTTTTCTATGTGGAAAAATTCAAAGAGGGAAGTGAAAATTGCTTGAAATCCTCCGATCCATAAATAATCGTTTTGGTCATTTTCTTTCTTCTCCATGTTTCTGTGGAATATTCCTATTTTTAAGTGATACTAACAAAGCTCTCTTTTTTAAAACAGCTGTTTCTAAGACTCGACTGTTTTAAAGTACCATATGGGCACTGCCCTCATAGTGTTCCAGCTGTCTTCCTACTTCTGTTACAAACTGCAAACTCTGTGAGGGTATAGACCACACCTGTCTATATCTTGTGTTTTTCCAATATCCCTAGGATTTAGCTCAGTAATTGCTGACATATGTCATCTATTTTAGTGACCATTTATGGTAAATTCCAAGAGTACATTGGAGAAGGAAATGGCAACCCACTCCAGTACTCTTGCCTGGAAAATCCCATGGATGGAGGAGCCTGGTAGGCTGCAGTCCATGGGGTCGAGAAGAGTCGGACACAACTGAACGACTTCACTTTCACTTTTCACTTCCATGCACTGGAGAAGGAAATGGCAACCCACTCCAGTGTTCTTGCCTGGAGAATCCCAGGGATGGCGGAGCCTATTGGGCTGTCTGTGGGGTTGCACAGAGTCGGACACAACTGAAGTGACTTAGCAGCAGCAGCAGGAGCCAAGAGTACATTTGCTCATCAATTAAATTAATATTTGCTGAGTGCTTACTATGTTATCATATTCAGCACATATTTAGTTCCAGAAAGTCATTTGAGTTCTAGAAAAGACCTGAATAGTAAATTTTATTTTTAAAAACAGATTTAAAAGTCACTGACCTTCCTTGAATTTTGCCATCCTTGGGCAGTAGAGCAGCAGGGTGATTAGTAGGTATCAGACAGGAATATTTTCATTGGCAAGTAACAGAAAGCCAAATCGGCTTCCCTGGTGGCTCAGATGGTAAAGAATCTGCCTGCAATGTAGGAGACCCAAGTTGGATCCCTGGGTCAGGAAGATCCCCTGGAGAAGGGAATGGCTACCCAATCCAGTATTCTTGCCTGGAGAATTCCATGGACAGAGGGGCCTGGCAGGCTGCAGTCCATGGGGTCACAAAGAGTTGGACACAACGGAGCAACTAACACTTTCACTTAAAATTAGAACAACACTTACTGTTTATTTCACAAGTAGTTTGGAGGTAGGTGATTCTATTTTATCATATCAAGGTCCTTATTTTAAATTTTTTTGGTCTTTTCCTTATGGTACCAAGATGACCATCCTAGATCCATGTACAATAGCTTTATAAAACCATCCCAAACTGAAAGGAAAAACATGGATAAAAAAAATGACTTTTTCAGTTCTAATGAGGTGGATGAACCTAGAGCCCATTATACAGAGTGAAGTAAGTCAGAAAGAGAAAACAAATATTGTATATTAATGCATGTATATGGAATCTAGAAAGATGGTGCCAATGAATCTATTTGCAGGGCAGCAATGGAGATACAGACATAGAGAACAGACTTACGGACACAGCAGGGGAAGGAAAGGGTGGGATGAATTGAGAGAGTAGCATGGAAACATATATATTACCATATGTAAAACAGATAGCCGGTGGGAATTTGCTGTATGATGCAAGGAGCTCAAACTGGTGCTCTGTGATAACCTAGAGGGGTGGAATGCGGTTGGAGGTGGGATGGAGTTTCAAGAGGGAGAGGACATTTGCATACCTGTGGCTGACTCATGTTGATGTGTGGCAGAAACCAGCACGATATTGTAAAGTAATTATCCTCCAATTAGAAATAAATAAATTTTAAAAAATACAAAGGAAAGTAAAGAAAAAGATGGCTTTCTTTTAATCTAGCAGGAAAACATTTCCAGAAGTTTTCATTAGACTTTCCTTTATATCTTGTTGCCCAAGAACGGCATCAATGAACATGCCTACTTACCAGAGTGGGAAAGAATAGGTTTGACTTTCCTAACTTCTGTGGGCAATAGACAAGAGAGAATAGCTTGGGAAAGGTTTATGGGAGCCAGTCAACAGTGTCCAGTGCAGAGTCTCAGTAATGAGCTGTCTGGCTTGGGATATGGGTAATCTGAGTTGAGATTTGCCACATAGCCGCTGTGTGACCCTACATAAATTCTCTATCATGTCTCTGACTTGTTTTTTTCATCCTTGTGGAACATATGTCTGCTTTGTAGGTTTTGTGAGGATTGAATGAAATACTTTAAAGAATTTAGCACAGGGCCTAGCACATAGAAAGTGTTAATGTGCTAACTGAGTGCCTGAGAGCTTAGATGCAACATATGTGAGTAAGCCCAGCTTTCTGTAGGAGAACTACCATACCCAAGTCCTGAGCCAGATGTAGAGTTGGATTAATTGGACAAGGTATGCTGGAGAGATTAAATTTGGGGGAAGAGTTTTGAAAGAGGGGAGAAAAGATATCTGGACACATTTAAAAAAAGTAAAAAGCATTCTGTAAAAACAGTATTATAAGTACAATCATCATTGCCAGGGTAAGAGTAGCCAGTTGTGACTTTGAATAAGTGAGAGAAGACAACATTGTTTGTTTATTTAGTTGACAAACCCTTAGGAGCAGGCAAGGATGCTGTAAAACCAAGCAAAATCTGGCTTACCTGAGAAGTTGATACTTCAAATTTGGTTTTGTCTCTTTCAAGATTCTCTTTTGCTCAGTTTTTAGAACCTTGGATATGATACCAAGTGTGTGCACTAGGATTTCCTTTTTTAACTGAAAGATCTTTGCCTTCAATTCTAAGTCAGAAATTAATTTCTGATTTATCTCTGTTCATCTTCAAAATCTCTTTAAAAGTGAGTTTGAGTGTTTCTGCTCCTTGAAATTAGACTCTCTGTCTCTAACTGCCAGCAAATCACCTTTTCACCACAATTCATAGGGATTTACATAAGGTTATCACTGTTAAATTCTTTCTTACAAACTCTCCTTTCCCCTCAATCAGACTTGAGACTGAAAGCTTTAACCCTGGCTGGTATCTTCCAGAATTGGAAGTAGGTTTAAGGAGTGGGCGAGGCTAATCTCAGGCTACAGTCTGTAGAGAGGGGTTTGAGGTCCCAGTTCTTAGTGAGGATATTGACTCAGAAGGGAAGAAGTCTGGTTTCAGGGCCAAATACAAGAGCAAGGAGGAAGAACTGATGCCAAAGTCCCAGGGATCCCAAGTGACAGGGAGCAGGGCAGCTCAAGAGGGAAGCTGGGGGGGTGGGACTGAAGAACATTGAGAAATTGTCCTGGGGAGTGTGGGCAGAAGAATGGAATGTTTCAAAGGGAAAACAAGCAAAGGTTTGAAGTATCTGCAGGATTAGAAGTGTGTGAAAATTGTCCTTATTTTTTTGTGTTTCTCTAAATGAAAAGAAATGATATTCCAAGAGGAAACTCAATATTTCATTTAAAAAACAGGAAATAAACATGCCGCAGTAGAAAGAGGAGCATGTTTGGAGTCAGAAAGATATATCAATTAAACTAATTTATTTTAAATGGTAACCTGTTTTTAAATTCATGGATTTTTACAATGAAAATTAGCACTGATCCACCTATTCATAACCTTGAAAATGAAACTGCCCTTTTAAAGAAACCATGATCTGGACAAACGAGAATTTTTATAAAATGGAAACTCTGACCCAGAGCATTTTTACTTCTCCGGAATACTTAGTTTTCCTATCTAATTCAAGAACTAAGGACAAACTCAGAAAACTGCATCATTACATTGACATTGATAAATGCTAGGAGGACTGGTGAAATTTTATAAGTACTTTTTAAAAAATGATTGATCATTTAAGATTTAGTCAACCTCTTTAACCTTTGACTGGATGTCCTTACTATTTTAAACCTCACTACTGCACATAAGAATTACATTTTAGAGGAATGAGATGATCTTTAAAGAGGTTGATTATATTAGCCTTTCCCACCCAACACGCTGGGTAACTTGATTGGTGTTGCCTTCATTAGTGGCTGGTTTTTTGTTTTCGCTTTTTTTTTTTTTTTTTTTTTAAGTGAGCTCTTTGCATCTATATGAGATTATATTCCAAGGTCAAATATAAACAATGACCAGACTTCTAAGCCAAGACAACCCACTGAAGCCTATTTGACATATAATGCATAACTTAACTGATGATTTAGTAATACTATAGAACTCAACTCTCTTTGATTGCACTAATTCCATGGTAAATACTTAACAAGTTTCAACTTGAGTACTGGGGATTTGTGTTCTATCTCTTTGGGACATTTTGTATATAATGTTTTCCTTTCTTAGCATGAGTCTGGACAGCATTTCTGACCCTGTCATCACCCATTGACATTTACTTTCTCCCTCAACAATTGACTTGTCATTCAAGATCCAGTTCTGATTTCAGTTCTCCTGGGATACTCATCCTATGTGGGCATATGGTTCACTTATTTGTGAAATGGGGTTAAAAATCTCATGCATAGGGTGTTTTGAAGATTAAATGAGATCATGTATGCCAAGTATGATAAGCTATTATTATTATAGCACATCAGAATGTCCTGCCATTGCAGGCATATCTCATTTTATTGTGTTTCACTTTATCAAATTTCAAGGATATTGTATTTTTTACAAATCGAAGGTTTGTGTCAACCCTTCATGGAGCAGTTTATTGGCACTGTTTTTTTTTTTTTTTTTCCAAAAGCATTTGCTCATTATGTGTCTCTGCATCACATTTTGGTAGTTCTTGCAATGTCTCAAATTTTTCATTCTTATATTTGTTACCATGATCTGTGATCTTTGCTATTACTACTGTACTTGTTTTGGGGCTTCATGAACTGGCCCATATAAGAAGGCAAACCTAATTGATAACTGTTGTGTGTGTTCTGACTGTTGTAGCAACCAGAAGGTCCCTCATTTCTCTCCCTCTCCTTGTGCCTCCCTATCCCCTGAGATATGACGATATTGAAATTAGGCCAATTAATAACCTTACAATAGCCTCTAAGCGTTCTAGTGAAAGGAAGAGTCATATATCTCTCAAAAGCTAGAAATTATTAAGCTTAGTGAGAAAGACAAGTCAAAAACCAAGATGGGCTAAGAGCTAGACCTCTTATGCCAAACAGTTAGTCAAGTTGTGAATGCAAAGGACAAGTTCTTGAAGGAAATGAAAAGTGCAACTCCAGTGAATACATGAATGATAAGAAAATGAAGCAGCTGTATTGCTGTATAGAGATCTGGATAGAAGATCAAGCCAGCTACAACATTTCCCTAAGCCAAAGCCTAATCCAGAGCAAAGCTCTAACTTTCTTCACTTTTATGAAGGCTGATAGAGGTGAGGAAGCTGCAGAAAAGTTTGAAGCTATTATAGCAGAAATTGGTTCATGAGGTTTAAGAAGCCATCTTTGTAACATAAAGGTACACAGTGAAGCAGCAAGTGCTATTGTAGAAGCTGTAGTAAGTTATCAAGAAAATCCAGCGAAGATAACTAATAAAAGTGGCTACATCAAATGACAGATTTTCATTGTAGATAAAAACAGGCTTATATGGGGAGAAAATGCCATCTAGAGCTTTCATAGGTAGAGAGGAGAAGTCTATGCTTGATTTCAAAGCTTCAAAGAACAGGCTGATTCTCTTGTTAGGGGCTAATGCAGCTGGTGACTTTAAGCTGAAGCTAATGCTAATTTCAGAGAAGGCAACGGCACCCCACTCCAGTACTCTTGCCTAGAAAATCCCATGGATGGAGGAGCCTGGTAGGCTGCAGTCCATAGGGTGGTGAAGAGTCGGACACGACTGAGCGACTTCACTTTCACTTTTCACTTTCATGCATTGGAGAAGGAAATAGCAACCCACTCCAGTGTTCTTGCCTGGAGAATCCCAGGGACGGCAGAGCCTGGTGGGCTGCCGTCTATGGGGTTGCACAGAGTCGGACACGACTGAAGTGACTTAGCAGCAGCAGCAGCAGCAGCAATGCTAATTTACCATTCAGAGAATCCTAGAGTCCTTAAGAATTATGTGTCATTACGAATATTTGTGATTCATGGGAAGAGTCAAAATACCAACATTTACAGAAGCTTGAAAGAACTTGATTCCAACCCTTGTAGATGATTTTGAATTGTTCAAGTCAAAGTCATGCAAGCAAATAGCAAGGCAAGAACCCTCTCATGGTAAAATGTTAATAGCAGGAAAAGATTACTCTCTGAAGACTCAGATTATGGTTAGTATATTTTAGCAATAAAATATTTTTAATAAAAGTGTTTTTAGTATAAGTCTGTTGCATACTTAATAGAATACAGGTTGTAAACATAACTTCTTTATGCACCAGAAAAGGAAAAAATCATGTAGCTCACTTTATTATAATACTTTATTGCAATAGTCACCTTATTGTAGTGATTTGAAACCAAACCTGCAATATTTCTGAGGTATGCTTGTATTTCCTCAGTTGGATTTTAAGTACTTTGAGGGCAAAGACCTCAAAGATCCCTTGTAACCTTTCAACAGCTCAGGCCTATTACCTAATAACCACCCTGTTGCATAAAACTGTATGAACCTCAGAGGTGTACTGACCAGCCTCCTCTCAGTTTTATCCTCTGGCCTTTGAAACAGTGAAATCCTCCATGCTTCCCATGGAGGCTCTGGAAGAGTGTGTGTGTGTGTGTGTGTGTGTGTGTGTGTGTGTATGCAACGGATGTGGAAATGGAAGCTCCATCTGGGGCAGGAGGAGAACCTGGCAGGACTACAGGGTAAAGTCTGGAACCAGAGTGCTCTCTCATCCCTGAGCTTTTGCATATATTCCCTCTTCCTAGAAGAGTCTGGATATAAATTCCTTCACCCTCTCTTCACATAGCCTGGCATTTATTAGACTTCCTTCTACTGGCTCAGACTTCATTTCATTCCTGTTTTATTGAATTGTCCCTCTACTCTCAACTTTTGATGTACCTCCTCTGTGATCACGAAGCATGGTGTGTTTACCCCTACCTGAGCACAGGTGTATATGTGGTTCCTTTAAGAATAAAACATTGCTAAACACTACCGCAGCAAATGATGCCATGCGCTGTACTAAGTGCTTTATTGGCACTATCGTATTTAATTTTTAACAGAAGTTCTATGGGTGAAGCACCATTATTTCCCCCCTTTTACAGATGAGGAAACTGAGGATAATTGTGATTAAACAACTTGTCAAAACTCAAAACACAAAAGTAGCAATATAAGACTTAAACTGGATATTTCTGATTCCAGATGGTGGGGTGAGTGGACGACCCACTGGTGACATGGTCTTGAAAATGATTAGAAATAGCATGACATTTTAAAAAGAAACCCAGCCCTTGCAAAACTGACTTTGGGGGACATAAACAACAGAAGTTTTGCAGAAATTCTTTAATACAGTTTTAGTTTTTCCCCTCATATGATATTCTCAAAGTACATTAGAGAACACAGCATGGTTTTTTTTTGGTCCAGTGCACAGTGGCTTGTGGGACCTACCAACAGGTGTCAGTTGATTGCTCACTGATTGGTTGGTCCCATGCCTAGAGCTGTCTACTGTGATTATCACTGACCCAGCAGAGGGGCTGAACATTAAGTGCAAACATACAACTAGCTTTGGAAAATATGGACATCCAGAAGCCAATAGAATCAAAGTTCAATATTCTTTTAGTGAATTTGAATAGGTAATTTGAGTGAGAGTTACCATAGACAATTTCAGATTAAGGGAAAAAAGAAGCTTCCCAAATGCAATCATTTATGACATCAAGGAGTGGCAATGTACTACTTGCAATACTTTGTATCCTAACTTGGATCAGTGGAGTAAAGCAAGTAGGATATTAATGAAATAGAGGAGACAATTACCTCAATACTGGATTTCAGAAAATATTCCCCACTCCTGAAAGTTACCTCTTTGACTTGGGTTTCTGGTTTCTATACAAGTGGAATAATATAAAGGGTTTTCAGATCCTTCCTCTCTAAAAGACTAGTTTTCTGACTTCTTAATTCAAAATGGGTATTTACAACTAGAAAGAATTTGAAGATATACAAAAAGCAAAAATATTTGTATATTCAAAAAGTAGTTTCCGTTGTACCATGTAACCAGAGTACTAGGTTCTAGTGAGTAGGACAAAGTTAATGCTCTCATGGAGTTTTAATACAGAAGAAGGACAGTTAAGGACTCTAACTTTTTCACTTCAAAAATATACTATTTAGATTTATGGAACCCCTTCCTGAGAGGATAACGATTAACCACTTTTTGAGAAACAAATAGGCATAAGTAGATTTTGAGCATAGCCTCCTTAAGGAAGATTTTCCTGCCAATGTACATGTGTACTTAGTCACTCAATCGTGTCCAACTCTTTGGAACCCCATGATCTGTAGCCCGCCTGGCTCCTCTGTCCATGGGATTCTCCAGGCAAGAATACTGGAGTGGGTAGTATCCATTCCCTTCTTCAGGGAATCTTCCTGACCCAGGGATCAAACCCAGGTCTCCTGCATTGCAGGCAGATTCTTTACCATCTAAGACACCAGGGAGGCCATGCTTGCCAATGGGGAAATTTAAATATGGGTAGAAAATACTCATGTTGGAAGTTTTTAAGAAGTAATTAAAGTTAACCCATATAGTATTATTTAAAGTGATGATGAGAGGGGATGAGTATAATCAATGGTAACTTATAACATTCACTGAGCATTTTCTATGTACTGGGTAAATGCTATGTAAAGCTTGAATGATATGATGCTCTGAGTTTCTGAAATAGCACTATTATTATTTCCATTATTTAACCCTTGCCTGTGGTGTTGGAAAAGACTCTTGAGAGTCCCTTGGACTCCAAGGAGATCAAACCAGTCAATACTAAAGGAAATCAGTCCTGAATATTCATTGGAAAGACTGATGCTGAAGCTGAAGCTCCAATACTTTGGCCACCTCATGTGAAGAACTGACTCATTAGAAAAGACCCTGATGCTGGGAAAGATTGAAGGCAGGAGAAGGGGATGACAGAGGATGAGATGGTTGGATGGCATCACCAACTTGATGGATGTGAGTTTGAGCAAGCTCTGGGAGTGGGTGATGGACAGGGAAGCTTGGTGTGCTGCAGTCCATGGGGTTGCAAAGAGTCAGACATGACTGAGTGAGTGAACTGTACTGTACTGTAACGCTTGCCTCTGATTGCTAGTCTAGTAAGGTTCAAACTCAAGAAACCAGACTAGAGAGGTCAGACTCTCAACTACCTACTGTACTCTGCCTCCTTAAGACACAACAGGAGGAATTTGGTGTTAAAAGGAAGGTTAGGGTAAAATCTGGTTGCACCATTTGCCTGTTAAAACTCTTCACTGCTGTCACAAAGCGTGAGGCACACCATCTTACAGGCCCTTCCTTTGATTTTTAAACAATTTTCTTTTTACTGAGCTAACATATTCTCCCTGGACTTTCACTCATCACCTGTCACAGTCCTGCCTTCTCAGCACCTTTTACAGGCTGACTGTTCACTTACCTGACACCCTACATGCCTTTCCGTCTCCAGGCTGAGCTCCGTGGGGCAGTTGTACCTCATAGAGCATAGTTCAGTTTAGTGATTAAAGCACACAGCCCCTTGTTTTGATTTCAGAATATGCCTTTTAACTAGTTGTGAGCTAATTGTCTTTAATAACTACTCTACATCTCAAATTATTCATCTCTGAAGAGGAAGGATAACAGTACTTTGCAGGGTTGTTTTGAGAGTTAAAATATATAGTGCATGTTATATAGAGAGTTTGGGCTTCCCAGATGGCTCAGTGGTAAAGAATTTACCTGCCAATACAGGAGACACAGGAGATGTGGGTTAGATCCCTGGGTCTGGAAGATCCCCTGGAGGAAGACATGGCAACTTACTCCAGTATTCTTGCCTGGATCATCCCATGGACAGAGGAACCTGGAGGGTACAGTCCACAGGGTCACAAAGAGTGACTAAGCAACAACAACTAATATAGAAAATTTACTGTGCACTACAAAAAAGGAAATGATCAATAAATACTAGTGATAAAAATTATTGGTTTCTAGAACTTTCCTGTTGGTCACCTTTCCTCCAAACAGCCTAGTCCTCTCCCTTAGTTTGGATATTATTCTTCTATTAATGAATATTTTTGACATGGCCACAATTGTTTTATTATTAAAAGATATAAAATTCTTAAGTCTCCAGAGAAGAGCTTGGTGGCTCAAGTCAGTTCTTATAGACAGTTAGTCAACCTTAGTGTGTCTCAGCCCTGCTGACTCCCCATAACCAAAAACAGGTCAAAAACTATCTTGCCAGCAGTCAGCATGGTTTAGAGACTAGCTTTGTTTTTACTAGTCACTTCACACTATTAATATTAAGGCCATAAATAAAATAACCTGATGGATCACATCCGGATGCCTAATTAGAATAAACTGAGAGAAATTGTAAATCAATATTTAGCATAATTGCTGAAATATGGCAGATTTGGATGCAAATAAAAAAGAATGAAGAATGTAATACAAAATCATTTATATGATATTAGTCCAATCACCCTCTATAAAGGATCAGGCAGCAGAAACTCATGGTTTAATTTTAGTTGGCAGAGTTTTCTTATAAAGGGTTGGAAAATAATTGACCCTTATGTCAATTGCTCTTCTGTACTGGTCTTTCTTCAAGTTTCCTCTAAAGGTGTTTTTTCCTTGCCTCCCTGGGAACTTTTCTTCTAATGTATCTTTGAAGCACACCACAAAGGCACTTATTTGACAAAACCAAAACAACAGCACTAACACTGTCAGCGATGTGTGCTCATCCACACTGAGCATTCTGCATTAAAAAAAGTCCAAATATGTAAAACATGCTCTTCAATCTCTTTTGTTGTAGATTGTTTTCAGTTCTTATCCTGAAGCAGAAGAAATGTTATGATTCTTCCACATGATTTTTTTTTAAGGTTATACATTGAGGAATTGGACCAATATATTTGATTTCTATTAACTGATTGACCATTCATTCAACCAGTTTGGGATGGGTGTTTACAGTGGACCTGGCTCCATACTACAACAGATGAGAAGTGTACAGGGAAGAATCTTGCAAGAATCTAAATGGAATGATTAAACATGGATGAAGGAAATTCTGGTGGAAGGCAAGACAAAGACCCTAGGAAAAGGATAGGAAAAATTTTGTGGAAACTCCTGCAACATTCCGGAGAAGGAAACGGCAACCCACTCCAGTACTCTTGCCTGGAAAATCCTATGGACAGAGGAGCCTGGTAGGCTGCAGTCCATGGGTTCGCTAAGGGTCGGACACGACTGAGCGACTTCACTTCACTTTTCACTTTCATGCATTGGAGAAGGAAATGGCAACCCACTCCAGTGTTCTTGCCTGGAGAATCCCAGGGACGGGGGAGCCTGGTGGGCTGCCGTCTGTGGGGTCGCACAGAGTCGAACACGACTGAAGTGACTTAGCAGCCTGCGACATTCTGCATTTTCTTTGTGAGGACTTGGATCTGAGTGTACTAATGAATCATGTCACTTTTAGAACCTCAGTTTCCTGAATATAAAATGAGGGAGTCGACCAGACCTTTTCACATATGAATTTCTCTAATCCAGTGATGTAATATGCTGTACTAAGTCACTTCAGTTATGTCTGACTCTTTGCAACCCTATAGACTGTAGCCTGTCAGGCTCCTCTGTCCATGGTATTTTCCAGGAAAGAAATACTGGAGTGAGATGCCATGCCCTCCTCCAGAGGATCCTCCTGACCCAGGGTTCAAGCCTGTGCCTCTTATGTCTTCTGCATTGGCAGGTGGGTTCTTTACCACTAGCACCACCTGGGAAGGGCTCCAGGTAAATCTGTTTCCAGACCCATAAGCGTAGATCATCCACTTCAGGAAGCAGTCACAGCGTTTTACTTCATGGTGACAATAATTGTAAAGGGAAGAAGACTGAATTCTGCACCTCAGGGCCAGACTTAAATCTACTCTTTTAACTTGCAGTTTTTAATAGAGTTATTATTTGACTGCTTTCAATTTTATTTGGGGAAGTTGTTTCCATCTAGATATTATTAACTTCTTTGCTAAGAGTCTTACTGTGATTCAAAATCTTTGATTTCTTGCTGCTGAAAAATGTCAGTGTATTTGTTGGAGTCCTTATGGCTTTTTTTGTTAGGGATAGGAGAAAGTTGAATAGGAATATGAGGCCATTTGGTCAAATATTAAATACAAAAGATCAATTTCTGAATTAAAAGTATATAGAACATATTTCTATATGTTGGCTCATATAATGAATCATTTTATTTATCCCATGTTATATACCTGGCTACTTATTTTTAAATTTAGTCAGTGGTGTGCTGATAAACTGGCTTTTCAGAAAGAAAAAAAGAGACTTGACTTGTAGTGTTTGCCAATTTCTGTGGTGTAAATACTCCTGGCAATCTTGATTCCAGCTTGTACATCATCCAGCCCAGCATTTTGCATGATGTACTCTGCATATAAATTAAATAAGCAGGGTGACAGTATACAATAGTGTTATCCTCCTTTCTCAATTTTGAACCAGTTGTTTCATGTCCAGTTCTAACTGTTGCTTCTTGACACACATACAGGTTTCTCAGGAGACAGGTAAGATGGTCTGATATTCCCATCTCTTTAAGAATTTTCCACAGTTTGTTGTGACCCACACAGTCAAAGGGTTTAGCATAGTTAATCAGGCAGAAATAGATGTTTTTCTGGAACTCCCTTGCTTTCTCCATGATCCAACAAATGTTGGCATTTTGATCTCTGGTTTCTCTGCCTCTTCAAAATCCAGCTTGTACATCTGGAAGTTCTTGGTTAATGTACTGCTGAGGCCTAGCTTGAAGGATTTTGTGCATAACCTTGCTAGGTCACCATACTGTGTGTTAGTTCCCTAGAACTTACTCACCTTATAATCAGAAGTTTGTACCCTTTAATCAATCTCTTCCATTTCTCCCACCCCTGAGCCCCTGGCAGTCACCATTCTATTGTATTTCTATGTTTGGGTTTTTTAGATTCCATATATAAGTGAGATCAGACAGTGTTTCTTTTTCACATTCTGGCTTATGTCACTTGACTATCTTCAAGGTCCATTTGTGTCATAAATGACAGGATTTCCTCATTTTTTAATGGTTGAATAATATTCAAGTGTGTGTGTGTGTATTACATTTTCTTTATCCAGTTTTCTATTGATGCATACTTAAGTTGTTTCCATGTCTTCATTATTATGAATAATGCTCCAAATGAACATGGAGGTACAGGTACCTTTTTGAGATAGTGATTTTATTTCCGTTATATATGTACCCAAGTGTGGGATGCTGAATCATATGGGAGTTCTATTTTTTAATTTTTTGAGAAACCTCCATACTGTTTTCTACAGTGGCCACACCAGTTTAAATTCCCACCAACAGTGCACACAGATTTCCTTTGCTCCACATCCTTGGCAAAACGTGTTATCTCTTGTCTTTTTGATAAGAATCATTTTAACAGGTGTGAGATAATATTTCAGTGTGCTTTTGATTTGCATTTCCCTGGTGCCTAATGATGCTGAGCACCTTTTCATGTTCCTGTTGACCATTTATAAGTCTTTGGAAAAATATCTATTCAGTTGTTTTTCCCGTTTTCTAATCTGATTATCTGTGTTTTTGTTTTTTATTTTGTTTGCTTTTGCTACTGAGTTATATGAATTCTTTATATAATTTTGATATTAACCCTTTATCAGATATATATGGTGTAAAAATATTTTGTCCTGAAGGGGCTTTTAAAGGTGATTCTCATGAGGAGTCAAAGAAAAGGGAGCAGGAGAGGAAGCATCTGTCTTCTTACACAACACATCACAGTACAGAACACTGGTAGAAATATGGATGGTAATGGCCATTCTGATGGAGCTTCAGACAGAAATGAGGAATATGTTATTGGAAACTGAAGGAAAGGTGATCCTTGCTATAAAGTAGCAAAGAACTTGACTGAAATGTGTGACTGTTCGAGTGTTTTGTGGAAGGCAGAATCATCAAGGCATGGGGAGGTTAAGTCATGTGCTCCCAGTTGTGGAGCCAGTAACGGTAAAACCAGATGGGACTGAAGCTGGAGTCTTCACCACTACACCCTCTCCTCCCTACATCCTTCCCTCTACAGAAGTAAGACAGCGTGGGGACTGGCATGCTGGGAGTGGGTGTTGGGGTTCAAGAGATTCCTCTATCAGTGTGGTCCAGGATACCTTACTCTCATCATGTTTTCTTTGGACTGACCCACCTTAAGCAATAATCCCGTTTTGGAGCTTTTCCATTTTAGGAAGATGGAAGAGCTGTAACAGATCCTGCTCACATTCCAGAGGCCTGGAAGCAGACTAGTGGGACTATGGATGTGAAAGTGTAATCTGCAGAATGGGACAGAGATTCCACACTCCTTCCCCAGCTGAGGGCATGGTGTCTGACATGGGGACACTCAGTAACTATTTGTGAAAGAATTAGCCTATGACACGGGAAGAAATCAAGCGTGCATGCACACACACACACACACCTATGTACATGCATAGCCCCCCATTGGAGCTCCATGAGTACAGTGTCTGTGTCATCTCTGGGTCCCTGGGGCGGTACAGAATGCCCTGAAAATAGTCAGTACTCAGTAAATGGTCTGTGATTCATATTATGGGGCCTTTCCTTTTAGTCTGGGATTCTATGGGATAGACTCTCTAAGGGGCAGATGGAAAGAACTGGATTGATAAGATGGATTGATAAGAACTGACCTTTTTAGTTCAGAGCCATGAATATATCATCGACATGGTGGGAGGCAGGAGTCAAGGGTTGAAGGGTCAAATGTTGAATGGCTGCAGCTGGGAAGGCCACTCTCCCTGTGACTCAGCAGCTGCTCCTTAATGCTCAGGCACCACAGGAATGGGGAGGTGCAGACTGAAAGGGGGGAAACAGGAACCATCGTAGAGTTGCTTTGTTTCCTGAGGGACAGTTTTCCCAGTGCATTGAGCCAGAAAGTGGGTCATTCCCCACCCATTGTCCTGGGGTTGGATAAAGAACCTTGTCCATCATATAAAGAAGCCAACAAGTTGGTTCGGCCAGTTAGTTATGGGCCTTTGTGTAAACAGCATGGCATGTGAGTGATGTGGTCACAGTAGCCAGGTGGTCACTGTGACCAGCACAGCTGTTGATCTTATGGATAGGAGCAGGAGAGGATCACAGGGCTGATGTGGGTGACCAGGAAGTCCAGGTTTGATGGATACTGACAGTAACTTACAAGAGAGTGGAATATTCAAGATGCAGCACAATCCCAACCCAGGCGAGGTGACCTCGTCTGGTCCAGGGTTGTGCTGGGTGCAAGGAAACAATGTGTGTGTGTGTTGGGGGCAGAAACAGTGGCAGTGAGTGGAGAGAACAAAGGCAGAAAGATCGGAAGTGCTCTACTAAATCTATATGTGGCTGTAATTGTAAATCTTGTAATTGAATACATGCAAAAGGAAGCTGCAAATCATACCAAGACCTGTAAAGGGAAACAGAATGTAAAGGATGAGACAGATCATGACTGTGACTGAGCCATGGGATGGCTACCCTCTCCCCGTGAAGGGGGCTTGATTGTCACAATGAGGGTGACATACATATGTTGACTGTGGAAATGTTTGCATTATTTGCTGTGTCAGTTTGTTCAGTCTGTTGTACAGAATACCATAAACTGGTATTATGACAGCATAAACTACAGAAATTTGTTTCTCGCAGTTCTGGAGGTTGGTAAATTCAAGATCAAGGCACCAGCAGATTTAGTGTCTGGTGAAAACTTGCTTCCTAGTTCGTGGATGGCCATTTTCTTGCTGTGTCCTCACATGGTGGAAGGGACACGGGAGCTCTCTGGGGTCTCTTTTATAGGGTGTTAATCTCATTGAAGTCCTAACCACTGGACTGCCAGGGAATTGTTCAACCTATGAATTTTGGGGAGAAACATACATTCAATCCATAACAACCATTTTACTAAATCTGTATATAATTTAGTGTAGTTTCTTGTTAGCAAACAATTCATTTATCTAAAATTTCAGTTAAAAAAATTAAGGCATTGTCTGAAAAAGAAATGACTGAGCCTGGGGGGACCCAGCTGGTTATTATTCATAGTCATGGAAAGAGATGCTTTACACATGGCATCCCAACCAGGGGCCCTCAGTCTTTCCTAAAAAGTAGAAGGTGAGAAAACTGATGTGTGCAAAGATTTCAACTTGCCTAGATCTATTCCACATCTCAGTAAGACTGGAGAGGCCTCACAGACACATACTCATTCAATAGGAGCCTAAGAGAGAGCAGAATTAGAATGAGATGGTGCCAAATCTGGCTAAGCTTTCTTATTAAGACCTAAATATTAAAAATGTTTCAAAGTCTAAATGAGAAGAATGGGATATTTTACTGTCAATAGGGAAGTTGAGGTTCACGTTGTCTTAACATTTTGACCCTACTACATTTAATCAGGGTTTTAGCACTCACAGTTATTCCAAAACTATTGACTTTTTTAATATGTGAGCCTGAAAAACAGACGAAAGACTATATATGATATCAGTCTAATGATTTATCTTAAGAATCTGTGAACTGTGGAATCATGATTGTTAGGACTGAGAGACATCTGCTCACCTTTCTGAAATGAGTTGCTGAAAAGGTATTCTGAGATTCAGAAAGGGTAAGGGATACAAGGTTGACCTTTTGGAGACAGGAAACCTTTGATGAACTATAGGACACCAAGACAGTTCATTTAAAAGGTGGTTTCAAAGCATTACCCAGGGCTGGTTTTGTGTGTGCATTACGGAGGCCCTCAGGTTGTCTTTTTATGTAAACCCAGTGAAATAATGGTTTCCGCAGTTTTCACGCATCTGCAACTCTCATGTGGCACCTTGGCTTCTGAGCTTTGTAAATGCTTTTCACTCTCTTTTGTGGTACGAAATTAAACTTCGCATACTATTCAACAGCATGGAACTTTCCTGAGGTGGGCATTAAGGAGAAAAGAGACAGGAAAAGGTCACCAATACCATCTCCATGTAATTAAGGCAGTGCAAATAGCTAAATAAAATGGTTGCTAATGACATTTACTTCATTCTATAATATGCGTCCCTGCTCTGGTCTCAGAATAAGTTTAAGTTAAGGATCAGTTGTTCATTAAACATATAGATTATTAATCTTTGTGGCAGGTAATAGGGCATGCATTTTTTAGGACAGCTTTATGTTAGGGCTGTGTTTAGGCTTATGTGTTTTCTTTCACTCCCTATGTCTCTGTCTCTCTGTGTCTCTCTATGTATATACACACAGTCATACTTAGGTATATGTATATATATGTGTATGCACATGCATGCATATGTGTACATGTACAGTGTACCTGCTTTTAGATTAAAACTTAGAAAACATAGTTTCAAACTTTGATTTATACCCTTATCTTGACTATCTTCCAAGGTGTAGCATGTGACCAATTTGTCCTCTTTTAAGTGAAAAACCCTAAAAATCAACTGTAATTCTATGAATTTCTCTTTTTTTTGGTTCTGGATGTGGAATTAATGAAATTGTCTAGCTATGTATGTGGAAGTTACCACTTCTAAATTGCTGAGCTTAAGCTAGTTAGAAACTTCTACCAATAAGAATGTGTCACAAACAAAATTGTATCTTCATGTGTTGAACACATCATTATTTAGATACATAATAAAGCATCAGTAAGGATACTGAAAATAATGTGCCATCCTGGTCTTCAAATCTAGCAGAGGTATTGAATGAGGTTATTGAAAGCATGTGACCACCTCAAGCTGGACCTGGGTAATCAGAGGCTCCTCACCCCCTACCTCCCATTCATGGAATGTATGCCCCAGACCTGAGAGCGCAATGTGTTGTTGACCCTGTACATGATTGAACCCAGTTAAGGCCTCTATATAAGCTTTTAAGATTCTGGTGGGCAGGTGTGGAGAGATACTCATCTTGCAACCGCCCGAGACAAGCCTCTTAAGGAAGGTCTTAGTTGCCTGGTGGCATGTGGATCCATGTGGGCCAGGGATCAGGCCCACTGGCAGCGGACTCCCCACCACCGGACCACCGTGGAAGTTCTAAGAAGACTTTCTTGACAAGAGGAGTTGCTGATCTCCTTCTCTGTGTCCCCATGGTTTTTTGTATTTTTCTGTTATTGGATTTTTCACAACCAATTTAATAGTTCACATCTGATTTCCACACTTGTCTGTGGGATAAAATGGCATCAAACCGTCTCCCAGTTCTTATCATCAAACCTAGAAAACAATAGGTGCTTGTTGTTGTTCAGTCGCTCAGTCGTGTCCAACTTTTTGTGACCCCATGTGCCGGAGTCCAGCTCCAGCTGGTCCAGGGGTTCCCTCAGGATGGACGGCGTCGGCGATGCGAATGAGAAGACACAGCGAGTCTCGGTGTTTCCAAGCGTCTTCCGACTTTATTGTTTTTAAGACAGCTTTTATATTTTTAGTGGTACATAGAAACAAATGTAAAGTGTAGAGTCATACCAAATCAGCTTAATGGGTCGACGGTTTTGACCCTCATCGAAACCGTTTGCATATCTTTAGTTACAAAAAGCCTCATTTTGTTTACATCATCTTCTGGCCTGGGGGCCTGCTAACATCTTGTGACTCGCCATTGATAAGGGTTGATCAGTCAGAACACTTTTATATCAGGCACAGCAGGAAAGAATTCATCAATAGAAAGTTTCAAGGTAAAACCTGTTTTCGGTAATTTACTCTACGCCTTGAGCTTAACAGAAAAGAATGTGGTCCCATAAAGTCATAGAACAGCAAGCTGAAGGTCAGCTCTAAGTAAGAATCATCAGTTAAATCAACAATTGTCTTATTATTTGTATTAAAGCTAATCTTCTATTTATATAAATCTCTAACTATTATGTTTTCATTATATAGGCTAAATACGTTAAGAGCGAAAACATAGTGAGTAAATATAGACTAAGTAACAGTTTCATAAAGCAATATTTCTTATATTTCCTAATAAGCCTTTTTCCTTACTAAGGGCTCTGTGTCCATTGGGGCTTTCTGTGTGGTGGCTCTCAATGTTGTTTATTGTTAAAGAGCAGTCACACACACTAGCTCCAAAGGCACAGGCACATTTATTAAACAAACTAATATGCTAGCAAGAGGAATTTGGATTAGTATACTCTATGTCTTAGATAATTTTATTAGGGTGCTACCGTTCAGGGGCCTTATCGATTGAGGTTTCAGATTGATCTATTTTAGAAGAGAATCAGGAAAAGCCTTTTGCCCAAGTCACAGAAAATAAGAAGAGGTTTATTATAGCCAACGTCGGAAAGACAGATATCATCTTTAAAGTGAGCACTGAAGCAGCCTCCCGAGAATCCCTGAGGCCTGAGAAGCCGTGCTCGGATCAGTCCTCTTCCTCATGACCTTGCCATGGGTGGGATCTCGTGAGCTGGCTCCCGGCACCCATGGACTACAGCACACCAGGCTTCCCTGTGCATCACCATCTCCCAGAGCTTGCTCAAACTCATGTCCATTGAGTTGGTGATGCCATCCAACCATCTTATCCTCTATTGTCCCCTTCTGCTCCTGCCTTCAATCTTTCTCAGCATCAGGGTCTTTTCTAATGAGTTGGCTCTTTGCATCAGGTGGCCAAAGTATCGGAGCTTCAGTTTCAGCATCAGTCCTTCCAATGAATGTTCAGGACTGATTTCTTTTAGGATGGACTGGTTGGATCTCCTTGCTATCCAAGGGACTCTCAAGAGTCTTCTCCAACTGGAGTGGGTTGCCATGTCCTCCTCCAGGGGATCTTCCCAACCTGAGAATCGAACTCGGGTCTTCCAAATTGCTGGGTGATTCTTTACCATCTGAGCCACCAGGGAAAACCCCAATAGGTGCTTAATACCTGTTTATTAAACACATACACGAATGACCGGCTGGCTGGATGTATGAATGATAATGTACAGTTTGGGAATGAGAGTCAAGAATTCCTTGGTTATCAAGTAACACTTCATAAAACCTTAATGGTTTCATTTTTCTGTTCCAGATTACTTGCTGCGTATAATAGTCTCACGGATAAACACCTGGCTGGATATTTTAACAATACAAGGATTAGGCGGCATCTCTTAAGATCAGGGCTGGTAAGATTTGGTTTTGTTTCTACCTGCCCTCTTGTTTCATTAAGTCCAATGTTTCCCTATCTTTTCTAGTTTCCTCTTTGAGCTTAACAATGACATCTTTTCCCTTCCCTCATTTTAGAATAATTACTTGCTTTCCAAAGCTCTGATTTATCTATTTGAGTCTGTGTTTCAAAAGATGAGAAGAGAGGTCAGGATGGCTGCTAAGGCAACTTATAAATTATTAAGGAAAATCCCTGTAATTTTCCTACAACTTATTTCATTTGTTTATTCACTCATCTATTCAACACATATTTATTGAACCAGGAACTATTAGGGAATTAGGATAGAGAAGTCTTTACTGTCTTCAGGAAAAAAAAATATCGTTTTTAATAATCACAGGATATGATGTGGAAGACATGAACAGTTTAAAATTTTCCTCTAAATTTTTAAAAACTCTTTCATTTCATGTGACAGTTTATTGATACATTAGTGTCTTTCATTAGCTCCAAAACCACAACTTAGCAACAAAACAAAACATCCCAAATCTGTTAAGTCAGAAACTGGAGAAGGCCCATCAGTCTTTTTTAGTTTGTCTTCCAGGTGATTCTTCATCTCAAGTTTAAGAACTTCTGCCCTATAGGAGCTTCCAGTCTAATAGGGGAGAAATAACAATGTTAATTGCTGAGGGAGGGGCAGTACAGGAAGTTCTCAACAATTTTTCCTGATTGGATAAACGGGACATAGTATCCCATGGACAACACATTTCAAGGTCTGTAACTGATTTATTCACAATTCCAAGCACACTTTCTGTAATCACACCCCTTTCTTCTGTTAGAAAATGCATTCATGAAAAAGGTGATCAATAACCAATCACTTGTAGCACAATTCTAGTTGATCTCAATACTCCAATATGTTGCAACAACAGTGCTAAAAACCTAGTTATCAGTTAAGAAATATGTGGACTTGAATTAGATGTGAAGAGAGCAGTGTTTAAATAAGGGAAAAGGAAGAAGATGAACATTCTAGGAAGTATAACATCCTCAGTTTAGGGAAGATATTAAAAATAGAACAAATACGCCCATAGGACATAGGAAGGAATAAAAGAAGAGAAAAGCAAGTAAATAAAAATCGGAAACTATCACTCCTAGGACTTGCAATGATGTCTCTTGAAACCCGTCTGGAATACTTTGTATCTGTAGTACTGCATAATCTGAAAATATCTGAATCACAGCAAATTAAATTACATTCTGGGCTGTAGAGTAGAAGAAGAAAAGCAGTGTGAAAACAAAGTAATGAAACCAATTATTTTAAAAACAAATTGATGAGATCCTCTGTAGCTTACATGTTTTGCCCTTCAAAGTATTTCCTGTGAGATCATCAGCCTCGTGATCACTGCTCCTAGTCATTGTTTCAAGGTAGCACCCCACCTCTTCTTTCCCAATGTGCTCAAAAAAAGAAATGAAAAGAACACCTGGGTTCTATCAAGGGAAAATTGTTACGCTAATGAAAACCTTGTTTTAAACATCAAGTGCACCACCTGTATGTGTTTTCCCAATGATGAGTTTATGAGACTGCCTTTTGCTTTTTTCCCCTTATGAAACATTCATTAAAAGTGAAAGTTTATCAACCATAGTACTATACTCTGTAGGCTTTAAAGATGTGGCCTACTTCTCTTTCTGATTGACTGTCCATCTATTTCTCTGCTTTGTGTTTCTATGTATGTTTTATTTATTTATGACAGATCACAAGAAATGGAAGAATACTTTCTGAAAAGGAATACAAACTAAATATCATGAAGAAGGATCACCAAAAATATATCCGGGAGTGCTTAGCCCAGGCTATTTTCCATAAGGTTCTTGATATGGAGGTACAAGTATTAACTATTTTCTTCACAACTGATACTTTCTAGTAAGAAAATTAATACTTTCTGTACCCAGAAGCAGGCGGAATTCTTCCTGTATTTTGTTAAAAATGAATGAAACAAGGTGACCTGAGAAATACTGTATATCTCTCTAGGTAGTGAGAGGAGGCAAGACACCAAAGTAAGCGTTTCTTCATTTCAGTTAGGGAAAAATATGGACATCATTGTACAATTTGTGATATTTAATTTAACAAATGTAGATTTTTAGCCCATAATGGCTACTTTAAAACATACCAGTCCTTACCATCTGTACCTCAATTTCCATTTGCTAAAAAAAAAGTGACATCTGTTTAAATATCAGTAATTCCACTGCCATGAATTATTTCAGATTTGTTATTCTTTGAAGACTCCGAAGCTCAGCCGTATGCTAAATTTCAAGGAACAGGCATTGGAACATCTGCTGTCCCTCCTACTTTAGGCTACATTGGTCAGCATAGATTCACAACCCAAGGATCAACAACTTTTTTTTTCCAATCTGACATGGCATTTTTAGAAGGATATCTAACTAACTTGATAAGTCATTTTAGCCTTGCTCCATGGAACTCGTAGCTTCAAGCATCAACATCGTTTTAATGTCTGTGGAAAAGCATGTCACTTCTCTGCTTAACCAAGTAGCAGTAAATCAGAAAACTTGGCTCATGAAACCATCAACCTGTGGGTGCACTATACAATTATGAATAACTGTGGAATCAAGAGTAAACCAATACTGAATGTGAAGTGAAGTGAAGTGAAGTGAAGTCGCTCAGTCGTGTCCGCCTCTTTGCGACCCTATGGACTGTAGCCCGCCAGGCTCCTTCATCCATGGGATTTTCTAGGCAAGAGTACTGGAGTGGGTGTAGTGTCACTGAAAATATTTATTAGTATGCTGCTACTAAAGTTAGCAAGTGTTATGCTCACTTCAGATGTATATGATTTGTTCATTTAGGAATTCATTTTGTGATTTATGGGCTTCTCTGGTGGCTCAGGCAGTAAAGAATCTGCCTGCAGTGTAGGAGACCAGGGTTCAAACCCTGGGTCAGGAAGATCCCCTGGCAAAAGGAATGGATACCCACTCCAGTATTTGGGGTGGAAAGCAAAGCTTACTGAGGCCAGACTGCACTGTGAGTTGGCTGAAAGAGTGGCAGCAAGTGACGCTCTCTACTAAGTTGGGGCCCTGTTTCTTGAGGCCTTCAGTTCTCAGCTAGGTTAGGTGTGTAGGTGATGAGGCGATGAAACATTTGTCAGCAGGGGAGTGAAATTAATGAGCAGAGCTGTTTTAGAAAGATGATGTTGCTAAAAATGTGGAAGATGGATTAATGAGCTGGAAAAGATTGGAGGTGGGAGGTCAATTAGGAAGCTGTTGCCAGAGGGTGTGGGCTCACAGCAGTAGTGGAAGTGCCGGGGCGAAGCAGCTGTCCATGGGGATCTGGAAGAGGGAGAGAGAACAGAGAGACCAACTCTGCCTGGACCAGGAGAGGGAGGGAGGCACCCGAGCCACTCTGAGGTTTCTAGCTTAGTGGTGTGTGCGTTGCAGGAAATCGGGAACAACAACATGGACTAGATAAAAACCTCCAACTAATGGGAAAACCTGATAGAGTGGAGACCTGGAAGCCAGCAGGGTCTCACGAGCTACAGAATGGTTCCGTAAGATGAAAACTGGGGAGAAAAGGAAATTCTGTTTGACCTCAAGGGCAAAGAGATTGGTAGCCTTGGTGAACGTGGTTTCAGAGATGGTAGAAAGGAGTGGGGCCTCCCGGGTGGCTCAGTGAGTGAAGAATCTTCTTGCTGTGCAGGAGACACTGGTTTGATTCCTGGGTCTGGAAGATCTGGAGGAGGGCATGGCAACCCACTCCAGTGTTCTTGCCTGGAGAACTCCATGGACAGAAGAGCCTGGTGGGCTACAGTCCACAGAGTTGCAAAGAGTTAGACGTGACTGAAGCGACTGAGCACTCACACAGGCACAGAGAGGAGTCAGGGTAGGAGAGAGGGACTGCAGTGAGGTGAGAATAAACGGAGGGTGGGAAATGGTTGGTAGTGAATCTAATGAAGTTTGGTGATAAGTGGGTGAGATACCAGGAAAAGAAAGACAGAAGAAAGGCTTTGAGAAGAGGACTGATGATACTTATAGAGGGAATGATTGAGTCTGCAGGGTCTTAAAGGCAGCAGGAGGGGATCAAGAACAGTTAAAAAACAGTTTTTAAAAGCGACAGTGTATCAAACACTCTCAAAGGTGTCTGCATGATTTCAAATTGAATTATAAGCAGATTATTTTTACATGAAATTTATTTTTAAGTTATGTAACTAATATACTACCAAAACTTTGGAAAACATAAGAAAGCATTAAAAAAAGAAAATAACTATGCGTAATTTCTCCTCTCAGAGATAACTACTGTTAACATAGTCACATTTCCTTTTTGTCTTTTGTCTATTCATGTATAGACATTAATAAAACCCATATCATGGTGTGAAAGAAGCATGGTTTCTCCAAAAAAAAAAAAAAAGAGAAGCCAGGAAGATAATGTCAGAAAGTGAAAGTCCCTCAGTCGTGCTGACTCTTTGCAACCCCATGGACTATATGGTCCATAGAATTCTCCAGGCCAGAATGCTGGAGTGGGTAGCCTTTCCCTTCTCCAGGGGATCGAACCCAGGTCTCCAGCATTGCAGGCAGATTCTTTACTAGCTGAGCCACCAGGAAGCCCAGTACTAGGATTCAAATTACAGTTCCACCACTGACTAGATGTATGACCTGGGGTAAGTTCATGGTCCTCTGCCTCAGTTCCTTCATTTGTAGAACTAGACTGCTTATCAATTGGGATTGTTCAAGAAGAGATGATATTCATGAAGCACTCTCCCAGCACTGGGACAGGCACACGATGTAAGCTCGATCAACAAAATTGCATTTCCATGCAGTTCAGCATTCTACTTTTATCAACGTTACATGCATTTTCCATTTTTAAAGCCAAATCTTTCGGAACCTTATTTTAAAAATTACATTCCGTCCTGTTTATATGGATGTGACCCAAACTTAAACCATTCTCTTTAAAGTTTATAATGCTTCTGAATTTTTGCTTTGAAGGAAAAAAAAAAACTTTCAGACAGCATCTTTGTGCATAAAACATTTTTTTTATTATTTAGATTTTCCCCTAGGTTTAGAAGTGAAATTTATGGGTTATAGAGTAGGAGCACTTTTAACTACCTAATGTATGTTAGGAACTGGCTTTCCAAAGAGTTGTACCAATTTATATTCCCACTTGCACACTTATGCACATGATTCTTCTCCATCTCAGTGACAAGAGGGGTAATTGAGAATACCGTTAGCTAGTGGGGTTATTTTCCTCTCGAAAATTCTTTACTATAATTGATATGATGCTTTCCTTCACTCTTTCCTTTTTGCTTAGCGTTACCATCAGCTTGAAATTAAAAAGAAACTGGAGACCTTGGCTAGGAAGGAGCGAATTCAGAGATTTAAGGTAAGGAGTTCCATAACCATTTTACTTCATAATATTATTTCATGATTTTGAAGATCAGTGGTACTATTATTGAAGCTCTTTGGGGGTCACTTTATTTTGGGGTAACTCACAACTGACATCAAATGGTTCCACCACACTTGAATCTTGGCCACTGTTATTATGGAAGATCATGACAAAATAGGAGCTACTGTACAAGAGAAACTGTATAAGGCACAATTAATTCAAAGAAAAACTTGAAAATGTCCTCAAGTTTGAAATTTTGCTTTTGTATTTTCTTGATTGATTTGTGATAGAGGCCAAAAGATTTGCTTGTCATAAGAAGGTAAAAATAGACGATGATGTTCTCAATATGATGGAAAATGGAGCATTTTAAGAATTATCCAATGGTACTTTTTCATGTGAATGTGACCTTTGAAAATATATGGTAGGAAAGATCTATATTAGCAAACAAAAGCGTAAGATTTAGGGGTTTTGTGAAGTCATTTAAAAATTCCTGTTTTCTACTTTTGCATTTGATATTTCTTCTTTGCAGTCAACTTAGGAGATGTATAAATTTATATCAAGAGATGAGAGATTCAATTAGGCATGTTTGAAAGGTTTCAGTTTAGGTTGGCAGTTTTACTCAATTTGTTGAGTCATTCAAACCCACATGTTGTTCCTTCATTTTCAGTGTAGTACTACAAATGTGGGACTTAAGACACATTTCACAAACTGATGAATATTTGTGAAGCTTCTGTGGAATAACTTGCAGTAGGAAACAGTAATTTTCCCTCTTGCCTGATAGACTCAAATCTGTCTATTTTATCTTGGTCAAAACATACTCCTGTTATAAAAGTGTTGTTGAATAACAGATAATAGGTTAGTTTCTCAGGATCAGAAAAGTTGGTGTGGAAAGATTTGCGGTTAAGTCAACTTTGCCAATAGTGTCCTCTGTCAAGGAATGATAGATTCTATAATTTATCTGCTGAAGTGTTGATGGAGAAAATGGTTACTGGGAATGGTTTCTGAAACAGTGTTGTATTCACTCTTGCCTGTATTGCCAGACACACTAACCAGGTACATGGGCATGTTGCAACATTGGCAGAAATTCCTGATAGACACTTCATTTCCTGCTTGTACGGTTTTTATTCATCACAATTATCACCTGTAGTGGCACTTGGCAAAAGACATATTTTAGGCCCCCCTTATGTCATATATAACCTTTTGCTTATGGCATTATTTAATTTTTTTAAGACAAAAATGTAATACTTTCTGGTAGTCTCTACTGATCAGAGTAGCGAGGAATATTGTGCTTCTTTAGTGATCTGCTTCAAGCAAATTAATAAACATTATGCTAAAACTAAGGATACACTGCATCTGTGGCTGTTACCATGAGCACAGCTATTCCCATAGGTAAAGCATACTCAATTTCTTGCCTTTCACTACCATACCCAACTCTCTGGTACAGCTGTGGAACCATCTCCTCATTATTATGATGATCCTCGGATGGAGTACTTTTGAAAAGAATGAGAAAGAACTTCTCTAGTCGTATAACACTTCTTCTCTGGTAGGTATTAATTTAACCTAGATGACTAATTATGCATTGATTTATTAAATCACTTTCTTACTCTAGGGAGAGCACACAAGATGGACGATAGAAAATAACATACCCCTCCTGTCTCCCCGCCCCCCCGTTGGCCCCAAGACTAACCGTGGCCGTAGTGTTCTGGCTGATGAAGGGCATTCCAGTCCAGTAACACCGGTGAGTCACAGTAATCATGCTGACTTGCACCATGCCAACTAATTAATTCATGATTTCTTGTAACTCTCAGAAAGAATGCTCTCTGGGTACATGATTGTATCATCCTTATAGTCTTATATCCATTCAACTCTGTGCCTACTGAATGTCCCACCTTCATTCAATGTCACCACTGTCAAATCCATTTTGTTACTACTAGATTAGTTTTCTTGAAGTGCAGATTATTGGTTACTTACATGCCCAAGTACCTTCACTGGCTCTGTGTCGCCTATAGAGAAATCCAGACTCTTGCAACTGACATTTAAGACCCCAAACCACATGACATCAATTTAGCCATTTTAATATTTTTCCTCACCTTGCCCTTTAGCACCCAGTATGCGAGTGTGCCAAGTCAGTTCAGTTGTGTCCGACTCTTTGCGACCCTGTGGACTGTAGTGCAGCACAATTGAACCGTTGGTTGTTCCATACATGTTCTATATTTTCTGACTTCTGGATTTTGTTCTTGCTATTCTCTCTACTCTTACCTTATCTGTAAAGGTTTTATATGCACACAAATTCAATATACTACAAAACACGAACCAGATACTTACATCTGAGCTTCTTTTATCAGAAGTATATGCACATAGTCTAAAAGAAAAATAATTAAATGCACAAAAATTTTATTTAAAGAAATCACACACCCCTACATTTCATTCCAGGTCAATTCATTTACAAACTAGGGGTGGTATTTGCTTGAAGGAATAGGTAGCTTGAAACAATATAAATACAGGAAGAGATTTGCAAAATATTTGCTGGCAGTTGATGGTTTCAGCTTTCAACAAATAGCTTTGATGACATCTTTATTCTTGCTTTTTGTGGCCTAATATATTTCCTTGTTAGCATGGACATTTTTTGGATTGCACATTATTTATAGAGGTATTGCAGTGCTTTCTCAGATTATTGAAGTAGGTTCATCACATATAGCATTAAGCTTTGACATTTTCCAAAGGTAAATATGTTTTGACATTTACCGATGAACAGCTCAAGTTATAAAAAGCAACTGTTTTTCCTTTGTTGTTACCATATTTCCAGGCTTCATTTAAATGTTCAGTTCAGTTCAGTCGCTCAGTCATGTCCGACTCTTTGCGACCCCATGAATTGCAGCATGCCAGGCCTCTCTGTCCATCACCAACCCCCGGAGTCTACCCAAACCCATGTCCATCGAGTCAGTGATGCCATCCAACCATCTCATCCTCTGTCGTTCCCTTCTCCTCCCGCCCCCAATCCTACCCAGCATTAGGGTCTTTTCCAATGAGTCAACCCTTCGCATGAGGTGGCCAAAGTATTGGAGCTTCAGCTTCAACATCAGTCCTTCCAATGAACACCCAGGATTGATCTCTTTTTGGATGGATTGATTGGATTTCCTTGCAGTCCAAGGGACTCTCAAGAGTCTTCTCCAACACCACAGTTCAAAAGCATCAACTCTTCGGCGCTCAGCTTTCTTCACCGTCCAACTCTCACATCCATACATGACCACTGGAAAAACCATAGCCTTGACTAGACGGACTTTTGTTGGCAAAGTAATGTCTCTGCTTTTAAATATGCTATCTAGGTTGGCCATAACCTTCCTTCCAAGGAGTAAGCGTCTTTTAATTTCATGGCTGCAATCACCATCTGCAGTGATTCTAGAGCCCCCAAAAATAAAGTCTGACACTGTTTCCACTGTTTCCCCATCTAATATTCTTTCATTGGGTGGCAGATTCACTAGAATCTCAAAAGCTTATTCTAGGTGAAACAAAAGAAATAATCAAGTTCCATTTTCTATCTTCCCACCTGTTTTAGGGAGAAAAAACCCTTGAAAGTCTTTCTTTTCAATTTTCCAGCTGAACAGCCTCAATAAGTAGTTTATGATACATCCAGGAGATCTTAATGTGGCAGGAGTGAGAAAGTAATTTAAAAATTACAGGAAACACTGACACTAGCACTTTAGCAGCCTTTCTATCTGGTAAGCCAGGATCCCTCACTTGATCACCCCCTGCGGTGCTTCTGCCCTGGAATGGATACCTATTGTGATCTTGGAATTGTACTTCGCATTTTACAGAAATTCATGTCCTGCTTTTTTGTTTTCCTGACTTGCTTACATATCCTCTAAACTTGACTCCTGACCTCTAGGTGCTATTGGGATGAAGATAATCCTTTGGGGATACTGCCATCCATTTTTCTTTTTTAACTTTCTTGAGTGAATAAGGAAAGCATACAGTGAATAGTTACTGCACTTGATCACTAATTGCACCTGGACTTTCAAAATAGCATATAGCTTTTAGCTGCACCATGCCATTAAAACTGTGGAAAGTCATTCAAGTAATTTTGTACATGCTTGGAAAATTCACCCCCAGAGATCTTCTTAGAAGAATTAGAAATGCTCAGCTATGCTGAATAATCACCAGGTAGTCAATTTCAATTCACATTCTGGTACAGTTTTGAAAATGTTAAGCTACAGTGCCATATTTATTCCCAGAAAATACGTTATGAACAGTTTAAAAGTGCAGCAAATTTAAGGTGGCTTCTGATGTGAACTACAACAGTTTGTAGCTCACAGCTGTTAGTTGAATGGTACAGATTTGTTTTTTAGAGATACATGTAATCAGTTAAATATTTGACTGCCACATTCATCTAACTGAATGCAAATGTGGGGAAGTAACATTTAGAGCACAGCAGCAAAGAGATCATGTTTTAGTTTATAGTAACCTGCTTTCCGAATCCTACGTTCAGTGTTTTTGTATTCGGTTGGATTTTTAGACAGGAGTGAGTCTTAAGGCATATTTGTTTCACAGAGATCAAAAGAATTCTTTTGGATAATCTGATTCCGTTTTTCAGAAAACATCTAGTTTGATTTTTCTTTGTGGGTTTTAAGACCTTGCACCTTTTGGCTCATAGAGGCTTATGTCCTGTTTCTTTAAACTAAATGTTGTTCTAGTCAATCCACTTGGTTTCCTGTCTAGGTTTGTGTGCAGAGACCAAAATAACGACTTTAATGTGAGGATGTGCTCCCCACCTTAAGTCTCAGGTCCTGTGCCATCTCTACTTTCTCAGTTATAAACAGCTCAGACTCCTTTTGTGTCACTGATCTGCCAAATTTAGTGTGTTGTCTTCATCCACTCAAGCCACGATGGCATACTGTTGTTGTTCAGTCGCTCAGTCATGTCTATCCCTTTGTGACTCCCGTGGACTGCAGCACACCAGGCATCCCTGTATATTACCATGTGGATATTTCAGCTCGAGAGAAGGGGATAAGGGTAAAGTGAAGATGTTTTTTTTCTTTCTAAGAACAAGATCTGGAAGTTTCATATATCACTTCTGCTCACATCTTATTGGCCAAAACTGAGGCATATGTCTATGTGGAATTGGGAGAGATGCTGGGAAATATAGTTCTTATTTGTTATAGCCATCTTCCCTAATGGGCTTCCTTGGTAGCTCAGCTGGTAAAGAATCTGCCTGCAATTCAGGAGACCCCAGTTTGATTCCTAGGTTGGGAAGATCCCCTGGAGAAGGATTAGGCTACCCACTCCAGTATTCTTGGGCTTCTCTGGTGGCTCAGTCAGTAAAGAATTTGCCTGCAATGTGGCAGACCTGGGATCGATCCTTGGGCTGGGAAGATCCCCTGGAGGCGGGCATGGCAACCTACTCCAGTGTTCTTACCTGGAGAATCCCCATGGATAGCTGAGCCTAGCAGGCTGCAGTCCATGGGGTAGCAAAGAGTTGGGCACAACTGAGCGACTAAGCACAGCACACATGTTCCCTGATAAATGTTATAGTACATGAAGAAAAGAAAGCAGATCTTGGGATATATTACTTTTGCTCTCCTTCCCATGTTTGGTTCACAACTGATTCTTCTTACTTGGATGTCCAAATTCACCATCTCTCTTTTCTGTTTAACATTATCCTTTATTGCTCATTCATTTGGATAAAATGTAACTACTTCTGTGAAACTTTCACTTTTAATACTTGTCTCATTGGCTTATTCCAAATAACTTTTAGTTCCAAGTTCGTTAGTTCGCAGTTATTTTGTTATTATTATCTCTTTGATGGTATTTGTGTGGTTCATTTGACACTAATTGTCTTGTGTTGCCATTAGATGTTACAAATTACTGTTGCATCTCCTCACAGTGACTAGAGTTGGAATTCAGTAAGTGCTGACTTAACAAAAGCAGAGCTTTGGCAACATATAACATGCTGGTACTAAGATCAATTTTTGGTGGTGGGAGTAGCCCTATCACCATTTTTTATGTATTTATACGCTTTTCCAGAGTTGAATATTTGTGGTCACTATTCTTTAGAGTCAATGTAATAAACCTTTTTTATGAATCATTTACATTCCATCTTTCTTACACCCTCTTACCCAAATTTGCATGTATTATTCTTAACAGGTTTACCACTATTTTATTGTAATAGAACAACTGGGCCAAACATTTTGTTTTTTCCATTTTTGAAACATTGCTGATCTTTATGCTAAGGTTACAATGTTCTGTCAGTGCTCCCAAAGGCACATCTAATGCTCTGAACTGGCACTTTTGGTGTTCTCTGCAGTACATTCTTGCTTAGAAAATGCATCAGTCAGGGTCTCAGCAGGAAACAGATGGCTCACACAAATAGGGTAATTAGGACGAGTTTAATAAAGAAACTATTTAGAAAGATGCAGGCAGGGTTAAGGAAAACCAACTAGGGATGTAAAGCATGCTGGGGGTGAACACAGTGGGAAACCACATCATGTAGGGCTAAGGGGAAACGGAGGTATTGGATACTAGAACCAGCAGGTGGTTTCTGGAAGAAGACTTCCTGAAGAGCTGTGGACTTTGGTGGAGGGACCCAGCTGTTCCATCGTGACCTTGGCAGGAGGGCCCAGCAGCATTAGGACCCCAGTCTCCTTCCCTCCTGTCTTTGATCTCCTGCCAGTGTCTTTCACTGGCCGAATCCGACTGGAAACCTGAGGTTAGTTGATGTTGTCCACTAAGAAATGGCTCCCAGCAGCCAAAGCAGAATGGAGAAGGCAGAGAAGAGGAGCAAATGGAAACTCTCTAGCTTGGAAAACATCTCCAAACATCTACATTTTGATAGTATTTTCCAAAGTTGCCAGTTACTATTTCTCATTTTTTTCTAATAGTTCAAGGAAGACATTGAATAAGTGGTAATGCATTAGAGGTAAGCATTCGCCTTCCCTGGTTTTTGAATCATATTGCCTGCTTTTACTTCAGCACTAGTCTTAAGGCTTAAAAACTGGAATGAGTTCATTCTAATCATATGCCTTTAGGTCTCTATTATTCAACTTAACATTTAATTGAACAAAGGGCTTCCTGGGTGACTCAAATGGTAAAGAATCTGCCTGCAATGTGGGAGACCTGGGTTCGATCCCTGGGTTGGGAAGATCCCCTGGAGAAGGGCATGGCAACCCATTCCAGTATTCTTGCCTGGAGAATTCCATGGATAGAGGAGCCTGGTGGGCTGCAGTCCATGGGGTCGTAAAGAGTCAGACATGACTGAGCGACTAAAACTTTCATTCTGTGTACAGCATCAACTAGGTATTGTCAGTGAGTTTACAATATGAATAAAATACAGGAACCTAACAGAGAACATCTCCTTTATCTAAAATACTCTACAATTGTGGCATTTAGGTATGTAGAAGACTTCCACACCATATGTTTTAACAAATACATTGGGTCATAAGGGTATGTGTAATGGAAGGACATAATTAAAATTTAATCTGTTCAGTAAAAAGGCACCATTAATTACTCTAGGCAATTTGTTGAGTTATTAATTGGTTCTGGAAACATGTCAAGATACTAATTTAAATGGAATTTTTTCCCCTAATTGTCTAGACAGCCCCTCGACCAAACACTGCTCCCGGAAATATGCAGCCTCCAATTCGATTACAACCTCTTCCCAGTAATCCTGCAGTACGAACTGTTCCAAAGATAACTTTGGGATCCAGATCAAAAACCTCATTGCTGGAAGCTGAAACTCTATTTCCCAGTGGGGTAAATGCTTTTTCTTCTCAGTTTTTAAGATGCTAGATTCAATTAATCTATTCAGTGAAATTTATATTGTGTACTTATTAAGCACTTGCTCTGTACTTCTGTTTAATTATATTTTACTTTAATTGGAAGACTTATAATTTCTGTATTATTGGGAAAAATAATAAGGAATAGACTTTTAATAATATAAGATGATCTCTCATGAACTTGAAAGGTTATATAAAAACAAAGAGGATCTTTTTATGGCTAGATATGACTTCTAACAGAATAGACACAGTGTTGACTGCTTCCAAATTTTAAAATGCATGAAACCTAGAAAATGAAAATTTCCAAGAATAGGTTTGCATTTGCATGCTGACTTACTTTACCATCAGTGTATGAAATTGCTTCAAGTTTGACTCTGGAGAAGGTTGGATATAGAAGGAAAAGAATGTCTGTCTTAAAAAAATCCTGAATTAATCACACTCGGAAGCTTGACTATACTTCTTTTTCAAGGTTATGTCTCAGGTTATTTTCACTTATTTTAAACAAAGCACAGGAAGGAGGTAGGGAAGTCATAAAACATGAGTTACTCTAACAGGGAAGGACAATGGGACATTTAGTAATTAGAAAAGGTATTGTTTGTATTTCTAAGACCAAGAAGAAACATTTGCCAGCTTAAGAAAGAAACTGTGTTATGAGTACAATTGTAATTATGCTCAAATGGGTGAATTTAGTTCCATTCTTTATTAAGAAACATAAGACATATGAAATTAAGATGTTTTTACCTAAAGCTGACAGATGACCTTGTCACTAAGAAATTAATTGAAATAAATTATTTTTCACATTAAAAGTATAAATATAATCCTCAAATGATACATAATATTTTAATCCAACTAATATGTTTTTTAGCTGGTGAAGCATTTTTCACAAACCTTACTTTAGTTAATTTAATAGTACATTCTTGGAAAGAAGGATAAATTAAAAAGTGGTGGCATTTTGTCTAGGGAATACTACTTAGAGCAGGGCAGAATTTATTGGGTCATAAGCCAATTTGGTTGACACCTTCTAGGATCTGATCTCCACTTTAAATGTCCAGAGATTTCTCATTTCAAGCTAGTGTCCAGGAATGGTCAGGTTCTGAGATATTGTCTCAAGCTAACTAGACTAAGACATGACAAGCCCATTTTTGTCACTATAGTAAATCAAAATAGGGAATCAAATCATAATTAGGGGCCATTAATTCACCAGCTATCAAATAAATCAAAGCTTGTAGAAACAGTACATTTTCTCCTTGTAGGCAGATCTAGATGGGAAGCCAGATCACAATGAGAAGGTTGCCTAGTGAGTATGGAATCAGAATGAGGGGATATGGTAGAATAGAATGTTAATGGCATCAGGCTGTCTTAGCCTGATGCATCTGTCTCATCTTAGAAATGAGCTTGCCAAAGGTACCAAAAAGCTCAAAGGTCTTTGGCTAAAGCCATCTGAATCCTCCAGGGATAACTTTGCCTTTAGGACTGGAAATATTCAAAGTCCAATGGGTGGGATTTTCTCCTCCTTAGATAGTACTCAGATGGGCACTCTCCGTGTTTGCCAAGGTGATTATATTCTTTTCTAAGTTCCTATTATCTATTAACTCTACTTGATCAGACTCACTTTCTGTTAGATATGTGACCATTATCAATCAGGTAATATTCAATTTCTTCTGACTAGTGAATGATTTTTCTTTTAGGTGATTTTCCAAATCTGCTCTGAGTAACTGGGTAGATTTATTAATTAAATCTTTACAGGGCCTTTTATTTTACCATTTCCAAGTTTGGGGATGTGAATGAGTGAAGGATTGACATTTAATGGTAGCTTATGATTCATGTTGAGGTTTGACAGTAAACAACAAAATTCTGTAAAGCAGTTATCCTTCAGTTAAAAAATAAATTAATTAAAAAAATGGTAGCTTGTACATGCTGACAAGGTTGAGATCAATTCCATGTTAATTTCAGCCAGCTAAACTTAACATTTTTCATGTTAAGTGGAATTTAATTGGGCATTTACTATTGACTGGGTCCTGCTCTAGGCATTAGTAATATATCAATCATCAAAGCAGACAATGTTCTCTGACTTTTTGGAGTTTATACTGCGATGTACACAGTCAAAATATACCGCCAAGAAAGACATGTAATTCTTTCAATGGCATTGATGATGAAAATTACTTAATATAAAATCAGACAAGAAATTCCTAAAGAATAATAGTTCACATGACTGCTGAGTATGTAGTAAGCACCCAGTAAATAGTAAAAAAATATGCATGGGGGAATTGTTTGAAGGTGTGACATTCTTAAGCAAGTTGAATTTTTCCAAGTATTAGGAGTGAGAATCTTTGATTTAGGCAAAAGCTATTTGGTCAAAACAGATTGGTTGAGATGCTGTTGAGTAAATTAATGACATGACTGAAAATGATTATACTTGGAATGAGAGTTTCTTATACAATATTGATAGGAACAGAAATTGGTACAACTATTTGTGAAGGCAGTATGGGAATATTTATCAACAGTTTAAATGAACACGCTCAAGCATTTTAGCATGTTGGAATTTATCCTAGGAACATACATGCATGTGAAGAGAAATAGATTCAGGAAATTTAGAATTATAATATTTCCAATAGTGAACGTTTGAAAGACACCTAAGAATTTAAAAATGTTACAGCATATTAAATAATATTTAAAAATAAGGTAAATTATTTATACTGCCATAGGGAGATGTCCAAGATTCTTTGGGCTAGAAAAAAAAACCAAGGTATGGAGCAGAAGTTTGATTTTTTAAAAATTTAACTAAACTTCATTACCAAATAAGGCATGCCAATGATGGATAACTACTTAGAAATTAAAAGTAGAACCTCCCAAGACCAAAAAGTTCTGAACTCATTGATTTTATTGTTTTACTATCTTATTTTCACTTCTTTAATTTATATTTGTTATTACAGTGTCAGTGCACACCAGCACAGAGAAATTGGAAAATGTAAGAAAAGAAAAATGAGAGCGTAAATAATACCTGCAACATCAAGCAATCTAATAATTCTAAGCCCCTTGGTGAATATCTATTTAAATCCCTTCTGTTCATATCAATGTTGATTTCAATCAAAGTATGGGGTACCCATGCCTTTATTTAATCTTTTGTTTAAAAGCAATGAGAATGTTTGGGGAATGACTTCTCTTTCTTAAAAATAACTTTTTACAATTTAAGCATCTCAAAATAAAAGATAAATTGGCTGAAAACAAATTTAAAACAATACCAAATAAATTGGTATAAGACAGATTTAAATGATTAAAGATAATCTAAAGTTTGAAAACTACCTCAGATATAGAAAAACTATCAATATGTGAAACTTCAGAGGCTCAAATACACCTGAAACTAAAAGTTTTGATTATACATTAGGTACTTTTGAGTCATTAAGGTACTAAATGTTGACTAAACTTATATGCTCCACCCCCACAAATAATCCAAATCCTTAAAGGCAACCCTGTGTTCAGAGTCTTCCAGTCATCCCTGATTTTATCAAAATCCACATATAAATTATTTAAATGAAATGTATGACCACCCTGCATGGAGCTTTTTATGTCAGGACTCTGAAAGAATAGATTAACAGTGTTCTTTTTAAAGCCTATGAGAAACTTTTATCATAACAAAGCAAAATTTATTTAACTATCTTTTTACTGATGGACTTGATAGTTCAACTAAATCTTTTTTCTCTTTTTTTCATGGAAAAGCATCTTGTTTTATATATTGCAGCGTGTACATGTCAGTCCCAAGCTGATCAATTAAATTTTTTAGACATCTTTGTGTGTGTACCTGTGTTTGTGTATCCTTATACACATTACATAAATGTACTTCTGCAGTTAACTGGGTAAAATTTATTCCTACAAGTTAAATTTCTAGGAGAAAATAACTTGAATAGAGACTTTGGGTCAGAGTCTAGGTTTTTGATTCCTTGAAACCATATTATCAAGGAATGTTGTAACACCTGGATGGGTGAAACCAATGTAAAAACAAAAGTGCAAATACCCCATCACTGAGTGGACTACGCAATCCTGTCTTGAAGTACAACACTGCAAGTGTATTGATTTTAAGTTGTTTCATTGTACTGGGTCCCCATAGATTTAATGAAATACTGAGGGAAAATCCCCAAAGTGCTATAAAAATGCCACGATTGTATGTTCAGTTTAAAAAATATACTCAAATAAGTTTAGAAATCCATGAAAATTTGATTTTCTATGGATACTGCCAAATGCCATTTTTCAACAGATTCAGAGATCTTAAGTTTGCGTATTAATATAAGTTGTGTTTGCATGTAATGTCAATGCCTGTAATTTTGAGTTTGTAATTTTGAGTTATGTTAGGTTACCACTTCTACTTCACGAATTCTTATGGCATGAAATGTGATTCAGTTCAGTTCAGTTCAGTCGCTCGGTCGTGTCTGACTCTGTGAGACCCCATGAACCACAGCACGCCAGGCCTTCCTGTCCATCACCAACTCCTGGAGTTTACCCAAACCCATGTCCATTGAGTCGGTGATGCCATCCAACCATCCTATCCTCTGTCATCCCCTTCTCCTCCTGCCTTCAATCTTTCCCAACGTCAGGGTCTTTTCAAATGAGTCAGTTCTTCACATCAGGTGGCCAAAATATTGGAGTTTCAGCTTCAACATCAGTCCTTCAAATGAACACCCAGGACTGATTTCCTTTAGGATGGACCGGTTGGATCTCCTTGCAGTCCAAGGGACTCTCAAGAGTCTTCTTCAATACCACAGTTCAAAAGCATCAATTCTTCAATGCTCATCTTTCTCTATAGTCCAACTCTCACATCCATACATGACTACTGGAAAAACCATAGCCGTGACTGACAGATCTTCATTGACAAAGTAATGTCTCTGCTTTTTAATATGCTGTCTAGGTTGGTCATAACTTTCCTTCCAAGGAGTAAGCATCTTTTAATTTCATGGCTGCAGTCACCATCAGCAGTGATTTTGGAGCCCAGAAAAATAAAGTCAGCCACTGTTTCCCCATCTACTTGCCATGAAATGATGGGACTGGATGCCATGATCTTAGTTTTCTGAATGTTGAGCTTTAATAAAGCCAACTTTTTCACTCTCGTCTTTCACTTTCATCAAGAAGCTCTTTAGTTCTTCTTCACTTTCTGCCATAAGGGTGGTGTCATCTGCATATCTGAGGTTATTGATATTTCTCCTGGCAATCTTGATTCCAGCTTGTGCTTCATCCAGCCCAGCGTTTCTCATGATGTACTCTGCATAGAAGTTAAATAAGCAGGGTGACAATATACAGCCTTGATGTACTCCTTTTCCTATTTGGAACCAGTCTGTTGTTCCATGTCCAGTTCTAACTGTTGCTTCCTGACCTGCATACAGGTTTCTCAAGAGGCAGGTCAGGTGGTCTGGTATTCCCATCTCTTTCAGAATTTTCCACAGTTTATTGTGATCCACACAGTCAAAGGCTTTGGCATAGTCAATAAAGCAGAAATAGATGTTTTCTTGGAACTCTCTTGCTTTTTTGATGATCCAGTGAATATTGGCAATTTGATCTCTGGTTCCTCTGCTTTTTCTAAAACCAGCTTGAACATCTGGAAGTTCATGGTTCACATATTGCTGAAGCCTGGCTCGAAGAATTTTGAGCATTACTTTACTAGCATGTGAGATGAGTGCAATTGTGCGGTACACTTTGAGAATTCTTTGGAATTACCTGTCTTTGGGATTGGAATGAAAACTGACCTTTTCCAGTCCTGTGGCCACTGCCGAGTTTTCCAAATTTGCTGACAAATTGAGTGTAGCTCTTTCACAGCATCATCTTTTAGGATTTGAAATAGCTCAACTGGAATTCCATCACCTCCACTAGCTTTTGTTCATAGTGATACTTCCTAAGGCCCACTTGACTTCACATTCCAGGATGTCTGGCTCTAGGTGAGTGATCACACCATTGTGATTATCTGTGTTGTGAAGATCTTTTTTGTATAGTTCTTCTGTGTATTCTTGCCACCTCTTCTTAATATCTTCTGCTTCTGTTAGGTCCATACCATTTCTGTCCTTTATTGAGCCTATCTTTCCATGAAATGTTCCCTTGGTATCTCTAATTTTCTTGAAGAAATCTCTACAGGGCTCTTAAGTGGGACTCCCCTGGTGGCTCAGATGGTAAAGAGTCAGCCTGCAGTGCAGGAGACCCATGTTTGATTCCTGGGTCAGGAAGATCCCCTGGAGAAGGAAACAACAACCCACTCCAGTATTTTTGCCTGGAAAATCCCATGCATGGAAGAGCCTGGCAGGGGTTCATGGGGTCGCAAAGAGTCGGACATGACTGAGAGACATCACTTTCACTTTGTTGGCCTGTTAGTATCGGTTGTGTTTGCCTGCAATGTCAATCATAGTCTTGTCTGTAATTTTGAGTTATTTTGGGTTACCAATTCTATTTCACTCATTCTTATGTCATGAATTCTAATTATAGGGCAAAAAGGCAATGATGAAGTTCAGAAACTCCGTGGACAATTCACAGGGAATGAATCGATACCAGTTTCCAAGCATTAACCGTTACATTGTGCCTATTCCTCCTCCACTTCCTCCTGCCAGTGGAAAAATCACAAGAGAAAACAGACCTGAAACATGGAGAAGGAGAAGATTTCGTCCAACCACTGCTCCAAATGGCTTAGAACCTGTCTTTACCAAGGTGATTATGGAATCAACTTTTCTTTCATTAATTCAGCACCAATTACATTGCACTATTAGATTTCTAGATATGCAGTAAGAGAATCTAGGGAAATTGAATGCCAAATGACTTGCATAAAAAATATAATAATTTTGTAAATATTGTAATTGTAAGCTTGAATGAATCCGAAACCAAATATTTCAGTAATCCAGTTGAATAATTTAGCATAATGGACAAAAAATTAAGTAAATCTTGTACTCAAATGTAGTCTGTACTATACCCATTTCCAAGTCATTTATGTCCTTCAATTTGCCATTCAATCATGTCAGAAAGTATTTTAACATTTAATTTGTGAATATTCAGTAACATATTGAAAACCAAAATGTACCATATAAAATAATTATTAAAACTCATTTTTAATAATTTTTGGCAAACTACTATGTAATATTTATAAATATTTTCCTTTCCATGTTCTTAAAATATATTGTTTTGTTGTAATCATTCTTTAAAATACTGATAAAGAATGTAGTTCTAAGGGCATTTACACTTTTACAGATACAGGCTAGTATGAAGGTCAAAAATCTCTTACTTTATAGTGTAAATACACAACCAGTAAGCTATTATATGCAATTTTTGTGGTTATTGGCAAGTGGCTGGGTCAACATTTCACTGTTGGAGAATCAGGGAGTGAAGTTCCAACACTGCACATTGATATCAGCTCTTCAAAACCAGCCTGGTTCAACTGCTTTATTTACTCCCATCCACATCTCTCTCCTAGCAGCTATCCTCACCAGTAACCTTCTCTAAAAATTGTGACTATCTTCCTCTTGCTTGCTTAGATTTCCTTCTTTCAATCCACCTTTCACCAATTCTCCTTCTTTGTTACGGTCTCTGACAGGGCATTGTATCCTTCATCCTTGAGGTTCCCTCCCCTTCCTCCCCCAGCCCTGTTCCTTGAGCTTATTTTTCCCATTACATGGCACTTTGCACTGTCTGTCATTCTTCTCTCCTATTTGGATGTTTATTCTTTCCTCTAATATCCATCTGTCTCTCAATATACCCTGGCCTTGTATAGAGTAACTAAATCCTTTCCTCATATTCTATAGCCTGAGACTTCTGTTATCTCCTTTCCTACTGCAGAGTTCTCTGAAGTCTAGTGTACTATAGCTTCCTTCTAACAAGCAACCCCAGGTGACTCATGTTACAGCAGCAACTTCTTTTTATCGTTATTGTCTGTTGGTGTTCAGTGGCAATTCTGAGACCCATACTGGATGAATCATCCCTGCCTGGGGTGTGTTTGCCTCGTGGACAACAGAGTCATGGAATGCTTTGTAGATTCCATTCGGGAGTGATACTTGTCACTTACACTTGAATTCCATTACTAAAGCCTGACATAGAGTGGAAGGTATCATCCTCTTATAAAGAGGGGGCAGTGAATATTTGGAGCCATGATATTAGAATCTACTAACCCACAAATTTACTATGCATTCTTTGAATGCTGGCATTTGTCTCCACCAGGCCAACAAACATGCTCTCTTAAAGGCTGTGGCCTCCATTTTGCAAGAACGGTAATTTCCTCATCGTCCTCATTTCGTGGCAAATTTGATTTTCTAGTGTTAAAAATATATTACTGGGATGAACTCTACCCAGTCCTACTTTTTTAAAAAAATGTTTAAATATCATATAAACCATAAGAATATGTAAAATCTATATGTTCATGTTAAACAACAATTAAAAACCTGTGTATATACCATTACTTCTCAACAAAGTAGCAGACTTTTGTTATATGATAAGCCCCCTATTTCCTGCCTTGTTGCATCCTCGACTCCTTCTCAGAGCAACCAGTATACTGACAAATGTATTAATTGAGTCTCTGCTTTTCTTTGGCGTTCTATTATTTATATGCATAAAACTTCAGAAAAAAGCTCAAACTTAGCATCATAATGAAAGGCTAATATTTCCAGGAGAAAGCTGAAGAGAGCTTTAGGTCACCATCTAGGTTTGGTTCCTTACAGTTTTAAGAGCTCCTCGTGGGGAAGTAAGAGAGGTCAGGTCATGAGTGTTCCTAAAAAATATCAGTTCAGTTCAGTCGCTCAGTCGTGTCCAACTCTTTGCAACCCCATGGACTTCAGCATGCCAGGTTTCCCTGTCTATCACCAACTCCCAGAGATTGCTCAGATTCATGTCCATGGACTCAGTGATGCCATCCAACCATCTCATCCTTTGTCATCCCCTTCTCCTCCTGCCTTCAATCTTTCCCAGCATCAGGGTCTTTTCAAATGAGTCAGTTCTTTGCATCAGGTGGCCAAAGTATTGGAGCTTCAGCATCAGTCCTTCCAATGAATATTCAGGACTAATTTCCTCTAGGGTTGACTGGTTGGATCTCCTTGCAGTTCAAGGGACTCTCAAGAGTCTTCTCCAACACTGAAGTTCAAAAGCATCAATTCTTTGGTGCTCAGCTTTCTTTACAGTCCAACTCTCACATCCATACATGACTACCGGAAAAGCCATAGCCTTGACTATCACGGACCTTTGTCAGCAAAGTAATGTCTCTGCTTTTTTAATACGCTGTCTAGGTTTGTGATAGCTTTTCTTCCAAGGAGAAAGTGTGTTTTAATTTTTTTAGGAAAATGGGGCTCACCAGAATCAGGGCATCTAGTGAAGTCCTCAAGTGAGCCAGATGCTGGATGTCCAGCAGGAATATACTCGGGCAAATGGGCTTCTGTCGCTGTGCACAGAGGAGAGAGCAGTAACTTCTGCACCCTGTGGCCATGACCAGTGAAGCATAGATAAGCATCCGAGCCAGCTTCCCCTGGGCGTTCTGCTTCAGGTTAGGAGCACAGCGGGTGTCAGTAGGCATCCCAGCTCTGTCTGGCTTGGTCTGTCTGGCTCTCGAGTTCACAAGGCTTCAATCTGACTTGGTCTTTTTTTTTTTTTTTTTTTAACTTCTGTTCTCTCTTTTTGGAAATCTTATTTTGAGAATGTTGGTACTACTAGCCTGATGCTCTAATAGTCTTAGCTTTTCTCTCATATTTTCTACTTCTTTACCTCTTTGTTCTACTTGCTGGGAGATTTCTTCAATTTTATCTTCCACACATTCTATTGTCACTTTTCTTTTTTAAAGTTTTATTGAAGTATAGTTGATTTAGAATGTTCTGTTAAATTTCTACTGTACAGTAGAGTGACTCAGTTATATATTCTTTTTCATATCCTTTTCCATTATGACTTTTCACAGGATATTGCATCTAGTTCCCTGTGCTATATATTGGGCTTCCCAGATGGCTCAGTGGTAAAAAAAAAAAAAAAAAACAACCCACCTGCCAATTCAGGAGACGCAGGAGATGTGGGTTCAATCTCTGGGTCAGAAAGATCCTCTGGAGAAGGAAATAGCAGCCCATTCCAGTATTCTTGCCTGGATAATTCCATGGACAGAGAAGCTTGGCAGCCTATAGTCCATGGGGTTGCAAAGAGTTGGACAGGACTGAGCACACAGGCACACTATACATTAGGACCTTGCTGTTTATCAATGCTATTTATAAGAGTTTGCATCTGCTAATCCCAGACTCTCAATCCTTCCTTCCTCAACCCCCTCCCCCTTGGCAGCCACAAGTCCGTTCTCTATATCTGTGGGTTATTGACATTTCTCTTTTCCTGCCATGTTTTAAATACTAGAACTCCTTTTGTTCACTGAATGTTACTCATGAAAAGCATCTTTTTCTGTATGATTTTGATCCTTTAGTACTTGTGGAGATTTGCTTTGTGGGCTAAGATAGGTTCAATTTTTGTAAAGGATGTGATTCTCTAATTGTTGGGAGCAGAATTCTTCCAATAGGTAAGAAATGTCCAATTATGTTACTCATAATTTTACATCCTTACTATTCTTTTTATACACGTGGTCTCTTAGTTCTTAAGTTCTAGTGAGAATTAATTCTCTGTAGTTGTGGATTTGTCCGTTTCTTCTTGTAATTAATTGAGTTCTGTTTTGTAAATATTGAGAATACTTGTTTATATGCCCTCAGATTTAGGATACTTTATCTTACTGGTGAAAATACTCTTTATTATTAGAAAAAGATCCTCTTTATTATTACTTTCGGCCTCAAAATCTATTTTGTCTAATAATACTTCTCCTTATTTTCTTTAGATTATATATTGTTGTTGTTCAGTTGCTAAGTTGTGTCTGACTCTTTGAGACCCCATGAACTGCAACACACAAGGCTTCCTTGTCCTTCACTATCTCCCGGAGTCTGCTCAAACTCATGTCCATTGTGTCAATGATGCCATCCAACCATCTCATCCTCTGTTGCTCACTTCTCCTTCTGCACTCAATCTTTCCCAGCATTAGGATCTTTTCCAATGAGTTGGCTCCTTGTATCAGGTGGCCAAAGTATTGGAGCTTCAGCTTTAACATCAGTCTTACCAATAAATATTCAGGACTGATTTCCTTTAGGATTGACTGGTTGGATCTCCTTGTAGTCCAAAATATTCTCAAGAGTCTTCTCAAGCACCACAGTTCAAAAGCATCAATTCTTTGGCACTCAGCCTTCTTTATGGTCCAACTCTCAGATCTCTACATGACCACTGGAAAAACCATAGCCTTGACTAGGCAGATCTTTGTTGGCAAAGTCATGTCTCTGCTCTTTAATATGCTGCCTGGATTTGTCATAGCTTTGCTTCCAAGGAGCAAGCATCTTTTAATTTCATGGCTGCAGTCACTGTCTGCAGTGATTTTGGAGTCCAAGAAATAAAATCTGTCACTGTTTCAACTTTTTTCCCATCTATGAAAACCACAATCACAGAAAGATTATTTATATATATATGAATATATATATTTATATTCCTTTTACTTTCACTCTTCAATGTCTTTAAAGCTTTAGACTTTAAATATGTTTATGTAGCATATGTGTGCTTTCTGTTTATTTCAACTGAGAATCTGTCCATTTAATTAGTGAGTTTAATTACTGATTTATTTTATTTTGTAGTATGTTTAGACTTATTTCTACCATCTTAGTTTATATTTTTTATTTACATGATTTTTCTTTGATAGTAGTATCTTATGCTATCACTGCCTCTTCCTTGAAGCTTCTCTCTCTTGCCTCATGGCACTCTGCTTTCATGGTTCTTTGCTCTCTCCTTTTACCTATTGTCTTGCTCCTCTGTGTCTCTTTCATCTTCACCCCTGAACCTGGGCATCACCCTAGGCTGAGACCTTGACATTTGTCTTTCTATTCAAAATGTGATCATCTTCTCACATGGCTTCAGTAGTTTTCTAGATGTCTCTTGGATTTGTCACTAGCTCCTAGGTCCTGGGTTTAAGAATGAAATTGGCACAGTGGGGTAAATCGTGTACTTTCATTTAAATATTTGGATTTATTTTATATTTGATCTAGAAAAGACTCATTTAAGGAAAGGTGGCTCTCATGATTAATTTACACATTAAATTCATACTTTCATGACTACCATCCCAAAGAAAATTCTCGTAAAAGAAAGAGGTAAAAGAAAGAGCCAAAGAAATATGGCTTGCTGGTGGCCCATCACCTGTTCCTCTGTGCATATGTAGAACAGGATCTCTGGCTTCTTTGGTCTCTGTCTCTAGGCCACGATCCAGGAAGCCAAATGACATGGTGTAAATTTCACAGCCCAGCTCATTGCTTCTGTACACTGTTGCTTTATAATGTAATGTATTATAAGCAGAGCTTATAATGCTTTTATGGAATCTCTGCGACTAGTTAGATTTTACTCTGAGTTTTACTTCACCAATCTGTAGATTTTTGTATTTCCACTCAGGACTGCCTAGCACCTGTTCTACACAGCCGCCTACTGAAAATGTGGATGTCCTATATGGTGTTTATAGATGTGAATAGTGTTTGTAAATGTGAAAATAATGGCTTTCAAATAAGAACCTGCATGCGTGCTAAGCTGCTTCAGTTGTGTCCGACTCTTTGCAACCCCATGGACTATAGTGTGCCAGACTCCTCTATCCATGGGATTCTCAAGGCAATAATAGTGGAGTGGGTTGCCATTTCCTACTCCAGGGGATCTTCCCAACCCAAAGATCCAACCCACATCTTCTACATTGCAGGCAGGTTCTTTACCACTGAGCCACCAGGGAAGCCCAAATAAGAACCTACTTAAACATTATGTTTATCAATTTAAAAAATGAAACATAGTTTGCTTTAATTTCTTATATGTTTTATGAAAGAGAGGGCAAAGAGTTTCTCCAGGCATGAACTAGTCTGGGGCTTTCTCCTATTTGCCTGAGGTCCCCTGTCCACCTTCTAGACTTCAGATAAGCCCTATGCAATTACAGATGCCTGAAAGGTGGGTAGGAAGTTAGCAAACAAAATCAAGGAGCAGAGGGTTAAAGGCAGGAATGGGAGAGGAGTGTAAGCAGAGTCCATCTCAATAGTAGTAGATTCTACATAATGGTGTTAAAATTAAACTTTGTAGAATAGCTCCCAACTTTTTTCTCCCCTGCTTTAAACCTTTCATTAGCTTCCACTTTCCTAATGAAAGTGAGGTAGTCTTCTGCCTGCTTTAAAATGTTACATTATTATTCACCTATGTTGAGACCTATAGATCAGGATACTTGCCTTTAAGTTTGTCACTTACAGTTCTCAAGAGGAAGGGACATGCCTGTTTATTTTAGTCAGGCTTCCATCTAGAATATTGTTTGACCACATATCTGGCACTGTGGCTCAGCAAAGTTGATAGATAAAATTAACCATCACACCAGGCCTTGTAGGGTCACCCAGGGAAGCACCAGGACTGTCAGGAGTGAGGGTGGGAGGAAAAGCTGGGAAAGAGCATCAGTTGTGGTTTCTGAGGAAGGATCAGGCAGCGGAGGGTAAGCACACTTAGGATAGGATGGTATGAATGATTTTGGCAGGCTTCGCTGTTGGGCTGTTCTCAGTTGTCTGGTACCTGGTAAGGGGAGAGGAATATGGGCCCAGTTTGTTAGAGACTGGGGGAGGGTGGATATGGGCTTGCAGTTGGCTAGTCTGTATATGATAAATGTTCTCCTAGGCAAGTCATTTATTATGTCTGGTGGTTTAGTTGCAAAGTTGTGTCCAACTCTTGTGACCCCATGAACGGTAGCCTGCCATGCTCCATTGTCCATGGGATTTCCTAGGCAAGAATGGAGAAGGAAATGGCAAACCCACTCCAGTGTTCTTGCCTGGAGAATCCCAGAGACGGTGGAGCCTGGTGGGCTGCCATCTATGGGGTCACACAGAGTCGGACACGACTGAAGCGACTTAGCGGCAGCAGTAGCAACAGGCAAGAATACTGGAGTGGGTTGCCATTTCCTTCTCTGGGGGATCTTCCTGACTCAGGTATTGAACCAGAGTCTCTTGCGTCTCCTGCATTGGGCAGGTGGATTCTTTACCGACTGAGCCACCAGGGAAGCCCTTATTATGTCTAGGAACTGGTTAGTCTTGGGTGAGGTATATCCCAGGGTCAGCAAGGACCCAGATGTCAAAACATCAGAATAAAGGGACATGTTTAGTGTACTAGCATTTAAGGGCTTCTGATTTTGGCCCTTTTCCAGCTTTCTCTCTGCTCCTAGCCAAGCCAAGCTGACTATTTTCTATGCCCTCAACTGGTTGGTCTACTACTTCCCAATTTCAGGTATATACTTTTTAAAAATTAGTTTATGCCAGATATTCTATGAATTGCCTGAGAATGCATAACAGATAAGAAGAATGTGTTTCTCCACCTATCTTTCCCTGATCTTCTCAAAGACTTGATTCTCTATACTGTATTTCTGTACAGAGTAATAGGATTCCATCTCTTCTTCCCTTCAAAAGGACTTTGTTACTTTTCCTATGTTCTTTAATATTTCCTGCTTAACATAAATATTCATGTACCTTTATTCTTACTTCTACGTCCAGGTTATGAAGCTTGCTGAGGGCAGGTGTTTGATTTTATTTACGTTTAGTCACATGTTTATTAGTAGTGTGTTCGTAAATGGGTATTGCTTTATTATCCATGCAAAAAGTAAGTTTTAGTTATACTTTTTAGCTTAGGTAAATATTGTAGATGACAATTATGCCTTTCAGGTATAGATCCCTTTTCTCCAGTAACAAATAAAGCCTAACAAATATTAGCTTCGTGGGGGAAATTGCACATTTCTTTTGTTTGACTTAATTTAAGTAATATTTTTAAAATTTAAAATACTTTAAAAATTTCTTCTAGCCAGTGCATTACACTGGTATTTTTTCTCTTAGTTTTTCTCATCAGTAGACTAAGATTTGAGAATGAAAAAGGGAAAAACATCAGCATGATTTTAATGTATGGTAATTCAACATATTTCTTGGTAGGCTTGATTTATTTTAGGCAACATTTTCCTTTAAACAATGCTTTTGCTTAAAATTAGCACTGCAGTTTGGTAACTTCATAACTAAAAAGAACTTAAAAACAGTATAAAAAAAGTCAGTTCAACAATCAAAATATCTTTGCAGCTGGCATTGTGGAACAAAACCCTAGAAGAAAGGAAGAACCAGAAATGCTTCTAGGAGTCAGGGCAGACCAGTACTAAGAGGGTCAGATTTGGGGGCCTTCTCATCAAAATAAAAGTCCAGCTGGATAATTTCTGGTCTTAACAGACTTAATGAATTCATTCTGTTGAGGGAGATGAGGAAGTAAAGGATCCAGTGTCAGTTCAGCATCCTCAAAATCTGGAGCTCAGATTCCTCCAGAAGTCCAGAAGGACCAAGGCGTTTGGGGGTAGGTCAGGAATTTGCATGAGATATAGGTCATACAGTAGTAAGCAAAACAGGCAGGGGTAAAGTGCAAGGAAGATGCATAGTAAAAGCAAAGGAGGGAGAAGGAGAGAACAAGTTAAAACCAGTGAGAAAGAGAAGGGAAAGAGCAGAACTAAATGAGGAAAGTGAAGACAGGTTTCCATCACAACCAGCAGCTTCCTGAAACATTGGGGTATGAACACTGCAGCACTCTTCCTCTAGCTCAAGTCAGAATTTCCTCTCCTAAAGACTTGAATAGGGCTTCCCTGGTGGCTCAGTGGTAAAGAATTTGCCTGCCAGTGCAGGGGACATGGATTCAATCCCTGGGTCGGGAAGATCCTCTGGAGAAAGAAATGGCAATCCACTCCAGTATTCTTGCCTGGGACATCCCATGGACAGAGGAGCCTAGCGGGCTGCAGTCCATGGGGTCATGGAGTTGGGCTTGACTTAGTGACTGCACAAGACCTGAATCAAGAGTCAACATGAAGACTGTCTGTCACTCTTTATGGCCAGGCTTTTTATCAATATCAAGGCTTGATCAACAAAGGTGGTGTCTTGTTTAACAGGACACCATGAATCATTTTTCATGCTTTTGTACCTATTGAATTTCTGTAAATGTAGAAAGCTTCTGATTTTGGGTGGGGTCAGCCTGCTTTTGTCTCAGCAAAGGTCAGAATGTGGAATCTTTAATTGTTCCATGGCTGTGTCCAGTCAGATCAATGTTTATTAGGCTTTTACTAGGTGTCAGCGGGCTTCCCTAGTAGTTCAGCTGGTAAAGAATCTGCCTGCAATGCAGGAGACCCCGGTTTGGCTCCCAGGTAGGGAAGATACCCTGGAGAAGGGATAGGCTACCCACTCCAGCATTCTTGGGCTTCCCTGGTGGCTCAGATGGTAAAGAATCCACCTGCAATGCGGGAGACCTGGGTTTGATCCCTGGATTGGGCATATGCCCTGAGGGAGGGCATGGCTACCCGTTCCAGCATACTTACCTGGAGAATCCCCATGGATAGAGGAGCCTGGTGGGCTACAGTCCATGGGGTCACAAAGAGTCGGACATGACTGAGCGACTAAGCACAGCACAGCACAGCTGTCAGCACTGTGTGGGTGGGGCATAAAGATTGGTAAGATACTGTCCTTATCTACTGAGAGAGAGGAATACAAGGAAACAGGTCAATGCCATGTGACTCATACAGTTATATAGGCGTTGAGATTAAACGCATGTTGGTCATGTGTAGACCATTACAGTTAGTTCAGTTGCTGTACCTTTAGATGTAACACAAGAAATTGCAATAGTTGAAAGATAGTAGGAGTTAGAGACTGTAAGACTTTTTTAACTCTCTGAGGAATGTTGGACCTTATCCCATAGATATTGGGGATCATTGGAAGACTTTAAGCAGGAGAGTCACATGATCTATTTAGTGACAGTAGGTCACTCTGATATCCAGGACGAGGGAGAATTTGAAGGACAATAGGATAGAAGTGTGGGGGCCAATTGGTAAGGTAATCATACATCCAGATTTCCTGGAACAGCTCAGATTTATGCTCTTTTTTTCTAGCATTCTAACTGCAAGTTAATTACAGTGGTTCGGGTACGATATGATGTTCAGAATTCATCAGGGCTTGTCTTATAGATAGGAGGGGCTGCCCAACACATCAACAAAAACAGGAACTCTGACGCTTAGTCAGTCTCTAAAATCCACCTATTATGTAGACCTGGTCAGGGATAAAGAGATGCCAGTGAAAATTTAATATATCCACTAAATGCTAAGTATTACAAATATATAGTAGCTGACTGGTTCACTACTCAATAGCTTTGCTGTTTGTCAGTTCAGATTATACTTGCTTGAGAAATCTGAAAAGAAATGAGAAGGAAAGTCATAAGCAACTGGTCAAGGAAGTAAGAGAGATAATCCCTAGTTGTACAGAGGCTTGAGACTTGCTCCTGTTCTTGAAATGCAACTGAATTTTCATGGAAGGTTCTGATACTTGCTTGAGGACAGCAGAAAGGGCCATGAAACCTTGTTAAAGTTTCATCAGTCTGGGTTCATTATAACCTTGGAAGATTGTAAGTTTAGAGTCAGTTTAGTCAACTGCAAGAAACAATCGTTCATTTCTTTGTGGATATATTTAATCATGAGCTGTCACTCAGGCCTCCTATTAGAATCCAGAAGGTGTTACTTGGTGGCAATGATTGGGAATATTTTAAAAAGGAATGGAGCAACCAGACCCAAGAGAAAAGAGATGTTGCTATCAGAAATACACTTTAGCAGAAAAAATAAGCATATGAGTAACTGAAAAGGGTGAAGAGCTGTTCCTGATTTTATTTTTAAACATTCTTCCATCCAGGTTTTCTTTTTGCACCGACGAGGCGGGCCCTTCCTCCACTCTAATCCCACTATTACCTTGTATTTATGTAGTGCTTATCTCCCAGAAGCTCTCACGGCTACCTCTGAACCCATGCCACTTCAGAAAGTATTGCTTAACGAAGTGGGATGTTCTTATTTAATCCGCCACATCGTTAAATGCTCTAGTGGGAGCTTGGAGCTGGATTTGCCTTAGGCTGGTGATTGTGGGTTGGGCTGCACACGTGCATGTCACAGCTCCATAGTCACTCACGCAAGAGGAAACATGCGATGACTTTGCAACTAGGAGCTGGGCCTGCCATCATCCCTATGCTTTCAACTGGGATGCAGAGTGAAGGTTCTAGTCTGCAGAGAATTATCCAGTTTGCTGATTTGCTGTCACGGCTCCTGAAGTCCCTGAAATAGTTCTCTGGATTATCTCTCTATTTGGGAGCTCTGTCCACAGGCAAGACAGTGCGCTCAAACTTTAAATCTCAGACTGTCATTTGCAGAATTTCATCAAATTTACCTCCTCTGGTTTTTGCTTCAAAGAAATATAAGTGAATGAAAAAAAAAAAAAGAATCCTCCAAGGTAGAAGGAAATGGGTTTGGAGATAAAAATATTTCAGTAGTTCCTTCAGATTTTTTTTTTTTTTGAGCTTTGTCATTCTTAATAAAATGCATGCTTCCAAGGCATCTGTAAGTCAAACTCAGATCACTGCCTTGGATTCACTGAAAGTTGGCCTCTTCACATTTTTCATTTAGCTAAAAATTGACTTTTAGAAAAGTGAAGTAAATTAAAAGTAATGCCTTGTATCTGTATAGTTCTAGCAGCCTACAATATTCTTACTGAGACCTCTTGAAGTCTTTCAAGGAGCCATTCCATTTTGGTGCCTCTTCTTCCTCTTCCTTTTCCTACTTCTCTTTCCCTGTCTTCCTCTTAGAGGTTATTCACTGTGCTTATTCACTACCTTGAAAAAATCCTTCAGAATATAAACCAGGAGGCAAGGCTTTGGATATTTAATCTCACATTTGAGTTTATTGTTTATTTTATACATAATTTAAACTGGTCAGTGCCATAGAATATCAGATAGGCTTATGAGGTGACATTTTTTGGTTGGGTAAATTGTTTGCTATTAAGGCTAATATTGACGGTGTTGGTTTTTCATTGAACTGAATGCCTCCTATTAAACTGGATAATCCCAAGTATCTGACATATATTGCTCCTGATCCTCAGGGTGACTGCAGGAAGAATCAAATGTATGCCTCTCCCTCTCACATAGAATAAACTCAGGGAAGGATGTCTTGTCAGTGCACAAGCATAAAGATATAACACTCAATTACAAAAACAATTGCTAAATCACAGTTAACGTCAATTTGGATTAGAAGAAAATTATGTCACCAGTATTTATTTGATTAATTTGATTAAAATTTTTATTTGGGAAGAACCAAGAGTAGTTTTCCTCTTCACGTCATTGATGTTTTTGTGGCATGAAAAAAGACACATGCGTAAGCTAAAAGGTACAAACGTTGTCCAGATCCCCAGGATTTACATTGAAAATGCAAAGCCAAAATGTATATATGCTATAATTGTTAAAGATATTTATTTTGTAATGGGGTTGACTTTTTGTGCACTGTATATGTTGACATGTTATAAAAGGGTTTTTTTTGCTGCTGCTGCTTCTAAGTCACGTCAGTCGTGTCTGACTCTGTGCGGCCCCATAGACGGCAGCCCACCAGGCTCCGCTGTCCCTGGGATTCTCCAGGCAAGAACAGTGGAGTGGGTTGCCATTTCCTTCTCCAATGCATGAAAGTGAAAAGTGAAAGTGAAGTCGCTCAGTCGTGTCCGACTCTTAGCGACCCCATGGACTGCAGCCTACCAGACTCCTCCATCCATGGGATTTTCCAGGCAAGAGTACTGGAGTGGGTCGCCAGTGCCTTTTTTTTTGCTAGGTACATAAAAATAGCCTTTTGTATTCTTTGTATTACAATGTCATCACACTCTGATTAGAAGGAGATTAGTTAATAAGTCCCCCTTTTTGTTTATTCTAGGATTCAAGAAGGATTCATAAAACACCAGTGCATAGTAATGCGGCTATTACAATGATCTATTTGGGGAAAAATGTGCACCTAGCTTATGATCACCCAGATTTCCGAGATGAAATAAAAGTTTATCAACAGCACTGTGGTGGAGAAAACCTTTGTGTCTACACAGGCAAGCTACTTGAAAAAGGTACACATAAAATGTGAATTTTTTAATTGCTTGCAGTTGATGCTATAGATAAGCTATTGTTGATATAATATCAAAATGACTTCAATCACTCTATGAAATTATGCATATCCAGGGACTTATAAACCAGCTGCCTAAAAGTAAATCCAGATTTACTGCTCCATGATTGAAACTGAAGCAGCAATTACTCTTGCAGATTGTGGAAGAAAGAATTTGGAGTGATTTAACCCAGTAACAGATTAATCTTGAGATATAGATATATGATTGTTAAAATGTTGCACAAATAACTGTCCCCCAAATTACAAGTTAACTATTTGGCTTGCCATAGTGAATTATATCACACATTATTCTAAGAGAAAAATATTAGATTGGCAATTTGTTCTTTAGAAGTATGCTGAGATAAAATCACAAATCCAGTAACATGCAGGGTGGACCACACCTAAATAATGCTGTACAGAATTTAGGTAAATGCTTTTATTACATTTTCATTTCCTTTTGATCATAAATCCATGTTTGTTAGCATAAGATAATTTTTATATCCAATATAGGATTTCACATATTGTACCAAAGTGTTTTTTGGTCAATATTTAGTTCTGTGGAACTGCAATTCAAAGGAAGTGTTGTTACAGGATTGTATTTGTTATTTCCTTGCTTATGAAACTCTTTAGAAAGTGATAGAGTTTTTACTGATTAAAAGAAATATTTATATTTGGGTAATCTAGACATAGACTTAGAGATTGAAGGGAGGAGTTGGGAGTAAGCATGTTGTTGTTACTTTTGACTTTTCTGATTTCCTTCATCAAACAAAGACAGTGACTATTAACTTAAAAAAGTTCAAGCACTTAAAGAGAACTATACATATTTAGGGATAAAATATTGAAAACTTTCCAACATAAGAAAGGATAAACATTTGAATGTTGGTTTTAAATTAGAGTAATATATTATATATTATAATTAATTATATGCACATCAAAGTATATAATGAACTATTATGTTTTATAATGAAAAACATTTTTCTTTATAAAAGTGTAAAAAATTTCTTTAAAAAAATAATGCTAGAAATTTATTTTTCCCATTTTATGTACTTGCCTGAAATATAGTTTACTTTGTTTTATTTTGTCATAGCATTTGAGAATTCGTTCCTTTTATTCTGTAGATGAGAAAAATGAGAAGCATCAGAGGTACAGACCTCCCCAAGGTCACACTCCCAGCTCTGACCAGGGTTGAGAGCTGATTCCACCCCTCCCCGCCACTAGGTGCAGGACCCTTGCTTAGTACTAAATACTATCTGGCCCCAGTTAGCTATTCTCAGTAGCAAAGGGTTTCAAATATTTTCATAACATGGGGGCTATGAAACCCCTAATGATAAGTGATTGCACTTATTTTTTGAAAGTATCATTTTCAACTATTAATTTAGAAGAATTTCTAAAATTAGCTATAGCCTCAAATTGGAATTAACATAATGAAACTTTTCTTGGGTCTTGGATCACGCTTTATTCAACAGAATTCATATATAATGGCTTTTTGACTGCTGGAAAATGTACATACAATTGAAAAAAGAACAAGACTTGGCTGAAGGATTTTCTGGGAGATGATATACACTCTGTGATAAGATTGCAAAAGGTTACTGGAGAATGTTACTTGGCTAAGTGTTATTTTGCATGCATATTGATCCTAGGACTGACTTTATGTTATGTCATTGGACAATCTTAAATAATAGGATGGGATGGGGACTTAAATAATTGAATCCTGTCCACACAATAATTTTGTCTCAGCTTGCCCTTGATTGCTAGGAAAGTAATTGTTCAAAACTGAAAAAGTTGGGTGGCTTCAAGTTGACTTGTAGTTCAGCAATCTTAGCAATTTAACTGGACTGAAAAGAATCTGCTCTTTTACAAATCAAAGCTGTGTGTGATTCAGTGAAATGTGAATAGGTTTTTAGAAGATTTCTGCTTTAAGAAAAAGGGCCTTTAGCATTATGCTTGGAGCAGTAAACTCATTAAAAATGTGGCATTTGTTAATTTGTCTTGCTTTTGGATGAGCATAACAATACAATTAATTATTTAGGAGCATAGCAAGTACATCTTTTATTATCATAGTGATTCATGATGTCTTGCAGTTTGATTTTAGACATCAGGCCATAGATTGATTGTGTATTATGTACACCGGTGAAGTCACAGAATATTTTTGCTGCTTGTAAAGAGTACAGTTCTTCGCAGCAGTTTTATTTACCATTCATCCTTTCAAATAAGGCAGACGTTGGCCTCCTGGGTTCATGTGGATATGAAGAACAAAGTAACTTTTTCTGGCTCTCTTATAATCCCTTTTCTGCCCCATTTTCTTGTGTTTCCATGACCTGATCCTGTTGTAACTATTTGTGCATCCCTCACTACTTCTTCACAAACACAGCAGCTGCTTCACTGGTCCCCCTGCTTCTTCCCACCACCCTTCCCCCCACCCCCACCACACACTGTTATCTGATCTTTTCCTGTGCTGTTTTCTTTGTAACAGGACAAAGAATTTTAAATTCAAAATTGTATTTTAAATTCAAATCTTACCCATCTTTTAAGATTCAGATTAAGGTTGTGAAGTTTTCTCAGCGGACTTCTATTCTATTTTATCCCTCTCTCTTGATTGGTCATGGTTCTTAGTCTGTACTAAAAATTGTATTTTATTGTACCTTGACTTATGTTAACTGTTTTTTTTCCTTTACTTGTTGTTGATTTTTAAAAAAATTTAAAAAATAGGTGTAGCTTGCATTCCATAAAGTTCATCGACTGTTAAGTGGACAAGTCACTGATATTTAGGAATTTTATAGGGCTGTGCAGTCATTATCACCATTTTCCTTTGTGCCCACACTTTGACAATGAATCCTCACTCTCACAGGCAGCCCCAGGGCAGCACTGATCTGCTTTCAGGTTCTACAGGTCTGCCTTCTCTGGACTTCTTGTAAATGAAATCATACAATAGGTAGGATTTTGTATCTTGCTTCTTTCAGTTAGCATATGGGGTTTTAAAACTTATTGTACATAATTTTTTAAAATTTAATTAATTTATTTTTTGTTGTTGTTTAGTTACTAAGTTGTGTCTGACTCTTCGCGACCTCATAGACTGTAGCCCACCGGGCACCTTTGTCCATGGGATTTCCCAGCAAGAATACTGGAGTGGGTTGCCATCTCCTTCTCCAGGGGATCTTCCCGACCCAGGGATCAAACCTGTGTCTCCTGGATTGGCTGGTGGATTCTTTACCACTGAGCCACCTGGGAAGCTGGAGGATCATTGCTTTACAATACTGTGTTGGTTTCTGCCATACATCAACATGAATCAGCCATAGATAAAGTATTTTTGAGAGTCATCCATTTTAGCATCTCTCAATAGTTGCTCTCTTCTCATAGCACTGAATATATTCTGTTTCGTGGATCTACCACATTTTATTCATTTACCCAGTTGGTGGACATTTGTATTGTTTCCCTGGTGGGATTCCCTGGTGGCTCAGACAGTAAACAGTCTGCCTGCAATGCAGGAGACCTGGGTTTGATCCCTGGGTTGGGAAGATCCCCTAGAGAAGGAAATGACAACACACCCCAGTATTCTTGCCTGGAAAATACCATGGACAGGCTACAGTCCACACGGTCAGAAAGAGTTAGACATGACTGAGCAACTGAGTACATGCGCATTCTTTAGTACAAGTTGCAACTGACTTAGATTTTTTTAAGGGCATAATGTGATATAAGGAGAAGGCAATGGCACCCCACTCCAGTATTCTTGCCTGGAAAATCCCATGGACAGAGGAGCCTGGGAGGCTGCAGTCCATGGGGTCGCTGAGAGTCAGACACAAATGAGCGACTTCACTTTCACTTTTCACTTTCATGCATTGGAGAAGGAAATGGCAACCCACTCCAGTGTTTTTGCCTGGAGAATCCCAGGGATTGGGGAGCCTGGTGGGTTGCCGTCTATGGGGTCACACAGGGTCGGACACGACTGATGCGACTTAGCAGCAGCAGCAGCAGCAATGTGATATAAATACAGTATTTATAGATGACTATGAAAGAATAGGTTAAAATAATAAATGATTCATAATTATTTATTGGAAGCCCCTTCTGCTGTTGTCCTGGGATCTGAAGAAATGAAGATAAGTTAGACCAGTTTAAACTCATGGATTTCACAAACACATAGGGTAATAAACATTTAGACTAAAGTTCTCAGAGTGTGGTCCCTGGGCCAGCAGCATAATCATCACATGGCAACTTGATAGAAATGCAAATTCTTGGGCCCTGTAGAATCAGAAACTCTGGGGTGAGGCCCAGAAATCTATGTTTTCATAAGCTTTTCAGGTGGTTCTCAAGCACACTAAAACTTGAAGGCCACTGGTGTAGCCATATTTTAATATATTTTGGTAAGCACAATAGTAGGAAATATTGCAAAAGAGAAGCAAAAATTATCAAGCCTATTACTGGTAGGAGTGGAATAGTGCATGGAGGCTTCTTTTATAGGAAGTGACATTAGAAGTATCATGAAAAGTACATTTCTGAGTCACTCTGTAGAATAAGATTTCTCAGAATTGGGTTTTGGAATGTCTCAGGTGAGACTTCTTCAAAGAGCATTATAGAGACATGGAATGATTAAAACCTGTTAATTACAAGCAGTGGTGCTTAATTTATTGGTGAGACTTTTGTGTGGGTGGGGGATCAAGAAGGGATCTCAAATCTAGGCAGAACCAAAAATGGACTGAAGATAGAATGATTCTGCCTCATCCATATATGTATCAGGATGTTTTGAGTCACAGTTAAAAAATAAATTTATTTAAAAACACTACTGAATTAAAAGATAGTCATATAGAAGCATTACTGAGCTCCTAGTCACCTTTCGTTATGTGCTTTATTGGTAGATAGCATAGCAAGATAGAGGTGTGGAGTCCAGAGAGGTGTTTGGATTCAAACACTGACTCTCTCACTTACTGTATGATCTTGGCTAAATTACTGGATCCATCTAAACTTAAATTTCTGCATTATAGAAACTAATGATGGTAATATCTACACTCCATATGGTTGTCTAGAAATAATACATCCAAAGTAATCAAGCATAATGTCTGGCCATATTAAATGTTCATATAATTTTAGGTTTTATTATTTTATTACAAGTCAGAGTTTTATAACACCTTGTAGTATTGTTATACTATATATATAAGTAATAGAATGTGTTTTTGTGATTAAAAATTGTCCTCAAGTAAAAAAAAAAAGGAGATCTAGAAAATAATATTGCACTTATCTACCAGAAAAATATGATTTAGAACACGTTAATTCAAGGTCAGTTGCTTTCACTAATGTATTTCCTTTTTAAATTCCAGAGACCTTTCAGTTTATTTCCAAAAGGCACCAAGGTTTTCCCTTCAGCCTCACCTTTTTCCTGAATGGGATACAGGTGAACAGGTTAAGCTCCTGCTGTGAATATAAGCATCGAAAAGGCTCCAGACTTGGAGGAAAACGAGGCTACTTCGGGTTTGTGTGTGTCGAGAGATCATCTCCTTGTTACAAGTATGGAAACAAATATCCTTTGGTAGAGAGCAAGTTTTGCTACAAGCTCCTTTGTATGCTTTTACTGATGTGTTTCTCAGCACAATTTGTTAAGAATCATATTAATGTAGATGAGCCTAAAATATCTAAGGTTAAGGTTGTTTATCATAATCCTATGTGTTGTATTTAAAATTATAAGATGAAAAGTAGATTTTCTGTTGTATTATATAGTGGGGATAAAAGCTGGTGATGTTTCAAATTCTATTTCTTTTCTACCTCTTCTTTTCCTCGTGATGCTTAAGTTCTGTTTCTAAAGGGAAAGAGGGAGGTTTTTTCCTCCATCATTCCTTGTAGTAATTGATTTTGGGCTGAGCTCCAGAGCATGTGTCAAGCATCCAGCTTATACAATTGGATATTATGGGTTATGTATATTAGAGGTATGCCTGCATTATTGTGTAGCCCAATGATCACTTTCATGCCACTAGTTTCAATCTCAGACATAAAAAAATACATGTAAAAAGGTCAGTTCTGACTACTATTTATCAGTTTTCATGTTGGACATTCTGTTTGAGATCAGTAGATTTTCTTGCAGGTTTTGTTTAACTTTCTCCTGAAAGTACTCATGGAGAATTAATTGATTCTGTGCCAAGATAGAACATGAGAGTAAACCAACTAAAGAATCTGACCCATGGGAGCGCCTTCTAATTGGGGAAGTGCAAGTAATATACCAATAAATCAATGCCAATATACCAATAGTACACCAACCAATTAATGTATGTTGTTCAGTCATCCAGTCATGTCTGACTCTCTGCAACACCATGGACTGCAGCATGCCAAGCTTCTCTGTCCCTCACCACCTCCTGGAGTTTGCCCAAGTTCATGTCCATTGCATTGGTGATGCCATCCAGTCATCTCATCCTCTGATGCCCACTTCTCCTTCTGCTCTCAATCTTTCCCTGAATCAGGGACTTTTCCAATGAGTCAGCTGTTTGCATCAGGTGACCAAAATAGTGGAACTTCAGCTTTAACATCAGTCCTTTCAAGGACTGATTTCAAGAATATTCAACGTTGATTTCCTTTAAGGTTGACTGGTTTGATCTACTTGCTGTCCAAGGAGCTCTCGGGAGTCTTCTCCAGCACCACAGTTCTTCGAAGGCAGCAATTCTTTGGTGCTGTCTTCTTTTAATATATATGAGATGGTAATAAAAATGATAAACACAAGATAAGGTAAGGGAGATAAAAGGAATGGCAAGGGGTAAAAGGGAAGTATTCTATTATGTAGAAGTATTCTTACATATACTTCATACTTCATACAGAAGGCAGTATTCTATTATGTAAGATGGATAGTAAAGGTCTCTTTGATGTCTTTCAAGCAGAAACCAGAAAAAATGTTCCCTTTTTCAAATAGGTTTTCAGGTAGGGAAAAAGCATAGACAAAGGGTGTGAGACAGGATGATGCTTGGTGTATGTAAACTTGTGTGGTCAGAGCACAAATGAGGAATGGGACAGTGATAGAAGATGAGGTCAGAGAGACAATGGGGTCAAGTCATGCAGAGTCTTTTGGTCACTGCAAAGACTTTGACTTTTATTCTGAGGGGGATGGGAAGCCTCTAAGGTAGGTTTTGAGCAATGGCCTGTCATGATCTGACAGTAGCTCTTATGGGAAAAATAAACTAGGGAGGGTGGGGAAACGGTGGAAACTACTTTAATCCAGAGTCAAGAGAATGGTGGAAAGAATTATAAGAAATTAGGTTCTAGATGAATTTTGAAGGTAGGGTTTATAGGATTTATTGATGGACTGGATGCAGGGCATAAAATAAAGAGTAGAGTCAGAGTGATTGAAAAGTTTTTAGCCTGAACAACTCGAAAGATGCCCAGTTAACAAAGGAAAGACTGTGGAAGATGTAGGTTTGGGAGTGGAAGGAAGGAATTTTGGTTTTGGATACATTGAGTTGGAGACATCTATGAGATGTGCAAGTAGAAATGTTGAATAAGTAGTTGGGTCAGTCAATCTTGCAGCTGGTGAGATGTCCAGGCTGGAGATGTAAGTTTGAGAATGGTTTACATATGGATGGCATTTAAAGTCATAAAATGGGATAAATCTGCTTAAGAATGGAAGGCAGTAAGAGAAGATGTCTGAGTATTGAGCTCTTGCCACTTTCATTCAAAGGGAAGGAAGATAAAGAGGAACCAGGAAAAAAGCCTAGGGAAGGAAGGCCAATGATTAGACAGAGAACCTAGAGAAAGCAATGTCCTGGAAATGAACAAAATGTTTAAAGAATTAGGCATGATCAACTGGGTCCAAGGTGTGGCTAGGTGAAGCAAAGTGAAGCCTCTGGATTGAGCATGATTTGGTAATGTGTTGGTTATTGGTGATCTTGACACAAGTTGCTATAAAGGAGTGGTAGGAATGCACTTTGGATTGGAGTGGGTTTAATACACAGTTGCAGAACAGCTGAGGCCAGAGATTATAGAGAGCTCTTATTAAAGAGTTTTGCTCTGAAGGATGGAAATTGGGTGGCAACCAGGAGGGAGGATGGAGGGGCCCAAGAGGGGCTTATTATTTTTTAAGATTGGAGATGTTATAATATGGTTAAAAGCTGATAGATAGGATTAATACCTGAGGAAAGGAAAGCATTGATCAGGCATGATATAGAGGGAGATATTTAGTGCTTCAGTAGATGAGAAGAGATGGGATCTGGGGCTCAAATGGAGGTATTAGCCTCAGATGAAGTAACACGAAGAAAGATGGCTGCAGGGCAAAGAGAGATGTAAATTGGTGGATGTTTTTGGACCACCTGGAAGTTCTCTGCTGATTGTTTCTATTTTCTGGTCAAATAAGAATTTATCAACCAAGGTTAAGGCTAAGGGAGGAAGAATCTGGAATTTATAGGTGAGAGAAGAGCTACATATGGCCCAGTGAATGGTCTAGGGCAAGTAGTAGGAATGCTGAGGTGCACTTAGGACATACCTGCAGTTGCTTTTCTGTTCAAAGTCAAACATGCATTTTCCATATTTGTGAGCAAGTCATTTAACACATTTCTGTTTAACTCGCAGGAAAGCTAATGAGTTTGTATATATTCGCTCATGTGTGAACACGTAGCACTCACTGGGAATTGCTGTATAAATCCAAGCTATAAAATGTTTGGTCCTAAACACTTTCTATGGAGGTTTAATAATCAGTACCAAAATCAGATTGATGGCATCTATTCTCCTATTCAATTCTTACAAGCATCTGTACGATTCTTTATATGAGTTCACTTGATTTCCTCTAGCTTCTTTCTTTGAAATGTTCAAGCTGGGAAAGATTGAAGGCAAAAGGAAAAGGGCATGGGAGAGGATAAAATGGTTAGAAAACATCGTCGACTTAATGGACATGAATCTGAGCAAACTCCAGGAGATAGTTTAATAGAGAAGCCTGGCATGCTGCAGTCCATCAGGTCTCAAAAAGTGAGAAACAACTTAGCGACTGAACAACATCAACAAATAGAATCGTTTTGATATTTAAGAGTAAAGTCTATTCAGTCCATCAGTTCAGTCACTCAGACATGTCCGACTCTGCAATCCCATGGACTGCAGCATGTTAGGCTTCCCTGTCCGTCACCAACTCCTGGAGCCTAGTCAAATTCATGCCCATTGAGTCAGTGATGCCATCCAACTATCTCATCCTCTCTCGTCCCCTTCTCCCGCCTTCAATCTTTCCCAGCATCAGGGTCTTTTCAAATGAGTCAGTTCTTTGCATCAGGTGGCCAAAGTATTGGAGTTTCAGCTTCAGCATCAGTCCTTCCAGTGAATATTCAGGACTGATTCCTTTAGGATGGACTGTTTGGATCTACTAGCAGTCCAAGGGACTCTCAAGAGTCTTCTCCAACACCACAGTTCAAAAGCATCAATTCTTTAGTGCTCTGCTTTCTTTATACTCCAACTCTCACATCCATACATGACTACTGGAAAAACCTTAGCTTTGACTAGATGGACCTTTGTTGGCAAAGAAATGTCTCTGCTTTTTAATATGATGTCTAGGTTGGTCATAGCTTTTCTTCCAAAGAGCAAGCGTCTTTTAATTTCATGGCTACAGTCACCATCTGCAGATTTTGGAGACCAAAAAAATAAAGTTTTTCACTGTTTCCATTGTTTACACATCTATCTGCCATGAGGTGATGGGACCAGATTCCATGATCTTAGTTTTCTGAATGGTGAGTTTTAAGCCAACATTTTTACTCACCTCTTTCACTTTTTTTTTTTTTTTTTTAGGGTTCACTCTTTTTTTTTTTTTTTTAGTTGGGGGCTAATTACTTTACAATATTGTAGTAGTTTTTGCCATACATTGACATGAATCAGCCATGGGACCTCTTTCACTTTCATCAAGAGGCTCTTTAATTCTTCTTCACTTTCTGCCATAAGGGTGTTGTCATCTGCATATCTGAGGTTATTGATATTTCTCCTAGCAATCTTGATTCCAGCTTGTGCTTTATCCAGCCCAGCATTTCTTATGACGTACTCTGCATATACGTTAAATAAACAGGGTGACAATATAAAACTTTGATGTACTCCTTTCCTGATTTGGAAACAGTATGTTGTTCCATGTCCAGTTACAACTGTTTCTTCTTGACCTGCATACAGATATTTCAGGAGGCAGGTCAGGTGGTCTGGTTTCCCATCTCTTGAAGAATTTTCCACAGTTTGTTGTGATCTACATAGTCAAAGGCTTTGGCATAGTCAATAAAGCAGAAATAGATGTTTTTCTGGAACGGTCTTGATTTTTGATGATCCAATGGATGTTGGCAATTTGATCTCTGGATCTTCTGCCTTTTCTAAATCCAGCTTGAACATCTGGAACATTCACGGTTCACACACTGTTGAAGCCTGGCTTGGAGAATTTTGAGCGTTACTTTTCTAGCATGTGAGATGAGTACAATTGTGCAGTAGTTTGAGCATTCTTTGGCATTGGCTTTCTTTGGGATTGGAATGGAAACAGACCTTTTCCAGTCCTGTGGCCACTGCTGAGTTTTCCATATTTGCTGGCATATTGAGTGTAGCACTTTCACAAAATCATCTTTTAGGATTTGAAGTAGCTCAACTGGAATTTCATCACCTGCACCAACTTTTTTCGTAGTAATGCCTCCTAAGGTCCACTTGACTTCATACTCCTGGATGTCTGGCTGTAGGTGAGTGATCACACCATCATGGTTATCTGGGTTGAAGATCTTTTTGCATAGTTCTTGTGTATTCTTGCCACCTCTTCTTAATATCTTCTGCTTCTGTTAGGTCCATTAGATTTCTGTCCTTTATTGTGCCCATCTTTGAATGAAATGTTCCCTTGGTATCTCTAATTTTCTTGAAGAGATCTCTAGTCTTTCCCATTCTATTGTTTTCCTCTATTTCTTTGCATTGATCACTGAGGAAGGCTTTCTTATCTCTCCTTGCTATTCTTTGGAACTCTGCATTCAAATGGGTATATCTTTCCTTTTCTCCTTTGCCTTTTGCATCTTTTCTTTTCTCAAGGCCTTTGTAAGGCCTTGTCAGACAACCATTTTGCCTTTTTGCATTTCTTTTTCTTGGGGATGGTTTTGATCACTGCCTCTTGTACAATGTCATGAACCTCCATCCACAGTTCTTTAAGCGCTCTGTCTCTCAGATCTAATCCCTTGAATCCATTTGTCACTGAAAGTGAAAGTGAAGTTGCTCAGTCATGTCCGACTCTTTGCGACCCCATGGACTGTAGCCTACCATGCTCCTCCGTTCATGGGATTTTCCAGGCAGGAGTACTGGAGTGGGGTGCCATTGCCTTCTCTAGAGGATCTTCCCAACCCAGGGATCAAAACTGGATCTCACACATTTTAGTCAGATGCTTTACCATCTGAGCCATTGTCACTTCCACAGTATAATTGTAAGGGATTTGATTTAGGTCATACCTGAATGGTCTAGTGGTTTTCCCTATTCTCTTCAATTTAAGTCTGAATTTGGCAATAAGGAGTTCATGATCTGAGCCACAGTTAGCTCCCAGTCTTATTTTTGCTGACTGTATAGAGCTTCTCCATCTTTGGCTGCAAAGAAGATAATCATTCTGATTTCAGTATTGACCATCTGGTGATGTCCACGTGTAGAGTCTTCTCTTGTGTTGTTGGAAGAGGTGTTTGCTATGACTGGTGCGTTCTTTTGGCAAAACTCTGTTAGCCTTTGACCTGCTTTGTTTTGTACTCCAAGGCTGAATTTGCCTGTTACTCCAGGTAACTCTTGACCTTCAACTAAAACGCACAGTTCTCATAGGACATTGGTTTTCAATGTTTTGTTAACTTCATAATCATTTCTCCAAATGAAATCTGTGAATGTCCCAAGTAGAACAAGTGGTGTCATTTGATGTGTCCCTACTGCAACTCAGGTGAAAGTCAATTCAATGCAGATTGGTTTAAATGGGGCAGGGATGGACCAGTGAGGGCTACAGCCTTGCTTGTTTGGCTCTGCTGTACTTGATATGACTTTGTTTATTCCAGAAGCACAAACACTGCAGAACTCCAATGAAAGTTGAGGACTATCCCTCAGGAGATTGATATCACTTACAATATACTGTAACTTTCGTCACACCCATAATAATACCTTTCTTTAGTTATTTTGAGAGATGTGCTTTCCTTCCCCCAGTTTGCTAAAAATGAGGTTCATTTTAATTCATTAAAAAAATACTGGTTCCTTGAACTTTTATTATGAGAAGGAGGGCAACTAAAACAATAGGGAGTTCTATTTTTAATAAGTGATTTGGAATTACCTGTTTTGAGGTCCTTAGAAAACAAGAAAAGTTCAGCAGTGTTCATTACCGAAGTGTGGAGGTTCCACATTGGTACCCATCCCTCAATCATGGGACCTCTTTGAAGAGGCATGGTAGTTATTTTCAGTTGCTAAAGTGAAACACAGGAAGAAAAATTGCCTAACCAAGTAGAATGCATACTGCTTTGAGCTTCAGTAATCAGAATCAACACCTCAAATTATACTCAGAAGTCAAATAGGTAGTCAGTGACGAGGAGAGCACAGATGTTACCCACTTTGTTTGTCTAATTCCCTTAAGCAGATGGGCCATAAAACGTCTGCACAGGCAGTAGGGAGGCATCAAAGCCTCTACACAGTCACAACATAAACCAAAAGTAACAGCATATCAGAGACTCCAAATCAATGGATTTGGTGTTGCCATTGATAAGGGAAGAACAGCTTGAACAGAAGGCAATGCTAGTAATCATAGTCTTTGAAGATTCATGACACCTTTATTCCAAGGAAAACCATGTGCTAAGTATATCATCATTGTAGTTGAGAAATAATTTATCATGCTAATATGGGTTAGGTAAGTGTGTTCTTATTATCCCATTTTTCACAGCCCCTGATAGTTACTTTGAGTGCCTATCCATTTAGCCTTATTTTATGGGGAGATAGTGAAAGGATAAGTGATATAACTAAGCCCTCATATCTCCTACTGCTAGTCTAGGGATGGCTGAAATTGAGTGAAATCTTCTTTTGAAGAGATTGCCATTAGTTTTGATTAACCCTGAAGCGATTTTCAGATTTTTACATATTGTTTCGATTCTTCCTGGGCTGACAAGTCTTGACTACATTCTAATCCCACTCTAACTGGCTCAGTTCACCGAGAGTTGTGTGACATGGAGAGAAGGGACTGGGTAAAGTTCTAGAGGAGGAGTAGGGAGACCAGTAACTACCAGGCACCTGTTTCGGGTTACAGATTGTCTCTAGGTCTTGGTAAAAACTTCTCCATATTGTGTTAGTCTCTGGTGAGAGTGTGAGTACTTGCCCTGGTGGTAAGCCCAGCCGTGAGACATTTGGCTGTGTAAGCAGTCATCTGAGAAGACTGTAGCTGTAATTTATTAATATGGGTGTACTTCAGTGTGAGGTGATGGAGTCTAATAGTCCTGAGCTGAAATCCAGTTTCATCACTAACCTGCTGGGTGAACCTGTGCAAGTCATGGAACCCTTAAAGCCTCAGTTTCTTATAGGGGAATGTATCCTATAATATCATGTATACAAAGTACCTAGCAAAGAGATTGGCACAGAAGGAGCACTTGATACTTTTATTGTTATCATAGTCATCATATTTATTAATGTGAATTATCAAAATTACAATTCCTATTTTGATATTATCTTGAGAAACAGGAAAAAAAACTATAGAAGAATTTATTGATCTTAAGTTTTTTTTATAACTGATTTTTTAAAATATTTTTTAATGTCTTAATACATTCATATCATCTACTGGCTCACCAGATTTGAATTTGAATGACCATATGACCTCTAGAGATTATTGCCATTTTCAAAGCACAAAAACTTATTGCCAGCAAAAATCAACAAAAGATTGTGGTACAGGTTTCAAAGTTGTTATGTGTTAGTTGCTCAGTTGTGTCTCTTTGCAACCCCACGGACTGTAGCCCACCAGGCTCCTCTGTCCATGGAATTCTCTAGGCAAGAATACTGGAGTGGGTTACCATTCACTTCTCCAGAGGATCTTCCTGACCCAGGGATCGGAACCCAGGTCTCCTGCTTTGCAGGCAGATTTTTTATTGTCTGAGCCACCAGGGAAGCCCACAGGCTTCAAAAGACCATTCTAAGAGTAATGATGACAGTTCTATTACAATAAGCATTCAGGCTCCTAAAGTATTTGTTTAAAGGGCGCAAAAATATTTGACTGTGTTTCTTAAAAAAATAAATCAATTATTTAGATACAACCTTATATTTAAGTCTTTTTTTTTTATTGTGATGTTGGAATAATAAATTATCAAAGACTGAATGATGTCTTCTGATAACTTTTATCTCAGCTTCCTTTTACTGATAAACCTGAATGTCCATTTATCACATAATTCTAATTTAAAGACTTAAATATCTATCTATCTCTCTACCTGACTCTGTTATAGAGCCAAAAACATACTTTAAGGCACAAAGCTTAGTTTGAGACTATAATTCTTAGTTATTAAGTTGCTTCCTTTTCTTGTTTATTATTGTAGGTAAAACTAAGAATTTTTTGTGTTTACTTACAAGATTGTTATATTAATAAGGAAAAAGTAGCTAATTTGTAATTAACCATGTGCACTATGATAAATATGTTTCTTGTAAGATTTCTTACTGGGGTAAGAGAAGTAGTTTAAAGATCTTCGCGGTTCTGCTGTGTATAAAGTTTAATCATGCTTTATGTTAATGTTTTTCCTAGGTGCATTATTGCAATGGGCCTTGACAAAAAAACAACTTCTCCAAAACCCAGGAAAGAAAAGAACACTGAGAAAAGAGAGGGACAGAAGAAGGGTGAGGGGAAACTGAGGAAGGATAGAGAGTACCCGATACCAAGAAGGAGAGATACGGAGGGGAGCAAAGCCTCAGCTTCAGTCATTTTTTCAGCTCAAGAACTACACACAGGGCTCAGCGAAGTGAGAACTGCTGTCGAAGAAATGGAATGTAAAGCAAAACCAGGGCAAGGTGTCTGGGAAGATGACCAAGAAAACATATTTAAATACGGTAATGCCTGGCACTGTTTTCCTTTGTTGTTAATGTTGTTTTGTTGAAGTCTTTAGAATGTAATTATGAAAATTTGCAAAAATATCCATTAAATGTTGTCACTCAGTTTTTATCCTCAGGCAACTCTGTTGCAAGGAGGACTCTCCCTGATCACCTTCCTCCACTGTTTTGCAAAGAGTTCTATGTGAGTTGGGCTTCCCTTGTTGAGTTGGGCTCAGCTGGTAAAGAATTCGCCTGCAATGTGGGAGACCTGGGTTCTATCCCTGGGTTAGGAAGATCCCCTGGAGAAGGGAAAAGCTACCCACTCTAGTATTCTGGCCTGTACAGTCCGTGGGGTTGCAAAGAGTGTGAGTTGTCTTAGAGGAGGGCTGCCTAACTCCAGGAGGTTGGAGGTGCTTGTAGGGGAGGCACGGAAGAGTTTGTATCTGTGTGGGCAGAGGCTCCTTTCACTTCTTCAGGGAGAGACCAAAATTTTGCCTATTTTTTTCAGTATCTGTTGTATTTGAACTGTGGTGTTGGAGAAGACTCTTGAGAGTCCCTTGGACTGCAAGGAAATCCAACCAGTCGATCCTAAAGGAAATCAGTCCTGAATATTCATTGGAAGGACTGATGCTGAAGCTGAAACTCCAATACTTTGGCCACCTGATGTGAAGAACTGACTCATTTGAAAAGACCCTGATGCTGGGAAAGATTGAAGGCAGGAGGAGAAGGGGACGACAGAGGATGAGATGGTTGGATGGCATCACCGACTCAATGGACATGAGTTTGAGTAAATTTCAGGAGTTGCCAATGGACAGGGAAGCCTGGCATGCTGCAGTCCATGGGGTCACAAAGAGTCGGACACGACTGAGCGACTGAACTGAACTGAACTGATGTATTTGCTCTGATGAAATTGATGCTTCGGCATCAGGAAGGCACAGCCTATATGATTATACAATGAAAGAATATTCCATAACTGAAAACATTTGAAAATATAGGCCTGGGTTCCTGGAGCCTGTCTGCATTTCTTGTTTTTCTATTTTTTTCTTCCCTTGCCTTCCCTCTTCTCCCCTCCCCTTCCCTCCTCTCCTCCTTCCTCTTCATCTTCTTCCTCCTCATCCTCCTCCTCTGACTCTTTCTCCTCCTTTCTTTCCCCTATAAACATATACACACACACACACACACACACATATATATGTATGTGTGTGTGTGTAAATATATATATATATATGTATATCTCCTTACCTTATATATATATATATATATATATATATATATATATATATATAAGTGTGTGTGTGTGTATATATGTGTGTGTGTGTATATATATATATATATATATATATGTATATCTCCTTACCTTATATATATATATATGTGTGTGTGTGTGTATATATGTGTGTGTATATATGTGTGTGTATATATATGTGTGTGTATATGTGTGTGTGTGTGTGTGTGTCTGTGTATATATATATATATATATATACACATCCTCATCTTTTGATGTTGTTGCTGTTGTTCAGTCACTAAGTCATGTCCAACTCTTTGCAACCCCATTAACTGCAGCATGCCAAGCTTTCTTGTCCTTCACTATCTCCCAGAATTTGCTCAAACTCATGCCCATTGAGTCAGTGATGCCATCAAACCATCTCATTTTCTGTCTCCTTGTCTCCTCTTGTCCTCCATCTTTCCCAGCATCAGGGTCTTTTCCAGCAGGTGGCCAAAGTATTGGTGCTTCAACTTCAGCATCAGTCCTTCCAATAAATATTCATGGTTGACTTACTTTAGGATTGACTGGTTTGACCTCCTTGGCGTCCAAGGGACTCTCAAGAGTCTTCTCCAGCACCACAGTTCAAAAGCATCAATTCTAAGACATTTCAGCCTCCTTTATGGTCTAACTCTCATATCTGTACACGACTACGAGAAAAACCAAAGCTTTGACTATATGGATCTTTGCTGCAAAGTGATGTCTCTGCTTTTTAATACACTGTCTGGGTTTGTCATAGCGTTTCTTTGATGTAGTAGATATTATTACTCTCTCCATTTTAAGAAAACAAGACTCAGACATACAGAGAGAAAGTAGCAGAGCTAAGATTCATACTGTAGGAAAGAAAAATGACTTTCCCTCTACCCATCTTAGGTTCATTGGCTGTGTCCATGTAAATAAAACCAACAGGAGATTAAAAAGGGAAAACAGAAGTTTGTTAGCAGTGCATCGTGCATATGGATGGGAGCACTCAAATCTGAGTAACTCAAAGTGGTGGTTAGAACTTGGGCTTATATGGCATCTAATAGAAGAATAATACATTTTTTCAAGAAGTGACAAGGCAAAGGAAAAGGACTTTGAGCTTCCAGGGACAGTGAATTGTGGGAAGGCAAATATTATGTGGAAACTAACGTTATCTAAGGGCTAGTTTCAGTGAAGTTTGTGTTGATTTCTCTGGTGCCATCTCTGGCTGTTAAGGATCAGAGTTGCCTCCTAGGATTAACTTCTGTCCTTCCTGAGAGAGAGGAAAGGGGAGACACCTTCAGAAATTTATGTCCTGGGGCTTTCCTGGTGGTCCAGTGGTTAAGAAGCCACTTTCCAGTGTAGGGTACATGGTTTGATCCCTCGTCCAGGAAGATCCCAAATGCTACCAGGAGCAGCTAAGCCTGTGCACCACAACTGCTGAAGCCATGTACGCTAGAGCCCTTGCTCTACAATAAGAGATGCTACCACAGTGAGAAGTCTGTACACACAAGTAGAGAATAGCCCCTGCTCTTGGCAACCAGGGAAAGCCCTTGCACAGCAAGGAAGACCCAGCACAGTTAAAAAAAATATAAATTAATTAAGAGTAAAATTTATGCCTTGCTTTTATGGAAATAGGATGAGGGCTGAGAGCTCTTCTATTTACAACTTCTCAGCTGCCTTATGCCCAAGTGGCATAGTGTGCGGTGGCATACTCCGCTACCTTTAACACCCAGTAAGTCGACTCCAATGAATATTCAGGGTTGATTTCCTTTAGGATGGACTGGTTGGATCTCCTTGCAGTCCAAGGGACTCTCAAGAGTCTTATCCAGCACCACAGTTCGAAAACATCAATTCTTTAGAGCTCAGCCTTCTTTATGGTCCAACTCTCACATCCGTACATGACTACTGGCAAAACAATAGCTTTGACTATATGGACCTTTGTCGGCAAGGTGATGTCTCTGCTTTTTTAATACACTGTCTATGTCTGTCATAGCTTTTCTTCCAAGGAGCAAGTGTCTTTTAATTTCATAGTGCAGTCACTGTCTGCACTGATTTTGGAGCCTTAGAAAATAAAGTCTGTCACTGTTTCCGTTTTTTCCCCATCTATTTCAGGACATATAGGTATGTTTGTTTGGGCCATGTTCAATTTCTGTTCTTGTTTTCTTAAACCAAAATGGTACTATGAGTAGCATACTTTATGCCTTTAATACAGCTTTTCTCAAGATCTTTCTAATGGATTTTAAATGCCGATTTCCTTTTAAAAGAAAGAATAAAAAGCTGATAAAGTCTTCAGCTCTCTGTAAAACAGCCACTGATGGTCAGGGCAGCAAGAAGCCTGTGTGGAGGTCAGCCAGGCAGAGTTGTGGCTGGATTGATGTTGACCTTGCACTGACTTGCTTCCTCATTAGTGGGGATGGTAAACAACAACCTAATTACATTCTCTGGGAGAATGAAGATGAAATGGGGAAACAGAAGAAATTATGAAAAGGGATCCAGAAAGCATGCCACTAGTTCATTCATACTGAAAACATGAGTAGATAGATGAAGGAGTTGTTTTGAGCTCTGATGCTAATGCAGAGCTCCTGGTTAATAGAAGACTAGTATTTAACTGTGATGATAGAACAAAGCTGGGGCAGCCTTGAATTTCCTATTTGAGAGAAAGCACTGAAGCTCCTGCCAAACAGGATGCAGGGATTTTTCCTCTGCTTCAATAATATAACTACAGTTGCGTCCTAATTGTGGACACTGTACTTTTCTCATTTTAATCAGGTGCCACCATTAAAGTGTATTGCTGTCAATATAGCACATATTGTGTGTGATTTCTCCTGTTCTACTACCAACTCCTTCCACTCTCCAGTCAATCACAATTACTACTAATCTCTAATATTTATTTGGGCTTCCCTGAGGGCTCAGTGGTAAAGAACCCACCTGACAGTGCAGGAGACCAGGGTTTGATCCCTGGGTGGGCAGGATCCCCTGGAGAAGGAGATGACAACTCACCCCAATATTCTTGCCTGGGAAATCCCATGGAGAGAGGAGCCTGGCAGGCTCCAGTCCATGGGATCACAAAGGAATCGGACACAACTTAGCAACTAAAACAACAAAACAATATTTGTTAGGTATCTACTTTCCTTGGCACTATACTAAGCACATTTTAAGCATTGTTGCTTTTAATATTCCCCAGTTTTGTGAGGCAGGTACCACTCATACCATAAATGAAGAAACTCAAACTTCAAGATGTTCAGCAAATTGACTGAGGTCACACAGCTGTGTTTAACTGGTACTTGGACACATGACAGTGTGACTCCAAAACCCTCGTATTTCACCAGTCTGTAATAGTTGATGAAATTGAAGCAACTTATTCATGTACTATCTGTCCCTGCTTATCCTATGGCCAGCAGCAAATATCTGTTTCTGATGTGTTTCTCCGTGTGTGTGTGTTCTGTGGCTAACTTCAGCTACTCCCTAGGAAGTCTTCCACAATCTCCGAATGACTTTCCTCTCTTATTTGACTCTATTCCACTTATTTGACATTATTTCACATTATTAATCAAGAGTCCTATATAAAAGTCTACAGCAATCAAGCCCAGTAGTGTTAAAACTAAACTTACTGAGGGTCATGTATAAAAACTATTCACATATGAGTACAGTATTTCTTGTGTATCTATGTCTTATTTCCTCTACAAAAATTGGAGATCCGTTGATAGGCAGGGGCTGTGTTACTGTAATGTCTTTTATCTTGCGATTTTATCCTCTTCCACATGGGAAGTTCTCAATAAAGAGAACCTTACTGGACCAAGTGAGGAGCTATCCTCTTACTTGGCCTGAAATATTTGAATCAAGGTATTTGCCATAACCTGGAAGGAAGGTTGTGGCCAACCTAGATAGCATATTTAAAAGCAGAGACATTACTTTGCCAACAAAAGTCCGTCTAGTCAAGGCTATGGTTTTTCTAGTGGTCATGTATGGATGTGAGAGTTGGACAGTGAAGAAGGCTGAGCGCTGAAGAATTGATGCTTTTGAACTGTGGTGTTGGAGAAGACTCTTGAGAGTCCCTTGGACTGCAAGGAGATCCAATCAATCCATCCTAAAAGAGATCAATCCTGGGTGTTCATTGGAAGGTCTGATGTTGAAGTTGAAACTCCAATACTTTGGCCACCTCGTGCGAAGGGTTGACTCATTGGAAAAGACCCTAATGCTGGGTAGGATTGGGGGGGCGGGAGGAGAAGGGGACGACAGAGGATGAGACGGTTGGATGGCATCACCGACTCGATGGACATGGGTTTGGGTAGACTCTGGGAGTTGGTGATGGACAGGGAGGCCTGGCGTGCTGCAGTTCATGGGGTCGCAAAGAGTCGGACACGACTGAGCGACTGAACTGAACTGAACTGATTTGTTTTTATTAGTACTTTCTGTTTGTATTATGCAATATAAACTAAATTTTTCATCTTCCTTCTTATATTATAATTTTGTCCTACTGATAATTAGCATTTCTCTTTCTACGTATTAACTCTCTTTCATGAAAATATTCTCACGAGTTCTCTTTGTTTGCTTTTTTGTTACAGTTTTTGATTTCACTTTTCTTCTAACATGACCCTCGTACCTTCTCTGCATTGAAAGAGCTTTCTACATATGCACAGGGCATGCGTTTCTGAATTAAGTTTCTCTCATTGTGGCCGAGTGGACCACTCTCAAGTAATTACCCAAGAGGCCCCCACCACTGGAGAAGAAACCAGACTATCTAATAACGAAAACACAGAAAAAGGGAAAACTTTATTTTCCCTGTAATCTTTATTTTAAAGATAATTGTTTATTTGCTTAATTGGTTCTGCATGAAATCCTTTTGCTCTCTATCCTTGGCATGTTGTCACTTCAAGATTTTTAGTTTTTGATGGAAGAAAAAGGGGAATAATTAAATATGAAAGGTGAAAAATTATAACCACAAGGGACAGATGGCGTTTATCTGATGTGACAGATTCCTTTTCCTGCTGCAGATGTGTTACACTTCTGTAGGGAATGAAGCAAATTCATGATTGTGACAGGAATATTCTATTTTATAAGAATTTTTATCCTTGGAATGCAATTATTTTATTGATTGTAGTAATGAATAATGCATATGATTTCAGTTCTAGCCCAGGTATAGAATCCTTCATAATGCCTTTTTGATGTCCATTTGCTGCTCTCAAAGAATTTACTATTCACAGTGTTACTTCTCAGGGCCTTTGGGCTTGATTAATTGAATTTTTCTACTTCACTATTCATTAACTTGATATCCAAATATTTTGAACATTCTTCCTATAAAATATGACCTCACTGGGTCTCCAAATTAACTTTCATTATTATAATCCTGTTCTCTTCATTTTTAATTTATTTCTAATTTATTGTTTTCTATCAAGTTCTTCTCTTGTCCATTTTGGTTATTGTAGATGACGATGTCCATTTGTAAATGAGCTTTTATTAGGTTTCAGGCTTGTCATTTGGAGCTTCATTTCTTTAGTGCTCTTGTATATGTAACTGATTGCTCTCTTTGATCATTTGCTATTAGTTTTCCATGTTCACTAATTGTGTGAAAAAGAAGTAAAGAAAGGCCCAGAGAGCAGAGGATAATGGAGTCAAAGTCCTCATTAAAGTGAAATGGGCTCAGTATTAAGGATTCTATTTTCATTCTCATAGTGATTTTCTTTTCTCAGAATATGAAGAAGATTTTGAAGCAGACGAGGAGAAACAAGATGAAAAAGCTAATGAAGAAGGACAGGCTGAGGATCAAATGAATGAAATGTCAAAGTCACCCTCAGATGATGAAAAAGATCATTTAGACCCTGAAAGGGAAAGTGAAACCTCTTTGTGGAAGGCAGCAGATGCTGATGACAGTGTGAAAGATGACGGTGATGGGTGCTCGGAGAGTGAACTGGAAGATGATAAACAAGGCAAGTTGTTTAGCTTATCATGTGACATAGGCTGTTTAGCAAGTGTACTCGCTACTTACCCTTATATTTAATGAGATAATCCTCTTTTAAGACTGTTTAGAATGTGGTACCCTTACCAGAAGATGCTGGTCAACCCATCTTCCATAGATACCCATTATGGAATCCTTTCTCTTTAATTTGCTGGGATTTTTCAGCAAGGTGTCAGGTAAAACTTGTAGTGACACATTTCCTGTTTACTTAGAAAGTTACCTCATTAAAAAAAAATTTCAATATTCTCTTTTATACACACATATATAGACCATTTCTTTTGGCTTTGGAAAATGAAAAGTGATTCCTATTCAATTAAAGGAAAGTTGAAAATTTCTCCCTTATTTATGCTCATTTTTTTTTTTAATTTACTTTGAACACAAGATACTGGTATATCAGTTTATGGAAAGATTGATAAAATTTCCCCTTTACAATATTCAAGCCTAAAATGACTCTGAATTTCATAGGAAAAATACATAATATTTCAGGTAGATAAAAAACCCTCATCATCTGTGGCATATCTTGAATTTTTAAGACCTTTTAAAACATGTCAAGTTACCAAGATAATATCCAAAGAAGGAACCCATTTCTGGTTTTATCCCTTGAAAATGTTTGGCCAAGGGTATGTGGGTCTTAGTAAATAAATGAAATATCTTCCCTGGTACATTCTGGACATTTTATCGGTGATAATAATAGCCTCTTATATTTAAGTGTGTGTATGTCTATGCAGTTTGCTTTAGACTAGAGCAGTGAAGTCACATTATTATGAGTTTTTGAATTGCTGTTCATTTTCTCCATCTTTCACCTCTCAAATTTTTTCCTGTATAAAAATATCAAAAGTTTGAATTCAAGAAATATATTTGAATTATACAAAATTAGAGTAAATTAAGTAATAAAGTAATCACAAGAGCAAATAGTTTGTCACTTTGTCCTCTTCAAGAAAGAATTTAAGAAAACCTATCCTAGAATGTCATGCAGACATACACAGGGCAATAAAATATAGAACAGAAATTATTTAGAGTAGGAGAGAAGATAATTTTGCTAGGAGCTGCACAGGGGATTGTGACTAACCTTGAGTTAAAACTTTAACCCTAAACTTTCCGATAGTCAAAGCAAAGAGTGGAGCAATGTGAAAAGCACAATGTGAAAAACTAGAATGACTTTAACTTTCAGTGCGTTTGAAAAGATTTGCTGCCATTTAAATTACAGTTGAAAGAGCTACTGTATATTAATAGTCAGACATTGAAAATTTTTTTGTAAAGTCTTAAATTAGGCCTTTTAAATTTCTCAGTACTTAACATTTTACATTTCTGGGCATGCCTAATATATGTTTCTTTTCTCATCTTGAATGTAAATGTTGAGTTTAAGTTTATATTCCTATATGATATAGAAAAAGTTAAAAGAATTCTATGGAAAAGTGATGTCACCTGAATCCTATTTTAAAGAAACTATATTTGAACCTGGAAAAAGATTGAAAATGTGTTTGTGTATAAATATAATCTAGTCAAAACAAAGAGGAACTCAATTTTTTATCTCTTCAATGATGGTGGGGAATTGTCATCTATTGATTTTATTAAGAGTTAGTACGTTATTTCAACATATGGTCATCTGAGGATTATTTTTGTGCTGCTTAATCGGCTTCCTTCCTGGGATCAAATGAATTTCTTCCAAGATAGAATAATTTTTTTATGTTCAAGCAGACAAAGATATATGCAATACTTGACTTTTACTTGGAGGGAAAGCTATAATCATTTAGACCTGTAATTATTGAATAGCTGACAATGATGGGTAAGCTTTAACATTGAATACTGCTTGCATCTAAATAACTGGAATCCTATGTTTAGGAAAGTATCCTATAGGTATTGTTTATAAGACTCTATTTTGTGCTGAGCTCTGTATTAAATATTTTACGTGAATTATCTGATTTACTTCAAACAACTTTTAAAAAAGCAGGTACTTTTTGCCTCCATTTTACACGTAAAGAAACTTGGAAATAAGGAGATTAAGTAATTCACACAGCTGGAAAGTGGTGGAACCAAGACACAAGATTCAGAGCCTGGATTTTGGAGAAAAACAATGTAACATTTCTCCAAATCAGTCAACATCTGCTTATCTAAAATTAATGCAAATCCCTCTAATAAAACGATTTCGTTTCCTTAAGAATGTATATTTTAGAGGCATTTATCTTGAGCTCTTCATCTTAGTCTATTTTTTAGCCTCTGTTTTGGGGTTTTGTTTTGCTTCTAAACAGAGGAAAATAAAATGGAAAAGTTTTAATTTTACCTAAATTTACCTTTCTCTTCCATTGATCCACTCCCTGGCCTGTTGCTCATTTCCAGTTCATCGCCCTCCTCTTCCATGAGACTCTTCTACTTCCACAGCCTTCACTGAACTCTTTATTTTATGAAACTCTATCATGCCATAATTCATTTTCCACTTACAGTTTCATGTGTGTTAAATTTTGCCCCTCAAATTAATCACCCAAGTTAATAACACACAGATTAATTATACTACAAAAGCTAAGACTGTGTTGTTTTTGTTATTTCTCACAGAGACAGTTTCCTAAAGGATATTTTGTGAATATTAAGAATTACTTGATTAACACTAAGAGTCCTAAAATACTTTTGTCAGTGCCATGCTATCTAGCTACATTTACACTATGTGATTATTATTGGAATTTTATTCAAAACATTGTATAGAGTTAGCTGCATAACATAGGTATAGAATACATAATATTTTAAATAGTTATGTAATGAAAACTATCAGAACATATAGAATCTAGTCCACAATGTTTGGACATTTAAAAGCCCAAAATTAAACTGGTTAACTATTTTTCTTTCAGTAATGACATTTTTGAACAATCCTTTTTAAGAGCTCCTTTGCATTCTTGATATTTACATTTAAACTTTGCCATTATTCTAAAGTAAAAATCTCATTGCTTATTACCATTTCTTTCTTCCACCTCCAGGCTCTTTTATTTTCCATCCCATTATTTTGATAACCTGACCCTGTGTTATTCAAAAACATACTTTTTAGCATGCAGAGTATCAGAGTTAGAGATTTCATCCGGCAAACAAGAAATGTGTATTAAAAATGATAATGACATAATAGATTCCTTGGTACACCCTATTGAAAAGCCAGACAGCATTTCATCTTCAAAAGTCTAAAAGGCATATTGTGACCACTGCTTCCTAGACACTGGTGCATCCTTTTTATTGACATGATTAAGAATCTTGCTGTTAGTGTTTGGATGTGTTTCATTTGAACCTGCCTGCACCTGTTCCCAGAGGGCAAACAATTGCCCAGGCTGTCACTCCTGTGACAAGTCGGCCCCATTTAAACTGCCAGCGAACAATTGCATCGGCCTGCCTTGATGAACACCCTGTGCTGAGCAGCTCGCAAGTGATGGAGTGCTAGGGACTGAGCGCCCACTAAGAGAAGACCCTACTTTAGGAATGATGTGTGAGACTTCCTTTCATTTAAAAAGAATGACAGCTTCCTTTTCTCTGCGTTTGTGTTGACAACCCTGGGAGCTAATTCACCACTTGAAAATATATTGTCGTAGATAAATGTTATAAGGTTGAGGGGGAAAGTGTCATGTTGCTGAGAATAGACTTTTGCGGACAGTTTGGATGATAGTACCTATGAGTAAGAGGTAAAGACTAAGTAGCTCCTTATGAGAAAGAGAACAGAGGGGAAGCGGAGGGAGAGAAAGAGAGAGAGAGAGGTGGAATCTGTTCCCATAATACAAAGAAAGGAACAAGAATTAAAGCAATTTTTTCTAGTAAGAAAGATAATATTTTACTTGTGCTATTTTTCACTCTATTGAAGCAGTCAGCCTTAAATACTTTAAAAATCTCAGTGTCACAAAAATATTCTCTACTTGACGTACTTCAGATATCTCACTCTTCCTTTCTGGGTCTGACTAGGGGCTTGAAGAGATGCATATGAGGGAATGATGCTCCTTCTAGGTTGAAATTGTATATGCTCTGAAACCACACTCTGTGGATTTCAGTAATCCTTAGACCGGAGAGGGTCAGGGGACGATTGTACGCAGCTTTTGGTCAGAATCTATACCTGCAATTTTTTGCATGGTTAGTCACATTTTAATTTTTCTTAACTGTAAGAATTCCTCATTTTATCTTCACTTTTGGATCACTGAAGTAGGAAGTCATGGCTTTCAGATGGATACTTAAATGCAGCATCATCTTTTAGTTCACATAAATTACTTTTCTATGAGGTGTTTCTCTACAGTTTTGAATCTGCCTTGTACGTGGCAATGGCATTATTGAGACACTCAATAAAATCTTGTGAAATGCATGGCTGGTGGACTAGATTAATGGATAAATTGAAAAAGACTTAAGCAGCACAATGTGATACATGATTTGATTATATTCTCAGTATTTTAAGTATTCATATTAATGTTTAGAAAACCCAATTAATGATAAATATGGAGGAACTTTTAAGCTTGCTTCTTCTCCTCCTGCTACATCTGAATTTACTTTAGATATTTATCCTTACAAAGTAATGTATATATTTATCTTACTGATGAATTGATAATGAACTCATTTCATTATCAAGGGAGGACATATGTTCTCCCTTACACCAAATACAAACATGTCATTGAAAATGTGACAGTGTTAGTTGCTCAGTTGTGTCCAACTCTTTGCAACCCCATGGACTATAGCCCACCAGGCTCCTCTGTCCATGGAATTCTCTAGGCGAGAATACTGGAGGGGGTAGCCATTCCCTTCTCCAGGGGATCTTCCGGACCCAGGGATTGAACACGGGTGGAAACATCCCATCACAAAAGTAGTATTTTACAAAAATTGTTCCTTTATAGCTAATGGACAGTAGATATTATTTAACTTCCGTAGTTTTTACCTTCTAGATCAAAAAAAAGATGATGAGTATTCCTTCGGATTAAATGAGTTGCTTGTAAAGTGTTTACCTCATTGCTTGGTGTAGAGTAGGTGCACAATCATGATCAGGTGTCTTATTTTCCTCATTAAATGGTAACTGTGACTATTATTCCTATATAATGTACAGGGTGAAATCACAAGAAAGAAATTTATTAGAATATACTTATCATGCCTTAGGAAGCATCACTACAAACAAAGCTAGTGGAGGTGATGGAATTCCAGTTGAGCTATTTCAAATCCTGAAAGATGATGCTGTGAAAGTGCTGCACTCAATATGTCAGCAAATTTGGAAAACTCAGGAGTGGCCACAGGACTGGAAAAGGTCGGTTTTCATTCCAATCCCAAAGAAAGGCAATGCCAAAAAATGCTCAAAGTGTACTGCCCAATTGCACTCATCTCACACGCTAGTAAAGTAATGCTCAAAATTCTCCAAGCCAGGCTTCAGCAATACTTGAACTGTGAACTTCTAGATGTTCAAGTTGGTTTTAGAAAAGGCAGAGGAACCAGAGATCAAATTGCCAACATTCGCTGGATCATCAAAAAAGCAAGAGAGTTCCAGAAAATATCTATTTCTGCTTTATTGACTATGCCAAAGCCTTTGGCTGTGTGGATCACAATAAACTGTGGGAAATTCTGAAAGAGATGGGAATACCAGACCACCTGACCTGCCTCTTGAGAAACCTGTATGCAGGTCAGGAAGCAACAGTTAGAACTGGACATGGAACAGACTGGTTCCAAATAGGAAAAGGAGTACGTCAAGGCTGTATATTGTCACCCTGCTTATTTAAATTCTATGCAGAGTACTTCATGAGAAATGCTGGGCTGGATGAAGCACATGCTGGAATCAAGATTGCCAGGAGAAATATCAATAACCTCAGATATGCAGATGACACCACCCTTATGGCAGAAAGTGAAGAAGAACTAAAGAGCCTCTTGATGAAAGTGAAAGAGGAGAGTAAAATAGTTGGCTTAAAGCTCAACATTCAGAAAACTAAGATCATGGCATCTGGTCCCATCACTTCATGGCAAATAGATGGGGAACAATAGAAACAGTGAAAGACTTTATTTTTTTGGGCTCCAAAATCACTGCCGATGGTGTTTGCAGCCATGAAATTAAAAGATGCTTACTCCTTGGAAGGAAAGTTATGACCAACATAGACAGCATATTAAAAAGCAAAGACGTTACTTTGCCAACAAAGGTCCATCTAGTCAAGGGTATGGTTTTTCCAGTGGTCATGTATGGATGTGAGAGTTGGACTATAAAGAAAGCCGAGCACTGAAGAATTGATGCTTTTGAACTGTGGTGTTGGAGAAGACTCTTGAGAGTCCCTTGGACTGCAAGGAGATCCAACCAGTCCATCCTAAAGGAGATCAGTTCTGGGTGTTCATTGGAGGAACTGATGTTGAAGCTGAAACTCCAATACTTTGGCAACCTCACGCGAAGAGCTGACTCATTTGAAAAGACCCTGATGCTTGGAAAGATTGAGGGCAGGAGGAGAAGGGGACAAGAGAGGATGAGATGGTTGGATGGCATCACCGACTCAATGGACATGGGTTTGGGTAGACTCCAGCAGTTGGTGATGGACAGGGGGGCCTGGTGTCCTGCGGTTCATGGGGTTGCAAAGAGTTGGACATGACAGAGCAACTGAATTATTATGTGTGATATTAGAGAAGAAGGCTGAAAATCATAAAGAAATTATTATTTGATTTGGTGAGATTAATTTTATCTTATAATATCTGTAATTATTTATTGAGAAAAATAGGCAGAATTTATAGCCAAGAAAACAGAGGCTTAGAGAAGTGGCATAACCAAAGTCGTAGGTAATGAGTAGCTTAGTTATGATTGGAGCACCTAGGGTTGTTTTAAAGAAAAACATAGTGTTTTCTCTCAGTCTCATGTTGTGTGAAATAGTAATGTAAAAGAAGAAATTGTTATCACTGAGTAGTTATGATGACATGAAGAGAAAAGATAGTGAAGGGATTTGGGGTCTGATTGAATGTTCAGAGAGAGAAGTTAGGGATCCTTCTTAGGAGGTAGAACTGTGGCACCAAACATTATGGCTTTGGCAGAGGAATGGGTGCAGGTCAGGTCCCTACCATGGAGACCAAGGGTAAATTCTTAGTATCAGTACCTAAAGGAGTGTTGAAGAGACTAATGGAATTTTGGCAGGAGGCAGGGCATGCTCAGTTGCTCAGTTGTGTCTGACTCTTTGCGACCTGATGGACTGTAATACCCAGGCTCCTCTGTCCATGGAATTTTCCAGGCAAGAATACTGGAGTGGGTTGCCATTTCCTACTCCAGATAGGAGACAGAGCTGTCTCCTAACATGCCTCCAAGACAAATTTTTTCCCTCCTGATGAAAAAAATTACAATTTACATGTCTGCTCTCAAACTTCCTTTATATAAAAATTTTTACATAAAAACTTTATTTCTAAGAGAATAAATAAAATTAGTGTTGAAAATCCCATTCCGTGGCCCTAAAGCATCTTGAGCTTTTTTGTAGGCAAAGCCTTGCCCCAGCATCTGTATGAAGATGAAAGTAAGAAATGAGAATGAAACAAGATTATGCAAGGAGGTTGGAGAGAAATTTGAAAACTGAAATCAGTTTATAAGGGAGGTCAGATAGCCTCGCCATTCATTCTGCTGATCTTTCTTCTCTTAAGGACTGACTCAAAATTGAACCAGAGCTCATTTCAGCCTTTGAAATAAAATAATCAATTAATAGAAGCTGCTAAAGTAAGCGGAGCCCTCATTTTTTAAATTATGCAAACAATACTCAGAGCCAAAAGTGAGCATCTTCATGTCAACATTCAAATGGTAGATATGGATATTTTTGGATGCATAACAAGTATCAGTATGACATTGTGTCCTAGCTAATTGTGCAGTTAATGAAAACCACTGATCAAACCACTAGCAAACAGGAGTTGTTTCTCTTTTTTAAAAAATAACAAATGTGAAACACTGAAGAGAGGGGGAGATCATAGTCCCTGAAGTTTCTCAACTAGTACAAATAAGATAGAGAACGTCTGTCCTTGATCGGTACATTCCCCACCGAGAAACAGCACATCAAGATCTTATACAACAGAGATAAAAAATGAGCCGCTGAAGTATGTGACTCCTTTGAGAAACAGTGGTCATCTGGTGCCTGTCAAGGTAGTTGAGTGATAAGAACAAATGGAATTGTACTTAAGGGGTTCTGTTGCTTAAAGGCTTTTTGGAGTTTGTTTTTTACTGCTGTGTAGCATCTCTGAAATCTTTGCGGAGACTCTGATATGTCTCAGTGACTATACTTAAAATGCTAAACCTTGTCATGGAGAGCCGTTGGGGCTGGAGGAAAGAGGATAAGAGTAAAGACAGATATTTCTTCCCTTAAACTCTGCCTCAGCTTCTACAGCCATCTGGGTAGCTGCCAAGCAGAAAAGAAATAAACAGAAAAAAAGAGTCCAGAGCACACAGAGAAGAGAAAAACAAGAAAGCTAAGCAGCTTGTAAGTGTGGGCTCTTTCATTTGGGAAAAAAAAATGTATTCTGTAAAAAACAATTATAAACATGGATCTATTTGGTTAAAAAAAAATCAAAGGCAAGTTTGTATTTTTCTGGCCCACAGCAGTGTATGCTGTGACATTTAGGCAGCACATCTTCCTTATAAGAGTCAGTGTGTGTGTGTGGCTGTCTTGGAGATACTAAAGTGTTTGCAGGTAGCAAATGCTAAACCATTTTTGGCTGCGGTAAGTTTCTAGACTGAGTATCTGTAGCATCACATCAGCGTACTTCATAAGTCTCCTAGAATCTCTTTTACAGATTCTGTGTGCCCATTTCCAGCTCTGCATCCTCTGTCTTCTTCAGAGGAAAGCCCTGGGCTACTGGATTGGCTTCACCCTCAGGCACAAAGAGCTTGGAAGTGTCAAGGAGTTTATGTCCCCCCAGGGTGGCCTGTAGCCATGTCTAACTGTGAGAGCCATGTCTAAGTGTGAGAGCCCAGAGTCCTCCAGGGAGGAAAAATTCTAATATAATCTAGACTTCAGAGTTTCCCCTGAGTTTGGGCTGAGGCTGCGATGTTGCTTGAAATAGCTCCCTTGATTGACTTCTTCCCTTCCCTTCCCTGCTTCCCTCGCACTGGAAGAACTTCTCCTGGAGCATATTCTTAATACATCACTTGCCTGTGCGTCCTCATCTCAGCATCTGCTTCTGGGGAACCCGAAAAAAGACAATATTTCCTTCTACACACACATGCGCGCGCACACACACACACACAAGCATTATTTCAAAATATTTATTAAGTATCTAGGTATTATGCAAATACAAAGATAACTGATTCTGGGAAAGACTGAGGGCAGGAGGAGAAGGAGGCGACAGAGGATGAAGTGGTTGGATGGCATCACTGACTCAGTGGACATGAATCTGACCAAACTCCAGGAGATGGTGAAGGATAGGGAAGCATGGAATGCTGCAGTCCATGGGGTCACAAAGAGTCGGATACACCTGAGTGACTGAACAACAACAACGAATATTTTTACCATACTCAGCTGCCAGGCTATACTAGTATGGTGGGTGTTGCGATAGATAAAAGTGTAAACTTCATGCACAGGGAATACTGTGGCTACCCAAGATGATAATGAAATAAGTGCTCCTGCTGAACAGGTAAAAGATTATTCCATTTCTTCTATAACAAAACAGTTTTTTCCAATGAGATGGCTTTCAAAAAATAAATACTATTTGTTTTCAAATGTGGCTTTCTATTAAAATCTTTTATAGACTCACAGATTACATGGATTTTTCTTTATCATGATAAGTATGTGGAATATATGGGAAAAGGGAATCAAAATCTACTGAACTATATTTGAAATGTTAATATGATTAATTATGAACATAGTTCCCACAATAATTATTAAATTTCCCCTTATGAAAATACAATGATGATATCATTTTTATTTTTCATAGATGGAAAAACTGCTTCATCAACCTCATCCAGAAGTCACCCATATTCTAGTTCTAGTGAAGATGAATCTGCACTGGGGGACCGGGAGACCCACGCTGAAAACAGTCCAGATGAAAGTGTCAGAAGTCCATCTTCTCAAGAGCTGAATGAAAATGATAAGCCAGGAAAAACCCACCTTCCAACTGAGGATTTTCCAGAAATTGAAGAACAAGAAATAATAAAAACAGATGTGGAGACCAAGCCTCTGCTGATAGAGGAAAATTTGGAGAATGTTCTTGAACAAGAAGCAGAGAAAGGAACTGGAGTGATTGCAGAGAGCTTATTTGAGAAGTCCAGGGAACATGTTTCCAAGGAAGAAAAGGAAAAGAATAAGAGTAAGCTTTGGGAAGAAAGCACTGCTAAGGTGAAGGACAAAAAGGCAGGTCCCCATAGGGTGGATAAAGGTGGTAAGTATGGTGTTTGAGTTGACCTGCCATTCTCCCTGTGCATGGAACCTGATCTTGATCACTGCATTCTGCCAAAGCTTGGGAAATACTGTTGTGAGAATGCCAGAAGGATTCAATTTTTTCCTATTTCTCTCTATGTCACGTAACCATACATGTATTTTCAGCTTGCTGTTTTCCTTCTACTGCATTTTAAAAATTACTTGATTAATTCTTATATAGCTTGTCTCCTATTTTCTGTAATTCCTTCCTATGGCAGTTCTCTCTCAAGAATCAAATAAAATACAATACATGTCTGAAGGTAAGGGTATGTGTGGCTTCTTAGAGGTTATTTAATATTAGCAATGCTATTTGTTCTTTTCTAAATATGCAGTCATCTGTATATGTAGCTAATGCTGATAGATGCTTCCTATGTAATAGTGCTAAGTACTTACATATAGAAACTCGCCTAATCCTCACAATAGTCCAATATCCCCATGAGTTAGGTTGTCTTGTCATTGTCTCTTTTTTTAACAGATGACAAAATTGTGGTTTGGAAAGGTTAAGTAAGATGTCAAGGATCATACAGATAATAAGAAACATTCCTAGGATGTGAATTCAGGGAGAGTGGCTCCAGTTTCTGAACATCTCCTATTGCATCTGTGCAGTAGCAATTTAGAGTTAAATGAAAATTTAAAGATTTCATACAAATCTCAAAACTTCATTTTGAGTTGTCTGAAGCTGAGTAACTTTCTGATCCAGGGATTTCCTGGGTGTATAGGAAGTTCAGTGTGACATAGAAAGTCCTAAGATGTGTCCCAGGATAATCAGGCCCTGATACCACAGCCAGTGGAAGGTCTGATACTTTTTTCAACTCTAGGAGGACAGTTAAAGGACTGAGTTGTGTCCTGTGGATATTTGGCTCTCACCCCATGCCTTATATCTCTCCCATCTCTCCATCTGTCTTCTCTACCAACATGGTGGGCATCCTTCTTGACTCGAAGGTAAAATCTGTTGTCACATTTTAATATTACTAAAATCCATCTATGTTTTAAATCTTGTGAATACTTTTAATGTCTATATTTTTTTTTTAGAAACTTAAAAGCTGTTATTAAACCACTGGGGCCCATATCCAGGAATTGAGGATGTCAAATGGTTATCTTTCCATTCAACCATCATCATTAACCTTCTGCCATGCACCACAGTCAATAAGAAATGTGTAAGAGAAGGTTTCATTTGAAAAGACCCTGATTCTGGGAAAGATTGAAGGCAGGAGGAGAACAGAGAGAACAGGAATGACAGAGGATGAGATGGTTGGATGGCATCATCGACTCAATGGACATGTGTTTGCCGTTCCAGAAAATAAAGTTTCATTGAAAAGAGTCATGCTTATTTATATACATATTCTCAGTTGCAGCTTTTGCTTTACAAGGACAGTAAGTTGGTTAAGTAGGTGCAAAAGAGACTTTATGGCCCACAAAACACTCAGGATTCACTCTCTGGCCCTTTACAGAAAAAGTTTGCCAACCTCTGCCCTAGAATTATACCATTAAGATCCCCTACATTTTCAAAATGATTTTTGTCATATGTGAGTTAGGATTCTTATTAAAATACCTTTGAAGCTCTTTAATAAAATAATTCAAATGTTTGATCTTGGATCTCATCGTTCAATTCTGGTACATGGAATATAATCTAGAGAATTTGTACAATTTAGCAAACTGCTGAACCGAAAGGTAGAATGTTAAAGTTCAGTAGCAACGTTGAGATTATTATTTCATTTATTTCCACATCAGAAAACTAGATTGTTTACTTGGATTTATGAAAATAGACAGCTTTCTGTAAAATAATCTGCACATAATATGGGCTCTAATTAGGTGATAGATAGACTAATAGAAGCATTCGACTAGAATCATGTCACTTGGAAAAGAGTGGGTTTCCCCTCTGGATTTGTGAAATGAAAAGTGTATAGGTTGATTGTTCTTCTCAAGTACTATGGGAAATGTGTGTTCTTGACTTGATCACACCTATAATTTTAAAACATTTTGTTATATTTTCATTCAAATGGGTTCAACACTAGATGGCAAGGTTTATGACTTTCTTATGATCTAATGTATGAAGAACTATGGCTGGAGGTTCGTGACATTGAACAGGAGGCAGTGATCAAGACCATCCCCAAGAAAAAGAAATGCAAAAAGGCAAAATGGTTGTCTGACGAGGCCTTACAAACAGCTGAGAAAAGAAGAGAAGCTAAAGGCAAAGGAGAAAAGGAAAGATATACCCATTTGAATGCAGAGTTCCAAAGGATAGCAAGGAGACATAAGAAAGCCTTCCTCAGCGATCAATGAAAAGAAATAGAGGAAAACAATAGAATGGGAAAGACTAGAGAGCTCTTAAAGAAAATTAAAGATACCAAGGGAACATTTCATGCAAAGATGGGCACAATTAAGGACAGAAATTATATGGACCTAACCAGAAGCAGAAGATATAAAGAAGAGGTGGCAAAAATACACAGAAGAACTATGCAAAAAAAGATCTTCATGACCCAGATAACCATGATGGTGTGATCACTCACCTAGAGCCGGACATCCTGGAGTCTGAAGTCAAGTGGACCTTAGGAAGCATCACTAAAATAAAGCCAGTGGAGGTGATGGAATTCCAGCTGAGCTACGTCAAATTCTAAAAGATGATGCTGTGAAAGTGCTGCACTCAATATGCCAGCAAATTTGGAAAACTCAGCAGTGGCCACAGGACTGGAAAAGGTCTGTTTTCATTTCAAACCCAAAGAAAGGCAATGCCAAAGAATGTTCAAACTACCACACAATTGCACTCATCTCACACACTAGTAAAGTAATGCTCAAAATTCTCCAAGCTGGACTTCAACAGTATGTGAAGTGTGAACGTTCCAGATGTTCAAGCTGGATCTAGAAAAGGCAGAGGAACCAGAGATCAAATTGCCAACATCCGTTGGATCATAGAAAAAGCAAGAGAGTTCCAGAAAAACATCTACTTCTGCTTTATTGACTACCTCATGACTGTGTGGATCACAACAAACTGTGGAAAATTCTGAAAGAGATGGGAATACCAGACCACCTGACCTGCCTCTTGAGAAATCTGTATGCAGGTCAGGAAGCAACAGTTAGAACTGGACACGGAACAACAGACTGGTTCCAAATCAGGAAAGGAGTATGTCAAGGCTGTATATTGTCACCCTGTTTATTTAACTTCTATGCAGAGTATGTCATGAGAAACATGGGGCTGGAGGAAGCACAAGCTGGAATCAAGATTGCTGGGAGAAATATCAATAACCTCAGATTTGCAGACGACACCACCCTTATGGCAGAAAGTGAAGAAGAACTAAAGAGCCTCTTGATGAAAGTGAAAGAAGAGAGTGAAATAGTTGGCTTAAAACTCAACATTCAGAAAACAAAGATCATGGCATCTGGTCCCATCACTTCATGGTAAATAGATGGGGAAACAATGGAAACAGTGTCAGACTTTAGTTTTAGGGGCTCCAAAATCACTGCAGATGGTGACTACAGCCATGAAATTAAAAGACCCTTGCTCCTTGGAAGGAAAGCTATGACCAACCTAGACAGAATATTAAAAAGCAGAGATATTACTTGCCAACAAAGGTCCATCTAGTCAAAGCTATGGTTTTTCCAGTAGTCATGTATGGATGTGAGAGTTGGACTATAAATAAAGCTGAGCACCGAAGAATTGATGCTTTTGAACTGTGGTGTTGGCGAAGACTCTTGAGAGTCCCTTGTACTGCAAGGATATCCAACCAGTCCATCCTAAAGGAAATCAGTCCTGAATATTCACTGGGAGGACCCTGATGCTGAAGCTGAAACTCCAATACTTTGGCCTCCTGATGCAAAGAACTGAGTCATTGGAAAAGACCCCAATGCTAGGAAAGAGTGAAGGTGGGAGGAGAAGGGGACAACAGAGGATGAGATCACCGACTCAATGGACATGAGTTTGAGCAAACTCTGGGAGTTGGTGATGGACAGGGAGGCCTGGTGTGCTGCAGTCCATGGGGTCGCAAAGAGTCGGACACAACTGAGTGACTGAACTGAACTGTATGTATGTACTAGACCTCTTTTGGTATTTAGTTTTCATTAATAGCTTACGAAATAACATTTAGGAGATTGTGAAAACTGGTCTTCAAAATATCTGTGAATTTATCACACACAAAAATCACTTTCAACATTTGGTCAGGCTTTTTATTTCTAAAGTTAGAGTTTACAAAGCTATGTTGCCATATTTCTATAAAATGTTGTATTTTGCTTTTTATTCCTAACCTTATATCGTAAGCATTTTTATGTTATTATGTAATCTTCATGAATATGTCTAATGTCTGTGTATTAATCCATTCTGTGTTTTTTTCATAATTTTACTACTTCCCTAAGTTTTTCCCTATTTAAGTACCCTAATATCTTATTACCTATGATAATTTAAAATTAATAATTATTTTCATAGGCTAGTTTCCAAGAAGTTTTATTTCTGGATCAAAGGTAATAGATATTTTACAGTTTTTGAAAAAAATTTTTTTCTTACAAGAGATTGGTTGAAAAGTTTTTATAATACAGAATGGATGAGAATAAGATGAAAGCTAGGGTCTTCCTTGCCTGGCCTTTTTTCTATTTCCTGAGCAATAACTGTGGATAAGTATTTTTTTGTGTGGATGATTTCAGAAAAGTTTCTCTCTATATAAACATATCTAAATGTATCATATTACATATATACAGATGTCATTTTTATATGCAGATAGAAACATGATACATTTTGTTTTATAACTTGTTTTTCACTTAACACTATATCTTGAATATCTTTTCATATCTGCATATATACCTGTACTTTTATTCTTATTTACTGTACATTTTATGCCATTGTATTGCCTTAGTATCTTATAACTTCGCAACTTTTCTTAAATATTGATTTCTGTGTAAGAACTGGTAGATTTGTTTTATGGTCTATCTTCCACAAAAGAATAAAATTTCTAGGTTAGAGAGACCTAAAGACAGAGAGATTAAAGTACAGTGGAAAATAAGACATTTATAAGCAAAATAGCACAAGGACCTTGTAAAATACTCAGAGTAATGTAAAAGAATTATGGTATCAAAACCTCTAAGGATTAGTACATTAATGACAGTTGGGTGCTGATGTTTTTAAAATAAACTCAAGGAAATGATGTAATAAATTTGTAAATATTTAATAGGTTAAAGGTAATGACAAATATTCTCAAAAGTCTTTATATGAGTAAACATTCCTAAGAAAATTTCAGATAAAATAAACCAGGTCTTGATGCATCGTGTGTTATACTGATGCCAAGCAGAGAGGTTATGGTGGTTCCTTCTCCTTAATTAAATCTTCAGTTAGGTGGCTGAGGGAGAAAGGGATGGAACCAAAGTTATGTGCTTGAAATGAAGGTCATTTAGGTGACTCTGCTGCAAAACATAGCTTATATAAATTAAACCAGAAGGCTAGTGAAGATTGAAATGTGTATGTTTTAATATTTTACTTAGCTCCCTGATTAGAACCTTAGGTTGAAATGAAATGGGGGCTGAGATAATGTGTAAAAGATTCTATCTCATTTTGCATAGCACTGAATTAATCATTTTCCACTAGACTTCGAATAAAAATTGTGATTATGTTAAGAACATAAAAAAGTCACACACAATTAATGATGTTTTGTTGTGTCTAACTTAATATAACTTAATCTGAATTGTTTTCGCTCATAGCAATGGATAAATTTGCAAAGTACTGCATTTAATGCCTTCATACCTCTCATGTTGATAACATAAAGTGATAGCTTCCTTCTAACTATTTTATAATATGTCACACTTAATTAGGTTTTGTGCAGTCCACCAAAAAATCAGGTGAATTTATAGAAAAGATAAGTCGTATGCAGTGAAGTGGGTAAAGTAAAAGATTATAGTTGCTAGCTACAATGAGATAGTGTCCTTGGGAGTTAATTCAGTATTATAGAGCATAGTGTTATTTAAATGTGTTTCTTTTTCTCTGTTATTTTTAGTTTAAGCTGTCTTAATGCATCGTGACACATTGTATTCTCATGGTAGAATAATTCATGTGCCTTAATTTGTGAAGTTAATATAATTTATACATTATAATATAAAGAAAATACTAAGAATAAAGTATTATATAATGTAAAATGTATATAGAAGTAGGCATTTTATACTTTAATATTTGAATGGGCTTCCCTGGTGGATCAGAGGGTAAAGTGTCTGCCTGCAATGCAGGAGACCTGGGTTTGATCCCTGGGTGGGGAAGATCCCCTGGAGAAGGAAATGGCAACCCACTCCAGTATTCTTGCCTGGAAAACCCCATGGATGGAGAAGCCTGGTGGGCTACAGTCCATGGAGTCGCAAAGAGTCGGACACGACTGAGCGACTTCACTTTCACTTTCATAGTGCTTGGCCAAGTAATATAAACCTAAATAGTAGGATTTAAATAAAATGCGATTTTATCATCTTGTAGGCAGGATAGAATGGTCTTGATGAAAGAACAAGAAAATCATGCATTAAGAGTTGCAGTTCTAAATACAATTTCTGAGTGAATTGTGAAAGCATATAGCTGTTTGTTTTCATAGATTCCTTCTGAAATATTTGCTAGGTATCTGTTTTATGCCACACCGTTCTCGGTGTGAACGTAACAAAGTGCTTGCCTATATTGAAGTTTATATTCTGGGAAGAGATATGCCCAATAAGTGAGAAACAAACATGTAATGGGGCATATGGGCTAAGTGCTAGCAGAAAAGAAAATCAAGGTAAGGAGATAGAGTGATGGTTTGAGGAAGGGGTAGTGTTTTTAAGGGCTGGCCTCTCTCAGTGAGGGGACATTTGAGCAGAGAGGGAAATGAGGTTCAGGGGTGAGTCACTCTGTCATTTGAAGAAGAAGCACAAGAAGCAGAGAGCCCAGAAAATGCAGAGTCTAAATTGGGAGCATAGTTTTTAAGTGAAGAATTTGGAAGGTCAGTGTGACAGGAGCAGAATGGACAAGCCGAGAGTGGGAGAAGATGAGGCCAGAGGGAAAAAAAACTTTTATGCCATTAGGAGGATTTTATTCTGCGATAGGAAGTCACTGGAAAAATTAGAGCATACAAATGACATGAGCTGAAAGTTTTGAAAAGATTATTCTTGCCACTGTGTAGAGGATAGACCTTAGCTTTCTGAATCTGTTATCTTTGAACAGGTGTGGTCTTGAGTTGTAATTAATCCTGGATTTTTGTAAGCCATGTTTCAATGACAAAGGTAACATACGAACATCTTCACTGTGTAGGTAGATGATGTTAGTCATGAATTTTGTTACGGTGAGTTGCTGGGAAGATAATTGATTGGCGACACAAAAAATGATTAAAGAACAGTCATAGTTTTCAAAGTGACCAGGAACTTGGAATAAACCTGGATATATATTTACTCTGCTTTTATGGCCTTCTTAGGCTCTTAAAATTCAGATAAACAATTCTTGGCAAAACTTTCTTCTGATACAGAATTGCTAGTTTGTTTAGCTTCAAAAGAAGCAGAGGAAAGGGAATGAATTTAGAAAGCTTGCCTACTAATACTGAAAACCATATCCTTGCCACCACTTTTCAATTACTAAATTATCAAATTTAGAAGGAATTGGTGGAAACTGAGAAACGGTCAGCAATAGTACAGGGGACTTAAGACCCCTTATCATTATAGGTGAAATTATTAATTGATACCTCCTTTTTTGAAGAACATAGGGAAAAATATATCAAAAGTGTCTAAAAGTTATCATGCTCTTTGACCCAATAACTCCAATTCCAGGAATTTATACTGAGGCAATCATCAGGAATAATAAAATAATTATGAGCTATATTTGAAGTAGCTTTATAATCACAAAAAATGGAAACAATTCAACATTTAACACCAGGCAATTGGTTAACCAAATTTTAGTAAAACTTTATTAGAATATTCTGTGCAGTTATTGAAGAAGAGTTCTTATTAAATGATACATGGAAATAGTCACAATATGTTGCTAAATGAATAAAATGGGATACAAAATGTTATCTATAGTAGTAGAGTAAAAAAAAAATACTTAGAAACCTCACAAAATGTTGACTAGTAGTTGTTTCTGAATGGTGAAATTAGGATATTGTTGTTGTATTTAGTTGTAGTGTCTCTGTATTTTTTTTATTATTATTATTTCAAGCTTCAAGTAGTGAATATGTACTCTTTTCATACGTGGGGAAAGTAACATATATTATTTTTAAAATGTTTGTTTTCATAATAGAAAACTAATACTGTAATGTAATAATATTTTTGTATTTTAAAAACATCTCGAAACATCCTATAGCATTTGAGTGGAAAAGATGTTTTCCTGTGAAATTCTCTGTATGAGCCTCTTCCATTTTGCTGCAGATGCTATGGGAACTGACAGTTCTCTTTGCTTTTAATGGTCATCTTTATAGCAAGGTGAAGGAGCAGAGCCTTGAGGGATGAAGGGCTAAATAGATAGAGGAAACAGGATGATGTGTCACACTGCTGACACAGGAGTCTCAGCATGCACAATCCTCCCTTACAGTAGGTGGGAAATGGTCAAGGTTAGACACTGGCTGAGGTCTTGCTTTTAAGTTTCAGTTTCAGAAGAACATCTGAGAAAAAAATGACCAAGTGAGGTGCTTTCTGTTCTCACACCTAATAAATCCTTGATGCTCAGGCCAGTGTACCATTTTTGCTGAATCTGAAGCAGGCAGCACCTAACTGTACAGGCTCTCATCGACTTCCAAAGCCTAACCCTACAGGGGCAAGCTAGCTGATGTGGGCAAGTGGTGATTACAGTCCTGAGAAAGAAGGACTACATGCTTCAGGAAATTTTGAGTGAGTCTGTAATTTACAGATTATGCTAGTGCTGTTTGGCTTCTTAGAATAGTCTTTTGGTTCAATAGCTGCTAATTATTTATTTTAGTTATTATTATTGTAAATCATATTAAATTTTTTATTAAGGTATCATTGACACACATTATATTAATTTCAGGTATACAACATAACAATTCTATAACTGTATAGTAAACAATATTTCTTTATAGCCTGTGGACTACTTGGGGAAAAGCCTAGATGTCCTGTTGGCTCTGATGAAACAGAGCTTCAGTAATTGATACCAAATCAAATTCCTCCCCACCCTCCTTTCCTGCCAACCTTGGGATTTCTGTTGCTTAGTAGGTCAAGCAGATTTATACACAAAGACCTAAAACACTGTTTATTTAGACTCTAGTTAAACAGTACCAGCATTAGTATAGTGGGAAAGATGATATCTAACTTATATATACTATGTTATAAAGTTACTAAAATAAAGATCAACTTGATAAAAAAAATTAAAACCTAATTGTCATGAGTTGATGTCATCTCTAAACTATATTATTATAAAAAAAAACAATACCTTTTTGTATTTGGTGGATTGGATGAGTGAGGAAAACTGATGCTCAAAGACTTTTTACAGAGAATACATTTGACCTATGTGATGCACTTCTTTCCACTTCCACATTTTTTTCTCTTAAGATTAATGTAGTTAAGTCATTCCATTTTTTCCCTGAAAGCCATATGAACCAGATATCTCACTATTTGTTTCCAAACACAGAGGGATGAGTAAGTAACTAACTGCCTCTTAGAAACTCACCTTAAAATGAGCAAGGGATCACATTCTAGTTCTGCTTTTCTTGAAGTACAGTCTTTGGATCAACTGGATCAGACTATCTGAGAGGAAAGAAAGCAAGAAAGTAAGACAGAAGGGAGGCAAAGAAAGAAAGGGAGAGAAAGATAGAGAGGGAGGATATTTTGGAGAAACTATGTTTTCATATAAAAGGGATAATATAAGTCTAGTATTCTTTTATGAGCTTTTGTTAACCAGGAAGTGGCATAATGATAGCCATCAGAGATTTAGAGACACGGGTCACCAGATGATAAGCAAGGGATGTAGACAGGGAAGTGTCAGAAACTAAAGACAAACTTCATGGCTATTACAGGGTTGCCTAGAATTATATCAAGGTGGGAGATAATATTTGCAATAAACATGCTCATTATTTCATCTATTATTATTTATTAGGAGCTTGTGCTTAGTCACTCAGTCGTGTCCAACTCTTTGCAACCCCACAGACTGTAACCCGCCAGGCTCTTCTGTCCGTGGGGACTCTTCAGGGAAGAATACTGGAGTGGGTTGCCATGCCCTTCTCCAGGGGATCTTCCCAACCCAGGGATCAAACCCAGGTCTCCCTCATTGTAGGCAGATTCTTTACCAACTGAGCCTCCAAGGAAGCCCCATTAGGTGCTTCAGTTCAGTTCAGTCGCTCAGTCGTGTCCGACTCTTTGCGACCCCATGAATTGCAGCACGCCAGGCCTCTCTGTCCATCACCAACTCCCAGAGTCTACCCAAACCCATGTCCATCGAGTTGGTGATGCCATCCAACCATCTCATCCTCTGTCTTCCCCTTCTCCTCCTGCCCCCAATCCTACCCAGCATTAGGATCTTTTCCAATGAGTCAACTCTTCGCATGAGGTGGCCAAAGTATTGGAGTTTCAGCTTCAACATCAGTCCTTCCAATGAACACCCAGGATTGATCTCCTTTAGGATGGATTGATTGGATCTCCTTGCAGCCCAAGGGACTCTCAAGAGTTTTCTCCAACACCACAGTTCAAAAGCATCAATTCTGCGGCGCTCAGCTTTCTTCACCATCCAACTCTCACATCCATATATGACCACTGGAAAAACCATAGCCTTGACTAGACGGACCTTTGCTGGTAAAGTAATGTCTCTGCTTTTAAATATGCTATCTAGGTTGGCCATAACCTTCCTTCCAAGGAGTAAGTGTCTTTTAATTTCATGGCTGCAATCACCATCAGCAGTGATTTTGGAGCCCAAAAAAATGATGTCTGACACTGTTTCCACTGTTTCCCCATCTATTTCCCATGAAGTGATAGGACCAGATGCCATGATCTTAGTTTTCTGAACGTTGAGCTTTAAGCCAACTTTTTCACTCTCCTCTTTCACTTTCATCAAGAGGCTCTTTAGTTCTTCGCTTTCTGCCATAAGGGTGGTGTCATCCGCATATCTGAGGTTATTGATATTTCTCCTGGCAATCTTGATTCCAGCTTGTGCTTCCTCCAGCCCAGCGTTTCTCATGATGTACTCTGCATAGAAGTTAAATAAGCAGGGTGACAATATACAGCCTTGACGTACTCCTTTTCCTATTTGGAACCAGTCTGTTGTTCCGTGTCCAGTTCTAACTGTTGCTTCCTGACCTGCATACAGGTTTCTCAAGAGACAGGTCAGATGGTCTGGTATTCCCATCTCTTTCTGAATTTTCCACAGTTTATTGTGATCCACACAGTCAAAGGCTTTGGCATAGTCAATAAAGCAGAAATAGATGTTTTTCTGGAACTCTCTTGCTTTTTTGATGATCCAGTGGATATCGGCAATTTGATCTCTGGTTCCTCTGCCTTTTCTAAAACCAGCTTGAACATCTGGAAGTTCACGGTTCACTCAATGCTGAAGCCTGGCTTGGAGAATTTTGAGCATTACTTTACCAGCATGTGAGATGAGTGCAATTGTGCGGTAGTTTGAACATTCTTTGGCATTGCCTTTCTTTGGGATTGGAATGAAAACTGACCTTTTCCAGTCCTGTGGCCACTGCTGAGTTTTCCAAATTTGCTGGCATATCGAGTGCAGCATTTTCACAGCATCACCTTTGAGGATTTGAAATAGCTCAACTGGAATTCCATCACCTCCACTAGCCTTTGTTCGTAGTGATGCTTTCTAAGGCCCACTTGACTTCACATTCCAGGATTAGGTGCTTAGGCACTTTCTAATAAGTTAAATATAAACATGTTCTACAGGTGTTATTTCATTTAATGCTCCCAATATAATCACTAAGGTATCTTTTTGACAGATGAGTATACTGAGGCTGAGGCTGAGCCTTAGGCCAAAGAGTTTACCCATGGTGACACAGTTAGTATGGAACTTGAACTCTTTAGGTCTTTGCGTTCCTAAAGCTCAGTGCTAATAATCAGTGCAGGTAAACAGAAATGTCTACAGCAGCTTTACTGTCAAATTTATAGGAATTATGCAATAGCTTTTCTGCTCTGTCCACATGGAGTGTTGGGGTCACATCACTGAAATCTACTAATGGATGAAATGCTTATAGTATAGTCAGTTCTGGTAGTTTTAGAGATCTAAAAGAATAATGATGATTGGAATTATAAACGCCATAACACATTTCTAAAAAGGAAAAGGCAACTAAATTCCTTTACAGTCATTTCATTGCATGCGCCTTCGGCAAATCTGTCACTGCTTCTGGCTGTTGCCTTTTTTTTTTTTTTTTAATGCAAGTATCTCTTTGCATGGATTTCTTTACTTCATGATTTCCTATTTTGTTTTCATTTTGAAATCATAGCTTGAACATTGTTTAATCCTGACATTTTAAAAACAGGGTCTTAATGTGAATGCTTTTAAATTAACCCCACTTGCTGCTGTTTCACTTACAATGTTCCCTTGACCTGTTTTTAATACCTTTTGATATTTTATGTGGTCTCCAATTAGTTGAACAGGTAGTAGCTGAAGCTGTGGACTCTAGCCTGCACTGCCACTATGACTCTGAGTCTGGTGTTAGCAGCACAGATGAAGGAAAGAAGCTCTCAAGGAAGCTGGAGACTGACACAGGTGCAGGTAAGGGTACATCATTACCTAGGAAAGATCTTCAGAAAGCCTCTGCAAAAGGCAGCGCCATTTCCATCTTTCATCTTCTTATCCTTGTTTCCGTCTTTATCTTCTTTTTGACCAGTGAATGTGATGGCAGGAGGTGGTTGAGAGGACTTAAGGGGAGCTTTGGAGCTGACATCAGATATGAAAGTTATCATTCTTTTTCTGAATACATTGGTGCCTAGAGTTTGTTTTTTAAAAAAAAGGATTTCAGATAATAAAAAAAAAAAGGACTGCAAATAACAGAAAATATTGGTAGGGATTTTCAGACCAATCTTATTTCTTAGCTTGTCTCCCAGTTAGGTAGATGTGCCTAACTGACCCATTGGAGACTTGAAGAGCCCAGACACATTTCATGATGATTTATTTGAACTCCTTATTTTTTAAAATTAGGCAAGAATTCATTGCCATCAGCAAATGACCTGGCTCTTGATGATGAGTATTCCAGCTGCAGGAGTGCCAATTAGAGTGACTCAACAGACCATGACTCATACATATCTAGTCACACAGCCTGTGTCCTTGAAATCAGGTTTCCCTGTATTTAGTAGATAACTTGTTAAAAATACCCCGATTTGAATACATGTATGTGTGTGTGGAAGTAGGGGAGGGAGAGGGGGCTTCACTGTATTCATCATGTGGTCACATTACCCCCCACATCCAATTTTTAATGATGGGCATCAAGCCCTGTAAGGTATTTGAGATTTCACTCTATTTTCAAGCAAACAAATTAGCCAGACAGTTTCACAGATGCATCAGAAGATGAAAGATTCCTGGGTTAGATAAAAAGGACTTTATTACTGAAGACAAATAGTAGCAGCCAGATGATTTGCACCTAGACTGGCTCCCTGAGCTCAAGTTCCCCCAGGGAATGTGGAGAGGGCCAGGTGACACCCAAACTTGAGTGGACTGAGTTGCAGAAAGACTCTGGGCTTCAGGAATCCAAGTCTTTCATAGTGGGCATTCAGCCAGAGGAGTTCTGATATACCTCCCCAAACTTCTGCAATGCAGGCAGAGTAGATGTTGTCTATTAAATCTGATTCAAGCAAGAAAATATCACATATTGTATGCAGTGAGAGGGGAATGTGGAAGGAAGATTTGTTGGAGCTCTCTGTGTGCCAGGCACTGTGCCAAGCATTTTATGGTTTGTTCTTACAAAGATTCTGTGAGTCAAGGATTGCTATTATCGCTTTATGGATAAGAGAATGAAGGCTTAGAGATATGTTTCCCAAGTTCACACAACTATGTGGCAGAGCTGGCATTCTCACTCAGATCTGTCTGACTCCCAAGTACACACTCAGTCACTAAATCCAATTGCCCCTGTTTGTGAATATTGCTTGGTTTCTTATATTCATTATTTTTTTTTCAAAAGCCCATGAGGTTGCTAGCAAAAACACGTCATGTTTTTGTATTGATATTTCTTAGAAGGGCTTCAATTACGCTTTCTCCCTTGCTTCAGGAATGTCATGTCTGACTCCCCTGTGTGTGTGTGTGTGTGTGTGTGTGTGTGTGTGTGTGTGTGTGTAATAACTCAGCTAGGTGCCATTAGCACTTTTTCTCTGAGAATTTAGGCACAATATATTATTACATAGTGGCTAGGCAATTTTATTACCCTGTATTCCTGAATGCTCTTTAATTAATCCATAAATTTAGAGGTCAACTTAGCAAAACAGAGGACTTTCCTTAAATGTTTTTTATAACTGACTATTGAAGTATACTTTCATGCAGGAATTTGAACAGTAATAGATATACTATTAAAGAGACTTGACATGTTGTTTCTCATGGCATTCCTTTGTTTTAAATCTAGTAATCTGTAATGAAATAAAACAAACCATATTCTTTCAGGTGAACTGGCTCCATGGAAGCCCATTTGGCTCTACATTTAATATAATAAGTAACTGCTGTTGTATGCTAAGGACCTCCTATAAAAGTTAACAGCACCCTACTGATAGACCTGAGGTTTCTTCTGTGCTGTGTGCTTAGTTGCGTCTGACTCTTTGCGACCCCGTGGACTGCAGCCCCCGGGACTCCTGTGTCCATGGGGATTCTCCAGGCAAGAATACTGGAGTGGGTTGCCATGCCCTCCTCCAGGGGATCTTCCCAACCCAGGGATATCGAACCCAGGTCTCCTGCATTGCAAGTGGGATTCTTTACCGACTGAGCCACCAGGGAAACCCAAGAAAACTGGAGTGGGTAGCTTATCCCTTCTCCTGGGGAAGTTTCTGTTACTCCTTTGAATGAATATATCAAAAGTTACCTTCCAAATACATTTTTAAAGGGAAATGTAATATCAGCTGTTATTGTCTAACTTCATAATGGCTTATTTTAATAGCTGGTGAGAGGCCGAGAGAAGGAACAAAGGACAGTCATGTGTGGTGTTAGGAGAGGAACTGCAGTTATAGGACAGTCCCAGATTGGGTAACAGAGTAGGATGAAGTGAGTAAGATCAGGGCTTTCGGTTTCTGGGAGATTGTTGGTGATGGGGTAGGGGTGAGATGGTAGCCAAAAGGGCAAGCAAGAGAAAACCATGAGGAAGACACACTTGCCTACTTTATACATTTATACCATTTGGAAGTTGCCACCCTTATTTTGTAAAATCTATTCCAGCGTCTTCCACAAACAAAGAAGATTAGATTGATAGAAAGCATTGAGAGGACCATTTGAGAAGCTCTAATCTCCCTAAGTATTATTCTGCAGTTGAAAAATTTTAATGCTTTGGCCTTTGGTCTGGAATGCCTTTATTTTGTGTGGATCATTGCAACAGAAATGCACATATTTGGTAAAGGATAAGAAATCTATCTGAAGCCTTTTAATAAACACATTGAACTTGTGTTTATTGAAGTATGATAGCTAACACACCCAGATTTGCAGGAAAGTATGGATGAGAAACTTATGAAATGCTTCAAATAGGTTATTTATGTTGAAAATTGTCCCAGACTACAGAGTCCTGTCTTGCTCTGCTCTGTGATCCTCTTTTGCCAAAGGCAAATCAATTTCTGAAGGTAGAGGGGAGGTATTCTGACCTACAATACAAATTTGTATCTATAGTAAAAAGTCTTACCTTGAGCTACACAAGTGATTTGATGACTAAATTTAAATATAGTAGCTTTAATGGGAGCAATGTATGGGATAACGATCAGTTCATACTGTATTATGATTCTGTTGCTAAATGCTTACATGAGTACAAGAAACCTAGGCTGAGAATAGGCATATTATGGTCCTGTAGGGAACAATGATTGCTAAAATGAAATCTTCACTATTTTCCTTGTTGCATATTTTTTTCTGCAAGTCCTAATATTTCATTTGAAAGTGGGATATATATGTGTGTGTATGGGGGTGTGTGTGTGTGTATAAGAAAGAGAGGGAGGAAGAGAGATTTTATTATTCTGAGACATGGATATTTTTTGTTTGTTTTCAACAGTTCTGATGTTCAATTTCCTTTAATATCAACGTGTCCATTAAATTTGATAGTTCTTTTTTTTGTTTCATCACGAAAAGCCATTATTAAATCATGGTGCGTGTTACAGCTGATGGCATCCTAGAATTGAGGAAATGAAATATAATATCAGTAGCCCCTTGATATTATATATAAATATCTTTTATATAGAGAAAATTATATGTAATGTCTCCTCCTGCACTTTGATTAAAGTAACCTTGATTTCTAACCTTATTTTATAGCACTGGATAGGAATCTAGTGGTGGAGGAAAGGACTGCACTCAGCTCAAACAAGAAATCCAAGCAAGTTGCATCAGAAGAGCATACCCTGGTGAAGAAAGAAGCAGTGGAGGAAGGTGAAGGTCCCCAACACAGGGATGCTGACACAGAAGGAAAAGGGGATACAGCACTGTGGGGAAAAGCCAGGGTTAATGAGGTTCCCTCAAGGCAGGGGAAGCCAAAAGTAGAACAGCTGGCATTGGTAGGACAGTTTACAGAGGAAAGAGAGCTCTCTCAGGGCATAGCAGTTGGGGCAGAGGCAGAAGCAGAAGGGGATAGAAGGCAGGATAAAGAAGGTTTAGGCACCAGAGAAGGAGAAGCAGCAAAAGACTCTGGAGGTCTGAATGAAGGTGAGGCTGCTGAGGCACGGGCCCTGATGCAAACAGTGCTGGAGACAGAGAAGGCAGCTTCTGAAGGTGGGCAGAATTCAGAGAGGGCATTGCTGGCAAGCCAGGCAGCAGCTCTGAACTTGGGGTGTGCTCAGGAGACAGCAGCCCTAAAAGAGGCAGTGAGGCCAGAGAAGGGAAAGTCTGAGAGCGTGGCTGTGAGCGCGGCTGGGTCTGCAAAGCCGGGCATGGAGGACAGTGAAGAGGAAGCATGTACAGACCTAGAGGACAGGGGGCCCCTGGAAGACGCTACATCTGACAGAGAGGAGGGTTTAGAAGAGGCAATGCTGGGGCGACAAGAGCTGATCAAAGAGAGAGAGGTAGTCACAGGAATGGAAACACTTTTGAGCTCCTCCACTGTTGAGGCTACTCAGATGGGGAGTTCAGTGGACAGCCTGGAAGGACTTCGTAAGGACCAGGTGGAAAAGGAGGGAGTGGTGATGCAGTCAAAGTCTAATAAAGATGATGACAGGAAAGAAATGTTACCTGAGGAATCAGACTCAGAAAAGAGAGAGAGGAGGAAAGCTGAGAGGTCAAAAACACCTCTGGGGGAAACTGAATCTGAGAGAGAAGAGGTGACAAGGGCAAAGGCACTTCAGGATGAAGACGCCTTAGAAGAGGAACAAAATCTTAAAGGGAAAGAGGGGGAACCTGTGCAGGAAGAAAGACCAGAGGAGGAGACACAAGCCTCCCCAAATGAAACGGAGCGTGATGCCGAGGATGAAGCAGCCATGGGGGCATCTGAAGTGACCGAAGACACAGGGCAACAAGGAGAGGACTCACTGAGAGACAGGGAGGTTGACATGTTTGAAGCAGCCCCTGGATTTGAAAAGTCCCTAGAAAACATAACGGTTTGGGGGAAAGGAGAAGGAGGGGAAAGACTGAGAGATGCCGGAACCACAGAGCAGAGAGGCTCAGCAGAGCTGCTCTTTGGTGAGAATGTGGCCCACGAAGAGCAGGAAGAGGAGTCCACCCCTGCAGGAGAAGGGGTGTCAGGAGCTCCCAAAACCAAGTCCACAGGGAGGGCGCAGACTCCCAGGGATACAGGCGAGGCCCAGGGATCTGCAACCAAAGATCAAGACATGGTCGCCAGCCAGCAGGGGAGGAATAAAGACGGGCCTTTACAGGGGCCAGAGGGAGTAGCCATCACAGCCTTGACCCAAGATGTTCCCGAGGGAGATTCCATGATGGCAGGAAAACTCAGTGAAGTGATGGATGAGGAATCAGAGGAGGAGGCGGATAAAGGGTGCACACTGGGGACAGGAGTGACGAAGAATGGGGACCCTAAGGGGGCCAAGAGCTTGCATGGCGTGGTTATGACTGTGGAAGATCCCCATCAAGGAGGAGGAGCCTCAGAAGAAGCTGCAGAGAGGGAGGACGATTCTGCTGAGAGGAAAATAGAAGCAAATAAAATCTCCTCCCTTTCAGATATTGTTGGGGAGGAAGCTTGGCACACAGTGGATGAGATGCCAGGAGAAATGGCAGCTGCAGAGAAGGTGCCTGTAGAGGGGATAGTGCTGAGCGGGGAGTATGTGCCAGTGGCCGAGGAAATGACTGCGATTTCAGCACTGGAGGCTGAGGTTGAGGCTCCAGGGGAACCTTCTAACCTGGAAGGGAAGGTCCCAAAGCCAGGGCAAACTGGGGAGGCAGAGAAGGCTGAGTCTGAGTTAGTGGGAGAGAAGCCAGGTATGGGGAGTCCTGATGGGGAGCAGGAGTCAGGGGAAGCTGAAGAATTTAGACTAGAATTATCCCAAAAGAGCGGGTCAGAGGCCAGGAGAGAGAGTCCACAGGATGCAGAAACACTCCCTGAAAAGCCCAACTGCAGGAGAATCCAAGAGAAGCAAGAGTTTTCAGTGCAAAGAGGAAGTGAGGACCTGGATGTTTCCTTGAGTCCGGGGAAGGCCTAAGAGACTTCATGGCTGATGGTGAGTTTAAGCCCGACCTGTTTACAGGATTACACAGATCTCCCACCTGGGGTCTCCTGTGGGCTGTCTCATCCCTTTATCAGTGCCTGCACACACAGGCTTCAGTTCCAGGGGCTGCTGAGCCCATCAGGATGGGGGCTGGGCGAGATGGACAGGCAGACTAGAGGCATACAGGGACCCATAGTTCTACCCCCTCTACAACTCTAAATTCCGGCCTCTGCCTTTGCAAGCACAGCTCTCAAGCAGTGAGGTCCTCCTCCTCTCCCTTACAGAGCCAGGAAGATGGATACAGAAGAGAGCATGTGCCATGGGGACAAAGGGAAAAAGGCTTAATTTGCCTTTAAATGGGCCCTCTGTCTTCATTTCTGAAGTTCTGTGAAGTTTAATAAATACATATAGCAGAAACTAGTAAAATATATTAAAATATTTGAAACGTGTTAAAAAATATATGTGTATCTGTAAAATACTGATGATTGTAACTAAAGACCAAAATTATTTCTAGCACTTCCTTGTATTTCTACTATTTGCATGAGGTATCCTTAATGCCTGGTTTCTACTATTCTGAGTGATTATATTCATAGTTCTATCCTTTTTATTGTCTTTCAGGATATTTTCAAGATGTCTTCCAGAAGACTTGGAGTGGAGGAGAAGGATTCACCCAAATATCTCACCAGGACTTTTTGTTTTTTTAATGCCTATCCTTGTTTGAGTGATTCCCAATCGCCAGCTGGTCTGTAGCACCTCAAGCACCTTGAGAAGAGATGCTCAGCTCCTTCCTAGAGTGTTGGTTTCTGATGGAGGACTGGAAGAGTCTTATCTAATTCTGCACAGTTAACATGTCTATATTCAAATCAAACTGATCATTTTCAAATGTTTGGGAGGTTCTTACCCAATTCTACACAGTTAGCATGTCTATATTCAAATCAAACTGATCATTTTCAAATGCTTGACTTTTACCAAAGATTACCTGAAAGGCCCAGTCCTGATATCTGGGGTTTTTTTAAATTCCTATTTATTTATAATCACATATTAGTCCCAGCTTCATACATGAGCATTTGATTTAAAATCTTTGGCTTTGTCTGTGAAAATGAGCTCTACACATTCTTCCAGTTACCTTCAGTGCTAAAGATTGCTCCAGACCTGTAAGTCCTTCCATGAAAAGGGTTCCATGGCATGTCTATTTACTTATAAATAGTCGTGCTTTCTATTTATGCCAGATCAGTAATTTAATGTCTAAATCTTATTTCAAAATACCCTTTCTTTTTGCATGTTTCTATAGTCTTGCTTTCTGAGGTGAACAGGTAGATGCTTGTGGCATTTTATCTTTGGGGGACTTATTTATAGGGCCACTCAAATTAAATTAATGTAGTAAATAATTTAGCTGAGTAAAATGAGTAACAATCATTATAGCAGGTAAACATTGCATATCAGCCTATATGCCAACATTCTAGACTCTAGACTCTGGTTGGTGTCATTCAGTGGAAAAGAAACTTGGATTAAATTAGCATGCTGCTCACCTTCCCAGGTTCTGTTATTTCAAACCTGTGAACTAACCCTGCAGTGCATTGCAAATCAACAGTCATGACTGCTTTCTAAATTACCCCTGCCCCCCATATCACTAGAAATAGTTGTGTAGCTGTGTCTCTTGGGGATTTCAATTTCCCTATGACATTTCTGTTCATACACCAGTGTCCAGAAGGGCACATATATTTGACTATCTTTTCATTATGTAAGGAGGTGAAAGAAGATGTCCTAAAGCAGTGATTCTCCAGTTACACTACACATTAGACTTTCATGGGACACTTTCATGAATGAATCAATCCTTGATCCTACCCCAGGGATTCAGATCTAATTAGTTTTAGATGGGTGTAGGCATTAGTTTTTTGTTTTGTTGTTTTAATTTTTCAGTTGATTTTACTATGTAGAAAAAGTTGAGAATTGCTGCCCTAATCATTATACAGTCCACACTGGTTACCCTCTGTCCCTAAAAAAATCAGGCATACTATCTATTTTTTTTTTAACTTTAGAGGTGTGTTTCATTTTAATAAAGGAGTCATTCAGTGATCAAAGGTATTAATATAATGGACCAGTGGTTTGCAAAATGTGGCGTTGATCAGGATATCAGCATCACCTAGAACTGTTCCAAATACAAATTCCTGCCTTCATCTCATACCTATTAAATTGGAAACTCTGTGGGTGGGGCAGAGCAATTGGTGTTTTAACAAGCCCTCTGGGTAATTCTGATGTACACTATAGTCTGAAAACTGCTGTCACGGACTATTGATTGTATTGAAGATTAGTCTCAGTTGGAAAATGGATTGCAGAAGTATTGTGAACTTTGTCTCTCTTTCTGTCTCTTCTACCCTCTGTGTCTCTTCTCTCTTTTCACTTGAGGAAATGATGGTCACTATAAAAGTGATGACCTCAACTTTAAACTCATTTTTATCATGACTGTAATAATATATATGTGAAATCCTTCAGCCCCACCCACTTTCAAGGGTGAACATCACTCATGGCACATCATAGATCTCCACTGTCTTACATTATAAAATAGGTTTCCTCTCCATTATATCCAATTTCATTTATTACTGAGCTGCGTTAGTGTGGAGTTCTACAGTATTTTTTCTTTGATCTCAACCTCATTGCTACAGAGCACTTTGAATACATAGCACCTTATGGGAGAGATTATGAACTTGTTAATTCCATTGAAGAATTCATTTTGTACAATGTGCTAAATGGAAATTGCATTGGATTATTTTATATTTAACACATTCTATCAAAACACATTCTGTAAAATTATACTACAATCTGCATGTGGGTTTAACTGTGAAATTCAGTGTTGTGATATTTCAGTGAAGTGAATTCTTTCTCTGAAAATACTATGTTGATAAAATTATTTATGTGTTCAACTGAAATGATTTTTGCCCTAGTTTCATTATTAAAAGCATAAATAAACCATATGTACATATATAAGACATAAATGATGCTTTATAAGTAAGACTAGACTTTTAAAATCTTCTTTGTCCTTTCCTTAAAATTTAAACTCCACAGAGTAGAGTAGAGAGAAGTATTTTCATTGGTCTGTATTTTTGAGTATATGTGTTTATATTCACTCTACATTCACATATGTCTTTCACATACATGTAATAATGTCAGAGAGGAAAATTGTTATCACTATGTCATAGATAAGCAAATAGAAGTTCAATTAAGTGCCTTGTCTAAAATCATAATCTCAGGTCTTCTCACTCCAAACTTTGACTTTTTAAAAAATCACATACACTTCCTTCTAGGAAGAGGAATATTAAATAGATACTAAGGTATTATATGTGAATCTTTACATATTTTTTTTTACTTGTAGAGATAAAAATCAAACCTCATTAATATATACTGTATCAGTAAGAAAAGGGTTACTGTTCCAGTCAGTATCAACCAAAGAATATGATAGATTATTTAAATAATTCAAAGGAAAGATAGGCAACCAAAGTAAAGATAGGCAGAATTAGGTTTTGAATTTCTTTCTTTTTTTAACAATTTTATTTTTTAAAAGATTTATTTATTTAGCTGCACCAGGTTTTAGTTGTGGCATTCAGGACCCCGAGTTTTGGCATCTGAACTCCTAGTTGCGTTATGTGGGATTTAGTTCTCTGACCAGGGATGGAACCTGGGGCCCCTGCATTGGGAGTTTGAAGTCTTAGTCACTGGACAACCAGAAAAGGGCCTGAATTACTTGAGTAAAGCTTTTTCTATGACTTTGCAAACTCTTGTGTTGTAAATTTAAATTATAGTTGGCTTCTTTAAAACTTCTAAGATCAATAATTTTGATTGCCATGGGAAATCGTTATTTGGGAAAAGAAGACTGTAAAAAAGATTCATCTAGCATGTGAAATATTCCAACAGCTTCAAGAACTGCAGCCCTTGAGAGGACACTTCTGACCTTGAGAACATTTTCTTCTAGTCTCTTAAACCACCTGATTTTGTCATTTGAAAGATGTTCCCAGTTATGTGGCCAGAAACAGGAGGTACAAAAGAACAGGGAATAAATACAACTGGAATTCTTTAAAAGCCGCTCTCAAACTCACCCTTTTCCCCCTTTTATTATCTTTTCTCCTTCCCTCTAATATCATGCCCTGCGACAGGAAAACTATACTTTTCAAAATAACAGGAAACATAAGCTCTACAATAAAATGCTAGATGTTTGAGAATGCACACTCCCTTTGAAATTCCAATCAGAAGTCTCAGACTATTTAATAATCTGTGCAACCGTGTCATATTTTGGAGTGATGCCAACCCCCCTTTTTATTAGGGAAAATGAGGTACATAGAAATACCTGAAACAGATAAGCTGATACCAAAGAATATAGAAGAACTAACTCTCTCTCTCCTTTGTCAAATGTTTCCTGGTCTTATTAACATCTGCTTATACTCAAAGGGTATAGGAAGGACAAAATTATAGGGGAAATCTCACACTTGTTCAGGAGGTTGGTACTAATGTGACACAGAGACCCTCAAGCTAGTGTGGTGTTCCTCTGAGGGGAGATGAAGCTTTTCAAAGGATGCATGAAGGCTACTTTGCAGATGTCAACCTCCATATACACTTTTGTCATAAAATGGACCTGCCTGAGATCTAGCCTCAGTCAACGTCTTCCCTTTTGCCAATCTCCCACTGTCATTCATAATAGAGGCCAGCTCTTCTTCCACTTACCAGTTTTACTGTGTTGCCTCTGGGATGATACAAAATGACAAAGAAACGATTTGAAATATGGTGCAGGTATTGAGAAAGGGAATGACCTTAATGGCTGGTTAAATCCTTCTGCAATTCAAGTGGTTTTCAGTTGTTTTCAAGAAAACTAAATGAGAACCTAATTGACTTGTCAGCTGATAAGCCTCTTAAATCTTCTTTGGTATTTTATCAGTCCTTCATTTTTGGTAAATCACTCAGGAGTTCAAAGTAGAGCATTGCTGCACAATATAAGCAAACTACCTCCATTCCCATTTGTTTATTTATGTGACATGCACAGATACTGTACTTGTGTTAGTGTTAGTCGCTCAGTCGTGTCCAACTCTTTGCAATCCCATGGACTGTAGCCTGCCAGGCTCCTCTGTCCATGGAATTCTCCTGGCAAGAATACTGGAATTGGTGGCATTCCCTTCCCAAATGAGGGATCAAACCTGGCTCTCCTGCATTGCAAGCAGATTCTTTGCCATCTGAACCACCAGGGAAGCCCCATTGTACATCTTAAAAAAAAAATAGCAAATGTAACAGAACTGATGTTGAACACTATCATTGTAGCAGGAAATAATATTTGTTGACAGATACACAAACTAAAATAGAAAACACTGTCTTAAACACACATTTCTACTTTTACTTTTCATGTATAAGGTTTATCAAAATTTATGTGTGTTATTTTGATCAGATGTACATTACTCATTATTGCAATGGTAGTTCAGTTCAGTTGCTCCATCGTGTCTGACTCTTTGCAACTCCATGGACTGCAGCACACCAGGCCTCCCTGTCCATCACCAACTCCCAGTGTTGATCCAAACTCTTGTCCACTGAGTTGGTGATGCCATATAACCATCTCATCCTCTATCATCCCCTTCTTCTCCTGCCTTCAATCTTTCCCAGCATCAAGGTTTTTTCAAATGAGTCAGCTCTTCGTATCAGGTAGCCAAAGTATTAGAATTTCAGCTTCAACATCAGTCCTTTCAATGAACACTCAGGACTGATCTCCTTTAGGATGGATTGGTTGAATCTCCTTGCAGTCCAAGGGACTCTCAAGAGTCTTCTCCAACACCACAATTCAAAAGCATCAATTCTTTGGTGCTCAGCTTTCTTTATACTCCAGCTTTCACATCCATACATGACTACTGGAAAAACCATACCCTTGACTAGATGGACCTTTGTTGACAAAGTAATATCCCCGCTTTTTAATATGCTGTCTAGGTTGGTCATAGCTTTCCTTCCAAGGAGTAAGCATCTTTTAATTTCATGGCTGCAAAAACCATCGGCAGTGATGTTGGAGCCCCCCAAAATGAAATCTGACACTGTTTCCCCATCTATTTGCCATGAAGTGATGGGACTGGATGCCATGATCTTAGGTTTCTATATGTTGAGTTTTAAGCCAATTTTTTCACTCTCCTCTTTCACTTTCATCAAGAGGCTCTTTAGTTCTTCTCACTTTCTGGCATAAGGGTGGTGTCACCTGCATATCTGAAGTTATTGATATTTCTCCGGCAAACTTGATTCCAGTGTGTGCTTCATCCAGCCCAGCGTTTCTCATGATGTACTCTGCATAGAAGTTAAATAAGCAGGGTGACAATATACAGCCTTGATATACTCCTTTCCCGATTTGGAGCCAGTCTGTTTTTCCATGTCCAGTTCTAACTGTTGCTTCCTGACCTGCATACAGATTTCTCAAGAGGCAGGTCAGGTGGTTGATATTCCCATGTCTTTCAGAATTTTCCACAGTTTGTTGTGATTCACACAGTCAAAGGCTTTGGAATAGTCAATAAAGCAGAAATAGATATTTTTCTGGAACTCTCTTGCTTTTTTGATGATCGAATGATGTTGGCAATTTGATCTCTGGTTCCTCTGCCTTTTCTAAAACCAGCTTGAACATCTGGAAGTTCACGGTTCATGTATTGCTGAAGCCTGGCTTGGAGAATTTTGAGCATTACTTTACTAGCGTGTGAGATGAGTGCAATGGTGCAGTAGTTTGAACATTCTTTGGCATTGCCTTTCTTCGCAATTGGAATGAAAACAGACCTTTTCCAGTCCTGTGGCCACTGCTGAGTTTTCCAGGTTTGCTGGCATATTGAATGCAGCACTTTAACACCATCATCTGTGAGGATTTGAAATAGCTCAACTGGAATTCTATCACCTCCACTAACTTTGTTTGTAGTGATACTTCCTAAGGCCCACTTGACTTCACACTCCAGGATGTCTGGCTCTAGGTGAGTGATCACACCATCGTGATTATCTGGGTCATGAAGATCTTTTTTGTACACTTCTTCTGTGTATACTGGCCACCTCTTCTTAATATCTTCTGCTTCCATTAGGTCCATACCATTTCTGTCCTTAATTGTGCCCATCTTTGCATGAAATGTTCCCTTGGTATCTCTAATTTTCTTGAAGTGATCTCTAGTCTTTCCCATTCTGTTGTTTTCCTTATTTCTTTGCACTGATCGCTGAGGAAGGCTTTCTTATCTCTCCTGCTCTTCTTTGGAACTCTGCATTCAAATGGGTATATATCTCCTTTTCTCCTTTGCTTTTCGCTTCTCTTCTTTTCCCAGCTATTTGTTAAGGCCTCCTCAGACAGCCATTTTGCTTTTTTGCACTTCTTTTCCATGGGGATGGTCTTGATTCTTGTCTCCTGTACAATGTCATGAACGTCCGTCCACAGTTCATCAGGCACTCTGTCTATCAGATCTAATCTCTTGAGTCTATTTCTCACTTCCACTGTATAATCATAAGGGATTTGATTTAGGTCATACCTGAATGGTCTAGTGGTTTTTCCTACTTTCTTCAATTCAAGTCTGAATTTGGCAACAAGAAGTTCATGATCTGAGCCATAGTCAGCTCTTGGTCTTGTTTTTGCTGACTGTATAGAGTTTCTCCATCTATGGCTGCAAAGAATATAATCAATCTGGTTCGTTGCTGACCATCTGGTGATGTCCATGTGCAAAGTCTTCTTTTGTGTTGTTGGAAGAGGGTGTTTGCTATGACAAGTGTGTTCTCTTGGCAGAACTCTATTAGACTTTGCCCTGCTTCATTCTGTACTCCAAGGCCAAATTTGCCTGTTACTCCAGGTGTTTCTTGACTTCCTACTTTTGCATTCCAGTCCCCTATAATGAAAAGGACATCTTTTGGGGGTGTTAGTTCTAGAAGGTTTTGTAGGTCTTCATAGACTGTTTAACTTCAGCTTCTTCAGCATTACTGGTCAGGGCATAGACTTGGATTACAGCAATATTGAATTGTTTGCCTTGGAAATGAACAGAGATCATTCTGTCATTTTTGAGACTGCATCCAAGTACTGCATTCATACTTTTGTTGACTATGATGGCTATTCCATTTTTTCTAAGGGATTCCTGTCCATCTGAGTTAAATTCACCCATTGCAGTCCATTTTAGTTTGCTGATTCCTAAAATGTCTATGTTCAATCTTGCCCTGTCCTGTTTGACCACTTCCAATTTGCCTTGATTCATGGACCTAACATTCCAGGTTCCTATGCAATATTGCTCTTTACAGCATTGGAGTTTACTTCCATCACCAGTCACATCCAGAAGTGGGGGTTGTTTTTGCTTTGGCTCCGTCTCTTCATTCTTTCTGGAGTTATTTCTCCACTGATCTCCAGAAGCGTACTGGGCACCTACTGACCTGGAGAGTTCATCCTTCAGTGTCCTATCTTTTTGCCTTTTCATACTGTTCATGGGGTTCTCAAGGCAAGAACACTGAAGTGGTTTGCCATTCCCTTCTTCACTGGGCCACATTTTGTCAGAACTCTCCACCACGACCCATCCGTCTTGGTTGTCCCTACACGGCATGGCCCATAGTTTCATTGAGTTAGACAAGGCTGTGGTCCATGTGATTAGATTGGTTAGTTTTCTGTGATTGTGGTTTTCATTCTGTCTTCCCTCTGATGTAGAAGGATAAGAGGCTTATGGAAGCTTCCTGATGGCAGAGACTGACTGAGGGGGAAACTGGGTCTTCTTTTGATGGGCAGGGCCATGCTCAGTAAATCTTTAATCCAATTTTCTGTTGATGAGTGGAGCTGTGTTCCCTCCCTGCTATTACCTGGGGCCAAACTATAGTGGAGATAATAAAGATAATGGATAATGGTGACCTCCTTCAAAAGATCCCATGCACGTACTGCTACACTCAGTGCCCCCAGTCCTGCAGCAGGCCACCACCAACCCACACCTCTGCTTGAGACTCCTGGACACTCACAGGCGAGTCTGGGTCAGTCTCTTGTGGGGTCACTGCTCCTTTCTCCTGGGTCTTGGTGCACAAGATTCTGTTTGTGCCCTCCGAGAGTCTATTTCCCAGTCCTGTGTAAGTTCTGGCAGCTCTGTGGTGGGATTAATGGCGACCTCCAAGCCGGCTTATGCCATACTCAAGTCTGCTGCACCCAGAGCCCCTGTCCCTGTGGCAGTCCACTGCTGACCTGTACCTCCACAGGAAATGCTCAAACACAGTTCTGTCTCAGTCTCTGTGGAGTCCCTGGGTCCCGGTGTGCACAAGGTTTGCTTGAACCCTCTTAGCATCTCTGGCAGGAATGGGGTTTGATTCTAAACATGAATTTGCCCCCTCCTACCATCTTGCTGGGGCTTCTCCTTTGTCCTTGGACATGGGGTTTCTCCTCACAGCCAGTCCAGGGAAGCACAGCCGCTGCTTCTGACCTTGGATGTGGGGAAGCATAGCCACTGCTCCTTTCCTTGGACGTGGGGTATCTCCTCTCGGCCACTCGCTGCTCCAGCACCACAATTGCAATGGTAGCTCAGTTCAAAAGAAATTCACCATATAGAACATTATGGTCATAGACATTTTTAAATTAAATTTTATGTAATAATTTATTTGCAGAGGAGTATGACAGGATGATCAATAAAAGACTTTCAAACATAAAAAATATACAACAGTAGGCTAAAATTCTGTGGGCAAAGTGGAATGGAAATGTAAGCATGTTAAGAAAAAAAACTCCGTGAGATTTCCTAATGCTAAAGAAAATCTTACGTACTTTTTAAAATGGTCAAGTTCCCCAGGAAATGCTAAAAAATAGAAGTTTTTGTGCAGAAGGCTTATTGGGGTGCACTTTGGGATAAGCTTCAGATTTGGGTGGGGGGGATAGGAGAGGGAAACAGGAATTGGTTGAAAGGAAAGGTGGGTTGTGGTATAGTTGCCCTGGGGGCTGCATCGGTCCCATGGGTGCTCTGGAGCACCAGTGGGAGAATGAAGGCAACATGGCCACGTCTCTGAGTCCCCACAATGGGCCAGTTACTGGATGTGGCTACCTTCCCAGGAGGACCACAACCTTTGAGTCGGTATCTGCCTTCTGTCAAAACCACTTCCGGTGGAAGACTCAGATGTGTGCCAGCAGCAGACCCACTCCAGTCAGAATAAATGTGTCGGCTGTAAACTGTATACCAGGGTGGCACGCAATAGCATCCATTACATGGATAAAGGTGCTACAAGATTGGGATGGCATTTCAATTTTTAAAATACATTTAGGAAAGAGATGTAACCATTTCATCTTAAAACAGTCCATTTTATAACATTCTAGAAATTACGTCTGTATCTATTATTTAGATTTATGAAAATGCCTTGTTGTCAGTGTGAAAAATGTGTAAGACAGGACTGACAGTTTTTCAAAGCTCCCTTAGTGGTTAGTGACCAAAAACATTTAAAGAGCACTGGTGTAAAAGACAAGGTGAACAGGTTTCTCAAGCTACAAGGCGTGGCAGCCATCACAAGTGATTGCAAAAATCTCTATTAATGTGTAAAATGTGTTTTGGTTACATGCTACAACAGTGATGTCTGATAGAAAAATAAATGAGTGGGTCATGCAGCTTGGGGATGCCTCCAGGAAGGAGTCAAAGTCCTAGGACAATGCCTAGCTGTTCCTAGGGAAGGAAGTGTGCCTCTTGAGTGTGTCCGAGTACACAATCATGAAAACCAGTGTGCTCCCATAGCAATTCAGTGCTAAAGAGCAGTTTCAGCACAATTTTCCCAGATAGTATGTATTTCAGTTTCCACAGGTTCTGAGTAGTTCAAAACTACTCAACAAATGGGTGTGGCTGTGTTTTAATAAAGCTTTATTTACAAAGAAAGGTGGCCTGCCAAATTTTGCCTGAGGACTGTGTCTTGAAAAGCAGTCAACATCTATAACTATGTAGACTAATCCTCACGGAAACTTCCCAAACCCTCACTGCCCCATATGCCACAGATATTTTAGTTTTCAAAAATATGCCTTAATAGAAAAAGTTAGGAAACAACTAGCACAAAGGACCTAATTGCCCTTTAACTTCTTTGTGGAATAAGATGGTTTATTACAATCATCCTCTCTTTTTTAAGACTATTATTAAAAAGCTTCATTTTAGCCAGGTTTTCAAGCCCTTCTTCCATACCATTGCCATTTTCTCTGGTGCATCTGTTAGAATGCAAATATGAGATATTGTGAGGAAAGGGAAAGGAACTGCAGACTTGTGACAATTACATTTCCTGTAACATAGGCTGACTTGCTCTGCAATAGAATGTCAGTTCTATGAGTGAACAGGCGTGGGCTGCTAGGGTCCATGTTCAAATCCCTGTGACAGGAGCAATGTCTGGATATGGTGCACATTCAATAAATATCAGTAAAAGGATGACCAACAGAACTAAAATGCAGAGGTAATACTGTTATGTGTCATTCTAAAATTTTTAAGTCGAAATTTGACTGATGTTGCTAGGATGCAGGGAGTATCTGAATTTGTGGACTGAAGAGAAAATGGTCATTATCTTCATAAAATATTAGAAGTAATGGGGACCCGAAAGAGTAAATGTTCCTCCAGCACCTCTGTAGATACCAGATTCAGAAAGCAGAGACCCAGTGGGTCTGAGGGTTAGGCTACACCCTGGTGAGGGTCAAAACAGGATTATAACTCCCATCTTTAGTCTAGAGCTTATTTCATTTCACAATGCTGTCCCTCATTAGTAAGATTTTCTTGTTAGAGATGCAGAATCCCAATTTCTAGTCAAATGCACTCTCTAAAACTTGATGGGTTTTTTTTTTTTTTTGGTTTTGGTTTTTAGAGCAGCTAATTTTGCTCTTGCTTTGCAAATCCTGAAATACAAGTTTTCAAATGCAGCTTATGTGAAACATTTTGGTTGTCTGAATTACAGATGTCCCAAGATTTGTCATTGCCTGTTTACAGTTCCCACTGAGAATTATGGTTAGAGACAGCAGAAATACCACATACTAGTTACTTTGTGCACACACAGGCATGCTTGCACACATACACCTCTCATTGATTAAAGAAGAGAAAATCTTTGAAAATGAATGGAAATTCTCCCCCACTGAACTAAGCATATTATTAGTGACTCCCTACTAAGCACAGAACTCTGCAGTAGAATTCAATAAATTACAAACCTATCTATGCATATATAAGTCAGCTTAACAAACTCAAGTCTAAATCACTGATTCTCAAATTTGGCTGTACATTAGAATTCCTCCGAGGAGAATTTTTAAACCTCTGGGGATGAGACTCCGGGATGAGGACGTAAAAAATCTCCTGAGGTGATTACTATTTGGAGTCAAGGCTTGGCCCCACAGATCTCAATTCTGAGGAACTATTGACATTAAAAGGGAAACTGTAAATGTGATTTCAGAAGCATAAATTAAATCAGTATAACACAGCTTAACACATTATACTTTTACTATTTTACTTATTTTCTTCTTTTACTCTTCAATATTTTTACTCATTAAGCCTCACAATGGTATGAGGAAGGTACAATTAGCCCCATTTTATAGATGATGAAACGGAGACACAAAAAGAGGAAGTAACATATTCAAGTCATAAAGCTGGGAAGTGTCACAGATGGGGTTTAACCCAGGAAGAAGATGGCTCCATCTGGCACAGAAGTTCTCAAAGTTTATCTTTGAATTACAATCACCTGAGGGCCTTTTAGTTAGAATTTGCTGGGTTCTACTCCTAGAGTTTTCAGTTCATTAGAGCTGCAAGGCACCTGAAAATCGGTATTTCTAGCAAATCCCCACATGATGCTCAAGTTGCCAAATTGGGGACCAGTCTTTGTGCCCAGAGTTCAGATCGTGTTTTAAAAAACCCACCAGGTGACACTGATGCACACTGAAGTATGAGAACCACCGTTCTCAAAGGTTCTCAACCTGGGCTGCATGTTAGAACCCATTGGAAGGTTTTGAAAGCTCCTGATATTCAGGTTGCCCCCAGACCATTAGACTCTCTGGGGAGTAGGAATGGGTGCCAGTCTCTTTAAAGAGACTCCCCATGCAGCTGGGGGTAGAGAACCATTGCTTTTGAGTCTACTCTCTGAGCCAGAACTCTGTATCCTGATCTCCACACCACAGAGAAGAGGGCTTCTGACACACAGTACTACTATAATTGCGAGCATAATGCTGGAATTATTGTCACCCAAGAGGCTGTATTTGAGTCATACCCTATTAGTCTACAAGTCCTTCCCTTCACCACTGAGGCCTCTTTTAGAGGGGATTGCTTCTCAGTAGCAATTAACTTCCATTGTTTTCAAATGTTAATCTCTATTTGCAAACTGCAAAATCTGTGAAGCTGAGTCTCCGGAGATTTGTGGCTGATATTAGCCTCTGGACACTCATGGAGAGCTGAGTGCCGGTTCTCAGTAGGAGAACTAGTGCTCCTGGCAATACGTAGTCCATGTGTCTCCTAAGGCTCAATGTGAAAGGGTCAAGAACCCTGAGCTACCCCAGTCAAGGGATCACCTCTCAACTGAGTGCCTCTAACCAGTAAGATAAAGAACTCCACACCTGTCCAGTCCAGACCTGGAAAACAGGTATCTCTGTTGATTCTAAGGGATTGGGGCAGGGCTACATCATAGATTATATTCACCCTGACTCTCAACAGTTATGTCCAGGGAAAATCAGAGTATAATGAACATGAATGGTGTTAGGAGCACCAACAAAGAGAAAACAAAATTAGATAAGGATAATCTGAGGGCTTCCCTGGTGGCTCAGACGGAAAAGAATCTGCCTGCAATGCAATGCAATACCGGAGACTTGGGTTCGATCCCTGGGTCAGGAAGATCCTCTAGAAAGGGTAATGGCAACCCACTCCAGTGTTCCTACCTGGAGATTTCCATGCACAGAGGACCCTGCTGGGCTGCAGTCCATTGGATAGCAAAGAGTTGGACATGACTGAGCGACTAACACTTTCACTTTCAATCTGAAGGAAAGAGATGGAAAGGGACAAAGGTAGTCTCCATTCTACCTTTTGGTATATAATAGTGGTTTCCACTTACGGGTTATTACCACATTTACCTTGCATTGTTCCCATTAAGTAAAATCTAGTGGGAGACATAAGACAGGGCAGGTATAGCTTGCCCTCTGTAGTCATGGGTGCTACATCTGCGAATTCAATCAAAGACAGATCAAAATTATACATTTTTTTAAAATTCTAGAAAGTTTCAAAAAGCACAACATAAATTTGTCACGCACTGGTGACTATTTACACTGCATTTACATTTTACTTACAATTATTTACAAGGCATTTACATTGTGTTAGGTGGTATCAGTCATCTAGAGGTGATTTGGGCTTCCCTGGTGGCTCAGATGGTAAAGAATCTGCCTGCACCGTGGGAGACCTTGGTTCGATCCCTGGACAGGAAGATCCCCTGGAGGAGGGCATGGCAGCCTACTCCAGTATTCTTGCCTAGAGAATCCCCATGGACACAGGAGACTGGCAGGCCATGATCCATGGAGTCGCACAGAGCTGACATGACTAGCATATGTGAGAATGTACATAGATTATATGCAAACACTACAACATTTTATATAAGGGACTTGAGCATCCTTGGATTTTGGTATCCAAAGGAGGGTCCTGGAACCCCAGATACTAAGGTATGATTGTATTTTATAAATTGAAATAACACTAATTTATAAATTATATAAGTCTTATGTGTATGATATAAACAAAAAGAGTGTTGCTCATCATCCAATACACAAAGGGTTAAGTCACAACCCATTGCAGTCACCCACTGACAGAAACCCTAAGGGGAATTCATAATTAAGGAAGAACTTCAGTGACCCCAGATTCTTTCATCTTCTCATACATAGAAAAGCACTAAAATAATTAAATTGAGATGAACTGTTCTTTGTAATTAACAGTAATCTCTTACCAAAATGTATGCTTGATTATGGGCTTCCCCAGTGGCTCATCAGTAAAGAATCCGCCTGAATTGCAGGAGACTGAGGTTCGATCCCTGGGTGGGGAAGACCCCCTGGAGAAGGGCATGGCAACCCGCTCTAGTATTCTTGCGTGGAGAATCCCATGGACAGAAGAACCTGGCAGGCTACAGTCCATAGGGTGGCGACTAACGCGACTCAGCACACACACACACACACATACACACATGGATGCTTGATTATACATATTTCCCAGCTCCAAAATTCATATAAATACTGACTCCAGCCCTACCTCTTCAGAGTGGTCCTCTCAGAGCTACTGAAAGACTGTTTCCTGGGCTATAGTCCTCAGTAAGTTCCCTGAATAAGACTTAACTCATAATTTTTACACTGTGCCTTTTTCTTTAAGATGATAATATTATATTTCTACTTTTGTATATACCCTACAATGTGCTCACCTCCAAAAGCTTATCCATCCAAAAGGATAAAGTTGAGTCCCTTTATTCATTCCCTACCCCTTCCCACCCCTTCCCCTATGATAATCACTATTCTGTATCTATATGTTTGTTTTTGTTTGGTTTGTTCATTTTTTGTGTGTTTATCTATTAGTTTTTATGCAGCCACTGTTGAAAACAGTATAGAGTCTTCAAAAAATTAAGAATAGAACTACCATATGACCCAGCTATTCCACTTCTAGGTACTTACCCAAAGAACATGAAAACACTAATTGAAAATGATATCTGCACTCTTATGTTCATCACTATACTATATTTACAGCAGCCAAGATATGGAAACAACCTAAGTACCCATCAACATGAATAGATAAATAAGATGTGATGTGTATATATATATACACACGGTGAAATACTACCCAGCCATAAAAAGATGAAATCTTGCCATTTGCAGCAACATGGATGGATGGATGGACCTTGAGGAATGACTGCAGTTTAATTCTTATTTTACAGATGAGCACAAAAGTTTTGAGATTTTTCTACCTTTTGTTCCTTAAGGTTATAGTCTGTGTAATTTCTTCAGAGCTATCTGCCAGTTCTTTTCTATTTATCTATCTAATCTTCTATTTAATGCATTCACTGTACTTGTCCATTAAACAATTTTATTTTTCATTTCTTAATGTTGTATTTAGTCTTTAATCCAAGTCTACCTGTGTTGTTTTTTTTTTCACAAAAACTTGTCATCTCTTTGTTTTGTATTCCATGTAAAGTCCATCAGTAAGCCTTATTCATCTCTCTCTCCTTTTTTTTTACATTTTTTTTTTTTTTTTTTTTTGCTGAGCCATGTGGTGTGCAGGATCTTAATTTCCTGTGCATTCCTCCTCAGTCACTCAGTTGTGTCTGACTCTTTGCCTCCCCATGGCCTGTAGCCCACCAGGGTCCTCTGTCCATGGAATTTTTCTGGGTTGCCATTTCCTCCTCCAAAGGATTGTTCCCACCCAGGGACTGAACCTGAGGCTTCTGCATCTTGTGTGTTGAAGGCAGTTTCTTTACCTCTGTGCCACCTGGGAAGCCTCTTAGTTCCCTGACTAGAGATCAAATCTGTGTCCCTTACGGTGGAAGCACAGTCTTAACCACCAGACTACCAGGGAAGTCCAATCATCTCTATAGTAAAGCATATTGAGGGACATATTGAGATATAACAATTAGATACTGATTTTGAAATATTCAAAATGAATCAATGTTTAAGCTAAAGCTAGCTAAAAAGTGATATGAAGTTGTGAAAACTAACTATTTAGTATAAGTCACTGGCATCCACAAAAACTATTCTGATGTTTTTCTGTAATAGGCATAAAATAAGAATGAAACACGGTTGCCACAGGGCAGGGAAAAAAGAAGTATGAAAACCACTTATACAGAAACTGAATTGAATTTCCAAACATGCCAAAAAACCCCAGGTATATATATCTGTGTCACCTCTATCAACATTTAAAGAGGAGAAAGCATCTATGAAACTCCATGATGAAACTCTTGGATAATATTACAGTGGCAATAATCATCAATAGTATTAAGAGAGTAAACTCTCTTATAACAACAAAGCAAATTTAAATATACATGAAAATATACATGCACAATGATATTGTCATTTATTATTCAGCATATCTCCCAACCCACCAGATGTTTCCAACCAACATTATACCTATTTCTTCATTTTACCACCAGGCATGTGATTGTACTATCTACTTCAACACCCTCTCCTTTAACTACAAAACTGCAAATCTGTCTGTTTATTTTTGATGGCCTGATGCTGCTGGTTAATTTTTTCACTCTTGATGTCATTTTATTTTTTGGATTTCTTCAAGTACTGTATGCGTAGCTACTTTGTATTCTGAAATGGATTCTTCTAACATCTGATATCTTTGGCGTCTGGAACTATTAGTTTATTATTTCTGTTAATTTTCCTTCTTGGTGGTTTATTTCTCATTTATTTGTCAGTATTGAGTTAATTTTAGTTTGAGAATAATTCTTTTGGGGTCCAGTTTAATGTGCCAATTTTTAATAAATTTCCCCCTCATTGGTACAAGGCTTAATCACCAATCTTAGCACTAATATCCCACTGCCCTCAGGGCAACCTTATTTTCCCCTTTTGCTTACATGATCACTGATTTTTTTGCTCACCTTTTTCTAAGTGTTTCCTTATTCCCTGCAAGTTCAGAATTACAGTAAAAATTTTAATTTTATTTAGGTTTCAGTTGTACGGTAGTGAGAAAGTCCTTTAAAGAAGCAAGTCCCTATATTATAAGAGGCAGACTTTTGACATAATCTTCAAATAATTATATCATTTAATTGTGAAGTAAGAGAATATATTTTTTCAAATATGCATAGTTACAAATTCCCAAGAATAAGATTTGAGTTGACTATGAAGATACTAGCAATTGAGACTAAATTTTTCTACAACTATAGCTTCTTAAATGATAGCTTAACACAATTGTCTTAGAATGGTTGTGAAGAGATTTTTAAATCGCAATGCTCTTGTTATTGGCATTTAACATTGCAATGCTCTTTTTAGTGGCATTTAAAGTTGTAATGCTCTTGTTAGTGGTATTTCTTCCCTTATTTCAACTTCAAGGAAGAGTTCACAGATGGGTCAAGGAAACAACTAGGTTGTATGAAGCTTCCCAGTACAGAAGCAAAGAAGTATTCTACCTTTTGGGTACCTCAGTTTTAAATTTCTTTCACTCTCTTGTAATTTGTCCACTGGCTGGTAAAATGAGACAAGCTCTGGCCTCTTTCTACTCAGAGTTAACAGGCCCCTTTAAAAAGGGAGGTAGACCTTGCAGCCTATTCAGCCAACGGTGCTGTTTTCTCCAGACCAAATTCAAGTTCTGTGGCAGAAACTTGGTGGCAGAAAAACGGCTCGACCTGGATGGCTTTGGGGTCAAATACATCCCCTGGTCAAACGGCAGGTCCCGCACTCAGGAAAGCCTTGGCACTGTCCCCTTCTTACTCATACCCATCAATAAATCCTACTTTCCTGTCAAAAAATTAAATTAAAAATATTTAAAAACAAAAAGGGGAGTAGACCAATGTCTATTTCCAGGTTTGATATTGCACTGCAGTTAGCAAGATATTTCACTGGGGGAGACTGGGTGAAGAATACACAGGACTTCCCTGTACACTGTTGTGTAAATTCAAAGGAATTGATCACTATCTACTATAAGTTAAAAAAAAAAAAAAGAGTGGAAACTAGGGTAAGGCCTAGAGACCACAGGGTGTGAAGGAGGATGCTGCTTCTGTCTCTGACTAGGCCTTCAAAGAGTGGGAGGGCTTCCTGGATGGCTCAGTGGTAAAGAATCCACTTGCCAATGCTGGAGACACAGGTTTCATCTCTGGTCCAGGAAGGTCCCACATGCCATGGAAGAACCCAGCTCGTGCGCCACAACTGTCAAGCCTGAGCTCTAGAGCCCAGGAGCTTCAACTACTGCGTCCATGTGCGGCAACTGCTGAAGCCTGTGTGCCTTTGAGCCTGTGCCCCCTCAAGAGAAGCCACCGCAATGAGAAGCCCCCACACACCACAATTAGAGAGTAGCCCCCACTCTTCACAACTAGAGAAAAGCCCGTGCAGCAATGAAGACCCAGCACAGTCAAAAATACACAATTAAATAAAAATTTTTTAAAAAGACTGGGGAAAAGGGGCTCTGTGCGGTACCCTCAAGGCTTATCCTAGTTCTCCATAGGCAATGTGCAACAAAGCCCTAAGAAATGATAAAAAACCCCCCAAAAAACAAAAAACCCCACTCATTTGCCTGCTTTACACTCTATCATAAAACCCTTCAGTGACCCAGCAGGGTGATAGGTAGCTGCATGAGGGCACAGAAAAGTAGTCATCTTCTCCTTGGAGACACAACTAACAGCTCCCTTTATGCAAAGTGGGTTTTTTTGATAGTTATTAATGCCAGGTTTAAAAATAAACACCATAAATTAGCACCACAGCCAAAATGAACCCTATAAAGTGGAGTCGGTAAAAATGAAAGAAAACATGACTTTTAATGCAGATCATTTAAAATTAAAGGAGATAGAGGATCTGTTTTTTAACTAAGTTAAGAACTCTGAGAACATTTGTAAACACTCCTGTTTGCTGTGCATATGGCTTTGATTAATTGCAGCATATGCTTGTACTATGGATAATCATTTTTGATACAGTAGTAAGACATCTGATAGAAAAATTGCAAATAAGGAAGTGTTTCTCTGTGATTCTTGAACTCTATTAATATTTTAAATCAATTAACAGCTTAATGGATAGTGCAGGAAAAAGGAACAAACTAATTTAGCTTTAGCAAGCAACTTGAACAGTTTTCACAACTCACTATTTTACATTTTGCAGAATTTCCATTTGTATTAATAACTTATTACTTCTATTAAACATACATTTTCCCTTAAGCCTAATGTTTCTTCAGTGGAGACCAATTAACTAGGATAGTCTTTTCTTAGCTAGCCAATTATTTTAATTGCTGGAATTTTAAAAAATGTGCTTATTTTGTACAAATTTGACAAGTTGAATTTGCCCCCAAAATGCATTGCCTCGGTAACACGGAGATGGAATATTTTTGGTGAAAATGTGGATGTCAAAAAATCTGGACAGTTGGGGTTCTGCAGAGTAGAGTGGTAGACTAAGAAGCCTGTGTCTTTATTACATTGCTATTCATCCTGGTCTTTGCCTTTAATTTGGTGCCTTCCCAAACCAGCCCTATTTTGTTCATTTTTCATTCAACTTCCTTGTTGTCTATGTGAATAGCTGCCTTAAAATCAAAATCTAAGGACAACCTATCACAAACAACTGGCTAGGCTTTCCTAACTAAGACAATTACTTGAGCTGAAGCCAATCAAACAATTGTTTTTCTTTGTTCCTGTTTTTCTTTGTTTTCTTTTTTCTTTTCCATAAGTCTTACCCCTGGTTCCTGCAGATAAGAGTGCTCCTAACTACTCCCAATTGGTCACTGCCCATTTTGAATGGATTTTTGCTCAAAGAAATGTTAAATTCTTTTTTAAAGTATTGTTGGCCATTTCTCTGTTTTTATTTTTATTTTATTTATTTTTTAATGTTTTTAGCTACACCTGGCAGCATGTGAGATCTTAGTTCCCCAAACAGTGATTGTACCCACGGCCCATGCATTGAAGGCGGAGTCTTAACCCCTGGTCAGCTGGGGAAATCTCTTAAAAATGTTTTAAATGCCTGGGTTTATCTTTTAACAGAGATAATAGGAGAATCGAAGTAGCTGAAAGAAACAGGCTAAAATAATGACCTCACTAAAGCAGACTAGTGAATCCCTTTACTCCTTTGTTAATTCATTCTCACTCCCATTTAATTATCCAATTGCTCACTCCATCATTCCACAAACCACTCCCTACTAAGGAGTAACTAGCAGTCAAAATGCATTTATTTGCATGCTGTCTATCCTACCTTGGCCACTCTAGAAAGCTGTTGTTGTTGTTCAGTCACTAAGTTGTGTTAAACTCTTTGTGACCCCATGGACTACAGCATACCAGGCTTCCCTGTCCTTCACCGTCTCCTGGAGTTTGCTCAAACTCATGTCCATTGAGTTGGTGATGCCATCTGATCATCTCATCCTCTGTCACCCCTTTCTCCTCTCTGCCCTCAATCTACCCCAGCATCAGGGTCTTTTCTAATGAGTCAGCTCTTTGCATCAGGTGGCCAGTGTATTGGAGTTTCAGCATCAGTCCTTCCAATGAAGATTCAGGGTTGACTTCCTTTAGGATGGACTGGTTTGATCTCCTTGCAGTCCAAAGGACTCTCAAGAGTCTTCTCAAACACCACTATTCAAAAGCATCAATTTTTTGGCACTCAGCCTTCTTTATGGTCCAACTCTCACATCCATACATGACTACTGGAAAAATTATAGCTTTGACTAGACGGACCTCTGTTGGCAAAGTAATGTCTCTGCTTTTTTAATATGCTGTCTAGCTTGGTCAGAGCTTTTCTTCTATGGAGCAACTGTCTTTTAATTTCATGGCTGGAGTCACCATCTGCAGTGATTTTGGAGCCCAAGAAAAGAAAGTCTGTCACTCTTTCCATTGTTTCCCATTTATTTGCTATGAAGTGGTGGGACCAGATATCATCATCTTAGTTTTCTTAATGTTGAGTTTTAAGCCAGCTTTTTCACTTTCCTCTTTCACTTTCATCAAGAGGCCCTTTAGTTCCTGTTTGCCTTCTGTCATAAGAGTGGTGTCATCTGCATATCTGAGGTTATTGATATTTCTTCCTGCAATCTTGATTCCAGCTTGTGCTTCATCTAGTCCAGCATTTTGCATGATGTATTCTGCATATAAGATAAATAAGCAAGGTGACAATACACAGCCTTGATGTACTCCTTTCCCAATGTGGAACCAGTCTGTTGTTCCATATCCACTTCTAAACGTTTCTTGTTGACCTGCATACAGATTTCTCAGGAGGCATGTAAGGTGGTCTGATATTCCCATCTCTTTAAGAATTTTCCACAGTTTGTTGTGATCCACACAGTTAAGGCTTTGTTGTAGTCAGTAAAGCAGAAGTAGATGTTTTTCTGGAACTGTCTTGCTTTTTCAATGATCTAATGGATGTTGGCAATTTGATCTCTGGTTCCTCTGCCCTTTCTAAATCCAGCTTGAACATCTGGAAGTTCTCGGTTCACAAACTGTTGAAGTGTCACTTGGAGAATTTTGAGCATTACTTTTCTAGCGTGTGAGATGAGTGCAGTTGCGTGGTAGTTTGAACATTCTTTGGCATTGCCTTTCTTTGGGATTGGAATGAAAACTGACCTTTTCCAGTCCTATGGCCAAGTACCGGTAAACTTCCAGCTTGTGATTCATCCAGCCCTGCATTTTTCATGATGTACTCTGCATATAAGTTAAATAAGCAGAAAGCAGAGCCCAAGCCAAAACCTCAGGTAGTACTGTTTCTTTAGGAAATGCAATTCCATGGAAGCAAGAGTGACGAAGGGAAGCTGGGAGGGAGAGCCAATTCTACAGTGCAATGTTGAGCTGACACTGTCTGCAATCAAGGGCAACTGATGGTCAGTCTCACTGAATTGTTCTCTGAGACTCTAAGACTGGCAGTGCCTCAGGACATTTGTGATGTGGTGGAGAAGGGAGAACTTATTCCTTGGCACTGATCCCTATTAGTCAAAAGTTTACTCCATAGGTCCCCAAGTGTTGACTGCCAGGGTGACCTGCAAAGACCTCAAGAACTTAGGACATCTCTCCTTTGGGTAACAGGAGTGTGCCATGGCAGTGATCTGAGGAGTACAAGGCAAGGTGTGGTCAAGTTGTGCCTATGGAAAGTTGGCCATGGTGATGGATGACACAGTAGCCAATGGCATATGTGGGACCAAGATTTGAGGTAACACAAAAGAGGAGCCTAATACATGTTCCTTGGAGACATTAGGAATTAATTGTTTACATTTAACTTAGCTGCACAGCAAATGTGGTTATAATTTTATTCATGTTGTGCTTTTTATATTATTCTCATATTCTTTTTGTTATATAGCCTTGATTATAGGATGCTAATTTAGGATTTATTTGTCTCACAAACACTTAAATTCTCTAAAACCATAATCCTTTAATTAGCATCCAGGAAGTAAATGATTCACCCTTGGTGCTTGGTTGATTTCTCTCTCAGTCATGTTATATTAAGCATGGCCAGTTGCTATGGAACATTTATTATGTGCCTGGCACTGTGATGTGTGATTTTCCTGCATTATTTTACTTAATCCTCTCTGTGAGGTAATAATCATTGTCTCCACGTTATAGATGGGGGATCTGAAGATCAGAGGGACAGAGTAACCTGCCTATGGAAAGTCACACACAGAGTGAGGGATTGAACTAGACTTTTACCTATGCTTGACTCAAAAGCTCATGCCTTTTACCACAATGCCAATGCTTCTCAAAGTGTCATCCTGGCACCAGCAGGATCAAGTTTCCAGGGAACTTCTTGGAAATGCATGTTTTGGGGTCCTACTCCAAAACTTCCGATTCTAAAGCCCTGGGGTGGGGCCCAGGAACCTGCATTTGAATGAACCCTCCACTGATTCTGACAAACACCAAAGTTTGAGAATGCTCTGTGCTATTCAGGTTCCTGCAATTTCATACCTGGTACAGGGTAAACTGTACCAGGGACATCATCCAGTGTCCCATTTATGTTTATTCTGCTCATCTCAAATTATTCTCAGTTCTGACACTGATTCTTTTCCCTTTGACTAATTTGAGTTCAAGGAAGGCAAAAAAAAATTCCTCTGAAAGAAGAACCCGACACTCTTCACTGTGGATTAATTTTTGAAGTGTTGTTAAGCAGACCATGGATTATTATGAGTAAAAACTGAAGGGCAAACCAACATTCAAATTATTTTTATTGCATTTTGTGGTCTTGCTGGAATCACCCCTTCCTGATTAGTTGATATACAAGAAGAGATGGAAGTTTGTGAAATTAGTGAGCTTCAAAACCTTCTTTAAAGACGGTGAAGATACCTTTTCCTGCATATAAGTCCATTGCTTAAAAGATAGATATTTGAGATGGTATTCTTTTTATCTCACTAATTAAACATAAAGTTAGACTGAGAGTGCTTTGGAGACCTGTCCTCGTCAGCAGGGCCTGGCACCCGTGGCAGCGTTTTAATTCAAGAGGCCTAATTTAATTAGCACCCTGCCACTGGGTCGGCTGCTTGCTGCCTTGGATCTCAGGCCTGAGGAGAAATGTACAACCCCTGCTTTTTTATTTCTAGTTAGCCTTCTAAAAGGTAGGATGTCCAAGGAGGGAGAGGAACTTTGCTTCTCCATCATGTTTTGCATATGGTGCTAATTGAGCTGACAATCTTGGACCACTGTCTGTTACGGCAGCAGCTGAGCCTTCAACTGATCCCCTGTGAAGGGATTGCAAATGTCAAATGGCTCATCTTTGCCCTTGTGGCTCTTGCAATATGGAAGGGAATTGATCAGGGGGAGTTCTGCGGTCTGCATGCTTGAGTAACTAAGCAACACAAAACTAGGAAGGAATACAGTATTCAAATCTTACTGGTAATGGCCACACCATCTCGCCTCACTTTCCCTACCCAGTGTGCTAATGAGGAGAGGAAAATGTGAAACTCCTTGGCTTCCCTAATTGCTGTGCTTTGCCCTCATAACTTTTTTGTTCCTGCTTATCGCGGTGAGAGTCTTGCTTCTGTCAATCATTTCTGGTTCTTTCTGCCTAGAAAATAACAATGTATGTTTTTTGAACCTTGAGATTATTCCAGCCCTCTTTTTTCCATAATTAAAACAGAGAAAATGATGATGATTTCTTTTTTCTTTTTTGGTTTTACTTTGCAATCATGAGCTATAGTAATCAAGAAAGGTTTGCTTTTTTATTTTTCTGGGTCCCTGCAACTTCTCCTGGGTAATTCCCAAATTTTCCTCAGGCCTGCAGATCTGCAGATTTGTTTGTTTTTACCACAATTCTGGATTGTGAATGTTACTATTTTTATTCCTTTTTCTCCATCACAGTGGAGGCAGTACTATATAGTGAAAAACTCATGGATACTAGTGCAAGACAAGCTGAGTTTTGAAACCTGATTCTGTTCTATAGAAGCTTGGATTCACTATTTACCCACTTGAAAAAATAAGGAAGAGCATTCTCCCTTTCCAGAGATATTCCAAGAACTATTACTAATCGTAATAATATCCTTAAAATCATCTAAAACAGTTCTTGTCACACAGTAGATAATAAATGTCTTTTCTTTCTACTTTTAAAAAGATTTGTATTGATTTATTTATGGAGGTACTGGGTCTTGGTTTCTTCACACAGGCTTTCTCTAGTTGTGGCGAGTGGGGGCTACCCTCTAGTTGTGGTGCATGGGCTTCTCATTGTGGTGACTTCTCTTGCTGCGGAGCACAGGCTCTGGAGTGCTCAGGCTTCAGTAGTGGTGGTGCATGGCTTAGTTGCCCTGAGGCATGTGGAATCTTCCCAGGGATTCAACCTGTGTCCCCTGCATCAGCAGGAGGACTCTTAACCACTGGACTATTGGGTTCAGAAAAATAGATTTATAGTTATCAGCCCTCTTGTTTGGGAAATTCTTTCTGGTTCTTATCTTTCATTTAAAGAATTTAATTTCTCTTCAGGTTTTATTTCAAGTATAAATAAGACATCACTGCCTAAGGCTGATGGATCTTGACTCCAACTGCCTCAGAAGCCTAAGCTTGGCAGTTTGCTGTTTGCAAAGGTGGGTTTTTCAGGAATGTCGATGGTTATCAACAAGAGAGAAAAATCTCTACCCTTCTAATGCTCTTCTATTGTAGAACAGCTCTTTGGCTGCATGATGAAATATAACAATAAACAACATATAAAATATTGACTAGGGTGTGCCAGGAACTCTGCAATGCAGTTTATATTATTTGTAATCCTACTAGCAACTTTACAACATAATTTGTATTATCACCATCAAACAGATAACAAACGAGCTCAGGTAGGTAAGTGACTTGCCCAAGGTCACACAACTTTTGTAAAAGGTCAGAATGACTCCAAAGTTAATGCTTATTGTTGGAGGGAGAGAAGGAGGAAGGGAGGATGGAAAGAAGAAAGGAAAGAAGAAATTAAGAAAAGAAAGGCAGAGAGCATAAACAGAAAGAAATCAGATCTTTCATTTCAGATGGATTGTCTATCACCAGCCCTTTTCCCTACTACTGACACCCATTTTTTTCTCTTTCTCAGGGAAATGTCAGCTTTGGAAATAATTTAACCCAAATAATCACTGTGTTGGAATAACTCTCTCCTGGTGCTGCTGTAATTTGGCTTACAATTATGGCTAATTGAACATCTTCTAAGTGAGCTCAGTGCTGCATGCACATGGAAAAAAATTTTTAATGTGCTAAGCATGCAAAAACATGATCATAGAAGTCCATTTTTACCAGCATAGAAAGAAAGCAATTAGTGAGACATTTTTTCCAGCAAGGAGAAAAAAAAAACCCATGATCTCGAGACAACTCTAAGATAATCCCTGGGCCCCTTTAAAGGCACAGTAATGAAAAGGTTTTGTGAGTTATAGGTTGGCATCTGTGAAAAGGTCCCCCTTCTCAGAAATCAAGACACATTAGTCTCATTTTTTGCAGATACTTGATAAGACAAGAGCCAGAGGGAAGTAGTAACATAAGGAGATATAGTCTGGAGAGAGGAGGTGGTTAGAGGAAACAAAGAAAGGGAGCTTGACAAATTTGTTCCAGAAAATTCTTCTCTGAAAGAGGGGTATTTCAGAAGTGAACAGTCATTCCTCTGGATCTGGCCTCCATTCCGTGGGAACCTGGGAGGATGCCCGTTTTACCCAGCACAGGTCTGATCAGACCCACATTTGGCATTACCCCTACTGCGAATCTTTTAGTTAAAACTGGTATGTATGTATATATTCAAAACTTTCTAACTTTCAAAGGTACTCCTTTCAACTCAACTCATAAAAGCCCCAAAGCTTCCCAGGCTGGTGCCAGCTCATTTCCTAAAGCAGCCAGAGCCAAGGACGAGAGGGAGAGCTGTGGAGACAGGTGCTTTTTAACCAGTCCTTTTCCTTTCCTTCCTTTTTTTCTGTCTTTGCCAGAAAGTATTTTGCCTGTATGGCCACTTCAGGCTCCTTGGGTCCTGCTTATTATTAAGCCCCTTGGCGACTTGGTTGGTGGGATAGAGTACGTGAGACTCCAGAATAATTGGGTGGGAAAATGAAAAGGCTGGGGGCTAAAAACGGATAAATCTAATTGGAAGTACCATGGTTTTCACTTCCACCTCTGGATTCTCGTTGGGCTGTTGCCAAGCTCTTCAGCACATGTGGGGGCTTTCAACTTTGTGACCACAGGTCATAAGAAAATGTTCAGAAGGATTTAGAGGTGGGGTTGCTCTTCTGATAGAAGTTGCCCGCAAGCAACATAATTTCTAGTTCTTAGGGGGTCGGGGAGGATGGAGCAGCTTGCCACAGACATAGAAGGAGCAATCAGTACTTATTCAGCTCTGTTTGTCTATGATTGCACATTACTAAGGAGGAGGAGAAAGCAGTTTTGCCTAAATGCAGCCAGCCAGAGTCAGGATCTATCTTCTTCTCATTTCTCTTCAGGCCCCTAATCTCAAGATTGAGGGCACTGGCTCTTAACCTGGGGCAATTTTGTCCCCCAAAACACATTTAGAAAACTCTGGAGACATTTTTGATTGTTGTGACTTAGGGAGCTCTTACTGGCATCAGGGGGGAAAAGCCAGAAAGCTAATAAAAATCCCCCAATGCATAGGATAGCCCCCACAGAGAGTCAGTTCCTCCAATAATTCTGAGATCCAGTAACCCTAATTGAGAGAGTGCCCAATCTTCCTTTACTAATGTTATTTCTCTTACCAAGGTGCAAAGCAGTAATTATAACACTGAATTTTCATTGTTTCCTGCTTGATTTTGCCAGGTCTGTCTCTGAATGGCAAAACTATTTTGTTTGGTGGAAGTATTCCTGTCTCCCTGGTTGGGAGACTGAAGGGCAGATTTCTCATTTTCTGAAGGCAGCAGGCATCTTAGCTGCTCCCAGTGCACTGTGCCAGACTCTGGTATGAATGACAGCCTTGCATTTGTGGGTTGCTTTCATAACAGTACTGATGGCATTTGTGACACCTTGGTGATGACAGCAGCAGGTCACTCAGGCAGAGCACAGAGCACTTGGTACCATGTAGAGAGGAGGCCAAATAATTGTGCTATATATTTGCAAGCTTCTTAATCTGAAGATCATCACTTCTTTTTACCAGTATGTCTGAAAGAAAGGTGTACCTCGTGTAAGTCTTGTTGAAATGAAATACACTTCTGAATCAATTTTGTATGCCACTAAAAATCTTTAATCACGGAACTGGGCACTAGAAGTAACATAATGAGATAAGAAAATGAAAAATTCTAAGAAATCAAACGCATGCCTTTCAAACACAAGGCTACTTAATTCAGTCTAGGAAGACATAATAATTGTTAAGTCCCCACCATGGACTGAGGCCCCATCTCCAAGCAACAACACGAATTTATTTTTTTAATTTACAAAATTAAAAAAAAATTCTTCAAATACATTCTGTTTTGGTTCTTTTGCATTTCATTCCTCAGCCCCAAATCCAAAGCCCAACTTGTGGTAGGGAATTAAATAGGACCAGTATGAGCAAGCCAATTTAAGGGGACCTTAGAGGGTAAAATATTATAATTGGAAGCAAGCCTGCCATGGTTGGAATTGTTACTGTCAGTTTGGAGGAAAACTCTCCTTAGGTAAATGTGGAATGCTGTCAGCTGCTATCCTCAAAGCTGCCACTATTCCGGCAAGAATGAAAATGCATCGGGCTCATGGGATCAGACACGTAGCCTGCATCAGGAAAGAAGTTCAGATGTTACTTATTAGCCTTTCAGCCCATCTCCCCATTTTTCTTTTCTTTTTTGTTTTAAATGTTTTGGTCATGCCGTGCAGCATGTGGGATCCTAGTTCCCTGACCAGGGATCGAACCCAGGCCCACTGCATCAGGGGCTCAGAGTCTTAACCACTGAACTGCCAGGGAAGTCCCCTCCCCATTTTTCTTAACAGCTTCACCCAGTGTAACACACAGCTGCCAAGCAGCTTCTCCTGGCTCATGTGAACAGTCTGCCTGCCCGTTGCTGACAAGCAGTAAGCAAAATTTACAGTGATAACAGAGAGCTGAGGCCAGAGGAACATCAATGATGGGAGTCTGATGTGAACCCAAGCTGGCCAGGTGAGAGTTTGGAGTAAAGAAGGGTGCAGTTCAGGAAGGTGGTATATCGTGATGGCTAAAAGGATGAGCTTCATGTCAGGCAAATCTGGGTTTGAGCTCTGGCTCCACTATTACCAGTTCTGTGATTTTTGTTAACCTTTCTGAACCTCAGTGTCTTCATTATAAAGGGGAGAAGTAATAGTACTTAGCCCAAAAGTTGGTAACACACGTAAGACAATTAGCAGTGTCTGACACATAGTGAGTGAGAAACAGATGATGACGGCTGGAAAGGGGAGACAGAGATGGCGATAAAGAAAAGCAGAGTATTCTCTATATCAGATTGGCTCTGATTGTTTTTTCTTTTCTCTCTGAGACTTTAATTTTTAAGTGTGCATCAATGCTTAGGTCTGAATTCTAGTGGCATTTGATGCTCAGTGAAGCACTAATCCTGGGTGTGTCCAGAAAATTGAGCTAGTGCTTCAGGATCTGGCTGCAGTCCTAGAGAATGTAGGATGTGCACAGGGAAGCAGTTAGTCACCTTTCCATTCTGAGTGAGGAAGCCATTTGTTGTTTCTGTGAAAATGGGCACATTTGTCAATAGCTAATGTTGCTTTTGCTCCCTTTTGATAGCTGAGTTTTCAAAACCAACTCAGCCATCCACATTTTCATTAAGACATCTGGTGATACGCAGTTCAATGGGCATATTTATTTTCATAAGAAAGGTCTCCATCAGCATCTCTTAGGCAGCACAGAAACTCTCAGGAAAGGCAGAGCCACCACTGCTGATGCTGCTTGAAAGTCTCCTTTTGCTAGTGGGGCTGGCCCTGGACAGCTGCAGTTAGGGGAAGCAGGAGTCACATTACTGAATCTTAACTCTGGGTGGATGAAAAATCTGTATCTTGGAGCAAAAATATTTCCTTTTGTTCAGCCTGAAGCTGCAACTCCATCCCAGGCATAGATAGATGCCTTAATAAGCTTGTAATTCTCTCATTACTGTATAATCAACTGTCTAATGTACCACATACAATTTTACTGGTCTACGATGCTCCATGCCTCTCTCTCCATAGGGCTCCAGTGGAAATCTGATTGTGAGCATCCTTCTTGCTAGTGTGGGCAGGGTTGCCTTCGGGTATGGGTAGCAATATCAGCAGGACATAGATACTGACATTTATTATTGATGCCATCATCACAGAGTTGAAGGGACAGTCTTTGTGCAGTCAGTTGGCTTAAGAGGGACCAAATGAAATTTGACCATGGCTTTAAGAAAAGACTGAACCATGTTTGTGTGTTTTGTTTCTTAAGGGTGAAAGGTCTCAAGTACAGCTATGTACTTAATTTTATCTGCATTCTCTAGCCCTGTTCTTTGGGGAAGAAACAGTTCATAAAGTTGCTGTTATATACCACAAGTGGTTTATGAAGTGGAAATGGAGGGCAATTAAAGGGTTCTGTCTTGTACAATGTGATGTTCCTAGAGGGAGACATTGAAAACATCTTTTTCATCTACTGGGACTCTCACTCCATTCAAACACCCTAATGTTTTCTTCTACCCCGGTACACATACACATAAGAAAAACCTGCTTTTGTATGACTACATATTTTTTTGTCTAGCTTCTCCATCTTGAGGAATTCTGTTCAATGTATTATCCCTTTAAGAAACAGATTGTTAAGAAGTGCTTCATCTTGAAACTCCACCAAGAAAGGAAAGACTCCTGGTCAAAGCACACATTTCAAAGGGTGCCCTATATTTTGTGGTTGTGCAGTCACATCTGTAAAGGTTTGAAAAAACTATATTATATCTATAAAAAAATGTGATGATGTGACACTTAGCACATATTTTCCTCCGTTACTGGAGTGGCCAATTATGTCGTAAAGTTGACGATGAAAAGCACTCGGCTGCATTCTAGACATGTACTGGGAAGTCAGAAGCACAAAGGTTTCTTTCTTTAATGTTTCCAAGTAGTTTGTCATATCTATCCAGAACATTTTCCCCCTTCATTTCTTAAAGGCTTCCTAATGCCTTAGGTACTGATACTCTGCAGACAAAGTGCATTGGTGAGGATCCCAAAGCTGCAGGGTCTACTGGCATCAATAACACAGAGCCAGGGACATAACATATGATTTATTCTTCCACAAACCCAGTTCTTGTAATAAATCTGACCTATTTAACTGACATACATTTTTCTTTCCAGCTCTACATATTGTCAAAGGAAGTTCCCATGAATAAATGAGCCCATTGGGCTAAAATTCCAATAAAATATAAAGCCTTTCAGGCTTAGAGGTTGGAGAAAGGACATCACAGGCCTGGCACTTTAATATGGGAGCTGATGATAACAGTTATTGCCCATCCTCTGGCTTTCAGGGACAAGCATAGAACTGTGCTAACTATTTCAAAGAGCTCTATTAATTCTTTCTAAAATAGTCCTGTGCAAAATGTATCCCATCAGTGAGACACTCACCTCCTCTCCAGCTCTTTGAGAAAATAGCTAGGTTCACATTTTACCCTCAGGTACTTGCTAAAGAGGAAACACTTCCCTAGGATACGGTGCAATTGTGGAAACTCATCTCTTGTTCTCTCCTCTTCCCTACATCTCTGTGATGTGGGACTTAGAGGCAGTGAACTCAATAAGGTGGCAGCAAGGTGTTTGGAATGTCGTGAGATGTTGGAGATTATTTTCATAAGGGTTGTACTTTTTCCACATGTACATATACTCCCATATTCTTGTACATACACTTACCAACTTATGCACACATTGTTAAATGCAAAGATAACTAGACTTATATAAGACATACAAGAGCAAATTTCCCACTTTTATAATGTTTTTAAAAGCACCCTTCATTTCTACTTATTACAAAATAGAATCTTCTCTCCCTCATTATCAAACAGATATCATCTTCCCAGGGATAGTTTTTAGTCAGTCTGATAAATCTGTATACTTACCATATTTGTCAATGGTTGAGAACTGAAGACTTTTCTTCATGTCATCCAAAGACAGGCCTTGAGTGGAACATTGTCCAGCACTAGAAAATTCCATGAGACACTGTGAAATCTGCGGTGGCATTTGCTAATAACATTTTTATAAAACAGAATTTATTCTCTCAGCATAGATATCAGAGCACTGGCAATGTGATACAATGGTACTTTTATCTTATACTGATTTGTTGGGGAAGAGTTCAGAATTATTTGGAGCAAGTTAGATCTAGGTGTGTCAGATGTAGGCAGTCTCCAATTCCTAGCTGTATAACCTTAGACATAGTACCCATTCTGAGCCTTAGTGTACTGATCTGTAAATCGGGGGAAGTACATAAATAATATGCAATTTGTCTTGATGATTAACTATAGCAAAAAGAGTTGAGTATAAAATCTGGGTTAATATCCTTACAAGCCTTGCTTAAAAGGAACTAATGACCAGAACATTATTATCTTAGTCATAATCAATAGAAATGAAACACATTCTAAAAGGTAATGTTATTTTTATATTGCTATTATTTTTTTATTATTATTATTTTTATTTTAGTTGGGGGCTAATTACTTTACAATATTGTAGTAGTTTTTGCCATACATTGACATGAATCAGCCATGGGTCCACACGTGCCCCCCAACCTGACCCCCACCCCCACCCCCCTCCCCATCCCATCCCTCTGGGCCATCCCATTGCCCAAGCCCTGAGCCCCCATCCCATGCATAGAACATGGAATGGTGTTCTGCTTCACAAATGACAATATACATGTTTCAATGCTATTGTCCCAGAACGTCCCACCCTCACCTTCTCCCTCAGAGTCCATAAGACTGTTCTATGCATCTGTGTCTCTTATTCTGTCTCGCATATAGGGTTACCATTACCATCTTTCAAATTCCATATATATGCATTAGTATACTGTATTGGTGTTTTTCTTTCTGGCTTACTTCACTCTGTATAATGGGCTCCAGTTTCATCCATCTCAATAGAACAGATTCAAATGTATTTTTTTTTAATGGCTGAGTAATATTCCATTGTGTATATGTACCACAGCTTCCTTATCCATTCGTCTGCTGATGGACATCTAGGTTGCTTCCATGCCCTGGCTATTGTAAACAGTGCTGCGATGAACATTGGGGTACACGCGTCTCTTTCAATTCTGGTTTCCTAGGTGTGTATGCCCAGCAGTGGGATTGCTGGGTCATATGGCAGTTCTATTCCCAGGTTTTAAGGAATCTCCACACTGTTCTCCATAGTGGCTGTACTAGTTTGCATTCCCACCAACAGTGTAAGAGGGTTCCCTTTTCTCCACACCCTCTACAGCATTTATTGCTTGTAGACTTTTGGATAGCAGCCATTCTGACTGGTGTGTAATGGTACCTCATTGTGGTTTTGATTTGCATTTCTCTAATAATGAGTGATGTTGAGCATCTTTTCATGTGTTTGTTGGCCATCTGTATGTCTTCTTTGGAGAAATGTCTGTTTAGTTCTTTGGCCCATTTTTTGATTGGGTCGTTTATTTTTCTGGAATTCAGCTGCAGGAGTTGCTTGTATATTTTTGAGATTAATTGTTTGTCTGTTGCTTTGTTTGCTATTATTTTCTCCCATTCTGAAGGCTGTCTTTTCACTTTGCTCATAGTTTCCTTTGTTGTGCAAAAGCTTTTAATTTTAATTAGGTCCCATTTGTTTATTTTTGCTTTTATTTCCAATATTATGGGAGGTGGGTCATGGAGGATCCTGCTGTGATTTATGTCGGAGAGTGTTTTGCCTATGTTTTCCTCTAGGAGTTTTATAGTTTCTGGTCTTACGTTTAGATCTTTAATCCATTTTGAGTTTATTTTTGTGTATGGTGTTAGGAAGTGTTCTAGTTTCATTCTTTTACAAGTGGTTGACCAGTTTTCCCAGCACCACTTGTTAAAGAGATTGTCTTTTCTCTATTGTATACTCTTGCTTCCTTTGTCGAAGATAAGGTGTCCATAGGTGCATGGGTTTATCTCTGGGCTTTCTATTTTGTTCCATTGATCTATATTTCTATCTTTGTGCCAGTACCACACTGTCTTGATGACTGTGGCTTTGTAGTAGAGCTTGAAGTCAGGCAGGTTGATTCCTCCAGTTCCATTCTTCTTTCTCAAGATTGCTTTGGCTATTCGAGGTTTCTTATATTTCCATACAAATTATGAAATGATTTGTTCTAGTTCTGTGAAAAATACCATTGGTAGCTTGATAGAGATTGCATTGAATCTATAGATTGCTTTGGGTAGTATACTCATTTTCACTATATTAATTCTTCCAATCCATGAACACGGTATATTTCTCCATCTGTTTGTGTCCTCTTTGATTTCTTTCATCAGTGTTTTATAGTTTTCTATATATAAGTCTTTTGTTTCTTTAGGTAGATACATTCCTAAGTATTTAAAAAATTCCAACATATGGAGGCTAAACAACACGCTTCTGAATAACCAACAAATCACAGAAGAAATCAAAAAAGAAATCAAAATATGCATAGAAACGAATGAAAATGAAAACACAACAACCCCAAACCTATGGGACACGGTAAAAGCAATGCTAAGGGGAAGGTTCATAGCAATACAGGCATACCTCAAGAAACAAGAAAAAAATCAAATAAATAAACTAACTCTACACCTAAAGCAACTAGAGAAGGAAGAAATGAAGAACCCCAGGGTTAGTAGAAGGAAAGAAATCTTAAAAATTAGGGCAGAAATAAATGCAAAAGAAACAAAAGAGACCATAGCAAAAATCAACAAAACTAAAAGCTGGTTTTTCGAGAAGATAAACAAAATTGACAAGCCATTAGCCAGACTCATCAAGAAACAAAGGGAGAAGAATCAGATCAACAAAATCAGAAATGAAAATGGAGAGATCACAACAGACTACACAGAAATACAAAGGATCATAAGAGACTACTACCAACAGCTATATGCCAATAAAATAGACAACTTGGAAGCAATGGACAAATTCTTAGAAAAGTATAACTTTCCAAAACTGAACCAGGAAGAAATAGAAGATCTTAACAGACCCATCACAAGCACGGAAATCGAAACTGTAATCAGAAATCTTCCAGCAAACAAAAGCCCAGGACCAGACGGCTTCACAGCGGAATTCTACCAAAAATTTAGAGAAGAGCTAACACCTATCCTACTCAAACTCTTCCAGAAAATTGCAGAACATGGTAAACTTCCAAACTCATTCTATGAGGCCACCATCACTCTAATTCCAAAACCAGATAAAGATGTCACAAAAAAAGAAAACTACAGGCCAATATCACTGATGAACATAGATGCAAAAATCCTTAATAAAATTCTAGCAAACAGAATCCAACATCATATTAAAAAGATCATACATCATGACCAAGTGGGCTTTATCCCAGGAAGGCAAGGTTTCTTTAACATCCGCAAATCAATCAATGTAATTCACCACATTAACAAATTGAAAGATAAAAACCATATGATTATCTCAATAGATGCAGAAAAAGCCTTTGACAAAATTCAACATCCATTTATGATAAAAACCCTCCAGAAAGCAGGAATAGAAGGAACATACTTCAACATAATAAAAGCTATATATGACAAACCCACAGCAAACATTATCCTCAATGGTGAAAAATTGAAAGCATTTCCCCTAAAGTCAGGAACAAGGCAAGGGTGCCCACTTTCACCACTACTATTCAACATAGTTTTGGAAGTTTTGGCCACAGCAATCAGAGCGGAAAAAGAAATAAAAGGAATACAGATAGGAAAAGAAGAAGTAAAACTCTCACTGTTTGCAGATGACATGATCCTCTACATAGAAAACCCTAAAGATTCTACCAGAAAACTACTAGAGCTAATCAATGAATATAGTAAAGTTGCAGGATACAAAATTAACACACAGAAATCCCTTGCATTCCTATACACCAATAATGAGAAAACAGAAAGAGAAATTAAGGAAACAATACCATTCACCATTGCAACAAAAAGAATAAAATACTTAGGAATATATCTATATTGCTATTATTATAACACAAATTACAAGAGATAGTGATAATAGTATTTATTGAATGATTCTTATGTATTAAGCATTTGCATATATCACTATATTTAATCTTTATTATTATTAATTCTCTCATTTTATAGATCGGAAGGCCTTTCCAGGTGGTGCTAATGGTAAATAAACTGCCTGCCAATGCAGGAGATGTAAGAGACTTGGGTTCCATTCCTGGGTGGGGAAGATCCCCTGGAAAAGGAAATGGCACCACACTCCAGTATTCTTGCTGGGAGAACCCCATGGACAGAGGAGCTTGGCGGGCTACAGTCCTTGGGGTTGCAAAGAGTTGGATGTGACTGAGTGTCTCTGAATACATAGATTAGAAACGGAAGCTGGGGCAACTAAGAAACTTGTTACATACATTTGGTAAATGGCTCACCTAGGATTCAAACCCAAGTGTTCCATATTCTAAAGCCTGTATCCTTGCCCAGTCAGTATTCAATTGGGAATTTTCTTATGATTCCTTGGCTTAAATTAATCCTTCTCTTTGCCAAACTTCTACTCTACCATGTAGGTTAATGAGATCGCTTCTTTTCTGATTTTTCAGACTCAAAACCTGAAGTTATCAGAGCTTTCAACCTAATATAAATCACATCTGTCAGTCGTATATCTGTAATTCCTCTTGTATCCATTTCTCTCATCCATACTTTAGTAACCTTAAAAAGGCAACCCAAGTTACCTCTAGAGCTGTCCCACTATGTCCACAGTAGAACTTGTAACTCCCCCTGTCCCCAAGCCAGTTCTCTCCAGCTCATTACTGGCACTACACCATTCAGTTACTTAACCCAAAATTCTGGGGTCATTCTTGGTACCTTTCCTTTTCTTATATCTTCCACCTAATTCAAGTCTTTTTAACTTTGCATCCAAAATGTAACCCTAATCCATCCATCTCTCCTCCTTCAAGGTTTAGGCCATATATCTTTCTTGTCCAGACTGCTGCAATTTGCCTCCTAATTGATTTTCCAGCTTTCATTTCTGTCCCCTTATAATTCATTCTCCATAGATTACCCAGAGTGGTCTTTTCAAAATATAAAAGCATAAGCCATTTACTGACTCATTTGAAAAGACCCTGATGCTCGGAAAGATTGAAGGCGGGAGGAGAAGGGGACGGGAGATAGCTGGATGGCATCACTGACTCAATGGACATGAGTTTGAGTAAGCTCTGGGAACTGGTGATGGACAGGGAGGCCTGGCGTGCTGCAGTCCATGGGGCTGCAAACAGTTGGACACAACTGAGCAACTGAACTGAAGTCATTTATCTACCTAAGACATATTTAAGCACTTCCCTGGAAGCTCAGTGGTAAAGAATCCACCTGCTAATGCAGGAGACACAGGTTTGATCCCTGATCTGGGAAAGTCCCACAAGGCACAGAGCAACTAAGCCCATGTGCCATAATTACTGAGCCTATGCTCTAGAGCCTGGGAGCAGCAATTACTGTGCCCATGTGCTGCAGCTACTGAAGCCTGCATGCCCTAGAGCCCATGCTCCACAACAAGAGAAGCCACTGCAATGAGAAGCCCATGGACCGCAGCTAGAAAGTAACTTCTGCTCAACACAACTAGAGAAAAGTTCGTGCAGCGACAAATAGCCAGCACAGCCAAAAAGAAATAAATGAATAAATAAATAAACATACTTAAAACCTTCCAATGACTTCCAAGTTCATTTAGAATAAAACACAAATACTTTACCCTCAAATGAAAGGCTCTCTCGAACCTTGTCTCATACCCTTCTCACCATCTTTGCTAAGCACTTCTTTTGGCATTCTTTCTGTCCTTTGAACCTTCCAAGCTTTCTCCCAATTCACAGCTTTTACATTTGTGAAGACTGCTTGGAATGCTTTTCTTTTTCTCTTCTTTTTTTTTAAAAAAAATTTATTGGAGTGTAGTTGCTTTACAGTGTTGTGTTAGTTTCTGCTAATACAGCAAAGTGAATCAGCTATATGTATACACATAACCCCTCTTTTGGGGATTTCCTTCCCAGTTAGGTCAACCCAGGACTGAGTAGAGTTCCTGGTGCTATAGAGTAGGTTCTCATTAGTTACCTATTTTATACATAGTAGTATATACATATATGTCAGTTCCAATCTCCCAATTCATCCCACCTCCTCCTTTCCCCTCTTGGTATCCATGTAGTTGTTCTCTATATTGGTATTTCTATTTTTGCTTTGCAAATAAGTCCATCTGTACAGTTTCTTTAAATTCCGCATATATGTATTAATATATATTTGTTCTTTTCTTTCTGACTTACTTCACTCTTATAGTCTCTAGGTCCATCTATGTCTCTGCGAGTGGCACAATTTTCATTTCTTTTTATGGTTGAGTAATATTCCATTGTATATATGCACCACATCTTCTTTATCCGTTCCTCTGTTGATGAACATTTGGGTTGTTTCTGTGTCTTGGCTATTGTAAATAGTGCTACAATGAACATTGGGGTGCATGTACCTTTTTGAATTATGGTTTTCTCTCAGTATATGCCCAGGAATGGGATTGCTGGGTCATATGGTAGTTCTATTTTTAGCTTTTTAAGGAAATGCTATACAATTCTCCATAGCGGCTGTACCAATCTACATTCCCACCAACAGTATAGGAGGGCTCTCTTTTCTCCACATCCTCTCCAGTATTTGTGTTCATAGATTTTTTTGCTTATGGATACTCTGATCATGTGAGGATTTACCTCATTGTAGTTCTGATTTGCAGTTCTCTAATAATTAGAATAATTAGTGATACTGAGCATCTTTTTATGTGTTTGCTGGTCATCTCTATGTCTTCTTTGGAGAAATGTCTATTTGGGTCTTTCATCCATTTTTTGATTGGGCTGTTTGTTTTTTTTTATATTGAGCTGCATGAGTTGTTTGTATATTTAGGAGATTAATCTCTTGTCAGTTGCTTTATTTGCAAATATTTTCACATATTCTGAGGGTTGTCTTTTTGTCTTGTTTATGATTTTCTTTGCTACGCAAAATCTTTAGATTCCATTTGTTTACTTTTGTTTTTATTTTCATTACCCTAAGAGGTGGGTCAAAAAAAGATCTTGTTGCAATTTATGTGAGTGTTCTGTCCATGTTTTCCTCTAAGAGGTTTATAGTGCCTGTCCTTATATTTAGGTCTTTAATCCATTTTGAGTTTATTTTTGTGTACGGTGTTAGGGAGTGTTCTAATTTCATTCTTTACATGTAGCTGTCCAATTTTCCCAGAACCACTTATTGAAGAGGTTATCTTTTCTCCATTGTATATTCTTGCCTCCTTTAAGAATGACAATAAGCCTCTGGTGCAAGACTCCTGAATTTGAGTCTTCACTCCACTATTTATTAGTTCTACAACCTTTTTGGCAAATTGTTTAACTGTCATGTGCCTCAGTTTGTAACTATAAAATGGGAATTATAATAAGATGTCACTTATAATGTTAATTTTAGAGAATTAAAGAAATATTAATAAGTTTTAAAGTATTTTGAACAGCTCTAACACTTAGTTCAGTTCAGTTCAGTTCAGTCACTCAGTCGTGTCCGACTCTTTGCGACCCCATGAATTGCAGCACGCCAGGCCTCCCTGTCCATCACCAACTCCCAGAGTCTACCCAAACTCATGCCCATTGAGTCGGTGATGCCATCCAGCCATCTCATCCTCTGTCGTCCCCTTCTCCTCCTGCCCCCAATCCTTCCCAGCATTAGGGTCTTTTCCAATGAGTCAATTCTTCGCGTGAGGTGGCCAAAGTATTGGAGTTTCAGCTTCAACATCAGTCCTTCCAATGAACACCCAGGACTGATCTCCTTTAGTAAGCACTCAAAAATGTTACCTACTTTTATTATTTATCAAGTTCTATCTCAAAGAAAGCATTTCCTCAAAGTCCTCTTGGATACTCCCAGTTGGAATTCCATATCCCTCAAGTACTTTTTACTCCTGACACAGGGCTTATCAGAGTCTGCCTTGGTGTAGAATGATCTATATTTCCATACTAATACCCCACTAAACAGAATGCCTGTGCAGGTCTGAGATCCTAATACCTGTGGGTCTTCTGCAGGACTTAGCTGGTACTTTGTAAATAGTTAAAATGATAAAAGTGTGTTAAATTATTACAAAATATTCATTTGGAGAAGTTAGACTTTTCTAAACACTTACATGAATTCACATAGATTAATTCACTTAGCTGCCTTAAAAATGACTACATGTTTGGTTACTTTCTTAAGCTATAAAGTGAAGATACTGTTTCTTAGAGAAAAGCAATGATTAAAAAAAGGAAGTATTAAACTAAAGTGGGACATGGCGTGATCTCAATCAACATTAAATGGCAAATGACAATCAGTTTTGGACAACATAATCTCATTCAAGATACTTTTCAAAATCAAAATTAGCCTACTAATTCCTGTAACCTCCTTAGCACTCAAGCTCCTTTTAAGAAATGAGCCATAAGCAGTAGTCTTGGCAACAAGAAGATAATAGGGAATAAATATTTTATCATCAAAAAGGCTATCTGGTTTCCTATGAATAAAAGCCCATCTCCAAGTTGTCTTATTTATTTAGTTGCTGAATGCAATTCATGCCAGGGGACTTAACCTTTCTGCCCAAGAGATACCACATAAGCTGTCTCTGGCTGCTATTCTAGGATGACAGACAGATGGAAGCTAAGCACAGTCAAGGCAAACAAAGCAGAAGAAACCAGACCTTGATCAGTGGAACTAACTGTTCTCAACCCATGGGGATCCAGACTTCAGTGGGAGTTTCACAGAAGCCCAGAGTTTCAGAGACACACCGGGACGTCTGTTTGCTGAAGTCATGGACAGTGTAAATAGGCATTTCCAGGATGCAGCTGCCCCATGAGTTCAGTGAAAGTAAATCTGAACCAATGGCAGGTAAGGAAAACACTCAATTTTGCAGCGTTTCATGTTACTGGTCACCTAGGAGGCTTTCTTTATGCTAAGAGGATAATAAGTATCATATATAGGCATATATATGAATGATATATAATATTATAATGGTAATTTTATATATACCTTTTATGGGAATGGAATGAAACTTTCTCTTTTAAAGAGAATAAAATAGTCTTTAGGTTAGTTTTTGCATACTACAACATTATACTGATATATCTTATTTTAGTGCTAAAACAGTTTCAGTCATTTTAGGCTAAATAGTTCATATTAGCTCTGTGATAGATATGCAAAGATAAGCATAATCATCAGTCATTTTCTCCTATAAAGATATTTTGCGTGTGTGCCTGTTCAGTCAATCAGTCATGTGTGACTCTTTGTGGCCCCCACGGACTGTAGCCCACCAGGCCCTTTCTGTCCTTAGAATTTCTCAGGCTAGAATACTGGAATGGGTTGTCATTTCCTTCTCCAGGGGATCTTCTCGACCCAGGGATTGAACCTGCGTCTCTTGCGTCTACTACACTGGCAGGCAGGTTCTTTACCAGCTGAGTCACTATACCCAAAATGTACACTAGGGAATGAATAATTTATCCAACAGGAAGACCTGAACCAAAATTCAGGAGTTATTTTTTGCTTCTCAATCCATGTGTTATGTTATAGACTACCTAGTTGATTGGCAGCTAATGAGGCCAGTTCACACCCAAATCCAAATAACGCAATTTCTATTTTTGTGGGTGCACACCATTCAGACTGTGGCTTGTCAGTGCAACATAGCCTGCTTGCAAATAGTCACTCATGTACCCTGAGCAAAGACAACAGGACATTCAAAACTAAAATATGAGGCTATGTTGGCTGAAATGAATGCAGAGATAATGACTCTCATGACAAGCACATTAAGCAAAAATATTATCCAGGGAGAAGTAAATCAATATATACATAAGATACAGAGGAACCCTGAAGAGTGGGAGAAGCACTAGCAGATAGAACGCACCCAAATATAGCTTCAATTATCCAAAGCAGGAGTTAGGCAGAGTCCACAAACTAAACTGGTGGGTTAATGCGTATTATGGGCAAAATTCCTGAAAGGAATATGAAAACAGAGTTTTTCTGTACACTTAAAAATAGTTCTGGTCACTAGAAGCTAGCATGGTGTCAGTAAGAAAAAAAATATGCTAGATTGGCTTTATTTCTTTTCAGTAGGGATAAACTTAAAGGGGCAATCCATAGGTTAGAACATAGAGCTAGACTCATATCATGGGCAGAACTTCGCTTGATTGCTTTATGAGTAATGAGGGGAGGTCTGTACCAGGTGACTATGGTTAGATTGGATTGTCACTGGTTGAATATTCAGAATTGACAAAGACCTCAGGTAGGTGACATCTCCTACAGTTTAAGTTGAGCCTTAAACATTGGGAAAATTTAAAACAAAATACTGCATTTCCTAACATTAGAACTGTCCATAAATAGATTGAGTTGTTCTAGAAGGGGGTACCATCCCATCTCCAGGCATATTCCAGCTGTGGTTGGAACATCTGGTTCCAACTGGGTGCTACAGAGGGATCCTGGTGTCCATCTGGAAGTCACCTGACCTCTATTTCTTACATTCTACGATTCTTTAGAAGGTATCTGGGAATGATGTAGGCTCTGAAACTAGCTTTGATGTATTGGAAAGGCAGAGTGAAATTACACAGTTCCCACTTAGGCAGATGATTTTTAACTTCCTTATCTGCGCTGACTGACATTTGGCCAGGGCTGAATGCCTGATTACCCCGCCCCCCCCCCCCCCCCCCCCCCCCCCGCCACACCACCGCATACCTAGCTCTACATTACCACTTCTGCTCAAGCTGGTGTTTTTGTAGCTTTTTGTCTATATACATTTCATTTGATACAGTAACTGAACCGTGCTATTTGCCTGAAGGAACCATCTTCTTGAGTGCTTTTTTTCTTCAAAGGAAGAACCACACTGCCATCTAAGATGAAGCAAAGGAAAGTGTAGAGAAGTCACTTTCACATAAACCCATCATTAAGGATTTGAATGACAGGCTATGTAAGGTTGGCATTGAAAAATTCTGAGCTGCTTCACAAGGGTTTTTATATAAAGCACGTTTATAGAATACTCATGTCAAACACCTGAGGGGTGGGGAAAAACCCTAAAACACTGTGATCTCTTAATCCAGAAAGTATATTGTTAAGGTCCATGAGGAAGGAAGAAAAAGACTGTCTGAAGAGATCCCAGGGAATCTGGGTCCCATATCTCCAGAGTTGTGGGAGCAGGCAATGCCTCAGTGAGTGCAAATGGCCCCATTTAGAGCCTCAAAAGCAGCCAGTATTGTGGTTTCCCAGGTGGCACAAGTGGTAAAGAATCAACCTGCCAATGCAGGAGATGCAAGATGTGGGTTGGATCCCTGGGTCAGGAAGATTCCCTGGAGGAAGAAATGGCAACCCACTTCAGTATTCTTGCCTGGAGAATCCCATGGACAGAGAAACCTGGAGAGTTACAATCGACAAAGAGTTGGACAGGACTGAGCAGGCGCCCGCACACACACACACACAAACACACACACACACACCACACTGTGGCTTCCAAATCACAGCCTGCCAAATGCGTTTGGTATTGAAGCAGCAAATCATGGCTTTTGCTGTGGGATTCATGAATTCTCGGAATATCTGCTAGTGCCATAATTGCTTCTGACGGAATTACATTCCAAAGAAGACTTCAGATGGGCATACAATCCAAAAGAAACCATTTTTATCATGCTCTTCCAAATGTGGCTTACGCCGAGCTGGGGATTTTGCCTCGGTGAATTACAGCACACATATGCAGTCTATATGGCTTGAAAGCAAGAGTAAAATTAAAACAACCAGATAAAAATAAAGCGACCTAGAACATTAAGTTCTGTCACAGTGACATAAAAATAATTTCTTATATTTGCAGAGGGCTTTATAGCTTGCACATACTTTTCGATTGATTAGTTTAAAGAGTTTAAAACCTCCATGGAGTTTAGCTTAAAACCTTCATGGGTGTCTGAGAAGGCATCAGTCCTATGCAGGTGGAAAGTCAGGCTCAAGAAGTTTGAATCACCTGCATAAACTCACAGAACTAGCAACAGGCAGAACCAGAACTTGATCAACAGGTCTTTATACTTCCAGTGCATGCTTTTTCTTCTAAAATACACTTCATTTAACAGCAGTATGGGCTTCCTAGGTAGTTCAGTGGTAAAGACTCCCCCTGCCAATGCAAGAGCCACAGAAGAAGACATGTGTTTCATCATTTAGTTGGGAAGATCCCCTGGAGGAGGGCCTGGCAACCCACTCCAGTACCCTTGTCTGGAGAATCCCATGGACAGAGGAGCTGGCAGGCTACAGTCCATGGGGTCACAAAGAATCGGACATGACTGAGCATGCACACACACACATAACAGCAGCACATGTCAAACTGCTGATGTGTTACCACATGGGGAGCTCACTGAATGAGTCATGAGTTAGAGTTTTGGACCCTTTGCATACAAAAGTGATCAAGAAAATTCTTATGGAGAACATACCTCCTCATCACAGAGAGACCAGAATCAGCTTCTCACGTCTTGCTTTGTTAGACCTTTTAAAAAAGTATACTTTCCACTGTCTAACAATGGCTCTCCTGTCCCTGAACAGTAATGTCAAAACATGAGACACACACACCAAACTTTCTAAATGAGATGTTTATGATTCTCCCCAACTCTCTGAGCTTGTGTAAGGTTTCCTAAGCTGTACACGTGGATTCATCTTCCTAGACACTGTCCTAAGTTGAATAGAAAACAATTAGGTTACCCATGTGATTAAACACTTCAGGCAAAATTTTCTTTCAAGTTGTTCCAGTTAGTTTTATGCAGCTAAAAATGCCCTCCAGGGCGGCCTGTAACCTGGAAGATTTAGCTATTTGGATTTTGCATAAAATAGCACCATCTAAGGCCTCACAGCTTTGCAAATATGCTTGGTGGTTTGTTGGATCCTTTTGCCGTCTGTCTGAACCATGTTACTTGTGTAAGGATATTAGCCCAAGGATTGGCGCCATATGCACCCTCATCCCCTTCCTCCAGAGGAATATATCCAAGTTAGGAGTCATTTATTTCACTCAAAAGGAAACACAGACAGGCAATATTTAACCAGAATTTCAGAGCTTTGACACTAATCTAAAGGACTAATACAAAGAAAAGGTGAAGAAACAGCCTGCTGAGATCCCTAATAAAGGTGTTTACACAAAGAAAATAAATGCCTTGCCATAGAAAAGGCTACTAGAGTCATCTGGCTATTCCTTTTGGCATTTAGCTGAAAACAAATACATCTATTTAAAACAGATCTGTCAGAAGGGATAAATGCCGTTGTACACTTTGCAATTTCTCTCTATGCCACACACCTTTTCTTTGGCCTAAAGAGAAAGACGACATTTCTATTAGAAACAGAATCACCTTTGGCCTAACTCTAAAATAGTCCAGTCAGATTACTATGAATAAACCTTTGTTAATTTATCAGCTAGATTCAACATATTTATTTATTCATGATTTCCCTCTGGCTGTTTTGAAAACATTGTTTTGTCTTTGTCAATATTCTCTACTTGATAATGTCCTAAATTAAAACAAATTTATTGCACCCATTACAGTAAATGGGCAATGGCCAAAGTATTTAATGGGGTTAGAGGTCAGTGCAAAATATCTTTTTCAGGAAAATCAAGCCCATCAGCTTTCTATCAGTGGCAAATGTCCCCGGGCTATAAAAAGACTGAAAGACTTGGCAATGGGTCATGGCTCTATTTGAGCCATTAGGCAAATAACCAAGGTCTCAGCTCCCTTACTTTTAAAGGAAAAAGCAATTAGGTAAAGAATTATGAATAAGGAAAAATGCAGTGAGAACTGAAAGTGTGCATTAATTCCTTGATGGTTTATAAATTATTAATGTGCTCAACAGTAACCTGACAACACTACCACCTCTCAATTTACCTCTGCTTTAAACAGGTATAAATGAATCAGCTGTACAATCTAGCAGGAGGTGGACTTTGCCTGCTAAACTGAGGAAAATCCTTTAAATATAGCAGAATCTTTCTTATCCTTCACTGTTTGTATCCAAAAAAGGGAAATCTTGTTAAATACAGAACTGTGAGATCTTGGTAGCATGAGAGTTATTAAGCCCACTCCTCATCCCTCCATTTATCTACTTCCCATTTTACTGAGAAGTACACTGAAGCCATGTAAAGTGAATTAATGTATTTAAGTTCATAAGCTAGACTGAAGTCAAGAATATAAGCTGGAGTTGTAAACCTCTAGTCTTCTTTGATGATTTTTATTCTTATTTTTAAGTGGAGAGGGAAATTAAAATTTGCAGTCTATCTGCTAAGCGCCAGGAACACAACCAGATGCCTTACAATCCCTATTATCTTTGCTCCACCCAAAAATCCATTTTACATGCACGGAAACCAAGGCTTAGAAATTCTAAATCTTGTCCAGGGTCACACAGTTGTAATTCAAACCTCAAGGAAATCAACCCTGAATATTCATCAGAAGGACCTATGCTGATGCTCCAATACTTTGGCCACCTAATGCAAAGAGCGAATTCATTGTAAAAGACCCTGAGGCTGGGAAAGATTGAGGGCAGGAGAAGAAGCAGGTTACAGAGGATGAGATGGTTGGACGGTATGAAGCATTAATATGAAAAAGCTAGTGGAGGTGATGGAAATACAATTAAGCTATTTCAAATCCTAAAAGATGATGCTGTGAAAGTGCTACACTCAATATGTCAGGAAATTTGGAAAACTCAGCAGTGGCCACAGGACTGGAAAAGGTCAGTTTTCATTCCAATCCCTAAGAAAGACAATGCCAAAGAATGCTCAAACTACAACACAATTACACACATCTCACACGCTAGAAAAGTAATGCTCAAAATTCTCCAAGCCACGCTTCAACAATACTTGAACGGTGAACTTCCAGATGTTCAAGCGGGATTTAGAAAAGGCAGAGGAATCAGAGATCAAATTGTCAACATCCGCTGGATCATTGAAAAAGCAATGGAGTTCCAGAAAAACATCTATTTCTGCTTTATTGACTATGCCAAAGCCTATGACTGTGTGGATCAGAATAAACTGTGGAAAATTCTGAATGAGATGGGAATACCAGACCACCTGACCTGCCTCTTGAGAAACCTGTATGTAGGTCAGGAAGCAACAGTTAGAACTGGACATGGAACAACAGACTGGTTCCAAATAGGATTAGGAGTACGTCAAGGCTGTATATTGTCACCCTGCTTTTTTAACTTCTATACATAGTACATCATAAGAAACGCTGGGCTGGATGAAGCACAAGCTGGAATCAAAATTGCCAGGAGAAATATCAGTAACCTCAGATATGCAGATGACATCACCTTTGTGGCAGAAAGTGAAGAACTAAAAAGCCGCTTGATGAAAGTGAAAGAGGAGAGTGAAAAAGTTGGCTTAAAACTCAACATTCAAAAAACTAAGATCATGGAATCTGGTCCCATCACTTCACAGCAAATAGATGGAGAAACAGTAGAGACAGTGGCTGACTTTATTTTTTGGGGCTCCAAAATCACTGCAGATGGTGACTGCAGCCATGAAATTAAAAGACACTTACTCCTTGGGAGAAAAGTTATGACCAATCTAGACAGCATATTAAAAAGCAGAGACATTACTGTGCCAACATAGGTCCGTCTAGTCAAGGCTATGGTTTTTCCAGTAGTCATGTGTGGATGTGAGAGTTGGATTATAAAGAAAGCTGAGCACCGAAGAATTGATGCTCTTGAACTGTGGTGTTGGAGAAGACTCTTGACAGTCCCTTGGGCTGGAAGGAAATCCAACCAGTCAATCCTAAAATGAAATCAGTCCTGAATATTCACTGGAAAGACTGATATTGAAGCTGAAACTCCAATACTTTAGCAACCTCCTGCGAAGAGCTGACTCATTTGAAAAGACCCTGATGCTGGGAAAGATTGAGGGCAGGAGGAGAAGGGGACCACAGAGGATGAGATGCTTGAATGACATTACCAACTCAATGGAGATGGGTTTAGGTAGACTCCGGGAGTTGGTGATGGACAGGGAGGCCTGGTGTGCTGCAGTCCATTGGGTTGCAAAGAGTTGGACATGACTGACCAACTGAACTGAACTGAACAGAGGATGAAATGGATGGATGGTATCACAAACTCAATGGACATGAGTTTGAGCAGACTTTGGGAGATGGTGAAGGACAGGGAAGCCTGGAGTACTACAGTTCATGGGGTCAAAAGTAGTTGCACACAACTTAGCAGGCACTCAGTCATGTCCGACTCTTTGTGACCCTATGGACTGCAGCATTCCAGGACTTGGTGCCCATCACCAACTTACAGAGCTTACTCAAACTCATATCCATTGAGTCCATGATGCCATTCAACCATCTCATCCTCTGTCGTCCCCTTCTCCTCCCGTCTTCAATCTTTCCCAGTAACAGGGTCTTTTCAAATGAGTCAGTTCTTCGCATCAGGTGGCCAAAGCATTGGAGTTTCAGCTTCAACATCAGTCCTTACAATGAACACCCAGGGCTGATTTCCTTTAGGATTGATTGGTTTGATTTCCTTGAGGTCCAATGGATTCTCAAGAGTCTTCTCCAACACCACAGTTCAAAAGCATCAATTGTTTGGTGCTCAGCCTTCTTTATAGTACAATTCTTACATCCATACATGACTACTGGAAAAACCATAGCTTTGACTAGAAGTACCTTTGTTGGCAAAGTAATGTTGGCAAAGCTTTGTTGGCAAAGCTTTTTAGTATGTTGTCTAGGTTGGTCATAGCTTTTCTTCCAAGGAGCAAGCATCTTTTAATTTCATGGCTGCAGTCACCATCTGCGGTGATTTTGGAGCCCAAAAAAATAAAGTCTGTCACTGTTTCCATTATTTCCCCATCTATTTGCCATGAAGTGATTGGACCAGATTCCATGATCTTAGTTTTTTTAATGTTGAGCTTTAAGCCAACTTTTTCACTCTCCTCTTTCACTTTCATCAAGAGGCTCTTTAGTTCTTCTTCACTTTCTGCCATAAGGGTGGTGTCATCTGCATATCTGAGGTTATTGATATTTCTCCTGGCAATTTTGATTCCAGCTTGTGCTTCATCCAGCCCGGCGTTTCTCATGATGTACTCTGCATGTAAGTTAAATAAGCAGGGTGACAATATACAGCTTTGATGTACTCCTTTCCTTATTTGGAACCAGTTTGTTGTGATCTACACAGTCAAAGCCTTTGGCATAGTCAATAAAGCAGAAGTAGATGTTTTTCTGTAACTCTCTTGCTTTTCAATGATCCAGTGGATATTGGCAATTTGATCTCTGGTTCCTCTGACTTTTCTAAATCCAGCTTGAAAATCTGGAAGGTCACAGTTCATGTACTGTTGATCCCTGCCTTGGAGAATTTTGAGGATTACTTTGCTAGCATATGAGATGAGTGCAATTTTGTGGTAGTTTGAGCATTCTTTGCATAGCCTATCTTTGGGATTTTAATGAAAACAGACATTTTCCAGTCCTGTAGCCACTGCTGAGTTTTCCAAATTTGCTGGAATATTGAGTGCAGCACTTTAACACCATCATCTTTGAGGATTTGAAGTAGCTCAACTGGAATTCCATTACCTCCACTAGCTTTGTTCGTAGTGATGCTTCCTAAGGCCCACTTGACTTCCATTCCAGGATATCTGGCTCTAGGTGAGTGATCACACCATGTTGGCTATCTGGGTCATAAAGATCTTTTTGTATAGTTCTTCTGTGTATACTCGCCACCTCTTTTTAATATCTTCTGCTTCTGTTAGGTCCATACCATTTCTGTCCTTTATTGTGCCCATATTTACATGAAATGTTCCCTTGATATCTCTAATTTTCTTGAAGAGATCTCTAGTCTTTCCCAGTCTATTGTTTTCCTCTATTTCTTTGCATTGATCACTGAGGAAGGCTTTCTTATCTCTCTTTGCTATTCTTTGGAACTCTGCATTCAAATGGGTATATATTTCTTTTTCTCCTTTGCGTCTTTTCTTTTCTTAGCTATTTGTAAGGACTTGCCAGACAAACATTTTGCCTTTTTACATTTCTTGGGAATGGTTTTGATCACAGCCACTTGTACAGTGTTCATATGTACCTCTGTTCATAGTTCTTCAGACACTCTATCAGATCTAATTCCTTGAATCTATTTTTCACTTCCACTGTATAATCGTAAGGGATTTGATTTAGGTCATACCTGAGTGGTCTAGTGGTTTTCCCTACTTTCTTCAATTTAAGTCTGAATTTGGCAATAAGGAGTTCATGATCTGAGCCACAGTTAGCTCCCAGTCTTGTTTGTGCTGACTATATAGAGCTTCTCCATCTATGGCTCCAGAGAAGATAATCATTCTGATCTTGGTATTGACCATTTGGTGATGTCCATGTGTAGAGTCTTCTCTTGTGTTGTTGGAAGAGGCTGTTTGATATGACCAGTGCATTCTCTTAGCAAACTCTATTAGCCTTTGACGTGCTTACTTTTGTACTCCATGGCTGAATTTGCCTGTTACTCCAGGTTATCTCTTGACTTCCTACTTTTGCATTCTAGTCCCCTATAATGAAAAGGATATCTTTTATGGGTGTTAGTTCTAGAAGGTCTTGTAGGTCTTTAAGAACCATTCAACTTCAGCTTCTTCAGCATTACCTGTTGGGGCAGAGACTTGGGTTACTGTGATATTGAATGGTTTGCCTTGGAATTGAACAGAGATCATTCTGTCGTTTTTGAGATTGCATTCAACTACTGCATTTTGGACTCTTTTGTTGACTATGATGGCACTCCATTTCTTCTAAGGGATTCTTGCCCACAATAGTAGATACAATCGTCACCTGAATTAAATTCACCCATTCCAGTCCATTTTAGTTCAGTGATTCCTAAAATGTCAACATTCACTCTTGCCATATCCTGTTTGACCACTTCTAATTTGCCTTAATTCATGAACGTAACATTCCAGGTTCCTATGCAGTATTGCTCTTTACAGCATTGGACTTTACTTCCATCACCAGTCACATCCACAACTGGGTGTTGTTTTTGCTTTGGCTCCTTCTCTTCATTCTTTCTGGAGTTATTTCTCCACTGATCTCCAGTAGCATATTGGGTACCTACTGACCTGGGGAGTTCATCTTTCAGTGTCCTACCTTTTTGCCTTTTCATACTGTTCATGGGGTTCTCAAGGCAAGAATACTGAAGTGGTTTGCCATTCTTTTCTCCAGTGGACCACATTTTGTCAGAACTCTCCAACATGACCTGTCTGTCTTGGGTGTCCCCACATGGCATGGCTCACAGTTTCATTGAGTTAGACAAGGCTGTGGTCCATGTGATTAGATTGGTTAGTTTTCTGTGATTGTGGTCTTCATTCTGTCTGCCCTCTGATGGAGAAGGGTAAGAGGCTTATGGAAGCTTCCTGATGGGAGAGACTGACTGAGGGGGAAACTGGGTCCTGTTTTGATGGGCGGGGCCATGCTCAGTAAATCTTTAATCCAATTTTCTGTTGATGGGTGGGGCTGTGTTCCCTCCCTTTTGTTTGACCTAAGGCCAAACTATGGTGGAGGTACTGAAGATAATGGTGACTTCCTTCAAAAGGTCCCATGCAAGCACTGCTGCACTCAGTGCCCCCAATCCTGCAGCAGGCCACTGCTGACCCACATCTCTGCCGGAGACTCCTGGACACTCACACACGAGTCTGGATCGGTCTCTTGTGGGGTCACAGCTCCTTTCTCCTGGTTCCTGCTGGGCACAAGCTTTTTGTAAGTGTCTGTTTCCTCAGTCCAGTGTAAGTTCTGGCACCTCTATGGTGGGGTTAATGGCGACGTCCTCTAAGAGGGCTTATGCCATACCCAGGTCTACTGCACCCTGAGCCCCTGCCCCTGTAGCAGTCCATTGCTGACTCATACCTCCGCAGGAGACAAACCCAGTTTTGGCTCAGTCTCTGTGAGGTCTCTGGGTCCTGATGCGCACAAAGTTTGTTTGTGCCCTCCAAGCAACTTAACAACAACAAATCTCCTGCTTTCCCCCACTTAACCTTGTTGGCTCTAGGAATGTTTCCCAAATTTATACCATAATCTTGTCTCTATCCCTCTGCCCATGGTTGTTTATCAAGCATAATGCCAGGCACTGTGCTGAGTCGAAGGATTCAGATATGAGTGCGCTGGGCATGGACACTACCCTCTGTGGTAGAAATGTGAACTTGGACAGGTAAACATTAATTCTGGGAACATGGTAAATATTCTAGAGGGTACCCTCCCTACACAGAGGAAATGGCATGACATGACAGACAAGCAAAGGTTTCCAAGGGGAGGGGACTTCTAGGGAAAGGACTGAGTAGGGGTATGTGTGAAGACCCAGGAAATTAAATGGCTAAAGTGAACATATATATATTTTTAACTTTTCATTTTGAAGCAATCTCAAAATAAAAAAGGTTGCAACTACAGTACATTTTTCCCTGAACAATTTAAGAGTAAACTGCCAATCTGATACCCATGATCTCCCCAAGATATTAGTGTACTCCTAAAATAAAGACATTCTCTTACATAGCTTAATAGAAGCATTTCATTCCACCATCTACCCTCAGACTCCATTTGTCTGTTATCTCTATAGTGCTCTTTACAGCAAAATGATCCAATTCAGAATAGCACTGTTATACTTCTTTAATCTCCTTCAATCTTGAACAGTTCTCAGTCTCTACTTGAATTTCATGACATTTTCTGAAGATGATGAGCCAGTTATTTTGCAGTGTCCTTTGTGCACGTGTGCATGTATAGTCACTTCAGTCGTGTCTGACTCTTTGTGACTCTATTGACTGTAGCACACCAGCCGCCCCTGTCCAAGGGATTCTTCAGGCAAGAATACTGGAGTGGGTTGTTATGCCCTCTTCCAGGGGATCTTCTTGACCCAGGGATGGAACCTGTGTCTCTTATGTCTCCTGCATTGGAAAGTGGGCTCTTTACCACTAGCACCACCTGGGAAGCCCGAGTGTCCTTTCATTTGGCTATATTTGAGATTTACTAATAAATAATTTAAAATTATGCATCTTTTGTGGGAGGTATCATAGAAATGATCCTGTATTCTATTCACTGTATCTCACTGCATTTGATTTATCCTATTATTGTGCTGTTAATTTGGATTATTTGATCAAGGTGGTGTCTGACAGGACTCTCCAATATAAAATTTCTCTTTTTCTCTTTGTAATGAGTAGATATTTTGTGGGGGAGATGTCCTATATCTCAACCAAATTTCATTATCTTTATTTATTTACATCTGAATGCATTTGAAGTTACTATTTCATTCACTGGATTATAATATTATGATCATTGTTTATTTTGATGCTTAAATTTTCTCACAGTTGATAGGTAGGAGCCCCTCCAAGCTGTCCCTTTGCTGTATACCCATCTTTCTTTGAGTGCCACTTTACTTCCTGGCATAAGATGTGCTAGGCATATTTTGTACACTCCTTGTCCCAGACTTGAAATCTGTTATTTCTCCAAATCATTCTATTTCCTTAGGAGGAAAGTGAAGAATAGTATTTAAAAATCAAGATTCAGGTGCTTGTTATGATCCCAGGCCCTGTCACTGAGCAGGCGAAGCTCGAAAAACATTTATGTACACATGTATATACACATTTGGACCCTCCTCCCTCAACTTTAACTCTCAAATAACAAATTCATACCTATATCTCCAATTCAAATCAACAGGGTCTCTCCTAGTTTTCCCCCTTTGCATATCTATAATGCCCTTTTCTGACAATGAGAGGTTCCCAGCACCATTAATATCTTTACCTATTTGATCAATGCCCCTGAATGTACAAAATCTCTGGCTGCTGTGGCATGCCAACCCCTCAATGCACACAGACACCCTCCTTTACCCCATTTGGACTCTGACATTCCATGCCCACTGTCGTCCCCACAAGGGCGCTCTCCTTACCATCCTGTGTTTTGACACCCTGCTCTGGGATTTCCCCACCTGGGTGCCCCAAGGGCATGTCCTCTACACTCTGCTTGGATTTCAATCAGTGGCACTGTTACTGCCTGCCTACACTTACACCCTCACCCCTCTCATGCCCCAACTTCTTCACACCAGACACCTTCCTGTACAGACACCCTTCTCAATCTGTGTGGGACCACAGTGGCCACAACTTCCCTGCGTCAATGTCCTTCTCACTGTGCATGGGCTCGGACACTCGACATGGCTCCACAGCTTCACTGCCCCTTCTCACGACTGCTCCCTCTCAGACTTGGACTCTGATATCCCATGCTAGATTTCTCTCCTATGTGGACAACTTCCTCCTCTAGCACTTTGGCAGGGAAGCCCCAACCCCTATGGAAACCCCCCCATTCTTCCACTCTGGCTCCTACCCTTGTGCCAGGCAGCTGCTGCTCACTACTCTCACCATCTACGTGGTCATCCTCTGCAACCTACTTGGATTCAGATGTCCTGCTCCACCTCCATGGGGAAGTTGACCTTGCTCAGTCCTGTCTAGTGCCCTTTGGTATTAAACATTCAGGAAAGGAAGGGAAGGGAAAAATAGAGAAGAGTAACATGGATGAACATTTAAAAATATTAATCAGATCAAGTCATATTCTTGCTTAAAAGGCCTGAGGGACCACCCAAGTGCCATGTCCTTGCTGATAAAGCCTTCATGGTCTGACCTCTGCCAACCCGGGACTTCATCCTGTACTACTCTCCCCCTGCACCCTACCTTCTATCCACCACAGAGGCCTTCTATTCCTCTGTTTCTGTCTTGTAAACTGCACTTGCTTTTTACCTCTGCTTAATGCTCTTTCCCAGGGTCTTCCTTGTATTTGCCATTCTAAGCATTGCATTTAACCCTTCAGATGTTTTTATACATGCTTATAGTCTCCTGTGTCTCTCTATCCTTAAAGTCGGGGTGAGGGCTAATGTACCTTCCGACACAGCCAAATAACCCTCAGTCAATGAGGAACAAAAGTTGTTGGATCAATACTCTAGCTATCTTGCTGCTCACTGGGAAAATTCTGAGGCTATTTATTGTAATTGTACACAGCATTGACTTATGTATTAACATGCTCCTTATTTATTTTCCTTCCTTCCCTTTCTTTCACTGTACTTCTTGAGATTATGTTCAAGAAAAGCAGTTTACACTCATATCCTTGTTTGATGGTCTGCTTTGGGGGAAATGCAAACTAAGATGGCCTGCCTCACCCAACTGGAATGTAAAGGACTTGTATGTTCTTAGGTGTTTCTCTGTCTAGATTTGTAGTGCCTTAAAATCACTGTCATGTACTAGACAATAAATAAGTATAAAATGGATAATTGAATGAATGAATGATGGTGCTTTCCTTGTAATTTCATTCATTTTCACCTTTGTTTGCTCACTCCTGATTCATGGGCCAACCTCCTTCCATTTCTTTAGCCACCACTCAAGGATAAGCTGTATTCCCCTGGCAGTTCATGTATGAGAGTAGTAGCCTTTGCAGAAGGCTTCCAAGTTTCTATTTCCTGCTCAGCCCATCCCACCCCCAACCTCATTGCCAGAAAAATCTGAGAATGATTCTCTGTATGGTAGTCCTCATCCTTTTGGTGGCACTCAGTACTCTCCTATAGACAGGGAAGTGAAATAGAGGACAACAGAGGGACTCTGTTCAAAATCCACCTTTCTGTGTAATGGAGCCGACAGCCATATGGAAAAGAATAACAAACCACAGTGGCCTGAGTGTTGCCCCAGCCATCTGCTCCGACCATTGGCACAGAAATCTGTCTCACTGCATATTCGCCTGATTCCCAATCAGGGCACTGGGATTCTTCATGGGGAAGGACCCTCCTTGTGAGTTTTCTATCTGTAAGAGCCTTACACAGCACCAGGTGAGGTGAAGTAAATGTGCTGGCTTCCTGAAGGTAGCCTTTACATTCTTCCATGAGGAGATGAGTTTCCAGTGTATGCAGTTTCAGAGTTATGTGACTTGGAAAAATTGGATTTTTTATGAGACATTTTTAGAGCAGGGGTCAAAGGCCATTTTTGTTGATTTTACATCTCTAGGCTTCATCCTACGAACTCAGATCCCTGCAAGAAATTCCATGTTCCTTTGTTCTTTATGACAGGCCAGTCTGAATGGAATGATTTTAAAACTCCCTAAACTCTTTGAACATGCAGAACATTGATCTTCACAAACCATTTGAAACACCCTAAGGAGGTTACAAAATTACAAGCAATGTGTTTTTTTTTGTTGTTGTTGTTTTGTTTTAAGTGAATGTACACCAAACCTCTGGGACCTTTTGCCTCATCACACAACACCAAAGCTTTCCTCTCCTCCTCTGTGTATTCTGTGCTGTCAGACCCTGAATAACAAAATAGTGTTAGGCTGCTAGGGTGCCTTGTTCTCATCCAAAAGCTCTTCTCTTGCCAGTAATGTGGGGGCTCTTCCCCTACTCCGGTGTGGTGTGCTGTGATGCGTCTTTGAATTCTAGGGCTGCCCGGGGTTTGACATTTCCTGCTGGGCCAACCACTGCTCCTGCTTTCTGTGTTGGCAGGAACGCGACTGTGGATTCTGTAAGGAAGGCTCGGTGGCCATCTGCACAGCCAGCTCTGCATGGCCATTTTTATATTGATATTTATTAAGCCTTGATGTGTGACACAGCAGACTGCACACCCCTTCAGTACAGGAGCCATGCTTTGTTATTTATCTCTGAAGTCCTGTCATTTGGGGCCTGGCACAGAGTATGCTCTCAACACGTATTTAAAAAGTGAATTTGGTAGAACTGAACTCCTGCAGCTCCATCTCTCAGTCTCAGTGCTCTGTGCAGCTGGGCTAAGTGGTCAGAAGCCTCAGGTCTGAGTCAAACAGAGTCAGGTTTCCAGTCCCAGCGCCTTCTCTTCCTAGCTCTGGTACTTCAGCAAGTAGCTTCACCTTCCTGTGTCTCACTTTTCTTCTGTGCAATGGAGCATAATGATACAGTAACTATCATAGTCACAGGGTCATTGTGTGGATTGTATGGTGCTATATGTGAAAGGAGGTAGAAGAATCCCTAATACATACCATCTTCATTCTCATGACCACTTCTGTCTCGAGCATTCTTTCCTTCTCCTCTCCCACTGGATAATGCTACACAGCTTTCAGGCTTGGGCTTCCCTCGCCAACACTTGGTTAGCTGCCCTTTGTTACATACTTTATCACATTTTTATCACTGCTTTTTAAACTTGTCTGCCTCTCCCGGTAGCTAGCTCACAGCCTGTGCTAAATAAAATATTTATTAAATAACTGTTTAAATGGAAAGTACATATAAAAGAGCAAATTAATTGCGGCCACCATGGAAAACAGTATGGAGGCTCCTTAAAAACAAAAAATAAAGTTACCATACGATCCAGCAATCCCACTCCTGGGCATATATTTGGAGAAGATGAAAACTCTCATTCAAAAGATACATGTACCCCAGTGCTCATAGCAGCACTATTCATAATAGCCAAGACATGGGAGTACCTAAGTGTCCATCAGCAGATGACTGGATATAGAATATGTGGTATCACAGACATACAACGGAATATTATACAACCATAAAAAGAACAAAATATTGCCATTTGCAGCAACATGGATGGACCTAGAGATTAGCATACTGAGTGAAAAAATCAGACAGAAAGGCAAATATGATATGATATCACTTACATGTGGAATTTAAGGAAAAATCACACAAATGAAACTTTTTACAAAACAGAAAAGGACTCACAGACGTAGAAAAGAAACTAGGGCTACTAAAAGGAAAGAGAGGAAGGAAGGATAAATTAGGGGTATGGGTTAACAGATATATACCACTATATATAAAATAAACAACAAGGATCTACTACATAGCACAGGGAACTATTTTCAAAATCTTGTAATCAACTATAATGGAAAAGAATCTGAAAAAAGAATTATATATATACATACATACATATATATATATATATCTGAATAACTTACTTGTATACCTGAAACTAACACAATATTGTAAATCAACCATTTTTCAATAGAAAAAATCAAAAAAAGCAAATTAATTGACCACCATTCCTCTTGGGACAATAAAGCACATCACATAGGGTGATCCTTTTAAGAAGCAACCTAACCACAACACTTCTCTGCTCAATCCCTGCATTGGCATTGGCCTGTTAACATCAGTAAATCCCAAGTCCTCCTAATGGCCTACATCCCCTTCATGACCTGGCCCCCGTTATGTCTCCACTTTGTCTGCTACTACTTTTCCCTATGAACAATTTTCTCCTTTTGGTTTCCTGGCTGTTTCCTGAATTCACAGACGTGATCCTGCCTCAGGGCATTTGTACTTGCTGTTCCTACAGCCTAGAATGCTCTTCCCTGGGGGCCTGTGGTTTCCTTGTCCACTCTGTTCACAGATTTGTTGTTCAGTTGCTAAGTCATATTCAGCTCTTTGCGAACACATGGGCTGCAGAATGCCAGGCGGGAGTCCTTCACTATCTCCTGAAGTTTGCTCAAACTCCTGTTCATTGAGTCGGTGATGTCATCCAACCATCTCATACTCTGTCACCTGCATCTCCTCCTGCCCTCAATCCTTCCGTGCATCAGGGTCTTTTCCAGTGATCTGGCTTTTCTGGCAGAAAAATCTGCTAGATCTGGCATCAGGTGGTGAAAGAATTGGAGCTTCAGCGGCTTTGTTCCAAGGTTACTAGGTGAGGCCTTCCTTGACCATCCTATTTAAATTAAAAACCACATCTCTTTCTCACTCTCTATCCCTGCTTTAATATATCACATAATTTACAAAATAATGTGTCATTCTTCTCCCCAACTAGAATAAAAGCTCCATGAGGGAGGGGGTTATTTTATTTGCCATAGTATCCACAGAGCCTAGAAGTCTAAGCCCTGGAAAACATTTGCTAAATGAAAGATTAAATTGAAGAATGCTCATAGTCCTCAGAACTGAGACAAATGGGAAATCTTTTATGAAACTCTTCCTGCAAAAAAAAAAAAATTACTTGACCTTTTGTTAATACATTTTCCCATACAATATTTGTATAGGGAAGGGTTGAATGGGGGCCCTGTAGGGAGTTACCAGCTGGCTCTACCCAGATCTGGCCGCAGCCAGTGCAACTAGGCAGCAGCCCTGGATCCATACAGTGCCAGGGGCAGAGAGCTGGCACCTTACAATTAGAAGGGTCAAATCCCCGTCCTCCAGGCAGGCCCACAGAGGCAGCCCCTCTGCAGGTTTCCATGGCCATCTGAATGGGGCAGAGGCCAGGCTGTTGAAACACCCAACAGGCTCTTCTGAATGCTTCCAAACAGTATTAATGCCAAGTACCACATGGTGATTGTGTGTTTTAAAGACTTTTCACATAGAAGAAATCACTGAAGCCTTTGTGGACCCTGTAGTAAAAATCACTTGACTGTGTTTGTGGCTGGCCACAGCTGAGCTGTTACCAAATGCTAACGTTTTACAAAAACACTTCTCTGTTGAAAGCATCCTCACCTCTGGGACTGTGGCTTGGGAGAACTGCCTTGTTCTCTTAGACACATGACTGAGAGAATATAGCAAAACACAAATATCATACAATTCTGTGATACATGTCTTTAGCTATTAAGTTTCACAGAAGTATCAATGAGGATAATACCTAAAAAAGCACTTTTAAAAAATCTTGTTGTTGTTGTTGAGTTGCTCAGTTGTGTCTGATTCTTTGTGATCCCGTGGACTGCAGCACATCAGGCTTCTCCATCCTTCACCATCTCCCAGAGTAAACTCATGTCCATTGAGTCGGTGATGTCATCCAACCATCTTGTCCTCTGTTGTCCCCTTCTCCTTCTGCCTTCAATCTTTTCCAGCATCAGGGTCTTTTCTAATGAGTTGGCTCTTTGCATCATGTCTTGTTAGAACATCTACTTCACATATATATTTAATTTCTCACTTCATATTCCCAGCAACCATGGGGATGGGTGATCCTACTGTTACTATTATTATAATGTGAAGAAACTGAAGGGCAGAAAGATCAGGTTGTTTGCAGAGGTGAGTGACCTGGCCAGTAACAGGGAGGGGAAGGATGGGCACATAAGCTGTGGCTCCTTGCTTTTCTGCCCTACAATGTTGCTGCATTAGAGAGAGCTTTGTGATCTGCTGGGGGTGAGAACACACGGGGTTTTTCTTCTCATTAATCATTTGGATTTTTCAGTTTCCAGTGGATGACTGGGTTTGGTGCTAGAAATCCGGGCTTCTGGTCATGAACCTACTGAAACTTTAGATCATGCAGCGCTGGGTTTTATGTGCTCACAGTCTAATCTCAAATTCCCTCTGCAGGCAACATTTCCACTAAAGTCATGGGCTAAGGTAAAAAGACGATTTTTGAACCTGAAACAAACACCAATTTTAATCCAGATTTGAATCACACAATCAGTACTCCAGTCAGAAAATGTATAATATTATTCTGGGATTACTTTCTTAGATATTTCTCTCTCTTTCTCTTTCTCTCTCTGTCACACACACACACACACACACTTGCACACTTTAGCGACTTAGAAAAACAACCACTTACATTTTTGGAATATGTGGAAAAAAGAGAGTCCCTCTTTTTCATGCTACTTTTAAAATGTATAATATCCTCGAGAGTAAGTCTTTTATACTGTGTTGTGATAATCAGTTGGGCCGTTCCCACTGCAAATATCCCCCAAGAACTCCTAAGGAAGTGTATCCTTTGGTCCCCCTTTTAATATGAGATGCCACGCTGAAAGGAGTGTGCCTCTGGGGAATGGGTAACCTGAGCTGCTGCAGGTTCCCATAGGAACACCCCCTTTATTTATGAGCATTTGCAGCAGTTGCCTCCATTGGATTCTGGTCCCTAGCAAATGCAAGCAGCAGCTCCAAGTGTGGAACGGCTCTTAATGTCTCTCTTTGAAACCCTTGAGTCCACAGCCTTCTATTTGTGTCTGGCCCTGATTCATTGACTGCGAGGAGATCTAACCAGTCCATCCTAAAGGAAATCAGTCCTGAATATTCATTGGAAGGACTGATGTTGAAGCTGAAACTCCAATACTTTGGCCACCTGATGTAAAGAACTGACTCATTTGAAAAGACCCTGATGCTGGGAAAGATTGAAGGTGGGAGGAGAAGGGGACGACAGAGTATGAGATGGTTGGATGGCATCACTGATTCAATGGACATGAGTTTGAGTAAACTCTGGGAGTTGGTGATGGACAGGGAGGCCTGGCCTGCTGTGGTCCATGGGGTTGCAAAGAGTCGGACATGACTGAGTGACTGAACTGAACTGAACTGATTCATCATGGGCCTAAATGCTTCACCTGATGATAAGTTTCCACTAGAGTCTGAACCAGGCTGTTAAAAAAAAGAAAAATCCCTGGCCAGTGCATCTCAGCATGAGCGAGCTGGAAAGGTGAGAAGTGTAGGAACTAAGGCAGATAGTAATTCCTTCCCAACATCTATCTTTGGAAGGATATTGAAATGTCTCCCTTACCTGAACTTTTTGCTCTACTTGGATCCCAGCTACCTGGGATTCAACCACAGTTGAATGCAGACCCCACATCATTCTGGGCTTTGGAACAGTTATGATGAACAATTTTAGAAATGCCATTATAAATACACTGCCTGTGTGCTCAGTTCAGTTGTGTCTGCCTCTTTGAGACCCGGTGGACCCACCAGACTCCTCTGTCCATGGCATTTTTCAGGCAAGAATACTGGAGTGGGTTGCATTTCCTCCTCCAGAGGATATTCCTGACTGTATTGAACCTGAGTCTCCTGCATCTCCTGCACTGGCAGGTGGGTTCCTTACCACTGAGCCACCTGGGAAGCCTACGTGAATAAATCAGCACAGGTTTTAAAGAAATTGTTACTTATTCTCTGGGATCAAAACACTTAACATTAACATAAAAAATAACTAGAAACATTCATCCTCCATTTATTCATTCAGGTATTCACTTCTTGGACTCTGTGCCCCTCTTGGAGTCTGTTCCCTTCATGAAAAGTCATGAAGCTTTTCATTTATGAAAATCCTGAAATGGCCCATTCACCAACTCTGGAGGACAGGGATTGGTTTGGTCTTGATGGTCACTGTACCCTCTGTGCCTGGAACAGAATGGGTCCCTACCAGTTATTTGCTAAACAAAGGAAAGAAGAAAGGAAAGAAATGAAAACATCTCCTCATTTTATAGATAAGGCCGCAAATAAAAATGTTAATTTTAATTAGCTTGGACAACATCACACAGAGGAAAAGCCATTGCCAGAACATGAACCCAGCCAGTCTGACTGAAGGAGTCTGTTCTTAACCACTACTATACACAACCTCCATATACATCACTTCACCTCAGCAAACCCCTAGGGAGCTGGAGAGAAGACTGTTTCCAAAGATGCTCTGTATTTGAAGCTGAGGGTTGGGCTATTGCCCAAAGGAGAAATACCTGTAAGAACACTGTCCCATCAGCACAGCCAGAGCACAGAGAAAGTGGATCTGTAATGCCACAGGCAGGAGCCCCACACTGCTGAGTGACTGCTGGGGACTCTTCAAGCTTCTCTTTATCTCTTGTCTCACATCACCACTGTTCACACTTGAGCAAAGTACAGCCCCCAAGGAAACACTCCAAGATGAACGAGCTACACATGGAACTTCCAGGTCTGGTTTAGTGAGGGGCTCCCATGCCTTCTGTTAGCCTGACTTCAAGTCCCCCCAGCACAGCTGCTCACATATACTTCGCTTCAGAGGGCCTCCTTTTGTCACCCTGAAGTGGCACGCATGTGTGTGCTCAGTTGTTCAGTCATGTCCAACTCTTTGAACCCTGTGGACTGTAGCCCACCAGGCTCCTCTGTTCACAGGATTTTCCAGGCAAGAATATTGGAGTGGGTTGCCATTTCCTTCTCCAGGGGATCTTCCCGACCCAGAGATCGAACCCAAGTCTCCTGCGTCTCCTGTATTGGCAGGCAGATTCTTTACCACTGAGCAACTTGGAAAGCCCCTTTCTGAAGTGGACCAGAACCAAATATCTCTTATTATGTCCCAGAGTTCCCTTCCTCCTTCCCGCTCTTTTGCAATCACTGTATCAAAAATGGAAATGGATCAATAAGCTTGTCTCTTTTTTAAAGTTGTGAGACATCAATTTTAATGAGGAAGGAAGAAGTTGAAGGTGGAGAAGCTAAGGAGGGGCTGAGGGAGAACAAATCAGAGGCAGAGGAGGTGAGAGGACACTGGTAGAGGGAGCAAGGCCTGGGAGAGCAGGAGGTGCCATCTATGGAAAGAGCAGCACTGTCTGTCTGAAGGTAAAGAGAAGAGTATTCATGAAGTTTCTGAGAGGTTTGGAGGGACTAAGGAAGAAAGTTGGTGGCAATCATGGCATATGGTCTCAGATTTTTAAGAAAAGTAGGAGGTGAGTTCTGTGAATGTATTTAAATGTCATGAATTTACATTTTCACATTAAAGATCCTGGTTCAGTCAATTTTTCGAAAAAATGAATCGCCATTCATAATCAAAACATAGACAACAAGCATTTCACACTAGATAGTGAACATGATAAATGCTGACCTTTGGCTCACTTTAGAAAAATTCCATGTGTAAAATCCAATTTTCTTTTAAAGATACACTCTGTGAGATTGTTTTGTAAAACTATTTATTTTATAAAGAGATTCTCAGAAGTTTTCTTTCCTATTATTCTACCTTCTCAATTATTTTAGTTTAGAAAAATCAATTTAAGGACTTTTAAAAATTGTACTTTTAAGGCAAGGTAATTTGTTTTAAATTGAAGACTAAATACTCCCTCAAGGATGCATATTTATAAATGGGATTTTTAAAATTCACTCTTTATTTGTGGAAAAGCAATTACATAAAAGCAAAATGTGAGCCCCTAAAACCAATACAATAACTTTGAACTTATAAACAGACATTATTTTGAACACCGCTCATGATGGATTATGAGGACTCTGTCACTGTTTGTTCCCAAGATGGGTTGCAGGTAAAACACAGAAATCATAAACTCAAGTCATGATTAATAGAATCCATTAAGATTCTTGCACAAAGTGTGAGCTATACTACCACACTATAAAGAAAGAGTTGACGGCGGGTGGGAGAATTCGAGGTCCTCTGGAATAAGAATAGCAGCTTAGAGGAGAGCAAGAGCCTATAGTTGCACTTTGGATCAACTGGCCCCATAGGTAAAGGGAAGGAAAATGTTTTGGAAATCTCATAAATAAAAAGAGTAAATAAAGACAGAAAATGGTAGGAAGCTATGTGGAAACAGGAGATGAAATATACCAGCAGGGAGATCTCCCTCTGTCTTCTCAATTTCTAGTAATGTTGCAAAAATTCATCCAGCCATTCAGACCAAAAAGTAGAGGGTCACCTCAGATGACTCCTTTATCACTGTCTCTCTGTTTCTACTTGCCTTAGCTGGAAACCTCCTGGTCTGCCATCTGTCCTCTGTGTGCTTAGTCGCTCAGTCGTGTCTGACTCTTTGCAACCCCAGGGACTGCAGCCTGCGAGGCTCCTCTGTCCATTGGGATTTCCCAGGCAAGAATACTGGAGTGGGTTGCCATTCCCTTCTCCAGGGGATCTACCTGGATCAGAACCCAGGTCTCCTGCATTGCAGGCAGATTCTTTACCACTGAGCCACCTGGGAAGCCCATGCATAGCTGCCAGATTAATCTTTTAAAAGCAGAACTCTGGCCAGGTCATGACTTGTCCAAACACTTTGAATGGCTTTCCACTATGTGCTAAAAAAGTCAAAGATGATTATAAGTATTGGTTAAAGCAGTGGTTCTTCAAAGTGTGGAATCTGGATCATCAGCTTCAGCTTCCCCAGGAAATGGTTAGAAATGAAAAATTTTGACACTGCATCATACCTACCCAAGCATAAACTCTGGGAGAGAGCCCAGCAACCTGTACCCAGCAATCACCTTTCAGGTGATTCTGATGAATACTAAAATTTGAGAACTATGGGCTTAGTGATTGAGACCATGAACTCTGGCTTCAAATGGTCTAATCTCAAATCCTTTTTCTGCTTAGTAGCTGTATTCCATACACAAGTCACTCTCTGAGCCTCCATTTCCTCATTTAAAACATGGAGTCTAATCAAGGTGTGAATTATAAGCAACAGATCACATACAATGCTCAACCCAGAGTCCACACATTTGGAGCCCTCCATAAATATCACCATTGCTAACTATTTTTATTAAAGGTTACTCCCTACATTGATCCTAAACTACTTTCTGCAGGCTGGCTCACTGCCCCACTCACTTCCTGGCAGGTCTTGTACCACTAACCCAGTGCTTTGCTCATATATGGGCTTAACTTATATGAGTATCAGTGAGGAAATGCCAGAAAATTCTTGATACTAATTAAGTGCATTAGGGAAGGAGCTTAGTTTGAAATTGAATGGAGTGAAAATTCTAATGAACATTAAGGAGGAATTGATTTACTATCTGATCATAAAAAATATAAGCCAGTTGCTTTTATTCCCATCTGTAAAATGGGATTAATACTATTAACCTCTTTTAAAAGGATTACCCCTAAAGATACATTGCACATGAAAAGTGCTCACAGGTGTTGAGAATGAGTCCTGTGACACATTATAATGAATCCCATGTGCTGAAATGGGGACATACTATGAATAATCTATATCAACAGAGCCAGGGATGATGGTGTTTCTGTTTTTGATTTGAATTGTTATCAGTGTTTCCTTTAATTCTGTTTATAGGAACATGCACTGCAAATATTTCTTTTGGACTTCTGTCACATTAGGAGAGAGGATGCTAAAGAAAATATTGTCTGTTGTGTGGTTAACAATTACTGCTATCATTTGTGTGAATTCTCAGTAAGGACATATTATCTAAGAATAGTCTAACACTGGAAAATTCCAGGAATAAGCTGCCTTAACCTGTCATAATAACAACTGGGGAAAGAGTGTAGATATGGAGGGCACATATCCATTATTAAACTACTGGAGAAATAAAATGCTTGAATTAGTAACGCCATCTTATATAAAAAAGGTACCATGCTATTTGTAACCTGTAATACTCCCCAAGTCTTATCTTTCCTCTTTAAAACCCAAGTTTAACTAAAGCCTGTTTCTGACAATATTATAGCTAATTTCCTCTGCCAGTAGGCAACCCCTTCCCCCGTCCAGGCCACAGCAGAACTGTGGAGATGATCTTCCTATAAAACACAGCTGACCATGCCATCTACAGCTGAGGCTCCAAGGCTCGGGTCCCCAGTACAGACCAGGTCTACTTCTCCACCCAGCGGCTTCCAGCCTCATAGAGGCTCTACCCCCAACAAGCTTTCCCGTGGCTTCCCTTACACACAAATCCCCATAGTGGAAGGATTTGCTGTCTTGATCACAGGCACTTATTGCATTACAGTTTATGGATTTGATAATGCCTTTCTGACCAAACTGTTATCATCTTAAGTCAGGAACCAGCAGTTATTAACTTATTTGGAAGTTAGGAACCCTCTCCCATTCCAATAAATTCACTCAACCAAAACCGTGAATGAATGAGTGTGTATGTATGTGTGTGTGCTTAGCCGCTCAGTCGTGTCTGATTCTTTGCAAAGCATGTCAGACTCCTCTGTCCATTGGGATTCTCCAGGCAAGAATACTGGAGTGGGTTGCCATGCCCTCCTCCAGGGGATCTTCCTGTCCCAGGGATCAAACCCAGGTCTCCCACATTGCAGGCAGATTCTTTGCTGTCTGAGCCACCAGGAAAGGCTGAATGAATGAGTGGACAGCAGCATTCACTGACTAGTCTTAAATTCACTAATTTTTTTCTCAATAATGGGAAAGTTCAGAACAAAGAGAAATGGGCAGATTTTAAAAAAATCTTGAAATACCAAAGGTATCATCAGTCAAAAAAAAAAAAAGTATAGATATGGACGATTTGCACTTGAAGTCCATAATCTCAGCCTAGTTCTGGCTCAGAGATGCCCAGAGGATGACTTCATCAGGAAGTAAGTAGATGATCTCTCCTTCATTTTCATGAGGCTCCTCAGGACATCAATACTTGTATTCTCCATTTACATTTTCCACAGAAGGCAAATTCCTCCTTCTCAACGGAATCTGATAATCAGCATTGTAAGGGAATGAGGGAAGTAAACTAGCTGCATGGAGCATTAGGCTGGCATAGGTAGGGGTACAGTCCTTTTAACAACCAAAGATCTCCAGACTAAAGAAAAAGCCAGTTGAGAGAGGCTACATTTCTGAAGATGAAAACCTCAGAACTTACCTTAGATTCTGTCTTATTTACTGTTTGACTTGGCTCGGATGTCCTTGTTGGAGCCAGCTTTTAATGATTTCCATCAGTGTTCAGTCTCCAGTCCTCACCTGTTGTCTCTGCCCGCCTCAAACCTTGATCCCCTTAGTTTGGGTACATCGGATGTCAGTCACCTGCCCGACCTAGGTTGCATTTGACCTCAATTACCTGCAATCTCTTCTTAACTTCTGCCCTAATTAGGCCTTCACTTGTAGGATGGTTTGCCAACAGCAACCATCAGAGAGATACTAGTAAAACTTAAGCTAAAACACATCCATTCCCAGTATCCTTGAGACATGTGTGCCTGCACGTTCAGTCACTCAGACTTTGCGACCTCATGGACTATAGCCCACCAGGCTCCTCTGTCCATGGGATTTCCCAGGTAGGACTACTGGAGTGGGTTGCCATTTCCTACTCCAGGGTATCTTTCCCACCCAGGGATCAAACCCACGTCTCCTGCATTGGCAGGTGGATTCTTTACCACTGAGCCACGTGGAAAGCCTTGGGACATGCATGGGCATTATAAAATGTTATAATTTAACCACAGATTCACTTAGTCATATATTTTTGTTTTCTGAGAAGTCACCAAAAGGATGTATTTCAAATCTCACCCTGGGTTAGGGGTGGGTTTTCTGTACAACCACAAGTGATGAAAGGAAAATGAGTGACTGTTACTTCTCAGGCAGCGCATCAGCCTAACATCAAATCTTAGGCTGGCAAACCTCTGTTATCCCTTGTGTTAGGGTCCTAGGGCTCTGTAACAAAATTCCACAAACTAACAGCGTAAAACAACAGAAATTAATTTTCTCACAGTTCTGGAGGCTATAAGTCCAAAATCAAGGTGTTGGCAGCATTGGTTCCTCCTGAAAACTCTCATGCCTGTGTCCAGCTTCTGGTGACTGCTGGCAGTTCTCAGAGTTCTGGCTTGTAGATGCCACCACCTCTGCCTTGTCTCTGGCATTCCCCTGTGTGTGTCTCTCCCCTTCTTATACCAACACAACTCATTTTGTATTAAGGGCCCACCCCACTCCAGTATGACCCCATCCTAAATTATTACATCTGCAACAATCCTATTTCTAAATAAGATCACATTTTGAGGTACTGAGGATTAAGATTTCAACATATCTTTTTTGGGGACACAACTCAACCTGAGACATCCCTCTCACATTTAAAATCATAGCTTCGACCTTGTTTTCATCATGAGTTTCAAAGGGAATTTCTTATGCTATCCCTGGAAAGAACACACATGAGCTTTGGGATGTCAGATTAGACAGGCTGAGGTCAACCCCAGCTTCCCTACTTACTGTCTCCAGGCATGTATCCTGTTTGGATCAGCTTTGTCATTCACCATGGAGATACATATACAAGGCAGCTAGGAATATTAAATTAGTCCATAGTAAGTTCTCAATAAATTCCATTGAGAATTTCCTTCTTTAATGACAGATTATTAAATAGCAGAGAGATTAAAAAAAGCAATTTCTACTAAAAATGAATAATGAACATTTCAGTACAAGTATACACACAATCACACCAACTGTCAAAAGTGTGATAAAGCCCTTTCAGTTTATCAACCAGTGAACCTCAAAAATCCATAGAGTTGTGAATAAATGCTTTAAAACACTCACTCTTGACATTTAGGCAAGAATGCATGTATTAGACCATATCTCATACTTGGTTGTGAAAATACAACAAGGCCCTAAATGATCTGGTTTTATGTGCTCTATAAAATCTGCTTTGCAGTACTCTGTTCTCTGGTTCAGAAAGGAAATTTCTATTTTGGTGTGCCTGGGTAAATCTGGCCATGTAAACTTTGAAAAGCCTTTGAATTAAAAAAAGACATGGTTATGGTTTACTGTTTGAATATCTTTTTCAAGGGAGAAGAGGCAGGGACTGTTATCACCAAGATAACTTTATTTAAACTTAATTAGTTGTTGGAAGATTATTTACTCCCTTTAGTCTATAAAAAAACAAAGGTCTGTCAGCACCAGATGCATTTGATTTTTGCAGATGTGGTGTGGTTTCTGAAATCTTTAAAGATTCATCTTAAATATGCTTTCAGGTCTCCCTTTTGTGAGACTTTGACAGGATAATAGAATTAGATTTGCTGAATTTCACTAAACTATAAAGTAACGTGTCATCAGCTTCACTTACTTCTCAAAAAATATTTCCCTCTGGTAATGCTCATCAATCTAGCTTTTCAACCCCTAAACAGGAAACTCTGAAACAAAAAGGATGACTCCATCAGTTTTGCAAGTGACAAGATGTTAAACATTTAACATCCCCACATTGTAGCACCAGCTGCCTCTGGATAATATAGACTTGCTTAGGTTTGGTTTAGAAAAAAAGGGGGGAAGAAAAGAAGAAGGAGGGACAGAAAAGGAATTACTCTTTCAGTGAGAATGCAAAATTCTCTGCAGATGTGGAGGGTGTGGAAGAGGCACGTGCCTACTGAACAAACCTTTTCTCCCAAGGGAATGTTGTAAGAGAGTCAGTGTCAGGTTCACAAATCCTCAGTGCCCCTGTGTCTCCACCTTTCCATGGACTCACTCTGATAAGAGTACTTAATGCATTGGATTAAAATCATCTGTTCATTGACAGAAGGGATGGGGCCTTAGTCAAGTAGGTTCCCAAATCCCATTTTAAGTACTCAATAAATGTCGGCTGAGTACATGAACTGGAAAATCATACGGAGCCCTGCCAAGGGTCATGCCAACTCTCTCTCTACAGCCAGTTCCTCATCTCAGGCACCTCTGCTGTGATCTCAGGCCAGTTAAACCATACCGATAGAGCAACCTGCGTGCTCAGTTGATCTAACGACAAGATCCTTTGGCAAAGCCTGTGTTAACCACCCCAAACTAGCATCAACTTTAAAGAGTCAAGAGTGTTTCCTGCTTCTGGTGTCTTGTCATGAGTAATGATCATAAGATGGCGAAGTCATCTATGGTGCTCCACGGTGAGCCATCTTCCCGGATGAGAGGCAGAAAAGGCTGACTCCCTTGGACTGCAAGGAGATCCAATCAATCCATCCTAAAGGAGATCAATACTGGGTGTTCATTGGAAGGTCTGATGTTGAAGCTGAAAGTCCAATACTTTGGCCACCTCATGCGAAGGGTTGACTCATTGGAAAAGACCCTAATGCTGGGTAGGACTGGGGGCGGGAGGAGAAGGGGACGACGGAGGATGAGATGGTTGGATGGAATCACTGACTCGACGGACATGGGTTTGGGTAGACTCCGGAAGTTGGTGATGGACAGAGAGGCCTGGCGCGCTGCAGTTCATGGGGTCGCAAAGAGTCGAACATGACTGAGCGACTGAACTGAACTGAACTGGGCTCTTGCAGTCTGCCCAGTCATAAGGCTTGTTAAGAGAAAAGTTTTCCATGTGGAGTGAGGCCTGCTGCAGTGGAATGCCCATTTTGAAGGACATAGTATGAAGCTCCCAACAAGGAACACAGAACAGTATAAATAGCACTCAGTCAGTGGTAGGTGTTGGTTCTTTCACTCAATGAACTTTTGATGAGGAACCACCATGCACCAGGTGCTATTCTAGGCACTGAAAGGATGAAGGCAGATGGAAGTAGTGTGGGAGTAGAGAGGCATATAAAGAGGACTAAGGCATATGGCTGAGACGCTGGGCAGTTAACTCAGTAGGTCTCAGTTTCATCATCCACTTTTCAATGTGGAGATGAGAAAACGACAAGCTATGAAACCTTTGGGTAAGTTAATTTCTTTCTTTCTTTCTTTTTAAATCACAATGCCTGGATCCTTGCATCTTCATTTCCCGTTCCTCACCATGTAAGGATAGCCTCACAAACAGATGACCATGTGCGTGGTGTCATCAATACAGGACTAGCTGAATGCCAAGAGCCACCCCTGCAGTGCTGACTGGTTTGCACAGTCCCAGGGCCCATTCTTGGGTTCATGGAGGCACTTTACTGTGTCTACATCACTCATGTATCATCTGTATCAGCACATTTTCTCTACCCACTTGGGTCTTTCCAATGACCTATTCTATACACAGCTACTGAAATCATGTTCATTCAGAGTCACTTGGAATTTAGAGACATGCTCCAGGGTAATCTCAATGAAGACTACTGGTTGCTGTATCCAGTCCCTCCCAAAGCCACATATGCTCACTGTCTGGATGAAGAGTCTGAGGTCTTAGTGACTGAAAGTGAAGCTACACAAAGGAAAGCTGTTCTCTCCCTTCCAATATTCCTTGGATAATGAACTTCTTTGTTTCAATGTTCATATTTCTATTTCTGCTCAATTTAACTCTCCATGTATCTCTTCTGCTCTCAGTTCAGTTCAGTTCAGTTCAGTCGCTCAGTTGTGTCTGACTCTGTGTGACCCCATGAACCGCAGCACGCCAGGCCTCCCTGTCCATCACCAACTCCCGGAGTTTACCCAAACCCATGTCCATCGAGTCGGTGATGCCATCCAACCATCTCATCCTCTGTCGTCCCCTTCTCCTCCCGCCCCCAGTCCTACCCAGCATTAGGGTCTTTTCCAGTGAGTCAACTCTTCGCATGAGGTGGCCAAAGTATTGGAGTTTCAGCTTCAATATTAGTCTTTCCAATGAACAACCAGGACTGATCTCCTTTAGGATGGACTGGTTGGACCTTCTAGCAGTCCAAAGGACTCTCAAAAGTCTTCTCCAACACCACAGTTCAAAAGCATCAATTCTTCGGCACTCAGCTTTATTCACTGTCCAACTCTCACATCCATACATGACCACTGGAAAAACCAAAGCCTTGAATAGACTGACCTTTGTTGGCAAAGTAATGTCTCTGCTTTTCAATATGCTATCTAGGTTGGTCATAATCTTCCTTCCAAGGAGTAAGCGTCTTTTAATTTCATGGCTGCAATCACCATCAGCAGTGATTTTGGAGCCCCAAAAAATAAAGTCCAACACTGTTTCCCCATCTATTTCCCATGAAGTGATGGGACCAGATGCCATGATCTTAGTTTTCTGAACGTTCAGCTTTAAGCCAACTTTTTCACTCTCCTCTTTCACTTTCATCAAGAGGCTCTTTAGTTCTTCTTCACTTTCTACCATAAGGGTGGTGTCATCTGCATATCTGAGGTTATTGATATTTGTCCTGGCAATCTTGATTCCAGCTTGTGTTTCTTCCAGCCCAGCATTTCTCATGATGTACTCTGCATGTAAGTTAAATAAGCAGGGTGATAATATACAGCTTTGATGTACTCCTTTTCCTATTTGGAACCAGTCTGTTGTTCCATGTCCAGTTCTAACTGTTGCTTCCTGACCTGCATACAGGTTTCTCAAGAGACAGGTCAGATGATCTGGTATTCCCATCTCTTTCAGAATTTTCCACAGTTTATTGTGATCCACACAGTCAAAGGCTTTCGCATAGTCAATAAAGCAAAAATAGATGTTTTTCTGGAACTCTCTTGCTTTTTCAATGATCCAGCGGATGTTGGCAATTTGATCTCTGGTTCCTCTGCCTTTTCTTAAACCAGCTTGAACATCTGGAAGTTCACGGTTCACGTATTGCTGAAGCCTGGCTTGGGGAATTTTGAGCATTACTTTACTAGCGTGTGAGATGAGTGCAATTGTGCAATAGTTTGAGCATTTTTGGCATTGCCTCTCTTTGGGATTGGAATGAAAACTGACCTTTTCCAGTCCTGTTGCCACTGCTGAGTTTTCCAGATTTGCTGGCATATCGAATGCAGCACTTTCACAGCATCATCTTTGAGGATTTGAAATAGCTCAACTGGAATTCCATCACCTCCACTAGCTTTGTTCGTAGTGATGCTTTCTAAGGCCCATTTGACTTCACATTCCAGGAGGTCTGGCTCTAGGTGAGTGATCACACCATCGTTATTATCTGGGTCATGAAGATCTTTTTTGTACAGTTCTTCTGTGTATTCTTGCCACTTCTTCTTAATATCTTCTGCTTCTGTTAGGTCCATACCATTTCTGTCCTTTATCGAGCCCATCTTTGCATGAAATGTTCCCTTGGTATCTCTAATTTTCTTGAAGAGATCTCTAGTCTTTCCCAATCTGTTGTTTTCCTCTATTTCTTTGCACTGATTGCTGAGGAAGGCTTTCTTATCTCTCCTTGCTATTCTTTGGAACTCTGCATTCAGATGGGAACATCTTTCCTTTTCTCCTTTGCTTTTCACTTCTCTTCTTTACACAGCTATTTGTAAGGCCTCCTCTGACAGCCATTTTGCTTTTTTGCATTTCTTTTCCATGGGGATGATCTTGATCCCTGTCTCCTGTACAATGTCATGAACCTCTGTCCATAGTTCATCAGGCACTCTGTCTATCAGATCTAGTCCCTGAAATCTGTTTGTCACTTCCACTGTATAATCATAAGGGATTTGATTTAGGTCATACCTGAATGGTCTAGTGGTTTTCCCTACTTTCTTCAATTTAAGTCTGAATTTGGCAATAAGGAGTTCATGATCTGAGCCACAGTCTGCTCCCGGTCTTGTTTTTGCTGACTGTACAGAGCTTCTCCATCTTTGGCTGCAAAGAATATAATCAATCTGATTACGGTGTTGACCATCTGGTGATGTCCATGTGTAGAGTCTTCTCTTGTGTTGTTGGAAGAGGGTCTTTGCTATGACCAGTGCGTTCTCTTGGCAAAACTCTGCTCTAACCACTCCCAATTCTGAGCTATTTTCCAAATGCATCACACAGCTACTTTTGCCCCTACTGCTTCCTTTCCCTAGTACACATTTTCTTCCCTGCTCTGCTTGACTGACTCTCCCAAACTCAAGTTTAGTAGTGTTGGCTTCAGGAAACCTCCTCTGACCCTTCCCAGACTCCCAGGGCATCCTACACCTGGTTCAGTACTTATCTCCCTATTTGTTTCTCTGACCTCATTATTAGACTGAATCTCTCAGGATTAGGAAGATCTGTTACCTGTCTTTTCTTCTGCAATGTCCATTACAGAATCTGGCACATAGCAGTTGCCTAATAAATGTTAGATGAATGCATCTCCAGTGGAAGACCTAGACAAAGAGTAATAGAGTCAAGCCCCATAAATGAAGAGGCTAGAGAAATAAGGGAACATGACAGATACATTGGGTTCTTCTTGTCTATGTGTAAAATACTGTTGACCCTTTAAATAAACAAAAAAGGGAAAGACAAAGAGGGAGGGAAGAACAAATGATAATTCATTCAATTTGCCGAGAGTCTGTATACACTCTAGCTGTCAAAATACTGGAGGTTCTCCAGATAGGACCAGATGCAGTTCTGTGTACCTAATAGGAGCCCAACACATATTTGTGAATAACAATAATTCCATGAATTTTCCAATTCTAGCCATATCCAATTAAACTTGGTACACTATTCAAGCATCTTTATCTGTTTCTCTAAGATAAAGAGGATTTTAAACAAATGTAACACATAGACCTTTATACTTCAGGACAAATTATACTTTAAGGTGCTGGCCTAATTTAGTGGTCAGCAATGGAAAACCAATACAAGAAACCTGATAATATTTCAATTATCTCTCATTTCTCCTTGCAGCCAGCTATAAGAAATGGATGAGAATTTATTGCCCTGTGTGCTAAAGATCTCAGGAAGTAAAAATCTGGAGGACAATAATGTAGTTTAACTTTTATAAGTAGTCTCTAAACTCTAACCACCCACCATTTAAAAAAAAAGGAAAATAGTCAAATGAACAAGCAGCAGAAGAAACGTTGTCTAAAAAAATGAAGTTCAGACCACTCAGTACCAGAGAGGAGTTCACATGTATCTTTCACAGTCAAGCACTCTATTCCTTAACATTCATCAAAAACAACAACCAACTTTTTGACATGGTGTTTTGTCATCACTTTTTGTTTTACTTATTTTTTGATTCCATAATTGTATTTCTCTATGTTGATTTGGTGAAACATCATTGAAGAAAAGAAGTATAAGTCTTATCTTGCCCTGAACAATAAGATTTTTTTTTTATATATAGAATGAAAAAATGCTCATTTGGGTAGAAACAGTATATTTAGATGTGTTGTTTGTAAAGCATTTTATATTTTCTCCATTTTCATGTAGTGCTCTAGCATTTAGCAGGCACATTTACAATTAACTACAGTTTTCTTTTCAGGGATTTCAGAGAAAGAAAAATTGAAATCCTTATTTCTGTCATTTCATGTAAATAGCTGTTGGCTAGAAAACATTCAGAAACCTTGACTTTAATCCAAATGGCAACTTGACTAGGAAATGGTCAGCACTGTTGAATTTGACAAACAAGTAGTGTAGAAGGAGAAGAAAAGCTATGAGAAATTTATGGGTAAAGCTGCTATTTAATGAGAAAAAGAACTGTTCTACTATCTCAAAGAGAATCAGTGATAAAAAGGAGAAGAGGGTGCTTGAATTAGAATTCTGAATTCCTGGCAAGCACAGGCTTTCTCTTCTCAGCCACAGAAAGGTTTATACATCTCTGGGTAGAACTATGAAGCAGTGAACAATTATCTCTAGTTTAAAACAAATAACACAAACTTCCCATGGATGATATAAAATGTTTTGCAATGTATCTTCTCCAATCCTTGCAAAAACCAGGCAAGGCAATATCATGGTAACTATTTTGGTAAACCCAGGCCCAGGTTCACACTGTGTTTAGGAGGCAGAACTGAGATTTGACACAGTATCTCTGGCTCTAAAATGCTTGTCCTTTTCCAGCGTAGCACACAGCTCCTTTTCCATTGTCAGCAACTCATCCTCTTCCTTCTGAGCCTCTCCTCCACCTGACGCCTGAACGGGGCCAGATTCTCCCCATGAACTAACTGTCAATATTCCCAGAAGGCCTTTCATTTCCTGCTAAAAGGGTATAAGACAGAAAAACATGGGGGTAACAAGCCAGCTCCCATGCCTGCTTTAAATGAAGGTTGATACCTGGAGCTATTGCAGTCATTTTGTGACCAAGGAGCTACAAATATGAAAAAGACAGGTCAATGTGCTGGAGATGATGAAGGAGAAAAAAAGTAACCTGGGTCTTTGAAGGCCCGTCAAGCAGCAGTCCCGTTTCCCATCACAATCTCCTTTCAGACTTCTTGTTACGTGTGAAAAATGAACCCCTGTTTTATTAAAGGATTATCACTGAGTTTTCTGTTATCTTCAGTTGAGAGCTTTCCTGTTTGATACATCAGTGTGAGCAGAAAGCTAACTAACTAGGTATTAGGTAACCAATGATGTATTGAGTAGACAAGGAAGAATATCATTTCTTGTCCTTCCCACTTCCTATACGTTATCCAGACACCATTTTGAGGAGAGACAAATCTGGTACGTTCTGAGACTTTTCTCTTTCCCTGTGTGGAAGCTTAGGAAAGGGCCATCTTCCTAGGACCAAGATAGTGGTCAGCTCCAGACACTTTCCCTTTCAAACAAAACCTTTTCTCAGGTCAGAGGGGATACTTTCCCTTTCAAACAAAGCCTTTTCGTGGGTCAGAGGGGGGAAGTTTCATTCTTAAATAGTCACCCAGATATTCCCTGTTTCATTTTTCTTTTAAATATTCAGAGAGGAAAAGCATAGGATCCTTCTATAGAGTAGATCATTCTGAGGGATAACATGAGCTCAAGGGACTATACACTTGGATACTTCTCTGTCTATAATATTTTCCCACAAGCCCTATTTCTTTTTCTTTCATTGAAATATAATTGACACACAATATTATGCTACTTTCAGGTATACTACATAATGGTTTGGCATTTTGCATACATTACAAAATGATCACCTTGGTAAGTCTAGTAACCATCTGTCCCTATCCAAAGTTATTACAGTATTATTGACCACATTCTTCAGGATGTATATCACATCCCTGTGACTTATTTATTATATAGCTAGAGCCTTGTACCTCTTAATCTTCTTCATTAACTTTGCCCAACTCCCAGCCCCTCCCTTCTAAAACCATACCTCTGTCCTCTGTATCTGTAGTTTCATTTTGTTTTGTGTTGTTTTTCTCAATTCCATATAAAAGTGAGATAATGCAGCATTTGTCTTACTCTGTCAGACTTAACATCACTTAGCATAATACCCTCCAGGATCCATTCATGGTATTGTAAATGGCAAGATTACATTTTTTTGGATGACTGAGTAACACGCCATTGCGTGTATACTCCATGTCTTCTTTATCTATTCATTGATGGACATTTAGGTTGCTTCCACATATTGGCTGTTGTAAATAATGCTGCAGTTAACACAGAGGTGCATATATCTTTTTGAATTTGTGCCTTTGTTTTCTTCAGGTAAATACTCAGAAGTGAAAATGCCAAATTGTGTGGTAGTTCTACTCTTAATTTTCTGAGGAACCTCTGTATTATTTTCCGTAGTTGTTGTTTAGTTGCTAGGTCATGTCCAACTCTTTTGTGATCCCCTGGATTGTAGCCCTCCAGGCTCCTCTGTCCATGGGATTTTGCAGGTAAGAATACTGGGGTGGGTTGCCATTTCCTACTCCAGAGTATCTTCCTGACTCAGGGATTGAACCCACATCTCCTGCATTTTCAGGCGGATTCTTTACCACTGAGCCACCTGGGAAACCCATAGTGGCTACATAAATTTACATTTCCACCAACAGTGTAGCAGGGCTCCCTTCTCTCCACGCCCCCTTTAGCATTTACTGTTTGTGGATTTCTGGATAATAGCCATTCTGAAAGGTACCAGGTGATATCTCATTATAGTTTTGATTTGCAATTCTCTAAGAATTAGCTGTGTCCCAGAGATCATTGTATTTCCATTTAAATTTGTCTCCATGTATTTTTTTATTTGCCCTTTGATTTCTTCAGTGCTGCATTGGTTATTTAGTAGCATACTGTTTAACCTCCATGTGTTTTTTTTGTTGTTGTTGTTTTCTCTTGTAGTTGGTTTCTAGCATCATATGTTATAGTCAGAAATGATGCCTGATATGATTTCAATCTTAAGTCTACAGAGACTTGTTTTGTAGACCAGCATGAGATCTATCCTGGAGAGTGTTCCATGTGTACTTGAAAAAGAATGTGTACTCTGATGCTTTTAGATGGAATTTGATTTATATATATTAAATCCATCTGGTCTAATATGCTCTTTAAAGCCACTATTACCTTATTCATTTTCTGTCTACAAGTTAGGTGATGCTGAAGCTGCTGGTCTGTAGCCCACACCTTAGCAAGGTCCAGTTTACATGCCTCAGAATAGATGAGAATCCTGAAGCTCAGGGCAGGAAGGGACTTGCCCATGCCACACAGCTGATTAGTATGAGGGCAGCCCTCTGTCTCACACTGTAGCAGCTCAGCAAGTAGTGAAAAGATCATAAGACTTGGAGTCAGGCTGATCTAGGGTCAATCTTGGCCCTGCTGTTTACTTGTTGCAAAGCCCTGGTAAGATCATTTATGTTTTCTGTGCTCCAGTTTTCTCATTGGTAGAATACTGATAAATAACTCCTAACTTGTAGAAGAGTTGTGATGTGACTGGCATACAAAAAAATGTACAACAATGTCTGGAACATAGTGATCAAAGCACACAATGTGTCTTCTTTTGCTTTTTTGACCAGGTTACCACTGCTATCAGTGCACCTGGCTTTATCTCCATCATCTCTCTCCTGGGGCCTAGGCTGTATTAGCATCCAATGACATGTAGGGGGACCATTAACACAGGTTGGCTAATAGATGCTTGATTAAGGCCAAAAACAGAGGATTTAACTTTTTTTTTTTTTTTGCTGTCTCTTCCCCTGGCTCAGCTGGTAAAGAATTTGCCTGCAATGTGGGAGACCTGGGTTTGATTCCTGGGTTGGGAAGATCACCTGGAGAAGGAAAAGGCTACCCATTCCAGTATTCTGGCCTGGAGAATTCCATGGACTGTATAGTCCATGGGGTCTCAAAGAGTCAGACATGATTAAGCAACTTTAACTTTCACTTCACTTTGTGAAAGAATTAAGAAGGTAAATATATTCTACTTGTGCATTTTTGGTACTTCTTTGCAACTCAGGCCTTTAAAAGAGTTGCTCATTAGTAGAAAATGCTTAGATAATATCACAAATATTAATGGTGGATATTTTTCATTCCACTTTGGTTAACATAGGAACTTTTTCTTTTCCTAGGTTATGATTTTTTCAGGTTAATTGTTTACCTAAATACTAAGAAAATCTCAATCTCATGGTTTTCAAGGAGATAATACGAAACAATGTCTTGTGAGATGTTTTCTCTAGTGAGAAATTTCCTGTTTCAAATACTGGCAAGCAGAAGGAAGGATATTTTTGCATTATATGAGGGTTAGATTCAGTCCGCCTGGAAGAAGGTAAAGGTGAAAAGAAAAAAAAAATCTGAGGAATTAAACCTGTTAAATTGTGCAGTGTGAATGAAAGAGCTGCTTCAGAAATCTATTTTGAAATCACTGCTCTTGTATCTGAATCATTACTGAGATACCAGCATCACCCACTTCTTATTACTGCAAACATAGCAACAGTTGCCATGCTAGCAAGAGATTCGAAGCACAAACACCGGAGTCAGGAGGGAGCAGGGCGGGGCTGGAGCTGGAGTCAGGGCTGCTGAACAGTGCACAGGGCTGCCTGTGCAGATTTAATTAGGCTGGTTTTTCTCTTTGGCCCTTGTGCTGTGTCCTGTCAGACATTTCAGTAGAGCAGCAGCAGTCTCAGAAGCAGCTTTTTGGGGCCAGGTCTTACTATCGGTCATGCACAAACATCACTGCCAAAGGCAGGATCTGTGTGCTTTGATGAAGGCAAGGATGGGTTTGGGCCCTCCTTTTGTTTATGAATGGAGGAAGGACCAGGGTTCCTCCTCATTTCCAGGAATGAAAAACTCATAAAACTCTTATCATTAGAAATCAGGCTGTTCATTGTCCCAAGATGTCATTTCATCTAATTGAAAACTGAGAAATCTGTCACCGTTTATTTAGCAGTTTGCCTCCAGCGAATCTTTACAGGTTCCCTTCCTGTGGCTGGGAATTAGTTAATTAGTATTACAAAACACTTGAAGAGGGACATGCACTCTGGCTCGCCCTTTGGGTTACCAGGGAACCCATTTTAAGTTGCTAACTAGCACTGCTGAAGGAGAGGAAAGAAAATGAGATTACAGTATCAGAGTTGCCGTGGTGCGAGCTACAGCTTTCTCTCTTCAGTGCATATGTTGTAACCTACACATGTCACTCCCTCACTCTTTTTGTGCAAATCTTTTATGCTTGACAATAATTCAGGTCCTTAAAGCTTATTTAAAAAAAGGCTTATATGCCAATTTGACATACGTAGGGCTCGTTTCATATCTTCACTTTTATTAATTTCCTGTTTTTCATCACTTCCTCTTTGGAATAGAATATTTTTGTCTGATGTTCTTTCTTTTACATTTTTCATGGAGAAAGGCTATTTCAAACTATGGGTGGCTTAAAGTCAAGGAACTGAAGGGAAGGGCTGACATTTTTCACGTGCTCCTAACTTGAAAGCCGAACGCCTCTGGTGAAATCTCTAAGCTCTTCAGTACAGCAGTCACAAGGCCGAAGGCCTCACCCGTGCTTTGTCAACTGAATGCTAGGTGGCGCTAAAGAGCAAGGCAACTAGAACAGAGCTACTAACACAACCACTGTAGGTCCAGGGAAGCTGCAAGGAAGTTCTTACACTGAGATCTAGAGCATTTCAGAACAGACTGTTTCCGTTTTTGATCGATGGTAGGATAACAGCAGCAAGAGATTCAGAAGACACCAGCAATCAATTTAAAGTCTTCCATCTTTCATTTTTTGTGTGTATGTTTTCATCTGATTTCACTAGTATTTTCTGGATGTGGCACCTAGGGCTGTGGTGAAGAGGTTTCCTGTAAATATAAACAGATGGATGTGCTTATTTTTTCTGACCTTTATGGAAACAGTTTGAACTTCCTGCAAGACCTCTCCACGTTCTTTAATTTTCCCCCCTTGTTAGGTGACATTCAGGGACATAATGAGAAGGTATAACAAGTGTGTTCACACCCTCACATCAATGTGCATAGCTATATATTTCCTCTCCCAACCCCATACCCCATGACATTAAGAAATTTTCTGCTTTTGTTAATTAGAAAAAATGTTTGGGCAGATTTGAGCTTAAAAAGAATGAGATAAAAGGCAACTGACAGGCATCATGGCACATGCTTAGATTCCAGCTGCTCTCCTTTGGCTTTTATATTTTGCCAGCACAGACCCTTAATGAGCTTGATATCTGACCTTCAGCAAGTGAGTGTCACAAAAATTATACATCCAGAGGTGAGAACCATCCTGAGGAAAAAACTTGTCTTGTACCTAGATTAGGCAAGCAACATCTTACTCTACTCATTATACAGACAATGTGAGCAAGGCCCATAGAATTAAGTCAAGTGAGTTAGGTGACTCTTTCTACAAGCTCAGAAAATGCTGGTGAACTGAGATGCTTTGATATACACTGAGTTCTTTTGTACACACAATGTTTAATAAGTAAAAGAGTTCAGAAAGTCAAAGATGCTATCTTTTAATTATTTCCTTAAATTTATAAATCTTGAAATTGATATATAGAATCAGCTAAAAGACTCTGGGCTTTCATTGTATTTATGAGTGAAAGGGCAGTATTTCTTTTCATTTCTAGGACTGAAAAACTCATGGAAACTCTCATCTCTGAATAGGTTTTTTGTTGCACAAAAACGTCAGCTAAAAGATTTTTTTTTTACAGTGAATTCAATTGACTACTGTAATAGAGAATACATATAATGAGAGAAAATGTCTGGTTTTTACAAGGTACTTAATTCAATAAACAAACCATATTGAAGTAGAGTTATCTTTAAAACTGGTCCCCGAATATTTAGAAGGAAGGAGTTTATCTTTTCGTGTGTTCTGATTAGTTTTTGCTGCTTCTAGAGATGTGGCCAGGGAGTCAGGCTGGCTTCCAGAGACGTGACTAAAGAAGATAGAGGGCAGGGCTAGGCCATGGCTGCTGGTGAATGAGGCAGCAGATGTGGAATTTGTTTGGTTCAGGTTAGGCATGTATCAGTGCAGGCAGCTGATTATAAAGGATTGTTATGAGCAGACGTAAGCTGAGATAAAGTGGCTATTATTAGAGGTGGTCAGAGTGAGAAGGGAAATTTTTCCTTCAATCAAAGGCTGTATTGGCCATGGACTGAGAGTGTGCTATGTTCCATTGAAGCTGGCAGAGTGTTTGAGGGAGGTAGTTCAGTACTCTGGATAGCTCCCTGCTGATCGTCCACAAAGCCCAAACCAGAGGTTAGAAGTTTCTGCTTCTTAAAGATAGTTCAAACATGTTAGCCAAGCAGAGTCTCAGAGACAGCATGATGTAATGAAAACACTACATTACACTACAGACAGACCCAGGTCCAACTATTAATTACCATTTTCTCACTATACACTTTCATTCAAATTACCTAAATCATTGGGGTCTCAGTTTGTTTTATCTGGAAAATGGAAACCAGGAGGCCAACTTTATTAAGACAATTCTAAAGATGAAACGGAATAATATTGTGAGACCTATCATGATCATTCATTCATTCCACAAGTAGGTATTTAGCACCTATCAGACCTTGTTCTAAGTACTGGAGACACAGCATCAAAAAGGAGAGACGTTCATGCTCTCATGATGTTTACATGACAAAATAAAGAGCAAGAATTATCAGAAACAATAAGCTACATACTTATATCTAAAAACCTCATATATAGACACAAGATATTCAGATATATGAACGAATATAAAATAAGTGTGTGTGAAAAAATAGAAGTGTGCAGAAGAAACAGATTTTCAAAAGAGTCTAGTCAAATTGAAAAAAGTATACAATTTCTAGGATTGAAGTAGATATCAGAAATGAAATGAATCAGAAATGCAGTGAAGAGAGCAGCATGTTAGATCCAGCTACCAAGGGTACTAGATAGATTTGAAGAAGTCACCAGAAAGCAGCACAGAGAAAATGAAGGGTGGAAAATATATTTTAAAAAAGAGGGAGAAATGTGGAAAACAGTGAGAAGATCTAAAATACATCTAATTAGAATTCCATAAAGAGAGAATAAAGAGATGGGGTAAAGACATATAAGAAGAAGTGGTGAATGAAAGTTATCCAGAATTTACACAAGATATCAGTCTTCATATTCTGGACACCTAATAAGTTCAAAGCAAGATAAAAAAAATCCATACCTATATACAACATAGTTAAACTGTACAATACCAAAGACAAAGAGAAATCCTAACAGCAATTAGAAGGTCCAGATTAAAAATAAAAAAAATGATGATTAAGTTCACAGATGATATTTTAGCAGCATCAATGACAAAGGTGTGGAAAAGCATCTTAAAGGCGCCGGGGAAAATTAATTAAACACTTTAAATCCTATATCTGCTAAAATACCTTTCAGGAGAGAGGGAAAACAAAGGTGTTTTCAGATACTTCTATTAATAACAGAGTCATGTTAAAAGAATTTTTAAAGATGTGTTTGAGAAAAAGGAAAATTATCTAGGAAGATGGTGTAAAATGTAAGCATAATGAATAATGAAAGAGTATATATAGGCAAATCTAAATAAAACATAGCTGTGTAAAAACCAAAATAATACCTAGACTGTGGAATCAGAAAAACCATGATGAAAATAAAACAATGGACAGAAATATATAATTCAGGAGGGAAGAATGAGACTAAAATTCTCTAAGATCTCCCTTTTTTTTGGGAGTAGGAAAAATAAATTAACATAAAATTTATTAAGTTTAATATGCTTAAGTTTCTAGGATACTCCTTAAGGAATAGAAAACCAATGTGTCTATTCAAATAATCCAAAGGAAAACAAGAAAAGGATAGAGTGAGGAAAGAACCTAGAGAGAACAAAAATAATATGGTAGCAATGAATTCAAATTATTTAAGCAAAAACAATGAATTAATATGACAAAAAGTATAAGAACCTCACAGAGAAGATTATAAAACCTAACTAAAAGATATTAAGAAACATCTAAATACATGCAAAAATACTACGTTCAGGGCAACGGAGACTCAATATCATAAAGATGTCATATCTTCCCAAATTGATCTATAGTTTTAAAATACTTTTAATCAAAAGCTTATGATTTTGAGAAAAATGCAAGCTGATTATAAAATGTATATGGAAGAGAAAAAGTCAAGAATAATCAAGAATAGTCAGGATGGGATGTATCTTATCAGATATCAAGAATTTAATAATGCTGTTGTAATTAAAATTGTATATAACTGACACAGGTATAAACAAATATACCCATGAAAAAGAATAGACAAACTGAAAACAGACCTATCTAAATATAGACGCTTGATATGTGAAAGAACTTTTATTACAGGTCATTGGGAAAGAGATGACTCTTCTTTTCAAAAAAGAGGAAAAGAAATTTCATGGTCATCATTTCACATTTGTTCATCCTGGTTTGTTTTTACCTGAACTATATTTCCATCATCTCTCTCTTCATTGAAACCTTTCTCAACTACCTCAACTCAAAGCAATCTCCCTTTTTTAAACACACTGGGAATAAAAGTGTCAATCCCTTCTCTCCTCACTCATTTCCAGCACCCAGTTCTATTCTTTGGTTTATTAAAAAGAAACAGGCAGACATTTATTGCCCTAATATTGAGGGGGTGGAATGGAAAGAAGCTTGAATTAACTGGTGGTTCATAACTTTTGGACAAAAACAAATTTGAATTTGATAAGAAAGTAAGGGTCAAAAACTCTGAGTGTCACAGCTGTACTCAAATTTCAGAAACACAAAGCATGGTGTTCATAACCCAAATATTGATTCCTCTAATTTAGTATAGTTAAAAATATTTAAAATTCATCACATACAGTTCAATTATAAATAAGATACTGTAGGCACGAGAAAAAAAAATCCTGCCTTAAAGTAATTATAAGCTAACAGGGAATTAAAAATAATCATAATACATTCTTTCAAACTGTGGTGCAGGAGAAGACTCTTGAGAGTCCCTTGGACAGCAAGGAGATGAAACCAGTCAATCTTAAAGGAAATCAACCCTGAATAGTCATTGGAAGGATTGATGCTGAAGCTCCAATACTTTGGCCACTTGATGCGAAGAGCTGGGAGAAGGGGAAAAGAGGATAAGGGGGCAACAGAGGATAAGATGGTTGGATGGCATCACCGACTCAATGTACATGAGTTTGAGCAAACTCTGGGAGACAGTGAAGGTCAGGGAAGCCTGGCATGCAGAAGTCCATGGGGTAGTAAAGAGTCAGACAGACTGAGCAACTACACGACAACAATCATAGTACAAGACAATATAAAAATACATCATGTGGCACAAACTGCTGTGGCCATTTATAAGGCATGAGTGGGAAGGAGTTAGGTCCTGTAAAGCCTCTCACATGACACAGCGATCAAGCTGACTGAGATATTACTGATGGCTGATTCATATTCTTATAGACTTGGTGGGGGGAGAGCTGTCAAGGTTAAAGACTAGGATATGGGAATCAGTTGACAGTTAAACACAGGGTGTGCATGGGAAACAGTAGAACTTCTAGGTGTCTGTAATGTGTGTCACCAGGAATACTATTGTTATTTTGTGCAGGATAATTCTTTATTTGGGGGGACTTTCTAAAGCATTGTAGGAAATTCAACACTTGCCCTGCCCACTAGACATCAGTAGCACCTCCCTAGTCACTGGGAAATAACAAAAATACCAAAACACACAAAAATACTTCCTACAGTTCCCAAAACTCTAGACTATTTTTTGAGAAGTGATGGGATCATTGTCTAGAACCACTGGAACATCTGATGTTCAGGGAGAGGGAGAACTGGAAATGTGTCTCACTGGTTACTTTGGACTCTGGATTCAGGATGACATGACTCCACTTGATTTTAGAGGCCAAGTGGAATTTTTGGTGGTTTTAAAGTAGGGTAGTGATAAAACTGGAGGTCTACAGAAGGAGGATTGTGCTGGCCGTAGAAGGTTGAGTAGATAAGGGCATGGGGAAGCTGGGATGGGAGTGAGAGAAATTAAAGACACACATGACAAAGGAAGCCCAAGTTTGGACAAAGGGACTGGGGGCTAACGTTGTGTGTGTGTGTATGTGTGTGTGTGTGAGAGAGAGACAAAGAGAGAGAGAGTTTGAAAAGAGAGAGAGTTGGAGCCATGGGTTGAAACGATTGTGGTGAGCTAGCAGGAGAAAAAATTGGGGATGAAGAAGGGACTGAAAGAAAATGAACATTTAAGGAGCTCAAGGGAAAATTTCATTACGAGAAAGCATGTAGGAGTGGTGGTAGACTAAAAAGGGGTGTATTTGCCCTTCAGTAGTAAGGAGGAGACACCAACCATGGCTGTTACTGGATAGGCATCTTGCCCCACAGCGGTGAGTGGACATGAGCCCCTCACTGCTTCTTTTTTTCATTCCTCCGAGGTTTCGTGGTGCTATCATCTTATACAATTGCTGCATTCTGGAAAAACTATGCGTAAATTAAAATTTTATACCTTATATTCAACTTTCGTAAATTGAATTGCATTCTAAGTGCACTAGGCAAGCTGTCTATTTAAAGGAATCCTCTGATGGACCCTTTTGTAACGTGAAAAATTAATTCCAAATGAATCTGTTTCACAGTTCCAGTCTCTGTATCTCTGCTTTTCTTCTCCTGGACAGCTAACTAGGTCATAGCATTCTATTCTCAGAGCCCAGCCCCACACAAACACTAACTGGTTTTCACATCTGAAAGGTTGTGTATCACTTTGTCATTTCTAAATTTATATGATGCAATCCATGTACAAGATGGGAGATTTCATACCCTGTGGGAGGAGCAAGTGCCACATGCTTAGTTTTCCAAATATATCTAGAGACACAAAATATTTTAAAAGAGGCAGAACTTCAGGAGTGCCTTCCTTAAACTCAGATTTCATTACTTTGAGGTTTCTTTGGAAATTAATGAATGCCTATTACCCGTGGAGAAAATATCTGATATAGTTTCGCACCTTAATACTTATTTTATAATGGAAGATAATAATTAAAAACAAATGTGGAAACAAACAAAAACCAAAACCCCCACCTAATCATGAATTACAAAAATACAGGCTGTAAACTTTATAACCCAAAAATTGAAAAAAAAAAAATGCACCATTTTAAAGATACTGTTGAAGGCTCTGGAAGCCAAAATTGGGAATGTACATTAGTCAGCATACAGGTCAAACCTTATTACTACTTAAGAAAAAAATCATGCTGGGCTAAAAATCACACCTTGTGTGATTGTAATGAATTAGTTAGGCTGCCTCTTAGGTCAGAGGTTGCTAGAACCTTGCAAGGACTTTTGGGAGAGACCACACAGGCATTCGGGCTTTACTGGTGGCTCAGCGGTGAAGAATCCTCACCTGTAATCCAGGAGCTGCAGGAAACGCAGGTTCGATCCCTGGGTGGGAAAGATCCCCTGGAGGAGGGCATGGCAACCCATTCTAGTGTTCTTGCCTGGAGAACCTCGCATGGACAGAGGAGCCTGGCAGGCTACAGTCCATAGGGTCACAAAGAGTCAGACACAACTGAAGCAACTATGCACGTGCACAGGCACTCAGCCTTCAGAATGGTCTCCTTTGGTAACAGCTGCTGTTTCACCTTGGCTCTCAGGTTCCTCTTTCGTTTATCCTATCAGTTGCATCAGAGTGACTGGCAGGTTAGATTGTAGCATTCTCTTCCAGCGTGTTTCTCATGCTTGGATGTATACTGGACTCAACTGGGAAACTTTAAAAACTTCCGATGACTGGGTGACATTGCCATGGATTTTGGTTTAATTGGTCCTGGGCGCTGGTACTTGTCAAAGTTCCCTGGGTGATTCTAATGTGCAGCCAAAGAGCCACGGAATTCCAGGCTGTTAAATTCATGGCTCTGCTGGATCCTTGGGCTCTTGGACTTTAAGAACCTACCGAACTCTGGTCTCATGTGCTGTGCCTTTCATATACACATGCTGAAAAGACAGGCTTGGGAAGGGTAGTTGAATTCTTTCCCTGACCAACTTCCAGGAGGCCCTGGAAGAAGTTCAGCAAATACAAGTATTGGCAAAATAAATCAAACTTCTGAAAAATGACACCTCCTGTGCCAGAGAAATTCAGAAAGCATAGGAGCATCCTGGGTGAGAATTCCAATTCTGCTTCCTTAAACTTAGTAAAGTTACTTACCCTTTCTCAGCCTCAGTTTCCTTATCTATAAAATTGGAATACTTCCTTTCTAAGGTTTACTTAAATGACTATTCAAATCATCTAAAATAGTGCTTAGCATGCCATAGAAGTGCATAGTTACAGCCGTTCAAACAGAAAGAATACAGAAAATAATTAAAGCTTATCCACTGACTACGCTCCAAAATAATAATAATTACAAATTATTGAGCCAATTTATTCAATTATTTATCTGTGGAACAAATATTTATTACATACTGACTTCATTCCAATCATACTGCTAGCTACTAGGGACATAAATATGAATCAAACAGACATGATTCCTATCTTGGTGTATCTTACAACTCAGCTAAGTGCTTTATTTCTGGAGGCGATTTCAAGCAGTCCAAACACTGAGCTTTCTAGAAGGGTGGTATGACTACAAACTGACCTTCACCATACCCTCACAGCAAATATTCAGAGTGTACTAGGCCATTAAGAAATTTGTACCAAGCAGACAGACAAGCACATTATCAGGGTTCCATAACTGTCTTGAAGGGCCAGGGAGGTATGAAAACCCTTATGAGAATATCAAAGAGATCATCTCAAAACACCTGATGATTTGTGCCCACTCTGTTTGGGCAGTTTTAGGACTAGTGGCGTATCTTCTGGGTTCTCCTAGGCCAGAGAAGCTGTGTTCCCTCCACCGCCAGCTCACCCAGTTGGGAGTGCTGCTGTGCCTCCCTTCCACACAGCCATCTATGTGTTGTAAGTTGTGACTTACCTACATTATGCGAACTTGCATCTTTTGTTTGGGTCTGTTGGCATTTTTCAATCATCACTTTCTGTTTTGACAATACTGCCTCTCCCAATCACAATCCTAACAGCTGGTATTATTGTCTGCATATTACGTATAAGTGGCTTCCCAGGTTGCTCTGTGGTAAAGAATCTGTCTGCCAAGCAAGAGACGGGGTTTGATCCCTGGGTTGGGAAGGTCCTCTGGAGAAGGAAGTGCAACTCACTCCAGTATTCTTGCCTGGAGAATCCCATAGACAGAGAAGCCTGTGGGCTACAGTCCAAGGGGTCACAAAGAGTCGGACGGGACTTCGTGACTAAACTGCCACTAACCATTAGGTGTAAGATTTAGGTAACTTGCCCAAGTCCACTTAACTGAGTTGTGAAGAGGCAAAGCCAAGACTGAACCTCAGATCTGTCTGACCCAAGAGCTCATTGTTTTAACCTCTGTCTCACTGGACAAATCTCGGGTGAGTATACTTTGGAAATACCAAAATCTGGCTCTTCAGAGAATTAATTTTAAAACCACAAGTAAAGAAAAAGGAGAGCAGGTGGAACTAGAAGATGATGCTGGGACTCAACCTAATCTAATATTGGCCTATGAGCTCCTTATGAAATGATGTGAGAGACTGGACTCCAATAAAGAATTGTGTCCAGTTTGCCTTGTTATCAATCAGACCTCCTGATACTTAATTTCATGACATTCCATAGATTAAAGTCTAAATGATTAAGGTTCCCACCTCTTCAGAGCTGCAGCTACGACTCTTGTGTCAAACCAGGAATGTAATAACTATGGCTAAAAAGGCAATAGTAGCGATTTGTAGAGGGTACAAGTCCCTTGCTAAAACTAGATAATCTTTCCCCACCTTCAGGATAAAAATCTTGACAAAATGTGTGGATGTGCATATGTGTGTGTAAGTGCACATGTGTAATGGCTTATGTGCAAATGCTCTTGGGTGCGTATAGATGGACAGAGATTTTAAGCTAGCCTTTTCTGATTCTCCTATAGGTTGCAGTATACATTTTGAAAGGTATCTATCCAGCTCACTGTAACTGTTTTTATTGGTTCCTATCCCAATCAGGTCATTGTCAACCATGTTATAGAATGAAATATGACTCCATCTCCATTTCCACCACATTTGTTTAGACTAGAGGTGGTCATATGATCCAAAGGGACCAATCATATTTTCTCTCATGCCTGACTATACTTATCATTCCGCTTTTAGTATTTATGCCCTTTGCCATATGACTTTGTAGGACCTCCCACTAGAGGGTGAGTGTATTTTCTCTCCCTATCAATGTCAGACTCAGCCCTGTGACTTGCCCAAGGAATGCCAGAGGATACAGGAGACTGTCCAGTGGGGACTGGGGAATGTAAATGGCAGTTTGCTGTGGAAGAAGGCTGAACTCATCTTTCCTCTTTTTCTGACTTGCCCCTGTGCTTAATCTTTTTTGTGGCTTTTTTCTTTCATTGAGGTGAAGTTCACATAACATAAAATTAACCATTTTAAAGTGAATAAGTCAGGGGCATTTAGTACATTCACAATATTTTGCAACCACCACCTCTAATTCCAAAATATTTTCATCGTCCCCAAATAGAACCCTGTATCCAAGAAGCAGTGTTTCCTGATTTTCCCCTTCTCTACCCAGATCCTGGCAACCACCAGTCTTTTCATTTTTATGGATTTACCTATTGCTATTGACTGCATTGTGTCTCCCTCCCTCCAATTTCATATGTTGGAGCCCTAATGCCTCATGTGACTATATTTGAAATAGGGCCTTTACAGAGGTGAATAGGGTGAAACGAAGTCAAAAGAATGAAGCCCTTGATCTGACAGAATTGGTGCCCTTATAAAAAGATAAAAAGACTCCAGAGCTCTCTCTGCCATGTGAGGGTGAGGTGAGAAGGTGACCATCTGTAAGCTAGGAAAATAGCCAACTGTAAGTCCCATTGGAACCCAACCATGCTGGTACCCTCGTCTTAGATTTCTAGCCTCCATGGTAAGAAAATAAATTTCTGCTGTTTAAACCATCCAATCTATGGTATTTTGCTATAGCCTCCCAAATACACTTTACTCTGGATATTCATATAAATAGAGTCATACAATATAGGATCTTTGCCCCTTTCCTTTATTTAGCATGTTTTCAGAGTTCCTTCATGCCACAGTATCACTACATCATTCTTGTTAAGATTGAGTAATGTTCTAGTGTATGGATACCACTTTTTTGAATCTATTCTTCTGTTGAAGGATATTTGTGTTTTTTTCCCCACCTTTTGGCAATTGCAAATAGTGCTGCTATAAACATTTGAGTACAGGTATTTGTTTGAGTATTTGTTTTCAGTTCTTTTGGGAATATATCTAAGGGTGGAATTGCTGGGTCATATGGTAATTCTCAGAACACTGAAATTTTGGTGCTCAGGTTTTCAGAGCTATTTATTGATTCCCACACAGAAATTCTTCCTTGAATTCCATAAGAAGTTCTCAGAATACTTTCAACAAATTCCTTTTGCTGCTGTAGCTACACAATTCTTGCTTCGGCAATGGTTAACTTGAAGCTTAGAGAACCTAAACTAATAGACAACAAAATTTCTACGTTTTGGTCAAAATATTAGAAGAAAACAGGCTCAAAACTCCCCTTTTGAAGTCTTCCACAGGGGTGGTAAATCCCCTGCAGATATTAACCAAGTCAGGTGACTATGTTGGGAAGACCCTGGAATCTGACTTGACTGGGTAACTGTTGCTTAGATTACCACTTACCTTTGCGACCAGGCAGCATAGGACCTTGCATTTAGAGCATATTCTAGTTCAAAACGACTTCGTAGAGCTGCCACATGGCTCCGGCCAGGCCCTCCGTGGTTCACCAGACAATCAGAAGAAGAGGAAGGTGAGAGAGACCCGCTGCTGTTACTTGAAGCAGGAGACATCAGCTGAATGGAGGAGGGGCCATTTCAATCATTTAATAAATCCAACAGGCTTAAAGGCATAGTATTATAAAATGTAGATTTATTTTAACTTTCTATTCTAGGATTTCTCATATTTTAATTTCTATTCAGCTCAGCTTGCTTCAGGCCTTTCCGTTCAGCCTCTGATGGCAACACTTGGCTAGCTTAATTTACTTTTTTTGACCCAGTTATATGCTGAGAACTGACCCATAAAACATGCTTTTCTTTCTCAAAACACAGTAGGCTCAAGTCAGATTCATAAAACAGATAGAAGATTATTATTTAATTTTGGTTAAAAGATTCTCTACATTTTCACTATAGTGATAAGATTCATAGCAGAGTTCCTTAAAATTGGAACTTATGATTATCCCCTTTTACATGAAATTATTCCCTTTACATGAACTGAATTTACATACTTTTCCAAGGACACATTCATTTCATAAAATGAAGAATGCTTTAATGTCCAGCAAGGATGAGGACTAAATAGAGTTGCTGTAGCGAGTTTTTAAAATTAATTACACAGAGTTAAGTATAGTTAGAAAATAGAAGAGTGTGAGGGAAGAAAATGAGAAAGAGAAAACAAAAAATGAGAGAATAGTTTTCTTGAATTTTTTTATAAACTTGCTGTTTATGCACTCTGGGGTTGTGGTTTAGTCGCTAAGTCATGTCTAATTCTTGTGACCCCCTGGACTGTAGCCCACCAGGCTCCTCTGTCCATGAGATTTTCCAGGCAAGAAAACTGGAGTGGGTTGCCATTTCCTTCTCTAGGGGATCTTCCTGATCTAGGGATTGAACCCAGGTCTCCTGCACTGCAGGCAGATTCTTTACCAACAGAGCTATCAGAGAAGAACATTAATTCTTTGATATAATAATTTCATGAGACAGTAGATTTTTATTTAAAAAATAATATATGTAAATTTTAGGCTCTTCAAGTAGACAAGACACTTCTAAATAAAGAATCATGCAATGTTGAAATGAACCTTGACTTTCCAATGAATCGATCTCATCCTTTTCATCCTTATGCAGTCTGATGGGGAATCTACTACATCCAGATCCATTCATTTATCTTAGGATGGCTCTGACCATTGGAAAGTTTCTTCCTCATAATTAACCGTATCTATTACTGGACTTCATTTTCATCTGTTGGCCCACAGAGAACTAGGCCAATCCCTTTCCTATATGATAGTTCTTCAGATGTTTATAAACAGCTGTTGACTCATCCTAATTTTGCCTTCTCCAGGATAAGCATCCTTGGTTCCTCTAATTGGTTGTCAATCCATTCACCATTCTGATTTCTATTCCTTAAAATCTGCATTCCAGTTTTAATAATCCATTTATAAGAATATGTGCTCAGTGACTCAGCTATGTCCAACTCTTTGTGACGCCATGGACTGTAGCATGCCAGGCTCCTCTGTCCATGGCATTATCCCAGCAAGAATACTGGAGTGGGTTGCCATTTCCTCCTCCATTATAAGGATATATGTTGGGTACTATTTTGTTTGGCCATCTCAGAAGACAGAGGAATGATCATATTCTTTATTCTGATGCAAGAGAGATATTTCATATTCTAACTCCCCCAAGGTTTATTATCCACAAATCTTCATGGTGCTCCAAAACCATTATCTCCATTGTTTGATTCTTCTACTGTTGTTTCCTTGACTCTAGTGCATGATGATATATTTGTTCCTGTTAAACTTATTCTTGTTAGACATGTCCTACTGCTTTATCTTCCAAAATACTCTAGAATCCTGCCTTCAAATATTTGTTCTGCCTCAACTTTATTATATCTGCAACTGTGATGAGCAGAGAGACTTCTTGACCAAGATCTAAACCACTAACCAAAAAGTCGAAGAGTAGAGAGAATGGAGACTTATGGAACTCTACAAGTTAAATCCCTTAAAGATGATCCTAGTCCATTAATTAGTGCAACCCACTCCAGCAACTTCTCTTTGCATATAGCCTGTAGTAACTCATCTTCTCTACTAGGGGAGACTGTGCTAAGAGGCTTGGTCAGTTTAGTAGATCCTACCATTATCTCTGTTTCTGGAATTCACTCTATAATCTAACTGGATATATCCCATGCTCGGCACAACCTTGCTCTGTCAAACACAAAGCTTCAAAGTGAGAAGATACTTGAAACTCAAGCATTAAAAGTACTTCTCAACATCCCAGGCCTCTGGTAGATGCTCTTGTTTGTAGGGGCTACTGTAGCCCTACCAAATATACCTTTACTTCTCTTTACTTTGTATGTTTCAGGACTGAAGAGAAGGGAAAGGAAGCTTTATGTCTAAGACCAAGGTTTCGTTCCATAGGAAAAACTTCCTCTTTATAAATCCCAGTAAAGAGTCATGAGATAGAGCCACTCCCTGAAGGCTGTAATTGCAGACCTGGGACACTTCTACAAAAGATTGTATTCCGATCACTCTTGGCTAAAATTTTTAAAAGAGAAAACTTTTGTTGGATGGTTTTACTTTGGGATTTAGTTGTGCAATCTCAGGTTGATGCTGTCTTTCTCCATTTTTGCCCCTTCCTTTCACACACTCATTTATACATGAGCCTGTATGTGTAATGTCCATCTTCCTCTCTTGTAGCACTTACCTGCATTGGGGAATATGTTATTACTTTTGAATTAGTGCTCATGTTTCAGTTCCCTTGCCTATTTTCAAATGCTATCTCCTGAACAGGTGTATAGAAGATTAAGGCAATTATACAGAAAATTAAAGCAAACAGCTCCTTAATATTAAGGAAAGAAAATTCCATTACCCTCATTACCAACACATATCACTTTATGCAACATATGTGTGGTACACAAGCAATGCCTCCCGATTAACTTGTGTGCTAATTTTAGTAACAACTTTTTTCTGTTAATGTTTTACTTAATTTCATAATTTTTGTATGGAATTAAATCATCTTCTAACAATTTGGCTTAATGTTTTAAAGCTATGTTACATGTTTGCATTGATCATGAAGAGCCCAAATTCACTGTGAATTTGCTATTGTCCCTATAGATGGAGTTATTAGAACTTAAGTGACAGGGTAAAAATATGAATGGATCAAAAACTGTCATTAAAGGTATTGTCTACTATGAATCTTCCTGTCAGATGAGTTTGGTTAAATAAACAGTTCTTGTACTCTGATTATATTGTAAGCTTTGTTCTAGTTGCTAGAGATATATAAGCGAGTATAGATCCGGGGGAAAAATTCTTGGGATTTTAGAAAACGTCGGTCTCTTTTGAAGGAATTATATGCCTCCTTTTGTTAGGTCCTAAGGACTACATAACCTATCATTTCTCCCTTTATGAAACTTTCACTGCCAGGAGGTGGATAGCCCAATTTAACATTCAGGTGCTGTAACCAACTAATTTAGATTCTTAGTAGAACAATTTCTCCCTTAATATCTAGCCCTCCCCTGAGGACACTGCCTCCTCCAGAGCGCTTCAAGAAGAAGCTGTTTTCTCTTACATGTTCCTGTACCTCCAGGAGTGTGCGGCTGGTAGTGGGGTAATCGGGGGTCTGTGTCTTTCTCACTGACTTTGCAAATTCCAAATGGTTTCTCCTCGAAAAGCTACCAGTTTATCAAGCTTTTCCACAGAGCTACTCTCCTTTGTTCAAAGATTTTGCATCTGGCTCACTGTCATGCTCTCTAGCATGACTCTCAGTGTTTTTATTATCCAAGCAGATAATCACAAAGGTCACCCCTGACTTCCGGGTTCCTTTGCCTCTTCTTCTGCGAGGATCTTATCCTCTACCTTCCCTTAGTTAATTAGCTCGCTGGTCATTCATACCTAGACTCTATTACTAGCGATGCTTGCAACTTCTCCAAGCTATTCCACCTCACACTTGCCATCAGATCTCAGGGCTCTGTCTCCTTCCTATGCAGCTCACTTCTTCCAGAACTCTGACTCCAACAGACTTTGACCACATAAACCATCTCACCACTTAAGAAAACCCTGCTTTTTATTGTGATGATTTTTGAATATACCCTAAAGCAGAAGAAAACAGTGCAATAAACCAACACCCAAACCACAACCAACAGTGTGTGTGTGTATGTGTGTATTACTCAGCCTTAAAAGCCTTATTCTTGCCAATATTGCTCTATCTTCTATCTATCATCGAATCTGCCTCCCCTACATTCTGTTCCTGTTACTATCTTTTCACTGTCAACAGGGTCACTGCATTTCTTCCCTGATTTAGCTTGGATTTCATTGACAATCATAACCACTCCCTTCCACACAGCCTCAACTCCCTTGCCCTATTGTGTAATTGTACACAATTGGAAAAATCCTAGTCTTGATTAAATCATCCTGACTGGTCTTATTTCAAAATTATGACCCTCTAATCTGAAGTGGACCTTGGTACTACTCAAGGAGCCTATTTCATATTCCTAACTCATTCTTTTTCACACTCCAGGTGGTTATTTTGCACCTTCTCTTTCCTCAAACCTATAGCTCCTACTACTATTTCAACCACATACCTATGTCTAAACTCACATAATCTGCCTTCACTTCCTTTTCTACAGATGAACTTTGCCTGATTCTATCTGAGGGCAGTTCCTTCACTGTGTGCTAGATCTTATCCCTGCTAATCTACTCAAGGACATTGCTCTAAGGATAATTCTTCCTTCTGTTTTTTGCATCACTTCACAGGTGGCTCAGTGGTAAAGAATCTGCCTGCCAATGCAGGAGACACGGGAGATGAAAGTTTGATCCCTGGGTTGGGAAGATCCCCTGGAGTAGGAAATGGCAACCCCCTTCAGTATTCTTGCCTGAAAAATCCCATTGACAGAGGAGTCTGGCAGGTTACAGTCCATGGGGTTGCAAAGAGTTGGAAATAACTAAGTACACATAAAGTTGTATAACAAATTATCACAAATGCCACGGTTTAAAATAATGCCAATTTATTAGCTCACAGTTTCTGTGGGTCAGAGCTTAGTACAGGTTAACTAGGTCCTTTGCTCAGGGCCTCAACAGATTAAAATCATGGCATCAGTGCACTCTGTGAGTATCATCTGAGTCTCTTCCCAGCTTGCTGGTACTGGAAGAACTCATTTCCTTGTGGTTGTATGACTCTGGTCTTTATTTTGTTGCCAACTGTTGTTCAGGGGTGACTGTCAGCTTCCAGAAGATGCCCACAACTCGCTGCCACACAGCCCCTGTAAGCAGTTCACAACATAGCCATTTGCTTTCTTTCTGGACAGCAAGGACATGTGTCTCTAAACTTTGCCCCCTGTAACCAAATGGAGAAAAATTCTTTGCTTTTAAAGGGGTCATTTGAGTAGGTCACATCTACACAGAATAATTTTTGTTTTGCCATATTAGAAAACATAATTATGTGCTTAATTGCTCATCATATTCATAGATTCTGCCCACACTCAAATGAAGGGAGTTATTCCTGGCATGTTTACCTGGGGGCAGGAATCTTGGTGGGGAGGGCAACCTAAAATCCTCATTATTAAACATTGGCACTAAAAATGAGGGGAAATCCTGGAAGAAAAGGGTCTGGGAGAGGGAGCCCCATTATTTGGATTTGCATGCATGCATTTTCAATCTCTTCAGTCGTGTCCACGTCTTTGGGACCCCATGGGCTGTAGCATGCCAGGCTCCATTTGTCCAAGGGATTCTCCTGGCAAGAATACTGGAGTGTGTTGCTATGACCTCCTCCAGGGGATCTTTCCTACCCAGGGATTGAAATCCTGTCTCATGTCTCCTACACTGGCAGGTGGGTTCTTTACCACTCTGACCACCTGGGAAGCCCATTTGTATATAAACTCTATCTAATTCTCTGGCTAATCTCTGAAAAACATATGCATAGGGCAGCCTCTAAGCAGTCCAGGGAGGTTAAAAGAAGGGAACTTAGATCTTCTGCTCAGTGCAGAATATTGTTCTTACTATTTTTTCAGTCTAGAATTATCTAACTCTTACTCTCTGCCTGTGGAAACCCTTTGCCCTCTTCAAGTCTAATTTACAAGATACATCTTTTTTGAAAGTATCCAAAGATTTCACAAAATAATTTTTCACTTTCATTTCAGTTCAGTCAGTTCAGTTGCTCAGTCGTATCTGATTGTTTGTGATCCCATGAACTGCAGCACTCCAGGTTTCCCTGTCCATCACCAACTCCCAGAGCTTACTCAAACTCATGTCCTTAGAGATGGTGATGCCATCCAACCATCTCACCCTCTGTCGTCCCCTTCTCCTCCTGCCTTCAATCTTTCCCAGCATCAGGGTCTTTCCCAATGAGTCAGTTCTTCACACCAGGTGGCCAAAGTATTGGAGATTCAGCTTCAACATCAGTCCTTCCAATGAACACCCAGGACTGATCTCCTTTAGGATGGACTGGTGGGATCTCCTTGTAGTCCAAGGGACTCTCAAGAGTCTTCTCCAACACCACAATTCAAAAGCATCAATTCTTCGGGGCTCAGCTTTCTTTATAGTCCAACTCTCATATCCATACATGACCACTGGAAAAACCATAGCTTTTACTAGATGGACCTTTGTTGGCAAAGTAATAACAAGCATCTTTTAATTTCATGGCTGCAGTCACCATCTGCAGTGAGTTTTGAGCCCCCCAAAATAAAGTCTGTCACTGTTTCCACTGTTGCCCCGTCTATTTGCCATGAAGTGATGGGACCGGATGCCATGATCTTCATTTTCTAAATGTTGAGTTTTAAGCCAACTTTTTCACTCTCCTCTTTCACCAAGAGGCTCTTTAGTTCTTCTTCAGTTTCTGCCATAAGGGCGGTGTCATCTGCATATCTGAGGTTATTGATATTTCTCCTGGCAACCTTGATTCCAGCTTGTGCTTCATCCAGCCCAGCATTTCTCATGATGTACTCTGCATATAAGTTAAATAAGCAGGGTGACAATATACCACCTTGACATACTCCTTTTCCCGTTTGGAACCAGTCTGTTTTTCCATGTCCAATTCTAACTATTGCTTGTTGACCAATACAGATTTCTCAGGAGGCAGCTCAGGTGGTCTGGTGTTCCCATCTCTTGAAGAATTTTCCACAGTTTGTTGTGATCCACACAGTCAAAGCCTTTGAGGTAGTCAATAAAGCAAAAATAGATGTTTTTATGGAACTGTCTTGCTTTTTTGATGATCCAGTGGATATTGGCAATATGATCTCTGGTTCCTCTGCCTTTTCTAAATCCAGCTTGAACATCTGGAAGTTCATGGTTCATGTACTGTTGAAGCCTGGCTTGGAGAATTTTGAGCATTACTTTGCTAGTGTGTGGTAGTTTGAGCATTCTTTGGCATTGCCATTCTTTGGCATTGCTTTTCTTTGGGATTGGAATGAAAATTGACCTTTACCAGTCCTGTGGCCACTGCTGAGTTTTCCAAATTTGCTGGCATATTGAGTGTAGCACTTTCACAGCATCAACTTTTAGGATTTGAAATAGCTCAACTGGAATTCCATCACCTTCATTTCCTTTGTTTGTAGTGATGCTTCTTCCTAAGGCCCATTTGACTTCACATTCCAGGATGTCTGGCTCTAAGAGTGAATGATCACACCACTGTGGTTATCTGGGTCATGAAGATCCTTTTTGTATAGTTCTGTGTATTCTTGCCACCTCTTCTTAATATTTTCTCTTCCGTTACGTCCTAACAGACAACATTCATGCCCATGTTTGCATGAATTGTTCCCTTGGTATCTCTAATTTTCTTGAAGACATCTCTAGTCTTTCCCATTCTATTGTTTTCTTCTATTTCTTTGCACTGATCACTGAAGAAGGCTTTCTTATCTCTCCTTGCTGTTCTTTGGAACTCTGCACTCAAATGCATATATCTTTCACTTAAATTTTTTCACTTTCACTTAGATTTTTAAAATTCTTTCTTGTGTTAAAACTAGATATTTACACTTCTATATCACTAGCTGAAACATGATTTGAGGGTGAGCGAAGATCTGTTTACTCCTGTATACCTAGCATGTTCCATTGCACAGAACAGCTTAGTTGACCTTAAATTTGTTATATTAAATTGCATCATGATAACAAAAAGAATTATACAGAATCTGAAAACCTCTTATCCTTACCACCATCTTTTGCTAGTATTATTATAATTTTGTTCTAGCTGCTTTTGCTGCTTCTAATCTCTGCCTATTAAAAAAAGTGTGTTCTCAACATGGTAGCCAATCCACTGCTACCATCATACTCAATAGTGAAATATTGAAAGATTTTCCTTTTAAGATTAGGAATACGACAAGGATGCCCACTCTCGTCAATATAGTACCGGAAGTTGTAGTCATATCAATTAGTCAATAAAAAGAAATAAAAGTCATCCGACTTTGAAAGGAGGAAGTAAGTACAAATCACTATATGTGGATGACTTGATGTAGAAAATCCTAAAGACTCCACCAAAAAAATCTTAGAAGTAATAAACAAATGCAGTAAAGTTGCAGGATATAAAAAACAATATACAAAATCTTGTCTTGCCTTTTATGCTATTAACAAGCTATCAGAAAGAGAAATAAAGAAAACTATCTCCTTTATAATTACATCAAAAAGAATGAAATATCTAGGAGTAAATTTAACCAAGGAGGTGAAAGACCTGTACACTGAAAACTATACGATACTGAAGAAAGAAATGGAAGACAGAAATAAATGGAAAGATGTTCTATGCTCATGGAGAGGAAGAATTAATAATGTTGAAACATCTATACTACTTCATGCAATGTACAGATGCAATGCAATCTCCATTAAAATTACAATGTCATTTTTCACAGAAATAGAGCAAACAATCCTAAAATTGTTATGGAAGCACAAAAGACTCCGAAAGCCAAAGCAATCTAAAGAACACAGCTGAAGGTATCATGCTCCTTGATATAAAACTGTATTACAAAGCTGTAGTAAACAACATGGTAGCCAAAATCATCATTTTAAAAATATACTAGAGATGAAGTAACGCTACTCAAAAAGCCTGCAATTATTCTCATTTTATATCGATTAAAAAAACCAAAGTTCTTGCTTTCCTTTCTAAGCCATGCACAACCTGCCCCTGCTACTTCCTGGCCTCCTCTTCCTCTTGTACACCAGATCACATTGACCTCCTGAGAAAAGAGCATACCATGCCTTCAGGGATTTTGCCTTTTTCATTCTTTCCACCTGGACAGACCAGAGCTATCACCTTTTCCAGGTCTTTGTTCAAATGTTACTTTTTTTTTATCTTGTCTACCATTATTGTCCTTTATTCCATAGAACTTACCATTAGATGACTTAATACATATTAATATATATTGCATACTTTTTGCTTGTTGTTTACATCCCTTCATAGCAATACTGGAGTGGGTTGCCATTTCCTTCTCCAGGGCATCTTCCTTACCCAGGAATCGAACCTGCATCTCTTGCATCTCCTGCGTTGATAGACAGGTTCTTTATCACTAGAGCTACCTGGACTGTCCAATGAGGGTAGGGATTTATCATTTATTATTCTATCCCTACTGCCTTGAGGAGTGGCTGGTGAACCGAAGGTATTCAATAAATACTTGAAAGTATGATAGAATTACTAGTTTTAAATTTTATTTACATTTTATTTTCAAACTATCTTTTTGTATGGGAGAGGATTTTTATTATAATTTCCTTTACTTTTTTTTTTTTAACAAATCAGGAAATGTATTATAAATGAATGGCCTTTTCTTGAACATTAAATCCAAATGATGTTACTCTTTCACTGGAGGACTAAAAAAGTATCAAAATAATGGTAAAATATGGTATCACTTCATGGCAAATAGATGAGGAACAATGGAAACAGTGACAGACTTTATTTTCTTGGGCTCCAAAAATCACTGCAGATGTTGACTGTAGCCATGAAATGCTTCTTGGAAGAAAAGCTATGACAAACCTAGACAGCATATTGAAAAGCAGAGACATTACTTTGCTGACAAAGGTCTGTATAGTTAAAACTATGGTTTTTCCAGAAGTCTTGTATGGATGTGAGAGTTGGACCATAAAGAAGGCTGAGCACTGAAGAATTGATGCTTTCAAACTGTGGTGCTGGAGAAGACTCTTGAGAGTCCTTTGGACTGCAAGGAGATCAAAGCAGTTAATTTTAAAGGAAATCAACCCTGAATATTTATTGGAAGGACTGATGCTGAAGCTCCAATACTTTGGCCACCTGATGTGAAGAGCTGACTCATTGGAAAAGACCCTGAAGCTGGAAAAGATAGAAGGTGGGAAGAGAAGGGAACAACAGAGGACAAGATGGTTGGATGGCATCACCAGCTCAATGGACATTAGTTTGAGCAAGCTGTGGGAGATGGTGAAGGATAGGGAAGCCTGCATGCTGCAGTCCATGGGATCGCAAAGAGTTGGACATGACTGACCAACTGAACAACAACAAATGATACTTACTAGACACTTAACATTTTATCAAACTCATAAAAATCTGTAATGTTGGCATTTATTATTTATATTTTAAACATGAAAAGGAAAAAAAATTAGAAAAATAATTTATCTAAGATAGTATAGTCAATAAATAGGAGAACTGAATTCAAAGCTAGGAGCTTGTGATCTTAATGCTCCTCATTCTCCCTCTCTATGTGTGGCATCTATAGCTATAAAGAATAATTTAGTTGTAATTATGTAAGATTCAATGCCTGAGATTAGTTTCTACATACTAGAAAGAACACTGGATTTATTTATTTATTTATTTATTTATTTATCTTTCTTTCTCTTTTTTTTATTTATTTTTATTTTTTTATTTTTAATAAATTTATTTATTTTAGTTGGGGGCTAATTACTTTACAATATTGTAGTAGTTTTTGCCATACATTGACATGAATCAGCCATGGGTTCACATGTGCTCCCCCTCCCGAACCCTCCTCCCACTTCCCTCCCCATCCCATCCCTCTGGGTAATCCCAATGCTCCAGCCCTGAGCATTTGTCCCATGCATAGAACATGGAATGGTGTTCCGCTTCACATATGACAATATACATGTTTCAATGCTATTTTCCCAGAACGTTCCACCCTCACCTTCTTCCTCAGAGTCCACAGGACTGTTCTATGCATGTGTCTCTTATTCTGTCTCGCATATAGGGTTACTGTTACCATCTTTCAAATTCCATATATATGCATTAGTATACTGTATTGGTGTTTTTCTTTCTGGCTTACTTCACTCTCTATAATGGGCTCCAGTTTCATCCATCTCAATAGCACCGATTCAAATGTATTTTTTTTTAATGGCTGAGTAATATTCCATTGTGTATATGTACCACAGCTTCCTTATCCATTCGTCTGCCGATGGACATCTAGGTTGCTTCCATGTCCTGGCTATTGTAAACAGTGCTGCGATGAACATTGCGGTACATGCGTCTCTTTCAATTCTGGTTTCCTCGGTGTGTATGCCCAGCAGTGGGATTGCTGGGTCATATGGCAGTTCTATTCCAAGTTTTTTAAGGAATCTCCACACTGTTCTCCATAGTGGCTGTACTAGTTTGCATTCCCACCAACAGTGTAAGAGGGTTCCCTTTTCTCCACACCCTCTCCAGCATTTACTGCTTGTAGACTTTTGGATAGCAGCCATTCTGACTGGCGTGAGATGGTACCTCATTGTGGTTTTGATTTGCATTTCTCTAATAATGAGTGATGTTGAGCATCTTTTCATGTGTTTGTTAGCCATCTGTATGTCTTCTTTGGAGAAATGTCTGTTTAGTTCTTTGGCCCATTTTTTGATTGGGTCATTTATTTTTCTGGAATTCAGCTGCAGGAGTTGTTTGTATATTTTTGATATTAATTGTTTGTCTGTTGCTTCATTTGCTATTATTTTCTCCCATTCTGAAGGCTATCTTTTCACCTTGCTCATAGTTTCCTTTGTTGAGAACACTGGATTTAGAATGAAAAGACTTGATGTTAAATATGTAATGGCTCTGTGACCTTGGATGGTTAATTAACCATTCTGAGCTTCAGTTTTCTCAGCCTCAAATTGAGTTGCCAAATTAAAAGAATTAAATCAGGTAATGTATTTACAAAATCTCAACAAACTATTAAGTAATGTAATTTTTTAATTATATAAATCTATACTAATGGGTGTGCCTTAGATGTGAGTTCTCTGAATTTATGGTCAAATGCTTTAACAGTTTTACTTGTTTGTTTATTGTGGGAATTAGCAAACACCCTTGTCCAACAACACAAGAGAAGACTCTACACATGGACATCACCAGATGGTCAACACCAAAATCAGATTGATTATATTCTTTGCAGCCAAAGATGGAGATCTCTATACAGTCAGCAAAAACAAGACCGGGAGCTGACTGTGGCTCAGATCATGAACTTCTTATGGACAAGTTCAGACTTAAATTGTAGAAAGTAGGGAAAACCACTAGACCATTCAGGTAAAATCTAAATCAAATCCATTATGATTATACAGTGGAAGTGAGAAATAGATTTAAGGGACTAGATTTGATAGATAGAGTGTGTGATGAACTATGGACAGAGGTTCGTGATATTGTACAGGAGACAGGGATCAAGACCATCCCCAAGAAAAAGAAATGCAAAAAAGCAAAATGGCTGTCTGAGGAGGCCTTACAAATAGCTGTGAAAAGAAGAGAAGAGAAAAGCAAAGGAGAAAAGGAAAGAAATACTCATTTGAATGCAGGGTTCCAAAGAATAGCAAGGAAAGATAAGAAGGCCATCCTCAGTGATCAATGCAAAGAAATAGAGGAAAACAATAGAATGGGAATGACTAGAGATCTCTTCAAGAAAATTAGGGATATCAAGGGAACATTTCATGCCAAGATGGGCTCCATAAAGGACAAAAATGGTATGGACCTAACAGAAGCAGAAGATATTAAGAAGAGGTGGCAAGAATACACAGAAGAACTATACAAAAAACATCTTCATGACCCAGATAATCACAATTGTGTGATCACTCACCTAGAGCCAGACATCCTGGAATGTGAAGTTGAGTGGGCCATAGGAAGCATCACTAAAAACAAAGCTAGTGGAGGTGATTGAATTCCAGTTGAGCTATTTCAAATCCTAAAAGATGATGCTGTGAAAGTGCTGCACTCAATATGCCAGCAAATTTGGAAAACTCAGCAGTGGCCACAGGACTGGTAAAGGTCAGTTTTCATTCCAGTCCCGAAGAAAGGGAATGCCAAAAAATGTTCAAACTACCATACAATTGCACTCATCTCACACGCTAGAAAAGTAATGCTCAAAATTCTCCAAGCCAGGCTTCAGCAATACATGAACCATGAACTTCCAGATGTTCAAGCTGGTTTAAGAAAAGGCAGAGGAACCAGAGATCAGATTGCCGACATCCGTTGGATCATCAAAAAAGCAAGAGAACTCCAGAAAAACATCTACTTCTGCTTTATTGACTATGACAAAGCCTTAGACTGTGTGGATCACAATAAACTGTGGAAAATTCTTCAAGTGATGGGAATATCACCTGACTTGCCTCTTGAGAGATCTCTAGGTAGGTCAGGAAGCAACAGTTTAGAACTGGACATAGAACAACAGACTGGTTCCAAATAGGAAAAGGAGTACGTCAAGGCTGTATATTGTCACCCTGCTTATTTAACTTACATGCAGAGTACATCATAAGAAACGCTGGGCTGGATGAAGCATAAGCTGGAATCAAGATTGTCAGGAGAAATATCAATAACCTCAGATATGCAGATTATAGCACCCTTATGGCAGAAAGTGAAGAAGAACTAAAGAGCCTCTTGATGAAAGTGAAAGAGGAGAGTGAAAAAGTTGGCTTAAAGCTCAACGTTCAGAAAACTAAGATCATGGCATCCAGTCCATCACTTCATGGCAAATAGATGGGGAAACAGTGGAAACAGTGGCAGACTTCATTTTTTTTGGGCTCCAAAATCACTGCCAATGGTGTTTGCAGCCATGAAATTAAAAGATGGTTACTCCTTGGAAGGAAAGTTATGACCAACCTAGACAGCATATTAAAAAGCAGAGACATTACTTTGCCAGCAAAGGCCCATCTAGTCAAGGCTATAGTTTTTCCAGTGGCCATGTATGGATGTGAGAGTTGGACTATAAAGAAGGCTGAGCGCCGAAGAATTGATGCTTTTGAACTGTGGTGTTGGAGAAGACTCTTGAGACTCCCTTGGACTGCAAGGAGATCTGACCAGTCCATCCTAGAGAAGATCAGTTCTGAGTGTTCATTGGAAGGACTGATGTTGAAGCAGAAACTCCAATACTTTGGCTACCTGATGCAAAGAGCTGACTCATTTGAAAAGACCCTGATGCTGGGAAAGATTGAAGGCAGGAGGAGAAGGGGAAGACAGAGGATGAGATGGTTGGATGGCATCACTGACTCAGTGGACATGAGTTTGAGAAAGTTCTGCGAGTTGGTGATGGACAGGGTAGCCTGGCGTGTTGCGGTCCACGGGGTTGCAAAGAGTCGGACATGACTGAGCAACTGAACTGAAATGAACTGAATATGTATTTATTGAAGCACAGTTTATTTACAATATTATATTAGTTTTAGGTGTACAAGATAGTGATAGAGATGCAGACGTAGAGAATAGACCGGTGGGTACGTTAGGGGAAAGGAAGGGTGGGATGAGAGTAGCATTGATAGATACACACTAGCATGTGAAAGAGATAGCTAGTGGGAACTTGCTGTATAGTACAAGGAGCTCAGATGAGTGCTCTGTGATGACCTAGATGGGTGGGTTGGGGATGGGAGGGAGGGCCTACATGGAAGGGATATATGTATACATATAGATGATTCTCTTTATGTTCAGAATTGTAAAGCAACTACTTGCGCTCAGTCACTTCAGTCATGTCCAACACTTTGTGACCCCATGGTCTATAGCCCACCAGGTTCCTCTGTCCATGGGGATCCTCCAGGCAAGAGTACTAGAGGAAGTTGCCATTTCCTTCTCCAGGGGATCTTCCCAACCCAGGGATCGAACCCATGTTTCTTATGTCTCCTGAACTGGCAGGCAGGTTCTTTACCACTAGCTCCACCTGGGAAGCCCAAGATTGTACCCCATTTAAAGTTATTACACAGTACATACACATTATGGTATATTACTCAGGTATTAAAAAGAATGCATTTGAATCAGTTCTAATGAGGTGGATGAAACTGGAGCCTATTATACAGAGTGAAGTAAGTCAGAAAGAAAAACACCAATGCCATATATTAATGCATATATATGGAATTTAGATAGATGGTAATGACGACCCTATATGCAAGACAGCAAAAGAGACACAGATATAAAGAACAGACTTTTGGACTCTGTAGGAGAAGGCAAGGGTAGGATGATTTGAGAGAATAGCATTGAAACATGTGTATTACCAGATGTGAAATAGATGACCAGTCCAAGTTTGATGCATGAAACAGGGCATTCAAAGCTGATGCACTGGGACAACCCTGAGGAATGGGATGGGGAAGGAGGTGGGAGGGGCGTTCAGGATGGGGGACACATGTACACCCATGGCTGATTCATATCAATGTATGGCAAAAACCACCACAATATTGTAAAGTAATTAGCCTTCAATTAAAATAAATTAATTTAAAAAATAAAGTTATTACAAATCATAGCTATATTTCTTTGCACTGTCCAATATATCCTTGTTCCTTATAATGGTTCAGTTTAAATTCTATTCAAATTAAAGATCCTTGCCATTTATCTGGCACCATATGAGAACTCAAGTTGCTCATTAGAAAGGAGAAATCACCAAAATGCCTCCTGAACTGAATGTACTGAAATCCTTGGATAATAAATGCCAACATTGTGACGTGCATTGCCCTCTACTTTCCTTTCAGGTGGATGGCTCATACTCTGCCATCGTGCTGCGGTTGTTGGCAGCCTGCCCTGCGTCGTGTGCAGTGTGCACCAAAGATGTAACTCTCTGTCACCAGCTAACCTATACAGTAGGTAATAAAACCGATCACTCTAAAAAGCAGTGTTCAGTGTACTTGGAAAATTCATTATTATGCTCTTCTTTGCACTGACTGATTTCTGGGCTCAGCCTGAAAGAGGTAAACATTTTTAAAGAGCAAGCCTTCTTTAGTAACTAAATATTGATAATATTATTTTATTTTCCTGTTAGTTCCTGGTGGTCTCAACCAAAACTATTTTAAGACTTTTAGAGGTAATTGAGATATCTTGCTATCACAAAAGAATACCACCATTTCAGTCAGGTGCACACTTATTTAATAAATGAAAAAATAGATCACTTTAATTATATTTTGTCCATACTTTGTGCAGATTTGAAACCTACCACAGGGTAGAAGGAATATCAATGAATTAGAAACCTGAACTGCAATTGTTCAGCATTAGTAAGATTAAGTGATGTACCAGCAAAACAGATTATTATCAAAGTGCATCTAATTTTGAAAGTATAGTCTTTTTTTATTGGTGGTAAATGAGCTGTAGAAATGCTAACAAGATACACTGCCTGTATTCATTACATATTGCTTGCTTAAGTCAACAATTTAATAAGATACCTTATTAACAAATTTGAGGAGAATGTGATTTACATCCTTATATCCAAGAAGAGATAAACAAGCTATAAACTCTGCCAATCGAAACATTTCAGAAACAAATCTAAGATGGAGTAGAAGAAAATGAGTTCTTTCATTTCTAAAATCCTATGACTCCATGAGCATTAAGAGGAAAATGGCATTGTCCTTCCTGACAAGGAAGAGACAGTTTCAAGGCTAGTTGGTCATACACTGTTTCCAGTCTGGTAGAAAACACTTAAAAAACACTAAATTCCCATCCTCTCAAATAAACTTCACCACATTTTTTTTTGATCAGAGATAGTTGATGTCTGTAAGAAACAAATATTGCTCATCTATATCACTGCACCTCTATATCTTCCTTCTCATTTACAGAATGCCACATTTGTGAAGTCAGATTCATAAACACACAGAAGTAAATGGATGACTTGTGAGTGGAGCCTGTCTGGTCCTAGACAAGAAGTCACTGACAGAAACAATAGCTTGCTCCCTCAGAGTCAGAAATCTCTAGGGGACTGAGGCTCCTTAAAAAAAAACTCTCTTAGTCTATATAAAAAACAATTATGAAGGGAACAAAATGCCAGCCTGGCCAGAATTAACAGAATTCAAATAATCAGTAATAAATTATAAAAAATAGCACCCCCCAAACACAAACCCCACGACACAGACTTGCTACTGTTACAGAAATGAGAGCAATTCTTCCAAAAGAAGGCGCTGTGCAAATCTTTTGTCTTTTACATTCTTTTTTCCTCTTTGTTTCAATGCTGAAGTCTGAATTTCATAAGGGAATTAGGATTTGCTTTCCCCATGGCTGATTGTTCTAATATCACCTGTAGACCTCCCAGGGACAATGGACTCTTCCATCCTTATGACGCTGTCATTGGCAGTCAAAACAATTTTAGCATGATAAAGATGTGTTACAATAACTCTTGATTATAATAGATCTTTATTGAGTTAAAATGCTTTGATTTCTAATGACAGAGCAGTGATAGCTCTGGGGTAGATTATAGTGAAGGGATTTAACAGTTGGAAGCCCTGAGTACCACCTGTCATCACATGATGGACTTCATTGGAGGGAACAGATATTAGACAGGAGGCCAGGATGGTGCAGACTGTAATGAGAACCCCACTGACAGATCCTTCGCTTGTCTGGAGAGAATATAGATCCTTACCAAGTTGCCGACTTTTAGCCTGGAGCTAAAAAGCAGAAACCAGCGCTCCTTCTCACTTCCCCCACCCCAACCCACACCTTTATGTTTGAGAAAAAAGATGATTGGCTTTACAGTATAAATATACATTGCTTGCAGAAAACTGGTTAGGAACGCAGACACAGGCTCAGCTCATGAGTGAATCTGTCTTGGGCCAGCAGGGCTGGAGTAGGTTGGTACACAGCTTCACAGACAGAAAGCCTGAGAAGCCACTTTCAAAAAAAAAAAAATCCATAATGATAATCCCAAACAATGAATTAAATTTGACATCTAAAGGAACAGATGGGTTTAGGTTTCTCAAATAAACATGTCATGGTAACAAAGAATATAAAAATCCATCATTCTGATAAAGAGCTGCCTTCCCCTTAAACTGAGAAATCAGAGGATCATTTTCATTTTGTTTATTGTTCTTACCCAGGTGATAAGATTGCTCAGAGGGTATTGATTATCTCTGCTCTCCGCGATGCTCCCCTCGCACGTGTGTGTACTTGCTTCTAGTCTGTGCTTTTCTTCCCCACAGCAGCCCCTGTGACCACAAGGGTTTTAATCATCACTGATGGATATCTCTCCTCCATAGAGAGCACAAATCTGTCCCTCTTGTTTAATCTCGCTCTGCTCTCTTTGAGCAGAAATGGCATCGAGGATGTTCAGGAAGATGTCTTGTACAGCCTTTCAAAGTTGTGGTCGTTGTTGCTGGGGCACAACCGAATATCCAGCCCTTCACTCACCGATCACACCTTCAGCAAGCTTCACAGCCTGCAGGTGCTGGCGCTCAGCCACAACGCCCTCCACACCCTGCAAGGGTCTTGGTTCCGAAACACCAGGGGCCTGACCCGGCTCCAGCTGGATGGGAATCAGATCGCTAATCTGACGGACAGTTCTTTTGGAGGCACATGTCTCCACAGTCTCAGGCATCTGGATTTATCTAACAATTTTATATCCTTCATTGGGAAAGATGCCTTCTGGCCCCTGACTCAACTACAGGAAGTAGACCTTTCCCAAAATAAGTTGGCCCACATGCCAGATGTTTTTACTCCCCTGAAGCAGTTAATCCTTCTGAGTTTGGATAAGAACCAGTGGAGCTGCACTTGTGATCTTTACCCACTTGCCCGACTCTTGAGAAACTACATAAAGTCTTCTGCTCGCACGCTCAGGAATGCCAAGGACCTAAGTTATCAGCTGTCCACCATGGCTGCAGCCACTACAAACAGTGTACTAAGGCTGTCTGAGACCAACTGTGATTCCAAGGCTGCCAACCTCACTTTGGTTTTAAAGGACAGAAGTCCCCTCTTCCCAGGGCAGGATGTGGCCCTGCTGACTGTCCTTGGCTTTGCAGGTATGACAGGGAGAAGTGTGCTCAGCTCTTCTCCATATTCTTGAAATTCACTAAATGATGCCTTTGTCAACTGGGGAGCCTTTTCAGGGCTTGTAGAAGAGAGACATTGTCAGTAGTGTGGGAAGATGCTAGCTGATTTGGCATAGGTTGCAAAAATTTCCTGTTTCAAAGAAACTGTCTAACACAGAGGAAAGTGCCTTGAGCCAGAATTCAAGAGCTCTGTGTCGATGTGTGGGTGTGTGCTAAGTCGCTTCAGTCCTGTCTGACTCTTTGCGACCCTGTGGACTATTGCCCACCATGCTCCTCTGTCCATGGCATTCTCCAGGCAAGAATACTGGAGTGGGTTGCCATTTCCTCCTTCAGTGGATCATCCCAATCCAGGGATCAAACCGACATCTCTTACTTCTCTGCACTGGCAGGCGGGTTCTTTACCACTAGCGCCACCTGGGAAGTCCCAAGAGCTCTGGTCCTGGTATAACTAGCACTGTGATCTTCAGTAATTTGCTGTTCAGACTTCAGTTTTCTTGCCTGTAATGAAGGAATATCCTCTATTTCAGTCATCCATTCACTGATCCGTACTGATACATTCATTAAGATATTAGGGGTTTCAAAAAGTCATGAGACCTAGTCTCTTTCTTCAAGGCACTCATATCTGTGTGCCTCTCTGTGGTAGTAAGAATCATTGGGCTTTATCAAGTACAGGGGGAGATGCTATAATGACAATCAGGTGTGTCCTGCTTTATAGTGCTTGTATAAGTGATGATTGGAGAAGGCAATGGCAACCCACTCCAGTACTCTCGCCTGGAAAATCCCATGGATGGAGGAGCCTGGTAGGCTGTAGTCCATGGGGCCGCTAAGAGTTGGACATGACTGAGCGACTTCACTTTCACTTTTCACTTTCATGCATTGGAGAAGAAAATGGCAACCCACTCCAGTGTTCTTGCCTGGAGAATCCCAGGGACGGGGGAGCCTGGTGGGCTGCCGTCTAATGGGGTTGCACCGAGTCGGACACGACTGAAGCGACTTAGCAGCAGCAGCGTAAGTGATGATTGGGCTTCTCTCCTGGTTCAGTGGTAAAGAATCCATTTGCTAATGCAGGAGATGTAGGTTTGATCCCTGGGTTTGGAAGAGCCCCTGGAGAAAGAAATGGTAACCCACTACAATATTTTTGCCTGGGAAATACTTTGCCCCAAGAAAAGTATCAAAACAGAGCTTTGAATCCTGAGCTTTCTTACTCTGTGTAAGAGATATAGAGATGTGTCTAAAATTTTTTATTTTCATAATTCTGACATTTAAAAATCAAAACTTTTATTTGGGATAGCCCAGACTCTAAGATCTTGCAATTAAAATGTTCTGTCCTAACTTTCGGCTACTACTTTAAAAAAAAAATGTTGTGTTTTTATTAGAGATTTCATTATTTCAATATGTTATAACATTCTCCAAGAGTGTATTGTTGTCAAATAAATTAAAATGGGATGTAAAACATTACGATCTGGTAAGCTACACAAAAGTTGCCCGTTTTTTGTTGTTGTTTTTTTTTTTTTACCAGAAAGTGCTATTCTGTTTGGTTAATCTTCATCTTTAACAGAAAAAATGAAACAACTATGCTTGATACCTTCTTTTTTCTTGAAAGTTTAAAGAAATATCATCACATTTTCACTAAAGTTATTTGCCATAGAGAGAACCAGGCAAAGTGCAATCAAGGAGTCTAGAAAGCTGATAACATCTCATTCACTGCCTTTATCTCCAGAGTCAGGGAACTGAGTTTACAGGGCAACTGACTTGCCCAAAGTCACACAGCAAGTTTTAAACAAAGCTGGATGTAGAACATGGAGCTCTAAACTCAGTCTATACTGATAACATGTTCTCCTGATTACCATTCTGGAGATTTGCGAGATTAGACCACTCAGTGCTTTTCATTATTAGAATTCATAAACAGAATTCTTTCTGTTTACTTAAGAATATTCAATAAATATTTCTGGAGTGCCTCCTCTCTGCCAGTGTTGTGGTCACTGGAGATACAATGTCAAACAAGACTGAAAAAGTCCATTTCCTCACAGTGCTTAATTCTAACAGGGGAGGACAGACAGTGAACAAGCAAATGAATAAGTGAACACAAAACTTTTATATTGTTATAAGCGCTAAGAAGAAGAAATCATTGTGTCAGAGGAAGAGCTGGGTGTAACTGAGACTTTGGTTTGAGCATCTAGGTGGCTGAGGATGCCATTTGTCAAGATGAAAAACTGTGAGGCAGAAATAGGTTAGACTCCACACTTGAGTCTGAGAAATACTGCCCTCTACTATTATATTGGCCTTCCCTAGTAGCTCAGATGGTAAAGCATCGGCCTGCAATGCAAGAGACCTTGGTTCAGTCCCTGAGTGGGGAAGATCCCCTGGAGAAGGAAATGGCAACCCACTCCAGTATTATTGCCTAGAGAATCCCATGGACAGAGGAGCCTGGTGGGTCACAGTCCATGGGGTCGCAAAGAGTCGGACATGACTGAGTGACAAAACACATGCACATATGTCACTATTATATTTAGATGATAAACTAGCCTACAGAGAACATGAAATGACAGTGCCAGGAATTCTGAGATTAGCTGTCAATCATTTTATTGTGGGAGTTCGTAGAAGGGGGTGATCTTTGCAAGATGAAAAAACAATAGCAAAACTATCAAGAAACCATGAGGTATTGGTTTAGATTTTAAAGGATAAATAAAATTCAAATAAGCAGAGATATTATAAGCTTGTGTTATAAGTGTTATAAGCATGAGTAAGAGAATACACAAAGGCTTAGAAGGACATTTTAAGACTAAGGAATTGAAGAGTCTGAAGCATAGTGTTTGAATGTGAAAAATAATTTAAAAAATAAGGCTAGGAAGGAAGGTTATGGCCAAATTAGAGTCTTGAATGCCAAGGAGTTTGACCTTTATACTAATAGAAGCCAATGATGTATTCTGAGGTAGGGGATAAATCTTTAGGGATGATTAAAATATGGCAATAGCTTGTAGAGTCTTTTTTTCTTTGGGGGAGGAGGTGATTGTATATGAGAATTTCAGGGTACATGCTAAACATCGTCTATTTTTATTGACTATGGGATTAAGAAATAGGAAGTTTCATTTCCCTTAGGCAGGAAAGAATTTTAATGTAAGAATTATTTTAATTTGAATGAATTTCAGTTCATGAAAAAACTTTTTCTGTCAAACACATTCCAGATGGTATTGTTTCTTATAATTTTTAATAGATACAAAGAAAGATCCAAATTGGAAAACAGAACAATGTTGATTAAATAGCCTCTATCTGAAGTAATATTTTCCACATGGTGATAGATCGCCCACCCATTTCAATGCCCTCTAAGCCATTAACCTTGGTACTTGTGGATTTCACATTTGAGGATTTATGTTTCTTTCTATGATGTTATCTTTTAATAGTCTCTCCATTTGTCACAGGAGCTGTTGGTCTCACTTGCCTAGGTTTAGTTGTATTTAACTGGAAACTTCAACAAGGCAAAGCAAATGAACACACATCAGAAAACCTTCCTTGCAGAACCTTCAATGAATCCCTGTGTGATCATGAGGCAAGAAATTACCACGCTCGGGGATACTGTAACTGCCACTTAACTCAGGAAAACGAGATAAAGGTCATGTCCATTGTGGGGGCCAGAAAGGAAATGCCACTTTCACAGGAAAGCAGCCGTCAAGCAGGACAGGCCTCTGGCTCCACAGCCCCTGACGGATCATTCAGAAAGCTGAGCGGGAAGGGCCATGGGGCAGACGGCACTTTCTTCTGCTTTGGTGGCCGACTGCTGCAGTCAGGATGTTCAGAGCCTTCTGGGAATATGGCAGCTTTTAATGAAGCAAGCTTACTTACAAGACATTGTCCACAGAGAGTTGAAGGGTGGAGGAATCACGAGCCTGGGGAAGGCCAACCTCAAACTCTGCCACAGCATGTAACAAGAACGGCAGGTGAGTTGTCTTGTTTGACAAAGTCCCACTTGGTTTAAATCTCTCTTTTGATTTCCTCGAAAGAGTAATGCCATAAAAATCACCGTGGCACTAGGTTATTCTTCTCCTAAAGATATTGGACATACATTTTTGTGTGTATGTATGCACATGTGTGTTTAGAGTGAGGTGTACATGGATGCTTCCAACCCTCAGGAGCTGAGAGTACATCTTGTACCCATTGGAAAGTGAATTTCATGACCCAACATCTAACAATTTTCTTTAAAGAAGACCTTTCAATAACAATAGTGCTGTTAAGATTTATGGGAGGCTGAATATTGGCTTCTGTTCCAACATCCGCCGAGCTCTAATGCCAATTCTGCAGTAAGCAACCCTCCCAGAGCATGACATGTTAGAAGAATGGGCCTTCTAATGCTAGTGATTCATTTCAGGAATGATGTCAAGACACACACTATGCTTGCTGAGCTGTCAGGGATGATAACTTTCCAGTTCAGGGAAAGTCAGGACTTAATTCATCGTCCCATGTTGGGAGCCAAGTGAATCTGGCCGTGACACTATCCACTGTACATGGGCGATGTCAACATTTAGGTGGAAGCAATGCATTAAATGTCTTCCTTTTTCTCCCTGAATAGCAAGGCAAGGCTCTCAGGCTCAGTGGTGAAAACTTTGACAGCCGCTCTGTAAAGAGGTTCCTGTCATTTATTTGAATCGGTTTACAACAAGCAGAGCTTTCTCTCTGAACATGAATGACAGAGGTGCTGTACCAAGAAATTCTTACCATGGGGATCTGGCCCTAAGGATTTAGGGACAATTGTAAATGAATGAAATTGTATGTTGTTTCACATGTGATATAAAGTAGGATGTGAATTTATGCCACTGCATCCCCCAGACTTCAGATCTTACCAGTGTGGGGGTCATCATGATTTGATTGAAAAGAGAAATGACCAAGAAAGGGAACATCTGCTGTAGAAACTCGATCAGATTAGTTTTATTTTATAAAGGAATAAGCACTTAATCTTTCCATAGAATCATACCTTAGGCAGATGTTTCATTTTAGCTTTGTCGAGAACCTTCGCATTTCTGTGGGAAACTCCTACACTGAAGGGAATGTGGTCTCTTAACCATTTAAAACCCAGTCTTTTGTTTCACATAGAGAACATTGATTTGTCAAATCAATACAATCACTTTAAGAAAGACTTGAAATTCTACATGCCAGGCATTGCACTGCATCCAGAAAAAGAGAAAAACAGTCAAGACCACACCTGCTCTAAAAAAGAAGTCGGTAAGAGGCAATGTCACTCTGATTAGGCCTTCTAAGTCAAAAACACAGAATTACAGTATTTCAGGGGTAGAGGAGACTTTGGAGATGATCTGGTCTGAAAGCTTTTAATATTTATCTTTGAGCCATGGAGCTGTCTTAGAATATGATAAAGGCTAGAAATTCTCTCCCCAGAATAATTTTATAACTGCAAAAAGTTCCCATCTAGGCTAATCTCCTGATATCCAGTGAGTTAATGACTTCTCCAAGGTCATTCTGAGTGTTGAAGGCAGATCTTAGATTAGAACTGGATGCAAGCTGGGGCTATTTCACCTGTTTCTATCACTCCAAGAAATACTTCTTTCTTTGGATAAAACAATTTCACAAAACAAGAGAAAGAACACTGATAAGATGTAATTTTCAACTTAGTATGCCTTGTGGAAGAGGATAGAGTTTAGCATCAGATAGATCTGGGTCAAACTCTGCCCATATCATTTAGCTGACACGTGACTGGGGGAGAATATTCAACTTCTCTAAACTTGTTTATTTCTCTGTAAACGTGATAGGATAATAGGACTTATCCAATGGATCATGTCTCTTAAATGAAATAATGAATGTACACTATTTTGTACAATGCCGACCTCTTAGTATATGCTCAATTAATGGTGAGCTATTACTATTATTTTTGTATTTAACATTTATTTAACATGGTTCATTAATATTATATTAATGCATACCATTTAAAAGTCTTCAACACAGACCGGCCACAGTCCAAAACACACTCATTTAACAAATATTTAATGAATACAGTATTAAGTGAAGTAAAATAGATATGGACTCCACATGAATGGAGCCAGTAATATCACAAGTATATCTGTTGCTGCTGAGGTTATCATCTGCTTGAAACCTGACTGTTACTCAATATTGTATTATGTTCTTCCTAATGATTTAGTTCCAAGTGGTAAATGAGTTGAGAAAAAATTACTATAGCTATTTGGAAAGAATTTAAACATTATTCATATTTAAAGCTAACCTAACTGACAACTAATCTAAAGATTTACAACTATGAATATTTTTATTTCTAATTTCACAACTTTTACATCAGCATCAATCACAACTGATTAAAATGTGCCCATAAAGAGTGTCAGCAAACACACCAAACTGCCAAATGTCCCTTAAGGATCTGGCTAAAATATTAAGGAAATATTCAAGAATTGCCATAATTGGAGGAGTCCTTTTTGTACCTTTCATAAGGTTTCTAAGCATCTGTTTGGTTGGGGTAATAAAACTATGCTCAGTGCTAAATTCCTGCATTTATTGTTTAGCAGATATCAGCAGTGACACATTTAGTAGAAGATATGCAACATCGGCTTCAGCCTTGGCAAGAGAAAGTCTTGAAAAGCATTTAACAAATGAATCATGGCAGCCTCCAATGGAAAAAGGAGACAATGGCTTACAACCTCACAGGCAGAGACATTTTATTACAGGCTCATCATCCAAGCCTTGTGAGCCTGAGGAACACTCTGTACAAAGGATCTTGCAAAAACACAGATCAAAATATGATGATCCTTGTGGACTGCTAACACAGAGCAGTCCTGGGTATTTTCAGCCAAACAGTTCTCTTATCTGTAAATATGTGCCCTGTGATCAATTTCAAGATTACATGAAAGAAAAGAAGCCAAATCGTCGAAAACGTTCAAAGCCTAAGAAAGAGCAAATCCAAATTAACAGAGCAATAGAAAAATTCCTCATGAGTGAGAACAACATGGAGTCATCAGGGTTATCAACAAAAATCAAGAAAACATATTCTCCTAGAAGGGTTAGCGTCCATCATCCTGATTTAATAGAAAAAAATAGTTTGGTGATGGCATCCAAAACATCAAGCCATTGGAAAGAGCAGAAAAATGAAAGTAACCTGACCAACTTGGATCTCAAAAAATGTAGCAACCCTCGTGAGAGAAACAAAGGAGGAAAGGGGCTTACTGATCCACAGATTCTGAAAAAGAAGAGAACCAATCCAGCTGACTTCAAAGGGAAAGTTAAAGGACAAAATTTAAGGATAAAATTAAATTTAAGCCCTTTTAGAAAAGTCAGAGTCCATCCAGAAAAATCTTTGCCAGATCTCCCAAAGAAACTCAAACGACTATCATTACCTCCTTCTTTCTCAGTTGCTGAGAAAGAAGCCAGAGGAAACCTTGTGCCTTCTGCAGATTTTCACCAACAGTCAGAGAGTAACAACTATGTTAAATTCACTGCTAAGAGGCTGCCTCTCAAACATGCCCCCAAGCAGACCCCATATTACAGAAAAAACATGAAAAAGCCTCTGCTCAGTGCTAACGACTTGTCTGTGGCCAACCAGAGCTCTATGGAAGGCACCTGTCACCCTACTGGTCATATTTCTGATGGGGACCTGTCAACACTGACTCAGCCCACATCCACTGTTGCTGAACACGGCCATTCACACTCCTTCTTCTCAACTGAGCACGTGGGAGGTGCAGCTTGCATTGTAATGGGCATCCCAAGTTATTTACCAGCAACTTTGGAAAACATAGGAAGGGATGTTTTCCCATCCCACCATTCCAGGGGGGCTACTGACCAAGGGGCAACAGAGCCTACTGAACACATGGAGCAGGACAAATTGAAGACCAGTGAGCTAAGCCGGTTTTCTATGTCCCTAGGGAATCAAATCTGCAGGACTGACACCTACGAGGAACATACTTTAAATCAAAAGCAAACCTTAAAACATACAGAGCAACTCTCAAGTCACGAACAACTTGGAAATGAAAAACCATTAATGACAAACCCCAAAATATCACATCCAATTGTGGAAAGTTGTGTTATGGATGAGGGAAATGATGTAGAAACAAAACTTCCTAAAACAGAAACTTTTGATTGCTCTCCTGTTCCCCAGACACAATCCAAGGGCAACTTAACATTTATGAAGACAAATTTTATTCCATACCAAAATAGAATAACACTTCCCAAGGATATCAGTACCTCTCTGAGTACTCAAGCCATCTGGCCTCTAACCAATAGTAGTGAAAAAGGAATTGACAGCATAAATGCATTGCCCAGAGATGACGGAGCTGAAGCACTGGAGATAAAAATAGTAGGGAAAGATGAGAAAAAAAGGCTCGATGAAAGCAAGGCAAATTCTAGTATGTTAATTAGGACCACACGGATGACCTTAAATGGCACCAGAGAAGAAAAGCAACAAACCTGGGAAAATGGAAAAAGTGAAAAACATGTATTATTTGATTCAAATTCTGTTGAGGCAACTAAAGATTTAAGAATGATGAGTTCCCATGAAACCCAAAATAGACTACCTTGTAGTGAAATAGATCTTAAAATTAACAGTAATATGCATTATTTGAAAGAAGTTCAAAATATTCAACCAGATAAAGATAACAGTGCACATAAAGAAGGTGCAATGACAGGGGAGACATTACCAGAGTTAAAAGACATTAGTTTTGAGGCAGAAAATGAGGTGCCTCTAATTCCTCCAAGAATAAATGAAGCTGAAAACTCTGCTCCTAAACCTACACTATATCCATTAGTTGCTGAATATGTTAATTCATCACCTTTCGAGGCAGAACAAAGTGAACAAAATAACTCAAATAATAATCCTTTTCTACTTCAGCTTTCTTAAAAGAGACACACAAACACCCCCTAGCCTCTGCATGCATTTCAAATGCATTATTTTGAAGGAAGTATCCTCAGTGACTCTTTGTTATCAATAAAATAAAAGTACATAGTTGAACATAACACAAAAATCAAAGACAGAGCCATAAGATATGTTTGACACAATTAATTGAGTTTGCTTCTCTAAGGAATGGGAAAATGGGAAAGAAGAATTGGGCCTCATCCTGGAAAAGAAAGCAAACATTAAAAAAAAAAAAAAAGCCTTAAGCAAATGAAAGATTAAATAGGAAAAAGTGCTTGAGCAGATTTACACTTGATGATTATTTTATGGAAATTACTATACACATCTCAATTAGTGGTATTACAATATTGCTTTCTACACAGATGATTATATATTCATATTTGTGCCTGATCTGTTTTTCTAATTATGGTATGAAAATAAAAATTGAGCTTTGTTAACTGTAGTCTAGCTGATATGCATATTGGCATGTTTCAACCATTTGCAACTGTTCTGTTAACAGTTCTGCTAGGTCCTAAGTAGAAGTCTTTAAAACCTGTTATTTCTCAAAGGGAAAAACATTGCAGATTTCCAGAGGTAGTAGGCCATTTCTGTAAAATCTGTTAAATCCTATAAATCCACTAGGTGGAGATCTCGACTTCAATCATTTTAGAACAAATGGGGCTTTAAAATCAAGACAATAGCTTCAGAACAAAAGGCATCTTAACAGGTTTTATTGCCAGTTGTTATTAACTTAAGATTTTGAAAACTAAATAACCCATTAGCATGTAAGCTTTCAAGGCCTGAGCTCTTGAATTTAGCATGCCACTACTGTTTGGTGTGAGTATTCCTCCTTGGGCACAGGGATTAAATGTCTTCATAAATATTAGATTTCAAGCAATGGTAGAATAAGCATTTCTTATTCAAAGCCACATTTATTTGAAAGTTAGAGGTATACTCAATTTTATTAGTGATATCCTAGTAAAATGTTGAAACCATATCTTCATGGTATAGAATAATATAATATTTCACATTTCCTAGTGGGAAAAAAGGTTGCAAAGACAATTTTCTTTCCCCTATCTCCATATATAAGTCTCTGTATCCTTGTAATCTACATGTGGCAATATTATAAAGCTTAAAAGCTTTTAGAACAATGTAAATATTGCTTAGAAGGCCACCTGTCTCACATTTTCTTTCCTATTCAGAATTGCTAGCAAATGACAAACTTTTTATTTTGAAAAGTCCCTAAACTTATTCTCTCTCTTTCCCATCTTACCTGGATTTCAAAATTTTCTTGCTTTTAATTCCCACTCCTCTCCCCTCTCTGCTTGAGCTCAACTCCTACGCCATCTGTCTGCCTCACCTGATCCCACTTCATTTTGTCAAGTACCTTGAAGGTGAGAAGAGCACCTACGCAAACTCCTGGCACAATAAGTTTACTATATTCTAATTGCTGAGCTTCTCTGGTGGCTGAGTGGTAAAGAATTTGCCTGCTAATGCAGGAGACATGGGTTCAATCCCTGGGTTAGGAAGATCCCCTGGAGAAGGAAATGACAATCCACTCTGGTATTCTTTCTTGGGAAATCCCATGGACAGAGGAGCCTGGTGGGCTACAGTCCATGGGATAGCAAAAGGGCTGGACAAAGCTAAGCGACTAAACAATTCTAATTGCCAGCTCTCTCAGTTTTGTAGAGGTGGTTACACTTTTTCTCTGTAGCTATCTTTCTTTTTACTTTTCCCACTTTTTAAAGCACCTTCATCTTACTGCAGACCGCTTAGCCTTGATCTCCTGTCACTGCCATTAATGCCCCTGATACATAAGGGCCTAAAGTACTCTGGTCACTAGCTTTCACTCAGAAGGCAGGGATGACGGTTTTCCTGGACTCTTTCTTCTCCTCCATTTCCTAAATCCAGTCTTTTACCTCCTTCTGTTTCCTTTGAAGTAGTTCTCAGGTTTAGCCTTGCTCCTGAATCCCCATGGTAACCATCGTAGTCTTCGTGTTGTAATCAACTGGATTACTACTGCAGTGGCAGCCCAGTCAGAGGCTCTGACTTCAATGTCTTTGGCTTCTGTTTCAGCCCACTAGTTCTCTGCCTTTATTGGGAACAAATCACCTGCAGTACATGTTAAAATGCAAAGTCCCAGGCTCCATCCCAGAGATTTTGATTCAGTAGATTTAGAATAGGGTCCCAGAATCTTCGTTTTGACAAACATTTCAGGATAATCTGAAGCATGTAATATATAGCCTACACTAAGAAACAATGCTTAGCTATTACAGTGCACACTATGAGATAATTCAGTGACTGCCTCACCATAGGAACTACGTACAATTCTCTAAGTGAACAAATCTTTCATACTAAACTCTGATGAACTTTCCAGAGAATTACTTTTGTCATATCTTTCACTACTTTAGAGAAAAAATACAATTGTCTAAAATTTCATGTCCAAATTCCCTATTCTGGTTTCCAAAGCTTCCCCAAATCTGATCCCATCTAATAATCAGAACATTTCCCCCCTTCTCACTGTTTTACAACAAGCATCCTTTATCTCTGATAGGCTAATGTTTTCATTGTCCTCTTCTTTTGTTAAATATTTATTTATTTGGCTGTTTGAGTGTCAGTTGTGGCATGTGAGATCTTCGTTGTGTCAGCCAGGATATTTCTTTGCAGTGCATGGACTTTCTAGTTGTGGCATGCAGGTTTCAGAGTACATGGGCTTTAGTAGTTGTCGCATGTGGTCTTTAGTTCCTCCACAGCATGTGGGACCCTAGTTCCCTGGCCAGGGATCAAACCTATGATCCCTGAATTGCAAGGCAGATTCTCAACCACTGGACCACCAGGAAGTCCCATGTATTCTTCTGTCTTTATGGGCCTTGGCTAAGAAGACATGGATAGGAGACAATAATGTGCTTCAAATTTAAGGAATGAAGCAAAGTCAGACATAAAAGAAAGAATGAGAAGTGAAGCTGATAACCTAGCAAACACTGACCAGGCAGTGTGATGTTAGTGTCTTAGATCTAAAGATGACTTTGTTTCAAATGAGGGTCTGGGACAGTCCCTCAGTAGCTATTAATACAATGTTCCAGTGACTAATAAGTCTCTCGTGTGTCTTTTCTCACAAAGAATTTGCCTTCCCTCTCTTTGTTCCCTACTTGCTGGAACTTCTTTAGCATCTATTCTCATCTCATCTAATCCTGGTTTCCTTCAATTTTGCTTGTAACTATAAAACCATAAATGTGTATATGATATTAATCTCCATATGACTGCTTAGGCCTTTAAATGCTATGAAGAGCACATCTCCATTGAATCTCCTCACCCATCCCTGAGGCTGTATTCAGTAGAGATTCAATAAATAATAAAGAGTGAAATCTAGCCCATTGTTTCCTTTCTTCTCACCACTTAGCTTACTGACCAGCTGAAGACCTTACTGGGCAATGCAATGATGACTTAGGCATGTCACATACCAAGCCAGCTCAAATTTAGACTGCTGAGATGGATACCACAGCCAAGCCAGGACCCACCTGACTAAGTGACTGAGAAGCCCAGACTTTGCCAGCCAGTCCGAGACTTGGCCTTTCCTACTATACTTTCTCTCCATCCTCCTCTAGAAGAACCACATCCCCGGAACCCAGAGTTTGTACTGCCCCTGCTTAGCAGTTAAGAGTCTTCTACTAAGCACTCAATTTTTGGCCTCTTAGTATTTTTATTTTTAATCTTTAATAGTATTTTCCTTTGGTCCTATTCTGGTTTCTCTTTCTCATTCTCCAAACTGTTACTTGGGCACCTATCCTATCCCCTAAAAACGAGAATCCTGCATACTGCAACCAGAGAAAAGACACTGTATCAAGGAAGACCCAGTATATCAAGGAAGGCCCAGAACAGCCAGAAAATTTAAAAAATAAAATAAAATTCAAAAAACAACCACTGGTCATGGAGTCTTTGCTTGTAGGCCTGCCTCATGGTGAAAGGCCCACACAAATCCATCTTGTGCCAAACTTCTTTCTTGAAAAAATGACTAAGTGTGGCTCAAGCGTAGTTAATAAAATTGCAGCTGAGATGAGACTGAGTCATCTGTCATACCCTGGTCTCTCTTTTACTAATCAGTTGTGAGAAACATTTCAGAACCAGAGAGCAGCAGCAAAGAAATATGAGATGCTCAGACTTCTCGAGGCAATTAAAGACTAAAGAGCAGAAGGCAAATCAGTCTTTCTGCCTTGACAGCCTTAAAATACACACGGAAAGTAGACTTTGGAGCTACACTATTGGTGACAGATTTTGACCATAACACATTTGCTAAGAGGAAATAAAAATTACTCACTTCGGGACACGCATTCCACCCTCGCATCAGCAGAGATGCTATGGGCTTTGGGATGGAGTAGCCGATGGGAGGTCTGATGTGGTGGTAAGCCATGTCTGCTGCCGCAGCCGCTGCAAACCAAATGGTCATGTCAGTTTTGAAATTCACATATTTATTTCAAGAAACATATGAACAGACAACAAAGAAATCATTAAAAATCAATCTGTGCAACATCAGCAGAGATTCAAAGAGGACTCCATGATATTTTTTTTAATGCTTAAGCAGCATAGTGGATAAATTGCTACTGTAAGTTTGTAATTGTTCATTCTTTTGGTTGTTCATTCAACAAAAGGTGAGCAGAGGGGGTTTATACAGGAACAAAGAAACAAAGGAGCATACAAGGGAAAAGCAGCAAGTAGTACTGGGTATGTACATGATGCTTTAGGAAGTAAAGAATGAAAGGCAGATCGGACCAGGCTATACGATGCCATAAATCCCAGGCTAAAGCACTTACATTACACATAGTAAGATGAGGTACCACTGAACTTTGCACCCTTGAGAGTACTTGTATACTTTGGGCAAAATAAGTTATTTTTTAAAACTTAAATCTGGTTACTGGTTACAAGAATGTTGGCATTTTAATTTTTAATATTTATAAAGTAGTTATTATTTGCTAAACTCAGATACTCCAATCCATCATTTTAGCTAATACTGCTCATTGATTGAACTCCCTAGTGTTGCCTGCTTGCTTAGATTTCTGAATATTGCTCATCACAAAGTCCCCATCAATGTTTTGTGATTCTTGGGACTTCTTTGTAGATTCCTGATTGCTGATTTTTTTCTGTTGTGCAACCAGTGACTTCTGTATTCCCTTGGAAACTAAACTTATGGTTACTTTTATTGAACACATTTTATATGAAGCATCATAGTAGATACATACATAAATAATTTCAATCCTTTAAAACTATGCATGAAAGGTAGGTGTTACTGTTACATGTGTTTGTGTGTGTGTATATATGTGTATGTGTATTGCACGTATGTGGGGGGGTGTATGTGGGTAGTTTTTAATTTATAAAAATTTTACTATAACCAGTAGTTAGCACAGACTCTTTTTTTCCCCAGATTTCATGCTCTCTTCAGCCACTTCACTTTGAAAGTACTTTGTAAACAATACATGAAGCTCTTTTATTCCTCTGAAAAATTGCTCTGCACCCATGGGAGGCTAAAGTTCCAGGACACTGCTTCCTGTGTTCTTATGTCACAAGCATCTGTCTCTACCTTAATGACTTTTGAGATACGACCCACAACCACCACCTGTCTTTTACCAAAGTTTACTCAAATTAAATTCTGTGTATGGATCTATATCCAGCAGATGTAATGCAATTATATGCAATGTCACTTAACATTTTGCTTTACAGATCATTCAGAATTACTACATAATTTCCCCAAATGTAAAATTAATACTTTTTTTCATACAAGTTTAGAAAATTAAAATAATTAGAAAGATTATAATCTTATTATTCAGAGGAAACAATTGTTAAAGTATTTTGAGCATTTCTTATATATTCTTCATATCATTGAGCTCATGTCCAATGTAAAATTACGGAATATTTTTTCTCCTAAATTAAATACAAGCATTTTCTCATGCTATTAAAATTCTATGCTAACATATTTTTAATGACTGCATTTAATGTGATTTACCTAATTATTTCTCAGTTTTAGGTTATTCAAATTTGGGTGTAAACACTTCAAAGAATACATTTTACAGTATAACTTTCCCAATTTCACAGATCATTTTTGAGGTATTTTGAGGAGTGAATTTATATGTCAAAGGCTGTAACCATTTTAGAGACTTTTGATACATACTAATGAACACTTTTCCCAAACAGTTGTAAACTTTATGCTCTCAATAAGAAGTGTGTGAGAGCATTGTCATTATACCTGCATCAGAGTTAGGTTTTCTCATTTTATAAAAGATTTTGCTAATATGAGAGGTAAATAATATCCCAGGTGGCACAGTGGTAAAGAATCCACCTGCCAATGCAGGAGACACAAGAGACACAGGTTCGATCCCTGAGTTGGGAAGATCTCCTGCAGTGAGGAATGGCAACCCACTCCAGTATTCTTGCTTGAAGAATTCCATGGACAGAGGAGACTGGCAGGCTACAGTGCATGGGGTCGCAAAAAGTCGGATATGACTAAGTGACTGAGCATGTACACACACACAAATATATCTGCTCATTTGTTGCTGTTTAAATTTTGTTCTTTGATAAGTAGTTAGGCTTAATATTTATTGATTAGTTATTTGTGTTTGAAATCTTAAGTTCATTCCCTTTGCCCACCTGGAACTTCAATATTTCCTTCCAATAGCCATCTAATGTACAGTGGTTCCAGGCTGAGGGAAGAGTCACGAGTTTCATTCCTGCTTTTGTCTTCAATGCCCTTTGTAATATATTTATTACATTTTCCATCCATTTCTGGCCACTATCAAGTAGACTTACAGTTGCTGATACTAATAAAACAAAGAAACAAAAGACTGCTTATAACATATTTAGCAAATTTAAAAACATGACATAAAATATGTCTTTTGTGTCACAGAAAATTAGGCTTTTTAGGTTCCTCCCAGTGGCTACTCTTGACCATATCTCATTCATTTTGGAATGATATAAATAAATAAGCAAACAAGTAAACTGATGCTTAATGATCATTGGTCTTCTAACCCTGCTATTTTACCTTATGATCATTTGGATATTGTTGAGCTGGTGCAGCTATAAGCACATAAACCAGTGTAGTGAACACATTTAAACTAATTATACATCTCCTAATGGGTGGGGAGGGACTATTCATAAAGTGAGTTAAACTCAGATGCAGGTGCCAAATGTCTCCTCTGAAACTCCTTTAGACTCTGACACCAAGTATATAAAGTTACTTCTTTGCTTCTTGGCACTGTGTCTGAAAAATCAGTTTAAGATGAATGATATTTAATTCTTCATTATTCAAAGTAGATTCTGCATGGCCTTGGCATCTCCTTCTCCCTTTTGCTTTATGCATTGTTGGCAGTGATATTACTCATTAGCACTTCTGCCAGAAAGTGGGCAAGGCAACGTGAGGGTCATGGAATTGAAATTTGTCACCTGAGAGATTGGTTTGCTTTGTCAGTCTTGCCTAAGTGGCCATGCTGCACTAGCAGCTGGGACTTTCCTGGTATTCCAGATTCAGGAAAGAGAACTGTCAGCCCATTAATCAAATTTTTTACCTTGATTGGTACATAAAATATGTGAAATGACTTATATAAACATTGGTTTCCACTTTCACAACTGAAACTTTGCCATTAAAAGAGAATAAGGATGCATTTGAAAATATCAATAACTTTTTATTGAGTGCCTTCTATTTCTTCATTACTACCCTGATATAGTTATCAATAGTTTAGCAAATTTATAATCTAGATTCTAGAGTAGGACTGTACAATAGAACTTTCTGCAATGATGAAAATGTCCTTCTGTCCTGCTCAATATAGTAGCATACATCTATTAAGAACTTAAAATGTGGCTACTGTGACTGAGAATCTTTTTAATTTTACTTGGTTTCTATTATTTTAAATTTAAATAGCCATGTATGTCTCATGGTTTCCATACTGTACAGCACAATTCTAGAGCATAGTTCCCATTATCCTGAGTGAGACAAATTAAACACAAATTTGTGAGTCAACTTCAGGTGTTTGCATAACCACAGTTTTGATTTGTGGATTCAAGTTCTTTGTTACCAAGAAAAGAAAAGATATGAAAGGAGATTGTGAATGTTGTCTCTCAAAAGAGGCTAGTAACAGAAGAAGCATTCAATACAACATGTGTTAACCTTCATTGATTTATTCAAAATGTATTGCACATTCTATGTGAGTGATGACAGGCAGAAAAATTGAAGTGTTATGCTTTTCAAAAAATTACTAAATGAATGAATAATAATGAATTACTGTAATTTTCACTGATTTAATGGCTCAACCATAAGTTCTGAAATGTGATTCTTTTTGCCTGTGATTACTTTTTCCCTTTCCTCTTTCCCTGCATTACATCTACTGTCCTTTAGGTCTTAGCTTAGATAAACTCTCTCTGGGGGCCCTTCCTATGGACTCCCATAGCACTCTACACTATAATAGCATGCACTTAACTTAATTGCCTAGTTACTTGCTTGTCTCTACAAATAGATCACAAGCTCCTTGAGGTCAGGACTATGTCTTTTCACTATTGTCTCCTGTGCTTAGCACAATGATTGGCAATTAGCAGGCATTCAATAGACAGGTGATGATAAATCAATAAATGCGATAGTTCAAAATATGATTTCATTGGAAAAAATATAGATCATGGTATATAGGACTCACTACACATTTATTATACAAATGAATGAAGATGATGGATTAATGCCAATTAATATGTTGCTCATTATTATGTTTTTAGCACAGAGCATAATGCTTAGCTATCAAGAAATGTAGAATGAATACTAGGTCTTGTTTGATGTGAAATTAAAACATACTTAAATTATTGATATCTTATGACGTATTGTTGGAGAAGGAAATGGCAACCCACTCCAGTATTCTTGCCTGGAGAATCCCATGGACAGCGCAGCCTGGTAGGCCACAATCCATAGGGTTGCAGAGTTGGACACGACTGAAGCGACTTAGCACCAGCATTGACATATTGAGTCCATAATGTTATCTTTTGTTCAAAACATGTTGGGAGGGGGCTTCAATAAACTGAAGCAGTATGAATAGTAAGAAATGCCCTTAACTAGGATATCTGGAGGCCTAATTTTCAGTCTGGCTTTGCTTTTAACTTTCTGGAAGATCCCAATTAAGCCAATTTGCCTCTGTGAGTATTAATTTCTCTAAATGTAAGATGAAGCAGGGGGGGCACACTGTCTATAATGGTGACAAGCATGGGTTTTGGGGACAAGAAGCCATGAATTTAAGTCTTGACCATACCTGTTAGTAGCAGATGATATTGAGCAAGCATCTTATCCTCATAGAATCTGATTCGTGGGTTACAGTTAGAATTAAATAAAAGAAAGTCTACATAGAGCATCTGACACATTGTTGACTCTCAACAAAAGTTAGTTGTTGTTGTTGCTATAATCATTATCTACAGATCTAAGGCTCTTACGATTCTTTTTAGTCTGAGCCTAGAGAACCGATATCAAAAAACATTATTATATATTTTCTATTCTCTTTAGACCCCAACACATTGCATTGAGTTACTGCAAATCAGAAGGCTAAAAACCACCTCATCTGTCATTAGCCCCAGTTCATAACATGACATAGCCATCGTAGAGAGGATGACTATGCAGTAATCCATGATGAACTTAATTAGCTTTACATCGTTTATTGATAAACTGGTACTAGATTCTGAATTCCTCAAGTAACCTATCACTTCCTGCCTTATGTTTTATAAAAGTAAAAAAGAGAGCAATAAAGTACAATATTTTGTTTGTAAGTTTTGACTAAGATAAAATTGCCAGAATTTTTTTTTTCTGGTTTGTGTGTATATGTGTTCTAAAAAACACAATTGATTCTACTTCATTGTTTTTAATGGGTAGGGATGTGGTGAAACAAAGAAAATGCAGTCTACCATCCCAGCAAGAGCTAAGACACATTCTTTGTTAAACTGACACTTTTCAGTGATGTATCACCCGAGCATACAGCATCTGAAAGAGACCATGAGACTGCAATCTTGAGATTGTACTAAGAATGGCTTAATTTTTTAAACCACATCCCATTCTCATTACAGGCTGTCAGAAGAATAGATTAATTAGCACCATTGTCTGTTCTCATCGCAATCTTTGTCAGTGTAATGAAGTATTGGAATGTTAATATCAGCTATATTCATAGAAATATCACCATCCATTGGACCGATTTGATCTTTCCTGTGATCTGTGTAATGACTGGCTGGCATTACTCTTCTGAGTGATAAACTGATAGGATTAGCATAGCAAACATAGGATTTCAGAAATTTAGTTCACTCCTATTTTCCTATCACTGCCAAAGTACTGTCCACATCTGCAACGTGCTTCTGCCCTTTGAGGTTATTCTGTATTGTGCCCTTTAGGATCCCAATCATATATGGAGCAGAACATAGTCATCTAATATTAAGCAAGGGTAGAAAAAGCAAATGGCTACAAATATATGAGATCTGTGACATAACTGGGTCTCTAAATTACAATTATTCATATTTTTTAAAACCACGTGACGTACAAAAAGTTTGCAAGCCATATTTAGCTACTGGACTGTAGGTTTGCAACTCTGATGTAAAGCCTCAATATAAAGTTTCACCAAAATTTGGCTAAATTGGATAAATTGTCAGTTATTCTTAATTTGCTGCCATATCCCAAACTTAGTTAAGAGTCTGGCATTAAGGAATCCCAGGACACCGAGTTGAGTCCCCTTGCAAACCAGATGGCAGCATACGTGGAAACAAAAGGAAAATAAGAGGCTCTTTTCTCTGGCTCCAAACTATAATCCAAAAATGACCTGCAGAATTGAGTACCTGGTTATAAGGGAATGGGGCTGGATAAAATATGGACTGATAAGTTAATTCCTCCCAGACTTCTCCTTTAGTTTTTCATGATATATGAGAGGAGACAGACCCAGGAGAGAGATAAAATCTGGCAAGCAGGTGTTGGTTTCCTTCTTTAAAATGTATCCAGGACAGGTCTTGTTTGCCAGGTCATACTAGCTTCTTTTTCATATTGCCTGATTCTTCTCTCTCTGCTTGGCTTCATAGCTTGGCTCCTCCTCCCTCTCATCTCATCATTCCTGTCAGAGATCTGCTCTCTTCCTGTGTCCATCATCTTTCAGCTGGCTAAGTCAGAGGCCCAGAGGCAGTCCTGGACTTCTCCCACTCCTTCGTGCTCTCACCTCAATCCGTCGGCCAGTCCTGTTAAAAATCTCTCAAAACCAGCCTCTCCTTTCTCTTCACCAGTGAAATCTTAGTTAAGATTTGATACATTCTCTTCTGGATTACCTGGTTTCCTTGCTTCTTTTTCAAACCTCTCCAATCTACCCTTTGTTTTGCAGCAAGAGGGAACATTCTAAGAAAACAGAGTTGTACCACTGCCCTGCTTAAAATCCTGCAGTGACTTCCACTATTGACAAAGAAGGCTCTTTACCCTGAAGCTCTAGCTTTACCTTTAGAGCATGTCTTGCTGCTGATTCCCTTATATGCTCTGATTCATCCCTCCCAAAAGATGCCCCTGCACCTTGCCCAGGCTGCCTTCTGCCAGGATACCTTTTCCATCTCCCCACTATTTACCTATTAAATAGTACTCATCTTTTAAATATGCAGTTCAGTATCATCTGTCTAAGAATCCTCCCCTGATATCCTATTGCACCACCATTCTGGGCAGGAGAGCCCTCCAGGGAGCATCCTTTGCACTCTCTGATTCCCTCCAGTTGGGATATACTCTGTTGATTGTTCTTTTTGTCATACTCCCTCTACACTACGAGGTCCTGAGCAATGCTGTTTTCCTCTTTGTCTTCCTCTTACTTTAGCACAGTTTCTGGCCAGAGGAGAACTTAATGATGGCTTAAGATAATATTTATTGAGTGCTTACTATTGCCAGCCATCATTCTAAACCTTTGAGGCAGGTCCTACTATTATCCCCACTTAAAAAATAAAGACACTGAAGTACTCAAGTATAGCTTGTTTAAGCAGCTTTGAGTAAGATTAAAAGACTCATGCTTTTACACTTATGCCAAGTCTCTTTAGCCTGAAAAATATTTTCTAAAAAATTGAGTTAATTGCCAATGTTTAAAAATCTTTAGATTTCCGAAGAAGCACACAGAAATTAGTTGATATGGCAACAGTGAGCAGGCATCCCTATGTTTCTTTCCTGGCACTGTTTGGCTGGAGCTAGGTACCAGCTGTCCCCTTGAGTCAGAGCTTGTGATTTCCTGTCCAACACACTGCCCTGCATCAAGCATTTACTTGCTTCCCCTGATCGTGTGGGCATTTGATCGTGGGATGCTGGATGTGATGGCTTTTTCAGTTTTTTCTGAACCTGAGATTATAAGGTTAATTTGAATATATTTTGTGTAAAACAGACTCTAACTTCAAATTCTTCTAAAGGCACACTCATCACTTGTATCACTTGTAGTCAATGTTAATATTTGCATTCTATTTATATATTCTTCCCAGGAAATAGGATTCTGTTAAATCCAGGAGGATGAGCCATGTGTAATGTTGCTGTTCCCATAATTGATAATGCTGTCCCACACTGTAGTCATGGATTTGTTCCTCATTGTAAATGGCTAATATTTAGCTTATATTGAATCTGATCCTTCACATAATTTATTGCTAAACATTTGCTAGACTGCCTAACCACTGCAATGATATTAACAGTCTCAGTTCTTGATGCATGGTAACTGTCTAACTTTAAAAAATTCAGCATCTATCATAAACAAACTCTTTTTTCCAATAAAGTACTATAAATTCTAATATCTGAGATATTGGATTCAAGTTATTCTTTGGTGAGACTTCTGTTTTATTATATAATATTCTCCCTCCAAAAACAGTAAATATTTCTGAGGGCCCATGAGAGAGGGAATCTTTATCTTTTTGAAATATTCATTTTATAATTAGCAAAGGGTAAAAGAGTAGAGAAAATTGAAAAAATATATAAGTAAAATATGATAAATATGATAATAAATGACAACCTAGGGCATGGAAGAGACTGCACTTAACTAAATATTGAAGAATTTAGGAGGCTATTTTTGGAAGAAGTAATATTTAAACTAAAAGACCTAAAAGTAAATTGGATAAAGACCTAAAAGTAAATTGGAGTTAGTATGATGAAAAGTGGGGAGGAGTGTGTCTGAAAAACAACTCCTGTGTGCAGGGACATGGAAGTGACAGGAAATGTGTCATGTTGGGGAAATGAAACAGTTCACTGTGATTGAGCATAGAGAGACTGGGAGTGGTAGGCGTTGGACCTGGAGAGGCAAGAAGAAGCCTGACCACAGGGGTTTTTAGATTGCTGTAAGAATTTTTTTAATCTTAAGAACAAAGGAACATATTGAAGACTTTAAGTAAGGGGAGCTAGATGATCAAATTTGAGTGTCTAGAAAGCTCTATCTAGGGCTTCCCTGGGAGTTCAGCTGGTAAAGAACCCTCCTGCAATGCAGGAGACCCTGGGTTGATTCCTGGGTCGGGAAGATCCACTGGAGAAGGGATAGGCTATCCACTCTGGTATTCTTGGGCTTCCTGGGTGGATCAGCTGGTAAAGAATCTGCCTGTAATGCAAGAGACTTGGGTTCGATCCCTGGGTTGGAAAGATCCCCTGGAGAAGGGAATGGCTACCCACTCCAGTATTCTAGCCTGGAGAATTCCATGCACTGTATAGTAAACTGTTACTGTGATGTTTTGCAGCAGTTACTTTACATTGTAATTTTTTCCTTTAGTCCATCCGGAAGTCCTTTTTGGGGGAAGAAACCCTGGAGCCCAAAGAAGAAAATATTGTGGCAGCTAAGCACACTTGTCAGTGCCCCCATAGGAACTGCTTTAATAGCTGGCATTGCTATCCGTGCTATGATCACTGGCATGCTTGTATACCAATAGCTTGTTTTAAAAATGTTTTTTTTTTTTTAATCTTAAGAACAAAGGAACATATTGAAGACTAAGTAAGGGGAGCTAGATGATCAAATTTGAGTGTTTAGAAAGCTATATCTAGTTATAGTATGGAAATTGGTGAAAAGAAGACGGTGAGCAAAACTGTAGACATTTAAGATACTCTGCAGAATTCTACTTGTGAAATAAGGAAGTAGCCATGGAGAGGGAGGTAAGTGGATATATTTGAAAGATATTTAGAAAGAAGGATTGGAAAATAAGAAAGCAAGTGAAAAACAAAGGTAAGTAAGGAAGGAAGGAAAGAAGGATGGAAGGAAGGAAAAAGGAAAGAAAGAAGGAAAGAGAAAAGTCAAGGATGATTTTAAAGTTTTTATATGGGCTCCTGGCAAATGATAATTCTACTCAAGCACAGAATCATAGGAAGCCTTGACCCTGCATTACAATTTGCCCTTATCTTTTATCTTACAGTTGCAGAGAGATTTCGATTTATAAAATTCAGTCACAGAATCATCTCATTTGATCCTCGGAGTTACTCTGTGGAGTCATCATTAATTGCATTTACTGAAGAAACTGAGCTGGTGAAAGATACTAGAGGCCAGATGAAATACAACACATTCAAGGAAGCAAAAGAAGCTTTGAGTGGCTGGAGCACAGAAAGTGAAATAAAATGAGCAAGGTCAGAGATCCTGAATCATGTAGAGTGTTGCAGGACACATTAAGAATTTTGAGATTTATTCCTAAGAGCAAGGGAAACCATAGGATGATTTTAAGCAATGGTAACACCGTCACATTTATATTCTTAAAATATCATTGTAGTGGATGTATAGAGATTGGAGAGGAAGAGAAGAACAAAGAGAGAATGGTCAAAGAGCGATTGCAGTAAAGTGATAAAGATGGCACTTGGAACTAAGGTGGTGGTGGATAAAACTTTAGATGAAGATAGGGTATATATATTTCACTAATTCTATTCAGTATTGTACTAGAGACATTTGCCTGTGTGAGAAAGCAAGAAAAATATATGAAAAATACACATATTTGAAAGAAAGAAGTAAAATATTCTTTATTCTGAGATGACATAATCATCTATGTTTAATATCCCCAAAAATGTATAAGAAAGCTACTTGAACTGATAAGTAAATTTAGCAAATTTGTAGGGCACTAGGTTGTTAAAAATTAATTATATCTCTATACTTACAAAAACCATTATTCATTGAAATTAATAAACCTGTAAAATAGCATCAAGAAACACAAAATACATACAAATAATCTACAAAAAAATGTGTAAGGTTTCTATGATGAAAACTACAAATACATTGATGACAGAAATCAAAGACCTAAATGAAGGGAGAGAGATACTGTTTATCAGTTGGAAGATTCCAATATGTGTAAGTTGTCAGTTCTTCCCAAATTGCTCTACAGATTCACTGCAATTCAATCAAAATTCCAGTAAGATTTTTTTGTAGAAATAGACAAGCTGGTTCTAAAATTTATATGGAAAAACAAAAACTCTACAATAGCAAAAGCAATTTTAACAAAGAAGAGCAAAGTTGGAGGATTCACATTCACTATAACTTATCAATATAGTGTGATATTGGCATAAGGGAAGACTTATACTGATGGAACAGAATAGAGTCCATACATATGTGGTCAATTAATTTTTTGATAACAGTACCAAAATAATTTAATAGATAAAGGAAGTATTTTAAATAAATCATGCTAAAAAATGGGCATCCATATTAAAAAAATTAAGAAGAATACAAATTCAACTCTTACCTTATACCATTAAAAAGTAATTCTAATAGATCTTATAAATATAAAACCTAAACCTGTAAGATTCCTATAAGTAAACACAGGAGGAAATATTTGTGATCTTGAGTGTAGCAAGAATATTTCAGATAGGATACATAAAAATATTTATAAGTTTGATAAGGTAAATTTCACTGGGGAACACATGTAAATCCATGGCTGATTCATGTCAATGTATGGCAAAAACCACTACAATATTGTAAAGTAATTAGCCCCCAACTAAAATAAATAAATTTATTAAAAAAAAAAACAAACTTTTGCTGTTTGAAAGGCATTGGTTAGATTATGAAGAGGCAAGTCACAGACTAGAGGAAACTACTTGCAAAACACATAGCAGATGAAAGAGTCTAACTAGAATCTAAATACTCTTATTAGTATAAAAGATAATTTAAACAATTCACCAAAGAAAGAGATATAAGCAGCAGATAAACACACAAAATTATCAATATTATTAGTCATTAGAGAAATATAAAATAATGCCACAAGTATTTACCATAATATACCTACTCAAATTGTTAATAATTTATATTAAGTAGACAATAAAAAGAGTGCCGGCAAGGATGTGTATCGGCTGAAATTCTCATACACCTCTCATACAAGGCATAGTGGTACAGATGCCTTGGAAAAAATCTTACTGTAATATCTAGTAATTATCATATATATTTGTCCAAGAGTTATTAAAACAAACACACAAAAACCTAAATGGTTTTGGTAATTGCATTCATAATAGCACCAAACTGAGAATAACTCAGATGATCATCAACTTGTGAATGGATAAATAAAACCAAGGCACATCAACACACCTCTTCATAGATCACAGCCTTGTGGTGAAAGAGCTTGCATAACTCAATAAAGCTATGAGCCATGCCATGCAGGGCCACCTAAAATGGACGGGTCAGAGTGGAGAGTTCTGACAAAGCATGGTGCACTGGAAGAGGGAACGGCAAGCCACTCCAGTATTCTTGCTGCAAGAACACCACGAACATAAACAGTATGAGAGGCAAAAAACACGACACTGGAAGATGAACCTCCCAGGTCGGAAGGTATCCAATATGCTACTGGGGAAGAGTGAAGGGCAATTACTAATAGCTCCAGAAAGAATGAAGGGCTGTACCAAAGCAGAAAGAATGCTCAGTTGTGGATGTGTCTGGTGGAAAGTAAAGTCCGATGCTGTAAAGAACAATATCACATAGGAACTTGGAATATTAGGTCCATGAATCAAGGTAAATTCGAGGTGGTGAAGCAGGAGATGGCAAGCGTGAACATCTACATTGTAGGAATCAGTGAACTAAAATGGACGGGAATGGGTGAATTTAATTCAGATGACTATTAGGTCTACTACTGTAGGCAAGAATCCCTGAGAAGAAATGAAGTAGCCCTCATAGTTAACAAGACATGCAGTACTTAGGTCCAATCTCAAAACAAACAGATTGATCTCAGTTCATTTCCAAGGAAAACCATTCAATATCACAGTAACCTAAGTCTGTGCCTCAATCACTGATGCCAAAAAAGCTGTAGTTGACCAGTCCTATGAAGACTGACAAGACGTTCTAGAACTAACACCAAAAAAAAGATGTCCTTTTCATCATAAGAGATTGGAATGAAAAAGTAGGAAGTCAAGAGATAACTGGAGTAACAGGCAAGTTTGGTCTTGGAGTACAAAATAAAGCAGGCCAAAGGCCAACAGAGTTTTGCCAAGAGAACACACCAATCATAGCAAACACCTTTTTCAACAATGCAAGAGACGACTTTACACATTGTTGTTGTTGTTCAGTCACTCAGTCGTGTCTGACTGAGCGACCCCATGGACTACAGCACACCAGGCTTCCCTATCCTTTACTATCTCCTGGAGTTTCTTCAAACTCATGTCCATTGAGTTGATGATGCCATCCAACCATCTCATCCTCTATACCCCCTTTTCCCGCCTGCCCTCAATATTTCCCAGCATCAGGGTTTTTTCCAATGGGTCACTCTTTGCATTAGGGGGCCAAAGTAGTGAAACTTCAGCTTCAGCATCAGTCCTTCCAAATAATATTCAGGGTTGATTTCCTTTAGGATTGACTGGTTTGATCTCCTTGCAGTCCAAGGGACTCTCAAGCGTCTTCTCCAGCATCACAGTTCAAAAGCATCAATTCTTTAGTGCTCAGCTTTCTTTATGGTCCAACTCTCACATCTGTATATGACTACTGGAAAAACCATAGCTTTGACTATATGGACCTTTGTGGGCAAAGTGATATCTCTGCTTTTTAATAGGCTGTCTAGATTTGTTATAACTTTTCTTCTAAGGAGAAAGTGTCTTTTAATTTCATGTCTGCAATCACTGTCTGCAGTGATTTTGCAGCCCAAGAAAACAAAGTCTGTCACTGTTTCCATTTTCCCCCCATCTATTTGCCATGAAGTGATGGGACCAGATGTCATGATCTTAGTTTTTTGAATGCTGAGTTTTAAGCCAGCTTATTCATTGTCCTCTTTCACCTTCAGCAAGAGGCTTTTCAGTTCCTCTTCACTTTCTGCCATTAAGGTGGTATCATCTGTGTATCTGAAGTTATTGATATTTCTCCCGGCAATCTTGATTCCAGCTTGTTATTCATCCAGCTGGGCATTTCTCACCAAATGGTCAATACCAAAATCAGATTGATTATATTCTTTGCAGCTGAAGATGAAGAAGCTCTATACAGTCAGCAAAAACAAGACCTGGAGCTGAAACTGTGGCTCAGATCTGAGCTCCTTATTGCAAATTTGAAGAAAGTAGGGAAACCACTATACCATTCAGGTATGACCTAAATCAAATCCCTTATGATTACACAGTGGAAGTGGTAAATAGATTCAAGGGATTAGATCTGATAGACAGAGTGACTGAACAACTATGGACAGAGGTTCATAACATTGTATAGGAGTCATTGACCAAAATCATCCCAAAGAAAAATTCAAGAAGGCAAAGTTGTTGTCTGAGGAGGCTCTCAAATAGCTGAGGAAAGAAGAGAAGAGAAAATCAAGGGAGAAAGGGAAAGATATACTCAATTGAATGCAGAGTTGCAGAGAATAGCAAGGAGAGATAAGAAGGCTTTTTTCAATGAAAAATGCAAAGTAGGGAAAAACAATAGAATGGGAAACACCAGAGATCTCGTCAAGAAAATTGGAGATATTAAGGGAAAACTTCATGTGAGGATGGGCATGATAAAGGACAGAAACAGTAAGGACCTAACAGAGGTAGAAGACATTATGAAGAGGAGGTAAGAATACAGAGAACTGTACAAAAAAGGGCTTAATGACCTAGATAACCACGATGGTGTGGTCACTCACCTAGAGCCAGACATCCTGGAGTGTGAAGTCAAGTGGGCCATAGGAAGCATTACTACAAACAAAGCTAGTAGAGGTGATGGAATTCCAGCTGAGTTATTTCAAATCCTAAAGGATGATGCTTTTAAAGTGCTGCACTCAGTGTGCCAGCAAATTTGGAAAACTCAGCAGTGGTCACAGGGTCATTCCAATACCAAAGAATGGCAATGCAAAGAATGTTCAAACTACTAGACAACTGCATTCATTTTGCATGCTAGTAAGGTAATGCTCAAAATCCTTCAAGCTAGGCTTCAATAGTACATGTATCGAGAACTTTCAGATGTATAATCTGGGTTTAGAAAAGGCAGAGGAACCAGAGATCAAATTACCTACATTCGTTGCATCATAGAGAATGCAAGGGAATTCCAGAAAAAATATCTACTTCTGTTTCATTGACTATGCTGAAGCCTGTGGCTCTCTGGATCACACACACACATACACACTCATACACACACATCAGCAAAATGGAATATTACACAGGAATGTGAAAGAATAAATAACTGATAAATGTACTAACATGACTCCATTTATTTGACATTTTGGAAAAGGCAAACTTACAGGGACATAATTCAGATCAGTGGTTGCTAGGGGCTGGAGGTATGAAAGGTGAATTGATTCCAAAGAGGCATGGAGGAACTTTTGAAGTATTAGAACTACTGTTTATCATGATTGTAGTTGTGATTATACAGCTGTAGATAGTTGTTAAAACTCCTTGCACTATTAGCCTAAAATGGTAACTTTTACTGTTTAAGTTATATCTCAACTTATACTATATAAATTAAACATAATTTTAAAAAAATGACAATTGCAATAATTTAAATGACGAAAAATGGTGGCTTGAGTTAGGATGGTGGAAGATGATGATAAGTAGTGCATAAATCTAAGATGTTCTTAGTATGTAAAATCCACAGGAAGAGGTGAATTGATTGATACAGGAGATGAGAAGAAGGGAGACATGTGAAGTCAAAGTCGCTCAGTTATGTCAGACTCTTTGCGACCCCATGAACTATACAGTCTATGGAATTCTCCAGGCCAGAATACTGGAATAGGTACCCTTTCCCTTCTCCAGGGGATCTTCCCAACCCCAGGATCGAACTCAGCTCTCCCACCTTTCAGGCAGATACTTTACCAGCTGAGACACAAGGGAAGCCCAAGAGAAGCACAAGAGAAGAACAAGGGAAGCTCTGATAAAAAGACTACAATATATCTAGAATTACAGTGGGTTTTTTAATATACTCATAAATCTTACCAGAAATCATATTTTAAGAGGTAGAGAGAGATGATAACAGATGAGAACAAGAAATAAACAGCAATTCTTGTCCAGTTCAAAATAGAGTCCTCTTATCCACACTATAATAAGGGCCAGATCCCATCATTTAAAACTATGAAAGCATATAGGGAAAGGTTAGGACAATTATGTACAGAGCATATAGTTTGTGAAAAGTTCTTGGTTAGACAGTATGCAGAGTGTAATTAAAGACCATATGGTTATTAGGAGGAAAATACCTTGAAAAGACAGTATGAGATATGGCTATTGCTCTGCACATGAGTACTAATAAATATTGTGATCTTGGTTATGACTTTGAACTTGTGTGAATATCCACATTTGTAAGGTATGTCTTTCCCTAACATCCCTTTTGACTTGATCCTTCTGACATATTTGTGCTTACCTGGTGGCTCAGACAGTAAAGAATCTGCCTGCAATGAGGGAGACCTGGGTTTGATCCCTGGGTTGGGAAGATCCTCTGGGGAAGGGCATGGCAACCCACTCCAGTATTCTTACCTGGAGAATCCCCATGGACAGAGGAGCCTGGCAGGCTGCAGTCCATGGGGTTTCAAAGAGTTTGGACACAACTGAGTAACTTTCACTTCACTTCTGATATATTCTGATAGGGTGACCACTTAAGGAGCTTACACTATAATTCATTTTAAAATTTCTTTATGATTTAATTTGAAAACTACTTTTGAATCATGGTAAGTTTTGGGGATGCAAAGTCAAGGGGTTTTTAGACTCATGGTGGATAAAAGTAAGTAAACAGTGTGACCAGACAAAAAAAATCAATGCAAATAAAATGGAGAGAAATGCAAATCAAATTTACTTCAAATATTTGTACATTTTTCCCTGTGATTAGATTCCTTACCTCCACCTTCTGCAGTTACACAGAGTATAATGTAGATTATCAAATATAATCAACAACAAAATTATAGGCTCACTCCAAAGTCCCAGTTTTCAAATGCATCTATATATGTAATACAAAATTAGAAAAAGCCATTCTCCTTTGTACAAGGTGAGACAAGCTGAAAGCAGACCTGATAGGTAATTTCTATGTGTTGCTACTTTCATCTCACCCTTGTATGCACACCAAAAAGGCACTTCTAAATCAAATCTCAAAAAGTAAATATGGCATTATTTACATTATCTGTACCCACATTCCCCATGGCCATAGTCATCTGCTTGTTTTATTAACAACAGATAAATCAAAACCTTAAACTTTAATAATAAAATATACCTACCCTTCTGTGTGTCTGTGTCCAAAATCATATAGTTATAGGCCATTAAGTCTTCTGGATTGGGCACATACCTTGAGACTGTTTCTTTACTTCTCACCTTGCCAATCCACCAAGAACTGTCATTTTAGGGGGACAATGTTTCTTGAATTTGTGAAAATGCAGAGAACTCTGGAAATCAGAGAAACCTTTTTTTTTTTTTTTTTTCCTGGCTGCACTCTGCAGTTTGTGGGATGTTAATTCTCCAAGTAGGGCCCTCGGCAGTGAAAGCACAGAATCCTGACCACTGGACCACCAGGGAATTCCCTCAGAGGAAACTTAACTGCAGCATGGCTTACCTGGCTTGAGATGAGCAAAGGGAACTTCTCCAGTGAGAAGTTCCCACAGACACAGAGCATAGCTGAAGACGTCAGCTTTGATCGTGTAGCGTGTACACTGTGTGAACACCTCAGGAGCCATCCAGCGGAGGTTCTGCGGGTCAAGAAACATCCACAAGTCATTGACCAAGGGTTTAGTTTTTCTACTGTAGGACAGTGTTCTTCTTCGCGAGGATTTGTTAAGTATTCTACGTTCTCAAAAATACAAACGTAAAGTAACATCAATACTGCCCTCAGTGCGTGCAATAATAAAGTGGCACGTGTACACAGAAATGGTGCTTGCTTCGGCCTTTTAGTTTTTCAAAGGGTTTTTTTTTAATCATTGGAAGATCATGAAATCCATAGTTCTTCCAAATATACTGCAACAATATTAACTGCCAAGTAAAATGGTGAGCACAGCAGCGGCACTGTTTTGCTTATCTCTGAGTATCTTTCCCCTGGAAGCCTTGCAAGCTTCTGAATAGCCATCCATGGATTCATCCAAGAACTCTATGCCTCCCTGGGTGTGAATCATGCACTCTGGGGAGAAGCATCTCTCCTTTAGAGCTTCAGATTGTAATTTAGGAAGTCACTAAATTAGACCAATAAATAGTGCCCTGATGACTGAGAAGAGAAAGGGTCTCAGAGGAGTGCCCAGAATATTCGTGTGAAGGAGATTTCTCACTGGCAGGATCAGGTCAGTCATATCTCCTTTGTTTGCCCAGTGGTGTTATTTCTAAATGCTGTTTGTGCAATATTCCTGAAAGCAAGCCCATAAAACATGAGAAGTTTCTCTGCACAAAGTTCTACCCTCATGTTTTGATGGCATCATTAACACTCTTTTTATTTGCAATTGTATATTTTTTCATTTTTAAATATAAGTTTCCATTATGGGATGCAATTGCATAAATTTGGTTTATATGTGGTTTAGGAAAAAGAATACTAGAGTTAGGCAAAGAAAATTCTAGTTCTGGCCCTACTATCAACTATTTGGGTGGTTCTGAGAAAGTCTCCTATGTTTCTTGGACCTGAGATTCATCAAGGGTAACACAGGAGGCAGGCCATTCTAGCTCTAAAATCTCGTGGCTTCATAATCATATCAATGAACTTTGCCAAATACCTTCTGTCTTTGTTTTTCCCCTGAAAGAAACTAGTATTCTCTTATTACTCTTAGTGATATTCTGTGTTGTGCTGCCTGCTGATAAATCTTTTGAAGTGTCTACATTATTTTGAAGTCATGCATAATTTCAGCTTTCCAAGAATGTCTTTATTTTGATTATGGTGCTTATATGCAATCCTTCCACATGAGCTTTCACATTCCAAGTAGCCTCCAATTATATAGCAGATTATGAGTTTTGTCACAACATTGCATCAGCAGGAGTAAGCATACAGTATGCCCATTTTTTTCAAAGGGGGTAATAGAGTAATTAGCAAACTTACATAAGGCCACATGACTAGTAAGAAATAAAATAGCCTTCATAATAAATCTTGAGTAGGGCTATGCTTAAAGACTCCACTCCTAGGATAGAAGAATGTTACTTGCTTTGGTGAAATTCAATTCAATTTCATTCAACAAAAGGATATTTAACCAGAGTCTGTACTGGCTGCATTTTAGAATCTCCTGGGGAAACTTTTAAAAGATACATGTACTCAAGATGAACCCTAGGACAATGAGATCAGAATTTCTGGGGGTTGGATTCAGGTTGAATGCTTTTACAAAAGTTTCCAAAATGATTTCAATCTGCAGCCACGGTTGAGGTCCACTGAGTTAGCTATCTCTATGTCAAAGATGCCAGATAAGATCTGTATGTCCTCTCAAAAAAGGGACCCACTCTTCCCACCTTTCTCATATTTTACCATACTCCTCCTTTCTTACTCCACTCCAGTCAATCTGGCCTTGAACACACAAAGGACTCTCCTGCTGCAGGGCCTTTGCACTTACTGTTCCCTCCTCTACACTGCTCTTCTCTTACGGAGAACTCCCACATAGGTCTCTTATCAAATGCTGTCTTTCTATTTCACTCATCTAAATGACGCCCCCATCACTTTCCATTCATCTGCTCTGCTTTGTTTTTTTCTTCATAACACTTATCACCACCTGATACATATTTTACTAATTTGTGCAATGTTTATCTTCTTTCATTAGAATATTAGCCCCATAAACACAAGAACTTTGCTTTGTTCATGGCAATATTCCCAGTTCCTTGAAAAATGTCTGACACTTAGTAGGTATTCCATAAATGTCTGTTGAATGAATGAAATTTAACTGGGGAAACCAGCACGCTTAACCCTTAATCCATGATGTGGTTCCTGCCTTCCTCTTTAACTCGTCTCTCACTTTGTCTTTCTCACACAGTGCACGCCAACAATGCCAAGCTATTTAAAGTCCCCAAGGAAAGCTGGCGTTTCTCCCTCCCTTGTGCCTTTGCTCATGTGTTCATTCTGTTTGAATTGATTTATTCCTGTTCATTCTACCTGAGCTCCCATGAGGCTTTGCCACATCTCTATCATTGAATGTCCACACTGCTTTCACCCTTACTTGGGTATGGTCTTTCCCACTACAAAATGAGTTACTTGAGATCAAAGACAAGCTTTTATTCACATTTTGTATTCCTGGCCCTTTGTACAATGCCTGACACATTGTAGACCCTTCATAAATGTTTGTCTAATGAGTAAGAGTACTACCTAGCAGTGTGAAAAAAGTGCTACAAAAGCACAGACAGACAAGTGTGTGGGGAGGAGGTGGAAGGGGCAGTTTACAGGACGGAAGGTACTTAAAATGGATAAACTTTTCTTGGCCATGCAAGATAATTAGACTTTCTCAAGGTGGGATGCAATGAAAGGATTTTTTGGGCAGAGAATATAACCCTGGCAGACTCATAAATCCGTGAAAGTGAATGAACTATCTGGGGAATAGCCAGATGGCTTGTATGTATGTTGCAGGGGGCATAGGGGACTTGAGAAAATGTTTAGTGGGAAATGAAGTCGCAGAAGAGTCTTGGGTTCAGACTGGGAGGAGAGTGTTATAACATTTTAATGCTTCCCAGGTGGTGCTAGCGGTAAAGAATCTGCCTGCCAATGCAGGAGATGCAAGAGAAGTGGGTTTAATCCCTGGATCAGGAAGATTCCTTGGAGGAGGAAATGGCAACCCACTCCAGTATTCTTGGCTGGAAAATTCCATGGACAGAAGAGCCTGTGGACTATAGTGTACTATAGTCCATGTGGTCGCAGAGTCGGACAGGACTGAATGTGCACACATACACACACACACACAACATTTTAAGCATCATTGACGATTTACAGGAAGAAGTGAATTGTCAGAACACAACACTGGCTGATGTTGCAAAGAATAAACTGGAAGAGAGGACTGGAATTAAAAGCCTAGAACAATGGTCCAGAAAAGAGATGGGGAAGACCTGAATTGAGGCAGTGGTAAATGAAAGTTTGGGATAAACTAAAAATGAAAAGAAATAGAAACAAACAGAAAAAGTGATTGAGCAGTGTGTTAGCAGAAGCAGGAAAAGGAAGGAACAGAAAATTAGCCCAAGCTTGGGTAATTAAATAACACAGCTATGTCAGAAAGAGAAGTACACTCCTTTGTGGAGAGGGGAGAGGGAAAAGCAGGTAATGGATCTAAATGCAGACATTTCGAGTACAATTTATGTTTGCTTCAGATGTTATAATTTATATTTTTCTTAAACATTAATGCTTGACTATATCACCTATCGCCTTACAATGTTAAAATGGAAAACTATAAATTGTTAATAGATGCAGGTAAACTATGGATTTTATGGTTACCTATTAAATTTTAACTCTACCACTTAATAAGGAGATCTAAACATGAAAGTCAATTATCCATGCCCGCCGTGTACTTTTCAATTAGATTTGAAACACATTCTGTTACTTTTTCTGTAATATTTTTCAAATGTATGTCTAATCTATTTCTCTAACAGAGCCTTGAAATAGTTCTTTTGGGGGCTTACTAAAAATAAAAACATAAAACATTATCCTGCCCCTGGGATAATGACATTTCTTCCAGTTAAAGCTGCTTTCATCTCCTTTTCTCTCATGCTGAGTTTACACATTCTAATTGTTTCATAATTATAGGGAACATGAGCAGCAACAAACCCCAGGTTGTTTTGTCATGTTGTCTTCATCCAGAGACTGCAGAAATCTTGATTCTGGGGAAAAGAGAACACAAATTCATGTCAAAGGAAATATTTTAAAACCAGGGTCAAAGATTACAGCTAAAACTTTGAAACCCCAAGGAAACCTCTGCCTTATTTAAATTTTTACTTCCATTTTTTTAGCTGAGGCTATAAAAGAGGAAAAACAAAAGAAATGACATACTTTTAAAATGCATTGAAAATTTTAAAAATTTATTTGTTTTGAATTGGAGGATAATTGCTTTACAATATTGTGTTGGTTTCTGCCATACAACAACATCAATCAGCCATAGGTACACACATGTCACTTCCCTCTTGCTAATTGAAAACTTTTCCCAGTACCCCTTCATGATAACTTGAAATGTGAATAATTTAGAGAAGTATAGCTGTCAGGGTGATATCCATTTACAGGTTTATCATATAACATCTCCACCAATGAGGAAGGAAGAAAGAAACTGATGTCACTGGGGGCATTATTCATAGAAATCTCACCTCCAAAATCTGCCACCACAGCATGCCCATCCTCATAGAGAAGAATATTGTGACTGTAAAAAAAATAAAAAGTAGATTTTGAGTAAAGTTTACTATTTTCAGTCTGAATGGTCTCTTCAACGCTGAGGGATGGGAGGGGGAGGGAGGTGGGAGGAGGGTTTGGGAGGGGGAGCACATGTGAATCCATGGCTGATTCATGTCGATGTATGGCAAAAACTACTACAATATTGTAAAGTAATTAGCCCCCAACTAAAATAAAAAAAATAATAATAAAATAAAAAAAAAAAAAAAAAAGAAAGAGGATGACAATAGTCATTTATTTACCCCAGAGGTTAAACAACAGACATCTCAGGTTAGTGACTCTGATTTTCTTAGTTTGCTAATCTGAATGGAATGTTTATATAATGTGATCATCTTATATCTGACTTTGAAAGTATTCAAAGTATTTTACTTTAGGTAAACCTTCTAAACTTGTCAAAGACCCATTAGCTGAAGATTAGTTTTTCAGCTCTTTGAAGTTCTGCTGCTGCTGCTGCTGCTAAGTCGCTTCAGTCGTGTCCGACTCTGTGTGACCCCATAGATGGCAGCCCACCAGGCTCTGCCGTCCCTGGGATTCTCCAGGCAAGAACACTGGAGTGGGTTGCCATTTCCTTCTCCAATGCATGAAAGTGAAAAGTGAAAGTGAAATTGCTCAGTCGTGTCCGACTCTTCGCGACCCCATGGACTGCAGCCTACCCGGCTCCTCCATCCAAGGGATTTTCCAGGCAAGAGTACTGGAGTGGGGTGCCATGAACTTTGAAGTTCAGTTGCTAACAAAATCTGGTTACAGGCAATAGTAAAAGGTATCTGTAAGCATATCAGAGTCAGAGTAAGGGAACAAGTTTGCTAGAACTCTAGGCACAAGGGCAGTTAAAGGCAGGACCTGACATGAATACAGGGAAAGGACTCTTTACAGAAAATGTCTTGGTCAATATGTTCTAGCTGGTATCCTAAGAAAAAGAAGTGTTTTTAAGGCCTGTGAAATGAGGCCAGCTGAAGTACCTTTTAAGCTCTTGGAGAGGAAAACATAGAAAGGTCTTCAAAGTCTCCTTTCCAAACTAGAATTCAAGCTAGAACAAGGCTGTCCTTTTCAAGAAGTAAACCAAGGTTGGGACAGTCTAACTGTAGGCCATTTCTCTCACGTATTGGTGAATTGAGTTGTGAGATCTCTTATGGACAAATATATTGTGACTCAAGATGGTCTTTGAGTGTTTCTTATTGAATGCCTTTCTTTATGCTCATTTCACATTTAGCTTCTAAATGAGTCATTTCAGCATTAGGAGATAACCCATTGGATTTCTTTTAGTGCACAAAGGCCATACAATATTAATTCATCTGCTCTTTCTTCCATTGTTTTGCTTCGTGATTGAAAAAGGAAAATCTTTTAGCCTGAATAACTCCAGTATGATATTGAACCATTTATATAAGTGCTTTCAGGTACTGAGGTTAAACCCTACTTAATCTTCACCTGTTCCAAAATCACGGTCCTTGAGGCAAGAGCTTAACATTTTGGATGTTGTGTGTGCATGCCTGTTCAGTCACTTCAGCTGTGTCAGGCTCTTTGCAATCCTATGGATGGTAATCCACCAAACTCCTCTGTCCATGAGAAGCCTCGGGCATATTTTGTTTATTCATTTGTGTGTTTAAATTTCTTCTAAATATTTTATGTTACTAAGAACAAGGATGATAATGCCAGGTAACTGGAGTTGGGACAGTTTAGCGTAATTTTACTCTTCGACCAAAAGAAATGGCTTCCCTGGTGGCTCAGTAGTAAAGAATCCATCTGCAGTGCAGGAGACACAGGTTCAATCCCTGGGTTGGGAAGATCCCCTGGAGAAGGAAATGCCTCCCCACTCCAGTATTCTTGCCTGGAAAATCCCATACACAGAGGAGCCTGGTGGGGTACAGTCTATGGGGTTGCAAGAATCAGACACAGCTGAAGTGACTAAACAACAGCAAAAGAAACAAATGAATTTGACCATGAGCTGCCCTGTTCCTCCTGGTATGAGAGGCAGGATGTCTCAGGATACAGGGATCATGCTCATAGTTGTAACTACAGCATTTTTCATTCAGTCAGTCAGTTCAGTCGCTCAGATGTGTCCGGCTCTTTGAGACCCCATGAATCACAGCACGCCAGGCCTCCCTGTCCATCACCAACTCCCGGAGTCCACCCAAACCCATGTCCATCGAGTCAGTGATGCCATCCAGCCATCTCATCCTCTGTCGTCCCCTTCTCCTCCTGCCCCCAATCCTTCCCAGCATCAGGGTCTTTTCCAATGAGTCAGCTCTTCACATGAGGTGGCCAAAGTATTGGAGTTTCAGCTTCAACATTAGTCCTTCCAATGAATGTTCAGGGTTGATTTCCTTTAGGATGGACTGAGTGGATCTCCTTGCAGTCCAAGGGACTCTCAGGAGTCTTCTCCAACACCACAGTTCAAAAGCAGCAATTCTTTGGTGCTCAGCCTTCTATATAGTTCAACTGTCACATCCATATATGATACTGGAAAAACCACAGCTTTGACCTTATGGACTTTTGTTGGCAAAGTAATGTCTCTGCTTTTTAATATGCTGTCTAGGTTGCTCATAACTTTTATTTCAAGGAGCAAGTGTCTTTTAATTTTATGGTTGCAGTCACCATCTGCAGTGATTGTGGAACCCAAGAAAATAAAGTCTGCCACTGTTTCCATTGTTTCCCCATCTATTTGCCATGAAGTGATGGGACCAGATGCCATGATCTTAGTTTTTTGGGTGTTGAGTTTTAAGCCAGCTTTTTCACTCTCCTCTTTCACCGTACAAAGGGCTCTTTTATTCCTCTTCACTTTCTGCCATAAGGATGGTGTCATCTGCCTATCTGAGGTTATTGATATTTCTCCTGGCGATCTTGATTCCAGCTTGTGCTTCATTCAGCCCAGCATTTTGCATGATGTAGTCTGCATATAAGTTAAATAAGCCAGGTGACAATATACAGCCTTGACATACTTCTTTTCCAATTTCGACCGGTCCTTTGTTCCATGTGGAGCTCTAACTGCTGCTTCTTGACCTGCATATTTCTCAGGAGAAAGGTAAGATGGTCTGGTATTCCCATCTCTTCAAGAGTTTTCCACAGTTTGTTGTGATCCACACAGTCAAAGGCTTTGGTGTAGTCAATAAAGCAGAAGTAGACGTTTTCCTGGAACTCTCTTGCTTTTTCGATGATCCAAGGGATGTTGGCAATTTGATCTCTGGTTCCTCTGTCTTTTCTAAATCCAGCTTGAACATCTGGAAGTTCGCGGTTCATGTACCATTGAAGCCTGGCTTGGAGCATTTTGAGCATTACTTTGTTAGCATGTGAAATGAGTGCAGTTGTGCAGTAGTTTGAACATTCTTTGGCATTTCCCTTCTTTGAGTTTGGAATGAAAACTGAAGTTTTCCAGTCCTGTGGCCACTGCTGAGTTTTCCGTATTTGCTGGCAGTTGAGTATGGCATTTTAACAGCATCACCTTTTAGGTCTTGAAACAGCTCAGTTGGAATTCAATCAACTCCACTAGCTTTGTTCATAGTGATGCTTCCTAAGTAAGGCCTATGTGACTTCATGTTCCAGGATGTCTGGCTCCAGGTGAGTGATCACACCATCATGATTATATGAGTCATGAAGATATTTTTTGTATAGTTCTTCTGTGTATTCTTGCCACCTCTTCTTAATATTTTCTGCTCCTGTTAGGTCCATACCATTTCTGTCCTTTATTGTGCCCATCTTTGCATGAAATGTTCCTTTGGTATCTCTAATTTTCTTGAAGAGATCTCTAGTCTTTCCCATTCTATTGTCTTCCTCTATTTCTTTACACTGATCACTGAGGAAGGCTTTCTTATCTCTCCTTGCTATTCTTTGGAACTCTGCATTCATATAAGTATATCTTTTCTCTTTTGCCTTTCGCTTCTCTTCTTTTTTCAGCTATTAGTAAGGCCTTCTCAGACACCCTTTTTGCATTTCCCCCCCCCCCTTGGGGATGGTCTTCATCACTGCCTCCTATACAATGTCATGAACCTCCATCAATAGTTTTTCAGGCACTCTGTCTATCAGATCTAATCCCTTGAATCTATTTGTCACTTCTACTATATAATTGTAAGGGATTTGATTTAGATCATACTTAACCGCCTAGTGGTTTTCCCTACTTTCTTCAATTTAAGTCTGAATTTGGCAATAAGGAGTTCATGATCTGAGCCACAGTCAGATCTGAGTCTTGTTTTTGCTGACATATAGAGCTTCTCCATCTTCGGCTGCAAAGCATATAATCGATCTGATTTCAGTATTGACCATCTGGTGATGTCCATTTGTAGAGCCATCTCTTGTGTTGTTGGAAGAGTGTGTTTGCTATGACCAGTATAACTTTGCAAAACTCTGTTAGCCTTTGCCCTGCTTCATTTTGTACTCCAAGGCCAAACTTGCCTGTTACTCCCAGTATATCTTGACTTCCTACTTTTGCATTCCAGTCTGCTATGATGAAAATGACATTTTTTTTTTTTTTTTTGGTATTAGTTCTAGAAGGTCTTGTAGGTCTTCAGAGAACTGTTCAATGCCAGGTTCTCCAGCATTAGTGGTTGGGGCATAGACTTGGATTACTGTGATAATGAACGTTTTGCCTTGGAAATGAACAGAGATCACTCTGTCATTTTGAGACTGCACCCAACTACTGCATTTCAGACTCTTTTGCTGACAATGAGGGCTACCCCATTTCTTCTAAGGGATTCTTGCCTACAGTAGTAGATATAATGGTTATCTGAATTAAATTCACCCATTCCGGTCCATTTTAGTTCACTGATTCCTAAAATGTCGATGTTCACTCTTGCCATCTCCTGTTTGACCACTTCCAATTCGCCTTGATTCATGGACCTAACATTCCAGGTTCCTATGAAATATTGTTCTTTACAGCATCTAACTTTACTTTCATCACCAGACACATCCAAAATGGGGTCTTGTTTCCACTTTGGCTCAGCCTCTTCATCCTTCTGGAGCTATTTCTCCACTGATCTCCAGTAGCATATTGGGCACCTAGTGACCTGGAGAGTTAATCTTTCTGTGTCATATCTTTTTGCCTTTTCATACTATTCATGGGGTTCTCAAGGCAAGAATGCTGAAGTGGTTTACCATTTCCTTCTCCAGTAGACTATGTTTTGTGAGGTAGTTTGAACTTATTGAATATCAGTCATCACCTTATAAATACTTAAATTTCATATACTTGTAAGATTGGAAGATAAACTAGAACTAACCTAGTTTAACCCTCTTAGCTTCAGAAGTGAAGCCCAAATCTCAAAGAATCAAAGTATATCGACAGATGTTATGTAAGTAGCTTGGGACAGTGAGGATTCCCAGGTGGCACAGTGGTGAAGAATCCCCCTGTCAATGTAGGAGATGCAAGAGACATGGGTTAAGTCTCTAGGTTGGGAAGATTCCCTGGAGTAGGAAATGGCAACTCTCTCCAGTATTCTTGCCTGGAAAATTCCATGGACAGAGGAGCCTGATGGACTACAGTCCACGGGGTTGCAAAGAGTCAGACACGACTGAGCGACTAAATACACACACACACACACACACACACACACACACACACACACACACAGGTCTATGAGGACTTCCCTTGTGGTCCAGTGGTTAAGACACCATGCTTCCACTGCAAAGGGGGGCGTGGGGGGTAGGTTCCATCCCTGGTTGGGGAACTAAGATCCTATATGCCATATGTTATGTAGTATGGCCAGGAAAAAAAACAGAGAGAGCGAGATGAGAGGTCTACCAACTAGTGTCCAAAATACTTGTGCTTGATGTATGACTGTAAGGTAATGAGACTGAAGTCAACAAGCTACATGGAATGTAATCTAATATACCTCTGTACCAAGACCCAGCAGGCAAAGACTAACCTTCCTCCCTTTCAGAGTATGATTTATGGTCATATGTAGGAATTAAGCACAGTCACTGTGAACTGGAACTTGCAATCAGACCTGGGGAGTAGGCCAGAGACGGGAAGAATGCCAGTGCCTTGGATACTGTCGTCAGGATCAGAAGAGAGAAACAAAACAACAGTGATGGGAATCCTGAGACTTCCTCTCCCCTAGAAGACCATTTGGGAGGTGCATTTTATCTCTTTGCTTTTGCTGAAGGTTCTGGGGAGAGGCGGTCTGCGGTTACGTTGATGCTTTACAGAGCACCTTCACCACATGGTAACATCTGGTGGAAACAGTCCTGTGAGGTCAGACCCTTTTGATTTGAACTTGATAGATAAACAAACCAGTTAGTAACTGCTGGCGCTAGCACCTTAGCTCAAATCCTTCCTCCTGGGAAAGTAATCCAGGCCAGGTAAGGGGCAGGACATGAGATAGGATACTCTGAGAGGAAAGAGGAAATGGAGAAGAGCCACTGAAATATACCAATCTGTACACACGATAGCACCCATGTCTACCTATAGACATGCTTGTCTCCTAAATTCTCAAGACATGTGGTTTAAGGTGAAGTACCACCAAGGATCACTCTCTAAATAGCAGTGAGTTTGGTAAACCACTAAAACAAGTAGTTAAATGTCCATGTTAAGTCGTTTTGGTCGTGTCTGACTCTTTGTGACCCCTAGGACTATAGCAAATCAGGTTCCTCTGTCCATGGGATTCTCTAGGCAGCAATACTGGAATGTGTTTCCATACCCTCCTCCGGGGAATCTTCCTGACCCAGGGATCGAACTGGCATCTCTTACATCTCCTGCATTGGCAGGTGGGTTCTTTGCCACTAGTGCCACCTGGGAAATCCCAGATAGAGGTCCACAAGTCCTTAATTCTTACAGTAATTTTTGGTATTTCTGGATTTATCATTTTGATTTAATCTAAGTGAGTATGATTTTAAAAGTCCATGTTATTTGCTAACTTTTGATTTTGTTGTGACAAGCAAGGCTGAAGCTCAGAAGCAAGCTGCTTGCCTGACAAGTGTGCCGGGTCACCTTGGCAGTGTCAGCAGCTCAGAACGCTTCCTTGCCACCATGGGTCATCTTGCGCTGTAGGAGAAATGATAAGCTGTGATGATGGTCACCTCCGTGAGCACTGCTCAGCTTTACTCTTTCTGCTCTAAAGGCTTAGTTTTTTGTGCGAGAAACTGAAGTGTCTGCCTTCAAAGAGAAGGCAGTCTGATTGGAAATGCAATGCAGACTCAAAGAGATAAACTTTATCACCACAAGCTAGAATTTAAAGCAGTTTTCATTGTGAAAGACCCAGAGAAGAATACAGTAACGGTAAGAATTAATTCTGAAAAAGATCATTAACAAAGGAGAAGAAAAGAACTTGGGACTAGGAGGGATAAGAGGTAGTATGTAGGACAAGGACCCATATTCAGGATGCCTGGTTTTGCTGTTTCTAGTCCAGCGAGTAAATTATAATACATAAAATCAAATTTAATAATACTTCAACTTTTTGAGTCTTCCTTTCCTATCTTTAAAAATTGTGAGGTGAATGAAGAAATTAAAAAGAGATAACACATGGGATTTTGTAAACTGCTGCTGCTGCTGCTAAGTCGCTTCAGTCGTGTCAGACTCTTCCCGACCCCATGGACTGTAGCCTACCAGGCTCCCCTGTCCATGGGATTCTCCAGGCAAGAGTACTGGAGTGGGCCATTTCCTTCTCCATTTTGTAAACTGTAAACTTCTAAATAGGTTTTGTTCATAATTAATAAACATAAGACCTAGCTTATGGAGTATTTGTATGACTTAAATGCAAATGTGCTGTACAAACTACACAGCCATATAGGAGTCCTGAATCAAAACCACAATAGAAACTGACTTATGAAATATTTCAACTCACTCTTAGCCTTAGAGTCTCTTCTCCTTCTGTTCTCATTGTCTAAGTCTACAAGATTATCACTACTTGATTGAATGACTGCATTTCAAATAAAGGCATCTTTGTTCCCCTGACTACGTTGATCCTGCGATATTTGGACTTGGCTCTAGGTTTGTCTTTCATCAGAAAGCAAATGATTTGGGTCAATTGTTTATGTAACAGAACTGAGTATCTATCTCTTTGAAGTTCTATCCCTTACAGATCACTCCACAATGAGGCTCTTTTAACCTTAACAATGCATGTACTTAGCAGAATACAGAGTATAACTGAGGGCAAGATTTACTTCATACAAATAAGTGATGTGAGTATTACTTATGCTCTGACCTTCAGTTCTGTCTTCTACAGTAACACATTTCACTTTCAGAAAAGAATAAGCTGTTTTCAATGTGATGTGTGTGTGTCTGAGTCTATGTATTTATATCATTTGAGTGTTTTCTTTTTAACACAAATAAATGGAAGTTAAATTTGCTGGTTCTTTGCAACAAAAGAAAATTTTCTCTAACTTCATAACTGAATTAATTTAATGAAGTCATTATGTAAGCATCATGAGTCTTTTCATTTTAATTGCCTGTATTGAAAATTTACCTAAAGTGCTCAAATGATTCATAATCAGTTGGTTATGCACTATAGTCCAATACTAATTGTCACTATTAATCAGACTGGCCTGATTATTAGACCATTTTCCAATTCTGACTTTCTTCCAGAGCCAGACTGAGGTTCATAGTGGCTTTAGAAGGATCAAGGTGACTTGCAACTCTCACTTCACTGCCATTAAGAGTTTTTTTAAGTCACTTTTAAAAATCACATAAATATTAATTCATTTTTTTATGAATTATAGAACCATGTAATTGCCTATGTCAGCTGCTACTAACAAACACTAGTTTAAGGGCACCATGGCCAACCTCTCAGTGTCCTTATTTGAAGAGATGACAGCCCCAGAACTGTAAATCTAACAGAACAGAAATGCATCCCAGACTTCCTCGAAGCCACTGTTTTCTGTTCTATGCCTGAAGGTGATTAACTTACATGATTAAAGACACATGGCTGTCGGCATGCCTGGAAGCATTCCAAGGGTTAAATCAGTGGAAGCAATTAGGCTTCATTTGCAATCTCATCACACTGTGAAAGTCATTAGTTTACAAACACATCTGTTTGACAAGCAATCACTCAGACCTGATGCTGAGGAGTCCTGGAACTGCCTGCTATCACATTTTGCCAGTGGTACGGTGGTACTACATGAAGGCCCAGGACTCTCTTCTTGCTAAAGACCACTCTCTGGGGAGCACTGCCCTCTTGACCTCTAGCATAGGCAACCACATTATTACTGTCTCCTCACCAGCCATCCTTGAACCTTTACCACTGCCAAACTCAGTGTGGTTCCTTTACCCCTGAATATGTGACCCCCATACTCTGAACTGCTTCCAATTTGTTTTAAGTGTAATCCAAGGTACTAACTAGACTCTTGAAATGCAGTGCAACTCAAATTTACTTGCTTTGGAGCTTTGTATCCTTTCCTAAAAATATACTTCCAAGTCATCTAAATTAGCTTCTTGTAGTCTAGACATATTCTCATAGTCACCCTTTTTAGGGGCATATCTTTCTACCTCTGTTTCTTACTTCATTAGATAACAACTAATCAAAAACTCATTATTTTCATGAGTAGTAACTGTTGGAAGTCTTGGGTTTGAGCCCCAGATAATGGGGATAGTACATTTGGGTTCAGAGAAATTATTGATAGTTACTTAGTATGTATGTTATGTGGTAACAGGACCCTCATCAACCACCTGAGAGTCCCACAATTTAGGCTTCATGTAGAAACCTGGTAACAATCATACAATAACATCAGAAATCACATACTCTGCTTCATAGCCAAATAAAGTCTCTACGTATATTTTTTATGCTTCCTTTGTACTCTGGGGCTCAAAAGAAACTATTCTGAGATACCTACCACAACCACGAAATTCTGTTGTCAATCTTCTGCAAGAAGTATGAAGCCTCTGAAACCCAATTTTTAAGATTTTATTTCATCAGGGTACCACCCTTGCCAAAGGCCAGAGAAGTCTAAGCCTATATTTCTCTATTAATCTCTTTGAAGGTAGTTCTTCACTAAAAATAAGAACTGTAATTTTATTTTTTCATGCTGCCAAAAAGTGACCCTGGTTTGACTTTATACAAACTGACTTGTATCTACCCTTGGTCCTTTGGAAAAGGCATGCAGGGAAGAACCATGTTGACAGAACAATAGCCCCTTAAGCTTACTCACGAATAGCAATATGCTGATCTTGAACATAATCAAGGTAAGAGAGAAGGACTTCACTAAAGTCCCATATCATGAACTTCTAAACACTGAAAGGCTAATTTCAGTGAACTCTTGGAAACCATGGAAACAGAAAACTCCAATAAACGCAGAGGACAGCAGAACCTTGACTTTTCTTAAAACAAGCTCCAGTCTGTCAGTAGAAGTATATTTGAAGGCTTATTTCTAAAGCTACTGGATTTGTCCCATTGCCAGAGGGATTGAAGAGGTGGATTATAAGATTTGTATTGTGGTTAAACCCATTTATTGAGGGTAATGTGAAAAAACTCCATACTTTTCACTCACTGTTTGCTTAGCACCATGAAAAACAAGTGGAGCCGTGAGAATGACTGAATAAATCTAACCACACAGACACACAGACACACACACACTCACACATATATACACACACACTATTGATATGAAGTTTATGCAAGCTGCTACTGCTGCTGCTGCTAAGTTGCTTCAATCGTGTCCGACTCTGTGCGACCCCATAGACGGCAGCCCACCAGGCTCCGCTGTCCCTGGGATTCTCCAGGCAAGAACACTGGAGTGGGTTGCCATTTCCTTCTCCAGTGCATGAAAGGGAAAAGTGAAAGTGAAGTCGCTCAGTCGTGTCCGACTCTTAGCGACCCCGTGGACTGCAGCCCACCAGGCTCCTCTGTCCATGGGATTTTCCAGGCAAGAGTGCTGGAGTGGGGTGCCAGTGCCTTCTGCAGGCTAGTGCCCTAGAATAGCAATCAAGTATGATTTACATTTCTATGTATGGCTAACTGTACTGCTTATCAATTTTTTAACAGGGCATAATCTTATGAGGAATCTGACATATGCAAACTGCAAAATGGAACCTTTTTAAATGAGAAAGTGACAATCAATATCAAAGGCATCAACAGCTATGTGTTCATTATATATTATTTGTTTTATTTTAATTCAAAATTGAGAAAGGGAATATTGGAAAACATCATATTGACTACATTTTCTCCACAGAGTCTAACATTTTCCTAATGCACTGGGACCATGGATGAGCAGAGAGTTTTGCCTTCTGACAGTTGGTTGTGAAACCTATGTTTTTGGTCGGGGGGGTCACAGGACAGTGGGGGACATTTTCTCCCACAAAGCACATGGTCAAAATTTTGAGGAAGGATGAAAATTCAAAGATGTATGATATCAAAGAGTTAGTTAATTATTACTTAACAAAGAGTTAGATAAGTAATAGTTAACTAACCTGATTACCAAAATAAAACCAGAAAACCAAAAGCATTGAAAAATTTCCAGCTTTTGCTACTTCTACTATCATTTAAATGCTCCTTCCCAGTCACTTTTCTGAACACATGGATTTTTTTTAAACTTTATTTTATATTGGAGTATAATGGATTAACAATGCTGTGATAATTTCAGGTGGAAAGCAAAGGGACTCAGCCACTCAAACATACATATACATGTAGGCATACTTCCCCAAACTCCCCTCCCATCCAAGCTGCTATGTAACATTGAGCAGAGTTCCCTGTGCTATACTGTAGGAACTTGTTGGTTATCCATTTTGAACACTCTGATTTTTAAAGTTTATTTATTTTTAATTGAAGGATAATTGCTTCACAATATTGTGCTGGCCTCTGCCATATATCAACATTAGTTGGCCATAGGTATACATATGTCCCCTCTCTCTCGGACCTCCCTCTGCCCTCTCACCCCTTTCCACCCCTCTACGTTGCTACAGAAGCACAGTGTGAGTTCCCTGAGTCACACATCAAGTTCCCACTGGTTATCTATCACACATATGGTAGTGTATATGCTTCCATGATACTCTTTCCATTCGTACTGCCCTCTCCTTCCTCCTGCCTGTGTTCGTAAGTCTATTCTCTATGTCTGTGTCTCTATTGCTGCCCTGCAAATAGTGAACACCCTGATATTTAATAATACCCAAAACTTCCAAGTCCATATGCAAATCCTACTTTGTATGAAAACTCTGAAATGCCCTGGACATTTATTTACCTGTGAGGAGAGAACATGAGTCTGTCAAAACAGAACATAGACTATAATATGAAAACAAGAGCTAGGGGTACTTAGGACAAGCAAGAGATAGAGTAAGCAGTATTTTAGAATTTGAAAGGATATTAGAAATTATTAAATGATCTGTTCATAAAGAAAGAATTTGAAGTGTTGTTTTCCGTCAAGGTCACTATTGGATCTCCTGACTAATAACTATTGATATTCTTGCCTCACTTACTTCATTTTTCCTGATCTCTAAGGATCCAAGCAAGTCTCCAGTTCATGTTAAATTCAGAGATGTAGACCAACTACAGACAGCCCAGACTCACTTGTACCCAAAGTGTCATAGGACTCTTCTCACCCACGTTTAAGAGAGCAGTGAAAGTGAAAGTGTTAGTTGCTCATCCATGTCCTACTCTTTGCCAGCTGGTGAGTCTCCTCTGTCCTTGGAATTTTCCAGGCGAGAATACTGGAGTGAATTGCCATGTCCTCCTCCAGGGGATCAGTGCCAACTCTTCGGGAGTGTTGGGCCTTCTGAGCATCTATTCAACACTCAGACACAAAAGATCTGTGAAAACCCTCTATCTCTGCGTGTTAAAATTAGATCCTAGACACTGATGGGGGAAAAAAGAAAAGGCCAGAGAGAGGGCAGAATAAGAATTGAAATATATGAGAAAGCAAGAGAAGAAAAATCTCTGACTTTGGCATGCAAACACCATTGATTATGTGCCAAGTTTCCTGTTAAAAGACCCCGAACTAGGTGTACACGTGTTGAGCAGAGGAGAGCTGAGCTTAAAAATAACAGCTGAGAGGAGAGCTGGGCTTTATCAACAAATAAGGCTCCCTGAGAGCAGGCGAGGAGGCTCTATCTCTGACAAACAGAGGCTGCGCTCCTGCGGAGCTTGACCTCTGAGTGTCTCTTTGTAACTCTCAGAATGAGCCACAGATGAGTATTTAAACAAGTGTGGCTCCAGGGGAACTTGTTTGTGGTCCTCCGGGAAGCAGGGATTTGTAGTTAAGTCAGGAAAGGAAACCTCTGACCTGCCGGACTAATCGGACGCTATGGCTTTTACTATGGTATCTTCAGCCCTCTCCGTGAGCATAGGGAGACTAAATGCCCGTGTCTCTGCAAAAGGGCAGGTTAAAAATGTACTTAATCCCGCGTGCCTTTCTTCAAGGACACTTTGAAAATTCAAAAGAAATGAACGAGTCTATTTTATTTTATTTTTTTAACTCTCTGAATCATTCTGCTCCTCTTCCCTTGCTGAGAAGAGGAGCCATTAGTTTTTTTTCAAGACACTAGATGGTCTATCCCCGTGGGTTAGAGTATTAGTCACAGATACGTAACTCATCAGCCATGAAGGTTTGGGGCTATTTTAGTTCTAACCCTTTGTCAATGCTGAGTGGCTGTCCCCACATACCCCTTGGCCTTCCTCCCGCTCTCCTTCACTTTGTTCTTGTTGTCTCTTTCAAGTTTGAATTCACTTCCAACTTTTCCTCTAAATAAATAGCCCCATTTTCCAGCATCCAGTCCAGTGATTTTTTTCTCATCCTGGCTTTCCTAGCACCCGACCCCAGAATGACTATAAACTCCACAGGCACAAGATCCATGAACCAGGGAAATTATTAGTGATCAATAAACTCTCATTGAATTACATTTTCTTCTTGATACTAGAGAACTAATGGTAAAGGAAGAATTACAATGATTGGAGGTTTTATGGGGTGGTTATATTCAGCAGTGATTTTTCCTAAATTTCATATAGTTGATTCTGTAGGTACTCTGACCAAATTGTTGTTTTATGTTTTCCATGATAGATCCAAATTTGTGACTCAGCGTAAGTTCTCTGAGACGTAAGACCTTGATTTCACTTTCTAGCCTTATTCCAGGAAAATTCTTATTTGTGTTTCCTATAAAATCAGCATTTACCAAATATTTGGTTAATATTTATTTGGTATCTACTAAACTGCTGAACACAGACAAAGCTTTAGAACAACCCACCTGTTAAAGACAAGGAGATGAGGTGAACAAACACTTCTCACTTTATCCCTCTGACTGCTCTGCCTGACACGTTCTTCACCCGGTTGACCCTTTCTCCATGCCCCTGATTTATTAGCTGCTTCAAGAACAAGCATACCCAAATATTCTAGCCCACATCAGTGACTCTGACACTGAATGCCTGTAACATTACTGTTCAGTTCCATACATCTGGCATTTAGTATTTGCTCTTTTCTTATTTCTTCTTCTATATCTTTTTTCTCTGAGATATATTAAAACTATTCTTAAACCATTTTATTATACTTTGCTCCCTAGGACTTGACAAATTATAGCAGTTCAAGAAATATGGTTGTGAATAATCAATATAGATACTAATACAACATCCTGCTTTTTTCAAAGTAACCCTCTAGACAAGATTCTATTTCTCGCCTCCCTTTCATGGGACATATTCTTAAAGGGTTTTCTTAAATTTACTGCTGCTGCTTCTTTACTGACTATGCTCTCTTCAGTCCACTAGTCTCACTTTTACTCTGCCACTCTAATAAACCTTCTCTCCACCGTAAACTTCTCTTCCGCTAAATGCCATGGGCTGTTAGTCTTTGTATCATACGCTATCTTAAGCTCTCCTTGGCCAAACCTGCTTCTTTTCTTTTAGTGAAAGATAGCACCATGAACTGAGCTACCCAACTAAAAACCAGGGAACCAACCTTGATTGCTTCCTGTCCTTCAGTCCCCTCATAAAAGTCAGTCATTATGCCCTATCAATTCTACCTTTCTAATAAGTTCCATATCTGCCCAGTTATGCCTTCTACACTGGAGCACTTATTCCCTTTGGACAAGTCAATAATATTTACTAGCATCCCATTTGTAGAAAATAACTATCTATAGGAGATCTTTCAATGTTGGACATGATGTCAGGCATTAGGTAATAACAGTAAGTAACACTGAAATATAACTATGCACTAGGCATAGTTCTAGGTAATATTTGTTAACCTATCTAATTGTTACGTAACCCACTGAGGTAGGTATAATAATTATACCATTTTAAACATGAGGAAATTGAATCATAGAAAGGTTAAGTAACTCCCTTAAGGTAACACAGCTAGCAGCTCTGATTCCTCATTTCATTATGTTTCTATAGTAGCCTTACATGGTGGTATTAACGTTTCATTTTATAGCTGAGGAATTAATGCTGAGAAACTTAAAATAATTTTCCTTAAAGCTATACATTTGGTAAAAGTGTCAGAATTATGATTGGAATCCACATCTAGTTGCTTTGCAAATTCTTTTACTGTCTTCCACACACGCTTTAATGAGGTCACATGGAAGAGTTCAAGAAACATTAAAAGGTACAGCCTAATTTCTAATCTGTCATATTAATTTAGGAACATTTATTTTGAATATTGTTTTTAATGAAAGCAAAGAGGATGAGCATCAAAATAGTGAAGTCTATAAGTTAAAGAAAGTAAGTGCAATAAAGTACAGAAAATAATGACTAAGAAAAGACTGGACATGGAAAGAGGAGGAAAGCAGAGAGGTGAGGTGAGGGTGTGGAAGAGTGGAGGAGCGGGGCAGGGGTGGTGGTGATGGAAGGAGGAGCTGGCAGGAGGAGCTAAGCTGGAGCATGAAAGGATGAACTGCCTTGATAGTTTTTAGAAAATCTAATGAGAATGTGTTAATAGAAAATGTGACATGTGACTAAATAGTTCAACGACATGCATATTTCATTATTCTGGCCTTATGTGACTGGGTTATTCATGAATCTACCACCTGAAACAAAGCCAAAAGATACCCAGTGATTTTATTCAAGTTTACCGTCTACCCAGTCTTTGCATGCAGCGTGGAAGTGACACATGATTGCTATTCTAAAAACGTCTACAGGCTAGCCAGCATATTGTGGATACTTTGTATTCTGTCCTTACCCAGCACTGCAGAACATTTTGTTCCTAAAGTATTTAGTGGTTTTTTGTTTTGTTTGTTGTTTTTGGCTTTGGTTTTGATTTGTGTATAGGCCTTCTATTTAACTTGATGATGGAAACAACAATCTTATAAATGTTACCCATAAACCCTGTGTAGCCAAGGAAACAAATGCAAACATTTATTTGAATGGCTGGTTTCCAGAGGATGTGATGATTTGAAGTGGACTTCTATTTAGGCCCTTGAAGTTTGGGTAGAGGGCATTTATGGAACGTGGGATGAGTAAGGCACTGGGAATCATAGCAATTGGGTTCAAATATCAGCTCTGCCATTTAGTCAACTGAGTGACTTGAGTGAAGAAGTTAATTTCCTGACCTTCAAGTTTCTCTTTAGCATTGTTTCTTGAAAACAAAGATTAAATGAAATAACACTTGTAAAAAATTCATGTAACATAAACCTGACACAAAGACGACAATGCAAACAAATAAATGATACATTCTGAGACAGGTTGGGACCTGGAACCCTTTGCTGCAGTGCTGCAACGCTTGCACCTTCATAAACTTGTCCTCCAGCAAGAAAATAGGAGAAAGCAATGGCACCCCACTCCAGTACTCTTGCCTGGGAAACCCCATGGATGGAGGAGCCTGGTAGGCTGCAGCCCATGGGGTCGCGAAGAGTCGGACACGACTGAGCAACTTCACTTTCACTTTTCCCTTTCATGCACTGGAGGAGGAAATGGCAACCCACTCCAGTATTCTTGCCTGGAGAATCCCAGGGACGGAGGAGCCTGGTGGGCTGCCGTCTGTGGGGTCACACAGAGTCGGACATGACTGACGCAACTTAGCAGCAAGAAAATACAAATTGGTCCTCCAGAATGAAAACAAAACAAAACAAAACTGTGTGCATGCACAATTGGGGCAAATTCTGGACAAAAGATACAAAAAAGACCCAAAATCCCAATTGTCACTTCTGAACCTGGAACAAAAATAGGGTAATTTGTTTTGTCTGGAGCAAAAGCAGGTTACTGAGTTTGCTCTTTGCATTCAACACTAGCAGAAGGGTTGGCAAACCACCAAAGCCACCCTCTGGCCCGACCCCTGGACACACTCCTACCCTTACCCTATTTAAGGTACAAGCTTGCTCCCCTTCAGAAAGTGAACAGGCAAGGAAAACTGTTGTTTGTTCTCACCCCCCACCTCCCACTTTAGCGCGGGCCCCAATAAAGCCTTGTCTGAATTTCTGGTCTGACCACTAATCAATTTCTATTTATTGGAGAAGGCCAAGAACCCTGGTTGGTATCAATTCCTCATAGAATCCCCATGTGAATGGGGATGTATGATCAATTTTAAATTGCGAGCCAAAGAACAAATAACCTTGAAATCACTTAAAACATTAAGTGGCTCCAAAGATTACAAGTCATTGTATATCTCAGAAGGGTTGATTTAACCCCCAGATTTAGAAAACTCATTCTTAGGAGGAGTAGCTCTTAAAAAGAAGCTATTACACTGAATAAATTAAAAAGCATAACAATCCAGTTCTCTTGTTTTTGCCTTGACTGTCATGTTGCTCTTAGTTTTTCAGATTTTGCTCATCTGGGGAAGATTCTTTCAGAAGGATGCTAAATAGAGAGTTTGGTGGTCAGGAGAGCATTCCATACAAGAGTGCTTATTGTGGTAATCTGCAGAGTGGGCCCAGTGGGCACCCACCTCTATGACATGACTCATGTCTACTCCTGCCAGCTTTCAGGTGATGTTAGTATTCTTATCTTTAGCAGTTAGATAAGACTTCACTCTCCTGTGAAGTCCCTAAAAATTTCTTCATTCTATAATCATCTTTGTTCCTAGTTTAAACTCTTACAGCTATAGCATAGTATTAATAGAAAGAACAGTAGATTTAGAGAAACAAGACTTGGACTTTAATGCAACTTTCCCAATAAGGAGGATTTTTGAAAAAAATTATTCAAATTATTTATGCTACCTGAAATTCTCTTATCTTTAAGAGCTATTAATATCTTTTCAGGTTATGGTAAAGATAAAAAAACAAGTCTGTATGACTTTAGTAATAGGCAAAACACTATAAAATGTAACCATTCATCACACAGGTGTATTTCTGCCTCCTTCATGAGCACTTTACCAGCATGAGCCCTCTTTTTTTTGTGTTTGAATCTTCAGGGATTAGAAGCTGGTGAAGTTTTTGTTTTTGTTTTCTGCACACAGGGCACTCTGTAGATATCCATGCTGGCAGTGTTGTAGGAATTGTCAAATAGCAGGAAAAACCTTTAAACGTCATAGAAACTCTTAAGAAAGTTCTTAATTTCCTTCCCATCTAGAAGCTAATAGGTAACTGATAATGACTATAGAGATAAAATATGTTCAAAATAAGAAAAAGAGGAAAACTAATTAAAATTACAGACAGTACAAATAAGAACAAACTATCCCATTTTAAGGTGGCATGTAAACAATTATTTTCAAAGATGGATAAAAGTCACATTCTTAACTTGAAAGAGCTACCATGAGATAATTTTCCTCAGACACTTATTACAGCTATTGCTTAAACTGGCATCTGTGGAACACTGTCTTAATGCCAACATTGCTTTGTTATAGCTTGAGTGGAGGCATTGCAGTTTGGCTGCAGCTGCTTTATGACATGAAAAAGAATTTTGAAAGTTGAGATGCTGTTTGCAGTGTCTTTTCCTGATAAAGTAATAGTGTTGGAGATGTATGTTGATGTTTGATAATTTTGAAAGCTTTGAGAAAGCTACGACAGCTTGGCAAAACATGGATGCCCAGAAAACTCTGAAGTATTTCTCGAGTCCTATGCCTAACCTCAAAGGCAAAGTGAAAGTTAAGAAAGACACTTCACGGAAGCAAATTCCAGCACCTGCCTCTGGCAGTCTTGCTAGAATCCTTTCTTGTTCTTTGCTTCCTTTTTTTTGAGCAATTAGATGCATAGAATGGAATATACGAGATTTAAAATGTTTATTTTGAAACAGCAGCTTTTAAATGCATAAATTTTAAACATAGAAAACATCCAGCAAATGTTTATTTTCAGTTCTACATTAGGATTTCTTCCATATAATTTCTGTTTTACACTTACACAGATTTCTACATCTCTGGTAGTTATACATGCATAAAACGCATGCTAATCTATTTATTCAATCATTTCATACATATGTGGTAAAAGAACAAAACGCACATCTCAAAACCAAATGCTGAAGCAACAGGGACTCTCATTCATTGCCGGTGTGTATGCAAAACAATACAGCCACTTCAGGAGACAGTTTGTCAGATTCTTACAAAATCAAACATAACTCTTACCAAAAGATCCAGCAGTTGCATTCCTTAGTATGTACCCAAACAAGCTGAAAGCTTATGTCCACACAAAAAACATGCACATGGATGTTTATCACAATTTCTAAAACATTATTTACAGTTTTTAAAACTTGAAAGTTGGTGCATGGATAAATAACTGTGGTTCATCCTGGCAATGGGATACTTTCAGTGCTAAAATGAAATGAACTATCAAGCCATAAAAAGACACGGAGGATATTGAAGTGCATACTGCTAAGGGAAAGAAGTCAATCTGAAAAGACTGCACATTCTGTGATGCTCTGTATGTCCAACTATATGACATAAACTATATGAAAAGGCAAAACTATGGAGACAGTAAAAAGATTAGTTGCCTCAGTTAGTGGGAAGGGAGGTATGAATAAGCAGAGCACAGGGGATTTTTAGGGTAATGCAACTACTCTCTATGATACTACAATAGTGGATACATGTCATTATAAACTGGGTCAAACCCACAGAATGCAAAACACCAAGAGTGAACCCTAATGTAACTAATGGATTATATGTGATAATGATGATGTATAATGTTGATTCATCAACTGTAACCAAGTACCACTCTGCTAGGTGATGCTGACAATGTGGGACATCGATGCATGTGTGGGGAGAGGAAGTCTCTGTGACTTCCTCTCAATTTTTCTGTGATACTAAAATTTCTCTAAAGATAGTCTATTTTTTTATAATATACCTCTTTCCTAAAATGTTTGTCTTTTGTCTGTCCCTGACTCCCATGCCACTTGATTTCTTCTTGGATACTTACTATTTTCTATTTTGATATATAGACATTTACATTGTATCATACTCTTCTAAGATACTGTGGAGTCTTTGTTAACTTCCTGTTTACCTTGTCTCTGGTATCTAGTAGTCATTTCAGAAATGTGTATTTAATGAACAAATAAAATAATACTTAGATTTGCTATCCATTTCCATCTGTTATGCTACTTTGATAATATTCTATGTATGTTATCAAAAATTTCTACTTTTTGGAAGAAAACTGGGGTGAAACTTTTGCCTGAAAAACTACCATATCATTGAATATAGGTCCTAATTACCTAACTTGTATACACTTGTTACTGGGTGGCCCTGAGCTTCCTTATGGAATAAACACACACACACACACACACATTCCAAAACAGCACTGTGATACACACATAATACACAATGGCACAAATCAGTGATTTGCTAATCTTTTGAAAGAAATCCCTTTAACTGTAGCATAGATAGTTTTAAATGGTGAGTTGAAAGGTGGTCTCAAAGAGATATGTATGTCCATCTTCTAATTCCCAGACACTGTAAATAATACCTTATTGGTAATCTTACATTATTATCATCTTATTTGGATCTGGGTAGGTCCTAAATCCAGTGACAAATGTCTTTGTCAGAGACAGAAAAGGAGACGTAAATACACAGAGGAGAAGGTGATTTCAAGACAGGCAGAGATTGAATGATGTGGCCAAGAACCACCAGAAGCTAGAAGAGGCAGTGCAGGGAATTTTCCCTAGATCCTCAGGAGAGAATGAAACTGATTTTGGACTTTAAGCTTTGATTTTGGAATTCCAGTCTCCAGAATTGTGAAGTAATAAATTTGTGCTATGAAGCCACTGAAAGTGTGACAATTTGTTATGGGAGCCATAGGAACCTACCATAGATGGGACTGGGTAGAAATTGATTCAAGCACAGGATTTTCACAGAGGACCACCAGAAACAAGGGAGGAACTAGGAGAAGGCATCCACATTCTCCTTAATGATCATCACCTAACTATTATGTAGGACCATTCAGATATTGATACATCTAAATGTATCCTGATAAATGATTAAAAATTTGATCATTGACAATATCCTATAAACATCCAAGAAAGAAACTGAGTTAAGAAAAAGCGATAAAAATCATATCTACTTTAGGTTTTTTCTTGACAATCTGTAGGCCATAAGGCAATAGAATACTGTTCTATAGGGTTCTGGGGTAATAGGATTTTAACCAAATAATTCTATCCCCACCCATTTACTAAAAATTATTTTTTGAGACTCTGCTATGTGCTAAACACGGTTAGAGTCACTGACAGAAAATCAGTTAGAGAACAGAGATCTTAAGTGACATAATAGGTTGGTTATCTTCAATAAGTAGTGCTCGAAAAACTGGACAGCTACATGTAAGAAAAAATCAGATTAGAACATCTCCTCACACTATATACAAAACAAACTCAAAATGGATTAAATGTCTAAACGTGTAACCTAAACACATAAAACTAGAAAAGAACATAAAACATACGTCAAAGAACACTCTTTGACATAAATCATAGCAATATTCTATTAGATCTCTCTCCTAAGGCTAAAGAAATAAAAGCAAAAATCAACAAATGGGACCTAGGTAAACTTAAAAGATTTTACACAGCGAAGGAAACCACAGACAAAATGAGAAACCACTGAATGGAAGAAAGTATTTGCTAATTATATAACCAAAAAGGGGTTCATATGCAAAATATATGAACAGCTCACACAACTCAATATCAAAAAACAAACAATTCATATAAAAAATGTGCAAAACTGAATACACATTTTTCCAAAGAAGATATACAGATGGCCAACAGGCACATGAAAAAAATTCCCTACACACATATATACACATATATATATACACATGTATACACACACATATATATATACACATGTATACACACATACATATATACACATGTATACACACATACATATATACATGTATATATATATATATACAATATATATAATGGAGTATTACTCATCCTAAGAAAAAATGAAATTCTGCCCCAGATGGACCTAGAGAACATCCTGCTACTAAAACAAATCAGACAGAGAAAGACAAATTCTTCATTACTTATATGTGGAATCTGAAAAACCAAAACAAACGCATGTAAATAAAACAAAGATGGATTAAAGAGAACAGCCTAGAGAGAGAACAGGCCACCACTGGGCAGAGGAGAGGGGAAAGGGGCACAACGAGGGTAAGGCAGTGAGAGACGCAAACTACTATGTATAAAATAAATAGGCAACAAGGATGCAGCACGTGGAAATATAGCCATTATTCTATAATGAATTAACATAGAGTACAATCTATAAAAAATTGAATCACTATGCTATTTATCTGAAACTAAAATAATATTGAAACTATACTTCAGTGGAAAAAAGTACAGAGTTTTAGAAGGTATTTCTCTTATGAATCTAGAAGAATGGACTAAGAAGAATGTTGATTTGGGAGTGGGGATGGAAATCAAATCTTCAGCTTTGAGTGCTATGTTAATTTAAATTAGCTGTCTAAAGAAACTCAATAACAAATAAGTTCTTTAACTAGACAGGAGTTTTTTCCCTCTCTTGTTAAAGAACCCTGGCAGTAGAAAGCCTAGGGCTCCCGTGCTAACTGCAGACATTAGGAATCCAGGCTCCTTTTTTTTCTGCTCTGCTCTCTCTGATGCGTGGTCTCATGGTTTAAGAACACTGCCTGGAGGTGGAATCATAAAAGTGGCAACTGGAGCAGTAAACCATGCTCCTACAACAGAAGATCTGAGCAGCACATTTTTATCGTTGCCGTAACATCTAATAGTTCATACGTTCCTAAGAACTGAAATATTCTCCTACCATTGTCATTATTAGGTCCTTGAAATTTCATGCTGACACAGTTATCTAATATATTCTGAGATATCTTTTAAATGTTCAAGTGGAGATGACCAGTGGACAGTTAACTACTATAAGCTTCTGGAGTGCAGTGGAGAGTAAAAAGGTAGAGGCAACCTAGCCAAAGTTTTATTAATACCTAAAAGTACTAGGAGGAGATTATCAGATATTCAAAGGTTCAAATTATACACACACCATGGAGTCTTTCACACAGATATACTCCAGAAGAAATAAACAGAAAAAAAAAAAAGATAGAAATGGAGAAATTGTGGCATATCAGAACTCCAGAAAACATTGCTACCAGCAAAAATAGGTATGATTCTCCAAGTGAGAGTGGGGAATACAACCAAATTAAATTGCAATAGCTAAAATTATTCTTGAAAGACAAGATATTTAATAAAAGTAGAAAGATGTATTAATAAAAATAAATGTATCTAATTTCATGTAACATTAGAAAATATTAAGTGGAAAAATAAAAGCATATTAGAGTCCTTGTTTTCAAATATGGGAGTCCAAAGTTACAATAACGGTTCTTCACTTTATATAAGCTCTCTTTCCACAACCCCACGTATTAAGATGTCTATTTCCTGGAAAAATTTACTCTAATAATTTCTAGGGTGCTGAGAACCATGTCATGTGTGCTAACAAATTCTTCTTTTCAATTGCTCCATGCCTGCTCAACAGGCCCTGCTGCTTCAGCTCTGCCCGTTATGCTTTATCATTAGCGCAGCCCTTCCAGGGCACCACACCATGGTACCTTTTGGTAGGACCCACTGTGACGTCCTAGGCAATTATCACCAGAGGCTGCTGCAGATCATGCACTGAAAAACTGACTCAGCTCTTTGAATTCTTCTGGCCTTTGAATTCCAATCTGTGCTGTTTCATGTCAAAGCAAGAAAAATTCCCTCTCCCAATTATGTGCCATATTGGACATCTGAGAACCAGACATGCTGCTATGAAAAGATTAACTGTTACTCTAATGTAGAGCCCCTTAAAGATTTCAGAACTGAGACTCAGAGGAGTCTGGGACCAGACTGAGCTTGATCTATGCTAGTTCTCCCCTTTCCACACTGACACTTCTTTGTGCTCTTTCTGTACACAGAACTCCTCAAGCAAACCATCTAAAATATAATCTTGCCTGAAAGGAAAACCAGAAATGGCTACACATCAGTAGGAGTCACAGCTTGGCCAAAAGCTAGGACTCCCACCTCCCATATAAAAAACAGACAAAAAGTTCAACAGTGGTTTGTAAAAAAGTAAAGACTACAACCTACAAACAAGAACAGGGTGTATATTGTTCAAATCCTTGGGGAAAAGAAATACAAAGAAATCTTAGTCTATATACAAAAGACATAATGAAATAGCAAGGAAACATAAAAATAATTCAATAAAGCAGCACAAGTATATAAACCAGTAAGATTGGGTTGGCCAAAAAGTTCTTTCAGGTTTTTCCATAACATCTTACAAAAATCTGAATGAACTTTTAGGCCAACCCAATTAGTAAAGTTTAATAATGATTATGATAATAAATGTGATTGTACTTAAGGCCAGTACTAAAAGACAAAGATTTTAACAAAAAAGACTTTTTTAAAGTAAGGGAAGATTTATCATATAAATAAAACCAGCAAAAACAATCAAAGAATGTGTGGAGCCCTACACCAAGGTCACAGGTGCCAGGCCTTGTACCAAGACCATAGATGTGGAGCCCCACACCAAGGTCATCTCTAGAACTGACTGAGTCTCATAGCAACTGTTGCCATGAGCCCCCTAGGTCTAAACTGGCCAGCTCCCTGACCCCGTACTAGGTAAAAATACCTCCTCTATTACTCACCCGATAGCCCCTTAACCAATCACCTAATGGCACCTTTTCAGCTGGAATCTCTTTGTTTTGAGGCTCTAAAAATTGGCTAGTAACCCCTGCCTGGGGTCTGCTCTCCCTTGAGTCAGCCTACTGTTCAAATAGCATCTCCTGCTCTAATAAACTCTATTTTCTTCTCATTCTGCCTCATATTTGGAAATTCTTTTCCAATCTGTGCACAGGTCATGACAGAAGGGGTGGTAGAAGTTTAAAAAAAAATAGATACTATATCAAGCAATAATTTGTTGCTCTTATTTTTCAGTCACTAAGTTGTGTCCAACTCTTTGTGACCCATGGACTGCAGCACACCAGGCTCCTCAGTCCTCTGCTATCTCCCCGAGTTTGCTCAAATTCATGTCCATTGAGTTGATGGTTCTATCTAAGCATATAAAACATATAAGTTCCTACACTCATGAATTTATGAACAGTGGGATAAGTAAATTAACATTTAGCAAACCACTGATTTAAATAAATGAAAGTATGAGAAGGGATGTGTAGGAAAACACAGCAGAGTAAGGAAAGCAGGAAAAGTGGGGGAAGAAGGTTCTGGGCAGGTGGAGCGGAAAGTGCAAAGCTCTGAGGTTGAGCTTGGAGTGTTCAAGGAACAGTAAAGGAGTAAACCAGGGGGAGAGGGCTAGTGTTCACATCAGAGCATTAGCTGGGACCAGAAGATGCAGGATCTCTTAGGCAACTGCATTTTGACTTTTATTGCAAGTGACCTGGGGAGTTACTGGAATATTCTGAGGGTAGGATTGACATGATCTAGCTTTTTTAAAAAAAATACCTTACTTGCTTTGTTGAAAATAGAATGAAGAGTTGAAGGGATCAAGGATGGAAAGAGGAAGACAAATTCTAGATTTACTATGATAGTCCAGGTGAGAGATGAGAGAGGTTGGGATAAGGATAGTAGTGGTGCAGGGACTGAGAAATGGTCTAATCTGGACATGTGTTCAAGAAAGAGTTGATAGAATTTTCAGATTGGTTAGATTCCTTTTGTAGCTCTTGATTTGCTTGTTTGTCTTCCTTACGAGAATTTAAGTTTCACAATGACAGAATACATGTATTATTTAGCTTATAACCTTTGCACTAACATAGTATTTGCCCTATAATAAGCAATCCATTTTTTTTAACTTAATTTAATTTCTATATACAGATCTTTTAAAATGAGCACTGTCAGATGATATTAGAAGCAGAAAAGCGTAAAATGCGCTAATGTCACCCAGGAATTATGAGCCCATTACTCAATGTAAATCACGAGCATAACCATCTACCATAGAAGTAAAGGAAAGGCTTAGATTCATACACTGGACCAAATGGTCATACGTTTCATTCATTGACATAATTTTTCATGCAAAACTCCATGCATATTTTATTCTTTAAAATGAACTGCTATTAGAATCTTACATCATAATGTCAAAACATAAATTTTAGAGAAAAAGCACAATACATTTAGCACTATATAATCAAAGTAAAATAACCAGCATAGATGGTTACCTAGAGTTGGAACATTTTCAAGTCAAAACTTCAAAAGACTTTTAATAAGTGGTTAATTCAGATGCTACAAGTACCGTAATAAGAAACACAACAGCTCGATTATAAAACCATTAACTCTCAAAATGCTCAATGATCCAATAATTCAAAATTTTTACAGTAGGCTTTGATGGGACTAAAACTAGCAGAGTGCTCCTATTCTACCACCACGTAGCAAACAGTCACTGAAAAGGATGGGCTCATCGTTATGTAATCCAAGAGACAGTATACATCTTAAAGCAGTCTAAGTGCAAAATACATATACCCACTTTAAATCCTTTGCCATCATGCAGCTGAAACAACTGATTTCACTATAATCTATATATTGTTCTAACTTTACAGATTCTTTTCTATTCTCCTTTAAAAACATTTTGAGCATATTTAGGAAATAACACTAAAAAGTAATCTGGATGCACACTGAAAAACCAAGTACATTACCCCACTATAAACACATTTTTGGTACTTCCTTGCATTCAAATTAGGCAGAACTCTCAATATTCTTCATATAGAACATAAAGGGCCTCCAATTAACTTCCATTAAAGCTGAATCTTCAAAATTACATAAAATGCAATGACTCATATAATTTGCATTAAAGACATTTCATCAGAGAAGCTCAGTTAATTTCTTGAACATTATCAAATCAGATTTTACAATACTCCTGAAATTTAGGAAGAATATGTGGCTCTCCTGTGACCACTCCTTTAAAATTCATTATCACTATGTTAGACACTGAGCTTCCCAGGTGGCTTAGTGGCAAAGAACCCGCCTGCAAAATGCAGGAGAGGTGGGCTCAATGTCTGGGTTGGGAAGATCATTTGAAGAAGGAAATGGCAACCCACTCCAGAATTCTTACTTGGGAAATTCCATGCACAGAGGAGCCTGGCGGGCTACAGTCCATGGGGTTGCAAAAAAGTCGAAAGTGCAAAAGAATTAGATGTGACTTAGTGACTAAACAATGACAACATGATAGAAACTACTATAGCTTAGAATTGTTTAGGATGAAGTATGAAATACCCTTTCTATAGTGAAATGTGTTGTGTTGGTATATTGGGAAGAGGCTAGAAAAGTTTAACAAAGTACATCTTCTAGACCCTGATGCTGGGAAAGATTTGGACAGGAGGAAAAGGGGGCGACAGAAGATGAGATGGTTGGATGGCATCACCGGCTTAATGGACATCAATTTGAACAAACTCCTGGAAATAGTGAAAGACAGGGAAGCCTGGCATGCGACAGTCCAGGGGTGGCAAAGAGTCGGACACAACTTAGCGACGAACAACAAAGTGACTACCCAATACTGACTAGAACTTTCCTCGAGGTCCAACAAAGACACTTATGAATGTAACCAATATTCCCATCTTGTTGTCGTTATTCAGTTGCTATCTACTTGTTATTTAATGCTTTGTAGAAGAGCCTCTTATTCCCTTCTCTGCTCCTACAATGCCTGACACATGGTAAATATTTAATAAATATTTAAATAGACAGTTACCATACAAGTAAAATAAACAGATGAATGAGTTAGTGAACTGACTAATTGATTAATCAAGGCATTGTTAATTGAACATCACTGATATAATCCTTGCATTGGATTGCTTTTCTAGCCATAATGAGTATCTTTTCCTGAGTTACCTACATTTGATTCTCTGACTCACTTAGAATGCATGGCCTACAGTTGAGGAACAGGGAATTAAGATTGAGTGTGACAAAGAAACTGTACAAAATCACGTGGTTTTTGTTATTGAGACAAGGTGAGACAATGTTTAGAAGGAATCTTGAATATCCTAAATATTTAAAAAAAAACAACAACAAAACACTGGCTGCCTCCACTTTCTCCTCCCATGTTCTAGCTGCATCCAGCTTCTTCTCGTTCTTAGCGTGGGTTTCTCTACATGGTTACAGCAGGGTTCCCAAGGGCAAGTCTCAACGAACAAGCACTTATCAAACCTCTGTGTGAGTCATGTTTCCTGATTTCCCTTTGGTCAAATTTAATCACTTGTCAACACCTCAAACTGGGGTAAGAACAGACCTCACAGGGAAATGGATACCCAGAAGGCATGATTTATTGCGGTGGGTGGGCTTAATATTACAATGTACCAAAGCATAATATAGCTGATTATATATTCTGGAACAGTCACCCCAGACACAAAGTAGAGAACTGGTAAATGTGAGGAAGATAAAATTTGGGAGGGCCTGTTCAGAGCCTATTTCAGCCAATAAGGGAGAGATATTAGTAGCTCAAACTGAGAAGGTGGCATGGGGATACAGAATAGCAAGTAAATTTGAAAGCTATTTGTGAGTTAAAAATCAAAGGACTTGGTAGGATTGGATATGGGAATGAGAAAGAAGGAATTATATAGGATGACTCTAAAACTTTTGGCATGTGTACTTGGGTAAATGGCAGTACCATTTCTGAGAAAAGAAACATTGGATAAGAACACTGCTGTGATCACAAGTTTGTTGCTGGGTATCTTGAGTTTGAGACTCCTTTCAGTTATCCAAGTGAGAAGGCCAAGTACATAGTTGGATATTTAGATCTTAAGCATAGAAGAGAAGTTGGTGCCAAAGAAAAAACTGAGATCATAACTAAAGTCACAATTAAAGCCATGGCTTTGAATATTGCAATGGGATAATCAAGGTAGAATTTCAGATTAATGAATATAGAATAGGTAATGGGAGAAGTAATAGTGATAGCTTAGTGTTTCTAACTTTCATTAGAAGCTTGCCTGTGATGGGGAGAGAACCTATTGAGATAACTGAAGGGAAAAGTGGAGTAACAAACTTTTTTTTTCATTAATTCTCTAAATACAGGGGAAATGTGAACATTTAAAAATTCTCACAGGTAGAAACTTAAAGAAAGATGAAGGCATGAGCCCTTCTTGACTCATATCCTTGTTTTATTGTTGAATCTAGTATAAACCAATCTTAAGAGTCACCTGGCATTAATTGATAAGAATACGTTCAAGAGGTGTTTGTACATTAACAGGAAACAGTTCCCTAATTTATCTAATTCTCTCAACCTGGAAAGCCTGTTCTCCACGTTTCTTTGTGCCCAAATCCTGACCATCCTTTAAGGTCAGATTCAAGAACACATTCTCTATCAATTCTTCCCTCATGCCCACTCCTCCAACAGTTAGATGTTAGCATTTCCCTACTTTATCGGTATCCCTTATGTTCTTCTTTCTTTTGAATGTTCTTTCTTTACCTATCCTACTATCTTCTTGTGAGTGGTGATTGTTTCATACTCATTTTTCTATTCCCTCAGTGCAAGACACATAACAGGCAATCGCGAATGATTTAGTGAATAGGTGTGTTGGCAGAATTTCAGACAGCAGTCAGAGTTCTTTAAAGCCATTATTTCTGGACAAGAGGAGTGCATATGTGTATGTGCAGTGAGGGGAAATTTTTCTTCAATGCACACCACAGTGTTTGTTACCTATTTGACATACTCATTAGACCCCTTTATGCTGCATTTGTACTAAGAGAATTTCTAATTGAGGGTTGTCTCAGGTTGATATGTACAAGAGCCAACGAGTTTTACCCATGGTTATTATCCTCTCTTTTAGATAAAAAGTTTTTATCTCAGGGTATCCACACTTAGTTGCATCCCAAATGGTTTATAATGATGATAATTAGCATTTAAATAGAACCTTACCTGTTCAGGGGCCATATAGTCATGCTTATTATTTAATGGAACGGTCACACTATTATCCTTCATTGAGAAGTCTTCAAATATAAAAACTGACAGTATATAGATATCATAAAAGCCTAGCAGCTGATAGGGTTAGTGATGCTATGAATTTTGCCAGAAACTTCAATTTTATGGTATAAAATTGAAACACAGAAGACCATTAGAACTCTTCCAGCCCGAAACTTAGTATGCAATGTATACTCTAAGGTACAACTACATAAAGACAACAACAAAAAAAATTCCACAATGTCCCACCCTTTTTCAAGGAGAGAAACCTTTTCTTTATAACAATCTCTTAATCACCACAGGGCATGCGTGAGCACTGAAAGAAATCAGTCTGTTTGAAACTCATGGTGGGATCATTCAAAGCCAGTCTCAGGCTGTGATCACTCATAAGATACTACTGATTTTGAGAGCACCCTAGGAGGATAGTTAGGCCTTCAAAGAATAAATCTCAATTCAAGATCCCTGTTGGCATTTGACAGTTATCTCATCATCTTGGCTATTATACTATTATATCTTGGAAGGAATATTAGGATTTTTTTTTTCCCATTCTCCTCTTATGTCAGGTTTATATCTGGTCTTTCATGGCTTAATTTTAAAGCTGGAAAGCTCTCAAGAGAATACAGGACAAGGTCTAAAACCCAGTTGATGAAAGAACAGTAGTATAACTTGAGGTCAAGGGTGAAATGCAGATAAAAATAAAAATGTCTTATTCTGCTAGAAATTAAATATACTTTTCTATTTCTTAAGAGCTACAACATTTATACTCTTATGAAATTTGGGAAATTCAAATACTGAGGGAGACGAAAGTAGTGGAAGGAGCAAACAGGACTAACAGTCAGACTTGAGGCACAGTTCTAATCTCCACTTATATTAACTTGTTGGGTGATTTGGGGGGGATTAAAACAACCTCTCTAGGCAGTATTAATTTATATATGTGTGTGTGTGTGTGTGTGTGTGTGTGTGTGTGTGTGTGTATGCTCAGTTATGTCTGACTCTTTGTGACCCCATGAACTGTGGCCCACCAGGCTCCTCTGTCCATGGAATTTTCTGGGCAAGAATACTGGAGCCAGTTGCCATTTCCTACTCCAGGGCATCTTCCTGGAAGCTGCATCTCCTACTTTGGCAGGTGGATACTTTACCACTGCTCCACCTGGGAAGCCAAGATAGTCATAATGAGACTTCCCTGGTGGGGAAGTGAATAAGAATCCACCTGCTAATAAGTAATTGGAAGTTAATTGTTACTCTAATTGTATATTTTGAGGTGAGAGTCTATAGATGGAAATACATGATTTAAAAAGTAGAAACTGCCTTTACTGATGTGATTAGGAGCATGGGTCCTCTAATATCTATCAGAATTAACTCATCATACAGAATCCCATTATCATATTCATCAGTCAAGAATTATTTTAAAACAAAATTGTTTTCGTATGTGCTTTAAATTACTTCTAGTAAGACAACTTTATGCCTAGGCATCTTTAGCAGAAGCCAGTTGTTGACATATTTCTGAAGAACGTGTGTTTTTCAGAGTATCTAGGAATAACCATTGAATCAGTTGGAATGCTCTTTCAGATTTACTCACTGGCGTTCACAGTAAAGTCACTATAGTATCCAAGTGCCAATAATACTAGAATATTATTTTCAAAAGTTCTACATAAAATTTTGAGATATACACAAATACAATGAGAAATATGAAGTAAAATATTTATATGTCACAGAATACATAGTTCAAAGCATTATGCATGGAACCTTAAGAAAAACCAAAGCAATAAAGAGCCCCTTCATCATATTCAAAATAATGACAAAAAAATGGACAAATTAGAGCAACCTAACCTCTCTTAGCCTCAATTTCCTCAAGTGTAAATTGATGATAAATGTGTCTTTCCTGACTATTTTACAGGTTGTTGAGAAGAACAAATGAGTAATGGATGGAAAAGTATCTATAGATTGCAAAGTGCTGTGCCAATGTTATTTTATTTGATGGAGCAGTAGCTAAACCTGGCACTAAGCAGAGCCTCTGTTCTTCTGGCTATGTAGAGGCATTAGATCAGTGTCAACTTTCTTGAAGCCTTCTACTTTTACATATAATGAAGAGAAAGATTTTTCTAATTAAGGGATATGTATGATGAGTTAAAATAGGTTTTCTACAAAAAAAGTACAACACCACAAAATAACTTATACAGATTTGGGTTATGAAATTGTCAAGTTGAACGTCAAACTGCAGACTAAGCCTGAAGGACTGCAAAATTTAACAGTACGCTGCATTTGGATTTGAAGCAGGGACTTTTGATTTGTTTATCAAGACACACTAAATAAACGAAGGATTTAACATTCTAGGCCTATGACCTGTGACTAACTTGAGTTTACTTGATTAATAAGGAACACAAAATTAGGGATCTGTATTTTCTAAATTTGATTTGTGGGCAGATAAAATATGAAGGGTAGATGTATAACTGCCTAGAGAGAATGAATGACTGGAAAATAAGAATGCATACTTGACAAAAGTAAGAAAGAGAGACTTGAGGAAAGGAGACATATGTGTTATAGACCTCTTACATGCTTGGCAGTGTGAAAGGTATCTTAGAAACATATCTTCAATCAGTCTTCACTGAAACAGGAATGCTGGGCAAATGGCAATATTAATTTCAATTTTTATAGAAGAAGAAAGTGGGAGTGAATAAAATGGAATACTTGATATTGCCCACGAGCACTAAGTGGCAGAGATAAAAGCATTTTGGTGATAGCTAATAGCCATGAAATTAAAAGATGCTTGCTCCTTGGAAGAAAAGCCACGACAAACCTAGAGAGTGTATTAAAAAGCAGAGACATCATTTTGCCAACGAAGGTCCACATAGTCGAAGCTATGGTTTTTCCAGTAGTCATGTATGGATGTGAGAGTTGGACCATAAAGAAGGCTGAGTGCCAAGGAACTGATGCTTTCGAACGGTGGTGCTGGAAAACTCTTGAGAGTCCCTTGGACAGCAAGGAGATCAAATCAGTCAATCCTAAAGGAAATCAACCTTGAATATTCCTTGAAAGGACTGATGCTGAAGCTGAAGCTCCAATACTTTGGCCACCTGATGCAAAGAGCTGACTCACTAGAAAAGGCCCTGATGCTGGAAAAGATTGAAGGCAGGAGGAGAAGGGGATGATAGAGGATGAGATGACTGGATGGCATCACTGACTCAGTGGACATGAGTTTGAACAAACTCTGGAAGATGGTGAAGGACAGGGAAGCCTGGCGTGCTGAAGTCCATGGGGTCGCAAATAGTCAGACACGACTGAGTGACTGAACAAAAAAGGGCCTTTCTCAAGTCAATACTTCATAAGAAAAACAAGCCATACTGAAAAATTGTCATCAGTTTTGTACTCAGAATCCCACCCACATACCCACAGAACTTTGTGGTAGGAAGCAAGTTTGACTGGTTACTATGAAGTATAAGGCTCTCATGTCTAGCCATTACATGTGTGGTGGGTAGAGAGAAAAACATCTTGTTCTTCGAGTGGTAAAAGAGGGGTTTCTAGGAATCTAGGGATTTCTTGGAGACGAATGGTTATAATATTGGCCATGGGTGTGGTAGTGGTACAAGCGGAGACAGGCAGAGAGTAAAGTAGCTCACATTTGTGAACGAGATCTATGAGGACAAGTGACATCATGGAACAGAGACAAAAACTTGGTGATAACCATGGGCACACCCAACAAGGTTTGCACAATGAGTAGGTGGTGACCCAAATGCCAGAGTTCCACCTTTCTCCTTATTTAGGCATCATAAGAGGTGTCTCCTTATATTAGCCTCTAGCAGATCTAGAGAAGCCAAAAGCTCCAACATCTTCTCTCACTGGGACCTAAGAAGAGGTTCTGTTTTGTACCATCCTGTACAATTCTTCATACAGAAAGGGGATGAAGGTTAGAGACCAGAGAGTTGTCAGGTATCAGAAGGCATCATCTCTTCTTGGATTGTGACAGTCTCTATACTTAGAGCACACTGCTTTTTTATGTTGGGCATAGTACTTTTCATCTCCTTGGCATGCTAAGTATTTCTCTCAGTCTCTAACACTATAGGATTTAGGTTTACAGGAAATAAATTTCTTCTCTTCTAGGGATTTAAAAATGAGAACCAGAAAAATGCTAGCAAAGATGGGAGAAATATTCTGATAATCATTTGTCTTGCTGAATTCTTCCAAATCACCAAGAAATGTGGCTTGAACTTCTGTATTTTCTGTAACACTAAAAGAAAATAATTAAAATTCAAGTATTTCAAAGTGAAGATAGTACATGAGTCTGGAGGAGAAGACATAAGGATCCAGCTAAACTCTACTCCAATATGTATTTTTAGAAAAAACAAAATAACAATAAAACCTGTGATTGTACCAAATGCAAAATTGCAAATCTTTAATCATAAGACCTTGAAAATGTTAATCACTCAGTCAAGTCCAACTCTTCACAACATGGAGGAGGACATGGCAACCCACTCCAGTATTCTTGCCTGGAGAATCCCATGGATGGAGAAGCCTGGTGGGCTATAGTTCATGGGGTCACAAAGAGCTGGGCATGACTGAAGCAACTTAGCACACAATCATAAGACCTAAAAAATGGTTCCTTCAACAACATTTTATAATTATATAATAATTTATAAAATTTATAAATTTATAAAATTATAATTGTAAAACAATATAATACTAATTTAGTTTCCTATTGATTTCTGCCATCACATTTCCTTTTTACATTAGGTACCAGAATTATATTTCCGTGTATCTGATATGGCAGAAATCCCTGCTGGAAGACAAAGCAACATAATAACAGCAATAAAGGATATTATACAATTACATCTTCCAGGGAGTTCTGAGTTAATAGCATATTTAGAAGCCCCTGGTAGACTTGCTAGTGTAGATTAACTGCATCATCAATAGTTGAATTATTTGTCATGCCATATCGACTTTCAGTGGAGAGGGGGTGGCAAAAATGTGAGCAAATAATCTTCAATGATTCTCTCATTAACTTTGGTTTTCATCGAATACTATGCCTTCAAATATACATACTAATCTTGTGTGTTCATTAGCTTAAAAAGAGCTCAAATCAACAACTGATTTATTGTAGGCAGCTTTGACAGAAATGCATTTTCACTGATACTAAAGATGCTAACTTTGACAAATGGAGTGACAAAAGTGGAGAAGAAAGAAAGAAGAAAAAAGGTAATTATGAAGTAGTTAGTCCGATGCAGCCTATTTATGGAAGCTCTTTGTGTCAAGAGGGGAGAAGCAGAGAAATTCTGCACTGACAATGGTAAATGGCATAGGCCATTCATACTGGACCACAATTTCTGTTTATCTTAGTAAATGGAAAGGCCTAATAGGAGTTGTGGTAGGCAGAATAGGTGGCCCAAGATATCCACACTCCCATCCCCTTAATTGTGAATATGTTAATTATCATATATGTGACAGAAAGGACTCTGCAGATGTAATTAAGATTATAGCCATTAAAATTGAGATATTATCCTGGACTGACTGGAAGAGCTCAATGTAGTCACCAGAGCTCTTAAAAATCCAGAACTTTCTCAGCTGGAAGCAGAAGAGATGTGGTAGAAGTCAGAGAGCTCCCAGGCCATGAGAAGGATCTGATGTGCCTTGTTGGCACTGAAATGTAGTGGTCAACATATCAGGACTAGAGAGAGGTCTCTAGGGGTTACAGGAAGCTCCTGACTGACAGACAGCAAGTAAACAGGCACTTTAGTCCTACGACCACAAGGACTGGGTCTGAGTGACTTTGGAAGTAGTTCTTCCCAGAGCCTCCCAATAAGAGTCTAATTGACCGGCACCCTTTTGTATTTTTTTTCTTTTCCTAAAAATAAAAACTTCAGCCAAGCCAACCCAAATTTTCACCCACAGAACTGTGAAGTAATAAGTTTATATTCTTTTAAGTTAATAAATTTGTGGTTATTTGTTATAGCAGCAATTAATTAGCAGAAACTTATTCATGAATATAAGTAAATGTGAAGATGTCAATGTATAGTAGAAACCAACACAATATTGTAAAGCAATTATTCTTCAATTAAAAATAAATTAATTAAAAAAGAAAACCGTCAACATTCAGATGTAAAAAATCCAAATTACACTCAGTTGACTTTTTGAAAATCATAAGGGAATAATACTACATTAGTTGGTTCATTCTAATATTACTCAGATCTTTATAGGGAACTCAACAGTTGGTCACAAGAAACCACGTTTCTTTCTTTTCACTTAAAAAAAAATATTTTGTAACCTTCATTCTTTTATCTAACTAGCCTGTTCAGTTTTTCCTCCTGGTGTATCTATTGGTTCTGCCATAGATAGTGAAATAGTCCTTGAGACTTTTCTTTTTTGTATAAGGGATATTTCATTAACAGTTTTTAAAAATCTCTTCAGTTCGCTGAATATCAGTTTTCACTAATTTGGTTTATTTTTTCATTATTATTCACTTAGATCTTTGCTTATTTCCCTAAGAGTAGTACTTTTCACTACTTTCTAATTCTAAATAGGTAATGAGGATCAGATCATCTACCTGATTAAAATCCAATGACTCCCTACAGATCCATACTCATTGGCTTGACCTCAGCAACCTCATACATTTTAGCACATGCTTAATTCTTTAGCCTCATGTTCTTTTTAGACTCATATCTAATACTCTTTGATTAATCACACTGAGATTTTTAAGTTTTTCACAGTTATTTGTAGATGCTCCACCCTCTCTGTGTGTCTTGACTTTATCCATCAACTGGCTAACTCCAGCTGGTACCTCAGGGCACAACTGAGGCACCTTTTCTATCTAGAAGTCTATTCTGTTCCTGTGGAGTCAAGGTTAGATCTCTCATTTACGTGTTTTTGTAGAACTTGAGCTTCACATTATCATAAAACTTACTGTATTGTATTGTCATCAGCTTTTTAATGATCTCTCCCTCTTAAACTGTAACATTCTTTATAATAAAGCAAGCATTTTCTCATTTGCATAGACAATGACTGTCACATACTAGGCATGAAGTAATATGTGATGATCACGGAATAAATTAACAATATGAATGATGAATTAAATAAGTTAATAGAGCTCTGGTTGTTCTTCAGGGCTAAGAAAACCAAAGCCAACCAACCAACCAAACACACAGATCAAGAGTCAGAATCAGGAGTTTAGTTAGCAGGCATATAGTGGGCTGTAAATACACATAAGAATTAGAGCCCAAAACATAAGTGATTCATATAAGGGATGACCTATAGGAACTGAACTTAGAATGAGTCAAAGTTTAGGGGACTGGCATAGGCCAGTGGTTCTCAAAGTGTGGTTCCTAAACTAGCAGCATCAGTGTCACCTGGGAACTTGTTAGAAATGCAAACTTTTGGCTCTAACCCAGACTTGGTGTACTGGAAGCTCTGAGAATGGAGTCCAGAAAGCAGTACTTTAATAAGTCCTCCAGATAGTAGTCTGAGAACCACTGGCATAGGCCAAGATAATAAGATGGGGCACTTGGAGCTTAGCAAGCAGTGTCAAATATCTAAAGGATCAAAACTGCTGGGAAGAAAGGTTGGAGTTAAGAGACACTAGATATAAAAAGTTAAGCTATCAATCCTGATGGAATTGAACAGATATACAGAAATAATTACAGGGGGAAAGAAAGCAAATAAGACTGCAATATTGAGCCAATATTTCCTAAGGTGGTAAGAAGTCTCAATAGGTTAGTGGCAATGGTAGGTATGGATTCTGATATACCCTTGGGGGTGATGAAATAGGAGTAAGAATTCATATTTAATAAGATCGTTCTAGGTGGCTCAGACATGTATTACCCTTTGTTCCTAGGTGAGAGGCATTAGCTTCTTATAATCCTTATCCAAACATCCTGACTTTGAGCACAACTAAAGCATAAGCATGGGTAGGAAGCAGTCGATCTAGTTCATATAGTAGGATACTGGGGGTGGGAACCAGCTTCTTGACTGACATACATCCTTAAGTAGATTAAATATAAATAAGACCAAACAATTTTCAACTCCTTACTCAAATGAAGGTAATGAGAATAGGATGTAGGCAAAATGAAGCACAACACTTGAAAACAAATACTCAGCTTGTTTTCCATCATTCATAGTAATGTAATTAGCATGGACTTTAGCCAAGTCTTTCAACTATATTTCTCATTAACTATGCCCAAGAATTCTTAACAAGAACAACAGTTTCCATGTGGCTGTGTATGTGATGCCAAAGATTCACATAAGAATGAAAACCCAGCAGATGATTTAGAAATTTCCCCAAATCTAAATGTCTGGTGTTGTATAAACAAAGCCACTGATCTATTTTCACTTGTTATGCAGGTGTTCTGATAGCTATGGCCAGTACAATGTTTTTTGTTTTTTTGTTTTTTTACTCCCTCTGGTAACTTGCTATTGCTTTGAGTCTATTGATCAAATGTCTACTGAATCCCACTATATGTTCAGCAATGTTTAACTAAATTAGCAATGAGATACCCAAAGTTTGGCAGTAATACAGGAGAGGAGAGAAACAAATGTTACTTCAGAACCAAGAAAATTCAGAACAAAATACAATCCTATCTTCTATATGTAACTGAACATGAAACTTGATGTTAACAAGTTAAAAATTAGTTAAAAGAGGTTGTGCCTTTAGAGTTCCACTTCTAGTGATAGCACCTCAAACTTCATTCTGATAGGATCTATGTTGTTTAGTGTCTCAGTTTTGTCCAACTCTTTGCAACCCTATGGACTATAGCCAGCCAGACACCACTGTCCGTGGGATGTCCCAGGCAAGATTATTCGGATGGATTGTCATTTCCTTCTCCAGGGAATCTTCCTGACCCAGAGGCTGAATCAGTGTCTACTGCTTGGCAGGCAGATTCTTTACCACTGAGCCACCAGGGAAGCCTGAGAGGAGCTATACAAAGCATTTAAAAAAATCTATTTGAAGACATAAAATGGTTAAAAAACAGTTTAGAATTAAGGGGATACGATAAGGAGGAGAAGGAAACACAGAGATGTGAGACTAGAACTGAGGGGTCAATTTCCCGCTTTGAGAATTTCCCTGTTCTATTCCCAAATAAATAATCAACAGAAGTACATGCATATGACCACCAAAAGACATGTAAAGAATGCTCAGCACAGCATACTCTTATGCTATGGAAATAGCCCAGATACCCGTCAACACTAAAATGGAAAAATAAGTATATTTGTAGAATAGAATACTACTGTTTTAAATGGATGAATTCATAAAAAGACTGTGGAACAAAGGAAGCCAGATGTTTTCAAAGAGTGTCTATAATCTAATATACAAAGCTAAGAACCAGGCAAGATTAATTTATGGTGTTACAAATCAGGAGCAGGGAAGGGGTGATGCTTAGCCATTCAAGCTTGGATCTGATACTCCATTGTTTAAGACTTCAGAGTATATCTTAGAATGGGGGCAATGAGTTTTCCATATGGTTCACAGCAGAAACAAGTTTTTCAGTAGGTTTTTGGAGCCAAATTCTGAGCTAATAATTCCTTACTATTCCTTCCTTTGTCACAGTTCTCTGTACTAAAACTTTCTCAGGGACTTCTAAACAAAGAGCAGTATAATCACCATTAAGGCAGGCTTTAGGCTTACTGGGTTGCCCACTGAAATTTCATCTTAATACTGCTCCATTCCTTAACTTCCAAGAGTCACATAAATTACTGTCAAGAGTTGATATAAGAAGTCTTGTCACTTGATCCAGTGCTATTTTGACTTATATACACTTGGATAACTATGATGCAATTAAAGTTAGCTATTAAAATACAAAGAAATAAACTAAAAATGCGAAGGATGAGGCTACTCAGATTATTCCATTGTGAGTTTATCACTCAGGGTTCAATATATACCAATATAAATTTTGTATCATCTTTATGAATATCATTTAGGACGACAATAATAGGGATGGATCCAAAATTGCATTCTTTCCTCTTAAATAATGAGCTCCCCTCAAAATGCAAATAGTATGGGTGATCCAAAGTCCAAAAGTACTGGCAAACCATTGCTTGAAGACTTTAATATTGGAAAATAAAATAAGCAAAGCTTTTAAAATAATTACATAGCCATCTTATTGTTTGAATTTATATGGCAAAGACAGATCTGATTATATTTGACATCTTATTTCTTTTGTTATCTCCTTCTGTGTTTAGCTGTTATTATCTCTCTTAACTCCCTATTGGGAGAATTATATTTGAGCAATTGCCTCTCCAGCAACATTTATGAAAATGAGTGTAGTACTCTGAAAATGCCTCCCTCCATAGCTCATTAAATGCTCTTTTCTAACTTTTTCACATGGAGTATGGATTATTTAGCTTTCCCATAACTGAGCAGTAGAATTTACCAAACAATGGCAAGCTATTTATATATTTTTCCTTTTTGTTACAAAATGCACACAGGTACATGCCTTTTCACTGATAGTGTTATTAAAGATTCAATACAACTTGTGAATTACAAAGGGCTGGATAATATAGCTAAGTATTAAAACTGATAAAAAGTTTTTAGAAAATCTTTTTCCTACTGTGAATACATTAAAAAAATCTTTAGCTCACCACAAAGAAATGTACAAAGTACCAGAATTGCTATGATCTGAAAAAAAATCAACAAATATGGGCATTTAGTGCATCCTATGTATGTGTGCAATGGATTTGAATATGTTATAGAAGGAAACATATGTTTGTCTCTTGCATAGCTATATCTGCATGGAAGTAAAAAACCCTTTGCTGGTCCAGAACAGCTACTTAAAAACTGACTTTTAGTACAAGGCTCATCATCAACTTTGAAAAGAAAGTGAATCTTGAATTTAAGACTTTAAAACTTTTCAATATTCCTGACATCCTATCTCTAAGTGCTACTGAGGTCAGCTCTATTTTAGATTGTAAAAATCACACAAAACTTTTCTGATATTTTCTTATTTCCTCATAAGATGAGAATTGAAATGGTTCAGTACTCTGCTCCCAAAGACATTGCTGCAATAATTGGAATTCTTCCTATTCCTCTGTCTCTCACCAAGAGGTGCTGGTAAACTCTTTTTATTCCTCCCTTTTTAAATTGACTTTTCTATTGCTAAACAGGGCTTCCTTCATGGCTCAGCAGTAAAAGAATCTGCCTGCAATGCAGGAGACACAGTTAGAGACACAGGTTTGATTCCTGGGTTGGGAAGATCCCCTGGAGGAGGAAATGGAAACCCACTCCAGTGTCCTTGCCTGAAAAATCCCATGGACAGAGGAGCCTGGCGGGCTATAGTCCATGGGGTCGCAAAGAGTCGGACATGACTTAGTGAATAAATACACACACACACACACACACACACACACACACACACCACACTGCTAAATAGCTCTTGAGAAAAGCTGTCTTATCAAGCAGTGGTCTGAGATGTATAGGGTTTTTCTGTGAATGCTCATGATGTTTTAAACTGCTCCCAACCTTCCTTATCTCATTGGTGTTTGTGTTTGTGGTATGTGTGAACACTCAAAGTTTTCCCTCCTGACCCTCATGTACCTATTCTCTCAACTCATAGAGCAGTACGAGTTTAGGAATCCCTCTTAAGCATCAAATTACCCTGGCTTAGTCATTGCTGTTTTACTTTTTGTTCTGGGTGAAAATTCCTATTCTGTTAAGTCCTACCTCAAATAACATTGTGCCTGTGAGCTCTTTCACATTCTCTGTATAGAGGTGGTTACCCTTTCCTTTGTACTTTCCTAACAATTGGTTGATTGCTCATCAATTTTGTCAAGGCCTAGAGCTCCTTGAAGTGGAAATTGCGTCTTAGTTCAATCTGAATCTCTTGGTACAAAACATAATACACAATAGACTCTCAATTAATTCTTTCTGGATAAAGGAGTAAGCTGGGGCTTCCCCGGTGGCTTAGAGGTCAAGATTCCACCTGTAGTTCAGGAGACACAGGACATGTGGGTTTGATCTCTGGGTTGGGAAGATCCCCTGGAGAAGGGCATGACAACCCACTACAGTATTCTGGCTTGGAAAATCCCATGGACAGAGGAGTCCGGTGGGCTACAGTCCATAGAGTTGCAAAGACACGGCTGAAGCGATTAACCCCAGCAAACGAATAAGCCAATTACCTATAAGAACAAGGCAAGCCTATACGAATATCTTTGAGTGTATAATCTTTATAGCAGTGATGTCAAACACATATGCCATTGTCCCTAGTGGCAATGGAGTTATTTCATGGGGTTTACATTGTTGGAAAACTGTTATTTTTGTTTGTTTAGCATGCATTCACATGTCTTCATTTTCCTTTAGGAATTTCTCTCCCTCTTCAGTTTTAGTTCATGAGGTTCATGTACATCTAGGATTCTAGGAGTGGTTTATGAATTATCTGGCCAATTACAACATTACATTCTCCTGTCTATAGAGATTGGCTCGGGAATAGCAGGAGGCCACAGCAAGGCCAGTCAGAGCCAATGATACATTATTCTAGGACATGTGTTGGTGATGTGGAAGCAGAGGATTAATTTACACTGCAGCAGGGACCACCAGGTGAAGATTAAGAATAAAGCCAAGAATGAGTACATCAATAAGGAAAAAAGCCTCGACATAGGGAAAAACAAGTCTGATGATATAATTTGAAATCCTTGGTCTAGCCATGGTTAAAACACATCTATTCGTGGACTTCGGAGAAGGCAATGGCAACCCACTCCAGTACTCTTGCCTGGAAAATCCCATGGACGGAGGGAGCCTGGTAGGCTGCAGTCCATGGGGTTGCTAAGAGTCAGACACAACTGAGCGACTTCACTTTCACTTTTCCTTTCATGCATTGGAGAAGGAAATGGCAACCCACTCCAGTGTTCTTGCCTGGAGAATCCCAGGGACAGGGGAGCCTGGTGGGCTGCCGTCTATGGGGTCGCACAGAGTTGGACATGACTGAAGCTACTTAGCAGCAGCAGTAGCAGCATTCGTGGACTTTTCAGTTATGTAAGCAAAAATCATTGTCTGTTTTGCTTAAGCCAGTCTGAGGTTGGGTTTTCTGCAATTTGCAATTTAAAAAGGCTAACCTTGTTGTTGTTCAGTTGCCCAGTCGTGTCCAACTCTTTGCCACCCCATGGTCTGCAGCACACCAGGCCTTCCTGTCCCTCACCATTTCCTTAAGGTTGCCCAAGTTCATGTCCATTGCATTGGTGATGCCATCCAAGCGTCTCATCCTCTGTCCCCCCTTCTCCTTCTGCCCTCAATGTTTCCTAGCATCAGGGACTTTTCCAATGAATCAGCTGTTCGCATCAGATAACCAAAATACTGGAGCTTCAGCATCAGTCCTTCCAATGTGTATTCAGGGCTGATTTCCCTTAAGATTGACTGGTTTTATTTCCTTGCTGTCCAAGGGATTTTCAGGAGTCTTCTCCAGCATCACAGTTCGAAGGTATCAATTCTGTGGTGTTCTGCCTTCTTTATGATCTAGCTCTCACAACCATATGTTACCACTGGGAAGACCATAGCCTTGTCTATACGGACCCTTGTCGGCAGAGTAATATGTCTGCTTTTCAACACACTGTCTAGGTTTGTCATAACTTTCCTGCCAAGAAACAATCGTCTTCTGATTTCATGTCTGCAGTCACCATCCGCAGTGATTTTAGAGCCCAAGAAGAAGAAATCTGTCACTGGTCTATCTGCCATGAAGCAATGGGGCTGGATGCCATGATCTTGGTTTTTGTTTTTTTTTTTAATATTTAGTTTGAAGCTGCTTTTTCACTCTCTTTCTTAACTCTCATCAAGAAGCTCTTTAGTTCCTTTTTGCTTTCTGTCATTAGAGTGGTATCATCTGCATATCTGAGGTATGGTCAGTCACCCAGAGTCAGACATTCTGGATTGTGACGTCAACTGGGCCTTCCTTAGGGAGCACTGCTGCTAACAAAGCTAAGCGGATGTGATGGAATTCCAGTAGAACTATTCAAAACCCTAAAGGATGATGCCATCAAGGTTTTGCATTCATTATGTCAGCAAATCTGGAAGACCCAACAGTTGGACACAGGACTGGAAAAGGTCCATCCTCATCCCAATTCCCAAGAAGGGTAGTACTAAAGAATGTGCTAACCATCAGACCGTTGCACTCATCTCCCATGCTAGTAAGGTCATGCTTAAAATCTTGCAAGCTAGGCTTCAGCATTATGTGAACCAAGAACTTCCAGATGTCCAAGCTGGGTTTAGAAAAGGAAGAACCAGATATTAAACTGTAACATTTGCTGGAACATAGAGAAAGCAGGGAATTTCACAGAAACATCTACCTCTGTTTCATTGACCATGCTAAAGTCTTTGACTTGTGGACCATAACAAACTGTGGAAAGCTCTTAAAGAGATGGTAATACCAGACCATCTGACCTGTCTGCTGAGAAACCTGCATGTGTATCAAGAAGCAGTTAGAACCCTGTATGGAACAACTGATTAAGATTAAAGATTGACAAAAGAGTATAACAGGACTGTCTGCTGTCACTCTGTTTGTTTAACCTATACACTGAGCACATCACAAGAAATGCCAGGCTGGATGAGTTACAAACTGGAATCAAGATAGGTGGGAGAAACATCAACAACTTCAGATACGTGGATGAAACCACTCTAATGGCAGAAAAAGGCTAATACAGCCTAATAATCCAAATCTGCACTAAGCCTTAAAAAGCAGAGGCATTACTTTGCCAACAAAGGTCCATCTAGTCAAGGCTATGGTTTTTCCAGTGGTCATGTATGGATGTGAGAGTTGGACTATAAAGAAAGCTGAGTGCCGAAGAATCGATGCTTTTGAACTGTGGTGTTGGAGAAGACTCTTGAGAGTCCCTTGGACTGCAAGGAGATCCAACCAGTCCATCCTAAATATTCTGGAATATTCATTGGAAGGACTGATGTTGAAGCTGAAACTCCAATACTTTGGCCATCTCATGTGAAGAGTTGACTCATTGGAAAAGACCCTTATGTTGGGAAGGATTGGGGGTAGGAGGAGAAGGGGACAACAGAGGATGAGATGGCTGGATGGCATCACCGACTTGATGGACATGAGTCTGGGTAAACTCCGGGAGTTGGTGATGGAGAGGGAAGCCTGGCATGCTGCGATTCATGGGGTCGCAAAGAGTCGGACATGACTGAGCTACTGAACTGAACTGACCTCAGATCAGAGTGAAAATGGGAACACTTTTCACAGAGCAGGTATTTGACATATAGTTTTTCATTTATTGACACTTACATAAAAGTGTTTAACAATCCTAATTTTGAAGAAATCTGATTTTATATTTCTTGCACACGAGTTATTTTGTTTATCCAACCTCACTTCCATAATCTTGATTGTAAATTAATTCTTTCATTGTATCTTTCCTGAATCACAGCATCAATTTTCATTAGACACCTTAGATGTCTTCTCTCAAAAATGACATTTTTAAAACTCAAAAAGCCAGTTGGCTGCATCCCCATGATCCAGAGTTTCATGCTGCATATCTAGGAGCACATTGTTTTTAATCAACTTAGTGATATCAGGGTAGCTTTTTTTCTTTCCAGATATTGTATCTGCCAGTTTTCAATTTTTGAGATCTAATGTCTTTATCCCATCAGTTCTTTTTTATGATATATAAATACTCAGGGCCTTTTCTTTGCCATTCAACGTATGCACTTTCACATTTGGCTGAGGAGTAAATCCTGGTCCTGAATATCATTTACATCAGACCAGAACCTACAAGAATAAACAGAGGGTAAGTGCACAGTCTCAAAGACACTCTCTCATCTTCCTTCCTGTCAATGTCTGCAGTCCTCTGACTGAACGCTAACATTTGCAGACAGCTAACTTGACCTCAGTGTGATACAGATTTGTATTCAGTGATGGCATCTGGGTAAACCTTTTTTCTTCCAATTCAGTTATGTTGATTCTTCTTCTCCAGCCAGAATTGATTTTGATGTCCTCAGTGAGATTATTTGGTAAATGTTTATTTCTCCTTTTTAAGGTTTTAAAAAGTGAATAAATACCTTTTGTTCATGATTAGAAAGGTATAATTCATATTACTTTACCTATCTCTTTTTAAGGATTTCACTTTTAATATTTATCACTTACATTAGGGAATTCATTTGTATTCACATTAGAAGGAAGAACTCATCTATTTAAAAACAACAGTTCAGTGAATTTTGAGAGACGTATACTCCTGTGAAATCACTGTCTCAGTCAAGATACAAAATATTTCTGTCACCCCAACAGAATCCCTCACTCCCTTTGCAGTTCATTCCTCTCTCAACTCAGCCCTAGGTAACCACTGATCTGCTTTTTGACACTGGAGATTAGTTTGCATTTTCTAAAATCGTATATAAATGAAATCTTATGGTAGGTACTCTTTAATGTGTGCCTTCTTTTACATGGCATCAGTTGAATGTAGACAGAGAATGCAGACCATATTTGAATCCATAACTGGGATAATTCTGATCAATTAGGAGTGAAGAATAACTAAGAGGTGAAAGGATAATTTAGGTATTTGTGTTAAAAAAACAAGGGAAACAAATCTTAATATGTAGTAGGTGACATACTATATTTGTACTGTTGAAATTACAAAGAATATTTTGAAAAGGAACATAAATCCTTACCAGAAAACAACTTCTGGGTCAGTTAAAAATTAAAACTTTTCCATTAAGGCATCCAATAATCACTGTATTTAAGAAGTTTAACATCAACTTAAAAAATTGTGAAATGGTTAATTTAGACATAAAAATATAACAAGTTCAGGAAATGTCACCACTGGTTTTTCAGGTTCACATGCATCTGATTTTAGTTTCCACATACACTCTTTTCAGAGGATATTTAAATAATTTGACTGTGACAAGCCACACTGTTTTGAGACCTCACTGAAAGTCAAATGAAAACATTAATCAAATGCAAAAATATTCCAGTCAGGCATAGAAGTGCTTCAGGTTAGAAAATAAAAAAATAAATAAAATGTTGCCTATGAGAAGAAAAATCAATCAATTTAGAAAAAGGAGGTATTGGTTCAAATCAACATGGTCAGTAGTGACTAGAAATCACTAGAACTTCAGGGGATGGTATTTTTCTTAAGAATCATCAGACAGTCTTCAGTTCTTTGTTTGGCTAACTTTTCACCTGTGTAAATTAGAAAATCAGAGCAGTCAAACAGCTGATTACATTTTCTTTTCCTACTGTCTTCACTGTTTTTTTGGACAAGCTTTAGTGACTAGCATGTGAATAATTATCTACGGCACAAAACAGCTAGGTAAGTGACCTGTGGGATAGCAGTCTTAATTGAGCACAGGAATGACTTTCATATTATTAAATGCTACTGAATTGTTCAATATTAACTAAAAACTACCCTCTCATCTCTGCTATGAATTCTATAAACTACACCTCCCTTGGTAAGGCAATCTTTCAAACACTGCTTTGCTGTTCAGTCAGGGCTGCTCCTGGTTTGAGGGACTATATGACTATATATCTCTATGTATTAGACTATATGAGTATATACTATGGGGAATAACCTGAGTCTGTCACTTACTAACTATATCACCTTCATAATTCGCTTACTCTCTTTAAGCATTTCTGTAATGTATTTTTTAAAAAGCTATCATACAGAATTATGAGTATTTAATAAGCTAATATCTAGAAACACTGAGCTCAGTGCCTGACACAAAGAAACATTAATGTATAATATTCTCATATACCTTTAAATGTTATTTATTCATTCATGCAATTGATAAATGTGATTTGAATTTTTATTAGGACCCAGTCACTGTGCTAGGATGGTAAAGAATCCACCTGCAATGTGGGAGACCTGGGTTCGATCCCTGGGTTGGGTAGATGCCATGGAGGAGGGCATGGCACTCTAGTATTCTTGCCTGAAGAATCCCCTTGGACAGAGAAGCCTCGCGGGCTACAGTCCATAGGGTAGCAAAGAGTTGGACATGACTGAGTGACTAAGCACAGCACGGCACTGTGGAAGCATTTGGGAATAAAATGGTATAAAATCCACAGCCCCTGTCCTGAGTGTGTAGCAGGAAAGGTACTGAAATACATGAGAAATTTTAAGAGTGCTACCCTGAGATAAGTAGGATGTGCTGGGGGAACACCTAGGAGTGCTTTCTGGAAGAAGGAGCAGGAATTAGACAGGAGAAAGGTGTTATTGAAGGAAGTGAGAGAAGGGGCACTAGAAGAAAGGAAGGAGGTTTGGGCAGAGGTGAGTATTTTCATCAGAACAAATAGCATGTGTTAACTCCTATATTAAGTCCTATATTTAAGAGCATATAGATGCAATTCAACAGCCAAAGCCAAAAAAAGAGAAAACCCCAAACAAAAAAACAACAAAAAACCCCAAAACAAAATAAAATAATAAAAATAAATCCCCCAACTTTTGTTTTCTCTCTGCTACTTACAATTCGGGGGAAGAAGCTTAGTAAAAAGGAACTCTTTAGCCTCATATTTAGGAAGCAAAAAAAAAAAATTTTTTTTGTCAAACCCAGTAGAGGTTAATAAAAGTTCAATGCTAAAATGTCTGCCCTAAAGGCCAACCATATCTCAATAGAAGGAAACTCAGAATATCTTTCTCATTCTCTGTATGAAATGGGAAAAAAGAAATTAAAGAAAGAGAAAGAATTAGAGGAAGGCTGTAATCAATTCTTTCCTTTACAAATCCCAGCAATTCAGGAGGCCTGCCAGCGGCTAAATCTTTCTGGGACCACAGACAGGAAAAAGCCTATTAAAATGTGCTCCGTTCCCAAAGAAAGGGGTCACTCAAGATCCTCAGACCCTTAACTCTGAATAGATTTAATGAAAACCAACTGCTATTTTAAGAATTTAGAAGGGGATTTCCCTCCCCAAAGAAAAGAAGCCAGACATCATCAATGCTCTAACACTGTTTCATCTATGGCACCAGGCATGCTTTTCACTTACTTTCTGTAGATTGTTAAAGCCGTTAAAAGAGGGTTTAGTGACTGAGAATACAGTTCTTCGCATACAAGGCTTAAAATGTAATTGATACAAAGACCATCCCTCCAGGATTAAAGAGTTCTAATCATTCTGTGAGGCGCATGTGCTCTTTTCTCCATGCTGGTCAAGGTAATAGTAAGCCTTTCAGAAAAGGAGTATGTTGTCTCCCATACCATTTATTAACCACAACAGCTTTCACCTTCGGTGGGAGGAAGATAATTCAGACTACTCTACAAATAGTAGAGATCCAGCAGTTGGATGCAAAATGAGTCTTCCTCTGAGATTTTTTTTTGGCAACCCAGTACCATATGATTAATAAAAATGTTAGACTGATTTTTCTTGTAGAGTATTTCTCTCAAGTGCTCCGTGTACCTTTGTCCTGACACCCCTGTTAACTGCAAAGATATCTCTGTGAACAGGTAGACGCAGACATCATTATCTTCATTTGCAAATGAGGAACCTGAGGCAGAAAGAAGTCAAATGACATAACAAGGGTGACACGATGAGAACAGAAATAGAAATGAGAAAAATGATGGTCTTCTGGGAATCAAGAGGGTGTGATAGGATGAATTTTTTCCTTTTCTTTTACTACTGCAGGAAGAGCAGAGGCAACCTTCTCAATGTTAACTTTGAAAACATTCTCCCCTTCTCCTTAGAGTGAGAAGGACAGTGTCTTAGCTGGGCAGCTGGGTGAGCTAACCGGGTGCACAGAAGGAAAGATGCCTATCTACCTAGATGCCCTACCCCATACATCCTCTGCAAAATCAGGGTTTTTCCTACTTGATCTTTTACCTGCATGAACTCTGGGATGTGCCTTCCCCGTCTCTGACACTGTGCTCCTAAGCAATGATTGTTGAATGACTGAATGGCAGGTGTTTAAACTGTATGTTTAAGTTGTGTGAATGACCCCTAGGAAGAATAATCACTGAGAAGGGTGTTGGCTAATCAAATAACTCTGTCAACCCTTAGCTATGTTTTTATCCAAATTTTGTTCTACATCTGCATCAACCCAATGTGACAGACTGAATCCCTGCTGCAAGTGTGAACCATGAAGGGATAGAGAGGTCTCAATGAAGGAAGTAATATGGGATGAGAATTCCCTGGCCCCATTTATATATATAAACAGTTGTTATTTAGTAGCTAAGTCATGTCTGACTCTTTTGTAACTCCATGGACTGTAGCCTGCTAGGCTCCTCTGTCCATGGATTTCCCAGGCAAGATTACTGGATTGGGTTTCCATTTTCTTCTCCATACATAAAGAGATCTACAGTCAAACAATCCAGTTAGCTCTTACATCTTTATGACAAGAAGAAACAAGGCATCTGAGATATCATAAACAAAATTTGTGGCACAATAATAAAAAAGGGAGCCAGCTCTTCAGAAACATTTAATTCAGAAAAGAAATTTGGGCACTCAACAATATTAAGTAGTGAAAATATTCCTCCAGAAAAAATGAATAAGAAAAATAATGACAATAATATCTAATGTGTTTTCTCATTAAAACCCAGTAAGATAGGTATTATTATTGCCATCCTGCAAACTGGAAAAGTGTTATTTAAACAAATAGCAGGACACAGGTAAGATGTAACAGAGTTGGTACTTGAACCTGCACAATCTGGTTTTGTGGCCTGCAATCTCAATTACTTCATCCTGTAGCCTTCTAATAGGGTGGTAACTCACAGCAATGCAGATTCCCAGAACTGTCCATGCTGCAAGCTCAAAAGAAGACTAATATTACTGGAAAAGCTGCTTTTTCACAAGGCTGACAAGGAGGATTTTGAGATAGAAAATATTAAATAAGGCAATAACATTTATGATTTTCTGCATCTCTTTTTCTAGATCAAATTCAAGGTAGAGCTATTGGAAATTCAATCAATGGAAAAATAAATATCCACCTATTAAGATTGTTCCTCATTTATTAGCTAGAAATTCTGGTTGTGGGCCCTGAATCAGGTTGGTCTCTATTAAACTCCAGGATCTTAAGAACACAAGTACATAAATGAATCTCAGCAAACAAAGGTTGAAAATGATGAACTGAGAAATGGATAACCACAAGGTGACATTAATATTATTGAAAGGTCAGCTGCTTAGGAAATTGACAAGGTGCCAAGAGGGGCACTCACAGTGCCTCCCAAGAAATGAGAGCGGAGAAGAAAGGGGGCTGACCAGAGAAAGCCTTTGTTGACATTTTCAAAAGCTAGCTTTTTACAGGCTGTATCCCCAAAGGATGGAAAATGGCAATGTGAGCAACCAGCAACACTAGAAAATTGCAGGCCAGTAAGTTCACTGCCTGGAAAAGGGAAGCACGGCAAAGGTTTTGTCAGGTCAAGAGGGGTACTGCTTTTCCTCCAAGCTCCAACCTAGCTGAGAGAAGGTAACCCTGCCCCAGGCTCTCCTACTTTGGGAATTCCCAAGGTATGGCTGTGTATTGAGCAAAGAGGCAGTGGACTGAACCAGTTCACCACAAAAAGCTCTGATGTAAGAAAGCCTGAGGCCAGGTTTCATTGTGGGGCTGTAGTATTTTTATGTCAAACCAAAAGTGAATTTTGGTATCACAGAATTTCTGTTTTTGGCCAAACCCTCACCTTTACACACACATGATTTTGGGTGCACACATAATCTTGTGTATTGTGTCACATGGTGTAGGGTGGCTTAGATTCTACCTCTATGATGTGAGATTCAGGGTTGTGTCTAACTGGGAGGACCCAGGCAAAGATTCTGATGGAAGTTACAGCGAAAGATGGCAGGTTCCACCAGGTTTGTGTTAACAATATGATAGTGTGGGCAGAAAGAACAGAGCTTTCCTCAGATTTAAATATACCTGCTTTAATTTAAAGGAAGTATGTGTCTAAGGGAATTTACTTAATGGGGTGTTAAGTACGAACACTATTCTTAGAATTAGTAGATTCAGCCAAAATTAAATGAGAGGTTCTAATGGAGGCAGCTGAGAGAGGAAGAACATTTTAACTGGGCCTCTGAGGAAACTTTCTATTTCCACTGGAGTACAAAGACAGGACAACTCAGGACTAAGGGATATTTTAGGACAGAGTAGGGGAGGGGGGACTGGTAATTTGGTTCAGGATGAGGAAGCAAAATGAAATGTGCTGAGAATGTTTGGGACACAGCTGACCCTCTGGGAACTGTGAGAATCAGGTAAGAGGGCAGGGCTAGATCTACTATCAGAGAAGAGGATGAACTGGGTGATGAATTCTATTTAAATAACAGGTAGGAACTTGAGAGTCAGAGGGAACTGTCTGCTTCTTCTGGAGGTTCATGGAGCTGAGGACAGACAGACTGACTTTAAGCATGTCAGAAACAGGAATGGAAAATGTGACCGAGTATCGATCCCTGAGTGAAGCTCGGACATAGGGTTAATTTGTAGAATTAAATGTTTGAGGAACCCTTTCATATGGATAGAGTATAATAAGGTTCTCTGAATACCGTGATCAGAGCCTGTGTTTTAGTTTTCACTTTTAAAGAAAAATATGTGTGTATTTTCATTGACACAGAGGGAATGGAATCATGAGATGTTTTTGAATTTATATAGCCTATTTCATACAATTATATCTTACTACAGTACATGTTTTTACTCTTGAGCCATGTTTTGGTTCAGGGACAAGTCCCACCATTTCCAAAGCTATTCTCATATTTTCAGTGCAACAAAGTGAATGAAAATTATTTTAAAATTAATTTATATATAATATGCTTTACTGAGTAGCTTTCACTACATTTCCCAGTTAGTGGTATTAGTTTATACATTGTGAAAATATGTTTATAGACTAAAAATATTTAGTATGCAGTTAACATTATGGTTGTGCAACTAGTTGATGCCAATCTAGACCACCTTTCTACCCAAACCCTAGTACCTGTTATCACTAGTGCAAAGAAGGTGAATGTAACCCAGAGTGCTGGCTGTCTACCAAAACTCATTTCCTCTTCTGGGAAGACAGCTAGACTACATTTCTAAGAACTCCTGGCAGTCAAGCATGGCTATTTGATTGAGCTGTGGCCAATAAGATGTGACTGAAAGTGATATATGCCACTCTAATGCTTGGTCTGTAAACCATTTCATGCACATCTCACATATTCTTGTTCCATTGATGCTCACTTGAATGGAGCTGAAAACCAAGGAGACTCCGGATGCCACATGTTGAAAATGGGTCCTGAACAACCATATGGATAAAGGACAACCCCAATAACCTATTCATTCACACAATGAAGATACAAACTTCTATTGTTTTTGAAGCATTATGCATTTTGAGGTCTATTATTGCAGTAGATAACCTACCCAATGTAGATAACCTACTCAAACAAATCCAAAGTTCATCTCAGAAAGCTGTATAGTTTAGAATTTTTCTTCATTACTCAGAGTAGCAATGAAATTGAAACAGGTTGTATTTGACTACTTAACTGATAGATGAATGGATAAAGAAGTTGTGGTACATATATGCAATGGAATACTATCAGCGATAAAAAGAAACAAATTTGCATCAGTTATAGTGAGGTGGATGAACCTAGAGCCTATTGAACAGAGTAAAGTCAGAAAGAGAAAAACAAATATTGTATATTAACACATATATATGGAATCTATAAGAATGGCACTGATGAACCTATTTGCAGGGCAGGAATAGAGATGCAGATGTAGAAACGGACTTGAGAACACAATGGGGGAAGGGGTGAGAGAGTAGCACTCATATATGCACACTATCATGTGTAACATAAATATCTAATGGGAAGCAGCTGTAGAGCATACGGAGCTCTGCTTGGTGCTCTGTGATGGCCTAGAGGGCTGGGCTGTGGTAGAGGTGAGAGGAAGGCTCAAAGGGGAGAGGATATATTTATACTTCTGGCTGATTCACATTGTTGTATAGGAGAAACCAGCACAACATTGTAAAGCACTTATCCTCTAATTAAAAATAAAAAAAAACCTTTCAAAAATCTTATGTCACCTTACAAATTTGGATATGGACATTTCACAACTATAGGCAACCCTTAAGCCCTTAGGCCCTAAGCCCTAAGCTTCAAGGCACCCCTTGCATGTAATGAATTAATTTTCCCTCTATAAATCCCAATTGGTGACAGCTATGTCTCAATTTATTTTCCTCAGGGCTTAATTTCCTCAAAACTGCAGATGATAAAGAACGGAAGCATCACAAAAACATAAAAATGTGCATGCTTGTTTGTGCACTGATATATAATATTAACATACACATTTATGCAAATCTTTATATATGTGTAGATTAATTTATTATATGTAGGTCTGTATTCTTCCAGGGTTTTATAGCCTTGAATACCTATATGAACTATGTACATTGCAATTGTCCAAAATTGAAACTCTTACTTCTTTTTGACTACTGGTGAAGATTCTACACTCCTGGGAACTTTCTAGTATTAACTACGAATTAGAAATTGGATGCTCTAGAATGCATTAGTATACACAGCACAATTCCCATGATTAACTGCTGGATCTTGGAACTTACTCTGTAGCAAAGGCATCATAAGCATGTGGATCTGTTTTTTGCATTAGTTGTTGAATGAGTGAATGAATGAATGAATGAATGAATGAATGATTATACTGTATTTGGGGCAATGATTCACAAACTATTTAGAATTACATTGTGACTTGATTCTCCAATATTCCTACTCCACCCTGGCAGTGGAGAAGGATGAAACTGTAGAGCAAATGGTTAAGAGGAGTAACTGGTATTAGACTAGAAGGCAGTTCTCATTGCTGCCTGAATGTTTGAATGGCTTGTAGTGTTCTCTGAAAATATGACACTAGGGCATAGACCCTGAGATTCTGATTGAAGCAACATCAGAGTTTTCTTGAACTTTTCTCAGAGTTTTCTTGAACTTTTCCTACAAATTCTAGTGTTAGTCACTCAGTCATATCCAACTCTTTGCAACCCATAGACTGTAGCCCATCCAGCTCCTTTGTCCATGAAATTCTCCAGGCAAGAATACTGGAGTGGGTTGCCATTCCCTTCTCCAGGGGATCTTTCCTACCCAGGGATCGAACCCAGGTCTTCTGCACTGCAGGAAGATCCTTTACTGTCTGAGCCACCAGGGAATGTGCAGCCAAATTTTAGAACCACTCCAACTAGAACAACATTTTCTCTCTTTGCTTGATTATAAGAATTATCTGGTAATCTTTTTTAAAGTATCGGTTCTCAGACCAATTTAGGATATTCTCAATCTGTGCCTTCAGAAGTGGGTTTCTGAATTTGTTTTTTAAATGAGGGCCTGTAGATAATACTTACGACAGGGAAATGCTGGGAAATAATACTTAGGCTCTAAGCTCTCCTGGAAAAGGGCTGTTGGTCCTTCATTCTCAGCCATTCTTCCAGGCATTGCATAGACTCTGGCTCATATCAATCATTCAAATACTGGATACTAATTAATTAATTAATTACCTTAATTTTTAAATCCAAGTAAATGAAAAACTTTTTGACAAAATTAAAAATGCCACTTGTGATTAGTTTTATACTAGAGATTTACACAAGTAGAATTGTGAAAATTTTTATGAGTTTCAAGGGTTCTCTTTTAAGACTTACTATAAATATTGAAGTGTAATCAACTAATTGGCCTACATTCAAGTATTAAGAATTCTCTGCAAGATGGTACCTGCAGTGAATGGTAAATTCTATTCATATAGCCACTTATTAGAAAAGTCACAAGTGAAAGGACTAGCTAAGAGTGAACTCTATAATTAAGGTTAATCAAGGAATACAATTGTACCTAATAGTTAGGTAATTAGAAAAACAATAATTCGTTAATGTGTACTTAATTACTGTTTTTTTAAATGCATGGTTTTTATATTTTGTATTCAACTGAAAGGCAAATGCATACATCAACTTAAAATAATTATTAAAAATTATAGTCAATATTTTCTTAATACTTTCTGAAATTTTCACTAATTTAGTTAAATCCATTTTCAAAATTAAAATTCTTTTACTAGTGCTGTCATTTTAAATTATCTGTCATTTGCCATCAGCAAGTTGGCTGTTTTTAAATCATCTCTAATTATTTTTCTTTGTAGTCACTCAAATAATCTGACACCCAAAAATGTCCTCACATCTAGACCTAAAGTCCAAATAATTAGTTGTGTTATATAAGAATACATATCCATATAAATGAGAATATTGAGGAGTGCCTTTCCATCCTCATAAAGGAACATGTAGGGAATGAATTTCAATAACAACTGACGTCTGTATAGTGCTTCACAGTTTACAGGGCTTCCCAGCTGGTGCTAGTGGTAATACAAGAGGCTTTCATTTATATCACTCTTGGGAATGTCATGGCCACTCTGTTGGAAATGTCACTATTTTGTTGGTTACAGTGTTGTTATTGTATATACAAGCTCTGGGAATTGGTGATGGACAGAGAAGCCTGAGGTGCTGCAGTCCACGGGGTTGCAAAGAGTCAGACACGACTGAGTGACTAAATTGAACTGATACTATATAATTATACAGGGGAAAGACCATTTATTTGATGTTTGCAGTGATTTTTGGTTTCAACATCAAGAAATTTGGAAAATGTATTTTTCCAAGAAAACATAGCTGCTTGTATAAAGTAAAAACATTAAAATGTGTAGCTGTAAACCATATTTTTCAAGCTCCAGTCCCACAAAGTGAATATATAAATTGGACCAGATATAAAATGGTAAGTTGGTAGGTGGTGGGGTCCATGATAAATTGAAAAGTACATTCTTGCCTAAAGCTACACATTTAAAAATATTTAAACACTGCAGATGGTGACTGCAGCCATGAAATCAGAAGATGATTGCTTCTTAGCAGGAAATCTATGGCAAACCCAGACAGTGTGTTGAATAGTAGAAACATCACTCTTCCAACAAAGGTCTGTATAGTCAGGGCTACGGTCTTCCCAGTGGTCATGTACAGTTGTGAGAGCTGGACCATAAAGAAGGCAGAGCGCCAAAGAATTGATGCCTTTGAACTGTGGTGCTGGAGAAGACTTCTGAGAGTCCCTTGGACTGCAAGGAGATCCAACCAGTTAATCTTAAGGGAAATCAGGCCTGAATGCTCATTGGAAGGACTGATGCTGAAGCTGAAGCTCCAGTATTTTGGCCACCTGATGGGAAGAGCTGACTCACTGGAAAAGTCCCTGATGCTTGGAAAGATTGAGGGCAGAAGGAGAAGAGGGTGTCAGAGGGTGAGGTGGCTGGATGGCATCACCAATGCAATGGACATGAACTTGGGCAAAGTCTGGGAGATGGTGAGGGACAGGGAGACTCTGGTGTGCTGCAGTCCATGGGGTCACAAAGAGTCAGACATGACTGAGCGACCGAACAACAGCAGTGAACACTATGGGACAAAGAAAACATATCTGTGTGCCTCATATGCAACCTCTGCTCCACACTTGCAGAATATGGGGTGTAGAAGAAGAAATAAAGCAGAAATAAAGAAGCACTAGGGGATGATATGAGAAGTGATTTGGGTCACAGGAATTTAGCCAACAGGACTGAGGTACAAAGAGCAAGGTTGATAAATATGGCTGATGCTTAGCCAATGTCACCAACTTCTTTCTATGTCTCTGTACTGACTTGGTTTTGTTGTTGTTGTTGGGACAGCACAACATGTCTATAAGGATGTGGCTCTGGGCATAATACCTTTAGTCAATTTCCTTATAGTAAAATGACATAATAATAATTATATTATAGAATTGCTAAGAAATTAAATGGAAGTATACATGACAAAGGCTTAGCAGAGCTTTTTCACATTGTAAATACTAAATGAATTATTATAATCACTGGAAAGAACTACTTCCTTAAGCACTCCTTGAATTTCTAATATATACTGAAGATCGAAAATAATATTCAGATTTATATGGTAAGAAACTTACAAGGGAAAAGGCAAAGTTTTTTCTTTCACTCAAATAAATCAATAACCATGAAACCAAAGATACAAGTGTCCCCTCTGTGTGGGTTGATCTGTAATCTCAAACATCTTCCTTCCTTTAGAACTATAAAAGGTACTGGGCAAGTTATTCGGACTCTATCTACAAGTAGTCATACTTGTACCAACTGGATCACTGCTTTCTGAAATGATGTTCATATAAATGCCTCAGGAATTTGGTTCAGTTGAAAATGCATTGACTGAACAGTACTGTGTGAGACGCTATGCTCAGTTTTGTAAATCTGAGATGAAGAGAGCAGGATTGCTGCTCCTGAAGCCCTGACCTGCCCAGAATAGAGAAGAGAAACATGGAAGAAGGTTATTTCAATACAAATGCAACGCCTGAGTTCTTCAATCTGTTTTATATATCTTTTCTTCCACTTATTTCAGTGCAAGGGGATTTGTAAGCATTGTGCAAATGCAAGGATCAGTATGCTATGAAAAGATTGAGGGAAGATACATGCCTAGCCTTCAAAGTCTAGTTTTAGCTCTATATCCTCCAGGAAGTTTTCCATTCTACTGTGATTTTTAATTTACTAAAAATTCTTTGAAAATGGCTGATTAATCATTCCCCATTAAATGGCAATTAATTTGTTTCCTGAGCATATGTTTTATGTACCTAACCAGACTGTAGTAAGCCCTCTGAGGAGAGGACTCTTTTGGGCAGTATGCATGCTACATAAACCTGAAAAGCTGAATGTTTTATTGTCACTAGACTAAGAGCTAGACTAGACAGACAGACCTTTGTGGGCAAAGCAGAGACATTACTTTGCTGACAAAGGTCCGTCTAGTCAAAGCTATGGTTTTTCCAATAGTCATGTATGAATGTGACAGTTGGACTATAAAGAAAGCTGAGCACTGAAGAATTGATGCTTTTGAACTGTGGTGTTGGAGAAGACTCCTGAGAGTCCCTTGGACTGCAAGGAGATCAAACGAGTTAATCCTAAAGGAAATTATTCCTGAATATTCATTGAAAGACTGATGCTGAAGTTGAAACTCCAATATTTTGACCACCTGATGCGAAGAACTGACTCAATGGAAAAGACTCTGATGCTGGGAAAGACTGAATGCAGGAGGAGAAGGGGACAAAAGAGGATGAGATGGTTGGATGGTATCACTGACTCGCTGGACATGAGTTTGAGCAAGTTCTGCAAGTTGGTGATGGACAGGGAAGCCTGATGTGCTGCGGTCCATGGGGTCGCAAAGAGTCGGACACGAGTGAGCAACTGAACTGAACTAAACTGAGACTAAAGAGCAGTAGAAAAGAATGTCCACAAATAATAAATATAACAATTTGGTACTCTATTATATCCTATGAAACAGTGTTTCATATGACTTTTAGGTACAATTTAAGTATTTAGGTTAGAGACAGAAGAAATTGTAAATATAAACTTCTGTTATATAATAAATGTTCTATTGAAACTTTTAACCAACAACATTTATATTTTTGGTCCTTCTTTACTACCCGGTGGTAACAATTTACACTTACTCTCAGGGCAACAGAACGCACATTCAACTGCCCCATAAACGAAGAGTTGCAGCCAGAGAAAACTCAGTGATCTCTCATTTGTTTTAATGACACCTGGCAAAGGTGGTTGGGATGAAAAGTAATACGCCTAAAACTCACAAATCACCAGTTTGAACTTGATAATTTATCACCTAAATCTAAGTTTCCTAACTATTGCTACTGAAGCCCATACAAAAAATATGCTTATTAACATAAATATTTTTAAAAGAGAGGTAAAGGAAATAATGGGCTTCCTTGGGGCTTCAGATGGTAAAGATTCTGTCTGCATGTGGGAGACTCAGGTTTGATCCTTGAGTTGGGGAGATCCCCTGGAGAAGAAAATGGCAACCCACTTCAGTATTCTTGCCTGGATAATTCTATGGACAAAGGAACCTTGCAGACTACAGTCCATAGGGTCACAAAGAGCTGGACACGACTGAGCTACAAACACACAAAGAAAATGATAACAGGAAAGAAATTAATTTTATTTGAAAAAGAGTAAATAATTATAAATAGATTGAGTCCTATATATGTTTACTTCCAATATCTAAAATTCAGCCACTGCTCATATCTAATTTTATCGCTCCTATATTTCATATGTCTCTTCCTTTCATCTCCTCTGCCATTAGTGAAATTCTGCTTTTCATTGCTTATCTAGATCACTGACTGCAACAACTGCTTCACCAGTTTCTTGACTTTCTGCTCAAGCTGATCTTTTACAAAGACGCTGAATTAATCTTTCCATAATACAGTCCCAAATTTCTGACTCCTTGCTCAAATATTTTCAGTGCCTTCTTCTTGCTTTTAGAGCAAAGTCTAAACTGCTTTACTCTAGCATTGAATAATTTCTGTGCTCTTGTTTCAATTTATTTTTCTCTCCCAACAGTCCTCTTCATACATTACATACACTAAATACATTTATACATTTCATCCACTGAAGTGAAACTATTCAGTACTCCTATGCATACCTTTAACTTTCTAACATCTATTTTTTTCACATCTTCCCTAAGCCTAGGATGCTCTTCCAAACTCTATCCGTCCTTTAGGGTCAAGCTCGAATGTCACCTCTTCCATAAATTTGTTTCTAAATTCTTCAGAAGTAAGTTTTATTCTTCTTTCTGAAATTTTACAGAAAATATTTCACTATCTCCTTAAAATAACTTATTGGTTTATATCTAAAGTATATTGAGTACTGGAGTCTATGGCAGTTTTACCTGGGTCTGCTGTGTCAAGTATAAAGGCTTTGAACATAGTAGATACCCAAGTAGTTGTTGAACAAACGCCTGGCATAATTAATGAATATTTAGTAGTTTCAGAACCATGGACTTTGTATAAAGGGTCATATATGGGATCTATTTGAACTTTATTGACAACCATAAAATAAACATATTGATTTTGAATAATCTGATTTGTTTCATAAACTAGTGATTTATCAGATTTTTCCACCTTTTTTCCTTAGCATCTCTGGGATTACAGAGAGATGGCCCAAGGAGCTCCCTCTTTGGCAGTGAGAAATGAACAGTAGAGAAATGAATTCTCTACTGTACACTCGGCCTCCGACTAAAGCTGTTCCATTTTGTGTATTGGCCTCCCTGTAAGACTTTGTTTAGAGAAAGCATTCACTACTAAAACAAACAAACAAGCAAACAAAAAACCTTGGGATTCCACCACTGAGACACAATAATTCTCTATTTGTTTCAAGTCTCCATTCCACATGAAAACATCTTCACGTGATAGGTAGGTAAATGAGCTGCTGTGTTTTGGCTGAGTTTGTTCTTATAAGAAAAATACCAAAATGTTAGCACAAAAGTAGTATTTCAGACAATTTTATATCAGGTCCTCCTACAATACCTAACTTTTCATGAGACATGACATTCTATAATGGTCATTGATCTCAACCCTTGATCTGACTCTAGTGGCCTGAGAACTAGCCAGCTGTTGAATTTTACAGATGTTATAATCTTTCTGGATATTTTTCATAGATTTGAAAGACCCCTGAGAAGCAGTTATACAGCTTTATATTTCTGTAAAACACAATGGCGAAACATTCTATTGCCTAGGTTAATGGTAGCCCATCCCCTCACCCACAGAGTAGAAAACTATATTCTACAATAAATATAAAATGTATCTTCACCGAAATCTATCTTAGACTCTTGGTCAGTTACACAATTTCAGGTTCATTATTTAGGGGGGGAAATACCTGTTTAAGTCACGGTGAATAATTGGCTGTGTCAAGTTGTGAAGGTACTCCATACCTTTGGCAACATCTACTGCAATGATTAATTTTGACTGCAAATCAAGTATCCTAGAATTTAAAAATAGATTTAATGAGGATGAAATGGTCAAATCCAATACTACATCTTTTAAAAGAAATCAATAGTGTGTGTGATTTGTTATTCTGTATAATTTCAGCCTTTTTTGCTTGATTGAAGGTTAGGCTAAAAACTCAACAAATGTGGAAAAATAGCTTGTCTACACCTGATAATGCTTAACTATAGATCAATTCAGATACCAACCTCTCTTATTTACACATTCAACTTAATTTTATAACATTTGTAATATTACACTTAATTTCTTTATAATAATATAAAAAGGAAATCTAATCACTGAGTAAAAACCACATTCTAATTATCATACGCATAGATCTAGGAAATGAATTCAAATTAGACTTGTACAAGATTACTCTTTCTTAAAACTTTTAAAAATAAATACTGTGACCCCTGGTAATTATTTTATTCTGAGCTTACACATTTCTGCTTTCCTGATATGTCAAATTTAGCCTAATTATTCAGTTGCTAATTTAAATTCCTTGAATTTGTTATCTTAAACTGGATTCTTGTTAAGAAAACATAGAAGTCTTCTATTCATTAAAAAATAATTATTGGGCATAAATTATTAGCCATCTTTAGAATGCCGCATTTCCTAGAACTCAAAGATTTCAGAAAGTAAAGGCTCATCTAAGCAGAAAGCGTATGAGGTGTCGTAACCGTAATTCCAATGACGTGTAAAATGATAAGTCAGTGACCATACCTCTTCTGTTCATGAAGGAGGGAGAATAGGGAACCCCCTGATATGTACTGAGTGACAATGGCAAACTGGCTGGGATCATTCAAGCAAGCACCCACAAACTGAATGATACACGGATGATTGAGCCGGCAGAGAATGGACACCTCTCGGCAAAACATATCCACATCTGACTTGGAGCAGTAGGTGTTGGCTCGGTAACTGGAAATGACAGCAACAGGAAGTCTTCAGTCACCAGATGAATCAAAACAAGGGGCTCACCATGCATATACTTCTCAACGTTTACTACTCAGATGCTAAAATTTGTCATTTGCTTTCTTACCGTTTTATAGCCACTATTTTATTTCTGCATCGTCCTTTATATACTTTCCCAAAAGAACCTAAAATTGTGTAAGACAAACAAGTAAACACATGTTATCATATGGAGCTCATTAAACTAAAACAGACTAGTATTTTCTTAGGTTACCTGATCCGATAATCTCATGGAATTCAATTTCTGAGAGCTGAAGATGGAAATGTGAAGGCAAGCCAGCCCTTAAGAGGAGAACATCTGCCTTCTCTGCAAACAGGAATTGTTATTTTATATTTTTTTTATAAATAAACAGCAAAATGTGGATGTTTAAACACACATGCACATATATGCTTAACCAAAAACATCTTTCCCTAGTACCATTTAATTTTCCAACTGCAACTATTTGGACATACAAAAACCTTATCACAAATGATCCCTATCCCCGTGAAACATGTTAGCTCTCTGCCTTTGCTACCTGACCTTTGTTATCAGGGCTAAGAGTTTATACGTGATTTGGCCAACCACTACTTGTCTGTATGATGTGGCAACTCTGGAATACAGTTCACATCACATCATGATAAAGAGTCTTATCTGGTCAATCCCTTCAACCTGTCACAAAAAGCTTAGTCAAATAGCCATAAATTCAATCTTAAAGAGATACCAAGTAGGAAATGAGCATGCGAATCATTCAGAAGACACATTCAAAGCCAGAAATAATTTTTTAAAATTTCAAACTCTAAATAGTTCAATGTAAATTTACAGTTGTATATGTTTTACTTCCCTAATTCAGTGGTATTAATTTCTGTGTGTAGTATACATTCAAAAAGTTCCCAAAGTATTACTTATTTGGGATCTCTTGAAAAATAATTTTTTTTTCAGTTTTTCCCCTGTGACAAACCTATCACCAATTCTTATGAAAGATATTAACGGTTACAACTTAACTTTCATTAAAAATACAGAAGTCTATGAGAATTTGATATTCTTTTCATATTCATATGGAAGTTTCACTGTTACACCTTCATGAACTAAGAGGACATATACAAAATAACAGCAGATGAGGCTAATCGTGGAAAGAATGATCTGCTAATAATATTACTTATGCTGCAAAACAGTCATTGTAATATGTAAGACAAAATAGGAAGTTATCATATTTGAGGCAGTAATTACTCAGTAATAAAATATAACAATTGTCCCATATTAAAATACCTTTTGTCATGCTTTTAATCTTCCCCAAAGGAGATGGAACAGACACATAGGAGCCATCTAGAAATCAAATTATATTATAGAGTTAAAAGTAGCAAATGATTTTTCCTACATAAAAGTTAAACATTATACAAAGAAGCACATAACAAAAGAAAACTTGCTAATAACACCAAGTGAGAGTGTAACTTAAGCCCAGGTCTTTCTCTGGATACTGAAACTGTATAGCAAGTATTTATTTAGAGTGTACATAAAATGATTAAAAATAAAAATCCAAGGTCTAGCAGACTCAAGCAAATTTAATTTGTGTCTGCATATGAGTATTCTTTGTCCTGTCTTAATAGATGGCTGAAAGGGAAAATGACTGCTCAGCTTACTAGGCCTTCCAGGGCTTGTACCAGCCTCATAAACACCCAGTCCAGGGGATGTAAAACTTGGAGGAACTGCAGATGGGTGAGTTAGAAAGTAGCCTAAGCGAGGGCTTCTTTATTTTCAGCCTTACTCAGACATAAATTTTCTTAAAATAAAGCTAATCTGATAAACCTTCCTCCCAGACCCTAAAATGTTGCTAACAGAAACACAGGTTTACCTTTAGCCACAATATCACTACAATGAAAATTTAAAAAAGAAAGAGGGTACCTCCTCCAGGCTGAGAATATTCATTACAGGGCAATTCATCCTGAGGCCTCTTATAATGTTTCAGAAGTGTGACAATTGCATCATGTCCTTTATGAAAAGACAAAGAAGGGCAAAGCGTCTTAATTCTTATTTGATCTTTTCAGCTCACCATCTAATCGCAAAATAACCAGAGGTAGCTTGAAACGATGAATCTTAAGAAGTAATACACTGCAATAGGAATTGAGTACTTTCATTCACGCGTTCATTCAAAATAATTCATTAAGACTCTACTATTATTTTGTAACATATGAAAACATCGAATCACAAAGTCGTATACCTGAAACTAATATAATATTGTAAGTCAAGTACACTTCAATTTAAAAAAAAATACTGCTATATGTGAGGCACTATGTTGGGTATGGGGGATGCAATGAACAAGGCAACTGTGGTCCTACTCTCAGGAAGTTTAGTGTAATTGAACAAACAATAAGAATTATAGAATTTCTAAGTGAGTAAACATCAAGTGCAATGGGAGTATATAAAAAGAGCATGATTAGAAGACTGAAAAGTACATTTGGTAACCAGGAAGGAGAGATTTATTTGCTGTGACCGAGCATTACATTTGACTGGCAAGTGCAGTATAACAGGGCATTAAGATAATTTCCACAGATTCCTGTGGCAGGAGACAGCTACCAATATTTGTAGTTCCCATTCACAGAGTGAATTTGTCACTGAGAATGGCTGCCCATCCAGGGACAAAAACTCTGTATCCCATTGCATCTAACTGTGGTTTTGTGACAAATACCCATCAAGTAAATATGAGCAAAAGTGATGTCATTTCCAGGTGTGGACTTTGAGAAATAAGTGAGTCTTCTCTCCTCGCCTTATTTCCTAGCTGCATGTGGAGGGCTCTGAGACCATATGGGAGGGGAAAAAGCAATCCACTGACCAGAAGTGCCTACCCTGAACTGTAACATGACTGAGAAATAAATTTCTATTACATACAACCACCAAAATTTGGGAATTTGTTAATTGTACTATGAACTTAAAATTACAAAGAATCAAATTTCAAATGCTCCTTGAGTAGACAATTTTCAATAGAACTAAACTCTGATACTATTTTATGCTTTAACTGTGAAAATAATCTACTGTAGCTAATTTATACAAGAAAACAAAGTCAGCCTTAAAGACCCTGCCAAGAGACTTGTGAATTGCAACAGAACTCACTGTATAAAGGGCAAAATTTAGAAACTGAAAAAGTATAAGTGCTTATCTATCATGAAGGGTTCATAGTTAACATGGCTTCATATACATTTAGCTAGAATATAGAGAATATGCTGTGAATTGTGCCTGCGTATTAAATCCTCCCTTCAAAAAAGAATTCAAATTAATAGAGCATGAAGGATTATGAAATGAAATGATTAAGATATTTATCAGCACTGTAAGCTTTTTAAAACGCAACATTTCAGATCCAGATTCCTAAAGAAAGTTAAAAAAAAAAAGAATTGTAACTATGATGGTTTAAACTTGTAGAAAAACATATCTACAGAGTTAACAACTAGTGTCCATTATCTTATCATCTGTAGCAGATCAATGATTTTCTCAAATCATCGACATAGGTGAGGAGGGCATGGCAAACTTCAGTATTCTTGCCTGGAGAATACCATGGACAGAGGAGCCTGGTGGGTTACCGTCCATGGGGTTGCAAAAGAGTCAGACATGACAAACAACTTAGCATACACACATGCGTGATCAAATAATGGGAAACTAGTACCATCAATATTCTTTTACTGGATCTTATGTGCTCACAATCAGGGAAACTGCAAAACATGAAAGACATAAGCCAACAGGTAAATTTCTAAAGAAAGAGTCTACTAATCAGAAAGAAGAGATAAGGTAAAGAGCGCCAAACGGGAGAAAGCATGACATGTTCAGAAAATGAAAGATGGCCAGTTTGGTTGGACATTACAAACAAGGATGAGTGGTCCAGATTTAGCTGGAGAAGATGAGTGCACATCATGTGGAGGAGTGCTTTTCAGACTTAATTGTGTGTACAAGGATCACCTGGAGGGCATGTTAAACCACAGATTCCTGAGCCCTACTCTCAGAGATTCTGATTGAAAAGGTCTCTAGTGGGATCTGAGAGTTGCTTTTCTAACAAAGCCCCAGGTGAGGCTGATCAGTAATCTGCACTTTAATACTACTGATGTGGAGCTTTACAGCTTGTAGGTGAGGATAAGGAGTCTGGATACTAACACAGAGAAGATGGGAGACTGCTGGAAGATTTTGATTAATTGAAGGGCATGATTTGTTTTTACTTTTCAAAAATATCCTTGTTTACAGATTAGAGGTGATGAGACTTCTTCATAAGGCTGTCGTAAAGATTAAGAGAGATAATAGATGTAATATGCCTAACAGTTCTAACACATAAATATGCCTTTTGGATTTTTTCACTGCTTTCTTGCCTTACTATTTTGCTTCAAGAATTGTAAATGAACTTGGAAACTCTTTTTTTGGAACTTCAGATAAATTTTCTAAATTAGTCAGTTCAGTTCAGTCGCTCAGTCGTGTCTGATTCTTTGCGACCCCATGGACTGCAGCACGCCAGGCCTCCCTGTCCATCGCCACCTCCTGGAGTTTACTCAAACTCATGTCCATGGAGTCGGTGATGCCATCCAACCATCTCATCCTCTTGTCGTCCCCTTCTCCTCCCACCTTCAATTTTTCCCAGCATAGGGTCTTTTCAAATGAGTCAGTTCTTTGCATCAGGTGGCCAAAGTATTGGAATTTCAGCTTCAGCATTAGTCCTTCCAATGAATATTCAATACCAGTATAAATACCAGTATATTCATTTTCTTTGCTGCTATTGTTAATTACAACAGATATAGTGGTTTAATTCAACTCTACTATGTTGTAGTTCTGGAGGTCAGAGTCCAACATGATTCTCACTGGGCTAAAATCAAGCTGTTGGCAGACCTGCATTCCTCCTAGAGGCCCTAGGGAACATCAGTTTCCTTTCCTTTCCTTTTCCAGGTTCTAGAGGCCACCAAAATTCCTCGGCTTGTGGCCCCCTTTCTATATCTTCAAAACCATCAACAGCTGGCTGAGTCCTTCTCACATTCTATCACTCTGGCTTCTGCTTACATTTAAGGAGACCAACGTTACATTAGGCCCATCTGGAAGATCCAGGTTTATTTTCTCTCTCTCAAAGTCAGCTAGTCAGCAGCCTTAATTCCATCTGCAGCTTTAATTCCCCTTTGCCACTTGCTATGTAAGGCAGCATACTCACAGGTTCCAGGGAACAGGACCTCAGCATCTTTGGGGGCCATTGCTCTGCCTACCAAATCAAATCTCAGTGTGCTTATGTTTGCATGTTGGTACTGCTTTTCTTTCTTCTCCACTGCTAATGACCATTTGAGCCTCAGGCAAATGAGCACCACCACCAAGAATTTTCCACAGAATTAAAGCACCCCTTCATCTGTCCCACTGCTAGATTCTTAGGCTCTAAGGTTTTATCTTCTCCTATCCACACTGTCTGATCCTACTTAAATAAGACCTGTGATACTTTTGAAATTGTTATTTTACTTAATTTGATTTTTAAGTGTTTGGGACCAGGAAGAACAGAACAAATCAAAAACAAATCTTTTTCTTATTTCTGTTTTTCCTAAGAGGGTCTCCTTTGGGGAAAGAAAAGAACGCAAACCACAAGCACTTACCCAAGCACAACAAAGCTTAAATCACAGAGCCCACCTCCTCGCCAGTCTCAGCCCCTCTGTTGGACTGACAGTGGCTGACAGCTGAGAGGGCCTCCTGCTTTCCCTAGTGAAGCAGAAAGCCACATCTTGAATCTTGAACGCCTGTGTGAGTACGTGATCACACCCTTGATGTTACCTTTCATCTCAACAGCTCTCTTGGCTCCACTTGCTCTGAGCAGTTTTAATTTCCTGCCAGCACAGTGGCACAATTTGCTGGCATTTTCCTTAGGATGCTTTTCATCAAGAGCCTAATGAGTGCCTGGGTTCTGGCAGATGATAAGCACGAGGCTGCCAGGGAAATGCCAAGAGGCCCCCTTGGCTCTGGAAGGCATCTCTGCCTGATTTCCCACCTCCTGCTACATGTACGGGCAATTCTCCTCTGCTAGCATTGCTCTGACAAACTACGAATGTATGCAAAGAAACTTGAAAACCACTAGAGCCCAGTACCCTGATACTTGGCTGTGAGGGGTTAAGCAGAAAAAGGCCTTGATGGAACTCACTAAATGGACTTGTGAGCCAAACTCCTGATAATGGATATACCCAGATAACAAAGGTACACTAATGGAACACATCCAGAGATAATAGAAGTTGCACTAATTAAATAAAATGTTTTCCCATATCTAAGAATTTACTATCTACATCCAAGTGTTTTACCCAAATAGGAGGTTGCTATGTTATTAGCCTAATGCAGTTATAATAATGATTTGCACTTGCAGACTATTACTCACGGCGCCCTTGAGGGTTCTGGCATACGGGACTCTTCTCCGCTGGCTTGCAGTCACTTTCACTTTCAGCTCCCTGCTCTTCCAGTCCTGTCTTTATTCCCCAAGCACCAGGCTTCCCCTTTAATGTCTTCTTCTTATGTTCCTTTATTCTTACACTAGGAGTGCTTTCCCCCGCAACCTCCTCCCCTCCCCCAAACTTTCTGAATAGCTCTTTATTTTAAAACCCAAGTTGTCCTTTAAGGCTACAAGTCCATCCAAAGTGCTGGTACATGGACAATTTAGTATCTATATCATGGCCACATACACAAAAGAGGATTCACAATTATTCAAAAAGGGAAAGTACAAATTGTATTATTTCCCTATAAGGTTGTCTCTCAGTCCCTACCATTTCATCCTAGAGACAATGAATGTTGTTCACTGCTATGAGAAATTATTTTAAGAACACAGAAGAAAGCTTGCCATGAAAATCATTTTAAAAACTAGATCTAAAGATTAACGGTGAATGACACCAGTATTAAGACCTTCTCCCTGACTTTCCGACTGTGAGGCCCTGTGGGTCTGAGATTAAGTAGAAAACATGGAGATTTGATCTTGATAAAGAAGCCAAGAAATTCTTATTGATCTCATATGTACTACATGTCCAGGCCATCAAAAGAACAGTTTGGACCTTCTTTATACCTGCCTCAAAAAATAAAACTCTCATAGCAATGATATAGATGTGGCTTTGCTCAATATTTTGCTATTTCCCCTTACATTCAGGTTAAAAACCCATTTTCCAGAAACACTAAAAAGTGAGATCAGAGGATGGCTCCTGATGTTTGTTTGCCCTTCAAGGGCTCATTTTCCTCCTGACAGTCCTGATTCCTCACACTGTCAATAAAATCAGAGGGAACAAAAATTTCAGACTTGTGACATGTTCTTCTGACATAAATCTGAAAACTCCTTTAACTTGATATCGTGAGAAGAGAACACACTCTCTGTTTCCCCCATGACTCTTCTTCCTTAATCACCAGGACTAGATAGAATGTCGCTAGTCTTCCTTATCTTGAGATAAGACTCCACAAGGGTGAATACTTTTGGCAAAAGAACATTTATACAAACCATTTAACATTCCTCTTTCCTCTTTTTCCTCCCTGTGCACTTTGCCTTTATTTCTCCTTCCTTTCTCTTCCACACATATTTATTGAGTGCCCATTAGAGACCAGCTCAAACAATATCTTTCCAGGGAGGCCCTCTGTGACTTTTTCATTTTAAATAGTGTCCTTGAACTTTTTACTTGCTATCATGTTTCCTTTTTATTTTATTCTTAGCACTTATTATTATCTGATCGTTTCTATTTGTTATCCTTCTTACGACATGTCTCTTCTGCTAGAAATGCAAACTTCTTAAGAACAGGGAGATATTATCTCTTTTGCTCACTATTATACCTCAGTTCTGAGTATACTGTCTATTATGTATCAGTTTTGTGACACAGATTTTTGAACAAATGAATGAATGGCACAAAGTACAAGAGTATAATGTTGAAACAGAAATGCCCTTTACTCTTGTAATGTTGTGTAGTAGAAAAACATATATATATATTCACTGTAAATTTTGTGTATGTTGTATAGTATAAATATATATATATATCTTTTATATATTTTGTTTAGAATACAAATATTTTGGTTTAGTCGCTAAGTCATGTCCAACTCTTTTGCAATCCCAGGGACTGTAGACTGCCAGGCTCCTCTGTCCATGGGATTTCCCCAGGCAAAAATACTGGAGTGGCTTGCCATTTTCTTCTTCAGGGGTCTTTCTGACCCAGGGATCAAATCTGTGTCTTCTGCATTGGCAGGTGGATTCTTTAGGAAGGAAAGGTAGAAGACTCTGTGAGTGTGCCTAACGATGTTATTTTACAATAGGCTGGAGAGGTCAGGGAAGTGTTCCTTGAGGAATTGTCTTTTAAGCTGAACTTGAAAGATAAGCATGAGCTATTAAGCAAAAAGGGAGAATAAAAGCATTCCAGCCAGATTAAAAAATTTTGCAGTTCCAATGAGTACCAAAGAGGAAGTTTATTTAGAATATTCTTTAAAATCTTTTGCCTATTACTTGAGTATTAGAATTGTGCAGTTAATACAAAACCCTACAATATTAAAAAAAAATCCCCACAGAGAAAACAGGTATCAGTAATTAATGTTCTTGAAAAGATCAACTATATTATGACTGATCGTATGCCATGTAGTGAGATACCTAATAGAATGTTGTGACTGAAATATCTCCTCATTCTCTATTTCACTTCAACAAATGTGTATTGAACAGCTATTAGGAATCAGCCATTGAATTAAGGTTTTGGAAGACAAAGATTAATAGCCCAAATGTTTGTTCTCAAAAAGTCAAGGGGAATAATGTTTCAACCTGAGATAGAAGTACGAGTATGGCACAATAAAACACCGAGAACAGACATGTGTACTAGGCTGGAATGTCAGGGGAGACTTTCTAGAAGACAGGATCCATAAACTGAGTCTTGAAGGCTAAGCAGAAGTCAGAAATTTAAAGTGAAGTGGAGTAGGCAAGGTGGAAGGGTATAGAGAAAGAGAGAATGGCATGAGAAAAGTTTTAGAAAACTGGAATAACAGGACATGTGTGGGGAGGTGCAAGTAAGTTTGCACAGCTATAGTGTGAAGGGGTTTCCCTGGTGGCTCAGCGGTAAAGCATCCTCCTGACAAAGCAGGAGATGCAGATTCAATACCTGGGTTGGGAAGATCCCTTGGAGAAGGAAGTGGCAACCCACTCCAGTATTCTTGCCTGGGCAATCCCATGGACAGAGGAGCCTGGCAGGCTACAGTCTATGGGGTTGCAAAAAAGTCAGACATAAGTTAGCAACTAAACAACAACAACATCATGTGAATAGACACTGTCTTACAGGGTTGTTGTGTAGATTTAATGAGATAATGCAATTTGGAATATGCTTGGCATACAGTGAACCTCAGTGAATGTTAGTGATCTAAAGACTGTGATGATAATTGTAGCATGTGGGGTCACTCATGTGACAGGTGCGACTGGATATGATATTTGAGAGGTAGGAAGGGCACAGAGTATGCCATCATAACAAACTCTAACTGGGGCTTTTTTCTATAGGGGATACTGCGTCAGTGAAGGAGTTTAAGCTAGGGAATGATATGGTCCTATTTACACCTTGGATACATCTTTTAGATCACAGTTGGAAAATGGAATCAAAGCTGAAGACAAAAAAGAAAAAAAGTAGTTATAAGGTGAAAAAAATGGATCAGGAGAAGAAGGAAAAGGTTATGAACTAAAACAGTGACAGTAAAAAAAAAAGAATAGATTCAAAATATAAGTATGAAGTAAAATGACAAGACTTTTTGATTGAATGGATATGGGGGAAGCGAGGATGAAGGAGAAACAGTAGTCAAGGATCAATCCCGATTTCTGACTCAGGTGACTAAGAGAATGGCAATGCCATTAAATGACATCATGAATAAGGGATATGGTAGGAGACCCTGACTAATGAAGGAAAAAAAGATATTAAGTTCAATTTTGGACTTGTTGAGTTTTATATGCCCCTCAGATATCCAAGTAAAGGAATCTAGCAAATCAGATGGTATAATGGTTTGAAAACACAGCCACAGAATCTTATAATTTTCCAAGACTGAAGGGGGGAAATCCTGCTGGAGTAAAGAGACTTGGAAATCTGTACTAAAATCTTTAAATATTATGTTACATATTTGTATGCAACTACACATATTAGGGGGCTTCACAGGTGGTCAGCGGCAAAGACTCTGCCTGCCAAGCAGGAGATGCAGGTTCAGTCCCTGGGTCAGGAAGATCCTCTGGAAAAGGAAATGGCAACTCATTCTAGTATTCTTGCCTGGAAAAATCCCATGGACAGAGGAGCCTGGAGGGATACAGTTCATGGGGTCAGAAAGAGTTGGAAATGACTGAGTGACTGAGCATGTACATATACATATTAGAACAATGATTTTAAATTGCTTAACATTTTGATGAGTGATCTTCAAAACTTCTTACTGTAGTCCTTAAATTTTAAGTTTTCTGTGAATTCTACTATTTGTCATAAATAAGAAATATATACACAACCAAATAACACAAGTGATTTCTATATTCTGGGTTTGGCCAGTGATATCTGGCTTCGTGAAAAGGTTTAAAGAGGATACCCATTATCCTAATATGTTAATGTCATATTTCTTCCTGGACACTAACGCATGTTGTAAATTAGGAAAGATTTTGAGATTTTAAAGTTTTGCGGAGCATGACTATCTCTTCTGTGCACTTAATAATAACAGATATCACTATTTTTATTGAGAATCTGTAATCCAAACATTATTTCTTATTCCTAACCCATAGCAGAATTCTGTAAAGTAGTTATTAATTTATTTATTTAAATTTGAAGATTAAATCTCAGAGGGATTAAATAGCTTGCCCAAGGTCATTCAATAATAAGTATGGAATTTGGACTTAGATTTACTTGATTCTAGAGTGAAGTCGTTAGGTTGATCTGTGTCATAAAACAGACCTCTGTTTGGTATCAGATTTCCACCGAAGAGCTATGTGGTTTGAGCTAGTGTGACTTAACACCTCAAAGTCACAAACATTATATCTGTAATACAATTGTAATACCAATTTAAAGGGTTATTTTGATAAATAAATTACATATATATATATATATATATGTATATGCATATGCATATGTGGGGCTTCCCAGTTGGATCAGTGGTAAAGAACCCACCTGACAGTGCAGGAGAGGCAAGAGACTCGGGTCCGATCCCTGGGTTGGGAAGATCCCTTGGAGGAGGGAATGGCAACCCACTCCAGTATTCTTGCCCGGTGAATCCCATGGACAGAGGAGCCTGCGGACTACAGTACATGGGGTCGCAAAGAGTTGAACACAGCTGAGCAACTGAGCATGCATGCATGCACATATGCATATGTAATAAGTGATTAACGAGTGTCAAGTTCTCTTCTACTATTTGTATTAATGTAAACAGTTTCACATATAGTTATTATGTTTCAAAATTTTTTGTATTATCCCCCTACAAGAATAAAGATTCTTCCTATTCTAATGACAGTTGGTATTATTTTATTTATTTTTTAAAGAGAGAGAGTTAACTAAACACGTAGAAAGAAAACCAGGAGACAGAAAATTGCACATAGAATTTTAAATACCACCTAAACATTCTGTTTATACCTGCCTTTACCTCATCCCAATCCACCCTAGCATAATAAACTATGTTTATTAAACTAAGTAACTAAACTCCAAGTAGGTAAGAATTCAATATAGAGAAAGACTGGGAGTTTATAATCCAAGGATGAAGATTTATCAAAAAATTTAATGAAGTCACTTCTTCCTTCTACTCCTCCCTCACCCTTATCTCTTAGTTATTTTTTACTGGCTGAAAACTGAAGAAACTCACAACTATAAGACTTCATTACTTTTAGAGAATACACTATGGTACGTTTACTATAAATAATTCACACCATACTACACTTGTCAAAAGGAATGAACCAAGTATATATCATGGTACAGGAGCCTTGATTTTTATTGTTTTTGCTCACTTACTAATTTTCCAACTGCAGCTCCCTGTCATTGTGAATTAGAGTAGTTCTGCTGTATACAAATATTGTATTCTGGGTAATTAGATATTGGGATAGGAGCCTCTGTAAATTACTTTAACTGGTGTCAGTACTGAAGCAAATAAGAAGTTTTTAGTTCTGTTTCTGGTTTGGGTTATTTTCTGACCCTAAACAGCCTGACATAAAGCAGTGCTTTTCTTTATCAAAGGCAGCCTTTTCAAATCTAACTGCCAGACACACTATTGAGCTATGTGTTCAACTCTAATTGGCTGAGATCTTTTCAATTCGGCAGTTTCATCTTTAATGCAATGGATGTAAGATTATGTGTGGCTCTTTTCAATGAGTTTTCCATACTGGTGATTAGGGCAGAGGATTTGGACATAAGCAGGCTGCTGGTTATTTCTTCTGGCCAATTTAAATTGATTCATACAAGTCCTTTGTACCCCAGGGGAAGGGCAGAACAAATCTCAGTGAGTGAGCCAGATATAGCTACTCTCAGGAGAGTAAAAAAGAAGAGGGAGTACAGACTAGGGAGAGGAAACACTAAGTATTGTAAAATCGGAGCTCTGAGCAGTCTGGCAGAGAAATATTGAAACTTAACCAGTAGGCTTCTGTATAGAACCAAGGTCACTGGGAAAATTATTTCCAAGATTGATTTTGATATCTTTAGGTTAAAAGGACTATGTAAATAGAAAATATTCTTCATACTTGATCCCACAGGGAGCCATAGTGCGCCAACTCTTTTCTAAAAGTATTCTAAAAGACAGGAGATAATTATTTCAGAACTCCAAAGCAGCTGTAAATATGCGATAACAGAATAGCAGAGAGGGTCAACTAACAATTTTGTTTGGGACAGATGCAAAATTGGCCTTAGAATCACTCAGAGATGAGGGCTGTTGAGAAAGTCTCCTAGTTTTCCGTTTTGAAGGTACACTAGGAGGAGCTATTCAGACAGGGCACATCCAAAAGTAATCCTTTTCAAACAGAGAGACTCTTGGTTATAAAGCTCTTTTCTGGGTTTTCTCTTTTAAGGACTGGATAGGGTATAGGCAAACTATGGTGGGGTCACTTCTATTATACATCATCTCTATTTCATGAAGAAAGAACTCCAAGTGAAGTTTTAGTGCTTTTTCAACTCCCATTTCCAAGCAGCTCAGAAAATCCTTGGTATGCCAGATCAATTAATTTGGTGGCACCCTCTCTGAAGGAGAATGTAAACTATTTATCCAAAGAAAACAGGGACAGTGCACTGCTGACAATATTTTAACACGGACATTTCAATCCTCCCTGAACACATGAAAACAAAGAGACGTTTCTCTATCAAGAGAAAATAGCAACAGTTTCATTTTGTTGGTTTGACTTGCTTTGCCCTAGAACATATGCAAAACATCCATCTGTCTCCTGAGTGGTAACATTCAATTTGTTAAAATTCATAGTAATAATGAAATGCAACACTGACGCCTGCCACATTATTTGAACAAATAAGGGTGACAAGTATGGCATATGTTGCAGAGACCAATGGGTAAGTCCTCTAAGCTAAAGGATTTTTGTTTTTGTCTTTTGGTAGGAAATCTTAGGAGCTTGCACAATGATTCAAGGTTTTATAAAGTGTAGAACTCCACAGAAAATAAAAGTAAAGCCAGTTTTCAACCATCATTCTCAATCAACTAAAAACAAACAAAGCCAAACCCTGTGAAGTGCTGGCTGCAGCAGCTATTTCTGAGCTGTCTTCCAGAAGACTAATGCTTTGTAAAGTCTTTCTCTAAACTCAGATTTCTTGAGAGGTGTTCTCTGAGAATCACTGGAATTAATGCAATATAACTAGAACTTAGTAAGGCCTCTTGAGGTTTCAGAACAAGTAAAATTTTCCAACTGACACACAAATACAAAACTACCTGGACTTCCCTTTATACAAATTAGAAGGCAGTTATACCTAACAGAAATGTACACAGATATTCATCAAAAGATATGTATGTGATATGTACACGTTTAACAGCAGTGTTCCTAATAGTCCTCAACTATCCAAATACCCTGAAACAGCAGAATAAATAAATTGTAATATATTTAAAAACAATACCATACAATAAGAATGAATGATCTGGAGCTACATGCAACAATATGGATGAATCTCACAACTCATTGGGCTAAACAGGTCAGATATTAAGATGTATACATCACAGCATTTCATTTATATTAAGTACCTGTGTGCATGTTCAGTTGCTTCAGTTGTGTCTGACTCTTTGCGACCCTATGAACTGTAGCCTGCCAGGCTCCTCTCTCCATGAGACTCTCCAGGCAAGAATACTGGAGTGGGTTGCCATGCTAGGAGATCTCCAGGCAATCTTCCTAAACCTGGGATTGAACCTGCATCCATATTAAGTACAGAAAGATGTAACGCTAATTAATCTATGCCTCAAGAAGACAGTGATACCATTTTTGGAGAGTGAGCTGAAGACAATGTAAGTGGGGCTTCTTGGTGTGGATGATGTTCAGTTTCTTCATCTGAAAGCTTAGTGAGTTCAGTTAGTGAAAATTTTTTGAGCTATAATATGCAGACATGTGTTTGTGTGTGTGTGTGTGTCTGTATTTATACAATACTCAAATAAAAAGTAAAAACATAACAGGCCTATATCTGAACTCATGCCTTGTTATTCCATGTCTTTTCACTTTTCTTTTTCGTAAAGTAACTTGTATATCATTTCCTCGCTAGCAGTCTTCAGACCTATATGCTTTTCTTTCTCCTTGTATATGTGCTTACAATAGCTCTCTATTTCTATCCATCAAACTTCATCTCTCCTTTCATTAATGGACTTTCATGTCCTACTTCAGACAGAAAATTTTTAGATCACCTTGACAGCCCGAGAAATCTTCCAGTTTAGTAACTGTTCTTGTAAGCATGGTGTTCTAACACTTAAAAACGTAAGGATACTTCTTTACATACTTTAAACATCCTAATAAGGCAATGCAGACATCAAAATCTGATATATTTTACAGTATTTAGTTGTATCTCTCTGATTTCAATCCTGTTCCATCTCACCTGAAGATTTAGACTCTGTTTGAGTTTATGTGTTTCTGTAGAGCTCGCTTAAAAGGTATAATATATCTCAATAAAAATGACAAAATGCTATTTTACCTTCTGATTGTCTCTAGTTTCCTTTCCCTTAAAAGGAAAATTTATTAGTTTTCATTTTCATTCTTTATTTATGGACTACTACTATAACCACTACTATCACTGCCAAAATGCCAAGTATTAGGTATTTATTTTGTGCCAGTCACTGTTATAAGCAATTTGTATATATTATCTCATTTAATCTTTACAACCTTATGAAGTTGCTACTGTCTTCATTTTTCAGATGAAAAAACTAAAGTTCAGCAAGAATAAATAACTTGCCCAAGATTAGCATTATAGTTTGATTTAAACCCCATGTTCTTCCAACCCAAGCTTTCACCACTTTGAGCTCAAATAAGTTTATACTTAAGCACTGAACATTGGCTCCCTTACTTTTTCTAATATAGGCATTGTTAGCAGGGTTAGACATGACAAATACTCGTTCATTCTTTCTTTGCATTAACTTAATTTTAATAATTCAAATCCACATCCAAATTCTTCCATATAAGAGGTAAAGACTAGCTCTACATCTCTAACAAAGTAATTAACGTTGCCTATCACAATTTTGTTTCTCCAGGACCTAGAAATGTGATAGCTCCTTCTCTCTTCAAAATGCCAATGCCAAAAGTGCCTTCAGCTCACCTGCAGCCCTGGAGTTGCCTACCCTACTGTACTCTTTGATCCACATTCCCAGTGATTCAAATACAATCTCCAAAGGAAATGGGAGTATACAAGTCATGGAAGCAAAAGAACTATTGATGTAGTGACATCAACACTGCTCACAGTTCAATTTTATCACTACAGCAATGCAATGGTGAAAACTATACCTTTTTCATAAGCCCACATCAAACACGTCTGCTCATCTTTTTCACCACTAGACCTGCTTGGATCACAAGCTACCAGATTCATATCAGCTCCATTATCCAGTAAGAACTGAACCAGGCGAATGTGACCATGGTAGCAAGCAGAGTGCAACCCTATAATAGAATAAGAATGAAAATATGAAAGGAGAAAATGGGGAAACTGAACCCCAATTTTCAAAAGATAGTCATTACCACATAATAGCATTGTTGCCAGAGAAGTTGAGTTCTCTGACAGATAATTAATTCTATTTTTGAGAAAATAAGACATACTTTAAAGAAAAGAAGTATCTAGTTGATTTATATATAGAGAGACTACCTTTTGCTTAAGCACACTTTTTAGTATTTTTACATCCACTGTAATTACCAGAACAAATATTAGCATCTTTGTATAAATCAAAGAATAACAACCTCAAACAAACCAAAAAAAATTTTTTCAGCAGCAAACCAAGGGTAAGACAGTGTGATCAGTGTGTTCCTGATGCAGGTCATAGTGGATGCATTGACTGTAAATATATTTGCACAAAAATGAAACCGACCGAAGGTCAGTCTGCTTTCTATTATCACCATGCACCATCAATTTAAAAAATGTCATTGATAAAATATTCCTTGTCATTGGGGTTGACCACTGCCACTGCTCCCCTCCCTCTTGACCATACTACTTCTCTTGAGCATTGATATGCATCAGAAACTGTCGTTCTCACCACAGTCTTACCTGTGTGCCCATCCCTTCCTTGGTGGTTGATGCTTATGACATTCTGATCAAGAAGAAATTTAACCAGGTCAATGCTCTTGCCATAAGTACAAGCACTGCAAAGATATAACACAGGGAAAATATAAGGCCTCTGTTATGGGCAGAATGTGTGCCCTTCAAATTTAATATGTTGAAGCTCTGACTCCCATAACCTTACAATGTGACTATAATTTAAATAGGTATAATTTACAGAGGTAATTAAGTGAAAATGGATTAATTAGGGTGGGCTGGGCCCTCATCACATATGATTGGTGTCCTTACAAGAAGGGAAGATTAGAAGATTGGGACAGGGACAGAAGGACAGCTCATGAAGATACAGAAAAGAAGGCGACCATTGGCAATCCAAAGAGAAAGGTCTCAGGAGAAACCAAACCTGACACCTTGATCTTGAATTTTCAGACTCCAGAACTATAAGAAGATCAATTTCTGGTGTTCAAGGCACCTAGGGCATGGCATTTAGTTATCGTATCCCTAGGAAACTAGAGCAGCCCTGATTTACCCAGGCTATTTGAGATGCTGGTGTTTACATAAGAGTGCCAAAAAGCCAGAAAAGAGAGAAGGGGGAGGGAGAGAGAAGCGAGGGTGATAAGGAAAAAAAGCACATAAAGCAACACAATCCTGAAGATTCTCAAAGATGAGCTTTTAAGAAAGGAGCTGTATAAAATTTCTAGCATTTTCTTATGAATTATTAAATAGTTCTTATGATATGAATTCTTTTCTAGGCATTCTGCAGGGAAACTGAACAGAATGAAGGAACCCAGGAAGGTTCTGAGAAATTTAAATGATACATTACACTTGTGATTACATTTGAAGCAGGAGGAGAGACAGCCCTGTGAGATCTGATGCTAATTTCAGGTAGGTAGTGTCAAAAATAATTTGAATTGGAGGACACCCACTCAGTGACTCCAGAGAACTGGAGAACTGTTTGGTGTAGAAAACCCTTATACACAGCTGGTATCTTGTGTTTGGAAGTGAGGTATTGTGTGTTATGGGACAGTACAGAAAAACAGGGTTTTTTCTTTCCAGGTTTGTTCCAGAAGAGGTCGTTCACTGAGCCTTACTCTTTCCTCTTCTTGGGATGACTTTGCCTAAATCCTTTTTCTATCGTAGAATTCTATTATTTTCTTTAAATAAATGCCACTATTTATCTAGTTGAACTGATGCTCCCTCTATGAAGTCTTCTCATGAGCCAAAAGCTGAGTTCACTGTTATCTCCTCTGCTTCCTTGTTAGTGCGGTTTTATGACACCTTTCATATTGTGTTATGGTAATGGATACACCTGTGTGTGCTTTGAGGCCTTACAACAGAGTTTCCTTAAGGAGGGAAGTGATTGTGTCATGTCAATGTTCCTACCAGCGATAACACAATATAGCTCCTTAATAAGTCTTTCTTGAATAGTTGAGTGAATAAAAAGTCACTATCTCGGTGTAATAGATCCTATCACCATTAGTTATTTGTATTACAAATAGGACTCTTAACACTATACTTTTAATGTTTGTCTGAATTCCCTCATTGTTTCCTTTCAAAGTAACTATTTACAGGAAATGATAAGTTCTGAACATACATATATGTATATATATGTGAGTGTGTGTATACAAATGTGTGTACATATAGCATATGAAAACAACAACAGAAATGTACCGAGTGCTATGTGCAAAGCACTGTGATGTGTACATAGAAAAAAACATAATTGTAGTGAGTTCTGCATGTAAAAGGAGTATTTCTTGTATAAATATGTACTTAAAATGAATAGAATAAAAATATTAATATGTTGTTTTTTGTAGCCACAGGTTTGCACAAAATAAAACAATTGAATACATACTTTTAACTCACTTCACTAATCTCCTTATATGCAGAGTACATCATGGTGAAATGCCAGGCTGGATGCAGCACAAGCTGGAATCAAGACCACCAGGAGAAATATCAATAACCTCAGCTACGCAGATGACACCACCCTTATGGCAGAAAGCAAAGAGGAACTAAAGAGCCTCTTGATGAAGGTGAAAGAGGAGATTTAAAAAGCTGGCTTAAAACTCAACATTTAAAAAATGAAGATCATGGCATCTGGTCCCATCACTTCATGGGAAATAGATGGGGAAACAGTGAAAACAGTGACAGACTTTCTTCTCTTGGGCTCCAAAATCACTGCAGATGGTGACTGCAGCCACGAAATTAAAAGACACTTGCTCCTTGGAAGAAAAGTTATGACCAACCTACACAGCATATTAAAAAGCAGAGACAATACTTTGCTGACAAAGGTCTGTTTAGTCAAAGCTATGGTTTTTCCAGTAGTCATGTATGGAGGTGAGAGTTGGACTATAAAAAAAGCTGAGCACTGAAGAATTGATGCTTTCAAACTGTGGTGTTAGAGAAGACTCTTGAGAGTCCCTTGGACTGCAAGGACATTAAAACAGCCAATCCTAAAGGAAATCAATCCTGAATATTCATTAGAAGGTCTGATGCTGAACCTCAAGCTCCAATACTTTGGTCGCCTGATGAGAGGAGCCAAATGATTAGAAAAGATCCTGAGACTGGGAAAGATTGAAGGCAAGAGGAGAAGGGGATGACAGAGGACTAGATGGTTGGATGGCATCACAGACTCGATGGACATGAGTTTGAGTAGGCTCCAGGAGTTGGTAATGGACAGGGAAGCCTGGTGTGCTGCAGTCGATGGGATCACAAAGAGTCGGACACAACTGATCGACTGAACAACAACACTAATCTTCTCCTATGGACAATCTTCTGAAGGTGATGATAATCCTCAGATTATAACTGGTTTCAGTGTGTGCACAGAGCAGCAGAATGATTTGAAAACTAGACTGAGGTGTCAGCCTCCATAAGAATGAGCTATTGGAAAAAGAGGACTTGAGTACCTCACAAATATCAGTTCTGCCAATTGCCCCCTTTAGGGACAAATTCCATGATCCACTTTGACTGAAAGTATGATCTAAAGAATTCTTGCATCTGTTCTGTGACAGAATGTGTAGCAAACAGGCAAAATATTTTGGCACTAGAACATGAAGATACATAAAAACACAGGATTTGGAATTAGTCAGGCATTTAATACATAATTTTCTAGCCATAAGGATCTTTGGCAAGTTAGTTTTCTTGAGCCTCAATTTTCTCACTGGTAAAAAAGGGAAAGTAAATCCAACTTCATAAAATGGTGATGAGGATTAAATAAAATATGGGTGCAAATCATCCAGCACGTATTCACTGTTCTACAAACGGAAGTTGTCTTCACCTCCCCTTTGGCTGACCTCTTTGGCTGGTAAGACAAATCTGAAAATCCAAGTGAAATTTGACACGTTGATGCCTGATGCAGAAGCATAAGCTTAACTTTAGTTCAGTATTAATCAGTAGTCAGTCTCTCATCTCTATTATTCACCAGTAAGGTACAGACACTATATAAATAACACATTAGTCTCAAACACATGTTTCAGACGTTACAAACTAGACGAAAGATCTGCAATATGTAGGTGAATATATCTTATATTCAAGGTTTACTCAATTTGAATGACTATGCTTTTATTTAATAAGCAAAACAGTAACCTGTTAATGGGGCCTTTAAATTATATGAATATCTGCCTTCCTTTGGGACATTTTAGGGACTTACGCCTCTTGAGTTTTTATCAGCCCTTTTCTTCCCTCTCTCCTTCTCTTTTCTTTCTTTCTTAGTCACAACTTTTCCAAACCTACATGTTCCTTCAGTGTGCTTGTCCAGAGCTCACTCTAAAGGACTCTAATGGGTTCCTAGCAAGAAGTTAATACCTTCTTAGGTATCTTGGTGGCCACCCTGACTAAGCTCTTACAAGCTGACAGATGGATGTCTTAGATAGGTAGATACATTTGCACATAAGGTTTAAATGGTAAGGAAAAAAATGTCACTTTTGATGCTGATGAATTCTGGTAATGAGATTCCTGTCAGAGGAGGATTATGGGCACTGCTCCTTTTGGCAGCATTCTGCAGAGTGAAATGGAATAGAAGCAATATGCTTACAGATGTTGACATGCCTGTTGCCTTGGCAACATCAGCCCGTCTTTGTGGCTGCTGCCAGCAAGGCAGCATCTGGCTCCAGCCCCATCTGTTGTACTGACTGCAGCATCTGCCTCTACCTTGTCTTCCGTGCATCTAGCTTGGACTTCCTATCCTCTGCCCACCCTCTGCTCTTGCTCTCGGATTGTAACATCTGCCACTATTCATTCTTGCTTTACATACACAACTTCTGGTGTTGAAGAGTGTTCGCTTAGTGGTAATTGTGCTTAAATATTCCTTTACCTGTGAAAAGCTGTTTCACTGAAGATGTTTTCTTTAGTCAGACTTTCTATTCCTGATATTTGAATGATTTCCTTGGCAACTTCAAATTTGCCATTGTAGCATGCCCTAGAGTTAAAGAAAATATTTTGAGAATAGTAGGAAGGTACACACAGTATACCTGGAGTACCTATGGAACTATACATAATACTCACAGGTGCAAAGGGGTGTCTCCATAGATATTGACAACATGTGGCTGAACTTCTAAATCGCTCTGGAGCAGGTACTTCACTATATCGTGATGTCCAAAGCGAGAACAGAAATGGAGTGGAACATGATCTTCATTGTCCTGAGCATTTACTGTCATCAAAAGAAAGGAAAGATATGTTTTCTAGAATTCTCTATTTCTCAACCTCCTCATGTGTAGTATCAGGGACTTTTCTAAGTACTCGAGAGACTCATGGAAATTGCCAATTAATGACAACAATAAAGAAAATTAAGTGCAACCAATTAAAAAAGTTATAATTCTCTTCTATAGCCTATTATCACATTAAGCAGGCTTTCTTCTAGCTCCCATAAATCTATAGAACACATCTAATCAAATCTACCTTGCACAATGAAAGAGTTCAGGAAACTAATAAGTATCTAAAAGCTACTCATGGCCTTATTTCCACAAGTATCACCATTCAAACTGATTATACTTCCACCTCCCATGGAAGATGTTAAAAAGTTCAGACTCTGGACAGAGCATCATTTCCCCAAATTTTGGCCCAATATATTAGCATGAGGCCTAGTACGCTGTATGTTTATAGTGCTATTTAGGAGGTTCTGATGTTCCCTCAACTGAAAAGTGTTATATTATAGTATACAAAACATGGTATAATGAAAAGGCAACAAGTGATTCAGACCTCATTGATTGTGTTACCCAAGACAACTGTTTAACATTAACTGCAGTTTTAAATTGTCCAATCAGTAGTGATCATTTGACTTTTTCTTTGTCCAATCCAGCCTTACAACCTCTTCTGACATTTGGGGAATTCCCTATGTTGAAAGTACTAACTAGATGCCAAAATCACATTTTATCATAGAAGCTGGAAAAACGCTTTCCAAGTCTCCTTTGCAGTTAGGGCACAGGATTAGCACAGGGTGACCATATGTCCCAGTTTAGTGTTCTTATGCTAGTATAATTTTTAATAGCAACACTTTCACTCTCAACCATGCCCTGGTTGGACGTTTATCTGCAGGCTCTTCTATTCAACATGTTACTTCAGACTCTTAAATCAGAGCTTATGACATACAAAAGCAGAGTCTCTTCTGTTTTGGGAAAGTAGCAGTGGTGGATTAGCTCCATTTATTTCCAGTAGTAGTATTTCCAACCACAGACTGGGTGCCCTGCATTGTTGGTGCCAGAAACACAAGTGCTGGTGTGTATGTTAGCAGGGGTGGCAGTGTGCCTTCAAAGGATTAATTTTGGAGGTGTGATTCTGGACACCATTTCTCACTGTAAGAATGCCAAACCCAGCTTTCTACTCTGTTCTGGGGAAGATTCTATGATAATTGATATCATTTAATACATTTCCTTCACTCTTAAATTAGCAAGCATTAGTTCCCAAATCTGGCAAATAAGAACACCTGACTTACACAGTCATTCCTCAACAAGTAATAAATGATCAGTATGCACCAGGCACTGTGCTAGGTGTTGTGGATACTGATTTCTTATCAATTGATGGAATAACATTGTTGGGCAGCACAGATGCTGAAAGGATTAAAGGAGATAATTTCTGGAAAGTATCTAGCATGATGGCTGTCCCATATTAGACATCTAATAAAAATGTCTACTTTCCCTTTTTACTAATTTCCCTCTCAGAAATTTACCAAGTGTTAAGGCCAATAAACTATAAATGCATAGAGTCGATGCCCTCAAATAATTTACAATCTAGTTGAATAGTCAATAATTACAGGCCTGAAGTAATACAAGTCAACACCAAGCTGCTAAATTTTGCATTTGCTTTAGCACAATTTTTAAAATTAAAAACAGAACAGATCAACTGCTCTACAGCCACTTTTTGTTATTTTATTACTCTGTCCATCTGTATAGAGGGCTTTATTCAAAATAGAAAAAAATAGCCCTTAACATTCATTTTCACTATTATATATAATAGAAATCATCCGTTGAACCAAACGAATTGATGGAAAGATTTTCTTTAAATTATAAGCAATAGGAAGGAAAAGGAAGGCAAGATATTAGTTTATTTTTTTAAAGTTCAAATAGAATAATCATTTAACATCTAATAAGCACTGATTTAGGCCTTATAGCTGCTATATTTGTACACAATGATTCTTATTTTATTGTTCTGTAAGATCTTAAGCCAAAAAGAAATCTTTAACAAAGTTACTGAACTCCTCCTCTCAGGGCTGTTATTGGAAAATGAATCTTTGAATCTTTTATATTGCCAGTGGCTCAGAAGGACACTCTTCCTTCAGGAGAGTGTTCCCGGTTGCTTTGATTATCTTCCTTTTTAAGATTCTTTTCCTTTGTTCATATTCTGTTGGAAGTCAGGGAAAGTCAATACCATGAGTCAATGCTTGAGAACAGTAGGGAGCCCAGGGAATCAGAAGGCCACATGCGGATTCTTGAGGTCCAGAAGGGACAGTGTAAAACAGAATAAAGCACAAAATTCCATTAATTCATGATTTTCCTTTGGCCTTCTCCGGCCCCACCCAACATTATTCTTCTCTAGTTGAATCAATAAACTTCAAAGCAGATTATTTCCTTGATAAATTATCGGCAGTAGCCTGGACATTATTCCCATCAAAGAAGATATTAATAGCAACCAAAGGGATAAGCCAGGAGAAATCTGGATCAGATGCAGAGTTTATATATTATATATAACTCCATTTCTGCTTCAGCCATTCTGATACCTTAATTTTGTCATAGGCCAATTTGCAAAGATAAAAAAACACATATATTATTATGATTATTATCTGAGGAAAACTGAAAGTATGAATGATAGTCTGTTTGCTCTAACTTAATACACAATTGAGAGATCTAAGTAAAGGAAAATTTTAAACAAAGGAACACATGTAAATCATTGTTAGAAAAATATGCGGTCACTAGTCCTCTACCTTGAAGAGCATATGTGTTCAGTAGTGTATTTTAAAGAAAGAGTGGATGAATATGTAGGTAGATGGATGCTACTTCCTGCTTATTTCTGCTCATTGATCTTAAAGATAGAATAAATTCTTCCATATTAACCCAGTAATATTAGCACATCCCAATAACTCAACTTCCAATTGTATCTTAAATAAATTTTCAGTAACAAATCTGTGTGATAGCTCTGACAAGATATATTTTTTAAAATAAATTACTTCTCTTTACTGACCATGTCCTAGAAACTTCTGTGACTTTTTCTGATATCCATGTCCATGTTAACAAAATTATATCTTCATCAGATGACAGAAATTAATAGTTTCTGAACTTAAAATTTTCCATTTTTAACTCTGTATCTCTATTTTTACAAATACAAAAAGAATTTAACTTTGTATCTATATTTTTACAGATACAAAAAGAACTGTATCTCTATTTTCTTCTTATGGAGTCTAGCATTATTTGACCTTTCAATCTCATTCAACAAGCATTGTGTTTCTCCTTTTTCATTGTCCTACAAGGTATAAAGAAGACTAGGGACTTAAAACATATGTCACTGAATAGGTCAGTCTCCCAAACATGCCGAACATGCTTTCGGAGTTACATTTTGGTTAATTTTATAACCTTAATTTATTTTCATTTGTGATGTTCTGTTACCATGGAAACATAATGTAAATACCAGATATCAAATGGAGCTCCTTTTGGGGTCATTCATTTACTCCTCCCCTTATGTCCATTAACCACAGGCAAGGTTCAGATCTAATATAAATCATCTGAAGGCTTAGACATATTTAAGAGTAAGTGAACTAGCTGATAATAAATCTTGTGCAGCATCCACTAGCACTAAGATTTTCTGGTTTATTCTTTGCAATTGGTTTAAGTGCAAAAGGGACTTAAATATCAAGTGTGTATTAGAAGGAAATACAATGCTTAAAAATCTGAGTCCTGTCTCTTGATTTTTTTTTTTTTAAATGATTGAGTAGGAGGCATTAGAGTGCTTCTGTGAGTCAGAAAGAAAATGCTAAAAATTATATCATATGATACTGGTATGTATGGGGAATAGGGGTGCAGCACACATTTCAATGCCTTTTGTAGAAGAGTCCTTTGATCCTGGAGACATGCTGATCACAAATGACACTCATTTTGACACCACTGAGCTTTGGAGTTGTTCAGAGGAATAAAAGGCTGTGGTTGGCATTGATAATAAAAGGAAGAATGTGAGCAGTCCCTGACCCCTTGGAAAAGTGAGGCAGTTTCAAAAACAATTATGTGCTCAGTGATTCACACTGGTGTACCTCTGACCGTTCTAAAACAACAGAATCAAAGAGACTGCTTAAATAAAGTCCAAGGAACAGTGCTCCTTGCATCCTGACAACACAGGTTGTTTATGAAAATGCTATAGAAAAATTCCTGAGTTACTGCACACCGGCTCAGAAAATGATAGAAACTACGTTTCTCAAACATTGCCAAATAAAATGGTCCTGTTTCCAACATGGACATGAAACTGCCCTAGCCTCTTGCCACAGCTGTCCCTGGGAGCCTTTGTGTTTTCCTTATGAGTAGACAGAAACATCGATTAGTTTTATTAACTGAATATCAATCTCAACCTTGGACCAAGGAAATGGCAGTTCTAGAGCTTTGACAACCTTGTGCTTTTGGAAATGAGCATCATTTCTGCTGCAAAGGCCAGCAGTTCTTACAGCTGGGCTTTTAATTAGGTCTCTTGAGGGTCAGTGGAAGAATGCTGGATATGCCTGAGAGAATTTAACAACAAGATGTAACTCTGAGTGAATCTGTGTCAAGAAATAAAGTTTGTGAGAAAGATAAAAAAAGAGAAAGAAAGAACTTGTCTTCAAAACTTTCAATTTTCCAAAACTCATTTTGTAATTAAAAAACTAAAAAAGTTGCAGGAAATTTTATTCTATTAAATGCATCTAAAATATTTCTGTGTATTCTAAAGCTTTTTTCCCAAGCTGATCACACTCTATCTCTATTTCCATTTAAAATAATAGTAGTCTGAAATACTGAGGTGGATGTGGGGAGTAACATGGGATGCTCATATATAGCTGTGGGAATGACAAATAGTGTAAATATTTTGGAAAGTTGTCTGAAATTTCTCCCAAAGTTAAAAATGTATATGCCCTTTGATTCAGCAATTCTCTCTCTCTCTCTCTCTGTATGTGTGTGTATATATATATATATATATATATATATATATATATATATATATATATATATATATATATTCATTTTCTAAAAGACAGAAAAAAATTAACCTATGGCAATAATAGAAACCAGAATATTGACGACCTTTGGTGGTGAAAGCTATTTACTAAGAAATGGGCACAAAGGAATTTTCCAGGTAAGATATTTGCAACCTTCCAGATAAAAATACTATATCTTGATCTTGGTTGCTTTTGTGTGGGTGTATTCAAAAGGAAATTTTCACTTAATATTCAGTTAAGATTTGAGAATTTTGCTACATGTAAGTTTTACCTCAATGAAAAAAAGATTAGTGAGTAACAACAAGTAGGAAAAACTTAGGAAAACCCCTTACTTTTATGGTTGTACTTAATATATTAAATTGAAATAAAATATGCAAAGAAGGACTAACATTTAGGTTTAATTAATATATTAAAAATAATAAATTATGACTTGTGGAACAAATTAGTACATGAAAACTAGAATTAATCAACTTCAAGCTTATTCTCTAGTAAATAAGTAAAGTAGAAGAAAAAGCATACATAAAGTAAAAGACTGCAAAATTCTTCTTCTAACCATAATCTTACCATCTGCTTTGCTGCCTTCTTCCACCAAGAGTTTCGCAATATTAAAGAATCCTTTTGCAGATGCTAGGTGGAGGGGCCTGTCTCCAACTTCACCACTTACATTTACATCAGCACCAAATTTCAAAAGGAGGCGAGTTACCTAAAGGATCCATGCATTTGAGATTAGTGTCAATGTCAAAGAATAATGCAATGCTTTCAGCAGTGTGGAAGGAGACGTATCATTAAGATGTTCTTTTGGTTAATTTTTGCCTGAAAAAGTCCTAATTCAATTGGTCTAAACAATAAGGTATTTATTATTATATCACCTAGCAAGAAATTAAAAACTGGAGCAATTTCAGAGTTGGGTCTTCATTGTACATAAACAGTCTTCTCTAAAGTCACCCATAATCATCTCTAAACAATCCTTTAAAATCTTCTTCTGGCCAGAGTCAGCAGTGTTTAGGTGATTCTTCATTTTCATAGCAACTCCATGCATAGGTCACCAATGATCATTTTGTGACTGGGATTCTAGGTCCTGTTTTGATTTGTGAGTAAGCAGGAGATAGGCACACTAGCCTTTAGCATCTTCCCAAACTGATTGAGATTCACAACTCAGGAGTCTTCCAGGGGTTGTTTCTGGTAATTTACGGGATTCGTTCAAGTTATTTACACATCCACTTAGGAATCTTTCAAATACTTTTTCTAAACTTACATTGTCTCCTCTAGGAATTTCAGAAGTCATCACAGTGATCCAAAGAGATAAGTTAGGATGTACCTGTGCCATTAAAATAACAGTTATGGGAGGACTCTTCAAAACTCTTGATCATTGTGGGCCTTCCCTTGTGGTCCAGGGGTTAAGACTTTGCCTTCCAATGCAGGGGTGTGGTTATGATCCCTGGTCAGGGAGCTGAGATCCCACATGTCTTGCAGCCAAAAAACCAAAACATAAAACAGAAGCAGTATAGAGACAAATTCAATAAAAAGTTTAAAAATGGTCCATATCAAAAAAATGTCTAAAAACAAGTCTTGACCACTAATGTATCAGCATAAATGTGAATTCAAGCTCTGAAACTCTTTTGTGGCAGCAAATAAATATATTTTGGGCAGAAGCCTCTCAAGAATATGGTATACATTTGATAGAAATCTAGGTGAAAAAAAAAGCTGGTAGAATGTGGGAGAACTTCTTACTGTGTACAGTGGGTAAAGAAGAAAGGTTCTGAAATTAGGCTTCTATTTATTAGTTTCGTCACTTTGAGTAAATGATTTGACCTTTTCAAAATTCAGTTTCTTCATCGCTAAGATGGGAATACCTCATAGAGTTGTCATCAGGATTAAATAAGTTATTACACATGAAACACTTAGAAAAGTGACTGGTACTCAATAAATGATATCAGAAGTGGTAGCACCGATGTGGAATGTGTATTTTGTCCATTTGTTGGCTAATGGGCACACAAATGCTTAATTCAGGAGAAAGCTAAATAGTAGTAGACATTTAGTTTCAGGAACCTTGCACTCCTAAGCAGATATTTCCACTTATACAGACTCCATAAATTCTGATTATGTGACTTTGTAATGGACAGATTTAAACTATCATTGAAATCGATTGTCTATTAAGCACTATTATTATATACCTAGGAAATATTGCTCTTGGTACAAAACATCTACTCTTCCACTTAAAAATAAGTAAATAAACAAATGCCAAGGAACATGGCATATCAGGCACATTTATAAACCAAATGTGCCATTCCCCTGTCAGCATATTTTAGTAAGTGACAATAGCATCCATAAATTACTTATGTGCTGTCTTTGCACATAGAAAGTGAGTCCCTTATCATAAAAGGGCCATCCACATTTTAGCATAATTGTATAATACTGTGACTATATATTCAGGGAAAGTAAACAAATTTAACACTCCACATAACATGCAGAGAAGCTCTTTATGTTTCTGCTGGGTGATGAGGTTAATCGTCAAAGAGGATGACTCAACAAACAACGTGCATTGGGTACATTCTGCCTGTGCCTGAAATCAGAAAAAGTTTGGAGTTTTTTCATCACTTGAGCTTTGGACTCTGTACTTTCAGAAGCATTTTCGGTATCCAGCTCTCCAGTGCACTCCAGTGCACTCTGAGCAGCACATCAATGAAATGAGCAGTCTTCCCTAGCTAGAGGTCACGCTTCACAGGCTTGAGAGTGTCCAGGCATATGCCAGCCAGCAAAGAAATAAAGGCACAATGACTGGAACAGCACAGAGACACAAGTAAGTTTGATTTTCAACTTGGGGTCCTCAGGAAGTGCAATAGCATGACCTCCACAAAGGTAAAAAGGTGTAATTCTGCTGCATAACTGAGTAATACTAGAGATCTAGGGAGATAAAATGAGGAAGAATGAAAATGGTCAGTGAAAATGAATAACTTCGTAGCTTCTATTTTTCTGTGGATCTACAAAAGCTTTTCAAGGGTGGAACTGATGAGAAGATGGCAAAAATGATTCAAAGGATATCTCAAGTAGCCTTTCTTTGAATACAGCACAGTTCAAGAAAAGCCTGGAACACTTAAGTGATGCCCCAGGCTTTGGACTTACCTACGCACTTACTTACTGACTTACCCGTTCATGCCCGTAGTATGCTGCAATGTGCAGTGGAGTGAAAAAAACTGCATCTTGAACATTGACATTAGCTCCATGTTGCAGAAGCACATCAGCAGCCTGGATAGGAAAGAGCTGGGTTAGGAGATTCACTGGGGGCATCTGTCTAACAAATTCATTTTACAATTAAAATGTATGAATACAACTCATCTTTAGGAGTCACCATTCTAAAACACAATATTTTTCCATCTCCCTTCTCTGAAATCTCCAATGGCTTGCTTTTGCCTAGAAAATAAAAGCCAAGCTCCTTACTATGGTATTCAAGGTCCTCTCAATCTGATGGTATCCTTGAAAATGTATTTCCCATGACTCTCTTTCCTTTTTTTTTATGCCTGTAAACAATCATTCAGTTTATTTATTTTTTTAATAAATTTATTTATTTTAGTTGGGGGCTAATTACTTTACAATATTGTAGTGGTTTTTGCCATACATTGACATGAACCAGCCATGGGTTTACATGTGTTCCCCATCCTGAACCCCCCCCTCCCACCTCCCTCCCCATCCCATCCCTCTGGGTCATCCCATTGCCCCAGCCCTGAGCATTTGTCTCATGCATTGAACCTGGAATGGTGTTCTGTTTCACATATGATAATATACATGTTTCAATGCTATTCTCTCAGAACATCCCACCCTCTTTCATAAACCCAACTGTACAATCAAACTGCTCTCCATTTCTCACTTCTCTGAGTTTTTATTCACATTATTTCCTCAGTCAGAAGTTCCCTTCTGCCCAATCTACAGATATTTAAACTCAAGCTAAATGCCATCTCCTCCAATATTTCTTTACTTTCCCTCCATTTGTTGCCAAATTATTTGCTAAAATTGTCTTCCTTCCTTTTACATCTCACTCAAATTTCTTTCATATCATTTAGAACATTTACCAATTTATATACATGCCTTATCACCCTTATTAAAGACCAGACTCTTTAAGGACAAAATGTATACCAAATTCATCTATATAATCCTATCCTAGCATGTTGCCATGAAACTAGTAATCATTCCATAAAAATCTGTTGAATGAATGAGTGATTAAAACAAACAAACAAACAAAAAATAGTAGGAGCTATGGATCAACTGCCTTCATGGAAAGGCACAGACTGCCAACAAATCTGCTGACCCTTTAGATTTATTCTACCAGCTCCAAGCCTCTTTTCTCTAGAAAACTGACTGAAGTCATTTCCTCCAGATGGGTTCTTTTTCATTGTAAATTTTTCTAATGCACTCTCTGTTCTTCAGTTGGTAAAATAATATACATTTGGGGAAATTTTCAAAAGTCTGTTAGTCTTAGAAGAGAGAACATGAAGCTGGGATCAAAGAGCTCAAGGAACATCTGTTCCCACACCTCTTCTGTTCTCTTCTATGCCTTCATCCTAAGTCAGGGGCACAAATGGTAACTGGAGTGCCTCTGTCTCACTCCAAAACATAGAAAGATAGGTTCCACTCTCCCATTTTAAAGATAAAGACACTGAGCCTCAAGGAGGCTTTTTAAACTATCTGAGGTCATACAACTAATAAGAAGCAGAACTGGAATTCAAATTTAGGCTTGTTTGAAGGTTCTTTGCATCAGATCCTTCTGGTGACCTTGATCTCGTTAACACTAACCTTTAAGCAAATGAACTAACTGAATCAATCTCAGGTAAAACGAAGCTTTCTGTCAGTAGAAGCTTGTTAGATTCAGCTTTGTAGATTCAGCTTGAAATTGAATGCTGGAACCATTTATATCAAATGTCTGCTATCTTAGACTTCACATGCTTGTGAGTTCAATCTTGGGAACATTTAAAGGAGGTCACATGTGATCAAGGCAAATGGAGCTTTTTACAAATTCTCTTATTTTAAACATAGCATAAAATAAAGTAGACAGCATGAATTTTTATTGTAAAAAGGATTCTCAAATGTTAACATATAGACCCAATATCTTGGGCATAGTTCCAGAACTTATTTTCATTCTAAAAGATAAGGGATCTTAGTCCAATGTAATTTATTCCTAAGTTTGCACGTATCCAGTTATTCAGAAGGTCAATATTTTGGCTCAATATTCATTAATTATGAAGTGTTGGCCTTCTGAGAAACTGTCAAAATGTAACATTTAATGAAACCACACAGAGTCTATATTGAACTGTAGGTTTTAGTTAGTTTGTTTCAAAATTCAAGAAAATATTAGCCATTGAGAGCAATGTACACTGGAATTATCTGAATAATTTCACAGGCTATTTGTATAAATTTAATGCATCTATTGGTTCTTATGATATTTCAAGTCACGATAGGGAGTATATCTCCTACCAATTTTATGGGGATACAAAGTATCATGATATACAAATATGCTTGTCATGTGGTTAAGATAAACACACTCATATTAATGCTTCAGTTCAGTTCAGTCACTCAGTCATGTCCAACTATTTGCGACCCCATGAATCGCAGCACGCCAGGCCTCCCTGTCCATCACCAACTCCTGGAGTTCACCCAAACCCATGTCCATCGAGTCGTTGATGCCATCCAGCCATCTCAACCTCTGTCGTCCCCTTCTCCTCCTGCCCACAATCCTTCCCAGCATTAGGGTCTTTTCCAATGAGTCAACTCTTCGCATGAGGTGGCCAAAGGATTGGAGTTTCAGATTCAACATCAGTCCTTCCAATGAACAACCAGGACTGATCTCCTGTAGGATGGACTGGTTGGATCTCCTTGCAATCCAAGGGACTCTGAAGTCTTCTCCAACACCACAGTTCAGAAGCATAAATTCTTCGGCACTCAGCTTTCTTCACTGTCCAACTCTCACATCCATATATGACCACTGGAAAAACCACAGCCTTGACTAGACGGACCTTTGTTGGCAAAGTAATGTCTCTGCTTTTAAATATGCTATCTAAGTTGGTCATAACCTTCCTTCCAAGGAGTCAGAATCTTTTAATTTCATGGCTGCAATCACCATCAGCAGTGATTTTGGAGCCCCAAAAAATAAAGTCTGCCACTGTTTCCCCATCTATTTTCCATGAAGTGATGGGACCAGATGCCATGATCTTAGTTTTCTGAATGTTGAGCTTTAAGCCAACTTTTTCACTCTCCTCTTTCACTTTCATCAAGAGGTTCTTTAGTTCTTCTTCACTTTCTGCCATAAGGGTGGTGTCATCTGCCTATCTGAGGTTATTGATATTTCTCCCAGCAATCTTGATTCCAGCTTGTGTTTCTTCCAGCTCAGCATTTCTTATGATGTACTCTGCATATAAGTTAAATAAGTAGGGTGACAATATATAACCTTGATTTACTCCTTTTCCTATTTGGAACCAGTGTGTTGTTCCATGTCCAGTTTTAACTGTTGCTTCCTGACCTGCATACAGGTTTCTCAAGAGACAGGTCAGATGGTCTGGTATTCCCATCTCTTTCAGAATTTTCCACAGTTTATTGTGATCCACACAGTCAAAGGCTTTGGCATAGTCAATAAAGCAGAAATAGATGTTTTTCTGGAACTCTCTTGCTTTTTCGAAGATCCAGCAGATGTTGGTCATTTGATCTCTGGTTCCTCTGCCTTTTCTAAAACCAGCTTGAACATCTGGAAGTTTATGGTTCATGTATTGCTGAAGCCTGGCTTGGAGAATTTTGAGCGTTACTTCACTAGCTTGTGAGATGAGTGCAATTGTGCAGTAGTTTGAGCAATCTTTGGCATTGCCTTTGGGATTGGAATGAAAACTGACCTTTTCCAGTCCTGCGACCACTGCTGAGTTTTCCACATTTGCTGGCATATTGAGTGAAGCACTTTCACAGCATCATCTTTCAGGATTTGAAATAGCTCAACTGGAATTCCATCACCTCCACTAGCTTTGTTCGTAGTGATGCTTTCTAAGGCCCACTTGACTTCACATTCCAGGATGTCTGGCTCTAGGTGAGTGATCACACCATCGTGATTATCTGGGTCATGAAGATCTGTTTTGTACAGTTCTTCTGTGTCTTCTTGCTACATCTTCTTAATATCTTCTGCTTCTGTTAGGTCCATACCATTTCTGTCCTTTATCGAGCCTATCTTTGCATGAAATGTTCCTTTGGTATCTCTAATTTTCTTGAAGAGATCTCTAGTCTTTCCCATTCTGTTGTTTTCCTCTATTTCTTTGCACTGATCACTGAGGAAGGCTTTCTTATCTCTCCTTGCTATTCTTTGGAACTCTGCATTTGGATGGGAATATCTTTCCTTTTCTCCTTTGCTTTTTGCTTCTCTTCTTTCTCCAGCTATTTGTAAGGCCTCCTCAGACAGCCATTTTGCTTTTTTGCATTTCTTTTCCATGGGGATGGTCTTGATCCCTGTCTCCTGTACAATGCTTAGCCTGGAACATATATCTATTAAATAATTTTAACCATGCTTCCCCTAATCTAGGACCTGAAAGAGTGGGTTGATCAATTTCACCTCCTTTCCACTACATGAAGTCCCATGAAGTCCCAAACTGAATCACTTTTATTCACCACTACGCTAAATATATAATAAGCATCCAGATAATTATTGAATTGGACTGTATTTCTAGGTAAAAAATAGGAATATATATCTACTAGTCATAAAGGAATTTAAACATTAACAATTAGGACTCAAATATATGATAGAAATTTTTAAATAGTTCAACACACACATTTATTGATCCTTTACTCTGAATTAACCTTTAGCAAATCCCAAGTGCCTGCTACATGCCAGGAACTGTCACTGGCATTTTTACATACATTGTCTCATTAAGATTTCTGCAGGCCATAAAATTCTGTGGTATTAAATACTTTTGAGAAAATACATAGTTTTAATTTTTCTCCCCCAAAACAATAACAAAACTACTAGTGAAACTGTATACTAGAAAAAAAGTCTTATCACAGAAAGGATGTCTTAATAATCTTTAAACTCTTTAAAAAAAGAACTTTATCATACTTAGATTTGTATAAATGATATATATACATATGTGTCAGTATTTACATATATATGTGTGTGTGTGTATATATATATATATATATATATCATTATTATCATTATTAAAGAACCAAGATTCAAATATTCAGTTCAGTTCAGTCACTCAGTCGTGTCCGACTCTTTACGACCCCATGAACTGCAGCACGTCAGGCCTCCCTTTCCATCACCAACTCCTGGAATTCATCCAATCTCATGTCCATTGAGTCGGTGATGCCATCCAACCATCTCTTCCTCTGTCGTCCCCTTCTCCTCCTCCCCTCAATCTTTCTCAGCATCAGGGTCTTTTCAAAGGAGTCAGCTCTTCGCATCAGGTGGCCAAAGTATTGGAGTTTCAGCTTCAACATCAGTCCTTCCAATGAACACCCAGGACTGATCTCTTTTAGGATGGACTGGTTGGATCTCCTTGCAGTCCAAGGGACTCTCAAGAGTCTTCTCCAACACCACAGTTCAAAAGCATCAGTTCTTCGGTGCTCAGCTTTCTTTATAGTCCAACTTTCACAACCATACCTGACCCCTGGACAAACCATAGCCTTGACTAGACGGACCTTTGTGGACAAAGGAATGTCTCTGCTTTTTAATATGCTGTCTAGGTTGGTCACAACTTTCCTTCCAAGGAGTAAGCGTCTTTTAATTTCATGGCTGCAGTCACCATCTGCAGTGATTTTGGAGCCCCCAAAAATAAAGTCAGCCACTATTTCCACTGTTTCCTCATCCTTTTGCCATGAAGTGATGTGACCGATGCCCATGATCTTGGTTTTCTGAATGTTGAGCTTTAAGCCAACTTTTTCACTCTTTTCTCTCACTTTCATCAAGAGGCTCTTTAGCTCTTCTTCACTTTCTTCCATAAGTGTGGCGTCATCTGCATATCTGAGGTTATTGATATTTCTCTCGGCAATCTTGATTCCAGCTTGTGCTTCTTCCAGCCCAGAATTTCTCATGACGTATTCTGTATATAAGTTAAATAAGCAGGGTAACAATATACAGCCTTGACGTATGGGTATCCTTTATTGATGAAAGGAATAAGCATGACAAAGTGCCTATCACAAAGTCATTGTTTTATGAGCACAAAAAACAGATTGGAGCTCTTTGTTTTGATAGAAGAGAATTACTATATATTACACACTAAAAATATTTTCATTTGCTAGTTGACTCCTCAAAATATCCAAGTTGAATCTCTACAATTTCCAGGTTGTAATTTAAATACTTGTTCGAACATTCTTTTCTTTCTTCTTAGAAAATTTCTGTTTTCTTTCTCTGATGGTAATATACCTAGTCTCAAGGCCAAGCTCGGTTCCCAGGTCCTCTGAGAACCTTTCACAAATACTTTACTGTATTAAACATTTCTTTCTCTAAATGCTTACACTATTTATCCTCACAACTTAATCTTTTCATTAATTATCACTGTGTGTAAACCACTATTATACAAAAATTAATTAAACTATTTTTATCATGTTCTGAACTTGTCTCAATGAAGTGTAGGAAATTTTGATTCCAGATTAAGAAGGATTTTTCACCTGAGACACTGGGATTTAATCCTTCTAACTAAAAGAGTTATACCTTACCATTTTAAATTCCAGAGATTTAAAAAGTAATGCCTACAAGAGAAAGGTCCTCATTGTTCTTGTTACTGAATGTTTCTGCTACAGTATGATTTTAACTTATTGACTCGCACTCAATTGGCTTCCCACTCTGAACTCCATCTTATGAAATCACTGACAGTGATAAAGAAAAAAATGACCACATCAATAGGAGCTAAATGTCTCACGGAAGAGAAAGTAAAGTAAGGTACATTCTACGTGGGATAAAATGGCGATCAATCAGAGCTGAAATTCCCCAAATTAAATATACGTGTTTCATACCTAGTAGACTTTCCAATAAATATCTACACTTTGAAATTAAGTTTTTCTTTGCTATATTTAAAGTGATATTCCATTTCCTGTGACTTCTTTGGAGTGTCCTTCAAATTCATACTTACACTGATGTTTTCCTTAGGATTTATAGTTTGTTTAAAGCTACAGTTTTCTCTTATATATATCTTTATCTAACCTTTACTATCGAAAATTATAGAGAACAGAATCATGAATCTCTTTTGGGATAATACCCACTTCCATTTAGTAGAAGATCTGTATTAACAAAGTTTTAGAAGAAAATTTTTTTTTTTTAATTTTTATTGGAGTGCAGTTGATTTACAATATTGTATTAGTTTCAGGTGTACAGCAAAGTGAATCAGTTACACATATACATATCTCCTGTCTTTTTAAGATTATTTTCCCATGTGAAGAAAATGTTTTTGAAAGTTTATGCTTCAGGAACTCAAAATGATCCCAAAGATACTAATATGCAAGTTGATTCAGATTTGAAAATTTTCAGTGTTTCCAGTTCGAACTTTCAATGTTGTGTGCTCAGTCACTCAGTCGTGTCCAATTCTTTGCCACCCCATGGGCTATAGCCTACAAGGTTCTTCTGTCCATGGAATTTTCCAGACCAGAATAATGATCGGGTTGTCATTTCCTCCTCCAGGGGATCTTCCTGACCCAGGGACAGAACTCACATCTCTTGTGTTTAACTTTCAATAACCCATTCCAATTGTGCCCCATTGAACAATACCCTCTTTCTAAACTTTTCATTTTTTTCAAGAGTAGTCTACATCTTTTATACACATATTCTTGCCTTTTAATCACTCCTGAGCCCACCTACAGTCTGGCTTCAGACCTTACCACTCTAGGGAAATTTCTTTGGAAAATGACATCAAAGATCTCCCAACTGTTAATTCCAATGTATATCTTTGGGTCTTTTACTTATTTTAATATTTCGTCACCATTTCTTACTATTTGTCTTCTCCTTAAGATTCTATCCTTTGTTAAGACTGACTGACATAATGATCTTTGAGTTTGACCCCTACCCCTCTGCCAGCTTTTTATTGTCCTACTCTAGAGGTGATGGAGCTATCCCACATCCAAGGTCAGGAAGTGGTCAAACAGGAGATGGCAAGAGTGAACGTTGACATTCTAGGAATCAGTGAACTAAAATGTACTGGAATGGGTTAATTTAACTCAGATGACCATTATATCTACTACTGTGGGCAGGAATCCCTTAGAAGAAATGGAGTAGCCATCATGGAAAACAAAACAGTCCGAAACGCATTACTTGGATGCAATCTCAAAAACGACAGAATGATCTCTGTTCGTTTCCAAGGCAAACCATTCAATATCATGGTAATCCAAGCCTAAGCCCCAACCAGTAATGCTGAAGAAGCTGAAGTTGAATGGTTCTATGAAGACCTACAAGATCTTTTAGAACTAACACCCAAAAAAGATGTCCTTTTCATTATAGGGGACTGGAATGCAAAAGTAGGAAGTCAAGAAACACCTGCAGTAACAGGAAAATTTGGCCTTGGAGTACAGAATGAAGCAGGGCAAAGGCTAAAAGAGTATTTCCAAGAGAAAGCACTGGTCATAGCAAACACCCTCTTCCAACAACACAAGAGAAGACTCTACACATGGGCATCACCAGATGGTCAACACCGAAATCAGATTCATTATATTCTTTGCAGCCAAAGATGAAGAAGCTCTATATAGTCAGCAAAAACAAGACTGGGAGCTGACTGTGGCTCAGATCATGAACTCCTTATTGGCAAATTCAGACTTAAACTGAAGAAAGTAGGGAAAACAATTAGACCATTCAGGTATGACCTAAATCAAATCCCTTATGATTATACAGTGGAAGTGAGAAATGCATTTAAGGGGCTAGATCTGATAGACAGAGTGCCTGATGAACTATGGACAGAGGTTCATGACACTGTACAGGAGACAGGGATCAAGACCATCTCCATGGAAAAGAAATACAAAAAAGCAAAATGGCTGTCTGAGGAGGCCTTACAAATAGCTGTGAAAAGAAGAGAAGTGAAAAGCAAAGGAGAAAAGGAAAGATATTCCCATTTGAATGCTGAGTTTCAAAGAATAGCAAGGAGAGATAAGAAAGCCTTCCTCAGCGATCAGTGCAAAGAAATAGAGGAAAACAACAGAATGGGAAAGACTAGAGATCTCTTCAAGAAATTTAGATATACCAAGGGAACATTGCATGCAAAGATGGGCTCAATAAATAACAGAAATGGTATGGACCTAACAGAAGCAGAAGATATTAAGAAGACGTGGCAAGAATACACAGAACTGTGCAAAAAAGATCTTCATGATCCAGGTAATCACGATGTGTGATCACTCACCTAGAACCAGATATCCTGGAATGTGAAGTCAAGTGGGCCTTAGAAAGCATCACTACGAACAAAGCTAGTGGAGGTGATGGAATTCCAGTTGAGCTATTTCAAATCCTGAAAGATGATGCTGTGAAAGTGCTTCACTCAATATGCCAGCAAATTTGGAAAACTCAGCAGTGGCCACAGGACTGGAAAAGGTCAGTTTTCATTCCAATCTCAAAGAAAGGCAATGCCAAAGAATGCTCAAACTACTGAAACAATTGCACTCATCTCACACACTAGTAAAGTAATGCTCAAAATTCTCCAAGCCAGGCTTCAGCAATACATGAACCGTGAACTTCCAGATGTTCAAGCTGGTTTTAGAAAAGGCACAGGAACCAGAGATCAAACTGCCAACATCTGCTGGATCTTCGAAAAAGCAAGAGAGTTCCAGAAAAACATCTATTTCTGCTTTATTGACTATGCCAAAGCCTTAGACTGTGTGGATCACAATAAACTGGAAAATTCTGAGAGAGATGGGAATACCACACCACCTGACCTGCCTCTTGACAAACCTGTATGCAGATCAGGAAGCAACAGTTAGAACTGGACATGGAACAACAGACTGGTTCCACGTAGGAAAAAGAGTACGGCAAGGCTGTATATTGTCACCCTGCTTATTTAACTTATATGCAGAGTACATCATGAGAAATGTTGGGCTGGAAGCAGCACAAGCTGGAATCAAGATTGCTGGGAGAAACATCAAGAACCCCTGATATGGAGATGACACCACCCTTATGGCAGAAAGTGAAGAAGAACTAAAGAACCTCTTGATGAAAGTGAGAGAGGAGAGTGAAAAAGTTGGCTTAAAATTCAACATTCAGAAAACTAAGATCATGGCATCTGGTCCCATCACTTCATGGGAAATAGAGGGGGAAACAGTGGAAACAGTGTCGGACTTTATTTTTTTGGGCTCCAAAATCACTGCTGATGGTGATTGCAGCCATGAAATTAAAAGACGCTTCCTCCTTGGAGGAAAGTTATGACCAACTTAGACAGCATATTAAAAAGCAGACATTACTTTGCCAACAAACGTCTGTCTAGTCAAGGCTATGGTTTTTCCAGGGGTCAGGTACGGATGTGAGAGTTGGAATGTGAAGAAAGCTGAGTGACGAAGTATTGATGCTTCTGAACTGTGGTGTTGGAGAAGACTCTTGAGAGTCCCTTGGACTGCAAGGAGATCCAACCAGTCTATCCTAAAGGAGATCAGTCCTGGGTGTTCATTGGAAGGACTGATGTTGAAGCTGAAACTCCAATACTTGGGCCACCTGATGCGAAGAGCTGACTCATTGGAAAAGACCCTGATGCTGGGAAAGATTGGGGGCAGGAGGAACAGGGGATGACAGAGGATGAGATGGCTGGATGGCATCACCGACTCGATGGACATGAGTTTGGGTAAACTCCGGGAGTTGATGATGGACAGGGAGGCCCTGCTTGCTGCAATTCATGGGGTTGCAAAGAGTCAGAGATGACTGAGCGACTGAAGTGAACTGATCTGAGAGGTGTCTCTCTGTTTATCTCTTAAGTGTTTCTTCAGTGTTGCTTTTTTATCACTAACATTGTATTGCTTCCTGATTTCCTTTGTCTTCTTTAATTGCCCTGAATTAATTAAGATAATACAGGGAAATCATTTAGGACAAAACTTTATGTTAAGCTAAGAGGAAGTGTTCATTGGTAGTTATTAGCTATCTTGCGTTAAACATTCTCTAGTTGATTCTATCTATCACTATTGCTACTACTGCTGCTACTATTTCTAATACTGGTACAATTTCTACAACACACATACGTAAACAAACACACACACACTTCTCTCTCCAGATGCATATATTTTACCCAGATTCCTCCAATATGGGGTTTACCTTACTTAGCAACTCAGAATTTGATTATATGGGGGTTTCTCAGGTGGCTCAGTTGTAAAGAATCTGCCTGCCACTGCAGGAGATGTGGGTTCAATCCGCGGGTCAGGAAAATCCCCTGGAGTAGGAAATGGCAACCCATTCCAGTATTCTTGCCTGGAAAATTTCATGGAGAGAGGAGCCTCTTGGGCTACAGTCCATGGGGTTGCAAAGAGTTGGACACAACTGAGCAACTGAGCAGCAGCAGCAGCAGATTTCTTATATATATTTCTCCTGTTTCCCAATTACTTTTACTCTGGGTTTACACAATCCCCTGCAGTGATTTCATCTTTATCACTTGCCCTTTGATTTTTGGTAATGTGAATGAAGTATTAGAATGTGTGGTTTGAGAATGTTGTTATTTAATTGCTCAGTGTGTTTGATTTTTTTGCAATGCCATGGACTGTAGTCCATCAGGCTCTTCTGTCCATGGGCTTTCCCAGGCAAGAATACTAGAGTGGGTTGCCATTTCCTTCTCCAGAGGATCTTCGCAACCCAGGAATTGCACCTGTGCCTCGTGTATTGCAGGCAGATTCTTTATGACTGAGTCACTATGGAAGCCCACCTGTGAGCTAAATAAGGATATATCATTTAATTCTCACAATAATCTCATGGAACTGTTACTAATAACCCCATTTAAAAAATAGGAAAAATAAGGTTAAGAATTACACAGTTTTAAGGAAAAGCACCCAAGTTTAAACTCGAATCTATAGAAGTCCAAAGAATCATACTACTTCACAGTGTTTTTCTTCTTATGTGTGCTATTATTTGGGGGCAGCCTATAAGTCCTTGCCACCTTAGATAGTTCTATACAGGATATAGCCCTTGGTTGATGTTCTTCAAGGATTTTCAAGGACATCTATATAGCCAGTATATCAATAAGTATGATTCTGACTTTGTAATTGCTTGCAGATGACTGAAAAAAATAAAGTTAAACATTATTCTAAGTTAAAGTTATATGTTAGGGATCTTAAAGAGTCATACATACTATGACAAGAATTTTTCCTAAATTTTTTCCATAGGGGGTTTCACCAACAGATTTCAAGCAGGAGCAAAGTATATTCTGATTTGCACCTTAAAAAGATCCTTCTGGTAATAGTATAGCAAAAAAACTGAAGAGACAGCAAACTAGAAGCAGAGTGACCAGCTAGCAGGGTTCAGTGGCCAGCTAAAAAGAAAGAGATAGGATAAAAATGATCTAGTAGATAAAGATGAGGTAGTAGTAGTATCCGAGAGATGGAGAATGGGTTTTAGAGATATCAAGATGATAGAATTGCATGACTCAGAATATTGGGGGTCGGGAGAGATGATGGAAGTTACTAACAAATGATGACTATAAAAGAGTTAGACTATTAAGGGGAAATAAGCATGAGGGTAAAACTGTGTATAATTTGTGAATTTAAGAAGTAGGAACATCACCCACAGTTTCTCTCAGGTTAAGCACTTAACATATTAAGTTTCTTCTAGTTCCCTTTAGCAATTCATTGTGAGCTGATCCAACACCACAGCTGGTTTCAGCTGGGGTCAATCCCTCAATCAAAATGCAAATATAATTCCTGATTTTTTAAACAACTACCAAAAGCTATGCCAGTTAAAAATACCAATCATTGTTTATCCATTTGTATTTAAGGCTTCATTACCAAGCATTTTAGATCATAACATTGCAGTAGATTTAAAATAAGCACTTCTTTTGACTTTATGTTCTATTTTCTGTAAAACTTTTTAGCTGTATATATACTGACTTCTCTATACCCATTACAATTGTTAAGGGAGAACTCCCTATCATATAGTTACAGAGGTTTTTCATTTAAAACACTAACTGAATATTTTTGTAATGACTTTTTATTTTACCTGACATAGCTCTAATTAAATATTTGAGTACAAAAACTTACTGGAAAATAGTTTCTCCAGGCTGTCACGGAAATGAGGTTCTCTTATGTGATCTTTCTCTTATTATCTCAGGTTAAAATTAAATCTGGTCTAAAAATTACTCAGAAAATGATTCCACAAGATAACATTATCAAATAAATTAAAGGGACACTCCATATTCTTAAGTTGTAATAAATAGAGCTTAAAGGTATATCAACTTATACACATAAAGTAAAAGAATTCTATTGATTATATAAATCTATAGCTTCTCAGGAAATTATAATAATGTAAGTAGAAAAGCTGGTGGATGAAGAGAGATGAGAACTATGAGGTCAAGACTAGGGTTACAAGTGGGATCATTTTAGAGAAGTAATAATTGAAGTTAGGTAATAACACCAGTTCCACAGGTAAAAGGAGATACTTGAGGGATATTTATGGATAAAAAGTGGGAAAGAATGGAGCCAGCAAAGGAAAGAGAAGAGTCATCCATGAAAGAAAAGGAGAACAAAGGAATGCTTGTTAAGGAAGCCCATGGAAGAGAAATTTTAAAGAAAAGACAGGCTAAATTTTCTGAGCCTTCCTAGCTAATCGTCATCTTGCTGTGCTATTTTCTTTCTTGTATATATTCTTTTTTGCAGCACTTCCTTATGTGAGGGCCTTATTTTAAAATCCCTGGCTGAGAAAACAGGCTTTCAATGTTTACTGTGTTATGAATACATCATGTTCTATGCATTTCGAAAGCCACAATTTTTTTCCTTATGAGATTTATTTTTATAGCTTGCCAAAGGTCCAGCATTTTTTGGCTATATTGCAATTGTAGAGACTTGAAAATTTTAGTACAAGTTAGGCTCCCTCTCATGGATGGTCTTCCTTACACTGCTTACACCCTGGACATCACAATCTGACAAAGAGTTTTCTCTTGACTTGTTCTGCAGCCCAAGACACCTACTGAAATCATGTAATTTGCCTCTACTTGGAAAATCAACTTCTAAATTACACTTTGAAGGTGAGTTGCAGTCAACTAATAGAACATAAGGACCACATAAAGATTTTGGCTCTTAGATAAAAATGAGTAATAAGAATCTTCCTAAAAATTATTTCAAAGATCAGTTTATTTCCACCAGCTGGGATTTAAAAATCGAAAAAGACAACAGTTAAGTCTCAGGTTCAGGGGTTAGTTCTGTTTCAAGCACACTATACAGAATGTTTAGGGCTTCCTTTTTTGAGCTTCCTCATTAAATAAGGCAGAAAACATTATTTGATGAACTGCAAGATATTAACTTAGGTAATCAATTATATCCTATAGGCTATTTATTTAACAACATAATTAAAAATGTTGGTCTGCAATAACTTAGAAGAAGTGACACAATAATATTGGCAAATCCAGTCATAAAAATATTTTAACTGATTATGAAACAGTATGTATTGACTGGTATACAGATCAATTATAGATAATTTTCTTTCTAGATAAGTTTATTAAAAGAATATCCATCATTCAGTCAGAGATCTATTATCAGGACAGAAAGCAGAAGGAATAATGTTGGTAACTATTAAACTAAGTTAAACTAAGATAAACACAGGAAGACTAATAATTGAAGCCTACAATGAAAATGAAAAAAGTGCAATACCAAGTATGCCTGTTGGCTTCAGACATAGAAAGTGCTAAGAAATAACTGTGAATGGGACTCAAGCCTAGACTTCGAATCGTTTCACATGGGTAGTAAATGGCAGAACCTGGATACAAAGAGACCTAGCCAGGTTGGTTCCAGAGACCACACACCTAATGACTAGTCTACATATTATATATTGATTTCCCTCGAAGCCCAGTTGGTAAAGAATCCACCTGCAGTGCAGGAGTCCGCCTGCAGTGCAAGAGACCCAGGTTTGATTTCTGGTTTGGGAAGATCCCCTGGAGAAGGCAATGGCAACTCATCCCAGCATTCTTGCCTGGAGAATCCCATGGACAGAGGATCCTGGAGGGCTACAGTTTATGGGGTTGCAAAAGTTGGACATGACTTAGAAACTACACCACCACCACATATATTATCCTGTTGTAGCCAAAAAACATTACTCTAGTATCCTACTTTCTCTAACATTTCAAACATTTTTTTTCAAACTTTTACTTAATGAACTCAGCATAAGTACCCAGCAGAGGTACTATGACAGAATTGGCTTGGGTGGCTCCTAGATGTAGGAGGCATGAGCTTATAACTCCTTCCTTTCTCCTTGAATAAGCTCCAAGGTACCTCTGGAATGCTAGACATACAGAGAGTGAATACTGGAAATCACTGTTCAACAAAAGAGTTGCTAGTTTGGGGAGAATAGAATTGTCACCACATTTACTTGCTAGTGGTCTTTGATTTTAAGAAAAAGACAGGGTCAAATAATAGAAGTATAGAATCATACCAAGTTTCCTGGGTTAATAGAACTCTTCTCTTCCAGACATAATTTATAATCCCTCTATAAATTCATCTACGTATACATTTGTTATCATCTTTGAGAAAATGTAAGTGATACTGCTATCTATGAGGCTAGGTAGTTCCCTTGAATGTGGGAATGACATTTCTCATGACTATTAATAGAAAATGACAAAAGTTATGGAATGTCACTTCCAAGATGAGGTTAAAAAAGACTGTGACTTTATGTCACTTACCCTACCTTGATCTCTCCATCACTCTCTCTGATGGAAACCAGATGTCTCATTATGAGCTTTCCTAAGAATAGCATCACATCGTAAGGCCCTGGTGTCTCTAGATAATAGCCAGAGAGGACCAAACCTGCCACAGCTACAAGAGTGAGCACAAAAGAGGACTCTCTCCATTCAGTCCTTAAGAAGACTGCAGCCCCATTAGAAACCTTGTCCAAGACACTAAGCCGGGGGATCCAGCCAAGGTATCCTGAGATCCCTGAGCTACAAAAATGGCAAGATAAAAAATGTTTATTGTTTTAAGCCATAAAGTTTGAGATAAACTCTTTATGCAGCAAAAATTAGCTCATATATGGTTGGGCCTCTCAATTTATTACTAAAAAATCCAGGTCACAACTGACTTCTATATTAAATAGTTAAATAGACCACTTCTGAATATCAAGAGGAACAGCAGTTCAAATCAGCAAATATTTATGAGTGCCTAAGTTTTCTAAGCACTGTGCTAGTTTCTGGGGATCAAAGGTAAATTAATTTTTCAAAAGTAATACACAGGTCAGTGGAAGAAACAAAACAAAATGATTATGATATAAAGTAAAGATAGATTTGATATGAGATAATACATAGACTATTATAACAAAAGAAAGGCTATCAAAACAAAAGAAGTTATAAATTAGTTCTGCAAAGACAGAAATGTATAGCCGGGAAGGTACCTGGAAACTGAAATAGAAGTTTGCTAAGTGGAAAAGGGAAGATAAATCAATTCATTCATCCCTCAAACTTACTTGATCATCCAATAGTAACTGGCACAGAACATATATTTGCCAAATTCTACTATTTCTTAAAATCTAGTTCAAATTCTACTCACCTCTTGAAGTCTTTTTAGACTTCTAGGTTCATTGAATTCATCATTGGGACAAATTATTACGTATCCCAATATCTTGAGAATTACTTTGAGGCTTTATAAGAATGTATTACAGATACCCTCTTTGGAATTACTGAATCAGAATCCCTAGATACTAAACATGTGCATTAAAAGAAAGCTTCTTAGAGACTTTCTCTTGCATCCAATATGGAGTAACAAGGAGTAGTCTGGGGAAGATAAGGTAGCTAGAGTTCATAAGACAGAGTACCAGAGACAAGAGAGTTGAATAAAGAGAGAAATACAAAGATCTGGAAAAGATTCCCTTAGAGGATAAAGCTGACCATTGAGTAGTGTGTGCTTGTGAGGCAACTACTGCTGACTGGGAAAAGAACCAATGAAGATTAGTGAGAATTACGCCCAGTGCTCACACAAGTCCAGGGATAATGCCTAGGCTCATCACCCAGACTGGAAATGCTCCTGATTCAAGGGGCATTGAGCAAAATACTCACAAGAGACTTCTCTCAGTAGCTGGTTATTAGCCTTACACTAATAACTTACGATTATCTGGGTCATGAAGATCTTTTTTGTATAGTTCTTCTGTGTATTCTTGCCACCTCTTAACATCTTCTGCTTCTCTTAGGTCCATATCATTTCTGTCCTTTATTGAGCCCATCTTTGCATGAAATGTTCTCTTAGTGTCTCTAATTTTCTTGAAGAGATCTCTAATCTTTCCCATTCTATTATTTTCCTCTATTTCTTTGCACTGATCACTGAGGAAGGCTTTCTTATCTCTCCTTGCTATTCTTTGGAACTCTGCATTCAAATGGGTATACCTTGCCTTTTTTCATCTGCCTTTCACTTCTCTTCTTTTCACAGTTATTTGTAAGGCCGCCTCAGAGAGTCAGTTTGCTTTTTCGCATTTCTTTTTCTTGGGGATGCTCTCGATCCCTGTCTCCTATGCAATGTCACAAACCTCTGTCCATAGTTCATCAGGCACTCTGTCTATCAGATCTAATCCTGTGAAATTTAGTTCTCACTTCCTCTGTATAATCGTAAGGGATTTGATTTAGGTCATACCTGAATGGTCTTGTGGCTTTCCCTACTTTCTTCAATTTAAGTTTGAATTTGGCAATAAGGAAACAGTTTGCCAGCTTCTTAAAAAATTATACATAAACCTACCAAATGATCCAGCTTTTCTACTCTTAAGATTTGTTCAAAGTAAATAAAAGCACATGTCCACATGAAGATATGTACAGAAATCTTCACTGCAGCTTTACTTGAAATTCCTAAAAACTGGAAACAACTCAGATGTCCATCAACAGGTAGATATACACTGTGGCATATTCATTTCAATCCCAAAGGAGGGCAATGCCAAAGGATGCTCAAACTACCGCCCAATTGCGCTCATCTCACACACAAGTAAAGTAATGCTCAAAATTCTCCAAGCCAGGCTTCAGCAATACGTGAACCATGAAATTCCAGACGTTCAGGCTGGTTTTAGAAAAGGCAGAGGAACCAGAGATCAAATGGCCAACGTCCACTGGATCATCGAAAGAGCAAGAGAGTTCCAGAAAAACATCTATTTCTGCTTTATTGACCATGCCAAAGCCTTTGACTGTGTGGATCACAACAAACTGTGGAAGATTCTTCAAGAGATGGGAATAGCAGATAACCTGACTTGCCTCCTGAGAAATCTGTATGCAGGTCAAGAAGCAACAGTTGTAACTGGACATGGAACAACAGACTGGTTCAAAATTGGGAAAGGAGTATGTCAAGGCTGTATATTGTCAACCTGCTTATTCAACTTATATGCAGAGTAAGTATGTCATGAGAATTGCTGGACTGGATGAAGCCCAAGCTGGAATCAAGATTGCCAGGAGAAATATCAATAACCTCAGATAGGCAGATGACACCACCCTTATGGCAAAAAGTGAAGAAGAACTAAAGAGCTTCTTGATGAAAGTGAAAGAAGAGAGTGAAAAAGTTGGCTTAAAACTCAACGTTCAGAAAATGAAGATCATGGCATCTGGTCCCATCACTTCGTGGCAAATAGATGGGGAAACTGTGGAAACAGTGGCAGATGTTCTTTTGGGGGGCTCCAAAATCACTGCAGATGGCAACTGCAGCCATGAAATTAAAAGATGCTTGGTCCTTGGAAGAAAAATTATGACCCACCTAGACAGCATTACAAAGCAGAGACATTACTTTGCCAACAAAGGTCTGTCTAGTCAAAGCCGTGGTTTTTCCAGTATTCATGTATGGATGTGAGAGTTGGACTATAAAGAAAGCTGAGCGCCAAAGAATTGATGCTTTTGAGTCTCAAGACTCTTGAGAGTTCCTTGGACTGCAAGGAGATCCAACCAGTCCATCCTAAAGGAAATAAGTCCTGAGTATTCATTGGAAGGACTGATGCTGAAGCTGAAACTCCAATATGGCCACCTGATGTGAAGAACTGACTCCTTTGAAAAGACCCTAATGCTGGGAAAAATTGAAGGTGGGTGAAGGGGACAACAGAGGATGACATGGTTGGAAGGCATCACCAACTCAACTGACATGAATTTGAGGAAACTCCAGGAGTTGGTGATGGACAAGGAAGCCTGGCATGCTGCAGTCCATGGAGTCACAAAGAGTCAGACACTACTGAGCAACTGAACTGAGCTAAACACTGAAAGTAACCATTATTGCTACCACTGCTACTGTCAGGTTTATTTCTTCTCTTTACTTGCTAAGGAGACTCAATGGAAAAGACCCTGATTCTAGGAAAGATTGAGAGCGTGAGTAGAAGGGGATGACAGAGGATGAAACGGTTGGATGGCATCATCGACTCAATGGACATGAGTTTGAGCAAACTCTGGGAGATAGTGAAGGTCAGTGAAGTCTGGAATACTGCAGTCCACAGAGTTGCAAAGAGTTGGACACGACTGAGAGATTGAACAACAACCTGCTAAACATTTACTGAGGTCTTGGGTTATAAGCCAAATTATCAGTTCCTCAAAGATTCTCTCCTAACCTCAATTGACTATGGGCATATTCATTTAGGAAATGCTAATTGTGTGTCTCCTATAAGCCAGGCAGGCCCTGTGCTCGGAATTGAGGACAACAGAGAGGAAAAGAACAGCAAGAAAGGCTACGTCTTTGTTGAGCTTACAATTTAGTACAGGAGACATACAGTAAAGCAAAGGAGGTAAACGATAGGCTATTATATAGCGATCAGTGCTGAAAAGAAATAAAGAAGGAGTAAATAAAGGAGTGCCAGAGCTTTGAAAAAAAGCACATAATCTGGGAAAACCCTATTGAGAAAATTATATTTGAACTAGGATCTTAAGAAGATAGGGAGTAAGATGTTTGGTTAGTAAAAAAAAAAAAGCAGTTTAGACCTGACAGAGCAGTGCAAAGGCCCTGAGGCAGTGCATGCCTGGTATATGAGGAACTTAAAGCTGAAAAACAACAAATAAGAAAATGGTGAAAGTTACAGTTTTTGAAATTCTAAATGAAATAATTTTAAAAGGCTCACTCAGGCTTCTTGTCAGAAAAGGCTGAGTGGGAAAGGACAGAAGGAGGGGGAACAAATTACCCTCTTTTAGATAGAGATCCAGGCTGACATTTACAGCTCTTCTCACAGAGGCAATTTTGTCTGTGTGATTTTTTTGATTGCCCATGTTTTCCACTAGACTGCAAGCTCTGTGAGGCTAGGTTTTACACCTCATTAAATTACCAGTGTCAAATATAGACCTTGGAATCTATTACTTCCTTACTAGATAGTAATTGGATAATTGAGTGGAAGAAAGAATGAGTGTACACTATTGTATTCCAATTTTTTATTTCTTTACTAGATTGCAAGCTCCTAGTATGATACTTAACGTTACATTTTATACTTCTGTCAATTTTTACCAGGACTAGTCTAAATTCTTGTGTGTAAATGTTCAGTAAGCATTTACTGACTTGAATTGTTTTTCCCTAGTCAATTTTTACATCTTCCACACTATAAACATCCTTGAAGAAAAATCTATAGAATAACAAAAGTTCTGTAAGCCAAGATAAGCCTTAAAAACTCCAAACAGGGAACATGAACTCTTAAGATTTACACATTGCCAGAAACTATGAAACTTTCACAAGGGAGAACCAATGATGAATTTTTTTTTCCTGTCTTTTGGGAAATAAGACTCGATAATAGAAGTTTATTTATAATCATAGCTGCAAAATTGCCTCTAGGAAAGCAATAATAATGGGGCAAGCTATCTTGTTTTCTTACAGATCCAATTAAAAAAAAAGAAACTAAAATTTGGTCATATTTGTCAAAAACACACTGAGAAATATCAAAGCTACAGTATTTACCAATCAAGTCTCAGACCAGTTTACTAACATTGCAATAAACAAATAATAGGCATCTGCTGACTGAAGTATGCAAAAATAATATATTTTTGCTTGGGAATACTTGATACATTTGAAATATATAATAAATACATTATTCATTCTCTAGTGGTTCTTTGCTCGGCTGAATATATACAATATTTTTTAAATACCAGCTTAGAAATAGGATTTAAGCTAGGCCAGTAATGGAGTCTTCACTGTCTCTGATTTCTTTTTCCTCTCTAAAGTTACCTTACTTGTAAAATTGCTGTTATGAGCTCTCTTTCACTATGTCACAAATCTCCATGACTAAATCAAGACAAAACCTAATTTCTTTCTATAAACACTCTGTATGTAAATCATGGACTATGCAGCATTCATATGGAGAGAAATTCCAGTGAGTTGTGGCTTCTTTCCAGAAATATATTTCCATATGCTTGTGTTTTGGTCACAGTTAGTGGAGGTTTAGTAAAAGACATTTTGTGACTCTTTTATGATTGTACAAGCAATGAGGTAGAGACCTAAAACACAAATTTCCAATTGCTTTTATTTCCCTTGTTCAATTTCTTAAGTATAAACTATGAATAACCCAAATAATTTTCCTAAGCTCTAGAAAACTACAACATATAGCTTAAGAGGCCGTGGAGTATCATTATTATTAACCAAGTATGCTTTCCCCTTCTCAATTCTAATCAAACTAAGGAGAACAGAAACATTTTTACATGTAATTTTCTACTGTCAGTCTTCCATTTAATTATAATTTTGATAATTTTCCTGCTGAAATATTTTCAGCAACATTTATAAATTGTATGAGAAGTAGGGGCCAAATCATGCTGTGCAACCTATGCAGTCACACAGGATTCCATGCTTAAAATAATCTCCACACTCATTTTAATGATCTGCTGCTGCTATCCTGAAATTAATCCCTATTTTTAAAACAAGGGACTTCATATATTTTTAGTTGAGACCTGAAAATTATGTAGCCCAGTAAAGATATGAAATAAACTGACTAGTCCAATCTTTAAGCAGAGCAATAACAGGAACTTTTCTGAACAAAGAAGAAAGCAACATGTGGAAACATAAATCTGTAGGTTCCCAGATAACAGCTGAAGCAAAAGATATAGAAACAAATGAGATTTTAAACATGACTAAAAACTGACATGTTCTCTGTTGAAAATATTTTTAACAAAATCTTCTTTTTAACTGAGTTAAAAAATAAAAGTTAAAGGATGACAGGAGGTATAATTTTCAAAGATTTACCTTATTAGTGAGAAATTTTGAGAATCATTTTTTAAAAAGAGCCAAATTTAGAAGTAGAAATACTTAAGAATATATACCTTTTTCCTATTAGTTTCCCTGAGACAATATTTCCAAAAGTCTTCTCTCTTTGGCTCTATAGAAAATTAAGAGCTCAGTTTTTGGAGCAGACAGCCTGGGTTAGAATTTGCACTATTGATACTTAACAGCTATGTCATTTGGTGCAAATTAGTTCATCTTTTTGAGCTTTAGTTTTCTCATCAATAAAGTTACGTGAGAATTGTGTAATAATAAAATAAGCAAAATACCTGACTAAAGGAAATCCTTCATAAATGTTCATTTCCTCATCTCTTGTTAGAACATCAGCTCTACCGGCACCTTAGAGAGAACAGCTTCCAACCAGGACAGAATAGGCAGTGAGATGGCATGGGGTCCAAATCATGCCTGATGCCATGTCTAGAGGCAAGGCAAGTTTAGCTCCAATGGGGCAACTCTGAGGGCTGAATCTGTGCAGGAAGCCCAATAGTTGCGGGTCCTGAGTGCACTAATATAGTTCAGCAGGGAGATAATTATCTTCTTGGCAATCTGTTAACTTCAATTCAGTTCAGTTCAGTCATTTCCGACACTTTTGCGATCCCATGGACTACAGCACGCCAGGCTTCCCTGTCCATCACCAACTTCCAAAGCTTACTCAAACTCATGTCCAAGGAGTCTGCTCCAGAAACCAGTACTCCAAGCTTAGGAAAAAGTCTGATAAGATGAAGATAGGAAAGGAGGAACCCAAACAGAGGGCAGACCTGAGAAGTAGTGTGAGAAAATTGAGACTCCAGGGCAATTTCAGACTGAGTCAGCCAGTCATTCATTTACAAGCATCTCATTCTTATTCTGTGCCAAGCACAGGAGACAGAGAGAGATGACCAATACTGTAATTAATGAGGTTATAGTCTTGGGTGAGAGACAAATAAATATATGATAAAAACATAATGAGAGTAGTACACTAGAAAAAAAATGTAGTGCTACAGGGCAAAGATGAGACACTGGATAGGAGAAGTGGCTCCCCTAAAAAGGTAATGAATTATAATCTTACTTGCAAAGATGCAAGGGATTTATATAAGAGAAGGGTGGAAGAAGTTCCAAACATATAAAACTAGAGGAATCTCAGGTTCTACAGTCCAGGACAGTGAATCATTCTCAATTTCATAGGAAGGGACCAGGTAAAATGTGGCTGGGGCTCTTTGAATATTGTCTGCTTAGGTTCAGATTGGTCTTAAAACAAAACTGAGTCTTCTTAGGAGAAACCAATTTCCCAGTAGGATAAACCAGGAAGGTTGAGGCTAAGAAACTGGGGCAAGGGGAACAGAGAGAATAATAGAAGAGAGAATAGCAGAGTTGGGAATTATACCAGGAATTCTTGATTCTCATTTTAATTAAGATTCTCCCCTTCTCCTCTATGGAACATTTAATTAGTGTCTAGTGAAAAGCCCAGATGTCATAATCTCTTCTTTTCCTAACCATCTAATCAAGGTGATGATGAAGACAGAAATGGCCAAAAAGATCATTTGGTAAGGTTAGCTAGAACACTTTACCAATTAGAAAATAGTTCAGAATAATAAGGAATTGACCTCCTGATCTAAGTCCTCCTCATAATTTAAATTCTTTATGTTTATTTAGATTGAAAATAAGAGACCTCATCACCACCTTCTAGTAAGTCTGCAAATATCAGTTTTCAGTAGATCAAGCTTCAGAAGACACCCTGTTTTTTTGTCCTTATGTTTTGTTTTCTCTTAACTCATCCTTGCTGCAAATTCATGAACACATTCTGTGATACGCCTTGTATCTTATATAAACGGGTCACCCTAGATCCAAAACAGTCAATGCCATATACTGTTGGACACATAAATCTTGGAATAGAGGATCACTGAGAAGACAAAAGGAACTCCACCTTCTGGCTTCTTAGGCAGGTGACTGCATATAACAAATGAGATTGATGTTGATTTATCCTATTTTTGGTAATCTATAAAAGATACATTCCATTATTTCTTTGTAATTATATCTCCACCCTGACTTGCTTTTCATGACCATATGCTTCATAAATTAAAAAGTAAATAAGTGAATAACCATATGTAAATTTCAACACAGGAAGTATAATAATCAGATATCCCCCGAAAAGCTGTTTTTCTTTTAAAAATCAATGGAACAGGGAACTCATAGAATGTTAATACATATAACTTGAAGTGAAAATCACAGAGGTGATCACAGGCTATTAAGCTTACAAAGTTAGGCAAAACACAAAGATTTATAGTTTATATTTTAATCATTCATGATTAGGCCAAAAAGCTGTGAAGTTGTAAGTTCCTCAAAACATACACCTACAGAAAATATAGTGGATATATCATTTAGCATATAGCTTTATATAAAAAGTAGGGAATTTTCTCTGCACAAAATTTCAGTATTCAGAGGAGAGGCAGAGAGAACAAAGAAACAAAATTTCATTTTCAGACCAATGGTAAGGCTCACTAACATTTACATGATAAAATGCTCAAAGAACAAAGAAATTTCAAATTTGGTCCAGATAACAGAAATTTCCTAATCATACTAAAAATAATTTACTGCTCTTGAAACCACCATAAATATGGCCTGGGAGTCTATTATAGAAAAAAAGGGCTTGCATCTACTTTCATCATGTTTCAGGTATTATATTCTTCTGTGTTAATATATTTACAGCTGTTTTCATATAAAAATAGGGGTGTAACATATCTAATCCTACTTCACTGGAATCAGGGGAATTTATAATTGGACTAATGACTATCTTTACTAAGAAATTAATTAAGTAATAATTTAAAAAATCATTCATTGTATATGACAGATTTTTTTTTCTGACAGCTAGAAATCTACAAGTTCTGAATTAATATGTCTGGTTATGATAACTAAAATCTTATTAGTGTAACTCATTTTTTTTCTGACAGCTAGAAATCTACAAGTTCTCAATTAATATGTCTGGTTATGATAACTAAAATCTTATTAGTGTAACTCACTTTAACTCCTAAATTCCTCCATATTTGTGAAATGATTCACAAATAATGACTAAAAGTTATATTTTCAAATATCAAACAGCTCTAAATTTACCATGTAGCATAGTTCAAAGTCAGTGAATCTTGCACTTTAAGATTAAGTGTGAAAAAATTAAAAACGAACTTACCCAACAATGAGCAGAACTATAATTTGAAATCTCTATCCTAAAAAGAAATAATGTTTAAATGGGGACCAAGTGACTTAGAGCTGTCTGAAGTTTAGTTCTGCTTTGCTTATAAGTATGAATTGGAAAGTACAGTGTAGAGGTAGAGATTATTGTACTGGATCATCCTATATCCCCTTGAATGAGGTACTCTATCAGTGAAACTAAGTGAACAAAAGGTGTCATGTCACCAAATATAAATAAGAGACACGGCAGATACTTGTGGGTCAGACATGAAGGAGTTGATTTCCCATCACGTTACATGTAGTCAGCTACATCCTTAGAAGCAAGGCAGATTCAGCATCATGAAGAATCATCTGGGAGTGATATCATGAAAATGGTCGAGTAGGAGATACCAGCCTTTGTCCCTTGGTCAATAGAACAATAATCAGACTGCAGTTCATGAAGGAAGATGGCTCTGGGAGGGTCCAAGAGGCCAGATAAGAACCTGTAGCAATACAATGGAGCAAGAAATGGAGAATAACCACACTCATGGGATTTCTGGGGAGATGTGGATAGCTAAGATGTCTGGAGCTTGCTAGGAAAAAGAGGGGTGAGCGCTATCAGTATCAGCCACATTAGGTACCACCATGGTCCTCAGTTACCTGCACTGCAAAGGACCCCAGCAGCCTTTTCTTTGAAGAGCCCAATAGCCTCTACATAAGACAGCAGCTTTCACTGGAAGAGTGTGTTGCAGTGTTCACTGGTGAGGACCCAGTGGCCTGCTCTACAGAGGACATATATATAGAAACCTTTTAAAGACTCCATCAAAAAAAAAAGAAAAAAACTGCTAAAATCAGTAAATAAATTCAATAAAAATGCAAAACAAAATAAAATCGAAATATAAAAATCAGTTGCACAAATAAACCAAAGAGACAAGTAAATGGAAGGATATTCCATGTTCATGAACTAGAAGTATTAAAATTGCTAAAATGTACATACTTCTCAAAGCAGTATACAGATTCAAGGAAACCTCTATCAAAATTCCAATGGCATTTTTCACAAAAATAGAACAATTTACATGGAGACCACAAGCACCCAAATAGCTAAGGCAATCTTGAGCAAGAACAAAACTAAAGGCATCACACTTAACAATTCAAATTATTAATTTGATAAAAATTAAAACAATATGGTAGCAGTTTAAAAATAGACATTTGGACCAATGGGACAGAATAGAGAGCTTAGAAATAAAACCAAGCATACATGTTCAACTAATCTTTGACAACGGTACCAAGAATACACAAAAGGATAGGATAGCCTTTTTAATAAATGATATTGGGAAAGTTGGATATCCATGTGCAAAAAATAAAATAGGATGCTTATTTTATACTAGGCACAAAATCAATTCAAACTGTATTAAAGACTTAAAACATAAGTCATAAACCTCCTAAAAACATAGGGGAAACCTCCTTGACATAGGTCATAGCAATGATTTTTTGGATTTGACACCAAAAGCACAACCAACAAAAGTAAAAACAAACAGTAGGACTCTGTCACACTTAGTAGTTTCTACACAACAAGAAAAAAAAATAACAAAATGAATGGAGAATTCAAGAAATGGGAGATAACATTTGTAAAGCATATGTCTTGTCAGGGGATAATATCCAAAATATATAAGGAGCTCATACAACTCAATAGCAAATGACAACAACAACAACAACAACAACAAAGTCAATTTAAAAATGAGCAAAGGATGTGAATCGAAATTTTTACAAAGAAGATACACAAATGGCCAATAGGTATATGCAAGATGCTTAATATCATTAATCATCAAATAAATGCAAATCAAAACTACAATGAGCCATTACCTCAACCTGTTTGTATGGCTACTACCAAAAGTCAAAAATAAGTGTTCATGAATATGTAAAGAAAAGAGAACGCTTGTTTACTGCTGATGTGAATGTAAATCAGAACATCAACTATGAAAAGCAGCATGGAGGGTCCTCAAAAAATTAAAATGTAACTATCATATTATCTAGGAATCCCACTTCTGGCTATATATCCAAGGGAAATAAAACCAAATTGTCTCAAACTGGTATCTTCACATTCATGTTCATTGCAGCATTATTTACAAAGTAGCCACAATATGGAAATAACCTAAGTGCCATCAACAGGCTAATGGATAAAGAAAATATAGGATATATAACGAAGTATTATCTAGCCTTATGAAAAAGGAAACCCAACCCTGTGCAACAACATGGATGAATCTAGAGAACACTATGCTAAGTCAATTAAATCAGACACAAAAAGACAAATACTTCCTGATCTCACATATGTGGACTCAAAAAAAAAAAAATTCAAACTCATAGAAACTGACAGTAGAGTGATAGTAACAAGAGGCTAAGTGGGTGGAGGAAATATGATGTCGGTCAGAGGGCAAAATTCTGTTACATAATGAATAAGTTCTGGAGACCTAATGTATAGCTTGATGACTATAATAATAATGAAACTGCTAAGAGAGTAGTTTCCAAATGTTCTCATCACACACAAAAAATATAAATATACAAGGTGACGTTTCTATTAAATAGCTTGATTGTGGTAATTATTTCACAATATATATGTATATCAAAAACATCATGCTGTACAACTTAAAATATACAATTTTAACTTTTTAATCATGCCTCAAGAGAGTTGATAAAAAATCAGGACAGCCAATGAGAACTGGAGCGAGGGCTTATACAGCCTGTCCCAAAGTGATTGCTACTTATCTAGTAAAACAGAAGCTGGTGATATATTTCTCAGACATTTGCAGCTGGTAGGTCTCTTTCAAGAACTTCTCTTCCTCCAATTTGAATCATCTGCATCCCCAAAATCAGTCATATTTCATCTCAAATTTGATAATGCTAGTTTACTTGTTATTTTATGTATGTAATTTATATGAGTATTAATGAAAACTAACCAGATAAAAATAGTGATAAAGCAGGAAAGAGGATTCTGCATACCAACTGAGTGACCTGCATTTAAAGTAAAGGCCTTGGCCTAATATCAAAAGAATGATGAATAAATGTGTATTTATATGTCAAATTAAAACAAAATAGTTAAATATAGTATGCATGTTAATGTAAGTTCTTTTTTTATCAGTGTGTTTTCAATTAATCAATTAAATCTGAGTCCTGATCACCTGAGATAAGAGGTTTGTAATGTCTGAGAAGGTATTACCTAAGCTGCTGGGCCAACAGCACAGTCCTCAGCTGGCTGCCTTCTTTGGGGATTTCCCTTGGCTAAAGAGAGCTGCCTTGTATCCAAAATCTAATGATAGGTTATTCTGCCAGTATAAAAGCTGAGCCAACTCATTCCAACTTGAAAAACTCTCAAAGGTCATCCCAGCTTCAGAGCTCTCTATGGGATTGACTGAGCTTTTGTTGAAACTATATCACAGTCCAGTTTCTCCCCAGCTCAGTCCTACTTTCTCCCCTTCACTATAGGTGCTGATCCTGAAAGCAGGCTCCGATAAACACCCTGAACTTAATGTCTGTGTGAGTCTGCTTCTCATGAGTCCTGCAATAGGCTTCCACAGTGCTTTCACTTTAATCTGGCTCTCAGAGAACATCTAACCACTCGCACCCTGCCTGAGAATCAATGTCAAAGTTGACAATCTGACTTAGACACAACCAAGAGATACAGTCTGCAATTGCTTTCCATCTCTTTACCTCTTTCAACTCCTCTCTCCATGCCTCTTCCTCCTGTGTAGGCCCACAAAAATGAACAGCATATTTCCTACTTCAGTGTACTGTAACTTTCATTATATCTATCACCATATCATTGTAATTAATAACTATAATATAATAACATCAGCTACTGCAACAAACAAATTTATGTCTCAAAGCCAACAGAAGCACACATTTAATCATTTACCAATAATCAATACACAAATTGGCATTATAGCCCTCTTCCACCCAGTTGTTTGGATGTTTCTGCTATTTTTATCAAGTGGTTTCCAAGGTTCCTCTGAGAATTAATTTTCTTGTAGTCAACTAAAAGGGGCAAAATATATGGGGGAGTAGCTTCGAGGGTTTTGGGTCCACATCTAGAAATGGTGTACCTTGTTTTCACTGAGTCCTCGGTTGAGAGGCCATCCCAAACTGCCAGAAAGACTGGGAGATGAAGTCGTTTTGAATATCCAGGAAGAAGAAAGAACATTGATTTTGGTGAGCAGCTCTGCCACACTTGTTCCGTAGCTCAGTCATGTCTGACTCTCTGTGACCCATAGACTGCAGCATGCCAGGCATCCCTGTCCTTCACTCTCTCTCGGAGTTTGCTCGAACTTCTCAAACTTATGTCCATTGAGTTGATGATGTCATCCAACCATCTCATTCTCTGTCACCACCTTCTCCTCCTGCCCTCAATCTTTCCCAGAATCAGGGTCTTTTTCAATGAGTTGGCTTTTTGCATCAGGTGGGCAAATTATTGGAGCTCCAGCTTCAGCATCAGTCCTTTCAATGAATATTCAGGGTTGATTTTCTTTAGGATCAACTGGTTTGATCTCCTGCTGTCCAAGGGAGTCTCAAGAAGCTTCTCCAGCAGCACAGTTTGAAACCATCAATTATTTGGCACTTAGCTTTCTTTATGGTTCCCACTAAGGTCATCCAAAGACTTTAACTCCCAGAACAAAGGGGGTCACTCTTCTGCACTGAATTTCCATTGTGTTTTGGGGACTTGTGACTATCCTGTGAATCTGAACTATTCTCTGTTAGACTTTCTCCACCTAAGCATTAAATATGACTGTTGCTGTTAATTTTTTTTTTCTGTTCTTATCTTTTCTGGAATTATCTAGGTTACTTCCAATCTTCCATATTACTCCTTACTAACACACACATGAGAGAAATGTGTACATATTTTATTTTTAAGCAGCTTTATTTAAGCATACTTGTTATACAAAGAATTGCATATATTTAATGTGTATGAGTTGATGAGTTTGGGTATATGTCAACACTCATGGTATCATCACCACAATCAAGGCAATAAATATATCCAGTACTAACTCAATAGCAAAAACACAAACTATTCTATTAAAAAATGGGCAAAGGACTTGAGCAGACATTTCTCCAAAGAAGACATACAAAGAGCCAACATGCATGTAAAAATTGCTTAATGCCATTATCCATAGAATGCAAATCAAAGCCACAATGAGATGTCACCTTATACCTGTTAGGATAGCTATTATTAAAAAGAGAGAGGCAGAACAAGTGTTGGTAAGCTTATGGAAAAACAGGAATCCTTGTATACTATTGGCAGGAATATAAAATGCACAGCAGCTATGGAAGTATAGATATTCCTAAAAATTAAAAATGGAACTACTGTCAGATTCAGTAACCCCACTTCTGAATATATATTCAAAAGAACTAAAATCAGTATATCACAAAGATATTAGCTCTCCCATATCCACTGGAGCACTATTCAAGATAGCTGATATATGGAAATAACTCAAGGGTCCATCAGATGATGAAATGGATAAAGAGAATTTGGTATATACTACAATGAAATATTCAGAGAAGGCAATGGCAACCCACTCCAGTGTTCTTGCCTGGAGAATCCCAGGGACGAGGGAGCCTGGTGGGCTGCCATCTATGGGGTCGCACAGAGTCGGACATGACTGAAGCGACTTAGCAGCAGCAGCACAATAAAATATAATTCAGCCTTACAAAAGAAATTTTGCTATATGTGACAATGTGCATGAATCTAGAGAACATCATGCTAAGTGAAATAAGTCAGAAGGACAAATATTGCATGATTCTTCTCATATGAGGTATCTAATAAAGTCAAATTCTAACAAGTAGAAATACAACAGTGGCCGCCAGGGCTGGTGTGTGGGGAAAATGGGGAGCTGTTTTTCAATAGATATGAAGTTCCAGTTATGCTAAGTGAATACATTCTAGAAATTTGCTGCACAGTATAATGGCCATAGTTAACAATATGCTTCTGTGCACTTCAAAATGTTAAGAGGACAGATCTCATGATTTCTTACCACAAAGAAAACAAAACAAAGGGAATGTTTATATATTTTTATAATCTATCTTTTACAGAATCTCCAAATATATCTCCACTGAAATACACAAGCACACTTTGTCAACATCTTTATGTTGAATAAAGGGAACAGAATGTGCATTTATCAATATCAGGTATGGTTCTAGACTCTTACATTATATTTATTTTTCACTGTAATCATAATTACGTGAGAGAGAAAGAGATTCAGGGTTAGGGGTAAAGCAATATCCCCACCCCACACCAAGGCCAGCTGGGTAGTAAAAGTAACACTGACACTAAATTTGTCCCCAGAGCACAACCACACTTTAAACCAATAGGTATATTGCCTCATGACTGGTGTCTACTCAAAACTAGGATAGAAATTATGAATTTGTTATTTAGTCACTAAATTGTGCCTCACTCCACAACCCCATAGACTGCAGCATGTCAGGCCCCCCTGTCCTTCAGTATCTCTGAGAGTTTGCCCAAATTCATGTCCATTGAGTCCACGATGCTACTAACTGGCTTATCCTCTGTTGCCCCCTTCTCTTCCTGCCTTCAATCTTTCTCAGCATTGGGGTTTTATCCAGTGAGTGGATAAATACATTGGATATAGTTATATATGTATCTTATATACATATATAAAATATAATATATGTATATATTAGTTACCATCAGGTGGCTAATACATTGGAGCTTCAGCTTCAGCATCAGTCCTTCCAATGAATATTCAGAGTTGATTTCCTTTAGGATTGACTGGTTTGATCTTGCTGTCTGAGGGACACTCAAGAGTGTTCTCCAGCACCACAAATCAAAAGCATCAATTATTTAGCTTTTAGCCTTCTTTATGGTCCAATTCTCACATCCATGCATTACTACTGGAAAAATCATAGCTTTGATTATTTGGACTTTTGTCAGCAAATTGATATCTCTTCTTTTTAATATACTTTCTAGGTTTGTCATAGCTTTCCTTCCAAGGAGCAAGCGTCTTTTAATTTTGTGGTTGCAGTCACTGTTCGCAGTGATTTTGGAGCCCAAGAAAATAAAATCTGTCACTGCTTCCACTTTTTCCCCTTCTATTTACCATGAAGTCATGGGACCAAATGCCATGATCTTAGCTTTCTTAATGTTGGGTTTTAAGCCATCTTTTCACTCTGTTATTTCACCCTCATCAAGAGGATGAAAGGTTCTTTAATTTCCTTAAAATTAAAGGTTCTTTAATTTAAAAAAGTTCTTTAATTTCTCTTCACTTTCTGTCATCAGTGTGGTATCATCTGCAAATCTGAGGCTGCTGATATTTCTCCCGGCAATCTTGATTCCAGCTTGCGATTCATCCAGCCCAGCGTTTTACATGATGTTCTTTGCATATAAGTTAAATAAGCGGGTGGCAATATACAGCTTTGTTACACTTCTTTCCCAATTTTGAACCAGTCATTTGCTCCATGTCCGATTCTAACTGTTGCTTCTTGACCAGGAGACAAATTTCTCTGGCAACAGGTAAGGCGGTCTGGTAATCTCTTTCAGAATTTTCCACAGTTCGCTGTGATCCACACAGTCAAAAATTTAACAGAGTCAATGAAGCAGAAATAGATGTTTTTCTGGTGTTCCTGTCCTATCTCCATGATCCAATGAATGTTGGCAATTTGACCTCTGGTGTAATATCTTAGTAGAAGTGCGGTCTTTACTAGACAAAGAGCACCAGTTCTCTGGGTTTAAGATTTCGGTGTTCCAAGCTCCTCTCCAGGCACTCTCCTGACTTTCACTTTGCCCTCTGGCAAATCATTTATCTGATTCAATTCAGCTCTAACATAGAAATGAAAATTCTTCAATTCCACTCAGGAATAGTAACTAACATTGTTTGGAGGTCAAGCATGAGTTGTTTTTAAAAGAAAATCCTTATAAATGAGACACTGATACAGCTGTATAAATACACTGTGAAATATTTGACTCTGTGAATTTTCTAGGTCTTTCAAATATTAGCTTTTTATATAAAAACAACTCTTGTGGTCCACATCTTGGATTCAATGCATATCTTGCCAAATAATTCTTTTCAGAAATGTTCTCTTTCTTAGCATGTCCCTAGGTATCTAATGAATTGCTCAGGTTTTGTTTTGTCGAAGTTATGATGAATTTCATTTAATGCTTCCCCCAAAATTAATAAGGCAAAGAAGATAGTTCTACAGCCATAAGTGGGGACTCAATATGAAAACAAACGTGTTGAATTCTTGGTTATAAAATGAACTAGAAAGTTTGGAAAGCTTTTTGAATGTGAAGAAAAAGAATAAAAATTTTCTTTGTTATTTGGTACCTCTTTAACTCAATATGTTCATTTATATGCCAAAATCAGCAAACTATTCAACTTAATACAATATAACAAATATGGACTTCTCACTCCATAAGGTGACATTCAAGTCCCATCATAAAAGCCACTGCCTGCCTCTCCAGCATCATCTTTCCAAATCCCTTTATTTCAAACTTCAAAGTCCAGACACAGAATTGCTTGTATTCCCCCACATACACCATTATGCTTCTTGCCTCTGTGACTTTATTTATACTGTTTTCTCCACCTTAAATGTTCTCACATCAAAAAGGGTGACTTAGTTTCCACATCTATAAAATGAGGATAATACCACCACCTATCTTATGGTGTTATTACAAGAATATAAAGAGATAATCAATGCAAACTGCTTTGAAAATAACTGGCACTTTGAAAACACTCAATAAAACTTGTTTTCACAGACAGGTGGCTTAGTCTATGTTATATTTTACTTCCCAATAGTTTAGTCAATGACATACTGTTAGTATGGAAATCTACTATATCCTGATTTTTCTTTCAAAATTTCTAAAGTCTCTACTTAGGTAACTGTAAAAATTGGGCTCACACTAGCAGCATGATAAAACAGCAAGATAAACAGGATTACATACAGATATATTGATAAATTATCTAAGTAAAAAATAAACTTCAGTGTTCTGTCATAAAGGTGCAAGAGCCAGTCACCATAAGCATCCAAACACATAAAGTCACCACCAGTCAGCACACTTCAGGTTCGAGGCTGCTATCGTTTTGGTGGCAAATAATTTGATATGTTTCATAGAATCAATAATTCAAGAGTTCTTTATTTCTGTTTACCCCCCTCTGAAGAACAGGACCTCACTCTGTCTCTTTCCACCTCTAATATAATTCAAAAGAATAACATCAAGTCTAAATTTAAAATGAGTGATGTAGCATAGAGTTCCAGACAAAATATATCTTCAAAGCTGTCAGTTTCCTTCCACTACTCTTCCTATATTCCAAAAACAAGTTTAAATTAAACATGGATCAATAATAAATCTGCCAGTTGCTGTCTTATTTATGGCATTGTTAGCGGAGCTACTAATGTTCTTTTATAAGCCAAGATGGACATTTTCTGATTCCTCAGAATTTAAATTAAAACAACTGAAATATTTTATGGACTTTCATTAAACATGAAGTGTCTACTATTCTGATGATCTTAAGTATTATTACTTCATGCATCTCTCATATAAGGTAGAGGGAAGTGTGTTCTATATAGTATATGAAAGAAGAACCCCAGTTTTCATAGCTCAAACTTGATAGGTATAAAATTATGATATGATTTTAGGATTTAAAAGGACAGTAGAAGATGATTTAGCCTAATATTTAGGACTTGATCTATTGCAGATTTACGATACTTCTAAAAATTTAGATGATTTAACTCCAAATTGAATGATGCTGCTGCTACTGCTGCTAAGTCGCTGCAGTCGTGTCCGACTCTGTGCGACCCCAGAGACGGCAGCCCACCAGGCTCCTCCGTCCATGGGATTTTCCAGGCAAAAGTACTGGAGTGGGATGCCATTGCCTTCTCCATTTGATGACATATTAGTTAATATACAGCATGACAAAAATTATAGTTATCAATTTGCAGTTGTACACTTATGTTTAAATGCAATATACACACAATAATTTATTACTTTGACGTTTACTTTCAAAATTGTATAAATGAACAAGAGTTCTCACAATAATCATTCATTACTATTTGTACTCCCTGACTATACTGTGGTGTTTGGGTCTTTGTGACACAAATATCAGGTTGCCTGTTTTGCACCTTCATTTTCTGCTTTTTGAACGGGTATCTCTACTGTGATAATATATGCCTAGTTCACCACTGATTTTCGTAGAGACAGATAATTTGTCTCTTTCGTTTACAGGAATTCAGATTGAGATAAAGCACAGTAGAGATACTCAACTCAAGGATTCTCAGCCAAACTTGGACCTAATTTACTTCATGAGATCCTAGAATCTGAGTATGATGAAGTGATGAAATAGGGCCTTTGTAGGGAAGTTGGAGAAGTGAGTATATTTTGAATATGGGATTAAAGTAATGAAAAACAATACAGTTATAATATCACAGAGATTAACAAACTGACTTTTAAATTTATAATGGATGTCAAAAGCCAAAAATGGCAAAGAAAAATCTTAAGAACAAGATTAGCACATTTATACTTCTGGATATGAAAACCCATCATAAAGCTTCAGCAGTGAAGACAGAGTGATTCTGCATCTGTAAAACAACTAGATTGGTAGGACAAAACAGAGTCCAGAAACAGATTGTTATGAATACAGACAGCTAATTTTTGGCATAAAACAAGACAGAACAAATGGAAGCACAAAAAAATATTGGCAGATTTAACACTGAATATGTAAGTAATAACATTCAATGCAAATGGATTAATCTTTAAAAGAATGAATATCTGAGCAGGATAAAATAAAATTCAATTATATGCTATTTGTAAACAATATCTCAAAAGTATAGTATTTATAAAAGCTCAAACTAAAATGATAAAAAATATATATGCCCAATAAATTCTAAGCAGGAATAGTTGGTATTGCTATATTGATATGAGAAAAACTAGACTTCTTAGGTAATGGAAAGTACTGCTGGAGATAAAGGTCAATTCATTGTAATGAAAGGATCACTTCTTCAGGAAACTATAATCATGTTAAATTTCTGCATACCTAAATAGCACATAGCACCAAAATATACTATACTAGGTGAAACCTTACAGAATTAAAACAAGAAACAGATGCAGAGTCATGATGGGAGATTTCAACATATAGTTGATAGAATAAACCCCTCTCCACAAAAGGATATAAAAGATATGAAGGACAGAAACATTTGACCTAATTGGCAATAAAAAACATGTAATAAACAACTGTAGAAGGCGTATTCATTTAAAGAACACCTTCACCTACTGCAGATTTATAATACCTCTAAAAATATACTGGTCCGTATAGCAACAGTTAATATATTTCAAATATTGGGAAAACTAAGGATAAAATTTTCTGACCATGGTGCAAATTAATTTAAAAATCAGTAAGAAGAGATTAAATAAAAAAAAATACTGTGTTTAAAGTTGGAAACTTACTTCTGAATAATTAGTTGGTCAAAAAGAACTCAGAGTAGAAAATACTTTGAACTGAAAAATAAAATATGACACATCAAAAGCTGAAAAATATGTCAAAATAGAATACTGAAATGCATAGCTTTAAAGGGTATTAAGAAAAAGGTTAAAAATCAATGAACTAAGCCACGCACCCACCTTAAGGAACTGGAAAACAAACAGTAAAAATTAACCAAAATAAATTTAAAGGTAAGATAAGAAAGGTTTGAGCAACAAGTTGGTGAAAAAGAAAACAAACATAATTAACAGCAAAGCAAGAAATTGATTCTTTGAAAAGACTTACAAAATTGCTAGGCTTCTGATGAGACTGAAGAGTAAAAAGAGAAACCACTATAACTAGTATCAGGAATGAAAATGAATATAGCACTATTGATGGTGTGGAAAACTAAAAATCCTAAGAGGATATTGTAAGAAATTTTATGTGATGTTTCAATATTTAGATAAAATTTAAGATTTTTTCCTATGGATAGTAATTAAGATAATATGATAATGTTCTATGGATAGACAAACTGATTAACTGAAGATAATAAAATCTATAAAAGAACTCACAATGAAATAGATATTTAATATATCACAGAGTTGGTATTATAGATCATCAATAAGGAAAACACAGACTTTTAAATGTTGACAATTGAACATAGAAAAAATTAAGCTGGACCCATATCTCTCACCATAAACTGCAATAAATTTTAGATAGGTGAATCACTTAATATTAAAGACAAACCACAGAACTTTAAAATTAAAATAAAAGAAAACAGCTTCATGAAACTGGGTCTTGGGGATTCATGAACATATATGCAAGCCTTAACCATAAATCAAAGAAGCCAATTATAGAACATATGACCATAAAGAAGAAAGGATAGGCTGTTTAAAACAGTGATTAAGGTTATGAATTATGAAGTCATACAATCTAGGATAGAATATCACCTACATCACTTACTAGCTATGTGACCTACATAAAGTTATTTCACCTTTCTACATATCAGGTTCCTAATTTGTAAAACAAGACTAACAATTAAGTCTATCCCCTAGATAAAATAAGACAATTTGTATAATGTACTTACAACATTACCTGGCACATAATATGTATAAATGCTACTATTATTATTCATAAAACACTGAAAACAATTCCACTGAATCAATTAGGTTAACAATTCAATGAAAAAATATGAAAAGGCACTTCACAAAAAGAAGAAACTTCACAAAAAAACAACAAAATTCTGTAAAGCAATTATCCTTCAATAAAAAAAAAAAGTATTAAAGAAGAACCTTCAAGAGTCACATACATATAAGAAATGTTTAATCTCAAAAATAACCAGATAAATGCAAATTAAAACCAAAACACTCCATACCCACCAGTTTTGGGGAAAAACAAGTCTTCCATACAAATGTCAGTGACAATATAAAGCAAGAAAACACTCATATTCAATCATCCACTGGGTGGGATAGTTCAATTCTTTGAATATTTGCATCCTGTATAACCTAGCAATTCTAATCTTAGATTTATATTCCAGGGAATATCTTAAGATAATATTCCAGGAAACATATACAAAAATTATCGTACAACCTGTCTATAGTAGAAAATTATTTAATCAATTCAAATATCAATTCATGAGTAAATTGGATGAATAAATTGTGGAAAAATAAATAATAAATGAGTTACAGCTCTACAAATTAGCATGGCCCTTACAAATTTAATGTCGAACAAAATAAACTAAGTCACAAAAATTTTACGTGTGTGAGTCCATTTACACAATGTTCAAGAACATGAAAATTAAAAACAATATGACTAAGGATGTTATACATGTACACATACATGTACATAATATCTAGGAAAACAAGAGAATAGTCACCATAAGTCAAAAGAGATAGAGTGATGACTCTAGGGAAATGAGATGAAACCGGAAGGTCACATAAAGCTCATACAAGGAAGCCCTTGTATGTTTATATATATCCTTTTATATGCATGATACTTTTCTCAATAAAATATATATTTTAAAAGTATAAAACAATGTATTGCACAGTTGGAAAGGTGTCCAAAGTATTTTTAAATACGCAAAAGATGCTTTAGAAGCATTTAGTATGATTCCATTTTTGAAAAAAAAAATATATAAAAAAATCTGGAAGAAAACCCATCAAAATATCAAGAGCAGTTATCTTTGGCTAACGATGAGTGGGAGAGGTATGTAGTCATTAATTTATAGCTGTCTCTGTAAAGTTTTTTTTAAAGAAAATCTACTCACTCTAGTATGAAAATCTTTCACTCTAGTAACAAGTTAAAAAGAAAAAAAAAAGTAAATGTAGTAAGCAAGCTTAAATACAATATATGCTTCACAGCACCTTGTTTACCTCTTTCCATGTCAATGTATAATCTTGTACAATGCCACGTTTATTGCACAGTACCGCACAATTGCAAGGTATCCCACTGTGCCCATGTACTTTGTTGATTTAGTCAGTGTTTATTGCTGGGCATTTAGCTTGTTTTACATATCTTCAGGGGGACCCTTATAATTTAACTTATAATTCCATAAAACAAATTTCTAGAAGTGGATTTGCTAGGTCATAATACATGACAAATTTTAAGGCCAAAAATGCAGAAAGTTTTCATCATAATTTGACAGTAGTATTTCAAAGATAAATTTATTATTCACATATCAGTCCTGTGTTTTGTTCAATTACAAATGTTATATAAGCTTAGAGAGATTTGACAGGTTTAGTTACCAAAATTAGACACCATTGCAACAATTTCAGCAGCTCCAGTGAGAGCTCAGATTTGATCTCTTGCAAAAAGAAAAGAAATGTAGAATGGCAAAATACATACCTGTAACCCCAAACCTGGTATATTACCCCATATTTGGAAATGTTCAAAAAGTGCTTTCTTAGCTGGAAATTCTAAGTTTTCCTGGTTGACAGAGGATTTCCAGGGTAAACCCAGAAAAGTTAGAAGCAACTATCTAAAGAAACAACAAGACAACAAGCTAAAAACATTCAGAGGCTTTTACAATAAAATATTATAATGCAGAGCCTTTTGAATGGATTTTCAAGGACTTATGCTGTCATACTTGCTCACGGGAGTCCCACCATCTAAACCAACTTATTGTCCTTATTGGAACGTCACATTTCAACCCTTCTTAGCATTATCAGTACATAAACTGTGCTTTCACTTTGGCTACCAATTACACTAAAAGTTATAAAATCGAACTGGTGAGTGTGTGTGGACTTTGTTGCTCAGTCGTGTCCAACTTTGCAATCCCATGGACTGTAGCCCACCAGGCTCCTCTGTCCATGAAGATTCTCCAGGCAAGAATACTGGAGTGGGTTGCCATGCCCTCCTCCAGGGGATCTTCCCAACCCAGGGATTGAACCCAGGTTTCCCACATTGCAGGCGGATTCTACTGTCTGAAATACCAGGGAAGCCCGTGAATACTGCATTGGATAAACTATCCCTTCTCCAGGGGATCTTCCTGACCCAGGAATTGAACTGGGCTCTCCTCATTGCAGGCAGGTTCCTTACCAGCTGAGCCACCAGGGAAGCCCAAACTGGATAGGGATTAGACAAATAGCAATTTTCTATTAGATCAGTGTTGGGGGGTGGTATTAGATACAAATAATCCAAAGATCTTTATTTATCTCGACAGTTCACAAATGGATCACAAGCTACCAAAGTGGAGGCTTTGTGATAGCACAGGACAGTGAGTCAGTAACTGATTTTATGCTAGAAAACACAATTCACATTTGGATTTGAGAAAACATTATCAATTAGAATGGAGATTAAGTAGAGTTCAGCCAAGTCACAGAAAGAGACATGCAGATCAAACTGTGAGCACTCCCTTTTGAGCATGTTGGATTTCATTTTGTGGAGTAGAATTAAATTTAAACTCTATAATTTTTGTTTTTTGTTAGGGACAAGCTTAATCATTAGATTAAGTTCAAATTCCTCACTCATTTGTTAAATAGGTCAAAAGATATACTGAATGGACAGAGAAAAAATTTTAAAAATGAAACTTGATCATTAGTTTGTCTGCATAGTCTGTATACTTCATTTTACAGAATTTATAAAAGTAATTTGTATGAAACTATTCAGAAAAATTGTTTGTGACTTTGTAAGCTATTTTTCTTATGGAAGGTATCATTAGAATCTCTTCTACATTTATTGAAAGTAGAAATAATTTTACTCATTTTGTATAATTTTTAAAACAACACTTGAATAATCATTAATATAGTCATTTGACAAACATTTATTAAAAATATATACTATATGCAAAATCACAAACTTTTACCTGTGAGGGCTGTAAAGATTTTAACATGCAGTTCCAATGTGCAAGAAAAATATATAATAAAGCAATCAAATAAAACCATGTTTATCAAACAGGCAGTACTAAATGCTACAAAAAAGTGTAAAGTGCTGTGTTGTTAAGAGCATGGAAACATTTCAAGTTGGAGGGATCCAGGAGTTTCATGAAGGTGGGATTTTAGCTGATCTTTGAGTGTGGGTGGGATAGGCAAACTATAAAGAGGCTGTGATGTAATAAAAATCATAGAGCATATAAATGGGACATTTAATTTAATTTAGAGCATGGATTGCAAAATTAAGAATATGAGGATCCATGACTGAAAGGGTAGCTGAGCTGGGTCATTACCACTCTAATCCCTTTCAGGGTGTATCTTGAGTCACCGAGGTTCTTGGTCAGAGGAATGACTTTATCAAAGTCATGCTTTAGAGAACTCAGCACATCTTTAGGAATTCTTAGGATAAAGTGAACTGTAAAAGATTGGAGGACAGCTTTATAAGTCAGAGGACTACCACAAGAAGTTCAGGAGAATGATGACTACAAATGAAGAGAAGACTGAAGCAACATATTGACACTACTAGGAATATTCTTGATAGTTCCAGACAAATGATGTACATCCATTGCCCTTTGTCTTAATTTATTTGGAATTTCCTCCAAGTTTCCCAGACAGTCAATGTATACCTTTCCAGGAGGGAATTATGAGAATGATTCTTCTACTCCTGGAAGGACATGTTCAGGTGTGCAGCTTTGCAATAATTATGGGGCAGCTCAGCCCAGAGATCTGGGAGTTAGTTAGTAGCCTGCTCCAGGCACAGAAACAGGGAAATGGGCAGAGAGGTTAAAGTTGCTTCAAGGGGTTCCACTTGAATTGCTTCTCAGGGTAACTACTGAGGGCCTTATGTACCTTTCTGAATTGATCTACACTTTATAATAGCTATATTGGTCTGATAGTTGTGCAAGAATACGTGATAAAAAATAGACGTGCTGAGTGCCTTTAAGGGGCATCTCAGAAAAGAGATGAGAGAGGGCAATTGTTACAACCAGTCATGGGGTTTTTAGTCTCTTACTTCCACTTAATCTCAACAAATTTCTAAAGGTTTTTTTTGAGAGCCACTAAAGGGAGTCATCAAGGAAAATAACACACAATATTCAGAGAAGATAAAATACTTAAAGGGCTCTACTTCCTAAATACCATCCCAGAATGAAGCATCCCTGAGAGAAAGTTAGTTAGCACCCACAGTCTACTAGTATCTATTTACTGTTGAATTTGAAGGTCAGGTAGAACATATTGGTCTTTCAATGTATCTGTAATTGAGGAGATAATAATTTTTGGCCTTCCTGAGACATAGGATGCCTGGGGGTCTGAAACTCTGGGGATATAACTTGAGCAAGCTATAGTAACTTTGATTCAAAACTCAGCTTTCAAATACTTGCTAGGGAGTGTGGCATGGGAAAAGAAACTTACACGCAGATGTATCAAAATATACAGCTGTTTCTTAAATGCCTAACAAAGAAATTTCTATAGCTGATATACTGTATAATATAATTTATATATGAATGATACAAGATACATATAAATCCTTATACCTATTTTATATCCATCCATCTATCTATTTTTTAAATGTGTGAAGGATCTAGGGTGTTGGAATCAATTCAGTGCATAGGAGGGTTGGCATAGAGAGGCGAATTCACAACAACACTGACAATGGGATTTCTAATTCAGATTTATTTGATTAGTAACAATCTTTGAATGTCATTTCTCAAGTAATGTTTCTTTCATCATTTTCTAGGGTAGCAAGCTGATGAATATCTCATCTACACTTTTATTAGCCTATAAAGCTTTTCCTGCTTATGCTATTTTACCTTACCCCGGATCCCCAAATACAATACTTAATGTTTGATGATATACTATAGAATTAATGGCAAAGACTTAAGTGCCAGGAAGAAAAGTGACGCTCAGCTAGTATACCCTTACAACCCTCTGACACTTGATATATGCTTAAGGCATTGCTTCTGAGACCATAATATTACTGATTATGATGCATGATCTATGATCTTGTCTCAATCTCCAGACCAAAAGCCTAGACAGTAGGAGACTGCCTTCAGGCCTTTAATAAACAGTATTCTGCAACACAGAGCACATTCAGTAATTGGAACATAGAGTTTCTAGTTTTGGCTTCTGAGAAAACCACTTCTGAATGCCACAGAAGATACAGTGTTCCTAAATCAAGTCACAGTTATTTAAGACTGTGTGTTGAGTTTCAGGCGTAACCAATTTGACTTGAAGCTTTCTCAAACTTTGGCATCATGGAACCGCAAATGACTATTCAGACCAAGTTTAGAGTTAATGGCAATGAATGGTGATAAGAATACCTATCAATCATTAATGGCATCAGTAGGGTGATATGTAAGCAATAATTTATAATGATGTGCATTGACTGGTATAGTTGACCCTTGTTTATGCTTTTTGTACCTGAACTGTGGTTAGCCCATGATGTTCACATAGGATTTATTCCTGTCTGCAAAATTCTGGGTGAAATCAGGGATAAGGCATAGTGCTGCATACTATGAAATCACATAGTGTTATATACCAGAATCTCAGAGAAAGAGAAACAGACAGACATAGATGAAGTTTTTAAACTCTTTTTACAAATCTAGCATTTATTCCAAAGCCTGACAAAGATAATTGGAATGGATTGAGTGGGGCCCCTCCTGAATGCTGTCAGATTTATACGTTGAAGCCCCAGACCTCAGTCCTTCAGAATGTAATTCTATTCTGAGATAGTATCTTTAAAGATATAATTAAGTTATGGTGGTCCCTAATCCAATACAACTGATATCCTTATAAGAAGAGGAGATTAGGACACACACACACTCACACACAAAGAGAGACACCTGGTATGTGTACACTGATTCAGCCATGTCCGCAGGTGCAGAAGGCCACTTGCAAGCCAAGGAGAGAAGCTTCAGAAGAAACAAAACCTGCCTACACTCTGATCTTGAATTTTTAGCTTCCAAACTGTGAGAAAATAAATTGTGATTTAAGCCATATAGTTTGTGGTATTTTGTTATAGAAGACCTAGCTAACTAATATAACAATACAAATAAGAAAACCACAGATTAACCTCACTTATGATATATCAGCAAAACAAGTTCAGTAGTAAGCTAAGAGAATAATATGTCATGACCAGTTATGCCACTGTAGAAGCACAAAATCATTCAGCAGAAGAATGACAATTGTTCTGGAAGAATCAGCCAATGAAATTAGGAAAGAGAAAAACGAGATTTTAATAAATGAAGGAAGCAAAATTATTACCACATTCAGAGAACATAGCTGTCCATCAGGGATATACAAAAGATTCACCTGTGAGATATCTATTAGAAACAATAAAATAAATCAGTAAGTTCAATGGTTATAAAATTAAAAATCAATAATCAGCAAGTTTCCTATAAACAAACTATAGCAAATTAAAAAATACAATGCCATTTGCATTAGTGGCAAAAAAAATACCTAGCAATAAATTTTAACAAAACCACAGGGAAAATATTCTACAGAAACTTTAATAAATGGAAAGAAACATATTGTTCTTGAATAGGAAGACCCAATATTATGGGATTATTAATTTTTCTTAAGTTAATTTATAAATTGGGATTTATATTAGTGGAGGTGATGGAATTCCAGTTGAGCTATTTCAAATCCTTAAAGATGATGCTGTGAAAGTGTTGCACTCAATATGCCAGCAAATCTGGAAAACTCAGCAGTGGTCACAGGACTGGAAAAGGTCAGTTTTCATTCCAATCCCAAAGAAAGGCAATGACAAAGAATGCTCAAACTACCACACAATTGCACTCATCTCACATGCTAGTAAAGTAATGCTTAAAATTCTCCAAGCCAGGCTTCAGCAATATGTGAACCATGAAATTCCAGATGTTCAAGCTGGTTTTAGAAAAGGCAGAGGAACCAGAGATCAAATTGCCAACATCTGCTGGATCTTCGAACAAGCAAGAGAGTACCAGAAAAACATCTATTTCTGCTTTATTGACTATGCCAAAGCCTTTGACTGTGTGGATCACAATAAACTGTGGAAAATTCTGAAAGAGATGGGAATACTAGATCACGTGACCTGTCTCTTGAGAAACCTGTATGCAGGTCAGGAAGCAACAGTTAGAACTGGACATGGAACAACAGACTGGTTCCAAATAGGAAAAGGAGTACATCAAGGAGGTATATTGTCACCCTGCTTATTTAACTTATATGCAGAGTACATCATGAGACATGCTGGGCTGGAGGAAGCACAAGCTGGAATCAAGATTTCCAGGAGAAATATCAATAACCTCAGATATGCAGGTGACACCACCCTTATGGCAGAAAGTGAAGAACTAAAGAGCCTCTTGATGAAAGTGAAAGAGGAGAGTGAAAAAGTTGGCTTAAAGCTCAACATTCAGAAAACTAAGATCATGGCATCTGGTCCCATCACTTCATGGAAAATAGATGGGGGAACAGTAGAAACAGTGTCAGACTTTATTTTTTTGGGCTCCAAAATCACTGCTGATGGTGATTGTAGCCATGAAATTAAAAGATGCTTACTCCTTGGAAGGAAGGTTATGACCAACCTAAATAGCATATTTAAAAGCAGAGACATTATTTTGCCAACAAACGTCCATCTAGTGAAGGCTATGGTTTTTCCAGTAGTCATGTATGGATGTGAGAGTTGGATGGTGAAGAAAGCTGAGCACCGAAGAATTGATGCTTTTGAAGTGTGGTGATGGAGAAGACTCTTGAGAGTCCCTTGGACTGCAAGGAGATCCAACCAGTCCATCCTAAAGGAGATCAGTCCTGGGTGTTCATTGGAAGGACTGATGTTGAAGCTGAAACTGCAATATTTTGGCAACCTCATGTGAAGAGTTGACTCATTGGAAAAGACCCTAATGCTGGGAAGGATTGTGGGCAGGAGGAGAAGGGGATGACAGAGGATGAGATGGCTGGATGGCATCACTGACTCGATGGACATGGGTTTGGGTAAAGTCCGGGAGTTGGTGATGGAAAGGGAGGCCTGGTGTGCTGCGGTTCATGGGGTCACAAAGAGTTGAACACGACTGAGCGACTGAATTGAACTGAGTCCTAGTTAGGACACCATCATATTTTTCCTTAGAAAAAAATCAAATAACAATTAAATCAGAAACAAATAAAAAGTGATGGCCAGCTTTCTTAGCACTTTATGTTCTAGCCAGTGCCTCAAATTTAAAATATATTAGGTCACAGTATAATACACACACACACACACACACACACACACACACACACAGCCAACAAGGTGCATAATAATATAATCTGTTTTCTAAAATTAGAAAACTGAGACCCAGACAGGAAAAATTCTTTCCCAATGGTATGCAGCTAGTAAGTGGTAGATATTTTCTGAGATTTAAATTTAGAGAATCTAGCTTTGGAGTTCACGCTCTTATTACTGTAATCAAGTGCTTCTGAAGGTCATTTAAAAATGGAAGAACAGTCAGAAAATTTCTGTGAGAAAAAAAAAATAGAAGAAAAAAGTGCCAGGAGAGAGTACTTGCACTTTTAGGTATTAAAACATAACCTAAATATACACTAACTAGTAAAAGAGTTGTGTTTGCTATTGGCATTGGAATACACAGATATACCCAAATATTTAAGACAGGGGGGTAAATAAGGAGAATTCAGTACACATTGTTTTAGAATATCTGGATAATTTTGAGGGGAGAAAACTAAAAACTGGATTCCTATTTCTTATCATATATTGAAAGATAATAGATATTGATATTTTATGCAAAGGAAAGAAGGTATCCACATTGTATAAAGTAAATAAATCTACTTTTTGAAAGGCTTTTTGGCAATAATTATAAAAACACAAAATTCACATACCATTTTGCTCAGCTACACATATCAGCATAAATAATCGTGGATGTTCAAAGCTAGATAGGTCCATTGCACCCTTCCTACTGCAGCAGCATTCACAAGTCAATGGCATTTTCAGGGTTCATCTATGTTGTAGCACATCTCAGTACTTCATTCCTTTTTATTGATGAAGAAAATTCCATAATATGGTTATCCAAATTTTACTTATTCCACTCATCAGTTGATATACATTTGTTTCTACTTTTTGATTATCATAAATAATAATGATATGAACATTCATGTACAAGTTTTTGTGAGTCTTGGGTATATACCTAGAGTGTAATTAGCGGATCCTATAAGTAACTCTATGGTTTCACCTCTTGAAGAACTGCCAAACTGTTTTCCAAAGCAGCTGCAACATTTTATATTTCCACCAATAAAATATTGTATGAGGGTTCCAGTTTCTCCATATTCTCACCAGTTCGTGTTATGGTCTTTTTTAAATTATATTTATCCTGTTGGATATGATGTGGCATCTCACTGTGGTTTTGACCTGCTTTCTCTAATGACTAATGATGGACAACTTTTCATGCACTTCTTGGCCATCTGTATATCTTCTTTGGAGAAACATCAATTTAAATCCTTAATTTTGAAACTGGGTTATTTATAATTATTCTGTTTTATCTCCATTATATTTTAAATTTTCTTATAGTAAATACTGCTCCTATAAGATTTATATCTCAAAAAGTAAAATAGAAGTTAACATGTATGGAGTGCCTACTATGTGTCATAGTATTAGGCATATGATATACATAGTGAATGCTTATGATCCTGGACTCTGGAATAAGCTCTGATAATGTTGCAAAAGCTACTAAAATAATTTGACTTAGGGTTAGCAAGAAGCAAAATTATAAAACAAATGAAGATAGTACTTCTTTGTAATTATTCGAATATTTTCAAGCTATCCTTTCTCACAGATATCTCCTTTAAATCTAACTTCTAATATTTTTCAGGGAAGTGCCTCTTAAGTTTGAGTATGTATATCAATCACCTGGGAATCTTGTTAAAATGCTGATTTTAGGTAGGTCTAAGATTCTATTTTTTAACTAGTTCCCTGATAATCATACTTTGTTGGTCAGTGGATCATATTTCAATTAGTGAAGTTTTAGGGTATGAACTGATTACTAAGATTTTAACTACAAGAGCTAACTTCAAGCGTTAGGGAATTTTGTATAGTTAGAGACGTCTTAAAATTTTAAGTGCTTCAAAATCTAAAGAATGAGCCTCTGGTAGACAGGGGAATTGATCACCTTGAACAGTGGTCTTGTCTAGCGCCCATGTAAGAGGTGGTATGCCCATTCAGAAACAAGCCTTATTTGGCCACTTTCTTTAATGGAGGTGTTCCTAGCCTGACAACTTGAGGACATGTTTTTGACTGCATAATATAGTTTGAGAATCTGAAGGTTTAGTTGAAATTTTTCTTCCAGCATCAATTTATAATGAAAATAGAGGAACAGCTGAAGAGAACTGCAGTTACACTATCGGTTGAACTATATACATTTTGATGATTTGCTAAATAAAGGCATATATAATTATAATATGATTCTGATATAAATCAATCCTGTTGAACTAGATAAACCTTGAAAATGTTATGCTAAGGAAAAGAATTCAATCACAAAAGATCACATATTTTATGATTCCATTTATTTGAAGTAGCCAGACTAGACAAATCTATAGAGATGGACAGTAGATTGGTGGTTGTCTAGATCGGAGCCATGAAAGGTAGATGGGACTGATGCTATTGGATATTACATTTCCTTTCAGGGTGACAAAATTTTTCTAAAATTAGATTATAGTAATTATTATACAACTTTGTGAATTTGCTAGAAAGCCACCGAATGTCCACTTTATTTATTTTTATTTATTTATTTATTTATTTTTATTTATTTATTTTTTTTATTTATTTATTTTTTTTTTTATTTTAGTTGGGGGCTAATCACTTCACAATATTGTAGTAGTTTTTGCCATACATCGACATGAATCAGCCATGGATTCACATGTGCTCCCCCTCCCAAACCCTCCTCCCACCTCCCTCCCCCTCCCATCCCTCAGTGTCATCCCAACGCTCCATCCCTGAGCATCCGTCCCATGCATAGAACATGGAATGGTGTTCTGCTTCACATATGACAATATACATGTTTCAATGTTATTGTCCCAGAACGTCCAACCCTCACCTTCTCCCTCAGAGTCCACAGGACTGTTCTATGCATCTGTGTCTCTTATTCTGTCTCACATATAGGGTTACCATTACCATCTTTCAAATTCCATATACATGCATTAGTATACTGTATTGGTGCTTTTCTTTCTGGCTCACTTCACTCTGTATAATGGGCTCCAGTTTCATCCATCTCAATAGAACGGATTCAAATGTATTCTTTTTAATGGCTGAGTAATATTCCATTGTGTATATGTACCACAGCTTCCTTATCCATTCGTCTGCCGATGGACATCTAGGTTGCTTCCATGTCCTGGCTATTGTAAACAGTGCTGCGATGAACATTGGGGTACACGCGTCTCTTTCAATTCTGGTTTCCTCGGTGTATATGCCTAGCAGTGGGATTGCTGGGTCATATGGCAGTTCTATTCCCAGTTTTTTAAGGAATCTCCACACTGTTCTCCATAGTGGCTGTACTAGTTTGCATTCCCACCAACAGTGTAAGAGGGTTCCCTTTTCTCCACACCCTCTCCAGCATTTATTGCTTGTAGACTTTTGGATAGCGGCCATTCTGACTGGTGTGTAATGGTACCTCATTGTGGTTTTGATTTGCATTTCTCTAATAATGAGTGATGTTGAGCATCTTTTCATGTGTTTGTTAGCCATCTGTGTGTCTTCTTTGGAGAAATGTCTGTTTAGTTCTTTGGCCCATTTTTTTGATTGGGTCGTTTATTTTTCTGGAATTCAGCTGCAGGAGTTGCTTGTATATTTTTGAGATTAATTGTTTGTCTGTTGCTTCGTTTGCTATTATTTTCTCCCATTCTGAAGGCTGTCTTTTCACCTTGCTTATAGTTTCCTTTGTTGTGCAAAAGCTTTTAATTTTGATTAGGTCCCATTTGTTTATTTTTGCTTTTATTTCCAATATTCTGGGGGGTGGGTCATGGAGGATCCTGCTGTGATTTATGTCGGAGAGTGTTTTGCCTATGTTTTCCTCTAGGAGTTTTATAGTTTCTGGTCTTACGTTTAGATCTTTAATCCATTTTGAGTTTATTTTTGTGTATGGTGTTAGGAAGTGTTCTAGTTTCATTCTTTTACAAGTGGTTGACCAGTTTTCCCAGCACCACTTGTTAAAGAGATTGTCTTTTCTCCATTGTATACTCTTGCCTCCTTTGTCGAAGATAAGGTGCCCATAGGTGCGTGGGTTTATCTCTGGGCTTTCTATTTTGTTCCATTGATCTATATTTCTATCCTTGTGCCAGTACCACACTGTCTTGATGACTGTGGCTTTGTAGTAGAGCTTGAAGTCAGGCATGCAATGCAATCCCTATCAAACTACGAATGTCCACTTTAAATAGGTGAATTGTGCGGCATGTGAATTATGTCAGGAGAACTGTTTAGAAATACAATGCAGAAATATCAGAAATTAGGAATAGAGCTTAGAAGAATGGGGTTCATATAAAAAGGGACCAGATATCTTGATGTGCTTAGTCTTTGAGACAATTCAGAACTGAGAATATAAGGAGTTTCCCTAACATTTGAATTCTGAGCTTCTGAAGCTTAAATTATGGTCAGGTGGACTGAGAGGCTTTTGCATGGATTAGAGGAAGAGTAGTAGAGCATTGTGAGAGCTGGCTCTGACACCACACAGCATGTAAACACCTACTCTACCAATCATTATCTCTGTCACCTTGGACAAGCTACTTAACTTCTCTGCACCTCAGTTTTTTCATCTGGAAAATGAAGATAAAATCTCAAATGAGGATTAAGTCAATTGCCTGATTGCAAATGAAGTTCATAAGGAATTACTACCTAGTCATTAATTGGAGGCATATCTGATATTTTTTAGCTATGAAACTCATGAGTACAATATCTCTTAGAGAGAGAGAAACAATATTTTATAATTCCAAGCATTCACTTGTTTGTGCCTTTGGAAAGACAACTTCAGCCATTTTAAAGAAACAAGAGTCAGAAGCTTTTTGGCAAACAAAACTCTCTCCTGAAACATTCGGAAGATTTAGTCAAAAATGAACTGGAACAACATCAACAACATTTCCTTGAAATTAGATATAAGTTACAAAAGAACTGAGAAGTATTTCTGAAGCAGGGTTTTCAACAGTTCAAAAATAGGATACGGTAGGACAGAATAAATTCAACTATGAAAATAATATATCACCTGCACAAAGTATACATGCAACTATACCTTTCTGTGAAAAATAAAACACTCCACAATTCCTGTACATTATATACTGCATCATCCCAGACATGCTTTTCTCATTGTGATTCAGTTTTCTAAAGCTACACATAACTGATTTGTCTCCTGATAACTGCAGAAACAACTGTATGAAACATCAAAATGTAACAGCTTTTTTAAAGAGATATTTGACTAAATATAATGTGTTTTCACTTGGGGTATGTGTGTGTTTGTGCCTATGCATGTGAGGGGATGTGTATATACTGAATGCTCACACGCATGCATTATATCCCCATGTATATCCCCTTGTGACCATTTACTAAGCGCCACATAAAGTTATACTTGATTCAGTTAATATTGTTTTAATTGTACTCATAGCAGTATCTGGGCCTCAGTACCATATTCAGTTTCTATTTTGTATTCTGAATACTTGTTTTGTGCCTTATGGCTGTAAGCCCTATTTTAGCAATATATACAAGAGTCATCATCTGATATGAACAGCCAACTCATTGGAAAAGTCCCTGATTCTGGGAAAGATTGAGGACAGAAGGAGAAGAGGGCATCAGAGGATGAGATGGCTGGATGGCATCACCAATACAATGGACATGAACTTGGGCGAACTTTGGGAGACGGTGAGGGACAGGGAGGCCTGGCATGCTGCAGTCCATATGGTGGCCAAGAGTCAGACAACTGAGTGACTGAACAACATGAGTCATAAGGGAGTAATTGTCTTTTTATTTACAAAGTCAGGGATTTGAAGTCAGAAAACCAGTCTTGAGTCCTATTCATCTCATTTATTTATTATCTGCATGATCCTGTGGAAGTCACTTAGCTTCTGCAATCCTCAGTTTCCTCACTGGTAAGCTGAGTCTAAGGATAGCTACCTCAAGAGAACCAAATGACAAATATATGTGAATGATAAAACACTACCACATGTTAGCCAATAGTTCTCAATTTCCATGCTTGAGAGAGCATATGATTCGTGTGCCCTCTGGACTCAAAGGGGAGAAAAGGGCTTAATGCTTGTTTATTGATTGCTGACAGGATCTTAGCCTTGTATAAAGCACCACATGCATATGTACTGATAGATGGATAAATCACTCAGGGAGAAGCAGTGAGACCCAGGACAACCAATATTTGCCTGCTTTTCAAAGCATAGTAAATCTAAATCTGAGTCTCAAATTGCAGTCAGCATGTCTCAGAACCTACAGCACATGTTCTCCTTATTGAAGGAGACAGCTGCCTAGTCAATGTAAATTTTATTGCAAAATTGTTTAATAGAATTCACAATAATGGGAGAACCAAAACTCTTGAGACACAATGGAGGGTCTGAATTTGATATGCGTAGACAAAGAGGGCTGTTAGACAGCATCAGTCATTGTTTCATAGAAAAAAAGGTGGGCAGTAAAGGAAAGTGACTACTAATGAAAGGAAACTCCCACCGATCCACTGCCACCATTCCTGATAACCAAGAGTAAAAACTAATAACTAAAACTAATGCATATTCCACTATTATATATATTTTAATCTCTTGCGCTCAAATTTTCTGCATCATTTGATACCCAGAATCCTTTATCTATTGAAACTCTCCATCCCCCTAATTACTGTGAGGTTACAATATGCTTGTTTCCTCAAACCACTCCAACCAATCCTTCTTTGCTTCCTCAAAGGCTGTTCAGTAATTCCTAAAGTCTCTGTAGATGTTCTCTTAGGCTTAGTTCTCCGGCACATTTCAGCTACTGTTATGCCTGCTAATATCACATATAATTTCCAAAAACTTACACTAAGTCTCAAATTCTTCACTGCATACTAACTGTATATTTTTAAATTATTGACAAATTTTTCCACTTGAAAATCTGGGTAATATCAGCAAATCTACATGTCTGGAGATAAATACTTTTTCCTCAGGATTGAATCCTCTACCCAGTTTGTCTTCATCTATTTAATCATTATCACTCCGGAATCGATACAAAACACTGAGGTCAAAGAAATCCTCTTCAACACATTATATATCATGCATCCAATCATTCTCTTGCTCAAAAAGATTTAATGCCTTATCATTTCTTACTGGAAAACAATCATATTGTTGTAGGTATCTTGAAGAGTGGGAATTTGTGTGTTCTATTCATCTCTTTATCTATCATACCATCTGGTCTTGTGTATAGTACGTCATGAACTATATTTGCTTATTGAATTAAATTAAACTCCTTGGACTCCCACTTTCAGTTTCCTTAATCTGGTCTATTCCTAACACCCAATTTTACTTACAGGGATTCTTCACAATCTGTTTCATGCTATCATTCTATTTATTCTCCCCTAAATGTAGAGAATGAAATTGAAGAAAGTGGAGAAAACCACAAGACCATTCAAGTATGACCTAAATCAAATCCCTTATGACTATACAGTAGAAGTGAGAAATAGATTTAAAGGACTAGACCTGATAGACAGAATGCCTGATGAACTATGGATGGAGGTCCGTGACACTGTACAGGAGACAGGAATCAAGACCAGCCACAAGAAAAAGAAATGCAAAAAAGCAAAATGGCTGTCTAAGGAGGCCTTACAAATAGCTGGGGAAAGATGGGAATCGAAAAGCAAAGGAGAAAAGGAAAGCTATACCCATTTGAATGCAGAGTTCCAAAGAATAGCAAGCAGAGATAAGAAAGCCTTCCTCAGTGATCAAAACAAAAAAATAGAGGAAAACGATAGTATGGGAAAGACTAGAGATCTCTTCAAGAAAATTAGAGATACCAAGGGAACATTTCATGCAAAGATGGGCTCAATATAGGACAGAAATGGTAGGGACCTAACAGAAGCAGAAGATACTAAGAAGAGGTGGCAAGAATACACAGAAAAATTGTACAAAAAATATCTTCATGACCCAGATAATCATGATGGTGTGATCACTCACCTAGAGCCAGACATCCTGGAATGTGAAGTCAAGTGGGCCTTAGGAAGCATCACTATGAACAAAGCTAGTGGAGGTGATGGAATTCCAGTTGAGCTATTTCAAATCCTCAAAGATGATGCTGTGAAAGTGTTGCACTCAATATGCCAGCAAATCTGGAAAACTCAGCAGTGGCCACAGGACTGGAAAAGGTCAGTTTTCATTCCAATCCCAAAGAAAGGCAATGACAAAGAATGCTCAAACTACCGCATATTGTACTCATCTCACATACTAGTAAAGTAATGCTTAAAATTCTCCAAGCCAGGCTTCAGCAATATGTGAACCATGAACTTCCAGATGTTCAAGCTGGACTTAGAAAAGGCAGAGGAACCAGAGATCAAACCGCCAACATCTGATGGATCATCAAAAAAGCAAGAAAATACCAGAAAAACATCTATTTCTGATCTATTGACTATGGCAAAGCCTTTGACTGTGTGGATCACAATAAACTGTGGAAAATTCTGAAAGAGATGGGAATACCAGACCATCTGACCTGTCTCTTGAGAAACCTGTATGCAGGTCAGGAAGCAACAGTTAGAACTGGACATGGAAAAACAGACTGGTTCCAAATAGGAAAAGGAGTACGTCAAGGCTGTATAGTGTCACCCTGCTTATTTAACTTGTATGAAGAGTACATCATGAGAAATGCCGGGCTGGAGGAAGGACAAGCTGGAATCAAGATTGCTGGGAGAAATATCAATAACCTCAGATATGCAGATGACACTGCCCTTATGGCAGAAAGTGAAGAAGAACTAAAGAGCCTCTTGATGAAATAGGAGAGTGAAAAAGTTGGCTTAAAGCTCAACATTCAGAACACTAAGATCATGGCATCCAGTCCCATCACTTCATTGCAAATAGACGGGGAAACAGTGGAAACAGTGGCAGACTTTATTTTTTGGGGGCTCCAAAATCACTGCAAATGGTAACTGCAGCCATGAAATTAAAGACGCTTACTCCCTGGCAGGAAAGTTATGACCAACCTAGACAGCATATTAAAAAGCAGAGACATTACTTTGCCAACAAAGGTCCGTCTAGTCAAGGCTATGGTTTTTCCAGTGGTCATATATGGATGTGAGAGTTGGATTATAAAGAAAGCTGAGCACTGAAGAATTGATGCTTTTGAAGTGTGGTGTTGGAGAAGACTCTTGAGAGTCCCTTGGACTGCAAGGAGATCCAATCAATCCATCCTAAAGGAGATCAGTCCTGGGTGTTCATTGGAAGGACTGATATTGAAGCTGAAACTCCAATACTTTGGCCAACTCACGCAAAGAGCTGACTCATTGGAAAAGACCCTGATGCTTGGAAAGATTGAGGACAGGAGGAGAAGAGAACGACAGAAGATGAGATGGCTGAATGGCATCATTGACTCAGTGGACATGGGTTTGGGTGGACTCAGGGAGTTGGTGATGGACAGGGAGGCCTGGCGTGCTGCGGTTCATGAGGTCACAAAGACTCGGACACGACTGAGTGACTGAAATGAACTGAACTGAACTGAAATGTATTTGAATTATTTTTCTTGCATAGTTTTAGACATAATTCCTCTTCTTTTCTCTGTCCAATTCTACCACTTTCAGCCTGATTTTAAACCACTTCTCATAAACCCTTCCCTAAATCTTCTAATCTACCTTGATCTCATTTCCCAGTGAAATTCTCACACTTTTCTCTGTTCTTTGCATGTTACGCAATGATCATATTTCCAATTATTTCTAATATCAAACCTTCTCTGATTTTTGACTCTTTCCTTTTCTATACATATGACTATATTGCTATTTTACTTTTGAATTCTTATATAAATTTTCCATTTTATATGTTCAGCTATGATTTAAAGTCTTTAGGGGGAGAAACTATGTCTTATTTTCTTGTATCATTCCCATATTCTAACAAAAGACTATGGAAAAAGTTGAGGCTCAAAAATATTTATTAAATGAATGAATGAATATAAAGTTGGTACTGCAATTAATAACATTGAAAGAAATAATTCAAAGAAAAAATCTGTATTTTGAATATGATGCTTTCAGGATTTTTTAACACAATTTTCCTATAAGTTCTGTAACTAAATTAGTCCAATAGAGAAGAGAATAAAGATTAATGTATATATACCTTTTTATGGCAGTATTCATGATTGACCATAAAAGTCATTAAATATTACACCAGAGCTAATGAAGGAAGTTGGAAAACTCATGGAGAATTGCACAACAGGAGTAGATGCCTATTTGGAATTATTTTAGTAAAATTTGCATTATGGCTGGCAGAATCGATATAATTCTTACTTCCCTACTATGATTTACAAAGCAAGAAAACCGTTATGTGAATAGGAGATGAAGATACCAAACTCTTAACCTTCTTGCTTTTGACGCTGTTATAATTCTATCACTCACAAATGTAATCAGTTCAGTGCTAAATAGAAAGGATTTTGTTTTGCAAAACATTTCCTGGCATTAAGAGGTTGAATGTGTTTTACTGGGACTTAATGTCTACCTCATCAATTCTTCTACCCAGACTTCTGTATATTTACCTTCCATTTAGTTTATCACTGATTTCAGTGAGTTTCTTTTTTGGATAATATTTATATTTAAGTGATTCTAATGGGATTTCTCTTCTCCTAATAAGTAATACAAATTCATTTGTATTTATAATGAATATCATCAAAAAGCCTTATATTCTGGGAAATGAGATAATCTATTTTAAGGGAAATACCGTAAAGAGTGGAAATGTCAACACGAAGGAAATTATTTTACTCCCAATGTGATATGTTAATATTTATTGAATGAAGAGCCCTTTGAATTGACACTGTTAAGAGAGATGACACACATCTATTTTACAGGTTTTATGTGTGATTTTACATGTAGCTCTATTTGTTCACAATTGTGCCTGTGTGTTAGTGAGGAATGTACACCTTAAATTGCAACATGATTAAAAGAGAGAAATAGATAACGACTTAATAATGAAGACACAAGACTGCTCATTTATTACAATGTTGAGTTTACATGGGTTTCCCTTGTGGCTCAGCTGGTAAAGAATTTGCCTGCAATGTGGGAGACCTGGGTTCAATCCCTGGGTTGAGAAGATCCCCTGGAGAAGGGAAACGCTACCCACTCCAGTATTCTGGCCTGGAGAATTCTATGGACTATATATATAATCCATGGGGTTGCAAAGGGTCAGACAGGACTGAGTGACTTTCACTTTCACTTTGGGCTTCCCTCATAGCTCAGTTGGTAAAGAATCTGCCTGCAGTGCAGCAGACCAGGGTTTGATCCCTGGGTTGGGAGGATCCCCTGAAGAAGGAAATGGCAACTCTAGTATTCTTGCCTGGAGAATCCCACAGACAGAGGAGCCTGGCAGTCCATGGAGTTGCAAAGAGTCAGATACATTACATGTGGGTACCACAATTTATTATTATTATTTTTTTAAATTTAATTTAATTTAATTTTTTAAATTAGTTTATTTATCTATTTTTTAACTTTACAATATTGTATTTGTTTTGCCATACATTGACATGAATCCACCATGGGTGTACATGTTTTCCCCTTCCAGAACCCCCCTCCCACCTCCCTCCCCATCCCATCCCTCCGGGTCATCCTGGTGCACCAGCCCTGAGTGCCCTGTATCATGCATTGTGGGTACCATAATTAATAGCATTTGAAAATCATGAGAGTTTGAGTAAAATCACCAGGATTCCAAACATGGCTTTTTTTTCCTCCATAGCTCTGTAATCTGTAAAGATAATTACTGTATAACAGCCTTGGTTTTATATCTATTAAATGGCAGTGATGATAAAAACTGTTTCATGAAGATTTCTGCAGTAAATTAAATAATGCAAATTAAAGTGTTTCTCATATATAAAATCATATTTCAACAATTAAATTTGAGATAAGAGCCAGAGTCCCTTCTATGGCCTTTAAAACACTTTGCAATCTTATTTGTAACCGTCACCTGACCTCATGTCCATCACTCTACTTCCAGCTCATATATACTAATGACTTTGGCTTATTTGTGCCCTTCAAATACATTTAGCTATCTTCTGCCTCAGGGCTTCACAGGTACTATTATATATATTAACCATAGCTTCACTATATAGCTTCTTTACAATGGTGCCTACTTCTTCATGCTGTTTTCATTTTACCTCATTTATTATTTTTCTTATATTCACAACTAACATTATATAATTTTTCCTTATTGCTTGTTTTGTTCTCTAAAAGTAATTTCCAAAATATTTCCTGTCTTACTTGTTAGTCACCTCAGCAACTAGAACAATATCTCATGTACAATAGATGCTTAATAAATCAAATAATGCATGAGTGAATGAATTACTGACTAATTTTTGACTGAGCCCTTACCTTGAGTGAAGCAATCTGCAAAGTCTTCAATATGGATCATCTAATTTAACCACTATGATGGGCCTATCATTTCTATTTTATAATGAGGAAAACAGATGTTTGAAGGTACAGTAACTTGCTTGAGGTAAATATAGCAAGTGGCAGCAACAGTTGTCCGACTCCAATATCTATGTTTCTAATAACTGCTATATGCTGCTACTTAGTTGCTCAGTCGTGTCCACTTCTTTGCTGCTCTATGGACTGTGTCCATGGAATTTTCCAGGCAAGAATATTGGAGTGGGTTGCCATTTCCTTCTTTAGGGGATATTCCTGACCCAGGAATCAAACCTGCATCTCTGGTGCCTCCTGCTTGACAGGTGGATACTTTACCACTGCACCACCTAGGAAGTCTCTCAATGCTATATAGCCTCTATGTATCTAGCCATTTTTATATTAATTAATATTTGATTACACTGTTACAAAACAGACTGAATTTACTATCAAAAGAACATCTATACAGCTTATTTTGGTCTCCCTCAAAATGTGTGGGTTCACTAGCTAAAATTAAACCAACTCCTAGAATTTCAAAAGTCAGCATTTGAAAACAGTTAAAAACAAGATTCCCAAGAGGCAGATTTGTTTTTGCAGGTGACCAAGGTGTGACTTACCTCTAGGTGACCAGCAATTGTAGCAATATGCAGGGCAGTGAGGCCACCATACCCAACCTGCTGTATATCAGCTCCACTGTGAAGCAGAGAAGTGATCAATTCTGCACTATCCTGCAAGGAAACACATCTTTAGTGTTACTTTTCTCTTAATAGCAGGTTTGAACACTGTGCAACAGGATATATTGATTCCCTGACTGTCAGCCAGTTTAGGCACCCAAAGAAAACTTAAGTGTGATTTCTAGCAACAGAGCACATGAAAAAGCAAACAGCAGCTCTCAGTTGGTTGAAATGTAGGAACAGATGACAGACTGTTCAGTTATAATCAATCTTCTACCACTTGACCATGAAAGACAGAAAGGACATTTACCTACAGTAAGACACTTGCAAACTGAACTCAATCTTACTTGTAGGTCGCTCCAATAAATATGCTTTTTCCAGCAACTGCACTATTGAACTGGCTGCAGTGGATCATTTCATGGTAGTTCAGTAATTGATTTTCCTCTAACACATATGAGTCATGGGTCTGATACATAATTAAAGCACAGTGTCATGGACTCTATATATAATCAATCAGTGGTGTTTTTTTTATTAATAACTTGACTCATTAAAATATTTTCACTCAGTGAAAATGTCTGAAGCATTGTTTGAGCATTTAAGTTAGAGTAATTTATGCGATGACCAAATTATTTTCTTCATACTATTATTTGCATTGTACTCCTCTCCACTGTCTTTGGAGAGACATGATACTTTTTAATAATATTAACAGAAATGAACATTCATTGAATTTTTATTATGTAATTAACCTTTTATATGCACTAACATTTAAACTGGCACATGACAAGACTTCAAAAATAGCTGTTGACAAAAAACACATTAAGAAAAATTTATCTAAATGATCTCAAGAAAAATTACTATAAACCTCATTTTATAAGTCAGACTTTCAAAAGAGTAATGTGGAGTGTCACATATTCACAGAATTCCAGATCTGGAAGGGAATATGAAGAAAGGTCTTCATGTTTAACTCTCTCCCTCAAAGGGAGAATTCAAACCACAACTTTATGATACTTGGCCATCAACACGTCACACACCCAGTGGGAAGAAAGCCAAGTCTTCATGGGATAGGCCATTGCATTTATGCATATAATCTCAAATACTGTCAATTAAGAAAATCCTCCCATTAGAAAACAAAGTCTGATTTCTTAATGCTGTCACACATTAGTGAAGGTCTGGAAACCGTAAAAAATGAAAAAAGAAAAAAACTTTGATAAAGTACTTCAAATAGCAAGATTAATGTTGTATTTGCCAAATCTTTCACTGTTTACCTGCTCTAGAAAGAAAGTTACATAAAAAATTCATCTTCCTTTACTATTCCATTGGCTCCTTCTGCTCAAATTACAGACTTAATGCTTTTTCCACTCTAAAACAGAAACAAACCGAAAAGACCCACCATTTTTTCCACTGAAGTAAGCTAATTTTATCAATATCCTTTCTGTCTCCAAAAATCGAGTGATTTAGGAGTGTAGCCCCGAGCTATTTTCTCATTCTAACTGCCACCTTTGGTTATTCTTACACAGTCGGATAACTTCATTTTCAGTCCTGACTTCTCCGCTAAGTCAAAATTTCATATATCCTGACTACCAACGGCATCTCAAATTAAAAACTCAAAAGTACTCTTGTGAAAACCATTCATAATTTTCCAAGTGTTTTCCAACTGTCATCTCCTAGCATTCCTTATTTACATTAATGGCACTTTCTCATTCCAAATGACCTTGAGTCCCTCCAACTCAATCAGTTTCAGAATTCTTCTGGTTTTGACTCACTAGTACCTCTCACATTTTTTCTCCTTATTTCTAACATCACTCTCCACAGAAATAAGGTGGAAATAAGCTTAGAGTATTTAAGGTCAGTGCTGAGTACAAGGTTAAAAAAATAAAAGAAGGAAAGAATATTGTGCAAGATGAGATCAAAGGCATCTGATCTTGTAGGGTTTTGCAGGCCATTGTATTAGGTATTCAAATTTTTCCAAGTGTAACAGATAGCAGTAAAATGATATGTCACTGATATAGAGAAGAACAGAAAAAGGCAGTTTCTGAGGTAGAAATAAAATGTTCTGTTTTTCAAATATTAGATTGGGATACTTACAGTGCAGGGTTAAGATTGTGTTAGAATTAGCCTCCCTAGTTAGAATCCCAGCTCTGCTAATGACTATATAAACTAAGGCAAGTTACATAACCCCTTTACACTCATTTCCTGCCTGAAGAGTCTCTGAGATAAATGGGAGAGATATCACCTTAAAACATGTTTCCTTGCAGATGAACAAACATTTAAATGTAAGGAGATGAAGGTGGCATTTTTAAGCGTAAAATAATCTTTTTAATAGAAGGAACACAAGTAAATGAAAGCATGAGGAAAACGATATTGTAAGAAAATGACAAATTGAAGAAAGAATATTCACAACATATAAAACTGACAAATGGTTTGTATATTTAATATATGAAAAACTCATATAAATCAGTAAAAAGATGGATATTCTTTAATTCAATGAATATTTATTAATGGATATATACCTTATGACAAGTACCATACTAGGCTAAATTAAAATAAATTATATGAAAATCATTGAGCATATGAAATATTTATCTATTGGGCAGATTCTTGTAAACACACATTCATCTTTTCCTCAGCTGACTTTGTATGTCCTCTTATTTAGCTGGAATTTGTGGATTTTCAGAGAAAGTATGTTATGATTCCTTCAAAACAGGCAAATAGTGAAGTTAAAACTTAAAAGTAATAAATCACCCTTTCATATCTCAGTTTGATTTCTCAAGCTGACCTCTGATTGATCCAAATCTATTTTTACTAAATACTATAAAAATAGAACTCCAAAAAAAAAAAAAAAAAAAAAAATAGAACTCCAATTCTATCAACTTACGCTAAAATGTAATAAAATAATTATTGCTACTTTTACATCATTTTCTATGAGCTAAGTACCAAGTAAAATGTTTAATCTACACCTCTTTCAAGCTTCACAATTTACCTATAAGAAAAAATATTATCCCTACTTTACAGGGATAAAGAATCGATGCTTTTGAACTGTGGTGTTGGAGAAGACACTCGAGAGTCCCTTGGACTGCAAGATCAAATCAGTCAATCCTAAAGGAAATCAAGTCTTCAATATTCACTGGAAGGACTGATGCTGAAGCTGAAACTCCATTACTTTGGTCACCTGATGCGAAGAAATGACCCATTGGAAAAGACCCTGATGCTGGCAAAGACTGAAGGCAGGTGGAGAATAGGATGACAAGATGAGATGGTTGGATAGCATCACAAACTCGATGGACATGAGTTTGAGCAAGCTCCAGGAGTTGGGGATGGACAGGGAGGCCTGGCGTGCTGCAGTCCACGGGGTCACAAAGAGTCCAACACAAATGAGTGACTGAACTGAACTGAACTACTTTATAGTTGATGACAGTCAGGCTCAAGAATTTAAAGTTCTTGCAGAACCAGAAATACTTTGTAAGTGTTGAAGCTAAATACAAGCTCAGGTCTGTTTGATTCCAAAGTCCACACTTCACTTTTGACTATCCATAGTGTTTTCACTGATTTTTCCTTGGTTTCAATATCAAGGAAAAAATTGAGAGGATTTACTTTTATTGCATTTTGTTGTATTTAATTGACACATGCCAAACATTTCTCCCCTACTCTACGGGAATATTGTTTCCTGATGGAATAATTTAAAAATTCAGCAATCTGGTACACATCTCCTGGAAAGGAAATTCATAGAAACTAAAAACATCAGGCAAATTTTAAATATTATAAAGCTGACATCACTTCCTGCTTGTATTCTGTAATATATAAAAAGTGTCTGAGGGCAAGTGTTTTAAAAGAAAGACTCAAGATATGGTTTGGGAATATTATTCTGGGGAACTTACAGGCTTTCCCTTTCAGCCAAATTTGCATCATTATTATTCAGTGGGATACACAGAAGCATTGAAAAGTATGTGATAAATAAGCCTCTGTTTAACACTTTCATGTATAAAACACTTGTGAATTTTAAACAAAGGAAAATCCTTGTGTGAAAGAGTGAGGTTTGGCTGGACAGAAAAATCAGTCCAGCTATCTAGTTGAAAAAACAGAATTAAGGGTACAATAGACCTTTAGAAGATTTATGTAAACCGATGAAAAATTTTTTATAGTGGTAGCAACTTCAACATTTTCCTATGCACAAAACTCGAACACAGGATTTACTATCTTGCCTTTTATTAACCCTACAATTATTATAGATAAATCCAGAAAATGTAGGTATTAGTATGAGAGAGCTCAAATTCTCTATTACCAAATTACATAAATTAAAAATACACACACACACACACACACACACACACGGGTTTTTGCCAAATCTACTTCATAACAAAAATTAAACTGGGATTGTTTAATATCTAAATTTTACTTTTTCCTGATTATGGAAATATGTCCTCTGGTGCGTGCATGCTAAGTTTCTTCAGTTGTGTCTGACTCTTTGTAACCCTATGGACTGTAGCTCAGAAGGCTTCTCTGTACTAGCATTCTCCAGGCAAGAATACTGGAGTGGGTTGTCATTTCCTTCTCTAGGGGATCTTCTTGACGCAGCGATAGAACTCGTGTCTCTTACTTCTCCTTCAATGGCATGTGGGTTCTTTACTACTAGCGCCACCTGGGAAGCCCCATATCCTCTGGAAGTTTTATAAATTAAATATAGTAAGCATTCATTTACAGTCTTTCCATTTAGATGTGAAATCTATCTTCCTTCCCCTCATATCTGGGTGGATTGTGACCAAAAGAGTATGGCAGAAGTGAGCTACATTTCTTCCAAGGCTAGGTCATAGAAAACCCATAACTTTCCACCTTGTTTTCTGGAAAATGTGCTCTTGAAGCTCTCATCTACCATTTAAGAAGTCTAACTTGAGGCAGCCATACTGTAAGGAATCCAAGGCCACATGAGAAGGTACAGAGCATATAAAGGTTCTTCAATCAAATGACCCACCTAAAACCAGCCTTATGGTCAGCCCAGCCCAGGCACCAGACATGTGAAATCTCCAGAGATTCCAATTCCTCAGTTGATGGAGTAACTCCTAGTCATTCATGTCTTTTCAGCTAAGGCCCTACACATGGTGGAGCAGCATCGAGCCATCACCACTATATCTTGTCTGAATTTCTGAAATGATCATTGAATGATAAAAATAAGTTTGGGATAGTTTGTTATGCCTCAATAGATAACCAAAGTATCTCATGGTAGAAAATGTAGAAAATAAAGGAATAAAAAATTTAATAACCTGCATCCTACCATATAGGCTTCCTTGGTGGCTCATTGGTAAAGAATCCACCTGTCAATGCAGGAGACATGGGTCTGGTTCCTGGGTCAAGAAAATCCTCTGGAGAAGGAACTGGCATCCCGCGCCAGTATTCTTGCCTGGGAAATCCCATGGACAGAGGAGCCTGGCAGGCCACAGTCAATGGGGTCACAAAAGAGTTGGACACAACTTAGCAACTAAGCAACAACAAACCTACCATATAATCACTATCACCATTTATGTGTGTGTTTATTTTCTTTCATTATTTTTCCAATGTATGTACCTCCATAAAACTAAATAGAGCACAGACTACTACAGCAAACAAACCTGTGCTTGCATAGTGAAGGCCACTTCCTGCATTTCTTTACCTCTTGAGCTCTGGATAAATTTTTTCCTCTAAAATGAAGTTAATAACAGTACAAATCTCATAGAGTTGTGTGGATTAAATCAAATACTGTAAAAAATTTATCATAATGTTTGAAACATAATTTTTATTATCAATTATTAGATACACAGTTGAACTCATATTACATATAGAGGTAAGTAATCTCTTTTTCATTTAATGTAAAATCAGGAGCATTTTCCCATGCCTGGCAGATGCAGAGATGTACCACTCAGATCCCCCTTCAAGAAGACTGTGCCAGGAGGGTGGTTAGCTGGCAGCCTCCCTCAGCTAGCTCTTTCAGGATTCTCTGCAGCATTTGAGATGAGATCATGATTTTTTTCAAGGTGGCCCCAAGTCAATGACTGAGAAAGGTGGTAGTACAAGAGCCTAGCCATTTCCACTCAATGAGACACTCTTGGCAAAAGTTTGCTCTGGAGATCGCACTGGGCTGGTAGAGATTCCAGCAAGTCTGCACTGTGGTCTGACAGCACCTCCAGACCAATCCTACCTTCTTTTTCCTTTTAAGGTGTCACTTCCTCATAAATTTCTTGTACTTGCCAGATCATTTTCAGATCTGCTACCCAAGAACTAAACTGGTATACCATAACATAGAATGTTTTCTTTTAATGTGCATTTAAATCAAAACCAATCTGGAATTTGAACTTAGGTTTCCTGGCTGAATACTACACTTTTCTCAGTAACATATGTTACCGTCCACTGCCAACCACCTTTCTACTAGAAAAATTTTGCCTTTCATGTGCAAGCCATGACCCTGTGCTTTTCATAGAAAAGGGATCTAATACCTCTTGTATCTATCTTATGTAATTGCAATGAGTACAAAATGGTATAAGTATGTAGAAATGTTAGTAAATACCATATCCTTACAAGTATAAGTTTATATATTCATATTAATGTACTGACCCCAAGACTATCATAATTCTATGATAAACACTGCTCATGAAAGTTCATGCTTTCATGGCTTTTGTTGAAATACTTCTGAATATATCTTCACAAAAGATATGAATTATTAAAAGTTTCAGTATGATGAAAATATATCACAGATCAAAAGCATAAATTCTTCAGTGCTCAGCTTTCTTTATAATCCAACTCTCACAACCATACATGACTACTGGAAAAACCACAACTTTGATCAGATGGACCTCTGTTGGTAAAGTGATGTTGCTGCTTTTTAATATGCTGTCTAGGTTGGTCATAGCTCTTCTTCCAAGGAGCAAGCATATTTTAACTTCATGGCTGCAGTCACCATCTGCAGTGATTGTGGAGCCCCCCAAAATAAGTCTCTCACTGTTTCCATTGTTTCCCAATCTATTTGCCATGAAGTGAGGGGACTGGATGCCATGATCTTAGTTTCTGAATGTTGAGTTTAAAGCCAACTTTTTACTCTCCTCTTTCACTTTCATCAAGAGGTTCTTTAGTTCTTTGCTTTCTGCCATAAGGATGGTGTCATCTGTGTATCTGAGGTTATTGATATTTCTCTCGGCAATCTTGATTCCAGCTTGTGCTTCATCCAGCTTGCCATTTTGCCTGATGTACTCTGCATTAAGTTAAATAAGCAGGTTGTCAATATACAGCCTTGTCGTACTCCTTTCCTGATTTGGAACCAGTCTGTTGTTCCATGTCCAGTTGTAACTGTTGCTTCTCGACTTGCATACAGATTTCTCAGACAAAACGTGGTCCACTGAAGAAGGGAAGGGCAAACCACTTCAGTATTCTTGCCTTGAGAATCCCATGAACAGTATGAATGACACAGTATGTCTCTAATAAATGCTTTTTGAAATAAAAGTTCAACAATAATAATTAGCTTTTATTAAATACGATGTACTAGGTATTTTGCTGCATGTCATACCACACATGGTTTTTCCTTTTTAATTAAGCTGTAAACCACTCAATGAAATCAGAAATTATATTTTCTCCATTTCAGAGATACAGAGGAAGAGGGCAACTTGTCTAAGATATACACTGTTAAGTCTCAGAACTGATATATTAATAAGAATAGTGTAGCTTTTAAGCTGGCAGGTACATTATTGCATAAATAAATATCAAGCATTGTTTGTACTAATGTTTGAGTACCCATTAATTTCTCAAAAGTATTTATCAAGGATCTTTTACAGTTTGTATACATTGAGGAAACAAACAAAAAGACCAATGCTCAAAGTTCACATGCAAAATATACAAATTAATAATTGCAAGAGCTGTAATTAAAAAAACAAAACAAAACATGAATTTGTAACTGAGACAAAAGAGAGTACAGTAATATCTGTTTGAGAAAGCTCAAGAAGACTCAATTTTCTTGGTTTTAAACAAATAATACTTTTATATCAGGAAAAGAAATAAACAAAGATATTCAAGCAGAAAAAATAACAACAATAAAAACACAAGGATGAAAGTACATAATCTAAAGAATAATCTAAAATAGTGTTTTTCAAACTTTAGCTCACAAACCTGTTATGTGGGATTTTTCTTTTCTTTAAAATAAAGCACATTCTGGTTGAATAGGGAGTAAGATTCTTCATTCCCCAAAATCTCTCATTTGAGGCAGATACAGCTGATTCTCTGACCACAATTTGAGTTGCAAGACTTGAACTATAATCCTCAACACGTAGCCTTAGACTGCTTGCATTAAAACTGCCTTAACTTTTGCTAAAGAAAATTATATTCTCAGCCTATATTATATGTACCAAATTAGATTATGGTGATGTGGAGAGGGAAATATTCATTTTAAACCTGTAGTTACCCCCATTAAATTTGAAAGCCATTAATTTTGGAAGTTCAGAGAATGCAAGAAAAAGAGTCTGGAAATTGAAATCAGCAGAACAGTGAACTAAGCGATCTTGAATATCTAATTTAGGAGTTTAAATTTTATTATACAGTCAATGGGTGGCCATCAGATCTAATCCTTTGACTCTATTTGACTTTTATTTGTCACTGTATAATCATAAGGGATATGACTTAGGTCATACTTAAATTGTCTAGTGGTTTTCCCTACTTTCTTCAATTTCAGTCTGATTTTGGCAGTAAGGAGTTCATGATCTGAGCCACCACAGTCAGCTCCCAGTCTTGTTTTTGCTGACTGTATAGAGCTTCTCCATCTTTGGCTGCAAAGAGTATAACCAATCTGATTTCCATACTGACCATCCAGTGACATCCATGTGTAGAGTCATCTCTTGTGTTGTTGGAAGAGGGTGTTTGCTATGACCAGTGTGTTCCCTTGGCAAAATTCTGTTAGCCTTTTCCCTGCTTCATTTTGTACTCCAAGGCCAAATTTGCCTATTACTCCAGGTATCTCTTGACCTCCTACTTTTGCATTCAAGTCCCCTATGATGAAAAGGATATCATTTTGGGGTGTTAGTTCTAGAAGGTCTTTTAGGTCTTCATAGAACCATTCAGCTTCTTCAGCATTACTGTTTGGGGCATAGACTTGGATTACTGCGATAGTGAATGGTTTGCCTTGGAAATGAACAGAGATCATTCTGTCATTTTTGAGACTGCACCCAAGTACTGCATTTCGGACTCTTTTGTTAACTATGAGGGCTACTCCACTTCTTCTAAGGGATTCTTGCCAACAGTAGGAGCTTTAATGGTCATCTGAATTAAATTCACCCATTTTAGTTCACTGATTCTGAAAATGCCAATGTTTACTCTTCCCATCTCCTGCTTGACCACTTCTAATTTACCTTGATTAATGGACCTAACATTCCAGGTTCACTCAAGATCATTTTAGAGGCAATCTAAAAATATATGTGATCATGATAATATAATCTGTATGGATTTTCCCTATTGACAGGTCAAGTGTGTAAAATGGAACAAAATATAAGACACAACTGTTCTCAGGCAATAAAGAACATGAAGAAAGAACTTGGGAGATGGGAAAGATACAAAGTAAGCCTCCACCTTGTTCCATGATCTCCCTGGCTTTCTGCCTGTAACAGAAGAGAAGGTAGAAAGGTAGATTTACTGAGTTGAGACTAAAGATCAGATTTCCAGGATTATGGGTTTCCCAGGTGACTCAGTGATAAAGAATCCACCTACCAATGCAGGAGCCGCAGGAGACCCGGTTTCGATCCCTGGGTTGGGAAAATCCCCTGGAGGATGAAATCGCAACTCGATTCAGTATTCTTGCCTGGAAAATCCCAAGGATGGAGGAGCCTGGTGGGGTACAGTCCATAAGGTTGCAGAGTTGGACATGACTGAACATGAATGAGTGAGTTCAAAGATTGTAAAATGGCTGTAATTTGAGGAACAGGGAAACAGAACAGAAAAAGAAGTTGCACAGAGAGAGAACTGTAGAAGTCTGCATGGAGATTCAATATAGGTTCTTTAGTTGGGCTTCAGAGGCGCAGAGAAAGACTCTAGGATATAGGAATGATTACCTGATTTATGGCCAAAAGGTGAATGGTAAGCAAATCAAAGATTATGTAGTGCTAGAAGATTTTAGAATTTCAGTCAGCCAGAAGAGTGAGATGTTATCGAGTGTCTTGGGCATTCAGGTGAGATACTACAAATCCAGGCCTTAGAAATAAGAACCATATTCATAGGTCATTCTCAAATCAAGACTAACTATAAAACGTAAATCCACCAACATAAACTAACTGCCAGAAACAAAGCAAAATCAACATCTTTAAGGGAAGATGGCATAATGAAGATTTCTTACAACAATCAATACACATGTCTAACATGCAATAAAAATTGGTACGTAAGGAAAACAAAAAATGTAATATGTAGTCAACAGAAAAAGCATTCAATAGAACAAACACTGCAATAATCCAGGTATTAGAAACAATATATAAGGCATTTAATACAGCCATTAATGACAATCTCAAGAATTTAAATGAAAATATGGAAACATACTTCCCAAATGGGGAAAGGAGTACATCAAGGCTGTATATTGTCACCCTGCTTATTTAACTTACATGCAGAGTACATCATGCAAAATGCCAGGCTGGATGAAGCACAAGCTGGAATCAAAATTACTGGGAGAAATACCAATAACCTCAGATATGCAGATGCCACTACTCTTACGGCAGAAAGCGAAGAAGAACTAAAGAATTTCTTGATGAAAGTGAAACAGGAGAGTGAAAAAGTTGGCTTAAAACTCAACATTCAGAAAACTAAGATCATGGCATCCAGTCCCCTCACTTCATGGCAAATAGATGGGGAAACAATGGAAACAGTGAGAGACTTATCTTTGGGGGCTCCACAATCACTGTAGATGGTGACTGCAGGCATGAAATTAAAAGATGCTTGCTCCTTGGAAGAACAGCTATGACCAACCTAGACAGCATATTAAAAAGCAGAGACATTACTTTGCCAACAGAGGTCTCTCTGATCAAAGTTATGGTTTTGCCAGTAGTCATGTATGGATGTGAGAGTTGGACTATAAAGAAAGCTAAGCACCAAAGAATTGATTCTTTTGAACTATGGTGTCGGAGAAGACTCTTGAGAGTTCCTTGGACTGCAAAGAGATCCAACCAGTCAATCTTAAAGGAAATCAGTCCTGAATATTCCATTGGAAGAAATGATGCTGAAGCTAAAACTCTAATACAATACTTGGCCATCTGATGCAAAGAGCCAACTGATTGGAAAAGATCCTGACACTGGGAAAGATTGAAGGTGGGAGGAGAAGGGGATGCCAGAGGATGAAATAGTTGGATGGCATCACTGATACAATGACATGAGTTTGAGTAGGCTCTGGGAGTTGGTGATGGACAGGGAAGCCTGGCGTGCTGGAGTCCATGCGGTCACAAAGAGTCGGACATGACTGAGCGACTGAACTGAACTGAACTGATGGAAACATAAACGAACAGAAGTGTAACCATAGCAGAGAATTTGAAATTAAATTTTAACACTAAGTGGAAATTCTGGAACTGAAAATTACATCTGAAACAAATAATTCTTAGTAGATTAATATCAGATGGGAAATGGCAAATAAATGGTATTAAAACTTGAATTCAAATACACATCAATAATCAAAATTTGAAAACGAGAAAGAAGATCAAAAAACTGAACAGACACTTGGTAATCTTTGGAAGTTTATCGAACAATCTGACACACATGTTTGAAAAAATAATGGTCAATATTTCTAAATTTGATGATAACAAACTTACATATTTAAGAAATTCAATGGTCAGAAAGCATTGTACAGAAGAAATCATACAAAGGATTATTATAACCCATCTACTCAAAACCAAAGATATTTTCTCTTTTACTCTCTTAAAAGATATTAATGCTTAACAGGAAAATTCTAACAACATATTGTAGATTATACATGTACAGATGTAAGACATATAGCAAAAGTAGTATAAAGAATGAAGATAATGTGAAACTATACCATTGAAAGGGTCTTACATTTAGAGTGAAGTAGACCAATATTAGGGCTTCCTTGGTAGCTCAGCTGATAAAGAATCTGCCTATAATGCAAGAGATCCTGGTTTCATTCCGGGGTCATGAAGATCCCCTGGAAAAGGGATAGGCTACCCACTCCAGTATTCATAGGCTTCCCTGGTGGCTCAGATGATAAAGAATCTGCCTGCAATGCGTAAGACCTGGGATCAATCCCTGGGCTGGGAAGATCCCCTGGAGGAGGGCATGGCAACCCACTCCAGTATTCTCGCCTGGAGAATCCTCATGGACAGAGAAGTCTGGTGGGCTACAGTCCATGGGGTCGCAAAGAGTCAGACATGACTGAGTGACTAAGCACAGCCCAGATCAATATTAAGAGAAAGTACCTGTGAAATATTAAGGATCCACAGTGTAATCACTGGAGTCCTCAATTAAAAAGTAATGCATGTTACTTTTTTTCTCTTTAAATGGTACTGTTAAGAAAATGAAAAACCAAGCCATAGAACAGGAGACACTTTCTGCAAAATGTATATCCAACACAGAATCTGTATCCAGGATATATAAAAGCCTCTTACAAGTCAAGAAAGTGATAAATCAAATTTAAAAATGGGAAAAAAATAACTGAAGAGACACTATACCAAAAAACCTTTCAGAGACAAACACATGAAAACCTTTTCAACTTCGTTAGTCACTTGGGAAATTCAAAATATTCATAATGAGATAATATAACATACATCTAACAGAATGGCTAAAACAAAAAAATGTTTACCATACCAAATGTTGACAAAAATGTGGAACAACTAGAATTATAATACATGGCTGATGGAAATGGAAAATGATACAGCCAGTTTGGTAAGGAGTTTGACATCTTATTAAAATTAAACATGCATTTAACTATGTGTGTATGTGCTCAGTCACTCAGTAGTGTCCAATTCTTTGGGACCCTATGGACTGAAGCCTGCCAGGCTCCTCTGTCCATGGGATTCTCCAGTTAAGAATACTGGAGTGGTTGTCATTTCCTCCTCTAGGGGATCTTCCTGACCCAGGGATCAAACCTGAGTCTCTTGCATCTCCTGCACTGGCAGGCAGATTCTCTACCACTGAGCCATCGTGGAAGCCTATGCATATGACCTAGCAATTTCACTAATAGGTATTGCAGCAAGAGAAATAAAAACATATGTTCAAACAAATATTTGTATATGAATGTTAATAGCAGGTTTATTTATAATAGTCAAAATCCAAAAACAATTATCAGTAAATCCTTCAACAGGTGGATTGTTAAATTGTGGTATATCCTTATAAGGGAATACAACTTTCCAATAAAATAAATGAATTACTGAACTCACAACAATAGCATTATGATAAACCATACACAAAATAAAATAAACTGAATTGACTGCATTCATGTAAAATCTTAAAAAGGGGGAAACTATAGGGGTAGAAAAGGCATCAGTGGTTTCCAGAGGCCATGCAACATGGAGGAAGGAATTAACTGCATAAAGGTATGAGGGAACTTTTGTGTATGATAGAAAAGTCCTATATCATGATAACATGAATATACATGAATGTACATCAATGATGTACATGAATATATACATTTTCAAAAGTCATCAACTCTTACACTTAAAATTGTGAGTTTTACTGTGCATAAATTATACCTCAATAAATCTGATTCCTTCAAAAAAACAACCAAAAAAAATAAAGAAAGAAAAGTATGGCATCTAACTATTCACATGGCTTTTAAAAACTAATCATCTTCTCTGTTTAATGAAAGCAGACATGCCCTCACCAGTGAAAAAAAATTAGCTCTGAGGCAGGCCCAGCATTGGAGGATGTATAATTGAATGTGGCCAATAAAATGATTTGAAAATTAGATTATTCTTTTTGTGAGTATTAAGAATAAAATAAATTTCAATTGTAACATTTCTAAAAATCAAAAGAACCATATAAAAAATTATGGTTCTGTATGCATCAAAAATACTCAGATCAAGAAAGGCAAGGCAAATCAGAGAAACTCCTTCAGATTAGAGGAGATTACAGAGACAAGAAAACAAGAAACATATGATTCTGGACTGAATGTTAATCAAAAAAAAATTAATAGCTATAAGTGACAGTATTGGAATAGCTGACTAGATTTGAATTTGGAGTATAGATTAGATAAAGAGTATAGTGTCAATCTACATTTTCTGATTTTGATAACTGTATTGTGATTATGTAAGTGAATTTCCTTTTTCTTCAGAAATAAAGATATCGATAGACTTTAGTATCTATGGGGAATGTTGTCTTCAATTTATTTTCAAATGATTCAGAAAAAGAACAGACTGATGATGGAGATGAGACAAAATGTAAACAATTCATCTGGATAAAGTGTTTCTTGTAATAGTCTTTAAGTCATTTTATTTAAAATAATAGCAAAATAGAATCAAAAATTATATGGGGGAAGAAAACTACAGCTCCAAATGAATCAGAGGCCTACTGCAGTAGTCCAGGGAAGACATAATTAGAACTACATTCATTTAATACAGCATTAGTATGAATGACTAATTTATATTGTTTCCATGTTTACAGTGGAATGGTAAATTTCATTTGTTTTTATCTTTGTTAAAAAATAAGTAATCATGCATTCTATTATGGCTTCTTAAAAATTTTTGCCTACCTTGTGTCCTAAGATTCTAAATTTGTTATTGAAAAGTTGTAGTACATTTATCCTTTAGTAAAATATAAGAAAACAGAAAAACTAGAGCAAAGGAAACTCTAAAAATGGAAATTTAGGTTTCATAAACAGAGGTGGAAGAAATATATTTTCTTAAGATTGTAGTACTAAATCATTTAGAAACCGTTTGTGTGGTTATGTCATGCTGTCTTAGGTAAATGAACTAATATAGAAAGACTCTCTCAGACAGTCAGATTCAGGGTTGCACAATACTGACTTGACTATCCATCACCAGCTTCCTATTCCTTGGAGCACTTCTACTGTCACATCCTGCCATTTAGCAGAAAAGATGGCATCAGACACTGTTTCCAACACCCTGAACTCAGTCTCCATTCAAGTTCTGTAGGATGATTCAGTTCAGTTCAGTTCAGTCGCTCAGTCGTGTCTGACTCTTTGCAACCCCATGAATCGCAGCACGCCAGGCCTCAAGTTCATCACCAACTCCTGGAGTCTACCCAAACCCATGTCCATTGAGTCAGTGATGCCATCCAACCATCTCATCCTCTGTCGTCCCCTTCTCCTCCCGCCCTCAATCTTTCCCAACATCAGGGTCTTTTCAAATGAATCAGCACTTTGCATAAGGTGGCCAAAATACTGGAGTTTCAGCTTTAACATCAGTTCTTCCAATGACCACCCAGGACCAATTTCCCTTAGGATGGACTGGTTGGATCTCCTTGCAGTCCAAAGGACTCTCAAGAGTATTCTCCAACACCACAGTTCAAAAGCATCAATTCTTCAGTGCTCAGCCCTCTTTATAATTCAACTCTCACATCCATACATGACCACTGGAAAAACCATAGCCTTGACTAGACAGACCTTTGTTGATGAATTAATGTCTCTGCTTTTTAATATGCTGTCTAGGTTGGTCATAACTTTCCTTCCAAGGAGTAAACATCTTTTAATTTCATAGCTGCAGTCACCATCTGCAGTGATTTTGGTGTTAAAGACAACTTAGCACTTACTGACACTCTCTTCCAGAAGGAATTGGACAAATTGACTAAGCACTGACTGAGCTTGAAAAAAGGATGAGGATTAGAACATTTGCACGATGAATCACAAGAATATATACGAATGTGAATCATGGGAGTATCAGCTCTCTCCCCCCACAACCTTTGAGATAAACTCTCTAGAGGTTGGGGGAGGGTTGCAAAGCAAAGTGAAAGTGATCCAGATAACAAGCAAACAGCTGCCCCTTCCCCACCCCCTGCCCCAGCCACTACCACATCTGTACATACAAAACTGAAATAAAATCCTGTTACAGATTCATATGACATTGAGAAAGATCAACATATGCAATAAGAGCCAACTGTACTTGATACTAATCATTTGTTGTTGTTCAATCGCTCAGTCATGTCCGACTCTTTGCGACCCCATGGACAGCATGCCAGGCTTCTCTGTCCAGATATCCAACTTTAATCTTCAATTTCCTTTTCCATAAAACAAGGACTAACAGGAAACTCACTAAGTTATTTTAATGTTAAAGAAATAATGTATATAAAACCTAGGGAGATATTTAGCTTGTAATAAGTACAGAATAAGTAGAAGCTTATTACAATCAGAAAATGAGCTTTTATGTTTAATTTATATGTTGAATAAATTCATATTCATGACAGTCTCAAGGATCTATCCCAGCATTGAGTATACCAGCTTATCCACTTTTTTTTTTTAAAGGTACTGAAATTATGTTGAAATCAAGGTCTAATGTAAAGGCAAAAAAAAAAAAAAAAAAAAAATGAAGTAAAAATATGATAAAAGAAAGAAACTAAAGGGAGCCCTAGAGATATTTTGTTTATTAGGAAAACACGCAGAAAAATGCAGCTTCAATGTGCTTCTTTCATCCTCAAATGCGGCTCCATCATCTTCTACATTGAGCCAGCTTGGTCTCCTTGGAAGGAGCTCTGGCAAGAAACCAGGCTGTCAGATCTTAAATTCTGGCTACCCACTAGCTAACCATGTAACCCTGAGATAATAATAGTATTTATTGCCAGGTTTCTTGTGAGAATTAAATGAGATTAAGATGGAAAGCAATAAAGTGTATATTTTCTGATAATATCTGCTCAAAAAAGAGGTAGCTAGAACTCTATCCAGTAACGTAATGCTCTCATCACCCTGTATATTTTCCATGATCACTAATTTGAAAAATCAAACAAACAGAAAACAAAGCCCAACATCTTTGGTTCTAATATAAAATTTGTGTACCTTGTAAACTGCCAAATGCAAGGCTGTAAATCCATTTCTTGTCAGTCGAGATGGGCGGAGACCTTTTAACATAAGGGTTCTAATATGTGACTTGTTGCCTTAGGGAAAAAAATTGAGAAAAGTCAAATTATGGATATAGACTAAGGGGCTTAAAAATCTTTAAGTTAATCTTTAGTGGAATGATAAACATCACAACGATGTATGAAAATGTCAGAGTGTTGTTCTGCAGGCCATTTGTTAAGTTTTCAGTTAATCAACAGCCTTACTTATTAGTGAACATTTCTACTACATTTATAAAACTCTGTGTCAGTGCTGTGTATTTTAATGAATTCATGCTACATTTTTTATTTGGTGCTCTTCTAATAATGATTTAAAAAGTAAAAACATGAAAACATTCACTCTAGTAAATGATTTAATATTTGTGAAAAAGCTTAGATAGAAATCAGAACATCACTACATCATTAGTTTGTTTAGATCAGAGAAATACGGAGGAAATGACTAAGGTTGGAAAAGTGTGTTTAAATTTGGGAAGACACGTTGTTTGGGGAGGGGTGATGGGATATATTTAGTCAATACTTATACATTAGTGTTCTTTTAAAAACTGAGTCCAAAGCATACTAGCTTGGATTAAGATAAAAAGTATTCATTTACCAATTAAGTTAATTTATTGAGTACCTACTATATGCCAGGCACCATCCTAGATGCTTGGGATACATTAATGAATGGAACAGAACAAGTTATGAACCAAATTTCACTTAGTCTTCACTTTGACCTATTTTCACTTTGGAATTTTGTCTTTGGCATTTATTACCTTCTATATATCTTACTGCAGATTGTGAAGCAATTGCTTGATGATGTTTTGGGGGATGCTTTAAGTGCATCTGAATTTAACCTAATCCCTGACTAGCATGCCTGATACTGAAAAAATGCCTTTAAAAAAATTCCCAAGCGTACCTGATTCAAGGTAGGAACACAATAAAACTTAAATTCAGAGCTAAATCAATTGGAATATCTGTCTAGAAGTTAGTTACTTCTTCACCTGAAGCAAAGCAAAAGAAAAAACTGAGTACGAATAGAATTCTCTTGTAGACTATTAAGCAGCTCAAATCACTGACCATGTATACATATAACTAGTTTACAGAGTATTGAGTTCCAAGCACTCACCTCCACAAATGCAACATAAATGAAGAAGAGACAGACCATTTTCTGTGCGGTAATTTAAATTGACTTTACTGAAGGCATCATCAGAACTAAAAAAAAAAATTTACAGATGATTAAAAATTTCAGCTTTTAGTTTATCGTTTTCTCATTTGAAACATCATAATAGGAATCTTGTTACTACAAATTCAGAAATATGTCTTTTATAGGATTCTTACGTACCTAGAAAAAATAATTTTGCTTATACCTCAGAGAAGGCAATGGCACCCCACTCCAGTACTCTTGTGTGGGAAACCCCATGGACGGAGGAGCCTGGTGGGCTGCAGCCCATGGGGTCGCGAAGAGTCAGACACGACTGAGCGACTTCACTTTCACTTTTCCCTTTCATGCACTGGAGAAGGAAATGGCAACCCACTCCAATATGCTTGCCTGGAGAATCCCAGAGATGAAGGAGCCGGGTGGGCTGCCGTCTATGGGGCGCACAGAGTCAGACACGACTGAAGCGACTTAGCAGCAGCAGCTAGATGAAGAGGGGCTTCCCTAGTGGTTCAGCAGTAAAGGATCCACCTGCCAATGCAGCAGATGTGAATTCAATCCCTGGGATGAGAAGATCCCCTAGAGAAGGTAATGGCAACCCACTCCAGTATTATCGCCATGGACAGAGGACCCTAGTGGGCTACAGTCCATGGGGTCGCAAAGAGTCGGACATGACTTAGTGACCAAATAACAACTAGCTGAAGAACAATTAAAATCATGAGAAATAATATTAAAAGTTTGAGAGATCAAGTTTAAATTAATGATTCTCATACTAGGTATATGTTCTATGCACAATTTGAACTTTTCAGGGCACCCTGATGAATTAAAATTTGTGTATAAGTAGAAGACACAGATATTTGAAAGGAAACTCATTTCTCTCACAATCAACACCTTATATAATACTTATGGAGAAATTCAAGAAATTCTCTCCAAAAAGAAAAAAAAAAAAAAGTAGCATTTGATAAGATTCTGGAGACAGGAATAGAGTCCCAATGTATTACAAATTCTGCCTGAAGGAAAATTTTCTTATACTCTGACTGGGTCAGATTTCACAGATAAAGAAGGTCTAAACTCTGATAGGGTACAATGATACAGTCCCAGGTGAGAAGAGAAGTAGTGTTACTGATTCAATTAATGAAATCCTTGACTTTGTCTGAACAAAGACCATTGCCCCAGGAGGGTCCTAGAGAGCCATAGGTAGCTTTTGAAAAAAATGTAAAGCTAAAATTCTTGACCTCTTGAGGTCACTGTTACTGCCAGGACATTTTTTCAGTAGATATGAGACCACATCTTTGGCCTCCCAGGTTAATTTCAGGCTGCCTCCTGCCATTTAAATCTCCAGAAGCTTTAGTGAGATAGCAAAGTCTTTGGTGAATAAGCCTTCTATTATCATTCGCAAAGTACTTACACTTGAAAGGTACTATGAATTCAGAACATTATTATCAAGGCACCCAGTTAAAAACTTCGAAAGCTATTGAAATTTTAAAAAAGAAAAAGAAAAGGTGCTATTCTCCAGAGTGCTGCTACAAAGAGAAGCCACTAATTCTAGGGAATTTGAAGGATCTCAGCAAAATGCTTTAATTAGCAATGGCAAATCCAGTGGTTTGTTTTCAGAGACATGACAATATTCCAGAATTTTCCCACCCCCTTAGCCTTCTTGCTTTCCACATTCAACTTCTCAGTAGCAAAGTCCATAGACACATTTACTCATATTGAGAAACATACTTCAACTCACTTTGGAATGCCACACATAGAAGTACAATAAATTCCAAGTCATTTTTACTAATTGTTAGTATAGCAAGGAGCCCAGGATTTCATGAAAAATAGTTAAGAATTTAACTTGCTTCTAATTGCACTTTCCCCTACCTCAATGAACAATGAAAAAAAAAAAATCTCATGAAAACACTACTATTTAAATTGTCTACCCAAATGAGCCTAATTGTAAATGATACAGCTGTTTCATAGTATGAATGGAAACTTTATGAAATAATTTGGTTCTTGGAAATACATGGCCTTAGGCTGAGCCAGACATCTAAATTATCAAAGTTAATTGTATTATAGATGTCTTGGAGATATTTCACTGATAGGTAATCCTAAACAAAGTGCACTCAGTAGCCCAGACTTGGAAATGCATTCACAGACATCTTCTCTATAGTTTTAATTTCAAATAGCACCGGTTTTCTGAAGAGCTGAACTAGCTTTTAAAGCTAGGTAGATTGGATTTTTCTCTTAAAATCTACAGGAAATTAGTGCCCATAATGGGCTTCCCTGAAGGCTCAGATGGTAAAAATCTGCCTGCAATGCAGGAGACCTGGGTTCGATCCCTGAGTGGGGAAGATCGCCTGGAGAAGGGAATGAATGGCTCCAGTATTCTTGCTTGGAGAATTCCATGGACAGAGGACAATGGGGGGCTACAGTCTATGGGGTCTCAAAGAGTCAGACAAGACTGAGAGACTAACATTTTCACTTTCAGTGTCCATAATAAAAAGGAAAAGAAAACTGTAAGTAGCAATTGAAGATTGTTCTGAACTGCTTTGGCTTTTCTTCCTTGGTCCTGTCATCATCCAGCAAAGGAAACACACAATAAGAATACAAGACAGGACACAGAGCATTGAAGTGGGGCAGGAGAGGGAAGCCTTCTGTTAAATGTAAAGAACTATATAAAACTTTCAGCCTAAGAGAGAATGGGTGAAAGTACTTTCTTGTGAGCTAACTATAATGGATTATACGGCAAATGCTGAAAGAAGATAGAACTTGAGAGCTCCTCTGGAGTAATAAACCCTTGAGTAAATTAGTTTGTCAGTGTGTATATCTAATATTATGCAGCAATATCTAGCATGTTTTGATGTTTTAAAAGTGGAAAAAATCATTTCAGCAGTGTAAGTACTTAAATCATGGGCCTTGTATATACACCAGGAGTGAAATCCTGTTTCTGCTTTTTTAAGTAGTATTTTTTTCCCTCCAATTTGAGCAAGTTATTTAACCTCCTCAAGCCTCGTTTTCTTCAGTTACAAAATTATTAAAATGATTCAGATGACATTGCATTGTGAAGAAAATGAGATTAAGTACTTACTACAGTATTTGGTACATGATATGTTATTAAATATTATTTTGATTTTTAGCAAGTTTACTGTGAATATATGACTTTCCTTTTATAGTCTAAATCTTGAGAAAATTTTAGCATGGTTTTCAAACCAAGTTTGACCTCTCACATTTGACAACCTGTAAAATTTCCCTACATTGGCTAAGTTCCCTGTTGCAACACCTAGCACCTACCAGCGATTCAGAGCAACTATCAGTGATTCACAGCACAAACTATCATGGTTTTGTGATGCAAGTCCAGCAGCATCATTATTATGGGGAAGATATTAACACTGGAGAGATGAACAACAAATCCAAAGGAAAAAAGGTTGTGCTGAAAATCATTTCACTGAGAAGATAGACTCAATTGCTTTCTTTTTCCATGATCTAGCTTTGATAATATATTCAATCAGTCTGGCACAGCATCTACTGAACATCAACTGTGTGCTCCACCTCTGTTATTAATGCTTGTTTCAGGTTGTTTTCAACAGTGTATTTGATAGAAACTACTCACTAATTCCCAGATCATTTAAGTGCATCAATCTTGGGAATATGCATACTAGATAGAATCCTGCAACTGACCTTAGCATTAATCCTGATCTCTAATGTTCCAAGCAGCTTTGCAAAGGAAGTATATACTGCTGCTGCTGCTGCTGCTAAGTCACTTCAGTCATGTCTGACTCTGTGCAACCCCATAGACGGCAGCCCACCAGGCTCCCATGTCTCTGGGATTCTCCAGGCAAGAACACTGGAGTGGGTTGCCATTTCCTTCTCCAATGCATGAAAGTGAAAAGTGAAAGTGAAGTCTCTCAGTCGTGTCCAACACTTCAGGACCCCTTGGACTGCAGCCTACCAGGCTCCTCTGTCCACGGGATTTTCCAGGCAAGAGTACTGGAGTGGGCTGCCATTGCCTTCTCCAAGTACATACTGAATAAACAGAAAAGTAAAGTGCTAACATCCAGTGTTTTATTTTTAAAAAATACCAAATGAATATCTATTTACATAAGCCTAAAAACATGAATTATATTAGAGACTTTTTGTTTAATAATCATTCTTTAACTTATTAAATCTTATACTAGGCTTGACCATTCATAAGTGCTGAGCTGTAGTCTCTTACTTTTGTTTTCCTCTTGAATTCTATTCTCCTTGAACTCATGCTGCTTCTGTTAATGCCAACAAAATGAATAAGCAGAAATTAGACTCCCACAGTGGCAGTCAAGTGCAATTTTAATAGTAAAATTTTAATCTAAACTTTAATGAATGGAATGTAATTTTTTTAATGAGAGTAACTTTGGGGCTATATTTGAATTCTAATTCTTACTTCCCGTTTGCTTATAGTCAAATATTTCTGTTTTGACACATGCAATTAAAATATTCAAGATTTTCAAGCAATCATTCCTGGGACAGATATTTCTTTTTCTCTTCTTCTGCTTCTTCTAAAGGAACTGTATATGTCAAAATCACTGCCAAATGAATATCACTTACATATTCTAATATTCTAAGCTCAATTTATTTTTTAATTTTCCTTTATATTTTTCATCACCTGCCATGCCATACTGTAACTTAACATATCCTAATGAGTTCACAGTGCTTGCTGGGACATGAATGAAGTTCCTAATTAAAATGAAGTCACTATCATGAATATACGTCTAATAGTAAATTCTTTCTTTAATCATTAAAAATGGTTGTTTTGTGTCCAAAGGTTACTTTATTTCTTGTAACATAATGGACTCTTTCCTTGGCCTTTATCTTTTATCCTGAAAAGTATGCAGTTTTGTGATCCAATTAAACTTCTTCTCATGACCCCATCCTTTCAAGGAAATATGTGACATGATCACAAATGGAAACTTATTAAAATTTAACATTTGAACACTTGGAAAAGGCAAAATCTCCAGAAAGGTAGATACGTTTCTTAACTTAATTCATTGGCTGAAATGTAGGTAAAGGCGAAGAAGGTAGAAAGAAGACCAAATTTTGTTATGGGCCATCTAGTTTCCAAAATTGATCATTTAGGTTTCAAACGGCTGGTTGTAACTTCTTGTGTAGTTTTTAATGGATGCTGCTGATACCTGCCCCCCAAAGGAACCCCAATAAAAACAGAAAAATCATCAATAAGACCTATTCCCAGGATGTACACCCAAGAAATATACAGAAACGTATTTCTCCAGTATCTCCCAGATCAAGTTTGCAAACTAACACTATGAAGCATATTCATTCATTCATTCATACATTAAAAAATTGTTGAGATATGGTGGTAGATAAAGAACAGTTGGAGATTCTCTGGTAGCTCCACTGGTAAAGACTGGCTGCAATGCAGGATACCCTGGTTTGATTCCCGGGTCGGGGAGATCTGCTGGAGAAGGGATAGCCTACCCACTCCAGTATTGTTGGGCTTCTTTAGTGGTTCAGCTGGTAAAGAATCTGCCTGCAATGTGGGAGACCTGGGTTCAATCCCTGGATTGGGAAGATCCTCTGGAGAAGGGAATGGCTACACACTCCAGGATTCTGGCCTAGAGAATTCCATGGACTCTGTAAGTCCATGAGGTTGCAAAGAGTTTTTGACATATTTTTGTATTCCTGAAGCTAAATGATATCAAAGACAAAATAAAGGACAGAACAGTATGGGCCTAACAGAAGCAGAAGATATTAAGAAGAGGTGGCAAGAATACCCAGAAGAACTGTACAAAAAAGATCTTCATGAATCAGATAACCACGATGGTGTGATCACTCACCTAGGGCCAGACATCCTGGAATGCAAAGTCAAGTGGGCCTTAGGAAGCATCACTACAAACAAAGCTAGTGGAGTTGACGGAATTCCAGCTGAGCTATTTCATATCCTAAAAGATGATGCTGTGAAAGTGCTGCATTCAATATGCCAGCAAATTTGGAAAACGCAGCAGTGGCCACAGGACTGGAAAAGGTCAGTTATCATTCCAGTCCCAAAGAAAGGCAAGGCCAAAGAATGTTAAAACTACTGCACAATTGCACTCTTCTCACACACTAGCAAAGTAATGCTCAAAATTCTCCAAGCAAAGCTTCAACAGTACACGAACAGTGAACTTCCATATGTTCAAGCTGGATTTAGAAAAGGCAGAGGAAGAAGAGATCAAAATGTCAACATCCGTTGGATCACAGAAAAAGCAAGAGTTCCAGAAAAACATCTACTTCTGCTTTATTGACTGTGCCAAAGCCTTTGAACGTGTGGATCACATCAAACTGTGGAAAATTTTTCAAGAGATGGGAATACCACACCACCTTACATGCCTCCTGAGAAATCTGTACGTAGGTCAAGAAGAAACAGTTAGAACCAGACATGGAACAATGAGCTAGTGCCAAATTGGGAAACGATTACATCAAGGCTGTATATTGTCACCCTGCTTATTTAACTTATATGCAGAGTACATCATGTGAAATGCTGGGTTAGGTGAAGCACAAGCTGGAATCAAGATTGCTGGGAGAAATATCAATAACCTCAGATATGCAGATGACAGGACACTTATGGCAGAAAGCAAAGAAGAACTAAAGGGTCTCTTGATGAAAGTGAAAGAGGAAAGCAAGAAAGCTGTCTTAAAATTCAAGATTCAAAAACAAAGATCATGGCATCTGGTCCCATCACTTCAGGGCAAATAGATGAGGAATCAAAGTAAACAGTGACAGACTTTATTTTCTTGGGCTCCAAAATCACTATAGATGGTCACTGCAGCCATAAAATTAAAAGACACTTGCTCCTTGGAAGAAAAGTTATGACCAACCAAAACAGCATATTAAAAAGCAGAGCCATTACTTTGCCAACAAAGGTCTGTACAATCAAAGCTACAGTTTTTCCAGTAGTCATATATGGATGTGAGAGCTGGACCATAAAGAAATCTGAGCACCGAAGAATTGATACTTTTGAACTGTGGTGTCAGTGAAGACTCTTGAGAGTGCCTTGGACAGCAAGGAGATCAAACCAGTCAATCCTAAAGGAAATCAACCCTGAATATCCATTGGAAGGACTGATACTGAAGCTGAAGCTCCAATATTTTGGCCACCTAATGTGAAGAAGTGACTCCTTGGAAAAGACCCTGATGCTGGGAAAGATTGAAGGCTGGAGGAGAAGGGGATGACAGACGATGAGATGGTTGTATGGCATCACCACCTCGATGGACATTAGTTTGAGCAATCTCTGGCAGTTTGTGATGGACAGGGAAACCTGGCATGCTGAAGTCCATGGGGTCACAAAGGGTTGGACATGACTGAGCAACTGAACTGAAATGAAAGTATTGCTAAGGAAAATAAAATTGATATAATAAGAATTCTTACCTCATAGGGTTATTTTGAGGTTTAAATGAGTTAGATCTTTTAAGACTTTTGTAAGTACTACCTGCTATAATAATTATTTTTACTAGAGTAATGAAACTATTGGTATTAATTATTTTAACCTTTTTATTATTTTACTTTGCATTTGAGAAGAGGGATAGGAAAGTAAAAAGGGAAAATGAAGGCAGCATGGGATGGGAGGGAAGATTGGAAGGAGGATAAAATGGAGAGAGCCAGTAAAACTGAGTGAAGTACTAAGGTAAAGAGAAAGAGGCAGAGAGGGAGATAGAGTGAATGAGAGTTTGAGATCAAGCTGCTTGAAAGTTTTTACACCATATTCCTGTAAAACTATTATTCATAACTAGTTTTATTTAGTAGTAGTAGTGTTAGTTGTTCAGTCTTGTCCAACTCTTTGCAACCCCGTGGACTGTAGCCCACCAGGCTCGTCTGTCCATGAAATTCTCTAGGTAAGAATACTGGAGTGGGTTGCCATTCCCTTCTCCAGGGGATTTTCCTGACTCAGAGATCAAATCCGGGCCTCCTGCATTGTGAGCAGATTCTTTACCATCTGAGCCACCAGGAAACCCCACTAACTTTTATGTAGACAAGCAAGAAAAGAAATAGAGAGGTAAACAGTGTTGGGACAGTGTGAACTCTCTGCTTTTCGGTTTGACACCTTTTTGTTTGTTTGTTTGTTGTTTATTTTCTGTTTCATTGTTAATTAACACAATGCACTCACCAAACATACCAAATAATCTTTCACTCAATTTTATTAAGATGCAATTTCCTTCCTCAATAAGACTTCCCTGGTGGCTCAGATGGTAAAGCATCTGCCTACAATGCAGGAGACCCAGGTTCAATCCCTGGGTCGGGAAGATCTCCTGGAGAAGGAAATGGCAACCGACTCCAGTATTCTTGCCTGGAAAATCCCATGGATGTAGGAGCCTGGTGGGTGGCAGTCCATGGGGTTGCAAAGAGTCGGACACGATTGAGCGACTTCACTTTCACCTTCCTCCCTCAATACTCTACTTAGCACCCTGATATAGAATTTCACTCTTCTTAGGCAAGATCAGCCTGTATTGTTTCTGGAGGTATTCATCTTATAACAGCTAAATTTCATAATTATTTATAGTTCTGAAAAAGTAGATTTAGGGGAGATATTTCATTTGTTGGATAAGTACGGTGGACTACAGCTGGGCCCAGAGGAACTTTTCAGGGAGAAAAGAAGCAGGAAGATACAACTCAGAAAATGCCTTCATTATTTTTCTCTTTCCCTTTTTTTTTTTAATTCCTCTTAACATTGCAACTGCTTTCTCATGGAATAGACTTTTGACTATTTTTATCTATTAAACCTAATCAATTTCAAAGTGAGAAATTTCACAATTTCAAAGTGTTAATACACTATTGACCAAAGTATATCTATTCAATGTCAAAATAAGGTTAAAAATGAGAAATAAAAATAGGGTTCTTCTGATTATGTTGAAAAGTGATAGCTCTAGAAAATTATAACTTCTTTGGGAATATCTTTATAGATATATTACAGATTAAGCAGGTAAAAAGTAGGTTTAATGATGAAATCAGAAAAACATAGTTCTAAAATTTCTAAAGACTTAAAAATGTTAACATAAAACAATTAAATTGGAAGTCTTTCAAAAGTTGCATGTGGAAAGCCAACTTGTAAGTGGTTTACAAAGATCGTAGGAGAAGTCCATGTATCACCAAGGGGTGGGAGTGGGATTGTAAATTATATTCCTCCACTACCACATGTAGGGACAGTACTAATGCACAGGACATAGCAAAACTGTACAGCGGCATTGTCAAGGTGAAAGGTTTTCAAAGATAATATTATCCATATTGCTTTTTCCTCTAGTATGGGATGGGAGAGAAGAACAGAGGGAAGAAAAAAGAGGGAGAGATAGTGAAAGTGAGTAAGATACTAAGTTAGAGAGAACTATGTGTAACCTGGTTCAAGCCAGTTTAATCTGATTGCCTCATTTTCTTCAGTTATAAAATGGTAAGTGCAATACATACCCCAGAAAGATATGAACATAAATAATGATGATTAGTTTTTAACTAACATTTTTGAGTGCTGTCCACGTGACAGTTACTGTGCTCAAAGCACCTTACATGTATACAATTACAATTATATGAGTTAATTCATATTAAAATACCTAGTAGCATGCCTGACAAATAGTAGGCATTAAACTGTCAATTTGTTTTCAAGTGATATACAAACAGGTATTACAAATAAATGCAACTATAGATAAAGCTGAATAGACGAAGAAGCTGTCTTTAGTGAACATATATACTAATACTAGTTAATAGACAGACCTGTAAATTGATAAAGACAACACCAAGTAGTAAGTGTTATTATATTGATAAACACAAAAATCAGAGATGGTGCAGAGGAGGAAATAACCACACAATGTACTCCAGGGTACCACTTTTGTCTTTCCTTATTATGCTTCTCTATTTCCTCATCTTTTCCAGTCTCTCATCTATTATCTTAAGAAATATTCAAACTTAAGAGTGAATGTAACTTTATCATGGAAGATGAAGGAACATTCAATTTCCATTCCTCTTCTTTCCCATATCAAGTTTCCTTTGCAAAGCTGCTATAAATTGGCATAATCAATCATCTTTTAGCTCTTTTTGGCTTTTTTAAGTTTAGCACTTACATTGCTTTGTATTATGTTGTGAGTGAAAGCTATACTGGAGATTGTGTATCTGATGTGACATAAGTCAGTAACTGAACTGAATTCTTGCTTTACGAGGCAGAAAGTCTCTTTTAATGAATGGGATTAGTTGCTAGAAAGAAACTTCAACAAATGAAAACAACCAAAAAACTGCAAAAAACAAAAAACAAAAAACAACCCAGACAAACTTATGTTTGCACTAGTGATCCTTCAGCTATAACTCTAGTATTAAATGATTCATTTTAGGCACCTGATAGTTTTCCTGCTTCTACCTGTTCAGAGGAAGCCTGATGTCAAGCAGCATAATCGAGCTGTCCATCACTGAAGTACTCCTTACATTACAGAAAGCAGGAATAAAAATGAGAAAGATTCTAAGATTTAGCAGCTAAAATGTCCTAGATGCTCAATTAAATGTGATCTCATACAATATTTGGTGTCAGTCACTCAACTGTGTCTGACTCTTTGCAACCCCATGGGCTGTAGCCTGTCAGGCTCCTCCGTCCATGAATTCTGCTTAAACTTAACTACTTTTAAAATTTTGGTGTGTGAGCCAATGAGTAAGACAATTTATAATATATTCTCAGTACTCCATTTTTTTCTTTGCTTGCCATCTATCATTTTATTCTAGAGAAAAGAAAAAGTCTCAGAACTTTGCCTTAGGCGGGATTGACTTTCTTCCCCTCTGATGCTGCACGCCTTGATAGCAGAGCAGAGTACTCTAGTTTTGTTTGTTTGTTTGCTTCCTTGTCTCTCTATAGACCATACTAGTTGCCCTGCTTTCTGTTGTCATGTTCCTCATCCCTTCACCAATATCACAGCAAGCAGAATTCTCAGTGCAACTTAGATATCTTTCTAGAAGTGTCGTTTCCAAACTTTAGCTGAAGTATCATTTTTTGCATGCAAAGGTATTTCTTGGGGGAGCGTGTTAAAAATTCAGGTCTCTGGAAATCAGCCCCAGAGATTCTGATTCACTTGTTGTGGGGTAGAATGATGGAATCTAAAATTTTTGTAAGAAGACTGTGGGAGGTCCTTAGCCCTTGGAGAAACATGATTCTAGGTTGTGGGTAATCCTGGCCTCAGCCTCATCATTACTTCTGGATAATGGGACATTTCTACAGCTTCTTTAATGGCTTCAGCACCAGGCTACTAGTCTTCCTTTCCTCAAAATGCCCTACCACCTTTGACATCCATTTTGATGAACTTTCTAATACTCTAGTCTGAAAAATGTTCAAATCCCTCTTGATCGCAATCTTTAAAAGTTATATATCAGATTTTGATACTATTTTGAATTATTTCAACATTTTATATTTTTATTTTTGAAAATGTCTTCTTGATGTAAAAACACTTTATCCTAATTTTCTCACTTCTTAACTTTGAATAAACTTGTCAAAGTTATACTCCCACTTGTCAATAAGGTCTTCAGTCTTCCAAACTGCCCTTATTTATCCAATTAATCATGATAATCAAAACCTCCAATTATTCAATGCATACTGTGCATTAGGTCCTGTACTCATAATTTGACATCATTTTTCAAAGTCCTGTGAGGCCATAATTACATTTTACAGTGTAAATGAGGCTCAAGGAGATAAAGCAATATAACCAAGGATACATTGCTTGTAGATGCTGACTGAAACAGCTTTCTTACTCAACTTAGATAAAATGGCCAAGCCATAAACTAGTAGACTTTATGTAGTAGACTACTACATGGTACTTTCCATGGTAGTAGACTTTCCATGGTACTCATCCGTTCTTGCCTATATATACTTACTTAGCTCTGCCTTTTATCTGGAATGCTTTATAAAACCAATGAATAAATCAAGACATCAAACCTCATATTTTTTATATTTGAAAACTGTCCTGTTTTTCTTTCCACTTAGTGCTTGTCATAGACTGTATCTGTGAGTTATTTACATATGTGTTTTCCCTCAACTGGATTGTGAACTCCTGGAACAAGTATCAGGATGTGGTAGGAAGAGCTCTATGGAGCCAGGTAGACCTCGCTACAAATCATAGTTCCAATGCTTGACCAAATGATCTTGACAAGATCCATCATCTCTACTCCTTAGTTTATTATCCATCAGAATGAATATTACCTATCACACAGGGTCATGGTGATGATTAAATAATGAATGGTTCATATGCGATGTATCTGGAATAGCATCTTGAATATAGCTGGCACAATAAATTCTGAACTATGTTACACTGATTCCTGTCTTTCACCTATGCCCCTCACAATACTAATCAGCAAAAAGGAGGTCACATTTATCACATATAGTAGAAATACAGGAGAAAAGTAGGCTGGAACAGGACCTGTAGAAATAGCTACTTGTTGTTGATATGGTTTGAGAAAAAAAAGTACATTTCAAGCTTAATCCTTAGAAGGATATGTCTGTTTAAATTAGCCTTGACATATTTGCACAATACTTTCCAAATTAAAAAAAAAATGACAAATAAAGTTGAGGAAAATCTCCAATTTAATCACATCTTATTCAGCGTATTTATCTGAGTCAATAAGAACTAGAGGACTTATGATTAAGTTCTATATTCATAGTTTTCCAACAAAATTAATATGTATGCATAAATCTACTATACCACAGTGTCAGTCACGTCTCTATAGGAATTTCAAATGTTTTCCCGTAAGACAGTATGTGATAATACTTGCAAAAGCCATCCCAGGGTATGTCATCAAAGTGTCAAAATGGAGTTAATCATTTTGGGCTAAATAACATACAGAATTAACTATTTCCCAAGCCATAAACTGAATACTTGTGAAGGCCTTATTAAACCACTGACAATTTTATATAAACTATATTATACATGGGTAGTTTTATTTGCCAGTTATGTGAACTTTGTATGTTTACTATATATGAAATTTTTCTTAAAAATCCGTCATTTGGTCATTGCTTTATTACCTTTATTTTCCAAGTAAAATGGATAGAGTTCTTTGCTATAAATGTATTATATGATTAACATAGCTGTAAGTGAACATGGCTAATTGGCCTTCATGGGACTTTTCCTCAGTCAGGCAGCTAACTCAAATTGACATTGTTTCTCAATGCCAGATTCAATTTCTCCAAAAGGTTGCTAGTGTGTATAAGGGCTCTGCCCCTCTTTTCTGAACATTTTGTGTCTTACAAGGTTGTGACACTATGCCAGATTATTTTTATCTTGTTATCATGGAACAAAACCCAGTGAAGCCTGAAGCCAATATTACACATTGTTATATGATTGTTCAAGGGCAGAGCGATACTCAGTTTCATTAAGGGACAGCCTTTCAATGTCAAGGGACCAAAAGGTTTGATAAAGCCGGAATTCTCTGGTAGTCCAAAAAGAAAACTGTTGCCAGTATTCCATCACCATTTGAGAAGAGAAGTCTTAGTGTTTGTTGTTGGCATGGCTTATAAGAGTGATCTAATTCTAGAGATTATTCAGATCAGCAACAGTTTGTTTTCAAAGGCCTATCTCTTTAAACTTAAGTGATGCGAACAGGCAAGGCATATTTTAAGGAGGCAAGATATTTGTATTTTAGGGACTATATGAATGGTCAGGGGCTATATGAAAGGTTAGGATATAACCTTATATTTTAAGGTTAACGTTGAAGGTTACATGGGTTGCATTTTTAAACATAGGTATAGCTAAAAACTAGATCAACAATGAAGACACATACATAGAAATAATAACTCTGACAACTTTACCCAAATATATGCCTCAGTTCTGTAAGTTCTTTTTCTTTGATCTGCAGGTCATCTTCTAATCTTTCTATTACAATAACATAAGATTCACTGACTTTCTTCTTCCATTCATCTAGTAAAGAAAAACAAAAAGGGACTGATTCATAGCTGTGCTTTCCAAAATGTAGACACAGCTCATAACATACAAGTGATTAAAACTCTGTTCTTACTCTGAATTAAACAATACTTAATTTAAATTACTGATTGAGTTTAAAATGCAGATGTTTATATTTAAAAGGCAATCATAGAATTGTAGTAATTAAAAACCCATTTGATACTGGATAATATATTTACATAGAAGAATATATTTGACTTATTTCATTTGATTTTATTGCATTATAATTATAGCAATCTCTAGTTTCTAGACAAGAGTTTTTAGGTTTTAAGTACCAGATACTTAAGATGCAATCCTAAAATCCCTATATTCAACAGTATTCCAAGTTTTTTTTCTATAGCATTATACCTAGGAACTAAAACACTATAGTATTATAAGAAATTTTGTGGTTTTTTCTAAAGATCTTTCAGAGAAAAAATAATTTGAGTTCAGATAATCTTAACACTTTTGCATAAATTTTGTCTTGTCCGCTTGCAAAAATTAGCAGATATTCCAGTGAAATGTTAACTATATATAACACCTACTGAATTATATTACATTTAAAGATATAGGAATAATTACCAGTACAAGTTTGCGTTGGTCTGGATTTATAATTTCCCATTTGTTAGAAGTTTCTTCTTTTCCCCAGTGCAGTTCCTCAGGTTGCAAGATTCCAAGTTCAAGTGCAGTGACAGTCCAGTTGAAAAATACTTTGATAGTCTGGCTAAAAATAAGCTGACTGCCAAATGGAATGTCATGCAACAATGACAAAGAACAAAATAGTTTGAGGTTTCAAGGGTGAAATCATGAAAGGAATTAATCAGTCTATTTAAAAGAGCTATAGCAAAGATAAAGAGTAAATGTTTCCATACGATTATTTACCTCCATCCATTGATTATCTACCCATACGTACCTTGATGGGCATTTCTTTTCATCTAGAAAGTCATTCTGTTACATTTGAGGTTCAGAAAGAGCTATTAAAAATATCTAGATCATCTTTCAGGATTATTTTCTCCTAAGCCAAAGTAAAGGTTGTTGGAAAATGGTGACTCATGATAGAATTTGTCTCAATAGAATATAAATAATGGAAATCAACATCTATGGCATGCTACTAATAGAAATGAATGTGAATTTTGCCTAGAGCAGAGCTACAGAACTATTTTTCCAGGAGAAAATTCTTAGCATAGACCATGATTAATTTATACCACTTGTTGATTATATTGACCATGAGTCACAGATAAGGATCTAAAACAGTGATTTCTACAAACAGCAATTCATAAAATAACAATGACAAGAACAATAAGATTACAGATAATAAGATGGAACGCTTAGCACGCCAGACACTAGTCTAAGTGTTTTATATGCATTTTGTCATTTATACCTTGTACAATCCTGTAAGGTGTATAGTATTCTCATCTTATAAATGAGAAAATCCAGATTTGCTAGCAGGTAGAGGAATCTGATATCAATTCTGAGTCTATATAATTTAAAGTCCAAGTTAGATATTATACTTCACAGCGGCATTTCTCTTTGTACATGCATATTTCTATTGATATAAATGAACTCAGGGTATGATGGAGAATAAATGGAAAACCCAGAGATTTTCAACTATATATTTCTTTTGGATAATGTAATTATTTATACCTAGAATACAAACATGTCAATCTTGAAATCCTCCTCTAGAGGCTATACTTTCAATGTAATACACATGAATTTCCTATTTATTAAAGTTGAATGTTCAAGTAACTGCCTCTTTTTGAAGCAACTGCTTAGACAAATTTATCATTTCCCACACCTTTTTCTCAGCAAAGGTAATCTAAGTTCCAGAGGGACGGTCTCTATACTGATCAGATATAGTTAGGGAAGTCGATATCTAACCTTATGGACATCTCTGTCCTTCCCTGGATATAATTCTCCTGATTTCTCCTCCCTCAGTATATGCTGCCAGGGCCTTTTATGTCTGCTACACTGTGGTGGCCTCTGGTTACTTGACCCACACACTCTGCATTTTCCTTGTTTGAGGACTTTAGCTATACCAGCTTTCAGCGCTTGTGCGATGCCCATCCCTTTAGATCAGAAAGTCCTTGCTTTCCCCAGACATGCTCTTCTCAGGCTCACTGGTCTAGGCACCTGACTTCCTAAATGCTTGGTACTGGAGACCAAGCATTCAGTCCCATCCTGAAGTCCTGAAGACCGAACTAGATAGTCTTTTTAAAGAGGCTGGCAATCTGCCAGAACTACACCTTGGAAAGTAACATACAAGTTCCCTTCTCTCAGATTTCCATGGTTTTCATACCTTGAATGGAGAGGGACAGGGATGGGAGCCAGGGCTTTTGACCTTCTTGAGGACATCTAAATCTGTCTGTTTTTCCCTGATCTTCTTTCTTATTTCTCTCTCCACTATTTCAAACCTTATATCTCTGTGTATAAGTTGGTGTGCATTGCCTCTGCCAATGAAGGAAAAGCTAATCCTTATATCATTTTACACTCTTTTTAAATTCCCCTTTGGTACATAAATTTAATGCATTGATTTTTAGGATTTTTCCTTTTAATTTTTGCAAATATTTTTATTATCTCAGAAAGCTTGGCTCTTACAAATGGAAGCTTCAAAGCTACAATTTTTGCAATAGGTTTTAAAATCCAATCAACAACTCAATTGAATTTTTCTACACCCCGAGGCACTAGATTTTGCTAAAAATGGTGAAAATGATAATCTCAATACCTAAAATATTAAATGTTATTGAATTTCCTGCTTCCAAAGGAACACTATCTATTAGCCGTTTTGTGACTGTGAGTCAAGGTTATGGGTTGAGGGCAATACAGATGCCTTCAGGGACATGAAGAAAAGGCTGGAATAAGTAAATGATCCAGGATAACAATCCTGCTTTTCTTTCCTAAAGAATCCTGGGGGGAATCCACACAGAAGCAGGAAATATTTCCTCCATTGCACTGTATATCTCTGTAAAAATTACTTCTTTTTACCTTGAGTTGATAACATGCTCTAAATTAAACTCTACTCTTCCCAGTTCTGAGATTTTCAGAAGTGCAGAATGTCAAATATTATCAAAAACAAAACCTAATTAAAAAAATGATTTTAGTTATTTTTCTCAACTTCTCAAACTTTAGTGAGAGTAAACACTACCTGAGAAGCTTTGTGAAAACATAGAAACCAGGGCTCTTTACCCAGAAATTCTGATGCAGTAGATCAGGAGTAGGGCTTAGAATCTAATTTTAATAGGCATCCTAGTGATGCTTACTTGAAGCTTTAAGGAGCACTATTTTAAGATAGATGGCTTAAAGTGAGATGCATACTCACCAGGAATTTTCTGAGTCTCTGAATTCCATGTATGGGAAAAGAGGAGAGAAAATTGAGATAAAGAGAAAAAGAAGATTGTTTCAGATTTTCAGTGGGTTCTATCCTATGGTAATCAGTGAGGCAATATGTGATTTGGCTATACATCTATAGACCCATGGGCTTCCCAGGTGGTGCTAGTGGTAAAGAACCTGTCTGCCAATGCAGGAGAAATAAGAGAAACAGGTTCAATCCCTGGGTCAGGACAATCCCCTGGAGGAGGTCATGGCAACTCACTCTAGTATTCTTGCCTGGAGAATCCCACAGATGAAGGAGCCTGGTGGGTTAAGGTCCATAGGGTCGCAAAGAGTCGGACACAACTGAAGCGACTTAGCACGCACACATGCATATAGTCCTGTACCGTAAAACTGAATCACAAAAGTGGAAACAACCAAGATGCCTTTAACAGGTGAATAAACAAATGTGTATGTACATTCATACAATCGAAACTTATTCAGCAATTAAATAAAGGAGCTACCAAGCCAAGAAAAGTCATGGAATAATGTTAAATGAGTATTGCTAATTAAAAGAGCCAGTCAGATAAGGCTGTACACTATATGATTCCAACTACATTTTGGGAAAGGCAAAATGATGGAAATGGTAAAAAGATAAGTGGTTGCCAGGAGAGCAGTGAGAAGGGGAGAGAGGAATAAGTGGAGCACAGGGAATGTTGAGGGCAGCGAAATTATTCTGCATGATATTCTAATGGTAAATATATGCCATTATATATTTGGAAGAAACCACAGAACTGTAAAATAGTAATGTAAACTCTGAATTTTAGTTAATAATGTATCAATATCAGTTCATCAATGGTAACAAATGCACCAAACTAATTTAATATATTAATAATAGGGGAAACTTCTGGGGAAAGGAAAGAATGAGTATATGGAAACTCTACACTTTCTGCTCAGTAATTCCTGTAAATCTACAACTGCTTTAACAAAAAGGTTTTATTAATTTTTAAAAATTTTTTATTGGACTATAGTTGATTTACTGTGTTGTATTAGTTTCAGCTGTACAGTAAAGTGAATCAATTATACATAAACATATTGTTCTTATTCAGTCGCTAAGTCGTGTCCAACTCTTTGTGATCCTATAGACTGCAGCACACCAGTCTTCCCTGTCCTACTCTATCTCTCAGAGTTTCCTCAAACTCATGTTCATTGAGTCAGTGATGCTATCTAACCATCTGCTCCTTTTTTGGGGGGTACTTCCCAGGTGGCTCAGTGGTAGAGAATCTGCCTGCCAATGTAAGAGATCCAGGAGATATGGGTTCAATTTCTGGGTTGGGAAGATACACTGGAAGAGAAAATGGCAAGCCACTCTGGTATTCTTGCCTGGAAAACCCCATGGACAGAGGAGCCTGGCAGGCTACAGTCCATGGGGTCACAAAGAGTTGGACAGAACTGAATATTCATGCATTATTTTTTAGATTATTTTCCCATATAAGTCATTGAAGAGTATTGAGAAGAGTCCTTGTGCTATATATTGAGTTCTTATTAGTTATCTATTTTATATATAGTAGTGTGCATAAGTCAACCGTAATCTCCCAGTTTATCCCTTCCCCTTTACTCCCTGGTAATCATAAGTTAGCTTTCTACATATGCAACTCTAATTCTTCTGTTTTTGTCTTTTGTTTTAAATTTTTTTTTTCCCCATGGAGGCCATTACAGAGTTTGAGACAAGATCCCTGTGCTATACAGGAGGTTATTGTTAGTTATCAATTTTATATATAGTAGTGTATATATGTCAGGCCCAATCTCACAATTTACCCCTAACCCCTTCCCCTAATCCTCTGGTAACCATAAGTTTGTAGAAAAAGTCTATTATTCTTTTTTAATTCAGGAAAATATAAAACAATAAATAAACATAAACAAAAACAGTAACTCCTTAGCAAGACCATTTGAATTTTTCCAGGCATGTTTGTTTATAACTCATAAAGAAAGACTATCTCTAAGGAATACATAATTAACAGTATTTGCTTTTCTTTTACACTTACTTGTATGTATGTGTTTTTTCATTCAAAATGTCAGGGTAGATTTATTTAAATACCTTATTTCTTCAACTATTCCTTTTGACTAACATTCATGTTCTACTGAATTGCCTAAGTCTAATGTTAATGCCTTCATCTTTTCAACTGATTCATCAGAACAATTCAGCATATACACACATATTCTAATACTTCTGCAATAAACCTATCTACATTCTTTTTGAATTCCTTTATTTTTGGTTATATGATTTATTCATCCCAACCTACGCTTGTGCATCTGCTATTTTTATATTATACTAGCTTCTTCATAAATATTTTAAAGGATGCTTTCAAGATGAAAAACACAAATTTGACCTTGACACTTCTTCTATGTTTATGATTCCAACAGAGAAATTATAAAGAACATGTACCTCATGAAATAAAACCGGTGCACTTAAAACAATTTTTATCATATTTAGGACTATGAATTCACTTACACTTAAACCTAGATGATTCTTCCCATTGTTTATATGAGTTCCTGTTAAGATGTGCCCAAGTTTTAAAAGTTTAAATTTTTGATGTGCTGCATCTGGTTGACAAGCAATTAAAAGAATCATAACTTTAAAAATAATAAATATTACTGTTTTACAATTATAGTTCAGTTAATAACTACTTATTATCTTTGGGCAAATACCATTTACATGTCTGAGGTTCCTCATTTAAAGACAAAGGGAAAAAAGGTGGACAAAGGAAAAAAATGGTTTTGCTTAACTGAAGTTTTTCTTTACCATTTATCCACTTGTGTCTGTGCCTCAAAGTGAAAACTAATTTGATGTAGGTAAGATAAATTACTTAAAGCTTCAAACAATGGATCTATGTAACGTGGTTGTTAAAGAGCCTGCTAAGTGATTACATATGACCAGTTCTTTGCTTAGACCCTCCAAGCAGAAACAATCTCAGTAAGTAGTCTGTCCAAGCATAGTTATCATTATTTTTGTTACATGCCCTATACTATATCTTCTTAGTGGTAGAATAGTGATCATGGTTACCACGCCATACAGTTTCATGCCATCTTCCTTTCAATTCAATATCATGTCAGTGTTAGAAATAGCATCATTCTTTGGCATGTACACAAAGTTCCTGATCTCCCTTCTGTTTACATTGTCCACCTTGGCATTCCACCAATCAGAACTGACATTGACTCAACTGTAAAATGTATTCTATCCATGTTATGTTATAGTAGAAGAACTAAGCTGGCTCCCTTCACAGTTGAAATTTTACAACATATAATCTTGAATATAAATTAAAAGCAGTGTTATGGTTAAATTGGTGTAAAGTTGTTGGGGGTACAAAAAAGTCAATTTTTACCCACAGCTAGATTAACAGATCAATACTTTAGGTTGGGTGAATCAATAGAAAGTCAGTTTATAGGTCTACACAGTATCTGATTTCTTCTTGCAGGGACTATTGTCTCTGAAGCCAATTATGAGGGGACCTATTATAACAAGTATGTTTTAGTATATCCTTAATACCAGGCAGACTTTTGATAGTAAACCCAAGTTCAGTGCTTCCAATTTTATAGTCAATATATATCCTAATATACTTATACCTAATTTTACTGGCATTCAAATAACATATCCTTCCCATCCAGAGTTTAATAATCTAAGTATAAATTAAAAAATTATGTTTTCAATTAGACTTTGTGAATAAGTTATATACATTTTCTTCATAATTTTATGTCTTTTCTTTAATTTGGATTATCCAGAGTAGACTGTAATTGTGAACTTCAAGACAATTTATTTTCTATTAAATCTGGACATGTACTAATTCACAAAATCATCTTAAGATCAGGGCAGCATCCTTTAATGTTATTAAAGTTGGTTATTGTAACTTTTCAGTGGTCAAATATATTTATATTTGACAAGTATGTACTATAACTATATATGTGTATCCATACAGATTATATATACATACATATGCATAAATTACATACATATGTAACATATGTATATGAGAGAGTGAGTGAGTGCTCAGTCACTCAGTCATGTCTGACTCTTTGGGGCCCCATGAACTGTAGCTCAACAAGTTCCTCTGTCCATGGGCTTGTATGAGTGAAAGTCGCTCAGTCGTGTCCAGCTCTTTGCAACCCCACGGACTGTCGATTATCCTGACAAGAATATTGGAGTGGGTTGTTGTTTCCTCCTACAGGGGATCTTCCCAACCCAGGGATCAAACCTGCTCTCCTGCATTGGCAGGCAAATTCTTTGCCACTGAGCCACCTGGAAAGCCCCAATATATGTATGTACTTTTCACAAAAACAATAATATAACAAACTGACATTGTGAAGTCCTACCCTGAATAAAGCCTATATGAAGGCAACATCTACTTCTATTATAGCACTTATTACAGATGATAGAACTAATGCCTTCATCTCTTCTGTTAGGCTGTGAGCAGCTTAAGAGCAGAAATTATGTCTTACTCACTTTTGCATTCCCAACAGCCTAGCATAGAGCCAGACAGATACAGATATAAATTTAATTGTTTTGGTTTGAATTGAATTGAACTAAACTGAACCAAACTATATTAGATTGAAACAATTAAATTGAGTAGACTCAATCTCTTCAGTAAGGGAAATATTGTTTGGGTCTAAAACAGAGGTAAAGTGAGTAGAGATGAAACCATCACCAATTCTGTAGACAAAATATGGCAGCATTTTGAAATTCCATGCAAAGATAAATAATTCTAGTCTATGTTTTCTCACCTTTTCTTTAAAATTTTGTCTATATCTTAAAAAGTTTTTGCATTACTTGGAGTTGTTAACATTAACCATTTTTACAAGATATATGATGCTCTAGCAATAGTTTACAAATCAGATTTCATGGAGAGTTTCTAAACCCTACAATTACCAGGACCTGATCAACTAAATCAGAATCCACTGGGATCATGCCCTTGAATTAGGGGAAAAAAAAAACCTTCCAAAGTGATTACTACACTGTTTGTCCATAAAATAAGTATACACTAGGGTCCCTGTCTGCTGCATATATATGTATGAATATAACCTAATTTTATATTCAAAAGTATCACTTACCCTACAAAGTAGTTTTTGATGTACATTAATGAATGGTGCAAAAAAATCTCCATGCTAAATAAATTAAAAAGAGGAAAGGGTTACATCAGACTGGTTCAGTTCAGTTCAGTCGCTCAGCCGTGTCCGACTGTTTGCAACCCCATGAACCGCAGCACACCAGGCCTCCCTGTCCATCACCAACTGCCGGAGTCTACCCAAACCCATGTTCATTGAGTCGATGGTGCCATCCAACCATCTCATCCTCTCTCGTCCCCTTCTCTTCCTGCCCTCAATCTTTTTTAGCATCAGGGTCTTTTCAAATGAGTTAGCTCTTCACATCAGGTGGCCAAAGTATTGGAGTTTCAGCTTCAACATCAGTCCTTCCAATGAATATTCAGGACTGATCTCCTTTGGGATGGACTGGTTGGATCTCCTTGCAGTCTAAGGGAGTCTCAAGAGTCTTCTCCAACACCACAGTTCAAAAGCATCAATTCTTCGGTGCTCAGCTTTCTTTATAGTCCAACTCTCACATTTGTACATGACTACTGGAAAAACCATAGCTTTGACTAGATGGACCTTACAGAAGGATTTCTGAACATAGCATGACTTAAACAGGTCTTGCTTCTTCTGGAGTTTTTAAAATCTTGGAACAGAAATAACTATTTAAGCTTGAGTACATGATAAATTGAGAACTTGGACACAATTTAAATCATTGTATCAAGAGACAATTCAGATAAATGTTATTAAAACATCTACTATTGTTCTACAGAGTAAAACAAATTAAAACTGATGGGATCAAAGTGGGGCTTCCCTGGTGGCTTAGGCAGTAAAGAATCTGCCTGCAGTGTTGGAGATCCAGGTCCAATTCCTGGGTGGGAAAGAGACCACCCACTCCAGTCTTCTTGCCTGGAGAATCCAATGAACAGAGGAGCCTGTTTGGCTACAATTCATGCAGTTGCAAAGAGTTGGACATGACAGCGACTAAGCATGCAGGCATGCATGATGGGATCAAAGTAATTTAAACTTAATTTTGATTTTTTTTGAGACTAACAATGGATGAGATTAAGTTAGGAAAAGTCATAATTACCAAATAATAGAGAAAGTACATAAAGTGGTAGCAATGGTGGAAAACAGGAACAGGAAAGACAATAAGAGTTTCAAAAGGAAAAGAGTCAAATCAAGAGATCTTAGACGAGGTTCAAGAGGGAGGGGACATTCATATACTGTGATTGATTCATGCTGATACATAGCAGAAACCAACACAATATTGTAAAGCAATTATCCTCCAATTAAAAATAATTATTTTTAAAAGGAGAGAGCTTAGAAAAGCTAAGACAACCTTAACTGTCAGAGGAGAGAAGCACCTGGGCAGAAGCATAAGCCAGTTTGTCTATCAATGAGAGGACTATACAAACTATATTTGAATTCATGGTACATTATGGCAAGAAATACTGAGGAAGTTGAGTGGTTTAAACATTGGCATCATTTCTTAAAAAGGATAATAAAATTTTGCTTGTTGCAAGTCTCTTGAGATTACATTTGAAATGTAGTATTCAATATCTACTCATGATCATGAAAGAAAGAACAATCAAACAAAGAAAAGTTTTCTTGGAAATGCAGAAATGGGTTATGAAATATATTACTGGCTCAGGAGAGTAACTGTACATATTATCTAAATGCTCCTTTAACAATTCCATTAAATTTCCCTAGACATCATAATTGAATGGGCTCTACATTTTTACCCATTTAGAAGGTGTTTTGTTTTAAATTTAAATTTTCAAAAGGCTTTCCAGTAAATTTTATCAAACCATTTCAGACTTACTCTGCTCAGTGGCCTTTGGTGTTCAGATATCTTAACTTACGACTTAATGCAGATCACAGGGAGTTAGTGGTAGCATTAGGAACCAATCTAAAGCACTGTTCAATTTTTATACTTTGCCCTATGCTGAGTTTTACGCTTAACTAGAAAATTACATTCTGTTTTTACTCACTAGAAAACTTCGAAGATGGTTTCACTGCTTTCACTAACATCTGATTATGGACTATAAAATATGCATTTATGTAAGTATTTTGGTTATGGTTGATTCTATTTTTCTACTGTGTAGCTTTCTACTATGTATCTAACTACAGAAACATAATCTTTTTGCTCTTTAAATCAAATTGATAAAATACCATCATATGTGGTATCATTTCTATATTAATAAAAAAGCCACCTGCATACTGAATTTTTAATTCAGCAAAGATGATGATAACATCTTATAAAGACAAAAGGTATCTATCTGTGTCTAAACAAAAATATTCTCCAGAAATATGTGTTTACAGAGAATACAGGATTAAGGTGAAAGAGGAGAGTGAAAAAGTTGGCTTAAAACTCAACATTCAGAAAACGAAGATCATGGCATCTGGTCCTATTACTTCATGGCAAATAGATGGAGAAACAGTGGAAAAAGTGACAGACTTTATTTTTTTAGGCTCCAAAATCACTGCAGATGGTGACTGCAGCCATGAAATTAAAAGACGTTTGTTCCTTGGAAGAAAAGTTATGACAAACCTAGACAGCATATTAAAAAGCAGAGATATTACTTTGCCAACAAAGCTCCATCTAGTCAAAGCCATGGTTTTTCCCGTAGTCATGTACAGATGTGAGAGTTGGACTATAAAGAAAGCCGAGTGCCAAAGAATTGATGCTTTTGAACTGTGGTGTTGGAGAAGACTCTTGAGAGTCCCTTGGACTGCAAGGAGATCCAACCAGTCAATCCTAAAGGAAATCAGTCCTGAATATTCATTGGAAGGACTGATGCTGAAGCTGAAACTCCAATACTTTGGCAACCTGATGCGAAGAACTGACTCATTTGAAAAGACCCTGATACTGGGAAAGATTGAAGGTGGGAGGAGAAGGGGATGACAGAGGATGAGATGGTTGGATGGCATCATCAACTCAATGGACATAGTCTGGGTAGGCTCTGGGAGTTGGTGATGGACAGGGAGGCCTGGCATGCTGCAGTCCATGGGGTCGCAAAGAGTTGGACATGACTGAGCGACTGAACTGAACTGAAAATACAGGATTAAACACTAAAAGTATTGCAATCAATCAACTTTTTTTTTTCAAGTTCAAAGCAAACACATTCTGTGAAATATTATGCTATGTTAATGTGCTTGTGAACTTTTCTTTCCCCAAGTTTTTTCTTTTCTGTGTCATTTCTACACAGTTCAACATGCAGTACTATCACATGAATCACCACTTTCCATTATCATTTCACTAGGAAGTGATCTGTAGGGATACCCTGGATATTTTTTAAACTTCTCCTCTCTTTACTGTTCAACATAATCTCATGTCAATTTTGTCATTTGGTAGTCAAATACTGGGATGATTACCCTCACCCATCATACACACTACTACTTACTACTATTTCTACCACCTCTGCTACCACTATATCACTTCCTTTCATTTTTGGTCAGCATTTTAATTTCTAAGAAGGTACCTGAACACTTTTATAAATGAGTATAAGTTAACCTAAAGAGTAGATATTTTCTCAAGCCAATCTTACTCTCACATACTACACTTCAGGCTGGGTCTCTTTTAGACCCTCCTATGACCGACTGAAGTGACTTAGCAGCGGCAGCAGCAGCAGCATGACCAGGCACTCCCTCCTCCCAATCTTCACAAACACTGCTCCCACTGCTAAAATACATTCCCACACTCATTCTCTCTCCTCCTACACTCCAAAAACAATCAAAGAAATATAAATAGGCCAATCTTACTCATCTCTCAAGGTCTCAGTATAAATGTCATATGTCCTGAGAGGCTTTTCTTAATCACATAGTCCCTTAAGCTGGATGACATCCTGTAGGTTGCTTGCTGCTAAGTCGCTTCAGTTGTGTCCGACTCTGTGCGACCACATAGATGGCAGCCCACCATGCTCCCCCATCCCTGGGATTCTCCAGTTGCTTATTGTAGCTCTGTTCATAAATTTCAGACTTCCTTGGTGGCTCAGATGGTAAAGCGTCTGCCTACAATGCAGGAGACCTAGGTTCAATCCCTGGGTTGGGAAGATCCCCTGGAGAAGGAAATGGCAACCCACTCCAGTATTCTTACCTGGAAAATCCAGTGGATGGAGGAGCCTGGCAGGCTACAGTCTATGGGGTCGCAAAAAGTCAGACATGACTGAGTGACTTCACTTTCACTTTCACTCATTAGTTACTGTAATGGATTCCTTTTTCCACCTGTTTTATCATTTGCTAAACTGGAAAATCCTCAGAGTGTCTAGCAAAGGCGCTGACACATAGTTAACATTCAATATACGTTTGATACTTTGAAGTCAAAGAGGGCCTAACAGTGGCCTATATTATTTATCTGTTTGAAACTATAATCTTATTTTTGAAGGAACTGTGTAGATTCATTTCCTACTTTAAAGCACATACATTGAACACACTTTTGTTTGCTTATGCATCCTCTGACTTCCTCTGTGAAGAGTTAAGGTAGTTTATCATCTCTAACATATCATCTCATAAGAGACACTATGCTAGGTGCTGGGCTGTTTGCCTCAATATATGGTTTCCTTAACATGGCCTAAAAAGGGATGAGATTCTAGATGTTTACCTTATCTCACTTTTTCCTTTTCATACTTTCCTAAATTTAGCATTTCCATGATCGTTATATTCCATGACCATGATATTCATTATAAAAAATATAACATCTACTGGTGCCATCCCCTCCACTTATATACCATGCCCTCTAATATTAAGAACATAACATCAGTAGGAAAATGTTAAAAAATAAGTCAGTAAATGAAAATGATAATGTATGTTTCACTGAATGATAACAGATGACTGATTTCTAAATTCTAAATAAAATATAAAAGCAATAAAGACAAATACCTGAGGAAATAAAAATAATAGCAGAGTATATAAAAACCATTTTAGAGCAAAGTTTGAACCCAGAAATGGAAATGGAAAATGGAATTGTTTTTGCCTTGAGGAATTAGCCAAAACTACACATTTGGTTTCAATCAGAGGGTGGTCCAGTGTTCCCACATGTTAGAAATTCTTAGATGGGATCATTGATAGATTAAGCAGGAACTCCCCCCTCATCTGCCAAATATGCCTTCAGATTAAAAATCAACTAGAAGTAATATCTGTCATACTATACTCCAGACCAAAATAATTGTGGAAAAGGCTGCTTTGGCATTGAGCAAAACAGGGGAAATGAAAAAGAAAGTAAAATAATATCCCTGAGAAATTCTGGCCCTAAATATGCTCAATATGGATTTCTCCTGTGGATATGCAGAGCTGCGTGGGTTAGAGAACCTCAGCTAAACATACTTTAAGATTGTAATACCTCTCCAGTCTCCTGATAGAAGCAAATGCAAAGCCCTGGTGGGGAGGGTCCATTCATCTTAGGCCATGGGGAACTTCTACAGATACTTTAACAAGGACAGTGAGCCACAGTTAATGCTAATCAGACATAAAAGAAAGCATGGTGATATGAACTGAAAAACTAGAATTAGAAGCTAGTGGAATTATCAAATACAGTCTATAAAACAACTGTGCTTGCTACCACATTTAAAGGAAAAAAACAAGAGTAAGCATGAGACATGACAGCAATAAACATATCTCTAGAGAATAGGAAGCTCTAAAAGGAAAAAGCAGACTTCAGTGAAAGGAAACCCATGAATTAAAAAATGTTTAAGAATCAGAAATTTTTCATTTCATTTTTTCAAAATATTTTTAAGAAACCAACTAAATTTTGTTTTCGGTTTACATTCATATATGGAATTTCATATTGAAAAGAAAAAAAATACACCCTCCAAAAATATTGATCAATTTAATAAAAAATGGTTAACAATTTTATTAAGTGTTATATGTTTGAAATTTTAGAGCCCTTAGCACATTATTTTTAAAAAATCTTGGCAAAGTTTAACTTTCTTCTTTACCTAATGCTAGCCATTATTGCTGAAACTTCTTTATTTCAGATTCCTGATATTTCAAAGACCACTGGGAAGTTACTGTATTTATTTTGCTTTTTTAATTCTTTAACACACATGGACTCAAAGCTCACCCTAAAGTATGATAAGTACTGGACACCTATTATTCCTTGATTCCTTACTGAAATAAACTTATTAGGAGTCCCTGCTATGATGATGGTGTATTTTGTGTATTTCTTTGAATAAATAATATACAGGAATCATTTAAATGCATATTCAGTGGGAAGCCATCTGGCTCCATGTGAATTTATGAATATTTTAGCTTGCTCAGCGAGTCAAAAGTAAAATCTGGCTCTTGGGATTATCATGTAGATTTGTGACATATATCATCAAAGTTTGCTTCTATAAATCAATGATTGACATATCTACTAAAGCATGGTTTCTTCTTTTCATCATTGACTGAGTCTACTTAAACTATGTGTAATATGGAATGCTTAGTTTGGAAGTCGTGGCAATTCAACTTGAATCAGAACATGCAATGTTTTATTAAAATAGTTGCATATAAAAAGAGAATCTTGGATTGGGTTGCACTTTATAGGTTACTGTTGTGGACACTGTGATGTGGTCCCCACATTTTTCTTCTATGAAGGGCTTATTACTTCAGTTACTTCAGCTACTGGGAGTGCTGTCAATAGATATATTTCAGCTGTCAACCCCATTCAAAGATTGCCTCAGCCATAGAGAACTATCTTGCCCAAAACGCTCCTTCCCAAGATAGCCATATCCAGTGACAGTTGATGAGTGCTATAAGTTGTGGCCACTCAGGTCCAACTCAGGATAGCACTAAAGTGCCATTCTGGCGCCAGAACTCCTCCTGGGATAAGCCAAACAAGACTGTCATTGGGCCTACATCACAGCTTGACCTCTCCCTTCTGCTCAGTCCTGCTTCTGTTGCATTACTTGAGCAATTATTAGTCTCAAAAGCATTTCTTAAGAAATGCACTGCACTGTAGAGTCCATCTCAGATGCTGCTCTCCAGAACACTCAACCAGCAGCCATTATCTAATCCTACCTCTTATCAAAAAAAAAAGGACTTCGTGGGAAAATTCTTGAGTAAATTGTCTTCTAGTCACTTTGCTTCAATATTTATGGCATTAGGAAGCTTATTATCTAAAAAGATAATTTATTGTATTATTGGGCAAAGTTATTTCTAATACTGTATGAATACTTTCTTCCTTGTAATATCTCAAATAATACAAAACCAACTTCATCATTCTACTGATTGAATCATTAATGAATTAAATAGAATTCTGATGAATGTTCACAATTTATGGAATAATTACATTCTTAACATTTTTGAGAATTATACTTTGATAATTAGAAATATAGATTTGAGAGGTGATAGTACACAGATGATATACAAATGAATGAAATCCCAAAGAAGTGAAAGTGGGTAGAGAAACTCGAATACAATGACCTGTGATATTCCAGTAATATGAGGTAAGAGTGATGATGAGGAACAAATTATTGACACTTCAAAGGAGGGTGAATGAATTAGGAAAAGAACTAGTACTATGGGATTCCCTGAAGCCAAATGAAGAATGTACTGCAAAGGTGTGATCACTTGAGACAAATGCTGCTGACCCGGCCTAAAGAAGAGAACTAGAAAGAATACTGCATTGTTTTTCTTCTAGTTTAACTGAGACATAATTGACATACATTACTGCATAAGTTTAAGGTGTACAGCATAATGATTTGACTTACATACACCATGAAGTAACGATCACAGTAAGTTTAATAAATATCTATCATCTCATATGGATACAAAATGAAAGGGAAAATATTTTTTTCTTCTGATAAGAACTCTTAGGATTTACTCTATTAAAACATTCATTCTTAACATATAACAGTGTTAATTACATCGTTCATGGTGTACAATGCATTCATAGTACTTATTTATAATTGGAAGTTGGTACTTTCTGACCACCATCATTCTATTCCCTTTCCCCCTACCTCTTGCCCTTAGTAACCACAAACCTCATCTCTTTCCCTATCAGCTTGTTTATTTATTTATTTATTTTTTTGAAGTATTGGGTTGGTCAAAAAGTTCGTTCAGATTTCTCTGTAAGATGAGAACACCAAATGAACTTTTTAGCCAACACAATATTATGGTCTTCTAACATTATGTTGGGTTTCTCAGGTAGCACAGTGGTAAAGAATCCACCTGCCAATGCAGGGACACAAGAGACACGAGTTTGATCCCTGGGTTGGGAAAATACCCTGGAGTAGGAAATGGCAACCTACTCCATTATTCCTGCCTGGAAAATTCCATGGACAGAGGAACCTGGCAGTTGACAGTCCATAGAGTTGCCAAGAGTCAAACACAACTGAGTGACTAAGCACCATACCCAACACTATGTTAGTTAATTGTGTACCATATAGAGATTCAATATTTCTATGCATTACAAAGCGATCAACGTGATAAGTCTAGTTAATATCTGTCACTGTATGAAGATATTACTAGATTTATCAAAATGAAGAGACCTGGAAACTCTCAGAGGAACAAGCTCAGTAGAGTAGAAGTATAGAGGTCAAGACTGAACCAACTTGGAGACTGAATCAGAGAAAAGATATTGGACAATCAAAGTGCAGATAGTTTAGTTTAAGATTTTCAGTGTAAAGGGAGCAGATATTGGCTGAAGAAAGTGGAATTAAGAAAAATTCTTTTTATCCTAATTAGAGAAGTAACGGTATTTTTGTGTACTGATGAGAATGATCCAGTAGAGAGGGAAAATCGCTGATACAAGAGAGAAGAGAGAATTGTTGGTGTACTATCCTTGTTCACCTCCTTCTTGTATCCTTGAAGGTAGGAGGAGAAGAGGACGACAGAGGATGAGATGGTTGGATGGCATTACTGACTCAATGGACATGAGTTTGAGCAAGCTCTGGGAGTTAGTAATGGACAGGGAAGCCTGGTGTGCTGCAGTCCATGGGGTCGCAAAGAGTCAGACACAATTGAGAGACTGAACTGAACTGATCCTTGTTCAAAAGAATGTGAAATTACAAAGAAAATCACATTTAAAGATCTTAATGCTAAATGACAGTGATTCAGAAAACTCGACATATACATTCACTTGAGAGTAGACAACTTTAGGAACAATATACTATATTCCTAGAACCCATTTCAGAAGTCATAGCTTCTTTGGAGTCACTAGAATACTACAGAAAAGACACAACAAGATTACAGAGTTTTACAGGGCATTCTAGAGAGTAGAAAATAAAATGCTTCAAGTTCAGTTGATAAGAGTAATAGATATCAGATTTTATAGTCAAAAACTCTCCTTATATACTATTTATAGCATCTTTTAAGCCTCCTCCCATAATTACAATAAATCAATATCCAAAAATATGTAGCAGTCTATTACTTAGAAAAGTTTTATAGTAATGACATGTACTCAGTCAGTCACTAAGCACAGGGAGACTTTTAGGTTGTACTAGTTTACCTTATGCTCCTACTGTTCATGGGGTTCTCAAGGAAAGAATACTGAAGTGGTTTGCATTCCCTTCTTGAGTGGACCACATTTTGTCAGAACTCTTCACCATGACCCGTCTGTCTTGGGTGGCCCTTTACGGCATGGCTGATAGTTTCATGATTTATACGAGGCTGTGGTCCATGTGATCAGTTTGGTTAGTTTTCTGTAATTGTGGTTTTCATTCTGTTGGTCCTCTGATGGATAAGGATAAGAAGTTTATGGAAGCTTCCTGATGGGAGAGATGGAATGAGAGGGAAACTGGGTCTTGTTCTGATGGGCAGGCCATGCTCAGTAAATCTTTAATACAATTTTCTATTGATGGGCGGGGCTGTGTTTCCTCCCTGTTGTTTGACCTGAGGACAAAACATGGTGGAGGTGATGAAGATAATGTCAACCTCCTTTAAAAGGTCCCATGCATGCACTGCTGCACTGAGTGTCCCCTGAGTGCACTGAATGGCAGGCTACTGCTGACCCACGCCTCTGCTGGAAACTCCTGGACATTCATGGGCAAGTCTGGGTCAGTCTCTTGTGGGGCCACTGCTCCTTTCTCCTGGGTCCTGGTGCGCACAAGGTTTTGTTTGTGCCCTCCAAGAGTCACAAAAAGAAAGGACACCAAAAGACGAACTCCCCAGGTCAGTAGGTGCCCAACATGCTACTAAAGATCAGGGGAGAAATAACTGAAGAAAAAATGAAGAGATGGAGCCAAAACAAAACCAACACCCAGTTGTGGATGTGACTAGTGATGGAAGTAAACTACGATGCTGTAAACAGCAATATTGCATAGCAACATGGAATGTTAGGTCCAGGAATCAAGGCAAATTGGAAGTAGTCAATCAGGAGATGGCAAGAGTGCACATTGACATTTTAAGAATCAGTGAACTAAAATGGACTGGAATGGGTGAATTTAACTCAGATGACCATTATACCTACTACTGTGGGAAAGAATCCCTTAGAAGAAATGGAGTGAGTAGCCATCATAGTCAACAAAAGAGTCCGAAATGCAGTCTTGGATGCAAAAACAACACAATGATCTCTGTTTGTTTCCAAGGCAAACCATTCAATATAAGAGTAATCCAAGTCTATACCCCAACCAGTAATGCTGAAGAAGTTGAAGCTGAACAGTTCTATGAAGACCTACAAGACCTTGTAGAACTAACACCCACAAAAAGATATCCTTTTCACTATAGGAGACTGGAATGCAAAAGTAGGAGGTCAAGAGATACATGAGTAACAGGCAAATTTGGCCTTGGAGTACAAAACGAAGCAGGTCAAAGGCTAACAGATTTTTCCCAAGAGAATGCACTGGTCATAGCAAACACCCTCTTCCAACAACACAAGAGAAGACTCTACACATCACCAGATGGTCAGTAACAAAATCAGATTGATTATATTCTTTGCACTCAAAGATGGAGAAGCTCTATACAGTCAGCAAAAACAAGGCTGGGAGCTGACTGTGGCTCAGATCATGAACTCCTTATTGTAATATTCAGACTTAAATTGAAGAAAGTAGGGAAAACCACTAGACCATTCAGGTATGACCAAAATCAAACCCCTTATGATTATATAGTGGAAATGACAAATAGATTCAAGAGATTAGATCTGATAGATAAGAGTGCATGAAGAATTGTACAAGAGGCAGTGATCAAGATCATCCCCCAAAAAAACAAATGAAAAAGGCAAAATGGTTGTCTGAGGAGGCCTTACAAATACCTGTGAAAAGAAGAGAAGTGAAAGGCAAAGGAGAAAAGGAAAGATATACCCATTTGAATAAAGACTACCAAAGAATAGGAAGGAGAGATAAGAAAGCCTTCCTCAGTATCAATGCAAAGAAATAGAGGAAAACAATAGAATGGGAAAGACTAGAGAGCTCTTCAAGAAAATTAGAGATACCAAGGGAACATTACATGCAAAGATGGGCACAATAAAGGACAGAAATGGTATGGACCTAATAGAAGCAGAAGATATTAAGAAGAGGTGGCAAGAATATACAGAAGAACTATACAAAGAATATTTTCATGACCCAGATAGCCACAATAGTGTGATCACTCACCCAGAGCCAGACATCCTGGAATGTGAAGTCAAGTGGGCCTTAGGAAGCATCACTATGAATAACATTAGTGGAGGTGATGGAATTCCAGTTGAGCTACTTCAAATTCTGAAAGATGATGCTGTGAAACTGCTTCACTCAATATTCCAGCAAATTTGAAAAACTCAGGAGTGGTACAGGACTGGAAAAGGTCAGTTTTCATTCCAATCCCAAAGAACGGCAATGGCAAAGAATGTTCAAACTACTGCACAATTGCACTCATCTCACATGCTAGTAAAGTAATGCTCAAAATTCTCCAAACCAGGCTTCAAAAGTACATGAACTGAGAACCTCCAGATGTTCAAGCTGGATTTAGAAAAGGCAGAGGAACCAGAGATCAAATTGCCAACATCTACTGGATCATCAAAAAAGCAACATAGTTCCAGAAAAACATCTATTTCTGCTTTATTGACTATGCCAAAGCCTTTGACTGTGTGAATCACCACAAACTACGGAACACACTTCAAGAGATGGGAATACCAGACCACCTGACCTGCTTCCTGAGAAATCTGTATGCAGGTCAAGAAGCAACAGTTAGAACTGGACATGGACCAACAGACTCCAACAACAGGTTCCAAATAGGCAAAGGAGTATGTCAAGGCTGTATATTGTCACCCTGCTTATTTAACTTATATGCAGAATGCATCATGTGAAATGCCAGGCTGGATGAAGCACAAGCTGGAATCAAGATTGCCGAGAGAAATGTCAATAACCTCAGATACGCAGATGACACCACCCTTATGTCAGAAAGCAAAGAAGAACTAAAGAGCCTCTTGATGAAAGTGAAAGAGGAGAGTGAAAATGTTGGCTTAAAACTCAACATTCAGAAAACTAAGATCATGGTATCCAGTCCCATCACTTCATGACAAATAGATGGGGAAATAATGAAAACAGTGAGAGACTTTATTTTGGAGGCTCCAAAAATCACTGCAAATGGTGACTGCAGCCATGAAATTAAAAGACAGTTGCTCCTTGAAAGAAAAGCTATGACCAACCTAGACAGCATGTTAAAAAGCAGAGACATTACTTTGCCAACAAAGGTCTGCCTAGTCAAAGCTATGGTTTTTCCAGTAGTCATGTATGGATGAGAGTTTTGGAGTACAAAGAAAGCTGAGTGCCAAAGATTTGATGCTTTTGAACTGTGCTGTTGGAGAAGACTCTTGAGAGTCCCTTGCTGTGCAAGAAGATCCAACCAGTCCATCCTAAAAGAAAGCAGTCCTGAATTTTCATTGGAAGGACTGATGCTGAAGCTGAAACTTCAATACTTTGGCCACCTGATATGAAGAACTGACTCATTTGAAAAGACCCTGATTCTGGGAAAGACTGATGGTGGGAAGAGAAGGGGACAACAGAGGATGAAATAGTTGAATGGCATCACCGACCTGATGGACATGAGTTTGAGCAAGCTCTGGGAGTTGGTGATGGACAGGGAAGCCTGGTATGCTGCAGTCCATGAGGTTGCAAAGATTCAGACATGACTGAGTGACTGAGCTGAACTGAACCTTACGCTCAACTTTCAAAGTTAAAGAAAGCACCTGTATTACAGGGGACAATGTCTATTTATATCCATAAAACCTTCTAATCAAAGTATATCTTGGAAATTAAAGGCTCTTAGGTTCTGTTAAGTATCTTGATGTGTCTGAATATGTGAAGATCAGCATAGTGTTTGGAATACAGTCTGGAGAAAGAACTGGGAAACTTATCTGAATGAGAGGATTCCAGTTCCCGGAGATAATCTATGTGAATTATATACATATATAATGAGGGGAAAGGGACTTTTCAGGGAACTGAAAAATATACTTTTTCTACTAAACTCAGGGCAAATATTTATTTTGTATTTAAACAGATTCAGTTGTAACAAGGAAAAAAAAGAATTTCCATACTTTCTCCCTTCCTTCTCATAGATCAGCTTCCAAAAATAGTTTCTGATTTGACTGGATAATGGTTAATTATAAACTGCATTAACTTTAACCAATTATAATGAGTGATGATCTTTATTGTTAAATTTCATTAATAAAGACCCCACTGATATATAAGCAGTGAATTTCATAAGTTAATTTATTATCTTGTCAATGCATTTAAATCTGTACTTGGACCACCTGCTATGATCATAATTATTTCTTTGTGTAGCAAAAGTTTTCTAGTTCTAGATTTTATTAAAAGTGTTTGAAATTTCTCGAAGAACAGTATATTGGTGGGCATAATTTACTTTCTCAAACCCCAAGGCTAAAAGAAATAGGAAAGAAACCAATCATGTAAAACTTCATTGAGTGCAACATTTCTCAAACTGCAAACAAAACAAACACTTACTTGATTTCCAGAGTTGTGTTTTAAAAGATTTCTGCCACAAGATGTAAATGCTTTAATTCTTTTCAGGGAAATATGATACTCTCCGACAATGAAACAGTAAAGGAAAAATAATATGAACCATTTGAATGATCTGCAGAGAGAAAAAGGGTTAATACTAGTGAAGAAAAGAAATTTAAAATATCATTCACATTACTTAGCCACAGTGTTGGTTGTAAGCAAAGATATTAAGAGCCTTTAAGGAGGCTGGAGATTCAATAACCAGATTGGTGACACACCTTAAAACAGTGCCCAAAGAATACAGACATTAGAGGTTTGATTGCCTTAGTGATGCACTGAAGCACAACTGAAGAAATATAAACCTGGTATAGAGAGCTAGGAAATGACAGTAGCAGATGGACTGCAACAGTCTGCAACAATCAGGGATGAACTGCTGTTTGAATGATTGAATTTTACACTTTGGAAGACGACTAGATTCCTATAGCCAAAGGTTTCAAAAGATAGACTATTTGTCCAACCATCCCAGAAGGAAACATTAAGTCCGGTAGTTTCAATCATTTACTTACATGGGCATTAATGCCCTTTGGTTTCACAGCTATAGACACAAATGTCAACAATCAGGATGTGGTACAGGTAGATGATAGCAATGACTGATTCACAGGCATTTTCTGACTTAAACTCTTGCTCTTGCAGGTACAGATGCGGTAGGGAATCAGTATTTATTATATATTTATTCCATTTTGGATGCATTTTTAACTGAGGTATAATAGACAAACATTATATTAGTTTCAGTAGAAAACTTGAGGATTTAAAATGTTTATATATTGTGAAATGATCACTACAGTAAGTCTAGTTAATATACATCACCATATATGAAAAAGAAAAAAGTGAAAGTGCTAGTCGTTCAGTCATGTCTGATTCTTTGTGACCCCATGGATTGTAGCTCGTCAGCTTCCTCTGTTCATGGGATTCTCCAGGCAAGAATACTGGCGTGGGTTGCCATGCCCTACTCCAGGGGATCTTCCTGACCCAGGGATTGTACCTGGGTCTCCAGCATTGCAAGAAAATTTTTTACCATCTGAATCACCAGGGAAGCCCATCACCATATATAGTTATGTATTTTTTTCTTATAATGAGAATTTTTAAGATTTACACTCTTAGCAACTTTTAAATATGCAACATAGTATTATTACTTACAGTCATCATGGTGTACATTACATCCCCATGACTTATTTTATAACTGGAAGTTTCTACCTTTTGAATATTTTCACCCATGTGGCCCACCCCTCACAGTCTACCTTTGGCAACTACTAATGTATTCTCAGTATCTATGAGCTTAGTTTTATTTTTTGTTGTTTGTTGCTATTAGGTTGGTACAAAAGTAACTATGATTTTGGACTCTGAATTTTAAATCATTATAACTAGGCTCAAACACATCTCTATTAATCAAAATAGGAACCATTACAAATCAACACATTTTTGCCAATGAGAAATGTTTGTTTATTCTTGTAGCATAAAAATCCATGCTTTAGGATTTAACAAACTTTTGGAAAGCATTTTCCCTGCAAAAAGTTGTCAAGATGCTTGAAGAAGTGGTAGTCGGTTGGCAAGAAGTCAGGTGAACATGGCACATAAGGAAAAATGTTGTAGCCCAATCGTTCAGCTTTTGAAGTGTTGGTTGTGTGACATGCGATCAGGCGTTGTCGTGGAGAAGAACTGGGCCCTTCCTGTTCACCAAGGTTGGCTGCAAGCATTGCAGTTTTCAGTGCATCTAATTGATTTGCTGAGCATACTTGTCAGATGTAATGGTTTCACTGGAATTCAGAAAGTTGTAGGGTATCAGACTGGCAGCAGACCACCACACAGTGACCAAGACCCTTTTTTTGGTGCAAGTTTGGCTTTGGGAAGTGCTTTGGAGCTGCTTCTCAGTTCAACCACTGAGCTGGTTGTCACGTAAAATCTCCTTTTCCTCTCATGTCACAATCCGATCGAGAAATGGTTTGTTGTTGTTGCACAGAATAAGAAAAGATGACACTTCAAAACAACATTTTTTTTTTTTTTTGTCAGCTAATGAGGCACCCATTTATCGAGCTTTTTCACCTTTCCAATTTGCTTCAAATACTCCGGGAGTTGGTGATGGACAGGGATGCCTGGTGTGCTGCAGTCCATGGGGTCACAAAGAGTCAGACACAACTGAGTGACTGAAATGAACTGAACCAAATGACCATAGAATGGCTGATGCTGAGTTCTTGGGCAAATTCCCCTGTAGTTGGAAGAGGACCAGCTTCTTTCAATGGTCATTGTCAACTTCCAATGGCTGGACACTATGCTCATCTTCAAGGCTCTCATCTCCTTTGCTGGAGAAGGCAATGGCACCCCACTCCAGTACTCTTGCCTGGAAAATCCCACGGACGGAGGAAACTGGTAAGCTGCAGTCCATGGGGTCACTAGGAGTCGGACACGACTGAGCGACTTCACTTTCACTTTTCACTTTCATGCATTGGAGAAGGAAATGGCAACCCACTCCAGTGTTCTTGCCTGGAGAATCCCAGGGACGGAGGAGCCTGGTGGGCTGCTGTCTATGGGGTCGTGCAGAGTCAGACACGACTGAAGTGACTTAGCAGCAGCAGCAGCAGCAGCATCTGTTTTGCAAAACTTCTTGAACCACCACTGCACTGTACATTCATTAGCAGTTCCTGGGCCAAATCCGTTGTTGTGAGTTTCTCTCTGCTACTTTATGACTCATTTTGAACTCGAATAAGAAAATCACTCAAATTTGCTTTTTGTCTAACATCATTTCCATAGTCTAAAACACATATAAAATAAATAGCAAGTAAAAATTCATTAGCAAAAAGTATAAAGCAAGAAATGTGCATTACAAGGATGCATAACATAACCACATTTAAGAATGCATTCCATGAAAGTATTCCAAGAATGTATCAAATGGCAAAGTTCCACAATGCAAAACCACACTTGCGCACCAACCTAATATTTTAATCCCACATTACTCCATTTGTATTTCATTATGTGTGTATTCTACTTCTCTAACTATTCATCCATGACTGAAAACTTATGTTGTTTCCATATCTTGACTACTGTATTGCAAACATAATGCTGAAATGTACATGGAGGTACATATCTCTCTTTGAATTAGCATTGTGGGCTTCCCTCATAGCTCAGTTGGTAAAGAATCCACCTGCAATGCGGGAGACCTGGGAAGATCCCTTGGAGAAGGGAAAGGCTACCCACTCCAGTATTCTGGCCTGGAGAAGTCCTTGGGGTTGCAAAGAGTTGGACACAACTGAGAGACTTTCACTTTTCATTTTAGGGGGATAAATACTCAGAAAAGGAATTGCTGGATCATGTGGCAATTCTATTTTTAATTTTTTGAGGAAATTCGATACTGTTTTCCATAGTAGCTGCACCAATTTACATTCCTACCAATGCACAATGGTTCTCTTTACTTCATATCTTTTTCAACATTTATCATTTCCTGTCTTTTAAAATATACCATTTTAACAGATGTGAGGTGATATCTCACTGTGGTTTTGATTTGCATTTCTTTAATGACTAATGATGTTGAACATCTTTTCACATACCTTTTGTCCATCTGTACGTCTTATTTGGAAAATATCTATTTAGATATTCTGCCCATTTTTAAATCAATCATTAGTTTTATGAATTCATATATTTTGTATATTATGATATATGATTATATCATAGATATATGATTTGCAAATATTTTCTGCTGTTCAATAGGTTGCTTTTTCATTTTGTTGATTGGTCCCTTTGCTGTGTAGAAGTTTTTCAGTTTAATGTAGTCTCTCTTACTTATTTTTGTTTCTGTTACTTTTGTTTTGGTGTCAGATTCAAAAAAATCATTACCAAACCAAGTTAAGAAGCTTACTATGTTTTCTTCTAGAAGTTATATGGTTTCAGGTATTACTGCAAGTCTTTAACCCATTTTGAGTTAACTTTTGTGTATAGTGTAGGATAATGGAGAAGTTACATTCTTTTGCATGCTGTTGTCTAGTTTTCCCAGCATCATTTAAGAGGCTGTTTTTTTCCCACTGTATATCCTCGGTCCCATTGTCAAAAGCTAATCAACATATACATATACAAATGTATATTAACATACATACATATATATATATATATATATATATATATATATATATATGATTTTATCTCTAGACTCTCTATTCTGTATCTGTGTGGTGGTTTTTATGCAATACAATGCTATTCTAATTACTATAGCTTTATAATATAGTTTGAAATCAGGGAGTGTGATGCTTCCAGCTTTGTTCTTGTTTCTTTCTCAATATTAGGGATCTTCTGTGATTCCATGTAAATTTTAGGATTGTTTGTTCTACTTCTGTGAAATATATCATTGGAATTTTGATAAGGACTGCACTGAATCTGTAGACTGCTTTAGGTAGAATAGGCATTTTAACAATACTAATTCTTCCAATCCACAAGCATAGAATCTTTCCATTTATTTGTGTCTTCTTAAATTTCTTTCATTAATGCCTTATAATTTTCAATATACAAGACTTTCAACTCTTTAAATTTAATATTAGCCATTTTATTCTTTTCAATGCAACTGTAAGTGAAATTATTTTCTTAATTTCTCTGCTGGTTTCTTACTAGTTTATAGAAAGACAACATATTTTTGTGCATTGATTTTGTATCCTGCAACTTTACTAATTTTTCATTAGTTGTAACAGTTTTATTTTTCTGTGGAGTCTTTAGGGTTTTCTATATATAGTATTATACCATCTGCAATAGTGACAGTTTTACTTCTTCCTTTCCAATTTGGATCCCTTTTCTTTCTTTTTCTAGCCTGACTGCTCTGGCTGGGACTTGCAAAACTCTGTTGAATAAAACTGACAAAAGTGGGCATACTTAACTTCTTGCAGTTAGAGGAAAGGTTTTCAGCTTTTAACCACCGTATAGTATAGGTTTTATACTACTCTTTCATTTGGACCATATTCTCTTTCATTTTGCTTAACTCTCTGCATTGGTTTGTACACAGTAGATGAAATCACCACCTTACTCTATCTAAAGGAGTGATCCCATGTAGATGAAACTTGTCACTCAACCCACTCTAGCTCGTCCTTCAAATCTTTGTGTTTGTCCAATAAGCTATTATATTTTAATAGCTCCTAGCAGATAAAGATGCTCTAAGACCTGCGAATCTCTCAAAGGGGAGGATACCATTATTTAGATTCAGGCTGACTGGAAGCCAGACCTTCACTCAGCAGCTTTAAAAGTATGCAAATATATACTCTCTTGTGGGACCACAAAACCAAGTCCCACTAGCCACCAGAATCAGGTAATCTAGGTGTCCCATATGTAGCAATTGCAAAAATAGGAGCCATAGACAAGTCGTGCCCGACTCTTTGTGACCCCATGGATAGTAGACTGCCAGGCTCCTCTGTCTATGGGATTATCCAGGCACGAATACTGGAGTGGCTTTTCATTTCCCTCTCCAGGGGATCTTCCCGATCCAGGGAATGAACCGATGTCTCTTTACATCTCCTGCACTAGCAGGCAGGTTCCTTTACCACTAGTGCCAACTGGAAAGCCCAAGACAAGTGAACGAGCTCATTTCTTGGAGATATCAGTGAGCTGGTGCAAGGAAATGGAGATTACCAAGGTGGTGTCCATAGCCAGTGTTCCTTGAGAGTAGTTTGGAAGGCCACAAATCTGAAGCTTGCCCCTCAGGCCAAAGCTCCAGGACAAGCAAAGAAACATGTCTATTCAGATTCTCTGCCCATTTTCCAGTTAGACCCTTTATTCCAATTTTCAACTTAATCCAAAATTGTGGTCTATTAGAGTACACCCAAACTGGCAAGTCTGAATGATATGGCATATTTGGCTTGTTGTGGCTCATGTAGATAGCTGTCAGAGACAGGAACTGGTTGTTTCCCACCAGAAACTGATGCAATTTGCTCTTTATAATACTTTAAAAACAAATGAACTCAAAATTTCTGTGAATATAGACAGATGGGAACATGAATACTAGCATATTGGAATTGAGCATATAAGTACTGAAAGGAAGGAGAATGTGACTTGTGACAAAGTTTAGTACATGAAATATTAATACTATAATTTCCCTAAGTATAAACAAAAAAAGTTGTATTCCTCAACCGCAACAGAAATTGGCTTTATCTAAACATATTTTATAGGAACAAAAGATTTAAGTTAAACTATGCTTCAAAATAATGGGCTTCCCTCATGGTTCAGACAGTCAAGAACCTGCCTGCAACGCAGGAGACCTGGCTTCGACCCCTGGGTAGGGAAAATCCCCTGGAGAAGGGAAAGGCTACCTACTCCAGTATCCTTGCCTGGAGAATTCCATGGACAGAGGAGACTGGGGGGGCTATCCATGGGGTCGCAAAGAATTGAACATGACTGAAGTACTAACATGAACAATGCAGCTCATGGTAGCTTAAAATATTTCTCCTGAAATATTTAACATTAACCTATAAGAATAATTTAGTTATTGACATGGATCAAGACTTGCATTTCATTCAGCTAAACAAAAAGAGCACCTGAAATGCTTTAGACAATTTTAAGCAAATTGATAAATATTTTTCCTTATTTTTTTTTTTTATTTTAACTCTTCCAGATTACATCAATGTTCCTAAATTTGGGGTCTCCAAGTTGCTCGAGTCCAGAGGATATTTTGGTGTATGTGAACGGCACGTGTAGCACGCTAGTTATCAGCCATGATAGCCATACATATATTTTGCAGCAGGCAAATTTTGATTTTGGTTCTGTGCTAAATTTGGTAATCTTTAACAGAGGTACTATTGTCTAGACTCAGAAGATGAATGGATCATTGCTTGTGAGAAGTGATTCTGGATTCATTCCATCAAATTTTTGTGATTGTCAGCATATTACTTGGATTTTTGAAAATTTATTTCCACTTAATAAAATTAATACACACTCTCTACTTCTGTTTTGTTTAGTTTGGAAGATAAATGCCCAAGGTAGAAGATAAGTATCAAAAGTTGCATTTTTTTCTATGCCCTTCTTGGTCATTATTAACTCATCAGTAAGTTTACACAATATATTTATTTACAAATAGCAGTTGTCCTTTACAAACCTTGAAAGCCTATGATTTAAAGGTTGTGATTTTATGAAGTAAAAATGATAAAGCAAGAGAAAATGTTCAATTTCTTACTTATTCATGCATGTGATTATCACATTGGTTGAGTTAGGTACAGTGCTGGTGGTACATGTGTGGTACTATATACCAAGGCATGCACATTAAAGGAGACACTGCCAAATTCTTGGAACAGATAACATTTCAAATCAATTAGCATTCATACATCGTGCAGAAATATGATTAACGTGGTGACCACCAACTTCTCAGAAACCTCCCACTGATATTAAATAGAAGCCAAACACCTTCAAGAGATGTGATTAAACTAAGGCAAAAGTGAAACAACTTTATCAGGTAATAAAGCATCAGCATCCAACCTGCAGAACAAGTATCTGGTGGCCACAGCTTGAAGGTCAATCCAGGCAGCAGTGTGGTGGTGGCACTTGAAGAATATACAGCTTTATCAGTATCTTTGATAGCACAGAAGATGGTACAGGTGAAAACACATGGATCAACCACTCTTAAGTTGAATACTGCTTTAGAAAAGTTTGTCTCTAGATGTGAAGCTATGGAAAAGTTTTGCCTGTTTTTTAATATTTCATTTTTTTGTTCCTTTACATGTATTTGCAAAAGGGTTACATGACACAAATCTATATAAGTGCTTTTCAAAAAGATTTCCAATAAATAAAAACGTCAAGTAATGAGAAAGGCATTGTATCTTATTTTATTGTCAGTGTTTTCTTTTTTAATGAAACATAAAATGATTTTTAATAACTGATGCTACCTTATATCAATTAGATTAGAAATATAGCAATGAATTTTTAATGAATGACACATAACATCCTCTGAAATCTCTGCAAGTAAATCAGTAATTGCTAAACAACAGCTACTGTGTATCTTTATTTTCCCCTTGAGAAGAAACTTGGAAAAAAATACACATAAATATCATAATTGAGACTTGCTGGTAAGTCACTTCTGGTTTACCAAACAATTATTTTCATATTGATATGCTAATTTTATATTGACATATAAATAATAGTGGCACAGACCAGTTCTATTTCAATTTATTCATGTTAAAACACAAAACTCCTGACAAAACTTTTCTCTATTAGACTTTGGTATGAAAACATTTCAAATATGTGCCTATACCAAAATAAGAACACAGTGCTTAGAGTTCCAGCCAACTTTCATTGTCTTGAAGCTGTTTATCATCTATATATTTTCACAGTCATTCTATTTTTCTGGCTCCTTCCTGCTGTCTACCTTTTGTCCATCTACTGCTTCTCAGTATCATTACTAGTGTATGGTCAGAAAATTAAAAAATGAAAAGTAAAAATCTATCCATCTGATAATTTTAATAGTTTTGTTAAAGGATTAATAAGGGAGGATGAAGATAATGTCTAAAATGAACTTATATGGTATCAGGGAATCCCAAATATTCCAACATTTTCCTATACAGATTCTTGAGTTTTATGTGTATGTATGCTTTCCTATAGATGAAACTTTGGGGAAAATTTTTAAGATACACAAACACAGGTTCAAGTTTATAAGGATAAAACAGCACATATATCCTTTTGGTTTCATTTGATAAGATTAATAAAAGAGATTTTTATCATCAATTTCAGAACAGTTTGTACTTCTTAATTAAGACTATCACAATAGCTTAAGCATTGATTTTATCTGTCTGCCACAGATTTGTTTCTGCAAAAGTACTTCTACATCATTTCTACAGTGTTTTGAAGACCCTATAGTATGGCATGCTTATAATAGTTCACCAGAATCAGATTAATGCACTTGAGGAGAAAACTGCCAGTGAATAGTTAGAACTTCATTGTAACCAAAGTCCAAAAGAAGATGAAAAACTTTAAAGGTATATTTAGAAGATCACCTTTAAGACTGTTATACTACTCTGTGAATAAATAACATTCCACAAATCCATCTTCATAAAAGAAAAGTTAAAATAGTGCTAAAACTTTAAAAACTCATTTTTCTGAACTTACAGCCCTACAATATTAATTTTCATTAAAAAACCATTTATATTTTTGTTATTAATGTTATGCTACATCAATCATATTAATATAATTTTCATTAATTCACTTCAATTAAAAACCAACAGTCTACAGAAAACTCCTGCATCTGCAATTTTGCTCAATCAAGAAAGGCAAAGTATACAATATTTGTGCTCAGAAGTTCAGTCGTGTCCAACTCTTTGCAACCCCATGGACTGTAGCCCATGAGGCTCCTCTGTCCATGGGATTTTCCAGGCAAGAATACTGTAGCGAGCTGCCATTTCCTTCTCCAATACAATATTTAATAAGATGTCTCTAAATCAGACTGCTTCCTATTCAAAGTAATTTCTAGAAAAATTTGCTCCCTATAAGTTATCATGTCTTCTACATCTTTGTAGAAAAGCATTTCTTCAATGGACAAGAGCTTATAGTTATTCAGGCTGAATGCTGACTTGCTCTGTACAGCATTTAACATCTTTAGGGATGTTGTCACTGAATCACTCAAAGAAGAACAAACTGGGAAAATACGAGCATTCCACAAGCTCAAACATGTCTTGTTTCCAGAGAACAGTTCCTCTGTAACTTTGAGATTCCAAATGTCTAAGCATGACAGCAAACAGACCCCAAAGAATTGAAGTAACTTTACATCTGACAATGTTTTAACATTCTTTTTCAAGTTGTCTTGCACTCCACATGCCATAGTTGAATACTTTAAGTGTCCATTCATCTTCAGGCTTAAGGAACACACAAAAGAATATGCAGGCAGGACAGCTGTTGTTTTGACATAAGCACCACTAATGATGCAATTTTCCCCAACTGAAACATCAGGCCCCAATCTGGAATACTCCACAACTGAGCCAGGTGTCACAGAACATGTTGAATCCAGGATACTTTGAATAATACAGGGTTTGTTAGTAGGGCATTCTGGTATCGATGGAAACAGGCTAAAAGCTATAGACTGTAAGCCAAGCTCTGACTTCAAACTGCTATCTGCAGTAAAATGAAACAAATATTCTTCTGTTGTTCCAATGTGATAAAATTTGGAGTTATTAAGAACAACGACATTTAATGATGTTCCTTTAAGAAGATGAAATATTCTCTGCCTCATGTCTACCAACTCTGACTCTTCTTTAGTAACATTTGATGTGTTTTTGGTGTACTCCACAGTTGCTCCAGGTCCCAAAGCCTGAAGAAAGTCTCCATAGGCATCTATTTCACAGTGTAGTGTACCTATTTTTTCATAAAAAGCAAGTAACTTTTTCGCTGTTTTATGGTCCATGTAAAATAGGCTGTCTGTGTAGACATACTCAGGCTCTAATTCAAGAGAGGGTATGTCACTCCCAGCAAATCCCTGTTGAAAAAAATTTCTAGGTCTACACACAGCATCAAACTCATACATTTCTTCTATGCTGGGCTTATGAAGGAAACGATGGCAACTTCTGTATTCGAGGTCTCTATATTCTAAATGGTTAAAAGGTTCTAAGACAAACACTCCATGTGTTGTACCAACAGTCAAACTAGAAGGATGAGCTAAAGCAGTAAAGCCAGGTTTGTCAAACCTAATAAACTCAGATTCTCCAATACTATAAAGTTCAATATCGTCTGCACAGGTAATCAGAATCCCAGGATTCATATGTGAGGGGAAATCAATGTACATGGCTAGTTTTAATTCCAACATCTGATAAATGGGGCTACCAAAAGGTAAAGCAGTGAAAATTTTCCCCAGAGCACTTGCACTTGGAAGGCGTTGACTGTAGCCACCTATACAGAATTAAACAAAATAACTGTTTTAAAATGTTTATAAGATTGTAAGATTTAAAAATGTAGGAGCATCAGTTACAACTAAAAATATCTCTAAAGATATTTAAAATATATGCATTACTATACCCCAGGAAAGAATAATAAATTTTGAATTTCAAATTCAAAGAGCAATTCTCCTGTAAAGATCTGATATAATGCAGTTCTAGACTAGGAAAGAATTCTAAATATGCTTTACAGACTATGAAACTTTTTTGAATTACTTGTAGAACAAGTAAAAAGGACAATGAGCAAAAATATGATCTTGTATCTACATTTTAAATAGTAAATTTCAACCATGTGTAAACTCCTATATTAAAAATCCACTTCATGGAGGAAAAATGTCACCAAAAAACCAGTATACATAATTATCTATTAAAGACTAATTTCCAGATGCAACATTTTTTGTCAGATTATTACCTACATTTAAAAGCAGTAAAGGTACACTTATATAAAAGCATTTTACAATACATACTTGATTTTAATTTTAAAAGGCTTTTCCCTCAATGATGAGCCATATGACTTAATTCCTTGAGAAGTGTGTTCTCTTAAATACATTAAATACACTATAATTTGTTACATCATTTTATGTAACTACATAACTAATTATAGTGAGAGACATAGTAGAAAGAGTCACACAAAAATGGATTTAAATTCTGGTATAACATTTTTTAATTGTTTATCTTTGGATTTACTCTAAGACAGCAGATGTGGAATAATGCTTTATCATAATTTTTATTACATAATAATTATTATTATAAGATCAATAATAGATGTAAAGTATTTTCCTCAGAGTACACTGTTCAACCAACAAGAGTTAATACTTTCTTTTTCATTTTCCAAATACTAACCAACAGTAAAATTTCACATTTCAAGAATTACCTATTTTTAATTATACTTGACCCCAGAAGAGTAAGGGTTTGAACTACACCAGTCCCCTTATATGAGGATTTTTTTCAATAAATACTGTAAGACTGTATGACCTCAGGTTGGTTGAATCCCTGATGAGAAACTGTGGATATGCAGAGTGGAACCACTTTGTAGAAGTTCAACTACAAAGTTACATGCAGATTTCAGACTGTGTAAGGGTCAGCACCCCAAACCCTGTGTTATTCAAGGATCAATTGTATACATTTTCTGGTGTCTAACTTAATTTTTACTAAATTGGTAATAATAATAATGTTCAGAAATAAAACTGTAAGCCTTTTTTTCTTTAACCTTTTAAATTAACCTTAAAATTAGAACTTGGACACTTTACTTGATATCCTCTTTAGAAAGAAATGTTCTGTGTGTGAATCATAGGAAATGAAAAGTGCCTTGGTAACCACATGGACAAATGGTTCTAAAATATCTGTAACTGAACAGTGCAAGTCCATGACAAAGTTTCACCAGCCCTCAGTACACAGAGGGAAAGTAACAGAGGTTTCTATCATACAACAAAAATTTTAATACAACCAGACTTGTCCAACTTGAAAACTATCCTTTATTCCGAGATTATTTCTTTCTTATATTTCTACTGCCTTATTTGCATGTGATTTCCCATCTTCTATACTTTGTCAACTCTATGTTCTGTCATCACCTTTTCTTTTGTTTTTAAACTCTTAAGGATTATAGACTTTGGCCACCAATAACTAGATAAAAATGTGTAACAGAAGGTTTTGTCTAAAGTGTGGTAATCATAGTACTAAAGCAGCCTCTCCCCTAAAGAAAGAATCCTTTCTAAAGCATTATCAAGAAATGTTCATATTTTGATGAGTTCTATCTTAGGAAAATGGAACAATATCCATGAAAAGTTGATAATGTATGTGATCCACAATTTTAAGGTTAAATTTTGTGAAAGATTATTATGCTATTAACAACCTAACAATATCAAGAAATACATGAAATATTTGTTTCCAAAGCAGAATTAAGTTCAAAACAAAAGAGCAGAAAGAAAGAAACAAGTATTAGTAAGGGAGAAAAACTTCCCTGAGATATCAAGAGTAAAATACTAAAAGAAAATGTAACTTAGTAAAGTATAACATTACCAGAGTGAATTAACAGGATGGTAAAAGAATTCCATTCATCTCCATAAAGCTTTTCCAAACATTGAAGGGCACAAAGGGTTGATCCTCCATTTCCTTAAAGTTAAAAAGCAGGGTTTATTTTATTATAGTAAATTTAGATGTTATAACTTTGAGGATAAGATCCTTTGGCTACAATTAACTAGGCAGAGAGCAAACGTACAGGCAAAAGAATCAAATTAAATACACATTTCCAGATGTCCATCAGCAGACGAATGGATAAGGAAGCTGTGGTACATATACACAATGGAATATTACTCAGCCATTAAAAAGAACACATTTGAATCAGTTCTATTGAGATGGATGAAACTGGAGCCCATTATACAGAGTGAAGTAAGCCAGGAAGAAAAACACCAATACAGTATACTAATGCATATATATGGAATTTGAAAGATGGTAATGGTAACCCTATATGCGAGACAGAATAAAAGACACAGATGGATAGAACATTCTTATGGACTCTGAGGGAGAAGGTGAGGGTGGGACGTTCTGGGAGAATAGCATTGAAACATGTATATTATCATATGTGAAACAGAACACCATTCCAGGTTCAATGCATGAGACAAATGCTCAGGGCTGGGGCAATGGGATGACCCAGAGGGATGGGATGGGGAGGGAGGTGGGACGGGGGTTCAGGATGGGGAACACGTGTAAACCCATGGCTGATTCATGTCAGTGTTTGGCAAAACCCACTACAATATTGTAAAGCAATTAGCCCCCAACTAAAATAAATAAATTTACTAAAATAAATAAATAAATAAATACACATTTCCTGGCAATTAAATAATTAGTAATAAAACCCAGAGATCAGGCCTCAGTTATAAAAGTTGAGTTAATCTTCTCATGAAAATAGTAATATAAAGAAAGAAATGATAAATTAGGCACTAGAAGACTATAAATTTGCACATTCACTTGGACTTAAGAACCATAAAATTCATTAAAATAATTCTCCCATATGATCAAATATGTTCCTTAGATTTACTCTCCAAAAAGTTTTTTAGAACCTGATTTCCTAAAAATCACTTAAGTTTCCTAAAAACTTACAAATGGAAGTAAATGTAACTTCCATTTACTAGTTACCTTGGACAAGTTATTTAACATTTTGTGCCTAAATCTCATTCAAACATCAGAATCACAGAAGTACTGACCACATTTTACAAAGTTTAAAACATTGGCTAGTTAGGACATGCCAATATCAGATACAAATACCCTAAATCTGGTATCAAGGGACTTCAGCTTTAAGCATCACATGGAAAATGGCCCCCAGAAAAATGGCATGTATTTTTATTTATAAGGGAAAGTCAAAAGGCAAAGCTGACAACTTGTTTTTAAAAGTAAACATCTGACAACACTTACGCAATTAGACTCTGCTCTTTCTCATTGTGTACGGTGGTCTCAAGAGGCAGTATGTATGTTTCCTGACCTACTCCCTTCATTTAATTTCTGAACAAACTGTGGAGTTCGGATGAACTTAAGAGAACTACGGATAAGGTTCAAATTTTACTAAAACTAATAAATTTTATTTTAACAGAGAATAATATTCTGGAAGTTTTTCATGGTATGTCCACAATGGGCAAAAACACCTGCCATCCCTGTTATCTTTCTTAAAAACAGTGAATTTACATTAAAAATTTTTATATTTGTAAAGACTACAGGTGGAAACATACATAGTCCATAAAGTGTAAGCCACAGGAAACTTTACTTCAATGATTATTCTACCCACGACTTATGATATAAATCTAGCCATAAACACATACCAATTTTGGCTCCAGCAGGATCAACAAAAACATGATATTGAACTCCAAGGGGTAACTCCTTTTTTTTCAGCTTTTCTGAAAGCTGTTGCTTATAAGCAAGTTCCTGTTTTTCATCAGCTGCTGTTATTGCAACAATGTCCCAGAATTCTCCAGCTGCCATGGATTTGCCTATGTGGAAAAATAAAGAAAAGATAAATATTATTAGAATTCTCTAGCTGTTACAGGTTTTACCTATTTGGAAAAAAGGAAGAAACAGGTAACAGTATCTCCAAAAATGTATCTTCTTTCGAGAATTCGGGAATAATGAGTGGCCAGCTAGCAGGATTCAAAATAGTTCTAATAAGGATTGTTGACAAATTCAATTCTTTTTCTCTGGTAAGGACTGTTGACAAATTCTATTTCTTCCTCTTTTAGATCACTTATTTCTTTTTTGGTCTACCATTCCATTTACTTAGATATTCTGAGACTTAAATTGTTTCTTGATTAAGAGAAATACTTTTGACTTGCTAAAGATGGGCTCAATTCTTAAATAAAAAGAGGAGCCAAAGGAATCAATGAATCTCCAGCTTTGAAAATCAATTTTCACATATGGGTACGACTTAATGTTTGTTGGCTAAGAAAGATTAAACCCAAGAATCGACTGCTACAATGTTTTTGTTTATAAATATGGGCACATTAATTTTTAATTACCTTAAGCTGAATCATGCAAGCTTACAAAGGCTATTGGAGAATGATACCAAATTCCAGATAACAGAAAAGTTTCCAGGTCCTTGATGAACTCAACAAAAGACAGACTAAACTTTTGGCTGATGGTGAGGTTATCTAAGTATTATTTTTTGTATTTTTAAAAGCAGTAATGTCAATAAAAACATAACCTATTAGATAGTTGTACAAGAAATGACAAGTGGTATAGTCTTTTAAAAAAAATTAAAAATTTTTTCTAATCATTTAAATATTTTGTCCATAATTCCTCCATATTGTTTGGCTTTTCACTTAGTAAGCGTTCACATTATGGAACAAATGCGTGAAATAGATAGGGACTGGAAGAAAGCTAAAACTCCATTTATAAGCGTCAAAACACTATGCTTTGGATCTTCTAGGTTTATTTGAAGTAATTTTTGTTAATGAACTAACCAAATGCTTAACTTGTATTTATAGCTTTACTAGTCAGGCCAATAAATGTCTTTCTTCTGCATCCTCCTCACACATATGCAATAAGTAAACTTAAAGGAGGAAAGTAACAAGCACAACGTAAAGAAAGCAGAGCGACAGAAGAATAAAAAACAGGAACATTGGGTCCGCCTGGGCTAGTGTCTTAGGTCCGCAGGTGATTAGTAAAAGGAAGTGGCAGTCCAGCAAATATCCCAGCACGTAAAGCACTCCCTCTATCCATTGCAAGGGAGGTGCTAGGGTTCCTCCTTTGGTACCTCTAAGCTCTGAAAACCTCCGCAACCTTCGCTGGGTGGCTTCTCGCAAAGATTCGCTGGCAGGGGCACTTTCAGCTTCCATAGTTTCACCTTACCCAAGGCCGCCGAGGACTTCCAGGTATGCGGTAGGCGAGCACCGCACGCATGCGCCCTGGGACATAACCGGGTCTTGGGTCCGGTTTCGCGTCTGTCCCGCCCCCTGCGTGCGTCCTTCACGTAACCACGCCCCCGAAGCTCTCTGGCACGCCTAGGAAAAACCAGGATGGGGTTAGCGGCGAGTCTCGCCCCGTTCCCCTAGCAACGGTCTCTGGAACGGAAATGGCCACCTAAAGATTTGTCCGACAGTGCCGGGTCTGGGCCGCTAGTTCCCAACTCATAAGGCATTGCAGCCCGCTAGACCCGGTAAGTGGTTCAGTTTGGGCGACGAAATTTCGAGAATTCGCCAGCTTAAGGAAACGTCGAAACTACAGCCTATCTTGTAGCTCTCAAAGGCGATTCGTCCTTTGTAACGCGTGGTTCTTTTAGCCAGAAGCAGTTCCCAAGGATCTCTTGAAACCAGTGAAGTTGCTCAGTCGTGTCCGACTCTTTGCAATCCCATGGACTGTAGCCTACCTCTTGAAAGATAATCCCTGATCCTCGGATCGTCATCTGAAGCCATCTGCCCCATCCCCAATGTTCAGATACACATTCTGAACTTTTAAAATCTGTATTCTCTTCAGGCAGCTTTGTGGCTTCTTTGCCCTTGCAGTTACTAGAGAGTGAGCCTCTCTACCCATCTCAGTTTTGAGATCACTTAATAGGCTTTTGCAAATTGTATAAACTTATGCAATCAGGTCCTTAACATTTGTGGTATTTTTGGCTGTTTCTTTGGTATCCTTTTGTGTATGAGATTAATCTAGAACTTTCAGTAGCATTCCTGGGAATAAGTCAGTCTTATTGGATGTGTTTCTGTTGCTGCTGCTGCTGCTAAGTCGCTTCAGTCGTGTCCGACGCTGTGAGACCCCATAGACGGCAGCCCACCAGGCTCCCCCGTCCCTGGGATTCTCCAGGCAAGAATACTGGAGTGGGTTGCCATTTCCTTCTCCAGTGCATGAAAGGGAAAAGTGAAAGTGAAGCCGCTCAGTCGTGTCCGACTCTTTGCGACCCCATGGACTGCAGCCTACCAGGCTCCTCCGTCCATGGGATTTTCCAGGCAAGAGTGCTGGAGTGGGCTGCCATTGCCTTCTCCGTGTGTTTCTGTTACGTACTGATAAATAAGTTTATTCTCTTGTAAAGCACGAGTTTATGATGAGTTTTACAGATTCTTCTATTAATCTTTACACATGAGAAAGCTATGAATCGGAAAGAATAGTGACTTAGTCAGGGTCTCACAATTAGCAGTAGAGAGAAGATTTAAGCAGGATATTTCAATTCCAAACTCAGAAATATTCTACTGCACGATAAAGTTTAAGAAGACTGTCCTCATTAAAGTTTTCATCAGCAACTTAGACATTCAAGGGCTTACAAGTTACTACCACGAACTTAACTTAGTTTTTTCTTCTAAAGACTTAGCCCTGTTATTCAATTATGTACTTAGAAAGCATTTGAGTAAAAACGGAAATTACTCTCTTGTCGTTTTATTGTTTAAAAGCTTTCTTTTCTGTTAATTAAAAATGTGCAGTAAGAATGTTTAGAAAATATAGAATACTTAATGAGGTGAGTAAATGAAAGGGAACAAACGGCAAGAGAGGAGGTCAGAGAGGTGACAACAGCCTAAATAAAGGGTTTTCCTTTACTGAGTGAAACAAAGCCATTGCTGAGTTTTTATGCAACTTCCTTAATGGTTGAAAAGAGCACGTAGAAATGTGAAAATAGACTGTAATGGAAGAAGAGGCAATGGTAGAAACAGGGAGACTTGTGTAGAGGCTTCTCCAGCAAAACACGTGCGAGTTGGTGAAGTCTTGGCCAGGATGGTAACAGTGGGGGTGATGAGAACTTGGTTAGATTCTGGATGTGTGTTTGAAGGCACAATTAATACAGTTTGCTAACAGAATGGCTCTGGAATGTGAAAGAAAGAGGAGTCATGGATAAACTTGAAGACTAGAGGGACAATTGAAATGGGAAAGGCCATGGATTGGGAAGTAGAGGCAGTTATTGGGATAGTAGGGAGAGTTCAACATTTGGTTTTGTACACATAAAATACACAGATATATATGTATGCAATGCATATGTAATGGGCACTTGTGTGTGTATGTGTTTGTTTGCATTATACATGAATTTGGACTTGGTGAGACAGGTCAGGGCTGGAGATATAATTTGGGGAGTTGTCAGCAGGTAGACGGAGTTAATTTTTAAATTATAGAACTAGATGAAGCCCTAAGGAAAGAAAGATCAATACAGCCTATTAGCTGAAGGATTCTGTTAGTACTGTATCAACTGTGGATTCTGTCCTTCCTCTGCCTTTTCTAGTTTCTTCAAATTTTTACTAATATTAATTTTTAAGTAAAAAAATGAAAAAAAAATGTTATGTATCTTTGGCAGTCGATTATACTGGTAAAAAAAGTTAATGGATTTTATTTAAGTTTATGTTTTATATAATTAGATAGTGTGATATAGTTGTTTAAACAGTCATAAGCTACAGTGACCAGAATAAAATATGTCGATACAGATTAGTAGTAACTCATTATTCTGTATAGAATGGAAATGATGTGACTGATCTTGAGTTCCATATTTTAAAAGGCACATCAGACAAGCCAAACTATAATAAGTTGAAAAAAAGATATTCTTTGGAGGCATTTGGGCTTTTTTTTTTTTTCAATTGGAAGAGAGTATCTGAAGAAGTGCCATAAAAAGAAGTGAAATAGACTTTTGAAGAAATTTTCTGAGTTATAGTTTGCATACTGTTATCTTCACCTGTTTTAAGTGAGAAGTTTCATGATTTTCAGTAAATGTACAGAGTTGTGTAACTGTGACCTCAAACCGAATATAAATTTCCATCATCCAAATAAAATGTTTTGTGCTTATTTGTAATTAATGCCAGTTTACTTATTTTTATCACTATAGGCAAAACTATGAAGGTTGTGTGAAAATTGTTAAGAGACATTAAATTTTTATTCTCCTTCATAAAAAGAAACTGAATCCAAATGAGGTCCTGGATTATGGACCATGGAGCTCAGGTTCATGGTTTTGGCCAGTTTATGCTGGGGTTCTCATCGTTTCTATTATTGAGTGTCATCTCCCTGTTTAACCACTCTTTCTCCTCTTACTCTTCCTGACGTGGAGTGGAAAGCAAAAAAATCTCTTTTTTTTACTGTTTCCTTTCTTTGGATTTTTTTACTCAGCTAGTCTGGTCTCAACCTATTCACTATTTTTTTCCCCACTGTGTCCTATTGAAAAATCTTCACCCCCTTTCTGTAGGGGAAAAGAAAACTTTCCCCCCTAACTTGTATTTTGCTTTCTTTATTTTTTAAAGCAGTTTTAGGTTCATAGCAAAATTGAGAAGATGGTACAGAGGTTTCCAATATACCCCACACGTGCATAGCCTCCCTTATTGTCGACATACCTATCAGAGTAGTACATCTATTGTAATTGACGAACCTATAATGACACATCATGATCACCCAAAGTCTGTGGTTTCCCTTACAGTTCACTCTTGGTCTTTATATTTTGTGGGTTTGGACACAGTGTAAGGACATGTATATATTGATATCGGAGAAGGCAATGGCAACCTACTCCAGTACTCTTGCCTGGAAAATCCCATGGACGGAGGAGCCTGGTAGGCTGCAGTCCATGGGGTCATGAAGAGTCGGACACGACTGAGCGACTTCACTTTCACTTTTCACTTTCATGCATTGGAGAGGAAATGGCAGCCCACTCCAGTGTTCTTGCCTGGAGAATCCCAGGGACGGGGGAGCCTGATGGGCTGCCGTCTATGGGGTCAACAGAGTCGGCAACAGAGTTGGACATGACTGAAGCGACTTGTAGTTTAACTCTCCTAAAAATCCTCTGTGCTCTGCCTATTCATCCCTCTCCCCAAATCCTGCATCTGCTGATATTTGTGCTTTAATGTTTTCCTTTCTCCAGAATATCATATGGGTAGAATTCTAAGTATGTAGCCCTTTTATATTGGCTTATTTCACTAAGTAATATGCATTTAATATTACACCATGTCTTTTCATTGCTTGGTAGCTAATTTATTTTTAGTGCTGAGTAAATACTCCCTTGTCTGGATGTACCATAGGTTATTTACACATTTCACTTTCTGAAGTATTTCTTGATTCCTCCCAATTTTGATGATGAGTAAAGCTGCTATAAATATACATGTGCAGACTAATATGTTAAATAAGCTTTCAACTTCTCTGGGTAAATACCAAAGAATGCACTGCTGGATTTTATGGTAAGAGTATGTTTAGTTTTTTTGAGAAACCAACAAACTGTCTTCCAGAGTGGCCGTATGATTTTGCATTCCTTCAAGAATGAATCAAAGTTCCTGTTGCTCTGCATCCTTGTCAGCAGTTTGTGTTATCAGTATTAGACTTTTGGCCATTCTAATAGGTGTGTAATGGTATCTCATTCTTGTCTTAATTTTCTTGTTCCTGATGACATGTGATGAGAAGCAACTTTCATATGCTTATTTGCCACCTTTCTATCTTCTTTACTGAAGTTTGTATTAAGGTTTTGCCTTATATTTTTAACCTAGTTCATTTTCTTATTGTTGAATTTTGAGTTCTTTGTACATTTTTAGTGACTCCTTTATCACATGTGACTTTTGCAAAAGATTTTCTCCCAGTCTGTGACTTGTCTTCTTGTTCCTTTGGCATTAACTTTTGCAGATCATGTCTTTAATATTAAAGAACTGTAGATTAGAAAATATTTCTTTCATGGATTATGTTTTTGATGTATCTAACAAAATCATCATCATCCCTGACGTCATCTAGGATTTCTCCTAATGATTTTCCAAGAGTTTTACAGTCTTATGTTTTGTATTTAGGTAATACAGTCCAATTTGAATTAAATTTCCTGAAGGTATAAAATCTGTGTTCAGATTCCTTTTTTTTCCCATGTGGATGTCCAGCTGTTTCAGCACCATTTGTTGGAAATATATCTTTGCTCCATTGCAGTTGATTGTATTCATGTCTGTCTGTTTCTTGGTTCTCTATTCTTTTGCATTGATCTACCTTTTTTCTTGGCAGTACCATTCTGTCTTGATCACTTTAGCTTTATAGTGAGTCTTAAAGTCAGGCAGTGTCATTTTTTCTAACTTTGTTCTTCTCCTTATCTTTATATAAAATTTAGAATCAGTTTGTCAATATTGATAAATAATTTGCAGAGATTTTGACTGGGGTTGTCTTGAATTAAAAGGTAAATTGGGAAACTGACATCTTGACAGTACTGAATCATTCTATCCATGAACATTAAGTCTTTCTGCATTCATTTATTCCTTGAATTTCTCATTAGCATTTTTGTTTTTTTTCTTGTGCATTTTTTTTTTCATTTACACAGAAATATTTTGGTAGTGGTAAATGGAAATGATATTGTGTTTTTAACTCATTCATTGCTGGTATATAGAGAAGTGTTTGACTTTTGTGTTTTAACCCGCAACCTACAATTTTGCTGTCATCGCTAAGTATTAATAGTTCCAAGAGTATTTGTGTATTCTTTTGAATTTCCTACACTGATGATCGTGTTATCTATGAACAGAGTTGTTGTCTGCACATTTTTCTTTTTTTTTTTTTTTTGGTCTCATTCATTGCATAAGCTAGTACTTTCAGTACAATGTTGGGAAGTAATGGTGAGATGGGACATTTCTAATCTTGGACTTCTTAGTGGAAAAGCTTCTTTTTTTCTCATCACTAATTATGATGTTAGCTGTATTTTTTTTAAAGAATCTTTATCAAGTTGAGGAAGTTCTTTCTATTCCTAGTATACTTAGATTTTTATCATGAAAAGGTAATGGATTGTGTCAGATGCTTTTTCTGCATCTGTTGATATAATCTTGTGATTTTTCTTTTTAGCCTGTTGATGAGATAGACAACATTAGTTGGTTTTGAATATTGTATATCTGGAATAAATCCAGCTTGGTGTTTTTGTTGTTGTTCAATTGTTCGATCATGTCCGACTCTTTGCAACTCCATGGACTGCAGCATGCCAGACTTCCCTGTCCTTCACCATTTCCCAGAGTTTGCTCAAACTAATGTCCATTGAGTCAGTGATAACATCCAACCATCTCATCTTCTGTCATCCCCTTCTCCTCCTACCTTCAATCTTTCCCAGCATCAGGGTCTTTTCCAGTGAGTCAGCTCTTCCCATCAGGTGGCCAAAGTACTGAAGCTTCATCTTCAACATCAGTCCTTTCAATGAATATTCAGGGTTGATTTCCTTTAGGGCTGACTGGTTTGATCTCCTTGCAGTCCAAGAGCATCACAGTTCAAAAGCATCAGTTCTTTGGCACTCAGCTTTCTTTAGAGTCCAACTTTCACATCCATACATGACTATTAGAAAAACACTAGCTTTGACTAAACAGACCATTGTCAGAAAAGTGATGTCTCTGCTTTTGAATATGCTGTCTAGGTTTGTCATAGCTTTTCCTTCAAGGAGCCAAGTGTCTTTTAATTTCCTGGCTGCAATCACCTTCCTCAGTAGTAGATGTATGATTCTTTTTCTACATTGTTTGGTTTGATTTATTAATTTTTTTTTAGGATTTTTGTATATATTTTAATGAGAAATACTGGTCTGTAGTTTTGTAATGTTTTTGACTGACTTTAGTATAAGAATAATGGTGGCTCATAGAGTGAGTTAGAAAGTATTCCCTATGCTTCATTTTCTGAAAGAGATTGCAGAGAATTCATGTAACTTCTTCCTTAGTAGAAAGCAGAGACATTACTTTGGCAACAAACGTCCATCTAGTTAAGGCTATGATTTTTCCAGTGGTCATGTATGGATGTGATAGTTGGAATATAAAGAAAGCTGTGTGCTGAAGAATTGATGCTTTTAACTGTGGTGTTGGAGAAGACTCTTGAGAGTCCCTGGGACTGAAAGGAGATCCAACCAGTCCATCCTAAAGGAGATCAGTCCTGAATATTCATTGGAAGGACTGATGTTGAAACTGAAACTCCAGTACTTTGGCCACCTGATGTGAAGCGCTGACTCCTTTGAAAAGACCCTGATGCTGGGAAAGATTGAGGGCAGGAGGAGAAGGGGACGACAGAGGATGAGATGGTTGGATGGCACCACCGACTCGATGGACATGGATTTGGGTGGACTCCGGGAGTTGGTGATGGACAGGGAGGCCTGGTGTGCTGCGGTTCATGGGGTCACAAAGAGTCGGACACGACTGAGCAACTGAATTGAACTGAAATTCCTTAGTATTTATTCCCTATTGAACCCATCTGGCTTGGTAGTTCTGTTTTGAAAGGTTATTTATTGTTGACTCAATTTCTTTCTTAGATATACACATATTTTCCACAGTTTGTTGTGATCCACACAGTCAAAGGCTTTAGTATAGCCAGTGAAGCAGAAGTAGATTTCTTTTTTTTTCATATTCCTTTGTTTTTCCTTTGAGCCAATCAGTTCAGATCAGTTGCTCAGTCGTGTCCAGCTCTTTGTGACCCCAAAAACCACAGCACACCAGGCCTCCCTGTCCATCACCAACTCCCGGAGTCCACCCAAATCCATGCCCATCGAGTCGGCGATGCCACCCAGCCATCTCATCCTCTGTCATCCCCTTCTCCTCCTGCCCTCAATCTTTCCCAGCATCAGGTTCTTTTCCAATGAGTCAGCTCTTCCCAGCAGATGGCCAAAGTATTGGAGTTTCAGTTTCAACATCAGTCCTTCCAATAAATGCCCAGGACTGATCTCCTTTAGGATGGACTGGTTGGTTCTCCTTGCAGTCCCAGGGACTCTCAAGAATCTTCTCCAACACCACACTTCAAAAGCATCAATTCTTCGGCACTCAGCTCTCTTTATAGTCTGACTCGCACATCCATGCATGACCACTGGAAAAACCATAGCCTTGACTAGACGGACATTTGTTGGCAAAGTAATGTCTCTGCTTTTTAATATGCTGTCTAGGTTGGTCATAACTTTCCTTCCAAGGAGTAAGCGTCTTTTAATTTCATGGCTGCAGTCACCATCTTCAGTGATTTTGGTGCCCCCAAAAATAAAGTTAGCCATTGTTTCCACTTTTTCCCCATCTATCTGCCATGAAGTGATGGGACCGGATGCCATGATCTTAGTTTTCTGAATGTTGAATTTTAAGCCAACTTTTTCACTCTCCTCTTTCACTTTCATCAAGAGGGTCTTTAGTTCTTCTTCACTTTCTGCCATAAGGGTGGTGTCATCTGCATATCTGAGGTGATTGATATTTCTCCCAGCAATCTTGATTCCAGCTTTTGTTTCTTCCAGCCCAGCGTTTCTCATGATGTACTCTGCATATAAGTTAAATAAGCAGGGTGACAATATACAGCCTTGATGTACTCCGTTCCTGACTTGGAACCAGTCTGTTGTTCCGTGTCCAGTTCTACCTGCTGCTTCCTTATCTGCATACAGGTTTCTCAAGAGTCAGGTCAGGTGGTCTGGTATTCCTGTCTCTTTCAGAATTTTCCACAGTTTATTGTGATCCACACAGTCAAAGGCTTTGGCATAGTCAATAAAGCAGAAATAGATGTTTTTCTGGTACTCTCTTGCTTTTTTGATGATCCATTGGATGTTGGCAATTTGATCTCTGGTTCCTCTGCCTTTTCTAAAACCAGCTTGAACATCTGGAATTTCACGGTTCACATATTGCTGAAGCCTGGCTTGGAGAATTTTAAGCATTACTTCACTAGCGTGTGAGATGAGTGCAATTGTGCGGTAGTTTGAGCATTCTTTGGCATTGCCTTTCTTTGGGATTGAAATGAAAACTGATCTTTTCCAGTCCTGTGGCCACTGCTGAGTTTTCCATATTTGCTGGCATATTGGATGCAGCACTTTCACAGTAACCTCTTTCAGGATTTGAAATAGCTCAACTGAAATTCCATCACCTCCACTAGCTTTGTTTGTAGTGATGCTTTCTAAGGCCCATTTGACTTCACATTCCAGGATGTCTGGCTCTAGGTGAGTGATCACACCATCGTGATTATCTGGGCCGTGAGGAACTTTTTTGTACAATTCTTCTTTGTATTCTTGCCACCTCTTCTTAATATCTTCTGCTTCTGTTAGTTCCCTACCATTTCTCTCCTTTATTGAGCCCATCTTTGCATGAAATGTTCCCTTGGTATCTCTAATTTTCTTGAAAAGATCCCTAATCTTTCCCATTCTATTGTTTTCCTCTATTTCTTTGCATTGATCACTGAGGAAGGCTTTCTTATCTCTCCTTGCTATTCTTTGGAACGCTGCATTTAAATGGATGTATCTTTCCTTTTCTCCTTTGCTTTTCGTTTCCCGTCTTTTCACAGCTATTTGTAAGGCCTCCTCAGACAGCCATTTTGCTTTTTTGCATTTCTTTTTCCTGGGGATGGTTTTGACCCCTGTCTCTTGTACAATGTCATGAACCTCCATCCATAGTTTATCAGGCATTCTGTCTATCTGATATAGTCCTTTAAATCTATTTCTCACCTCTACTGTATAGTCATAAGGGATTTGATTTAGGTCATACCTGAATGGTCTAGTGATTTTCTCCACTTTCTTCCATTTCAGTCTGACTTTGGCAATGAGGAGTTCATGATCTGATCCACAGTCAGCTCCAGGTCTTGTTTTTGCTGACTGTATAGAGCTTCTCCATCTTTGGCTGCAAAGAATATAATCAGTCTGATTTCGGTTCTGACCATCTCATGATTTTCCATGTGTAGAGCCTTCTTTTGTGTTGTTGGAATGGATGTTGGCAATTTCTGGCAACTTATTCTTTCAATATTTGCTTGTCTGTGAAAGTCATTATTTCTCCTTCACTTTGAAAGATTATTTCAGAGGGTACAGAATTCTAGGTTGGAGAGGTTTTTCTGGAAACACTTAAAATATTTTACTCTCTTTTTGCTTGTGTGGTTTCTGAGAAGACAGCTATAATTCTTAAACTGTGTTCTTATGTTTGATATTTTATCTTCTGGTCTCTTTCCAGAATTTTTCTTTATCTTTGATTTTCTGTAGCTCTCTTAGTTTTCTTTGTAGATTATTTCAAATGAGTCCTGGGTAGTGAAATCATCTTATACCTATCCCAATATTAGCATGAGGGTTTTTTTTTTTTTTTTTCTGGGGCATAGGGAGGGCATGTAGTAAAGAAATAAATTAAGAGAATCAGTAACTAAATTTCAGTTTGTAAGTATACTATCTATTATGTTATTAGAAGTATGTTAATGGACCAAGTTAGAATAGTCAATCTCTGTTTTCTGAATGCAAACCAAGGTTTTTTAAGCTACAATAAATATTGCTATGCTAAATATTTCCTATTTTCTTATTTTTTTTAATTTCTGTTCATGTATTTTTTCTGGATATTTTAATTTTCAATAGTTTTCGTTGTTTTATAAGTATCTTCTGGCTCATCACAATTTAGTTTTTTCAGGTTTATGGGTTTAGAGTCTGAGAGTATGGAATAGAAATTGAATACTGAAATTTTGACAAAAGTTTTTTTAATAACAGAAATATATATAGCTTCCTAAATTTTAGAAAACAAATGCATTTATAGGGGAAAAATAAGATGCCCTGATTACAAGTGAGTCTTGATTTCTTGCTACAAATTGTATTTTATGTCATTTGAAATGAAAATGCAGTATATCAGAGAATTGAATGTATTTATATTAATTTATAAACCAGCTAAATTTCATTTTCCAGAAGAGATGGAATATTTTGACTATTCTAATAACACCCCTCTTTAGTTTTTAAAGTGCATTTTATCTGTGGTGTAAAATTATAGCGAGTCTTCTTCAAAACAGGATAGATTCAGTAAATTTATTAGCTAAATTTAAAAAGTATTTTAAAATTTAATTACTATATATGTTATGGATTTCAGTCTTCTACAGATATTCTACACTACAAATAGTTTGCAACCATGATAGATATAAAATATTGTTAATTATAATCCTTATATTTTGATTTTCAAAAAACTTTGTTTTTCTTCTTTTATATGCTTTTCTTTTATATACAGAATCTTATCAGATCTTATAAAAATTCTAGAGTCTATTATCCAGCATTCCACTTGTTTATAATATCATAACTAATGTTTATAAAATAAGTTACTGCAACACAGATCATCAAAACTAATATTATATTTTCATACACTTTTAGCTTAAAATATTGTATCTATATTTCTAGTATTTAAAGTTCCAGGGGATGAGTGTGATGTCTAAAGGTCATTGACACAGTTAACAAAGAATTTATTTGAAAAATACTTACTTAAATACACAGAATACATTTTTTTTTTACTTTTCAGCTTTTAACTTAGGTATTCATAAATCATAACCACTCATAATTTCATTACGTGTATTTTCTACCAATTTTTTAAATGGAAAAATTTCAGAAAAAATGAAATTTATAATTGATGTAGTATTTATTGTATAAATACATGGTTTTTATACTTATCTGATTAAAAAGTTATGGTTTTTTTAATTTATAATTATGTTAACTAAAAAGTTAGTATTGCAATCAATAGAAACTAGTGAAAGCTTACTGACAGTGGTACTGATATCTTTATATGTATGCATACACCCATATATATTTTTAATTGAAATACAATTGATTTACAATAGTATGTTAGTTTCAGGTCTATAGCACAGTGTTTCAAATATACTCTTTTTTTGATTCTTTTCCCCCTTATGTGGATGCTGTCATTCAGTCACTAAATCATGTCATACTTTTTGTGACCCCATGAACTACAGCATGCCAAGCTTCCCCGTCCTTCACCATCTACCAGATTTTGTTCAAACTCATGTCCATGAGTTGGTGATACTATCCAGCCTCTTTTCCTCTGTCACCCTCTTCTCCTCTTGCTCTCAATTTTCTCCAGCATCAGAGTCTTTTCCATATTATATGGCCAAAATATTAGAGCTTCAGCTTCAGCATCAGTCCTTCCAGTGAATATTCAGGACTGATTTTCTTTAGGATTGACTGGTTTGATCTCCTTGCTGTCCAAGGGACTCTGAAGAGTCTTTTTCAGAACCACAGTTTGAAAGCATCAATTCTTTGGTGCTCAACCTTTATGGTCCAACTCTCATGTTCGTACATGACTACTGGAAAAATCATAGCTCTAGCTATATGGACCTTGGTTGGCAAAGTGATGTCTCTGCTTTTTAATATGCTGTTTAGGTTTGTCATAGGTTTTCTTCCAAGGAGCAAGCTGTTTTTTAATTTCATGGCTGTAGTTACTGTCTGAAGTAATATTGGAGCCCATGAAAATAAAATCTGCCACTATTCCACTGTTCCCCCCTTATAGTTTAGTATAAAATATTGAGTATAGTACCTTGTGCTATACAGTAGGTCCTTGTTGATTATCTATTTTGTAGTAATGTTTATATGTTAATCCCAACCTCCCAATTTATCCCTCTCCTACCTTTTTCCTCTTTGTTAACCATAAGTTTGTTTTCTGTGTCTTTTGGTGTGTTTCTGTTTTGTAAATAAGTTCATTTGATATTGATTACCTTTTAATTACAGAGCTTCTTTGAAACTGTAACTAGACTCAGATGCTTTCTCTGTTGTATATCTATACTTCAATTAAATTTGCCTTTTGAACATATTTGAACTTGATATTGTACACATTTGAACTTACTGATATTATTGTTTGAACGTAATAATATACACATTTGTATGTATGTTTAGCAAAATGATTTTAAAATTATTAAAGTCTAAAAGGAACCGAAGGCTTCCTCTTAAATTTTCATATTTAAAATTAGCAGCGCTTGTTACACAGGCTTTTAACTTGGTAGAATAGGAGCTATCAATTGTAGTACCTATTGAGGTACAGTTGACATATAGCATTATGTTAGTTTCAGGTATAAAAATAATGATTTAATATTTGTATATATTGAAAAATTATCACCACAGTAAGTCCAGTTTATATCTATCACTATACCATTCAAAATATTTTTTGCTTTTGGAGAAAACTTTTAGGGTGTACTCTATTAACAACTTTCAAAATGAAACAGTATTATTAACTACAGTCACCATGCTGTGTATTACCTCCTGTGACTTATTTATTTCATAAGTGGAAATTAGTACCTTTTGAACCCTTCACCCTATTTGCCAAACTTGTACTCTCCACCTATGGGAACACCAATCTTATCTGTATTTATAGGCCAGTTTTTCATTTTTACTTTTTTTTAAGACTCCATGTATAACTAAGATCATAGAGTATTTGTCTTTCTCTGACTTGTTTCACTTACCATAATAGCTTCAAGTTCCTTTCATGTTCTCACAAATGACAAATTTTATTCATTTCTATGGCTGAATAATATTCCATTGAACCACACTCACATACACACACATACATCCCACATCTTCTTTATCCATTCATTCATCACCAGACACATAGGCTGTTTCCATGTCTTTGCTCTTGTAAATAATGCTGCAGTGAAAAAGGGGGTCTAGACATATTTTCAAGTTAGTGTTTCTGTTTCTCTAGAGAAGTACCTGAGGTAAAATTGCTAGATCATATGGTTTTTCTATTTTTAGTGTTTTTGAGGAACCTCCCTACTCTTTTCCAGAGTGATTGTAGCAATTTACATTTCTACAAACAGTACACAAGGGTTCCCTTTTCTCCACATCCTTGCCAACACTGGTTATTTCCTTTGTGATGATAACAGTTCTGATGGGTGTGAGGTGATACCACTTTCTGACTTTGATTTTGATTTCCCTGGTGATTGGTGATGTTGAGCATCTTTTCATATATTTGTTAGCCAACTCTATGTCTTCTTTGGAAAAATATGTGTTAACATCTTCTACTTATTTTTTTATTGGAATTATTTTTTGCTGTTGAGCTATATGAGTATGTATTTTGACTACTAATCCCTCATAAGATATGTGATTTGCAAATATCCAGTAGGTTGTCTCTTCATTTTGTTGATGGTTTTCTTTGCTGTACAGAATAGTTTTAATTTGATGTATTTCCTTTTTTTTGTTGTTGTTCTTTTGTGGTCTTTGCTTTTGGTGTTCAGTTCGTTTCAGTCGCTCAGTTGTGTCCGATGCTTTGCGACCCCATGGACTGCTGCATGCCAGGCTTCCCTGTCCATCACCAACTCCCAGAGCTTGCTCAAACTCATTTCCATTGAGTCAGTGATGCCATCCAACCATCTCATCCTCTGTCTTTTGATGTTAGATCCGAATATTATCACCAAGACCAGTGTCAAGGAGTCTGCCACCTATTTTTTCTTCAAGGAGTTATATGATTTCAGGTATTACTTTTAGGATGTAATCCATTTTCAGTTTATTTTTGTGTATGATGTAAAATAATGCTCAGGTTTCATTCTTTGGTTTGTGTCTGTGCAGTTGTCTCATCACTATATAGTGAAGAGACTTTTGTCTCATTGTATATTATTTTGTTCTTTGTTCTAAGTCAATTGACTATATATGTATGGTTTTATTTCTGCACTGTCTACTCTGTTCCATCGATCTATGTGTTTGTTTTTAATGCCAGTACTATACTGTTTTCATTACTATAGCTTTGTAATATAGTTTGAATTAGGGAGTATGATGGCTTCAACTTTGTTCTTTTTCCTCAATATTTTTTTGACTATTTGGGGTCTTTCATGGTTTCATCCAGATATTAGGATTGTTTCATTTCTATGAAAAATGCCATTGGAATTTTGATAGGGTTTATATTGCACTAGTTTGATGGACATGAATTTGAGCAAGCTCCAGGAGTTGGTGATAGACAGGGATGCCTGGTGTGTTGCAGTCCATGGGGTTCCAAAGAGCTGGACACGACTGATAGACTGAACTGAACTGAACTGAACTGATACTGAACTGTAGACAACATTGAATATCTACATGGACATTTTAACATTATTAATTCTTGCACTCCATGATCACAGAATATCTTTCTTGTGTTCTTCAATTTCTATCATTAATGTGTTATACTTTTTAGTGTATAGGATTTTTACTTCCTCAGTAAAATTTATTCCTAGGTATTGTATTCTTTTGAGACAATTATAAATGGGATTGATTCTGTTTCTGGTAAGTTATTATTAATGTGCAAAAATGCATCAGATTTTTATGTATTGAGCCTGTATCCTATAATGTTACTGATATTTTATTTAACTTTAACAGTTTGTGTGTGTGTGTATGTGAAATCATCATGGTTTTCTATATGTAACATGTTGTCATTTGCAGATGGTGACAGTTTTCCTTCTTTTTTTTAATTTTAATACCTTTTACCTCTTATTCTTGCCTCAATGTTCTGATTAAGACTTCCAAAACTATGATGAATAAAAGTGGTGAGAGTGGGCATCCTTGTCTTGTTTCTAATCTTGAGGGAAAAGCTTTCAACTTTTCAGCATTGAGTATGATGTTAGCTGTGAGCTTGTAGCTTATGGCCTTTGTTATGTTGAGGCATGTTCTGTCTATACCAAGTTTGAGAGTTTTTATCATAAACTGATGTTGAATTTTGTCAGATGCTTTTTCTGCATCTATTGAGATGATCATATGATTTGTATTGTTCAGTTTGTTAATGTGGTATATCATATGGACTGACTTGTGGATGTTGAACCATCCTTGCATCTCTAGAATAAATCTCACCTAATGTGGTATATAATCCTTTTAAAGTATTGTTCAGTTCTGTTTCATAATTTTTGTTGAGTATTTTTATATATATGTTTATCAGGGATATTGATGTGTACATTTTTCTGTGATATCTTGTTTTATTTAAGGTGGTAGGGTCATGCTGGCCTCATAAAATGAGTTTCAGAATGTTCCCTTATTGTCTATATTTTGGAAGGATTTGATAAGAATTTATATTAATTCTTCATTGAATGTTTAAGGATCCACCTCAATCATTTTACTTTTATTCTACATTTATCTTTGTGTAAAAAGTGGCTTTCCTGTAAACAACAACATATATTTGAACTACTTTCTGATCCATTCTAACTTTGATCCACTCTGTCTTATTTTGATGCTTACACTATTTCTATTTAAAGTGATTAAATACACAGTTGGATTAATATATATATTTGTTAATCTTTCTATTTATTGTTTTTGGTACAAAAAAAAGCCTTCTTTTCTGCCTCTTATGATTTTTAATAGAGCATTGTATATGATTCTATTTTCTATCTTTTATTAGCATATCCATTTTACTTTAAAAAATTTATTAAACCATTTCCCTAGAGATATCAAAAATTCAAATCCACTCTCAGTTAACACTATACTACTTCATCTATGGCATAAATACCTTATAAATATATCCCTAATTCCTCTGTCCTGTTCCTTGTATCCTTGCTGTTATTCATTTCATTCATACATAAACATAGTTACTTACACAAAAATGTGCAGTTGACTTTTGAACAACATGGGTATGAACGTTGGGTCCATTTCTATGCTTTTTTTCTTTTTTTTTTTCAATAAATGTAGTACTACACAATCTGTGGTTGGTTGAAGCCAAAGATGCAGATCCTCAGATAGTTTCGTGGAGGGCTGACTTTGTGACTTGAGCATTCATGGATTTCGTTATCTGTGGTGGATTTTGGAACCAATTCTGTGTGGCTACTGAGAGACAAATGACTTTTATCTGTGTGAGTGTTTTCACCCCTACCCACAGCCATGTTGTAGAAGCATCAGCTGTACATAGGTATGCATATATAATCAAATACATTTTTGCTATTAATATTTGAATGAACTTTTATCTGTTATATAAACTAAAAATAAGAAAAATAAGAGATTCTTATTTTACCTTCAGTTGTTTCTGCCCCAGAGTTCTTTCTGTTTTTACATTGATCTGAGTTTCTGAACTATACTATTTTCCTTCCCTCTAAAGAACCATTCTTTTAAGGCAGGTCTGCTGACACGAACTTTCTCGTTTTTTTTCCCCTTTCTGTGAACAAAGGGTTTTCTTCCTATGGCATCTTTCACAATTCTTTCTGTATCCTTGATGAAATTTAAAAATGATATGTCTAGTTGTATTTTTTTTTTTTATCTTGCTTGGCGTTTTCTGCTTCCTTGATCATTGGGTTGTGTCTAACATTAATTTACATAAATTCACCAGCATTATTGCTTCAATATTTTTTTATGTTCCTTTCTCCTTTAGCACTTTCTTCTCATTCTGGTTGTTCATGTATGCATATTGAATACTTTCTTCAGTTATCCCACAGTTTTGGGTTATTTTCGTCTGCTTTTCTCAGTCTTTGTTTTGTTTGCTTTTCAGTTTTTGAAGTTTCTATTGACATATTTTCAAGCTCAGAGATTTTCTCGTCAGCCACTCAGCCATATCCAGTCTACTAAATGAGCCCTTAAAAGGCATTCATCAATTCTGTGATAGTATTTTGTATCTCTAGCATCTCTTTTTTATTTCTATCTCTCTGCCTTATACTGTCCATCTCTTCTTGTTTGTGATCTACTTTTTTTTCATTCAATTGATTAGCATGTAAATCTTAGATGTTTTAAATTTCTAGTCTGGTATTTTCAACATCTTTGTCAAGGCTGATTCTGGACAAATTTGGCAACCACCAATTTAATTTCTATTTGAATAAAGTTCAACTGTTTCAGATTCTGCATTAAGCAAGATAATATAGTATTTGTCTTTCTCTGTTGACTTATTTCACTTAACATAAAGTCCTCAAGTTTCATTTATGTTGTAGAAAATAAATAGAAAACGGATAAGGAGGGGCTAGGGATAAATTGGGAGATTTAGATTGACATAAACACACTACTGCATATAAAATAAATAACTAAGAACCTGCACAGAGAGCTCTACTCGATACTCTGCAATGGCTCATATGGGAAAAGAATCTAAAAAAAATGGATGGTTATATGTTTATGTAAAACTGATGCAGGTTTCTCTATACCTGAAAGCAATACAACATTGTACATCAGCTATACTCCAATAAAAATGTAAGAAAAACTCACAAAAATGTTTTGGGATGGAAGGTTTTCTGGAAATTATGTGTTTAATAATTTTAACTTTTCTACCGATTTTATTCTTACTCTTAGAAGAACTTATTTTCAGACACGTTTATTTGAGAAAAACTTCCAAAATTTCTCATTTTTCTTAGATGTTTCATGGAACAATCATAAAAGAGCTAACCAATCACAGAGAATGGAGTCACTATAATGAAAATGTAATAGAAGATCGGAAAGATTTTGTTTTTGTGAAGTTCACTGGCCTTCATTTAAAATCTATGGAAAGTCTTCAATCTTGTATCTCTCTTAGAGTATGCATCTTCTCAAACAATTTTATTACAGATATTCATCCACTTCAGAGTTGTATAAAATTAGTCAAACTTGATCTCCATGGAAATCAGGTAAGCAATAGTCATTTCACTTGTTTGCATATAAATGAAGCTGATATCTAATAAGCTCTTACGTTATCTATACACAGTATTTCTCCCAGGTAGTCTTTTGTATGAAATATCAACAATTCAGAACTAAATAAAAAATAAAAAAATATATAAACACAAATATAAGCAAACACTTAATTTAACTATTTAATAATCATTTTAAATATAAGCAAACATTTATAATTTAAAATATGTAAACCAACAGTGTGTGATTTGGTTTATTTTGCTTCTTAAACCCATAGTCTTGATTAAGACTACTTCTTGACTGCTTAATTTTTTTAATGACATATACTTGACATACAGCATTATATTAATTTCAAGTATACAACATAATGATTCAGCATTTGTGTATATTGCAAAATGATCACAATAAGTCAAGTTAGCATCCTTCCCTAAAGAATTACAATTTTTTCCCTCATGATGAAAACTTTTATTATTATTATCTATTTTCTTAACAACTTCCAAATATATAATCCTGTGTTATTAACTATACTCACCCTGCTAAATATTATTGAATATATCCCCAGGACTCATTTATCTTATAATTGAAAATTTGTATCTTTTTAACACCTTCACCTTTCCCCCACCTACTCTGCCTCTCAATCACTGATACGTTCTCTGTAAGAGTTTATTTTTTGTTTGTTTTTTGTTTTTTCAGATTCCACCTGAATGAGATCACATGGTACTTGTTTTTCTCTCTGACTTATTTCATTTAGTGTAATGCCTTGAAAGTCCACCATGTTTTTTCAAATGGCATGATTTCATTCTTTTTTTGTGAGTCAATAATACACTGGATGTGTATATCACATTTTCTTTACTTACTCGTCCATAGACAGACATTTTGGTTGCTTTCATGTCTTGGCTATTATAAATAATACTTCAGTGAACACGGGAGTATATGTGTCTTTTTGAGCTAGTATTTTCACTTCCTTGTAATAAATTTCCAGAAATAGAATTGCCGAGTCATATGGAAGCATTACTTTGAATTTTTTGAGGAACCCCTGCTGTTTACCTAGTGACTACACCAATTTACAATCCTCCAAACACTGCACAGGGTTCCCTGTTCTCCACATCCTTGCCAACATTTTTTTTTTGTGTGTCTTTTTGATAATAGCCATTCTCACAGGCATGAGAATGGTCCCGTGGTTTCAGTATGCATTTCCCTGATGATTGATTGATGATACTTAATATCTTGCGATGTACCTGCTGGCCACCGGTATGTCCTATTTGGAGAAAACATTTTCTTAGATCCTCTGCCTATTTTTTAGTTTGATTTTTTTTTCCTACTGTTGTATGAATTCTTTATAGATTTTTGATGTTAGCCTCATCTCAGATGTGACTTGCAAATATTTTCCCCCATTGAGTAGGTTCCCTATTCTTTTTATTGATGGTTTCCTTTATGTGCAGAAGCTTTTTAGTTTGACATCATTTCACTGTGTTCAGTTTTGAGTTTTTTGCCTTTACTTTTGTTGTCAAATTGAAAAAAACTATTGCCAAGACCCATACCAAGGTGCTTACCACCAGTGTTTTCTTCTAGGAATTTTATGGTTTCAGATTGTGCCTTCAAGTCTTTAATCCATGTTGAGTTTACTTTTGTGTATAGCATAAGATAGTGGTCAAATTTCATTCTTTCACATGTACTTGTCCCATTTTTCCAACACAATTTATTGAAGAAACTGCTCTTTCCCTAGTGTATGCTCTTGACTCCTTTTGTGTAAATAAATTGATCTTCACCGTAAATCAGTTTTGTAAATCAATGAGTGGGTTTATTCATGGGCTGTGTTTCTGTTCCATTGACCTGTTTTTTTTAAAATGCCAGTACCATTCTGTGGTGTTTTTTTTTTTTACTGTAGCTTTATATTATGCTTTGAATTCAGGAAGTGTGAAGGCACTACCTTCATTCTTTCTCAAGGTTTTTGCCTATTTGTGTGTTTTTTAGTTTCATACAAATATTAGGATTATTTGTTCTATTTATGTTAAAAATGCCACTGGAGTTTTGGCATGGCTTTTGTTGAATCTGTAGGTTGCTTTGGTAGTATAAATGTTATAATAGCATTAATTCTTGCAGCCTACAAGGACAGAATATCTTTCAGTTTATTTGTATTTTTCAATTACTTTTCAATATGTCTTATAATTTTCAGTGTATATGCGTATCTCTCACCTCATTGGTTAAATTTATTTCTAAGTATTTTTACTATTTTGATGTAATTATGAATGAGATTATTTTAGTAATTTCCCTTTCCAATACTTAATAGCTCAGGCATAGAAAGACAGCATAACTTTGTGTATTGAATTTGTATTCTGAAATGTTAATTAATTTTGTTTACCTAACAGTTATTTTATGGAGTATTTAGGGTTTTCTGTATACAGGCATACTGTATTTTAGTGGGTATCACTTTATTGCACTTTGCAAGTACTACATTTTTTACAAACTGAAGATTTGTGGCAATCCTACATTATCAGATGATGATTAGCAATTTCTAGCAATAAAATATTTTTTACATCATATGTGTACTTTGATTTTTTTCTAGACATAATGCTATTGCAAACTTAATAGACTGTAATATAGTGTAAACAATTTTAATATGCACTAGGAAACCAAAATAAAAAGTCCTTCTTTATTGCAATATTTGCTATATTGCAGTAGTCTGAAACCAAATGCAGAAAATCTCTGAGGTGTGAATGTAGGTCATTTAATTTGCAAAAAGTGACAGTTTTACTTTTTCCTTTCCAATTTGTATGCCTTTGTTTCTTCTTTTTGCCTAATTGCTTTAACCAGGACTTCTAGCTACCAGTGCCATGTTGAATGAAAATGCAAAACTGGGCATCCTTGTCTTATTCTTGCTGTTAGAGGGAAAGTTTTTATCTTTTTACCATTGGGAATGATGTTAGCTGTAAGCTTGTCATATATGGCCTTTATTATGTGGAGGTACATTCCTTCTATACTATTTGTTGAGAGTTTTAACTATAAATGGGTTTTAAATTTTGGCAAATGCCTTTCTTGTATCTATTGAGATGACTATATGATTTTTATCCTTCATTTTTGTTAATGTGGAGTATCACATTGACTGATTTTACCCCTTAAGTTTTTCATGTAAGGAAAATATTTTAGAAAAGATTAAAAAATCTACTTATTACAAAGGAGTTTTTATTGAATGGATTATATGTTTGTTTATTTAATTACACTAGTAATTACAGATACCTAATGTATTTTAGTTTACTCCAGTCATCGTTTGGATAATTAGAAATTCCATTTTTGTTTACTAACGAGAAATTTGCTATTTGAATTGAATATTGAATTATAGAAGATGTTTAATGTTTTTCCTTTTTTCCATATAATTCAGGGATAATTGGTATTTGTATTTAAAGTATTACTATTATTGCTTCAGATAAAGAGTCTACCAGATACCAAATTTTGGCGTGGATTGAAGAATCTAAAACTTCTCTATCTACATGACAATGGGTTTGCAAAGTTAAAGAACGTATGTATGTTATCTGCCTGTCCAAGCCTCATTGCCCTCACTATGTTTGATTGTCCAGTAAGCCTTAAAAAAGGATATAGACATGTTCTTGTCAACAGTATATGGACTCTCAAAGCATTGGATCATCATGTGATTTCTGATGAAGAAATAATTCAAAACTGGCATCTTCCTGAAAGATTCAAGACATATAACCACCGACTTCTCTTTAATTTCTGCTCTGCTTTGAAAAAGGTAGTTGGCTTCATTTGAGTTTCATTTAGAATAAATGAAGTAAAACCTAAACTTCTAATTTCTATTACTTAAGTTGAATAAATCAGTGTTTTTATCGCTTACATGAAATATCAGAAACTAGTGAATATATTATCATACTAATATCTTATAACAAAATTTATATACGCTTATATGCCTACTGCTAAAAATTACTGATCGTGGGATTATCAAATTGTGGAGAAATAAGTATTTAACATTTTGAAGGGTCTCCATTATGTTTAGTAGCTTTAAGAAGATATAGCTTACATGCTATAAAATTTACCCATTTTACATGTATGAGTCCATAATTTTGGTATATTTGCGGTGCTGTATAACTGTCTTCACAATCTAGTGTTAGAAATTTCCACCACTCCCAGAATTCTCCTTCTTCCCATTTGCAATTAACCCCCACTGTTACCTTGGTCTTAGGTAACCATTTGTTTATTTCTGCCTCTGAACATTTTATTTATATATTTTTTAATTCAAAAAACATTTATTAAATATCTTTCTACAGCATGCTAGACAGTATAAGGAAATACATATACAAAGATGAATGTAGAATAAAATATTTCCTTACTGGGAGCTGATAGACCACATGGGATGAAAAATAATTACTAAGAAAATATAATAGGACCCAATGCCTGGGCCTATTACTGAGGATCCCAGAAAGTTTTTGTTTATATAGATTATATCCATAGATAGTATTGTATTAAAAATTAAAAGAGAATTTTCAAATATATACTTAAGTCATTTGAAATAACAAACCCATTTTATGTCAACATAAACACATTTTATGAAAAAATATACTTTCCAAAATAAAAATAATTAGAAGAATGGCATTGTTTTACATTTTTGTACATCTCTTATATATCTGTCTTAGTAAAATAGATATTTTCTCATATCTACTTCTGCATTCAAACAATTGTGATATGTTGTTTTTGACTAAAGTAAATAAAGAAAATATGGCCTCATACAGATATGTAATTAGTAAAAGAAGGCCCTCATGGGTCCTTGAAGGGTCTTGGGGCCTCCCAAGGATTCTAAAATCACATTCTGAGATTCACTCAATTATAAGAAAAAACATTCTATCAAATCATGTCACATAATTCTAAAAAGAAAGTAGTTAGATTGAACATTCCCTGTCTGTATTAAAATACTAAATGAGAATTAATCTAGCAACTTAATTCTTATACTCAGTAACCTAAATGCCAAAGGATTCTATATCTGGAATCCACAGCATTTTCTTTTTTTTTTTTTTAAAGTAAAAGATCATCATATAGTCCAGTTGTTTTTAAACATGGCTGCTCATTAGAAACACATGTGGAGCTTTTGAGAAAATATCAATACCTGGGCATTTATATTTTTCAAAAAATTCCAAGATAATTCTGATATGCATCTGGATTTTAAAAAGTGATTACAGGATTTATATTAAATGGTAGATTTAGTGATATAGAATTCTATTATTTTCTGTTGATCAATCATGATACAATGGTATTAAGCAAATAATTGTTACATAATAACAATAGTAAAATATGTTTATCAGTTTTCTTAATAGCCAGATAGAAAATAAAAGATAATTACATTTGCAAGCCATAATGGAAACATGATTAACCTAACAATGTAAAATAATTGCATACAATTTGGGGGTGTATTGGAGTGATTGGGAAGTGGAAATACATACATACACGTTTTCATCTGCCCAGCCAATCAATGTCTTTGGGTTGATGCATTTAATCCACTTACATTTAAGGTGATTATCAATATATATGATCCTATTACCATTTTCTAAATTGTTTTGGGTTTATTTTTTGTAAGTCTTTTCCTTCTCTTGTGTTTCTTGTTTAGAGAAGTTCCTTTAGCTTTTGTTGTAAAGCTGGTTTGGTGGTGCTGAATCTCTTTAACTTTTGCCTGTCTGGAAAGCTTTTGATTTCTCAATGAAATCTGAGCAAGAGTCTTGCTAGGTAGAGTATTCTTAGTTATAGGTTCTTTCCTTGCCTCACTTTAAATATCCTGACCTTCTTCTCTGATTTGTAGTTTCTGTTGAGAAATCAACTGAAAACTTTATGGAAGTTCCTTGTATGTTACTTGTCCTTTTTTCCCTTGTTGCTTTTAACATTTTGTCTTTATCTTTACTTTTCATCATTTTGATTACTATGTCTCAGTGTGTTCCTCCTTGGGTTTATCCTGCATGGGACTCTCTGCATGTCCTGGACTTGGTTGACTATTTCCTTTCCCATTTTTAGGGGAGTTTTCAGCTATACTTCTTCAAATATTTTCTCAAGGTCCTTTCTCTCTTCTCCTTCTGTGACCCCCTGTAATGCTAATGTTGGCACATTTAATGTTGTCTCAGAGGTTACCAAAGAATTTATGCTTTCAAACCGTGGTGCTGAAGAAGACTTTTGAGATTCCCTTGGATCTTAAGGAGATCAAACCAGTCAATCCTAAAGGAAGTCAACCCTGAATACTCACTGGAAGGACTGATGCTGAAGTTCCAATACTTTGGCCACCTGATGCAAAGAGCCAGCTCTTTGGAAAAGAACCTGATTCTGGGAAAGATTGAAGACAGGAGGAGAAGGGGATGACAGAGGATGATAGGTTGGATGGCATTGCTGACTCAGTGGACGTGACTTTGAGCAAACTCTGGGAGGTATGGAGGACAGGGAAGCCTGGTGTGCTGTAGTCCATGGAGTTGCAGAGTCAGACACAACTGAGTGACAGAACAAGAAATCAATTACAAGGGAAAACAGGAAAATTCACAATTATGTGGAGATTAAAAAACTTATGGCAACCAGTGTATTTAAAAAGAAAAAAAATCTTAAATGAAAATAGAATGACAACTTAACTAATGGGATATAGTAAAAGCTGTTTAGAGGGCATTTTTTAGTGATAGATGCCTACATTAAAAAAAAGAACTCAAATGAACAATCTTAACTACACCCCAAGGAACTAGAAAAAAAGAACAAATTAAACCAAATTTTGTGGGAAGAAGGAAATAAAGACCAGAAATAAATGGAATAGAGACTAAAAAGACTACAGAAAAGATAAATGAAACCAAGAGATTTATTTTTTGAAAATATAAACAAAATGGACAAACTCTTTGTTATGCTTTAGAGAGAGGATCCAAAGAAGTAAGATCCAAGGAAGAGGAGACATCACAATTGATACCACACAAATACAGAAGATTATGAGAGACTGCTATAAGCAATTGTATGCCAACAGACAACCTAGAAATGGATACATTCCTAGAAACACACAACTTACTAAGACTAAATCATGAAGAATAAAAAAAGTTAAGGCACTAATTACTAGCAGGGAGATTGAATCAGTAATCAAAAGCCTCCTAACATAGAAGTTTAGAACCAGATGGCTTCACTGGTAAATTCTACCAAACATTTAAGGAAAAACTAATACCAATTTTTCTCATACTTTTCAAAAAGAAATAGTATCTAAAGGACCACTTAGCTGAAACCAAAACTATATGAGGACACTAGAAGAAAAGAAAATTACAGATCAATATCCTTGATGAATATGGATGCAAAACCCTCAACAAAATGTTAGCAAACTGAATTCACTAATATATTAAAAAGATCATGCATCATGATGAGGTGGGATTTATCCCTGGGATAAAAATAGCCCTAGTGAATATAAGCACAAAAATCTTTAACAAAACATTAGCAAATATAATTTAGCATATGTAAGAAGAATTATATACCATGAGCAAGTAGAACTTGTTTCAGGGATGCACAGCTCGTTCAATATTTGAAAATGAATTAATGTAATCTCCCATATCAAAAGACTCAAGAATGTTTTCTTCCTAAGAGTGGGAACAAAACAGATGGCTGTTATTATTTCTCTTGTCAACATGCTGCTGGTAAGTCTAGGTGATGCAATAAAGTGAGAAAAGGAAATAAAAAAACATATAGATGAGAAAAGAATAAATAAACTATTTGCAGATGAAATGATCACCTACATGGAAAATGCCACAGAATTTACCAAAAAATTTCTTAAAACTGAAAAGTGAGCTTAGCAGTGCTGTAGGGTGCTAAGTAAACAAAAATCAATCCTATTTCTGTGTACTAACAGTGAGTACATGTTAACCAAAATTAAATACATATTGTCATTTATAGTAACTCAAAAATGAAATACTTAGGTGTAAATCTAACAAAATATGAACAGAACTTGATGGAGAAAATACAGCTTTTTCAATAAATGTTATTTGGAACAGTTGGACATACATACACATAGACACACACATACACAAGAAATGAACTTCCGTAAGTTTTACAACTCAAAAAAAGTAACTCAAATTGGATCTTGGAGTTAAATGTAAAACTGAAAACTAAAAAACTTTTAGAAAAAATAAAATTGAATGAAATCTTTAGGATCTAGGATGAGGCAAAGACAGACCTGACACTAAAAGCACAATCTTCAAAAAGAAAAAAATGGTAAAGTGAACTTCATCAATTTTTAAAAATACTCTGTAAAAGACCCTATTAACTGAATGAAAAGATAAGCTCAGAGTCAGGGAAAGTATTTGGAAGTGAACTTTTAAAAATGATAATAGGTACTTCCAAGTGGTGGAAATTTGTGTAAAGTTTTTTATTCTTGTACTTTCATCTGTCCTAAAAATTTTAGCATTTTATTATTATGGTTCTAAATTTTTTGTTGTTATTTAACGTTACTTAGTTCAGGTGAAATTTTTTAACTGGTGAATTGTCTAAAGTTTGTTTCCAAAGTATTTACCAGTGATCCTAAGAAATGTTGATTTAAAATAATATAAAATTTTTCTAGCCTTTGTGGGGAGTTTCAGAGATGCTCACCATTTCATGTGAATGTTAAAGTGAATATATTACAGATGGAATAAAAAGGTGAATACTGCATGTGTTTATTCTATGTGAAATAAATACTTCTGGGAGTAGCATGATTTACATTTTTCAGTTATGCTGAGACGAATGTATCAAATCAGTAAATTCTGATGGAAAAAATTACAAATAGAATTTTAAAAGAGTATAGGGAATAGATACATATGAAAGAAATACAAACGGGGAAAAGGAAGAAAAAATACATACAGGTGTATTTAGAATATCAGATTAATTGGGAATCTCTTTGTGTAATTATATACAATCTGAAAAGAAGGTAGTTTGAAAATTTGTTTTTTAAGCTACACTTCATGTTAGAACACAGAGTACTATCTTCCATATGAATCATGTTTACAAAATTCTTACCTTTCTTGGAAATGCGTTGTTATGCTTTATGCAGGGATTTGCAGTAGCCATTTTTTCATCCCAAGATTACAGTGGCAAATGGGAGAGTACAGATATTTCATTATTTTATCATCTGTTTTGTTGATTCTTGATAATATTTTCTGTAAATGTGTGTTCTTTGGCAAGCTTTTACTATAATTCTTTAGTTCATTTTATTGGATTGAAAATATTAGTTTACAGTTAATTTCTTAATTTCTTTATGTTTGAATAAATTGCTTAGTAAATTCCTGTACTAATTTGTTAAGTATCAAATAGGATAAGGTATACAGAAGTCCTTAAACTGTTGACAGATGACCTTATTTGGATGCTTGAAATGTTTTAGCACTGTTCTATGTGCTTTACAAATATTTTCTCACAAAACCTCAGTGAAGTTTTCTCTATTTTACAGATGATTAATAGGGGACAGATGGGTTACTTACCCTAGATTGCATAGTTAGCAAGTGGTAGAAATGGAATTTAAACCCAGGCAGTTTTTCTTGAGTCATCACTCATGTAGTAGAGGAAATATGCATTACTTTCCCTTAGAAGATACATCCATTTGTCCTCAGCTATCAAATGGTTTATGGCATTTGTACAAGTTTGCAGTGATGTCTTTTTTTTTATTAATTTGGAGTATAGTTGCTTTATAATGTTGCATTAGTTTCTGCTATACCTCAAAGTGAATCAACCACACATAAACATATGTACCCTCTTCCTTGGATTTTCTTCCCATTTAGGTCACCACAGAGCATTGAGTAAAATTCTCTCTACTACAGTAGGTGATATCTTTATTCGCATTTTACAGCATAATTGTTTTAGGACATCATAAATCTTGACTGTTGTCTAGAGGTTACTTGTTTTTTGGCAAAGACTCCTATCCCCCCCCACAGCCGATGACTTTCTTTATTGCTTAGAAGAGGAATTATCCATACCTTGGAGGGAAGCAAGACTCTGCTGTAAACTGCAATGTGAGCTTCATGGTTCTCTGCTGGTGAGAACTGCAGAGTCTGACCAGGACCGCTTAAACCTAGGCATCTAAATTCTTTCCTGTATTATTCTTCCTCACTTTCAAACTAGAGGAGGAAAAACAATTTTCCTTCTACTCTTCTGAGCTCTTGGCTGAGACCCTGTAATATAAGACAGATTAACAAGAGAAAAACAAACAGAAGCTTATTAACATTTATATCTCATGTGTACTGAGAAGATGCTTAGGGAGAACTGAGTATCTCCTTGAGATGGGAATTCATTCTTAATGCCATCTAAATAGGGGGAAAGGGAGGGAGGGTATAGGCCTCTTATGAGACAGTAAATTATTTTTAAGAAAGATGAATGGATCTCTAGAATAGATGGGAATTTGTGACAAAATTCATTTGGTTGTGATGTCTTCTAATTTTCTCCCCTTCTAATCACCTTCTAATCTCCTTTCTTGTGATGAGACTCCTTTCCTGGTTGATAAAATATGACAATTGAATGCCTTTGGGGGAATCTGTCTTTAGATAGATAAAGGAAGTTCAGAGAGTGCCTCTCTCTGCGTTTGCTATTTTTCAAATGCCTATGACTCAATAATCAATATACGGAGCATATTTGAGATGGCATACTTTGTTACTCTAAACACGCGTGCACATACACACATACCATGAGCTCAAATGCAATGAACAAAAATGTCCGTGAAGATAGGAGGAAATCACATCTTTACTAGAAACCAGTAAAGGATAAGAATTAAATAATAGATTGTATCATAGAGGTACTTTTATACATAATGAAGAATTTTTGATATAATGAAGATAAGACTCAATCAAAGGTAGGGAATGGGTTAGCCTGACTTTGAGCTATCCTTCCTGACACGTAAAACAAAATGACAGGAACTAGAGGAGATTCTGCAAATCTCCCTATTTGTCACGGTTGATAGTAGACTAAATAACAGGTGGGATCTCTTGCTAGAAATCAGAGGATACATTTCATGGAGAGGCCCTCATACAGGCAGGGTTATAATAGCAAACTGTTGTAGAAGGACTCGTCTGTGATAGGGCAGACAGAGGTTTCAGAAAGGAGCTTAGGCTCAGCCACGTCACTGAAGTAGTTGACAAGCTATTAAAAAACCTCAGTATGAGAAACCTAACTTTTGACAGCATGGCTTCACCAAATTGAGAAAAAATAACTGAAAATGGTGAGAAAAAAATGTAAAACATCAAGGTGAGCTCTAGAATACCTACTATATATGAATAGGAATTAGAGTAGAGAAAGAAAATTAAGCAGAAGCACTAATCAAAGAGATAGGAATACCAGACCACCTTACCTGTCTCATAAGAAACCTGTATGTGGGTCAACAAGCAGCAGTTAGAACTGGACATGGAACAACTAACTGGCTCAAAATTGGGAAAGGAGTGCACAAGGCTGTATATTGCCGCTCTGCTTATTTAACTTGTATGCAGAATGCATCATGTGAAATGCCAAGCTGGATAAATAAGCTGGAATCAAGATCACTGGGAGAAATACTAACAACTTTAGATATACAGATGATAACCACTCTAATGGCAGAAAGTGAAGAGGAACTAAAGGACCTGACGATGAGTGTGAAAGAGGAGAGTGAAAAAACTGGTTTGAAACTCAACGTTCAAAAAACTAAGATCATGGCATCTGGTCCCATAACTGCATGCCATATATATGGGGAAAAAGTGGAAGCAGTGACATTTTATTTTCTTAGGCTCCAAAATCACTGCAAATGGTGACTGTAGCCATGAATTTAAAACATGCTTGCTCCTTGGAAGGAGAGATATGACAAACCTAGACAGCATTATTAAAGAAGCAGAGACATCCCTTTGCTGACAAAGATCTATATAATCAAAGCTATGATTTTTCCAGTAGTCGCATATGGATGTGAGATTTGGACTGTAAATTTAGGCTGAGTGGCAAAGAATATTGATGTGTGGTGCTGGAGAAGACTTGAGAGTCCCTTGAACTTCAAGAAGATCAAATCAGTCAGTCCTAAGGAAAATCCACCTTGAATACTCATTGGAAGGATTGATGTTGGAGCTGATGGTCTAAAATTTTGGCCACCTGATGTGAAGAGCTGATTCATTAGAAAAGACCCTGATGCTGGGAAAGATTGAAGGAAAAAAAGAAGGAGGTGGCAGAAGATAAGACTGTTAGATATCATCACAGGCTCAATAAACATGAATTTGAGCAAACTCCAGGAGATAGTGGAAGTACTGGGGAGCCTAACATGCTGCAGTCCATGGAGTTGCAGAGTTGTACATGATTTAGCAACTGAACAGCAGCAGCAGTAATCCAAGAAATAATGAGAAAAAATATAGTTCTGAATATGGGACAAAATATGTGAAAGATCTACATATATTTTCTTTAAAATTTTGAATTTCATACCTATTGTCATGGAAAAAAAGCAAAATCGAAACTATTTATACTTCAGATGAGTTTTTTTGAATATAAGAAGTCATGTAGGTGGAGGTGTTGGCAATTGTGGAATGTTGAGGTAGAGTAAAAAGCATGGCAAAGGCACAGAGATGATGCTAAACACAGTTAAGTGACAACAAGTGATTTAGTGTTCTTGGGGTTTAGAAGACATGCTTGGGCATGACAAATGATGCTGGAATCAAAAATAGGATTAATAGAGCAAAGGGAGTTACGTGTAATACTAAGAATATAGCACAGTATGTTGTAAGATTTGGGGGAAATATTTAAGGATTTTAGGTGACCTGATTTTCATTTTAGAAAAAAAAAGTCCTATATTCTCTAATTTTGGAGTGGAGGGAAATTGAATGTAGGGAAATTAGAGGAAAGTCTATAGCTCGGACCCTAGTTTATAAGAGCCGATTTAATAAATTGGTGGTACCTATAGACTATAGGGAACAGGTTGAAGAGAGATGTTTTTGATAGAATTAAGTGATTTAGTAGATGGAAAGGAGGAGAGAGAAAGAAGAATGTGAGTTTATTTGGTTGACAAGGTGGAAAATAATTTTAATGACTCTATCTGTAATGTGGTGTGAAGTATAGATTGTGGGTGTTTTCAAATGGGAGAAATAATTATTTCAATTTTTGACATGTAAGTAGACAAATGGAGCTAGAAGTTCATTTTATAGGTTTGTCATCTAAGAGATAATTCTTGCCAGGAGATACATAGGATAATCAGCATATGTGAAATAGTAAGATATAGCAAGGAAGGTGATCATTCAAGGAAACTTAGCAAAGAGAAGTGAAAAAAGAAGCAAACCTAAACTATACTCTATTTAAATAGTTATAGAAAAAGAGCAAACAGGAAAACAGACTGAAAAATAAAAATCCAAAAGGTAGAAAAAGTAGTATGTTACTACAGCCAAGTAAGAGTTAAGTTATAAGAACAGATCGACATTGCCACAGCAAACTTGGAGACCAATATGACAGTGTACAAGCATCTGTTACTTAGTGATTTAATAATCAACTGATATTTGAATGCCAGTTACAGACTAGACAGCTTACTTACTCATAGAGATACAGTACAAAGAAAGAGGTGTTACGCTTGGTGAGTTTATGTTGCAATGGGAAAGACAGACCAATAATTGCTTTATAGCATAAGCTTATCAAATAAAAAAACAAATCAGGACTTAAGAAAAGACTTTTTCAAAAGGATTATCTCAAGGGAGGGATAAGGGCTATTGCAATAGGCAAATGAATATTATTGCAATAAGGAGAATGCTTCTGTTAAGGTCTGTAGCATCTTAAAGGTGATAATTTGCCTTAAAGGCTAAAAAGTTTTCTTTTAGAGGAGAGATTAAGGCTAGAAAGAAATGGTGTGGCTAAGTAGAATGGAAAGACCCTGATGGTAGGAAAGATTGAGGGCAGGAGGAGAAAGGGGTGACGGAACATGAGGTGGTTGGATGGCATCATTGACTCAGTGGACATGAGTTTGAGCAAACTCTGGGAGATAATGAAGAACAGGGAAGCCTGGCGTGCTGCAGTCCATAGGGTCACAAAGTGTCTGACACGACTGAGCAACTGAACAACAAAGTAAGATGAGAGGGAGTGGCATGATTCTGACAATAGAACAGAAAATATTTTCAGCTTCCCTAGTGGCTCAGTTGGTAAAGAATCTGCCTGCAATTCAGGAGACCAAGCTTCAATCCCTGGGTCGGGAAAATCCCATAGTGAAGGAAATGGCAACCCACTCCAGTATTCTTGCCTGGAGAATTCCATGGACAGAGGAGCTGGGCAGGGGATCTTTGTGTCCATGGGCTCACAAAGAGCCTGATATTTTACCCTGAGAGCAGTCCATTTCATGATAAACTATTAAAGAGGGGTTATGTGCTGGCTCAGGCAGAAGGTGGGGCAAAGTTCAAGCTACTAGGAGAAAGAGTCTTACCCAGAAGGTATTTTATTCAAACTGCTCAGTGAAAACAAAGTAGTTTGACTAATTTTTAATAGGCAAAGAGTGGAAATTTAGAGAATGTGTGTCAGGGCCTGTCAGATGAACAAGAGGGACATCCATGGATATAATCTAAGTAATATGATGGAAGGATTCTTCTTTGTATTTAAATTTTCCTGAGGTTTACAGGGCTTACATAAAATTCAACATTGTCAAGTGTAACAAATAACACAGGATAATATTGTAGAAAGATATTAAACTCAGATCAATGTCAAGAAAGGTGTCTTGGAGGAAAGGACTGAGTCAGCAAAAGACTAAGATAATGAGACAAGAAATTGAGAAGTGCAGTCAAGAAATGGGAATGGCATGCAAAAAGCATGGAGGTTTATCAGGACATTTTCAGAAATATAAGTGGTTGGATTTTGCCAGAATGAAAGGTACTATATGTAGTGTGAAGGAAGATAATACTGTGAAGGTAAGAAGGGACTAGAACAAGGATTTTGTATGCCAAGTCAAGAAATTTGTAATTCATCTTTCAATGCTAAACCAGTGAAATATATTAAGCAAAAATGCCGTATGATCAGTTTTGCATTTTGAAAGTCATACTGCAATAGTGCATATTATGATTTGGAAAGAGTAGGGAATATGGATTATTTCTGCTATCAGGACATTTTTCGTAGGTTAGAGAAGTGATAAAGAGATTCAAAAAAAACAATGGTGGAGAACAGAAGAGAGAGAGATCAGATATTTGGGATGTTGAATATACTGGAGCTAGCAACATTTGGATATGAAGAAGTAAGAGAAAAAGAGAGCCTGGGATGGTTCAGGGTTTCTGGATTAGGCTTGTATGGGCAGTACCACCATTCACTAAGAGCATATGAGAAAGTAAGTTAGGGAGGAGGATTCATATTTGGGCAAGTTGAGTTTATAGGCATATCTCATTTTATTGTGCTTTTTTAAATCACAGATTGAAATTGGTGGCAACCCTGCATGGAACAAGTAATAAGTGCTATTTTTTTGGGGTGGCCAGCATTTACTCACTTCATGTCTCTGTGTTATATTCTGGTAATTCTCACAATATTTCAAATGTTTTCATTATTATATTTCATTATTATATATTTGTGAGGCTATAGGGAGTCTGTGGTTCCAAAATCTAAAAATTTACAGGACCAAATATCTTAGAGATAATTTCTTTAAAGATAATATAGAAGTCTTTCCCTCAGGGAATGTACTGTCTTCCTGTAAAGTATCTAGTTGCTGCTGCTGCTGCTAAGTCGCTTCAGTCGTGTCCGACTCTGTGCAACCCCATAGACGGCAGCCCACCAGGCTCCCCTGTCCCCAGGATTCTCCAGGCAAGAATACTGGAGTGGGTTGTATCTAGTTAAGATGCAACAAAAGTTTGAACTACCGCAAGTTGTTTTATAAATCCAACATATATCAGTTTCATCTATGATGATTCGCAGAATACTTTTAAGGGTCTTTGGATATCTATTCATGCCCTACCTTTCAGAGATCAACATGATTATGGGCAAAATTTTATACCATGATAGCAGATAGAAGAATCTAGAATGGAAAAAGTTATCTTCATTGATCTTGAATTTTGTGTAAAGATTTGAAATTGTGCTACTAATTCTTGATCTTATGATCTAATAAAAATAGATTTGAAAAATGTATTTGTTACTTAAGTATTATGTGTGTTAGATACCTGTGAATGTTTTAATAATTTATACCATCAGACTAGCAAGTTAAAATATCTTTTGGAAATACTTTCATGAAATATGAATATTAAGTAATTTTCTTTATACAGGGATCAACCTATGAAAATGAAATTGATAATATCAAATACATTATTTCAAAAATTAATGAAATTCTGGCTCATAACTCACCAGTTTTGATTATTCAAAGATGGACACGTGGTTTCTTAGTTAGGAAAAAAATGAGGTATGTTTTATTTTATTCACTATTTAAATATTAAAAGATAATTGACAAAAGTCATTTCTGTAATAATATGCAGTTTTGTATTCCCTATCAAACTATTTAAACTAATTTTGAGAAAAACATCACAGACTCTATAATACTATAATATTTAGTGTAATCAAAATTTGATTATCTTTTTTCTTTTAAAATGGTCATATAAATAACTAATCAATAAAGTTTTTATTAATCTTGAGTAATTCTGACAGTGTTTTAAATTAAACTTAAAAGCATTAGTAGAAAATATAAATTAAATTTCTCTATGTAATGGGACAGAATAGAAATACAAGCCATGTACAATATAAGAAAAAAGTACAAGCCATGACTATATGAGGATTTTGTTTGGATATGAAGATAGTTGTGCCAAAACATCTGCTACCACCTTAATCTACATTATCCTTTGATTAATAGTTTTTCCTCTCTGTTCCGTGCATCCCTTTTCAGTAGCAGACATTTTACAAATACAGGAAAATTTTTCCTATAAGACTCTCTCAACATTGTCCCTGGAGAGGAAAGATAGGATACTCCGTCATCAGTGTATTTGTGTTAGTCATGCAAAACATTAAACATATGAGAAAAGAAATGACCTTTCTCCTAACGCTTATTTTCAGATGCTAAATGGTAGAGTTCATAAGATAGAAATAGAACATGGCCCTGAAATACAGGTAGGATTAAATAGATCTGGAGTTGGGAAACAGACATTCCTTGAGAAAGAAAGATTACAAAGTTTCACTGAAATGATATTGAACATTCTGTGGTAAGGCAGAGACAGTGTTGTCTTGTGTTAGCCTGCATGTACTACATCACAGATGGCAATAGCCCTGATAGAGATGAGTATGAAAGACAAAACTGAACATAATACAGTGCCTGCAACTTCTGAAGATGCGATTCCATATACTTCTCTAACAAAGGCCAAACTGTGAGAAAGACTGGGCTTATGAATGGGGAAAATTTAAGTGATTTGGAGTAAAAGATGTGAAAAGAATCAGGCAGTTGCTAACATACATATTTATTTAAAATATTTTTTCTATCTCATATGTTTCAGTTAAATTGTATGCATTTTATGTGAAATAAACATCTGATTAAATGGATTTGTCTTTAGTTTATGCCCCTGGGATTGAGTTTTTCTCTCTTAGAATCAAGATTTCCTTTGATATTCATGTACCATGAGATAATAACCTTGTACATGGAAACAGTCTGAAAATTCAGTAGGAAAGAAGAGGGTCTGAATGAGCTTTGTGGGGAAAGATGTCAGTAGTAAAAATATATCACAGTGGTTCAAGACAGACTGATTTTAATTCTTTTTCTTTTTAAATGTTGTTCCATTAGGTGTATTACTTAACTACTCTGGTCCTGAGTTTCCTGATACGTTACTAATAAATGGTAGAGAGCAGGGGCTAATAGCATTACTTACTTTTCTACTTGCTTGTGAGAGTTGAATATAACCCACATAGTATCTGGCAAATGTGAATATTCCATTCTTAATAGCTGATATTTTCTAATATCATTATTATTGTTGTTCTGCCTCATATTTTCCGAGTTATTTGTTTGCATGGGAAACAATCTTTCCTTGAATTTCTTGCTCCCTTCCGATTACATTTGCTACAGCACTCGCAGAGTAATCTTTCAAAATTATAAATCAAGTCTTACTCACCAACTTAAAATCCTCTGGTTGCTCCTAATTTGCTTAGGGCAAACTATTGGGATATTGGCCCCTACAATGTACATCACGTACTTCTGTTATCAACATTTGCAATACTGTATTGAAGTTGTCTGTATAATTATCTGTATCTTATGTCTACAAATATGTTACATACCCTGTATCTATATATAATAGAATGTGTAACACATCAGATGCTCAAAAAACATTTGATGAACTGATGAATATATTAGTAAATGGAGAGATTGTGGAAGCTAGAAAAGAGCTTAGAAAAGTATTTCTGGATTAATCTATGGGAAAACAAAAACAGAAACAACTGAGAAACATGCAAAGCTCCCCGAGAGGTACCTGTTGATTCCTATAACTTATAGGTCCAGTGATTGGCCGTCTTGTATGTCTATTTTGAGCTGTGAGAAATGTATCCCTAGGCCCAAATATTGTGTACTTTGCTTGAAATTTGTTCACTTAAACTGGTTGAAATTATGTATGCCTCCTTGAAATAGCATATGCTGCTTAAATTTGGAAAATCATTATGATTAATGCCATTTATCTTTTGAAGTGATATTATTCTAACACAAATAATATGGTAGAAGGAAGGCATACTTTTATTTTTAGAATGAAATATTATGATCAGATTTGCAGCCTCCTAAACTTAAGTAAGGTCAGCTACAGTGAGGTCACAGGGAGGATTATTAGTTGGGTCAGTGGGATGTAAAGAAAGTAAAAGAATGGCTAAAGTAAGAAGAAACAAACATTTCTTGAATGTGTGTTATATGCAAAGTTCTATATTAGGTAGTTTAATCTACTTTGTATCATCTAATACAGGAGAGCTTTTGAGTTTGCCCTTTATTTTCTGTCTTACGGATGAAGAATTAAGAATTCAAAGTTGGTTGAGAGATTGGGATGTGTATCCAATGGCAGAGAGCTATGCTATTCTGGACATTTTTGGTCAGTTACAAAGAGATGAAACTGTGTATGTTCAATCCCCAAACGTTGAGTCAGTTTAACATAGCCCAGATTTTGTGCCCTTTTTATGCTTCTTTCTGAAGCCCAAGTAACAGCTATTTTCCAAAGATCCCTAGTATTTTTAGAAGGGAATGGAATTTAGAAATGAAAGAGTGGGCAGTAAATGTGTTCATGGCTACTGGAGTGTCGTGGTTCTTAGGCTATTTCAATAGACAGAATAGAAAATAGATTTTTCAACATAAATTCATGTTGATACCTCTAATGCTATTTCAACACAGAAGTTTCTTCACTGCTGTCTTCTTTCCACATTATCTTTCCCTTCCTGCACCATGCAAATTCTGATTGCCAATGTTATCAGTAATGTTACTGATTAGCAGAATCCTAATAAAATAGTTTCAGTATTACTATACATGAAGTACTATCAAGAAACATTATAACTAAAATGTGTTGCAGGGCTTTTTTTTTTGTCTTTAGATTGGAGATATATACATACGTTATATGTATTGGAGAGGAAATGGCAACCCACTCCAGTATTCTTGCCTGGAGAATTCCATGGACAGAGGAGCCTGGCGGGTCACAATCCATGGGGTCGCAAGAGTCAGACATGAATGAGTGACTTTCACTCACACACAGACACAGACACACGCACATATATATAGTTTTTATATATTGTTGTTGTTATTTAGTCACTAAGTCATGTCCAACTCTTTGCAACCCCATGAACCGTAACCCACCTGGCTATCCATGGTATTCCCCAGGCAAGGATACTACAGTGGGTTGCCTTTTCCTTCTCCAGGGAATTTTCCCAACCCAGGGATCAACTCACATCTCCTGCACTGAAAAGCAGATTCTTTTATTGTTGAGCCACCTGGGAAGCTCCGTGTGTGTGTGTGTGTGTGTGTGTGTGTGTGTGTGTGTGTGTGTGTGTGTGTGTGTGTGTGTGTTGGAGAAGGAAATGGCAACCCACTCTAGTATTCTTGCCTGGAAAATCCCCTGGACAAAGGAGCCTGGTGGGCTATAGTCCATGGGGTCACAAAGAGTCAGACACAACTGAGTGACTAACACACATATGTATATATTTAAAATAATTGTTGAATGGGCATTAGTGCAATCATAGTGTATTAATTCCTCATCTAATGATTTTATTTTTAATTTAAAAATATCTTAGTTTCCTCTTCTCTTTCTCTTAGGGTATTTTTTGTTCTGTTCATTGTAATTATGCTTCTCTTAGGTTAGTATTTATTTAAATGAGTTTTAAATGTCTTATTCTGAGTCTTTTCATTGCATCTCTAAATTAGTCTAATTCTAGTTTATGTGGCCTTGCATGTTTTTATAATATTTGAAAATTTTTAATTTCTTTTTTTAAATAGTATTTTATTTTAGAGCAACTTTCAGTTACACAGGAAAATTAAGTAGAAGGTACAGAGATTTCCCGGAGAAGGTAATGGCACCCCACTCCAGTACTCTTGCCTGGAAAATCCCATGGACGGAGGAGCCTGGTAGGCTACAGTCCATGGGGTCGCTAAGAGTCGGACACGACTGAGCGACTTCATTTTCACTTTTCCCTTTCATGCACTGGAGAAGGAAATGGCAACCCACTCCAGTATTCTTGCCTGGAGAATCCAAATGATGGCGGAGCCTGGTGGGCTGCCGTCTGTGGGGTCACACAGAGTTGGACACGACTAAAGCGACTTAGCAGCAGCAGTAGCACAGAGATTTCCATTATACTCCCAGCCCCTATTCATATATAGTCTCCTCCATTGTAACCATTCCCCATCAGAGAGGTACATTTTTTTTTAAATTGATGAACTTATATTGAAATACCATAATCACCCAAAGTCTACAGTTTACATTACAGAAAACTCTTTGTATCGAACATTATGTGAGTTTGGACCAATGTACAATGACATATATCCATCATTATGGAATCGCATAATTTAATTTTACTGCTCCATAAAATCCTCAGTCTTCTCCCTAGTCACCCCTGCCTGCCTCTCTGACCCTGGTAACCATTCATCTTTTTACTGTCTCCATAGTTTTGCCTCTTCAGATAACCATTTTGTCTTGTTGCATTTCCTTTTCTAGGGGATGGTTTTCACCACCACCTCCTGAACAATGTTATGAACCTCCATCCATAGTTCTTCAGACACTTTATCAGATCTAATCCCTTGAATCTATTTGTAACTTCCACTGATAATCATGAGGTATTTGATTTAGGCCATACCAGAATTGCCTAGTGGTTTTCCCTACTTTCTTCAATTTAAAAATAGCTAAGAAGAGAAGTGTAAAACAGAGGAGAAAAGGAAAGATAAACACATCCGAATGGAGAGTTCCAAAGAATAGCAAGGAGAACTAAGAAAGCCTTCCTAAGTGAACAATGCAAAGAAATAGAGGACAACAATAGATTGGGAAAGACTAGAGGTCTCTTTAAGAAAATTAGAGATACCAAGGGAACAGTTCATGCAAAGTGGGCACAATAAAGGACAGAAATGGTAAGGACCTAACAGAAATAGAAGATATTAAGGAGAGGTGGCAAGAATACATAGAACTGTACAAAAAACATCTTAATGACCCAGAAAACCATGATGGTGTGATCACTCACCTAGAGCCAGACATCCTGAAGTGTGAAGTCAAATGGGCCTTAGGAAACATCACTATCAAGTGTTGAAGTATATAACTATGATTGCATGAAATCAGGACCCAAGTTTCTTTTAGCTTCTAGTATATATTCCTATTTGTGTATTCTACCTTGAGTTCACTTGTGCTCTGAAATGGCTGCCAAAGTACCAATTGTTATATCTGGCTGCATTGTGGAAGGATCATGCAGTACTGAATGGTAGAACAGTCACATCACCCCACTAAAGCAGCAACTTTAATCAGCCTAATTGGGAATAAAGCATTTCCTCTTATATTCCTTGGCCAGTATATGGCCACAGTTTATAATGTGGGCACACTGGACAAAAAGGATTGCTATGAAATAGGATGTTTTATCTGACCACTTTGCCATCTGTATAAAATTTGCCTTCTTTCAGTTCAGTCCAGTTCAGTCGCTCAGTCGTGTCTGACTCTTTGCAACCCCATAGACTGTAGCACACCAGGCCTCCCTGTCCATCACCAACTCCCAGAGTTTACTCAAGCTCATGTCCATTGAGTCAGTGATGCCATCCAACCATCTCATCTTCTGTTGTCCCTTCTCCTCCCACCTCCAACCTTTCCCAGGATCAGGGTCTTTTCAAATGAGTCAGTTCTTCGCATCAGGTGGCCAAAGTATTGGAGTTTCTGCTTCAGCATCAGTCCTTCCAATGAACACCCAGGACTGGTCTCCTTAAGGATGGACTGGTTGGATCTCCTTGCAATCCAAGGGACTCTCAAGAGTCTTCTCTAGTACCACAATTCAAAAGCATCAGTTCTTTGGTGCTCAGCTTTCTTTATAGTCCAACTCTCACATCCTTACATGACTACTGGAAAAACCATAGGTTTGACTAGATGGACCTTAGTTGGCAAATTAACATCTCTGCTTTTCAATATGCTGTCTAGATTGGTCATAACTTTTCTTCCAAGGAGTAAGCGTCTTTTAATTTCATGGCTGCAGTCACCATCTGCAGTGATTTGGGAGCCCCCCAAAATAAAGTCTGTCACTGTTTCCACTGTTTTCCCATCTATTTGCCCTGAAGTGATGGGACCAGATGCCATGATCTTAGTTTTCTGAATGTTGAGTTTTAAGCCAACGTTTTACTCTCTGCTTTCACTTTCATCAAGAGGCTCTTTAGTTCTTCATTTCCTGCCATAAGGGTGGTGTCATCCGCATATCTAAGGTTATTGATATTTCTCCCAGCAATCTTGATTCCAGCTTATGTTTCATCCAGCCCAGCATTTCTCATGTTGTACTCTGCATAGAAGTTAAATAAGCAGGGTGACAATATACAGCCTTGACGTACTCCTTTTCCTATTTGGAACCAGTCTATTGTTCCATGTCCAGTTCTAGCTGTTGCTTCCTGACCTGCATACAGATTTCTCAAGAGGCAGGTCAGGCAGTCTGCTATTCCCATCTCTTTCAGAATTTTCCAGGTTGTTGTGATCCACACAGTCAAACGCTTTGGCATAGTCAGTAAAGCAGAAGTAGATGTTCTGGAACTCTCTTACTTTTTCTCTGATCCAGAAGATGTTGGCAATTTAATCTCTGGTTCCTCTGCCTTTTCTAAATCCAGCTTGAACATCTGGCATTTCATGGTTCCCGTACTGTTGAAGCCTGGCTTGCAGAATTTTGAGTTTCTTTGACAAAGAAATTTGGCTTCTTCGACAAAGGCTAAAAGGAAATATTTGAATTGGAAGGTATTTACCAGTTTCTGTCAGAGTGAATTTGAAAGCAAAAGGTGTAATTATTACCTAGCAGCTCTAAATGCATATATAAAAAAGGAAAAAGTATCGGCATTTCAAGGATCTGGGACGTTCGATTGACTCAGTGGTAAAGAATCTGCTTGCCAATGCAGAAGACACAGGAGACTCTGGTTCGATCCCTGGATCATGAAGTTCTGGTAATGGAAATGGCAGCCCACTCCAATATGGTTGCCTGGGAAATCCCATGGACAGAGGAGCCTGGAGGGCTATAGTCAATGGGGTTGCAAGTAACTAAAGCATTTGTCTCATGAAGATAGAAAAGTAGCAAAATTTATATCCAAAGAGAGTAAAAGGGAAGGAATAATAAAAATAGTATCAAAAAACTGATGAAATATAAAACAAGGACACAAAGAATATGAGAAAATGTGCATCAAAATCAATAAAACCAAGAATTGGTTATTTTCAGAGTAATACATTGATAAAGCTCCAGCATGACTGCTCTAACAAAGAGACAGAAGGAAAATTTCAATTTACCATGATAAGGAATGAAAAAACAACATCGCTGCAGGTCCACAGAAATTAAAGGGAATACAGTGAATAAGTTTATGCCAAATAATTTGATAATCTATGTGAAATGGACAAATTCTTTGAAGAAACACAATTTTCAGTGTGACAGAAGAAATCACAATGCTGAATAGTCATTCATACATTAAAAGAATTGAATCCATTATTAAAATCCTTCCCACAAAGATACTTCAGATCTAGGTTACTGGTGAATTATCCTGGACATTTAAGGAATGTATAACACCATTTTAAACCAAAATTTCCAAAGAGTGGAAGAGAATACTTTTCATGTTTTGAGAGATCAGCTTAACTTTAAAAGCAAAACCTTACAAGAACATTATAAGAAAGGAAACTTCAGGCTGTCTTATGTATGCACATGTAAAAATTGTAAGTAAAATATTAGAAAATTAGATATAGAGGTATGCAAAGTGGTTAACATCCTATAGCCAAGATAGGTTTATTCCAAGAATAAAAAGTTAGTTTAACACTAGGAAACCAACCACATTAATAGAATATGAGTGAGGGAAAAACACCTCAGTGTTTCTCACTTTGTTATCACATTAACTAAAATTTGTGCATACTTTGAATGTATTCTCATTTTTCAAGCTTCTAAAGTAACTGAGATTTGATCTCGTCTAATTTGTGATAGGCAGAATTCCAAGATGGGCCATGTGATCTTTGTTCCCTGGTGTTACTCCCATGATCATGTTATATTTCATGGCAGATGGTATTTTGCAGATGTCATTAAGGTTCTTGACTAATGTTGACCTTAAGATAGATTTTCTGAGTTGGTTTAACCTAATCAAATGACCTCTTTAAAAAGAGTGTTTTCTGAGTGATAGCAGAACAGGATATCAGAGAAAGTTGAAACACAAGTAGGATTTGATGTACTGTTGCTATGTTAAAGGTAGAGTGGACCACATTCAAATGACCTGAGAGCAACTTTATGAGCTAGGAGTAACCCTCCACCAACAACCAGCAAGAAAATGGGACATTAGTCCTACCCAAGAAGCTGGATTCTACCAACTACTTGAATGAGCTTCGAAGCAGATGTTTCCCCCTAAGCTTCCAGATAAGAAAGAACGCAAACTACTCACAGTTTGTGCAATTTGTTAGTCAGTAATAGAAAAAATAATATGCAGTAGAACTGTGCAAAATGACAGTATAGTTTTGGTATGCACAGGGATTCATTAATGTAGTTCTGTGTAAAGAGAGGATTGCCTGAATACAATCATCTTAATGTCTACACAAAAAATATAAAATTCAGCACTTATTTAAGGTTAAAAAATGAAGAACACTTTTAGCAATCTAGAATTAAAAGGAAACTTTCTTAATCTAATAATATATATATATATATATATATATTTTAACACATTTATTAATATGTAGTGACATCTTGGAATTATTCCCCTGAGATTAGGGAAAACCAACAAGGGCATCAGCTGTTAGCACTTTTGTTTAGTATTGCTCTGGTGAACATAAATCAGTGGAACAAAGTAAGGAAAATAAAAAGATAAAAGATTAGATAGGAAGAAATAAAATTATAATTTCTTATAGCTGTTATGATTTTGAATGTAAAAGCTAATAAAAATATAAAAATCAGTATTATTTAGATACATAGGACCAATCACCAACTTGAAAATGAAATTAAAATCTACCATTTATAATAGGATAAAAACCTCACTACTTGTTGGATTGATCTTCAAGAGGCAGACACATAAACAATATTAGGTGTACAAGAAATTTATTGGGATTAATACCTTTGACAAAAGAGGAGGAAGTGGGAATAGGCAGGGAAACATATTCATGCTTTTATGCTAATCTGTGAAGGAAGAGAGACAATGAATTGGGCAGAAAGAAATTCACCAACACAACTCTGAAAAAAATCTAGGCCAGACCAGTGGGGATCCCTGAGCAAAGCTTGATCATTGGAGGAATCCTGCATCAGGCAGAAATGGGCCAGTTCTATTACAGTTCCTCTAGTATGTTCTCTCTATCTGTTAGTGTGTTTCTTTTTTGTTATGTTCATTAGTTTATTTTTTAGATAACCAATGTGATACAGTGGCGAAATTTTATTCTTTCCTATGTTTTTTATGGTAGTTCTATTTTTAGGTTTGTTTTTTTTTTGAGTAATATCCATACAGTTTTCCACAGTAGATGCACTAATATAAATTCCCAACAACAGTGTACAAGGATTCTTTTTTTCTTTCCATCCTCACCAGTATTTGTTATCACTGATCTTTTTGGTGCTAGCCATTCTATGTGTGAAATGATATCTCATTTGGTTTTGGTTTGCACTTCTCTGTGATTAATGGTGTTATGCATCTTTTCATGTGCCAGTTGGCCATCTGTAGGGCCATCTATATGTCTTCTCTGGAAAATATCTATTCAGCCCTTCTGTCCATTCTTAATTGGGTTGTTTGATTCTTGATGTTAAGTTGTAGGAGCTGTTTATATATTTTGGACTAACCTCTTTTTTTTTTTTTTAAAGGTTTCATTTTTTTATTTTTACTTTTAATAAATTTATTTATTTTAGTTGGGGGCTAATTACTTTACAATATTGTAGTAGTTTTTGCCACACATCAACATGAATCAGCCATGGACTAACCTCTTAACAGGGAAGTTTACAGCAATACAAGCTTACCTCAGGTAATAAGAAAAATCTGATCTTATAGAGATCTTACCTCATCTCAGGTAATAATAACAACCTGATCTTACACCTAAAGAAAATGGGAAAAGTAGAACAATGAAACCTTCAGTTAGTAGAAGGAAAGAAAGCATAAAGATTAGAGCAGAAATAAATAAAATAGTGACAAAAACAATTAAAAATTCAAAGAAACTAAGAGCTGCTTCTTGGAAAAGATAATAAAATTGGTCAACTTTTAGCCAGACTCATCAAGAAAAAGAGAGAGGGCCAAAATCGATAAAATCAGAAATTAAAAGAAGTTAAAACCAACACTAAGTGTATTTGTCCACTCAGTGGCTCAGTCGTGTCCAACTCTTGCGACTCTATGAACTGTAGCCTACCAGGCTCCTCTGTCCATGGGATTCCCCAAGCAAGAATACTGGAGTGGGTTGCCATTTCCTACTCTGGGGATCTTCCCAACCCAGGGATCAAGCCCAAGTCTCTAGCATGATCTGCATTGGCAGATGGTTTCTTTTCCACTGAACTACCTGGGAAGCTGAAAATTCAGAAATACAAAGAATCATAGGAGAATACTACAAGCAACTATATGCCAACAAAATGGATGACCTAGAAGAAATGTACAAATTCTTAGAAAGGTACAACCTCCCAAGACTGAATGAGAAATAAATAGAAAATATGAACAGACCACTTACAAGTGAGAAAGAAATGAATCAATTGTTTTAGTGGGAAAATAAACTCTGGTCATTAGAAGTAGAACTAGCAGGCAGAAAATCAGATAGAACATAGTTGACCTCAACATCATCAACCAACAGAATAAAAAGGACACTTATGCAACACAGCAACAGAATACAGATTCATCTCAAGCTTACATGGAATATTCACCCAAATAGACCACATTCTGGGTCATGAAACGCAACTTTAAAAGGATAGAAAACACGGTGTATGTTCTCAGAGACAGTGGAATGAAGCAAGACATCAGAAACAGAAATTTAGCTGGAAAATTCCAATTTGCTTGGAGACGAAAAACTTCTAGCACTTCCAAATAAAACATGGGTTAAAGAAGAACTCTCAAGAGAAATTTTAAAACATTTTGGGCTAAATGAAAATTAAATCAAGACTGATCAAAATTTGTGGGATGCAGAGAAAGTAGTGCTTAGAGGAACATTTATAGGACTAAATGCATGTATTAGAAAGGAAGAAATGTCTAAAAACAGTCATGTAGGCTTCAACTTTAGGCAATTAGGAAAGGAGAACAAATTAAGGTACACAGAAACATAATAATTAGAGCAGAAATCAATGAAATTGAAGAATAGCATACTCTTGCCATATGATCCTTGCCATATGCTTCTTGGTATTTCCCCAAAGCAGTTGTAAATGTATGCCTACACAAAAACCTATCCATGATTGTTTATAGCAATTTTATTTGTAATGGCAAAACTTTGGAAGCTACCAAAACATCTGTTAGTAGGTGATTGGGCGAATAAATAATATGATGGATTCAGATGATAGAATCATTTTAGTGATAAAAAATGAGCTATGAAACCAAGAATGGGATGGAGGAAATTTAAATGTATATTACCAACTGAAAGAATTGAAAAGGCTACATACTTTGTGATTCAAACTATCTGACATTTTGGAAAATGCAGGACTCTTATGATAATACAAAAATCAATGATTGCCATAGGCAGAGAACAGAGGGTTTTTAGGGCAGTGAAATACTGAATATCATATATAATGATAATTACTTGTCATTGTACATCTGTGCAAATCCACACAATGTACACCACTGACATTCAACACTGATATAAACTATGGTCTTTGAGTGGTAGTAATGTATCAATGCTGTATATTGTCACCCTGCTAATTTAACTTATATGCAGAGTACATCATGAGAAACGCTGGGTTGGATGAAGCACAAGCTGGAATCAAGATTGCCAGGAGAAATATCAATAACCTCAGATATGCAGACGACACCACCCTTATGGCAGAAAGTGAAGAGGAACTAAAGAGCCTCTTGATGAAAGTGAAAGAGGAGGGTGAAAAAGTTGGCTTAAAGCTCAACATTCAGAAAACTAAGATCATGGCATCTGGGCCCATCACTTCATGGGAAATAGATGGAGAAACAGTGGAAACAGTGTCAGACTTTTTTTGGGGCTCCAAAATCACTGCAGATGGTGATTGCAGCCATGAAATTAAAAGACACATACTCCTTGGAAGGAAAGGTATGACCAACCTAGATAACATATTAAAAAGCAGAGACATTACTTTGCCAACAAAGGTCCATCTAGTCAAGGCTATGGTTTTTCCAGTGGTCATGTATGGATGTGAGAGTTGGATGGTGAAGAAAGCTGAGTGCTGAAGAATTGATGCTTTTGAATTGTGGTGTTGGAGAAGACTCTTGAGAGTCCCTTGGACTGTAAGGAGATCCAACCAGTCCATCCTAAAGGAGATCAGTCCTGGGTGTTCATTGGAAGGACTTATGTTGAAGCTGAAACTCCAGTACTTTGGCTGCCTCATGCGAAGAGTTGACTCATTGGAAAAGACCCTAATGCTGGGAGGGATTGGGGCCAGGAGGAGAAGGGGACGACAGATGATGAGATGGTTGGATGGCATCACTGACTCAATGGACATGGGTTTGGGTAGACTCCGGGAGTTGGTGATGGACAGGGAAGCCTGGCGTGCTCTGATTCATGGGGTCGCAAAGAGTCGGACACGACTGAGCGACTGAACTGAACTGAACTGAACTGAGTGTATCACTGTATATTCATCAATTGTAATGTACCATTCTAGTTAGGGATGTTAATCACGAGGGAGGCTATGCATGTGTGGGAGCAAAGGATATATAAGAATTCTCTCTACCTTCCTCTCAGTTTTGCTATGAACCTACTACTGGTCTAAAATGTAAAATCCATTAAAAATTTTTAAAATTAACACAAAAATTAGCACACCGTGGGTGTCACCAAAGATTTGTTTTAAGGGATTATGTGAATAGCAGCCAAACCTTACGCAGTACTCCCCTCTACTCTGTTTTTTCCTTCTCTTGCTTCCTTTCTTGGCAAGTTGAAGTTAACTTCTACCTTTTTAATAGCAATCACAATTCCATACTGGTTAAGCTTTCACATGTATATTTTTATACTTTAATCAAAGTTGCTGATTATATGAAATCTGCAGTAGCAAATAATATGCAGGGTATTGTGTCTTGTTGAGTTTTTTGTTGTTTAATTAAAATGTTAAAAATCAAATATGAGTGAATATAAATTTTAAATAAAGGATAGTTTTTAATTTTTGACCACTTTTTTCTATAATTATGCTAGATGTATAGTCTATCAAATAGGTTATAGGTTATTTTTGTGCTGATTGTTGTGAAGACATTCCTGGCCTGTAAGATAATTGTGAAGAACTTCCTGCCCATAAGAGCTGAAAACCAAAGAAATTATAGATGAAAGAAAGTCATAAATTTATAGCATTTTAGAAATACTTGAGATTTTTTTTTAACAATAACTGGATAACAATAAACTTAATTTAGTACTTGAAACTTAGGTAAATAAGGATCCAGGGTAAAATCTGGAAAACAAGACTAAAATTTTCCTGTTGTAATTGTTTATGGTTTGAGTTTCGGTACGAAAATGAACCTAAATGTCCCCCCTTCAGCCTTCACTTCTGCTGAAGAGAGGAAACAATGAAATAGGATGAGAGAATTTTTTTTATTCACAATGAAGAAAAATAAAGACTAAGAAAGGCTTCCCGATGTGCCTCTTAGAAATTGACTAGAATAACCAAAGTAAAAGCAAAAATTATGAGTGGTGAGTGAAGATCGATAGAATTCCTTAGTGCTCAAAATAAGGAAGAGTGCCAAACAACCAAAAATCCTGAGGAATTTTTGCCATTTCTAATATATTTTGAGTTAGATATATATATTCTTCCTGGATGCCTGTGGAATTCTTTATTTTTGTAATTACTGGTAAGCTACCCACCAGAGTGCCAGAAAGCTGTTCTGCAAAGTTACCTACTGGTATACTAGTGAATCTCTTTGGGGGTGAGAAGTGATCTGACCTAGCAATTGAGAGACTTGGTATGCCCATTCTGTAGCTCTTGGCCCTTGAGTGAGTTAAGTTTCCTCTGAGGCTCAATATATAGGGACAGTAATGTTTGTGAGGACAGACTGAGATAATACCTGTTAGGTGCTCAGAATTGATTGGCACATAGGCAGTGCTTTCCGGATGTTAGTTATTAGAAGTATTATGATTCCATAGTTTGTTACTATTTTGTATCTAAATCACTATCTTTCTGATAATGGAATAGGTAAGGGAGTTGGATCCTCTAATTTTAAAAAATAATCTTTCCTATTATTTCTAAGGTAATCTTGCTAAAGCAAATGACTTCACCCTAGAAACCTCTGTATTACAAAGGATTTTCCATTCCTTTTATTAAGAAAAGAAGAAACTGTTACTGTCTGGCATGCTAGCAAAACTCCCCCTGGAATCATAAAAAATATATTGAAAAATGTCCCCCCCCCCATTATTTTCTGGGAGAGTGGAAGAGTTTGTGAAGGATTTTATTTTTTCCTTAAATGTTTGGTAGAATTCACCAATGAAGTCATCTTGGCCTGGGCTTTCCTTTATGAGAATATTTTAAATTATTAATTCAGTAAGTATTTTTTTTTCATTTTTGCTTGTTAAAAGTCTGTTTAGGTTTCCTGCTTCTTATTAAGTTAGTTTTGGAAATTTGTATCTTTGGGGGAATTTTTCCATTTCATCCAAAATGTCTACTTGTTTGACCCAGTGTTGTTCTTATGTGCTTGGTGTGGAGGTCCGGCCTGGGTGGGGACCTGGATGACTTCAAGGCACTGCTTGTGCGAGCACCAGGAGTGGTAGCTCCTGCGCTGCTCAGTTGCTGCTTTGGATCTGAGCCTTTGTCCTTTGTTGCTCAGCCACAGCGTGGAGGTGCATCATAAGTGACTCCTCTTCTTAGGTTGGTATGCAGGCCAGGGTGGTTGTGGGAAACCAGGCAACCACCCTGCAATCTTACTTCTCCCTCTCTGCCCTGTGTCGGGATCAAGTGAGTTTGTGCATGCTTCTCATAAGCAGGCTTCCCACAGCCCTGCTGTTGGTCCCACTAGCCCTGGAACCAGCGAAATGGGCTCATCTTCCCAGTGTCGGACTCCAAGGCTGGGTGCTCAGTGTGTGATTTGAACAGCTCGTTCCCCAAGGAGGGTCTCCACCTGTGTAATGTCTTTTTTCCTCTGAGTCTCCCTCCCAGGGGCACAGGTCCTGACCTGATCCCATCTCTTCCCTTCCTACCTGATTCTTTGTGAATTTTCTCACAGATTTGGTCATGCAAGAGTATTTCTTCAAGTCTCTGATTACTTTTCTGGATTGTTCCACATGTAGATGTATTTTTGTCGTGTTTTCATGGGGGGAGGTGAGTTCCATGTCCTCCTATTCCACCATCTTGATCTTCTCTGAACTTAAAGCCACTCTTCTGCTCAAAACTCTGCAGTGACTATCCATTTCAGTGACCTTCTTCACATTCTTCAAACATGTCAAATGTGTTCTGGCCTCCTTAAGCGTACTTTTGCCTTTTGTATTTCTTGTTTGGTTTACTCAAATGATTTTCTAATAGTCTTACTGTATCTTATTTCCTCTTAGCAATACTATCTAAGTTCAGCCTATGTGAAAAACAATTCACTTGTTATATATTTAGTGTTCTATTTCTCTATTATCTAATTCTACTTATCAGAGAATGTCAGCTTTGTGGTATTACAGACTTCTGTTTAGAGAGCACTTACTGGTCATTTTCAAGATACTAATTTTTTCTTGAAAATCCATTGTTTTCTTTTTCTTTAAGTAGTTAAGTAACTACTAGATATTTATTAATCAATTTTACTTACAGCTAAGTGTGTTCATCTGACTATATTTTTGTTAGATTTGTAAGTGAACAGAATTAATGGCTGCGCTTGTGGCTTCAAATACTTAAATGGTAATTGGATCCCCTTTGTTTTCATGCCTCTCACTTCCCATGGACTGAAATGCATTAGTCATGTGGGTCAATGACACTGTCTTTGCACATGGCTTCCCTGGTGGTTCAGTGATGAAGAATCTGCCTGCAATGCAGGAGACCTGGGTTTGATCCCTGGATTGGGAAGCTCCCCTGGAAAAGGGAATTATCTACCCACTCCAGCATTCTTGCCTGGAGAATACCATGGACGGAGGAGCCTGGCAGACTGGAGTCCATGGGATTGCAAAGAGTTGGACATGACAGCAGCTAACACTTAAGCATGGTGAGCAAAGACTGAATTATTTTATGGAGCAGCACTGCTCAACCAGTGTAGACTGCGTGAAAGCAAAGTAGACTTCTGTCTTAGTTGAATCACTGTAAGCTTTATTCTTTTAATGTATTTCACCCTAAATTTTAGATCATCAGTGGAAATATTTAAGTGAAGGAATAAATTGATAGAGTCCACTTTAAAAATTTTAGAAATGGAAAAAGTGCTTTCCTTGGTTAATTTTTTCTTTTGCTGTTTAATAGTAATGGTAGCAGTATGCTTCCTACCTGGAGAAGGTAATGGCAACCCACTCCAGTACTCTCACCTGGAAAATCCCATGGACTGAGGAGCCTGGTAGGCTGCCGTCTATGGGGTCACACAGAGTCAGACACGACTGATGTGACTTAGCAGCAGCAGCAGCAAGCTTCCTACCTGATTCATCATTTTAGTTCAAATGATTTTGCTCTTTCATCACATATAATGAATATTACCAATTTTTGGTGATCTATCTATATGATATTGAAGTAGCGTACTTTGATATCCATTATTTTTGAATAATGATTGGTTACTGAATTTTATCTAGGGCCTTTCTGCATCCATTTATATATTTTTACATTTTCTCTCTATTATTTATGTAATGAGCTTTGTAATACTTAATCATAGTGTTCTTACTATTCTTTGCTTACATTGCTGGATTCTCTTTTTACTCGTGTTTAGAATTTTTGCATCTATTCTCAAAGAGTAGATTGGATATGATTTTCTTCTTATTGCCTCATTGGACTGAGCAGCGCTTTGAGTACAATGTTGAGTATGTTGAATAGGTTGGGTGAGAGATGTTATCCCTTGTTTTTGATCTTATAGAGCTAATGTTTAGTATTTTATTATTACAATATTAATTTGTTGATGTCATTTATCTAGTAATATTTTGAATACATTAAGTTGAATAAAACATAATATAGTCATCTGTTTATCTGCTAGAGGTTGGTTTCAGGACCTGCTGCAAGTACCAGAATTTGCAGATGCTCTAGTCTTTACCCTAGGTCCTGTATACCTGTGGTTTTCGCAGTGTGGTAGATTCAACCAACCACAGATAGTATAGTACTTTTTTTATTGAAAAAAATTCATGTATAATTGACTCATGTACTTCATATTTGTGGTGTTCATGTGTCAACTGTATTAAAATTAATCTCATCTATTTCTTTTCACTGTTTTTTAGTGTAGCTAATAGAAACTTTTAAGTTATTTTATGGCATACATTACATTCTCTTGGACAGTGTTGCTGTAGAGTAGTATTCCTAGGTGGAAATAAGAAGTTATTTCTTAAATGGAGAAGGAAAGTAAGAAGAACTCACATTGGTTATCTGATATCCCTGTGGACAATTTAGTCATGTTCTCTCTAACATTATATTATAAAATGCATGGCCAGGTGTAGTTTGATAATTGTTTGGGCATTCATATCACCAGAGATTTCTCAGCACTCATTCATCCCTTGATGAATGTTGATGAGAAAGTTCTAGAGTGCCTAAATAGTTTTATATAGTAATTATATGAAAACAAGTATATTAAATTTACCACTATGTTTTCTAAAATGTAAGTGAACTCATAAGTAGTTTTCTCCCACTTTTTTTGGCAAAAAGACTAAACGGCAATTTCCCCTTCCTCCCTTATATTCAGCCACTTGTTCTTGTATAAAAAACATGAAAAAACTATTAGTGAATGTGAAAAAAGATGGATTTACAAGCACAAAGGATTTGATGATAAACTCTTTAAGGAACTCTTTTTTCAGCCTAGAACTAATATAACAGAAAAGTTTGCACGTTGGAAACATGTAAGTACAATTATTTTATTATGTTTCTTTTTTATTACTATTTTTATTTCTTTATTTTTTATTATGTTTCTTTTAAATATTGTTAAGATACTATAGTTATAGTTCATATTGTATTAATAATTTCTTTAATCTCTTTTAATATCTTCTATTATCTTGTTAATATTCTTCTTGATATTTTTGTGATGTGATAAAAGTCATATAGTATAGTATAAATATAATCTTTGTGGTATATTAATCACTCCAAAACTAATTTGTGGTTTGTATATATGTTTTCTCTTATTAATTATTGCAAGTAATTATTAATAGTGATATAAAATCTCTTATCAGTAGCTGAAAACATAAAGAAATATTTAGTTTATTAAAGACTGATAATTGTACATATAGCAAAATATTCACTGAGTGATTTATGCTAAATTATGTATTGCTTTAAGGACACAATAAAAATAGAAAGAAATTTGTATTTATTGAGTGCCTACTATATACCAGGCACTGTGCTAGATATTTTGCGTGTAGTAGGTAGTTTATTCTTCACAATATTGTAATATAGGTACTTTTACCTCTTTTTTTATGAATAGGGAAACTAAAGCTCAGAGGGGTCAATTAACTTGCTAAAAGCCAGACAGTTAAGTGACATTGCTGGGACTTAGAGATCTTCTGACTTCAAAATTTGTGCCTTTTTTTATTTTCTAGAGTTTTGCTTTGAACACTAGGTAATTGTAAAAATGAAAACTTGGCATTATAGTATAATTAACTGAAATGAACTTTTGTGAATTGTGAAGCACTGTTTTTGTATGTATACTCCTTCGTATTTGCAATTGTACCTGAGTAGCCTGAGCTACACGTTTATATTACATTAACATAATTAGAAGGAAATACAAAATGTCCAGACTGCAATTAGTCTGATTTCAGTGTAATTGAGGACATGTGTTCTAGACACAGTAGATATAGTAATGTCCTCAATCCCTTAAATCCCACCAAAGTTTTTCCATTGAGTAAAAGGATAGGTTTTAAAAAGCAGATTATCCTATTCAAAACATTTTCCTCACTAGAACTCAGTGCCAACTGTATTAATTTACTCCAGATGATAGTATACGCTGTAAAGATTATGTGCAACATCTTTTGGCTCTCTAGGTAGAATATAAACTTACTAATTTCAGCATGTCACATGCTTTTTATATGCTTTATGTAGAGAATACTTTCACTGATGTTGTATACTGATATCCAAGTTGGATATGGATATGTTATATACTGATAATCAATTTAGGTATGCTGATAGCTAACAACCATATGTAAATACAGATCTATATATACATACATTCATATATAATATATTGTATTATGGCAAGCAACTATTACAGATACATAAATAGGAATAGTATATATTATAAAGGTTATGTTATTTAATACCTATGAAGATACTTAAAATATACAATTTTGGATCTTTGGAAGTATTCTGAATATTACAAATCTTTTGCTAAAATATATTAATTATAAGGAGTTTTCTAAAGCTCCTTGATGTTAGTGATTCTATTAACCGCATCACTACTAATGTCATTTATTAAAAACTATTCTTTTATAGTCTTACACTTTTTTCACTGCTTATAGCTACCATTCATGGACCATTATTCACAGAACATTATTGAAGTTGTCTCCAAAGCTCACTTTCTTTTTTTAATTTATTTTTTGCCGTGCTGGTTTTTCATTGCTGTGCAGGCTTTTCTCTAATTGCGGTAAGCCAGGAGAAGGAAATGGCAACCCACTCCAGTGTTCTTGCCTGGAGAATCCCAGGGATGGCGGAGCCTGGTGGGCTGCCGTTTATGGGGTCGCACAGAGTCGGACACGACTGAAGCAACTTAGCAGCAGCAGCAGCAGGCTACTCTTGCTAGCAGTGTGTGGGCTTCTCATTGAGATAGCATCTCTTGTTGGAGAGCATGGGGTCTGGCTTGTGTGGGCTTCTGTAGCTGTGTCATGTGGAATCTTCCTGGATCAGGAATCAAACCTGTGTTTCCTGATTGGCAGGCAGATTCTTTACCACGGAGCCACCAGGGAAGCCCAAAGCTCACTTTCTTAAAGTAACTGAAGTGATTTTTCTCTGTAAGATTCATCTTTGAATCTATGCCTTCTATATAAAGTTGCCATTCCATCTTCTGTTAGTTTCATTTTTAGTCTTTTCTTCAGCTCACTCTGTTGATATATTACTCTTTTATTATTTTTACTACTCGCTTGTCTAGGCTTTATTGACAGAGCTTGGTTTGTTGGAAACTATAGTGAGAATAATTAATACCCTAGAATGCCCAAGAGAACCTAGGATCCAGAAAACACTAAAGAAGTTAGGGAGTAGGGAAAGGGGAAGGCTTGAGAAAATATCAGCATTTACTAATGGAAGCTCATTAGAAAAATATACTGCAAGCAAAGTAATGGAAAGCGTTAATCAAAAATGGAATTCAGGTTTCAGTAATTAGATAAAGTAATCATTGTCTGAATCTGCTTCTGTTTTGAGATGAAATGTGTTTAGTCTCCTAAGGGCTTAAAATTTCTGATATTTATGGTAACCTAAAATGGAAAGAGCCAGAGGAGTGAGTTCAAGTCACATTCATTTAGGAAATGCTGTGTTTTAAAGCCAGAAGTCCCATAAACATCCAGAGTTCATGGTGCAAGAATAAACTGTAAATGAGATGCAGAACCAAAAATCAGAAGCCTGATGAAAGAATCTGAAAAAAATATATATTGACATAGAAGAAATTAAGAAACTAAAACAATTGCTATGGATATTATTTGTCCCTAGCTTACAGATTTTCATCAGAGGGTGGTTTTTCTCCTGTTACTGAATAGACTAACATAAATATAGAATTTGGTGGTAATTAGATCAAGCTTTAGGAACATTTATATATTATTATGGAGGATTTTTTGGAAAATCTAGATATTATTATGATGAATTTTACTGGGGCATCCAAAACTATTTGAAATCTGCTTTGGTGCAGTCAATCCTTTTACTCAAAAGGCTACTCAAAAGTTACCAAGGAGAATATATGTATAGAAAGTAATAACAAACAAAGCAGTTCCTAACCGAGGCTTTGGTCTAACATTCAACTGCAATATTTTAGTAACCTGGGCTACACTATGAGATATTCTTTGTTACCTATGCTTTTTTGTCTTGAATAGTTATTTTCTATATTGTAAACATGAATTTTAGAAGGGATATAGTATAAGAGAAAGTCACACTCATTGTAACCTAAAGGATAAAGATTTGGAGTCAGGGAAAGCAATTTGTCATGTATTTCTTTCAGAGTAGCTTTCTTGTTGTTCAGTTGCTCAGTCACATCCGACTTTTTATTACTGGATGGACTGCAGCACAATAGGCTTCACGGTCCTTCACCATCTCCTGGAGCTTGGGTGAACTCATGTCCATGGAGTTGGTGATGCCATCCAACCATCACATCCTCTGTCATCCCCTTCCTCTCCTGCCTTCAGTCTTTACAAGCATCAGGGTTTTTCCAGTGAGTCAGCTCTCCCCATAAGGTGGCCAATGTATTGGAGCTTTAGCTTCAGCATCAGTCCTTCCAATGAATATTCAGGGTTGATTTCCTTTAGGATTGACTGGTTTGAACTCCTTGCAGTCCAGAGGACTCTCAAGAGTCTTCTGTAATACAACATTTTGAAAGCATCAGTTCTTTGGAGGTCAGCCTTCTTTATGATCCAACTCTCACATCCATACATGACTGCTGGAAAGCCTTAGCTTTGACTCTTCAGACCTTTGTCGGCAAAATAATGTCACTGCTTTTTAATATGTTGTCTAGGTTTTCATAGCTTTTCTTCCAAGGAGCAAGCATCTTTCAATTTTATGGTTGAAGTCCCCATCCATAGTGATTTTTGAGCCCAAGAAAATAAAGTCACCATATCCATCGTTTCCCCATCTATTTGCCATGAAGTGGGATGGGAGCAGATGGGACTAGAAGATGGGACCAGATGCCTTTTCTTAGTTTTTTGAATGTTGAGTTTTAAGTCAGCTTTTTCACTCTCCTCTTTCACCTTCATGAAGAGGCTCTTTAGTTCCTTTTTGCATTATGCCATAAGATGGTATCATTTGCATATATGAGATTATTGATATTTCTCCCAGCAATCTTGATTCCAGCTCCTGCTTCATTTAAAGCCCAGTATTTTGCATAATGTACTCTGTATATAAGTTAAATAAGCATTGTGACAATATACGTGTCTATGTACTCCTTTCCCATTTTGGAACCAATCTGTTTTTCCATGTTCAAGTCTAACTGTTGCTTCTTAACCTGCATACAGGTTTTTTTCAGGAGATGGGTAAAGTAATCTGGTATTCCCATCTCTTTAAGAATTTTCCACAGTTTGTTGTGATCTACACAGTCAAAGGCTTTAGCATAGTCAATGAGCAGAAGTAGATTATTTTCTGGAATTCTCTTGCTTTTTCTATGATCCAACAGATGCTGGCAATTTGATCTTTGGTTCCTCTGCCTTTTCTAAATCCAGCTTGTACATTGGGAAGTTCTCAATACATCTACTGTTGAATCCTAGCTTGAAAGATTTTGAGCATTACCTTGTAGCATGTGAAATGAGTGTAATTGTGCGGTAGTTTGAACATTCTTTGGCATTACCATTCTTTAAGATAGGAATGAAAGTTGACCTTTTCTGGTCCTGTGGCTGAGTTTTCTGAATCTTTTGGCCTATTGACTGCAGCACTTTAACAGGGTCATCTTTAGAATTTGAAATAGCACAACTGAAATTCCATCACCTTCACTAGCTTTGTTCATAGTGATGCTTCTAAGGCCCATTTGACTTCACACTCTAGAATGCTTGGCTCTAGATGAGTGATCACAGGTCATGAAGATCTTTTTTGTATAGTTCTTCTGTGTATTCTTTCCACCTCTTCTTAACGTCTTCTGTTTCTGTTAGATCTTTACCGTTTCTGTCCTTTATTGTGCCCATCTTTGCATGAAATGTTCCCTTGGTATCGCTAATTTTCTTGAAGATATCTGTAGACTTTACCTTTCTATTGTTTTCTCTATTTCTTTGCATTGTTCACTTAAGAAGACTTTCTCATCTGTCCTTACTATTCTTTGGAACTCTGCATTCAGATGGGTATATCCTTCCTTTTCTCCTTTGCCTTTTACTTCTCTTCTTTTTTCAGCTATTTTTAAGGCCCCCTCAGACAACCATTTTGCTTTTTTGAATTTCTTCTTCTTGAAGATGGTTTTGATCACTACCTCCTTACAGTGTTATGAACTGTTTGGTCCATCGTTCTTCAGGCACTCTGTCTATCAGATCTGATCTCTTGAATCTATTTGTCACTTCCACTGTATTATTGTAAGGGATTTGATTTAGACCGTACCTGAATGGCCTAGTGGTTTTCCCTCCTTTCTTCAAGTTAAGTCTGAATGTGGCAATAAGGAGTTCATGATCTGAGCCACAGTCAACTCGCACTTTTTTTTTTGCTGACTGTATGGAGCTTCTCCATCTTTGAGTGCAAAGAATATAATCAGTCTGATTTCAGTATTGACCATCTGATGATGTTCACGTGTACATTCTTCTCTTGTGTTGTTGGAAGAGGGTGTTTGCTATGACCAGTGCGTTCTCTTGGCAAAACTCTGTTAGCCTTTGCCCTGCTTCACCTTGTACTCAAAGGCCAAACTTAAGGCCTATTACTACAGGTATTCTTGAATTCCTACTTTTTCATCCCAGTCTTCTATGATGAAAAGGATATCTTTTTTGGGGTGTTACTTCTAAGGTCTTGTATGTCATCATAGAACCATTCAACTTCAGGTTCTTTGGCATTAGTGGTTGGGGCATGTACTTGGATTACTGTGCTGTTGAATGGTTTGCCTTGGAAATGAACCAAGATCATTCTGTCTTTTTTGTGTGTGTTTTTTTGGTTTTTTTATTTTTATTTTTTTTGTTAATTTTTTTTTTTTTAGTTTATTTATCTATTTTTTAACCTTACAATATTGTATTTGTTTTGCCATACATTGACATGAATCCACCATGGGTGTACATGATTTCCCCTTCCAGAATCCCCCTCCCTCCTCCCTCTCCATCCCATCCTTCTGTGTCATCCCGGTGCACCAGCCCCCAAGCACCCTGTATCATGCATCAAACCTGGACTGGCGATTTTTGAGATTGTACCCCGGTACTGCATTTTTGACTCTTTTGTTGACTTATGAGAGCTAGTCCATTTCTTCTAAGGGATTCTTGCCCACAGTAGGAGATATAATGATCATCTGAATTAAATTCACCCATTCCAGTCCATTTTAGTTCACTGATTCCTAAAATGTCAATGTTCACTCTTGCCATCTCCTGTTTGACCACTTCCAATTTATCTTGATTCATAGGTTCCTATGTAGTATTGTTCTTTACAGCATTGGGCTTTACTTTACAGCATTGAGCTTTACTTCCATCACAAGTCACATTCAAAACTGGGTGTTATTTTTTCTTTGGCTCCATCTCTTCATTCTTTCTGGAGCTATTTCTCCACTCTTCTCCAGTAGCATCTTCGGCACCTACTGACCTGGGGAGTTCATCTTTCAGTGTCATGTATTTTTGCCTTTTCATACTGTTCATGGCTTTCTCAAGTCAAAAATACTGAAGTGGTTTGCCATTCCCTTCTCCAGTGGACCACATTTTGTCAGAACTCTCCACCATGACCCATCCATCTTGGGTGGCCCTACATGGCATGGCGGCTCTTTGTTTTATTGAGTTAGACAAGATTGTGATCCATGTAATCAGTTTGATTAGTTTTCTGTGATTGTGGTTTTCATTCTGTCTCTTCTCTGATTGATAAGGAAAGAGTCCTGTGGAAGCTTTCTGATGGGACGGATGGGCTGTGTGGAGAACTGGGTCTTACTTTGGTGGGCAAGGCCATGCTCAGTAAATCTTTAATCTAATTTTTTACTGATGGGTGGGTTTGTGTTCACTCCCTGTAGTTTGGCCTGAGTGACCTCCTTCAAAAGGACTTATATAGGCAAGTCTGACTCAGTCTCTTGAGGGGTCACTGCTCCTTCTCCTAGGTCCTGGTGTGCTAAGGTTCTGTTTGTGCATTCCAAGAGTCTGTTTCCTCAGTCCTTTGGAAGTTTTGTAATCAAAATCTCATTGCCTTCAAAGTATAATTCTCCGGTGGTTCTCAGTCTTTTTGATGGATCCCCAGGTTCGGAAATCTGTTGTGGGCCTACAACTTTCACAGCAGTGCAAGAACTTCTTTGGTATAATTGTTCTCCAGTTTGTGGGTCACCTGCTCAGGGACTCTATGGTGGGTTAATGGCAACCTTCTCCAAGAGAACTTATGCCATACCCTGCGCCTTCCAGGACTACTGCTACCTTGAGAATCCCCGTGGTAGGCCACTGCTGACCTGTGCCTCCACAAGAGACACTCAAATACTCAAAAGGAGGTCTGGCTTAGTCTCTTCTGGAGGTCACTGCTCCTTTCCCTGAGTCTTGATTTGCACAAGGTTTTTTTGTGCCCTTCGAGCAACTTAGTTGCCTCCTTTCCTGTTGCTCTCATAACCTTGCATCTGAAGCTTTCTTAAGCTGGTTTAGTAATATGTTGTTCGGCAGGAAAGGAATCACCTAAGAGGTAAGAAAACGTGATGGCCTGGATCCTTTACTGTTAAAACCTCCTGGAAAGGAAGAACATTCTATGTGTTGTGGATCTCTATCTTCTTTGGCAGCCCAACTCCTAGAATCATATTCTAATTTTTTCTTAGGACTTCAGCAACAGTCTCCTGCCTTGAGGCATGGATATTGGAGAGTCTCACCCTATATCTTGACTCATCTTCTGGAGAGGGTGCATATGTTCTCCCTAGTTATCAGCAAAACGAGGAAAAAGATCAATAGGGCAATCCAGTCAGTTTCTCTGGAACAAATTTCTTACTTTGAACTACTTCTAACACAATGAATGTTCACATCTTGTTCTCCTTTATGGCATTATATAGTTCCTGGAAACATAATATAATATAGGAGTCATCTATACTAAAGATTTGCTTTAGAACTGCTAATTTGCTTGAATTCTAGGATACTTTTATTGATTTCCCTTTGCTTTCGAAGATTTATTTTTATCATAACTAATACAGATGAAACTATTACATTTCATGTTAAATACCATTTCTTTGAAATAAAATAGAGCAAATTATACTCAAATTTAATCCTCCTGTGAATCCTTTCCATTAATTAGTGTTAAGTACAACACACACATACAGATACACACACACACACACCTGAGGTTGTTTAATGTAATTTTTAATAGGGCTCAAAAATATAAACTGACTTTTTAATTATATCACATATGCATTAAAAATACATGAAAATCCCAACCATCAATATATTAATTATGATTGTTTAAGAAGCAGAATGTTATTATTCCTTTTTTTCTGATAATTTTGTATATTCTTTTTTCTAATCGAAATCATATTTTGTTTATGTGATAAATACAAAGTTTTTGCATTGTGGCTAAAAACATTTTGTCTCCAATTTTTATAATATAAATATAGAAATATTGCTTTTAGGAACCTCTATTTTGTGTTACATTCCACATTAACAATTCTCTTTTTTTAGTTAAACTTTCTCTTTAGAGCATTTTTAGGTCCGTAGTAAAATTAGCCGAAAGTAAGGAGAGTCTCTCTGTACTGCCTGTCCCTGCATATGTACAGTATCCATTATCCACATCCCATACCACAGTGGTATATTTGTTACAATCAATGAACCTACGTTGACACAACTCTATAATATTATAAGCCAAAAAATGCTGAAAGTAGTTTCGACCTTTTCTTTGTTTAGTTTAACAGTAAATTATATTAAAAAGTATTATATCAGATTTAGAAAATATGGAATGGGTCACTTTATTTTAGTAAATGGGTTTAAAAAACTTACGGATAGATATTTCATTTTTTGAATTTCATTGTTTTGTGAAGAGACTTTCCTTACACTAGGAACTGACCTTTGTTATCATGAGCTTCTGGGATATTGTACTAACTTATGTAAGTCTTAAGAAAAAAGTTTTGTAATAACTTCCTTATATCTTCTCTAAGAATTGCTCTTTGTTATTGCCTAATAGTCATTTTCAGGCCCCGTCAGCCAAACAGCTCATTTCAAATGGGTATTTTTTGAATACTTAGAATGCCCTTAGCACTATAACAAATTCTAAGACCTTAAAAATTGCCATCAAGCAATTACTATCTGGAACTTTTAGGGAGGGGCGGGGGAAATAGGAGAAACTTACTGGGTAGGGACTGATGATACGAAATGTAACTGAAAGGTGTATGCAGATTCAAAGCGAGTTTCATCAGTTGCCTGACTGACATCTAAGGGTCTGATCAGAGGAGTTGGAGTTGTGGGAAATAGTGGCTTTTAGGGTAAGATAGAAATATGAGATATTTATCAGAATAGTCTCTTAAAGGTAGACACTAGGGCTACCAGGAGTTAAGGGCAGTGTAAGTTTAATTCACCCTTCTTTTGGAACCCAAAGAAGGAAAAATGATAACTTACAAGTGAAGCTATAGCTTACTAACTTAACACGTAGGGGCTAACTTTATCTTTTTTTTCTTTTTTCAGTGAAGTGTTTATTTATTTAAATATATAGATTTATTGAAACATAGTTGACTTACAATATTTCAGGTGCACAGCAAGCTGATTCAGTTACACAAATACACATATATTATTTTTGAAATTATTTTCCATCATAAGATATTAGAAGATATTGACTATAGTTCCCTATGCTATACAGTAAATCTTTGTTGCTTGTTGCAATCTATTTTTTAATTAGAAATCTAGCATTCTAGTCATACTAAGTCAAACAAGTAGAATCAAAATGTTATAATATTTTAATCAGACAAAAATTCATAAGTTTTCTAAAATAAATATATTATACATATTTATATATGTATGTATATGAAAGTTCTTCTACTACACTTGATAAAGACTTAAAAAAGAACATAAAAAAATGAGATGGAGAAATTTGAGAACATAAACTAAATGAAGTTGGAGCACTAAATATGAAATAGAAAAAGTGAAACAAACTAGATGAAAGTGAAAGATCATCATATAGTCCAATTGTTTTTAAACATGACTGATCCTTAGAAACATATCTGGAACTCTAGAGAAAAAAAGCAATACCTGAGCATTTGTATTTTTCAAAAATTTCAATATAATTCTGATATGCATCTGGATTTTAAAAAGTGATTACAGGTTTTTCTGTTAGATACTAGTTTTGGTGGTATAGAGTTCTGTTATTTTTCTGTTGACCCATCATGATACGGTGGTATTCAGTGAGTAATAGTTACATAATCACATTAGTAAAAGATGTTTATCAGTTTTTACAATCAATAGCCAAACAAAAAATAAAAGATAATTACAATTGCAAGCCATAATGGAAACATGATTAACAATATAAAATAATTACATACAATTTGGAAGGGGTCAAACAGAGTGATGTGGTAAGTGAAAGTGCATACATGCTCATGTTTTCATCCACCCAGTGTCTATATCTTTTGTTTGGTGCATTTAATTCATTTACATTTCAGGTAATTATCGGTATGTATGATCCTGTTACTGTTTTCTTAATTGTTCTTGGTTTATTTTCTGTAGGTCTTTTCCTTCTCATGTGTTTCCTGCCCAGATAAGTTCCTTTAGCATTTGTTATAAAGCTGATTCGGTGGTGCTGAATTCTGTTAACTTTTGCATATCTGGAAAGCTTTTGATTTCTCCATCAAATCTGAAGGAGAGTCTTGCTGCGTAGAGTATTTTTTGGTTGTAGGTTTTTCCCTTTCATCATGTTAAGTATATCATGCCATTCCCTTCTAGCTTGTAGAGTTTCTGTTGAGAAATCAGCTGATCAACTGATGGGAGTCCCCTTGTATGTTATTTGTCATTTTCCCCTCGTTGCTTTTAATATTTTATCTCTGTTTTTAATTTTTGTCAGTTTGATTACTATGTGTCTTGGTGTGTTCCACCTTAGGCTTATCCTTCCTGGGACTCTTTGTGATTCCTGGACTTGGTTGACTATTTCCTTTCCCATGTTAGGTAAATTTTCAGCTGTTATCTCTTCAGGTAATTTCTCAGGTCCTTTCTCGCTCTCTTTTCCTTCTGGGACCCAAATGTTGGTGTGTTTAATGTTGTCCCAGAGGTCTCAGGCTGTCTTCATTTCTTTTCATTCCTTTTTCTATATTCTGTTCTGTGGCAATGATTTCCACTGTTCTGTCCTCCAGGTCAATTATCCATTCTTCTGCCTCAGTTATTCTGCTTTGGCTTCCTTCTCATATATTTTCATCTCTGTTTATTTGTTCTTTATTTCTTCTAGGTCTTTGGTAAAAATTTCTTACATCTTCTCAATATTTGTCTCCATTCTTTACCCGCAATCGTGGATCATCTTCCCTGTCATTACTCTGAATTCTTTTTCTGGAAGGTTGCCTGTCTCCACTTCATTTAGCTGTTTTTTAGGGGGTTTATGTTGCTCCTTCATCTGACAGATAACTTTCTACTTTTTCATCATGATTAACTTTCTGTAATATGGTTTTTGTTTTAGCTACTGTGGGATTGTGCTGCTTCTTCTTCTGTCTGCCCTCTGATATATGAGGCTAAAAGGTTCCTGTAAGTTTCCTGATGGGAGGGACTTGCTCTGGTGGGCAAGGCCTTGTTCAGTAGAACTATTATCAGCTGAGAGTGGAGTTTCACTCTGTCCCTGGTAGCTCTTTGGCCTGAGGCAATCCAGCCCTGGCGTTTAGGGGCTTCAGGGTAGGGTTAGATGTTTCCCTATCTATTTGCCATGAAGTGATGGGACTGGACACCATAATCTTAGTTTTCTGAATGTTGAGTTTTAAACCATCTTTTTCACTCTTCTCTTTCACTTTCATCAAGAGGCTCTTTAGTTCTTCTTCACATTCTGTCTTAAAGGAGGTGTCATCTTCGTATCTGAGGTTATTGATATTTCTGCTGGCAATCTTGATTCCAGCCTGTGCTTCATCCAGACCAGCATTTCCCATGATGTACTCTGCATATAAGTTAAATAAGCAGGGTGACAATATACAGCCTTGACATACTCTTTTCCTAATTTGGAACCAGTGTGTAGTTCCATGTCTTGTTCTAACTGTTGCTTCTCGACCTGCACACAGATTTCTCAGCAGGTAAGGTGATCTAGTATTCCCATCTCTAAGAATTTTCCACAGTTTGTTGTGATCCACTCAGCCAAAGGATTTGGCATAGCCAATAAAGCAGAAATAGATGTTTTTCCAGAACTCTCTTGCTTTTTTGATGAACCAACATATGTTTGCAATTTGATCTCTGGTTCCTCTGCCTTTTCTAAACCCAGCTTGAACATCTGAGAGTTCATGGTTCATGTACTGTTGAAACCTGCTTTGGAGAATTTTGAGCATTACTTTACTAGCGTGTGAGATGAGTGCAATTGTGTGGTAGTTTGAACATTCTTTGGCATTGCCTTTCTTTAGGATTGGAATGGAAATTGACTTTTTCCAGTCCTGTGACCACTGCTGAGTTTTCCAAATTTGCTGGCATATTTAACAGCATCAATTTTGGGGATTTGAAATAGCTCAACTGGAATTCCATCACCTCCACTAGCTTTGTTCATAGTGATGCTTCCTAAGGTCCACTTGACTTTGCATTCCAGGATGTCTGGCTCTAGGTGAGTGGGTCATGAAGATATTTTTTGTATAGTTCTTCTGTGTATTCTTGCCACCTCTTCTTAATATCTTCTACTGCTGTTAGGTCCATACCATTTCTGTCTTTTATTTTTTTTATTTTTTTTTTTTTGAAAACAATTTAGCTTTATTTTTCAATGACATAATTGATACATTGGTGAAAAATATGGAACGCTTCACAAATTTGCGTGTCATCCTTGCGCAGGGGCCATGCTAATCTTCTCTGTATCGTTCCAATTTTAGTATATGTGCTGCCGAAGCGAGCACCATTTCTGTCTTTTATTGTGCCCATCTTTGCATGAAACTTGGTAGAATAATAATTAACAAATAGTATTGGAATCATTTAATTGCTATATATAAAATATAAAGGGTTATTTTTTTCCTGTAAAATTAATTTTTTTCAAAAAATTTAAGTAAAGTTAATTTATAATATTAAGATAGTTTCAGGTATACAGCATAGTGATTCAGAGTATTTTTGCAGATTATACTTCATTATAGGTTATTAAAAGATAATAGATATAATTTCCTGTGCTAAAGAGCATATCTTTATTGCTTATCTATTTTATATATAATAGTTTGTATCTGTTAATCCTATATGCCTAATTTGTCTCTCCTCCTTTCCCTCTCCCCTCTGATAACCACAAATTTGTCTCCTCTAACTGTGGTTTTGTTTCTGTTTTGCATATACTTTTATTTGTTTTAGTTTTTAAATCCCATGTATAAGTGATATCATATAGTATTTGTATTTCTCTGTCTGACATACTTCTCTAAGTATAATATTTTCTAGGTCCATCCACATTGCTGCAAATGCCAGTATGTCATAAAAAAATATAAAGTTATATCCTTACTACAACCCCAAACTAAATAATCTCCAAATGGAATAAATATTTAAAAGTAAAAATATAAAAGCAATAATGTTAGAATAAGATGATTCATCTTTTTATAATCCTAGAGTTGGGAAGAATTTTTTTAGCATTGTATAAAGACTAGAATCTCCAAATACTCACTGGTTTGATCACTTTAGAATTAAAATTTTCTTAACAGAAAATGACACTAATAAATAAAATTAATACACAAATGATAAGCTGGAAAAAACGTATGATAAAGAAAAATTCACTGAAATTATTCCTTCCAAATCAAATGGAGTAAAATTCTATATGGCAAGTCCATACCAACAGAACAATGAAAAAAGAATATGAACAAAGAAAAAGATAATAAAGATGAGTCACAAAGTGTAAAATGAAAGTGGTCACTGTAAAGAAGTTACCTTTTATTAATGATAACTCTAATATAAGTCAAATTTGCGTGTTTCATAATACAACTATATTATCTTATTTGTTTAGACATTTCCAAAGAGTTTAAGGTTTACAAAGTCATTTAAGTTTATAAATTTTTAAAATTAATTATCAAACTGTGACATAATCAGAGGTAAGAACAAATGAGCCATAGGATATCATTTAGAAGGGAACATTAATAATTTTGGAGCATAATGGAAAGAAAAATTACAGTGATAGGTCGGGAGCTTATCAGGAAAGGGGCCTGTAGCAAATTTAGCTTAGTTCAAGTCAAGGAGGGAAGAAGCAAAAGGACAGCTGTCTGAAATTGTGCAATAGGACTATGGTTTCAGAATGACAGCAAAAACCATGATCATGCCAGAAAACCTATCCTAAGAAATGGTGATATAAGTGCCTATAGTATGAAAAATGAACTGGATGAGAATAACTTAAGGACATAAGTTTGAGCCAGTTTTCTGCTTGTCATAAAATCAGTATTCACCTCTGAGTCAGTTGCAAAAAAAAAAAAAAAGGAGGACCAAGAAACTTTTAGTACCGAAGAGAGCTGAACTGAAGGGTGTGTGTTCTCAGCTGCTCAGTCATGTCTGATTCTTTGCAACCTCATAGGCTATAGCCTGCCAGCCTCCTCTGTCCATGAGAGTTTCCAGGTAAAAATATGGGAGTGGGTTGCCATTATCTCCTCCAGGGGATCATGCCAACCCAGGGGTTGAACCCACATCTCTTGTGTCTCCTACAGGGTACCAGGTATATTTCTAGCCTTTCCATGGTATAATTCAAAGAGGACTACTCCTTGCAGTCCTTGGATATGTGGACATACTATCTTTATACACAGAGCAAAAGGTAACTTCCACATTGAGTATTTTAACCAAAGAAGTTCTGTGGTCACAGTGCCAGCTGTTCTCTAACTAGTTCCAGAGGATCAGGATAACATGAAAATATATGAATATGAACAGTTGAGGTGGAAATGTGATTATGAAAAACATTTTTCAGTAAGAGAAAAATGGACACTTCATTGAATAATATTAAGAATAAATGAATTTTTACTTACACTTGTATTTATATTTGTCCTACAACCCTTAGGAGAAAGTCAACGTATTGTATATTACAGTTCTTAGGTATGCACGTGGGATCAACAGAATTGACATTTTCAAGGAGATGTTAAATGATGCCAAGAGAGTTACCATCTGGCATAATTTATAGGTATCTCCCTTATAATTTTTTCCTAATTTCTATCTATCTCAGGTTTAAGTCACTTCATTCTCCTTTATTAAACTCAATATACAAAGTATTTGCTGAGCAGTACAGGCTTCCCAGGTGGCCCTAGTGGTAAAGAACGCCTGCCGGTGCAGGAGACATACGAGATAAGGGTTTGATCTCTGGATTGGGAAGATCCCCTGGAGAAGTACATGGCAACCCACTCCACTATTCCTGCCTGGAGAATCCCAAGAGAAGACTGGCAGGCTACAGTCCATAGCATCGCAGAGTCATACACGACTGAAGCGACATAGCACACATACTCTACTATGAGCACTTCATAGTGCTAGTCCCTGTGCCTTTTCCACATGTGTTATGCTATTAGGTAAAGCATCTGCTCAGTTCTCTCATTTTCCTAGTGAGCTCTCTGGTGACCCAGGCAACCCTCATAGTTTTGCAACTTAAATTATGTATTAATATAGCATTCACTTGCTACTTTTTAAAGATAATTCTGAAATTTCTGGATTTTAAAAATTTCCTTATCATGTCTATGGAGTCAAGCACAGTTTGTGGTGTCACAGGTTTTTCCAGAAAGGAAGTACCATGACAGTTAAGTGTACAAAAGTTTTAATGGGAAGTAATACTCTTTAAGGGCTTCCCAGATGGCACTAGTGTTAAAAGAGCACACCTGCCAATGCAGGAGACATAAGAGACATGGGTTTGATCCCTGGGTTGGGAAGATCCCCTGGAGAAGTACATGGCAACCCACTCCAGTATTCTTGCCTGGAGAATCCCATGGACAGAGGAGCCTGGCGGGCTATCCTCCATAGTGTCACAAAGAGTTGGACACGACTGAGGAGACTTAGCATGCACACAGAAAACACTTTAAAGGAAAATGGAAGAAGTGGAGAGTCAAAGTTTCTGCCAACCAGCCAGGAGCTCTGAAGCAAAGTCTGTCTCTATGGGAAAGTCTAATAATGACCAGTAATGGCCAAGTCCTTGTAACACTGCCTTACTCAGTAATCGCCTGAAGCTGGCCCAGAGAATAATATGACCTCAACTTGAAAGCCGGGGTGAACACTGAACAATCTAACAGCTGGAGCTGTCAGCTAGCCACACCCCTTGCATCTGAGTAGCCACAAATGTTGTCTAATATTACCCTACTGTGGCTCTGTCCTCAGTTCAATTAAGTTCAGTCACTCAGTTGTGTCCAACTCTTTGTGATTCCACGGACTGCATGACATTCGGAGAAGGCAATGGCACACCACTCCAGTATTCTTGCCTGGAAAATCCCAGGGATGGGGGAGCCTGGTGGGCTGCCGTCTATGGGGTTGCACAGAGTTGGACACGACTGAAGTGACTTAGCAGCAGCAGCAGCAGCAGCAGCATGACATTACTTTGCCAACAAAGGCCATCTAGTCAAAGCTATGGTTTTTCCAGTAGTCATGTATGGATGTGAGAGTTGGAATATAAAGAAAGCTGAGCCCCAAAGAATTGATGCTTTTAAACTGTGGTGTTGGAGAAGACTCTTGAGAGTCCCTTGGACACCAAGGAGATCCAACCGGTCCCTCCTAAAGGAAATCAGTCCGAATATTCATTGGAAGGACTGATGCTGAAGCTCCAACACTTGATCACATGATGTGAAGAGCTGACTCATTGTAAAAGACCCAGATGCTGGGAAAGATTGAAGGTAGGATGAGAAAGGGATGACAGAGGATGAGATAATTGAATGTCATCACTGACTCGATGGATGTGTTTGAGGAAGCTCTGGGAGTTGGTGATGGACAGGGAAGCCTGGCGTGCTGCAGTCCATGAGGTTGCAAAGAGTTGGACATGACTGAGCGAGTGAACTAAACTGATTTAATTATGTTAACTTGTGTACATATGTATTCACTTATGATGCTTATGTGTAAATCTAACTAATGACAGAAATGATACAAAGCATAAAAGGGAGAAATTAGGATTACTTTATTAAATGGCACTTAATTGTACCTGTGAAGCTGTATAGTGTTAATTTAAGTGAACTTGGATGAGTTGGAAATTAATATTGCAAACTGTGACCATGATTAAAAAGATTTTAATAAAGGGTTAAATGATATGCTAAGAAAAGAGAGAAAATGGAATTATATAAAAATGCTCAATTAGAATTTCAGAGGTCAGAAATAGTATAGAATACAAAAATGAGAACAGAAGAAGAACAGAATTCAGTAACAAATAGGATAAATATTAATCCAACTGTATATAGACACTTTGACGATCCAAGTACATGTTGTAGATAAGAAACTCACTTTAAGTATTAAAGGCATGTGTAGATTAAAAGTAAATGGTTGGGGAAGGATATACCATGTTAACATTAATCAATAGAAAATGGAAGTAGCTATGTTAAGTTCAGACAGAGCAGACTTCACAGCAAGGAAAGTTGTCAGGCAGAGAAGAGTATTTGTTGTTGTTGTTCAGTTGCCAAGTCTTGCCTGGCTTTTTGCGACTCCATGGACTGCAGCACACCAGGCTTCTGTGTCCTTTAGTATCTCCTGGAGTTTGCTCAAACTCATTTCCATTGAGTCGGTGATACCATCTAACCCTCTCATCCTCTGTCGTCCCCTTTTCCTCCTGCCCTCAGTCTTTCCCAGCATCAGGGTCTTTTCCAGTGAGTCAGCTCTTTGCTTCAAGTGGCCAAAGTATTGGAGCTTCAGCTTCAGCATCAGTCCTTCCAATGAATATTCAGGGTTGATTTCCTTAAGGATTGACTGGATGGATCTCCTAGCCGTCCAAGGGACTCTCAAGAGACTTCTCCAGGACCACAAGTTCAAAAGCATCAATTCCTTGGTGCTCAGCCTTCTTTTTGGTCCAACTCTCACATTCATACATGACTACTGGAAAAACCATAGCTTTTACAATACGAACCTGCATTAGCAAAGTAATGTCTTTGCTTTTTAGTACACTGTCCAGTTTTGTCATAGCTTTTCTTCCAAAGAGCAAGCAACTTTTAATTTTGTGACTGCTGTCACTATCTGCAGTGATTTTGGAGCCAAATAAAATAAATTCTGTCACTATTTCCATTTTTTCCCCTGTCTGTTTTCCATGAAGTCATGGGATGGGACTGGATGCCATGAACCTCATTATTTGAATGTTGAATTTTAAGCCAGAATTTTCACTCTCTTCTTTCACCTTCATCAAGAGGCTCTTTAGTTCCTCTTTGCTTTCTGCCATTAGGGTGGTCTCATCTGCATATCTGAGGTTATTGATATTTCTCCTGGCAGTCTTGGTTTCAGCTTGAGCTTCATCTAGCCTGGCATTTCACATGATATACTCTGCATATAAGTTAAATAAGCAGGGTGACAATATACAGCCTTGATGTACTCCTTTCACAGTTATGAACTAATCCATTGGTCCATGTGCCCTTCTAACTGTTGCTTCTTGACCTGCATACAGGTTTCTCAGGAGGCAGGTAAGGTCATCTGGTATTTCCATCTATTGAAGAATTTTGCAGTTTGTGATTCACACAATCAAAGGCTTTAGCATAGTTAATGAAGCAGAAGTAGATGGTTTTCTTTTCTTTTTTTTTTATTTCCCTTGAATTTTCTATGATCCAATGGATGTTAGCAATTTGATCTGGTTCCTCTGCCTTTTCCAACCGATCTTGTACATCTGGAAGTTTTTGGTTCATGTACTGTTGAATCCTAGCTTGAAGGATTTTGAGCATTATCTTGTAACATGTGAAATGAGTGCAATTGTGCGATAGTTTGAGCATTCTTTGGCATTGCCCTTCTTTGGGATTGCAATAAAACTGACCTTTTCTAGTTCTGTGGGCATTCTGAGTTTTCCAAATTTGCTGGCATACGGAGTGCAGCACTTTAACAGCATCATCTTTTAGGATTTGAAATAGCTCAGCTGGAATTCCATCACCTCCACTAGTTTTGTTGGTAATAAGGCTTCCAGTGGCCCACTTGACCTCACACCCCTGGATTTATGGCTCTGGGTGAGTGATCACACCGTCATGTTTATCCGGGCCATTTAGAACTTTTTTTTGTACAGTACTTTGTGTATTCTTGCCACCTCTTCTTAATATATTCTGTTTCTAATAGGCCCTTACCATTTCTGTCTTTATTGTGCCCATCTTTCCATTAGACCATGCATTTTCATTCCTAATTGATACAGATTTACAAGGCTTTTTTGCTTCTTTTCCAAACTTTCCATTTTATTTTTTTCCTGTATTTATGACAAACTTGAATTTTATTTTTAAAAACCTAGTAAGCAAAGTAACTCTATAGCCTACATCAGTTTAAATAACTCTGGTCTTTTGTACTGGTCTCTGTATTTGAAATTTTATTTGTTGGAATTTTGGACTCTAGAATCAAGATAGTTTCCTCCAGATAGTATTTTCATTTGCTCTTACCAAGTACCATCAATACTGGCCTAGCTGAAAGTTCAAAACTTGAGATTTTATGAATTATTCAAGTTTTATTTTTGTTTACAACTGTTCACTTACATTTTATCTTGTAGTCTTTTGAGTAACCAATTAAATGTTGACCACATCCTCTCCTTGGGGGGACATGGGCTTTGATATTTGACTCTCAACCTCTTGAGACACCAAATCTGTACTTTAGTTTAAAAGCTGTTTCTCCAAATAATCTCAGAACAAAAGCTGCTTTTAGTGATGGGCTTACCTCACTGGGGTTTTCCCTTCTCTTAAATTTTGACCTGATAAATCTTGACTTTCTTGATAAATCTCTCCTGTTTTGCAAAAGAATTTTTAAATTTCAGAATTGGCCCAAATTTCTGTTCTACCAATTGTGAATATGTCTTGACTCTACATATTCTCTTTCTGTTATTAAATAACTGGAACAATTTTTTTTGTCCCAATAGCCATCATCTTATTTTCTTAGAGTGTGTTTTAAATCTCAAATCTAATTTACTTTACACCGATTTTATAATTTCTAAGTGTTAAATTTATTACTCAGTGTTTCTTCTTGCAGTCACTGCCACAATAGTCTGCATGTTATACATTATTGTTTGCTATTGAGTAACTATTGTGTGTTTGGTGGCACATGTACCCAATAATTGTCAATATTCTTTTATTTTACGGTTGAATTCTAATAATGGTCTATCTCAGCCTTAAAATAAACGGTTTTGTAGGTTTCTCTCTCAGTTTCAAGTAATATAGCTTGAAGCTTGATTCATTATGACTTTTTAAATGCCACTAAGTTGTGCTGGAGATTCAGAGTAATAAAACATATTAAAATTCTATTAATGAGTTCGAGTGAAAGTACTTAAAGTGTAATATGCTTCAGTTCAGTTCAGTTGCTCAGTCGTGTCTGACTCTGCAACCCATGGACTGCTGCATGCTAGGCTTCCCTATCCATCACCAACTCCTGGAGCCTACTCAAGCTCATGTGCATTGAGTCAGTGATGCCATCCAACCATCTCATCCTGTGTTGTCCCCTTCTCCTCCCACTTTCAATCTTTCCCAGGATCAGGGTCTTTTCCAATGAGTCAGTTCTTCACATCAGGTGACCAAAGTACTGAGTTTCAGCTTCAGCATCAGTACTTCAAATGAATATTCAGGACTAATCTCCTTTAGGATTGACTGGTTTAATCTCCTTGCAGTCAAGGGACTCTCAAGAGTCTTCTCCAACACCACAGTTCAAAAGCATCAATTCTTTAGCTCTCGGCTTTCTTTATACTTTCACATCCATACATGACTACTGGAAAAACCATAGCTTTGACTAGATGGACCTTTGTTGAAGTATTGTCTCTGCTTTTTAATATGCTGTCTAGTCTGCTCAAAGCTTTTATTCCAAGGAGCAAGTGTCTTTTAATTTCATGGCTGCAGTTACCATCTGCAGTGATTTTGGAGCCCCCCACAATAAAGTCTGTCACTGTTTCCATTATTCCCCCTTCTATTTGCTGTGAAGTAAAGAGACAAAACATGGTCCCCCGGAGAAGGGAATGGCAAGCCATTTCAGTATTCTTGGCTTGAGAACCCTTTGAACAGTATGAAAACACAAAAAGATAGAACACTGAAAAATGAACTCCCAAGGTTGGTAGGTGCCCAATTTACAACTAGAGATCAATGGATAAATAACTTCAGAAAGAATGAAGAGATGGAGCAAAAGCAAAAGCAACACCCAATTGTGGATGTGACTGGTGATGGAAGTAAACTCCGATGCTCTAAAGAGCAATATTGCATAGGAACCTGCAATGTAAGGTCCATGAATCAGAGCAAATTGGAGGTGATCACACAGGAGATGGCAAGAGTGAACATCAACATTTTAGGGATCAGTGAACTAAAATGGACTGGAATGGGTGAATTTAACTCAGATGACCATTATATCTACTATTGTGGGCAAAACTCCCTTAGAATAAATGGAGTAGCCATCATACTCAACAAAAGATTCAGAAATGCAGTACTTGGATGCAGTCTCAAAAACAACAGAATGATCTCTGTTCATTTCCAAGACAAATGATTCGATAGCACAGTAATCTATGTCTATGCCCCGACCAGTAATGCTGAAGATGCTGAAGTTGAATGGTTCTATGAAGACCTACAAGACCTTCTAGAAGTAACACCCAAACAAAGATGTCCTTTTTATTATAGGGGACTAGAATGCTGGAGTTTCAGCTTCAACATCAGTCCTACCAATGAACACCCAGCACTGGTCTCCTTTAGGATGGAAAGGTTGGGTCTCCTTGCAGTCCAAGGGACTTTCAAGGTCTTTTCTAACACCACAGTTCAAAAGCATCAGTTATTCGGTGCTTAGCTCTCACATCCATATATGACCACTGGAAAAACCATAGCCTTGACTAGACGGACCTTTGTTGACAAAGTAATGTCTCTGCTTTTCAATATGCTGTCTAGGTTGGTCATAACTTCCCTTCCAAGAAGTAAGCATCTTAACTTCATGGCTGCAATCACCATCTGCAGTGATTTTGGAGCACAGAAAAATAAAGTCAGCCATTGTTTCCACTGTTTCTCCATTTATTTGCCATGAAGTGATGGGACCAGATGCCATGATCTTAGTTTTCTGAATGTTGAGCTTTAAGCCAACTTTTTCACTCTCCTCTTTACTTTCATTGAGAGGCTCTTTAGTTCCTTTTCTCTTTCTGCCATAAGGGTGGTGTCATCTGCATATCTGAGGTTGTTGATATTTCTCCTGGCAATTTGATTCCAGCTTGTGCTTCATCCAGCCTAGCATTTCACATGATGTCCTCTGCATATAAATTAAATAAACAAGGTGACAATATGCAGCCTTGATGTACTCCTTTCCCACTTTGGAACCAGTCTGTTGTTCCATGTTAGGTTCCAACTGTTGCTTCTTGACCCGCACGCAGATTTCTCAGGAGGCAGGTCAGGTGGTCTGGTATTCCCATCCCTTGGAGAATTTTCCACAGTTTGTTGTGAGCCACACAGTCAGAGGCTTTGGCGTAGTCAATAAAGCAAAAGTAAATATTTTTCTGAAACCCTCTTTCTTTTTCAATGACCCGTGGATGTTGACAATTTGATCTCTGCTTCTTCTGCCTATTCTAAATCCAGCTTGAACATATCTAAGATCACGGTTCACAGTTAGTTTGATAAATGTGTTGTTTTGCACAAGTAGTTTACGTTGCAGTTTCAGCGAATACTAAAAAAAATGATTCTGCATGTTTATTTGACTTTTTGTTTACATTTCTTAATTATCATGAAGAACACTTCTATAATTTTTTGAAAACTTGAATCCTAAATACCTGAAAAATCATGACTCTTATTATTCTATTAATAATTTTGATACTTTATAATTTTAGCATTTCATTAGAATTCTGACAAGCACTACTGAAACTGTTGTCTACACAGTTATTTTTTATAACCTCTCTACTGAGATATGACTTACATAACACAAAATGCATCCTTGTTAGTTATATAACTCAGTGGTTTTTAGTCTTTTCACAAACTTTCCCAACCATTACCACTATCCAATTCCAGAACATTTCGTCAAAACCAAAAATATCCCATACCTATTAGCAGTCCCCCCAACAGGCCTTAGCAATCATTAATCTATTTTCTATCTCCATGAGTGTGCCTCTTCTGAACATTTAATATAAGTTGGATATAAAATATGTGATCTTTGTGTGGCTTCTCTCACTTAACGTAATATTTTAAAGATTTATCCATGTTGTAACATGTATTAGTCCTTTATTTTTATAATTTAATAATATTTCACTATAAAAATATACCACATTTTAAAGTCATTCATTATTTGGATTTCTTTCAGTTTATGACTATTATTACTAATTCTGCTCTGAATATGCATATACAAATATTTGTGCAGACATGCTTTTCCATTTTATTGTGTATATATCTAGTAGTAGAATTATAGGATGATGCAGTAATTCTATGTTTAACTTTCTGAGGAACTGCCAACTATTGTCCACAGCAACTACACCATTTTGCATTTATATCATCAGTATACAAGACTTCTAATTTCTTCATATCCTCACCATCACTTATTGTTTTCTGTATTTTTAATTAGATATCATAGTCAGTATGCAGTAGTACTTCACTGTGATTTTTATTTGCATTTCGCTAGTGGCTAACAATGCTGAGAATCTTTTCATATATTTACTGACCATTTGTATATCTTCATTGGAGAGCTATCTATTAAAAAATCCTGTGATCATTTTATAATAACTTGTCTTTTTATCATTGAATTATAAAAATCCCCTATGTATTTTTGGATGCAAGTCTCTTATTGTACATATTATTTGAAAATATTTTGCCATTATGTATGTTGTCTTTTCACTTCCTTAATGGTATCCTTTGACGCACAAAGTTTTTAACTTTGATGAAATCAAATTTACATGGGTATTTTTCTCACATTTTTCTGGTGACATCTAAGAAACCATTTTCTAAACCAGTGTCTCAAGGATTTATTTTTATGGTTTTTCTAAGAGTTTTCTATATTTAGCTCCTAAATTTAGGCATATGATTCATTTGAGATAATCTTTATATAGTATGAGATAGATGTTCAAAATCATTTTCTAAAATTAAATATCCAGTTGTCTCACACCATGTTTTTTGGGGGAAAAAAAAGAGGAATACTTAACCTCCTCCTATTTAATTATCTTAGTATCCTTGACTGACTATATATAAAGATTTATTTATGGACTGTAAGTTTTATTTCATTGATCTGCATGTGTATCCCCCACAATCAATTTTTACTCTAGAATTTTTAGTATTTAAATAATATGCAACTTTAAAAAAAAGCCTAATGTCTTACAAATGTCTAGCAAATCTCTAACTATTTCGTTATGCTTAAGATTTAAATTTATTATCCTCAGGTTTGTGTTTGATATCACCATACTCAAATTCAAAGATGAATCAATATGGAAACTTCTCTCATGTGTTCCAATGATATATTACTTACTTCCAAGTTTTTGAAAAGTTTTGCAATCTTAAGGCTCATGGATGGATAGAAAATTTGATGTGGGGAGAAAGTTTCTAAGAATTGACAAGTGGAAAGAATATTCAAAAACCTTAGAGACTGAGGCTTCTTATATGCATAGAATATTTGTTTATCCCACTGAGAGACCACATGATATATTGCAAATTTTGTGGCCTTCGTAATCACAAAATCAACTTTGCATACTTTAAATATAATTGATATATATTAGCATACTTATATATATATATATAAATAGATATCAATATAGATATTTTATATGAATGTTAAAACTTGGTTTTATTTTTATTAATTTGTATTGGATTTTACCTGGAGAGGGACATGGTAACCCACTCCAGTATTTCTGCCTAGAGAATTCCATGAACAAAGGAGCCTGGCAAGCCACAGTCCATGGGGTTGCAAAGAGTCAGACATGACTGAGGAACTAAGCATACATTGGATTTTAATTGCTTAACAATATTGTGGTAGTCTCTGCTGTACAGCAAAGTGAATCGGTTATATATACACACGTATCTACTCTTTTTTAGATTCCTTTCCCATTTAGGTCACCATAAAGCATGAGTTTCAAGTGCTATGCTGTAACTTTAGTGCTTATTTTCACCTCAGCATACTATGGGAAAATCATAAGAGTGGAATTGTTTATTCTTTAGGAATTTGTTGTTTAGATGGGGTAATAGAAAATGACCAATACATCTGTATAAATAAATACAACATGTGATAGAAATGTTAAGAAATGAACGTCAAAAACGAATAGAACAAAGGTTAGATTGAAAAAAAAATGTCAACAAAATTGTGGAGGTGAAAAATAGCTTTGCAAATGTGTGAATGGGAAGGGAACTTTGAGAGGAACTATGCAAACTGAAGTTGGATAGGGCTGTTAATGGACATTTTAGTCTTCACTTGAGTGCTTAAAATGATTATTTGGCAAAAAAAAAAGTCTATACATTTTAATACCATATGTACATCTATATAACTATTGAATTACTTAGAATTAACAAGTTACATTTACTGTTCAGCTTTGTATAGGATAATGGGCAATGAAATCGTAGGATGATTATTTAATTATTTTATTTATGTTGTAAAGGAGAGAGTAAAGAGTGAAATCTTATAGTTATAAGCCTAAATTTGTCTATGTGTTAAAATGTCACAGAGGACAAGAGAATGTACAAAGGTTTCCAGAGACTGGATGAAAGAGCCTTGTTGTTGTTGAGTTGCTCAGTTGTGTCAGATTCTTTGCGAACCCGTGGACTGCAGCATGCCAGGCTTCCCTGTTCTTCACCATCTCCCAGAACTTGCTCAAACTCATGTCCATTGAGTCGATGATGCCATTCAACCATCTTGTCCTCTGTGGTCCCCTTCGTCCCCTGCCTTCAATCTTTCCCAGCATCAGACACTTTTCTAATGAATCAGCTCTTCATGTGAAGAGCATAATACAGGCCATAGATTCCAGTACTTTATGGGAGTTTTATAATTTTGTATTCATTTATGCTTGATCCTTGAAAGAAAAGTTATGACTAAACTAGACAGTATATTAAAAAGCAGAGATATTACTTTGCCAACGAAGGTCCATCTACTCAAAGCTATGGTTTTTCCAGTAGTCATGTATGGATGTGAGAGTTGGACTATAAAGAAAGCTGAGCACCAAAGAATTGATGCTTTTGAACTGAGGTGTTGGAGAAGACTCCTGAGAGTCCCTTGGATGGCAAGGAGATCAAACCAGTCAATCCTAACAGAAATCAGTTCTGAATATTCATCGGAAGGACTGATGCTGAAGCTGAAACTCCCAATATTTTGGCCATCTGATGCGAAGAACAAACTCACTGGAAAAGACACTGATCCTGGGAAAGATTGGAAGCAGGAGAAGGGGACAACAGAGGATGAGATGGTTAGATGGCATCACTGACTCAATGGACATGAGTTTGAGTAGGCTCCAGTAGTTAGTGATGGACAGGGAAGCCTGGCGTGCTGCAGTCCATGGGGTCACAAAGAGTCAGACACGACTGAATGACTGAACTGAACTGAACTGATGTTTTCAATGTTTCTTGCTTCCTATTCTATTATACACAATATGCTTCAAATGGCTCAGTCTCTTCACCTTTCTCTTCAGTCTCCTATTTGTTGCATGCTTTCCTTATGTGAATTAAGCATTATCACTTATTTTACATGTGCCTAATTCATGTTGCCAGTTTCTTCAAGATGCTTTCCAATGAGCTCAGTCTTATGATAATATTTCATGTTCAAAAGTATCATGCAGATTTGAACTTTAACATACATTTTATCTTATGATTCATGGGAAATGGTATGTTAATTAAAGCAAAATTGTTTAGGCTAGGAAAGAATTTGGACTTGGCCACTGGAGCAGGATGGTTATAGTGCTAGGAACTAGCAGAGAAAAGTCAGTCTGGTAAGTAGCTTCATATCTAGTGAGCTGTATTCACTGTCTGCATGACTAGCAACAAATGACCTACTGATATGAAAAGTTTAGCAAAATTAAAATTGGATCAGGTTGAGAAAAATAATTGGTATTAATGAAATCTGTCATAGGTATTAAAGCCTAGACATTGCTCAACGACTTTAAACAACAACAACAACAACAGCTGGTACTTAAGACTGGATTGCTCAAATGGAGGCATGGAAATGGTCCAAGGCACATGTCAAGTTAGAACTAGGAAACATTTCAAAGGGAGAAGGGAGTGGTGAAGGCTTCAGAATGATGCAAAATACAAATTAGCATAATATTGTGTAGAGTATGAACAAAGTTAAATTAATAGGAAATTCCCAAGTGTTAGGCTGGAAAACTAGTCTTATTGTCTTATAGACTTCAGTCTTATCTCTTATGTTAGTTAAGTCCTAGAACTGAAAGGAGAATGGAGTCTGTATATTGGAGATTTAGCTCCAAAGAAGGGAAAGGGAGCTTATAGAAATTGAGCATTATATCTCACCAGCACCTTTTCCTTCGGAAGAGAGCCATTGCTACATTTTGTGTAAGATTCCAGTATTAGAATTAAACTCAGTAGACTTAACTACATTTGATCCTGGCTACTGTGAATCAGCCAGTTATTGAGAGCAAAGTCTTTTTCAGAGATAGAGCTAATACATAAAATATTGCTATGTATTTCCTCCAGTTCACCCCCATTCCAGCATATTGGCTTCTTTCTACAATTATACCATCATACAGCCTCCATCTCAAAGTAGGGACTAAAATGCTTTTGTTCATTCACCTTAAGGTTTTGGTGCCAAAGCCAAAGCCTCCTTCTTGGAATCTCACCTTTAACTTCCTTTTGTTTAAGAATGAGATTATTCCCAGAATTGTAGCTCTTTATCTATTTCTCTCTTCAGTTTACAGCATTAAATAAAACAATAAAATCCCTGATGTGGTCCAGAACAGAGATTTCTTATCTTTTTATATTAGAGGAAATTAGTTTCTCTCAGTTAAAATATTGTTAGTAATATTTTTCTTATGTCTATTTCTATGTAAATTTATTTACACCATACTTCCTTAGAAGGTGACTATTTGATGTGAATGTCTTTGTTCTAGGAATATAAGCCACTTTATGGCAGATAGTAATCTATTTGTTTTTCCACCTTTTACCTAGCACAGTAATGTGCACATAGGAGGCACTCAACAAATATTTACTGATTTAAAATTCTATTATCTGCATTTACAAGGAGCTTAAACTTAACTCATGTTTTGAGTCATAATTTATAACTCATGGCGTGGTTTTAGTATATTTTCTGACAATATTAATGCACTGTGCTAGCATGAAAAGAGTAGCTAATAGAATTCTGCTTATCGTTGAGTTCTTTGTGTGGGACAGGAAGAATTAAGGTTATCATTGAAAGAAGATATATTAAAATAAGATGCAAGTCAAAAATAAAATATAGAGTGCAAAAGGATCTTACAAAGTTTTGAACTATGTAAATAAAACAGATTTTCTTGCTGGGCCTGTTACAGAAGAACTTAGAACACCTTTCAAAGGTAGAGAAGGAAAAGAATTACCATACTGTGATAATTATAATAAAACTCATTATTCTGGAAATGCTATAGGCCAATGATATAAACAAACTAAGTTATATAGATAAATTAACTAATAGTAAATCCTTAATGGGTTGTTAAAGTAAATGAAAATACTTTGTTGGATAGCCTTGACTGTTCACAGCATTTCTTTTTGTTACTGTTAGAGGTAGGATATTTGATTTAGGGGTAATTGATCTGACTTACTATACCATGTCATTTCTCCCCCAAATCTTAGGAATGCTGATATAATTTTGAAAATACTAGTTTTATACAAGATCCACACATTTTTAATTCGGTGGCTAGTCTTTATGTGTAAAATCATGTATATTTTCCACTACTAAATATTTATAGAAAATACATACACTCATTTCATAAGAAACATCTTAAGGTAGAGTAGAGGTAGAAGAAAATATTTTAAAATTATGCCTTTTCTTTTTAGTTTTAACTTTTGAGTTCATTGAAATGTGAAAAGCCTATCATTCATATTTTTAGGTTTCTTTCTATCATATAAAAAAACATGATTATTAGAATTCATGAGCACCAGCAAATCTGGAGCTCACTGTCCTCAAGGCAAAATATAGTGTTTGCTGACTATTGTTAAATAATGGTACACCTCAAGAGTTTTAACTGTATTTTTTTCCATCTTTAAACTTTATTACCTGTATTTTTCTTCAGGGTAAAAAAAAATTATGGGTCAATTTTCACTGAAGTAGGCTGGATTTATGTATTCACCTCTCATCAGTGTCAAAGGAATTGTGCCCATCATTCCCTGGACAACAGGATGAAAACCTGTCTCTGATTGGACACTAGGGATATCAGCTGTACACACAAGATAAGTGTAAAGTTGAAAAGAGAAATACACTTAATAATCATCCAAGCCTGCATGTTTTAGCTGTTTGAAACTTGCATAAAAATGTTCATGAAATTATTTACTTCCTCATGCAAGAAAGCTAATATTACCATTTTAAATCCAGTGAAATGTACTAGCAAAAAAAATGGCTTTGCAGAGACTGCTAATGCAAAACTTTTCAAGCTGTCCATCTTTTTATAATAAAAAGAAGCAAAGTTAATAAAATGACCATTCTTCACCACTTACTTAAAATGGATTTTTATTTGTTCATGGTAAGAGAGAGTAGCTATTTTAGTGTATATTAATATTGGTCTAAGCTTTGAATGACAAAGATTTGTGTATTATGACTCATCTGGAAATTGATAGGACTGAATTTTCTCAAATCAAACTTAGCACCATGACTTGGAAAATATTAATTATTGAATCACATTGGTGCTCACTGATCTATTAAGATATTTTTAGAGGCATGCCATCTAAGCATGGATTTAGCTGATTATATCCATCTAGAAAGCCTGTAGAGACTCATGGTAAATTGCAGGCATTTCTTTATATTTAAGTTTTTGCTTTACAAATTATAATGATTCTGACAATACCTACTTTATTAGCTTAAGGACTGCAAATAAACCTGTTTTCTTTTGAAAGTTTTAGTAGCTACAGTTTTGAGCCATTTACCTAGCCACAAGAGCGTTTGACTTCATGCAAATAATAAACCTTTGGACCATGGCTGAAATATTTTCTACTGGAAATAAGAGCAGTAGGACTGAGGTGGTTTAGGAAGCTGTGATGAATACATTGTGAAGTTGAATAGACTGAGATTTGTAATGAAGCTGTAGAACTTACAGGTTGGCAATTCAGGGTTGATTAAAGCCTTTCTATTTATCTGTCTCATGAGTGTGTGTTTTATACACTGAATACTGTTTTATGCACACACAAACATATGTAGACATATATATTATAAATCCTGACTCTTATATAATCCACTTTTTGCTCAAAGCAGTCCCCACAGTTCATTTTATACACACACACACACACACACACACACACACACACACATATGTATATATCATTCGGAGGGACGAAGCATGATTATACTGCATTTAAAACAGTTGTTTTAGTCCTTAGTATAGTAATAAAATCTTATATGAAGCAACATTTACAAATATTCTGAATTCCCCGCATGAGTATATCACTGCCAGGTGCAGAAGGCTAAATCCTCAATTCTAGAAAATATTATCCAAGTAGTCGTTACCAACTCAATTTAATATTTTATCAATATGTATTTATAAGGCACATTTAAGTTGTATATAGTATGCTTAGCTCAGTTGTTAAGGAATCTGCCTGTTATGCAGGAGACTGGGGTTCAATCCCTGGGTGGGGAAGATCCCCTGGAGAAGGAAGTGGCAACCCATACCAGTATTCTTGTCAGGAGAATCCCATGGACAAGGAGCTTGGCAGGCTACAGTCAATGGGCTCGCAAGAGTCAGACACAACTTAGCGACTAAACAACCACCACTTTAAAACACAATTATATTTATGGCTACTATATTAATTTATTGAAATCTTTATGGTAAATATAAACCCTTTCTCAGATTCTAAACCAATTTAAAACTTTCTATAATGTTATATTTGCTTAAGGTGTGTAGGTTAAGGACTTCCCTTGTGGCTCAGCTGGTAAAGAATCCACCTACAATGAGGGAGACCTGGGTTTGAACACTGGGTTGGGAAGATCCCCTGGAGAAGGGAAAGGCTACCCACTCCAATATTCTGACCTGGAGAATTCCATGGACTATATAGTCCATGGGGTCACAAAGAGTCGCACACAACTGAGCGGTGTAGGTTAAAGGAGAACAACCTAAACATCATAAAATATTGGCAGTCTCAATTTTTGCTCTTTTCTCCTTTTTTCATAAATACCAACATTGTTCAAATATACCTAGAAATATTGATTCTTGAGCTATGTATTTTATGTGTTAAGGAAAGAGTTTTTATTTTCCTGAAAATATTATTTCATTGCCTATCATTAAATTTTACCACCAGCATGTTAGTGATCTCATTTGGGGGTTACTTAAGCAGTATTAACTTATATTACTAATGCATAGTATGTCTCTTTCATTTCAAAATGATTAGATTTAAAAATTATTTATTTACTAAATATTATTTTAACCAATTGAGTTAATACTTAGGGTTTAATAAAATGCAGATTTTTATCAGGAATGTGTTTAGCAGTCAGCCTGTGCTTTCTACTATGCTTTTTCTTACTTTAAATATTTTTATCTTACTTCTCATGTTTTCCTTATCTATATAGAGGGTTAATCATTAAATCATGCCATATTTTGAGAAGTATAGAATTTAAATATTCACAGAATAAAAACTTTGTACATTTGCCTAGCATAGTACCATGGATATAGCTGGCACTCAATACATATTTGTTGAAAAACTAATCAAATGTCTCAATTCTTTTTTGTTATTTGTGAATTGATACTGCAACAGAGGTTGAAGAATCCAGTCAAAGTGGTGCAGGGATATTGAGATAAGTAAACTATGGCCCCAGTTCTGAGAATAATGTCTTCTAGGGATGAAAAATGTACTTAACTATTATATAAGGTAGAATGCAATAAGTGCTTGAAAGATATGAAAAAATGATATTGATTATGTAGAGTCATACACTTTTTAAAATGTGATCCTTAGGTAAATCAGATACAGAATTATTTTCAATTACTACTATATAATATGTTGGCTATTAGTCAATGTAAAAATGTCTTAGAAAAAAAGGATTATGAATAGAATTGCATTGTCATGTGAATAGTTATTAATCAAACATATTTCTGGAGAGATTTTTCAAAGAAGCATAAACCTGTATACTCTGAAATTTCCTCATGCCCTTTACTTCTGTTCTATAGTATCAATTATTATTGTTGATGAACTATCATTGTATTCTCTGAACTTGAAATTATAGCTTACTTTGAAATCTGGAAGCTTGAAACATCTCTTTTTACTGAGTGTTTGACAACTGCTGCTACCAAGCAGTTGCTGTATTACCAGTGTCATATAGCACACTTAAGAGTGGGCCTCAATGATTTGTTCATTGGCACCTCTAATCTTGGTAAGGATAGGCCTTAGGCTTTAATCATTCTTCAATTGAGGGAGCATAACTTCCTATGATGCTTTTTTCACATGTTCTTTAACTGGACAATTGCAGCAAAATATAATTTCAGCCATCCTTATATCTGTGGCTATTTTTTTGTATAGATGAGTAATGTTGCATTTCATTCTATATCTACTAGGTTTCTCCTGTATTTGTTTGTCCAGGTCATCCTTTGTGAAATCTCTTCCCCATTTATCAAGAATATTATCACTTCATTTCTAGTCTTTTTTGTTACGATAAAGTAAGATTGGGATCAAGTATAAGGTAGTAATTTTTCAGCTAGCAGTTAAACCTGCCAGTTGCTTAAGGGGAATATCTTAAAAAGTAACTTTTTCTCATGAAACTTTTATCTTAAATCATGCCCCTTCCTCAACGGCTTTTCCTGTTAACCAGTACTTATTCTTGAAAGCCAAGGTCAAGTGGAACTCACCATGCATGGATCACTATGCGTTAGCAAAGGTTTTGCTTGCTGAGTTAGGGACAGGATGTGTAGCCAAACACTAGAGCTAACAGTTATCATTCAGACAAAAGAGAACAGCTATTTTAGTTGGGATTTCAGCATATTCCTAAAGTTTTCTGAGTATTATATGAAATACCTAAGATCTGGATTAGCACTTTTAAAGATCATGTTTTGGCTGAGAAGAGGAAAGGCAACAGAAACAACAAATGGGGTAGGACACCCGGGGCTGGTATCTTGGCAGTGTTTCTGAAGAGGTTTTTAGAATCATCATTAAAATGGAGACTACTTACAATGAATAATATATAATATAGTCAAAGCAAATGCTTGTTCAGGTATAGGATACGACAGATAGTGTAGGCATAAATAGATAACATAACAATGAGTCTTCAACAATTTGCTTTATTCAAAGACATGATTTCCTTTAAAGTCAAAGGACTCTGATTTGCATAATATATATTGTGAAAACAAAGCCAACAATCTTCAGAACACCTAACTACACTAAATTTAGAACTCAGACCGCTAAGGATTGGAAATGAATCTTGATTTTCAGAGACAGAAAGTTTAACTTAAAATATTTACCCTTGATCTAGAAATAAGATTGAGGAAATTGTTACCACTGTCACCATTCTTGGGAAGGGGAATTAAATAGCTAGTACAGTCAGCCATCTGATATTTTACAACCATGTACTTGTATGGTTTGTCAATTACAAGAAATTCCATGGATCCTCATTTACTCTATTCTAATTTTCCTTAACACTCTGGGTTTTCTTTCTCATTATAATTGAATAAGATTTATTCATATACAGCTTATGTCTCCCTATTTTAACACTACTTACATATGATTTTTTTTTCTTGGCTTCTCTACTCAGTATTATCAAGGAAGAACTCTTTCATTGTGATTTTTGTTCTCTGGCTTATTGTGATGTAGAAATCAAAAGAAAAGGTACATAGGGAGATGTACCTGAATCATGTGTGTGTGTGTGTGTGTGTGTGTGTGTGTGTATAATAATAGTTTTTACCAGATGGTTATTTTTTTCTGTGGGTAGAACATTGAGAAATGGTAAAGTTAAAGAGCCTTCAGAAAATTTAGAGAGTCTCTGTTGATGTATATGATAAAATGCTTAGAAGAAGGGAATAGGAGAATTGTAAAGGGCTGCGCAGTGAAATGTTTTGGAGTAGCCATAGAGTAAGAAGAATTTCAGGAATTAAAGAACAGATTATTTTAAAGTGTTACTTTGATAGAGTCCTTTAAAAAATATAAACTAGCAATTTAGGAAAAGGTCAGTTTTCATTTCAGTCCCAAAGAAAGGCAATGCCGAAGAATTTTCAAGCTATCGTACTGTTGTGCTCATTTCACATACTAGCAAGGTAATGCTCAAAATCTTTCAAGCTAGGCTTTTACAGTATGTGAACCGAGAACTTCCAGATGTTCAAGCTGGATTTAGAAAAGGCAGAGGAACCATAGATCAAATTGCAAACATATGTTGGAGCATAGAAAAAGCAAGGGAAACACCATCCTCTTATGTTTCATTGAGCAGGCAAAAGCCTTTGACAGTGTGGATCACAACAAACTATGGAAAATTCTTAAAGAGATAAAAATACCAGACCATGTTACTTGTCTCCTGAGAAACTTATATGCAGGTCAAGAAGGAACAGTTTGAACTGGACATGGAACAATGGACTGGTTCAAAATCGAGAAACCATTACGTCGAGGCTGTATGTTGTCATCCTGCTTTTTTAACTTCTATGCAGAGTAAATCATGTGAAATGCCAGGCTGGATGACTCACAATCTGAAATCAAGATTGCCAGGAGGAATATCAACTTCAGATATGCAGATGATATCACTCTCATGGCAGAAAGTGAAGAGGAATTGAAGAGCCTCTTGATGAAGGTGAAAGAGGGGTGTGAAAAAAGCTGGCTTAAAACTCAGCATTCAGAAAACAAAAATCATGGTATCTGATCCCATCATTTCATGGCAAATAGATGGGTAAAAAATGGAAGCGATGACAGATTTTATTTTCTTGGGCTCCAAAGCCTCTGTGGATGGTGACTGCAGCCATGAAATTAAAAGCCATGAAATTCTTCTCCTTGGAAGAAAGCCTATGAAAAACCTAGACAGCATATTAAAAAGCAGAGATCTCACTTTGCTGACAAATGTCTATCTAGTCATAGCTATGGTTTATCCAATAGTCATGTACGGATATGAGAGTTGGGCCATAAAGAAAGCTGAGTGACAAAGAATTTATGCTTTTGATTTGTGCTGCTGGAGAAGAGTCTTGAGAGTCCCTTGGACTAAGGAGATCAAACCAGTCAATCCTAAAAGAAATCAGCCCTGAATATTCATTGGAAGGACTGATGCTGAAGCTGAAGCTGCAGTACTTTGGCCACTGAAGTGAAGAGCCAGGTCATTGGAAAAGACCCTGATGCTGGAAAAAATTGAGGGCAGGAGGAGAAGTGGGCAGCAGAGGATGAGATGGTTGGATGGCATCATTGACTCATTAGACATAAGTTTGAGCAAACAGTGGGAGATAGTGAAGGACAGGGAAGTCTGGCGTGCTGCAGTTCATGAGGTCACAAAGTGCTGAACATGACTTAGTGACCGAACAGCAAAGTCTAGTTGTTAGACAATTTCCAAAAAATGGAGTTTGTATTATGTTAACCAATGTTCCTAAACCTCCACTCATTGCTTCTAGCACTTCTCTTTAATGCTATTCATTCCACATGTAACAAATAATTATTGAGTATGTGCTGAGTGCCAAGGGCCACTCTTTACTTTGAGTAAACAAGATAAGCAAAGTTCTTAGTGCTTTGTGGACTAGATTCTAAGAAAAAATATATAACCTTAGCAAACAAATAAAATTGTGATAAGTGTTATGAATTAAATAAGGTGCTGAGATAGAGAATAATAGGATGCCTACTTCTCATAGGATTTTCACAAAATGTTTTTTTTCTGAGGGGATGATATTTAAAATTAAGACATAAAGGATAAGAAGCTAGTCATAGAAAGTATAGGAAGGAGAGTGTTCTAGGCAGAGGTAAGAGCTTACACAAGGAACTGAGGCATGCAGTAGCTTGTTTTAGTTGGATTGGGTTCAAGGGACTGAATGAAATCCATATGGTAGGTAGGACTATAATTAACCAAGTTGAGTAGTATAAGATAGTTTGATTGTGTATCTGAGGGCCATATTTTACTGAGTTTTTGTGTCTCATAATAAGGATTTGGACATAACAAGGACCTTGGACAGCCATTATGGGGTTTTGAAGCCAAAGAAAAACAATGATCAGAGTTACCTTTTGACTATCTTGTGAGAGCAAGGGTTATGGCAGAGACCAACAGGAAACCATTGATATTTCTGTTTGGAAGAGATGATTATAGATTATACTAGAGAAGTGAAGTGAAATCAGAGAGAAGCAAACAGATTTGAAATAGATTTAGAAAGTAGAATTGCCGAGATCTGCTGGTGACTTAAAGTGCTTCAGAAAAAGGATAAAATAGAGAGGAAATTCTAAATTTCTATGATTTGAATAAGAGAATGGTATCCTTTTAGAAGATAAGGAAGATGGAAGTTGGAGGACATGAGAAGCCTGGATCTCTATTACCTCTTCTCTACACTTATGCATGGCTTATTTATGTAGGTCTTATTTTGAAAATAATTCAGAAGGTAGGCTCCTTCCTTTTCATATCCCAGAGTATCTTTAATCATCTGAAAATCTGTTGCCCTGACCTGACATAGTACTTCAGCTATGGTTCTGATCAGAAATAAATATGGTAAGACTGTCATTTCCCTCATTCTAGATAGAATGCTTAATACAGCTTTAAAGTCATCACACAGTAGACTTTTACTATAGTCTTAATCAAAATATTTTTTATCATTCATGTTTTCAATAATATTATTTTAGTGATTAAATGTATTTTCCCAACTGCAATATTTATTCCTATTAAAATTCATGTATTCCAATTTGACCCATTGCTGCATCTATCTATAATCTTTTAAATTTGTCTGATCTTAACTGATTTTGTTCTTTTACTACCTCCTTTGAAAATTTGATAAGAATTTTCCTTATAGTTTTATTCACATCATGCAGATAAATATTGATCAGCATAGGGCTAAGAACATGTCCATGTATCATGACATTAGAGAGCCCCCTTCATTTTATTAATCCTTACTCTTTTCCATATGATAACCCAACATCTCTGATCTGTACCAAATCGTATTATCTTTCCATGAAGTAATGAAAGTATTTATCAATCGTTGTTGAAATTCAGGTCTATCTTATCAAGGGTATTTGAAACTGATTCTGACTCTGTTAAAATTAAAATTATACCTGATGTAATTAGTTTGTTTTCAATATATACTGCTCCTTGGTGATTATTTACTTTTCTAAATGCTACCAAAAATCCTTAAAATATTTCCCTAATTTATTGAAGATCAGTGTTAAGGTTAAGGCATTTTAGTTAATAGAATATCCTTTCAATTATTGAAAACAAGATACTTATTAGATTATCTCCAGTGTTATCATGACTTGCTTTCTCTGTGATTTTGAAGATCAGTCAATAAATAGGTACATCCTTCCTTTTTTTAATTGCAGTATATAAGACAGAAATCCAATTTTCTTTATATTGACAGCTTATATAAGTCTCAGTTCATTTGAAGTTTTAGACTCTGATCATCTTTCTATAGATTTGTTTCACATCACATATGCACCCTGTGTCATGGATTCTTCTTTTATAAAATCCAAGGAAGGGAAAATTATTTTAAATGATGATAAACAATGATATTTGAATTATATATGAAAAAGGGTAAGGGGACAAACCAACATATATGTTGATTTGACTTGAGGGCTTTAAAATTTCATGATTCTGCAAATAAACTTTATTTGTGATAGAGTTTGGATACTCAGATTTGACAAATACATACATTTATTTTTTTTAATTAGTTTATTTTCTGTTTTTTAACTTTACAATATTGTATTTGTTTTGCCATACATTGACATGAATCCACCATGAGTGTACATGTTTTCCCCTTCCAGAACCCCCCTTCTACCTTCCTCCCCATCCCATCCCTCCGGGTCATCCCGGTGCACCAGCCCAGAGCACCCTGTATCAATACATACATTTAAAATTTTTTTCTATTCTTCTAGAGGGGTAAAGGAATAAGTACTAGTAGAAACAGAATTATTGAATGTATCATTTCATTCTACTTTTATTATTTTCTTATAAGGAGAATGTAAGTGTGAGATCGTGAAGAAAGAAACAGTCCATTTCTATCACTGAATTAGTATTTGAATTGATTTTTAACATATGATGAATTATATGTTAAGAGGGAGAGACAGAACGTGGTTACCAAAACAGAGCAAAATTCATAGAAGTAAAAGGATACAAGAATGATAATATGGCATGAAGAAGATTGATGGACAAATTTGAGATTGAAAAAGCCTTTGAAATTGATTGTTAAGATTTGGTTGCAAAACAGTAGTCTACATTTTTCTGTCATACTTTGTTAATGGAAAGAATTGAGCCCAGATAAAGGTAGAAACAGCATTACTTAAAATATTTCCATTCTTTGATAATATGTTACTGTGTATTATTATAATTATTCTTGATAACCTTAAGAAAAATTTCTAAATATAGAGAGAATAGGTGAGCTCAAAAGTAGCTACCTGTTTGTCTTTCTAGCAAAAAGTAGTACTTTTGTCATGTAAGAACTTAAAGTAGTGTTGTGTAAAAGTTATTAGGGAAGGATTTTTTAGAGCAGAATGAAAACTGAGATTCATTCCAGGACCAGATAATACCAAGTACATAACACAAACATTAAGAAAAAAATTCCTTGCATAATGAGTCACTGCATAGAAACTGTGTTTTCAAAAAATAATTTAGAGGACATATAAAATTTAAAAGATAAAAAGAAATTCAAGGATATTTAATTAAATATGTCTATTATATGGCACAGAAATTTGTTCATAAAATTGTGAATACAGGGGACTAGGACACATATCCAAGTGTTCCTTCTGAATTGTAGAGTAAAAGAGGTTTTGACAACTGGACAGTTAAGGCAAGGGGACCATGAAAAAAATCTGTTTAAAAATTCTATCACCTATCATATGTTAGAGAATTTTTGTGAGTTTTCTCCCCTTGGATGAAGGTACTGCTATTCCCAAGAACTAGAAATAAGTACTAAAAGGTTTAGAGGAAAGATATGACATCAAATCTCTTGAGTATGTTGTGTCTGTGAGATTTCCCAGGGCAAAAGAGCTCAGTTAATAATGGTTATGAGTGTTAAATAAATTAATATCCATAAAGAGTATAAAATAATGGCAAATATGATAAACACTATACAAGTATTCGATAAACAAATATACAGAACCAAATCTCAGAAAAGAGATCTACCTGAGGACACACATATATATGTGTGTGTGTGTGTGTAAATATATATATGTTTACAAATTACAAATATATTTACAATTCACAAATGTATATATACACACACACACATAAATATATGTCAAATCAAAATTTAGACCAGTGAATCGTCAAAATTTAGACCAGTGGTTCTCATCAAGGAAAGCATAATACCCTGGGAAGGCTTTTTCATATGCAAGCATATGTCCCTTCCTAAAATTCTGATTTTTTTTTCCTGTAGCAGTGTATTAGTTGCCTACGAATGTCTGTCCTTCTCTTCTCTTTTGGTAACAGACCCGCCATTTTACTCCAGGAAGTAAAGTCCATAGCACAAAGGCTGCATTTCTTGCCCTCTCAGTTTTAGCTGTGGGAAGTCAATGAGATGTGAACAGAAGTTATTGGAAGGGCCTCTAGGAAAGTTTTTTAAGACAACGTGGCCTATTTCCTTTTATCATTTTATCCTTTCTTCCATCTTGCTGCCTGAAATATAGATGATGTTTGATACTCAAAGAGTTATCTGTACCAATCCTGAATGGACTGTGAAGAAAGAGATAACACAGTATCAGTTATTAAATCATTCCCAACCAGTTTACAGGGATTGTATGATTTACATCTGAGAGCGTCTCTGCTCTCCACAGAGCTCCTTATCAATATGCTACTTATTATCCTTTCCACACATACTTTTAATGCTTGTGATAATTCTGGCCCCATTTATTTCTTCCTGTTTTACTGTCTTTTAGTGTTCTGTGAAATAATTTTGTCCCTTCTTTCTTAGAATCTTCCTTCAGGCTTTCTGAAGGAAAGCTTCTTGCTGCTTTTGTTTGTTCTTATTTCTTCTCCCTTCTGATTCCTTGGTCGTGTCACCCTCCTGACAGATCCCCTTCCCCTTCCCCTCAATCTCTGTTAGAACATGGTCTTAAGTATATCATCAGCTCTTAATAGGAGGTCTGTTTATCAGAATCATACATGATGGAACTCTTTTCATCTTTTCTAAACTCTGCCTACCTCACAGGTTGTGCTGTTGTTTTTTAAAATGAAAGTCAGTCCTGATAATGTACTATAACGCGTGTGAGAGTTCTCTGAGAACTCTAAAACACATATGAGGTATTATCATTGTTGTCATTGCTTTTATTTTGTTTCCACAGAGTGTATATTCTCCTGTTTTAAAATATTCTACTGAGCAGAGAAAACATGTTTCTTCTATTTTACATGAATTAAAAACAAGAAAACCAAGATATCGCATTCAAAAAGGTTAGTTATATGAATTTTTAAATTATATTTAATGAACATATTTTGATGAAGAGTAATTATATTTGTTAAACATTGAGCATGTTAATTTGAAATATAAATATGACTCCATGAAATATATGTTGAGACTTTTAGATAAAATATCTATATCTCATTTAATATTTTATAAATATATATATATATTCAGAAAGTTGTTTCATGGATATGAAAGCCCTGATTTTGACTAGCAGTTGGGAATTAGAAATAACTATTATCAAGAAGGGCTTCCTCAGTGGATCAGCAGTAAAGAATCTACCTACAATGCAGAAGACGCAGGAGATGTAGATTTGATCCCTGGGTCAGGAAGATCCCCTGAAGGAGGGCATGACAACCCACTCCAGTATTCTTACCAGGAAAATCCCATGGAAGAGGAGCCTGGAAGACTACAGTCCATGGGGTTGCAGAGAGTCGGACACACTGAGCAACTGAAAACACACACACACACACACACACACACAAACACACACATATTAGCAAGAACCATATTGAATTTTTTTGTTACTGTATGACTGTGTCAGCATGGTACATCCTTCAGGAAAACTGTCAATTATCAGATTAATATAAATCATGTAAATTAAATATTACATAAAATGTCTTTCAGACTTTGAAGATAATTATTTCTTATTACACAAAAAATTTTATCTTAATAACATTTTGGTCATCATATCTGTGCATGCATGCTAAGTCGCCTCAATCATGTCTGACTCTTTGAAACGGTATGGACTGTAGCCCACCAGGATTCCCTGTCCATGGGATTCTCCAGACGAGAATACTGGAGTGGGATGCCAAGCCATCATCTAGTGGATCTTCCCAACCCAGGGATCGAACTCGCATCACTTATGTCTCCTGCATTGGCAAGTGAGTTCTTTACCCCTAGCGTCACCATCATATGTGTACTTGTTTTTATTTTGTTTTTGCAGAATTTCTTCTGATAAAATGTTGAATTCTAAGCATATGACATTACTTTTTTTATTTCTGACTTTTACAGAAGGCTGATAAAACCAGTTCTGTAAAATAATTTGAAGATCTTTTAATTTTTCTTAAAGTTTCTCTTCAGTTCAGCTCAGTTCAGTCACTCAGTTGTGTACGACTCTTTGCAACACCATGGCCTGCAGCATGCCAGGCCTCCCTGTCCATCACCAGCTGCCAGGGTTTATGCAAATTCATGTCAATTGAGTCGGTGAAGCCGTCCAACCATCTCATCCTCTGTGGTCCCCTTCTCCTCCCGCCTTAAATCTTTCCCAGCTTCAGGGTCTTTTCAAATGAGTCAGCTCTTCTCTTTACTTGGCCAAAGTATTGGAGCTACACTTCAACATCAGTTCTTCTAGTGAACACTCAGGATAGATCTTTATGATGGACTGGTTGGATCTCCTTGCAGTCCGAGGGACTCTCAAGAGTCTTCTCCAACATCACAGTTCAAAAGCATCAATTCTTTGGCAGTCAGCTTTCTTTATAGTCCAACTCTCAAATCCATACATGACTAATTGCAAAAACATAGCTTGTATTAGACAGAACTTTGTTGGGAAAGCAGTGTCTCTGCTTTTTAATATCTTGTCAAGGTTGGTCATAGCTTTCCTTCCAAAGAGCAAGCATCTTTTAATTACATGACTGCAGTCACCATCTGCAGTGATTTTGGAGCCCCCAAAAATAAAGTCTGACACTGTTTCCACTGTTTCCCCATCCATTTCCCATGAAGTGATGGGACAAGATGCCATGATCTTAGTTTTCTGAATGTTGAGCTTTAAGCCAACTTTTTCACTCTCCTCTTTCACTTTCATCAAGAGGCTCTTGAGTTCTTCTTTGCTTTCTGCCATAAGGGTGGTGTCATCTGCATATCTGAGGTGATTGATATTTCTCCCGACAATCTTGATTCCAGCTTGTGCTTCCTCCAGCCCAGTATTTCTCATGATGTACTCTGCATATAAGTTAAATAAGCAGGGTGACAATATACAGCCTTGATGTACTCCGTTCCTGACTTGGAACCAGTCTGTTGTTCCATGTCCAGTTCTAACTGTTGCTTCCTGACCTGCATACAGGTTTCTCAAGAGACAGGTCAGATGGTCTGGTATTCCCATCTCTTTCAGAATTTTCCACAGTTTATTGTGATCCACACAGTCAAAGGCTTTGGCATAGTCAATAAAGCAGAAATAGATGTTTTTCTGGAACTCTCTTGCTTTGTTGATGATCCAGCAGATGTTGGCAATTTGATCTCTGGTTCCTCTGCCTTTCTAAAAACAGCTTGAGCATCTAGAAGTTCACGGTTCACATATTGTTGAAGCCTGGCTTGGAGAATTTTTGAGCATTACTTTACTAGCATGTGAGATGAGTGCAATTGTGTAGTAGTTTGAGCATTCTTTGGCATTGCCTTTCTTTGGGATTGGAATGAAAACTGACCTTTTCTAGTCCTGTGGCCACTGCTGAGTTTTCCAAATTTGCTGGCATATTGAGTGCAGCACTTTCATAGCATCATCTTTTAGGATTTGAAATAGTGCAACTGGAATTCCATCACCTCCAATAGCTTTGTTCCTAGTGACGCTTCCTAAGGCCCACTTGACTTCACATTCCAGGATGTCTGGCTCTAGGTGAGTGATCACACCAGTGTGATTATCTGGGTCATGAGGATATTTTTTGTATAGTTCTTTGTGTATTCTTGCCACCTCTTCTTAATATCTTCTGCTTCTGTTAGGTCCATACCATTTCTCTCCTATATTGAACCCATCTTTGCATGAAATGTTCCCTTGGTATCTCTTAATTTTCTTGAAGAGATCTCTAGTCTTTCCCATTCTATTGTTTTCCTCTATTTCTTTGCATTGATCACTGAGGAAGGCTTTCTTATCTCTCCTTGCTATTTTTTGGAACTCTGCATTCAAATGGGTCTATCTTTCCTTTCCTCCTTTGTTTTTTGCTTGTCTTCCTTTCACAGCTATTTGTAAGGCCTCCTCAGACAGTCATTTTGCTTTTTTGCATTTCTGTTTCTTGGAGATGGTCGTGATTCCTATCTCCTGTACAATGTCACGAACCTCCATCCATAGTTCATCAGGTACTGTGTCTATTAGATCTAGTCCCTTAAATCTATTTCTCACTTCCACTGTATAATCATAAAGGATTTGATTTAGGCCATACCTGAATGGTCTAGTGGTTTTCTCCGCTTTATTCCATATCAGTCTGAATTTGGCAATAAGAAATCCATGATCTGAGCCACAGTCAGCTTCTGGTCTTGTTTTTGCTGACTGTATAGAGCTTCTTCATCTTTGGCTGCAAAGAATATAATAAATCTGATTTCAATGTTGACCATCTGGGGACGTCCATGTGTAGAGTCTTCTCTTGTGTTGTTGGAAGAGAGTGTTTGCTATGACCAGTACGTTCTCTTGGCAAAACTCTATTAGCCTTTGCCCTGCTTCATTCTATACTTCAAGGCTAAATTTGCCTGTTACTCCAGGTGTTTCTTGACTTCCTACTTTTGCATCCCAGTCCCGTATAATGAAAAGGGCATCTCTTTTGGGTGTTAGCTCCAAAAGGTCTTGTTGGTCTTCATAGAACCGTTCAACTAAGGTTCTTCAGCATTACTGGTCAGGGCATAGACTTGAATTACCGTGATATTGAATGATTTGCCTTGGAATCAACCAGAGATCAGTTTGTAGTTTTTGAGATTGCATCCAAGTATCTCATTTTGGATTCTTGTTGACTATGATGGCTACTCCATTTCTTCTAAGGGATTCTTGCCCACAGTAGTAGATATAATGGTCATCTGAGTTAAATTCACCCATTCCAGTCCATTTTAGTTCACTGATTCCTAAAATGTCAACGTTCACTCTTGCCTTCTCCTGTTTGACCATTTCCAATATTTCTTAAACCCTTTAAAAATAATTATGATAAGAACACTTAGCATTAGGCTTACCCTCTTAACAGATTTTTTAAGTTCACAATACATTTAGCTATAGGCACAGCAGATCCTTTTCCGACTTTTTGTATATCTGGATATGTATAATATCTAAACAGCAGCTCCCCATTTTTCCCTCCCTTCATCCTTTTAATTCTTAAATATTTGATTCTTTTTCTTTTTAAAAATTCATGGTGGTGTCTTTATCCTTACTGATTTCTTGTCTTCTGTGTTCGTGAACTCGTCAAACTCGACCAGATTCTTATTTGTCAGTGGCTTTGTTTGTTATTTCCTCACTTCTCTATTAAGTTCATGTACTTTATATATTTCCTAAAGCTCTGCATCTTTTATTTAAAAGTGATGTTATTTTAATCCAATATTTAACTCCTATGTTTACAAGCCAAAATGAAATGAAGGAAATATAATACTCCCATGCCTGGAGAATCCCATGGACGGAGGAGCCTGGTGGGCTGCAGTCCATGGGGTTTCAAAGAGGCGGACATGACTGAGCGACTTCACTTTCACTTTTCCCTTTCATGCATTGGAGAAGGAAATGGCAGCCCAGTCCAGTGTTCTTGCCTGGAGAATCCCAGGGATGGCCGAGCCTGGTAGGCTGCCGTCTATGGGGTCGCACAGAGTCGGACACGACTGATGCGACTTAGCAGCAGCAGCAGCAGCAGCAGCAGCAGCATGCTCCATACCTTCAAACTCACTTTTGTTGCTTCCCCAGAGCAATGATCCTTTAATAATTTTTGATGACTCTTCTTTTACTTACTTTCATATTTCCAAGTAATGTATTTATTCTGTTAAAATTTCTTTTTTAATTTTAGATTTTGTATGAAATTTCTACTGTGAAAGATGGAGATTTAATTATTTATAAATCCTCTCTAATACACATTCTTAACATATCCTCTCCCCTTTTCTCCCAATAGAATTATATTATCACTATTTGGGGATTAATTAATAATTAACATTTTAATTATTATGGCTGTATAAACAGAGTCACACAATATACTAGGTTATGTTTGCCTTCTTATACTATTATTTAAAAACTGGTTTGGAAACCTCATGAGTCAACTCTCACCAAGCACATCCATACATATATATTTTTTCAATATACTTCTGCTTGAGCCCGTAATTTGCTAATTTAATCAGGATTACTTGCTTTCTAAACTTGTTTTTAACAGCTGTCATCATGGTATATCACTTCATCTTGGTACATTCATTCAGTACTGTGATCCTGAGAATTCATTTTTCTCATATACCGTATTATGACCTGTTTCCAGGGTTCTATATCTTTTTTCTTGGTTTATTTTCTTATATTAATATAATACTTTCTTACTAGTTTACAGAGAAATTATACATTAGAGTAATTTTTTAAAAAAACTTAAAAGCCTAAACATATTTTTATGCTACATATATATTTAAATGATGGTTTAACTGTGCAGAATCTTCATAGTTTTCTCAGAATTGCTTCATCGTCTTCTAGCTTCCAGTGTTACTTTTGAGAAGTCCATTGCCATGTAATTCTCATTCTGATGTGTGTGAACTTCTGTGTGTTGTTTTTGTCTTCTCAGTAGAAACATTTAGCAGTTTATCTCTGTACCAGGTATTTTGCAATTTCACAGTGATTTGGCTCAGATATTTGTTTGCTTATGAAGATTTTCTTTTGATTCAATTCACTGTGACTTTTCAGTCTGAAAATTCATATCCCTCATTCGTCAGTATTTCTCTTGTCTTATTTTTAAGGTCAGTTCAGTTCAGTCGCTCAGTCATGTCCAACTCTTTGTGACTCCAAAAACCGCAGCACGCCAGGCCTCCCTGTCCATCACCAACTCCCGGAGTTTACCCAAACTCAAGTCCATCGAGTCGGTGATGCCATCCAGCTATCTCATCCTCTGTCGTTGCCTTCTCCTCCTGCCCCCAGTCCTTCCAAGGATCAGGGTCTTTTCCAATGAGTCAGCTCTTCGCATCAGGTGGCCCAAGTATTGGAGTTTCAGCTTCAACATGAGTCCTTCCAATGGACACCCAGGACTGATCTCCTTTCGGATGGACTGGTTGGATCTCCTTGCAGTCCAAGGGACTCTCAAGAGTCTTCTCCAACATCACAGTCCAAAAGCATCAATTCTTCGGCTCTCAGCTTTCTTTATAGTCCAACTCTCACATCCATACATGACCACTGGAAAAACCATAGCCTTGACTAGAGGAGACTTTGTTGGCAAAGTAATGTCTCTGCTTTTTAATATGCTATCTAGATTATTCATAACTTTTCTTTGAAGGAGTACGCGTCTTTTAATTTCATGGCTGCAATCACCATCTGCAGTGATTTTGGAGCCCCAAAAAATCAAGTCTGCCACTGTTTCCACTGTTTCCCCATCTATTTTCCATGAAGTGATGGGACTGTATGCCATGATCTTAGTTTTCTGAATGTTGAGCTTTAAGCCAACTTTTTCGCTCTCCTCCTTCACTTTCATCAAGAGGCTTTTTAGTTCCTATTCCCTTTCTGCCATAAAGGTGGTATCATCTGCGTATCTGAGTTTATTGGTATTTCTCCCTGCAATCTTGATTCCAGCTTGTGCTTCTTTAATGCATATATTAAATATAACACAGAACATACCACTGTAACTATCTTAGCTGTACATTAAGCATATTTATATTGTTGTACAACCATCATGACCATCCATCTGCAGGAGCTTTTTATAAACTCTTTCAACTGGAATGCTATACCCATTGAACACTAACCTCCAGTCCTCCCATCCTCCCCTTTTCTGGAAATCACCATTCTACTTTCTGTCTGTAGAATTACTGTGAGTGTGATTACTACAGGTATTTTTATATAAGTGGAATTATACAACGTTTGCCCTTTTTTTACTGGCTTATTTTAATTAGCATAATGTCTTTAAAGTTCACCCATGTTGTAACAAAATTGGTTTCCTTTTAATGTTTGAGCACCTCATGCAAAGAATTGACTCGCTGGAAAAGACCCTAATGCTGGGTAGGATTGGAGGCAGGAGGAGAAGGGGACGACAGAGGATGAGATGATTGGATGGCATCACTGACTCGATGGACATAGGTTTGGGTGGACTCCGGGAGTTGGTGATGGACAGAGAGGCCTGGCGTGCTGGAATTCATGGGGTCTCAAAGAGTCGGACACGACTGAGCGACTGAACTGAACTGAACTGAATGTTCCATTGTAAATAGGTACCATGTTTTTATCCATTCATTTGTCGATTGGCACTTGGGTTGCTTCTACCTTTTAGCTGTTGTGAATAATGCTGCTATGAACATGGATGTACAGATATCTCTTGAGACCCTGTTTGCAGTTGTTTTGGGTGTAAACCCAGAAGTGAAATTTCTGGATGATATAATTTTATTTTTATTTTTTTGAGGAACTACCATACTTTTTTCCACAACGGTTATACCACTCTACATTCTCAATATTAGTGCACAAGAATTCCAATTTCTCCATATCCTGACCAACAGATGTTATTTTCTGCTGCTGTTGTTGTTACTGCCATCCTAGTGGTGGTGAGGTCATATCTCATTGTGGTTTTGGTTTGCATTTCCATAATCATTAGTGATGTTGAGCATTTTTATTGTGTTTATTTATTATTTGTGTATCATCTTTGGAAAAATATCTATTCACATCATTTGCCCGTTTCCTCATTGGTTTGTTTTATATTTGTTGTTGAGTTGTGTGATTCACTTATATATATATATGTGTGTGTGTATATATATATATGTGTGTGTGTGTGTGTATAGATTTATGTGTGTGTATGTGTGTGTATATATTCTAAATAGCAATCCCTTATCAGATATGTGACCTGCAAATATTTTCTCCCATTCTGTTTGTTGCCTTTCTATTTCTGATGCACAAAATTTTAATGAAGTTGAGGTATTTAGGTTTTTTTGGAATATAGTTATTTTGCAATGTTATGTTAGTTTCTGCTGTACAACAGTGTGCATTAGCTGTACGTATACATATACCCTCTCCCTGGGCTGTTTGTTTTTGTGTGTGTTGTATGTGCTTTTGGTGTTAAAGAAATCATTCAAAATCCTATCATGAATTTTTTTGCCCTGTGTCTACCTCTAAGAGCTTTATAGTTTTAATCCTTATATTTAGACTGTTGATCCATTTGGGGTTAATTTTTGCATATGATGCAAAGTAAGGGTCCCATTTTGCATATGGAATGCAGTTTTCCCAACATTTTGTTGAAAAGGTTGTCCTTTCCCCATTGAATGGTTTTGATACCCATGTTGAAAGTCGTTTGACAATGCATGCAGGAGTTTACATCTGGGCTCTTATTCTATTCCCCTTGATTGTATGTCTGTCTTTATATCAGAGCCATGCTGTTTTGATTACCAAAGCTTTGCAGTAAGTTTTAAAATGGCTTATGTGTGAAAACAAGTGGATTTTTATATGGATTGCATTGAATTTGTAGATTACTTTGAATAGTAGCCTAAGAATATTAAATCTTCAAGTTCATAAACGCAGGATGTCTTTCCACTTACTTGTGTCATCTTTTAATTTCTTTCAGCAATGCATTAAGGTTTCAATGTACAGTTTCCTCACCTCTTTGGATATGTTTATTCTATGTATGGTAGTCTTCATGATACTATTATAAATGGAATTGTTTTCTTAATTTCCTTTTTGGATTCTTTGAGAATGTGTAGAAAAACAAAAGATACTTGTGTATTGGCTTTGTATTCTGTAATTTTGCTGAATTTGTCTATTAATTCTGACAGGATTTGGGGCATGTCAGAGTGTGTGTGTGTGTTTAAAGTCTTCAAGATTTTCTAAATATAAGATCATGTCCTCTATGAAGAGAGATAATTTTATTTCTACCTTTCCAGTTTGCATGTCTTTTAATTCATTTCCTTGCCTAAATGGTCTGGCTAGGACTTCCAGTACTATATTAAATACAAGAGACAAAAGTAGGCATCCTTGTCTTATTCATGATCTTAGAGGAAAATTTTTTCAGTATTTTACATTGAATGTGATGTTAGGTTTGTTATTTTCTTGTTATTTTCAGTTGCTAAGTTTTGTCTGACTCTTTTGTGACTCAAGGGACTGTAGCACATTAGGATCATTTGTCCAAAGGATTTCCCAGGCAAGAATACAGGGGTCGGTGGATTTTTCCTTCTCCAGAGGATTTTCCAACCCAGGAGTCAAATTGCTTCTCCTGCATTGGGAGGTAGATTCTTTACCACTGAGCCACCAGAGAAGCCCTTGTTATTTTCCCATATGATGTAAATTATGTTGAGGTTTGTTCATGTGTGCATGCTCAGTCATGTCCGACTGTTTGTGACCCCATGGACTGTAGCCCACCCGGCTCCTCTGTACATGAGATTTTTAAGGCAAGGATACTGGAATGGGTGGCTATTTCCTTCTCCAGCTGATCTTCCCAACCCAGGAATCAAACCTGCGTCTCCTGCATTGACAGGTGGATTCTTTACCACTGAGCCACCAGGGAAGACCTTGTTATTACCCTCAGCTCAGTTCAGTCACTCAGTCATGTCCAACTCTTTACGACCCCATGGACTGCAGCACACCGGGCTTCCCTGTCCATCACCAACTCCCAGAACTTGCTCAAACTCATGTCCATCAAGTTGGTGATGTCATCCAACCATCTCATCCTCTGTCGTCCCCTTCTCCTCCCTCCTTCACTCTTTCCCAGCATCAGGGTCTTTTCCAATGAGATAGTTCTTCACATCAGGTGGCCTAATTATTGGAGCTTCAGCTTCAGCATCAGTCCTTCCAATGAATATTCAGGACTGATTTCCTTTAGGATTGATTGGTTTGACCTCCTTGCAGTCCAAGGAACTCTCAGGAATCTTCTCCAATACCACAGTTCAAAAGGATCAATTCTTTGGTGCTCAGCTTTCTTTATAGTCCAACTCTCACATCCATACATGACTACTGGAAAAACCATAGCTTTGACTAGATGGACCTTTGTCAGCAAAGTAATGTTAGTTTCCTATACTAACCTAATTATGTTGAGGTGTGTGCATGCATGCATTCTCAGTGATGTCCGCCGCTTTGTGACCCCATGGACTGTAGCCCACCAGGCTCTTCTGTCTGTGGAATTTTTCAGGCAAGAATACTGGAGTAGGTTTCCTCCTCCAGGGGATATTCCCAACACAGAAATACAACCCAACTCTTGCGTGTCTCCTGCATTGACAGACAGATTCTTTATCACTGAGCCACTTAGCAATCAAGGTAGTTTCCTTCTGTTCCCTGTTTGTTGGGTATTTTTTATCATCAAAGTTTGCTGAATTTTGCCATTTTTTATCCTTCGTTGATTGAGATAATTGTGTTTTTTTAATTCATTCTGTTACTGTATATTACATTGATATAATCCTTCCTCTTCAATTTCTTGGAAGAATTTGAGAAGTATTGTTCATTCTTCTTCACTAAGAGAGCCATCTGGTCTTCAGCTTTCTTTGGGAAAATTTTGGGAAGTCTTTGATTATTATTCAGTCTCCTTATGAATTATAGATCCATTTAGAATTTCTGTTTCTTCATGATTCAGTGTTTGTAGGTGCATATTTCTAGGAATTTGACCGTTTCCTCTGTTATCCAATTTATTTGAATGTAGCCATTTATAGTACTCATATATTTTTTATTTTTGTAATATTGTAGTAATGTCCCCTTTGATTTCTGATTTTAGCTATTTGATCCTTATCTATGTTTTTCTCCTAGTCTTTCTAGATAAAGTTTTGCCAATTTTGCTTACCTTTTTGAAGAAGCAAATCCTGTTTTCAGTGTTTTTTCTGTTGTTTTTATAATTCTGTTTTGTTATTTCTATGCTAGTATTTATTATTTCCTTTTTTATGCTGGCTTTGAGTTTAGTTCATTCTTCTTTTTCTAGTTCCATAAGGTATGTAGTTTGTTTACTTGCGATCTTTCTTTTTCTGTAATGTGATCACTTACAGCTATATTCTTGCTTCTTGGCACTGATTTTGCTGCATCCAATAAATTTCAGTATACTGTGCATGCATTTTTATTTGCCTCAAGATATTTTATACTTTCCATTATGGTTTCTTCTCTGACTTATTGGCTCTTTAAGAGTGTGCCATTTAACTTTCTCAGATTTATGAATTTTCCATTTTTCCTTATGCTGTTGATTTTTTCATTCCCTTATGATTGCAAAATACATTTGGTATGATTTCAGTATTTTAAAATTTTTTAAAACTTGTCTTATGGCCTCACATATTGTGTATCCTGGATTATGTCTCATATACACTTGAGAAAAATGTATATTCTGCTGTGGTTGATCAAGTGTTTTGCATATGTCTGTTAGGTCCAATTGATCTATAGTTGTGTTTGAAACTTCTGTTTACTTTTTGATCTCTCTGTTTTTCTATCCTGTATTGAAAGTGAGGCACTGAAGTCTCCTACCATTTATTGCAGAGATGTTCATGTCTGCTTTCAATTCTGTAAATGTTTGCATCATATATTTTAGGCATCAGATGTTTGACACATGTGTGTTCATAATTATTATGTTTTCTTGGTTAACTCACCCTTTTTTATGTAATGTCTTTATTTTGTTATATAACATCTTTATTTTATTATATAATGTCTTTCATGTCTTTACTCAAGGTCTACTGGTTAAGTGTTAATTTTGTCCAAAATTTACCTTCACAGAAATATCTGGAATAATGTGTGACCAAACATCTGAGTACCATGGCTTAAATTGTCACATAAAATTGACTATCAAAGGTAGTTTTACTAAATATAAAATGCTCAGTAGATACCTTTTTTTTTAATTTCAGCATTTTAAATATATCATCCTACTGCCTTCTCGACTATAAAGTTTCTGCTGATGCATCTGCTGGTTGTCTTATTGAAAATCCTTTGTATGTGATGAGTTACTTTCTCTTTTTGCTTTCAAATTTCTCACCTCGTTTGGGACTTTTGACAGTTTTTTTATTCTTTTGATATGAGTCTCAGTTTGTTTATCTTCCTTGGCATTCATGGGGCTTCTTTGATTTGCAAATTCATATATTTCCTCAAATTTGGGAGTTCAGCCAATTTTTCTTCAAATAACCTTTCTGCTCCTTTTTCTCTTCTCTTTCTGGGAATTCCATAATGAATATATTAGAACATTTTATAGGATTTTATAAGTTTCTTAGTCTCTGTTCACTTATCTTCATTCTCTTTTCATTTTGTTCCTCAGGCTCAATTATTTCAAATGACATCTTTAAATTTTGCTGATTCTGCTTTATTTTTTAAAGATCTATTTTTGAACCCTTCTAGTGAACTTTTGGGGCTTTCCTGCTGGCTTCAGATGGTAAAGAATCCACCTGCAATGCAGGAAACCTGAGTTCAGTCCCTGGGGTGGGAAGATTCCCTGGAGAAGGGACTGGCAATGCACGCCATTATTCTTGCCTGGGGATTCCCCATGCACAGAGGAGCCTGGCGGACTATAGTCCATAGGCTTACAAAGAGTCAGACACAACTGAATGAATAAGCACTGCACAGTAAACTTTTCAGTTTGGTTGTTTTATTTTTCTGCCTCCTCCCCCCCAAATTCTGTTTCTTTAATTATTTCTATGCCTTCATTGATATTTTATTCATGGATTATTTTCCTTATTTCCTTTAATTCTTTGTCTGTATTTTCCTTCATCTCTTTGAGCAAATTTTAAAAGCGATGTTTTAAAACTTTTGTCCAATAAAGCTAATATGGATGTTTCCTTGGGAAAAGTTTCTGGGTATTTATTTTTGTCCTTGAATGGGCCTTGTTTCCCTATTTCCTTTGTATGCCTTGTTGAAAATATGACATTTGTAAAATAGTCACATGTTCCAGTCGTTGCAGACTTGCATGGAAATCTCTTACTAGTTAGTGAACCCCTTAAACTTGAGTTTAACCCAAAGTGAATATACTTAAGGTTTTCTTGGGTCTTTTCTGGACATGCATCCTGTCTGGGTCAGTGTATCCCACCTCTCCCACCCTTTTCCCTTTGGTAACCTGAAGTTTGTTTTCTATGTCTGTGAGTCTGTTTCCGTTTCCTAAATAAGTTCATTTGTGTCATTTTTTTAGATTCCACATATAAGTGATATCATTTGCTATTTGTCTTTCTTTGTCTGGCTTGCTTCACTTATGATAATCTCTAGGTCCATCCATTTTGCTACAAATCACATTATTTTATTCTTTTTTATGACTTAGTAATATTACATTATATATAATATTCTACATATATGTGTATGTATATATATAAAATATACATGTCACATCTACTTTTCAATTCATCTGTTGATGGACACTTAAGTTGCTTCCATGTCATGACAATTTTAAATAGTACTTTGATGAACATTGGGTTGGATGTATCTTTTCAGATTATGTCTTTCTTCAGATATATGCCCAGAAGTGGGACTGTGGGATCATATACTAGCTCTATTTTTAGTTTATTAAGGATATCCCATACTATTCATAGTGGTTTTACCAGTTTACATTCCCATCAACAATGTAGTGGGTTGTTTTTTCTCCACACCATCTTCAACATTTATTATTTATAAACTTTTTGATGTTGGCTATTCTGACTGGTGTGAGATGATACCTCATGATAGTTTTGATTTGAACTTCTCTAATAATTGGCAATGTTGAATATCTTTTCAGGTACCATGTGGTCATCTGTATGTCTTCTTTGGAGAAATGTCTATTTAGATCTTCTATCCGTTTTTTTTTTGCACTCTAATGCTAGGTTTTATTCAACACAATTATTTTATTCTACACAACAAAATGGAAGCACAGCATTATCTAAAATGCTGCAAAGTTAAAAAACTCAAAACAGAAAATTAATAGTACTGACTGTACAAGAAAAACCAGAAAAGAATGTACATGTTGCCAAGGTAACCTGTACAACCACCATGAATACCAAAACAACAGGGTTTTTGTGATGACCTATCAGAGCTAGTTTTCAACTTACTCACCATTTCAGAAAGAAAGGGAGATGTGGGTGTGTTTGTGTGCACACGTGTATACACATGAGTACATTGTGAAAAGAATCATTTTGGGCAGATAACAGGCTGTCACTGACCCTAGAGATCAGAGGACTCAAGCAGAGGAACAGGGCCAGGCTAACAGGAAAGGCAGTTGTGTAAAAGCATTCCCTTTCCTGTAGGACTCTGCAGGCCAGCAGGTTAGGGCCTGACCAGACCACCAGAGGGGCTCCAGATCATCTGTGGAAAGGCAAAACGAACTCCCACCTGGAGCTGTGCAACCACTTGAAGCCCTCTGTTTATCCCTGCTGACTTTGCTGCTAAACTGACTCTCAGGAACTAAAAGTGTGGAATTTTTCTAGCCAGGAAGCTAGAGGTCATCCTTCTAAGCACAACCCCAAACCAACAACATGCCTGCAACCCGAATCATGTTGACAGAGGAAATATCTCAATTGCTTGCTTCACCTTCAAAGCCTACCCCCAAATGAGGGATTTCTTTCCTAGCAATACTCCTTCGGCTAGAAAAGTGACAAGAGTGTGTTGGATGGGATACAAGTCAAAGGGGCAGGACTTCGGTGGCCCTGCTTATAGGGAAGAGTCGGAGCTGGAGTGGCTCCTTTGGCGGGCTGCAGGGGGAGCAGGCTCACCTTTGCAAAGAGGCCCTGTGTCAAGGGGAAAGCGACCTTCTCTTCATCCACGGGAGTGACCTGTGCCATGTGGGAGGTGGTAGTAGCATTCTCCTGAGAGGACTGACTGGAATCCAGCGGAGCTGGCCGAGGCCAGGGGACCAGCACAGTGGTGGCAGTGCTCTCCTGACCATCGATTTGTCCTCCATCCATGTGCTTCAGTGCCTTTTCCACCTCGTCTGGATTCTCAAACTGCATATATGTATTGTCTTTAGACAGATGGGGGTGCATCCTTTCCACAGACAGGTCAATCAGTAATTTTCCCAGAGTTGGAGTGTATCTGCATGATGTGGTCCTTGGCCACATTTATGGTGAGCCTCCTGATGTGCACTTTGGTGGGATTGGGGGAAGTTCTCTGCCTTTTCTTTTCATTTTCATCACTTTTTGGTGGTTTGGATTTGGAGGGGGAGCCCCACCTGTTGTCATATTTGCCCTGAGAAGGACTCTGAGAGCCAGAGGTGCTGCTGGAGCTGGAGCTGCAGGATATGCTGGAACTTCTGAGAGGCTAGATGCTGAGGATGAGCCGGAGCTGCTGCTGGAGCCCATGCTGGGGCCCGAACTGGAGATGGAGCCAACTGAGACCTGGTGCTGCTGCTACCACTGGAAGCACTGCACCACTTTCGAGTTTTATACCAGTCATGATCCTTCTCCCCTGACTCCTTGGTGGTCACTTTATCTCTAGAGCGATCCTTGGAGTTCATATCAGAGTGATCTTTGCATTTGGTAGGAGAAGGGGCAGGAGCCCTAGTGCTGGACCTTTTATTATTTTATCTGACTCCTGGCAAAGTTTTCTTTCATCTCTGATAAATCCATTCTCCCCTTCTGAGGTATTCGAAGCAGCAATGGGCACCTCACTTATCTGAACTCTCACTTCTAACTTGAGTCTGAGAAATGATCCCTGATCAAGTGAAATTTACACCAAAGTGCCTCATCTTCCCACCTCCATAAGCTGCTCCCGCTGTACTCAGCCTCTGAAGCCAGCCATTTCTCTGTTCTGCCCATTTTTTGATTGGGTTGTTTTTACTTGTTTGTTTATTGAGTTGTATGAGCTGTTTGTATATTTTAATTTGAGATTAATCTCTTGTCAGTCACATCATTTGCTAATATTTTCTCTGATCCTATAGGTCTTTTTGTTTTATGGTTTCCTTTTCTGTGCAAAAGCTTTTAAGTTTAATTAGATACCATTTGTTTATTTTTGTTTTATGTCCCTAGGTGAAATGTCTTGATTTCCCAAAGAATTTCTACCCAGCTTTATTTGGGGATCTTAGATTTTCGATTTGTATTTCTCAGTCCACACTGCTTTCCCCTGGGGTCTGTAGATCAGCAGTTCCCTGCAGTTTTTACAGTGTTCACCACTATTTCTTTGGTTTCTAGCCTGGAATCTTTGTTTCCATTTCTCTTCTAATCTTTGGGTCAGGTGAGAGACAAACCAGCCCTTCAGGCAGCCCCAAAACAAGCTAGAACATTCCAAACAAATTCTGCTCTGTTCCTTCCATCGTAAGTAAGAGAACTGACAATGGGTTGATTTCTCCTGACTCTGCTTCACCACACTGGGGAAGGAGTAGGGAACTGAAAATAAAAATGTTATGAAATGTCCTACTTTTCTATCAATATATTAATAAATATTTTAATTAAATATTAATAAGTATTAATATTCTAATAAAATATTTTTTCTGTCATATGTTTCTACGTCTAAATGATCCCTTGAAATAATCTGACTCTTTTGAATGTGGCTTTTTCTTCAAAAATTTAAAATACACACTAAAATACACAACAACAGTTCTTAGTTAACAGATGCAATTTCTAGTTAATAGATGCAATTTCTTCTCCTTATCTGAGAATACTAATATCACATAGATTTGATTTTTTTATTGGAGTATAGTTGCCTTACACTTCTGTGTCAATTTCTGCTGTACAGCAAAGTAAATCAGCCATACTTACACATATAGCCCCTGTTTTTTGGATTTCCTTCCCATTTAGGTCACCATAGAGCACTGAGTTCTCTGCAAAACTTGGTATGGGGACCTTCATTTCCCAATTTTTCAGTCAGGTACCCCTGAATCCTTAGCTGTACTTATGTCCCTGAATATAGAATCTCTCTAGTTTAACTTTTCTGCAAAATGAATCTTTAATCTCCCATCTCCTACAAGGGGATGAAAGAGTCACTTGGTTACATGTGGTTGCCAAAAGTTCTGTCAACATAACTATGCCTCTTAAACAATTATTTAAGTAATGTTTCCAATTCTCTACCTTTTTAGTGTTCTGTATTGTGAATCAGCTTTCTTCTTGTTTCCCTGCAGTAAATTTCAACTTTATCATATTTGTTGTTCACTACCTTTTATTCATCTGCTTTCCTGCTTCCAATTGTTTTTTATATGTCCCTGCTATTTTCTGTCTTTCTTTCTCATTGTCTTTGCATGTTTTTTTCATTTTTTATTATGGTACTAGGTTGCTGGGAGGAAGCAAAAAAATTAATATGTTGAAACAATTTAACTTATTCTTTTTAATCTGAAATCAACATTGATATTTTAAGTTGAGCTGACTTGTATTCACAATTTACATTAGATATGTGAAAAGAAGGTAAGATAAGAAGGTGAAAAGGAGGTAATATGAAGTTTTGGAACATATATTCTGTTAGAGACAAGGGATGTTTTAACCCTTGGAAAATGTCAGTTATAAATCATGCTGAATTCTGATTGACTTCCCTCTCAAGTGAATACTTTTTGTAGCCATCATCAGTGGATCATGAAGATTAAAATATGTTAACCATCCCAGATAGTGTCACATTGTAACATTTGATTTAATTTATTGTTTCTCTTTTATAGATGAGGAAAGTGAGTCTAAAGAGCTAAGATAGTTTACTCAAGGTCATATAATCCATAAGTGCCAGAGCTTTGCTATTCCCAGGCTGTTTCCTGATTCAAAGTCTAGTGCCCTTTCTATTTCACCATGATGCCTCCTAAGGACCATAAATGTATCGCTATGAAATAGTTAAATCGTATGCATCAGAATATGGTTGTATTAGATTAAGCTATCTGAATCCATGAAACCTAATAAAATCTGTCACTCCCTCTGTCATTCCAAATATTGTGGAACCACCCATTTTATATAAAATTATATTAATTATTTCCCATTTATTCTAATATTCCTGATGTTTAAAAAAAGCCATGAGGGTTAAAGAGTATCTTACTTATCTAAAATCATTATACTTATCTAAAAACATTGGAATTAGAGTAAAAAATAACATTTTTCCCTATATTTTAAAATTTAAATCGCAATTACCTTATACTTGCTTTAACAAGTTGGTCAATTTTAAGCAGCCAGAAATTATACTGATGTTACTTCAACAATTTAGTATTATTTTTTTGCATAAGATTGTATCAATTCAGTATTAAAGATCACATTTATTTTTTTTAACTAAGTAGTATTTTCTGTTGCTTTCCAATTATTGCATTTTTATATTTAGGATTATCTTAAACCATTCTACCAATTTCTATACAATAATATATTCAAATATATAGTCAAAGTGATATAGCATGAGAAATACTTTTCTACTGAGCAATATTTCTCCTTTCTTCACTATAAAGATTTCCTTTCAGAATGATTGATATAATTTCTTTCTCTGACCATACTCAAGTGTGAGTTCAACAAACCTTAGTTTGAAAGATTAGGAAGTTTGGCAGTCTCTTTCTACTATTTAGTTAATATCAGGTAATACTATTGTGTTTGTGATGCAAACCTTTCTGCACTGGTTATTTCCTCTAAATTGAAAGATGAGCAATTCTGGGAGTACTGAGTGAGAGGAGTGCTTTTGCAATCCCACAGGAAGCAGCATCTTTTAACTTTCATGATTTTCATAAGCAGAACCCTTTTCAATCCCAGCTTATACCTACTCTTTGGTATTTGTAAAAAAAAAAGTAGTTATGACAAATTCTTAAGTCCATTGGATCAAACTTTGCATAGTTATCCAAATATTCTATTTTTATTATCCAATTACTTCTGCCTGCTGATTTTTCTATTGTCTACTTAACCAAGAATTAAAAGAGATATATTGAAATCTTCCACTACAATTGTAAATTTGTTTGCTTCCCCTTAATTATGTCAAATTTTGTTTCCCTCATTTTGAGGTTATTTTATTAAGTATCTACCTGATTATAATTGATACATATTTTTGGTAAGTTGAACCTTTTATTATTATATATTTAACTTCTCTGTTCCTAATAATGCTTTTTTCTTCATATTTTCTGTTGTCTGATGTTAGTATATATGCTCAACTATATTTTAGTTAAAATTTTCCGTATATACTTTTTCATCCTTTCATTTTTGAATTTCTGATATATATATAGATAGATAGATAGATAGATAGATAGATAGATAGATAGATAGATATAATGAAAATAGGAAATTGCTGGTCCAGTTCTGTAGTCTATTTATTTTTACTATATTTATTGAGATAACTGGGCCTATTTCTAGCTTCTACTTTTTCTTCCAGTTCTAATCTTATTTCTGTTTACTTTCTTGTTTTTTCATAACAAATATGTATATTTTTCCTTTCCTTTGACTTATTATTTTGAAATAATTTCAAATTACAGAAAAGGCACATACATTACAAATTATTCCTAAATACCCTTCACCTGTTCCCCAGATGTTATCATCTTATATAATCATAGCACAGTTATCAAAACAGGAATTTAATTAACATTCATACCATACTGGTGGCTCAGATGGTAAAAAATCTGCCTGCAGTGTGAGAAACCCAGGTTTAGTCCCTCAGTTAGGAAGATCCCCTGGGAAAGGAAATGGTAACCCATTCCAGTATTCTTGCCTGGAGTATTCCATGGACAGAGGAACCCGGCGGATTACTGTCCATAGGGTCGCAAAGAATCATGCAGGACTGAGTGACTAATACTTTCACTTTCGTACAGTACTATTAACTTATCTGTGAACCATATTCATGTTTTACCAGTTGTGTAATGTTTTTGATTTGTCCAGGATCCAGTCCTAATATTGCCTAGGTTTTAGTTGTGTCATTTTTTTGTTTGATTTTAATTTAAAAAACTTTTTTTAAGAAACTACAAATCTTGTTATTTGTTTGACCTTACTTTCCATATCTTTTGTAGCATCTCCTTGATTTATCTCTTAACTTGCTGCACCTCACTTTTCTTCAAAAGTATTTATTACATGAGACTATAGTAGAAAACCTTTCACCTTTTATCCTAGACACTAATTTTTTACCTCACATTTGAACAATAAGTTGACTAAATTTTTAAGTCTATGTTTAAGATTATTTTCTTTCTATACAAGCGTACCTCATTTTTTTTCTGTTTTGGGAATATGCATTTTTACCAATTCAAGATTTATGGCAAAACTGCATCAAGCAAGTCTCTTAGCACTGTTTTTCCAACCACATTTCCTCTCTTTGTGTCTGTTTCACATTTTGATAATTCTTCCAGTATTTCAAACTTTGTAATTATTATATTTGTTATGGTGATCTCTAATCAATTATATTTGATGTTGCTATTGTAATATTGCTTTGGGACACCACAAACCATGCCTATAAAAATGAATAACTTAAATCAATAGCTGTCATATGCATTCTGACTGCTCCACCCACCAGCCATTCACCCATGTCTCCCCCTCTCTTTGAGCTTCCCTTATTCCTTGAGACACAAAAATAGTGATATTAGGCCAATTAATAACCCTACAGTGGCCTCTAAATGTTCAAGTAGAGGAAAATTCACACATCTCTAACTGTAAATCAATAGCTAGAAATGATTTAGGTCACCACAGAGCATTGAGTTGAGTTCCCTGTGCTATGCAGTAGGTTTTCATTATTTCTCTATTTTATACATAGTATCAATAGTGTATATACATCAGCCTCAATCTCCCAATTAATCCCAGCCCCCATTTATCCTTTGGTATCCATATGTTTGTTCTGTACATCTGTGTCTGTTTCTGCTTTGCAAATAAGATCATGTATGCCATTTTTATAGAGTCTACATATATGCGTTAACCAAAAAAGAGGCAATATGCACATATGTATAGCTGATTCACTTTTCTGTATAGTAGAAAAACAACATTGTAAAGCAAGAATACTCTAATTAATTTTAAACAGAATGTGAAAAAGATATCTGTGGGGCTTCCCAGATGGTACTAGTGGTAAAGAACCTGCCTGCCAGTGCAGGAGATGTAAGAACTGTGGGTTTGATCCCTGGGTAGGGAAGATCCCCAGAAGAAGGAAATGGCAACTCAGTCCAGTATTCTTGCCTGGAGAATTGCATGGACAGAAGAGTGTGGTGGACTACAGTCCATGGGGCCACAAAGAGTCGGACACGACTGAAGCAACTTAGCAGCAGCATCTGTATAACTTTGCTACACAGCAGAAACTAACACAACATTGTAAATCAATTATATTTTAGTTAAAAAAATTTAAAACTAGAAATGATTAAGCTTATTGAGAATGGCAAGTTTTGCTGGGCATTTTGCACCAAACAGTTTGCCAAGTTGTAAATACAAAGGGCACATTTTTGAAGGAAATTAAAAATGCTACTGGAGAAGGAAATGGCAACCCACTCCAGTATTCTTGCTTGGAGAATCCCATGGACAGAGGAACCTGGTGGGCTACAGTCCATGGGTCTCAAAGAGTCAGACACAACTCAGAAACTAAACTACCACCACCACCAAAAATGCTACTCCAGTGAAAACACAAATAATAAGAAAGTGAAACATCCTTACTACTGATACTTAGAAAGTTTTAGTGGTCTGGATAGAAAATCAAGTCAATAACAACATTCCCTTAAGCCAAAGCTTAATCCAGAGCAAGACTTTAACTCTCTTCAATCCTGTGCATGACAAGAGAGATGAGGAAGCTGCAGAAGAAAAGTTTGAAGCTAGCAGTTTGGTTTATGAGGTTGAAGGAAAGAACCCATCTCTGTAAAATTTAAGTGCAAGATGAAGCACCCAGTGCTGATGTAGAAGCTGCAACAAGTTATCCAGAAGATCTTGCCAAAGTAATTAATAAAAGTGGCTACATTAACAACAGATTTCTAATGCAGACAAAACAGCCTTATATTGGAAAAGGATGCCATTGAGGACTTTCATAGTCAGCTAGGAAAAGTCAATGTTTGGATTCAAAGGACAGGATGACTCTTTTATTATTGGCTAACACAGTTAGGGACTTCAAGTTGAAGCCGATGCTCATTTACCATCCTAAAAACCCTAGGATGCTTAGAGTTACAACCTTAAATCATCTCTGCCTGTGTTCTATTAATAGAACAATAAAGCTTAGATGACAGCACATCTGTTTCTAACATGGTTTCCTGAATATTAAGTCTACTGTTTAGACCTACGACTTAAAAATGAAAAAATATTTCTTTCAAAATTTTGCTACTCATTGACAGTGCAACTGGTCATCCAATAGTTCTGATTGAGATGTACAATGAGATTAATGTCACTCTGATGCCTGCTAACACAATATTCTGCAGTCCATTTATCAAGGAATAATTTTGACTTTCAAGTCTTATTTTCAGAAATACATTTTGTAAGGCTGTAGCTACAATGGTTAGCAATTCCTCTGATTGATCTGTTCAAAGTAAATTGAAAACCTCCTGGAAAGGATTCACCATTCTAGATGCTTTTAAGGACGCTTGTGATTTATGGGAGGAGGTCAAAATACCAACATGAATAGGAGTTTGAAAGAAGTTGATTCCAACCCTTCTCAATGACTTTGAAGGGTTCAAGACTTCAGGGAAGAAAGTAACTGCAGATTTTGTGGAAATAGAAAAATAATTAGAAGTGGAGACTAACAATCTCACTGAACTGCTTCAATCTTACAATAAAACTTGAACAAATGAGGAGTTGCTTCTTACAGATGAGCAAAGTGATTTATTGAGGTGGAATCTATACCTGGTGAAGATGCTGTGAAAATTGTACAAGGAAGAGTAGATTGAAGAGGTAAATTTCATTACTATCTTATTTTAACAAATGAGGAGTTGCTTCTTACAGATGAGCAAAGTGATTTATTGAGGTGGAATCTATACCTGGTGAAGATGCTGTGAAGATTGTACAAGGAAGAGTAGATTGAAGAGGTAAATTTCATTACTATCTTATTTTAATTGCCACAGCCACACTGACCTTTAGCAACCACCACCCTCCAGCCAACAGCCGTCAATGTCAGGGCAAGATCCCCTGTGACTTTCTGAAATCTCAGATAATGGTTGGCAGTTTTTAGTAATAAAGTACTTTTAACTAAGGTATATACATTTCTCAACATGATACTTTTGCACACTTAATAGACTGTACTATAGTGTAAATATAATTTTATATGCACTGGGAAACCAAAACTTTGTGTGTCTTACTTTATTGTGATGCTTGCTTTATCATGGTGGCCTGGAACTGAACCTGTAGTACCTCTGAGTTATGCCTGTACTTCCGAACTGTCACTCCATCATCTTCTTGCAGTCAGTGTTGCTGCTAAGCAATGTGATGTCCTTTTATTCTTATTCCTTTAGAAGCTTTGAAAGTTGTCTGACTTTGGTCCTTAAATACACACACACACACACACACACACACACACACATAAAATTAAAAGTAAACATGGTTATATGTATATTTTACTCTTTCTCCCTTCTACTTAGCATATCTTACATTTATGTGTTCACGTATTTTCCCCTCTCCATTTTTCTTTTTCTCATCTTCTGGGAAACCAGTTACCTCAGCACTTTTACTTCTCTATACCTTTCCATTTCTTTTTAATTTTATATCTCTTCATCCTTCCCAGAATTCTTTCAGGAAATTATTCAGTCTGATCTTTAAGCTCATGAACTATTCTTTAGTAATATCCATTTTACTATTTGTATCATCCACCTCCATAAGATTTTCACTTACATACTTTATTACTGTTTTTTCTCATTCTTATTTTATTTTATATTGTTTTTGTTCCCCCTTTTTGGTAAGTTCAGTATAGTTAATTGAAATTCTTATTCTGTCTAATATTGTTTCTTGTAGCATCTCTTGTCCAGCTTGTTATCTTTTTCTTGATATAGTTTTATTTTAACCTGTGGGGACATATTCCCAGAGATTCTCTGATATCTCAGTGCTTATCCTTCTTACCAAATCTATGTTCTAGTTACATATAAAGTGCTACTTAACAATTCCAAGAATATAACATTTTGCCTGTACTTATGTTTTTTCCTCCAACTGAAAATACATCCATTTTTGCCTTTTAAAAAATCCACTTGTTCTGCAGTACCTTAATTACATTTGTTTTCTACACTAAGTTTTTGTTCTCCTTAATAATTACAATTAATGCCTTCATCTTGTACATTCCATAACACTCTATATGTACTTTTTATAGTGGTTGTTTTGAGCAATGTTCTCCTTGCTAAAATATGAATTTATTTGAAAACAATGGATTTTCTTTCTCTGTGTCTTCCTTAACATTTGGCAGCTTATCAGATCCACATGGAGTACTCTTAAGAGATCTTAAATCAATGTATAAATGAAGTTTACATTTATCTGAGCAAGGCAAATTACATGGCAAGCAAGTATGCAAATGGATAAATATAATGTGGGTAAGCAAACTATCCATAAGGATAATATATGATTTTTTAATGTTTAATTAGAAATGACATATAATTATGCCATACAATGATTTTTCTAATCCTTGTTTTGTTACTGTGAGGCCAGCCAGAATAATTCATATTTTATATATGCTGAGTATTTTAATTCCTACATAGGGCCATATTTCCCTGTTTACTTTCTCACCGTGATATTTCAAGTAGCCAAAACTTTTAAAATATTTATCAGATAAACAAATACACTAGTGAATGAATGACCCATGGCTGTTTGTACCATGACCATATACTTTTTGCTCTTTAAAGTCTCTATTGGTCTGCTGTCTTGGTATAATTATTAATAATAGTGTCTTTCAATCTTGTGAATTTTCTCAGTCATATCAGACTCTTTGCGACCCCATGGACTGTAGCCTACTAGGTTCCTCTCCATGGGATTTTCCAGGCAAGAGTACTGGAGTGGGTTGCCATTTCCTTCTCCAGGAGATCTTCCCAAACCAGGGACTGAACCCGGGTCTCCCTCATTATAGGCAGACACTTTACCGTCTGAGTCACCAGGGAAGCTCTTTCAATCTTGAACATGTTCTAATTTGAATGATGTATGATTACATAAATTAAATGCCATACTGTTTCTCTCATCAATAGACCAATTAAAACTTTACTAATAATTTCAAGGATACAAATAATTGTGAGGTTCAGATGAGGCAGGGATAGGTCTGGGACATCAGAGATGGCTTTCTAGGTTTTTTCTTCCCTTGAAGAACTTGCATCTATGGCCCAGCAAAGTAGATGGAATCTCTGTGAGTTTTATTGGTTTATCTCACACAGAGGCAGGTGTTTATTTACATGATGAAATAGTTCTGTTTTCTTTTTCAGAAATTTGTACAGTTTCTGTGACTTTCTCCAGAGTGTGTAGCCTTATAGATTCTGGGTTTATTTAATAATAAAGCAATCCTTTTGCCAGGCATCATCCTGCTAAGAGCATTTGATAGATAAGATCTTTTCCTCCTAGAAAATATCATTTGTCCATTTTTTTTTTTTTTGGAGTTCCATTTGACATGTGGATTAGATCAGATCATGCGTATTCTTTCCTTTCCCCCTGGGCACTTTATAAACAGAATGAATGGATCACCATCCAAATACTTTAACTCCTTCTTCCGACACCTCCAACAAGTTTTGAAATTTAGAGAGCATTTTATTACACTTAGTTTTTTTAAACTACACTTTAGATTATTATTACATATATATTCTTAACAGCTCTAAGTATTCAAAATCCAACAGTAAATAAGGCATATAAAACTCTATCCTCATGAAGCTAGTATATTAGTGGTGAAGATGATATTATATATGTCAGTGGAACTTCTGTAAGATTATGAAGTTATAACATATGCTTAAGGATATATACTATATTGTTTCATTTATATTAGCAAATAAATCAATCAAATTATACATGACAGCTTAACTAATTTTTGTTGTAAACGTTATCCAAAATTCCTCTTTCTAGTTATTAACTTGCAATAAATATATGTTTTATTTTATTTAAATTAAACCTGTTATCCCTTCTACTTTTTATTCTAAATTGCCTAACCAAATATTTTATTTTTTCTTTATGAAATGCTGCATGCCAGATATTTTAAAGAGATATGATGTTTCAGGAATACTTATTCTATCTTGTATTTTGAGTTTTTTCCATTGTTAGAAATTAAACATATAAATTTATTGATTTATACTGAAGGGATATGGCATACCAAACAGACATTGCAACCCTTCAAGTATGTGTTAGTGTTTTCTTAACCCTCTATTATAAGTATAGCTGAAAGATGGGACAATTATGTGCAGTTATTTCAACAAAATTTATACAGATGCAGTTATGAAGAAGCAAATTCAGATATTTTTCACAAAATGCCAGCTGTTATATAAAAGACACTTCTGAGAACAAAAACTGCTATTTTCAATTCAGAATATAAGGTCACAGGATTAATTATTTGAGGGTCATTATATTCACGTGCCTGTGATCAGATTTATACAATCCTCAGTTATTTTACCTCCATTATGTACTTTGTCTTTCTCTAAATCCACTTATGAGTCTGAAATGAAGACTCTCAAGGAGATTGTACAGTTTCCATTGAAACACATTACATTTTCTGCCTCCAACATTTTTCTTCCAAATTCATCCAATTTATCATGTCTTGCTGATTTCAATCCACTTGTGCTTTAGGCAGTTCTATCAGTGCTTTTTTTTTTTTTTCTCCTAAATTGTTTGCTGGAATGACTGAATTTTAGTCCAGGATATAAAACAGTATAAATTAAATTACTTCAGATGAGTAATTAGAGCATACTCATGCATGCAAAACTAGAAATGTTTGTTGCTGGATTTAAAATTAAAAGCAAACAAAATTTATTTTGTATCAGTATAATAGTTCAAATTGCTTTTTAAGTATTTTTAATATTCTTACTACCAGGAATAGAGAGGGAGAAGGTTAAATTCAAATGAAAGTAAGTATAGCTTGATGGAAAGAAAATAGGCTTTGAATCAAATATATTGGTTTTACTTTCTAATTCTAAGCCACAATACGATTATATTCCAGTCCTATATTCCATATACCCCCTGCATTGTCCAGCTTCCCATACACTAAAAGATTATATGATTATTTCTGTCTACTTGACTGTGAGCAAAAGTGAAACTCATCACTTCAGAGTAAAAGCAATTAAGAGTATCATTCTCTTTCCCTCCTTGTAGATCTTGGAGTCCATGTGTTCCATTAGCATATTTAAAAGGTACTACTGACACACATTGGTTCTTAGATGAGAAATGGGTAAATCTTTACTCTGCTAAGCTACTGGGTTTATAGAGATAGAAGAAATTAAGGTTAATTATGCTGATAAATACAGAAATTGATACATAAGAAAACCCTTAAATATGGCCTCATCTTAGTGACCAGATACGAAAGCTGTTAGAGATTGGGAAAAATTCGCAGTCTAAGTTTTGTAGTAGCAAAGCATTTCCCTGTTATAACTTGGAAGGCAAACTGTGTGTCTACTAACTTAATGGCTTTAGGGGGAAAACGGAGTATTGATTTTGTGTGCTGATTGTACTGTACTGTGTTTGGAAAGTTACCCTATAGAAAAATGAGGAGCTCAGCAAAGTAGGGGCTTCCCTGGTGGCTCAGAGGTTAAAGCGTCTGCTTGCAATGAGGGAGACCCGGGTTCAATCCCTGGGTCAGGAAGATCCCCTGGAGAAGGAAATGACAACCCACTCCCGTATTCTTGCCTGGAGAATCCCATGGAGAGAGGAGCATGTAGGCTACAGTCCACGGGGTCGCAAAGAGTCGGACACGACTGAGCGACTTCACTTTCACTTTCAGCAAAGCAGCTGGTTTTTAAGGCAAAATACAAGAGATTGAAGAGTTCAGAAATTTAGGCTTGGAAAATCGGTCTGCTTCTGTAATCCCAAATAGTAAAACAAAACAGCAAATTAAATAAGGCTTTGAGACAAAGGCCCAAACCTCTTAGTTGAAGATGATGACTTAGGACAGAGGTTAGATTAAGTGTGTGGGCTTCCCACCTACTGTTGCGGATAGCTTCATGTAACTTCCATTAAATTGGTAGAGTAAGAGAGAATGGAATAAAGAAAAAGAAAGCAGGTCTGAACACTATATATGACTCCAAAAGACTTTTACATGCAATTACTGGCACGTAGAACTGAGAGAAGAAATAGATCAACAACTGAAAGTTTAATGGAAAGATATTACAAGAGTATCTTAGCCTGAGATAACTTTGAGCATCCAAGACTTAAATATACACTTGAGTCTCCAATCTTTAGCAAGCAAGAAATACACGGAGAAAGCTGTTGTACCCTTCAGAGTAGGCAATTCACCCCATCTGAGATGTGACCAAGAAGGATAATGAAAGACAGGACTTCTCACAGAAAGCAATATGAGAGACTAATCCAGGACCCATCCACACCTAAAGGTAGGAGAAGTTCACAGAGAAAACCAGTAACTAGTGTGTCCCTCCTGTTCTCCCCATTCGTAGTTGATTTTTCCCTATACCAATATGTGTCTGGGTGGATGATTCAGGAGATGACTTGTCTTTGTAATTCATGTCTTTAGACAAAACCTTATTCAGGCCTGATTGATAGACTGTTATACACATCTAGAGATTCTGGACTTGATGGGACTTTCAATTGTTTTTCTTCAGGAGTATGTTCTATATTTAGGGGAAAAAGGATCAAATGATCTGTAATGACTTGTGGCAAGGATTTTGTGCTTATAAAATATTCCAGTTGTTTGTCTACAACTCCCAGCATCTCAAAATTTGATTGGGAGGCCATAGTTTAGTTCTAGTTGATAGACTGTGACTCAAAGTAAGTATATTACTTCTAGGATAAGGTATTTAAGCATACATTTACCTCACTTTTTTCCTGCGAAGTTCTTGGATAGCTCAAGTTTTCAGATGGTTTAGCTACATTATAGAAGAGAGATATCCTATCTACTTTAGATTTACATGAGCAAAATCAACATTTAGAGCAAAATCAACCTTTATTAACCATTTGACTTTGTTTTATCTGTTACTAATTTTCTGAACATTGAGCTTTAAGCCAACTTTTTCACTCTCCTCTTTCACTTTCATCAAGAGGCTCTTTAGTTCTTCTTCACTTTGCCATAAGGTGATGTCATCTGCATATCTGAGGTTATTGATATTTCTCCCGGCAATCTTGATTCCAGCTTGTGTTTCTTCTAGCCCAGAGTTTCTCATGATGTACTCTGCATATAAGTTAAATAAGCAGGGTGATAATATACAGCCTTGACGTACTCCTGGCATCTGGTCTCATCACGTCATGGGAAATAGATGGGGAAACAGTGGAAACAGTGTCAGATTTTATTTTGGGGGGCTCCAAAATCACTGCTGATGGTGATTGCAGCCATGAAATTAAAAGATGCTTACTCCTTGGAAGGAAGGTTATGGCCAACCTAGATAGCGTATTTAAAAGCAGAGACATTACTTGGCCAACAAAAGTCTGTCTAGTCAAGACTATGGTTTTTCCAGTGGTCATGTATGGATGTGAGAGTTGGTCAGTGAATAAAGCTGAGCGCCGCAGAATTGATGCGTTTGAACTGTGGTGTTGGAGAAGACTCTTGAGAGTCCCTTGGACTGCAAGGAGATCCAATCAATCCATCCTAAAGGAGATCAGTCCTGGGTGTTCATTGGAAGGACTGATGTTGAAGTTGAAACTCCAATACTTTGGCCACCTCATGCGAAGAGTTGACTCATTGGAAAAGACCCTAATGCTGGGAAGGATTGGGGGCAGGAGAAGAAGGGGATGAGATGGTTGGATGGCATCACTGACTCGATGGACATGAGTTTGGGTAAACTCCGGGAGTTGGTGATGGACAGGGAGGCCTGGCGTGCTGCAATTCATGGGGTCGCAAAGAGTCGGACACGACTGAGCGACTGAACTGAACTGACAGCTAGAATTAGGGGCTTCCCTAGTGGCTCAGTGGTAGAGAATCTACCTGCCAATGCAGGAGCCACAGGAGACACAGGTTCAATCCTTGGATTGGAGAGATCCTCTGGAGGCAGAAATGGCAACCCACTCCAGTATTCTTGCCTGGAAAAATCCCATGGACAGAGGAGCCTGATAGGCTATAGTCCATGTGATCCTAAAGAGTCAGACACAAATGAGCGACAGCATGCATACATGTGCAGTTAGTGTTAATTATTCTAACCACGGTGATCACATCTAACTTAGTCAAAAAGGTATACTAAAAGGATGTACTAAAAGAGTATTCCACAAGTTTGCTATAAAAATTAAAAAAAATAACATATTTATAGCACTTGGCATGAGGCTTATCATATGGCATATACTCATACAGTAAAATGTCTTACATGTAGTAAATGTTCAGTAAATGTTGGCTGCTGCTGTTATTATTTCTGTTGTTACTGTTAGACCTCATGTGCCCACAAGTGTTAAAACAATAATAGATAGATAATGTCTATACAGTCTATCTTGATTTCAGAAATATCTTTGAATTAAAGAGATTCTCATAAGAACATTTAGGATGAAGTGGAAAATATTTAGACAATGGCTCAAGTGGTAAAGAATCCGCCTGCAATGTGGGGGACACAGGAGATGCAGCTTTGATCCCAGGGTCGAGAAGACCCCCTGGAGAAGGGAATGGCAACCCACTCCAATATTCTTGCCTGGAGAATTCCATGGACAGGAGAGCCTGGCCAGTTACAGGCCAGGCGGTTGCAGAGTTGGACATGACTGAGCTACTAACACAGGCACAAATAGTTTTTCTAACACCTAACAGCAACTACAAATGAATCAGTGTTAATTTGGAGTTAGGTTTTTAATGGATTAGCTTGGTACCCCCTCTTTATTTCACTATTGTTAGGAAAGATCTAGAATAAAGTACTAGACAGCATGATTATATATTTCATGAGGCTGGAAGAGTTAGCTAATATCCAATGAAAGAATAGGATTGTGAATATTGAGACTGAAACAATGAGCTCAATTCAACAATGATATTTTATAAGAATAAGTATAAATGTTTCACCTTAAAAAAACTATTTAAACACAGACTAAAGGATACATGACTTAAAGAAAATTCATGTGATATAGAGTTAGCCTTTCAGTTGCCTTCAATCTTACTATGAATAAACAATATATCCTGTACCTGTTCAATAGCTGGTGGATCTTTGGTTTTATGAATTATGGCACCTAGAATGAAATAAAAGCCTATTGTTATCTAATAACAAGACTCTTAGTACTTGTGGTTCAGATTATAATTCACTCTCTAAAAGCATTTTAACCAACTAAGGATCATTTAGAGAAATATAATTATTATGCTTAGGGGCTTGGTATTAAGCAAAGGATGCTTTCTTGATATATCTGAAAAACTTTTTTAAAATTTTATTTATTTTTTATTTTTGGGTTGCTGGCTCTTCATTGCTGTGCAGGCTTTCTCTAGTTGTGGTGAGTGAGGCCTACACTCTAGTAGCAGTGCACAGGCGTCTCATTGCAATGGCTTCTCTTATTCGAGAGTACAGGCTCTAGGGTGCATGGGCTTCAGTATTTGCAGCACATGGGCTCAATAGTTGCGACTTCTGGATTCTAGAGTACAGGCTCAGGAGTTGTGGTTCACAGGCTTAGTTGCTCCACAGTATTTGGAATCTTTTTGGATCAGAAATTGAGCCCATGTCTTCTGCATTAGCAGGAGGATTTTTTGTAATTGAGCCACCAGAGAAGCCCTAAAAACTTTCTTAAAATTAGAGAAGCTTAAAATTAAAATGAACTGCTTCAAGAATTCCTTCACTGAAGGTATGTAAACAGAAGCTGGCATAAGCATTTGCTGTGACTAAATGAAGAAAGCAATAAAATTAATTGACTGGTTTGTACTAAAAATTGGCTGGTTTGTAATTCCAACTATTTTGTAACAGGTTGTAATTCTTTGGTTGTAAATTCATTGTCTTTAGGTTGTTATTATAGTATCAGACACTGTAGGTTAGCAGTTCTTTCAGGAGGTCTATGGAGTTTAAATTATTGTTATGATAATAATAGAACATTATTTGTCCTTTATGCTTTTAATTTTCTCATAGATATGGACTTTTATGGAGGCTATATATGTGATGATGGCATCACTGACGTTAACATGTAATGACCTTTTTTTGGTTAAATGAATGATTTTGAAAATTTTGTTTTAATTATAAGCAGTATAAATTTGAAAAGGTCTTTGATGTTCTAAATAATTTTTAAAGGTATAAAGTGACCCTATGAACAAGTTGATCTGGGTGCTGTGACTACAGAATCAAAATCCCTGACTTTATGGGGCTTACATTCTAAAGCAAGAATATAGACCACAAACAAATGAACAAAGTAATTTTAAGTGGTCATAAGTAATATGAATTAAAAACAGAAATCTGATAGAGAGTTTAGAGAAGATGAAGTGGTACTTTCAGTAACACAGCCTTCTTTATGTAAGGCAGTATGCTTTGGAAAAAGTAAGTTCACTTCTGAAGAGTTAGTATTTGTTTTATGATGAAAACTAAAGATCCATGTGAAGATTGTAGGAAAGAGTATGCCAAGCAAAGGCAACAAAGTAAGTTTTACATTGAGAAAAACTTCATATATTTGAGTATCAGACGAAGTCCTATGAACCTAGTCTAGACTGAGTAGAGAATGATAAGTTTGGATAAATAAGAAGAGCGTTGTATGTAACTCAGATATCAGAACTCAGGCCTACCCTGTTGTCATCCTCTTCATACTTATCTTTAAATATAACCTTTTCTAGCCATATTCATAAAAGAAAAAGGTTACATTCATAACCCCAACAAACCCCAAGCAAAACAATATATGGCAAGAGCCTCTAGTCATATTTCAAATTTAATAAAGCTGAAGTCCTATGTAGAAGGGGACTTCGGAGAGGACTGTCAGACACTCTCTCCAGCAAAACCACCATTTAACTGTTGAAAATTATAGAAAGCTATCATGTAAAGTCTCTGTAAATTATCCAGAGGACATACAACAAATGAAAGAGAACTCATTCAAGATAATCTACTAAATCTCAGTAAGAAGAGAGAGTTCATGGCATGTGAGCCATGACCTACTTCTTTGTCCACTTGTTTTTGCTCCAGGTTAAGGAAGCAGAAACTCTATGTTGGATACTCTACTCTGGGCAGATGAGGCTGAAGAGAAGTTTCTTTTTTTCTTTAGTTTCTAGTGCAAGGCTAAAATTTTATCCTGGAAGGGTAGTCTGTTGGCATTTCTCATTCCCTGAACCCCATGTTGCAAAGGCTCTATTCTAGTCTGGCAAAGGCAGAAGCCTACAGATCCCTACCCTCTCCTAGTCGCTACTCATAAGTGGAAGCTCTTCCTTCAGGCATGGAAGGGTCAGAATACTGGGTCTAGATTACTCCTACTCCAGCTTCCTCTTAGGGCTGAGCTTCTTTACTGGGAGAGGCAAATAAGACCAGGGCTACCACGCTTCTTTCCATGTGTCAGATCATAGAGCAGGGCTATCATTCCAACAGAAGCAAGCGACTGCCCTCACCCCACCTTCTATGTGGTGGAACAGAAGTTCTGCCCAGGAGGAGAGGCAGACCATGAGAATGAAGAGTTCTGCAGTTCTGACTGATAAGATTGAGTTTATCTGAAACAGTTGGAAAATTCCATCCCAAAGAGCATTGTTGAAAACAGTGGATATTTTGGTGGTGATAAGAGGGTGTTGATAGTTCCATGAAACTGGTGGCAACAAGTGAAGTGACAGGACAACCAGAAGCTTAGCAGAGATGCCATGGGAAAGGACAGCAAAGAATCCTCCTGGGATCACAGCCAACTTGGAGAATCAAGAGGTTTGTGGACGTGCTCAGGAGAAAACAGAACAGGGTATGGAACAGGTTTAAAAACATTTTCTAGTCCAGGCACATATGTGTTAACATAGGACAGAAGCTTCTCTGGCACAAGGGGTTTAAGTAAAACCTCTGACTAAACACTGGCTAATAATAAGCTACTTTGACCCAGGGCCAGTTCCTAAAAGGCCAGACATAAGAATAAAGTCACACATCTCTGACAATCTAGAAGACTATGTGTGTGCCCAAGGCTGCATCCTCTCAAAAACAATTGAACAAGGTACTTTGCAAGTTGTGCAGGTGGTGAAAAACCTGCCTGCTGATGCAGGAGATGTAAGAGACTCGGGTTTGATCCTGGGGTCAGAAAGAGCCCCTGGAGGAGGGCATGGCAACCCACTCCAGTATTCTTGCCTGGAGAATCCCCATGGACAGAGGAGCCTGGAAGGCTACAGTTAGAGTTGGACATGACTGAAGCAACTTAGCGTGCATACAGGCGCTTCCAAGTGACCAGTCCCTGGCTTCAGTTCAGTTCAATTCAGTTCAGTCTTGCAGTTGTGTCTGACTCTTTGTGACCCCATGGACTGTAGCACACCAGACTTCCCTATCCATCACCAACTCCCAGAGCTTACTCAAACTCATGTCCGTTGAGTTGGTGATGCCATCCAAACATCTCATCCTCTGTCATCCCCTTCTCCTGTCTTCAATCTCTCCAGGTCTTCTGCCAATTTTTAAATTGAGTTGTTTTTTGATGTTGAGTTATATGAGATGATTATGTATTTTGGATATTAACCTCTTATTGACTATAACATTTGCAAATATTTTCTCCCATTCAGCAAGTTGTATTTTCATTTTGTCAGTGGTTTCCTTTGCTGTGCGAAAGCTTTTAAGTTTAATTAGGTCCCATTTGTTATTTTTATTTCCTTTGTTTTAGGAGACAGAGCTCCTCCTTTCCCCTGCCCCCCCAAAAAAACTACTGCTATGATTTATGTCAAAGAATGTTCTGCCTGTGATTTCCTTTAAGGGTTAAACTGGTAACTGTTAAATGTACTTTGTGCATCTATAGATTTGTGTTTCTTAAACATTTCATATAAATGTAACAATAAAATATGAGGTCTTTTGTGTCTGTTTCTTTTATATTGTGATGTTTGCAAGGATCTTGTATGTTGTAGCATTTTTCAGTATTTCATTTTTATGACTGAAATTCATTATATAGATATAACATTATCTATACATTATGTAGATACAACGTATTTTGTTTATCAATTGATAGATACTTTATTTTTTCAATTTTAGGGCTATGATAAATGTTTTCTTTTTCATATATGAGTTTTTATGTGGACATATATTCTCAGTTATTTTGGGTATATAGATAGGGGTGGTATTGGTGTGTCTTATGGTAAGTCAATGTTTAACATTTTGATGAATTGTTTTCAAAAGTGGCTGTATCTTTTTTATAGACAGCAAGGTATTGGAGTCTATCAACAATATATGAAGCTTCCAGTTTCTTCTAATTCTCACCAACACTTCTACTGTCATTTAATGATAGCCATTGAAGTGGGCATGTAAAGGAACTCTCACTGAGTTTTATTTGCATTCCCTTGATGACCCTTTGGTTGAGCATCTTTTTAAGTGCTTATGGCCATTTGAATATCTTCTTTGGATTAATTTATTTTCATATACATTGCTTATTTTGCAACTGAGATATTTTACTTTTTATTATTAACTTGTAGGTGTTCTTTATATATTCTGAATACAAGTCTTTTAGCAGATATGTGGTTTGCATATATTTTCTCTTATGTCATGAGTTGTCTTTTCACTTTCTTGTTGGTATCGTTTGAAATACAAAGTGTTTTTTTTTAATTTTAATATTCAGCCTCTCTTTCTTTTCTCTGTCTCCCTCCCTTCATCTTTCCTCCCCTTTCTTTTCCTTCTCTACTTATTTTTATTTTAATTGACTTGCACTTTTTGTTTGATAATTAAAAGATAATTTCCTGAGCCAAAGTTATGAAGAACTACTTCAATGTTTTCTTCTAAAAGATTTTTAGCTTTAATTTTTACACATTTGTCTATGATCCATTTGAGTTAATTTTTACATTTGGTGTGATAAATAAGAGTCCAAGGTCACTTTGTAGAATGAGCTATTTAATTGTCTCACCACCATTTATTGAAAAGACAATACTATTCCCCCATTGAATTGTCTTGGCACTCTTGAAAAATTCAATTGACAATAAATGGGCTTATTTTTGGATTCTCAATTCTATTAAACTGATGTTAATGTTTATCTTTATGGCAGTATCACCCTGACTTAAATACTGTAGGTTTGTAGAAAGTTTTTGAATAAGGAAATGTGAGTCCTCCAAATTTTTATTTTTCAGGTTGTTTTGGCTATTCAGAATCTCTTGATGAATTTTAAGATAGCAGCTTTTTAATTTCTTCAAAAAAAGCTCCTTGGGATTTTATTAGGGATTGTTTGACTTTCTAGATTTGTTTGGGTAGTATTGCCATTTTTAACAATTTTAAGTCCCCTGATCCAAGAACATGAGGTTCTTTCCATTTATTTAGATCATCTTCAATATATTTCAGCTTTTTTTTTTTTAGTTACAGTATATAAGTCTTGCAGACTTCCCTGGTGGCTCAGTGGTAAAGAATCAGCCTGACAATGCAGGAAATGTAGGTTTTATCCCTGGATCAGGAAGATCTCCTGGAGAAGGTAATGGCAACCTACTCCAGTATTCTTGCTTGGGAAATCCTATGGACTGAGGAGCCTGATGGGCTACAGTCCATGGGGCTGCAAAAGAATCCTAATGACTTAGTGACTAAACAATGACAACATACAAGTTTAGTATTTGTTTTACTAAATTTATTCCATAATATGTTTCTTTTGATGCTATTATAGATGGAGTTATATTCTTAAATTCTTTTTGAATTGTTCATTGCCAATGTGTAGATGTAAAATTGACTTTTGGATATTGCTGTCATACTGAACTTGTTAGTTGTAATATTAGTAGTTTTTTAATGTAGTCCTTAGATTTTCTGTAGAGTATATCATATAATCTATAAGTGGAAGAAATTTTACATCTTCCTTAGTAATTGTGACCCCTTTTTTCTCTTTTTCTTGGTGATGTGCATTGGCTAGAGCCTCCAACACAATGTTGAGTAGATGGAGAAAGAAAAGACATCTTTGCCTTGTGCCTAATCTTAGAAAGAAAGCTTTAAGTACATTGTTAGGTGTAGGATTTTTATAGATAATCATTATAAGATTGAAGCCGTTCCTGCTGTTCTGAATTTGTTGAATCAAGAAAGGTTGCTGAAAATTAACTACTTTTTCTCCGTTTATTGAGATGATCATGTAGTTTTTGCCCTATATTCTATTGATTTGGCATTCTATTGATACTACATTAATTACTTTTTATGTTAAATAAACTTTGCTTTCCTAGGATAATTCAACTTGGTCATGATGTATATAATACTTTAATATAAGGCTGGATTCGGATCACTGGTATTTTGATGTTGGTCTATAAATTTATTTTGTTGTCTTTGGTATCAAGGTACTACTAGCCTCTTAGAATGAAATGAAATGTGCTCCTTCCTCTTCTGTTTTTTGAGAGTGTAAGAATATATGAATAATTGGCATAAATTCTTTTTTAAATGTTTGGAATAATTCCCCAGTGAAGCCATCTGGTTGAATGGTATTTCCTAAAATATCAGGGTCTAATCACTGTAATCTATTAATGTGACCTTGTTAGAAAAAGGGTCTTTGCAGTTGTGATTAAGTATCCTGAGATGAGAACAGATCCTAGATTATCTGTAAAGTCCCTAGATGCCATCACAAATGCCCTTATTAAAAAAAAAATGGTATCAGGAGATTCCACATACACACAGATGGGAAGAAGAGAAGATAATGTGAAGATGGAGGCAGATAAGTAAAGGAATGCTGGCAGCTATTAGAAGCTGAAAGAAGCATTAAACAGATTCTCTCTCAGAGCTTCTGAAGGGAATGCAGCTCTGCTGACATCCTGATTTCAGCTTAACAAAGGTAATTTGGAATTAATGGCTTCCAGAGCTGTAAAGAGAATATTTTTTGTTGTTTTCAGCCAACAAGTTTGTGGTAGGTTTTAAAATAGTCACAGGAATCTAATATACCAGTTGGACCTAGGGTTTTATTTGTATGAAAACATTAAAATACTGACTTGATTTCCTTACTTGTTACAGGATTATTCAGATTTTCAGTTTCTTCTTGGGTCAGTATGAGTAGTTTTCCATTTTATAAGAATTTATTAATTTCATCTAAGTTATATAATTTTGACATTTGTTATTCATTGTATTTCTCTATAATCCTTTTTATTTCTCTAAATTTGGTAGTGACGTACTTTCATTTTTTATTTTAGTAATGTGAGTCCTTTCTCTCTCTCACTTTTTTCATGGGAAATCAATCTAAAATTTTCTCAATTTTGTTGGTCGTCTCAAAAAAATCAACTTTGTTTTTGTTGATTTTTCTGTATTTTTCTATTTCCACTTTCATTTACATCTACTTTAATCTTTATTACCACTTTTTTTCTGCTGGGTTTCAGTCAGTTCAGTCACTCAGTCATGTCTGACTCTTTGCAATCCCATGGACTGCAGCATGCCAGGCTTCCCTGTCCACCACCAACTCCCAGAGCTTGCCCAGACTCATGCCCATTGAGTCAGTGATGCCATCCATCTGTCTCATTCTCTGTTATCCCCTCTACTCCTGCCTTCAATCTTTCCCAGCATCAGGATCTTTTCCAATGAGTTAGTTCTTCTCATAAGGAGGCCAAAGTATTGGAGCTTCAGCTTCAGCATCAGTCCTTCTACTGAATATTCAGGGCTGATTTCCTTTAAGATGGACTAGTTTGATCTCCTTGCAGTCCAAGGGACTCTCAAAAGTCTTCAACACCACAGTTCAAAAGCATCAATTCTTCAGCATTCCGCATTTTTTATGCTCCAACTCTCACATCAATACATGACTACTGGAAAAAACATAGCTTTGTCTATGTGGACATTTGTGGGTAGTGTAGTGCTTTTTAATATGCTGCTTTTTAATATGCTGTCTTAGTTTGTCATACCTTTTATTCCAAGAAGCAAAAGTTTTTTAATTTCATGGCTGCAGTCACCATCTGCAGTGATTGTGGAGCCCAAGAAAATAAAGTCTGTCACTGTGTCCATCGTTTCCCCATCTATTTGCCATAAAATGGTGGGACCGGATGTCATGATATTAGTTTTTTGAATGTTAGGTTTTAAGCCAGCTTTTTCACTTTCCTCTTTTACTTTCATCAAGATGCTCTTTAGTTCTTCTTTGCTTTCTGCCCTAAGGCTGATGTCATCTGCATATCTGAGGTTATTGATAGATCTCCCAGAAATCTTGATTCCAGCTTGTGATTCATCCAGACTGGCATTTCACATGATGTACTCTGCATATAAGTTAAATAAGCACAGTGACAATAAACAGCCTTGATGTACTCCTTTCCCAATTTGGAACCAGCCTGTTGTTCCATGTCTGGTTCTAAGTGCTGCTTCTTGACCTACATACAGATTTCTCAGGAGTCAGGTAAGGTGGTCTGGTCTTCCCATCTCTTTAAGAATTTTCGACAGTTTATTGTGATCCACACAGTCAAAGGCTTTGGTGTAGTCAATGAAGCATATGTTTTTCTGGAACTCTCTTGCTTTTTCTATGATCTAGCAGATGTTGGCAATTTGATCTCTTGTTCCTCTGCCTTTTCAAATCCAGCTTGAACATCTGGAAGTTCTTGATTCACATACTGTTAAAGCCTGGCTTGGAGAATTTGCTAGTGTGTGAGATGAGTGCAATTGTGTGGTAGTTTGAACATTCTTTGGCATTGCCTTTCTTTGGGATTGGAATGGAAATTGACCTTTTCCAGTCCTGTGCCCACTGCTGAGTTTTCCAAATTTGCTGGCATATTGAGTGCAGCACTTTAGCAGCATCCTTTTTTAGGATTTGAAGTAGCTCAGCTGGAATTCCATCACCACTAGTTTTGTTTGTAGTGATGCTTCCTAAGGCCCACTTGACTTCACATTCCAGGATGTCTGGCTCTAGGTGAGTGATCACACCGTCATGGTTATCTGGGTCATTAAGACCTTTTTTATACAGTTCTTCTGTGTATTCTTGTGACCTCCTCTTAATCTCTTATGTTGCTGTTAGGGGCTTACAGTTTCTGTCCTTTACTGTGCCCATCTTTGCGTGAAATGTTCCCTTGGTATCTCTGATTTTCTTGAGGAAATCTCTACTCTTTCCCATCCTATTGTTTTCCTCTGCTTCTTTGCATGGATCACTGAGGAAGGCTTTCTTATCTCTCCTTTCTATTCATTGGCACTCTGCATTCAGATGGGTATATCTTTCCTTTTCTCCTTTGCCTTTCACTTCTCTTCTTTTCTCAGCTATTTGTAAGGCTCCTCACACAACCATTTTGCCTTTTTGCATTTCTTCCTCTTGTGGATGGTTTTGATCACTGCCTCCTGTACAGTGTTACAAACCTCCATCCATAGCTCTTCAGGCACTCTATCTCTCAGATCTAATCCCTTGAATCTATTTGTCACTCCACTGTATAATCGTAAGGAGTTTGATTTAGGTCATAGCTGAATGGTCTAGTGGTTTCCCTGCTTTCTTCAATGTAAGTCTGTATGTGGCAATAAGGAGTTCAAGATCTGAACCACAGTCAGCTCCTAGTCTTGTTTCTGCTGACTGTATAGAGCCTCTCCATCTTTGGCCGCAAGGAATATAATCAATCTGGTTTCAGTATTGACCGTCTGGTGATGTCCAAGTATAGAGTCATCTCTTGTTTTGTTGGTAGAGAGTATTTGCTAAGACCAGTGCATTCTCTTGGCAAAACTCTGTTAGCCTTTGCCCTGCTTCATTTTGTACTCCAAGGCCAAATTTGCCTGTTACTCCAGGTATCTCTTGACTTCCTATTTTTGCATTCCAGTCCCCTGCGACGAAACGGGCATTGTTTTTTGCTGTTAGTTCTAGAAGGTCTTGTAGGTCTTCAGAGGACCATTCAACTTCAGCTTCTTTGGCATTAGTGGCTGGAGCATAGATTTGGATACTGTGATATTGAAGAGTTTGCTTTGGGTTTGCCTTGGATTATGAAGGTGAAAGAGGAGAGTGAAAAAGTTGGCTTAAAGGTCAACATTCAGAAAACTAAGATCATGGCATCTGGTCCCATCACTTCATGGCAAATAGATGGGGAAACAGTGGAAACAGTGTCAGAATTTATTTTTGGGGGCTCCAAAATCACTGCAGATGGTGACTGCAGCCATGAAATTAAAAGACGCTTACTCCTTGGAAGGAAGGTTATGGCCCACCTAGATAGCATATTTAAAAGCAGAGACATTACTTTGCCAACAAAAGTCCATCTAGTCAAGGCTATGGTTTTTCCAGTGGTCAAGTATGGATGTGAGAGTTGGACGGTGAAGAAAGCTGAGCACCGTAGAATTGATGCTTTTGAACTGTGGTGTTGGAGAAGACTCTTGAGAGTCCCTTGGACTGCAGGGAGATCCAATCAGTCCATCCTAAAAGAGATCAATCCTGGGTGTTCATTGGAAGGTCTGATGTTGAAGCTGAAACTCCAATACTTTGGCCACCTCATGTGAAGAGTTGACTCATTGGAAAAGACCCTAATGCTGGGTAGGATTGGGGGCGGGAGGAGAAGGGAACGACAGAGGATGAGATGGTTGGATGGCATCACCAACTCGATGGACATGGGTTTGGGTAGACTCCAGGAGTTGGTGATGGACAGATAGGCCTGGCGTGCTGCAATTCATGGGGTTGCAAACAGTCGGACATGACTGAGCAACTGAACTGAACTGTTATATTGAATGGTTTGCCCTCTGTTGGGTTTTGATTTACCTTATTTTCTAGTTTGTAGAGATGGAAGGTTAAGTTATCTATTTGAGAACTTTCATTTTGATATAGGTTTTTATAGGTATAAATTTTGTTTTGACCAATGCTTTTTCTGAATCCCATGATTTCTTTTTCTTTTCTGTCATCTTATATTTTTTCTAATGTCACAGGTGATTTCTTCTTTGATCTGTTAGTTATTTGGACATGTATTTCATTTCCACATATTCGTAACTGTTCAAAATTTCTTCCTACTACCAATTTCTAATTTAATTACATTGTGGTAAAGGGCATGCTTTGTATAATTCAGTATTTCTAAATTCACTGACTATTGTTTCATAGCCTAGCAAATGGCATACTCTGTAAAATGTGGGCACTTGAGAAGAATAGGCTTTATTCTGTCATTGGGTAGTCTCTTAGGATTGATTAAATTAGTGTTAGTGAAGCCTTGTATACGATTGTAGATCTTCCGCCCAACTCATTTTTTTCTTGTTGTTTTTCAGTCACTAATTCGTGTCCAATTCTTTGCGACCCTGTGAACTGCAGTATACCAGGATTTCCTGTCCTTCATTATCTCCTGGAGTTTGCTCAAACTCATGTCCATTGAGTCCGTGATGCTACCAAATCAGTCTCACCCTCTGCCGCCTCCTTCTCTCCTGCTTTCAATCTTTCCCAGCATTAGAATCTTTTCCAGTGAGTCAGCTCTTCCCATCAGTGGCCCAGGAGCTTTAGTTTCAGCATCAGTACTTGCAATGAATATTCAGGATTGATGTCCTTGAGAATTGACTGGTTTTATCTCTTTGCTGTCCAAGGGACTCTCAAGAGTCTTCTCCAGCACCACAATTTCAAAGCATCAGTTCTCGGCACTCTGCTTTCTTTATGGTCCAACTCTTACATCTATATATGACTGCTGGAAAGTCCATAGCCTTAACTATATGGACCTTTGTCTGCAAAGTGATGTCTCTGCTTTTTATTGTTTTTTTTTTCAATTAATTTATTTTAATTGAAGGATAATTACTTTACAATATTGTGATGCTTTTTGCCATACATCAACATGAATCCGCCACAGATATACATGTGGCTCCTCATCCTAAACCCCCTTCCACCTCCCTCCCTACCTATCCCTCTGGATTGTCCCCCAGCACTCACTTTGGGTGCCTTGCTTCATGCATTGAACTTGGACTGGTCATCTATTTTGCATATGGTAATATACATGTTTCAGTGCCATTCCTTCAAGTCATCCCACCCTTGTCTTCTCCCACTGAGTCCAAAAATCTGTTTTTTACATCTGTGTCTTTTTTGTTGCCCTGCATGTAGGATTGTCATTACTGTCTTTCTAAATTCCATATATATGTGTTAATATAAAGTATTTATCTTTCTCTTTCTGACTTACTTCACTCTGTATAATAGATTCCAGTTTCATACACCTCATTAGGACTAACTCAAATGTGTTCCTTTTTATAGCTGAATGTCTCTGCTTTTTAATATACTGACGAGGTTTGTCATAGCTTTTCTTCCACGAAGCAAGTGTCTTTTAATTTCATGACTTCAGTCACCATCCCCAGTGATTTTGCAGCCCAAGGAAATAAAATCTGTCACAATTTCCACTTTTTCCCCATCTGTTTGCCATGAAGTGATGGGACTGGATGTCATGATCTTAGTTTTTTTCAATGTATTCCTTTTGGGAAGATATATACTAAGTCACTCAGTTGTGTCCAGTTCTTTGCGATCCCATGGGCTGTAACCCACCTTGCTCCTCTATCCATGGGATTTTCCAGGCAAAAATACTGGAGTGGATTGCCATTTCCTCCTCCAGCTGATCTTCCTGACCCAAGGATCAAACCCCCATCTCCTGCATTAGCAGGTGGATTCTTTACCACTGAGGCACCTGCGAAGCTCCTCTGTATATACTCCATTTACTTATCCACTCAGTTATGAAGGATATTTTGGTTACTTCTAAGTTTGGTGGTTATGAGTAAACTTGCTATAAATATTAATGTGCTGGGTTTTGTGTGGACATAATTTTTCAATACATTTGGTTAAATACCAGGGAGCATGATCACTAGATCAGATTGCATAGTAAAACTGTTTGGTTTTGTGTAAGCTGTCAAACTGTCTTCCAAAGTAACTGTTGTTGTTGTTCACTCGCTCGGTCACGTCTGACTCTTTGTGACCCCATGGACTGCAGCCCGCCAGGCTTCCCTGTCCTTCACTTTCTCCTGGAGTTTGCTCTAACTCATGTCCATTGAGTTGCTGATGCCATCCAATCATCTCATTCTCTTTTGCCCCCTTTTCCTCCTGCCCTCAGTCTGTCAAAACATCAGGGTCTTTTCTGATGAGCTGGGTTTGCTTGTACATCTGGAAGTTCTCAGTTCACGTACTGTTGAAAACTAGCTTGAAGGATTTTCAGAATTAATTACCTTGCTCTCATGTGAAATGAGGACAGTTGTGCAGTAGTTTGAACATTGTTTGGCATTGCCCTTTTTTGGGATTGGAATGAAAGCTGTACCATTTAATATTTCTACCAGCAATGAGTTAGATTTCCTATGCTCCACATTCTCCCCAGCATTTGGTATTGTCATTGTCTTGGATTTTCACCATTCTGATGCGAGTGTAGTATATCTCCTTATTGCCTTTATTTCCATTTCCTTAATGATATATGGGGAGAAATATCAATAACGTCAGATATGCAGATGACACCACCCTTATGGCAAAAAGCAAAAAGGAAGAGCCTCTTGATGGAAGTGAAAGAGGAGAGTGAAAAGGTTAGCTTAAAACTCAACATTCAGAAAGCTAAGATCATGGCATCTGGTCCCATCACTTCATGGCAGATAGATGGGGAAACAGTGGAAACAGTGATAGACTTTATTTTGGGGGGCTTCAAAATCACTGCAGGTAGTGACTACAGCCATGAAATTATAAGACTCTTGCTTCTTGGAAGAAAAGCTATGACCAACCTAGACAGCATATTAAAAAGCAGAGACTACTTTGCCAACAAAGGTCCATCTAGTCAAAGCTATGGTTTTTCCAGTGGTCATGTATGGATGTGACAGTTGGACTATAAAGAAAGCTGAGCACTGAAGAATTAGTGCTTTTGAACTGTGGTGTTGGAGAAGACTGTTGAGAGTCCCTTGGACTGCAAGGAAATCCAACCAGTCCCTGGTAAAGGAAATCAGTCCTGAATATTCATTGGAAGGACTGATGTTGAAGCTGAAACTCCAATACTTTGGCCACCTGATGCGAAGAATTGACTCATTGGAAAAGACCCTGGTGCTGGGAAAGATTGAGGGCGGGAAGAGAAGCGGACGACAGAGGATGAGATGGTTGGATGACATCATCAACTCTAAGGGTATGAGTTTGAGTAAACTCCAGGAGTTGTTGATGGACAGGGAAGCCTGGAGTGCTGCAGTCCATGGGGTCGCAAGGAGTCGGGCATGACTGAGCAACTGAACTGAACTGAAGTGAATGACATATGGCATTGAATATCTTTTCATATGTTTGTTTGCCATCTATATATCTTCCTGGTTAAGGTGTTCATTTTGTGTTTTACCAGTGTTTTTATCTGGATTGTTGTTTTCTTATTGTTGAGTTTTAGAAATTTTTCTATATTTTGGATAATAGCCGCTTATCTGGTATGTGTTTTGCATATGTTTCCTCCCAGTTTGTGACTTGTCTTCTCATTCTAGTAGTGTCATCTTTCTCAGAGCAGAATTTTTTTATTTTAATAATGTTCAATATATCAGTTTTTTTTCAAGGATTTTGCCTTTGGTGTTACATCTGTAAAGTCATTTCTTCACCCAAGGTAATCTACGTTTTCTTCTGTGTTTTAATCTAAGAATTTTCTTAGTTTTGTTTTTTACAATTAGGTTCATGATCCATTTTGAGTTTTTTTTAAAGGGCATAAAATCTGTATTTAGATTCATTTTCTTGCTTATGATGTTCAGCATCACTGGTCGAAAAGACTATTTTGATCCCTTGTGTTGTTTTTGCTCCTTTGTTAAAGATTAGTCTACTGTGTTTATGTGGATCTATTTCTAGGCTCTTTATTCTGTTCCATTAATCTATTTGTCTGTTCTTTCTCAGTACTACCATGTTGATTACTATAGTTGTACACTGTAAAAGATATATTCTTTGATATGTGAATTATATCTTAATAAACACATGATTTTAAAAAAAATCAGAAAGAACGGTCAACAAGTAAATGGATAAACAGTTACCTTTAAACTGAAACTTAATTGCAAACCTGGATTAATAACAGTTTTAAGATTCACACAATCAAGAATTTTGCCTTAAGACACCAGGTGTGACAGATATATGAGACTAAAAGAAATGTAGTTCAAGTATATTATAAACAGAGAACAGTTCAAGAAGAGATTTGTCCGTCAGTTCAGTTGCTCAGTCATGTCCGAACTGCAGCACACCAGGCCTCTCTGTCCATCACCAACTCCCGGAGTCCACCCAAACCCATGTCCATCGAGTCAATGATGCCATCCAGCCATCTCATCCTCTGTAGTCCCCTTCTCTTCCTGCCCTCAATCCTTCCCAGCATCAGGGACTTTTCCAATGAGTCAACTCTTTGCATCAGGTGGCCAAAGTATTGGAGTTTCAGCTTCAACATCAGTCCCTGCAATGAACACCCAGGACTGATCTCCTTTAGGATGGATTGGTTGGATCTCCTCGCAGTCCAACTGACTCTCAAGAGTCTTCTTCAACACCACATTTCAAAAGCATCAATTATTCAGCGCTCAGCTTTCTTTACAGTCCAACTCTCACCTCCATACATAACTCCTGGAAAAACCATAGCCTTGACTAGACGGACCTTTGTTGGCAAAGTAATGTCTCTGCTTTTAAATATGCTGTCTAGGTTGGTCATAACTTTCCTTCCAAGGAGTAAGCATCTTTTAATTTCATGGCTGCAGTCACTATCTGCAGTGATTTTGGAGCCCAGAAAAATAAAGTCTGACACTGTTTCCACTGTTTCCCCATCTGTTTGCCATGAAGTGATGGGACTGGATGCCATGATCTTAGTTTTCTGAATGTTGAGCTTTAAGCCAACTTTTTTACTCTCCTCTTTCACTTTCATCAAGAGGCTCTTTAGTTCTTCTTCACTTTCTGCCATAAGGGTGGTGTCATCTGCCTGTATGAGGTTATTGATATTTCTCCTGGCAATCTTGATTCCAGATTGTGCTTCCTACAGCCCAGCATTTCTCATGATGTACTCTGCATATAAGTTAAATAAGCAGGGTAACAATATACAGCCTTGACATACTCCCTTTCCTATTTGGAACCAGTCTGTTGTTCCACGTCCAGTTCTAACTGTTGCTTCCTGACCTGCATATAGATTTCTCAAGAGGCAATAAAAGTTAATCACAGTTTATTATCTCACATATAGTAAATGTGTATCAGTTCATAGTGTACTCTGATTAATTTCAGCAATCTGCCTAAAGTACTGTTTTTAGATTCTGAGAAAACATCTGAGATTGTGAAAAAAGGCTTTTGGGTAAATCAGTAATGTTTGCCATCATCAAGGAAGTGAGAATTTATAGTGTTCAAAGTGAAATTAGTAGTTGAGCTAATAAAATTGAAATTTAAAAAATTCATCCTATGCACAAAATGTTTCACTCAACAATAATGTTTCACAGCTAAATCTATAAAGAAAGCACTTATTTTGTTTAGTTTTACAGATGAAGAAACAGTGGCGTTGGAAATTAAGTGTCTTGCTTAAAGTTACTTTCTGGAATGCTAGAATATTCCTAGTTCCTGTTTTTATATTCCTAATCACTATCCAGTAGTAGCTGTTATTGTCCAGTGATTCAAAATCAACAGAACGGTAGAGTCAAAGCATTTTTTCAATAGAATTAGTCTAGTATGATCTGTTTGGTCAGTGTGGTCCAAGTTAAACACACATTTGACAGATTTCAGGTTGAGAAGTTTATATCCTCAAATTAAGATACAGTAGTTGCAGAAAAAAAAAAAAACAAAAACAGAGCCATCATGTTCCTTAGAGGGTTACAGAAATGGTGGACCTGAAAGGGAGGTAATATAATCATCAAAAGACTGAAAGAAATTGAAAGCATTAGTCACTCAGTCATGTCCAACTCTTTGCTACCTCATAGACTGAAGCCCGCCACAGTTCTCAGTTCATGGAATTCTCCAGGCAAGAATACTGGAGTGGGTTACCATTTCCTTCTCTAGGGGATCTTACCTACCCAGGGATCGAACCCAGGTCTCCTGCATGACAGGCAGATTCTTGACCATCTGAGCCACCAGCGAAGCCCATATCAAAAGACTGGTTGATAGTGATTCAGGAACCTATAGAAAGTTCGCTGATGCAAAATTTGTGGAGAGTTGATTTTGTTTCTCACTGTTTATGGCTAGGTGTGGAATTGGTTTGAATATTTTGTTCTATCTAAAATTACCTAAGAAGTAGAACTATATAAAACTATGCAAAAGGCAAACTTAAAAAGGAAAGAAATCTTAAAGCTGTAACTGACTTCTTTGAAATAATGAAACTCATCACAAAAGGCCACATATTTTACAATCCATTTGTCCTAAATGTCGAGAATACAGACGTCTATAGGGATACGATGTAGATAAGCCATTGGCTAGAGTTGGGGAGATGGTGGAGGCTGGAGGATAGAAAATGACTCTAATGGTTATACCATTTATTTTTGGCATAATAAAAAATGTTCTAAACCTAGATTGTAGTGATGGAGGCACAACTCTGCATGTGTCATTGTATTATACACTTTAATGTTTTAATGGTTAATTATTATGATATGTTAACTATATTTTAATAAAGATCTTTTAAAAAGTCACTGCAAACATTTTTAAAATACCTGCATGTCGACAATGGTGATGTTTATCTGAGATGTTGTTGTCATTAACAGGAGCAATTGAAACAGTTATTTGTAATCAACCTTACTAGTTGATGATCAAGTAACAATATTTTATTTATTTTACTTATTAGTATGTAAGGTGCTTGTAAATATGTTTTTTACTGCTATCATGTTTAAATAATTTGGGGGGGATTATAAGGTTTTGTATTTAACTCATAATGCATTATAATTTCTTCCATGTAGAATATAAAAATATGGGTTCTTGGATAGCATTTCCACATAGAATGTCTAATTTTCAGAAATATATTCATGGTATTAAGTGGAGAGATAATTTCTCTGTATCTATCTTTCTATCCTATTGTAATCAGTTTTCAGTATACCTCTGTTTCATTTGAGATGTACGATTTTTTGTAACATTCATTATTATGGCAATCGTGAATCATCCATAGGCTGTCTATGTGTGAATATGTAATGGGATAGGGTAGGGGAAGCCCTCAGACACTTTTGTATTGTTACCAAGAAAACTGATGGCCACTGTAATCTCAGTGACATTTATGTGCCTAACAAATCAGGAAAAACTAAGTGCATGACAGAAGTCAGTGTCACTGCTTTTTCCTTTACATTTACTTTCTGTTTCTCTCTCCCTCCTATTCTTTGCTTCACCTGAACTCAAAGCTGCCTCAAAGCTTATTTACCGTGAAAGCCATCCACTCGTGCTGAGACATCAGACATTTTTGTTGAAAAGAGCAGCTGCTTCAGACCCATTTTTGACCGTTCAGATCATAGCTACACTGATTTTAAATAGTCTTAGACCATTTGTTTCTTCACAGATAGCTCATAAATCTATAATCCATTTAGAAGGACCAGATAAGCTCTGTTGACTGCAAATGGTACTGGCTTCTGTGTTCCTATGAAAGGTTCATGTGACAGTAAAACAATCTATTGAGACAATTGAAAATAAATGGGTTATAGTGTGGCCTAATTGTTTTGCTCTTCAATAGAAAATTTCATATAAAGTACAAATATAAGGATAATTTCCTTTTAGCAAATAGTTATTATTTATATGATAAACTATATCTAAAGAAATTGTGTCACCCTTTTTTGAATAATTCAGTTTCTGGACATTATAGCTATACCTCAAAATTGCCTAGTATTATTAAATAAAAAGTATAAAAAGGTGTAATTTTCCTCAATTTTTATCTGGAGTATTATTAGTAATCATGTAATAGAAACAAATAATATGAGCTCAAAATATTTTTTCTTATTTTTAGAATAAAATCTTAAATGACATTGCATAGCAAAAATGATGTTTTAAATTAAAGAATTTTAATGTGACCATGTTAAGAAAGTGTTAGCTTGTGTTGAATATGAATGCTGTGAACTTCAGAAAGAATAATGTGTATAAGCATATTTAATCTAGTTCACCAAATCTGATTTTCCTCCTGTATTTCCTGTCTCAGTACATGGCATCACTGTCTATCTGGTTCCTCAAGCCAAAATGCTAGCATTCATCCTTAATTACTTTTCCTCCTCTCCTCTATGATCTGATTACCTAATATAATTACTAGACTTGCTGTCGTTTTAACCTGATTGATTTCCACCAGGGCACTTATTTCCTGATATTTTCTTGTTTATGATTTTGTTATCTGTTTCTCCCACTAGGATTCAATGAGACTGTACCCTTCATAGTACCCCTTCTCATTGTGTGTAAGTGTCTTACACATAGCAAATGTTCAATGCTAAGTTTATAGTTTTTATGGGTATTGTATTTGTTCTTTGATTGCTTTGTTTAGCAAATAAAAACATTTTTCATTAAAGAAAGGTTGAAAGTATACATAGAAAACAAATAATTCTCAAATCATTAAAAAGAAAAATAAAATTTAGAGGAAAATCTAAGAAAATTAAGACCTGGAAGGAGTTTAAATAAGAAATTTCATACTTGTGTTTTCTGAGTTTCAGCTGAATTTTCAACCTCCTAAAATATGAGTGGATGGATGGAGGAATGGATAGATAGATGAATTAATAGACAGATAAATCAAAATGATTTTAGGAAGCTTGAAGCTATTAAATTCTTCATTGAGACCATATGTAATTTTAAGTAGCTGCCATTGCAAGAAATTGGTGTCTGTTACATTAATAAAACACTGAAATTGAGAGTTGAGATCTGAGGCTGGATAAATGTTCACAGAAGCTTTGACTTACTAGGTCAATTATCCAAAAAGAAATTAAAATAAAAGAATCATTAACATATCAGAATGAATTATAATCTAAATGAAATAGAAATTAATAATTTAGGAATAAGAAAAAGAGAAAAATGAATTCTAATATGACCACAAGCAACAATTAAAATCTTAAATAGCTACATTGTAGTGGAGTGTATATAGTCCCTGATGGTTTTTTGAGGTTTCTGACATTTCATTTCTGTTTGTTGATTTATACTTTGAAGCTTGTTATCATTGGAACTTATAAAATTAGGTCCTTTAGAGGTTATTCTAAGAATTACTTATAGGGACTTATTTAAATAACACTTAAGGTCAACTGTTCTGGCTTCTCTAATTGCTGTACTGGAACTTGGAAATATCTTTTGGTCTCTACATGTTTAAAGTGAAGAAAGATATAAAAGAAAGGGTGAAAGCAGGGAGTGAGGAAATATATCTCTCATTGTTTGTATTACAGACACTAGTTAAATTCAAGGTGGAGAGAGGTGCATTTTGTGGATTAGACCTAACTCTGTATTTTTATAAAGAATTCTTTTTGGTATGGTAAGAACTCTATGTGAGATCTTTCCTCTTAACAAATTTTAAGTGTATAATACAGTATTGTTGACTACTGATACAGTATAGAAAAGTCTCCCCCCCCAGAACGTTTTTCAATATGTCTATTGGCCATTTTATATATTTTCTTTGAATAGATGTCTGTTCATGTCTTCAGTACATTTTTAAAATTGGAATATCATTTTTCATTATTGTGCTGTAGGAGTTCTTGATTTATTTTGGAGATTAAACTCTTATAAGATTTATGATTTGCAAATATTTCCTCCCGTTCCATAGGTTGTCTCTTTATTCTATTGATTGTTTGCTTTGTTGTACAGAATCTTTTTAGTTTGTTGTAATCTCATTTTTCTTTTTTTGCTTTTGTCACCTGTGCTTTTAATGTCATGTCTGTTAAATCAGTCTTTGTCAAGACTGATGTCATGACATTTTCTCCTATGTTTTCTTCTAGGAGTTTTAGTAGTGTTTCAGAATTAAGTCTTTAATCCATCTTGAGTGATTTTTTGTATATTATATGAGATAAATTTTCAATTTCATTCTTTTGCATGTAGAGATCCAGTTTTCCCCACACAATTTATTTAGGAGACTATCCTTTCTCCGTTGTATATTCTTGGCGCTCTTGTCAAAGATCAGTTGACTATATATGCATGGATTTATTTCTGGGCTCTATTCTGTTCTCCTTTGGTCAATGTATCTGTTTTTATGCTAGTACATTAGTGTTTTAATTAAGTACTGTAGCTTTGTAATATATTTTGAAATCAGGAAATGTGATCCTTCTAGCTGTGTTCCTAAGAGTGATTTGGCAATTTATGGTCTTCTGTGTTTTCATTTCACGTGTAGAGCTGTTCTTTTTCTGTTTCTGTAAATAATGCCGTTAGAATTTTGAAGGGATTGCACTGAATATGTAGACCACCTTGTGTAGTATGGACATTTTACTAATATTCTGCTGGTCCTTGAACACGAGGTATCTTTGTGTCTTCATTTTATTTTATCAGTGTCTCAGTGTTTTCAGTGTAGAGCTCTCTCTTACCTACTTGGTTAAATTTATTTCTTAGTATTTCATTGTTCAGTAAATGTGACTGTTGTATTAATTTTTTTCACATAGTTTATCATTAGAGTATGGAAATGAACCTGACATTTGTATGCTGATTTTATAACTTGCAACTTTACTGGATATATCAGTTTTAATCATTTGTGTGTGTTGCGGGAAGTCTACAGTTTTTTCTAGATATAAGATCATGTCTTGTTGCAAACAGGGAAAATTTGACTTCTTCCTTTCTGATTTTAGGTGCCTTTTATTTCTTTTTCTTCTCTAACTACTCAAAGAACTTCCAGTACTATTTTGAATAGGATAACATCCTTGCTTTTTTCCTGATATTATAGGAAAGGTTGTGGGAATTCATTATCCCTAAACCTGCCCTACAGGAAAAAGGCTAAAGGCTTCTCTCGAAAGAATAGAATGCTAAAGAGCAAATGATAAACTATGTATTTTTAAAACAAATAGTAAGACATTTTAAGACACTAAGCCAGAGACCTATTTTATGCCCTCTATTATCTACCAAAACAGTATTAAACATTTCATCATTTTGTCTGTATATGCACCCCGTTTACCATCTGTACCATAAGTGTTTTTGGCTAATTTATTTTTTTTAATTGGACTGTTGTGTTAGATATAAAAGACTTCTTTGGAATGGAGTTTCTCTTTCTAAGTGTGGAGGTTTTCAGGCCATTTTACAACATATTTTCAAACAGAAATCATTGGCAAGGATGACATCCAAACATGACTCCATTATTTTACTCAAAGATTGTTTAATGGACAAATTACATTTTTTAGTAGCAACATTAAAAAAAAAAATCAGCCTAACATGAATTTTGCTTGGGTTTCAGAATTTCACGTTATTTGCTTAACAGTTACAGTTTGTTAAACATCTCTTTTTGTATTCAGGAAGCAGAAAAAATCATTAATTTCTTGGTGAATGTTAAAGATCTTCTCTGTCTCAGTTCAGTCACTCAGTCGTGTCCGACTCTTTGCGACCCCATGGACCACAGCATGCCACGCCTCCCTGTCTATCAGCAACTCCCGGAGTTTACTCAAACTCATGTCCATTGAGTCAGTGATACCATCCAACCTCTCATCCTCTGTCGTCCCCTTCTCCTCCTGCCTTTAGTCTTTCCCAGCATCAGGGTCTTTTCCAATGAGTCAGCTCTTCGCATCAGGTGGCCAAAGTATTGGAGTTTCAGCTTCAGCATTAGTCCTTCCAATGAATATTCAGGACTGATTTCCTTTAGGATCTCCTTGCACTTAGAAATTCAGCCAAGGGTTTCCAAGAACACCTGTGTATTTACCCAATCATGATTCTGATAGCCTACTCTTGTCTTTCAGATTAAATGTGCAACTGGAAGCTGTGTTAATACCTTATTTACTTCCATCTTATGACAGCTCTTTAAATCAGTGACCAATTAATTGTCATTTCTAAGCCTACAATTCAAGTAGTCAATTCTATGTGTTTTTTTTTTTTCCTGGAAATTAAAAAAAAATGCTATACAAAGGAAGAGTGTTAAATAGGATTATATAAATTATTTTCTTAAGAGATTCAGTAGTTTAGGTAAAGGATTAATTTCATAATAGTGTCAAGCAGTGTTTGGGAAATATGCATCAGTCCATCTGTTGGCATTTTCCTATGGTAAGCTTGGGTCAGAGATGCAGTACCAAAACTACCTCATGTCACATTTTTCCTTTTCTATTTGGACAGTGTTTTGTTTGCAATATTTTATGTCAATGTCCTTCATATTCAAAGGTGATGCTCCTTATTGTATTGCTTACCTTGTATACATAGATAGGTGACCTTCAGGACTTTTCATTTGGATTGCATTTATTGTCAATTCCTAGTTCACAAAAAGGAATGTCATTTTGGGGCCTATTGTTATTGAAAAGTTTTTGCCAGATATCAAGTCACTCCAGGTCATACAGAAGCTGCTTACATATCAGATCAACAATCTACCTCAAAGATTTGAACTTGTATAAAGAAGGAGACTTTGTGATTATTATTTTTGTTTTATAATAATATAAAAGAAGCAGAAAACAATGTCACCAATACAAAACTGTTATATATGTAGACGTTATACTTGCTTGTATAGAAATTTCACTTTGCAACCTCCTAGATTATTATAGTCACTGTTTTGGCCCCTAATGCTGTCAGCTAGATCTAATAAAGTCCCTTGATACCATTGTCAGGAAACATGTAGTTGAAGCAAAAAGACTGTTAATCGGGAAAAGATGCCAGTAGAAGGGAAAGTGGAGTGAAAGCATAAGTTAACAGGGTGAGGAAAGTACATATCAAATAATTCAAATTGTCCATCCATCTGCTATACTTAAATCTTATAATGAAACTCTTTGACTTCTTTATGAAATATAGACTGCCTTTGAGAAAAATGAATATATTTAATGGTCATTTCACATGTATTGTTTTTTTAATTCTAGTTTTGTATATGAATACTTATATTCAATAAATAGCTGAGTTTTTAAAATCATATACCAAAAATGTAAAATATGATTTTAACTATAGAAGATATAAAGAGATATAAGACATAGTCCTTATCCTTTAAAATCTTAAAACTTATAGAAAGAGTTAAGATGAATAGTTACTGCACAAGCAGAATTCTCTGTGAACCATATGAGTGGATTTTGTCCTAGTATTATAAGACAGTGCTTCCAGTTATAGCACCAATCAATAATAATAATATTTATAAGTTTGCTGTGTTAAAATGAGAGTATTTGTAATTAGTAGAAAATATATTGTTTATATTATATAATTACAGTAATAAAAATAGAATATAAATGATTAGATATCAAATTTTAAATTTATATAAAACTTATAAGTAGTCTTCAGAACCATCTCATTGATGGACTTGAGCCTGAATCCCATGAACATAAAACATTTACATCAGATGTTGTGATTTTTAAAATGTCCACAAACCCATTGATATTCTTCCATTCAAAAAGGGGGCCCTAATTCTCCTCCCTAATTTTATTTGTTTTCTGCTCTGTTTTGTATAGGTCCTTAGTTTTTGTTTCTATTTCTTTTTTCCTATTTTCTTTTTGATTATTCAAATAATTTTTAATAATCCATTTTAATTTATGTTGGATTTTTAGTTGAACCTCTTCACATTATGTATTTATTTTCTCTAGAGATTACAATATAAATCCTAAATTTAGCACAATCTATGTAATATTGTACCACTTCACAGAGACTACAGAAAGAAGGAATCTAAATAGCATGTATGGTTGCATGAGTTCTGTATTTTATTTGAACTGCTACCTTTCATAATATAATTTTTATTAATATTATGTGTTTTGGGCTTCGCTAGTGGCTCAGATAGTAAAGAATCTGCCTGCAATTCAGGAGATCCAGGTTCAATCCCCGGGTTGGGAAGATCCCCTGGAGAACGGAATGGCAACCCACTCCAGTATTCTTGCCTGGAGAATCCCATGGACAGAGGAGCCTGGATGGCTACAGTCCATAGGGTCGCAAAGAGTCGGACACAACTGAGCAACTAACACTTGAGTTATATTGTTGGCATTGCAAATATTGTGTTTTAATTCTTCGGATTGTGTTTTAAGAGTGTTAATATTTTTGTTTTAACATACCCTTAAAATCTACTTGCTTCTGATCTTTTTCCAAAGTCTTCAGGCCTTTTTTTTTTTGGCCAGATGTTAAGATCTTACTCCAATGTATTGACTACTTCTTTAAGCCTTAGTTTCTTTATCTGATAATGGGAATAAAAATAGTATAGTACTTATCTCAAAGTATTCCAGCTGCCAGGCGCTGGAGAGGAGATGCCCCATGTCCAAGGTTAGGAGCAGCGGCTGTGAGGAGATACCCTACATCCAAGGTCACGAGTGGGTCCTGTGCTTCGCTTGACTGGCTGTGTGGAGATACCCCACATCCAAGGTCAGAGAAACCCCAGTAAGATGGTAGGCGCTGAAGCAGCTATGAGGAGATACCCCACGTCCAAGGGCAAAGGAGAAGCCTCAGCAAGATGGTAGAAGGGGTGAATTCGCATTTAGAATCAAACCTCATTCCTGCCAGAGACGCTCAGAGGGCTCAAACAAACCTTGTGCGCACCAGGACCCAGGGACCCCACAGAGACTGAGACAGAACTGTGTTTGAGTGTCTCCTGTGTAGGTCCAGGGTGGCAGTGGTCTGCTGCAGGGACAGGAGCTCTGTCCTCTTGGAGGCATAAGTCCTCTTGGAGGAGGTCACCATTAACCCCACCATAAGTGAAAGTGAAGGTGAAGTCACTCAGTCCTGTCCAACTCTTAGCGACTCCATGGACTGCAGCCTACCAGGCTCCTCCGTCCATGGGATTCTCCAGGCAAGAGTACTGGAGTGGGCTGCCATTGCCTTCTCCTTGACTACACTAGATACCTCATATTCTTTGTTGTTTAGTTGCTAAGTTCTGTCTAACTCTTGAGACCCTATGGACTGTAGCCTTCCAGGCTCCTCTGTCCATGGGATTTCCCAGGCAAAAATACTGGAGTGGGTTGCCATTTCCTTCTCCAGAACTTACACAGGACTGGGAAATAGACTCTTGGAGGGCACAACAGATCTTGTGCACCAGGACCCAGGAGAAAGGAACAGTGACCCTACAGGAGACTGACCCAGACTTGCCTGTGGGTGTCTGGGAGTCTCCAACGTGGGTTGCTGGTGGCCTGCTGCAAGGTTGGGGGCAGACTGTAGAAGTACATGCATGGGACCTTTTGAGAGAGGTCACCATTATCTTCATTACCTCCACCATAGTTTGGCCCCAGGTAAACAGCAGGGAGGGAACACAGCTCCACCCATCAACAGAAAGTTGAATTAAAGATTTACTGAGCATGGTCCCTCCCAACAGAACAAGACCCAGTATGCCAGTCAGTCTTTCCCATCAGGAAGCTTTCATAAGCCTCTTATCCTTCTCCATCAGAGAACAGAGGGACTGAAACCACAATCACCGAAAACTAACCAATCTAATCACATGGACCACAGCCTTGTATAACTCAATGAAACTATGACCCATGCCATGTAGGACCACCCAAGACGGACAGGTCATGGTGGAGAGTTCTGACAAAATGTGGTCCACTGGAGAAGGGACCAGCAAACCACTTCAGTATTCCTGCCTTGAGAACCCATGAACAGTATGAAAAGGCAAAAAGATAGAACACTGAAAGGTGAACTCCCCAGGTCAGTAGGTGCCCAATATGCTACTGGAGATCAGTGGAGAAATAACTCCAGAAAGAATGAAGAGATGGAGCCAAAGCAAAACCAACACCCAGTTGTGGACGTGACGGGTGATGGAAGCAAGGTCTGATGCTGTAAAGAGCAATATCACATAGGAACCTGGAATGTTAGATCAATGAATCAAGGCAAATTGGAAATGATCAAACAGGATATGGCAAGAGTGAATGTTGACATTTTAGGAATCAGCAAACTAAAATGGACTGGAATGGGTGAATTTAACTCAGATGACCATTATATCTACGACTGTGGGCAAGAATCCCTTAAGAAATGGAGTAGCCATCATAATCAACAAAAGAATCCGAAATGCAGTACTTGGATGCAATCTCAAAAATGACAGAAAGATCTCTGTTCGTTTCCAAGTCAAACCATTTGATATAATAGTAATCCAAGTCTATGCCCCAACCAGTAATGCTGAAGAAGCTGAAGTTTACTAGTTCTATGAAGACCTACAAGACCTTCTAGAATTAATTAACACCCAGAAAAGATGTCCTTTCCACTATAGGAGACTTGAATGCAAAAGTAGGAAGCCAAAAAACACCTGGAGTAACATGCAAATTTGGCGCTGAAGTACAGAATAAAGCAGGGCAAAGGCTAATCGAATTCTGCCAGAAGAATGCACTGGTCATAGCAAACACTCTCTTCCAACAACACAGGACTCTACAATAGGACATCACCAAATGGTCAACACCAAAATCAGATTGATTATATTCTTTGCAGCCAAAGATGGAGAAGCTCCATACAATCAGCAAAAACAAGACCGGGAGCTGACTGTGGCTCATGTCCTGAACTCCTTATTGCCAAATTCAGACTTAAATTAAAGAAAGTAGGGAAAACCATTAGACCATTCAGGTATGACCTAAATCCAATCTCTAATAATTATACAGTGGAAGTGAGAAATAGGTTTAAGGGACTACATCTGATAGAGTGCCTGATGAACTATGGATAGAGGTTCGTGACATTGTACAGGAGACAGGGATCAAGACCATCCCCATGGAAAAGAAATGAAAAAAAGCAAAATAACTGTCTGAAGAGGCCTTACAAATAGCTGTGAAAGGAAGACAAGCAAAAAGCAAAGGAGAAAACGAAAGATATACCCATCTAAATGCAGAGTGCCAACAAATAGAAAGGAGAGATAAGAAAGCCTTCCTCAGTGATCAGTGCAAAGAAATAGAGGAAAACAATAGAATGGGAAAGACTAGAGATCTCTTCAAGAAAATTAGAGATACCAAGGGAATATTTCATACAAAGATAGGCTCAATAAAGGACAGAAATGGTATGGACCTAACAGAAGCAGAAGATATTAAGAAGAGGTGGCAAGAATACACAGAAGATCATCCCACCCTCACCTTCTCCCACAAAGTCCAAAAGACTGTTCTATGCATCTGTGTCTCATTTTCTGTCTCGCATATAGGGTTATCGTTACCATCAATATATGCTAAAATCCACTACAATGTTGTAAAGTAATTAGCCTCCAACTAAAATAAATAAATTAATAATAATAAAAAAAAGAATACACGGAAGAACTGTACAAAAAAGATCTTAACAACCCAGATAATAATGACGGTGTGATCACTCACCTAAAGCCAGACATCCTGGAATGCGAAGTCAAGTGGGTCTTAAGAAGCATCAATACAAACGAAGCTAGTGGAGGTGATGGAATTCCGGTTGACCTATTTCAAATCCTAAAAGATGATGCTATGAAAGTGCTTCACTGAATATGCCAGCAAATTTGGAAAACTCAGCAGTGGCCACAGGACTGGAAAAGGTCAGTTTTCATTCCAATTGCAAAGAAAGCCAATGTCAAAGAATGCTCAATCAACTGCACAATTGCACTCATCTCACACGCTAGCAAAATAATGCTCTAAATTCTCCAAGCCAGACTTCAACAGTACGTGAACCATGAACTTTCAGGTGTTCAAGCTGCTTTTAGAAAAGGCAGAGAACCATAGATCAAATTGACAACATCTGCTGGATCATCAAAAAAGCAAGAGAGTTCCATAAAAACATCTATTTCTATTTTAATGACTGTGCCAAAACCTTTGACTGTTCAATTCAGTTCAGTCACTCAGTCATGTCCGATTCTTTGCGATCCCATGAATCACAGCATGCCAGGCCTCCCTGTCCATCACCAGCTCCCAGAGTTTACCCAAACTCGTGTCCATAGAGTTGGTGATGCCATCCAGCCATCTCATCCTCTGTCATCCCCTTCTCCTCCTGCCCGCAATCCTTCCCAGCATCAGGGTCTTTTCCAATGAGTCAACTCTTCGGACAAGGTGGCCAAAGTATTGGAGTTTCAGCTTCAACATCAGTTCTTCCAGTGAACACTCAGGACTGCTCTCCTTTAGGATGTACTGGTTGGATCTCCTGTCTGACACTGTTTCCACTGTTTCCATATCTGAGGTTATTGATATTTCTCCCAGAAATCTTGATTCTAGTTTGTGCTTCATCCAGCCCAGCGTTTCTCATGATGTACTCTGCATATAAGTTAAATAAGCAGGGTGACAATACACAGCCTTGACGTACTCCTTTTCCTATTTGGAACCAGTCTGTTGTTGCATGTCCAGTTCTAACTGTTGCTTCCTGATCTGCATACAAATCTGGATGAAGCACAAGCTGGAATCAAGATTGCCAGCAGAAATATCAATACCCTCAGATATGCAGATGACACCACCCTTATGGCAGAAAGTGAAGAGAAACTAAAAAGCCTCTTGATGGAAGTGAAAGAGGAGAGTGAAAAAGTTGGCTTAAAACTCAACATTCAGAAAACTAAGATCATGGCATCTGGTCCCATCACTTCATGGGAAATAGATGGGGAAACAGTGTCAGACTTTATTTTTGGGGGCTCCAAAATCCCTGCTGATGGTGATTGCAGCCATGAAATTAAAAGACACTTGCTCCTTGGAGGGAAAGTTATGACCAACCTAGATAGCATATTAAAAAGTAGAGACATTACTTGTCAACAAAGATCCGTCTAGTCAAGGCTATTGTTTTTGCAGTAGTCATCTACGGATTTGTGAGTTGGACTCTAAAGAAAGCTGAGCCCTGAAGAATTTATGCTTTTGAACTGTTGAGAGAAGACTGTTGAGAGTCCCTTGGACTGCAAGGAGATCCAACCAGTCCATCCTAAAGGAGATCAGTCCTGGGTGTTCATTGGAAGGACTGATGTTGAAGCTGAAACTCCAATATTTTGGCCACCTCATGCGAAGAGTTGACTCATTGGAAAAGACCCTGATGCTGGGAAGGATTGGGGGCAGGAGAGAAGAGGACAACAGAGGATGAGATGGCTGGATGGCATCACCGACTCGATGGACATGAGTTTGGGTAAACTCTGGGAGCTGGTGATGGACAGTGAGGCGTAGCGTGCTGCAATTCATGGGGTCGCAAAGAGTCGGACACAACTGAGTGACTGAACTGAACTTACCTCATATTTGGTAAATGAGATAATTTCTTTAAAGGACTCAAAACAGTTTGACATATAGTAATCATTCAGTAAATATTAGCTATATTCTTATAATTACTGGTCAGTAATATCTATCTTATGAGGTAATCAATGTAAATGCTAAAAATATATGCATAAAAATGTAAGCCCAGCAGGTGCCATATGGTAAGGGCTCAATAGATGATAGCATTTATGTTACTCAAGATACAATCTTTTTATAGGTATTGATTCACATGGGGTCTTTCAAAGTTTTGGAAATTGCAGAAACAAAGATAAGAAGTATCTTAAGTCCTGTTCAGAAGTTGTAACTTTTATATTTGAAGTGTAGGTTTCTTAAAGGGAATAATGAGAGATATGGGGAATACTGAAAGGAAAATGAAGAAGTAAGAAATATGTGCAAATTTATCATCAATAGCCTGCAAACCAAACTGGAGAATGTCCTTGAGCTGGCCTAACTGTCTCTAGAAAAAATGTTTGTTGAAAGTAGTAGACACATATTTATTGAAAGAATGGACCAGACCTTCTTTAAAGTGCTTAGTATAGATTGGTAAACAAAACAGGCATGGTTGTAAATTTCTTGGAGCCTCAGGGATTTCTTAACCTAAGTTTTAACAAAAGCATTTATTATATTTCTACTAAGTCCTAGGCATTGTACTAAGATCTTTATTTAACTTAAACAATGAAGATCACACAGTGTTCCTCTCCTCCTTCTTGTCTATCAGTGGGCATTATCCATGTAGCTAGGTAACCATATAATTTTCTTCCAAACTATGTCACTTCTGAAGCTAAACTTCACCAGGATGGTAGGCATAAACTGAGACTATCCATGGCAAACCAGGGGGCATACATATACCAGTTTCCTTTACATATAGTGATTTCTTTAGAGACTTACATACAAAGAGTCTGGGAAACATTTTTCCCCCTTAATGTTTGGTTTACCTAGTATGTACTTGATGATTATTGATTTCCCAAGATTCTATCTTTATCTCTCTTGTCTTCCCTTGATTATGTTCATATTTATACCTAAAAAATTCTGTGCTATTGATTCCCAAATGTTTATCTCCCTATCTTTCAGCATTTAGATTCTCTTCATGTACCTTCTTGCTTATTAGACATTTCTGGCAACTAACTGCCAATAAAATCTGCTGACCTTATATTTTGTAAAACCAAATTTCACATTTTGTTTTTTCACATCTGCATCTTTGATTATGAAATTCTTTTTTCCTGGGAATGCCTTGTTTCCTATTCTGTTACCTATACATTTTGCAAATTCATTATGTTTTCCCAAAACAGGAGCTTTATAATAATACAAATATAAAATAATGTCTCTCCTTAAGAGTCAACCCAACTCTTCCTTTCTCCAGAACATTTTTGTTGACAACCACCTACCTGACCCAAAAGTCTTTCTTCAGTGATTGTTAGACTTCTGTGTATACTTTTGTTTTAATGCATGCCAGAGTCCTTAGAAGTTGTCTCCTTTATGCATTTTCCTTCACCACAAGACTTACAATTTTTTCTTATACTGTAGAATTCTTGAGAGCCAGCATTATTTTCATTTTTTGAAGACCCTGGATCATAGGTACCCACATATTTATTTAACTAAGTCAAATTGAACTTTTCATTTGTAAAACTATAGTCGAAGTACCTGATCTTGTTTTCTCTTTTATAGTTCTGGCACTCAAAAACTGTGCCTGGAAATTACTCCACAAATCATTCATGTCTTGCCTATAGCAGTTAGAAATGCATGTTAGAAATAGTTGGAAGACTGTATTGGGTAAAAAAACAAGTATAAAATCATGCAAGGTTTTGTAGGCTATGGCAAGGAACTTGAATTTTATCATGAAGGCATGCATAAGTCATAGGTATTTAAACCCACAATTTTAAGAGATTACTCTGGCTTGATCACTGTGTGGGATGTGTGTTGAGAAATGCAGAGACTACTTAAGAAGACATTGCAAATAGTCAAAGTAAGACTTAATAAAAACCTGAAGTAGGGTGCTAGCAAGGAAATGGAGCAAAAAGTCAGTTAATTTGAGCCATATTTTTGAGATAATCTATAGGACTGATTGATAAAATTGAATAAGCTATTAGGTATTATTTGTTGCGATAGGGAGGGTTGATTTTTAGAGGCAATTGATTACTGGTAGCAAATGAGGTCTTTTGAATGTGTTTTGAATGTGCCAAGTTTGAAAAATACATATATGACTTCCCACTTGAAATGATAAAATTGAAAGTTCTCAGCATAGAGGCTGATATTTAAGGCCATGAGTGACTCACTTCAGGAGAGAAAGTGGAGATGGGAAGGGGACATAGTATCAAATGTTTAACCACTCCAGAAATTTGATGAAAAGTAATAGTATACAAACAAAGCTAAGAAGAAGTTATCAGAAAGCTAGAAGAAAAATCAGGAGAGCTTTAGATAATATAGGGGGGGATGAGATATCTTCATGATACCAGGAGAGTTTTAGAGAATCTAGAAATCAGAAAATATGAAAAAATGTTTTTCAAGAAGGACAAAAGATCAACTCTGTTAAATGCCATTGAAAGTTCAAGAAAGATTAGAACAGAAAAAAAGGTGTCCTTTATACTTACCACCATAGAAGCTTTTGTTAGGGAGAGCTTCAACAGATGGGTGAGAACAGTAGAGTTAAAATCCATATATAAATGAAAATAGTAAATTGATGAGGTAATAAAAGGTGAATAAAACATCATAGTACAGGGAGACAACTTTCCCAATAGTTTTCATTCTAAAATTGAATAGGAAAAGTGGAATGGTAACTAGAGGGCAATGAGGGTCAAGGAAATGTGGTTCTTGCATTAATGGTGGTAGAGGTGGGTATGGTTGTTTAAACATGGCTGTGAATGATCCAGCAGAGAGGGATGATAAAGGAGAAAGCTATGATAATCACAGAAGCAAAGCTACAGGGGGATCGAGCCAAAGCATGTGTGAAGAATTTCAGGGTAGAAGATGCATGAATATACAGACAAGTTTATATATTTGGTTATGGAAACAGGAGAGCACTTCTATCACTTGACTTCTATTAATATTTTTCCTACAATGAATGAGATTAATTATACAGTCTTGAAATAAAATATATATACAAAGAAGACTTTCCTGTACTTTCTATGTTAAGTGTCCAGTGAATGTTGAGGGGTGTGAAAAAGTACCTTGCTGTCTTTTCCCTACTCATTACTAAATTACATGGCTATTTGAACATAATACCATTGATGGAATTAAAGAGATAAGATAAACTCCTTGTTTTCCATCTCAAATATAATGAGAAAAAAAAAAAACACCCTAACATTGTTCTTACTCTTTGTCAGGCATTGTTCTAATAATTATATATATATACCTTGTTGGGCTTCTTTATCTTAACTCATTTAATCCAGTTAGAACCCTATAAATTGGGTATTATTATATCCATTCACAGTTATCATACTGAAGTCCAAAGAAGTAAATAACTTGCCTACACCTAGTAAATCCTTGGTGGCTCAGACAGTAAACTATCTGCCTGCAATGCAGGAGACCTGGGTTCAATCCCTGGGTCAGGAAGAACCCCTGGAGGAAGGAATGGCTACCCACTCTGGTATGCTTGCCTGGAGAATTCCAAGGACAGAGGAGCCTGGCAGGCTACAGTTCATGGAGTCACAAAGAGTCAGACATGACTGAGCCACTAACACACACACACAATTTCAAGGCTAGAAGTGAGAGGATTGCTACAACTATTTGGGGGAAGGGGAGGAAATTTCCAGAAATTGGCCCAGAATCACTTTTTGGCCTTTTATGATCAGCCTCAGAACTGTCATGGTGCCTGCGGGAGTGTCATTTGGCTTACTGATGTATTACAGTGAAGGTATAATCAGGGTGAAGGTCTGCTGGAAGTTGAATCTTCAGCCATCTTGGGCCTAGTAGGTTCTAACCAGTTTTTGTGTATCCTAATGAGCTATGTCATTCTTTTAAAGATTGTTTCCTGCCCCTTTCTCTACTGTGATAGACTTGCAATTGGTGTCCAGAGAGGGAAGGGGCAGACAGCCTGGTAGGACTGAGCTCATAACCTGTGGAATCTGATCCTATCTCTAGGAAGATAGTGCTAGAATTAAGTTGAATTGTAGGACACTCAGCTGGTGTCAGAGTATTGCTTGGGAGTATGGGAAAACTCCACCACACACAAATCAGAATTGGTAACCAGAACCTTTAGGAACATTGTGTTTTCTACCCCTGACCTTTAATTCTTGGCCAACTTTCTCATGTCAAGCTATCCACATAAAATTAAATTTATGCATAAGAGTGCCTTTTCTAGGTAGTCATTCCTGTTTGCTCTAGACTTGAAATTCTGGCTTTAATCCCTCTGAGTCTCTGGTGCCTTGCTATGGACTCAAACTCTTAATACTCATTTTTGGACACTTTGGCTTTGTATCCTGGTGGATTACGTTTTCCATTTGCTAGCTCTAGAATCTGCTTCCTTTTCTAATGTTAATATTCCTGAGGCCTTTAGTGATAATCCTACCTGTCCACTTCTTTCCTACTGCCTGACTAGCCCACAGGCTCTGCCATTCTTCATGGCCACCTTAACTTCCATAAATGCTCCACCATAAAATTTGCCATTATGACATATGAAACTTTAAGAGAATCTTCTATTAGAAGATTAAAAGATTAGAAAAGATAGAATGCTCATAGATGAAAGTTAGCAGCGATGCAGTTTTAATAGAGAGCGGTAATCAGTCAGTCATGGAAAACATTTTTTCTGAAGATTAATCAGCATTTTTTTCACCTGTATTTGCCACCTGAGCCTCACTTCATCCACCAGCTTGTCAGAAAATAAATAATGAACAATAATGTGATTCATTTAGATTGGTATATTGGATGGGTTGGCTATGATAAAAAAATAAACCCAGAAATGTATGTTGATCAAACATAATTGCCTTTTATTTCTGGCTTCCATTAGAGTCCAAGTTGGATAATCCTGGTCACTAAGTACTTTTTTGAAAATTCAGGGATTCAGGGAGCCAGAGTCCATCCACCTTGTAGATCGACCATCTTCTAGCACTTTATCCTCATCTCTGTGCCATGGGTCAGAAGCAGAAAGAAAATACAGAAGAAGCACATTTGTGTCTTAATAGCCTTGGTCCAGATATTACCCAAAGAACTTCTATGCACACTGTCCTGGAGAAGACTTAATCTCATGGCCACGCATAAGAATAGAGGAAGCTGAGAGATTAGAAGAGAGTTTTTGGCAACACATAGAGCTGGTATGAAACTCCAAGCACTTTGTGATGTTGATAAATATTTCTCAGAACAAAAGAAGCAGGAAAGCAGTAAAAATAAAGTAGCAGCTGTAAGGATGGCACAAATGGCTCAAGAACGAATTAAAATAACTATTAGAGAAAATTTAAATAATAAAGTATATGCTACACATAAACTGACTGCAAGAGATGATGAGATAATTCAGGATGGTTTACAACAACTTTATCAGGACAGATCCAGCTACCTTGAGAAAGTTAAAGAGAGAAGAGCTCAGTTCCTGGAAGAAAAAAAGCAAAAGGCTGAAGACCGTTTATTAATTCAGAACCTAAATAATGAGCGCACTCTTTTGACCAAAGGAATGACTGCAATTGACAGATTGAAGAATAAGCAGGCTGCCTTGAAAGAGAAAAGTCTGATTGTTCAGCAAAAACTAGCAACTGAAAAGTACCAAAGGGGTTTACTTAAACAAATGAAGGAAATTAGGTAGGTACAGTTTTTATATAATAGTAGCTTTTAAGTTGCCAGGGAGGAAGAAATTTGCCTCTGCCTTCTAGGTTCTCCAGGCTGGTTTAAGAATTAAATTGATACAAGACAGAGTAATGGGAGAAAATCAAGCAGAAGTTTAATAACATCTATACACAGGAGAGACCCAGGAAAACTGAGTACCCTTCCTCCAAATAGCTGAAGCCATCACCATAAATACCATCTTCAGCTAAATATAAAAGGAGATACTGGGGACAGAGAACCAATTATGAGAGGTTACCAGGAAAAGCACAGTAAAAAAAGGTAAGGTTGACAGATCTCAGTCATTGTCTTCTCCATCAAGTTTCTAGAGGTTTGGTCATCCACCTCTTCCTCAACTTAGAGTTGTAGGAAAGCTCAAAGAGATGGAAAGACACACATAATACTAAAGGGTACACTAGACAGGACCCCAGTAACTTTTTTACCCTTTTTTACCCTTGTGTGTTCTTCACACAGGTTTGTTTGTTTGTTTTTTCTGATATTAGATTGAGGCTTGTCAGCCACAGTTTTATTCTGGTGATATTTTAAGTGGTCCAACCATAAATACATATGTTTAAGGCTTATCTGGAAATACATAAAGATCATGAACGTGAAAAGTAAAAGTGTTAGTCCCTCAGTCATGTCTGACTCCTTGCGACTCCATGGACTGTACAGCCCATGGACTGTAGCCCGCCAGACTCCTCTCTCCATGGGATTCTCCAGGCAAGAATACTGGAGTGAGTTGCCATTTTCTTCTCCAGGGGGACTTCTTGACCCAGAGATCAAACTCCAAGTCTCCTGCATAACTGCTTATTTCATTTACGTTTTTAAATGCTATTGTTTTAAAAAGTAGTCTGTACTAGAAAGAAGTATAAAATGAAAAGAAAGCATTTGTCTTTTCCTAGCTAAAGCAAATTTAAAACTATTTACTGAGGTAGTTTATATAATATCTTTTTAAGTATGAAAAATATTTTATATTTTCTCCTCCAAAATTTACAAATATTTTCCTTAATGTATACCATGTTGGGGAGGGGGAGAAAGATTTTGGAAATAATTTTTTATAATTTAATAGAAAATCTATTTTGGAGGAGCAAATGAAAAGAGAATGAAAGCTAGTCTATTATATCAAAATACAAGTCGAGCACAAATCAGTGTTAAAGAAAATTTAATCAACTTAGTTTTATTACAGCAAGTTGAATATCTGACCATCATTAATTTGTAGAAAATACAGAGACTAGTAAGCTTCCTGATGTGTATTAACTGAATTATCTTTTCCTGTAAGGTGCTGCAAAGATATCCTTGAAAGCACACAGGAATAAGGCAATGTTCTGATTATGTCAGTAATGTTTCCTAAAAGGCACTATGAGTCTTATTATAAATATTTTCAAATAAAGATTGAGTATCAATGTGCAGAAAAGAACTGTGACTCAAAAAAGTAAAATCCGTGTAAAGACTTCAGAAGTTTTTCACTTTGTTTTTTGCCAGTTGAGTCTTCATTAATGTATCAAACACCACTAAAAGCATTCTAATGAATCTCAATAGCTAGTGAAGTCATTACTGAGAATATAGCTTCATGATCCTGTTCTGGAATGAAGGAAAATGAAGAAAGGGGAACTGTAAAGCTCTAGTTTAGGAAGTTGACAAAATACCCACAGGAGTGTTTAAGAAGGAATTAGAAAGAGTCTTTAAAATGAAAGAAGTTCTATATTAGGTAAAAGCCTGGTCATAAGTTTCCCCAAATATTCTTGTCCCTACTCTAAAAAAAGTGATGACACTGCTCAGGGCAGAACAGTATTGCACCCATTTTAGAGTAGAGTATCATTTAGCTTGGAAGATCTGGCACCTAAGGCAGTTATCCAGTTACATCATCTTCTTGTCCTTAATTTTTGTCCTCACTTGACCTCCTGTCATTCCCTGTTGTCTTTCTATGTTGATGCATGAAGCTTTCCTTTATCCAACTTCTGCCTTTATCACAGTTAACTTTGGAATTCATAAGAACAACTCTCTCAATTGCCTAACCTAAACATTTTTGAATCCCAGCAGCCTTTTAACTTATTTCCACAATCATACAAGTGCCCCCTTATCTCTTGGAACTGCCCCACCTCTTAAATTTTAAATTCCTGTGTATTTATTTATGACTAAAATCTTTTATATTTTCAATTCCTTTTTTCCTTTCCTTTCCCCACATGTATTCTTCAAATATATTATGACACTCATCCCTCAAATAACCCTTCCTATAGACTTTCTAGTGTAGCTTCCTGGATTCTTACGATGAATTCTTTTTCCCATTTCATCCAGTGTGTCTGATGTCCTTTCCTTTCATTGGCTCCACCATGCTAACCACCTCAGCCCCTACGTTGGAACAGTCCGATTATGTTTCTTCATTTTTTGTATTCAGGTAAAAATGGCTGGAAGGCATCAGTGACTTGTAAATTTATGCTGATTTCAATTCTGTGGCATCCAACTTTAGCAGTTCTCTCAAGTGCTTGCTCTTTCTCTCATTACCTACAGAAGATTTCAAACTTCATCAGCTATAGAGCTTCCTATGCAAATGCCACCTCTGACCTTTCCTCCACAGCAAGTCACTCACTTTATCCCAAAGGAATTTTAGTCCTTCAAGCTTGAATTTGTTTCACTTTCTCTTGCGCTATCTATAAAATTCTGTGTGCATGTGTGCTAAGTCACTTCAGTTGTGTCACAACTCTTTGCGACCCTGTGGACTGTAGCCCACCTGGCTCCTCTGTCCACCGGATTCTCCAGGCAAGAATACTGGAACAGGTTGCCATGCCCTCCGCCAGGGGATCTTTCCAACCCAGGGGTCAAACCCACATCTCTTAAGTCTCCTGCATAAGCAAACAGGTTTTTTACCACTGGCACCACCTGGGAAGCCCATAAGATTCTACATATCCTATATTTATCGTTTCATTTTCTACTATCTCAAGATTAGGTTCCTATTTTTCTGTTAAAAACTAATAATTCCTCTATTTTTGCTCTTAGTTAGTCTTCAAATGGGTAATGCAAGACCTCTGTGCTAGGCAGAATCATGGCCCCCAAGAAGACACCATGCCCTGATCCCTAGGACTATGAATAGGATAAGATACTGGAGTGGGTAGCTATTCTCTTCTCCAGGGGATCTTCCCAACCCAGGTCTCCTGCATTGCAGGCAGATTCTTTACCATCTGAGCCACCAGGGATGTCCACTGTTGGGGGAGGAGATGGAATTTCCTCTTTCCCCATTAGTTTCTTTTGGCTAGCAATTAAAATAGCATAAGACAGATTGACAGGAGAAAATCAAATTACGTGTACAAAGGGAATCCACATAAGTATGAAGAATTCCAAAGACATCAAGGCAGATACACCATAGCTTGCCTTGATATCTTTGGAAATCTTCATATATACGCATGTGTATATATATATATATATACACACACACACACACACACACACTCTAGACTGAGAAGAAGAAGGTAGGGGTCTGAGGTTTCAAGGAAGTAAGGTCATTCACAGGAAGAGCCAAAAGAGTTAATGTTTGATAAAAAAATGTTTGCAGGGCCATCCGAAAACAATAGTTGCAGAGTAAACTTTGATCAAATGGGCTTTGCTAGGTTCCTCCCTGTCTACAATATCTAACACTTTATTGTAGTTATCTATGGTGACAGCTTCTTCCTGGAACACACTCTCAATTTTAAATTCTTTTAGGCAATAAGGGGAAAGTTCAAAGATTCTTTTGGGCCTAGATGGTCTTTAGCTCAAAATAATTTTCATACCAGAGTGGCACATCTTGGGGAAACCTGGCTTTGTCCCCATCAATACTACACTTGTGGATGTGCTACCTTATGTGGTAAAGGGACTTGACACCTGTAATTGAGATTTGACCTTAAAATAGGAAGATTATTCTGGATTATTCAGGTGGGCCCAATATATCTCATGAGTCTTTAAACGCAGAAGCAGAAGAGAAGGTCAAGAGACTCAAAGTAGAAGGAAGATTTGACACGACATTGCTGACTTGAAAATGAGAGGAGTCAGGTAGGAAGAGTGAGAAGGAAATGAATTCTGACAACTGGCAATCTCGGAAAGAGGACCCCGAGGCCCGAGTGAGAGCCATGGCCATGGTTAACACCTTATTAAATATTGGGTACACCAGGATTTTAAATGCGTTACCTCATTTAGTCCTTCACTAAATCCTATGAGTTGAATTATTCCCTTTTAAAAGATGAAGAAAATGAGTGGTCAATAAGAAAATCATGTGGTCAATAAGTTGCAGACTTTCTAGACTTTGGCCTCTCTTCCACTCCCCAAATCCACATTTCTGAGTATACCTAAATACAAATATATGTGTAATAATATATATTTCATTTATATATTCATATACCTTTATTTCTCTTTACCTTCTATAAGTTTCTCATAATTATAACATATTTATCTTTGTTTTAAGCATCTAGGGATAGTTCTAAACATTATAGTATATAACTCTTGAATGAATGAGGATTAATGAAATAATTCTCCTAAGGCCTATGGCATTTCTCAGGTTTGCCTGAGTAATCTGGTTCACGTTTCTCTAACATAGTAAGATTCTTTATTGGTCTGCTAGAGCTACCATAGCAAAATACCACATATTAGGTGATTTAAGCAACAGAAATTTGTTTTCCCAAGTCGTGGAGAGTAGAAGTCCAAGATGAAGATGTTTTTAGGTTTGGCTTCCCCTGAGGCCTTTCTCCTTGGTTTGAAGATAGCTACCTTCTCACTGCGTCCTCACATAGCCTTTGTTTTATGTGTGTGTATCATTGATGTCCCCTAATATTCTTATAAGGAAAAGTTCTAAAAAGTGAACTGAAGCCAGATCACATTCTGTGGTCATTTTGAATTATGGCCATTGTTTAGTTAAAGAACTTTGAAATAATACTGTGAAAGAAGAAGTACTCTATGTCACAAGATTGATTTGTATATATATCTTCTAAAATATAAAGAATAATTAAAATGTATCTCTTCCTGATCATAATTTAACTTAAATCAGGTTGACTTGGCACACCTAAAGATTTCTTATATATCCAGATATCCAGGGAACAATGAAAGCTGACTTAATTTATTGCAGAAATTATTGCAAAGCTGTTACTTTTATTGTTTCATATAGTGAGTTCAGCAATTTGTAATCTATTTACAGCTTCTATGGCAAACTTTGAATAGTTATTTTGGTCCCAGCTGTAGACTTTTATTAAGACACTGTGTTCTTTGATCAGTTTCATAGCCTGCTTTCATATATTTAATTATATTTCATGTTTATTTTATTAAAACAGTTTCTTTTTTCAAAATAAAAGTTTCACCATTATATTGGTGACTTGTGTTCTTATAAGAATTCAGAAAATATAAATTGAAAAGGAAAATTAAATACTTGTAATAACTTCTTAGAAGACTGTAAGATTTTGTATATTTACTTTTGTTGTGTTAGCCTTCACTTATATAGCGAGCAGAGGAGAGAGTTAGTGAAAGGACACATATAACTAAGTAACTGCGATTATAAAGTATCCAGAAATGGTATATAATCATTTTAAGTCTATGTAATATATGGTATAGAATTTAAAACGTAAAGAACAATATAAAAATACATGAAAAGTCTTTGTAAAATTTTAGATGATTTTCAATAGTATTTTCAATCTAGAAAAATAAATGTCTCACTATTATTATGACATTGTTCATTTTATACAGTAGAACTAATGCCATTCAAAATTTCTCTTTACTGCTCATCCGTTATACATGCAGGTTTTTGTGTTTCTTTTTTAAAATTCTCAAATTTTCTTAATCTATGCTAAAGCTCCCAAAATTAAGTATTTTAAAGCAGCAGTTATTCATTGTGCTTCTTTGCTGGACTGCTTAAAAATCCTAGTAGCATTTCCCTAATTTTCTGTAAAATAGTAACTGTCTATTTAAATCCATGGCAACAGCTCTCTGTTTTCTTGTTAATTTGCAGATAGCTAATGAGCAAGTCATACTGGTATTTCTAATTATCCTTCAAAAAGAACAAAGGAGGATACTGTGAAGTGGTAAAAGTATGACAAATGTAGAGTTCCATAACAAATTAGATAATCTCTCTGTTACCTCATTTTTCTGTTCTGTATTTAGAAACAATACATATCTTCTGGGGACTTAATTAAAAGTAATAGTCCATGTCACATAGCATTGTTATAAGACTTGAATGAGAAAAACATAAAAAGTAACATAGTGCATTCCACAGAGTAAGCACTTAATAAAGGTAAGTGTATAGTAGTGGAGGGAGGAGTCTTTTCTGTGTAGTTATAGGAGGATTTGTCAACTGTGCAAGTAACAGCTGTGAGACACTTTATCAAGGAATGGTGGAATTTTATATCGCATATCTGAATCTAATTCGTTCATTCAATATTTATTAAATATTTGTTACCCTTCCTATATGCTCCCATTCCATACTACAGACCTTTCATAACATCACACAACAGGTAATCAATAACTTCCTTGATTTCCACTCAACCGTGAACTTTTTTAAGGCAAAGACAATTTTACTCATCTTTGTGTTTCTATTACTTTGTAAAAATGCAGATACATATTATATAGCACACAATGCTTTTTCTGTCTTTAGCTCTGTTTTCCTATTTATGTGTAGTCCCAAGTCAATCTCATGACTTTTACTGCTGCTTACTATTTATATTTTGAAGAATCAAAATTCTGTATCTCTGGGTTATATCTTAAATTTAATATAGCTCCTATATTTCCAGATGGATGCTAAATGCTTCTGCTTTGAAGGCCTAAAATCTTTTGAAAATCATACATTGAAATGGAATTTATTATTATTTTTTATTTATTTCCCTCCCTTTCCAGTCTTGCTTTTCTTTCTATATGCCCAATCTCCCCTAGGTTCATAACCATCTGAAGTTTCCCATATTAAAATTTTAGAACATATCTTTGACTTTTTTTTCTCTTACCTCACCACATCTTATTAGATCTGAAGCCCCAAAATTTTATCTGCAAGGTCTCTTTGGCAGAGACTGGCTTGCTTTTCACCAAACCCATTTTCTGTTTCTTTAGGACACAATTAGCCTATATTTTCCAGCCTCCTTACTCAGTTAATTGAAGCAGAAGACTGAATTTTGATCAGTGGAATCTGGGGAAAAGTGATTGGCAGCCCTTCCAGGTACGTACCATGCACTAAGCTTCGTGATTTTTCCTCTTCTTTTGCTATCTTGGAAAACACATAATAAAGATGGCTGAACCATAAGATGATTCTGGTTGGGAACCAGAGTTCTGGTTCCCAAATCACTGTTTGTAGGGTGAACAAGAACACTCATTTTGTTCCTTGAGAAACTTTTTCACTAAAAGCAAGATAGTAAATATTTAATATTTTGTGGACCATATGGTATCTGTTGCAACTGCTCAATTCCATGTTGTAAAACAAAGGCAGCCATAGATAAGATGAAAAATAAATGAGTATAGTTGTGTTGCAATAAAAACTTATTTAAAAAATAGGAAGTTGGTCAGATTTGGCCTGTGAGTGATAGTTTTCCATAGAGAATTAGACTTGCAGTTTTTTAGACTTTATATATGCAAGAGTGCTAGATTCTTCTAACCCAAAACAAATGTTAGACATAACAAATTTTTCAAATAAATAACTACTTATAACATTTTTTATACAAATAAGGCCACTCTAAAGCATTGTTACAGATTAAAATAAAATTGTATACACATGGTAATAATACTGAAGTATTTCAAAATAAATCACCACTAAAACTAATATACAAACACCAGGACAAAATTTTCTTAAATCGGAAAGTGCTATACCAAAGCCAAAGTTAGCAGAAATAGCAGAAGTTTATGCTAAAAAAGAGGGTGATGGAAAAAAGTGGGATTGGAGCCAAGAGGTGCCATACTATGAGCACTTTCTTTGAGTAGTGAGATACTGATAGATGAAGAAAAGCTTTCTTTTCACTTCTTCCCAGAGATTTCTTAACAGAAGCAGCAACCACCAAGGATTACAGGAGCAGCATTTCATCTTAAAAGAAAATTAAGAGGTCAGTTAGCAACTTTTCCTTCTTTTTATTTCTTAGAACCAAGAGTAAACTTGTAATTTTTGTCTGATAATCAATCCACTAGTCCAAATTTTATAGTAAGAGAGTGCAATGATTAAGATCACCAACTTTGAAATAAGGAAAATTTAAGCTTAAATTCTTTGTCATTTATTAATTGCTTGACATAAATTAAGTTATTGAAGCTCAGTAGAAATTTTGGTTTCTTCATAAATGAGATGAAGTATGCAAAGCATTTAGGATATTACTGTATCACAGTAAGCACTCAGTTCATGGTAGTGATACTTATGTACAAAGACCATAGAGATTCCATGAATTCACCAGGAATGACTCATTCTCTTGAAATTCACCTGATGTCTTTTTAATACCTTTGTATTGTGTTTTGAAGAAAATATTTCCTAAAGTTACACATTTATCTGCTAACAGGAGTGAGCCTTGGAACTACAGAAGCTAAAAATGCCTATCATTTGTTGGGAAGGTGAAAAGGATGGACAGGACAGAAGCGAGAGAAAGGAACTATTATGCAGATATATGTTCTTTCACATAATCACACAAGGGCAAGCATAGTCAGAGACTCAAAGTGTTCCCAGATAAATTGTATGCATATTATTTTGACTATTTATTATTATAATGATTTGTTATTGGATACAAAATATTAAAAAGATGTATTTTCTAATATCAATAACCTAAAATGTGAGTGAAGGGGTAAATATAGTTTCTGTATTTTATCAAAGTTAAGCTGTTATCATGTTAACACGTTAGCGAAGCATGTTATAATTATAATAGATTTTATGTTAACCTTATTGTAATCACAAAGGGAAGACCTGTAGTAGATACACAAAAGATTAAAATAAAGAGATCAGAGTACCACCACAGTTCAGTTCAATCGCTCAGTCCTGTCCGACTCTTTGCGACCCCATGAATTGCAGCACGCCAGGCCTCTCTGTCCATCACCAACTCCCGGAGTCTACCCAAACCCATGTCCATCGAGTCAGTGATGCTATCCAACCATCTCATCATCCTCTGTCGTCCCCTTCTCCTCCCGCCCCAAATCCTACCCAGCATTAGCGTCTTTTCCAATGAGTCAACCCTTCACATGAGGTGGCCAAAGTATTGGAGTTTCAGCTTCAACATCAGACCTTCCAATGAACACCCAGGATTGATCTCCTTTAGGATGGATTGATTGGATCTCCTTGCAGTCCAAGGGACTCTCAAGAGTCTTCTCCAACACCACAGTTCAAAAGCATCAATTCTTTGGTGCTCAGCTTTCTTCACCGTCCAACTCTCACATCCATACATGACCACTGGAAAAACCATAGCCTTGACTAGACGGACTTTTGTTGGCAAAGTAATGTCTCTGCTTTTAAATATGCTATCTAGGTTGGCCATAACTTTCCTTCCAAGGAGTAAGCGTTTTTTAATTTCACCATCAGCAGTGATTCTGGAGCCCAAAAAAATAAAGTCTGACACTGTTTCCACAGTTTCCCCATCTATTTGCCATGAAGTGATGGGACCAGATGCCATGATCTTAGTTTTCTGAATGTTGAGCTTTAAGCCAACTTTTTCACTGTCCTCTTTCACCTTCATCAAGAGGCTCTTTAGTTCTTCTTCACTTTCTGCCATAAGGGTGGTGTCATCTGCATATCTGAGGTTATTGATATTTCTCCCAGCAATCTTGATTCCAGCTTGTGTTTCTTCCAGCCCAGCGTTTCTCATGATGTACTTTGCATATAAGTTAAATAAGCAGGGTGACAATATAGAGCCTTGACGTACTCCTTTTCCTATTTGGAACCAGTCTGTTGTTCTATGTCCAGTTCTGACTGTTGCTTCCTGACCTGCATACAGGTTTCTCAAGAGACAGGTCAGATGGTCTGGTATTCCCATCTCTTTCAGAATTTTCCACAGTTTATTGTGATCCACACAGTCAAAGGCTTTGGCATAGTCAATAAAGCAGAAATAGATGTTTTTCTGGAACTCTCTTGCTTTTTCGATGATCCAGTGGATATTGGCAATTTGATCTCTGGTTCCTCTGCCTTTTCTAAAACCAGCTTGAACATCTGGAAGTTCACGGTTCACATATTGCTGAAGCCTGGCTTGGAGAATTTTGAGCATTACTTTACTAGCCACCACAAGAAGTCATCAAATCAAAAAGGAAGACAGCAAGAGAAGAAAGGAACAGAGAAATGGCAAAACAGTGAACAGTTAACAAAATGGCAATAGTAAGACCTTAACTATCAATATGATAGTTTCATAAGTTATAAATTTACAAAGATTTTTGGGTTAGTGTGATGGATTAGAGTCTTTAAACCCCTCAGATGGAGAACTAGTTCTTGCTAAATTTCTCCAGTGGAACTTCTGCCGAGTTTTTAGTATTTCAGGAAGTTGGAAGGCTATGATTGAAAGAGAGAGAGAGCAATTTATAACCATCATGCTTAGATTCCAAAGACCTGCTAGAATGAGGAATTGGTAATATGCATAAGATTGATCTCACCCTGAAAACCGTAGAACAAGAACCTGCCAAAGCTTCAGCAGATTCCCCCATCCAACTCAATCTCTAATTGGACAAAAGTGATCAATTCCTTACTCTTAGTGTCCTGAAATGTCTTGCCCTCTTTAAGGGAAAACAAAATGTACTCTATTCTCTCAAGTTATTTTAAACACATTGTCTTACATATAAAAATGAAACCTGTGAGACATATGAATACATAGGAAAATATGATCACAAATGCCCCAGATGTTGCAATCATTAGACAAGAAATTTATGTAAGATAAGTGACATAAATATTTAAAAAAATTAGATGGAAAATCACTTAAGTGGATTAAAAGATGGAGAATTTTAAGAGGGAAATAAAACATCTAAAAGAGAACCAAATCAATTTCTAGAAGTTAAAAATGCCATATAATGACACCAGGTCAAGATGGTGGAGAAGGATGTGAACTCATCTTCTCCTGTGAGAGCATCAAATTGCAACTAGCTGTTGAATAACCATCAACAAGAGAACACAGGAACCCACCAAAGATCATACCCCATGTCAAAGGACAAGAGGCTGCAGCAGGATGGTAGAGGCACAATCATGATAAAATCAATTGCCATACCCACCATGTGGGTGACCTATACAAACTGGAGAACAATAATACCAAAGAAGTTCTCCCACTGTTGTGAAGGTTCTGAACTCCTTGTTAGGCTTCCTAGCCTGGGGATCCAACAAAAGGACTGGGAATCCCCAGGGAATCTGACCTTGAAGGCCAGAGGGATTTCCACAGTCCCACAGAGCTAAAACAAAAACCACATTATAGAGAATTAATCAGGATGAAAAAGCAGAAAGTAATATCCCAGAGGAAAGGACAAGATAAAATCCCAGAAGAACAAGTAAATGAAGTGGAGATAGGCAAGTCCAGGAAGCACAGAGTCCCAGGCAGGATAAACCCAATGAGGAACTCACTGAGACACACAGAAATCAAACTGACAAAAATTAAAGACAGAGGTAAAATATTAAAAGCAATAAGGGAAAAATGGCAAATAACATATAGGGGGACTCCTTCCAGACTGTCAGCTGATTTCTCAACAGAAACTTTACAAGCCAGAAGGGAATGGCAGGATATATTTAAAGTGATGAAAGGGAAGAAACTGCAGCCAGCGATACTCTACCCAACAAGACTCTCATTCGACTTTGATGGGGAAATCAATAGTTTTCCATACAAGCAAAATTTAAGAGAATTCAGCACTGCCAAACCAGCTTTACGACAAATGCTAAAGAAACTTCTCTAGGCAGGAAACACCAGAGAAGGAAAAGACCTGCAGAAAATAAACCCAAAAGAATTAAGAAAATGATAGTAAGATCAAATGCACCACCCAAAAGACAGACTGGCTCAATTCAGTCATTCATTCATGTCCGACTCTTTGGGACCCCATGGACTGCAGCATGCCAGGCTTCCCTGTCCATCACCAACTCCCAGAGCTTACTCAAACTCATGTCCATCGAGTTGGTGATGCCATCCAACCATCTCATCCTCTGTTGTCCCCTTCTCCACCTGCTTTCAATCTTCCCAGGCATCAGGGTCTTTTCCAATAAGTCAGTTCTTCGCATCAGGTGGCCAAAGTATTGGAGTTTCAGCTTCAGCAACAGTCCTTCCATTAAATATTCAGTACTGTTTTCCTTTAGGATTGACTGGTTTTATCTCCTCGCAGTCCAAGTGACTCTCAAGAGTCTTCTCCAACACCACAGTTCAAAAGCACCAATTCTTCAGCACTCAGCTTTCTTTATGGTCCAACTCACATCCATACATGACTACTAGAACAGTAGACTAGATAGACCTTTGTTGGCAAAGCAATGTCTCTGCTTTTTAATATGCTGTCTAGATTGGTCATAGCTTTTATTCCAAGGAGCAAGCGTCTTTTAATTTCATGGCTGCAGTCACCATCTGCAGTGATTTTGAAGCCCAAGAAAATGAAGTCTGTCACTGTTTCTGTTGTTTACCCATCTGTTTGGCATGAAGTGATGGAACCAGATGCCATGATAGACTGGCTGGGTGAACGTAAACATGTGCATGGATGTACTTCTACTTACCACATCACTCTGCTTGACTCCCCAAATTGTATGTAATTATTTTATATTGTTGAGTTAATCATGTTCCTATTATGGCTTGCAATTGTGATTATCTCTTTTTTGTCTGGCTATTGATTGTGATAAATTAATAAACATCTTTTATATTGTGATTTAAAAAAAAGGAATCAGTCTTATATTTCTTCTATGTATTTTTGCCACCTCACCTTAATCTCTTCTGCTTCTCTTCTGCAATGAGTTCATGATCTGAACCATTTCTGTCCTTCATTGTGCCCTTCCTTGCATGAAATGTTCCCTTGATATGTTCAGTTTTCTTCAAGAGATCTCTAAATTTTCCCATTCTATTGTTTTTCTTTATTTCTTTGCATTGTTCATTTAAGAAGATTTTCTTTTCTCTTCTTGCTCTTCTCTATAACTCTGCATTCAAGTGGGTATGTCTTTACCTTTTTCCCTTGCATTTTGCTTTTTTTCTTTTCTCAGCTATATGTAAAGACTTGCATTTCTTTTTCTTATGGATGGTTTTGGTCACTGGCTCTTGTACAATGTTAAGAACCTCCATTCATAGTTCTTCAGGCAATCTGTCTACCAGATCTAATCCCTTGAATCTATTCATCACCTCCACTGTGTAATCATAAGGGATTTGATTTTGGTCATACCTGAGTGGCCTAGTGGTTTTCCCTACTTTCTTCAGCTTAAGCCCAGATTTTGCAATGAGTTCATGATCTGAGCCACAGTCAGCTCCGTGTCTTGTTTTTGCTGACTATGTAGAGCTTCTCCATCTTTGGATGCCAAGAACATAATCAACCTGATTTTGGAAGTGATCATCTGGTGATGTCCATGTGTAGAGGTCATCTCTTGCGTTGTTGGAAAAAGATGTTTTCTATGACCAGAATGTTCTGTAGAAAAAACTCTGTTAGCCTTTGCCCCACTTCGTTCTGTACTCCAAGGCCAACTTGCCTGTTATTCTGGGTATCTCTTGACTTCCTACTTTTGTATTCCAGTCCCCTATAAGGAAAAGGAGAATCTTTTTTTGGTGTTAGTTCCAGAAGGTGTTTTAGGTCTTCATAGAACCAGTCAGTTTTAGTGTCTTTGGCATTAGTGGTTGGGGCATAGACTTGGATTACTCTGATGTTGAATGGTTTTCTTTGAAAATGAAATGAGATCATTCTGTTGTTTTTGAGGTTGCACCCAAGTACTATATTTTGAACTCTTGTTGACTATGAGGGCTACTCCATTTCTTCTAAGGGATTCTTGCCCACGGTAGCAGATATAATGGTCATCTGAATTAAATTCACTTATTCCTGTCCATTTTCATTCACTGATTCCTAAGATGTTGATGTTCACTCTTGCCTTCTCCTGTTTGACTGTGTCCAATTTGCCTTGCTTCATGGACCTAACATTCCAGACCCCTATGCAATATTGTTCCTTATATCATGGGACTTTTTTTTTTTTCTCACCACAAGACACATCCACAACTAAGCATCGTTTTTGCTTTGGCCCAGTTGCTTCATTCTTTGTGAGCTTTTAGTAATTGCCCTCCACTCTTCCCCAGTGGCTTCACTAGTGCCTCAGACAGTAAAGAATCTCCCTGCAATGCAGATTCAATCCCTGGGTTGGGAAAATACCCTGAAGAAGGGAATGGTTACCCACTCCAGTACTTTTGTCTAGAGAATTCCACAGACAGAGGAGCCTGGCAGGCTACATACAGTCCATGGGGTCACAAAGAGTCAGACATGACTGAGTGACTAACACTTTCTTTCTTCCCCGGTATTGTATTGGACACCTTCCAACCTGGGGGCTCATCTTCTGGTATCATATCTTTTTGTGTTTTCATTCTATTGATGGGGTTCTCCAGGCAAGACTACTTGAATGTATTGTCATTTCCTTCTCCAGTGAACCATGTTTTGTCAAAACTCTTCACTATGTCCTGTCTGTCTTGTGTGGCCCTGAATGGCATGGCTCATAGCTTCATTGAGTTATGCAAGACCCTTCACCCAAGTCTGTGATCCATAATGGGAAATTCTTTCAATTATATGTATTCTATTCCTTCTACTGAAACACATAGTACTTAAAATATCGTATTTCAATTATAAAAGCATTATCATGATTTAAAAATAGAAAATACAGTGAAACAAAATTAATAGCATTTAAAGTATGCAACCTGTAGGTAATCACTGTTAAAATTTTGATGTTTTTCATTTCAGATTGAGATGCATATATGTGTTCTTTTCATCAATGTCTCTTCGATGCTTCCCACCCAACCCCTCCACCCCACTTTCTGGGTCATACATGATAGTTAGCTGAGCTCCTCTTGTCTTTGACCACATACATATCCCTGTGGTAACTAGGTCTAATATGAGCTACTATCAGCACTACCCAACACATCCAAGCATATCCTCCTTCTGACCTATGTTTATTGTAATTCATGTATCATAAGTGGTGAATATACAGAGTCATTCACCAGAATCTAACATAAATAGTGGCACTTGCACAGACTAGGAAAGAGTTATCCCATTTTTATGCTGCTATAGATCCTGAGTTTGAACCAGGAGGCACAAGTGGTAGCAGTGTAATCTATCTTCCTACTTTATTTGAAGAAAGTGGAGTTTTTTCAGCTCCACTGGCAAAGTGGAGGCAAAGTACTGATAGACTAGAGAACTTTTTTCTCAGTTTGGTGGATATTTAACCTTGAAAAAACTGTATTGCAGCATCCTTATTATATTTGCAGAAACTTCTCCCACTTTGTAGGCTTTTAAAGGAAAAAACAGATCTGTCTACCACAGTGGAGGGGGTTCTATATTTTAACCATGGCCTCATAAATACATACAGAAATAAAGATTACAACTTCTACTCATACTGTTTTCATAGTTGTGTCATGAACATACTTGTATAGTTTAATTAATTTCTTTTTTCTTCCTCTCCATTTTTCCAAGTCATTATATGTATAATATTAATGTAATCAAAATAGAACTAAAGAGGAAAGGACATTGCATAGAGATCCTGAGCTCAACGTAGGATATAGTAACTAATGAGATTTGAATTATTTCCCTTATGGAAGTAGATGCATTTTCTTTTTGTTGAATAAAAAACATTTATGCTAGAATTGAGTCACTTTGGGGGAATGAGAAGTATTAGTATCAGAAGAAAGGTGTAGCCGCTAATTTGTCAAGGTTTTTTATTTTTGTCTGTATACCGTCTGAATGCCATTTTTGGGGAGCATATCCTTTAGTTAGATCATATTTTGAGGTATGAACCCATGTCCCAACACAAAATTTAAAAGGATCAAATAATGTTCACCCCAGCTTCTGCCAGTCATTTGATGTCCATTCTATCACTTTTAATCCTAAGAAGTCAAGAACAGACCTATGGACATGAGGGAGGGTTGGAGGGAGAGAATGAGATGTATGGAGAGAGTAACATGAAAACTTAACAATACCATGTGTAAAATTGAGGCCAATGGAATTTTGCTGTATGACTCAGGAAACTGAAACAGGAGCTCTGTATCAACCTAGAGGGGTGGGATAGAGAGTGAGATGGGAGGGAGTTTCAGGAGGGAAGGGACATGGGTGTACTTATGGCTGATTCTTGTTAATGTTTGACAGAAAACAACAAAATTCTGTAAAGCAATTTTCCTTCAATTAAAAATAGAGTGGCAAAAAAAGAAGTCATTCACAGTGACGTTAAGAGTTCAATAGTGGCAGCACCAAATTTCCAGCATTAGAAATCCAAAAGTTGATCATTTCTATGGTATTGTCCAGTCTGGATTCCTGCTACCTAGCGTCCCTTGGTTTTAGCCTATTTTGTGAGCTTTGTCCCCAGGTATCTCCTGTTGATTTGAGTTACCTAATATCCTTCCAGTGAGTACCTTTATTGTTTCACTAGCAATGTTCTCAGTTGCATGCAAGAATAAGAAGAATCTAATACACTTAGTTTGTCTCAAGTGTAAAGATTTCTTTTCTGAAACTGGCACAGTAGGGTTTTTGCCTTAATCATTTGTCAAAGATTATAATAACATATAATTATTATATAATTATATATAATATATAATTATTATAAAATCATGAATATTTTAAATGTAGTGAATACAGTGCACCCAAAACAGTGCCAGAGCTGAAAGAAATGCTATAATAATGTTATTAATCATTGTATTAATTTATATTAATAAATTACTATTTTAAATCATTTTCAGTGCTGTAACTTTTAAGCTTTTAGGGAAATTGGAAGGGAATGCATCAGAGGCTGATAATGAGAAGGAATATATTAAAAATAAGTCATGGTACTTTGAGGCTACAATCCTGAGACACTCAGCTTTCCTTGTACTATGGTCATTTGTCTTTTCGTTTAACGTCTCTGGTTAGGGTATAAAATCCTTGGGGTCAGTAATATGTGTCATCAGTTTTTGTTCCCAGCTGTCTCTAGCAAAGTCCTGTACACTATAGGTGGTCCTCAGTGATCATTCATTAATGTTTTTCTCAACTGTGATTTAGTCAGTGTTCACTTCAATAACTAAGTGGAAAGACTTTTCTTAAAGCCTACATCCAAAAAAAGAGCAGAAAAACTGCTTTTATATATTTATTTTTATCATAAATGTGTATACTGAAATACATATATAAATTCTGTAAAATCAGATTTCCATTACCTCCTATGACATACTAGTGAAAAAACCTTGTAAAATATCACTAATGATCTTCTATGAATAAATCAAATCAACATTTTTTAGTTCTTATTTTTCTGGAGTTTGTGGAAGCATCGGATAATGTTGATCTCTTTCTTCCTCTTTGCTGCATCTTTTTCCACCTCAACTTCCATGACACCATGTGCTGTTCTTCATATTCTTTCTTACTCTTCTGACCTTTTTTTTTTACTCCTCTTGCTTTTTCCTTAAATGTTAGTGTTACTTATGCTTCCATCTACATTTTTTTCCCTCAGTCTATATTAGTTTCCTGATTGACGGTATACAGGGCCATGCTTTATAGTATAACTTTTTTTCTTACAGGTCCTAGAAACATCTCTGCTCAGTTCCAAATGTATTTCTAACTATCCACTGTGTATGTTTACTTGGATATCCTTCACTGAACTCAAACTCAACATGCTATGAACTAAAATCACTTCCTTTCCTTTTATAACCTATCCTGTGGGTAATCCCAAACATCCCTCTGTACTTCCTACCTTACATAGTCAAATCTCATCCATGCATTTGCATCTGCTCTCAAAATTCTCCATCTCTGATTCTCCAGTGGCACCATCTAATTCTTACTATTTCTTTCCTCAAATCTACCTTGGATATTTTTCTAAAATGCAAATCCGCTCTTTGGTTGTGTCTTCCACTTATAGGAGACATGGAGGATAAAATCAAAAACCTTTTCATTTAGCAGAAAAAAAAAATCCTTAGTGATCTTGATAACCCCTATCTTTCCAGCTCTCTCCTGCCATCAGAACTCTCAATCCCAATGTTCCAGCTATTGGACTAGTCACAATTTTCAAATTCCTTTGTCTGAAGTTGCCTCATATTCTTGTCTGCTTGGGGAATTTCTGATTGATCTTTTAGAATTGAGAGGTATTCTCTACAAGAGCTTTCCCACAGGGCTTCTGTGTATGCCTCATTATAACATTTATCACATGGCATTACAGCAAAGTTGATTACATAATGTTCCACTCATTTGACTAGTTCAGTACAGTTGCTCAGTTGTGTCCAACTCTTTGTGACCCCATGGACTGCAGCATGCCAGGCTTCCCTGTCCATCACCACTCCAGGAGCTTGCTCAAACTCATGTCCATTGAGTTGGTGATGCCATCCAACCATCTCATCCTCTGTCATCCGCTTCTCCTGCCTTCAATCTTTCCCAGCATCAGAGTCTTTTCCAGTGAGTCAGTTCTTTGCATCAGGTGGCTAAAGTATTGGAATTTCAGCTTCAGCGTCAGTCCTTCCAATGAATATTCAGGAATGATTTCTTTTAGAATTAACTGGTTTGATCTCCTTGCAGTCCAAGGAACTCTCAAGAGTTTTCTCCATTACCACAGTTCAAAAGTGTCAATTCTTTGGCGCTCAGCTTTCTTTATAGTCCAACTTTCATATCTATACATGACTTCTGGAAAAACCATACCTTTGACTAAAAGGACTTTTGTTGATAAAGTAATGTCTCTGCTTTTTAATATGCTTTCTAGGTTGGTCATAGTATTTGACTAGTATTATATTTATTTTGGTATCCCTAGTGCTAAAAATGAAAATAGAATTTTTAAAAAAATTTTCTGTGTATACTACTTAGTATTTGGAATAGTTTCAAGACCAAATGGTTGCCCTTTAATATATTTTTTTTCATTAAAATATTTTTCATCAATGTAGGGAAAACAGATTGATGAATATATAGACTAATAAAATTGAGATAAAGTCATTAAGTGCCACTAAAATTTCAAGAAGTAAACTTGGTTCTATCTTATTCTTTGAATTAACTATCTCAGTTGTTCTGCTGATGAATCAAACTTTAGGTTAAAAGCCCCATTTTTAGTAATTTCAGAAACCTCCTACTCTCCCTTCTTTGCTACATTTAGAGGGGAAAAAACAAACTTGAAAGCTGATTTTTTTTTTTTTTTTTTAGAATTTTGCTTCTTCTAAAAATGTGGCTCTTTAGATAAAGAAGAAGAGTGATTATGAGAGTTTAAATAAAGAATGAAGTACTTTATCATAGCTTTGGAAAGAGTTCCTAACATACTACCTGCATGCATAATTTTAACTATACTTTTCCTGGCATCCCCTCTCCTTTCCTGTTTCAATCTCCTTACTAGAATACAGATTTCAGTTAAGCTCCCTGCAAAAATGACAGCCATGATCATGTCACTACCCTCATGATACACAAAGTAAAGTACTTTGGAAAAGAGGAAAGCCTGCTGCTGCTTATCCTACAGACATTGATTTTCTTCTGTTTGAAGGGCCAGGGAGTGCTAACTCCAAGAAATCATCAGCACAGGGCTTTAATTGTTGAGGTAATTTGCTTCAGGGAACAATATGTGGCCTTGGCAATGAGCTGGGCCTCGTGAAAATGGCTGACTTCTGTGTCAGAAATCTGTAGACACTAGCCTTGCTTACCTGACACTGGCCTGTGGTAAAGGTCTCGATTGCAAAGTCATCTTAATACATGGGGGGAAAACTCAAAAGATCCTAAAATATATGCTCCTAAGTCTGTGGGTACATGTGTGTGTGTTTCCATTTGTATATAAATATTCAGGTGCCAGTCTATATGTGTAAGTGAGCACTACTGAAAATAACTGAAGCTAGGAAAAGCAGTAGCTTAAACACTCACCAAAGGAAACATTTCTTGGATTTAATTGCTTAAAGGGGAAATATATACATGATAATTTCCCAGATCATGAGGAGAAAAGGCCTTTTTATCTAGTTTACTTTAGGAGAGTGAGACAAATCCCTGATGTAAATGGAAACATAATGCCTAGTGCCAGGTAAGAGGTATCTTTTTATATAAGTTTACTTTTGGAGAGTGAGATAAACACCTGGTGAAAAAAGATAGCACCTAATTCTAGGTAAGAAGTGTAATGTGAAAGACTGGGTAGGGCTGGATCCAAGGTTTTGTCTGTCTGGAAATTTGTTCAAATTGGAAGAATCTTTTTGACTCAGACAGTAAAGAATCTGCCTGCAAGGCAGGAGACCTGGATTCAACCCCTGGGTTGAGAAGATTCCCTGGAGAAGGGCATGGCAACCCACTCCAGTATTCTTGCCTGGAGCATTCTGTGGACAGAGGAGCCTTGGCGGGCTACAATCCATGAGTTGCAAAGAATCAGGTACAACTGAGCAACTATCACTTTTTTTTTTTTAGAAAAATTATCCAAAATTATAAATATGAAATTAGACAAAAGAACTTGTAAGGGGCCTATGAAATGACAGGTACAAAAACTTAAGTCCTATTGTCTTCCTGTACGGTCTGAAACCTAGAAATCTCTTGATGAGGTAGGAAAAAATTCTTCAGAAAATGAGACTTGTCAGAGCTACAGAATCTTCTTTTATCTTCTCACAAACTGAGATGAACCAGGTGAGAAATGAATGTTGTGTTTCTACAGTATGCAGTAGAAATTGATGTGCATGGTTTCTAGAAGTCAAAAAAATGTTTCAAATGTAATCTCTGTGTTTCATATCAACGCTTCCTCTGTCATACCAAGATAATCTCTTCATGCTTGCTGGCCTGAAACAGTCAGGCTAGGGTAACAGACCCTCCAGTCTCAGTGGCTTAGTTCTACTTAGTTCATTTCTCACTGATACTACGTGTCCAATGGGCCTAAGGAAAGTGTCACCATTTTATAGCTTTAGCATCTGTTACACGTGGCTGCCAAGGCTGCTATGGCAAGGAAAGGGAGCATAGTGAAAAGAAGGTAGTCCAACAGCCCTTAAATGTCTTGGCTCCAAAATGATATATATCACATCTGTTTATAGCTCTTTGTCCAGAAATTTCCACACGGACTTGCCTAACACAACAGCATTGGGAAATGCTGGGGAGCAGATAAAATGTATTGGGTACATGCACAGCCATATTCACCTATACTATTGAGACTATTTGGGCATTCTTTTAGGTCAATATTCCCAAGGAGACTTCATTTCTAATATTTACACTTATATGGAAACTTGAAATCTATGCCATATATAATCAATAATTAGCATAGTGATTGGTATATACAGAGTCCTTAAAAATGTTTGGCAAAGAAATGAGTGAATGAAGAAATAAATGAATACCGATTATTCACAGTGACTCTAATTCCTGAAAGAAGCAAAAAGCAAGCATATTTCTCTATAACGTACATCAAGGAAGTCCTTTTTTTTAAAATTTAAATTAGTTTATTTTCTATTTTTTAACTTTACAATATTGTATTTGTTTTGCCATACATTGACATGAATCCACCCAAGTAAGTCCTAATACTCTAACTTTGTTCTGCTTCTCCTCTTCCTCTTCCTCTTTCCCATTCTTCTCCTTTCTCTTCCTCCTCTTCTTTCTTTTCTTCTTCTTCTTTTTATTAATTTCTCTTTTCAAGTGTGACCTGATTGTGGCTTTTACTAAATAAAATTATTTGCAGTTCAAAAACCTTATATTCAGTCAAATGAGCCAGGTTTAGAAAATAATTTGAACTCAGAATTCTTACTAGGTTTGAGATATTTTCAACCCAAAAAAAAAAAAATGACCTTGAGAAATTAAATGTCAGGAAAACCAAATTAGGCCCAGGGAGAATTTGACTGTCAACTATAGATCTACTTGTCACTTGCCTCAGAAGGAGCTGAGAAGGAAAACTGAGAAGATATGTGTTTCCTTTAAAGAGGGAAATTATCTAAATTTAAAGAATAAGTTTTCATGATCATTGGTTTGGGTGAATCTTTGGTTGAATCTTTCACTTCTTATGATTGTTATTTAAACATACTTTGTCATTCTGTAGTTTTTCATTTGTAATAGCACTAATATATTTTCTTTTCATGCAATTTTACAACTTACTAATATTTAAAATGAATTTATTTCTACTAGAATGTGTTTTATATGGTGAGTTGAATAATATATTTTATTGCATTATAGCACTATTTGAAGGATATTGTTTTATCTTGTACTTCCCACTGGCTAATGTCTGGTACAGCCCTAAAATATCATGTGTGAGATTTTTTTTTCCCCTCCATCTTCACTACTGCTTTCTGGAGAACTTTAAGATCCAGTAGAGTTCACCTGATTCTGCCTTTCCTTTCTCCTATAAATTACAGGCACTATCCCTTCTGTAAACTACCAAGTTTTCTTTGAAGAGACTGGCTTGCACCCTTATTTCATGGTGTCTGAGTCCATCACCAACAAACAGCCTTGGGAAACTATTTTCACTAATGGACTCCATAGTCCCCAGTGTAGTTAATTTTACCCTTATGGTCAGAAAGAGTTAATGTTCTTTGCTATCAGGGTGTAACATAGACACTGAAGAGAAGATGATACTCTGTGTTTTTCCAAAACGGATATCCTTACAAGACATTAACAATTTATCCTCAGAAGTTTTCCTTTAGTTTTTTTTTAGTTTGTTTGTTTTACCTCCATAAACTTTAAAGTTAGATAATATACAACCATCACTTTTCAGATAGGGCATTTCAGCCGACTTGATTTCCTTAAATATTTTTGCCTTTTAAACAACTTGATGAGTTGCTTCATTAGTCTCTTGGTCTCTGTGCCTCTCCTCCATCTGGCATCATGAGCAGATGGAGACAGAATTGCTCAGATATAAAGGGACAGACTCCAACTGCAAATGCATTACAAAGATAGCAAACAAAGATACTTTGTGATTACTGGATGGTAAAAAATTGGATAAACTCCATCTATTATTTGATGTAAATTATTAAATATAGATTTTAATAATTTGCAATTATGGTGTATAGATGATAGTTGTTTCCATAAATTGTTAACAGTGATTTGCACATTTATTCAACAAGTATTTGTTGAATACCTGCTATGTGCCATAAAAGCTTGGGAGAAAATAGAGAACAAAATAAGACAATTTTTGTTGTCAAAAATATATAAATAATTGTTTTTAGGATACTACATATTTAGGGTTACACACAAGAAATACATAAGGTTTTCATAAATATGCTATGCCACTGTTCTTCTAACCCTCACACCTAAAATATTTTTGAAACCTTTACAAACTTTATCCAACTTTAGTCAGTATGTATTAGAGTCAACACATAGCAGTTAATCAGCGAATTCAGTTGTCAAGAAACAAATCTTTCCTGAGCACCCACTATTAGCCATATATTGTGTGTGACCTGTGATAAATGCAAAGAATTATAAGGCAATGCTCACTCTTTGCTCAAAGAATTAAAAAAAAAAAAACTTGGTCAGAAGAAAAATGCACATGAAATGGTAAATTACAATAAAAATGAACATGTGATATATCCCAATCGATTGATACAGAAATGTACACTGGGCATTCCCATTTGAAAGTATGGTAGGCACCTCAAACCCATAACCAAATGTACCCTTATCTCTTCCTCCATGCCACCAGTACTGCTCTTCCCAGGGTCCCACCATCCAAGGCAGACACCAAGACATCATTCTGGATCCAGCTCTTCCACTGATGCCTCTTTTCCCTGCATCTAGAAATATATAGACCATTTCTGTTTAAAATCTTTAAAATCTATTTCTTAAGGCAAAGTACATTTTTGCCATCACTAGTTCAGACCCTCATCATCTTTGTCTTGGATATACTGCAAAGAAGTCGCTTAACTCCTCTCCTTCTAGTTTTTCTGTCTCCAAACCTCAGACATATTGATCTTTCCAAAGTAAAAATCTAGACCCTCTTAGCTAAAAATAAACCGTTAATACCTCCCCATTGCCTTGAGATTAGTATCTAAGCAATGTAGCATAGCACAGAAAGCCCTTTAAGATCTTGTTCCTCCTTCTGTCTCTAGCTCTCCACCAGTATGTATTAATTACACTATTTTCCAGTCACACACATACACTCTGAAGACGGTGTTCCTTTTATTCCTGGTGTGTTCAAACCCACACCATCTACTTGTTTTGAGAAAAAATCCAACTGCAATGCAGGAGACCCTGGTTCAATTCCTGGGTGGGGAAGATCTGCTGGAGAAGGAATAGGCTACCTGCTTCAGTATTCTTGGGCTTCCCTTGTGGCTCAGCTGGTAAAGAATCTGCGTGCAATGCAGCAGACCTCGGTTTGATCCCTGGGTTGGGAAGATCCCCTGGAGAAGGGAAAGGCTACCCACTGCGGTATTCTGGCCTGGAGAATTCCATGGACTGTATAGTCCATGGGGTCACAAAGAGTCAGACACAGCTGAGGAACTTTCACTTTCACTTTCACCCATATTCATAATTGAGAGATTGCATATGTATACATTCCTTGGAAAGTTATCTTTCTCACTTTACTCTTCCTATTCCCATTCTGGGTCTGGAGTCTTTTCCACATGTGCATATGACTCTATAGATGGTTGTGATTATTTTTCATCATATATTGATGTATTTGTCCATTGACTTTCCTCTCTTAGGCTATAATGTTCTTGAGTTTGAGACTTGTCCTCTCATCATTTTCTCATCAGCAACCCAAACAATGCCTGAAATCTAATGAGCACTTGGTAAACATTTGTTGAGTTGAGTCAGTACATACCCTGGACATTCAGAAGAGTGAGTGGTTACCTTAGATATAATGACTTACTACTGGAAATAAGTAGGAGATGCAGTCCTGAATGTTCATTGGAAGGTCTGATGTTGAAGCTGAAACTCCAACACTTTGGCCACCTGATGCGAAGAGCTGACTCATTTGAAAAGACCCTGATGCTGGGAAAGATTGAAGGCAGGAGAAGAAGGGGATGACAGAGGATGAGATGGTTGGATGGCATCACTGACTCAATGGACATGGGTTTGGATAAACTCCATGTCCATGTTGGTGATGGACAGGGAGGCGTGCTGTAGTCTATGGGGTCGCAAAGAGTTGGACACGACTGAGCGACTAAACTGAACTGAACTGAACTGGAAATAAAACCAGGTAAGATGCAAAAGACCCAGCAGACATTGTCTATCAGGCATAGAAGCTGCTCAATTAATGCTAATTCCCTTTCCCTAGAATTATCTCTTAAAAATTGATTGCAATTCATTCTACATGAATGAAGATGAAAAAGAGGAGTTTTATAAATTAGGGACTGTATCAGTCAGCTTCAAAAGGTATTTTTGGGAGTAGAGGGAATTTAAGGAGTAAAGAATATATGAGGAGATGAAGAAAGGAAGGCCTGAAAGTGGAGCTGTAGGATTGTGTGTGTGCTAAGTCGCTTCAGTCATGTCTGACTCTTTGTGACCCCAGAGGAGCTGCCAGGCTCCTCTGTCCATGGACTTCTCCAGGCAAAAATACTGAAGTGGGTTGCCATGCCCTCCTCCAGTGGATCTTCCCAGTCCAGGGATCAAACCTACATCTCTTAGGATTCCTGCATTGGCAGGCAGGTTCTTTACTACTAGCGCCGCCTGGGATTCGACAGCTAGTCACTGACTACAGCCAGAAGCATGGCTGGAGAGGCTGGGCCCACACAGAAGTTCAAGAAGATGCGGTGCCTTGTGTGATGTCACCTAGTGGGATCAGCGCAGGAAGAAAGCGCAAAGGAAATGGGAGGAGACAATGAAACATTGGCTGAAATCAGAGAGTAGAGCAGGGAAAAAATAGTTCAGAAAGTTAGATTGGCCAGGTAAAGAAGCCTGAGAGGCTGTGGGGGAAACGGGGAAAGTTTGGAGTTAGAATAACATGTTATCAATCCAGACTCGGCCATTATTAGCTATATGATCTGACATAATACTTAATTTCTCTAAGCCTCAGTAACCTAATATGGAAAAGGGGGATAAACCTTGCAGGCAAAGTTGTCATGAGGATTAAGTGAAATGATGTATGTAAAACTCCTGGGCTTGGCACTTTAATTAGACACTCTATAAAATTTAACTACCGCAGTATCTTTGTAGATCCTTAGGTCTTTCATGGCCATTTTGATATCTATTGTTCTTAATAGTATTAGCAGTGGAATCCCAATGAACTTTCTTTCAGAAAAGAATTGGAGACATTTATCTATGACACTTGAACTGGTACTTGAAAAATTGCTCTTTAAATATCTGTAATGTGTTTTTCTAGTGTATCTTACATTTTCAAGAGAGTATATTAAATGAATTTCATTAGATTACACCATCATTGAGGGCAGAAGCTAAGCATTCATCTACTTATAACTTTCCATAGTACTTACTACAATCTGGTATCCTGCACAGAGTTGACAGCTGATGAATGTTGTTAATAGCAATAACTGTATCAATCCCTGCCTCATACTACCTATAAGTTTCCCAAACTTGAAATGAGCAAAAAAAAAAGCAGGGGGGGTGGAAAAAAACATTTTATGTGTTTGGAATGAATTGACCAACTATGAAAAGTAGCTAAAATAGGTGAACAATATGAAATAAATTTTGTATAAATTCAAATGTGAAAAGGCAATACTTGAATAAACATAAAATAACTTGTATTGTTTGATTTTAACCTTAGCTGAATGGCTACACTAGAAATTATCACAAGAACATTTTTCAGATGACCTCGTACTTGAAGTTATAAAAGTATCCATGGAAATTTTCATTTTCAGAAGGTCACAGTAGTACATTTTTCATACAGTTAAAAAATCAACAATCTTATTGTTAAAGGTAAATCTGCAAGACTTAGATAATGATCTGTTTTCTGGTCAATTGTTTCCTCTCCATTGTGTGCAAAACTAGATCATTCAGAGGGGTCTCATTTGTCTTGAGCTTTATGGCATAATTGGCCAAATACCCACAGAGGCGTTAGCCCAGAATTCCAATTGATTTCCAAATGAAAATGTGTAGGCATATTTAAAACAGAAACCAACAGCACAGTGATATATAGGTTTAATTTTTTTCTCAATTTTAATGATGTGAAAAATTCTTCTATGAATAAAGAATTGATTGTTTGAACATTGCGCAAAAATAGAGCAAGAAAATAATTGGACTCTGGAGCAATTAAAATCAGATTAGTCACTACTACAGTGTACTGTATCATCCTTATAATATCTTTTTGTTCCTTTATTAAGTGACTAAATATGGGCACATATCAGTGATCTTGATCTCATTTCTGTTATCTTGAGTTGCAGTCAACTTACTTTAACCCTGGCATATCTTTATTGAACCATTAAGCTAGTAGCTCTTACAGATTTTATTTACCATTTTAGGTTATAGGACCATCTATTAATATATTAGAGTCAAGACAATAGAGAAGGAATAGATTTACTTTCTGAGAAAGCAACAGAGGAGATACAACATGAGGATATTAATAAATGTCCATTGACAGATGAATAGGTAAAACAAAAAAAACAACCCAAAAAAAGAAAACAAAAAATGCTTTTTAATCTAACTCTAAAATTTTTGGCTACTTTAAAAGTCATTTTTAAATTAAAATCAAACATCACATGCAGACCGTAGCTTTCATGGGATCTGTTCAGCACAGCATGTAGCACAGGCCCAGGGCAGCAGTGAGATTCTCTGTCGCTATAAGGAGTATAACTTGGTATGCAGTGAACATTCGTCTTCAACAGACCTATTTCCTCCCTTTATTTCTGAACTTCGCAACTCAGGGTTAAATTAAAAGTGAAATTTCATTTTTTGTTTCATTTTGAATATTAATCACCATTAACAGTGGAAGAATAAAAGCATGATAGATAAGATTATGGACTCAATCCTGTGTTGACTATTTACTGAGAATATCCTCCAGCACTTTTTAAGATTCCACATATAAGTGGTATCATTGGTCTTTGTCTGACTTACTTCACTCAGAATGATAATCTCTAAGTCCATCCATGTTGCTGCAAATGGCATTATTTCATTCTTTGTTTATGACTAAGATTTTAAGTCTAGAGCTGGAACTTCATGTACCCAAATTATCAGCCTATGGTCCACTACAAAGTTCAGCTCTAGAGGCTCCTTGGGACTATTGTTTCCACACTATTGTAGGATCTGGTCCTAGAAGATGTGTTGAGAGGACTCTTTCTCAGGCAGGATACTAATGTGTGCAGAATGCAAGCTGTTCGTTCAGGCTTTGCTATCCTTTCTTGGCCCCGGGAATACATTTAGAGGTGTACCTTCTACTATTGTTATTCAGAAAAAAAAGGTGTGGTACTTTACACACAGCTTATACTCAATAAAGTTTTGTTAAATGGAATTACCTCCTGGTGACCTTTAAATGTTACCTCCTTAGAGGATAATTCCCTCTCCGACTCAGTCAAGTCCTTGTTTTGTGTTATCATAGCACCTTTTATTTCCTCATAGACTTTGTATAGCATTAATTAATTGATTAATTAATTGTCATCACTTACTCAATATCTATTCTTCTGAAGATCCAGGCAGTTATTGTACCTGTCTTAGTGACCACTGTTCTTACACTTTTTGCAATATCTATATGCTCTCAGGATATTTTATAAATTGGTAAAAAATGCTTAAACAGTTACTGCCTCATTCTACAATTACAGAAACTAAATTTTATTCCTCTGTCCTGTGCAGCCTGTTCACTTACTCCGTTGATATCTCATATGTTAAGTTTCTGTGTATGTATAGTGCGTGCATGCTAAATCACTTCTATAGTGTCCGACTCTGTGTGACCCCATAGACTGTAGCCCACCAGGCTCCTCTATCCATGGGATTCTCCAGGCAAGAATACTGGAGTGGGTAGCCATTCGCTTCTCCAGGGAATCTTCCCAATCCACAGATTGAACCCATGTCTCTCACATCTATGTGCATTAGCAGGTGGATTCTTTACCACTAGTGCTACCTGGGACACCCGTGTGTGTATTACTTACACCCGAGAGGCCAAACTTTGGCCTGCATTTTATTTAATCCAATTATCCCCTCTTCCACTGCTTTAAAGGAGTATTTTGAGAGTTAATCATGTAGTTAACACATTCTTCAGATTCCTCTTTTCTTTCTTTCCTCTTTTGCCACTCACCTTTTGGTCATTTCCCTAATTATTAATCCTTTAACTTGAAGTTGCTTTATGAAATATGTTAGCTGAGGTTTAGGCAAGGAAGCGATTTGTAGATCTAGTTATCTTTGCTATTTTCTACACTCTGCTGTATTAGGTAATCAAAAATTGAGTGTACATCTTGGAGAATGATTCCAAAAAACATCATGACTTTTCATAATGGCAAACTTAGATTAAATTAAAAAGCTATAAATGCAACCTTAAGAGATATTTGATTCCTTTAGTTAGATCAATATTTTTCTGGCTGTTATTGTTTTATCTCTATATTAGAAACCAAAATCTAAGAAACTGTTTGAGAGAAAAATAATTAGCTTTAGTAGTGTGTAAAGTGGTGTAGTAGATAATAAGTTATTTAGAATTCTATTGAATTTTTCATATAGTTTAATCACAGAATAAAAAAGTGTTTTACTAATTATGTTACCTTAAATTAAATCTGCTCTCATCCATCCTACCTAAAATAGAAGAACAAGTTTCTCTCTGTTTTCTGTGGAGAGTCAAATGGAGAAATATATTCCCTTAAAAAGCTGAGTTGCTCTAAACAGGAGTTTCTTTATCTTTGTTATCTTTCTAAATGGTACAAAAAATTGGCTTGTCCCTAAGCAATCATGTTGTAATTAGTCAATAGTGACAGTAAACAAGAGTCCTACTCTCACTCCAATATTTCATTCCTCCAACAAAATGATTTGCAGAGTTAGTTTAATGGATTGCTGTCACCAGATTAATGGCCTCTCTTTGAAACTATGTCAACCTCTTGACTGGACATGCTTTTGATAGGTGTCCTAGCATATAGTTATAAGAAACAACCTATTAACTTGTAACAAAGTTGTAGTTTTCTGAAGCGTTCGAAATGGGTACTTTATTTGCAGTAATACACCAAATTATCACATGTGTGCTTCTTTGTTTTACAAAAAAAAAAATATACAAGCTTTTTCTTTGTTTTCAGTCTTGCAAGGTGAATGTACTTCAGGCAAAGTACTACACAGAGCTATGCATGATTCCGGTTTGGCAAGGTGGAGGATAAAATCCTTTAAAGCATAGTATTTTTCTCTCCCTGTAAAAAAAAATTTACATTTTTCTTTCTGAGTGGCAGGTATTTGTGTCTGTGTGAATTAAACTTGATTTACAAAACAAAAGAGCTCTAGTTTATGAACAAAAGCTTTACTTCTCTACTCTTTTTTTAATATCTCAAAATACCTATTTTCTTTAAAAATCTCTTACATGTTAAGTTCTTCAGTATTCTGAAGCAAAGCACAGGAGGATTTCTTGTGCTAGGATGGCTTACCATGTAAGAGAGACATATGTTTTAGCCATACATCTTGGCATGCAAACCTTTCACCTCTGGCCACTTTAAAACAACTGCTTGGGGAACATAAAATCCTTTGGGGAAATAAAGTCCTTTTCATCATAGGGGACTGGAATGCAAAAATAGTAAGTCAAGAGATACCTGGAGTAACAGGCAAATTGGGCCTTGGAGTACAAAATGAAGCAGGGCAAAGGCTAAAAGAGTTTTGCCAAGAGAACGCACTGGTCATAGCAAACACCCTCTTCCAACAACACAAGAGAAGACTCTACACATGGACATCACCAGATGGTCTATACCAAAACCAGATTGATTATATTCCTTGCAGCCAAAGATGGAGAAGCTCTATACAGTCAGCAAAAACAAGACGAGGAGCTGACTGTGGCTCAGATCATGAACTCCTTATTGCCAAATTCAGACTTAAATTGAAGGAAGTAGGGAAAACCACTAGACCATTCAGGTATGACCTAAATCAGATCCCTTACGGTAATAAGATGGGCTCAATAAAGGACAGAAACGGTATGGACCTAACAGAAGCAGAAGATGCTAAGAAGAGGTAGCAAGAATACACAGAAGAACTATACAAAATAGATCTTACCCAGATAAGCATGATGGTATGATCACTCACCTAGAGCCATCCATCCTAGAGTGCCAACTCAGGTGAACCATAGGAAACATTACTACGAACAAAGCTAGTGGAGGTGATGGATTTACAGCTGAACTATTTCAAATCCTAAAAGATGATGCTGTTAAAGTGTTGCACTCAATATGCCAGCAAATTTGGAAAACTCAGCAGTGCCCGCAGGACTAGAAAAAGTCCGTTTTCATTCCAAATCCAAGGAAAGGCAATGCCAACGAATGTTCAAACTACAGCACAATTGCACTCATCTCACGCTAGCAAAGTAATGCTCAAAATTCTCCAAGCCAGGCTTCAACAGTCTGTGAACCATGAACTTCCATATGTTCAAACTGGATTTAGAAAAAGCAGAGGAACCAGAGATCAAATTGCCAACATCTGGTGGATCATCGAAAAAACAAGAGAATTCCAGAAAAATATCTACTTCTGCTTTATGGATTACACCAAAGCCTTTGACTGTGTAGATCACAACAAACTGGAAAATTCTTAAAGAGATGGGAATACCAGACAACCTTACTGCCTCCTGAGAAATCTGTATGCAGGTCAAGAAACAACAGTTAGAATTGGACATGGAACAACAGACTGGTTCCAGATCGGGAAAGGAGTATGTCAAGGCTGTATATTGTCACCCTGCTTATTTAACTTATATGCAGAGTCTGTCATGAGAAATGCTGGGCTGGATGAAGCACAAGCTGGAATCAAGATTGCCAGGAAAAATATCAATGTTCTCAGATACACAGATGACACCACCCTTATGGCAGAAAGTGAAGAAGAACTAAAGAGCCTCTTAATGAAAGTGAAAGAGGAGAGTGAAAAAGCTGGCTTAAAGCTCAACATTCAAAAAACGAAGATCATGGCATTTGGTCCCATCACTTCATGCAAATAGATGGGGAAACAATGGAAACAGTGTCAGACTTTATTTTGGGGGGGCTCCAAAATTACTGCAGATGGTGACTGCAGCCATGAAATTAGAAGACGCTTGCTGCTTGGAAGAAAACTATGACCAACCTAGACAGCATATTAAAAAGCAGAGACATTACTTTGCCAACAAAGGTCCATCTCATCAAGGCTATGGTTTTTCCGGTAGTCATGTATGGATGTGAGAGTTAGACTATAAAGCAAGCTGGGCGCCGAAGAATTGATGCTTCTAAACTGTGGTGGTGGAGTAGACTCTTGAGAGTCCCTTGGACTGCAAGGACATCCAACCAGTCAATCCTAAAGGAGATCAGTCCTGAATATTCATTGGAAGGACTGATGCTGAAGCTGAATTTGCAATACTTTGACCACCTGATGCAAAGAACTGACTCATTGGAAAAGACCCTGATGTTAGGAAAGATTGAGGGCAAGAAGAGAAGGGGACAAGAGAGGATTAGATGGTTGGATGGCATCACCAACTCGATGGAGGTGATTTGAGCAAGCTCCGGGAGTTGATGATGGACAGGGAAGCCTGGCGTGTTGCAGTCCATGGAGCTGCAAGTAGTCAGACATGACTGAGCGACTGAACTGAACTGAATTTTGGGACCATCAGCAGCTAACTCTGAGTCCAACATGAGTTTATCTTATATAAAATGTTACTTTGTATCTGTTAACTTTAGAACAATTTTCCAGTGTATTTAGGTTAGTGAAATTTATTCTCTAAAAATGAGATTGCTAGCAGAAAAAAGTACTGGCAGGAAGCAACACGTATCTTTTTTTCTGAATAACTTTGTGCTTTACTAATTCACCCATTTAGAAAAACTTTCCTGAATCCTTACTATGTGAATGCCCTGATAGGTGTTAAAAATAGAATAGTGAACAAGTTAAGATATGATGCTATCCCTCACAGAATTTAGAGAGGAGCTGAGTGATAAGTTCTACAACAGCGTTAAGTACTGAGTTCTCTGGTCATATGTGATGGCAGAGGAATACAGCACCTAATCTAGCCTTTGGAAATTCAGGGAAGTTTTATGCAAGGATCAAGGGCTCAGCTGAGTTAGCCACATGAAGAGATGATGAGGAAAGTGTATTCCAAGCAGAAACAAAAGCAAGAGCAATGACCTGAAGGACAAAAATTGCAGAGTGAATTCAAATAATTGAAATTCATTTTTTAAAAAAAGGCCTAAAGTTTATTATTGGTGTTTGGAACCTTATCCTAAGAGCAATTAAGATAAGGTAAGATATGTAAGATAATGTAGGATTTTGAGGATAGGAATGACATAATTAAATGAGTGATTTAGAAAGATCACTCAGGATTTAAAGTGAAGAACAGGTCTGGCAGGGACAAGATTGGGGGCAGGAAGCCCATTAGGGGGTTGTTAAAAATAATCTAAGTAGAAGATTCTGAGGCTTAAATTTAGGAAATGAACCTGGAGGTGAAGTAGGAGACAGTTAAAGAGACATAACAATTCCAATGTCTATCTCTCCAACTCTACTTGTGTATTGTGAATTAGCTAGAGTTTTTGTCTGTATCTCTGCTAGTGACAGAATACTTAGACTTCTAGATGCCTTAGAACCTTCAATATTAGAAAATGTCACTTGGCTAGGAATTTTATGAGCTATTGCTGAAACAACTGTTGGATGAGAAGGGACAGAAAATTTATTTGTGGATATGAATGTTGTCATCTCTATCTTGCTGCAAGAGATAACACAAAGGAAATCCTAGAAAGAAGGCTTTGACCTTTGACAATTAAAAGTTCAACTGATACCAAAAGCAAAGACAATAATAACAAATGGGGTGACATCACACTAGAAAGCTTCTGCACAACAAAGGATCATCAGCAAAATGAAAAGACAACCAACTAAATGAAAGAGAACATTTATAAATCATATGTCTGATAAGTGCTTAATATCTAAAATATATAAAGAGGTTATACAAAATTATAGCCAGCTGGTTAGCAGTTGGGGTGGCCCTCTGGATGCATGAACTTGTGGGTACTGCCTGAACTGAAGCCTTCTAGAAGACTGTGCCCTTAACCTCTGGCATTTGGCTTACTTTGGGTAGTATAAATCATTCAGAATTTAAGATGAAAAGCATTATTAAGAATAAAGATGGTCATAATATAATCATGATACTGTTTTTCTCAGGAAAATATAAATAGTCTACTATTAATAGAATGAAGCTTCCCTGGTGGCTCAGAGGGTAAAGAATCTGCCTGCAATGCAGGAGAGCCGGGTTCCATTCCTGGGTCAGGAAAATCCCCTGGAGAAGGAAATGGCTACCCACTCCAGTATTGTTGCCTAGGAAATCCTGGGGACAGAGAAGCCTGGTGGGCTAGTCCATAGAGTCACAAGAGTTGGACACAATGTAGCAGGTTTAAAATTCAAGAAGCAAAATTGCTAGAACAAGATATATTTTCTAAAATTCATCATGATCGTGGGAGATATTAATGTACTTATAGTAACTAACAGCTCAAAGAAAAAATTTAGTATGATATAAACATGGACACCATAATTAACAATTAACAATTTTGACTTCTCTATCTACTTAGCACCCACTAACTAGAAAACGCACATTTTCAAGCATACATGAAATGTTTAAATATTGACTATGTGCTAGACCATGGAAGTCTCAACAGTTTTCCACCCAAAATGGTATTATATTACATTTAACTCATGAAAAATTAAGTCTATGTCCTTTACTCTGTAGAACATACACTTTTATCTGTGTGCTTTTTTTAAGAGGCATCCAGTACTATAAATGAAGTTGCTTGAGAAAATGGCACTCCTTTCTAATACACGTAATTGTGGGACATGTGAAGAACCAGGGATCTGTTAAAGTTTGGCTCCTGTGGCCTGTCAACTTGACTTTAGGATCACTGCCAATGTGTGTATGGTGTGTGTGTGCCCGAGTGCTTGCAATTTATTGCCTAAATTTACCTGTTCTCAACTCAACTCTTTAGCTTGTTTGTATTTTTCCCTTGATTATGTAACCCTTGACCTACTTGGGAAGCATGGAAGTTTCAGTAATTAATCATGCGGAGAGTCTCATCAATGATGCGGAACAGTTTAATGAACTTCAGTATGCACAAATGTATAATGTTAACATATAGCCTGAGGGTATTGTTCTTTGTCTTTCTTTAACAGAGGTATCGTTTGTTCTAAGACTGCTTCAATTGATCTTACAGTGATTCAAAAAAAAATAACTGCAAGATAAAATCCATTTGAGGATTGAAAAATGAAAAATTATTCTGAAACCATGACAAAACTCTTGAGCTCCTCCCTTTCTAGAAAAAAAGGTCTTTCGACATACAATGCTGTACGGTATTTCCTATCAGAGCTTCTCAAAGTTGAATGTGCATATACATTATCTAATGATCCTGTGAAAATGCAGATTCTCATCAAGTGGGTCAACAGAGAAGCCTAGATTCATTTCTAACAAGTTTCCAAATGATATTGATATTGCTTGTATATACACCATATTGTTTGCATCAAGCTGAATATTATACTGAACTTTGATACCCTATTCAATGTATGTAACTATTAGACTTATTCATATATTTTACCCAGACTCATTTAAAAATTATTTTGTTGTTGTTCAGTTGCTCAGCCTTGTCCAACTGTTTGCGACCCCATGGACTGCAGCATGCCAGGCTTTCCTGTCTTTCACCAACTCCCAGAACTTACTTAAACTCATGTCCATTGAGTTGCTGATGCCATCCAACCATCTCATCCTCTGTCATTCCCTTCTCCTCCTGTCTTCAATCTTTTCCAGCACAGGGTCTTTTCCAATGAATGTGCTCTTTGCATCAGGTGGCCAAAGTATTGGAGCTTCAACATCAGTACTTCCAATGAATATTCAGAGTTGATTTCCTTAAGGATAGACTGGTTTGATCTCCTTGCTGTCCAAGAGACTCTCAAGAGTCCTTTCCAGCACCACAGTTCGAAGCATCAGTTCTTCAGTGCTCAGCTTTCTTTATAGTCCAAATCTCATATCCATACATGACTGCTGGAAAAACCATAGCTTTGACTATATTGACCTTTGTCAGCAAAGTGATGTCTCTGCTTTTTAACATGCTATCTAGGTTTGTCACAGCTTTTCTTCTTTGGAGCAAGTGTCTTTTAATATCATGGCTGTAGTCACCATCCACAGTGATTTTGGAGCCCAAGAAAATAAAGTCTGTCACTGCTTCCACTTTTTCTCCATCTATTTGCCATGAAATGATGGGACTGGATGCCATGATCTTAGTTTTTTGAATGCTGAGTTTTAAGCCGACTTTTTCACTCTCCTCTTTCACCTTCATCAAGAGGCTCTTTAGTTCCTCTTTGTTTTCTGCCATTGGGGTGGTATCTGAGGTTATTGATATTTCTCCTGGCAGTCTTGGTTCCAGCTTGTGATTCATCCAGCCCAGCATTTCTCATGATGTACTCTGCATATAAGTTAAATAAGCAGGGTGACAATATACAGCCTTGATGGACTCCTTTTCTAACTTTGAACCAGTCCATTGTTCCATGTCTGGTTCTAGCTGTTGCTTCTTGACCTACATACAGATTTCTCAGGAGGCATGTAAGGTGGTCTGGTATTCCCATCTGTTTAAGAATTTTTGCAGTTTGTTGTGATCCACACAGTCAAAGGCTTTAGCATAATAAAATAAAAGTCTTTTTACCAACTAAAAAATGTTTTGGGGAAAACCTGAGATAGAAGAGTATTTAAACATGGTGGGTAAATAAATAATGCATATAAAACATAAATATGTGTTATTTGGTCTGTTATGAGAAGACTGTCTTTTCAGCAAATACACTCTCATCCTTTTGTAGAAGCTGCGCTCTATATATTAACTTGATTTTGTACCACTTACCAGTAGATGGCAGTACATATTCAATCTTAAGGAAAGAGTTTGTATAATAACAACACAGTAGCCCCTAACATTCAGGTAGTCATTGTGTGTGTGTGTGTGTGTTTTCCTATAAGTGCTCCCCAAATCCCAAGACAAAATCCAGAACTCTTATTTCTAAAATTGTCTTTATTTGGTATAGGTTCTAAATATTTACCTTATTCAACTTGGATATGAATACACATTTCTATGTCAGGGAGTCAGAAAATCATACCCTATATGATGTCAGATGAAAAAAATAAAATTAAGAGTCTATTAGATGTTTAGTTCACATTTGTGTTTTGGGTGTGTTGGGAGAGTAATTTTCTTTTAATGTAGGTAGAAAATTGAAAAAAAAAAACCTGGAACTTAAGTAAGAAGAGATTTTTTTTGAAAGGATTATTACAGCAGAAAAAGAGTCAGTTTTAATGGTGGAGAGGGCTATTGCAGTGAGCTTTGCAAGCATTCAAAACTTAGTCTTCTAGAAAGGGTTTTTCTTTCATAGGGAAAAATAAACAAGGCTAGTAAAAACAGAATGTGGGTAAGTGGGATGGGAGTGGATCAGGGATTGTGTTACGCTGAAGCCGTCTATTCTCAGGCAGGACTCTTAGGAGGAGTTTTATGCTGGCTCAGGTCAAAGTTCAGAGGCTTGGTGGAAGGAGAGAAGCTTAACCCATCTTTGATTAACACACATTCTGTCCTGATTAATAGGTGGAGACAAGAAGTACAGCTCATCATTTGTAAGTGAAAGAGAGAGATTTTATCTGTCTTTGTCATAGGTAAACAAGGGGAGCCTCCATTAATCTTACCTAACTCACACGGGAACAGTTGTTTCTTTACAGTAAATCACTGTCTACAATGCAAAAAGATGTTTTGTTTGTTTCAATTATTGCTACTTTCCGGGATCACAGGATTCTGATAAAGTTCAATATTGTCATAGGTAAAAAAGTTTAAAACAGGTTTAAAAACAAAGAAGATTTATTTTGGTAGTAATTTATTCTATAAATATTTATTGGGAAGTCAAGCAATGGGTAGACGTGAGCTCTTGTCCTTAAAGAGCCATATGTTATAACTAAAAAATCTCCTCGAAGATCTTGCTGCATATCCTGTGCTGAGCATTCTATAATTATCCAGGTAATTTGAAAAAATGGCTTGATTTTTCCCTAATAATCTAGGTTAATAAGTCAAACCAAGTGCTTAATAAATGTTGGATAAATGAATGGATTCTGCAATACACATATCATTACACATTTATATATTTGGTCTGGACTAGATAGGAATTGACCGAAAAGTTAATTTTTTTCAAAATGTTCACTCTTGCTTATGGACAAAATTTTCTAGATGTTTTCTACTGTCTAAATGTTATTTTTCAGGGTGCGTGCATGCTAAGTCACTTCAGTCGTGTTTGACTCTTTGTGATCTTATGAACTGTAGCCTGCCAGGCTCTTCTGTCCATGGGATTCTCCAGGCAAGAATACTGGATTGGGTTGCTATGCCCTCCTCCAGGGGATCTTCTCGACTCAGGGATCTTATGTCTCCTGCATTGGCAGGTGGGTTCTTTACCACTGGTGCCATCTGGGAAGCCCTATGTTTCAGGGTACATTTGCATATTTTTTGTAAGTTTACACAGTCTTAATTTTTCTAGAGGTACAATATGACTTATCATTTTCACTTTTATTCACTTAAAAACCTGGGGTTTATGGAGATAAGTTGAAAGAATGAAGGGATAGTTCAAGCCCTGTCTCTAAGATCAAAAAGAACCTTGTCCTCCATCTGCTTATGAAGGGAATATGGTTTCCAGAGGAGAATGAAGGGCTGAGAATCATCATTTATATTTAGACACTTAGTGAGTTTTTTCATGTAATAATCCTAACAAATTTTTCAGGATCAATGGGTTCTGATAAAGTTCTGCAACAAAATTTCTTTTAGATTTAAGATACTTTTCCAAGTTAAAATATTGTGGAAAAAAAACACAAAGGTAGGAGAGAGGATTTTGAGTAAATTCATTTAGTCAAAATTTGTTTTTGAATAATACTTTGTTTCAGAATAGGGCCAGGTGCTGAGAAATACATGGCTGAATAAACAGTGGTCCCTGCCCTTGAATAGTTGTCGCCTAAAGGAGTCAAGTGGTGAAGGTACCAGGATAGCATTCTGTCTGAGTGCAGGGGGAGCAACAGAGAGGCGTGGTTAATTCTTTGAAGGAGGGAGGTGGCCATCAAGGAAGACTAGATGAGGGTGAAATGTTCTCCACAAATTTGGCTCCCTACTTCCACAGGATGCAGTTGGTGCTGGGAGAAAGGTCTCCAGCCATCCACTGCATTTTCTAGTCCTCCCTGCATTGGACTTGGTCCAATGGAAGGTGAGCAGAAGTGATGTGTGCCACATCTAGACAGGGCTTCTCCACTATGCCCCCTGCTTCTTCTGAGTAGAAGCAGAGGACTCTGAGGCTCCAGTGGAGGATAGAGTCACTAGATGGAAGAAAACATGGATTTCCTGAGTCAGAGTGTGGGAAAAAAATCACCTGTCAGAGAGAAATACTGTTCTGTGGGTGAAAAATAAAATAATGTTATTTTAAGCCATTGAAATTTTGGGGTGTACTTGCTATAGCAATTATTACTCTAATTACCCTAGTAGTTGCTCCTAAATTGAGTTATGACAAGTTGAATTACATAGGTCAAATAACTTTAAGTTGCAACGAACCTTGTACATCTCTCCATTTTTCATTTTATATACCTACAGAACACCCAAGGACGCATAGCTAATTCATGATGAACTTAGGTCTAGAATCTTGGGCTTTTCTACCAAGTGTCCTTTTTTATTTTTTGTATGCCATGGAATTTTTATGTAACTCTTATGAAAATCACCTAATTTGACACTTAAATATTGACTTTAAGTCTATTTCTTTAAGTCATCTGAGAAAAACTTACAATGGTTTTTCCCATAATCACCTTCTCTATGATTTAAGTCAGTCATTTTTCACTCAAATATCTTAATTTTAAGCCAAGATATATAATTTATTGAACAATTTCATGTTCATTTTATTTAATCAGAATCATCTTAAAATATATCTCACATCTATTGTATCTTTTCTGAAATAAGAGATTCCAGAATTGCTTTGGAGAAAGAATTCAAGGCTGGATATGAATATTATACTCAACTTAGATTTGTGGTATACTTATTATGGGACCTCCTTGGTGTCTGCCTGCAATGTGGGATACCTGGGTTCTATCCCTGGGTCAGGAAGATACCCTGGAGAAGGGAATGGCTACCCACTCCAGTATTCTTGCCTGGAGAATTCCATGGACAGAGGAGCCTTGCAGGCTTCAGTCCATGTGGTTGCAAAGAGTCGAGACAGGACTGAGCAACTAGCACTTTCAATTTTCACTTTTTCATACTTAACATAGATGTTTCTACAAGAGCCCTGATTAACTTGCATTTCTATGAAAAATGGTTGCTAACCAAGTATCTCCAGTTCTTCCTCCATCAAGGAACATGGAAGAATTGTGCTTCATGATCTCCTTATTGGTTGGTGGGGAATATGACTAGTATTATACCATGAGCTGTGAGTTGACACTACATGTGTAACTTCCATGCCATAGCTAGTGCCAGAACTCTGCCATAGCAGTAAGCAGTGCTCACATTTTTGGCTGGCCCATCAATCTTTGTCTTTGAATGAAGGTATCAACTGTCCCTCCTTATCCATGGTGGAACTATATTGGGAGTAACAGATAGAACTTTGTTGTTTTAGGCCTTTGAAATTTTTTGGTTATTCCTACAGCACAATCTAGCCTATCCTGACTGAAATCATAGCACTTCTGACATTATGAGCATGACGTTGAACAATTCACTAAATTTCTTGGATTTCAAGTCTACGATTTGGAAATTAACTGTTACTTGGAGACCAAGTTAGATGATGGTGGGAAATAGTAGAGTAGGAGTCAGAAAGTCTGAGTTCTACTGTCTACTCTGCCACAAACTTGTATAACTTAAGGTATCGATTTCTTCTTTCATTTATTCACAAAACACTTATTAAGCACCTATGGCGGTAAAGTACTAGAAGACAAAGATGAATAAGACATAGTTCTTGCCCTCACAGGAGCTCACAGGCAATATGGGACAAGTAGACGTAAACAAACACAGAAATATGTTGAAAGCTATAGTGGAAGTGCAGTTTCCTATGCAAAGCCTAGGGTAGACTATTGCATGACTACAGGGGAGTTAGGAAAGGTATCACAGAGAAGACATTTCAACTTCAATCTTTTCATTAGAAGAAGTAGCATTTTTAGCAGGAGAAATAAGACGTGAAAATATTTTAAATAAAAAGGCAATAACTTTTTTTTCTACATCTAACCTCTTTTTTTTCTTTTTTCCCCTGGACTGGAATATGCAATGTTTGTCATGGTGTCCTAATGGCCCACTTTCGAAGATCCAATAATCCTTCAGACATTATATGTTTCTTAGAAAAAGAAAGTAAAAAGAAGTTAAATGTGCTCTTTATTAAAAGATTCAGTTCTATATAAATTGTGGCCAGGGAAAATAGTACAGGCCTTTTGCACAGAGAATAAAAATTGCTTTAAGTTCAGTTCAGTCAGTCACTCAGTTGTGTCTGACTCTTTGTGACCCCATGGACTGCAGCACGCCAGGCTTCCCTGTCCATTACCAACTCCTGGAGCTTGTTCAAACTCATGTCCATTGAGTCAGTGATGCCAGACAACCATCTGATTCTCTGTTGTCCCCTTCTCTTCCTGCCTTCAATGTTTCCCAGCATCAGGGTCTTTTCCAATGAGTTAGTTCTTCACTTTAAGGTGGTTTTAGATTATTATTTCTCATGTTCTTATAAAGGTCTTCTCTGGTGTGTACATGTCTCAGTAGTTACCCACCCCAAACTACACAAGGAATTAGGAAGTGTATTGATTGAACCTCACACCAAGATAGAGATCTTAGAGAAGAGTATACATGGTGTGACAAAACGTTTCCTAGTGCACTCCCTCGGAGAAGGCAATGGCACCCCACTCCAGTACTCTCGCCTGGAAAATCCCATGGATGGCAGAGCCTGGTGGGCTGCTGTCCATGGGGTTGCTAGGAGTCAGACAAGACTGAATGACTTCACTTTCACTTTTCACTTTCATGCATTGGAGAAGGAAATGGCAACGCACTCCAGTGTTGTTGCCTGGAGAATCCCAGGGACGGCGGAGCCTGGTGGGCTGTCGTCTATGGGGTCGCACAGAGTAGGACACAACTGAAGCGACTTAGCAACTTAGCAACAGTGCACTCCCTGGACTCTGCTGCCGACATCTCATGGTTCTAAAGCTAGAACAACTTTAATGGCTATGGATGGATTGGAGTATCCTGGGGGAAGGAGGTAGGAATAGGATTGGGCTGAATACTAATCCTGGGATGCACTGAAGTATGCAGTTACTTCAGAGGGAGAGAGGAGAAAAGTCAGGATGGGAAAGCAAGTCTAGGAACAAAGGAATTAAGGATTCTTTTTCCTTGAACACAAGGAATGGTGATTCATAGCATCTAAATTTGTTTTACATTCATTTTAATTCTTCTAATTATCAACATTGCAATAAAGTTTCATATACAGAAGACTATTTGTCTTGATTCTTGTGGAGAATTAAGGGATGGGCACATAAAGGAAGGTGTGTCTGTCCCCATATCATTTTCCATTGCAGCTGCAGAAGATTAGAGCATCCATAGAGTTAATGATGACTAGAGCTGAGAGCAGAGGGAAAGTCATATCTCTTATGACAGCAACACCAAAGGGATAACTCAGGATCATATATAAGACATACTCACTTTCCCCCAAATATACTAAAAAAAGGGAGGCTAACATACTGTGTTTACAATGTGAAAGTGCCTGTCATATTTGGGTAAAAGTTAATATTTCATTGTAGCTATAGCACAGGATCTATGGGATGGTAGACCAAAAACACATACATAAACCAGGAAAGGGACCTAAATCATAAGGCAGTTCATACTGAGAAGAGATAGTGGGTTCAGTGTTAGTCCTACAGGATAGCAGAAAATTATTGAGAACGTTAGTCAAGGAAAATTGTAATAAGATTTGTGTTTTGTAAAGATTCTTCAGGAAATCTATGAAAGATGGATCAATATAAAGAGCACATGTTAAGTTGCTTTAGTCGTGTCCGACTCTTTGTGACCCTATGGACTGTAGCCCCCTACACTCCTCTGTCTATGGGATTTTCTGGGCAAGAATACTAGAGTGGGTTGCCATTTCCTTCTCCAGGGGATCTTCTCAATCCAGGGACTGAACCCGCAACTCCTGTGGCTCCTGCATTGTAGGCAGATTCTTTACCACTGAGCCATCAGGGAGCCTAATGCAGAGTCATGTATTAAAGACCATACTGAAGGCTGGGCACTGAAGAATTGATGCTTTTGAACTGTGGTGCTGGAGAAGGCTCTTGAGAGTCCCTTGGAGTGCAAGGAGATCAAGCCTGTCAATCCTTAAGGAAGTGAAGTGAAAGTCACTCAGTCGTGTTGGCCTCTGCAACTGCATGGATTCTAGCCTGTCAGGATCCTCTGTCTATGGAATTCTCCAGACCAGAATACTGGAGTGGGTAGTTGTTCCCTTCTCCAGGGGATCTTCCCAACCCAGGGAATCGAAACCAGGACTCCCGCATTGCAGGCAGATTCTTTACTGTCTGAGCCACCAGGAAGCCCAATCCTTAAGAAAATCAACCCTGAACATGCATTGAAAGTACTGATGCTGAAGTTGAAATTCCAATACTTTTGTCACCTGATGCAAAGAGCTGACTCATTGGAAAAGACCCTGATGATGGGAAAAATTGAAGGCAGGAGGAGAAGGGGATGACAGAGGATAAGATGGTTGGATGGCATCAGCGACTCAATGGACACCAGTTTGAGCAAACTGCAGAAGACAGTGAAGAACAGGGAAGCCTGGTGTGCTGCAGTTCATGGGGTCACAAAGAGATGGGCATGACCAAGTGACTGAACAACAACAACAATACAGAGACAAACAGAATTTTGCTGTTGTATTTCCAGTGTATGTGTCTGATAGAAGTTGCACAGAAATAGTTGTGGCATGAAAGAATGGAGGCAGTATGAAGACCTGAAATTCTTCTGTGGCTGTGAATTAGTGAGGTGTTTAGGATATGATCACGATGGCGTGATCACTCACCTAGAGCCAGACATCCTGGAATGTGAAGTTAAGTGGGCCTTAGAAAGCATCACTACAAACAAAGCTAGTGGAGGTAATGGAATTCCAGTTGAGCTATTTCAAATCCTGAAAGATGATGCTGTGAAAGTATTGCACTCAATATGCCAGAAAATTTGGAAAACTCAGCAGTGGCCACAGGACTGGAAAACATGTTTTCCTCCCAATCCCAAAGAAAGGCAATGCCAAAGAATGCTCAAACTACCGCACAATTGCACTCATCTCACACAGTAGTAAAGTAATGCTCAAAAGTCTCCAAGGCAGGCTTCAGCAACACGTGAACCATGAACTTCCAGATGTTCAAACTGGTTTTAGAAAAGGCAGAGGAACCAGAGATCAAATTGCCAATATCCGCTGGATCATCGAAAAAGCAAGAGAGTTCCAGAAAAACATCTATTTCTGCTTTATTGACTATGCCAAAGCCTTTGACTGTATGGATCACAATAAACTGTGGATAATTCTGAAAGAGATGGGAATACCAGACCACCTGACCTGCCTCTTGAGAAATCTGTATGCAGGTCAGGAAGCAACAATTAGAACTGGACATGGAACAACAGACTGGTTCCAAATAGGAAAAGGAGTACACCAAGGCTGTATATTGTCACCCTGCTTATTTAACTTATATGCAGAGTCCATCATGAGAAATACTGGGCTGGAGGAAGCACAAGCTGGAATCAAGATTGCCGGGAGAAATATCAATAACCTCAGATATGCAGATGACACCATCCTTATGGCAGAAAGTTAAGAGAAACTAAAAAGCCTCTTGATGAAAGTGAGAGAGGAGAGTGAAAATGTTGGCTTAAAGCTCAACATTCAGAAAACTAAGATCATGGCATCTTGTCCCATCACTTCATGGGAAATGGATGGGGAAACAGTGGAAACAGTGTCAGACTTTATTTTTTTGGGCTCCAAAATCACTGCAGATGGTGATTGCAGCCATGAAATTAAAAGACGGGTATTCCTTGAAAGGAAAGTTATGACCAACCTAGATAGCATATTGAAAAGCGGAGACATTATGTTGCCAACAAAGGTCCATCTAGTCAAGGCAATGGGTTTTCCAGTAGTCATGTATGGATGTGAGAGTTGGACTGTGAAGAAAGCTGAGCACTGAAGAATTGATGCTTTTGAACTGTGGTGTTGGAGAAGACTCTTGAGAGTCCCTTGGACTGCAAGGAGATCCAACCAGTCCATCCTAAAGGAGATCATTCCTGGGTGTTCATTGGAAGCACTGATATTGAAGCTGAAACTCCAATGCTTTGGCCACCTCACGCGAAGAGTTGACTCATTGGAAAAGACCCTAGTGCTGGGAAGGATTGGGGGCAGGAGGAGAAGGGGATGACAGAGGATGAGATGGCTGGATGGCATCACCGACTCGATGGACATGAGTTTGGGTAAACTCCGGGAGTTCGTGATGGACAGGGAGGCCTGACATGCTGCAATTCATGGGGTTGCAAACAGTTGGACACAACTGAGCGACTGAACTGACTTAGGATATGAAAATAAAGAGCACATGGATCACTAATTGGGTATGGGGTGACAATGACCCAGATTTCTGGCTTGGCTGATTTCTGACAGCTTTAACCAAAAAAGGGAAATTATGGAAAATAATTTTGCCTAATTTGAGCTTAACTTTGCCTGTTGTTGTTGTTCAGTTGCTAAGTCATATCTAACTCTTTGTCACCTCCTGTACTCTAGTCTGCCAGGCTCCTCTGTCCTCCACTATGTCCCAGAGTTTGCTCAGATTTATGTCCATTGAGTCAGTGATGCTATTTAACCTTCGTTGCCTAATAGGGCTCAAGTCCGTTATTTTTTTTAAATAAGGGAGACAAAATAGAAAGTCTCTAAGTTGTCACATTGCTCCAACAGTTAATGATTTGATGATTCTAAAACATTTAATAAAAGAAAATAAAGTACTATGAAAAAAGCTACTATTAGTAGAAATATTGGCTCCCAACAATTCACTATTTTACCAGGAGTTCAGTTATTGATGAATGAAGATGACTACTTGCAGGCTCTTGCTTGACCTTTGCTTTTTTAACAGTTTAATTGTCTTGCCGATTGTTTGTTTCTTTTCAGAGAGCATCATACACCTTACATTTCTGCTTAAACTTATGAACTGTGATATTGGTCCATTTTGTTCATTTTTGACATATAATATCTTTCTTTATACTCTCCTTTAAAAAAATCACTAAGTGCACATCTGCATTTTGATCCTGATTTTCTATCTACTTTTTGTTAACTTTGAATTTCTTATCTGCTCTTAAGATAGTAACAATCCTACTTGGCTTGGAACTGTCTGAAAATGCAGTGGTTTTACTCACAAATATATCCTTGAAATCATTTATAGAGATAAATGCTTATCAATTCCATAACAACAGTAAACAGTCAGAATAAAATACCAATAATTTAAAATGCCATTCACAGTAACAAATAATGTAAAGCATGTAGAAATAGCTCTAATAAGAAATGAATGAAAGCACGCTTGAATGGATGAGTATACCATATTTCTGGATGATAAGTCTGAATATACTGTTATGATATTAGCTTGTCTAAACTTATATTGTAGGTTTAATATAATTAAAATAAATCTCAAATTAGAATCTTTTTACCTTGACAAAAATATTTTAAAATTCTTGCAAAACAATGCTCAGAAATAAATAACACAGAAGAAAAAGTAGAACTTATAATATCTTTATAGATTATATTACATTTAAAGTTATAAATTAATGACTGTATTTCCATGTGCTGTACACTATATGTGCTTATGTATTTTATGCATAATAGTTTATGTCTGGAAAGATACTCTGGAGAAGGGAATGGCAACCCACTCCAGTATTCTTGCCTGGAAAATTCCATGGACAGAGGAGCCTGGCAGGCTACATTCCATGGGGTCACAAAGAGTTGGACATGACTGAGTGACTAAACCACCACCATCTTGCCCCTTGCCATCCCCTCTCCCCCTGGTAACCCACTAGTTTGTCCTCTATGTTTGCAGGTCTGTTTCTGTCTTGTTATATAGACTCATTTGTTTTATTTTTAGTTTACACATATAAATGAAAACCTAGAGTATTTTTTTAATCTGACTTATTTCATTAACTATAATACCCTCAATCTAGGCTGTTGCAAATGGTAGAATTTCATTATTTTTATGGCTGAATGATATTCCATTGTATATGTCTATCACATCTTCTTTATTCATTTGTTGGTGGATACTTGGGTTGCTTCCACATCTTGGGTATTGTAAATATTACCACTATGAATATTGGGGGGGGGGCGGGTGGTGGTGGTACATATATCTTTTCAAATGAGTGTTTTCATTTTCTTCAGATATATGCCTAGCAAGGGAATTTCTGGATCATATGGAAATTCTATTTTCAGGTGTTTGAGAAACCTCCATACTGTTTTCCATAGTGGCTGAACCAATTTACATCCCCACCAATAGTGTTCCCTTTTCTCCACATCCACATCCACATTTGTTATTTGTAGACTTTTTGATGTTAGCCATTCTGACAGGTGTGAGATTATATCTCGTGGTTTTCATTTTCATTTCTCTGATAATTAGTGATATTGAGCATTTTTTCATGTACTTGTTGGCCATCAGTATATCTTCTTTGGAAAAATGTCTATTTGGGTCTTTTACCCATTTTTAAATTGGGTTAGCTTTTTAAAATATTAAATTAAGCATTTTAATGTTAAATTGTACAAGCTGTTTATTTATTTTGGATATTAACTTCTCCTTAGTCATATCATTTGCAAGTATTTCTTCCCATTCATTAGGTTGCCCTTCTGTTCTGTTGATGGCTTCTTTTGCCGTGCAGAAGCCTTTACATTTAACTAGGTCCCATTTCTTTATTTTTGCGGTTATTATTTTGCCTTAGGTGACAGAGTGCTGAAAATAGTGATAATGTTTATATCAAAGAGTGCTGTGCCTGTATTTTCCTCCAGGAGTTTTCTATTTTCAAGTCTTACGTTTAGGTCTTTGATTCATTTTGCATTTATTTTTGTATATGGTGTGAGGAGATGTTCTAATCTCATTCTTTTATATGTAGATGTCATATGAGTTCTGCCTTTTGCCTATTCAAGTATCAGTGTATTGTATCTTGCCATCAAAATAACCTTTAAACTTAAGAAAAACAAATATTATAAGAGACTAGAGGAAAGGGGATCCTTTTTTATACATGGCAGAAAGCTTACTTGAATTGTGTTCTCTATTTATAAGTGATGAACTTGGATATTTAACTGAGATTTCCGAGCAAAGTATTGAAGATGAATCTTGGTTTCTTCTTCTTGCTTCTAGTAATAAGTGAGAGGAAGAAGTAAATTGAAGAAACAACTATTAATCAAAAAAGAATCAGATTTGTATGGTTTTGAAAATTTTCAGCCTATCTAATTGTAAAAAATTAGGAGGTTCACAGTCAGAAAAGTGTACTCTGAAGAAAAGCCAAGGATCTGGTTGGACGATCTTTTGTTAGTATCCCAGAAAGAACAAAAAGTCACAGTATGCAGTCACACATAGGACTCTTTAAGGAGACTAGATGCATGACTCATGGATTCCCTTTGCCAACTTGTTATTGCTGTTCAGTTGCTAAGTTATGTCCAACTCTTTGTGACCCCATGGATTGCAGCATATCAGGTTTCCCTGTTCTTCACTGTCTCTCCGAGTCTGATCAAATTCATGTTCATGGAGTCAGTGATATTATCTAACCAACTCATCCTCTGCCACCCTCTTCTCCTTTTGCCTTCAATCTTTCCCAGCATCTAGGTCTTTTCCAGTGAGTCGACTCTTTGCATCAGGTAGCCAAATTGCATCAATTGGAGCTTCAGCTTTAGCATCAGTTCTTCCAGTGAATATTCAGAGTTGTCTTTCTTCAGGATTGACTGGTTTGATCTCCTTGATTGAGAGTCCAAAGGACTCTCAAGAGTCTTCTCCAGCACCACAATTCCAAAGCATCAATTTTTCGGTGCTCAGCCATCTTTATGATGATCCAGCTCTCACATCCATACATGACTACTGGAAAAACCATAGCTTTGACTCTGTGGACCTTTGTCAACAAAGTGATGTCTCTTCTTTTTAATATGCTGTCTAAGTTTGTCATAACTTTCCTTCCAAGGAGCAAGTGTCTTTTAATTTCTTGGCTGAAGTCACCAACTCAAGGCTGTGATCCATGTAGGGGTTTGCCAACTTAGGAAGAGTCAAAAATATAGATGGAATTATCTAGGAAAACCTGTGAAAAAGCTTCTTGTTTAATGGAATGAATCCCCATGACATACACAGAAAACCCATAAAGTTTTGAGACTTGCAGCAGCAAAATATTACCAGCTTTATCCTAAATGGATAGAATGGAGATAAAATGAAAGAAGGCTGTTAGACTCTCCAAAGTCTAAAGGAAAACAGGAAATAGGCTGACTGAACTACTCAGCTACAAACACATTCTAACCTTCATGAAAAAGAAAGAATGACTCAGAGTGGCACTACTGGCCCAGAGTGGTGAGACTCAAGTCACAGAGGATTATTCCTAGACCTGAAACTGCAGTGAAATTGGATTTTGAAATTACTTAAGAGCAGTGACGTTTTCTCTTTCATTTTCTCTCCTTTTGAGTGGGGTTGTATAAAACTTTTATGCTATGACTCTCTTAGCATTATATTTGGGTTGCAGTTAATCTGTTTTATAGGACTATGTAAGAAGTCAGCTTGGATATTTAGCTGAAATTTTTTATAAGAAAAGTATTGAAGATGTGGCCTGGTTTCTTCTTGCTGCTTGTAGTAAAATGCAAGAAGAGAGGAGATGATAGAAAATAGATTTGAAAATGCCACACTTCGATGATTGAGGAAGTAGCCACAAACCAAGGAATAAGGAAAGAACCTAGAAGCTGAAAAAAGCAAGGAAATAGATTTTCTCCTTCAGACTCTGCAGAACGAAAATTAATTGACCATAACTGCCTGGGTTTATTTCTCGGCTCTATGTTCTGTTCCATTGATCCATGTGTCTCTTTTTTGTGCCAGCACCATGATCTTTTGATTACTGTAGATTTGCAGTACTTCAGTTAGGCAGCATGATACCTCCAGCTGTTTTCTTTTTTCTCAAGATTGCTTTGCAATTTGGGGTCTTTTGTGGTTTTATATAAATTTTTAGTATTATTTGTTCTAGTTCTATGAAAAATGTGGGTAGACCCAGAGAGTATTATGCTCAGTGAAATAAATCAGACAAATACACTATGTTGTCACTTATATGTAAATCTAAAACATCAAATGAATATGTATAATAAAACAGAAACAGAGTCAGATATAGACAACAAACTAGTGCTTACAAGTAGGAGAGAGGGGAGGGAAGGGACAATATAGGTGTAAGGGATTAAGAGACACAACTACTTTGTATAAAATAAATAAGAAAAACAGTTATATTGTATAGCTCAGGGAAATATAGCTGCTATTTTATAATAGATTTAAATGGAGTATAATCTGTAAAAATATTGAATCACTTATATTGTACCTGAAATTAATATTCAAAATATAAATCAGCTATACTTCAATAAAAAAACAAAAAGAAAAAAGTTCACTTTTTATGTGACTGAAGGGACTGGTTAGTAATATCTTTTCAGGATGGCAGAAGATTAGAAGCTGATAGCTGAGATTTTTCTAATCAGATTACAAAGGATGATACACCAGCAGGATATGTAAACACCTGGGTCCACAGAGATTTTGATGAAGGAAAAATATTATTTCTTCCTGACTCAAAATCTCATTGTATTGCTTTGAAATAAGCTATGGAGTATGGTATGCAGAATTCTGTGATGGCCCCCAAGGGTTCCACCAACTGGCATAAGATCTGCCTATAATCCTCTCCTCTTGAGTGTGATCAGGACCTGAGGATATGATGGGGCAGTTATTCTCCTGGTTAGATTTTGTGATGCACAAGTGCTTACTTTGAGGAATTGAGGATCAAGGTTGTGGCAGCTTAGCTAGGAACTGACAGTGGCCTCCAGTAGCTGAGAATGATCCACAGCCACTAGGCATCAAGAAATGGAAGTCTCAGTCCTAAAACTGCATAGAACAGAATTCTTCCAACAATTTGGAAGAGGACCACAAGCTGCAGATGAGAATACAGCCCTATCTGACCCCTTTATTATAGCCTGGTAAGACCTGGAGCCGAGTACCCAGTCAAGCCACACTTTGACATCTGACACATGGAGAAAATAAATTTGTGTTGTTTTAAATCACTAAATCTGCCTTTATTTGTTATACAATATAAGAAAACTAATACATGGGGTAAACTTTAGTATAATATCCTCCTTTAAGAAAGAGTACTGTTACCCTTACAGCTTGGCCTGGTGCACTCTTCTGCTATTTACTAGTAAAGGCTGGGAATACACTTGTACCCAGGGAACATTCCAATTTCTGAATCTTGTTCTTTTCAGAGTTTCCCCTACAGAAACTGGAGGAAGTGAGAGAAAACCATTGTAGGGTGCCAGCTAGGTTTCAAGGACTATACTTTCTACCTTTCCTCATTTTATCCTCAAAAATTCATGGAGAGGCAGGTACTAGGAGCCCCATGTCTTAGAAGAAATGGACTCAGAATTATTTGGTCACTTGCAAAATGTGATGCGGTTAGCAAAAGGCCTATTCCCCAGATCCTGCTGACTTGTACTGTCTCCTCTTTGTTCATTAATATTATTTATTCCTTTGGCAGCCATGAAATTAAAAGACGCTTACTCCTTGGAAGGAAGGTTATGGCCAACCTAGATAGCATATTTAAAAGCAGAGACATTACTTTGCCAACAAAAGTCCGTCTAGTCAAGGCTATGGTTTTTCCATAGTGGTCACGTATGGATGTGAAAGTTGGACAGTGAAGAAAGCTGAGTGCCACAGAATTGATGCTTTTGAACTGTGGTGTTGGAGAAGACTCTTGAGAGTCCCTTGGACTGCAAGGAGATCCAACCAGTCCATCCTAAAGGAGATCAATCCTGGGTGTTCATTGGAAGGACTGATGTTGAAGCTGAAAGTCCAATACTTTGGCCACCTCATGTGAAGAGTTGACTCATTGGAAAAGACCCTAGTGCTGGGTAGGATTGGGGGCAGGAGGAGAAGGGGACGACAGAGGATGAGATGGCTGGATGGCATCACCGACTCGATGGACATGAGTTTGGGTAAACTCCGGGAGTTGGTGATGGACAGGGAGGCCTGGCATGCTGCAATTCATGGGGTCGCAAAGAGTCGTACACGACTGAGCAACTGAAGTGAACTGAACTGATTCCTTTTCTAGACATTCTCCTTTAACTCCTCAGCCAACCCTAGAACAAATAACAAATATCTATCTGTGGCTGATAAACTGGCCACTCAGTCTATCCATAATTATTTCATGTTTCTTGAGAATAGAATGAAAAAACTAGCACCTTTATTAATGTATAGAAATAAGTTGCATAATTATACAATTTATATAATTTTTTACAAGGTGGGGATTATACTGTTAGTTATATCATTAGTTGATGCAAAGTATTTTCAAATGTCCAGGTGAAACCTAATATGAAACTATTCTGCAAGAAATAAGGCAATTTCCAAGGCAACATCTGCACTTACAGTTACTTTGGGATTTTGTACTCTTTAAATTGTCTTAGATTACATTCTTTCCAGTTGCATGTTTTCTGAGGTTTTATCTTTTTTTAATACAAATAATGCCTAAAAATCATCAGTAACATTTCAGGGAAGCTCAGAGCTGTAGAAGCAATTAGAGTCAAGAGGAAAGTCATCAGCCAGAATGAAAAGAGCTAAGAGATCACAGACATTGGCTGCATTCTCTCCTTAGAGAGGGCTTCATCAGAACAATACTCACACTGATGTCAAGATTAATGAAATTGCTAAATCTGGGGCATGACAAAGACTTTGAATGCCAGTTAATGAAGAAGATGTAGAAAAATATAGCTATTGGCTATACAAAAATGCTATCTATTGCTTGATTGATCATTGTCAATAACTTTATTTTATGAATGCTTACTTTTAGATACTCAATTTTTAAAATCAATTAGTTACTCACTCTTCATGTTGATGTTGTATGTAAAATTGACATGCCTGATTTTTTTTATTTATTAGAAAATAACTTTTGCTTTTTCTTTATTATGATACATTTTATTTTGTGCTAGAATTATTCACCACTTTTCAGGAATTTGAGAATCCACCTTCCAATGCAGGAGATGCAAGAGACATGGGTTTGATCCTTGAGTTGGGAAGATCCTCTAGAGTAGAAAATGGTACCCACATTCAGTATTCTTGCCTGGAAAATTCTATATGCAGAGGAGGCTGGCAGGCTACAGACCATGGGGCCACAAAGAGTTGTATACAATTGTGACTAACACACACAAATAATAAAACTTATCTTTTACTCCCACACTTTTTATCTAAAGTGACTTGAGGTATTACACAAGCCAACCTCACCCAACTGAGTCCCTCACCCTTATTACTACTAATTCAAACCAAGCCTTTTCAAACTCCAACCAGGCCTGCCATCTCTCCCATCAGAGATGCTTACAGAACGTTTGGAGAACACAAGAGGAGGAAACTGGAGGAGAGATCAGAAGATATTAGCCATACCAAGTGGGAAGGAACTTAGAGTAATCAGGTCCATGTTTAGTGATTGTGTTCAGAACTAAACCCATATGTGAATAAGCAGAGAAAAGATGACAACGAAAAGACCTGGACTGGGAATCAAGGGGTCTGGATCTTAATCTTGATTCTAAAACACATTTGCTATGACTAGTGTGTTCTTTTGGCAAAACTCTGTTAGCCTCTGACCTGCTTCATTTTGCACTCCAAGGCCAAATTTGCCTGTTACTCCAGGTATCTCTTGACTTCCTACTTTTGCATTCCTGTCCCCTATAAAGAAAAGGACATCATTTTGGGGTGTTAGTACTAGAAGGTCTTGTAGGTATTCATAGAACCATTCAACATCAGCTTCTTCAGCATGACTCGTCGGGGCATAGACTTGGATTACTGTGACATTGAATGGTTTGCCTAGGAAACGAAGAGAGATCATTCTCTCTTTGAGATTGCATCCAAGTACTGCATTTCAGACTCTTTTGTTGACTAAGGTGGCTACTCCATTTCTTCTAAGGGATTCTTGGCCACAGTAGTAGATATGATGGTCATCTGAATCAAATTCACCCATTCCAGTCCATTTTAGCTCAGTTCAGTTCAATTCAGTTCATTCTCTCAGTCATGTCTGACTCTTTGCAACCTCATGAACCGCAGTTGCCAGGCCTCCCTGTATGGCTCTAGTTCACTGATACCTAAAATGTTGATGTTCACTCTTGCCATCTCCTAGTTGACCACTTCCATTTTGCCTTGATTCATGGACCTAACATTCCAGGTTCCTATGGAATAGTGTTCTTTATAGCCTTGGACTTTACTTCCATCACCAGTCACATCCACAACTAGATGTTGTTTTTGCTTTGGCTCTGTCTCTCCATTTTTTCTGGAGTTATTTCTCCACTGGTCTCCAGTAGCATATTGGGCACCTACCAACATGATGAGTTCATCTTTCAGTGTCCTATCTTTTTGCCTTTTCATACCGTTCATGGGGTTCTCAAGGCAAGAATAATGAAGTGGTTTGCCATTCGCTTCTCCAGTGGACCACATTTTGTCAGAACTCTTCACTATGACCCGTCCAGCTTGGGTGGCCCTACAAGACATGGCTCAAGAAAACGCACTGGTAATAGCAAACACCCTCTTCCAACAAGAGAAGACTCTACACATGGATATCACCAGATGGCCAATACCGAAATCATATTGATTATACTCTTTGCAGCCAAAGATGGAGGAGCTCTATTCAATCAGCAAAAACAAGACAGGGAGCTGACTGTGGCTCAGATCATGAACTCCTTATTGCCAAAATCAGACTTAAATTAAAGAAAGTAGGGAAAACCAGTAGACAATTCAGGTATGAGCTAAATCAAATCCCTTATGATAATTCAGTGGAAGTGACAAATAGATTCACAGGAATAGATCTGATAGACACAGTACCTGAAGAACTAAAAATGGAGGTTCCTGACATTGTACAGGAGGCAGTGATCAAGACCATCCCTAAGAAAAAGAAATGCAAAAGGCAAAATGTTTACCTGAGGAGGCCTTACAAATAGCTGAGAAAAGAAAAGACGTGAAAGGAAAAGGAGAAAAGGAAAAATATTCCCATTTGAATGCAGAGTTCCAAAGAATAGCAAGGAGAGATAAGAAAGCATTCCTAAGTGATCAACGCAAAAAAAAAAAAAAAATAGAGGAAAAAAATAGAATGAGAAAGACTAGAGAGCTCTTCAAGAAAATTAGAGATACCAAGGGAACATTTCATGCAAAGATGGGCACAATAAAGGACAGAAAAAATATAGACCTAACAGAAGCAGAAGATATTAAGAAGAGGTGACAAGAATACACAGAAGAACTATACAAAAAGTTCTTCATGACCCAGATAATCACGATGGTGTGATCACTCACCTAGAGCCAGACATCCTGGAACGCGAAGTCAAGTGGGCCTTAGGAAACATCACTATGAACAAAGCTAGTGGAGGTGATCGAATTTCAATTGAGCTATTTTGAATCCTAAAAGATGATGTTGTTAAACTGCTGCACTCAGTATGCCAGCCAATTTGGAAAACTCAGCAGTGGCCACAGGACTGGAAAAGGTCAATTTTTATTCCAGTCCCAAAGAAAGGCAATGCCAAAGAATGTTCAACTACTGCACAACTGCACTCATCTCACATGCTAGAAAGTAATGCTCAAAATTCTCCAAGCCAGGGTTCAACAGTCTGTGAACCATGAACTTCCATATGTTCAAGCTGGATTTAGAAAAGACAGAGGAACCAGAGATCAAATTGTCAACACCAAAGCCTTTGACTGTGTGGACCACAACAAACTGTGGAAAATTCTTAAAGATATGGGAATACCAGACCACCTGACCTGCCTCCTGAGAAATCTGTATGCAGGTCAACAAGCAACGGTTAGAACTGGACCTGGAACAATATTCTGGTTCCAAATTGGGAGAGGAGTATGTCAAGGCTGTATATTGTCACCCTACTTATTTAACTTACATGCAGTGTACATCATGCAAAATGCTGGGCTGGATGAAGCACAAGGTGGAATCAAGATTGCCGGGAGAACTATCAATAGCCTCAGATATGCAGATGACACCACCCTTATGGCAGAAAGTGAAGAACTAGAGTCTCTTGATGAAAGTGAAAGAGGAGAGTGTAAAAGTTGGCTTAAAACTCAGCATTCAAAAACGAAGATCATGGCATATTTTCCCATCGCTTCATGGCAAATAGAGGGGAAACAATGGAACAGTGTCAGACTTTGTTTTGGGGGGCTCCAAAATCACTGCAGATGTTGACTGCAGCCATGAAATTAAAAGACACTTGCTCCTTGGGAGAAAAGTTATGATCAACCTAGACAGCATGTTAAAAAGCAGAGACATTACTTTGCCAACAAAGATCCATGTAGTCAAAGCTATGGATTTTCCAGTAGTCATGTATGGATGTGAGAGTTGGGCTATAAAGAAAGCTGAGCACCAAAAAATTGATGCTTTTGAACTTTGATGTTGGAGAATACTCTTGAGAGTCCCTTGGACTGCAAGGAGATCCAACCAGTCCATCCTAAAGGAAATCATCTTGAATATTCTTTGGAAGGACTGATGTTGAAGCTGAAACTCCAATACTTTGGCCACCTGATGCGAAGAACTGACTCAGTGGAAAAGATCCTGATGCTGGGAAAGATTGGAGACAGGAGGAGAAGGAGTTGACAGAGGATGAGACGGTTGGATGGCATCACTGACTCGATGGGCATGAGTTTGAGTAAGCTCCAGAAGTTGGTGATTGGCAGGGAAGCCTGACCTGCTGCATTCCTTGGGGTTGCAAAGAGTCAGACATGACAGAGTGACTGAACTGAACTACACAGTTAGCAAGATAAACCTCCATAACAAAGAGACCATAACATACAAGAGAATTTTTTTCCTTTTTTTTCTTTCTTGATAAAATGGCTTATGTTACTGTCATTTTCAGGTTAGCAGAAAAGGAGAAAAAAACTGGGAAAGACACTTTATGTTAAAATAGTGTGAACTCATGCACATTATTTCCATTTCCATCCCATTGGCTAAATCTAATTATATGGTATGCTTTTCCCACGTTGTATACCTCCAAGGACATCACTGGCATTGGATTTTGTGGTCATGATGCCCCACTGGTTGCGTGCAGAGTGACAGCCCTGGCTTGGTGGCTTCTACTGCAAGAGAGCTGTAGTAGGCAGAATTGTGCTGTCCATAACCTTTGCCATCTAATGTTTCTCTAATGATTATGTTTAATTATATGTCAAAAGGGGTGTAATTATGATTACTAATCAGCTGAATTTAAGGTAAATAGATTATCCTAAATATACAGTTGGGCCTAATGTAAGCAATGGAACTATTAAAACAGAGATATGTGGTTGAAACCACATATTGAAACCACATATTGTCTGTTTGTGGTTGAAACAGAAGGGGAAATCAGAGATTCAGAGCAAGAGAATTCAGTATGCCATTGTTGATTTGAAGATGAAAGACTATGTATTAAGAAAACAGAGACCTCTCAGTTTTAGAAATGGCAAGGAACTCAATTCTGCCAACAATCTAACTGAGATTAGGAGCAGATTCTTCCTCAGAGTCTTCTGGTAAGAGCTTAGCCCAGCCACCATCCTGATTTTGGCTTTGCGAGGCCCTGGGTCAATAATGTAGCTGAATCTACATGGAGTTCTTGCCTACAGAACTGTGACAGATAATAAATGGGAGCTGTTTTAAGCTGATAAACTTTGATAGTTTGTTATGACAGCAATAGAAATCTGATTCAGGAAGTTTTAAAATACAGTTTCTAGCTATGAAGTCAAATGTGAAGCCAAAACTTATTACTAAAAGGCAAGAGGAGAGAATGTGTATTGGGGTGAATCAATGGACTCTACAACAGCCACTCTTTGCAAAATTGTGGCCTCAGGTTATTCGTCTGTGGAGATTTGACGTAACCAGAGGATCTCTGTTGTTCCTTTGCTGTGATACAATATGACGGCAACATTAAGGATAGAGTAAGTTCTGTCTTTCTATATAGACTGCCCTGCATAGATTATCTGAGCATCTCATCTTCAGTTTGTATATCAAGAAGCCTGCTTACTGTGGACAGCTTGACTCTCCTCCTCTCTTTGCTTCAATACTCTACAAATCTGCTTAAAAAAAGGAAAAAAAATAAAGATAACAATAACAACATTGATGTCAACAATAAAAATTAAAGCCACAAGAAACCTTTCCTGAGCTGATTGAGTTGGTGTAATTTTTATGGACTTAAGAGTTCTCCATTTCTAAAGAAAAGGTAGAATTCAGGGTGATATTATAAATGCAGATGTGATTCCAATAAGACAATCAGCCTTCATGACTGATTGCTAGCTCCTGTGACAAAGTCTTTAGTTATAACAATGGAAGAGGGAGGCAAAGGCAGAAGGGGAGGCAGAAGAGGAAAGAGAAAGAAAAGAAGCTGCTTTAGACTTTAGTCAGTTTTTATTTCACAAATAGAAGGGAAAAGCAAAAAAAAAAAAAAACCAGAAAAAATACATGCACACAATAGAATTACAGTTACCAAAGTGACAAATGGAATTTGGAAAATCTCATTCCTGCTTTCTATTCCTCTCCTCAAGCCTAGACTACCATACTCCTCAGTAGCAAAGTCTCTCTGTCTCTCTCACACACACTGACACATCAACATGCAAGATTATGTTAAGAGAGGCAGAGAAATTTCCTGGCCATCCAGTGGTTAAGAACTTGGTGCTTTCGTTGACCACAGGGAGCATGGGTTTGATCCCCACCTGGGAACTAAGATCCCTCATGCTGTACAGCATGGCCAAAAAAAAAGAGTGGCAGAATATATTAAATTTTCTGTTAGAGCTGAACCAGTTAATATTTGACTCCGAGACATATAAGTCATTGCTTATTTTCAGACTCAGGTGAGTCTGCTCTCAAAAACTGCACAGTGAAGTCTAATGAATTCCCCGCATATGGTAACAAATGATTAAATGATTGTATCTGAGGTTATGACCTTCCTCACCACTAGCTTTTGATTTTGCTTTTGTTCCATTTAAGGTCTTGTAAGATCTTAATATCCTCCAATAAAGGTTTACTTAAGAACTGAAACTCATTAAACTCTGAAAGGACTCATAAAAATTCAGGTCTACCTTCCCTGTGAAATGCTAACTAAATTTCAAGTAATGCAATAAAGTAAAATGAAGCTTTTTTTTTTCCCCCACCACGTATCTTGTTAGTTGACAAGTTTGGACTTTAGTTTGTGTGATGTTTCTTCCCAAGAATATGATGAGTCAGAAATTTATGTAAGAAAACATGCTCCTCTATAATCTCAAGCTGAACTCATCATTAATGAATTGTGAAGAGTCTCAGGCTTAAAAAAGTTTTTTTTTAATTATTTTTAACATCTTTCCATTAAAAAAAAATCACTCATCAGTTATAAGGTAGTATAATTTAAAAAATAATTTTTAAAAATTACTCATATTTTTACTGGAGATGGAACCAGATATCTGTTTAAAAACCACTGAAGAGGCCTTTTGTGTACCCTCAAAATGATGTTGTACCCTTGATACCTGTGAATGTTACCATATTGAAGAACAGATGATCAAGTTAAAATGAGGTCTAAAGTGGGTTCTATCCTATATGGCTATGTCCTCACAAGGGGAAATTTGGACTCAGAGATAGATGGACATACAGGGAAGATGATGTAAAGACACAGGCAACATATCATCTGTAAACCAAAGCCTGAGGCCACCAGAAGCTAGGAGAGAAGCATGGAACAGGTGTATCCTCACAGCCCTGAGATGAAATCAACCCTGTTGACACATTGATTTTGGACTTTTAGCTTCCAGAATGATGAAACAATAAATATCCATTGTTTAAGCCACCTAGTATGTGGTACTTTGTTATAGACAGCCCTGAGAAATAACCATGAGTCCCAAGTTCAATTGTTTGCTAGAAAGAAATCTGGGCTTCCCCAATGTCTCAGCAGCTAAAGAATACCCCTGCAATGCAGGAGACATTCGAGCCCTGGGTTGGGAAGATCCCCCTGAAGGAGGAAATGGCAAACCACTCCAATATTCTTGCGTGAAAAATCCCATGGACAGAGGAGCCTGGTGGGTTACTGTCCCAAGGGTTGCAAAGGGTTGGACATGACTAAGCACAAGCCCAGAAAGAAATCTATGCTAAACAGAGGAGAGGGCAAGTTATCTTCATGGATACTTTCCTCTGGATATTTCCTGAATTGGTACTTTTTTTAAAATCAATAAAAGTAGACATAAAAATGGAATTAATTAAAATACTCTTAAAATAGAGATGCTTAAAACATGCTTAAAATAAAATGTCAATTGTCCCTAAGTTAATTTAAAAATACCATAGTGTTAGTTTTCTAGAACTATAAAGTTTTTATAGAAAAAAAAATTAAGCAAGCAAGATCAGCCTGAGAATCTCTAATAAAGTGGAGTCATATAACAAATTATCACAGACTTAAAAGACTTAAAACAACAAAATGTACCATCTCACAGTTTCTGTAGGTCAGAAGTCAAGCTGTGATATAACTAGCTTCTCTGCTCAGGGTGTGACAGTGTTAAGTCAAGATGCTGGCTGGGCTATCTTATCATTTGGAGCTCAGAACCCTCTTCCAGTTTCCTTTGGGTCCTTGGCAGGATTCAATTTCTTGCTGCTGTACCACTGAGGTCTCCATTTTCTTGCTGCCTGGGGGTGGTAGTTTGCTATCATTTTAAGAAGTTGCTTATGTTCTTCGACATGTGTCCCCCTGCTTTTTCAAAACTAGCTGTGGAATACTTTTTACTTTGCTTTGAACTTCTTCCTTCAAAGCCTACCTAGATTAGGCCTGTTTTTGTTGTTCAGTTGCTAAATTGTGTCTGACTCTAGTGTGACCCTGTGGACTGTAGCCCACCAGGTTCCTCTGTTCATGGGATTTCCCAGGCAAGAATACCAAAGTGGGTTGCATTTCCTTCTCCAGGGGATCTTCTGGACTCAGGGTTTGAACCTGGGTCTCCTGCATTGGCAGACAGATTCTTTACCACTGAGCTACCAGGAAAGCACCAGATCAGGCCTATCTGTGATAATTTCTTTCTCCAGTCAGCTGTGCCATAGAACATGCTAATCAAGAGAGTGATAGTCCATCATATATATACACAGGTGTCTTCCACACTCAAGGGCTGGGGGATTGTGTAAGGATGTGGATCATTGGGTGGTCATCTTAGAATTCTGCCTACTGCAAAGCAAAGGTTATTCATTACAATACAGTTTAGGATGGTGGAAATGTAGCTTCACAACAGAGTACTATACAACGAAAAGCGTAAAGACATTTGGTTACAGAAAGACACATTATTAAATTAGAAAAATGTCAAAAGCAAAGAAGTATAGAGCCATGTTTATCTTTGTGTAAGAGTTGGAAAAAATAAGGGTTTAAAGTTATTTATTTGTATTTGTGTAAATTCACGTAAACACTGAAAAATTAAAGGGAGTTGTTATCTGCTGGGTATAGTGGGAGAATGGTCAAGGGTGGATAGAGATGTGAATAAAAGCTCTCAATGAATACTTTGTTATACTATTTTGATTGTTGAACAATTAAAATATATTATCTATTAAAACTAGAATTTAAAATTATAGGAAGCAAACAGTTATTTCTACCTACTATGTGCAAATCCTTACTGGGTAAGGAGTAAAATAATGATTAAAGTACAGTTCCTGTTGTAAAGTACCAGACAGTGTGCTAGTGGTCAAAAGTCAAATCCAGAATTGACTATAATTCAGATAAAGGAAATGTCATAACAGAAAGATTAGCAAACTATTCATTGGTTTTAAAGGAGAAAGTGATTGCATCAAGTGCCTGCATAACCTAGTATTTTAGTTGGATATCCCCTTTTGTCTGCAAGAAAGGGCAGTTTAGATCATTGTCTATTGATCCACATAATTCAAACTTTCACATTTAAAGAACAAGAGGAAGCATTGCATCCCTCAAATCTCATTAGGTATCATTACATCATTGATTTCCACATATTGTTTAGAAGGCTATATACAGTTTGCATGATTTAAAAAGTATGTTCTTTTAAACCATTAGTGTGTGTGAAAGATAGAAAAATTGGATATATTTCCTTTACTTTTGTTAAGATTGCTACACAAAGAAAGGTTGCTGGTAAACTGTAAACAAGATATGCTTATTAGATAATTAGACTACCCAAACTCTCCTTGTCTACTTTAGAATATCATTATTTAAACCTGAATTTCTTCTTTAGTTATTTTAAAGTTCCCATATTCATTCATATTTTAAGGAATAGCAAAATAAGTCCACTGGATTTTCATGTGTCTTTCCCTTACATCACTTCCCTTACATCTCTGCTCTACAATGAGGACTTCTCTAGAATAACATCACCTCCCTACCCAAGTCCCTGTACTCTTATCCTGCTTTTTCATAGCAATTTCCTTTGAAACTATTACATACATTATTACATATATGTGCTTACTGTTACTCCATTACAATGTGTGGTCTATGAACAAAGCAGGGACTTCGTTCTGCTTACATTTGTGTTCAGCACAACTAGAACAGTATTTGGCTTGGTGCTTGAAAAAAAAATCAATATTGAATGAATAAATAATCAATTAAAAAAAAAAACTCTGCTTTATATGCCCAAATGATCTAGGTTGATTCTTGCCTTTCCTTTTTTTTTAAAAGGAAGTTTCCAGCAAATATTGAAAGAACTAAAGCTCAGTGCATCCTCTCTGCTTTGCCGGAAGCTGCCCATTTGTAGAAGCAGTCTGAGGACAGTTATCAGGTCACTGCAAATATCCAAGGGGGATAACCTGCCAGGTTGCCTTTCTTGCAGTGTGATACAATGAAAAATAAATATCTGCTTTTGTCCCCAGTTCCCAGCATAGAGCTTTTTGCAATTTACTGTTGCATATGCTAAAAAAAAGGGCTTTCCTGGTGGCTCAGTGGTAAAGAATCCACCTGCAATACAAGAGCCAAAGGAGAGATGGGTTCAATCCCTGAGTCAGGAAGATCCCATGGAGGCTGGCATGGTAACTCACTCCAGTGTTCTTGCCTGGAGATCCCATGGACAGAGGAACCTGGCAGACTACAGTCTGTAGGGTTGCAAAGAGTCAGATATGACTGAGCAACTTACCATGCACACAGGCCTGCTAATAAAGTTACTCTTAGTGGGCTTCTAGATAGCTTCAGGATAGGGTTTTGTTACTCCAAAAAACCAATTGCATAATTAGAGTGTAAGAACTGTCAGCCTCCCCCCGCCCCAGCTTTGGGGATGAGAAAGGGGTTAGAAAATGAGTTGAGTAATTAATTGCCAATGACTTAGATGCCCACTTAATGAAAACTCCATTTATTAGTTACAACAGTAGTCAGGGAGCTTTCCAGGTTGGTGAGTCCATCACTGTGCTGGCAGGCTGGTGTGCCCAGAGAGGGCATGAGCTCTGCACACCCTCCCCCTGTACTCTCCCCTGTGCATCTCTACCATTTGGCTGTTTCTGAGTTATCTTTTATAATGAACTGGTTTTTGTAAGCAAAGTACTTTTCTGAATTCTGTGAGTCATTCTACAGAATTATCAAACCTGAAGGTGAAGTTGTAACGACTCTTGAATTTGTACTTATCTGGGCAAAAGTGTGGGTAGCCTGGACACCCCATTTTCAGCTGGCATCTGAAATGAGGGCAGTTTTGTGGGGTGGGGTCTGTGTCAACTGGGTAGTTGGTGTAAGATTTGAATTGTTGAGCACCCAGTTGGTGTCAGAGAATTAGAGAATTGGTTGATGTTAAAAAAGACACTATGTGTTTTTTTAGAAAACGCCAGCAACTGCAGTCTCTTGAAGTGGTTTCTCTTTGAGCATATCTTCAATTGTCTGTGGAAACACCCTCTTCCAGTCACATTCTTTCTCTTAGTGGATAACTGCTACTTGGAGAAATTCCTTAAATTCCTTAGACTTTTACTTGAATAGGAAGACAGAGGGTTGCCTAGGGATGATGGTTCAGTAAGTCCTGGAGGCATGTTTTTGGCGAGTTTCTTTTGAGGTTTTAGATGCAATTCCAAAGAAACACAAAAAGTCTTGATCTCCATCCTGAAACGAACAAATTAATAGTTAAATTTCTTATTATACATATTTGCTTGACTTTAATTTTGTGATGGCTTTGTAAAGTACTTTTACTTAACAGAATATCAAAATTCATTTTAGGGCTAACTAGACATGGCTGGTGTTTGAAAGATAGCTCTTAGATTCTCTAATTATTATCTTCGGAATTCTTATAACTGGCCATAAATTATAATTAATTCAATTAAGGACAAATACATTTTGACAAACCTATATAAGTGTCATATATGTATTTATGCTTAGATAATTACAAAAATAAAATCTATTGACAAGGTAGAGATACAACCAAATATTGATATTATGTAGTAATTCTAACTAAATGTTAAACTGACCTCTTATCATTTTAGAAGCAAATATAAAATGGGTATCACACTGTTACTTAAGTCTTCTTTGTCTTAATAATAAGAGACATGCTCTCTTTCACCAGAACTGATAGATACGTTAATGGAATTTTAAGTTTGATGGCTTTTGTAAGAGATGCTAAAGACAGAGAAGAAAATATACTTTAATAGCAGTTTCACAGAAGGAAAAGAGGAAAATAATAAAATCAACATTACCATAAAAGAGTGCTTAACACAATCTTGGAAATATACAAAGAACTTTATATATATATATGATCAAAATTGAATTTATAGAAACTTTGTGAGGTACAGATAAGAGATCTCATTTTGTAGAGATTTATAAAAATTATGCAGTTTTCCTAAGGTCACACCAGTTGATAGTAGTCAGAACTAAATTGAGGAACAGATATTTTATATTCCATTTATTTTGACATCATGTCCCACTTCAACTATATCCTCATTTTGTTTTCATTTTTAATAGCAAAATTTCTTGAATTATCCATTTGTATACTCTATATTCCTCCACTTTCATCATTCCTTCAACTCTTGTTAATCTGACTTCCACAACTACCATTCTACTAAAATTGTTCATCATATTTTGTATCTGATAACAATTCACTATCTTCCTAAAGGCAGTGTCCACTTTTCTCTCTTCACTTTACTAGATGTCAACAGCGTTTGAAAAAGTAGATGACACCCTCCTCCTTGGAATTTTTTCTGCTTCTGGCTTCTATGGTAATAAATTTTGTTGGCTTTGTTTTCTCTTGTGACTCTGCTTCTCTTTTACCAATGACTTCTGCTTCTCTTCAATGTCTTTGCATAACTTTTAAACAATGATATGCCATATATCTTGTTTGTGGGTACCATTTTTCTTTTTTACTGTCTGTTCTGTTGTTAGGCAATTTCCTCAAATTTTATGGCTTTAAATTCAATCTCTGCTGGTGAATCCTAAGCCTTATTTTTACCTCAGTCTCTTCGCTAAGCCTCAACTTTCTATGAGTTATCTATTTGGATACTTAATAAATATCTCAGTTATAAAGCATTCACAGCAGAGAGGTCTTGATCCTCCATCCAAACTCAATTGTTTCCCAGTCTTTCCTATTATTCTCTCATCTCCTTAAAATCTCCAATTACACACAACTGCACTTACAATTGATTGGAGGCAAAAGGAGAAGAGGGTGGCAGAGGATGAAATTAATGGGCATGAATTTGAGCAAACTCCCAGAGATAGTGAAGGACAGGAAAGCCTAGTGTGCTGCAGTCCATGGGGTCGTAAAGAGTCAGATACAACTTAGCAACTGAATGACAATAACACATTTATAATAAAACTCAAATTCTTAGCTTATATAGCTCTCCATGATCCTCTCCCTGCTTATCTCTCTGCCCTTATTCTATGTTCCTTTGCCTGGAATGCTTTCACTAGATTTTTGAATGGCTGGCTCCTTGTGACTACATGGTCTTGGTTTAAATATCTCCTCCTCATAAAAATGTTTTCTGATTATTCAATTTGAAATAACTCCATATCACATCTCACATTTGTTTTCATCATAGGGCATGTGTCACTTCTTCATCTTGCTGTTTATTTTTCCTGTGTCTCCAGTGGAATATAAGATAGGCCATATCTATTTATTCTTTGCTATATTCACAGTGCCTAGCAAAGGATTTGGAAAAATAGTAGGCTTTTAAGAAATGCTCATTGAATATATGAGTATATATTTGAAAACAGTAGACTCTGAATAAATGCTCATTGAGTATATGAATGATGAGATAAATAATTATCCTTCTTGTGTATTGTAGAAAAAAGATTGGGATTGACACATACACACTGTTGTATATAAAATAGATAACTAATAAGGACCTACTGATTAACACACAGAACTCTACTTAATACTTTGTAATGGCCTATATGTGAAAAGAATCTAAGAAAGAGTGGATATATGTATATGTATAGTTGATTTCCTTGCTATACACCTGAAACTAACACAGTATTGTAAATTAATTATACCCCAATAAAAATTAAAAAAGAGGAAAGATTGAGAACTGCCTCAAAGACAGAGAAGGACATTTTTAATTGATTTAAACTTAAAATTATACTTTTGAAATGAATTTTATTACTTTTAGGTAACCTAATCTAGATTAAGAAAGAATTGCATGGAAACTTGCTAAGAAACCAGCTTTAAAGAACAGAAGACAATGAATTCCATTTATACTATTGATTACTTTTATGCAGATAGACGCTTCTAATGACCTTTAAGGAATTCTTTTAAATCAGATAAATATTTTCCCTGTAATTCTTTTTCATATTATTCTTTGGCTTTTAAAGTTGACTTTTTTTAATCCTTGAATTTACAAGTATACAATTCACTAGTCTATGCCTGAATAATTACACATTTTAAATAGTAGAGTCTGAAATAATGTGATTCCTGTAATGACAATGAAATTTAAAAATACTTGGTATATAAAAGTTATTTTCTGAGTATCTTAAGTCATTTTTCAGCATGTATTTTTAAAAATTTTAAATGTATTGAACAAACAATGATAAAAATAGGTTTTAAAAAGGTAAATATCAACTGATCCTGAAAGGTCAAAAGTAGTTAAGATCAGGTTGGCTATCTACCACTATGTTTTGTGACCAGCATGTTATTTGTTCTTATAGTTCACAATCTTTTGGTGACATTTTAATTTTCTTATCTTATAAAAGATTAATTAAAATTCTCTCAGCATATCTCCCTTCCTGATTTCCATCCACAAATATATATTGATCACTTATTATATGTCAGGCACTAGGTTTGATACTATATAAACAGTATATATACTATATAACCCCATAAAGTTATACAAAGGGCTATATAAAGTTCATAAGCTCAAATACAGTTGCTTGTGCTCTGTTTGGGACAGAAGGATAAGCAACAGGCAATAACTAATATCTTGACTGTGATTTTTTTTCACAACTCCCATAATAAGCTGACTCATTTTCATCATGCCTAATGTTAATAATATGGTAGAAACTCCCTTAAAAAGGTAAAGTGAGCAATCACAAAAAGTGATGTATGCAAACTGAAGTTTTTGATTATAACTTAAACACATACTCATTTGCCCATAGCTGAATGATGTCTTTTGGTACAGGTCTGCTGATTGGGCTTCCGTGAGGTCTTACATAAACCATTCCCACTATGTTTCATCTATGATTTTCAGCCTTAGTTTCTTTCAAAGGAGCAAGAACTTAGACACTTGGGAAGCAGTCTGTCTGAAATCTTTCTTTATTTTTATTTTATTTATTTTTGATGCTAAAGAGGTTGCACAAGCAAATAATTCAAGAGAATTTCTTTCTATTGAGCCATCTTTATTCAACTCCCAAAAGAATCGACTTAAGTTTGTAGAAAACAACTATTTTTCTTACTTTTTTTTTTTTTTTTTTTGGTTTACAAGTTATTAAAATACCATAATTTCAAAATAATGACAACTGAGCTTAAAAGGTTCAGGCTCCAACTCAACTGATTCTTGGTAGCAACAAACCCAAACTCTAGATGAAGAATACTTTTCAGTACTCTTCAGTGTTAAAGAATGGCCTGGTGGTTACAAGTATTCAGTGTGTGATGAACATTGTTCAGTATGTTTTCCTGAGGGGGTGGAGAATGTCGATATATGGAAGATGTTTAAGACGGTATTCTGTAATGGCATCTACCTTATAAAGTTTATGGAAGAGTTTAATAGATTACAAGAAAGCAACTGACAGAATGCAAAGTGCATAGTAAATGCTTAAGGCATTATACTGTCTCTACTTTGTATTTAGTATTATTTATCCCTTAATAGGGCTTCCCCGGTGGCTCAGTGGTAAAAAAATCCACCTGTGATGTCGGAGTCACAGGAGATGCAGGTTGGATCCCTAGGTCTGGGAAATCCCCTGGAGGAGGGCATGACAACCACTCCACTACTCTTGCCTGGAGAATCCCATGGACAGAGGAGCCTGGCAGGCTCATAGTGTCGCGAAGAGTCGGACATGACTGAAGCGACTTAGCGTGCATGCACGCATCCCTTAATAAGAGAGACTAAAAGTTTTACTTTGGTATTTGTCTCTAGGACAATACTTGCCCATACCATGCCTCTGTGGGGATTAGGAGGAGCACTCCATCGGAGAAAGCCAAGTCCTTCAGGTCCATGGTTTCTGAGAGGAGAATACTTCTGTGTGAATTAGAAAAATGTTACTTCTCCCGGAAGCATGTCTTGGCCTGTGAAATGGACGTCAGTTCCCTGTTGCCCTCTTAGCTAGATGCCTTTGTGTGGTTAACAATGACAGAACCCTCCATTGCAGGTCAGGATTACAGCCCCAGTCTTACTGAAATTTCAGCAAGTATTCATGTTTCAGGGCAGTTCAGGGTTTGTGAACTGGTCTGCTAAGGTCAGTTGACCCAGCCTTTCCTCGTGCCAGAAAGAGAAATCCTTGCTCCCTTCAGGTGATCACATCCATTATTCTCTTTTCATATCTGTGCAACTAGACTGTGTATTTCCATCAGTGTTTTCATTGGAAGTTCATGTTGGTGAGGGAGTCTCTTTTAGATATCTGCCTCAGATGTAAAGGATGCAGTTTGAGTGTTGATGAGGGATGACTCTCCAGCTAACAAAAAAGTGCATCCATAATGCATGATGTTTCGCCTCTAAACAGGATGACAGAAGAGAAGAAAAATGTGGATTAAATACCAGCTTCCCATATTTTTCTTCCTTGGATGGAGAACTGAATAACTTCCTCCTACCTGGTCTAAAGAATAAGTTTACGCATAAACCAACCAGAATTTGCTTCTGCTTGGAAAGAACTACCCATCCTTTTGGTCCCTGAAGTGCTGCAGATTTCAGGAGGCAAAAGACATTTAATTTCACATAACTTAAACTTGGGAATACAGCCATCCTCCTTCTTAGATTTCTTGCCAGTACTCAAGTCAGACTTATAAAATATCAAGTGGGATTTTTTATCACTTGGAAACAACATGCACATGAAATGACAGGTTAGTCAAATTCTTTCTTGATCTTAAATGATTTTCTCCCCAGTACTCTGGGTATAAACAATGTCTTTCAATGGGAAACATACTTTGCTTCATTGAGATCTTCTTTTGCTGAATACTGATTCATAGTGGGATTCTACTCATTGGGGCTTATTCATGAGTAGGACAGACATTGAACGACATGGCAGACATGAAGGATGGACAGTTATTTGCTCTGAAAAATTTTCAGGGAACTGGAAAGCCTAGCAACAGGTTCTTCAAACTATCGTAAAGGGATGAAATGGTAGCTCAGTGGTAAAGAATCTGCCTGCCAATGCAGAAACCACAGGAGACTCAGTTAGATCCCTGCATTAGGAAGATCCCCTGGAGGAGGAAATGGCAACCCAATGCAAATATTCTTGCCTTGAAAATCCCAAGAATAGAGTAGCTTGGCAGGCTATAGTCCATGGGATAGTGAAGAGTTGAACATGACTAAGCATGCATGCATGCGTTCACAGGGAAAACTAAAACATACATGTTGACTCTGAAGGGCTGGCTGGCCTTTTGACTCTGGGAAGATTTACAATTAGCTTGTTGTTGTTTGGTCACTCAGTCATGTCTGACTCTTTGAGACTTCATGGACGATAGCCTGCCAGGATCCTCTGTCCATGGGATTTCTCAGGCAGAAATACTGGAGTGGGTTGCAATTTCCTTCACCGGGGAATCTTCCTGACCCAGGGATTGAACCCATGTCTCCTTCTTGGCAAGCAGATTCTTTACCACTGAGCCAGCTGGGAAGTCCTATGGTTATCTTAGGGAAGGTCAAAAGCGAAGATGAAAATAACATGGGGTTTGCTGATAAATGCAGGACTGCTAAAAGAACAAGCCATCAGTAAAAACAAAAGAGACATATATTTTAGCTGGATTTAACAGAAAATATGCCTTTTTAATTTTAAAAATGCCAAGAAAATGAATACTTTGTGCAACATTTTCCAGTTTTTACCTTTTTTGTGTTTTCAATGTTATCTTTTCTCAATTTCTCATATTTTCAATTTTATTCTTTCACAAAATATTTCCTAATCTATTCATCCAGAAGTAATGCTATCTTGGTCTCTGAATGCTCTCTCTTGAGATACTTATGGTTTTCTAACTAAATTAGATTAATATGTATATGTATTTTAGCTTTCCTACTATTAGATTCTTGAAGGCAGGACCAGTGCCTCACAAAAACATGACCTTTGAAGAATGTTCCACAAAATTTGGAGTATAAATGAAAGAATGAATACCTCTGTAATAGAACACAATCACAGCACTTTAGATGCCAGCTCCCAAGGCTGTAAAGATAAAAATGTTCCAGGGTAAGTATATCATATCTGACACAAAATATTAGGGAACCTTAAAAACATTATTAAAAAAGAAGGTAATGATAAATAGAACATAAGGTTTGTGTTTTGAGAAAAATGATGTCAGCTGAAACTCATTAAGTTTAATGTCAATGTGAAATGACAACTTGGGATGAAACCTTTGTTTAATGGGACTTAAACTTTGTTAAGGTTTTTAAGGTATTCTAGCCTTAAACTGAAAGAGAAGAGGGAAAAATTTGGCTTAAAGCTCAACATTCAGAAAACAAAGATCATGGCATCCGGTCCCATCACTTCATGGCAAATAGATGCAGAAACAGTGGAAACAGTGGCAGACTTTATTTTTGGGGGCTCCAAAATCACTGCAGATGGTGACTGCAGCCATGAAATAAAAAGACACTTACTCCTTGGAAGGAAAGTTATGACCAACCTAGACAACATATTAAAAAGCAGAGATATTACTTTGCCAACAAAGGTCCGTTTAGCCAAGACTCTGGTTTTTCCAGTAGTCATCTATGCATGTGAGAGTTGGACTATAAAGACAACTGAGCACCGAAGAATTGATGCTTTTGAACTGTGGTGTTGGCGAACTCTTGAGAGTCCCTTGGACTGCAAGGAGATCCAACCAGTTCATCCTAAAGGAGATCAGTCCTGGGTTTTTATTGGAAGGACTGATGTTGAAGCTGAAACTCCAATACTTTGGCCACCTCATTTGAAGAGCTGACTCATTTGAAAAGATCCTGATGCTGGGAAAGTTTGAAGGTGGGAGGAGAAGGGGATGACAGAGGATGAGATGGTTGGATGGCATCACCAACTCAGTGGACATGAGTTTGAGTGAACTCCAGGAGTTGGTGATGGACAGGAAGGGCTGGTGTGCTGCAGTCCATGGGGTCACAAAGAGTCGGACATGACTGAGAGACTGAACTGGACTGAACTAAGTCTCTGGCAGAGGTAGGAACAAGTTGGTAGACTGTAGGAAAAACAAAAAAGCAATATAGAAATATGTTGTAGGTGCATAGAAATCAGTTTTACCTGCAGTGTACTAAACTGAAGTGAAAGTCACTCAGTCGTGTCTGACTCTTTGCAACCCCATGGACTATACAGTCCATGCAATTCTCCAGGCAAGAATACTGGAGTGGGTAGCCTTTGCCTTCTCCAGGGAAACTTCCCAACCCAGGGATCAAAACCAGGTCTCCCACATTGCAGGTGAATTCTTTACCCACTGAGCCACAACTGAAGGCTTGACCATAAATTTATTAATGCTATTTTATTAGAAGTGCATATTTCATTAAAAATGGGTAGGAGACAAAGTACCCATGTCAGTTTGATCATGTGGGTCAGGAATCATTGTCTCATATGATTAAAATATTGCAGTTGAATCATTTACATATCACCACTGCTGGGCAGATAACTTTTATGGGAGATTAAAGAAATTCTCTCCTTTTAGGATCATGTTAGTAGCTCAACTGTCTTATCCAGGAGACTGACAAATAATGGAAAGGTCTAACTGAGTTTCATTTTAATGAAGACTACTTATTTGCAACAACAGAAGTAAATCAAACTAGTGTAAAGAAGGGGGAAATGCTTGTGCACAGGTGTTGACACAGGTGTGTCCCATGGAGCACTGTGGCAAAAAGTATACTTGAGACCCCAAGAGAATTGAAATAAGAATTGTCAGGGCTTTGAGGTAGAAACTGTCTTGATCTCTCTTTTTATGGAACTCATTGTTTCTCACTGTGGCTTCCCCTTTAGAGTCCATTTGATTTTTCTCTTTCTGCTTCTCTGGGCATATAATGGAAGATCATTTCCTTACAGCTGCCAAGTTTAGCTGTTGTCAATTCAGCTAACTAGCAGGAACCAGCATCTCTCTCTCATTAAATAAACTTCTGGTAGAGGTAATTTTAGTGATCCAGCTTAGTGTATACCTTGTCCAATCAAATATGCTCAAGGAGTGTCAGATACTGCAAAGTTAGCTGCCAAAGCTTGACCCTTTGGAGAGAAGTGAGTTCTTAGTGAAGGGGTGTGATCATTGTGTTTGAGAGAGAATTTAACAAATATTTCCCACTCTTTTCTTTCTTTCTTTTTTTACCATTTTAACTTTTTTACTTTGTATTGGAGTAAAGCTGATTAACATGTTGTGACAGTTTCAGGTGGACGACAAAAGGATTCAACCATACACATGCATGAATCTACTCCTATTCACCTTCAGATGTGTGCTCAGTCGAGTCTGACTCTTTGCAACCCCATGAACTGTAGCCCATCACAGCCCTCTGTCTGTGGGATTTTTCAGACAAGAATACTGGAGTGGGTTGCCATTTCCTCCTTCAGGGGATCTTCCTGACCCAGGGATAGAACCTGAGTCTCCTGTGTTGCAGGCAGATTCTTTACAGCTGATCCACTGGGGAAGCCACCTTCAGGTGAGGGCACCATTAAGTGGTGAAATAATCCTTAAATGGGGCAACAGAGCAGAAAGTTAGCTGTCATTGTAAACTGTTCCCAAGTGCGTAACACTTTAGTGCATGGAGATGTATAATGCCTCCTAACTGCCTATACTCATACATCTCATATATTTGATAGAATATTCCCCAGGTTGCAAGATCTACCAGTCTCATTGTCCTCCCTTCACCCAGATGAAGAAAAGTTGTCAGAGATGCAGGGACGCATGTGGGGAGACTGCCAGTTGATGATGGAGGAAGTGGTTAAAGTGCTGAAGCTGCAAGCCAGGGAGTCACAAGGCTGGCTGGAAAACCGCCAGAAGCTAGGAAGATGCAAGGACAGATCTTCTCCAGCAGGTTTCAGAGGGAACACGGCCCTGCCATCACCTTGATTATGGACTTTCAGCCTCCAGAACTGTGAGACAAAAAATTTATGTTGTTCTAAGCCACCCCATGTGTGTTATTATGTTATGGCAACCTTAGAAAACTAAGGCAATATGTAACAGGAAAGGCTGTAATCTCAGAGTTATGGCTGGTTTTGTGTAATCATTTGTTAGATGCACCTCTTGAAGGATTGCCTTGGATATACCACTTCTCATAGCAGAATGACAAGAATTTATACCAGAGGTGTACTCTAGGAGAATTGGATGAGAAAATAAGATGGGAAATTGAAGGCAGTTGAAATAAACCAGCAGGATGGTAAGAGGGTGAGGCAATGAGGAGTGGAGAAAAAACCTGCAAAAGAGTGCTGGTGGCAGTTTTAGTAAGGAAATGTCTAATACAATTGATATCCAATATCTGTGGATTCTCTGTTTTCAAATTTGCCTACAAGCTAAAATTTATTTGTAATCTCTCAATAAACTCCTAGTGCTTTGTAGCTAATGGCAGATTAGCAAAAAATTCGAATCTTTGGACAAATTCATTCCCAGCTGAGTTCAATGAACAAGGAGCTACGCTGCTACCTTGTTTTAGCGTTTATATTGTAAATGTGTTTTTTTTGCAGTACATTTAGTGCCACATTTGGGGGCATTTTTGGGGTAATTTCAAAATGTCCCCCAAGCATAGTGCCAAAGTGCTGTCTGGTGTTCCTAAGTACAAAAAGGCTGATATGATTTGCAGAGAAAATAACATGTGCTAGATAAGCTTCAATCAAGTAGGCATCCTTTCAGTCACATACAAGGAAGGATAAGAAGAGAGGGAGGATCCTCACTCCCTTTCTTCTCTTAGAAGTACACTCAGCCCACCATTCCCACATCTGGAACTGCTTTTGAGGATGCAGCCTTAAGAGAGTAATGTGTTATTAAGATCACCTGGATGGTATAGTGATTAAATCCAGTTAAGTCCTTGCTATAAGCTTGTCAGGTGGCTCAGATGGTAAAGTGTCTGCCTGCAATGTGAGAGACCCGGGTTTGATCCGTGGGTCAGGAAGATCCCCTGGAGAAGGAAATGGCTACCCACTCCAGTACTCTTGCCTGGAAAATTCCATGGACGGAGGAGCCTGGTAGGCTCCAGTCCATGGGGTCGCAAAGAGTCGGACACTACTGAGCAACTTCACTTTCACTTTATAAGATTGTCAGATTCTTGTAGGTGTGCTGAGATCTACTCATCTTGCCAACCACCTAGGACAAGACTTGTAAGTAAATACTCTTTTGCTCATGAAACCTGCCACCTACCAATCTGGAGTAAATGCTTCTTTCTTCGGTCTCTCCTCGCGCTCTGTGTATGGAGGCCATCAACAAATGAACCTTGGGGAGAAGAGTGGTGAAAAACAGGGAATGAGAGGAATCACTGGAGCTCATTGCAGATGTCCAAGAGACAGATGGTGGTGACTCAGACTAGAATTACAGCCATGGGGATGGTAGGTTTCCCAGTGAATTTAAGGTTCTTCTAGAAAGAATTTGGAGACAAAGCAGAAATGTTAAGAAGTAAAGTAAAAGCTTATTTAAGCAAAGGTACACTCTCAGAAGGAGAATGGGCAGAGAAGTGAGGAGCTGCTGCCCTGGGTTTCTTTGGCAAGCTGGTTACGAGAGGCATAAGATGAAGGGGCACACTATTTACTGGGAAAGGGCCATTGTCCCTGATTTTCATCCCAGCTCCACTTTCCTGAGTGGACTTGGGATTTTTGTTCTCATAGGTAAAGAATCCACCTGCAATGCGAGAGACCTGGGTTTGATCCCTGGGTTGGGAAGATCCCCTGGAGAAGGGCAAGGCTACCCATTCCAGTATTCTGGCCTGGAGAAGTCCATGGACTACAGTCAGGGAGGGGGGAGGGTCGCAAAGAGTCGAATACAACTAAGAGACTTTCACTTACTTACTTATTCACTTACAGAAGTGTCATGGTGTCCATGCATGAGGGTACTTCTTATCTGCAAGGCTAATTTTATTGTGATAAGAGTATAATGAGCAACAGATTACATTTGGAGAGGAGATTCTTGCCTTTCTCCACCTTTCTTTGTCTGCTATGAAGACCCATATATAAAATGTGTGGTTTCCTGTCAGTCTGGTGGTTCCTGTTTCCTGTGTCTGCCCATGGACCCTGCTGTTTACAAGATATGTGATTTCCTGCCACCTGGCCCCTGCCCCATTTCTCTGCTCATACCTAGCTACCTGCCTGCTGTAACAGTAGGAAGCAGTTGAGTAAACAATGTATTTTAAAGATAAAGCCAATAGAAATGGCTGATGGATTGGATCAAAAATTGAGAGGCATCATGGGGATAAAAGGGGATGGTTAGGAAAAAGATGGCTTTGTAGGTACTGTCATAGTGAGCATGTATTGATCTCAGCCCTGAAGGCCTTGTGTCTGGGGACCTTCCACAGAATCAGCCCCACTGCCTAGAGTCAAGGTCCAGGGCCCTGAATGAAAGGAGTACAAGGTAAGTCAATAAAGAAATCACTTCTCAGATTGTATGCTCCAAAAATACCCATTTTTACCCCTGATAACCGCATGGAATATGGGCTGTGTGAGTGGGCAGGATCCTAAATAGAATCCTGTGTAATGTACTGTATCCCACAGCTGGAGCCCATCTAGCATATTAGCAAGCATCATTTAGAAAAAAGTATGAGGAGGAGGGGGTATCTATTGTATAATGATCTATAGTGTACATCTATTGTGTAATGTTTTGGTGTGACTCAGTTGCATATTGGACATAACTCTGCAGATGGACAACCCATAAAAGCTGTACTGAGCTCATTGGAAATGTGTGACTCTCACTGAAAGCCTACTCCCAGCTAGCCTTGTGAGTCTGACGCTCTTCTGTAAATTAACCTTATTGGCTCATTATCTCTGTAGGATAGAAGTGCTCCCTTCAGCTTCAGAAGTGTTCCAAGCCTTGGTAGGGTGGATGAATTTTAGGACTGAGATCTCCCGGGGTGAAAGGACCCATAGCTCTCTCAGTCCCGGGGAATGAAACCTCTCTTTCTCTTTTCATGTCCCAAATGTTCAACTGCCAAAACATCTACCTTTCTAAGTTCAAGCTATAAAAGTTTTCTCAGTGGGCTTCTTTTGAATGATCTTTTTTTTCCTCCTCAACTTCCTTTCTATCTTGTCCTCACCCCCTTCTCCTTTTCTTCCTTTCCCCCTTCTTCCTCTTACTTTTTTCTAAATGATGCTTGCTAATATGCTAGATGGGCTCCAGTTGTGGGGTATAGTACTTAAATTGATCACACATACTGTTGGTCTCTTTTGCTTTCCCAAGAAGCAAATCAGACGTTTCCTTTCTCAAATGGAGTTGCTTTCTCCTTGTACAGTTTACATCTCTCAGCCTTGGAGACATGCTGTTGAAACTGCTTAGCTTCACTATAGCTACACCTAGTCCATTTGAGATTTTGCTGGTCTCTGAGTCATGATAGCAGGTCTGATGGGATAGGGACCGAGAGAGTCATACTCAAGATCCTTGTTCTAAAAGGTAACTCAATAATTATCAGACTCTCAGTGCCTTCAAGACAGAGCACCACCTCTATGCTCTCCAGAAGGCACTCTCAGTCCTTCACAGGAGCGCTTTCCAAAGCATCCAACATATTCCTCTGAATGTGTTCTGTAAGAAACAATCCGAAGGTCAGTGCATTTGGAAAATGCTGGATTAAGTGAATTATCAATGCTTTTAATAGAACTTCTTCAATTTCTAAGTTTTTAGAATTCCCTTATTATAAAGAAGCAGATCATAAAATCCCTTTAAGAAATACCTCGTGGGGAAAGTACTCTATTCCCTGCTGTTGCTCAATTATCTAGTCACCTATGCCTTTTGGGAGAGTTAACTTTGAGGGCACTCAAAAGAGCAGTAGTGAGGACAATAGAAGCAATTTAGCCAATTGATTACTGTCTTCCCTGTGGGTAGGCACCATGTGTTCCAAATGAAAAGCATCTCTCCCTAGGGGAACTTAACTCATTTTCATTTTCTGAAAGTAGTTTAACAAGAAAGGGTTCCCCAAATGGAAACATTTTGACCTTGAGTGAGAACAAGGTTCATGGGTACTTGGTAATTGCCCAGACTTTGAGCTCTGACCACAGCTTCCTTTGATTTTTGGCATTGTTGTTCTCTCATAGCAGAGAAAATGGTTTAATTTCTTTAGCTTCTTTGTATCCCTAATAAATATGCCCTGAGAACAGTGAGAGTTGTTCTCTTTCTGGGGTATGTTGAGAATTAAACTGTGGCATTGCAAGAGGTTGTTCAGAAGCAAGAATGCAATGTTCATTAACTTTATATTGGTTATGCCCTATAGCCGTCGCTTATTCTGGACACTATTTATCGTGTTTTGCTGCAAAAGTTCTTGTGCCTAAGGGCCAGCTGCTGATAAAATACAGAAACAAAGTCAAATTGTGCTACAGTCATGTAAGGGATGTGAAAAGAACTAATAATCTTATTGGATTTTCAAAAAGAGTGCTTCTAGAATAAAGTTCTAGGCAATTTGAAATATAATAATAAAGGATAAAACTGTCATGCAATTGATTTTACCCTGATTGCTTGCTCTACAGAGCAGTGTCTTAGCCTCTGACTCAGGGGTTCCTTTGGATCTTAGAAGATACCCTGACTTCTTAGCTGATATGATTTCTCATATACTTTCTTATCCAGAAATCCTCAGACCTCTGTAGACAATCACAAGTTTTATTTGATTTTGTGCTAACCATTGTAAGGTACTCTAGAGACACTTGTATTCACTGCCTATAATGTCCAATCAAAAGACTGTTTTTATTCTAGAAATTGGAAGTTAGAAGTTACCAGAGAAAACACTTCCTCATTGTTTAAAGTTATCCAACAAACATTAAGTGCCTCTGTGTGCAGACAATATTCTTGGTACCCAGAATCCAGAAAAGCCAGGCATCTCTCAGTGCCATTTTATGACTTCATAATGCTGCTGCACAAAGACTAGCTTTATTTAGAGAATCATTACAGCAAACACTGACCTCAAAAGAGCAGAAGGACAGGGCAGTCTATTGGTTTAACTTCAGCTATCTGAGAGGTGCTGTGTTATACAATAACTACTTCATTTGGCTTTGAGCTAGGATGTGGGTTCTATACAACAAAATATTACTTTCATATCTGTATTTAATCACTAACTATAAGAAAATATAGTGGCCATCCCTTGGGGTGATTTAGCCCACACTGATTGCCCTTCTGGATTACGTGACTCTGATCTATTGGCCATAGTTTAGTGATCTAGGAAAAGAAACTTGACCCTTGGAGCTGTGTCAAGGTAATGGTAGTACTCTAGACTCTAGAATAAAGATCCATGAATCCTAGCTATTATGGTGTCTGGACCTGCCTGCTGCATCTTTATACTGAATCTTAGTTACTTAGCTCTTCCTTTGGTTATAATATTATTAGATATGTTATATTGTTAATATTAGCAACTTTAGCATTTTTTTAAAGTCAATTATTTGACTTAATATACCAGAGATATTTAGATGTTTTCCCCTTGAGACAAGAATTCTTACTAGATCAATAAATGTTATAGAAGCTTGTCCAACCAAAATCTCTCACTTTAAACCAGTTCAGTATATTCTTTAACAATAAGCACAAGTTTGATGGCATTTCAGTTCCATTCAAGACAATCCAGAACTCCCATTACATTGCTTCTAATCTCTCTTCTTTCTCATTACAACTGATGACTTACTATTGTCTTAATATACTGTCTTTGGCCCTGAGCCAAAGTCTTCCTTTAGACTTTTTGACTAATTCTGGGTTTTCTGGCTTGGCCTTTGTGATCTGTGAGCACATTAGTTCAGACTCGCTACAGTGATTGTCACCACCCTTTGCCATCCCCTATAGGATCAATTACTCCAATTTTAACCCTTAAAACTCTGACTTTATTTGGCTTGGTCAGTACAGTGAATGGACCCATCCTGATTCTCTACAGGAGGATGTAGGGGAATATTTCAGTTGGTAATAAAGGATAGATTACTAAATATTATGATTTGTGATTTGAAATCTTTACCACCTTTTTGGTTTCTTTTCAATATACTTAAACCAGTTTAAATTTTATCAGACTTCTAAGTGTGTCTTTTTGAACACAACAAAGTATTCAGACTTGAAATCACCTCTGATATTGTTTATTAATATGTCTGCTATGTATCCCACTTTGGGAAGCAGGGGCCATGTCTGATGTTTTTCTCTATCCTGAAGTTCTGATACAAAACTTCTTTTATATTTCAAAAAATAAACTTTTGAGTATGTTTGTTTGAAGACCAGTCAAAAAAAAAATTTTTTTTTGAACTGACCTTTTACTACTTATCAGTTACACCCTAGTTGACTTAATTAAGAAATTTCTGGTTTTACTGTTTTTCTTTCATTCCTATCTGTTCTGTAACTATACTCCTTTGGGTCAGATAATATTTTAAATCTATATTAAATCTCTTAGTTATATAATCTATGAAAATCAGGTTTTAGATGTATACATTTAGTATTTTAAAAAAATTCTGCTATTTTAATATATCACAAGGAAAATGGTTCTGCATCTTAGAACTCAGGTTAAAAGTGGTTGAAATATTGGCTTTGAAGTTTTGAAGAAATTTCAATAGATTTGACTCAGAAGAATCATTTCCTTTCAAGCAGTTTTAAGAAATATAATCCTTGTATACAAAGGGCCCCAAACTGGAAATATGAGTTCATATGATAGACGATTTACTTGTTAGGGTAAAACAATTGGTGTAAAAAGAGCAAGAAAAGACTTTCAAGAATAAATATAGTCGTATAGTTTTCACAAATACCATTTGGGAAAGAAATGACTTGGAAAAGAAATAATTTCATACCAGTCTATTTAAAAATTTGAGAATTTTTATCAATGTAAAATGGTACTAGGACTGATAAAATATCTGATATGAACTTAAGCTTGACTTTCATAATGAAAAATGGTTTCAATTCAGGACCAAGCATTTGATTGCCAAGAGAGACTCTCAGTATTTTTCTTTTTGTCTTCTACAATGATAGGTCACGTTCCAAACAGTGGTTGCAGCATTAACTTCTCAGAGTGAGGACAATATGCACATATAGTATTGGGACTATTACTACATCATAGTCTGTCCTGACTGATACTACAAGAACGTGGCAGAGGCAGGAGTTGCAGTGAAGATGAAGAATTTTGTTTTGAATAAGTCAAGTTATTTATGTACAAAGGACTGGTAAAATCACAGTTCTTTAATAGAAGTGGCACCAATTGTAAATGTAATGGGATTCATCTCTTTTTTTCAAGTTTTAGAGACATAGACTAAACCAGGGTTACCAGGAAGGATCAGATTTGAAGTCCATGTAAATATAAGGTGGGAAGACTCTGAGAAACCATTTGATATTGATAATGACTATCTCAGGTTTACATTTCAGCTGCATGTCTCGATTGTATAATTTCAGTGTGCACATGAATTCAATCACTTGTGTATAGACACACCACCTGCTCAGAAAATTTCCAAGGAATCCTTCAATGCTTTCAGGCAATAGGCTTTTGGAAATTGTTTTCAAGTTCCATTCTTTAATATTCTCTTCACAAGTAATTTTTTGGTTGATCCTTATCTGTTTTGTTGGATGACAGAGCATGAAGGAACCTTTTATTGAGCTCAATGGCAGTTTGATCAAAGTAATATCTAATTTGGATGCATTGGCTCTGAACATTTTCTAGCAAGTGGCGAGGTGCCAGACATCCCCAGGGCCACTCAGATGTAAAGTCTGATCAACAGCATCTCCTGTGGAAAGACTAGACTCTGCAATTCAAATATATGAACCAAAGTGTTGGTATTTTGTGGGCGGATTAGTAGGTGTTCACAACAAAGTGTTTAGGAGCCTCTAATCTCACCTGATGTACTGAATTCCTCGTGACATCTTCTGCTTGCATCCAAGGTGTCAAAATTTCTTCCATCATCCTTCTTGTTATTATATGCTCACATATCTATTTCTGTTCTTTTGCTTTACTGAGTGTGATTTCTTCTTCTGTTCTTTCTCCATTTCCCAAACGCTTACTTGTCCTTCAGATTCTACTCAAAAACTGCCTTTCATTATGTTTGTATTAAAGTGTCAGTGAATTTATTAATACTTGCACCTTTCTAGTTCCACAGTGTTTCTTCCACTTAGTAAGCTCATCTGAATATGGAAAGGCCTCCTAAGCGTTTATATTGTCTGTTCTCTATAAGAGCCATCATAATGTTATATACACACATGAATGCATGCTCAGCCTCTAAGTTATGTCTGACTCTTTGCAAACCCCATGGACTGTAGCCTGCCAGGCTCACCTGTCCATGGGATTTCCCAGGCAAGAATACTGGAGTCGGTTGCCATTTCCTTCTCCAGGGGATCTTCTCGACTCAGGGATTGAACCCAGTGTCTCCTGCATTTCAGGTGGATTCTTTAACACTGAGCCACCTGGGAAACCCTATACACACATATAGAGCTCAATACATGTTTATTAAATTTAAATAGAATCAAACAGAATTTATAATCTCTTCTCCCTAAAAAAATCTCTTATCTAAAGAACCAGGAGCTCAACTTCTCTTGTATATCCTTTGTCCTTAATGTCATTCACTAATACATGAGAGAGACCAAAGCAGAAAATTATTTCATAGATGTATAGTGTTTTATATTTTTCAACATGCCCTCATGTGTATGATTGCTTTCAGGGGATCAGAACAGCCCTTGAAACGGAAAGGGCAAGTATTATTACTTCCAGGCACGAGATTAGAAAACTGAGAAAAACAGATTATGTTCTCAACACTGGTCACCAGCTATGTCAGGACTCAAATTCTGGTCTCCTTACTGGTGGAGAACTGTCTCTTGATTTTTTCTTTATCTCATTTCATTCTGCTACAAGAATTCCTTGCAGCTCCAGCATGTTCTCAGTTTAGGAATGGACTCTCTAGCCCACATAAATTTATTGGGCAGAGTAAGTTGTCCTGTATCTGACCTGTGGCTGCAGAGGGAGGCTATCACTTCTCTGCATGGGGAGCATATTTATTCTGTTGAAAAGTGTGAATAGTTGCTTGGTTTTTCATGCCAGTACACAGGGCTACCAGGTAAATGGTTTAACCTGATCAACAGCTTCTCCATCTTATCCCAGAGTCATTTGAATCTTTTCAAATCACCACTTGTTTGACTGAATCAACTGGCCCAAGTAAATGAAACATTTGTTAAACTTGGCAAGCTGGAGTAGAATGTATAACAATTTGGTGAAAATCATAGGAAAACAATCAAATCATAGAATACTTAGTAATTTCAAGCATGATATATCTTTAAAAGAGAAAGTTAGTACAAATAAGTTGAAAGCAGAGCTATAACTAACAAAATACCAAACTCTTGGACTATCCTGATAATTAGTACAGATTAGTAAAATCTACAATAACTTTATTGTAGATAAATTTATTATAAATTTATTGTAGAGGAAAACAACAGAATGGGAAAGACTAGAGATCTCTTCAAGAAAATTAGAGATACCAAGGGAACATTTCATGCAAAGGTGGGCACAATAAAGGACAGAAATGGTATGGACCTAATAGAAGCAGAAGATATTAAGAAAAGGTGGCAACAATACAGAGAAGAAATGTACAAAAAAGATCTTCATGACCCAGATAATCACAATGGTGTGATCACTCACATACAGCCAGACATCCTGGAATGTGAAGTCAAGTGGGCCTTAGGAAGCATCACTACAAACAAAGCTAGTGGAGGTGATGGAATTACAGCTGAGTTATTTCAAATTCTAAAAGATGATGCTGAGAAAGTGCTGTACTCAATATGCCAGCAAATTTGGAAAACTCAGCAGTGGCCACATGACTGGAAAAGCTCAGTTTTCATTCCAATCCCTAAGAAAGGGAATGCCAAAGAATGTTCAAACTACCGCACAGTTACACTCATCTCACACGCTAGTAAAGTAATGCTCGAAATCCTCCGAGCCAGGCTTCAACAGTACATGAACCGTGAACTTCCAGATGTTCAAGCTGGATTTAGAAAAGGCTGAGGAACCAGACATCAAATTGCCAATATCCATTGGATCATCAAAAAAGCAAGAGAGGTCCAGGAAAACATCTGCTTTATTGACTATGCCAAAGCCTTTGTGTGGATCACAGCAAACTGTGGAAAATTCTTCAAGAGGTGGGAATACCAGACAATCTTACCTGCCTCCTGAGAAATCTGTATGAAGGACAAAAGCAACAGTTAGAACTGGACATGGAACATCAGACTGGTTCCAAATCGGGAAAGGAGTATGTCAAGGCTGAATATTGTCACCCTGCTTATTTAACCTGTATGCAGAGTTCAGTTCAGTTTCTCAGTCGTGTCCGGTTATTTGCAACCCCATGGACTGCAGCACACCAGGCCTCCCTGTCCATCGCCAGCTCCTGGAGTTTACTCAAACTCATGTCTATTGAGTTAGTGATGCCATCAAACCATCTCATCCTCTGTCATCCCCTTCTCCTCCTGCCCTCAATCTTTGCCAACATCAGGGTCTTTTCCAGTGAGTCAGTTCTTCCCATCAGGTGGCCAAAGTATTGAAGTCTCAGCTTCAGCATCAATCCTTCCAATGAATATTCAGGACTGATCTCCTTTAGGGTAGACTGGTTGGATCTCGTTGCTGTCCAAGGGACTCTCAAGAGTCTTCTTCAACACCACAGTTCAAAAGCATCAATTCTTCAGCGCTTAGCTTTCTTTATAGTCCAACTCTCACATCCATACATAACTGCTGGAAAAACCATAGCCTTGACTAGATGGACCTTTATTGGCAAAGTAATATCTCTGCTTTTTAATATGCTGTCTAGGTTGATCATAGCTTTTCTTTCAAGGAGCAAGCATCTTTTAATTTCATGGCTGCAGTCACCAACTGCAGTGATTTTGGAGCCCAAGAAAAAGTCTGTCACTGTTTCCATTGTTTCCCATCTATTTGCCATGAAGTGTTCACCAAGAGGCTCTTTAGTTTTTCTTCGCTTTCTGTCATAAGGGTGGTGTTACCTGGATATCTGAGGGTATTGATATTTCCCCCGGCAATCTTGATTCCAATTTGTGCTTCATCCAGCCCAGCATTTTGCATAATGTATTCTGCATATAAGTTAAATAAGCATCGTGACAATATGCAGACTTTACATCGCCCTTTCCCAAAATGCCAGGCTGGAGAATAACAAAAAGGCACTAGATTTCAAGCCTTTCAGAAAGTCTTAGGATGTTTCTAACTATTTTGGTATATTTAAATGATTATTGAATGAATGATCAAACTCAGGCTCAGGGAGAATTTAGACCCATAGACAATAAATCTTGCTCCCAAAGAGTAAACCTAAGGTTACTACTTCCCAAGAGTGTATTAAAGTTATACATTTAATAGGGAAAGTTGGGAGAGTTCTTAGTTATGAAAGAGTCTCTCTTTTACTCTGTAACCTGGATCCTGGAATGGAGGGAGATTCTTAGTAAAGTTACCTAATCTGAAGTATTCAGAAGAAAAAAATCTGTTTTCTCATTTGGAATGAAGTTATAAGTTCCAAAGCAAGAAGGAACAAAAAATTACATCTATTTGAGCTTAAACTTCAGCCTCTAAACTCTACTTGGATAAAAAAGAATGAAAGATAAAGCTATATCTCATGTTTTCAAGTCTTATGTTTAATAAAAATCAAATGTAACTCTGCCAAATGGGCAAGTGGGAGTCAGATGTATAATTAAACTTCCTTCTGGAATATATGCCACTCAGAGATCAAATGGCTAGCATCAAATTGGTCTTTCCAAATGTGATCTATCGCCTCACGGAAGGCTGTTAATAGTTTTTCACCACGGAAATTTAAAGGAATAGATTTTTTTCAAGTAGATGTTCTAACTCAGTTAAGAATCTAAGCACACATTTAGAGGAAGAGAAAAATGAATAGTATATTTTAAATTGTGCTTAATACAAGTAGTATCTCTGACTTGAAGCAGATTGCATGTTGAGTTTCTTTTAGATTTAATGTCACATATGAGTTATTCTCCAGGCTTTTCTTCTTAGACCTCTCTCAATAATAATTTACAATAAATGGATGGGCATAGCCATGTGATAAATGACATTTTATATAAAAACACTGGATATTTGAGTTTGCCCTTTTGTGACATCTAAGGAAAGAAAAGGAGTTGGGAGGAGGAGTTGTCAGGAGATATTCATAGCTAGAATAGAGCAGATGAAAATCCAGCATTACCTTTAAATACCATTCCACATAGACAAGCTCACTCTGTAAGAAGAGGTAAATAACATTTCAATTACAGGAAAAAAATTGTTTGCACAAGCACTCCCTTCTACTCCAAAGCCCCAAACGGATGCTTTTTTATAAGATTATTTCTATGATAATGATTGCGATTCATTAGATATCATTAAATAGCTATTCTCAAAACCAATGTACTAAAAATAAATACATTATTTTAAATGTCATACATGTTTCTGGCATTTTCTATTCAGAATTTTTTTTAAAGGAGAAGTCTTGCTTGAATGCAACGAGCAGTTATTTCTTCTGTTAAAGCGACAGGTTGCAATTGATCTTTTCCGGGGTGGTTAATGAGCAAAAGCAGTTCCCATGGCACCAGAAGGGAAGAAGTTCTATTGTTTGAAATCATATTTGGATCTTGGAATTTTCAGTTTTTCTTCATATCAAACAAAGCACATAGACGTCATCCTGAATCAGATTACTGATTTTTTTTGTTCACTCTTTTTCTAGGTAGAACCTAACTGTAATCTTGTACCCAGGGTTAATATAGCTTGCCTCAATAGGTGGTACTCATCTAAAGAAATAGTAAATTAAACCCTTCTCTTCTAAAGGTAACCACTCTTAAGAAGTTTATTGTTTCTTAGCAGTGAGAATAAACCTAATAACTGTTTCTAGGAAGCTCTCTCCCCCTTTTCAATGTGTGATGTTACACTATACTAGTGTTCTTGCTGTACTAACGTAACATGATCTTGGCTTCCCTTTGAGTTTTCAACTAGGAAGATGGTTATTTCTCTTGCTTCATGACTAACACAGGATTACTGCATGCTGAGCACATTGGCTGTAGTTGTCTCCCTTGAGGTCAATAGTGGTTGAGTGTATCTTAGGGAAGATCTTAAAGCTCAATGTGGGCATAGAAGTTTCTGGGTGTCTTCAGTTTGATGGGTTTGTAAAGAGAAAAGTTGTACCCTCTATTAAGCAAGTCATTAGTGTTGTCATGGGAGAGTTCATGTAACTCTGCTCCCTGAATCTTGCCTCTGGATAAAGGAAAGATACAGAGGACAGTTAAATGACTGGAACATGGAATTGGGGATTCATATACTTTATTTCTGTCCTTAACATGCTTAGGCTAGCCACTAAATTTTGCTTAATTAGTTTGTAAATATTCAAAGTTCCCTATAAAAGAAAATATGTATTGTTTAAAACAGTTTTTCTGATAATATCTCTATGGTCACAACCTTCTTATTTTCTTCTGTAATGTTAATATACATATGGAAGTAGTGTAGGATAGTATTAAAGAAGTTCCTATTGCAGCATTAGGTTTTTTCTAAAGATACGAGAGTAATTTTGGAGATGCAGATCACTTTTGCAGGCAAAGGCGCGTATATTTGATTCGCATCTAATAAGAAAAACAGCAGCAATAATAATAAAAAAACCAGCAATGATTAGCTGGAAGTTCAATAGAAGTATTAACTACAAGTGAACTATTCTATCCAATTTTGAAAAACTGGGATGTTTGGCACAATGTTTAGAGTTGTGACACAGTTTCAAAAAAGTTAATTCCTTTTGACTCCTGCCAGTTAGTATTAAACTTATGAGGCATGAAATCATCTAATTCTCAATAATAGGTTTTCTATAGAGTTCCCAATAGAAAACATTTATGCTTGAAACATATGTGCCTAGATATCTCAAACCACAGGAACATTTATTTACAAAAATGCAGACTGTCTTCCCCTTTCAATGCTCAGAAACGAAATAATTTTTTAGAAAGACGGCGGGAAATGGCCCATAAATTTGCCCATATCTTTTGTGAAGCCTCAACAAATCAACCGAGTTAAAGCCTGGGATATATTACATTTGCATATTTATAAATCCAAACTTTTGGCAATTGCCACTTTTCCATCTTCTCCATTTTACTTCAGTTTCCTTCATTATTTTTTCTATTGGAGTGGTATGTTTTATTTTTGTCATCAAGTGAAGAGGTACAGGATGCCTGATAAAATCAAACTGAGATGAAAAATTATCCCATTTTATAGTATGGAAAGATCAATTTTAACACATCAAGTTTCATGAAAGGAAGGAGAGATAAATGTGTATTGGACACTGAACTGTCACTAACTTATTCTCAATCCTATTTTCGCCTAATATTTCAGGTATAGTCAGACCCTTATGACAGAATTCTGGATTGAAATCTTGAAATCATTTAGATTCAAAGGAAAGTATATCACTGCAGGTTAGCCCACCTCATGATCTTTTTGAACATGCTGACCACTTAGAGAAAATAGTTGGCTCTCTGTTTCTTCTTTTCCTTCAGGTTTCAAAACATTCCCCAGAGGATTATTCTATTTTCATGAATCTCTAATATCGTGAAGTTTTTACTCTGGACATCTATTTAAGTGTGAATTTCCACTTAGTAAAGTTTATATGTTGTATCAGGTTTAGATATAGTACATTTTACTGCAGAAAACATAGAAAATAAAAGTACAAAGAGTAAAATGAAAAATGGTTACAATATGCAAGTCTAGAGATGATCGTGATATCTGTGTCCATCTTTCTCTTTTTGTGTACATCACACACACACACATACACACACACTACCATACACACATGCATATACATAAAATTGAAACTATTATAAAGTGACATTGGAGTTATACATATTTTTCTTTACCATCCTCTTAAAAGTGAGGAATCTTTTCTGTAAACCCTGCCTGTACATTATAATCACCTTCAGGGGCTGTGAAAAAATTAAAAAATGTCTGTCTTAGCCACAGAAATTTTGGTTTAATTGTATCATTATACCGCATAGATAATTACTAAAAAAAAAAACAAAAAAACTCCCCCGACATTTCTACTTCTCTACAAAGTAGAGAATAAATGCTACAGGAAATTCTTATTTTCTCTAAGTCATTGTCCTTGGGAATGGGTCTACAACTTCATATTACAATAAACTCCTCCCTATTTGATGTCTGAGAGTTGATCACATCCGTTGATTGTAGGTTGGATTGAATTATAGTTTTCAGTTCTGACTTTGTTTGTATATTTTTGCTGTTGCTCAGTCATTAAGTTGTGTACAACTCTTTGTGACCCCACAGACGCAGCAAGCCAGCCTTCCCTGTCCTTCACTATCTCCTGGAGTTTTCTCAGACTCATTGAGTCGGTGATGCTATTTAACCACCTCAACCTCTGCCTCTCCCTTCTTTTGCTTTAGTCTTTCCCAGCATCAGGATCTTCTCCAGTGAATTGGCTCTTTGTATCTTCTATTTGCCATGAAGTAATGGGACTGGATGCTGTGATCTTAGTTTTTTTCAATGTTGAGTTTTAAACCAGCTTTCTCTTTCATTCTCATCATAGTATGCACTTATAAACTCATGACACCTTTTGGTTTTTTTAATTTTTTTACTTGACAATATTGTATTGGTTTTGCCATACATTGACATGAATCCGCCATGGGTGTACATGTGTTCCCCTTCTAGAACCCCCCTCCCACCTCCCTCCCCATCCCATCCCTCTAGGTCATCCCAGTGCACCAGCCCCGAGTACCCTATATCATGCATTGAGCCTGCAAACCTCTATTGTTAGAGTCAGTGGAGTATATATCTCTGATCATTTGCTATATGTCTTTCTTTGGCCAATAGAATGTTGATGAACATGAGATGAGCAACGAGTTTAAAGATGTTTCCCATATGCAGTGAGGAAAACACACCCACTTAGTAGTAGTCTGGTCAGCAAAATGTACCATTAGATCACACAGAGGGCACCTAAACTCAACCTGTAGCTGAAGTCAAGGCCGGCTTGCTCAAAGCATGAAGCAGAAATGCTCCTGCTAACACATAGGTCAATGATGAAGAAAAACAGATGTTTGGTTTTAAGCACTAATACGTTGAGGGTTTTTATATAGCATCAGTACAGAAAATGAAATGGACAGGATTACCCTTGTTCTGATGTAGTTGTTGTTATTATTTGTTTCTATGACACTATATACTGCTTCTTATTATACCCGTGACCTTTCTTTAGATATTTTGGCCTCTCTCATCACCACTTAAATAATGTTGCCCCAAAACTCCATCCTCAACCCTTATCTATTCTTACTCAAATTATTCCTGGCTATTCCTTTTGTTAATAATTCCCATTACTTCAACTATATTGCATCTTGATCAGTAATGCCAGAATTTGAATAGAAAGTTCTTTTATTTATACATGAAGTTGCCATCTAGCCTTATATTCAGTCATGAATCACCCATACTGGTTAAGAAGACCACCTACATTGTTAGTTCAATTAAAAAAAAAAAAGAGGAAGGGAAAGAAAGATTCTTATAGGCTTCTATCTTCTTGAGCTCCCATAGCCAATAAATTGGTAACCTGGCAAACTTCTTGAACTGTATCCTCAAAACCCATTTTATGAAGTTTCCTGGCTACTACTGATCTCCAGAAATTTTAATAATTCTGAACTGCTTGTTATCACTTTGCTTTAAAGCTTGCATTTAAATTTTTTCCTGACTTCTTTCTCCAAACTCATTTATGTCAGGGCCTATATTGTCTTCATGTTTGATTTTATAGTGGCCGACAAAGTGCTGACGCATGGTAGGTATCCAGAAAATATTTGTCAAGTGAATTGTGTCAGAAGGTATCCAAAGCTGAATTAATAATAATGGCCTTCTCAGATACTGGCAGTATGACCAAGAATAAATTGCTTCACGTTGATTATTTTCAGTTTCCATGTATATCAATTGGGAATGTGCTATATTGTTTATCTTCAGCAAAGAGATGTTGAATGATTAACAAATAGAATCATTTAAAACAAAAATGAAGTGCTAGAGAAATGATAATGAATTATGTTAGATTATGGAACTTGGCTCATTGTGTTATTACTATTCTGTCTATTGAAATCACATTGCCAAATGATGACCTAATTATATCCCATTTGCCAGATGGTTAATTGTGTCAAGCAAAGAAGATTTGGAGTTATTGTAAATATTATCTTTTGATAGTAAAACATTTTCCAGAATTACTAACTTATCTTTTAAAATGATAATTTCTACCTTGCAACTTCAGAAACCTACTTCTGACTAATAAAATTATTCTGAATACATAAAGAGAAGGTAATGATTCAAAAAGGACTACACTCTAATCAAAATAGCCAATTCAAATTTAAAACAATTTGATTTTATTTACAATGTTGGGACAAATTTTGTTACAAGGAGCAGGATAATATAACATGAATCATTACATATCTTCCAACTGTTTCTCCTCTTTTTTATTCCTAAGAAAACCTCAGGCTCTGAGATACAAGCTGTGCATGTCCAAATTTCAATAAACACTCCTATCAACATTGTGAAATTAGAATTCATACTCATAATATCCCATAACATATGGAATTCATATGCATGATATATAATATACAAATATAAAAGTCATTCTAAATATACATAATATGAACATACAATGGTTATTCTAATGTATAACAATCATTCTAACATGAATATATGTCATTCTCATCATTCCAATGTATATAATAATCATTCTAATTAAGTGAACATAGCAATCATTCATATTATATGATATGTAACAATATGAACATGTAACAATCATTCTAATGCATAGAGCTTAATTTATTCTTCAGTGTCCAAGGTAGCGCTTTACTTTCCGCTAAAATACAGGGCCTACTGAAACTTCTAAAGCACCTATGCTACTTCTAGGCCCCACTCGATCTGGTGTAATTCAAAGCAAAAGCAATACAACAACATCAAATAAAGTTTGAGTGTCCAACAGTTTTACTATTTCTTGTCATAAGTAGTTCTATACCTTTTTATAAAATATAAAATTATTCCAAAAATTGGTGCTCTGCTTTGCTCATTCCCTTAGTTCTGGTCTGCCTATTAGATCATCTGGATGTAACCCAAAGATTCTCTGATTTGTTATTATCCATTTATTTCATTCTTATATCCACTGTTGATAGTCAACTTGCCACTCTTGAATCAAATATGAAAACAAAAGACTTTAGACTGACAAAATGTATTTTAAAGGTATTATTCATGTGTCAAACTATTTCTTGCTATAAGGAAAGTTAAACACTAACAAAAGAAGAAACAAAAACAACTTAATAAAATTAACATGTTCACTGAATCCATGCCATCTGCAATATACTGGGCCTTATATGATTTTCCTTTCTGAAAAGTTTGGCTATACTTCATGTTATTATTTGTTTGCTGAACTCAGGCAAATGGATTGCAATAGTCACAGCTTACAAATACTAATGTTCCATGACATTCATTTCTTATCTTTATCACAGTCTAATATATTTAAAAAATAAAAAGTATTTACTATGTTGCACTCGTTAAGGTCCAACATTGATCTAATCTGTACCATATCACAGTATTTGCAGCCAATCACCTTAATTGTAAAATGAATTGCTTAGTCACACATTTAATAATGAGTAGAATTGGCCTTCATAACTACTTCTCTATTGTTATCAATCAGCTATTTACACAGTCACGGGGGAAACCATATCATTATTCACTGTGAGACAGAGTAACAAACATCAAATTTAATTGTCCTACTAGGCACTGGAGTCATAATCTTTATGCAGCACTTAATGTTTTCATTACTTATCAATTCACTCATAATTATGCTGCACTCACAAAAAGTTAAGCATCTAGCAAACAGTAGCTCTTTACTGCTGTTTATGCAGAGATGAACAAATAGATGCAAAATGTGTTTGAGTGAATCTATTAACTTGAATGATTATATAGAATGTCAGTTGTTCCAGTTTAGCTTTACTGATATTGTTGAAACAGATATCAGATGTGCTTACTTCGTATGGGTGAAGGTGTCATACCCTTTTATTGATGTTAATTTTTTAAATGGCTTTTCCTAAGACATTTTTAGTGTTGTTGCTATCCACCAACGCCATTTTTCTAAAGGAGTTATTCTGAGAGACATGAGATGACTAAAATATACAATGTCATTCGTGTATTCATTCATTCATTCCTAGTGCTAGACCATGCTAGGATCTCAGAATATAAAATATGATTTAAGAGAGCAGAAGTTATATTCTACAGCATATCTTTTGTATTATTGAAAACTTTCCTTTTGAATTTGGAACAAAATGTTAATATTCATTATTATCTAGGCAACATTATATTGGATGCCCCATCCAGAACAGTAAATCAGGAAGGTTTTTTTTAAGTTATGAGAACAGAAAGGAAGAAATAAATGTCAATATCCACAAGCAGCATACTCTGCATGTATAAAATCCAAAGATTCTACAGAAAAACTTAAAAACTTAATGATTCACCTATTAATTATCCTGGGTACAAGTAAATGAACAAAATTAATTGGCTTTCTATATTCTAGTGCTAAATGAATAAGAAATGAAATTCTAAATAAGTACAATTTACAATAACATAGAAAACTACCTAGGAATAAATCTAACAAAAAATACAAATTCTCTGTACTGAAAATTATAAAACATCAGTGAGATGAAGAGCTAAATAAATGGAGAAATATACCTTTACATGGATTGGGAAACTCAGCATCTGTCATGATATCAGTTACCCCCAAATTGATCAACAGATTTAACAAAATTCCAGCAAAGTATTTTGGGGTTTTTTGGGTGGAAATTGAAAATCTGATTCAAAATTTATCTTGAAATGCACACTAACAAAAATTGTGAAGGCAATTTTCAGTAAAAATAAAGAATAAAGTAAAGCTGAAAGACCTACATTAATAACTGTCAAGACATAAAGAATAATTACTAAATGATTCCATTTCCAGAATGTCAAGAAAGCAAGCAGATTTATGCTTTGTATTTAGGAATGCATGTTTAGATAGTAAAACTCTCCACAGCTTTTATTATATAAGTCATATCAGTGCTTTACTCTGGAGGAGTAGTAAAAGTATGCAGTGACAAGATAAGGGTATGAGTTTCTGCACATAAAATTCTGCCTCTTGACTTATCTAGAGGTTATTTGAATGATGTCTTTATGATAAGTCATTGAGATGTCCAGTTTTGCTTTGTGTCCTTTTCTGTGTTATTTTATATTTCATGACAAAAGCATTAAGATATACTGAAACACATATAAACATACAGTTGCCCCTCATACAACATGGGTTTGAACTGTGAAGGTCCATTTATACATGAATTTTTAAAAATAAATACATAACAATGCTCCATGAATCATGTTTAATTAAATCCACAGATGCAGAACTTCAGATATGGAGTGCTGATTAATCTGTACTTAATTTTTGGCTGCACGCAGAGGATTTGTGTCCCTAACCTCTGCCTAGTTCTTGGGTCAACTGAACTCTGACATTGGTGCTTTGAAAGAAGATAATCCCAGACTATGAGAGTATTTAACAACCAGAGGAGGAAAAGCTTGAACTGAGTACAAGTGTGCCAGTGGAGAGTGGAGACAAGGGAAAGAGCATTCCGGACAGAGGAAGAGTCTGTGTTAAAGTCCAGTATTGGAAGAGAATGAGGGCACTCAGGAATTGAATAAAGCCTAGTATGCCCAGGATAGGGAGAAGTGTAAGAGCTGTTCAGTTTGAGGTTTGAATGGTTGACCTGGCTACAGAGAGGTTTGTAGGACAGGTTATTCTTGTGAGCAGTGGGGAGCTATTGCAAGTGTTTTTTTGTTGCTGTTCAGTCGCTAAATCATGTCTGACTCTTTGTGACCCCATGGACTGTAGCCTGTCAAGCTCCTCTGTCCCTGGGATTTCCCAGGAGATTGCAAGATTTAGAGTGGGGTTTACTGGAGGCAATGTAATCAGATTTGCATTTGAAAACGTTAGCTCTCTTCAGTGGAAGAGTTTGAAGAATGGGTCAAAAGGCCAGAGAACATAATATGGGGCTCAGTCAGTAGGCTATGAAAATAGTTTAGATGAGCACTGACAGGATACTGGCAGTGGAGATGGTAAGAAATGGATAGATATGTAGGAGTTCTAAGTTTGGAGACAAACTATTGAAATGTGATCGCTTTCTGGGCAAAATAATGCCTGGTATACTACACGACTGAAGTGACGGAGCACGCATACTACTAGCTGCTGAATCCATTTTCTTTTAGAGGAGCAGGAGCTTCAGTAAAGGAGACAATAACAATCCTGCTAATAATCAGTTGCATTTCTTTCTTTAAGAAAAACTAGTACCGTATGCACATATCTGGGATTCTCCAGTGGCTCAGGTGGTAAAGAATCTGCCTGTAACACAGGAGACCCGAGTTCAATCCCTAGGTAGGGAAGATCCCCTGGGGAAAGGAATGGCAACCTATTCTAGTATTCTTGCCTAGAGAATTCCATGGACAGAGGAGCCTGGTGGGCTACAATCTATGGGGTCACAAAGAGTCGGACACGACTGAGCAACTAACAAACACACACACACACACACACACACACACACACACACACACTTATTTCTCCTGCCTGGCTCAAATTGGAACATAGAGGTTCTAAGGCTGTATCAATCAACCCAGTTTCCTGTCTGTAGATGCAGTGTGGTCCTTATTTCCCCAGTATGATTGTACAATTATAGACCTCTTTTTTGCTACAAGACTAAAAAAAGTTAAAATGCAGATAACCTTATGCATTGTATTGTCTCTTACCTCCTTTTGCATTTCCCTCTTAAGTCCCTGTCTCCCCACTACTTTATCAGTTGCCCATTGTATTGCACAGTGAAGGATCCCACCTACTCCTTAGTTACTGAAATTTCATTTGAAAAATTATTGCCTTTGAATCAGAATTGGCTTAGCAATTGTCTGTGAGTCAAACTTCATATTCTACTTCCAGCAACATGTTCCCCTAGTCCTTAGAACTGGGGTGATTCATTTTACTCCTCTTTGACTTAGTTTTTATTTTTTTCACTTGAATTTTGCAGTGATGAGCATCTCAGAAAGGATTTTAAAATATGATATTTATATAATGCCATGAAAATGCTCCCTGGTCATAATACTTGATTACTGTAAATCCCAGATATCTAGGACAACAGACCATCCTGGTTCAAGTGGAGAAAGTGATGTGTGGCAATTTCAACTGACTGATCAGTCCTGTCGAATCAAGGAGGTTGATGTGTTACTAGGTTTTAACTCTAATTGCAGACTTTTCATCGTAGCCTTGTCCCAATCATTTGCATAAAAGGCAAGTGTTTGTTGCTTGTGGTTAAAGTAAGCAGGTTAAAGTGGCTAGATTAAAGTAATCTATCACTACAAATGTCCTCAAGTGAGAACAAAATCCTGCTAGTATGACACCCACTTCTTATACCATTTTTGAAACTGAAGTTAGCTATTTTTATCATATGTACATTAATACATGAAGGACTGAACAATTTTTGAACTTTAACTCTTCCTTTTAAGTTATCGCCTAATCATTATTCACTATATGACCACATAAGGAAAAATTAAATAATTCATAAGTAATGCTTTGAGAGATGCATTGTTCAAAAAGAGCAGGATTACTTTTCTCATTTCAAGTATGAGTTTTCTGAAGTATATTTCTTAAAGAAAATAAAATATTAACAAGTAGTATAGTGGGTTACTGAAAACTTTTATTCTAAGTTCTCTGATATTCTCTTTAGAGCTATTTAAAGGTGAGTTTTACCACTTTGATATCTTTGTTCTTTAGTTTTCTTAACCACTCTCTCTGGGCAATAGTTTTTTTTTCTGGTCAAATTGAAAAATGCCCTCCTTACCGTCCATTTCTCCTAATACAGCTAGTTCATATAGACTCTTGGAATTTCCCCCCTTTTCCTCTATATTCAAGTTGTATGGATTTTGAAAAAAAAGTCGGAGCAGTTTGAGTAAAGCTGCTTTGGTTGGTTGACTGCATACGACATGACTGATCAAGGCAAAGGCTCACTTCCAGTAAGAGACATGGAGCTTAGCCCACTTCTACCTCTCCAACACTGCATGCTATCGTAGAAATTCATGTCAGTAAATTGTCCATTTGTGGCTGCACAGGGCTATGTAATCTGCTGTGATCTGGGTACTTCTTCCCACAAGATAGAGTGAAATCCACAATACGTTATGGAGATGATTCAAATCTACATTCCAGTGTAAGACTTTTTACTATTTTTGTAGCACTTTTACTCATCTAATGGCTTCCCTGTTGGCTCAGACAGTAAAGAATCTGCCTGCAATATGGGAGACCTGGGTTCGATCCCTGGGTTGGGAAGATCCCTTGAAGGAGAGCAAGGCAACCCACTCCAGTATTCTTGCCTGTAGAATCCCCATGGACAGAGGAGCCTGACGGGCTACAGTCCATGGGATCTCAAAGAGTCGAACATGACTGAGCGACTAAGCAGACAAGCACACACACTCTGTATCTCTATAGTAAAAGCCCTCTTCAAAGCTGATTATTACATATGAGTTTGTTTCAACTCTTGTTTTGCCTGCAATATATCTACATATGTTTAATATAGAGTATAATATCAAACTGTAAGTATGTTTATGATGCTATGATACTATAGCAAATTATCAATCTCATTTGCTTTGTGGTGCTTTTTCTTTTGTAATTATAAAATGAGGGTAGAGGGTAACTTGTCAGTAACCCATTTTCATCTTAGGGATTTTAATTACCACTCACTTAAAATTTAAAATTCATTCACTCATAACAAATGTGAAATGTGGTTTTGTTTTGTTTCAACTGTTTATTGGGTATGAAAATGGCTATATTGCTGTCTTTTCATCTTCTCTTTGGTTCTAATTGACCTAATATTTAAAATATAAGAATTTACATCAAGTGTGTAACTCTCCCACTCCCATGTTTGTGTTTCATATTTAAAGGCTGACTATGCAGTCTTATAAAGGTAGCTAGAGAGCACATAATTTGTAAATAATACTGTATAGTGTGTTGGGCTGGAATGTGTGAAAATCCACAATATAATGAAGCTCTAGATTTTCCAGAAATATTTTTCTTTAAAATTTCAGCCTAGAATTTAGACAGAGTTTTGGGTTATGAGGTTCACAATTTATTTAAAAAGAACAGAGACATAAAAGATGAAAAGTCATCATTATTATTACCACTATAATAACTATGATTTAGACAGTTCATTTTTTAATAAGAGTAATACTGAATCTTTTGAGTAACTCCAATTCAAAGGTTAGTCTTTTGGGCTTCTGTTTCAGTGGGACACATACGGATGTCAGTGATCATTTTGTTTATTTATTTAAAATCCCTCTTATTCAACTGCTACTGCTAAGTCACTTCAGTTGTGTCCGACTCTGTGCGACCCTATAGACAGCAGCCCACCAGGCTCCGCCGTCCCTGGGATTCTCCAGGCAAGAGTACTGGAGCGGGTTGCCATTTCCTTCTCCAGTGCATGAAAGGGAAAAGTGAAAGTGAGGTCACTCAGTCGTGTCCGACTCTTAGTGACCCCATGAACTGTAGCCTACCAGGCTCCTCCGTCCGTGGGATTTTCCACGCAAGAGTACTGGAGTGGGGTGCCATTGCCTTCTCCTCTTATTCAACATTTGAATGTAAATAGCAAGGACGATGACTCTTCTTTTCCTGACTAGCACAGAAGTGAAAGAAATATGGGACTGGAGAAAGGAGTGATTTCAGGCAGGTAGTGATGAGACTTCAGCTTCCTTCAAAGATGAATTTATGCCAGGGAGTTAGATTTCTGGTTATGTTCTCCAATTTCTCTCTTATTGGAGTCAGTGACTGCCTCATGCTCTCAGCATTACTCCATTTTTGCCTTCTTTAAATGGAAGGTTCATGGAAAAAGACAGCATATATGGATGATTTATTATGGTCTGGAAAAGGTCACATTGGGAATAAATTACTAATTTTTTTTTTTATTATTTCTGAGCATGCACCATTTAAGCACTTTCGACTATTGTTCAGATAACCATTTAAGAATTTGATTTTGGAAACCTTTTAAATAAGAGAACTTATTTTGAAGAGAAAATGCTTTCATTTCTGCTTATTTGCATACAAACTTGAAATTTAAAACTTCTGGGTTTGTTTCTGTTTTTAATTCCATTTTCTTTCAATTCGCCAATACTTTTTTTTTCTAATTGGACTTGAACTTTTTACAGCAAGTTCCGTGCTTCTGCTAGCTACTCTGATTTTATTTTACATCCCCTCTCCCATTTTGTTCTGCCAGACACTTCCAAAACCAGGCATGGTCATTCATAGAATTTCTCTGATAGACTGGTTCCCATTTTCCTTCAAGAGGAGATGCTCTTTTGAATAAATCCTTTTGTTTATTGTTGTCTCCATTTGAGAGACTATTACTTATATGAATAACTTACAGAGACGTTACAGTTCCCTCTCAATTCACGGTTACTATTTCCATAGCTGGTATAGTTGTACTTCCTCCTTCAAGTTGACTTGAACTATTCCCTTTATTAACTGTTCTTTACCTTCCTTTTGCAATGCTGTAATAGCCATAACACAAATTAAATTTATCCTGAGACTCCTTCTTTTAAATATTATTTTGACTAAACATGCATCATTATAAATTACACAAGGCACAAGCACAGAACTCTTAAGATAATAATTTTAAGGGAAAATGTGAATAGTCAATAGTAAGTTAATACTCCCTTTGCCTTTGTGTTATCAAGGATCTATGTGTATACTCAAATGTCAGAATTTTATGATCTTGAAATTGCATTTTTGAAATTGACTTTACTTTCATGGGGTTAAAGAATTGCACATTCTAGATGTTAAAAGTACTTTTGAGCCCTGTACATTAGGCAGTTGTTCAAATGATTTGTCTTACTCCTCAGATCTAGACCTCAGAACCAGGGATAATAGAGGTCGTCTCTCACTTGTATTAGACTCGTCCAACTGTTACTGTTTTGATTTTTGATCACAGATCATCATTCTTGGCAGTGTCTATTTGGTGCTCACACAAGGCTGACCTAATAAGAGAAAAAGGCTTCCCACACCTCCCAGATAGTAGGTCCTAAATTTGGTTTCAGGTGACAGGAAAAAACATTGAACACACTTCTCCTGCATTTCAAATAACAATTTGTAGCTACTGTGCTCTAATGTGTTGGAGAAGAGAGCCCATTATCCAGACCTAAACTGCAGGCAGAATGGTCTTGTGCCCCTGCAGTCAAGTAAACGTGTCATCTCTGTCAACAAGAATCAGACTCACTTCTCAGCAATGCAGCAGCCAGGAGTCCTTGCTAACAGTTCCTCTGAAGCTGCTTAGGGGCACCCATGCAGAAAAAGCAAAATCCCACTGTCAGTCAGGGAGTTTGTGAATGTAACACAGTCAACCTGTGTGCATACATATGGATGAAATAAACCAGGAGACAGTGCTTGCTGTTGATAGGCATTCTCTTTTAGGGACCTTAATTTTACAGTGCTGATAATTTTTGCAGAGCACGAAGCCAGGCTCCCTTTGGATGCAAATGATTTATGAAGGTTATTTCTTTGGAGGAGGGCTGATTCCACTGTGTGTTTTGTGCGAGGTCACCCGCCATCCTTTGAATTCTGTGTGTGTGTTAATTGCAGCAATTTGAATTATTTTATTTAAATTACCAATGAAATTGTAGCAATTAGAACAGCATGAACTGTTTCTGTTTGCTTTTTTTCTCTGCTGCATATGCCATTTTGGACTCTACCAGGTTAACTTTATTAGTGCTCTAATTTACTCCTCAACTTTTAGGTCTGCAGGTTTTACAGAGGATTGGTATCAGCAACTTGAGACTGACTTTTTTCGTATATAACTTAGATGATGCCACGTAAACCGTGGCTCTCTTCAAATGAACAGATAGTTTTCTTTCAAAGATCATGTGTTAAAATTTCTTTGTTTTAAATGTTAATGTCTGCCATGGAACTAAAGCGGTTAATCTATAGATTCCAAGTCTGAGTCTTCATCATGGACAGGTGCTCTTGCCCTAAGTCCCATGTACAAAGATACATAGGAAGGTTCTTAATGAGTTTTTGCATCTTTGATAGAGAAACGTTACAGACAATTCTGATCTATAGCTTTTTCCTAATAGCTGCTGCTGCTGCTGCTAAGTCTCTTCAGTCATGTCCGACTCTGTGCGACCCCATAGACAGCAGCCCACCAGGCTCCGCCATCCCAGGGATTCTCCAGGCAAGAACACTGGAGTGGGTTGCCATTTCCTTCTCCAATGCATGAAAGTGAAAAGTGAAAGTGAAGTCACTCGGTCATGTCCGACCCTTCGCGACCCCATGGACTGCAGCCTACCAGGCTCCCCTGTCCATGGGATTTTCCAGGCAAGAGTACTGGAGTGGGGTGCCATCGCCTTCTCCGTTCCTAATAGCACACATTTGCAAATTTGTTGTTTAGTCACTGAGTCATTTCTGACTCTTGCTATCCCATGGAGTAGCCTGCTAGGCTTCTTATGTCCATGGGAATTTCAAGGCAAGAATACTGGAATGGGTTGCCATTTCCCTCTAAAGGGGATCTTCTGACCCAGGGATCAAACCTGTGTCTCCTGCAGTAGCAACTGGATTCTTTACCATCAAGCCACCAGGGGAGCCTCACATTTGCTAATAGAAATTAGTAACACTACTACATCCTTCCCTTGCCTTTCCTATACACATTAAAGCCCATTTCCTAACCATACACTTGAGAGTAAACTCCCTGGTCCCATAATTGTAGATATCTGTTTGAGGAAAGGCTACTTGAAGGACTAATTTTTTCCTCTGAATGTAAAGTTTTTCTTTCTGGTTTGATGAACAAAGTTCATGGGTAAAAGAAGACCCAGTACAAGAGTCCATCTCCAATAGCTTGTTTTTCATACCAGCTGAGTCAAATCTAAATATCCTTACAAAGTCTCATTTGAAAAGATGCCTTTAACCCAATGTTCATAGAACCACTATTTACAATAGTCAAGACATGGTAGCAACGTAAATGTCCGATGGCAGAAGAATAGATAAAAAAAGATGTGGTTCATTTGTGTATGTGTGCTTACCATAATGGAGTATTACTTAGCCATAAAAAAGAATGAAATCATGTCATTTTCAACAATATGGATGGACCTAGAGATTATCATACTAAGTGAAGTATGTCAAAGAAAAACATATGAAACCACTTATATGTGGAATCTAAAAATATGATAGAAATCAACTTATTTACAAAAGAGAAACAGATTCACCAGCATAGAAAGTTTATGATTACCAAAAGGAAAAGAATAGGGGGGATAAATTAGGAGTCTTGGATTAGCAGGTACTATTACTATGTATAAAATAGATAAACAGCAAGGTCTGACTTTATAGTACAGGGAATCATATTCAATATCTTGCAATAAACTATAATGGAAAAGAAAAAGCAAATATCCTTCTAATAAGTTACAGGAAGACTTTATGAATATACAGTCATACACACAAACCATGAACATTTTTAAGGGTTGCAAATGGATTTATAATGTCACTTGCCTTGGTTCACTCATGTATCTTTCATGGCATCTTAAATTGTCTTTCAAATTCTTCCTCACAATCTTTTTCCTATAATACTTTTTTGGTAAAGAATATTCTTAGAAAATATGTTGCATTTTTTAAGATTAAGAACATTTTAAGAATATTCAGAGCAATTGGTATTTAAAACTAATAGTCCAAAAACCTTTTCTTAGATTGTGACCTTTCAAATACTACTGTAGACTGAAAATGTGATTAACTCACAAACATGCAGATGTTTCTCTGAAATCTTAGACAAAATTCATCTCCCAACCTTCACAAACCTATAGGTTCCATCTATTATCTATTTAATGATATAGGTTATTCAGAAGCATTCAGCCATTATGGATGTGAAATTTTGGTCAAATTTTATTTTGTAAGGAGACATATTTAATTTTGTGCCAGTTCTCCAAGTGTCAAGATCTGCCAAACTTTCTCTAGTGACAGGGTAGGCACAGCTCTGAGGACCCAGGCTGTCAAATGTGTCTGTGTTACTAATCACAGTCTGACACTCTAAAGATTAGTTTATGATGACAATGAGTCTCAGGAGACTAAATCAGACAGGGAATGATTCATGGTTGCAAAATTAAATACCACATTGTTTCAGGTATTTCAGAATATTTAACTTTTTCATGGTACCAATCAGCTACAGCATGTGAGGTCACAGGGTCAGTAGTTAGATCCTTAGTTTAGTTGATTGTAGTGAGAGTAGCAGAGTCACTATAGTCTCTCCTGGACCACATGTGTGATTAGTCCAGGATAACTTGTGAACATGAAAGTCTGGAATTAGTTTTCTAAAAGAATAGTTTTTCTGGATGGAAGGCTTTGGGTCACGGAAGTGACTACCTTTGTTGCTTAGTAGTGACTTTTGTTTACAACTTTGCTCATTTGGAAATGAGCTAAGGAAAACCTGGTTGCATACCCAATCATGGGGTAGAAATAAAATGGACCCATGTGAAATACTATTGCTACTACAGATCTCCAAGTAATTAAGGAATGTAATGAAGTATGGTGTGGCCATTTATCATATGGTACCTCTTGCTGGATCCAGTGTGAGCACAGGGGACCAGCGGAGATAATGCTTCTTCCCCGCCTTGATTCTAATAAAGAAAACTGCTGGCCTCTGTACTTCAATTTATGGCTTTTGATTTATTTTAGCTGAGTCATCCCAATGATATCCTTTTTATTAAATTTTCTCCCTGCTTAAAGTTTTGCTTTCCTAAAAATGAGAAATTCTAGTGCACCCTAAAGGATAACTTTTCATAGTACATGAATTCAGACTACCAAATCTAAGAGATGCTCTACTTCCTTACCTGTGTAAATTTCATTCATCAGTCTCTCCTCTAAATTTTGCAGTTCAAACCAGATATCCCCCCACTTGATTATACACTGTATGCTGTAGTCATTTGTGTAGTGATACTTAAAACAGGGACAGCCCAGAGGATGATTTCCAATGACCCAGAGCACCTGGACTTCTTCCTCGAGTGGACCTTTGAGGATATACAACCCAAACTCTGTTCATTACTTTTACAGTTGATGCATTAATCCAGAAAATAATAATGATATTTATTCTTTTAGCTATATCTCTAATTGTTCATATAATAATAAAGATGAATAGAAACATTTTTATTTTCTATATGTACTAATAGAATAATACATATAAATATGTGATAACTTTATATCAGATAAATTACACAGCCAATTAAAAGTGGAAGGGAAAGAATAATGCCATTTTTTCATTCGGAAGAGGCTTTTGACAGCAGAGTCCTGATTTCTGCCATGAAGAGATACAGTTTTCACCTGAAAAATCAGTCAACCAAAGGCAAATCCTTAAGTAATAGGTTCTGAAGTAGGCAGAACTGGGTTTAAGTCCCTGTTCAATTGCTTACTATCTTTGTGACCTTGTAAAAGCTGTTTGTTTATTCTCTGGGTGAGACTCACTGTCTCTTCCCCTAAAGAGAATCAAATGCACTTTCTTGGGATTGCTGGGTGGGTTCAGCACATAAATATATGTGAAAATGTCTCATGTAATACCTGGCATCTGACAGGGGATCAGTTAGCATCCTCACTGACTGGAGAAATCTCAGGGACACAGAAAAAGAGGATATTTTTACACCATGAGGAGATTCCCCAGTGTTGACACTGTCAGATTTTTAAAATTTTTATTGTGATATTTTGTTTATTTCTTAATTTCTTCAACCTATACAAGTGGTAGAAAGCTGAGACTAAGTAAGATTTTGCATAAATAAATTCCAAAGACATTTTTAAAGTAAGCAGAAGATAACAATTTTGAGAAGTGCCCTTTTGGATTAAAAAAAAAAAATGAAAAAGAGAGAAAGTAACATGAACTACTCCCTTATGCCATATTTTAATTTTGAACTTATATGAATTTATTGTATTAAAGCTTCAATGTTTAATTATTTTAAAAATTATATACATTACTGGCATTTCAAAGAATAAATATTTTTAATGTTTAGTCACACAGTTTTTGCTCCATAAGCGATGGCATTTTAATTGTATTTTCTTTTAAAATACATTGGAAAATTATTCCTCATAAAAAGCTCCTTGACTGTGGTCTTGTCTTAGTGTACATATTTGTTGTCTACTGGGAGCTAGTGGAGGGATGCCATATCAGTGTCCATGGCCATATGTTTTGTAGGAAGACATGGCAAGTATGTGATTTAACAATAGTCGTTCACTCTCACTTCTATGACTCAAAAAATGTAGAACAGAACAATATAGTAGAGATATGATTTAGTTCTATAATTTGTTCCACTAAAAAGATCTTAAGTATCTTCCACTTCATTATTTTTCCCAGAGATTCTCACTGCCATCATCTCTGAAATGGTCTAGCCTCATGACATACCTCTGAAAACTATAAGAAAATTGTAACTGTTATTAAAAAAATTAGCCAAATATATAATTTCTATATAGAGAGCCATATAATAATAAACATAGCCTTCTTAAAAATTTATTTTTAATTGGGGGATAATTGCCTTACAATGTTGTGTTGATTTCTGCTGTCCAACCGTATGAATCAGCCATAGATCAGTCATAAATATACATACATCCCCACCCTCTGAACCTCCCTCCCACCTCTCAATACTACCACTCTAGATCATCACAGCGACTTCCCACAAGCTATTTATTTTACACATGGTAGCATACACAATAAACATAGATTTAGATAATTGTTTTATCGTTTAATTTACTTGTGCATTTTGTGAATATATTTGTAGTCTCATTGAACTAGTCATTGACATCTGCTAAAACTGAGAATGGTTCTGAATGGTATCCTATTCCTTTGCCACACTGTGTTTGGTTTTGAAGAGAAAATCAAACCTGCAAACAAGTAAATGATGGTAGTAAAATTTTGGTAAATTGAATTGAATAATTTGTTTCTTTACTATTGAATTTTGTGTATACTTTATACTGCATAATTCATATATTCTCTAAGTGAATAGGTCAATAATTACCAAAAGTTTTAGTTAACCTGCACTTTTCCCCCATTAATCGATTTAGCATTGTTTCCTATGAAAGAAAATATAATAATTACTGAAACACTTTTATGTACTTTCTAACATCTCAAATGAATAAGTAATTTATGAATAAGGAGGAGAAGAAAAGGAAAAGAGATACTGAAACCTTATTTTAGGAACCACTAATTGTTGTTTGTTGAATTCCATGAGAATATACTTATATCTCTGAAAATTTTCAATTTCAAATTTTGAAAATTCAAAATAGTGTCAAATGTATTATTGCTGCTACAAGGGATCTTTCAACACATCAAGTTTCTGTGTGTGTATTTACATATTTTCCCTAGTCTTTCACTAAAGAACATTTATTGACTACTGCACTAGAGATTGATATGGATTAATACATTTCTAACAAAATATAGAAAGCCTATGAAGACTATCTCTGAGTTTTAAGTGTTTGCAGCCAGAAAGAGAAACATATGTGGCAACAAAGACACTAAAAGTCTTTGATATTAAGTGACCACAGCCCAACTAAATAGGCCTAATAATCAGAGGAACTGAGTTGGCTCAAATAACTGATAACCCAAGTCATTTTCAGGGAGGACAGATGTCTCAATTATGCAGTCAGAGATCTATATTTCTCCAAATTTTGGCTTCAACGCCTCTGATCTGTCTGACTTATGTTATTTAGGTAGATGCCAACCTTACAGAGGCAGAGCAACCAGCAGAAGTAACAAACTCATCACGAAAAAGAGAACCCCCTCTTTCTGAGTAGCTCTAGGAAAGCACTGTCCTAGAAAACACTTCATTGTCCCAGAGTGTGAGATGCTCTCAATAGGACGCCTGGGGTCACATTCTGAGGCCTAGAACCTGAGTAGTTTACCCCCCAAAATATAGGCAGGGGAGGATTCTTCAGAGGAAAATCAGGGTGCTGTTTCCACAAAACAGCAGGAGTGTTGAGTGTCAGGCAGGACAAAGATCATAGTTTCAAATACTTAGAATGACTGTCAGGTGCACTGTTGTTACTGTCTTTGTAACTAGGGAAATTGTCCTAATTCTCAGTCAAAAACTATTAGTGTCTTGTCCTATCGCAGATAACACAGCAACTAGGTATTTTTTCCTGCCATGTACTCTTCTCTAACACTCACTTACCAGACAAACTGATGTTGCAGTTTCTAGCAACTAAGCTCAGAGTTGTCCTGCTGCCTGAAGACCAGCCAGTCTCCTGCAGGCAATTCATAAAAGGATCGCAGCAGGTGTGTGAATAGGTATCCAGGGATTAGTAAGGGTCACAGTCATAGCATTTCCCTTCCCATCAACCTGGCTAACTCATACTCATCTCTGTAAATGTGACTCATAGGGTATCTGCGACAAGATTCAGTTCCTGACCCTTTTTTATGTAGGAAGAATAGACTACTATTCTTTCCCTTGGGGGTTTGTGTGGAGAGAGAGATGAGGGGGAACTGAGAGCACTTGCCCTTTTGTTCTAGAGGACTTGAAAAGGAATTATGAGGATGATGGGAGCAGGTAGAGGCAGAGAGAGCAGTGAATAGAGGAAGACATGAACAAAATTATGGATGGCTTTGAAACATTGTGCTATCATTTCGTAGTGGCATTAATATTCTCTGTATGCAGTTTTTAATTTTATACTGTGTTGTCATATGGTAGGCTTACTGCATGTAAGAGAGTTGTCACAAATATGTATGTGGGTAGTATAAGATTGATTGCTGGCTGTGGGAATACTGGAGATGGAATCTCTCTATAAGCTGAACAAAATAGCTGTGACAGAATTACCAAAGAAATGGTTATTAAGTTCAATGGAATAAATAAAAGTATCTCTTTTCCTAATATTAGTAGTAGAATTGGTTTATTTGTAATGACTTTAATCACCGAAGGGTATATTTGACATTTTTCTTAATGGAACCTTCTCTAAATCAGCATTATAATACTTTTTATATTCTTAAATACACTAAACATTTACAAAACATTTTTCTTTTCTCCAGAACCATTGACAATTTGCTGTGATTAAACAAAAGCAGTCAAAATGTACAGCTCATTTCTCAGCTCTCTGGACCTTCTGAATTCTTGTGGCTGATGGCTACAATTTGTTTCTTCCTTTGCTCTTAGGTTATCTATCGGCTGTCCCCTTCCCATCATTGTCCCTGTGTTTACGTAAAATAATGTTGCATTTGAAGTTCATAATAGTGGTTATGAATGTTATGGAAAAATCAAGAAGTTCTTCCTTTTTCCAATTTCCTACTTTAAACTGCTAAAGACTTAGGAGTCAGATTAGTAAGTTTGTGATTGGATGGCATGTGTGCTCAGTGATGGCCAATTCTTTGCGACCTCATGGACTGTAGCCTGTCAGGCTCCTCTGTCCATGGAAATTTCTAGGCAAGAATACTGGAGTGGGTTTCCATTTTCTCCTCCAGGGGATCTTCCCCACCCAGGGATTGAACTGGCAGCTCTGGCATCTCCTGCCCTGGCAGGTGAATTCTTTACCACTGGTGCCACCTGGGAAAGTTTGCTATAATTGCTTGTAAATTAAAACCAATAGTCTCTGTGTAAGACCCACAGAGTTCTAGCATAAGTAATATTCTTGGGGGTAGATTTAAAAAAAAGGTTATCTTTTATTAAAATTACTATTCTCCTGATAATTTTAAGGTAGTAGTCTTTATGCAGGGTTGAGATAGACCCTCCACCAAAATTTGCTTTGGTCATTGAGAATGATGATGTCATACATTCAATAGGATCTAAAATGGTTTAGTATGCAAATTAGACTTTCTGGGGAGAGCAGGAAAGCCTGCTAAATAAGTCCAAAAATGACTCTGGAGATCAGGAGTAGCAACAAGGTTGGAATTTTATGGTGGATAGAGGGTAGACCAGGGATGAGGGTTCCCCTACATGGGTTAGGGCTTGTATGGTTTTAAGTTCCCATCAGTGCCCCCCCACCGACCCCACCACTGCTGCCAAAAAAAAGGACACCTGGCTCTTTATTAGCTTGCCCAGATATGGGGCAGAAGGGAAGAGAGTAGGGCTTAAAAGCTGTCAGTAATCAAATATTAAAAAAAAAAAAATGAAGTCAGACTCTACTATAACTAATAAATATTGGATTGGCCAAAAAGTTCATTTGGGTCTTTGTAAGATGGTTTGGAATAGAATGAACTTTTTGGCCAACCCAATACTTAAGCAGTTGATTTAAAGAAACACTTGCTCTAGTCATCAAGCTTTGTTTGTATCCTATCTTGTCAGGTCCACTTTAAAGATGAGTGATTCAGTCTTCTAGGATGCTGGTGATCCTCAAATGGAGATAGCTCCTTTCCCTAACTTTCTTTATGAACAAAAACTAACCAACCAACAAAACAAATGATAGAGCAGATGTGAACCCACTTCCCGCGCAGGGTTTCTCTACCACAGATCTCTTCACAAAGGCTTTGACTGCTCAAGGGTCTCTGTACCAATGCTACGTGCTGTCAGTGCTCTGTGAAAATGAGACAATGGTGGTGAATTGGAGATCTATGGGGAAGCACACAGCAGAGCAAACTGGCTGCTTCTGAATGACCATCAACAGGATTTGCTTCCTTTTATCTCATTCATCCGTGCAACAGAGGGCTTGAAGTGCCTCAGGAAGTTCCTTTATCCTGGGCAGAAGGGGTTTGTGAGTCTTTTTTGTGTGTGTGTGAGTCTTGATTTCAATTCCCTTTTATACTATCACTGTCAAAGGAGATGCTGTGCAAAGAGTGAATCTGTAACATAAATGGTTGTCATGACAGCCTTAAAGAGCCAGCATCAAAAATATTAGCAAACAATTTAGTAGGTCATCAAGCACATGAATAGTCTGGACCTGCTGCCATATACCATCCATCTGGGTGTGAAAATACTGCAGGCGGATCAGAGGACAGAGGTGGAGGGGACAATGGCATGCTCCCTGGTGTCAGTGGGACCTTTTCAGTTTGCTCAAAAAGCTGGTAATCACCATACCTGACACAAGGTCATTTTTCTCTAAGGACCTGTTAGGAGCTTCATAGGAAGTCCAGAGGGATTATATTTCTGGATTCTGTTACAGTTTTCACCACAAGTTATACCAAAGCCTTCCCTGTTGAATGTGTATACATCTCACTTGAGATGTGTAATCTCAGCCCATTTTAATTCTGAAAGTCCAGTCTAATCTCCCTTTTTGATAGCAGCTTGTCTATGTAGAATGATTCTTGATCACAGTTTTTATTATTGTTCTAGTGGGATAATAGTTATAAAATGTTTTATACTACAAAAGTTGCATTCTGTTTTCTAGCTTCTGTGTCTCTTTCAAAGTTAGACCAGTTTTTTGTTGGGGGGGAGGTGGAGATAAAAAGTACATTCTTGCTTTTGCATTCCAGCTTAGGCCTTTCAAAACCAGCATAAACTATATAGCATGTTTATATTACTGTTTGCTGCACGTGTCCAGGTGTGTGTGTGTATGTATATCTTTTTCTCTCATTCAGATATTGCTATTTTGTAACTCTTGCATGATGAATGAATTAGATTGCTGGAAACATTGCATCAAGTTCATGGGTAGACTATAAACTTAAAGAGAGCTCAGGCTCATTCTGTTTTGTCACCAGGCCTCAGGGCTTAATGTACTACTCAGTTTAACATAGCGCTCAGGAAATATTTGTTCAAAGAATAAATAAGCTAATGTTATAGAACTGCTTTTCCTTGCAATCATATACCAGAATTCTATGTGTTGGTTGTTACTCTTTTGCTTTTTAACCCTTTCTTTTACCCCTATTTTTATTTTATTTTTTGTACTTACAAATAATGGGCAATGTAGACGTGTTTGAGGAGACATGATAGGCCCTTATTATTTCTTCAGCTGCTAACCTTATCTCCATTCCTGCTTTCTGTGTGCCATGCTTATGTCACAAAACATTGATCAATATTCCCATCTGCTTTGTACAGTCATTTGGCAATGTCAGTTTAGTGTCCCTCTCTGTTTTCGTAGGAATGACTATGGAGAGCGGTACTTTTTTCTCATTTATCTTAACCTATACTGTGCCCTGGGACAAACAGTTGCAAGTTATCTTACACAGGATAACATCATTTCAGTTCAGTCACTCAGTCATGTCCAACTCTTTGTGACCCCATAGACTGCAGCATGCCAGGCTTCCCTGTCCATCACCAGCTTCTGGAACCTACTCAAACTCATGTCCATCGAGCCAGTGATGTCATCCAGCCGTCTCATCCTGTCATCCTCTTTTCCATCTGCCTTCGATCTTTCCCAGCATCAGGGTCTTTTCCAGTGAGTCAGTTCTTTGCATAAGGTGGCCAAAGTATTGGAGCTTCAGAATCAGTCCTTCCAAAGAAATTCAGGACTGATTTCCTTTAAGACTGACTTGGTTGGATCTCCTTGCAGTCCAAGGGACTCTCAAGAGTCTTCTCCAACACCACAGTTCAAAAGCATCTATTCTTCAGTGCTCAGTTTTCTTTATAGTCCAACTCTCTGTGAGATGTTGTCACAGCATCCATATGTGTCTACTGGAAAAATCATAACTTTGTCTAGATGGACCTTTGTCAGCAAAGTAATGTCTCTGCTTTTTAATATGCTGTCTAGGTTGGTCATAGCTTTTCTTCCAAGGGGCAAGTGTCTTAATTTCATGGCTTCAATCACCATCTGCAGTGATTTTGGAGCCCAAGAAAATAAAGTCTGCCACTGTTTCCATCATACCCATCTATTTGCTATAAAGTGATGGGACAAGATGCCATGAAATTAGTTTTTTGAATGTTGAACTTTAAGTCAGCTTTTTCACCCTGCTCTTTCATTTTCATCAAGAGGCTCTTTAGTTCTTCTTCACTTTCTGCCATAAGGGTAGTGTCATTTCTGTATCTGAGGTTATTGGTATTTTACCTAGCAATCTTAATTTTAGCTTGTGCTTCATCCAGCCTGGCATTTTGCATGATGTATTCTGCATATAACTTAAATAAGCAGGGTGACAATATACAGCCTTGATGTACTCCTTTCCCGATTTGGAACCAGTCTTGATCTGCATACAAATTTCTCAGGAGGCAGGTAAGGTGGTCTGGTGTTTCCACCTCTAAGAATTTTCCATAGTTTGTTGTGATCCACACAGTAAAAGGCTTTGGTGTAGTCAATAAAGCAGAAGTAGATGCATTTCTGGAACTCTCTTGTTTTTTCAATGATCCAATGAATGTTGGCAATTTGATCTCTGGTTCCTCTGCCTTTTTTAAATCTGGCTTGAACATATGGAAGTTCACAGTTCACATGCTGTTGAAGCCTAACTTGGAGAATTTTGAGGATTACTTTGCTAGCGTGTGAGATGAATGCAATTGTGCAGTATTTTTAACATTCTTTGACATTGCCTTTCTTTAGGATTAGAATGAAAACTGCCCTTTTCCAATCCTGTGGCCATGGCTGAGTTTTCCAAATTTGCTGGCATACTGAGTGCAGCACTTTCACAGCATCATCTTTTAGGATATGAAATAGCTCAACTAGAATTCCATCACCTCCAGCTTTGTTCGTAGTGATGCTTTCTAAGGCCCACTTGACTTCGCATTCCAGGATGTTTGGCTCTAGGTGAGTGATCACACCATCATGGTTCTCTGGATCAAGAAGATCTTTTTTGTATAGTTCTTCTGTGTATTCTTGCCACCTCTTCTTATATTTTCTTCTTCTGTTAGGTCCATACCATTTCTTTCCTTTATTGTGCCCATCTTTGCATGAAAATTTCCCTTGGTATCTCTAATTTTCGTGAAAAGATCTTTAGTCTTTCCCATTGCATTGTTTTCCTCTATTTCTTTACATTGATCACTGAGGAAGGCTTTCTTACCTCTCCTTGCTATTCTTTGGAACTCTGCATTCCAATGGGTATATCTTTCCCTTTCTGCTTTCCTTTAGCTTCTCTTCTTTTCTCAGCTATTTGTATGGTCTTCTCAGATAACCATTTTTCCTTTTTGCATTTATTTTTTTTTGTGGCATGGTCTTGATCCCTGCCTCCTGTATGATGTCATGAACCTCCATCCATATTTCATCAGGCCCTCTTGTCTATCAGATCTAGTCCCTTGAATCTACTTGTCACTTCCATTATATAATCATAAGGGATTTGATTTAGGTAATACCTGAATGGTCTAGTGGTTTTCCCTAGTTTTTCAATTTAAGTCTGAATTTGGCAATAAGGAGTTCATGATCTGAGCCACAGTCAGCTCCCAGTCTTGTTTTTGCTGACTGTATAGAGCTTCTCCATTTTTGGCTGCAAAGAATATAATCAATCTGATTTCGGTATATACCATCTGGTGATGTCCATGTGTAGAGTCTTCTCTTGTGTTGTTGGAAGAGGGTGTTTTATGGTGCTTCTATGACCAGTGCGTTCTCTTGGCAAAACTCTATTAGCCTTTGCCCTGCTTCATTCTGTACTCCAAGGCCAAGTTTGCCTGTTACTCCAGGTATCTCTTAACTTCCAACTTTTGCATTCTAGTCCCCTATGATAAAAAGGACATCTTTTTTATAGGGGTGTTAGTACTATAAGGTCTTGTAGGTCTTCACAGTACCATTCAACTTCAGCTTCTTCAGCATTACTGGTTGGGACATAGACTTAGATTACTGTGATATTGAATCGTTTGCCTTGGAAATGAACAGAGATCATTCTGTCATTTTTGAGATTCCAAGTACTGCATTTGAGACTCTTTTGTTGACTATGAGGGCTACTTCACTTCTTCTAAGGGATTCTTGCCCACGATAGTAGATATAATGGTCATCTGAATTACAGTCGCCCATTTCAGTCCATTTTAGTTCACTGATTCCTAAAATGTCTATGTTCACTCTTGCCATCGTCTTTGTGACCACTTCCAATCTACCTTGATTCATAGACCTAACATACCAGGTTCCTATTCAATATTCTTTACAGCATCGGAATTTGCTTCCATCACCCATTACATCCACAACTGGTGTTGTTTTTGCTTTAACTCTGTCTCTCTTTTCTTTTTGGAGTTGTTTCTCCACTCTTCTCTAGTAGCATATTGGGCACCTAGTGACCCAGGGAGTACATCTTTCAGTGTCCTATCTTTTTGCCTTTTCATACTGTTCATGGGGTTCTCAAGGCAAGAATACTGAAATGGTTTACCATTCCCTTCTCCAGTGGACCACATTTTGTCAAAACTCTCCCCATGACCCATCTGTCTTGGGTGGCCCTGTACGGCATGGCTCATAGTTTCATCGAGTTAGACAAGGCTGTGGTCCATGTGATCAGTTTGATTATTTTTCTGTGATTGTGGTTTTCATTCTGTCTGTCCTCTGATGGATAATGATAAGAGGCTTATGGAAGCTTCCTAATGGAAGACACTGATTTTGGAGAAACTGGGTCTTGTTTTTATGGCCAGGGCCATTCTCAGTAAATCTTTAATCCAATTTTCTATGGGTGGGTGGGGCTGTGTTTCCTCCCTGTTGTTTGGCCTGAGACCAAACTATGATGGAAGTAATGAAGATAATGGCAACCTCCTTCAAAAAGTCCCATGCGTGCACTACTGCACTCAGTGCCCTTGATCCTGCAGCAGGCCACCGCTATACCATGCCTCCACTGGAGACTCCCGGACACTCCCAGACAAGTCTGGGTCAGTCTCTTGTGGGGTCACTGCTCCTTTCTCTTAGGTCCTGGTGCACACAGGGTTTTGTTTGTGCCCTCTGAGAGTTTTTTTCCCCAGTCCTGTATAAGTTCTGTAATCAAATCCCACTGGCCTCCGAAGTCAAATTCCCTGGGGGTTCTCAGTCTCTTTGCCAGATCCCCAGGTTGGGAAATCTTTTGTGGGTCCTAGAACTTTCTTAACAGTGTGAGAACTTATTTGGTATAATTTTTCTGCAGTTTGTGGGTCTTCTGCTCGATGGCTCTATGGTAGGGTTAATGGCAACCTCTTCCATGAGGGCTTATGCCACATGCTGTGTGACCTTGGTCTGCTGTATCAAGTCCCCCAACCCCTGTGGCAGGCCACAGCTGACCCGTACCTCCACAAGAGATACTCAAACACTCAAAGGAAGGTCTGGCTCAGTTTCTGTGAGGCCTCTGGGCCCTGGTGCACACAAGGTTTTGTTTGAGACCTCCGAGCATCTCTGGCAGGTTTGGAGTTTGATTCTAAATGTGAGTTTGCCCCTCTTACTGTCTTGCTTGGGCTTCTCCTTTGCCCTTGGATATGCAGTATCTTTTTTTCTGGTGGGATCCAACATTCTCCTGTCGATGGTTCTTCAGCAGTGAGTTGTAATTTTGGAGTTCTCACAGGAGAAGATCAGAATAACCATACTTCTGCCTTTTAAAGCTAGAAGTCTAATGTTTAACTACACAATGATTAAGCTTCTTGCTTATTTAGTTTCTGATTGTCTACTAGCTTAGAGATTTCACATTAATTGATGTCTAATTTGCCTTAAATTGAGAGTGCTATTTGACCTTAGTTTCCTTTCTCACTAACACAATTATCCTGCTTATCCTATCACTACACACAAGCCCTGTGGGCCACCCAAGGCCATTTTTGGATTTTTTCAGAGAACTGGGAATGAATGCAAACAGAAAAATTTCCCCTTTTTCTTCCTGGAAAAAAATCTGGGGCAGATGTTCAATACTCAGTACCACTGACGGGAAGTATGTAACATGTATATGGGAATTATTATGTCAGCTATAACAAAATAGGAAGTGGTCAGTAGTATGGTTAAGAAAAGAACAAAACAAAACACCAAACTATATGCCCTGACTGTGTGTGTTAGTCACTCAGTTATGTCCAAATCTTTACAACCCCAATGGACTGTAGTCTACCAGGATCCTCTGTCCATGGAATTCTCCAGGCAAGAATACTGGAGTGGGTTGCCATTCCCTTCTCTAAGGGATCTTCCCGACCCAGGGATTGAACCTGGGTCTTCTGCATTGCATGCAGATTCTTTACCATCTGAGCCACCAGGGAAGCCCAAAGGTTATAAAATTTTGTCTTTGTAAAAACTGTACCAACAAAGTAAAATGCATTTTGAGCCATATTTGGATTATAGGCTACCTTTTCATTCACTGATCTCAAGACTCCTTCTTGACTTCTTTAGCCCTTGCAGTACATTTTGTTTGATATTGGCATTAAGAAAGATGCACAGATGGACACTCTACCTTTATAGTCATTTTACTTCAAAGTTAGAGACTCAGTTGTCTTTATTAACTGTGAGCTTGGACTATTGTTTCCACAAAGCTGTGAAGCCCATGGCTTTTGATTCTTCTGCAGTCTACTTACTGCTTCATTATCATATACCAACTATCTGATCATCCCTCTTCACTCATGAAAGACTTTGACACCCAATTCATATGTTTACTCCCTGTCTTAGAGACCTGTGGACTTTGCATATCTTCAACAAACATGTTGGGAAACTAGCTTTTTAAAAAATATTCTGGTCTCTCAGGCCCCTGACTTCTTCATCTTTAGGCATCATTATTTCCATGCATTTTATCCACTCACTCCCATGGTGATACTCTGAGCTTTCTCGTTATTTGGAAATAGTACCCCTTTAAAGTACTAAATTCACAGAATCTACTGTCTGACACAGTTTCCTAACCTTCAGATAGTTTAAATAAGTTACTGCTGATCCTCCTCATTTAGCTATTCAATCCTTTGGTCCATCTACTTTTTCTCTAACAGCCTCCTCTCCTCACCCCTGCTTTATTTCTTCTTCAGATTGAACTTCAAGTTACCATTACCTTTATGACCCTCTTAGCAATATTTTCAACTCTATTACCTGTTCTGCTGTTGAACTTGTTCAGGAAAGACATCTTGATTAATCTAATAATCTTGTCTTTACATTTGAAGTGCTTAACGTAGCTGAAGAATTTATAAAATGGTATAGTTTTGTTCAACATAAATTTATGTCTTCAGCTTCCACTGTGCATTTAAAACTGCTTCTCAGTCCTTCCATGTTTTTTTAACCATCTCTCTCTTATATGTAAATATCTCTCAGAAGACCTAATTTACTAATTTTTCTCTCCCACATAGCCTCACCTCTGCTTCCTGCTGATGCCTTTCTATAAGCAATTGAACATACTCTTGTTACTATGCAAATAAATGAAACAGAGAGGAAAAAACAAACACAAAAACAAAACAGAACTCTGTATCACAGTCTCTTTAGATAGTCTAGTTCCTTCTTTCATTCACAAAGTTCCTTCTTTCATTCACTACTGTACTTTTTTTCTACTTCGGTGTCACCCAATCTTCTCGCAGCACTTTGTTCTTACTACAGTTGCCAAGGTTATCATTGTTGATGAATATCAAACATTTTGAGTCCATATCTTCCTGAACCTTTTAGCCACATTTGGCACTCTTGACGCTCTGTTCTTAAAGAATATTTTTTTTTTTTTTGCTTTGTTACACCAACTCTCTTTGATTTTCTCTTACTATCGTGGCTGCTAACCCTTATGCTAGCTTTAGTATTACACTCTATATGGTCTTATTTCTCTACATCTGTATTGAATCTGTATTTTACACATTTGCTCTATACTCTCTATGGTACTGTGAGCTAGACATCTCTATTTGGAGGTCCCTGAGGTACTGAAATCTGAATATTCCCCAAATGAACTCATTACCTCTCTTCTAATTCTGTTCTTGTCCTACTTTTCCCTTTCCCTGTGAATGACACATCCTTCATCCAGTTTCCCAATCTATATACTTGTGCTTCATGTTTCCCTCCATCATTCTTCACACAGAGAAGAATCCCACCAATTTTACTACTCAGCATTCATGATTAAATTGATTCACAGTTTTGTAAAAAAGTTTACCAAAGAGACAGGGGGCAATAAAAGTATATTATAGGAAAATCTTATTTATATTTTAGTTCAAAGGGAACTGACATTAAGTTGATAAGAGTATATGACAGTCATCCAGTTGTGGACAGTGAGTGGTGATGGGGTGAAGTGGCTCTTAGGGAAGCAGGAACATCAAATAAAAAAAAAAATCTTGGAGTCTAGTAGGGGTAAGGCACAATTAAAAAAAACACAGAAAATATAAGTATATATAAATTATCAGGGTAAAGGAGAGAGTGGAAGAAGAAATGAAGCTGATATGGAAAGTCAAGGCTAGTTTTTAGGGAGCTTTGTATCTTCTATCAAGAATTTTGAACTTTAAGAACAAAGGAAAGTTGAGTTCTAAGCAGGAGGGTAACATGACCTGGTAATATTTAATTTAGTAACAATAGGGACTTGGTTTCATAGCATGATTTTCATGCACACATGCACACACATATGTATGAATTTTTGTTCAGTTGCCAAGTCGTGTCCGACTCTGTGACCCCATGGACTACAGCATTCCAGGCTTCCCTATCCTGCACTATCTCTTGGAGTTTGCTCAAATTCACATCCATTGAGTTGGTGATGCCATTCAACCATCTCATTCTCTGTTGCCCCCTTCTCCACCTGCCCTCAATCTTTCCCAGCATCAGGGTCTTTTCCAATGAGTTGTCTCTTTGTGTCAGGTAACCAAAGTATTGGAACTTCAGCATCTGTTCTTCCAATGAATATTCAGGGTTGATTTCTTTTGGATTGACTCGTTTGATCTCCTTGTGGTCCATATGTATCGTACATATATTATATATTTATTTATATAGAGATAATCTTCCTATATATTCTGCTAACTTGTCCTAAATAGCTTGTTTGCCTCACCAAAGAAAAGACCCTAGATGGAAAACATGCTTCTAATAACCCAAGCAGTTCTTTCTGGAAAAGATAATTTTGATTTATGCTATAAGACACACTCTGAAAGTTATTATCTATGCCTATATGTTTTCACATAGATTTGGTAGATTTCTTTCCACAGGACCAATTTTTTTTTTTCAGCTCACACAATGTGGTGCAAGTAGGTGGCTATTTTAAGGTCTGTTCACCTCTAATTGAGAGAAGATAAGAAAAATACTGTTCATGGTTTGGGGATTTTATTCTGATTTGATAAATAATGAGTAGTTTTCTTTGATAGCACTTTTTAAGATGCAGCTGGATCAAAAATCAACCACAAAGGGAGCTCAATTTTATTTATCATTAATTTTGACATGTTTCCACAGATGATTTCTGGAAATCACTGTAACCTGCTTAATTTGTCTCTGTATAATAGGAAGCAGATAGCCTCAATTAATGTACTGATTAGCAAGTTTTTTAATGAGTTTCAGTAGTTTTACTCATTATTGTGATACAGTACGCTGAATCCTAGAAGTTTGGATTTAAGCATTATTAGAACATAAAACCTGAACCATTGCAGAATTGCTTTTCTACGGCATATTTGTTGTTTACTAGTTACCTCTTTCTGTGCGTATGTGTAAGCAGGGAAGACATTGAAACTATATGGAAATGAATCCATAGACTTGTGAAGTTTGCAGACTTGCTGATGAGTTCATGCAAGCCACAGATAAATGGGGAGCTGGCTGTGGCAACCCATTGGTGACTACAGAATTATAATTCATTTTAAAAATGTGGCTGATACCAAGAACCAAAGCAGACTCTAGCCTCACTTCATGATAAATATATGGATATTTTATACAAAGAGTTCTTTTGTGTACTCTTTACTATGAGGAAGAGATAAAATACTTCATCTTTGGAACCTGGATTAACTCCTCTAGGAGGCAGGGGCTTCCCTTGTAGCTCAGTTGGTAAAGGATCTGCCTGCAGTGCAGGAGACCCGAGTTTGATCTCTGGGTCTGGAAGATCCCCTGGAGAAGGAAATGGCAACCGACTCCAGTATCCTTGCCTGGAAAATCTCATGGACAGAAGAACCTGGTGGGCTGCAGTCCATGGGGTCGCAAAGAGTCGGGCACGACTGGGCGACTAACACTTACTTACTTGAGCATAGCAGTAGGGTTTTTGGAAAGATATTAGCAAGTTTCTTTTGTCCTGAACAGGGAGCAGTAAAAACACCCACTGTCTATACATTACCAAGAAAATAGTATATTCTCTGGCTTGGTATCTGAGTCTTCTAAACAAGAGGATTTAAGACCTGTGGGATCTTCTAAATATCATAGGTACTTTGATAGTAATGGCCTTTTTTTTGTTGGAACAGGAATATAGAAACTATGGGCAAAGCATCAGACTTTCACCTATGAAAGTTTACAGCCAATTTTTCTTCTGTTTCTGTTAGGGGCATTTATTGTTATATCTGTAATGTGCCAGATGAAGCAAAAACCAGAGTATCTTGCAACTGACTGTTAGAGAACTTCTCTTCCACAGAAAGGTGCTTCCTTGTTGCCAATTTTATGGTGACATAAAGTTTCATGACATTTATGGAAGTGTGTGTCATGAAGTAGATGGCTTGTTAGCCTGTTTTAGTAATCTCATTCATATCCATACAATATTAAAACTTTTCCAAGTTCATGAATTATAAAAGAACACTAGATGCTATGTAGTCCAAAGAGTCCTTTAATTATTAAAATTAGATATGCCAAAGGATTCAAACCTGAGTGGAAATTAAAGATGAGCTTTGAATCAAGATAAGGATCCTGAATTTGATTCGTGCAAAATTACCTCTCTTCAGGAGGTACTGAATTTCTACTAGTATTACAAGTACTAATTCAAATTTATCTCTTATTACTTCCTGACTGAAAACCTTTGTGAGAGCTAAACTTGTATTACAAGGACTGTTCGCTTCCCTAGGAGCATGAAATGCACTCTATTAATTTAGTGCTTTTGCACATGCTGCCTTTATGTCTGAAAATTTTTTCCTTAGCTTTCTCACATGCAACTATTTCAAAAAAATCTACCTAATGTTTCCATGGGGTCAAGGCCTGTTTTCAGGGCACAACATTAATGGTTGGGGAACTCAGATCCCACATGCTGCAGGATGCGACCAAAAAAAAGAATAAATGTTTCCCATGGGGACATTTCCTTGACATCTCGTCCCATATTATGTTCATGCATTGTTGGTCCTGTGTCATCCATTAGACAACTCTTCTAAATCTGATGACTGATTTCTAAACATCTTAGAAGTAGTAGGTGCTTAATGGATATTTATTGAATTTTTATTTTTTAAATATTCTCATAAAATATTATAAAATAACTAGACACTAAAGATATGAAAATTAATAAGACAGTTTACGTAGTTCACAGCCTAATAAAGGTGTAGTTGAAGTACTAAAACAATTACAATAAAGTAAATAAAAAGAAAAGCATAGCTTTCAGTTCTTTATTCTTTCCCAGTGGTGGTAAGAGAAAATCATATTTGCCTTAGGAAAAACTAATGCTTTTTCTTGCTTGTTCTTAAGAGTTCTGTGCAATACTAGCAAGCTCCTTTCCCCTCTTCCTCAATCTTTTTTTGAAGCAAATATTAGTAGTTATAGGCTTCTCTTCATCCAGAGAGGATGCTAGAGAAAATCCAGATCACTGAAAGTCTATTAATCTCTTTGGTATTGTGAAATATTTTACCTCCTTTGGTAGAAGTATTCACATATATATATATATATATATATATATATATATATGTGTGTGTGTGTGTGTGTGTGTGTGTGTGTGTGTGTGTATTGTTATTCAAATTATTTAAATCTATTTCTAGGGTAATCTTGGAATTAGGTAATATGGCAATAATCAGATTGCCAGAAAATGTTGCTTTAGTGTCAACCTCAAAAAACAAGCCAATTAGATTTAAAAATGAGCACCCCAATCTTGAATTTTTCTTCCTTGAAGCATACCTACAGTAGACTCACAGGGTGATGTTTACAGGTACATAATTAGAAGATTAATTTTTCACTGTTTCTTATTACAAACTCTTGCTTTTCAAATTTTGTTAAACTGTTTCTTAAATAGTTTAACACATAGTTTTATATCCCTGATTAGTGTTGTGGAAAGAACATCAGCTTAACAAATGAGACATCTGAGTTCAAATTCTAACACAGGGTACTTGGTGTCACCAAATTGTTGGTGTGGGACCTCTCTCAACCCTTATCTACAAAATGCAAAGACTGGACTTGCATAGTCTCTAAGATCTTTTTCAGCTCCCCAATTTTATATTATTGCAGGTTTGATTTAAGAGATCCTGTGAACAAAATTAATTAAAATAAAGATTATTTTATTTAGATAATTTATTTTGCATTCTTTTCCCCATTTCAATTAAAATGGAATCTTAACTTCATTAATTTGCTACATTAAAAAAAGTATTCTGAGTATAAATTCATAAGTGTTCTGTTTCTACAAACATTAGGACTCTAAAAAAGAAAAAAGCTATGTTTGATCTCTGCATCTTGGCAGATAGTAATTGGACTGATCACTTTGAAAATTCACTGTTGGCCAATTAGCAAGAGCCAGTGCATTTAAAATATGCATTCTGGATGACTAATCTTATGTAAAATTATGTACAAAAAGTCACAGTTATAATCAGATCCCCATTTGTTTGTAAAAAGGTGATTTTTTCCAATTAAAAGCAATAAAGATGAAATATAGTTTTTTTTCTTCTAACTTAAGTGTTTACTAAAACCAGTATCTAATGATATATGAGGCACATTTGTAGTTTAAAAGCAGACAGACAACAAAAGCAGTGTTGTCCATACCTATAGAGTACTTAACGGTTCATCATGAGTCCTTCTCCTGTCCATCATGATCAAACCTCCCTCTCTACATGTCAGAATTGAGGCCAACTCCTAGATAGTCTTTCTTAATTAGAAGTTTTGAAGATTATTGTGGTATATTTATGAAATTTTTTGAAAAAAGTTCTCTCTGAAACGTGCCTGGGATAAGCACATCGTTCTTTACTATAAAATCCAGAGGTTGTGCAGTTCCCTTCACATCCTGACCTCTCTGTGTCAAACCAATTACCAGCCAATTTTCAATAATGAGCAATCATATAATCACAAGATTGGAAGAGACCTTGAGAAGGCATAGGGTTCGCCCTCCCATCCCAATTTGGGCTGCACAGAAATCATTTTGGAAAGTGATTCTCTATCCTTTTCTTTCACATTTAAAAGTGAAGGATCCACAGTTTCTGAGCTCTAGTTAACCACTATAGTAACCGGCTTGATGGTACACATTTTATTGCCTTTCTTTTCTTCCCTATCTCATTCCTCACTCCTCTGATGACATTTCCTGGGATCAGCTCCCAAATGAATTACTTGTACTCAAATCCTAATCTCAGAGTCCACTTTAGGGGAACTCAATTAAGACACTCTAATTATAGGCCTTAGTAAAAAAGAAGTCATCAATTACATAAAGCATTAGATTGATTACATAAATGTTAACTTAAACTGTATCTTCTGATGTGTATATTGTTACTAAAAACCAGGTGCCAAAATGTCATTCACATAAAATAGCTTTTTTGTATTAGTCATTATGCTGTTTCTAAATCCTGGTTTGCTTAGCTTTAACTTTCATCATGATAGTAGAAGTATCCAAATCAATAATTATACATTTTGATCCACAGTGAAGCCATTTCATTCAGGAATAGCTAGAAACAAATCCTTACAATATTGAGAGGATGTGGAAAAGCTTTTTAGGGAATACTTCAGCATATCTGTCAAAAAGAGCTGGGAGTCTCATCCTATTCTTATATTTCACAGATGTAGATAAATATGGGTTGGAAAAAGTCATCTTGGCTAAATCTGTTAGAGCTGTATTTTAAGTAATGCGTATAGAGGTCTAAAAATCAGATTTTAGCTTAGTTGATTAGAATTAATATAGATCAAGCACTGCTGATAGCTCAAAATGTCAATTAGAATAATTTGAATATTTAGCATGGCTGGGGGCCACACAAACTAGAATTTTACTCACTCTTCACCCTGTACTTCAAGAGTTATAAAGAAAATGCTAAAGGCTACATGGAGGCGATCCAGTAGTTCATCATAAATTATATTCTATCCCCAACTCCTGAGAATAGAAGGGTGAATCTTAGGGACAAGCATATAAAAACACTACATCTATAAATTTTCCCTTCAATCTCTTTTTCTTTTTCATCAGTTATGAAGATAATAGATGGGTAAACAAGTTTCAGTTTCCTCATTTTTATTCCTCCTTTTCAAATGGTATGATATACTAAGGTATACCACTAGTTTGAGTGGTAGCCTTTAACTCTGGCAGCTCAATTTTCACTGGGGTAAAGGCATAGCAAGCCTTTGAAGGCTACTCTCCGTAATCCATTTGTAGGCATATAGGCTCACTCAGTCATGTCCAACTCTGTGACCCATGGACTGCAGCCCATCAGGCTTCTCTGTCCATGGGACTTTCCAGGCAAGAATACTAGATGGGTTGCCATGTCCTCCTCCAGGGATCTTCCTGGCCTGGGGATCAAACCCACATCCCCTGCATCCACAGGCAGATTCTTTACCAGTGAGCCACCTGGGAAGCCCTTGTCGGCAGGAAATCAGGAAGCTTATGGTATCTATAGGCTTATGATATCCTGTACCTGCCATTCCCTTTCTTATCTTCGTATCTTAAACCTACTCTCTAATGCAGCCTTCCTTTCCTATCCTCACTGTGAACACCAGTCAGTTGGACTTAGTTTTCTGAGTACGTTCTTCTTCAACAGGAAAAGCTATCTGTTCTTTATTCAGTTGAACTGATTATAGTAGATATTTTATCCATATCTTCACCACCCCATTGGTGAAGGGTAATTCTCATCCTGAGGCTATGGAGATGACCAAATGCACAATATCTAATCCTGGAAAGGAAACTTCAACAGAAGTGTACTGATTACGCATGCTCACAGCTTGGGGGAGGAAGACGCTGAATGCAGTCAAGGTCCACCTAGGTTATACTTGGAAGTAGGGTGAACAAGCAGGGGATTGGGAGACAGGCTTTGTTGTAACAAGAGGGTGTGGTAACCCCTGGTTCTTGTGAGAGGATATTATTGATTTGTTTGAATCATTTCAAGGACTGGGAGAGAAGTGAAACCCAGTAGGCTGAGCACTAGGAGAAGTAGAGCTGGGCTGGCTGAGAGGGAAACTAGCTTGGTGAGATCCTTTCTTCCCTCATCCATGAGGGCATATCTGGTGAGAGTAGGGGAACTCACAGTTAGATCTTCAGGGCCCTGTGAGTTTTAAAGATGTCAAGACAGCACAGGACATATTTGGTCTTGTAATAAATTAACTTTATTTGAAGTTATGGGACTAGTTTGGTGTTGTCCCTAATATCCTGGTCATAGTCTGGTCTCTGAATAAGATTATCCTTGTTATATGAAGAAATGTCTGTTTCAAGTCTACCGGTTTGGACTAAACTTAGAATGTTAATTTAGTCTACTTGATGTTGATGATGTTTACCATCAGTTTGGACTAGAATTGGATTCACCACATTTCTTGTAACATTGTGGGTTTCATAAATCATGTACAGGCAGGTTAAGCCATCATATCTCACTTTCTCCAAACTTACCCCTGCACTTATCTCTCCTTCTGAACTCGCCCCACACATTACAATTGTTTTGAAATCTCCTATGCCAGGTATAAGGGCTTCCCTGGTGGCTCAGCAGTAAAGGATTCAGGTTTAATGCAGGAAACATGGGTTCAGTCCCTGGGTTGGGAAGATCCCCTGGAGAAGGAAATGGCAACCTACTCCAGTATTAATGCCTGGGAGATCCCATGAACAGACGAGATGCTATAGTCCATGGGGTCTCAAAAGAGTCAGACATGACTTAGCGACTAAATAATAACAACAATGCCAGGTATATCAATGATCCCTAAGAATAATTTTCAAATCACATTCTTTACACCAGTTCTGTTCAATTTTCAATAAAAATGAAAATGTTGATGAAGATAGAATACACTATGGTGTGTGTGTGTATATACTAAGTCACTGCACTTGGGTACGACTCTTTGCAACTTCACGGACTATAGCCTGCCAGGCTCCACTGTCTGTGGGGATTCTCCAGGCAAGAATTATTATGTATTCATTATTATGTACCAGTTGCTTTGCTGAGTTCTTTGTATACATGTTCTCAATTAATTCTCACAATCATGATTTCAGAAGTAAGGAAAGTTAGGCTTAGCGGTCTTAGGCAACTGTTCCATCATCAGACAGTTAATGGCAAAGTCGAAATTTAAATATGTATCTATCTTGGACTCCAAGGATTTGATGCACATCTTAAAAATCTCATAAAAAGTTAAGCAATGTAATTAAGCATCTCTGAAGTTCCAAATGAAGACTATGAGTTCCTGGAGTTTTGAAAAACTTGACACTTATTTAGAGACCCCTGGGCCTGACCAGGACAAGTGCCCAGCACAATGGTCTTAGATGTCCAGCCAGCATTAGACTTATGTTGCCAGCCATTATCTCATCAGATAATACCCACAGTGCAAGGCAAAAAGCAGAGATCCTTGGGGAGACAAATTTTAGTATGGGAAAGAGGCTTTTAATGCAAGAGTAACATCTTTGTGTGAGCAGGGCAGCAGACCTTAAAATGAAGCTATTAGACTTATACATTATGGGGAACAATGTCATGGGTTGGACAGTAGAAGGGGATGTTCTTATAGTAGCAATGAAATCTTCTAAGTCTTTTGGGAGACTATACCAATGATTTATAGAGTACAATGATTGTATCTTCCTCCCTCCCTACTTAGTTTTGTGGCTAGTGCAATTAAGAACAGTTTAATATTCCTAATAATTGCAATTTGTATCTCACCTTCTTGCTGTATGACAATTCAAAGGGAAGAAAAGAAGACAGACTGCCACTCTGAAGGATTTATAGCTTTGGCATCCCCATCTGGGAGGGACCCTGGTACCCCATAAGAACAGATAATGGAAATTTTCCATGCTCAGGGTTGATTTGAGTTTGCCTATCTGGTCAGTGCCAACTTATTCTGTGGGAAGAATGTGTGAATCCCAAGATATTTTAGTTTTGTTAATCTGATCAGTGCCAGTCCATTTCTGGCTTTCCTGTCCACCTGCTGACTCCCTGGTGTTGGCTTCCTGCTGCTCTGTCCATCTGTTAAGAATTTATTTACAAAATACACTAAAATGCAAACTGCACCAGAGTGGGACTTAGCATCCCCCTGCTCAGGAAATGGCATTGCGCCAGAGCACAATTTCCAATTGTTACTAAGCTTGAGTACAAGAAATTGGAAGATGCAAGGGACTCTGACTTCCTCTTGAAATCCCTCAGGCAACATGGCAATGAAAATAATCTTTATTTCTATCCAGGGTAGGTAATGCTTATAGAGAAGTAGAGTCTAATTTCAGAGTGGTTTGTAGAGATAGCACTGGATTGATAAACAGGAATCTGTGCTTATGAGCCTAGGTCTCCCATTACCTGTTTATGTAACTTTAGTTAGAACTTTACTTTTGGAAAAAAATGCATATTAATATCTGAAGTTCACTCTAGTACACAGTCAGGGTTTTTCTTACTTTCCTGTAGATACAAAAGTGCATGTACATGAAACATATAGTTGTAACATATATGGAAGCAAATTAGAACAACTGGAGATGTTGACTGTCACACACACTGAGGGTAGGATATTTTTATGAGATACAGGTTGCCTTGTTGCCTTGGAGGTGGGGGGAGGGACTTTTAGATTGATGAGGTAGGAAGTCTTCCAAGAGGACAAAAAGTAAAAGTGGAACAAATCCAAATAGCTCAAAAACTATCAAGAGAAAGAGAAAGATATCTTTGGAAGTGCAAAGAAAGTAACCGAGAAAAAAGAATCTGCAGGTTTTCTATTTCTCTTGGTTTAAGGCTATGTATGAAAGCAAGAGTTGGGATATTATTCATCACTGAGCATAGAACAGGTGATTAGATTAATACCTCAACATACAAATGTTTGTATGAAACAACGATTTAGAGAAAATGTTACTGTTATAGTTCTAGTCAGTGAGAGAACCATGATAGAAGGGTCTTAGCAGAGCCCAGCAAGGAAGGTGGATTAAAAAGAGCCCCCATTATTTTAGCCATCACAAATAATATAAACAAAATTGGGGCTCAGTAATACATAGAATTTTCACTTTCCATGTGCCTTACACTGGCTTAGTGATCATCACATATAATTTTCTATTAAATGTCTTTACTGATTGTTGATGTAATACTTAGCAATTAGTTTGGCAAGATTATATCTGTATGTCAGATATTTCCAAGAGGACTCAGAAATGGTAAATGTGTGGATACCAATTAAGGTAATATTGTGCAAACTCTTAATCAGTATTTCATAGATATGATAAATAATATTAGTGTATTTTGGATTTTTATTAATTTATTCAGCAACCATTGTGCTCTGATCCTTATAGAGCATATAGTCTAGAAGTAGAAGGAGACGTTAAATAATTTTAAAGTATAAATTTAATATAATTTTTAAATAGCTTTTGACTTTTAGGTTTCCAGAAAAATTGTGCATCAAGTACAGAGTTCTTATGTACTAGAGTTCCTCCTCACCAGCATTTTTCCTATTAACATTTTGTGTTAGTGTTGTTCATTTGTTACAGTAAAGAAACAGTACTGATACATTGTTATTAACTAAAGTCATCATTTAGAGTTTACTCTTTGTACAATTTCAGTGGTTTTTGACAAATTTATGTCATATTTCCAACATTATAGTATCATATATAATAATTTCAGTTATAAAAATACCCTGTGCTTCACCTATTTACTGCTTCCTCCCCATCCTCAAACCCCTGACAGCCACCAATCTTACTTTCTCTGTAATTTTTCCTTTCTCAGAATGTCTTATAGTTAGAATTATACAGTATGTAGATTGTTCCAATGGGCTTTTTCACTTAGCAATATGTTTTTAAGTCCCCTCTGTGTCATTTTGTGATTTGATAGTGCAACTTTTTACCACTTAATATTCCATTATATTTATATTTATTCATTCATCTATGGAAGGACATCTTGGTTGCTTTCAACATTTGGAAATTATGACTAAAGCCAATATAAATGTTCATGTGCAGATTTTTGTGTGGTCATAAATTTTCAACTTATTTTGACATATACCTAGAGATACTATTGCTAGATCATATGCTAAGCATATGTTTAGCTTTGTAAGAAACTTATAAACTGTCTTCCAAAGAGGCTGTATTATTCTGTATTCTCACCAGCAATGAAACAGAATTTCTGTTGCTCCACACTCTTGCTAGCATTTGTTATTGTCAGGGCTATGAATTTTGGCCATTATAATGGGTATGTAGTACTAACTGGTTATATTAATCTGCAATTCTTAATGACTTTTGAGGTTGAATATCTTTTCATATCCTTATTTGTCATGTTACCTTATTTGGTGAGATATATGTTCATATCTTTTGTCCTTTTCTTATTGAATTATTTTGTCATTGTTGAGTTTTAAGGATACTTTGTATAGTGTGGATACAAGTCTTTTTATCAGATATATGTTTGCAAAGTGAGTTTCTTATAGGCAACTTATAGTTGGGTCATGCTTTGTTAAAGAAAAAAATGGTTAGATTTAATCACTCATAGTCTCTGCCTATGATTTGTATATTTCAACCATTCACATTTAAATTCATTATTTGTATAACAATTTTTTAATTTGTAGTCCTTTCTTTCTTTTTTTTTTTGGTCTTTCACTTTTTTCTGCCTTCTCTAGTTTGAACTGAAGGGCATTTTATGATTCCATTGTCTCTCCTCTCTTAATATACCTATTATACTTCTTTAAAATATATTTTAATGTTTTTCTTAAAGTTTGGCATATACATTTACTACTAATATAAGTCTACTTTAAAATAACAGTATGCTGCTTCATGGGTAGTAGAGGTACCTTATATTTATCTAATTATGACTTTAAGTGGTAAGTTACAACATATTTTATACTTGGGCTCTAAAATTAGCATGGCATAGAATCCCTCATACATGTTTATATTATGGCAGAGCATAGAATATTGAATTATCAGCTTCTATTCTTTAGTGTCCTGTAATGGGGCTTTCCAGGTGGCAATAGCGGTAAAAAAAAAAAAAAAAGAAAGAAAGAAAGAAAAACCCGCCTGCCAATGCAGGAAATGCAAGAGACTCTGGTTTGACTCCTGGGTCGAGAATATCTCATGGAGTAGGAAACCCATTCCAGTATTCTTGCCTAGGAAATCCTATGAACAGAGGAGCCTGGTGGGCTACAGTCCATGGGGTTGCAAAGAGTTGGACAAGACTGAATGACTGAGCACCACAGTGGTATTATTACGCTGCATGTCTTTATGGTGGACGGTGTTGAGAGACAATTCTCCATGGATTGCTCATGTTTCTTCACAGCCTGGACTTTCTGATCTGTTGGAACAGCAAGCAGCCCTGGAACCTAGAAATAGTATCTTCCTCTAGAGAGCTTTAGAAGTATATTTCCCCAGAGGTATCCCAGGGTAGTAAAAATAAGGCCTGAATGCAGCAGGCATGAATGACTTAAGAGTTAATAAATTTTAATACATATCCATTTTGAATAATATATATTAAAAAATTAATATAGTTTGTGGAATTTTAGGCTGTATGGAAATGAAAAACATTCAGGCAAATCAGAGTTCAAGGTCTCTGCTAGCACCTGAAGCATCTCTGGACATCAAAAACACCCATTCCTCAAGACACTTTACTTCCATCTGCTGGAAAATTGTTGTGATATACTGATTTTGCTGGAACAAAACACTGCCATCTGCCAGTAAATCGTTGTCATAAATAAACAAACGGATGAAGTCTGTCCTGTGAATGGGTCTGCAGGGCACAAACTGTACAACCATATGGGGCAGCCTTGAATGGAAGAAAACTTTTCTCAGAAAATTCACCCTGTAGTATGGGATCCTAACCTGGAAGTCTGCACAAAGCTTCTGCTCCCTTAGAACTTTCCAGCTTCGTACAGACTGCTCACACCTCAAGTGATTTTCATGAAATGGAAATGAGGCAAGGAAAAGGAATTTAGACTTACTGAAGGCCCACTTACTACCTGCTAGAGATAGCACTAGACATAGATGCTTCATAATGTCTCATTTAATCCTCCCACTAACATTTTGATTTGGACTAAATTATATGTGTTACAAGATGAGAAAACTAAGCCTTGAGAGTACAAATTATGTTCCCAGCTAATAAGAGGTAGATCCAGGAGATATAAACACCAAATTGTCTATTCCAAAGTTCGAGATTTTCAGTGACAAAATTTTGCCACCACACTGGAATTCTTATCATGGTATTTGTGCAGGAAGGCTGAGAGGAAACAGTTCTTTACAAGTTCATATGCCTAGTCATATGTATAGAACTATTTCTATACATATGTATAAAAATATACATATGTATATTTGTATAGATATACATATGTATATGTATATATACATTTGTCATGTATACAAATATACATATGTATATATGTATAGAAATAGTTCTATACATATGAATCATACGCCCATGCTTCACCATCTAGAATAAAGTACAAATTATCACCTTTTCAGTGTTGCCCAAATCTTTCATTGACTAATAGGCCAATATTTTGCTGCCTTTACTCAACATCAGTGAATCCCTAGGAAGGACTTCTTAGAAGAAAGTATGCTTAGTAAGGATTCACAAAGTAACGAGTTACATTCCAAGTACATAAGCCAGCAATTTGGAGGATGTAGGAAATTGTCTGAAATTGTGGTAGAAATCAGAATGGTAGTTTCTTGCACAATGTTGGACATGTAGCCTTAACACTATGTTTCCCATTTTGTTTATTGATTGTTTAAAAAGTTTGTAGGCTGTTTTGCAGAAGTTAAGGTTGTTGTTGCTGTTGTTCTGTCACTAAGTCGTGTCTGCCTCTCTGTGACCCCATGAACTACAGCATGAGAGGCTTTCCGGTCCTTGATGTTAAATGATGGTTCTGCTGTGGAATCTTCAGAAAGATATTCTTGGATTTTCTCCAATAAGAAGTTAAGGTAATAAACATCGCAGGAGTAAAGGAAGATTAAATATACTTATCAGGGAATGTTATAGTCCTTATCTTTGTTGTCCTAAAAACAGCAGCAGAATAATATTTTCCATGAATGAAATAATGCCATTTGCCGCAACATGAACGGACCTAGAGACTGTCATACTGAGTGAAGTCAGAGAAGGAGAACTATCATATGACATCCTTTATATGTGGAATCTAAAAAGAAACAATACAAATAAACTTACAAAACAGAAAGACCAACAGACTTAGATGATGAACTTAATGGTTGCTGGGGGAAGGGGATAGTTAGGGACTTTGTGAAGGTCCTGTACTCACTGCTATATTTAAGATGGATCGCCAACAAAGACCTATTGTATAGTACATGGAACTCGGCTCAATGTTATGTGGCAGCCTGAATGGGAGGGGAGCTTGGGGAAAATGAATACATGTATACATATGGCTGAGTCCCTTTGCTGCTCACCTGAAACTATCACAACATTGCTAATCAGCTATACCCCAATACAAAATAAAAAGTTTAAAATAAAAATAAAATTAAAGTTTTCAGATATGACCATTAATAAATTATTGTCACAAATTGACAGTAAAATAAATAAATAAAAGAAGTGACAGCAGAACCTTTATCTTAGCAATGTCTTTCTTAAGCTGAACTGATTGACTGGAATTTTTGAATCTCATAAGATGATTTCACTTGTGAGTAAGTTTCAGTCTTCTTTCAGCCATTCTCTGCTGGTGTCACTGATGCTTTCTACCTGTATATTGAACTTCACTCAGTTTCTGACCAGCATTGATCTTTGAAAGCTACCTGTTGAGATCATTGACACCTCAACCTCTGGGATATGGAACAAACTTGATTGCCTTTGATCTGATTTTATCTCAGGCATCTGTGGGCTCTGCAGATTGCAGCTTGCTCTTTACATTCTCTATACGTGGGAAAAGTCCACTTTGCCAAAGTCATTTAACCTCATACCTGTTTTCTTATGGATCAATTTGCTTAATGAACAATTGATTTAAAATTTAACTCATTTTACTAGTTGTTTCTTGCCCTTTCTTGTTTTGTACCTTTTCTTTATTGAAGCATCATCATTGGGAATCTAACTTTTTTCTGGAATGTGGTATCTAAGTTTTCAACTCGTACTGAAACCCTTTTTCACCTTCTGTCCACATCCTGGGGCTGGACATCCCCCATAGCTTTTGCTAACTGATCCTATCCAATGTGATCTCTCCAGCTCTTGGCTGGTGATCTGCTCTAAATGGACTGAGAACTTCAAATCTGGCTGGGGATGCACATCTGTGTTAATATTACCCATAATACTACTCATTACTTGGACTTTCCCTGACCCAGCTCACCTACTACAATGAATCTTCTGAAATGGACTTTGCAAACTAAGACTGTATTCACAATCTCTCTTATGACTGTACCCAATACCTTGGGATTCTAGTTAGCCTCCAGAGATGGGGTTATAGGCAGATCCCTTCTTGAGAATGTTCCCCTTCTTCCTAAGATGCTGGAGTTTTATTATAACTCTCATTCAAACCCACATCCAGTGCTCCGACTATGAGTTTTGTCCCAGAAAACCCTGTTTATCTTTTGTTTGCTCACACCTTGTATCCTGTTTAGCAGTGTTTTGGTTTCTCATAGCAGAACAGATTGAGTGGAGACTTTAAAATCAGGTTTGAGTGGGAAGCTGAGAACCTATGACTCCTAGAAGACAGTTTTCCTCCCCCAGCAGATATGTGACTACTGAATTCCCTTATTCTTAACTGAAACCAGGTTATTTAGTAACTCTTGACTTCTTGAAACAAAAGATGAAGTAGCCAATAGCAAATGAGAAAAAAAAAATAGTAAAAACAGGAAAAAAAAAAAGGGAAGAAAGAAATAAGCTAGGTAAAGAGGAAGAAAGAATGGGGGAGGAGAGAGAGGTAAAGAAAAAGAGAAAAAGAAGGAAGAAATAAAATGAATGAATGAATCGTGTTTTAGAGGGAAGCATGTTATTGTTCAGTCACTCAGTCATATCTGACTTTGTGACCCCATGGACTGCAGCACGCAAGGCTTCTTTGTCCTTCACCATCTCACAGAGCTTGCTTACTCATGTCCATTGAGTTGGTGATGCCATCCAACCATCTTGTCCTCTTGTCATCCCCTTCTTCTCCTGCCTTCTATCTTTACCAGCATCAGAGCTTTTTCCAATGAGTTGGCATTTTAAAACAGAGACATCACTTTGCTGACAGAGGTCCATATAGTCAAAGCTATGGTTTTTCCAGTAGTCATGTGTGGATGTGAGAGCTGGACAATAAAAAATTGCTGAGCACCAAATGATTGATGCTTTTGAACTGTGGTGTTGGAGAAGATTGTTGAGAGTCCCTTGGACTGCCAGGAGATCAAACCAGTCAATCCTAAAGAAATCAACCATGAATATTCATTGGAAGGACTGATGCTGAAGCTCCAATACTTTGGCCACCTGAAGTGAAGAGCCGACTCATTGGAAAAGAGGCAGGTATGCATGGACTGAAAATCTCCTACTAACACTCTTACTGGTGGAAGGGAGTAATTATACTATTTACTATTAAACATTTATATTGTTAGCTGGTAATGCACCCACAAGCAATCCAGAAAAATGTACAGAATAATCCTTTCTCTGGTTTGGGATGCGTCTTTCTAGTCATAAGAAATCCTCAGGGAACTTCTAAATGACTTTTCTCTTCTATTCAATTTTTCATCTCAGTTCCTAATGAGTCCTTCAGTCTCCATACTCAACATAACCCCTTTACCTCCATAAGAGCTAAATGTCCTTGACCTCCTTTTGTTCTCTCCTTTAATTCCTCTGCTTTGCTATTCTAGGGTACCTCTGTTATTTGCCTCAACCTCTAGCTCTAGTTCATTTTCAGCTACTTCTAGTCTATTTGGGCCCTAAATTGAGGATACAGATGAGACTATTTAGAACATTTTTTTTTCTTTTAGTTTTTGTGAATACCTCATTTGTAGGATAATTTGACTTTTAATTCTACCAAGACACATCCTCTTTTAACCTGTTGTCTGTGCACCATTATGCTAAGAAATCTTTGGTTATTATACAGAAAGTGACTTGGTCTCTTCTCCTACCTTGAATCTTAGTGCCACCTGCCTCCTTGTTAATCTTGGCTTTGTTATAAACAAGAACTTAGTAAGAGGGTTTTGAAAAGGGTGGGAACAGGAAAAAATCCTTGACTCTTTCAGTTTTATAAAAAGTATATATTCAAGCTTGTTTTTAAAATCAAACTAAAGTAGAAAATACTCTAAAAATATCTGGAATTTAGTGCACATTTAATAAATGGTAGCTGCTTATATTATGGACTAAATTGCTGAAGGGGATCTGATAATTAGTCTGTTGTATCGGACAAATGGACACTCCTTGTCTTTCAAATTTTATACTTGAAGAATAAGACATATTACAGTAGGATTATATGACAAGTGAGTTCTCGAACAAAACAACTCATTTGAGGTGACATTTTTATTTCTGGTACCTGATGGAACCTCAGGATCATGTTAATAGCACTCAGAACCAGATACAGACTTTGTCCTTCCGACCCAGGATCATAAACAATGAACTAAAGAATTAAGGAGATGGTTTTATTCAGGCTGCCAAAATAGGCACAGTGTTCTTTAATGAGGAACGTGTGTGTGTGCACACACGTGCTTAGTCACTCAGTTGTGTCTGACTCTCTGCTGCTTAGTTGCTCAGTTGTGTCTGACTCTGTAGCCCCATGGGCTGTAGCCCTCCAGGTTCCTCTGTCCATGGAATTTTCCAGGCAAGAATACTGGAGCTGGTTTCCATTTCCTACTCAAGGGGATCTTCCCCACCCAGGAATCTAACCCACATCTCTGACTTTTCCTGTATTGCAGGCACATTCTTTACCACTGAGCCACCTAGGAAGCCCCAGCATTTACTATTACTGATGGTTTTAAAAAGTAAGTTGAATTTAGATGCAGGAACAAATTTGTTGAAGGATTTTCCTTCTTGGCTCAGATGGTAAAGAATCTGCTTGCAATGTAGGAGACCCAGGATCGTCTCCCACATTCTTTTTTTACTTTATTTTTTAATGTATGAATATCATTCTTCTAGTCTGTTGAATACTGCCTCCATGGAATTGAAGTCTTCAGGGTGACCTGGGCTTGGGTGGTTATTTTCACTCCAAAATAAATTACTTACCAGTTAGTATTACTCTTAAAGATTAATACCAAAAGATACCTAAAATATACTTAAAAGAGAAATATTAAAATATAAACTGTGCTTCATGTATTGTTATTTACAAATGTATAGAAATTAAAGAAAAGTGCCTATGTGATATTCTTTGAAATGCAGTATGACATCTTTTTGTTAATGACTTTACCATTTTACGTGATTATATCAGGTGAAAGGTTGCCACTTGAGCTTGGATGACAATAAATTAATGAAAATGAAACATCAGGTATATAACCTTTTTCTCACCTGAATTATACATTTGTCTCATAATTATATAAACTTTTAATTATTTTTATGATTATTTTTCTAAAAATAGGATCTTGATCATTTCTGCAATATAGCAGTAGAATGAAATCTTAGAAATAAGGTTCAATGGATTATTTTCACATGGATATTTATACTCTCTGGTAGAGAAGTATTACATTCTTTACTAAAATTGTAGAAATATTGCTTGTTATAGATTGAGGTCATACACTTATACTTCCGTGTTAACTGTTTTTATACCTTCTCTTTTCAAAATAAAGTTGAGACTGGTCTCATATTTATCTTAGTACAGTCATAATGATAGAATCTTAAAATAGCTGTTGATTAATTGATAGGTTCATAGATATTGTAATAGGATATTAAAATTAAAATATTTTTATTTTATTTTTTTGACTGAGACCTTAAAAGGTTAAGGACAAGACAATAGTGGCAAGTATTTTCACATTGAGATGCAAGGCTATTTTTTTCAGATTGCATTAGGAGACGGCCAAAACTCCTAAGATGCCACAGATTGTACTTGAATGGAAGTAGGGTTAAGAATATGCTTTTTCTGGTGACATCTTACAAGTCTCACTCATTCCACCTGCAATTACAGATTACAGTATGAAATCTCTTTTCCATTGTTGCATGTTATTACTTTCATGTGACAGATATGTAAACTAAGGGTTTAAAAGGTTAAATAACTTGTAAATTTCTAAAACAATAATCATAAACATAATAGAAATAAGGTTTCTCTGTATATTACTATTCAGAGACTTAATGCCATTCTTATAATCTTGTACTTTTTTCTTTCTTATAATACACTTGTTAAAAAATAAGTAAGTGTTTTTAATAATGTTAAGTACCTGAATGATGCTACTGTAACTGAAGAGCTGAGGCTAAATGGATTATGTTGTAGTATATCCACTGAATCTGAATATAAATACCTTCAGACATAGGTAAAAACAGGTTTAAATTTCATATAATAGATAACATACATAGGACACAAGTACTGTACTGCTTACAATAAATTTGTGGAATTTATCACGGGATACCCAAGCCTGTTAAAACCTACTAAATATAACTTTAAAGTAACCCTGAGTGGGGGAGGGGAGTATGCATCATCTGTCGACAATTTGATAGCCTGTCAGACTCTACCATCTCAGCCACAAAGGAAGCCTAAATATTTATAGTTTAGAATTACTGAGAGAACAGGTATTATGAATAGGTAATGTCTTAAAGAGTAAGCAAATTTAGTTAAAGATTGACTGTGTTTGCACACCATGATATTATCCATCTAAGTGGTGATTTACACCCCCTGGAGAAGGTCATCTTTAGCTGGAGACAGTACATTTCTCCCCTTGTGCAGCTGACTGAGCCAAGATAATGCACACAAAATCTCTGGGTTTGGGTGTAGATAGATCTTTCTGTGCTCAGCTTTTCTATGGAGGCAAAAGGAAGAGAACTTGATGGATAAATCTAATATTTTTTAATGGTATACAAATGATCCCTCCAAAAATTACATCATATTTTTAAAGAATTTTCAAAATAGGCTAAGCAACTTGTATTGGTTTTTCTCTACTCTGCATTGTTTAATACATAACACTCAAGGGGGACAGGAGAGAGTCACAGGCTTGAGTAGGATTCACTAGAAAAAATGTTGATCTACTCCACACAGTAGATGCTGTTTATGTGAAAAGTATTCCTGTATTTTTCATATAGAATGGAAAGAAAACAACATCTCTCTCTCTTTTTTTTTCTTTTAACATTCCCTTAGTTCTTTTTTTCTTATTTTCATTGTTCTTTTTGTTGTTGTTCCAAACTTTAAACTTTTTATTTTGTTTTGGAGTATAGCCCATTAACAATGTTGTGGTAGTTTCAGGTGAACAGCTAAGGAACTCAGTCATATGTACACATGTGTCCATTCTCCCCCAAACCCCTCTCAAATTGAGACTGGCACAAAACATTAAGCAGAGTTCCATGCGCTATGCAATAGGTCCTTATTGATTATTTATTTCAAATATAGCAGTGTTGATTATTAATTTTAAATATAGCAACATTTAAAACCAGACTCGGAACAATGGACTGGTTCCACATTGGGAAAGGAGAACATCAAGGCTGAATACAGTCACCCTGTTTATTTAACTTATATACAGAGAGCATCATGCAAAATGCCAGGCTGGATGAAGCACAAGCTGGAATCAAGATTGCCAGGAGAAATATCAATAACCTCAGATATGCAGATGACATCAGCCTTATCGCAGAAAGCAAAGAGGAACTAAAGAGCCTCTTGATGACAATGAAAGAGGAGAGTGAAAAAGCTGGCTTAAAACTCAGCATTCAAAAAACGAAGATCATGGCATCTGGTCCCATCAGTTCATGGCAAACAGATGGGGAAACAGTGGAAACAGTGGCAGACTTTATTTTCTTGGGCTCCAAAATCACTGCAGATGGTGACTGAAGCCATGAAATTAAAAGACACTTGCTCCTTGGAAGAAAAGTTATGACCAACCTAGACAGCATATTAAAGAGCAGAGACATTACTTTGCCAACAAAGGTCTGTCTAGTCAAAGCTAGGGTTTTTCCAGTAGTCATGTATGGATGTGAGACTTGGACCATAAAGCTGAACGCTGAAAAATTGATGCTTTTGAAGTGTGGTTTTGGAGAACACTCTTGAGAGTCCCTTGGGCTGCAAGGAGATCAAACCAGTCCATCCTAAAGGAAATTAGTCCTGAATATTCATTGGAAGGACTGATGCTGAAGCTGAAACCCCAATATTTTGGCCACCTAATGTGAAAAACTGACTAATTAGAAAAGACACTGATGCTGGGGAAGATGGAAGGCAGGAGGAGAAAAGGATGACAGAGGATGAGATGATTGGATGGCATCACTGAATGGATGGACACGAGTTTGAGCAAGGTCCAGGAGTTGTTGATGGACAGGAAAGCCTGGTACGCTGCAGTTGATGGGGTTGCAGAGTCAGACACAACTGAACGACTGAATTGATTGAACCTTTGAATTTTACATGACCTTCTCAAAGTCCCTAACTATCCCTTCCCCTCAGCCACCCTAAATTCGTTTTCTGTGAGTCTCTTTCTATTTTGTAAGTAAGCTCATTTCTTTTTTTTTTTTTGATCCCACATATAATTTTTATTGGAGTATAATTTCTTTACAATTTCATATTATTTTCTGCTGTATAACAAAGTGAATCAGCTCTATGTAAACATATATCCCTTCCCTCTTGAACCTCCCTCCCGCCCCACCTTTTCCTACCCATCTGCTCTGTAATCACAGAGCACTTAGCTGAGCTCCCTGCGCTATGGACTTACCTTTTTCTACACAGCCCCAAGAAAAATGGGCTGCTTTAGAGTGCTAGTAACACATGTTGGGAGAAGGCGATGGCACCCCACTCCAGTACTCTTGCCTGGAAAATCCCATGGACGGAGGAGCCTGGTAGGCTGCAGTCCATGGGGTCGCTAAGAGTTGGACACGACTGAGCGACTTCACTTTCACTTTTCACTCTCATGCATTGGAGAAGGAAATGGCAACCCACTCCAGTGTTCTCGCCTGGAGAATCCCAGGGACGGGGGAGCCTGCTGGGCTGCCGTCTATGGGGTTGCACAGAGTCGGACACGACTAAAACGACTTAGCAGCAGCAGCAGCAGCAGCAACACGTGTTGCTTGGGCTTCTCAGACACTTGTGTACTGCTAATGTTACAGTAAAAAAATGTTTTTGCAAAAGTTGACATGGATGCTATAATTCTCCTAAGTTAAGAAACTGAATGTGTGAAGTAGAAAGCATCTGAGGTTTAAGAACAAAGTTCTGCTTTGTAAGATATAGATAAGAGTTCACATTCTGCTGCTATGAAAAAAGTCACTTTTCTGGAAAAACCTGTACCTCATCTGCCAAATCAGGTTATTATCATACATTCCATGAGGGCATCTGAGATTAAATGAGACTCATGTCAAGAACTTGGTGAAAAATAAAATCAAGACATAAACTTTTTTCTAGCACCTATTACATTGCCTGATATAAAATTAGGGTTTTTATGTATTTGATAAATGAACGAATAAATGGAAGGGCAGAAATAGGAGTTTTCTCATCTTGTGCTTTGCATAAATACACCCAGATCTCTGTGGCCTCAGAAAGTTTGTGAGATGTCAGTTTAGGGAGTAAATCTGATCGTAATAGGGATGGAATTGTTATGTAGTTAGTTTAGGAAAAAGGAGTCCAAAATGGCAGTGGCTAAAACACAAAGAAGGGAAAAGCCTGTGAAAACAGATCAAAGGAAGGTGTTAGGACCATGAAGTGAAGACCTCAGGTAAAACAAAACAGCTCTTCTGGCTAGCCCAATTTACATAGGGCAGGCTCAGAGTGGGGAGTAAAAACATATAAAAAGACGAGCCAAAATTGAGCTGGGGATTTCTCTTCTCTTCTCATCTTTTGGGTTACGTACCCTCACACCTCAAGGGTGTATTTCCCTTTGCTTGCCAATAAAACTGAGCTGTAACACTGGGTCTATCTGTCGCTTCAAATTTTTGCTGTGGCAAGACAGAACCGAGGAAATTACATATTCCCCCAACAGAATAAGAAATGAAAAAGTCAGTTCAGTCCAGTTCAGTCACTCAGATGTGTCCCACTCCTTTCTACGCCATGGAGGGCAGCACCACAGGCCTCCCTGTCCATCACCAACTCCCAGAGTTTACTCAAAGGCATGTCCATTAAGTGATGCCATCCAACCATCTCATCTTCTGTTGAGCCCTTCTTCTGCCACCTTCAATCTTTCCCAACATCAAGGTCTTTTCCAATGAGTCAGTTCTTTGCATCAGGTGGTCAAAGTATTGGAGTTTCAGATTCAGCATCAGTCCTTCCAATGAATATTCAGGACTGATTTTCTTTAGGATGGACTGGTTAGATCTCCTTGCAGTTCAAGGGTCTCTCAAGTGTCTTCTCCAACACCACAGTTCAAAAGCATAAGTTCTTTGGTGCTCAGCTTTCTTTATAGTCCAACTCTCACATCCATACATGACAACTGGAAAAACCATAGCTTTGACTAGACAGACCTTTGTTGGCAAAGTAACGTCTCTGCTTTTTAATATGCTGTCTAGGTTGGTCATAACTTTTCTTCCAAGGAGCAAGCGTCTTTTAATTTCATGGCTTCAGTCACCATCTGCAGTGATTTTGGAGCCCCAAAAGATAAAGTCTCTCACTGTTTCCCCATCTATTTTCCATGAAGTGATGGGACTGGATGCCATGATCTTAGTTTTCTGAATGTTGAGCTTTAAGCCAGCTTTTTCACTCTCCTCTTTCACTTTTGTCAAGAGACTCTTTAGTTCTTCTTTGCTTTCTGCCATAAGAGTGGTGTCATCTGCATGTCTGAGGTTATTGATATTTCTCCTGGCAATCTTGATTCCAGCTTGTGCTGGAAATGAAAGAGTAAGTAGGAGTTATTCTAGAACTAGTACAAGGATAGCTCTGGGTTACAGGTAGGATGGCAGTTTTACTACTTAAACAGAGTTTTATAAATAATCCATTACATTCTTTTATAGTTGTACCTTATTTTTTGCTAAAAGGAACTTAGGAATCGTTATACATATATAGACTTTTAATTTGAGTCTGTTAATTTACTAAGAGAACTATGAATAAAGAGTTCTATATTTTTTTCCCAAATAATACTTTTGGAAATAAGTTTTTGATGACACACAGAAAAAGTGGTTGTGTGGTCATTTAAAATGGGTCAGAGCTAAACATGCAAGTGCAGTGGAAACTTGGCCTTGAATATGCTCCTAGAATGAAAATCTAGTACATGAAAGAGACTGGGAGTGATCTTGAGTGGCCTTGGCCTGCAAAGGCTTGGAGCAGGGCTTGGGTTCCCAGCCAGAGATTGAGGCTGGGTGGTGGCGGTGAAAGCGTCAGGTCCTAGGCACTAGACCAGTGGTCAGTGACAAGGGCCTTGGCCCTTTGGCTTGGCAGAAATGAATTCTTACAAAGATGGAAAGTAGTAAAACAAACAAAGTATTTATTATGAGGAAAAAGAGTATAGTACGTGTGGATACACACAAGGGCAGACTCAGAGGGAGAGTGCCTGGTCATGCCCTCATGGCAGTTTGAATCACTTTGATGGGGCATTTCTTCTTCGTTTCCTTTGGCCAATCACTTTGATTTACCTGGTTCACAGTTCCTATTTGATGTATCTCAGAATCTTCCCATGTGTATACATGCATCACTAATCAAAATGGATATTACCTAAAAGGCATATGGGTAGGGAACATCCCTTGACATAACTCCCCTCTGGCCTCCAAAGAGCCTTTTAGGTGCATGTGTTGTCAGGGAGGTCTCTTGACTTCAGGAATGAGAGGTATGTGGTCTGGGCAGGGCCCGGCCTCCTGCCTTAATTGTACTGCTAATCTTATTTTGGAGTTTCAGTCCATAGGGAATGAATCTCCAATTTTTTTACCTTGGCAGGAAGGGGGAGGTCCTCCTGGCTCAGGAGGTGCCCTGGATAGGCCTATATCTTTAATCACCAGCGTTATTCCTGGAAAGGGCATTTCTAAGTCCTAGATGTGTATAGCCTACTAGAGCATTTCAGTTTCCCTAAGTTTTCTTTTAGATATGTTTGTAAACTCTTTGTTTCTAAATAAAAGATGATTAGTCTAGTTCTTCAGAGCATAGCAATGATATAAGTGGAGTTTCAATGAAAGCAGCTTTGTTGGAGTTCCCTAGTTCATTGTTTTTGTCAGAGGTCCTAAGAAATATCACTGTTAGAAGACTTGGGTTTGACTCAAGTTTTGTCATGTGATTATAAGTTTAATTGTTCACAGGACATAGTAGGAGTCAACACATGGTACATGCTATTCAATACACATTATTTTTATTCTTTTTTGAGGGCAAAGGACTATTAAGGAGAGAAAAAGGAATAGCTTTCAACTAAGTTCAATTAAATATCACCTAAAAGCACAGTAAATGAAAAAGAATTTCAATATAAACGTTGAAAGAAATTTTCATGTATTTATATGTTACTTTTCAATTAGGTGGTCTAATGAAGTCAAAGAATTTTTGTGATTCTCTCCCTAATTCTTCAAATGTAGTTCCTAGATCAACAAAATTAGCATCACCCCAGATTGCTAGAAATTCGGAATCTTGGACCCCATCTCAGATCAGTTGAATCAGGAACTGCGTTTTAATAAGATCACTAGGAGAATTAACGCACATTAAAGTTTTCTGACTTTGTCCTTTTTTGACGTGTACCACAGACTAACTTCTTTTACTTTACAGGTAAGGAAATTGAGACTTAGGGAAGCCAGACAACAGCCTTAAAGGTCATGGCCAGTTAATGCCAGAAGCAGAGGTAGCCGGGGCCCAGGTGTTCTTTCCTTTACACCCATTATCAATCCAGTGGATGTACCCTTTATCCTGTTGTGTTCCATGGGCCTGTTTCAGAAGTCTTTCTACAGGGCAGTGACTGGGATAACAATATGGAGATGAGTTACTTCTTTGAAACAAGACAGAGGATTTTGCTATTCCAATCAGCCAAGACACACTGCTCCAGGGGGAATGAATAGCAAGTGCAAACTATGCAACAGAAAGATTTAAGGCAAGTAAGGGTTGTAGCCAGGTAAAACCACCACAGACATGGAGTTCCATAGACAGTTCCCTTCATTGCATGAAGAAATAGCAAGTCTTTCAAAGAGACTTGCAGTGGTTGACAATCCTTGGCCTGCCCAACATTTCTCTTTGCAGTGCCATTCATTCATTGAGAGAGACAAGGGATTTCAGCCTGTGACTGCATAGCTAAACCCTCTTCTTTGCCAAGTGATTAGAGAGCAGTGTGGGACTGCTTACTTTAAATGCCTTAATAGAATGAAATCAGGGATGTCATTCCTCTTTTTAAAATGCTGATATCCATAGAGAGATGTAAATCTAATATTTTGACATATTGAAATTAACAGCTACAATGGTTATTCACTGGTTATTTGCATATGACTATTTCATGTCCTGGGACCTTTTTAAAAGCTTCAAGTATCTCCTGGGGAAAATTGGAAGCTCAAGGAAGTGGAATTCAGGAAATAGATGAGTTCTCCCCTGTATTTCAGTGCTTTTTACTATAGAATGAGATAATTTGCTCATAGAAAATGTTTTTGGATTTACCATTAATTAATTTGTGCATTCATTTATTTTCATTTCACAGTTTTTCTCCAAAGGAATTTAAGCAGCTTCCAGGATCAAATTCATTAGAAGATAACAAATAAAATAGATGAGGAATTAGGGTCTAAAGAAAAATGAAGCTGACAAAATAAAATAAAGCATGCCTGGGGGCAAATGGGCTTCCGTGGTGGCTCAGACGGTAAAGAATCACCTGCAGTGTAGGAGACCTGGGTTCAGTTCCTGGGTTAGGAAGATCCCCTAGAGAAGCGAATGGCTACCCACTCCAGTATTCTTGCCTGAAGAATGCCATGGACAGAGGAGCCTGGTGAGTTACAGTCCATAGGGCTGCAAAGAGTTGGACACAACTGAGTGACTAACACATGGGGCAATTCCCCAAATGCTTACATTATACATTAAATCAAATTGAAATGTAAATGTTTTTCAGCTCCTTATAATCCTGAAAAAATAATATATAGTCAGTAAGAGGATTTAAGTTACCTGTAGCAAAAAAGATGCTCCAAACTCAAAACAACATTTCCTGATCCTTGGCTAGAAAGTTCTGTAATTTTTTTCTATTAAAAAAAAACCAAAAAAACACTTTAAGATCCAGGTGTTTTGTCCCACATCATACAACTCTCTGAATAGGCAGGTTTCGTATGATACTTCACTTTAAAATTTGCCAAAAGATAAAATTTAGACATGAAATTTGTATATAAAATGAAAAATATAACAATTTTCGAAGTGCTAGAAATTGTGATTGGTACAGTTAAGACTTTTACTACTAAACATAGATAATATATGTTAATTTACAAATTAGCTATGAGGAGGTAATACTGATATGTGGCTCACAGTCTACATAAGGAGAAAAGATATATTGAAGATACACATGGCAATGAGAAACACAAGTATAAAGCAATGCATCAGACCTGGCTACCTAAGCAATGTGAACACATTCTTTAGGGCACTTAGGTGACATGCAGCCATTAATTGGCTAGTTGGCTTTCACATGATGTCAATTAATCTTTAAAACCATTAAAGCCTAGCATGGCACTGGAGGAAAGCAATCACAGTAATCTTTCAAACTGGGAAACAAAGATTATTCTACTAATTAGTATCTTCTTTTGCTGAAAGCAACTGAATCTATGTTGGCATAAGCATGCAATTTTTAGCAATCCTGCAAGGGCCTTCTTTCAATTGTTTCTATATTTTCTTTTAATATTTTTCTCTCATTTGATCTCTTCTTAAACATGTTTTGCTTTGTTTAGTTTTGTTTCTAGTACAACATATGGTATTTTTTTTTTTGTCTGCTAATAAGAAATGTAACGATTGCTGGGGGATCTTATTGAAAAGTATATAAATACTAGAAATTCTGTAAATATTCTAAAAATTTATATAAAATTCTCTAGTATATGTACATGTACTACTTCATTCTTTAAACATTTATTACATGATTATTATGTGCAGAGTGTGGAAGTAAACCTAGACATGTGGCCACTGCCCTCAGCTTGATTTCTAGCTGAGAAGGTCACCATGAGACAAGTGATCATTTAACTATAAGCATACTAATTGAAGAATTGATGCTTACATGTTGCGGTGCTGGAGAAGACTCTTGAGAGTCCCTTGCACTGCAAGATCAAACCAGTCAATCCTAAAGGAAATCAACCCTGAATATTCATTGGAAGAACTGATGATGAAGCTCCAATACTTTGGCCACATGATGTGAAGAGCCAACTCATTGGAAAAGACCCTGATGCTGGAAAAGATTGAAGCCCAAAGGAGAAGGCAGAGGATGAGATGGTTAGATAGCATCACTAACTCAATGGACATGGATTTGACCAAACTCTGGGAGATGGTGAGGGACAAGAAAGCCTGGGATGCTACAGTACACGGGGTCACGAAGAGTTGGATATGACTTAGTGACTGAACAACAACAACAGCAAATACTAAGTGTAGTGAAGGTGAAGGAAGTGCTATGGGAACATGTAGCTAAGGGCAAGTAGGGACACTTTTCTTTAGGAAGTGCTTGTTGAGCTGGGATCTGATGGATGAGGAGGGTGTAACTATGAGAAAGGGAAGAGTGATAGGGAAGAATTTGGAACTAGGTCAGGGAGATGACGTAGTATTTCTGAAGTCGCTGAAAAGGAGCATTTCATGTTCAAGGGCCTGAAGGGAGACAAATAGACTGTAGATACAGTGTCTCAGTAAAAACAAAAGAAGGGCTTCCCTGGTGGCTCAGTGGTAAAGAATCTGCCTGCCAGGGCGGGAGACACAGGTTCGATCCCTGGTCTGGGAATATCCCATAAGCTGTAGAGCAGCTAAGTCTGTGCGCCACAACTATTGAGCCTGTACTGTAGAGCCCAGGAGCCACAACCGCTGAGCCCACATGAACTACAGTCTGTGCTCCACGAAAGAAGAAGACACCACAATGAGAAGCCTGTACACCACAGCTAGAGAGGAGCCCCCACTCACCACAACTAGAGGAAAGGGATCATTTGGAAGTGGTCCTAGTAGAGTTGGTGCAGCGTTTTAATGCTTGTCATTTCAGAAACAGCAGCTCATAGTTGTATAATCATTAGTGCAGAGCCTAAAAACCAGGCTTTCATAGAGTGGCCTGCATGAAAAAAATGATTTAAAAAGGCTGATAAGACAGTAGTAATATTGAAATCACCGAGTTGCTTAAAAATTGATGTTTTGCCTCTTTTTATTGCTGTTTTTGTAGTTTTTAATGAAAGAGAGACACAATGAAAAGCCTTCTCTCCACCTGAGTTTTTATGCAGAGTAAGTCAGTCAGTAATGCCCAATGCCCATATAACTGTTGAGAGAATCAAGTAATGTTTTGTTCAAAGATCTTATCCCAAGATGTGCTTCACATTGAAATATTGAAGTTACTAAGGGTGACTTATAGGTCCTTAATGATGATTTTGGGGGTAACATGTCAAAAAGCAAATATGAAAGTAAAATGAAGTTACATATTTGAATATTACATAGCAGTTTGAAACAGTGGTATGCAACTATATGGATGAACATTAGCAACATAATAGTAAATGAAAAAAGATTCTGAAAGATTAAATACTGCATGCTAAAGTTAAAAATTAAAATATATTAATTATATATATATATGTAGTAAAATACATAAAAATAGATGCCAGGTAAAGATGAATAATGGCTGCCCACTCCAGTATTCTCGCCTGGAGAATTCCATGGACAGAGGAGCCTGGTGGGCTACAGTCCATGGGGTCACAAAGAAACACAACTGAGCGACTAACTTTCAAAGATGATCATGGTATTCAGGATGATGGTTAATTTGGGTTAGAGAAAAGAGCACTAGGATGATGGGGAAACCATACTGTTAGACTTAAGTTGATGCCAAATAGTAGTTGTTCCCTTGGATGGTGGATTCTTAGGTATTTATTTCCTTTTTAAACACAATCAAACCTATATAATAGATTGATTTTTTTAAAAAATGTCCTCAGTTTTTTCTCACTTTCTATTCCTGCCTCTTGCAGTGATTTTGTAATTGCACTCTGCAGAAGTAAGGGAGAAAGATTCCAGAAATAACAGACATTCCTGATCCTGACTGGTCATTTTAATTGTTCCTTTGAAGGGAGAAGAGATATACAAACATGGCCAATCTGTCACACACAACTGGAAGGGCAACATATAGCACTGTGGGAGATCTACAGAGCCTCAGACCACCAGTAAACTTCCACTTGAGAAAAGCCTGTGTAGAAATAAAACACAGACATTCCAAATTATGATGTTTTCTCAGATTATATGCTTTACATTTCAAAGCTGTGTGGCACTTTAAAGATTAGGGTTTATTGGATGAAAGTGGTGTAGAGCGTGGTAGAGGGAGTGAACCAGAACTGCATGGTGCTGGGAGAGGCCTTTTAACAAATGCATAATTTTGATGTGTGTATCTGTATTATATCACAGGTCTTCAGACAGTCAGTCCTGGTCTCCCAGCTCAAAATGAATTCTTTTCTTTACAATTCCAACAGAGGGTCTTTTGTGGGGGAAAAATCATCTTGCCCATATTATAAAATTTACCTAATTGGTATACAACATGGTGTGGTGCTTAGTTATTTGCAGTTTTGGAAATCTCTGTTCCCCATGGATTTCTGATTACAGCTAGTTCTGTACTAGTCAGTGCTTCTACCATTAGTGCCTTCTTTCTTCAGCAGTAATCATATAAGTTTTAGGCTTTGGATTGCTCTCTTAAAGTATTATGCTTTCTAGGGATATGTGCATTTTATTAATCTTTGAACAATGGCCTTGGTCAACATACCTTTTGCTAATTAAATGTCAGAGAAATTGGTATCTATATGCTGCTTGTCTGAAGTTAGCCTATAAACTGACTTGGGATGTGATGTTCTAGTTGGGGTGCTTAAAAATCATGTTGTTTCTATTTGTACTGAAATAGTATTAGTAGCATTGTTTCTGAAATAACAGAATTTTTATTTCGGTATCCAAACTGGCCTCAGAGCTGCAGTGTTCAATAGGAAGACACATTGTTTTGGCAAGGATCCAAGAGAGAAAGATAATAACTCATTCTTTAGCTCCCTACTGCTGGTTCAACCAAACATGAATTCAGCTAAATTATCTATGCTGATGGAGGGGAAAAGTGACCTAAATGATCAAAAACTAGAAAAGAAGAAAAGATTGCCTGGATAATACAGAGACAATCTTTTTAAAACAAATGTTTAAAATTACCCTACTTAGTTCTTTCAGAATTCAATACTGATTTTCTTCTCTCTTGGAGCCGGTTAGATGGGGAGTTAAGCATTTTGCACAATGAAAAATAATAGTATTAACAGAAAAAAAAAACCCAGTATTAATAAGATGGCTCTGTGGTCAAGAATCTGTCTACAATGTAAGAGATGAGGGTTTGATCCCTGGATCAGGGAGATCCCCTGGAGAAGGAAATGGCAAGCCACTCCAGTATTCTTACCTAGGAAATCCCTTGAACAGGGGGGCCTGGTGGGCTACAATCCATGGTATCGCAAAAGAGTTGGACATGATTTAACAACTAAACAATAACAACAAAAATCTATTGAACACCTAATTTTGTCGTATATATATAGCGATAAATAAGATATGATTATGTCTACTTTGTATTTTCAATGTGTGTGTGGATTTCTTACTAGAGTAAGAGCTAACAAAATTTATCCATATTAAATATTTAAACAAAATCATTGAACAGCTACATTTTCTTTACATATGAACATCTGTATACTATTGTAACATGTATTATTTATTTAAAAAAAATCAAATAATATTAAAAAGTTATAATGATGGGTGATAAAAAAGAATTATAATAAAAAATTATAATCATCTGCCTTTCTCCTTTCACAAATCTAGAGTCCTTCTCCACATAAAACTACTTTGTAATCACTTATATATTTCCTTGAATATTTTTTAAACAAAAATTTAAAAAATTATTCTACTCTTTCTGTGTTTGTATTTTGAGAAGTTAAGATTTTGCATTGTTAGGTTTTTTATTAGGCAGATGGTTAGGTATCATCACTAACTCAATGGGCAAGAATTTGAGCCAACCCCAAGGAGATAATAGAGGACAGAGGAGACTGGCATGTTAGAGTCCATGGGGTCACAAACAGTAGGACATGACTTCGGTTCAGTTCAGTGTCTGACCCTTTGCAACCACATGGACTGCAGCATGCCAGGCTTCACTATCCATCACTAGCTCCTGGAGCTTGCTCAAACTCATGTCCACTTGAATTGGTGATGCCTTCCAATCATCTCATCCTCTGTCATCCCCTTCTCTTCCTGCCTTCAATCTTGTCCAGCATCAGGGTGTTTTCCAATGAGTAAGCTCTTCACATCAGGTGGCCAAAGTATTGGAATTTCAGCTTCAGCATCAGTCCTTTCAATGAATATTCAGGACTGATTTCCTTTAGGATTGACTGTTTTGATCTTGCAGTCCAAGGGCCTCTGAAGAGTCTGCACCAACACCACAATTTAACAGCATCAATTCTTTGGCACTCAGCTTTCTTTATGGTCCAACTTTCACATTCATACACGACTACTGGAAAAACCATAGCTTTGACTAGATTGACCTTTATTGGTAAAGTAATGTCTCTGCTTTTTAATATGCTGTCTAGGTTTGTCACAGTTTTTATTCCAAGGAGCAAGAGTCTTTTAATTTCATGGCTGCGGTCACCATCTGCAATGATTTGGGAGCCCAAGAAAGTCTGCCATTGTTTCCCCAGCTATTTGGCATGAAGTGATGGGACCAGACATCATGATCTTTGTTTTTTGAATGTTGAGTTTAAGCCAGCTTTTTCACTTTCCTCTTTAACTTTCATCAAGAGACTCTTTAGTTCCTCTTCACTTTCTTCCACAAGGGTGGTGAGTGTTATCTGCATATCTAAGGTTATTGATATTTCTCCATGCAATCTTGATTCCAGCTTGTGTTTTATCCAGCACGGCATTTCATTTGAAGTACTCTGCATAAACAGGCTTCAATATACAGCCTTGACATACTCCTTTCACAGTTTTGAACTGTGAAACAACAGTCATTGTTCCATGTCTGATTCTAACTATTGCTCCTAGACTGCATATAGATTTCTCAGGAGGGGCAGGTTGCCTTATCCCCATCATTCTTTGATATCGTCTTTCTTTGGGATTGGAATGAAAACTGACTTTTTCCAGTCCTGTGGCCTCTGCTGAGTTTTCCAAATTTGCTGGCATGTTGAGTGCGGCACTTTCACAGCATCATCATTTAGGATTTGAAATAGCTCAACTGGAATTCCATCACCTCCACTAGCTTTATTCGTAGTGATGCTTCTTAAGGCCCACTTGACTTTGCATTCCAGAATGTCTGGCTTTAGGTGAGTGATCACACCATCGTGATTATCTGGGTCGTGAAGATCTTTTTTGTACAGTTCTTCTGTGTATTCTTGTCACCTCTTCTTAGTATCTTCTGCTTCTGTTAGGTCCCTACCATTTCTGTCCTTTATCGAGCCCATTTTTGCATGAAATGTTCCCTTGGTATCTCTAATTTTCTTGAAGACATCTCTAGTCTTTCCCATTGCATTGTTTTCCTCTATATTTGTATTGATCACTTAGAAAGGCTTTCTTATCTCTCCTTGCTATTCTTTGGAACTGCATTCAGATGGGTATATCTTTCCTTTTCTCCTTTACCTTTTGCTTCTCTTATCTTCTCAGCTATTTGTAAGGCCTCCTCAGACAACCCCTTTGCCTTTTTGCATTTCTTTTTCTTGCAGATGACTATAGCCCTCATAGTCAAACAAGGGTCCAAAATGCAGTACTTGGGGGGTGCAGTCTCAAAAATGACAGAATGATCTCTATTTGTTTCCAAGGAAAACCATTCAATATCACAGTAACCAAGTCTATGCCCCAACCACTAATGCCAAAGAAGCTGAAGTTGAATGGTTCTATGATGACCTACAAGACCTTCTATAACTAACACCAAAAAAAGATGTCCTTTTTATCATAGGGGACTGGAATGCAAAAGTAGGAAGTCAAGAGATACCTGGAGTAACAGGCAAGTTTGGTCTTGGAGTACAAAATGAAGCAGGGCAAAGGCTAACAGAGTTTTGCCAAGAGAATGCACTGGTCATAGCAAACACCCTCTTCCAACAACAGAAGAGACGATTCTACACGTGGACATCACTGAAAATACTGAAATTAGATTAATTATATTCTTTGCAGCTGAAGATGGAGAAGCTTATACAGTCAGAAAAACAAGACTGGGAGCTGACTGTGGCTCAGATCATGAACTCCTTATTGCCAAATTCAGACTTAAATTGAAGAAAGGGAAAAGCACTAGACCATTCAGATATTACCTAAATCAAGTCCCTAATGATTATACATGACTTAGCAACTAACAATAACAACAAAGTAGTTCAAAATGAACTATCCTCAAATATAGTAGCCTAAAACCACAAACATGTATTCTCTCACAGTTTCTAGAAGTCAGGCATCCAGGAACCCATATAGCTGGTTGGTTTTGCTCAACGTCTCTCAAGAAGGTGCCAATGAGATGTAAAGTGGGGCTGCATCATTTGAAGCTTCATTTGGGATTGGACAATCTAAGTCTAAGAAGGCTTATTCACGCGGCTGTTGGAGAGAAGCTTCAGTTCTTTGTCACACAGGACGCTTCAAGGATCCTCAAAACTTTGCGTATCCTCAAGCATGGTAGCTGATTACCCCCAGAGCATGCACATAGGCACAGGTATTTTTGAGTTAAAAGGATACTGTAACCTTTTGTAACCTAATCTTGTGCATGACATACTATAATTTCTGTCCCATTCTATTGGTCATACAGACAGACAGCGGTCCAGTGCAAGAGGGAGTTATCTGAGGGAATGGACACCAAGAGGCAGAGCCACTGGAGTTCCTCAAAGGGGCTGAATATCACAATTTGTAGAACTCTATCCCTTGAGTCTTCTGCTGCTCCCAGTTTCTCTTACTCAGATTACCCAATGTGGTAATAGCACAATTTTATTTAGATCAAAGCTCAGTTTATATTATATGGCTATTAGAGGTATATTTTAAGACTTCACATGTCTGAGAATATATATCCTAACTCAGTTTGTCAGGGCATAAAATTCTAGGATGAAAATAATTTTTCCCACAGAATTTCAAACACATGGCTCAATTTTTGTTTATCTCTTGTGGTTGCTTTTAGAAAGTGAGACACCATTCCTATTCCCAGTTCTTATATACTTATTTCTGGAAAACTTTAACGTCTTCTCTTTATTTGTGGTGTTTTGAAATTTTTCAGTGGTGTACCTCATAAGGTTGCAGTACAGAATGTCCTGTTAAATTTGAATTTCAGATAAATAATAAATACATCTCTCACGGAAGTGTGTCCCTTACATTGCATGTAACATATTATACTAAAAATCGTTGTTATATTTAAAATTAAAATTTTATGGGCCATCTTGAATTTTTACTTGTTGGATTTGCCAAACCTAGTATCTCAGAGTGATCTATCGTTTTTCCTTCCTTCTTTCCTTCCCTCGCTGAAAGAGGAGAGTGAAAAAGTTGGCTTAAAGCTCAACGTTCAGAAAACTAAGATCATGGCATCTGGTCCCATCACTTTGTGGGAAATAAATGGGGAAACAGTTGGAAACAGTGTCAGACTTTATTTTTTTGGGCTCCAAAATCACTGCTGATGGTGACTGCAGCCATGAAATTAAAAGATGCTTACTCCTTGGAAGGAGGGTTATGGCCAACCTAGATAGCATATTTAAAAGCAGAGACATTACTTTGCCAACAAAAGTCTATCTAGTCAAGGCTATGGTTTTTCCAGTGGTCATGTATGGATGTGAGAGTTGGACGGTGAAGAAAGCTGAGCTCCAACGAATTGATGCTTTTGAACTGTGGTGTTGGAGAAGACTCTTGAGAGTCCCTTGGACTGCAAGGAGATCCAATCAGTCCATCCTAAAGGAGATCAGTCCTGGGTGTTAATTAGAAGGACTGATGTTGAAGCTGAAACTCCAATACTTTGGCCACCTCATGCAAAGAGTTGACTCATTGGAAAAGACCCTAATGCTGGGAAGGATTGGGGGCAGGAGGAAAAGGGGACGACAGAGGATGAGATGGTTGGATGGCATCACTGACTTGATGGACATGGGTTTGGGTAAACTCTTGGAGTTGGTGATGGACAGGGAGGCCTGGCGTGCTGCAATTCATGGGGTGGCAAAGGGTCGGACACAGCTGAGCGACTGCACTGAACTGAACTGAACTGTCTCTTTATCTACCCCACTTTCCTATCTGTCTGTTGATCTTTTTCCATCTCTCTATCTTCTTGCTTCAACTGTGTGGAAAACCTTGCTATTCAGTTTGGGGAGATGAAATAAAGATTATTTCTAAAATATCTCCTCATCCTTGTTCTCAGTTAAGTGCCTGACACACGTGCTCTCTTCTGGGGAGACAGAGGAGCATTCTTCTGGTTGTATGTAGTGGAGATGGGACCTGGTTACAAATTTTCCTTATTTAGATTTTTTGGTCTAAATGGTCTTGTTTCAGTTATATCACAACTACCCTCTTCTCTGATACCTACCCCATGGCTCTAACTTACACACATTTCAATGGATGTGTGTCCTGATTTGCCTTGTATGTTTTGTCATTTTATGCAGGATTTTAGCTTTTAGAACTTAAGGTTAATTTTGCTGAGTTAAGACTATATTCTTTTCTTTTTCTGAAGTTTTCTGCCCTTTCTTACTCTTTGTGTTAGTTTGAGGTCATCTAAGAGGCAGACACCAAGATTGTTTAGATAAGTCAGAGATATTACTCCTCATAGGAAATGAGGAAAAAATAAGAGAGAAACCTGATGGAGGCTGGGAGATATGTCAGACCAGTTTGCAATTTTGATATTTTGAAGGAGAGAGGAAAGGAAGAAAAATTGAGTGGAGTTTTAGGTAGCAATACAATTCAGAGAATTCAGTAAAGTTGATGAAATTGATCAAGCTAAAGTCACCCTTAAAGAAGTCCACATCTCCCAGAACCTGACCTGTGTTAGTATTCCTGCAAAGCTTACTCCTTGGCCATGAGCAACTTATGGGAAGTGTGGCCTCAGTGTAAATGCAGTGGTATATTTCAGAGTAAAATAGATGAGCTGTTGGTCATTATGCTCCCCACAGTAGAAGATATGAGAGGTGCATTTTCATTGCTAGTATATTCCTCCTCTTCCATTCACTCTATCCTTATGGTTTATGATTATAATTAGCACCCCCCCCGCATGTATGTTTTAGCACAGAATTTCACAGAAACATATACCACAAAAACATACATATACAGACACATGTATATGTTAATATATATATATTATATATATATATACACACACATAGAGGCTAATGCATAGAAAAACACATATATACATATATGAATATATATATATATATATGATCATGAACTCATTGTTGCAAAATTCAGACTTAAATTGAAGAGTAGGGAAAACCACTAGGCCATTAAGGTATGACTTAAATTGAATCCCTTATGATTATACAGTGGCAGTGACAAACAGAGTCGGGAGATTAGATCTGATTGACAAAGTGCCTGAAGAACTAAGGATTGAGGTTTGTAGTATTGTACAGGAGGCAATGATCAAAATCATCCACAAGAAAAAGAAATGCAAAGAGGCAAAATTGTTGTTTGAGGAGGCCTTACAAACAGCTGAGAAAAGAAGAGAAGCAAAAGCAAAGGAGAACAGATAAGTTATACCCACCTGAATGCAGAGTTCCGAAGAATAGCAAGGAGAGATAAGAAAGCCTTCCCAAGTGATCACTGCAAATAAGTAGAGGAAAACAACAGAATGGGAAAAACTAGAGATCTCTTTAAAAAATTAGAGATGCTAAGGGAATATTTCATACAAAGATGGGCACAATAAAGGAAAGAAAATGGATGGACCTAACAGAAACAGAAGATAGTAAGAAGAGGTGGAAAAGATAAACAGAATAACTATACAAAAGAGATCTTAATGACCTGGATAACCATGATGGTGTGATCACTGACCTAGAGCCAGACATCCTGGAGTATGAAGTCAAGTGGGCCTTAGGAAATATCACTACGAGTGAAGCTAGTGGAGGTGATGGAATTCCAGCTGAACTATTTCAAATCCTAAAGATGATGCTGTGGAAGTGCTGCATGCGATATGCCAGTTTTCAAATTTGGAAAATTCAGCAGTGGCCACAGCACTGGAAAAGGTCAGTTTTCATTCCAATCCCAAAGAAAGTCAATGCCAAAGAATATTCAAGCTACCACCCAATTGCACTCATCTCACAGGCTAGCAAAGTGATGCTCTAAATTCTCCAAACTGGGCTTCAATAGTGTGTGAACTGAGAAATTCCAGATGCTCAAGCTGGATTTAGAAAAGACAGAAGAACCAGGGATCAAATTGGGAACATCTATTGGATCATAGAAAAAGCTAGATAATTCCAGAAAAATATCTACTTCTCCTTAATTGACTACACTAAGGCTTTTGACTGTATAAAGTTCAGTTCAGTTGATCAGTCCTGTCCGACTCTTTGTGACCCCATGGACTGCAGCACGCCAGGTTTCCCTGTCCATCACCAATTCCTGGAGCTTACTCAAACTCATGTCCATTGAATAGGTGATGCCATCCAGCCATCTCATTCTCTGTCGTCACCTTCTCCTCCTCCCTTCAATCTCTCCCAACACCAGGGTTTTTCCAATGAGTCAGTTCTTCCCATCAAGTGGCCAAAGTATTGGAGTTTCAGCCTCAGCATTAGTCCTTCCAATGAATATTCAGGACTGATTACCTTTAGGATGGACTGGTTGGATCTCCTTGCAGTCCAAGGGATTCTCAAGTGTCTTCCCAACACCATAGTTCAAAAGCATCAATTCCTCTGTGCTCAGCTTTCTTTATACTCCAACTCTCACATCATACATGACGACTAGAAAAACCATAGCTTTGACTAGATAGACCTTTGCTGGCAAAGAAAAATCTCTGCTTTTTAATATGTTGTCTAGGTCGGTCATAGCTTTTCTTCCAAGGAGCAACTGTTCTTTAATTTCATGGCTGCAGTCACCATCTGCAGTGATTTTGGAGTCCCAAAAAAATAAAGTTTGTCACTGTTTCCATTGTTTCCCCATCTATTTGCCATGAAGTGATGGGACCTGATGCCATGATCTTGGTTTTTTAAATGTTGAGTTTTAAGCCAACTTTTTCACTCTCCTCTTTCACTTTCATCAAGAGGCTATTTAGTTCTTCTTTGCTTTCTGCCATAAGTGTGGTGTCATCTGCATATCTGAGGTTATTGATATTTCTCCCAGCAATTTTGGCCAGCTTGTGCTTCAATAAGCCCAGCATTTTGCATGATGTATTCTGCATATAAGTTAAATAAGCAGGGAGACAATATACAGCCTTGACATACTGCTTTCCCTATTTGGAACCAGTCTGTTGATCCATGTCCAGTTCTAACTGTTGCTTCTTGACCTGCGTATAGATTTCTCACAAGGGAGGTAAGGTTGTCTGGTATTCCCATCTCTTGGAGAATTTTCCACAGTTTGTTGTGATCCACACAGTCAAAGGCTTTCATGTAGTCAATAAAGCAGAAGTAGATGCTTTTCTTGAACTTCTTGCTTTTCGATGATTCAAAGGATATTGGGAATTTGATCTCTGGTTCCTCTGCCCTTTCTAAATCCAGTTTGAACATCTGGAAGTTCACAGTTTTCGTACTGTTATAGTCTGGCTTGGAGAATTTTGAGTATTACTTTGCTAGTGTGTGAGATGAGTGCAACTGTGCAGTAGTTTAAACATTCTTCACCTTTCTTTGGGTTTGGAATGAAAACTGACCTTTTCCAGTGACTTTGTGTTGATCACAATGAACTGTGAAAAATTCTTAGTGATGGGAATATCAGACCACCTTACTTGCCTCCTCAGAAACCTGTATCAGGTCAAGAAGCAGCAGCAGACATGGTACAACAGACTGGTTCCAAATTGGGAAAGGAATACATCAAGGCTGTATATTGTCACCCTGCTTATTTAACTTATATGTAGAGTACATCATGTGAAATGCTGGGCTGGATGAAGCACAAGCTGGAATCAGTGTTGACAGAAAAAATATCAATAACATCAGATATACAGATGACATCATCCTTGTGGCAGAAATCAAAGAGGAACTGAAGAACCTTTTGATGAAGGTGAAAGAGGAGAGTAAAAGAACTGGCTTAAAACTCAACATTCAAAAAATGAAGATCATTGCATCTTGTCCCATTACTTCATGGCAAATACATGGGGAAACAATGGAACAGTAACAGACTTTATGTTCTTGGGCTCCAAAATCACTGCAGATGTGACTGTAGCCGTGAAATTAAAAGATGCTTGCTCCATGGAAGAAATGCTATGACCAACCTAGTCAAGATCCATCTAGTCAAAGCTATGGTTTTTCCCATAGTCAGGTATGGATGTGAAAGTTGGATCATAAAGAAGAATTGATGCTTTTGAACTGTGGTGTTGGAGAAGACTCTTGAGAGTCCCTTGGACAGCAAGGAAATCCAACAAGTCCATTTAAAGGAGACAAGTCCTGAGTGTCCATTGGAAGGACTGACATTGAAGGTGAAACTCCAATATTTTGGCTGCCTGATGCAAAGAACTGACTCATTTGAAAAGACCCTGATGCTGGAAAAGATTGAAGGTGGGCGCACAAGGGGATGACAGAGGATGAGATGGTTGGATGACATCACCAACTCAATGGTCATGAGTTTGAGTAAACTCCAGGAGTTGGTGATAGACAGAGAGGCCTGGTGTGCTGCAGTCCATGGGGTGCAAAGAGTCTGACACGACTGATCGGCTGAACTCAACTGAACTGATGTGAAGAGCCGACTTATTGGTAAAGATCCTGATGCTGGGAAAGATTGAAGGCAGGAGGAGAAGGAGACAACAGAGGACATGATGGTTGGATGGCATCACCGACTCGATGTACATGAGTTTGAGAAAGCTCCAGTAGTTGGTGAAGGACAGGGAATCCTGTCATGCTGCAGTCCATGGGATCGCAAAGTTCAGACATGACTAGGTGACTGAAACACAAATATATAGATATCATATATGGTGTGTGTCTTATATACAAAAGCCTTCCTATGTTATTAAGTTTTCTCAGGTTAGTTGTTTTACCCTCCAAAGCTGTGTGGCACTTTAAAAATAAGGATTTTTGAGATAGAAGTGATTTATGGCTGTGATAGAAGGATCAGTATTGAGCGATTAAATATTGTTACTATTGTAATAATTGTAGTTATTATTGTTATTCCCACTTTGATGGTGGTTTAGTGGTTTAGCACTAAATTATGTCTGACTCTTGAAACCCAATGGACTATAACCATCCAGACTTCTGTGTCCATGGGATTTTTCAAGGCAAAAATAGTGGAGTGGGTTGCCATTTTCGTCTCCAGGGGATCTTCCCAATGCAGGGATCAAACTCAGGTCTCCTGCAGTGTAAGCAGTCTCCTGCATTGCAGATGGATTCTTTACTGACTGAACCACCAGGGAAGCCACTTTATTAAAGAGGAAGTAAGACGCAGAGAAATGAAGCAGATTTCTCAAAGTCACACAGCCCATTTGTGATTGAACTTGGATTTGAATCTAGATAGTCTGACCATATAGCCCATCTATTTTCCACTGTAATATGTTATCCCCACTCCCACAGTATAGCTTTGTGATACAATAAGATTTGTTTATCCAGGTTCAAAAGTAGGTTTGCTTAATATATCTAGAGATATCTTAGGAATATCTGAACACCTAATATCTCCATGATTAGACTTTATTTGTGGAAAATTGTACTTTATGAAAAGCTTGCTTTCTCTTTTATATCATTTTATAACAAATTACCACTCTGAGTTTTAGTGATTTAAAATAACAGCAGTCACCTCTTATTTCTTATGGTTTTTGTTAAGTCAGAAATTCAAGCAGGGCATAATAGAGATAGCTTGTCTCTCATCTATGCTATCTAGAGTATGAGTTGTAAGAATCAAAGGCTTGATACTGGATTCATCTGAAAGCACCTGCATCCTAGGTTTAATTGTTGATGTTGGCTGTTGGCTGGAAGCTTGGGTAAAAATGCTGCTTGACACACTTGCATGGGACTTCTCCATATGGATTGGGTTTTTTGTTTATTTGTTTGTTGTTGTTGTTGTTTTAATAAAAGGTGGTTAGTTTCTAAGGCAAGCATTCTAAGAGAGTAAGAATGAGAACATATTGCCCTTTTTTATCTTCCTTGGAGATTTCATAGATTTCTACCACATTCTATTTGTAGAGGCTGTTACAAAATTCAACACTTGTTGAAGGTTTAAGAGAAGAAAAATAGACCTCAGCTCTTGAGGAAGATGTGTCAATATAACATGGTCAGAAGAGCAGGTTAGATAGGATAGCTCTATATACCTACCTACCTACACTTGTATGGCTTCATTTGGAAAATAGAGTCTTCCACATATCCTTGAATGAAAAACAATGGGAAAACTGGAAAAGATCTAATTTTTACTTGCTAGTGAGTATAATGTAAATTTCTTAATATACTCATCAATTTTGGTAACATTTTATAAATACTGTAAACATATTGCTGCTTTAAAATAGAGAAGATATCAAGAAAAAGTAATCTTTGCTTAAGACTTGTCTATTAAGGAGCAGTTTCTCTAAAAGTAGCTTTGTTTTGTCTAACAAGTTGTCCTTTCTATAGTCTCTGTTATAATGGTATAAGAAGATCCAAAGTGTTGGATCCACACACAGTGTTTAAAGCTCAGTAGTCACATTTACTGCTTTTTTTTTATCTTGGGCAAGTTATTAAACTTCTGTAAGTCTCAGTACCCTTCTCTATGAAATGGAGAATAATAGCTAGTTTATATTGATAGAAAAAATGAATGGTTAAAAGAAATAATACATACAAAATATAAGGCATGGAATACATCATTGTTATGTTTCTCTCCATCTGGAAACAGGTCTTTGGAAGAGGATTCCTCTTTGGATCAGTTTGTAAAATAAGAAAATCTTTTGAAGCTATAATTATCTTTTAATGTAGATTCCAAATAGGTTATGCTAAAAAATTCACTTGAAAACCATAAAAATATATTTGCTTTATTTTATTTATGTAACTTGTGGTATAAAAATTTGAGAATTACCTAGAAATAGTGCCCAGAATTCTAGATTGTGTGACACACTAATTCATTAAAAAAAAAATCTTTACTGGGGATCCCTTATATGCCAGAATCAGGCGATGGACTTGGCAAATCAGTGAACAAGGTATGCATGTCTTAATATACAAACAAAATGGTTGCATGTTTGTTGTATATTTTTGTATACTATGCATGTCCTAATTTACAAACAAAATATTTATATGCTTATTGCATAATTTTGTTGTATTACATGTTGCTCTTCTGCTCTTTTACCAACATCTTGATGATAGTTTATCTCCCATATTTTAATAACTTTACTGCTTCACATGTTCATTCCACATAACAGTTGTCTACGTCTTCCTTTGCCTTTATTTTAGAACTTTTGAAGGAGTCAGAGAACATCTGTCTTACTGGAAGTCACAGAAATTTTGAGTTGTAGATTGAATAAAATGTAACAGCTTCCTGTTTAACTTCTATTACTTTTAAAACATGCTGGGTTCTAAGGGATTTATGGAGTAAGTTTAAAGTACACAGACTCAACACTCATATTTCTCACTTAACACTTTAAGCTAGCTTCCTGCTTTTTTGCATCAAGAGGTGTACAGTAACCCCAGGTAAAAACTCAGGAAACAATTTCATCTCTGGTGTGCCAAGCTGTGCCTGAAGGATGCTTAATACCACAATCTTAAATCCCAGTGCTTGGTGTGGTAAGGGAGAGTGTTGGTATTAGGGATTTTTTGAGCTCTAACTGTGCATTATTTGCTCTAGAATAATGGATTTCCCCTAGGTGTTAAGATTTTACCTGGCTTTTTTCTCTGTACATATTCTTTGTACTTTCATCTCAAATTTGTCTTTTAAGAATATTCTGTAATCATCAGCAGAGTATATAATGCTCTTCCATGCAGTAAATATTTCTGAAGGATCGACAGAGAGGAGTTTCTAAAAACCATACCACTTAGGAAAAGAAAATGGACTAGGGGCTTCTCATTTTATGTTATTGTCACAGTACCTGTGTTGCATCACTTAGGTGTTTTGGGGAAAAGGAATAAATGTGCATTTTATATTTCAGGCTATAACATTTCAAAGTATACTTTTAAATTGCTTCTTTTGTGCTGATAAATTAGGTTATGTTCAGTGTTTTATTACTTCCTCTCTGACTGTTCTTTACTTTGGTAAAATTTATTTTGATTGGAATAACAAAAGAAAAGATACTCATGGGCTAATATTAGATGAATCAACAATGGTTCCAGCAAAAATATTTGCCTTCCACATCTGTATATCTCCCAGTTATAAGTGCATTGTGTCAAAAGCAGTAGACATGAAAATGATGGTTCCATTTAATTAAAATAAAACTGAGATTTGAAGTGGAGAATAATCAACAATGTTCACTAATTTTTATCTTTTGGAGTGATTCCTAAATGATCCAATAATTTTCTCTATAGCATATTGATTCAAGTATTCACATCAACATTTTTGAAGGCAGACCTATGTTGAAGGAGAAAAAACAGAAGGAGACCAACAGATAATCAATAAACCCCAAACACATTGGTTTTGAATCACATAGACCTGGTTGTCATTTGCTGCCTTACATCTTAATAGCTACGTGATTTGGGGTAGGTTATTAACCTCCCTTTTACGTATTTTATCTGCAAAAACAAGTTATTCAGAGTAAAATGTAGAATAATATGCCTGGCATACAGTAGATGCCCAAGTACGTTTGATTGTTCTCCATCATTCTCCCTCATCTCTCAACATTTTGGTAGTTCTACATTGACAGAATCAAGGCCACATGATAGTATATAAAACTAACTGGATTTGCTGTAACTAGTTTTTATCAAGTTGCCTGATAGGTTTGATGTACCTGTCCAAAAAGTCACTCCAAAAAGAAAATCCAGCTTATTTATTTAAAAAATATTTGTTGACTGATACAGCATTAAAGCTACTGTGTAGAACTCCTAGAGGTTGCAGAAATAAATAAAACACAAAGAAATAAGGTCAAGTAGGGAGAACAAATCGCCATAATGCAAGTCAGGATGAATTAAGTGCTTCCAGGGAGATGTACACATGTGACACGTGGTTCAGAGAAAGGAGAGAGAATATCAAATCATTAGATAAACCTTCAAGTTGCATTTTATTCAGGATTTAAAGATTTAAATTGCTAGAGATAGAGTGATATTCAAGGTAGAGAACATAGCATGAACAGTACCCAGGAAGAAGCTTATAACTGTGGGGCTGATTTAGACAGCAGTTGATAGTTTTATACATGAGAATTGTGTAACATAAGCTTGCAAACAAGTGTTCCATTCAGTTTGCTTACACTGCATTCCAAGTAAACTGTAGGTTGTGAAGAGACAGTGAAGATTTCTGAGTAGAGGAGACTGGGAACCTCTTGAAGGCAAAAACTGATCTTTTCATCTTTGAATCACTAGTACCATGGGCTTCCCTTGTGGCTCAGTTGGTGAAGAATCTGCCTGTAATGTGAAAGACCTGGGTTCAGTCCCTGGGTTGGGAAGACCCCCTGGAGAAGGGAAAGGCTATGCACTCCAGTATTCTGGGGTCCATGGAGTCGCATGGGGTCCATGTGGTCTCAAAGAGTCGGACATGACTGAGTGACTTTCACTTTCACCATGGACAGTGCTAGAGCTTCAGCAGATGACATTGAACGACTTTTCAAATTTTGCATTACTTCACTTATGACTGTAAACTATTTGAAAACAGAGACTACTGTGTTCTGTTGTTCTTTTTTGTATTATGAAAATATCTAATGACTTTTATATACCTTACATGTGCCAAGCACTGTTCTGAGCAATTTATAGATATGACTCTATAAGATAGAACTGTTATATCTCAGATATTTAATGCCTGAAATTTGGTGTTTCAAAGTGATTTGGATGTATTAATGCAAAGAGTAAATATATTTTTTGGTTGTTTCTGATTCACATGGAGAGAAGAGAGTGAAGGACTGAGAGATGCAAAATATCTGCCAATATTTATCATGCAATTCTTTAATTTCTCTATGCACTTAGTGCCTATTGCCTGCCAGGCAATTATGTTACTTGCAAACTGACTAAAACATGGTTGCTATGCTGGAAACTGACATGTAGATATATACTTAGAGCACAATATGATAATTGCCCAGGGCTTTGTAGATGATTTTTAGGAATTTGTTAAATGAATGAATTATGGTGGTGGTGGGAAGATACCCTGGAGAAGGGAAAGGCTACCCACTCCAGTATTCTGGCCTGGAGAACTCCATGGACTGTATAGTCTATGGGGTAGCAAAGAGTTTCACTTAGTCACTAAGTCATGTCTGACTCTTTTGGCCCCATGGACTAAAGCTTGCCCGGCTGCTCTGTCCACAGAATTCTCCAGGCAAGAGTACTGGAATGAGTTGCCATTTTCTTCTCCAGGGGATTTTCCCGACCCCAGGATTGAAGCCAGGTCTCCTTCATTGCAGGTGGATTCTTTACCAACTGAGCCACCAGGGAAGTCCCTGAATGATGAGAGGTTATAATAGTGGCCTAACTGTAGAGATAGGGAGACAAGGTCATGACAGACATTCAGAATCATATTGTATGCTATTTACATACACAAATATCTATAAGGAGTTCTGGCTTTTCCAGACAAGAAGTTTATAAAACTAATTCAGACATGGATCTTGTAGTAACTAGATTAACTGGATCCAGGCAAGGATGAGAACTAAAAGATTAAGAACATAATTGTGCTTGATTATTAGATAGTGTGTATATTTTGGTTCAGGGAGGTGAATTGTGAGATTTCTCTGTTAAAGGGCATAACAGTTTAGTGAGACTAGAAGAGAGACCTACTTGTCTGTTATTGAGATAAAAAGAAAAAAAAACTTAGCTTGCATGTCTGCATCAATACAACAGATTCACATCTGTGTTTGATATGCAGCCTCAGTTAGATGAGAAGCAGACCACAATCTTATTAGGAGAGGAAACCCCAAACTGCATTAGATAAGTGTAAATTTCTTGAAAACAAGATTATGTCTTTTGTGAATTATCATACTTAATCTTGGGAACATTTAACATTAAATTTTGGTAAGATTAAATCAAATCCACAGTATTCATAGTTTTATGTTAATTTGGAAATAATTTGTGCATGTTTGGTATTTTGAGTACTTGTAACATTTAAGATAATTTGGTGTTTTAAATGTATAATTTGCCAATTTAAAGCTCATAACAAATTGGACTTGTGATTCCAATTAAAAATTTGTCACTCAGTAATTGTGAAATTTTTGTAACAGGGTAACATGATTTTCCTAAATTTGTAAAAAGTATTAGTATTTAATGAAAATTAAGATTGACTATGTTATGTTTAAAATTTTATGTTTACAATAACTTCATAAGTCCTTGGGAAAGTTTATCTATTAGACAATTTACTTAAAAGTAGGATACAACATGTTAGATGTATAAGTTGAGGATAAAATCTTTAAGGACATTTAAATCAATAAAATCTGTTTTTCTTACTTAGATTAACTAAAATTTTGTCAATTTTGCTGATCTTTTTAAAGATCTAATGTTTGGATTTATTTTCTCTCTTGTTTTCATAATCTTTTGTATTCATTTCTACTGTTTCTATTATTGGATTGGCCAAAAATTTCATTGATTTTTTTCCCATAACATCATATATAAAAACCATAATGAACTTTTTTGGCCATTCCAATATTTCTTCCTTCCTCTTGCTCTAAGTTTAGTCTGCTCTCCCCCCTCACTCCCCACACCAGAGTTTTAAGATGTAAGTCTTGGTTGTTGATTTGACTTATTTTTTCTTTTATAGCTATAATTTTCCCTTCTATGTAGTATTTTATCTGTATCTCATAATATTTTGGAATGTTGTATTTTTATTCTCCTTAAAGTATTTTATAATTTCTCTTATGATTTATTTTTCTACCCATTGTCTATTTAAAAATGTGTTCCTTAATTTCCAAAATATTTGTGAATTTCCAAAATTTCCTCCTGCAGTAGATTTCTTATTTTATTCCATTGTAGTCATAGACCATATTTTGTATTATTTTAATTCTTTTAGATGTATTGAAATATCTTTTATGGTCAGTGTATAGTCTCTCTTGGAGTAGGAAATGGCAAGCTGCTCCAGTATTCTTGCATGGATAATACTATGGACAGAGGAAACTGGTGGGTTACAATCCATGGTATTGCAGAGTCAGACACAATTTAGCAATGGAGTATATATTCTCTACTGGAGAATAGTCTATATATACTTAAGAAAGATTGCATTCTTTGTTTTTGTTTGGAGTGCTCTCTAAGTGTTGGTCAGGTCTATCTGATTTATAACGTTGTCCAAGTCTTTTATTACTCTTTTGATCTTTCAACCTATCTCTGTGAAAAAATCTAAAATGTGTCTCCTGTGGAAAGCATATCAGTGAATCTTGTTTTTTATCTAATCTGACAATCTCTGTCTTTTGATTAGATTTTCTAATCAAATCATAGCTAATACTATTATTGATACAGTTGAATTTGCCTGGCATTACTTTTGTCTTCAATAAATCTTACATCATTTTTAGTCATCTAAGTAAGTATTTTCTAGTATGTAACATTTTGATTCCTTTAATATGTATTTTTCTAGATTTTTGGACTCATTTTCTTAATGATTGAGTTAGGAATTACTATATTCAGTTTTCTTATCAAACGATGCTTTTAGAGAGACAGAGAAACTTGATTGTATATAGCTCTATTCCATCTTCCCAACTTTTGTGTGGCTATCACTTTTATCATTGTATATTCTAATTCTACACATGTTCCAAAACCAAAAATCTACTGTTACAATAATTTATATATTTTATGGTTTTAAAGAAGTTGATAGAAAAAGGAAATTGAGTGTGTGTTTATAAAGTTTGTTATATTAACCTTTTTATTTACCATTCTGCTTGTTATATTAACATTTATTTACCATTCTGCATTCTCTTTGTCTGTTCAGTTCAGTTCAGTCACTCAGTCATGTCCAACATTTTGTGACCCCATGGCCTGCAAAACGCCAGGCTTCCCTGTCCATCACCAACTACTGGAGTGTACTAAAACTCATGTCCATCCAATCGATGATGTCATCCAACCATCTCATCCTCTGTTGTCCCCTTCTCCTCCTGCCTTCAATTTTTCCCAGCATCAAGGTATTTTCCAATGTGTCAGTTCGTTGTATCAGGTGGCCAGAGTATTAGAGTTTCAGCTTCAGCATCCGTCCTTCCAATGAATATTCAAGACTGATTTCCTTTAGGATTGACTGGTTGGATCTCCTTGCAGTTCAAGAGATTCTCAAGAGTCTTCTCCAACGCCACAGTTCAAAAGCATCAATTCTTCTGCGCTCAGCTTTCTTTATACTCCAACTCTCACATCCATACATGACTACTGGAAAAACTGTAGCTTTGACTAGACTGACCTTTGTTGGCAAAGCAATGTCTCTGCTTTTTAATATACTCTCTAGATTGGTCATAACTTTTCTTCCAAGGAGCAAGTATCTTTTAATTTCATGGCTGCAGTCACCATCTGCAATGATTTTGGAGCCCCCCAAAACAAAGTCTGTCACTGTTTCCATTGTTTCCCCATCTAGTTGCCATGAAGTGATGGGACCAGATGCTGTGATCTTCGTTTTCTGAATGTTGATTTTAAGCCAACATTTTCACTCTTCTCTTTCACTTTCATCAACAGGCTCTTTAGTTCTTTTTCACCTTCTGCCATAAGGGTGGTGTCATCTGCATATCTGAGGTTATTGATATTTCTCCCAGCAATCTTGATTCCAGCTTGTGCTTCCTCCAGCTCAGCATTTCTTATGATGTACTCTGCATATAAGTTAAATAAGCAGGGTGAGAATATACAGCCTTGACATACTCCTTTCCTGATTTGGAACCAGTCTGTTGTTCCATGTCCAGTTCCAACTGTTGCTTCTTGACCTGCATACAGATTTCTCAGGAGGCAGGTCAGGTGGTCTGGTATTCCCATCTCTTTAAAAATTTTCCACAGTTTGTTGTGATCCACACAGTCAAAGGCTTTGGTATAATCAATAAAGCAGAAACAGATGTTTGCCTGTTCATTTGGATTCAAATTATTGTCTGCTGTCATTTTCTTACTCCAATAGAATTGTGCTGTTTTGTACCTCTTTTGTGCTATTGTTATCAGATATTTCTATCTACTATATCAAAATTGTAGAATAATACAATACAACCCTTTATTGTGCCTTTATCCTGAAACATATCTTTGTGGATATGAGATTCTTGTTTTCTGTTTTATTTTCCCAGCACTTCTATCCCACTGTATACTGGTCTTTATTGTTTCTGATGAAAAATTAGCTCTGCACCTTATTGGAGTTCCCTTGTACATGAGTCCTTTTTCTCTTCTTACTTTCAAGATTTTCTGCCTGCCATTGGCTTTCTATGTTTTTAATATGATGTGTCTTGGTTTTGAGTCGTTTTGTATTTACCTCTTTGGAGTTCAAAGAGGTAAATTCAAAAATTTAAATTCAAGAAATTAGCTTCTTGAATGTGCAGATTAAAGATTTTCATCACATTTGGGAGGGTTTTACTCATTATTTCTTTGAATATTTTCTGCTGTTTTTTAGCCCTTATTTTTTTCTGGTACTCTGGTACTTAATGGTGTCCCACATTTCTTTATGGTTCTGCTTATTTTTCTTTATTCTTTTCTCTCTGTGTTCTTTGTATTGTAAGATCTCTATTGATTTATCTTTATGTTTTCTATTTTCGTCTATCATTTTAAATATACAGTTGAGCCCCTTTAGGGATATTTTTATTTTTAGTTATTAAACTTTTCACTTCCAATTTTCTTTTGGTTATTTTTTATAATTTAATTTGTGTTGTCCACACCTATTAATATTCCCTTTTTGTGAGACATGATACCTTTGTTTATTTTGTTAAGCCTATGCTTAATATATTTTTAAAAACTGATTTAATATCTTTTTTATATCCAAGATCTGAGCCCTTTCACAGGCAATTTCTGTTGTCTATTTTTTTCCTCTGCATAAGGGTCACATTTTCCTGCTTCTTTACCTGGCTCGCAGAGAAGGCAATGGCACCCCACTCCAGTACTCTTGCCTGGAAAATCCCATGGACGGAGGAGCCTGGTGGGCTGCAGTCCATGGGGTCGCTACGAGTCGGACACGACTGAGCGACTTCACTTTCACTTTTCCCTTTCATGCACTGGAGAAGGAAATGGCAACCCACTCCAGTATTCTTGCCTGGAGAATCCCAGGGACGGCGGAGCCTGATGGGCTGCCGTCTATGGGATCGCACAGAGTCGGACACGACTGAAGTGACTTAGCAGTTACCTGGCTCGAAATTTTAAATGGAGTACTAGATAATAAATTGTATGTGTTTTCTTTTCTGCTTCGGAGCTTCTTGTTGCTGTTTCCTTATTTACTTGTTTAAAGACTTTGGTTGACTATTTTCATGACTTCTGTTTTCCCCACAGTATACAACCTCTGACATCACCTCTCAGAGGAGAAAAACTCATCTATGCAGGTCACATTTGATGATTCTTTAGCAGGGTTCTCTTTGACTGTCTCTTGTCCTCATCACTCTATTAAACTAGCTGCTTCTATTGGTATCATACTCAGATTTAGGCTCTATTAATTGCTGTCTGATTACAATATTTTCATCGGTGCCCTGGGGCATAAATTGCTTAACAATCTGATGCAATTAAATTCAAGTTCCTTTGCTGATTTAGTTTTTAAGGCTTGTGTCTGAGATAGGTTGTAAGTCCAGGAAGACTTCTTCCTGTCTCTTTTTCTGTTTCTTTCTGGTCAACTAGCTGTCTTATGATATAGCAAGGACTATCAGCCTCCTCTTAATTGCTAACCACCAAAATCTCCATTGTTTTGGGGAGTTCTCTGAGGTTTTTAACTTTTCACAATCTATTCCAAATAAAGTAAGTTCCCTTAGGGAAAAGATTCAGAGCTCTCTTTTCTTATTGCCTACCTTTCCTTCTGGAGATGGAAATGGCAACCCACTCCAATATCCTTGCCTGGAAAATCCCATGGACAAAGGAGCCTTGTGGACTACAGTCCATGGGGTCACAAAGAATTAGACTTGACTGAGCAATGGAGCGTGCGCGTGCACACACACACACACACACACACACACACACACACACACACACACACACACACCTCTTGAGCAAAACCTCTAAGCTACTACTTCAGTACTGGTTGTGGGACAGTGTCCCAGAGTGACATTTCTTCTTTACAAGCTGTACAGTGGGAGGAAGTGATAGCCTCAGGTATTCTTGGCTTGCCTCCTCTGGAACATAACATTGGTCAACATTGGATGACAAGTTTACTGCATTATTTCAGGTACAAGAAAAAATTATTAAATAAAGTAAATTATCTAAAAGAGTATAAACCTTATGAAACTCAAGGCATATACAAATTTTCCTGTAGAATGGGGGCATTTATTAATTCTGCAATCTTATGTTGAGTGTTGGTGACTGACTAGAAATTATTCAGAGAAAATCTGGGATTGTGTGGGGGAGATACAGAGTTATCAGAGATCATACTATCTCCAGATGGAGACAGCAGATGTATGCCTAAGACAGCATATAGACTTGAGGAATTGCAAGGAGCTTAGTATGACTAGAGCGTAAGTTGGGAGGTGAAATGTAGGAAGATATTTGATTGTAGGTTTAAGAAGGGCTAGATCATGAAAGCAATTTATATCAGGTTTTGTAGTCTCCATTAAACTGAAAAGTGGCATGTTCCTCAGTTATGAGAAGTGTTGGATTTGCAGTACATTTTAAAAACCTTTCTCTTTTGGGTCACCCTTTGGTTTTATTTGAATTGAACTTTATTTTTCATGAAATATTCTTAGGGCTTGCATGAAGTGGAGTAGAGTATTTCTGAGAGTGATAAAAAGTATCTAAAGCAGAACTGGAGGGCATGAATAGATCCCAAGGCATCTTTTATTCCCCTGGCATCATAAAAACAGGTGAATTATGACTAAAGCATGGACTCAGCATCTAATAACAGATAGAATTGCATAATTGGAACATATCAGAGGAATGATATTGTCAAAACAGTTACATCTCTATTATGCTGTCCACTTTAGCCAGGTCACACACACAATTAGATTAGTAACAGCTCTAGGCTAGCTGAGCTAAAATTGGATGGAACCAAAACATATTCATAAGGTTTTGGGTCTTTTGAGTATGACAGGAAACCACCTTATGGAAAAAATATCCGCAATTTCTATTCCATTGGGCTATTCATTGTCAGACTAAAGGGGATTTGGAAAATTGTTTATGCATGTTTAATTTTGTGAATTGTTCCCTTGGCCCTTAACTCTCACAGTTGCATTTACATAATTATAATTACAACATAGTTATTTCTGATCATTTTAAGCAAATGAAAGATGTTTTCCCCTTGCACCCATATCAGGCATGTAATTGGAGCTCAGTAGGTGTATCTTGATTTATTTGGGAGTGAAGGGTCACAGTCATTCTCACGGTACCTCTTTTAAATAGTCTGGCACAGGTTCTGTCACTTAAAGACTCACCAATTCCTATTTGTAGTCATATTGAAACTAATGGAAATTTTGTCCGCATTGTATATTGATGTGTTTCTTGAAAAAGCAGACTACCAACGTTTAAAGAATTCCCCAGTCCTTTCTTCTGTCTCTTATGTCCTTACAGTTGGTAGTGCACCCCTAGAGATCAGGGTGACATCCTTAATCCCACACTGCCTATGAGATAAATTTAGGTCTCTTCTTTTTTTTTAATATGTTTCTTAATAAATGGAAAGGTGAATTGATTCTTTAAGAAATAATTGGAAAACAGAAAATTTGGAATTCCTTTCCATAGGGAGTAATATCTAAGAAATAGTATGAGTATACCTGTATCAGGGATTAGATAAAATGGTAACTCTGTATGGAAAGAAAACCATTTCTATGGGGGTTCTTTTAGAGTTATAAGTATTTTAAAACTTTTAAAATGCATTAATATCTTATTGCAAAAATAGTTTTAATGTATTTGGAAAATATGAAATATTCAAAGAACAAAATTAAAATTATGTATAATCTCATTTTAAGTCATAACTTCTGTTCATTTGAAGTATGTCTTAACCTTTCATTCTATGTAATTTTTACAATTAGATATGCTTTTCCTCTCTTAACATTATTATTTGTACATTTCCACATTGCTAAATAGTCTTAAAAATATTTTTATCTGGTGTCAGTGTGTAAGACATTTAGATTGCTTATATTTTTGTCTGTACTGAATAATGACATAGTAATCTTTATCCATGTTTTTTTAACTTTTATTATTTCTTATGGGGCTTCCCTGGTGGCTCAGCAGTAAACAATCTGCCTGCAATGCAGGAGCTGCAGGAGACACAGGTTCAATCCCTGGATCAGGAAGATCCCCCTGGAGAAGGGCATGGAAACCCACTCTAGGATTCTTGTCTGGAGAATCCCATGGGCAGAGGAGTCTGGCAGGCTACCATCCATAGGATTGCAAAGAGTCAGAAATGATGCATGCATATGACATTATTAAAAAAAATCAGAGGATCTAAAATAAATGAAACATGATAAATATCCAAAAGCCTATATTGCCTTATATTATTAATTGATCACGATACTTTTTTCCTACTGAACCTGGTCAAGACCTCAAAATACATTTTTTTTTTAATTTATATATTTCTGTTCAAGATAGTCCAACAGTTTGAAACTTTTATTTTAATCTTACAACTTATGTTTGAGTTTAGCTAATCCAATTTTAATTTTCACATCCTTGCCTACTACAATTACCAGACAGTCTAATTTATTAGCATGATTTTTACATTAGGTATTCACTCAATTTTATCTACTCCAGATTTTATCCACTCTGTGATGCCTTGCTCTACTTTCAGACTTACCTTCTTTTTCACATCAATCCTATCTTGTTCAAGACCTTTCAATATAAATTTTAGCTAGGGAAATTAAATACCAGCTCTTAATTCTAATATTTGAAACATTTATAGAGAAAGTTGTGTTTTTTGTTTTTTTTAATGAAAACACTTTTAGGAAAGTTGGACAAAGGGTTAAATACAAGGTTAAGGTCAAGAGTAGGGAAGTATGTTTGGTTTTATGGCTTAGCTTTCTTTCCTTACCGCACAGTAAACAACACTTTCCATTCAAAAAAATAAAATAAAGATGTCTTTGGCTAGCTGAAGAAAGAAAAAATCTAACAGCAAGAAATCTAATGAATGTCAGAGGTTTGGATTTCATACTAGCATAGAGATTGTGTGTTTATTGTCAATGGTCGGCATTAAAATCAGTACTTTGGTTCCAGTGTTTAATTTCCTGAAGAGTATTGGCCACTGCCCAAACTTCAGTATGGGTATGTATTGCTTTATCATCTAAACTTAATAGCATCTTTTAAAGGAAATCATTGGTTAGTCACAATATTTCATTTTGCTTCATATCTAGCACTCACATTTGATGATACTGCACATATTTACTACCTATATTTTTGTACAAAACTGTGCTAACAAAAACCAGGCTTTTAATGGTAGTGCTTCCAGTGTAAATAGGAAAATGCCAGTATAATTAGGTTCACTAGAGTGTGATAGGAATAGAGTGTCTTCTATAGTAATCAAAGGTTCAGTGTCAGGAAATTAGGTAAATCTGTATTTCCACAGAAAAATGGAAGAGGATCCCTGGAGTTTATGGTGTGTGTATATTTGCTCAGTCGTTAAGTCGTGTCCAACTCTTTGTGACCCCATAGACTATAGCCCACCAGGCTCCTCTGTCCATGAGATTTCCCAGGCAAGAATAGTAGAGTGGCTCTCCATTTCCTCCTGCAGGGGGTCTTCCCCATCTGGGATGGAACCCGTCTCCTGCATCTCCTGCGTTGGCAGGTGGACTCTTTACCCCTGAGCCGCCTAGAAAGCTCGGAGCTTGTGGTACATTGTTATAAAGAGCTTGAAAGCGAAGTTCCCATAATCAGACCTTCATCTGCATACAAAACGCAGTTGTCGTCATTTACGGTGCTCTGTGGGCTTCAGACTATATTGCAAAATCAGTACGTTGTTTCAATGCCATCATTGTTAGCTCATGTACTCTTGGAATCTTCTATTCAAAGTTTTCCAGTAGTCTTAGCTGTTTAGCTAGTCAGTGCTACACTCTAATGTTGCTGGATGTATGCAGGATAATTAGATCAGATTTCCGAGGTTATTTTTAGCCTTTTCAAAGAAGTTGAGAATGCAATAAATTTACTCCATGCTGTTATTTACGGGGAAACGACTTGTATTTGATGATAGTTTACTGTGATGGTATTTGGAGAAAATTGGCAAAGTTTTAACTTTTTTTTTTTTTTTTTTAAATCAATGGGCTTCTGTTTCTGGCACTTGCTTTTAAAAAAAACACCATGACTGCTGCTGCACATAATAAATTCATCACACCATGATCCAGCACCAAGTCAACTTAGGGAAAAAATAGCCTGGGCTCTGGGTCAGAGCCATGCATTCTGGAAATGATGGACTTCTGAATCTTAAAGTCTTGTTATAGGAATGGTGAAAGCCATATGGCCTGAAGTCCAAGGAAAATGGATAGAGAAGTACATCTGGCTCTTTTGGCATCTACTACCACATTCTGGTTCTAACACCATGGAAAAGTGAGTAGATCCTCAAGTGGGAGTGATTTGGTATTCGAGCAATATTAATATTTTAGTCATTTTAGTTTTGCATGATATTTGCTATCACAAAGTGGAATTGTTTCTGTTTAGTTCAACCATCAAATGGTGGGTGCCTAAGAGGTATCAGAAACTATATATAGTTACTGTGGAACACAATTCTTTGCTCTGTAGAAGTTAGTAGTTTAGTACAAAAACAGCTGTATAAATGAATAGGTACAACATCATGTGATAAATGCTATCTATGATATAGATTGATAATGTGAGCTGACAAAGTGTGCTTTGAAAATCAAAGTACCACTTAGGTTGGACTCTGTTCTGCTTCATGCCAGGAGTGAGGTTTGGGGATCTGAACTGGTAACCTGAACGCTAGCATCCCTGTGGGGTTGCTGTGCCCTTCAAACTTATCGTGGGCATCCAAGGTCTCTTCCCAGACCAAGTCTACCAAAGACTATGGTATTGACTACTCATGTTACTCTTGCTTCCTCCTACTCTCAAAACAAAGTGTGTTATTTTAAAGAAGTTCTAGTTATGTGCCAAGTATATATTTGATTTAACATAGACATTGTGGTGGTTAAACAATTGATTTTGGTGACAAATCACTAAGCTTAATGCACAGAAAATAAATTTGTGTCTAATATGCAAGACATGTTATGTATATTATGTCACATTTTGTGTGGGTAATTTGATTTGTCTGTTAAAGTCTTATTTGGATTCCAAATGACATCTCCTTGGGTGTCACGTTTTTTTGAAGCTTTCTCTTCCCTTGCTTTAAATAAGAGATAAACGTATCCAACTCTATTGCTACTATCTTGACATAGATCACTTTATATTCAGGCTTTATAACTTATTAACTATGTGATTATGGACAAGTAATTTAACATCTCTTTCCTCAGTTTCCTCATTTGTGAAAGAGAAAGAATGACCCCTAACTCATAACTGTGCTCTGAGGGTTAATTGAACTTTGCATATAAAGTGTCTGGCTTAGTATCTGACACATAGTGATTTATGATCATTGTTTTGTTTGGCTGTCCTGTAAGTCTATGCACTTCCTGGTGTCAGGAATAGCACCTTTTATAAATGTAGTATCTCTATAAGTCTAGGCCTAAATTAATTATGTCTCTGTCCTAGATCTCAATATCTTTTAGGTAAAAATGGTGATAAGATGTTTTGTTGCTTAAACTAATCTGTCAGAGGAAGAATTTCCTCTTAACTTATGGAAATTCTTTAACTTGGAAGATCCTTACGGAGTGATATTAAAGTAGAATGTGTTATGATCCTTTTTCAGGGCAATGGCAGTCTTAAGAGACCATATCAAGTCCTCAATTACATATCCATTTGTAATTCCGAGGGCAAACATGTTACCAGATTGAATAGAAGGCATTGTGTAATGCCCTTTCCAAAGATAATATCCAGAAGAAGCGTTTCATAAATTATGTAGCCTATACAAGGATAGAAGGAGAGCACAGAAAACACTATGCATTACAGGCCACATTAAATGAGAAAGCAATTTTGAATGAGGAGAAAGTTTGAATTCCATCTCTACTGCCAAGCTAATCTGGGCAAATAATTTACTTTAAGTTCAAGGTTACTATCAGTAAAATAAGGTTAATACTCTCTACTCTAGGGATTAGCATGAAAATTAAACATATTATAGATAAAAGCACATTACACACTGCTTTCTCGAATGTAGAGATTTTCATGACTGCTAGAAAGTTTTCTCAAAGGCAGTGGTTCTCAATGTTGGCTGCAGGTTAGAATCTCCTGGGGGAGATTTAAAAGCCCCAATACCTTCCTATGTCTTTGAGTGGCAGTTGGTGTTTGGATCCCTCTAGAATTCTGGGAGTAACTCATGTGTGTTCCTGATGCAGACTATCTGCTGTGGCCTTTGCCTCTGCTTCTGGTATGGTCAGTCCTGGGAGCTCCCCAACCAGACACTCTGTAAATTTTCATGCTGAACTTTGGGGATATGTATGAAAGTCTGTGTCTGCTTATTCCACACAAGAACCAAGTTCATTTCACGCAGTTCAAACCCTCAGTCTGCCCAACTATAGTGCATTGTCCTGTTCGCTTGCATGCATGCTAAGTCACCTCAGGTGTGTCTGACTCTTTGCAACCCTATGGACTGTAGCCTGCAAGACTCCTCTGTCTTTGGGATCCTCCAGGCAAGAATACTGGAGTGGGTTGCCATGCCCTCCTCCAGGGGATCTTTTTGCTTAGATATACCTTTCCCAAACTTGGCTAGAATTACTGTCCTAGAATCTCTAACACAAAACACAAAGACCTCCCTCAGCATTTCCCTCCAAAACCTCTCAAACACATAGGTTGAGATAATGACCTGACATCTGTTTCCCTTTTTCTGTCTTCTTTATCCATCTCCAATCCATTAGCTCCATCTGGGTGATGCAATCACTTGTTGAAAAATGTTATCACCAATTGAACATGCAGCTTAACATATTAAAGGGGATGGCAAAGTACTATAGACTAAATACTGATATACACCTAACCCAAATCCATATGTTGAAACATGTTCCTCTAATGTGATAGTATTTGGAAATGGAAACTTTGGAAGGAGATCAGGTCATGAGGGCAGAGCTATCATGAATGTGATTCACGCCCTTATAAAAGAGATGCCAAAGACCTATCTCACCTCTTCCAGCATGTGGGGATATAGTGAAAAGATGGTGGTCTGTGAACCAGGAAATAGATTCTCCTAAGACACCAAATTTGCTACAACCTTGAATTTGGACTTCCAAGCTTCCATAACTATAAGAAATAAATTTCTATTGTTTATAATCCTCCAAATCTATGATATTTTGTTATAGTGACCTGAACAGCCTAAAGACACAAAGCAATTTAGAAAATCCTTTCTTTTTCAAAAAAGATTCTGTTTTAAGCCTGCTATTAAACCTTATTTTGGACTCAAATGATGAGCTCAACTCTCTGTGATATTTCTGCTTTGCCATCTGGCTATTGTTCAATGTATTTTAAAATATTGTTGCTGAGCTAGACAATAGAGCTCATATTTGCATTTGGGTACTCCCACAAAACAGGTAAGAGAGGGCACACTAATTATCAGCTTCCCATCCCCCCAACTCTTTTGCCACAATGTTTGGGAAAAGCAACATTCAAAATGTTCTAGGAGAAACATATCCACTTAGCCTAGCCTCAGTTAAGATTACCCATTCCTGGAGAGTTCCCTGGTGGCCTAGTAGTTAATATTCAGGCTTTCACTGCCATGGTCTGGGTTCAGTTCCTGGTTGGGAAAATGAGGTCCCACAAGCTGTGTGGTGTGGCTAAAAACAAAAATCCTTTCTTAGTATTATTATTCTCTTATTTTTATTTTAGAAACTTGTTTTAAGCCAAACATGATCAAATTAATTTTTAAATGATACATTCTAGAAATTTTATTCCTCATCCTTTATTCCAAGTATGGTAGTGCTTTAGTTGCTAAGGCATATCCAGCTCTTGCAACCCAATGGACTGTAGCCTATTTTGCTCCTCTCTCTCTAGGATTTCCCAGGCAAGAACACTGCTGTGGAATTCCTTCTCCAGGGGATCTTCCTAACTCAGGTGTCCAACTCAGGTCTTCTGCATTGCAGGTGGTCTTCTGCATTGCAGGCAGATTCCTGCATTGCAGGTGGTTACTTTACCAGCTGTTAATATGGTGCCTTTTTATTGGGGATGGTTTTGATCACCGCCTCCTGTACAATGTTGCGAACCTTCAGCCATAGTTCAGGCACTCTCTCTATCAGATCTAATCCCTTGAATCTATTTGTCACTTCCACTGTATAATCGTAAGGGATTTGATTTAGGTCATACATGAATGGTCTAGTGGTTTTCCCTACTTTTTTCCATTTAAGTCTGAATTTGGCAATAAGAGGTTCATGATCTGAGCCACAGTCAGTTCCTGGTCTTGTTTTTTCTGACTATCTGCTAAGTCGCTTCAGTCGTGTCCGACTCTGTGCTACCCCATAGATGGCAGCCCACCAGGCTCCGCCGTCCCTGGGATTCTTCAGACAAGAACACTGGAGTGGGTTGCCATTTCCTTCTCCAGTGCATGAAAGGGAAAAGTGAAAGTTAAGTCGCTCAGTCGTGTCCGACTCTTAGCGACCCCATGGACTGCAGCCCACCAGGCTCCTCCGTCCATGGGATTTTCCAGGCAAGAGTACTGGAGTGGGGTGCCATTGTCTTCTCCACTGACTATATAGAGCTTCTCCATCTTTGGCTGCAAAGAACATAATCAATCTGATTTCAATATTGACCATCTGGTGATGTCCATGTGCAGAGTCTTCTCTTGTGTTGTTGGAAGACGGTGTTTGCTATGACCAGTGCATTCTCTTGGCAAAACTGTTAGACTTTGCCCTGCTTTATTTTGTACTCCACAGCCAAACTTGCCTATTACTCCAGGTATCTCTTTACTTCCTACTTTTACATTCCAGTCTCCAAAGGTCTGTATAGTTAAAGCTATGGCTTTTCCAGTAGTCATGTATGGATATGAGAGTTAGACCATAAAGAAGGCTGAGTGCCAAAGAATTGAAGCTTTTGAACTGTGGTGTTGGAGAAGACTCTTGAGAGTCCCTTGGACAGCAAGGAGATCAAACCAGTCAATTCTAAAGAAAATGAATCCTGAATATTCATTGAACAACTGATGCTGAAGCTGAAGCTCCAATACCTTGGCCACCTGATGCAAAGAACTGGCTCACTAGAAAAGTCCCTGATGCTGGGAAATATTGAAGGCAGTAGGAGAAGGGGATGACAGAGGATGACATGGTTGGATGGCATCACCAACTCAATGGACATGAGTTTGAACAGGGTCCGGGGGATGGTGAAGGACAGGGATGCCTGTTGTGCTGCAGTCCATGGGGTTACAAAGAGTTGGAAATGACTGAGTGACTGAACAACAACAACAGCAATACAGTGCCTAAATATTATAATGTTAATATTATTGTTAGTATAGCATTAGTTTCTATTCACTGTATCTTTATCATGAGGGTAGGAGTTTACAAATAACTTTAGAAGATAGTGTGTGATTATAAGCATAACCTTATCTGTCATTAAAGAAATCCTTTTAGGAAAAGTCTTGTTACTAGATTTTCATGTTATTATCATTTACCCTCTTAAAACCAAACATTAAAAATATTTATGGTAGAGATCATCATACCATTGAACACTGTCTCTAATTTTCATTCCAGTTACAACACAGAGGACTTGAAAGTCCAAAAAGGAGATTCTGGCTCTCCTGACAGCCCGTTTGTGTTTCATTCCAAGAGCACATTCATACATTCACTTTGTTCACAAGTCCAACAAAGTTGGCCTAGGTCCCCAACTAACAATTGGCTATATAGTACCATACTGTAAACAGTTTATAATTCTTTTCACATAAATAATACATAAAGCACAAATGGCAAAATAAAACATTTTTTATCTTACAAAACAGTACCTTGAAAAGTACAGTACAAGAGCTGGCACACAGAGGTGGCACTGAATGAACAAGCAAGAAGAGTTACTGACTGGAGGAGGGACAGGAGGTGGGAGATGGTGAAGGATTGTCAGCAATAGGAGATGGAGGGCAAACTGCAATTTCACTCATGCCTGACGTTGATGGCACAGCTTCTGGTTCCTTGCTGGATTCAATTCTATCCACCCTCTTGAAAAAAACCATCCAGTGATGTTTGAGAAGTAGCTCTATTTCTCATAGCTGACAGCATAGCACTAGACTGCATTCTGAATGGCTACTGCAGTCTTCCAGTGTTGTTGCTGTTTAGTCACTCAGTAGTGTCCAACTCTTTGCGACCCCCATGGACTGAAGTGCGGTTCCCTGTCCTTCACTATTTTCTGGAGTTTGCTTCCACTCATGCCCATTGAGTCGATGATGCCATCCAAACATCTCATCCTCTGTCACCCCCTTCTCCTCCTGCCCTCAATCTTTCCCAGCATCAGGGTCTTTTCAATTGAATCAGCTCTTCACATCAGGTGGCCAAAATATTGGAGCTTCAGCTTCAGCATCAGTCCTTCTAATGCATATTCAGGGTTGATTTCCTTTAAGATTGACTGGTTTGGTCTCCTTGCTGTCCAAAAGAGTCTCAAGAGTCTTTCTAGCACCACATTTTAAAAGCGTCAATTCTTTAGCACTCAGCCTTCTTTATGGTCCAACTCTCACTTTGTATATGACTACTAGAAATACCATAGCTTTGATTATGCAGTCCTTTGTTGGCAAAGGGATGTCTCTGCTTTTTAATACACTGCCTAGGTTTGTCATAGCTTTCCTTCTAAGGAGCAGTTGTCTTTTAATTTCCTAGACGCATTCACTGTCTGCAGTGATTTGGGGGCCCAAGAAAATAAAGTCTGTTACCATTTCCATTTTTTCCCTTTTTGCCATAAAGTGATGCTACCAGACACCATGATCTTCGTTTTTTGAAGTTTGAGTTTTAAGCCAGCCTTTTCACTCTTCTCCTTCATCTTCATCAAGTGTCTGTTTAGTTCTTCACTTTCTGCCATTAGGGTGGTGTCATCCGTATATCTAAGGTACCCTTGCATCCTGTGCCTCAGAAACTAACAGTGCCTCCTCAAATAAAGAAAATCCCCTTGCCATTTCCTGCTTTCTGAATCTCTTTGGTTCTCCAGTTACTTCTTCCTCTTGTCTCTCTGTCCTTTCTCTGGACACATTCACATCATTGAAAGCTCACAAATTGAAGGCTCATATGTAGGGGACTTAGTGTAAAAGAATTGTGAAAACATTCTTCCTGGATATGGGCAATTTACAAAGTTTTCAGCATACTGACTCCCCTATTACAGGAACCTATGAGGGCTTCCCAGGTGGTGCTAGTGGTAAAGTACCCACTTGAAAATGCAGGAGGAATAAGAGATACAGTTTCGATCCCTGGGTGGGGAAGGTCCCCTGGAGAAGGAAATGGCAGCCCACTCCAGTATTCTTGCCTGGAGAAACCCAAGGACAGAAGAGCCTCGTGGGCTAGAGTCTATAGTGTTGCAGAGAGGCACACACTGAAGGAATTTAGCTCACACCATGAGGGCAAATGGATATAGTCTGCTTTGTCATCTATGTTCTTTCTCAATTTTTTTTCTTTAATTTAACCCAGAAGCTTTTAGTTCAAAGTTAAGAATAGCCATACTATCACAGACAAAACATGCTCCCATTTCACAAAAACTAATACAAATTGTAGGAATAATCTCACCTCAGAAAATTTATTTCTGTATGTATCCATTAACAGAGAGCAGACTATTTCAGCTTTATGTATATTCCACTGAATAATCTCTGTGGAAAAGTTTTCATACATGCTGAATTTTCTTTTCTTTTATTTATTTATTAATTTTTGGCTGCCCTGGGTCTTTGTTGTGGATTTGTGGTGAGCAGGGGCTACTGTCTAGTTGCAGTGCACGGGCTTCTCATTGCAGAGTGCAGATTCTAGGCACTTCAGCTTCAGTAGCTTCAGCTTGCTGGCTCTCCAGTGTTCGGGCTTCAGTAGTTGCAGCACAGGGGCTCCTTAGTTGTGGCTTCCAGGTCCTAAAGTGCACAGACTTCAGTAGTGAGCTCATGGCTGTAACACAGTCTCAGTAGTTGTGGCATACTGGCTTAGTTGTTCCACATGTATGGAATCTTCCCAAACACAAGGATTGAACCCATGTTCTCTGCATTGGCAGGCAGATTCTAATCCACTGGGTCATCAGGGAAGTCCACATGCTGAATTTTTAAAAAGTCTATTTAAAAGGAAAACCATTAATTTACTAGAGGCATATGACTCTCCCACCTTGCCTAATATAGGGCATTAGACTGTTCTATAGGATCTGGAATTGAACTTACGGAGTCATAGGAAAATGTAGTTATACAGTTAAATCTGATGTTCTCTATATGTTACATTAGTTTAATTTTTATCATTAGAAGAGATAGAGAAAAATAGCTAGTGTTCAAGATTTTGCACAGCACTAACACATCAAAAAGCAGTATACGAAAAGAAAAATATTGCTTTCTTTAAAATGTACACATGTGTATGCTCTTTTTAAGTGACAAATACATTTTTAAATTAGAAAAAATATTTATCATTTTCTTTCTTCCTCAAGTTTTTTATAATGCATATCTAGATACTGATTATCTGACTATGTTTCCATTTTTTTTTTAAATATTTTTATGGCATAAAACAGAAGTTAGTTGATGTGGTAAAGGAGTTCTCTTATCACAAATTATTTATTTATTTATTTATTCCCATTTCAAAGTTTTCATGAATATTTGTGCTTGCCTTGTCTCTTCTCTTATCAGGTGTTACAAATTACACTTTTCTTTCTCCTTCCATAGATGAAGAATAATTTTCTTCTATTTGATTATTTAAGCTCATGGAAAAATTATATGTAAAACATTCCAAGTATATTGTTAAAGTATACTTAAACAATACAAAACCTATAGCATGTATTAAACATGTATTATAGTAGGAATTTTAAAAGTATAATTAAAAAGTGAAAATCTAGCCAACCCCTATCTTTTTTCCACTCTTATTCTTCCAGTGTAGCTACTGATAATACCTGGGCATTTTTTTTTTCCAGATTTGTTTATTTTTTTCATATACACATAAGTGCCAAATTTTAAGAGAGGAGGTTTAAATTCCCACCACATAAAATGCAATTTAAAAAACCTACAATATGGTGGCAAGACAGAGGATGAGATGGCTGGATGGCATCACCGACTCGATGGACATGAGTCTGGGTAAACTCCGGGAGTTGGTGATGGACAGGGAGGCCTGGCGTGCTGCAATTCATGGGGTCGCAAAGAGTCGGACACGACTGAGCGACTGAAATGAACTGAGTGATAAAGAATCTGATGGCTAGTGCAGGACAGATAAGGGAGAGAGACATGGGTTCAATCCCTGGGTTGGGAAGATTCCCTGGAGAAGGGCATGGCAACCCACTTTGTGTTCTTGCCTGGAGAATCCCACAGACAGAGAAGCCTGGCAGGCTATTGTCCTTAGGGTCACAAAGAGTTGGACATGACTGAAGCAACTTAACATGCACAGGTACACACAATATATCAGATAAATGTTATCTTAAACCCTAATTTTTCTTAATCTCGAAATTAAAATATTAATTCTAAATTCGGAAAGAAGTTAATTTTTTTGAGCTGAGGTTATATAAAAAAAATTACCTGCTTCTAAGTGTAATGTCTGGTGGCCCAAGGTGATGCAGAAGAATCAGTGGAACCTGCATTAGATTCATAGATTCAACCTTGTCACGGTACAGAAAAAGAAAATGATGTCTTACTATATGGTTAAGTTGATACTATTTCAATTAGTAAAAAAATTTTGTACCTTTAATGTGGCATTTTTCTGTTTTTGATCCTCTTCCCAAATATTATCCAATCAACAGTTTTTCTCAAAATTCTTGGCTTCAGAATATTGAGAAATTATGTTCCAAATAGGAAAAGGAGTACATCAAGGCTGTATATTGTCACCTTGCTTATTTAACTTATAAGCAGAGTCCATCATGAGAATCACTGGGCTGGAAGAAGCATAAGCTGAAATCAAGATTACTGGGAGAAATATCAATAGCCTCAGCTATGCAGATGACACCACCCTTAAGGCAGAAAGTGAAAAGGAACTAAAATTCCTCTTGATGAAAGTGAAAGAGGAGAGTGAAAAAGTTGGCTTAAAGCTCAACATTCAGAAAACTAAGATCATGGCATCTGGTCCCATCACTTCATGGCAAATAGATTGGGAAACAGTGCAAACAGTGTCAGACTTTATTTTGGGCGGCTCCAAAATCACTGTTGACGGTGATTGCAGCCATGAAATTAAAAGACGCTTACTCCTTGGAAGGAAAGTTATGACCAACCTAGACAGCATATTAAAAAGCAGAGACATCACTTTGCCAACAAATGTCCATCTAGTCAAGGCTATGGTTTTTCCAGTAGTCATGTATGGATGTGAGGGTTTGACTGTGAAGAAAGCTGAGCTCCGAACAATTGATGTGTTTGAAGTGTGGTGTTGGAGAAGACTCTTGAGAGTCCCTTGGCCTGCAAGGAGATCCAGCCAGTCCATCCTAAAGGAAATCAGTCCTGGGTGTTCATTGGAAGGACTGATGTTGAAGCTGAAACTCCAATACTTTGGCCACCTCATGCGAAGAGTTGACTCATTGGAAAGACTGTGACGGTGGGAAGGATTGGGGGCAGAAGGAGAAGGGGACGACAGAGGTTGAGATGGATGGATGACATCACCGACTCGATGGACATGAGTTTGGGTAAATTCCGGGAGTTGGTGATGGACAGGGAGGCCTGGCGTGCTGCGATTCATGGGGTCGCAAACAGTCGTACACGATTGAGTGACTGAGCTGAACTGAACTGATGTGCTCATAAAATTTAAAGTTACTTTTAATTGAATTACATTATTATAGAATATGTTTATATTCTATTCAGGATATTATCAGTTTCGTGGTTTGCCTTTTTAAACTCAGAAATATGTAATGGACGTTATTTTATATAGTACACATCTTAAGACTTTCAATTGACATTTATATTTCCTTTCTCTTTCTAGTACAACTAATGTTTCTGGGAGTATTATTGTATAGATCTTCTTGTGAATATGAGTATATACATCTGCTGGATACATTTTAAAGATAGAAATGTCAGATAGAATTGGCCTCCAAAGCCTTTGTGCAGTCTTATACTCCACTGTCTTGTGTGATCTCAATTACTACTCTGGTAGTTATTTTATGTGTTGTTCATCAAGCTCTAATTTGAAGGCAGACACAGATTTTAGCAACGTTTAAATCTTGGGACTAACACAATCATCCCGCTGTGGACTGAATGTGTCCTTCCAAAATTCATATTTTGAAGCCCTCATCCCCAGTGTGATGGTGTTTTGAGATGAGGCCCTTGGGAGGAAATTAGGATTAGGTAAGATAACTGGATAGAGCCCCCATGATATGATTAGTGTCCTTAGAAGAAGAGAAGAAACCAAAACATCTCTTGGGTGCCATATAGAAGGCAGCTATCTGCAAACCAAGATCACTCTCATCAGACATCAAACTTGTTAGCATCTTGATCTTGGAGTTCCCAACCTCCACATTGTGAGAAATGAATGTCTGTGGCCTAAGCCATCCAGTCTGTGATATTTTGTTATAGCACACTGAACTGACAAAGGCACATTCCATTTGTCCTTTAGTTATTTTCTTCCACTGAACCAATGACATCTTATTTCATCTTTAAGTTCCATTGGCCTATAATTTGGGGTTATTTCAGCATCTTTCTAGGGGAACTCAATTTCTGGTACAATATATTGTCAAGGGCTTATAATCTCCCTTAAGATTTCTCACTCTTATGTGTAATCACTCACCCCCAAATTGGGAGACTTAAAACCATTTATTTCAAAACTAAAAAACCATTTGTTTCAAAACTAGAGTCAGTAGGGTACAGTTCTCAGATTTATAGCAGGCTTGCCCGGCATTGGCTGGGCCTACTCATATCTGGAGTCAGCTGCTTCATCAGCTGGGGTCTGACTGGTCGAAGGTAGCTCAAATATGAGACTATATCTCTGGTCATGTCCTGTCTCATTCTTCAGCAGACTAGTTCAGAGGGTATGGTCCCAATAGCAAGAGCAGAAGTGCAAAAAACCTGCTGAGGCCCAGGCTTCATACAATATTGTTTTCTCTACGTTTAATTGGCCAGGACAAGTAATAAGGCTAAACCAAAATCAAAGAGTGTATAAATGTCAACTCTTGATAAGAGGAGCTTAAAAAAATGGAAACAAACTTGCAGTCCATGCTAGAATTCATCAATATTATAACTTCTGGAGACATCTCAGTGATCCAGTCAGCCTGCCAGTTATTTTATGATGCTCTGTGTGTGTGTGTGTGTGTGTGTGTGCATGTGATAAGCCCAGGTTCATTGATTTGGAAATGGAGAAGATAAAAAAAAATAATATTCATTTATAGGATGTTCTAGTTAGCTATTTTAAGTTAAATTTTATTTTTCAAAGGATTAAATGCAAAAACATTTGTGTAAAATAATTTTTTAATCAAGTCTAGTGGTTCTTTATAAAACTTAGCCCTAGTTCTTTCTACATTTTCCTAATATATTTATATCTCAGTTTCTGTTAAATATCTTGTCAGTGTTTTCATTACAATTATGCACATGTTGTTCATTACTGAGTCTAGCTATATGCTCTGGTTATAATTTGTTTTAGCATAAAATTTTATTTTCCAAGGTTTAATAATTTTTCTGATTTGCTTATTTTTCTTAGAACATATGATGAACACTTCTCAAACACATTCACAGTTCCATAAATTACCTCCAAATATATGGTCAAAATAGTTATATAACTTACTAGTTCATTTATTTAGTCATTGTTTTGCTTTGGAGACATTCTTTCTGGAGGCTTTGGCCTATTGTTCCCATGTTAAAAGTTGTTCTCCAGCTGTTCTATTGTCTGAGACTTCTTTCTGCTATTGTGCTTGGAATTCTCATCTCTCCTCTGTTGGTTCCTCTATAATTCCAATCCCATTTCATCTTTCTTGGATTGCTTTCTCATCAGCTAGTAGTTTCCTGATAAAGGCTATGTGGAACATACATTTTAAAACGTTAACAATCTGATATTTTCTTTATTCTCTCACTTCATTGCTCTAAGTTAAATAACACTATTTGGACAGTAAATATTCCTGTTGTTAAAATTTCTGTTTGGAATTATGAAGTCATTGTGGTTATCCTTTATATGTATTGTTTTTCCTCTTAGAAAGTTAGAGATTCTTTTTCTTTGGTATTAAGAAATTTATGATAGTTTGCCTTCTTTTGGGTTCTTTAAAATTTGTTGTTTTATGCATTGACTTTGTTGTTATGGTTTTTCAGTCACTCAGCCATGTCTGACTCTTTTTGACCTCACGGACTTCAGCACGACAGGCTTTCCTGTCCATCACCATCTCCTGGAGATTGCTCAAACTCATGTCCATTGAGTTGGTGATGTCATCCAACCATCTCATCCTCTGTTGTCCCCTCCTCCTCCAGCCTTCAATCTTTCCCAACATCAGGATCTTTCCCAATGAGTCAGTTTTTTGCATAACGTGGCCAAAGTTTTGAAGCTCAGTTTCAGCATCAGTCCTTCCAATGAATATTCAGGGTTGATTTCCTTTAAGATTGACTGGTTTGATCTCCTTGCTGTCCAAGAAACCCTCAAGAGTCTTCTCCAACACCACAGTTCTAAAGCATCAATTTTTTGGCGCTCAACCTTCTTTATGGTCAACTCTCACATCCATACATGACTACTGGAAAGACCATAGCTTTGACTATATACACCTTTGTTGAGAAAGTAATGCCTCTGCTTGCTTTTTTTTTTTTAAATTATTTTCTATTTTTTAACTTTACAATATTGTATTTGTTTTGCCATACATTGACATGAATCTCTGCTTTTTAACATGCTGTCTAAGCCTGTCATGGCTTTTCTTCCAAGGAGCAAGTGTCTTTTAATTTCATGGCTATGCGTAGCATCTGCAGTGATTTTGGAGCCCAAGAAAATAAAGTCTGTCATTGTTTCCATTGTTTCCCCATCTATTTGCCATGAAGTGATGGGATGGAGTGCTTTGATTTTTGTTTTATAAAGGTTGAGTTTTAAGCCAGCTTTTCACTCTCCTCTTTCACCTTCATCAAGAGGCTCCTTAGTTCTTCTTCGCTTTCTGCCCTTATGCACTGATGAACTCTTTTATTATGTAGTCTCACATTATAACATTGTATGAAATATTCTTGCATTTTCTTGGCAATTTTCTCATCATTGTTTTTTTGTGATATCTCATATTGAAGCTCATATTATCAACATTTCAACTGAAATGTTGAATCTCCTGGATTCCTTTTCTTTTCTCTCTTTTGTTCAATTTTTTTGTCTTTGTTGTACTCAATTTTATCTTCTGATTATTTTTTAGCCCAAAACTAGCTATATTTTTAATTTCAAAAATTTTTTTTTGTGCCTCCTTTATAACATCTTGTTTTTATGTATACATTATCTTCATTATATGAGACAAAGTAATAATTTAATAATTTTTTTCATTTGAGTCCTTTTGTCATATATTGGCTTTCTTTTATGCTGTATAGCCCATTTCAAATATTTATATATTGTAACCTTTGATTCCATTTTTCACAATTAATAATGGGACAGTAAAATGCTTATTGGAATCTCTATACTTGATGAGGTTGATGGATTGGTAGAAGTCACTATATGTAAGATAACTACTTGGATTTTAAATAGGAATACATAGACACTCTCACATGTTCCCATCTGTGCTCTAGACATTCAGTTAAGAACTTTCTAAATTTCTGAGAATTCTATACCTTGCTGCTGGCAATTCTGATTTTTTCAATATTCTACATGGCTCATAGCATACAAGAGATAGAAGAAAAAGGCTGATGTAACAGAGGCTGGGGTCCAGAGAGTCTCTAATAACTTTGGCAAGCATTAGGATTAAATATATCCCTAGTTGTAAAGGTCAGGCTGGAGATGAAGGGTTTTCACTTTCCGAAAACAAATTTATAAATTATCCTATTTTCTGTCCTCATCTCATCCCCCTTTATGTGATACTATTTCTCCCAATTCCCAAAAACTTTCTTGCTTTTGCTGTGCTTCTTCTTGAAGCCAACCAACCCTCTTTTCCACTTCACTTGCACTGCAAGCCTAAGTGTACATCGGCTGGACTTTCCTTTCTTTGCTATCTATTTAATGTTTCTCTCTTTTCAAACTTTATTCATAATTTCTTGGGTTAATAAATGCCTCTTCATTTTATTAAAAGAGTTTTTGCTTCTCTTTTTCCTTCCCTAGATAGAGAAAATGAAGAGGATCATTTTTATTATCCTGAATTTGAAAGTGGGTTGCAAGTTCTTAATACTACTTGAAATAGTAAATCTTCACTCTATCTTTATACTACATTTATTTTCAAAGTTGTTTGAGGTTGTAGCAAGTGTTTCCTTAAGAGAATAGCTTCAAATTTAAATTCTCCAATCCCTTTGCCACGTTGCTACTTTTCATATAATACTGAGAAACTTTATCCAAAACAAGATGATTGAAATTGTCTCACAATTCTGTGTTATAGCCTGCATTGCTTACGATCTCTGTTTTAGAAGGGAAAATGAAGGATTCTATATTGCATATGGTAGAGTCGGTGTAAGATTAGGTGGCTATAACAAAGAGCTCCCCAAATAATACATATTTCACTTTTAGAATAACTAGAACACTGTTCAAAATCATAGGTTACTATTACCTTATTTGCTTATTGTCTCAAAGGGCATTATTCTTATTTGATGGCTTAGTTTGCAGGACGGTCCATGTATATGTAGGAGTTCACTGCAGGAAGTTATGGGACATATCTAGAAGTGATGATAGTGCTTCTGTTCTTATTCCATTGTCTACAACACACGTACATCCCCGTTAAGTTGTAAGGGAGGCTCTCAGCTATAGAGACAACTATACAACCATGTCCGAGCTGTAACTTCCTTATTCGGAAAGGAAATGTATTTTAGTTATTATTGCTTCATAATAAATAATTCTAAATTTTGTAGCATGAAACATTTTATTGTGCTCACTGGTTCAGTAGGTCATTAATGTAGAAAGGATAGTCAGGAAAGCAGGGAGAGCTATCCTGTGCCCCAGATGCCTGTGACTTCTGTAGGTCAGACTCAGATGTCTGGGAGTTACTTGAAAGGGATGCTGAAATAGCTGAAGTTAGAGATTCTAGTGCTAAAATGGCTTTTGCAGTCACATGTCTGGAACCTGGTCTAGGATGATTCAACTAGGTGGGCCACATGATATTGTCAACAGGAATCCCTACATGTGGCCTGACCATATGACTTTAACTTCTCATAGCATATCACCTAGGTTCCAGGTAGAGGTTAATGGAATGAAGCAAACTGAGGGAAGTTTGGGAAAATGTAGGGGATTTAGGTCTAGATAATTTAATATATTGCAGGGAGAGTAAATGTATGTCTTCCTCTCTAATCCAATCAGTCCCAATATACATGAGAATGATTTTCTATAAAAGCTTCCTAAGTTTTACTGGGCTTCCCTGATAGCTCAGTTGGTAAAGAATCCACCTGCAATGCAGGAGACCCCAGTTTGATTCTGAGGTTGGCAAGATCCCTGGAGAAAGGACAGGCTACCCACTCCAGTATTCTTGGGCTTTCCTTGTGGCTTAGCTGGTAAAGAATCTGCAATGCAGGAGACCTGGGTTCGACCCCTGCATTGGGAAGATTCCCTGGATAAGGGAAAGGCTACTCACTCCAGGATCTGGCCTAGAGAATTCCATGGACTGTATAGTTCATGGGGTCACAAAGAGTCGGACATTACTGAGAGACTTCCACTTTATTTGTCCTATTAAATCCTTGCTTTTTAGTGGTGAGATTCAATCCTGGCTTCTTGCTACATCTGGAAATTCAGAAAGAATTAAATCTTCATCCTAATTGGATCCTTCTGCTCCCAGATTCTATGGTGTTTCTTGATAATTTTGCTTCTGGCTTTAGATGTAAGAATGCACATAAAGGTCAAAGCCTCTGCTATCATGTCTTCTCTCTGGAACCCCAAGGTTTTACTTTCCTTTGTGAATCATAACCCAAACATTCAACAGTCATTCTTTGCTTCAGGTTGATTTAATATATCTTTCCCCATTCCTATCTGTCAGACTGTGGCTACAACTGGCTACAGTGGAGCTGTAACAACTTGTGGTTCATCTCACCTTGGAGTCAGGATGAACCAAGCTCAGATAGAAGCAATAAACTTCTTTGTTAATTTTTGTCTCTACTACACTCTATCTCTGGTCCCCTGAAAATAGCTAATTATTGAATCTTTCCTTTCAGGGTAAGCTAGACATACATGAACTGATTCATCTCTCAGAAGTGTTGGTTTAGCTAAGAATATATAGGATACAAAAATGTAATTCAATGCTACTTTAGGCACTGGTAGCAACATATTGTTAATTCCATGAGTCATCACATTCCTCCACACATTGTAGAGAGTTTTTGTCTTGATTTTTTTTTTCACACCCACAGTCTAAGTTCAAATTTAGAATTTTTATGCCTGTTCACTACATTTGAGCAAATAGTGATGGCATGTCATGTTTCCTTTTTCTTTTTAAGTTTAAAATGACAGATGATTCCTCTAAAATAAAACATTTTAATAATTATTCATCCTAGCAGTGCTGTAAAATGCAGGTTTTCAAACAAATATTTAAAAAATACATTGCTGATTTTACTTCAGAATGGGAGAAAATAATATCAAATGAAGCAACTGAAAAGAATTAATCTCAACAATACACAAGCAGCTCATGCAGCTCAATACCAGAAAAATAAATGACCCAATCATAAATGGGCCAAAGAACTAAACAGACATTTCTTCAAAGAAGATATATAGATGGCTAACAAACACATGAAAAGATGCTCAACATCACTCATTAATCAGAGAAATGCAAATCAAAACCACAATGAGGTACCATCTTACACCAGTCAGAATGGCTGCTATCAAAAAGTCTACAAACAACAAATGCTGGAGAGGGTGTTGAGAAAAGGGAACTCTTACACTGTTGGTGGGAATGCAAAGTAGCACAGCCACTATGGAAAACAGTGTGGAAATTCCTTAAATAACTGGAAATGGAACTGCCATAAAACCCAGCAATCCCACTGCTGGGCATACACACAGAGGAAACCAGAATTGAAAGAGATACATGTACCCCAATGTTCATTGAAGCATTGTTTACAATAGCTGGGACATGGAAGCAACCTAGATGCCCTTCAGCAGACAAATGGATAAGAAAATTGTGGTGCATATACACAATGGAATATTGCTCAGCTATTAAAAAGAACACATTTGAATCAGTTCTAATGAGGTGGATGAAACTGGAGCCCATTATACAGAGTGAAGCAAGTCAGAAAGAAAAACATCAATACAGTATATTAACACATATATATGGAATTTAGAAAGATGGTAACGATGACAGCAAAAAAGACAAAGGTATAAAGAACAGACTTTTAGATTCTGTGGGAGAAGGTGAGGGTGGGGATGATTTGAGAGAATAGCATTGAAACATGTATATTACCATATGTGAACTAGATCACCAGTCCAAGTTCAATGCATGAAACAGGACACTCAAAGCCGGTGCACTGGGACAGCCCAGAGGGATGGGATGGGGAGAGAGGTGGGAGGGGGTTTTGGACGGAGGGGGGGGGCACATGTACACCAGTGGCTGGTTCATGTCAATGTATGGCAAAAACCACCACAATATTGTAAAGTAATTAACCTCCAATTATATTAGTTAATAAAAAAATACTTTGCTGATTTTAGGAAAAATCTCCAGAACTTATGTTTATATATATATTTTTTAAATAAAGGGAAATGTATTTTTCTGGTAAGGTAGAGTTTATAAACATCCAATAATTAGTTAAATATTGAAAATATATTCTGGGTTTTGATAAACATTTAAATAGGTACTATTTTTCTATGTATTAAAAATTGTCTTTTCTTATGGCAAATTCTGTACCTGACTCTCCTTTTCTCTAATTTCTGTCCTTTTCACTTCACTTCACTTCACTCATAATGGGACCTGAGTAAATACGATCATGTTTTATACTGATAGGTTCTAAGAATCATATCTGAAATTGGGATACATCTTACAATCTGTTATTTTACAACTTGTGTTGATCAAATGACAGACATCACATAGCACGTCAACTTGATCATATTTGTTCATGCTGTCATCACATAAGTTGAGTTCAAACATTTTAAACAATAATCTGCTTGAGTTTAGTTGCTATTTCAATTAAGTTTAAGAAGGTTACACTATTAGTAGTTTAATAAAACATTACTTTGTGTATTGAAGTTTCCAGTTAGAGTGTGACATTAATTTGATATGTTTAAAGGGAAAATTTTCTTTTTAGGAATGAACACAGTTTATTATTTTCTTATAAAGCAACACACAAATGCTTTCCAATATTCAAGAATTTCTTTTTTGTCCCAAAGCACTTCCTTTTATCTTATTTTCTAATGATACGTGTGCAACATAATGAGCTGATACATGTATGTATTGTGATGTGATCATCACAGTGTAATTAACATTCCATTACACACAATTACAAATTTTTTTCTTATGACGAGAGCTTTTAAGATTTACTCTTAAAAACTTTAAAATATATAATATTGTTTACTATAGTCACCAGATTATACATTACATCCCAGGACTTATTTTATAACTAGAATCTTGTTGGAGAAAGAAACAGCTACCCACTCCAGTATTCCTGCCTGGAGAATTCCATGGACAGAGGAGCCTGGTAGGCTATAGTCCATGGGGTCACAAAGAGTTGGACATGACTGAGTGACTAAGCAGAATCTTGTACCTTTTGATGACCTTCCCCAATTGGCCCATCCCTTCAACATCTGGCAACCACCAAAATGTTATCTATATTTATGGGTGTTGGGTTTTTTTTTTTTTTTTTGATTCACATATAAGTATCTTTCTGTCTGACTTATTTCACTTAGGAAAATGCCCTCAAGATTCATCCATGCTATAGCAAATGGTTGAATATCTTTTTTATGGGTAAAAAATATTTCATTGTATTTATAATATTTATATATATTTATCACATTTAAATAAATTTATCACATTACCTTTAACCATTTACCCATTGGTGGAAACTATGGAATATCTTACAGAGTATCTAAGTTTTTGAGGAAGTTTCATAATGTTTTCCAGAGTTTCCATAGTGTCTGTACTGATTTACATTCCCACCAACAGTTCACAAAGGTTGTTTTTCTCTGTCTCATTGCCAACATTTGTTATTTCTTATCTTTTTGATAATAGTTATTCTGACAGGTGTGAGAAGATATTGCTGTCAAGACCAGGAGACCAGGCTCATACTGTTCACCAAACAACAGGCAAATAAATTGAGAGATAAGTCACTATTCCTTTTTCCAATAACTCAGTTCAGAAAGACGATGGACTAGTGTCCCAAAGAACCATCTTATCTGAATTAGAATTCAGGCTTCTTTTATACTAAAAAGGGACAAGGGGGTGTGGCTGGTTGTTATAGACTTCTTGGTGCTAGCCAGATGTGATAATCTTTGTTCTTAGAGCTGTCCTTGTAGATCTAATCATGATGTTCCTGCAAACCTTCAGCAAGACAAATGTTTTCTTGTCTGTAGCTTTTTATCTCTGTATGAATGAAAGGTCAAGTGTGGGAGGCAGAACCTTGAGAAAGGGTTGCTATGCATATTTCAGGCTATAGATAATGTTCTTTCACTGATTGAGGAGAGAAAGGTACAGAACCAACTTAAGTGCAGGCAACTGAGCACAAAGATTAGAGCTAGAGATCCAATATGGAGTCAGGTTTATTCTTCTCTATTAAAATATCTCATTGTGGTTTTAAATTGCATTTTAATGATGATTAGTTAATATTAAGCATTTTTTTTTCATGTAACTGTTGGCCATCTGTACAACTTCTTTGGGGAAACATCTATTCAGATTCTCTGCCCATTTTTTTTTTTTAATAGATTGTTGGTTTCTATTGAGCTATATGAATTCTTTGGGCTTCCCTGGTGGCTTAGTGGTAAAGAATCCACCTGCAAATGCAGGAAGCTTGGGTTTGATCCCTGGGTTGGGAAGATCCCCTGGAGAAGGAAATGGCTATTGACTCCAGTATTCTTGCCTGGAGAATCCCATGGACAGAGGACTCTGGCAGGCTGCAGTGCATGTGGTCACAAAGTCCACAGCTACAGTCCATGGGATCGGACATGACTTAGCAAGTAAACAACAACAATAACACAATATGAATTCTTTATATAATTTGGATATTCATCCTTTATTGGATATGATTTGTAAATATTTTCTTCCATTTTATAAACTGGCATTTCATTTTGTTGATGGTTTTCATTGCTATGCAGAAGTTTTTGGTTAACTTTTAAGTTAATTTGTAAATAGATGATGTTAGCTACATTTTGCGAGAAAACATGAAAAAAAAGGTTGTCTACCATATATTAAGCAAAGTAATTAAAAGTATAAAAAGTTGACAATTCCATGGAGCAGATGAAAAACTTCAAGGCAGCAAGAGACTTGTATGATCCATTCATGCATTGTATAGGACAGTGTTGATATAGCATCATATATCACTTTGTCAGAAACTTACAGCCGACTTTAAACAGAAGCTGCTTAACCTACAGTGACATGTAATTCAATGAAAAAGATAATGAGATATTGTGTGTTATAGCTGAGTTTTTTTCTTTCATAGGTATACATATAATAAAGATAGATTTTATATTAGAGATGACATCGAGATTTAAAGAATTATGGTAATAAAAATATACTGCTAAATATAAGGACTAAAGCAAGATTTTTATTAAGCTACTGAAGCTACAACTTGTATTTTTTCTAATTTCTGATAATATTATAAGCCATCATTATTGTGTGCTATCAGTTGAAGAATTGTGATAATCTTTTATTATGTCTTTTATTACTAGAGACTATTCAGTAAGTCAAACATTACATAGATTAAAAATCTAAATTTAAAAAAGGCCTCTAGTTTGGGTGCAGCAGAGTCAGAATGAAAATCTAAAACCTGTGCTGTTATGCTATCTTTCAGTGAACTCCTTACTGGTTTTAAGTAAGTGCCTCATGTGCCCTTCTACCTGAAAGTCTACCAACAGTAGGTATATGCAGAGCAAGCTAGCTTTCAGATTTAACTGAATGTGGAACAACAGACTGGTTCCAAATAGGAAAAGGAGTACGTCAAGGCTGTATATTGTCACCCTGCTTATTTAACTTATATGCAGAGTACATCATGAGAAACGCTGGGCTGGAAGAAGCACAAGCTGGAATCAAGATTGCCGGGAGAAATATCAATAACCTCAGATATGCAGATGACACCACCCTTATGGCAGAAAGTGAAGAAGAACTAAAGAGCCTCTTGATGAAAGTGAAAGAGGAGAGTGAAACAGTTGGCTTAAAGCTCAACATTCAGAAAACTAAGATCATGGCATCTGGTCCCATCACTTCATGGCAAATAGATGGGGAAACAGTGGAAACAGTGTCAGACTATTTTTGGGGGCTCCAAAATCACTGCAGATGGTGATTGCAGCCATGAAATTAAAAGACGCTTACTCCTTGGAAGGAAGGTTATGGCCCACCTAGATAGCATATTTAAAAGCAGAGACATTACTTTGCCAACAAATGTCCGTCTAGTCAAGGCTGTGGTTTTTCCAGTAGTCATGTATGGATGTGAGAGTTGGACGGTGAAGAAAGCTGAGCACCGCAGAATTGATGCTTTTGAACTGTGGTGTTGGAGAAGACTCTTGAGGGTCCCTTGGACTGCAAGAAGATCCAACCAGTCCATCCTAAAGGAGATCATTCCTGGGTGTTCATTGGAATGGCTGATGTTGAAGCTGAAACTCCAATACTTTGGGCACCTCATGCGAAGAGTTGACTCACTGGAAAAGATCCGAATGCTGGGAAGGATTGGGGGCAGGAGGAGAAGGGGACAACAGAGGATAAGATGGTTGGATGGCATCACCGACTTGATGGACATGGGTTTGGGTAAACTCCGGGATTTGGTGATGGACAGGGAGGCCTGGCGTCCTGTGGTTCATGGGGTCACAAAGAGTTGGACACAACTGAGCGACTGAACTGAACTGTTGTTGTAGATCTTAAATCATCCTAATTAAGTTAACTATGCTGGTCAAAATTCTGAAAGAGATGGGAATACCAGACGATCTGACCTACCTCCCGAGATATCTGTATGCAGGTCAAGAAGCAACAGTTAGAACTGGACATGGAGCAATAGACTGGTTCCAAATCAGGAAAGGAGTACGTCAAGGTTGTATATTGTCACCCTGCTTATTAAACTTATATGCAGAGTACATCATGAGAAACACTGGGATGGATGAAGCACAAGCTAGAATCAAGATTTCCAGGAGAAATATCAATAACCTCAGATACATAGATGACACTATACTTATGGCAGAAAGCTAAGAAGAACAAAGAGCCTCTTGATGATAGTGAAAGAGGAGAGTGAGAATGTTGGCTTAAAACTCAACATTCATAAAACTAAGATCATGGCATCTGGTCCCATCATTTCATGGCAAATAGATGGGGAAATAGTGGAAACAGTGACAGACCTAATTTTTTTGGGCTTCAAAATCACTGCAGATGGTGACTGCAGCCATGAAATTAAAAGACGCTTGATCCTTCGAAGAAAAGTTATAACCTAGACAGCGTATTAAAAAGCAGAGATGTGATGTTACCAACAAAGGTCCGTTTAGCCAAAGCTATGGCTTTTCCAGTAGTCATGTATGGATGTGAGAGTTGGACTATAAAGAAAGCTGAGTGCTGAAGAATTGATGGCTTTTTAACTATGTTTTGGAGAAGACTCTTGAGAGTCCCTTGGACTGCAAGGAGATCCAACCAGTCAATCCTAAAAAAAATCAGTCCTGAATATTCATTGGAAGGACTGATGCTGAAGCTGAAACTCCAATACTTTTGCCACTTGATGCGAAGAACAAACTCATTGGAAAAGACCCTGATGCTGGGAAAGATTGAGGGCAGGAGGAGAAGTGGGCGGCAGAGGATGAGATGGTTGGATAGCATCACCAATGCAGTGGACATGAGTTTGAGTAGGCTCCGGGAGTTTGTGATGGACAGGGAAGCCTGGTGTGCTCTAGTCCATGGGGTCACAAAGAGTCGGACATGACTGAGCAACTGAACTTAACTGAATGCTGGTCAACTCCTGTTTGCCCTCAGGTCAATTCTCCAGTCTTCCACTGTTTTCCTTTAGATTATAAAACCTAACATTTATCAGTCTCAGTGTCCTTTGATTTCCAGGGAAGTTATGGCATAAGACTGAGTACATGTGAAGAGGAGAGAAACCATATATTTATTCCCTTCTTTCTCTGCTTGTTTAGGCAGCAGTTTCGTCTCCTCCATGCCTCCAACACTAGCTGGACAGCCTGGCTTCCAGACTCTTATGATATTCTCTCTTTCCATTGCCTTTTCAGCTCTAAGGCTGATAGCTGTCCTGATATTGCTAATCTCTGTGTTATATTGCTGCCCTTGATCTGTTTCTCAGCTTTTCTATCACGTGTGTAACTAATTTCTTGTATTATATTCTGTTTGAAAGACCTAAAGTTATTTATTTTCCTAGGTGGACCATGACTGATACAAGAGTGAAAAGTGAAAGTGAAAGTGAAGTCGCTCAGTTGTGTCTGACTGTTTTCAACCCCATGGACTATAGTCTACCATGCTCCTCTGTCCCTGGGATTTTCCAGGCAAGAGTACTGGACTGGGTTGCCATTTCCTTCTCCAGGGGATCTTCCTGACTCAGGGATTGAACCCAGGTTTCCAGCATTGCAGGCAGACGCTTTACTGTCTGAGCCACCAGGGAAGCCCAGTACTATCACAGTTGGAATTTTATAAGTATTTTTTGCTTATCAGCATTTATCATGGTACTAGATGAATAATAATAGAATGATATTAATAATAACAAAAGTTTATCATACAATTCAGAAAATATAATGAACATTTTATCTGTTGCTTTATCTTTACAATAATCTCATAGGATGAAACAGTATTAGCATCCTAATTTTTTAGATGAGGAAACTAAGGCATGAGAGAGATTAATACTTCCAATGCTACAGAATATAAAGTGGCAGAGCTAGGGTATGATCTAGTGTGTTTGACACCAAATACTTTTGACAAAATTCAACACCAATTTATGACCCCCAAAACCCCCAAAAACTCTCTAGTAAGTGGACAGAGGACATACCTCAATGTACCTTCTAGAGTAATGGAAATAAAAACAAAAACAAGCAAATGCGACCTAATTAAACCAAAAAATCTTTGCATAGCAAATGAAGCCATAAACAAAATGGAAAGACAGCTCACAAAATGGAAGAAAAGATTTGTGAATTATGTGACCAACAAGAGTTTAGTCTCTAAAATTTACAAACAGCTCATATGATTCAATGTAACAAAAAAACAACCAAATTATAAATGGGAAGATGATTGAAATAGACATTTTCCCAAAGAAGACATACAGATGGCCAAGAGGCATATTAAAAGATGCTCAATATTATTAATTCTTAGAGAAATGCAAATAAAAACTAAAATGAGATATCACCTCACACCAGTCAGAATGGCCATCAAAAAATCTACAAACAATTAATGCCAGAGAGGGTATGGATAAAAGGGAGCCTTCCTATACTGTTGGAGGGAATGTGAATTGGTACAGCCACTATGAAGAACAATACAGAGGTTCCTTAAAAGAAAACTAAAAATAGAACTACTATATGATCCTTATGGCAGAAAGTGAAGAACTGAAGACTCTCTTGATGAAAGTGAAAGAGGAGAGTGAAAATGTTGGCTTAAAACTCAACATTCAGAAAACTAAGATCATGGCATCTGGTCCCATAACTTCATGGCAAATAGATGGGGAAATAGTGGAAACAGTGACAGACTATATTTTTTGGGCTTCAAAATCACTGCAGATGGTGACTGTAGCCATGAAATAGAGACGCCTGCTCCTTTGAAGAAAAGTTATGACCAACCTAGACAGCATATAAAAGCAGAGACATTACTTTGCCAACAAAGGTCTGTCTAGTCAAAGCTATGGTTTTTCCAGTAGTCATGTATGGATGTAAGAGTTGGACTATAAAGAAAGCTGAGCACCCAAGAATTGATGCTTTTGAACTGTGGTGTTGGAGAAGACTCTTGAGAGTCCCTTGGACTGCAAGGAGATCCAACTAGTCCATCCTAAAGGAGATCGGTCCTGTGTGTTCATTGGAAGGACGGGTGCTGAAGCTGAAACTTCAATACTTTGGCCACCTGATGCTGGGAAAGATTGAAGGCGGGAGGAGAAGGGGAGGACAGAGGATGAGATGGTTGGATGGCATCACCGACTCAATGGACGTGAGTTTGGGTAAACTCTGGGAGTTAGGGATGGACAGAGAGGCCTGGTGTGCTGCAGTCTATGGGTTGCAAAGAGTCGAACATATTGAGCAACTGAACTGAACTGAACTCAACCATATGATCCATCAATCCCACACCTGGGCATATATCTGGATTAAAACATCTTTTATAAATATCTGATAGTTATTAATAAAATCAAGAAAAAGTGTGATCTTTGCAAATGAGAAGTTACCTTAGATCTTCTTTATTAAGGCTGAAAGATGCTTCTAGCAGACCTAGTCCTTGCCCACAAAATCGACTTATTTTCATTTTTAAATTTTCACGAAGAACTTTTGGTACAGAACACTTTAAAAATAATGTCAGGTTGCTTTCTTTAAATCACAGCCTTTTTATTTTGCATATATTTTGTGACATTGAAATCTGCTCATAATTTCTATATTTCAAATATATCCATTGGTAGTATAATTCTAAAGCATTAAAGATATAAATATACCCTTTTGTCTAAAAATAGAAACAAATCTTCAGTGTATATGTTGAGGACAAGCACATTGTTTTCCATCTTCAGGACAAAAATAGCCAGTGAGTACTTAAGTGTAAGTGATTTTTGCCTTCTTGACACAGAATGATGTAAGTGAAAAAATAATGCAAACCAGGAATAATGTAATTTTATATGTAAAAAGTTTATAATATATATGCACTGCAGAAATGTCTCCTCTCATATCTCAGCAAAAATATATAAATTAAAATGTTAAGATATTAATTGTCAGAAAGACACATTAGAGGTTCAATAGAGTCTATGTGCTAATATTAGCAATTGGATATAAGCTATATATTTATAGACTTCAGGAAAAAAAAGTCAAACACTATAATGAACTCATTATTCCAGACAATATTGCATGTCCTATAGCAGGAAAGAACATTTTTAATAAAGGTTTTTAAGATTTAAAATTGCATATAAATGATAATTATTTTCATGGTCACGCTAATCAAGACTAGATTAGCATGGTCATTAGGGTAAAATGTGGCTAGGACAGAAAATTATTCTAAAAGTCATCACTTGAACCTGAATACTTTTTTTTTCGTCTTAGCTCTTGCCATCTCCCAGGTGAAGGATTGTGCTAATTGCATCCTGGAGATCATTTATTCCCAAAGTCTGAGCACTACTAGTGGGTCTTTTTTTCTTTGTCTTCTTGACCCCACATAGCTCATTTTTAGCAGGGTTTGAAGGATAATAAGGTCTTTCCAAGGTTAGAACCAATGATAGATATAATAAGAAAACTGATTTTAGGAGAGGTGGTATATCACATACAAAGACCATTTTGCTATTCTTGTGATAGATTTCTAGTCTTTAAAAATAATTCTGTAAATAAAGTATATATATGGCTTACTTATAAATTGCACAAGTAACCCTAGGATATCTCTCAGAGGAAAATTTTGAGAGTAGGACTATCCAATAACATCCTCAAAAATGGACTGATTTGATTTTGGCCTCATGAGCCTATTTAGGCTTTTATAAAGCAGAAGGCTTCCTTTGAGATTGTTTATCTGTTTCTTTGGGCATGAAGCATATTCCATTACCTAGAATAGTTACAGAATAATCAACTGTTGTTCCTTCTCTCCTTCACCCATCACTTTTCCCTCTTTCCCTTCCTCTGCCTTTCCATCCTTTTTCTTTAATTTCAGTCAGTAGCTATCATTCTGTTTTTTCTAATTAATATGTTATTAGAATATTTCTTGGGATTGATAGATGGTGAACGATGTTGAATTCATGATCTCTGAAGAAGATTTACCTTTGGGATCAGGGACTAGTCTTGATCACTCAAGAGCTTTTGTAGAGCAGAGTTTTGTTAAAGTATGAAAAGGGGCAGAGAAAGCTTCTGACATAGACATCAGAAAGGGGATGGAGAGTGCCCCACTCACTAGTGTTAGCAAGGGAGTTATATACTTTTTAAATTGGTTATTTATAATAAATCAAAAGAATGTCTCAAGGTTATAAAGATCTTACTAGACCCACTCCCATAATTTACATTTTAGGATAACAGGATTAGAATTTAACAATAGAAAGATCCTACAAAGAAAAACGAGAAAGATCCCACCAGACCCACTCCCATAATATACATTCTAAAATATCAGGATCAGTCAGATGATTTTCAGGAAGGAGAAACTGTCCTCAAGCAGGAAACATTGTTGTTATATAATCCCTAGTACAGAGCTTAAACTGAGTTATTTGTTGTGTAATCATCAGTTCTGGGCTTAAAGAAAAAAACGTTTTATGTGACTAAGACTTAGGAATGTGGGGGAAAAAAAAATGTTTGTCCTTTTCTCCTGCCTGAGAACTCCAGACCCCTATCTCCTCCTTGAGAGCCCCAGACCCCTTTCTCCTTCTCAGGGACCCTGGACCTTTTATCAACCTGTCTAGGAATTGACTCTCTCAGGATTTCACAGTATATTTTTCAAGTTAATTCTTCACTGGAAAAGAGCCTGAATTCTTTCTTAAATGCAGATATAATCTAAATCAGTTCTATCTCTACATCCTTAGGTCATTGCTCCTACTACATAGTCAGTTACTGATATTCAGCATTCAATTATGAAGGCACAGAGCACTTGCCAATAACACCCAATGTTATTTGTTATTAGATTGGATGCCAAGGTGAAACTGCCTAATTCACTTTGATGTACTGTGCATCCTGCTTTGGCTACGATAAGCTCTTCTTGGTTATGAAGCCTCATTTTTGGCAAATACCAGACCTACAGACTTACATTTACCTGGTGTTTGATCTGTTTTCTTTTCTTCAAAATTGTAGATTTTCCAATCATACTAGGCCAGTGGGAGCTTTGAAAAACTTCTTGGCAGCCCTAGCCTGTCTCATATTTTTATTGCTTTCATGTTACTAGATGTTTTTGATCCATGCTTGGGATTTATCAGTTTAATTAATCTAATCTCAACAGTAGCATCCATGCTAACTGAAATGATTTCCAACAATGTTTTGTTGATCCCTGTAATTGCAGGATGAGAATAAAGATGCTGCAGCATATGGCAGTGTCCCTTATCTATGAGGCTTAAACATTTTGAGTTTGTGATCACCCCTCCAAAATCTCCTCTCCAGTTCAGTTTTAATTGGAGCTGCATTTACTTCTCTGATAAGGTCAGTTTTGCATGTTCAGTCCTTGACAAAACTACCTTTAAGAGATTCAGAAAAATCATTCTTTGTTGTTACGAACTGCTGCAGGATACAACTTTACATTTTAAAACTTATTATGAGGCTCATAATGCTTGAAACTGACAAGGTGTGGCTAAACTTGATCCAAGGGAGTCACCTTTGGAGATTCAGATAACCTTGTAATTAAGGTGGAGAGGCTCACAGGCCAAAATGTCCTTGGTGACAGGACACTATGCAGTGCATTTTTCCACATAATACTATGTTAATATGACGTGAAGCTCGGGAAACGAGCATTAATAGTCCCCTTAAAAGCTTCATGCCTTTCATTTTCTACACAAGACTTCCAATTATTTAGGGAAGAAAATAAATTTCTCCACTGTGTTTTCCCCTCCTTTTCAATAAAAAAGTGACCTTCCTTTTGTGTGACCTGCTTGATGTTACTGTAGTGGTTGAAAATATCACTATTTCCTTTCTAGAGAAAAGGTCAATTACAACGTCCTCCTTTCTTTAAAATGTCTTTCAGACTACTTTTACACAGCAAAAAGTCAAGTGGAGATTCAGTTTACCTGGCTTATTGAATGGATGTTTAGACAGCCAAAAAAGATAATTCATAGCCTAAACTTGCTTATTTTTTTCAGCTTCACTTGTTTATTAACTAGAATATATTTGTTTATTCATGTATTCTTTTATTGTTAACATGAGTTTTGAGAACCAATCACAAATTGTCTGTCTTCCTTGTCCTCTGCTACTATATTTATCAAGTTTCCGTACATATGTATGTTTCTGAGTTTTTTTTTTATTAAGAAGTATAATTGTTATCATTGTGCTAATGCCAGAATTTATAATAGCTCTGTAATAAATCTTTATAACTTGTACAGAAAGATTCTCCTCACTGTCCTTCGTTAGCTGTATCCTAGCTGTTCTTGCTTTTTCTATGATCCAATGGATGTTGGAAATTAGATCTCTGGTTCCTCTGCCGATTCTAATTCCAGTGGCAGATTTTATTTTCTTGGGCTCCAAAATCAATGTGGGACAGTGACTGCAGCCATGAAATTAAAAGACACTTGTTCCTTGGAAGAAAAGCTATGACAAACCTAGACAGTGTATTACAAAGCAGAGACATCATTTTTTTGACAAAGGTCTGTATAGTCTAAGCTATGGTCTTTTCAATAGTCATGTATGGATGTGAGAGTTGGACCATAAAGAAGGCTGAGTATTGAAGAATTGATGCTTTTGAATTGTGGTGTTGGAGAAGGCTCTTGAGAATTCCTTGGACTTCACAGAGATCAAAGCAGTCAATCCTAAAGGAAATCAACCCTGAATGTTCATTGGAAGGACTGATGCTGAAGCTGAAGCCACAATACTTAGGCCATCTGATATGATGAGCCAGGTTGTTGGAAAAGATCCTGATGCTGGGAAACACTGAAGGCAGGAGGAGAGGGATACAGAGGATGAAATGGTTGGATGGCATCACTGACTCCACGAACATGAGTGTGAACAAACTCCACAAGATAGTGAAGGACAGGGAAGCTGGCATGCTGCAGTCCATAGGGTCACAAAGAGTGGGCATGACTTAGTGAGTGAACAATACAATTGCTGTTCTTGATCTTTTCGTTTTCAATATAAATTTTAAAATCAACATATCAAGTTCCCAAACCTCCTGTTAGGATATCAATTGGTATTATATTTAGCTTGATTGGTGTTATATTTTTGAATAATTGAGATATCTATAATATTGAGTCTTTTTATCAATGTGGATGTCATGGTTATTCATCTATTTTAGTACACTTTTAAAATTTTATCCAATTTTTTCTCTATAATGATCTATTTTACATTATGTTATTCCTCAGTAACTTATTGTACTCTGCTAAAATTATATCTTTATATGGTTTCATTTTACATTTGTTCTATCATTGTATATTATTTTATTTAGAGTTTGGCATCTATAAGTGAAATTGGCTTGCAATTTTTCCCTTCTATTTTATTCTGTATATGGTAATAATGTTATATTAACCTTAAAAAATAAAGGTAGGTTATTCTTTTTCTATTCTTTGGAACAATTTATATATATCAGATGTCAATTCCTTGAATTTTTGGTCAAAATTGCATGTAAAACTGTTGGTATGTGGTCAATTTTTAATGGCTACCAAGTTTGTTAATGATTATAGATCTCTTCCATTTCTTCTTGAGCAGTTTTGGGAAGTTATAATCTTCTTGGTTATTTCTATTGTCTTAAAATTTCCAATTTTCTCTCCTAAATTTATTTATATTTATTAAGGACATGGCCACACTCGCTGTAAACTTGAAGTATAACACACATGTACCTAGATGTGGCACAGCAGTCAATCAGATTACATGGTAGTAGGTCAGTCCTTCCCTGGAGGAGAGCATGGCAACCCACTCCAGTATTTTCACGTGGAGAATCACATGGCTGGAGAAGGCTGGTGGGCTGAAGTCCATGGGGTCACAAAGAGTTGGACATGACTGAAACAACTCAGCAGCAGCAGGTCAGTCCCTAAGCACTAACGTGTCTATCCTTCCAAACTAATGGTATAAAAGGCAGCTGATTTCTGGACTGGGCTTCTCACACTTGGTGGGTTTCTTATTCACTGCAGGTGTGTGGGTCATATTCTGGAGGAATTAGCATTGGGAGCTTCATCTACTTGTATCCTTATCTCTCTTTGTGAAAGTGAATGTGTTAGTTGCTCAGTTGTGTCTGACTCTTTGTAACCCCATGGACTGTAGCCCACCAGGCTGCTTTGTCTATAAAGTTCTCAAGGCAAGAATACTGGAGTGGGTTGCCATTTCCTTCTCAGGGGATCTCCCCAACACAGGGATGGAACCCTTTTCTACTGCATTGCAGGCAGATTCTTTACCATCTGAGCCACACTCTGTTAAGGTGATAATAAAGGCAACTTGATATAGCTATGAATTTTCATTCTTATTAGTGTTCACAACTGGAAATAACACTTATAGTATGCCTAAAGTCAATATTATTCTCTTATTACCATATACCTCTTTTCAATCTGTTGTTATTTCTCTTTTCCCTTTCCCTGCTCTACCAATATTCCCACAGATTTAACTATTTTACAAAGCTTTAAGAAACTAGAACACTATATTTTGATTTAGTTGATTCTCTTTTGTGTAGCTTCAACTTCCAATTTTATTATTTTCTGCATATTATTTTTGTTCTTCAACTCCTTTGGAATTATTTTGTCTTTATTTTCTAATTTCTTAAATTAAATCTTACCATATTATTTTCAGCCTTTCTTTTTCTCTAACATTTATATTTTAAATGTTAAATTTCCCCCTAAGGATCACATTGATTGTGTGGTCAAGTTTTAATGCTTTATTAAGTTCTAAGTAGTTTTGATATCCATTGTTATTTCTTCTGTGATTTAGAGGTCATTAAAGTTTAATTGCTAAATTTCCAAAGGTTCTACTATATCTGCTTGTTATTAATTTTTAAGATAATTGCATGTGGTCAGAGAAAATAGTCTATGTGAAAGCAATTTTAAAAAAATTTATTTCAGCTTTAAGGTTTTATACTTGGGTATATGTGTGTGTGTGTGTGTAGCAGTCTTTTTCAGTCATTTTACAGGCATTCTTTGTCAGGAGGTATTTATTATACTTTTAGAGCACTTCTATTTCTGTAAAAACTACAAATTTAACTGTTAATACAGGACATCAAAATTCAATGGAAGAATGACGTTTTATTCTCTAAAATTATTGAGGGATACAGATGCTTTTAATGATAGGAAAAAAGAAAGAAAATTAAAAGTTAAATCTGGACATTGACTCAGTAAATTTGAACTGAGAATTATAGATTTTTTAACTATTGGTAATTTAGTCTCATCTTTTAACACTGAAATAAATAGAAAAAAATTTGCAAGAGAAGGTTAAAATCTGTAGGTAAGTGACAGAAGAGAACTTTCACTAATATTAAACAAGAGATATTTATGGAGGGTAAAGAATATGTTTCTAAGTTTAGTTGCCAACGCAAAAAAACATAACTTGAAAGGGAAGTTAAATATTCTAAACCTTTAAAAAACATACAATACTCAACAATGTGGAATTTTAATTATATGTTTTGTTAATGAGTTTTAATCAAAAGTAGAAAAAGGTGGAAAGCATGCTGAGAATAGTCTAAGAAGTAGATTTACTCACCATTTTGCATCTCTTCATTCTTTCTCCCTTGAATTTACTCATCTTTATCAGGTAACTCATAGAGTGCAATGCAGTTCTATAAGATTAAGGAAATGATTCTCTTGTTCTCACTGAATATTTTTTCATGAGTGGTTTACACGGGGTTCATTTATGACCCTGAGGCAAGTAGAGGATTAGAAACAGCAGAGGCTCATTCTTATACTTGAAATGGTGGCACTGCTTCCATTTTCAGTCATGCCATCACTAACAGTTCAATGCTAAGTGGCTTGGGACTTTTCCCAACAACCTTGGACACTGACCAATTCCTAATTATCTCACATTTTCAGCATTTTTGGATGACCAAATTAAATATGAATCAATCCATCATCTAAAATAATACCCCCTCCCCAAAAAAAAAGCAAAAACTGAACTTAAATAGTAAAACAAGGGTTATAAGCTAGGTGCCAGTAACAGAATGTTTCAGCTCCTCTTATTGGAAAATATTTATTTTGGGTTTCCAGGAGAGGCAGTGTCTTGTTAAGTTCCCAGTAGAAGACAGACAAAAGAGAGAGATTCATTCATAAATTCTTAATAATGGAGACATGAGCCCACTGAGTGACTTCAGGGACAAAGTCAAAGGAGCCTCACTGAATAATTACTGTTTATATATTACTTAAATATATAAGGTAGTGAATACTTTACACTATTTCATTTCATCTTTACAACAGCCATGAGGTAGGTACTATTATCATCTCTATCTGTGAGAGAAAACAGAGGTATAACAAAGAAAAGGGTTTTCAAGTTCACTCAGCTGGCATGTGATGAAGATAAGACAATGACCAAGGCAATATGGTTCCAGTCTTCCTGGTCTTGGGTTAGCCAATAAGAGCCATTTATACCATGCTTGATGTTTCCTCTGAAATTCACAGGTTACCCAGTTAGGTTCAGCTTCCTGAAAAAGATTCTGCTTAAGACTCTAAATCTCTCAGTGGTAATTATCAGTCAATATTTATGGAAGACAGTTAATTTAGCGATGCAGGGGAGGAAAAAGTTTCTTCTACACTGTTATGGCCCCTGGGTGCATCTGAAATTAAACTGACAGATTAGCAGGATAAAAAGTATATATATATATATATATTTACTTGACACAGGTTAAAAAAAAATGAAGACCAGAAGAAATGTTTAAAACTGTTTTTACGCTGGGTTTGATAAAGCGCAGATAGTTGTGGAGAGAAGGCAATGGCAACCCACTCCAGTACTCTTGCCTGGAAAATCCCATGGACGGAGGTGCCTGGTAGGCTGCAGTCCATGGGATCGTGAAGAGTCGGACGCGACTGAGCGACTTCACTTTCACTTTTCACTTTAATGCATTGGAGAAGGAAATGGCAGCCCACTCCGGTGTTCTTGCCTGGAGAATCCCAGGGACAGGGGAGCCTGGTGGGCTGCCGTCTATGGGGTCGCACAGAGTCAGACACGACTGAAGCGACTTAGCAGCAGCAGCAGTTGCGGAGAAATACAATAATCAAGGAATATGAGCTGAGTGTGGCAATCTGGGAAAACCTTAGGAAGGCCTGTTTGGATCCTTCTCCGGGTCCCACTGTCTTCAGAGAGAAAGATGCTGTTCTCCTCTGGGTGGAAAGCCACGTACACATGAGGATTTTGTGGCCTGTTTCAGGGAAGAAGGGCAGGGGAAAGTTACTCTGAGTGGCTTTCCTGCTTCTATTTTCTCAAACTCCTTCAGCTTACAATATTCAGCAAACCAAGTCCCATCTTTTGGGATAGTATATCCTGAACCGCACTGGGGTATATAACAAATGAAAATAAAATTGCCTATTTTGTCCTGAAAATATTAAAAAAAAGTTTAGAAAAGGGAAAATATTTATTAAAATTTGACTTTAAATGAGAGAAAATTTATAGTGAGATGTACTATTTCTTGAATGTTGATTAAGTCCTTGGTATTTCTTTTAAATCCTCCACAAGGCTCTTCTTTGACACAGCCATAACTGATCTATTTTCTAAAATTATCCTCTTTTTGCAAATTGCTGCTAATAGCAACTCTTTTCAATAATTGTCCCTGGAAATCAAGGCCATTCAACCTAGAAAAACTCCATCTGGAAAAAAGGACTGTAACTAGAGCTCATCGATTGTAAGCTGGCCATCAGAACTGACATTCTGTGTATCCACAATGAAGCTCTATAATGCTTGATAGAAAATTACAGGAATAGCTATCGACTTACTTGCTATTGGATATAAAATACAAAATACCTACTATCTTAGGAAAAATACAGTTTTTCTTCACCTGTTTGAATTACTTTTTAAGTTATTTATGAAGGCTTTTTAAAAAGACAGATATATACATTATTACATACATAATTGCTAATATATTTATAAAAGCTTTTTAAAAGGGGATATGTGTATATATGTGTGAGTATCTCTTTTTAATTGTTTGACTTCCCAGGACACTCCTTCACAACATCCACAGCTCTACCTGACTGTCATATATTTATTTTTCTAAACTTTGAAAAGTTGAAGGAAAAAAAAGGCCAATTACAGTTTAAGTACACATGGCACAGGCACTTGTAGAAAATCTGTGGTTGCTTGGCAACAAGAGGGTGCCTATTTGGAGAGCTCAGAGAAGTACACAGTGTGCCTTTAGGATGGATGAAGGGCAATGGGAGGCATTGAGTTGACTGAAATGATTCTGAACATAGAAACAATATTCAAATAACATACATCTCTGTATGTGATTATTCCCAAATTATAATGTGACTGCTCAGCTCCCCTCTGTAGATAAAAGAACCAGAGAGCTTCAGAGACCTAATAGAATATTAATTTTTGAATTTTACTTCTATAACTATGTCTCATGCAGTCAAGGTTTGTGGTAACAATACAGAAATAGTATTTTAATGACCAGAGTATTTATCACTGCCTCTCTGGTCAATTGATATGTTAGTTAAAAATATTTGATTTTTCAAAGTCTCACCATCCTTAATAAAGATCAGCAATCGTTTAAAAATTAACCACATGCTGTTTTAATCAACATATATATAGCTTTGTTAATTACTAGTTCATTCTTCATGTCCATCTGTTTTTAAGATTTTAGTGAACCTGTGGCAGATGTTCATGTAAATATAATAAGCTGGTTGCCATGTAAATATAACATTTTCAAGTGTGTTGTGTAACAGTCTTTCAATTTATGCATACTGTTGTCTGTGTTTTGTCTTCAATGGCTTAAGTACAAAACTGATAACTTTGTTAAATGCCCTACTAGGCACAGTTTCTATTTGAAGCTGTTTGTATGTGTGTCTGTGTGTACGTTTGTTTGCATTGTTTGTTTTTTAGTTATTAAATATTGTGCTAGGGGTTCATACTCTTTTAAGATATAGCAAAGCATTTGCTTGAGAGTTCTGGAAATTTCAGCATAAAAGTGAGATAGAACTATTTCATACTCATTCAATAGTATAATAACTACCAAATTCACAGCAAATATGATCCATTTATCTTAAGTTGTAAAATTAAGTGATTCATGTATGTAGATGCTTCAATTTTGTGACTCTTAAGACCATCTCAGCCTCTACTTTATTCAGAAAACTCACTTGATGAATTGATCAGACATGGACATTTTCACATTTTTACATAAGGGATTGCTGGAATTGATCAAACTGAAAGATGATGAAATTGGCCAGTAGAAAGATTGTAAGAATCAAATTAGGGCAAATTTGGGCTTTTTGAAGAAGAAAGTGCATTTTCAAATACTGCTGTGTACAATAGGCTTAAAAGATTGTTTCAGTAACAGTTTAATAGCAACCAAAATGTTTGAACCCAGGTGGTTATGGATATAGCAAACAAGGGGAATCTAAACCACAATATAACATTGAAAAGGAAATGAATTTAAAGAAACTCAGATCAAAGTCAAATTGTGAAATGAGTATTAATCCCCAAGACTGTTGACATTTTTCATGAATTTAAGAGGTCAGTAAATTAAATTTGCTAATGAAGTTTAGTGGCGGAATATTTTCTAGATAGCCAAAGAGAAAAGACCGGGGGGGTTTTCTAAAAAGAAACCAGTTTTTGAATCAGTTAAAAAATCAGTTTGAAAGGAAAATAAGATATCCTGTGTGAAAAGAGGAGGCTGTCCATTTGTGACATCACAGGAGGGAACAAAGCAGGTCTCACTGAGATACTTGTTACTATCTCCAAGTGAAGTCACTCAGTCGTGTCCGACTCTTTGCAACCTCATGGACTATACAGTTCATGGAATTCTCCAGGCCAGAATACTGGAGTGGGTACCTTTTCCCTTCTCCAGGGGACCTTCCTAATACAGGGATCAAACCCAGGATTCCCGCATTGCAGGAAGATTCTTTACCAGTTGAGCCACCAGTTAAGACCAAGAATACTACAGTGGGTACCTATCATTTCTCCAGCAGATCTTTCCAACTCAGGAATTGACCTGGGGTCTCCTGCATTGCAAGTGGATTCTTTACCTACTGGACTATCAGGGAAGCCCAAAGTATCTCCAAACACTCTGAAGTATCTCCAAAGCAAACTATAAATCAGAATAGTCAGAATGAGAGACTCGGGAAGAGAGGGTTAAAACTCCTTAACATGTATTTACATAATTTCACTATTTATTGGACCTTTATTTACTTTTCTGTGAATTATTAAATGGGTACTACAGTAAGATGGTTCCAGCATATGTGAAAAGATAAGTAGTATAAATCTGTCTACCACATTTCTCTTTTAATCACAACAGCTCTTCCCATGTTACCACTGTTCTTGGGTTCTGTAAGTATCTTTCCCTAGTTTTGTTGTATATGTAATAAACAAAGTTGAATATTTATTTCCAATGGGCCCCCAAATACACTGGATCCCATGAGCGTATTATTTTACAGAACCAGGCCAAAGTACATTGAAGATAGAATTAAGGCTGTAAAGCTTAAAGTATGAGAGACTTTATTTTTTTGGGTTCCAAAATCACTGCAGATAGTGACTGCAGCTGGCAAAACTAAAAGACGCTTGATCCTTGGAAGAAAAGCTATGACCAACCTAGACAGCATATTAAAAAGCAGAGACATTACTTTGCCAACAAAGGTCCATCTAGTCAAAGCTATGGTTTTTCCAGTAGTCATGTATGGATGTAAGAGTTGGACTATAAAGAAAGCTGAGCTCAGAAGAATTGATGCTTTTGAACTGTGGTGTTAGAGAAGACTCTTGAGAGTCTCTTGGGCTGCAAGGAGATCCAACCAATCAATCCTAAAGGAAATTAGTCCTGAATATTCATTGGAAGGACTGATGCTGAAGCTAAGACTCCAATACTTTGGCCACCTGATGTGAAGAACAGACTCATTGGAAAAAACCCTGATGTTGGGAAAGATTGAAGGTGAGAGGAGAAGGGGACAAAAGAGGATGAGATAGTTCGATGGCATCACCAACATGATGGACATGAGTTTGAGTAGGCTTCGGGAGTTGGTGATGCACAGGGAAGTCTGGCGTGCTGCAGTCCATGGGTTGCAAAGAGACAGACATGACTGAGTGACTGAACTGAACTGACCTTTGATTATCCTGTATATTTACATGAACTATTAGAAACAGGAGGAGGAGGCAGAAAAGCTGTCAGAGAGAGATACAACCAGGGAAGGAGAGGCAACAGATTTAAAGCATGACAGGGACTTGACCTGCTATTTCTGGCTTTGATTATGGAGAAAGTGGACTGTGAGCCTAGGAACCCAAAAGCCTCTAGAATCTGGGAATGGCTCTTAGATGACAGCTAATAAGAAACAGTCCTATAAGTGCAAGGAACTGAATTCTGCTAACTTAAATTAGCAAGAAAACGGATTTTCATTTAGAGCCTCCAGAGAGGTACACCCTGCTGACACCTTATCCTAACCTGTGTCAGATTTGACCTATGACACTGTGAGATATTAAATGTGTGTAGTGTTAAACTGCTAAATTTGTGTTAATTTGTTATAGCAACAATAGAAAATGAATGCATCTTCCTTTCCTGCACAAACATATCATATTAATATATACTATAAATACTGATTTCAACTTTTTTTTTTCACTTAAAAATATATCTTGGAGATCTCCCCATATTGGCACATAAACAGCATCCTCATTCTCTATTTCTTTCTTATTTAACATCTTCATAGAATTTCATTTTTGATATCAATCTTACTTTATTTATTGATGGATATTTATGCACTTTCCAAGCTTTTGCTTTACAGGTAATGCTGCAAAAAACAGCATGATATGTGTGTAGGATATCCATAAGGTAAATTTCCAGAGGTGGAAGTAGTCAGAGAGTACATATATTTATAATGTTAATAGACACCCACATAGTACTCTCCATAGTTGCTGTTGAGTCACTCAGTCATGTGTGACTCTTTGAGACCTCATGGGCTGCAGCACACAAGGCTTCCCTGTCCTTTACATCTTCTGGAGCTTGCCAAACTCAAGTCTATTGAGTCAGTGATGCCATCCAACCATCTCATTCTCTGTTGTCCCATTCTCTTCCATAAAGGTTGTGCCAAAATGCTATTAATAGTTATAAAATCTAGATAATTTTGCCAATATTGTAAATGAATAATATTCCCCCATGTACTTCAATATGACGTTCTCACAATGAGTGAAATAACACAGAATTTATTCTGGTTTCAGTGATAAATTGTATGGTCATTATAATTTTGCTGCAATCTCAACATTCCCAAACCTTGTTCTTCACGTTTCCTCCCAATTTCCTTGTAGATCTTGGAGGGCCACTGATTTTGGTAATTCTTATGGTTACTTTGTAATATATGGATTTATATGTCTTTTAGGTTATGCTCAAAATCCTTTAATCTAGGCTTAAGCAGTACAGATGTACCAGCTGGGTTTATAAAAGGCAAAGAAACCAGAGATCAAATTGCCAGCATTCACTGCATCATAGAGAAAGCAAGGGAATTCCAGAAAATCATCTACTTCTGTTTCACTGACTGCGCTAAAACCTTTGACTGTGTTGTTGTTGTTCAGTCGCTCAGTCGTGTCCTACTCTTTGTGACCCCATGAATCGCAGCACACCAGGCCTCCCTGTCCATCACCAACTCCCAGAGTCTACCCAAATCCATGTCCATCGAGTCAATGATGCCATCCAACCATCTCATCCTCTGTCGTCCCCTTCTCCTCCTGCCCCCAATTCTTCCCAGCATTCGGGTCTTTTCCAATGAGTCAACTCTTCGTATGAGGTGGCCAAAGTATTGGAGTTTCAGCTTCAACATCAGTCCTTCCAATGAACACCCAGGACTCATCTCCTTTAGGATGGACTGGTTGGATCTCCTTGCAGTCTAAGGGACTCTCAAGAGTCTTCTCCAACACCACACTTCAAAAGCATCAATTCTGCGGTACTCAGCTTTCTTCATCATCCAACTCTCACATCCATACATGACTACTGGAAAAACCATAGCCTTGACTAGATGGATATTTGTTGGCAAAGTAATGTCTCTGCTTTTAAATATGCTATCTAGGTTGGTCATCACCTTCCTTCCAAGGAGTAAGTGTCTTTTAATTTCATGGCTGAACTCACCATCAGCAGTGATTTTGGAGCCCCCAAAAATAAAGTCTGACACTGTTTCCACTGTTTCCCCATCTATTTGCCATGAAGTGATGAGACAAGATACCATGATCTTAGTTTTCTGAATGCTGAGCTTTAAGCCAACTTTTTCACTCTCCTCTTTCACTTTCATCAAGAGGCTCTTTAGTTCTTCTTCACTTTCTGCCATAAGGGTGGTGTCATCTGCATATCTGAGGTTATTGATATTTCTCCCAGCAATCTTGATTCCAGCTTGTGCTTCTTCCAGCCCAGCATTTCTCATGATGTACTCTGCATATAAGTTAAATAAGCAGGGTGACAATATACAGCCTTGACGTGCTCCTTTTCCTATTTGGAACCAGTCTGTTGTTTCATGTCCAGTTCTAACTGTTGCTTCCTGACCTACATACAGGTTTCTCAAGAGACAGGTCAGATGGTCTGGTATTCCCATCTCTTTCAGAATTTTCCACAGTTTATTGTGATCCACACAGTCAAAGGCTTTGGCATAGTCAATAAAGCAGAAATAGATGTTTTTCTGGAACTCTCTTGCTTTTTCAATGATCCAGCAGATGTTGGCAATTTGATCTCTGGTTCCTCTGCCGTTTCTAAAACCAGCTTGAACCTCTGGAAGATCACGTTTCACATAGTGCTGAAGCCTGGCTTCAAGAATTTTGAGCATTACTTTACTAGCGTGTGAGATAAGTGCAATTGTGCAGTAGTTTGAGCATTCTTTGGTATTTCCTTTCTTTGGGATTGGAATGAAAACTGACATTTTCCAGTCCTGTGGCCACTGCTGAGTTTTCCATATTTGCTGGCATATCGAGTGCAGCACTTTCACAGCATCATCTTTGAGAATTTGAAATAGCTCAACTGGAATTCCATCACCTCCACTAGCTTTGTTCATAGTGATGCTTTCTAAGGCCCACTTGACTTCACATTCCAGGATGTCTGGCTCTAGGTGAATGATCACACCAATGTGATTATCTGGGTCGTGAAGATCTTTTTGTACAGTTCTTTTATGTACTCTTGCCACCTCTTCTTAATATCTTCTGCTTCTGTTAGGTCCATACCATTTCTGTCCTTTATCAAGTCCATCTTTGCATGAAATGTTCCCTTGGTATCTCTAATTTTCTTGAAGAGATCTCTAGTCTTTCCCAATCTGTTGTTTTCCTCTATTTCTTTGCATTGATTGCTGAGGAAGGCTTTCTTATCTCTCCTCGCTATTCTTGGGAACTCTGCATTCAGATGGGAATACCTTTCCTTTTCTCCTTTGCTTTTCACTTCTCTTCTTTTCCCAGCTATTTGTAAGGTCTCCTCAGATAGCCATTTTGCTTTTCTGCATTTCTTTTCCATGGGGATGATCTTGATCCCTGTCTCCTGTACAATGTCACGAACCTCTGTCCATAGTTCTTCAGGCACTCTGTCTATCAGATCTAGTCCCTTAAATCTACTTGTCACTTTCACTGTATAATCATAAGGGATTTGATTTAGGTCATACCTGAATGGTATATTGGTTTTCCCTACTTTCTTCAATTTAAGCCTGAATTTGGCAATAAGGAGTTCATGATCTGAGCCACTGTCTGCTCCTGGTCTTGTTTTTGCTTACTGTATAGAGCTTCTCCAATTTTGGCTGCAAAGAAAGAATACAATCAATCTGATTTCGATGTTGACCATCTGGTGATGTCCATGTGTAGAGTCTTCTCTTGTGTTGTTGGAAGAGGGTGTTTTCTATGACCAGTGCATTCTCTTGGCAAAACTGTATTAGCCTTTGCCCTGCTTCATTCTGTACTCCAAGGCCAAAATTGCCTGTTATGCCAGGTGTTTCCTGACTTCCTACTTTCTCATTCCAGTCCCCTATAATGAAAAGGACATCTTTCTTGGGTGTTAGTTCTAGAAGGTCTTGTAGGTCTTCATAGAACCGTTCAAGTTCAGCTTCTTCAGCGTTACTGGTCAGGGCATAGACTTGGATTACCGTGATATTGAATGGTTTGCCTTGGAAATGAACGGAGATCATTCTGTCGTTTTTGAGATTGCATCCAAGTACTGCATTTCAGATTCTTTTTTTGACCATGATGGCTACTCCATTTCTTCTAAGGGATTCCTGCCCACAATAGTAGATATAATGTCATCTGAGTTAAATTCACCCATTCCAGTCCATCTTAGTTCGCTGATTCCTAGAATGTCAGCGTTCACTCTTGCCATCTCCTGTTTGACCACTTCCAATTTGCCTTGATTCATGGACCTAACATTCCAGGTTCCTATGCAATATTGCTCTTTACAGCATCGGACTTTGCTTCTATCACCAGTCACATCCACAGCTGGGTATAGTTTTTGCTTTGGCTCCATCCCTTCATTCTTTCTGGAGTTATTCCTCCACTGATCTCCCGTAGCATATCGGGCACCTACCAACCTGGGGAGTTTATCTTTCAGTGTCCTATCTTTTCGCCTTTTCATACTGTTCATGGGGTTCTCAAGGCAAGAATACTGAAGTGGTTTGCCATGCCCTTCTCCAGTGGACCACATTCTCTCAGACCTCTCCACCATGACCCATCTGTCTTGGGTGGCCCCATACAGCATGGCTTAGTTTCATTGAGATAGACAAGGCTGTGGTCCATGTGATCAGATTAGCTAGTTTTCTGTAGTAATAGTTTCAGTGTGTCTGCCCTCTGATGCCCTCTTGCAACACCAACCATCTTACTTGGGTTTCTCTTACCTTGGACGTGGGTTCTCTCTTCACGGCTGCTCCAGCAAAGTGCAGCCATTGCTCCTTACCTTGGACAAGGGTTATCTACTCACGACGGTCCCTCCTGACCTTGAATGTGGAGTAACTCCTCTCGGTCCCCCTGTGCCCACACAGCCACTGCTCCTTGGACCTGGGGTAACTCCTCTCGGTTGTTGCCCTTGGCCTCCGGCCCGGGCTAGCTCCTCTTGGCCACCTCCGGCCTGGGCTAGCTCCTCTCGGCCGTGTGGATCACTACAAACTGTGGAAAACTCTTCAAGAGATGGGAATACCAGACCACCTTACCGCCTCCTGAGAAACTTGTATGTTGGTCAAGAAGCAACGGTTAGAATCAGACAGACATGGACCAGACATGGAACAATGACTGCTTCAAAACTGGGAAAAGAGTACGACAAGGCTGTATATTGTCACCCGCTTATTTAACTTATATGTAGTGTACATCATGCAAAACGCTAGGCTGGATAAATCACAAGTTATAATCAAGATTGCTGGGGAAAAAAATGCTGGGAGAAATACCAACAACCTCAGATATGGAGATGATATCACTCTAATGGCATAAAGTAAAGAGGAACGAAAGAGCCTTTTGATGAAAGTGAAAGAGGAGAGTGAAAAAGCTGGCTTGAAATTCAACATTCAAAAAACTAAAATTGTGGTATCCTGTCTCATTACTTCATGGCAAATAGATGGAGCAAAGATGGAAACAGCGACAGACTTTAGTTTCTTGGGCTCCAAAATCACCACGGGTGGAGCCTGCGGCCATGAAATTAAAAGACATTTGCTTTTTCAAAGAAAACCTATGACAAACCTAAACAGTGTATCAAAAGCAGAGACAAATTTTACCAACAAAGGTCCATATAGTCAAATCTATGGCTTCTCCAGTAGTCATGTATGAATATGAGAGTTGGACCGTAAAGAAGGCTGAGCACAGAAGAATTGATGCTTTCAAATGTGGCGCTGCATAAGACTCTTGACAATCCCTTGGACAGCAAGGAAATCAAATCAGTCAGTCCTAAAGGAAATCAACCCTGAATATTCATCGGAAGGACTGATGCTGAAGCTCTAATACTTCGCCCACCTGATGCAAAGAGCCCACTCATTGGGGGGCTGCGGGGTGGGACCCTGATGCTGGGAAAGATTGAGGGCAAAAAGAGAAGGAGGTGGCAGAGGATAAGATGATTGGATGGCATCTCTGACTCAATGGGCATGAATTTGAGGAAACTCCAGGAGATAGTGAAGGACAGGGAAGCCTAATGTGCTGCAGTCCATGGAGTTGCAAAGATTTAGTCTTGATTTAGCAACTGAAGAACAACAATATGTCTTCCAGTCTCATGAAAAATGGAAGTTACAATATTTTGTTTTGCTCTATTTTATTTGTAATCCCATATTGCTTTCCCCTATGTGTTTATATATTTATATATGTATGTATGTGTATGTATGTGTATATATATGTATATATATATATATATATATATATATATATATATATATATAAAATGAAAAGAGAAAGATGGTACTTCTTTTTTTTTTAAGATGGTACTTCTTAACTGTGGTAGGCAGCTTCTCAGATAGTACCCACTGATCCTTGCCTCCTCATATTCATGCCCCTGTGAAATGCCTTCCTCTTGAGCACAGGGTAGACTTTACTGACTTGCTTCTAATAAAAGAACACTGGAAAAATGATCGGTTGTCACTTCTAAGATTATGTTATAAAATAATATAGCTTGGTTTTGAGTTTTTTCTTTCTCTTACTATCAACTTGATTATTCACTTTTGGGAAGCCAAGTACCTTACTGTGATGTAGCACTATGAAAGTCTCACGTGAGTGAGCTGGCAATGGATCTTTTTTATCCTGCTCATAGCAATGACAGTGATCTTGGAAGTCGATCTTTCCCCATTCAAGCCTTAGGATAGAATCTGCCCCTGGTTGTATACTTGATTACAGCTTCCTTGGAGACTCTAAGGCAGAATTATCCAGCTGCACTCTTACTGAATTGCTGACCTATAGAAACTGCAAGATAATAAATGTTCCTAGATTTAGGCTGCTAAATTTTAGGCTAATTTGTTATAAAGCAATAGATAACATAAATCAATACATTTTCTACAGCTAACATCCAATTTACTATTATGGAGACCAAGAATAAATTTTAATATGGTTTTAAACTAAAAATGAAATAAGAAAACATGAAAAATACTTCAGAGAAAGAAGTTGCAATGACTTTATTCTCTCAATTTAAGCACCATCATTTAGAAATTACTCCAACTGCACTAAAATACTTTTAATACTTTTTTTTTAACTTTAGAAATCTAACTTATAAGAAATGTCACATGACCAAATATTGCTACTACTAAATGCAATTAAGGAAAATTAATGGAGATTAGAAGGATAGGTATGCATATGAATTATTGTCAATATTTTCATTTTGTATTTGAGGACTTTGTTTATGATAGCTCAAGTGAATGGATATATATGGAAAGTCAATTTTCCCCCCTATGTTTATGGCCAGAAAATCCCAAGAACAAACTTAAAGATGATGTATCCACCTAACATAAATTATGATATATCAAATTTTCATCCTTAAATTGAGATTATAGCTTGGAAAGAAAGAGTTACAATTAATTTTTAACCTTAGTTCTTTAAGTATGTGACATAAGAACAATTCAGAATTTAAATCAATTTAAGAATAGGACACATAAAGGACAGAAATGGTAAAGGTCTAATAGAAGCAGAAGAGATCAAGAAGTGATAGTAAGAATACACAGAAAAACTGTACAAAACATATCTTAATGACCTAGATAACTGCAATGGTGTGATCACTCACCCAGAGCCAGATATTCTGGAGTGTGAAGTCAAGTGGGCCTTAGGAAGCACTGCTGCCAATAAAGCTATTGGAGGTGATGGAATTCCAGGAGAGCTATTTAAAATCCTAAAGGATGATGCTATTAAAGTGCTACACTCAATATGGCAGCAAATTTGGAAAACCCAGCAGTGGCCACAGGACTGAAAAATGTCAGTCTTCATCCCAATTCCCAAGAAGGGCAGTACAAAAGAATGTTCAAACTAAGGGACAATTGCACTCATTTCCCATGCTAGTAGGGATTCCCTCATAGCTCAGTCGGTAAAGAATCTTCCTGCAAGGCAGGACATCCGGGTTCGATTCCTGGGTTGGGAAGATCCTCTGGAGAAGAAAATGGCAACCCCCTTCAGTGTTCTTGCCTGGGAAATCACATGGACAGACTCTGATGGGTTACAATTCATATGGTCACAAGAGTCAGATACAACTTGGCAACTAAACCACCCAGGCTAATAAGGTTATGCTCAAAATCCTTCAAGTGAGGTTTCAGCAGTACATGAACTGAGAAATTCTAGATGTTCAAGGTGGGTTTGGAAAAGGCAGAGAAACCAGCAATCAAATTGCCAGCATTCGTTGGATCATAGAGAAAGCAAGGGAATTCCATAAAAACATCTACTTCTGTTTCATTGACTAAGGAAAGCCTTTGACTGTGTGGATCATAACAAACCCTGGAAAATTCTTAAAGATACAGGAGTACCAGATCATCTTACCTGTCTCCTGAGAAACCTATATGCAGGTCAAGATGGAACAGCTAGAACATTATTTGAAACAACTGACTGGTTCAAAATTGAGAAAGGAGTACTACAAGGCTATTTATTGTTACCCTGTTTACTTAAATTATATGCAGAGCACATCATGCAAAATGCTGGGCTGAATGAGTTACAAGCTGGAATCAAGATTACTGAGAGAAATATAAAAAATCTCAGATATGAAGATGATACCACTCTAATGGCAGAAAGCAAAGTGGAATGAAAGAACCTCTTGATGAGGATGAAAGAGGAGAGTGAAAAAGCTGACTTAAAACTCAACATTCAAAAAACAAAAAGTTCATGGCATCCAGTTCCATCACTTCACAGCAAATAGAAGGAGAAAAGGTGGAAGCAGTGACAAATTTCTGCCTCTTGTGCTCCAAAATCACTGTGGATGGTGACTGCAGCCATGAAATTAGAAGATAATTGCTTCTTGTAAGGAAAGCTATGACAAACATAAACAGCGCATGAAAAAGCAAAGACATCAGTTTGCCAACAAAGGTCCTTATAGTCAAGGTTATGGTCTTTCCAGTAGTCATGTACAGATGTGAGAGTTGGATCATAAAGAAGGCAGAGCACCGAAGAATTTATGCTTTCCAACTGTGGTGCTAGAGAAGACTCCTGGGAGTCCCTGGACTGCAGGGAGATCAAACCAGTCAATCCTAAAAGAAATCAACCCTGAATATTCATTGGAAGGACTGATGCTGCAGCTTCAATACTTTGATAACCTGATGCAAATAATTAACTCCTTGGAAAAGACTCTGATGCTGAGAAAAATTGAAGGCTTAAGGAGAAGTGGGAGATAGAGGATAAGATGGTTGATGGCATCACTGATTCAATGGACTTGAACTTGGGCAAACTCCGGGAGATGGTGAGGGACAGAGAGGCCTGGCATGCTGCTGTTCATGGGGTTACAAGGAGTCAGACGTGACTTGATGACTGAGCAATAACAACTACTACTACTAGGAATAAGTAGAGGCCTAACATGATATAAAATCATGCAAACAGCTTTATCAAGTGTTTAAATATTGAATATATTATTGGTTTCACTATGATATTATGTCTTCTGTCTTCATAACTACAGTGAAATTAGCTTTCCCTGGGAAACCAAGACACATTTATATTCAGTGTCTTCATTCCTTACCATTAGCTACTGGATGAAATGATCATACTTTTAAAAATAAACTCTTTAACTTTAGAATAATTCTAGATTTACAGAATAATTGTGGGGATAGTACAGAGTCTCCATATACCCCACACTAGTTTACCTTATTATTAACATCTAACAGTATGGTGCATTTCTAATAATTGATGAACAAATGTTGAAACATGATTCTTAATTAAAACTGTTACAAGTATGACAGTTTCTCAGACTTTCCTCATTTTTCATGACTTTGATAGATTTGAAGAGTATAGGTCAGTTGTATTATAGGATGTTCCTCAATTGAGATTTGCCTGATGTTTTACTCATGATTATACAGGTGTTGTATATTCTTTGGAAAAACGCCACAGAGGTAAAATAATGTTTTCATCACAAAAAGAACATACCATTACTATGACTTTACATTACTAATGTTGACATTGATCACCAGGCTGAGGCATTGTTTTTAAGGATTCTTCACCATACACTTAAACTCCCAACCTCCCATAATGCACTCTTTTAAGGGAAGTCATCATGTATAGTTAGTGATTTAGGAGTGGGAAATTAGGTTCTACCTCCTTGAAGGCAGAGGATCTACATTTTGTAATGCTTCCACGTGGATTTGTTTCCTATGTCCCATTTTAGGTATCTATACAAGAAATAAATCTATATACCAACACTAGAAGGTCTGCCAATCTGATGGGAAACTGCTACAACTCCCCTTGGAGCTGGAGGTGTCAGAGTGCCATTTTTTGAGCTCCCCCTCTACTTTGCATAAGTGCTGCCAGAAACATAATCCAGGTGCTTCAGCCAGCTTCCAAGACTGTCCAAGTGCACCTAAGAGATCTAGCCTACACTGGTTTTAGCTATGCCCCCAGGCATCCCCAGCCATCTACCCATGCCCACTCCAACTCCACCTGTCCCACCAGGGTGGTGCTGGTGTAGTGCACACCAGGACACCCAGCCTAAGTGTGTTTCAGCTCCATCTACACCACCAGAGTGGTCTTGGGCAGCACCCATTCCAGCTCCAGCTGTCCAACTAGAATGACCCCAGTTCCACACCCAAGACTGACCCATCTCCAGCCATCTTACCAGGGAGACTTGGGCAAGGAGTGCCCTAAGGCACCTCTGGATCATTCCTGCTTTAGCTCCATCTAGCCTGACAAAGGGGCTTCCCAGGTGGTGCTAGTGGTGAAGAACCTACCTGCCAATGCAGGAGACTTTAGAGACGTGAGTTCAATCCCTGGGTTGGAAAGATTCTCTGGAGGAGGGCATGGCAACCTACTCTAGTATTCTTGCCTGGAGGATCCCATGGACAGAGGAACCTGGCAGGCTACAATCCATAGAGTCACAGAGTCGGACACTACTGAAGTGACTTAGCATACACAAAGCCTGCCAAAGCTGCCTGGCACAAACAGTTTATGCAGTGGACCTTCCTATATAAGTCTACATCCTTAAGATTAGGAGAGGTACCTTTTTCACCTAGGACATGGAAATAAATACAACTCAAAGTTAGGAAGGAGAGGAATATGTTCTAACCAAAAAAAAAAAAAAAAAAAAAGAAAACCACAGGAGAAAATCCTAATGAGTAGAGATAAGTAATTTACCTGATAAAGAGTACAAAAAATGGAAGAACAAAGTGAGAACTTCAAGAGTTAGAAAATATAAGAACCAATCATAGCTAAAGAATACAATAATTTAACTGAAAAATATATACAGATTAGATGATAATAAAAAATGGAAAAGCTATCTAGAAGATAGAATAGTAGAAATCACCCATTCAGAACAATAAAAAGAAAAAAAAATTAAAAAATGAGAATAGTTTAAAAGGATCTCTGAGACAACATCAAATGCACTGACATTCACATTATAGGTGTCCCAGAAAGAGAAGAGAGAGTAAAGGGCACAGAAAATGTATTGGAAGAAATAATAGCTGAAAACTTTCTTAACCTGGTGAAGAAACAGACATCCAGGTCCAGAAAGCACAGAGAATCCCAAATAAGATGAGCACAAAGAAATAAACATCAAAATATACCATAATTAAAATGGCAAAATTTTAAGAATTTTAAAGCAAGACACAACTAGTTATGTACAAAGGAGTCACTAAAAGATAAGAGCTGATTTTTCAGCAAAATCTTTACATGCAAGGAGTAGCATAATATATTTAAGGTATTGAAAGAAGAAGAAGAAAAAAAAACCCTTAACACCAAGCATATTCTACCTGGCAAGATTATCACTCAGAACTGAAGGAGAGAAGAGAATTTCCCAAGCAAGCAAAAGCTAAAGGAGTTCATCACCACTAAACTGGCCTTACAAGGAATTTTAAAGAGTCTTCTTAAGTAGAAAAAAAGCCACAACTAGAAATAAAAATACATGTGAAATTTCATGTGAAAATTCAAGGAACTCAGAATAGCCTAAACAATCTTGAAAAGAACAAATTTGGAGGGTTCACTCTTTCTGATTTCAAAATTTGCTTCAAATTTACAGTAATCAAGACTGTGTTGTACTGGTGTAAAAACAAACATATATAGATAAATGAAATGGAACTGGGTGTCCAGAAATAAACATTCAGTTACAGTCAGTTGATTTTCAACAAGGGTACCAAAATAAATCAATGGAGAAAGAATAGCCTTTTCAACAAATGTTTCTGAGACAACTAGATACCCATATGTCAAAGAATGATGCCAAATCCAACCTCACATTGTTTACAAAAATTAACACCGAATGGATCAAGAAACTTAATGTAAGAGCTAAAACTATAAGACTCTTAGAAGAAAACACAAGTTTAAACCTTTGTTATGTAAATTAGGCCATGCTTTCTTAGGTATGACACCAAAAGCACAAATATCAAAGGATTAAAAAAAAAAAAAAGGTAAATTGGACTTAAAGCCAAATCTTTTGTACTTCAAAAGAATACTATCAAAAAAGAAAAAAATAGCCCATAGAATGAGTGAAAATATTTTCAAATCACATATCCCATGATATGGTACTTGTATATAGAAAATATAATGAAAACTTACAACTCAAGTATAAAAAGACAACCCAATTTTAAAATGAGCAAAAGATCTGAACAGATATTTCTCTAAATAAGATATACAAATAGGCAGTAAACATATACACATGGAAAAACGCTCAACATTATTAGCCACTAGAGAAATGCAAGTCAAAACCACAATGAGATACCATCTCCTACTCACTGGAATGTCTGTAATAGAAAAGACAGATAACAACAAACGTTGGTGAGGATGTAGAGAAATTGGAGCACTCATCAAGTGCTTGTGAGTTTGTAGAAAGGTGTAGTTGCTTTGGAAAATAGTCTGGTAGTTCCTTTATTAGTTAGATCTAATGTTAACATATTACCCAGAAGTTACACTCAAGAGAAATGAAAATATATCCACACAGAAAAATTGTACACTGATGTTCATAGTAGCATTATTCATTATAGCTGTAAATGGAAACTTATAAATGAAAAAAAGCATGTGATATATCCACACAATGGAATGTTATTCAGCAGCAAAAAAGAATGAAGTACTGATATATGTGACAACATGGATGAACCTGAAAATACCATGTTAACTGAAAGAAGGCAGACACAAAAGACCGCCTGTTGTATAATTACATCTTTATGAAATGTCCAGAATAAACAAATCTAAAGAAAAACAAACAGATTTGTGGGTGCCTAGGGCTGGGGTTGGGGAGAAATGGAGAATGACTACTAATCTGTATGAGGTTTCTTTTTGGGTGATGAAATATTCTAAAATTGATTGTAGTGATGAATGTGTGATGATTACATAATTCTGAACATGCTAAAAGCCACTGAATTGTATACTTTAAATGCATGATGTGAATGATATCTCATTAAAACTATTACAAAAATCATTTAAAACACAATTAGCACATAAATGAGGCAAATGTAAATATTTAGTTTCATTAATAACATTTCATACATTAAATGACTGTGCATTTAAAAATGTTCCAGATAAATCATTCCTTTAAAAAAAGACATAAACTATGATGTAAAGAACATAAAACATGGAGCAGGGAGAAAAATATGGTGCTTTTATGTAATATAGTACTTTTGACAGTAACATAATATTAGGCAACTTTAATACCCCATTTCGGAGAAGGCAATGGCACCCCACTCCAGTACTCTTGCCTGGAAAATCCCATGGATGGAGGAGCCTGGTAGGCTACAGCCCATGGGGTCGCTAACAGTCAGACACGACTGAGCGACTTCACTTTCACTTTTCCCTTTCATGCACTGGAGAAGAAAATAGCAACCCCCTCCAGTATTCTTGCCTGGAGAATCCCAGGGATGGCGGAGCCTGGTGGGCTGCCGTCTATGGGGTCGCACAGAGTCGGACACGACTGAAGCGACTTAGCAGCATACCCCATTTATCATTGGAGAGATTATCCAGACAGAAAATCAAGAGGGAAGAATTGGCCTTAAATGATACATTTGGCCAAATAAATGTAATGCACACATGCACACAGATATATGGAACATTCCATCCAAAAGTTGCAGAATGTATATTCTTTTCAGGAGCACATGGAATATTCTCCAGGATAGATCACATGTTAAAACAAGCCTCAAAAAATTAGTAAGATTGAAATAATATCAAGCATCTTTTTCTACCAAAACAGCATGGAACTAGAAACCAATTATAAGAAAAAAATAAAGAAAAACCACAAACACATGGAGACCAAACTACACACTACTAAACAATGAATGGGTCAACAAAGAAGTCAAAGAAGAAATAAAAAAAAAATTCTGGAGACAAATGAAAATGAAAGCACAACATTCAAATGTATGGAATGCAGGAAAAGCTGTTCTAAGAGAGAAATTCTCTAGCAAAACAATCCTACCTCAATAAATAAAAATCTCAAATAAACAATCTAACACATGAGTAAAACCAAAAGTTAGAAAAGACAGAAGAAAAGATTAGAGTGGAAATAAATGGAGCAGAGACACAAAAACAATAGGAAAGATCAATGAAGCTAAGAGCTGGTTCTTTGAAAAGATAAACAAAATTGATCACCTTTAGCCAGACACAAAAATAAAAAAAAAAGAACATTCAAATTAATAAAATAAAAAATGAGAGAGGAGTAGTCAATAATAAGTCAATAATATAATTTGTATTATAATAACTTTACATGGTAACAAATGGTAGGTAGACTTAATGGTGATAATTTTGTAATATATTAAAATATTGAATCACTGTATTACATACCTGAAATTAATATAATTTTGTGTTTATTATACTTTAATAACAAAGAAAAAATAAAAAACATGAACAATGAAACAAAAAAATAAGAATATTAAAAATAACAACAAAAGAATACCTTAAAAAAAGACTAGGGTTAAGAAAAACTTTAATACAACAAAGGGGGTCATGGGTTAATGATCCATTGGGTTGCGTTAATTTTTCCCAAGGGTTAATTTTTTGGGTTAATTTTTCCCATTTTTTTTTTTAATATAAAACTGTTAGAATATGTAATTCTAAAAATTATGCTTTCACTGAAATATTGGCTCAATAAGCTATGCCCAACTATCTTGATGGTAGAGCCAATATAGCAGAGGGACACCAGATTGTGGTGATGGGGTTGCTTTCAATAGGAAGAAAGTGGTTTATTTTATGGAATCAGGTAAAATGGAAATAGTAAGGTCTTTCATTTGAAAAGACCCTAATGCTGGGAAGGGTTGAGGGCGGGAGGAGAAGGGGACGACAGAGGGTGAGATGGTTGGATGGTATCACCAACTCGATGGACATGGGTTTGGGTAGGCTCTGGGAATTGGTGATGGACAAGGAGGCCTGGCATGCTGCGATTCATGGGGTCGCAAAGAGTCGGACACGACTGAGCGACTGAACTGAACTGAACTGGAACTTATCTTCTTTGGTTTAAAGTGTCAGAGCATTCAAAATTGAAAAAAATTTACTAACCTTATCTTACTTCTTTTAAAATATCTGATTTGAGGTACTGAGCTGTTTTTAACTTGTATCACTTCTCATACCAAATAAGAAGGTTTTCTTTTTTCTTCTGACACTAAATACATCTTTCTTTTCTAACACCACTTCTCCAATTTTCTGACACCCACTGGCTATCAAACAATTGAATTCAATTCTGATATCTACCTGGAGTTAGATCAGATTCCATAACTTAAATCCTCAGTGCAATCTGGAAGATTGTCCACACTTCCAGATGCTCAAGCTAGATTTAGAAAAGGCAGAGGAACCAGAGATCAAATTGCCAACATGCACTGGATCATCGAAAAAGCAAGAGAGTTCTAGAGAAACATCTATTTTTGCTTTATTGACTACTCCAAAGGCTTTGACTGTGTGGATTATAACGAACTCTGGAAAATTCTTAAAGAGATGGGAATACCACAACACCTGACCTGCCTTCTGAGAAATCTGTATGCAGGTCAAGAAGCAACAGTTAGAACTGGACATGGAACAACAGACTGATTCCAAATCAGGAAAGGAGTGCATCAAGGCTGTATATAGTCACCCTGCTTATTTAACTTATATGCAGAGTACATCATGAGACATGCTGGACTGGATGAAGCACAAGCTGGAATCAAGATTTCCAGGAGAAATATCAATAACCTCAGATATGCAGATGACACCACCCTTATGGCAGAAAGTGAAGAATAAGTAAAGAGCCTCTTGATGAAAGTGAAAGAGGAGAGTGAAAAAGGTGGCTTAAAACTCAACACTCAGAAAACTAAGACATGGCAACTGGTCCCATCACATCATGGCAAATAGATGGGGAAAGAGTGGAAACAGTGACAGATTTTTGGGGGCTCCAAAATCACTGCAGACTGTGATTGCAGCCATGATATTCAAAGACACTTGCTCCTTGGAGGGAAAGTTATGACCAACCTAAATAGCATATTAAAAAGTAGAGACATGTCAACAAAGGTCCGTCTAGTCAAGGCTATTGTTTTTGCAGTAGTCATCTACGGATATGTGAGTTGGACTCTAAAGAAAGCTGAGCCCTGAAGAATTTATGCTTTTGAACTGTTGAGAGAAGACTGTTGAGAGTCCCTTGGACTGCAAGGAGATCCAACCAGTCCATCCTAAAGGAGATGAGTCCTGGGTGTTCATTGGAAGGACTGATGTTGAAGCTGAAACTCCAATACTTTGGCCACCTGATGCAAAGAACTGACTCATTTGAAAAGACCCTGATGGTGGGAAAGATTGAAAGTGGGAGGAGAAGGGGATGACAGAGGATGAGATGGTTGGATGGGATCACCGACTCAATGGACATGAGTTTGAGTAAACTCCGGAAGTTGATGATGGACAGGGAGGCCTGGTGTGCTGCAGTCCTTGGGGTTGCAAAGAGTTGGGCACAACTGAGTGACTGAACTGTTCTGTACTTCAGATTTCAATTACAATATAGGCCACCTAAATATCTGTTAATGGACTATAGATTGGGGGTTCCCACACCACATCGTTAAGGTTAGATAATTCACTAGATGTCGGGAGCCGCGATAGGCATTACTGACAAAATGGAGGCACGGCCCCAACCCCCTCTCCTCATCCCGCAGGCACAGTCCCGGGATGAAGGAGTTAGGTCTTGAGATTCTGACTTGTCCTTTCCTTCCTCCGGTTGAGTTGGCTGGAAAGAATGTTATAATCCATAAAGTTAACTATTGACATTTGTTCAAGGATCTTTACAAAGAATGTTCCAGGATGACCACATAGGCTGCAGCTTGAGGCCATGGGAAACACTATTATCTGAAACCTGCTTGTAAGGGAAATGTTTATGGCACAACAAGTTCGCTGAGTTTAGGGGTTAGGAATAATTAAGAACAGTTAGAAGCTAAAAGTTTAAGGTATGTTGTAGTATTTTACTATAGCTTACAGAAACTAGGAATTTTAGAGATACTAATAGCTGAAGAAGTCTTTTTAGGAGTTAATGAGCTCTAGCAGGATTTAGAAAGATAAGAAATATACTGAGGAATGTGATATACAGCCCAGAGACAAACTTCAGTTACAATGTTATCACAAGGACACTTAAGAGGGAACTCTGAAGGACAATGATTTATAGAGACAGTAGATATGGGTGAAGGGAAACTGAAGATGTCATACCTCTGACCTAATGCTTTTGTAAAAGTATAAAAGAAAACCTGATGCTTAAAATAAACATGCAGCCCAGTGCTTTGAGCGAGAGACTGCATGATTTTCTCTGCCGAGATGCAGTCCAAATGAGTGAGAGGGTACATCATTCGCCGACCCCGTTCATCCCTTCAGTGCTTCCCTCGCTGTCGGAGCTGGACTCCAGCAACTAGAGTGACTCAAAGAACTCAGAAAAACACTCTACTTACCTTTTCTGATTCATTATATGGATATAACATAGGAACAACAAAATAGAAGAGATGCATAGGCAAAGTATAGGGGTATGTATTGGCATACAGAGATTCTATTTTCCTTCCAGGAAAACACCTTCCCAACACCTCAACAGGTATAGATTTCAGCCCTTTCTCACAAACCTGGAAGTTGGGAGGTGATGTTGAAAATTCCAAACTTACAATTAAGGTTTGATCTTTTCCATAAAGCTATCTTGAAGCTATTTAGGGGCACCGCCAAGAGTTATATCATTTAAACAAAAGAGAACAAAAGATACTCATCACCTTTATCACTCATGGAATTCCCAGGGTTTTAAAAACTCTGTGCCTGGAACCAAGGTTAAAGACAAAATATATTCCTATAATACTACAGATGGCTTTAGGCATTTTTAATTAAATTATTTGGGATATTACCAAAAGTCTATTTCTCTGTCTTGCTTTCATGTTTAGAATCTTGTCTTTTCTGGATGTTTTTATCCTTTTGGGGAAAAATATTTACATCATTAACTCTTATGTAAACTCTTAGAGCATGCACATTTTCAAAAATTTTATTCTATTCCATTTAATTTTATGTTGAGTTGAGCTAGCCACAGATGAAGAACTTGTCTAGTAAATATGTGGATATTTATCTCTAGCTATGTTCACAGTTAACACAGAGATTGATTTCTGGTTTTTATTTACAAAGTTTATGCTTTAAGAAAAGCGTGCTTTGGGTGGGATGTGCTGTCTATAGAGCTTGGAAGCAATCCTAAATCTGTCACACCACAACTGAGCATGACAAGCTCACATGGATTAAGCAGGCACCTGTTCACATGGGATGAAAATACAGAAAGTTGAAGCCACAAATTATTCTTTTAAAATTCAATTGGCAGCCTTGAGAAGAAATTACTTCTTGGACCTTATCTAACTAGTTACGAGAACATAACTTGCTGTACCAAGGTCTACAGCCTCTTTCCAGCTTTTTGATAATTTACAAACGAGCATAATAAGGAAATTCACACAAATCAGCCAGCAAGTTAGGGAGAGTTCAATAGCCCTGAAAAGAATTTGCAAGTATATGAGTTGATATTATGCTGAAATATCACTTTAAAATTATGAAAGTCATGAATTTTACTTGCTTTTATAAATGTTAAAGTAAGTTTGCCTAAACTACTGTGCCCAATGTAAGCAAGTTTTAATATTTGAATGTCCACGTGTGGTACTTGCGTTTATCCAAAATGAGCAAAGCTAGGATTTATTTAGTAGTTCTGGAGGATTTATAAGGATTCCTGGAGCACACATTTTAAGGAAATTATGAACTCCAGGAACTCTTGAGGCAACAGAAATGATCTGTGGAACTCAGTGATAATCAAAAAATATGACTGCTACAGCTATCATTCAGAGGTGAATACTGTCATTCTATTTAAGGTGAGGAATACCTTTTATGTCTTTACTGATCTGTATTTTCACTTGCAACACTGCCTTTATAAATGCAATTTAAAGCTTATCCAACCTTAAGAAACGACCAGCAGACAATCCCAATGGCTATAGTTGACCTTTCATGCTCTTTGCCCATTATAAATACTCCTGAATGTGATGCTCTTTCTATGCTCTCATGGTAGAAAATAAAACTAGAATAATGTTGCCTGGGGGTTAAAAACTGGTAACTAAAGGGGACTTATCTATTGGAATAGTGTTTAATATATTTTTTAATTTGAATACTTTCTCAAAGGTCATGCACTCTGTAATTCCTAACAGTGTCCACTGTTCTGAATCCTAAATTTGCATTTTCTGTCTGGCACCTACAATTATTTGAGTTTGCTACACTTTCATTGAAAGTGTTAGTTGCTCAGTCGTGTCTGACTCTTTGCAACCCCATGACCATAGCCCACCAGGCTCCTCTGTCTATGGAATTCTCCAGGAAAGAATACTGGAGTGGATAGCCATTCCCTTCTACAGGAGATCTTCCTGACTCAAGGATCAAATCTGGTCTCCTACATTGCAGGCAGATTCCTTATCATCTGAGCCACCAGGGAAGCTTCCCTTTCATTAGACAGGTGGAAACTGAAGCTTATATGTTATGTTTATAATGATCACCAATTAAAATATGTTTACAGCTTTCAGGATTTCTCTACCCTGATTTTGCCAAGATTATTATGGGGATATGTTTGTATTTAACAATTATCTAAAAAGATACATTCTTAGAAGTTCAGACAGATGTCAAAGGAAGTGAAAGGTGAGGTCTCTGTCCCACTTCCCTCCTTGACTGCAGCTTTATTTTCATTTGTGTACACAAAGTTTATATATTTGGGCTAGAGGAAGAAGACATATCAATGAAAGCCAAATTCAAATTAATAGCTTGGATTTGCTTTTGCAGATCTTAGTCTTCTCTCCCTCATTTATGTACTAGTATGTACTCGAGTTCAAAGTGGATGTACTAAGTTTTTAAAAAGGTAGTATCGTTCACTGTCATTTTGTCATTAACTTTCAACTTCTATCAATAGAATGATAACTATTTGATATTTACAATTATATATTTATTTGTGCTCTTAGTAAAGTAAGAGGGACATTGAGGTCAGCTTTAATCATAGCCATTTTAGTCATGGTAAATTATCTGGAGCTGAAATATTAAATTCTAATCATAGATAATATAGGTTTTTATCTGAAGCAGACTTCTTTGATTATCTACATATAGCTGTATCTTAACATTATCTAGCAATCTGGACTTGCATTTTATTAACGTTTGTTCTGAATAAATTCTTCTCTCAAATATGAATTTGTTGAGCACCAACAAAGATTCCATTTTTTTTTTTTTTGCTGTCACATTGAGATGAAGCCTACTGTGATGAATTATTAGGACAATGAAAATTAAGCAAGAGTGAAGGCTGTAATTTGAGAAGGAAATAAATCTGCAACTTGCAGAAAGAACAGTAGCTTGGAAGATTTATTCTCTCTTTTAAAGTCACCTGTCACAATATGGTAACGCTAGGCATCAGAATTTGAAAGATGGTTTCAAAATCTCCTTATTGACAATATTTCTAAGTGGCCAACTTTTCATGTGTCACCGTGTGGGGGTGGAGGGAGCTTGCTGCCTATCTTTTATCTTTGCCATGATTTGAAGGAGACGTTTATAATAATTAATAACTGAGAAAGTAGGTTGCTTTGCCAACCATATGACTATATAGTTAAGTCAGAAAAGTGAAATAAACAGTAGGCACAGATTATTATAAACTGGTGATGCCATTTGGAGCGATAACAGGCAAGTATAAGGAAGAAATTACAGGCTCCTTATAATAGGACCCTTGGTCCACTATTCCTTACGTAACATGTCCTATAAAATTAACTGTTTTACAGTTTATGCTCATGTATTCAAGTGTTAATTGCTCAGTTGTGTCCAACTCTGCCAGGCTGTAGCCTATCAGGCTCCTCTGTTCAGGCAAGAATACTGGCATGGGTTGCCATCCCCTTCTCCAGGTGATCTTCTCAGCCCAGGAGTTGAACCCATGTTTCCTGCATTGCATGTGGATTCTTTACCATCTGAGCCACCAAGGAAGCCCATGCTATGTCTTAGATTTGGGTTAAAATAGTAATTCCTAATGTAAAATTTCAAAGTACAATGAAATGAACACAAATATGCATGTTTTAGTCAATATTTCTCTTTTTTTTTTTCTCCTCTCATGTAGTTATAGAATTTCTGCCATGTTTTACTGTAGAAAATATAAAGCAGTATGATACTCAGCCTCTGTATCAATGGAAGAAGAAAACACATTTATGGGGTACCTACTAAAACTTCAATAACATACAATCAATTATTTGTAACATAAGTATTATTAGCTCCAATTTTGCAGATGAGAAAGCACAGGCCTTGAGAACCTTGATAATATGAGAAAACTCAGGCAACTAGTAAAAGATAGCATCATAACTGGAACCCATGCTCATCTAATTTTTCTTCTAATGCTATATGTCATTCTTCCATCCAAGCAAATAAACATCTACTTTGAGAATTTATGAGCATCAGGATACCTAAGTTCAAATGCTTACCCCTTCATAGGGGCATGCTTTGAAACTTTTCTGAGCCTAATTTTTCTCCTGTTACAGGCCTGTGTAGGAGTACGTATAGGTCATCTCCTGTGTAGGAGTATAGACAGGTCATCCAGTGTAACAGAGGTGCATGCAGAGGGTAAGAGGAAGGTTATTTGGTAAGTTTGGAGGAATAGCAAGTGCAAAATCTCAGTGAAATATGAAGCCAGCTCCTCCGTTGAGAATACGGGCTGGGTGGCTCAGTGTTGCTCTATGGCTTCACTAGTGTTTCATCATAACAAATTTTTCCAGTAGTCATGTATGGATGTGAGAGTTGGACCATAAGGAAGCTGAGCACCAAGGAATTGATGCTTTCGAACAGTGGTGCTGGAGAAGACTCTTGAAAGTCCCTAGGATAGCAAGGAGATCCAACCAGTCAATCCTAAAGGAAATCAGTCTTGAATATTCATTGGAAGGACTGATGCTGAAGCTGAGTCTCCAATACTTTGGCCACCTGGTGTAAAGAGCTGACTCACTGGAAAAGACCCTGATGCTGGCAAGATTGAGGGCAGGAGGAGAAGAGGGCAACAGAGGATGAGATGTTTGAATGGCATCACCAACTCAATGGACATGAGTTTGTGCAAACTCTGGGAGATAGTGAAGAACAGGGAAGCCTGGAGTGCTGCAGTCCATGGGGTTGCAAAGAGTCGGACGCGACTTAGTGACTGAACAATAGCAACAAAAATGTGAAAGCTCAGCACAGAGGAATGTTTTTCTGTAGCCATTTTCATCTGCTCAGAGGCAGGGGTAGAATATGAGGATAGCTGGGTTTAGCCATGGTGGAGATTTAGCCCAACTGGTAAGATGGAGTGAGTTGAGGATATAAGCAAAGAAGAAATTTCATGAAGAAACATAGAACCTGATGGGAAGGAAAATGCAAACATGCAGAGGGAGAGACAGAGAGGGAGAGAGATGGAGAGAGCAGAAGGGAGAGAATGTGTGTATGTGTGTTTGGGGGGGGAAGGGTTTGCAGGGGGGCAAAGTGATTAAGTGGTAGTATCTGTAACTGGAAATTTAACTGGGCTCTAAGAAATGTTGGAGTAAGGGACAGAGGAGTAAATAGAATACCAATGAGCTAGACATTGTTACAAGTACTGAGGATACAGCAGCACACAAAATGATGTAGAGATTGTTAATATTTTTGATAGTGAAATGATATCCCTATTTGCCAGAAAGTTCATAACCACCAGTCTAGACAGAGTTATAAAAACTTTAATTTACTTAATTCAGGGGTAATAAAGAAAACTATCCACTGTGATTTTGTATATGGACTCCAGGAAAAAAAGGAAAATAATTTGTTTCAGAGCTTTTGTGTCTCTTTTAGGTAATCTCACAGTAAGGGAAAGTTCATCAAAAAATATTTATTAAGCACCCATGTTCATAAAGAGTACCTCAGAATTCATTTACTGCTGGGAGTAATTGTTGGGGAGGAATATATTTTAATAATAAGAGTGAAACAAGTATTTTAATTTTTTCTGTGCATTTCTTGCAGAACACTAAGAATTAAATTAAATTCAGCTAATGTTTACTAAGGTGTTGTACTTGACCTAAGTGATTTTACAATCTAGTGGGGAAGAAAAATGTGTTCCAAAATTACCATAACAAAATGCATGAAGTGACAGGTGTCAAAAGTTAAGTATAAACATAATGCTAGGGAGCCCCAAGGAAGGTATGATTAATTCCTGCTTTAGTGACTGAGGACTTCAGGGGGAAATACAATTTTAGCTATATTTTGAAGAATGAGCAGCATTTATAAGGGCCACATAGAGATGAAAGAAAAGAGAATATTTAGAAAAAATTCTAGGCTGAGTATAGAAGAAAGCCAGAGGCAAACAAATATAGGTTACATTCAAGAACTTGCAAATAGGATCTTGTGGTTGAACCATAGTTACCTTTGGAAGAAGAATGAGATTGTAAAGCACTGCCTAGGACATAGAATATTGCTTAATGTATACATTCCTGAAAGAGAAGAGATATGACTAGCATAAAAGGTTTTTTGCATCACTTCAGTAATGTGATAATGTTCTTTTCTTAATGAACATGTACACTGGGCATTTTGAGTCTCTGACATTAGAAATACTTGTTTTTACATAAACATGGGTATAATTCAGTGGTAGAATATATTTTTGTGTTGTTGTAAAGCTCTAACTACATCCTACTTTTGGTTGATGATTTTGGAGAATATTGTGAGAAATCCAATATGCCTACCAAAACCACAGAGGGCTATAAGAAACTATTATCAATTGTTTCAACAATTATCAATCATAGAAGTCTTTATGGATTTGCTATGAATAAACAAAGTAGGCTTTGAATCTTTTTCTTGTAAACATGAACAATATAAATGTAATTATAAGTGTCTATACAGTAATTACAGAAATCTTTAGCATTTGTCAAAAGTAGCAAATATTTTAATATCTAATGTTTTAAGCTATGAAAGATAAATGATATTCTTCATTTTATTCTAAAGATCTTTAAGTATGTAGTGATATTTATTGTGCTTCTAAAATCTATTCTTACAAATTTTTGTTTGGTGAGTCATTGCAGTTTTAATTAAGAAGTACATCAAATTATGTGGCTCTGTGATTTATAATTATGGGAATACAGCTAGAAAGAAAAACTTCAGATTTATCCAATAAAATATATATATCATTGATTTCACTGATATATGTTTTGAATTACTAATCTCATTAACTTAGAACAGTTTCAGAATAATTTTTCATTGAAAATATATAAAGCACTCGACCCTCAGTAAATCTCAACAACAAAGAACAACTAAGAATATTTTCATTGTTTTCCTGGTGGACTGAGGCCTTATTCAAAGATTCAAAATGTTAATATTTGCATTGGTGTTTGTTCATGAACAGTTCTCTGTAGCCCAATAATTTTTTCACTTTCTGAAGTGAAACTAAATATATGGATATCTGATTCTTTCTGGTTATTCCAGCTGACTTGTAGTTCTCAGAATTTCTGAGAGAGCACATACAGAATTAATACATAGAGCTCATATCTTCTTCTGTTCTCAGAGACTGTTTCCCTTGGTGAAAGAGTTCTGATATCATTTTAGAGCAGAAAACAAATGTGATAGAAGTCAACAGTTATATCCTCTAGTAATATGCTGCAGTATGTTATTACATATTATTAAACAAATGAATCAACTGTGCATATAGATATATATGTATATGCACAAATATGTATATAAAATATTAGCTTAAATTATAGTATATTAAACTCCTATTTTCATTCTGTTATGTGGTTATTAAAAATGTTTTTTCCCCCTGAGTCAGATCTTCTATATTTGTCCCACCCTGTCTTCTATACTGTACAATTACAACTGATAAAGGATCATAATTTTATTAATTTCACATGGAGACATTTTCCCCAGTGAATAGCCTGTTCTTTATCATATTTATTATTACAGAGTAAACTTCTTTTGACTTTTACCAATAATGAGTGTTCATTTTAGTAGTAAAAACCCAGCTACTCTCTTGAACTAAACCAAGTGGAGAAAGATATAAAGAACTGGAGAAAGATATAAAGAACTGGAGAAAGATACAACAATAAAATAAAAGTATTTGTACAGCTTTACTCTCCTTTGATTAAAGTTCACCATAAACCTACTTGTGAGAGAGACTAAATTACTATAATTAATACTGAGGTCTGCTGGGTGATTTTATATAAGAACTTTAAGCCTTTAAGTGATTATAATTTTCTTACTTGTGGAAAAACATATTTACTGGCTACGCAATTCTCTTTTTATATATATATATATATATATATATATATATATATATATATCACCAATTATAAACACTTATAACATAATTTATATGTATAATTTATACTATGTTTACTTTTGTAATTTTATATGTTATACATTATTTAAAGGCACATGCCATAGAGAACACCCTAGAGCTTAAAAGGTACTCTTTAAACAGAAAAGAATAATCTATAGAAAAGGGAAAATCACAATACAAAGGGCAAATAAATATATAAAATAATTGAAGATCCCCTAAATAAGTCAATACATAGATTAAAAAAAATAGTAGTATTTTTTTTTTTTTTTGTAAAAATGACTATGCAGTCATGTGTGATCAGTTGCAAAGTCACGTCTGACTCTTTGTGATCCCTTGGACTGTAACCTACCAAACTCTTCTGTCCATGGAATTTTTCAGGCAAGAATTCTGGAGTGGGTTTCTATTGCCTCCTCCAGAGGATCTTCCCAACCCAGGGATCAAGCTCATGTCTCTTGCATCTCCTGCATTGGCCATGGGATTCTTTACCAGTATGCCACCTAAGAAATCCTAAAAGTCATTATAACTATAATTATTTGCCAAAGGATAAACATGAAGATGTAACATAGAGCATCAACATCACAAAATGTAGGGAGGAAGTTAAAAAATGTAGATCTTTTAGAATATGCTAAAAATTGTATGACTATGAGCTTAAAGCAAGTAGACATATGTTCTTGGATTTGAATAAACAGTATTGTCAAAATGACTATAGTACCCAAAACAATCTAAAGAGTCAATGAAATTTCTATCAAATAACCAGTGGCCTTTTTCATGGAATTAGAATAAAAAAAATTTACTTTTTGTGTGCAAACACAAAGGACTTTGAATAGCCAAAGCAATCTTAAGGAAAGTGGAGCTGGAGAAATCAAGCTCCCCAACTTCAGACTATAATGCAAAGCTACAGTAATCAAAACAGTATAGTACTAGCACAAAAATAAAGATCAGTGAAATAAGATAGAAAGTCCAGAAACAAACACCAAGCATCTATCATCACCTAAACTATGACAAGGAGACAAAAATATCCAATGGAGAAAAGACAGTCTCTTCAATAAGTGGTGCTGGGAACTGGACAGCTACATATAAAACAATGAAATTAAAATGTTCTCTGAAACCACACACATAAATAAGCTCAAAGTGATTTAAAGACTTAAATGTAAAGCTGAATATTATAAAATTCTCAGAGGAAAAAATAGGCAGAACACTTCTGACTTATGTCGAAATAGAATCTTTTTTTATCAATCTCCAAGAGTAATGAAAATAAAAACAAAAAGGATCTAAATAAAATTAAAAATGTTTGCACAGCAAAAGAAACCACTAAGAAAATGAAAAGACAGCTTACAGAATGGGAGAAAATACTGGTAAATGAGACAACTGACAGGGGATTAATCTCCAAAATATACAAACAGCTCATAGAGCTCAATATAAAAAAAAACTCAATCAAAAAATTGGTAGAAGATCTAAAGAGACAATTTCTCCAAAGAAGAGATACAGATGACCAAAAAGTACATGAAAATATGCTCAATATCATTAATCATTAGAGAAATCAAGTCAAAACTACAATGAGGTATCATCTCACAGTGGTCGGAATGGCCAAACAATATACAAATAATAAATGTTAAGTTAGAAAGGTTGTGGAGAAAAGGGAACCCTCCTACACTTTTGGTGGGAAAGTACATTGATACAACCATTATGGAGAGTAGTATGGAGATTCCTGAAAGAGTAAAAATAGAGCTACCATATGATCCTGCAACCCCACTCATGGGCATATACCCAAAGAAAGCTGTAATTTGAAAAGATATATATACCCCAATGTTCACTGTAGCATTATTTACTATAGCTAGAACATGGAAGCAACCTAAATCTCCATCAACAGAAGAAAGGATAAAGAGAAGTGGCATGTATATACAACGGAATATTAAGCAGCTATAAAAAGAATGGGATAATGTCACTTACAGCAGCATGGATGTGCCTAGATATTGTCATACGGACTAAAGTAAGTCAGACAGAGAAAAACAAATAACATATAATATCACTTATATGTGGAAACTAAAAAAAATGGTACAAATGGACTTATTTACAAGACAGAAATGGAGTCACAGATGTAGAAAGCAAACTTATGGTTAATGGTGGAGGAGAGAAGGGAAGGAGGAGAAGGGATAAACTGGGAGATTTGGATTGACATATACACATTACTATATATAAAATAACTAATAAGCACCTATAGCATAGGTGCTATAATTGTTCAATAGTCTGTAATGACCTATATGTGAAGATAGCTTTAAAAATGGTAGATATATGTATATGTATAACTGATTCACTTTGTTTACAGTAGAAACTAATATCACATTGTAAATCAACTATACTTCTGTAAAAATTTTTAAAAAAATACGGCAAGCAGATAAAGTTATGGGTCAACACAATGGAAAACCAGGGTAACTACAAATTAAAAAGTAATAGACTCAAAAAAAAAAAAAGAAATGAATCCAAGCATAAACAAAGGACAACTATCAAATTGTGAAGGTAAAAAACAAAACAAAAAAAAGCTATAAAATTAACTAGGAAACAAGGTTGAAATGGCAATAGATCATATCTACCAAAAATCATTTTAAATGTCAATGGACTAAATGCTCTAATCAAAAAACACAGAGTGGTGGATTGGATTAGAAAGCAAAACACAATTGTACAATATGTTGCCTAGAAGAGACTTCAGGGTGAAAAACACAGATAGAAATTAAGAAAATGGAAAAAGATATTTCATGCAAATGGAAATGACAAGAAAGTGGGGGGTAGCAAATCTCATATCAGACAAAATCAAAATTTAAATTAAAACCAATAAAGACAATAACAGACATTATATAATAATAAAGAGATCAATTCAAGAAGAGGACAATACAGTCATTAACACGTATGTGCCAAATACATGAGCACCTAAATATACAAAACAAATACTAACAGACATAAAGGGAGAAATTAACGGAATATAATAATAGCAAAAGATTTAACACCCCATTGACATCAATGGACAGATCTTCTAGACAGAAATTTAATAAGGCAACAAGAGGTCCTAAATGATACAATGGAACAGTTAGACTTAATTGATAATTTTAGGACTTTACATTAAAAAAAAAAAGAATACACATTCTTGTCAAGTGCACATGAAATATTCTCTAAGACTGATCATATACCAGGACACAAAAGAAGCCTCAACAAATTCAAGAGAATAGAAATATTTTCAAGCATTTCTTCCTGACAATAACTGTATGAAACTAGAAATCAACTGGAGAAAGAAAAAAGAGAAAATAACACATCAAGACTAAACAAGCTACCAAAAAAACTCAATGGGTCAATGATAAAACCAAAGAAGAAATTTATAAATACCTCAACAAAATGACAATAAAAACAAAACCTTACAAAAATCTATGGAATGCAGCAAAAGGAGTTCTAAGAAGAGAATTTACAGTGATACAGGACTTCCTCAAGAAATAAAAACAATCTCAAATGAAGAACTTAACCTATCACCTAAAAGAATTAGAAGAAGAATCAAAACCCAAAGTCAACAAAAGGAAGGAAGCAATAAAGTTTAGAGAGGATATAAGTAAAATAGATCAATAAGACAATATGAAACACCAACAAAACCAAGAAAGGGTTGTTTGAAAAGATAAGAAGTATCAACAAAAGCCGAGCCAGGCACACCAAGAAGAAAAGAGAGACAATCCAAATAAAATAAGAAATGAAAAGGGAGAAATAACAACTAACACATGCTAGCAAGGTAGTGTTCAAAATCCTTCAAGCTAGGCTTAAACAGTACGTGAACTGAGAAAGTTCCAGATGTTCAAGCTGGATTTAGAAAAGGCAGAGGAACCTGAGATCAAATTGCCAACATCGGCCATATCATGGACAAAGCAAGGGAATTCCAGAAAAACATCTACTTCTGCTTCATTGACTATGTTAACGCCTTTGCCTGTGTATCACACCAAGATGTGGAAAATTTTTAAAGAGATGGGAATACTGGACTGCTTTACCTGTTTCCTGAGAAACCTGTATGCAAGTCAAGGAAAAACAGGTAGAAAGGGACATGAAACAATGCCGGGAGCCGACCCATGAGATCCCACCCGTGACAGAGTCATGAGGAAGAGGACTGATTTGAGCTTCTCAGCCCTCAGGGATTCTCGGAAGGCTGCCTCAGCGCTCACCTTAAAGATAATATCTGTCTTTCTGATGTTTGCTATAATAAACCTCTTCTTATTTTCTGTGACTTAGGCAAAAGGCTTTTCCTGACTCTCTTCCAAAATAGATCTTTCTGAAATCTCAATCGATAAGGCCCCTGAACGGTAACACCCTCATGAAATTATCTGAGATATAGAATGTACCAATCTAAATTCCTCTTACTAGCATATTGGTTTGCTTAATAAATATACCTGTGCCTTTGGAGCTAATGTGCATGGCTGCTCCTTAACAACAAAACAGCATTGAGATCTTCCACACAAAAAGCCCCAATGGGCATAGAGCCCTTCGTAGGAAAAAAGGCTTATCAAGAAATGTAAGAGATATTGCTTTATGAAAGTGTTACTTAGACTACATTTACTCACTGTGTTTTTGCTCTTAACGTATTTAGCCTCTATAATGAAAGCATAATAGTTAGAGATTTATATAAATAGAAGTTTAGCTTTAATACAAATAATAAGACAATTGTTAATTCATCTGTTGATTTTGCTAAGCACTGACTGCTAAGCAGCTTTCAGCTGCTGTGCCATGACTTTATGGGACCACATTCTTCTCTGTTAGGCTCAAGGCATAAGATAGAGTACAGAAAACAGGTTTTACCTTGAAACTCTGAGTTTGTGAATCCTTTCTTTGTCATAATTTGCTGTGCCTGTTTTCTTTAAAAAATGTAACCCTGATACTTTCTGTGCCTGATGCAAAAGTGTCCTGGCTGATCAACCCTTATCAATAAAAGAGTCACCCGATGTTAGCAGGCCTCAAGGCCAGAAGATGATGTAAACAACTTCAAATTTTTGTAACTGAAAAACACAAACAATGTCCTGGTTCCGATAAGGGTTAAAAACTGCTGACCCATTGATTTGATTTGGCATGACTTTACACTTTACATTTGTCTCTATGTACAACTAAAAATATAAAAGCTGCCCTGAAAACAATAAAGTCGGAAGACTTTTGGAAACACCACGACTCGCTGTGTCTTCTCATTCGTATCGCCAACACCGTCCATCCTGAGGGAACCCTGTCCAGCTGGAGCAGGTCTCCGGCAAAACAACAGACTGGTTCAAAACTGGGAAAGGAGTACATCAAGGCTGTATCTTGTTACTGTGCTCATTTAATTTATACGCAGAGTGCATCGTGCAAAATGTCAGGCTGGATGAATTACAAGCTAGAATCAAGATGCCGGGAAAAATATCAGTATCGTCAGATAGGCATATGACACCATCTTAATGGGAGAGAGCAAAGAGAAACTAAAGAGCCTCTTGATGGAGATGAAACAGGAGAGTGAAAAAGCTGGCTTAAAACTCAGCATTCTAAAAACCAAGATCATGCATCCAGTCCCATCCTTTCATAGCAAATAGATGGGGAAAAAGTAGAAATAGTGAGACTATTTTCTCGGGCTCCAAAATCACTGCAGACAGTGGCTGCAGCCATGAAATTAAAAGCCACTTGCTCTTTGGAAGAAAAGTTATGACAAAACTAGACAGCATATTAAAATCAGAGATAATCACTTTGCCGACAAAGGTCCATATAGTCAAAGCTATGGTTTTTCCGGTAGTCATGTATGGATGTGAGAGTTAGACCACAAAGAAGTCTGAGCAATGAAGAATCAATGCTTTGGAACTGTAGTGCTGGAGAAGACTCTTGAGAGTCCCTGGACAGCAAGAAGATCAAACCAGTCAATCCTAAATGAAATCAACCATGAATATTCATTGGAAGGACTGATGCTGAAGCTGAAGCTCCAAAACTTTGGCCACCTAATGAAAATTGCCAGCTTATTAGAAAAGACCCTGATCCTAGGAAAGATTGAGGGCAGGAGGAGCAGGGGGCAACAGAGGATGAGATGGTTGGATAGCATCACCAACTCAATGGACATGAGTCTGAGCAAACTCCAGGAGATAGTGAAGAGCAGGGAAACCTGGCAGGCTGTAGTCCATGGGGTCACAAAGAGTCAGACAAGACTGAGTGACTGAACAACAACAGAGAAAGAATTTTTCGACCCAATATCTATGATGAATGTGGATGCAAAAATCCTCAACAAAATATGTGCTAACTTAATCCAATAATATATAAAAAGAATCATACACCTTGATCAATTTAATTTCATTCCAGTGTTGAAAAAATGGTTCAACATATACAAGCAATCAGTGTGACAGATTAACAAAAAGAAGGACAAAAACAACATGGTTTCAATAGATGCAGGGAAAGTATTTGATTCAATTTAACATTCATTCATGATAAAAACTCTCACAGAGGTAGGTATCTGATACATCTGACCACTTTCCCCTTCCCTGGCACAATTTTCTATTTAAATTATTGTGTTGTATTTGTTACAATTGAGGAGTCAATCCTTGAACAGTAATATTAACTAAAGTCTATATATAGTTCATGCCTCTCCTTATCTCTATTCTCTCCTGCTGAAACTGCTATGAGTCATGTATGTTGAAGTATGAAGCGGTGTTAGTTGCTCAGTCATGTCTGACTCTTTGCGACCCCATAGACTGAAGCCCACCAGGCTCCTCTGTCCATGGGATTCTCCAGGAAAGAGTACTGGAGTGGGTTGTCATTCCCTTCTCCAGGGGATCTTCCTGACCCAGGTATCGAACCCATGTCTCCTGCATTACAGGCAGATTCCTTACCATCTGAGCCACCAGGGAAGCCTAAGGTAGGAACAGAGGGAACATATCTCAACAGAATTAAACCTCTTTAAAACAGGTCCACAACCAACATAATTCTCAATGGTAAAAGTCTTTCTACAAGTCAGGAAGAAGACAATGGTGCCCACTCTCACCATTTCAGTCAGCATAGTATTGGGAGTCCTAGCCACAGTAATTAGACAAGGAAATGAAATAAAAGGTATGCAAGTTGGAAGGGAAGAGGTAAAACTGTCACTCTTTGTTAATGATATGGTACTTTATATAGAGAACCATGGTCTCCACACAAAAACCATTAGAACTAATAAATAGATTCAGCAAGGTAGCAATATGAAAGATTAAAATGTAGAAATCTGTTGCATTTTTTTACGCTAAAATATCAGAAAATTTTTTGAAATGCCATTTAAAATTGTGTCAAAAATTAAAATAACTAGGACTACACAAAATCCTAAAAGATGATGCTGTTAAAGTGCTGCAAGAAGTATGCCAGCAAATTTGGAAAACTCAGCAGTGACCACAGGACTGGAAAAAGTCAGCTTTCATTCCAATTCCAAAGGGCAATGCCAAAGAATGTTCAAACTCCAGCGCAATTGTGTTCATTTAACATGCTAGCAAGGCAATGCTCAAAATCCTTCAAGGCAGGCTTCAACAGTACATAAACCTAGAACTTCAAGATGTACAAGCTGGATTTAGAAAAGGCAGATAAACCAGAGATCAAACTTCTAATATCTGCTATATTATAGAAAACGGAAGAAAATTCCAGTAAAACATTTACTTCTGCTTCATTGACTATGCAAAAGTCTTCCTATGTGTAATGGCTGGGAAGCGGCTTTGCTGAGATCATGGCAGAGGCAAGAGCAAGATAGTGACTGGCACCCTGAGTCCCTATCGTGGTGGGGAGGGAGTCTGCAAGTACTACACACTTCCCTCAGGACGACCTGGCTACCAGGCCTGGAAAATAACACCAAGGAGCTGGGGGAGAGGAAAGGCTGGGGCCATAGCTTGGCTGGCAGTGGGCCATCAGGGCAGCTGAATGGTCTGAAGATGGCAGCCACAGCCATGAGGCCAGGGATTCCTCTGCTCCTGACCATCCTCCAACCATGGTTCCAGCCTTCCCTAGACACCCTTCCTGGCAACTCCAGCATGGTCTCTGCCTCAGCCCCTGGGTGGCACTTTGACAGACACCTGAGGGCAGGTAAAGGTTTCAGTTCAGTTCACTTTAACCGCTCAGTTGTGTCCGACTGTTGGTGACCCTATGAACTGCAGCACGCCAGGCCTCCCTGTCCATCACTAACTCCCAGAGTTCACCCAAACTCATGTCCATTGAGTTGGTGATGACATCCAACCATCTCATCCTCTGTCATCCCCTTCTCCTCCAGCCCTCAACCTTTCCCAGCAACAGGGTCTTTTCCAATGAGTCAACTCTTCGCATCAGGTGGCCAAAGTATTGGAGTTTCAGCTTCAACATCAGTCCTTCCAATGAACACCCAGGACTGATCTCCTTTAGGATGAACTGGTTGGATCTCCTTGTAGTCCAAGGGACTCTCAAGAGTCTTCTCCAACACCACAGTTCAAAAGCATCAATTCTTTGGTGCTAAGCTTTCTTTATAGTCAAACTCTCACATCCACACATGACTACTGGAAAAACCATAGCCTTGACTAGACGGACGTTTGTTGACAAAGTAATGTCTCTGCTTTTAATATGTTATCTAGGTTGGTCATAACTTTCTTTCCAAAGAGTAAGTGTCTTTTAATTTCATGGCTGCAATCACAATCTGCAGTGATTTTGGAGCCCCCCAAAATAAAGTCAGCCACTGTTTCCACTGTTTCCCCATCTATTTCCCATGAAGTGATGGGACCAGATGCCATGATCTTCGTTTTCTGAACATTGAGCTTTAAGCCAATTTTTTTACTCTCCTCTTTCACTTTCATCAAGAGGCTCTTTAGTTCTTCACTTTCTGCCATAAGGGTGGTGTCCTCTGCATATCTGAGGTTATTGATATTTCTTCCAGCAATTTTTATTCCAGCCTGTGCTTCTTCCAGCCCAGCATTTCTCATGATGTACTCTGAATATAAGTTAAATAAACAGGGTGACAATATACAGCCTTGATGTACTCCTTTTCCTATTTGGAACCAGCATGTTGTTCCATGTCCAGTTCTAACTGTTGTTTCCTAACCTGCATACAGGTTTCTCAAGAGGCAGGTCAGATGGTCTGGTATTCCCATCTCTTTCAGAATTTTCCGCAGTTTATTGTGATCCACACAGTCAAAGGCTTTGGCATAGTCAATTAAGCAGAAATAGATGTTTTTCTGGAACTCTCTTTATTTTTCAATGACCCAGCAGATGTTGGCAATTTGATCTCTGGTTCCTTTGCCTTTTCTAAAACCAGCTTGAACATCTGGAAGTCCACAGTTTATGTATTGCTGAAGCCCGGCTTGGAGAATTTTGAGCATTACTTTACTAGCGTGTGAGATGAGTGCAATTGTGTGGTAGTTTGAGCATTTTTTGGCATCGCCTCTCTTTGGGATTGGAATGAACGCTGACCTTTTCCAGTCCTGTGGCCACTGCTGAGTTTTCCAAATTTGCTGACATATTGAGTGTAACACTTTCACAGCATCATCTTTTAGGATTTGAAATAGCTAAACTGGAATTCCATCACCTTCACTAGCTTTGTTCATAGTGATGCTTCCTAAGGCCCACTTGACTTCACATTCCAGGGTAAAGGTTTACAGGCTCAATGAGGACCAATGTGACAACCGAGGTGCCAGGCATGTCGTCTAGTTATGTGGAGCTGCTGTAGGGCCTTTCCCTGTTAGTCAGGTCCTGACAAAATGTGGTCCACTGGAGAAGGGAATGGCAAACCACTTCAGTATTCTTGCCATGAGAAACCCATGAACATAATGAAAATTCAAAAAGATAAGACATGAGAAGATGATCCCCCCAGATTAGTAGGTGCCCAATATGCTACTGGGGCAGAGGGGAGTTACAGCTCCAGAAAGAATGGAGAGGTGGGGTTAAAACCAAAGCTTTGCGCAGTTATGGATGTGTCGGGTACTGAAAGTGAAGTCCAGTGGTGTAAAGAACAGTACTGCATAGGAACCTGGAATGTTAGGTCCATGAATCAAAGTAAGGTGGATGTGATCAAACAGGAGATGGCAAGAGTGAACATTGCCATTTTAGAAATCAGCGAAGCAAAATGGACAGGAATGGGTGAATGCAATTTGGAGGACCATTATATCTATTACTGTGGGCAAGAATACCTTAGAAGAAATGGAGGAGCCCTCATAGTCAAGAGTTTGAAATACAATACTTTTGTGAATCTCAAAAATGACAGAATGATCTCAGTTCCTTTCCAAGGCAAACCATTCAACATGACAGTAAACCAAGTTTACACCCCAACCACTAATGCCAAAGAAGCTGAAGCTGAATAGTTCAATGAAGAACTACAAGATTTTCTAGGCCTAACACCAAAAAAAGATGTCCTTTTCATCATAGGGGACTGGAATGCAAAAGTAGGAAGTCAAATATACAGAAAAATGGGCAAGGTTGGCCTTGGAGTACAAAATGAAACAGGACAAAAGCTAACAAAGCTTTGCCAATAGAACACTCTGGTCATAGCAAATACCCTCTTCCAACAACACAAGAGATGACTCTACACATGGACATCACCAGATGGTCAATACTGAAATCAGATTGATTATATTCTCTGCAGCTGAAGATAGAGAAGCTTTATATAGTTGGTAAAAAAAAAAAAAAAAAAAGACCTGGAGCTGACTGTGGCTCAGATCATGAGCTCTTTATGGCAAAATTCAAACTTAAATTGAAGAAAGTAGGGGAAACCACTGAACCATTTAGGTATGACCAAAATTGAATCCCTTATGATTATACAGTGGAGGTGACAAATAGATTCAAGAGATTAGATCTGGTAGAGTGCCTGAAGAACTATGGATGGAAGTTTGCAACATTGTGCAGCAGATGGTAACCAAAGTCATCCCCAAGAAAATAAAATGCAAGAATGCATAATATTTGTTTGAGAAGGCCTTACAAGTAGCTGAATAATGAAGAGAAGCAAAAGGCAAAAGGTACACACAACTGAATGCAGAGTTCCAGAGAATAACAAGGAGAGATAAGAAAGCTTTCTTAATTGAACAATGCAAAGAAATAGAGGAAAACAATAGAATGGGAAAGACTAGTGACCTCTGCAAGAAAATTGGAGACCTGAGGGAACATTTCATGCAAAATGGTCACAACAAAGGACAGATATGGAAAGGGCTTAATAGAAGATATTAAGAAGAGGTGACAAGAATATACAGAAGAATTGTACAAAACACCAGTCTTAATGACCCAGATAACCACAATGGCCTGGTCACTCACCTAGAGCCAGACATCCTGGAGTCTGAAGTCAATTCGGTCTTAGGAAGCATTACTATGACCAAAGCTAGTGTGAAGGTGATAGAATTTCAGCTGAGTTATTTAAAAAAAAAAATTCCTAAAAGACAATGCTGTGAAAGTGCTGCACTCAATATGTCAGAAAATTTGGAAAACTCAGCAGTGGCCACAAGACTGGAAAAGATCAGTTTTCCTTCCAATCCCAAAGAAAGGCAATGCCAAAAAATGTTCAAACTCCAATGTAACTGCAATTGTATTGCAATTACAATACCAGAACTTCAGATGTACAAGCTGGATTTAGAAAAGGCAGAGGAACCAGAGATCAAATTGCCAACATCTGCCAGATCATGGAGAAAGCAAGGAAACTCCAGAAAAACATTTACTTTAGTTTCATTGACTACGCTAAAACCTTTGACTATGCAGGTCACAACAAACTGTGGAAAATTCTTAAAGAGATGGGAACGCCAGACCACTTTACCTGCCTTCTGAGAATCATGTATGCAAGACAAGAAGCAAAAGTTAGAACTTGACATGGAACAATGGACTGGTTTAAATTAGGAAAGGAGTATATCAAGGTGGTATATTGTCACCCTGATTACTTAAATTTATATGCAGAGTACATCATGTGAAATGCTGGGCTGGGTGATTCACAAGCTGGAATCAAGTTTGACTGGAGAAATATCAATAACCTCAGATATGTAGATGATACCACCCCTATGGCAGAAAGTGAAGAGGAACTAAAGAGCCTCTTGATAAGAGTGAAGGGGACATTGAAAAAGCTGGCTCAAAAACTCAACATTCAAAAAACTTAAGATCATGGAATCTGGTCCCATCACTTTATGGAAAATAGATGGGGAAAAAGTGGAAACAGTGACAGATCTTATTTTCTTTGGCTCCAAAATCACTGTGGAAAGTGACTGCAGCCAGGAAATTAAAAGTCACTTGCACCTTGGAAGAAAAGTTATGACAAACATAGATAGCATATTAAAAATCAGAGACATCACTTTGCTGACAAAGGTCCATATGTCAAAGCTATAATTTTTCCAGTGGTCATGTATGGATGTGAGAGTTGGACCATAAAGAGAGATGAGCACTGAAGAATTGATGCTTTTGAACTGTGGTGTTGGAGAAGACCCTTGAGAGTCCCTTGGACTGCAAGGAGATTAATTAGTCAATACTAAAAGAAATCAACCCTGAATATTCACTAGAAGGACTGATGCTGAAGCTGAAGCTCCAGTACTTTGGCCATCTGATTCAAAGAGCTGACTGAATGGAAGAGACTCTGATGCTGGGAAAGGTTGAGGGTAAGAAGTGGGCAGTTATCATCCCATGGACATTAATTTGAGCAATCTCCAGGAGATAATGAAGGACAGGGAAGCTTGTCTTGCTACACAGTTCATGGAGTTGTAAGGAGTCAGACATGACTTGGCAACTCAACAACAATAACATTTAGCCAAGGAGGTCCTTTTTTTGAAAACATTAAAACACTGACAAAGGAAATTAAAGATGATACAAAGAAATAGAAGGATATCACATGCTACTGGATGGAAGGATTAATGTTGTGAGAATGGCTATACTTACCCTAAGGCATTCTACAGATTTAATATAATCCCTATCAAAATACCCACAATATTTTCCACAGAACTAGAACAAATAATACTAAAATTTATATGGAACCATAAAAGACTCAGAATTGCCAAAGCAATCCTGAGGAAAAAATCATAAAGCTACAGGCATTACCATTTCCAAACCTCAGACAATACTAAAAGCTACAGCAATCAAAGCAGCATGATACTGACACACACATACACACACACAGAAAAACATAGAGATCAATAGGACAGAATAGAGAGTCCAGAAATAAACCCACACACATATGATCAACTAATCTATGATGAAGGAGGCAAAAATATTCAATGGAGAAAAGAGTCTCTTCAGCAAGTATTGCTGGGAAACCCGGACAGCTACATGTAAATCAGTTAAATTAGGACCCTCCCTCACATCATACAGACAAAGTTAAAATGGTTTAAAGACTTAAATATGACATGATCCATAATACTCCTAGAAGAGGATATAGGCAAAAGTTCCTTGGACATAAATCATAGTAATATCTTAGATCAGACTCCCAAGTCAAAATAAATACAAGCAAAAATAAGCAAATGAGACTGAATCAAACTTAAAAGCTTTAGCACTGCATAGGAAGCTATAAAGCAAACAAACAGAAAAAAACAGCTTATGAAATAGGAGAAAATATTTGTAAATGATGGACTGAAAAGGGGTTAGTATCCAGAATATACAAACAACTCATACAACTTAATAACAAGAAAATAAAAAATCCAGTCAAAAAATGGGCAGAATATCTAAAGAAATGTTTGTCCAAAGAAGGCATAAATTATTAACAGGAACACGAGAAGTTGCTGAACATCAATAATTATTATATAAATACAAATCAAAACTACACTGAGGTATCACCTCACATCTGTTAGAAAGGCTATCACAAAAAAATCTACGAACTTTAAATGCTGGAGAGGGTGTGGGGAAAGGTAAACCTCCCACTCTGTTGGTAGGAATGTATACTGTTACAGCTACTATGGAAAACAGTATGGAGTTTCCTTACATATCTAAATATAGAGCTACCATATCATCCTGCAATCCCACTCCTGGGCATATATCTGGAAAAGATGAGAACTAATTGAAGATACATGGACCCCAATGTTCATAGAATTAGTTTTCAGAAAATCCCCTTTTGAATTCTACTATTTAAAGCCAGGTGGTCTACAGTTCATGGGATCGCAAGCAGTTGGACACGACTGAGCATGCAAGCACAGCTCACAAAACAGCTCCAACTGAGAACAATACGCTATTTTCTTATGCCCCATTTTGCCTCTGGACAGTGTTCTCTTGTTAGTGAGAAGATGGAAATATTATTCAGCACTAAGAGTACTCTGCTAGGTGTAAACTGTTGGTCTCTGGGAACCGCTCAGTCGTGTCGGACTCTTTTCGACCCTATGGACTGTAGCCTAACAGGCTCCTCCGTCCGTGGGATTTTCCAGGCTAGAGTACTGGAGTGGGTTGCCATTTCCTTCTCCAGAGGATCTTCCCAACCCAGGGATCAAACCCGCATCTCCTACATTGTAGGCAGACGCTTTGCCGTCTGAGCTACCGGGGAAATCCTCTGGGAATGCTAATAACTATTGTATTCCTTAGTATATCCCAAAATCTTGATATTGTAAATACAAGAGGGAAAATAGCACGTTTTGCAAGAAAGCTAAATTTGGCCTTACACTTGGAAAACAATTTAATACAGTCAAACCATCCTTCCAAAAATACTTTCTAAGATATGATGTCTTCTTTGATGATATTACAAATTGTACATTTAAACTGCTGTTAACTGAACATTGTTACTAGACTCAAATAGCAAAAAAAAAAAAAAAAAAAAAACAGAGCAGCTGTGCTGGACTCTACTTTGGGTTTCCTGTTCAGATTGTCATGCACATCCTCCAATTGCTTCTACTTTTTGCCAGAGGAAATTGCCAGTGGAATTCCTCCCTTGGAGTTTATTCTGTGCTCATGTAACTTTCCTCCAACTGAGTAATAGAGGCCTTTTTCTTTCAGTGGAACAATTGGACTTGGAGGCAGAAAACCTAAGTGTTGGCCCCCTAGTTCTAACAAGATCTTGAGTATGGAGTTTCCCAGGTGGCTCAGTGGTAAAGAATCTGTTTGCCAGTGCAGAAACACAAGAGATGTGGGCTTGATCCTTGGATCAAGACGATCCCCTTGAGTAGGAGAGGGCAACCCATTCCGTATTCTTGCCTGGAAAATTCCAAGGATGGAGGAGACGGGCCGGCTACAGTCCAGGGAGTGGCAAAGAGTCACACAGGACTGAGCACACACACATAAACAATGGGAGAGCTCTTACATCTTTCTCTAGTTACAGTGCCGCCATGATCACAATTGAACAAACCAAAGAGAGCCTAGTCAGGCAGACAGAAGTTGAACCACAGAAAGATGTTATAAGTGATCTTATTATCTGATTTGCCAGCATATAACTGGTGGTATGACTTCCCTGGGAGCTCAGTTGGTAAAGAATCCGCCTGCAGTGCAGGAGACCCTGGTTCATTCCTAGGTCGGGAAGATCCCCTGGAGAAGGGATAGGCTACCCACTCCAGTATTCTTGGGCTTCCTTGGTGGCTCAGCTGGTAAAGAATCCACCTGCAATGCAGGAGACCTGGGTTCGATCCCTGGGTTGGGAAGCTCCTCTGGAGAAGGGAACAGCTATCCACTCCAGTATCCTGGCCTGGTGGTATATACCAAGTCCAGTACTATAAGCATATTTGAAGAAGATCTTTTACCATCTGTCTTTACAAAATTAATAAGGATTGTTTGAAAATCAACTTGTACTTTGTTCTTGTGAAATTAACAAGCAGAAACCTCAGTTAAATAGACTTGGGTGACAAGAAGGGGGAGCGCCTATATCCTGCGATGACAGCAATCCAATAACAAGAAGAAAGACTTCTTTTCTTTCCAGGCAGGGACTCCACCTTTGAAAACTTATACTCATCATTCACTACAGCCCTCCCAACCTCCTTTTATCCTCCATTAAAGTGTTCTCCTTCCCTTACCTGTGAGAATTTTCCTGTGGCCTCACCATGATTGCAGACCCCAAATTGCAACTCTCTGCTGATTCTAAATAAACCCATCTTAGCCAGAGAAATATCTGACAGTCTATTTGTTTCAGGTCAACGTTTTGGTGGCCTATATGGGGACCAGAGGAGACCCCTGATGGCTCTGGAGCTGAGGAGCAGACAGGTACAAGACTCATAACTCAGCCCTTTTTCACTTACTGCTTTTCTCACTGAAGAGTTTGAAGATACATCTTTCTCTTGGATCTGAGTTCATGCCCTCTTTGAGTTTGAAGCTCTCCAGGCTTTATTCAGGATCTGAATAAAGGTTTAAAGGTTTTGTTTTTCTAGTTAAGGCCTTGCTCTGTATGTACGTGCTCGTTTGGCACTTCAGTCTGATCTTGAGATCAGACTGCTTCAACCAAAGCTGGCTGAAAATGCTTCAGCCTAATTTCTTCAGGAAAAGTGTTGCTTCAAATAAAGCTGTGCCAGTTTTTCAGCCTTTAGCCTATTCCTTTGGAAAGTCTATTTTCTGGAGACTGGCTGGAAAAAAAAAAAAAGCCTTCAGCCTGGCTCTTCCAGGCCTAAGCAGTCTTTTTAGGACTGGCTGGGATTGGCTTGCAAGTTGTTTGAAGATTATTCTTTACTCTAGAGGAAAACTCCCTAGGAAATGGGGTCCCTATCTAAGTATTTTAGGGTGTCTGCCCAAGGATTGTGGCTAGTTTTATGTTTAAAACCTTTGTTTTTCTTCACACTCATTTCTAATTTAAATGGACTAATCTGGAAAAAGTCAATTTAGAATATCAATAGCCATTATGAGGAACTTTTGAAATCCTCTTGAAATCAAGAAAAACTTAATTTTCTTCGAACTGAATTGGAGTACAAAAGCTCAAAAATTTCCAGAATTGAGTGGAGTGCTTATTTTGATTGTATTTTGAGATTTTCCAATATCAGGAATCTAAAATTGCCTCTCTGCAAAATAAGATTTTAAGACTGAGACAAAGAAAAAAAGAAAATGGCTTGCAAATCTTCAGGCTCATCTTCCTTGACTTCTTTGTGTCATGCTCTGCCTTTGTCTCCAACTTCTTCCTTTCCGTCTATATATACCTACACTATAACCTTAAGATCCTTCCAACTAGTTCTCCCTCCAAACTTCCTCTTTTCTATGATACTCTTTCTGGTCCCTTTTATTCAACCTGTCAGAATCTGTCCCTTTAAAAGTAAGCATCAGAGGATCCAGAAGCGAAACACTTAATTTCTTACATTTCCTGGACTAAGGATGAATTGCAAGCCATAGTCAGAGATTTCCTCAAGGTAATTCCTCACAGATTTGCTGAGAGATTTAATATAAGTCATTCAAGTTTATCAGCCTGATTTCTCTGACTCTTATCAGCCAGTTTATATGCTTGTTGGTGAAGGCCAGGACAAGCATTGGATGAAAACTGCCAAATTGGGAAAATCCTAAAAAGGTCTCTAGAATTACAACTTAGAGAGCAGTCCACTAACTTACATGATCAGGCTTGGGCAATCACTAGGTAACTTTATGGAGCAATTCCTAGGGCTTTTCCAAAGCCTATTGATTGGAACAAAATGCAAGCTTGCAAACAAAAATCTGATGTATGAACTTTTTCATGATTATTACAATCCACTTTGGGATGTTATTAAAGGAAATTCTGGTCTTCCTTCAAATATTGATTCCACTCAGGTAGCTCTTAACTCTATGTTTACTAATGTGTTGTTGAACTGGGACCTTTCCCTTCTACTAAAAGAACCAGGATGAAATAGGAAACTGTCTACTGTAGATTTAGTTAATCTGGCAAAATAATTCACACTTTGGATGAGTCACCTAAATGAAAGACCACCCTAATTCTTAATCTTCAACTCCAGCAAATGAAGTCCCCCAAAACAAAACTCTCCTAGTTTCTGTTATTAGTGCAAAAAAACACAAAAAGATAATAGGACAGTTGACAAGAGACTGTTACAAATTTAACAGTACCTTCAGATGGTTAAATTTTACCTTCAGATTACCTTCAGACCTCTAACCAGCCTTTCAGTTCTCAGAGTTCTAAGGATCTTTGAGAGGTCTTCCCAATCTTTCCTCTTAATCAGCTTGGAGAAGCATTTTGCTACATTGGGAATGAATTTCTTCCAGTCCTAATTGACTCTGGAGCCACACTCTTGATGTTTAATCCCATTACTATAAAGCAGCCAGCCTCTGTCTTGGAATACCAAAAGAGTTCATACTGTGGGTCTCTCCAGTGACCCTTAAGAGTTTCCTTTCTCTGGACCTATTCCCTTTTCATTAGGCCCTTTGAGAGATACAAACACTTTTCTCCTTAGTACCTCTACCCTAGTCATTTATTAGTCCAAGACTTCTTAGAGAAGTATCATGACAGAGTCTCTTTCTCCCAAAAGGGGGAAAGCCTTCTGGAATTTGACAGTAGTAGTCAAAGTAACCAAACAGGTGAACTACATACTCGTTTTTACATCTTTTATTCGGAGAAGGCAATGGCACCCCACTCCAGTACTCTTGCCTGGAATATCCCATGAACAGAGGAGCCTGGTAGGCTACAGTCCATGGGGTCGCTACGAGTTGGACACGACTGAGCGAATTCACTTCCACTTTTCCCTTTCATACACTGGAGAAGGAATGGCAACCCACTCCAGTATTCTTGCCTGGAGAATCCCAGGGACGGCTGAGCCTGGTGGGCTGCCGTCTATGGGGTCGCACAGAGTCGGACACGACTGAAGCGACTTAGCAGCAGCAGCGTCTTTTATTTGCTTCATCTCTGAGAGTACTAGAGCAGATTCTGGGAACTGCTGATCATTTCTCTACTGAATCATCTACTACCTACCTTCCTTATGTCAAAATCTCCAACTGATTTTGGCAAAAGTTACAGAGCACCTCCCATCAAGATTCAAACAAACCCCTCAAAACCTCTTGCCTAGATTAACGGCCTGTAAATATAGAAGCTCTTCAAGGCATAAAGCCCATAGTAGAAGATTATAGGCTCAAGGCCACATTACCCTTTAGTTGGAACACTCCTGTTTCATCAGTGAGAAAACATTATGGCAGAAATGAAGATTTTTTCCCAGGACCTCTGTGCAGCAAACAACATTATTATCCCTCAACACTTTATAGTTCCTAACCCTAATACATCACCAAAGTCCATTCCCGCTGGAAGTAAATTCTTTAGTAGAATTGACTTATGCAGGGTATTCTTTAGTATTCAGGTATGGCCTAAATCAAATCCCTTTCAATTATACAGTGGAAGTGACAAATAGATTCAAGAGATTACATCTAATAGACAGAGTGCCTGAAGAACTATGGACAGAGGTTCATGACATTGTACAGGAGGCAATGATCAAGACATCCCCAAGAAAAAGATGTGAAAAGGCTAAGTGGTTGTCTGAGGAGGCCTTACAAACAGCTATGAAAAGAACAGAAGTGAAAGGCAAAGGATAAGAGGAAAGATATACCCAACTGAATGCAGAGTTCCAAAAAATAGCAAGGAGAGATAAGAAAGCCTTACTCAGTGATCAATGCAAAGAAATAGAGGAAAATAATACAATGGGAAAGACAAGAGAGCTCTTCAAGAAAATCAGAGATATCAAGGGAAATTTTCCTGCAAAGATGGGCACAATAAAGGACAGAAAAGGTATGAACCTAACAGAAGCAGAAGATATTAAGAAGAGGTGGCAAGAATACACAGAAGATCTGTACAAAAAAGGTCTTCATGACCCAGATAATCACGATGGTGTGATCACTCACCTAAAGCCAGACATCCTGGAATGTGAAGTCAAGTGGGCCTTAGGAAGCACCACTATGTGCGAAGTTAGTGGAGGTAATGGAATTCCAGTCGAGCTGTTTCAAATCCTTAAAGATGATACTGTTAAAGTGCTGCAATCAATATGCCAGCAAATTTGGAAAACTCAGCAGTGGCCACAGGACTGGAAAAGGTCAGTTTTCATTCCAACCCCAAAGAAAGGCAATGCCAAAGAATGCTCAAACTACCACACAATTTTACTCATCTTACACGGTAGCAAAGTAATGCTCAAAATTCTCCATGCCAGGTTTCAACAGCACGTGAACCATGAACTTCCATATGTTTAAGCTAGATTTTAAAAAGGCAGAGGAACCAGAGATCAAATTGCTAACATCCGTTCAATCATCAAAAAAGTGAAAGATTTCCAGAAAAACATCTACCTCTGCTTTATTGACTATGACAAAGCCTTTGACTGTGTAGATCACAACAATCTGTGGAAAATTCTGAAAGAGATGGGAATACCAGACCACCAGACCTGCCTCCTGAGAAATCTGTGTGCAAGTCAGGAAGCAACAGTCAGAACTGGACATGGAACAACATGCTGGTTCCAAATCAGGAAAGGAATGCATCAGGCTATATATTGTCACCCTGCTTATTTAACTTATATGCAGAGTATATCATGAGACATGCTGGACTGGATGAAGCACAAGCTGGAATCAAGATTGCTAGGAGAAATATCAATAACCTCAGATATGCAGATGACATCACCCTTATGGCAGAAAGTAAAGAAGAACTAAAGAATCTCTTGATGAAAGTGAAAGAGAGTGAAAAAGTTGGTTTAAAGCTCAACATTTAGAAAACTAAGATCATGGCATCTGGTCCCATCACTTCACGGCAAATAGATGGGGAAACAGTGGAAACAATGGCAGACTTTATTTTAGGGGGCTCCAAAATCACTGCAGATGGTGACTGTAGTCATGAAATTAAAGGATGCTTGCTCCTTCAAGGAAAAGTTATGACCAACCTAGATAGCATATTAAAAAGCAAAGACATTACTTTGCCAACAAAGATCTGTCTAGTCAAAGCTATAATTTTTCCAGTAGTCATGTATGGATGTGAGAGCTGGACTATAAAGAAAGCTGAGTGCCAAAGAATTGATGCTTTTGGACTATCATGTTGGAGAAGACTCTTGAGGGTCCCTTGAACAGCAAGGAGTTCAAACCAGTCTATCCTAAAGGAAATCAGTTCTGAATATTCATTGGAAGGACTGATGTTGAAGCTGAAACTCCAGTACTTTGGCCACCTGATGCAAAGAACAGACTCATTAGAAATGACCCTGATGGTAGGAAAGATTGAAGGTGGGAGGAGAAGGGGACGACAGAGGATGAGATGTTTGGATGGCATCACCAACTCAATGGATGTGAGTTTGAGTAAACTCTGGGAGTTGGTGATGGACAGGGAGGCCTCGCATGCTACAGTCCATGGTGTCACAGAGTCAGACAGGACTGAGCGACTGTCCTGAACTGAACTGAGGGCATTCTTTAGTATTCAAGTTGTTCTAGGCAATACATTCCTGCCTCACTTGGGGAGAAACCCTAACTTGCCTAGATATAAAGCCGTGGGGTTACACTGTTAGCCTTTCTTATTTCTCACAATCTTGAAGGCGATCTCCCTGACACAAAGTCCCCCAGAGGCTCTACTCTGTGCAATATAGAGAAGATTTGCTTCTTTTCTCTCCTTCTCAAACCTCTCAAGAAGTTGGTATCCCCTTGCGAAAGCTTTCGACCTTAAAGGAACGTAAGTCTGCCAAGGAGAAACTGCAGTTTTCTCAAATCCAGGTTTAATATTTTGGGCATCTATAATTGGAAGAAGGGTTACCTATAGGTACAGATAGGCTTCATGGTGTCCTAGTTTCCCCAAACCTAAAACTGCTCTTTTGGTTGTGACCATTGAGAAATTATTGTGGGATCCCCTGTAACTATTTTTGTATCCTATGTATTAGAAGCTCTCCTAAATTCTCATTAAACTCAACATTTCTCAGCCAGCCCACCTCACCTCCTATGAAGTCCTTTAAAAAAAAATTGCCACTCACATAACTATTTTATGTTGTAGTCACCTGTCCCAGTTACTCTTCTCTCTTTCATCAGTGATGAAGTCCCTTGTGAAGTGAAGTGCAAGTGTTAGTCACTCAGTCATGTCTGACTCTTCACAACCCCATGGACTATAGCCTACCAGGCTCCTCTGTCCATGGAATTCTCCAGGCAAGAATACTAGGGTGGGTAGCCAATTCCCTTCTCCAGGGATCTTCCTGACTCAGATATTGAACCTAGGTCTCCTGTATTTCAGGCAGATTCTTTACCATCTGAGCCACCAAGGAAGCCCCAATGAAGTCCCTTACTACTACTTCACACTGATGGACCACGTCTGACTTCTCTGGATGATCCATACAAAATTCCACTGGATAAAGTTGACTTCTCATGGTTCACTGATGGTTCTTATTTAAAAAATGACATGGCAGATATTGTACTGTATCTGCTATTGCAACTCTTTTTGGTATTGAGGCAACATCTTTACCTATGGCTACTTCAGCCCAACAAGTAGAACTCTATGGTCTTAAACAGATTTGTACATTAGCAAAGGACAAAGCTGCCAACATTTATACTGATAGTAGATATGCTTTTAGAGAGCATTTTGAAGTGTTGTGAAAGCAACACGTCTTCCTTCCAGAGGAAATAAAATTATAAATGGTCCTATATTTGGGAATTACTAAATACAATAATTTTGCATGCTGCTTTAGCTTTTGAGATTCTGGGGCATGCTAAACTTGACTTTTTGGGAGCTAAGGGAAATTACTCTTCTGATATTTCTGTAAAAAAAAAAATGCTGCTTTTAAAGGGACCAATAGCAGCTAAACCACTAGTATAGTCCAATGGGATATTTCTACAAATGATAATTTAGAAAGACTGACAAGAAAGGCCAAATAATTGGCCTCAGAAAATGAAAATCAGGATTGGAAAACAAACACTTGTTGGTTTGATAAAATAAAAAAGCTCTGATTTGGAGCAAATAACAAACCAATTCTTCTAAAACTCTCATTTGTCACTATTGCATATGTACTAAATCACCAGCCTTCTGACAAAATGATAGCCTTCATGAACCAATATTCGCAGAGAAGCATTAACAAGTCTGCAAGCAGTGTCCACCTCACTTGTTCCACTCATTCAAATTACAATCCAGGGAAGCCTGTTTGTATTGCTTTCAGACATCTTAAACTGCTGAATGGACCATTGGAGTTCTGGCAAGTGGATTTCATACAGCTTCTTTCATGTAATGGATATAAATGTGTTTTAGTCATGGTCTGTATGCTTTCACACTGGACAGAAGCCTCTTCTGTGACTAAGGCCCTTTTGGAAAAGATTACCCTACACCTGGAGGACTCTTCTCAAACCTCATAGTGATTGAGGAAATCCATTTTACTTTGCCAAATGTTTTAACAAGGCTGTGTGCTATTTGACTGGTTTTACAATGTTTTCAGTATGCCCTCTGGTTTAGTCAAAAGCACTTAGCAGCATTATTAAGACTCAGGTGGCAAAATTTGTAGAGGCCCTTGGTTAAAAGCATTGCCATTGGTCCTTCTAAATCTCAGATCTACTCCCTTTTGGAACTCATAATCTCCCACCTTTTGAGATAGTCCCAGGATACCCAGTGACTTGGCTCTTGCTTCTTTGACCCACAACTGAGAAAAGGAGAGATACTCCAATATTGTAAAGTCCTATAACCATGTTATGGAATAGCAATTTTTTCACAATGCACTCTTGGGAGACAAAGGCCTTAAGAATCACACTTTGCAGCTTGAATATTTTGTCTATTAGAAAAGACATCTCTAGAGAAACTCTCTTCAACCTCAATGGAAAGGCCACTATCAAATACTACTAACCACTAACCAACCCTTGTGCCGCCAAACTCGAAGGATAGATTGTTGGGTTCATGTGACACCGTCAAAGAAGGCACCAAACTCTGACCAGAACTGCACATCATTTGGACACAAAAGTTGATTTCCTAGAATTTAAGCAGATGACATATAATGAAACAGATTTTCTAATATATCTGGACCAGACCAGTTGGAATTTTGTCATCAAACATTTGATATTGGTACAACCCTTCAGATGATCTTCAGTGTCTATGGTCTTGATAATATGTGGGCATTAGATAAAAAGTACCTGAAAAGTCTCCTTCCTAACCCTCCTTGTTACTTGAAAATGACCCTCATATTTTCCAGTCTGTACACTTTCTCTTCAATGTGAGACAATATACCAGGAGAGATCTTTCTGACACTGAGGTACAAAAAGCCACTAAAACTGGAAAACCTGACCCTTGATCAGTGTTACTCTAAGAGAAAGATTTTGATCAAAAGGGAAAAAAAATTTTTAATTAATACACAGAAGCCTCAATTAAACAAATTTGGGAGACAAGAGGGATAATGCAGAGCCCAACAAGAAAATTCCTCTTCTTTTCTGGCAAGGATACCACCAATAAAAAGCCACAAACTTTTTTCTTTTTTACTATATCCCTCCCAATGTCCTTTACCTCTTGACAAAAGTATTCACTTTCCCTTGCCCTTTGGGGATTGTACAAGGTTGCAGATCCCGAATAGCAGTCTCTGCTGATCTTGAATAAACACCTTTACTGGATAAATATCTGGCTTTCTACTAGTTTCAGGTCAACATTCTTCTTTCTTACTAAGGGATTAGTGAAATTGTTAAGCTAAGCTTCCCCATCCCCACTTTTGCCAAAGACAATTTTTTGACTCCAGTTCAGACTAGAATTCTTAAGTTATCCAGAGTTTAATTTTTTTCTGCCTGTCCAATTTGCACAGAATTGTATTGTGGATGTCTGTTGGTTTGTATTTTTGACACACATCCCTCCTCCTACAGATGAGTATGGTGACTTTGCTTTGGGGGAATTATCCCATTGAATATGATGCAATGAGACTTTATAAAAGGGCATTCTCTTCTCCAGGCAAATGGCCCATGATCCAAGTTAAGCTAGTTGGATTCCGTCTGTCTAGAATTTTGTTCCTAAACTGAGAATCACAAAGAAAAGATATGTTCAGTTCAGTCACTCAGTTGTGTCTGACTCTGTGACCCTATGAACCACAGCACACCAGGCCTCCCTGTCCATTACCAACTCCCGGAGTACACCCAAACCCCCGTGCATTGAGTCGGTGATGGCATCCAACCATCTCATCCTCTGTCATCCCCTTATCCTCCTGCCCTCAATCTTTCCCAGCATCGGGGCTTTTCAAATGAGTCAGGTCTTTGCATCAGGTGTCCAAAGTATTGGAATTTCAGCTTCAACATCAGTCCTTTCAATGAACACCCAGGACTGATCTCCTTTATGATGGACTGGTTGAATCTCATTGCAGTCCAAGGGACTCTCAAGAGTCTTCTCCAACACCACAGTTCAAAAGCATCAATTCTTTGGCACTCAGCTTTCTTTATGGTCCAACTCTCACATTCATACATGACCACTGGAAAAACCATAGCCTTGACTAGACGGACCTTTGTTGACAAAGTAATATCTCTGCTTTTTAATATGTGGTCTAGATTGGTCATAACTTTCCTTCCAAGGAGTAAGTGTCTTTTAATTTCATGGCTGTAGTCACCATCTGCAGTGATTTTGGAGCCCCCCAAAATAAATTCAGCCACTGTTTCCCCATCTATTTGCCATGAAGTGATGGGACCAGATGCCATGATCTTAGTTTTCTAAATGTTGAGCTTTAAGACAACTTTTTCACTCTCCTCTTTCACTTTCATCAAGAGACTCTTTAGTTCTTCTTAACTTTCTGCCATAAGGGTGGTGTCATCTGTGTATCTGAGGCTATTGATATTTCTCCCAGCAATCTTGATTCCAGCTTGTACTTCCTCCAGCCCAGCATTTCTCATGATGTACTCTGCATATAAGTTAAATAAGCAGGGTGACAATATACAGCCTTGACGTAGTCCTTTTCCTATTTGGAACCAGTCTGTTGTTCCATGTTCACTTCTAACTGTTGTTTCCTGATCTGCATACATGTTTTTCAAGAGGCAGGTCAGGTGGTCTGGTATGATTGGAGCTAATTGGTCCTGTTGGTGGTGGCCCAGAGAGATGTCTCACTAGTTCTTGATTCCAGGTTCCTATAGATGCTGTTCCTGAACTATTTGAATTCTTTGCTTTTTTTTTTTTTTAATTTCCTTTAATTATATGTTCTACTCCATATTCATCCTTTTAATACTCTTGGCAAGCACTGGTTTCAGTTCGCTGCCAAAGATCCTAGCTGATATAAGAATACAATTTAATCATCCATTCACATTTTACCTTCAATTGTTTTGACGACAAATGTACCTAACAGAATTGTCTTTTCGTTTCTTTGTCTTTCTACCCCTGTCTCTGTGTTCTGTTTTTATCCTGTCCCTACTTCTACTTTTTAAAGAAGAGTATATCAAACTGTCCTCAGTTTGTGTTTAAACTATTTCTTACAGTGGACAGAAAGAATAGATACAATTAATTTTTTGCTAATCATCTTGCCTTACAACTCACTCAGGCTGATTGTCTATTTGTTTCTCTCCTGTAGCTGTGTAGGTTGCAAACTGCTCAGCACAGTACTAGTTGATTCATCTTAAATGTTCATTAACTCTCAATCACTTTGAAAGTTCTGATAAATTATTAAGGTATTTAAGCCAAGCCTAAACACAACAAAAGCATTCTCTAAAGGAGTGGCCGAGTTGACTATGTGACTTCTAGATGCTGTTAAACTTCTAGATGCTGTTAGCATCTGAGGCCATTTTATTCTTATTAGACAAATAGCATTCGATGGAAAGACAGGCTTACAACCATAGCAGGGTCCTGCACAGGCTGTTCAAACATGGTACACTGAAATGAGGAGATTCTACTCAGAAAAAAATGAGTTGATGTACTGAATAATGTAAAACATAGCAGATCATTTATCAAAAAATAAATCAGTTTATCACTTCACAGATTAAAAGACAAAGTTTCCAATTGCAAACAGAATGCTAAAACATAAATGGAAAGGGTATAGAAATGACTATTACTAAAATATTTCCTATTAGCCACAGACATTTACCTGGAAAGCCTCAGCAGTCTTGGACTAACACTTGAGCATAAATAACATGGATTTAAGCACCTAATATATGCAATGATTTCCACAAGTATGTTTGAATAGTTGTTATTTAAAAAGTCTAATGTTAAACCTCAGGAATTACCATATCTTCACTAACTCCGAAATTCACCTTATCAATGGTGTATCAGTTAATAAAAGTATTGATACAACTTTTATTTGCTCCTGGTTGTTCACACATTTGGAGAATTAGGGCAGAATAGTATGTTTTAGAAACATTTCTTTAATACAGCTTTAATACAAAAGAGTTCTTTGTCTGAGATACATGGGCTTTGTGTTTTCCTACTTTAAATAATTACTGTATTCTCTGGAAAGGTGAATACCAAGTAACCTCTAGTTCGCTGAATTTCTGAATCCCTCAGAAATCCTCTTACATTCACAATTAAATGTAACAAATTATCAGGAAGGTAAAGTCAGTACTATAAACAAAATTCTTAGTGCCCCCCCAACACAGAGTCTTTGTTATATAAGGAAACAGCAAAATATAATAGACAAAAGTGAATCTCCTAAAGCAAAAATAATTCTGGAGGAGGTGGGGTGTGATTGAGGTTTTCTGAAAAATAAAATATGTAACTTTATTCTAAAAAAAACTTAGTAAAATCTGGGCTAAAATTACAACTAATATTCTTAAAACATAGACTTGCTTAACCATTGTTTTTCACATTTAGACAAAACAGTTGTGTGATACAGCATCATAAAAAGGATCATTACAAAATATATGTGTCATAATTTTTTCCAAGAGCCACTTTTTATGCCTTTAAATCTCAAAGTATTATCCTTTGAAGGACTTTGTTGATTTTCTCTTCTTCAATTGTTTACTGGTTTAAATCAGCCTGATCTTCATATTTCAGGGACCTTGCCTGGGATCCCAGGAGTTGCTCCAAGATAATTTACTCCATTGTTAAAAAATTCTATTCTTTTGGTAATATTTGGAATTTTGCATATATTTGTAATAAATATTTAAGTGTTTTCATTTTTACAATGAACCAGGAGATAAAGTTAGCCTGAAAATAAGGCTTGTACTAATGCTCAGAAGGATAAATGGCTGAATGCTTTTCCTTCCTGTGTGAAAAAGAAGCAGTAGTAACTCAGGTAGTAGATAGACAATATTCACTTAACACACTGAAAAGTCACTAATGACTTAATTTGGAATTATCTTGAATTACTGATTGATGCTTGAAGTTTGTCAAAAGAATTAACAAATTATGAATTTGAAGCTTCATAAAAATAAAACTTCTAATTATTCTTTGCCATCATTGATAAGGACTTCCCTGTAGCTCAAACGGTAAAGAATCTGCCTGCAATGCAGGAGACCAGGGTTTGATCCCTGAGTTGGGAAGATCCTCTGGAGAAGGGAATGGCAAGCCACTCTAGTATTCTTGCCTGGAGAATCCCATGAACAGGGGAGCCTGGTGGGCTACAGTCTGTGGGGTTGCAAAGAGTTGGACACGACTGAGCGACCAACACACACACATTATTGATGAATCTCAGTGTTAGTAAAAGCACAAATATTGCAAGCAGATTTACCACACTATAGAACTTAAAAATGAAAGAGCCAAATTATTAATTTCTGCTCCCAACTTCCAATAGTATCTCTACTTTATGATTTTTCTTTGGGCATCCCAGCTTTCGCTGATGACTCTTTGCTCTAGAAGCTCATGATCTGGTTTTTATCACTATAGACTTCTATGCCATGGATTGATTTCTATGAACTACTTGAGTAGGATGAAAGAAGAAAATAAATGTGTCATCTTTCAACATGTGTGACACAGCTCAGAAATAATAGCTTTCCATTATATTGATTGTTGACAGATCTTATGTCTAGTAATCACCACTAAACAGTCCATGTGACTGGTGGAGGAAAGACTAATTTATGCATTATTGTGTAGCTACACAATTAACTGTATCATGCATTTAGTTCAATAACTAATCTGAATTTTGGCTTAGTTGGAGCTTTATATCTGAAGTGCCAGGTAGCCATGATCTGCCTATATAAATTCTAATGAAAAAGACTGGAGAATGGGATAAGTGTTGTATGTCCATGATGTCATCACTTTTTCCTTTTCTAGAAAGGATAATATCTTTTTCTCTTTTCCTTATTCCATCCAAATTCACCATAAAGTCTACCTTCATTTTCCCTTCTTTTTTCTGCATTTTCTCCCTTTCCATCATCTGCTCCCCTTCTCTGTCTCCTTTATATTTGAATGTCTATTTCTTCAGTTATTATATTAATAATCATTAATACTATCTCAAGAGCTGAGCCATGTAGAATTGATCATATATAGTAAGGTCTAATACTATCAGGCACTGTGCTAAGTATTTTGACTTTTCTCCTTCTAAAAACCACAGGACATGGGTATTACAATTAGCATACTCACTTTGTATTATGTCGAGACCGGCTCGACAAGCAGGGTTTCTGAAAGCACGATATGGCCAGAGAATGAGAAACAAGACAAGAATTCAGGGAAAACCAAGGATCAGGGGAACAACACCACTCCAAGGTAAAGGTGCTGAAATTGAATCCAAGCCAGCTTTATTAATACTTTCAGCCATGAAGGAAAGAATATGCGGGGAGTTAAGCTATAACTCATGTGGCTTTCAGGGCCAAAGAATAAAGTGATCATTAACCATTGAGTAACTAAGAAACAGTAATCAATAACAAATCAGTAACTAAGACTAATATTCTTATCTATAGATTTTCCACCAGATACGTAAAACATGTGACTCTGAGACACCAGTTGAGAAACAGTCTGAGGTCAGTTTTCCAATGCCAGTATCATATCTTGTTTTCAAGACTATGAACTATTCCCTCCGGACTTGTTCCAAGAGTCTCATGCCTTATAGCATCCAATTTATCAATAATTATAATTTCTTTTGTGGCCCTTGCAGGAGCCTGCTTTTCTTTTATTCTTCCTGTCTCCTACAGTATTATATATGACAAAATGAGGCTCAGAAAATTAGGTCATAAAGCTGGTAAGTGGTAGCACTAGAATTTGAAGCCAGATAACTTGGCTGCAGACTCTAACATTAATAAGTATGCTATTGACTCTTTCATAGAATAAGAAGAAAATTACTCTTCCCAAAGATCAAGCAATTTAGCAAAGTATTTTTTTAATAAATTTATTTATTTTAGTTGGGGGCTAATTACTTTACAATATTGTAGCGGTTTTTGCCTTAACAAAATATTATAATCAGGTGGGAGCACAGCCTTAGAAAATGTCACTTCTCATAAATTTAAGAGATTGGGGAAGATTGTCAATTGGCTTTCTTGGCTTCCTTTTCTCATTGAGAATAGCAGCAAAAGTGTTCACATTTTATTTATTTATTTAATATTCAGAGTCTATGTAAACTCTTTATAGGAATCATCAAACTAGTTATCACATTTATGCAGACAGCTGAGAAATCTAAATATGTATTTAAATGTAGTGAAAATTATTATTTTTTCCCTAAGTAAGCCTTCTATTATTCTTCTGAAATTTCTCTTATCCTTGTAATGGCTCTTTTGTTGGTAAGAATTTCCTGAGTTATTCATTGACAGCTGCAAAACTGCTTTGCCAAGTTAAAAATAAAATCTGTATTTTGAAAGATATTTGTTAAACATGGGTTGATTTATTTAGCTGCCTGTTTATAACAGTTCTCCAGAGATGTAACTTTAGGAATATATTTTTATCCAAAATCACTATTAAGAGTTCATTATACTCTTCAGTATTTAGGATTTTATTCTTTAATTTTTGTAATACCCTCTGCAACTAAACACTGACAAAATAACTTTTTACTTTTATTTTCCCTATATCCTTTATTATCAATGTCTTTCATAATTCTCCACTGTTACGCAGATGATCAAATAAAAATCATCTTTGATGCCAATTATAACTCAAAACAGCAGTTATACCCTTCAATCTAGTATTCACTTAGTTCTGTAGCACTGCTGTATCTTTCCTGGCTCACCCCACATCTTATTTCTTCTGAAAACAAGTCATCTTACTTTAGTATTCCTATTACCTTCTCAGGGCTTACCATATCATGGGGAGAGCAAACAGAAATTTAGAAGTAGTCATTTAATATAGGTTGACTGTGAATGAACAAATGAATGAATAAAATGCTCAAAGGTTGGCCTCATTGTTTTCTGCAGAGGAATTTATCTCTTGAAAAGGCCTTTTGGTTTGTTTAAGCTGCTTCCAAGACTTCTTACTGATTCTTACTTGCTCTCTTATCCTTCAGGTTAGCTTGATTTTTTTTTTTTATGAAGTATAATACATGCAAATTGAGCATGTTTAAGTTACTACTAAAATATTACCTCATTTTGTTCATTTTCTATATTTAAAAATTTTCAGATATAACACAATGAATATAACAGTGACATTTTTGAGAGAGCATCATATAGTTGATATAAAAACAGATCAGAGAATATCTAAGATTTGGTCCAGTACCTGCTTCTGTGTCAGACTCAGAGGTCTATACAACCCTAAATGGTGTATAAAAATCTCAAAAGTAGTTAAAAGTTCCTTATCACCTGTTCTTGTCAAGATTTAGAGTAGTTTTTGTAAAATACATTTGTATTTGTTGAGAAAATGCATTCCTGGAAAAACCATATCAAACTGAAATGTAGGGAGAGTTTGGCCCTGAACTAGAGTCTGTGAGCAATCCCAGCCTTCCCTTGACTCTTCTTACAAAGGCAGCCAATGTGGTATAGCAAGTGGTTTCCTGGATGCTGCTGGGGAAGGCAGTAGGGGCATAAGGGTCAGCAGGTCCAAGATGGTGGTATAATTGTTTTATCTGTTTTGTGTCACTGATCTTAATTAGTCAGATCTGGGGTGATCAATGACTCTACACTGTATTATGTATACTTTAAGATTTGTTGAGCTAGTTGGTGTTCGGAAACATTCTAAGTATCTAGGCCATCACTGTAACCATAATGACTAACTCTATGGGGCATCGGTAGTCTCAGATTGTTTGTGTATCCTTGCTAACCTGTGTGTCTATACACAGAGTATGACTGGATTTGCTTGTCTATATGTAATAGTTATTAGCCTGGACAGTCTTTCCATATTGATTGGAGTATTGACCATACCAAAATTTCCCTTACCTTCTTCTCAATACCTGGCTGAAATCCTGCTTTTCTGGTCAGAATGAAACTTTAAGATAACCAAGACTTAGGTAGACATAGAGGTCTTTACTAATTATGTATAAGAAATCCAGGCAGGTTTCATGTTGTGATCATGTATCTGGGCTCTTGGTCTACCCTCCTGCAGAGACACTTGACCTTTTCAATTAGCCCTTCCAGCAATGCAGTAGGGGGGAATTAGGTGTTCATCCATCTCACTCCTTAAGGTTGGGGACAGGAAACAGGTCAAGTCAAAGGTGAAACCAGAGCATGTCTCAGGTTAACTGTATGACAGTGTCACTGAAAAAAATCCCATTAACAATTCCCAGACCATAAAAGTGGAATCTGGGTAATAGAGTGTAACCTTAAAAAAAAATTCCTTTGTGCTTAGTCTAGTTTAATTTGTTCATTGGGTATTCTATGTAGACGCCTTACATCTGACACTTCAGACCAAAGTTTCTAGTGCAAAGTGGCTGCACCCAACACTTCAGGATGGCAGGCCATGTGCAGAGACACAGTACACAGCCCCTCAATTCTAGGCTGTATGCAGATGCTGTGCCCTGCACTGCTCTGGAGCCCTGAGCAGCACAGTTGTACCTGACCTTCAAGAACTTTACCTGCTTCCCTGTTGATAAAAACCATATAAAGCAGTTCCACCAATGGTTTGTTACAAGAGTATGTACTCTCTAGAGTGCAAGCTTGTACCTCTCCATTCTTTGGTCAAAAATTAAACTTTCCTTTGCTTCTGAACTGAATGTAGTCTTGTTCTGTTGGCTTGAATGACATCAGGAAGAGGGACCCTTGCTGGGCCCAACTTGAAAGGTATGTAACAAATTTCAGTGACCCAAGTGATATAAACCATACACTTCTCCACTAGACTTTAACATTGCCCAGCTCCCGTGGGAGATTGGTGGAGGCTTTGGGAGGTTTGATGAAAATGACTGACTGTAACCACTGAGCTCACTCTGAGGGAGAGAATGACAGCAGCCTTCAACAGAATTCAGAGAAACTCTGCCCAGGAACTGAATATTGTGGGATTTGGTTCACACATAGCATAACCCCCAGAGTAATAGGGACTGAACCCCCTTGAGGGGATTATACTATGACATTATTGGAAATCAGAAACTAAAACTCATGTAGCATGTCTGCCCACTGCCTCTGGCTGGCCCTCTCATGGTACCAGCTGCCAGGGGACAATGGGGACCTGTAGATGAGAAGGAGCCATAGCAGTCTTGCTCTCTGTCTGGCTAGTAGTGCTGTCCTCCTGACCCCTATAAAGGTCATAGGGGCTGTACCAGGGCTTTTTATTCTCCTTGCTGACCCCCCAGGGGCCAACAGTAGTATTCTCCATAGTCACTTTTGGTTTGCTAAAGGAAAGTGGCTAGCCTTGTGAGCCAAGAGGCAAGACTGGTATAGGGTCAAGGAAATAAGGACTGCCTGACAAAAATGGGATGATAATACTACGTCTAAGCTCAGAAAAAGCACAGGGGATGTCTGAGTGCAAAAGGTTCCCAAGATAAGCACACGATCATTTACTTAACTTCTTCATGTTGGCTCTAGTTTCTCTGAAGTGGATCAAGAAGGCCTGTGAGCCATTCTCAAGACCAGGTATCCCATTATTAGGAAACCCTGTGAACTGCAAGTAAGACTAGGAAATATCACCACCCAACTCCTCCTTCCTCCACTTTTGAGGGGGACCTTGGGTAATTCTTTATCGATGGAGGTTCCACAGTCTCTCTCCCTCTATCAACAGCGAGTTCCAGCTGCCCCAGTGAGCTAGAAAGTACCCCATGGAATTCCTCATGGTTTAGCAGCAGAAGTCTGAAAACTCCTCCCTTTCAGCCAAAAGGAGGAAAAGGAAACCCCAGCCTCAGACAGCTGTACCACCCCCTAATGGCCCACGCTGTTCAGGAATTAAGATGGCCAAGCTCCTCTAGCCTGTAGGCAACCCCATCTAAGCTCCTGTGCAAAATTCTGACTGAGGAGAGATGGTCTCAAACATGAACTGTACAAATTCAAGGGGAATCCCAATAATATCAGAGTCCCTACCATCTGGATGCCTCCTGTTTTGGTCTTTTGAGGAATCCATTAACAGTTTGGTGATGGTTCTACATTTCCCAAGCCAGACAGACAAAGAACAAAGACAATGCAGATCATTGTCTCTGCTATTTTTTTTCGGGCTGGGAGTCCCAGTCCCAAATAACAAGCCCAAATGGGATCACAGAGACAGTGGAGAAGGAGATGGAAGACAGAGGCTGACCTGATAGAAAAATATAATCCTAAAGAGATCCAGGGGCTTCCCTGGTGGCTCAGATGGTAAGAATTTGCCTGCCATGCAGGATGCCTGGGTTGATCCCTGGGTCAGGAAGATCCCCTGGGGAAGGAAATGGCAATCCACTCCAGTATTCTTGCCTGGGAAATCCCGATAGCTTACAGTGAATAATGTTGGATTTGTGATCTCCGAAGAAGAAGATTTAGCTTCGGTACCAGGGACCAGGGACCAGGCTTGATCATTCCAGAGCTTTTGTGTAGCAATTTTAGTGAAAAAGGGACAGAGAAAGCTTCTGACATAGACATCAGAAGGGGAATGGAGAGCGGCCCTACTCCCTACTCTTAGCAAGGCCTTATATATTTTACCAGGCACTCCCCTGATATACATCTTAAATTAATAAGATTAGAACAAACAATAGAAAGGTCGTACCAGACCCACTCCCACAACAAACCTCTTACAATAACAAGATTAGTCAGAAGGTTCTTGTTAAGGAGAAACATGTCCTTGAGCAAGATACATTGTTATACTAAGGCAAAGCAATATAGGAAAAAAAAACTTTGCCCTTTTTGACCCCTTGAGAATCCTAGACCCCTTTCTCCTCCTTGGGGACCCAGGACTTCTTATCAACCTACATAGGAATTGACTCTCTCAATCCCATGGACAGAGGAGCCTGGTGGCCATAGTTTATGGGACTGCAAAAGAGTCAGACACAACTTGGTGACTAAATAACAACAGGAATCCTGGCAGCAGGAAGGAACCCTGCAGTTGGAATAAGAAATCAATCAGGAGCCAATGGAAAACTCCAGCATTCCTTGAGTGCTTCAGTGCCTCGAATGTCCCCAAATCAATCTTATGAATGACTCTGAGTAATTAGAAGGGAGTGCAATCCTGGAGAGAGTTTTATTTTCCAAAGTGCCCCTGACATTAGGTGTAAACTTTGGAAACTATAAATAGATCCAGATACCCCTACCTCTCATCTGGTGGAGGTTGCCTACTGGATTTTTAATAACCCAGATATAGAGGAGGAAAAATCAGAGGCTGACAGGGCCTGGAGGCAAGCCAACCTACTGGCTATTGCCTTCCAACGTCAACTGATTAGCATGAAAATGTGGACTATCTGTCCATGAGACTCTCTATTCTGGTGGGACCCTCATCCCCCTCTAAGGGATAGCATGCCAGGGAAATAAGAACCCAATCAGTGTGCCATATGTAAAAAATAGGGACACTAGAAGAGAGAATGCTATTGTCACCCCTGAAGGGCAACTAGGATGACAGATCCTGGCCTCAACCCTTGAAGGAATATGGTCCAAATAGATGAAGAATGATAGGGCCAGAGGTGTCCTAAGCAGGCATTCCAACTGACCCACAAGGAACCCCAGCTGACATTGGACATAGGACAAAAGTGTATCAAATTCTTAATTGACACTGATGCCATTGGTGCCACTTACTAAACTCTGAACACCAGATCACAAGAATTATAAAATTATGGAATATGAGGAATTATAAAATTATGGAATATGTCCCCCTAAAGGGAGAAAAACTATAGAGCGATGTCCTCTTAGACAAAGGGCACAAGACCATGATGTTCATGCTGGAGGACAAGCCTCTTCAGATAGAGTAAGTTAATCTCCCTAGAGTAAATCCTGAGGTCTAAGCCCAGGGATGGGATGGGGAGGGAGAGCTGTAGGAGCCAGTCCCTTGATAATCCATCTAAATGAAACACAGACATTCATGGTTCAATAGAATACAGTACCCTCTCTATCCAGAGGCCTTACTGGGCAGCCCTGCTGGGCACTGCCCCCTTATACAGGGCCTAATTGTGAGAGCTGGACCATAAAGAAGGCTAAGTGCTAAAGAATTGATGCTTTTGAACTGCAGTCCTGTAGAAAACTGAGAGTCTCTTGGACAGCAAGAAGATCAAACCAGTCAATCCTAAAGGAAATCAACCCTAAATATTAATTGGAAGGACTGATGCTGAAGCTCCAAAACTTTGGTCACCTGGTGCAAAGAGCTGACTCATTAGAGAAGACCTTGATGCTGGGAAATATTGAAGGCAGGAAGAGAAGGGGAGAGGATGAGATGGCTAGACAGCATCACTGACTCAACGGACATAAGTTTGAGCAAACTCCGGGAGATAGAGAAGGACAGAGGAGCTTTGGCTTCCCTGATAGCTCAGTTGATAAAGAATCCACCTGCAATGCAGGAGACAATGGTTTGATTCCTATGTTGAGAAGATCTGCTGGAGAAGGGAAAGGCTACCTACTCCAGTATTCTAGCCTGGAGAATTCCATGGACTGTATAGTCCATGGGGTCGCAAAGAGTTGGACATGACTGAGTGACTTTCACTTTCACTTTCAAAGGAGCCTGGCATGCTGCAGTCCATGGGGTCTCATGGGATCTCAAAGAGTAGGATACAACTTAGGGACTGAACAACAACCATTGACAAGGACTTTGTTAGATCACACCAATCAGTCTGTAATACCCCCATTCTCCCTAGAAAGAAACCCAATGGGGAATACTGGGTGGTACAGAGTCTCATAGCAGTCCATCAAGCCACCTAGGATATAAGTGTCCCTAATCCCTACATCCTGCTGGCCACACAATCTAGTATTCTGTATTAAACTTAAAAGATGTCTTCCAGGGACTTCCCTGGAGGTCCTGTGGATAAGACTCTGTGCTTCCCCTGCAGTGGGGCACAGGTTTGATCCCTGGTTGGGGAACTAAAATCCTACATGCTGCCCAGTGTGGCCAAAAATTTTAAATAAATAAAGCCTCTACTATAATAGCCCAGAGTCACAGGAAAGTCTTGCTGTTAAGTGGCAGAACCCAAATATTCAACAAAAGCAACAATACTGCTGTACAGTCCTGGCCCAAGTGTTCAAAAATTCCACCACTATCTTTGGGGAAACTAGCAAAAGATCTAAAAAATCCACATCTGGAGAAGAGAATATTCCTCCAGTACACAGACAACAGCCTGATCACCAACTAAGGAGACCTCTGACTAAAATACTGTAACCACCGTGAACTACCTAATTGATAAAAGGATATATGATGTCTGAGAAAAAGGCTCAAATATCACAAAATAGGGTGACTTACCCGGGCTACATTCTCACAGAGGGTCAGAGAAGACTATCCCAGGAAAAGAAAAGAGCCATTTGCAGACTTTCCCCTCCTAAAACTAGAAGACAGCTTGGGGGTTTCCCGGGGATGGCTGGTTTTGCTGCATCTAGATCCCTCACTCTGATCCAATAGGTAGGCCTCTATATGAAAAGTCCAAAGGAAAGGACGATGAGCCTTTGAGGTGGCATAGTGGTAAAGAATCCACCTGCCAAAAGAGAAGCAGATTTGATCCCTGGGTCAGGAGGATCTCCTAGAGCAGGAAATGGCCATCCACTCCAGTATTCTTGTCTGTAAAATTCCATGGACAGAGGAGCCTGGTGGGTTACAGTCCAAGGGTCAGACCGAGCACACATACACAGAGAATACAAAGGGGTCTTTTAAGAATTGAAAAAGCAATTACTTGAAGCCCTTGCCCTCCCAGATTTAGCTAAACTCTTTGACCTTTATATTCCTAAGAGAAGAGGAATTGCCCCTAGGGTATTAGCTCAAGTGCGGAGACCTCTCCTCAGGTGGATGCTTATTTCTCTAAACAATTAGATCAAACCACTAAGCGATGATCTCCTTGCAGTTACAAGAACCCAGTCTGAAAAGTCAGCCAGTCAGGATATGGTCCAGGCTTTAGTAAGTTCTGAGGGAACATAATGGCTATCCCCCAGGAAGTCAATTAAAATTCAGGTTGTGCTTTTAGACAACCCAGTGGTTACCATAAAAACCTGTCACACATGAGAGGAACAAGATGGCAGAGGAGTAGGTATACATGGAATACTTCTCTCTCCATGGATACATCAGGAATACACCTTTGGACACAGGTGTGAATGCAGAACACCAGCTGAGAGTGGACAGCAGTACCTAACCAGCAGAAAATAATATATAGATCCACGCAAAACTCAGTAGGATGAAGGAACTAGGAGGAAAAATGGGAGTGTTAGTGGGACTGGACCTGCCCTTGGCGGTTGGGGGAATGAGAGAAGGGGTCTGATACCCACATTGGGGCATCTGAGTCAGAGGAGAAACAGTTAAGGCTGCAAGGGAAACAGCTGATCTGTGGCAGCCTAGATGGAATGGGAATCAGACAGTCCTTGCCACAGCCATACGTATCCTAGATGATGCAGAGTCTAGGCGCTGGAGTTTAGGGATTGTGGAGCAATCCCAGGGTGAGGGCTGCTGTTGACTGCAGAGAGATGGGTGGAGGGGATGTGAGGGAGGAGATTGTGGTGGGAAATGTCTGTGGAGCAAAGCCGGACAGCCGGGGAAGCAAGGCGATACTGCTGAGTCATGGGTAGTGGGTGTAGCCATCACTATAGCCTCTCTCCCCCTACAAGCCAGCATTGGCAGCTGAACAATAGAGAGGCTGGCCCATCAAACTCCTGACTCACTGAACTATAGAGTAGGACCCCACCCAGGGTGCCCCTCTAAGTGCCTGACTTGCCATCTACTGAGTAGGACCCCAACCAAGGGGGCCCTTCTATGTGCCTGACTCGCTGAACAATAGAGAAGGACCCCAGGCAAGGAAGCTTTCTAAGTGCCTAAATGGGTGGAGCTTCGGAGAACCACTGGCCAACAAGGCCTTCTGATCACCAGCCACAAGAGGCTCAAAAAAGTCTCTGATAGGGCCATAACTCCTGCTGTGGAGGCAGTCCATGCCCCTGCACACTTGGTGCCACCAGGGTCCCTGTAAGACAAGCAGCTACCTTCACGCTCAACTGTACCTGGGGCAGAGTGGCCACAGGCAAAAAAAAAAAAAAAAAGTCTTGCACCTACGCGTGCAGGGTCGCTTTGATAGTGTCCGACTCTTTGCATCGCTGTGGACGGTGGCCTGCCATGCTTCTCTGTCTGAAAGGGGGTTCTCCCGGCAAGAATACTGGAGTGTATTGACCAATACTGGTTGCCATACCCTTCTAGAGCACTATATTTCCTGCTGCCCTAGCCACCAACTCCTCCGAGTACCTGATGCTGCCAGAACCCCTGCGACTCAAGCAGCTGCACCAACTCCACACCTGGCCTTCACAAGTGCAAACCCAAGTCCTCCAGGGCAGCCTCAGGAGCAAACCCCAGTGGACGACCCATGGGGGTATATGTATATGTGTATATTAAGTCACAATTTTTATTGTTGTTATAAACCTCGGTATCTACATTGGAATTTTGCAGTTCTGTGGAATTTTCTGGTTTTTCTTCCTTTTTTCTTTCTTCTCCCCCCACCCCTCACCTTTTTAAAAAATCTTTTCTTTTTTTTATAATTTTAACTTTTAATTTTTTAAACCTATTATATTTTTCTACATTTATTCCTTTGTTTGCCTTTCCTACTGTTCTTTTCCCCTTGCAGTTAATCTTTACTGTATATAAATCTTCTTCATCTACCTCTCTTTAACTTTACATGTCTGTTCTTTCTCTCCTTTCCTCTCTACACATTTGTTAGTTTGTTTTCATTGCTTTATTCCCCACTTGGCACCTTGCGTTAGTTTTGCGTTCCAGTTTGTGCTTTAGTTTTGTTCTTAACTGGTAAATATAATTTCTAATTTCCTTAGTTTGCTGGGTCAATCTATTGAACTTTATTTTCGCTGGACTGTTTTGACTTTGCTCATGAGTGTTTATGTATATGTGTATATTCCATTATTTTAATTATTATTTGCCTGATTTTGTAACTGCCATTTGTCTGGGGTTCAGCTTTGATTTCCAATTTTTGGATATTTGTTTTAATCTCACTTAATGCCATAACAAACCACTCGTGGAATCTTTGTTCCTGACCAGGGATCAAGCCTTGAGCCTTTGGAGTGGGAGCATTGACTACAAGAGAACTAACCCTAGGGGTTATCAAATAGAACTCACACAAAGGAAACCACTGTAATACCAGACCTGGCATCACCCAACCACCAATAGCACCCTGTGCAGGACGCCTCATCAAAACAACAACAACAAAAAACCAAAAACACAAACCCATTCATCAGCAGACAGGATGACCACCTCACTCAGCCCTGCCCATCAGAGGAAAAACAGACAAACAAAAACTCAGCACAAAGCTCACCCTATACAAAGCTTACACAAACCACTGGACCAATCTTAGAGGGCAGAAACCAAAAGGAAGAAAGTATTCAAACTTGAAGCCTGGGAAAATGAGACGTCAAACACAATAAGTTAAAAAAAAAATAACAATGAAAAGGTAGAGAAATACTACACAAATGAAAGAACAAACTAGAAACACAGAAGCCCAAATAAATGAAGAGGAAATAGGCAAACTACCTGAAAAAGAATTCAGAATAATGATAGTAAAGATGATCAAAAACCTTGAAAGCAAAATGGAGAAAATGCAAGAATCAATTAACAAAGACCTAGAAAAATTAAAGAATAAACATGCAGAGAAAAAACAGTACAATTACTGAAATTCAAAATATGATAGAAGGAATTAATAGCAGAATATATGGAGCAGAAGAATGAATCAGTGAGCTGGAAGATGAAATGGTGGAAATAACTTCTGAAGAGCAGAATAAAGTAAAAAGAATGAAAAGAACTGAGGATAGTCTCAGAGACCTCTGGGACAATATCAAATACACCAATATTCAAATAATAGGGGTCCCAGAAGAACAAGAGCAAAAGAAAGGGTATGAGAAAATTTTTGAAGACATTATAGTTGAAAATTTCCCCAACATGGAAAAGGAAATAGTCAATCAAGTCCAAGAGGCACAAAGAATCCCATACAGAATAAACCCAAGGAGAAACACACCAAGACATATACTAATCAAACTAACAAAGACTAAAGACAAGAAAGAATATTAAAAGCGGCAAGCGAAAAGCAACAAGTAACATACAAATGAAACCCCATACACTTCACAGATGATCTTTCAGTAGAAACTCTGCAGGCCAGAAGGGAATTGCAGGGTATATTTAAAGTAATGAAAGGGAAAAATCTACAACAACGATTACCCATCAAGATAATCTTGTACCTTGTACCTTGTATCCAGCAAGGATCTCATTCAAAATTGATGGAGAAATAAAAAGCTTTTCAGACAAGCAAAAGTTAAGAGAATTCAGTACCACCAAATCAGCTTTGCAACAAATGTTAAACTGATTTATATAGTCAAGAAATACAAGAGAAGAAAAAAGATATACAAAATCAACCCCAAACAATCAAGAAAATGGCAATAGGAACATATATGTCAATAATTACTTTAAATGTAAATGGATTAAGTGCTCAAACCAAAAGACACAGACTAGCCAAATGGATACAAAAACTAGACCCATATATATGGTGTCTATAAGAAATCCACGTTAGACCTCAAGACACATATAGACTGAAAGTGAGAGGATGGAAAAATATATTCCACGTAAATGGGAAGCAAAAGAATGCTCAAGTAGCAATCCTCATATCAGACAAAACAGACCTTAAAATAAAGAAGATTACAAGAGATAAGGAAGGACACTACATAATGATTTAGGGAGGAAGAGGAAGACAATCCAAGAGGAAGACATAACAATTGTAAATATCTATGCACCCAACATAAGAGAACCTAAATATATATGACAAACACTAACAGACATAAAAGGAGAAATTGACAGTAACACAATATCAGTAGGAGACTTTAACACCCCACTCACACCAATGTACAGATCATCAAAAAAAAATTAATAAGGAAACATAAGTCTTAAATGATATATTAGATGAGATGGATCTCATTGCTATCTTCAGGACATTTCATCCAAATGCAGAAGAATACACCTTCTTCTCAAGTACACATGGAACATTCTCCAGGATAGACCACATCTTGGGTCACAAATCAAACCTCAATAAATTTAAGAAAACTGAAATTGTATCAAGCATCTTCTCCAACCACAAGCTATGAGACTAGATATCGATTACAAGAAAAAAAAACTGTAAGAAACACAAACACATGGAGATTAAACAACACCTTTCTAAATAACCAACAGGTTACTGAAGAAGTCAAAAGGGAAATCAAAAAATTTCTAGAAACAAATGACAATGAAAATACAACTACTCAAAACCTATGGGATGCAGCAAAAGCAGTCCTAAGAGTGAAGTTTATAGCAACACAATCCTACCTCAAGAAACAAGAAAAACATTGAATAGACAACCTAACTTTACATCTACAACAACTGGAAAAAGAAGAACGAAAAAACCCCAAAATTAGTAGAAGGAAAGAAATCATAAGAACCGAGCAGAAATAAATGAAAAAGAAATGAAAGAAATAATAGTAAAGATTAATAAAACTAAAAGCTGGTTCTTTGAGAAGATAAACAAAATTGACAAACCTTTAGCCAGAAACATCATGAAAAAAAGAGAAGAATCAATCAACAAAATTAGAGATAGAGATGAAAAAGGAGAGGTTACAGCAGACAATGTAGAAATAGAAAGGATTATAAGAGATGATTATGAACAACTATATTGCAATAAGATGTATAACCTGGAAGAAATGAACAGATTCTTAGAAAAGTTCAATCTTCCAAGACTGAACCAGGAAGAAATTGAAATTATGAATAACCTGATTACAAGCACTGAAATTGAAGCTATGATCAAAAATTTCCCCCCAAACAAAAGCCCAGGACCAGATGGCTTCACAGGAGAATTCTATCAAACATTTAGAGAAGAGCTAATGCTTATCCTTCTAAAACTCTTTCAAAAAATTGCAGAGGAAGGAACACTTCCAAACTCATTCTACAAGGCCACCATCAAGCTGATAGCAAAACCAAAGACAACACACACACTCATAAAAACTACAGGCCAATATCATTGACGAACACAGATGCAAAAATCCTCAATAAGATTTTAGCAAATAGAATTCAGCAACACATCAAAAAGCTCATACACCATGATCAAGTTGGGTTTCTTCCAGGAATGAAAGGATTCTTCAGTATATGCAAATCAATCAAAGTGATACACCATATCAACAAACTGAAAGATAAAAACCATAGGATCATCTCAATAGATACAGAAAAAGCCTTTGACAAAATTCAGCACCCATTTATGATTAAAAGTCTTCAAAAAATGGGCATAGAAGGAACCTACCTCAACATAGTAAAGGCCATATATGATAAGCCTACAGCAAACATTATTCTTAATGATGAGAAACTGAAAGCATTCCCCCTAAGATCATGAACAAGACAAGGGTGTCCATTTTCACAACTATTATTCAACATAGTTCTGGAAGTCCTAGCTACAGCAATCAGAGAAGAAAAAGAAATAAAAGGAATCCAGATCAGAAAAGAAGAAAAGCTCTCACTGTTTGCAGATGACATGATACTCTACATAGAAAACCCTAAAAATAGTATCAGAAAATTACTAGAGCTGATCAGTGAATTTAGGAAAGTTTCAGGATACAAAATCAATACACAGAAATCACTTGCATTTCTATATACTAACAATGGAAAATCAGAAAGAGAAATTAAGGAATCAATCCCAATCACCATTGCAACAAAAATAATTAAATATCTAGGAATAAACTTACTTAAGGAGACTAGAGAACTGTACACAGAAATTATAAGACACTGATGAAAGGAATCAAAGATGACATAAACAGACATGGAGAGATATTTCATGTTCCTGGATAGGAAGAATCAATATTGTGAAAATGAATATACTACCAAATGCAATCTTTAGATTCAATGCAATCCCTATCAAATTGCCAACTGCATTTTTCAGAGAACTAGAACAAAAAATTTCACAATTCATATGGAAACACAAAAGACCCCGAATAGCCAAAGCAATCTTGAGAAAGAATGGAGCTGGAAGAATCAACATTCCTGACTTCAGATTATACTACGAGGCTACAGTCATCAAGACAGTATGGAATTGGCACAAAACAGAAATATAGACCAATGGAACAAGATAGAAAGCCCAGAAATAAACCCATGAACCTATGGGTACCTTATTTTTGACAAAGGAGGCAAGAATATACAATGGGGCAAAGATAGCCTCTTCAATAAACGGTGCTGGGAAAACTGGACAGCTCCATGTAAAAGAATAAAAGTAGAACACTTCCTAACACCATACACAAAGATAAACTCAAAATGGATTAAAGACCTGAATGTAAGACCAGAAACTATAAAACTCTTAGAGGAAAACATAGGCAGAACACTTGATGACAAAAATCAAGGCAAGATCCTCTATGACCCACTTCCTAGAGTAACGGATATAAAAATAAAAGTAAGCAAGTGGGACCTGATTAAACTTAAAAGCTTTTGCACAGCAAAGGAAGCTACAAGCAATGTGAAAAGACAACCCTCAGAATGGGAGAAAATAATAGCTAACGAGACAACTGACAAAGGATTAATTTCCAAAATATACAAGCAGCTCATACAACTCAATACCAGAAAAACAAACAGTCCAATCAAAAAGTGGGAGAAAGACCTAAACAGACATTTCTCCAAAGAAGACACACAGATGGCTAACAAACACATGAAAAGATGCTCAACATCACTCATTATTAGAGAAATGCAAATTAAAACCACAAGGAGTTATCACCTCACACCAGTCAGAATGGCCATCATCAAAAAGTCTACAAACAATAATTGCTGGAGAGGGTGTGGACAAAAGGGAAGTCTTGAACTTTTGGTGGAAATGTAAATTGATATAGCCACTATGGAAGGCAGTATGGAGATTCCTTAAAAAACCAGGAATAAAGTCACCATATGACCCAGCAATCCCACTCCTAGGCATACACCCTGAGGAAAACAAAATTGAAAAAGACACATGTATCCCATTGTTCATTGCAGCACTAAATACAATAGCTAGAACATGGAAGCAACCTAGATGCCCACTGACAGATAAATGGATAAAGAAGCTGTGATAAATATACACAATGGAATATTACTCAGACATAAGAAGGAATACATTTGAGTCAATTCTGATGAGGTGGATGAACATAGAACCTGTTATACACAGTGAAGTGAGTCAGAAAGAGAAAGATAAATATTGTATTCTAACACATATATATGGAATCTAGAAAAATGGTTCTGAAGAATTTATTTACAGGGAAACAATGGAGAAACAGACATGGAGAATAGAGTTATGGAGATGGAGAGAGAGGGGAGGAGAGGGTGAGATGTATGGAAACAGAACGTGGAAACTTACATTACCATATGTAAAATAGATAGCCAATGAGAATTTGCTGTATGGCTCAGGAAACTCAAACAGGGGCTCTGTATCAACCTAGAGGGGTGGGATGGGAGGGGGATAGGAGGGAGGTTCAAAAGGGAGGGGATATATGTATACCTATGGCAGATTCATGTTGAGGTTTGACAGAAAACAACAAAACTCTGTAAAGCAATTATCCTTTAATAAAAAAAATAAATTAAAAAAACAAAATATAAAACCTGTCATACACAAAATCCTGCCACCCACAGAAATGGGGCCTCTGAATCATGATTATACAGAAACCATAGACACGATCTATTTCAGTTGCCCCAACCTAGGAACAAGCCTCTCCCAAAGGCAGAAGAGAAATTGTTCACAGATGGTGTAGGGAAATAGCAATTAGCCAAGATGGTGGTGGTCAGGCTCTTACCCCTTGTTCTCTTGCTCATGCCCCATGTTCTGTGAACAATGACTCTGCATAGTTATGTAACAGGTGAGATCATTTATAGCACTGTGCACATGCATCACGATGTACTCACATGTGCTGAACCGGTGCTGCGCCAGCCAGGAGAGAATAAACATGTCTGCAGTTCCTCAGTTCAGTTCAGTCTCTCAGTCGTGTCTGACTCCTTGTGACCCCATGGATGTCAGCATGCCAGGCTTCCCTGTCCATCACCAACTCACGGAGCTTGCTCAAACTCATGTCCATGGAGTCGGTGATGCCATCCAACTGTCTCATCCTCTCTCATCCCCTTCTCTTGACTTGACTGAAGTTCCTCCAGCTCCTTGAGAGTTTCATCCAGCTTCCCTGCTCATGCCTTGCCCTACCCTGGGTCCAGCGAATAGCAAGACAGATAGGCACAGTTTTATGAGAGAGGGGAAAAAAGCCAACTGGATACGCAGTGACCTCCCAGATCTAAATCATAAAATCACAACGCTGACTTTTGCCCCAAAGGCAGAACTGATAGCCCTCACCTGAGGCTTAGAGCTTGGGACAGGGAAGATACTAAATATTTGCTCAGATTCCTTATGTGCATACACCATTCTACAAGCACACAGGATTATTTGGAAGGAAAGTGGTATGCTTACTGCAGAGAATAAACAGGTGAAACATAGCTTCTAAGCATATTGAAGCTCTTGGAAACAATACAGCTTCCAAAAAGGTGGCAGTGATTCACTGTAGGGTCACCAAAGAGAGATGCAGAGATAATAAAGGGGGAATAACGAGGTGGAAGCAAATGCTGAAAGGGCAGCCCTAGAACCAGTAACTTGGCAACTATCCCTCATACCTCCAAGGGTAGATCTATTCAATACTTCCTAGCCTGTGCAAAGGAAGAATTAGACAAAGCTGGAAAAAAATGGGGCTCCAGTAGAGGCCTAGGAGGCCACGTGTGGTTAGTTGATGATCACGGACAATACTTCTTTCCCCAACTGTAGCTTGTCAAGCCATCTGGGAGACTCATCAAGGAACTCAATCCAGGTGGGAATCCCTATATAATTGGTTAGTTGAGGTCATGGTAACTTCTGGCAAGAAAAGTTTAATCAATGGGATAGCTGAGACCTGCATCATCTGCACAATGAACAACCCCAAAAACAGTCTCCCCAAAGGCCCCCAGATAAGGCCCACTGAAACCAGAGAGCTATATCCTGACCAAAATTTGAAGATTGGTTTCCCTGTCCTGTCGGGACTACTGGGAAATTTCAGGTAGCCCTTGGTCCTAGTACACACATTTTCTAGGTGGATAGAAGCATTCTCTGCTAGAACAGAAACAGCAGCTAAAGTAGCTAAGGTGTTACTAAAAATAATAATCTTCAGGTTTGGGTTCCCAGGATCCCTGCAAAGTAATGATGAGCCAGCATTTGTGTCTCAAGTGACAAAAGAGGTAACAAGTGTCCTGGGCATAAAATGGACCTTCCTCTCAGCCCAGAGACCCCAGTAATCAGAGAAAGTAGAGAGATGCAATTAGACCTTGAAACAAGTGTTAATCAAGCTATGCCAGGACTCTCAAGAAAATTGGATTAAGTTGCTTCTATTGCCCTGCTCCATGGGTGGTTAGCCCCAAGGAGTAAGTTAAAGTTAAGCCCATTTGAATTCCCATAAGGTAGACCCATTCCCCACAACCAAGAGAAGGGTAAACCAACCCCTTAGCTCCCCTTGAAATGGAACAATTCAAGTATGACCTCCAGGTAGGAGAAATCTTTAAACCTCTCACAGAATATGGTAACCAGGTTCTGCTTGCACCCACTGATCGGACTCCACCCCTCCCAGCCAGGCGGACCTGGAAAACCAGCAGCCCTTAAGATCAGCTCACTGCTAAGCGGAACAGACCCCACTTGGTGGTTCTAACCACCCGCTATGCCTGAAGTTACCTGAGGTCACTTCATAGGCACATCTCACTTGAGTGAAGAGGCCCCAGAGCCCCAACCCCCGGAGAATCAACCTGGGGCAACAGACCCCCTTGACTCTGCTTGTGAACTCCACTCTAACTTGCAGCTTCTCTTCTGGAAAACAGCTAAGTGAGACCAGGGAGATTTAGGCCAAGACAGTGAGCCTCAGCATCAGGGCATACTTTTGCCTATAGCAGAAAAACCTCAATTCCTTCATTTTCAGGAAAAAGCTGACATGTGACCATTATTCTCTTCTAATGGGTTACACATCTTAAACTGTCTGGTACCCTTTGTGTCCAAATGTTGGAAAAATTGTTGTGATTCAGGGTAAATGCTCAGGGCTAAGGCCTGGGAAAATCAAATCTAAAGGCAGCTGGGGAGAAGTACTGCTCCTCTCCTTGGGTTATGATGATGCCTCAAATCAGCAGAGGTAGTTACAAAAGACAGATGTGAACCCCGGGCAACTCTCAAGAATGAGGAGCAGGACATACAACAGAAGAAGGATTTGTCATCCAGCAAAGCCCATTAACAATACTCTGGGAAATAAAAATAGAATCTGAGTAGTAAAATAAAATCTAACCTTTTCTTTTCCTCTGTGTTTCATCTAGTTTCACTTGCTTGTAGGGTGCAGGGACCTTGACCCCTGGTACTTCAGACCAGGGCTCTTAGTGGAAAGAGGATACACCCAACTGACTCTTCAATACAAAAATGCGGTGGTGAGCTGTCTGCAGAGATGCTGTACCTCTCACACTGCGATCTGGAATAAGAGCTGTGAGCAATGAGGCTGTCCCAGACTTGCAAGAACTCCGCCCCCTCCCCACTGACTAGACCCTTATAAAGCAGTTGTATCACAGCTGTGCTTAAGATGCAAGGACTCCACGCCTTCCCTGTTGATGAGATCCTGCCCATCACCTCTCCAGGAGAGCTTGTACTCTTGAGTGTCAATGTGCATTTTTCCATTCTATGATGAAAAATAAAACTACTTCTGAACCAAACTTGGTCTTGTTCTATTGGCTCAAAGGACACCAGCCAGAAGGCCCCTTATTGAGACCTGATTCCAAAGAGTCGTTAACAGTAGGACTTCCCTTCACCCTTCTCAAACCCCACTTCCCCATCTCTGACCTTGAGGTAACCATACCCATTGATACATGTGTGTTCCTCTTGCTTTTGTGATTTCAGCATAGACCGTTTTCCACTTACCTGTCCTTGATACTGAAGCTGATGTGAGTAAATTGAACCTGCTCATTACAAATATGTTGGAAGCTGGAGCCACTAACCTTGGTTCTAATCTCTGCATTTTACTGCCTAATTGACTTAGTACAAAGAGTATAAAATATCTAAAGCTGAGTTTTTTTGTTTCCTATAAAATGATTAAGTGAAAATTCTGGGTAAATTATAATATAGGTGCACCCTAGTTCCCTCATATTACTGTGTATCTTTATGGTGCTGAGCAATGGCAGCAAGGCTTAACAGGCAGGTAATGCTAGTGGGCCAGTCTGTCCAGTTACTGGTAGAAAGAGCTGGCTCAGGAGTTTGTGTGTGTATGCTAAGTTGCTTCAGCCATGTCCAACTCTTTGTGATACCATGGACTTCTCTGTCCATGGGATTCTCCAGGCAAGAATATAGTCATTCCCTTCTCTAGGGGATCTTCCCAACCCAGGGATCAAACCCCAGTCTCCCACATTGTGGACAGATTCTTTACCATCTGAGACATCAGGGAAGCCCAGCCGAGGAGTTCATGTCCTCATGAAAGAAGAGCCTGGGGAGATAGCATCCAAGAATCCAAGGAGTGAGCATTGGTATATAGAAGATTCTACAAATAGCTTGGTCTACAGAGATCGCAAATTATCTCAGGTGATGATGGGAGGTGGAATTTAATGTGTTTGTGTCCTTATGGTACATGAAGAACTAAAAGAAATTGCAAAGATGGGCTGAATTCAATTTTTCTCTGAGTCTGGGGGTCTGGGTGGAACTGAGAGCTTTCTGTTGGGTGACAACTGTAGACTGATATATTGATGCCTTAGACATGTCAGTTCACAAGGGCAGAGGCATTTGCACTTTCATAATTCACTACAGACCACATAAGGTATCCCAGAAGCTGGACTGGAGCCCCAATAAGCCTATAAAAACAAACAAACAAACAAAAACACATATTCTAACAGGAATCCAGTAGTAAGTGAGAGGAAAAATAAGCAGAATAACCAAAACAGATGGCCTTTAATGAATCTGAGCTGCTATAGAAGAAACATGAAAATGTGAACCAAATTTTTTAAATGATAATTATGAGAGCACATAGGGAGATTGCAGCAGCAGTCACTAAATATTCATGAACTTCACTATTTAACAAGTTCTACCCACTGGGTCATAAATAGGACTGATGTTTGTCATTTTTAGGCTAAGATAATAAAGAGCTAGTGAGCCACTTTCATCTTTCCTGCCACAGTGACTTTGGTGACCACTTGTTCCAAATGGCAACCCTAAAAAGCAGAAGACCACCATTCCTATGCTGAGTTGCAACATGTGTAACAAAAGACAAAAATCCCTAATTTCTATAGTATAAAGCCATTGAGATTTCTGAGTTTGTATATTGCCATGACATAAGCTAATGCTACTCTGAGAAATGTTGACATTTGTTTGCTTTTGGGCGCTATTACTACATAGTCTATTCTCTTTCTCTAAGTCGCTTAGGCACTAGGCAACCAAATACATAGATGATCAAGAGACTTTAATATTTAAGATGATATGCAGGTTCTCTTGTTCTGGAATGCACATTTTAAAGCATTGTCTCTCAAACTTTAATGTGTATATGAAATCACTGAGGATCTTGTTAAGATTTAGATTCTAATTTAATATTAATACCTCTGAGACCTCTTAGAGATTCTGAATTTCTAGCAATCTCCCAGTGACGCTCATGCTGCTGATCAATGGGCAACACCTTGAGTAGAAAACTTTTGAGAGGTAGATAGTAAGCTGCTCTCACCTGACCTCTCAAAAGCTTAACTATTTAGTTAAGACTTTCTGCTGTTAGAAGTCTTCAGGTGACAAGGCTTAGGCTGGTTGCACTGAAGTTATCTGTGTGTGATTGGCCTCATTGTGGAGGCAATCAATCAACTTTTTTCTCTCATCTTTCTTCTCCTTTATCCCAAACCCCATCTTTCCCCCATCTGGCCCTAGCAGTTTTAGTAGCTGAGAGAATTTGGGAGCATAGTGGGGTGCAGTGTGACTGAACTAGAAGCAGAGAATGCTACTTATATTGTCCTCCCATCTATTGGTCTTAATGTACCCGAGGTACATACTTCCATAGTATGAAGTTCTCCAGGGCAACACCATTGGATCAAATATTTGATCTGAAGTATAAGTGATGTAGATTTTGCTAACTCCAGGAGCCTATTCTAATATACTCAGCTGTTCAGCTAGAGTCAGTGAACAATTGTTAGCTCTGTGACTGTGAATGGCCACAAAGTCTGGGAAAATTAGACACTCTATCAGTTGTTACCATTGCTTAGCCCTGGAGAGTCACCATTGCTGCAGCAATGCCATTATGTGCCCTATTTAATGTTTAACTTGCTCTTCTCCCATGGTAGCCATTTCATTCCTAAAACACATCCTGATCGGGGGAAATTTGTCACTTTTTAAAATAGGTAGAACAACTTTCTCTACCACCTATCCAAAACGTAGTTCAGAATTAGGAAAACAAGCACTTTTTTTTTTTCCTCACTAGAATGAATCAAAACTAAGTATGTTGTGCATGCCTATTTTGGCTATAGGCTTCCCTGGTGGCTCAGTGGTAAAGAATCTGTCTGCCTATCCAGGAGCTGCAGGAGACATGGGTTTGATCCCTGGGTTGGGAAGAAACCCTGGAGAAGGAAATGACAACCCACTCCAGTATTCTTGCCTGGGAAATCTTACGGATAGAAGAGCCTGGTGGGCTACAGTCCATGGGGTCACAAAGGGCCAGACACCGCTGAGTGACTGAGAAAACAGGGAATTACACAGAAATTAATATTGTGAAAAAAGTTCTGAAAAGAAAGAATTCATACTCTTAGCCATTTTGAAAAAAAAATTCCCCTGTCATCTTGTATTTTCTCAAGGGTTTTTAAGCATTTTGATATATTTTTGCAGACTCAGACTCATTAAAGTCTTCTTTTATTCACCAAATCATTAGTTTTGGGAGCTCCATTCACCTTTACACAGTGGGTCTCTCTCAGGTAATGGCTGTTGTTTTACATTAGTTAGAGTTTTATTCTGTCTGTGATGTCATTATGTGGTGAATGAAAATTTTCAGACCTAAGTATCATCCCATATGTGTGCCAGGTATAAGTTTTCAATCACTGTGTCTTAGTTCAAGAAATATCAATTTTTTTTTCCTAAATCAAATTAAATCTTTCTGTGAAATTCCACCTGTTACAATGGTGAGAATATAAAACTTTTATTTGTGGTGGTCCTTCCTTCCACCTAGAGTTATATAAGAAGCAAAAAGACTTACAAGTTGACCAGAAAACAAAATTAATTTTCAGTTCCTCATAGTTGTTTCTGAGATACATCTTTTCTATTTATCTAAGAAAAAAAACATCACAATGTCCATGTTAATCTTGGATAATGAAAATTCTTGAGGAATTTGGAGACTTGGTATAGCCACTACCAAGAAATTTCTCTCTGAAGTTATATAACCTTTTCAAAGTTCTCTGAGGAATGATCCTGGTAGAATTGATGTAGAAATTATTAAAAATGGGAGAAGAATTATTGGAGAAAAGAAGTTGTACATAGTCATTTCAAAGAAAGATAAAGTAGATTAGCAATATGTGTAATGTTTCCCTGGAGCATTGCAGTTTGTAGTCATGTGTTCAAAATGAGACTGGTCATTGTGATGGCTAACTTTTTCCTTTCTACATTCAATTTCACAGAAGAACTGCTAAGAAGGCAGAGTTCAGAGTACGATGGAGAGAGGAACAAATGACTCAAGGGAGAAGCTATGATAACTAATCTTGAAATTTAAGATGGATGCAGTGAAAAGTGTTAGAATTAATAGATTCAAGGTGATAAAGGATAGTTGGAGTAATGGTACTGGAGAGAGTGACCTGGGCGAAAAGAGATGATGGTCAGATTATGGCATAATATTGATATATGGAGGGTTGCAATTACTGGTAATGAAAAGATATGGGAATGATAGTTTTTGACTAAGAAAAACTGTAAAAAGAATGAATGATCTAGTACCATGCTGTCTAATATGGTAAACATTAACAAGAAATAGCTACTTCAAATTAAAATTATGTTTATTACAAATTTTGTTCCTGAATACAGTTCTCTATTAAATGGAGCTACAGATCCAGAAATGTCTGATTCTAGAGTTGGGACAGGAAAAATAAACAAACAAAAAAAAGAAAATGACTTATCAACCAAAATTTCAGAGATAGAAATCTGATTGAAATAAAAAGGTGTGTATTTGGTATTTGTTAGGACTGCAGTCTGGGACACATAGATTCAAGAAGCACTTGAATTGTGTTCTGCTGGACTACAAAATGGAAGAGGCTTATAAAGGCAAGCTCTAAGGATACAGTTAATCATAGGAACTATAGAGCTGGCCAGTAGTAAGGGTGCTTGCTAATTTAGGATTGATTGGGGTCTGAAATGAGTGTATAGTTACAAAGGGAGACCTTGAGACAATATAGGTGCAGCTGGCAGATGTTATCCTGAATGTGACTGGGCTGGTGGTGTCCTTGCATCTGATATAGTTCAAAGAAAGTTCAGGTTTTCAGCTGTGAGTATCTGGTCTTCAAGATCCACCTAAGACCAGACACTCAATGGCCACCTAACTCTGTTTTTTATATGTCTGAACTGTATTTCTGCTGTTGTATAGTCATTAAGTCATGTCCAGTTCTTTGCAACCTCATGGACTGTAGCCTGCCAGGTTCCCTTATCCATGGGATTTCCCAGGCAAGAATACCGGAGTGGTATGTAGTGGGCCTCCCAACCCAGAGATCAAATCTGCATCTCCTGCTTGGCAGCCAGATTATTTACCACTGAGCCAACTGGGAAGCCCACTGAAATATATTAATCCATTATAATTTCAATCTGTCATTAGTCTAGAACATTTTATAATGCCAGAAAGTAAAAAAGTGCCTTCTGTCTCTCTCTTGCTCTCTCTCTCTCCCTCCCTCTATCTTTCACACACACACAGATGGGGTATGTCAAATGACATGCAAGCTAACTTGAAAAAGCTCCTTCTGACCAAAGCTAGAACAATGGAAACAAAATATATAGTGCTGCTGCTGATAAGTCGCTTCAGTCGTGTCCGACTCTGTGCGACCCCATAGACGACAGCCCACCAGGCTCCCCTGTCCCTGGGATTCTCCAGGCAAGAATACTGGAGTGGGCTGCCATTTCCTTCTCCAATGCATGAAAGTGAAAAGTGAAAGTGAAGTCGCTCAGTCGTGTCAGACTCTTTGCGACCCCATGGGCTGCAGCCTACCAGGCTCCTCTGTCCATGGGGTTTCCCAGGCAAGAGTACTGGAGTGAAAATATATAGTAATGCAGTACAAAAAGAAATAAAATAAATACCCATGAGCCCATACTATTATAGATAAGTGAGTGAATAAATGAATGCTGCTGTTGCTGCTGTTAAGTCACTTCAGTCGTGCCTGACTCTGTGCGACCCCATGGACTCCAGCCTACCAGGCTCCTCCATCCATGGGATTTTTCAGGCAAGAGTACTGGACTGGGTTGCCATTGCCTTCTCCAGAATAAATGAATGAATGAATTAATGAATAAACATATGTGGAGGGACAACTCTTTTTTACAGAAGCAATACAGTTAGTAAATGTAGAAGGAGTAAGGAAATTTTAAAATCACCATTAGTATACCATAGTAATAACTGCTGCAGGAGAGAACCACTGATGAATATTAACATCAGTAGGTGAAATTTTAAGGAATAACAGGATCATTGCATACTCTGAATGTATCACTCACCTCCCCCAATTTATTAATTACTCTAATGGCTTTAACATATGTCCACAATTCTTTGATAGTGCTCTGTCCACAAGGTAGAACTTAACTACTCCCCTTGTATTTGGTCTGTATTCTAACACAAAGCATGTGGAAAGATATAACTTTTCAGTGGATAAACCTGACAGGCACTTTCTTAGCTATGCAATCAGTATGGACTTTCTATATATGATGAGATGAGGAGGGTGTACCACCTGTGCGATATTATTCCCCCAAATTCATATTCACAATCCAATTACAAAAATCATCCTACAAATAAATATTGAGAAACATTCCACAAAATAGCTTGCCAGTTCTCTTTGAGAGTGCCCAGGTCATGGAGGATGAAGACATGTAAGAAATTCACAGACTGGAGATAAAAGTGATTTTATGGAACATAGTATCCTGGATGAATTCTGGAATAGATAAAGGACATTAATGGAAAAATTGGTGAAAATCAAGTAAAGATTGTAGCTTAGTTAATACTATTTTACCACTACTTAATATCTTAGTTTTGATTAATGTTTCACAGTTAACTTTAGTGAAAGCTGGATGAAAGTTACTGAGAAATTCCTTATACCATCTTTGTAACTCTTCTGTAAATCTAAAAGTATTTCAAACTAAAAATTTTATAAAATTATATTCAGGAAAAAATTAAAATTTTCTGTTGTACTAGCAACATTTCAATATAGTCATGCATGTTTAGCGCTACTGTATTGGAAAATGCAAATAGAGAACATTTCAATCAATGCAGACAGTTCTATTGCACAAAGCTGACCAAAAAAGACAGGAGGAGAAAAAAAATATCCACAATGAATCACAGGCACAAATAAAGAGGGAAAACACAAAAAATAAAATCTTATAACAAACATGATCTAGCATAAGTTTGACTGAAGATCCAGCTGAGAAGAGAGAAATAAAAGAATCTATAATCAAAGATATAATGGCTAAAAAATTCCTGGAATTGATTAAAGAATTAGAAAGCCCAAAGAATTCCTAGCAGAGAAAGTAGACTGAAATCCACATTGATCCATATCAGTGAAAGTTTCAAATACCAAAGAAATAAATGTATCTAAAATGCAGCTGCTAGAAAAAAAAAGAGCAGTCAATTGATTATTCCACATCAGCAAGGAAACAAGAAGCTAGTGGAAAAATATGCTTTACACAGTGAAAGAAAATAAATATAAGCTTAAAAGTTAACAATCAGCAAAGATATCCATCAAAATTGAAGGCAAAATAAAGACACTTTTAGAATAATAAAAGTGAGAGTTTAGAGTTTATGGCCAGCACACCCCAGACTGGAAAATCCAACAGGAAACTCTAAAATATGTTTTTCAGACAGAAGGAAAATTACTCCAGATGGAAAGGAAAGGAAAGAAAAAGAAGGAAAGAAGGAAAATTTAGGGAGGGAAGGAGGAAAGAAGGAAGAAATAAAATGATAAATATGTGGGTTAAACGGAACGGATGTTGACTGTGCAGCAATAGCTACAGTCTTTTAGGGTTTAACGTATATAGAAAAATAAACCACATAACACTAAAAGAGCATAAGGTTAAAGGGAAATAAGTGGAGTAAGAGATATGTTTCTTGCATAGTGTATGAAGAATAAGAAAAAAAAAAAAAGGAACTACCAATCAACTCCAAATTTTTATAAGTCAAGGATACATACTGTAGTTTTTGAGGTTATCATGAGATGACTAAATAGAAAAACAAAAAGAAACAATTTTCAATAAGCTTGAAAGAAGAAAAAAAAGGAAAAATAATATAAAAGCAATGAGATAAGGAGTAATAAACTGTCAGATTTTTATTTAAACTAAAATATTATTTCATCCAGGCAGGTGGACAAACTTTCCATTAAAGTTTGTCTGACTTTTTCAAAAAAGTAATGAATTATTTACATATATATACAAATATGCATATATATATATATAATATACATTTTTAAACAAGTGACACGTTGAAAGCATAAGGATTCCCTGAAGTTGAGAGGAAAGAATTAAATTAAAAAGAATAGTATTTCTGTGGCAGTCCAGTAGTTAAGGCTTCAAATGGGGATGGGTGTGGTCCCTGATTACAGAATTGATTCTGCATTCCAAGCGGCTACCCAGATGGCACTAATGCCAGAGACAAGAGACATGAGTTTGATCCCTGGGTCAGGAAAATGTATGGGAGGAAGAAATGGCAACCCACTTCAGTATTCTTGCTGGAAGAATTACATTTACAGTAGAGCCTGATGGGTACATGGGTACAGTAAGTACATGGGGTCGCCAAGAGTCGGACATGACTGAGTATATGAGCACACGTGCTGAGTGGAGTGGAATAGTAAAAAAAAAAAAAAAAAAAAAAGAATTAGATATATACCATGCAAAAACTAATCAAGATAAAGTTGGTTATTATGTTAGATTACAACAAGCCTTTAAGGCAAAATAGTTAAAGTCACATCAAATCATGATGATAGTAGGTCTGAATAATCAAAAGATATAATTATTCTAAATTTCAACATACATAAAGCAAAAAATTGACAAATCCACAAGGGGAAGAATACAAATGCACAGTCATAGTATGATTTATTTTATTTTTCAGTACACTTCAGTTCAGTCACTCAGTCGTGTCCGACTCTTTGCGACACCATGAACTGCAGCACGCCAGGCCTCCCTGTCCATTGCCAACTCCCGGAGTTTGCCCAAATCATAGCCACTGAGTCGGTGATGCTATCCAAACATCTGATCCTCTGTCATCACCTTCTCCTCCTGCCCTCAATCTTTCCTAGCATCAGGGTCTTTTCAAATGAGTCAGCTCTTTGCATCAGGTGGCCAAAGTATTGCAGTTTCAGCTACAGCATCAATCCTTCCAATGAATATTCAGGACTGATTTCCTTTAGGATGGACTGGTTGGATCTCCTTGCAGTCTAAGGGACTCTCACGAGTCTTCCCCAACACCACAGTTCAAAAGCATCAATTCTTTGGTGCTCAGCTTTCTTTATAGGCCAACCCTCACATCAATACCTGACTACTGGAAAAACCATAGCTTTGACTAGAGGGACCTTTGTTGGCAAAGTAATGTCTCTGCTTTTTAATATGCTATCCAGGTTGGTCATAACTTTTCTTCCAAGAACCAAGTGTCCTTTAATTTCATGGCTGCAGTCACCATCTGCAGTGATTTTGGAGCCCAAGAAAATAAAGTGTGCCACTGTTTCCACTGTTTCTCCATCTATTTGCCATGAAGTGATGGGACCGGATGCTGTGATCTTGGTTTTCTGAATGTTGAGCTTTAAGCCAACTTTTTCACTCTCCTCTTTCACTTTCATCAGAGGCTCTTTAGTTCTTCTTCACTTTCTGCCAAAAGGGTGGTGTCATCTGAATATCTGATGTTATTGATATTTCTCCCAGCAATCTTGATGCCAGCTTGTGCTTATCCAGCCCAGTGCTTCTCATGATGTTCTCTGCATATACGTTAAATAAGCAGGGTGACAATATACAGCCTTGACGTATTCCATTTCCTATTTAGAAACAGTCTGTTGTTCCATGTCCAGTTCTAACTGTTGCTTCCTGATCTACATACAGATTTCTCAAGAGGCTGGTCAGGTGGTCTGGTATTCCCTACTCTTTTAGAAATTTTCAGAGTTTATTGTGATCTGCACAGTCAAAGGCTTTGGCATAGTCAATAAAGCAGAAATTGATGTTTCTCTGTATCTCTCTTGATTTTTCAATGATTCAGTGGATGTTGGCAATTTGATCTCTGGTTCCTCTACCTTTTCCAAAACCAACTTGAACTTCTGAAAGTTCACGGTTCACATGTTGTGGAAGCCTGGTTTGGAGATTTTTGAGCATTACTTCACAACTGTGTGAGATGAGTGCAATTGTGCAGTAGTTTGAGCATTCTTTGGAATTGGAATGAAAACTTACCTTTTCCAGTCCTGTGGCCACTGCTGAGTTTTCCAAATTTGCTGGCATACTGAATGCAACACTTACACAGCATCATCTTCCAGGATTTGAAATAGCTCAACTGGAATTCCATCATATCCACTAGTTTTGTTTGTAGCTATGCTTCCTAAGGCCAATTGACTTCACATTCCAGGATGGCTGGCTCTAGGTGAGTGATCACACCATGGTAATTATCTGGGTCATGAAGATCTTTTTTATACAGTTCTTTTGTGTACTCTTGCCACCTCTTCTTAATATCTTCTGCTTCTGTTAAGTCCATACCATATCTGTCCATTATTGAGCCCATCTTTGCATGAAATATTCCATTGGTATCTCTAATTTTCTTGAAGAGATCTCTAGTCATTCCCATTCTATTGTTTTCCTCTATTTCTTTGCACTGATCACTGAGGAAGGCTTTCTTATCTCTCCTTGCTATTCTTTGGAACTCTGCATTTAGATGGGAATATCTTTCTTTTTCTCCTTTGCTTTTCACTTCTCTTTTCACAGCTATTTGTAAGGCCTCCTCAGACAGCCATTTTGCTTTTTGCTTTTCTTTTTCCTGGGGATGGTCTTGCTCACTGCCTCCTGTACAATATCTCAAACCTCTCTCCATAGTTCATCAGGCATTCTATCTGATCTAGTCCCTTAAATCTATTTCTCACTTCCACTGTATAATTGTTAGAGACTTGATTTAGGTCATACCTGAATGATCCAGTGGTTTTCCCTACTTTCTTCAATTTAAGTCTGAATTTGGCAATAAAGAGTTCATGATCTGAGCCACAGTCTGCTCCCGGTCTTGTTTTTGCTGACTTTGTAGAGCTTCTCCATCTTTGGCTTCAAAGAACATAATCAATCTGATTTTGGTGTTCACCATCTGGTGATGTCCATGTGTAGAGTCTTCTCTTGTGTTGCTGGTAGAGGGTGTTTGTTATGACCAGTGCGTTTCTTGGCAAAACTCAATTAGCCTTTGCCCTGCTTCATTCTGTACTCCAAGGCCAAACTTGCCTGTTACTCCAGGTGTTTCTTGACTTCCTACTTTTGCATTCCAGTCCCCTATAATGAAAAGGACATCTTTTTTGGGTGTTAGTTCTAGAAGGTCTTGTTGGTCTTTATAGAACCATATGACTTCAGCTTCTTCAGCATTACTGGTGGGGCATAGACTTGGATCGCCGTGATACTGAATGGTTTGCCTTGGGAAAGGAACTGAGATCATTTGGTTCATTTTATTTTTAAACATCTCTTTCAGTAGATATATACCAGATAAATACCAGATTTCAGTAGATAAATTTACCAATAAGTAAATAATAAGGATACAGAAAATTTGAAAAACAGAATTAATGTTTGCTGTAGTTAAAGAACACTGGATAGTTAAAGAACACTCACCCCAAATCTGTGGAATACATCACCTATTAAAGCCTATTAAAGCACACATGAAACATTTTTTTTTTTAAGGACAGTATGGAAGAACACTAAATCTTAGGAATTCTTAGGAATCCACACATTTTCAAAGATTAAATTCACACAGAATATGTTCTATACTAGAACTAAATAACAAAAATTATCTAGAAAATTTCTAAACGTTTGAGAACTAACAAATATACTTCAGATATTAAAAATAATACATTTTGACTTTGATTATAAATTGGTCCTGATATTCACTGGAAGGACTGATGCTGAAGCTGAAGCTCCAATACTTTGGCCACCTTATGCAAAGAACTGACTTATTTGAAAAGACCCTGATGTTGGGAAAGATTGATGGAAGGAGGAGAAGGGGATGGCAGAGGATGAGATGGTTGGATGGTATCACTGACTTGAAGGACATGAGTTTGAGCAAGCTCTAGGAGTTGGTGATGTACAGGGAAGCCTGGCGTGCTGCAGTCCATAGGGTTGCAGAGTCAGACACGACTGAATGACTGAACTGAACTGATACCGTTAGTTATTTTATTTTTGAGTTACAGATGAATAAAAGAGTGTTTATATTATTAAAAAATAAATAAGCTAATAAATATAGTTCATTAAAATTCAGTTAAAATTAATTAAATCTATAAACCCTTCTTATTCCAGTTGGGCAACTTATCTTAAAGAGGATTTTGCTTAATCAGCTAGAATCCACCATTTATTAATATTTTAAAGTATATATTTAATAGTCATTAGTAAGTTCTGAGGCATACTGTTTTGTCATGAACTTTACTTTGATTAGGAAACAATGACTGGTATCTCTGAATGAGTAAAGCGTAATAAATTTTTAGGCATGAAAAAAGTCCAAATGTCTGTGCATGCACATGTTTATACGTATATGTTGAAGGAAGACTCCAGAGGGTCTTCCATAAATTCCTAACTTTTATAGTTTTTTATTATTGTTTGGTCACTAAGTCATGTCCAACTCTTTTGCGACCACGTGGACTGTAGTCTGCCAGGCTCCTCTATCCATGGAATTTTCCAGGCAAGAATACTGGAGTAAGTTGCCATTTCCTTCTCCTTTCCTGTGTTGGCAGACAGATTCTTTGCTGCTGACTCACCTGTTGCTGTTCAGTCACTAAGTTGTGTCTGACTCTTTGAGACCCCATGGACTGCAGCATTCCTGGTTTCAATGTGCTTCACTATCTCCCAGAGTTTGCTCAAATCCATGTCCATTGACTTGGTGATACCATTCAACATTCCTATTTTTTGTTGTCCCCCTTTCCTATTGCACTCAGTCTTTCTCAGCATTAGGGTCTTTTCCAAAGAGTCGGCTCTTCCCATCAGGTGGCCAAAGTATTAGAGGTTCAGCTTCAGCATCACTCCTTCCAAAGAATATTCAGGACTGATTTCCTTTACAATTGATGAGTTTGATCTCCTTGCTGTTCAAGGGACTCTCAAGAGTCTTCTCCAAACCACAGTTCAAAAGTATCAATTCTTTGGCACTCAGCCTTCTTTATGGTTCAACTCTCAGATCCATATGTGACAATTGGAAAAACCATAGCTTTGATTATACGGACCTTTGTTAGCAAAGTGATGTCTCTACTCTTTAATCCTCTATCTAGGTTTGTTATAGCTTTAGTTCCAAAGAGTAAGCATCTTTTAATTTCATGGCTGCAGTCACTGTCCCCAGTGATTTTGGAGCCTGAGAAAGTAAAATCTGTCACTGTTTCCGCTTTTTCCCCATCTGTTTGTCATTTGGAAAGGCCCTCGTGTTAACTTTTATTTGTATTTAAATAACACATGTGCATAATCAATAGTCAACTCTCCTCTCACAACTGCCTTTTTTTCTGCCTTAAGTTTTCATTTTCAACAAACTTCTTGCTACTTTTTCCTAAATTCCCTGATTAAATTAGAAAACCCTTTTCTGTACAACCAGGTGCCAATTCTTTTCTTTCTTTCTTTTTTTTTTTTATAAGCTTCCATCTCCTGGTCCAACTTAAATCAGTTTCTTTCTCCCAAGATTGCTGGGTCCCTCTCCTGCACTAAGATGTCCCACTTTTCTGGGTTTAATTCTTTTGTTTTGGTGGAGCATCTCACCCAGAAAGGTAGCAAGAACATATTTCCAAGGCCTTGTGTGTCTTCAAGCAGAATTCTAGGCTGGAGAGCAATATCCTCCAGCATTGTAAGCCCCAGCTACACAGGTTTCTGGGGCCACTGCTGAGAAGGCTCCTGCCTTCCTGATTTCTTTGTAAGTAATCATGCTTTCCTGATCCACAAGTTCAAATCCTAAACTCCAACCTCACGTTCTGGATTTCATGGTGGTGCAACACGGTAGACCCTCAGCATGTTCAATCTGGAAATGTGTACCAAACTACCAGAACTTTATTGATAAAAAGTTCTAATTTCTTTTTTGTATTCAAAATTTTGAGATTCATGGCTTAGTCTGTAATTTTATAAAATGAAATATTCACTTAATTTTGGAGACCACAACTCTTTTTTCACTTCTATGATTCAACAGCATTTTAATCATTCTGTTTTAGCATAATCATAGGTTGACTCATATAAATTTATAATATTTAATGTAGGAAAAGAATACATTTGGAATTTTATATGGTTTCACATAAATGACAGTGACTTGTAATTAATTGTGAGTTTCAGCTCCTTCTGTTAGTCTGTAATCTCTTCAGAGCAGGTATGTTTGTTTTCACACTGGAAATCACGTCATCAAGCCTCATACCTGATGAAAATCAGCTCTAAAAATGTTAAAATTTGAAATTCTATAGTTTTTCTTTGATAGGGAAAAAAGTTGGAGAAATGGAAAGAAGAATGGATAATTTTTGAATTAAAACAATTAGAGCCTATTCTTCCATCTTTGTAGACCTCCTAGTTCATAGCCCTTAAAATTTTTCAAAGTAGGCTTCCCTCATGGCTCAGACTATAGAGATTCTGTCTGCATTGCAGGAGACCCAGGTTCAAGCCTTAGGTTGGGAAGATCTTTGGAGAAGGGAGGCTACCCATTCCACTATTCTTGCCTGGAGAATTCCATAGACAGAGGAGCGTATTTCATTTGAAATGATTTAAAGTGCATACATCAATAAGCGTGTTGAGCAAATAAGTATTAAAATAGTGCTTTTTTAACCTCCTAAATATTTTATTTTTAAATTGTACACTGAGTTAATTTAGAATAATATTACAATGACAGAATTTATTTATTTTTTTACATCTCAGAAAAACTTTTGTAATCAGGTAACATTGAAAGACTCACAAATTTACAGGCCATTTGAGAGGTTGTCACAAAAATCAAGTTAAAAAAAAAACTGTACACTTCAAGTAAAGTGTTGTTTGCTACAGCAAAGGAAAAAAAAGATCACCTTTTCCTTATCATAGCCTGTTCATAAATATATTTGTTTTTACTTTTTTAAGAAAAATGATATTCATACTATTTCTATAATTTTAGATTGCATCTAAATGGATCAAGTTATTTATGTCCTTGTCAAAATAACTTAATTTTGTTGATTTCTGGAAAATTAGAGCAGAAACATTGATCATCTCAACTTTGTCTTAGGAAAGTAAAAGAGAATATAAAATAAAACATGCTAGCACTCACACTATAGTAGGAAATGATGACCCACTCCAGTATTCCAGCCTGGGAAATTCCATAGACAGAGGAGCCTGGCAAGCTACAGTCTATGGGGTTGCATAGAATCAGACACAACTGATCACATACATGCACACAGCACTCACTTACATGATATAAGGTGTATATAAGTTTGTTTCTGTTTTCAAAGCATCGATTAATTTATGTAAAATAGCAGATGTATTATTTGGTACATAATTGCCAGTTAACATTTCATAGTTTCCTATTCTCTTGGGCTCAATAGATGAGGGTCATTAACATACAAAGTGCAATTGTATGAGCATAGACATTGCCTACAAAATTTTTCACATATGAATGATTCTGCCTCAGATTATAAGGTATGGAAATATCATTGATATGGTTAGTCATGATAAAAAATTAAAGCATATTTTGTTTTCTATGTTAGATTCTTTAAGCACTATTGTTTTATCATGTTAGATCAGAAGAACTGTGAAAAGTGAAATGTGAAAAAAAACTGTGAAAAATAGAAACGTTTTCTCTGATTTGAAAACTTGGGTTCTGTATCATTCTAAGGGCTCAGTGTCTAACTGATGACTTGGCTTTGGTAAGTGAAATTTGATATATTCCTAATTCTATATTGTTAACTATTTCAGAGGCAGCAACTCCTCCATCTCAGGCCACCCCCACGGATCATAGGATTTAATACAACTCAGAACCAGACTAGTTTGAGGTCAGGGATTTATGCTGACCTTTCTATTTGAACTATCAATTGATGAGGAAAGAAGATACATTTAACCTAAGTTGACATGCCTTGGTTTTAACTTTTCCAAGTTGGGGAAAATAGAAGCAGAAAAAATGAAATCTAAACACTTAATTCCCCTGCATCAAGTATATTTTCTTTTTTAAAGTATTTGTAAATTTTTATTTTGTATTGGGGTATAGCTGATTAACAATGTTGTGAAAATTTCAAATGAGCAGCAAAGGGCTCAAGCTATATATATATATATATATATACATATATATATATATATATGTTATACTTTCTAATGTGCACAGGCATCATTGTGTGGTCTAGTTTAAATAGACTTGGCGTGTCTATTTTTGACCTTCCTTGAGGTCTTGTTTTTACTTTTTGGTATTATTCAACATCTTTTGTTCTAAGGCTCTGGCAAGTCTCCTTGGTACTTGGTATATAACTCCTACTGAAACTCTGTTTTTGGCCAAGAATCCCTCATTCTTCAACAGCTCTTTTCAATAGCATATCTCCTGCTCCTTCAGTGATTTCTTACACAGACAGTTCAATTCAGTCACTCAGTTGTGTCCGACTCTTTGCAACCCCATGGACTGCAGCATGCCAGGCTGCCTTGTCCATCACCAACTCCCAGAGTTTACTCAAACTCATGTCCATCTCATCCTCTGTTGTCCCCTTCTTCTCCTGCCTTCAATCTTTCCCAGCATCAAGTTCTTTTCAATTGAGTTAACTGTTCACATGAGGTGGCCAAAGTATTAGAGTTTCAGCTTCAACATCAGTCCTTCCAATGAATACTCAGGACTGATTTCTTTTAGGATTGACTGGTTGGATCTTCTTACAGTCCAAGGGACTCTCAAGAGTCTTCTCCAACACCATAGCTCAAAAGCATCAATTCTTCGGCACTCAGCTTTCTTTATAGTCCAACTCTCACATTTATATGTGACTACTGGAAAAACCATAGCCTTGACTAGACGGACCTTTGTTGGCAAAGTAATGTCTCTGCTTTTAAATATGCTATCTAGGTTGGCCATAACCTTCCTTCCAAGGAGTAAGCATCTTTTAATTTCATGGCTGCAGTCACTATCTGCAGTGATTTTGGAGCCCAAAAAAATAAAGTCTGACACTGTTTCCACTGTTTTCCCATCTATTTCCCATGAAGTGATGGGACCAGATGCCATGATCTTAGTTTTCTGAACATTGAGCTTTAAGCCAACTTTTCCACTCTCCTCTTTCACTTTCATCAAGAGGCTCTTTAGTTCTTTCTCACTTTCTGCCATAAGGGTGGTGTCATCTGCATATCTGAGGTTATTTATATTTCTCCCAGCAATCTTGATTCCAGCTTGTGTTTCTTCCAGCCCAGAGTTTCTCATGATGTACTCTGCATATAAGTTAAATAAGCAAGGTGACGATATACAGCCTTGACATACTCCTTTTCCTATTTGGAACCAGTCTGTTGTTCCATGTCCAGTTATGTGGTATATTCTTTCTTTATATCCTTTTCCTAGTAAGTATACATCTAAACACAAGTGATCACTCAAGATCCAAATCAAATGATACTTTATTTTTTAAAAAATTTTTGAGCATATATTTGAGAAGGTATTTTCTCACCTATAAATTCTAGCAAGAATGGCAAATATAACTGTCTGAATCATAATTACTTATGTACATATTGAGCCCCTTCTAGTAAATAATCTGTATCTAATTCATTAATATACCCTTTAGCTCACTGTTTACTCATCACAGTGCTTTCAATATTAGCCTGACAGAAGCTACATCAGACTTCACCTTGTGCCTTGTCCTGAACAAATTCAAATTAAAGAGATGCTGATATCAAATGATTTATCATTTTTAAAAAATAAGCTTTAAATTTTATGGTAATGTTTAATTCACAGAAAAGTTGCAAAGATTATACAAAAAACTTCTGTATACGCTCATCCCAGTTTGTTTACATTGCTATGCTGTATCTGTCAAAACTAATAACCCACTGTTAGTATATTACCATGAATTAAGCTTCAGACTTTATTCAAATTCCACAGATTCTTTCATTTATATCCTTTTTCTGTTCCAGTTTTGTCTCAAGGATAATTTGGAATTTTCAGTTTTCATTTAAACAAGAGGCAACATAGCAATGTTACCAGAAATATTATGGATTTCAGGACTGGGAAATATGTGGAAGAGATGTTGGGTTAGCGATATTGTCTGCTTGGTTTCTATAGGTAACTTAGTTGTACAATAGAGTGATAAAACTCTAATAGTAAAGTAATTTTCATTTATGTCTTTGTACTGTGACTCTTCCCTAATCTCCTATGTATGGAACTTGAGAATTTTGTGTGTTCCTTTCAGAGCATCATAGTTCCTTTTATTTTTATTTATTTATTTTTTTAATTTAGAACAAAAAAAGCTACAATTAAAAAAAAATTGTGCACGTACTAAATTCTGAGTGCTGTGATAGACACTCAGATCAAGTTTAAATCTCTGTCTACACCACATGGTATGCAAGAAACATGGTATTTATTCAGCTCCTACAAATTAACAGCTTGTTGCTTCTGAGTCTTCATTCAGTTGAGTTGTCATGGTATTCTGAAGCTCTTATTCATATGCTTCCTCCTCCTCCTCCTTGGAGAATTGTGTCAAAGTTCTGGTAGCTTATAGGCTGCCAGGCCTTTGATCAGTCATCTCTCTCACTGATTATTGCTGAGGCATCTATTGTCTCTGAGTACATGGCCCTTTTAGACCTGGGGACTCTCTACTATTTTCTGCAGTGATTAGGACAGAGATATCTTTTGTAATGCTGGATACCGATGGAGTGTAAGTGTCTGTTCCCTAAGAAAAGTCACATATTCTTTTTTCTCAGGATGTTGCAACCCCCTGAGTTTATCCAGGATTCACAGATCTCTCTCCGCTTGCAGTCCAGGGAAACAGTTTTACTGTTTGGTAGGGAAAAAGTTTTCCTCTTGCTTACAGTTTTCCATGTCCTCTCTTTTCCCTCCTGTCTGTTTTCTAAGTCCTAGTTCTTAACAATCCTTAAGAACAGCTTAGTACTGTCCCCTTCATCCTGCACATAACAGGTTCATGCAAGTGTGCTCAGTCGTGTCCGACCCTTTGTGACCCCATGAGGAATGTAGACCGCCAGGCTCCTCTCTCCATGGAATTTTCCAGATGAGGCTGCTAGAGTGGGTTGCCTTTTTTTTTCCCCCAACCCAGGGATCAAACCCACATCTCTTGTGTCTCCTGTATTGGCAGATGAATTCTTCACCACTGTGCCACCTGGGAAGCACATAACTTACCTCCCTTAGATAACAAAGCACTTCTTGAGAGGGAGGCAGTTGATACCTATACTCAAAACAATACAATGACGTAGGTAATTTTTCTCATTTTACAAATGACAAAACTGATGAAAATCTTAACATTCTTACCCATTAAATAAATGACACAATGAGAGTGGGTAGTCCCAGAACATTAAGTCACAGAGGGTCAACATACAAAATTATTAGATTAAGCTATGCTTGAAATAATGGATGATATCACATGCAATATACATACTTTAACACTTACATTTTAGAGAAAAATGAGTTTCCAAAGCATGGGGTTGCAGACTACATTTGATTTTGAAGTTCTGTGCGGAACACATGCCTTCACTTGAACAGAATGTGGTAACAGATGCCTTTACTTACTTCTAGTGAGAATTGAGAACTTTGATTCATAAATACAAGGCAACTTGCCAGTATACCTAATGAGATTTCATATTCTCCCACTCTGATGCTTTTAGTGATCATACTGTATCATCTTGTATTATTACCTTGCACATCATGAAACACAGTATATACTAAGCTGGGAATGAGGATGTAAGTGAGTGGGTCAGTAGTCATTCCCTTCATAAAATATAAGTAAAAAGGATATATATAGCTTTATTGATAAATGAGAAGCAGACAATACAAGTACAGTTAAAGACTGAACTTAGACTCATATCACAGAAAGGTAAATCAACTTTTAAGTTTAGTTATTGAAGTCTTTAAATACTATAATTATTACCTCCGGTAATATTTTAGATCCAAAGCCATCCTCCTCTATTTCAATTATAAGTATTTATGAAGAATTGGAATTAGTTTGGCTTTTTACAAAAGTATTAAACTGTATGGGTTAAACATTTTATTTTTGAATTTGTGTACATTTACTTGGCTTTTGGGCAGACATTTACCTTTGTAAGCCAAAAAACAATGTGTTTTTAAAAAGATGATATAAGAAGAAATATTTTGCTATGAAAGGTGTGCTGTCCTGTGCTTAGTCACTCAGTTGTGTCCGACTCTTTGTGACGTTATGGACTGGAGCCTGCCAGGCTCCTCTATCCATAGGATTCTCTAGGCAGGGATAATAGAGTAGGTTGCTATGCCCTCCTCCAGGGGATCTTCCCAACCCAGGGATTGAACCCAGGTCTGCTGCATTACAGGTGGATTCTTTACCATCTGAGCCCACCAGGGAAGCCTGTTATGAAAGGTAACATTGTTTTTAAACTTTAGGAATTTTCATGAAATTACAAGGTAAGAATTCAAGTTCTATAGACACAAAATAAAAATTGTTCTTATATAATCATTTCAATCTATTTTATAAAGATGATTTCTTAGAGAAGTTTTACATTCACCCCAAAATTAGGAAATAATCTATTTACTCCCTGTCCCCACACATGCCTAGCCTTTCTTGTTATCAGTGTCCTCCAACAGAGTGGTACATATGTTACAACTGATAAAAGTACATTGACAAACCATTATTACCCAAGGTCCATAGTTTATACCAAGGTTCACTTTTACTGTATGCACTCTATTAGGTTTCATAAAGGTATAGTGACATATATCTACCATTATAGTATACACAATACTTTCCATTTCCTTAAAAAATTTTTGGCCTAATTTCAGCTATTATCTGGCTCTGAAATTCCTAATATTAAATTATTTTATAATCAACTCAAGGTATAGTTATAATCCGTTTTCTATTTCAAAAATAAATTTATTAATTTTTGTGGGTACTTAATTTTATTCTGTGTGGATTTACACTAAATTATGCTGTAATGGATTTTCAATATTACTTTTATTTATTATAGATTTCAGTTGATTCCTTAAAAAGGATATGAAGTCACTAAAATAGTGTAAGTTGTGGTAAGACTATCAATATAGAAATTCCAATTTTAAATCTAGTTGTAGAAAGAAATGAAGCAAATTAGAGTTTAGGGTTAATGTTGAACTAAAATTAGGGATTTTTAGATTATTTTAGTTTCAATAGAGAAGGAAATGGCATTCCACTCCAGTACTCTTGCATGGAGAATTCCATGGACAGAGGAGCCTGGCGGGCTACAGTCCATGGGATTGCAAAGAGTTGGACACGACTATGCGACTAACTTTCTTTCTTCTCTCTTTCTTAGTTTCAGTATACGCTGATTTTAGTTCTGACCTTCCTGCCATCCAAAGCAGTAAACTAAAAGTTCTTATCTGAAGAAAAGAAGCATACCTTCTGTTGAATAGTGCAAAACATTTAATTAAGAAGTAAAAATACTTTCTTATTGCAGAAAATTGTAAAACAGACATTTCCTCCTTGGCATATTAGCTGAGACATGGAATAGATCAAGCTTATTACAGTAATTATGCAAACAATCAAAAACATGTCTCATATAGTAATGTTTACCGTAAGTAATGAAGATATATCTGTATAGGGTACAAAGAAATGTGGAGCCTACTGGAAGGAAACAACTGGGGTAAAGTTGAAATGGTCTGTTTCACACTTAGGATTTACACTGAAGTATGAACAGTTCTTTCAATTTTACTGCCTTCAAGTTTTGTTTCAAATTTTGTTTACCTTTAAGTGAGGTAAACCTAAAAGAAAAACAATGGTGAGAGAAACCTGATTAGTTAAAAACAGCAAATTGCAGCTATTTAGTAGTCAAGTAGAAAGATGAGTTACAGTTATGATCAGGAAGGAAATTATATTATTTTTGACTATGCAACTATATGGGGCTTCACAGGTGGCTCAGCGGTAAAGAATCTGCCTGCAATGCAGGAGCCACAGGAGATGCAGTTTCGATCCCTGGGTTGGGAAGATCCACTGGAGAGGGAAATGGCAACACACTCCAGTATTCTTGCCTGGACAATCCCATAGACAGAGGGGCCTGGCAGGCTACAGTCCATAGGGTCATAAAGAGTTGGACATGACTGAAACAACTTAGCACATATGCACCTACAAATGTGTATCAGGTTGCAGGACACAGTACTGGCCACTGAGGCATATTTCTACTCCCAACATTGAAAGAGTAAGAATTGTGCTGTTGTTGGTGTTCAGTCGCCAAGCTGTGTCCGACTCTTCGCAACTCCTTAAACTGCAGCATGCCAGGCTTCCCTGTCCCTTGCCACTGAATTGGGCCATATGAAATTGCCAATATTAAATATTATTATTTTACTTACTAAAATAGAAATTTCATATGATTCGAATTAATAATTCAGTTCATATGGTTGAGAGAAAGTTATCAGAATCACAATAGGAAAAATATAAAGGACAAAGTTGGTGATTATGCTGGAATGAAGACAAATGTATGTATAGAAGACAAGATATGTATAGAAAAACGAACAAACAGATAATAGCTGAATTCCTTGGGATTCCTTCAGAAATGATTCATAGTTAGTCAGACTGGGTATGTATCTAATTTCATTGTTTAATCTTAGACCGAATGTTAATGAACAGTTCTGTGATACACTCAGTTCATGTTCATATATATATATATATGTATACATATATACATATCTATATATATATATATATATATATACAGTTTCTGGAACAGAGGGAAAATGCTCCCCAGGAGTACAGTAATGTATGATGTTATTTGAACAACTGAGCAAAATATATATATGTGTGTAGTAAAAATATGAAGGCTTGTTTGTTAAACACAAATGAAACTCTAGAACTGAACTAATTGACGTGAAAAGGTTTCCCAATAAATAAATGCAAAAAAGGTATAAAGCATTACATATAACATTGTATTATTTATCAGAAAAAGAGATAATAAGTGGGTGTATTCAAAGAATATTTATTTTTGGAAAGATAATAAGAATCTCTGTGGTTACGTCTGGAGAATGAATTCAGAGATCAAGTTGAGAAAAGTTTTTACTTTTCATCATGTGTTATATTTTTTTAAGGGATGAGCTTAATTTGATATTTATAATTTTATTCTATTTATTTTTTATTTTTGGCCATGCTGGATCTTTATTGCTGTGCAGACTTTTCTTTAGTTGCAGCAGGTGGAGAGTACTGTCTGTTTGCAATGTACAGGCTTCTCAGTTTGGTAGCTTCTCTTGTGTAGCATAGGCTCTAGGGCATGTGGGCTTCAGTAGCTGCGGCACGTGGGCTCAGTAGTTACAGCTCTTGGCCTCTAGAGCGCAGGCTCAACAGTTTTCGCACAGGGGGCTTACTTGCTCTGTGTCATGTGGGATTTTACTGAATCAGGGATAGAACCCATGTCTCCTGCATTGGTAGGTGGAGTCTTTACCACTGAGTGACCAGAGAAATCCTTATACTATACTTTTACAGCTAAGTATTTTTGTCATATGTGGGTTTACTTTTGAAGTGGGATATTAATTTAGATTTTTAGAAAGTATAATAATATGTTGCATTTTAAATTATGTATGAATATACAAAGAACCACATATTTGGGCAATGTGTAAGTATATTATAGTATCCATATATGTTGTGAAACATTATTGTGATTATTGACGCAGTTACAGCAAGACTATGTCTTAGAGTCTTTTTAGCTCAAATAATAGGTATTTCTTCTAAATACAGATGTGAAGGAAGATCTAAATATAGATGTGTTAGAAAGACAGGATCTTGGCTTGGCAGCCAAACCCCACAGAAACAGTGCAATGACAATATAGCTGGAACGTTCACAGACTAGAAGGAGGTTAAGTTATGGAAATAGTGATCCAAATCCAAAACAGCTTTAGCAGTTGGATGATGTGTATTGTCTACTTAGTAGCTGAAATTCATTAATTTCTATTGGCCACTACTGAGATTCATCTACTTACTCCATTACAGAGAAAATATGATTGATTTGGGTAACCTTGCTATTAGCAACATCTTATAGGCCTTTGTATAACATGTAATTTGACATCTTGCCTTCCTTCCCTGCCCTCTGCCTGTGGTCCAGAGTTGTGCTGGGCTGGACAGATCACATGACACCAGAACAGCCTAGAGGCACATATTATAGGAAGTTTGTTAAAAGGGTTTGTAGGTTTGGCAAGTTCTATGTCTTGACTGTCCATGTAGTATATATTATACTTCAGGGAAAAACATTTTTAATTTTCCTATCTTTCAAGGCATTCAGTGAGTGAAAACCTATCAGTTCTTAACATCTAATGCTGGTTATTCTATGAATTTTGAACGCTGGATTAATGTTTTCCCATGTTCAGAACATACACAAGCCATCTACTTGTTAAAGAAAGCTACCATACTCTTTTTTTAAGTTATTATGTAATATTTGATATATACACATATGTACAAGAATGTTACACATATATATGTGTGTGTATAGCTATACAATGGGTTTTTCAGGTGGAGCAGTGGTAAAGAGTCACCTGTCAATTCAGGAGACTCAGGTTCGATCCCTGGGTTGGCAATATCCCCTGGAGTAGAAAGTGGCAAACCACTCTAGTATTCTTGCCTGAAAACTTCCATGGACAGAGAAGCCTGGTGGGCTGCAGTCCATGGGGTCACAAAGAGATGGACATGACTGAGTGCATGCACACACACATATATGAAATTGTAAATTATGAAGTATAACAATGAAAGCAGACATGGTTCTAGTTTTCTACTTAAGGAATAGATCAAGCCAATATTGTTTTAGTTTCTTATACATACTTCCTTCAATGCATCTCTCTCATTCACACAAATAATTCTTATTCTGAATTTTTAGTTTATCATATACTTGTTTATAGACTTTAATCACATATATAGAATATTACTAAACAATGTATTTTTCAATAGTGGCAGTTTTGAGCTTCATCAAAATGATATCTTAGTATGTGAAGCCTTTGTTATGAACTCAACTTATCACCCTCAAAAATTCACCCATGTTGACGCATGAACCTATTATTCACTGATTCTCCATTTGCATGGATTAATTTATTGTATGAATCTACCTCAAATTGTCCATTCAATTTCCTTTTGAAAGATATTTGGATTGGTTGTAGGATTTTGCTGTTTTGAATAATACTATTAAAAACATTCTAGTGATTGTCTACTAACTAAAAATTCAAAAATTTCTCGAGTATATCCACAGAAATGAAATCATTGCTTATAGCATATATTATAGTAAGAAATTATGCCAAATATTTTCAACTGTTGTTTAGATAAGTTATACTCTTAATAGCTGTGTTCTCCTTCTTCCAGTCTTATGTGCTTAGTGGCTCAGTTGTATCCGACTCTTTGAGACCCATGGACTGTAGCCTGACAGGCTCCTCTGTCCTGGGGATTCTCCAGGCAAGAATGCTGGAGTGGGTAGCTTATCCCTTCTCCAGGGGAACTTTCTGACCCAAGAATTGCACCGGGGTCTGTATTGCAGGTGAATTCTTTATCAGCTGAGTTATCCGGGAAGCCCCTTCAGTCTAAAAGATACTTGATTTTGTCAAAATTGTTCACCAATCTGCTAAGTGTAAAAGGTATCTCATTGCAGTCTTAACATTCATTTTCATGTTTCCCACAAGGTCTTTTTAAAGATTATTGTTTCATTAATGTTTCTTCTTATAGTAAATACCTATTTAGGTATTTTCTCTATTTTAATTGTATTATTTAACATTTTTGTGAATCCTTAATGTATAATAGATAATAATGCTTCATCAAGTTTTTCATGGTACAAATATCTCTTCCCAATCTTTGACTTATCTTATTATGAACAAATGTTAATCGAATGCTGTTAAAAATAATTAGTTTCAGTGGAACACACCAACCTCTCTGAAGTTCTAATATATGTTTCCATATTATTTGTGCTATTATATTTTGCATTATGATTCTAACTATTGTGTTGTGTATATTTGGAGTCATTTTTATGATATACAATAAAATTCAAAATTTGATTTTTAATATAAGTAGCAAAAATTAAAGATAGTCACCAAAGTGGAGCTTACTTTAGGGTCAAAGTTAAATGTTTTAGACTATAGTGATTTTGAAGGAATGAATTGTTTAACATAGCATTACAAAATAAAGGCTTATCATTATCTTTCTATATGGGCTTTATCACATCTATCAAACCATTTCCACATATTATGTGTAAAAATAAATATGGTATCTGTTATCTGTGGGAATCAATATGTCTGTCATTACTATTTAGTGAGCGAAAAAGCAGCAGAATTATGCCAAACAGAAATAATGTATCAGTTCATTATTCTGTGATTAAAATAAAAATAGTCACCCTGAAAATATCCCATAAACTGATCAAAATATACATTTACAAGAAAGTGAAAAGACAGTTTCTCCTCATTGCACAAAATACAGCAATACGCATGCTTTTTTTTAAAGAGGATGTTTTACAAGATGGTGTCAAGAGGAAATACATATCTCTAAGGAGAGGACAGAAAAGCATGGTGGGAAAGAGTAGAAAAGTGCTTTAAAAATTAATTTGTGACGTTTCCCCAAATTGAAGAGCTGAGAACCTGCAAGGATAGGACAGTTGAAAAATGGTGAATACACTCTTTGAAGCTATGTTCATTCCCTTAACTGCTGAAAAAGAGCATTCCCAAGACTAGTGCTGGAAGAGATGTCCAGCAATGCCTTTGTTTCTTAAGCCCAGAGAAGGGTGCTAGAGGCAGGAATAATCTCCTCTGAGCAATTATGTTGGCCAAAAATGAGTGCAAACAAAGGCAACCAGATAGGAAAACAGAAATTCAGGGCCTTAGGATAACAACACAATCTAGCAACCGTGAGAATGTATCACTAAAATTGCAAGCTTGCTTCCAAACGGGTACAATAGTGAAAAAGTGAAAGTGTTAGTCACTCAGTCATGTTCAACTCCTTTCAACCCCATAGACTGTAGCTTGCAAGGCTCCTCTGTCCATGGGATTCTCCAGGAAAGAATACTGGAGTGGGTTGCCATTTTCTTCTCCAGGGATTTTTTTACAAAGGTCCTGCATTTCTGTTTTCCTATCTGGCTGCTTTTTGCAGTGCAATAGACCTGGGTGCCATCCCTGAGTCAGGAAGATCCCCTGGAGAAGGGAATGGCGGCCCACTCCAGTATTCTTGCCTGGAGAATCCCATGGACAGAGGAGCCTAGCAGACTACAGTCCTTGGGGTCGCCAAGAGTTGGACACAACAGGGTGACTAAGCACAACACAGCACAGCATAAAAATATGATCTAACAACCATGAGAACATGTCATTAAAATTGCAAACTTGCTTCCAAATAAGTACAAGTCCCTTAGAATTCCCACGGGATGGGTTCTAGGACCCCTGCAGATACTGAAATCTGCAGAGTTGTTCAAGTGCTTTACATGAAATGGTGTCACATTTATATATAGCCTATGAATATCCTACCATATACTTTAAATCATCTCTAGATTACTTATAATGCCTAATACAATGCAACATTACATAAAGAGTTGTTATACTGTGTTGTTAGGGAATAATGACCAAAAAGATCTTTATGTGTTTAATACAGATACAAGGATCTTTTTAATAATTTATTTATTTACTTATTTTTGGTTGGGCTGGGTCTTTGTTGCTGTGTGTGGGCCTTCTCTTTGTTGCAGTGTTAGATCTTCTCATTGTGGTGGCTTCTTTTGTTGTGGAGCATATGCTCTAGGCACATGGCTTCAGTAGTTGCAGCATGTGGACTCAGTAGTTTCAGCTCTTGGGCTCTAGAATATGGGCTTAGTAGTTGTGGCACATGGGCTTAATTGCCTTGCAGCAAGTGCAATCTTCTGGATCAGGGATTGAGCCTATGTCACTGCATTGGCAGGCAGATTCTTATCCACTATGCTGTACTGTGCTTAGTCACTCAGTCGTGTCTGACTCTCTGTGACCCCCATGGACTATAGCCCACCAGGCTCCTCTGTCCATGGGGATTCTCCAAGCTAGAATACTGGAGTGAGTTGCCATGCCCTGCTCCAGGGGATCTTCCCAACCCAGAAATCAAACCCCAGTCTCCCACATTGCAGGTGGATTCTTTACCATCTGAGCCACCAGGCAAGCACAGGAATACTGGAGTGGGTAGCCTATCCCTTCTCCAGGGGAACTTCCTGACCCAGGAATAGAACGGGGGTCTCCTGCATTGCAGGTCAATTCCTTCCCAGCTGTGCTACCTGGGAAGCCCTATCTACGGTACCACCTGGGAAGTCCAAAGATGCAAGGATCTTGCAGGCTTAACTACATAGAGCATGTCAGCAACAGCATAATGTTTTCTTTAATTCTTTCAACACTTACCATTTATTTTCCTTTAATGATTGGAAGGGGAAATAAATAGAATAAAACATGGAATAATTAAAATACAAGTACATATAAAAATGAAGAAAATATAAATTCATTATCTCTCTCTCTCTCACACACACACACACACACACACACACACACACACACACTGCTGACACCAAAACCCTGGCCCTTCTCTCTTGATAACTCTCGGACAATGATGATGATGGCAATGATGACTGTCATGTGGTACCTACAGTGATGATATGGTGTGTGGCACTAAAGGGAAGTGTAAGACACCAGGCTAACCTGAAACTTCTGACAGGATGTCAGAGGAATTACCTATGTTTGAAGAACTGGGTTTCGATGGCAGACATTGATGCTTTGGAGAAGGATCAGTAATACTAATGTCAGGATCTGTGGAGGTTGAAGGCTGAGGATATTCAAGGTTGAAGAGCAAGGCCTCACAATTGCAGATGCATTAGTGAGAAACATCGTTATAGGGAGCTCTTTCTTTTTCTTTGCATCCTCAGACACATTTTGCATTGAGATGTTATTATCTCTCAGGTGACACAGAGGATTCTTTCCATAGAAGGATCATACGCAAAGATAACATCCTTTAATTTTTGCACTAATTTAAAAACTGCTGAAAAATTTTCAAGTGCCCACATTGATGGTTCTGCCTCCTGTAAATCTTAATCATCATCATCATCATCTGTGAAGGACTTCAGTAGACCTTCAAGCCCCTCATTGGTAAGGGTCCCTCTATACTCTTCTGTGTGTTCCTTGACACTGTCCTCAGTTGTGTCAGACAAGCCTTCCTCAGCAACTTCCCTTGCAACCTTCAAGATCTTCTTGACTTCTGCATCCATAATGGGGAAGGCCCTGGAATCAATGACCACTTAGCTCTGTAAGGCTTCCAACATACATTGACTGTCTTGGGCTTGACAGCATCTATAACCTATGCCATAAGAAAATTGTACCTGCAATTGTGAAGGTTTTTCATAAATCCATGATGCCTCCACCACGGTTGGCATGAAGGACTGGACAAACCCTCCCAAAGGTGAGGTAGATGTAAGTTGCCTTAACACACTTGATGAAGTGTCTGCAGCAGTTACATAGTGCTTGGATGCAGGAACATCATTTCCATGTTCTCTTTGGTGAAGTGAAGAGATTGGGAATGGCCAGGAACATTATCAATTATGAGGAGAACCTTGAATGTCAGTCCCTTTTCTTCAAGGCATTTCTTTACTTTGGGAACAAAGCACTGGTAGAACCATTCCAGGAACAAGACAGCCATCACCCAAGTCTTCTGACTGTGGTGCCAGAACATGGGCAGGCAATTTTTGGTCTTGTTTTTAAGGGCCTGGGGATTGTTTGCTCACTAGTGGAGGCCTGGCTTGATCATGTGATCTACTATGTTGACACATAACAACAGAGTAAGGAAACCTTTTCAGGCCTTGCATGCTGAGGTCTGTTTGGCACTCTTATGAATGTGCAACCATGCATCTTCTGGAACAAGCCCTTTTCCTTGCAACTGAAGGTTTGCTCTTGAAGGTAGCCTTTCTTATGAGTTTCTCGAGCTTTTCTGAGAACACCGATTCTGCCTCAGCATCAGTCAATGCTGCCTCACCTGTGATCTGTAAGTTCTTGGGGCTCTACAGAGCTAGCCAGTCATCCTTTACAGTACTAGCCTTACAGGCATTCCTCTGGTTCTCCTCAACACTTTCATAGCTTCTAGTGCTTTCTCAGGCATAATTTTGTCATCAGCAGGGATATGCTTCTGTGATATGTCCTCTAGCCACACATTTAATGCTTTCTCAGTCTTTATAAGCACTTTATCACAAACCAGAGAGACCATTTTTGCCATTGTAGGGGAAGCACTAACACTTCCATGAATTTCAACTTCCTTCTTTCTGCCTTCTCGCATACATGCTTAATGCATTCTTACCTCAAAACCTACTTTGGCAAGCTGCATGCCACTTCCTAAAAGACCTAAGATTTTTATTTCCTTGTTGAGACATAGCAATTTACTGGTCCCCTTTGCCTTTGAGGGATTGCTTTTTAGGATTCATTTTTTTTCCCCCACAGAAATAAAGGGTGCCCACAATACAAGTAGCTCAAATAACAAATGCAGGAGAGAGACTGAGAATCTGTGGAACATTAGGAGGCTACAGGCAGGGCATGTCTGCCTATCACATCATCTGCATGGACTCATTGTGCTTGGCATATAGCAAATTCAAGTTTAAAGTTTGGGAGGTTTCTGGATTTTTTTCAAATATTTTTTAAATATAAAAATATGGTTAAATCTATGGATACAGATTACTTTTGCTGGTAAAAATACTCCTCTTCTATAACAGCAGATTTGCATGCTGAACAAATTTTTCAACAAGTGTATATAGAAAGACAACAAATTTAAGCCTTCTCTGCTATCTATCCCCAGGTGGGTTGATGGCAAGCGATTGTCTCATTAGTTGAGTAAGAGTGGGGAACAGCAATTCAAAAGTGGTGAGCAGAAGGGTGCTCTGGGTGCTACCCTATGGAGATGTGTTTTAATGCTTTCACTGATGATTTTGCAGGAAATCCTGTTCTTATTCCAGGTCCTTTAAGGACAGCCCCATGCTCTCGTGAGGGCTGTTTTTTATGAACAATTCCATATGTTCCAGCCATTGAGTAAAATCTTCATTGAAACTGGACTCATTGTTAACAATCAGACACCAACTTTCAATCTGAGCTTTGTGAGAAACCTGCTTTACTATGAGGCATGCAGTTCCTGCTTACCAAGACACTCAGTCCTTCTAGAATCTATGTAAGTTTTCCAGCCCTTTTTAGAAAATGTTTATTTTCTAAATCTTATCCAACAACTTTGAGTTAGTTTGTTTTCCAAACTTATTATCCCTAACTTCTACCTTCTTCATGAATAAATAATAATTTTAACCAATACTTAAGAGCAGTTACTAATTTCTAATTACTGTCATGAACATTTTACATTTGTTAATTCATGTATTTCTACCAAAAAAAAAAAAACTTATTGACAGTCCTTATTGGTGGTTTAGTCAAAATAATCTGTTTATTCCTTCATTTATTTCTTATATTCTCCCTCATTCATTCATTTAACAAGAATTTACTGAACACTTTTATATGCCAAGTGTACGTGTAATGCTAACACATATCAGTGGTCAAAAGGACCTGAAAACTTCCTTTGGGGAGTTTTAGTTGGAAAGTTTTAGTCTATCTGAAGTCCTGTCATGTCTCACTTGGGTGTCCTAGTATTTCATCAAGTTATTTATGATAAACAGATGTTGTTTTAACTATTTGAATCATAAATGGTACATAGGAAAATTTAGAGGAAAGGCTGGGCCAAATAGAACTTAAGCTATTTCTTAGGTATAAGACTTTCTGAAGTCTTTTACCTTCTATTTAGTATATTGACTGTACCAGGAATCTCTCAAGTAGTGACAACCTTAGAATGTCAATAAACCCTTGATTAAACCAAAATTAAACAAAGCCTGATTCATTTAAATATCTCATTCTCTGTCTCATGATGTGCATGCTCAGCCTCTCAGTCGTGTCCAACTCTTTGTGACCCCACAGATTGTAGCCCACCAGGGTCCTCTGTCCATGAAATTTTCCCAGCAAGAATACTGGAGTGGATTGCCATTTCCTTCTCCAGGGGATCTTCCTGACCCAGAGATAGAACCTGCATAGCTTCTGTGTCCTGCATTGGCAGGTGGATTCGTTATCACTGAGACACATGGGAGTCTCTGTCTCATATCTCTTTATATTTTTCAATCAAAATCTAACCCTTTCCTGCTCCCTTCTTTGTGCTGTTATCCTCAATGCATTTTTATCTTACTATTTTTCTAATAATTCTTTCTCTCTCAATGCAAAACCATTGAGTTTCTTGGTTGATACTTCCATTGCATACTATGTTAGGGATTTCTTCATATCCCAATCCTTCTGCATAAAGAAGTCTTATATACATTTGATTAAAGTCTCTTCCTTTTGGGGGACCCAGTGAACCTAACAGTTTTGTCCCTTATCACTCCCCTCTGTTTATAAGCTTGTTCTAAAAGTGTTGGTGTTTTAACTTGATCCCAATTTTAAAATTCCAAATTCATTGTCCTTGGGCAAAGTGTAAAGTTTCCTCCTTATCAGAGATTTATACTCAAACTGAGCTGAAAATTTATCATTTTAACATAATAATACATATAAAATATCATAAATTACTGTATCTAAACAAAGCTTAGAGCACATGCACAGACATCAATGAAATGGAGAAAAATAGGGAAAATTGCAATGGCTTGGACATTTCTTGTGTATATAATGAATAATTACTGTACTTTTATCTCTCCAGATAAGACCTAATAAAGAGTGAATGCCAACATTATTTTGGAAAAAAGTGATTTGCCTTGGTTCTTATCTTTAAGTACATTGTTACCATCTAGAGTTTTCACAAACTTTTCCAGAATGCACAAAATTATAGATTAAATTGCAACATAATAAATCACCATCGATTCACACAGATTCCTTGCTCCTCAGCAGTGTGTGTTTAAGATGGAGTGTGCCCTTTGTCAAGATGAAAATATGTCTAGAATTGCAGCTCTGCAGCTCTACATTGAACTGCTGTTTCTTTGTGCAAATCCTTTTGAAGAAGGGCCCATGTGATCTCATGCTAATTTAAATGCAAGTGAACTGGCAATCTATGTAATTAATGCCTTTTTAAAAAATGAACAAATTTTCAAATTGAGCTAAATAGAATTATGGAAGTTTACACTTGAAAAGTAAAGTCAAAGTACATGACAAAATGAGTCATTGAACTTTTATATCATTTCATAATAATTACACCACCTTAAATTCATAGAATGCTTTTGTCTGATAAACTCAAAATGTCCTACATCTATTAATTTATTTCTGTACAAATAGTTTATATTCATTTGCTTTGTTGTATTATCTTAGCATTAGTGAAGGGAAATAACAGGGCATATTGAGAGAAACTGGTTAGAAAATGAGACTAATAAATAAAGAGACTTTGACTTATTTATTCACAATACCTAATTACGTTTCTAGCATTATTAAGCACTTAAAAATATGTATTTTGTTAAAGAAGATATTTTGGAAAAAAGTTACTAGAAAACATTGTGATTTAATATAAAGAATATGGAGTTTGATGCTAGGCAGATCTGGGTTTGAACATTAATCTAACTGCTTACTGTGTCTTGGTTGGTTTATTTAAACTCTCTGAGCTCCAATTTACTTGCTTGTAAAGTGAGAGAGTACTGATTATATTAAACAATACAAGGAAAGATCCTAGCTCCCTTCCTGGTGTAGCACAGTAACTATTATTCATTATTGTAAAAATATGCCATTGATTTCAAGATAGTAATCAGTTTCTTTTGCCCAAGTATGCTTTGCTCGATTCTTTTTGTTACCCTCATTTTGAGATTGTTTTATCTCATTAGCAATAATTTTGGGCTGCTTTTTGAATGGGCACCATAATCTCCATTTTTCCCTCTAGAGATTTGAAACAACTAAGAATTAAGACAAAGTACAGGACTGATGTGGGAAGAATTATCACTCTTATTATTGATATAACATAAGTTGGGAGACATAGGATACTGTGGAAACTAGTGAATTGCATGCACCAGTCACATTTTTAGTGTGGTGGTGGTAGGGAGGTGGGGATGATAGGGGGTATGTGTGTTTAGGGTGTGGTGGTGAGACTATGAACAGTCTTGCTCCCAAGAAGTTAACAAAAGTGCTGAACTAAGCATTCTTATTACATAGTCCACCCAAACAGATAAGATACTCTGGAGCTTACTTATATTATTATGTGTATTTTGATGTATTTTCCTCCTTTCTATACCCATTTGTCTTCCCTTTGAGATCCCCGAGGTCAGAAAATCTATTTTACATTTCATGTTTCTAGGACTCACCAACAACTGATAAAAATTGAGAACTCAGCACTTTTCAGTGACATGAATAAGTGAATGTTAAGGATTCTAACTGAAAATCAACAGTCTTCTATCCTGTGAATTCAGGTAGCATATATAACTTGTACCTCTTGTCTTATTATTAGCAATGGTTTGCATTGGTTTAATAGTTTAAAATACATCTATTCTTGTCTCAATGAGAATGGTTGCTCTGAAAGACAAAAAAACATTTCAGACACCACACAATTAGGTACAGTGCTAAGTACAGAAAATAGAACTAAGTGTATTCAACATTTGAATGATAACACATAGTCACTTTTTAAAAAAATGAGAGTAGCTTTGTAATTTTCTGATTTCAAAGTAGTTTTCTCATCTAGAGAAAACATGATGTTATCATTTTTCTCTGTCTTTCATTCTGTGCCCACATACAGGCACATACGCATGTGTATGGGTGAATGCATGCATAGCTACTACAAAACAGAAAATTATGTGACACATGGTCTGTTGAAACCCATGTTTTCTATTAGATATGCATCATTAACATCTTCCTATGTCAATATACATAATTAAGCCATATAATTTCTTTTTTAAAAATTTATTTTATTGAAGTATAGTTGATTTACAAGCCATATAATTTCTAATGGCTGTGTAAGAGTATAGCATTAACAATTTTTAATTGTGAAATTTTATGGATAAAAAATAATGTATGGATATAAAATAATGTTTTATTGGGACTTCACTGGTAGACCAGTGTTTAAGACTCCATGCTCCCAATGCAGGGGTCACAGATTCTATCCCTGGTCAGGGAACTAAGATCTTGCATGCTGTGTTGCATGGCCAAAAAATAAAAATAATGTTTTATTGATACTCAAATTTTTATTTCTGTATTTACTAAATTTGTAATCACTTTTTTGAATTGATTGTTTATATATCTTTTGCCCATAATTCAACTGGTATTTTTATTTTCAAAATTAAATTTATAAGAACTTTTTATATATTGGATTCATTAAACCTGTGTCTTTAACAAATATTCCAAATATTTCTCCAGATCTCATTTGTCTTTGCAAAATGTAGATTATGCCAACCCTCCCAAAATAAACTTTTCAGTAGTTTATCATTACTCTAGACCTATAGATTTATACCCGAAAGCATGACTATTTCCTTGGCCCTAGATCCTCCTGCACATATTTCAGGCATCAGGGTCCCAGCTGTAGTTATCACACTATGCCTAATCAGTCACTGCTCTTCCATCAGATTTCTTTTCATTTTTGTCTCCTTTGCCATCCTCTTTGATATTGTGGATTTATATTTTTATTACTCTTTTACATCATCATAAAATTGTCATGATACAGAGAGGAGATTATTTGGCTCTTTAGAGTCAGAAGCCTATAACATATTTTGGAAAGTAATTTAGTAGAAATGTGACAAAGAGCCTATGACAAGATCATGTGAGATCTTATAACATCTCTCTTTTTTGTTCTTAGTGTAGGGTAGGGATGAAATCATTAATCATACTCAGTATTTGAGCATCTACTATGTGACATGGATTTAAAGGGGAAAAGATAGGATCCTTGTTCTCAAAATTCAAGAGAGGAAGTTTCTGCCATTTTAGTAACAATGGGAAATCTTAAGGAAGGTGGTAGCATTTGGTTTATTTTTAAACATCTCTCTCACTCTCTCTCTCTCTAGTCGCATCCGACTCTTGTGACCCCATGGACTGTAGCCTGCCAGGCAACTCTGTCCATGGGATTCTTCAGGCAAGAATACTGGAACGGGTTGCCATTTCCTTCTCCAGGGGATCTTCCCAACCCAGGTATCGAACCTGGGTCTCCTGCATTGAAGGCAGATTCTTTACCAACTGAGCTAAGAGGGAAGCCCAAGATTTCAATTGTGGAAATAGGAGGAAATGATATTCTGAGTTGGACCAGCATCAGCAACAGCAACAAATAAGTGGAATCAAGGAGTCTGTTGTCATATACAAAGGGATTCAATTATCTACTATCTATCTATCATCTATTTTTGTATCATGTTTTTTCCCTTAAGCGGCAGTGGTGAATTTGGAAGAAGTGATATAATATACATTCTAATTCTTTATGGGGACAATCACAATTTGTATGGCTTCAGATGAATGTCACTGTAAGTATATTCGCTTTCTAAAGTACAAGATATGGTCTCCATGGTCTCCTTTAGATGTATACTTGCTTGCTTGCTTACTTAGCTGTTCAGTCCTGTCCAACTCTTTGCAACCCCATGACAGACCCCTTGGACTGTCGATGTATCATGACCAACATTTAATGCCATGGCCAGCGACTTGAGCGTCAATCTCATGAAGGGGTCATCTGAACCAGCCGCAATAAGAATGCTGCATTACTTAAAAAACTCTTAAAGCGAGCCTATTTTATAAATGTTGTCTTTGTTATTCATTTATATACATGAAAGAAGTTTTTTTAAAAATCTGTTATTTAAAACCTTCAAGTACTTCAAAATGGTGTTCGCTAGGTTTTTTTTCTTAAAAAGGAGAATGAATACTATGATCCCCTGTAGATTCTAACATAGTATTGTAGAAAAGATATGTTTAAACAACCGTTTCTGCCCACCTGTGAATTTCCTGATATTTCTTTAATAAAATTGCATGACAGAACAAACACAAATTAATGCTCCTGGGCCCCAGTGGAATCCATTTTGAAGTGTTTATATGCACTGCTGAACTAAAAAACAAAAAATAAGGTTGCAAATGCCCCTATTAAAGAAGTAGCAGCAACACATTGCTCTGTTTCTGTGAGCACACACATAGGGAAAGTGCTTGTCAGTCATGGAAAGGCTAGGACTTCAATGAGACAGCTATGAGATGCTTCTAAAACTACAGATCCAAATAGTACAGCTGGAGAACAAGTGTTTGACGCTTAAAAATATTGTGCCTCTAGGACTAATTACGCTTTTGCAAACTTAGTAAAACATTGCTGTTTATTTAAACTTCGGCTGCACAAGATCTCCCTCAAATGAATGGTAGCTATTCTGAAGCCTGCACATAAACATCTATTTTGTGGAGAAACTGGCAATTAAGGACTTGTAATGAATTCTAGTCTTTTTCAATCTCTTTAAAAGAACACTATCAAATGAAAGAAAACAAGATATGAAGGATTCTTTAAAAATCTGCCCTGTCTTTCAGATGACTTAAAATACCAGGAAAATAACTTATTTTCCTATGTTGTACATTTATATGTTCTTTTTTTGTAACAAATCCAAAATAAGTTAAAATTCATGATTCTCCAGCAGGATTCACATATAATTTTAAAAATTTAAAGCTCTTTTAAACTATTCTGGGTAGGTACAATTCCAGATATATTTCCTTGACATGCTAGCTACATGATAGAGTTTTGTTTTATTGGTTCATTGGTTTTAAGATTACTTATGTCCTTTAAAATATTCATGGCATATCATAAGAGTGTGTGAAGATATTTCATAAATACTGAATTTATTTTACTGTATATAGGTATAAATTCATGTCTATGGTTTTTAGGAACATAGCAGATGATACAACCTTGTTGAGATTATAGATCTGCTATTTCTCTGTGTTAAACTGGGCCAAAGTTAAAGAATATATAATTACTTGGATTTCAATTTTCATATTTTATTAGTAAAAAAATTGTAGCCTAATATACAAAGTAAAAAGAAAAATATTTTAGATTGATGGCTACTTGATCATTACATCAAAAGTTTTACCCTGAGAGAACCAGATATTTCAGAGATGTAGACCTTTGTGATGATATTGAAACCACTCCTATAAAATCCTTCTTTCTACATGGAGTGCATGTGTTGGGAAAGGTCACACCACTCCCTTGGTCTCCATTGGTGTTCTCCCCATAGATTGTACATGGTGGAGGATCTTTTATGAACTGCGACTGTTGGTGCATTTTTGATATTCTGAATCATCAAGAATTCATAGAGCAAAGAAAACCAAACAATCACAAAACTAGAAAGGGCTAAACCCAAGTATTGTCTCATGCTAGGTTATTCTCCTTTGAATTTCATGGGTGTTTGAAGTTGAATTGGAATGCTATGCAAGTTTAAAGGCAATTATTTGAATTTTACCTGTATCAACCCATGTCCACAGTGCTTCTCTTTCTATAAAAAGAAGCCAAACAAACAAATGAACAAAACAATGATAAAAGGAAAATACTTATTTCTTGTAGAAATCAACTCTAATAACAACGCAACAAACATATACTGTCTATGGAAGCCCCACAATGGAATCATTCCATAGAGAACGTGTGTTGTTATTAGTGACTATATGTGACTTTTTATATTTGTCTAAGACATAAATGAATTAATGGCATTCTACTCTTTTCTTCTTACATAAATAGGACACTGGTATTTGTGTTATTTTTCCCATTTGTCATGGTTAAGCTCTTAGAAGTTATAGTTTTAATTTATAAGAGAACTTTGTTCTCTCACCTGGAAAATAAAAGGTTATAGGAAGGATTAAATGTCATTTTGAAAATCCCTATTCTAGTACCTGTCTTATAGTCAATGCTTCATAAATGTTTGTTGAATCCAAATATGATTCCCTTTGGTGTATTTTAATCCAGACAGTCTCTTATCCCACCTATGCTTTTAGCACTCAGAAGTGATACCACAGCTGCATTAATAAAAGAAATATAATGGCTAAAAAAAAATAGCACTTTAAAATTTTTATTTTGGTGGTAGAATTAAGGCACTGTGCAATTTAGTGGCTGTTAAGATTGTTCCTAGTAGAAGCAGACCAGTGGGTACATGTACTACGACATTTGAGAATCAGCAGAAGCCAAGTTTACTCACTCCCCTTTCAAAACAATTTCCTCTCTTGTAGCATTTACATAGTGGCAATTATCTCTTCAGTTTTTGCATTCCAAAAGGTACTGTCTAGGTCTCAGAGTATTTTCCAGTCATGTTTATCCCTGTATCACTAGCACACATTTTAGCATCTGGCATGTGACAGTCACTGCATAAATTTCCCTAAGAGGGTGTTACTACTGATTATAATGCAGACACAAGTGATATTCTGTGGAGGGGGAAAAAAAAATAATCCACTGCTGCTAAATGAGATGGTGGACAGAAGAAAAAAGTTTCATGGGATATTTTCATGTGAGCTAGTCTTAGGGAAAAGTAGTGCAGGCTGAGGAAATGAAAGGAGAAAGGAGAGACAGCTCAACTGAGAATACATGAAGGGAGAGTGATGAAAAGGGAATAAAAAGGTGTCAAAGATAAGTGTCACTTCCTCCACACCTATGCCAGGAGTAAGCCCTGACTGGTGAGCCTTTTCTTGAGTGGACTGCCAGTATATCAATTCCAGTCCTTTGGTTTTGAGAAGTTTCATGTTCTAACTTCCTTTTTTCAATTCTCCTCAAAGGGCACTCACTTTCTATGAAAGTATCAGTGAAGGCTGGCAAGTGAAAGAAGGAACTGTGGTGGAAAGAGCATGAATAAGTCCAAGGAACACATCAAACTGAGCAGAGATTTGGTCCAGAGACAAGCAGTTGACAGGGTCAAACCTGAAGAGGCGGCTGACTATGAAAGTGAGTATTAGGTCATGAATTGACATTGAACGAGTTAAAGATATATTTATGTCAGAAGACTGTAATGAAAATAAGTGCCGAGTTCTGAGTGGTAAATTACCAGGAACATAAGAGGTAGAGAGTAATATGCCATAGAAGTTTGAGTAAAACTTGAGTAGGCAGTGCTTTAACAGGAAATTCTTTCTTTGAACTTCTGAAAATCTTGCATCCATATTTGTTTGAATCTCCTCTTAAGAATCTCTATTGCTTCTAAATATTATAGTCCCTAGTAGCAATCTGACCTTGAGCAAGTAACTAACATAATGGTAAGCTAGAGATGAGTACTAGACTGTAGAAGCTGAGTGCTTAATTTTTCAAGAAATTTGCAAGGCAATTATTAAATGCAGTCATTATAAAAAAGTTAAATGACAACCTTAAAATAGAGTTCAGTTCAGTTCAGTTTCTGAGACGTGTTCGACTTTTTGGGACCCCATGGACTGCAGCACGCCAGGCCTCCCTGTCCATCACCAACTTCCAAAACTTGCTCAAACTCATGTCCATCCAGTTGGTGATGCCATCCAACTATCTCATCCTCTGTCATCCCCTTCTCCTGCCTTCAACCTTTCCCAGTATCAGGGTCTTTTCCAATGAGTCAGTTCTTTGCATCAGGTGGCCAAAGTATTGGAGTTTCAGCTTCAGCTTTTAATGAATATTCAGGACTGATTTGCTTTAGGATGGACTGGTTGGATCTCCTTGCAGTCCAAGGGACTCTCAAGAGACTTCTCCAACACCATAGTTGAAAAGCATCAATTCTTCTGCCCTCAGCTTTTGTTATGGTCCAACTCTCATAGCCATATGTGACTACTGGAAAAACCATAGCTTTGACTAGACAGATCTTTGTTGGCAAAGTAATGTCTCCGCTTTTTAATATGCTGTCTAGGTTGGTCATAACTTTTCTTCAAAGGAGCAAGTGTCATTTAATTTCACGGCTGCAGTCACCATCTGCAGTGATTTTGGAGCCCCCCCAAAATAGTCTGTCACTATTTCCATTGTTTCCTCATCTATTTGCCATGAGGTGGTGGGACCAGATGCCATGATCTTAGTTTTCTGAATGTTGAGTTTTAAACCAACGTAAGCCAACTCTCCTCTTTCTCTTTCATCATGAGGCTCTTTAGTTCTTTGCTTTTTGCCATAAGGGTGGGGTAATCTGTGTTTATGAGGTTATTGGTATTTCTCCTGGCAATCTTGAGTCCAGCTTGTGCTTCATCTAGCCCAGTGTTTTGCGTGATATCCACTGCATATAAAATAAAATAGTCCCTTGTATTAAAAGGTACTTTGTATTAAAAACAAAGGTAATTATTATTTTTAAATTATGTACCACACATAATTATTTTAGTAGCGTTTATAGTAAAATTATGTATATTATATATGTGTGTGTGTGTGTGTGTGTGTGTGTGTGTGTGTGTGTTGGGCTTCCCTGGTGGATCAGCTGTTAAAGAATCCCATACTTTGGTCACCTGATATGAAGAACATTTTATTGCAAGAGACCCTGATGCTGGGAAAGATTGAAGGAAGCAGGAAAAGGAGATGACAGAGGATGAGATGGCTGGATGGCATCACCAACTAGATGTACATGAATGTGAGCAAGCTCCAGGAGTTGGTGATAGACAGGAAAACCTGGCCTGCTTCAGTCCATGGGGTCGCAAAGAATCAGACACGACTGAGCAACTGCATGTAAACAAACATACACACATAAATTTTTTTTTAGAAAGCTGGATGTTGGTTATTAAATATTTACCAGGATGCTACTGAACTAAGTCTTATAAATTTTAGTCTTTGATAAATTTATGAAAGTAACCTATTAAGGTTATTGAAAAAAATAATTGGGATAATACAATACTTAATAAATGGTAGATGTTATCATGATCATTTTTTTAAAAACAATATCTTAGTTTTTGATAAATACATGTAGGTAGCTCTTAAATGTGTAATGCTTTAAATATTTAAGCTACATGATTAGTTTTCTAATCAGAAATGATGTTTTTGCATATTTATTAGGAAGAACTCTTGGTTCCATTAGGAAGCCTGTCTGAAGACTCTCTAGAAAAGACAGGTTTTGAGAGTCGCAGCCTATTAAAGAGTTGCTAAGGCAACCATTGCTTGCTACTAATGTAGTGACAGCAAAGAAAAGATAATTTGAGGAACAAGGCTTCTCAAAATTCAGAGGAGAAATACAGCTGAACAACCCTCCACTCTATTGTAAAATAACTGGCCATGAGCAGTTTCTTTCTTGAATTAGTTATCAGATAGAGAAATTAGATGTGTTCAGCAAGATGGGGAGACTTAGGGGTCAGAGCATGTTTTGACCCTTCTAAGATCCCGTTGCCTTGATTTTCTCGTCATTACTTTCTCATGATTTTAAAAACAATGGAATTTGAAACCCACTGTAATAATTTTAAATCTAGATCCTGGCATTTTGATGATGACATTAAAGTACTTATTGTCACGTGGCTGCATGACACATGAGAATAGATGAAGGGAGAGTGATGAAAAGAAAATAAAAATGTGTCAAAGGTAAGTGTCACTTCCTCCGCGCCTGTACCCGGGGTAAGCCCTGATCCATTTATTTCTTTTAATTGATCAGTTTATTTCTTTTAAATCAATAAACATCTTAGAGTTTGGAGAGATTGGATTTGAAAGTCTAAATTGATAAACTAGACAAGAGCAAACATCACATGCTTATGTGATATGGCACTCTCAAATCTTTATTCAGTTTCCTTCCTTTTGCTTTATATCAACACAACAAAATAATGAATTAATTTGAAAATTCAGTTGAGGCCTTTAGTAAGAGAAGGTATTAAATAGAGTTACACTTTTTGTTTTTATATATAATTACTTCGTCTTTCTTTAATCTAACGAGTTAGGTAATATTACCACTTTTCTAATGATATTTCTGAAATGTCTAGAAAGTACACCCTATAAATTGGTAAATGCTAAACTCAAATTTTATTCTAAGCCAATCAAAATCTTAAGCTCAGATTTCTTTATCATTGTATGGAATATTAATTTTTTTTTATAGAGACAGATTTAAAACAGTTTGGTCTTACCATTTTAGGACCAGTTCTATATTACTTTGCTCTGCTAGATTTTTCAGGTTTTTAGATCTCTCTATATATATGGTTTTGTTGACAGGAAAAAGAAAATCTCATTTTCCAAGTTGGATCTGGTTTAAAAAGCCATTGCTTTTCCTTAAACACAATTATATTAATTTTGACTGTTGACCAGCTGCAAATTATCTTGCAAACAAGTAGGAAACAGAGACCGTATGCAGACATTAAGATTTAGATCAAACAGTTGTACTCTATATGAATTGCTTAATTGGCAGTGTTGCATCTGGATATGCTGGACACAAAAATGAGCAACAGAAAAGCTTTCTATTTATGAATTTGATAGTTTCGCATTATGATTTGACATGGACACAGATGAGGTGGCAAACAGTGATGAAGCAACAATGCTTAATACATCTTTAAATCAAATCTAGAAAGTAATCACCCTAGAGAAAGAAACTTAAAATATTTAAGCAACAGATTGGCAATTTAAGACTTCATTTTACCCAGACTTTTTCTTCTCTATCTTGTTGGCTATTTATTCTACATTTAATCCTCTCTGAGTCATAATCTTCACATATTATATTTGCAAGTTTGCAATTGCCAAACTATGTATCTTTTCACAATAACACTTTTTACAGGAAAACTGTTTAAAAATGTATATGCACAAAATGGTCATTGTGAAAAATCCATGCTCCTTTGCCATTTTATCAAAAACAAGTAGGAATTAATGGGTACAATGATATCAGTGTTCTTTGGGACTCTTTAAATTAGAAAGATGCTTAAAGGGCAAAGGAAAAAAAATTGATTAAAAAAATTCTAATTCCCTGAGACTTCACTGAATAATGAGCTCTAACTAGGCATGGAAATTTGCTCACATATTATGCAGCTAATTTAGGAGAGAATGAAGAATGGACTGTTGTAAAAGATACACATTATTTCCTCTGGAAAAGCTTTAAACAGTTTGCAAAGTCAAATTTAAAATGTTTTTAATTGCAGTCCTTTATTGTTGCCATGTAAAAACGTGGTCGAAGTCTGTTGAGCAGATTGGATCTTAGAGGAGATGAATGCTAGTTAATATAAAAAAGGATCTTTGAACTCACATTTTTAATGCATACATTTGCTCAGTAAATTCTTTGTCTATGGTTGTAAGACAACCTTTTTTAAATGAGTTTGTGCTTCTTCTGTTCCTATCTTATAACATATCAAATAGACATAGACAAATAGTCCCAGTGGAAAGTCACCCATCATAACATTGCTGCCTGTTTGTTTGCTTGTTTTTTTATTTCTGTATACTTATACTAGCTCTCAAAATTACTGTCATGCTCACTCATGTAAAACATTAGTAGTCACATATTCCATGTAAGTTTCATATAATAATAATTAAATTTTACATTTCTTCAAGAAACACGCTTTTCAACATTTTTACTAAGTCAGCATTTTATTTGTATTCAATTTATTTGAAAAGAAAAAAGACGGATCTGTTAGTTAACCAGGCTCTTCCGTTTACATAGTGCAATTTAAAAGCTCTGAACTCTTTCGTTTGTGGTGTGCAGGGCTCTCCATCTATGTCAAATCCCTGCAAACTGTCTCTACATTTCTTAGGGATAATTTCCTTTTCAGAAGTAAAACATACAAACCTAACCCGTATCACTCAAAAATACATGTATACCATATCATAAGGTAGAATGTGGCTTTATATCACTTAAATTTGCTAAATTTTGGAGTTGCAGTTTAAGAGTTCATTCGCCTTTCATTAAATTTTTGCAAGTTACATTTGGAGATTTAAATAATTTAGTCAAAGTCATGACATTAAACCTGACACTTAGAATCTGTTTTCCCTGCTCATGTAGATTTTCCAAGGGAATACTTTATGAATTTGTTTGTTTGTGTAACCAAATTACCTATGTTGTAGCTTCCCTGGTGGCTCAGTCAGCAAAGAACCTGCCTGCAATGCAAGAAACTGCCTTCAATACAAGAGACCCAAGTTCAATCCCTGGGTTAGAAAGATCCCTTGGAATAGGAAATAGCAACCCACTCCCGTATTCTTGCCTGGGAAATCCCATGGACAGAGAAGCCTGGTGGGCTATGGTCCATGGGGTTGCACGAGTTGGACACAACCTAGCAACAAAATCACCACCATTATCTATTTTACCAAAATGTGGCACAGATGCAGTCATATAAATTTTCCTAACTTGCTAGCACAGACCTTTATTTTAAAAAAGTCTAATATCTTCATTTTAAATTCCTCCCATTCCATTATTATAGTTTATTGCTGGCAGAGTCTAGATTCAAATTCATATCTCTTTACTTCAGGTCTTGTTTTACTTGTTACCTAAGTTTTAATTTGTTAGAAATCAGAATGAAGATCTTTGATTCAAAATGCACCCATATAGAGAGGTAGGCCTATGCTCATTCATACAATATTAGAACTTGAACTATATCTTCTTTCTGGTGCTGTGCCCAGTTGTGTCTGACTCTTTGCAACCCCATGGACTGAAGCCCACCAGGCTTTCCCAGCAGGAATACTGGATTGGGTTGCCATTTCCTACTTCAAAGGATCTTCCTGACCCAGGGATTGAATCTGAGTTTCCTGTGGCTCCTGCATTGGCAGGCAGATTCTTTACTACTGAGCCACTGGGAAGCCACTTCTTTTCGGAGTTCCTACTTATCATCTGAGCTCAAGTTCCAACTCCTTAATTATCTATTGAACATCTCTCATTAGAATATTTCACAGAAATTTCCAAGTCAGTAGGTGTATCTCAAACCAAACTTAAAATCTTTATCTCTAACCATTTTTTTTCTCTCAAATTCCCTAACTGGTTAAATGCTCTCACCATTTAACCAGCCTCTGAAATAAAACATTTTACTAATTCCTGTGAGTGTGCCATGTCTCTGGGTTCTCATGTCTAATGACTTTTCACATCTGTAAGTGTAGCTAAAGGGATACCACTAATGTCACTCCATTCTTCTCTCTTTTCCACTGCAATAGTTCAAGCCCACATCATCTTCCATCTGAAATTCTACCACTGTGCTCCACTCTCCACATAGCAATGATTTAACCTCCACACTACTATCAGAATTAGCTTACAAAAGACACTTGGGATCAACTTTCTTTCTTTAAAAAAACTCTTGCTCATTTCTTGTAGCCTATAGTGTGAAGTTCCAGCTCTTTAGCACCATATTCATCTGAGTGTATCAGACGGTATAAGTCCTTTGTTGTATCTACAGACTTAACCATTTCAGGGTACTCTTCCTGCTAATATTAGTTTTTCTGTGACTAAGAATTTTTCCCCCAGTAAAATGAATGGCTGCTTTGATGCAGCAGGTTGCTATAGCTGAAGAACTAACTCTAGGAAACAGCCTTCAAATAATGACATTGGGGGCTGGTGAATTAAAACTACAAATCTTGCCAATGCTTCTGGTGGAATAATTCTGAGATGAGTGTTTTACACCATTTCCCAGTTTCTGCAGAAGGCTAAGCTCCAGTCACCCAATTACTCCATTGTCTTGGCTAGCCTAATAGTGAAAATTCATTGACTGCATTCCTTTCCCTGAGTCATTTCCCCATTCCTCTACTGGTGTCCTTTCCTTCAAGTAAACTACCTGCATTCAAATTTTTATTAAAGTATCTGATTCTGGAGGACACATACTAAGAAACGAATCAGTCACATTGAACATTACAACTTCATTCTTGGCCACTTTTATCCATTTACCCACACTCTAGTTCAATAAGAATTGTAAGAAGTATACACTTTTCACAAAGTGAAACTTACACTGCCAATCTTTCCATATTCATTCATAGATTCCCTTCTTTATCTAATGTCTTACTTCTCTCTTTTTTTTGGAAAAATAATGTTAATCTTTCAAAGGCCTAGTAATAATGTATGCTTTCCTTAAAGCCTTTTCCAAATCCCCAAGAACAATCATATTTTCTTCTCTGCTTCTCTGGAAAGTTATTAGGGCCTTATTACTCATCACATTATATTAAAGTTAATTGTGTCTGCATCTTGCTCCTCTTGGATTGTTTGTGAGCTCCTGGATGGAAATGTTAAAGTTATGCATTTATTTTCCCATAAGGAATTATGACAAATGATTATATTCCAAAGAAGGAATTCAAAAGAAAATATGTGTTTATTACTACCTTCTGCCTTCTCTATGCCATGCTTAGTCACTCAGTTGTGTCTGACTCTTTGCAACCCCGTGGACTATAGCCCTTCAGGCTCCTCTGTTCATGGGGATTCTCCAGGCAGGAATAAGTGGGTTGCCATGCCCTCCTCCAGGGGATCTTTCCAACCCAGGTCTCCTGTGTTGTAGGTGGATTCTTTACCATCTGAGCCACCAGGGAAGCCCAAGAATACTGGAGTGGGTAGCCTATCCCTTCTCCAGGGGATCTTCCTGACCTAGGAGTTGAATTGGGATTTCTGCATTGCAGGTGGATTCTTTGAAGAATTCTGCTTTCTCTAACCCATGTGTCTTAGTCTGCTTGAGTTGTCATAACAAAGTGCCATAGACTGGGTGAATTAAAAAAACAGAAATTTAATTTCTCACAGTTCTGGAGCCTGGAAGTCTAAGATCAGAAATCTAGAGTGGCAAAATTCTGGTAAGGACTCTCTTCCTGGCTTGCTGTATGATCAGGCCACTCAAGAAAACTGTTCTCTTGCTCTTTGTACATCCCCTGCTTGACCAGTCCCTGTGTCACTCACACGACTATCCAACTCTCTATGGCCAAGAAACACATGAAAAGATGCTCAACATTGTTCATATTAGAGACATGCAAATCAAGATTACAATGAGGTATCACCTCACACCAGTCAGAATGGCCACCATCAAAAATTCTACAAATGCTGGAGAGGATGTGGAGAAAAGGGAACCCTTCTGCACTGTTGGTGGGAATGTAAATTGATACAGCCACTATGGGGAACAGTATGGAAATTCTTTAAAAAAAACTAGGACTAAAACTACCATATAACCCAGCAATTCCACTACTGGGTATATATCCTGAGAAAATCACAATTCAAAAAACATGTACCCTAATGTTCATTGCAGCACTACTTACAATAATCAGGACATGGGAGCAACCTAGATATTCTTTGACAGATGAATGGATAAAAAGATGTGTACATATATACAATGAACTTTGGAATGTTACTCAGCCATAAAAATGAACAAATTTGAGTAAGTTGTAATGAGGTGGATGGATCTAGAGACTGTTATATAGAATGAAATGTCAGAAAGAGAAAAACAAATTTCATAAAAGAGTGAATATATATGGAATCTAGAAAAGTAGTACTGATGAACTATTTGCAGGGAAGGAATGGAGATGGAGACATAGAGGAAGGACTTGTGGATAGAGTGGAGGAAGGAGAGGGTGGTATAAATTGAGAAAGTAGCATTGACATATAGGAAGAAGGCAATGGCACCCCACTCCAGTACTCTTGCCTGGAAAATCCCATGGATGGAGGAGCCTGGTAGGCTGCAGTCCATGGGGTCGCTAAGAGTCAGACATGACTGAGCGACTTCACTTTCACTTTTCACTTTCATGCATTGGAGAAGGAAATGGCAACCCACTCCAGTGTTCTTGCCTGGAGAATCCCAGGGACAGGGGAGCCTGGCGGGCTGCTGTCTGTGGGGTCGCACAGAGTCGGACACTTCTGAAGCAACTTAGCAGCAGCAGCAGCAGCAGCAGCATTGACATATATACACTACCATGTGTAAAAAAGATAGCTAGTGGGAAGCTGCCACATAACACAGGGAGCCCAGTAGGCACTGTGTGACAAGCTAGAGGGGTAGGATGGGAGGAGGAAGGAGGCACAAGAGAAAGGGTATATATATAATTTATATACATGAATTATATATATATACACATAAAATACATAAATTAAAAAAAATATATATATATATACACTATATATAATTATGGCTGATTCATGCTGTTGTATGGCAGAAACCAATACAACATTGTAAAGCAATTGTCCTCCAATTAAAAAATAGAAAAAAAATTATAGGGCTTTGTTAGTAATGGCCTGTGAGCTTGCACCCTGTCTCAGCTGCTGGTTTCCCTGGTAACAGATGAGCCAACCTGACAGTCAATCCCCCTGTAAATAGTAAGGAGCCTCCTTCTCCCCTGAGTAGTGAAGGTTGCTGCCATATCCTGCCTGCTGTCTGCCACATATGGTGGTGAGTTGCCCCATAAACCACTGATGTCTCTGTCCCTGTCTCTGGGATCTTTCTTTAGTTTCAAGGCTGGACAACTACAAAGCTTACAGGCTTGTAGGGTACAGTCCAACGCTTGTAGATGTTTTGCTTCACAGGCGGTCTATACTCTCCTAAACACATAGTCTTCAGAATTTATAATAGTATACAAATCTGTGTACTCAAATAAGGGCTTCCCTGGTGGCTCCATGGCAAATAATTCACCTGTCAATGCAGAAGATATGGATTTGATCCCTGAATCAGGAAGAGTCCCTGGAGAAGGAAATGGCAACCCACTCTAATATTCTTGCCTGGGAAATCCCATGGACAGAGAGCCTGGTGGGCTACAGTCCATGGGGTCACAAAAGACTAAACAACAACATGCTCTAATAAGTAAATATTAATTTTGAAATTAGGTTTATTTACCCAATAAACCATATTATTTACCCATTTCAAATTTTGTTTTCTTCTTTCAAAACTGCCTAGTGGATCTATAACTCAGTCTTCTTGTATAACTCTAATCCATTCTTTTAATATAACTCCATGATAGTACATGATGTGACACTGCCCTATTTTATTCAGCAATTGATGGTTACTTTTTTGGTTTCTAGTTTTATCCTCATAATTAATATTTCAATAAATATATTTATATCTATATCCTTACTTTGTTCTTATTTCTTTGGGGTATATTCACAAAAACAGAAATGTTTGGTTAAAAGGTATGTCTACCTTTTAACGTTATGAAGGTGGAAACACTGCTTCTCCAAAGAGCTAAATAATCCATTTTTCTGCCCTCAATGTATGATATAATCCCTTTCCCTACATCTCTGCCATCAATAAATCTTACAGCTCTTTTCAATTTTTTTGCCAACCTAATAAGAATAAAATCTTTTCTCATCGTTGATTTAATTTTCATTTTCATGACTGCTAGTGAATTGGAACATCTTTTCATAGTTTTATTAATGATTTGAGTTTACACTGGTTTGAAATTTCTCTTCGTATATTTTGCCCATTGTTCTTTCTTGGATTATTTTTTTATCTGATGACTTAGTATTATAAATACAGTCCTTTGTTTATCATCTGAATTAACAAATATTTGTCTATACCCATTTTATTTCTGTTGAAGTTCCTGATATCTTTCATGAACTACAAAGATTTTAAATCTTTATGTTATAACATGTCTTCTGTATTTTATGGATTTGTTGTTTTCAATGTTGATTAAGCAAGTACAACATATCCATTCACTTATTGTTTTTTATTTCATTTAATTCAATAGAAATTATTTCTATTTGTTGGATAATAAAATAATCTATTTAGATTTTCTTCTACATGGAACATCTATTGTGATAATTCTATTTATTAACTGTTATGCTTCTTCCCCCATGTATTCAACTAAGTTAGCTTTGTCAATATTTAATTCTTACGTATAGCTATCTCTATATTTTTTATTTAATTTTAGTATTTTACTAATTTATTATTATTCCTTTAACTTATTCAGTTTTTCCTATAATTCCCTAAAAAAGAATACTACATTCATTATTTTTTTCTTTTTTAATAATCATAGCAACTATGATTATATTTTTAGTCTCTAAATATTGCCTTTGTTTTGTTCTTGGATTTCTTTGCTAAGTATTCTCCTTTTCATTTCTTAATAGATGATTTAGAATTTCCATTTTAATTTTCTCTTTGACAAAGCATTACCTATGAACTGTTTATAATTTATGGATTTTTTGAAATTAAATTATTTCTACTTTTATTGGTTTAACATTAGAAAAAGTAATCTTTGAAATCTCTACATCTTTACTAACTGAATATCTTAAACTATGCGTTTTATCATCACATTACTCTTTGTCTTACTTACTATTTTCAAGCTTAAATTTCACCTTGTCTTATGTTAATATTGCCAATCCTGCTTCGTTTATATAGCATGTGTGTACTACCTCTTTACCTTTCTTTATTTTCAGCATATATCAATTAGCCATTCATACAAACCATCCCAAAACAAACCACTCCAAAACTTATTGGCAACTCAACCTGAACTTAGTGACTTAAAATAGCAGCTATATATTCTTGTTAATGATACAGCTAAGTAGTTCTCCTGCACTGGCTGAGCTATTCTTGTATCTGCTGTCTGCTGCATGCTGAGCAGGTGGTTCTCCTAAACTATTATGGGTTTTCTTCATTGTTTAGGAGTTAGACGGCTGTAGTTTCATCTAGAATGGCTTCATATGGAACAACTGGGCTTTTTCCATGTGTCTCTTACTCTCCAGCCGGCTAACCTAGACTTTCTTATGACAGTGCCATGGTTCCAGAGGTAGGTCAGAAACATGCAAGGTTGGTACATTGTCACTTCTATCAACTTGGGTAGGCCAAAGCAAGATTTAAGAACAATAGGATTCAAGGGTAAACTAATAACTCCACTTCTTGACAGAATACCTGCAAAGTTACATGGCAAAGAGCATGGACATAGCATACTTAGAGAATTGGGGCCATTTTTACAGTAATCTGTTATTAAATCTTAAGGTATTACCTTTTTTTCAAGTGTTTTTATTATAAACAGTATGTATCTTTTTAGTTTTGAATCCAATTTGATGTAGTCAATTTTAAACTAATTTTACATTCTTGATTCCATTCCTGGCAATTCCTCAATTTTGGTGGTTTGATCAAATAACTTTTAATTTTATTTTTTTTCTCCTGCTTAGTTATAAAAGCCCAGTTGTTCCATATGAAGCCATTCTAGATGAAACTACAGCCATCTAACTCCTAAACATTGAAGAAAACCCATTATAGTTTAGGAGAACCACCTGCTCAGCATGCAGCAGACAGCAGATACAAGAATAGCTCAGCCAATGCAGGAGAACTACTTAGCTGTATCATTAACAAGACTATATAGCTGCTATTTTAAGTTACTACAATTTTATCATTTTGTTTTTGACACTTTTGTCTCTCTATTCTTTTAATTGAAATATAATTTTTTACTAATATTTGTAAATGAAGTATCGTTTCCTCTTCAGTAATGCATAGTTTTCCCCACCACAATGTTATGATCATCCGCTCTGCCCTCAGTGAAGATATTAATAAGAGTAGTTTTATTTCTTTCTGTCCTTCCCTTTCTTTCTCTTCTGTCCATGGACATGCATAAACTGTTCCTATGCTTAAGAATTTGTTAGGATTTTCTTAGAGCAACACTTCCATTTCCTTGTCATATTTGACTCACATTTTTTAAAAAATGATTACATCATGTTGCATAGGTCAAATTATCCCTTGCAGAAGTCAAAGAAGTGCATTTACCTCACATTCATCCTATATCTGTATACTTATTTCATTAATTTTATGACAGGTGCTTGAAAAGGGGCACCAGTTTGCTTCACATTGCCACATGGACCAGGATCAGTTTTGGGCACAATGCAGTCAAGTAATTAACACAACCAGCCTTAGGTGGTAGATTATTGTATGACTTGACCACTCCAAGTACTGAGATGTACTGGAAGTAGGCAGGCAGAGAATATGTGCAGTCATTCTATAGGATAGTGGGCATGTGAATGGATGATTTGCAGAAGAGATAGTGCATTTGAAATTAAGAGCTGTAAATTTAAAATTAGACCAGTTAGAATGGTCTTGAGTGTTTTGTTTTGTTTTTCCTTTTTGCCTCTAGATTTTTTTTAGTGGCACAAGAGCAAGGCAGGAGTGAAAAGAGAGATTGAATCAGAGCTGAGATTTTTCTAGGGGAGAACAAAGAATGAAAGAGAGACAAAGGACTCAAAGGTATTTTAAACCAGTGATTAAAATGAACAGATATGACAAACTTACATTAAAATAGCTTTGGGTAAAATTGATAGTAGAATATAAATGTTGCATAATATTTAAATAAAATATGAAGTTTGGGGATAAAAAACACATACAACCTTTCATATCTATGTATTCAACCAACCACAGATCAAAAATATTTTTTTTAAATTCCAGAAAATTCCAAAAAACAAAACTAAAATTGACTTGTGCTTGCAACTACTTACATAGTATTTACACTGTAGTACATATCATAAAGAACCCAAAAATGAATTTAAAGTTTAGCAGGAGGATGCACATAGCTTATGGCAAATATTATGCCTTTTATATAAGGGACTTGAGCGTGCACAGGTTTTGGTATTCAAAGGGGTCCTGGAACCAGTGACCTGCAGATACCGGAGGATAACTGTACTTGCTGAAATTACTTAGCACATACCTTCAAACAACAAACAAATATACCTACTTTAATGGAATTAAAGGTAGCTGTGGGAAAGTTTAAGAAACATTGTACAAGGAAATATTTTTTAAACTATAGCTACTGATGGAAATAAGATGTTATTATTAGTATGTATGCCAAAGAATGCTCAAATACTGCACAATTGTACTCATCTCACACGCAAGTAAAATAATGCTCAAAATTCTCCAAGCTAGGCTTCAGCAATATGTGAACCATGAACTTCCAGATGTTCAAGCTGGTTTTAGAAAAGGCAGAGGAACCAGAGATCAAATTGCCAACATCCGCTGGATCATTGAATCAGCAAGAGAGTTTCAGAAAAACATCTATTTCTGCTTTATTGACTGTGCCAAAGCCTTTGACTGTGTGGATCACAGTAAACTCTGGAAAATTCAGAAGGAGATGGGAATACAAGAACACCTGACCTGCCTCTTGAGAAACATGTATGCAGGTCAGGAAGCAACAGTTAGAACTGAACATGGAACAACAGACTGTTTCTAAATAGGAAAAGGAGTAGTATGTCAAGGCAGTATATTGTCATCCTGCTTATTTAACTTATATGCAGGCTGCATCATGCAAAATGCTGGACTGGAAGAAGCACAAGCTGGAATCAAGATTGCCGGGAGAAATATCAAGAACCTCCGATATGAAGATGACACCACCCTTATGGAAGAAAGTGAGGAAGAACTAAAGAGCCTCTTGATGAAAGTGAAAGAGGATAGTGAAAAAGTTGGCTTAAAGCTCAACATTCAGAAAACTAAGATCATGGCATCTGGGCCCATCACTTCATGGCAAAAAGATGGGGAAACAGCGGCTGAATTTATTTTTGGAGGCTCCAGAATCACTGCAGATGGTGACTACAGCCATGAAATTAAAAGACACTTACCCCTTGAAAGGAAAGTTACTACCAACCTAGACAGCATATTAAAAAGCAGAGACATTACTTTGCCAACAAAGGTCCATCTAGTCAAGGCTATGGTTTTTCCAGTGGTCATGTATGGATGTGAGGGTTAGACTGTAAAGAAAGCTGAGTGCTGAAGAATTGATGGTTTTGAACTGTGGTGTTGGATAAGACTCTTGAGAGTCCCTTGGACTGAAAGGAGATACAACCAGTCCATCCTAAAGGAGATCAGTCCTGGGTGTTCACTGAAAGGACTGATGTTGAAGCTGAAACTCCAATACTTTGGTCACCTGATGCGAAGAGCTGACCCATTTGAGAAGACCCTGATGCTGGGAATGATAAAGGGCAGGAAGAAAAGGGAACGATAAAGGATGAGATGGTTGGATGGCATCAATGACTCAATGGACATGGGTTTGGGTAGACTCTAGCAGTTGGTGATTGATAGGGAGGCCTGGCCTGCTGCAGTTCATGGGGTTGCAAGGAGTCGGACACAACTGAGCAACTGCACTGAACTGAACTGATGACTTTAATAATGATTCAGATTATATGACTTCAAATCTTATGAATTTTAGTGGGTATTTATGAAAAAATTTTGACCTAGTAAAAATTATGGAACATTTTTATAGCTATGAACTTTTGTTACAGAACAAATACTAGTCAAGATGTTTCCCTGTTACTAACAGATAAAAAAAATAGTAAGATGTTACTAAAAATGACAAGTGAGATAGATCTACACTTTAAAACATTATACAGACAAGAAATAAAACATTATATATAGCTATAAATTTTTTCAGCCCATAAAGTTGAAAATATAATAAAGTTTTCCCTTAGAAGATTCTTCAGTTCAGTTGCTCAGTTATGTCCAACTCTTTGTGACCCCACGGACTGCAGCTCACCAGGCCTCCCTGTCCGTTGCCAATTCTGGGAGTTTACTCAAACTCATGTCCATTGATTTGGTGATGCTATCCAACCATCTCATCCTCTGTCATCACCTTCTCCTCCAGCCTTCAATCTTTCCAAGCATCAGGGTCTTTTTCAATGAGTCAGTTCTTCACATCAGGTGGCAAAAGTATTGGAATTTCAGCTTCAGCATTATTCCTTCCAATGAATATTCAAGACTGATTTCTTTTAGGATTCACTGGGTAGATCTCCTTTCAGTCCAAGGGACTCTCAGGAGTCTTCTCCAACACCACACTTCAAAAACATGAATTCTGTGCTCAGCTTTCTTTAAAGTCCAACTCTCACATCCATACATGACTACTGGAAAAACCATTGCTTTGACTAGAAGGACCTTTGTTGGCAAAGAAATGTCTCTGCTTTTTAATATGCTGTCCAGTTTGGTCATAACTTTCCTTCCAAGGAGTAAGCATCTTTTAATTTCATGGCTGCAGTCACCATCTGCAGTGATTTTGGAACCCCCCAAAATAAACTCTCTCACTGTTTCCACTGTTTCCCCAAATATTTGCCAAGAAGTTATGGGACCCGATGTCATGATCTTAGTTTTCTGAATGTTGAGCTTTAAGCCAACTTTTTCACTCTCCTCTTTCACTTTCATCAAGAGGCTTTTTAGTTCTTCTTCACTTTCTCCCATAAGGGTGGTGTCTTCTGCATATCTGAGGTTATTGGTATTTCTCCCAGCAATCTTGAATCCAGCTTGTGCTTCTACCAGCCCAGCATTTCTCATGATGCACTCTGCATATAAGCTAAATAAGCAGGATGACAATATACAGCCTTGACATACTTCTTTTCCTATTTGGAAATAGTCTGTTGTTCCATGTTCAGTTCTAACTGTTGCTTCCTGACCTGCATACAGGCTTCTCAAGAGGTAGGTCAGGTGGTCTGGTATTTCCATCTCTTTTAGCATCTTGCAGCATTTGTTGTGGTCCACACAGTCAAAGGCTTTGGTGTAGTCAATGAAGCAGAAATAGTTGTTTTGCTGGAACTCTCTTCCTTTTTCAATGATCGAGCGGATCTTGGCAATTTGATCTCTGGTTCCTCTGCCTTTTCTAAATCCAGTTGAACATCTGGAATTTCATGGTTCACATACTGTTGAAGTTTCTGAAGATTCTTCAGGTTTTTAATAAATGTTTTTCTTATTTAGGAAATGGCTTTATAAAGCTACGTTTGAAATATTATATGTGTAACTTTTATGCACTGTGCTTAGTTGATCAGTCATATCCGACTCTGTGACTCCATGGACTGTAGCCCGCCAGGCTCCTCTGTCCGTTGGGATTCTCCAGGAAAGAATACCGGAGTGGGTTTCCATGCCCTCCTCCAGGGGATTTTCCCAACTCAGAGATTGAACCCAGGTCTACAGGTCTCTGCATTGCAGGCAGATTCTTTACCTTCTGAATCTCCGGAGGTGCCCTGTTAATAGACACAGTTTGCAATATATTGCAGCCATGAAATTAAAAGACGCTTACTCCTTGGAAGGAAAGTTATGACCAAACTAGACAGCATATTAAAAAGCAGAGACATTACTTTGTCAACAAAGGTCCGTCTAGTCAAGGCTATGGTTTTTACAGTGATCATGTATGGATGTGAGAGTTGGACTATAAAGAGGGCTGAGCACAGAAGAACTGATGCTTTTGAAGTGTGGTGTTGGAGAAGACTCTTGAGGGTCCCTTGGACTGCAAGGAGATCCAACCAGTCCATCCAAAGGAGATCAGTCCTGGGTGTTCTTTGGAAGGACTGATGTTGAAACTGAAACTCCAGTATTTTGGCCACCTGATGTTAAGAGCTGACTCATTTCAAAAACCCTGATATTGGGAAAGATTCAAGGCAGGAGGAGAAGGGGATGACAGAGGATGAGATGTTTGGATGGCATCACTGACTCAATGGACATGGGTTTGAGTGGACTCCGGAAGTTGGTGATGGACAGGGAGGCCTGGCATGCTGCGGTTCATGGTATTGCAAAGAGTCGGACCTGACTGAGGATCTGAACTGAACTGCCATATATTCTGAAATTTATTTAAATAGAATCTTACAAACTTATTCAATGACTACATATCTTAGGCTTACATTCTTTTTCATTATCTGAGATTTATAAAGAAAGATGTTGCCCGAAAAAAAATTAACAATAACCTTAGATTAGTCTTTACCTTTTTGTAAGTTTTTTCATACACTTAGTGTATTTACCAGAGCTGATTGCAACAATTATTTTATCAACTTAAAATACAAACAGAAATTTATAAAAATAATTATAAATCTTAAAGAAAAGCAATTAGGAAAAACTCCCATTTTATGGACATTAATCATTGTGTAATTAACCCTTCACTAATATTTAAATAGGGCCATATAAGTAATTTGATACCAGATTAGATCATGAACTTAACAAATTACACATTGATAGTCACTATGGGACTATGGTTTATCCTTTGGAATGTGTTGAGACTGAGATAAGTAGGAAGAGATATAATGTACCCTGTTTATGTTGAAAAAAATTTTTTTTGCCATTTAGGGTCTTCATGCAGCAGCCAGATTTTTTTCGTTCTTTTATATAGTTTTTAAATTCCAAAGAAGTTAAAATTATTAAGAATAATTTCAAGATTTAACAAGTATTTTCTAAAACAAATCCATTAAAAAGATGTATTCACTATATTTTATTGAACATAAGTTGTTATATTATTAGGATGGGCTTCCTACGTGGCTCAGTGGTAAAGAATCCACCTGTCAATGAAAGAGACATGGGTTTGATCCCTGGGTCAGAAAGACCCCCATGAGAAGGAAATGGCAACCCACTCCGGTATTCTTGCCTGGAAAATCCCATGGACAGAGGAGCCTGGCGGGCGATCGTCCATGGGGTTACAAAGAGTTGGACGTGACTTAAGTGACTGAAACTACAGTAACAATTCTTATGGTAAGATACTTTCCACATGCTAAAATTCCAAGTTATCTTTCTTATAATTTTGGGAAAAAAATTGTGTGTAACTTTGGAAAACTTTTTACTTTTTAAATTATATTTTATTGTGCTCTGTGCCATTCTGCCAAAATCAAAGATAAAGAAGGTAAAACGGAGGCAGAACAGAAGCACAATTGAAGCTTAAAATATATACATACATATATAAATGCAATTATACCTTTAGTGCAAGAGAACTGAGTTCGACCCCTAGGTTGGGAAGATCCCCTGGAGAAGGAAATGGCAAACCACTCCAGTATTCCAGCTTGGAGACTTCAATGGACAGAGGAGTCTGGCGGACTACAGCCCATGGAGTTGCAAGAGTTGGACACGACTGAGCAACTAACACACACATATCCTTAGTAGAGGTTTAATGATCAACATATCCAGAATGATAAATTAGAAACAATGATTGTAGACAGTAATAAAACAGAGTGTTAGGGGAAACACAGTGACTGAAGCCACCCACCGTGGTGGCACCCTAGTAACCATATGCATGAGCTTTTTTATGACAGGAGGTCCTGATAAGGAAAACAGAACTAATAAGCCAACCAGAAGAGTTCGGGAAAGGTCAAAAGGAGACACCACATATCCGACCACCTCCCAGAATACTTCTTGCTGGCATTCATCTTGCCTGAGCCACCAGGAAGGACTCTGAGTCATAATGATTGGCTAAATATAACCTGGAAACTAATCCCGTCAGCATAAAACAGGAGACTGCAAGTCAGAGCAGTCCTTCTGGATTCCCTCACCCTACTACTCTCCGTCTATTTAGAGTGTTAGACAAGAGCCCACTTTCAGGCTCTGGAAGGGGTCCCCCTTCCTGCAACAAGACTTTCTCACTTTGTTTTACTTTTATGTACAAATTTGTTTATAGAAATTTTGGTACAATGTACACTGAAAAACATGTTAAAATATTGACATTTCTTACAAAAGGCATTGCAGTACCTGTAAACTAAAAACTGGCACTTGCCATGGGCACTTGCCATCTACCTATTCAAGGATTAAATCACAGATGCTGCTGCAGCTGCTGACTTTCAATACTCCCTAAAGGGAATTCGGGTGGAGAGCAGAAATGAGGCATTTTTCTGCTCTGAAAAAACACTAGCAGAATGGATCTTCAGATAAATATTTTCAAGAGCTGATTTTATGAGCACAATTTTTGCATCTCCTCATATCTAGAAATTCTGAAAGAGTTGGGAATACCAGAACACCAGACCTGCCTCTTGAGAAATCTGTATGCGGGTCAGGAAGCAACAGTTAGAACTGGACTTGGAACAACAGACTGGTTCCAAATAGGAAAAGGAGTACGTCAAGGCTGTATATTGTCACTCTGATTATTTAACTTATATGCAGAGTACATCATGAAAAATGCTGGGCTGGATGAAGCACAAGCTGGATTCAAGATCGCTTGGAGAAATACCAATAACCTCAGACTCAGATATGCAGATGACACCACTCTTATGGGAGAAAATGAGAACTAAAGAGCCTCTTGATGAAAGTGAAAGAGGAGAGTGAAAAAGTTGGCTTAAGGCTCAACATTCAGAAAACTAAGATCACGGCATCTGGTCCCATCACTTCATGGGAAATAGATGGGGAAACAGTGGAAACAGTGTCAGACTTTATTTTTTTGGGCTCCAAAATCTCTGCAGATGGTGACTGCAGCCATGAAATTAAAAGATGCTTACCCCTTGGAAGGAAAGTTATGATGAACCTAGTAGCATATTAAAAAGCAGAGACATTACAAAGCCAACAAAGGTCTGTCTAGTCAAGGCTATGGTTTTTCCAGTAGTCATGTATGGATGTGAGTGTTGGACTATGCAGAAAGCTGAGTGCCAAAGAATTGACGCTTTTGAACTATGGTGTTGGAGAAGACTCTTGAGAGTCCCTTGGACTGCAAGGAGATCCAACCAGTCCATCCTAAACGAGATCAATCCTGGGTTTTCATCAGAAAGACTGATGTTGAAACTGAAACTCCAATACTTTGGCCACCTGATGCTAAGAGTTGACTCATTGGAAAAGACCCTGATGCTGGGAAGGATTGGGGGCAAGAGGAGAAGGGGACGACAGAGGATGAGATGGCTGGATGGCATCACCGACTCGATGGACATGAGTTTGGATAAACTCCGGGAGTTGGTGATGGACAGGGAGGTCTGGCATGCTGCAGTTCATGCCGCAGAGAGTTGGACATGATTTAGCGACTGAACTGAACTGAAGACAGATTAATTAGAGAAAAGTAGATTTAATTACATGTGTACAAAGTATCCATGTTACATGAGAGATTCCAAAGACAATTGGGTAAAATGAGGTATATATGTCACTCAAACCTGAATATTCATTGGAAAGACTGTTGCTGAACCTGAAGCTACAATATCTTGGCCACCTGATGCGAACAGCAGACTCATTAAAAAAGACCCTGATGCTGGGAAAGATTGAAAGAGGAGGAGAAGTTGGTGGCAGAGGAATAGTTATGCCCTTCCAAAATTCATATGTTGAAGCCCTAATTCCCAATGTGATGGTATTTGGAGATGGGACCTTTTGGATGTGAATATAGGTTTAGATGAGGTCGTGAGATTGGAATGTCCTATGATAGGAATGGTGAACTTATAAGAAGAGACAGAAAACCAGAATATTCTTTGTGTTTTCTGTGTAAGGACACAGTGAGAAGAAGGTTGTCCATAATCCAAGAAGAAAATCTCATCAGGAACCAAATTTGCTAGTGCCTTGACCTGGCCTCCAGAATTGTGAGAAATAAATGTGTGCTGTTTAAGTCAGTCAGTTCATGGTATTTTGTTAGAGAAGCTGGAGCTGCCTAATATATCTGCTTTATTTTCATTATCCTGGAGACGTTCCTATGACAAAGAGGAAGAAATAGCCTACAAGTCAGATCCTTTAAGTTCTACTTTACATATATTAAACAGTTTTTAAAAATAGGTAAATTATATGTCTAGAAATCTACTTTTTTATAATAAGACTTAAAACCCTTAAACTATCTCTGCTTAATTGACCTCTTTTAAATCTCCAGATCGTACTTGCTTTATTTACTACAGTTATTCAAATATTACCTTCTTAGGGAAACCTTCATATACTACTCTATTTAAAATTGTAAACACTCAGTTCCTCCTTATCTCCCTTCTATTTTATTTTTTCTGAGGTATTCATATCATTGTTTAACTTATTTTACTTATTTTTTTTTCTCCTTTCTCATCCTTAACTCTATCACTAGACTGTAAATGGCACGAGAAGAAGTTTTTTAAAAAAAGAAAAAAACTACTGTAAACCTAGTCCCTGGACTTTGTCTGGGACTGAAAAATTACTGGTCAAATTTAATGAATTAAAGAATGAAATGGAAGAAACTGTTAATTCTTTCATTCTTTTGAAAGTAAGTATAAAATGTAAAATGTGAAGTGAAAGTGAATGTTGCTTAGTTGTGTCTGACTCTTTGCAACCCCATGTACTCCCATGGAGCCTGCCAGGCTCCTCTGTCCATGGGATTCTCCAGGCAAGAATACTGGACTGGGTTGCCATGTCCTTCTTCAGGGGATCTTCCCAACCCAGATACCAAAGCTAGGTCTCCTGCATTGTAGGTGGCTTCTTTACCTTCTGAGCCACCAGGGAAACCTGAGTATTGGAGTGGGTAGCCTATCCCTTCTTCAGGGGATATTCCTGGCCAAGGAATCGAACCAGGGTCTCCTGGATTGTAGGCAGATTCTGTACCAGCTGAGCTACCAGGGAAGTATACAATAAGCATCCATTATATGTTAATTTTTAATGTTTGTCAGGATTTTAGAGGAATTTGTTTCCAGCTACCTTTTCTAATAGGTAGAGCATGCTCCATTTTAAAATGAACACCATTTCAAAGAAACCTGAAACTTTAAAGACTTAGTTTATAAATTTGGAATATGTAGTTCTCTATCATCCAAGACTATCAGGGCCCTTTCCTCTTCTTTTGTAGTAACAGAAAGTTGCATGAAATCACATGTTTAAACTGTCTAGCCCAGGATCTGGATAACAATAGAATCGTAAAGTTTAGCTCTTTTGGACCATTTCCAGGTTCCTTGTTATTGTCCATTCTTTAATACCAGCTTTCCTGGTTCTCCAGCCTGCAGAGAGACTGTGGGACTTCTTAACCTCTATGCATGTGTAAGCCAATTGCTATAATAAATCTATGCATCTCCTTGGGTCCTATTTTTCTAAAGAACCCTGACTAGTCCAATTAATAAACATCATTAGTCAGACCTAGATCTTTAATGCAGTTTTTCAAACTGTGGTTTAACTATGAATTCTATTTACTGAGATAGGAGGAAACAAATATTAAAAAAAGACAGAGGCTAGAATAGAACAGAATGGAAAATATTGCACATTTTAAGAATGACCCAAGTTATGGGACTTCCAGGACAGTCCAGTGGTTAAGACTCTGTAGAGGGCCTGGATTCAATCCCTGGTTGGAAACCTAAGATCCCAGATGCCCATGTGGTACAGCTGAAAAAAATTCAAAAAATGACCAAAGTTTTGTGAAATGCTTATTTCAGAAGTGTGTGTATTGGGTGCACACAGGGTTGCCTTGTAAAATACATTCTGTTTTTTGTTGCGGTCCAGAAAGGTTTAAGAACACTGACTTAGTACTGATAAATCAATATGTAAACTACATTTAAATCTTTTTTAAGTGTAGTTATTATTTTTGAAGACTACCCTTTGGGTTTTTATTGCTGAGGTCCACAGAGCATTCTAAGGACCAAATAAACTTCCAAGGAGCCTTTTTTCATCTTGGTGTACAGACTACATTCTTTGCCTTAATATAATTTGCATCACTTTCTCAGACCCAAAGCATTCCTTCAAACTTGATTATTAATAAATCACAAAACTGCCAGTTCCATTCTGTCTCTGAAATCATTCCTAAGTGCCAGTAGTGCTAATTACAAATAGTAAACAAAATTATCAAGCAAATTCATGGTAAAATACATACAATGTTTTCAAAACCAAAAATTCCTGTTTCTAACTTCCTTTGCAACAATAAAAAGCTGTTTTGGAATCTGCTTTGAGTTTCAACAATTCCACTGTTACTCACAACTGAAAACAAAGTAATGGAAACAAAATGGAATATATAGATACTATCCAATCTCAAGAGGGTAATTAGTGTTTCTAAGAACACTCAGAATTAATGATATTGAATTTAAGAATTTTCAGCTATGTCTTTCACCGAACATTTTCTCATAATGTTATTTATATCTGAAGCAAACCAGTCCCTTGATGTTAGTCTCTTAATAGTTCATTATAAAATGTTAATAAATAGACTTCATGAGAATCAGAAATTCTTCAAATTTGATAAGCTCTGAAATGGGAAAAATTATAGAGCGCCTATATTCTTGGAAGGTCAGAAACTTTTGTGAAAAGCACTAAGTCAATACTTGATTTTGATATCAAGCTTACATTCTGTGAAGCAATCTGATACATGGCTTAGATTCTATAGTACTTTGAGAAACTGTTAGTAGCTACTTGGATATCAAAGTGATTTTGAATTGTAGGAAATAGATTTATGATATATTTAGACAAATGAAAAAACAGATTACTCGGATGTCCAAACGCTCTGCAAATGTGATTAACTAATGTTTTGGAAACAGTGTTTGATTTTTTAAAAAGTCAACTTTATTAGGGGCTATTTAACTTGCAATAAACTGTTTTATTTTAAGAATGCCATTGATGAAATTAGTTTAAAACACCACCACAATCAAGATATGATATGTTTCCATTGCCACTGAAAGTTCCTTCATCTCTCTCTTTAAAATTTATTTTTAATTGAAGGATAATTGCTTTACAATATTGTCTTGGATTTTTCCATACATCAACAAGAATCAGCCATATATGTACATATGTCCCCTACCTCTTGAAGCTTTCTCCCACCCCATCACACCCCTCTAGGTGTCACAGAGCCCTGGTTTGAGTTCCCTGAGTTATATAGCAAATTCCCACTGGCTATCTATTTTATATATGGTAGTGTTTGTGTTTCCATGCTATTCTTTCCATTCATCCCACCCACTACTCCCCCCACCCACCATGTCCATAACTCTGTTCTCTATGTCTGTGCCTCCATTGCTGCCTTACAAATGGATTCATCAGTTTCATCTTTCTAGATTTCGCATATATGCCTTAAAACAAACAACCCAATCAAATAGTGGGCAAAAGACTTAAACAGACATTTCCCCAAAGAAGACATACAGATGGATAATAGACGCATGAAAAGATATTTGACTCATTATTAGAGAAATGCAAATCAAAACTGCAATGAAATATCACCACACATGGGTCAGAATGGCCATCATCAAAAAACCTACAAACAATAAATGTTGGAGAGGGAGTGGAAAAAAGGGAACCCTCTTGTATTGTTGGTGGAAATGTAAATTGATACAGTCACTATGAAAGGCAGCATGGAGATTCCTTAAAAACCTAAGAATAAAACTACCATATGACCCAACAAGCCTTCGTGTCTCTTAATTACCTTCACTTCTGGCTCAAGGCTACCACTAATCTGCTCTCTTTTGCTATAGATTAGTTTTGCCTATTCTATAATTTCATACTCAGTTTGTTTTTGAGATCCATTTATGTTGTTGAATGTAACCAATAGTTTGTTCCTCTTTTTTCACTCAGTTGTGTGTTTCATAGTTCCTCTACATATTATAATTACTTTTAAGTAGATAAATTAAGATTTTTAGTTGGAGTTACAATATCAAACTCTCAAAATGTAATAGAAAGAATATATAGAAATATAAAAGGATATAGTGTACCTAAAAAGCACCATGAACCAATTCAACATAACCAAGATTTATAAAAATTTCACACAAGAGTAAGATGTTGTTTTCTTTAGGAAAAAAAAAATCCAGTTCTATCTTTTGCTGGAGGTGAATGTCTCATGTCTCTGTATTGTGTAAGCAGAAGTTTTTCAAGGATTTGAGGAGATAACACTTTCATCTACTTCCATCAATCCTCTCAAACTCTTTTCTCTTTCTCTGAAATACTTCAAGTGTCTGGTTTTGAGCCTCTTTACGGTGCTGTAGGACACAGATTTACTACTTGATTGCAGCTTCCTTGTTACATATTCTAGGATACAGTGTTATTTTCAAAGTTTCTTTATGACAAATTCTCTATGCTTTATTTTCTAATAATTATTTGAAAAGTACCATCCTCTTTTTATTTGTTGTTATTTTTTTTTTCATTTATTATGATTTCACTGGAGTCTCAGATGAAACATGATACCTATATGTGCTCAGTAGATCATCTTAAACTAAAAGTCTTTTTCAATCAGTTAGAAACCAATCTGAGGCTAGTCCTTTACAACAATGAAGTCTAACCAGTTCCTGACATCACTTCTCTTTCCTCTCCAACCAGTTAGAAGAATAATTTTGTTATATGCTCAAGCTAAAGCATGTATGACAGGAAACTGCTATTTTGTATGACAATGTTTTACAAGATCCAGACAAATTTATTTTAGAATAATCTAACCATAGTACTAAACTCTTATGTTTTCAAACCAGCATACCTCTGAATTTTTTTTTATTCCCTGGTAGCTCAGTTGGTAAAGAATCTGCCTGCAATGCAGGAGATCCAGTTTTGATTCCTGGGTCTGGCAGATCCGCTGGAGAAGGGATAGGCTACTCACTCCAGTATTCTTGGGCTTCCCTGGTGGCTCAGCTGGTAAAGAATCTGCCTGAAATGCTGGAGACCTGGGTTTGATCTCTGGGTTGGGAAGATCCCCTGGAGAAGGGAATGGCTACCTACTCCAATATTCTGGCCTGGAGAATTCCATGGACTGTATAGTCCATGGGGTCGCAAAGAGTCAGACGCGACTGAGTGACTTTCACACACACACACAACAGCAGAAGATGAGCAGTATGAATTTGGGATAAAAGTACCTGTGGATGATTAAGAAATTCTTGGAGGTACCAGGAAATCTGATGAGAAATTTCGACTACAACTATCACTGTATAGCCTCATTTTGATTATACCCTGTTCTGATCAACAAAATGAAATTTTGTTTTGTTTAGTGGCAAGAATTGATTTATTGTTTGCTTGTTTAGAACACATAAAAGAATGGTTAATCAATCCTTGAAATCTCAGAGGGGAGAATAATGTCTTGCAATAGAGATCTTTCAAGTGGGTCATGGAGTGGCATAGAAGTTTACTAAGCAATAGGTCAGATTGCTTTAATGGGAAAGCCTTCTGAGGGGTAATGGAGCTCTCTAACCCCTGTCAAATGTTGGCATCTGAGATATTTCTGCAAATACTGGTGGGCCATTAAAAACCATTCTTTATAGGAAGTTATATGGGCTGTTTATATATCTGTTTTAGCTAATTAACCATTAGCTAATGGTTAGCTAATTACCATTAATTACCACTAATTTTGCCATCTTTTACCTCAAAATAAATGGACTTGATTTCAAATCCTGGCTTATCCTTTATGAGCGTATAACTACAGGCAGGATACATCAGTATATAAAACCTCAGTCATCTTATATGTAAAATCATGAGATATTGTTTCAAAGGTAAGTGGTAACTTTATAAGTCATATAAAAAGTCATATGAAACATGTATTTGTCACAAAATAAATGTTTTACAAATTATAACATTATCATCACCACTGTAATTTCAATAACTGCATTTCACTGGATAGATGTAATTGCACTCCTTTTATATTATCTCATTTTTGAGGAGGAGAGGAGTTATTTCTCTATTTTCTGTCTTTTGGTCCAGGTCAATATGGCTAAAGAAAATTCATATTTAGTATCTTCAAAAGGGACACACCAGTTTCAAGTAGGTTATAGCTCTGGGGATGTATCTATTTTTCTATACATTGTGATTTCCTTTACTTTTTAGATACCTTTAGGAAGCAAAAATCATGTTCATATTCCTAGTATGAAGGAGTTGACAGGAACAAAGCATTTAGCAAAATCGTATAAAAGGCAAGTTTGCAACAGCCCAGCAGGAGAAAGAGATCAATGCCCCAAAGCATCCTGTAATATTTTCTGAGTGATTGAAAAAATACTCCCTTTCTGCCTGCTCTGAGAAATCTTTGGTGCATGTGTAAAATCAGCTCTACAATGAGAACTGAGCAAGGAGTCACCAACTGCCTTGATACTCTGGGCTATTCTCATTCACATGCCTGCAATAGCTGTCTCATAAGAGTATCTTTTCAGAACATCTGCAAACAAACCTGGATAGACCACCCCCAAACCACACACCAAACTGTGGAAGTAAAGTCATTCTCTCTCTCACAGAATCAAAAAGTGGACTGATTAAAAAATAAAATCACAGTATCCTGTTCACTATTGCTGAATCTCCACTATTTTAGAATAGAACTCTTGAAAGGCCTAGTCCCCAGATAGTGAACTAAATATTCAACACTCAGAATTGAAACAAGGAACAAGAAACAAACAATATTCAACATGTGCAAAATAGTGCTAACAAAGTGTGCTTGTTTTAGTTCAACTAGAGGAGATTTCAACAGTGTATTATAATTGTAAAAAAAAGTCAGAAAAACACAAAATTCTTAAAAATTCAGTTTTTTAAAAAATTAGTAGACTAATTTTTAGTAAGTTTATGTTTACAGAAAACTGAGCAAGAAAGTGAGTTTCCATATAGAACCTCACTCCCCTGGATGCCAGTTTTCTCTATATTAACATTTTGAATTAATGTGATACATTTGTTGCAGTTATTAATAATTGATGAGCCAACATTAATGTTATCATTAATGAAATATTTTTTACTTTAGGTTTCACTTTTGAGGTTGTAAGGACTTCCCAGATGGTCCAGACAGTAAAGAATCTGCCTGCAATACAGGAGACCTGCGTTTGATCCCTGGATCAGGAAGATCCCCTGGAGGAGGAAATGGCAACCCACTCCAGTATTCTTGCCTGTGAAATCCCATGGACAGAGGAGCCTGACAGGCTACAGGCCATGGGGTCACAAAGAGTCAGACATGACTGAGCAACTAATACTTTCAACGCTTTGGGGTTGTACATTCTATGCATTTTGAAAAATGTTTGATAACATGTGTCTTGTTTGCTTAAACTGCAATAACAGTAGATTAAGTGGATACCGTAATGCTCAAAATTCTCCAAGCCAGGCTTCAGCAATACGTGAACTGTGAACTTCCAGATGTTCAAGCTGGGTTTAGAAAAGACAGAGGAACCAGAGACCAAATTGCCAATATCTGCTGGATCATTGAAAAAGCAAGAGAGTTCCAGAAAAATATCTATTTCTGCTTTATCGACTATGCCAAAGCCTTTGACTGTGTGGATCACAATAAACTGTGGAAAATTCTGAAAGAGATGGGAATACCAGACCATCTGACCTGTCCCTTGAGAAACCTGTATGCAGGCCAGGAAGCAACAGTTAGAACTGGACACGGAACAACAGACTGGTTCCAAATAGGAAAAGGAGTACGTCAAGGCTCTATATTGTCACTCTGCTTATTTAACTTATATGCAGAGTACGTCATGAGAAACGCTGGGCTGGAAGAAACACAAGCTGGAATCAAGATTGCTGGGAGAAATATCAATAACCTCAGATATGCAGATGACACCACTCTTATGGCAGAAAGTGAAGAAGAAACTAAAGAGCCTCTTGATGAAAGATAGCACATTTAAAAGCAGAGACATTACTTTGCCAATGAAAGTCCGTCTAGTCAAGGCTATGGTTTTTCCAGTGGTCATGTATGGATATGAGAGTTGGATGGTGAAGAAATCTGAGGGCCGCAGAATTGATGCTTTTGAACTGTGCTGTTGGAGAAGACTCTTGAGAGTCCCTTGGACTGCAAGGAGATCTAACCAATCCATCCTAAAGGAGATCACTCCTGGGTGTTCATTGAAAGGACTGATGTTGAAGCTGAAACTCCAATACTTTGGCCACCTCATGCAAAGAGTTGACTCATTGGAAAAGACCCTAATGCTGGGTAGGATTGGGGGCAGGAAGAGAAGGGGACAACAGAGGATGAAATGGTTGGATGGCATCACTGACTCGATGGACATGGGTTTGGGTAGACTCCGGGAGTTGGTGATGGACAGAGAGGCCTGGCGTGGTGCAGTTCATGGGGTCACAAAGAGTCAGACACGACTGAGTGACTGAACCAAACTGAAGTGGATACCAACAGTAGAAATTTATTTCTCATAGTTTTGGAATCCAGGAAATCCAAGAACAAGATATAGGTCGATACTCATGATCTAATCAGTTCCCACAGGCCCACCACCAAATATCATCACAGTCTGCAGATTGTCTCAATATATGAATTTGAGGTGAACACAAACATTCAATGTACAAAAACCTGTACCATCATTCAGTTTAGTTCAGTTGCTCAGTCACATCGAACTCTTTGCGACCCCATGGAATGCAGCACGCCAGGGTTCCCAGACCATCATTAACACTTGGAGCTTGCTCAAAACTCATGTCTATCGAGTGAGTGAACCATCCAACCATCACATCCTCTGTCATCCCCTTGTCTTCCTGCCTTCAATCTTTCCCAGCATCAAGGTCTTTTCCAATGAGTCAGTTCTTCACATCAGGTGGCCAAAGTATTGGAGCTTGAGCTTCAGCCTCAGTCCTTCCAATGAATATTCAAGACTGATTTCCTTTAGGATTAACTGGTTTGATCTCCTTGCAGTCCAAGGGACTCTCAAGAGTCTTCTCCAACACCACAGTTCAAAAGCATCAATTCTTCTGCACTCAGTTTTCTTTATGGTCCAGCTCTCACATTCATACATGACTACTGGAAAAACTATAGCTTTGACTAGGCAGAACTTTATCAGCAAAGTAATGTCTCTGCTTTTTAACACTCTGTTCATATTGGTCATAGCTTTTCTTCCCAGGAGCAAGCGTCTTTAATTTCCTAGCTGCAGTCACTATCTGCAGTGATTTGGGGATCCAAAAAAATAAAGTCAGCCACTGTTTCCACTGTTTCCCCATCTATTTGCCATGAAGTGATGAGACCAGACACTACAATCTTAGTTTTTTGAATGTTGAGTTTCTAACGAGTTTTTTCACTCTCCTATTTTGTTTTCATCAAGAGGCTCTTTAGTTCCTCTTCGCTTTCTGCCATAAGGGTGGTATCATCTGCATATTTGTGGTTATTGATATTTCTCCTGGCAATCTTGATTCCAGCTTGTGCTTCATCCAGCCTGGCGTTTCATATGATATACTCAGCATATGTTAAATAAACAGGGTGATAATATACAGCCTTGACACACTCCTTTCCTAATTTGAAACCAGTCCATTGTTCCATGTATGGTGCTAACTATTTCTTCTTGACCCACATACAGATTTCTCATGAGGTAGGTAAAGTGGTCTGGTATTCCCATCTCTTGAAGACTTTTTCACAGTTTGTCATGATTCATACAGTCAAAGGCTTTGGCCTGGTCAATAAAGCAGAAGTAGATGTTTGTCTGGAACTCTCTTTTATGATCCAAAAGACGTTGGCAACTTGATCTGGTTCCTCTGCCTTTTCTAAATCCAACTTGAACATCTGGAAGTTCATGGTTCATGTACTGTTGAAGCCTGGCTTGGAGAACTTTGAGCATTATTTTACTAGTGTGTGAGATGAATGCAATTGTGCAGTAGTTTGAACCTTCTTTGTCATTGCCTTTCTTTGGGATTGGAATGAAAACTGACCTTTTCAGGTCCTGTGGCCACTGCTGAGTTTTCCAAATTTGCTGGCATGTTGAGTGCAGCACTTACACAGCATCATCTTTTAGGATTTGAAATAGCTCAGCTGCAATTCAATCACCTCCACTAACTTTGTTCATAGTGATGCTTCCTAAGGCCCACTTGACTTTGCACTCCAGGATGTCTAGCTCTCGGTGAGTGATCACACCATCATGGTTCTCTGTGTCATGAAGATCTTTTTTGTACAGTTCTTCTGTGTATTCTTGCCACCTCTTCTTAATATCTTCTGCTTCTGTTAGGTCCATAACTTTTCTGTTCTTTATTCTGCCCATCTTTGCATGAAATGTTCCCTTGGTATCTCTAGTTTTCTTGAAGAGATCTCTAGTCTTTCCCATTCTATTGTTTTCCTCTATTTCTTTGTATTGATCACTGAGGAAGGCTTTATCTCTCCTTGCTATTCTTTGGAACTCTGCATTCAGATGTGTATGTCTTTCCTTTTCTCTTTTGCCTTTTGCTTATCTTCTTTTTCAGCTATTTGTAAGGCCTCCTTAGACAACCATTTTGTCTTTTTTGCATTTCTTCATCTTGGAGATGGTCTTGATCCCTGCCTCTGTACAATGTTAGGAACCTCCATCCATAGTTTCTGGCACTCTGTCCATCAAACCTAATTCCTTGAATCTATTTGTCACCTCCACTGTATAATTTTAAGGGATTTGATTTAGGTCATACCTGAATGGTCTAGTGGTTTTCTCTACTTTCTTCAATTTAAGTCTGAATTTTGCAATAAGAAGTTCATGATCTGAGCCACAGTCAGCTCCCAGTCTTTTTTTTTTTTTTTTGCTGACTGTATAGAGCTTCTCCCTTCAGCTGCAAAAAGTATAATCAATCTGATTTTTGTGTTGACCATCTGGTGATGTCCATGTGTAGAGTTGTTTCTTGTGTTGTAGGAAGAGGGTGTTGGAACAGGACATACCATTATTACAGTATCATCAAAGACAAAGATCACTTGTGTTCCACCTATTTTTCTCTTCCCTTTCTTTCCACTGTCTTGAATCCCTGGAACCTCCTATCTTTTTAGTCTCCTTAATTTTCCCTTTTCTAAATGTCAACTAGTAGGAATTCTATGGTAGTAGCCTTTCAGATTGGCTTGTTTCATTTAGCATTATGAATTTTTGACCATCCTTAATGCCTTTTCTTTGCTTAAAAGTTGATTTTCTTTTATTTTGAATAACATTTTATCATATGGATGTTCCACAGTTTGTTTCTGCATTCCTCTTATTGGCAAGCATGTTAAGTGCTTCCACATTTGATAACTATGAAAAAAGCTTCTACAAACATTCATGTACAAATCTTTTGTAAAGAAGTCAGCTTTTATCTCATTTAGTTAAATACAAAGGACCATGATTACTGGATCTTATGGTAAGAGTACATCTTAGTCATTTTTTACAAGACTTGGGTAAATGTGGAATCATAGGGTAGTTCTGTCATCGTCTAACAGTAGACTGTCGGTTGAACAGATAAACCTGTTGCAAAGTAAATGACATGCAGACCTGTGATAAACATAAAAAGCATATCATGGAATGTTTCTCTCAGAGACAGAGAAAACTAGATAAGGAGATGGAGAAGCTTCAGGAACTGCCAGTCTCAGTTGCAATCGTTCTATGCTGGCCCCCCTGTGGGAAATTACGGCTGAAAGGATTAGTTATCTCTATTATCCAGGGTCTCAGGTATATCTTATACATATTTTGAGTGTTTTCTTTTAATGGTGTTTTCTTTTTCATTTCAAATTCTAATCATTCACTGCTTATGTATACGAAAGTAGTTGACTTCCTGTGTTAATCTTGTATCTGCCAACTCAACTATAATTGTTTATTTGTTCTTGGTTTATTGTCGTTTTTGACTCTGTGACCTTCTACATAGATAACCATGTCATCTGTGAACAAAGATAGTTTTATTTTTCCCTTCCCAATCTGTTTACCTAGTATTTACTTCTCTTGTCTTATTACATCAACTAAGGCTTTCAGTACAATTTTGAATAAGAGAGGTGAGAGGGATCATCTTTACTTTGTTCCTTGTTTTACTCGTAAAGCTTCTATTTTCTTACCATTAAGCATGATGGTAGCTGTAGATTTTTTGTAGGTAAAAGTTTTACTAAATTTTATCTTTCAAGAAATTGGTCCATTAATGTAGGTTATCAAATCTGAGGAGCATAAAGTTGTTCATAATATTCCTCTTTTATTCTTTTAATGTCAATTATCATCCTGTTAATGTCCTTGTGTCGTTGTTTAGTCTCTAAGTTGTGACCGACTCTTTTCTGATCCTATGGATTGTAGCCCACCAGGCTCCTCTGTCCATGCAATTTCCCAGGCGAGAACACTGTGGTAAGTTGCCAGTTCCTTCTCCGGGAGATCTTCACGACCCAGGGATCAAACCTTCATCTCCTGCTCTTTCTCTGAGAGTAAGAACTTGGCTTTTTAAAAATTCACGTGTTGCGAGGCACCCAGAGTTTAGGTTATATTTTAAGTTGATGTCATCAGAAGAGGACATTCTTACAGGCATGGGCTTTGATTTTTGAAGCATGTCAGTATTTTAAATATTCTAAATAAAACTGAATAAAGAAGATTACAGAAGTAAACTCTAAATCAAATACAAAGACAAAAAAATGAACTTAACTCTATCGGAAATTAACAAACATAATGAAATATGCAAAATATTGTTTCAAGAAAATTTTGAATACTTTGCTTTGTGTGCGATTATTAACGTACAGTCCAAAAGAAAAAAAAAAAAAATAAAAAAACTTCAAAGTCATCTTGTCCTTAACTTAGAAAGCTTTCTTTTGGATATAGTAATATAGTAAGCTTCTTGGATATTTGTTTGCTGTTTTTCATCAACCTGAGAAATCATAAAGAAAGCATGGGTTCTTTTAAAGATAGATAACAAAGGACAGCAAACTTGTAGGATAACTTAAATGCACACATGCTTCTTGTTTTCTTCAAAATATGGATAACAATTAGAGATTATTTTATATATATTTTTTCCATCCAACCATGGTAAAATCTCCAAGGAGTCACAAAATTATTGTCACAAAAGAGAGTATGCAACACTTAGCTAAATAAATCAATAAATGTTGAGTTCTACTAAGTCATCTTTATCTCTGAAGTATTTCTTGAACTTAAATTCTCCTTATATTCACTGTCAGTTTTTTCAGCTTAGTCTCTCAGTATTTTTAACTGGGAATTCTGAATAGGGCCTCAACCTCCAGTTTTTTTCTGTTTCTCTCAAGTACCCATCTGCTTCAAGAATGATTTCTGAGACTTAACATAACTTTAGCTAGTCTCTGGCCTAATTTTTGATGGATCATCATTGTTTATAACCTCAAGTCCAAGTTCCATACTAGGTCATGAAGTGTACTCTTTCTTCCCTACCCATTCTTACTTCTCTTTGGAAACACATGTACTCACACAATGTGTTCTAGGCATAGTTAGCTATTTTTAGACACCTGACGGCCTCTCACTTTCTCATCATTGAAGCACACTTCTCTTGTTTCTTTACTTCGCCCTTGAAGCATCTCTTCATATCTCATTTGTGGCAGGAGGCACTCCTGACAAACATAGATTACAGAGCTTGAAAATACAAGTTTCACCTATAAATATAGGAAACTAGATCAAAGGTGATGTTAGCCCAAATCATAAAGTTCATAAGGGAAAGATTTATGATTAACCGAGGTCTTCTGATTACAAATTTTATTCTCATTCTGAAATGGAAAAAAAAAAAAACCTGTCATATAAAATCTCTGATTCTTTATAGATGATTGTTGTGATTTTTATGCAAATATTTCTAAATTATTCTAAGTCTCAGGTTCCTGTGAAATGGGATGCACATAATACCTACATTACAAAGTTGTTGTGAAGGTTAGATGAAATAGTTATACAAAAATTTTTGTTCTGATTTCAAGAGGCTGGAAAGATGATAGCAGAAATACCTTTTACAAATCTTTACACATTTCAAAAGACTTCAAAATTCTGACTTGATTTTTTAAGAAGGAAAAATTTAAATATTATTTACTGAGCCCATGCCATATGTATCATAAAGTATATTGATTACATTTAATTATCACAACAGCACTTTAAGAAAATAATCATCATTTTCACTGGGTAATGTAGCACCCAGAATCTCCCCATCTGCTTGGAGTCTGTTCAGAAATAAACCTTGTGGCTGCCAGACTCCTTGGGAAACAGCCTCAGCTGAAGAAAGTTACTCACCCAAGGTCACAAGCTCTTCACTGCTCATATCAAAGGACTTGTCAGTTTGGGATTATGAAAGCTCATGCCTCTCAACACAACTCCATATAACTCTGAAGCATCACCCTATCTTCAGAACCCAAGTAGAGTGAGCTGAGGTGTCTGTTGATACGTTACAGCTTAATTTCTCTTTCTGCCCACTCCTGCCTCTTCCCTTTCCTTTCAAACATGTTGATGTCAATGGCACTCACTAATAAACCTCCTTCAGGCTTATAGATAGCTGTCTTGGAGTCTGCTTCTTGCAACAGCCATGACTCAGACGAGAAAAGAGAAAACCATCCTAAATGCTGCAAAATATGTCACCTATCCTCCAAAACCAAACCTCCTACTGGTGTCCTTTTTTTCTACCCTTTCTGATGAGAGCTCCATGGGTCTTCCCAGTAACTATTATAGAGTAACTAACAAATTCTGAGTACATCATGTGATCCACCATTCAGGGAATGGTAGCTCTCCAAATTTAAGCCTTTGTCACATGCTCTGTAATTTCTGCATGCTTGCTCCTCTTCTGTACGTCATTATTTGAAAGTATAAGGTTGGAAGATGTCTTGAACCCCAATTTTGGTTACAATTCATCAGAGACCAGTATTTTTATCCAACTCTTTTAGGGCTAGGACAGAGTCCTTAAAAACAAGACTGGAAGGCTGTCAGCTGTTTTCAAAGATATCCTCATATGACAACTTAGACATCATTTTCTCTCATATTTTTTGTCATTTTTTCTTTGTCCCCTCTCTTATCCCTTGTTTCCACTACTATGACCATCTAGACAAAGCAGTTTGGTTGACTTTTTTAAGTGGATCAATTATCTCCTTTTTAAACAAAATCCCTTAGTCACTTCACGTTTCCACCCCCAATGTTTATCATCTGGTAATGCATCTTCAATGCAAGCCCAATAAATATAAATGGAAGTGTGTTTGAACAAGTTCTGTTGTGATAGAACATTACTCAAAAAAGATATTCAAAGGATTAGACTAAGTTAAGTCCTGACAAGAGTGTATCATTATGGGCACAAAGTGATTTGCCCTGCTAATATAGTATAATCAATGTTAGAAAAATCATCCAGCCAGAAGTCCTCTTTATTCCCCATAAAAACTTTTCTAAATTGTCCTTCAACCAGAACTAATGTATATAATAAAAAATGCAGTGGCAATGAAGTTGGCAACTGTGTCTTAATGAATATGTGCTAGGGAAAAAAATATGCTTAATTGACAGCCCTGGAAACACAAGCACCATTGCTCCAGGAACAGATACAGCAGAAAATATTCCTATACAAGCTTCTCTTATTGTGTCCCTCTGGACAGGCTGGTTTTGACATATGAAAAGGCAATTAAATCTGTTTAGCTTGTGTATGGGTGAGAACAAGGCATGTGCTGAGTCCCCATAAAGACAGGCATTAGGTTTGTTTTTTAAAGCTTTTTTTTTTTTTCATTCTTTCTCGGCAATGGAATCTCTGAACTGAGATATTGGTTTTTCTAAAGGTGTCATTCAACCAGAGAGTGTTTCTCAATCCCGCAAGAAAATTTAAAGTGTTCTTACTGATGGAATAAGTTAGAATACGGGGCAAGTGGTTTCACTCATTTAAATTGGCATAATAGTCTTAGCCTCAAAAATCACAACCACTCCATTTCTCCCCAAAGTTTCTTGTGACAAGTCATCTGGCTTATAATTCAGACAGGCAGATGGCTGCTAGAGTTCAAGTCAAATCTTCATTTCTCTTAGAGATGGGAATCAAGTCAAGGGAGTAGGTGTTAAATGGAAGAATTATTCAGTACACTGACCAGGAAGAAGGTTTGGGAAGTTATTATGAAGGAGTCATTGAAAATATCAGTTCACTGTAGAGTGGTAGGAAAGGAAAGTAAACAAGATAGTAGGTGATGTTAGTATCAAAAGAAAAAGGAATGATCAGATATCATTCCTTTATACTGTACTTTTTTATCCCTTCTGTAGTAATCTTAGATCTGTGATTCTGTGTTGCCAAAAAAAAAAAATATGACCATGATGCAGACAGGTATGTAATGTCTACTGCCAAAATGACTGTAACTTAAAAGGTTTTGAGCCGAACAAGATAGGTTTTCCTGACAGATGGGTGTCAATTAGATAGAGAGAATAATAACTCTAGCTAAGATTTACTGTGTTCATGCATTAGAAAATACCCTAGCACATGGAATGGTAAAATATACTAATAAATTTAATCATCTAACATCTGAAAAAGATCAACATTATGCTCATGTTGGAGATGAGAATACAGCCTCAAAAAGATTAAGTAACTTGCCAAGGTCACAAAGATAGTAATTTCCATCAGAAAATTTTGAGATTAATTTTTTCAATAGATAATGATTTGTAAATCATATATATCATATTCATTTTATACATGGGAAAACCGAGTACATATAAATATAAAGAAATATGTATAGATGTAAATTTATAGCTAATGGGACTATAATATAGATGTCAAATTATTTTAGTTGCAAGAAGAGCTTACTCTTTTTTACCCTTGAAAAAATAGCTGAGACATTGGAGAGAGACAAAATAAAACACTGTATGATCTCACTTATATGTGGATTCCAAAAAAACAGAATTTTGAGTCTTGTCAAAAGAAGTCAATTTAAAAGCTTCTACTAGAAAAAATATGGAAAAATTTTGCTATTAAAAAAACCCTAGTGATTGCAATGAATTCAAATGCATCAAATATGTTTAAATCCATGATTACATAAAAATGACAATATGAAAAAAACAAACTAATCTGTCACTTTGGTAGAATTATAGTGAACTTTGTCATTTTTTGAAAACAAGTCAATAAAATGAAATAATAGATCATTTATCCTGCCTTTTCTATATGGTCTCCACCCCCTAAGAGTCCATTAACTGATGAGAGAAGTTTCTGTTACAGAAGTTTTCCAGTTACTATACTGATGTGTATTACCAATAGCATTTCTTAAAAGAGAGCTATCCAGGAATTATGCACTTTTTATTTGGAGGACACAAAGCTCTGTGAAAACCATCTTATCAAAATATTTTTAACTTAAATGTGATTCCACTTATAGATTCAACTACCAGGAAATCCTGATAACATTAGAATCACCTACTCTGTGGGGATACAATTAGCAAATCCCAGTCTTTGGGAATTTCTACAGGAAAAAGGAAGTAATTTCTGTAATGTAAGACTTACAAGAAAAAATAAGAGATTGATGAATATTAAATCTAAAGATTTAAAAAGCCTTAAAATTAACGTGATATGTTGACCTCATTTGTATGCTCTAAACTATCCATACTGATCCACCCATGCCCACCCCATTCTTACTTAAACACATATGTGTGTATGTATGTATTACATAATTTTGTGTGTGTTAATCGCTCAGTGTGTCTGACTCTTTGCGACCCCATGGGATGTAGCCCACCAGGTGCCTCTGTCCATGGGATTTTCCAGTTAAGAATACTAGAGTGGGTTGCCATTTCTTTCTCCAAGGGATCTTCCTGACCCTGGGATTGAACCTGAGTCTCCTGCACTGCAGGCAGGCTCTTTACCATCTGAGCCACTAGGGAAGCCCATTATATAACTATACTATATATATATATATATTGTCTCTGTGTACATACATGTAGTATGGTAATATGTCATGTATCTATCATCTCTCTATCTAGAGACTGAGAAAGACAATGAGGAGTCTGAGAGGACATGAAGAAAGAACATAAAAATTGTGGCATTTATGAAATAATTGAATTTGAAAAGGGGGAGCGGCTATATAATGATGTTAAGGAATTATTGTTCTAGAGTTTTAGATGTGGTAATGGTGTTTTGATTATGTTTAAAAGTCATTATCAGATAGATAGATGAAAGATAGATAGTAGATAGCCTGGAGACTTCATGGATTAAATAATATGATAAATGTGAAGTGAGAGAGTGGATGGACTTTGCAGTTCTTATCTAGGATGAGTTTTGTCCCCCAGTGGATGTATCATGAGGTCTGGAGATATTTCTGATTGTCATGACAGGGGGTCAGAGACTACTGGCAACTAGAAGCATAGGCCAGGAATCCTATTAAACAAGCTAAAAAGCACAGGATAACCTGCCTCCTCCCAAACACACATAAAGAAGTATTTGGTCTTAAATGCCAACCCCACCAAGGTTGAGAAACTACAGATTATAGATAAAAAAAAAACAAAAAAAAATTTGTTTACTTTTGTACATGCTTAAACTCTAACATAAGAAAATGTAAAAATAAATGAAATTAAAGAAGGTGATTTGAGGAGATTTAATTGTGTTCAATGATGATTTAGAAGATGTTCACATATGACCAATAAATAGATTTACCCCACAGAAGAACACAGTCACAGGAATGTGCCAGTTATGGAATCAATTTAAGATGATATAATCATCAAAATATAAAAATGTTTTTATTCTTAGGAAAAGATTCAAACTCCCCTAAATAGTTTTTAAGCTGGAGAAATTTGACTAAAATAGGAGAAGCAGGGGACCCTGTGATAAGAAAACCTAATAAATGAAAATCTGGAATTTAAAATGAAAGGTTTTAGAGAGTGATGATTCACTTAATAAAATACATCTTTAAGAAAGATTCACTGTGCAATTTCTTTAAATAAATTTCTCTTCTGCATTAATTTGAATTGGTTTACACATATTTGACTGAAATGCAAATTTTTGGGAACTTGAATAGAGTGTGAATAAAATGTGACAAAAACACTAGGCTTACAATGTGCTTAGTTATGTGCTTACAAAGTTCAGTAAGAAAACCCTTGAACACCTTTAAGAAAATTCTCTAGTTAGAAGCTGATTTATAGTTGAGTCTGTAATTCTTCTTCCCTTTCTTCCTTCCTTTCTTTCTTTTAGTCGAACCTCAGCTTATGGGATCTCAGTTCTTTGACCAAGAATGATGCCTGTGCCACTGCTGTGAAAACACTGAATCCTAAACACTGGACCGCCACGGCACTCCTGAGTCTGTAATACTTCAAAAAATTTAGTCAGTTAAATTTCTTCTAGATTAATGAAAATCTCAGGAAAAGAGCAGTAACCTAGAAAATTTATTAAGACAGGAGCAGTAAGGAAAAAAAAATCAACATTTGCTTATTTGCCAATGTCTTAGAGGAAAAGCAGGTGGCATGAGTCATGTTCCTCTATTTCATTCTGATAAAGAGTGATATAAATGAGAAGAGTGCTTCCCACCTTTTTCCTAAAAGGAAATTTGACATACTACTGTTTTTGCTAAGAGTTTTAATGGGTAGAAGGTAATCATCATGTCAACAATAGTTATCAGAAATTCTTTGGTGAGATTTTGCTCTGATAAAATACATAATTCATTAAAATTAACCATATACAAGTCTTATGACAGTATCTGAAGATGCCATGCTATCAGTGAACTCAGCAAATGAAAATTATTAATCTATATAACATGTTTGCTGAGCACTTGTATGTGTCAGGAACAGTTTGTCTTTTCACAACCTATAGTGAAGGAGAGGGAAAATAAACCATTAAAACACACTAAATGTCAAGTAGTGATAATTTTTCTTAAGAATATTAAGCTGTGAAGACAAATAAGCAGTAAAAGGAAATAAGAAGTGACTGGGGATGTTATTTATGATAGAGTGTTGAGAGAATACCATCTGAGAAATTGATGTTTCAATTATGAGAGGAAATAGCCATGGAACTTTCAGGCACACAGCAAGAGTCCTGAAGTTTGAATTTCCTTGGCACACACTAAGAATGGAAAGAGGCCTGGTTGGTCAGAGCACTGAGATAGGAAAGTGGAAAGAAAGATGCTGAGAAATATTCAGTGTTTGGGATTTATTCTAAGTGCTCAGGGAACTGTTAAAGGTTGGAGAGCAGGAAGGCAACATCATCTGATTTGGGTTTAAAAAGTTCATTGTTGTGTAAGGGATGTATTTGGATGAATTAAGACAAAGAACTCCATGCAACAATCCAAGGAAGATGTATGTTTGTAACAGTGGTTGCTGTTGTTGTTCAGTCACTAAGTCGTATATGACTATTTGTGACCCCATGGACTGCAGAACATCAGGGTTCCCTGTCCTTCACTATCTTCCAGAGTTTGCTTAAAGTCATGTCCATTCAGTTGGTGTTGCCATCCAACCATCTCATTCCTCTCTTCCTGCCCTCAATGTTTCCCAGCATCAGGGTCTTTTCCTGATGAGTTGACTCTTTGCATCAGGTGGCCAAAGTATTGGAGCTTCAGCTTCAACATCAGTCCTTCAAATGAATATTCAGTGTTGATTACCTTTAGTATTTACTGGTTTGAGCTCCTTGCTGTCCAATGGACTCCCAAGAGTCTTCTCCAACACCATAATTCAAACGCATCAGTTTTTCAGTGCTCAGCCTTCTTTATTATTCAACTCTCACATGTGTACAAGACTCCTGGAAAAAACATAGCTTTGACTATATGGACCTTTGTCCTCAAAGTGATATCTCTGCTTTTTAATATACTGTCTAGGTTTATCATAACTTTGCTTCCAAGGAGGAAGTGTCTTAATTTCATGGCTGCAGTCACCATCCACAGTGATTTAATAGCCCAAGAAAATAAAATCTGCCACTGCTTCCACTTTTTCCCTTTCTATTTGCCATGAAATAATGTGACCGGATGTCATGATCTTAGTTTTTTGAACATTGAGTCTTAAGCCAGCTTTTTCACCCTCCTCTTTCACCCTCATCTAGAGGCTGGTAGAGTAGTATCATCTGCATATCTGAGGTTGTTGATATTTCTCCCAGCACTCTTGATTCCAGTTTGGGATTCATCCAGCCCTGCATTTCTCGTGATGTACTCTGCATATAAGTCAAATAAGCAGGGCAAAAATATGCAGCCTTGACCTAGCAATGGTATTATCAAGCAATGGTGATTCGGGATCTATTTTGATGGTTATTATATTAATGCTTGCTTACAGATTAATAATGTGGTAGGAAGGAAAAGAAGAATAAAGGAGAACTCTACAAGTTTTGGCCTGCTGACTACTTAAGGGAATGGGGGAATTTGTTGAGGAAAAGTGAGAAAGAAAGGTTTTAGATGGAGGAAGAGAATGCTGTTTTGTAGCAGAAAAGTGTGAGGTGCCTATTATTTATGAAGTGGAAATATGAGAAGGCAATGGGATATATGAGTGTACAGTTCAAGATAAAGATCCAGAGTAGAGATATAAAGTAGACACCATCAGATTATGAATAGTAATTTTTAAATGAGGGTGAATAAATTTACATAGGTATATGAGTACAGATAGAAGAAAGAAGAGCTGACAAATCTGAAATACAATTATAAGGTTTTCAGAGGAGCAGGAGCTACGAGAGATACTGAAAAAGTCTCTTGAAGTAAAAGTAAAGGCAAGTTTGTGTTGCATCCTAGAAGTCAAATGATGAAAATAGCTTAAAAGAAAGAATTCCATTACCCGGATCTGGTATTTCAAGTAAGATGAGGTGAGAACATCAGATTGAGGATTATGGAAGACATTGGTCATCGTTGTAATAGTAGTTTTAATGGAGTTATAGAATCACCTCCATTTATATTGAACTAAGTAGTTTCAAGAAAAATATTCAGTAGAAAGAGAGAAAAAGAATTGGTATTAATTTTTATAGCAATTTTTTATGTCATGCTGCATATGCCAAAAAAAATAGAACTAAACCAATGTATAAAATACAAAAACAGTAAAAAATGTAATATATTATGAATTTATACAAAAGGAATTCTTTTAAAAAAATGTCAAAAATCTTAGTAAATAGGTGAATTGCTTTTTTTTTCCCCTTGATGAAGGAACCATTCAGAAAGATAAGTGTTTTATGAACACAGCTGTGAGTATAATTGTTATTGGGCTAGGTGTCAAGTTTTCCTGTAACTTTGGAAGAATTTTGTAGGAAAACTGACAAAGATAACTTAAGTCAGTGCCATTTCACTTAGACTATTTGCCATTGGAGCGCCTATCACAAAGATGTGCTATCTTGATATTTTACTCTTGCCAAGATAAAATAAAGTGCAAATTAAAATATACCTCACCTTTAGAACTTACTCTTGAAAACAGGACAAAATTTGTTGGTTACTCCTCTTTTCATTTCAAAATAGGCCAAAAATGCACATAGATGTTCAGAAAAAGGATTATAGGAAGGCAGCCTGCCTTAAGCAAAGAGGATTTCAATGACAGAACTCTAAGGCTGGATCCTAAATGGCCTTAAGATCGTGATATCTTCCTTCACCACTTTAAATGATTGGCTTTAAATGATTGGACTTTAGGAAGAAGTGAAGAATTTTCTCAATCCTTTCATTTTAAAATACAGAGCCAGATACCACGCGAGCATGTGTGTGCACCTGAGTGGCTCAATGCATGATATTCTCAGATTCACTGTATTCTATAGCCAATAGAGAAATAGCTAAAAAATAAAATAAAATAAAAATAAAAGCCCTGAACCATTTGCTGGATGGAGAGTCATATTACCTCATTTTCTAACACTGCCACCTGCCTTTGCCACCCCAGGAGGATGGCCATTGTCTGGCTGGGCTTCTTTTGGCCCCAAGACAATGAGACCTCTAGCAGTGAAAGAATCCAGGCCAAACATAAACATCCCTAAAGAGATCCCAGCTTCTCCCACCACTCTGGACTTACAGGATCATACTGTAGACATGGGACCTAACTTTCCTAGTGGCATTCTGGAGAGTCCAGTTGATACAAGCTGGACATTTGAGAGAGTTAATATGCCTGTGGTCGATTGTGGCCCACTGAAAACCAAAATTACAGAAAACTAACCAATCTAATCACACGGACCACTGCCTTGTCTAACTCAATGAAGCTATGAGCCATGCCATGTAGGATGGGTCATAGTGGAGAGTTTTGACAAAATGTGATCCACTGGAGAAGGGAATGGCAAACCACTTCAGTATTCCTGCCTTGAGAAACCCATGAACGGTATGAAAAGGCAAGAAGATAGGACACTGAAAGATGAAGTTCCCAAGTTGGTAGGTGCCCAACATGCTACTGGAGATCAGTGGAGAAATAACTCCAGAAAGAATGAAGAGATGGAGCCAAAGCAAAACCAACACCCAGTTGTGGATGTGACTGGTGATAGAAGCAATGTCTGATGCTGAAAAAAGCAATATTGCATAGGAACCTGGAATGTTAGGTCCATGAATCAAAGCAAATTAGAAGTGGTTAAACAGGAGACAGCAAGAGTTAACGTCGATATTTTAGGAATCAGTGAACTAAAATGGACTGGGATGGGTGAACTTAACTCAGATTAACCATTAACATTAACAATTAACCATTGTATCTACTACTGTGGGCAAGAATCCCTTAGAAGAAATGGAGTAGCCATCATAGTCATCAAAAGAGTCTGGAATGCAGTACTTGGATGGAGTCTCAAAAATGACAGAATGATCTCTGTTTGTTTCCAAGGCAAACCATTCAGTATCACGGTAATCCAAGTCTATGCCCCGACCAGTAATGCTGAAGAAGCTGAAGTCTATGAAGACCTACAAGACCTTCTAGAATTAACACCTCAAAAAGATGTCCTTTTCATTATAGGGGACTGGAATGCAAAGTAGGAAGTCAAGAAACACGTGAAGTAACAGGCAAATTCGGCCTTGGAGTACAGAATGAAGCAGGGTAAAGGCTAATAGAGTTCTGCCAATAGAATGCACTGGTCATAGCAAACACCCTCTTCCAACAACACAAGAGAAGACTCTACACATGGACATCACCAGATGGTCAACACCGAAATTAGATTGATTATATTCTTTGCAGCCAAAAATAGAGAAGCTCTATACAGTCAGCAAAAACAAGACTGGATGCTGACTGTGGCTCAGATCATGAACTCCTTATTGCCAAATTCAGACTTAAATTGAAGAAAGTAGGGAAAACCACTAGACCATTCAAGTACGACCTAATCAAATCTCTAATGATTGTACAGTGGAAGTGACAAATAGATTTAAGGGACTAGATCTGATAGACAGAGTGCCTGATGAACTATGGATGGAGGTTCGTGACATTGTACAGGAGACAGGGAGCAAGATCATCCCCAAGAAAAAGAAATGCAAAAAAGCAAAATAGCTGTCTGAGGAGATCTTACAAATAATTGTGAAAAGAAGCAAAAAGCAAAGGAGAAAAGGAAAGATATACCCATTTGAATGCAGAGTTTCAAAGAATAGCAAGGAGAGATAAGAAAGCCTTCCTCAGTGATCAGTGCAAAGAAAGAGAGGAAAACAATAGTGGGAAAGACTAGAGATCTCTCAAGAAAATTAGAGATACCAAGGGAATATTTCATGCAAAGATGGGCTCAATAAAGGACAGATATGTTATGGACCTAACAGAAGCAAAAGATATTAAGAGGAGGTGGCAAGAATACACAGAAGAACTGTACAAAAAAGATCTTCATGATCCAGATAATCATGATGGTTTGATCACTCACCTAGAACCAGACATCCTGGAATGTGAAGTCAAGTGGGACTTAAAGCATAACTACGAACAAAGCTAGTGGTGGTGATGGAATTCCAGTTGAATTCCAAATCCTGAAAGATGATCCTGTGAAAGTGCTGCACTCAATATGCCAGCAAATTTGGAAAACTCAGCAGTGGCCATAGGACTGGAGAACGTTAGTTTTCATTTCAATCCCAAAGAAAGGCAATTCCAAAGAATGCTCAAACTACTGCACAGTTGCACTCATCTCACATGCTAGCAAAGTAATGCTCAAAATTCTCCAAGCCAGGCTTCAGCAATACATGAACTGTGAACTTCCAGATGTTCCAGCTGGTTTTAGAAAAGGCAGAGGAACCAGAGATCACATTGTCAACCGACGCTGATCATCAAAAAAGGAAGAGAGTTCCACAAAAACATCTATTTCTGCTTTATTTACTATGCCAAAGCCTTTGACTGTGTGGATCAGAATATACTGTTGAAAATTCTGAAAGTGATGGGAACACCAGACCACCAGACCTGCCTCTTGATAAATATGTATGCAGATCAGGAAGCAACAGTTAGAACTGGACATGGAAGAACAGACTGGTTCCAAACAGGAAAAGGAGTATGTCAAGGCTGTATATTGTCACCCTGCTTATTTAACTTTTATGTGGAGTACATCATGAGAACCACTGGGCTGGATGAAGCATAAATTGGAACAAGAATGCTGGGAGAAATATCAATAACCTCAGATATGCAGATAACACCACCCTTATGGCAGAAAGTGAAGAAGAACTAAAGAGCCTCTTGATGAAAGTGAAAGAGGAGAGTGAAAAAGTTGGCTTAAAGCTCAACATTCAGAAAACTAAGATCATGGCATCTGGTCCCATCACTTCATGGCAAATTGATGGAAACAGTGGAAGACTTTATTTTTGGGGGCTGCAAAATCACTGCAGATGGTGACTGCAGCCAAGAAGTCAAAACATGCTTACTCCTTGGAAGGAAAGTTATGACCAACCTAGACAGCATATTAAAAAGCAGAGACATTACCTTGCCAACAAAGGTCCGTCTAGTCAAGGCTATGGTTTTTCCAGTAGTCATGTATGGATGTGAGTGTTGGACTATAAAGAAAGCTGAGCACCAAAGAATTGATGCTTTTGAACTGTAGTGTTGGAGAAGACTCTTGAGAGTCCCTTGGACTGCAGGGAGATCCAACCAGTCCATCTTAAAGAAAATCAGTCCTGAATGTTCATGGAAGGTCTGATGTTAAAGCTGAAACTCCAATAATTTGGGCACCTGATGAGAAGAACTGACTCACTGGAAAAGACCCTGATGCTGGGAAATATTGAGGGCAGGAGGAGAAAGGGACAGCAGAGGATGAGATGGTTGGATGTCATCACCGACTCAATGTACATGAGTTAGAGTAAACTTCAGGAGTTGGTGATGGACAAGGAGGCCTGGCGTGCTGCAGTCCATGGGGTTGCAAAGAGTCGCACACGACTGAGTGACTGAACTGAACTGAGAACCAGGAGACAGAATCAAGAAGTCTGAAGATAATCTTCCTTTCTTTCTTTCAGTAACTGTTGCAAAGCCCCAAGGTTCCCTACAAGCTCTTCTACATGTTTCATATAACCACATCACAGATAGCTTGGAAATGTATAACCTTTATTTGATTTACCTTCTTCCCTCCTTTAACCCTTATTGCCTTGGGATTGTACCTCTCTATAAAGTCTTAACCTGTAAAAGAATATCTGGGTGTATTTTGTATGAAATCTGTATTAATACAGAGGTCTTGGCAGAGAGGTGATAAGTGATTTGACCACATTTGAACAAGTATAAGCACTTTTTTTTAATTAGGGAAAATTCTTTTCATTGTAAACAATTTTAAAAAAGTGGAGTAAGGATATTTCATATTTATATTTATGAAAATACTTATTTTTAAGAAAATATTTACTGGATGGACCTAGAAGTTATCATACTAAGTGAAGTAAACCAGAGAGAGAAAGATAAATATTATATGATCTCACTTATATAGGGAATCTAAAAAAAAAATACAAGTTAATTTACATTGAAAACAGAAATAGACCCACAGATTTAGAAAACGAACTTATGGTTACCAAAGGAAAAAGTGGTGGGGAGGATAAATTGGGAGCTTGAGATTAACATAAACACATTATTATATATAAAATACATAACCAGCAAGGACCTATAGTGTAGTACACGGAACTTTGCTCAATATTTTGTAATGACATAAATGGCAAAAGAATCTGAAATATATATATAAAACTGAATCACTTTGCTGTATACCTGAAACTAACGCAACATTGTAAATCATCTATACCTCAATGGTCTATTGAAAGGATAATTCATCTTCTTGGGGAAATCACATATTGATGGTACCATTAGGTAGGGGGAGGAGTTATGGCTGCAATATCATAATAATTCTAGATGATGGGAAGGGGCAGTAAAATCACACATTTCCTCCAACTCTGAAAAACTCTAGTGAGTAGGAAGTAGCGATGGGGTGACAGTAAGGGGCATTTGAAAACGCACACGTGGGAACTGTCAGCCTTAGAAGATACACAGTCTCTGTCTCTAAAACAGTTTCTGCTTCTAATATGCCTATATCAAGGATCATAAACAAGAGAGTTACAAAAGTGCCCTGGACATGGACAGTGATTTAGTAAACAATCAGAACCAACTAAAGCGTAGGGTATGTGTCTAGGGGTGATGTGAGGTATGACTAGAGTTAAATAAGCTACTGAATTAGTTGATCATGAAAGACTGTATTATCCACAGTACGGACTTTATATTTCTGACAATAGAAAGCCACGGAACGATTTTAATCAGGGGAAAGTAACCTTGCCTTTCTTAAGTTAGGCCAGATCCAATTCCTGGGAATGAGCAATAAAGGACCACCAAATATATACATTTGTTCATTTGTTCTATCACTAGCTGGTCTTCATTTTGCACTTCAAATTTGCATCTAAGTATGGGCACAAAATTTGATATGCTGTGTCCACATATTTCAATTCAGCAAAATTCTGGAAATTGATTCAAAAAAATGCAACAGCATCTATTTGTTAGTGAAAAAGTCAGGTAAGAAAGTGTTTTGGTTTTTTTTTTAATTGAAACAATGAAAGATGTCACAAGTAAAATTTGTGTGAATTTTGACAATAAGACTTGAATGAAAGAAATGTCCTCCTTGTTAGAGGGGTAAGAACTTCTATCTCAAATTCATAATTGGGCATAAAGTCTCTGGAGTCAGGCATTCCGGATTCAGACTCAGCTCTGCCACTTGCTATCTGTGTATTTGTGGGCCAATTGTTTATCCTCTTTGGATGTTAATTTTCAATTCAGATACGAGAGGACAGAAATATACCTATATTTTAATAGGTGAAGATACAGTGAATATATATATATATATATATATATATATATATATATATATATATATATATATATATATGTAAACGGCATGGTGCCTGGAATATTGTAAGCAGCTTCATAAATATTATTAAAGGCTACTGAGTAGAACTTCCCTTCTTGACCTTGGTCACATGTTTTTTTGTCTTCTGCCTTCATAAGTACTCATTTAGTGGAGATGAAAATCAGAAGGATTTGAAGAGATGCAAGGAACATATCCTCAGGAACAAATACACTCAAGGTTATTATTGTTAACATCTTTCTATTGCAGGATTGAGAGGATTCAGAAGGACTTTGAATTTTGAAAAATATAAAAGCTGGACCTGATGACTTAGATTAACTCTAGAATTAATGGAAAACAAGGACCTTCAGATCTGATTACTAGAAGAGTTTCCAGGACAGAACTGTGTAGAGAAATAATGTTGTGTATTTTTACGTAATATGCCATATATTGTCTTTCTTGGAAAGCTGATGGTGGCATAAGTGTTAAAGAAGGTGAGGAATCTCAGTGCAAACCATTAGTTCTTTGTGAGGAAACATATTGTTCCTGGGGGTGGGGGGGGGTTGCTGGTGGCCTTCTCCTCATGTCCCTCACGTTTCTTATTAGAGAAGCTGAGATTTCTAAAGACCTGGCACCTTTTCCTGAAACTTCTAATATTTACTTTAGGAAAGGGCAGGTTCTCTCACCATGCCACCTTCTGAACACCAACGTGCACAGCAACAGAGAGAAAAGCTTGTTATTTTACCTTCCGGGCAGAGAAAATGAATAGCAGGCAGGTGGCTGTGGGGTGTAACAGGCTGGTCTACAAAGAGAAGAAAAATGTTTTTCTCTCCAGAGGTTCCCGAGCTTCACTTTGAGTTCTGCCACCTGAAGGGGAAAATGCCAATAAATTTACATCATCATTAAATTAGCGTAAGATTATTCTGATGATCTCATTGTTCAGTATAGATGGGGTAAAAAAGGAAACCAATAATCCTGAGAGAAGTCATATCTCTAGTTGCACTGAAAGATGAGCTTTGTGTCATTAAATATCAATAGATACAGATGAGAAGATAAAAATAGATTTTCCTTTACATTAGCAGAGCAGAGACTAAAAAACACTAATGAAAAAGAGCCGCTTGCTCCAACCAGTCACCACATGATGCCATACAGCGGGCAGAACCAGACCAGCTGCCTCTGCAAAATCACTGACACTGTTAAGCTTGCCAGCAAAGTCTTTCTTTACATCTAACCTTTAACAATATGAAAGCATTTACATTCCGTCCTCACTAAGTTACTGTCTGCACACTGTCTCCTCACAATGTGAGCTGTCTCTTTTAGTTTTCTTTCATTTAACTTAGGACATGTATATGAACATCACCAAGGGAGATATTTTACAGTTCTAATTATTCTCCTGACCAAAGAGATTCTCTGAGTCAAGGAAAGAAGTTTCGTACAAGCCACCTGTTATTTAGATGTCATGTCTCGGTTCTCCGATATCAGCTTTGTGGCCACATGTCATTCTCAGCTATCCTTTCTCCCACAGACCTTTCTTTTTTCTTTTCCCTTCTTGATCATTCTCACTTTCTCCTCACCTCCCTTCCCAAGAAGAGAGATTTGAGTCTGATATTTTTTGACACTGTAAACAGTGCAGGGCACATGTTGCACATTACAGACTTGTGAACAGATGGTCAGTTGGACAGAACATATCGACCCATGATTTACTGAGAGAAAGGAAAAGATTAAAAGTAAAATCATAAGGCTGAGGCACAGGATATTGGCTTGTTCTATCAAAATAAGTATTTCTTATGATAGCACAGTGAATCTTTAACTAAATATCAGAAGCTTAAAAAATATTATAAAGGTTTCCTAAAGTCCTTGTGTAGTATTCTTGCTATAATTTAGACAGCATATGTGTCCAAGCATTCAACTAAATGTAACTGCCTGTCTTGGAAAAAACAACATGGAATTATGATGAGGTGGTAAATGGGGAGAAAGAGTGATGACTCGTTGTCCTGTTTATATATTTAAGCCTGAGGAGAATATACAGAAGAGAAACTCTTCTCTATTCCACTCCTCAAAATCAATCAAAGAGAGATTGAATAATTTAGATTAAGTACCAATGCACTTAGATTAGAGAAATGTTTTAGGGGTCAGATATCTGTATCTGTGACTATTATCTCAGGTCCAGTTACTTAGTAATAAGTGGCAGAAATCTTTGTCCAAGTGACTTAGTGAAGGAGAAACCTGAGTGATCAGGCAGGGGAAAAGCTATGCAGAGATGTGTTTTCAGGAGAAATGTAACCCAGGCCGGAAGTTACTAGGAGTTCTGGCACATAAATTACACTGGACAAGGTCCTGAGTTGTTATGCTCTCCATAAGTCAGTCAAGGGCTTACTGGTGGCCCTATAGAGGGGCATAATCTTCCAGGAATCTCCCTGTAAAGTAGTTCTCATTAACTAAGGATGAACCTCCAGAGAAGAGTGCAGGTTTGAATGGTTAGTACCAATAGTGCAATAGCTGAGGCAGGTGTGAATCAGACCTACAAAGGTGATCTGGATGGGCATCAACTGCATTTGCTATAGGAACATTTTCCAATTCAGTTTAACCCAACAATTTTTGGACATTCAATACTTTCAAGAAATAAGTATAGATGATACAGAGATTAATAAAAATATTTAATTTCTAGCCTCAAGGAAACAAATATGTACATAACTATCCAACTACGATCTGAATTTTTTTAAGGTTTTTCTTATTCGTTAGTAGGTGACATATTAATATTAATATTCAAGTTAACATCAACAAATTGCATTGGCTTATGTGGTCTCTCCATTCTGATCAAAGTCTGTTCTCAATGGTATCAACAGGTGAGTCACAAAGAAGTTGGGTTCACTTTTCTTGTCTATCCTTACTTGAAAAGGTATTTCATCAAATCTCAAGGCTTTGAAATCCAGCCGGTAACTCCCACATCTATATTTCATTTTGAACGTATCTCTTCAACAGAAGCGAGGCGGCTGCGACGGCTCGGCGCAGAAGCGAGGCGGCTGCGACGGCTCGGCGCAGAAGCGAGGAAGCTGCGACGGCTCGGCGAGGAGCGAGAGGCGAGAGAAGCCGGCCGGGGGCCGGGAGCCGGGGGGCGGCGGCCGACAGGGGCTAGGCCGGGCCGGGGGCCGGGGGCCGGGGGCGGCGGCGGCCGAGAGGGGCTAGGCGGGGCCGGGGGCCGGGGGCCAGGGGCCGGGCGCGGCAGCCGACAGGGGCTAGGCAGCGCCGGGGGCCGGGGGTGGCGGCCGACAGGGGCTAGGCCGGTCCGGGAGCCGGGGGCCAGGGCCGGGCGCGGCGGCCGACAGGGGCTAGGCGGCGCCGGGGGCCGGGGGGGCGGCGGCCGACAGGGGCTAGGCCGGGCCAGGGGCCGGGGGCCGGGGGCGGCGGTCGAGAGGGGCTAGGCGGGGCCGAGGGCCAGGGGGCCGGGGGCCGGGGGGGCGGCGGCCGAGAGGGGCTAGGCGGGGCCGAGGGCCAGGGGCCAGGGCCGGGGGCGGCGGCCGAGAGGGGCTAGGCGGGGCCAGGGGCCGGGGGCGGCGGCCGACAGGGGATAGGCCGGGCTAGGGGCCGGGGGCAGCGGCCGAGAGGAGCTAGGCCGGGCCGGGGGCCGGGGGCCGGGGGGCGGCGGCCGAGAGGGGCTAGGCGGGGCCGGGTGCCAGCGGGCGGTGGCGGCGGCGAGAGGAATTACCCAAGGACAAGGAGCAGGGGTTGCGTGGGCACAGGAGGGACGAGAGGAGTTACTCCACATTCAAGGTCAGGAGGGGCCGTCGTGAGTAGATACCCATTGTCCAAGGTAAGGAGCAATGGCTGCACTTTGCTATAGCAGCCATGAAGAAATACCCCACGTCCAAGGTAAGAGAAACCCAAGTAAGATGGTAAGTGTTGCGAGAAAGCATCAGAGGGCAGACACACTTAAAATAAAATTACAGAAAACTAGCTAATCTGATCACACGGACTACAGCCTTGTCTATCTCAATGAAACCAAGCCATGCCGTGTGGGGCCACCCAAGACGGATGGGTCATGGTGGAGAGGTCTGACAGAATGTGGTCCACTGGAGAAGGGCATGGCAAACCACTTCAGTATTCTTGCCTTGAGAACCCCATAAACAGTATGAAAAGGCAAAAAGATAGGACGCTGAAGGATGAACTCCCCAGGTCAGTAGGTGCCCAATATGCTAATGGAGATCAGTGGAGAAATAACTCCAGAAAGAGCGATGGGATGGAGCCAAAGCAAAAACGATACCCAACTGTGGATGTGACTGGTGATAGACGCAAAGTCCGATGCTGTAAAGAGCGATATTGCATAGGAACCTGGAATGTTAGGTCCATGAATCAAGGCAAATTGGAAGTGGTCAAACAGGAGATGGCAAGAGTGAAGGTCGACATTGTAGGAATCAGCGAACTAAGATGGACTGGAATGGGTGAATTTAACTCAGATGACCATTATATCTACTACTGTGGACAGGAATCCCTTAGAAGAAATGCAGTGGCCATCATGGTCAACAAAAGATTCCAGAAGGCAGTACTTGGATGCAATCTCAAAAACGATAGAATGATCTCTGTTTGTTTCCAAGGCAAACCATTCAATATCACTAATCCAAATCTATGCCCTGACCAGTAATGCCGAAGAAGCTGAAGTTGAATGGTTCTATGAAGACCTACAAGATCTTCTAGAACTAACACCCAAAAAAGATGTCCTTTTCATTACAGGGGACTGGAATGCAAAAGTAGGAATTTAAGAATCACCTGGCGTAACAGGCAAGTTTGGACTTGGAGTACAGAATGAAGCAGGGCAAAGACTAATAGAGTTTTGCCACGTGAACGCACTGGTAATAGCAAGCACCCTATTCCAACAACACAAGAGAATACTCTACACGTGGACATCACCAGATGGTCAACACCGAAATCAGATTGATTATATTCTTTGCAACCAAAGATGGAGAAGCTCTATACAGTCAGCAAAAACAAGACCGGGAGCAGACTGTGGCTCAGATCATGAACTGCTTATTGCCAAATTCAGAATTAAATTGAAGAAAGTGGGGAAAATCTCTAGTCCATTCAGGTATGACCTAGATCAAATCCCTTATGAGTATACAGTGGAAGTGACAAGTAGATTTAAGGGACTAGACCTGATAGACAGAGTGCCTGATGAACTATGGACAGAGGTTCGTGACATTGTACAGGAGACAGGGATCAAGAAAATTATGGAAAAGAAATGCAAAACAGCAAAATGGCTGTCTGAGGAGGCCTTACAGATAGCTGGGAAGAGAAGAGAAGCGAAAAGCAAAGGAGAAAAGGAAAGATGTTCCCATCTGAATGCAGAGTTCCAAAGAATAGCAAGGAGAGATAAGAAAGCCTTCCTCAGTGATCAGTGCAAAGAAATAGAGGAAAACAACAGATTGGGAAAGACTAGAGATCTCTTCAAGAAAATTAGAGATACCAAAGGAACATTTCATGCAAAGATAGGCTCGATAAAGGACAGAAATGGTATGGACCTAACAGAAGCAGAAGATGTTAAGAAGAGGTGGCAACAATACACAGAAGAACTATACAAAAAAGATCTTCATGACCCAGATAATCACGATGGTGTGATCACTCACCTAGAGCCAGACATCCTGGAATGTGAAGTCAAGTGAGCCTTAGAAAGCATCACTATGAACAAAGCTAGTGGAGGTGATGGAATTCCAGTTGAGCTATTTCAAATCCTGAAAAGTGATGCTGTGAAAGTGCTGCACTCAATATGCCAGCAAATTTGGAAAACTCAGCAGTGGCCACAGGACTGGAAAAGGTCAGTTTTCGTTCCAATCCCAAAGAAAGGCGATGCCAAAGAATGCTCAAACTACTGCACAATTGCACTCATCTCACATGCTAGTAAAGTAATGCTCAAAATTCTCCAAGCCAGGCTTCAGCAGTATGTGAACCGTGAACTTCCAGATGTTCAAGCTGGTTTTAGAAAAGGCAGAGGAACCAGAGATCAAATTGCCAACATCCGCTGGATCATCAAAAAAGCAAGAGAGTTCCAGACAAACATCTATTTCTGCTTTATTGACTATGCCAGAGCCTTTGACTGTGTGGATCACAATAAACTGTGGAAAATTCTGAAAGAGATGGGAATACCAGACCATCTGACCTGTCTCTTGAGAAACCTGTATGCAGCTCAGGAAGCAACAGTTAGAACTGGACATGGAACAACAGACTGATTCCAAATAGGAAAAAGAGTATGTCAAGGCTGTATATTGTCACCCGCTTATTTAGCTTATATGCAGAGTACATCACGAGAAACGCTGGGCTGGAAGAAACAGAAGCTGGAATCAAGATTGCCAGGAGAAATATCAATAACCTCAGATATGCAGATGACACCACCCTTATGGCAGAAAGTGAAGAAGAACTAAAGAGCCTCTTGATGAAGGTGAAAGAGGAGAGTGAAAAAGTTGGCTTAAAGCTCAACTTTCAGAAAACTAAGATCATGGCATCTGGTCCCATCACTTCATGGGAAATAGATGGGGAAACAGTGGAAACAGTGTCAGACTTTATTTTTTTGGGCTCCAAAATCACTGCAGATGGTGACTGCAGCCATGAAATTAAAAGATGCTTACTCCTTGGAAGGAAGGTTATGGCCAACCTAGATAGCATATTTAAAAGCAGAGACATTACTTTGCCAACAAAAATCCATCTAGTCAAGGCTATGGTTTTTCCAGTGGTCATGTATGGATGTGAGGGTTGGACGGTGAAGAAAGCTGAGCTCCATAGAATTGATGCTTTTGAAGTGTGGTGTTGGAGAAGACTCTTGAGAGTCCCTTGGATTGCAAGGAGATCCAATATATCCATCCTAAAAGAGATCAGTCCTGGGTGTTCATTGGAAGGACTGATGTTGAAGCTGAAACTCCAGTACTTTGGCCACCTCATGCGAAGAGTTGACTCATTGGAAAAGACCCTAATGCTGGGTAGGATTGGGGGCAGGAGGAGAAGGGGACGACAGAGGATGAGATGGTTGGATGGCATCACCGACTCGATGGACATGGGTTTGGGTAGACTCCGGGAGTTGGTGGTGGACAGAGAGGCCTGGCGTGCTGCAGTTCCTGGGGTCGCAAAGAGTCGGACATGACTGAGAAACTGAACTGAACTGAACTGAACTCCAACTCTAGAGTCAAATATTCAAATGCCTATTGTATATCTCCTTCTTGGGTATGTAATAGGCACCTAAAACTAAACAAGTCCAAAGTGGGACCCATCATAACCACTTCCTACTCACCTCCAGCTACTTTTCCTGCAGATTTCCCTATCTCAGTAATGATGATTCCATATGTAGAATCATCAGGCTAACAAAGTTAGATTCATCCTTAATTATTCTCTTTTTGTAATACTTGTATCAGCAACTATATCCACTCAACCTCTGATATATTTAGAATCAGAACTCTTTTCTCACTTTGACTGCTGTTAATTTGGCCTAAGTAGCATCAGTTATCAGTCCTTTCCTGGATTATGGCTAGACTACTAAATGGTCCCTACTTATTCTCTTTAACTTTCCTTTCCGACTGTGAATGTTGGAAGGACAAGCTTGGGAAATGGAAAGTAGATACTAGGGACCAAGAAAAGTAATCAAGAAAAGTGTGATTAAAAATTTTTTTTAAAGTGTGATATCAGGAAAGCTATGAGTTATATAGAAAAATGAGGCATATCTAATCTTAAGAAGCTAGTATTCAACCCTTATCTGTGAACTAATTCGATGACTGAATTTCTTGATCTTGCACTGGATGTATTCTACAATCATTGATATTTTAAAATATAACCACACAATATTGTAAAGTAATTAGCCTCCAATTAAAATAAATAAATATATATATAACTATAATTATAAAATGTAGACTATTCTCTGTATGTTCTGTAGTAATCACAAGGTCAAGTATTGGCAATAATGGTAATGATGTTACACTTATTGAATGCCTATCACATTGGACATCTATATCAGCAGTTCCTATTTCCATGTTTTTTCATGACCAGTTCTTTGAGAAATGCTTTGAAAATGCCTAGTTATTTGGCATTTATGCTTATTGTAAATAACTTTGTTAGTCTTAGCAGTCTTACATTTTCTATTTAAGGAGAAAAATGATCATGATGTTTAACCTATATAACTTCTGATTCCTTGACCATTGAATAACAGATTGTTACTGTTTTCACAATGTATGAAAACTTAGGAAATTTTCTGTAAACATTAAGGTGTCAGTGAATGAACACAGGAATTTAACTAAGCTCTTTAAAATAGAGTTTATACACACACACACACACACACACACACATATATCTTACACAGTTGTGATGAAAATTAAAAGAGATGATGTATTATAGTGTATTTGACAAAGGTTAAAATATTATATAGGCATGATTATTCATTCATCAAATAGATGTTATGATGCATACAGAAGTAGAGCACCCTCTGATGAGCAGAGGGGTAAATATGACAAAGATGATTTATCCTACGACTAAATCTCTTTCCTCAAGGTGTTTTCATTCTAGTATTGGAAGACCAGAGTAACATCACCATAAGTAGAAATACACTAAGTGCAAAACTCAGATGGCAAACTCCTTAAAGAGGAGGACCTCTTCATGTTCACTGTGATTTCTGCAGTGCTCAGAAATGGTACTTGACAGGTGCACTCAGTACTTAGTGAATAAATTGGTGAATATAAATAAAGAGACTCAACAGAAATAATAGATGAAACAGGTCATAAAATATAAAGCCATATTTGAAGGTAAATAAAAGACAGTATTATGAATCTTCAAAGGAAGGAAAAATCACTTCTGAATAAGAAGAAATAATTAAGCTCCATGGAGAAATGGCATTTGACAGGACTAGGGAAATTTTAACAAGTAAAGATTAAAATTGTTTTTAAGATAGAGAAGTGATGAAAGCAAAGGGCAAAAGTCTTATGTTTTGCATATATTAATAGTATATAATTGGAGAGCTATGAAAGACAAGGTTGTTTTAATATAGGTTTAGATCAGAACATGGTAATCAATAATGTAGTCTAAATTTGCACTGTAAAAGAAAGCTGATTTTGAACATTTTAATACACTGAGAGATATTAAACTACACATTTTAAAAAGTAGTCATGCTATGGTGAAAAGATAATTTGATTAAAAGTTAAGACATTTTAAATTAGTCATATTGGATAATTAGGAAAATAACATTGACTAAATGTTGACTAAATAGGACCTTTCACTCCCACTGGAAAACCTATTAAGGAAAAAGGCTATAAACTATGGAGAAATGTTTGCTATTTGTCACTGTTTAAATAACTACCACATTGACTGAAATGTTTAAAGAACCAAATATTTTTTCACAGTTGCAGCCACCTGGTGAGTTGCTAACAGTTAGACAAAGGCAACCTTAAGGAAACATATTTATCACTACACCCTGTGCAGTTCCAGTCATAAAGAGTTCAACTCCAAAATGGATATTTCCCTCTTTAGCTGTAAAATTTGGTTTCAGAAAAAAGCTCCCTAGGGGAATTAAACTTTCTTTTTAAAAAATTGATTTGAGTTTAATAGTTATTCAATTATGCTGTTGTTCAATAAACTTTTATTAAACCTACATATGCCTAACATAAGTCCAGGCACTGTGGGGGTAAACAAGATAAAACTTCACATTATTATAATAGACACTTAAAATATAAACATTGGATCTATACTTGTTGGCAGAGAAACTCAGAAGGACATTTTTTAATCATTTATACAGAAGATACAAAAATTTTCTTTATTACATCTATTTTGATTTCAGTGCCAGAAACATACACAAGTGGCAATTAAACACAAAATTATCACCTGCATAACAATCCATTTACTTTAAAGCTAAATGAGATTGGAGATAAAATCATACTACATTCAGACCTAGAAATACTTTTCATTGCTTTCCCAGGTTTTGTCAAGAAAGCTTCTTATATAATTTTATTTAATGTATACTCTTATTGTAGAAAAAGTAAAAAATACAGATGAGTATAAATCATAAGATAAATTACCTTTGCTCCAACTTCACAAAAATAACTGTTAATATCTTAGATTTTTTCTTTATAAGTTCATCATTTAAAGTATTTGAAAAATGGAAATTGAGTAAACTACCTTTGTTTTCAATATTTCTTTTTTGCATGATATAAAGAGAAAGATGAAGCCCTTTCTCACAAGCTCCAGTTCATCTTCAGAAGTCACCCTCTTCTCCCTTTAGAGATGGGTATAATATTCCTGTCTTTTCTCTGAATTTACCCATCTCTCTCCATTTCTCCTTATTCTCTGTTTTCATCTCTTTACTTAACAATCTGCAAGTATGTTTTTGTTTTTAATAATAATGGGATCATACTATGTATAATGGTCTGAAACAATTTTTAACATATTGACAGTATGTTATTTCAATATATAGAGATTCAATTTATTCTTTGCAGTTGTTACTGGTGTTCCATGATATGGATACCTCACAAGTTTATTCAACAGTTCTCTCACTGTTAAGTGTCTAATTATCAATGTTTATTATTACAAACAATGAAATAATAAATATAGAAATGCATATGAAACTTTATGGGCATTTCTAGAATTAGTGATAGTCAGACATAGGTTATTCCTTTTGAAAATTTTAATAAAAATGTTGAAATTATATTAGAAACATTTTATTTTTCTATTTATTCTATTCCTCAATCCTATATATATTATTTACTAAGATTCAATTGTTTAGTAGGTTTGATGTTAAATGCTGCAGATATAAATAAAATACAATCTAAGCTGATAAAGTTTGAAGTGGGAAACTTTGGGATCTAAATAGGTAATTTTACACAGAATGTCAAACACATCATAGAAGGAAGAAAAAAAAACAAACAAACACCTAAGCTAGTCCAGAGGAATCAAAGAAATTCTGCTGGAAATACTTTTAATTTGGACTAGTGAGAGCTTTCAAGTGAGGTTGAGTTATAAGAAAATAACCTAATAAGAATAAAAAAGCATTTATTAGGTGGTAAAAATTCAGGGTTCCCCTCTGATCGTTTCTGGGCATGATCATACTTGTTTTCACCCTAATGAGAACCCTAGGGCAGTCTGCTAGTGCACCCTATATGTGTGCATGCTAAGTCACTTCAATCGTGTCTGACACTTTGTGATCCAATGGACTGTAGTTGTCTAGTTTCCTCTGTTCATGAGATTCTCCAGGCAAGAACACTGAAGTGGGCTGCCACAGCCTCCTCCAGGGGATCTTTCCAACCCAGTGATCCAACCTGAGTCTCTGATGTCTCCCACATTGACAGACAGGCTCTTTATCACTAGTGCCACCTGGGAAGTTCCCTCACTTGGGTCTGACTCTTCTGATAAAAAAAAAAGGTCTTAATGTGAGCAGATGACACCACCCTCATGGCAGAAAGTGAAGAAGAACTAAAGAGCCTCCTGATGAAAGTGAAAGAAGAGAGTGAAAAAGTTGGCTTAAAGCTCAACATTCAGAAAACTAAGATCATGGCATCTGGTCCCATCACTTCATGGCAAATAGATGAGGAAACAGTGGAAACAGTGGCTGACTTTATTTTTTGGGCTCCCAAATCACTGCAGATGGTGACTGCAGCCATGAAATTAAAAGACACTTACTCCTTGGAAGGAAAGTTATGACCAACCTAGAGAGCATATTAAAAAGCAGATACATTACCTTGCCAACAAAAGTCCGTCTAGTTAAGGCTATGGTTTTTCCAGTGGTCATGTATGGATGTGAGAGTTGGACGGTGAAGAAAGCTGAGCGCAGAATTGATGCTTTTGAACTGTGGTGTTGGGGAAGACTCTTGAGAGTCCCTTAGACTGCAAGGAGATCCAACCAGTCCATCCTAAAGGAGATCAGTCCTGAGTGTTCACTGGAAGGACTGATGTTAAAGCTGAAACTCCAATACTTTGGTCACCTGATGCGAAGAACTGACTCATTGGAGAAGACCCTGATGCTGGAAAAGATTGAAGGTGGGAGAAGAAAGGGACGACAGAGGATGAGGTGGTTGGATGGCATCACCGATTCAATGGACATGAGTTTGAGTAAACTCTGGGAGCTGGTGATGGACAGGGAGGTTCGGCATGCTACAGTCCATGGGGTCGCAAAGAGTCAGACACGACTGAGCAACTGAACTGAACGTGAGCAAATATCTATTGGAAAAACAGTGAAGTTAGAGCTACTGGAAGGAACACACTGGTTTTGTAGTGGTGGAGGGAGAGAAAGCTCAGTAGCTGCAAAGGGAACATCTTAGACCCTGAGAATTATATTGTATGGGGATTATCCAATAAGAAAAAAAAAGTTATTTAATTTTTCCTTGACTTTAGCTGATACTACCAATCTACATGACATTCAAGTCAACATCAAATCACTGACTAGGGTTTTTAGGGGTGTTGAACTCACCCTGCATGTTTTCCTTGCTGGCCAAGGTAGTGACTGTGAAATTACTAACACATTCTTCTGTACCTAAATTGATGCCTTAGGCCAGGTGAAGAGGTTAATACATAAACTTTAGGAAGGTCAGTACACAAACTTAAGGAAAAACCCACTTGGATTTCTAAGTTAAACTCTGGTGGTTTATGGGATTTGTTAAGCTGGTGGGGTCTGGGAGCTTGACTTTGAGGCCAATACTACAAGTTGGTCTCATCCTGATGCTTGAAACATTGTTAATAGTCTTTATCAAATGGCCTACCAGACAAAGTGAACAGGTTTGGTTTCAGTCTCTGTTGGTCAGATTTATCAAAGTGGCCAATAGAGTATTGTATTTATGGGACATTCACCTGTAACCAAGACAGTGGCCACTCTACACTCTAAATCACATTGTTAGACTATCTAAAATTTTTATTATGCAATAGCTCACTTTACTATGTTTGATTCCTGTCTTCAATATGTTATGACCCAGAAAAATTAGCCATCTATGATTTTGAAAATTGGTTATCTTGTCATTGTGTGACATGTCTGATAATAGGAAACTAATTACCTCTAAGATAGATTCTTTTCATTCTGGGGAAAATTTATCATTTATATTGAGTCTTCATATAACATATGATACATATTGTTTTACATCTAGCACAGAACTTTGTGTGTAATTTTTGTTAATTAATGTTATTCTAAATGAATAAGGGCACATATTGTATTTTTGCTCTACCATGAACCAAAGTCTAATATCACATGTGAGTGCAACTATACATTTATAAAAATGGGGAGATAAAAAAAAGGAAGTCCCATGAAATAAGCAAATGAGGAATGGAAGAACTTCTTTTAGTAAGAAAAGAGAGAGAAAAATCTCAACAGAATAGGATATTTTGCTAGTAGGTACATATTACAACTTATATGAACAGCATGCTATAAATTGTGTTCTACTGATAGAGAAATAATAAATCAAGAGTAAGTCAGGCAAAATAAGACTGTGTGATCTCACAATGCCTTCAAGGTAGCAGAGGTTATTTGATGGATAGCTGACCTTTCAAATATAAGGTAAAGGAATGTACTTCTTATTGGTATTTTGCTCTATGTTTAAGCTTACTGATTTTTTTTTCCTCTCTGAACCCAATTCATAGAGAATAAAATTGAGATTGTAAAATGATCTTTAGCTTAACTACTAATTCAAATCTATTTATAAGCCAAAGGAAAAACTATAAAATATTTTGAGCATTGAGATGGTGACCTTGTTATCAGGCTGCCACAGTACACTTTATTTCTCCATTTCAGTTCACTTTATGGATTCAATATTGAAGCTAAGTAGTATATTTACAAAATGCTTCAAGTTACCAGTGTCAAACTGATTATCTTTGAGGTTTCCTCATTTCCATTGCCTTTCAGAAGTTAATTTTGCCCACACTTTTAATGTCCTGGAATCTTAATCTTCTTGAAATTTTCATGTTTTATTTCCTTGTCATTTGAGTGAGACAGTAAATTTGGAACTCAGGCTAAATCAAATCTAAGTGATGACTATGTATATCCCACATGTATGTCATCCACTATACAGCTAAGGAATTATAAACCTACCTGTCCCATGTAAGAGACATATGAACTAAATGGATTATAATCAAGATAATGTGTGTGCTCAGTTGCTCTGTCCTGTCCAACTCTGAGGCACCATGCACTGTAGCCTGTTCATGGAAGTTTCCTGGCAAGAATACTGGAATGCCATTTCCTACACCGGGAGTCTTACCAACCCAGGGATTGGATGTACATCTCTTGCATGTTTTGCAATGACAGGCAAATTCTTTACCACTACTGCTACCTGGGAAGCCCATAATCAAGGTAAATTTCATGTAAATTAGACATAGATGATTATATTTATCTGCTGTAACAAACTAATTTTTAATTATTGAAAGAGAAAGTGAAAGTTGCTCAGTTGTGTCCGACTCTTTGCAACCCCATTCCATGGAATTCTCCAAGCCAGGATACTGGAGTGTCTAGCCTTTCCCTTCTCCAGGGGATCTTCCCAACCCAGGGATCGAACCCAGACCTGGGTTCCCACATTGCAGGTGGATTCTTTACCAGCTGAGCCACAAGGGAAGCCCAAGGATACTGGAGTGGGTAGCCTATCCATTCTCCAGCAAATCTTCCTGACCCAGGAATCGAACCAGGGTCTCCTGCATTGCAGGCAGATTCTTTACCAACTGAGCTATTAGGGAAGCCCAATTTTTAATCATTAACCAATTTAATAGACTATGATTTATTTTACTATTTTTGTGGCCTCTGTATATAATTGTTTTTTACTGTGGTGAAATATACATAACAAAATATACCATCTTAACTATTTTTAAGTGTACAGTTCAGTAGTATTAAGTACATTTATATTGTTGCACAACCTCACTACCACCTATCTTCAGAACTCTTCATTTTCCAATAATGAAACTCTATACACATTAAAGGGGCTTCCCAGGTGGCACAGTGGTAAAGAATCTGCCTGCCAATGCAGGAGATGCAGGTTCGATCCTTGCTCCAGTATTCTTGCCCGGAGAATTCCAAGGACAGTGGAGCCTGGTGGCCTATAGTCCATGGAATCAGAAAGAGCTGGACATGACTGAGTGACTGTGCATGCATACCCATTAAAAATTAACTCTCCATTCCTTTTTCCCTCTAGCCCCTGGCAACCACCATTCTATTGCCTGTGTCTATGATTTTGATTATTCTATTTCATGTAAGTGGAATCATACAATATTTCTTTTTTTATGGCTGGCTTATGTCACTTAGCAAAATCTTCCTCAAGGTTCATTCATTTTGTAGCATATGTTAGGATTCCCTTTACCTTTTTAAGGTTACATAATATTTCTTTGCATGTATATACCACGTTTTATTTACCCATTCTTCTGTGAATGGACACATGTGTTATTTCACATTTTATCTATTGTGAATGATGCTGCTATGAACTTGAGTGTATAAATAAGTCTTTAAGATTCTGCTTTAAATCTTTTGGATATATACAGAAGTGGAATTTCTGAGTCATATGGTAAATCTTTTTTAAATTTCTTGATTATCACCATACTGTTTTCCACAGTGCTGTCCCATTTTACATTCCTACCAACAGGGCACAAGTGGTCTAATTTCTCCATATCTCACCAAAACCTGTTATTTTCAGTTTTTGTTAGTAGCCACCCCAATAGGTGTGATGTACCTCATGTAGATGGTTTTAAAAAAAATACTTTTGATGAAAAAACAATACTTTCCTGGCTCAAATTCTCCAAATTTCACCTCCTAGAAGAAATTTCTGTCAAGTTTGTTACCAATTTTTAAAAAAAAAATTGCAGTCCTGATCTTTCAATTAGATATCTTTCTTTCCTACAATGAAATACAAGGATTTGGTTTTTTCCCTTATTACAGACACACATGCACACGTACACGCATACATTGTCCCTTTACCCTTTTTCTGGTTAAATTTATGTCTCCAATTTTGTTTACAGCAATTAAAAGTTTACATTATTCATTATTTTTATTTATAGCAATAGGTAAAGTTTAGATTATTAATACGATGTAAATATTTTCACAGCTGAGTCAGGTAATGTGAAAAGAAAATGTTAGTTGCTTAGTTGTGTCTGACTCTTTGAGACCCCATGGGCTATAGCCCTCCACGTTCCTCTCTCCATAGCATTCTCCAGGAAAGAATACTGGAGTGGCTTGCCATTCCCATCTCCAGGTGATCTTCCTGACCCAGGGATCAAACTCTGGTCTCCTGCAATTCTGGCAGATTCTTTATCATTTACAAGGTACTCTCTATCCTCAGGTTATGTATCTGCAGATATGGAGAGCTGACTAAGGGATTTGAGCATCCATGGATTTTAGTTTGTATGGGGTGTTTTGGAACCAGTCCCCTGTGGATTCAAAGGGGCAACAGTATTTTATTTCTCACCCAAACTTTTGATTTCCTTGGAATTAATTACTGGGACATTTTTGTTTGTTTAATTTCATAAGAATTGGTTGTAGTTCATTATCAAACTCTCACAGAAACATAAATCTCTAAGAAAAATTTGCTGAGTACCTGCTAGATTGCTAGGTACTGTTCTGAGAATCTGCAGTATAACAGATATAACAGTATCCCATAAAAAGCTACTTGACCATTGGAGCTTACTTTCTGGTGGGTGAGACAGATAATAACCACTATAATAAACAGATATACTACCAATGATGTCAAAAGGGCTGGAAACTCTGGGGAAAAAACAGGTAAGCATAATGGGTAGAATGCAATTTTTGCTATTAATAAGGAGTTGGGACAGGCCTCCTTGGAAAGCCAAATTTGAGAAGATGTGAAAGCAGTGCAGGCTTCAAAATAGACAGTGAAATAAGGAGGGATGCCTGGCATGTTGGAGATACACGTGTAGCAAGAACTGAGGAAGTGAGGAGCTGAGGGGTAGGAGACGAAGTTAGGAAATGGAGCCCACCTAAGAGTTTGTCTTTCATTCTGAGGGAAAGAAGCTTTTAAGTCTTGAGCAGAGAAGTCATAATCTGATCTTTGTTTTAAAAGAATCTTCTGTGACAACCTAGAGTGGTGGGATGGGATGGGAGGTGGGAAGGAGGTTTAAGAGGGAAGGGACATATGTGTATCTATGGCTGATTCATGATGATATGTGACAGAAACCAACACAATAGTGAAAAGCAATTATCCTCCAATTAAAAATAGATAAATTTAAATTTAAAAATTACAGTAGTAAATAAAAAGAATCTTCTTAGCTGCTGTGTTGAGAAAAATGGGTACTATTTGGAGAGGAGGTCAGAAGAGGGCAGGGTAGAATAGGAAGGAGAATTAAGAGGCAGTTACAGTATAAAGAAAGCTGAGCACAGAAGAATTGATGCTTTTGAAGTGTGGTGTTGGAGAAAACCCTTGAGAGTCCTTTGGACTGCAAGGAGATCCAACCAGTCCATCCTAAAGGAGATCAGTCCTGAATATTCATTGGTAGGACTGATGCTGAAGCTGAAACTCCAATACTTTGGCCACCTGATGTGAAGAGCTGACTCATTGGAAAAGACCCTGATGCTGGGAAAGATTGGGGGCAGGAAGAGAAGGGGACGACAGAGGATGAGATGGTTGGATGGCATCACTGACTCAATGGACATGAGTTTGGGTAAACTCCGGGAGTTGGTGATGGACAGGGAGGCCTGGCGTGCTGCGGTTCATGGGGTCGCAAAAAGTCAGACATGACTGAGTGACTGAACTGAACTGATCAGTGAGTCAGGTGAGATTCTTGGTGGTTCTATTGTTCACATATATCAGGAACTCTGTGCATTTTGTGTTTTTCTTTAATCATTATTGCCAGTACTCTCACAGCTTCCTGGGTGGCACTAGTGGTAAAGAGCCAACTTGCCAGTGCAGGAGACAAAAGAGAGGTGGGTTTGATCCCTGGGTCAGGATTATCTACTTTAAAAAAATGACTTTCCTTGCCTCTTTCTCAAAAACCTACTGAAATATTTGTTTCATAGAAATGGAGTCTTCAAGAAAGAAGAAGACTTTGAATAGTAAAAGGTACATCCGTTGCAGGCAAAGGGCATCCTGTCGAAGATGGTGAACAGAAATTCCAGTAAGAACACATATGTGAAGCAGTCCATTCAGACTGCTTAATGAAGGCCTGGAGGGCTGTGTGTGCTCAGTCATGTCCGACTCTTTGTGGCTCTGTGGACCATAGCTCACCAGGCTCTTCTATCCATGGGAGTCTCCAGGAAAAAATACTGAAGTGAGTTGCCATTCCCTCCTCCAGGGGATAGCAACAGAGGAATAGAAACTATAAAAATTAATCAATATGAAGCCTGAAAATATTTTTATTACAGTCTCACATTCAATATAGTAATTGGATATATTACCTCCTTTAATATCTCTGTGGATATGATCAATTTGCTTCATTTTTTCTAAGCTGTTTACATTTTATTTCATTATTTGCCAGTTAATTCATTCATTTATCCATTTGTTTGATGCCTTTCATGTGGAATGCTTTCTTTAAAAGTCTCATGATCTATGACTCTAAATTGAATACAATTAAGAAGAAAATAACTAAAAATCAGATTGGCCTAGAAATGTCCCGATTTTACCAAGTAGCTCTGTTTAGACCATTCCTCACACTGTAAAAATCAAAGAAACTGGAGGGATGTTTACATTTGCCAGGAAAGAAAGACTTTGAGTGAAGCAGCTCTCACATTCAGGTTGAGCTCTGATCTGTGGATGTGTGTTAGTCGCTCAGTCATGTCCGACTCTTTGCGACCCCATGGACTATAGCCTGCCAGGCTCCTCTGTCCATGGAATTCTCCAGGCAAGCATACTGGAGTGGGTTGCCATTCCCTTCTCCAGGGGATCTTCCCAACCCAGAAATCAAACCCGTTCACTGCAGGCAGATTCTTTACTGTCTGATCCACCAGGGAATCTGGAGCTCTCTTCTTACGCGTGCATGAAAAAGACTCCAAGCAATCCAACAAAGGTTAAAATAGCTAATTAGAAATCAAGTTTGCAGTCTAAGTTAATTGTATGCTAAAACCAAACCAAAAAAAATCAATATTGGGAATAGAAAAGAATCCAGAGCTTCTTCAAAACAATACTCACCATGCCCAGGACATAATCACGAATTATTAGATTCATTAAAAAATAATACAATACAACCAATCTTCCAAACAAAGGTAATAATAAAGACTAACCTCTAGATGGCAGATTTAACAGAAAAGCACTTTAAAGCAGCTGTTATTACTCTATTCAACGATATACAGCAAAACATGCTTAAGATCAATGAACAAATATGAAATCTCAACAGAGGAATAGAAACTATAAAAAAGAATCAATTTAAAATTCTACAGTTGAAAAGTAAATGAAATAAAAATGCCTGGATAGGCTTAAGAGAAGAAATATAAATTATATTATCTAATTTAAAGAAACAGAAAAAAAGTATTGACCACATAAATGAATGGAGCATAAAGTGTCTGGTAAAATCAAAATTTCCAATATATAAGCATTTCAAGTCCCACAACGAAAAGATGGAAAAAAGGAACAGAAAAAATATTTGAAAAAGCAACTGCTGAAAATTTCCCATTAGTAAAAGTCATAAATTACAGATTCAGAAGGTCACTGGCCCTAAAACAGTATAAATACAAAATAAGTTACATTTTAGTCAAAATAAGATAATCGAAGAAAAAGACAAAAAGAGAAAAAGCATACATTAGGACAGGGGACAACAATTTCAAAGCCACGTATTTCCTGTCAGAAACAAAGAAGGTCAAGACAGTGGAACTAAGCATTACAGTGGAACATCCTGAGGGCTAAAAAATAAAAAGGAATGTCTATATTTGGGGACATTAATAATATCCTTTCAACTGTAAAAGCATGATAAGGTATATTTAAATGAACAAACCTTATAAAATTAATTGCCAGAAGGTCTGCATTAAAGGAATATGATTCTAAATGGAAACATACATTCAGAAAGGAATGAGGTGCACCAGAAATTATGATTATGAATATAACATTACATTTGTGAATTTAAAATTATATTTATACTTATAAAATATTTTTACTAATTTATTTGACATACATATGAGTGTTTAAAATAAAATATGCAACTTGTATTAAACAGATTAAAATATCAGTTCAGTTCAGTCGCTCAGTCGTGTCCGACTCTGCGACCCCATGAATCGTAGCATGCCAGGCCTCCCTGTCCACCACCAACTCCCGGAATCCACCCAAACCCATGTACATTGAGAAGGTGATGCCGTCCAACCATCTCATCTTCTGTTGTTCCCGTTCTCATCCTGCCTTCAATCTTTCCCAGCATCAGGGTCTTTTCCAATGATTCAGCTCTTTGTTGGCAAAGTAATGTCTCTGCTTTTTAATATGCTGTCTAGGTTGGTCATAACTTTCCTTCCAAGGAGTAAGCGTCTTTTAATTTCATGGCTGCAGTCACCATCTGCAGTGATTTTGAAGCCCAGAAAAATAAAGTCAGACACTGTTTCCACCGTTTCCCCATCCTTTTGCCATGAAATATATATCCATATAAAATGAAACTATAACATAAATTATGTGGAGAGTGGTAAATGAGGTGAAATTCTTGCCTGCATGTGTGCTATGTTGCTTCAGTCATGCCATGTCCGTGTCCGACTCTTTGAGACGCTATGGAATGTAGTCCCCCAGGTTGTCCATCCATGGGATTCTCCAGGCAGGAATACTGGAGTTGGTTACCATTTCCTTCTCCAGGGGATCTTCCCAACCCAGGGGCTGAACCTTGGGCTTTTACATCTGCGCTGGCAGGCGGGTTCTTTACCTCTAGCGCCACCTAGGGAGTGGTAAGCTGAACTGTTGGTGAAATTCTTGCAATTTACATTAAAAACAGTACAATACCAACTCTTAAGCAGACTGTGAAAGATTGTATGTTATAACCTTTGAGCAAACACTAAAGATGAAATAATGCAAAATATTTTAGCCAAAAAACAATCAATAGATAATTTATAATGAAATTCTTTAGAAAATATTCATTTACCTTAAAACAGGACACAAAGTACAGAATGGAAAACAGAAAACAAATGATAAACCTAAATCCAATAATATCACTAATTCTGTTGCAGAAACCAGTACTCGAGAAACCAAACACCACACTTGGAGAGTTGGAGAACTCAGGTTTTATTATGCCAGCAGGCCTAGAGGAGTTAACACTCCAAGTTCTGAGCCCAGAACAAAGGGGTTACAGAGTTTTTATACACAGACAGGCATGATTAAACAGTTTTGCAGGTATACAGGGGCAGGGTGATTGCAAAGAGCAGGACAAGGGAGAGTGAGATAAACTCCAGTTCCTAGTATTGTGAGTCCCCACTTTCTGAGACCTATGTGATCCAGACTTTGCAAGGAGCAAGCTGAGTTACAGAGGCAGAAGGAGCAGGAGGTTATGCAAAACTCTAACTTTTCTTCTTCAATTCCACTAGATGCAAGTGGAATAAAAAACATATTTACAGGATAAATAGAAATCTAATAGAAAGTTCAGTTTACATGGGCTGGACACCTGATTCATGGGAATGAATTGGCTGTAGGTGTTTCCTCTTTTCTTGGGTCTTTATTTTCCTAGGTTAAGAACCATCCTTCTCTTATATTACAGGATTTAGAATGCTAGCTTAACGTTTGTTAAATGAGGTTAAAGTTCCAGAGGTCTTGTTATTCAGTAGGTTGTCTTTTACTTAATTCTGCTGTTTTCACTACTGCATCTCTTTATCAGCTCAGCCTGCTACTCTTGTTTCCACATTGCCTCTGATTGAATCTCTTCAAATAGCAAACCTCTGATCTTCTGGAAGAATAGGTGAGGACATAATGTTCAATCTGCCAATTTGAAAAATGACTATCTTAAAGAGGCTTATCTTTTTTGGAGGGAAAGTACATATTTGGGTAATACAAATAGCAGTCTTAATAATAATGCTGCAAAGAGAAACAACCCTTTAAGGAAAGGGCCAGTGGAGGAAGCTCCTCTAACTTAGTATAGCCAACTTGTGAGACTGGATAGTAAACCTCTTAACCCTCCTGAACACTATCTCCACTCATTCCTCTCCGTACTTTCTCAGACTAGTTGAATTGTTGAACTTGGAAGAAGGAAAGAACGTGTTTACTTCATTTCTTATGTTTTTTCTCTTTCAAGGCCTGCTGAATCTGCAGTGGGGGTATGTTTGATCTGCTCCTTTCATGCAGGCAATATAGAAGGACAGCTTCTGTCTTGGGGAATCTGTGCTGTTGTGCTTCTAGGTGTAACTGTGTAATTAAATGGGGGCAGTGGTTACAGATTTAGAGCCGTGGTCTCCAAGTAGCTTTGAAGTGAAGTGTTACTTGCTCAGTCATGTCTGACTTTTTGCGACCCCGTGGACTGTAGCCCGCCAAACTCCTCTGTCCATGGGATTCTCCAGGCAAGAATACTGGAGTAGGTTGCCATTTCCTTCTCCAGGGGATCTTCCCAATCCAGGGATTGAACCTGGATCTCATGCATTGCTGACAGATTCTTTACTGTCTGAGCCATCAGGGAAGCCCTAGTCTCCAAATGACTTTAGCAGTATAGAAAAGATGGTAATTTCTTCTCCCTCTGTTTGTATTTGGGTCTTATTTCTCAGGTTGTTTTCTTTAAGAAAGGAACCAAAGATGGGATTATTGCCCTCAAAATCTCGACCAGAAATACTTAGTGTTTGCCTCTGAAATGTAAATATTATGTACAGTTTATTAATTTGCTGCTTGTTCTAATTAGGTTATTTTTGAAATATATTGTATTGTCATTGTATTATAAAAAGATAAATTATTTGTTTTCTGAGGTTTATCTGATTTGCCTATTTTTTTATAAAAATACCTGTCAGTAGGATATCACTACACTTTTAGCAGAATGACTAAGATTAAGAAGACTGGCAATGTCAAGAAATGACATGAGGATGGTGTAAGTGAAACTTCTATATGTTGGTGGTTGAAGCATAAACTGGCGTAACTACTTGAGAAAATTGCTTGCAATACCTAAAACAATGAATCATATGTTTATCTTATGGCCCAGAAATTGCACTGCCAGTTTTATTTCCAAGAGAGATAAATTCATTTGTCCACCAAAAACATGTACAAGAACATTCATGACCACTTTTTTCTTAGTAGTTATAAACAAATTGTAAATAACAAATGTCCAATGCCAGCCAAATTGAAAAAAATATAGTATATTAATAAAAAGGAACACTACAGAAAAATAAAATGGATAAATTTCAATCACACGTAACAACAAGGTGGGTTTCATAGACATTGTATTGAATAAATGAGACCACATATAAAAGAGTGCATATCATCTAATTCCATTTGTATGAAGTTCTAGAATAAGCAAAACTAATCTACTGTAAAAGAAGTCAGTACAGTACCTTCCTTTGCAGGTAGATAAGTAATAAATTGGATACCAGGGGATACCAGGAAGCATTTTGATGTACTCAGTTCATTCAGTCGCTCAGTCTTGTCCCATTCTTTGCGACCTCATGAACTGCAGCACGCCAGGCCTCTCTGTCCATCACCCACTCCTGGAGTCTACCCAAACCCATGTCCACTGAGTCGGTAATGCCATCCAACCATCTCATCCTCTATCGTCCCCTTCTCCTCCTGCCCTCAGTCTTTCCTAGCATCCGGGTCTTTTCAAATGAGTCAGCTCTTTGCATCAGGGGGCCAAAGTATTGGACTTTCAGCTTCAACATCAGTCCTTCCAATGAACACCCAGGACTGATCTCGTTTAGAATGGGCTGGTTGAATCTCCTTGCAGTTCAAGGGACTCTCAAGAGTCTTCTCCAACACCACAGTTCAAAAACATCAATTCTTTGGTGCTCAGTTTTCATTATACTCCAACTCTCACATCCATACATGACTACTAGAAATGTCCTATATTATCTTTTAAAACTTGATTCATAAAAGATAATCAAATGTAGTTACCGCAATCATATTTTAATATTTTGACAGATAAAAATTCACATTATCATATATATTTATATCACTTAGGTGAAATACTTAATAAATATTGCTATTTATCTGCTAAGAGTTAATGGTAACCTTGACTTTCAAAAGTTATTAATTATATTCTACCAATAGTAACAATAATTTCTCAAATCTGAATTTTGATAAGCCAACATTTATTTAGGAAATTAAATTGTAATTTATCTTTTCTAAGGACCTGGAACCATTTTTTTCCTACATAATTACTTAAATATAGTAGTTAGTGTCAAAAAAGAGTAATGAAAAAAATAATTTAATCATTTCTCCTTTAATCATGTGTGCTTATTGATATTAGGTATTAACCTAATCTTATATATGAGAGGGAAATTAGTTTATTGGTTTAATAATTACATTTTAATACCTATTATATGTAGTCTTAATTATAATCATGTGGATCAAGTTTGCTACATCATGCCTTAGTTCAAAATGGTATCATTAGAGCCCTAATAAGAGCTACAGAGAGAATGTATGACTGAGTGTTTCCATTTATAACAAAACAAGACCAATTCCTTAAGGTTGTCAGTTGTTATTATGCAACTTCATTAAAATCTGCTGTCATCAATTATTTGTAATCTATTTTGAATTTTGGTTTTTTCAAATTTTCAGATAAAACTTTTAACCATGTCTTGTAAATCAATAATTTAGAAACTAAATGCTGTCTTTTTCACTTATCCTTTGTTTATTTTTGTTTGATAAGCAGGGTAGTAAAACCAAGGGAACTGTGACTGAATGAGACAAAGTCACCAACTTTGTGAAAAATATGGCTAAGTTCATACTTTATTCTCTTATTAATCATTTTATTTAGGTTGTTGAATATAAAGGCTTATAAAATTTAAGAAAATGTAGTCTTCATGATATTAGTTGATAATAAGAATTCCATGTCTTTTTTTTTTTAAGAAATATACATCCTTGGTATTTTTCTAACATCTGTAAAAAATAGATTCATCATTTCTTCTGTTAAAAATATTGGTAAATTTCATTATCTGGTTAACTTATCATGCATTTGCACTTTAGAAAGAATGCAGCAGGTGTTCCATTTCATGGCTATCATTGCATAAATATGACTAAATTTTCATTCTCTGTGAAGAAAATGACAATACATTTATTTGTAAATGGATAAACAAGATATCTTTGAAAGAAACGGTAAAAAATCCTTTTGATCTTCAACAGAATTAATCAAAATATTTCTGCTTTTTTCCACTGATGCGGTGACTTGAAATGAGCACAAATGAATTACTTTCTTTCATTTGCAATATTTATTAGTCAGTAATTCTAAAATACCAACTTTTATAATTCACCTGAAAAGAAGGCAGCAATGAGCAAAGCACATGCCTTGCCTTCAAAGCCCTTCCAATTTGATGGGGTTGGACACTGCTATATTTTAAATGGATAATCAACAGTAACCTACTGTATGTAGCACAGGGAACTCTGCTCAATGTTATAAGGCAACCTGGATTGGGGGGAGTTTGGGGAAGAATGGATATGTGTATACGTATGGTCGAGTCCCTTTGTTGTCCACCTGAAACTGTCACAACATTGCTAATCAGCTATACTTCAATATCAAATAAAAATGTTCAATAATAAAAGGAAAGACAAAGTAGTTACAGTGTGATAGTGTGGAAGTAAACTATGGGGCTAAAGTGAAACATCTCCCTAAATGACACAAAACACCTAATAGAGGATCATGGACTCAATTAATCTTTGTTTAAGCTCTTAAAGTTCTTATATTGATCGAGGGCAATAGTTGATATAATATGCTATGCAGTTGGTTTCAAAATGATAGATTCTTTAAAAGTCAATTTGTTGCTATTTAATAGAATAGACTCATTGACATGGATCATACTTTATCTCACCCTGTACTTTTCTTAGCTTCTAACATTTTCCTTCTGAAATTTCTGTACTATTTACAAGAGTTTATCTTACCTTTCATTCTTTTTTCCTAAAACACTTCAAATCTGTCACCCTAAAGAACTCCATATATCCACTTTTAATTTTCTCAAGTAGAAGTTGACCAAAAAGTTAGTTTTTTTTCTGACATGATGCTGATACTTCAAGGTCACTTTTCAACTTTTTTTTTTCTAAAATAGCTAGTCCTCTATTAATGCATTACATAAGACTACCTCTCCCCTCCCACTTTCCATCATCTTAGCTCGTGCATGCAGGTGTCTGAGGTACTCACTTTCCTTTGATGAGGACTTTAGCACTCATTTCAAAAGCTCCCTCTACCCCAATTCCTGTTATCATTTTGGACTGTTTTTAAATCCAATGATGTGAGTCATAAAATCCATTTTTAAACCAATATGTAATATTTATGTACTGAGCATTGTGTAAATCATTAGAAATACAGAGCTGATTATTTCAGAGCCTCCAGCTTCAGGAGCTCATATTGTGAGATAGACAAGTGAGCCAAAGAGTTATGGTACAATCTTTCATTAAATAGAAAACAATTTTGTTTAAAAGCCTGTGGCTAGAAAATCTAAATAATTCTTACTTAATAAAGTAAGACATATGCCATTTTATAACCTTGACTCCAATCTAGCCCGTTCATCTGATTTCCATATCTTCGTTCACTAATCTCTGAATTTCTCTGCTTACCACCCAGCAGAACTCCAGACTTTATTCTCATCGAATTTCTCTCCATTCTTTAAACTTGTCATAGCTTTTGTATTTCTGTGCTGTTTTTCATATGGTTCCATCTGTCGGAGATATCTACCACCCTCCTTGGCCATATGTCAAACTCCTGTTCATACATTCTAGCTTAAAAATTAACTACCAGATGAAAATTTCCCTGATACTGCGAAGAGGTTGTAAAAACTGACTCTTCTGTTCTCCCATGTCCTTTGTGTGTACCTGACATCAAATATTATAGTAATTTAAAATGCCATCTCTTGAACATGTCTCTGAGCTCCTAGAAGGTAGAGTCTGAATATATATACTTAGTAGCTGGCACGTAATAAGTGATCAAAAGTTTTTTTTTTTTTATGAAATAAAGATTGACACATAAAAGAGGGAAGATACTAGAGAAATTCACATCAAAGGAAAGGTTTTATTTTATTCCTGTGATGCTCCTTAGATGCAACTTTCTTGTTAATAATTGATAAATTTTTAAGTGTAATGAAAATTACCTTTAAAGTCTCTCAATTGTCTAGACATCTTTATTAGTCAGGTAAGCTAACTTCTCTCAGAAGCAAGCCTCAAATTAAAGTCCTTAACACAATAAATTTTATTTTTTGTTCATATAAATTCCTTTCTGGTGTTACTATTAAGTAGTTTTACAAGGTGGCCCTATTCCATGTGGTGTCTCTCACAAACTCAGGCTTCATGCAGCTTATGAATTTGCCATCTGTAAAATATGGTTTCTAAATGTGTTGACAACGGAAGAAGAGCTCCTCTTCCATTTTCTTTCTAGCTAATCTCTCAGCCAGAAACTGACACCTATCAATTCTGCTCATATTTTATTGGCTAGAATTAGTTTCTTAAAGGATTGGGAGGTATTCCTAGGTGCAGCTTATACTATAGAGATTATGGATATCAGTGGTCCATTAGCCCTTCTGTGTTGCACAAGTGAACTGGTTTAAATAACTGTAAATAGTAATTATTAGGCTGAAGTTAGGATTTGATGATAGAATTTTAACCTACTAAAATATGCATCTGTAGATGACTAAAGAAGAGGCATAATTAACTATGGATTGAATAAATTATTTTGAAAATGTTCTCTTTAATTTGGATAGGACCTTAAATTTTATAATAGATAATTTAATAGAACAAGTAAACACACAACAGTGACTGGTTCCCTGAATTTTATTGTTGTTTTAGAGGAAATATGTTTTAGGTCATGATCCAGTATAAAACATGTGTGTTCTATTTAAAGTTCAGAAAATTGATACAAGGAATTGGAATTTTTGGCTTCCCTGGTGCCTCAGATGGTAAAGAATTCACCTGCAATGCAAGAGAGCCGAGTTCAACCCCTGGGTTGGGAAGATCCCTAGAGGAGGGAATGGCTACCCTCTCCAGTATTCTTGCTTGTAGAATTCCACAGACAGTGGAGCTTGGTAGGCTGAAGTCCATGGGCTCTCAACGAGTCAGATATGACTGAGCAACTAATACTCACTTTTCATTGGAATTTTGTCTTGCCCTTAATCCAAGTGATCTAAGTCTCTGTGGAAAGCTGATTTCATGTGCAGTTGCTCCTCATGTAGGATTTCTGTTCTTCTGTGACAAATGGGCTCACAATTCTGTCCCAGTTATAATGAAATGTGAGTTTGAGTATTTTGGTTTTGAATCCAAATTTGCACATACATGGCAAACTAGTCAATAGCCAATATTACTGTTTTTGCCAAAATATTTATTGATTGCTGTCTATATGTCACAAAATTACAAGGCACTAAACCTTTGCAAAATCTCAGTTAGATGAAATTATATGAGATTATTTCCTGTAGGATATACAAAAATCCCCTTTTGTATGCTACTATTAATTTTTCTTACTACCACTTTATCTGCCCACCACTGCAACCTGAACATACAATAATCATTTTATATATTAATTTGACAGATGTTTATTGTGTATTTGTTTCTTGTGCTACTCTTAGTACTGGGTATGAAGGATACAAAGATTAACAAAACTTGTAAACTTCCCACATGCAGTGTTTCTCAAAATTAATTGACACAGTCTCTTCTTAAAAAGAACATGTTTTAACTTACCAACACTCCAAGGAACTTTCAGTTCAGTTCAGTTGCTCAGTTGTGTCTGAGTCTTTGCAACCGCATAGACTGCAGGCTTCCCTGTCCATAACCAACTCCCGGAGCTTGCTCAAGCTCATGTCCATCTAGTAGGTGATGCCATCAAACCATCTCATCCTCTGTCTTCTCTCTTCCTGCCTTCAATCTTTCCCAGCATCAGGGTCTTTTCTAAGGAGTCAGTTTTTTGAATCAGGTGGCCAAAGTATTGGAGCTTCACCTTCAGCATCAGTCCTTCCAATGAATATTCAGGACTGACTTCTCTTTAGGATTGTCTGGTTTGATCTCCTTGCAGTCCAAGGGACTCTCAAGAGACTTCTCTAATACCACAGTTCAAAAACATCAATTCTTCAGTGCTCAGCTCTTTTTGTAGTCCAACTCTCACATCCATACATGACTACTGTAAAAACCACAACCTTGATTAGATGGACCTTTGTTGGCAAAGTAATGTCTCTGCTTTTTAATATGCTGTCTAGGTTGGCCATAGTTTATTCTTCCAAGGAGCAGGCGCCTTTTAATTTCATGGCTGCAGTCACCATCTGCTGTGATTTGGGAGCTGAAGAAAATAAAATCTGTCACTGTTTCCATTGTTTCCCCATCTATTTGCCATGAAGTGATAGGACCAGATGCCATGATCTTTGTTTTTTTGAATGTTGCTTTTTAAGCCAACTTTTTCATTCTCTTCTTTCACTTTCAAAAAGAGGCTCTTCAATTCCTCTTCGCTTTCTGCCATAGGGGTGGTGTCATCTGCTTATCTGAGGTTACTGATATTTCTCCCAGCAATCTTGATTCCAGCTTGTGCTTCATCCCATCAGGCATTTCACAAAATGTACTCTGCATATATGTTAAATGGGTGACAATATACAGCCTTGTTGTATTACTCATAACACACTTTAGGAAATATTATATTTATGTATAATACAACAGATACAATTGATGTAATCGTATCCTTTATAGCAGAATAAGAATGGGTTTCAGAATGTGATGCAACTCAGTTAGAATTCTTTCTTTGCCATGTTATATATATCTAATTTAAAGCATATTTCCTAATCTCTCTACACATCATGTTCCCAAACCATAAAATAAAATTGCTGTTACAGTTACTTAAAGAACATGTGAGAAATAATTGTGCAGAACACAAATGTACAGCAGTTCCTTAATAAATGTTAATTTACTTTCACTTCAACTTTAATTTTTTTTTTCAAATCAAAATAAAAAAGGTTTAAAGACTTAGTGTTAGTCACTAGATTACGAACAGCATCTCTACCTCTTAAAGTACAGGAAAATATAAACTGTGTTCACCCAGTAATAACAGTAGGTCATCTGGAAGATATGAACATGTAGCTTTCATGCTTCACAATATGAATTATAAGGAAGCAGCCTTCCTAAATTGCTAAAAACATTTCTATTACTTTCATACATCAATCCAAATGCTTAATAATGTAAAGGAACAGTGTAGATTAACTTCAGAGAAGATTGCCTATACCTTGCAACAGTGAAATAATCATGCTCAGAGATCATATAGAATATTTTGTTTATTTAGCTCAACAATAGAACAATTTGCTGGTAAGAAAGATAATGGTTGAATATTCAGTTTTGCATCTTGAAAAAATAGTAGCTGGTGAAGTGATGGTTTTTTATCCTCTATTCTATCTTTCATCTTTTTATTCATACATTCTTCCAGTTATTCAATAAACATTTGTTGAGTATCTACTATTTTCCAGAAATTTTAATAGACATAAGAGTCAGTTATAAGCAAAAATATGTATGGTTCTCAACCTTGTGAAAATTTAATTTATTCTATTAGAATTAACTAATAGTAATATCTAACATCATTGATCTTAATTCTTTTAGCAATTCTATAAGTTAGGCACTATTATTATCTTGATTTTGAATCTATTGAAGTGAAGCGGGGTTATGATGAAATCACAGAGTTACAAAGTGCTGCAACACAGGCAGTTTCCTCTAGAGTCTACATGCTTAAGTACCACGATACACTGCTACTACTGTGGTGGCTTTCATCAGTACAAAGATACATCACTACAGGGCCTAATGAAAACCACCTAGAGATTTTTATTATGGAACTCTAAGCTGTAATCAAAGGAATTGAAGATAGTAATAAAATATTACTGGATATACAAACATTTTTTTGCTATTCTGAAATTGATATTTTACCCGCCCTAACAGATATTCTGTTTTTGCCATGTATTTTGCCAAACATTGTTTTGTTTGTTTCCATCAAGTAGAACATCAATGCAATAAATTTTCTGGAATATTTACTAATTATAGCAAAAAATAAAAATAAACAACAAAAAACAAACATGTTCAACTAGTGTATAATTCTTTTAAGATTATTTCTCCCTGCTTGACTAAACATTCTAGGGTACTAGGTAAGGGAAGATTTGTCATTTTATAGTCAATATTTTATTTTCTGTGTGAGTGAATGAGTGAGTGAGGTCGCTCAGTTGTGTTCGACTCTTTGCAACCCCATGGACAGTAGGAGCCTACCATGCTCCTCTGTCCTAGATAAGCTCTAAATATTAAGTTGACTCCAGACAAACATTTATTTTGACTTTTGGTATTATTTTAATAAATATAGAATATTTTTCTTCAATTTATTTTGCATTGTGTCAGGAAGGAAGAAATTTTCCTCTACCCTTCTAGGTTCTTCTGCTTTGTCTAAGAATTAAACTGACATGAGAAAGATTAACAAAAGAAAATCAAACAAAAGTTTAAAACCATGTAAACATGGGTGAGACCTCAGAAAACTGAGTAACTTGTCAAAATGGCTGAAACTCTCACCTTAAATATCATCTTCAGCTAAAGGCGAAAAGATGTTGGGAGTAGTGGTTTGAGACCTCAGAAGGAAGGAAGGCAATTGTCATGGAAATGGAAAAGTAAATGGTTTGTAAACAAAAGTTTTCTGGGCCTTGCAGAGACAGTGGGACACAGAGGAATTTTAAGACTTTACTAGCTTCCGCATGTAATTTTGGGAAGATCCCCCGGGGGAGGGCATGGCAACCCACTCGAGTATTCTTGCTTGGAGAATTCCATGGACAGATGACCCAGGTGGGCTGCAGTCCATGGTGTTACAGAAAGTGGGACACAACTGAGCTACTAACACATAACCGGTACAAGAGTTATTTGTGGTAATATCTCCCTTCTTGAAACAGGTCCTTTATCTTCATTCCTTAGGCAGTTAGGGGGAAGGTCTAAATTTCTTCCTGAGTCTTTTGAACCTTGATTGTTTTCAGTTTGAAATAATCCATATGTCAAAGAGACATTTTTGAAGAAAGATAATGCCTAACTTTGTGTATATTAATAATTAGAAATAGTTACAAGAAAGTGCCTGGAATATAGTAGGCACTCAATAAATGGTAGCTAAATTTAAAATGCCAAAAATTCTTTGAGACAGATTTTTGTGAATAAATTGTGTCTAACTCTTTGTGGGAACCCATGGACCGTAGCCCACCAGACTCCTCTGTCCATGGGATTTTCCTGGGAAGAACACTGGAGTGGGTTGCCTTGCCCTCCTCCCGGCCCAGGGGATCTTCCTGATTGCCTGGGAAATCCCATGAACAGAGAAGTCTGGTGGGCTGCAGTCCATGGGGTCCCAAAAGAGTCGGACTGGACTCAGGGAATAAAACAAAAACAACTACATGTATATGTACATATCATAATGAATTTTTAAGATGAATATGGCAATAATTTTTACCCTACTGGATATCTGGATACCCATTGCTATTTAGTTAATTGTGCCAAATTGCTTTCCCAAGTACATCCTCAGTATTCTTTGAGCTGTTTTATCTATGAGTATCTAGTCACTACTAAGTGATTTGTGTCTTAGAGTCTTTTAACTCAGTCTTTTGGGCAGTTAAGAGGTTCTGTTCTTCCTTTCTTCTCATTCACTCATTCTTTCATTCATTCATCTCAGTTATTCACCCATTCACTCATACTATATTCACTTAATAAATATTTACAGAGAAAGGGTTATCTGCAATAAAAAATATTAACAGTGTCCTGCCCTCATAGCTTAGACTACTTTTGACTTTTATTCAGCAAACACTGATTGGGTGTGAATGTTGTGTCAGGCTCTTTTCCAGGAGTTGAGAACATAGGTGAGGAAGAAAAAAAAGTACCCTTCTTTCTTGGAACTTATGTTGTCATAGAAAAATAAAAACAAGTGTGTGGAATAAATAGAATATAGTATTATACAAGCACTAATAGAGTATAAAGGAGCTTCCCTGGTAGCTCAGATGGTAAGGAATCCACCTGCAATGAAGGAGACCCCGGTTTGATTCCTGGGTCAGGAAGATCCCCTGGAGAAGGGATAGGCTACCCACTCCAGTATTCTTGGGCTTCCCTGGTGGCTCAGACAGTAAAGAATCTGCTTGCAATACAAGAGACCTGGGTTTGATCCTTGGTATGGAAAGATCCCCTAGAGGAGGGCATGGCAAACCACTCCAGTGTTCTTATCTGGAGAATTCCATGGCCAGAGGAGCCTCACGGCAGCAGTCCATGGGGTCGCAAAGAGTTGGACACGACTGAGTGACTAAGCACAGCACAGCAATTGAATGTAAAACAAGTAACATGGTTACTCTGACTGAACAAAACCTTTCTCCATGATCAGAGATACATACTTTTATAGAATCCATTTTTATAAGTTGGATTTTTTTCAGTATCTCCATTTTGGTGCCATTATTTGCCATTTTCCTGCTGTGCTTTAGTTTGCCCTAAAGCTAAACTGTCCAGGAATCAAAATTGATTATTTTCAGCTAATTATTATTTCTCTAATTTAGCTTATTTTCCCTGTTTAGGAAGTGAGAGCAAATATTTCTCTGGTCTTCCTTTATACTATCAAGCTAAAATGGAAATTGGGGCCTCTCTTCTGCTTCCTCTTTGTCCACTTGAGTGTGTCTCTAGTGAAGAGAACTTCTCAGTCAGAATCAGATGCTTGTACAGTAAAAGAGCTGCTGAATGCCTAAGGCATGTCTGAGCAAGCTTTACTGCCCTATTTATAAGACAACAGGGTGCTTTGCTTAGAAAACCCAGCTTCTTCTGGGAGCCCACAGGCAAGTTGGTTACCAGGCAACAACTGATTTCTTATGAAAACCAAATATAAAAGCCTACATCATTAATTAAACAGATAAGGATACAGTCTTCCCATAGTTACTAACCTGAAAGCAAGGAAGTTATGCGTCGAATATGTATAAATCATCATTTTGTTTTTGCAAAGATGCTCTTGTTTTAGTCATATACAGCAGGTAACTGCTGTGAGAGTAAGATGAGTGGCCTATATTAAAATGTCACTTGTTGGTTAGAGCAGTTGAATAGTTTTTATCTATTAGAAAAGAGATTACAGCCAGGAGGTTTATATGTAAATTTCAGGAAAGGTGCACACATTGATGTTGTCAGTTTAGCATAAGCTGTGCCATTTCAGCTTTAAGGTGATAGAAAGAGGACAGACAGAGAATAAGCATGTTATGATAGGCCCCAAGGAAGCAAAGCAGAAGAAACAAAATAAATTGCAACATTCAAGGTCCTATTAAGTAGATCATTGTCAGTATTTAGATTTCCAAAATTAAGTCAGAGGGGGATGTCATACAAACGAGCAGTTCTTTTCCAGAACCATAATGTAGCAGTTACTACTGTAAGCATTAATCAGAGGCTAACTGCACTCTGTTCCACTCGTAAGCTCTACTAAGCCCCAATGAATTAGTTGGACAGATACAGTAATGAAGGAACATCCAGAACCTTACATTATTTCTACCAAGACGTGAATGATAGGTACGGGGAGGTTAGGAGGAACGAGGAACTAAACTTGTTCCCAGAAATATAAGCATAAGATGTTTGGAGGCAGATATTAGTCTGGCGATCTCAGAGAATATGAGTTGGTTTGAATATCTCAGAGCATTTTTGTGAGATGTGTTCCTCTGCTTGCCTTCATAATTCCTATAACTGGTTAAATTTTTATGTCCTCTGAAGTTTGTTGTCCTCTGATAGGTAGGTGCCTAAGAATGTTGATTTGGAAAGATGTAGTTATATTTTCTGTAGGGCTTCCTAAGTGATGCTAGTGGTAAAGAACCCGACTGCCAATGCAGGAGACATAAGAGATATGGATTCCATCCCTGGGTCAGGAAGGTCTCCTGGAGGATGGTATGACAATCCTCTCTAGTTGTCTTGCCTGGGGAAGCCTATGGGCACAGGAGCCTGGCTGGCTACAGCCCATAGGGTTGTAAAGAGTCAGACATGACTGAAACGACAACACACACACACAAAGTTATATTTTAAAATTAATTTTAGTAATATTATCTTTTTAAGTGGGTAGAATGATGATGTACTTGAAGAGAATGCAGTTGACCACTTTTTGTATGTGTAGGTGTGTGTATTTTTTTTTAGTCACATGATGATTGTTTTATCCATGAACTTGCCAGGTAGATTGAATTGTATACCCAATCATATACTCTTCTCCACTTACCCAACTTGTCACTTGAGCAAATGTTGACTGAAATTTTTTGTCTCTGAAGCAATGATGAATGAGAAAACGGTTATGAATATGCACCAGTTTTTCAGGACAACTATATTCTTATTTCCTAGTTTAGTTTTTCCAAGGTCAGGAGAAGGCCTATAATAAGTCACATAGCTTGAGTATTATAAGCAACTGCCACCCTGAATCTTTGAGTAATTCTTCCAAAATCCAGTCATAATCTGCATCCAGTGTGATGTCAAATGCTCCTCTGCAAAAGATAAGAGAAAATCCGGATTCTCTTCTCTGCTTCCTCTGGGAAGTGTCTCTGGTGATAGGACTGGAAAATAGGGTGATAAGAATTAATTGACATTACTACAAATTTCTTTCAAAAGTTGAGCAGTTCAATGTTTTTTCATGATTAGGTTCAAGTTATGCTTCTCCAATGGATATACTACAAAAGCTTTTTTTGTGACCCATTTGAGGTATCACATTCAAATACAAATGTGGCAAAATAAAAATTGGTTAATCTGAGTATATAACACATGGGATTTTCTTTTACTATTTTAAAAACTTTTCAGTAAGTTCACTATTATTTCAAAATAAAAGTTCAAAAAATAATTATGATTGACTTTTGGGCATATTTCATAATAAATTCCTAATCATATTCTTATTAGATAAGCTTGAAATATACTTTTGAGTCTATTAAAGTTATTAGATGGCTGTTCTTTGGAGGGTTGCTATGGTTTTCTTTGTCTACTTTTCTTTATGTCTTCATGTTTGTCTTAAACATGATCGTGTGGATGATTAATTCTAATTATTGTAATGGTAAATATTCAGTATTAATGACTACATTAATAAGTTCTAATTCCCACATTTTGTAATATTTTGCTTTAATTTAAAAGAGAAATGAAGTAGATTTTTTAGTGATCACTTAATAGATCCAGATTTTTGCTAGTGCTTTCACTTGTATTATCTAATTTAATCTTTCTAATAACACAGTGATTTATGTGCTGTTGTCTCAGTATTTTAAATGAAGAAAATGACTTTCAGTACATATTTTTTTCAAGGTCACATCCAAATTTAACTGTGTAAGGGAAATGAATCTAGACACAGACCTTACACCCTTCACAAAATTTAATTCAAAATGGATCATAGGCTTAAATGTAAAATGCAAAAGTATAAAACTTCTAGAAGATAACAGGAGAAAATCCAAATGACTTTGGATATGGTGATAACTTATCAGATACAGCACCAAAGAAGAAATAATTGATAAGCTGGATTTCATTAAAATTAAAAACTTGCGTTCTGTGGAGGAGAAAGAGAAGCCACAGACCTGGAGAAAATCTTTGCAAAAGACATAAAGGGCTCATCCAAGATATATACAAAAACTGTTAAAACTCAGCAAATAAGTAAACAAACAAAAAAATGGGCCAAAGACTTTATAAAACATGTCACCAAAGAAGATATAGAGAGAAAACAAGAATATGAAAAAATCCTTTGCATCGTGTGTCATCAGGGAAATGTAAATTAAAAGCAGATACAGCTATGTATTTACCACATTGATGAAAATCCAAAACACAACATCAAATGCTGACCGTGATGTAGAGCAAAAGGAATTCTTATTTATTAATGGTGGGAATGAAAAATTGTAACAGTTACTTTCGAAGAAAGTTTGATTAGTTCTTACAAAACAAAACATGCTTTTACCATATGTTCTAGGAATTATGCTACTTAGTATTTACTGAAATTAGTTAAAAATTATATCCACACAAGAACCTGCACATGATTGTTTATAGGAGCTTAATTCATAATTGCCAAAACTTGAAAGTAACCAAGATGTCCTTCAGTAGGTGAATGAATAAATAAACTGTGACAATCCAGACAATAAAATATTCCATTCAGTTCAGTTGCTCAGTTGTGTCCAACTCTTTGCAACCCCATGGACTGCAATACACCAGGCTTCCCTGTTCATCACCAATTCCCGGAGCTTACTCAAACTCATGTCCACAGAGTTGGTGATGCCATCCAACCATCTCATCCTCTGTTGTCCCCTTCACCTCCTGCCTTCAGTCTTTCCCAGCATCAGGGTCTTTTCCAATGACTCTGTTCTTTGCATCAGGTAGCCAAAGTATTGGAGTTTCAGCTTCAACATCAGTCCTTTCAATGAATATTCAGGGCTGATTTCCTTTAGGATGGACTGATTTCCTTTATGATGAATCTCCTTGCAGTCGAAGGGACTCTCAAGTCTTCTCCAACACCACAGTTTGAAAGAATCAATTCTTCGACGCTCAGATTTCTTTATAGTCCAACTCTCACATCCATACATGACTGCTGGAAAAACCAAAGCTTTGACTAGACGGACCTTTGTTGGCAACGTAATGTCTCTGCTTTTTAATATGCTGTCTAGTTTGGTCATAGCTTTTCTTCCAAGGAACAAGTGTCTTTTAATTTCATAATGAAATATTATTTGGTGCTAAAATGAAATGAGCTACAATGTCATGAAAAGACAAGGAAGAAACCTAAAAATACATTAATAAGTAAAAGAAATCTCTGAAAAATGCTATATACTCTGTGATTCTAACTACATGACATTCTGGAAAAGACAAAACTATGGAGACAGTGGGAAAAAAAATCAGTGATTTCCAGAGGTTGGGAGGTGAAAGAAGTATAAATAGGCAGAGCAGGGAGAATTTTAGGGGCAATGAGAATACTATGTATGATACCAGAATGATACATACATGTCATTATACATTTGTCAAAACTCATAGAATGTACCTGACTAAGAGTGAACTATGGACTTTGACTGATAATATGTATCAATGTAAGTTCATTGACTGTAATAAATGTACCAATTTGGTCCATGAAGTTTATAACTGGGTATGATGTGTGAGTGTGGGAGCAAGGGGTATATGGGAACTCTTGTGCTTCCTTCTCAATTTTGTTGTGAAACTAAAGCTGCCTTAAAAAAAGAAAACCTACTTAATCAAAAAGTGTACATTGAGCTCCTGCTATGTGTCAGACATTGGGGTATAAAGATGCATTAAGCACACAGTGGAAGTAGATAATTAAACAGATAATTTCAACATAATTGTTTGAGTGATAAGATAGTGATATACATAAAGCCGAGAAAAGGGAAAATAACAAGGCAAAAGGAAAAGTCAGAGAAATCTTGGAGAAGAATTTTCTTTCTGCTTGAGCTAAAGTTTTAGAATTGTGTGATGATGGCTCAGATGGTTAAGAATTTGTCTGCAATGCAGGAGACCTGGCTTCGATCCCTGGGTTGGGAATATCCCCTGGAGAAGAGAATGGCAACCCACTCCAGTATTCTCACCTGGAAAATCCCATGGACAGAGGAGCCTGACGGGTCCATAGGGTCACAGAGTTGGACATGACTGAGCAACTAAACACTTGAGCTAAAAGCTTTAGAATTGTGTGATATAATACAATAGTATAGGATTTTCACTAATATGAGAAAAAATGTGAAATCATTTTCATTTATCACTTTAGCAAAAATAATCTTTCAATATTTCAAGTTTGTATAAGGTACACTAGGAGTGTAATTGATGAAAGTATCTTTTATAACCCATGACAAAAATTCCAAAATATTGCATATTTGGAATAAATGCTCAGAGATAAACATTTAGTATTACTCTACCATATTTTAGATTTATAAAGAATTACCAGAAAATGAATTATTTTCTCACTTATATGTTTTCTTGTATTGTTTTACATCAATTAAATCTTAAGCCAATACATTGGCTTGCATAGCTAAGAAGTCTAGTGATAAACATGAGTTTAAATAGAATTGAATATAAGACTCATGGAAGGTAATTAAAATTGAGTCTATCTCTATTCTTTGATTTGGCTTTATTCTCTATTGGATTCATTCTTAGGCTCCATGTGGTACTTAAATGACTGCCAATGTCTCCAAGACAATTGTGCCTCATGTTCACATCAAATGGAAAAGAGAATGGAGTTCCTGCTCAGGCCCAAGGATTATTTATTTGTTCCTCAGTAGAATTAACACCCATCCCAGAACCAATTACTGGACCAACAATGAAAAGTTATTCTAATTAATATGACCTGGGTGAAATGTCCCACTTCTGGAGTTAGAGAATAGAAACCAAATTGAAAGTTAGAGACAGTGAAAAATGCATGATTCTACACAGAAAATTCATGATGCTGAATAAAGGATAGACGGATGGCAGCTAAAAAACTTCAAATGTCCTGGAGATGTCAACTGCTTACTAAGCTCCAGTACCCAATATCTCTTCTTTACTCAGATACTAGAATATCTGAATGTCAGCCATACGTATATTCCCCTGAGTGTAGGCAATACCTCCTAGTCTGTCTTGAAACTACATGAATTATTCATCTAAGCTTGAGCCAAGGAGGTAAGAGCAGAGGTTATGTTTGAAACTTCTGAATAATCTCTTTAAAAATGGTTGTAGAGATGTGGTCGGACCAAGAGTCTGTCATATAGAGTGAAGTAAGTCAGAAAAAACAAATATTGTATATTAATGCATGTATGTGGAATCTAGAAAATGGTACAGATGAACGAATAAAGATGAGGATGTAGAGAAGGGCGGAGGGGAGGGCAGGGTGAGGTGAACTGGGAGATTAGGTTTGACATAAATACACTACCTTAGTGTATTTAGTAGGTTGCTAGTGGCAACCTACTGTATAGCATAGTGTTGTATAGAATCTGCTGTATATTTATAGCTCAGTGCTCTGTGATGACCTAGATGGGTAAGATGGGGAATAGTTTCAGAGGGTCCCAGAGGGAGGAGAAATATGTATACATACAGCTGATTCACTCCGTTGTACAGTAAAAACTAACACAGCATTGTAAAGCAGTTATACTCCAATAAAAAAAATGATTACTCTGAACTCTGCCTTTAACCCATTTTATAAGCAGTGAAATTACAGTGATTTTTGGCAACATTGGAAGTGTCAGGGAGGGGAAAATTTCTTCCTCTCCTTCTTGGTTCTTTGGGCTAGTAAATAATTAACTTAATACAAGACAGGTTAACAGGGAAAAAAAAATAATTTGGTACATGTGAAGGTCCCTTAGACATAGGACCTAAAAAGTGACCAGAAAAGGCAGCTTTTCTTCCTTTTAGATAAGGAAACAATACATTTGTGAAGATTGAAAAGACAGAGAAGTTTGGGTTTGGGATAACAAATTAGTGAAGCAGCAGCAAGGTTTGTGTATACAGCATTCTTGGGTCTAAATTCTCCATTTCAGGTGATAAGGATGCTTCTCTCCTTCCTAGTATAGGGAGAGGATCATTCATATGGGAGATTTTTTTCCTCCTTACAAGGGTGTCAGAGTGCTTTTCTTGCACCAGCTATTTCTTAAGTAATTCTAATTCAAAATAATCAATATGCCAAAGTGGCATGTTTGGGGGCAGCCCCTTGAGCCCCATCAGAAGCCAAATCTAGAACCGATGACTCTTTCAATACTGTGAGAAACATCTCAGTATTTTGAAGGCAAACATGTATATCTGTGCATTTCCAAATAACTAGTTTTTTTTTAGCCACTTTTATTTTAATAAGTTACTATTCTAATTGCTTAGAGTTATGCTGGGATCAGCAATGTAGTTTGTCTAGAAAAGAAAGACATTTTCAATTCTATGCATAATACTCTGAACCTACTCACACTATTTCTAATTTTTTTCTTTTAATAGGTAAAATCTACACTTAAGAGGGAAAAAATGACTTCAAATCGGACACTTGACTAAAGTAATAAATGAATTCTACATTCAGCATTGTTTATTGATGAACATAATGACACAGATCAACTCTTTCCTGGCCGGATAGAACTGCCTTTAGACTTGTCCCTGAGGAGAAAGTTATTAGTATCTGTCAAGTGTGCCATCAAAATTATCACAAAACAAACAGATATATTCTACTTCAGAAGGGATTGTTTTAAACACAAAGGTTGATTAATTTTGACACAAACCGTGTTATGGTTCTAATTAAGTGTCCTGGTGGGTTAGTCTTTGTTGAGATTCCCTTACCCTTAATGACAAGTATAAATGAAAAGAGCTGCTCTTTCAGACAGGAGATGCGAAGGCTTCCAAGGTGGCCCATTTTCTTGCAGAAAAGCATAACATTCAGAACAGCAAAAATTAAATGGGATTTAAAAAACCATTTTCTTAATAACTACAGGTTGTCAATATACTCCAAATACTATTGTTTCATCCATCGGTGAGTCAAATGGTTTGAGTTCATAAGTAATACTTCTTCCAGGTACTTGTCCTTTCACACACCTCTCCTATTAGGGTGAGTTTACACTAAAATAAGTATGCACAATCTAGGACTGAGAATTTCCATAAGATCCAGGGCCTCAAAACTTAAAGAAGATAATGCATTTTTATAAACATTTTTAAAAACAAAGTCATAAGCTTTCCAAACCTAGTGGATTTCCTGAATCTTTAAAAACTAGCAGTCATGCAATGCAGGAGACATAAGAGACATAGGTTCGATCCCTGGGTTAGAAAGATGCCCTGGAGGCTGGCATAGCAGCCCACTCCAGTATTCTTGTCTGGAGAACCCCATGGACAGAGGAACCTGGTGAGCTACATTCCATGGGGTCGCACAGAGTTGGACACGACTGAAGTGACTTAGCATGCACAAAACATTTATCATTTAATCTAATTTCAGACACATTTCTGAGTGTTTTAAATGTATGAGCTCAATAAATTCTCCTAACAACTCCATAAGAAATGGTAATATATCACCTCTATTTTGCAGATAAAGAAACAGAAGCCTATAAAGTTTACATAACTTGTTCAAAGTCAGCTAATAAGTGACAGGGGAAGCAGTCTGATTCCATACTCTATACTCTATTGTTTAAGAAGATAAAATGTATTGTATGGAAACTATTCATGTTTGAAAGAGAAGGCACTGATCAACTTTAACAAACTTATATATTCATAAGTTTTTAATGAGAACGGACATATGTGTAATGGTTAACTATAATTATGACACCAATTGATTTCATCTTTAAGAAGACCAAATCATACAATGATACTTTTCCCGGCGATGGGAAGGTGGTTACTAGATCTGTTACTGATTTGCAAACAGTGAAATCCTAAATTTTGAGACATTTATTGTACAGTGAATAAGAGAGATTGAGATGGAAAGGAGATGGTTACCTAGGAAGTGTAGATGCCGGAAACCAGAATAAAGCAAGAATATAGCAATATTGCAGGGGGAATGGGAGCCTTAAGAGCAACAGAAGAGTTTGTGGGGAAAGGAGGTAGTGTTGGAAGCTGCTCCCTGTGTGCGCCTCTCATTTCTAAACTGATTTTTGAAAGATAGATTGTCTATGTCTATTTAGTTGCTCACCAGATTTGGTCTACTATTCACACTTCATAAATATTAAATAAAAAATAACTTGAACACATTCTTGCCTTCTGCTCGTGTCATTTTGCTCTTCTGTTTTCGCCATTTACAAAACTGCATTCCAATTACCTGAAGGAATTTTGCACCCATGTGTTGTTCTTTGCTTAGCTTGCTGAAAACAGTAAGCATCTTCAATTCAGTCAATATTAGTGAGTTTATGGTGTGTCATTTGTTTTCCAGCTTCAGGTATTTCTCACTGAGCAAGGAAGATACTTTAACCTTTTACCCTGAGGCTGGGTCTGTATGAAGCAAGGAAACAGTAAATCGATTCTTTCAAAAATTGGTTAATTTAGGAAAGACAATACATTCTATATAATTTTAAATTGAGGTTGCTGAAGTGTTGTCCAATTCATGCCAATGGGCAGACTCTATAAATACAGAAATATTTATGAGAATATTCATTTATTCTATATTAATGAAATAGTAATTATTAATGCCTTTCAGTTGATCAGATACTGTATTATGCTGAGATATATTGATGCCCTTAAGGGGTTTTCATAGGAAATAAAGGTAATGTTCATTACAATTTGTTTAGAGTATATGTGCCAAGGAAAATGCTGGGGACTTCATATGCATTATTTCATTTGGTCCTCTTGGGAAGGAAAATAAAATTCCCTTTCTGGTTAGTCTAATAATTAAATTGACAGGTTTAAAGAGAAAATCAAATTTTAATTTTGTAAGTACAAGAGCTCATGGAAATATGAAACACAAAGAAAAGACCAAAATAGGTAGCATTTACATCTTTTAGACTGGACTTCCCTAGTGGCTCAGATTGTAAAGAATCTGCTTGCAATGTGGGAGACCTGGGTTCAATCCCTGGGTTGGGAACATCCCTAGAGAAGGGAATGGCCACCCACTCCAGTATTCTTGCCTGGAGAATTCCATGGACAGAGAAGACTGGTAGGCTACAGTCCATGGGGTCACAAAGGATTGGACACGACTTAGCAACTAATACTTATATGCCTTTTAGGCAAAGATTTAATACATTTGTGAAGAACTGATAAGACAAATAAACTTAGGCTTGGATGCTAATTAGTGAAGAAATTCAGCAGAGTTACTTTACATTGTTTTCTTTATCTTTAATTTCTTGTCTCTAGGGGAAGGTTTTCTCTCTCCCTCTTCATGCAGACAGAGTACCTTTCATATATGAGGCTTGTTTCCTGCTTTCGGGGGGGCAAAGGAGTGTCAGAGCATCATTCTTGCACCAGCTGTTTCTTAGATAACTTTCATTCAAAATAGCCAATACGCCAAAGTGGCATATTTGGGGGCAACTTGCTTTGAACCCCATCAGTCCTCACAATGGTTCTAGAGTTTAGGCACTCTTATTAAAAATGGCTGACATTTATGCGCCTCCCAGTGCACAGGTGTAACTCCCTGAGTGAAAAATGGAGTCTTGCTCCAGCCCCTTGAATCTTCCCTGGCTTGTGAATGCTGTGCTACTTTCAAGTCTATCCTCAAAGACCCTTGCTGAGTTTTGCTACCTGCCTATGGGAGATTTGGACACCATGGAAGTAGTGCAGGCTACTTTACCAGAGACAGAAGCAAGAGAGTCGTGTGGAATCAGACATGTACAGGAAGAGATCAACTTGGAATCCTGCTGCATCTAGCCTTCAAATAATTCCAATATTGCTGTTGTTCAGTCGCTCAGTCATATCTGACTCTTGGAAGCCCCATGAACTGCAGCACACCAGGCTTCCCTGTCCTTCACCATCTACAGGAGCTTGCACAAACTCATGTCCATTGAGTCAGTGACACCATCCGACCATCTCGTCTTCTGGCGTCCCCCTCTCCTCCTGTCTTCAATCTTTCCCAGCATCAGAGTCTTTTCTAATGAGTCGGTTCTTTGCATCCGGTGGCCAAAGTATTAGAGCTTCAGCTTCACCATCAGTCCTTCTAATGAAGATTCAGGACTGATCTCCTTTAGGATGGACTGGTTGGCTCTCCTTGCAGTCCAAGGGACTCTGAAGAGTCTTCTCCAGCACCACAGTTCAAAAGCATCAATTCTTTGGTGCTCAGTTTTCTTTATAGTCCAACTCTCACATCCACACATGACTACTGGAAAAACCATACCTTTGACTACACGGACCTTTGTCAACAAAGAAATGCCTCTGCTTTTTAATACTCTGTCTAGGTTGGTCATAGCCTTTCTTCCAAGGAGTAAGCACGTTTTAATTTTGTGGCCTCAGTCACCATCGGTAGTGATTTTGGAGCCCAAAAAAATAAAGTCTGTCACTATTTCTGTTGTTTCCCTATCTATTTGCCATGAAGTGATAGGACGGGATGCCATGATCTTCGTTTTTTGAATGTTGAGTTTTAAGCCAGCGTTTTCACTCTCCTTTCTGCTTCATTAAGAGCCTCTTTAGTTTCTCTTTGCTTTCTACCATAAGGGTGGTGTCATCTGCCTATCTGAGGTTATTGATATTTCTCTCAGCAATCTTGATACCAGCTTGTGCTTCATCCAGTCCAGCATTTCCCATGATGTACTCTGCATGTAAGTTAAATAAGCAGGGTGACAATATACAGACTTGATGTATCCCTTTCTCAATTTGGAGCCAGTCTGTTGCTCCATGTGTGATTCTAACTGTTTCTTCTTGACCGGTGTATAAGTGTCTCAGGAGGCAGGTAAGGTGCTCTGGTATTCCCATCTCTTTAAGAATTTTCCAGTTTGCTGTGATCCACCAGTCAAAAACTTAAGTGTAGTCAGTGAAGCAGAAGTAGATGTTTTTTTCTGGAATTCTCTTGCTTTTTATATGATTCAACAGATGTTGGCAACTTGATCTGTTTCCTCTGCATTTTCTAAATCCAGCTTGAATATCTGGAAGTTTTCAGTTTACATACTGTTGAAGTCCAGCTTGGAGAATTTTGAGCATTACTTTGCTAGAATGTGAAATGAGTGCAATTGTATTGTAGTTTGAATGTTCTTTGGCATTGCCTTTCTTTGGGATTGGAATGAAAACTGACCTTTCCAGTCCTGTGGCCACTGCTGAGTTTTCCATATTTGCTGGCATATTGAGTTCAGCACTTTCACAGCATCATCGTTTAGGATGTGAAACAGCGCAACTGGAATTCCATCACCTCCACTAGCTTTGTTCATAGAGCTGCTTCCTAAAGCCCACTTGACTTCCCACTCCAAGATGTCTGACTCTAGGTGGATGATCACACCATTGTTGCTATCTGGGTCATCAAGATTTTTTGTGTATAGTTCTTCTGTGCATTCTTGCCAACTCTTCTTAATATTCTACTTCTATTAGGCCCATACCATTTGTGTCCTTTTTGTGCCCATCTCTGTTCCCTTGGTATCTCCAGTCTAGTCAAACCAATATCCAACTGCAATCTCTTAAGATCCCCAAGGAATAACCACCCTACTGAGCCACTCAATTCACAGGCTGTGAGAGATAAATGATATAAACTGCCAACTTTAGGTTGGTGAGCCACTTCAAGATAGGGAACTAGAGCCCACAGTTACTAACACAATCTCCTTTCATAGGACTTTAATTTAAAAAGTGCTTGTCATCATTAAAACTTTTGCATCTTCCCCCTACTAATAGCTAATTTGAGTGTTAGATAGTATTTTAGGGGTAAGTGTAATAACCCTCTCTATGCTCTCCTCAACTCTTAGAATTTATCTTCAAAGAAGTAGTCATAGTAATATTTTTAAAACATAACTTTCTGCTGAGAACCCTATAATTGTTCCCCTTTTGACTCAAAGTGAAAAAGCAGTCATTACGACACTCTTTCTCTTGTCATTCTTACATATTCCTCTTTTCTTTCCTTACCCTATTTCGGTCACACTGACTTTTCTATTTCTTGATCCGTCAAGTTCCTAACTTACAGCCTCTGACTGAAGGCTGCTTGTACGAGGAAGGCTTTATTGTTGTTGTTCAGTTGTGTCCAACTCTTTGATACCCCATGGACTGCAGCATGCCAGACTTCCCTGTCCTTCATCATCTCCCGGAGTTTGCTCAAACTCATGTCCATTGCGTCGGTGATGTCATCCAACCATCTCATCCTCTGGCATTCCCTTTTCCTCCTGCCTTCATTCTTTCCCAGCACCAGTGTCTTTTCTAATGAGTCAGCTCTTTGCATCAGGTGGCCAAAGTATTGGAGCTTCAGTGTCAGCATCAGTCCTTCCAATGAATATTCAGGGTTGATTTCCTTTAGGAAATCAGGAACTAGGAAACGTTAGCCTGTATAGTGCCATAGCCATCTCCCTCACCTCCTTCAGTATGTCTATCTAACCTCATCATTGCACACCACTGCCATCCTTTTTACCCTGCTCTGTGTTTTCTTTGTGTCAAAGCAATTATCTCATTGTAACATTCTATATTTAATAATGTATTTATGCATCATATGTTTGTTTTCCTCCTCTCTTTTCCAGAATTACTTCCATGAGGGCAGTGGTGCTTTTGATCATCCTTCTACTCTAAGGTTCAGTGGGTAAAGAATCTGCCTGCAATGCAGGAGACACAGGAGACATGCGTTCAATCTCTGGGTTGGAAAGATCCCCTGGAGGAATAATTGGCAACCCCCTCAAGTATTATTGCCTGGAAAGTCTCATTGACAGAGGAGTCTGGTGGACTTCAGTCCAAAGGGTTGCAAAGAGTCAGATGTGACTGAGCACGCACACCTACATACCACTCTAAATACCTTAAAAATGCAGTTGATTATATCTGTCAAGTGAAGAACTAAATGAGTGGTTCATGGGGAAAGTTTGGATGGTTTAAAGTGCTGTTTAAAATAAAAAATAAAAAGTCACTGAATGGAAAAATTTCACCAGCTTTAAACTTCTCCTAAACAAATCAAGCTACACAATGGTTTTCTAAGTTTTAGAAGAAGTGAAGATAGGATAAGTTGAATCTTTACTTAAACTTTGTAATAGCCTGCCAAATATTTTGGGATCAAATATTTGGTAATATTGTTTTATATTCTGTAGTTTCATCACAAATATAATGAAACACCCAATCTGAAAAACCATGTTAATGAAATATTTACATCTGTTTTATGATACTCGGGGAGAGAGCTTCCCAGGTGGCACTAGTGGTAAAGAACTGCTTACCAAGCAGGAGATATAAGAGATGTACTTTCGACCCCTGGGTTTGGAATATCTCGGGGAGAAGGAGATGGCAACCCACTCTAGTTTTCTTGCCTGAAAAATCCCATGGACAGAGGAGCCTGGTGGGCTACAGTCCATAGGATTATAGAGGCAGACACAACTGAGGTGACATACAGCACTATGATACTTGAAATATTATTTTTAGTAATTGATGATTATAAATATAGTGTATTTGTTTTTTATCATACATCCTTGGACATTTCTCTGGTTTATTTTACAATTACTAATCAGGAAGTAATTCCTTCCTCCTAACAAACTGGTTATAAAGTATGGGAGAAAGAGGGTCATCCTGCATGAACCCCAGGTTTTGATCAAAACAACTGGACAGATGGAATGGCTGTCAGCTAAAATGGAGAAAAGATACGGATAGGGAAATTTAAGGGGGTGAGTTATCAGGAGCTTTGGGATGTATTGATTTTGATATCTCTACTTAACATCTAAGTTTATCTATTCAGACACTTCTTTGCAGCATCTAAATTCCTGAAATCATCACTAGAAAGAATAGCTGCAGATTGTTGGCAAATGGTGTTTGCAAAACTATTTATTTTTTTTTTTACTTGTAAATGGGAAGACAAATACCAATCTTTTAGATTTGTTGTGAGGATTAACTATATTATGAATATTAATAAATCACAAGTCACCTTGCATAGAATAATACTTTAGCTACTTTCACGTTATGTGTGAAAAAGGACTTCTCTTAATAACTAAACTGGTTCTTCATCATTACAAAGTGCAGAGAATGGTAACTTCAACTAGATGTGATAATAAAACATTAGATGTCTGTTCAAATACATATAGTCTAATAATTTTAGATAGCATAGACGTAATAAATCACAAACCAAGGAGACTCAAATGAAGATCATTTGCTTTGTGCTTGCATAAGCATTTCTTTCACCTTTCCAAAAAGCTTAAGATTGAAAGCTAACTAGACATCTGAGGGAAAAATGGCAAAATTTAGGCCTGGTCACATACTGATCACAAACCTCTAGAAAACACAGTGTAGGTAATGGCCTTTTCTTACTCTGGGGACCTAGTAATAATGTAGACCTTCCCTTCCATAACTTCTGTGAATACAAATGAAGTATTCAGGTGGAATTTACATAATAGGTGACTGCAGCTATCTCATCAGAAACTTGACTTTTTTTACATAGCCACAAATAGCAAATTCCTTAAGTGCATAATATATATTTTAAACTGGTAGACTTTAAAATTTAAAGTTTGAAAGAATTCTTCCCTAAGTTCATCTAGACTGCCCCAACACCTTAAAAGTGAATGTTTCATTTTTTTCCCCCCTTTGGCTGCTACAGAACAGATGAATATTAATATTTCAAATGATGGAGAATGCATATTTTTTTATTGGAGGATTATTGCTTTACAATGTATGGTGGTCTCTGCTGTACATCAGTGTGAATCAAGCATGATTATATATATATAGATCCTCTCTCTCTTGAGCCTCTCTGTCTCCCTCATTCCATCCTCTAGGTCATCACAGAGCATCAGGATGGGCTCCCTGTGCTATATAGCAGTTTCCCACTAGTTATCTATTTTGCACACAATAACCCTGTGCTTTTAAATGTTATATGTAGAAAACTAATTTTGTGTCCAAAGGTAGTATTGCTATGAGATATGTCGCAAATATATTTTTAGCAAAATATGGACAGTGTGTCCTAGATACTTCCTTTACCTCAACTCCAGTTATGTAATGGAGTCTGTCAGGTGACTCAACTTAGAGAATCAAAGCTAAAGGAAATTTACTTCTCTGTTAATTTCTCTAATTCAAGAGGGAAATACTAGAACACCAACCTACCACGCTAATTATTTGCATTTGGGTCACAATGTTCTACTTTCCCATTGAATCATGCTATTTCCTTTATCAGTATTTGTTCATTCACTGCACTGACAGCCAAAAAATATGCCCATGACATTGGCTTAGGACAATCTTAAATCCGGTACAGCAGTTTTTGCTTGGAGTGACAGATGTGAGTGTGAAGGAGGGGTTAGGATCCATGTGTGTCATGGTGGTCCTGTGCTGATACCACGTGCTATAAAGCAGATTATAGTGTCAGTAACAGCTGATGGGACATTAGAACCTTGGCTTGATTGTTCCTCCTGCATTACCTCCAGAAAATAAATTAGAGTAAAAGCAAATAAGCAGAATAATTTTATGTAATAGTAACTGCTATAAACAGAATTAATTGTTAAAAAGACAATAGGAATATGATGGGAGTGTGATTTAAAGAGTGGTCAGAGAATAATTCTCTGAGAAGGTGTCTTTTGAGGTGATACTTGAATGATAAGATGATACAAGCCATGAGAAGAATTTGGAGTCAGGTGAGTAAAATGGAAGATATGCCAAGTGCAAAGAGTCTAGGAAGGAAATGAGGTTGATGTGATCCAGAGAAGAAAAAAAGACCAGTGTATAGTAAGGGTGAAGTTGAATAACATGAAATAAGGTTTACTTGCTCTGTAGTGGAAAGAAAATTATTGTATTAATAACTGTCATCAAAATTGTTCCTAAAGAAAATTCTCTATATCTAGTAAAATGTCCTTCAATCTTCTTGGAAAGGTTAGATTAGAAGTTGAGAGTGTATTCTGGAGCAAGGCAAAGAAAAAATAGCTGAAAATTTCAGCATGAGGAATAAACATAATTTGGAAGGAAAGGGAAGAGGAGCAGAGAAGAGAGGAGGAAGACAGAACAAAGACACACTTTGGAATTCTGACCCCAACTTGATGGAAACAAATCCAAGGTCCTTTGAAAAACTGATATTTTTAATGATTAATTTTTGACTGTAGCCACAAAATTAAAAGATGCTTGACCCTTGGAAGAAAAACTGTGACAAATCTAGATGGTTTATTAAAGGGTAGAGACATCACTTTGCCAACAAAGTTCTGTCTAATCAAAACTGCAGTTTTTCCAGTAGTTATGTACAGACGGATGTGAGAGTTGGACTCTAAAGAAGATTGGGTGATGAAGAACTGATGTTTTTGAATTGTGGTGCTGGAGAAGACTCTTGAGAGTACCTTGGGCTGTAAAGAGATCAAGCCAGTCAATCCCAAAGGAAATCAACTCTGAATATTTATTGGAAAGACTAATGCTAAAGCTGAAGCTCCAATACTTTGGTCTCTTGATGTGAAGAACCAACTCATAGGAAAAGACTCTGATGCTGGGAAAGATTGAGAATAGGAGGAGAAGGGGCTGGCAGAGGATCAGATGTTTAGATAGCATTACTGACTCAATGTACATGAATCTGAGCAAACTCTGGGAGATAATGAAGGACAGAGAAGCCTGGCATGCTACAGTTCATGGGGTTGCAAACTGTCGGACACAAGTTAGCAACTGAACAACAGCAAAAGGACATAATCATTTGATTTTTGTATGTATTGCAAAATGATTACCACTAATCATTTATTACTAAAGGAGTTCTACTAAAATGTAGAGTCCAGATTGAGAAAGATAAAGCCTTTAATGGTGCTATTTGCTGTCTCCTAACCATCACCTCTTGGCCTCCATTAAAATTCTATGCATACAGTTGCCTGTGTTGAATTGGATGTGGCATGGAGATAAGAAAAACCACTGTAGGATTTGAAATGGAGAATAAGAATTCCACAAAAGCCAGAGCCGGAAGAAAGGTAGAGTAAGGAAACAGGATTCACAGAAAGCTTAGTTCCAGACAATCTAGCACATACCATAAGAAGCAGGGAAGAAAGAGTCTCTGCTATTACGCATTCTCACCCTTCATCTCCACAAAATTATTTCTTTTGTCCTAGAAGCAATGAGGATTCAAATTAGTAAAATCAGGCTCTGCCAACACCAATGATGTATCAGTATTGGCCAATCACTAATGATGAAATTTCTGTTATCATAGTTCACAGGGGGGCAATCTTAAAACAAACAAACAAACAAACCAAGCTTTCCTAATCAAATTGAAGATCAGAAAAATGTACTACCCTGAACTCAGCTCTGACCTTACACTGGTCAGAATGGCCATCCTCAAAAAATCTACAAAGAATAAATGCTGGAGAGGGTGTGGAGAAACGGGAATTCGCCTATACTATTGGTGAGAATGTAAATTGATGCAGCCACTGTGGAGAACAGCATGGAAGTTCCTTAAAAAACTAAAAATAGAACTACCATATGACCCAGCAATCCCACTCCTGGGCTTATATCCAGAGAAAACCAGAACTCAAAAAGATATATACACTCTTATGTTCATTGCTACACTATTTACAACAGCTAAGACATAGAAGAAACCTAAATGTCCATCAACAGAAGACTGGATAAAGAAGATATGGTGTGTGTATATATATTTGAATATTGCTCAGCCATAAATAGAACAAACTAATGCCATTTGCAGCAATATGGATGGACATAGAGATTGTTATACTGAGTGAAGTAAGCCAGAAAGAGAAAGGTAAATATTATCTGATATTATTTATACATGGACTAAAAAAAAAATGAGGGTACAAATGAACTTATTTACAGAACAGAAGTAGAGTCACATATAGAAAACAAACATACAGTTACCAGGGGATAAAAAGTGTAGGGAAAAATTTAGAGATTGGGACTGACAATATACCCACTACTATATATAAAATTGATAACTCGTAAGAGCCTGCTGTATAGCACAGAGAATGTAATGGGCTATATTCGAAAGAGAATCTGAAAAAAAAAAGTGGATATATGTATATGTTAGCTGATTCATTTTGTTGCATACCTGAAGTGAAATTCGCTCAGTCATGTCCAACTCTTTGCGACCCCATGGCCAGAATACTGGAGTGGGTAGCCTTTTCCTTCTCCAGGGGATCTTCCCAACCCAGGGATCGAACCCAGGTCTCCTGCACTGCAGGCAGATTCTTTGCCAGCTGAGCCACAAGGGAGAATCTAGTACAAATTTGTATATCAGCTATACTCCAATAAAAATTAAAATAAATACTAATGCAAGTAGAAAACAAACAAACAAACAAACTTTCCAAATCAAAGATCAGTAAATTGTACTAAAAGTTACAGTTTTGAAGAGACACTAAACCCTTGTGAAATTACATGAGACTCAAAATTGCTGAGAACTCTGTCTACGTATTTTTGCATTCAATTGTCTGCTAAAGATAAAATCAACTCTATGGTCATAAAAAATAATACTGTTGCAGTGCACTGGCCTCTGGATAAACAACAAAAATACAGAATCCAGACTTGATTGGTATTTTTCATGAAATTAATATATTGGTTCCTCAGCTTAAAATCAGTTTCCTTTTTCTTAGGTGATGGGAGCAGATAAAAACAAAGCTGTCAACTCGACGCTATGTTGAAGGTGACATCTGCAAATGCAGGTTTCCTTCTTCCATTGTCTGAATCACTTGAATCATTCATATTTGCAGCTGTTTGAAAGGGCTCTTTATTTGCATCCTTTTCTTGGGGGTAGAGAAATGGAACTGACTATTCATTTAGTCCACTTAGAAAAAAACCCAAACCGTGTATTCTGAGCTACTGAGCCTATCTTTTCGGAGTTGCAGCTGTTTTCTAGCACCGGTTCTTTTATACTTCTGAGAAGGAAAGAAATGGCTTTATTTATTGCTTAGAAAAAAATGAATCTTCTTGAATTTGCTGCAATTAGATTTCTAAAATTGAATGCATTGAACTTGAATCACTCTGGGGTTAAGAAATAATAAAGCATGTGCTTGATTACTGGAAAGGCTTGTTCTTGTCCGTATCTCATATTTTTAAAATTTATTCAAGAATCATCATTGTTATTTTCATCACTTTTTGTCTCCCTTTGGTATTCCAGACATTGGAAGGTCAGCACAGCGGCTGTGGAGAGACTGTTCTGTGCTCCCTGGACCTGGCCATATTGTTCGGATTTCTCTGTTTTTAGTATGGAGCAAATTGCAGATAGAAATGTCCAGAAAAATGGAATGGTGATCTCAAAATGCACAAAAAATAAGCAAAAATATTATGCAGATGAAGACAAATTGTGATTGAAGACAGGGAAAAGTTATAGAAGTGATGATAGAGTTACCATGAAGTCAGAGGCATTAGGTAAAGCATCTGCATATATAATAAGGGGAATAATGACATACTACCTTGCTGGCTAATTGGCTTCAAGAACTCAATGTGACAAAGTTATATCATATTTCTTGTGTCTTTGACACTCTTAAGAACAGAAGATTGATAAGAAGAGCATGAAGGGGTTTAAAATAATCTTGTTGGGTATGAGTAACATGAGAGCACCTTTTCACTGGCACCTGAAAAAAGGTGGTTTACAATTTACTAAACAACTATGACTATTTCATTGCAATCTTATATTTCTTGACTATCCATTCATTCATTCATTCACTCATCATAAATGTTCACTACTAGCAGAACACATAAGAAAGACGGCAGAAATTACCAGAAAAATTAATCACTGTAAGGAAAAGTTCCATGCTAAAGTAATCAAGAATCTGAAACACAGTTATTTTTCAGAAGCAACATCCAAGGTGGCTTAATGTTAGAAGAATTAACTGCTTAAAAACAGTTAATTAAAATTTTTGTTGAGTAATTACTAAATGCCATTCTAACCAGTGTACAGAACAGACTGAATTCAGTGAAGATATCTGTGAAATGGTTTTATGTTTTGCCAACCGCTGCTTTCAGCCATACACTGCCAAACCTGTCTTTCTAGGGCATTAATGATACCTCAGGCGTATCTCATAGCTTCCCAGTCATTTTCAGTCATGTTTACTTCACTCTGGTTGGAGTAAACTAAAAAATCTTATATTCAGTTTAGTGGTTACTTCATTCTATTTCCCAGAGCAGCCCAGTTTTCAGCTTGAGGGACTGCATGCAGTAAGCTGGTAAGAAATTCTCAGTGAAGAAAATTTTCAGGGCTCCCAGCAAAGGTGAATTTGCATGCAAAAAACTTGAGACTAGTGTAAGTTGCTTAACTTTTCTCTTCAGTTATCATGAGAAGTGAGCTATGATTTTAGGTTTTCTTCCTTTCCTCTGGGTTTGTTTACTTTCCAGTGCTTTGGGATTTGCTTAACCAGAGCTGTTTTTGTCTGCAGTTGTTTTGCTGCTGCTCTGGATAACATCTCCCCACCCCCACCCCACCTAACCTCTCCATAGCTAGCATCCAAATCCTCTGGGGCACACATGTGAGCTCTTTAAAACTTTGTGTGTCTCTTCATGGGGCAGGTCCCTGTGCAATGTCTCAATCTCTTTGAGATCCCACCCCTGTCAATCCACCCCACTTTCTCTAGCTGCCAGTGTCTTAATTTTCAGAGCTGGGATATTGGCGAGATGGCTAAAGTCTACTTTAGTCTACTACTGTGCATGGTGTCTACTTGGCTCATGTGAAATCATGTGTCCACATCACATTAAACTGTGTGGGTTCAAGCTTCTGCACTGAGAACTGTATCCATCCACCTCCATATTATCTTCATTCTCACCTATCACTGTGTATATAAACACAAAAAAGTAGACCAGAGAAAATGCTACATATGCACATTTTTATTGAGGGTCTGAGATACCAATCTTTCCATCTCATTGTCAACAAGTCTTTATATGGAATTCCCTTGGAGCTCCCTTCACTCAGTTTGGTACTTTCCCATGGACTGAAAAATTTTGATCTCTGTTCCTTGTGCACTGATATAGCCTAGGGGTTAGTTACGGCTTGGGATGATGGTTGGGGTAACATAGCTTCACAATACTTGAAACAATTTTATCCCCAGATTAAAGTTCAAATAGCCTTTTGTGGAAGAGCAGAAAAAGTGACATGGTACTTTCAAGGGTTTAAAAATTACTTTGTATTATTTCTATGATTAATCTAGCAGATAAAATAAGACCTTATTTGGCTCTATGCAGAGATAGTGTAAAGTTTTAATCATATGGATTTGTTGTTGTTTGGTTTCTAAATCATGTCCAACTCTTTGCAACCCCAAAGACTATAGCCCACAGGCTCCTCTGTTGATGGGATTTCCTAGTCAAGAATACTGGAGTGGGTTGCCATTTCCTTCTCCAGGGGATCTTTCCAAACCAGGGATCAAACTCATGTCTCCTGCATTGGTAGGTGGATTCTTTAGTGCTGGGCCACCAGGGAAACTCCAGTCATATGGATTTTGTGTCATAAATTTCTGTTGGAAGAACCATTTTACATTCATAAACTTCCTTCCCAAACTCTTGAACAAATATATATCCACTCTGATGTAGTTTGCCAGAAGTGAGATTAAAAGAGGTCACAGAGATTCTGATGGCATGTAGGTTACAGAAAATAAATAAGAATAGTAAAAAACAAGTGTAGACAAATAGCAAAGATTTTCCTTTGATGAACATCAAAGTTAAATATGAATAAATTCACAAGGAATAAGCATAGTAGCAAAATTTTCCCTGGAAGAAGTCAGAGCAACATTTTTATTTCTACCATTATTTCTTTATTTGCCAAATAGTTACTGAGCACTTATTTTTTGTCATGCACTGAGATACAACATTTACCTTAGAATATACGTTTCCTACCCTCACAGAACCATCATGAAACGTGTGAAGTCATAGTCTATATAAGTTTTACTGTTTATAATTTGGAGAGCAATATAGAGGATGGGCAAGGGGAGGTTTGAGAGGGAAATTAAAAAAAAAAAAAAAAACATTTTGGAGGTTATGGCATAGATTTCTCAAACATTTAACATACCCCAAGGTAGTACTGTATTAACATATGGTGTTGGAGATATCAAGGTACAAGGCATGGTTCCTAACATGAAGGAGCCTGTATTCAATTATGGTAAGTAAGAAGTGTGCGCGCATGTGGTTGTGTGTGTGTGTGTGTGTGTGTGTGTGTGTGTGTGTGTGTGTGTGTGTGTGGTGCTCCTGTAAAGGAAATTGATGCCAAATGAAATGACTGGCAATTGTTGGCTACTTAGCTTCACAGTCTATAAATTCTTAATGGCACAATGAGCTATGGGGAACAGTAGTTCTGAAGTATTTTCTACTTATTTTCATTCAGCTAGCAATGAATTACATTTTTTTCCATCTATTATAGGACAGAAATAATGTAGGGTAATACAGTAAAATAAATTATAACTAAAAATTCAATACAGTGTCCAAAATAAATTAATATAAATTAAAATGCCCTAATTTGGGACTTAAATATTGCCTTACTCTATTGCCCTGAGCACACAAACCACTTAACCTCAACCTTGGTTTCCTCAAACTGGGAGCTAACAATTATTTACCTACCTCATAAGAGTGTGAGGATTAATTAGTTAATGTTTATAAAGTGCTTTAAAGAGGAAAGAAGCTGAATAAGTAGTGCTATTTATAGTACAGCCACTTAATTTCATTTTAGTGTTTGAGAACAATGCATGTCTAATTCAGCAGTTGCCACACAGCCATGGTTGCTATGCCTTTAGAATGAATTCATTTTTGGTTTCTTAAAGAATAGTACCTTATAAAGCAACTACTATAAGACTAAAATACTACACCAACTATAATTTCAGAAGACACTGGTTACATGGACCTTCTCAGGTGGCTCAGATGGTAAAGAATCTGCCTGCAATACAGGAGACCCAGGTTAGATCCCTGGGTCCAGGAAGATGGGTATGGCAACCAACTCCAGTATTCTTGCCTGGAGAACCCCATGGACAGAGGAGCCTGGCAGGCTACAGTCCATGGGGTCGCACAGAGTTGGACACGACTGAGTAACTAACACTTTCACTTTCACATGGACCTGGAGCCAGGGAACTTAAGATCAGAATGCTTTCATCAACTAAAAATTATGTAGAGGATGGTGCACAGTTTCTATGTAAATGATTGATAGCATGCATTTATTCAATTCTTGCAGCTTTGCAAGAACAGTTCTAACTGCCTTATGTAGATTATCTCATGTAGTCCCAATAACTATTCTATCAGGTAGATACTGTTTGTTCCATTTTATATGTGAGATGTTATGGTTCAGAAAAGTTAACTAACTAGATCTAAAATACATAGTTATTTATTGATAGAGACAGAATTTAAATTTGACATGTGTGTGGTTAACTATTGAGGTGGATTGCCTCCTAAGAATGAACGTGGAAATTTAAATAATATTGTCCTTATTTACTTGCCCTAAGACTCCATTAGAAGAAACATAGTTTCCCACTATGGTGTCTCTTCACATCCACATTTACTAGTAAAGCCTCTAGATGCATGACTACCTCTTCCATCTTTAACCATTGACCTCACTTCTGTCTCAAGGTATCTACAGGGAGCTTGTAGAGACTCAGGTACATTGATCATGTAGGGTTTAACCTATCACTAGGGTTCATAGTGGGCTTCCCTGGTGGCTCAGCAGAAGAATCCACCTGCAATGCAGGAGATGCAGGTTTGATCTCTGGGTCGAGAAGATGCCCTGCAGAAGGAAATGGTAACCCACTCCAGTTTTCTTGCCTGGGAAATCCCATGGACAGTGGAGCCTGGAGGGCTATATTTCATAGGGTCACAAAAGAGTTGGATATGACTTAACAACTCAACAAGAAAGGTTTATAGCAGTGATTCCACATACTATAGACAAGACTTTTAACATTTCTGTGCCACCTCCTGCCTGCTAGCTATCTGCCTTCCATGATCTATTTTGGATTAGTGTATGGACTTATATATACAGCTTTCACTAACTCCGAGACCCTTCCATCTTATTGCCGAGTCCTTTAATTCAATGTCTTTGCTCTCTGATAGTACGGCATTTATTGTTCATCACCTCTTCTTCATCCAAAGTCCTGACCTCCTAATTTCCCAACCCAACAATTTCTGGTATATTAAAAGTAATCAATAAATATTTCAATGAAATATTTTAATGAACAAAATCTCGCCGGGAAACTTGGCAACAACTCACAACTGCTTCTCTGGAGGAATCACCTTCATGATCTCCACTAAGAACTCTAAAAGTTCTTCCTCTGTCCAATCAGAAGTACTTATGAAGAAGGGTCCAAGAATCCTGACTAACCCATGCTTATGTGGTCATTTTCACCTTACTAGATAAAAAGAGCTCATTCAATTTGTAATGGAGTACTTAAAGGCAGTAGCCAGAACTTTGAGGAGGGAATTTCAGACACCTCTGTCTTTGACGTCCATGAGATTGGCATGTGGTCATGGCCTACAGCTGAAACCAAGAGAATATATCATAAATATGTATAACAGATTTTTTCAAATTAGAGACTGTGATGATTTATTAGAAATATGCAAATATGTTATGTAATGTATTTAAACTAGAGAGTATATACTCCCTTCTAGTTTTAACATTCTATGATTCTAATGGTTTTCTATCCTCACGGAAATTTTAAGATCATACACATTTCAGAATAACTTAATAGCATAGGGTTATTGTGCTGTGTGTCTTATCATCCTTTAGATATGCTGTAAAACATTGATGTGATAGTTATATATTCTTCATCAATAGCTTGTAGTAGGCAAATGACATGTGAGCTAAGGTATTGTAAACCTCTTATCTAGAGCACTGTCATATTTTACAGTTAAGGAAACCAGTGACAACAGTTTAAAATACCCATTTCCAGTTTTATGGTTATGACAATAATAAGTTACAATTAGAAACAAAGTCACTTGCTATCATAATCACACATTTCTTTTCATATGTGACTTTACCCTTTTCACATAACCATTCTCTTCATAAAACAGCTCACATGATTTATATGCAAATTTGCTACATAGCATTACAGGATGCTATAATTGGTAGGGAACCCAAGGGTACTTTAACTTTACAGATGGAGAAATTGAAGATGAAATTTATACCAAGACACAAAGCTCTTGGTAAGATACAGCCAGTTTGAGAACAGATGTCCAAGTACAAGTCTAGTGATCTTTTACCACGCCATCAAAGTAGTATTCTAGAGGAGAAAATTCAAAGCTTGAAAAAATTTTGATTTTACTAATGCTATAAAATATGGTTGGTGTCTCAGTTCACCATAAAAAAGTGTATTTTTTAAGAACTGTTGCTCACACTGCCTCAGCAGGCTATGTGATAACCAAATGGGCAGTTACAAAATAGGAAGCTAGAAAGTATCTTAAAGCAAGCGATGCCATGCTTTTACACATTCTACATAAAGAAACCCAATGAGCAAATAACAAAAAACAAATAAAGCCCAGAAGACTTAAAGCTAAAAATTCACCTTTCTTCATTCTTACTGCTAAATATTTCTAGTGAGATAAGGAGTGGAGACTCATCTCTAGATTATATGCATTCCATTAAAAAGATAATAACCATAGATATGCTTTAAACAATGAATTAGACATGCATTTTAGGCCAAAAAAAAAAAAAAAGGCATAAGCTTTTTTTCATTGGTTTTCATAGATATCGGAGTTATTAAAAATTCAAGCATCATATTTAATGGTAGATAGTGCAATATCTTGATTTTGTAATACCCTTTGTAACTCAATAATGAATCTTTTGCATGTTCTGTATGTAATCTTGCCTTTTGAATGCTAATATAAATGTTTCCATTCCATTATTATCATTACCCTGCATTATGGAAGAATTTGTCTTATACATGGCTGTTTTCCATGTCCCTTTTACTGAAGGTCTGTCAGTGAACTTGGAATCAGATGTTTCTATCAGCTTACTGTCTAAGAGAAAATGCTAGAGGAAATGCAAAAGCATCAGGAACAGAATTTTGGCTAAGGTCACTTAGCTTTGTGTCCTACAAGCAGCTTACAACAAATCCTACAATTTCCTTTATGAATATGCTTGCTTAGAGCTCGCCTTCACATTTTCTTCTTTCTTTCTGAAGATTTACATTTAAGCACTTTTCCTTCTTGTCTTGTAGAAATCACTCTGTGACTTATGAAATGATGGATGAAGCCTTCATCACTGACCCTCTTTGTCCTACTGAGAGCATTTCTCTATTGCTCCCTTCTTTTGACCCTCCTATTCTCCTTTTAAAAATAGCTGTCATTTCTAATCATCTAATTGTATATGGGATAGTATTATGCAAAAATTACTTTGGTTGAAGTAACACAAGTCCAGGTGGGCTGTCAATTTGGGAAGATTATCAAAATGGTAGTTTATCTACAGACTATACTAGCATTATGATTTATTGGTCACTTACATAAAGGTTAAAAAATATACACCAGAAAGCTGAAAGATGGTTTTCCCAAGGGATATACAATGTAAGCCACATACAAAGGTTAGAGGGAAGATGGCAGAGGAAGACAGCAGAGAAGGACTTGCGCTCATTTTCTCCTGAGAGAACTCCAAAATTACAACTCACTGCTGAACAACTGTCAACAGGAGAATGTTGGATTCCCACCATAAAAGGATAATCCATGTCCAAGGGCAAACAAAGGAGAAGCCCCAACAAGATGGTATGAGGAGTGAAATCACATTTAGAATCAAAACCCATACCCTCCAGAGACACTCGGAGGGCTCAAGCAAATCTTATGTGCACTAGGACCCAGAGAACCCACAGAGACTGAGCAAGAAATGTCTTTGAGCATCTCCTGAGGAGGTATGAGTCAGCAGTGGCCTGCCACAGGGGCAGGGTCTCTGGGTGCAGCAGACCTGGGTATGGCATAAGCCCTCTTGGAGGGGATCACCATTAACCCAACCATAGAGCCGCCAGAACTTACACAGGACTGGGGAAACAGACTCTTGGAGGGCACAAACAAAACCATGTGAGCACCAGGACCCAGGAGAAAGGAGCAGTGACCCTACAAGAGACTGACTCAAACTTTTCCATGAGTGTCCAGGAGACTCTGGCATAGGCTTGGGTCTGAGGTGGCCTGCTGCAGGGTCGGGGACACTCAGTGCAGCAGTGGATGCATGGGACATTTTGAAGGAGGTCACCATTATCTTCATTACCTCCACCATAGTTTGGCTTCAGGTCAAACAACAAGGAGTGAACACAGCCTGGCCCATCAACAGAAAATTGGATTAAAAATTCACTGAGCATAGCCCTGTCAATCAGAACAAGACACAGTTTCCCCCTCAGTCAGTCTTTCCCATCAGGAAGTTTTCATAAGCTTCTTATCCTTATCCATCAGAGGGCCAATAGAATGAAAAACCACAATCACAGAAAACTAATCAAACTGATCACATGGACCACAGCCTTGTCTAACTCAAAGAAACTATGAGCCATGTGGTTTAGGATCACCAAAGATGGGTGGGTCATGGTGGAGGTTCTGACAAAAAGTGGTCCACTGGAGAAGGGAATGGAAAACCACTTCAGTATTATTGCTTTGAGAATGCCATGAGCAGTATAAAAAGGCAAAAAGATAAGACACTGAAAGATGAACTCCCTAAGTCAGTAGGTGCCCACTATGCTACTGGAGATCAGTGGAGAAATAACTCCAGAAAGAATAAGGAGATGGATCCAAAGCAAAAACAACCCCCAGTTGTGGATGCATTTGTGATGGAAGTAAAGTCCGATGCTGTAAAGAGCAATATTGCATAGGAACCTGGAATATTAGGTCCATGAATTAAGGTAAATTGGATGAGGTCAAACAGGAGATGGCAAGAATGAATATCGACATTTTAGGAATCAGTGAGCTAAAATGGACTGGAATGGGCGAATTTAACTCAGATGACCATTATATCTACTACCGTGGGCAAGAATCCCTTAGAAGAAGTGGAGTAGCCATCATAGTCAATAAAACAGTCTGAAATGCAGTACTTGGATGCAATCTCAAAAACAACAGAATGATCTCTGTTTGTTTCCAAGGCAAACCATTAAATATTGCAGTAATCCAAGACTATGCCATGACCAGTAATGCTGAAGAAGCTGAAATTGAAAGATTCTATGAAGACCTACAATACCTTCTAGAACTAACACTCAAAAAAGATATACATTTCATTATAGGGGACTAGAATGCAAAAGTAGGAAGTCAAGAGATACCTGGAGTAACAGGCAAATTTGGCCTTGGAGTAGAAAATGAAGCAGGTCAAAAGGCTAACAGAGTTTTGCCAAGAGAACACACTGATCATATCAAACACCCTCTTCCAACAACACAGGAGGAGACTCTACACATGGTCATCGCCAGATGGTCAATGCTGATATTAGATTGATTATATTCTTTGCAGTTAATGATGGGGAAGCTCTATACCATCAGCAAAAACAAGACTGGGGGCTGACTGTGGTTCATATCATGAACTCCTTATTGCCAAATTCAAACTTAAATTGAAGAAAGTAGGGAAAACCAGAAGGCCATTCAAGTATGACTTAAATCAAATACCTTATGATTATATAGTGGAAATGAGGAACAGATTCAAGGGATTAGATCTGATAGAGTGCCTGAAGAACTATGGATGGAGGTTTGTGACATTGTATAGGAGGCAGAGATCAAGACCATCCCCAAGAAAAAGAAATGCAAAAAGGCAAAATGGTTGTCTGATGAGGCCTTACAAATAGCTGAGAAAAGAAGAGAAGCTCAAGGCAAAGGAGAAAAGAAAATATATACACATTTGAATGCAGAGTTCCAAAGAATAGCAAGGAGAGATAAGAAAGCCTTCCTCAATGATCAGTGAAAAGAAATAGAGGAAAAAAATAGAATGGGAAAGACTAGAGATATCTTCAAGAAAATTAGAGATACCAAGGGAATATTTCATGTGAAGAAGAGCACAAAAAAGGACAGAAATGGAATGGACCTAACAGAAGCAGAAGAAATTAAGAAAAGTTGTCAGGAATACACAGAAGAACTATACAAAAAAGATCTTCAAGACCCAGATAACCACGATGGTGTGATCACTCTCCTATTAACAAGCATCCTGGAGTGTGAAGTCAAGTTGGCCTTAGGAAGCATCACTATGAACAAAGCTAGTGGAGGTGATGGAATTCCAGTTGAGTTATTTCAAATACTATAAGCTGATGCTGTGAAAGTGCTATACTCAATATGCCAGCAAATTTGGAAAACTCAGCAGTAGCCACAGGACTGGAAAAAGTCTGTTTTCATTACAATCCTAAAGAAAGTCAGTGCCAAAGAACGTTACAACTACTGCACAATTGCACTCAGCTCACACGCTAGCAAAGTAATGCTCAAAATTCTCAGAGCCAGGCTTCAATATTACATGAACCGTGAACTTTCAGATGTTCAAGCTGGATTTAGAAAAGCCAGAGGAACCATAGATGAAATTGCCAACATCTTTTGGATCATCAAAAAACCCTGAGAGTTCCAGAAAAACATCTACTTCTACTTTATTGACTACACCAAAGCCTTTGACTGTGTAAATCACAACAAACTGTTTAAAATTCTGAAAGAGATGGGAATACCAGACCACCTGACCTGACTCCTGAGATATCTGTATGCACATCAAGAAGCAACAGATAGAACTGGACATGGAACAACAGACTGGTCGCAAATTGGGAAAGGAGTACTCAGGGTTGTATATTGTTACCCTGTTTATTTAACTTATATGCAGAGTGCATCATGTGAAACACTGGACTGGATGAAGCACAAGCTGGAATCAATACTTCCAGGAGAAATAACCTCAGACATGCAGATGACACCACCCTTATGGCAGAAAGTGAAGAATAACTAAAGAGTCTCTTGATGAAAGTGAAAGAGGAGAGTGAAAAAGTTGGCTTAAAACTCAACATTCAGAAAACTAAGATCATGGCATCTGGTCCCATCACCTCATGGGAAATAGATGGGGCAACAATGGAAACAGTGACAGACTTTATTTTGGGGGGCTCCAAAATCACTGCAGATGGTGACTACAGCTATGAAATTAAAAGATGCTTGTTCCTTGGAAGAAAAGTTATGTCTAACCTAGACAGCATATTAAAAAGTAGAGACATTACTTTGCCACAAAAGTGCATCTAGTCAAAGCTATGGTTTTTCTAGTAGTCATGTATGGATGTGAGAGTTGGACTATAAAGGAAGCTGAGCACCAAAGAACTGATGCTTTTGAACTGTGGTGTTGGAGAAGACTCTTGAGAGTGCCTTGGAGTGCAAGGAGATCCAACCAGTCAATCCTAAAGAAAATCAGTCCCGAATATTCATTGAAAGGATTGATGCTGTAGCTGAAACTCCAAAACATTACTCACCTGATGCAAATAACTGACCTGTTTGAAAAGACCCTGATTCTGGGAAAGATTGAACGTTGAAGAAGAAGGGGATGACAGAGGATGAGATGGTTGGATGGCATCACTGACTCAATGGTCATGAATTTGATTAAGCTCTGGGAGTTAGTGATCGACAGGGAAGCCTGGCATGTTGCAGTCCATGGGGTCGCAAAGAGTCGGACACGGCTGAACAACTGAACTGAACTGAAGATCAGTTCAGTCGCTCAGTCGTGTCCGACTCTATGCGACTCCATGAACGGCAGCAGGCCAGGCCTCTCTGTCCATCACCAACTCCCAGAGTTTACCCAAACTCATGTCCATTGAGTCAGTGATGCCTTCAAGCCATCTCATCCTCTGTTGTCCTCTCTCCTCCTGCCCCCAATCCTTCCCAGCATTAGGGTCTTTTCCAATGAGTCAACTCTTCACATGAGGTGGCCAAAGTATTGGAGTTTCAGCTTCAATGTCAGTCCTTCCAGGACTGATGAACACTCAGGGATGATCTTCTTCAGGATGGCCTGCCTGGATCTCCTTGCAGTCCAAGGGACTCTCAAGAGTCCTCTCCAACACCACATTCAAAAGCGTCAATTCTTAGCCACTCAGCTTTCTTCACAGTCCAACTCTCACATCCATACATGATTACTGGAAAACCATGGCCTCGACTAAACAGACCTTTGTTGGCAAAGTAATGCCTCTGCTTTTTAATATGCTATCTATGTTGGTCATAACTTACCTTCCAAGGAGTAATTGTCTTTTAATTTCATGGCAGAAATCACCATCAGCAGTGATTTTTGAGCCCAAAAATATAAAGTCTGACACTGTTTCCACTGTTTCTCCATCCATTTCCCATGAAGTGATGGGACCAGATGCCATGATCTTAGTTTTCTGAATGTTGAGTGTTAAGGCAACTTTTTCACCCTCCTCTCTCTCTTTCATCAAGAGGCTTATTAGTTCATCTTCACTTTCTGCCATAAGGGTGGTGTCATCTTCATATCTGAGGTTATTGATTTTTCTCCTGGCAATCTTGATTTCAGCTTCTGTTATTCCAGCCCAGCGTTTCTCATGATGTACTCTTCATATAAGTTAAATAATCAGGGTGACAATATACAGCCTTGACTTACTCTTTTTCCTATTTGGAACCAGTCTGTTATTCCATGTCCAGTTCTAACTGTTGCTTCCTGACCTGCATACAGGTTTTTCAAGAGACAGGTCAGGTGGTCTGGTATTCCCATCTCTTTCAGAATTTTCCACAGTTGATTGTGATCCACACAGTCAAAGGCTTTGGCATAGTCAATAGAACAGAAATAGATGCTTTTCCGGAACTCTCTTGCTTTTTTGAGGATCCAGCGGATGTTGGCAATTTGATCTCTGGTTCCTCTGCCTTTTTTAAAACCAGCTTGAACATCTGGAAGTTCACGGTTCACGTATTGCTGAAGCCTGGCTTGGAGAATTTTGAGCATTATTCTACTAGTGTGTGAGATGAGTGCAATTGTGTGGTAGTTTGACCATTCTTTGGCATTGCCTTTCTTTAGATACTTACTATTTTATATTGTAATTTTATTTTTCCTGGATTCTGTTGGGTACCATCCCAAGATAATTTCTTCTGAAGTTTGTCTTTAGAGGAGGGGAAAGAAAAGCAAATGTTATGCCTTCTACTTATTGATGCTGATTGAATGTCAAGAATCAGGTGCTTCACAAGGATAGAAATATAGATCAGTGGAACAAAATAGAAAGCCCAGAGATAAACCCACGCACCTATGGGCACCTTATCTTCGACAAAGGAGGCAAGAGTATACAATGGAGAAAAGACAGTCTCTTCAACAAGTGGTGCTGGGAAAACTGGTCAACCACTTGTAAAAGAATGAAACTAGAACACTTCCTAACACCATACACAAAAATAAACTCAAAATGGATTAAAGATCTAAACGTAAGACCAGAAACTATAAAACTCCTAGAGGAAAACATAGGCAAAACACTCTCCGACATAAATCACAGCAGGATCCTCCATGACCCACCCCCCAGAATATTGGAAATAAAAACAAAAATAAACAAATGGGACCTAATTAAAATTAAAAGCTTTTGCACAACAAAGGAAACTATAAGCAAGGTGAAAAGACAGCCTTCAGAATGGGAGAAAATAATAGCAAACGAAGCAACAGACAAACAATTAATCTCAAAAATATACAAGCAACTCCTGCAGCTGAATTCCAGAAAAATAAACGACCCAATCAAAAAATGGGCCAAAGAACTAAACAGACATTTCTCCAAAGAAGACATACAGATGGCTAACAAACACATGAAAAGATGCTCAACATCACTCATTATTAGAGAAATGCAAATCAAAACCACAATGAGGTACCATTACACACCAGTCAGAATGGCTGCTATCCAAAAGTCTACAAGCAATAAATGCTGGAGAGGGTGTGGAGAAAAGGGAACCCTCTTACACTGTTGGTGGGAATGCAAACTAGTACAGCCACTATGGAGAACAGTGTGGAGATTCCTTAAAAAAACTGGGAATAGAACTGCCATATGACCCAGCAATCCCACTGCTAGGCATATACACCGAGGAAACCAGAATTGAAAGAGACGCGTGTACCCCAATGTTCATCGCAGCACTGTTTACAATAGCCAGGACATGGAAGCAACCTAGATGTCCATCGGCAGACGAATGGATAAGGAAGCTGTGGTACATATACACAATGGAATATTACTCAGCCATTAAAAAGAATACATTTGAATCCGTTCTATTGAGATGGATGAAACTGGAGCCCATTATACAGAGTGAAGTGAGCCAGAAAGAAAAGCACCAATACAGTATACTAATGCATGTATATGGAATTTGAAAGATGGTAATGGTAACCCTATATGTGAGACAGAATAAGAGACACAGATGCATAGAACAGTCCTGTGGACTCTGAGGGAGAAGGTGAGGGTTGGACGTTCTGGGACAATAACATTGAAACATGTATATTGTCATATGTGAAGCAGAACACCATTCCATGTTCTATGCATGGGATGGATGCTCAGGGATGGAGCGTTGGGATGACACAGAGGGATGGGAGGGGGAGGGAGGTGGGAGGAGGGTTTGGGAGGGGGAGCACATGTGAATCCATGGCTGATTCATGTTGATGTATGGCAAAAACTACTACAATATTGTAAAGTAATTAGCCCCCAACTAAAATAAAAAAAAATAAAAAAAAAAAAAAAAAAAAAAAAAGAATCAGGTGCTTCATATAAATGATATAACAGTACAAAAACTGATGATTATTCTCAATGGCCATAGTTTCCTAAGGAATGAACAAACAATTGAATGCCAGCTACAGAATAGGAGACAAGAGACTGTTATATCCAGATGAGTACTCCATGTCATAGCCTTGATCTCAAGGAAGATTAAGCCAAAATAAATCCAAAATGAAAATGCCTTCAAATTAAAAGCTTTGCTTCATTAATCAAATTGGATACCTAAATTGGGAAAGGATAAATCCTGTCACATTTTGGATTTGTTGAATGTCTGGAAATATTTTCAAATGAAAGATCTTCCTAAAATTCAATGTAACAAAATGTCAGTCACTTTTATCTTTAATTTTAAAACATCTGAGTAATATAGACATAAAATGTATTTTTATGCTTTCAGATTATTTTAGTCATCTGATTAAAAGTTTGACTTTTGGGACATTTTCAGGAAGACAGCTTTCAAAGTTTTCAAATTTAATTAAATAAACTTGGTGAATTTAGTTGTTCTATTTTGAAAAGTTTCTATCCAATGCTAATTGGTCATCATGCATCCAACTATTTATTTTTTCTTACGAATATTTAGCTGAAGCTACAAGATGATGCAAGCATTTAAACATATGTTACTAATGCAAAGTCAAATGAAGGATGTTATAGGATTTTACTATTACTCTTTTGTGATAATAAAGGTTAAACAATCTAGTAAATGATATTGCTAAAATTATCCAGCTATTTTATTTTTGATAATCATAGTCTAACTGGGAAGGCATTTATTAACATTATACATCAGAATATATGCTATGGAAGATAGGGAAATTGATTGAGAACTTTTTCATGCTAACAGCAATCTCAAATCTTTTAATATATGATAGCCTATTGTTTGGTTATTGAATGAAACTTTATAATCCCTGTTTATTCCTCTGGTGTATGGTGTTTCAAATTCTGTAATGTTTAAAATAGATTTTGAAGATTACAAGTAGGCTCTTTTGAGTCATAATTTAGAATCTGAGTCTGCCTTTTAATATAGCTATATTTTTATTATGTTTGATGGACATTCTTCTAGGGTTTTGGCATTTTATTTTCATTCTGTGTTAGTTTATATAGTTTCTTTTTAGATGTTTTGATTTTATGTATGTGAGTGGGAAATTGGTAGTGCTTCAATAAGCTGCTAGATAACACCATACTGCATCACTGATGTTGGAATATTCTCCTGAGACTTACTTGGGCACATTTGCAAGAGCATGAAGAACTGAGAAATAATGTTCAGAATGGCCAATGGCACATGGTTTAGTATAATTAGAACAACTTTTTCTATACTCTTTAGAGAACTTGTTTCTAATTTCAATATTTACTTTTGTTTTTAAACAGAAAAATTCACAACTGATCAATTAATATTTACACATCACAAAAACTAAGTTATGCAGTGAAGCATTTCCCCTTCTCCCTTGCCCCATCAGCCCATGTCATCGCCTGATCATATAGGTAGCTCTTGGTTTTGGTATCCTGAATATTCTTCCAGATTCTTCAAAACATATACAAGGAAATACAAAATGCCTTTTCCCCTCTTACTTTCGTAGCACAAACAATTGTTTACCTCTGTTTTATGATTGGCTTCTCTACTTGACAATTTTTTCATATTAAAGGATTTTCTTATTCTTTATTTACTTTCTTGCAACTTATTTAACCCAATATCCTATCAATGTCCATTTAAAAAGTTTTCAATGTTTTTCTACTAGAGATAATGCTTTAAAGAATATACTTTACACTTGAATATGCATAATTTTGTGCAAGTACGAAGGTGTCTGAAGTATACATTCCTAGAAATGGAGTTGCTGAGGCAAGGGGCATACAAATTTATAATTTGTATGGATCTTGTTGAACTTTCCTCCATAAGGATTTTATTTATGCATGTTATGCCATTCTCAAATGGGCCTGTTTCCACACACTCTTGACAATAAAGTTGTTGTCAGACTGTCTTCTTTATTGCTGTTGTTCAGTCATCAAATCATGTCCAGCTCTTTGCAACCCCATGGGCTGCAGCACACCAGGCTTTCCTGTCCTTCACTATCTTCTGGAGTTTGCTCCAACTCATGTCCATTGAGTCGGTGATGCTATCTAACAATCTCATCCTCTGTCACTCTCTTCTCCTTTTGCCTTCAATCCTTCCCAGCATCAGGATCCTCTCCATGAGTCTGCTCTTCACATAAGGTGGCCAAAGTATTGGAGATTCAACTTCAGCATCAGTTCTTCCAATGAGTATTCAGGGTTTATTTCCCTTCGGATTGACTGGTTTGATCTCTGTGCTGTCCATGACACTCTGAAGAGTCTTCCCCAGCAACACAATTTGAAAGTATCCAGTTCTTTGGTGCTCATCCTTCTTTATTGTCCAACTGTCATACCTGTGCATGACTACTGGAAAATCCATAGCTTTGACTATATATACACCTATATACTTGGATTTTGTTATTCCATTATTGAACATCTTTTCACATTTAAAACCCCTTTTTATCTCGTTTACAATGAATTGATTGTTTACATCCTTTGTCCATAATTTCTAGTGGTCATTTTTGCATTCACTTAAAGGCACACGTTATTAGGGAGATTAATCATTTTTCTACTATGTTAGAAAAAACAGAGTTTTTTTTACTATGTTAATTGTAATATTTCCACACCTTTAATTTGCCTTTTGAGTTTTTTATTTTTTTTAATCACAATCTTTGCCCTATGGTTGACTTTAGATTTTGTGATATAATTTTATAAATCTTCTCTTTTATTCTAATTTCTTGGAGTTGTGTTGTAGTTTAAAAAGCTTCTTAACTCTGAAATACAAGATAATATCCCTAAATTTTCTTCTAGTATTATGTGTTTTTTGTTTCAAATTCATATCTTTGACTTTTGAAGATAATCAATTTAGAAAGATATAAATTATAGATCCAGTTTTATTTTTCTGAAATGGCTATGGTGGTGTTCCAATATTATTTATTGGGCAGACAATTAGATTTCTCCGTGATTTGAGATGCTATCTTTTGCTTATTAACTCAATTCATTCAACAAATGGTTATCAAACTGACTGCATGTCAGACATTGCTTTAGAAACTGGTAATTCACCAGGGCATAAAATATGCAAAGATCTATCCTCAGAGAGCTTATGTTTTAAAGAAGGAGACAGAACCCCAAATTGGAAAGTAAGACATATTATGAATACTCTTAAAGGCTAAGGTAAAGTGAAAGTGAAAGTCCCACAGTCATGTCCGACTCTTTGTGACCCCGTGGACTATACAGTTCATGGAATTCTCTAGTCCAGAATACTGGAGTGGATAGCCTTTCTCTTCTCCAGGGAATCTTCCCAAGGGGTTGAACCCAGGTCTCCTGCATGGCAAGCAGATTCTTTACCAGCTGAAGCCCAAGGGAAGCCCAAGAATGCTGGAGTGGGTAGCCTAACCCTTCTCCAGTGGATCTTCCAGACTCAGGACTTGAACTGGGGTCTCCTGCCTTATGGGCAGATTCTTTACCAGCTGAGTATGAGGGAAGCCCACTAAGGCCACTTAAATCCTAAGGAGAAAATAAAATAAGTAAATAGGTTAGATTTCTGAAGGAGAAGTTCTGGTGTCATTTTTAAATAGGGTGAAATATTTTTGGCAAAGGTGGAGTTTGAGGGGAAAAGAAAGAAGACAAAAGAAAAAAAAAACTTCAAGGAGTGAAGAAGTGAGGTTTTTTGAATATAAAGGATAAGAGAAAGCCAGGAGGGAGAAACAGTCAGCATGAATCTCTGAGCCTGGAGCTCACCTGGTACATTCTCTTTAAACCTGGAAGATCTACGTGACTGAAACAGAATCAGCAAGGAAATAAGGTCTGACCCTTGATTAGGTACCAGGTTGTGAGAGATCTATGTGGGAATCTTACATTTTACTGAATGAGATGGGAAGTCAGGGAGGGGTTTGCGCAGATAAATGGGATGATCTGATTTATATTTTAAAAGATCACACTGGTTGCTTATGAGAGCATAGATTGTAAAAAAAAAGAAAAACAAAGCAAAGCAGGGAGACAATTTAGGAAGCTATATCTGCAATAATCTGGGTGAGAACTAATTTGGAATAGAGTTGTAGTTAGCTCTGGGTGCAGTGGTGAAACACAACAGAGAGGAATCCAGGACTGAAGTTATTTTGTTCTCTGTGCTGTTTTCCAAGTTTCTTGCTATAAAGACTTCTACTTAAATTTGACCATATGTCTGTTGACTTGATATAAAAGTTGTCATAGAATTCCAGGGAGTAAGATGTGTTGTCTCTAATACTCAGAGTGACTAATCAGGTGTTGGACCTCCTGAGTAGTTTTTAACAGCTTGCCTTTAATGTTCTTGGGTTATAGTTTAGATAGCTCCCATAGTGAACACTTGGGTGGTGGTATTTTAGATTACATCCTCCATCAACATCCATTCATCTTTTTTAGTTGTGTTTAGATAGCATTCAATGCAATGCAAGCAGTTTTCTCAGCAGAGGCTATTGTCAAAAAGTCATTTTCATATGGATTGTACATCCACCGACAGTTTACATTTGTACTAGAGTTTATCTCACTCACTGATACCCTGTTATAAAGGCAAACTGATTTTGTTTTCTTCTCCATTGCTGCTGTTGTTGTTTAGTCACTAAGTCATGTCTGACTCTTTTGCAACCTCATGGACTGTAGCCCGCCAGGCTCTTTTGTCCATGGGATTTTCAGGCAAGAATAGAGTGGGTTGCCATTTCCTTCTCCAGGGGATCTTTCCAACCCAAGGATCAAATCCATTTCTCCTGATTGACAGGCAGATTCTTTATCACTGAGTCACCAAGAAAGTCCCTTTTCCTCTCACTGAGTCCGAGCCCCAGTACTAAATGCCTGAAGTGGTAGCACATTTAGTCACTGTTAAAGTGAAGTCGCTCAGTCGTGTCCAACTCTTTGTGGCCCCATGGTCTGTAGCCTACCAGGCTTCTACATCCATGGGATTTTCCAGGCAAGAGTACTGGAGTGTGTTGCCATTTCCTTCTCCAGGGGATCTTCCCAACCCAGGATCGAACCCAGGTCTCCCACATTGCAGGCAGACACTTCACTGCCTGAGCCATCAGGGAAGCCCTAGTCACTGTTAAGGTGTCAAATAAAACATCAAAACAATTTTCTTATTTAAGTCTCTGTGGCCCACAGTACCAATGTCTTCCACTAGTCAGTCAGGATATTAAATTTAGAAATGACTTTGAGTAATACAACTTCATGAGCTAGCTATCCTCTGAGAAAAACAAGTAGTTTTTTTCCTTTTAGTTTGAGTTATTATATCAGCTGTCCAACCTGGGCATGATACATGCCATTGTTGGCCAGGCATTCCATTGAATCTAAGTGATAACCATAACTAATCCAGCTTGTTCATGCATGTGGTAAACAGAACACTAAGATGCCCCGAAGATTCCTAAACCCTTGTGTACTACCACCTCTTCTCAATTATTCAGTCAAACACTAATCTGGGTACCTATCTGGAAGGATTTTGAACATGTAATAAAGGTGCCAAATCAGTTGACATTAAGATAAAGAGACTATCTGGGTGGGCCTGAGCTAACAATGTGAGCCTTTAAAAAGCAGAGAAATTTTTTATATCTACTGGTAGAAGAAGAAATCAGAGATTTGAAGTATAAAGAAAATTTTAAATAAGGGAATTCTCTTTGCTCACTTGGAAGTTGGAAGAGGCCATGTGGAAAGAGACTGAGAGTGCCCTATAAGATCTGAGAGCAGTCCTTGCCTGATAGTAGATGAGAGAAACAGATTTGATCTTATACCTGCAAAGAACTGAATTCTGTCTACAGACTGAATGAGCTTGGAAGAGGCTCAGAACTCCAGATGAGAACATAACTTGCAAACACCTTGATTTCAGTCTTGTGAGACACTCAGAGGAGAGCCCAGCCAGACTTGTGCCTGGACTTCTGACTTGTAGAACTTGAAGGTTATAAGTGAGTGTCAATTCAAGCTTCTATGTTCATAGCAATTTTTATGCATATTAGAAAATAACATAGCACTCAAGTTCTCAGAGTATCCTTATCAAAATGGAAGAACAGGATGGCAGGCAAAAAGCTAACAAATGTATTTCACATGGGCTTCCCTGGTGGCTCAGAAAGTAAAGAATCACCTGCAATGCAGGAGACTGGGGTTCAGTCCCTGGGTCGGGAAGATGCACTGGAGAAGGGAATGGCTATCCACTCCAGTATTCTTGCCTGGAGAATTTCATGAATAGAGGAGCCTACTGGGCTATAGCCCATGAGTTGTCACAAAGAGTCAGACACAAACTGGGTGATTAACATGTTCATTTCGTTTACTTCATCTTTTCTATTGCTACTAAGAGAATTTCAGCTGGACTCGCTGGTCTTTGTAATTTTATGTTTCCCAGCTTTCAGAAATATTTTCATATATGTTTTAGCATCTCCTCAAAGAACTTTGCCTCTAACTTTCTACCTATCAAAAGTATCACCATCTGGGAGTTTTCCTTTGTGGTATATGTATCCTCATATCTTTTAGATAAACTGCTTGTGTGAGAGTTTTAGTCCCTTGAAGTTTCCAGCTATGGTTCCATATCCTCTGGATTGTGAATCATATACCACCAATGTCTTTCTGCATCCTGGATTAATGGACAACCATGGCCACTTTGTCTTCTTCTGAGATCTAAGCCAATGATACCCCAGTAGCCACTCTAGAAGATTCTGGCTAATGGACACTATGGCCATACTGTGCACTCTTGGGTCATTCGGCTTAGTGGTGAACATTTGTTTGTTGTCCATAAGTGTCCCTAGCTTTCAAGCCCTAGGGTGGTCCAGTTAGTCTAAAACTCCATAAACACAAAACCCTACTTTGTCCACAAACTCTCATGCAGATATAACAAAGGTATTGTTTAAGAGAAAAGAAAAAAAAATATGGCTAGAGAATTAGCAAAGCACAAAATACTCCTGAACTCTCACTGTTTCTCATTGTAAATTTTCTGCATTCATTATGGCCAGCTTAAATGCAGAGCAGTGTTTGCCTTCTCTGGAAGGCAGGAACAGAATCAGAAGCACCTCAAGAGCAAGAACAAGCCCTGCATCTGTGCTGATTTGTATTTATAGATGATTATTAGAGGGTCTAGGGAACCCCATCCTCATCATCATCCTCTGAACAGCAAAAAATTGAACAAGATAATTCTGCATCCATGGACATCATTAGAAACAATGCAAACCAAAGGCCAAAGGCAACATACAGGGGGTCCTGAGAGCTGCCTTGTTTGTTAGAAATGATGACTTCACAGAAAGACGCTGATGCCTTTCTTCATATGGACTCATTTCAGCTGTGTCAGTTCTTTGCTAAGCTATCCCCCAAACAGAAGTAAGAAGTATGTTTCAGACAGAACTTGTCTTTCTGAATTTCAGAATTTGTCTAGCCAGATTTGTCTTTCATTATGTCGATGCTCATGCTCACGTGTAGTATGTCTATTCACATTATTTTCTAGATACTCTGTAACTTGTATTTGGTTTCACTCTTCAAAAAAAGAGATGTTTAAGAAAGAATTTTACATTTCTAGTTGGTAAATACTTTTGTTTTATGGTTTAACCATTAATTTCTAGTTTTTTATTCCATTTTGTTTAGATAATATTGTGTTTGCTGCTATTTCTATCTTGGAAGGTTGCCTTTGATAGTAAATGAAAAATTTTAATAACTTCTATATAAACAATTGAAAAGAAAGCCTGCTCCTAGTCTAAAATCTTTGAAGCAAAAAGACAAACCAGGAAAATCACCGTTATGTCATTCCTTGGGTCTCAAATCATAGCCTATCTACCTTCTCTTTAACTTTCAGAGACATCTTATGTTTGTTTTATAAATTTTATTTATAATTTTAGTTGTTTTCAGTGGAGAAATAAAGAAAAGTATGCCTATTACATCTTCTTTATATCACATCAATTTTTAAAATCATTAAGAAATCTAATTAATTTTATTATTTTTTTATTGAATTATATTTGATACACAGTATCATGTTAATTTCAGGTGTACAACATAGTGATTCAGCATTTAAATACATTACAGAAATCACCATAATAAGTCTAGTTACCGTTTGTCCCTATGCAAAGATATTACAATATTATTGACTATATATCCCATATGCTGTATATTACATCCCCATGACTTATTTATGATATAACTGCCTCTGCACTGGAGTTAGAGTGTGCGAGATTTTGCACATATGTTTTAGAGCAGAGGCTCTATTTCCTATAACCCTCTTGCTCTGAACTTAAGCCCCACTTGTTTTCAAAGCTAGACATTCTGGGGGCCCAACTTCCTGGTACAGGGCCTGTAGGCTGAGAAGCCTGATGTGGAGCTCAGACTCCTTGCTCTTTGGGGAGGACCGCTACTGTTGTGATATTCCTCACTTTTGTGGGGTGCAGAGTTGGGAGTATGTGTCCTGAGTAGACTGTGTCTTCACCCCTCCTACTGTTTTCACTATGGCTCCTTCTTTAAATCTTTAGTTGTATAAAATCTTGTCTACTAGTTTTCAAGTCGTTCTCATAGAGAGTTAGTCTCTACGTAGTTGTAATTTTGTGCTCCGTGGGAGGAGATGAATATAGTGCCATCTTGGTTCCACCTTCATATATGTTTATTATTTCTGAAACAAAGATTCCTTTGTGTATGTCTGAGTTTTATAGTTATCTATCTGGTAACAGGTCCCTAAGGAACTTTGTTATACTTTTCTTGTTGTGCTGTTTTGATAGTGATAAATTCTCTCAATTTTTTTAAAATCTGAAAATGTCTTTATTTTACCTTTATACCTGAAAAGTATTGTTATCGGATAAGGAATATTGCGGCTTCCCTTTTGACTCAGTAGTAAAGAATTCACTTGCCAGTACAGGAGATGTGGGTTCCATCAGTGAGTCAGAAAGATCCCCTGGAGAAGGAAACGGCAACCCACTCGAGTATTCTTGCCTGGGAAATCCAACGGACAGAGAAACCTAGTGGGCTACTATCAATGGGATTGCAAAAGAATTGGATATGACTTTTCAAATAAACAACAACAGAGGAATATTGTTATCATTCTTTCATCACTTATGTGAAGGACTCATTTCATTATTTTAGGATTTGTATAGTTTTTAATCAAAAGTTAATGGACATTCTTATTACTCTCTTTAATATTAATTGTTTATTTTTTATTCTCCACCTCTCTTTAAAATTTTCTTTTTAAATTTAGTTTTAGTAATTGACTATGATATACTTATGTGTGCTGTTCTTTGTGTTGATCCAGTTCTGTTTCATTCGGATATGTGGGTATTTAGATTTATGACTCAATTTAGTCATAAATTTAGATGTACATCTACACATGGACATCACAAGATGGTCAATACCAAAATTAGATTGATTATATTCTTTAGAGCTGAAGATGGAGAAGCTCTATACAGTCAGCAAAAACAAGACCGGGAGCGGACTGTGGCTCATATCATGAACTCCTTATTGCAAAATACAGATTGAAATTGAAGAAAGTAGGGGAAACCACTAGACCATTCAGCTATCACCTAAATCAAATTCCTTAAAATTATACAATGGAAGTGAGAAATAGATTCAAGGAATTACATCTGATAGACAAAGTACCTGAGATCTATGGAGGGAGGTTCGTGACATTGTACAGGAGGCAGTGTTCAAGGCCATCCCCAAGAAAAAGAAATGCAAAAAGGCAAAATGGTTGTCTGATGAGGCCTTGCAAGTAGCTGAGAAAAGAAGAGAAGTGAAAGGCAAAGGAGAAAAAGAAAGATATACCCATTTGAATGCAGAGTTCCAAAGAATAGCAAGGAGAGATAAGAAGGTCTTTCTCAGTGATCAATGCAAAGGAATAGAGGAAAATAATACAAAAGGAAAAACTAGAGATCTCTTCAACAAAATGAGAGATACCAAGGGAATATTTCATGCAAAGATGGGCACAGTAAAGGACAGAAATGTTATGGACCTAACAGAAGCAAAAGATATTAAGAAGAGGTGGAAAGAATACACAGAATATCTATACAAAAACGATCTTCATAACCCAGATAACCATGATAGTGTGATCACTCACCTAGAGCCAGACATCCTGGACTGCGAAGTCAACTTGGCCTTAGGAAGCATCACTACAAACAAAGCTAGTGGAGGTGATGGAATTCCAGTTGAGCTATTTCAAATTCTAAAAGATGATGCTGTGAAAGTGCTGCACTCAATATGCCAGCAAATTTGGAAAACTCAGCAGTGGCCACAGGACTGGAAAAGGTCAGTTTCATTCCAATCCCAAAGAAAGGCAATGCCAAAGAATGTTCAAATTACTGCACAATTGCACTCATTTCAAACACTAGCAAAGTAATGCTCAAAATTCTCCAAACCAGGCTTCAACAGTACACAAACCTTGAACTTCCAGATGTTCAATCTGGATTTAGAAAAGGCAGAGGAATCAGAGATCAAATTGCCAACATCTGTTGGATCATTGAGAAAGCAAGAGAATTCCAGAAAGTCATCTACTTCTGCTTTACTGATTGCTTCAAAACCTTTGACTGTGTAGGTCACAACAAACTGTGGAAAATTCTTAAACAGATGGGAATACTAGACCACATTACCTGCTTCCTGAGAAATCTGTATGCAGGTCAAGAAGCAACAATTAGAACCAGACATGGAACAACAGACTGGTCCCAAATCAGGAAAGGAGTACGTGAAGCCTGTATATTGTCATCCTGCTTATTTAACTTATATGCAGAGTACATCATGAGAAATGTTGGGCTGGATGAAGGACAAGCTGGAATCAAGATTACTGGGAGAAATATCGATAACCTCAGATATGCAGATGACACCACCCATATGACAGAAAGTGAAGAGGAACTGAAGAACCTCTCAATGAAAGTGAAAGAGGAGAGTGAAAACGTTGGCTTAAAATTCAACATTCAAAAAACTAAGATCATGGCATTTTAGTTTTACCATCATTTTTGCCATCACTTTTGCCATCACTTCATGGTAAATAGATGGGGAAACAGTGGCAGACTTAATTTTCTCAGGATCCAAAGTCATTGCAGGTGGTGACTGCAGCCATGAAATTAAAAGACACTTGCTCCTTGGAAGAAAAGTGATGATCAACCTAGACAGCATATTAAAAAACAGAGACATTACTTTGCCAACAAAGATCCATTTAGTCAATGCTATGGCTTTTCCATTAGTCATGTATGGCTGTGAGAGTTGGACTATAAGAAAGCTGAGCTCCAAAGAACTGATGCTTTTGAACTGTGGTGTTGGAGAAGACTTTTGAGAGTGCCTTGGAGTGCAAGGAGACCCAGTCAGTCAATCCTAAGGGAAATCAACCCGAATATTTATTGAAAGGACTGATGCTGAAGCTGAAACTCCAAAACTTTGGCCACCTGATGCGAAGAGCTGACTCATGGGCCAAGACCCTGATTCTGGGAAAGATTGAAAGTGGGAGGAGAACAGGATGACAGAGGATGAGATGGTTGGATTGCATCACTGACTTGATGGACATGAGTTTGAGTAAGCTTCAGGAGATGGTTATGGACTGGGAAGCCTGGTGTGTTGTAGTCCATGTGGTCACAAAGAGTCAGACACTATTGAGGTACTGAACTGAACTGAACTGAAAGGGTTAATTGAAGCTATACATATTTCTGGGTCTCCTTTTCTACGTATCTCCCTTTTTTCAGTTCCCTGCCCTGAAAAAACATGCCACCTCCATATCACTGAGATCTAACTTTTGATTTTTCTAAATAGCAAGATATAAACCTTTGAGTTCCATTTCTCTATGTATAGGTTGGGAAGTGCTGCCAGGCAGAAAGTTATTAAGCTTGTGAGGCTAAACTCATGTGTTTCCTTCTTTCAAAGTTTATGAGATAGCAACTGTGCACTGTCTTTTGTTAATTTCCTGAAAATAATGGTTTCATATATTTTGTACTGAGTTTAGCTGCTTATGAGAGAAGATAAGTTAGATATCTATTAATTCACCCAGACCAGAACCAAAAGATGGCCCTGTTCTGGAGTTTGTAACTTAGCTTTTAATTTATTTTGTTTTTTTATAATGATTTCCTAAAAAGGAATATGGAAAATGCCAATCTTTACAAACATATTTGTTCCAGAAATCTTAGTAATTAGAAATCTTAGACATCTTAGTAATTTCTTATTTAAGAATAAGAAATTTCTTTATTTAAGACTATTTATTGGGTACAAGGCATGGCCCATCATATCTCATATGATGGAGATATAATGAAGAATAACTCAATTATGTTCATCTCCCTACTGAGTTTTGGAAAACAGCAAGAGATGTTGCTAGAAATTTAGGCAAAAATAAAAAAATAAATAAACAAATAAAAACAATTTGTATGCTTTGTAAAGACTATACTTAATAATCTTAAAGTTACTGATAAGCATGAAGACATTTACATGGGAGGGTAGTGCATTGCCTGGAAAGCTTTTTGGGCAATAGAAGATTGTGTATTAACACACATAAGTAGTAGTATGTGTTTGCCTTCTTATATCCTTTGCTGCGGCTTCCCGTGTGGCTCAGTGGTAGAGAATCCTCCCGCCAATGCAGGAGACTCAGGAGACGTGGGCTTGATACCTGGGTCAGGAAGATTCCCTGGAGGAGGGCATGGCAATCCATCCTCCAGAAATTCTTGCCCAGATAGAGGGGCTCCAGGTTCCTGTGGATAGCACCACTATGACGTAAAGTGGCTGTGCCGTGGGGTTGAGAAAATTGTTTAGGAGATCCATCTCTCTTATGATTTTCCCCTACTTGTTTAGTGTGACTGTGGGATAGTTAAATGGAAATGTTCAGAAAATGGCTTTGAAGAGAATCACTTGATTCAACAATAAAGATTTGAATGTCATCAAAATATCTATGTTTCTTTAAAGTCACAGACTTTAAGAAGAGCACCATGAATGAAATCCTGCAGGACACTGATTTTCAAAAGTTAAGTGGAGGAATATAACACTACGTAGGAAATTTAGAGTACAGTAATGAAGTGAGGCAAAGGTTGTAAGGACAAGAAAACCAAAGCTGAGAGTTAATCAACACTAGACCTGTATTACAGAAATGTTGAAAAGAGCTCTTCTACCAGAAACAATAAAGCTACTATACACAAAACTGTGAATGAGGTGATAAGTAGAGAGAACCAGAAAATTGCAAGTCTCTATCAGAAAAGGTTTTTAAATACTCTATTACAGAATAAAGGTTAATGGGAGAAATAAAAGGAAACAGTTATACATACAGAGAACAGAGGGTATGGAGTTGGAAAAGGAAAGAAATAGGTAAAGGAGATAAGAGCTACAAACTTCCATTTGCAAAATAAATGAGCTATGGATATAAAAGGTACAGTGTGGGGAATGTAGTCAACAACTATGTAATACCTTTGTAGGGTGACATGTTATAACTTGATTTATAGTGGTGATCATTTAAAAATATACAGAAATATCGAATCAGTGTATTGTATAACAGAAACTAACATAGCATTGTGGTCAATTATACTTCAAAAACTAAGAAAGAAAACAGTTAACAATGTCAATACTGCAAAGGAATCAAATATGAAAAGAACCTAAACCACTGTAATTTGTAATTAGTGTGTCACCTTTAACCCCTGCCACAGCAGTTTCAGTGATGGGTAGGAAAAATACACCCAGATTGCTGTGAATTGAAAACTAAATGAATGGTAATAAAAAGGGTAACAAAGACTGTAGACACCTTTGTCGTATCGCTTCACTATTAATTAAGTAATGGCTTTTTGCTGCTTTTTAAATTGTTGTTAATTTTAAGATCAAAGATAACTTTAAAGTGTTTATGTCTTGAAGAAACAGTAGAGGGGAAGAATGTAAGGAAATAGGAAGACAGGTCTCTGAAGAGGTACATCTAGAGTAAAGAATTAAGCCCTCTTTTACTGAAATAGGAAAAATAAAATAGTATGATTTTTGATGTGTGTGTGTGTATATATATATATATATATATATATTTATATATATATATATATATATATATATATATATATATATATGTTTGTGGGTGACAGAGTAAGAAAGTTGATGAGATTATTGTCCTCTTAGATGACAGAAAAGTCACCTTTTCTTCTGAAGTAAAAGTTAGAGGTATCTGCTAAAAGTGAAAGTGAGGTATGAATGTCTTAATGAGACCAGGAGGAGTTTGGAATGACTTCAGCAGGACTTAAAGAGGAAGCCAAATAGAGGTGCATCCCTGGATTAATAGTCATAGTCAAGGTCCCAAGTGAAGTTGTGAACTACAATCCTACAGCAGTGATAATCCATTCAGTTGGCTTTTTTTTTTTTCCCCTCACTGTTCCTTATGCAAGGTAAAGAAAGACAGAAAGAAGATAGACAATTGGTATGATAAAGGGTTTCTGTTTTTGTGGGGAAATTCAGGAAGGGATTAAAATGTGAAAAGGTAATTTATGGAAATTGTTAATGATGTCAAATGCTACAGAAACATCATGGCACATGAGAATTTGCAACAGCCCTTCTACTGAACCTAGGGCCTCCCTGGTGGCTCAGACAGTAAAGAATCTGCCTGCAGTGCAGGAGACCCAGGTTTGATCCCTGGGTTGGTAAGATCCTCTAGAAAGAAATGGTTACCCAGTCCAGTATTTTTGTCTGGAGAACCTCATGAATAGAGGAGCCTGGTAGGCTACAGTCCATGGGATCACAAAGAGCTGGACATGACTGTGGGACTATCACTTTCCCTGACACAAAGAGAGATTTTAGAATGCTTTTGTTCTCCAAAATGACAGCAGAATCTTTATTATAGCATGCTGCCTCCTGTCTGTCTTCCCAATAACAATAACACAGTATCTTTTAAAATTCATTTTATTGATATTCACTAAGAGGGAAAGTACCTGCATTTAGACAATTTAGTCTGAACAAGAAAGGGATAAATATTTTATATACTGTTATTATTCTTAGCTATGGTTCTGATAATTTAAATTTAATTTCATGTTCTCTTTATACTTGTAAGTAACACTTAAATTATTATCTTACTATATTCACCTCAGCTGCACATGCTCCTGGGGCTGTCTTTAAAAGTACAGGATTTATGTTTGGATGGTCTACACACTATATTGAAATTTTCACATATGTTACTTAGTATTCTCATTAGGAACCTGAATGTTAGGTCTATGAATCAAGGGAAATTGGAGGTGGTCAACAGAAGATGGAAAGAGTAAAGATCAACATTTTAGGAACATGTGAACTAATATGGTCAGTAAGTCTTTAATCTGATTTTCTGTTGATGGGTGCAGCTGTGTTCCCTCCCGATTGTTAAGCCTGTTAAGCCTGAGGCCAAAAACAAGGTGGACTTTAAAAAGACAGAGGAACCAGAGATCAAATTGCCAACATTTGTTGGCTCTTAGATAAAGCTAGAGAATTCCAGAAAAGCATCTACTTCTGCTTCATTGACTAAAGTCTTTGACTGTGTAGATCACAACAAACTGTGGAAAATTCTTAAGGAAATGGGAATACCAGACCACATTATCTGCCTCCTGAAAATTTGTATGCAGATCAGGAAGCAACCCTTAGAACCAGACATGGAACAACTGGTTTCAAATTGGGAAAGGAGTACATCAAGGCTGTATACTGTCATTCTGCTTATTTAACTTCTATGCATAATACATCATGCAAAATGTCAGGCTGTATGAAACATGAGCTGGAATCAAGATTTCAGGGAGAAATATCAATAACTTCAGATATGCAGATGATACCACCCTTATGGAAGAAAGCAAAGAGGACCTGAAGAGCCTCTTTTTGAAAGTGAAAGAAGAGAGTTAAAAAGCTGGCTTAAAATTCAACATTCAAAAAAACAAAGATCATGGCATCTGGTCCTATCACTTCATGGCAAATAGATGGGGAAACAAGGGAAACAGTGACAGACTATTTCCTTGGGCTCCAAAATCACAGCAGATGGTGACTGCAGCCATAAAATAAAAGATGCTTGCTCCTTGGAAGAAAAGCTATGACAAACCTAGACAATATATTAGAAAGCAGAGACATCACTTTGCCAACAAAGGTCCATATAGTCAAAGCTGTACTTTTTCCAGTAGTCATGTACAGATGTGAGAGCTGGACAATTAAAAAGGCTGAGTACTGAACAATTGATACTTTTGAACTGTGGTGTTGGAAAAGACTCTTGAGAGTCACTTGGACAGCAAGGAGATCAAATGAATCTATACTGAAGGAAATAGGTCCTGAATATTCATTGGAAGGACTGATACTGAAGGTGAAGCTCCGAAACTTCGGCCACCTTATGCAAAGAGTAGACTCATTGGAAAAGACCCTGATGCTGGGAAAGATTGAAGGCAAGAAGATAAGGGAAGGACAGAGGATAAGATGGTTGGGTGGCATCACTGACTCAAATGATATGAGTTTGAGCAAACTCCAGGAGATGATGAAGGACAGGGAAGCCTGGCATCCTGCAGTCCATGGGGTTGCAAAAAGTTGGACAGGACTGAGCAACTGAACAACAACAAACGGTCATTACATGGCTTCCCAGGTGGCTCAGTGGTAAAGAACCCACCTGCCAAAGCTGGACACATGAGAGGTTCGAGTTCCATCCCTGGATCAGGAGGAGGGCATGGCAAGCTTCTCCAGCATCCTTGCCTTGAGAATCCCCATGGACAGAGGAGCCTGGAGGGCTACAGTCTGTGGGGTCACAAAGAGTCAGACACAACTGAAGTGACTTAGTGCATACTCGTTACAACAGCTCTTAGAAGTATTTATCATTTTATGCATGAGTAAGGAATTTCACAGGTTTAATACCCTGCCTAGAACTGCAGTGTTTTTAAATAATAATAAGCCCAGCCTTTTTGTTCCTGAAGTCATTGCTCTTCCAACTATATCCTACCCAGTGCTTCTTTTTTTTGCATTATTGTCTTGTGTGTATTACCTTTTAATAAGTAGTTTAGAAAATTTCCACCACATATTTATTTTCATGATTCTTCTTAACATTTGGTTTCCACAGCACTCCTGCATATGAACCACCCCATTCTTAACTTCTGTTCCCTGATTCCTGGAAGCAGGTACTGAGACAACACCATTGAAATCCATAACTCTGTAAACAAAAGTTTTTAAATATTCTTTTAGAATAAAAAGACTAACTTTCACAAATTCATCAAAACATGGACTTATTTATGACCCTTTTCATCTTAAAAATGCAATACATTTAAATTTTAAAGATTAAGTCATTTTTAAAAGCAACTTGGATCTCATTATTTGGAATTATCTTCTAAACCTCCTCACATCAGAATTTCCTTTCCTTTAATTTTCTTTAATGGTGGCATATCAGTATTGTTCTTTTAGGGTTGGGTTTATTTTTGAAAGGGTCATTCTTTTATATACAGTTGCTTACATTTATTGAAGTCACCAGTCAGTTCAGTCACTCAGTTGTGTCTGACTCTTTGCAACCCCATGGACTGCAGAACGCCAGGCTTCCCTGTCCATCATCAACTCCCAGAGCCTACTCAAACTCACGTCCATAGAGTCGGTGATGGCATCCAACCATCTCATCCTCTGTCATCCCCTTCTTCTCCAACCTTCAGTCTTTCCCAACATCAGGGTCTTTTCCAGTGAGTCGGTTCTTCTCATCAGGTGGCCAAAGTTTTGGAGTTTCAGCTTCAGCATCAATTCTTCCAATGTATATTCGGGACTGATTTCCTTTAGGATTGACTGGTTGATCTCCTTACTGTCCAAGGGACTCTCAAGAGTCTTTCCTAACACCACAGTTCAAAAGCACCAATTCTTCAGCACTCAGCTTTCTTTACAGTCCAACTCTCACATCCATACATGACTACTGGAAAAACCATAGCCTTGACTAGACAGACCTTTGTTGGTAAAGTAATGCCTCTGCTTTATAAAATGCTGTCTTGGTAGGTCATAACTTTTCTTCTAGGAGCAAGTGTCTTTTAATTTCATGGCTGCAGTCACCATCTGCAGTGATATTTGTCAAACTGAATGCCGAGCACTTGACATTTTTTTAACTTTAAAAAATTTAATCTTCACCACAATCTAAGCACTATTATTGTGTACTTCATTTTATAAATCAACAACAGAGACATAGTGAGATTAAGTAATTTTTCACAAAGTCGCTGATACAATGAAACTAGAACTTAAATATAGGTCTATCCAGTTAAAAATTGGAGACTTTTCGTTTATTCTGTACACTGTCTCTCAGAATGGAAATCTTTTAAAGCAGTTCTCAAATGTTTTCAGATTGATAAAATTTTGAGTACGTGTAGGTTCTACAGGCAAATACTCCAGAGAAGTATGTATTTTTGTATGTAAATATTTTGGTGAATTTAAATATATATATGTTAATATAGATCTAAGATATTCATTTTTATCTCAATATTTGCCAGCTAGGAGAAGCCATACAATTTCAAAGTTAATAAATCAAGAGTTAAGAAAATGAGTTGGATTGGTGAGCTTGGAGGATTGTGAGGGAGGTATTTATTTCTCCTTTTAATATCTCAACCCAGGGTTCAAACCCAGGTCTTCTGCTTTGCAGGCAGGTTCTTTAACACCTGAGCCACCAGGGAAGCCCCTTAATAGGTTACTAGCTGTGATAGATTTATAGCTACACAACAATACTTTGTAAGAAATAATTCCCATTATTGATAGATTAATCTATTTTAAAACACAAACTAGAATGTTTTCCAGAAAGGTATGCCCTATTTTGTCAAATGGTTGAAGGGACAGCAAATATATACAAAATATCTATATTGGCAAATAATGTATTTGGTACATTTCACTCTTGAGCAAAGGGGAGAAAAAAGTACCTAATGTAAGTTAAATAAGAATTTTCTTTTACAGACAATTATTTTCTCTAATCATTAAGGTCAAAGGAAACAAAATTTAGATGGAAGGCTATTAAGTAAATTGCTTAGAGGTAATTGATACAGTTGTCAAAGTAAATAATTTTAGTCTTTGTGTTATCATATTTTAAAAAGGTATCTAGTAATAGTCAGCATATTTATTTTGAAATAATATGACAAATCTTAATAATGTAAAAGTATAGGCAAATGCGCTCAATTAAAAGTCTCTTCTATTTGGAGAATTCTTAGTTAGGCACTATCTTTTTCCAAAATCTTTGTGATGATTCTAAACACAAGATTTTATTATGTTTATTGTTTATTATGATTATTTTTTATTCTATAAGTGCCTGAAAGTGTAGTGGGTTGCCAATGTAGAAATAGAGCTACAAGATTACAAAGGAAAGCCATTTTTTTTTTTAAGGCTGTGTTGGGGGATGTAAATTTTGAATAGAAGAAAAATTACTAAATATGTCAATAAACATCGTTCTCCAGTGGGTTCAAATGATAGCTTTAGCATGCAGAAGGCAACCTGATGCCAAACTCAGTGTGCAATTTTTGTTTGCAGTGTGCAATTATCTGAATTTTCCACCTCTGTCTTAACTGGAAATTACTGTATGTATAAAATACATCACAGATTATGATGATTTGATTTTGCTTTCAAATTTTGTTAGAATAAATACTGTGTACTTTAGCTAATAAAGGGTCAATTAAGCTCCTTGAGGCATATAATACACATATCTGTAATGAAACAAAAAATGAAATTACAGGGCAACATTTAAATAAGTTTGAATGTTGCCTAAACAAAAATAACAAGTTAGTCTACTGTGGAGATGTTGTTTATATCTCCACCTTTTGAACCATGAACACTTATTTTTAGATAGGGGTATCTGAAAGTTAGAGAAATATTCCTATTTGTTTCCTATGAATTTTTTTTCTTTAATGAGATAGTAATGTCTGAAGTGCCCACTGCTGATGTAAACCTGACAGCATTCTCAACTCATTTAGCTACTATCTCAGTAGGCAAACAAAGCCTGGTGGGAGTGATGATTAAAAAGTAACAATTGAGGCTGAACCAACATGGACAAACCAAATTTATAATGGGAGCTTTACTGATGTTGAACTCTCCTGTCATTTCAGAGAACATGGTGCTTTAATTATACAGTATCTTTGTTGAGTGAAAGTCATACTGGAGAGGCAGCACAGATGAAGGAATGGTGAATGAAACTCCTTCTCATCATGTGTCTAAGAGATGCAGTCCTGAGAATGAATAATGTGAACCTGGCCTCTCAAGCTGTTAGGTGTTACTTATAAGGAAAAATGAGATAATTATCTCTCACACACTGATAGGAAGTAGGAGAGTGAAGGAGGAGAGTTATTCCTATAATATACAATTATTTTATTAATAAGACTTTCAGATTCCTAATTGCAAGGATTTTGTAATCAAAGAGAAAATTAAATCCAGGGTTGCCCTTGAGATAGACTCTGCATTTTGGAATACATCTCAGAAACAAAGAATTCCTGACTTCATTTCTATATCACAAGATACATTGATATTGGATCCATAATTTAAATATATATATATATATATATTTTCTTTTTCTTTTTCTATTTTATGATAGAAAAATAAATTTTCAGCTTCAGGCTGATTCTCTTATTCCACACATGTGGACTGTCTTGAGTAACTAGCATTTCTGTTGAAAATCATTGAAAGATATACAGGTGTATGTTTTGAAAAAGATAAATGAAGTTTTAGGAGCAAATGAGTGATTTACAAAGTGATCCTCACATTGCACACTATGTAGAAGACAAATAATAACTTTTGACTAAATGTACTTGAAGTGTGTGAATGTCAACATCTTTTCCTGAACATTGAGAAATACAAATTTATGAACATTTTATAAAGAGAATTTATCTTTTTTCTGTGAATCTTAGAATAACTGCCTCTTTATTAAGATATTGTATCAATGTACTTTAACACAGTAATGCTATTATGTTTACCTTCCTGACCTTAATAAATTCATAATGATTTATATCAAGAAACATTTAAAATGTTTATAATATCAAAGGTTACCTCTATTCTCTTCAGTACAAATTCACCCCCTCTCACTGTTTAGAGAATGAACAGAGAAAATGTATAAAATAATGTCAGTTTATCATGATCAGATCAGGTTTACAATTATAATCTGAGGATCAAAAAGCAAAATAAATCATGCACATCCTTTTTCATATGACAGAAACAGGTTTGTTCTTGCACAAACAAGACAAAAATGGTTTCCGTAGGAACAAGGCATCATGTGAAAGCTCTCAAAACAAATCCCTCTACCAAATAGTTTCATTCTGAACCTCTGCTTGTAGATAAGCTTGCATGGAAAATCAGCTATTGCTTCTCTCAAAACTGACAGGTAAACTCAAGCAGGTAGAGAAAGATGCCAACAGGTAACAGCACATGCATCACTCAGGGATGCTTGCATGTCAGGAATGATTTGTATCAATCTGTTCCCAAACTGAACAGCCCTTTAAGAACAATTGTATTTTAAAAAGAAAAAAAAAAGATAAAAAGAAAATATCTTTGAGCTTTGTCTTCAGCGATACATGTAAGACGTGGTTGGGGGAGGATTCTGAGGCAAACACTTCTGAGTACTTATTTGAAAGGTTTTCACTAAAACAAAAGTGCGAAGGCTCTGCATGGTGGCTGATGACCATTGTGGGTGGCAGGAAACTTTTGAGTGAAATAAAAATCTAGCTGGTGGGATAAATGGGTATTTTATACTGCCTTAACTGTAGGGAAGTTAGTGGACATTCATCAAGCTAGGTTAATGGTGGGTGAATAGAAAATGGTTTAAGGTAATTTCCGAAATGGTGAGCTATAGTAGGTGTAAATTTGCATAAATTGCAAAATGCATTAAAGGGCTCCTTTTTGGGGGACCACAAGCATATTTTTCATGATTTCTTTTGAGTCCCTTAAAAAATTAGTGGCTGCAAAATTATATCCATTCAGTGTGGACCCTTGAAACTACTTAGGAAGAGCAGTAGAATTAGATGGACTTCTGCAGTTAAGCCAGATTGAGCAGTGCCTCTATTTCCTTGTGTTTAATATGTTTGTTTGTCAAAAGGTCAAAAAAACAGTACATTTGAGGGAAAATATCAGAAATGTCAGGAGAAGAGACGCAATTTAAAGGATAAGGTGGTGTGAATATAGAGTAGAGATGCAGCATCTTATTTTATCCCTGACATTAACTGATCAAGAGAGCCATGAGGGTGGGGCTAGGTGAGATGCAATGCCAGGCAGAAAGAGAGTTTGATGGACATGCAGTCCCAGTGTATAAACACTGCTGTGATTCAAATCAACAGCTCAACAAAGGAGTTAAAAGTAGAAATAGGTATCGTTTTGCTATCTACTAGAGGAAAATTATGACATTCAAACTGGCTAGGAGATATAACAATCATTAATATCCAATGTTAAATATTTTTAAAATCAATAGATCTGAAGAGTGAAAAATAGTTATTTATAAAATCATATATTCTTTTATCTTTCTTTATATGCCTGGAAATCTACAAAATCAATAGCAAGTGTCTTCTATTTGTATATCAATTCAACTATTAATAATATGCTTCTACTGACAAAGACAATGCAGTAAATATAATTGAGACTTTATCAAATGTGAGCTCCATTAGAATAGGTAATTTTCTTTTCTCTTTTTCCTTTATTTGCAGCTTCCTGAACACCTACAAAGGGCCCCATACAGGATGTTTCATTGAGCATTTAATTAATTAACTAGACATACAAGATGACTCTATGCATACCTGAAATAAGTGCCACCATCATTTTCGTCTTGCATTTAGTATTCTGTTTCTTTCCTACTTCTCCCCAGGCTAGGATTTGTGATTTGTGTCACACATAGTTGGGTGAGTATAGATGGGCTTCTTTGATTGGGTTTGGTCACTGCTACTGTTACGTTCACAAAGGCAGAGACAGATTTACTTTTCTTTGGATCTCCAGCTTCAAATAGAGAGCATCCAATACTTAGCACTTAATAAATGTTCATCAAGTGAATGCATTGAGTGCTACAAGTATGGAATTCTGATTGAACATGGACTTTGAGGTCAAATGAGAGTATTCACAGTCAGGTTTTTTGCTACTTTAGTAGCTGGGCAGCATTGCGCAAGTTAATTAAGCTACATGTCTTCACTTTTTAATCTAGATAATTGGATTATAATAATATCTATATGAAAATCTTATGGAGGAATAAATAAGGTAATACATGTAAAATGTATAGGCTATTGTCTTCTAAGTAGTAAGTGTTTAATTTCTGTTAACTTATGTAATACCTGTGCTCATATGAATATGGCATCAAACCTATGACTTTACTTTTTATTAGTTTAGGTTAGGTAATGCTGAACCATATAAATGGTTAACAGAAATACTGTATATTAGAATATCTATATAAATATTTGTATGTGGTTGATTAGTTCATCTGTTTGCATACTGCTTAGGCCTAGAATATGCTAAAGGGACAGAGTACTCTCATACATTTTCCTGCTTAATTAATTGATGGATGAATAGGATGGTGCATGGTTGAGAATCTATTCCTTACAGTTATCATGTCTTCTCTCAGAGCCAGAACTACTACTAGGATCATAATAGAACTCATTTCTTCAGGTGCCTGATGTATATTTTCATTATAAACTAGAATTTAAGAAGTACCAGATCCAGGAGTCAAGGGGTTCCTGCTTGAGAAGACCATGGCAGATAAACCTTCCCCCTTACCCACAGTTGTCTGGTCCCAGAAAATAATCAAAGATCCATACTGCTATTTTTATGGAGATAACTACTGAACGCAACTATATCAGCTTTCCAAAATCTCAAGTCAAACCTTGGTACAAGATTTAGACTGGTTAAACTCTCAGAAACTTAAAGCATCAAAGAATCTTGTTAATAGAGAAATGGATGCTCAAACACAAACGGGGGAGACACTAACAATGAGGAGCTACACAGGAAAGACATGAGTGAACGTAAGCAGCATTGGTGACTAAAAGTGTAAGCACTAAGTCTCAAATCTTATCCTGAAAAGAAAACAACAAAAAAAACCCACAAAAATTAGCTTTGGCTCATGGATGAGAAGCACTTCAGAGAAGGATTATTAGAAAATAAAATTAATCAACATAAAACTTGGGACAATCTGACTTCCCCATTTTAGAGATCAAGTAACAGAGTTATCACTTCATGCTCTTGTCAAAAGTTCAGGTCAAATTTACTAGTGAGGATTTAACTAGATCTCAGTTCTTTTATTACCTATGCTCCTAGTGAATTAGACAAAGGGAAAGAAATAGACAAGAGATTAACAGAATTGTCACATGCACTGACTATATTCAGTAATATCTCTTCTTAAATGGTTCACACAGTCAAAGGCTTTGGCATAGTCAATAAAGCAGAAATAGATGTTTTTCTGGAACTCCTTGTTATTTTGATGATCCAAGGATGTTGGAAATTTGATCTCTGGTTCCTCTGTCTTTTCTAAAACCAGCTTGAACATCTGGAAGTTCATGGTTCACGTATTGCAGAAGCCTGGGTTGGAGAATTTTCAGCATTACTTTACTAGCCTGTGAGATGAGTGAAATTGTGCAGTAGTTTGGACATTCTTTGGCATTGCCTTTCTTTGGGATTGAAATGAAAACTGACCTTTTCCAGTCCTGTGGCAACTGTTGAGTTTTCCAGATTTGCTGGTATAACGAGTGCAGCACTTTCACAGCATCATCTTTTAGAATTTGAAATAGCTCAACTGGAATTCCTTCAACTCCACTAGCTTTGTTTGTAGTGATGCTTCTTAAGGTCCACTTGACTCCACATTCCAGGATGCCTGGCTCTAAGTGAGTGATCACAGCATCGTGATTATCTGGGTTATGAAGATCTTTTTTGTACAGTTCTTCTGTGTATTCTTGCTACCTCTTCTTAATATCTTCTACTTCTGTTAGGTCCATACCATTTCTGTCCTTTATTGAGCCCATATTTTCAGGAAATATTCCCTTGGTATCTCTAATTTTCTTGAAGAGATCTCTAGTCTTTCCCATTCTATTGTTTTCCTCTATTTCTTTTCACTGATCATTGAGGAAGGCTTTCTTATCTTTCCTTGCTATTATTTGGAACTCTGCATTCAAATGGGTATATCTTTCCTTTTTTTCCTTTGCTTTTCAGTTCTCTTAATTTCACAGCTATTTATAAGGCCTCCTCAGACAGCCATTGTGCTTTTCTGCATTTCTTTTTCTTGGGGATGGTTTTGATCCCTGTCTCCTCTACAATGTCACTAACCTCCGACCATAGTTCATCAGGCACTCTGTCTATCAGATCTAGTCCCTTAAATCTATTTCTCACTTCCACTGTATAATCATAAGGGATTTAATTTAAGTCATATCTGAATGGTCTAGTGGTTTTCCCTACTTTATTCAATTTAAGCCTGAATTTGACAATAAGGAGTTCATGATCTGAGCCACAGTCAGCTCCTGGTCTTGTTTTTGCTGACTGTACAGAGCTTCTCCATATTTGGCTGCAAAGAATATAATCAATCTGATTTCAGTGTTGGCCATCTGGTGATGTCCATGTGTAGAGTCTTCACTTGTGTTGTTGGAAGAAGGTGTTTGCTGTGATCAGTGCATTCTCTTGGTAAAACTCTATTAGCCTTTTCCCTGCTTCATTCTGTATTCCAAGTCCAAATTTGCCTGTTACTCCATGTGTTTCTTGACTTCCTACTTTTGCATTCAAGTCCCTTATAATGAAAAGGACATCTTTTTTGGATGTTAACTCTAGAAGGTCTTGTAGGTCTTCATTGAACCTTTCAACTTCAGCTTCTTCAGTGTTACTGGTCGGGGCATAGACTTGGATTACTGTGATATAGAACAGTTTGCCTTGGAAATGAACAGAGATCATTCTGTCATTTTTGAGATCTCATCCAAGTATTGCATTTCAGACTCTTTTGTTGACAATGATGGCCACTCCATTTCTTCTAAGGGATTCCTGCACACAGTAGTAAATATAATAGTCATCTGAGTTAAATTAACCCATTCCAATCCATTTTAGTTTGCTGATTCCTAGAATGTCAACGTTTACTCTTGCCATCTCCTGTTTGACCACTTCCAATTTGCCTTGATTCATGGACCTAACATTAGGTTCCTATGTAATATTGCTCTTTACAGCATCAGACCTTGATTCTATCACCAGTCACAACCACAACTGGGTGCTGTTTTTGCTTTGGCTCCATCCCTTCATTATTTCTGGAGTTATTTCTCCACTGATCTCCAGCAGCATATTGAACACCTACTGACTTAGGGAGTTCATCTTTTGGTGTCCTATCTTTTGGTCTTTTTATACTGTTCATGGGGTTCTCAAGGCAAGAATACTGAAGTGGTTTGCCATTCCCTTCTCCAGTGGACCACATTCTGTCAGACCTTTCCACCATGACCCATCCATCTTGGGTGACCCACACGGCATGGCTTAGTTTCATTGAGTTAGACAAGGCTATCATCCATGTGATCAGACTGGCTAGTTTTCTCTGATTGTGGTTTCAGTCTGTCTGCCCTCTGATGCCCTCTCTCAGCACCTACCATTTTACTTGGGTTTCTCTTACCTTGGACGTGGGTTATCTCCTCACAGCCACTACTCCTGACATTGGACTTGGGGTATCTCCTCTTGGCCGCTCATGTGCTGCGCAGAAAGAGATGGGAATACCAGACCACCTGACCTGCCTCTTGAGAAACCTGTATGCAGGCCAGAAAGCAACAGTTAGAACTGGACACGGAACAACAGACTGGTTCCAAATAGGAAAAGGAGTACGTCAAGGCTGTATATTGTCACCCTGCTTATTTAACTTATATACAGAGTACATCATGAGAAACGCTGGGCTGGAAGAAACACAAGCTGGAATCAAGATTGCAAGGACAAATATCAATAACCTCAGATATGCAGATGACACCACCCTTATGGTGGAAAGTGAAGAAGAACTAAAGAGCCTCTTGATGAAAGTGGAAGAGGAGAGTGAAAAAGTTGGCTTAAAGCTCAACATTCAGAAAACTCAGATCATGGCATCCAGTCCCATCACTTCATGGCAAATAGATGGGGAAACAGAGGAAACAGTGGCTGACTTTATGTTTCTGGGCTCCAAAATCACTGCAGATGGTGGCTGGTGCCATGAAATTAAAAGATGCTTACTCCTTGGAAGGAAATTAATGACCAACCTAGACAGCATATTAAAAAGCAGAGACGTTACTTTGCCAACAAAGGTCCATCTAGTCAAGGCTATGGTTTTTCCAGTAGTCATGTATGGTATGGATATGAGAGTTGGACTGTAAATAAAGCTGAGCACTGAAGAATTGATGGTTTTAAACTGTGGTGTTGGAGAAGACTCTTAAGAGTCCCTTGGACTGCAAGGAGATCCAACCAGTGCATCCTAAAGGAGATCAATCCTGAATGTTCATTGGAAGGACTGATGTTGAAGCTGAAACTACAATACTTTGGCCACCTGATGCAAAGAGCTGACTCATTGAAAAAGACCCTGATGCTGGGAAAGACTGAGGGCAGGAGGAGAAGGAGACGACAGAGGTTGAGATGGTTGGGTGGCATCACCAACTCAATGGACATGAGTTTGGCTAAACTCTGGGAGTTGGTGATGGACAGGGAGGCCTGGCGTGCTGGGGTTCATGGGGTCACAAAGAGTCGGACACGACTGAGTGACTGAGCTGAACTGAACTGAACTTTTTAAATGTGTCAGTTCTTCCTTTCAATCATTGTCAGCTTCCATAAACCCAGTTCACTGCAATCCCCTCTGAAGGAATTCATTCCACCTCACAGCTGGGGCACTAAACTGATTTTCTTTAAGCAAAGTTTATTTATATAATTTATAATTGAGTGTTCTGTTTCTCTAACTGCTTTGATATAAAAAAGATATAAAAAGACAACAGATTCAGATTGCTTTTTATAGGGTTGCTACTCAAATTTCTGGGCTTCCTAAGTGGCGAAGTGGTAAAGAATCTGCCTGCCAATGCAGGAGATGTAAGAGACGTGTGTTCAATCCCTAGATCTGGAAGATGCCCTGGAGTAGGAAATGTCAACTCACTCCAAGGTTCTTGCCTGGCAAAATTCCATGGACAGAGGATCCTGGTGGGCTACAGTTCATTGGGTCACAAAGAGTCTGATGCGACTGAGTATATGTACACATTCAAATTTCTAGTTTGTTCTTTGGCTCCCTTGACGCTTCTAGTGGATGACCACTTGTATATATAAATAGTCTTGTTAAGAAGAATAATTTGACTCTATTTGTGGGAGAAGTATTTGCCTGTCTCATTTTTTTATTGCTTGTTGTTTATTTCCATTAAAGAGAAGCATAGTTTTACTATAACCACAATCTCTTAAACAATGCTTCACTTTAACATGGCAAGTTTAATTTTTAATATTGTCTTTAACACTCAGGAAAAGAAAAATTATGCTCTCATACATGCTTGTTTAAAAAATCATGATATTGCTTTACTTTTCAATTTTCTTCAGCATTATTCATTTTCTAGTAAGATGGCTAATATTGCATCAATTTTGCATTCTGCTCTACATTTTATAAAATTCCTTAATATAACATGTGATTTGGGTTTTATATATTTATAATGGCATACAAAGGTAAACAGGCAGTTCCCATCACCCATGTTATAAAGAAACCAAATTTAAGAGTTGGGACTTTCCAAAAGTCACATAGCTAATGAAAAGGATAGAGTGATGAAACTTAGGTCTTTTGATTTTATGCCTCACTTTTTTAAGCACATTGTTCTTACAAGAAAAAACAAAGGAAATGACAAAGATGCCTTTTAAAACAGTCTTCCAATGGTTTATTTTTTAGCATTATATTTACCATCTTAAGAAAACGGACATCATATACGGTTATGCATGATGTATGCTTGCTAAAGCTTATCTTTTGATTTTGTTTTTTTTTCTTTTCTTTTTTCTTTAATCTCAAAAAGGAGAGATTCATAAAATGCTCATTGTGGTTGAAAGGAAAGGTTTTGAATCAGATAAAGACAACATTCAAAATCATTTTACATTGAGAATAATAAGGGATGAGCTTAGTTATTGCAGAATTACCATGTTAGCAATAAATTGGAAAGATTATAGAAAGAACCAATTTCCTGTTCTCATGAACAAATTGCTGCTTTGAATAGTTTTTTTGGTGCCTGGAAAGGAGAAGGGAGGCCTCCAGTTTGTTTTGTGATGTGTAATATTGAGTACTTGATGATAGCACAGCAGGTTTCACTGTGATTATGAAGGAGTAAATTTTTTCCACAGTGGGGTGCTTCTCCCTCAGAATGGAGGATGAATCATTTTCTTACAACTAGTGGTGAACACAGAACTTAAAAATGAGACTGTTTGTACTTAGAGAGGGCTTCCCAGGTGGCTCAGTGGTAAAGAATGGCCAAGCAGGAGATGCGGGTTTGATCTCTGGGTCAGGAAGTTCCCCTGGAGAAGGAAATGGCAACCTACTCCAGTATTTTTTGCCTGGAGAATCCCATGGAAAGAGAAGCCTGGTAGGCTAAGGTCCATGGTGTCGCAAAAAGAGGTGGACACGACTGAGCGACTAAACAGCAGCAGCAGCAGTGCTTAGAGATACAGTTAACAACAATATGAAATATGGTTGAAATAATTTTAGAAAAGAGAATCAGCCTCAGGATATTTAACAACAGTGGATTAGAAGTACAGATAGTTTATATGTTATATTTATTAATGATTTTGAAGAAGTAGATATTAAGTTGGTGAAGTATGCCCATTAAACGAAGTTTTCTCTGAGAGTAAACACTTAGGATGATTGTGAGAAACTCTAGATGAAATATTAGATAGCATACTTTCAGAAAATATTAGATGGGTCTAAAATAATGTGTGTCAGTAAAAAAAAAAAGCCTCCTTTATGTCTGCAGATTTTTTTTAACCTCGTGACAGTTCAGTCAGTCCCTGTGGGGGCTAGAGTCAATTGGTGTTTAAAGTGTGACCGTAATGGAAAATAACAATACTTTGTAAGAGATTCGTGATTCAGATGACAGCTGCCATGATTCTATGATCTCACTTCTCAAAAGGAGTGCCCTTTTTTATAGTTGATTATTTCATCTGAGAAAAACCACAGAGAGTATGTGTTTCAAAATAAGAGAAATACATAATGTTAAAAGATGGCTGTAAACCAACTATAAACCATTTGTAAACATCATATTTATTTGGTGATAGGAAATACTCTTGATTGAGCTATTGTGTTCAATACTATAAAAAACAATATGAGCAAATTCTTTTCATCATATTGTCCTTAATATTTTATTAAATGACTACTTAATTCAAACTACAATTAAGTCATTAGATTAAAAAAAATGTGTCTCCTCTTATCATGAATTCCCTGGTAGCTCATTTGTCTACAATGCAGGAGACCAAGGTTTGATCCCTGGGTTGGGAAGATCCCCTGGAGAAGAAAATTGCAAACCACTCCAGTATTCTTGCTTGGAGAATTCCCTAGATAGAGGGGCCTTCAGGCTACAGTCTATGGGGTCACAAAGAGTCAAACACAACTGAGCAACTAACACTTTCATTTATCATGAATTAGAAATTTGGGGGGGATTTGGCACCCCACAATAATGAACTACATTTATTTTTTAAACACATTTAATCAGATGACAAACTGTTTGAAAATATTAGTCAAATGTGCATTTAAAAAAAGTTATCTTCATAACACAGAATCACAGTTAGTATATTGATTATAATATTTTTATATGCCTTCTCTGTCTTAGGTGTTAAACAATCTTGTCTGGATTGATTACCATTTAACTGTGTACACAGGCTCAGGTAAGAATGAATTCTACCAGTAGTATTGGGAATATGGTGTGTATCAAACTGCTTTGTTCTGGGAATACGAGACTAGGTACTTGCCCTCTGAGAAATCTTCAGACCACAAGATGCTAATCATATTTCAATGAAATACAGTAAGGACTCTGAAATACACATATATTTTGAAAACCCATAGACAATACTACTCAGCTCATTCTGAAGTATGGTATGGGAAGATATTTGGAGAGAGTAAAAGTTAAGTTAAAATTTGAAATATAGGTAGGATATTTCAAGTTAGAAATTATTGAATATATTCAATGTGAACTTCATGAGGTGGAGAATAAGGCAATGTGTTATATAACTTTAAAAGGAATTTATAAATAATTTATATTATGTCATCATATTATGAGACATGGAACAATGGACTTCTTCAAAATTGGGAAACGAGTACGTCAAGGCTGTAAATTGTCACCCTGCTTTTTTAACTTATATGCAGAGTAAATCATGTGAAATGCCAGGCTGGATGAATTACAAGCTGGAAACAAGATTGCTGGGAGAAATATCAACAACCTCAGATATTCAGATGATACCACTCTAATTTAGCAATAAGGAGTTCATGATCTGATCCACAGTCAGCTCCCGGTCTTGTTTTTGCTGGCTGTACAGAACTTCTCCATCTTTAACTGCAAATAATATATCAAACTGATTTCGATGTTGACCACCTGGTGATGTCCATGTGTAGAGTCTTCTCTTGTGTTGTTGGAAGAGGGTGTTTGCTATGACCAGTGCGTTCTCTTGGCAAAACTCTATTAGCCTTTGTCCTGCTTCATTCTGTACTCCGAGGCCAAATTTGTCTGTTATTCCAGTTGTTTCTTAACTTCCTACTTTTGCATTCAAGTCCCCTATAATGAAAAGGACATATTTTTTGGGTGTTAGTTCCAGAAGGACTTGTAGATCTTCATAGAACCGTTCAACTTCAGCTTCTTTGGCATTACTGGTAGGGGCATAGACTTGGATTACCGTGATATTGAATGATTTGCCTTGAACAGAGATCATTCTATCGTTTTTGAGATTGCATCCAAGTACTGCATTTCGGACTCTTTTGTTGACTATGATAGCTACTCCATTTCTTCTAAGGGATTCCTGCCCACAGTAGTAGATATAATGGTCATCTGGTTCCAAACAGGAAAAGGAGTATGTCAAGGCTGTATATTGTCACCCTGCTTATTTAACTTATATGCAGAGTACATCATGAGAAACGCTGGGCTGCAGGAAGCACAAGCTGGAAACAAGATTGCTGGGAGAAATATCAATAACCTCAGATATGCAGGTGACACCACCCTTATGGCAGAAAGTGAAGAAGAACTAAAGAGTCTCTTGATGAAAGTGCAAGTAGAGAGTGAAAAAGTTGACTTAAAGCTCAACATTCAGAAGACTAAGATCATGGCATCCGGTCCCATCACTTCATGGCAGATAGATGGGGAAACAGTGGAAACAGTGGCTGACTTTATTTTTGTGGGCTCCAAAATCACTGCAGATGGTGACTGCAGCCATGAAATTAAAAGACGCTTACTCCTTGGAAGGAAAGTCATGACCAACCTAGACAGCATATTAAAAAGCAGATACATTACTTTGCCAACAAAGATTCGTCTAGTCAAGGCTATGGTTTTTCCAGTGATCATGTATGGATGTGAGAGTTGGACTATAAAGAAAGCTGAGCGCCAAAGAATTGATGTTTTTGAACTGTGGTGTTGGAGAAGACTCTTGAGAGTCCCTTGGACTGCAAGGAGATCCAACCAGTCCATCCTAAAGGAGATCAATCCTCTGTGTTCATTGGAAGGACTGATGTTGAAGTTGAAACTCCAATACTTTGCCCAACTGATGCGAAGAGCTGACTCATTGGAAGAGATCCTGATGCTGGGAAAGATTGAGGGCAGGAGGAGAAGGGGACGACAGAGGATGAGATGGCCGGATGGCATCACAGACTTGATGGACATGGGTTTGGATGGACTTAGGGAGTTGGTGATGGACAGGGAGGCCTGGCGTGCCGAGATTCATGGGGTCGCAAAGAGTCAGACACGACTGAGCGACTGAACTGAACTGAACTGAACCACTCAAATGGTAGAAAGGGAAGAGGAGTTAAACAGCCTCTTGATGAGGCAGAAGAGGAGAGTGAAAAAACTGGCTTAAAATACAACATTCAAAAAAATAAGATCATGGCATCTGCATGCAACTTTGTAACTCCATGGACTGTGGCCTGCCAGGTTCTTCTGTCCATAGGATTATCCAAGCAAGAATACTAGAGTGGGTTGCCATTTCCTTCTCCAGGGGATCTTCCCAACACAGGGATCAAATCCAGGTCTCCTACATTGGCAGGCATCTTTACCACTAGCACCACCTGGGAAGTCCCTCATGGAAAATAAATGGAGAAAAAGTGGAAACAGTGGCAGCTTTTATTTTCTTAGGTTCCAAAATCCCTGAAGATGGTGACTGCATCCATGCAAATAAAAGATGCTTGCTTCTTAGAAGAAAAGTTGTGACAAACCTGGACATATATTAAAAAGCAGAGACATTGCTTTGCCAACAAAGGTCCATGTAGCCAAATCTATGATTCTTCTAATAGTCATGTGTGGATGCGAGAGTTGAACCATAAAGGCTGAGCGCTGAAGAACTGTTGCTTTTGAATTGTGTTGCTGGAGAAGACTCCTGAGAATCCTTTGGACAGAAAGGAGATCAAATCTGTCAATTCTAAAGGAAATCAACCCTGAATATTTATTGGAAGGATTAAAGCTATAGCTCCAATACTTTGGCCAAATGATGGAGAGAGCCAACTCAGTAGAAAAGACCATGAGGCTGGGAAAGAGTGAATGCAAAAAGAGAAGGCAGTGGCAGAGGATGAAATGGTTAGATAACATCACTGACTCAATGGATATGGTTTGAGCAAACTCTGGGATATGGTGTAGGACAGGGAGGCCTGTCATGGTGCAGTCCATGGGGTCACAAGGAGTCGGGCACAACTTAGCATCTGAACAACAGCAACATATTGTAAGGGTATGAAATGTACATCTGTGCATGTGTATTTGTAGACTTAGAGGGGTGTGTGTGTGTGTGTGTGTGTTGTGAACTGGAGGGGGGATTGAGAGAGCCTTCTAGAGATAGTTTTGTCATTTGTGTAGGGGAAAACAGTTAAAATGAATTCAACCCTTCATATAAATGTTCTCTCCTTGCAACACACTCTTGTAAATTTGAATCCAGTGAGCCTTAATAGGCTTGTTCTCTCTGATCTTGACTGCTGTGAAGTAGTCTCAGACCTAAAAGGTGGAATATATCAAAAAGCCTCTTTGGTTCATTTCAGGATGAAGGTCACATCCATATTAATTGCCCTTATAGTGAAGCCTTCCTAGAGGCCACCTGTCAGAACATCTGGAGCTTGTGTTGCTGCTGCTGCTTCCAACATGGCACCATTTCCACCCTTACTTTGACTTCAAAGAGACCCATCAAGGTTGGTGGTAAGAATCTGGGAAGGGACATGGCAGAGATTTACTGGCTCAGGCTCAGCTCTTTCCTAGAATACTAAAATTCCTTTTTCTCTGTTTCTGGATCTAGCAAATACAGGTCATGTAAATTTGATATTCTCCAAAATGCCCTTTGAATAGACACTTATTTAAAAAATATATTAGTTGATTTCCCAGGTTTCCCTTCAGATTTTAGACTGAGCATTAATTCAAATGTTTTAGATTGAACATAAATTCAAATGATCTGTTTTACATTTTTGTGAAATAAACAGCACCACTGCAGGGACCTCACCTACATTTGGGCTAAGTATGAATAGGTGCATGTGTGCTTGGTTGCTCAGTTGTGTCTGACTCTTTGTGACCCTGTGGATAGACTGTAGCCTGCGAGGCTCCTCTGTCCAAGGGATTTTTCAGGCAAGAATCCTGGAGTGAGGTGCTATTTTCTCGTTTCCTTTTAAAATTTTTTTTGATTCATTTTTTTCTCTCTTTTTTTTTTATGGGAAGACAATTGCTTTACAATACAGTGCTGGCCTCTGCTATACAGTAACATGAATCAGCCACAGGTATACGTATGTCCCCTCCCTCCTGAACAACCCTCCCATTTCCCACCCCATCTCACACCTCTAGGTTGTCACAGAGCACTGGGTTGAGTTCCCTGTGTCTTCCCACTCGCTATCTATTTTATATATGATAATGTATATGTTTCCAAGCATTTTCTCAGTTGGAACCATCCTCTCCTTCCTCAATGTGTCCACATCTGTTTTCTATGTCTGTGTCTCCATTGCTTCTTAATTCTCATTATATTTATTTATTATTTATTTCAAACTTGTTGTGGATGCATGTGGTATAGGAAAGATGAACTAGTCATTGATGAAATAGTGTGGGAAACAAGGGGTATACAGACAAGGAGGTTTCTTTGCTTCAAGATTTCTTGGAGTGTTTGATATGTTAATGTCCAATGAAAACCTTATAGAGAGGTACGGCTAGGAGGAAGAGTTATTGATCGTATTTTCTTAACATGTTTGATTTTTCACTTGTATTTTTTCATTGTTTTTATTTTCCACCGCATTTCGTAGAACACACTTTAGGAAATGCTGGCTTAGGTTATGTTATTCAAGTAGATTATTTTCATGTGGCTCTTAGTACCTGTTAGCATTCTGGTGAAGACAGGATTCTCTCATCAGTGAGTCTACCCCCACCTAAGACTAGTTCTGACCCGTTGATGTCAACCATATCTTGGCCAATATTTTGTCTCTTTTGCCACCATGCCTAGACCCTGGATCAGCAATCCACCTGTAGTCTAAATTTCCTACTGCCCCAGTTGTCTACTTGTATTACTTTGGATGACGAGACAGGTGATAAATGAATCGAGTAGTATGCTAAATGGAGATCAGTGCTATGGAGAAAAGAGTAAGTAGCACTAATAAAATAAATGAGTGATCAGTTACTGTTTTATGTAAGGAGGCTAGAGATGACTTTTCTAATGAGGTGATATTTGGACAGAAACCTACTAAGAGTACATAAGTGACCTGATGATAAAAGATGAAAGGAGATAAGGTGGGATTCATGGTAACTTTGAGTGTAACTTTTTTTTTTTTCAGGACCATCATTACTCTCCATTTGAAAATCCCTAGCAGAACAGGAACATCATTATTTTTACAGCTCAAATTCACTTATTTGGAAAACTATAAATATGTTTTTCCTTCTTTAAAAAATGGATCAAGCGATTAAATGGTATTTGGTATCATTCTGATTTTTTTCAATAGAGATTTAAATCTAAACTTAAGCTGTTTATAAAAGGAATAATTTCTTAGCTTTGTGTATGCCTTTCTAAGCACTCATAACTCTAAGAATAGTTGCAATCCAATTGTATACTTTCTATTAGAATACATAACAGGTTTCTTCTCTGGGTCAGCATCACCTTTATACCTTGCTGAACTGACATATACGGTCTTGAAGAAAATTTATTCTTCCCCTGTTTTTCTCCGTAAGGGAACCAGAAGTCACTTACGATAACTAATTTCTTCTGTTTTGAATATTCTTATATTTTAAAATAGTAATAATGGTTCAGTTTACAAGTCTCATTACAATTTTATGTAACATTTTACCAAATTAGCTTACATAGCAAACTTAAAATTAATATATTTTGAATAATCACTATCAGTTGGTGCTGTCTGAGGTTCTGAGTACACAGAGTAATATAGATAGTTTAGACTTTCTCCCTTAAGACATTTACATCCCAGAGTAGAATATAGGCAAATCATGTGAGGTACTGTTGAGTTTTCTGTTCTGTGGGTGAAGACACTGAGGCAGACTGAACTTGGGTTCACCTCACTTTACACCCTCTGCTCTTCATTGTTTTGTCATTTCTGCATGTTATCTAGGGAATAAGGGAAACTCACCAATAAACTGAGAATTCACTACAATATTGGTCCACATTTTATGGCTGAAGGCATGATGCCAAGTTCTGAAATCAAAATTTGTCATATTGTAAATCAACAGCTCTTCTGCATTGGCTTGGGAAAAAAAAAAAAACACCTTGGGTACTATTTAAAAGAAAGATTTTTCAGCTATATCTTCAGACAATAAGTCTCTAATAAACTGCATTTTTAACAATTTCTTGAGTGATTCTGATGCAGGTGACTTGTGAGCCAAGCTTTGTGAAATGTAGTTAATAGTAATAAGGTCTGCAAAATGTTAAGGGAGACAGTCAGTAATTAAACTAATGGGTCCATCAGACAAGACAGGCATGAATAGGGCCACAAACGTGCAGCATCAAAGAGAGCTCTTGGTAAGTTAGAACAACGAAAAGGTAAGGAAGCAATTGTGACATTGGCATTTTTTTAAAATCTCAGACTGTGCTAGTTGATTTGTATCTGTTGGTCTCATCCAACGTCCAGTCACTGGGCTCGGGACTCCATTGGATTTCATTACTCAGGGGAGCCTTAGTCCCCTGCTTGTCAGAGACACATTCAGCATAAGCCTAGAACAAGCCTCCTCCCAAACCTGAAGAGGTCATGACCACACTACTCTTAATGTCAATGACCACAGATTAATTATAAACAAAGTGTAAGCATCCTGCTCTTATCCAATTCTAAGTTTAGAGATTTTCAAGCATGCAGGCTTTGAAGAAGATGGCATACACACACACACACAAAATAGAAACATTCAGGATTTTTTAAAGCATTACAATGATCGTTTTGAATTCATTTGAGGCATAATCCATAAACCTAAATTTATTATTTAGTATATAACATTGAATGCAGATACTTTCTTTGCTTATAAAATGTTCTTTGTTGACTTCATTCTGAGTGGAAAAAGTCAGCAGAAAAAAGTACTGAAAACAACTTGAAAGACTTGTGCTGCTCTAAAAATCTCTTTCATGGGTAAATAATAACTGATTCATAACTTCAAGGTTTTATATTAAGCCGGAGTAAATTCTTTGTATAAATTTTAAATGACATTTAATTACCCAATTTTTCAGAGGTAAGTGGGTTTTTAGATTCAGGTAGTTTATTGATTTTTTGTCTTTGTATAGTTTGAGGAAAAGGATAAGCACATTTTTTTTTCCTGTCTCTTCAGAGGAATGATTTCTAGAAACTATTCATTTCAAAGATACTTTGTCATACTTCTACTGCAGATAACTTTTGAGAATTCATTTTAAAGACAACAAGGAAGAATGTTGAAGAGGAATCTACTGACAATCCAAAAGCTCACTGAAGTCACTTTTTTCAGCATCAATGTCTGAAGAGTCTGATTTAGCAACAAGTTAATCGAAATAAATGAATCCTACTAGTGAATTAATGTGATTTTAACTGGGATTCACTCTTTTCAAATAATGTTGCAGCTTTTGTGGTTTAATAGTTTGATTCAAATTATGAGAATTTCAAATTTTGTCAGACCAGCAAGTGTTTTGTGGAAACTCCCAAATCTCATCACACAGTTGGTATCTCATTTAACATATGGCAAGATTAGGAAGTAATTTCAAATATGTCAGTGTGTCCACTGGTGTTTCTTAAAGGATTAAGAAAACCTTAAGCAGTATGCATTCAATTATTTAAAAGGGAAGAGTGTCAATCATTTCATTCCATCTATGATTCTCTTATTCTTTGAAAAAAACAAACAAAAAATATTTCCCATATTTTCTGGTGGTTATATACTTAGTATCTTTCTCTTCCACTCTGTCTTTTAATTAGCAACTTCTGGGGACTTTTGTCACAGTACTTAGTTCATAGCTATTTAATAGATATTTGCTGAATGAATGGATAGATGAATAGGAAATTTATTTGTGTTTGCAAGGAATACATTTGTCTTGGAAGGAAGGAAACAAAGAGGAGAAATATACAGTAAAAGACTTCTTGGGACACATAATCTGGAAACAGGGTGAAAGCATGCCTAATCACCAGGGTCTGCTTTCATTATGTGTGGAGTGGCCAGGTAGAAAAGCCTATCACATATGCCATCACAAGGCCAGGGAGACAGTGGAATTTCTTCCACTTAATGACTACTTCACCTTGGGTAAGGCACTTTAATTCTAATTCCTCATTTTATATATAAGTTTTTGTATAAAGCCGCTTCCACAGACTCAGATAATTATGAAAGGCACGTACCATTCTGCTTGAATCTTTTAGTCCTTCTTCCCCAATAGCCAGCTGCCCTATATCCTGTGCTCTGGGAGGAGGGTAATGATTTTATTTTAAAACGTTGTGGATGTATTTCCTGAGTATCTGTCTGGAAGCCCTGCAATTCACTCAGGCTTAATTTACAAAGTGGCAGATCTCTCCCTTCAGGGCAAACACATCCGCTGCTGTGTTTACAAAACCAGTGAAGGCATATTCCTCTTTCTCCTTTAACGTTTATTCATGCCTCCATGTGCTCAAGGGGGCATGACTAAGCTGCATGGCATGAGGAAGTCTCAGGAAGTAGAAGTTTTTTTAATAGCTATAGAGCCTAGTTCTAGCAATACAGATTGATTAAAGTGGTACAGCTCTTATAATTTATTTTGTGCATATAAAAGTAATTTTTACATACAAAAATGGAACCTTCCTCTATCAGGCAGCATCCAGGCACATTTTCACATTATTTAGCTGCATAAGTGCTGAACTGAGAATCAGCAACTGTGGGCTTGGTTTATGTCTCTGAATTGTTTTTTTGACCTTGACTTAGCCCATGACTGACTATAAGGGAAAAAAAACATGACAAAAACTCTATGTGCTTAATAATGGTCAAGTGTGTACCACTTCCACTTCCATCAAAAGAAAAAAAAAAAACACCTGCAGTCTCTGAATTCATTTTACTTTTCTAGCAGCTTTTACTCAATTTAAACTTCAAAAGCCAAAACAGTAATATTTTTTAAACATAAATTTGATCAAAAGTCTCTGATAATTCTGCTTGAAAGTCTCTGATAATTCTGACACTTCATTGCCTATGGTAATAACTCCTAAACCCTATAGCCTGGATTCAAACCCCTTTACATATCTTGCCTCAGCCTAGACTGGAGCTGAGCAAACAGGGACAGAGCAGGGTCCTGCTCCTTCCTCGCCAACATCTCACACCCCTGCCCATCTCTCCTCTGCACCCTGCACTTGTTGCATTGGACTACTCTCAGTCCAGAAAACATTCCAAATATCTTTCGTTCCTATTCTCTTTGCTGATGCTGTTCCTTCAGCTTAGAATGTCCTTTCCTTTTATACTCCCATTTCCAGAGGCAGGAGGAGAAGGGGACAACAGAGGATGAGATGATTGGATGGCATCACCAACTCGATGGACATGATAAGGGAGGAAAGGAAGAGGCCAAGCTGACTCCATCTTGAAGAAAACTCAGTCTTGCACTTTCAGTGAGCTTTGGACTATGTGCCTGGTAGCCATGGGGGTAACATACCTAAGGCTGAATTGGCCTCCCAGACTGATAAATACCAGATTTCACACCAATATTTCCTGTCGCCAGAAAGAATGTAATAATCCCCTATATAATCAATCACCTTTGTCATCTTTATGGCACCCATTGGTATAGGCTACAATGTATAACCAGCTGACCCTTCTGATTATGAATCATGGCTGTAACCTGATTGTATCTCCCTTTAAGACTTTCCAGGCTAGGTTTAAGGAATTTGGAGATGTGGGCTTAAGCAGTACACTTAAGGTTTATAAAGTTTTCACAAAAGTCGGTCAGGGTCCTAGGCTAAGAGGAGACTCTGCCTTGGGCCCTCTGGTGTCATAAACTGCACTCCACTGTCTGCATTGTCCTTCTGAGTAAGTTTGTTTCCTGGAACGTGTCATTGCAACAATGAGTTTGAGCAAGCTCTGGGAGCTGGTGAAGGACAGGGAAGCCTGGTGTGCTGCAGTCCATAGAGTTGCAAAGAGTGGGACACGACTGAGCGACTGAACTGAACTTCTACAAATGACCCATAAAACCTTTTCCCTATAGCTTTCTCTAACATATATCTTAACCCAAAAATGTATGCTCCCTGAATCATATGTAAGCTGCCCTAATGCGTCTGTGTGTGCTAAGTCACTTGTCCTACTCTCGGCAATGCTATGGACTGTGGCCAGCCAGAGTCCTCTGTCCATGGGATTCTCCAGGCAAGAATACTGGAGTGGGTTGCCATTTCCTCCTGCAGGGGATCTTTCCCACCCAGAGATCAAACCCTGGTCTCTTATGTCTCCTGCATTGGCAGGTGGGTTCTTTACCACTAGGGGCACCTGGGAAGTCCCCAAGCTGCTGTAATAGGTATATGCAAGTACAGTGTTGTCTTTGACTCACTTTAGAATAATTTTTACCTGTATGTTTCCCTTGCTAGACTTTGAGATATCTAAGATCAAGGACTGTTTCTTGTTTATTTTTAATTTTCTTGTGTCTTCCACAGTTCTTATTTGTACTAAGTGACCATTCGATATTTGATGAATGGCATTGAATTTCTGGTACTTTTTAAATTAAAAGACACTTACTTCTTGGAAGAAAAGTTATGACCAACCTAGACAGCATATTAAGAAGCAGACACACTACTTTGCCATCAAAAGTCCGTCTAGTCAAGGCTATGGTTTTTCCAGTAGTCATGTATGGATGTGAGATTTGGACTATAAAGACAGTTGAGTGCTGAAGAATTGATGCTTTTGAACTGTGGTGTTGGAAAAGACTCTTGATAGTCCCTTGGACAGCAAGGAGATCCAACAAGTCCATTCTAAAGGAAATCAGTCCTGAATATTCATTGGAAGGACTGATGCTGAAGCCGAAACTCCAATCCTTTGGACACCTGATGACTCATTTGAAAAGTCTCTGATGCTGGGAAATATTGAAGGTGGGAGGAGAAGGTGATGACAGAGGATGAAATGGTTGGATGGCATCACCGACCCAATGGGCATGAGTTTCAGTAAACCCTGGGAGTTGGTGATGGACAGGGAGACCTGGTGTGCTGCAGTTCATGGGGTCGCAAAGAGTCGGACACAACTGAGCAACTGAACTGAACTGAACTGTTTATTTTTAACAGAACTGATACAATGGAACTGATTTGAGACATTTTGTGATTCCAGAAAAACGTGCAATTTAATTGGTGGTTTTCAGTATGAGGTAAACAAAGTATTAATACTAATAACTTGCTTTCTCAAATGCTCACTATATACTTGGCACTATATTAATGATTTTAGTATCATTTAATTCAATCCATTTATTACATCTGAAAGTGAGTATTGTCTCAATTTCTAGTTGAGGAAACTGAAGCTAAGAGAGGACAAATTGCTTGATCAAGGTATGAAAGCTAATTAATTGTATAGCCTGGGTTTGAATTCAAGTTTATTTAGTTTCAATCTACACTGCTATGCTTAGCTGCTCGCTCAGTCATGTCTGATTCTTTGCAACGCTGTGGACTATAGCCCACCAGGATTCTCTCTCCATAGGATTCTCCAGGCAATAATACTGGAGTGGGTTGCCATTTCTTTCTCCAGGAGATCTTCTCATCCCAGGGATTGAGCCCAGGTCTCCCGCAGAGCAGGCAGATTCTTTACCATCTGAGCCACCAGGGAAGCCCTAATATACTGTGCTTAGCTGCTTAGGACTCATAGACACAGCTATGAGTCCTCCTCAATTCCTCCCTATTCTTTATTCCCATATCCAATCCATTGGCAAGTTTTATGTGTAATATCTCTTTGGATAGAGTCCCAAACCCATATGTTTTTCCCCATCTCCATTTTGTTCCTAACTACCATCACATCATTTCTTACTTTGACCATGGTAGTAACCTCATCACTGATCTGTCCTTATGCCTGTTCCTTACTCCATGCTTTATTCTTTACTCATTCCTGGAATCTTTAACACAGACACACAGATAGACAGACACACACACACACACACATTCCCATGTTACCTTCTGCTTAAAGTCTTCCAGTAGCTTCTTACTGAGTTTATAATAAAACTACAAGACCTATGTAATCTGGCCCCAGCCTTTGTCTCAGACATCGTGTCATGTCAGCTTGCGCTTACACAAAATTCCTCAGTTGCACAGGCCCCCTGTTTGTTTCTCAGCTCAGTTTTGTTCTTATCTCAGGGCATTTGTATTTGCTGTGGTCTCTGCTTTACAGTTCTTCCTCTAGGAAACTTCCATAGTAGGATCTTACTAATCATTTAGGTGTCAGAGAGGCTTTTCAGATGTGAATAAGGATTCTATAACCTCCATTACTTTCTGTCATGTTACTATTTTTTTTTTTATCTTCTTGGCACATTGCTTTTTGAAATCATTTATTTACTCTTTCTTCTCAGAAGAATCAAATCCTTGGTTGGTAGAGACTTTGTCAGTACTCTTCACTCCTGTAACTCCAAACCTAGCCAAAATACATATTTCAAATTATTTCTGCCGTTGATAGGTAGTGTTATAGAAAAATGCACAACTAATTTCTGTTTGAAATTTTCAAGCTGATTTCGATGTCAAGAACATTTTCTTCGATCCATGGTATACTGTGTTGGAAAATGAAGTCAAACAGACCTGATCTAATATTCTGGTTCCACCATTTACTGAGCTTGTGATATTGGGCTCTTTGACTCAATTTCTCCATCAGCAGACTTCCTAAAACATAGTATTGCAATCTGCCAGATGACTGGCATATTGTCTGGCACTCACTATTTTGCAGCTATTTTAATGTATAATATCATGAAAGAGATTCAAAGAAGTACTGAAGCCTAGCCCTGGAAAGATAGCCAAAGAAGGCTCAGTGGTGAAGTAAAGTTACAAGCTGGGTTGAAAGGATTTCTATAGGGAAAAGAATAATAAATTTTAAGCAGTGAGAACCATGCTATTAAGGACACAAATGTGAAAAATGAAAGACTCCTTTGGTGTATCAAGGGTACAAAAGTTTTACCAGATTAGAATACTGTATTTAGAGTAGTAACTTAAAGGATATTTCTGGGAAATATGGCATAAAAAGAGGCAGAAAGCAAGAAGATTTTTATCTTTATGCTAATCTACCTATAATTTGGAATTTGCATATGGGCTTTATTTTATGAAAGAAATATGAGTAACCTGAATTTTGAAAATAGCTATTATAATGTTATATTATCCCTATTATATTACTTTAGTTTCTTTATTCACATTAATATACTATATTATATTATCATTGCCATAGTAGTAAATAAATAATTTTGTTGTATTATAACTATTAAAAGATATTATATACCACATATAAATATAAATATACGTATAACATATCTTGTGGTTGTTTGTATCTTATGCATGTATACTTTTGTTTGTTTTTTAATCGCTCAGTTGTGTCTGACTCTTTGCGACCCCATGGACTGTACTCCACCAGTCTCCCCTGTCCATGGGACTTCCCAGGCAAGAATATTGGAGTGGGTTGCCATTTCCTTCTCCAGGGGAGATTCTTGACCCAGGGATTGAACTCAGGTCTCCTGCATTGCAGGCAGATGCTTTATCACTGAGCCACCTGGGAAGCCTATACATGTATACTACCTATGTGTAAAAGAAAAGTTATAGTTGTTGCATGCATGCTTAGTTGCTCAATAATGTCCAACTTTTTGTGACCCCATGGACTGTAGCCCACCAGGATCCTCTGTTCACAGGATTGTCCAGGCAAGAATACTGGAGTGGGTAGCCATTCCCTTCTCCAGGGGATCTTCCTGATCCAGGGATCAAACTTGAGTCTCCCGAATTGCAGGTGTATTCTTTACCACCTGAGTCACCAGGGAAGCCCTCTTGAATAAATATTCATATTTAATTGTACTTAATTCATTGTTAACTTGAATATCAGTTAACTTGAATAGAGTTTCCATGGTTACAGTTTCACTTTTTGACTCTGATCAGGAACCATTAAATACAATCTATGAATTGTTTATATTTTAAGAAAAAAATTGATTAAAATCTATTGTTTTATATCTTTATTTCTTTTCCTCCACTCCAAGACATAGAGTAATATAATAGTTTTAGTTCCAGTATTTTTAAAGAAAACATTTTGATTACTTTTTTGGCAACCAGATAGGGGAGTAGAGAAAGGGAACGAAAGGGATTAGCTAGATTACAGGGTCTCTGTAGGTACCAGATTCTATGCAAGGTATTTTCACACACTATTTTAATTTCACTTTTACAGCTCTGATGACATGAACACAATCATAAACTTAAAAAGATAATGAGTCTCTGATTTCAGAGGCAAGGATCCATATAAGGCTTCCAGGCTGTGTTGTGTTTTTTTTTTTTCCTGAATGATCAATTCAGGCAACATACTGTTTCATACAGTCTTAGAAATCCTTATTGCCAAGTATTACTATTGTAGAAAAAATTAGAAATTGATTCTGAGACAGGTGGTTATTTCAAAGGTATCAGAGACATAAAAATATCTGGGTTAAAATATACCTACGGAAAAGACTTTGAGGAGTGTTGAGGAATATAATCAGAACCTGGAGACAACTGCTGATTGTACCTCTGATGTGAGTCAAGTTACTGCATCAGAGGTTCGATATCTTGATTTAGAATAAAGGTGTATTAGGTAGAATAAAGGCTAAATTGCTGCAAAAAGAACCTATGAATACAGTGGTTTCAGTGCAATAGAAATTTATTTTTCATCCTAAAAACTTTGTTCCAGGAAAAATTCAGGGATCTGGGTTTCTTACACACTTTTGCTCTATTATTGCCTAGGGGATTTTCCACACTTTCTTGGTTGCAGTTATGCTGTTACGTTGATACCATGTCTGAGCTTCAGACTGATAAAAGGTGGCGGGGAGGGGAGGGCAAATGGAGTCTGGGACAAACCATTTCACTTCATTGGCGAGAACTTGGCCATTTGACCATACTAAGTTACAAGAGAGACTAGAAATTGTTAGACTAACTGGATGACCGTATACTTCAATAAAACAATCATTATAGAAGAAAGGACTAATGGACTTGGGGTGAAAAATTACTATTACTACAGGGTTGACATTTCTCTCATTGACTTGTAAATGCAAGCACACTATTTAAAAAGTCTCTTTTATTTAAAAAAAAATCATGTCACTAAAACGGATTTGACCTCTTCACCCTCTCTGCATCCGAGGTCATATTTTAAAGTTGTGTGACACCTGGTAGGCCATGTACTCCAATGGTTCTGTAGTATTTGGAGATCTGTAGCCAGTTTCCTCAACCTTATCTGATATATGTTGGCAACTGTTCCCATCCTCACCTCCAATTACTTGCACATTCAAGTTACAGTTAGCTCATTATTTCCATTTGGCCAATTGATTTTGTAAAGCCTGAATTAGAAATGTAAAGCTGTTGGTTTCCTCCTGGCAACGAAATCATGCTTTTGATAACTGGTATTAATTCTCTGGTGGCTCAGGTGGTAAAGAATCTGCCTGCAATGCGGGAGACCTGGGTTTGATCCCTCCCTTGGGTAGATCCTCTGGAGAAGGACACTGGCAACCCACGCCGGTATTCTTGCCTGGAGAATTCCATGGACAGAGAAGCCTGCTGGTTACAGTCCATGGGGTTGCAAAGAGTCAGACACAACTGAGCGACTAAGAACATTAATTATAGCAAAAACTAATCTCAAGTTTTAAATCTGATTTCATTCCAATTTCTGAAATTGTTTACTTATAATTCTAAGTAATCATAAACACTGATACATGTGATAGACATGTTAATTGAAAGTATCTGTGTGGTTTTTCAGGTTTCATAGTCATTTTACATATGGTCAACTCTAAATTTTGATGTAAGCAAGTTTTCTTTTAAAATATATATTAAAATAATTGTGACACAAGAATTTTAGCCAATATAAATATAATGCAATGAAAAAGATTTTTGTTATTCCAGACTTCAGCTGTATAGCCCAAAGATAAATAATTTTAATAGTTTGGTGGTTTTCAATTCAGAAATGTTTCAGATATGCATTCCTATCATCTTTAATGACCATATATGAATATACCATTGGCATTGTTCCATACCTTGTTGTAATGTTTCATTTAATCACACATACTATAGTGCAATGAGATCTAACCCAGTTTACCCTAAGGGCTACACTATTTCATTGTATAGATGTACCATCATTTATATAATTACTCTGTGTTAGTAGGCTTCTAGATTGTTTCCAGATGTTTGCTATTATGCTTAGACCTACCATTTCATCCCTGTGCATAAATCTTTTCTACATGTGCAAATATGCTTGTAGGAGAAATTCTTAGAAGATTTATTGTTACAGAGTTTCATTTTTACTCTCTTAATTTTGTTTTTGTTGTTTGCTTAAAGTTTGAGAGGAGTTATAAAAAATATAAAAGACGTCCTGGTGGTACTAGTAGTGAAGAACCTGCCTGCCAATGCGGGAGACATAAGAAATGCAAGTTTGACTTCTGGGTCAAGAGGATCCCCTGGAGGATGGCATGGCAATCCATTCCAGTATTCTTTCCTGGAGAATCCCATGAATAGAGGAGCCTGGCGGGCTACAGGCCATAATGTGCAAAGAGGCAACTTAGCACACACACGCGCATAAAAAATAAAAGCAATGTAATAAGATATAAGACAACATTGTATATGCAAATCTGTCTTTCTAACTAGGTATACCTGTATTTATATAATTTTTATCCCTTTATCTTTATCTACATCCCCTAAATTCTGGCCTAGTAGGGAGTGTTTCCACCACCACCCCACCCCTACCTTGGTAAACCATCGCCATGGCTGATTGCTCCCAGGCATATAGTTTTAATTTAGGGATTCTGTTCCTGAAACACTATAGCTATTTACATGTTTATTTTCCTGCCCATGGAACCCAGCCTCACTCTTCAAGTTTGGCTGTGATTGTAAAATTTTGTAACTGTATTTTCCATTCTCCATAACAGTCTTCTCTTTTAAATGAGAGGGAATGAGAGTAAGTCCATTGTAGTTCATCAATATGACTTAATCTGTTTTTATCTTAAACAAATAGAGTATTGTAAAGCAATTACCCTCCAATTAAAAATAAATAAATTAAAAAAAAAAAACCTCTTGAACTCTCTTTTAGTTTTTAGCAACATTCAGATTTTTCACATTTTTTTGTTTGCTGTTCCCTTCCTTGGAAACCTGAAAATGAATCAGGGTCTATAGGCATTTAGAAGGTAGAGACCAGTTTTTGCGTTTGTCTTTAAGTTTTCAAGTGAATGTGTCCAAAGTGCATCAGTTAATCAAGTTGTACACTTTAAATATCGTACAATTTTGTCAAATATACCTCAATAAATCTGGAAAAAAAATAAAGTTACTATGTCCAATTTGACATATTTCTTTAGTTACCAAAGCAGGAAAAACAAAATAATTACTTTTGACTCATATTCAAGTTGTTGTTGCTGTTTAGTCGCTCAGTCGTGTCTGACTCTCTGCGACCCCCTGGACTGTATCACTCCAGGCCTCCCTGTCCTTCACCATCTTCCAGGATTTGCTCAAACATGTCCATTGAATCAGTGATGCATCCAACCATCTCATCCTCTGTCATCCCCTTCTCCTCCTGCTATCAATCTTCCCCAGTATAAGGGCCCTTTCTAATGAGTCAGCACTTTGCATTAGATGGCCAAAGTATTGGAGTTTCAGCTTTAGCATCAGTACTTCCAATGAATATTTAGGATTAATTTCCTTTAGAATTGACTGGTTTGATCTTCTTGCAGTCCAAGGGACTCTGAAGAGTCTTCTCTGACACCATAGTTCAAAACCATCAATTTTTTGATGTTCAGCCTTCATTATGATCCAACTCTCACATCCATACAAGACTACTTGAAAAACCATAGCTTTGACTATAAGGACCTTTGTCTGCAAAGCAATGTCTCTACTTTTTAATATGCTGTCTAAGTTTGTCATAGTTTTTCTTCCAAGAAGCAAGTGCCTTTTAATTTCATGGCTGCAGTGACCATCTGCAGTGATTTTGGAGCCCAAGAAAATAAAGCCTGTCACTGTTTCCATTGTTTCCCCATCTATTTGCCATGAAGTGATGGGACCAGATGTCATCATTTTCATTTGTTGAATGTTGAGTTTTAAACCAGCTTTTTCACTCTCTTCTCTCACCTTCATTGAGAGGGTCTTTAGTTCCTCTTCACTTTCTGCCATAAATCCACATTATTCTTATATATTCTTAAAAATCATTGCAAACACCAGAGAGTTGAAAAATGTCTTCACTTAGCTTTTTCAGAGAGTGTGTAAGTGTTAAATTTTCTGGGTATTGAATAGTATTTCCTGTACTGTAAACTTATCACAGGGACACTGCTATTCTTTTTTAGTTTTTAATTGGAGGAATGTTGCTTTACAATGTTGCGTTGTTATTGCTACTGTTACTTCATCCTTCTTCTTCACCCTTTCATCACTGTCATTTTTAGATAATTTATTTCTGTTGTTCTATTTTCTTCCTGTGAAACCTTTCATATTTAAGTTGAATTTATATTGTCTTATTATTTATTACCTTCCTTCATATATTCATTTTCTCCCTTCCTTATTTATTTTTCTTCCCTTTTATTTTGATAGAGATTCTCATGTTTCCCATTTATCAGTGGTCTGATATTCTTTCTAGTCCTGTTCTATGTTTTATATGTTAACCAGATACTGCATTAAATACATATGCATCAAATTCTGCTGTTACATTTCAGGTATTTTGAATGATTTTCTGATTTTCTATACTATTCCTTTTCTCCTTTATCTCAGTACTGTCCTAGCTTCACATTTATCTATGCCTTTTTGTAGACGCTCTTCTTTCTAGGCTATTTTTTCCCTAGGATAGTTAGCTAGTGTTTTATAAAATTTTCCTTTTTAAATGAAATATTGTTTTCGGAAATATGTTTTTACACTGAGACTTCCTGGTAGTGTTCTTTTATCTTTTTTACCGTGATTTTTTTCTTCATAGATGCAACTTTTTTTCTCTTATTTATCTCTAAATTGACAGAGAGATTTATGGGTCTAGTATTTGCATATCAGGTCTTTGATGCCTTGGTCATTGTTCACTTGCATCTGCTACCTCCTCCCATTCAAATTCAAATATGAAACCCAGGTTGATTACGTAGAGCCTCTGTTATGATTGGCAAACACTCGGCATGTCTTTAGTGTGTGTCTGGTGGACTTGGATTGAAAAATCTCTTTCTTATTCTCTGCCTCATCTGGAAAGTATAGTGAAAGAGCCCTGTATGCAGAGTTCCCAACACTTCCTTTGACTTCCGTAAAGCATTTTCTTTCTTTGACTACAACACAACCCTGCTTCACTATTCCATGTAATGATTGTATGCTTCATGGCAATTATACTTTCTAAATGGAAGGAGAAAGAGAACTGCAGATGGAGAAAAGGAACAGTGAGCAAAATTCTCTGACAGTTAGAAAGCTGTCTCTCTATCGAGGGCATGACTGACTTTCACCTGGTCAGTATAGCTCTGTGCCCTGGACTTAGGGCAATAAATTGACTAGTGATATGGCACAACGCTATTTGGTGTCGTTTCTCCTTTTGTCATTTGTAGACTGGAGCATGTGTTTTATGATTCAACATGTATTTTTCAGGTCATCCCTATAAGTAATATAAACACTGGACATTTCTCCAGGATTGTGGCATGTGACTTTCTTTTGTCATTGTTCTATGTGCGTGCACGCATGCTCAGTCCTTCGACTGTATATGATTCTTTGCGATCCCATGGGCTATAGCCCTCCAGGTTCACTGTCCATGGGATTTCCCAGGCAAGAATACCAGAGTGGGTTGCCATTTCCTCCTCCAAGGGATCTTCCCAACCCAGGGATAGAACCAGCATCTGCATTGACAGGCATATTCTTTATCAATGAGCCACCTGGGAATCCCTCATTGTTCTACACAATTGGTTAATTTTTTTTTTCTTAATATTACAGCTAGGGTGACTAACTTGGCCTTGTTAACCAGAGACTTTTTCTAGGATTCCCATGCATGTGTGTGCCAAGTCACTTCAGTCATGTCAGACTCTTTGCGAACCTATGGATTGTAACTTACCAGGTTCCTCTCTTCGTGGAATTCTCCAGGCAAGAATACTGGAGTGGGTTGCCATTTTCTTCTCCAGGGGATCTTCCTGACCCAGGGATCAAGCCTGCATCACTTGCATACCCTGCATTGGCTGGTGAGTTCTTTATCACTAGGGCCACCTGAGCTTCCTAAAAATACTTATTTGGCTGTGCTGGATCATAGTGGTGGCATGTGTGATCTAGTTTCCTGACCAGGGATCAAACCCAGTCTCCCTGCTTTGGGAACACAGAGTCTTAGCCACTGGACCACCAGTAAAATACCAGTTTCCTCCTAATTTGTTTCTTCCACTAAATGACATTGCAATGGTTTTTTGCCCCCTCTGCATTTATTCAAGCTACTGTTTCTAGTTACTGTCTTTTACTAGCTAATAAATTTACTATTTTATACTTTTCTAAATATGTCAAATTTTTAATATTTTGAAAATCTTTGTATTATTTGTTCATAATATTATCTTATGTTTTTAATAAATTTCTGCTGCATCTGCAGTTGTTTTATATTTCAATTCTAGATTTCTTATTTTGTCCTCTTTTTCTTAATTATTTTTGCTAGAGGTTTTTTTTTTTATTAATCTTTTTTGAGTATGGTTTTTAACTATTTTCAGATGTTAAAATTTCTATCTTTCTTCTGATTTTTATTCTTCTGTTATACTTCTTCATCCCTTTGCTAGCCTTCCTTGTTTTCCTTCCTTTTGAGTTTGTGTCTTATGTGTTTCTTATAAAACAACATATGGCTAGATCTTGTTTCTTAAATCCAGTTGAATGCATTTGCCTTTTATTCGACAAGGTTAATCAACACAGAATTGTAATTACTGATTTCTTAGAACTTTCCCTCATATTTTATCTTAAATTTACTGTATCATACTTTCTTTCTCCTTCTGTTGAAAGCTTTCCATTAGAAATGTCAGTTAGATATATCATATTTTCTTCTTTCAATTTATTTTTTATTATTGATTTTCTGCTATTCTCATATAATATTAGCCATTCGTGGGCAAAGACACAAAACATGCTATCAGATTATACACCTCTGATTAACTTGGTGGAAGGAAAGAAGATCCTTTTCTATTCCAAGATTGCTTTTACTACTGTTCCTCTAGGATAAATCACTAACTATTTATTGTAGATAACTCCCTCACCAACACTCCAGGAATAACCTTGCTCAGTATTTTTAAAATTTTAGGCATCATACTCACTCAGAGAGAGTCATTTGAGAGCTGCTGAAACTTAATGATTTGGGCCATGAGAAATGTGCAGATATTTGTCAACTGGTTTGCACCTATTAGTGTTTTCTGGCTGCTCTTCCCATGTACCTCGTTTGTTTGTCTGTTGCCTCTTGCTCTTCCTGCTTTACTCCTATATCAGGTAAAGAACACATCTATTGTGTTGGGGGTTGAAGACAACTACTAGTGCTTCTGATTTGTGGCTATGACCTTTTGGGTAGCTATTTAACAATGCTCACCAATGCTACTGTCATCTGGATAGCTCTGGAAAATGTGAGCAGAAAGCTCACCCGTAATGGCAAAGATGCCTTTTACATTTGGTCCAGTAAAGAGTCTTTCCAAATTATATTGCTTGGCCCTGGACAACTCAAAGCAGTGAGAGCAAAAGGAAAAGAGATGGTTAAAATTCACAAATTCAACCAGTCATCTTTGGCTCTTCTCCATGCCTGGTTGGGTGCCTGCTAACATTCTTTCTTAGGCTATCTAAGCTTTGGTTTCTCAGTTTTTATGGCCATATCTGAGTATGGATGTTCATTAACTAAAATTTCTTTATTATTTTTGGATAATAATAATAACTCAGAGGTTTGTTATAAATTTAGAAGATTGCAATTGATACTCGGTGCATTATTTTTCTTTGATGCCAATAAATCTCAGTGTCCTGTCTGGATATCTTTTTCTGGTTCTACCTACCCTAAATATTAGCTTATCTAAATACTAGCATTTTCTGCCTCTTGAAATGGGCTGTAAGGTCTTTGACGGAACAAGAGTCTCTCTCAAATTCATGCATAGCACTGAAGAAATTTCCCAACACAGACTTGGCTAAATGATTTCCCTACCAAATGTCTTCAGGAAGATCAATGGCAAATTATCACAGGACAAATAGGTGTCAATCATTTAATGAAAAATCCTGAAATGTAATTACTTTTCAAATCTATGATTTTGAGAGCTGGGAAATATTCCCTTTTCTTAATTTTCAAGTTGTATAACCTACATCTGCTTAAGGAAGTAGCATAGCATATACTTACTTATCTTTGCTTCTAGAGACTTATCTGAGAATCATGCTGCTAAGACTGGGAAGTGTGGTTAATGTCTGCTTCCTACAGGGATAAGGCAAACTTAGTTAGAAGAAACAGGATAAAAATAAACAGATTTAACAGATACTGTTCCTGATAGGAAAATTTAAAGTAAACTTTATTAAAATCAACTTGTTGTTAAAACTTGAAAAGAATTATTGTGCACAAAGATGAGAAGGAATAGAAAGCTATAAAAAGGAATCAAAAGCATGCAATGTTCAGGGATGTATTTACTCATATCAATCTAATTTGCAAGGAAGGGGAGAAAATGAGTGTTTTAGAATTGCAATCTTCAACTTGGCAATTTTCCATGTGAATTTTGACTAAATTTGTTCTGAAACTAGACCAAACTGATTTTTCAAAGTGTATTTGATTTTTGTCTATGTAACACAGATCCATCCCATCCTCATCTAACTACAGAAGATCTAAGGGAAATAAAGTTCTTAAAAAGTCTTAGGTATCTAAAGGCTATTGTATCAGGTTATATATGGTTCAACAAATTGTATAAAATAAGTACTATTCTAAAAAGAACTCTGACTCAACTTCTCCACTTGTACTAGATAACACTAAGAGAGTTTACAGTTGTTTCCACTCCTATAGGAAAAGATCCTGATGCTGGGAGAGATTGAAGGCAGGAGGAGAAGGGGAAGACAGAGGATAAGATTGTTGGATGGCATCACTGACTTGATGGGCATGAGTTTGAGAAAGCTCTCTGAATTGTTGATGGACAGGGAAGCCTGGCGTGCTGCAGTCCAAGGGGTCACAAAGAGTCGGACACAACTGAGCGACTGAACTGACTGCACTCCTGTCACAATGTGTCAACGATATTTAGCGCACGTGTGTGCGTGTGCGTGCTGTCAGCAATCGTGTCTGACTCTTTGCAACCCTGTGGGCTGTAACCTGCCAGTCTTCTCTGTCCATGGGATTCTCCAGCAAGAATACTGGAGTGGATTGCCATGCCCCCCTCCAGGGGATCTTTCCCACTCAGAGATTGAACTTGTGTCTCATGATGTCTCCTGCACTGCAGGCGGATTCTTCACCACTAGCGCCACCTGGGAAGCCCATTTAGTGCAACTTCTCTGACAATGACAATAATGATCTCTAACATGACTGAAGAGTTCATTTTTCAGAGGCTAATTGACCACTTTCAGATCCATGAATAAATTGCAACCACTTTTTTTTGCAAGTAAATCTGCCAGATGTAGCTTTAATTGTTGAACTAATGCCGTGATTTTGCTTGAATGAAATAATGCTGACATTTTCAGGAGAAAGAAAAATATATAAATGAACACCATATCTAGCCTGTAGCAGCAATGTATATTAATGGAGATGATTATACAATTCACACTTCTCATTTCAGTGCATCGGTGCCTTAACAAAGCCCATCTAAAATGCTTATTGAAAATGTAAAGTTACAGATTTCTTTATTTGTTATATTCTTCTATTGCTAGCACAAGTTTTGTTCTCTTTTTCCTGATCTCTCCATTTATATCTGGAAGTGATAAATTTTCCCCATTTTATATTTTATATTTGGTTTATCTATTTATTTGTATTCATTTTGCATGTAGAATGGGATAAGTCTATAGAATAATGAAACTCATATTGAATTTTATATTGCTATTGGGCATATACTGCACATGAAGTTTATCTGATCTCTAACTTAATCACAGGGAACACTTGCTAAAGGGAAATTTGCTTCCTAACAATGATAGACCTATGCCTTGGTGAAATTTATTTAACTATAAACCCATTATATAGCATTAATATATAATTTTCCTATTTTCTGCCACAGTTAGATGTGATTTATTGTATATAGCTATTGCATCTGAGCAAAAGTGAATACATAAGTAAATAAGTCTTTATGTGATGTGATTTAAGCATATCTAGATAAGCAATCAATGTCTTGATAATGTTGTGAATACACAGAAAATAAAGAAAGTATATTTCGGAGGAATAAATTTTATGCTATTTAAGTTAAAGTTACAGAAAAAAAAATAGTGCACCATGTATTAGCTCCACCACCTGAAGTAGTAGTAAGTTGAAGGCATATGAAAAACTATATGTTAAAATGGTAAAGCACTCACCTGCCAATGCAGGAGACTCAAGAGACACGGGTTTGATCTCTGGGTGGGCAAGATTCCCTGGAGAAGGAAATGGCAACTCACTTCAGTATTCTTGCCTGGAAAATTCCATGTACATAGGAGCCAGGTGGGCTACAGTCCATGGGGTCTCAAAGAGTCTGACATGACTGAGCATGCACACACACACAAGATGGTATTTGCTCCCACTAACTGAGTTAAATACATCTAATTCAAATTAACTTCAAAATAAGTGATTAACTTCCTTTTCCTTTTTGGGATCACTACTTGCCCATCTTTTACATAAACAGTTGCCATGGCATACTTTAATAGGGCCTGCTTTAAATAGCCAGAAAATCTGGGTTCTTGTCTTACTCATCTCGCCACATTTTCACAATTTAGCTGAAGCTCCAGTAGAGTCATGTATCAAAAAATGCTATGCATTCACCTTTGCACATAAATTATTTCCCTGGAAGACAATGACATGTTCCTTACTGCAACAATTCTACCACATTTTTACCTTCACTGAAATATTATCCAAGAAAGAATTTACTGAAGAGAAAAAATATTGAAGCAGTACTTTGTAACTAAAGAAAATACCCCTAATTCATATCTTTTTCTTGATGAGATAACATGGACTATATTCTAATAAGACACTTACACTTCAGGAGCTATTTCTTAAGAAAAACATCTGCTGAACACTGGTGATATCAAGCGATCTATTAATGACTAGTAGACAGGTAGATGGTTTCAGAGAAAAAAAATTGCATGGATGCACATGATATGTGTAAATTTAATTAAAATTTTATATACATTTTCATTATGTTATTAATAAATATAATGTTTGTTAATGATTGTTATTGTTTTATAAGAATCCTCAGCTCACATTCAGTTTGATGTTCTCAATAAGCATAATTTTACATAATTTGTATTTTGGCATTTTCATTTATTCAGTTTCTACTTTATGATGATCTTATTTGTTATATTAAATTGCAGAGTCCACAGACACCATGCAGATTCCCAATGAATGTTACTTTGGTATTCAAGCCTTTGTTTAATCACCTCCCCTTGGGTGTGTATAGGTTCTTGATTTGGATCTAACCAACTGAATATGGCAAAGATGATAGGATGGCACTCTCATGATTAAGTGATATTAAGACTCAATCCTTGGGGGCTTCCCAGGTGGCTCAGTGGTAAGGAATCCACCTGCCAGGAAGGATATGAGAGTTGGATCCCTGGATCAGGAAGACCCCCTGGAGGAAGAAATGGCAACCTGCTCCAGTAGTCTTGCCTGGTATATTCCAAGGACAGAGGAGCCTGGTGGGCTTGAGTCCATGGGGTCGCAAAGAGTCAGACACAACTGATCGACTGAGCACATACACACTATCTTCGGTGGATTAGAAATAGAAACTTTCCTTGAAAGTCTGATGAAAGAAGCAGCCATGTTGGAAAAGCTCATGTGGCAAGGTACTGTGGTAAGCCTCAGGAGACTGGGTAACCTCTGTAAACTGAAGGTAACCACCAGCTTACACAAGGAAGTAGGTGACCTCTGGAAACTGAAGGTAACCATCGGCCTACAGAAAGCTAATGCCCTGAGTTATACAGTAACAAGAAAATAAATCGTGTCAATGCCCACATGAACTTGGAAATGGATTCTTTCCCAGTCAGACCTCCAGCTGAAAATGCAGCTGATTGCTTAATTGAAGTTTTGTGGAATCTGAGCAGAGGTTTTGGTCAAGTCTTGTCCAGACCCCTTACCTATGGAAACAGTGACTTGAGCTAACCAACTGAATATGGCAAAAGTATAGAACGGCACTCTCATTATTAAGTGATTTTATACAAGGCTCTATCCTTGGGGGCTTCCCATGTAGCTCAGTGATAAAGAATCTACCTGCCAAGAAGAAGACTAGGGTTAGATGCCTGGGTTGGGAAGATCCCCTGGAAGAGGAAATGGCAACCCACTCCAGGATTCTTGAATGGAAAATTCCATGGACAGAGGAACCTGGCTGGCTACAGTCCATTGGGTCACAAAAGTGTTCGGCATGACTTAGTGACTAAACAACTTAGTTGAAGTTTTGTGGAATCCTGAACAGAGGTTTTGGTCAATCCTGTCTAGACTCCTTACCTATGGAAACTGTGAAATAATAAATATGTATTATTTCGAAACAAAGGCAATTATTATTTGCACCACAGTAATACAAAACAAACAAAATCATCAATTCACAACGATGTAAGTATGGCTCGCTGAAGAATTGACTGCAAGGAAATACTAGAACTCAGAATCAAGCTGCAATCACAGAACAGGGGAAAACTACAAATAAATAATGTAAATCTATTTGTGCTAGAAATAGGTCCTTGGAATGAATATACCAGGCAAGACTACTGGAGCAGGTTGCCATTTCTTCCTCCAGGGGGTCTTCCTGACCCAGGGATCCAACTCTCATATCCTTCATATCCTTCCTGGCAGGTGGATTCCTTACCACTGAGCCATCTGGGAAGCCCCCAAGGATTGAGTCTTAATATCACTTAATCATGAGAGTGCCATCCTATCATCTTTGCCATATTCAGTTGGTTAGATCCAAATCAAGAACCTATTGTGCGACGGCTCGGCGGCTCGGCGCAGAAGCGAGGCGGCTGCGACGGCTCGGCGCAGAAGCGAGGCGGCTGCGACGGCTCGGCGCAGAAGCGAGGCGGCTGCGATGGCTCGGCGCAGAAGCGAGGCCGAGAGGAGCTAGGCTGGGCTGGGGGCCGGGAGCCGGGGGCGGCAGCCGACAGAGCCTAGGCCGGGCTGGGGGCCGGGAGCCGGGGCGGCGGCCGAGAGGGGCTAGACGGGGTCGGGGGCCGGGGGCGGCGGCTGAGAGGGGCTAGGCCGGACCGGGGGCCGGGGGCGGCGGCCGACAGGGGCTAGGCCGGGCCGGGGGCCGGGGGCCAGGGCCGGGGGCGGCGGCTGACAGGGGCTAGACGGGGCCGGGAGCCAGGGGCGGCGACTGACAGGGGCTAGGCCGGGCCGGGGGCCGGGGGCGGTGGCCGACAGGGGCTTGGCCGGGCAGGAGGCCGGGGGCGGCGGCCGACAGGGGCTAGGCCGGGCCGGGGGCCGGGGGCCAGGGCCGGGGGCGGCGGCCGACAGGGGCTAGGCGGGGCCGGGGGCCGGGGGCGGCAGCCGACAGGGGCTAGACGGGGCCGGGAGCCAGGGGCGGCGACTGACAGGGGCTAGGCGGGGCCGGGGGCCGGGGGCGGCAGCCGACAGGGGCTAGGCCAGGCCGGGGGGCCGGGGGGCCGGCGGCGGCGGCGAGAGAAATTACCCAAGGCCCAAGAAGCAGAGGCTGCGTGGGCACAGGAGGGACGAGAGGAGTTACTCCACATTCAAGGTCAGGAGGGGCCATCGTGAGTAGATAACCGTTGTCCAAGGTAAGGAGCAATGGCTGCACTTTGCTGGAGCAGCCGTGAAGAAATACCCTACATCCAAGGTAAGAGAAATCCAAGTAAGACGGTAAGTGTTGCGAGAGGGCAGCAGAGGGCAGACACACTGAAACTAAAATTACAGAAAACTAGCAAATCTGATCACACGGACCACAGCCTTGTCTATCTCAATGAAACCAAGCCATGCCATATGGGGCCACCCAAGACGGATGGGTCACGGTGGAGAGGTCTGACAGAATGTAGTCCACTGGAGAAGGGCATGGCAAACCACTTCAGTATTCTTGCCTTGAGAACCCCATGAACAGTATGAAAAGGCAAAAAGATAGGACACTGAATGATGAACTCCCCAGGTCAGTAGGTGCCCAATATGCTAATGGAGATCAGTGGAGAAATAGCTCCAGAAAGAATGATAGGATGGAGCCAAAGCAAAAACGATGCCCAGCTGTGGATGTGACTGGTGATAGATGCAAAGTCCGATGCTGTAAAGAGCAATATTGCATAGGAACCTGGAATGTTAGGTCCATGAATCAAGGCAAATTGGAAGTGGTCATACAGGAGATGGCAAGAGTGAACGTCGACATTCTAGGAGTCAGTGAACTAAGATGGACTGGAATGGGTGAATTTAACTCAGATGACCATTATATCTACTACTGTGGGCAGGAATCCCTTAGAAGAAATGGAGTAGCCATCATGGTCAACAAAAGAGTCCGAAAGGCAGTACTTGGATGCAATCTCAAAAATGACAGAATGATCTCTGTTCATTTCCAAGGCAAACCATTCAATATCACGGTAATCCAAGTCTATGCCCCAACCAGTAATGCCAAAGAAACTGAAATTGAACGGTTCTATGAAGACCTACAAGACCTTCTAGAACGAACACCCAAAAAAGATGTCCTTTTCATTATACGGGACTGGAATGCAAAAGTAAGAAGTCAAGAAACACCTGGCGTAACAGGCAAGTTTGGTCTTGGAGTACAGAATGAAGCAGGGCAAAGGCTAATAGAGTTTTGCCACGAGAACTCACTGGTCATAGCAAACACCCTCTTCCAACAACACAAGAGAAGACTCTACATGTGGACATCACCAGATGGTCAACACCGAAATCAGATTGATTATATTCTTTGCAACCAAAGATGGAGGAGCTCTATACAGTCAGCAAAAACAAGACCGGGAGCAGACTGTGGCTCAGATCATGAACTGCTTATTGCCAAATTCAGACTTAAATTGAAGAAAGTAGGGAAAACCACTAGTCCATTCAGGTGTGACCTAGATCAAATCCCTTGTGAGTATACAGTGGAAGTGACAAATAGATTTAAGGGACTAGACCTGATAGACAGAGTGCCTGATGAACTATGGACAGAGGTTTGTGACATTGTACAGGAGACAGGGATCAAGAAAATTCCCATGGAAAAGAAATGCAAAAAAGCAAAATGGCTGTCTGAGGAGGCCTTACAGATAGCTGGGAAGAGAAGAGAAGCGAAAAGCAAAGGAGAAAAGGAAAGATGTTCCCATCTGAATGCAGAGTTCCAAAGAATAGCAAGGAGAGATAAGAAAGCCTTCCTCAGTGATCAGTGCAAAGAAATAGAGGAAAACAACAGATTGGGAAAGACTAGAGATCTCTTCAAGGAAATTAGAGATACTAAGGGAACATTTCATGCAAAGATAGGCTTGATAAAGGACAGAAATGGTATGGACCTAACAGAAGCAGAAGATATTAAGAAGAGGTGGCAAGCATACACAGAACTGTACAAAAAAGATCTTCACGACCCAGATAATCACGGTGGTGTGATCACTCACCTAGAGCCAGACATCCTGGAATGTGAAGTCAAGTGGGCCTTAGAAAGCATCACTACGAACAAAGCTAGTGGAGGTGATGGAATTCCACTTGAGCTATTTCAAATCCTCAAAGGTGATGCTGTGAAAGTGCTGCACTCTATATGCCAGCAAATTTGGAAAACTCAGCAGTGGCCATAGGACTGGAAAAGGTCAGTTTTCATTCCAATCCCAAAGAAAGGCAATGCCAAAGAATGCTCAAACTACCACACAATTGCACTCATCTCACATGCTAGTAAAGTAATGCTCAAAATTCTCCAAGCCAGGCTTCAGCAATACATGAACCGTGAACTTCCAGATGTTCAAGGTGGTTTTAGAAAAGGCAGAGGAACCAGATATCAAATTGCCAACATCCGTTGGATCATTGGAAAAGAAAGAGAGTTCCAGAAAAATATCTTTCTGCTTTATTGACTATGCCAAAGCCTTTGACTCTGTGGATCGCAATAAACTGTGGAAAATTCTGAAAGTGATTGGAATACCAGACCATCTGACCTGTCTCTTGAGAAATCTGTATGCAGGTCAGGAAGCAACAGTTAGAACTGGACATGGAACAACAGACTGGTTCCAAATAGGAAAAGGAGTACATCAAGGCTGTATATTGTCACCCTGATTATTTAACTTATATGCAGAGTACATCATAAGAAACACTGGGGTGGAAGAAACACAAGCTGGAATCAAGATTGCTGGGAGAAATATCAATAACCTCAGATATGCAGATGACACCACCCTTATGGCAGAAAGTGAAGAAGAACTAAAGAGCCTCTTGATGAAGGTGAAAGAGGAGAGTGAAAAAGTTGGCTTAAAGCTCAACGTTCGGAAAACCAAGATCATGGCATCTGGTCCCATCACTTCATGGGAAATAGATGGGGAAACAGTGGAAACAGTGTCAGACTTTATTTTTTTGGGCTCCAAAATCACTGCAGATGGTGATTGCAGCCATGAAATTAAAAGACGCTTACTCCTTGGAAGGAAGGTTATGGCCAACCTAGATAGCATATTTAAAAGCAGAGACATTACTTTGCCAACAAAAGTCCGTCTAGTCAAGGCTATGGTTTTTCCAGTGGTCAAGTATGGATGTGAGAGTTGGACGGTGAAGAAAGCTGAGCGCCGTAGAATTGATGCTTTTGAACTGTGGTGTTGGAGAAGACTCTTGAGAGTCCCTTGGACTGCAAGGAGATCCAATCAGTCCATCCTAAAAGAGATCAATCCTGGGTGTTCATAGGAAGGACTGATGTTGAAGCTGAAACTCCAATACTTAGGCCACCTCATGTGAAGAGTTGACTCACTGGAAAAGACCCTAATGTTCGGTAGGATTGGGGACGGAAGGAGAAGAGGATGACAGAGGATGAGATGGTTGGATGGCATCACCGACTTGATGGACATGGGTTTGGGTAGACTCTGGGAGTTGGTGATGGACAGAGAGGCCTGGCGTGCTGCAATTCATGGGGTCGCAAAGAGTCGGACACGACTGAGCGACTGAACTGAACTGAACTGAACTGATTTGTGCTAGAAAAGTGAATCTAAAAGTTTAATGCATATGTACAAATAACACAAAAAGAAATTTTTGAATATAATTTTACTGGACTAGTCATTTGCTTGCCCCAATGCAAAGTTTACTATCTCTTAAAAAACTTTTCTTAGAAGTGGTAATTTAACATCATATAATTTCAGTTTTAAAAATTAAGCATAGTAACTTCTCAGGTAAGCCAATTATTTTATTTTCCCCCACAAGATTGTAAATGAGCAGTTTCTAGTTCAAAAAAGGAGTTTTGTCAATAAACACAGAAGAAGACCAACTATAGAAGAAACATTCAAGTTGTGTTCCACACATAGCATTAACTGACATGATATAAACTACTGCCAAGAGTCTTAGAAAACCAGACAAATAATATGCTCAAAAAGAAAACAGAGTTATCAGTTGGCAGAATTCCTCTATCAAATGGCACTTTGTTATTGCACACTATCAGTGGCATATAATATAGAAGAAAAATTGATAGCCCATATGTGTCTTAATAGAAATATTAAATTAGAGTTGCCTAAAACAACTACTATTAAAAATATGAATCAGTCCTAGGCATATGTTTGGGACCTATGTAAGGCTCAATGACTTATTTTTTAACTTTTTATTTTGAAAGAATTTTAGATTTATAGAAGGTTTGTGAAGATCACACAGGGAGATCCCCTATATCACAGTTTCCATCTCATATGTCTATAATAAATTTATCAAAATTAAGAAAATCCTATTGGGAAGTGATATTAAATTTTATACTTTTTCAGATTTCAATAGGTTTTAATTTTTTCCCACTCTTGTCCTTTTTATGTCCCAGCATACAATTCAGTTTACCATGCTGCTTTAAATAATCATTTCACCTTGAATATGTGAAAGTTTCTCAGTCTATACTTGTCCTTCATAACACTGACAGCTTGGACGACTATCGATCAGGTATTTTGTAGAATATCCCTCAATGTGGGTCTGTTTGATGTTTTTTCATAATTAAACTGGTGTTAAAGATTTGGGGGAAGATCACTCTAAAGGAGAAATGTCCTTCACGTTACATCAGTATATAATTTCAACATGGCTTATTACTGCTCATTTTAACCTTGTGGATATAGTTAAAGTCATATCTGCTGAATTTCTCCACTGTAAAGTTATTTTTTTTCCTGTCCGTAATCTATTTGTTAGAAGCAAGTCACTCATTCTGTTTCCATATTTAAGAGAAGCAGAATTAAGCTCCACCTCTTGGAGGGAGAAATATCAAAATTTTATGGATATAAGTTAAAAAACCATAGTAACTAAGAAATATTTGCAAGGAGATATGTTGAGGTTATGAAACTACTGTGTTTCTCCTTAAAGTTTACCAGCTAATTATATCATTCATTTTTGGTTCTTGCCTACAGCCATTATTATTGTTGTAGTTTAATGGTGATTTTCTATTTCCCTCCTTTCTTCTACATTTATTATTTGGAACTCATCTGTAAGATTTTTCCCTCTTCTCTGTTTTTTATTCAAAAATTTACTTATACCAGTATGCACTCATGTACAATTGATCTTTGAACAACATGAGTTTGAACTGTGTGGTTCTATTCATAGGCAGATTTTTTTTCAGTGGCAAATACTACAGTACTGCACTATCACCAGTTGTTTGAATCTGCTGATGTGAAACTATGCATGTAGAGGGATAGCTAGAAGTTACAGGCACCTTTTTAATTCTCCACTGCAACCCTCTTTTATGCAGTTATTTGCCCATAAGGGGATTTCCCAGGTGGCTCAGTGGTAAAGAATCCACCTGCCAATGCAGGGGACGTAGGTTCTATTCCTGGGTTGGGAAGATCCCCTGGAAAAGGAACGTTCAGTCTACTCCAGTATTCTTGCTTGGAAAATCCCATGGACAAAGAAGCCTGGAAGACTGCAGTCCATGGGGTCACAAGAGTTGGACACGGCTTAGTGACTAAACAACAACTCCCCCATAAATGTCTGGCAACCACTGATCAGTCTTCCACCCCTATTGTTTTGCCTTTCCCAAAATGTCATGTAAGTAGAATGATGCAGTGAATAGCCTGGGAGTCTGGCTTCTTTAAATGACAAAATGTATTTAAGATTAATTCATGTGTATGAACCAGCAGATCATTTCCTTAAGCCTGAGTAGTAATCCATTTGATAAATGTACAGCAATGTTTTTATTCTTTCACCTGTTGAAAGATGTCTTGTGATTCCCAGGCTTTGGGCATTATCAATAAAACTGCTATGAATATTCACATGCAGGTTTTATATTAGCAAAGGTTTAAATTCACTTAGGTAAATATCTAGGAGTGGGATTGCTGGACTATGTTTAACATTACATGGTAAAACTGTGAAATCATTTTCCAAAGTTCCTGTATCATTTTGCATTCCCACCAACGATGAATACAAACACCTTATACTCTGTATTGCATTTCCCCAGAATTTCATATTGATAGTTTTCTCCTGAAAAAAATTTCCTTAGTTATTTTGAAAGTACACTGTGATATATCATCATGGTTTTAATTTGCATTTTCTAATTAATAATGCTCAGTATTTTTTCTAATGCTTTTTGCTCATCTGTGTTTATTCAGATCTTTTGCCTATTATTTCACTTGGGTTTGTTTTTTTTTTTTTTTTTTTTTTTTTTCTGTGAGTGTGTTTTGTTTTTATTGTGGAGTTGTAAGCGTTCTTTTGTTTTCTTGGATTCCCTCGTGGCTCAGTCAGTAAAGAATCTGCCTACAATTCAGGAGAAGCAGGTTCTATCCCTGCTTCAGGATTATCCCTTGGAGAAAGGCGTGGCAAATCACTCTAGTATTCTTGCATGGAGAACTCCGTGGATAGAGGAGCCTGGTAGGCTACACTCCATGGGGTTGCAAAGAGTCAGACAGGACTGAGAGATTAGCACTTTCTCTTTCACTTTAGAATATAGGTGATTAGCAAATATATTCTCTCAATATGTGAGCTGCAGTTTTAATTCTCTTACAAGTTTATTTTGCAAAGCAAAAGATTAGTCCAATCTATCTATATTTTCTCTGAGCATTGTGCTTTTGCTTGTATACCTAAACACTAATCATCAAATTTAAGGTCATGGCAGATTTTCCATCTTTTCTTCTAAAAATTGTGTAGTTTTGTATTTTATATTGAGGGCTAGTGATCTATTTTGAGGACTTCCCACGTGATGCTAGTGGTAAAGAACCCTCCTGCCAAAGTAGGTTAGACATAAGAGATGTGGCTTCGATCACTGGGTCAGGAAGATCCCTTAGAGGAGGGCACGGCAACCCACTCCAGTATTTTTGGAGTGGGAGAATCCAAATAGATAGAGGAGCCTGCAAAGCTGCAGTCCATAGCATCGTAAAGAGTCGGACTTGACTGAAGCCATTTAGCATGCACACAGTCTATTTTGAGTTTACATTTATATAAGTTATGAGGCATGTATTGAGATTAATTACTTTGCATATGAACACTTAGTTGGCTCACAACACTTATTGAAAATGTTCCTCTATCAAATTTTTTGTGTATTATGGTCAAAAATCAGTTGCCTAGTTTTTTTTTTTTTCCTACTCTTAAAAGACTTTGGCCACCTGATGTGAAGAACTAACTCTTGGAAAAGACCCTGATGCTGGGAAAGATTGAAGGCAGGAGGAGAATGGGATGACAGAGGATGAGGTGGTTGGACAGCATCACTGACTCGATGGACATGAGTTTGAATAAGCTCCAGGAGTTGGTGATGGACAGGGAGGCCTGGCATACTACAGTCCATGGGGTCACAAAGAGTCAGACATGACTGAGCAACTGAACTGAACTGAACTGAAAAGACTTTAAAGAAGGTTTAGGCTTAAACAAAATTGAAAGGAATGTTACAGACATTTCCCAAAACCTGGTGGCCCCTCACAATATAAGTCCCACCCATTATCAACTTCACTCACCACAATTGTATATTTTTACAAAGGATAAACCTACGTGGGCATCCCATAATAAGCCAAAGTTCATAGTTTACCTGAGAGTTCAGTCTTCATGGTATGAATTCAATAGGTTTGGATAAATGTTTATTAACATGTATATGTCAATACAATATCAAACAGAGTATTTTCATCACCCTAAAAATCCTCTGTTCTCTGCCTATTCACTTCTTCCTGTTCCAGACCTGGTAACCACTGATATTTTTATTGTTTCCACAGTTATGCCTTTTCTAGTATGTCAGAAAGCTGGAATCATATAGTATGTAGCCTTCTCAGATTGACTTCTTTCTCTTAGTCTTACATATTTAAGTTTCTTCTGGTCTTTTCATGGCTCAACAGATCATTTCTTTCTAGTACTGCATAATATTTCATTGTATGATCATAAGACTATTCATGCATTCACTGGAAGTAAACAAAGATCTTGGATGCTTCCAAATTTGGAAATTATAAATAAAGCTGTCGTAAACATCCCTGTGCAGAGTTTTGTGAGGACATAAGTTTTCAATTCCTTTGGGTCGATACCAAAAAGCACAAACATTTAAATCATTTATATATAATGTAATTACATTTATATGTAATGTAATTATTGATATGTTGGGGCTTACCTGGTGGCTCAGTGGTAAAAGAATCTGCCTGCTAATGGAGGAGAGTAGGGTTCAATTCCTGTTTCAAGAAGATACCCTGGAGAAGGAAATGGCACCCCATTCCACTAGTCTTGCCTGGAAAATCCCATGGACAGAGAAGCCTGTTCCATGGGGAGACCCAGGTTTTGTCCATGGGGTTACAAAAGTCAGGCATGACTTAGCAACTAAACAACACAATTATTCATATGCTAGAAATTAATTCAGCTATTTATGTTTGTTTTCTGTTTTTCCTATTTTTCCCATATTCTTGTTGGTTACTTAAGCATATTTTAGAATTTTATTTTTACTTATCAATAGTGTTTTTCAGCCTATTACCTTATACAGATCTTTTAAAGGTTGCTCTAGATATCAAATTATACATACATACCATATCATAGAAGTGAAGAAGAACTAAAGAGCCTCTTGATGAAAGTGAAAGAGGAGAGTGAAAAAGTTGGCTTAAAGCTCAACATTCAGAAAACTAAGATCATGGCATCTAGTCCTATCACTTCATGGCAAATAGATGGGGAAACAGTGGAAACAGTGGCTGAGTTTATTTTTCTGGGCTCCAAAATCACTGCAGATGGTGATTGCAGCCATGAAATAAAAAGACACTTACTCCTTGGAAGGAAAGTTATGACCAACCTAGACAGCATATTAAAAAGCAGAGACATTACTTTGTCAACGAAGGTCCATCTAGCCAAGGCTATGTTTTTTCCAGTGGTCATGTATGGATGTGAGAGATGGACTATGAAGAAAGCTAAGCACTGAAGAATTGATGCTTTTGAACTGTGGTGTTGGAGAAGACTCTTGAGAGTCCCTTGGACTGCAAGGAGATCCAATCAGTCCATCCTAAAGGAGATCAGTCCTGGGTGTTCATTGGAAGGACTGATGTTGAAGCTGAAACTCCAATACTTTGGCCACCTGATGCGAAGAGCTGACTCGTTTGAAAAGACCCTTTCATGTTTAAAAGACCCTAACATGTTTAAATACATGTTAAATATGTTTAAACATTTGAAATAAGTGTAGTTGAAAGAGAATGACATGAGGAGGAGTTGGGAAGAATATGCAGTTGCTCGACAATCAGTTTGCAAGTTAGATACTCAAGACCTGTGTGCAAGGTAAAGGCTACTGAACGAAATTACAAAGGTGATTAAAACAAGAACAACAAAATCATTGATGACGAGTGGTATTAAGACATTTGACATTAAAAAATACTGCTCAGGAGACTGCAGATAATGAATGTGGGGAGGATAAGAGCAGATCTCGGGAGAGGAGGCAGGAATGTATTCCTGGGATTGGGTGAGGAGGAGATAAGGATGCCTTGGATTAGAGTAATGCTATTGGAGATGAGTGTGGCAGATGGATTTGAGAGATGGTTAACTGTTGCCAGGAGGAGTCAAGAATAAAATCTGGTTTTTACTATATGTGAATTGACAATATCAGTATTCTTACTTCAATTTTTGTTTTCATCCATTTATTTCTGGATGTATTTTCAAATTCATTTACATTTCAAATTCATACATATATTATCAATAAACCTCATTTAATTAAGGGTTGAAAGAAGTACCAATTCTTAGGAAAGAATTAAAAACTCTTTTTGATTGTTATTTGCATCAGAATTGGTATTCTTTAGAAACAGATATTCTCCACATTACGCATAATGATATTTTGGACATGAAGTGAAAGGTTTAGGTTCTTTAAAATATGAATGTATCATGGTTGAATAATGCATTCATACTTTAAACATTATTCAGTCATGGGAATGAAGGAAATCCTGCCATTTGTGACAACATGGATGAACCTTGAGGGAACATTGCTAAATGAAGCCAGACAGGTAGAGATAAATACCATCTGATATATCATATGTGGAATCTAAAAAGCTGAACTTGTAAAAACAGAGTAGGACAGTGGCTATCAGAGGCTGAGGCTGAGGGAATTATGGATATTCTGTTTAAGGGTGTAAACTAAGACCTAGTAGATAAATAAGTCCTTGAGAGCTAATATACAATGTAATAATTATAGTTAATAATACAGCATTATTCAAAGATGCAAACAGACTAGATCTTAATTGTTTCTACAAAAAAGAAATGATAAATTTGTGATGTGACAGAGCTGTTAACTAAGCTACAATGGTAATCATTTTGCAACATATAAGTGTATAAAATCAACTTATTTTAAACTCTAAACTTATACAGTATTATATGCCAATTTAGTTTAATAAAATAAAAAATAAGCATACTTCATATTAGAAAAGTATTGCTTCATTTTTGTTGCCTATTTCATCACACTGCACACTGGGGAGTAACCTTAGTGGTCACCATTTATATTTTACAATTACATAATAGTTAAAATTGACTTAAATCAGGAGGTATGATTTTGACCACCAATTGTTTTCCATGACTAACTTTAATGCATAATATAAATTATCCTCATTGCTGCTACATAAATGGCATTCCATAAACACTGAAATTTATGTTTTTTTGCATTATATTCACAAAACAATAAACTAAATGGAAATCTCTTCTTTTATAACATGGATTTTGAGTATTAAAGTGAACAAGAAATCATTCAATTTCAGGTGCAGCTTTGAGATATAGATAGAGCTGAAACAGCATTGCTTCCTCTTATTACACGAAAGTAGATGAAGAAACAGCAGTTTAACATTTTCTTGATTCTATTAGGGAACTGAGATTGCAGTGTGTATATGTGCTTAGTAGTGTCCAACTCTTTGCAACCCCATGGACTGTACCCACCAGGCTCCTCTGTCTATGGAATTTTCCAGGCGAGAATACTGGAGTGGATTGCCATTTCCTACCCCAGGGGATCTTCCTGACCCAGGGATTGAACTCATGTCTCTTGCATCTCCTGCACTGGCAAGCAGATTCTTTACCACTGCACCATCTAGGTCAGATAGAAGAACAAATGAATAATCCAGAATGTGGAGAGAGACAGGAACCTCCAGGAAGAAACAAGACTTAAACATTTGCTTACTTAAAGCAGAAGACATAGATCATCACAAAAACTAAAGAAATTTCAGCTAGGATTCTTAAGAAAGAGTTAACTGTAAGAATTAAGTTTACAGTGCCGCCTAAAACTGTGGTCTAATCAAAGAATGTCATTCCATTCCCACCCACCACCAACACAATAACAACTATCACATAAAACTAAAGTGGAATAAAAGGAGAGCTACAAAAGAATTTTCTCTGGGAGGTAGTATCAAGGGAAGACCCAAAGCCAAGTGAGCAGAAAATTCATCAAAGGAATCTAAGGCCTCAGATGGACTGAGGGTAACCATAGCAACAATAAGCTTCAAACACAAATCAACTCTTCAATAGACAAAAAGTAGAGATAAATGCATCAACACTTCTATCCATAGAGCTTGAACAGTCAATACATATTAGTACCAAACTTCAACTCTTGCCTATGCAAATTTTAATAAATATGACCCTAAGCAGATGTTCAGGTTTGAGTGTCTACTCCTTTGTCACTTTCCTAATTCAATTGCTTAATAAATCTTTCCAATTTACACTCTAAGTTATTCTTACTTTACTTATCCTTCTTCTCCATTCCTACTTTGGCTTTCACCATACTTTGGAATTTTGCACCAGTTTGTAAATTATTACTTGCTTCTGCACATCTTTCATCAGTACTACTGTCAAAGGTTTCCTGCACAGGCACTCCTCTTTGGATTTGAACATAATCCCTGAGTATCTAGCAAAAAAGAGTAGGTAGGACAAGATGAGCATACTTCTACTGCCACTTCCACAGCCTTCCTCTAACTCCCATGGTACCACCTCTGGGACTTCAACCTTCTATTTGCACAGAGCAGGTCAGAGAAAGCTAAAGAGTAGAGCTGAAAGCCCAGGTTCTCTTGCGTTTGGTGGCTCAAATAGTAAAGAATCTGCCTGCAATGCAGGAGACCTGCGTTTGATCCTTGGATAGGGAAGATCCTCTGGGGTAGGAAATGGCAACACACTCTAGTGTAATTGCCTGGAGAATCTCATAAACAGAGGAGCCTGGTGGACTATAGTCCATCAGGTCCTGAAGAGTGGAACATAACTGAGAGACTTAACACTTTCACCCTCTTTACTGTCTGAGCCACCAGGGATCTCTACATAAATGTAAAAGACAAGCTAGAGCCTTTCATGACACTTTCACTTTTGAGATCTAAATAAGTTAAGGTAGATAATTTTATAAATGATGAAAGTAGGATAGTTTAAAAATAGTTTGGCCTCATCTGATATTCTTTATTCTCTTATAAATATCTTATAAATATTTCCTGATCTCTGTACATGTCCTTTGCTCCAAATTTCTAAATGAATTATATAACATGAACTATATATACTATATAATATTCAAGGAAATTAGACTGTTACAAAAACTTATACAGACCAAAAGAAGTTTCTGAGAAAAATAAAATGGTTTTATTATAAGGAAATAAGAGAACAAGTAGGCATTATCTACCCTCAAACTTACCATACAATTAGCTAGGTTTAGACTAGATCAACTAAATATGGAGCACGTATTACTAGTGATGGGATGAGAATTGCAAAAAACAGCTAAGGCAAGGAAACTTTTGGCTTTTTTTCCCCAAAGTGTTAGTATAATACAAATTCGTTGCCCCATGTCCCCTGCTCCTTAGAAGCAGGAGGCCAAGAGCTTAATGCTTACACTTTTGGGTTTTTTTTTTTTTGACAACCTATTCAAGACATTTGTTTCTTCTGATTTCTTCCTTGCCTGTCAAAAATCTAAAAACACAAAATAAATTTAAAAAAGCACCCAAAGTCTCTTCTCCTCAAATGAGAATTAAAGTCAAAAATGGAAATATTTGATTCTAGCCAATGTCATTCTTGGGATTGAACATTCCTAGTGCTTTTGTTCAAGTAAATCATAAGCATATTCAGCAACCCATAATGCATTGTCATTTACACATTCACAAATTCTATCTTAGTAACTACATGTCATTTTTAAAAAGAAAATCTACATAATGCTAAAGAGTACCTTATTCACATACAGATGTATCTTACTGGCTTGGTTGTCATGGATACACACCTTTTGTTTGTTAGAGAGATCTATAAAATGTGTCTGCATGTGAATTTCTTGCCATATCTGCAGTGATATTAAAGGTATTTTTACAGTAGTAAATAAAATTAAGTACCTAATCAATTTATAATGAAAGAATAAACACATTTACCTGCATGAATTTTAATAAATCTCTCCTTACTGACATTTAAAATACAAGAAACTGAATACTATATTACTCAAGGAAGAATATGGTTTACAAGACTCTGCTTTAGCCTTGTAAGATTATATTACAGAGTGTAGGAAATCAACAAACCATTAGAAGAAAAATAAAATAGGACACAATATCTATTTAAAAATAATATTCATTCATCTCAAGAGGGAGTGTTTTTATTTTAAAAACAATATATATATTTTGTCCTCAAAATATCCAAAGTCTTATTCTTGTTCTCATTGTTTTTCTGTTTCTCACGTGTCAAAATAACATCATCTTTATGAGTTAGTAGAGGTCATGAAAATATATATATATTACAATCGGCAAGTGCTAAAAGAGCAAAGCTTATAGCTACGGCTATATTTTTCCTATCTAAAAGTCACTGGAACAAAAGAAGAAGATGGACAAAGAGCTATGAATGTATGCATTGGATGGGAGCTTCTGGAAGTTATATGTTACTTTGTTCAGGAGCACAAACCACAAAAAATTCTTAATGTCACCCCTATTGAGAGGTCAGTGCTGGTTTGGCAGTCACTCAGCCTTGATTTAAACCTATACATGTACAGAGAGAAAGTTCAAGCCAGAGTAACTCAGCACTGAATTTCTGAAAGAGAAGAAAGAATCTTTTGAGAATATTGTCATATTCTGCCATTATCTGTTGCTCAGTTTGCACAAGCTAACAGGTTTAATAATTTAAGCTAAGTGAACTAAAATATGGATCCTGTAGAAGAGTATGATAATATGCATTTACTGTTTGCAGTCAATTAACACTTCTGCTATTTATCATATGACATGGCAATATTCAGCATGTCTTCCTAAAAGTAATGATGCGATGGTGTAAAATGTCTTTAATCCATGGTTTGTTACCATTCAGTGTCCAGACATCAATTCTGCATTTCTTTATATTTAAAGTAGAACTATTAACAAGGGCCATGTACAGAAATGAATAAGCATGATAAAGTAATAATTGTTAAGGCTTTACTTCTATCCTAATGGACATGGAAATTTAGATTTTCTAGTAAAAATAAATAAACTGTGTAAATATCTGGCTTACAAATTGGTTAGAAAAGTTCACTGCTGATTTGATAGTGTGGGTAAAGTTTCATAGGGCTTTCCTGATGGTTCAGCTGTTAAAGAATCCATCTGCAAAGCAGGAGACACAAGAGACATAGGTTTGATCCTTTAGTTGGGAAGATCTCTTGGAGAAGAAAAATGGCAACCCACTCTGGTATTTTTTCCTGGGAAATTCCTGGCAGGCTAGGGTCCATAGGATCACAGAAGAGTCAGACACAACTGAGTGACTAAGCAACAAACAACATGAAGTTTCATGCTCTTTGAAGGTCTTGCTGATATAAAAAACTTGCTAGTCTCCTCATTGATGAAAATTATTTAGGGATACATTTTCACCCTCCATAAACAGCTTATTCAGTGAATAGCTTATCCATTTGGAGATTAAGAAATTTGTTCAGAAAGACAGGATTTATTGCAGTATTTGTCCTGTGAATAGCTAATGATTAAACACTTGATATGGGTCACTGAATATATTCTAAGAAATATATATTTTAAACATATATTTCATATAAAATATATTTTTCAGAAGCCCTATGATTATGTGGCCTATAGGGAGATGTCAGAACATGATAGGTTATTCCTTCAAGCCTTCTCATTCTACCTGAAACAATAATGCTTTAGGATGTATAATGTTTGTAGCTTAATGAGGGTGTTTTCTAACACTATCAGGAACAATGAATAGCTTCATTTAGGGAGAAGAGGAAAGGTAAAATAATGTTCTTAAAAGGTCTATCTTTCAATCAGCTAGTAACTAAAGTTGGAACCCACACCACTGTGGTCTTTTTGTTTTTTTCATTTCTTATGGGAAAATTTGATAAATTTCCATGCAAACTTGATAACCTAGCATAATTAAAACTACAACTTTAGCTAAAAATAAATTTACTTGAAACCTATTCTCATGCACTTTTTCATGTGTGTGTGTGTGTGTGTGGCTTGCCGGATCTTAGCTCCCCAACCAGAGATCGAACCCCAGGCCTCTGCAGTCAAAGTGCAGAGTGCTCATCACTGGACCACCAGGGAAATTTCCTCAGGCACTTCTTATTAATATATTTTTAAAAAGTCACAAAAATCTTAGCAACACAAGTGTATGAAAACTTAATGTATCACTGTCTGAAAGTATAGTATTTAGATAATGGTGAGATGTGGCTATGAAAGAAACTTACCAAGGAATACAACAGGTCTTAATGAAATGCATTCAGAAAGTACTCTGTTATTTAAAAATCAAATTGTTTTTGTCAAAGTACACCTCAAGTGTTAACAAAGTAAATTTAGTTAACCCAGAAGATATCAAACCTATCATGATCTTACCTATTGGCACCATCTGTTTCAATGAGCGCAGATTCACTAGATGCATTTAAAAGAAAATAAGTAATATTTTTATGAAAGTAAATTTTAGATGTTTCCAACAGAATCCATGGAAAATTCTTAAAGAGATGGGAATACCAGACCACCTGACTTGCCTCTTGAGAAATCTGTATGCAGGTCAAGAAGCAACAGTTAGAACAGGACATAGAACAATGGGCTGGTTCAAAATTGGGAAAAGAGTACATCAAGGCTGATAATTGTCATCCTGCTTATTTAACTTATATGCAGAGTACATCATGCAAAATGCCAGGTTGGATGAAGCACAAGCTGGAATCAAGATTGCTGAGAGAAAAATCAATAACCTCAGATATGCAGATGACACCACCCTTATGGCAGAAAGCCACGAGGAACTAAATAATTTCTTGATGAAAGTGAAAGAGGTAAGTGAAAAAGGTGGCTTAAAACAGCATACAGAGATAATATCCTCAAGATATTTATTAAGAAAACTCCTCAATCAGTCAGTTCAGTCACTCAGTCATGTCTGACTCTTTGAGACCCATACAGTCCATGGGGTCTTTGTGACACCATGGATTGAGTCTGTGATGCCATCAACCATGTCATCCTTTGTTGTCACCTTCTCCTCCTGTGATTTTGGAGCCCCCCAAAATAAAATCTGTTTCCATTATTTCCCCATCTATTTGCCTTGAAGTGATGGGACCAGATATCATGATCTTAGTTTTCTGAATGTTGAGTTTTAAGCCAACATTTTCACTCTCCTCTTTCACTTTCTTCAAGAGGCTCTTTAGTTCTTCTTCGCTTTCTGCCATAAGGGTGGTGTCATCTGCATATCTGAGGTTATTGATATTTCTCCTGGCAATCTTGATTCCAGCTTGTGTTTCATCCAGCACAGCGTTTCTCATGATATACTCTGGAAATTTGGCCTTGGAGTACAGAAAGAAGCAGGGTGAAGGCTAATAGAGTTATAATCTTTGCAGCCAAAGATGGAGAAGCTGTATACAGTCAGCAAAAGCAAGACCAGGAGCTGATGGTGGTTCAGATCATGAACTCCTTATTGCCAAATTCAGATTTAAATTGAAGAAAGAAGGGAAAGCTGCTAGACCATTCAGATATGACCTAAATCAAGACAGCTTTTAACTGTTGATAAAACAATAGTTTAAAAATTGTCCTTACAAAACTTAATGCAAAATCCCTCAATTACAAAAAAAAAAAAAAAGCTTCATGTTTTTCTTTTTCACACATTGTGATGAAACAGATTTAAAATGCCCCAATCAAGAATTAAGCACACAAACACTGACACATACACACTAAAGTGGTAGAGAGTATATTAAAATTATCCATGTAAAAGAATCATTGATTTGACAGAAAATAAGAGAATATTTCAATCCTCAAAATCATGTAGAACAAAGAATCTGAGAGGTAGGTTTGTTTAAAAGCTTGCCTTCAACCTGAAATTGTGTGATGAACCTGGGTTACCAGAGGTTCTACATTGGCAGCTTCACGAGATGTGAAAAACTGAGTATAAAATCACAGTTCAGTTCAAAGTGAAGAATCTGAAAGTAGAATCCCCACATAAAGCTGAAACCTAAAAATGATACATTTTTACTACAAATTTAAATGAAAAATAAGCACTACTATTTAGGAAATGACAGCTGGGAAACTTGCTTGTCTTAATTCTGACATAGAAAGAAGCAGAAAATACGTCCTATGACATTTGAAACCACAAATCCTCACTGGTAGTTGGAGTTTTAAAAATTAGTACATCTATTTTGGTTCAGACAAACAAAGATCAAGCAAGCAAAAGAAAAACAAAAAAGTATTGAAAACTTCTTCAATTGCCTGCATGCCAGAAAACAGCAGAAAAAAAGTCCATAAGTGCTCTCTAGAGGAGCACAACTTTGAAATCAGATCTGAAAATATATCACATTAAGTTGGAAAAAAATTAGTTCTTCTCAATCAAAAATTGCATAGACAAGGGAAAAATAAGAGCCATATATGAGTATCAAAACCAACAACAAAGACTAGGCATATGAGACCATCTTTTGTAAATCTACATATGGACTCTTTGTACTGAAAGTGTACAACACCAAAAACAATGGCATCATCAACTCATAGGACATGAGTCTGAGCAAACTCCAAGAGATAGTGAAGGACAGGGAAGCCTGGTGTGCTGCAGTCCACGGGAGTTGGAAAGAGTTGGACATGACTGAAAAATAGCGAAAGCCAAGAAAAAAGACAAAACACAATTTATCGGAAATAAAATTAATTTAGTTTAAACCTAAATTCTCAGCTGTAATAGAGAAAATCCAGAAGACTTGAAATAATAGAGTGAAATGATTAGGAAGAAATAAAAATTATTAAACCAGGGTTTTATACCTAGACACTACATGTTTCAAGAATGTTGAAATGACATTTTAAGATTTAAAAGAAGCTAAGATACTTTATCATGAAAAAAATCATAAAATTTAATCTCAGAAAAAATACAGATATCGAACCCACTCCAGTATTGCCTGGAAAACCCCATGGACAGGGGAGCCTGGCAGACTACAGTCCATAGGGTAGAAAAGAATCAGACAAGACTGAGAGACTTCACTTTCATTTTAGAAAAGCTTAGCAAATCATTACCATAAGTATTTTACCACATATCTCTTACTAAGGTATACATAAAAGTGACCAATTAAAAAAAAAGCAATAAGGGCAGACATACTCAAGAGAGAGGGCATGCAGGTGTGATATATATCTAATTAGAACTGATTCATGCTGTTGTAGGGCAGAAACCAACTCAACATTGTAAAGCAATTATTCTCCAACTTAAAAAAAATCAATGAGGATATAGAAATTTTTACTTGCACAAATAATACAAATTGCTTGCTGCACAATTTTATAAATATATCTAAAATTTCATCTGATTGTTAGTGAATACACATTCTTTTAAAAACATTATAAAATATTAATAAAATCAAACACATATTATCCCATCCTCAAAATATTAAGCATTGTTTTGAACGAACCACATTTTTTAGTCATAAATAACAAAAATAATCAGGAAAAAGATTCAGTTCAGTTCAGTCGCTCAGTCGTGTCCGCCTCTTTGTGACCCCATGAATCTCAGCACGCCAGGCCTCCCTGTCCAGCACCAACTCCCGGAGTTTACCCAAACCCATGTCTATCGAGTCGGTGATGCCATCCAGCCATCTCATCCTCTGTCATCCCCTTCTCCTTCCGCCCTCAATCCTTCCCAGCATTAGGGTCTTTTCCAATGAGTCAACTCTTCGCATGAGGTGGCCAAAGTATTGGAATTTCAGCTTCAACATCAGTCCTTCCAATGAACACCCAGGACTGATCTCCTTTAGGATGGACTGGTTGGATCTTCTTGCAGTCCAAGGGATTCTCAAGAGTCTTCTCCAACACCACAGTTCAAAAGCATCAATTCTTCAGCACTCAGCTTTCTTCACTATCCAACTCTCACATCCATACATGACCACTGGAAAAACCATAGCCTTGACTAGACAGACCTTTGTTGGCAAAGTAATGTCTCTGCTTTTCAACATGCTATCTAGGTTGGTCATAACCTTCCTTCCAAGGAGTAAGCGTCTTTTAATTTCATGGCTGCAATCACCATCAGCAGTGATTTTGGAGCCCCCAAAAATAAAGTCTGACACTATTTGCACTGTTTCCCCATCTATTACCCATGAGGTGATGGGACCAGATGCCATGATCTTAGTTTTCTGAATATTGAGTTTTAAGCCAACTTTTTCACTCTCCTCTTTCACTTTCATCAAGAGGCTCTTTAGTTCTTCTTCACTTTCTGCCATAAGGGTGGTGTCATCTGCATATCTGAGGCTATTGATATTTCTCCCAGCAATCTTGATTCCAGCTTCTGTTTCTTCCAGCCCAGCGTTTCTCATGATGTACTCTGCATATAAGTTAAATAAGCGGGGTGACAATATACAGACTTGATGTACTCCATTTCCTATTTGGAACCAGTCTGTTGTTCCATGTCCAGTTCTAACTGTTGCTTCCTGACCTGCATACAGGTTTCTCAAGAGACAGGTCAGATGGTCTGGTATTCCCATCTCTTTCAGAATTTTCACAGTTTATTGTGATCCACACAGTCAAAGGCTTTGGCATAGTCAATAAAGCAGAAATAGATGTTTATCTGGAACTCTCTTGCTTTTTCGATGATCCACCGGATGTTGGCAATTTGATCTCTGGTTCCTCTGCCTTTTCTAAAACCAGCTTGAACATCTGGAAGTTCACGGTTCACATATTGTTGAAGCCTGGCTTGGAGAATTTTGAGCATTACTTTACTAGCATGTGAGATGAGTGCAATTGTGCAGTAGTTTGAGCATTCTTTGGCATTGCCTTTCTTTGGGATTGGAATGAAAACTGACCTTTTCCAGTCCTGTGGCCACTGCTGAGTTTTCCAGATTTGCTAGCATATTGAGTGCAGCACTTTCACAGCATCATCTTTTAGGATTTGAAATAGCTCAATTCGAATTCCATCACCTCCAGTAGCTTTGTTTGTAGTGTTACTTTCTAAGGCCCGCTTGACTTCACATTCCAGTTTTAAATAATCATGTATTTAAATTAAAAATGTCTGAGTGACCCCTGGGACAAAATATCCACCATAATAAAATAGGAAAAAAAAAATTTAAAAAATATGGAAAAAAAACAGCAAATAAAACTTGTTAGATAAAAATAAACCAGTATAGAGAGTAAATTTTTCAAATATGTGTGTTTTTAGAAGCCAAAAATTACTGGTGGATGAAGAGTCCCCATAGGGATCCTGAAAATGAAGCAAGCTGAAGTCTTTGAGAAATCTCTCTTTGTAAAGCAATGTCATAATCAATTAGGGCAAAATGATAAAACTCACTTATTGTAAATGGCATCAATTCTTTTGGTTAGTTGAGTTTTACTGCAGATTACTAGAAAATTTTATGACATTTCTGGATATTAGTTAGCTTTAATTAGGAAATTGATTCATTTTCAAGCTATTGATAGGTGTGCCTTCAGAATTTAATTTGGAAAAAGTGATATATTTTATGGTGATAGTTGTATATTACATATCTTTTTCAGATATATATGGTTTCAAAAGAGAACTAAGGCACATAGTTCATAGCAATGGGATTCTTTTATATAGCCAAAAAGGTCTGAAGGTAGAAAATATTGCCTTTATAGAGCATTAAAAGAAAGGCTAAAGAGCCATTCTGCACAGATATAGCTCAGGTTATACAAGTGTACTTTGGATGACTGGAACTTATGTCCTTTAAGTTCCTTCTGTCCCTGAAATTTTAAGAATTGTCTGAAAAAATTGTATTATCATTCTACACAACATTTGGGTAAATCATATTTTATTTGAAGTTAACATTTTCTCCCATTTTAAATAGGTTATATATGTATTAACAATTATGAGCACATGTCAATATGCAATTACCAGAAAGGACAAAAATATTAATTATGAAACAAAACAGGCAAATGTTCTCCTATGATATTTTCAAAGACTCTGGTAAAGGAGGAGGTGGTAAGCAATGTTTAAAAAATGCTTTAAAGAGAGAGCATCAATAACTCAATAATAGCACTTCTAATGTTACATGCAGAGCATCTGATTACTCCAGAAAAAACAGCATGTTACAACATAGTACTCTGACAAAAGGTCAATCGAATGTGGTACAATTGAGAGTGTAAATAGCTGATATTTTAAGCCAATGTTATCATATCTTGCAGGAGATAACTAAAGAATGTAGCCCTTTAGGATCCTTGTCTCTATAGAATGAAGACAGTTACATGTATTGAAATTATATTATGGCATCATATATCATTCAGAAGGTCAACAAATCTATCAAAACCTTAATGTGAATGTTTATAAGTAATCTTATAATTTTGTTTGTTTATTGCTGTCTATGAATTAAATGCAATAAATAACTATACATATATATTTTAGCATATGTTCTATTTAGAAACGGAGAAGGCAATGGCACCCCACTCCAGTACTCTTGCCTGGAAAATCCCATGGACGGAGGAGACTGGTAGGCTACATACAGCCCATAGTGTCACTAAGAGTTGGACACGACTGAGAGACTTCACTTTCACTTTTCCCTTTCATGCACTGGAGAAGGAAATGGCAACCCACTCCAGTATTCTTGCCTGGAGAATCCCAGGGACAGGGGAGCTTGGTGGGCTGCCATCTATGGGGTCGCACAGAGTCGGACACGACTGAAGCGACTTAGCAGCAGCGGCAGCAGCAGCTATTTAGAAAACTCCCAAGATTAAAGAAAAATACTTAATATCCTATCCTGTTAATATATGATCCAATCAACATTCTAAGGAAAAAAAAAAAACTGCTGTAGTGAATATGTACACTTCATGAGCTGTGCATACCATGAAGTGAGGGCAGTGGTATGTAATGAAAAGATTTTAAGAGTCAAGTTTGGATAGTCTGTTACTTGGGTTGACATTGAAGAATTTGCTTTTTGCTTAAAACATCAGGTAGAATAGAGTTGCAATTAATATTATAACAGTGGAATGAGCATGAGTTAACCTATATTAGTGGTTTGATACTGGGCAAGTTACACATATCTCTGTGTTTGGTTCACTTATCCATAAATGGGAATAAAGTCTACTTCAATTCACAGTATCAGTAAAAGCAGCTATTACCATTATTTGGTTTCCCAAGTGGCTCAGTGGTAAACAATCTGCCTGCCAGTGCAGGAGACACAAGAGATGGGTGTTTGATCCCTGAGCTGGGAAGATCCCCTGGAGGAGGAAATGGCAACCCACTCCAGTATTCTTGCCTATCAAATCCCATGGACAGAGGAGCCTGGAAGGCTATAGTTGGGCTATAGTCTATGGGAATACAAAGAGTCAGACACGACTGAGCAACTGAATAATCTTTCCTTAGGCAACTAAGATAAAGGGCCATTAAAGTAGATATTCCTCAATGACTTTACCTAAAATAAACATTTAAGTAAAATTCCATAATATTTTAAATATAAATCTATGTTTTGGGGGAGGCCACCTTCACTAACACATTTTAGAGAAAATCAAAACCACAGTAAAATACAAATATTTAAAAGACATCTACATCATCTCTCCCCTTAGCAGATAAAGAATAGCGAATACAGTTCTCAAATTGTGGGTACATGGACAAACTAGTATCATAAGTAATTTTATAGTTATTGCAATCATAGATAATTAATTAGATTTTTATGAAATATCTAGACTAGCAACAAGATCACAACTAGCATGACGGTATTTTGGCAATTCATATCTCAGCAACTTTAGGTTTCCAGTCATATATGTACAAAACTTGAATAAAACACACAACTTATAAGCTTTGTGACATTGAAATTCTTATGATGCAGTAGTTTTGACCTTTGGAGAATATGAAAAAAAAAACAGAGATAACATGATCTTTATCTTCTCAGCATGGCACATTGATATATTCTGAATTTATAGTCATTGATAATGAGGTATGTTTGATCTTTATGCTTGTTTTTTAAGTGTCTCATAATTAGCATATTATTTGATGATCATTTTGGAATTGACACATTAACTTTATGTGTAAAATAACCACTTTCATATGCAAACAAGCTCTTCTTTGTTGAATATAACATAAAATTATTTAGGTTTGGTTTGGGGAACATCATTAATGCCATGTGTTATTAATAGTTTTCTGTGTCTTAGCTTATTCTGTAGAGAAGGAATCCTTCACTGACTTTTACTAACATTTAAACATCATAAAATGTTGAAATCTATCACTTAAAAAAGTTAAAAAAATTGATCTCAAAATTAGATCCTAAAGCACCTATACTTTTGTGTTTTCTCAGGATGTCTTATAAATGGAATTATATAATATTTAGCTTTTTGTGTATAGTTTCTTTCACTTAGTATGATGGCCTCAAGATGCATTATCTTACTGAATGTATCGACGGGTACATTATTTTCATTTCCTAGTAGGAGAAATGCCTCAATTTATCCATTTATCAGATAATTAACATATGAGTCTTCTCTAGTTTTTAGCAGCAACAGATAAAACTGCTTTAAATATCATGCTTATTTTTTATGTGGATATATGGATTTTTTCTCTTATGCAAATACTAGATATGAAATTTCTCATTATATGTTAAGATATTTTCAATTTTAAATTATTCTATATGACTATCAGTCAGTTCAGTTCAGTCGCTCAGTCATGTCCGACTCTTTGTGACCCCATTCACCACAGCACGCCAGGCCGCCCTGTCCATCACCAATTCCCAGAGTCCACCCAAGCCCATGTCCATCGAGTCAGTGATGCCATCCAACCATCTCATTCTTTGTGGTCCCCTTCTCCTCCTGCCCTCAATCTTTCCCAGCATCAGGGTCCTTTCAAATGAGTCAGCTCTTCACATCAGGTGGCCAAGGTATTGGAGTTTCAGCTTCAACATCAGTCCTTCCAATGAACACCCAGGACTGACCTCCTTTAGGCTGGATTGACTGGATCTCCTTGCTGTCCAAGGGACTCTCAAGAATCTTCTCCAATACCACACTTCAAAACCATCAATTCTTCGGCACTCAGCTTTCTTTATAGTCCAACTCTCACATCCATACATGACCACTGGAAAAACCATAGCCTTGACTAGATGGACGTTTGTTGGCAAAGTAATGTCTCTGCTTTTTAATATGCTGTCTAGGTTGGTCATAAATTTCCTTCCAAGGAGTAAGCATCTTTTAATTTCCTGGCTGCAATCGCAATCTTCAGTGACTTTGGAGCCCAGAAAAATAAAATCTGACACTGTTTCCACTGTTTCCCCATCTATTTCCCATGAAGTGATGGGACCAGATGCCATGATCTTAGTTTTCTTAATGTTGAGCTTTAAGCCAACGTTTTTACTCTCCTCTTTCACTTTCATCAAGAGGCTCTTTAGTTCTTCTTCACTTTCTGCCATAAGGGTGGTGTCATCTGCATATCTGAGGTTATTGATATTTCTCCCAGCAATCTTGATTCCAGCTTGTGCTTCCTCCAGCCCAGCATTTCTCATGATGTACTCTATATACAAGTTAAATAAGCAGGTGGCAATATACAGCCTTGACGTACTCCTTTTCCTATTTGGAACCAGTCTGTGGTTCCATGTCCAGTTCTAACTGTTGCTTCCTGACCTGCATACAGGTTTCTTAAGAGGCAGGTCAGGTTGTCTGGTATTCCCACCTCTTTCAGAATTTTCCACAGTTTATTGTGATCCACACAGTCAGAGGCTTTGGCATAGTCAATAAAGCAGAAATAGATGTTTTTCTGGAACTCTCTTGCTTTATCAATGATCCAGAGGATGTTGGCAATTTGATCTCCGGTTCCTCTGCCTTTTCTAAAACCAACTTGAACATCTGGAAGTTCACGGTTCACGTATTGCTGAAGCCTGGCTTGGAGGATTTTGAGCATTACTTTACTAGCGTGTGAGATGAGTGCAATTGTGCGGTAGTTTGAGCATTCTTTGGCATTGCCTTTCTTTGGGATTGGAATAAAAACTGACCTTTTCCAGTCCTGTGGCCACTGCTGAGTTATACCAAAATTTTTATTAGATTCAAGCTTTGCAATAATGATATTTGCATGTTTTTAAAACTTACTGATGAAATTTTGAAAAGGTACAAGAATCTGGAAAAATACCCACTATTTTCCCAAGGATTCTTACTTTCTGTATTTTATAAAATTGAGAGGTAATGTAGTTTCTGCAAATCCACTGTTATGTTTGTTTACAGGTAATTCTGAGGCAGTTCATTAAAATATCCTAGCATTGTATGACATACATTTCCAGTGTGATTCTTAACTACACAGAAAATCTGTATTTGTTCCACTCTAAGTCAAGATCTTTTGTTGGAATTCTATGTCAGGGATATGTCTAATAGAATGGCATCATTTCTCCCCTTTTATGGACATCTGTCAAATTTAATAGCCAAAATAATCCTTTCTCTTCCATGTAGAACATTGATCTTCACTTTGGAGTCAGCCTTTTTCCTTTTAGTCAGAGAATTGAACTCTAGGCCTAAACTAATCATTCTTATGAATCATTTCTTGCAGAAGCCCCACGTTGAATTGAATTTTAAAATGAATTTAAGTCCCAAATGATTTTAACCTAATACTTGTAGACTTACATCTTTTGGAAAATACTGAGATATAATGAAATCAAATAGTCTCTTCAAGATAATATGTTAGATGGCTTCAGCTATCTCTTTGATGGATTTTATTATTTTTCTCTGAAAAATCTTATGGCCAATATATATATTCCACCAATATAGCAAAGACTTTTTCCTTGATTCTTCAGGAACCGATTACTGGCTATGAATCGAATTTACTTAAATGTGGAAGTGAGGCGTAGTCTTCCTGGAAGGTTTGAGAGGCATTCTGTGTTGTCTGTGGGGTGACAGTGTGGTTCTGGTGGTGATGGTGATGTCAATGTGAAAGCACCATGACTAAGGATAGAGGAGCTTAACCGAGTGTTTTCACACAGTTATTGCTGTAAAATTTGAAACTTGATGGATGAAACTAGATGAATGTAGCAGAGTTTCAATAGCTTTAATTTCTTCACTTACATTCCAGAAGTCTGAGGGAGGACTAGACTACCTGAAAACAATATTGATAGCCTCATGCTAAACATTATAAACAGTGTAATTCCTAAAAATGTTCCAGACTCCTGCAGAACATTTTATTAAAAGGACAGCATGCTTATTGTAGAATGCCCATGGAAGTGAAACCATATTAAAGGTTATGTCAACATGGAGGAAAAACATATATTCACTGGAAGGAATTTATAGAAATATAAACATCATTAAAGGGTGAAATATGACGTAAAAAATAAAGGTTAACATAACCAAATTTTGCTCATTAAAGTCTGTAGGGGAGAAAGAAGAGAAAGGCCACTTTGGTCTTTTAATTGCCATTTTTGTGTCCACTGATCATGTTGAACTTGTTTTCAATTGTTCATAACATGCTGCTTTAAAATATATGATCTAGAAGCATATTGGCTTTGGCCCCAGCAAAACATGTTGCCAAGCGCCATTTAAGTTGTTTGTTTTCCAGAACTCAAGAAATGTATGTGAACTTGATTTGCTCATACCAAAACTTGTTACAACTACTGAGAAAACACAACAGTAAAGCTAAAGATTTCAAACTTTTTTGACTAAAATGTTACACTTGGTTGTTAGTGGTAAGTGTCCTTTTCCCAGGTGGCACAGTGCTGAAGAATCTGCCTGCCAATGCAGGAGATGCAGGTTCAACCCCTAGGTCTGGAAGATCCTCTGCAGTAGGAAATGGTAACCCACTCCAGTGTTCTTCCATGGAAAATTCCATAGACAGAGGAGCCTGTTGAGCTCCATGGGATTGTAAAGAGTCAGACACAACTGAGCATACACACACATCCTTTTCCCTGGCAATCATTGTTCACAGATGACAAGCAAACATACATAAATATTTGGAAAGATGCCACTGATGTAGAAGGCACTTCCTGATTGCACATTCGGGAGACTCTCTAAGTTCCCATGACCAACTGCAATGAATATTATTTAACACACTCATATAGTCCTATGTCAGTTATGCAGCTGACTTTGAATATATCAGTAGGATTTGCCTACTGTCAGCTATTGCTTAAAAGGAACAGTTAGTTTCAAGTCCTCAACTTGACATCAGAGGAAAAGATTCAACTCTAGGTTAAAAAAAAATCAAGATTTGAGGCAATATTTATTGGCCAGAAACAGTGGGATTATATTTGATTTCTTTCTGTCACTAAATATGCTGTTTGAAGACAAATTCATGTATTCAAACACTAAAAATTCAACTAACAATTGAACAAGCATATGATGACTTGGTTCTAGTAATTAGTTCAAAACTTCAAGATTCTTATCTCCCAAATACCCAGTAAAAGTGATTCTTCCTCTTTTTACCCATCTGTTACAAATAAAATAGAAATTCTGGATACAATTATTTCACAGACTATGCAATATTAAGATTGTTCAACAAAATTTTTAATGAAACTAAAGTTTTATTCCATCCTCTGTGTTTTTCTCAATTAATGAAGATTTTACCAATGTATAAGAACATATATTCTATATCAGAATAGATGATATCTTGTTTCTCATGTAACTGCTATTTGCAATGAAGATAAATCCACAAATGACTATAACAAAGTATGAGAATATTCAAAATTCAGCTACATATATTTAGGGAAATTTTATGTGGCCTATTTCAATTGTACCCATGGAGAAGGAAATGGCAAGCCACTCTAGTATTCTTGCCTGGGAAATCCCATGGACAGAGAAGCCAGGTGGGCTATAGTCCATGGAATCACAAAAGAGCTGGACACAACTTGGCAACTAAACAACAATAACTTCAATTATATTCTTCAGCACATAAACTAGCAATTTATTTTATTTTTTAACTAAAAGAGAAAATTATGAAAAATAGAAAAGGTCATCATTTTTATCATAGATTTAAGAAAAAATTAGAATATGAATGTTATTGTACCTAATAATTTAGTTTTGTGCCACTAGAAAATCACTTTATTAATAGAGTTCACCAGGCTTATAAAGAACACATGACCACGTGCCCTTCAATCTTATAAAACTGGATCTTAGGTTTTCTGACTTTTCAAGGTTCTCTGTCACTTCTCTCTTTCTTCTATTTTTTCAAAGTCATTTCTTATTGTTTCTTAATTCCAGTTGTTTTCCTCTCATAAACTACAAGATTTTTTCCATTTTTTTTTTCTTTGCTTAGTTACAGAGACAATTCTGTTTTTTTTTTTCCCCTATCCAATGTGTTTTTAATTCTCAAGAACTTACGCCATGCGTTGTCAGTATTTTTTCTGTAAAGGGACAGATAGTAAATGGCCTAGGCTTTGTGCTCAATACTGTCTCTATTACAGCTACTCAGTTTTGCTCTGGATATTTCAGGTTTTTCTAAATTTTAATTTTAATGCATTTTTTTCAATTATTTGTTTTAGCAGACCCACTTACTATAATATAGACAACTAAGTTTTGCACACTTCTTTGAGAAGGTGACATTTTTGATGAATTCTCATCTAAATTAGTTGTTACATAAATAAACATGAGAGTAAGCATCTCTTGCATAGGCTCTTGCTGGAAGCTGGAGATCAAAACCAGGACCAACCCAGTGGAGGTCTAAGCTACTTCTCCTGGTGGCCTGCTCTAGCAAGCCTGTCCATATAACTCACATCTTTCTTATTATTAGAGACTCAGCAACAAATAGCACCGCCTTATAACATAAGGTTAGAGCCTGAACAAGAAAGCAATAGAAAGTATATAAACTAAAGAATTAGCTGTGTTAAATTAAACATCATTTACAAGAAAAGGCAGTGGGCTAGTTTTAGCCTGAGGATGATATTTTTCTGATCCCTGACTTAGATCTAAGCTCATCATTTTAAAAGCCTTTTAGATTTCTCCCCACCAAACTGCTATACTCTTTACCAAGATAAATTTTACAGAAGATGCTTTGTTTTAGATGTTTTTTACCCCTTCCTCTTTCCCACCTTTTTTATTCTTGTTCTTCATCTTTCTAAATCAGGTTTTGAAGACCCCCATAAGTATTCCACACATATGTGCCTTCTCCTTTCAACTAAATTGTAAGAAACGTCATGCAGGAAACTGGTTTCTTTATTCCTGAGAACTAGTAACTATCTTCTGTTTACACTCCATAAGCTTTCTTTCATACTTAATTGACCCTTTGCACTACACAAATCAAAAGGAGGTACATAGTGTTTGCTGTTACTGAGTAAAGTGAATCTCTTCTGAACCTTGATTTTTTTTATGCCAGATGAGTTTCATCTAGTTTTCCAAATCTCACATATCAGGTAGCAAGACAAATTCCAAATCACATAAAAATATTAAGAAACTTTACTGGGAATTTATAGAGATAAAAGGTCAGCAGGAGAGGGCATTGGTGATCTTGATTTATTCATCATCTTGTCATCATGTTGTTAAGGTCAGGGATCAGCAGAGTTTATGTTCCAAGGGAAAGACATTTTTGCTTTGGATTCTCGCATCTTTAATACAGATTGCTGTATGCTATACACACAGGGGTGGAATTTCTAGGTTGTAGGATCTACACATCTACTATTGTTCTAAGTGGCTGTAACAGTTTGTCTCCCCACAAGCAGAGTATTATTGTAAGTAGAATTCTTATTTCTTCACATTTTTGCTAACACTTGGTATTTCTTTAACTTTTAATTTAGAGTCATTTGGTGGATATTATTTTTTTAAACCAATCATTTAATAATTTTGTAGCTTTAAATTAAGTCCCTGCCAAAGAAAACAGCAGGCCCTAAGACAATTGAGGATATTTTAAAAACATTTATATGATTGTAAATATTTAAATAAAAATGTTCTTAATAGCTGATCCAATGGGATACAGGTTTTGAGAGGAGAGGAACCTTAATTCCTCTTTGTTATTTCAAGGTTAGTAGTTGTCACAACAATCACAGTAGATTATCTACATATTATTCCACTCCAGTTGAGTTTAATTTGTGTTAACTAAAGCAACAGCAAGTTGTATGTTCTCCTTCTTACCCGGCTCTTTCCACTTCTATTTGTTACCTTTTTGAAAGACACATTAACAACTTTCCCTGAGCAGCAGATTTTGTTGGGACTTGCTGCCAATTGGGTATTAAAGGGAATTGGGAACACATGTTTTGTTTCAAAAATTCCTAACAATTTGGACTGGACTAATTGACACTCAATCATTGTCATGCTGCCTAGCCCATGTATGATAATCACTTGGGGGACAATAGTTTGCAAGTTGCACTTCATGACTTTGGATCTGAATAGCAGTATCAAAGTAAGTGCTGCCATCTGACCTATTTCACAATGGAGTAGGAAATGCAGCTCTTAGTAAAAATCTAACTGTACTAATTTATATTCATCTGATAACCCATTGAGGGGAAAATGGGAATGAGCTGGCAGGTGGCCTTTCAGATATAAAGGGCACATGGCAAAGTGATTGTTTGTTGCTTACTCACACTGGAATACTAAAGATATCGTAGAATATGCATATTTTTGGAATTTTTATTTTATTCTGATCAGCACTCTATTCACAATCTAAAAATTATAATTTAGAAATCTTCTTACATAAGTGAGACTCATTTGTATGTATTTAATATATTTATGAGCATAACATATGGCTTGTGCTTAACAGCTCATGTTAGAATTAGAGCTAGGATTACTGTATTATCATTTATACGGTTTTAATGCATACAAAATTTTGTGGAATTTTTTCCCCCAGCTTAATGAATGAAAATTAAGCCACTCATTTTTCTTTAGGCACTGGTGCACTGGTTCTAATGTTTTCTCATAATGCTGGCACAAAATGACTGAAAAAACATCTTTTTGAAATAGGAGTTTGGAAGGATATTCTTGAGAATACATTTAGATCAAAGTGAGAAAATAGTTTTAAAAATTTGAAAATCAGAATGACCAAGTGTCTTTGTTTTATTATACGTGTATGCACGCGCACACCCCCCCCCCCCCCACACACAGCTAAGTTCAAATAAAAGCAATGTTCTATTAGGGCTTTGCTCTTTAGAGATTATTGTTTGATTACAACCAAGCTTGACATATTTCCTTTGTTTTAATTTTTTAGAATTATATTGGTCTAATAAGATAGAAATAACCCTTACTGACTCTTCAAGGTGTATTTTCCTCAATATCTACAAATCAGTCTGAGAAGTAACTTTCATTCCATGAGTTGTTTTCCTAATGAATTCAAATCAATCCTATAGTTGAAGTGGGGCTTCCTAGGTGTTGTGGTGGTCAAGAATCCACCTGCCAATGCAGGAGATGCAGGAAATGAAGGTTCAATTACTGGGTCTGGATGATCTCCTGGAGTAGGAAATGGCAACCTACTCCAGTATTCTGGCCTGGAGAATCCCATGGACTGTATAGTCCATGGGGTCGCAAAGAGTCAGACATGACTGAGTGACTTTCATTTCCCAGTATTCTTGCCTCAGAAATCCCATGGGCAGAGGAACCTGGTGGGCTACAGACCATGGGTTTGCGGAGTCAGTGAGCACACATAAAATAATGATTAAAAGTGTCAACTTACTATTTTTTTAAAAAATTATACTTATTCATCTGTTTCTAACACATACTTAATAATGTGATAAATCTTTTAAAAACACAACATAACATTCTATGGGCTAATGTGTATATACTCAGGTAGCCTATCTTAGTGGAGAAGGCAATGGCAACCCACTCCAGTATTTTGCCTGGAGAATCCCATGGATGGAGGAGCCTTGTGGGCTGCCATCTATGGGGTTGCACAGAGTTGGACACGACTGATGCAACTTAGCAGCAGAAGCAGCAGCAGAAGCAGCCTATCTTAGAGGAAATTTCAACTTTCTTTTTAAATATTAAAAGATTCAAGGTTAATGTGGTGGTGATGCTGTAGCTCAGACATTTCCCAGCCTTTGTGACCCTTCGGACTGTAGACTGGCTACTTTACCACTGTGTCACTTGGGAGACCCCTTCAAGGTTAATAATTAATACAAAATATGAAAAAAAAACACAAAAAAATATATTCTAGCACTGCTGGAGAAATAATATTAACCAGAAAGAAGCATGTAAGGCAACATATTAAATTAGGAGAATTTGAAAATTAGCTCTAGCAATAATGGCAGTTGTTTAAATTTCACTCTGTCTCTGGAACTCCACTAATTACCTTACATGTTTATCTCATTCAATCTTTGGAACAACTCTGTGAAGTAATTTTTATTATTTATGTTGTATGTATATTTGCATAGCTATAGATTACTCAGACATATATAGAAATAGTGCTATGCATAAATATTTATATTTTACAGATGCAATTATGGGCAGCTAATTGCTCACAGTCACATAGTGGATGAAAAAATGGGATTTGTCTAACTTCAAAGTCCAGATTCCATCTTGTTTCATCATCAATGACCTGATGACTCTGCAGGGGATATTTGTTTTGAATACAGATGAAAGATCCTAAAATGGTTGAAGAATGAGAACTTCTGGGCTGCTCAGAACTCTACTGAGCAACAAAAAGGATATTTGCTAATAATCTAAGTATGATTTTATGCTTATTTTCTTGAAATAAAAATCTCACAGTAAGAAATAGCACAAGCTTTTTTCTTGTAGTAATCTAAGGCTGTTCTATAAGACAGTATAAAAATGAGTAGTTCATAATATTAAAATCATTTTGAACTTAGTAATTTTATTATTTTTTTAGCCTCACTATAATTACTTTGACCACTTTAAGAATGACATTGCTTTTGGTTTGTAAAGAAAGGCTACATATGAATCATAAAGATTTTAGGTAATAGGTGCTCAACTCATGTTTACCAAATAGAATGAATGACTGAAGATATGATGATATGACTTTCTGTGGTCTTCTTATCAGACCGGGACCAGGTTAACTGGAGCCGACGAAAAGAAAAAGAAGAGAGAGAGAGAGAAAGAAAGAGAAAGAAGGAGGCGGGGGACCAGGTCTCTAGTGGAGCAAGGGTATTTTATTAGCAGAAATGCAAGCTTATATATCTTTGGTGCAATGATTACACAGGATGAAGTGCTGTTGATTGCAGCAAAAAAATGGATGGTCTAATACATACAAGGTCGCTGATGCTGAAAGAAATCACAGAAGGGAATAACTGAAAGGAATCCAAGTAAATGCCCCTTCTCTCAGTTCTCACGGAAGGGAGTTACTGAAAGGAATCCAAGTAGATACCCTTTTTCATGATCTCAGTCCTGAGAGCTGCGTGCAGTTCTACTCATTCCAGAATAGGAACTGATAAGGAACAGAGAATCCTTGAGAAATGGCACACAAAGGAAAAAGTGCAGCATATTGGACTCCTTTAAGTTAAACGTCCCCCGACAACTTGCTATAACTGAATCAGTTATTTAATAAAGCACTTTACAAAACAATCGTAAAGTCATTCACAATCTATTTTCCTTCTATTATCTGACCCTGTTATTATCTTTGCCAATTGTTTTAATTGCTATGTGTATTCATGTTTCATGCATATAAAAGACTCGAATTTCCATACTTTTATGATGCAAGACAATTTTGCGTTGGGCACAGATTTTTAAATTGTAAAAAATAGAAGTACATTTCACACAGTATCATTTAGATACTGTGCTTACTGAGTACAAATTTACTGTGAAAGAACACAGTGCAGCAACTGATTAAACAGAATTAGTTACATTTTAGTAAATGCTTATGAATACATACATGAAATTTATGTGTGTGTGTGCTCAGTTGTTCAGTCATGTGTGACTCTTTGTGACCCCATGAACTGTAGCCTGCCAGGCTGCTCTATCTGTGAAATTCTCCAGGTGAGAATACTGGAGTAGGTTGTCATTTCCTCCTGTAGGACATCTTCCCAAACCAGGGATTGAACCAACATCTCTTGCATCTTCTGCATTGGCAGCCAGATTCTTTATCACTCGTGCCACTTGAGAAAAGGGAAAGTCAGTGGCTCAGTGGTGTCTGACTCTTTACAGTCCATAGAATTCTCCAGCCGAGTACACTGGAGTGGGTAACCTTTCCTTCTCCAGGGGATCTTCCCAACCCAGGGATCGAACCCAAGCCTTCCACATTGCAGGCGGATTCTTTACCAGCTGAGCCACAAGGGAAGCAAAACCATGAAATTTATAATAAGTAATAAATAGTATTTTTATTGGTAAAGAATTTGCCTGCAATGTGGGAGACCCTGGTTTGATCCGTGGGTTGGGAAGACTCCCTGGAGAAGGGAATGACAACCCATTCCAGTATTCTTGCTTGGAGAATCTCATGGACAGAGAAGCCTGGTGGGCTATAGTCCATCGGATTGCAAAGAGTTGGACACGACTGAGGGACCAAAATTTCATTTCATTTTATCATTTTTATAGTTACTCCAATGAAATTTTAATTTTTTAAATCTGAAACCTTTGGGAACTATGCAAGTATTATTAAATACTCTATTTTTAAGTGATTTCTGTGTTCTTAATGGATATATGTTGTGCTTAGTCGCTCAGTCTTATCTGACTCTGCGACCCCATCGCCTGTAGCCTGCCAGATTTCTCTGTCCATGGGGATTCTCTAGGCAAGAATACTGGAGTGGGTTGTCATTTTCTTCTCCAGGGGATCTTCCTGACCCAGAAAGGGAACCGGGGTCTCCGGCATTGCAGGCAGATTCTTTACCAGTTAAACTAAAAGGGAATAAATTTTACTCCAAAAAAACTTAGCAAGGTATTCAATAGAAAGAATGCTGGACTTGGAGAACCTCAGCTACAGAGATATAAGGTGTATTATCTTGGGTATATCTTCAATTTTGTGTTGTTTGATTCATTTGTATTTAGTAAAAAAACAAACCTATGGTTTGTATTGAATAGTGTGAGTTAAATAAAATTATATGCTATGTATTTTTTTAAATTAAGAAATGCATCACTCTAACATAATTTTGATTATATAAAGCTAGTAAAACACTCAAGCTTGCAATACTCTGGTTTCTCTTCAGATTGTATAAATTTTTCACCTTTTGTCAAGCTTTCAGACTACTTTCAGTACAATGTTTATTGGTTCATCAACTGTCTGATATTTAGTGAATCTTATAAATATGTGCAACATTATGACAAGCACTGTGAGGGACTCAAATATTTACCAAACGTATTTTATCTTTCAGGTGACTGTAGTGAAAATATCAAGATATATCACTTTTGAAAGAGTATATTAAAAATAATGAAAAATGAGTGCTTCTGACAGAGTCTACAGAATTTTATAGGAAAAGGCTAATTTCAATTCTGAAATTTTGTTTGAAATAATTCAGCTGAGAGCTAAGTATAGTTCTGGCTGGGATCCTGTTGGGGAAAAGACAATAAAATATGAGAAAAATAAAATAAGAGGTGATGCTGGGGAAAATCTTGGGGAACATAGTAGCAAATCAGGAAATGGGATATGGCCTTTAACCTAGCTCTGTTGACAAAGTCACTTTAGTGTAACTATTTGTTGTTGTTGTCGTCATTGTTGTTCAGTGGATCAGTTGTGTCAGACTCTGTAACTGCATTAACTTCAGCACGCCAGGCTTCCCTGTCCTTCACTATCTCCCAGAGTTTGCTCAAACTCATGTCCATTGAGTCAGAGATGCCATCCAACCATCTCATCCTCTGTCATCCTCTTCGCCTCCTGCCCTAAGTTTTCCCCAGAATCAGAAATCTTTTCCAATGAGTCAGCTCTTTGCAGCAGGTGGCCAGAGTATTGGAGCTTCAGTTTCAGCATCAGTCTTTCCAATGAATATTAAATAAGGAATATTTTAATACTTGCATTTATTTTCTACTTCTTAAAAGAAACTTGACTATAAAATTCTTTGCACAATAAAATATACATTAACATCCTTAGATGTAGCTTCTCAATTCTTCCCTTATCCTCTCGCTATCCGTGAACCTTTCCTTTTGCCCAGAATTTCTTTTCTTGAATTAAAAACGTCATAAGAAATTAGCTGAGGCAAATATTCCTGAAATTAAAAAGGCCATATTAAAAATTCCTATTTTGACAGTAACTGTTCTGGCTAAAGTAAAAACTAAATATAGAAGAGAACAGAAAAATAAGACTCAATAGGTAGAATAGACTTAACCAGTATAGATTCTGGAACAGTATATGATTAAAACAATGTTTAAGGGTCAGAACTACGGCAATAATAGTAGAATGGATTTGGAATGTAGTCCATCACTTACAGTGAGGACAACTGTGGGGAGATCCTGGTAGAATCCACAAATAATTAAGGCTGGACGAAGTGGTGGATGTTAAAGTTGGAAAGGACATGTGTGAAAGACATTTCATCTGGACAGTAGGAGAGGATGATGCCCATTTGAATATTGAAAACAAAGGTGATCCTTTGAATTACAATATTAAAGCTATTAATAAAAATAGGAAAGTTAAGAAAAAGAGTTATTTTTCAGTGAAGATAATGATTTTAGTTTTGGATATTTGAAGTTTATACTAGGAGAGCCACATACTGATTTTTCATGTTTATTATCATTGTTCAAATTTATGACACCTAGTTTTCAAAAAAAGGATTAATTTTTTAAAAAATACTTAAAAATTAATCAGTTAAGGTATTATCAACTACAAAAAGCAAAAACAGATAAGAAACATTTGAATTGATTAACTATTTAGGAAGAGGGAAATTAGCTGGAAGTTATTTTCTTTTAATCATTAAGAATTGACTGATTTTGGTCCTAAAATATTTCATTAATAAATGTAATACCTAAAATCTTCTCTAGTTTTTAAAAGCTAGCCTTAAAACATTTTTTTTCCCCAAGAATCTACCTAGAGAAGAAGTGACCATATGACTATTATGCAAACTGCATAATGCATGCCCTCTCCAGCTATGATTTTTGATAAGCAAATATATTATTATACAAAGTAATATTTTATCCTTTATAAATGTAATATAAACTACCCCTTTTACAAATATAAAGCTGAGGTTATATCATCAAATTACAATTCAGTGTTAGTACTGTTGCAAACAATTAGTATTGTTGCAGGAAAGGTAAGATAAGATACATAAAGCATATTGCATATGTGATTGAACTTAATACAAAGATTGGGTTTACTGATCATGCTCCTCTCTCTTGGCTATCAGAGTTTTGGGCAAGTGCTAGATCAATTTAGTTGCAAATGCATTGGCAAGAGACTAGACTGATGATATTATGCATTGTTGATTGTAGAGTTACCCTTATGTTTTAGATTCTAAACTTACAGTAGCTAATTTTCTAAAGCATTTAGGAAGCCTTAGCTGTGTTCTTATCCTGATTGTGAGCTTCTCCTTAAGTGAGTTGGTGGTACAGAAATAAAATGGAGGTGAGAGTTTGAACCAACAAAAACAGACTTGAAAGTGGGATGGTTAAAAACACAAAGCGTAAAAGTGACACAATTATTTTTAATATGTCAGAAGGTGGTATACATGAAGGATGAGAAAAGTACTACTGTACACAGAGGGCAGCTTATTGGATTGTGATTATAGAGGAAATGGATCATCTGCATATATATGAGAAGGAGAAATATTCTGGAGATCTTAGGAGAGATAACCAAGATTTAAAGGTTATCTAAATGAATATGATGGAGAGGGAAGGATCTGAGATAACTCCAAAGATCCCAGCTTGGCAACAAAGTATAAGTTTATTAAAAGGAGAAGGAAGATAACTGGAAAAATAGTCATGTCAAACTTACAGAAAATTCCCTTAACAAGAAATCAGCAAGAATCAGGAGATGGGTAAATGATTAAATATATATATATGCATTTTTAATATATATTATATGTATATGCATACATACATATATAGAGTCTATATAGAAAGATATGTCTATCAAATAATTTTATATGATAATAATTAGTGAAAAAGAAAGTTATTGTACAGCCAAAAAAGAAGTAATAGTCATTTTTATATCGGCAATGAGAGAGCGTTGACTGTGGCATTTCAGAAGGGATTGTGGTGAAAATAAGGAAAGTTTTTACACAGGAAGTTGCTCTGTGTGTGTACATAAAAATGTCACATTACAAGGGTCAAATAGTATGAAATATATGAGTAGTATATTCATTACACTTAAGAATCTTTGACATTTAAACATAGCCTCTAAAATATTTTTTCTTAAAGTTACATTATATTTTCTTTCTGTCTCATGAACATATTTTCATGGTTTCAAGTGACAAATCAGTATTATCAAAGCTCACAAGAAGCTAAATTTATGGTTGAGCTTAAACTAGACCAATGCTAAATGAAAATAATAATAAAAAAGTAGTGTAGTGTAGTGAAATCTTGTTGGTCAAAGGACAAGAGATAGAGTGTGTATCACATTTGCAATTAAATGAGAGTTAGGTAAAATAATGCACTTAGACTAGATGTTCATTTTAGCTTCTTTTTTTTTTTCTATTCCTACTTTGAAATGTATATAGTCGAGAAGTGAATTCTACTTGAGTTTCATGTAGAGAAATATATAAGATTCAAAATTTGTCTTTATGCATATTGTAGGAGTAGGAAATATCAGGTTCAGCAGCAAATATTTCTTTCCAAATGATATTAAGAACTTGACTGTGCTTTCTGCACCCTTTGTCTACACCCTAAACCCCTGGAGGACCCTCTTCATTAAGTATGTGTATGTGCTGTGTCACTTCAGTTGTGTCCAACTCATTGCAACCTTATGGACTGTAGCCCACCAGGCTCTTCTGTCCATGGGATTGTCCAGGCAAGAGTACCGGAGTGGGTTGCTATGCCCTCCTCCAGAGAGTCTCCCCAACCCAGGGGTCAAACTCTCATCTCCTGTGTCTCCTGCATTGACAGGCAAGTTCTTTACCAATAGCGTCACCTGGGAAGCCCCCATTAACCATATTATTTACTAAAAGAGGATCTTATTTAACTCTTAAGGAGGCGATGCTTCTATGAAGGTACTGCTGTCCATTAGAAATATCATTTACTTTTTTTATTGCAAAGTATAATCCAGAATCCCCTGGATCAGTATATTCCAGAGTCCTTAGGAAAACAAAATCCCCTGGGCCTACCCCATTCCTACTTATTTAGACTGTCTGATGGTCAAAACTCTGGGATCTGATTTCACAAACCATCCAGGTGACTCTTATAGACATGAAAGCTGGAAAGTCACTGTTCTAGAGTAGAATAATGTGGTTGTTTTCCTTTTTTATCACATGGTGGAAACCCCTTTCATTAAGTGACACAAATTATTTCAAAGTAGGCATTGTTATGAAATAACCAACCCAGTTTAATCACACATATTGATTAGGGATAGGCCAAGTACTTGAACTTGGAGGGCATGAAGTTGAATAAAGTGTGGTACCACCTAAAGCAGTTTGTGAGTTTAGGGGTGAGAGTGATTAAGTCACTTGAAGAGGATGGAGGTAAATTTCTCAGAAAGTACCCTTGAGCTGAGAATTGAAATATGAGGCAGAATTTAATAAACAGAGAAAAGGAGACACATTCTGAGTGAGAGAATGGCTCAAGGCAAAGGAAGGGAAATATGAATGAGAGGTAATTTGTTCTGGAAATTGAGATAAGTGTATGATGGGACTGAACTTAGCAAGGAGTGGTAGAGGGTTTCTTTGTCAGTCTTTGGTGGCTTTCTTGTTCCTCCTTAACTGAATACTTCAGTTGAATAAAATCCTAAATGTTTAAGTCTATGTTCACTTTTTACACAACTTAGCAGCAGCAGCAGCAGCAGCAGCCTAGTAATGTAATTGATTGCTGTGGAGCTCACAAATTCAAGGGGGTGCTCTCATACCTCCTTTCAGCCAGTGATCCAGGTTCTGTGCATGGTCACAGATCATTCCTATAAAAAAAAAAAGGACCTGGTGAAGACCTGCAGTTGATACACATGTGTGCCTGATTCCACAAATGTTATTGTTGTTCAGTCCCTCAGTCATGTCCAACTCTTTTCAAGCCTATGGATTGCAGCATGCCAGTCTTCCCTGTCCTTCACCATCTCCCAGATCTTGCTCAAACTCATGTCTATTGAGTTGGTGAGGCCATCCAATCATTTCTGTCTCATCCTCTGTCGTCCCCTTCTCCTCCTGCCTTCTGCCTTTCACAGCGTCAGGGTCTTTTTCAATGAGTCAGCTCTTTGCATCAGGTAGCCAAGTATTGGAACTTCATCTTCAGCATCAGTCATTCCAACGAATATTCAGGATTGATTTCCTTTAGGATTGACTGGTTTGATTTCCTTGCAGTCTAAGGGACTCTCAAGAGTCTTCTCCAACACCACAGTTTGAAGGCATCAATTCTTCAGCACTCAGCCTTCTTTATAGTCCAACTCTCACATCCATATATGACTACTGGAAAAACCATAATTTGAACTATATGGAACTTTGTTGGCAAAGTAATGTCTCTGTTTTTAATATGCTGTCTAGGTTTGTCATAGCTTTTCTTCCAAGGAGCAAGCATCTTTTAATTTCATGGATGAAGTCACCATCCACTATGATTTTGGAGCCCAAGAAAATAAAGTCTGTCACTGTTTCTGTCTTTGTTTTCCCCAAAATGAAGAGACGGTTAAAGTATGTATGCCACTCACAATAGCTTGGCAGCAAAACTTTCATAGCTTAAGAACACCTACGGGTATTTTGTGAATATCATTATTACAGGTATTTTGAATCCTTTTTAGTTTTTATTTTTCTCTCTTTTTTATCTTCTGCCTTTTCTGATGTCATTGAAACTGAATTCCTCCCTTCTGTGTAGAAATATACATACATAAGACTATTAACATATAGTTTATGGTAGACAGAATTTTTGCTGCCCATTGCTCTGCCAAAGATTTCCTCATTCTAATCACTGGAATATGTTCTGTGAATATGTTCTTATTTTTCACTTGTTAAGTCAACTCTTTGTGACCCCATGAACTGCAGCACATCAGGCTTCCCAGTCCTCCACTCTCCCAGAGTTGCTCAAACTCATGCCTATTGAGTCAGTAATGCCATCCAACCATCTCATCCTCTGCTGTCCCCTTATCCTCGTGTCCTCAATCTTTCCCAGCATCAGGATCTTTTCCCAATGAGACAGCTCTCCACATCAGGTGGCCAAAATATTGGAGCTTCAGCTTCATCAACAATTCTTCCAATGAATCTTCAGGGTTGATTTCCTTCAGGATTGACTGATTTGATTTCCTTGCAGTCACAGGGACCTCAAGAGTCTTCTCCAGCACTGCAATTTGAATATGTTGCCTTATGAATGTGTTACCTTATGGCAAAAAATGATAACTATTTGAGATGGGAAAATCATTCTGGAAAATCTAGGTGGCCCAGTGTAATCAGAAGGGATCTTATAAGAGATGGCAGGAGGGTCACAGAGAAATTGTAACAATGGAAAGACAAGTTGGAGTGATGCACCTTGAAGTTGGAGGAAGGGGCTAGAAGGCAAAGACTTCAGATAGCCTCTGGCAGTTGGAAAAGGCAAGAAAGTGCATTCCCCTAGAGCCTCAGAAAGGACCATAGCTCTGCTGTCATCTTGAATTTAGCACATAAAATCCATGTTCGTCTTCTGACCTCTAGAACTATAAGATAATAATAATTGTATGGTGTTTAAACCACTGAATTTGTGATTTATTTTTACACTAGCAATAGAAAACTAATATATCTATTAAGGCAAGTAAGCACTTTGAGAGGGAGATATACCATAGTAGCATTCATCTAATCCAAAATATAGCTATCATCTTCCCTTAGGTGAAGTTGGTCGGAGGCAGTCCTGCTCAAGAGTGAACTTAGGGCTGAGTGATTGAGATCCACTGATTTTTCTTGCTTTGGCTGCCAGACTGGCCTGGAAGCTATCTTATCCAAGATGGCCTAGAGACTGTGAAGGGGCCAAGGTCCTGGTATCTCTTTTGCAATGTCAATTTCAGATTTTCTTGTTTCTTGGCAAGATCAGTGTAGTACAGATGGTCTATCCATGCAGAAGTTGTTCTCTTTGTCCCACAGAATCTAATTCATATTGCTGAGGCTAGCTTGCTCTTAGGGTTTCCAGCAATTAAAACTTCCATTCTCTCATCTGAATACTCTGTTCTGTCTGGGACATAACAACAGCTATTTTTCAACTCTACTGGACAGCAGTGTTTGTACGTACTGGGTGCCTCTATCTTTTTTGATTGTAGGTGTATTTTAAAAAGTAAACTGCATGATTAAGTTCTTATACTAAACATCCTAGCTGATTAATATTCTCTCATTCTCTCCCCAGTCCCCTACAGAAATATTGTCTCATGGTTAATCATGCATTCACTAGGCACTCTGGATTTGTTTCTATCACCTCTCCATTGATAGCCTCAGAGGTTTCTTATGTTCCCATTGGCACACACATAGTGGTTCAATTGGAAAAGCCCTGATTGTGGTTTTGTAACTCATAGTTCTCATTAAGCCAATGCCATCTCTCTTCACAACAGTGACAATTAGAACTAGGAGAGTCCATTAAGTTCACCCATCCTGAAAGCCCAGACAGGCTTAATTACAAGTCAACGTCAGTTTTCAAGTTGAAAAGCAGAAATTGCAGCACCACAGAATTAATAGTGAGGCTAAAATTTGAAAGCCATCTATATGAAGTCATAGGGTCTCACTGCCTATTAGAGAGGTCTTTTTTTTCCACTGGATTTACTTTCTATGTGTCATGTATAGTTGCTTTTTTAGAAAAACTGATACCTAATTTATAGAGTATTAATAATTATTTCATAAAAATATAACCATTCTGTAACCCAGATCATCCCCATTCTGCTGGCTTTCTAATTTATTACAAAGGAACAATAGTTGAATATGGAAACAATATGCTCTTGTTTTGGATTGTAGGATGAATATCTGGCTTGCTCTATTGTGATTTGTGTGGCAGGATGGGGTAGTATATCTATTTATTCCTTTTCTTTCTTCTGCTTTTCAGTCTTGGCTGAAGTAAAGGGAGATGGTCTTTGGAAAGAAGTAAGGAATTTGTAAACCATAATGACTTACCAGGTGTGTTTAATAATCAATAATTATTATAAAGGTAGGTAGGTGGGACACATAGTAGGCTTTGTTAGTTTTATAGACTATGTTCTGAAGAATCTGAAAGATGCTTCCTTAAAAAATGCAGTTAGGACTGCCTAGTGCCTGTTTAGTTAATAGGACTTGAAGAAACTCAAGAACGATAATAATAGGTGAGAGGACAAGGAAAACAGGAGAAAGAGCAGAAAGTTAACACCCATTAAAGGCTGGGTTTAGGTGAACTGCAAGACTATGATGAGAGAGCTGACTATTTTGCATATTTGCCACAGCTGAGAGAAAGTAAAAGCTATCATTCTTAATAGTCTGCACTGAAAATCCTTCCAGGCATTGGGCATGCATTGTTGTTTTTTTTCAGGGGCTAAGTCTTTTCTGACTTATTGAGACCCCAAGAACTCCAGCATACCAGGCTTCCCTCTCCTCCATTATCTCCTGGAATTTGCTCACACTCATGTCCATTGAGTCAGTAATGCTCTCCAACTATCTCATCTTCTGTCACTAGCTTCTTCTCCTGCCCTCAATCTTTCCCAGAGTCAGGGTCTTTTCCAATGAGTTGGCTCTTTGCATCAGGTGGCCTAAGTACTGGAACTTCAGCATCAGTCCTTCCAATAACTATTAAGGGTTGATTTTGTTTAGGATTGACTGATTTGATATCCTTGCAGTCCAAGGGACTCTCAAGAGTCTTCTCCAACACAACAGTTAAAAAGCATCAATTTTTCAGTGCTCAGCCTTATTTGTGGTCCATCTCTCAAATTCGTACACGACTACTGGAAAACTCATAGCTTTGACTATACAGACCTTTGTCAGCAAAGTGATGTCTCTGCTTTTTAATATGCTGTCTAGGTTGGTCATAGCTTTTCTTCCAAGGAGCAAATATCTCTTAATTTCATGGATGTAGTCACCATCTTCAGTAATTTTAGAGCCCAAGAAATAAAATCTCTCACTGTTTCCACTTTTCCCCCATCTATTTGTTATGAAGTGATGGGACCAGATGCCATGATCTTCCTTTTTTGAATGTTGTTTTAAGCCAGCTTCTTCACTATCCTCTTTCATCTTCATCAATAGGCTCTTTAGTTCCTCTTCACTTTCTGCAATTAAAGAGGTATCATCTGCATATCTGAAGTTATTGATATTTCTCCTGGCAATCTCGATTTCAGACTGTGGTTCATCCAACCTTGCGTTTCTCATGATGTACTCTGCTGCTGCTGCTGCTGCCGCCGCCAAGTCGCTTCAGTCGTGTCTGACTCTGTGCGACCCCATAGACAACAGCCCACCAGGCCCAGCCGTCCCTGGGATTCTCCAGGCAAGAACACTGGAGTGGGTTGCCATTTCCTTCTCCAATGCATGAAAGTGAAGAGTGAAAGTGAAGTCACTCAGTTGTGTCCGACTCTTCACGACCCCATGGACTGCAGCCTACCAGGCTCCTCTGTCCACGGGATTTTCCAGGCAAGAGTACTGGAGTGGGTTGCCATTGCCTTCTCCGGATGTACTCTTCATATAAGTTAAATAAGCAGGGTGACAATATACAGCCTTGAGGTACTCCTTTCCCGATTTGGAACCAGTCTGTTGTTCTATGTCAGGTTTTATGCTTCTTGACCTGCATACAGTTTTCTCAGGAGGCAGGTCAAGTGGTCTGGTATTCCCATCTGTTTAATAATTTTTCACAGTTTTTTGGTGTAACTCTTTTAAATTATGCTACCTTTTCTTCTTAACATAAAAATAATTAACCAATATTCATAAATTTTAGAAAATACAGAAGAATATAACAAAGAATATGAAAATAAGCTGTCAAGTCAATGCCCAGTGATAACTACTGGTAACATTTTGCTTAATTTTATATGTGTATGTATATGTATATTTTAAGAGATAAAGTGAAAATACAATGCAAGTACAATAATTTTGAATCAAAAATTCAGCATAGAATGCATAACAAAGTAGAGTATATAATAGTATAATATATATTATATTACTCTTAACAATAATGAAAAGTTGAAAACAGACTACCAATAAGGGAATAGATAAATAAATGATCAGATGTCTTGAAAATGAGAGACTTTGCAAGTGCTACAAACCATACCTCATGAATACATAATCATATGTAAATCCTCCCCCTCCAGGTGATATTAAATTAAAAGAAATATAAGAAGCTGGTAAAAATTAGGGCAAACTGCACTTTGTCCAGATTTGCAGCATCCTGTTTGCGGAAAAGAAAATGTTAGGAAAAGGATGACAGTCACCTGCCTAAACTTTCCAACTAGAGTCTAGTTTCCATAATCAATAACGTAAAACTCTAGGAGAAAATGTAGTACTGGTACAGTAATCCACTGTCTTTATAGTTGGTAATATTTGGCTCTATATTGTTATGTGCTCTATGTTATATATATATATTTATATATATACATATGCATGTGTGTGACCTACTCTTTGTTACCCCATGGACTATAGCCCTCCAGGCTTCTCTGTCCATGGAATTTTCCAGGTAAGAATATTGGAGCGGGTTGCCATTTCCTTCTCCAGGGGATCTTCCCAGGCCAGGGATCAAACCGGTATTTCCTGTGTCTCCTGCATTGCAGGCAGATTCTTTCCACTGCAACACCTGTGAAGCCAAGGAGAAATGTAAATCACCCACCTTTGACTGTCCACCATCTCCTGCAACAGTACAGTCCACAGATGGGGAGGGGCCAACTGACCAAGTCAGAGCAGAGCAGGCAGCTCCAATGTCTACCAATAATTCAGTTCTACCGGCTACTTGCACAAAAATCTTTGTCTATATGTTGTATTTTATATTGGGATAGATTTCTGAAAGAGAAAACATTCTATCAAAGTATGTTCATTATTCTATGGCTTATTTTATCTTATAATTTAAACAATTTATTTAGCAACAACGACAAAAAAAACCCACATTTCATGCATATCCCACCTGTCCATCCACCTTTGGCAACCACCAGTCTATTCTCTATATCTATGAACTTATTTATTTTTTTCCTTTAGATTCCACATATAAGAGAGATCATAATGTATTTTCTGTCTCTACTTATTTCACTTAGCATAACTAAATATATTCTAATTCTTAGCATATTTTATGGCTCTTAGTGTAGATTGGAAATAGTTTTTAAAAGTGTATCAGTGTATAAATCCACCAACAATTTATGATAGTGCTTATTTTATTGCACTGTTTAACACATAGCATCATTTTTAAAAGTACTCATTTTCTAATTAGCCAAAAAAGAGTACATGTTAATAAGAAGTTTAGTGGTTATTGCTAGACTGTGAGATTACCAGATTTGGAGTTGATAAGAACTGGAAAATTCTAGGTATAATTTCTTCTTTAAAATAGGGAGCTATATTTACCTGATAAATTTTACACATGGAAAATGGTGACTGGTTTATATAAACCATTTCATTCCATGGCTAAAAAGTAGTATGTGCTCCGTAAGTGATAACTGTTAAAGTGAACTTATTATTCCATTGAATTATGTATACACATTTTTGAATTACATGAATTACCAGTGAATTTCAATTGCATTTTTTAGTAACAAGGTTGAATATTTCTATAAAGTTTATCAGCTAGGATATGTCTGTTGCCTTTCTCTTAGAGTCTTTATTTTTTAATACCCATATTTTAAATATTTATCCATTTATTTGGTTTCATTGCAGCTTAGTTGCTGCACATTGGATTTTTGGTTGTGGCATTTGAACTCTTAGTTTCAGCAAGTGGGACCTAGTTCCCTGACCAGGGATCAGACCTAGGCCCCTGCATTGGGAGTACAGAATCTTAACCACTGGAGCACCAGGGAAGCCTCTTTTTAATAACAATTGTTTTAAACAAAATCTTTCTGTATCAAGCTTTCACATTCACTGTTAATTTGGAAATACCTTATCATTTTTATTGTCTTTTTGTATTATTGATATATAACTTTTAATTTTATATCATCAAATATTCTAATTTTTTCTTTGATGTTTATTATATTGCTTTCATACTAAAGAGACCAGCTCTTCTACAAGATTAGATCAAATTTAACTTTTTTTAAAATTTCTGCCTCTTTTTCATTTCCTTGGCTGAAAACAAACAAGAAGAGCACTAAAGGCTTTCTTGGTATCCATTCTATCCCTAAAGTATAGGAAAGGATTGTGTGCGGTGGATCATGTGCACATTTGGGACAAAATGTGAGGTAATGAGAGTTTATTGGAAAATGGGCAAGAAATTTAGTGTTCTTTCTCTCTCTTGCATGAAATTGTTTTATTATTTTGTTTACATCTGTGAATTTATTTTGTAGAAGCCTTTTTATAGTAGTGAGGGTCCAGTGAGGCAGAACTTGATATTTATTTTTCTCTTTCCCATATTTCTTTTTGAGTAGCTATCACTAAAAACATGTTATTTACATATGTGTATATATATATATATATATATATATATACCTAGAAATGGAGACATGAGAGTAATTTGGTGCACATCTTTAGTTTTAGAAAGAATCAATTAATATCCCTTGGAGAATGTAACAACAGGATATTTTTTGACTATGATGGAGTGTATAAGCAAGTTTGCATAGATTGTTGAGGTTCAATATTTTTAGAACTTCTGTTAAGAATCAACACATGCTTCTGAGATCAACTAATGGAAAGGACACCAACTTTTCCCATGAAGAAACTCTAAATTAAGGAAAAGAGTTCCCTAAAGGTGATCAGGACTTTGTGCCAGAGCTTGGTGCTCAGGTTGGAGAGGTTAGTTATTTGAGGTTCAGAATGTGTTGAGGCTTGAATCTGCATTTGAGAAAGCTACACTAGCATTCTAAATATACTTTGGGAGCAATAACTATGTATATAGGAAAAAGGAAAGATTGAAATTTGTGGGAAACACTATTACCAGTTAAGAAGAGCTATAGTTAGTATAAAGCCAAGCATACACAAAGTTTCAGATGATGAAATTACAACTTTCAGACAATAACATGTGTATGTCTCATGCATTTGATGAAATAAAATGAAATCTACAAAATTATGATTATATATATTTGTGTGTATATATATATATATATATAACTTTTAAATAACTTATAGAACCAGGATTATAAAAATTAGTAAATATAACAAAATATTAAAATGTTTCATAGTAAAACATGAATGACTGTGTAGACTATGCTTATACCAATTTGACACTTTATTTACTATCACTTCATATCATATTTTTATTGTCTTGTGAAGCAAATTGTATTTTACTAATCTTTATTTTTAGATCAGGTATGCTTTATTTTTACTGAAAAAAATTTGTCTTTTTATTTTAAAGAATGAGATGTCAAACACAAAAATGTTATAAAATCATAAGTAGGAGAAGAGAAAAATAACCAAAGTGAGGAAAATAAAAAGTAAAGGTAAAATTCCCACTGTAGATAAGTATGAGGATTAAGATTTCATAGCATATAAGGAAAGCAGCCTTGGTGAATCCTAGTTATCACACATATGTTCATGTATACACACCTTATTATTAAGTGAATTTACTTAACAGAAAGGGGAAATAATAGATATTTTAAAAAGATAAGCTGAACTATAGGTTTTTTCATTCTTCTCCTTTTATTTCAAAATATTATTGGTTGGGGCTTCCCTCATAACTCAGTTGGTAAAGAATCCACCTACAATTCAGCAGACCCCAGTTCAGTTCCTGGGTCGGGAAGATCCCCTGGAGAAGGGATAGGCTAGCCACTCCAGTACTCTTGGGCTTCCCTTGCAGCTCAGCTGGTAAAGAATCCAACTGTAATGTGGGAGACATGGGTTTGATTTATGGGTTGGGAAGATCCCCTGGAGAAGGGAAAGGCTACCCACTCCAGTATTCTGGCCTGGAGAATTCCATGGACTGTATAGTTCATGGGGTCGCAAAGAGTTGGACACGACTAAGCGACTTTCACTTTCACTTTGGTTGGAGTCATATAATATGCTTGATGTCCACAGACAGGTTGAGATGAAGAAATGATCTACATGGCCAGGAGATTATATATAGGAAGAGCTCTCAGATAAGTAAATACATTGAAGACATGATGAGGGTGGACAGTTTTCTTAATATTGAAAATTTTAAGTAAAAAGGAAAGGTAGAATAAAACTTACGATGTTGAACTGGGATTGAAAACATTGAAAATGCAAGGTTTTCCATATATACAGATAGACATATAGTTGAATGTGTGTGAGAGAGAGAAGGAGTGAGGAGGAGAAAGAAGAGAAATAGAGGTGGTGAGAGAAGAAAGGAGATAACATTTTTCCTAACCTTCTCTTTTGAGAGATTCCAGAAACAATAATAAATCTCTATCAATACATAGACTTTTTGGTTTTGAGATACTATCTCCTCTAAAATCAATCAGCACTTCTTGAAGAAATACCTCAATTCAGGGCTAAAACAAGGAAATTAAAGATGAGAAAGTAGACATGGAATACCTTGTTCTCAAAGCAGGGCAGCGTGTAAAGAATAATGGAGGGCACTTAACAGAACACAGCATCTAGTTACTAGCTAAGTCTGGGAAAATTTGAAGATCCTAATAAATAATTTTAATAAGCACTTCTAATTCTGAAAAAAATGCTGTTTAGTTGCTGAGTTGTGTCTGGCTTTTTAGTGACCCCGTGGACTGTAGCCCACCAAGCTCTTCTGTCTTTGGAATTTCCCAGGCAAGAATATTGGAGTGGGATACCATTTCTTTCTCAGGAAATCTTCCCAACCCAGGGATAGAAACTACATCTCTTTTGTCTCCTACATTGGCAGGCAGAGTCTTTATCATTGAGCCACCAGGGAATCCTTCTGAAAAAATAAAAATCCATTAATCCTTATTTGCATAAATTAATGAATGAATAAATGAATCAACCAATTAATCACAGAGAATGGAAAGCTCTGAATTTAGCAGTATGCTGTCTCATAAATGGAAAAAAATGACAGAATTAAGCTATTTATTTATTTAGCCACCATCAAAATGATTGATTCAAGCAAGACTATTTAATGGATATTAAAACTGATAGCTAAATGTTTGAGAGGGGACAGAATATTTTAAAGCTTTCAAAGTATTCCCTAAAAAATACTGACTAATTATATAAATAAAATTATACTTATTAATTAATAAACTATTAATTCTTATTAATAATCAAGTGTTAATTAATAAATTAAATATTATTTTATTTCACTAGAAAAGCTTGACAGAAATAATAGCATTTTAAGCAACTGCTAAAAGTTTAACAATACTGACAGTGGGGCAAACTGGCGTTATATGTTTTCTGGTGGGATTTATTGAAAACAACATAACTTTTTGGTATTCCTTCTGAAAGTATTAAACTTGTGGGGAAATATCAGACAAACTGAAGTTGATAAGCAATCTACAAAGTAATTTCCTTTTTACTGCAAAATATTAAGATTATGAAAGATGAGAAACGACTGAGGAATAATTTCAGAATAAAAGCTGCTAAAGAGACATAACTAAATATGTGTGATCTTGGATTGGATCTTGGATCTACAAAGGAAATTACTGGCAGAGTACAAGATTTGAATAAATGTCTGGATTGAGGGTAATATTATGTCAATGTTAATTTCCTGTTTTTATGTTTTACTCTGGTAATGTAGAGGAATATTCTTACTTTAGAGGAATATTCTTACTTTAAAGAGATACTTGCTTAAGACAATTGGGAAATTATATCTACAATTTAATATCACACAACTCAGACAATTGAAAGAAACAGTGAGAAGAAGAGATATGTGTTAAAATTTTATAATCTGGAAATGTAGTGAATGACACGTAATAGCTCTTTGTGTTACTTGAGAAAATTTTCTTTAAATTTGAATTTGTTTCACAACTGAAGTTTTAAAAAAGCACAATGCAGTATTACCACACACCTACTGGAATTGCTAAAATTAAAAAGACGGAAAGCACCAAATGTGTATTAAGATGAGAAGCAAAAGGATCACTAATAGTTTGTTTATGAAAATATAAAATTGTGTAACAATGCTGGGAATTGACAGTTTTTAAATAAAGTTAAATATAGATATTTATCTAAGATAAAAACCTATTTACAAAAAGACAAGGGTACAAGAATGTTTATACCAGCTTTATGTATAAAAATCAATGATAACTTGTCAATCAAGGACTATGAAGGGTTTTGGATTTTACCCTGTTAGCTAAGCAGTTAAGTCTTCTGCCTTTCCATTGGTACTGGAAAGAAGGCATGAGGTCCTCTGATAAGAGACAAAGGATAGTTCATTACTTATAGAAGTAGCATTAGACAGAATGACATTTTGGCACATGCTTGAGCACCAGTTCCCACAGGATGCCATGTGACGGGGTTAAGTGTTGCCTACACATGCAAAGGAGTGTATAACAAGAGAAAATCCTGGAGATTAAGATTTCCTGATCTTATATAGAAGCTGCTAGCAAACCTGTCCAGGTTTCCCTGGTAGCTCAGCTGGTAAAGAATCCACCTGCAATGCAGGAGACCCCAGTTCGCTTCCTGGATTGGGAAGATCCCTCGGAGAAGGGGTAAGCTACCCACCCCAGTATTCTTGGGCTTCCCTGGTGGCTCAGATGGTAAAGAATCCACCTGCAATATGGGAGACCTGTGTTTGATCACTGGGTTGGGAAGATCCCCTGGAGAAAGGCATGGCAACCCATTCCAGTATTCTGGCCTGGAGAAACCCATGGACAGAGGAGCCTGGTGGGCTACAGTCCATAGGGTCACAAAGAGTTGGACATGACTGAGTGACTAATCACAGAGCAGCACGCTTGTCTATCTTTCCCTTTGGAAAAAGACATTATCTTTAATGTCCTTCAATGTAAGCAAACCTTCTCTAAGGAAGAAAGCAAGATATCTCTATATTTGTTACTCTGGAAAGTAAATGAATCTGTTCCATTGGCAATCAATGTCTATCTTTCTCCAAGGGCTGTTTTCTTATATAAACATTTTTGAAAGGCAGTCCAAAATAAATCAACCATGAATGACTACAAATATGAAAAGGAGAGTGATTCATGGATAATTACATCCCAATATCTCAAACCTTGAAATAAATTGTGTTCATCAAAAAGAGAATCGATTAAAAACATATTTATGCCATTTGTGATATTAATATATTAGACACTCAACAATAAAAAGGAACAAATTTGTATACATATAAAAATGAATGACACTCAAACATAGTATTTTAAGTGAAAGATGTGCATAAATTACCTCATTTATATAAATTCCCCGAACAAGCAAAATCCTGTGATATAAATCAGAACATTATTTTTAGTTCTGTGATTCAGGCATGGGAAAACTTTCTGAAATAATGGAAACATTCTGAATCAATATAGGGATGTGCATGAATTTTAGTGTCTGTATTTGTCAAAATACCCTAATGGTAATTCCTAAGATTTGTGCGTTTTACTCTATGAAAATTATATCAGTAAGAACAAAAGTGTGTTCTACCCAATTAATTCATAAAGCATTCCTATAAAAATAGACATCTATGAAGCAAAAATAATCAATTATAAATCATGAAAAAGCAAGTTATGATCATAGATTAATAAATCTAATAGTTGAAATAAATGCTTAAGTGAATACTTTAGAGATTAGTAAACTGGAATATGGTGCTATAGAAATCTCATTGACTAGAGCATAAAATAATATGAAGCATTCATAAAAATATATAGCAAAAATTTTTAAAGATAAATGGTAAAACAAAGAATAGGTTGAAAAGCCCAACCTTAAACTCAGATGTTTCCGAAACAGAAAATTTAGAGGAAGGTACAGAATAAATACTTAAGGAAATAACAGCTGCAAAGTTACCTGAAAGGAGACAGAGTCTGTAAATTGAATAAAAAAATAAATAAATGAAATTATGAAAGGAATGAAAGAAGCAAGCAAGAAAGGAAGGTAGGAGAAGAGGGAATTTATGCTTTTCTATATCAAACCAAAACTTCAGAATGATAAGTTTACCAAAAAAAAAGGAAAAAAAAACTTTTAAATTTTACTTAAAAGGAAAAAAATTAGTCTTTTTTGGGTTTTCTATTCAGCAGTTCAGTTCATTTCAGTTCAGTCTCTCAGTCGTGTCCGACTCTTTGCGACCCCATGAACCATAGCATGCCAGGCCCCCCTGTCCATCACCGACTCCCAGAGTCCACCCAAACCCATGTCCATTGAGTCGGGGATGCCATCCAACCATCTCATCCTCTGTTGTCTCCTTCTCCTCCTGCCCTCAACCTTTCCCAGCATCAGGGTCTTTTCAAATGAGTCAGCTCTTCACATCAGGTGGCCAAAGTATTGGAGTTTCAGCTTCAACATCAGTCCTACCAATTAACACTCAGAACTGATCTCCCTTAGGATGGACTGGTTGGATCTCCTTGCAGTCCAAGGGACTCTCAAGAGTCTTCTCCAACACCACAGTTTAAAAGCATCACTTCTTCGGCCCTCAGCTTTCTTTATAGTCCAACTCTCACATCCATACATGACCACTGGAAAAACCATAGCCTGACTAGACGGACCTTTGTTGACAAAGTAATGTCTCTGCTTTTTAATATGCTGTCTAGGTTGGTCATAACTTTCAGTAATGGATGCCAAAAGAAAATTAAAGTCTATCTTCAAAGTGCTAAGGGAAAATAACTGTGAACAAAGAATTCTCCACGTAAATGAATCACTAAGAATAAGAATAAAGTTAAATACTTTTTCAATTATACAAATCATACCATAGTTTAGAGATGTTCATTTCATTCTCAATGAAATAATTTAAAAACTGTACATTACATGTAGGAAAATCAAATTCTCAGGTAAGCAGAAGGAAACAAGCAATAAACAAGGCATGGAGGAAAACGATACAGATAAATTAGTGGAGCTAAATTACACTTATATGTATGTACACATATTTTAAACATTGAAACTAAAATGTAGATTGTTATATAGAAAATTGGGGAGGGATTTTGGAGATTATTATTTTGTTTATAAATGTATGAGTCGATGAATAATATTAGAATGTGTTAGCAAAAGATAAAATTAGCTATACATGCAAAATCAGTTTAAATATAAAAACCAAAAGAATAAAACACAAATGTAAACCATTTAAATCACCACACCATTGTAGCAATTAAAATTAATTCACTATCCAACAACATTTATGGAGAACTGCAATGTTCCATGCTGTGTCAAGTGTTGGCAAACAGGGACACACATGGCAGAGTTACTGTCCTCTACAAGCTTGCATATCAATGGGGGATAAAGGAACAGGGGCAAATATATATGGCATTTTTATTAAATGCCTTGTTATAGCCCAAATTCTGTGACAAATTATTGCATCAAATTAATGATTTTACGATAATCCCACTATTCAGTTGAAGAAACGAAGGTTGAGATTGTTTATATAATTTGTTCAAAGCTTCACAACTAATAGAGGAACTACGTTTCATAACTATTTCGCTCCAAAACCCACCATAGTACAGTGGCTCTCCAAGGAAATCTACCAACACTTAAAGTGAGATGTGATCAGTGTACAAAGAAATCACTGAGGGGAAGGCTTGCTAAAGTTTCAAGTGGAGATGAATGTAGAGATGTTAGTTTAGGAATATATGGGAGATGGTTACATGTATTACAAGGAAAAACAATACTAACATTTCAGAAAATAAAATATGTGTGAAAAGTTTCAGAGACATGAGTGCATAGTTTATTTCAAACAAGGTAAGCAGATTTTATATTCTTGGGCTCCAAGATCACTTAGGATGGTGACTGCAGCCATGAAATTAAAAGACCTTGGAAGGAAAACTATAAGAAACCTAGACAACATGTTAAAAAGCAGAGACATCACTTTGCCAACAAAGGTCCATATAGTCACAGCTATGGTTTTTCCGGTAGTCATGTGCAGATGTGAGAGTTGGACCTTAAAGAAGGCTGAACACCGAGGAATTGACACTTTTGAACTGTGGTGCTAGAGAAGACTCTTGAGAGTCCCTTGAACTGCAGGGAGATCAAGCCAGTCAATTCTAAAGGTAATCAATAATGAATATTCATTGAGAGGACTGATGCTGAAGCTGAAACTCCAATACTTTGACCACCTGATGACAAGAGCAGACTCATTGAAAAAGACCCTGATGCTGGGAAATATTAGAGGCAAAAGGAGAAGGGGGCAAAAGAGGATGATATGGTTAGATGGCATCACTGACTCAATGGACAGGAATGTCCATGAGACTCCAGAAGACAGTGAAGGACAGAGGAGCCCATTGTGCTGCAGTCCATGGGGTCACAAAGAGTCTAACATGACTAAGTGACTGAACAACAACAGTTTACCATGCCTAGTAAATAATGCATGTTAGGAAGAGGGGTGGATAAAGTTGAGAAGAAGTTGAGTCAGGCTAAGAAGAGCCTTGTTTTTTAGTTGTTAAGTCATGTCCAACTCTTTGTGACCCCGTGGACTGTAGCCCACCAGGCTCCTCTGTTCATGGGACTTCACAGACAAAAATACTGGAGTGGTTTGCCATTTCCTTCTCCAGTGGATCATCCAAATCTAGGGATGCAACGCACATCTCCTATACTGGGAGGCAAATTCTTTACTGCTGAGTCACCTGGGAAGCTCCAAGAAGAGTCTTGTGGGCATGGTAAATCAATTCTGGTAAATCAGTGACGTGTTTCAGGCAATGAAGGGTGGAGACCAATTTGTTACAGTGATTCAACTTTTATTTCATATAAGAAAATCAGCTCATCTTTACATCCTCCCATTCCATTGCATCTTTGTTTATAATATGACACTTAATCATGGTATAGGGGATTTATGTATAATAGAATATATATATGTATATAATTCATATTTTTTACTTCACTTTGACAATGCTGAGCACAGTTAATGAAGTAAGGAGAGAGATAAGTAACTTTTCCTTGAAGAAATGTTGGGGTCATTTTGCGGTTTTTAAGAAATACATTTTAGCTGTAGCATAGTAAGAAGCTGTTGAAAATGTTCTGATCTGAGAGGTATAGGAAGTCAACAAAAGAAATATACCTACATCTTTTAGCTCTTGTAAATTGGAGGAATAATTTTCTCTGGGGTTCCTGTGGTATTGCTTTGGTCCCATTTGCCTCATGCTGAATGACGTATATTAGTTCAAGTGAAGGATTCTGAAATTGTCTTCCTTATTGACCTCATTTTCAAGCACTGGTTTTTCTTGAGATCTTTTCCTCCCAAGAATAGTATATTTCAAAAATGCAATTGTTGTCTTGAAATTGTTACCACAGGGCTTGAAAAATTATCATCTTAAAGCAAGTATGAGTAGCTTATATGAAATAGAAAGTGCAGGTTACTGTAGAGAATAGTGTTGTGTTTTAAATCTTCCATGGATTTTATTCTGTCAATTTTCCTTTCTCTCTCTTATATATTCAGCCTGTCCTCACACATATAAGCCTGGTTTCCAACAGCACTGAAAATGCAAACCTCTCTTACTTTACAAAAAATACAGCCAACAAAGACTCTTTCATTTAACCCATAACCTCCCCATCCCCTGTACTGCCCTCATTCATCCATTAATTCATTTATTCAGTGAAACATTTGTAAACTCCAGCACCGTGCAATATACTTGGACTGTAGCAGTAAATAAAACAAAGCTTCTGCCCTTACGGAACTTGAGTCTGGTGAGGAGACCAATGATCGAGAGATAATTAAAAGAGTGGAATAAAACTCTAGGAAAAATGAACAGGGTAGCATTTGAAGAAGTGTCTTATGAGCTGAGATCTGAGTGACCAACAAGAAGTAAGTAGGGAGCGTTAAATTCAAAAACAAAAACAGAAACAAACTAGGCTGTTTTGGAACTGAGAGGTCATTGTGGCTGGAGTAGTGCAAGCAAAAGGAAGCCCAGCACTGGTGAGCTGGGAGAGATGGGGAGGGGCTAGATTATCAGGGCCTTTTAGCCTGTGGGATTTTCTTCTAACCATAGTGGAAACCCACTGGGAAGTTTTAAGCTGACTTTTTATGATCTCATTTGTATATTCAAGAGATAATACTTTGCCCTTAGCCAGTGAGATTTTGTGAATTGAGAGGATATTTTTTTTTCCTCTCTCATTTTTCTGTTGGTGACTGAAAGGTTTCAGAAAATGTTTGCATTTTGAGAGTTTAAAGTAAACAATAGAAAAATCCTTGGAACATTTATTACCGGCATAGAATTAAGATATATTAGGTATAAAGAACTATTAAAATCAATAAGGAAATAAACTCTCTAAAATAGAAGTGTGTAAACCTTTTCTTTCAAAGAGAAAAATATAATATTAAATACAACACAACAAAGTTTCTTGTTGTATAGGGGTGCAAAGAGATTAGTGAGATGCATTCTAAGTACGAAGCAGTGGCTTAGAATGAGTTTGGGGATGCCATAATAAAAAGTTCTGAATACCCATCCCAAATACACCTCTGGCATCTCAGATATAGCAGGTATAAATGTGGAGTTAAATCATTTTCCAACATGTTTTCTCCTCAGCTTGCCTTCTCCTAAAGACATCTTTGTATTTTCTCCCTCCTCTGCTATGTTCATTTTAAAAATGTACATTCACTTTTAAGGGGGCTTCCCTAGTGGCTCAGATAGAAAATAATCTGCTCACAGTGCAGGAGACCCAGGTTTAGGAAGATCCCCTGGAGAAGGAAATGGCAACTCACTCCAGTATTCTTGCCTGGAGAATTTCATGTGCAGAGAAGCCTGGTGGGCTACAGTCCATGGGATCACAAAGAGTTGGGCATGACTGAGCAACTAACACTTTTGCATTAAACTTTTATGACTTCTGTTTTCGAACTGTATCTTAAATCTGTCCTCTGTCTACTTCTCTCTAACTTCACCTCTGCTTCTAGTAAAACACCATTTCTTGTCTCCCTTGAACTCCACACCCTGTTATATTCTTCCATGATATTCTGTGGCTATTTCTCATATTACTCATCAAAATCTTAACTATTACATAAATATCTGAATATTTCACTATATTTTAAACTTTATAAGGCTACATATGTATCTGGTTTGTGCCATTACAGAATTTGGCATGTTCTGTGGACTTAAATATTTTTTCAGTAAATTGAATAAGTATGAATACATAAAAAATTGGAGTTGTGAATCATTAATAGACCAAGATGAAAAATGACAAAGAATCTGGAAAGATATTTTTTTTAGGTGATGATCTCTAAAACTGTCACCAAATACAGCATATGTGCCTATGTAACATAGTTATTTTACCTATGCAATCCTTACTTCTTAAGATAAAGGGTTATTATTAAAACCAAGGATTTAGCTTGATGATTCAGAATGTGGAGGGATAGAAAAAAAAGGCAGTATTATCCTCAAAGTTATTATTACTAGGAAGTTACTTTTAGTAATAGCAGGAAGTCAGTGGTCAGTAAGGAACATGACAAAACCATTTTCTCTAGAAGCTTTATTGTAGTCATTCCTTGAATATAATTTCTTCTTTGGCACATAAATATGAAAATATTTTGTGTATCAGTTGTTAATTGTAATTAGTTTATAATTGAAGATATATTTTAGGAATATTTTATTGAAGGTATATTTTAAATTGCAATGACGGTTAAATAAAAAGGTAAAACTTTAAAATATTGGCTTAGAAGTATGTCCTTCTGAAACTAAAATAGAGAAATAATTTGTAGGTGCTAAGAATATAATTCATACTTGTGAATGAGTGTTCTCTCTGTACCATCTCACAATAAGAAGGTAATTGAAATGGCTGTATCCATCCAGTAACTCACTCAGGATTCAAGAATTCATTATAACTATCAAAGCTTTATTACTTTTTTAGTAGCTAAGGTGGGTTTTTATTTGAAAGTACTGGGTGATATACAGTGTACTTGTATAATATGACACCCTTAGTGAGAATATATGGAGCCTTGCTATGGCACCATTATGTTCAGATTATAGTTAGTCTGGTCTCCCTATTACAAAAAACAACCCTGCATTTTGACTTTAATTTTGACCAAGGGACCACCTGCTTGAGATTTTTAATCCATAAAAATGTTTAAATCTGTAATTTAGAATGAATAGTGCATAATTACTAAACTGTTTATACATATATTATAATTTTTAAATTCTAATACAAAGGCTTGCTTGTTCAGTAACAACAACAATAAAAGTATATCTGTTAATATTTTATACTACTTGACTCTGTTAGGAAATGTGTAAATTTTAAAAATATGTTTCATTTAAGTTCACTATAATACTAAACAACCTCTCCAACCATGACACAAAGAAAGTGACTTTCTAGTCCTGTTTAAATCTTTTTGTTTGTTGATTTTGGTTCTGAGTACCTAACAATTGTCTTCTGTGTACATGGTAGTATAAGTCTTGAGTTGGTCTGAACAGAGAAACAAAAAACTCTTATAGCTGTGCTAATATATTAATTTCAAAGAATCATGAGGTTCTTTGCTGCAATTTTCAAATGTCCAGACTTAAAACACAGAATCATCAACTATGGAAATATTTCTAACTAATTTGTTTCTACCAGCTATTCTACATAGGAAGACTATATTTCTGTATCAGAAATGGTACAGAGTCCTTACCAAGCTATTGCTTTTTTTGGTTTGTTTTTGCCATTGTGTTTATTTTTAAGCACCAAACACTTTACCTGCTACCCAGGGAAGTATTGTCCCTATCCACATTCGTTCTTCTCAGTGTGGTTCAATTGCTCTGCTATCTCTAATTTTTGTTTTTGCAGTCTTATTGCGATATATTTCCAGAAAAGCTATGACAAACCTAGACAGCATATTAAAAAGCAGAGACTTTTATAAAAGCTTTTATAAAAGCAGAGCATATTATTTTGCTGACAAAGTTCCGTCTAGTCAAAGCTATTGTTTTTCTAGTAGTCTTGTATGGATGTGAGAGTTGGACTATAAAGAAGGCTGAGTGCTGAAGACATGAAGTTTTCAAACTGGTGTTGGAGAAGGCGCTTGAGAGTCCCTTGGATTGCAAGGAGATCAAACCAGTCAATCCTAAAGGAAATCAGTCCTGAATATTCATTGGAAGGACTGATGCTGAAACTGCAAGTCCAATACTTTGGCCACCTGATGCGAAGAGCTGACTCATTAGAAAAGACACTTATGCTGGGAAAGACTGAAGGCAGGAGGAGAAAGGGATGACTGAGGATAAGATGGTTGGATGGGATCACTGACTCAATGCACATGAGTTTGAGCAAGCTCCAGGAGATCGTGATGGACAGGGAAGCCTGGCATGCTGCAGTCCATGGGGTTGCAAAGAACAGGACACGACTGAGTGACTGGACAACAATTTAATCTTATATTTCCATGTAAAATGTACAGTTCACTCTTTCTTAGTATACTCATAGTTTTAAAACCACTCCCATAATTTAATTCTGAATATTTTCAACAGTCAAAAAGAAACATTGAGCTGTCAGCAATTACTCTCCACTACTCTCAATCCTGCCAGGAAAAGGTAACCAGAATTCTATCTGGGTTTCCCTGGTGGCTCAGTGTTAAAGAATCCCTCTGTTAGTGGTAAAGGATCCACTGCAGTAGATGCAGATTTGATCCTTGGGATTGGGAAGATTCCCTAGAGAAGGAAATGGCAACCCACTCTAGTTCTTGCCTGGGAAATCCCTTGGACAAAGAGCCTGATAAGCAACTGTCCATGGGGTTATGAAAGAGTTGGTAGGACTTAGTGACCAAAACAACAACAATAACATTCTATTATTGTCTCTATAGATTTGCCTATTCTAGACTCCTCATATAAAAGGAATCATGCAGTGTTGTGATGTTTTCCTATCTGACCTCTTTCAATAAGCATGATGTTTCCAAGGTTCATCTATGTTATGGATGTGTCAGAAGTTTATTTTTTATTGCCAAATAATATTCCTTGCAAGGATAGACTACACTTCGTTTATCCATTAACTGTGAGATATTTATGTTCTTTCTGCTTTTGTATATTATGAATAGTGCTCTTATGAACATTCATGTATAAGTTCTTTATTTGAACATGTTTTTAGTTCACTTGGACATATACTAAGAAGTAAAATTACTAGTCATATTGTGAATCTAAATTTAGCATTTTTAGAAATTGCTTAATTTTTTAAATAAAGTGATTATACATTTTACATTCCCACCAGGAATGTGTAGGACTCAAGCTTCCCCACACCTGCTGCTGCTGCTGCTAAGTCGCTTCCATCGTGTCTGACTCTGTGCGACCCCATAGACAGCAGCCCACCAGGCTCCTCTGTCCTTGGGATTCTCCAGGCAAGAACACTGGAGTGGGTTGCCATTTCCCTAGCCAATGCTCATTATTTTTTGTCTTTTTGTTTTTAGTTATTCTAATAAGTGTCATGGAGTTAAATGCTTTTCATGTCTATTGCAATTAAAAAGCTTTTTTAAAAAAATTTGATTAATTTGGTGTATTTCTTTGATAAATTTTTGTATGTTAGTACATCTGTGCATTTTCGGGATAAATCTTGCTTGGTCAAGATGTGTAACCCTTTTCATACGTTGCTGAATTCAATTTGCTAGTATTTTGGTGAGGATTTTTGTGGCTATATAAACAAGAGATTTTCCTTTATAGCTTTCTTTTCTTGTGATATCTTTGCCTGTTTTTGTTTTGTAATATGGATAATAATGGGCTTATAGAATAGGTTGGGAAGAGTTAGTTCCTCTTCTATTTTTGGAAGAGTTTATAAAGGATTTATATTAATTTTTTTTAATGGTAGAAATCATCAGAGAAGCCATCTGGAGTTAGAATTTCTTTGTGGGAAGTTTTAAAATTAGTAACTCAGGGCCTTTCCTAGTTAGAGATCTATTTAGATGATCTGTCCTTAGTTTCAGAAATTTGTATTTTTCTAAGAACTTATATGCTCAACCAAGCTATCTAATTTAGGCATATGGCTTTCCAAAGCATTCCTTTACAACCTTTTTTATTTTTATAATAATAGTAGCGATACCCATATTTCCTTCCTCATTTTACTAATATTAGTCTACCTTTGGGAATGAAGAAGTAGAGTAGCTAAAGGTTCCTCATTTTGTCGATCATTTAAAAGAATCAATGTTTAGTTTCATTGATTTTTCCCTGTTGTTTTTGTATTTTCTGTTTCATTTATTACTGCCCTATTCTTAATCATTTTCTTTCTTCTGCTTATTTTTGGATTAGTTTGCTCTTGAACTGAACTGAACCCATTATAGTCATCCTCTCCCTCATAAGGAGTGATTGAAAAGAGAAAATAAACCACTTGTGATTTTTACTGTCCAGAGGCCAAGGTTCATTAAAAGACAGACCTAATCGTTGGACTATAGAACTTCCCCCAGCCCCAATATCTCATCACCACAATACTAAAGGCCTATTTACAAATTTTTTTTTTAACTAGTACATCATATCTGAATAAGAAGAAAAAATTACCGGAAGACAGAAAAACACAATTCAAAGAGAAAGAGAAAGCCTCAAAATCACACATGTCAGGATTGTTGAAATTATCTCATCAGGAATTTAAAAGAACTATGAAAATAAAATTTAAGATTTTAATTTAAAACAATATTCTAAAGACTCTAATAAACAAGGTAGACAGCAAGCAAGAGCAAATGGTCAATGTAATCAGAGACGGAGATCCTAAGAAAGAACCAAAAAGAAATGCTATAGATCAGAAATATTGTAACTGAAATGAAGAATGCCTTTGATGAGCTGGACAGGGCCAAGAAAAGAGTCTCTGATTGGGAGGCTATCTCAATAGAATCCTCAATTGAATCTCCAAAGAGAAAGAATACTGACAGAAAAGCAGGATAGAATATCTAAGGACTGTGAGACAACTACAAACGGTATGATATATATGTAATGGGAAGAACAGAAGGAGAAGAAAAAGGGACTGAAGAAATATTTGAAATAATAATGACAGAATTTTTCTAAATTAATACTAGGCACCAAACTACAGATCAAGGAGGCTCAAAGAACGCCAAGCAGTATAAATACTCCCCCAAACTATACATTGACATTATTTTAAACAATAGAAAATTCAAGATAAAGAGAAAATCCTGGAAAAATTCAGAGGGTGTGGGGAAGAGGAAACCTCACCTACAGAGGAACACAGATTGGAATCACATCTGACTTCTCAGAAACCATTTCTAGTATACAGAGTATTGATTAATCATTAAGGAGTATAAAGAGGGTGAAGGTAAACATGAGAAGGGATCTCAATTATTTCCTTTTGTGAAACTCTGCAATTTTAATTAAAGCAGACTTTATCTTCCCTCATAGCTCAGTTGGTAAAGAATCCAGCTGCAATGCCGGAGACCCCGGTTTGATTCCTGGGTTGGAAAGATACCCTGGAGAAGGGATAGGCTACCCATTCCAGTATTCTTGGGCTTCTGCTGTAGCTCAGCTAGTGAAAAATCCACCTGCAATGCAGGAGACCTGGGTTCAATCCCTGTGTTGGAAAGATCCTCTGGAAGAGGAAAAGGCTACCCACTCCAGTATTCTGGCCTAGAGAATTCCATGGACTGTGTAGTCCATGGGTTCCCAAAGAGTTGGACACGACTGAGCGACATTCACTTCACTTCACTTTATCTTCCTGGGCTTCCCTAGTGGCTCAGATGGTAAAGAACCTGCCTGCAATTCAGGAGACCGAGGTTCAATTCCTGGGTTGGGAAAATCACCTGGAAAAGGAAATGTCAACCCACTCCAATATGCTTGCCTGGAGAATTCCATGGACAGAGGAGCCTGGTGAGCTACAGGCCATGGGATCACAAAGAGTAGGACTCAACACAAATGAGTGACTAACACTTTCACTTATTTTATCTCAGTGGACAAATAACCATATTAATCCACCTGATACAACAAAATTTGACCATTATCTCTCTCCCCCTCTGTGACTCAGGTGTTTTAATCAAATTGCTGTTTTCATATCAAGTCAGAAATTTATGTGGTGATTTTATATTTGCATAATGTTTCCCTTTGCCATTTCCTGAGAACTAATTATAAAATGGCTGAAAATGGTGCTGTTTTTGTAATATACCAGTGAAAGACACTTCATACTGACACAGAAAAATCATGCTAGATCCTTTTCAGCAAGGACTGAAACAAAAAATACATGTGGCTTTGTCATGCCACATTATTCTTAAGATGCTGAATCCACTGTTACCAATTGCCAGAAGAGAACAAAGACCTTGGAAAGTAAGGTGTTCATTGATTTATTTCTGAAGCTTTGATTGCATGTCATCAGCCTGGATGAGTTTGGTGAAAGGAAAGATGCAAAACACAGCAGGTTCTAGGCAAGTCACTGAGAAGAGTTGAGGTGGACACTTTGGGGAAAGCTGTTCATTGAGCTGTGACTTGTGAGCTCAAGCATTTGTCCACATACTTTTTGCTATGTGACTGTTTATCTTCTGTCTCACAGGTTGATTTATGAAGTGTGACATGGCACTATATAAATGCAACACTATGTTACTTGGAAAACAAGAGAAAATGATATATTAAGTCACAGTGGCCCAATTGTTTTGAGATCTTAAGTCCCATGCCATAGCAAGACAAATGAAAACTCATTTGGAGTAAATATTGCTGTCCTTCATTCTTGAAAACGGCCTTTTGAGCAACTGCCAGGAAGATCTCTATAGATTTTGAGAAGTCTTAACATTTTGTGCATAAGTATTCTCTTCTTGTGCTAACTGACACTCTAATGCTACATTATATTTTCTGATAATTTAATAAATTCATCTAAAAAAACAAATTGAAACTTACCATGGATTTTCATAAAGTTACACAAGGAAGTAAGTGAGCAGTCTAAATTTAGTGCATTCCCAATTACATCTACAAGCTAGTTTATCTAACAATTAGCATGACTCTGTAAACTGATTTTGTGGAAGGCTGTGATAAGGTGAAAAGATCTTCACAACCCAGATAATCATGATGATGTGATCATTTACCTAGAGCCAGACATCCTGGAATGGGAAGTCAAGTGGGCCTTAGGAACAAAGCTAGTGGAGCTGGTGGAATTCCAGTTGAGCTATTTCAAATCCTGAAAAATGATGCTGTGAAAGTGTTGTACTCAATATGCCAGCAAACTTGGAAAACTCAGCAGAGGCCACAGGACCAAAAAAGGTTAGTTTTCATTTCAATCCCAAAGAAAGGGTAATGCCAAAGAATGCTCAAACTACTGCACAATTCCACTCATCTCACACACTAGCAAAGTAATGCTCAAAATTCTCCAAGCCAGGCTTCAACAGTATGTGAACTGTGAACTTCCGGATGTTCAAGCTGGATTTAGAAAAGGCAGAGGAACCAGAGATCAAATTACCAACATCTGTTGGATCATCAAAAAAGCAAGAGAGTTTCAGAAAAAGATCTATTTCTGCTTTATTGACTATGCCAAAGCCTTTGACTGTGTGGATCACAATAAACTGTGGAAAATTCTGAAAGAGATGGGAATACCAGACCACCTGACCTGCCTCCTGAGAATTCTGTATGCAGGTCAGGAAGCAATAGTTAGAACTGGACATGGAACAGCAGACTCATTCCAAATCAGGAAAGGAGTACATCAAGGCTGTATATTGTCACCCTGCTTATTTAACTTATATGCAGAGTACATCATGAGAAACGCTGGGCTGGAGGAAGCACAAGTTGGAGTCAAGATTGCCAGGAGAAATATCACTAACCTCAGATATGCAGATGACACCACCCTTACGGCAGAAAGTGAAGAACTAGAGAGCCTCTTGATGAAGGTGAAAGAGGAGAGTGAAACATTTGGTGTAAAACTCAGCATTCAGAAAACTAAGATCATGGCATCTGGTCCCATCACTTCATGGGAAATAGATGGGGAAACAGTGGAAACAGTGACAGACTTTATTTATTTGGGGTCCAAAATCACTGCAGATAGTGACTGCAGCCATGAAATTAAAAGATGCTTGCTCCTTGGAAGAAAAGCTATGACAAACCTAGACAGAATATTAAAAAGCAGAGACATTACTTTGCCAACAAAGGTCCCTCTAGTCAAAGCTATGGTTTTTCCAGTAGTCATGTATGGATGTGAGAGTTGACTTTAAAGAAAGCTGAGTGCCGAAGAACTGATGCTTTTGAACTGTGGTGTTGGATAAGACTCCTGAGAGTCCCTTGGACTACAGGGAGATCCAATCAATCCATCCTAAAGGAGATCAGTCCTGGGTGTTCATTGGAAGGACTGATGTTGAAGCTGAAACTCCAATACTTTGGCCACCTGATGAGAAGAACTGATTCATTGGAAAAGATCCTAATGCTGGGAAGGATTGGGGGCAGGAGGAGAAGGGGACGACAGAGGATGAGATGGTTGGATGGCATCACTGACTCGATGGACATGGGTTTGGGTAAAACTCCAGGAGTTGGTGATGGACAGGGAGGCCTGGCATGCTGCAATTCATGGGGTCGCAAAGAGTCGGACATGACTGAGCGACTGAACTGAACTGATCCAAACTTTCTGAGATGGATTTTTCTCTGGATTTTTTTTTTTTTTGGATTTTTCTCTGGATGGATTTTTCCAGCCCCTGTTTCTGGCATCATACATTCTATTCAGCACAACTCTTTGCATGGGAGACCTATCATACCTCCAAGTGATTCTTGGACAAAGTCCTTTTGAAGAGGACTCCTGTGGGCTCTCTATAAAATATTAGTCATTCAGTTGTGTCCCACTCTTTGTGAACCCATGGACTGTAGTTCTCCAGGATCCTCTGTCCATAGAATTCTCCAGGCAAGAATACTGGAGTGGGTAGTTATTCCCTTTTCCAGAGGGTCTTCCTGATCCAGGGATCAAAACCTGGTCTCCTGCATTGTGCTCTATAAAGTGGCCTGCATCCTTACTTGTGTCCATCATGCATAGCTTCTGCCCAACAGCCACCTCTTCTCCCTCCACCACTACACAGGCCTTTCCAGGCCCAAGTCGTTATCTTAGTCTTTTGCTGCTAAGTCACTTCAGTCGTGTCCAACTCTGTGTGACCCCATAGACGGCAGCCCACCAGGCTCCTTCGTCCCTGGGATTCTCCAGGCAGGAACACTGGACTGGGTTGCCATTGCCTTCTCTGTAGTCTTTTGTATGTGGGCCAATTAGCATTATTTTCATCTTTTTTATCCCTTTACCAGTCCCCCAAAAAGATTCTTAGTGATAAATATAAAATTTTGATGTAGCCCTCTGAAAAAGTTTATTTCACTAGACATAAAGAGAATAGAAAGACTCACTTCACGAAACCCTGAGACCCTCACATTCCTCAAGGAAGCAGGCAAGCTCAGAGGGAAAATTCATCTAGAAAGTTATTTCAGCCAGGTTTCAACCTTTTTAGACATTCAAGTTCAGAACTGTGTTAGGTGTCACAAATTTTTCTTACATTTTCAGTAGATCTAGCAACAGTGTTCTAGTGCCTCATTTTGTATTGAGAATACTTGCCATTTGTTACTTAATTCTCTAGCAGTTGTGCTGTGGCCACAGCTGACAGAAGATGTTCACAATGACATCCTGTGACATGAGAATTTGTAAAAATAAAGTATAAACAATTCTTCCAATCCCTTTTCAAGAATGGTCACCAAAGAGAGTAAGAAACATGGTGGAAAGGGATCCAATAGCCTGAAGAATTAATCAGTCAAAACTGCAAAATATTCATGATGATAAAACATATTCATAAATGAGATTGTCCATCACTGTGGTAAAACTGAAAAGGGGAGAATCAACTAAATATATGACGTATATAGCTTAACATATTGTCATGCACACACGTGTGCTCAGTTGCTTAAGTCATGTCAACTCTTTGCAACACTATGGACTGTAGCCCACCAGGCTCCTCTGTCCATGGGATTCTCCAGGCAAGAACACTGGAGTGGGTGGCCATGTCCTCCTCCAGGGTATCTTCCCAATTGAACCTGCTTCTCCTGTGCCTTCTACATTGCAGGCAGATCCTTTACCTACTGAGCCACCTGGGAAGCCCAACATATTGTACATCCATGCAATTAAATACTGTAGCGACACTATCAGAAATCAGGGGGTAGAAGCAAATCCTATATTCATATTATAATGGATTTATTACAAAAATTTGATGTAACACAGGCAATGAAGATCTGGAAGTTGGGAGTGGGAGAATCAATAACCAGTATGTCTAAAGCAAGAAGCCAAGTGCCTTTGGACACCAAAGAAAGACTAGGAAGAGGAAACTTCCACAAAATTCTATTGAAACTGACACTTCTGAGGAATGGATCCCTGTGTTTAGCTATCACTGCTGCAGGTTCTCAGCCAAGTTCTTAATGGTGGGCTTGAGTCCATTCTTGGTTAGCATGGCCAGCTGAATGTAAAACAGAGAAGAGTGAGGAGTAGCTGGGCATTTCTGTCTATCATTTGGCTGGTTGTGACAATTTTTTCAGAGTAATGGTTTCTGATTTCCTTCTGCCAAATCTCATGCATTGTTGACCTTTGGCTAACTCTTACCCAGTTGTGTACAGGGAAAATGATTCTGGAAAACAGTGCTCAGCCTTATCCAACTTGTCATAATATGATCCACGACACTGTCTTTGGACTTCCCTGGTGGCTCAGATGGTAAAGAATCTGCCTGCAATGCAGGAGACCTAGGTTCAATCCCTGGGTTGGGATAATCTCCAGGAGGAGGGCATAGCAACTTACTCCAATATTCCTGCCTGGAGAATCCCCATGGACAAAGGAGCCTGGTGGGCTACAGTTCATGGGGTCACAAAAAGTCAGACAAGACTGAATGACTAAGCACACTATCTTTGGGTTTCCCTGGTAGCACAGCTGGTAAAGAATCCACCTGTAATGCAGGAGTCTCAGGTTTGATCCCTGGGTAGGGAAGATCTCCTGGAGGAGGAAATGGGAATCTGCCCCAGTATTCTTGCCTGGAGAATCCCATGAACAGAGGAGCCTGGTGGGCTACAGTCCCTGGGGCCGCAAAGAGCCAGAGACTACTGAACAGCTGAGTATACACACACACACACACAAAATCAGTTTACACTTTCAAAAGTTAATTGACTATCCACTATGTGCTAGTCACTGTGGTTGCATGATTAATATGTGTAAAAATGAATCATATTCTCACAGAATATGTACTCTAGTAGAAGGGAGGGTTTCAAATAATGACAAAATCCCAATGTAAAAATCACAGTGATAGGAGAAATACAAGGAGATCTCAAACTACATAAAAACTGCACCTAATCCAGACATGGGATCAGAGAATGCATTCTAGATGCAGTGACCTTTAAACCTGAAGTTGAGGAAAAAATAGAATTTATCAGGAGCATTTGTGAGAATGTATATCAGGGGATTATTTCAGGGATAGTGTATGGAGAAAATGACACAAAATGACTGTTTCATAAAGAACAAATATTTTAACAGTTGCAAATACTCTGTAGCAGATGCTGTAAAGTCCTGTTTTATGCATCCATAATTGCCTGAAGACTTTCTGCCTGCAAGACCATGCTTATCCTAAGGCCATATTACAACTTCTGTGGGTCCTAGATTAATCAGCCCTCATAAGTCCTTTCCTTCAGAAAAATATATTGAAAATACTTTATGACTTCATTTTTTGAAATTTTATATACTTTATGTGTTGCTATGAAGATAAATATAATTTATACTGTATTATATTTATTTTTTCTTAGAATTTAAAATAAACTTTCTAAAGGCCTTTAAAATTATGATAGGCAATAGATACTTCTTAATGTATAAGTTGGCCTGTGTTTGGTCCACACTCAGGCCAGGCCAGAGTTGATTGCCAGGGAGCCTGTTGCATCTAAAACCCAGAAACTTCCCTAGTGTAATCTAAAACCTGCCTCCCTATGCAAAGGGCAGGAGAGACCAAAGAATGAGGCAGACCACTTCATAGGTAGGTGGGAGGCTTAACAAGCAAAGGAACTTACTAGATTGTCTTGGGAGGCCACAAGCCAAGGAAATCTCTATACATGCCTGCCAAACCTAAAAGTTTAAATAGAAGCCTTAACTGGGTTCAGTCACATATACCATCAGTTGGTTCAAAACACCATATTGCTCTCTCAAGGCTATATCCTTGAGGCAGTTTCTGGAACCAAAGAAGACAAATTAGATGCACATTTCAAGGATATGGAGTGGGTGGGGAGCTTTGTTGTTGTTCAGTCACTCAGTCGTGTCCAACTCTTTGTGACCCCATGGACTGCAGCACGCAACCAGGCTTCCCTCTCCTTTACCATCTCCAAGAGCTTGCTAAAGCTCATGTCCATTGAGTCAGTGATGCCATCCAAATATCTCATCCTCTGTTATCTCCTTTTCCTGATTTCAATCTTTCCCAACAGTATCCAATAAGTCAGTTATTTGCATTAGGAGGCCAGTTTTGGAGCTTCAGCTTTAGCATCAGTCCTTCCAATGAATATTCAGGGTTGATTTCCTTTAGGATTGTCTGGTTTGATCTCTTTGCAGTCCAAGGGACTCTCAAGAGTCTTCTTCAACACCACATTTCAAAAGCATCAATTCTTTGGCGCTCTGTCTTCTTTATAGTCCAACTCTCACATCTGTCTCAATAATGTCTCTGCTTTTTAATATGCTGTCTAGTTTTGTCATAGACTTTCATCCAGGGAGCAAGCATCTTTTAATTTCATGGCTGCAGTCACCATCTGCAGTGATTTTGGAGCACAAATAAATAAAGTCTGTCATTGTGTCCAATGTTGTCCCATCTATATGCCATGAAGTGCTATGATCTTAGTTTTTCGAATGTTGAGTTTTAAGCCAACTTTTTCACTCTCCTCTTTTACTTTCATCAAGAGGCTCTTTAGTTCCTCTTCACTTTCTGATGTAACGGTGGTGTCATCTGCATATCTGAGGTTATTGATATTTCTCCTGGCAATCTTGATTCCAACTTGTGCTTCATCCAGCTTGGCATTTCTCATGATGTACTCTTCATATAAGTTAAATAATCAGCTTGACAATAGAATCTTGAGGTACTCCTTTCTCAATTTGGAATCAGCCTGTTGTTTCATGCCCATTTCTAACTGTTGCTTTTTGACCCACATACAGGTTTCTCAGGAGGCAGATAAGGTGATCTGGTATTCCCATCTCTTTCAGAATTTTCTACAGTTTTGTAGGCTTTAGCTTAGTCAATGTAGCAGAAGTAGATGTTTTCCTGGAATTCTCTTGCATTTTCTATGATCCAATGGATGTTGGCAATTTGATCTCTGGTTCCTCTGCCTTTTCTAAATCCAGCTTGGACATCTGGAATTTCTCAGTTTATGTACTGTTGAAGCCTGCCTTGGATAATTTTGACCATTTCTTTGCTAGCATGTAAAGTGAGTGCAATTGCACGGTGGTTTCAACATTCTTAGGCATTTACTTTCTTTGGTATTGGAATGAAAACTGATCTTTTCCAGTCCTATGGCCACTGCTTAATTTTCCAAATTTGTAGGCATACTGAGTGCAGCCCTTTAACAGCATAATCTTTTAGGATTTGAAATAGCTCAGCTGGAATTCCATTACTTCTACTAGCTTTGTTCGTAGTGATGCTTCCTAAGGCCCACTTGACTTCACACTCCAGGATGTTTGGCTCTAGGTGACTGATCATACCATCATGATTATCTGGGTCATTAAGGTCTTTTTTTGTATAGTTCTTCTGTGTATTCTTGCCACCTCTTCTTAATATCATATGCTTCTGTTAGGTCCATACTCTTTCTGTCCTTAATTGTGCCCATCTTCACATGAAATTTTCCAACATGTCATCTCACCTGGGTACTTCAATGTCAACGCCCCTGGTAAAAAAGAAAAAAAAAATGGCCGCTGTAGGTCTGGGAGTCAGAGCAGCAAACCACATTTGAAAAGGAAAAGAAAATAATGAATAAAAACATCTTCCAAGCACAGCTTTTGAGTTAGATGTGTCTGTGACTTCAGGAGGTATGGGTCAAGGCTTATGGCAGAGAAACATGAGGGAGTGCTCCTAGGACTTCAATCCCAGTCCTGGAAGGGGAAAGAATCTGAATATACCCCCATAAAGCAGCAGTTTCTAGTGGCGCACAATGCTTCTCCAAATGGAGTCTCTCAGAAAATAAAAAACAGCTGCAGCTGATGGGTGAGCCCAGACCCTCTCCACTGATAGACTGTTCTAAAGAGATTAAGTCTATGGCTTGGACACTGGAAAGCTGAGAGGTGGACAACCATGAGTAAGGCCTGTGGGGTCAGGGTATGTGAAGATACTACTATATATCTTTCACATATAGTTCATTTTCCTTCAGCTTTAGTATTTCTAGTAGTTTTGTTAAATGCTTCGCTTTTTTAAAAGGCAATTTTGGTAATACCCTCTGAAGGTTGAAGAACATCACGCATATGCAACCTACATCTATAGACACACATAAACAGGTATAGAGAGACACAAACAGAAGTTTTATAGCTGTTTGTTTGTTTTTTGTTTTAACTTTCTATTTTGTATTGGGGTATAGCTGAGTAATAGTAATGTTGTGATAGTTCAGGGGAACAGTGAAGGGACTTGGCCAAACACAGAGATGTATCCATCCTCCCCCAATCTCCCCTCCCATCCCGGCTGCCACATAACATCAAGCAGAGTTCCATGTACTATTATTTAGCAGTGAATCAGCCACTCATATGACTAAAACTTTTTACTGATATTTGCGATTTCACGGAGTCTATGGACTAGATTTTTGAGCCAGGAAACTTCTATAACTGTGTTTTAAAAAGTCTCCTCCTCCTCCCCCTATACCTATGCCTTTTTTTTGTTTTTCTTCTTCTTCTTTCTTTAGTCTCTGTAGGCAATACTTTGGTTATCTCCTGGGGTGTGTACATTTCAAAGACATGAGATTTGTACCTTCAAGAGACAGAGAAAGAATATATGTTTGCTCATAAACATTTTGAAGTAATCAATATTTAAATTTTCCCTTGTATTAGGAGCAAGGGACATTTTCCCTGTTTTCTCAACAAAATCACAAGGGCCCCCTCTTCATTTTCATCACTTCCCCAGAGATCTCACCTCTTAGTATCCTAATCAGATTTTGTCACAAGTATCTAGATCTTAATCCACAACACTAGTTTTGCAGAACATCCCTCTAAAGTCTCTAATTTGTAATCCTGCTCTTCCACCTTTTTTGCTAGCCCAGAAGCTAACAGAGTATTGGACAATTGCATGTCCTTCTCTAACTGCAGATCTCTTAAGTTTCTAACTTGGTTTTCAACCTCCAGTTGAGCTTGTGTCTGGTTGAACTGCTTGCATTAGAGGCCAGCCCTCTGCAACAATCGTTGTTTCACTTCTTTGTCACAGTGCTCTACGCACAGTTCCTCAAACAGATGCATTAAAGCAGTTGGTATCTTAAGGAATCCCTGTACTCACACAGCAGTTCACAAGCACTAACACAACAGTCACCCCTACCCACACGGAGGTCAATGGCCAACTCAGGATTTCCCACAGGGATGCCTCTAGCCCATAACTCACTTATTTGGCATCTTGGCAGGCTCACTAATCATCGCTTTGCAACCCTGGAGCTTCCCAGGTGTAATCTGAAACTAACCCCCATACTCAGAAGGCAAGGAGAGGCCAAAATGAGAGGCAGATTACTCCAAATGGTAGGTGCAGATTTAATTAGCAAGGGAACATACTGACACTTGTTTTAGGTGACCAAAAATAAATAGATCTCTATACCCTCCTGCCAAATCATTAAAATGTATATGTAGTACTTAACTGGGTTCTGTCATATATATACCCTCCAGATAGTATTAACATCATATTTCTATCTCAAAGCTATATCTTTGGGGAAGCTTCTGGAAGTGAGAAAATTGCAATGCACATTCTAAGGAGAAGGAGGAGGGTGGGAAGCTTCCGATTGTCCAAGACTGGCCCCTGGGTCATTGCTGGTCATGTCTTCTTGATGACCTCCCTTAACAGAGCCTCATAATAAGTTCACAAAAATTAGGATGGGAGATGGAAGATAAATACCTCATCTCCTCTCTACTTGGGTGAGAATTCTTATAGAGTGTATACAACACAGTCTCCCATAGGCCCTGCTCAGTTACTAATGATAGTAACCTACTCATTAACTTAGCTGAATTGGCTGCCTAGTGTCACCTCGAAAATAAACCATAAACATTCAAATTACTTCCTCAAGGTCTTTTTTTTTTCCGGAAGAATACAGATAAGAAAAATAATGGCACATTTGAGGAAATGAAAGACACTCTGTGTGTTTGGGATGTAAAAATACAGGGACAATATTGGGAAAAATCATCCTGACAAAAGCAGGGCAAGATCTAGAAGGACGTATAACTACTTTAAAATGTTGGAATTTTATCATAAGGACTAGAGAAAACCACATGAAGCTAAAGAAATCAGCCAGAACAGAATTGTCTGAAGAAGATCTTACTGTAAGGTGTTATAATCAAGAACACTCAAACAAGAAGGAGGGAATCAAGTTTGAAGCTAATGAATTAATCCAGGCAGAAAAGGGGACCTGGTGTTAGTTCCTTATAATAAGATTGGGAGAAATTAAAGATTGGGAAATGTTTTAGAAGACAGTGATGGCATGATTTGATATCAGGTAGAGAGACTAGAGTGAGGAGGACATATAAGGCTGGCAATAAAGTTCCCAACCTATTAATCAGAAAGTAGGGGTAGAGGCAGATTATAAAATATTGCAATAGTTTAATTCTAGGTATATATACACATATATATTTGTTTGTTTATTTTCTTATTTCCATTATTATACAGATTCATACCTATATAATTTTTAGTTAGAGTGGCTTTAAGATAAATGTGCATGAAATAGTAAAGAAAGCCTAATGTTAATTAAAATGAGGTCATTTAAGGTAGAGAGTTTTGTTTGAAGAAAATTAGCAATCCAGTTCCAGAAGTGACTCATTTATTTTGGACTCACATATCAAATGTAGCATGTAATTCATATTCTAAAATCTGGTTCCAAATTAGTGATTTTGAGCTAAATATTTTCTTCAAGTGTTCTTCTTTAGTTACATAGCCATTCTTCAAATAGGGCTATGGAAGCTTGTGTAATGGAGACAAGTAATCATTTGGCTAATCTGATCATCAATAATGACTAATTTGATCTCTATGCCCCAAACAGAAATCTATGGTATTTTAATCTTATGGGTAAGCTACCCTCAATGGACTAGTTATCCAAATAATGATAAATAGTCACTGTTTTAATCATTCCTTAAGAATTTGTCATTTCATTTATCCAGTTGAGATTCAATATTTTAAATATATCTTAAGGAAATGATAAACTAAGATTAAATGTTTGTAACATTAATCAGTTAATGTTCTTAATAAATAATACATTACAAATCAATAACATATACAGACATACACAATGGCAACAGTAATAACAACTAACTTGATTTAAAAATGTACATGGGTAGGTCATTTGTAAAATAGTAGATATAAATTGCCAAAAAACATGGCACAATATAAATCTTAGCAGCAAAAATATAATTTATATTAAAATAAAAATAAAACCTATTTTTCTTCAATCAGCCAAAGCTCATTATTTTGAAAAGTTAGTTATTTATGTACTTTAAAGAATGCTCTTCCATTCCACTGTTTTTAATGTTATATCCTCTCTTAAAGCGATTTGTCAATATATATCAATAAACTTAATGTATGCATCCTTTGAGATTCTAAGACTTCTGAAAGAATAGTAATAAATTTGTTAAGATTTTTATATAAAAGGATACTCAGGATTATTTTTATAATGCAAAAAGTAAACAATCTAATAATCAATGATATTTGTTTGGTTAAAACTTATTGGTGGGACTTCTCTGGTGGTCCAGTGGCTAAGACTCTGCACTCCCAATGCCAGGGGCCTGCATTTGATCCTTGGTCAGGGAACCAGATCCCAGAGGCAGCAACCAGGATTTTGCATGCCGCAAGTAAAAGTCCCAAATTCTACAACAAAGATCCTGTGTGCTTCAAATAAGAACTGACACAGCCAAAAATAAGTAAATAAGCAAATACTTTAACAAAAAATTATTGGCGTATATAAGTGATATAATATTAGGCTGCTATGAATATTTTCAAAGAATATTTAACAATATAAAAGATTCTGTAAAACAGTTGCATGTTCTAGTCACATTCCTTTGATTTAGGTAATATTAAAGTAAATATGATCTTCTGAATTGTCTATCTAAATTATGGGAATGATGAGGTAACCAGGACTCCTCTAATTCTTAGAGGAATGAATTCTTAGAATGACCTTCTAATAGATAATCACCCAAATGCCCATATCTAGTTACCAGTTGAATTCTTAGAATGACCTTCTAATAGATAATCACCCAAATGCCCATATCTAGTTACCAGTTAGTGTGCCCTTTACAAGGTATAAATAAGCTGACTAACTTAGGGGACAGGCCAGTTTGTATATTGCCTTTTGATCTTTATGCACTGAAATTATCCACAATAAATGTTCCAAGAAAGTCTGATTTATTTAATATTGCTATAATTTACCAAGGGAATCTTAGCCAAATGTATTGCAAATTTGTTGTTCCAGCAAACAAAACAACTATTTATTTCTACTCATAAATTCTGAAGTTAATCAATAGAGAAAGATCACTGTGTAATTTACAGTCCTGATCTTTTAGTGCCACTTGATACTTCAGACAACTTATATGACATTCCATGAAATAGGTAGTTTTTTTAGAAGGATATACATACAAGTAATTTTTGTCATCTATTTTCAGTTCACTACAGTTCAGTTCAGTCATTCAGACATGTCCAATTCTTAGATGAATTCTTAGAATGACCTTCTAATAGATAATCACCCAAATGCCCATATCTAGTTACCAGTTAGTGTGCCCTTTACAAGGTATAAATAAGCTGACTAACTTAGGGGACAGGCCAGTTTGTATATTGCCTTTTGATCTTTATGCACTGAAATTATCCACAATAAAATGTTCCAAGAAAGTCTGATTTATTTAATATTGCTATAATTTACCAAGGGAATCTTAGCCAAATGTATTGCAAATTTGTTGTTCCAGCAAACAAAACAACTATTTATTTCTACTCATAAATTCTGAAGTTAATCAATAGAGAAAGATCACTGTGTAATTTACAGTCCTGATCTTTTAGTGCCACTTGATACTTCAGACAACTTATATGACATTCCATGAAATAGGTAGTTTTTTTAGAAGGATATACATACAAGTAATTTTTGTCATCTATTTTCAGTTCACTACAGTTCAGTTCAGTCATTCAGACATGTCCAACTCTTTGAGGTCCCATGGACTGCAGCATGCCAGGCTTCCCTGTCCATCACCAATTCCCAGAGCTTCCTCAAACTTATGTCCATCGAGTCGGTGGTGCCAGCCAACCATCTCATCCTCTGTCATCCCCTTCTCTTCCCTCCTTAAATCTTCCCAGCATCAGGGTCTTTTCCAGTGAGTTGGTTCTTCGCATCAGGTGGCCAAAGTCAGTATTTCAGGTTCATCATCAATCCTTTGAATGAATATTCAGGACTGATTTCCTTTAGGATGGACTGGTTGGATCTCCTTGCAGTCCAAGGGACTCTCAAGAGTCTTCTCCAACAACACAGTTCAAAAGCATCAATTCTCTGGCGCTCAGCATTTTTTTATGGTCCAACCATCACATCCGTACGTGACCATTGGAAAAACCATAGCCTTGACTAGACGGACCTTTGTTGGCAGCAAGGTCTCTGCTTTTTAATATGGTGTCTAGGTTGGTCATAGATTTTCTTCCATGGAGTAAGCATCTTTTAATTTCATGGCTGCAATCCCCATCTGCAGTGGGTTTTGAGCCCTCCAAAATAAAGTCTGTCACTGTTTCCATTGTTTCCCCATCTATTTCCCATGAAATGATGGGACCAGATGCCATGATCTTAGTTATATGAATGTTGAGTTTTAAGCCAAATGTTTCACTCTCTTCTCACTTTCATCAAGAGGCTCTTTAGCTCTTCACTTTCTGCCATAAGGGTGGTATCATCTGCATATCTGAGGTTGTTGATATTCTCCCTGCAATCTTGATTCCAGCTTGTGCTTCATCCAGCCCGGCATTTTGAATGATGTACTCTGAATATAAGTTAAATAAGCAGGGTGACAGTATACAGTCTTAATGTACTCCTTTTCCTATTTGGAACCAGTCTGTTGTTCCATGTCCAGTTCTAACTGTTGCTTCTTGACCTGCATATAGATTTCTCAGGAGGCAGGTCAGGTGGGCTGGTATTCCCATCCCTTAAAAAATATTCCACTGCCATCTATTTTATGTAGCTATAATTCTCTGGCATTCTTAACCTCTTGGTGATACACTTTATTTCACCCTGTTTTTTGTTTGTTTGTTTTTGCTTATGTTCAAAAGATCTAATCAATTTTCATCAACACATAACATTGTTATGAAAAAATACACTCTCCTTAGGAAGATACTCAGAGCCCTGAAATAATTTTTATTAGTTGAAATAATCTCAGTCACATTTCAATTTCAACAATCGCTTTCCAAGTTCTCCAAAGACTTTTATACTCCAGATCAATACTCCATCAATATTCAAGAGAAGGAAAAATGGCCCATTCACTCAGTTATTCATCTAACAAATATTTATGGATTATGTTCCATGATTTACCTCATGATAAAATGTACTTGCCTTCATGTAACTGAATAACTAAAAGGAAAACCAAACATTTCCGTGATTATTAAAGTATTATTTAATTACAATTGATACATAATCAAAACAATATTTTTATCTTTTGCGTATCAATAGCAATTAAAAATTACCAGATATATTAATTAATTAATATAATCTCTGAGCTTCCATTTTGTGACTGCACAAATTCACTCTTCACTTTATATATAATAAGCAAAAAAATGAATTGTGCTAATACTTTGTAAAAGGGTTCTTAGTACATCATAGTCATTCCAAATTTTCGGGTTTCTATTCAAATTTCTAGTCGAATATTGGCTGCTCTTAAAGAAGGCCCAGCATAAATATTATATGCCTTATGACTCCCTAACTGACTTTCTCTCCAGAAGTGTTTCTCTTTCTCAAAACAGCAATGGCACTTAATTTGGAATTTTCTTCTTTTTTTTAATTTTTTTTCTTTTTGGTTTATTTTTTTATTGAAGGATAATTGCCTTACAAAATTTTGTTGTTTTCTGTCAAACCTCAACGTGACTCAGCCATAGGTATACATATATCCCCTCCCTTTAGAACCTTCCTCCCACCTCCCTCCCCATCCCACCCCTCTAGGTTGATACAGAGCCCCTGTTTGAGGTTCCTGAGCCATAGAGCACATTCCTGTTGGCTATCTATTTTTTGTATGTTAATGTAAGTTTCCATGTTACTCTTTCCATACATCTCACCCTCTCCTCCCCTCTCCCCATGCCCATGACTCTATTCTCTATGTCTGTTTCTCCATTGCTGCCCTGTAAATAAATTCTTCAGTACCATTTTTCTAAATTCCACATATGTGTGTTAGAATATGATATTTATCTTTTTCTTTCTAACTCACTTCACTCTGTATAATAGGTTCTAAGTTCATCCACCTCATCAGAACTGACTCAAATGCATTCCTTCTTATGGCTGAGTAATATTCCATTGTGTACATGTACCACAACTTCTTTATCCATTCATCTGTTGATGGGTATCTAGGTTGCTTCCATGTTCTAGCTATTGTAAATAGTGCTGCAATGAACAATGGGATACACGTGTCTCTTTCAATTTTGATTTCCTCAGGGTATATGCCTAGGAGTGGGGTTGCTGGGTCATATGGTGGTTTTATTCCTAGTTTTAAAAGAAATGTCCATACTGTCTTCCGTAGTGGCTGTATCAATTTACATTCCCACCAACAGTGCAAGAGTGTTCCCTTTTCTCCACACACTCTTCAGCATTTATTGTTTGTAGATTTTTTTATGATGGCCATTCTGACTGGTGTGAGGTGATAACTCACTGTGGTTTTGATTTGCCTTTCTCTAATAATGAGTGATGTTTAGCACCTTTTCATGTTTTTGTTAGCCATCCATATGTCTTCTTTGAAGAAATGTCTGTTTAAGTCTTTTTCCCACCGTTTGATTGGGTTGTTTGTTTTTCCATCCTTATATATTTTTGAAATTAAACCTTTGTAGTTGTTTCATTCGCTATTATTTTTCTCCCTTCTGAACCTTGAAGTTTCCTTTGCTGTCTGTTTAATTTCCCACATGTTTAGTCTTTTTCCCACCGTTTGATGTTTTTCCTTTAAGATTTTTATAGTTTCCAGTCTTACCTTTAGGGAGCTTATCCTTGTGTATGGTGTCAGAAGTGCAGTCCAGTTTTCCCAGCACAATTTATTGAAGAGGATATCTTTGCCCCATTGTGTATTTTTACCTCTTTTGTCAAAAATAAGGTACCCATAGGTGCATGGGTGTATTTCTGGGCTTTCTATCTTGTTCCATTGGTCTATATTTCTGTTTTTGTGCCAGTACCGCACTGTCTTTATGACTGTAGCTTTGTAGTATAATATGAAGTCAGGAAGGCTGATTCTTCCTGATCCATTCTTCTTTCTCAAGACTGCTTTGGCTGTTCACGGTCTTTTGTGTTTCCATATAAATTGTGAAATTTTTTGTTCTAGTTCTGTGAAAAATGCCATTGGTAATTTGATAGGAATCACATTGAATCTGTAGATTGTGTTTGGTAGCATAGTCATTTTCACAAAATTGATTCTTCCTACCCAGGAACATGGAATATCTCTCCTTTTGTTTATGTAGTCTTTGATTTCTTTCATCAGTGTCTTATAATTTTCTCTGTACAGTTTTTTGTCTCCATAGGTAAGTTTATTCCTAGATATTTAATTCTTTTTGTTGCATTGGTGAATGGGATTGATTCCTTAATTTCTGTTTCTGATTTTTCATTGTTAGTGTATAGAAGTGAAAGTGATTTCTGTGTATTGCCTTTGTATCCTACAACTTTGCTAAATTCACTGATTAGCTCTAATAATTTTCTGATGCTCTCTCTAGAGTTTTCTGTGTACAGTATCATATCTTCTGCAAACAGTGAGAGCTTTATGTCTTTTCCAACCTGGATTCCTTTTACTTCTGTTTCTTTCTGGTTGCTGTAGGTAGGACTTCCAGAACTATGTTGAACAATAGTGGTGAAAGTGAATACCCTTGTCTTGTTCCTGATCTTAGGGGGAATGCTTTCAGTTTTTCACCACTGAGAATAATGTTTGCTGTAGGCTTACCATATATGGCCTTTACTATGTTGAGGTATGTTCCTTCTATGTCCATTTTTTGAAGAGTTTTAATCATAAATGGGTGCTGAATTTTGTCAAAGGCTTTTTCTGCATCTATTGAGATGATCCTAAGATTTTTATCTTTCAGTTTGTTAATATGGTGTATCACATGGATTGATTTGCTTATATCGAAGAGTCTTTGCTTTCCTGGAATAAACCCAACTTTATCATGGTGCATGAGCTTTTCAATGTGTCGCTGAATTTTGTTTGCTAAAATTTTGTGGAGGATTTTTGCATCTATGTTCATCAGTGATATTGGCCTGTAGTTTTCTTTTTGTGTGTTGTCTTTGGTTTTAGTATCAGGGTGATGGTGGCCTCGTAGAATGGGTTTGAAAGTGTTCCTTCCTCTCCAAATTTTGAAAGAATTATAGAAGCATAGGCAATAGTTCTTCTCTAAATGATTGATAGACTTCTCCTGTGAAGCCATCTGGTCCTGGGCTTTTGTTTTTTGGGAGATTTTTGATCACAGTTTCAGTTTCAGTGGTTGTAGTTGGATTGTTCATAATTTCTATTTCTTCCTGGTTCAGTTTTAGAAGAAGGAACATTCTCAGAATCTGTCCATTTCTTCCAGAAATTTGTATCCATTTTATTGCCATATATTTGTTCATAATTGTCTCTTATAATCTTTTGTGTTTCTGCATTGTATGTTGTAACCTCGCCTTTTTCATTTCTAATTTTTTTTTTATTTGATTCTTCTCTCTTTTTTTCTTGAATGGTCTGTCTAAAGGTTTGTCAATTTTGTTTATCTTCTCAAAGAACCAGCTTTTAGGTTTATCAATCTTTACAATTGTTTCTTTCATTTCTTTTTATTTTTTTTCTGTTCAGATATTTATAATTTCTTTCCTTCTACTAATTTTGGGGTATTTTTGTTCTTCTTTTTCCAGCTGTTTTAGGTATGAAGTTAGGTTGTCTATTCATGTTTTTCTTGCTCCTGGAGGTAGGATTATATTGCTATAAACTTCCCTTCTAGGTCTGCTTTTCCTGCAATACCATAGGTTTTGACTTGTCATGTTTTCATTGTTATTTGTTTCTAGAAATTTTTTGACTTCCCTTTTGATTTCTTCAGTAAGCTGTTGGTTATTTAGGAACGTGTTGTTTAATCTCCATGTGTTTGTGTTTCTTACACTTTTTATTTCCTATAATTGATATCTAATCTCATAGTGCTGTGGTCAGAGAAGATGCTTGATACAATACCAATTTTCTTAAATTTACTGAGGTTTGATTTGTCACCCAAGATGTGGTTGGTCTATCCTGGGGAATGTTCCATGTGCACTTGAGAAGAAGGTGTATTCTTCTGCATTTGGGTGGAATATCCTGAAGATATCAATGAGATCTATCTCATCTTATGTATCACTTAAGGCTTGCGTTTCCTGATTATTTTTCTGTTTTGATGATCTGTCCATTGATGTGAGTGGAGTGTTAAAGTCTCCTACTGTTATTGTGCTACTGTCAATTTCTCCTTTTATATCTGTTAGTGTTTGTCTTATGTATTGAGGTGCTCCTATTTTGGGTGCATAGACATTTACAATTGTTATGTCTTCCTCTTGGATTGATCCCTTGATCATTATGTAGTGTCCTTCCTTATCTCTTGCAATTTTCTTTATTTAAAGTCTATTTGTCTGATATGAGAATTACTACTCCAGTTTTCTTTTGTTCCCCATTTGCATGGAATATATTTTTCCATCCTCTCACTTTCAATCTATATGTGTCTTGAGGTCTAAAGTGGGTTTCTTGTAGACAGTATATATATGGGTCTTGCTTTTGTATCCATTCAGCCAGTATGTGTGTTTCGGTTAGAACATTTAATCCATTTACATTTAAAGTAATTATTGATATATATGTTCCTAGTGCCATTTTCTTAATTGTTTGGGGTTGATTTTGTAGATCATTTTTTCTTCTCTTGTATTTCTTGACTATATAAATACCTTTAACATTTGTTGTAAAGCTGGTTTGGTGGTACTGAATTCTCTTAACTTTTGCTTGTCTGAAAAGCTTTTGATTTCTCCAACAATTTTGAATGAGATCCTTGCTGGGAACAGTAATCTTGGTTGTAGATTTTTCCCTTTCAGTACTTTAAATATCCTTTGTTGCATTTTGTGTTTTTTGTCTCTGTATGTTTATTCTTTAATTCTTCTAGGTCTTTGTTAATTGATTCTTGCATTTTCTCCATTTTGTTTTCAAGGTTTTTGATCATTTTTACAATCATTATTCTGAATTCTTTTTCAGGAAGTTTGCCTATTTCCTCTTCATTTATTTGGACTTCTGTGTTTTTAGTTTGTTCCTTCATTTGTGTAGTATTTCTCTTCCTTTTCATTTTTTTTTAACTTACTGTGTTTGAGGTCTCCTGAGCACACACACACACATGTGTGACAGCAATAGAGAGGCAAGAATTTTATACTTCCCAGAAACACCTGTTTCTAACAAATCTACAACTCAACATATCCCCTAATAGAGCAAAAGTATTGAAATAAGACTCTTTTGTCAGATTCTGATATTCATCACTCTGAATGCCACTTCTCTCTAGCCCTGTTTTCACGGTCTTCAGGTTTTTGTTTTGTTTTGCTTTAATCTGATAATTGAGTCTCCCACCATGGAGACAAGGAACTTTGCTAGTAACTTGAACTCTGAAATATCTCATTAAGAGACCGTAGTATTACAACAACCTTAGGGAAAACACAGACAGGGCATCACGGATGAAAAGCCCTGTTTTTTCTCACCTAGAGTCATCATGGTATAGTTCAAAGAACTTGGACTTTAACATTGACATAGGGCAAGTAGATAAGACACAATTGAAGAAACTCTTGAGGATGTATAAGATTTAGCCAGGTGAATAAAATAAGAAAAATGTTCCAGGGAGATTCAGAGTTGCACGCAAAAATAAAGAAATAACGAAAAACTCTGGTGATTACAAAGCAGTTATTTTGCATTGAAAGTGAAAGTGATAGTTGCTCAGCTGTATCTGACTGTGACATTTTGGTCGGCAGCCCCCCAGGCTCCTCTGTTTATGGGATTTTTCAGGCAGGAGTACTGGAGTGGGATGCCATTTCCTCCTCAGTGGGGATATTCCCAACCCAGAGACAGAACCAGAGTCTCCTGTGTCTCCTTCATTGCAGGTGGATTCTTTACCCACTGAACCATCACAGTAAATAAGGAATGTGACTCTAAGGTTGGGGACAGAGATGAGGGAGGAGAAGATGGTTTCAAAAGATGTCATAAACCTTAAAAAATAAGATTATTTACTTGTTTCTGTGTTTGTTCTAAAGAAGGTGGGTCTGTAATGGTCTGAAAACGTCTATGAAGAATGAGAAATTCAGCAGATATTAATACCAGCCATACTATTGGCAAACAGAACTTTTCTGGTCAAAAATGGGGAGTTCTTGAATGAACAGTGATTGAGAATTTGGGGAAGGGAAAGTGGAGTCTGTACTTTTTAAAAGTTAAATTGGTAGCATTTAGGCATCATTTTGTTGTGGGTAGTGGAGAAAAGGGAGAAGTTAAAGGAACTACCTCAGTTATCGTCTCAATTTTGGATGACTATTTGCACCATAATGACACTGCAATATTAAGAGGATAACCAACCTGGTTTGGGATCCTGGCCTCATCTCCTATCACCTACATTCTCCAAGATATATAACCAGCCTGTTTGAAAATTAATTTTCTTGATTGCAGAATGATAGCCTTACCTACTTAGTATGGCTGTGTATTAAATAATAGTATATCCATAAAAATAACTACCATAGGTCCTAACAGACAATATCAGACACTATAAACATTAGCTCTAATGCATTTTCTATCCTCACATTTCCCCAGCCTTTTTATAGAGAGACAGTATGCCTTGAAAAAGTGAAAAGGGCAAGGGACTTCTGTGGTGGTTCAGACAGTAAAGAATCTGCCTGCAATGTGGGAGGCCCTGGTTTGATCCCTGGGTCAGGGATATCCCCTGGAGAAGGGAATGGGTACCCACTCCAGTATTTTTGCCTGGGGAATTCCATGGACAGAGGAGCTTGGTAGGCTACAGTCCATGGGGTTGCAGAGTCAGACACAACTGAATGACAAACACACAGATAGTATGACTTAGTGGATAAGCATTTGGACTTTGAGCTAGACAAAACTCAAATCTTGGCTCTACTAATGGTATGTTAATTAATCTTTCTAAACTTTAGGATCCCAATCTTAAAAATGAGAATAAAAATATCAACATTTCAGTGTTGTCCCAATGATTAAATAAGATAATATATTTAAATTGTATTGCCAAATAAATGCAAGTCATATTGTACTTGAATTCATAAAAGAAAAACTTTATTCTTAGATTTCTCTGAGAGGACATTTAAGATAGCCCCCATATTGGATCCAAAGCTTCTCTCTTTGTTGCCTGCATTACTTTTTGTGCCTTCCTACTGAATAGACGTATTTACTTACCAAGAGCAGTAAATTTCAAGTATCAATGACAGGACTATGTATATCTCCATTCATGATGCATGATACAAGGGGAATTGCATTCCATTGAATTACTATTATTAGTGTTTGGCTTAAACCTCAGAACTGAGGGCAATCACTCTTGAACCATGTTTCTACCTGTGTTGGAAGCACTGAGTCAGTCTGAAGCACATACACAGTTCATGTGACCACTGCTTCGTATGCTGTTTGCAATATAAAAAGTATTCTGTTTGCTTCAAGTTCTGAGTAACACTTTCAAGTTTTTGGAAAGCTTGATTAGCTAAAACAAGCCTGGCTGGAATGGAATATGGCAGGGTTGCACAAATTCTGTCAGGATATATTTTTTTAAGATTGTGGAAAAAACCCTGCCAAATCTGGTCCATCTGTTCACATATGAGTTTTTCAGTATTAATAGGCTGGACAATTGGGAGATTTATTTAATTAATCTTCATGGCTAGTGCATCAGGTAACAATTATCTTTACTCTTATCACAGCAGTGCTGCTGTTTAAAATGAGTTCAATTTGTGTTCAGAACATGATTTTAACTGATACTGGTACCCTGACAAATAAGCAGTATCATGATGTTACCACTTGCCATGAAGCAAGCAAATCAATAAAAGAGAAAATCAGAAATAGTCTGAGTAAGAACTGACTGGACCAAAAACATTTCTGATGGCCTTGGTCCTGGAGTCATTTCTATAGGATTGGATTTATATAGATTGCTTTAGTGCCTGGAAGTTACATAGTAAGAAATGAGGTCGATGAGGGTAAATAGTCATGTGTTCTAACCATCTTTACTATTTCCTGCCTGTCTAATATGAATAAAATACGTAATATTTTTGTAAAGTGAAAATAAAAACTGCTATAAAAGGCCACTGAATATGGACATATAATGTGCCTAACATTATCAATAAATATTTGTTGAATTGCAAGATAAAGTGATGTGTATTATATATGCCTTCCCTGCAGAGTGCTTCATAGATGGAATCAGTACTGTATGAAGGTAGTTTTATTTCTCTTTTTAGGTAGATAATAATAGGGAAACAGATACATAAACAACTAGAGGGAAAGGGTTGAAAAAGTAGATTCTTCTTTCTTCAAAGTATCTCCTCCAGTCACTAAATTAAAAATTTCACCAATTAGAAATTGTTTCACTTGAGTTTTGAAATAATTTTGGCAATCGTGCATGCTTCAAGGGGAAGATAATTAACATTTATTGGATGCTTATTTATATGACACACACTGAATTGGGTACATTGCCTGTTTTTTCACTTAAATTTTAAAAGTTTTTAATAAAGTAGTTTTTATTACACTACTTTACATTTTCTAAAAAAAAATAAAAAGTGAGCATGAAATTTACTGTCTTGTCCATGGTCATTTAGATATGCCACAAGTATTATGAGAACCTAAGGTAAAAATAAGAACTGACCCCAAATATGTATATATCTTCTTATTCTATCATGCTATTTCATGATTAAAACAAAATAATTTTGACTTGATGAACCTTCATCTATTGTCAGTGAATACTTTGGTAGCATTCACACAGAAAGACAAGGTAAAAATAGTAGACTTCTCAGATTTTCCATTGGGCTAAATAGTTTTCCTTGTCACTAATTCTTCACTCCTCAACTGCAGCTTTTTAAAGCTTCATGAACACTGTTTGGGTTTATACTCTTATTCTACTAATTAGATATAATGGATAATTTTTATGTCAATTTGGTAGGCCACAACACCTAAATGTTGCTGAACAGGTATTTTTTAGATGAGATTGGTATTTAAATTGGTAGACTTTGAGTAAAGTAAATTACCTTCTTTTGCATGAGTGAGATTCACCCAATGGCTGAAGATCTTAACAAAGTTCCCCCAAAGAAGTTTAAATTCTGCTCCAAGAGTGCATTGGACTCAAGCTGTAACATCAGCTCTTCCCCAAAGAACAACAACCTACAAATACATTCCAGATTGCAAGTGAAAAACAAACAAACAAAAAACAAAGAACCCATCAAGTTATAAATTCTCAACTCAAATAGGCTACCTGATTCTGAAACACCTGAAATTTCTTACTCTTCCTTAGCTGTGTACAGGGCCACAAATCAGGGTGAACACTATACTAAAATTAAATGCACGCACTGATTTTACTTCCAGATGAAAACGTAAGACACAGTTTGAAGCACTTTGAAGTAAATAATGGTTTACTAGAGCTCTTACTGAAGAGTTTAAAACTTCTAAGTTAGTTTTTTAACGCTTTCAAAAAGTTTATTAAGGATCAAGAAGTGAAAACATGTCTTGGGTCACATTTAGCCCCAAGTGAGTTTTACTACCTACTTTTAAAATCAGAAAATTGATTTAATTGTGGCTAAGCAGTCCTTTATTGATGTCTTTCAAATCATCCATTTCTAAAATCATCTATTCGCATGACTCTTTCCTTTGGGCCTTGTTGAACCTTTCTCCTGGACACTTGGATATAAAAAAAGTAGTTTCTGGCCATACTTTTCTACTTTTTCTGAACTTTTGCTGAAGTTATATGAATTCAAAAATATTTAATATATAAAATGAGTTTGTATATATTTATTTACTTTTAAATAAAAATTGTATGTGTTTCAGATGTACATGATCATTCAATATAGATAGTGAAAAGATTATGTAGTCAAGCTAATTAACATATCGCTTTCTTACATGATGTATGTGTGTGATGAGAGCACCTGAAGTCTACTCTCATAGTATATTTCCAGAATTATATGTAACAATATATTAATAAAGATTGTCATCATGCTCTGCGTTAGATTTCCAATCTTATTTTCTCTATAAAATGCATATATTCATTAACTAACATCTCCCCACTCCTCACATCATTGCACCACTGGTAACTATTATTCTGCTCTATTTCTATGAACTCGAGTGCTTTTAAACTCCACATGTCAGTAGGATAATGCAGTATTTGCCTTTCTGTGACTGGTTTATTTCACTTAGCATGTTTTCATGTTGTTAGAATCCTATCATTCCAACTTAAAGAACTCCTTTTAGTATTTCATCTAAAGTAGATACAGTGGTGATGAATTCTGACAGTTGTGTTTCTGGGAAATATTTTAAAATATCTTTTATTTCTAAATAACAGCTTGGCTGGTATAGTATTCTTGACTGTCGGGAATTTTCTCTAAGAACTGTGAATATTATCATCCTAATCTCTCCTCCATGAGGTTTCTGCTGACAAATCCACTATGTATTTATGGGGATACCTTTATATACGAAGAGTTGCTTTTCCTTTTCTGCTTTCAAAATTCTCTGTTAGTTTTTAACTTTTGAGAATTTATTTAAATGTGTCTCACTTAAGATTTCTTTATATTTAGCGTATTTGAAGTTCTTCAGGCTTCTCAGATCTGGATGTTTTGCTCCTTCTCTAGGTTAGGGAGGTTTTCTGTAATTATTTCTTTAGAATGGTTTCTGCTCCTTTGTCTTTCTCTGCTCCTTTTAGGACTACTGTAATGTACATTTTGTTTTGTATAGTAGTGTTAGGTAGGAAGTTAGACATAAGCAGTGAGGGGAGGTCTTGCTGAAAGGTATTGAAGCTGATTCCTAAACTCCATCCCAGACATACCCAGGAGAGCTCACAGATGCTACAAAATAACCACCGAGATTTTCAACTCCTGCACATGCACCCTAGGCACACAGTGGATACAAAGTAACCATGGGGGCTTCTCCAAGTAACCTTAGCCAGTTAGGTAGTTAGAAGCCCCTTAAGGACTCATGAATGTTGACTATCCTACATCTAATTATAACAGACTGAATTATGTGAAGACATAAACAACACAGTCAGTTGGCCTTGAGTGTATGCCCATTTGCATTCCCTTTCGTTGATTGGTGGTGAGCACAAACCATACTTTACACTGGGCATAACCAAAAGTAAGAGCATGGAAGTATAAAAGGGGCAAACAGGGATCAATAGGAAGGATAAGGAGGATTCCTTTGGGAGCATCTGACTGATAAAAGATTTGTCTGCTTGAGCTGTAACTTGTCTGTTGTTCCACAGGTTTTAGTCCATCACTCCAAATTTTTGTTGTGATGAGACAAGAATCGAGGAAGAGAAATAAACCAACCTGACAATGGTATTATATTTCCTTGATTACTTGTAATTCCTAGGGCTTTGAATTGTTTACACATTTGAACAAGCAGGCATCTTTTTAAGTTTTTACAAACTGGTTTTAGCAGCTAAAGCCTTTCACCAATCATTTTGATCAGGTTCTGGAAGGTCATTTGGTTGAGTCTGTGAACAGATTCATCTGGTGCCTGCGTATCTGAATTCATGGGAAGAGGCCTGAAGCCTGAGTCTTCATGGACAGATATGGTACTTAGTTTCAAAGGACAAGCTTGTAAATTGAATCCACAGTGATAGGCTTGGGAAGTATGTTCATGTGAGTGGACCTCGATCCTGGGTCTGTGGGTACCTAGCTTGCACCAAGGACCACTGGGGCAAGTTATGACTGCATCCATTTTGTCAAGTCTGGAGATTTGGTCCACAGGAGTGGGCCTGGAGACTCAGTCTTCAGGGCCCAACCTGGTTGTGGGAAGGGCCTTGAGTTAAGTCTGTGGAAACTGGCCTGGCATTTGGCATTTAAGTGGATCTAATGCCTTGGTCCCTGGGGACACGCTGGGTCCTGAGTGCATAGGTGCTAGTCTGATGCTGGGATCCACTGAGGCAGGTATAGTGCTAGAGTCTGGTGAAGTCTGGTACTCACTTCATTCTCCTTCCCCATGGAAAGGGTATCTTTCATGGAGCTGGCTTGCACAGATTTGGGTAAGGGGTAATATGGATAATGTGAAATTGTCTTTCATATACTCTTCCATGTATCCGTGTTTCACTCAGTTGCTAGAATCTTTCACCAGGAATCCTTAGCTCTTATAAAGGTATTTTTGAGTATCAGCAATTATTCAAATTGATGTTTCTTGGAGGGGACAAGCACTGGAACTTACTATTCCAAAACCTTGGTAATTCTGCTCCTCTGATATGAGGCTTTAGTAGAGCTAATATACCATGCCGTGGACAGAAATTACTTAAAAACTTACCTTTTTTCTAAATGTGATTAAACTCTATATGCTTTTCTGACTTAAGAGTGATGTCAAAATGAAGTTCTGCTTAAATGAGGTAGGAATGTGAAGGTATAGATTTCCAAAGATTAAGAGAAAAAAATTAGGTCTTTTAACCTTTGTTAGTAGCTTTTTTATCCAGGTGTCCAGGCTACCTCCAGACTTCTCATTTACATGTCCTATATAAAACCTCAAAATATGTATGTTCATAAGTGAAATCATCACTGTCTCCCTAGATTCACGTTAAAATTTATTATTTTACCATATCCCAAACTCTCAAGCTATAAACTTCCGTACCTCTTTTGTTTCTCAAACCTGATAGCTCTTAAATCATATTAATTCTAATTTTTAGAATGCCTTCCCAAACTATTCTCTGTTGAACATCTTTGCTGCAGTTGTCTTAATAGATGATAGTAAATAGTCACAAAAAATGTCTGCTTTAGTGGCTTGTGCAAATATGCCATCTACATCATGACAATTTCATTAATTTATTCTATACTCTTCCTCATTAAGAAAATGGTTCCCCAGTTATCTTTTTCTAATTACTGAGATTTTGGACAGGATGAAGGAGGAGTAGTAGTTAACTCCATTTACCCTGTCCACATTCTGGATGAATTGAGGAATGGATAGGCTCAGAAAATGGAAATAAATGTACAATTTTATTAATAATGTAGGTAGGAGAAACTGGCTTAGATGTGTGGGAACAATGAATTTTAGCACTGAATATCAGAAGTAGACACATTACTACATTAGGAATCTAAGTCACCCTCTTCGTTGTGGCCAGCCCAATACAATTTAAGTGGAGAACAGCAAACCAGCATGCTTGTTCCCTGTAAGAAGTTGTCTCTGAAGGAAAAGCGGGAAGAGACAGTAGGGTGAGTTACAGGCCCTGTTTGTCTCTCGAGGTACTTAGGTTGCCTTACTCCATATCCCTAGGCAGTAGTAAGAGATAATACAAAGAAGTCAGTATTATTTAGAAGAAAAGGGAGGAAGTGTTTTACTAATATCACTGAAGGTGACTCAGAAGACCAAGTTTATTTCCATTCCCTAACCCAGACTATCTGGAGCTAGTTGAACTATAAGGTTAAAGGCACAGTCCTCCATTCTGTCACTTTTATCCAAGACATCTAACTCCAACTCAAACATTTAGGGCCCAACAACAAAGTTAGAAGAGTCACACAAAGTCGTTCAAATTTCTGACACCAACTGCAAGTCTGAGAGTTTCTCAAAACAACCCTTAGGTTTACTAATTCAATAAAAAAAGGTTCACAGGACTTACTGAAACCTATTATAATCATGGTTATAATTTTTACTGAAGAGGATACAGAAAGCCAGCCAGAGGAAGAGGCAAACAGGGTGGAATCTAAGAACATTCCAACTGAAACACTTCTGTTGTCCTCAGGTTAGGATTACCCTACCAGCATCAATATATGATAATACACACAGTGTGGCCAATGCTGGAGGCTTACCCAAGCTTTAGTGACCAGAGTTTTTATTGAAACTTTATGTGTGATTGACTGGCATGATTGATTGATCAACTGCCCATGTTGAACTTAAAAACATGCTTGATTTTTAAATTGGACTTAGTCTCTGGGTTGACTGACTTTGCACCGTCCATAGCCCCCTACCTAATATTATATAGTTGAGCTTTATAATCAATTCCTTTCTAATACCATAGGATGTGGCTCTCCCCACCTGGGGACCTTTCTTTAGAGTAAAAAAAAATTCTTAAAGAGATGAGAATACCAAAACACCTAACCTGCCTCCTGAGAAACCTGTATGCAGGTCACGAAGCAACAGTTAGGACTGGGTGTGGAACAACGGACTGGTTTAAAATTGGGAAAGGAGTATGTCAAGATTGTATATTGTCACCCTGCTTATTTAACTTATATGCAAAGTACAAATCATACAAAATGCCAGGCTAGATGAATTACAAACTGAAAACAAGACTGCTGGGAGAAATAGCAATAACCTCAGGTATGTAGATGACACCACCCTAATGGCAGAAAGTGAAGAGAAACTAAAGAGCCTCTTGATGAAGGTGAAAGAAGAGAGTGAAAAAGCTGGCTTAAAACTCAACATTCACAAAACTAAGATCATGGAGTCTGGTTGGATCACTTGATGGCAAATAGATGGGGAAGCAATGGAAACAGTGACAGACTTTATTTTCTTGGGCTTCAAAATTGCTGCAGATGGTGACTGCAGCCAGGGAATTAAATGATGCTTGCTCCTTGGAAGAAAAGCCATGACAAAAATAGACAGCATATTAAAAAAGCAGACACACCACTTTGCCAACAAAGATCCATATACTCAAAGCTATGGTTTTTCCAGTAGTCATATATGGATGTGAGGGTTGGACCAGGAGGAGATCAAACCAGTCAATACTTGGTGATCAGTCACTCAGTTCACTCAGTTGTGTCTGACTCTTTATGACCCCGCATGGACTGCAGCACTCCAGGCTTCCCTGTCCTTCACTATTTCCCAGAGTTTGTTCAGACTCATTTCCAATGAATCGGTGATGCCATCCACCCATCTCATCCTCTGTCACCCCCTACTCCTCTTGCTCTCAATCTTTCCCAGTATCAGGGTCTTTTCCAATGAATCGGCTCTTCACATTAGGTGGACACAGTATTGGAGCTTCAGCTTCAGCATCAGTCCTTCCAACAAATATTCAGGATTGATTTACTTTAGGGTTGACTGATTTAATCTGATTGCAGTCCAGGGGACTCAGAATTTTCTCCAGCACGACAGTTTGAAAGCTTCATTTCTTGAGCACTCAGCCTTCTTCATGGTCCAACTCTCACATCTGTGCTTGACTTCTGGAAAAAAAGTAGCTTTGACTATACAGACCTTTGTAGACAGAGTAATGTCTCTGCTTTTTAATATGTTGTCTAGGCTGGTCATAGCTTTTCTTCCAAGAAACAAGCATCTTTTTTTTTTTTTAATTAGTTTATTTTCTGTTTTTTAACTTTACAATATTGTATTTGTTTTGCCATACATTGACATGAATCCAACATGGGTGTACATGTTTTCCCCTTCCAGAATCCCCTTTCCACCTCCCTCCCCATCCCATCCCTCCAGGGCATCCCAGTGCACCAGCCCCAAGCACCCTGTATCATGCATTGAACCCAGACTGGTGATTCATTTCACATATGATAATTTACATGCTTCCATGCCATTCTCCCATATAATCCTGCCCTCGCCCTCTCCCATAGAGTCCATAATACTGTTCTATTTATCTGTGTCTCTTTTGATGTCTAGCATACAGGGTTATCTTTACTGATTGACTAAATACCATATATATGTGTTAGTATACTGTATTGGTGTTTTTCTTTCTGGCTTACTTCACTCTGTATAATAGGCTCCAGTGTCATCCACCTCATTAGAACTGATTCGAATGTATTCTTTTTAATGGCTGAGTAATATTCCATTGTGTACATGTACCAGAGCTTCCTTATCCATTCGTCTGCTGATGGGCATTGAGGCTGCTTCCATGTCCTGGCTATTATAAACAGTGCTGCGATGAACATTGGGGTACACGTATCTCTTTCAAGTCTGGTTTCCTCAGTGTGTATGCCCAGCAGTGGGATTGCTGGGTCGTGTGGCAGTTCTATTTCGTTTTTTGAGGAATCTCCACACTGTGCTCCATAGTGGCTGTACTAGTTTGCATTCCCACCAACAGTGTAAGAGGGTTCCCTTTTCGCCACACCCTCTCCAGCATTTATTGCTTGTAGTCTTTTGGATAGCAGCCATTTTGACGGGCATGAAATGGTACCTCATTGTGGTTTTGATTTGCATTTCTCTGATAATGAGTGATGTTGAGCATCTTTTCATGTGTTTGTTAGCCATCTGTATGTAATCTTTGGAGAAGTGTCTGTTTAGTTCTTTGGCCCACTTTTTGATTATAAAACACTGTAAAACACTGGTGAAAGAAATCAAAGAGGACACAAATAGATGGAAAAATATGCCGTGTTCATGGATTGGAAGAATCAATATAGTGAAAATGGGCATACTACCCAAAGCAATCTGTAGATTCAATGCAATCCTTATCAAGCTTCCAACGGTATTCTTCAGAGAACTAGAACAAATAATTTCAAAATTTGTATGGAAATACAAAAAACCTCGAATAGCCAATGCAATCTTGAGAAAGAAGAATGGAACTGGAGGAATCAACCTGCCTGACTTCAGACTCTACTACAAAGCCACAGTCATCAAGACAGTATGGTACTGGCACAAAGACAGAAATGTAGATCAATGGAACAAAATCGAAAGCCCAGAAATAAATCCATGCACCTATGGACACCTTATCTTTGACAAACGAGGCAAGAATATACAATGGAGAAAAGACAATCTCTTTAACAAGTGGTGCTGGGAAAACTGGTCAACCACTTGTAAAAGAATGAAACTAGAACACTTTCTAACACCATACACAAAAATAAACTCAAAATGGATTAAAGATCTAAACGTAAGACCAGAAACTATAAAACTCCTAGAAGAAAACATAGGCAAAACACTCTCCGACATAAACCAAAGCATCTTTTAATTTCATGGCTGCAATCACCATCTGCAGTGATTTTGGAGCCCAAGAAAATAAAATTTGTTCCTGTTTCCATTGTTTCCCCACCTATTAGCCATAAAGTATGGGACTGGATGCCATGATCTTAGTTTTTTGAATGTTGAGTTTTAAAGCAGCATTTTCACTCTCTTCTTTCACCTTCAAGAGTCTCTTTAGTTCTTCTTTGCTTTCTGCCATAAGGGCGGTGTCATCTACATATCTGAAGTTATTGATATTTCTCCCCAATCTTGATTCCAGCTTAAGCTTCACCCAGTCCAGCACTTCACATGCTGTACTGTGCATATAAGTTAAATAAGCAAGGTGACAACATACAGCCTTGCACTTCTTTCCCAATTTTGAACCAGTCTATTGTTCCATGCCCAGCTGTAGCTGTTGCGTCTTCACCTCCATACAGGTTTCTCGGGAGGTAGGTAAGGTGACCTGTTATTGCTCTCTTTAAGAATTTCCCACAGTCTGTTGTGACCCACACAGTCAGAGCTTTAGCATAGCCGATGAAGCAATGGCAGCTGGTTTTCACGGAATTCCCTTGCTTTTTTTTTTTTTTTATGATCCAATGGATGTTGGCAATTTGATCTCTGATTCCTTTGCCTTTTCTAAATGATTGGTGGTATTCAACTTTCTTCTCAGCTACCCACACACAGTGTTTCTCACTTTAAGACCACTAACTGTCAAGAGTCATCTCCTTTCAAAGAAGAAAAAGGAAAAAGAGGGAGAAAGGGAAGGTGGAAGGGAACTAAATTTATTCACGGCATTTACATTTTTTTCTGTTTAGAAAACTTTTTTTTTTGCTGGTTTTCATCTCTTTTGTGGTATATAAAGTCCTCTAAAATCTTTCTAACTTACTGTTCCATTTCCTGACATTCACCTAAGGGCCCACGGTGCATTCTTGAAGGATAATGTATCATTCTTCACTGATGGCCACTGTTTTCTGATTATTCTTCCACTTTTTTAACTTAGTCTTTTGGTGTTGCTTAGTCCTATAATATCCTTCAGACCTTCTTTGTCTGGAAAGCTCTCATAAACTTTTCAATCTCCAGTATTTGAACTGTATATAGTAAAGGTAGTGTATTAGTAAGGGTGGACCAATTGTTATAATTGCTTTTTGTTTGTTTTAGTCACTAAGCCATGTCTGACTCTTATGCAAACCTATGAACTGTAGCCCATCATGCTTCTCTGTCCCTGGGATTTCCTAGGCAAAAATACTGGAGTGGGCTATCATTCCCTTCCCCAGGGGATCTTCCTCACCCAACATTGAACCCACATCTCCTGCATTACTTGTGTATTTTTTACCACTGAGCCACCATGAAGGCCCAATTGTTGTTAAAATAATAAATAGACCCCCAGTAGTTTGGCCACCTGATGCAAAGAGCTGGCTCTCTGATAAAGATCCTGATGGTGGGAAAGACTAAGGGCAGGAGGAGAAGGGAGTGAAAGAGGGTGAAATGGTTTGATGGCATCACTGATTCAATGGACATGAGTTTGAGGAGGAGATAGTGAAGGACAAGGAAGCCTAGTGTGCTGCAGTACATGGGGTTACAAAGGGTCCTACATGATTTAGTGACTGAAGAACAACAAACTCAATGATTAAATATAATGCAAAAGATATATTTCACCTTATTGAGTATTTGGCCACCTGCCTTCCACACAGTAATTTAGGGACTCAAGCCTCTTTTAGCTCAACAACATGATTTTCTAATGTAGACTTCAGAGTCCTCCACTGGATCTGCTATATTCAATCATGTGTTGAAAGAATGAAGATCTTTAGAGAGATTTTTAAAGGCCAGTGCCTGGAAATGATATATGTCATTTCTGCTTCTACTAGTGAGATGTAGTCACATGGGCTCATCTGGATGCAAAGGCCCAGGAAAGGCAGCCTAGCAAGAAGATTCAATGGAGAAACTGCAGAAAAACTGTTAAATACTTAGAGAACTTCAGCCAAAACAGTTTATATTTTACCACCTCAGTGTTTCCTTCAAATGCCTCTCAGACAGAAATATTTATTCTCTTCTTGATGATGGCACAGTGTTTGTCCCTGTAGTGCCACATGCCCCATGGACTGCAATTTATTTATTTTCATATTTACTTCCTTCTGGCGACTATGAGCTTTTAGAGAAAAGAGGGTATGTTTCATTTATCTTTTTATCTCCAGCACTTATCATTCTGACATGTAGTAGGTGTATGATAAATATTTGTGTTTTATATAAGTAATGAATGTCATTCAAATATATTAAATTATAGGAAATTTGTCTGGCTAACTTTAGAATCATTAAACAAAATGTGAAGCAAGCTTTGTGACTTAGAACTTTAGAAACAGGGGAGGCTCTGCTATCAAAGTGTTTCCCTGGTAGCTCAGTGGTAAAGAATCTGACTGCCAATGCAGGTTTGATCCCTGTGTTGGGAAGATCTCCTGGAGAAGGAAATGGCAATCCATTCCAGTATTCTTGCCTGGAAAATTGCATGGACAGAGGAGTCTGGCAGGCTCTAGTCCATGGAGTCGTAAAAGAGTTGTACTCAACTTAGTGACCAAAGAACAACAACCACTATCAAAGAAAGAGATAGAAAGGGAAAAAAGGAAATGGTGATGAAATGTTAAGGGAAGTAAAATGGAATTTTAAAATCTTTTACAAAATTTGCACTCTCATGAATATAGGGAAGAATCTAAATTTTAAAAACCAGCCAACAATAGTCTTAAACGTAATGATTGACCAGTGATCTTTTATTGGAGATCATTGGTAAGGATTATACTTTTTTATTCAGGAATTATTACTAACAATCATTTAAAAGACTTAAATGTGACCATGTGCTATTTTTAATGTATAAGCCAAAGGTCTACTCATTGCTGTATTTTTTTTATTATAGCATGTAACTACTAATGTAAATATGCATCCATGTAACAAATGAACATGTAATGTCAGTTCAGTTCAGTTCAGTCGCTCAGTCGTGTCCGACTCTTTGTGACCCCATCAATTGCAGCACGCCAGGCCTCTCTGTCCATCACCAACTCCCGGAGTCTACCCAAACCCATGTCCATCGAGTCAGTGATGCCATTCAACCATCTCATCCTCTGTCATCCCCTTCTCCTCCCGCCCCCAATCCTACCCAGCATTAGGGTCTTTTCAACTCTTCACATGAGGTGGCCAAAGTATTGGAGTTTCAGCTTCAACATCAGTCCTTCCAATGAACACCCAGGACTGATCTCTTTTAGGATGGATTGATTGGATCTCCTTGCAGTCCAAGGGACTCTCAAGAGTCTCTCCAACATCACAGTTCAAAACCATCAATTCTTTGGTGCTCAGCTTTCTTCACCGTCCAACTCTCACATCCATACATGACCACTGGAAAAACCATAGCCTTGACTAGACGGACCTTTGTTGGCAGAGTAATGTCTCTGCTTTTAAATATGCTATCTAGGTTGGCCATAACCTTCCTTCCAAGGAGTAAGCGTCTTTTAATTTCATGGCTGCAATCACCATCTACAGTGATTTTGGAGCCCCCCAAAATAAAGTCTGACACTGTTTCCACTGTTTCCCCATTTATTTCCCATGAAGTGATGGGACCAGATGCCATGATCTTAGTTTTCTGAACGTTGAGCTTTAAGCCAACTTTTTCACTCTCCTCTTTCACCTTCATCAAGAGGCTCTTTAGTTCTTCTTCACTTTCTGCCATAAGGGTGGTGTCATCCGCATATCTGAGGTTATTGATATTTCTCCTAGCAATCTTGGTTCCAGCTTGTGTTTCTTCCAGCCCAGCATTTCTCATGATATACTCTGCACAGAAGTTAAATAAGCAGGGTGACAATATACAGCCTTGACGTACTTCATGTAGTTCAATTAAAAAAAAAAAATCCTGGATACACAAGGTTAGGTTTTCCAAGGTGGTGCTAGTGGTAAAGAACCTGCCTGCCAATGCAGGAGACATAAGAGACGTGGGTTCAATCCTTGGGTTGGGAAGATCCCCTGGAGAGGCAACCCACTCCAGTATTCTTGTTTGGAAAATCCCATGGACAGAGGAGCCTGGTGCGCTACAGTCCATGAGGGTGCAAAGAGTCAGACACAACTGAAGCTACTGAGCCCACAAAGTTAGGGCAGTTAATTGAAAAGAAAGAAAGAAAGAAACCAAGATAGTGACCTGGGCTTCTGGATAAGTACCTCACTATTGCCATAGATAATTGGAATGGGGATTATGAGGGTAATTTTAGATGGATATATACATAGCATTGTAAGTAAAAATAATCTTGTATTAATTTCCTAGAGCTGCCATAACAAAGTATTACACCTTGGATGGCTAAAACAAACAAACAAAAACTGGAAATATGTTCTCTCACAATTTTGAAGGTAGAAGACTGAAATCAAGGTATTGTTATGGCCATCCTCTCTCTCTGAAGGCCTGTAGGGGAGGATGTGTCCTTGTCTTTTCTAGCTTTTGGTTGTCTTTATCAATTACATGTGTCCCTCAGTTTGTAGAAGCATGACTCCAATCCTTGCCTCTGTTGTCATATAACATTCTCTATGTGTGTCTGTGTCCTAATTTCCCTCTTCTTCACTGGCCACATGGGATTAAGGTCTATCCTATGACCTCATCTTAACTTGATTAAATCTATGAAGACCCTGTTTATAAATAAGAATATATTTACAAGTACTTGTTGTTAAGACTTCAATGTATGTTTTTGGGGAAGACATAATTTAACCCACAAGTAGTCTATGGGGGGAACTCAATCCAGATGCTTGGTTAATCCCTTTTATATTTTCTATGCACTCCAGTTTTAGCTTTTGTTGTTGTTTACTGTGATTTATATGGAAAAGACAAGAACATTTTATATCTGGAGAAAAAAATTGGTGTCAATTTCTTCCTTCAAATTCTTGAAGGGTATTAGCATTGCATCCTGGAAGATATCAGCAGTTTTACTTCTTCTCTTTGTGCCTAAGGAGACCAGCTGATGTTCACACACTAAAAGTTCCCAAACAAAGTTAGCATTCCAAAAAGTTCTTGTGATTTCCACAGCCCCACTGGCTACTGAGCTTTTCAAAGTCAGTCTTTCAGGCTCAGTTTTAGCTCTGTCACTGGCCAGTTGTTGAGACTTCTCTTCTATCATTAGTCAGGTGGGCATAATTATTAGATAACATTTTTGACCTGGAATTAAAAAAAAAAAAAAACTGCTAGATATTTCTCCAGGAAAAATGTATTTATTCAGGATCAATTCCACTTTCACAATAGTGAACCACAACAAGGGAAAGAGAATGCTTTTATGCAGAAGAAAAGGGAATTGGGAGGGCTAGTGAAAAGAGTTCATGGCTTTTGAAAGAAAGATTGGGTTGAGGTTGTTATTATTGACTAAAGTGATTTTGTTCCTAGGAAAGAAATTTGTAGTCCGATTTTGGCAAAAACAACTAGTCCAAGAAAACCTCACAGTTGATACTTAGTATGGGGAATCTTAGGGCACAATGAAATTTATCCTGATCAAGGTGTAGTGCTTGTTCCAATACTAGATGCTCTGAATACTGAATTTAGGTTTGGGCAAGCAGCAATTTTTCTTTGGTAACCTTATGTCCCTTTAAAGGACCTTATGTCCTTTAAGGCTATGGTCTTCCTGTGAGGAGGTTTGAGAAAAACAAAGAAGGAAATGGCCAATATATTGCAACAAAGTAGAACCTCTAGGGAAAATTTTATCATCCAGATCAGCCTTCAGGATTTGCAAGAAATAAGGACTCTTAGTAAAGCCCTGAGGCATTACCATCAAGTTGTTTTTCTTCCCAAGTGAAGGTAAAGAGGTATTGGCTAGATTCATCAGCTGAAATACCAAAGAATGTACTGCATGAATATTACAGTAAACAATTTACATCCAGTGGGAATGGACTTAAGTGATGTATTAGGGTTAGGAAAAACAGGGTGATGAGGGATAGCAATACAAAGCTCCACCCTTATCCCTTAGATTCTCTTGCCAGTAACAGGGGAGTGTTACAATGACCAAAACAAGGGATAATGAGGCGTTGAAACTTGTAATCTTCTCTTATGGGCCTTATGCTTTGAAGGGCTTCTTTACAAAGCAAGTAATTGTGGAAAGAGATTTTGAGAAGTCAGTTTGAATTTTGATGGGAGATGCAGAAGGAATTTTATCAACATTCTCTGAAAACTTTGCAGATAAGAAAAGTGGTAGCTGATTCAATAAGGACAAATGAAACACTGTTTCTGAAATCTACTCAAACTCTGTCAGAAATAGAGCAAATGAAAGATGTCAAAGGATCATTTAATTCAGCTGATGGTTTACTTTAATGACTGTCAATTTCTAGAACTTCTTTCAGGAGAAGGAAATTCCAGCATGATGCTTCTCTTAAGAAATCTTAGCCCAATAAATGGATGGGGGAGGGTAGGGGGAAGATTAAGGAGAAAAGGGTATATTTATCTCATAAGACCTAAACACAGGGGAAAAGGAAGAAACATCTTGAGGTTCATTAGAGACACCCACTATTTGAACTGTTTTAACACTCCACCAGAGGTGAGGATTATTTTATAATATTGAGTTGAGCATCGAGTCTGTGGCTCTGGTATCACTTTGAACTGGAAGAGATTCATCCCCAATCTGGAGAAATGTGTTTTCAAGCTGATTAAGAGGGAAGATTGGGAAGATCCCCTCGCCCCATAGATCCTCAGAATTCTCTTGGAGAATTGGGAGTATATTGGAAAGACTGGTTAGAGGTAACCAAAGTGCTTAAATTTGTAACGACTGTTGGAACGATTCTTCTCTGGTGTCCTGGATCTTTATAATAGCAGAAACTAGGAGGTTTTGTTTAGGAGCCTTCATTTGCTGGAGTTATCAAGAATTTCGGCAGTATTCCTTTAAGGTAACCCATCTAGAATGTGAGAGTTGCTTTGCCAGATTAACTAAATCTGCAGTGGGCATGGTTTCGCATTCCATCCTGGTCCTTATTACTAGAAGGAGAAGGTCTCAGTTTAACCTATTAATAAACAGAATTAAAAGTTATCTGGATGGAATCAACATCTGAAGGAAGACCAGAATTTTATTTATAAACATTCTGAAGTGGATTATAAAAGTTGTGAAGAGGTTCAGCAGAATTTTGAGTGTAAGCCTGAATTTTGTTCCAATCAACAGACTTTGGGAAAGCCCTAGGATTTTCTCATTGATATTGCCCAGTGATTGCTGGAGCCTGATCACATAACAAGTTAGCAGACTGGCTCCCAGTTGTAATTTTAGAGATTTTTCAGGATATTTCCAATTAACACTTTTTATCCATTATTGGGCCTGGCCTTTACTGACTAGCATGTGAATTTAGCTGTTGAAAAGTCAAAGAAATCAGGTTGATAAGTTTGAGTGACCAGATTAAATTCCTCAAAATCCTCTGAGGATCTCTGGTTACTTTGGGAAAATCTTTAACTGAAAAAACAAAAGCAAACAAACACAACTTGTCCTGTACTTCCCCTTTGATCCAGGGAATATAAGAAAAGTTTAGACTCTGGATTCTCAGACGGGTTAATTTTAAAGAGACAGGTTCTGACAAAACTATAGAGTGCAGAGAGTTTCAGAGGAAAGGGCAAGTTCAGCTAGAGAATTTTGTGTGTGTGTGCTCAGTTGTGTCTGGCTATTTGTAGATTCCCCCTGCCCCCGCTGGACTGTAGCCCATCAGGGTTCTCTGTCCATGGGATTTCCCAGGCAAGAATACTGGAGTGGGTTGCCATTTTCTTCTCCAGGGGATCTTCCCGTCCCAGGGATAGAGCCTGCATCTCCTGCATTGCAGGTGGATTCTTTTTTGCTGAGCCATGTGAGAATTCTAGCAGGAGAATTAGTATGAAAGTGAAAGTGAAAGTCGCTCAGTCCTATCTGACTCTTTGCAACCCCAAGGAATTCTCCAAGCCGGAATACTGGAGTGGGTAGCTATTGTCTTCTCCAGGGGATCTTCTCAACATAGGAATCGAACCCTGGTCTCCAGCATTGCAGGTGGATTCTTTACCAGAAGAGCCACTAGGGAAGCCCAAGAATTCGCCTGGGAGAAATCAAAGTTTAGAGGTAGTTGGTGTAGAGGGGAAGAAGAAAGATTATGTCTGAGGCGGAGTTTGATATTGAGATTCCAAGGAGAGAGACACCATGGCATCAGAGGTGGAACCTGAGACAAAAAAGTCAAGGACACCAGATTGAGGCTTCAGGAGCCATTTAACCTTTCTTTCATTTTTTATTTATCTCAGTTAATCTTAAAATCTTAGTTTGCAAAGAGGTAATTTTAGACTCCTGATAACACTGGCAAGTCTCAAAATACCAATCAGAGTAAGCATTCCTCTTAGTCCTAGAACTTTTTGAGCTATTATAGTCCAATTCATTTTTATGGAAATTAAGTCTGGAGGTTTCAGAATTTTCCCATAATGGCCATGGATATTCTAAATTGGCTTTGGTAAGGGCTGTCCATTTAAGTTAGAAATGCACATGAGGAAGGACTGAAGTTTTTACTTATTTGACTGCATCGAGTCATAGTAGCAGCACTCAGAATCTTCAGCCACAGGTTGTGGGATCTATTTTCTCTCTCTCTTTTTTTTTTTTTTTAGTTGCTGCATGTCAACTCTTTGTTATGGCATGAAAACTCCTAGTTGTACCATGTGGGATGTATTTCTCCAACCAGGGACTGAACCCGGGCCCTCTGCATTGAGAGCACAGAATCTTAGCTGCTGGACTACCAGGAAAGTCCCAGAACTGAAGTTTTTAAACATCAGATAGTTGAGAATCCCTGTTGGGTGTGCTTACTCCCTCAAGATATATAGATAAATCTTAGGAATCTCATTTTTCAGAGACTATTTCTCTAGAGTGAAAAACAAAACAAAACAAAAAACACTTTCAAACAGCTCAAAAAGCTTATAGCACAAACAGCTCAGTTCAAACAGCTTGCAAGCTAATACCAGCCAGTTCTAAGGAGATAGCTTTGTCCTGGAGGAGCCAGGGTGAAGGCTTTCTTAGCCAGTCTCCAGAGGAAAACTCCTTCCAAAGGAACAGGAGAAAGTCTGAAAAACTGGCACAGTTTCAAAGAAACAACCTTTGCTCCTAAAGGAATAGGTTGAAGGCTAGCCAGTTTGAGGAGAAACAGTCCCTGTTCTTAAGAGAATGAGCCAAAGCCTTCTCAGTCAGTTTCAGTGAAATAGTCTGATCTCAAAATCAACTGAAGTGCCAAAAGAGTATTCACATACAGAACATGGTCTTTTAACCAGAAAGATAAAATCTTTAAATTGATCTTGAATAAAGTTTGGCGAGCTTCAAACACAAAGGGGATTTGGGCTCAGATCCAGGAGCAAGTTGAATCTTTCAACTTCAGGGTTGGTGAATGACAGTTAAGTCTATTGCTGGAATCAAATTCATTTGCTCATCAGCCCTGGGGCCATCAGAGGTTTTCTGTGGTCCCTGTAAGTGCCACTAAAGTGTTGGTCTGAAATAAATAGACTGGCAGATATTTCTGTAGCAAAGATGGGTTTATTCAGGTTCAGCAGAGAATTGCAATTTAGGTCTGCAACCATAGGGAGCCATGTGCAAGCCCTTGTACAGTGGAAGGCTAGCACTTTGACAGAGAGGGAAAGGAAGTTGGGAGGGCTATGGTAAACAAAGACACATGGCTTTTCATTGGCTGGGTCCTCACCGGGAAAGAAAAGGAGACTTCTTGTTGGGCTCTGCTGTTATCACAGGGTATAAGAGCTTCCCCTGCTGGTCTCTCAACTCTACTTAATTTGTTTATAATATTTATTTACTTATTTTTACATAATTCACTGGACATACAGTTGAAGAACCAAACCATAGGTCATACGTCCAAATATAGCAAATGTAAGACAATCAAAGCCATCTCCCAAATACATTGGTATTAAAATGAAATATCAGAGTGGACTTTTCCCTGTAGACTTTCTGTTTCAAAGACAAGTTAAATGTGTGTTTTGTCTTTTTTCTGCAAAAATGTTGAGGGAGACATTTAAAGTTTGGTCTTGACCTCTTTTTTGTTTCCTGAAATAAAAAGAATCAAATAATTCAATAAAAAAAAATCTTAATACCAAAAAGAGGAAAGAAGAAAGCTGTGTATTGCCAGGAAATTAAACAAAACTATACCTGGAAGGAATCACACTGGGATAGCTAATTAAACATTTGAAATCTTGGATGTATGAACTTACAGTATTGGCTTCAAGCTTGGTTGCTTTTCTTGTTCTCTTTAATGTAATTCACCAGAATTAAGGTAATATGAAGTTAATACATTAAACACACATGCATGCACACATGCCATGGTTCTATAAAGATAACAATATAGGCTGTACTGAATTTAGAGAGCAAGGGTTAAAGAGGTATAGATTTTATACTCCTGCAGACAAGAGGCTTTTTTTTTTTAAGTACATGAAATCTGGGAAAATATAATTTATATGTAAGATGTTTCCTGATGACAATCTTTTCCACAAAATTTTTAGCACTTGCTATATGCGAAACTCCATGTTAAATGCTATCAGGGACAAAATTGTGGCATTAAAAAGGAAAAATTATAATGTTTGAAAATGTGATGAAAACATTAAAGGTAAATAAAATTAGCTATGCTAATTAGTTTTATCATTCCATCATTTAAATGAAAGTATAAAAATTCTACATTTCTCAAGATATAAAATTAAAAAAAAACACTTATTCAAATAATATATCATAATAAGCATCTACTGCCAATATATACAGTATTACCATCTCACTATGTTGTTATGAAGACTCTAAAAGCAAATTAGACCTAGACTGGTCTTCAGCTGTTAAATCTGGAGATGTATTCCATCTGGGCATTTATGGTAAGAAGTTGATTGATAAAAATGAAGACTGAAAAGTGTATATGTAGCTATAAATATTTTTCTCACACATCAAACTGAAAAGTGAAAGTGAAAGTCACTCAGTTGTGTCTGACTCTTTGCGACTGTACAGTCCATGGAATTCTCCAGGCCAGAATACTGGAGTGGGTAGCCTTTCCCTTTTCCAGGGGATCTTCCCAACCCAGGGATCAAGCACAGGTCTCCTGCTTTGCAGGCAGATTCTTCCAGCTGAGCCACAAGGGAAGCCCAAGAGTACTGGAGTGGGTTGCCTATCCATTCTCCAGGGTATGTTCTCAACCCAGGAATTGAACTGGGGTCTCCTGCATTGCAGGCAGATTCTTTACCAACTGAGCTATCAGGGAAGTCATATATATATATCCACATATTATTCCATTCTTTTTATAAACCATTATAATCCCAATGTACTACTGAGGTTCATGGACATGTAATGTATTACATGGGATGAACAAGAATGGAACACCTCTTGGTTCCTTCATATACTGAATTATTGATTATTTATTGAATGTTTATAAGGAGGCATACGATGGTCTAGATGACAGCATATCAAAGTAAACAGAAGAGCAGAGTTCCTGCCTTCAAGGAACTTACCTTCTGGGAAGAAAAGGAAGTTAATGGATAAGCAAATATAAAAACAATGCTTTCAAAAATTGAAGAGTGTTATAAACATAAATATTAGTGATATAAAAGAATGAGTAAGAGGGGCAGTAACTCTAGAGAAGACGCATGTAAAGAGATCCAAATAAGGAAGAAGTTTTGGCTATACAAAAATCAATGAGGAAATAAGTCTTTAGCCAGAAGAAATATTAAATTTCAAGCACCAAAGTCTAGAAACAAGCTTTTCTAGACTTTTTTATTTTTAAGGAACAACAAAAAGACCAGTGTGGCCTAAGGTGAGAAAGAAGGGTAAGAGATAAAAAGGGAAGTACTTCCAGTTTTTGAAGGGCCTTGCAAGCAATGGTAAAAAGTGTGGATTTTATTTTAAATAAAGTGCACTGGAAGCTAGAATAAAGTATATTGTTGTTGTTTAGTTGCTATGTCATGTCTGACTCTTTTGCAATCCCTGGACTGTAGCCTGCCAGGCTTCTTTGTCATGGGATTCTCCAGGCAGCCATACTGGAGTGGGTTGCCATTTCCTTCTTCAGGGAATCTTCCCAACCCAGGGACTGAACCAGTGTCTCCTGTATTGAAGGTGGATTCTTTACTGGTGAGACACCAGGGAAGCCCTAGCATAAAGTATAGCAGAGAGAAAACCTGAAATATGTTTTAAAAGTTTGTTCTGGCCACTCTATGGTGAATGAATTGTGGGGGAATGTATTCCTTAGGGTAGAGACTAATTTCTGTAATATTCACCACCTCACTACAGAGAGGGGAAGGAGTTCCACTGCAGGTATGCATCTCTTCTCCAAAGGATCATCCCAAGACCTGGATCCTTCTCCTTTGTAGCTTTCAGTGGTGCTATCATTCTTCATTATCTCCATTCACAAGCATCAGGTCCTTATTCCAGCCTACAGCGGAAGAAAATGGAGAGTTAGCGATTTCTCTTAAGTGAAAGTTAACACACATAACTGCTGCCCACACTTCATAGGGTAGAATTAATTATGTGACCACATACTCAGTTAAACTTTGTAATTCTATTACTACATGGAAGAAAGGTGGAAACAGAAAAAACAGGCAGAAAGTATATACAGCCATCTAGTCTAGGCTGTGGGGAGGATGGTGTCTTGGACTAGGAAAGTCAAAGAGAAGAAATCGCCTTAATATCCGGAGCATGCTCTGTGTTTTGCTACACATTGACCAAGCCGTACATCTCACTTCTCATATTCAATGCTCATTCCACCTAAAGAAATACATCTCTCCTTTTGTGTGTGAGTCAGCCTTTAATGCACACTTTGCATGCTGCTAATGATGTGAACTCCAGGAGCTAAATCACTTCACTTCAGTTTTTACTTCCATATTTACTACCTCTGTGACATTCAGTAAATCACTCAAATTTTCTGTTCATTTTTCACACCTGTAAATAAGTAGGTAATGACTGTACCTACCTTTAAAAATTATTGTTTCTAAGAAGGCTTCCCTGGTGGCTCAGATGGTAAAGAATTTGCCTGCAATGCTGGAGACCAGGGTTCAATCCCTGGGTCGGGAAGATTCCCTGGAGGAGGAAATGTCAACCCACACTAGTGTTCTTGCCTAGAGAATTTCATGGAAAGAGGAGCCTGGAGGGCTACAATGCACAGGATCACAAAGTGTTGGACATAACTAAAGTGACATAGCACATTATATAAAGTGACATTGATATAATTTATAAATTATATAAATATTATTTATACTGTAATTGTGCTAGGCATACAGTATGTACACAGTAAGTGCTGGGAGTTGCTTTTTCAAAGGTAAAACTCCAGTTTATGTCTTAGTGGAACAAATATCCTAAAATGGAATTTCATACATCCCTCTTTTAATAGTGCTTTGATCTTTTAGCTACTCTTTTTGGTAATTTGCTCTATTGCTTTTCTTCTCTAGGCCTCCATTTGAGGTGCCAAAGAAAGGAAAAATATCCTTCCATTTTGTTATGCAAAAAATGCATACAGATAAAAATGTTTCAGTTCAGTTCAGCTCAGTCGCTCAGTCATGTCTGACTCTTTGTGACCTCATGGACTGCAGCACGCCAGGCCTCCCTGGCCATCACCAACTCCCAAGTCAAACTCACGTCCATTGAATTGGTGATGCCATCCAACCATCTCATCCTCTGTTGTCCCGTTCAATCTTTCCCAGCATCAGGGTCTTTTCCAATGAGTCAGCTCTTTGCATCACGTGGCCAAAGTATTGGAGTTTCAGCTTCAACATCAGTCCTTCCAATGAATATTCAGGACTGATCTCCTTTAGGATGGACTAGTTGGATCTCCTTGCAGTCCAAGGGACTCTCAAGTCTTTTCCAACACCACAGTTCAAAAGCATCAATTCTTCAGTACTCATAAAAATGTTTATTTGCTGCTTATTTGCTTCTGGTGTTAACAATTTTTTTTAGAACTGGCATTGCTTGCTTATATATCTATTTTAGATGTACTTTTAACAATTTGATCAGATATGGCTCATTATAAGTTGATCTATGTTCTCTCACCTTACATGTATATATGCACTAATAGGGTGTTGGTCACAGTTGCCTCATGCCTCACTGCTTATCTGCAGGAAAGAGAGAGCTGTTGATATAAATTTGTTGTTATTCAGTCATCCATTCATGTCCAACTTTTTTTGATCCCATGCACTGCAGCATATCAGGCCTTGCCGCTCTCACCATCTCCTGAAGTTTGCCCAAGTTCATGTCCATTGCATCGGTGATGCCATCCAGCCATCTCATCCTCTGATGCCCTCTTCTTCTTCTGCCCTCAATCTTTAGCATCATCAGGGAATTTTTCAACAAGTCAGCTGTTCACATCAGGTAACCAAAATACTGGAGCATTGACATCAGGTATAGATATAGATCAATAAAAATGTTTGTCATATTTCCAAGAAGGAATGGAATAGCTCTGTTCTTGTGAGTCCCCAAACCAGTTTTATAAAATTCAGAATATTGGCCTTAAAAATGTGAAGAAAAGGAAAGATGAAACTGGACCAGCAATCGTCAGTTAGCAAAGTATTCAGGATCATGGGTCATGAGTAAAAGGCAGTTTGAAGAAGATCTATATGCTCAACTAGGAGAGACACCAGTGAGAAAAGATATATAAGTTAATACACACAGCATTCATGGACAATAAACCAGATTGGAGACAGGGAGAAGAGAACTAAAATTCACACAGATCCACACAACTGAAATATATGTGGAGTTAAACATCTAAAATGGATGTTAAAATATATTTTAGTTAGGGGTTAAAGAGACTTGTCCAGGTAAAATATAATAAACACATACAATGAACCTTGAGTCTGTTTAGTGGCAATTCTCAAAGCTCTCCCAAAGGCCACAAGATGCAAGGAAAGCATGCTTATTGTCATTATGTTTATTCTAAATACAATCTTCCTAAAGCTACTTAGGAAAATGGCTTGAATTTGTACACATTGAATTAATAGTTCATCCTATTGTTCATCATTCATGTGGAAGAAAAGAACTGAAGATTACATTATGGCAGAAAAGCACAATCTCAGGACACACTTCCCAGGAGAGATGTGTATAAGACCAAAGAGAAGAGGTGGTTTGAACAGGAAGGCAGGGTTTAATAAGTGATCACAGTGACTATAAACTGCTTTTTTCAGAATGGGGCACTTGGTGTATACATTAGAAGGGCAACATATTAAGTAATAAGAATGTTAGAAGAATATTAAATAATATCTGAATGCTCTCTAGAGAGAGAGAGCATTTTAAATAGGACAGAAAACCCAGGAACCACAAAAAAGATTGACAGACTTCACTATACACAAGTTAAAATACCTGAATGATAAATATACCCAAACGAAATAAAAGGACACACAACAAATTGTGAAAATATAATTATTGACATAATAAATTGATACTTTGTGTGTTCTTAATATTTGATAGCCTTCTAAAAATTGGTTTTAAAAAGGACACAACCAAGAGGAAATAATGTCAAAGATTATAACTAGGCTATTCACAAAGAGGAAGTACAATTGGTCAGTAACCAAAAATTAAGAAGCCTCTAACTATATGACAGGAAATACAATCAAAAAACAAGAAAATAGCATCTTTACTCATCAAATTTGAAATCTTAAAAAAAAAATCAAAGTCATGTATTCTGTCAGCAATGTACAGAATTGGGCTCGCTCATAGGTCACTCTGGAAAGGTGAGTTGCTATAATACAACCTTTCTAGAAGATAATATGGTACTAGAATCTATCTTACAAAGTATCTCCATATAAGGATACACAAACAGGAAATTTTTCATTACAAAAATTATGATTGGGAACAACTATAAAAACATGAATATCTGTACCCTACAAATAATATTCTATTGATTGCAATATAAGAGGAAAATGTAATAAGTTAAAAATTAAGGAAAGATAGAGGATCAGGGCATGGGAGCAAAGATTGGTACCCTAGCCAACTAAGTTACACAGTAGCATTTTGCTAATCTTGGGAGTGTGTTATCTGAGATATAAACAATCTTTCTGGTTGACAGTCCCTTGGACTGCAAGGAGATCCAACCAGTCAATCCTAAAGGAAATCAGTCCTGAATATTCATTGGAAGGACTGATGCTGAAGCTGAAACTCCAATACTTTGGCCACGTGATACAAAGCACTGACTCATTTGAAAAGATCCTGATGCTGGGAAAGATTGAAGGTAGGAGGGGAAGGGGATGACAGAGGATGAGATGGTTGGATGGCATCACTGACTCAATGGACACGAATTTGAGTAAACTCCGGGAGTTGGTGATGGACAGGGAGGCCTGGAGTGCTGCAGTCCATGGGGTCGCAAAGAGTCGGACAGGACTGAGCGACTGAACTGAACTGAAGTTAAAGAAGAAAATGGGATGCAGTAATCTGAAATGGAAATTTGGGAATTTTGAGTTTAAGATACTAGGTTTCAAAATCTAGCTTATCTCTCTGATCCTCCTTTTTCTCATCTGAAAAATGGAGTTCAAATGCTGAAATCACAGGGCTATTTTGAGAATGAAAGAGATAACTTTAAATCATAGAGTGTATGTCCTGATAGAGTATATGTGCTTGATTTAGGGAAAGAAGAGCTGTAAATATGTGAAGATTCCCCCAGTACCAGCTTCACCAAGACTCATCTCCATATTGAGATAAGTATTTGGCACAGCATCAGGAGAAAAAGTCTGACTCATTGTTCATGCCAAACATGCAGATGAAGAAAAGTGTTATTTTTAATTTAGTTGCTTTGAAATATTGTTGTTGTTTTTCAGACACTTCCTGATCATATAAATATTCATGAGTGCAAATCAAATATTTAGTTATCATCCAAATTAAAAGATGCAACACCCCTTAAGAGGAAAGGATGCTTTTAAAAAATACTTTTTAAAGTTTTGTAACTTCGATGTAAAATATAAAGCTTCAAAAGGGTATTGAAATTTATGGAGCTTAATTATTTTTCAACAGAGAACAAAGAAATTAAGACTGGTCTACATGACCCTATTTTCTAGAAGGTAATAATAAAAGTTACTTCTGTCATGACTTTAGGAAAGCTTTTTCACAAATACCTGTTCTCACTCCCAACAATCCACAACCCCTGTGGAAAAAGCCTGGAGTTTAAATTTATGCAAAGTATATGAGACAGAATCACAAAAGAAATACTGACTCAAATAAGTATGCTTCCTTTTCATAGGAAGGGAGGTAAACCTGTACAACTTCCATGAGTTTTTCCCCATACTGTTTCTATGGAAGTTAATGGTTATATAGAGTTGAGTGAGTGATGATTGGCTGCATGCCAAGTGTAGGAACATTCTTTATTCATATTAGCTGTTTATTGGCACTTTAAAAAAATTTAGTTTAAACTTAGTTGCAGATTTAGAATGACTTTTATAGTAGAGTTTCATTTTAAACCTCAAATATAATACTCTGTGAATTTATAAAGTTGTGTTGCATTTGAGAGAGCAATCCCAACTTCTAGAAGTCAATCCTAAGTCACAAGTATACCATATATAAATTAGATTACAAAGATATTCATCATAGCCTTTTTTTTTATAAGTGAAAATAAGGAATCAACATAAGTGTTCCATAATAGAAGATTAGCATGGGGTTTTCCAGGCAAGAATACTGGATTGAGGTGCCATTCCATTCTCCAGGAGATCTTCTTGACCCAGGGATCAAAACTGCGTCTCTTATATCTCCTACATCTCCTGCATTGGCAGGCAGATTATTTAACACTGAGACACCCAGGAAGGCGTCATCCGACACCTATTCAATGTCATACTATTGTCATCAAAAATGTTGCAAATTAAATGTAGTACTTTGAGATGAAGTTTACAGTGATTTGGTAAATGAAATAAGATTCCTTAATGTATGAAATGTCAATATGTTTTAAACACATGCATATACAGACACAAGTAAAAGCACACTGAATAATTACCTAAATGAATCTAGGTAAACATATTGTTCACAGTAATTATCTTGGGGGATATTTTATATTTTAACAAATATGTTGCTTATCAACGTAATCTCATTGTTTTTAAAATCAATACATATTTCTTTTTAGTCACAGAAAGTGTGAAGTATGTTAGTTGCTGAGTCGTGTCCGACTCTTTGCATCCCCATGGACTGTAGCCTGCCAGGCTCCTCTGTCCATAGAATTCTCCAGGCAAGAATACTGGAGTGGGTAGCCGTTCCTTCTCTAGGGGGTCTTCCCAGCCCAGGGATTGAACCCAGATCTCCTTCATTGCAGGCAGATTCTTTACCAGCTGAGCCATCAGGGAAGTCCAGTCACACAAAGCAGGATTACAAAAGTAATAGCTACTAACATTTGTTGATTGCTTACTACATGCCAGGATCTATTCAAAGCACATGCTGTGTATTTTTTCATTAATACTTTCAACAACCTTGTTATATTAGTACTATTTTTTAAAATATTTTACAGGGGACAAATCTTGGGTATAGAGCATGGCCACAGCAAAGGTAAGGGTGTTTACCTAGGCAACCTGACTTCAGAGATAATCCAGAAATTTAGTTTAATTAAATATGTAATGACCACATGAAGTGTGAGTGTGTGTGTGTGTGTGTGTGTGTATGCATATGTGTATGGTAGCCTCTTGCTTATTTACCCCAAGGATCTTGTAGATGTTCCCTGCTAGCTTCTGTGCTCCTGTGGCATACACAGCAAACATTTGTCTTTGAGCCAAATTTCTTTATATTGTTGATTTACTTAATTTCTTGCCTTTAGACTTTTTAAGTTACTTGAGTATGAGATTGCATTTTTATATCCCCAGCATACAGAAAAGTACTTGCCAAATGGAAGATTCTCAATCAATATTTGTTGAATGAATGAATGAATGAGTGAATGAATATGATCCAAACTATCCTTGAGATGTAAAAAATTACAATTATATTCCACTTGGCATGATTCATGCATTTCTGTGAGTCTGATATTTCAAAATAATTCATGGCAAGCCCTTCAAATGAGAGGAGAAGAAAGCATGTCTTTGCTTTTCTGTATTGTCTCCTCACTCAAAACAATTGTATAGTAAAAGCAGCAAGCACACACAGATCATTAATTTGGAGAGAAGGAGCCTTTCAAGATGAAGCACAAAAACACAAGCCTGTCTGAGAGTAAAATTCAGGAGGCAGAAGAAAGAAATATATCTCTTATATTTTTACTGAAGAGAAATTACTCCATTCAAAACTATTTTAAAGAGAGGAAAATACGGATGAAATGAGAATGAATTGTGCCAATTCAATGAACCCTTTCATGGCAAAGTTGTTAGTAGATTTCAATCAGGTGATGCTTCAATTGTGATGAAGTTTCTGTTTCTGTTTTCATTGTTGCTGTTGTTGTTAGTCCCCCTTAATAACTTAATTAATAACAAGGAAAGATACAAAGTCAAGGTAACTGGGAAACTGAAAATTTAGACAGTGTTTTGATCATGGATCTACAGTAATAGCATCTCTCACCCCCACTTTGACTTTCTCTAACCAATCTCACTTGAGGATTTGGAAGCAGAGAAAAGCAAGTTTTCATTCATCCAGGATAAGTACAAGACAATTGTTTAAATTCTCTGAAGTTACATAAAGTAATGTGAATAAAGATGAAGAATCATACAATGACTAAATTTCAGATGACAATCAAATTTCATTTTAAAGTGTGGAGATATTTACCACTGGTCATGATTATTTGATTCCTGTTTGAATGAACAGGTGAATGCAATGAATAACTGTTCATCTGCTTTATAACAGGAAAGAAAGTTTAAAATTAGCCATCTTTAGCTCTGTCATTTTGATTCTTAAAATAACACAATATAACACCAATAGTGTATAGAAAGATAAAATACTGCATTCGCAAAGTGTAAATTATAATATAGGGATTAAGAAATATATTGTCAAATAGATTTTGACCATTAAGGCAAATAAGTGTAGAGAGCCTTCGATACTGGCTTGTACATCAGTTTAGTACAAATTACTTTTGGGTATTCTTAAAGATTTTTGTGTCTTATTCTTCAAAAATTGCTTTATGACTAAACTTTCTACTTTAATTATGGTGTGTGTGTGTGATGCCTTTGTTTAGTTGACTCTTTTGCTGAGTGTCAAACCTACCTGTTTACCAACATTTCCAGAAGTTTCAGGGACTATTTTTGGATCTGTTTCAGAATCTATCAAGTGATAACTTGTTCTACCCAGGCTGTAGCTCCTCTGCTTAGAAACATGGCCACCGTATGAAACCCATGGCAGTCATTAGTGGCCTTCTTATTCTCTACAAGGTGTAGAGAGCACTTAATTCTGGTTTGTAGGGGAAATGTGATCACTCTGTTTGTTTTAATACTAGCAGCTTGAACCAGTCATTTCATCTGCTCTGAAGCAAAAGCTGTCTGAGCATTTATATTAAATAAGAATCATAAAAACTGTACTAGTAAATGTCACAAAGAGGGCCACTTTGTTCAGTTTCCTGGGTTTGCTTTAATCAGTTCTACAGAGTGTAATAAGATTTATTAGTGAGCTGTGAGCTCCACTGAAAGTGGCTAATTCAGAAGGAGATATCCCTGATAAGTCATTTTAGAAGCTTAATGTCTGCCCTCATTCACCCTTGGAAGGAGATCAAGGAACATGCCATTTGAGATGCATGACTTGCTGCCCTGAACAAAAAAAAAAAAAGCTTTTGGCAGGAGTAGGATGGAAAAAGGAAGGAAGTGTTTAGGCAGGGCCCCAGAGATCTATTTAGCAAAGTCCAGCATCAAGGTGTTACATTTCCCAGCCCACTGTAAGACTTTAATGTCTAAAGGAAGTACAGGACTATATAGCCCCTAAGTGAAAGCTAAAGCTTGGATATGCAAGCATACTCGTGTGTTCAGTGTGATAACAAAACAGTTTAACAAGCTCTGCCAATGGTGTCCTCGGATGTCATTTTCTCATGCAAAGAAACACACATTAGTATCCCTTGGTCAACTGGAGTATCTGCGTTAATTTTTCCAACTCCAGCAGAAATTTTTGAGACTAGTATGCATCAGAGAGGGCTTCCCAGGGGCGCTAACGGTAAGGAACTCACCCAGTGTGAGAATAAGAGACATGGGTTAGATCCTTGGGTCAGGAAAATCCCGTGGAAGAGGGCATAGCAACCCACTCTAGTATTCTCACCTGGAAAACTCCATGGACAGAGGAGCCTGTGGGCTACCATTGCAAAGACGTGGACACGACTAGTTAAATTCCTGTGCTATAAATAGTATCTAAGTGGGATCAGTCAAGTAGTTTAATATCTTGGGCCTCTTTTGTATCCCATGCCCATTGTTTTCTTTCCCAATTATGGCTACTTCAGAAAGAAAATAAAATAGATGAAACCAAATCATTTTTGTTGTCAGTTGAAAGATGTCCATGGTTTTTAAAAAGAAAATTTCTCTGAAGTTAGCTATGAAAATGCTTCATATATACACTATAAACTCAGTTATCTTTAGTAGTATTTCAGGCCATAATCTTTACAATTTAGGTTTAGAGAATTGCCTTATTTACAATTATAATTAAAGAGAAGAAGGGAGAGATTTATAATATAGGTAGTAATTTTTTCCTTTTTTGAATTTTCTACCAACATATGATTTTTCTATGCAACATGCCTTGCTGAGTCTGATTCTTGAGGGATTTAGTGTTAATGATAGAAGAAGAAAGAATGGAGTTGGTTATGTGGATAATTTATTTGATTTTACCATGCTGCATGTTTTTATAAGAAAAACTTAAAAGAAAATTAAACTCATTAAAAAAGCACATAAATTGTTTTTGCAACAAAGCAATTAAGGAAGCCTGCCTATCCAAAGTGATGGGTAATATTCTAAGCACAAAAAGGGCTAAATTGCCTTCTGTTTGAAAATTGTGTGCTATCTCTTGAGGTTTAATAAGAAAGGGATGTTTGGGATTAATATGAAGATTCAGCACCTTCTTTACTTATGAATTACTAAGAATTTGCTACAAGTTTAAAGTTAAAATCAATTCAAATAAATTTCTCTATGAATAATTTTTCTCTAGTCTGTCCCTGAAACTAAGCAAAAATATTTTAAAGTAAAACACAACAATTAAAACTCAGAGATTACTAGAATTACTTATGAAGATACAACCAGGGCACAAGGTGCATCTTAACTTTAAAAGTATTTACCAAAATTAAACATAAATGGTTTCAGAAAGTTATTTTCTCCATACCATTCCCTTGACTGTATTAAGCACATATGATTTATGTTTATTTAGATTCAACCAGAAGTAATATACATGGAGGAAAGGACAGAATCAAGACAGAGCATGGCATGTGTGAGTAACTGCACGAAGGTTTTTATTGTTGAAATTTAAACTGTGAAGAATGAAGGGGGTCACATAAAGGAAGTTGATGACAAGCAGAGAAACCAGGAAGTGAATACTTTGACCTGTTATACTAAAGAATTTATACACCATCTTGTAGGAATCATCATTCCAATGAAGAACTTTAATCCTAAAATTGATGTGATCAAATTAGCATGGATGATTTTAATATATATTTAGAGAATGTATTTGAGGAAAACAAGAGCTAGACTGTAGCTAAGGAGACTGGTTAGGAGACTATTACAGTAGTATAGACTTGTAATGAGTACAGCCTGAACTAGGATAATAATAATAAGGATAAAAGATCATATTCAAAATATACATAGAAAGTAAAATTGGAACAATATGGTCATGGGGTGAGGGAAGCTGTAGATTCTAAATTCCTGTTTTGGTTAAGAAGAGAATCCTGGAAATATCAATTGAGAAAATGAGAGTAAATTAAAGATGATACTTAAGCAAATAAGATTTATTAACGTACTTTATAATTTAATGTTAATTTTTTTTCATGTATTTTTTTTTTGAACTTTTGGTTAGTGAAGTTGAGAATCAACACCTGACCTCTCCTTGAGAACTGCTTTGGCTCAAGACAGACATCTCATCAAAGGTCAGGCCTCTTTCCAGCAGAGCCTTCATTTAATGGTTGATCAGCTTGAATGTAAGAAAAGTCCAGAATCTTCACCCCAACTTGGGAACTCTGAAAAGGTTATTTCATTTCCAAAGCTACTTATGGGTCGGAAGATGCCTTCATGTACCTGCACTGAAGCCCAGTTTCACCCTATGTCCTATTCTGTTTCCACTCCCTCACTTTCCTTAGGCGTTGATCCCAAGAGTACAGTCAGCTCTCTGTATTCACAGGTTTCCCATCTGTGGATTCAACCAAACATTGATCAACAATATGCTAGAAAATATGTTTTCTTCTTAGATAAAAATACTGAATCTGAGGAGAAGCCTCCTTTCCAACTATCCATCCTGCTTAAATGACTGTCAGTTTTCCTTTGACCAAGAGGATCAACAGAAAGAGTCATAGATGTGAAAATGCCTCATATTATCAATGAACCACTGGAAACTCCTTTCTTCTGATACCTTGTTACATGGAAAAACTAAATTTTATATAGGTAAAGCTACTGTCTTCAGGTTCTTTTCTACATGTAGTCAAAATTACACTACATTACATTGTGGTGAAAATGTGTATATATGTTGATAATGGAGATCTATTAATATTATGGGAACTGATTTCCACCTGTGTTTTGAATGTGGTTTTTAATAAACCACCTTGATTAGAACCTCAGAGACCTTCCTTAATTTTTGTATTTGTTGATTTTTCTCTTAATGTATCACTAATCTTGGTAATAGTTTCTTTCTTCCATATTTGTGTGCTATGACTTACTTTAGTCTTCTGTGATGGTTTCATTTTTGTGTCAGTTAGCCAGATCATGAGATATCTAGATTCTATCTGTTTAAACATTACTTCTGTGGATCTGTGAGGGCAAAAGAGATTAGCATATGAACTGGTGGACTGAGCAAAGTAGTTGTCCTCCCAAATTCGGGTGGGCATTTTCTTATTCTGTTGAGGACTTGAATATAATAAAAAGGAAGAGGAAAGTTGCATTTGTTCTCTGCCTGACTGTTGAGCTGGAACATCAGTCTTCACCTGCCGCTAGCATTACTAAGTTCTCAGGCCTTCAGACTTGAACTGAAATCTACACCATTGACTCTCCAGTTCTAAGACTTTCTATCTACCCCACTACTGTCCTGGGTCTCCAGCTTGCAATGATAGATTGTAAGACCTCTCAGCTTCTATAACAATGTGAACCAATTCCTTATAATAAATCTCATTATATATAGATTTATTATACATAAAGTATAATTATAGTATATTTAATTATATGCAAGTTAATCATATCTATAAATATATAGACATATATCTATATATGTCATAGTTAGATCCCTCTTTATATGTGTATACATATATACATACATATCTTATATAAAATATCTATCTTTCCCATTAAATATACTCTATTGATTCTCTTTCTCTGGGGAACTCTAATAGAGCTTTCTTAAAAATTCACTAATATTGCATTTATTATATTCTCAATTACTTCTTCAATGTTTTTATACTACTGATGGTACTCTTTCTGTTTTATTTTTCTTATTAGTGCTGTCCTGTCATGGATTTGTAATTTTTTAAGTATATTGTTCTGCCATTTAAGATGATATATACAAAGAATGAAGAGAGAAATCATTCTTCCTATTTCTGGACCTATTGTAAATGTATAGAGGCCGAGACTTCATGGTTTTAACTTGCAGTTACATAAAATATAACAAAGCAACAAAATAGAAAGCTCATAAAAATCTCACATATACAGTTAATTTATTTCCAATAAAAGTGGCCATGTAATTTGATAAGGAAAGTCTTTTCATCATATGATGGAAAAATTGCAAATAAAATGCCCCCCAAAATGAATCTCAATCCTTACCTTAAATAATTTATAGTACAATAATTAACTGAAAAGAGAGGTGGCATCAGTGGTAAAGAATCTGCCTGCCAATGCAGGAGAGGTAAGAGAAGTGGGTTCGATTCCTAGGTTGGGAAGATCCTCTGGAGTAGGAAATGGCAACCCACTCCAGTATTCTTGCCTGTAAAATTAAATGGACAAAGGAACCTGGTGGGCTACAGTCTGTAGGGCCTCAAAGAGTCAGACATGACTGAGTGATTGAGGACATAGCCATAAGTAGAAGAGTTAAAACTACAAAATATGAAGAATAATCCTTCTGTTGGACTTCCCTGGTGGTACAGGGGACGTGGATTCGTTTCCTGATCTGGGAAGATTCCACATGGAGCAATTAAGCCCATATGCCACAACTACTGAACCCATGCTCTACAGTCTGAAAGCCACAACTACTGAAGCCCGCATGCCGAGAACCTGTGCTCAGCAAGGAGAGAAGCCACCAAAGTGAGAAGCCCGCACACAATAAAGAGTAGCTCCCGCTAGCCACAAATGGAGAAAGCCTGCCTACTGCAACAAATACAGAGCACAGACAAAAAAACAAACTTTTCCAAAGATCTAGAACTAACAAACAACAATATGAAAAGATGCTTAATACCATTAGTCATTAAGGAAATGCAAATGAACAAAACAATGTAATATCTTTAATCTCTTTTAGAATGATTTAAAATTGAAAGACTGAAAATGCTTTTAAGGATATAGAATGATTGAAATTCCCACCAGTTTATAGTAGCAATGCAAAATGACAAAGCAACTTTGGAAAACAGTTTGGAAGTTTCTTATGAAATTAAATATACCACCTATCATTCAATCCAGCATGCCCACTTCTGGTTTTTACCCCCAAATTAAAACCTGAATCTGCAAAAAGACCATTTCCTGGTGACTCAGGTGGTAAAGAATCTGCCTGCAATGCAGGAGACCCAGGTTCAATCCCTAGGTCTGGAAGGTGCCTTGGAGAAGGAAATGACAACCCACTCCATTACTCTTGCCTGGAGAATTCCATGGGCAGGGGAGCCTGGTGAGCTGCAGTCCACAGGGTCGCAAAGAGTTGGATATGACTGAGCGACTTTCATTTTCCACTTTTCATAGAAAAGATGGGCTTCCTAGGTGGCACTAGTGATAAATAACCCGCTTGCTAGTGCAGGAGACAAAAGAGATGTGGCTCAATCCCTAAGTTGGGAAAACCCCTGGAGGAGGGCATGGTGACCCACTCCAGTATTCTTGCTTGGAGAATACACATGGACAGAGGAGCCCAGCAGGCTACATACAATCTATGGGGTTGTAAAGAGTCTGACACGACTGGAGCAACTTAGCACAAACCCATAGAAAAGACAAAAAAAAAAAAAACTGGGGGCAGAAAACAAATGAATTGTTACCAGGGACTGTGGGGATGGAGAAGGGACAGACTATACAAAAAGCCACAGGTAAATTTGAGGGGCAGGAAAAATATTTTATATTTTAATGTGATATGAACTCACAACTGGATGCATTTGTCAAAACTTAACAAACTGTACATTTTAGGATCACATTCACCATGACATAAATTAATATACATCATAGTTTTAAAACAAATTGTATGTCTTGCATATTATCAATTGTTTTCTTAACATATCTATTTAATAAGTACCTAGTACTTTTCTAAAGCGTCAAAAAGAATACATTTTTTCTTCAAAAAATCTTTTATTAAAAGAAAATTATATGTTAATTAATCATTCTTAAATAATAGCTGCTTTTACAATGATTATACTTTCTGCTTTTAAAATGTATTTCTACTGATCAATTCTGAAGTGTAGAAAGCTAAGAACAATACATATATAAATTTGCTTTGTAATACATAGGAAGTTTGGTCTTGTAAAAGTTTTAATCTCATGAGGTATGTCTGGTTGTAAGCCTATGTATTCCTAAAATCTCAAGTAGAGAAGCCCCTGCACCCAGCAAAGGGATCAAATGTACTTTTATTCTTCTCTGACTCATGACAGAATTTTCAGAGTGCAAGTCTGAAAATTCCTGCATTTGTTTCCTAATTAAGTGGAAATCACTTATGATGGGATTCCTGTGTTAAAGGGTAATGAAGCTTAAGAGCAAAACAGAATAAAAATATTCATTTTGGTAAAAAAATAAATTATAATGCCTATATTTTAAGAAATTAAAACCTTACATAAATATGAACAGCATTTTGGGAGAGATAACTCTGTTTTTATCTTGGATCTGAAACAGATTTTTCTGCATCAATTCTCTAAAATATATGCAACTGTTTACCTCCTTCACAGATACTTATATTGCCATATGAATTATTTTTAAACAATCTAGTTTCTAGGTCATTTGAAAGGACCAATCCTACAAAAGAGATCATATTGCAAAGACAATTAAGCTGATAAAGAAAAAGAATTTTACTTATGGTATTATATTTCTGTACTATTAAAATTAAGTTAATTTACAAAGTAATGTAAAAACTAGGAATACTGGATAAAAGGAATTTATCAAATAGAGAATATTTACAAAATATCTTTCTTCAGAGAGTTTCAATGTTCACATACATTATCTCATATTTGATAATGCAAGATGAATAATACCATATTAAAATTATGGCTGGGATTAAGTAGGAGCACCCTTAGGAAGCCAAGGAGGCTGCAGAATATGATAAAACCATATTTTATAAGACTTCTCATTTTACTAAAAATTAGTTTTAAATCTTCAGTGTGGTCACAGAAAAAAATTACTCTGTCTATAGCTTTGAGATTAAAAAGAGATCTGCTGAAGATGAAATAATATATTTATTCTCTATATTCATTTTGTGATACAGAAGACACATTACTCTATTTTATGCTTATATTACACAATTAAATTTAATTATAAAAACAAGATGAGAAGAGAGCTTTGTAATTTAAAACCATACATATATGAATTTTTATAATAAAACGCTTTCTGGATGATAACTTTTCTATGCTTCTAGATCATTAAATATTAAAATGCACAGAAGTGAATGTTAGTCTTGTTTTTAAGATTAAATCAAAAGAATTTAGAATTTAATCCCCAAAACATCCGTAATTTATTCTGCTATCTACAATGCTTGGCACTGATTACCTCTATTCAGAATAGGTATGCAAATATTTGCAAAACATGAAAATGAGAGTTGCAAGTGGGCAAATTGATAGTAGTGGGCACTCTAATTTCACCATAAGTGGTAGGGTAAAACAGTATAAAACCAAAGCCCACCAGAAAAGATTAAAATAGATAAAATTCTATTGTAGTAATTTTTCATCCAGTATACAAGAAATAACTCATTTATTTAAATGTAGTAGTTTTACTGCATTACTTTTTTTTTGCCAATCACCACACTAATGCATCATTTCATAAAGCAAAATTCGTAACAGTCAAATCAATATGGATATTTCTCTTTCTGTACATGACTGCTTATTACTCTTTGAATGCAGAGTTACTTTGATGTAATTTACTAAAATTGATCTTCATTTTTCTTCTAGCACTTCACAGTAAAATGAATACCTCCTGTTAAATCCAATTCCAATTTAATACCAATGTAGAATTATTTCTATTTTAACAGTGCTATCTTGAATCCTATGAGTCAACTAATTTCCTAAGTAATTCTATGGAATGTCTTTTTATTAAGACTATTAAATAATATTCATACAGATGGACATTTAAGAGATACTTTAAAATGGTTTTGTAAAATTCTACTATTTGGTTACAATTTGGAAAGATTGCCATGATAAAATATAATGCCCTCCTAACTATTCCCAATAAGCTCCAGAATATTGTGCTTAATTTTTCTCAATTCAGGATTTCTAAAATTCGTAAAAATAAATACTTAAATGTATAGAACTGAATGAGAAACTATGTTTTTTGTCTGAGTTTAAAAAGAAATTACTGGAATATAGTTGATTTACAATACCAATATACACTTGGTATTGCTATACAGTAGGTCCTTGTTGGTTATCTATCTTATACATAGTAGTGTGTGTATGTTCATTCCAAGGTCCTGATTTATCCCTCCGCCTCCCATGTTCCCCCTTAGGTAACCATAAGTGAAAAGTGAAGTCACTCAATCGTGTCCAACTCTGCAACCCCATGGACTGCAGCCTACCAGTCTTCTCCATCCATGGAATTTTCCAGGCAAGAATACCAGCGTGGGTTGCCATTTCCTTCTCCAGAGGATCTTCCTGACCCAGGGGTCGAACCCTGGTCTCCCGCACTGCAGGCAGATGCTTTATTCTCTGAGCCACCAAGAAAGCCCTAGGTAACCGTAAGTTTGTTTCAATATCTATAAGTCTGTTTCTGTTTTGTAAATAAGTTATTGTATCAATTTAAAAATTAGGTAATATGTATGAGCCATATCTTATATTTGTTATTCTCTGCCTGACTTCAATTAGAAAGATAATCTCTAGGTCCATCCATGTTGCCGCAAATGGCATTATTTTATTCTTTTTTGTATCTGAGTAGTATTCTAGTGCATATATGTACCACATCTTCTTTATCTACTCCTCTGTTGATGAACTTTAATGAACATTTAGGTTGCTTCCATTTCCTGACTATTTTAAATGGTGCTGTAATGAATATTCAGTAACATAATTCTTTTTAAATTATGGTTTTCTCCAGATATAAGCCCAGCAGTGGGATTGATGTATCATGTGGTAGTTCCTTTTTAGTTTTAAGGTACCTCCAAACCAATCTCCATGTTTGTTATACCAGTTTACATTCCTACCAACAGTGTAGGAGGTGTCTCTTTTCTTCATACCCTCTCTAGCATTAACTGTTTGTGGACTTTTTAATGATGGTCATTCTGACTGGTGTGAGGTGGTATTTCAATATAATTTTGATTTACAAATCTCTGATAATTAGTGATATTGAACATCTTCTGATGTGCCTTCTGGCCATCTGTATGTCTTGAGAAAAAGCTGTTTTAAAAGATAACTTATTTATAACCAGAAAATTTGCAAATAAATTTAATACAGAGGACAAATACACTTGTTTTTATTCTTTTCTCCTGTACGGTCTTCCCTGATGGCTCAGCTGGTAAAGAATCTGCCTGCAATGTGCAAGACCTAGGTTCGATCCCTAGATTGGGAAGATCCACTGGAGAAGGGAACAACTACCCACTCCAGTATTCTGGCCTGGAGAATTCCATGGACTGTATAGTCCATGGGCTCTCGAAGAGTTGGACACAACTGAGCAACTTTCACTTTCACTTTTCCTGTACACAATACATTTGATAATACTAGTGATGGGATAAGCAATATAACTTAAATTTATTTATATAATGATATTGAATTTCTATTTTTGAAAATTGTTTGGCAGAAAATCAAATTTTGTTATTCATTTGTATTTATTTCAATCAAAGTTACATATGCATGTGGCTTTAAAGAACTATATAAGTGATTCTGGCTAAAATTAAATGTCTACTAAACCTTTCTTTCCTGCTGAATAGAACAGAATATTCTGAAGAAAATACAAAAAGCAATTAGCCAACAGAGAAGATTCTGGGATGATGGTGTCCTAGGAAGGAGAGGATCAGAAACTTGTCTCCCCACCTAAATAATAATAACGCTAGCAGAATTTGCCTGATGTATAGTTGTCATTCAGTCACTAACTTCAAGTCCAAATCTTTGCAACTCCATGGACTATAGCACGCCAGATTTCCTTGTCCTTCACTATCTCCCAGAGTTTGCTCAAACTCATGTTCACTTAGTTGGTGATGCCATCCAACCATCTCATCCTTTCCTGCCCCCGTTTCCTCCTTCCCTCAATCTTTTCCAGCATCAGGATCTTTTCGCATCAGGTGCCAAAGGATTGGAGCTTCAGCTTTAGCATCAGTCCTTCCAATGTTTATTCAGGGTTGATTTCCATTAGGATTGACTGGTTTGATCTCCTTGCTCTCCAGGGACTCTCAAAAGTCTTCTCCAGCACCACAATTCAAAAGCATCAATTATTTGGCACTCAGCCTTCTTTATGGTCCAACTCTCATATCCACACATGACTACTGGAAAAACCATAGCTTTGACTATATGGACCTTTGTTGACAAGTGATGTCTCTGTTTTTTAATACACTGTCTAGGTTTGTCATTGCTTTTCTTCCAATTTCATGGCTGCAGTCACCATCCACAGTTATTTTGGAGTCCAAGAAAAGAAAATCTGCCACTGTTTCCATTTTTCTCCATCTATTTGCCATGAAGTGACGGGACCAGATGCCATGATCTTAGTTTTTTCCCTGATGTGACCATTTTGTAACTTTGGAGTGTATAGAAGGCTTGCATTTTGCAAGGAAGGCTTGGAGGGTAACTTGAGACTAATTTATGTTAATTTCAGCTCTTAATACATTAGCAGCTACCCTTATTCCACCCCAGACCTATGGTAGGTAGTTGGGCACATATTCCTTGAACAGCTTACACACAGCTTGCAAGGGGTAAGGTTTGAAAAATAGAACCTATCTTCCAAATAAGTGGGATCTGTGCTTTGATTGCTGCTTCTCATCACAAAGGTACAGATTGCAAGCCCAGTGTACATTGTTATTACTCTTCCTTCCATGTTGCAAACTCCTCCCTCTATAGCTGAAATGACTTCTAGGAAATTTAAAGTTCCAGTGCCTTTTCTGTCCATCCTCTATATTTTTAAAAACTTTTTTTCCATTTTTTGTGAGTCAGATTTTAAAGACTAGGTTATACAGAAGCAAATATATAAACAGAGAAAATGAGGAAATGATCATGCAAGCCCAGGAAAAGGTGCAAACTTAGAAAAGGAATACCTTACTTCTACACCTCAGCTGATTCTTATTTAGTACAGAGACAGCTTACAATAATATAAAAGAAAGATATAAGAATTTTAAAAAGCAATAACTACAAACAGCAAACCTTATTGAACAAGAAGAATCTGATTTCCAGAGTTAGCTTGCTATTAAATATAAATGTCCAGTTTTCAACAAAAAACCACAAGGTATTCTAAAAAATAGAAAATTATAGTACAAATGAAAAAACTACATTTAAATAACCAATAGAAACCTGAAAAAGGCCTGCCAGCAGATCTATTTCAGAAAGACTTTAAAACAGCTGTCTTGACAATGTTTAAATAAACAAAAAAAGATGTAAGTAAGTTAGAGAATGATTAATAAGCAAAGTGGAAATATCAATGAAGAGAAAATATTGCAAAAGAAAAAATTTGCACTGAAAAGTACAGTCTCAAAAATTAAAAATTCATTAGAAGGATTTGAATACAGATTAGTCCAAGCAGAAGAAATACTCAGTGAACTTGAAGAAGGAAAATTATTCATTATAAGGACCATAAAAAAGACTGAAAAAGTAATCAGAGTCCAAGAAAATCATGGGACACCATCAGACAGATCTAGATATTCATTGTGGGAGCTCTAGACAGAAAAGATAGAGGAAAAGATGCTTGTAAACTTCCCAGATTTAATAAAAGACATAAATAAAAATATCACAGAAGTTCAACAAACTCCAAATATTATTAACTCCAAAAGGAGCACTCCTAGACATTTTAGTCAACCTTTAGAAACTGAAAGAAAGAAAAAAAGAGTCTTGTAATCAGCAAGAGAGAAATGACTTATCACATACAAGAAATCATCAAAATATTATGAGCAGATTTCTCATCAAAAATATTGAGGTTAGAGATCAGTGGACCAATATATTCAAAGTGCTAAAAAAAAAAGTTAACCAAGAATCCTATATCTCTTAAAAATGTTCTTCAAGAGTTACAGAGAATTGATGATTATCTAATTGAATAAAAGCTGAGATCTCTTACCACCAAACCTGCCCTCTAAAAATGTTCAAGAGAATTCTTCAGGGTGAAATAAAAAGACACTAGACAATAACTTGAAATCATATGAAGAAATAGAGAACTCAATAAACTTAAAAATGTGAAAAATGCATTAAATTTGTAAAATACATAAAGTTAGTAATATTGTAATAATATTTTCAATTCTACTATGTTTTGAATGTGTTCTCAGAGACTAATATATGTATATTTTAAAATCATCTAAATGCTAATACTATTGTAACTTTGGTTTATAACTCTGTATTTTGCCTTCTGCATAATTTAAGAGATTAAATTTTAAAAGAATTATTAGTTTATGTTTTGGGACACATAATGTATAAAGACATAATATTGTGACATCAATAACCAAAGAAGTGTGGACAGAGCTGTAAAGGAGTGATGTTTTTGTATATTATTGAGGTTAAGATGCTAATTATTCAAATTAGTGTGTTATAGACTTAGAAGGTTAGATGTAATCTCCATGGAAACCCCCAAAATAGCTGTAGAATATATACAAAAGGAAATAAAAAGGAATTTAAATATTTTCTTGCAAAACATTAGTTAAACCCAAAAGTATTTATAGTGCCAAAAATGGGGAACAGAATGCATAAGGCATATAAAAAATAGCAAATAACAGAAGCAATTCTCTCCTTACTGGTGATCACTTTAACCATTGAAAAATTAAACTCTCCAACCAAAAAAAGAGAATGGCAAAATGGATGAAAACATGATTTGATTTGATAGTATCTATGGGAGTCACTTCAGATCCAAATATGAATAGATTGAACATAAAGGGATGGTAAGCGATATTCCATGCAATAGTTCCACGCAAAAGAGAACAATAGGGGCTATACTAATATCAGAAAAAATTAGATTTTTAAATAGAAAATAGGAGAGATGGGGACAACAGATATTTAATAAAAGGTTTAATACAGTCAGATGATTTAACAATTATAAATATTTATGTATCTAAATAAATATATACCATCAAAATATATAAAGCAAAAAAAAAAAATGGTAGAGCTTAAGGGACTAGACAATTCTACAAAAATGGTTGGAGATTTCAATATTCAACTCTCAATAATTATAGAACAACCAGACAGAAGATAAGTAAGTAAACAGAGGAAGTAAATAATACAAAAAAACAACTAAATCTTATAAACATATAGAGAACACTCTATCCAATAATAAAAACATACAAATTCTCCTCAAGTGCACATGAGACATTGTTAATGATAGACCATATATTAGGCTACAAATCAGAATCTAAATAGACTTTAAAAATTATTGAATAAAGTAACTTACCAACTACAGCTGGATAAAGTTCGAATTCAATAATAGCAAGTAAACTGGGAAATTTGCAGACTGGTGGACGTTAAGAAATTCAGTCAATCAGTGAATAAAAGAAAAAGTTACAAGGGAAACAATTATCTGAGGACTATTAAAAGTACTCAAAAATACATGTATCATGAAGGATAGTGAAAACTTGGAAAAACAATTATCATAGAATAAAAATTACTTCTGTTACTAGTACACTTCTTTATCTCTGGTGGCTTTGGACCAATGCTTGGCCCCAGTCATGTTGCTTCTTGGTGACACAGTAGCCAAAACTCTAATATAGAACCAATTTTCTAGCCAGGAAAAGTGAAAAGATGGCCCCTGCATGGCAAGGAATGTGGAGAAAACTCTGAGAGAGATAGCGAGCTGAAAAAGATCTTTTAATTCTGTATATAAGTCTACAGGTCTTATTTTGGGGTTTTATCAGAGCTATTTCTCAACAAAAATTATGAAGTCCAGGAATGAAGGCTTAATGAAGTCCTGAATAAAGGAAAACTAAGAAAATTTTCTTCCACTGAGATTGTTCGAAAAGAAAAACTAAAGAATATAATTTAGGATGAAGGGAAAAATATCAGAGTTATTTGGAAATATGAGAATGATGGAAGAGCAACAGAAACAGTAAATCTTTGGGTATATATAAAAATAAAAATCCCAATGGGTAAATAAATAATAGCTAAAAATTTCATATAATCAAAAACAAGCCACAAATGGAGGACCAAAGGAAAAATGAAACAGAGTGGACAAACAGAAAAAAAAGTACAATGAGAGCACTGTATTAAAACTTATAAAAAATTAAGTTAAATCTAAATGATCTAAAAACATTGAAAGAGATTGTCTGGTTGTGATTTAGAAAACATCACCCAACCACCTGATGTATTCACTTTAAATAAAAACTAAACATAAAATGATAGAAAACTATGCACACCAACACCAAGAGAAAGCTGGAGAGGTTGCATTAATATAAAATAATGTATAGTTCAGTAAAAAGAATATAATCAGGGATAGAAAGGACATAATAATCCTAAATGTGTGTACATCAAGTAACAGACCTCCAAAATACATGAAACAAACACTGACAACACTGAAAAGTGAAGTACATCACATCACAAATGTAGTCAGTGACTTCGACAGTCTTTTCTCAGTAATAAAACAAATAATCAGAAAATGAGTAAAGATATACAAGACCTGAACAATACTTTCAACCAAATTTTTCTAATTGACAATTATGGAGACTATTTCACCCACCTGTAATAGAATACACATTTTTTTTTTCAAGAGCACATGGAACACTAAAAAAAAAAAAAAAAAAAAACCCTGGACAATAAGACAACATCAACAGATTGTAGGTAATTAAAATAGTAATTAAAAAATATCTGACCATAACAGAATTAAAATGACATGTGGAAAAAGGCCATGTTTGATGGGATAAAAAGTGAGAGGGAAGGAAGAAAAGGGAGGCAATATTCTCCTAGATTTCTTTCTCAATACATATTTCTGCTAGTGTAAGAAAGATAAAGGGGATACAGTGTGATATTAAGAGAAAATATTTCCTTCCTTATTTATTTCCTTCCTTCTTTCCTTTCTCATTTACTTATTGTTTTCTAGTGTGTGTTTACTTAATTTTAGGAAATGCTAGGCATGTCTCCCTATCTACTAGCTCAATTCTGTATACATAGCATAATAAATATCCAAGCTGAGAAGGGAGGGCAAAAGTAAACAAACATGTGACATTTTATGTATAATTTCTTGGGAAGGCTTTTGCCAGAATGTGCAGCATCTGCTTCAATCAAGCTTTGATTTTTTTAAGGTTAGATGCACATAATTTTCTCAACTTTTAGGTATACTATCTATGAATTTTGAAAAAAGATGTATAGTTATGTAAGTACCACCACAATTAAGATGTAGAACATTTTGATAAACCAAAAAAAGCTTTTTGAGCTTGTTTGCATTAAGTTCTTCCCACCCTTGCCCTTGGCAAATACCGATCTGTTTTACATATGAGGATGGCTAGCTTTTGTTTGTATTTATTTATTTCTTTTCTTCTTTTTTTATAATTTTTATTTTATATTGGAGCATAGTTGATTAACATTATTGTATTAGTTTCAGGTGTACAGCAAAATGACTCAGTTATACATATACAGGTATCTATTCTTTTTCAAATTATTTTCCTAATTAGGTTATTACAGAATGTTGAGCAGAATTTCCTCTAAATAAATAGGTCCTGATCATTTATCTATTTTAAATATAGTAGTATGTATATGTCAATCTCAAACTCCCAATTTATCCCTTCCCCCTACCTTTTCTCCCAATAACCATAGTTTATTCTCTAAGCCTGTGAGTCCGATTCTGTTTTGTAAATAAGCTTACATGTATCATCTTTTTTAGATTTTACATATAGTAATATCATATATTTGTTTTTCCTCTATCTGACTTATTTCGCTTATTAGGATAATCTCCAGGTCCATCCATGTTGCTACAAATGACACTATTTAATTATTTTTATTGGCTAAGTAATATTCCACTGTGTATATGTATCATGTCTTCTTTATCCATTCATGTGATCACTGCACAAATAAATGAAATAGAAATGAACAAAGCAATAGAAAAGTTTGATGAAACTAAAAGCTGGTCTTTGAAAAGATAAAAAAAATTGATAAACCTTTAGCCAGACTCATCAAGGAAAAAAGGGAGAGGGCTCAAGTCAATAAAATTAGAAATGAAAAGAACTTACAGTGTACAGTAAAGAAATACAAAGACTTGTAAGAGACTACTATAAGCAACTATATGCCAATAAAATGGACAACCTCAAAAGAAATGGACAAATTCTTAAAAAGGTACAACTCCAAAAATGGAACCAGGAAGAAATAGAAAATATGAACATATCAATCACAAGTACTGAAATTGAAATTGTGATTTAAAAACTCCCAACAAACAAAAGTCTAGGACCTGATGGCTTCACGGGCAAATTCTGTCAAATATTTAGGGAAAAATTAACATTTATCCTTCTGAAATTATTCCCCCAAAATTTCAGAAGGAACACTCCCAAACTCATTCTATGAGGCCATCATCACCTTGATACCAAAACCAAAGACACTACAAAAATGGAAAATTACAGGCCAATATCACTGATGAAAATATACACAAAATCTCAACAAAATGCTAGCAATCCAAATCCAACAATACATTAATACAGTCTTTTGAGAAGCCTCAGTATAAAGCAGATAAATGCAGATTTATTGGTAAAGTGAATTTATGAGGCATCTCTAGCCATGGTGTGGATAAAGCTTCAGGAAACCCAGCTGTCTCGGGAAGATGTTGAAAACAATTATTATACCTTTTTCTACTCTCCTACATATGGACGTTTTGAAACTAGAGAGTATATTATTGGTGAGTTAACAGGTTGTCTCTTCATAAAATATTCAATCTTCCTGAAAAAGGAAAACTGTAAATCCAGAGGAATGCATTTTTTAAAAATTCACATAATTATGCAGGCAATACTGTAATCAAGTGCACAGATGCTATTAGTATTGAGTTTGGTAATATTAAAATCCATTCATCATTGGTGATAAATCTAACGTGAAAACTTTCTACACAGACAGCTGACAGAGCTCATGATTTCATTTTGCCTACAGACATTTCTACTCAACACCTTTAATCATATTATCATTTCTTTTTCGAATGAAAATATTGACAAACTCTCTTTTAATACTCTTGGAAACATCTTAATCTATATTTGTTTTAGGCTATTTTGTTACTTTTTCATTTTTTTCAAATTGATGTATCCTTTATATAAGTGAAATGCACACCCTTTAATTGTATTAGTTTTGACAGTTGGATAACCCCCATCTCATCAACCTAGAAAGTGTATTGTGATTCTTTTATTATCAACCTCTTACCCCTACAAAGTGGCAACTGCTTTTCTAATTTCTATTACCAAATCTTCATTTTGCCTGCTTTAGAAATTCATATAAATGAAATCATATAGTTTGTATAGTAAATATAGTAATATAGTATGCATATAGAGCATATTTTTGAGATTTAGCTATATTGTTCTATGTTCCTTTCTATTGCTCAGTAAACATATTACAATTGGCTGGTCCCTTGACTCATTTATGGACATTTGGGTCCATGAGTAAAACTGAAATGAACATTTGTGTACAGATCATTTATGACCATATATTTTCATTTATCTTTAATATCTGGGAGTATTGTCATAGAGTGGATTATATTTAACTTTACAGAATCAGGCTAAGGTATTCTCTAAACTGATTGTATTAAAGTTCCAGCTGATTTCCATCCTCAGCACTTGTTCTCAGGTTTAAAATAGTTTATGATTTTGACATGAATTTTATTTACTACTATTAAAATCAGACGGAATAGAGATCATAACTGAAAATTATCTGAGCAGACAGACCAGTTAGTCACTGAAGCAAAACTTAACTTAATAATAGCTTATTTTGCAGGATAAGTGAGGATAATTTCACCTGAGTCACTACTTGCTTTTGCCTTTGAAAATCATAAGTAAATCTTAAATAACAACCAACATTGATATGAGATAACCAGTACTCAATTCCCTTTTATTTAAGAAAATTTAATATTGTAATCAATCAGCGTAAAGAATAAGCCCTCACTGCCATCACACTATATGATCTGTTTTATAGAAATACACCTCTGAGCCTATCCCATCCTTTAGTTGAGGGCTCCTGTTTTGCAAACTGTCTTTCTGTGTGTGCACAATCAACTTTTACTATTTACTGCTCAAGTGGATCATTGGTTTTATTTATTTATTTATTTTTTATTAACTTTTGACACTATTAATGATTTTGAAGATTTTGTGCATCTTATCTTGTGTCATGGATCTGGAAAACTCAGCAGTGCCCACAGGACTGGAAAAGGTCAGTTTTCATTCCAATCCCAAAGAAAGGCAATGCCAAAGAATCCTCAAACTACTGCATAATTGCACTCATCTCACATGCTAGTAAAGTAATGCTCAAAATTCTCCAAGCCAGGCTTCAGCAATACGTGAACCGTGAAATTCCAGATGTTCAAGCTGGTTTTAGAAAAGGCAGAGCAACCAGAGATCAAATTGCCAACATCTGATGGATCATAGAAAAAGCAAGAGAGCTCGAAAAAAACATCTATTTCTGTTTATTGACTATGCCAAAGCCTTTGACTGTTTGGATCACAATAAACTGTGGAAAATTCTGAAAGAGATGGGAATACCAGACCATCTGACCTGTCTCTTGAGAAATCTGTATGCAGGTCAGGAAGCAACAGTTAGAATTGGACATGGAACAACAGACTGGTTCCAAATAGGAAAAGGAGTACGTCAAGGCTGTATATTGTCACCCTGCTTATTTAACTTCTATGCAGAGTACATCATGAGAAACACTGGGCTGGAAGAAACAGAAGCTGGAATCAAGATTGCCAGGAGAAATATCAATAACTTCAGATATGCAGATGACACCACACTTATGGCAGAAAGCGAAGAAGAACTGAAGAGCCTCTTGATGAAGGTGAAAGAGGAGAGTGAAAAAGTTGGCTTAAAGTTCAACATTCAGAAAACTAAGATCATGGCATCTGGTCCCATCACTTCATGGAAAATAGATGGGGAAACAGTGGAAACAGTGTCAGACTTTATTTTTCTGGTCACCAAAATCACTGAAGATGGTGATTGCAGCCATGAAATTAAAAGACGCTTACTCCTTGGAAGGAAGGTTATGACCAACCTAGATAGCATATTTAAAAGCAGAGACATTACTTTGCCAACAAAGGTCTGTCTAGTCAAGGCTATGGTTTTTCCAGTGATTATGTATGGATGTGAGAGTTGGATGGTGAAGAAAGCTGAGCAGCGAAGGATTGATGCTTTTGAACTGTGTTGTTGGAGAAGACTCTTGAGAGTCCCTTGGACTGCAAGGAGATCCAACCAGTCCTTCCTAAAGGAGATCAGCCATGGGTGTTCATTGGAAGGACTGATGTTGAAGCTGAAACTCCAATACTTTGGCCACCTCATGCGAAGAGTTGACTCATTGGAAAAGACCCTGATGCTGGGAAGGATTGGGGGCAGGAGGAGAAGGGGACGACAGAGGATGAGATGGTTGGATGGCATCACCGACTCGATGGACATGGGTTTGTGTAGACTCCAGGAGTTAGTGATGGACAGGGAGGCCTGGTGTGCTGCAATTCATGGGGTCACAAAGAGTCGGACACGACTGAGTGACTGAACTGAACTGATGTATATAAACATTAACTTTGTACCTAGTAAAATCTATTAGATGTATAACTTTGAATCAGTTTCCAGACTACCTTTTTCATGTCATTTGCCTATATTTTCATTCTTGCATAAACATCACCTTGTCTTGATTAATGTAACTTTATTCAGTTCATAGTAAGGCTTTAATTTGGATAAAGTCCTTTTTACAAGATTGCCTTGGCTATTTAGATATGTTGAAATTCCATATGAATTTTAGAATCAGTTAATTTTGAGAAAAAGTGTACTGGATATTGACTGGCACTAATTTGAAATTATAGATTAATTTGATCATGATGGCTATCTTAATATTGAGCTTCCCAATCCATAATCACGTTACAGCTTTCCTTTAATTTATGTATTCTTAGATTATTGACTGTAAGCCTGTCTTCTTTTCTAAAATAAGCACTTAAAGTTATAGATTTACTCTTAAGCACTATTTTAACTAAATTCTTCAAATACTGATGGATTTTTAAATTACCATTGCTATGAATCATACACATATATGTTCACACACAAATATAATTTTATTTGTAGTTTTTATTTGATTCTTGGACTATTTAGAATTGAGTGACTTACTTTCTAAATATTTAGAGGTTTTCTAGCTATGTCAATGTTATTTAATTCTATTTTAATCTTACTGTGGTTAGAGAGCATATTCAGTAAAGTTTCAGACTTAAAGTATTTTGAAAATTGTTTTTTGGCTTAAAGTAAGATTTATATGAATATTACATGTACGTTACCTTATTTAGAGATGTAGTGTTCTATTAATGTCTATTAGGTCACTTTAGTTAAGAGCATCATTCAAATCTGCATTTTTACAAATTTGTTGGCTATTTGTCTATCACCTGCTAAAAGCTATGTTAAAATTCACAACTATGAATGTGGATTTGTTTATTTATTTTTGTATTTCTGAAAATGTTTATTTTATATATCTTAAATTTCAATTATAGAGGAGAGTGAAAAGTTGGCTTAAAGCTCAACGTTCAGAAATCTAAGATCATGGCATCTGGTCCCATCACTTCACGGGAAATAGATGGGGAAACAGTGGAAACAGTGTCAGACTTTATTTTTTGGGCTCAAAAATCACTGCAGATGGTGATTGCAGCCATGAAATTAAAAGACGCTTACTACTTGGAAGGAAGGTTATGACCAACCTAGATAACATATTTAAAAACAGAGATATTACTTTGCCAACAAAGGTCCATCTAGTCAAGGCTATGGTTTTTCCAGTGGTCATGTATGGATGTGAGAGTTGGACGGTGAAGAAAGCTGAGCGCCATAGAATTGATACTTTTGAGCTGTGATGTTGGAGAAGACTCTTGAGAGTCCCTTGGACTGCAAGGAAATCCAACCAGTCCATCCTAAAGGAGATCAGTCCTGGGTGTTCATTGGAAGGTCTGATGTTGAAGCTGGAACTCCAATACTTTGGCCACCTGATGTGAAGAGCTGACTCATTTGAAAAGGCCCTAATGCTGGGAAGGATTGGGGGCAGGAGGAGAAGGGGATGACAGAGGATGAGATGGTTGGATGGCATCACCGACTCGATGGACATGAGTTTGGGTAAACTCCGGGAGTTGGTTATGGACAGGGAGGCCTGGTGTGCTGCGGTTCCTGGGGTCGCAAAGAGTCGGACACGACTGAGCGACTGAACTGAACGGAACTGATACATTTAAGCCTGCAGAATTTTATTTATCAATATTTTCTTTCATCATCGTTATTATAAAATGTCTCGTTACTAGTGGTAATACTCCTTTCCTTGCCTACATTATTTGACATTGTTGTAGTCCCACAAGGGCTTCCCTCATAGCTCAGTGGGTAAAGAATCTGCCTGCAGTGCAGGAGACCCCAGTTGGATTCCTGGGCTGGGAAGATCCGCTGGAGAAGGGACAGGCTACCCACTTCAGTATTCTTGGACTTTCCTTGTGGCTCAGCTGGTAGAGAATTTGCCTGCAATGCAGCAGACCTAGGTTCAATCCTTGGGTTGGGATGATCCCCTGGAGAAGGGAAAGACTACCCACTCCAGTATTCTGGCCTGGAGAATTCCATGGACTGTATGGGTTCACAAAGAGTCAGATATGACTGAGTGACTTTCAGTTCACTTCATAGTCCCACTAGCCTGCTTATGCTTAGTGTTTGAATCTTTTACTATCCTTTGACTTTCCATAATTTATCTAACATCTATTTTTCCCTAGCTTGAAAGTATCAACTTTAAATGGTGAGTGTTTAATCCATTTACATTTATAGGATTGATGGGGGCGGGGTATGTTTGATCTAGAATCTTTTTGCCACACTCTTCTTCCTCTTTTTCTGCCTTCCTTCTGTGTTCTGTCATCTCAGTCTTTTTTTTTTTTTTTAATGCCAGTCTCTCTGTTCTATGGGCTTATTATCCAGAACTCTTTTGGTTGTAATTGATTTTTCATTGCTTTCCTAGAGATTACAGTATGCATTTTAGAATTATCACAGACTACTTAAAATTGTATCTAAGTATAATTGAAACCAGGCCTTTAATTCGGTTTCCTGCTGTGAGGCTGTAGGAAGCTGCCATGCTAAGCACTGAAATTCTTTGAATGTTACTAGCCTTCCTTCATCAGGTATTCTGGATGCTGCAAGTGTTCCAGTAGACTGAAAAGTTCCAAAATAGTTGATTCCATAGTTCTTGCCAGCCCAATAGTTGTTTTGATGGAGGGACTTATTCTCAGAGCTTCATATTCTGTCATCTTCCATGACATTACTGGAATACTAGGTTTTTGACTGTGGGACAAAGTAATGTTTACTTTTGCCTCCAAATTTTCCAGTGAAAGCCTAGGCAAGCTTATCCCTAATTGCCTACTAAGAGATGTCTCCTTGAATAAAAGTAATTCTTAAATATATACTTTTCAAATGTATTAAAGTAATTTTCACAGGGTTACCTCACTGGAAGCAGTATTATACATTATAGAAAATTGAAGTTTGCAAAGTTTGGGGAAATTGCGCAAAGAATGGAATAAGTAAGATAACCTACATGTTTCGCATCTTGTTTATCCTTTCTTTATGGTACCACACAAAGTTAGCTAGTTTAGTTGTGGAGTTTGAACTCAAAGATCTAGAAAAAGTGCAGGAAGATCACAAGGAAAGCTTAATCTGAATTTGATTCATTTGAGGAAAATGAGGAAGAGTTGAAAAAGGATGGTGAAAGACTGGTATATCCTTTAAAATGTGATATATAATATTTTAATATGAGCATTTCACTTTGACATCTTTAATGTGATAGTATTTAATGTAACAATAAAAGAATATAAAACTACTCCTAAAATTTAACTCAGAAAATTATTCCTTTTATAAATACTACAACCACATTCTTTTTTTCCTAAAGGCCTCTCTATGCAATATTAATACATATTCTTTTTATGTAAACTCATTTTGATAGCAATGGTGCAAGCATATGATTCATTTCCATTTAGATTCCTTACTTATTAAAAATAATTTAAGAAAAGAGTTCAGCTAGCATAATTTATTAGGCAGTACAAAGACATTTGTGTGATGCTTATAGTTCAAACTTGATTTAACATTTTAAAATAATTTATAAAGGAAAAGGAAAAAATACATTCATGCTGACACATGTCTTGAAATTCAAAATATATGCTAGATATGAATAGATATCATACACTTTTCTCTATAATGACTTGCTCTGCAATTGGAGAGAGTACATTTTAAGAAATTTTCATTTGAATAAGAATGAAATATTCTGAGCATTAAAATAGTACTAAATTGATTTCAGTTAAAAGATGTTAATGCTATTTTAGCCCTCCATCCCTTCCATATCCATTGTCCAAGAATTGAAGTAATTTCAGTCCATTATCATGACTTTTATTTCCAAGTGGAACTATGTATGTGAGATCGATATGAGCTAAAAGGAATTGCTAGGCCAAAGCATCGCATAAGGCAACACTGTGAAATCCATAGCAAGAGGGAAGAATAACATTGGCATTGAGATAGTAAAGTTGTATATAAAATGAATTATTTGGTGTTTCGTAATATACATAGCAGATTGGTCTCAGTTACCTTGATAATTTAAAGAAAAGTTATTTAGAATATTATCTCCTTCATTTTATTTTGGATTGATCTGAATAACGCTGACCTTGGAAAAAGAGAAAATGAATTTTATTTGTTCATTATCTTTGCAATCTTAATTGAGATCCTTTGTGAAGCTTGTATTCTGTACTGAAATTTCAAAACAAGGATCTCACAGTCTAGCGAGAGAGCCAGACAAAGTAACAGATACTTAAAAGAATGGTGTGACTGGGGCTATAAGAGAAGAAAACTCAGAATGAGTGGGAATATGGAAAGTTGTTTAATGGACATAAAGGTAAGAGTCTCACCTGGGTCTGAAAGGAAGTATTTTTGCTGAAAAATTCCTCATTCATTTCATTTGATAGCTCTCTTCATCTTTTACAGAACTCTGATGTTTTTGCTTTAAAATAATTAAACTTAAATGACATTGTCACAAACTAATCTCATCTGCTTCCCTGGCATTAGTAATCAGATGTTCATTTAGTAGGTATGACTCAAACTTAAATTGGAATAAATAATATAACATGAATTTCTGTCTCATGTAAAATTTCAGATAGATAGGGAACTTCTGCATGTGTGTGTGCTCAGTTGGGTCCATCTCTTTGCAACTTCATAGATTGTAGCCTGCCAGGCTCTTCTGTCCATGGAACATCTCAGGCAAGAATACTGGAGTGGGTTGCCATTTCTCTTGCATTGGCAGGAGGATTCTTTACCACTGCACCACTCGGGAAGCCAAGGGAGCCCCTAGGCTGTCTATAATAGTTCTGCCCCATAGCTATTCTATTTTTTTCAATGCATGGCCTTAATTGCTGAGGTCACTTCATGGTCAGAGGTGACTGCTTCAGCCACAACTAATCTATCTACATTTCAAAGGGAAGAAAACACAAGAAGAAGGGGTAGTTTGCATATCTCAGCATGGCTTTTAAGGGAGGCTTCCAGAAACTGATTCAGGGCACTTCTATTACATTAAATTTACTTAATCATACAGCTACAACTGGTTCTTTTCAGGTGGCTCAGTGGTAAAGAACCCACCTACCAATATGGGAGATGTGGGTTCAATCCCTGGGTGGGGAAGATCCCCTGGAAAAGGAAATGGCAATCCATTCTAGTATTCTTGCCTGGGAATCTCATGGACAGAGGATCCTGGGGGTTAACAATCCATGGGGTCGCAAAGAACCAGACATGACTGAGCAACTGAACAACAAGAATAACCAAAACTATTAATAGCTGCTTTAGAAGCTTGGAATATGTAGTCATTTTAAGTTATCATTTTTATAGAAAAGTTGACAAATAGTAGAAATCAAAGTGTCAGTTAATGTTAGACATTGGTACAGCAAGGATGAATGTTTTGCTAAGCCACTAAATAGAAAAACAACATATAAAAACAAAAGTAATGTAGGAGGAAAATAAAATTAAAATTACCTTTAAAAACAAGACAAGGGAAAAAATATCAAGATATTAAAAATAGAGTAGGGAAATAGTTATTTTATATTATGTCTCCAGCATTTTTTTAAATCAAAAACAAGCTATGGTATGTTTTGATGAGACAGTATAAAGTGGAAAGGGTATAAGGTGAACTCAGCAACCTGAGGATGAGTACAACTTCCTGCTGAAGGGCAAGACCAATTCTGTCTCTTGCTGACTGTGTGACCCTGGGAAATTCTCTTCAAACAGCTAATCTTCAACCTCATTTATAAAATAGAGAAAATAAAATATAGGACTGAAACTCTGGTTGACTTGTGTGTAAGTTTTAAGTGGGCACTTTCAAATGCATTTTGTAGATATCTAACATATTTTTTAAATACAATATTTTTTTAGATCAAAATTATCACAAAATATGAGTGATGAACAAAATTTCAAAATTTACATAAACTTAAGATCTGACCCTGTCCTTGCAAGTCATCTCAATTACCCCAACTTCATCCCTGTCCTGATAAAATGTCTACCTCACAAATTTATTATAATATTCAAAAATTACATAAAAACCAGTTAAGAGCTCAATAAAGCAAGATCATATCAATTATCTGATTTCAATTTGAATTTTACATTACTTTTTTAAGAGAAGTACTCACACTTGGCTCAAACTGTTTAATTTACTTCAGAAGCGGAAACATCACAATATAAAAGTAACTATAAAATCTGTGATACTAAGTAGGATTTCTGCTGCATAAAATATAACTGAAATTTTACATGAAAATGCAAGTGCTCAGTTATGATCTTGTTACAGACTGATTCAGCATTCCACTGTCGTTTACTTTTTGGCACAGCTGCTCTAACAGGTTAATGGTGCTTTTTCACTTTTATTCATTATTAAGAATAACAAATTCACGTTTGAATGTTAATACAGAACTTGGTGAAAGGTGTAGTACAAGTGGAGAGAAGAAAGGGGCTTTTCATCATTAAATAAAATATTATTTGGTTTCTTTTAATCATAATTTGATACAGTTTTCAAATTAAAACTAACAACTTGCATACAAAAGAATAGCTTGGAAATTGGCACTGGGGAAGAACTTCTCTTCCATGTGCCAAACATAGAAAGGGTTTTAGAACTTCTTTAGAAGCAAAGTTAATTTTTATAGAAAATTTTAGACAAGACCTATGAGGCCTGAAATTGTCATATTAGCACATGTGCTTTATAAGTCCATTTTGGCAAAACTTTAATTCAAAAACAAGTTATTGTTTAATCAAGAACAGATAATTTAAGAAATATTTATACAATACCATATTAGTAGCTCTTATATAGGAAAATTAAATATTTTAATTAAAAATTAAATATTATTTAAGGAGGTTGTTTGAAAATTGACTACCTGTATTAAAGTCTCTACTTTGCAGCTTGATCACTATGTAATGTTGGGTAATCTGCATAAACTCTGTATGCTTACTTTTTTCCATCTGTATAATGGAAATAAAAATATAACTGACATACTAAATGTATAGCACTTACTAATGTGTATGTCACAAAGTGTGAAATAAGTGTGGACTTAGATATTTACTAACCACTACCTCATTCATATACCCAGCAAACTGTTTTGAGACTATAACATATGCCAGGCACACTGTCCTTCTTATTTTACAGTATTGTCTTCTTTGCTGTTAGTTTGCTCACTAACTTTTGTTTACTCATATGTCAGACACATTGCATAACTTGGAATATTTCTTTTGCTCTCAACCATAGAGAATTAGCACTCCTGTTAGAATATCACCAGTTTTATGAGAGATATACTAAACTATGTTTGGCCTCTGCACACTCATAATTTTATTTGAGAGAACTATGTATTTATAAACTTGTGTTTATAATTTTGTCTCTTCTCTACTATTGCTTAAGGATAGTGGATGTATTGTCTCCCTCTTTTTATGCAGGCTCTCGAGAGTACTGCATTGAGAACAGAGATCCACAGAAATTGTCATTTGAATTGATGGATCAATAAGCTTGAACTGCATTAACTAGAACAATTGGTAGCTGCAATCTGTTCTCTTAAATGGAGGAAGGATGGGAGATCTATTACAAATTGTTTGGATTATCTTGTAAGTGTAATTGTCATATGTAGAAGGGGAGAATTGTAGTAATGAAGATTTCAAAGTTCATCATGGATCATGATAAGCATTCATTAATATCCAACATTAGGAAAGAACCCTTATGCAAGAATTAAAGTTCTATTAGGGAGGTTAACAGTTGAAGTGACAGAATATTGTCCTCTATTTTAATAAGATATTAAAATTTGCATTTTGTGTTTCTTCAGCTATAAATTTTGATAGCTTCTATCGAACTTCTTGTAATATAGCAAAAGTATTTTATTTTTTTTAAGCTAGGGTATTGCTATTATGTTGGAAAAAAATCAGAATTGTTGTTCTATTGCATGTGTGGCTTATAAATGGAACTTGTTTCTATTTCTTTCTTTCTCTGGACATCAGCTACTGTTTTTCTTTTGCACTGGCTGAAATACATGTGTATATTTTGTAACAAAAATAAAAATAATATTTCCCTTCCCTTCTTTCATTATCTCTTTAATTTTCAGTTCCCTTACAGATAGTTCATATGACAGCTCTATCACTCAAACACTTCATCTGAGACAATATTTTTTCTCATATCAGTACCACTTGCCTGTGGCCATGGTGATCTGAGACAGATTTATTATTTATTTCTGACAGATTATTTGTGACATCTATTATATTTACATATGATACTAGGGCTAGTTCTTTCACTGCTACTTTATTTTCTCCCTTCACCCAACTGCATGCATTTTTTTTTTTTTTACAAAAAAGCAAAATGCATGATGAAGTCTGTTTTCTGATAAACATTGGATGATATTTGAAAGATGTTTTGTGTTGAAACAGGTGGTAACAACTAAATGAAGAGTGTATTTGTGAAAGAGAGATTGAGACGTTGCAAAACATAGAATCGTGGTTGTAGCTTTTACTCTGGATGGAAGGGGTACATCGTGTGGCCCACATTCCAGATGCTTTTTACACCATTTCACATGCCCTGCAGCTGGTACTTCTTTTGTCATTGCTTTATCACCTCCTGTCATTGCCCACTTGAAAGTGAAGAAAAGAATCTAACAAAATAAACAAAACAGCACTCTCTGTGATTCATTTTGTTTTTGTTCTTTGATTGAAATACCACAAGTCACAGGTCCTTCCTCTCTCCCCAGAACTGTGTCTCTCCTAGATCTCTAATTGTGTGAGATTATAATTTAGTCCAGAAGCTTTAAAATGCATTGTATATTATGAAAAGCAAGTACAGTTCATATTCAATTTGACTTCATCAATTTTTAAATATCAAAGTGATTAGGTCAGATTTAGGACCAATTCCCTGAGAAAGTTCATGATTAAAAGGCTCAGTTAGTCCCTGACCATGAGATTATCAAGCAGTCAACACACCTTTAGAATTTTATGAAGAAAGAGGAAAGAGGTCACTGCTTTCTACTTTCTATATTGCCAAACTGTTGTGTACATGGAGTTTGGGTAATATAATACATATTCATGCTGACAGCTAATTTTCAGGCTAATGCAATTCAAAACAGAAAAGATAATGAACCCTAAAAAAACAGAGTTTGTAAATGGAAATGCTGACAGACTCTTAACTCTAATAGCTGTGCTATTGGGCACCACAAAAATAACAAAGCTAATTTTAATGAAGATTTGAAAGTAGATGAGGCATTTATCTTTGCTAATTATGGTGCTTCTATAGTACTAATATCTAAATGGAATTTAAACCATTTAAATGACCCAAGGGAAGGGACAGTTGTAGGAATAATTCTCACTTAGTGTGATTCCATAAAGGTTACATGTATATTTCAAGAACAGTTTTCCCATATGGAACCAGCCACATTCCAATTATAAATATACTATTCCTTTGTAATTTTGATTTGAGGATATGTTTTCAAAACAAGTCTAGTTGAAATTTTCTTAAATGATGCTTTTTAAAATTAATTTATTTAAGCCATCATTGATAAGGAAGAAGGTGTGTTACAAGCATTGCTATCTACCTATTTAAACTTTTGGTATCTTACTAAATCTAGATCCAGCGACTTGATTGACATGGCTTTAGACCTGCCCTCTAACTCTTTGGGCTAGTTTTATTCCTATATACTACAAATATCTGTTAAGAACAGTTCATATGCTAAAAAATATATATTTAAAACTCTGGGAATTCAAATCCAAGTAGTTTTACTCCTGTATGGACTTTCAACCTAATCACAGAGACAGAGTCCTATGTAAAATCCTATTATAAGCAAAGGCTCAGTTCAGTTCAGTCACTCAGGCATGTTGGACTCTTTGCGATCCCATGGACTGCATCCCGCCAGGCTTCCCTGTCCTTCACCAACTCCCAGAGCTTACTCAAACTCATGTCCTTTGAGTTGGTGATGCCATCCAACAATCTCATCCTCTGTCCTCCCCTTCTCTTCCCACCTTCAATGTTTCCCAGCGTCAGAGTCTTTTCTAATAAGTCAGTTTTTCCCACCAGGTGGCCAAAGTATTGGAATTTCAGTTTTAGCATTAGTCTTTCCAATGAATATTCAGGACTGATTTCCTATAGGATTGACTGGTTGACATTGAATCGTTCACATCATTTGGTGACAAGAAGTAGAAATGGTATTTGAACTTTATCATATATCTTTCTCAATAAAAATATTTATTTTAGAATTGTTTCATATTTAAAGAAACATTGTGAAAATACAAATAGAGCTCCCAAATATCCTGTCCCCAATTTCCCTTATGATCAGAAACTTATATCACTATGGTACATTTGTGACAGTAGTAAAGTAATATTTATGCCATATTATTAACTAAAATCTATGTTCCCATTTCCTTAGTACTTAGCAAATGTCCTTTTTCTGTTCTAGGATACCATTAAGGATGCAATACTATATTTAATTGTTATGTGTCCTTAGGCATCTCTTGAGTATGGCAGTTTCTTGGATTTTCCTTATTTTTGATGAACCTGACAGTTGAAGACTACTGCTTAGATATTTTGTAGATTATCTTTCAATTGAAATTTGCCTAATGATTTTCATAATTAGATTGGGTTTATGGGTTTGGAGGAGGAGCATCAAGGTGGTCAAATTCTATATTCATCATATTATATCAAGGGTACATACTATAGAGATGGCTTACTGTTGATGTTGACCTTAATTACCTTGTTCAGGTAGTGTTTGGCAGGTATCTCCACTGTAAATTTTCTCTTTTCCTTTGTTAGATACTTAACTTTGAAACAAAGTCACTATGCACAGGATACACACAGGGAACGGGGAGTGAGATTCTACCTGCTTAAGAATAGAGTACCCAAACAAATTATTTGGAATTCTTCTCCATAGGAAAATAATTCTTCTACTCCATCTATTCATTGAATCACTTATTTATGTTAGTATGGACATAATACTGGGATATTTATTGTATACTTTAAGTTATAATCCAACACTACTTTATTTTTCTTCTCAAATTGTTCCAAGTTTGGCCATTAGGAGCAATTCCAGCTGGTTCTGGTATTCTTTTGAAATCCTTACCTTGTATATTTTGTGCCCCAGTCATTGAAATAACCATTTTTCAAGGAGCCTTAGCTTTAGAAGCCAACATCGGAGTCCTGGGTATGCTTCTTGCCATCATCTTATTTTTCATATAGTTCAATTTCCATAAAATTGCATTTTGTGTAGCATATGAACAGAGAGAAATATTATATTATTATTGAGTTCCTCTAAAGGGTGAATTCATTATTCTGGCTTTTGAAATTTAATACTGCTGCATGCTACCTTTGCCTGCTATTCCTGATGCAATTTTACACAATTATTTGAGCTTATGTTTTATGTCTCTATTTTATGCATAAAAAAGTACTTCTTGATCTTAAGTAAAAATGTTTCTAAGGTTATATATTTATGTATAATAAAAATAGCTAATAGTTGAACATTAATTCAAACACAAGGTACCGTTCCATAACACTGAAGTACTATGATAAGCTACCTCTTGCTCGTCATTGAACTCGTGACACTATGGCAGCACTCACTATCAGTTTAAGAAATAAGTCTGGTTGTAATCGGCCTTAGTTTCTGGTCTTAGTCAAAATGTGAATCCTTAGTCACAAGACCAGTAAAAGCACTTCAGAGGAATGAGTTTATATTCCTACAAGACAATTAATGCGAAGAGTCTAAATTCTTCAATTTTTTGATAACATTGAAAGACGAAGCCTGTTTAGTAAGAAAGCTTGGTGTGATAATGCATTTCATATGTTCCTAAAGTAGGTATTAAATCCTACTATGTGCTAGCAATACAATAAGTAATAGTGATAATTACGTTAGCATTTTTCTATGTCTAAGGGATTTATATTTAGACAGGAAAGAAATACATTTAAGCAAAAAAAATAAAAAGGTAAAGACACACAATTAAATGTATATGGAATTGAGTGAGATGGGCTTCTTAGATTTTAACGTGTCTAAGAATCATTATGGAATTTCATTAAAATATATATTCTGATTCAGTAAATTGAAATCTATAAGAGCATCACTCAGCTATGCTGAGAAGCAACAGTGTGGATAACAGTAAGGCACAATGTGTACGTGTGCTAGGTCGCTGCAGTCGTGTCTGACTTTTTGCTACTCTACGGACTGTAGCCCACCAGGCTCCTCTGTCCATGGGATTCTCCAGACAAGAATACTAGAGTGGATTGCCATGCCCTCTTCCAGAAAGTAAGGCACAAAAGAATGGTTAATTTTTGAGGCGAGGAGTCTGAAATGAAATATGTGGTAAAATACAAATTAGAGTTAAAATGAGTATCTGGATCAAAAAAAAGAGGACCAGAATTTTTGAAATAAAGCATTTAAAGGTAAAATATTAATTCCAAAACAGTTCCACCTTTTGTTTGGTGATATGAGATTTAGTTAGAGGATGTATATTTTTATTATATAATCTGTCATATTTTATATATTTTTGGCAGTGTTTTTTTTCTCTTATTTTATGGCCAGACTTTTTTTAAAAAAAAACACCAACATTTCTTAACATTCAAGTCAAGTCTTTTTTCTGAATGCCTTTACCAAAAGGTGAAGGGGTGTGTGTGTGTATGATGGGCGGTAGAAATCTCAAAATGTACCTCTTCTGAGATAGGTTATGCCTCAATACGTAAAGTTTATTTGATTGCATATAGATGGGTAGAGTGGAGAAGGAAATGGCAACCCACTCCAATACTCTTGCTCAGAGAATCTTGTGGACAGAGAGTCTGGTGGGCTACTGTCCATAGGGTCGCATAGAGTCAGACACGACTGAAGGGACTTAGCATGCATGCATGCATTGGAGAAGGAAATGGCAACCCACTCTAGTATTCTTGCCTGGAGAATCCCAGGGATGAAAGAGCCTGGTGGGTTGCCATCTATGGGGTCTCACAGAGTCGGACACGACTGAAGTGTCTTAGCAGCAGCAGCTGCAGCAGCAGCAGATGAGTAGAAATTTGAAAGATCAAATTACTTTTTGATGACAGATACAGTATCTTTCTACAGCATGATAATATGTACTCTTAATTATATTTTTAATTTCCTGAATTCTAGAAATAGTTTCCCGATGTATTTCCACAGTTCATTAATTAAAAATGTACAAGAATTGGGCAATAGTGTCTTTTTTTTTTAAGGAGAGAAATATTCTATTTTCTTGGCAGCCCGATTCCATTAACCTTTTATCTTTTAACTGTTCTTTGATGTGTGTTCTATAAAACAAGTTGAATATTCCTTTTAAGATAAATTATTCAGTCAAAACAGTTCTGTTACCATATAATGTAATAAAACAGCAAGCTATTGATTTGGCATTGCAAATGAACTAGTTTTATTTCTTTTTTCATATTGTAATTTATCATATTCTATTTGTATCTATGCATGGATCTTGCAAGCCAATACCATTTTACTCACTTGAGCTAGAGTTCAGTTGAAATATATTAACTCAGAAAATTGAAAAGAAATATATCAGATAGGTTTAAATACATGTGGTCGTTAGAGTTCCATAACATACAGATGAAGTATCTCTAGGAGAGACTCCAGTCTTCCAGCTGTGACAGAAGATGAACAAGATACCTATAAACATAAAATAGCCCTAAGTGAATTAAATGAAAACTCATGTAGCACTGTGCTGCATGAGTATCTTCTTCAAAGCTAAAAGAATGGGGAGCTGAATAAAGGTGGCTTCATTGTTCAATCAGCTATGCATAACTATTGATACTTAAAAGGAGATTGGAACTGATTCTCACTGCATGCAAATCTTTGTAAAATTCACCTGGATAAAAATCACCTGATTTTTTAAAAGCCCTTAAAATAAAATAACCCTGCAAAAAATTATATAATAATAAAGTCTTCCAATACAACTTCATGATCACTATTCACATTTATTAGAATCACACAAAAGAATGTCATTTGTAACTTACTGAGGTTCACATAATACTTAAAGTTTGAGATCCCTGTCTCTAGAATCATAATTGTTAGTTCAAAAATCAACTCCACTAAGATTGTTGTACAAGGTATTTAATTTCTTCAATCCATAGTTTCTTCCTCATTAAGTTAGGAGAATGAATGCCTACTTCAAAGGGCTGTTTTATGAGAAGATTGTATGGAATAATGTATACTCTGAGTTCTTGGCACAATAACTGGAATGTTGAGTTTTATTATTATCATTATTGCTTTAATCCAATTGCTAGATTCCTTAGTTCAATTTTTGGGGTAAATATTTTCTGTTGATATTTACATTCTGACCTAATGCTATTTCAGAAGAAATGAAAAAATGTGGCTTCCAGTATCTCTGAACATTTTATGTTTTCCATGTTGACTGCTTCATAAAATGCCAGACTTTCCACTTGTTTGTTTGTGAACCTTCCTGTGCTCCCCTCCCCATAATTCCCATCATTAGCTCCATTATCACACAATCAAGGATTTATTTTTTTGTCACTCTATATTAGTTTGCATTTTTAAGAAGCATATACATGGAAACATATATAATATACTTCACTTTTCTGACTTTTTTCACACAGCATAATTATTTTGAGGTTCCCCCATGATATAGCAGAGACATCACTTTGCTGACAAAGGTCCATCTGGTCAAAGCTATGGCTTTTCCAGTAGTCTTGTATGGACCATAGTCTTGTTGGACCATAAAGAAGGCTGAGAACCAAAGAACTGATGCTTTTGAACTGTGGTGCTAGAGAAGACTCTTGAGAGTCCCTTAGAGAGCAAGGAGATCAAACAAATCAATCCTTAAGCAAATTAACCCTGAAAATTCATTGGAAAGGCTGGTGCTGGAGCTGAAGCTCCAATATTTTGGCCACTTGATGCAAAGAGTTGACTCACTGGAAAAGACTCTGATGCTGAAAAAGATTGAAGGCAAGAGAAGAAGGGGACAACAGAAGATGAAATGGTTGGATGGCATCACTGACTCAATGGACATGAGTTGGAGCAAATTCAGGGAGATAGTGAAGGACAAGGAAGCCTAGGATGCTGCAGTTCATGGGGTCACAAAGAGTCATACATGACTTAGAGACCGAACAAAAACACCAACATGATACAGCATACATTTTATTGTTAAGTAGTATTTCAATGTGTAGATATGCCAATGTTTATACGACCATTCATGAATATTTGGATTGCTTTCAGTTCGAGGCTATTCTTAAAACGCTATTGCTGCTGCTGCTGCTGCTAAGTCGCTTCAGTCATGTCCGACTCCGTGCGACCCCAGAGACGGCCGCCCACCAGGCTCCCCCGTCCCTGGGATTCTCCAGGCAAGAGTACTGGAGTGGGTTGCCATTTCCTTCTCCAGTGCATGAAAGTGAAAAGTGAAAGTGAAATCGCTCAGTCGTGTCCGACTCCTAGCGACCCCATGGACTGCAGCCTACCAGGCTCCTCCATCCATGGGATTTTCCAGGCAAGAGGACTGGAGTGGGTTACTATTGCCTTCTCTAAAAAGCTATTATTCATGTTCAAATCTTTGTACAGACATGTCTTTCATTTCTCTTGAGAAAATGCCCAAAAGTTAGATGGCTTGATCCTACTGTGTGCTAAGTGTGCTAAGTCACTTCAGTCATGTCCCACTCGGTGACTCCATTGACTGTAGTCTGTCAGGCTCCTCTGTCCATGGGATTCTCCAGGCATGAATATTGGAGTGGGTTACCATTTCCTTCTCCAGGGGATCTTCCTGACCCAGGGATCGAACCAACACCTCTTATATCTCCTGCATTTGCAGGCAGGTTCTTTACCAGTAGTGCCACCTGGGAAGCCCAGATCCAATTGTGGTTGCATATTTAAGTTGTTAATAAACTCCCAGATTGTTTCCAGTATAGTTATTATGTTTATGAAATTCCCATCTATTTCAACTTTCCTGAGAGTTTATACCAGAAATGGATGGTGAATTTTGTCAGTTCCAAGGATCAGATGAGCTAAGTTAAGAAGGCAAAGAGTGAAATCTTGGGAGTGAAGTCCTAGATGGTACTATGCAACAGGCCTAAAATTTAATCTGGTGTAAATCATTTAATCTTGTGTAAGACGATGGAAGATCCTCCAAAAATGTTATGTAGAATATTATCTTATATATAGAAGCTACATATATATTTTCACACATATATTTATTTGTGTATATATCTCAGATAATCTAAAATAAGGCAGGGAAAATTCCACATGAATGTATAAGAAAAAAATTTAATAATATTAGTATCTCTGCAGTGAACAATGTTTGTATATTCATCATTATATAAGCATTGCTTATGTTAAATTTCCTAAATGGCCTACAGAAAATACACATTGAATTTAAATTTAAACTTATGACAAGAAATATTAATATATAATAGTTTTAGCCTTCACAATGCAAAAAAATTAGTGTGCAGTCGTCAGAATTTGGGAGAGGAAATTGAGTAGAACTGACGAGGAGAAAGCTCATTTTAAAAGTGGGAGTGGTAAGAGATACTAACTATGGCTGTAAAAAACAAGAAAAATGACATCCATGTTTCTGTAACCCTCAAGGTTACAGAGATAAGCAATTCATGAATAAAGTTTGAAAGATATTATTAGGGGTGATTATATATTACATATATAATATATATGATATAATTGTATTATATATGCACCATATAATTGCATTACATCCCTTGTAAAACAGAACCCCATATAAGGACTAGTGCTAATTGTTTGATATGTGCCATCTCATAGCAGCAGAGACAGTGAAAAATGGCAGTGAAATACTGAGGATGGAAAGGAATTCAATATGATGCATCAATTTTATGTGCACTTTTTCACAATGATCCAAAGAAACAAGAGTCATTGTTTAGAAAATAACATTGCTTGGCTCTGGAGGAAGAATCTCAAGGCCTAGTGACACTCAAATCATAACTTGGAATAGTCTGTCCAAGAGATAAAGGAGAGGAAGCTTATCCTGTTTTGTCTCTCATGTTTTCCCCCCAAGGAAGTTAACTTCCATTATCACAAGTTTAGCAATCTGAGTCCTGTGGCAGCTCCTCCTCTAGCCAATTCATATATTCCTTGCTGTGGCATTTTCTAATATCTGATATGGTAAAGGAGTCAGAGCTGGCACTTCATGTGGCAAAACTCCAGAGACCCACACAAAATAAGTCGGTGGTGGTGACAGAGGAGTAAGTGGCTGATGATCTAGGAGAGAGATTAAAACCAGAGAATCTCCACAGTCAGCCTTTGGAGGTCTAGCAGAAATGGAGCGGGGAATGTGTTACACTGTTTTCTGTGGTGGCTCCCCTTGGACTCACTCAAGTGGAAGTTGATGATTAAGGAAGTCCACTGATGTAGTCATGTGGCACCAGAGTGACGGGCAGGGAGAGCCTTCTGGGACACAGAATTGGGCTGGGGAGGAGGAAAAAGGTGGACAGTGCATCTTAGGGGCCAAATGGAAGATGCAAAGAGCTGGTCTCATCATTTACTCAACACTGCTCTTTGATTCTTGCACTCGGTTCTTTTTTAATAAAGGTGCCTGTAAGCGTTTAGTTAACACTGACACCCTCAAAACTTGTCACTATTCTTTCTTCCTCTAGTCTTCTTTTTAGAACAGACAACATTAGATTGACTTTGTGTCACCTACAAAGTGCTTCTTTTCTCTCCTTCACTATCATAACCCAAATTGATTTTTTAACAAAACATCAACAAGTATTAAGTGCACTTGCTTGATGAATACAAAATTATTTTAAGAAATAACAATGAATGATAATGTAATATATTATCTTAAGATAGAGAATTCTGCAATTAGAATAATGAAAATAATATTTTACTATGGGTTAGGACAATTTTGATTGGAAGAATTCATAAAGGAATATATAAGGATCATTGTTTGGCTTGAAATGAGCCTCACAATTTGTAATTGTTTTCTATATATGTTTTAATGTAATAATTTTGATAATAACTAAATATTTAATTTTAAATGCCATTGGTGTTAAAATATAACTTCAGTTAATGCAATTTATTAATATTGACAGCACTGATATCATGTAGATTTTGTGACTTAATAAACAGATGGCTTATATTCTGAACTAGCATGAATTTGGGCAAGCAATTGATCTTTCTGAATCTTATCATTGTAATGGCTATTATCTACCTTACAGAGCTGTAGAATGAATGTATTTTCTTCTTTTCTACCAAAATAATTAAAAATGCAAATTTGAATGGTAAGCACATCATTCAAATACAATATGGTAAGTGTGATATCATTCAATATAGAGTACAGTATGTATAAAAAATAGAAAACAAAAAAAGAAGACAAGGATAACATATCTGAGTGTTCAGTCCTCCTAATATTGGATATTCATATTTGTATGTAAGATGTTAAAATTTACAAAAGTATGTGGAATATAAACAATTTAGGCAGTCATATAATTTATGCATACTTTTGTCTGATACAAACATGAGTGTAATGTGACTTGTGACAAATCAATTTTTCTAATTCAGTCTCATGCTGTTAAAATAGTTCTTAATTGTATACGGTTTGTGCATATTTCATTACAATAATCTCATGGGAGCATTTTATGCATATTTCATTATAATGTCATGGAATCCTTCTTTTGGCAAGAAAACAGTTGCAAGAAAAACAAAGATACAAGATAGAACTATTGACCTACATCAGAAATTAGTTATTAAAATATGTGAAGTATGGACAAAGATTTCACATGAACTTGACTCTTGATTTCTACAGTGAATTATACTAAAAAATAAATATGTGACCTATATGATTTTAATAATATTTACTTGCTACTGAGGTCATGGTGTCTGTCTCCCTTTTGAGATTTAAATTTAGATCAAAATATAACATACATACTTCTTAGATGGTTATGTGGGAAAAGCTCAAATACTTTTAAATAATAAAGGCAAAAGGATTCTTCATTTGTAGTTAGCAAGATTATTATCATTGATGTAAGAAACAATCTTGCTTTCCAGTATTAAGTGTTGAGTTGGGTCCTGGCACAGAAAAATCAAGAACTTTTAAAAAGTAGTATCTTCTGTACCTAAAGAGAGGACAAAGGAACCAAGAAAATTTGTGATGTGGCTGAGAGAAGTTTATTTGAAAACTAACATCACAATGTTTACTACACTAAAGCCTTAGACTGTGTGAATCACAACAAATGGTGGAAAATTCTGAAAGAGATGGGATTACCAGACCACCAGTTAGAACTGGACATAGAATAAAAGACTGGTTCAAAATTGGGAAAGGAGTACATCAAGGTTGTATATTGTCACCCTGCTTATTTAACTTATATGCAGAGTATTTCATGTGAAATGCCAGGCTGGTGATGAAGCACAAGCTGGAATCAAGACTACCAGGAAAAATGACAGTAACCTCAGATATGCAGATAGCGCCAACCTTATGGCAGAAGGCGAAGAGGAGCTAACGAGCCTCTTAATGAAAGAGAAAAAGGAGAGTGAAAAAGCTGGCTTAAAACTAAACATTCAAAAAATGAAGATCATGGCATCTGGTACCATCACTTCGTGGCAAATAGATGGGGAAACAATGGAAACAGTTACAAACTTTTTATTTTATTGGGCTCCAAAACCACCACAGATGGTGACTGCAGCCATGAAACTAAAAGACACTTGCTCTTTGGAAGAAAAGCTATGACAAACCTGGATAGCACATTAAAAAGTAGAAGCATTACTTTGTGGACAAAGTTCTGAATAGTCAAAGTTATGGCTTTTCCAGTAGTCATGTATGGATGTGAAAGCTGGACCTAAAGAAAGCTGAGCACTGAAGAATTGATGCTTTTGAACTGTGGTGTTGGAGAAGACTCTTGCGAGTTCTTGGATAGCAAGGAGATCCAACCAGTCAATCCTTAAGGAAATCAGTCCTGATTATTCATTGGAAGGACTGATGCTGTAGCTGAAGCTCCAATACTTTGGCCACCTGATGTGAAGAACTGACTCATTGTAAAGACCCTGATGCTGGGAAAGATTGAAGACAGGAGGAGAAGGGATGCTAGAGGGTGAGATGGTGGGATGACATCACTGACTCAGTGGACATGCATTTGAGCAGGCTCTGGGAGTTGGTGGTGGACAGGGAACCCTGGTGTGCTGCAGTCCACGGGGTCACAAAGAATTGGATATGACTGAGTGACTGAACTGAGGTGAACATCACAATATTGTAAAGTAATTAGCCTCCAATTAAAATAAAGTAATTGCCTTTTAAAAAAAGTAAAAATAAATTGTGGAGATAAAACATTTGAGTGACTGTAACATTAAAACTCTAATAAAAAATACACTGCAAAAAATTAAAATAACAAATTTTAAAATAAGAAATATTTAATAAGGTCATTCTATTTTCAAGGCATTTAAGGAGTAGCTAAAGTCAGTAATAATTTTTCTATCAAATTGCTTTCCTTGTAGACAATGAAAAGGATAAACCATATCCTGAGAAAAAATATTAGCAATGCAGATATCTGACTTAGGACTTATATTTATAATATGTAAAGAACTCCTATAACTCCATTTAAAAACAATAAAAATGGGCAAAATTTAAGACACTTCACAAAATAATATATAAAGGTTACCAATAAGCACATAAAAAAGTGGCAAACACCATTTAATCATCAGGAAAGTGCAAACTAAAATCACAATAATATCATGGTATGGTAGACCCACAATGATGGCTAAGTATAAAAACTAACCATTGTTGCAAGGATGAAGAGCAATAGACTCTCCTAGATTGCTGGTAGTAGTAAAATGATACACAGATTTTGCAAAACTGAGAATTTCTCATAAAGTGAAAAATCATTCAGCACTTCAGTTCTTAGATATCTTACCACAAGAAAAAAGAAAATGTCTACAAAGTGACTTCTACACAATTGCTTATAGCAATATTATTAATAAAGGAAAATAAGTTAAAAAGAGAGCAATCAATGTCCTTCAGTAGGAGAAAGGACACACAAATTTGAGTATATTTATGTAGCAGTATGTTTATTACTAAGAAAACAAGTAACAAGCTATTGATTATTAAGGTAAAGTACATGTTGATTTTTTCAAATGTTTTTGTTGTCATCTAATAAAATAATGTATGTTACATTTTTTCTTTGATGTTTTAATATGATATGTCAACACATGAGATAATTATTTTTATAAGTTAAAAATGATCACATATCATCAATTTTATGTTTCAACCTCTATGCCATTTGGTAATTTTCAAACATGATAATATTTTTATCATCCCTGAAATTAACTTTCTAATCTAAAGTCTTATTTTCCTTCTATTATTTTGGAAAATTTTCTTCTTTCTTTGTAGTATGAGTTTAGTAGTCTGTGAACTCCCCATTTATTAGAAGTTTTATATAACTCACCTGGGAAGATGTCTAGATTTACTACTAGTTTTATATTAGTATTTCTTACTTTTTGTATTGTTTCTTTATTTTCTTCTGTTACCTTTGTTACTGTATTTTATCATAACACCATTCATTTTATCCAGGCCTTTAATTATCACACAAAGAAAAAAATCTCAAATATCTAATGTCTCTGTTATCCCACAAATAAATTTTCATTTGAGGGCATTGCTTTATTTCACTCAGTAACAACAAGTGACATTTTTCAAATAAGCATAACATCTACATTTTCAAATTGCTGTTGTTCAGTTGTTAATTCGTATCTGATTCTTTGCAACCCCATGGACTGCAGCACATCAGGCTCCTCTGTCCTTCAAATTCATGTCCATTGAGTCAGTGGTGCTATCTAACCATCTCATCCTCTACCACCTCCTTCTCCTTTTTTCCTTCAATCTTTCCCAGCATCAGGGTCTCCTCCAATAAGTCAACTCTTGGCATCAGGTGGCCAAATTATTGGAGCTTCAGCTTCAGCATCGGTACTTCCAATGAATATTCAGGGTTGATTTCCTTTAGGATTGACTGGTTTGATCTCCTTTCAGGGTCAGGCCTGGTCAGTATTTGGATGGAGAAATAGGCCTTGTTCTATGCAATGGTTTTCTTGAATTTTCCTATAGAATTTAGCCCTCCTAAGCTTATGTGATTGCATGTGCCACATTTACTTGCAAGTGTGCATCAGATTTATCTTCCTTATTAGATTTTTAATCATTTGGGACAAGAATCATATGTTACTAATCTTTGTTGTTAACATCTTTCAGTGTCATTCAGAAAAACAATAAGGAATATTGAGGAGAAAAATGGTTTCCAAACAGGTGTCTCTTGAGGTTTTTCAATTCATTAAAGGGAAGGTGTACTTTTCATTAAAGAAAATGGTCTCCTAATGGATTCAGAAAACTATGTAACCATATTATCTTTCTGGTAGAAGAAATTTAAATTAGATGGCTAGAATGACTAGGTTTAATATATACTCCTAATGAGATTGAGGGCTTCTGCCTGTGAGCTTTCATTTTTCTTGTTAAAGAATCTCAGTTGCATCCATAGTATGAGATAGTTGTGGCTTGAGAAGGCATTGTTATTTTCTGGGAAGAGTTCCTTCTTGGATCCTGCAACCTCCCGAAAACATGGGAAGTGTTTTGTTCATCATCATAATACTTGTATTTAATAAATGCTTGATGGGTGGATGAATGCATGGATGAATGATAGATGAATTAATGAATAGCATATGACCTTGGGCAAGTTATTTTTCATTCTATAATTCTTTGATTGTCTCTAAATTATTTTCTTATCCATGGTTCATTCCTCTAACCCTTGATATTTTACTGCTAATTAATACCTCAACCCTGGATCACCAAAACTATCTATTTTCTAAATCACATAATCATATTGTCATTTAATTATCAGAGGTATGTAAATAGTCAAATATTACCATCTGTCCATGAATCATACATTTAACCTTGTAATATATATTTTTATTTTTTATGAGGCAATTTTCTCCTATATTTTTAGCTTATAAAATATTATAAGCTAAATATTGTATCCATTATATATATAAAGATGAAGTCAGACAGGTCAATTTCCTAGAGAGAACTTCTGTGCAGGTTGTTTAAGCTTGTTAAAACAGAAAGATTTCTTGTGAAGAGTAAGAGATAAATCTGGAGACATGAATAATGAGGAAAAAAAGGAAGGGGATAGTTAATGGAGTTTCTATCTCAGTGAAAATATTCAATAGAGGGTAAATGTCAAATTGAAGATGGATTTACCACAGCAATAATTGAATTTCTCCTTCTGCTTGTCAAGTGCTCAGATCCACTCCCAGAGGAAGCAGAATCAGTCAAGAAGTGAATTCAAATCAAAAGAAGTCAAATTAAGTGGCAATATACATAAACAATTTGAATCACGGTGTCTTAATAATAGAATTTAAAACAAAACACCTTCTACTTCAAATTCAATGCTTTCAAGATTTTTATTTCGGTAGAAGAACCAAGCTCTCTGCTATTTACCTTAAACTTTGAATATTCTGATAGATTTGTGATAACTTTATATGCTTATTGATGTGTGTCAGTAATTTTACAGTAATTAGTTAGAATTCACATGGCCTTGGTCTTGGTGGAGTTGGTAGTACATAAGATTAATCAAGATTCTTACCAGGGAATGTTTTGGGGCTTCACTGGTAAGAATATCAGTGCAAACGGGACCAAGGCTTTGATTTGATTTCTGTGTGAATCAGTCAAACTTTGTCTATTCTATTCCACTACCACATGATTCTAAAACCATCTGGCAAAATATTAGAAAAATAATAAGTGCTTTTGAATTGAATAAGTTTAATCCAATTTGAAATCTTGTATATATTTACCTCCCTCTGTAACAGGATCATAAAGAGCTCAGCTGAATTGACAAGTCAACTGAAAGACTTGTCTTATACATGGCTATGACATACATGATCTCAGCATCTAAAGAGAACCACAATTTTTTTCATTTTATAAGCATCTTATAGTCAACTACAACTGCAAAAGAAAAGAGTGTAGAAATTGTATCTAAGCCTAATTTGGGGCTTATTAGTTCTCTTATTTTAGAAAAAAAAATCCATGTTCCTAGAATATTGGCTATACAGAGAGAAAAGTGATAATCTTCAAAGCATGTGACATAAATTTAAAATAATTCCTTTCAGAATTCTTGTTTAATAATAATTTTATTTCTGAGATAGTCCCCACTGATTCCAACATTATTCAAGTTGACTAATTCATTAAAAGGGAAAGTTAATGGGAGGGAAGACCTAATTACAAATAAGCCTCAATGCCTACTCTACTGCTATTAGAGCAAATGTTGAAGTTGAGCCTTAAAACCCTAGAGTACAATGGTTTTTTATCTGCAAAGTATTATTATCCAAACATTACAAAAAATTAAATCATAGACAAATTATCTTCCTTTGAATTTCAAAGATTTTATCTTCTTCTACTATGGTGTAAGTTTCAAGATCTTTAGCCATAGGATTTTTCCTAATGTCAGTAACAAGTACAACCCAGAAGCTAACAATAAATTAGATTGCAAAATTATCAGAAAATTGTTAATCTCTTTGTATTCAATTAATATCTCAGCATGATGTAAAGAAAAGTACCTGAGCTTTGGGGAGAAAAAAATATCATGTTGTGAAGTTCAAATTTGATATGTATATATACATATATATCTACATATATATGTATATATATATATATATTTAGCATAGTTTTGAGCACAGTCCTATACTTCTCTACTTCTCAATTTCATTTTCTGTAACACTGTGATAGTAATATTTTACAGAGTTGTTCTAAGTACTAGAGAAAAGTATAGTGCAGTAAAAGAATTGACTACATGGTAGAGATGGTATTCAGAATTCATCATAACTTTAACAAGTATTTACCAAGCAATTATATATTCCAGCCACTAATTTTGGATTTTATATTAATGAAAAAACAAAGGCCTTATGCTAAAGAAATTCATATTCTAACACTTCATAGAATGCAAAATCAAAATGACAAGTAAAAATATGCAATATGAAGTGTTTATTGAGGACTACAGAAGAAATACATTATCAGAGAGGTCGAGAAGTACCAGCTTGAAGAGAGAAAAGGTAATATTTGAATACGGATGTGAAGGAGACATAAGAGATGTGGGTTCAATCCCTGGGTCAGGAAGATCCCCTGGAGGAGGGCATGGTACCCACTCAACTATTCTTGCCTGGAGAATCCCCATGGACAGAGGAGACTGGTGGGCCACAATCCATGGGGTCACAAAGAGTCAGACACAACTGAAGTGACTTAGCATGTGAAAGATTTAAGGGAGTGAGAGAATGTGATGTTTCCTGGCAAAAGGATTATCAAACACAGGATCCCTGAGGCAGAAGCATAATTTATGTGTTTAAGGAACAAAGGAGAGGCCAGAGCAAGAACGTACAGTGAAAGAAGAGGTAAGAGAAGCAACACAATTAGTTATGTAATATCTTATAAACCACTTTAAGGGTTTTGGGTATAACTCTGAGGTGAACACTTATTGGAAGGTATAAGAAGAGGAGTGACACAATCATTTTGAAATTTTAAAAGGATAATTACAGCTGCTGAATTGAGAACCAACATACAGAGGCAAAGGCAAAAGCAGTTAGACTAGTCAGGGGATGAATATCCCTTGTCTTGATGATTTACTGTTTTGGAGATTCATTATTATTTCGCCAGACTGAATGCATTAGGGATGGTAGAGCACGGCAGAAACCCATGTGCACATACTGCGTCTCTTTTCTCTACTGCGGCAATGTGAGTCCAATTCTCACAGCATTTAATTCAGCAGCTGTTTACTGACTGTCAGTCTTTTAACTATATTACTAGATTGAGTAGTGTTGTTGAAAGAACTGACTGTCCAAGAAAGCTTTTCTGCTTAAAATGCCTGTACTCTCATTCAAGTTAACAAATATTACTGAATGCCTAATATGAGTAGATACCTGTGTTCAACAACAAGGGAGATGCAAAGGGCATGTTCTCTACCCTCAAGCAGCCATTTAAAATGTTTATGAAAAGCAGGTAGCATGAAAAATATTCCTTAATACAATATTAATTTAGAAATTGTACATGGAACAAAGCAACTGTGAAAAAAATTCTTTAGGAAAAAAAAAAAATGGAGGGAGGAAAAAAAGCCAGGATGATAATGCCATATTTGAGTAATGGGAAAATGAAACTGTTGGTGGACTTTTTTTTCTTTATTTTTATTTGTATTTGAAAATATCTTCAAAAATGTCACTGACCAAAGGTATTAAAATGAAGTTGCATTCACAGTGGAAAATATGCTGAATTAGGTTACTTAGACCAAATTGTCTGATGGAAAAACATAAAGTTTAGTACACATTACTAAACTGATGCCTTTGAATTGTGGTACTGGAAAAGATTCTTGTCCCTTGGACAGCAAGGAGATCAAACCAGTCAATCCTAAAGAAAATCAACCCTGAACATTCAATGGAAAGACCAATGCTGAAGCTGAAGCTCCAATACTTTGGCCAACTGATTCAAAGAGCCAATTAGTTGGAGAAGATCCTGATGCTGGGAAAGATTGAAGGCAGGAGGAGAAGGAGGTGACAGAGGATGAGATGCTTGGATGACATCATAGACTCAATGGACATGAGTTTAAGCAAACTCCAGGAAATGGTAAAGGACTGGGAAGCCTGGCATGTTGTAGTCCATGGGATTGCAAAGAGTCAGACATGACTGAAAGACGAAACAACACATATTATAAAATGCGTTTCCTAAGAACTTTTAAATATGCTGACCAGGGAAATATATGATGGAAAGTAGAAAACTGGAAAGTTTACTTAGTATTGAAAGCAAACAAGCAAATTATTTTTTTTACCTACAAAAATTTTCAATTTCTGGAAATATGGGAAGACCTATCATTAAAAAAGGGTAGGATTGAAAGGCCAGCAGCTTTTAAGTTAATGGATCTAACAGGAGACCCTCCCCACATTCACTTGGAGTTTCAAAGGGAAAGACATTTGATAAAAATGCCTTCAATTCATCCCAAGGGCAAGGAAATGAAGGTTGTTTTGGCAATAGAGAGCAAAGAGAGAAAAGGTACAGCATCTCAGATATTAGAATTTTCTGAAATAAACTTAAAATGTCTATGTTTATTTGGCTAATGAGATTATATATTGATAATATTTAGAAGTAGAGGTGAGTTTTCTGTAAAGTGAATAAAGCTTAAGTTTTAGTGCCACTCAGTTCCTTTAAAGCCTTAGTACCTGATTGTTTTGTCCTATTTTGTTTTTTTAGGGTTTCCCTGATAGCTCAGCAGTAAAGAATCCACCTGCCAATGCAGGAAACATGGGTTCAATACCTGGATCGGGACGATGCCCTGGAGAAGGAAATGGCACACTCCAGTATCCTTGCCTTGGAAAACCCATGAACAGAGGGGCCCAATAGGTTATAGTCCATGAGGTCACAAAGAGTCAGATGTGCCTTAGTGACTGAACAACAACAACTATATAACATAAAATTTACCATTTAAGTATCATTAAGTGTAAAGTTCTGTGAGATGAAGTACATTCACAATGTGGTACAAGGTCTGTATCTAACTTAATAATCATAGTTTTATCATTCTTTCATAAAGGTGTCTCTCTAAATTGTATACATTTCAAGCCCAAAAAATTTGATACGCTTTTGTACATGGAAGAGGAAATTTTAAAAAGTGATCTAGATTTGAAAATAGAGCAGAAAGAAGATTTCAGAAAATATTGCAAAGAACAGAATATGAACAAAAGCTCTCATTCTAGAATTCGATATATAGTAAAATACTATTCAAATATGATGTCTATGAAATAATGGAACAGATTTGTACCTTGCTTATAGTGGTGTTTACATATATCCACTGATGCTGAAGCTGAAACTCCAATACTTTGGCTACCTGATGCGAAGAACTGACTCCTTTGAAAAGACCATGAAGCCGGGAATGATTGAAGGTGGGAGAAAAAGGGGATGACAGAGGATGAACGGTTGGATGGCATCACCAACTCAATGGACATGAGTTTGAGTAAGCTCTGGAAGTTGGTGATGGACAGGGAGGCCTGGCGTGCTGCAGTCCATGGGGTCACAAAGAGCTGGGCATGACTGAATGACTGAACTGAACTGAACTGAACTGAACGCATGCATTAAAACTCATAGGGCTTGACACCAAAAGAAAAGAAAAACATTCCTACTGGGGGATATTTAAAAAAAAATTCAATTAAAAAGTGCAATACAAAGAAAAAAGTATGCCAAAATAAACTTTTCAGACATACAAATGCTGAAGATATTCATCACAAGAATACTTGCCTAGCAATGGAGAAACAGCCATAGAGAACAGACCTATGGACATGGTGGGAAGGGAGAAGGGAGCGGGTGAGATGTGTGGAGAGAGTAACATGGGAACTTACATTACCATATGTAAAATAGATAGCCAAAGGGAATTTGCTATATGACTCAGGGACCTCAAACAGGGGCTCTGTGACAGTCTAGAGGGTGGGTTGGGGAAGGAGATGGGAGGGAGCAGACATGGGTGCACCTATGGCTGATTCTTGTCGATGTTTGACAGAGAACAAAAAAATTCTATAAAGCAATTATATTTCACTTAAAATAAAAGTAAAGTGGCAAAAAAAGAATACCTGCTTTACAAGAAATGATTACAATAAATGACTGAGGCAGAAAAAAAATATTATGAGCTAGAAATCTGGATATAGATAAAGAAGTAAAGAGCACTTTAGAACAGAATATTATTTAGCCTAAAAAGAAATGAGTTATCAAGCTAGGAAAAGACATAGAGAAATTATGAATGCATATGAACTAGAAGAAATGAAACTGAAAAGACTATATAGTGTATGATTCCAACAATGTGACATTCTGGAAAAAGCAACAATATGGAGACAATAAAAATATTAATGGTTGCCAGGTGCTGGGGGTGGATGGGGAAGGATGGTTTTGCAAAGGAGAAAGAATTTTTAAGGCAATTAAACTAGTCTCTATGATACTACAAGGGGGATCCAGGAAAACATCTACTTTTGCTTCATTGACTATGCTAAAGCCTTTGATTGTGTGGATCACAACAAACTGGACAATTTCTAAAGAGGTGGGGATACCAGACCACCTCATCTATCTCCTGTATGTGGAGATACCTGTATGTGGAGAAACCTGTACGTGGGTCAAGTAGTAACAGTTAGAATTGGACATGGAACAATGGACTGGTTCAAAATTGGGAAAGGAGCATGACAAGGCTGTATATTGCCACCCTGTTTATTTAACTTATATGCAGAGTACGTCATGCAAAATGCTGGGCTGGATACATCACAAGCTGGAATAAAGATTGCTGGGAGAAATGTCAACAACCTCAGATATGCAGATGATATCACCCTAATGGCAGAAAGCGGAAGAACTAAAGATCCTCTTGATGAGGGGGAAAAGGAGAGTGAAAAAGGTGTCTTAAACTCAACATTTAAAAAACGAAGATCAAGGCATCTGGTCCCATTGTGCTAAGTCTCTTCAGGTGTGTCCGACCCTTCGTGACACTCTGGACTGTAGCCCATGAGGCTTCTCTGACCATGGAATTCTCCAGGCAAGAATACTGGAGTAGGTAGCCATTTCCTTTTCCAGGAGATCTTCCCAACTCACAGATCGAACCCGGGTCTCTCGCATTGCAGGCAGACTCTACCATCTGAGCCACCAGGGAAGCCAACAAATCAATTCTGAACTTTATATGGAGATGTAAAAGACCTAGAATTTCCATTTCCTTTTTGTAGTGAGTACTTTCGAGATTCACCCTCTGAGCAAGTTCCAAGTATATAAAAAGATATTTTTTAATTATTTCCACAATTCTGTGTATTAGATTTCCACATTTTTTTTGTCTTCTCTCTGGAAGTTTGTACACTTTGATCAATGTCTTTCCATTTTCCCACACCCCGATACCTGGTAACCACCATTCTAGTCTCCATTTCTATAAGTTTGGCTTTTTTGATTCCACGTATAAATAATATACTCTATTTGTCCTTCTCTGTCTGACATATCTCACTTAGGTACTGAAGGTCCATCTAGGTTTTCCCAATAGCATGATTCCCTCTCTTATGACTGAATAATATTCCATTGTGTGTATATTTCTGTTTGTAAAACATCTTTATCCATTCTCCTTATACATACATATAGATATATCTTGGCTATTGTAAATAGTGCTGCAATAAACATGAAAGTGCAGATATCTCTTCAATATTCTATTTTCATTTCCTTTGGACTAGGGTTCTTTTTTCTCTACTTTCTCCCCAGTTTTTGTTATTTGTGGTCTTTTGGAGGATAGTCATTCTGCTAAATGTGAGGTATTAGCTCATTGTTTTGATTTGCATTTCCCTTATAATTTCATGTGATTGTTGGCTATCTGCTTGTCTTCATTCAAAAGATATGTTTTCAGGTCTTCTACCCATTTTCAGTGAGGTTGCTTGTCTGGGTTATTCCAAAGTTTCTCTCTTCTAAATCATTGATTCTTTCTTCTATTTGATCTACTCTGCTTTTTAGAGAACCTCTTCTATTTATTGTTTTCTATCATTTTTCATTTCATTCACTGACTTCTTCAGCCATAAAATTTTAGTTTGGTTCTCTGGAAACTTGAGTTTCCACCAAGTCTCTCTTTTTGTTGGTGACTTCCCATGTTGGTGTACTCCAGGTGTACCCACCGAAAGAGGCTACAGTGAATTCATAAGCTACTCCTAGATTCACTGCTGTTAGTAGCATCTGTGTGCTATTTCCTGATGCACTGGTGGGCAAGACCCTCTTCTGTCCCTCAGTGTATTGTGCTACATTGTACAAATCCTACAGAGTCGTTTTCTTTTTCTTACAGATGCATGCCAAATCTATGTGTTGAGATTGGAAACAAACAAGAAATATCTTATGCTGCCATGATGCTATCACAATTTTTTAAATTTTATATTTAAATGTATATCAACCATAAAAATTTCTTAGTTTTCAAACAGAATTTTAATAAAAGTCAACTTATATATTTTTTTGCTAAATGAATTTTATTCCCAAAGATTGACTTAAGTTCTAATGTTATTATGTTGTTTCTTAAAAATAAACATATGATAGGGTAAAAAGAGCACAGATTTTACAGTTATAGGGATGATGATTCAAATCTTGATTCTTCTGATTATTATTTGCTGTTATATAAGGCAAAAGCTTATTATTATGTTTGAAGACACACACAATTTAGATTTAGAATTATTAAATACCTGATTTAAGTATACTAATCAGAATCAACAACTAAGAAAACCAGAAATGGCTTATTCCTCACTACATAAACATTTAATCTTTGTTTTTAACAATTAGAGGAAACAAATAAAAAAAAATAAGCTAATTCTCAAAGGCTGGTCCTGAAAAATCAAGATCAGATTCATCTATAAACCCAGAAATGTAAATTCTCTAGCCCAAGTCAAACTTACCATGCCAGAAACTATGAAATTGGGACCCAGAAGATGATGTTTAAACAAACCATCCAAATGATAATGAAACACACTCAAGTTTCAGAACGATTGAATTAGGGTACAAAGTGACTGTGCAAGCTAACAACAACAAAAATGTCAAGCATTATCTTACTTGGAGGATTCAATTAGAGTTGCTTTCTTTGCATTCAGTCACCACTTACTCCAAGCGAAAATATCCATTGATCTTTACTCATGGATGTTATTTACTTTAAGGAGAACAAGGAGATTGGAGTAATCTTACGACTTATTGTGAACTAATTTGTATACATCTCAGTGCACTCATAAGAGACTCAGGCAGACATTCTTTGCATATTTTGATGGTAGGCTGAAATTTTCTACACTAACTGGAGTTCCGGGCATCTTAGACACTTCTTGCATTCTGTTGGTTTAGTATAGTATCATCCTTATTAGTTCATTAACCCAAAAGATGTTACTTGTTTAAAAACTATGTTTTACTTAAATATGTTTAAAATTTCAGGTTACTTATATCAAAGTAACCTACACAATGCCGACTTATGGAGAAAATTATTCTGTCTTTGGGCAAGATAGCACAGTATAGAGCAAGCACATTTAAAAATGTAAAGGAAAAATATGCTTAACAGTGTAGTGGGCCATCTAACATATTATAGCAAATACCTGAAAGGAGACATCCTCTACATGATTTATAAATTTCAGTTTTATGCTGTCTTTCCAAATTGGGCAGATTAGTGAAGGTAATATCTCTGCCTCCTCATCTGCCAAATGGACCTATTAGTAGTCAGGTTAACTTTTTTATAGGGTTGTTGTATGAATTAAATCAAATAAGAGACATAAAGTGCTGGACACATGGTAAATTAGAAATGATTGATGACCAATATCAGGCCTAGCCATCCTAAAGAAAAAAAAAAGTGCAAAAAGGCAGAATAGTTGTCTGAGAAGGCCTTACGAATAGCTGAGGAAAGAAGAGAAGCAAAAGGCAAAGGAGAAAAGGAAAGATATACCCACCTGAATGCAGAGTTCCAAAGAATAGTAAGAAGAGATAGGAAAGCCTTCCTCAGTGATCAGTGCAAAGAAAGAGAGGAAAACAATAGAATGGGAAAGATTAGAGATCTCTTCAAGAAAATAGAGATACCAAGGGAACATTTTGTGTAACGATGGGCACAATAAAGGACAAAAAAGATATGGACTTAAAAAAAGCAGAAGATATTAAGAAGAGGTGGCAAGAATATACAGAAGAACTGACAAAAAAGATCTTAATGACTCAGATAACCATGATGGTGTGATCATTCATCTAGAGCCAGACATACTACTGTACAATGTCAAGTGGGCCTTAGAAAGAATCACTACGAACAAAGCTGGTGGAGCTGATGGAATTCCAGCTGAGCTATTTCAAATCCTAAATGATGCTGTGAAAGTGCTGCACTCAATATGCCAGCACATTTGGAAAACTCAGCAGTGGCCACAGGACTGGAAAAGGTCAGTTTTCATTCCAATCCCAAAGAAAGGCAATGCCAAAGAATGTCCAAATTACTGCACAATTGCACTCATTTCACAAGCTAGGCAAGTAATGCTCAAAATTCTCCAACCTAGATTTCAACAGTACATGAACTGAGAACTTCCAGATGTTCAAGTTGGATTTGGAAAAGGCAGAGGAACCAGAGATCAAATTGTTAGCACCTGTTGGATCATCGAAAAAACAAGAGAATTACTGAAAATAACCTACTTCTGCTTCATTGACTATGCTAAGGTCTTTGAGTTGGCAGATCACAAAATTCTGTGGAAAATTCTGAAAGAGATGGGAATACCAGACCACCTTACCTGCCTCCTGAGAAACCTGTATGCAGGTCAAGAAACAACAGTTAGACCTGGACATGGAATAACAGACTGGTTCAAAACTGGGAAAGGAGTACATCAAGGCTGTATATTGTCACTCTGCTTATTTAATTTGTATGCAGTGTACATCATGTGAAATTCCAGGTTGGATGAAACACACGTTAGAATCAAGATTGCTAGGAGAAATATCAATAACCTCTGATATGCAGATGACACTACCCTTATGGCAGAAAGCAAAGAGGCACTAAGGAGCCTCTTGATGAAAGTAAAAGAAGAAAGTGAAAAAGCTGGCTTAAAACTCAACATTCAAAAAACTAAGATCATGGCATCTGGTCCCATCACTTTATGGCAAATAGATGGGGAAACAATGGAAACAGTGAGAGACTTTATTTTTGACGGGGCTCTAAAATCACTGCAGATGATGACTGCAGCCATGAAATTAAAAGAGGCTTACTCCTTAGAAGAAAAACTATAACAAACGGTAGTGTATTAAAAAGCAGAGATATTACATTATCAGCAAAGGTCTGTATAGTCAAAGCTATGGTTTTTCCAGTAGTCATGTATGGATGTGAGAATTTGACCACAAAAAGGCTGAGCACTGTGGAGTTGATGCTTTTGGATTGTGATATTTGAGAAGATTCTTGAGAGTCCCTTGGACTGCAAGGAAATCAAACCAGTCAACCCTAAAGGAAATCAATCCTGAATATTCACTGGAGGGACTGATGCTAAAGCTGAAGCTCCAGTACTTTGGCCACCTGATGCAAGGAGCTGTTTTGTTGGAAAAGACCCTGATGCTGAGTAAGATTGAACACAAAAGGAGAAGGGGATGACAGAGGATGAGATGGTTGGATGGCATCATCGACTCTATGGACATGAGTTTGAGCAAGCTTCGGGAGTTGGTGATGGACAGGGAAGCCTGGAGTGCTGTAGTCCATGGGGTCGCAAATGGTCTGATCCAACTGGGCAACTGAACAACAATCAGGCCTAGCTCTGCCAACAAAATTTAGAGTGATTTTTTTAAGTTAGTTAACTTCTTTTGTCTTTTGATTTTAAAAATGAGTGTTTTGGATTTGTAATTCTTAAGGCCCCTTTCAGATAACTTTCTTTGTGATAAGGCAATTAAATTGTTAAAAATCATTTCTCTTATGTTGCCTTATATATCCTAGTGACATGTTTATAGATATTACATTAAAAATATTGCTAATTAATACTCTCCGATTTCAAAGGTTAGTGGCATCTTAGTGAATGAAGGTGGGTGTAATGGACAGTAATTCTCAAAGACAGTCCTAAAATTTTGGAATTGTACAAATCGCAACAGTAGCAGGTTGCACAGTTTGCCAAGACATTAAAAAAAATGACATTTTATATTAAAAGGATAAAGACATCCATTTATATGAGTCATTATTAAGAAGTTTTCAGAACATTTGCCATTGAAAGTACACTTAAGAATTTATGAGGTGTCAGTTCAGAATGCACTGGTTTGGCTGTTATTTTGGAGTTCAAAATATTTACGATTTTATAAAATCTTCACTGTGATATTGACATCTGAGAACTATGTTTATTTTACTTTTGGAAGGGCGATGAGAAGCAAAGAGGGCATTGGGTTAAGGGTGGGCAGAATGGAAGAAAATAAATTGAATGGGTCATGTTTACCACTTTCTTGTTTAATATTTTTTCATTCCAAAAAAGTAATAGTAGAGTCATCTTATTAAATTATACATGCTGCTGTCCTAAGAATTTTTTTAAATTCATGTTCTGTACTATTTGTTTGTTATTTTGACATAGGGAAGCTGTATCATTTCCCCAAGCTGACAATTGCATTTTAGTGAAGTGTCATCCTCATTATATTTCAAGAGAGAGAATATTGCCTTTACCCTGGGAACTCAACACTTTGTCATGTTAAGTTCCATTTCTCAGATAGATTTTGCAAGCAAATCTTACATGATACACAGGATGCTAGTATTCAAGATACAGGGCATGTTATTGCTTAAAGGGTCTATTACTACATCGTCACTTACTTTAGCATATCATTTTTAAACATTTTTATATACTAAAATTATACTCTGCAAGGGAGTTTATGATAGCTCTAAGGGACTGTAAGGGATTCTTAAGGGATATATATTCAATTTTTTTGCCTTCAGGCAGCAAAGTAACTCAGATGTCTTCTTCCTTTTAGAAATACTTTTACTATGTATTTAAATTTTCCTCCAATATGTTCTTAAAATATTCACTGTGTCTTGGAACATCTGTCTGTGTTTTCTAATTTACTTGTGAATTTGTTCAAAGCTATATTATCTGGGGTCCAAAAAAATCCCAACCATGCTATTTTTGATAAATTTCTGATAAAATTTTGAAGAGATATTTTAAAATAATTATATTTTAAATGTCTGGAAATTAAAAAAAGTGCTCATGTCATTCTGGATTGCTAAAGGTGTTAAGTATTTTCTATGAACCAGACACAGTAAATATGTTAATGATATCTACAACAAAACATCATAATGTTGCTATATTCATATTTTTATACATTAAAAACAGCAATTACAAAAATCTTCTATAATTGTCTAAGAGCATGGTAGCAGAACATAAGATGATCATATAATCTATCATTCAAATCAGGACTCTTTTGAGAAAGGCAACTTTATTAAAGTGTCTGGATTGTATAATAACTAGGCTTAAGCAGGACAAAAAATATAACGTAGAACATTGTATGGTTACCATAAAGACATAGCTAGCACTTTACTGCAAACTTTGTGGAGCTATTGGTTAGGAATTCCACTTCTCAGACCCCATTCTAGGTCTCTTGAAATCCTCTGACTGCTTTTCAGTAATGAAATGTGAATGTCATTAGTGGCACGTTTGCTGGAATAGTTAAGAAGATGAGCTTTCTGTCCCTCTCTTCCTCTTTCTCTCAGCTGTATGCGTAGGACCAAAGGACCTGGAGAATGCCAGAGCCATATGTTGTAAGGTGACAGTTTAGCCTTAATCTCCAGGTAGAAGGCTGAGGATTTGTAAGTTTAGGTGAGCAAGGAACCAACTTAATTGTGTTACAGTATAGAGTTTGTGAGTGGATTTATGATAATGGCATGTATTATCTTAAACAGATCTAATCACAGAATTGAAACAGGTGACTTACTTTAAAAGACTAGAACTGGATATTAGCTTATATGGGTTCTGATACACACTTTGAAAAATAAATAAGACTAGGACAAATCACTTTAATATCCTGAGGTCACAGTAGTAGCTGCTGTTGTTAAATGTGTCATGAGTGCTAAGTCTCTTCAGTCGTGTCCAACTCTTTATGACCCCATGGACTGTAGCCCACAAGGCTCCTCTGTCCATGGGATTCTCCAGGCAACAATACTGGAGTGAGTTGCCATGCCCTTCTCCAGGGGATCTTTCTGACCCAGGGACTGAACTCGAGTCTCTTAAGTCTCCTGAATCGTAGGCAGGTTCTTTACCACTAGTGCCACTTGGAAGCCCCTTAAGTGTGGCAATTTCCCTTTATTAAGGCTTCTTAAATACAAATTATTGAGCCTTACCCTATTTTTATGTATATTCATAGGTAAGTTTGGCTTAAAATTTTTCTTTTTTTATACCACACCAGTTAGGTATTTGCATAAATTTTAAGCTCATAAAAATAAAGGCAGAAAAAACTTCTCTTCCTACTATCTGGAAAACCTTGTGTATTATTACAGCTAATTTTTAATTTAATATTTGCTAAAACTTTCAATAGAAGCAACCTGGCTCTGGACTTTTCATTCTATAAAGAAAAGGTGGCCTTCCAGTGTTGAATTTATGTTTTATATAGCAGATTTTTATTTGCATGTGTAAGAGAGTAAAGGACAAAAAAGTGTCTCTTAATTGATGATCTAACATCATTCATATGACTTTTTAGATACAATAATGAAAGCAACTTGTATAGTTAAATATTTACATCCATAAGATATTGATCCAATCTAACCTTATAGAGTGCATGATAAATAAGCACTTTTTTGTGTGTCATAGAACTAAAATGAGCTAAAACAAAGATCATCTGAATATACAAGAGGGCAGCCTTCGTTTCCTTTTCCTCTTTCAATGAACACAGATGCACCTCTTTTTTTTTTTTTTGTAGGAAGAAAATACCTCTTTGTTGATGACTTCAGTGGTAGGATAAAAAATCAATTGAAGCAGGACCGCATTACTTGTCACAGTCAACAGCATGGGAACACCTTGGGTTAGGTTAGATTTCAACTGGTCATAGTAATGAATCCCATTATTCATCTCCTGAGCAATTCAGTTCCACCCTTGAGGGCACTCCAAAGCTAAAATGCACTTTAGGTTAAATTTTCCAGGTTTTGAAATATATCTGTGTATATTCACGTTCCTACGTATAACTACCACTGCTGCTGACAGGAGAAACCCTTGAGATGACAGAGGCAAACTTTAAGAATAGAATAAAAAGAAGCATTTTCCTCTTTGATGATTTCAGCACTTTTAGAAGTAAAAGATTCTTTCTTTAAACTTCTTCATGATTCTTTGAGACAATCTTGTTTCAATAAAACTCTTACCTTCAACATGTTCCTTTTTCTCTTACTGACAAGGTTCCAGGGTACTCTACCCTCATCCACCATGTCTTGTTCTTCCCTAGAGGCTATGTCTGCCTCAGAGTCTGGTTCCAGGCACTTTGAATTTCCCCTTTTACACATCCCCATTAACCTGAACACAGATCTACAAGATCTCACATCTGTTCTCACTATTTCCCCCACTGACAGTGAGCCCTAGTTGTTTCCACGTTCTTCCATCACTGGAACCCCTAAGCCTTCTGCTTTTTTTGTGAAATCCCTGCTTGATTCTAGGTCTGGTGTGGACTCCAGAGCCTACTCTGCTGGTCTTGGATGTTTATTTCCCCATTTCTATGTCTCTTTTTAAGTATGGCTTCCATATTATTTTTTTTACATCCCTTTTTTCTTGCATGGTTTTTGGAGTCTGTGTAGAGACATTCATATTTCAACAATTAACATTATCATAAGAGAACTTATGTGGGTGGGCAGTGGAGGCACTTCAAGTAAGGTAAACCATGACAAGTTTATAGTGTGGAAAGAAGCATACTATTAGAGGGTTGTAATCTTGGCTTAGCTTGATCACTGATCATGTGGCATCCCTAAGGGTTTTATGCATACAAGTAAATAAGAAGTAAGGGAAAGTATTAACCCGAGTAGTCCTTTTATTCTACTACAATTTTTAATAATGTTCCATGAGAACATATGAATTGAATTCAAAGCTCAAATAAAGCCATTCTTCCCCATTTTCTTCCAGTCTTGCTACGGATTTGTCACTTGAAGGAAGTGTGTCACTTAGCACATATAGTGGAAAAAGACAAAACAATACAATGAGTGATTATCCAAAAGACATAAGGCATGGAAGACAGAAGAGAGAGAACTATGTGTGTCAACAATTTTTTTTAGCACAAAATTATACATGAAGTGCACTCAGTGACCTGAAATATGAGTAACAGGGTTAACTGCTCCTCTAATCTGATTAGGAGCATATAGAAATGGACATTGGGTCAAGAGCATTCTATGACTAGGATATATTGTGTCCAACATAGAATTTGTCATGCTAGAATTTCTCAATACTAGTTTGATAAACAATCAAAGAAATACGTAAATGGGAAATAAACTTTACTAACTTTGGGCTTCATTTTACCTCTCTTATATGTATTGAATGTTTTGAACAGTAGTTTTCAACCAGGGTTTATAAACCCCTACTAAGGAAAAGGTTGAAATGCATGGAGTTGTTTTGAGTTGTCCAGTGACTGGGCTCAGGAGATATTTAATGTGTGATTATTGACGACAATACATACTTTGCAGTGTGTACAACAGTCTGGCACAAGAAAAATCTTTTCCATCCAAAATGCCAAAAGTGCCCTGATTGAAGGCTGTTGACATAGGTTCAGGTCTGTCCTAGGAGAGGCATAGTATTCCTAAGATAATAAAATATGTTCCACTCTCAGAGACCAATAGTTTGGAGTTAAAATGTAATATACATTATAGTTCTGACTATGGCACTGGTACAACACATATAACAAGCAGGTTAATTGTGGAAAGTAGAAAAACTGAAGAAAACAAATCATCACTGCTAACCACTGCTCCCCAGGAACTAAATTTCCTAAAAAATTCATTTCTGCCAAAGACAGTGCTGTAAGATTCCTGCTTGTTTGTGTCACTAGTTGCTCATTTCAAGTCTTGGCCCATGTGTTGGATTGGCATGCCCTAGGTCATAGGCCAATATCCTGGCTGTAATAATCAAAACCACCGAAGTGCAATTATCCTTTCTGTGGGAGGCAGAATAAAGGTTCTCCAAATAAGAATCCTCCTGCAATGCAGGAGACCCCGGTTCAATTCCTGGGTTGGGGAGATTGGCAGGAGAAGGGATAGGCTATCCACTTCAGTATTCTTGGGCTTCCCTTGTGGCTCAGCTGGTAAAGAATCTGTCTGCTATGCAGGAGGCCTGCGTTCAATCCCTGGGTTGGGAAGATCCCCTGGAGAAGGGAAAGGATACCCACTCCAGTATTCTGGCCTGGAGAATTCCATGGACTGTATAGTCCACGCGGTCACAAAGAGTCGGACATGGCTGAACAACTATCACTTTCACTTTTTAGATATATCCTCATAATCTAATTCCTCAAACCAATGAACGTATCATCCAACAGCACTAAAGAGACTTTGCAGACATGACCAAGATTAAGGTCCTTGGTCTGGGAGATTATCTTGAATTATCTAGATAGACACAATCCAAATATTTGAATTTTTAAAAACAGAGAACATTTCCAGTCTCTGAACCGAGAGAGAGAGAGAGGTGACATGAAGGACTTGACTTGCCATTTCTGACGTTGAAGATGAGAGAGAGAAGATCACTGCTTACAGAATGCAGTGGGTCTAGCAACTAGAAACTTCTCTCGGATTTCAGCCAGCGAGAAAATCTGCCTTGGTGCTTTGCCTACAAAGAACTGGACTGTGCTAACAAGCCAAATGAACAGAAAAAGGATTTTTCCCTAAAGACTCTGCGAAGGAATGCAATCTGTTAACATCTTTATTTTAGGCTGCTGAGACCTATTCCACTTCTGACCTGAAAAACTGTAAAGAAATAAATCTGTGCTGTTGTAAGAAACTAAGCTTGATGATTTGTTATAGCATCAATAAAAGTCTAACACAACCACATAACAAATAAAAGTTCTCACCTGCTGTCCAAATTGTAACAACCCAAGTTCTATGAAAGCATTTTCCAGGTATTAGGAAGAAAAACTTTGGGTGGTCCATTCCTCCTTCAGATTGACACATGCTCTCAATTTATAAATTTTGGATTAAAATTAATAAAATTGTTAAGTTCACTGACACACCATGCCTAAAAAAATAAGAAGGATGGAGAAGAAAATAAAGGATATCATAAAAATGTGGAAACAGATGTGGAAGACCTGGCTTCGATCCCTGGGTTGGGAAGATCCCCTGGAAAAGGGAACAGGTACCCACTCCAGTATTCTGGCCTAGAGAATTCTATGGACAGAGGAGCCTGGCAGGCTATAGTCCATGGGACTGCGAAGAGTCAGACACAATTGCATGACTTGCACATACTACACAAAATGGAAGAACATATATATGCTACACGCTTTTCATTGCCACAACTCGTCCTAGGGACAAAGTTGAATTATTGCTTTCCTTGTTTTTCTTCAATTATTTTCATGTTTATTTAGGTATGATTGAAAACACAATTGTAATATATTATAGTGTACATCATCGTGATTTGATATATATACACTATGAAAGGATTCCTGCTATCTAGTTAGTTAACATATCTATAATCTCATTCTTTTTCTTTTGGTGATAACGTTTAAGTTCCACTCTCTTAGCAAATTTTAGTTATATAATGTAGTACCATCAACTGGAACAACAACGTTTTACATTAGATCCATTTTCATATTTCTCAAGATTGTTTTTTGATTTCTGTATTGATTGCTTCTTTGTCCCATTAGTTGCTTTAGTAGCATGTTGTTTAATCTCCACATAGTAATGAATTTCCAGTTTTTATATTGTAATTGACTTCTAGTTTCATGTCATTATGGTCAGAAAACGTGTTTGATATTAATATGATTTCAGTCTTCTTAAATTTACTAAGACTTACTTTGTGGCTTATGTGTGGCCTATATTGAACAATGTTTTATGTGTGCTTGAGACAAATGTATATTCTGCTATAGTTGGATGGGATATTCTGTAAATATATTGTGAGGCCTTTTGGAGACAATTAGATCATGAGGGCAGTACCTTGTAAGAGAGATGATATTTTTTTTTGCCTAATGAGTATACAGCAATAAGGAAGATGTCTGCAAATCAGTAAAATGATCTCACCAGGAACCAACTGACTAGTAGTACCTTGATCTTCTACTTCTTAGTCTTTAGAAGTATGAGAAATTAATGTCTGTTGTTTAAACCTCTCAGTGTATGGTGTTTCATTATAGCAGCCTAAACAGCCTCAGACAAACAACTTAAAAAATTGACATACTTTGCAAAACAAGAAGCAAAAAATGACTTTGTGTAATATAAAAGTTTGAATAATCTCTAGTTATTAAATATATTGGGTTTGTGAAATTAATTTTTAAATAATTTTTTTCCTTTTCCAGAAGAGAAAAATCTATGCCCAAGGGACTAAATTGCTGTATTCTTTCAATATTACATAAATGATTTCAGAAAACATTGAAGGACAAAATGGAAACACTGCCCAGTTGAGTACATAAGGCTTTTATTACCATGATACCAAAACCAGGAAAAGACATTGCAAGATATAAAATCTAAGAACTCATTCCTCATAACTATCAATGCTAGAAACCCTTAACTAAATATTTGAGAATTAAATATAGCTATCTATCTACAAAAAGATATTTCAAGATGATTTTAATTGGGATTTATTTCAATAATGCAAAGTTGGTTTGATATTTGTAAATCAATATAATTTATGTCAACAGACTAAAAAAATTGTACAACAATCTCAGTGGATATAAAAAATGTATTTGACTTTAACAAAATTCAACACCCAAAATGATAACAAATTTTATCTAACTAAAACTAGAAAGGAGTTTTACCAATCAGATAAAAGACATCTATGAGAAATCTATAGGTAATATTTTACTTAATGGTGAGACACTGAAGACTTTTCCTCTAATATTAGAAACACAAAAATGATATCTATTTGTCATTGTACATGATGCCTCTAACTTCATAGTAAGCAATGTGTACCAGAAAAACTTGAAAGGAAAAAGTAGAACTGTATTTGTAGATTACATAAGCAAGTGCATAGAAAATTTTGTATAATCTACAAAATACAACCACTAGAATCAACAAATTAATAGCATGGAAATCAATTATGTTAATATATATATCAATTACATATATGGAATAAAAAACTGGGAAACAATATCATTTATAGTGCTATCTAAAAACATGAAATAGTTTGACATAATCCTATCAAAAATTGTGTAATACTACATTAAAAACAAATTCCTGAGAGAAACTAAGACCTTGAAAAAATGAAGGATATGTGTCCAACTTCTAAGTGTTAATGCTAGTTCTTTTGACGTTTATATCTTTTTTTTTTTTTTGGCTGCAATACATGGCTTACAGGATGTTAGTTCCCCAACTAGAGAGATTGAAACCAGACTGACAGTGAGTCCTAACCATTGAATCATGAAGGAATTTCTTTGATGTTTATATCATTCTATGACTGCGTTTTGGCCTACAGTAATTGTGAGAATTATAGGCTGTAGTACACATGCTATTTCAGAGATGCGTGCACCTTAGAATCAATTTAACATGGCAATAACTAATATTTATTGAGCACTTATAAAATGTCAAGAATATCAGTTTTAGATATATCGTGCTTTCTCATTTAGTCTTCTCTAGTTACCTGTTTTATAAGCAATGAAACTGAGACCTGGATCATATAATTGGAAATGGCCAACTTTGAATATAAGCTATTTGTCTCCAGAGATAGAACTGCAAACTATGTTATATTCTTTCAATCTAACAATCTGAATTTTCATGAACAAGTAGTTCTTGTTTCAAAAATGATATTACCAAATGCATGGTCTCAGTTTCAAATCTAGATATAAATTTCTCAATAGGTCATTGCATCCTCATGTCTGAAGAAACACTGAGCTTGTCAATTATTTGCATTCCTTAAAACTTATTTTCTTTCATTATGTATAGTTCTCCAAACCATAACATGGTTGTTAGGAGCCTACATGCATTCATACTTAGACTGCAACTGTGTATCATATTAATTGTAGAGTATAGCAATTCCTATTGAATTTATTTGTATATAAATGAGAAATAAACACCAATGCTAATAAACAGAAAACACTCACAGGCAGAAATGAATCTTAAAAGCATATGATTCTTATTCAGAGAGCTTTGGCTGTTTATAATTTGAGTTGAGCAAGTGAATATTATATTTTTAGTGTCTATTATAACAAAGTATTAGCAAACACTATGAGAAAATTCCTACCTCCTACAGCTATATCTACTGATAGAAATGGAGACAATATATTTTGAGGAAGCTTTTCAGCACAGATTGCAGCAGCAGGAGTGTTTTGCTCATTGTCATTTTATATAACAGGATATGGTAATAATATCATAAATTATGAGAAATGGAAAATTATTTGCATTTTACCATAAAAATTTAATCCAAAAGCTGTTCTTTAATACACAGTAGAGGACAATCTATTCATCATCATAAGATATTTATCAAAATGAATCTCAAATAATTTCATAAAATTGACAGTTTAAAAACTTGCAATTGAGACAATTGTTTTCTGATGCCATCTTAAGGAGTTAAGTTATTTGGAATCTATCTCATGGACTCCAAGAGAAAGTGGATATTTCAGCTCTACTATACAGGAATGACTGTCAAATATTACAGAATACATTCAGGTTGCTAGTTTAGTTAGATAAACTTTAATATATGTGGAATATCATAAAGTAATATGGAAAAATACAATCTCTAGTGAGAATGCTGCATGATTGTAGTTGCTCCAACTAATAAGTCATTAATGTCCATATATGCTAACAAAAGTAAAAGATATTTGACAGCAGAAAGTATCAGTAATCCAAAAAGTTACGAATTTAGTCTTGGAACTTAGTATTTCTCTCATTATTAGTGACAGCTTACTTACCATTTGATTGATTTTAGACTGAATTCAATTTCTTTCACACTCAGAGACAGTAGGTCTTTACTAATCTGCATTGCAGATTATCTACTCTTTCAGTTTCAATAGGGCATTATTATTTCTTAACATTTATCACTCTTTAAAAGATCTTTCTCTTAGATCTGCAACAATTTTCCTATTAAACAGTTATTGTGCAAATGCCACTAAGTGATAGGTATGGAAGAGAGAGAATGAGCAAGAAGGTATGAGAAACAGGGAAATGAAGAGAAAGAGGAAGGAGGGGAAGAAGGATCGAAGAAAAGGATATAAGAAATGCAATATTATTTGGGGTAGAGGAAAGTCCATGAATTTTTCACAATAGAAAGATGAAAATTATACCATGTCCTACGAAAGACAGTGCTGAATTCATCAGTAGATGTTTCCTTAATAAAAATAACTTTTATTAATTTAATGCTTAATATGTACAAATGCTTAACTATTATGAATGGATTGTTTAGTTCTCATGTTAAGAAATTTGAACTTTATCCTACAGGTAATGGGTAATCATTGGAAGTATAAGTATGGTCAAATGATGACCAGATTTTTTTTTTCCTGCACTGTGAGGCTTGTAGTCAGATTGATTATACTTGCAGTAGAAGATGGAGAAGCTCTATAGAGTCAGCAAAAGCAAGACCAGGAGCTGACTGTGGCTCAGATCATGAACTCCTTATTGCAAAATTCAGGCTTAAATTAAAGAAAATAGGGGAAATCACTAGAACCCATTCAGATATAACCTAAAACAAATCCCTTATTATACAGTGGAAAAGACAAAGGAATTAGACAAAAAGGATTAGATTAGACAGATTCGAGGGATTAGACAGAGTGCCTGAAGAACTGGACAGAAGTTCATAACATCCTACAGGGGGTAGTGACTAAAATCAACCCCAAGAAAAAAAAATGCAAGAAAGCAAAGTGGCTGTCTGAGGAGACCTTACAAATAGCTGAGAAAAGAAGAGAAGGGAAAGGCAAAGGAGAAAGAGAAAGATCTACCCAATTGAATGCAGAGTTCCAGAGAATAGGAAGGAGAGATAAGAAGGCCTTCTTAAGTGAACTGAACAATAGCAACTAAACAATAACAACAAAAACAGTAAGAAACCTATTTTCCTTAAACTAGAAGAGGAACTCCCACCCTGTGCATTCAGTTTGGGTCAGTTCAGTCACTCAGTCATGTCCAGTTCTTTGTGACCCCATGGACTGCAGCACGTCAGACTTCCCTGTCCATCAGCAACTCACGAAGCTTGCTCAAACTTATGTCCATCGAGTCAGTGATGCCATCCAACCATCTCATCCTCTGCCATCCCTTCTCCTCTGCCATCAATCTTTCCCAGCATGGTGGAGAGTTCTGACAAAACGTGGTCCACTGGAGAAGGGAATGGCAAGCCACTTCAGTATTCTTGGCTTGAGAACCCCATGAACATTAGGAAAAAGCAAAAAGATATGACACTGAAATATGAACTCTCCAGGTCGGTAGATGCCCAATATGCTACTGGAGAAGAGTGGAGAAATAATTCCAGAAAGAATGAAGAGACGGAGCCAAAGGGAAAACAATGCCCAATTGTGGGTGTTACTGGTGATGAAAGTAAAGTCTGATGCTATAAAGAGTTTAAAACTGGCATTGCAAAATATAAAGATGAATGGCAAAATGTATGCTGATATAGAATATTAATTTTTCTTTATTTAGAATGGCATTGAATAGCAAATAAAGCACCATGACAGGGGAGAGACTGCAGAAAAGAAGAAGAAGAAGAAAAAAAAAACTTTGTATTTAGCAACAGTGTCTCGTTTTTTTCCACTTTTGAATTTTGCATAGGACAATACACATGTCTAACCACTCTTGAGTATGTATAAGTACCTCATGTCTGAGGGGTGCCTAAGGAAAAAATTTTGTTTTTAGAGGTTGTAGACTAAATTTATGCAAGCTTGATTGTCAAAGTATTTGGATGAGAGCCCTCATGTATAGGATATAGCGGGGTGAAGGGTGTATAAGAAGAGATGAAGGCAGGCTAAAGACTGGAAGCCATGGACAAAGAGCAACAACTTGGCTTTTACTTACCCTGAGCCCATAAATGTTCAACATGTGATCCACTACTATAATCCAAATGAGAGATGGTCCTGACAGATTAGAAATGATGTGTGTGTGTGCTCAGTCATCTCCAACCATTTGTAATCCCATGGAGAGTAGCCCACCAGGATCCTCTGTCCATTTATTTTCCCAACAAGAATACTGGAGTGAGTTGCCATTTCCTACTCCAGGGAATCTCCCCGACCCAGGAATCAAACTCACATCTCTTGTACCTCCTGCATTGGCAGGCAGATTCTTATGATAAGAAAGACCTGGATGTACTTTGAAAGTGAAACATCAGTGCATGTGGTCAGAGTTGCAAGTACAATGTCCAAGTAAAGCAGGTGTCAAGACTCTAGGAGTTTTAGCTTGAAGCATGGGAATATAGAGGTATATGGCTATGTGCGTCCTAAGTTGCTTCAGTCATGTTTGACTCTTTGCGACCCTATGGACTGTAGCTCTTCAGGTTCCTCTGTCCATGAGATTCTCCAGGCAAGAATACTGAGGTGAGATTCCATGCTCTCCTCCAAGGGATCTTCCCAAGCCAGGGATCGAACTCTTGCATCTTAGTTCTCCTTCATGGGCAGGTGGGTTCTTCATTACTAGCACCACCTGGGAAGCCCAGAGGCTATATCCTTTGGCTTATAGACATTTAGGATTTTTCTAATTTTTCATGATTATGAATAAAGCTGCTATAAATATTCACTTTCAGGATTCTGTGTGAACAAAAGCTCTTATTTTTCATAGCTAAATAACCATGAAGGAGGTTCCTGGGTTATAATTATACTTTTAACTTTATAAGAAATTGAGAAATTTTCAAAAGAACTATACCGTTTCACATTTCCATCATTGCATTTTAAGGGTTCTAGTTGTTCAACAATCTTGTCAGCATTTGTTAACTTTATTTTTTTTTAATTGTTATCAGTATGCAGTGGTATCTCAAAGATTTTGTATGTTTTTCCTTAATGACTAATGAAATTGAGTATCCTTTGTATACTTATATCTTTGGCCTATTTTTTTTATTGTCTTGTTCATTTTCTAATACTGAGTTTTAGTTGAGAGTTCTTTATATATTTAGGATACGAGTTCATTGTTACATGTGTGATTTTGAAACAACTTCCAATTTGTGCCTTGTTTCTTTTTATTCTCCTAAAAGTGTCTATCACAGAACAAAAGTTTAAATTTTGATAAAGTCCATTTATCAGTTTATTTATGAAGGAGTTTGTGTTTCATATTTATTAATAAAGTCAGAACGAAGGGCATTGTTTGAGGATAGTCTGTTTAAAGATTCCTGTAAAGCTGTAATACTGAGTGAAATTACTGAGGAAAATGATAACGATAAAGAGGACTATAGACCTGAGTATTGTGCCCTAGAGAACTTCAAATTTTACACAGGAGAAAGATGAGAGATATCCAGCAAAGTGATAAGGGAGGATCACCCTGAGATAAGAACACAGAGAAAGGGATGAAAGTCAATTAGTGGAATTGTTTCAGAGAATGATCAGCTATTTAAAATCTTGTCAAAATTTCAGTGAGGTAAAGCCTAAGTGCTGATGATAGAATGACAATGAGGTGACCAGTAGTGACTTTCAACAAAAGTGGGTTTCTAGAATGATGGGAACAAAAGTCTGGTCAACCAAAAGTTTGGTCCCAACCAAATTAGGCTGATAACCTATATCCAGAGGTGAACAGTACTGGGAAGCCTCACATGATAGCAATCTGGAGTCCTAGTCGGGAAAGTTTCCAGGCAGTGCATCCACTCCAAGGGTAAGATGCAAATTGCAATTCTGAGGACTCCTGCTTATAATCCCAGGTGACAAATTGATATCATCATCAGTTTGCATGCAAAAATGGAGCTCTGGTTTTCCTTTAACTTTTGCAATGCAGTTTGTTTCACTTTGTGAGTCATAAGATTTTCCATACTCCAAGGGGCTGACCAGGCCTACAGGGGCTCAAGAAATTCCAAAATACACTCCCTCTTTTATCTAAAATGCCACTTGTCTTGCTGATAACAACTGGTGTGCTTGCAGGGAGGTATGTAGTCCAGGCAGGATCCAGGCAAAGTTAGAAGTTGGTCAGAGGCCTGATTCCCTACTTCTGAAGTTTGAAAAATACTTCCATTTTAATTTCCCTAACACCCTCTAGTAACTATATCACATGAAACTAATCAAATTTCTCCTCCCAAGTTATATCACTATTCCAGTTCTGACAACAAAATTGCCAGTTTCTTTGAGTTATAAGCAGTAGAAAATAATGGTGCCAATCTTCAATGCCATCACTTTGGACTAGTTCTGTCTTTGTTTTGACATTGCAATGTATAGAAATAAATCACTGCCACTTGGATACTTGTAAACCAAATATGGAACTTCCAGATTCCCTTAATTTTATATCTATTCCCAAGATTACACCCTTTCTGTTGTTTCAGAACAGCAGTGACTAACACAGAGGTACTTCTTTTTACCTGAATATAACCAGGTTAAAAAAAAACTTTTGTTTTATAAGAACTTATCAGAAAGACAAAAATGTGACTATAGGAACAAGATTATACTAAAGAACTTGAGATATTTACCATTCAAATTATGTTATAACTGCTTGGAATTTTATTGGTACTTAATACATTTTGGCTAAAATGAGTTTATGAATATGGAAGATCATTTATTAATATGAAAACCCAAATTTTTACCCAAAATTCTTGTACATGAGGATTTTCTATCTTGTATCCATTCTATTAAAGACTATATTATAAGAATGAGTTCTATAAGAGACTCAGAAAACATAAAAGATGCTTCATACTATTTCTCTGTTTTGGAAATTCATAAGTCTGAAAAATGTGTTAAAAATCCCTAACAAGCCATTTAGTAAGAAATGCATTTTACTTTTGTTAACAAAGTGTTCAAATTTATTCTAGCTTCATTTTTCATAATATCTCTATCTCTGTCAATTGAGATATCCATTTTCTGAAGAATAGGAGTTCCTGGTCACATACAATTTCTGATCCAAAAGTATTTTAAATATTATAATACAAAAATATTTAGATCAGGACTTTCTACCTATTTTATTTCTTGGAATCTAAATTGTCCATAAGGGAGGTAGAGCAGGGAATTGGCATTTAAACATAATCCACAGAATCAAATTTGCTTGCCTAACTTAAAGTTCTGCCAAAATACATGATTATAAAATAAGAAATGAAAATATTTGATTTTGAGGATATTGCAGCAATAAAAGAATTCTCAAAATTTACATGAAGTGAGACTTATAGATAAAAAAGAAGAAATAATGGGTTTGCCATTCTTGTGTGAACTTGGAACTAACATATTGAGTAGCCTAATCTAGAATTTATAAAATATAAAACATGCAGCAGGAGTTGTGAGAATATATAGGATATTTTGCATGTTTTCAGTACATATGGTATCGTATGGCATATTCAGAAAATGGGAAGAGAAGAAAGCCTATCATCCATCCTACCCGCTAAAGTTTCCCTAGGAAACACGATATTTTATGTACCCCACAATGTTGTTTTGCCCTCCTCCTATTTTTAACTTCTAAGATCTTAGTTCTTTGACATCATGAGGGAGTAAATGCATTCATATGAGATGAAACTCTGACATATTTTCTGGGAAAATTTGATACAGACACATACACCATGCTATTGAAATGATAATAAAAAGACTACATATATTAACGGGGTTCTTTATGGAACAGAGCTAACAGTAATCAAATAATTTGGAACTTTGAAATCACAAGAGCCAAATGGGGACATTAATTGATTCTCTATTTTCAGTAAGTAGTGGGCACTTAAAAAGATAGAAGAATGAAAAAGGTAAAGCAGAAGAGAAAACAAACTTTCCTTTTTCACAGTGTCATCTGAGATAGGTCGCTATATCTCTTCCATTAAATATGACATTTTATTCAATCTGGAATACAATCATAACCTAATAATACTAAAGTTATCTAAAATGCAATAGAAAAATGGAAACTATTCAAGGCTTTTGAAGATTCTTTCTGATTTAAAATTTGAATTTTATTCACATTAACCCTGGTTCTAACATTCCCAAAAGGATAATATTAAGGGAGAAAAAGAAATGTGGATTAGAACATTAGTTTTCTGATTACATATTTCACACATGTAATACATATTGCACACATGTAATATAAAACATGATCAAGACTTTTTTTTTCCGACTCAAAGTAGATTGCTATGGGCATGAAAAATCTTACAAGTTAACATCCAACAGTCCCGACACAGCTTTCAGATATAATTCCTCTAATTACAGGATGTATATTTTTGCCAATTTAGATAAATAGATTCAATACACTTTTTGTGCCTACAGTTTCTTCCTTCTTTGTACAGATAAAAGATATATTGACAGGAACTACTGAAAATGGTAGTAGCAGTAGAAAACCCAACTTTGCAGCAGTGAGTCTTCTACAACAGAAGGTAGTGCCTTCAAACAGATGTTAGATCTCTCCTGGCAGTGAGATCTTTAAATCTGAATAAACTCACAAAGAGTGGAATGTGGCATCAGCAAACTCATTCAACTGCTAGGCATACCGTATATTTACTCACAAAATAGAGATTATGTATCAGGCAATACAGCACAAAACCTTGAAGGGCTTCATTATTGCTTTTGATTTTGCTGATTGCTTATTAACTGACTCTCTTCAGCCACCTGGTTGTTCTAAATAAAAAGAATCCTCTTGGATTCTAAGTGATTATTGGCACAGTGATTGAAAGAGGGAATCATTCCAAGAACATGTTTAGTATGCCCTTGACCGCATGGGAAGCAACCAATAAGGAGGATAGCAGGCTAAATAGGGCCCATTACACTTGATGCATCTCAAATAACTGCGAGTTGAAATATTACAAACTAATACAATGACTACAAGGACACTCTAATGAAGCATTTCTACTTCTTACATTTAACTTCTCAATGGGTACAAATATGGAGATCATGCTCTGAGTATTTGACATCTGTACTTTTCTTAGAATCTCCTAAAATAACTTCAGTTTTAAGAGAATACACAGTTTACTAACCACAAGAAAACAAATTTCTTTTACTTTAGCTAGCATATCTAAACTTTACCTAGTAAACCTAAACTAAGACATTTTAAGGGCTTCCCAGGTGGCTTAGTGGTAAAGAATCTGCCTGCCAATGCAGGAGACACAAATTTGATCCCTGGGTTGGGAAGATACTCTTGAGGAGAAATGGCAATCCACTCCAGTATTTTTACCTAGGAAATCCCATGGTCTGCCAGGGCTACAGTCCATAGGCTCACAAAAGAGTTGGATTCAACTTAGAGACTAAACAACAACATCAAAAAAGAAACTTTTTAAAATATTCTAATGATTTTGATAAACTTTGTTCCTTTGATGTTTACTTTTCAAAAGCTTGGATAGGATGAATAACAGCCCTGTGTGAATTCTTGTATATCTATATTTAAGTTGTGTCATTAAAACGTTCTCTTGCTATTTTGCTGAATGCCTGAAAGTGAAAAGGTGAAAGTGGCTCAGTCTTGTCCAACTTTTTGGGACCTCATGATCTGGAGCCCACCAGATTCCTCTGTCCATGGAATTATCTAGGCAAGAATACAGGAGTGGGTTGCTATTCCCTTCTCTGGGGATCTTTCCAACCCAGGGATCCAATCAAGGTCTCCCACAGAGAGTTTGCAGGCAAATTCTTTACCATCTGAGCCACAAGGGAAGCCCATTAAATGCCTGAGTTGTTGTTAAAATGTTCTCATGTCCTTACCTAGCCTTTTTTTTCCTCCCTGTGAGGAAACATAGTCAGATTATTGCTGTAGCACTATGAACTCCATGTATCTTTCTCCAGCACCATTCCCATGACTTCTTTGTGATGTTTTTAATGTAGTGTGACAAAGGAGACAAACACTAATGTAAGAGTTCTGTAGTATAGTTAATTGCACGGTAATTCCCACATGGCCCATTTCTGATGGTCCTGACTGCTTCCGAGGTGGTGCAGTAGTGAAGAATCCTTCTGCCAATGCAAGAGACATAGGAGATGTGGGTTCGATCCCTGGTTAGAGAAGATCCCTTGGAGGAGGAAATGGCAACCCACTTCAGTATTCTTGCCTATAAAATCCCATGGACAGAGGAGCCTAGTGGGCTACAGTCCACAGGATGGCAAAAAGTAAGACATGGACTGAGCACACACACAACCACCTTTTAGTAAAACAAGAACCCTATTTATGTATATATCCCCAATTCTCTTTTTTAAGTCCATATCCCTGATAATTGTTAAAAGCTAATAATCTTGTTATAGAAAATTATCTCAATGAATCATCTCAACTCCAATAGGTGAACTATAACTAGATACTGTTACTTACCTACAAATGCAGCCTTAATATTGCCAAAATGACAGTCTTCCCAAAAGAGCACCCTTTGTAACAGAGGAGCATGTCAAGTTGTTGACCAGGTTGTCATTCTTATATAACCTTTACATTTAAGCTTTAATCATCCTGCTTTCTAATGAGACATGTCGGTTTTTAAAAAAGGAAAAAAGTGAGCTTTATACTCTTCTTATTTTGTATTTTTCTGTATTGTAGAGTCTTGCAGTTTTTCAAAAATTGTCAAAGCTAGTACATAAGTTCTAATGTCAAGTAAAATCTCTTTAAGAGAAAAATATCAGGTACATTTTAACTGTATGTCTTTCAAAGAATACAGTGTTTAAAATACAGATAGCATTCTAAAAGTATCATAACTTTATAGGCTTGGGGAAAAAAGGCTATGAGAGAATGTCAAACTGCAGGTCTCAAAGTGTCACTAAAGTAAAATATGATGGATTATTCCTATCAGTATACTAGAATCTATATTCTTCTTTTACTGAATATGTATTTTAAAAGTCCATCAACAAGGCTGCCATAAACTTCTACAGTGTTTAAAAGTGAACACAGTTCAGCTTAGAGCAAAAATTTTGCACCATCTGACTTTAGATACAACAGATTGAACAGTTATTCTTCAGTTAGCTGACTGTATAACTGTAAGGGGGATGGCCTGGAAACTAGATATTAGATAAATCTTCAAAAAGCTTTGCTAATGTTGTACAGGTTTGTAAGGGGAAGTTTGGTCATACTCTATTTTAGTTTTCTTCCAGAAGTACTCATTTCTCATTGAAGATTGTAGTTGTGATGCATCTGTAGTTTCATTTTTTAAAGTTGGTATAAAATATGGTTTATTTTTCTCCCATATTCTCATAATTACTATCTTAAAGCTACAGTGGAAGAAAAATCAATTACATATAAGTTTTCTATACAAAATAATGGATTAAGAAAGTAGGCCATGCAATCAACTTACTTTTGATAGGACCTGAATAAGGAAAGAGGGAAATAGAGTTCCGCATACATAAATTGAAATCTTTATAGCCAGGGAATTAACATTCAACTTGTTTTACTATGGGAATTTATCTGTGTTCTCTCTCTTCCTTTAATTACCTACAGTGTTCATTCATTCATTGAAAATTCAACAAAGATTTATTGAGTGATCATAACATGACAGCAACTGTTCTAGGAATCAGGGATACATTAGTGAACAGAGCAACCAGTGCTCTTTCCATAACAGATCTTAAAATTGAAGCTTCAAGTTCATTTTAGGAGGGAAGGATTTTTGAACACCTTTCACTCCTTATATCAGTTGCAGCATAACCCTCTCCCTACCTCAATGAAGTGTTTGAAGATTCAGCACAGTACAACCAAAATCTATTTTTCAACTATGGGTGTGTGGTAATTATGCTTTTCTTTCCTCCTTCACAGCTCTTACAACTAATCCATCACTGAGGCTTTCTTTTTTTTGCAGGGGGGAAAGAAACGATTCTTTGTTTCAAAGAATTCAATAAAACAGGAATAACAACACAGTGACACCACTAAATAAAACAAAGAATTTCTAAAAAACTTTTTTTTGTTAATAAAGAAACACTGTCTAACATATCTACAAATATATTTAGTCTCCCAGGTAACACATCACTGAGATTTTTGAATCTTCTTAATATTTCTAGCTCCATAGCTGATAACATATCAATGGAATGAGTCAAAAGTTGAAAGGACAGAATTATGATTGACCATTCTCAGAGATCAATGCTAGTTCTATTCTAAACCTATGATAATTGTGTCTCTTTAAAATCATTTTCAGGTTATTTTTTTTTTCAGCTAACAACATAGTGGCACTTATATTTGCAACATCTAGTTGATGGATGGATTTGGGACAGGATTCCTGTATAATGTTTTATCATTCATCTATATTTTCAAGAAAAAAAGACATATCATCATATGCCATTTTATATATATATATATATATATATATATATTTATATATATATATGTTCCATGCATATTTCCTAGAATTTTATAAAATAAATCTCTTAATTAGTGATAATAGATGATGCAGATTTACTTAGATTTTTAAAATCCCTTACTATTACTACAATTAAAATTAAAAGTTAAAATAGTAAAATTTGAAGCCTTCAGTATATCTCAATTTTTTGGCCGGTATTGTTATTCCCATATTTTGGCTTCAGAAGTTATGCATAAATGGATCTGCATGATTATATGTGTTCAATGTTAGCAGAAGATGTGTTTACAAAGTTAATTGCCATTTAATGGTTTTATATTGAAGAAAATATATCCCTCAATTAATGTTTCAATCAGTCTCTTGAAATGAACTAAGAGGTACAAATTTTTTATTTTTAAAATGTAAAACAAAACCCTTTTGGTTGTTTATTAGAAGTAATATATGATTAAAGCTGCATTAGTTGGAAATTATAATTTCTATATTGGATTTACTTTATCTAAAAAGATGAATTCTTTCTTTAAAAATAATTTATTCAAAAACTGCATTTAAAATATCTCTTTCACCACGAGGAAGCAATATAGTCCAACATTATATCCTATTATAAACAAATGGACACATGGACAAGATACATAAAACAAGTTTCTTCAAATATTAGAGAAAGACAGAACAGGACTCTGATTTCTGAAACAAAGGAAACTAAAGTGGAAAGCTCTACAATCTCCTTAGCTTTCTGCCTAGAGTCAATTTCTGGACCACAATGAAGGGAAAAGAATCCAACAAAATATGGCAATTTTGGTGGCTTGAGGAGAAACAGATGGAGGTGTCAAGATTTTGCTGGTCAGACTGCCAAGGATCATATAGAGACAGAGAAAGAGTGCTAGAAATCTGTTTAATGTTTCCCTAGAGTCGTTGGCTGAATATCAATCTGTATATACAATAAAATATTTAGGATGCAAAACCAAAACTTGTCAACAGGGCCTTGAATCATTCAAGTAAGTTCCCAACAGCCAGAGAGAAGAGACCTATCTTCAGTAAAATGGAAGATACATGGTAGAGACAACAGAAGAATTCCTTGAGATTCCTGGATTTGTGGGTGTATAGTTTCAAACCAACTTGGATTCTTTCTGGCTATTATTTCTTTTAATTTTGTTTCTAGTTCTATGTTTATGTCTCATTTAGTAAACCTATGACTCTGGACTGTGAACTTCATAAGTATCTCTCATCTTTGCCCCATGCTTAGGTGATACAGGATGGCTTGAGCTGGCCAGAATTGAATATTTCCCTTCTCCACTTGAGTTAGGCTCTGATAATACTTTAGGTTAACCTCGGGTTAATAGGTTTTTTTTGTTAGTTTGTTTGATAACAGGTGTTGTTAAGAAGAAGAGTATATTTTAAATATACTCTTGTGTATATCAAAAAGGCTTATTTTTCCTTCTCCTTGCCAGAGGCCCCAGGGATTTCCTCTGATATTTGCTATGGGAACCTGATGGAACACTTGGAAGTAAATATCATAGTATTTTGTAGTCCCCCCAAACTCTCCCTGAGATTTCAATTCTCACAGTTGACACAACTGAGCCTCCAGAAATTTGTTTACTACACTTTAGACTTTCCTACCCCAGCACTCGTTCTCAGCAATTTCTGTTGGTGAATCTTTGCTCTGGTAAGTCTTAATGACCTGCATTCACCTGACTATCTCTGTAGTTTTGGGGGCACATTTGCCTTACATCTTCCTCTCTCTTTTGGATCCAGGAAGAGTTAATCTAACAGTCTGTCCAGCTTTTTAATTGATTAGGTGGAGTAGGAACTACCAAGGTCCCTACGTGTGAAACTACAGTATGTATTTATGTCAGCTCTCTTGTTCTTTCACTCCCTCCCTCTCTCTCTCTCTCCACACCTTTCTTTCTCTCTTCACATCCTTCTCTCACTCTCTTTCCTGCACACAAAAACACTTTTAACAGAAGGACTTTCAAAATTTCTTAGTTTGAAAACACAATATCCAAGGAATATAATTACACAACATCAAATATTTTGTGAAGTCATCATTCTTGGGACTCTACTTTGTTATAGAGAATTTTTACACAAAATGTTGCTCATAGACCAGTGACCTAAGAATCAACTAGTTGTTCAGTTCAGTTTAGTTCAGTCACTCAATCGTGTCTGACTCTTTGTGACCCCATGAACCACAGCATGCCAGGCCTCCATGTCCATCACCAACTGCCAGAGTCTATCCAATCCCATGTCCATTAGTCGGTGAAGCCATCCACTCATCTCATCCTCTGTTGTCCACTTCTCCTCCTGAGTGCAATCCTTCCCAGCATCAGGGTCTTTTCCAATGAGACAGCTCTTTGCAACAGGTTGCCAAAGTATTGGAGTTTCAGCTTCAAAATCAGTCCTTCCAATGAACACCCAGGACTCATTTCCTGGATGGTCTGGTTGGATCTCCTTGCAGTCCAAGGGACTCTCAAGAGTCTTCTCCAACACCACAGTTCAAAACCATCAATTCTTTGGTGATCAACTTTCTTTATAGTCGAACTCTCAATCCATACATGACTACTGGAAAAATCATAGCCTTGACTAGACGGACCTTTGTTGAGAAAGTAGTGTCTCTACTTTTTAATATGCTATCTAGGTTGATCATAACTTTCCTTCCAAGGAGTGTCTTTTAATTTCATGGCTATTATCACCATCTGCAGTGATTTTGGAGCCCTAAAAAATAAAGTCAGCCACTGTTTCCACTGTTTCCTCATCTATTTGCCAATGTGATGGGGCAGGTTTCTCAAGAGGCAGGTCAGGTGGTCTGGTATTCCCATCTCTTTCAGAATTTTCAACAGTTTATTGTGATCCACACAGTCAAAGGCTTTGACATAGTCAATAAAGCAGAAATAGATGTTTTTCCGGAACTCTCTTGCTTTTTTGATGATCCAGTGGATGTTGACAGTTTGATCTCTGGTTCATCTGCCTTTTCTAAAACCAGCTTGAACATCTGGAAGTTCACGGTTCACATACTGCTGAAGCCTGGCTTGGAGAATTTTGAGCTTTACTTTACTAGCATATGAGATGAGTGCAATTGTGTGGTAGTTTGAGCATTATTTGGCATTGTGTTTCTTTGGGATTGGAATGAAAACTGGCCATTTCCTGTCCTGTGGCCACTGCTAAGTTTTCCAAATTTGCTGACATATTGAGTGGAGCACTTTCACAGCATCATCTTTGAGGATTTGAAATAGCTCAACTGGAATTCCATCACTTCCACTAGCTTTGTTCATAGTGATGCTTCCTAAGGCCCACTTGACTTCGCATTCCAGGATGTCTGGCTCTAGGTGAGTGATCACACCATTGTGATTAACTGGGTCACTGAGATGTTTTTTGTATAGTTCTGTGTATGCTTGCCACCTCTTCTTAATATCTTCTGCTTCTGTTAGGTCCATATGATTTCTGTCCTTTTTCGAGCCCATCTTTGCATGAAATGTTCCCTTGGTATCTCTAATTTTCTTGAAGAGATCTCTAGTTTTCCTGTTTTACTGTTATCCTCTATTTCTTTGCATTGATTGCTGAGAAAGGCTTTCTTATGTCTCCTTGCTCTTCTGTGGAACTCTGCATTCAAATGGGTATATCTTTCCTTTTCTCCTTTGCTTTTCACTTCTCTTCTTTTCTCAGCTATTTGTAAGGCCTCCTCAGACAGCCATTTTGCTTTTTTGCATTTCTTTTTCTTGGGGATCGTCTTGATCCCTGTCTCCTGTACAGTTTCACAAGCCTCTATCCATAGTTCATCAGGCATTCTCTCTATCACATCTAGTCCCTTAAATCTATTTCTCACTTCCACTGTATAATCATAAGGGATTTGATTTAGGTCATACCTGAATGGTCTAGTTGTTTTCCCCACTTTCTTCAATTTAAGTCTGAATTTGGCAATAAGGAGTTCACGATCTGAGCCACAGTCAGCTCCTGGCCTTGTTTTTGCTGACTGTATAGAGCTTCTCCATATTTGGCTGCAATGAATATAATCAATCTGATTTTAGTGTTGACCATCTGGTGATATCCCTGTGTAGAGTCTTCTCTTGTGTTGTTGGAAGAGGATGTTTGCTATGACCAATGCGTTCTCTCAGCAAAACTCTTTTAGCCTTTTCCCTGCTACATTCTGTTCTCCAAGGCCAAATTTGCCTGTTACTCCAGGTATTTCTTGACTTCCTACTTTTGCATTCCAGTCCCTTATAATAAAAATAAACTCCAAAGATATCCATGTGTCATCTCCAGAAACTGAGTAAGTTACATGATATGGAAAAAGAAATTTTGCAAATGTTGCTAAATTAAGATCCTGGTCTGCCCAGTGTAGTCACAAGGATGCTTCTTAAAAGAGGGGGGCAAGGCTATATGAGTCAGAGAAGGGAATGTGACTATGGGAGTAGATACAAACATGATGTAAGATCGTAAGTGAAAGAACAGATATAGAGGCTGAAAAAGGGAAGTGAACAGATATACACCTAAAGCCTTCAGAAGGCAGGGCAGACATTCAAACTTTTTTTTTTTCCCTCTCTGGGACTGATTTTGGACTTCTGATCTCTACAGCTCTAAAATAAAAGTATATTGCTTTTAACCACTATGTTTGTGGGAGTTTGGTAGAGCAGTAATAGGAAATTAATATACCCAATTTGAAACTGATTACAAATGTCCTGTTTCAAGCCCTGCTTCTGACTTACCAAATAAGAATTTTAACAAACTATCTAGCTATTTCATTTGCATGTTACAGTTTGAGAATCACTGCTTAGCATTGTGATTTTTCTTAAACTTGTATCAAATTATTTTCTTATCCAATGAAATACTGCTTTAATCATATTGATCAGTCAATTGTCAATTTATTAAAACTTCTGAAATGATAATGTAAAGCCATTTGAAATCAATGAGAATATTATTGACTCATGTTTCTTCTGTATGCAGATCCAAAATAGTTATTTTGATTTCCTAACTATCTTGGATACACTGAACTTTTTAACAAAAGTAAGTAACAGAGAGCTATAAAACATAAATAAAAATATACCTGTCCAACATGCAGATGTTTCAACTACATGGCTAGAGCCTTAATTAGCTATATATGTATTTTTTTTCTCTTTTTATTCTGATGTTTTCTCATCATAGTTTCAGTCTAACTTAATAGGTAGCTCTTGTAATCATTTAGATTTCAAACTAAGGAGAGACTTTCATCATTGTAATAGATGTTTTCCAGTTTCAATTTTATTGAAAGACAAGCAATGAATTCTCAATAATTGCCCATTGACAACAACAAAGCCATATTTGAATTGCAACCATCTTTGACTACGTATGTGCTTGGACTAAGTGGTTATCTAGACATTTTTACTATCTGATTCCTACATTTTGCATCCATCACTATGAAACAACGTAGTGATAAATACTGACTTCAGATAATTATGTTACACAACTGTTGACTGAAATCACCCACCTTGGCCAGGCAGGATAATAACTGCTTGTATGATTACTCTTACAACATGAGGTTCAGATAAGGAACACGGTGCTGCTGCCAAAAATTAACTGGGAGAATTCAAAAGGAGGGAGAAGACACTGGCCCATAATATGTTCTGCCAACTTCTCAGAAATCTTCATGCTGGAATCCATCTTGCCTGAGGGATGCATGTGCCACCAGGAAGGAGCCTGAGTCAGACCAAATATGGCAAGATGCCAGGACAGGCAAGAGACTACCCAAGAAGACAACTCCATTACCCTAAAACCTGAGACTGTGGGCCATGTGGTATAGTAGTTCTCTTGGATTTCATTACCCTGCTGCTCTCAGCCCAGGTACCCCTTCCCAATAATGTCACATAAGTGAGTGAAGTGAAGTTGCTCAGTCGTGTTTGACTGTCTGTGACCCCATGGACTATAGCCCACCAGGCTCCTCCGCCCATGGGATTTTCCAGGCAAGAGTACTGGAGTGGGTTTCCATTTCCTTCTCCAGAGGATCTTCCCAGCCCAGGGATCGAACCCAGGTCTACCGCATTGCAGGCAGACACTTTACCGTCTAGAGCCACCAGGGAAGCAAAGTCACATAAATACATAAGAATTGTGTTCTGGATATAAAATTACGTGTCAAAACATGTTGGTTCTCTTAACTAGGAAAAATAATTTGTTCCTGTTTTTCTTTCCTTCACCGATTATTAAAGGGTAATTGATAAACCACACATATTTAAAGTATAGATGGTTATATTTTGAGTGGTATACACTTATGAAACTATCACCAGAATCCAAAATTAAGATAACGAATACATACCCATCACTTTCAAAGGTTTCCTTGTGTCTCTTTGGTGCCCTCCACCCAACATCCTCAGCTCATCGTCTTCAGGCAACCACTGCTTCGCTGTTATGTCGCTATAATTAGTGTCACAAGTTATTTATCTATTCAACTTCTGAGGCATCTGTGGGTTGTTTCCAATTTTTGGTTGTTGAAAGTTCGAATGAATGTTTATGTGCAAATCTTTTTATGAACATATGCTTTTTATTCCCTTGTGTGGAAATAGAAGTAGACTGTTTAGGTCATATATTAATTACATGTTTAAATTTTAAAGAAAATAACCAATAGTTTACAAGGTGCTATAGCATTTTACATTCCACGTTTCTTTTGCATCCTTGCTAACATTTGGCGCTGTTAGTCCTTTTCATTTTAAATATATTAAAAGATATATAATGGTATCTCATTGCAGTTATACCTTGTATTTCCCTAATGATAACTTATTTTTCATATATTTTCATATGCCATCCAGATATCTTACTTGATGAATGGTTAAAATATTTTGTCCATATTTTACTATTGTCTTACAAAATTGATTCTTAATTGTTCTTTATATATTCTCAATAGAAATCCTTCACCAAATTATGTGCTTTTCAGTAATTTACCAGGTTGGTGGATTGTCTTTTTACAATACTATATTATGCAGAATGTGCAGGCTTGTTTTAATAATATTCAATTTGTTTTTTCTTTCTTTTGTCATATGTCTTGCCTAACTCAAGTTATAAAGAATTTGCCCTATTTTTTTTCCAGCAGTTTTCTAGTTTGTTTTTGCATTTAGGCTATGATCTATTTTTAGTTAATGCTAAAGTAGAGTGCAAAGTTTAGATCAAATGTAATTTTATCAAATGTTTAATTATTCTAGCATCATCTATTGAAAAGATTATTCTTTCTCCTCTGAATGTCTTAGCACCTATATTACTCAGGGTTTTCCAGAGAAAAAAAATATCAATAAGATGAGCATATATAGATAGAAGAGCTTTATTATAAGAAATTGGCTCACTAGTTTAAGGAGGTTGCAGAGTTCAAAAACTTCCAGGTAGGTAAGCAGCCCCAAGAACCAGGAAAACGGACTTTCCAATTCAAGTTCAAAATCGGTGTGCCATAGAATTCCCTGTTGCTTGGGGGAGGCTGATTAGTTTGTTCTGCACAGGCCTTCAGCTAATTTCATGAGACCCGCTCACATTATGGAGAACAATCTGCTTTACTCAAAGCCCACAGATTTAAATGTTAATTTCACCCAAAACACTTTAACAAAAGCACTCAGAATAATATTTGATCAAATGTCTTGGTATCCTGTGTTCTTTCCAGCTTGACACATAAAATAAACCATAGGAGCACCTTTGTCAAAAATCAAATTATCAGGTATGTATGGATCCATTTCTAGATCCTCAAACCTGTTTCATTGGTCTACTTGTCTATTTCAATTTTATGATTGCAATCTGGCTTAGTTTTATAGCAATTCTTGAAATCCAGGTTTGTCTTTCTTCTTCAAAGTTGTTTTGACTATTTTTCATTTTTAGATTCAATGTAATAATTTTCACAGTATGAATATATAAATTGATTTCAATAAAATTAATATTTTAGCAATATTGTCCTATCAGTTTTATCACTAAATACTTCATTTTTGATAGTATTACAAATAATATTCTTAATAAAATTTTAATTTCTGGTTCTTGGTTGCTACTGTGTGTATGCATGCTAAGTCACTTCATTCATGTCTGAATCTTTACAAACCTATGGACTGTAGCCCATCCGACTCTTCTGTCCATGGGATTCTCCTATGCAAAAACACACTTGTTTTACATTTATTTTGAATGCTGAAATCTTAATACGTTGGGACTTTACAGAGATCTTCTGTTATTGATTTCCATATCTCTTGCAGTATTAATTTCTAATTTAATTCCGTTCTTAGACAACATACTTTATATGCTTAACATTCCTTTAAGTTTATAGAGGTTTATTTTATGGCCAAGAAGATGGTAAATCTTGGTAAATGTTTTATGTGCATATAAAATAATATGTTGGGAAAAGTGGAAAAGAAAACCTGTTGTTGGATAGAAATTCCCATAAATATCAAGTAGATTGATTTGGTAGGTAATGTCATTCAAGTCTTCTATGCTCTTATTGCTTTTTCTCTACTGTTCTATTAAGTATTGAAAAAGGATTTGTTTAAATCCCTACTTTAAATTATGGAATTGTCTATTTCTTCTAGCAGTTTTTTTTTCAACTTCATGTATTTTAATACTACATATACACAGATGTGAATTCATCATAAATTCCTTATTTTTATTTTGGAGAGTTTTTTTCCCATTCTGTTTCATTTATTCTGTTGGTTTCTCACAAATCTTTAATTTTTCATTGAACTTGCTAGTAGTCCCATCTAGTATACTTCTTGTGCCAGATGTTGCAGTTCTCATCTGTAGAAGTTGATGTTGGCTATTTTTAAATATCTTCTAATGTCTCTAATTAACATGCTCAAATTTTCCACTATCATTTTCAATCTACTAGATACATAATTATAATTGTTTTAACTTTTCTGTCTATTAATTCCCTCATTCATGTAAATTCCAGATCAGTTTTGTTTACTGGATTTTGCTCCTCGTTATTACGTGAACTATGAATTTCCAGACATTCAAGCTGGTTTTAGAGAATGCAGAGGAACCAGAGATCAAATTGCCAACATCCGATGGATCATCGAAAAAGCAAGAGAGTTCCAGAAAAACATCTATTTCTGCTTCATTGACTATGCCAAAGCCTTTGACTGTGTGGATCACAATAAACTGTGGAAAATTCTGAAAGAGATGGAAATACCAGACCACCTGACCTGCCTCTTGAGAAACCTGTATGCAGGTCAGGAAACAGCAGTTAGAACTGGTCGTGGAACAACAGACTGGTTCCAAATAGGAAAAGGAGTATCTCAAGGCTGTATATTGTCACCCTGCTTATTTAACTTCTATGCAGAGTACATCATGAGAAACGCTGGGCTGGAAGAAGCACAAGCTGGAATCAAGATTGCCAGGAGAAATATCAATAACCTCAGATATGCAGATGACACCACCCTTATGGCAGAAAGTGAAGAGGAACTAAAAAGCCTCTTAATGAAAGTGAGAGAGGAGAGTGAAAATGTTGGCTTCAAGCTCAACATTCAGAAAACTAAGATCATGGCATCTGGTCCCATCACTTCAGGGGAAATAGATGAAACAGTGTCAGACTTTATTTTTCTGGGCTCCAAAATCACTGCAGATGGTGATTGCAGCCATGAAATTAAAAGATGCTTACTCGTTGGAAGGAAAGTTATGACCAACCTAGACAGCATATTAAAAAGCAGACCTTACTTTGCCAACAAAGGTCCATCTAGTCAAGGCTATGGTTTTTCCAATGGTCATGTATGGATGTGAGAGTTGGACTGTAAAGAAAGTTGAGCACTGAAGAATTGATGGTTTTGAACTGTGGTGTTGGAGAAGACTCTTGAGAGTCCCTTGGACTGCAAGGAGATCTAACTAGTCCATTCTAAAGGAGATCAGTCCTTGGTGTTCTTTGGAAGGACTGATGTTGAAGCTGAAACTCGAATACTTTGGCCACCTCATGCAAAGAGTTGACTCATTGGAAAAGACCTTGATGCTGGGAAGAATTGGTAGCAGGAGGAGAAGGGGACGCCAGAGTATGAGATGGCTGGATGGCATCACTGACTCGATGGACATGAATTTGTGTAAACTCTGGGAGTTGGTGATGGACAGGAAGGCCTGGCGTGCTGCGATTCATGGGGTCGCAAAGAGTCGGACACGACTGAGCAACTGAACTGAACTCCTCATTATGCCTCGATTTTTCAGCTTCTTTGCATGAGGAGTAATTTTGTATTGAATGTGAGACATTATAAATTGTACCTTGGATTCTGCTGAATATTTTTCGTAATCCTATAAATATTTCTAAGTTATTTCTTTTCCCCTAGGGAACAGTTAAATTTGTTAGAAACAGTTTGATACTTTTGCTTCCTGCTTATGCATTTTCTAGGGAGAGTCTGGAACAGCCTTAGTCTATAGTTAATTAGCTCCCCTTACTGAGACAAAACACTGCTGAGTACTTTAACCAAGTAGTTGAATTAAGTGGTTTTAATTTATTTAACCATGTGCTTTGTATTAAGTGGTTTTCTACTCTATCTGTTAAGATCCAGAACTGTTCCTCTTGGTCGTGAGTGAGTTTTTAGGATTACATCTATAGTTTTATTGTTTTCCCCCAGTAGTAGTTCTCTTCCCAGTTATGGTGGTTTCTTTTCATGAACATGTTTATCTGTATTCTCTGCATGTCTCTGGATCTTTTCTATTCTCTCCCTCTCTCTGTTAAAACTCTTTTGCAAATTGGTTGTACCAATTTACATTCCCATGAGCAATATTAACAGTTCAATTACTCCACAACCTCACCAGTACTTTGATATCATGAATATTTTTAATTTTAAACGCTATAATGGGCCATGCAGAGATTTGTTTTGTGGTTTTACTGATGACATATGATATTGAGCATTTTTTCATGTGATTAGTAGCCATTTGCATATCTCCTTTGTGAATTGTTTTAACCTCCTGTCCTTTCTTATTTTACAAAGCTATGTTTTTGAGAAAATACAAAGTGACTATTCTTCTAAGTATTATCTACCTTTTTACCTACATATAGTAAAACTTATTTTTGTTGTACAGTTCTATGAATTCTACCAAGTGTAAACAATCATGTAAACACTGCCACAATCAAGACTGAGTATAGTCACACTGTATTAGTTTGCTACAGCTACTGTAACAAAGGACTGTGAACTCGGTGTCCTTAAAAAACAAAATTTATTGTCTCATAGTTCTTGAGGCTAGAAGTCCAATATCAGGGTGTCAGCAATGTCAATTCCTTCTGAGGATTCTGTAAGAAGCATCTGTTTTAGGCCTCTGTCCTTGAGTTTCAAATGGCCATCTTCTTCCTGTGTCTCTTCACATCACACTTGTCCAGGCTTGTCTATAAAAATTTTCATATTTTCATCAGGACATCAGTCATATTGGGCTTCCCTGGTAGCTCAGCTGGTAAAGAATCTGCCAGTAATGCAGGAGGCTCCGGTTCAGTCCCTGAGTTGGGAAGATCCCTTGGAGAAGGAAATGGGTATTCACTCCAGGATTCTGGCCTGGAGAATCCCATGGACTATATTGCCCATGGAGTTGCAGAGTCAGACACGACAGAGCGACTTTCACTTCATTTCCTTGACTTCAGTCATATTGGATTGGGACCCACTAAAATGAACTTATTTTAACTTGATTTCCTCTGTAAAGACAGTATCTTCAAATAAAGTCACATTCTGTGGCCCTGAGTGTTAGGACTTCAACATAGGAATTCTGTGTAGAACACAGGTCAATACATGACATAATTAACTCCAAAAATTCCCTTGTGCTGGTACTGTGCAGTCAATACCCTTCGTAACATTCAGCTCCTTGTAACCACTGATAGTTTTTCTTTTCTATAACTTTATCTTTTCCAAAAATACATTTGCCTTTAACAATATTTTATCATTTAATTGGGGTCATATATGCTATATAACCATTTAAGTCTGCCTTCTTTCCCTTAGAACACTTGGGACATTAATCTAGTTTTCTTTTTTTCATTTATCAATATTTTTTGGTTCTTTTTATTGATGAATAGTATTCTATTATATAAATATGCCCTAATTTGTCTGTCGATTCACCAGTTGAAGAGTATTTGGTTTTCTTCCCCTTTTTTTATGATAGTGAACTAAGTCACTAAATTATTAGAAAATTTTGGTACTGGATAAGATGTCCCATTCTTATGTATCTTATAACAACATAACCCTTTATATTATCTCATTGAAGTTTTTATTTAAAATGTTAAAACACCTGTGACATCTCCATTAATATGGAAACTAGATATTTAACCCAAACTTATTTTACTTTTATGGTCTTCACTGTTCTATACCTTGCCTCTCATAATCCAGTGTAACTACTGCCCTGCTGCTGCTGCTGCTAAGTCGCGTCTGTTGTGTCCGACTCTGTGCGACCCCACAGACGGCAGCCCACCAGGCTCCCCCGTCCCTGGGATTCTCCAGGCAAGAACACTGGAGTGGGTTGCCATTTCCTTCTCCAATGCGTGAAAGTGATGTCGCTCAGTTGTGTCCAACTCTTCGTGACCCCATGGACTGCAGCCTACCAGGCTCCTCCATCCATGGGATTTTCCAGGCAAGAGTACTGGAGTGGAGTGCCATTGCCCTCTCCAACTACTGCCCTAAGATGATCATTATTTTGAGTAACCTGACAATCATTCTGCAATTATCACTTAACTTAACTCACAAGGTATTGATTTACTCCCCCAAATATGATGTATGTCAAATGGTATAAACATCCTATCACTGGAAAACAAATGCCATAAACATCCCATCACCTTTCCAGACTGCAGTGGCAGAATTCTCATTCCCTAAAATATCATTCCTCTTACACTTAACTAATTTTATGTGTTAGTTCTGTTTCACAGACAATTCCACTTTGATACACTATACATTGTATCAAGTTAACAATGCACTTTGGCTATAAATAATAGAAAACCTAAAATATGTTTTAAACAATTGGTAACTTTTTCATCACATGTAGTAAAATATACTGTGGTAGGAAGTTCAGAATTCAATAATGCCATCAGGAAACCAGTATCTTAAGATTATCTCTTTCACCCTTAGAATAGAGTTGGTACCAAGGTGTTCACTTCATATTCCAGAGCTTTCAGTTCTTGTTATAAATGAGAACCAGAAAGGAAATGAATAGTTGACGCCAGTAGTTTTCTGTTAAATAACATTGGCTAAAATTATATCATCTGTGTACTATTACCTACAAGGGAAATAAGTGAAATCACTTTTATGTTTTGTTTCAAGTAAGAAAAAAAGAAAGTGAATGACTTTTGTGTATCCATCTCAGTAATGTTCATCATTAGAAATAACTGAAAGCTATTCTTGAATCTTATGTATCACCAACAAATGTCTTTATTTCACTCTAGCAGAAAGATGATGTATTGACTAGGAGTCTTGTGTTACAGTTCATTTGTTTTAGCGTTTCGTGGATGACATTCCACTATCTAGTTTTCAGTGGTAAAGATGAAAAGTTCAATTCCAATTTTATTATAATCCAAAAGATAACCTGTTCTTTTTCTTTTCTGGGAACACATAAGAAATTTTTGTATATCTAAAGAGTGCAAGAATTCAAGTGCTTGAGTGACTGTGTTTTCTCATGCAACAGCTAATAACTTGATTTTTTTTCATCTGCACTTTTTCCTCTTTTTCCAACTCAAGAAAATAATTTCTACCATTTGTTTAAATTTATCTTTTTAAACCTGTTTTATTTTTCATTAGAATACCCATTTTTATATAATAGATCTCCTAATCTCTTCAAATTATCCTTTGCCTTTTGATTCTGTTGTCTTTATGTGCTGCTATGTATTTCAAGATAATTATCACTTGTGTTTTTCCAAGCTGCAAAATCAAGCCTCAGCAGTGACTGTTTTCTTTCTTAAATTCCTCTACTGTTATTATTTTTCTGAATTTTTTTTTCTGAACACTAGAAAGTGCTTATATTATGATGTTCTGTTCAAAATGTTATTTCTGTTCCTCTGCAGGTTTTTTCACATATTCCTTTCTTTCTCTCTCTTTTAATTTCTTTTTGTTCTTCTCTGTGTTTGATAATCCATCTTTCTTTTGAGGTTAGGATTTAAGGTTTAGGACCTTAAAGTATGTTAAATGATGGCAGGCAAGTCATTATCTATGGTCATAGGCCGGGCCATAGTGACGGGTGCCTGAAGCAAAAACCCCTGTTCCACATTTGTTTTATATTTTTCAATTTCAGCAGCAAGAAAGCCTCATTTTTTCTTCCAGCTCCTTCTTGGACTAGGATACAAGGGAATGCAGATCATTCACATGTCACCTCACTGCTCCAAATACCTCAGAGATGCCAAGTCTTCCTAGGATATTTCTTTCTCACTAAGTTTAGTTCAGTCGCTCAGTCATGTCTGACTCTTTGCGACCCCATGAATTGTAGCACGCCACATCTCCCTGTCCATCACCAACTCCAAGAGTCTACCCAAACCCATGTCCATCGAGTCAGTGACCCATCCAACCATCTCATCCTCTGTCATCCCCTTCTCCTCCTGCCCCCAATCCTACCCAGCATTAGGATCTTTTCCAATGAGTCAACACTTTGCATGAGGTGGCCAAAGTATTGGAGTTTCAGCTTCAACATCAGTCCTTCCAGTGAATACCCAGGATTGATCTACTTTAGGATGGATTGATTGGATTTCCTTGCAGTCCAAGGGACTCTCAAGAGTCTTCTCCAACACCACAGTTCAAAATCATCAATTCTTCGGCACTCAGCTTTCTTCACCTTCCAATTCTCACATCCATACATGACCACTGGAAAAACCATAGCCTTGACTAGATGGACTTTTGTTGGCAAAGTAATGTCTCTGCTTTTAAATATGCTATCTAGGTTGGCCATAACCTTCCTTTCAAGAAGTAAGCGTCTTTTAATTTCATGGCTGCAATCACCATCTGCAGTGATTTTGGAGCCCCCAAAAATAAAGTCTGACACTGTTTCCACTGTTTCCCCATCTATTTCCCATGAAGTGATGGGACCAGATGCCATGATCTTAGTTTTCTGAACGTTGAGCTTTAAGACAACTTTTTCATTCTCCTCTTTCACTTTCATCAAGAAGCTCTTTAGTTATCCACTTTCTGCCATAAGGGTGGTGTCACTTGCATATCTGAGGTTATTGATATTTCTCCCGGCAATCTTGATTCCAGCTTGTGCTTCCTCCAGCCCAGCATTTCTCATGATGTACTCTGCATATAAGTTAAATAAGCAGGGTGACAATATACAGCCTTTACGTACTCTTTTTCCTATTTGGAACCAGTCTGTTGTTCCATGTCCAGTTCTAACTGTTGCTTCCTGACCTGCATACAGGTTTCTCAAGAGACAGGTCAGATGGTCTGATATTCCCATCTCTGTCAGAATTTTTAACAGTTTATTGTGATCCACACAGTCAAAGGCTTTGGCATAGTCAATAAACAGAAATAAATGTTTTTCTGGAACTCTCTTGATTTTTCGATGATCCAGTGGATATTGCCAATTTGATCTCTGGTTCCTCTGCCTTTTCTAAAACCAGCTTGAACATCTGGAAGTTCATGGTTCACGTATTGCTGAAGCCTGGCTTGGAGAATTTTGAGCATTATTTTACTAGCATGTGAGATGAGTGCAATTGTGTGGTAGTTTGACCATTCTTTGGCATTGCCTTTCTTTGGGATTGGAACGAAAACTGACCTTTTCCAGTCCTGTGGCCACTGCTGACTTTTCCAAATTTGCTGACATATTGAGTGGAGCACTTTCACAGCATCATCTTTCAGGATTTGAAATATCTCAAATGGAATTCCATCACCTCCACTAGCTTTGTTCATAGTGATGGTTTCTAAGGCCATCTTGACTTCACATTCCAGGATGTTTGGCTCTAGGTGAGTGATCACACCATCGTGATTATTCCCCTCTGCAATTGGGGAAGGGAGACCTGGAGAAAACAAATCTTCCTTGAGATATTTCCTCTGGAAACCCACTGGAAGCCAGCATCTCTCTTCAGTTTAGATGACCATTACTTCATATGCTTCTTGGTCACAGAGACAGTTAATTGGAGTTCAGATTGGCAGAAGTGAAATCTGTGTTCTCAGCGCACCATTGTTTTACAGCATCCTTAATCTGAGGTCATTTCTTACTCTTCTCTTATTTGATTGGGTTGGAATAAGTTTGCATCTGGTATTTTTAGTCTTTTTTAGTTTTGCTTCTTCTTTTGTACTTTGAATTTTAGTTTATAGGTTAATTGTGAATGGGAGCTTGTCTTATGTTTGATGTTTTCATCTATTTCCTCTTGCTCTCTTTTTCTTTACATCCCTATCCTACTCTTTTGGTGAATGTTCTGTCCTTGAGGATTTCCTGGCTCTCAGTGAAAAACAAGGTATATGAAAGCAACTAGGACTATATTTTATCTTACTAAAATTCTAATGATAATTTTATTATTATCAAGAGAACGCACTGGTCATAGCAAACACGCTCTTCGAAAAACACAAGAGGAGACTCTACACATGGACATCACCAGATGGTCAACACCGAAATCAGATTGATTATATTATTTGCAGCCAAAGATGGAGAAGCTCTATACAGTCCGCAAAAACAAGACCAGGAGAACACTGTGGCTCAGATCATAAACTCCTTATTGCCAAATTCAGACTTAAATTGAAGAAAGTAGGGAAAACCACTAGACCATTCAGGTATGACCTAAATCAAATCTCTTATGATTATATAGTGGAAGTGACAAATAGATTTAAGGGACTAGATCTGATAGACAGAGTGCCTGATGAACTATGGATAGAGGTTCGTGACATTGTACAGGAGACAGGGATCAATACCAGCCTCGTGGGAAAGAAATGCAAAAAAGCAAAATGGCTGTCTGAGGAGGCCTTACAAATAGCTGGGAAAAGAAGAGAAGCGAAAAGCAAAGGAGAAAAGGAAAGATATTCCCATCTGAATGCAGAGTTCCAAAGAATAGCAAGGAGAGATAAGAAAGCCTTCCTCTGAGATCAATGCAAAGAAATAGAGGAAAACAACAGAATGGGAAAGACTAGAGATCTCTTCAAGAAAATTAGAGATACTAAGGAAACATTTCATGCAAAGATGGACTCGATAAAGAACAGAAATGGTATGGACCTAACAGAAGCAGAAGGTATTAAGAAGAGGTGGCAAGCATACACAGAAGAACTGTACAAAACAGATCTTCACGACCCAGATAATCACGATGGTGTGATCACTCACCTAGAGCCAGACATCCTGGAATGTGAAGTCAAGTGGGCCTTAGAAAGCATCACTACGAACAAAGCTAGTGGAGGTGATGGATTTCCAGGTGAGCTATTTCAAGTCCTCAAAGATGATGCTGTGAAAGTGCTGCACTCGATATACCAGCAAATATGGAAAACTCAGCAGTGACCACAGGACTGGAAAAAGTCAGTTTTCATTCCAATCCCAAAGAAAGGCAATGCCAAAGAATGCTCAAACTACCACACAATTGCACTCATGTCACACGCTAGTTAAGTAATTCTCAAAATTCTCTTAGCCAAACTTCAGCAATACGTGAGCCGTGAACTTCCAGATGTTCAAGCTGGTTTTAGAAAAGGCAGAGGAGTCAGGGATCAAATTGCCAACATCCACTGGATCATCGAAAAAGCAAGAGAGTTCCAGAAAAACATCTATTTCTGCTTGATTGACTATGCCAAAGCCTTTGACTGTGTGGATCACAATAAACTGTGGAAAATTCTGGAAGAGATGGGAATACCAGATCATCTGACCTGTCTCTTGAGAAACCTGTATGCAGGTCAGGAAGCAACAGTTAGAACTGGACATGGAACAACAGACTGGTTCCAAATAGGAAAAGGAGTACATCAAGGCTGTATATTGTCACCCTGCTTAATTAATTATATGCAGAGTATATCATGAGAAACACTGGGCTGGAGGAAGCACAAGCTGGAATCAAGATTGCCAGGAGAAATATCAATAACCTCAGATATGCAGGTGACACCACCCTTATGGCAGAAAATGAAGTATAACTAAAGAGCTTCTTGATGAAAGTGAAAGAGGAGAATGAAAAAGTTGTCTTAAAGCTCAACGTTCAGAAAACTAAGATCATGGCATCTGGTCCCATCACTTCATGGGAAATAGATGGGGAAACAGTGGAAACAGTGTCAGACTTTGTTTTGGGGGGCTCCAAAATCACTGCTGATGGTGATTGCAGCCATGAAATTAAATGACGCTTACTCCTTGGAAGGAAAGTTGTGACCAACCTATATAGCATATTTAAAAGCAGAGACATTACTTTGCCAATAAACGTCTGTCTAGTCAAGGCCATGGTTTTTCCTGTGGTCATGTATGGATGTGAGAGTTGGATGGTGAAGAAAGCTGAGCACCAAAGAATTGATGGTTTTGAACTGTGGTGTTGGAGAAGACTCTTGAGAGTCCCTTGGACTGCAAGGAGATCCAACCAGTCCATCCTAAAGGAGATCAGCCCTGGGTGTTCATTGGAAGGACTGATGTTGAAGCTGAAACTCCAATACTTTGGCCACCTCATGCAAAGTGTTGACTCATTGGAAAAGACCCTAATGGTGGAAAGGATTGGGGGCAGGAGGAGAAGGGGATGACAGAGGATGAGATGGCTGGATGGCATCACTGACTTGATGGACATGAGTTTGGGTAAACTCCAGGAGTTGGTGATGGACAGGGAGGCCTTGCGTGTTGCAGTTCATGGGGTCGCAAAGAGTCGGACATGACTGAGCGACTGAACTGAACTGAATGATAATTTTAATGTCATTGATATCTCTACTAAAAATAAAGTTGGATTCTCCAAATTTATTGGAATTTTTTTTCTACATACTTAAGTCCACCATGTTTTGAGTGTTTTTTGATAGGAACCAGCATAAAAATTTCACCTTACCTTTTAACCTGGTACACAATAGTATATTTGCCTATATGCATATCAGGAGAATAAACTGCAAAAACAAACATATGCAAGGTTTCATGTCATGTACTCTAATATTCTTTATTATATTCTGTTTTATTTTTTAAAATACTGATTATACCATTCTAAATTGATTTCAAATCCAGTAATGGGTGCAACTAAGTGTTTGAAAACTACTGATCTAATTTCTCTGAGTAAGTAGCTTTATTAATATGTCTTTCTTAAGAGTGTTTGTCCACAGTTTTTATCAAGTCATTTTTACGGGCAGTGGAATTTCGTACACTTTCTGGTCATAAAGCGATAGATTTGGTTTAAGTTCTTTTCTTCTTAAGAAGTATGTGACCATGGAGCACACAGTTCTGGAGTCTAGAAAGCTTGAAGCATCAGCTTTACCTACTGCTACATTTTTCTATTCTGTAATGACCCACAAAAATCTTTGTCTATTTTGTAAATATGAATTTCTTAACTTTTATCCACTTTTGGTAAGTGCTTATAGATTAGAGTGATATTCGGTATTCATAGTTTAAACTTAGGATGTTAATTTTGAGTAGAATTAATGAACTTGATCAGTTTATAAATACTTGAGAGTTTCAAATCAGGGCTTATGTGGCCATAGTGGTAAAGAAACTGCCTGCCAATGCCGGAGATGCAGAAGACACAGATTTGATCCCTGGGGCAGGAAGAGCCCATGGAGGAGGAAATGGCAACCCACTCCACTATTCTTGCCTGGAGAATATCATGGACAGAAGAGCCTGGCCGTCTACTCTCCATGCGGTTGTAGAGAATCGGACACGACCGAGGTGACTTAGCACACGGACACATGAAATCTGTATATGGACATACAACCCAAAATGCTAAATACAAGAGCAATTTACTAATGGAAACTATACAGTTAACAGGCAAATGATGCATGAATAAAAATTAAGCACAAAGTTCAAATCTCCACTGTATCTAGTCTATATTTTAGAACTATTTCTGAGCTACAGGTGCTGTTTACCTCATAAGAATGTCAACAAAATAAAAATATCAAAGTTCTGAAAGTATTCCCAGCACAGCAGAATAAATATATGATGTAAATGTAGGGTATGATAGCCATTAACATTATTATTATTCATTAGAAGGTCAAATATGCTGTATCTAAGAGTTATATAAAAAAAAGCCTTAAAATACGTTATTTAATGTTTCATTTAGGCAAGCATTAAATCAAGTTTCCCATACACATTTTTCCATTCCTTATTAAATTTGAGAGCATCTCAGAATTTTACTTGCCTTTTCTTGTCATATAATGTTTACATGCTCATTTCTCCTTCTATATATGTATGTTTACATAGTGATTGCTATTTACTAAGTGCTTTACAATCATTTATTAGTCAATATTTCTTCAATAAACACAATAATTTACTTAATAATAGTCAAAAACCTTCATATATATGACAGTAGGACAAAGGACTCCTTCTCTCAGCTTACTTATAAATACAAAAAAAAATCACAAAGTTAGTTATTTCAGATTGCACAGTAAGTGGCAGAGATGAAGTTTGAATTCATATTTCCAGCTTTCATCATCTGTATCATGCTTCTTAAGCTTCTGGAATTTGGAAACCCTGCTGGGCAATTTCTTATGCTTTATAAGTTCAGCTTCTGTGGCAATATTCAGGCATAGTCTCAGGTGACAGATCAGATATAAATTAAACATAAACATAGTGATCATACTTTCGTCCTTGGAAACCAAGGAAATGCCTCATAGAATCCTAGCGTTCCTTGGAACATGGTTTGAAAATTAGTAGCATAAATCATTGTACTCAAAAATGTGTTATGGGAAACACTTGAGTCCACTTAAAACAGAATTTTATTGGTGTGCATGGAAGAAAAGAATTCCATATCTCATTTTTAAAGTTTTTTGTCTGTTTGTTTGTTTGCTTGTTTTTAACTGAAGGAAGTCACAGAGCCTGTGATATGCTCATTTTCAATAGGAATAGCTCAAAGATGAATTTAATTTGTATATTTATTCTAAATATTTTCCTTTAGAATTCTTTCATCCAAGGTGGGGAAAAACACACAAACAAAAACAAACCAAAAAAAAAAAAAAAATAACACCAGTGGTCTTCTGATATGATTGAATATTTGTATCCACCCCCAACCTCACAGCCTCAAATTCATATGCAGAAATCTAATTCTCAATGTTACAACATTTGGAAGTAGGGCCTTTGGGAGGTAATGTAATCATGAAGGTGAAATCATTATGAATGGGATCAGTGCCATATAAAAAGATGCACAAGAGAGATTATCCCTCTCTTAGTTATAAGAGGATATAGTAAGAAGGTAGCTACCTGCAAGCCAGGACAGAGACCCTCACAAGAACTTGACCAGGTTGGCACTCTGATCTCAGACTTCCGGCTTCCAGAACTGTGAAAAATAGATGAGAGCTATTTAGGCCACTCAGTGTAGGGTATCTTGGTATAGCAGCCTGAACTAAAACATCTTAAGAACACAATTTAAAATAAATATTGTTATTTATATTGTGTGATCTTTTTAATCTTTGCACCTGTTATTCAAAAAGTTGAAGGTCCAAGTCTAATTATTTTTAGAAAAAATACAATGAAAATATGTTTAGAAGTATGATGCCTTCTGATATTCATGTCCATAATTCAAGTGACACTCATTAGCAAAGATCCAAAAAGAGTGATCCTGTATACAGCATTTACTACCAGGGAAGCTCCGCCTATCTCTTAGTAGGAACCTAATAAATATTAATTGAATGCTGATTAAATTTTCATTTTGATTTTTCTTCATGTATTTTTAAAGGAAGCAAATTGTATCCAGAAACCAAGATGGTTTCCTATGTTATATTTAATTTGCACTTATAAATAAAATATACTGTGTTTCATATCAATCTTTATTAATATATTTAAAAACTCACATTTGGGACTTATTTCTGGAAGTTTGAGTAGTGTGTAGCTAAATCCTCCCTCTTTTAAAATCAAATGCCAGGTATAACTATGGGTGCTAAGTCGCTTCAGTCGTGTCCAATTCTTTGCAACACTATGGACTGTAGCCTGTGAGGCTGCTCCGTCACAGAAGTTACTTTGTGGTTTAATTTAAGCTGAATTTTGCTTTTCCTTTCAGAGTTTATAAGTAAGAGGGCAGGTACTTGTCTTATGTTTTCCCACACTTAATCCTCTATATCCAGTTTTGTGCCTATCCCTTGTATGCGTGAAAGCGCTGGTTGCTCAGTTGTGTCCAACTCTTCGCCGCCCCATGGACTATAGCCCACCAGGCTCTTGTGTCTCTGGAATTTTCCAGGCAAGAATACTGGAGTGGATTTTCATACCCTCCTCCAGATGATTTTCCCTACCCAGGGATCGAACCCTGGTCTTTTCTGTCTCCTGAACTGACAGTGGTTCTTTACTGCTGGCACAACCTGGGAAGCTGAGGTGTACCCATACCATATATTTATATTCATAATGTTAATAATATTATAATAACAATAATGTACACTGCTAATTTTGTCCAAAGGTAACATAAAGTGGCACAGTGGTAAAGAATCCACCTGTCAGTGCAGATGTAAGAGATGTAGGTTCTATCCCTAGGTTGGGAAGATCCTCTGGACTAGGAAATGGCAACCTTGCTCCAACATTCTTGCCTGAAAAATTCCATGCACAGAGGAGCCTGGTGGGCTACAGTCCATGGGGTCACAGAGTCAGACATGACTGAATGACTGAGCTGAGCATACAAACAACATAATTCTATTTATAAGATTGTTTCTCTGGGCTCTTCTGGCTCACTGATTTGTCCCTTGTGCCAAAACCATGTTAAATGGCTTTGTTAGTGATAATTTGTAAAGTCGATCTCTCTCTTGTCTGCTTCTTTTTCAAAATCTATTTCAAACAAGGGTTTCTAATCTTCATTCTGTCCATTGGCGCAGATGACTCAATTCAAACAATAATTCTGATCACTATCTATTCATTTTTTATTCTGTTCACTATTTAGAGTTAGACTTTGGATATTATTTGACTCATATAATTTGAGTTCCCTGATGTGCCAGGGGTCTTTTGCCTTAACTTCTCTCCTATGCACACCAAACCACACCACCAAAATATGTGTTTGGTCCTAATCCACTGAAAGTTGCCAAGTTTTAACTCTCACCCTCGACTTCAAAATTCCTGATGCTTTGAGTTTTCTTTTTCTTGATTTCAAGCTCATCTTTATATTTTTAAAACATATTTTATCATTTTTTCTGGTCCTTTATGATATAAAGGGAGGATTATGAATCTAGGAATTTAGGTTTCATTTTTATTAAGACCCCTTGTTCTAATATCCTCAAGATTCAAAATATCATTGGTAATATGATAAACTAAAATCTGTTAATGTGCACGTACATATCTAAATTTGGCTTTTCTTTTAAAATCTTTCTCTATCTCCATGCCAAATATGTTAGAAAAAACTGATGAAATATTCAAATCAGTGAGAGGGGGAGGATATTTTTAAGCATCTTCCCTACCATTGCTTTGATCTCAGTTGTGCTTTAGCCAAAGTGACCAAACTACACATTGATTATTAATGTGCTTTATTGCCTTCAAAGGCCAAAGGCTAACAATTATCTATTCAAATTTCAGATTTGTGATCATCTTGGGCCTTAAGATTATATAAAAATATCACCTATCAGAACATAGCCCACTTTTTGAAATACATGAAAGCAGAAGGGATAAACATCAATATTAGAAAATTAACACAAGCACTGAATATGTCATATCCCATATAATAAACAGAATTTAGTATACTTAGTAGAAAAGCATGAGACTAAGCATTGAGATGTGAAAAATAGAGAATCTGTGTGTTTTTAATGAAGCAGTCAAAAGAGGGATGGGCAAATTTATCCAGAGCCAAGAATATAAAGCAACTCCCTTTCATGTAAATCTTCCTTGAGCTATTTCCAAATAGCATCAACACAGTTGGCAAAGTTGACATGAAAATGCATTGGTGATAATTTGTGCTTACCAAAAAAAAAATACCCAATGTATTTTAAAACATAAGTGTTAATATCCCATTCCAAAATTTAGTTGTAGTTCTCTTACTTATAGATTTTTTTCTCCTTATATTGGTGGAAGAAAAGAATACCAATTAAGACAAAACTGAGAAAAGAGAAAAAATGTGACAGGATTGAAAAGACTCAGGAAAAGATTAAGAGAAGTATACCCATGCTAGGAACCCTTAAGAATAAATTTCAAGAATTACTGAATATGTATTAAACTTAGTTTACATATAAAATAACACCATTTATACAAGTGTCTATATCCATTTTATTTTTGTTTTTATTTTTCACATAAAGTTTGTACTGAAGTGAAACATAATTTCTAGATTGTATATGTCATAGTGTCTAGCTTGATGGGTTTTTTCAGTGTCAATATCCAGCTATACTATATCCAGATCATGAAATAGAACATCACCAGCACTCCAGAAGCTTTACTAGATTCTCTTCCCAGTCAAAATCTCCCTCTTACCAAGGGAAACAATTATCCTGGCTGTTTGTATTAGTGTATTTTTTAAAAATTTCTGCATAGCTAATTACCATAGGTGTATTGGTGTTAAACAACACAAATTTATTATCTTAGAGTCTCCATGGGTCAGGGTTTTGGGTATAGTTAGCTCAGAATCTCACCAGGCTACCCTCAAGATGTGGAACATGACTGTGATCTCATCTGTGGCTCAGGATGCTCTTTCATTGTAGCATCCATGCCATTATTATCTGGCTGACTTTCAGCTAGGGGTCATTCTCATTTCCTAGAGACCTGTCTTGGATCCTTATATCATGATCCCTTCCATAGACAGTACACGAAATGGTTGCTTGCTACTTTAAGGTCAGCAATGAATCTCCCTACATTCAAAGCTATATCAAGAGCCTAGAATCTTTTTCAAAAGGCGCACCTGATTAGGTCAAGTTCCCCCAGTATAATCTTCCAGTTGATTAATTCAAACTCAACTAATGAGCACACATGCATGCATGAAATTAAAGACTGTAATTAAATCTGAAAAACTGCATTCCCTGTTAACATATAATGTAAGCTAATCACAAGAGAGAAATCAAGTCATTTTCACAAATCTCATCCACAATCAAAGGATACATATTTACCAGTGGGAGTGAACCTTGCAGGTCATCTTAAAATTCCATATATCACAGTCTATATATTATAGATTTGCTGCTGCTGCTGCTGTTAAGTCGCTTCAGTAGTGTCCGACTCTGTGCGACCCCATAGACGGAAGCCCACCAGGTTCCCCTATCCCTGGGATTCTCCAGGCAAGAACACTGGAGTAGGTTGCCATTTCCTTCTCCAATGCATGAAAGTGAAAAGTGAAAGTGAAGTCACTCAGTTGTGTGCACTCTTAGCGACCCCATGGACGGAAAATCCTTCATCCATGTGATTTTCCAGGCAAGAGTACTGGAGTGGGGTGCCATTGCCTTCTCCATATTATAGATTAGGTCTTCCTATTTTTGAATCTTATATTAATGAATTATATGCATTTGTTTGTGCCTGGCTTCTTTCATTCATTAATGTTATAAGGAAATTCTTCCATACAGTTTTGTGTAGCAATGGTTTATTCATTTTAATTTTTATATATTCATTCTCATTATCTCCATTTTATGAATATATCAAAATGTATCGATTCTACCACTGTCAAACATCTAGTTTGCTTCTAGTTTTACACCATTATGATAACATTTATTTCTTTCAGTGAACATGCATATGCATTTCTGATAAGCATATACCTAGAAGTTATTATCTTCAGCTTTAATAAAAACAATGAGATTTCCCAAAGGTTATAATATAAATTTTTATTATTAACCAACATTTTATGTGAACTCTAGTTACTCAACATTCTCATCAAAACTTTATGATAGCCACATTATTTTTCATTTTTGACACTGCCTGGATATATATCAGTATTGGTTGTGATTTTCCATAATGGCTAGTGCAGTAATGCATGCTTTCATTTTTTTTTTTTTTTGGCTTTTTGAAGTGTCCTTGTTATAAAATTGAAAACACCTCATTTTTCTATTTGTCTGTCATTTTCTTACCTATTTGTGGGAGTTCTTGTATGTTTTCAAGACAATTCCTTTATCAGATGCATGCCTTGCATATATCTTCTGCTATTTATGTGGCTTTATCTATTTTCTTAGTTATATATATTTAGGTGAAGAGAAATCATAATCTAAATGTAGTCTGAGTTTTTTCTTTATTATTATTACTTCTGGTGTCAAAATAATAAATTGGTTTTCTAAAGTGGATTAACTATTTTATGTTTCACATATAGCGTATGAGAGTTCCAGTCTATCTATATCCTTGTCAGTACTTGATATCATAGGTCTTTTTAAGTTTTAACTATTCTATAATAGTGTGTGCAATAGTATCTCCCTTAGAATTACTGTATATTTTCATAATGACTAAAAATGTCAAACATCTTTTAACGGCTTATTTGCCATCCACGTGTCTATATAGTAAAATGTCATTCAAATATTTTGCTTATTTTAGTTAATCTTTTTTGTTTTTATATTTATTTCTTATTAATTACTTATCTGTTTTAGTGAGTTTTGATAACTCTTTTTTACTTTGAATATGTTTTTATAAGATATATATTTTGAAGTATTTTTCTCCCAATGTGTGGCTTTCTTTTACACTTTCTTAAAGGTATCTTTTAAGGAACAGAAATTTCTAATTTTGATAAATATGTTTATAGATATGTAGATCATACTTTTAGCACTGTAATTAAGATATTTTTGCCTAAACAAAAGTCACATATTTTCTCCCATATTTCTTTTAGAACATGTATAGCATGGGGTTTTGCTTTTATATTTGAGGACATCATGCATTAAAGATAGAAAAGTATTCCATCAATTCAGGGTAACTTATTGAAAATAATTTTTTAATCTTTGGAAATTATCAAAAGTCAGTCTTCTTAGAAGGAATACAATTATATGCCAGATTTGGTTCTCTGTCTTCTTAGTTTGTCCCCTCAAGTGTCCAATTTTTGTCTCTCTAGTCCCACAGAACTACTGAATAAGTTGATCCCCATTAACATTTCTCTGCCTGGACAAGGTGTGTGTTATCAGTCTTTTGTATATACAGAATATGAAAATGATCTAATTAAAAAAAAAGAAATTCATCATTTCAACTTTTTAATTTACTTTTCATCTCTTAAAATATAACTATCCCAGTCCTTGTTGCTTCAGCAGATGACTGATGACTTTAAAGAGATACGTTTTAGATTTTGTCTAGATTTTCTAGCATTTCTCAGTAAAATTATTGGTCTGCCTTTAGCAACTTCATTTGACTTCAAAGGGTTTACATTGTTTAAAATAATAATTGATAAAGAGGATTTTTTTCACAATTCTGCATTTCAATTTCAGTTCAGTTCAATTTAGGAATATTTCTTTGTAAAAAATGTTTAATTTTAAAATATGTTGGATAAAGTTTTATATTTAATATAGACATTAAACATGGGTTGAAGAGAATTCTACCTCTGGAATGGTTGCCTGAAGAGATTCATGGACCTATTCTCTAGTGAAACAGCCATAGCTGGTAAAAGTTATTTAAAAGACAGCCATTTAAAACCTCTGGGAGTTGTTCTAAGGCAAATTAAGAATATTTATTCAATAAAATCTTGTAAGTCTTGGCAAGAACAGATTAAATCTGTGTCACTAGAGCCGCAAAAGGTCCCTTCCTCAACCCGCCTCAAAGTGGCAGAAAAGAAACTCCAATCAGGTGTGTGGTCAAGAAGACGGGACTTCTTTCCTCCTCAGCTGACAGTAAAGACCTGAGAATCAACACTGGAAGAAGTAAATGACCATTTATCTCTCTTTTCACTCAGCTGAATTTCAGAGGAGTTAATTTCCAGGTGAATGCAAGCAAGAAGTTGAATGCACCCTTCCTTCCTAGTCCCTCTTCCTTCAAGGCCCAAACCATATGGCTGAAGCTTTGTTTCAGCTCTGAGAGGTAGAGAAATTTAAGACCCTGATTTCTTTTGTATAAAATCACTCATTGATTGGGGGATCCACCCTGGAAAAGGCAAACCAAGAATATTAGACTATCACCTTCCCTAGGTCCCCTCTTTATAAACCAGATGTTTCACTCCAAGAGACGTGTGCTGCTGTCCTTGCTCCAGCTGTATCAGTAGCTCGGAGATTTTCTTTTTTTGTCCATGAAGAGAATCAGATCATTAAAACAGAGAGCAACAAATCTAAAGGACCTGAGTTTGTTTGGAGCAGAGATGGGGATGATGAAGTCTGAGGGCATTCTTGTAAACAGTGGATATTTTGTTGGTAAGAAATTAAAAGAAGACTTGAAAGCTCCACGAGAGCAATGAACAAGTAGTAAGCCAGTTTACCCGAGAAAATCAGGGAAAGACCCAACTAAGAAGCCTTCTGGGGTCAGAACGAACTTCACAGATAGGCCTCAAAAATCATCCATGCAAAGAATACCAAATTTAATTGTATCAGAATGTGGATAATTGATGCTGCAGGGCACTATCAAAAACAACAGAGCAATAATCCATAAAATTGTGGCACCTGTCAGATGGATATGATACCAACAAAGACCTACAGCTAAATGGAGAAATCAGAGGAAGAGTCAGTCAAGGAGAAGACTGCTTAAATCCCTGTCATTTTGAAGTAACTACACAAGCCCAGGACTGTATACTGTGAGGGATGATATCACAGGCTTCACACTGGAGGAAATAGACTTTCCCAAACTATTCTAGACAAGTCACTAAACAAATAAACAGGTGAACAGCAGCTATAGTAAGCTCCAGGAAGAGGGTTCGTGGGCTCCCTCACAGATATTTTCTCTTGAATATATATGAGAGAGCCCAGGCATTGGACTTAACAACTACTTGAAAATAAATTTTACAAATGTTTTCAAAGAATTAAGGTAAACTTGCTTATAGAAATGAAAGAAAGTGTGAATACAAATAAAAGCTGGGTAAAGATAATCAGATATAACAAAAACAAAAAACAAATAAAAGATAAAAAGTTATTTCTAGCAGACCTATCTTATACAAATAATAAAGAATGTTGTTCAGAGCGAAAGCCAGTGACCACAGAGACTATTTTGAACATACATGAAACATACGGGTAAATGTGATTATGAAGGGGTATCTTCTCATTTGTTCTGTTAACAGATTTTAAAACAAAAGTACAAAACAATATGTATGCAGTTTCATCGTTAGAGTCATTACATATAAAACTTTAATACACTTGGCAATAATAGTACAAAAGAGGTGAAAAGGAAGCAAAATTTTATTGGAGCAAGGAAATGACAGTAGATAGTAACATAATTCAGGGCTGCCCAGTGGCTCAGCTGTTAAACAATTACCCTGCAGTGCAGATGTGGGTTCAAAATCTGGATCAGGAAGATCCCCTGGAGGAGAGCATGGCAACCCACTCCAGCATTCTTGCCTGGAGAATCCCATGGACAGTGGAGCCTGGTGGGCTACAGTCCATAGGGTCGCAAAGAATTGGACACAGCTGAAGCAACTGAGCACACACATACACAGTAACATAATTCACAGAAACAACTGAAGAGAATCAGAAATATAAAGGTTAATAAAATAAACTTTATATATATATAATTATGTGCTTTTTTATCTCAGCTTCTTTAAATGACAAAATTATATAAATTAATAAGTACAATAAAGTACTGTTGGATTCATATATATATATGCTATTATGTATATATATATATTTATATATATAATAGCATAAGGAAGAATGGGGAATATACAGAATAATACTTTTATCTTATTGGGATTAACTTAGTATAAATCTGAAGTATGTTCTGATCAGTTGTGGAGTAAAAGGTAAGCCTTAGAGAAACCACTTGGAAAATGTAAAAGTAATATCGAAAAACATTTAGTGAAATTAAAATGCTACACTAGAAGAGATTCACTTCGTTTAAAAGAAATCAGTAAAGAAGTAATAGAGGGGGGGAAAGACATAAAAAAAATTAGGATGGTAAATGTAAACCTAACTATGTCAATATAATGTTAAATGCAACTGGGCTAGCAATTAAATTTTAAGGCAGACATTGTCAGACTAGAATAAAAAGAGATCTGATGTATGCTGTCTCCAGGAATGTTTTTTAATTACAAGATACAAATTAGTTGAATACAAAAGTTGGAAAAATGACATATGGAACCAGAAAGGAAACTGGAAAGATATACTGATATCAGACAAAATAGGAATTAAAGCCAACGATTCTTACTAGAAATAAAGAAGGACATGGTATAGTAATAAAAAAGATCTATCTATAGCATTATGATAATTATAAGCATATATATACATATAAACATATATGTATATATATATGTATACATATAAACATATATGTATAAATATGTATATGTTTAGCAACAGAGCTGCACGATACATGAAACAAAACCTGACAAGAGAAAGGAGAAATTGGTAACCCAAAAATAATAGTGGGAGACTTGAACACCACTTTTAATAATGAATAGACCTCTTATGCAAAAGACCAGCAAGGAAAGGGAAAAGTTGGGCAACTCTGCAAACAAATGGACCTAACATGCAGCTATAGACCCACTCAGTGACAGTGTAATACACTTTTTTCTCAAGTGCACATGAGATATTCTCCAACAGCAACATAAAACAAATTATGTCATAAAATTTTTCTCAATAAATATCAAAGAATTGAAATCATAAATTTATATTTTCCTATAATGGAATAAAATAAGAAATCAATAAAGAAAAATTTGGGGACTTCATAATTACGTAGAAATTTAAAGAACATCCCTAAAATATTCAACTTGTCAAAGGAAGATCACAAGGGGAATTAAAAAATACTTTCAAAAAAGTTTAAAACACAACCCCCCAAAATTAGGGGATGCAACAAAGCATTGCTTACAACAGAATTTAAAACTATAAACCTTGTACGTGAAAAAGACAAAGATCTCAAATGAGCAATCAAGTTTTCTACCTTAAAGTATGACAAAAAGAAAAGTACGCTAAACCTAAAGTAAATAGAAAAAAGAAAATGGTAAAAATTTAAGTTGAGATTGATGGAATTGATAATAGAAAAGCAAAAGAAAAAAACAACAAAACCAAAAGTTATTTGAAAAGTCAACAAAATTGAGAGCCCTTTTGCTGGGATGACAACTAAAAAAGAGGAGCCTAAAAAGTACTAAAATCGGGAAAAAAAAAACGTGGGGGGGGCATACCACTAATTTTCCACAATGGAAAGGAATCATCAAGTAATATTATGAACAAATACACACCATCAAATTGCATAAAATAGGCAAATTTCTAACAGCAAGTCTCAAGTATGGAAACTGATATAAGAGGCAATAGAAAATTGGCATAGCTCTTTTTCCCCCCCCTTTTTTTTAAATATTAATTTATTTATTTTATTTGGAGGCTAATCACTTTAAAATATTGTAGTGATTTTTGCCATACATTGACATGAATCAGCCATAGGTGTACATGCATCCCTCATCCTGAAATCCCTCCCACCTCCCTCGCCATCCCATCCCTCAGGGTTGTCCCAGTGCACCAGCTTTGAGTGCCCTACTTCATGCATTGATTTGGACTGGTGATCATTTCAGATATGGTAATAAACATGTTTCATTGCTATTCTCTCAAATCATCCCACCCCCGCCTTCTCCCACAGAGTTCGAAAGTCTGTTCTTTACATCTGTGTCTCTTTTGCTGTCTCACATAAAGAGTCATCATTACCATCTTTCTAAATTCCATATATATGTGTTAATATACTGCACTGGTGTTTTTCTCTCTGACTTACTTCACTCTGTATAATAAGCTCCAGTCTCATCGACCTCATTAGAACTGATTCAAATGTGTTCTTTTAAATAGCTGAGTAACATTCCATTGTGTATATGTACCATAGCTTTCTTACCCATTCGTCTGCCAATGGACATCAAGGTTGCTTCCATGTCATAGCTATTGTAAACAGTGTTGCAATGAACAATGGGGTACACGAGTCTCTTTCAATTCTGGTTTCCTCAGTGTGTATGCCCAGCAGTGGGATTTCTGGGTCATGTGACAGTTCTATTTCCAGTTTTTTAAGGAATCTCCACACTGTTCTCCATAGTGACTGTACTAGTTTGCATTCCCACCAACAGTGTAAGAGGATTTCCTTTTCTCTGCACCCTCTCCAGCATTTATTGTTTGTAGACCTTGTGATAGCAGTAGTTCTGACCAGTGTGAGATGGTACCTCATTGTGGTTTTGATTTGCATTTCTCTGATAATGAGTGATGTTGAGCATCTTTTCACGTGTTTGTTAGCCGCCTGTATGTCTTCTCTGGAGAAATGTCTGTTTAGTTCTTTGGCCCATTTTTTGATTGGGTCGTTTATTTTTCTGGTATTGAGCTGCATGAGCTGTTTGTATATTTTTGAGATTAATTCTTTGTCAGTTGCTTCATTTGCTATTATTTTCTCCCATTCTGCAGGCTGTCTTTTCACCTTGCTTATAGTTTCCTTCATTGTGCAAAAGCTTTTAAGTTTAATTATGTCCTATTTGTTTATTTTTGCTTTTATTTCCATAACTCTTGGAGGTGGGTCATAGAGTACCCTGCTGTGATTTATGTCAGAGAGTGTTTTGCCTGTGTTTTCCTCTAGGAGTTTTATATTTCCTGATTTTCCATTTAGATCTTTAATCCATTTTGAGTTTATTTTTGTGTATGGTGCTAGAAAGTATTCTAGTTTCATTCTTTTACAGGTGGTTGACCAGTTTTCCAAGAACCACTTGTTAAAGAGATTGTCTTTTCTTTATTGTATATTCTTGCCTCCTTTGTAAAAGGTAAAATGTCCACAGGTGTGTGGATTTATATCTGAGCTTTCTATTTTATTCCATTGATCTATATTTCTGTCTGTGTGCCAGTACCATACTGTCTTGATGACTGTAGCTTTGTAGTATAGTGTGAAGTCAGGCTGGTTGAATCCTTCAGTTTCATTCTTCTTTCTCAAGATTGCTTTGGCTCTTTGAGGTTTTTATTGTATTTCTATACAAATTGTGAAATTATATTTTCTAGTTCTGTGAAAAATACTGTTGGTAACTTGATAGGGATTTCATTGAATTTATAGATTGCTTTGTATAGTATACTCATTTTCACTGTATTGATTCTTCTAATCCGTGAACATGGTATATTTCTCCATCTATTTGTGTCATCTTTGATAGCTTTCATCAGTGTTTTATAGTTTTCTATATATAGGTCTTTTGTTTCTTTAGGTAGATTTATTCCTAAGTATTTCATTCTTTTCATTGCAATGGTGAATGGGATTATTTCCTTAATTTCTCTTTTTGTTTTCTCATTGTTAGTGTATAAGAATGCAAGGGACTTCTGTGTATTAATTTTACATCCTGCAACTTTACTATATTTATTGATTAGCTCTAGTAATTTTCTGGTGATGTCTTTAGCATTTTCAATGTACAGGGTCATGCCATCTGCAAACAGTGAGAGTTTTACTTCTTTTCTAATCTGGGTTCCTTCTATTTCTTTTCCTTCTATGATTTCTGTGGTTAAAACTTCCAAAATTATGTTGAATAATAGTGGTGAGAGTGGGCACCATTGTCTTGTTCCTGACTTTAGGGGAAATGTTTTCAATTTTTCACCATTGGGGATAATGTTTGCTATGGGTTTATCATATACGGCTTTTATTATGTTGAGGTATGTTTCTTCTATGCCTGCTTTCTGGAGGGTTTTTATCATAAATGGATATTGAATTTTGTCAAAGGCTTTCTCTGCGTCTATTGAGATAATCATATGGTTTTTACCTTTCAATTTGTTAATGTGGTATATCACATTGATTGATTTGCAAATATTGAAGAATCCTTGAATCCCTGGGATAAAGCCCACTTGGTCATGATGTATGATCTTTTTTAATATGCTGTTGGATTCTGTTTGCTGGAATTTTGTTAAAATTTCTGCATATATGTTCATTAGTGATATTGGCCTGTAGTTTTCTTTTTTTGTGGCATCTTTGCCTGGTTTTGGTATTAGGGTGATGGTGGCTTCATAGAAAGAGTTTGGCAGTTTACCTTCCTTTGCAATTTTCTGGAAGAGTTTGAGTAAGATAGGTGTTAGCTCCTCTCTCAATTTTTGGTAGAATTCACCTGTGAACCCATCTGGTCCTGGGCATGTGTTTTGTGCCCTTCCCAGGTCCTAGTAGCTCAAGCGACCAGGCGCTTGGTGAGCTCACTGTCCCAGGTGGGCTGTGCATCTTAATCGACTCCCCTGTCCCTGCTGCTCGGTTTCCTGGATGCGCAAAGGGAGCACTGTCTCAGGTGTGCCGTGTGTCTCCTCTCGGGAGCTGATCTCAGGCTGCAACCCTCCTGGCAGATGTCAGTCATCCAGGATCCCAGGAGACATGGTTAGCAGCTGGGAGCCTGCTCACAGTTTTGTGGAGAATGCCGATCTCTGGGGCCAAGATTGCCCCTTGCCTTCCTGCTCTGGCTGTTGCACGCCTGTCTCTGCCTATGGTGGGAGAGGGGCCTGCATGCATCTGGCTAGCTGTCTTTTGGTGTTCACTCAGTCCTTTGTTTTGTGAGTTGGCCAGGCTGCGTTTTAGGTTAGAGCCTTTTGTGGGAAAATTCTTTTTTTTTTCTTCACTGGCTATCCCAAAGTTTGGGTTGCTATCTCACCTTAGCTCCCTTAGATTGTCCTCAGGGCATTCAGGCCCTGTCCTTATCCTAAGCGTGCAGCCCATGCCTTCTTGTCCAGCCCCTACTCACTGGTGGCAGATACGAGTGTCTGGGCTACTTCTCCATTGGGAGTTGCGGATAGATGCATATTGTGTTTTCTCTTTTTTTTTCTCCCAGTTATGTTGCCCTCTGAGATTCCAAAACTCCCCACAGACCCACTGGTGAGAGGGTTTCCAGCTATTTGGAAACTTCTCCTCCTTCATGACTTCCTCCCCAGGACAGGTCTCCATCCCTAACTCTTTTGTCTCTTATATTTTGTCCTACCTCCTTTCAAAGAGAATGGGCTGCATTTCTCGTTGCCTGGTGTCCTCTGACAGCGTTCAGAAGTTGTTTTTTGGAAGTTTCTCAGCATTCAAATGATCCTGTGATGAATTTGAGGGGGATAAAGTGGTCTCCCCATCCTATTCCTTGCCATCTTGGGACTGCCCCTCTGGCATAGATCCTTAACAATTGATGACTCAACTAGAAATTTTAAAAAATTCCCAGAAACAAAAAGTCCATGCCCATGTGACTTCACTGTGAATTCTACTAAATATATAAAGAAGAATAAAAACCAACCCTTCACAACCTCTTCCAAGAAATTAAAGTTCAGGGAACACTTAGCAACTCACACTGTAAGCCAGTATTACCTTTATACCGAAATCATTTAAAGATATCACAAAATTAAAAGCTTGCAGACCAACATTTTTTTTTTTCTGAGTATTGACAAAGATTTTCTAAAACTGAATCTGGTAACCTATAGTAAGGATTATACAGTAGAATTTATCACATAAATGCAATTTTTAACTTCAAAAATAAAATTATGTAATAAACCATACCAAGAGAATACAAAACCCAAATGCTTATCTCAATAGGGGCAGATAAAGCATTAGAGAAACCCAATATGCTTTTATGATAAAAACTTTCAACAAACTGGGAATAGACTGGAACTTCCTCGACCTGTCAAAGGGCATCTTGGCAAACCTATAGCTAACAGACATAATGAGTAAAAACTGAATGATTTTTTCCCTTAAGATCAAGAACAGGATAAACATTCTGTTCTTACCATTTCTGTATACCAGAAATTCTAACCATGGAAATTAAGTAAAAGAAAGAGGTGAAACTATCTCTTCTTACTTGCAGATGACCATACATTTGTAAATAAAAATCTTAAAAAGCATCTACAAAAAAATAATCTATGAGAGCTAATAAATGAGCTCAGCAAATTTTCAGGGTTCAAGTTCAACATGCAAAAAAAAAAATGAGTTATAATTCCTCTCAATAACAATGAACAATCACTTAGAAACTGAAATTAAGAAAATTTATAACCACAGCATCAAAAATAATAAAAAAATATTTAGTAATAAACAACAAAAGAAGAGCAAGATCTGTACAGACAAAGCTATCAAATGTAGTTGAAATAAGTTAAAGACTAAATAAATTGTTATGGTTCCTTTTTGCTAAATAGCTGCTTCTTCACTTTATTTCTTTGCTCCCACATTTTACTATAAGCAAGAAAGAGAGACCTGGCTATGATTTCCACACTTTACTTGGAAATCTCCTTATCTAAATATCCAAGCTCATGACTTACAAATTCTACTTTCCAACTTTAAATAGCATAACACTATTTAGCCAAGTTTTATTTCATTTTTAAGGCTAGCCTTTCTTCTAGTTTTTAATAACATATTCTTCATTTCTGTTGGAATCTTCTCCAGAGGCACTTTTGACATTCATATTTCTAGCAACAGCCTGCTCCTTTTCCCTGGTGGCTCAGATGGTAAAGAATCTGCTTGCAATGCAGGAGACCCAGGTTCAGTCTCTGGGTTGGGAAGATCCCCTGGAGAAGAAAGTGGCTACCCACTCCAGTATTCTTGCCTGGAGAATTCCATAACAGCAGAGCCTGGCAGCCTACAGTCCATGGAATTTCAGAGTCAGACACGACAGAGCGACTAACACACTTCCAATTTCTAATAACATATTCCTCATTTCTGTTTGGAACCCACTCCAGTATTCTTGCCTGGAGGATTCCATGGACAGAGGAGCCTAGTGGGCTACAGTCCATGCGGTCACAAAGAGTCAGACAAGACTGAGTGTCTAACACTTTCATTTCTGTCTGAATCTTCTCCAGAAGCACCTTTGACATTCATAATTCTAACAACAGTCTGCTCCTGTATTCTCAAAGATGACAGAAGCTTTGTCTACAGCTTGCGCCATTTCCTTATGAGCCATTCTAGAACTCTTTTAACACTCATATATCTACCAAAAATCTCTTCAAGACGATCTAGGTTTTTGCTATGAAGTACTTCAAAATTCTTCCAACCTGTATCCATTACACATTTAACTTCCCCATTACAGTAGCACCTCAATCAGAAAAAATTCCTGATACCAAAATCTGTAATAATTCTCTAGGGTTTCTGTAAACAAAGCAATACAAATTTGTCGTTAGCTTAAAACAACAGAACTCAATTCTAGAGGCAAGGAATCTGCAGTTGAGGTTTAGGCAGGGGCATGCTTCCACTGAGATCCCGAGTAGCATACTTCCTTGCTTCGCCTCAATTTCTGCTGATGGCAAAGAATCCTTATTGTTCTTAGTTTAAGGCTGCATCACTCCAATCTCTGTTTCTGTCATCACATGATGTTCTCCCTGTGTATTTCTGTGTTCAGTGAGGTTTTTTTTCTTCATCTTTTAAGGATACCAGTCATAGTGAATTAAGTATTCAATTATATTCATATTGAATTCACACTGAATTAAATCACATCAGGGCTTCACTGAGAGTTCAGTTGGTAAAGAATCCACCTGCAATGCAGGAGACCCCGGTTCAATTACTGGGTCAAGAAGATCTGCTGGAGAAGGCAGAGGCTACCCACTCCAGTATTCTAGCCTGGAGAATTCCATGGACTCTATAGTCCATGGGGTCTCAAAGAGTCAAACATGACTAAGCGACTTTCACTTACATATTGAATTAAGCACCCTCTTAACTCCAGTTAATTTCACATTAAGTAACTGCATCTGAAAGGACCCTAACTCTGAAAAGAATCATATTCTGAAGTAATGGGTGTTATGACAGCTTTCTGGAGGACACAGTTCAATCCATCACAAACCTCTTGTTTATACTATACACAAAAACAAATTAACACAGATCATAGACTTATAAGTATGAGCCAAAACTATAAACAGAACATTTAGAGAAAATGTAGGAGTAAACCATGTCATCTTGGGTTAGGGAAAGCCTACTTGGGGATTTGACACTGAATACCCAAGTCACAAAAGAAAAATATCTTTAAATTGCACTTGAACAAAACTAAACCATTTGTGTTTCAAAGGATACAACACAAAGAAAGTGGAAATACAATACAAAGAAAGAGAAAATATTTGCATTTCATATATTTCATAGGAAACTTGTATCTAGTATATAGAAAGAATGAATACAACTCACCATAAAAAAGACAAGCCAGTTAAAAATGGTCTAAGAATTTGAATAGACATTTTTTCCAAATAAAATACACAAAAGACTATTAAGCATGTGAAATGATTTTCAACATCATCAGACTTCAAGGAAATACAGATCAAAATTACTGTTAGATCCACTTCACACACACTCTAAAAGACATAATAAATAGGTTTGATAAGGATGTGGAGAGAGTATAAATATATATGTCTGGTGGAAATGCAAAATGGTTCAATTGTTTTGGAAAATAGTCTGGAAATTTCTCAGAAAGTTAAGTATAAGATTACCAAATGACCCAGTAATTCCACACTATGGCATATAATAAAGGAAAGGAACATCATATCCGCACAAAACTGTTCACAGCAGCATTGTTCATAAAAGCCAAAAAATGGGAAAAGAAAAATCTTTATTAACTGATGAATGTGTTTAAAATGCACTATATCTCTGCAAAAATGATATATTAGTCAGCATAAAAAGAAATGGTGTATTGATACATGCAATAACATGGATACATATTGAAACTGTAAGTAAACGAAGCCAGTCCCAAAATACCACATATTGTATCACTCCACTTACAAGAAACATCTATAATAGGCAAAAGGATAGAGCCAGAAAGCAGATGATTGGCTGCCTAGAACTGTGGAGGTTGAGGGAAAACGGGGAGTGACTAATTCTGGATACTGAGTTTCTTTGTCAGGTGATTTAAATATTCTTAAATTGGTTGTGGTGATGGTTGCACAACTTTGTGAAGGTACTAAAAACCACTGAATTGTATACTTTAAATGAGAGAATTGCATAGAATGTGAATTATACCTCAATAAAGTTGTTATATAGAAAACATGGGATTGAAATATATGAGATTACATATAAATATATAGTATAAATGTATATTATATAAACAAATATAAGTGTATAATTATATCAGATGTTATAGGCAAAAACCCAATGTATATATTTATTATCTAAACACTCTTAAACTTTTACTATCAACTTATTTTTCTTATGTACGACCCTATAGAACCCTCCTAAGTCTATGGAATGCTCATATATGATAGTTCTCTTCATTCTATAGGTAAGGCAACTAAGACATCTTTTTTAACTCTAAAATCTGTTCTAACACACAATAAATACTTTGTAAAGGATTTCAAAGTTCAAATGGCAACTTTAATTTAAAATATCAGTAAAAATGGCATTAGCCTGAGAAATAAAACAGATAGATGAAATGACAGAAAATAACGGAAGTCAACTAAACAGGGAGTGAAGCGATGTTTGTCTGCCTATTCCATTTATCACTGTTTGTTGGAGCCCACGCAGATTAGTAAAGAGAGCACTTGCCACAAATTTACGAAACTGGGTTCTTAGTCTGTTTGCTTATCAGATATCCTTAGATATTTAATATTCCTTTGTCACAGTTTCATAAAGATCTTTGGTTTACCCCTATAAATTGATACTTAATATCCTGTTATCCACCTTCAAAATCTTGAACTGATGTGAATGCTCATAATGCCTCATGGTATGGGTTAAATTGTGTCCCCTAAAAAGACAGGAGGAAATCCTGAATTCAGTACCTCGGAATGTGATCTACTTGAAAATAAAGTCATTGCACATTTAGTTAGTTAAGGTAATATTGGAGTGCGATAAGCATAATCCGCATGACTCATGTTCTTACAAGAAGAGGAAAGAAAGATATAGAGCCACAGACACACAAATGAGATTATTGTATCATGATGGAGGGACAGATTGAAATGCTACAGCTGCAAGCCATAGAATGTCAAGGAATTTCTGGCAAACCACCAGATGCTGGGAATGGGCAAGAACAGATTCTCTCCTACAGATTTCAGAGGGTTCATTGCCTTGCTGGTGTCTTGATTTTTATTCTAGCTTTCAAAACTTTATGAGATAATAAATTTCTGCTTTTTCCAGCCACTTAGTTGGTGATATTTTGTTATGACAGCCCTAGAGAACTAGCACACTCTCAAACCTACTTTGGTTAAATAAGCCCATTTAAAGACTGGCTAGCATTTATTACATGGCTACTAGCTGCCATGTACAGTGCTAAACATATTGCATGAATTCTAATCCACAAAGGATTCAAAAAGAAAACAAACCTAAGAAACAAGCAAACCCGTAGAAGTATAAGTCTATATGTATCACTATTGTTAGAATATCTGTGAAAAAACCTGAGGTTAAGAAAGTTATCCTGAATCAAAAATATTTTAAGAGTGGCAAGTCTGTTCCAGTATGGTCTGACCCTAGATCTGTGTAATTGATCACTACATAGTTTAATTTGTAGAGCTTGGAAAGTTTTTTTTCTTAAGAAATGAAAATTATAATTTTTCTCCATTACTACTAAATCTCCATTAAACAAATGCTAGTAGTAAATATAGCCTGTGAAATAGTGAAATGGTTTTCAAATTGTCTAGCAATCAATACTTTTACTGGAATAAAAAAATCATTAAAGTATACAATCAGTTTAAATAGTTAAATCCAGTCTTCTTTAATTTGATGAAAAGATTTTTCTCTTTTATTACAGGTACTCTTTTTGAGTGTTCCAATAAAGATAAATCAATGAAGAAGTTTTCTACTGAGGCTAATGCTTTCCATTAAAAAAAAAAAAAGCCCAGCTCTTGGGAAATACTACTTTTTTCTTGTTTTTGTCAGCTTCGTCATGAAACTTTCAAATCCAATGTTGTTTTACTCTTTGATGTCATAAGTCCTTTTATTCCTTTTGCATTTTCTGAAAATAATATTTAGTGATAATAAAAAAATAAGGCAGCATATAATTACAACATTGTACTTAACTTAGTGTGCCCCTCAAATTTACAATAACTACCACAAAATGAATGTTCAAGTCATGTTTCCTTTTAAAGGAAAGTAATGGAAAGCTTAATTATAGCTTCTCAATCATTTAATACAATCATGGTGCGATCTTATTTATGGATTTCACTTTGTGTGTGTTTTTTCTGGTTGAGCTAAATAACGACACATAGAATTCATTTACTGGACATCGGTTTGGGTGGTCTCCGGGAGTTGGTGACGGACGCAAAGAGTTGGACGCGACTGAGCGACTGAACCGAACTGAATATGTACTAACCTGAAAAAATGTGTCCTAAGAAAGGTGGAGTAGTAGTTTTTATCTTATTTCCTATGTTTAATATTTTTCTTTTTTATAGTCTTAGGTGGTTAGGAATCCATATGGAGGGAGGAGTGTAGATGGTTCACTGAGGCAGGCTGTGGAGGATAAGTGAGAGAGACTTGTATGAAAAGATAAACCCACATATATTTCAAATAAAATTGCATTATGAAAGATATAACCTTGACCTTTGTTTACATTAAAAATACATTATGAATAATTGTCCATGTCAACAAACATGTGTTCAAAGCATAATTTATCAGAACTTATATCATCTCAGCATAAAAATATACTTTAATTCAGTAGTCAATCCACTATAACTGGGGATTAAATTTTATTTTCTCCATTTTCAATTATAAGTAATGTTTTCATGAATAAGTTTATGTATGTGTATTTGGCTGTAACTTTGATATATTTTTTAATGCTTGAAGTGGAATTTCTAAGACCAAAGATTCATACATTAATTACAGTTATGAATATGTGTATTCAAGTTGCCATTCATAAAGATTGTTTAAATTTTTCAACAGAATATGTTTTCCAAATGTTCTAAGACATTGGCTATTATTATTATTTATGTTTAAAAAATTCAGCAAGTACTATAGTAAAGATTTATTTTTATATGTAGTTCATTAATTATAAGAAAAGTAAAAGTAATTCAAATATTTATTATTTCTTACATTGTAAATAGCTTTACTTTAGATTTTATCCCTTCTATTGCAGTTTTGCTAATTGTAAACAAATAGAAATTTCTTTAAAATCAATATATCACCAATTATCTTGCAAAGTTTGACTTTAGTAATTGTTTTATTTATTTAAAAAATAGTAATTGTACATTGATCAAATAAATTAATCTTTGATTTCATCATGTCGTGTCTTGATTTCTGTCATCCATTTGGAAAATTTTTGTTTTAATTATAGCTTACTATAGTTCTTTTGTTATACATATTTCTGTGTTTTCTATATTTCTTATCTTTAGATTTCTTATCATTTAGAATATTTTCTCATGACCTAGTCACAAGTCACCAAATCTCTTATCATTCATGTCTGTTCAGCTATTAAACCTAGTAATTGGAATTTTAATTCTAATTATTGGTTTTCTGGCTCTAGAATTTCTACTTAAAAGTTTTCAGTTCTCTGAAAAATTCTAAACTTTGTACTTTTCTGTTCCTATAAAGATAAAATTTGGGTATTTGAAAGTGTGTGTCTGATAACTTCATTGTCTGGATTCATTGTAAATGTTTTTCTTTTAAAAAATTATTTTATAATAGTAATTATTCTTGGTTTTTCACATTCCTTGATGTATATGTTGATTTCTGATTGATTGCTTGATATTTTATACAAAAATATGGAGATTATTTGAGTCTCTGAGAGATGTTATATTCCCTTATAATTTATTTATTTTACTTCTGAAAAATTACTGGACATCAGGAATCCCCAAATCCCTAAAATCAATCTAGAATTGACAGATTTTAAAACTTGGACTTATGTTTGGAGACAGCTGAGGTTTTGTATAGTTTACAGCTGGATTCTGTATGACTTCTTCAACGAGACTCCTTTAGGACTTCAATCCAAGTCCTGGAGTGCTACTAGGGAATTTCTTTTATAAGATACAAAGACCAGTTATTCTGTCTGTACATCAAAATCTGAGTCTACTTCAAAGCTTCTTAACCACTACATGTAAAATCTGAGAATGCCTTGAATGTGAAAAGATATCAAGTTCATTCATGGTTTTTGTCCTTGGAGTTCTCAACTGCAGTTTCTTACTGTCTTGAGATGTTTCCAGTATGTTCAAATAAACATTATTAATATTTCGCCTAGATTTTCTATGTTTTTCTTAGCAGGACAATTGTTTTGACAAACTATTCTACCCTTTATTCAATGTTACTTGTTTTATTAGATGAGGATTTTTTTCAACTATGAATTTTCCATTTTGTATCATTCTTAGGAATTTTCATGAGGTTAAAATGTTTCCATTTTAACTTAAAACTATAAGCTACATATACCTCTCATATATCAATGTATATCTTACAGTTAAAAAATGTTAAAATAGATACTATGATAAATCATCAACACATCAAGCATCAGGTTTAATACAAGTTTACATTTGACAATACTATTTCCTCAACTTAAAATATAATATAAAGGCGAATGAATTGTTTATCATAATTACACCAAATCTCAAGCCTAAAGTTAACTTACAATTAGTGTATATCATTTTCATAGATTTTACTCTTGACCATTATAGAGAAGAATTTATATAGAGTATATTGCATGTGTATGTTTAATTTCCATATTCCTATTAATAAATTTGATTATTTTTATAAATATTTTTCAGATTTATGTTATAAATATTTATTACAGGCATTTAAAATTCTTTACTATGTTCTTTAAAATATACCACAAATTATTTCTCTTTTTCAAATCCCAGATATATTTTTTTCTGCTTTTCACTATTGCTTTCTATTACGTATAATTTCTGATACGTGCTCTCCTGTATACACACAGGATTCATTTTAAAATTAATTGTCAAACATTTTATTCTCATTTATGTTTTTAAAAATTATTGAACATCCCAAAGATTATATTTATGTCGATTACAAGTAATTAACGAATACATTCAAACTGAGAATTTTATAAAATAGCAATTTTTTTCAAAGTTACAATAATGAAATTGTGTCATATTGAAATAAGTTTTTGTTTAAAAAATTACGGTTTTCCTAAACAAAAATTTTAATAAGAAAAGGGACATTGTTTTAAATGTTTGCAACAAATGTTACATATAATTTAAATTTTGCTATATAGTGGCAAAGGTCTCAAAATGGACTGTTTATTTGTCCCTTCTCAGTATATCAGAGCTCCCATCATTCCCATTAACATTTTCTAATAGCTTAAGTTGCTAAACCTGTGGATATGTAATGGAATCTCTTTATTTTAATGTACATGTCTCCAACTAACAGTGAGGTTTTATATGTATTTTCTAACATATTTTTCATATGTTTATTAATTTCAGGGCTTCTGTCTCCCAAAATTGCTTGCTGAGTGATGAACGTCCTCATCTTTTGGTTTCTGAGAGAATATTTCCCTTTCATTTTGAAGAGCAATTTTGGTAAATAAATATTAATTGGCTTTTTCTCTTTTTTCTTTGATATTTAATTCCACTCTTTTCTTGCTTCTATGATTTCTGGTGAGAAAGTAAAAGTCGTTCAGTTGTGTCCGGCTCTTTGTGACCCTATGGACTATAGTCCATGGAATTCTCCTGGCCAGAATACTGGAGAGGGTAGCTGTTCCCTTCTCCAGGGGATCTTCCCAATCCAGGGATCGAATCCAGGTCTCCTGCATTGCAGGTGGTTTCTTTACCAACTGAGCTATTAGGGAAGCCCTCAACTGAGCTATCAGGAATTTCTGGTGAGAAATTCATTCTAATTCTTGCCATTGTTCCATTAAAAGTAATAGAAGTTTTTTCCTTTCTGACTTCTTTACTTTTGATTTTCTGTAATTTGAATATAATATGCATCTGCTAGTTCTATAGGGTTGTGGGTCGGTGGGGGGGCTCCTTTTACCTTCTTCAAGTTCTCCTGGTTTACTAGAGATGTAGTTTCTTTAAACTATCATCAACTGTAAAATGTTCTCAAAAACTATTATTGTGAACATTTATTCTGCTTTACTCACTATTCTATTTCTGGTTCCCATTATTCTTATGCTATCCATATTGATGTTTTCTCATCGGTACAGAAAATTCCATTTTAATCCCTATTTTTTCTCTTGTCTTTCAATTTCAGAATTTTATATTGACCTACTTTCAAGCTATGGACTTCAAATCCACTGATAAAAGCCATAAAAAGCGTTTTATTTACTGCGATTCTTATTAACATTTTCTTTTGATTTTTTCTATAAGTTTCACTTTTTCTATGTAAATTAACCATCTGTTTTTGCATCCTGTCTGTTTTTTCCATTAGAGTCCTGAATATACTAATCATAGTTATTTTAATTTCCTTATTTGATAATTCTGACACTCACATCATGGTTCTGATGACTACTTTGTTTCATCAGAGTTTCTTTTTCCTTGTTCTTTAAACATGTTTCATAATTTCTGGAACATACATGGCATATCAGATGTATGCTATTAGTAAAAGAAAAGTGAAAGTAATAGCTACTCAGTCACATCTACCTCTTTGTGACCCCATGGGCTGTAGCCTGCCAAGCTCTGTCCATGGAATTCTCCAGGCAAGAAAACTGGAGTGGTTTGCTATTCTCTTCTCCTGGGGATCTTCCCAACCTAGAGATCGAACCCAGATTTCCTGCATTTGCAGGCAGATTCTTTATCATCTGAGCCACCAGGGAAGCCCACTATCAGTAGTGCTAATGCATCCTATGACAAAGTTATGACAAACCTAGACAGTGTATTAAAAATCAGAGACATTCCTTTGCTGACAAAAGTCCATATTGTCAAAGCAACGGTTTTTCCAGTAGTCATGTATGGATGTGAGTGTTGGACCATAAAGGAAGCTGAGTGGGAAGAACTGATGCTTTCAAACTGTGGTGTTGGAAAAGACTCCTGAGAGTCCCTTGGACATCAAGGAGATCAAACCAGTGAATCCTAAAGGAAATCAACCCTGAATATTCTTTGGAAGGTCTGATACTGAAGCTGAAGCTCCAATATTTTGGCCACTTGATGCAAAGAGCCGACTCATTGGAAAAGACCCTGATGCTGGGAAAGATTGAAGGTAGGAGGAGAAGGGGATGACAGAGGAAAGATGGATGATTGGATGGCATCACCAACTTGATGGACACAAGTTTTAGCAAGCCCCAGGAGATGGAGAAGGTCAGGGAAGCCTGGCATGCTGCAGTCCATGGGGTCACAAAGAGTCAGATACAGCTGAGTGACTGAACAACAACAATGCGTGCTTGCTGTCACTTCATTTGTGTCTGACTCTTTGTGATCCTATGGACTGTAGCCCTCCAGGCTCCTCTGTCCATGGGATTCTGCAGGCAAGAATACTGGAGTGGGTTGCCATGCTGTTCTCCAGGGGATCTTCCCCACCCAGGGACTGAACTCATGTCTCTTACATCTCCTACAGTGGCAGGCAGGTTCTTTATCACTAGTGCCACCTGGAAGCCTATTATCAGTAAATGGTTAGCAAATAATGTAAAAGCAAAGAGTTAGTCACTCAGTTGTGCTCGACTCTTTGCAACCCCACAGACTGTAGCCTGCCAGACTTTAAGTAAAAAGGCAATTAATTTAAGAATATATGTTTTCTGGTTAGGATTTGTACTCTGGTTATTGTTCACTATAGCTGCAATTATCAGAGGCTTCAAATTCCTGTATTTGTCCTTGTTTTGTCTCCCCTCTTGACTTCTGAGCTTGCCTACATACTCCTCTTCAGAATTTACGTCTTTCTACTTTTTCAACTTCCCAGGTGGCGCTAGAAGTAAAGACCCTGCCTGCCAATACAGGAGACAAGAAACGCAGTTTCGATCCCTGGGTTGGGAAGATCCCCTGGAGAACAGCATAGCAACCCACTCCAGTATTCTTGCCTGCAGAATCTCATGGTCAGAGGGGTCTGGCAGGCTACAGTCCATAGGGTTTTAAAGAATTGGACATGACTGAAGGGACTTAGCATACACATATATTGTTATTAATACAGAACCTTGTTGGTATAAGGGAGTTGTGGTGAAGGAGGAACATTCTTCCAACTGTATCTCTTGTTTTTAGTGGCCTGTGTCTCCAGTGGTTAGCTTTAATTCCCCTGGCTCTTCTATTTCCTCATTGCATATTTCCCAGTCAGTTTCCTCAAAGTCTTTGCCCCTGTTGACCATATTTTTGTTTTCCCCTCATGATATAAAGGAAAGTTAGGGATTTTGTTTTATGGGATTATGTTTTAGAACTGTGCTTAGGCAAAGCCCTTCCCTGGAGAGTAGTCCTGTTTATGCCGATATCTCTGGACATATTTTAGAATGGCTACTTCTCCCTTCCTTTGCCAGAGTCATGAAAGGACCTTTCTCAGATTTTCATGATGAACAATGAATGTATGAGTGCATACCTAAATCTGTGTCCCCCAAGGATGTTTCATTTTCACTTTAGTCTATATTCAGTCTCTATTCATCTATTTACCATGTAAGCGTTTCTCCCAGTTTATGCCTCTAGCAATTTCAGTTATAGGTAAGCAGATCTTGCTTTCTGTATTTTTCCTGATTTGTGTCTTTCTTCAGGTTCGGTGTGGCCATTTTTCAGTTCTCTCATGGGTCCAGCAAGTCACTGATTTTCAGTTTGTGCACCTTTTTCTTATTGGTAGGATGAGAGTGATGACTTCCCAGCTCTTTCCTGTCCGAATTGAAAACCTAACCTTCTTGTCAATGGGAGTTTGTGTGTGTGTGTGTGTGTGTGTGTGTGTGTGTGTTTGCGTGTGTGTCTTCTTTTAAAAGGTGTAAATGACATTAGTTATTCTGTATATAGTGCTTAGGCAGAAATCTATTACCCTTTCCTTAAATTTGTTGCTTCATTTTTTAGAAAGTGTATTCTGTTCTCACTCTGAAACAAGGACACACCATTTTTCTCCTTTGTTTTCTAATGTATTCACAGCTTAAAGAACAGTTCCTGACTTACATTAAATAATAATTAAATATTTGTTGATTTAATGAATATAAACAAGAATCCATTTCTGAGCTCCTAGGTTTTTTATTTGCTGTACTTTGGTTTATTTATTTTTCTCTATGTCAACACCATTTTTTTACTGCAATAGTTTCATATTATCTTGATAGTTTGTAAGAAAACTCTCCTGTATAAATTTTAGAATCAGAATAAAATTCCAATGGGAAACTGAGAATCTGTCAATTCATTTCAAATGTACCTATATTCTTATAATGAAACTTTTCTCTAAAAGTATATCACTGACTCTACTTAGATCTTTATTATGCCTTTGTTTTGTTACAGTAAATTTGAAGATGACAAAAAACCTTCCAACTGTTTTAAGCAGAACATGATTTAATTGCTTACAAAGGGTGGAAAAGGTTGGAGGAGCAGTATTTAGGCTTGATCTCCAGGAATTGCCACTTGGACAAAATTATATACTGAGCTGCCAGTGAAGTTCTACCCTGCCATGAAAAGAAATTTGGCACAGAGGAAGTCAACAATCCTAGCTGCTGGCTCTCTGATCACCCCACATCAGCCGTTTTGCCTGGATCAGAAAGGTGCTACCACAAATGCTGGCTTCAGGAGAACACCAGTTTCACCACCATTTAGTGATCAGAAAGCTGCTTCTAGAATTTCTGGCTCCAGAACCACAGTGGGTCGAATAGAAAATGCCAAAGGAAAGTAAATGTCTTGGACATTGCCAAATTCCCAGTTTAACTAGGTTCCAAGTTCTAGTCCAAGATCAGCTGGGTACAGTTGATTGGCAGAACTTAAGTCTCTGCTGGACCTAAAATGTAAAGAAATGTGAGAAACATGCTTTTCAGATTTTTTAATTGATGCAATATAATAATGCACACTTAGAAGGGAGTTAAAAAAGTGGCAGTTGACCTAATGCATCTTTCTGCCACTCTGTCAAAAACTTTTGTACCCTGTAGATGTCTTGATTATCTTTTCTTAAATTTCTTCTTATTTTTTTAATTTATTATATATAGCTTTACTGGTTTTGTTTTTATTGTGAAGATGAATTAAATGACATTTGATTTTAATTTGTTATTTATTTTTATAATAATTTAATATCCAGAAAGTTGTATAATTTACTGCCTCTAACTGCTTCTGTTGTAATTTGCATATTATTCATTTGTACTTGCGTATGTAGCATTTTATCTACATATAATGACTATTTTTACTATTCCTGAGCAGTTTATTTTTTATTTATACAATTATTTTCTTGTATTTTTTGCACTGATTTGTGGTATAAGGCATAAAATCAAGACTCCATATTATGTGCTGCTTTGTCATCTGGTAAACTTGAGATTAACTGAAGTGGTCTAATTTCAAGGTCCCCTCCCTACTCCGCTCCCATGAGTAATAAATACCAGCCACATAGTTCTTTTCACTCAGTTTTGAGTAGTGGATTTCAGTTTACTGATAGCATGTAGAATTATTCAAATAAGCCAATTTCATTCTTTTTCTAAGAACCAGAGAATGTACCACCCTCTTGACACCAAAAAAACTACCTCTCACACTTCCTCATTGTTCACTCGGTTCCTGCATGCAACACCCATATAACTTTCTGTATTTTGTAGTGCCTTTTCCCCCCCAGACTATATGTGATCAATTAATTTCTCGTTAGTATCATCTACAGTGTGGTATTGTGGGTTTAGCCATTCCCATACCCTAGGTTAGAAAACCATATCTCAGTAATGAGATGAATAGCAGGTCATTGCAATATGGTTTGATCTCCAGTACAAGTTGGAAATACAGGATTAATGTAGTTCTTTTACTAAATCAAGCTTTTATTTTGAATAGCCATTTTTTTCTAATCTTATTAATCTCTTTTATCATTCATAATTCACTTGAGTGTATACTTTACTCCCTCACTTCTTAACTTGGTTATCTATGTCTTTAATTTTTGGTATCTCTTATTTTCTAATAAAAGAATTAGCACTGGAAATTTCATTGCATCTTGCAAGTTTGTTATTTAATTACTCCATTATTGAACAAATCTATAAAATTTCACTTTAAAATTTTTGACTCATGTATTACTTGTAGATGCATGGTGCATTTTATGCCTTATATTTTAAGCAAATAGAAATTCTACTATGATCAGAACATAATATATTTATAATACTGAATCTTGAAAACTTGTTGAGACTTGCTTTAAGGCATTGTGTACGGTTAAATTTTATTATTATTTCATGTGAGCTTGAAAACATCATTTTGTCCACTTATTGTATGCAGCTTATTTTTCTGTCTCTTAAATCATATGCTAATTATGTTGTTTAAGTGTTCCATATATTTGCTGCTATTGTATAATTTATTGATCAACTGAGAGACATGTTGAATTCTACTAATGTGTTGTATACATTTTCCTTGTAACTGTATCCACTTTTCCCTTACATATCTTGAGAATATGGTATTTACTTAAACATAGAATTTTTATACTTACCTGAATAATTGAAACTTTGTAGTTAGTTTCCATATCTATTTCTAAAGACACTTTTCAGGTTAAAGTTTATCATATGTGATATTAATATAATTGTGATATGCAGTGCTGTTGCTGCAGTCCTGTCCAACTCTTGGAGACCCTATGGACTGTAGACCACCAGGCTCCTCTGTCCATGGGATTCTCCAGGCAAGACTATTGGAGTGGGTTGCCGTTCCCTCCTCCAGGGGACCTTCCAGACCCAGGGGTCAGATCTGTGTCTTCTGAGTCTCCTGCATTGCAGGCAGATTCTTTACCCCTGAGCCACTGTGGAAGCCATTTCAGTGACTATTCACTGGATTTAGCTTTTCAAATGTTTCCATTTTAACCTTTCAATGTTTATATATTGTAGATATTCCTACTGTAAACAGTATAGTTCTTATGGTTAATTTTTTCATTTCAAACTAATGATTTTTTTTTTCTTTTAGCTGATGAGTTACTACTTGCTACTTTTGGATGTTTTTATCCCTCCAAAATTTATATTTTGAATTTCTAATGCCAAGTGTGATGGTATTGGGTGATAGCGGCTTTGGGAAGTGATTAGGTTGTGAGGGTGGAGCCCACCCACAGTGGCACACATGCTCCCAAGCTTCCTCTCCCAACTAGCCCACGAAACAAGGGGACAATCAAGAGCACCCCACAGAGCAACAGCAGTGAGTGAGGAAAGATAATCATTTAGATACACCTGGGACCAAGAGACAGTGAAAAATAAATGAACTAAGAGAAAAGGAATATTATAGTCTTTTTTAACTGATTCTGGACATATGCATCGTTGAAGTTGCAGTGTTAAAACTACAAAAGAGCTAAAAGCAGAGACTTGGAAAAACTGAAGCTGTCTGCTTGCAGAAGTGCTGAAAGAGACCAGGACATGATTTATTAGTGACCAACTTCTATTATTTTATGTTAAAGTTTTTCATCTGTGCATCAAATCACAAAGAATAAGTAGATCTTTTTCATTTATCAGTTTCCTGGGCACAGGAGGTCCTGAACACCTTGCCCTAAAAAGTTGCATCAAGAGTTCCAAACATCAGAATAAAATATTAATAGGAAACCCCCATCCTATGACATTAATAGCATTGAAGACAGCACAGGCTCCTGGATAGAGGATTCTCTCCCATTTGAACTATGCAGTAGTTGTACTGAGCAGCAAGTTGGTTGTGAGTTCAGTAAAATCCTCTGATAATACAAAAAAGAAAAATATAAGTATTAAGTTTCACAAACCGTTTGTATTCAAATATACTTTCTCAGTTTCAGATCCTCAGCTGTTTTATTGAATGGAAAATCTTGAACTGAAAGGGTTCAAGAAGAATAATGTTGCATTTCCTTATGTCTCAGGAAACACTTTTTATGGTAACTTGTCAGACTGTCTATAAACAAACCCACTTTTTTAGACATTGAGAAAGCCTTCTTTTCTTCACGTGATATTTTATACAAAAGCACTTTAGGTGTGTTATTAGATGTGACTGATTTTAACAAATCCTATTATATTTGTGTCAACTAGTTGCATGTTATATTCATAGTCTTTTGTAAATCATCACCTTTTTCTTTAAAAGATGGTCTATTTTGAGCCTTTGTATAGGTACATTCCTGGTTTTGTGACCAAAAAAAAAAAAAAAAGTTTAAACTGTCCCGAACAGAAAAATAATGGCTATTAGAAATATGTTTTGTTTCAGGGTGAGTTACCGTTACTGTATTTGTTTGTTGTAAGGTGTACATTAAACGTTCAGTTCAGTTTTCAATAGAAAGTAAGAAAAAAATTAAAACTCACATAATAAGGTATGAAGTTTCACACTAAATAGTTAATATTTTTAATTAATTTTCTTTACAAATAGAGAAATGCTTACAAGTTTCAGGTACATATTTTGTTCTTAAAATAACTGTGACAATATAAACTAGACATTGCTAAAGTCATCAGGAAGGTTATAATTGATGAAAAAATCACAGTAAAATTAAAAATTTTGTATTAGCTAAATTTAAAATAATGATGATTGAATGTCTATATTTTCATCATATGTTGAAAGTAAAAACAGTGGGGCACTGCTAAAAGGCTACTGGAAAAGGAAGCCACCATTTTAATTTTCTAACTTCTTCAAAATACAAAGCCAGTGCTTCCTAAGGCTTGGTTTGCATGATTGAAGATTTGGACAATAAGAAGGTAATTTAATGTTTAAGTTCAGCAACCAATTTTGAATGTCTGTGCTTAAAAAAATGAAACACTTTAAAGAAATCTAGAGATTTTGATGGTGGAAAGGATCTTAAAGCTCAGCTTATTCAATCATTACTTCATTCTACAGATCTTCTTTCACAGCAAGTAATTAAGGTGAGTAATTATTAACAATAACTCCCAATTTGTCTATAACTCCTCCAGCCCTTGAATTGTTAAGTGCAAGCCCCTGGCTGAATAAAATGCTTCAGGTTTAATTTAATTAGCATAGAGTAGTGAATCATAATCATTTATCTTATTCTGCATCATATATATACTCGATATAATCTGATAATTTATGGATTTTAAGCCTTCTATCAACTGTCATCTACATCCATCTTCTATATACAAGCCTGTCTTTTGCACCTAACGAAGTTCATTTTAGAGTTTCAGTCCAGAACTTTACATTAATTTCTTTTTTACCTCTCTTTTGTTATAACAAGCTATTAACCTTACTTCTCACTGCTTCTTTGCACTACGTCTTTTAAAATTCAATATATCTTCCATCATTTCTGCTTTTTAGTGCAAATTTGAAAAATATGTAAAAAGGGATAATATTGCAAGTTTTCATAAGTTCTTTATTCCTAGCTCTGATTTAAATGTCTGAATCTGAGCTCTAGTCTGCATGACACTAAAACGTTAATCTGGATGCTTTCAGCCAAATAAGCTTAATTCCAGTGATTTATCATTCACTTCACTCTTTAACATCTAGTCAGTTCAAGGAGCTGGTCCACTTGCCCCATGTATTGGGATTATGGGCTTCCCTCATAGCTCAGTCGGTAAAGAATCCACCTGCAATGCAGGAGACTCTGGTTCGATTCCTGGGTCGAGAATATCTGCTGGAGAAGGGATAGGCTACCCACTCCAGTATTCTTGGGCTGTCCTTGTGGCTAAGCTGGTAAAGAATTTGCCTGCAATGCGAGAGGCCTGGGTTCAATCCCTGGGATGGGAAGATCCCCAGGAGAAGGGAAAGGCTACCCACTCCAGTATTCTGGCTTGGAGAATTCCATGGACTGTATAGTCCATAGGGTCACAGAGTTGGACACAACCGAACAACTTTCACGTCACTTCACTAGATTCATGGGAAATTTAACTCACATCATTGCAGAGGGATGTAACTGGTCTGTGTTTATGCTGATAAAAAAATATATCTCTATTTTTTGCCACAGAAAATCTGAGGAGATTGCTCCAGCAAAACTTGGCAGTATTTTCTAGTTGATTCAGTTGTATCTACCATGGATTTTGTGGGAGATAACCCACTGATGACCTGTAGCATCTCCTGTGTGATGCCCACTTGAGACCACCCTCGCGTTAGCTTTACCCTCAGGAAACACTCTGTGCCCCACTCTACTCCACCTTATGAGATTAGTGGGTCCTACTGTCAACCACAGGCTTCCCAGGTGGCTCAGTGGTAAGAGTCTGCCTGCCAAAGCAGGTGACCCAGAAGACACTGGTTCGATCCTTGGGTCAGGAAGATACCCTGGAGAGGGAAAGGGCAACTCACTCCAGTATTCTTGCCTGGAGAATCCCATGGACAGAGAAAACTGGTGGGCCGCAGTCCATAGGGTTGCAAAGAGTCAAACACAACTGAGCATGCAGGCACTCTTAACCACGTTGTTTGTCTCTTACTGAGGCACACAGGGAGTTTTTCACCCTAACTCACCTCTTTAGAGAACAGGAGAATTTTTTCAAACTTATGAATCCCTTCTTTTGCCATCTCTTTGGCCCTTTATTACTGAAATATACCTCAAGGCCACTTTCACTGATTTCTCCATTCACACTGACAGCATTTGTATGGCTATTTTTTCCTCAACAAGTCACAGGTCTGTTAATTCCCAATTCTCCCAAATCAACTTGGAGGACTTTGCCTTCCAAATTACTTCTCTCTTCTCACTCCACATTCATATTCTGTCCTTGATTAGAGGGTTTGATATAGAGAGGTTATGAAGAAGTGGAGTGAAAGTTGCTCAGTCGTATCTGACTCTTTGCAAATCCATGGACTGTAGCCCACCAGGCTCCTCTGTCCATGTGATTCTCCAGGCAAGAATACTCGAGTGGGTTGTCATGCCCTCCTTCAGGGTATCTTCCCAACCAAGGGATCAAAACCAGGTCTCCACAATGCAGGCAGATTCTTTACTGTCTGAGCTACCAAGGAAGCCCCAAGAATACTAAGGTGGGTAGACATTCCCTTCCTGAACGTATTTCCTACTTTCTTTTCTTTCTAGATCACTTGGCTTTTCTATTCTAGATTGATGGGAAACAGGCTGATTCTGTTTCAGCTTATTTCATTTTGTCTCTGTTGCAACCTGAAATTTTGTATATTTGATGGTCCTTGTCTGTTCATTCCTTTCTGAAGAGAAGGTCAACCATGACATGGCTGAAAAAGGGTAATCATTTGCACAAGTATGAAGCTTGCCAATTAAATCTTTGGTTTATTGATCTGACATAAATTATTAATTTATAGAATATCCTGTCACTCTTGTTTTGTCCTTACCAAAAATATTCTTACTAACATTTTTAATAGATGTTTTTGCTGTAATTAGTTATTGAAATGATTTCTACTTCTTCAAAATGGTCTCTGCACAAAGAAGAATGGTCTTGTGGCAATATCTGGCTATGATTGAAGTGTTTCTTTGGCTATAACTGGTTGATCTAGGAGTAGAGAACTGACCTGATAAGAGGCAATTGAATTCCTTCTCCTGGAAACATGAAACTTGAAAGATGAGACATTGAAATGTCTAAAGAGATAATTCATATTGCTGCTGGTACCATAAAGAGATGTTCTGTAAATTTCTGCCATGGACATACTTTTAGGTATATTTTTGGTTTGCTCCTTTTCTAAAACTTGTGTGTCTAATTTGCCCTTCAATTTTGAGAAAAAATATGCTGGTTTTCATCTATTTAATCCCCATTTTCTGTGTAATTTAGTTTAAACTGGATTTGTCTCATTTACAGTATAGTTCAGTTCAGTTCAGTTCAGTCGCTCAGTCGTGTCCAACTCTTTGTGACCCCATGAATTGCAGCACGCCAGGCCTCTCTGTCCATCACCAACTCCCGGAGTCTACCCAAACTCATGTCCATCGAGTCAGTGATGCCATCCAACCATCTCATCCTCTGTCGTCCCCTTCTCCTCCTGCCCACAATCCTACACGGCATTAGGGTCTTTTCCAATGAGTCACCTCTTCACATGAGGTGGCCAAGGTATTGGAGTTTCAGCTTCAACATCAGTCCTTCCAATGAACACCCAGGATTGATCTCCTTGAGGATGGATTGATTGGATCTCCTTGCAGTCCAAGGGACTCTCAAGAGTCTTCTCCAACACCACAGTTCAAAAGCATCAATTCTGCAGTGCTCAGTTTTCTTCACCATCCAACTCTCACATCCATACATGACCACTGGAAAAACCATAGACTTGACTAGATGGACTTTTGTTGCCAAAGTAATGTCTCTGCTTTTAAATATGCTATCTAGGTTGGCCATAACCTTCCTTCCAAGGAGTAAGCATCTTTTAATTTCATGGCTGCAACCACCATCAGCAGTGATTTTGGAGCCCAAAAAAATAAAGTCTGACACTGTTTCCACTGTTTCGCCATCCATTTCCCATGAAGTGATGGGACCAGATGCCATGATCTTAGTTTTCTGAACGTTGAGCTTTAAGGCAACTTTTTCACTCTCCTCTTTCACTTTCATCAAGAGGCTCTTTAGTTCTTCTTCACTTTCTGCCATAAGGGTGGTGTCATCTGCATATCTGTGGTTATTGATATTTCTCCCTTCTATCTTGATTCCAGCTTGTGTTTTTTCCAGCCCAGCGTTTCTCATGATGTACTCTGCATAGAAATTAAATAAGCAGGGTGACAATATACAGCCTTGACCTGCTCCTTTTCCTATTTGGAACCAGTCTGTTGTTCCATGTCCAATTCTAACTGTTGCTTCCTGACCTGCATACAGGTTTCTCAAGAGACAGGTCAGATGATCTGGTAGTTCTGGCTGAAAAACTATGCATAGCAGTGATGAAGATGATATCCAGTTTTAGGGAATGGAAATGCCTTGCATGATCCTCCTGTTCTTTTTTTCCCCAAAGCAACAACCTGGAAGTCATTATTGATAAGGCAGAACCATGATACCTGGAGTCATCACTTGGAAGGGAGTTTCCTTCAAGTGCAGTGGGATACACAGCTGACTTAACATATGTGAGAAATAAACCTCTGGTTACTACTGCATCATCACCAGTATATCCTGTCTAATAAAACTTACTTCCAATGCTTAAAACAGCATCATTTTTTTTCCTTTCTATTGTTAAATATGTGGTACACTTGCTAAAGAATTTCTCCTTACCCAAACTCTAGCCAGGCTTCTCAGAGTCCTATTTATGAATAGAGTCCTCTACTTTGGCCTAGAAAGACTTGACCAAAAGACTAACATAGTTTCTAACTTCTGAAGGCTATGATTCTAGGATGACCCTTGTCCCTCTTTAAAGTGCCTGCCTGAGAACATTCTAGACTGCCAAAAGAAGTTACTGTTCATTCCAGCCCACACCTGAAGACAGGGCCCCTGTCTACCAGTCTCTATGGGAGAATGGGACCTAATTTCATAAGCACTAGTTAAGAAACCCAGATAGGTTTCACACGGGCCAAATTGTCTCAGTTTTTGTAATTTTTCATTGCTTGAATCTACTGAACTGCTCTCACTACCCTCACTATTCCTTCATTCTTCTATTTAAATGCCCAGTTGTCTCTGAAACAAAAGTTTCAGTTCACCCTGGATTCTTCTCTTTATTGCATTATTGATTAGAATCTACCCTGACCATTTTAACTACTTTCTTGCTTTGTCTTTTATATTCTCTCACTAGATTGTCCTTTTCTATCTTCCTCAGCTGGTTTCATCTTCACATCAGTCATCTAGCTAGCTAGCTACATATTAAGTCTATCTAAGGTGATGGATCATGAACAACTCTTTAAGAAAGTTATTCCCATCTCTTCATTCGCCTAGGATGGACTGGGTAAAACATATTATATTTCCTCAAAGTAGCATTTATCCTTATCATTGTGTTAATTGTACAGTATTGCAATTGTGCCATTCCTTGACTACCTCCAATCCTAGACGTGTGAATGATACAAAACCTGTTATTCTGAGAAATCAGCACAATGTTTGTCTATTAATAAGTATCTGTTAACCAAGCATGAGATTCTAGATAGTGGTCAATGAGATAATGATTTTAAAGCACTATAGAGATCTATATCTATATCTATATATATATATACACGCACACTATATATATATATATATATATGAAATAGTTGGTTTGGCTGTATGAATAAAACATAAAAAATAGTTACAATAAACTTGTACTGCAATATCAAATGATCAAACTTCTCTAATATTTACCAAAATTCATAATTAGATGGAAAGAAAAGTCATCTCATTTAACCAAACAAACTTTCACATATACATCAGAGAGTTCCCATTATTTTAATTAAAAGAAGGTAAAGGGAAATTTATGCTTAAAAGTTTAAGAGGTTAAATGATGAAGCATGCTGTTCTATTAGAGATGGGAGGAGGTTAAATAGTTTTGCTCAGGAGAATCATGTTGTGTTTGCCTGAAGGGAAAGTGGCTTTTAGCTCAAAATTTAAGTAAGACAGGACTCTTCCCCTTGTATTACTTTAGAATGTTGATCTCTTCCACTTTAACCAGTATTGTGAAGCTATTATATTCCAGGCACTCTTTGATTTTAGATGTAGAAGGAAATAGACACAGAAAAAATACAACTTTAGGAAAAGCAAGAGGTCCATTGATTGATTTAGCACTAAGCAAACAGAAAGAAGACTTCCGTAAGGAGTTAAAAAAAGGAAGCCAACATAGTGCAATATAATGAATGGAAATACGTACATCAAAAGAAAATGATAAAGCCTATGAATGAAGGCTTTCCTGGTGGCTCAGATGGTAAAGAATCTGCTTGCAATGCAGGAGATGTGGGTTTGATCCCTGGGTTGGGAAGATCCCCTGGAGAAGGGAATGGCTACCCACTCCAGCATTCTTGCCTGGACAGATCAGGGGTCCTTAAAATTAGAGAGTGGCTTCCAGTTCAGAAGGATATAGGCCATGAATGTTGAAGATGTAGAAAACTGGTACAATGTTGGAAAGAAAAACACAAATTTGAAAAAAAAATCATTCCCTGATAACTGTTTTCATTAATAGAAATAAAGTTTGGGTTTTATTTTACTCAAAAAAAATGAGTTTGGGACTGTTTCTTTTGTCGTGCCATAAATAGCAATTCATAGTAAGTTTTCTGACATTGAAAAACACCTTGGTAATAACACTGAGCCACACATTTACCTAATCTGTTCTTTTGGAATAGGATGTCTAACATTTATGCATATAAAGTTCACTGTTTAACTTAGGTAGAGTCATATCAAACCACTAGACAAATCCTCACACAAAGGTTCTTGAATAAGGAGAAAACAGATAAACTGTTCAAATATTTTCATAGAAAGGCTTTTACATTTGAGATACAAAAACACTCTGTGAAGAATCTCAAACCAGCAACGTAGACCCTTTTGCATCAGTCCATTGTCATAATACCTCTTGTACTTAGAATACCAAATCTCTAATTCTCACAATTCTTCCACATTCAGACATGAACTACTCTGTTCACAAGTTAATAGATAAAATTTCAAGTTCTATTACATGGAAATGTGTACCAAACCACTTTATATATACTATTTATATAATTCACATTCATCTCTCTGTCAGCAGGTTATGAGTTCTGATTTTAAGCATGATAAATTGAGACTCATTGTTAGAGTTCAAATAATTAAGATGGAGAATTTTGGTTACCCAATGTCTTATTTGAGTCCTTATAAAAACAGACCCTCAAAGTAACAGGGTCTTGGGAGATAACACCAAGAAGACAAGTGAGGCAGTGGAACATGAAAAGGACAGAAGGCAAGAAAAAAAGGCAATAAAATATATTGAGTGAAATACTCTACCTTCTATCACCTTAGAATTGTCCCTCTAAAAAATAGGAAGCCTGAGATATTCAAAACTTGTCCTTCAGGAGTTTAGGGTAATTCCTGGAGGCATTAATTCCATTTAACCTTTGACTTTTTTTTTTTTTTCTTTTTCTTTTCCCCAAAGCAAGCTGCAATGTTTCTAGAAAAATTCCTTAGGCAGAAGAGCAATCAAAAGATAAACTGAAGGTAAACCAAGAGATGGAAATCAATGGTGTCTTCAACATTTTGTATAAATTCTAAGTCTCAACACACTTGAAGTGAAAATATAAGGATGCATATTAAATTCAAATCAACTACAACAGCTTCTAAAATTATACAGGGTCAGTCAAAATTCTTCCAGATAAATGATTTTGAATCATAATTTTCAATCAATGTCACATCGATTCATAATAGTCTTTTCCAATATTATTAAGTGTTTCAAAAATATTATTTAGTTAAACAATGACGACAGTTTCTTTCATAATTGAAAAGTGAAAGTATTAGTCACTCAGTCGTTTTGAACTCTTTGAGACCCTATGGAGTGTAGCCCACTCCTCTGTCCATGGAATTCTCCAGGCAAGAATAATGGAGTGTGTAGCCATTCTTTTCTCCAGGGGGTCTTTCCAACTCTGGTATTGAACCCCAGTCTCCTGCATTGCAGGCAGATTCTTTACTGTGTGAGCTACCAGGGAGGCCCATTCCATAAGCAAACTCATTCAAGACAGAATGTTTAAATGTGCTTGATAAAAAAGTACGCTACTATGTAGGCTAGTGAGAGTTTGAATAACATTGAGGAATCCTTCTATCAGTGGGCTCTTTACAAGATTTCATTTATTCTGTGTCAACGCAAAACCAATTGACTTTTTACAAGATAATGTAGTTTAGTAGAAAGCACTCAACAGGTCCTCAAGAATCTGATTTATCTTCCGGATTCTGAGTTAAATACTTGTCTTATAAATTGCAGAAAAATGTGCTGAGCAGGTTATGAGGGGTATTGTTTTTCTCCAGTGAAATAAAAATTGTTGAAATAGGAAGATTTAAATTCCTTTACAACTCTCTTATCCTATGTCCAAGAATAGTTTCAAAGTAAGTATCTTCCTCAGTTTCTTCAAATGGTTAGACATCCCTTTTTTTCTTATATGCAATATTACTATCATGAGCTGTTTAAAGAGAGGGGCTGGATCTTAAGCGAATTGCTGGTGGCACCAACGACTGTTTAATAGACATTTAATTAAATTAGAAGGAATATCTGCATAATTAAATTGTTACATGATTATTTGTTTTTTGAAATAAGTGATTTAAAATAAATTTAATTTTTGGTTAGTTTTTCCTTTACTCGTTTAGAGTGAAGATTTCAAAAGAATCCACTATTTCATGTAAACAGAAGTATAGGAAAAATTGTTTTTAGAAAGATGGTAAGTAAATTTTGATTAAATTAACAATGAAATAATAACATTTATGATCATTTTAGTAAATCAGTACTTCGTTTTGTTGTTGATTGCATAAAAAAGATTCACACAGTAGGATATAATTTCAAAAGTGCTGAAATTTGCATTCATTAGAGTTGCAGTGGCTAATCAAGAAATTTCCAATTAAACACCACTTCAGCTGCATTTTCATCAACCATAAGAACTGTTTACATAGTTAATGATAAAATTTCACATCACACCAAACTATTCTTGATCTGTTCTGATCTGAATATTTCTATCTTATAATTTTGTTATCTATTTTTAAAGGCAGGATCTGTGCCTTTTATACTTTTGAATAGTTACTATATATTCACTTTTACAAACCATAACTAAAGAAACTGTATTTTTGGTTAGAAGCAATTTATGTTATAAACCTCCTTGCATTTGACAGACATGAATTGTGTTTATTGGAATAAATGTTAAAAGTGATCTATCCAAACATTTCTATTAAGAAATTTGAGGCCTGGAATGGTGAAATCATTTTTCAAGAAAGGGCTCAGAGTTGAACTAGAACCTAGAACTTTCCGTTATCATACAACTATCAGTTCATTACACACTGAATTCAGTTGTAGCCATTTGTTCAACAAATATTTTTGGTGTACTTCCTGCTAAGTATCATAGCAGATACCATGGAATTGTATTTAAAGGTAAACTGCAATGAGTTTGTATAAAGAAGTGATAAGATGCCAAGGAGGCCATCTGCCTTATTTTAATAAGTATTTAATCCACTCAAGTCCTGACTTTTAGCTGACTTGCCTTAGAGGGACGTTTTTGTTAATGAGCTGTCTTAATTCCTTATGCCTATATCTTAAATTGGTACATACTTAAAATTCTAGAAATGTAAACTGTAGTCTATATTAGATTTAATTAATGACAAAATTGTAAAGCAGACAAAGATTGCATTCAATTAGCTCTTTATGAAAAGCCCTGTGGCATCCTTTTGGTGAGACTCTTCCAGATGGCTTGAGACTTGCAAATGTCTCTCTGTGGGCTGAAAATTTTTAATGCTTTTCTTTATTAAGAACATGAAATAAGTATGATGGCTATATCTACAGGCTCTAGAATAAGTTTTCTCCATTCTAACCCTACGTGTTCTCTCATGTAATAGATATGAACTTTGTTTAATTTATCTATCTTTTGTAAATGTCACTTTTGACTTTCTGCTTCAATATTCTCACACAGTTGTGAACATTAAATGACTTAATTTTTGCAAAACCTTTAGTATATACAGATCAGTGTCCAGGAAGCAATCCATGAAAATAAACTTTCATTAAAACACAGTCTATGGATTAGTTCTGATTTTTACTTTTTTCTTTAACAGCAAAAGTATAAACACAAAAGTTGATTTAATAATTCTGAAGTGAAATATTAAACTTTTGAAACATTCTCAGATATATTCATTGCTAATCTGAATGGGATTTTCCTTCCACAATTAGATATAACATTGACTATCAGTATAAACTAGATCTTCCCACTACTACAGTGGTAAAGTAAGGGACTCTGAAAGTCAGATATTCAATAAGAACAGAGAATATTGAAAAATATATTAAAATCAACTTTCTTAGAACTCTGTAAACTGATTAAATTCTTTCAACAATCCAAGAATCATGGATTCAAAAAATAGCTGAATGTTTGTACAGATAAACTGAAATACATCACAATAGAAATATGGTTCAAAAGAAACCACCAAGAAGTTGAAAGACAACTGAGAGAGGGGAAAAATATCTGTAAACCATATACTCAGTACAGATTTAGTATCCAGTTTATATTAAAAAAAATTCTTACAACCAAACAATAAAATGACAAATAACCAAAATGAAAAAGTAGAATTTTTTTTCCAAAGAAGACAAGCTAATGGCCAATAAGCTCATGAAAATATATTCAAAATTAATTTCCATTAGAGAAGTGCATATCAAACCCTAAAGAGGTATCTCTTCACGCCAATAAAATAATTAAAATTAAAAAGAGAGCCAAATAATAGGTGTTGGAGAAAATGTGCAAACATTGGCATTCTGGTGCGTTACTGAGTAGATGTGAAATGGTACGGCCACTTTGGAACACAAGTTGGCAGTTTCTTAGAAATTAAACTTAGAGTTACATGACCCAGCTATTCTAATCCCAGATATATACCCAAAAGAATGGAAAACAAGTGTTCAAATAATATCTTGCACATGGATTTTTATGGTAACATTATCCATAATAGACAAAAGGTAGAAATAAGCTGAATGTTCATCAGTGGATGAATGTGTAAACAAAATATAGTATATCCATCAAATGCATTCAGTTATAAAAAATAAAATAGTGATAACATGCTAAAACATGGTTAAACCTTAAAAATATTATTTTAATTGAAATAAGCTAAAAGCCAAAGGCCTCATATTCTATCATTTGACTTATATGAAATTTTCAAATAGACAAGTTCATCAACACAAAATAGATTAGTGATTGCCAAAGGCTCAGAAGAAAAGAAAATGATGAATAACAGTTAATGCATAGGTTTATTTGGGGGGAGTTATTAAAATATTCTAGAATTGCATGGCATATATAGCATTACAGATTTTAGAATCCATGAAGAGCAAATAAAACATGAAAAAGACAATGGAGAATATAGTGGGTAGATTATAATTTTAAAGAAGTTACTAGGGAAAAGGTGACTTTGGCTAATGATCTAAGGGAGCTGTACTAGGGAGATGGGGCTATATCCAAATCCTAGACTCTAGGGGGAAAATATTGCAATCAGTTTGAGGTTAGAGAATGCCTGATATGTTCAGAGTGACAAATCCATAACTAGAATAGAGAGAACCAGGGAGGGAGCATCTATAAATGAGTTCAGAGATGGAAGAGAAGGGAGAGCAGGTGGGAATGTAGAAACTTACAGCTAATTGTAAAGAAATTGTTTCTCATGCTGAGCAAGATGGCAATCCATTTCAAATTTTGAGCATAGGAGTGACATGGTCTAGTTATTTTTCAGAAATCATTTCTAACTGCTCTGTTAAAAACTATTGAACATGCATCATAAGGTAGAAGCAGGACATCAATGATTTGTGTTTGCAACTATTTCAAATAAAGTTTAAAAATATGAAGTTTTTTCAAGGATGGTCATTGTTGAGATGGTGTGAGTGGTCAGATTGGTCAATTCTTGATATAATTTTAAAATATAAGACAAAATTTTCTAACATATTGGATGTGAGTATGAGAAAAAGAAACAAGTGATGATTATACCATGTTGCATAGTAGGCATCTAAGCGATTAGGTTTAGTTTTGTTGTTATTGTTCAGTCACTAAATCATGTCCAACTCTTTGTGACCCCATGGACTGCAGCATGCCAGGCCTCTCTGCAATTTAGTTAGCAGTTAGAACATATTAGCCTACAACTAGGCTGTCTAAAACAATAGCCACTAGCTACATGGCAATTTGAATTTAAATTAATTAAAAATTTAATTACTTGGTTGCATTAGCTAGCTGCATTTCAATTGCATAATAATCATATGTGGCTAGTGGCTACACTAATAGAGAGTGCAAAATAGAATATACACATCATCACTGAATTTCTACTGCATAGCCACTATTTACAGTTCAGAACTGGGCCAAGAATATGCAGTTGAATATCATAATGTAGAGATAGAGACAGAGATATATAGATAGTACTTAGAGATGAAAAATTACCTAGGGAACACCAAGAGAAGAAACTAAATAGGTATGAGTACTGAGTCCTAGGACATTTTAATATTTAATGACTGTGGAAGGGTAGAAAAACCACCAGCGGGTTTTTTTTGTTTTTGCTTTTGTTTTTAGAAAAAGGACCAGTGAGATAGAAGAAAAATGTTGGGTATATTATCCCTGAGCCAAGTGAAGAAATTGATTGAGAGGAAGTGATAAATTTGGATAAAATGAAATAAGTGTAGAGTAGGATGTAAATGGAAAAATTGGTTCTAGTGAGTACAGTAAAACTAAAAAGGGGGCAAGGAGTTGATGGACTGTGAAAAGGAGTGATACTAGCATGGAGTCTTTTCCTTTAGTTACCTAGGGATAATAAAGAGCAAGCAATTATGAGAAAGGTCTCCTAGAGTATCAAATATAAACTGTGTAAAAGAACACTGAAACCACTTCAGATTAATAATTGTTTTTCCAAGTAACTTCGAAGTGTTAGTGGCTCAGTCATGTCTGATTCAGTGACCCCATGGACTGTAGCCCTCCTGGCTCCTCTGTCCATGGGATTCTCCAGGCAAGAATACTGAAGTGGGTTACCATTCCCTTCTCCAGGGGATCTTCCTAACCCAGGGATCGAACTTGTGTCTCTTATATCTCCTGCATTAGCAGGCGAGCTCCTTAACCTTTAAGCCACCAAACACAATTAGCAAAACAAAACGAAATACAGTGTGCATATGTAAATCTGCATAGAATGTCCTGATGGTTCCTAAAACCTCATTTGAAAGATGTAAATGATTTCCTCTTCAAGATTCTGTTAGCTATCTTCTTTCTGTTACAATGTTTAAATCATAAGTATGTCACTTAGAAGAGCAGATTATATTGTCTCTCTAATATCACAATGGTGTTGATCACTCAGAGCCAGACATCCTGGAATGCGAAGTCAAGTGTGCCTTAGGAAGCGTCGCTATGAACAAAGCTAGTGGAGGTGATGGAATTCCAATCGAGCTATTTCAAATCCTTAAAGATGATGCTGTGAAAGTGCCGAGCTCAATATGCCATCAAGTTTGAAAAAGTTAGCAGTGGCCACAGGACTGGAAAAGGTCAGATTTCATTCCAATCCCTAAGAAAGGCAATGACAAATAATGCTCGAACTACCACACAATTGCACTCATCTCACATGTTAGCAAACTAATGTTCAAGATTCTCCAAGCCGGGCTTCAACAGTACGTGAACTGTGAACTTTCAGATGTTCAAGCTTGATTTAGAAAAGGCAGAGGAACCAGAGATCAAATTGCCAACATTCACTGCATCATAGAAAAAGTAAGGGGATTCCAGAAAAACATCTACTTCTGCTTACTGACTATGCCAAAGATTTTGACTGTGTGGATCACAATAAACTGTGGAAAATTCTGAAGGAGATGGGAATACCAGACCACTTGACCTGCCTCCTGAGAAATTTACATGACAAGTTAGAACTGGACAGAGCGACATACTGGTTCCAAATCGGGAAAGGAGTACGTCAAGGCTGTATATTGTCACTCTGTTTATTTAACTTATACGCAGAGTACATCATGAGAAATGCTGGGCTGGATGAAGAATGAGCTGGAATCAAGATTGCTGAGAGAAATATCAAAACCTCAGATACGCAGATGACATCACTCTTATGGCAGAAAGCGAAGAAAAACTAAAGAGCCTCTTTAGGAAAGTGAAAGAGGAGAGTGAAAAAGTTCGCTTAAAACTCAGCATTCAGAAAACTAAGATCACGGCATCTGAGCCCATCACTTCATAGGAAATAGATGGGGAAACACTGGAAAAAGTGCGAGACTTTATTTTTGGGGGCTCCAAAATCACAGCAGATGATGACTGTGGCCATGAAATTAAAAGACACTTACTCCTTGGAAGAAAAGTTATGACCAGCCTAGACAATATATTAGAAAGCAGAGACATTACTTTACCAACCAAGGTCCATCTAATCAAAGCTATGGTTTTTCCAGTAGTCATGTATGGATGTGAGAGTTGGACTATAAAGAAGGCTGAGTGCCAAAGAATTGATGCTTTTGAACTGTTGTTTTGGAGAAGACTCTTGAGAGTCCTTTGGGCTGCAAGGAGATCCAACCAGTCCATCCTAAAGGAAATCAGTCCTGAATATTCATTGGAAGGGCTGATGCTGAAGGTGAAAACTCTAATACTTTGACCATCTGATGCGAAGAACTGACTCATTTGAAAAGACCCTGATGCTGGGAATTATTGAAAGCAGGAGGAGAAGGGGAAGACAGAGGATGAAATGGTTGGATGGCATCACCGACACAACGGATATGATTTTGAGTAAACTCTGGAAGCTGGTGATGGACAGGGCGGCCTGGCGTGCTGCAGTCCATGGGGTTGCAAAGAGTCGGACACAACTGAGCGCTGTAGTGAACTGAACTGAATCATTGCAATGAGATAATGTTGTTTTGGTGTAGTGAGAAACCGGGGGTCAGAGAAAGAAATGGAAAGACGCTGATGCTAGGCCAAACAAGGGCAGTTGTAAGTGGGAAATAATAATGTCAAAGCACAGAGTTTTCGATCCCTACAATAAACCAATACAGTGTTTGGATGAGGTCTCATTACAGAGTTTTTCTGCCTTTATTTTTGAGGGAAAATCACCCACAGAATCAAAAGGACATGTCAACTGAACTTGACTAGTGGACTGCTCCATGTATTTGTATTTCTTGTAGGTTATGTGGCTTTCAAAAAATCATCAGTACAAATCCGTTTCTATGCATCTCTCTAATACTTCTAATACATTGACAATTGTTTTATTGAATTCTTAGAATGAGATAGAAATTTATATTACATATACCTCTTGTTCCTGTTCTCTTAACATTTTTTACTCATTTCCCTGATTCCCACAGGGTATCTCAAAATTTGATAATTTCTTTACATTTCTTTCATGATAAAAAAAATTCCTTGATATTTCTAAAGATTAAAATATTATTAAATAAGAATCTTTTCTTTACACTGCCATTAGTTTTAAAATTTATCCATGAATACATACTACTTACTTTAATCTTCTATCTAGTTTTACAGGTACAAAGAACATTTTCCTACCTTTACATAAAGCATAGTTCTTATGTACCTCTTCCATGTTTTGGCTCTGGATTGGTTATTTTTCTTTAAGAATAGAATAGAATTCAAACAATAAAAAAGAAAAACAAACCTATACTTTGTACAATCATGAACTATTAAAATTCAAACTTATTTAAAAATTATTACTGAAAGAGGTAAAACCTTTGTATAAAAATAAACACAGACACATAGTGTGTAGCATGGTTTTTCAAAAAAATAATTGGTAAAATGCTACCAATATCTGTTTCTCTTCAGTTCAAGGTGATTACACTATGTTAATTTAGACAATAAAAATTACTGTAAGATCATATTTTACTAAATATCATACCCTTTATATCCAAAGTACTAAATCATTTGTTACTTTAGAGATCAACATGATGGACACATCTTCCATGAGGAGTGTATGACTACTTCAACAATGTATAGAGTTACTCCAGTTAAAATGTCTTATTCAATCTCTATAAATCCAGTTTATATATACATTTTATAATCTATGATATAAATGTAAATTTTTAAGTTCATCTTATAAACTGAAATACTTTCTTTTATATTATGGAATATAAAATATATGGTGTTTGAAAACATAAATATTGTCATAACACAAAATTAACCAAGAATATATGATTGTTATAAAAAGCTAATATACATTTTTAATGAAACTATGATGACTATGTTTTAAGAAATTATATCACTGTTAAATTAATATTTAAGATTCAGTAAGCAGTAAAATTTATTTTTACTTATGTTAATGACTCTAACTTAATAGCTCAGTTGGTAAAGAATCCACCTGCAATGCAGAAGACCTCAGTTCGATTCTTGGGTCAGGGAAGATCTGCTGGAGAAGGGATAGGCCACCCACTTCAGTATTCTTGGACTTCCCTTGTGGCTTAGCTGGTAAAGAATTTGCCTGCAATGCGGGAGACCTGGGTTCTATCCTTGGGTTGGGAAGACCCCCTAGAGAAGGGAACAGCTAACCACTCCAGTATTCTGGCCTGGAGAATGCCATGGACTGCATAGTCCATGGGGTGGCAAAGAGTTGGACATGACTGAATGACTTTCAATTTCACTAACTTAATATGTGGCTTTATTATCCTAAAATGAAATGGAATTTATTTATACTAAATACTTCATCGCTGTTATCAGCAGACTTGGATATGAATAGTCTCCAAGTCAATCTTTTATTATACATATTGACACTATAGATCAAGTATAGGTCACTCAAGAATGCTATTTTATGGTCAAGAGCAGATTTCTGAATAAAGTTTTAGCTGAGAAGTAAAAACAGAAAAAGGCTATCTCAACCTACTTTTTAAAAATCTAAATTATGTACAGAAAGTGACAGGTAGAAGATGCTCTAGGTCTTAGAATTCCACTGAGACAGGAGAAGCTGTCTTCCTAAAGCTTTCGTAGTTCAAGGACAGTCAGTTACAGTGAAATGTATTCTGACATTGAAATGTGCTAAAGGATATCATGAAAAATAGCCCTGATGATTGCCAATATTGTAGTGTATTTGAAGAATGACTAAAGATCAAGAAACAGAATGATTCACACTCAGGATATCACTTAAAATCTAAGTATATCTTTAACATCACCATACTATAAAAGCAATTATTTTCCCAAGAGTTTAAAGACTTAGTGCAGTCTAGATAGAACATTCATATTACTGACAAATTTTATCTTGTTGAGGACTTGTTGTCAGGTTAGACATTATTAAAGAATAAAAATATTGATTGATTTCCTTGACCTCATCGTACAGTGCTAGTCAAAAGATGATGAATGGCTCCTTGTCTATTAATCATACAAAAGGGACAACATGAGGTATTATTTTTCTTTTGAGTACAAAATTAGGAGAACTGTCAAAAATACTGACACAACCAACAATTACTGCAGTATTGTCTAGTTATTTCATTAATAATAAAATATTAATTTAAATGCCAAAAATGAAAAAAAAAGCTTTTTATGACTTTTAAAAAAGTCTGGCAATATTATTCAGGGCATTAGTTATTATGAATCAATGAAAAGCAAACTAAAAAAGTGGAATTCAAGTTTAGGTGACTTACCCTAAATTTCTCAATAGAAAGATTGACCTCATGCAAGCTTCATACTTGTAAAATACAAATTGACATGTGGAAATTAATATAAGATGGTTTATTTGCAGTTGGCAACCTTTGGTCCCATTTGAAGAATTCTTCCTTTATCACAGACCATATTGTTGTCTACATACTTGCTTTAAGAAAGCAACTAACAACTCAAATTGTGAAATGGAAACAAAATGAAATATGGCATCATGTATGTCAAAATTGGTAAATAGACACTAACTTATGTTAGAATTTACTTATCTTGCCAATAAGTAAGGGCTTACAAACATGGAGTAATTATGCAGACACTAAATAAATAATTAAAATTTTGAGCCACCCCCATTCCATAATGGAGACAACTATTACATTACGCTGCTAAAACTATTTGTTCTTTCTAAACACTAGGAGGCATCTTAAAAATATACCTCTTCTGTTTCAACAGATACCTAAAAGTAATTGAAATAGACCTTCAGAAAACTTAGATATCTTTCTCCACACTGATGAAACATTCTCCTATGAAAACTCACACTGCCTTGAAATTAGCAATAGTCACCATTTTTCAAAAGAATTTTTCCTCATATATTTTCCCATTCATTAAACTATTGATTCATTTAACAAACATTAATAGATACATATTATATTCCAGACTTTGTGCTTAGGCTGAGGATGGAGAATGAAGACATTAGTTAACCATTGATATATATTTTTAAGCTTGATATTTAGGGTGAATTCTTAATATGTACATCTAAAGAAGTCATGGATATCTACTAGGATTCTAAAACTAAATATTTCAAAAGCTGTACTTCTTGCAAAAAAATACTACTCCTTCTTCAGTTAATAACCACACAATCTTTCCAGATTGTAAGATCAAAATCTATAGTATCAATCTTAACTCTGCTTCTTTGCATATGTTATATCCTAATGCTGTTCTATCTATATTCAGAATATGCCCACTGGAGTGAAGTTCACTGATGGTGACAATTTATACTGAAGGTAATAAAAGAGAATAAAGATTGGTAGACATATTGATAAATAGGTTAAACAGATGTGTATCAAAACAAATGCACCAAAATGTTAATTATAAAACCTGGATGGAGGGCATATATTTGTTCCCTATAGACTTCTTTTATATGTCTGAACATTTTCATAATAAAATGCTGAAGAATAATAAATCAATCACACATTTTCCTTTTTCAAAAGTTGTGGAGGACTAAGATACCTTCTAATAACAATTACAAATCCTTGACCAAATGTAAAAACCATTTCAACATACTGAAGACTGATCAAAAGTAGATAGAAGCTGGGAGATATATGGCTTTTTTGAAAACAATGAATCACACTATAAATCTCACAGTAAGAAATTCACATTTAAGTGGCTCTTTTACTAAGAGCTTGTGGTGTAAGGACTAAAATTAAAGTCTATATGCTTCAATATCTGGTGAAATTTGGAGTACCCTGAATAGTCTAACTACTAGTTCCCTTCCCAACTCTGCTTCCACAGATAAGGTCCCCTAGCCAGGCATATATATCATTAAAGGAAATAGGCATTGTTCCTGCTTATTGCTAAGTAGTGAGTTTCAGTTTCCTGCCAGCCCACAAAATTATTCAACCAACCCAATCAAATTCTTTCTGGGAATCAGGGGATACTCCATCCTCTTGATACTTCATTATTTACCTCTCACAGTTCCTGGTTGTTCCCTTGTTCTTGAGTACAGTCTCCCTGTGGCCTTGTATGACATGCAATATTCCCCTTCTCTAGGTTGTGAGTATATGTGCAAACTATTGTCAATCTCATCTGTCCAGTGTTGGGTGGCATGAGCTCAGCCACCACCTTAATTCTAACTCAAGAATCCCTCTCTCACCAATAGGACAAGGAAAAGGCAAGTTAAAATAGGACATCATCTCTACATCCAGTTTTCTCTGTACATTGAGGATAAACCCAAGATAAAAACAAAAGCATTGTCACAGAGGAGGAGTCAAGCTTGTAATTTAAGATTGTGTGCTAAGTCACTTCAGTCATGTCCGACTTTCTGTGACCCTATGAACCGTAGCCCACCAGCTTCCTCTGTCCATTGGATTCTCCAGGCAAGAGCACTAGGTAGATTGCCATGCCCTACTCTAGAGGATCTTCCCAACCCAGGGATCGAACCTACGCCTCTTATGCTTCCTGCACTGGGAGGCAGGTTCTTTACTACTAGCGCCACCTGGGAAGCCCAATTTAAGATTAGAACATTTGAAAGTAGACTACAAAATTTGACAAATACAAAGCTAAAAATATGCAAATACATTGCCTTCAAATATTTTGTTGACTATTTAATCACATACACACCAGGAGATACTGCAATAAGTAACAGCTGTGAGATTAAAGAGCTGCGAAGAGAATGAATAAGCTACCCAATTGTGAAAATAGAAGGTAGAGTCCAAGTCTCCCCAAGTTAGACAGAATAATAAGCACCTTGAGTCTCTACTGAAGCTCCTAATGGGACAGATCTTAGGAATAAACCACCTATAAGATGGTACAGTATATCTTAGGGCTAAAGGCAAAAACAAACAAAAAAAAGAGACTTGACAAAACTTCTAAAGTCAAACCTCCACAAGATTAAGTCAATCTGACAATAATTACCTGTCACTGTCTTCTAGGGAAAAATCTAACATGTTTTAGAGGAATATGGCAAAATTCCATATTGGTGCAGCATTTTCCCCACAATATCTACTATATAATAAAAAAAAAAAACAAACAAAAAACTAGTAGGTAAAGAAGAGCAAGATAGGAATCATTATCTAGAGAAAAGCACAGTCAATAGAAGCAAGCCCTAAGATTACACAGATGTTAGAATTAAATGAAGACTTTAAATAGTTATTATAAACATTTTTAAAGGAATATAGAAAGGCAAATTAGATATCAATTAGAAAATGTAGAATTGAGAAATACAATGTTTACATTGAAGAAATAATCTGATTGTTTCCTATATCCCAGGAAAAGATCACTTGTTGCTCCGTATCCCAAGAAAAGATCAGGTTAGTTGCCACCGAAAGACAAGTTAAAGTAAAAGCTGTCCGCTGTTGAGAAAGCAAGGCTCCTCCCACCACACCTTCCAGGTAACACTCAATGGCTGCTGAGGGAACCCGAATAACTCGTCCCATTCCCAGCACTGAAACTAGGAAAACATATCTGCTGTTGGTGGAGGGACAGGAAACCATGTCATGCCCAGATCCTCCTGTAAACAAAGCAATTCTCTGCTGCGACAAGGATAGGAGAAGAAAATTTGCTCCCATTCAAAATCTTTTGTAGAAGGAAAGACATGAAAATGTGTTTTGACTTCTCCTGTGATATAGGAGAAAAAGGACTTGCAGAAAGCTGAGGATGTAAAGGAACACTAAGAGGAAGAAAAACAAAAAAAACGCTCTAGATTCAACATTAAGTAGAATGGATCAGTCAAAGGCATATGGACTTTAACTAGAGCAAAAACTGAAATCAAATTCAGCCCAATTACTGAGTTGATGTATCCACTGATACTCAAGGAATAGCAACAGAGGAAAAACACCCAATTTGGGGGTTAGATAATATTTATCTCAGTCTCTACTGTTCTTTTAAATACAGCGTGTGATGATTAAGCCATAAAGAGAGAAAAGGAAAAAAAGATAAAGCTCCAAAATAGATGAATGAAATATAAACAAATTACAAGATGTAGTCTTAAACTTCACCATGTAAATTAGTATAAAAATAGTCTAGACACTTTTCTTACTAGGCAGTCTGTCTAATTTGATATAAAAATGAGACCTTAAAATTCTTCTATCTACAGGAAACTTACGAATCATCAATAAATTAAAATTTTAAAATGGAAAAGTAATTCATAAAAAAAGTAATCAAAGGAAAGACTTACTGGCTCTTTATGTGTTGACAAATCAGACTTCAGAACAAGGAAACTTAACAATGACAAAAAGGGATGTTACATAGTGATTAAGGATAAATTCATCAAGAATGCATTACAATTTGAAATGTATATGTACCTAATAATAAGTCATCAAAATCCATAATACAAATGCATTGAATTAAAAGGGGAAAATACTCATTCACAGTTACATTTGCAGATACCAATATTTTTCTCTCTAATTGACAGAAAACAGACAAAAAATTATCAATACGAGTACTGAAGACACACAATAGTGAGGTAAAATCAAATTAAAATACTTCTGTATATAAAAGGAAATAGAAAAATAAGAGCAACCTATGAACTGGGGAAAAATATTTGCAGACCAAATATCTGATAAGGGATTGATTTCCAAATACCTAGTAAACTCTTTTATGTACAGTTCTGTCATACGTGCATGCCTAGTTGCTTCAGTCATGTCTGACTCTTTGCGACCCTATAGACTGTAGCCTGCCAGGCTCCTCTGTACATGGAATTTTCCAGGCAAGAATACTGGAGTGGGTGGCCATTTCTTACAACTTTTTAATATCAAGTTGTAAAACTTCTATATTCAATCTGATAAGAGGTCTTTTACTATATGTTTCCAAAATATTTTACCCAAATTTGCTTAATATTCTTAACATTGTTTGTTCAGAGATCAGCAACTTTTAATATTCATAAATCTGATTTTTTTCTTGTAAATCATGTTTTCTTGTGTTCTATTTAAGAAATTTCTGTCTAACACAATGTCCTATTGAAAAGAACTGACATCAGGCGGTTAAAAAAGATTACTATTCCTATGTTCACTGCAGGACACCAGCGGGTGTGTGTCTGCTTTCTATGGAGCTGGAAGAGCCAGAAGTCGCCCTGGGCACTCAGGGATGGCCCATCAGGAGGTCTGTCTCAAGATCCCTGACCCAGGTCGGTGCCTTCCTTGTCCCTCCTGAGCCCACGGGCTGGTCCTGGTGACCTAGGTGCCCTCATTGCCGCGATCCCTCTCAGCAAGTCTGATTCGATTCCTCAGCCTCCCTATTCTTCCCCAAACTCCCACCCTGAGCCCCCTGCCAGGCCCTTGTCACCGAGTCCATCTTTTCACCCCATCACAATGCACTTTCCCTGAGGGGAGGGCTGGGGCTCCGAAGTCCACAGCTTAAGGTTGAGCAAAAATGTTTTCAGACACCCAGTAAAAACTTCAGAGCATAAGAGTGTTGAATGAAAACTGTTTTCTTCCGAAGCTGACCGCCAGTGTTCCCCTCCCTGGGGGCAGAGAGAAAACAATGGGTAGCTAAGGAGTTTATGCAAGAAGGTGATCCTCTTACTCAGAGTGGCTTGCAGAGTATTTAGCGTTCCTTTCCTAGACTGGATTCAGTCCTCCTAGTGTCCACATAATATTTTATTAAAACTGAACTTTATTCATCCCATTCCTTGTTGGTGGAAACTTAGGTTTTTTCCAGTCTTCTGTAACAGGCCATGCTGGGTCCAGTATCCCCATACAAATGTCTTCCTACACAAATGGGACTATTTCTGGAGGCTGAGTTCCTCAGTGTACAAGAGTTTCCCATAGATCTGTAAACGGGTATGTGATCTCTTAAAATAGTATTTAATTGTAGTTTCATTTGTATTGCCTAGAAGTATAATCAAACATCTTAGTGCTTCTGTCAGATTTATTTTTATATTGGTCCTTTCTACCACTAATCCAATCATTTTAAAACTGGCAAAGTCTGCCACAAACATATATATATATATATATTTTTTTATAAAATTCTTTACATTATTGGTGGGAATGCAAACTATTACAGCCACTATGGAGAACAGTGTGGCGATTCCTTAAAAAACTGGAAATAGAACTATCATACAACCCAGCAATCCCACTGCTGGGCATATACACCAAGGAAACCAGAATTGAAAGAGACACGTGTACCCCAATGTTCATCACAGCAGTATTTACAATAGCCAGGACATGGAAGCAACCTAGATGTCCATCGGCAGATAAATGGATAAGAAAGCAGTGGTACATATACACAATGGAATATTACTCAGCTATTAAAAAGAATGCATTTGAATCAGTTCTAATGAGGTGGATGAAATTGAACCTATTATACAGAGTGAAGTAAGTCAGAAAGAAAAACACCAATACAGTATATTAACACATATATATGGAATTTATAAAGATGGTAACAATGACCCTATATGTGAGATAGCAAAAGAGACACAGATGTAAAGAACAGACTTTCGGACTTTGTGGGAGAAGGCGAGGGTGGGATGATTTGAGAGAATAGCACTGAAGCATGTATATTATCATATGTGAAAAGAATTGCCAGTCCAGGTTTGATGCATGAGACAGGGTGCTCAGGGCTGGTGCCTGATGGGGAGGGAAGAGGGAGGGGGGTACAGTATGGGGAACACATGTACACGCATGGGTGATTCACGTCAATGTATGGCAAAAACCACTACAGTATTGTAAAGTAATTAACCTCCAATTAAAATAAATAAATTAATTTAAAAAATTATTTAAGAGGTTAGATCTCATGTTAGGTATTCTTACCAGAATAAAATATAACATTAAAATTAATTGTAGCACTTTTTACAATAGCTAGGATGTGGAAGCAGCCTAGATGTCCATGGATGGATAAATGGCTACAGATATTGAGGTACATATGTATGATGGAATGTTGCTTAGCTATAAAAAAGAACACTGTTGATTCAGTCCTAATGAGGTGGATGAACCTAGAACCTATTGTATAGAGTGAAGTAAGTCAGAAAGAGAAAGACAAATATTGCATATAACATGTGTATGGAATCTGCCGCTGCTGCTGCTGCTGCTAAGTTGCTTCAGTCGTGTTCGACTCCGTGTGACCCCATAGACGGCAGCCCACCAGCCTCCTCCATCCCTGGGATTCTCCAGGCAAAATATTGGAGTGGGTTGCCATTTCCTTCTCCAATGCATGCAGGCATGCTAAGTCACCTCAGTCATGTCTGACTCTGTGCGACTCTATGAACAGCAGCCCACCAGGCTCCTCCATCCACAGGATTAAGTTGGAAAAACAATTTCGATGATTGCCAATCTGAACATTTGAGAGAACACTGTGTTCCTTTTTTATCCTTGCTATAAAACCCAAGAATGTCATATTCCCCTTCATCCTGTTCAGTTGCTTCAATCCGACTTAAATCCCAGTCCATCACACTCCGAGGCTTCTCAAACTCATGTCCAATTCGATGATGCCATCTGTTATCCTCTGTCATCCCCTTCAGGCATCGAGGTCTTTTCCAATGAGTGAGTTCTTCGCATTCAGGTGGAGTATTCAGTTTCAGCTTCAGTGTCAGTTCTTCCAATGAATATTCAGGACTGATTTCTTTAAGGATTGACTGGTTTGAGACTTTACAGTGAGAGACTTTATTTATTTTTTGGGGGGGTGGGGGGAGCTCCAAAATTACTGCATATGGTGACTGCTGCCATGATATTAAAAGACACTTGCTCCTTGGGAAAAAAGCTATGACCAACCTGGACAGCATATTAAAAAGCAGAGACATTACTTTGTTGACAAATGTCCATCTAGTCAAAGCTATGGTTTTTCCAGTAGTCATTATAGATGTGAGAGTTAGACTATAAAGAAAGCTGAGAGCAGAAAAATTTATGCTTTTGAACTGTGGTGTTGGAGAAGACTCTTGAGAGTTCCTTGGACTGCAAGAAGATCCATGCAGTCAATCCTAAAGAAAATCAGTCCTGAATATTCATTGGAAGGACCGATGCTGAAGCTGAAACTTCAACACTTTGGCCACATGATGTGAAGAAATGACTCATTGGAAAAGACCCTGATGCTGGGAAAGACTGAAGGCAGGAGGAGAAGGGAATGACAGAGGATGAGATGGTTGGATGGAATCACCGACCTGATGGACATGAGTTTGAGCAAACTTCAGGAGTTGGTGATGGACAGGGAAGTGATGGTCAGGGACGCCTGGTGTGCTGCAGTCCATGGGGTCTCAAAGAGTTAAACATGACAGTGACTGAACTGAATTCAACAAAGATGAATTTTCCTCCATTTATTTAGTTCTTTTTCAGTTGGGATTAGGTTAATGCTGTTGTCATTAAATGAGTTAGGAAATATTCCTTCTGCTTCTCTCCAAAGAAAGAGATGGTAGAGAATTGCTCTAATTGTTTTTTTCCTTAATATTTCATGAAATTCTCCAGTGAATTTGCTCCTGGTGCTTTCTGTTTGAAGGTTACTAGTCATTGATTCAATTTCTTTAATAGATACAGGCCTAATCTAATGCTCTACCTCTCAGTAAACTTTGACAAACTTTTATTTCAAGGAATTGGTCTATTTTATCTAAATAGGTTTTCAAATTGTAGGCATACAGTTGTTCATATACAGCTGATCCTTGAGCAGCATTGGTTTAAACTGTGCAGGTTCACTTATACATGTGTTTTTCTTTTTTTAATAAATAAATATGTGTTGCAGTACTACACAATCTGTACTTGTAGAACTGCATATATGAAAGGCCAGCTGCTTGGAGTTCAGAGCCACAATTCCCACACTGTTCAACGGTCATTTGTATTTCTTTCGTAACCTTGTGATTTCCATGGGATCCAAAGTGATGTCCGTCTTCCATTTATAACATTAGTAATTTGTTTAACTTTCTTTTTTTCTTAGTTAGCTTGGTTAGACACTTACTGATTTTAATGATTTTTTTCAAAGAATCAGCATTAAGTTTCATTGTTTTTCTTACTTATATCTTGTTTTCAATTTCCTTGATCTGTTCTAAAACTTATAATTTCTTTTCTTCTGCTTACTTAGATTTAATTTTATTTCCTTTACTAGTGTCTGTGCTGGAAAATTATATTACTGTTTTTTGCATCTTTTTAATTTTCTAATTGATGCATTCAATGGCATCAATTTCTCTCTAAGCACTGCTCTAACTGCATCCCACAAATTTTGATGTTACTTTAATGTTTTAACATTTATTTTCATATCCATTTAAAAATATGTTTTGAATTATCATAATTTTATTTGTTGATTATTCAGGTAAAAGTGTAATGGTGCCAGATTTAGTTTTAAGAACTGGTGAAAATTAAACCAATGATGGACTGAAGAACTGTGAATTAAATTCAGCTATAAATACTGGTTTTTGCCATCATTATGTTACAGCCATGCTGACATGCTATGAGAGTGAGCAGAGGGAAAAAAATAAAAGATATTTAGGAAAAAAACAGCTCAGGAAATACTAGCCATGATGGCAGAACTCTGAACAAGTAGTACAAATTTTTTTAAGGATGTAATTTTTAAAAAATAGTAAACTAAAATTCCAATAATATTGATTCACCAGTTTAATATATTAAAATTCCAGAAGCTAGTTTTCTTGAACATCTTGAGGAATAACAACTTTTTAATAGACAAATTTAATCAATTTTCATTAAATAAACACTATTAAATGCTATTTTTAACATCCCAACTGACTGAGCTTACTAATTTATCGCCAAAATCCTAATAAGATAATTAATTTTAAAATGAAATCCTTTGTAAAATTCCTGTTAAAGATTTTCATTCAAATCCTCACTTAGTTTTAGGTGATTAAGCATTGATATTTAAGCTGATTAGGGAAAATTTTTACCTTTTTGAAAAGTGTGTTGTTTCTCCATTTCCAGACTCCCTGGAGAATATTAACTATCTTCCTACGTAGTAATAAAATTCAGGTCCTTCAAATACTTGGTAAAAGTAAAGGAAATGAAGACATTAATTATACATTTTTTGCTCAGATTTCAATAGAAAAAAAAAACCTTGAGATCAAAGTAAAACTCATCTATAATATATATTCTAATTACCCTTTTTTGAGTTATTCACAAACAATATAACAGATAAGATACATAAATAACATAATAGACAATTTGAGTGATCTTTATCATTTGCTTAATTAAAGAACATAATTCATGTGGCAGAAAGATTATTTTGTTGTTTCCATTATGCTGGTAAAGATCTTGGAGGAATACAGTTGAAAGGTGAAGTAAAAATCTGGGTTTGACATAGCACATATATCATTAAAGAAACTATAATTTGTAACAGTTTACATAAAAAAAAATGTTAGTATGTATCAACAAATTTAGATTTGTTTATTTAATATTTATAAAAAGTAAATACTGAAAATCTTATTTTCTAAATTTGTATGCCAGATTTCTTTTGATAATTATGTCAAGATAAAGTTCCAAGCTTTCATTTCTGAATACTGATTTTCAATTGTACTTTGTAGGCATTACTGTGCAGACAACCATCTGTTTCATTCTAACTTTCTTTCTATCCAGTCTAAAGGCAATTATACTATCAATAGACAATTCTTTTCCATGGAAAAAGATTTTAAAAAAGCTTTAAAAGTTGAAGTTGCAAGCAGTTGTTGAAATAGAATTTATATATAGTTCTCCATATTGCAAACTGTGAATTATTATTTTAAAATCTCAAAATATAGATGTTTTTAATATCCTCTCTGATTTGATGTAGCTGTAATTTGAAATTGTTTTTAGGTTTGAACAATTAATATGTTCTTAGCCCATGTGGACATTGCTATTTTCAGAAAGTTAAAGTGAGTTCATTACAATTATATGTATACAAACATACATGTACCCACATTCACAAATTCACAAGAAAAACAGCATTTGTTTAAAGTTTTGACCATTTAAATAAATTATCTATGTAATGGTTCAGTCTTTTTTCTCGTGGGTTTACAGGCAAGATAATACCACTTTAAAAAAAAAATGTGTTTAAAATATTAGACCTCCTTAATCCCTTTGAGGTCTAATATTTTAAACACATTAAAAAAATAATATTAGACCTCCTAACCCCTTTGAAACTTCCCTGGTGACTCAGATGGTAAAGAATCTGCCTGCAATGCAGAAAACCTGGGTTCAATCCCTGGGTCAGGAACATTCCCTGAAGGAGCTAACGACAACCCACTTCAGTATTCTTGCCTGGAGAATTCCATGGATGGGCTACAGTCCATGGGGCCACAAAGAGTCCGACATGACTGAGTGACTAACACACACAATCCCTTTGAAGGGCTCCCCAGGTGATGCTGGGAAAGATTGAAGGAAAAAGGAGAAGAGGGTTGCAGAGGGTGAGATGGTTGGAGAGCATCAACAACTCAATGGACGTGAACTTAGGCAAACTCCAGGAGATTGTGAAGGACAGGGAGGCCTGGCTTGATGCAGTTCATGGGTTGCAAAGAGTTGGACGTGACTTAGGGACTGAACAACAACAATCCCTTTGAAATTTTTTATCTCTATCTGGAAACTCTGTAGGCCTCCTTTAAAAGGGAGGAGAAGGTTAGTGTACAGGGTTGCCAGATTTAGCAAATGAAAATAAAGACAGACAGCTAAATTTGAATTTTCAATAATTGATCATTTTTTACTCTAAGTATGTCTCCAATACTGCATGGGCTACCCAGATACATGCAGTTTTGTAACATATTTAGGCTAAAAACTATAAGTTGTTGATATGAAATTCAAATTTAACTGAAATCTCTATATTTGACCTGACATTCGGCTAATATAATTAAGGTTGGTGCAAAAGTAAATGCGGTTTTGCACTGTTGAACTTTGCCATTTGGTATTGAAATACAATCTTAAATAAATGTAGTTATGTCATGCAACATTTTAATGCTCATTTATTACTATATTTATTTATTTATTGCTAATGACATTACTTGCTGTTTATATTTATTTTCAGCTATGGAAATGATGTTAGACAAAAAGCATAATTTCTTATTTGAGTTTAAATGGGTCGTAAAGCATGAGAGACAACTCACAACATCAACAACTCATTCGGCCTGAGAACTGCTAAGGAACATACAGTGGAGTTTTAAAAGTAGTTTAAAAAGTTTTGTAAAGGAGACAAGAGCCTTGAAGTTGAGGAGCATAGTGACCAGCCATTGGAAGTTGACAACAACAAATTGAGAGCCATTGTAGAAGCTGATCTTACAATTACACGAGAAGTTGTCGGAGAACTCAACATTGACCTTTCTATGGTCATTCAGCACTTTTGAAGCAAATTGGGAAAGTAAAAAAAATGCTCAATAAGTGGATGCCTTATGAGCTGATCCAAAAAAATAAAAAACATTTTTTGAAGTGCCATTTTCTCTTATTCTACACGACAGCAAACCATTTCTCAACTGGATTGTGATGTGCAACAAAAAGTGGATTTTATGTGACAACCAGCTCAATTGTTGGACCGAGAAGAAGCTCCAAAGCATTCCCAAAGCCAAAGTTGAACCAAAATAGGTCATGGTCACTGTTTGGTGGTCTGCCACCTGTCTGACCCACTACAGCTTTCTGAATCCTGACAAAACCATTACATCTGAAAAGTATGCTTAGTAAATCAATGGGATTCCCTGAAAACTGCAATGCCTGCAACTGGCATTGGTCAACAGAAAGAGCCTGAGTCTTCTCCATGACAATGCATGATCACACATCACACAAGCAATGCTTCAAAAATTGAACAAATTGGGCTACAAAGTTTTGCCTCATTTACTTTATTCACCTGACCTCTTACCAACTAACAACCACTTCTTCAAGTATCCTGACAACTTTTTCAGGGAAAATGCTCCCATAACCGGCAGGAGAGGGCTTCCCTGGTGGCTCAGACAGTAAAGAATATGCCTGCAAAGCAAGAGACCTGAGTTCAATCCCTGGGTCAGAAAGATCCCCTGGAGAAGGGAATGGCAACCCACTCCAGTATTCTTGTCTGAAAAATCCCATGAACAGAGGAACTTAGCAGCTACAGTCCTTGGGGTATCAAAGAGTTGGACATGGTTGAGCAACTAACACACACACACACACACACAACCAACAGGAGGCAGAAAATGCTTTCCAAGAGTTCATCAAATCCTGAAGCACGGATTTTTACACTATAGTAATAAACAAGCATTTCTTATTGGCAAAAATGTGTTTATTGTAATGATTCATATTTTGGTTAGTAAAGATGTGCTTGAGCCCAAATAAACTGACTTAAAATTCATAGTCCAAAACCACAGTTACATTTATACAACCTAATAGAACATGTATGTTGAGACCCTCGATATCACTGTGTGTATCTAATAATCAGTATCTAATTGCTTGTACTGTAGGAAGACAGACCCTGGATTCAAAAGGCTAGATTTTGTCTATCTGAGGGCCAGTCAAGAGAAGATTATTGTTATCTGATCTTTCTTAAGATATCCTCAAAACTAGAATTCAGATCCATTACTGTACTGGTCCAAAAGTTTATATTCATTTTATCACTACATATATCAATTTTCTGGCATGGAAATAGTCCCTAAGGCACAGATTTCTGGAGAACAGAGCCCACTCTACCCAGAGCGTGGTGTATGTGATATCTATGTGGTAGGATGGAGGGATTAGCAATTGTTAATCTGCCTCAAGCTATGATCTTAATCAACCTATTTGATATTTACAATCAATAGCATTAGAGGAGAATCTCTAAATAGCAAATATGAAAGGAAAATAGGAAGTCACCAGATAAATGGTGTTTCCAAAATCTGGCTGCTCAATAGAATTTGACATGTTAATTTTTATGATATGTGTTCTTGGACTTTAATTCTGTATTTCCCAAGTGGCTCAAGAGGTAAAGAATTCACCTGCTAATGAAGGAGATACAGGTTTGATATTTGTGTCAGGATGATCCCCTGGAGGAGGAAATGGCAACCCACTCCAGTATTCTTGCTAGGATAATCACATGGATGGAGGAGCCTGGTGGGTAATCATGCATGAACTTTATTTCTAGGACTACAGCTCAGTAGGCTTGGGGTAATAATCTTTAGTGTTTTTGTTTGTTTGTTCGTTTGAATAAGCTCTCGTATGAATGGCATTTTAGAATCATGTATAGCTCAACTCCTTAATATTACAAAGAACTTGAATATAAGAGACGTTAACTTGCTCTCCTCAAGTCTTAGAGCCTGTAGGATATTGGAAATAAAATCTGAGCTTTCTTATTTCTTGAATTTCCAGGATAGCGAGGCCCTGTTCATGTTAGAGGAGAACAATGTGAAGCTAACAGTTAGGTAAGAACTCTTAAATGCAGTACTACACTGTCATCACAGGTTATAACATTATTTCTATACAAAACTTTAATTAAATTTCTAACTATTTGCCTTGGTATATATTAACCTGGAAGGATCAATATTCATTTTGAATCCTAGAGAATCACAAATTTCCAGGAAAATGACAATTGCTACAGGGAAATTCAGAGAGAAGAAACTGGTTATGCAGGGTACCTGGAACAGACTGTATTACCTGTTATCTCCAACACTGCCCACAGTAGGGATCCTCATACAATCACTGCATTCCCTCATAAGTGAAGGCATAAGGTATTCAGAGTGGGAGCCAATGAATTAAAATATTGGATGACAGGACTGGGGGAAAAAAGCCTAATTTTAGACTGATTTAACCTAGCTCATCGTTTTTTGAATCTAGCAATGTTAACTTTTTGACATAATGGTTTATTACCATTATTATCTAAAAAATCTTATAAATTTTAGCTTATTCTGATAAAGATGATTGAACCTTATGAATGACAACTACCAATACAAAATTTTAGGTGATAACATAAGCTTCTTTTTAATTTCCCAGAAGGAGGTTGAGAGACACTAATATGAAATCAGAATATTTGTGAGAGAGAATAAAAAAGGGAAAGAAAATGCAGAAAAGAGGAGCATTATTTATCCAAATTACCAGGCCCCACTCTTTCCAGATAAATGATCAGGAGGAATAGGTTCTAAGTCATGTCAAATCAAAAGAGACTATGTATGAAATTACTCCATTATTTAAAGGATATAAAATTATATTTAATAACATTTGAATGCTTAAGAAATATAGTATACAAAAAAAATTACTCAAAGACGATTGAATGAAAGGAATGAGGTAAATTTCCAATTGTGCTTCTGCAGATAAAATAACAATATGGGTACCGCAATTGGTGGATTTTTTTTTCTTTTTTAGCACAACTATTACCTCTTTCAGATCCTTTAAAACAACAACAACAACAAAAATATTTTATGGGTTTGAAAAATCACTGTCATTTTTGTCAGATAATTATCCAAGTTCTGATAAAATGAATATTATCCCTTCTCCTTTTAGAAATAAAATCAAAATATTCCTGCTTTAGAAAGAATTTTGCCCCATCACAACCTAGAAATTATTTCAATGTACTTTCTGCAGAATATTTTAGAACAAGACCCTAGAATGAAGCAGGCATTCAACTTAAACCACTTTGGGCCCCCTACTATATGTTAGGCAACTTATTTGACTCTGTGAGGAATAATGGATCTAATGTGAGTAACTGCCATATGCCAAGCCCTAAACAAGGTGGTTGGAAATGAGTAAAACTGAATGGAGGTTAAATATATACCAGCTTAATGTAGTCCTTAGTTCCTTTCTGCTTTTAGGAATTTAACAAGTAATTTATCCCCTTTTATGCCTGAGGCTGCTAACTTTTAAATAGTTGTTAAAAACTGACACGTCACAGCAGTGTTAAATATATGTTTATATATAAAATATATAATAATTATGTTATTATGGTATATAAATATATAAGTATTGATATTTAAGAAGTATATAAGAACATATAAGAATAAAGATAGAAGACTAGCCTGTGTAGACTGTTCTCCAAGTACTAATATATAAAAGAACTTAGTATACCTTACTTCACATAGCAAGCTCTCAATGTTTATCAGTTCAGTTCAGTTCAGTCGCTCTGTGTGTCCGACTCTTTGCAACCCCATGAGTTGCAGCACGCCAGGCCTCCCTGTCCATCACCAACTCCCAGAGTTTACCCAAACTCATGGTCATTGAGTTGGTGATGCCATCCAGCCATCTCATCCTCTGTCATCCCCTTCTCTTCCTGCCCCCAATCCTTCCCAGAATCAGGGTCTTTTCCAATGAGTCAATTCTTTGCATGAGATGGCCAAAGTATTGGAGTTGCAGCTTCAACATCAGTCCTTACAATGAATACCCAGGACTGATCTCCGTTAGGATGGACTGGTTGGATCTCCTTGAAGTCCAAGGGACTCTCAAGAGTCTTCTCCAACACTACAGTTCAAAGCATCAATTCTTTGGTGCTCAAGCTATTATGAAATAAAAGATATTATTTTTTAAATATGTGTGATATAGTAATTATAGTGAAATCTATATGGTTTGGTAAAGCAAAGAAGCCAGAGTTGATTGAAATTATATCCTTTAAACTTTATGGAAGATATCAAAAACCTCTCAGCCTTACATCCCTTATAGAAACAAAAGTGTGTATAAATTATCAAGTAGAATTTTTGTGAATATTTAAAAACATAGATTATATGAAGTTTCCTAACACATATTAGGGCACACACATTTTGCTTGAAAGAAAATTAAAACTTAAATATAAGATCAGAAACAACTCAAAGAGAAATAGATTTTTAGGCCTATCTTGAGCATCACAGGATTGAGATTTGGAACAAGGTAGATCCTCCTGAAAAAAGTAATTCATTCACCTTGATAATAATAGTCAAAATATAAATGCAAAAATGAATAATTAAAAGATATATATAGAGAGAGAACCACAAATGGAGGAAAGGAAGGAGAGAGGGAAGAAGAAAGGGGAGAGGAAAAAGGAAAGTAAAAGAAAAAGGAAGAAAATAAATCATGTTTTATGACTAAGGCATATGTTTAGAATGAGTTATTCCCCTGATTCACTCTCATTTTTAGGAACTCTTCTTTCCTAAATACGAAATCTCAATTGAGGAGATAATTAAGTGAAGAAAATCTAGAAATATTTTTTCATAACTCTTGGACTAGAGTAATGAATCAGTGACTAAATGGTATTATATTTTCTAGCCAAAAGAATCCTACTCTGCAGTACTCCAAAGCAGCAGTGTCAGCTTCATAAATTCTTACAAGAGCTCTCTCAGGCCATGAACCACTTAAGCACGTTGATGCTTGACAAGTGCTTATAAATTCTGGCTGAGTGAAGGAAATTTGTATGTAACTACAGGCCCAATTTTGGCTTTTGGATAGACTTTAGATTTTGTCTTTAAAAATTGTGATTTAATATTTATGATTACATTAGAACAGTGAGTCTCCATTCTTTCCTAAAATGATTAGTGTGTCATAGGTTTAACATTTTCTCTATTTGGGGGGGAAGGCAATGGCACCCCACTCCAGTACTCTTGCCTGGCAAATCCCATGGACGGAGGAGCCTGGTAGGCTGCAGTCCATGGGGTTGCTGAGAGTCGGACACGACTGAGCGACTTCACTTTCACTTTTCACTTTCATGCATTGGAGAAGGAAATGGCAACCCACTCCAGTGTTCTTGCCTAGAGAATTCCAGGGACGGGGGAGCCTGGTGGGCTTCCGTCTATGGGGTCTCAGAGAGTCAGACACGACTGAAGCGACTTAGCAGCAGCAGCAGCAGTAGCAGCCTTAGTTTATTCCTCTTAAATTTAGGAGAATGTTTATGGAAAGAATTTGCATTATTACATATCAAGAGCAATAATCCTATATATTTATTTTTGTGGACCAATATAATCAATAGTAAATTGTTTCAATATCAGCATCATTGAATTACAACATTTGGTAATTTATGTTCTGATAAGAGAAAACTTTTGGAAAAAATTAATACTCTATTAACACAATAAGAAAGAAAACTTCAATTTAGTAAAGTTTTGTTACTTTCTTTCAAAAAATCTGAAAGTGGCTTGGATTTGCTCCTTTTACCTACATATCAATTAATTCTAATGACAAGATTAATTTGCTGAATGAGATTATCAATCAGGATACGTGACTTATAGGAAATATGTGATTTATGTTTATCTTAAAATACTTGAGATTAATCTTTGTTGTGGGTTTACACTTACCATACACTAGTGTCAATAATGGTATCTCAAATTCAGACTGTTGTTAGTAAACCAAAAGTTACTTTTAGGAGTTTATCTCTGTGGAAGCAACATAAATTTATAGCCGGAAAAACAAATTATGCACATTTAAAGCAAATTTTTGTTCTTTATGAAAATGCAAAGGCAATACTCCATTTTTGGAAATTCTTGGTGAGTGACCAAAAGAATGTTATGAAATGGTCTAAAAAAACATATTGTACTATATAGATTTCTGCATGTGTTTCATTAAACTCACATTTTCTTGGCTGCACTTACATTAGCTATGTGTATATATTACTTAGATTTCAGTAAGAAAACACCTGTTTAGTGTTTTCTAGCTTTAAATACAGTCAATGTGCTTTGTCCTTTATACGTACTGGCTGTATTTCAAAATGATGGCCTTCTGAAGTTGTAAAGACATCTTGAACTGTTTCAGTTTCATTCTCCTAATTTCACAGATTCTTTCTGGAAAATAGCATTTCTTTTTTATTGATGCTGTCCTAAAGCAAAAATTTATATTTTACTGATTTCTTATAGAAAATATTCTTGATAATTTATGGCATTTTAAAGATGCAAATTGTGATTAATCTGTTATTTACTGGGCTTGACATCACAGCAAAAGAACATCTTTCTTTCTCTCCCCATTCAATGACTGTAGGCTCTATAAAAATCATGAAAATTGTTTTAATAAACATTCTGAGCTCCTAGGCCTTTACTTGGAATTCTAAGTTTGCATTTACTCACATTTCTTTTCCTCATACACCTTCCTAGTCAGTCCACAATTACTTAACTCTTCTTACTTCATTCTAGAAATAGGTTAAAATATAATCCTGAAATTTGATGTTAGAGTGTATAGAAATATTTAGTTAAATATATCTAATTGTATTTATATAGTTACATAAAGTTTCCATGCAGTTTGAAGATGAATCTGTGCCACATAATATGTAAATAAAAATATAAGTAAATATTTTCCAAAGTTTCAAGCATATTCTTAGAGAAAAACTAGCAAACACAATGCATAAAAATAGAATTGCCAGGGTGCAGGAAAAGATTTAGGACTTCCCTGGTGGCTCAGATGGTAAAGAATTCACCCGCAGTGCAGGAGACACTGGTTCAATCTTTGAGTCAGGAAGATCCCCTGGAGAAGGGAATGGCTACCCACTCCAGTATTATTGCCTGGAGAATTCCATGGACAGAGGAGTCTGGCAGGCTATGATCCATGGAGTCTAAAAGAGTCAGACATAATTGAGAGACTAAGCACAGCACAGCATGTATCATGGATGCTAAATTATATTACATGTTATCTTTACATACAGTTTTATCTACAGATGGGGATAGATCTAAAAATGTACAGATGAGGATGCATCTAACAGAAATGATCATGCTTCAATTGCCGAGATGACCATTCAGTGTGGTCAGTTAACTTTTACAAGGTCACTCAACCAAGAAGATAATTATAACACTATTTCCATTCTTATTTCAGTAATTTTATGTTTTTCCAATGAATTTTAATTGATTTTTCCAGCAAACATGAACAGAATAGGCAAATTTGAGACTATCTGATCCTCCCTAAGGAAACAGAAGGGGAAAGAGAGAAAGTGGGAGAAAAATCATACTAAATCAACTTTGACATTCTGAAAGAATCAGTGCACTTCTCAGTGTAAGTAATACACACCTTTGCACTGTTAGAATCATAGTTACCATCTGAAAAATATATTGAATAACCATCCAGAATTATAAATATGGTATCTACGTGGACATCAACACACAAATGGAAAGCTAAAGAAATCTTATTCAATTTTATTAAATGCATTTTTACCCAAGATGAAGTCTCCATGACCCTCTATACTGTAATTCATATTTGAGACAGCTGCACTTTGCCTTTTTACAAAATAAACTATCAGACGATGGTGATAACAAAATAAAGATGGTGAATACATCATCTTCAACAAAACAGAGTCAATTACTCCTGGCTTTGTATATGAAAAAAATATGAAAATGATAACATCTTTCATCACCCCATTCCAAACAAGCTGAGAAAAAAGAATTGCTTAAAAACCTATTCTGTTCTGAGAAAAAGAAAATAAAATTGACAATACAGACATTGCTTCAAGTACATATTAAATGCACTTTCACCAGGACAGATTAATTTTATAAAAAATATTGAGCTATTTAATACACTAAAATAGATTGGTGACTTTGTATGTAATATCTTTTAAAATATTCATATGTATTAAGTTGGAGACATATGAATTCTTCTTTGTGACATTCAATTTTATCATCAAAAAATGGTATACAACTTTGATGTTTCATTTCTACAAGCTTATGTCTATAGTATCAGATGAGAGAGAGAATAGCTTTTTACGGATGGGACAATTTTAGAGATTGGCTAATATGTTTATGTTCTTATAATCTCATTTTAAATATTAGAAAGGTGTGGAAGAATATTAGGCTGGCTAAGCTTTGTATTTCACCCATGCATTTTGTATGTAATGAATTAATTAATTGATCAAATTTAAATTAATTAATTTAAAAAACCACCTTAAGCCCCATTGCACACACATACTACTACTATATTGCTAGTCGCTCAGTCATGCCTGACTCTTTGAGATCCCATGGACTATAATCCACAAGACTCCCATGTCCATGAAATTCTCCAGGCCAGAATACTGGAGTGGGTAGCCTATCCCTTCTCCAGCAGATCTTCCAGACCCAGGAATCAAATGGGGGTCTCCTGCATTGCAGGCAGATTCTTTAGCTGCTGAGCTGCCAGAGAAGCTATAACAAACCTAGATAGTGTATTCAAAAGCAGATACATCGCTTTGCTGATAAAAGTCTGTATAGTCAAAGTTATGGTTTTTCTAGTAGTCATGTACGGATGTGAGAGTTGGACCATAAAGAAGGATGAGCATCAAAGAATTGATGCTTTCAAACTGTGGTGCTGGAGGAGACACTTGAGAGTCCCTTGGACATCAAGGAGATCAAACCAGTCAATCCCAAAGGAAATAAGTCCTGAATATTCATTGGAAGGACTGATGCTGAAGCTGAAGATCCAATACTTTGGCCCCCTGATGCAAAGAGACAACTCGCTAGAAAAGACCCTAATGCTAGGAAAGATTGAGAGCAAGAGGGGAAGGGGTGATAGAAGATGAGATGGTTGGATGGCATCACCAACTCAGTGAGCATGAGTTTGAGTAAATTCCAGGAGACAGTGAAAGACAGGTAAGCCTGGCATGTGTCCAAGGGGTCACAAAAAGTTGGACATGACTTAGAGACTCAACAACAACAACAACACACACACACATATGTTGTTGCTGTTTAGTTGCTAAGTTGTGTCTGCCTCTTTGCGACCCCATGGACTGTAGCCCACGAGGCTCCTCTGTTCATGGGATTTCCCACCAAGGATATTGGAATGGGTTGCCATTTCCTTCTCCAAGGGATCTTCTCAGCCCAGGGATTGAACTCTCATCTCTTGAATTCCAGACAGATTCTTTACCACTGAGCCGACTGGGAATTTATATAGATATAGATATAGATATAGATATAGATATAGATATAGATAGGTATGTATAGATATAGTTATATATATAGATATATATAGATATAGATACATACATTTCAAGTTTATATGAGAGTACATCTTTATTAGTTGTAAATTTAAGCTAATGCAACAATTTAATTAGAATATAATTTGCATATATAAGCAACTAGTAGCCAAGAGTGAAAAGGGAATATAGGTGACACATGATAAAATGGCCTATTTGATTATTTGAATACCATTTTTGTTAAACTCTTGATAGCATATCAGAAACTATGATTAATTTTTTTCATAGTAGTGTGCATACTTTGTGATTTTTTTTATTTAAAAACATTACAAGTAACAAAACTATTGTTTATTTTTTACAAGTTGTTATTTTATTACAAGTAATAAAACTATTGAATAAAGCTTAGTAATTCTGAATAAAAAGAAAATATAACATATATGCCAGAGTCCAATTATGCCGATACATGAAACTTCAGGTATCTTTCTGTGTGATAGAATATCTGCTATAATTCTTACCAATTTTGAACTTATCTTAGTTTTTATGTGTACATACCTCTTTTAATTAAGCTAGAAATGCTATATTCTTTAGCCATTAACTAAACATTTAATTTCAATGCTAGAATATTATTTTGGATATGAATTAACCACCTGACATATCAATAGACTTTGTTCTATTTAAGATAATTAAAGCAAAATTATACTTCCTTTCCTATATAAATAAAATGACAATTTTGTTCAGGACCTCAAATTTATATGAGATCCTCTCTAATGGAAAATGTGGAGACATATGGGGCAAGTAAGACAAAACTGAAAACCAAAAATTCAACCAATAAAACTTGAATTCATTCTACTCATGTACCAGAAACCATTCATGCTGAGAAATAGGACACGTATTGTATGACCGTTTAATATCACTTTTTGGTAAAGCTATTCACATTTTAAAATGCCTCTTCTGTATTAAAACAGCTAGCACAATATTAGACAGTTCTTAGATTGACGGCCATATACAGTATACAAAAGGCAAAAGAAGCTGAGAATTCAGAAATAAGGAAATCCTTAATTTTAATTGAGAAATAGTTTGAAGTGATTGAGAAAGATTGTTTTAGGAAAGATTAATTGCCATAATCCACTGTAACTAATAAGAACAGGTAAATTATATAGCAAAGAATGAGAGAAATTTTTCCCTAGAAAATTTTCCTTTACATATGTTTCAGTAGGGATCTTGCCTGGTATTACTCAAGTATTACATATATTGATTAAAAATAATAGGTATTAATAATAAAAGCAAATTACTATCTTTACATAGGTTTAACAATAACTTCAATAGGAAATTATTTATTATGCCATATATATTTTATATATAATTATTATACAAATATCATATATATGTATAACATACATATATACTTATGCCAATGTCTTAGATATACCAGTTCTTAGATAGTACCAGTCACGAAATAAAAGCAGAAGAACTCCAGAAAATACCATAAAAATATTTCTAGAAACTAGGTTTTCCAGTAAGGAAAATTATACATAATGTAAATATTTTTAACAGTGTTTGTATATACAAGTTTAAAAATAAAGAAAATATTTCATGATTAATATATATCCAGGAATTGAAACCATACATTTAAGATCATCTAACTTCATAAGTTAAAGGGAATAGACTGGACTCACAATATTTTGAGTTAGCAAGAGAAATTTGCTCTAGGTGGTCTATATCTTTATCATTTTAATATGTGAGATCTTTGTTGTGGTACAAATTGACAATATTTTGGAACATACTACCATATTATCCTTAGCAGTGTAGGACTGTTGCCAGCATCTAGGTTAGAAAAGAAAGATAAATGACAAATGTGGAAATCATTATGGAGTTACTAGTTGTTTATTGTTTTAAACAAAAATGTGAACAGTATCTATTTTCTCTAGAAATCACTTACTTTATCTTCTGATATTTGAACTTCGCACAGGTAGTAAATAGCATATTCTCATTTCTGTCTCAAACAAATGTTCTCATGATCTCTATAGATATGTTGCTACACTTGACATTCCATAGAGTGTCTATCCTAAATGCACTCTTTTTTAAAAATTAATTTATTTATTTTAATTGGAGGCTAATTACTTAACAATATTGTGATGGTTTTCGCCATACACTGACAGGAATCAGCCATGGGTGTACATGTGTCCCCATCTCAAACCCCCTTCCCACATCCCTCCCATCTCATCCCTCTGGGTTGTCCCAGTGCACCGGCTTTGAGTGCCCTATTTCATGCATTGAGCTGGGACTGGTGATCTATTTCACATATGGTAATATACATGTTTCTATGCTATTCTCTCAAATTATCCTACTCATGCCTTCTCCCAGAGTCCAAAAGTCTGTTCTTCATATCTGTGTTTCTTTTCTGTCTCGCATATAGGGTTGTCATTACCATTTTTCTAAATTCCATACATATGCATTAATATACTGGATTGATGTTTTTCTTTCTGACTTATTTCACTCTGTATAATAGGCTCCAGTTTCATCCACCTCATTAGAACTGATTCAAACATGTTCTTTTCAATAGCTGAGTAATATTCCATTATATATATGCACCACAAGTTTCTTACCCATTCGTCTGCTGATGGACATCCAGGTTGTTTCCTTGTCCTAGCTATTGTACACAGTACTGTGATGAACATTGGGGTACACATGTCTCTTTCAATTCTGGTTTCCTCAGTGTGTCAGCCCAGCAGTGGGATTGCTCGGTCATATGGCAGTTCTATTTTCAGTTTTTTAAGGAATCTCCACACTGTTCTCCATAGTGGCTGTACTAGTTTGCATTCCCACCAATGGTGTAAGAGGGTTCCCTTTTCTCCACACCCTCTCCACCATTTATTGTTTGTAGACTTTGTGATGGCAGCCATTCTGACTGGCGTGAGATGGTACCTCATTGTGGTTTTGATTTGCATTTCTCTGATAATGAGTGATGTTGAGCATCTTTTCATGTGTTTGTTAGCCATCTGTATGTCTTCTTTGGAGAAATGTCTGTTTAGTTCTTTGGCCCATTTTTTGATTGGGTCGTTTATTTTCCTGGTATTGAGCTGCATGAGCTGCTTGTATATTTTTGAGATTAATTGTTTGTCCGTTGCTTCATTTGCTATTATTTCCTCCCACTCTGAAGGCTGTCTTTTCACCTTGCTTATAGTTTCCTTAATTGTGTAAAAGCTTTTAAGTTTAGTTAAGTCCCATTTGTTTATTTTTGCTTTTATTTTCATTACTCTGGGAGGTGGGTTATAAACAATCTTGCTGTGATTTATATCAGAGAGTATTCTGCCTATGTTTTCCTCTAAGAGTTTTATAGTTTCTGGTCTTACGTTTTGGTCTTTAATCCATTTTGAGTTTATTTTTGTGTATGGTGTTAGTGTTCTAGTTTCATTCTTTTATAAGGGATTGACAAGTTTTCCCAGAACCAATTGTTAAAGAGATTGTATTTTCTCCATTATATATTTTGTCTTTTTTGTTAAAGATAAGGTGTCCATAGGTGCATGGATTTATCTCTGAGCTTTCTATTTTGTTCCATCGATCTATATTTCTGTCTATGTGCCAGTACCATACTGTTTTGATGACTGTAGTTTTGTAGTATAGTCTGAAGTCAGGCAGATTGATTCCTCCAGTTCCATTCTTCTTTCTAAAGATTGCTTTGACTATTCAAGATTTTTTTGTATTTCCATACAAATTGTGAAATTATTTTTTCTAGTTCTGTGAAAATTACCATTGGTAGCTTGATAGGGATTGCAATGAATCTATAGATTGCTTTTGGTAGTATACTCATTTTCACTATACTGATTCTTCTGATCCAGGAACATGGTATATTTCTCCATCTATTTGTGTCCTCTTTGATTTTTTTCATCAGTATTTTATAGTTTCCTGTGTATAGGTCTTTTGTTTCTTTGGGTAGATTTATTCCTAAGTATTTTATTCTTTTCATCACAACGGTGAATGGAATTATTTCCTAAATTTCTCTTTCTGTTTTCTCATTGTTAGTGTATAAGAATGCAAGGGATTCTTGTATATTAATTTTATATCTTGAAACTTTACTATATTCATTGATTGGCTCTAGAAATTTTCTGGGGGTGTCTTTAGGCTTTTCTATGTAGAAGATCATGTCATCTGCTACTTCCCTGATTGCTGTGGCTAAAACTTCCAAACTATGTTGAATAGTAGTGGTGAGAGTGGGCACCCTTGTGTTGTTCCTGACTTTAGGGGAAATGCTTTCAATTTTTCACCATTGAGGATAATATTTGCTGTGGGTTTATCATATGTGGCTTTTACTAAGTTGAGGTATGTTCCTTCTATGCCTGCTTTCTGGAGAGTTTTTGTCATAAATTGATGTTGAATTTTGTCAAAGGCTTCCTCTGCATCTACTGAGATAATCATATGGTTTTTATCTTTCAATTTTTTTAATGTGGTCTATCACATTGATTGATTTGTGAATATTGACAAATCCTTGCATCCCTGGGATAAAACCCACTTGGTCATGATGTATGATCTTCTTAATATGTTGTTGAATTCTGTTAGAATTTTGCTGAGGATTTTTGCATCTATGTTCATCAGTGATATTGGCCTATAGTTTTCTTTTTGTGGCATCTTTGTCTTGTTTTGGTGTTAGGGTGATGGTGGCCTCATAGAATGAGTTTGGAAGTTTACCTTCCTCTGCAATTTTCTGAAAGAGTTTGAGTAGGATAGGTGTTAGCTCTTCTCTAAATTTTTGGTAGGATTCAGCTGTGAAGCCATCTGGTCCTGGGCTTTTGTTTGTTGGAAGATTTTTGATTACAGTTTCTATTTCCATGCTCACGATGGGTCTGTTAAGGTATTCTGTTTCTTCCTGGTTCAGTTTTGAAAAGTTACACTTTTCTAAGAATTTGTCCATTTCTTCCAAGGTGTCCATTTTATTGGCATATAGTTGCTGATAGTAGTCTCTTATGATCCTTTGTATTTCTGTGTTGTCTGTTGTGCCTAAATGCACTCTTGAAAGTATAAACTAGTGGGGCAAAAAGACACAAGAAAAAGTGTAAGTGTATATATGTGTGTGTGTGTGTGTGTGTGTGTATGTATGTGTGTTATATGTATATTAAAAAATTCATGTAGTTACTACACACACACATACTCACAGAGATTGGAATGCTTTATGAACAAAGAGGCTGCTAACTTTAGTTGATCTTCTTTTTATCCATTGACCCATCCTATAGCTGAACCTACACCAAGGATCAGATTGTCAAATTGGATTCACACATTAAGCTTAACTACATAATGTTGAAGATATAGGTGATTGTATTCTCAGATGAAAAATTCTGGGAAGTGAAGGGCAATTCACGTGGTTCTGCATTTGTGATATGGCCCTTTAGATCAGAATAGACAGGTCTCAATTTGAGGTTCATAGGGTCACTCACATAGGGGGAGACTTTAGATTCCAATACTGCCATTTTATACCCCAGTTTATTATATGGCATATCCTAGAGATATTTTCCTGGGATCCAGGATTCACAGGTCCTGGGTTATACTTACTAGGGAGAACCCTTAGCCAGGGACATCCTCTTAAAATCTTTCTCTTACTAAATATCATTGGGTTATTTACCTAGGTGAAAGACAGGTGAGAAATATTATTAGCAGAAAAGATAAGTATTAGCAATGTAACATTTTGCAACTATGAGCTACGTAGTATTCCAAAGAAAATAAAATGTAAAAATAATTCATCAGAGCCCTTATTATAAAAGAAAAATCTGTATAGTAGTCCAACAAAGACAAAGGTAATTCATTAGTAAAAAAAAAATGTGAAAATTTTTTACATGCAATTATATGTTTTTCACATATATTTTATGGTTTGTAATTCGTGAAATATTCTATTTTTCTATTTAATATTATTGTTTATTACTCATGGTTATTAACTATGTTTCAGAACAAGACAGTGATGTCATATTAATGTAACATAAGTAATACTGTAAGTTAGAGTTGGAGCCAATACTCAAGCACAATTCTTGTGATTATCATGTTCTCACTATGACATACTAACATCCATTACAAATGTGGTCATCCATACTGGCTTCCCTGGTGGCTCAGATGGTAAAGTATCTGCCTGCAATGTGAGAGATTGGGTTCAATCCCTGGGTTGGGAAGATCCGCTGGAGGTGGGCATGGCAATCATCTCCAGTGTTCTTGCCTGGAGAATCCCCATGGATAGAGGTGCCTGTTGGGCTACAGTCCATGGGGTCACAGAGTCAGACACAACTGAGCAACTAAGCCCACAGCACATACTGGCTAAATAGTTAACTCTTATAACTATACATATATTTTGTCACTATTTACAATTCATTACACAAAAGTATGAACAAAAGTAAATACTATGACCTAAGAGTAAAATAATAGAATAACTAATTTAGAGTGGTTAGTGTTTTATTTTAGGAAGATAGAAGTTCAAATAATCACTAGATTTTATTTGCAGCAATATATCTTATAATTCTAGAGTACTGAAAAAAAGCAACAAAATCACATTTCTACACAAATAGGTTTCCATTTCATCAAAATAAAGAAGACTCTTGTTGATAAAATATTTTTAATGATTCTGATTCTTTTTTTTAAGAAAAGTACATTATGTCAGTGATATGTAAAATGTTATAACATAGAATTTTACATTTTCATTCCAATCCCAAAGAAGGGCAATGACAGTGTTCAAACTAACATATAATTGCACTCATTTCACATGTTACAAAGATTATACTCAAAATCCTCAGGCTAGGCTTCAGCAGTACCCGAACTGAGAACTTCCGGATGTACAAGATGGTTTTAGAAAAGGCAGAGGAACCAGAGATCAAATTGCCAACATTCATTGCATCATAGAAAACGCAAGGGGATTCCAGAAAAACATCTACTTCGTCATTGAATACACTAAAGCCTGTGACTGTGTGAATCAGAACAAATTGTAGAAAATTCTTAAAGAGATGGAAATACCAGACCACCTTACCTGGCTCCTAAGAAGCCTGTATGCAGGTCAAAAAGCAACAGTTAGAACTGGACATGGAACAAAAGACTAGTTCAAGATTGGGAACGGAGTATCTCGAGGCTGTATATTGTCACCCTGCTGATTTAACTTATATGCAGAGTACATCATGCAAAATGCCAGGCTGGATGAAACTCAAGCTGGAATCAAGATTGCCAGGAGAAATATCAATAATCTCAGATATGCAGATGAAACCACCCTTATGGAAGAAAACAAAGAGAAACTAAAGAGCCTCTTGATGAAGGTGAAAGAAGAGAGTGAAAAAGCTGTCTTAAAACTCAGCATTCAGAAAACGATTATGGCATGTGGTCCCATCAATTCATGGGTAACAGAAAGGGAAAAAGTGGAAACAGTGACAGATGTTATTTTCTTGGGCTCCAGAATCACTGCAGCCATAAAATTAACAGACGCTTGCTCTTGAAATAAAAGCTGTGACAAACCTAGACAGAGTATTAAAAAGCAGAGATATCACTTTGCCAACAAAGATCCGTATAGTCAAAGGTACGGTTTTTCCAGTAGTCTTGTATGGATGTGAGAGTTGGACCATAAGGAAGGCTGAGTGTGGATGCTTTCAAATTTTGGTGCTGGTGAAGACTACTGAGAGTCCCTTGGACTGCAAGGGAATCAAACCAGTCAATTTTAAATGAAATCAACCCTGAATATTCATTGCAAGGACTGATCTTGAAGCTGAAGCTCCGATATTTGGCCACCTGAAGAAAAGATCTGACTCATTGGAAAAGACCCTGATGCTGGCAAAAGTGAAAGTGAAATTGTTAGTCACTCACTCGTGCTCAGCCCTTTGCGAATAGACTATAGCCCCCCAGTCTCCTCTGTCCATCGGATTTTTCAAGCAAGAGTACTGGAGTGGGTTTCCATTTCCTTCTTCAGGTAATCTCTCCAACCCAGGCATCGAACCCATGCCTCCCACATTGGAGGCAGATTCTTTATGGTTGGAGCCAGCCACAAGGAAGCCCAATGCTGGCAAAGATTGAAGGCAAAAGGAAAAGGGAATGGCGGAGGATGTTAGTTAGATAGCATCACCGACTAAATGGACATGAATTTGAGCAAACTCTAGGAGATAGTGGAAGACAGAGAAGGCTGGCATGCTGCAGCCTGTGGGGTCTCAAAGAGTCAGGTACAACTAAGCAACTGAACAAAACACAATAACTAGTGATGTTGAGCATCTTTTCATGTGCTTTTCTCATTTGTATATCTTTTGATCAACTTAACTCCTCACTTCTAAAATACTGTTCTTTGGAGGGCTGGAGGTTATCTGTTTGTCATAGTGGCTGGAGTCCTGAGGCCAGCTGTGCTTTTTTGTGTGGTAGTCTCTCTCTAACAAAACTTTGTCTCCAAGCACCCTAAGCCAGCAGAAAAATTTACTCTTTTAGCTTTTGCCCACCATACAACATTCCAGAGATCTCAGGAGTAAAAGTAGTGTTACATTTGGAGCTCTTCTAATTCTCAGTCTTGCCAGAGTCATTCTCTGCCAGTTTCTCATTCCCACAGGGGAGTCTCCCTGGTTGGGCTCAGCATAAACCTCGAAGATGATGGCTGGATCTTTTCACCACTTCCCTCACTAAAAGGGCCTTTTCCTCGCTGAACTTTTGGTGTATCTAGTCTTTATTGTGTCTCCATTTTTTTTAAAAAAGCTTCTCATATATAGTATTTGCAAGTTTTCTGTGTTTTGATGTGTTGCAGTTTGAACATTCAGCAACCATAACCTATTGAAATTTATGCACATGTAGAAGTCAATAGTATTACTTGACATTTTTTATTATTATTATATTTTGCTAGTATACTTGATAAATTTTCGTTGAGTGTTAAACATTTTATATTAAAAATTGTAAAGACTCTTAATGATCTTAACTTCCAGCAGAGATTTATTTTTGCTTCTGACAAATTGTCAGAATAAATATAAATTCACCCTGGTTCAATATAGGTTTGACCTGATTTGAACCTGAGTTCTATCTTTTGAGAGAAAGTATATTTACAGTTTATACTTTCTCCAAGGAAGTAGTTCTTCTGTTGTTGTTGTTCAGTTGCCCAGTTGTATCCGACTGTGACCCCATGGACTGCAGCATGCCAGGCCTCCCTGTCCCTCACCATCTCCTGAAGTAGCTCTTTAGGGGATCCTAAATAGAGTTTGGCTATTGTCCAGGCCCTCTTCTCTTTAGATGTTCCTAGATTCTAATTTTCTATTATTGTCAAATATTCTGCTTAGATCCCCAGTCTTTAGCCATCATTCACAGTTGATTTTCTCAGACTCTTAGCTACATCTTAGAAGCTGGAAAATTCGTCAAGAGGAAAAAATAATGATGATGGTTTGACTTATTTCTCTGATGGTACTTCACTCTGGGACTTTTGACCCCAATCCCAGCTACCTTAATAGTTTTTGGGAGCCTTCATTCACATTTTTTAAATTGTCATTTTATTCTTCTTGTTCTTAGTTGAAGAATGTCGTCTAGTCCATCAGTGCCAAAGGTAAATGCATACTCTCTAAACTTTTATAACCTAAGCACCCATTTCCAGGTCAATACCTGTACCCTAAACTGACTGTTTAAACCTACAGAGTAAATATTGATGGGCCTTTCACATCTCAAACATATTCTTTCTCTAAATCTCACACATATCCATTATTTTGGAAGAGTTAAACAGCCTTACAAATAGCTGTGAAAAGAAGAGAAGCAAAAGCAAAGGAGAAAAGGAAAGATATACCCATCTGAATGCAGGGTTCCAAAGAATAGCAAGGAGAGATAAGAAAGTCTTCCTCAGTGATCAGTGCAAAGAAATAGAGGAAAACAATACTGTGGGAAAGATTAGAGATCTCTTCAAGAAAATTAGAGATACCAAAGGAACATTTCATGCAAAGATGGGCTCAATAAAGGACAGAAATGATATGGACCTAACAGAAGCAGAAGATATTAACAAGAGGTGGCAAGAATACACAGAAGGACTGTACAAAAAAGATCTTCATGACCCAGATAATCACAATGGTGTGATCACTCACCTAGAGCCAGACATCCTGGAATGTGAAGTCAAGTGGGCCTTAGGAAGCATCACTATGAACAAAGCTAGTGGAGGCAGTGGGATTCCAGTTGAGCTATTTCAAATCCTAAAGGATGATGCTGTGAAAGTGCTCCACTCAATACGCCAGAAATATGGAAAACATCAGCAGTGGCCACAGGACTGGGAAAGGTCAGTTGTCATTCCAATCCCAAAGAAAGACAATGCTAAAGAATGCTCAAACTACCTCACAATTGCACTCATCTCACACGCTAGTAAAGTGATACTCAAAATGCTCCAAGTCAGGCTTCAGCAATATGTGAACTGTGAACTTCCAGATGTACAAGCTGGTTTTAGAAAAGTCAGAGGAACCAGAGATCAAATTGCCAACATCTGCTGGATCATCAAAAAAGCAAGAGAGTTCCAGAAAAAACATCTATTTCTGCTTTATTGACAATATCAAAGCCTTTGACTGTGTGGATCACAATAAACTGTGGAAAATTCTGAAAGAGATGGGAATACCAGACCACCTGACCTGCCTCTTGAGAAATCTGTACGCAGGTCAGGAAGCAACAGTTAGAACTAGACATGGAACAACAGACTGGTTCCAAATAGGAAAAGGAGTATGTCAAGGCTATATATTGTCACCCTGCTGATTTAACTTATATGCAGAGTACATCATGACAAATGCTTGGCTGGATGAAGCACAAGCTGGAATCAAGATTGCTGGGAGAAATATCAGTAACCTCAGATATGCAGATGACACCACTCTCATGACAGAAAGTGAAGAAGAACTAAAGAGCCTCTTGATGAAAGTGAAAGAGGAGAGTGAAAATGTTGGCTTAAAGCTCAACATTCAGAAAACTGAAATCATGGTAGCTGATCCCATCACTTCATGGCAAATAGATGGAAAACAATGGAAGCAGTGGCTAACTTTATTTTTGGGGGGCTCCAAAATCACTGCAGATGGTGATTGTAGCCATGAAATTAAAAGATGCTGACTCCTTGGATGAAAAGTTATGACCAACCTAGATAGCATCTTTGAAAGGACCCATTAAGGTTTCTTTTTGGATCTTGAAGTCTGAGTCTTTGGAAGAATCATGTCAGTTCTCACCTGTACTGTAGCAACTTTTTCGGCTTCGGTATAGAAGTCTGTTGACAGTTACTGTAAATTGGCATTTATATTATGCTACAGATTTCTTATAACTGACTTTCATTTGCCTTTTTGCAGCTTGTGTATGAATACTAAAATGAAAACATCCTGTGAAGAAAAGTGGTTTTAGATTATGAACTCGGTTCAAATAATGGCTTTAAAATGTTGGTCCTATTCTGGACAAAGATTAAGAATGTAAAAATCAAGAGTTTGTTCTGAGCAGAAAAAGCGTGGTTTGCTTAAAAGATATATGGTAATATTAATTACATCTCTTATCATTATTACTTATTTCTTGGAATAGAATCATTTTCTGGTTTCCTCAAAGCAAAATAATATTATTCAATGAGTACTTCTCTATTTTCTGTTTATTTTTCTTATTTTTAGCTTTTGAGATACTGGTATATACCAGATATTTCTGCCATTTTTAAAAATTAATTTTATTAAGAATTAATTTTCTTGTTATCTTGACTCTGTAGAATACCGCCTACTGGATATAATCATTTTTGTTCTTACGAAACTGCATTTCCTTAGAGTATGACTTGAGTAGAGTAACACTATGATTTAAAAGCGTAGGAGTAGTACCTTGGAACCCAGTTTATTCTCACTTTTGCTAAGTAGAAGTGTGAAGTAGTTAACACACGTCTTATCAGATAACTTGCTGATTATATAATACCACTTTTGTTTATTATTCCATTCTTTGTTTTTAACTCATGTGTGGTGGTGATGTCCTTTACTTTTTTGATCAGACAGGTTCACGGAAAAAAAAAGGAAAAATTTCAGCTTTCTTTTTAAGGAACTTTTAAAGAGTTACAGTTTATGGTCATGTGTCATAAATGGTAAAGAAAGTCTTAACATTTGGAAAAATTTTGTTTGCATTGTATTAATTGGGTGAAAAAAGGTGTAAATTATGTCAAAATGAGAATGTTATAATTAGAAATAAAGAGGTAAAGGATATTTCCTTCAGTTAAATAGTATAATTAGAACTTTTTACTCTTTAACAAAGCTTTTTTACATGCATGGTTGATAATTATTGTTTTCAATAATTAACAGCTTATTAATGTTTTCCTCACCTCTAATAATGAATTTTAAATTGCAAAAAGTTTCTCCAAATAGCTTTTAATTTAAAAATGAAACTAGATACTGAAATAAATTTGATACTTTTTTATAAAAAAAAAAAAAAAAGAAAGCTGAGCACCGAAGAATTGATGCTTTTGAACTGTGGTGTTGGAGAAGACTCTTGAGAGTCCCTTGGACTGTGAGATCAAACCAGTCCATCCTAAAGGAGATCAGTCCTGAGTGTTCATTGGAAGGACTGATGTTGGAGATGAAACTCCAGTATTTTGGCCACTTGATACAAAGAGGTGACTCATTTGAAAAGACCCTGATGATGGGAAAGATTGAAGTGGGAGAAGAAGGGGATGACAGAGGATGAAATGGTTGGATGGCATTACCGGCTCAATGAACATGAGTTTGGATAAACTCTGGAAGTTGGTTGATGGACAGGGAGGCCTGGTAAGCTGCAGTCCATGGGGTCACAAAGAGTAAGACATGACTGAGCGATTGAACTGAATCTGAATCTGAAACAGCCATACTGATGATCTTACACATAATCAAGTTCTATACTCTATATTTTCTCAGCTTCTCTTCATAAACTTCAATCCAGAGCCATATACATCAATCCACAACCATGACCACATCATGAATCTTTTCACCATATGGTATTTTTACATTTCTGAATCTTTAAACCAATAACTAACTTTCTGCTTTTTATCTTCGGCTTGTTCACTTTCTCAATCTTGCTACATCTGCTATGAATTTCAAAGGGTCTCATTGATTCTCCAGTTTCCTCTATGCTTCACAACATTTTTGGAATTCCGTTTCTATAATGCCAAACTTGTAAAACATGGTTATCACTTGAAAGAAATCTGTTCTTTTATAATAGTTTTGAATATCCTAATGTAGATAGATTTCAAAAGTCCTCTCTCTGCTCAAGAATATAGATTATTTTTCTAAAAAAATTCACCATATAGTAATTATTGCTACTACATATTTGATGTTGAGAGAGTCAATTCCTAGGCAGTTTTATAAGAAGTCCGGGGTCCCCGAGAAGGAGAAAGGGGTCTGGAGCTCTTGAAGTAGAGATAGGGGTGAGGGGGGCACTGTCCTTCCCCCTTCTGGTGTCTATGTCAGAAAACTTCTCTGTCCCTTTTTATACTTTAATAAAACTCTGAGACACAAAAGCTCTTAAGTGATCAAGCCTGGTCCCTGATTCCAAAGCTAAATCTTCTTCTTTGGAGATCAAGAATCTGACATTGTAAGCTATCAATGTCTTTAGCATAACATATCTTAACAAAGTTTATGTTTACCTTTTAAACAAAGGTTTTCTGGTTGCCACTTGCCAGTTCACATACCAGGAGCCTAATGATTATGTGTGTGTGCCATAATTCCTGCCATAATCCCAGGAATGATGGGAAAAGTTGAGGCTACTACTGGGCATACAGATAAAATCAAGCACCACAGAAAATATAAAGAGGTAATTGTCAAAGAATTGGGCAGGTTTTAGACAGTATGACACAGGCTGCATATAGGGGAAAATCATAAAGTTGGCAGGAAAGAATAGAAAGGAGCTTGTAGGTATTTTTAAATATTAGGAAATTAAATTGGAATCTTAAAAGAAAGCCAAAGAATTGCATACCTGGAGTAACCACATAGATTTTATGGCATGTTAAGGTTATTTTAATATGAATGTTTTAAGAAGACTATATGATATTATTGAGAGAAAAAAATCCTATATTTTTTTTTTTCTGTTTCTGAATCCGATAAAATGTCTTAAAAGACTCACAAAAGTTAGAGTTCAAAATTTGATTTGTATTATCATAAGCACCTAAATATGTAAACTGAGAAGAACAGTTGAAAAAATCTAATAGCTTCATATTATATAAGCTAATCTATAAATTATTTTTTCACATTGAATAAATAGATATATAATTTTCTTTTTGAAGAAAAGAAAAAAAAATAAATAAAACTTGTAAACAGACACATATCTATTTACTTCCTCCAGCAAAGGAGTATTAGATATCCAGTAAGCAGTTATAGTGGAGAAGGAAATGGCAACCCACTCCAGTACTCTTGCCTGGAAAATTCCATGGACAGAGGAGCCTAATAGGCTACAGTCCATGTGGTTGCAAAGAGTTGGACACGACTGAGCGACTTCATTAAGCAGTTATAGATATACAGTAAGATATCCAGTAAGTAGTATTAGATATCCAGTAAGCAAATAATTCTGATGACTATAGGAAGTTTTTTAATTAGAGGCAGTAACTTGAGAATCTGAGATAAAATTCTCTCTGCCATTTATTAGCTATACAATAAATCCTAATCTTATAGTTTCTCAATTTTCCTCTACCTGTAAGATGGAGAAAATGACATTAATGATTGTGAGAATTAAATTCCATACTAATAATATGTCTAATCCTGTGCTTGGCACACAGTATATATACAAGGGAAAACTAAGAAGTAAAGAAATAATCCAAAAGTAATAAATGTAAATTAGTACTCAAACTGGGAAATTAGAACTATGTAGGAGAATTTGAATGAGACAGTTCATGTGTACAGAGTCATAATATCTCCTTAGATGTTATTTTTCAAAATAAGCTAAAGTGTAACACAAAAGAGTTGTAGGCTGATATTGTTTTAGAAAATTAAAGTCTCTCCTTTTTATTTTACTCAGTTTAGCCAAAATAAATGAAAACAAACAAAAAAAAAAGGGATAACCAAGAAAGGATTAATTATAAGGTTTGACTAAAAAAGTGCTTAATGTATCTCATTGTGACATAATCTTAATATTTTTATTTGAAGAGATGTTTGCTTCTCACAAAAATTATAGTTTTTTGACTGTCCTACAAAGTGGGTATTCTAACGCTGGCCTTATATACAGAAGTGTACTCATAAATATTTAATAACCTACTTTCCAAACCGGGGAAGCAGTGATATGTAACATTTTCTGGGCCCAATACTTCCACCACAGCTGGTTTCAAGCTACGAATGTAATGTTGGCTAGTTCACAAAAGACTTGAACATTTAACAATTGTCTATCACCAGGTAGTAAATGCCGGCTTCTATTTTTTACATCATATGGGGATGTCTTAACAATTTATGCTTAAATTGTTCATGCTTATTTTGGTGAAGCCACCCTCGATTTATTCCTTATGGATACTTGTTTTCATTTACTCGTATAAGCATTTTATAGCTTAATTACTGATGATTTGATAATGTAGATTACCTTGAGGCTTAGCTGTAAAGTAAAAAGAAATATATTCTCTCATGGAAAGAAATCAAGGGCTTCTTATTCCAAGAGTATCATCAAAAGTCAGCTTAGGTTGAGATATGGGATTTGGATACTTTCTTTAAAATTAATAATTCAGTTAAATCATCAGGGCAACAGCTCAGAAGTCTTGATATTTAAAACTAAAAAAAATCCAACTTTTTCCTTAAATTTCATTTTTCCATGGGTAAGAACAGAAAATAAAATTAAATAGAAGAGGACGAGACTCTTAATACAAGAAAAAACACTGCTTTCTGCCTCATGACTTAACCAAATAGAGAGAACACGGAACACGTAAAGTTCTGAACTATTAATATCATTATCCAGTCAGGTTTCTCTGTTGCTAATAGAGACTTCTAGGAACATGCCATGGGTAGCTTCTGCAATGTTTCCTGATGTTAGCTTTGAGGGTTCAACTTCCTAATTTAAATGTACAGAGTCTCTAAAACAGAAGACAAGTCTCCAAGGGCTAGCTTGAGGGTGTCTGCAGGAAAAGTGATAGCAGGAGTTCGATTTTGTACTTGGATTTTGTATCTTGGCATAGGGATTCTGATCCTTCCTCTGGCTCTTTGCAAACTTGTATTTACAATACTCTATGTCTCTTTCTTTTTTTGTGAAAAGTGGCACATTGGAGCAAAACATGAAACAGGCCTTTTGTTCTCTAATAACAAATACCTAATCCTTCCAAGATATGTGAGAGACTGATCAAGAAGCCAACGTTGGTATGTGACTCTGGGAAAATGATATTGCTTCATGCCTGTCCCTCATGGGTGACTTGAGTATACAATGTGTATGCTGCCTCCTAAAGGAGTTCCTATTCTGTTTTTGTTGAATTTTTATAATTCATTAAGTTGAATTAAGGTGACATGACTAACTATATAATTTATTTCTAAATTATTTGCAAATCAAGCAGAAGGAAGTGTGTACTGTAGAAATGGAGATTTAATTTAATTTTCACATATAAACATCATGAACCCTAGTCTACAAATTCAACTGAGCAATAAATATCAACTTATATTTTTTAGTACAAATGTAATATGGCCTTGAAGTTTTGTTGGTTTTTTTTGAGAGAGGCTTCTAGAAATTGAGTCAGTCTTGATGTTTATTGAAAACTGGAGTAGATTTGCAAATCTCTAAGGTGAATGGCACTGCACATCTCACTGAGAGAATCATGAGTGATTCCTTGGAATCTGATTACAGTGCTCTTCTTTGTCTCACATAATATGTGGAAATTTTTATCAGGTCTGAGTCCTTCCAGTGACTAGAGTTTACCTACTTTGTGCTTACTATAGAATTATCCTCTGTACATGCATGCATGCTCAGTTACTAAGCTGTGTCTGACTCTGTGCTACCCTGTAGACAGTAGCCTGCCTGGATCCTCTTTCTATGGAAATTTCCACGCAGAAAAATGAGTGGCTTGACATTTCCTTCTCCATCTTGCCAATCCAGGGATGGAACTCATGTCTCCTGGGATTGGTAGGCAGATTCTTTACCAACTGAGCTACCTGAGAAGCAGAGATATCCTGTTTAGAGTCTTGCCATTTAATTGGTCCAAGACTTCAGGAAATACTAAGTTTTTCTCTTTTCCTGACTCTCAACTTACTAGCCTTGTTTGAAGCTCTCTCTATTTCTTTCTCAATCCTTCTACTTCCCTCATTTTTGTAATCTCCCTTACTTTCTATCTTTAGAAATACTTCTTTGCATCCTGTGCCTTAGCACAACTTCTATTATGAGCTGAACCTTTGAAAAATATATAGCAGAAAAAGAAATAGCTTATAAGCAGCTTCTACTTTTGATCTCTAACTATATGTCATGGTCTGCATGCTTGTCTTTCTTCCAAATTTGAATATTGAAATCCTCTCAAAGTGATGTTATTAGTAGGTAGAGTCCTTGGGAGGTATTACGAGTTTGAGCCTAAGAAATGATTAGGTCATGAAAGTAGAGCTCTCAAGAATGGAATTAGTAGTCATAAAAGATATTGCACAGAGCTCACTACTCTCTTCCATCATGTAAGTATAAAATCTTATGTCTGACTCAAAAGAGAACACTAGCCCTACAATACTGGCACCCTATTCTTAGATTTCCAGCCACCAGAATTGTGAACACTGAAATTCTACTGTTTATAAATTACCTAGTCTGTGTTATTTTGTGATAGCAGCCCAAAGATACTAAGACATTAAATTTCTCCTAAAGCAAAGGAGTACAAAATGACCTGGAAACATTTGTGGATGGTGTGTTTGAATGCAAAAGTATAAAGGTGAGTGAACTTGCTACTGAGTCCAAACTTGCTCTGCTTGCTGCAAGAGAAGCTAATAAATCCAAGGGATGAGATGTTAAAGCAAGGAATGTGACTATTCAGAAAGCCAACTGACCTAGAAGATGGTAGACTAATGTCTCAAAATAACTATTTTATTGAGGACTGGATGTTAGGTTCTTTAATGGATCCAAGATGGGGGGAGGTGAGGAAACAAAGTTAAAAGATCATTTAATTCCTACTAGAAAATAGCTCCTAGAATGGTGAGCCACAGGCAAAAGAATGTGTTAGTTTCTTTTCCTTATAGTCATTCACAGGTGGGCAGGGTCAGAATGTCTCCCTGTGAGCCAAATAAAACCTCTTTAGTTTAAGGGTCAGAGAGTTCCATAAAAATATCTACTTCTGCTATATTGACTATGCCAAAGTCTTTGACTATAAGGATCACAACAAACTGTGGAAAATTCTTCAAGAGGTGGAAATACTAGACCACCTTACCTGCCTCCTGAGAAATACGCATTCAGGTCAAGAAGCAAGAGTTAGAACCAGACATAGAGCAACAGACTGGTTTCAAATTGGGAAAGGAGTAGGTCAAAGCTATATATTGTCACCCTGCTTAATTAACTTATATGCAGGGTACATCATGTGAAATGCCAGGCTGAAACAAATACAAGTTGGAATCAAGATTGCTGGGGGAAATATCGATAACCTCAGATATGTAGATGACACCACCTTTATGGCAGAAAGAGAAGAGGAACTAAAGACCTCTTGATGAGAGTGAAAGATAAGACTGAAAAAGTTGGCTTAAAACTCAACATTCAAAAAACTAAGATTATGGCATCCGGTCCCATCACTTCATAGTGAATAGATGGGTAAACAATAGAAATAGTGTGAGAATTTATTCTTTTGGGCTCCAAAGTCACTGGAGATGGTGACTGAAGCCATAAAATTAAAAGATGCTTGCTCCTTGGAAGAAAAGTTATGACAAAACCAGACAGCATATTAAAAACCAGAGATTTTACTTTGCCAACAAATTCTGTCTAGTCAAAGCTGTGGTTTCTCCAGTAGTCATGTATGGATGTGAGTGTTGAACTATAAAGCAAGCTGAGCGCAGAAGAATTGATTTTGAACAGTGGTGTTGGAAAAGACTCTTGTCAGTCCCTTGGACTGCAAGGAGATCAAACCAGTCAATCCTAAAGGAAATCAGTCCTGAATATTCTTTGGAAGAATTGGTGCTGAAGCTGAAACTTCAATACTTTGGCCACCTGATGTGAAGAACTGACTCCTTGGAAAAGACTCTGATGCTGGGGAAGATTGAGGACGTGAGGAGAAGGGGGCAGCAGAGGATGAGATGGGTGGGTGGCATCACTGACTCAATGGACGTGAGTATGAGCGAGCTCCAAGAGTTGGTGATGGACAGGGAAGCCTGGTTTGTTGCAGTCCATGGGGTTGCAAAGAGTCAGACATGACTGAGTGACTGAACTGAGCTGAACTGAGAGGGGGAAGGGTTCTCTGATGCAGGCTATTATGTATGAGATTATAACAACAAAAATTGCAAAAACAAGGTTTATAGTCAGAGGATGGAGTCAAAATTAACCCTTCCATTTACAGATGAGCATATAGCTATTAAAACAACATTAATGCCTCATTAAATTATCATGCTATAATCAAATGTTCATTAATTACCTATGCAGTCTCACCTGAGCTGTGAGGGCAGAAGATAAACAAGCAATTACAGTGGCGTGTAATTGGTATTATGAAAAGGGAAATAAGGTAAGATGGGAGAACACTTTATGAACCTGTAAATCATGTTTCTATAATACAACATAAGTCATAGCATTAGCTAAACAATGAGCTAAGCTACACAATCCCAGAAAAGACTCGAAGCAAGTCAAATTATTTCGGTCAGTGGTTGTCATACCTTATAGTCTCAGGACTTCTTTGCATTTTTACAAATGATAGAGGCTCACAAAGGCATCCTCAACCTTGTTATGGTGAGTTATATCTGTTGATATTTTTTGCATGCTAGACATTAGAACTAAGATAATCTTTCACATATTTTAATTAACTTGTTTAAAATAACAATGCAAACACCATTATACTTAGTATATTTTCATGGAAAAATAACTCTATTTTACAAAAACAGTGATAAGAGTGGCGCTTTATGACTTGCTTCAAATCTCTTCAATGTCTGGCTCAGTAGGAGACAGCTAGATTTACATGTCTACTTCTGTAGTTAATCTGCTGCCACATCACATCAAGTAGATTTTAAAAATTACACTATGCACTTATAAAAGAATGAGAGTAAAACATACAAATAGAAACTTAATCTTGCTGTAGAAAACATTTTATCTCACTGACCTTTAGGAAGCAGTTCGAGAATCCCAGGAACCCAGGGCCATATTTGGAAAATAAAAGAAAAATCTGATAAGTGGAATCAAATATAAAGAGATAGTCACTTTGTGTTCCTTGAACTACAGGTTGTGACAAATTAGAGGCCCGCAGCTAGATTTCTCTTCTATTCATTATGAAAAGAAGCAGCCTTCCAAAGAAACACACTTACTTCCAATCACACAGCTCTTACTCTCATGTCTTCTCCCTTGAAATAAATCCTTGCCTATTACAAGCAGAAGGATTTAAATACTTCCACACTTATTAAATAGCATTATATCACTGACACCATTCATTTCTTTGAGCTTGACTGGATTTCCAATCTTGACAGCAAATCATCATAAAGCATTCACAATCATTATTGTTACCTAAACTGTGATGGAAAAATTTAATGATAGTTTAGTAGGAACACTTAAGAAAAGTGTAGGGATTTGATGGGAAGACTACATTACATGACTTCTACTGCGATCTGAATAGATGGTTTTACTAAAAATAATTATTCACAGTGAATTTGTAAAAGATGTTATAGTACTTATCTTTAACAGTGTGGAATGAATACAAGAGGTGTCAACCTGGTATATTCAGTTTTGAATTTAAAGCAGAAGCTAGAAATTTCTGAGAAAACAGCAAACCATTAAACAAAAAATTACTACTGGCCACCAAGACCAATCTAATTACCACTTGTGGAAAAAGGCCTCATTTTACGTAAATGTATTTATTTCAATAATTATGCTGAACATGATGAAATGAACTAAGCTTGTAATGAAATCCTCTGAAGTGTATAAAAGTGTTCCAACCTCTGTCACTCTAAACTATCAAATATAAATTCAGAATTGGGAAATAGTCAGAAGCAACTGAAAAATAATTCCTCTTTCCCCAGCACTTCTGAATATGATAGTCTCAAAACAATTCCTTGAGTGCTTGTCATTCATGTCTTGTATACTAACTCCCATTTTATGTCAATTATTGTTTTAAAAGAGAGATATAAAGATTTCTACTGCATCCTTAGTACTATGTAAAGACATAGAACACATAATTAACAAATATTTTTAATGACTAGGAAACAAAATATGACACAGCTCAGCCCCTTAAGTAGTTCACAGTATAGAAAAAGACCTAAGGTAAATATGCAGTTGTATAAATGATATACATAGATATGCATACAAGCAGAGAGAATAGAATAAGTCATTCTGAGTTGAGGAGAATGGTACAGAGAGAATACAGAGGAGTGATATATGAAAAAAAAACACAACAACCTTGAATTAAACATTATACATTATCTAGCACAAATAGGAAATTATTTTTTTCTTAGTGTGGTTTGTTTGCAAGATAGGCAGAAAGTTTGGACTGGAAATGTTGACAAAAGACAGCTGTGATCAGCATACAATTTCATCCTAAAGGTTGAAAAATATTTGGATAGTGGGAATGTACTGAAAGCTTTCAAGCAAGGAAATGACAAGATTCATTGAGGGTAAATGAGAGCTGAAATAAAAGGTAGCTGTAGAGGGCACTAATTTATTTACTTTTGCTCACAATTACCCAAAGTCCCCTTGACTATAATTCATAGAACAGCAAGACAAATATTGACTCTTCCCATACTCTGACAACAAGGAGCAATGCATATGTCCTAATTTCGAATAATAGGGTCTTTCCATTGAGGTAAATATTGGGCAGGTAAATGTCCTCAACAGGACATGACAAACAGTCAGTACCCAGCAGTGGTAGTAGCCATTGATAGCAGTGGCTGTACATCCAGCAATTAAATCTCAGAATATGTCTATGGCATAGTCTCTTTTATGTTATCAACAGCTTAGCAATCCTTAGCTCCTGGACACATTTTCCAGAATGATTCTCTGAACTTCCTATTAATTCTCTGAAGTCTCCTGTAATTTTTTTTCAATTCATTTTTTGCTTGTATTCATTAGCCAGAGTAGTTTTCAACTGCTTAAAACCATGAACTCTTACTATTAACAGGTAGACCAGGCACTAAATAAAGAGTGGGAAAGAATGCTCTGTGAGCATCTGTGATATTTTAGATTGATTATCAACAAATTTCAAAGATCAAAGACCTGTTGGGGAGTACTCAAATCACACTATTATGATAACATTGGTGCTGTAATAAAATGGCTCCAAAAATAGCATGTGAATTTTTGTGAGCAGTTCCTTATGTGACAAGAATCCATCTAGTCAAAGTTTAGTTTTTCCAGTAGTCATGTACGGATGTGAGAGTTGGACTATAAAGAAAGCTGAGTGCCGAAGAACTGATGATTTTGAACTGTGGTGTTGGAAAAGATTCATGTCAGTCCCTTGGACTGCCAGGAGATCAAACCAATCAATCCTAAAGGAAATCAGTCCTGAATATTCATTGGAAGGACTGATGCTGAAGCTGAAACTCCAATACTTTGGCCACCTGATGCAAAGAACTGACTCCTTGGAAAAGACCCTGATGCTGGGGAAGATTGAAGGCGGGAGGAGAAGGGGACGACAGAGGATGAGATGATTGGATGGCATCACCAACTCAATGGACATGAGTTTGAGCGAGCTCCAAGAGTTGGTGATGAACAGGGAAGCCTGGTGTGCTATAGTCCATGTGGTGGCAAAGAGTCAGACATGACTAAGTGACTGAAATGACTGAACTGATGTGAATCATAAGTTTGAAATTAGAAATTTAAGTAAGTGGATATTCATAAATTCCTAACTCCACTTTAAGGAAAGTAAATTCAGACTCTTTAAGGTTGAACGCTACATGGAAAAATTCAAACACTGCGTTATACCTCCACCAAATAACCTCTACTGGGCCTCTATTTCATAAAGCGTTATTATTATTCACACATGTGTCTTGCTGTTATGTAGACATTAAGGGTTTGGATGTTAGAAATCTTGCTTGCTTATTTTTTAATACCTGGGCCCAGAAATTTTCAGGAATCTAGAGAGTGTTCAATCAATGTTGCTGATTCATGATATGAATGTTCCCTGGTCCCTAGTATCTAAAACTTTTACAATCTTGCATCCACTATTATTAAACAGGTGTGATATGTACAAATTGATTTACTATCTCTGTTAATTTTGTTTCTCAGCTTGAGTTGTTGAGTTCCTTAATCTGAGAAAGTCCAATGTAGTTCATATGAAAAACAGTTTTTTGTTTTCCCTTAGAAGAGTTGTAATATGTGAGAGCTCAGTTGCTCAGTCGTGTCTGACTTTTGGATAAAGTCACTGTGATAAATGATTCAGTAATGCCTTTCAAAGATTGCAAGACTGTATTTGTTGTATTATAATAGTGATGAATCACACTGAGTATTTCTTTCATAAGGAAAGTTACATACATATTAATGGCCTTATGTGTTATGAGGCAAGCATATTATACCTTATTATATACAAGAGAAACATGATTTGACTAACAGTAAAACCCAGTGTTCAGTACCATGGCACTCTAAATGGAGTTTTTACTATATTACCGCTTTTATTTGCATTTATAAAAAAATCTCAACATTTTACAATATGGTTCACCTAGTTTCCATTGTAATAAATCTTTTTGCCAGTAACAAGGAATTATCTACAGTTTGTTTTTGCATTTATGAATAATAATTTAATTTAAACACATGTAAAAGATTAAGGCTTGGAGCTCATCAAACTTGAATATGAGCATTTAGCCAGAGCAACACCTCAAAAAAATAGTTTTTGAATGGCCCAAACCACATCATATATATTAAAGCTTTGCTGTGCATTTTGCATCTTTGATAGAAAAGATTTTGCCTTGAAAAGTTGGCAATTCACATTATGGTAAAATACACACTATGCAAAACACTGTAAAAATAATGCGCTGTCTGGCCTTTTTGGCAATACACATATATAAATGTGTGCTGTCATTGTATGACAAGTCAGCACATTTGGTAAAATGAATTTTTGCATGATGATGTTTAATTTCAGGATGCAGATGACACCTGCCTTGTACACTTTTCAGTAAGAGCACAGAATTGCTTTATTGGCAAACTCATTTGGGTAAGAAGATGTTTGCAGTGCAAAGTTTCTCTCACTTACATCCTAATAGAATGTTATGCTTTAAATCCATATTGACTTTGCTAATGTTGAAAAAGTGCTGTATTAAATAACTTATGAGCTTGTTTGCATAAGTTAAATCATTAGCTTCTTTTCCAGGAAGCAGATCTATAATTACAAATGATCATGTATTTTCCATTTCTTAAAACATCTAAGAGAAGTAGCAAGGATCCACAGCAAAAAAAGAAAGAACTGTATCAGCTCATGTTTCCACAAATACTGCTAGATAAATTATGGCATAGCTGAAATCACATTGACCCATCCATCTGACAAGACTTTGCTAATAATGTATTTGTGCTACTTGCTAGTTTTAGCAAGCAACACAATGTCTCTGAACTTGTATCATGCAATTGGCACAATAGCATTAAGAGCAATTATTTTGTAGAATCATTCTGAGGATCATGTCTGTAAAACATTTCACATGATTTGAATGCTAATAAATAACTTAAAATAGACTAACTTTACCTCTAACATTTTCAGTGCAGTTTTCATTAGTGGTAATACATTTTGTAATTGTTTATTTTACCCAAACTGTAAATAAATGAGTAAGCTAGGCATATTTCTCTCACTATGGTGTTATCATTCCTGCATAACAGAATGGCTATGTTTTGTTATGGTGTGTTTGATTATAAGTGTAAGGCTTGGAGTTAAGTTCTAACTCTGTGGTTGCTGTTTCATCAGAACTTAGCACTATTCTTGGCACAAAACAGATATTCTATAAATGCCATTGCCTGTAAAGACAAGTCTCTTTCTTCACTTTTGACATTAAGGTCTGGTAAAACACTTAAGGCATAAGAAAGGAAAACAAAACAAATACATTTTGAAACAGACAACAACTGACCTGCTACTCTGGCAAACAGCATTTTCTCAGACCTTTCAATTCAAGTACTATACTACAAAATGAAAAGTATTCTTCAAAGGAGCTCAGAAGCACTAGTGCATAAAAGGGATTTATTGCTTCAATTGGAATTTTTACAGGGTCAATGGGGAAAAATAAAAAAAAATCCATTTTTTTACTAATATCTACAAACTTTATCTGTTAAGGAATAGTTTAAGTAGAAAACTCTATTTTCCAAAAGAGCTAATAGATGTGTATGTTAGAAATGTAAGTGAAAAAGAATGTGACAATATCTTAGTGAGGGATTCTACAGGCTACAGTAAGTTCATTGGGTAGAAACCTCCTGAAATGTGGTTGATATACTCAATATTCAGCAGAATTATAGTGCTACCACCAAAAAAAATCAATAAAAAGACCGAATTCCAGGTACTCTAGATAGAATCATTTCCTATTTGGCATCTAGGACTCCACTTTCCGTGGTTACTCAGATGGTAAAGAATCTGCCTGGGGGGTTTGATCCTTGTGTCAAGAAGATCCCCTGGAGAAGGAAATGGAAACCCACTCCAGTATTCTTGCCTGGAGAATCCTATGGACAGAGGATCCTGGTGGGTTACAGTCCATGGGGTTGCAAACAGTCAGACATGACTGAACAACTACAAAAACACTCGACCACTGAAGCTTTAGCGTATTCCCTGAACAAGGAAGAGGTTTCAGCTATGCCAGTGCTTTGAATAAGATTTCTGGTTTTCTAGATTCTGTGTCACTGTTGTAACAAGTGAAAAAGGAGTCCTAGAGTTCTGCATGCTTCCAATAAGGTCTTATCCAACCCCTTCCTGAAATAATCTCAACTAACTCATTCTAGAACTATCTATAAGAATAATATTAAATCCTTTGATCACCCTTTATGTAAATTCCATCAAGATACCCAGGATTAGTAACTTGTTCTACATACTCTCTATTGCCTATTTTCCAAGGGTGCTGACTCCATCCATAGTTATTCTTCAACTCCTGACACCACTTCAATGTAATTTCTGGAACTCTTAATATCAACAGTAAAATCTTAAAACTTTCTTGTTTTAATTTTAATTTATTTTTAATTGGGAGATAATTGCTTTATAATACTGTGTTGGTTTCTGCCATGCATGTATCAGCATGAATCAGCCATAGGTACATACGTGCCCTTCCTCTTGAACCTGCCTCCCCTCCCCTACCCCATCCCATCCCTCTAGGTTTCAACCTAAAGTCTTCTTCAACATCTTAATGACATGTTTTGCACCCTGACCACCAAGACAGAGGCAACATTTCTTGTTACTATCACTTCCAGACCTTTCTTTCTCATTATTCCCTAAAAATATGATATGTTTCATCAAATAAGATCACCCTATTCTATTTTTCAATCCTCAAAGGACCCTTTAACCACCACTTTTTACCCCTTGATCTCTGTAAATTCTGGCTCACAGTTCAGTTCAGTTCAGTTCAATCGCTCAGTTGTGTCCGACTCTTTGTGACCCCATGGGCTGCAGCATACCAGGCTTCTCTGTAATGCCTCCTAAAGTAGTTTTTGGTAGTTCCAGTACCAAGATAGTTTATATTTCCAGCAGTTTCACATTTCAACTACCTTGATTTCTGCTCCCTTCAATGATTTTGCTTGCTTCCCTTTCTTTGCAATACATTGCTATTTTTATTCACAGAACTTTCTCAATCTCACATTACTTTAATCTCAATTTCGAGTCCCCTAAATTCTAACCACAAATTCCTAATAGTTCACTCTCCCAAGTACTTTAACATTTCTTTCATACCAACCATCCTTATTAATTGCTTTTCAACCCTCTTATCTTTTTACTTCCCTCCTTTCTAGCTTGAAGTAAGATTAATTATTATAATTATTTCCTTTCAGACAACCTTGGTTCCCTCGGCCCTTTTTTGCTACTTCTTATTCACCTGTCAAAACCATAACCCTAAAAAAATAATTATGCTGACTGTTCTCATTTTGAAATCATAACCACAAACCTCAAGTGGCTCTTTAATGATGTGAGCAATCATATTGCATTTCCCTTTCAATCTCTCTCTCACTGGCTTAGACTTCAATTTTGTAAGTTCTTCAGTTTGATCAAGCCTGGAGCTCCCCTTTTAAAATGTCAAAATTATTTGATGACGTTGTGTCAATTGAAGATGGAAAATGGAAGTTAGAGTATATTTTGCAAAAGTTCACATTTACATTTACTCATCCACTTAACTCGATGGTCACTCTCCAATTTATTCCTCTTATTGGAGATAAATTGCCCTTGTTCCTAAGTAAAGCCAAGCCTTCTGCATGTGTTACTTGCTGTTAAGTTGCTCAGTTGTGTCTGACTCTTTGCAACTCCATGGACTGCAGCATACCGGGCTTTGTTGGCCTTCATTATCTCCCGGGGTTTGCTCAAACTCATGTCCATTGAGTCAGTGATGCCATCCAACCATCTCATCCTCTGTCGCCCTCTTCTCCTCATGCCCTCAATCCTTCCCAGCATCATTCCTGCCCAGTGAGTTGGCTTTTTGCATCAGGTGGCCAAACTATTGGAGCTTCAGCTTCAGTATTCATCCTTCCATTGAACATTCAGGATTGATTTCCTTTAGGATTGTTTGGTTTGATTTCCTTGCTATCCAAAGGACTCTCAAGAGTTTCCTCTAGCACCATAGTTTGAAAGCATCAATTCTTCGGTGCTCAATCGTCTTTACATGAACTAGATTTTATTTTCTAACACATTTTAAAGAATATACCTCCTGCAAGTTGATCACTTCTTTTGTGTCATCAACATTAACTTTCATTTGGATAATTCCTATCAGATTACAAAAGCTTTTCTTCTCTCCATTAAAAACAATTTAAAACCTTTCTTAACCCTACAATTTTCTCTAGTTGTGGTCTCATTTCTTAGCTTCCATATAAAGCAAAATTTTCTCCTCTTTCTTTTCTACTTTATTTTATGAAGTTTTAAAATTTAGATATTATTTACAAAAAATGTAAAATAAATGTATGGTTTAAAAATTATTTTAGAGGCTTCCCTGAAAGTCCAGTTGTTAAGACTCCATGCTTCCACTGCAGAGGACAAGGATTTGATCTCTGGTCAGGAAACTAAGTTCCCACAATCTGTGCGGTGTGGTAAAAAAAAAAAAAAAAAGTTTTCGCACACACTAGCTTATGACTACACATGTCAGGGAATAGAAATTAACCAGATACTCAGAAACCTTCTAGGGTAGCCTCTCAACCACAAAGCATTGCTTTCATTCTAAGAGTTATTTTTGTTTTGATCCTGATTATAACCAAATTTAAATTTCTCTTAGACAGTTTTCCATTCTTTTTGAATTATTGGCTTGCCCTTGTTCTCTATAGAAACACTGTTATGAATTTTTCCAAAGGCTTCCATGTTGCTAAACCAATGAGTCCTCATCTTAGTTAATAGATTATTATTTGACTATTAACATCTATCTACTTCTTGTACACAACATTCTCTCTTCTTCCTTATTCTTCTGACACCTCATTCTCCTTTATTGTTTATTTTTTATCTTGCTGAATTTTAGTACTATCATTATTAAAAACACCTGACAGAAAGATACCTTCTCAAACTTTTAAGTATACAGTACAGTTATGTTAATCATATGTGAACATCCTTGTACAGAGGTAAACAGAATTTTTTCATCTTGCTTAACTCAAACTCTATGCTCATTGAACAGCAACTTCCCATTTCCCTCCAATTCCTGACACCTGTTATTTACTTTCTGCTTCTATGGACTTGACTATTTTAGCTACCTCATATAAGTGGCAGAGAAGGCAATGGCACCCTACTCCAGTACTCTTGCCTGGAAAATCCCATGGACGGAGAAGCCTGGTAGGCTGCAGTCCATGGGGTCGCTAAGAGTCGGACACGACTGAGTGACTTCACTTTTACCTTTCACTTTCATGCATTGGAGAAGAAAATGGCAACCCACTCCAGTGTTCTTGCCTGGAGAATCCCGGGGACGGGGGAGCCTGGTGGGCTGCCATATATGGGGTCGCACAGAGCCGGACACTACTGAAGCGACTTAGTAGCAGCAGCAGCAGCAGCAACAGCAGCAGCAGCATGTAAGTGGAATTATGCGCTATTTCTCCTGTAACTGGCTTACTTCACTTAACAATAAATCTTCAAGTTTTACCTATGTTGTGCACAGTGGAATTTCCTTCTTTCTCAAGACTGACTTTTATGACTCTACATGTATATACCACATTTTCTATATCAATGTACCCACTGGGGACCATTTAGATTCCTTCTACCTCTTGCTATTGTGGATAGCACTGTAGTGAGCATGGGACTGCAAACATCATTTCAAGATCCTGCTTTCAATTATTTTGGATAAATACCTAGAATTGGGATTGCTGGATTATATATGGCAGTTTTATTGTTAATTTTCTGAGGAACGCCATTTTATTTTCCTTAACAGCCACAGCATTTTAGAGTCCCAATAACAATGAACAAAGATTCCAATTTTTTTACATCTTTGCCAGCATTTGTTACTTTTTAAATGATGACCATCCTAACAAGTATGAAGTGATGTCTCATTGTGACTTTGATTTTAATTTCCTTGATAGTTAATAGTCAAGAGTTTTTCTGATAGCTGTTGCTCATTTGTATGTCTTCTTTAGAGAAATGTCTATTCAAGGTCTTTGTACATTTTTTGATTGAGTTATTGATTCTGGGATTATCAATTGTTATTGAGTTGTAGGAGTTTGTTGTTTATTTTAGATATTAATCTTGTGTCAGATAGATGGTTTGAAAATATTTTCTCTGATTCTGTAGGTTCCCTTTTTATCCTGTTGATTTTTTCCTTTCTGCCCTGAAGCTTTTAAGTTATTTATTTTTACTTTTTTTGGCCTATGCTCTTGGTATCAAATCCTAGAAGCCATTGACATGACAAATATCTAGAAGCTTTTCCTTTATCTTTTCTTCTGTAAGTTTTATAGTTTAACGTCTCACATTTAAGTTTCAAATCCACTTTAAGTTTATTTTGTGAACAGTGTAAGGCAAGGGTTCCATCTCATTATTTTGTTAATGAAAATATCCTTTTCCCGTTATGTATTCTTGGCATCCTTATTGAATATCATCAGACCATATGCATGGGTTTGTTTTGTTCCAGGACCCCACTGTTTGGATTATGTACATAATATGCTTATGTAAGATCTAAAATTAGGTAATATGTAGATTATATAATGGGCTTTCATAATATTTTTTGAAGCCAAGAAAAATGAGGACTCCAGTTTTGTTCCTCTTTCTCAAGATTACTCTGGCTATTTACGGTTCTTTGTGGTCCCATATGAGAAATAGGATGTTTGCCTATTTCTGTAAAGAAATGCCAATGAGATTTCTATATATATTCCATAGAATCTGTAGATCAGTTTGGGTGATATGAACATTTTAACAATATCAATTATTTCAATTTCTCAACATGTAATTTCTTGCCAGTTTTAGTTTTGTCATCCATATTTGTAATATTTACAGTTTTCAGTGTACATATATTTCACTTCCTCAGTTACATTTAAGTGTTATGTCTTTTTTTAATGTTTCAATATTCCTTTTGTTTATTTCAAAAGCATTTATTTAATATTTCTATATATCAAAGTGTTGGCTAGGAACTGTGAATATTATGAGGCAGACAGATACAAGCAATCATGGATTAACTTTAGGCTGCAACAGGTATAATGACAAGCAAAGTGCAATGTACAAAATGGGGAACAGAGAAGAAACTGATCAGCTCTGTGCTTGAGGGACTAAAAGAGGGTAGGGACAGGCTTTATGGGGGAAGAAAGGCTTGAGCAAAGACTTGGAATCCAAACAGCTCATGTGCCTAGTTGACAAAGGGAAGGATATGGGAAAGTAGTCAGGAGACTATCTGGTGCATGCGAAGACTAGAACCAGAGAAAGCATGGAGATCCCATGTGGGGGAATAGGAGGAAATGGTGCAGGAATAGAAGGCACAAGCAAGAGGAAAGAAGGACCTTTTATACCACACTCAGGACCTTAGTGGAGAAGTCATTAAAGTGTTTTAGACAAAGGAATGACACTTTGATTCCTAATCAATGTTCTAAAATGAATAGATGTGAATATCTGAATTGGTAGGTAAGTAGATAGATAGATATAAAATCTATTAACATACAGTTTTCCATTCAAATAAGCTGGAATGATTAAGATGCATGTATTTAGTTGCTCAGTCAGGTCCAACTCTGTGATCTCATGGACTGCAACCTGCCAGGCTCCCCTGTTAATGGGATTCTTCAGGGAAGAATACTGGAGTGGGTTGCCATTCCTTTCCCCAGGGCATCTTTCTGACCAGGGATCAAATCCAGGTCTCACAACATTGCAGGCATATTCTTTACTGTCTGACCCACCAGGGAGTGAGATATATGCACACATGCTGAGGCACTTCAGTTGGGTCCAACTCTTTGCTACCCCATGGACTGTAGCCTGCCAGGCTTCTCTGTCCATGGGATTTGCCAAGTAGGAATAGTATGGTGGTTTGCCATGCCCTCCTTCAGGGGATCTACCTGACCCAGGGATCAAACACAAGTCTCTTATGTCACCTGCATTGGCAGGCAGGTTCTTTACCACTAGTGCCACCTGGGAAGCTCGTTAAAGAAATGAAGCATAAACTTGACAGCTCTTTTCCTTAGTGAGCATAAGTGTCCCTTCACTTAGTTTTTTTTTTCTTTTTAATTTTTATTTTATATTGGAGCATAGTTGTAACAATGTTATGTAGTTTCAGGTGTACAGCAAAATGTTTCAGTTATACACACACACACACACATATCTATTCTTTTTTCAAATTCTTTTCCCATTTAGGTTGCTAGAGAATATTAAGCAGCATTTCCTGTGCTATACCATAGGTCCTTGTGGGATTGACATATACATACTGCTGTGATTAACTATTATTTATATTTGATGCTATAGTAAATGCTATTATTTTCTTGATTTTATTTCTGTGTAGCTCATTCTTAGTATATAAAGACACAACTGAGTTTTGTATGTTGATTTCGTATTCTGAAATTTTGTTGAATTCATTTATTGTATATAACACTTTTTTGTGAAAACCTAAGGATTTTACATATCAGACTATATACTGTGTAAACAGAAATAATTATACATTTTTTCTGACTCAGTTCAGTTCAGTTCAGTTGCTCAGTCATGTCTGACTCTTTGCAACCCCATGAACTGCAGCATGCCAGCCCTTCCTGTCCATCACCAACTCCCAGAGTTAACCCAAACTCATGTCCATTGAGTTGGTGATGCCATCCAACCATCTCATCCTCTGTCATCCCCTTCTCCTCCTGACTTCAATCTTTCCCAACATCAGGGTCTTTTCAAATGAGTCAGCTCTTCGCATGAGGTGGCCAAAGTATTGGAGTTTCAGCTTCAGCATCAGTCCTTCCAATGAACAACCAGGACTGATTTCCTTTAGGATGGACTGGTTGGATCTCATTGCAGTCCAAGAGACTCTCAAGAGTCTTCTCCAACACCACAGTTCAAAAGCATCAATTCTTTGGTACTCAGCTTTCTTTATAGTCCAACTCTCACATCCATACATGACTACTGGAAATTTAGAATGTTTTATTTTTTTTTATGCTTTAATTGCTCTATCTAAGACTTTCAGGACTATGCTGATTAAAAGTGAGAAGAATGGAAATACTTGCCTTGTTCCTATTTTCCAAGAAAACTTACTAAGTATTATATTAGCTGTGGTCTTTTCACATATGACCTTTATTATGTTGAGGTATGGTGAGTGCTCAGTTGCTTCAGTCATGTCCGACTCTTTGCCATCCTATGGACTGTAGCCTTCCAGGCTCCTCTGTCCATGGGGATTCTCCAGGTAAGAATACTGCAGTGGGTTGCCATGCCCTTCTCCAGAGGATCTTCCCAACCCAAGGATTGAATTTGGGTTTCTTGCACTGCAGGTGGAGTCTTTACTAACTGAGCCACCACTTGTTGACAGTTTTTTTCATGAAAGGGTGTTGAATTTTGTCAAATTTTGCTACATCTATTAAGATGATCATATTATTTTTGTCCTTCATTTTATTAATGTGATATATCACATTTATTGATTTTTATATATTGAATCACGCTTGATCCCATGGATAAATTCCACTTGGTCATACTATATAATTTTATTTAATTTATCTTGCTATTAATTTGCTACAGATTTTTGCATCCTTGGCCAATACAGGAGTTAGGGGCACTGACATTCCATGCAGTTGAAAATACATGTATAGCTTGTAACTCCCCAAATTCTTAACTACTAGTAGCCTATTTTGACTGTAAACCTTACCAATAAATAAGCAGTTGATTAATATGTGTTTTGGAAATTCCCTGTGGTCTAGTGGTTATGACTCTGCACTTCCACTGCAGGGGGCCTGAGGTTGATCCCTGGTTAGGGAATCAAGATCCTTCAAGTAGTGCAGCCAAAAAAAAATCATGTTTTGTATGTTATATGTATTATATTCTGTACTCTTAAAGTAAGCTAAAGAAAAGAAAGTGTTATTAAGAATGCCATAAGGAAGAGAAAATATATTTACAGTAGTGTATTGCTCTTGTCACACTTCCCTGGTGGCTCAGTTGGTAAAGAATTCACCTGCAATGCAGGAAACCTTGATTCAATCCCTGGCTGGAAAGATTCCCTGGAGGAGGGTATAGCAACCCGCTCCAGTATTCTTGCCTGGAGAATCCGCACAGACAGAGGAGCCTGGAGAGCTGTAGTCCATGAGGTCTCAAAGAGTCAGACATGACTGAGCGACTAAACACAGCATAGCATTGCGCTTATCAATACCATTAAGTTTATGTGGTCTGCTTATAAACAATACCATAAGTTTACATGGTCTGTCAACACCTGTATCATTATTTTCTTATATGATACAAAACACTGTAGATGTTTCAAGCATTGCTAGCCCTAAACATTAGAAATGAAAAGCTACTGTGAAAAAGAAATTCATATTTATTTACAGGTACAAGGATTCATGCATTGATAATGAAGAAACAGCAATATGATTGTTTATGGTAGTCTAGTGTAATCTATTAGATAGCTTTAAGGTAGCCTAGCCTATACACTAATGAAAGAATCTTTATAAAATTTTTATATCATACAGCATTACAGTCATTTTCATAAAACAGCAAGGGAAACATTGCAACATTTTTTAAACCACTTACTTGTGATCACAGGCTAATATGCAGTTTCTCCAATTGCAAGAGAGAGAGGCATACTGTATAGTAATGTAATTCTTTGAAAGTAAGGTATAAAGCAGTAAAAACTAACATATTATTAATTTTATATTAAATATTACTCACATTATGCCTATGTAAGGATAAGCTGTGCACTTCAATACACGCCTTGCAAAGAATGTTCTACAAGATGAAATCTTTGGCAATGACGATGATAATGACACAAAAAAGTCTCATACAGTTTTTGTGGTAGAATTATTAGATTTTCACTTGAAGATGCTCACACATATACATAATAGATAAGTTTATTTACTGTACAGCTTGATGATTATTTACCATTCTTTAAATAGAAGAGGATCATCATAAAAGTTTTCATTCTCATCATCTTCACAATGAGTTAACTGAGGAGGAGAAGGAAGAGGAGGGCTGGGTCTTAGTACCTCAGGGATGGCAGAGGCATACAATGTGGAAGAAGAGGAAGGGGAGGCAGGCATACTTAGTGTAACTTTAAGAAACAGACTGTAATTGCCTTCTGACCTTTTTGCCTTGTCATTTCTGTACAAATGTTTCTATACAGCACCAATCCTTTTTCCATTGTTTGCTCAAGTTTCAGCGCCCATATCATAGGAAGGTTCATGTTATAATAGAAGTCAAAAGCAGTCTTGAGTAATTTGTGCCAGATTGTCTAATATCAATTTGTTTCCTGATGTTACTTTTCTTCATCATCTGGCACTGGTTTAAAAACACCCGTTTCCATCAGGCTGTCTTCTCTTAATTCCTCTGGTATAGTGTCCATTGGCTCTTGGATTTCTCAAGATGCCTATCTTGAAATCCTTCAGCTGCCACCATCCCACCCCCTGCTTTTGCCATATCCACGGTGCTTTCACTGTTTCCTTGATTGGCTCTGTCACAAATTGTGTGAAATCATGCACAACATCTGGGCAAAGTTTTCTTCTGCTGGAGTATATTGTTTCAGGCTTGATGGTTTTCACACATTTTTTCTGTAACAACAATGGCATCTTCAATGATATAATCGTTCTGGTCTGTTTTTGATGTTCTTTATCAGGGTTCTCTTCCATAGTGTTGGCAATCCTTTTCATTAAACACCATGTGTAATGAGCCTCAGATATCCTTATGACCCCTTGATCTAGAATCTGAAAAGTTTGGGGTGTGAATAGACAGCTTCCATGTCATTGGTTTGAACACATGGGTTTCTGGATGGCCAAGGGTATTGTCCAGTATTAAAAGAACTGTCCCGCAAGGGACAGGTATTGTACTTCCTGACTTCAGGGACAAATATCAATGAAACCATCCCAGTAAAAGGGCTCAAATTGTCCAGAACTTCTTGTTGTACAACTAATAGACTGGAAACTGGTGTTTATCTTTTTCTTTCAAGGCTCAGATGTTAGAAGCTTTGTAGATAAAGACAGTCTTGATCATAATCCAGACTCCACGTGTCCAATGGTAGAGTTATCCTATCCTTTCCTGTCAACTGAGAGTAAAGAGAGTTTTATCTCTTTCTTTCTAAACTGTATAATGTTTGTTTGTCTTAATTATTTGTTTTGTCTTATTACACTAGAGAAGACCTCCAATTTAGTGTTGAATAGAGGTGGTAAGAGAAAGCATCACTATCTTGTTTTTGATTTTAGGGAAAAAATTCAGTCTTTTACATTAAATATCATGTTAACTGTATATATGTGTGTGTGTGTGTATATATATATCTATATATGTATACTGTATACATATATATTTTGTGGATGATCTTTATCAGCTTAAGGGCATATCCTTCTATTCCTTGCTAGGAACTTCAATCCTGAGGAAAGTGTCAACTTTGTCAAATGCTTTATCTTCAGTTATTGAGATGACTATATGATTTTGCTTTTATTTTGTTTTCAATAAGGTGAAAAATGTTTATCTTTAAATACTAAGTAATGTTATCTTACTGAGATAAACTCTACCTGATCCTGATTTTCGGTTCAGTTCAGTTCATTCACTCAGTTGTGTCTGACTCTGCGATCCCATGGGCTGCAGCAAGCCAGACTTGCCTATCTATCACCAACTCCCAGAGCTTGCTCAAACTTCTGTTCATTGAGTGGGTGATGCCATCCAACCATCTCATCCTCTGTCGTCCCCACTTCCTCCTGCCTTCAATCTTTCCCAGCATCAGGATCTTTTCCAATGAGTCAGTTCTTCACATCATATGGCAAAAGTATTGCAGCTTCAGCTTTAGCATCAGTCCTTCCAATGAATATTCAGGACTGATTTCCTTTAGGATTGACTGGCTTGATATCCTTGCAGTCCATTTTTGATCATTTGTAGTCCTTGTTTGATCATTGCAGTCCTTGCATCACAATTCAGCAAACTACAATTTTGGTCTTGTAGACGCACCCAGTAGAGCAGCGGGCAGGATTACCTCCTAGAAGCCAAGTGCTTAGGTAATCCCTTCTAAAGTTAATCAGAGGGAATGGTTTTCAAGTTAAGCATCGGTTCAGTTCACTTCAGTTCAGTTGCTCAGTCGTGTCCGACTCTTTGCGAAACCATGAATCGCAGCACGCCAGGCCTTCCTGTCCATCACCAACTCCCGGAGTTTACCCAAACTCATGTCCATCGAGTCGGTGATGCCATGAAGCCATCTCATCCTCTGTCGTCCCCTTCTCCTCCTGCCCTCAATCCTTCCCAGCATCACGGTCTTTTCTAATGAGTCAACTCTTGGCATCAGGTGGCCAAAGTATTGGAGTTTCAGCTTCAACATCAGTTCTTCCATAAAGATAACTAAAAGAAAAAGTTTTCTCTGAATACAGAGATAAAGTAAGATACTGATTTATTACACTTTTTTTTTCTTTCTTAACATGGCCTGAATTCAACCTGAAAAGCATTTGTTAATTATTTTTGTACTTATTAAGAATATTGGTTTTAAGGTTTTTGTTTTGTTTTGTCATGTCCTGTCTTTTTCAAAAAATCTTAGGCAACATACAGTAAAGCTGGTTTGTACATATTCTTTCCTCTTCTATTATCTATGAGTTTTGATCAATTGATGTTAGCATTTTCTTAAACATTTGATACAATTTCTCACTGGAGCTGTATAGAATTGAAGTTTCCTTTGTGGAAAGATGCTAAATAGGGGATTGAATATTTCTATTAAGTGGTGAATATATAGGTTTTGAAATTATCTTTTACTTACTTTTGGTAATTTGGTGACTTTAAATATATCTATTTCATCTAAAGTTGTCAAATTTATTGGAAAATGTTGTTCTTAATATCCCCTTATCATATTTTAGTGAGGTGATATCTGGTGATATTTCTTTATTTATACTAAAAATGTTAATGTTAATGATATATTTGAAGAAAAATAGACTTTCTCTGATTTTTGTTTGTTTCCCTTTTTATTTGAATCTTATTTTTATCTTTTTAAAATTCTTTTTTATCTACTTAGTTTGGACTTAATTTAGTCCTCTGTCCTAGATAATGGGCTTCCTTCATAACTCAGTTGGTAAAGAATCCGCCTGCAGTGCAGGAAACCCTAGTTTGGTTCCTGGGTTGGAAAGATCCACTGGAGAAAGGATAGGCTACCCACTCCAGTACTATTGGGCTTCCCTTGCGGCTCAGCTGGTAAAGAATCTGCCTGCAATGCGGGAGACCTGGGTTCCATCCCTGGGTTCAGAAGATTCCCTGGAGAAGGGAAAGGCTACCCATTCCAGTATTCTGGCCAGTAGAATTCCATGGACTGTCCTAGATAATAAATGTGGAAATGAACATAGTTTATAAGAACTTTCTTCTTTCTAATACAGGCATGAACATTATGCATTCCCCTATAAATATTTCTATAATCACATTCTACTGCCATTGGATATGCTTCATTTTTCTATGTCTCTTCAGTTTAAAAGAAATTATAATGCTTCTAGTGAGCTTTTTCTTTTAGCTGTATGTTATTGATTTCAAAATATCTCCCCATGAAGCTCTAACTTTTTTCAAATTTACTTCTTTTATGATAAAAATAACATTCTCCATATTGTTTAATATTTTTAAATTAGTTTAGATCTTCACGGTTGATATATTCCTTTTTAGTAAAAGTACTCTGCACACTTCAAAAAAGTTCTTTCTACTGTTACTATATAGAGTATTTGTTTCTTAAAATATTCTATAGCCCTTCTTACTTTCTGCCTACCCTTGATTTCATTACTGAGAGAAGAGTTTTTTATTTCTCCTTCTACAGAGGTGAACTTATCTATTATATTTTCAGCTTATTTATGGCATTAGACATAGGTACATAGACATTTAATATTGCCTTATCTTTAAGATAAAGAAAGAATACTTTATTAATTTGACATACCTCTATTTTTGGTGATTTTTCTTACACTGGAGACAATTTTGGTGGATAAGAATATAGTCATGACATGTTTAATGACTAATGTTTGCATAATACAATTTTTTAAATTTTTTTATAATATATGAAGCAGAAGTTTGTAAACAAGGTAAAGTCAAGTCATCTCTGCTTCATAATTGGGGGATTTAGAACAGTAAGTATAATGTAAGTTTTTATGCAATTTGGCTTAAATCTATCATCATCTCTTTATACTTTTAAAACTTTTTCCATTTTATTTTTCTAATTTTTTCTTCTCTTTGAATGAGTTAAGAATTTTAAAGATTTCATTTTAGTTCTTTATATGTTTATGACATATATTTTAATTTTTTAAATTTATTTTTCGTTTTACTGCTTCAAATGTGCATGCTTATTTACAGTTAAAATAAAGTAAAGTTTGCAATGTCACATATAATCGTAGACTATTAGAATGGTATATTTCAAAATTCTTTCCATCCTTTATGCTATTTTCTCGTATATTTAAATATATGTATACATAGGTATATTATATATAATAAAATCACTTTTCATTAAAATAGTGTTATAATAATATTTTCCTTAAAAGTCAATAATTCTTGAGAAAATTTCAAAAAGAGAAAATATATTTTATGTTATTTATATTTATCTTTTTTAGTGTTCCTTATTCTTTTGTATAAATTTCTTTTGTGTTAAATTTCTATCTGATAGTCTTCCTGAAGAAAGTGTTTTCATCATTTCTTACAGTATAAGACACTGGAAATTATTTTCTCATTTTTTTATCCCTAAATTTTTTTTTTTAATTTTACATTAATTTGTGAAGGATATCTTTTCTGGTAGTAAAATGATAGATTATGAGTTTTATTTTTATCTTTTAGAATGTTAAAGATGTTGTTCCTTTCCCATATTGCATAGTTGGTGATGAAAATTGTGTTGTTGTCTCTGTTGCTCTGCACATAGTATGTGATATTTTCCTCTCCTCTTAATTTCTATTTATAGTTTTCCCTGGTTTCTAGAAATTTATAAGTTGTCTTGATCATCTTATTTTCCTTTAGTGTACACGGAGCTATTTGCATCTGAATGTTTACTGTTTCAACATTCTTTTTAAAAAATTGTTATTAAACCTAATATTGTCCCATGTTTTCACTAATGTTTCATTCTTTTTCCTTTTTATATTCCGTGCCTTCATTTGTAAAGTTCTTATTGCTTTGTCTTCAAGAATTGTGATACATATCTTCATTTTATTATAGCATAGTTGATTTATGCTATGTTAGTTTCCCATGTGCAGCAAGTTAAATGGGATATATCCATTTAAATTGCATATATATCCACTCTTTTCTAAGCTTCTTTTCCATATAGGCCATTACAGAGTATTGAGTTCCCTGTATAATACTGTAGGTTCTTATTAGCTATCTATTTTAATTTATAGTAGTGTATATATGTCAATCTCAATCTCCCAGTTTGTCCCTCCATCCCCTTATCCCCCAATAACCATAAGTTTGCTGGCTACACCTGTGACTCCATTTCTTTGTATACAATTTTATTTGTATACAATTTTTTAGATCCCTAATACCATACACACACACACACACACACATACACACAACCTCAAAATGGTAAATATAAGGTTCCACACTATAAAATTCTTATAGGTAAACATTGGCAGAACAGTCTTTGACATAAATTGCAGCAAGATCTTTTTTGATCCACTTCCTAGAGTAATTAAAATAAAAATAAACTAATTGGATCCAATTAAAATTATAAGCTTTTGCATAGCAATGGAAACCATAAACAAGACAAAAAATACAACCCTCAGAATGGGAGAAAATATTCGCAAACAAAGCCACCAACAAGAGATTAATCAAGAGATTAGTCTCCAAAACATAAAAAGAGCTCATGCAGCTAAGCACAAACAAAATCTAGTAAAAAATGGATAAAAGATCTAAATAGCCATTTCTCCAAAGAAGGCATACAGATGTCCAAAAAGCATATGAAATATGCTCAACATCATTAATTATTAGAGAAATGCAAATCAAAACTACAATGATATAAAATTTTATTTATATTAAATAAAAAAATCATTAGTTGATTATTATTATTTAATAAAGAATTATTAGTGGACATAAAAAATCACATTAATGATTGGCATTAATATGCCAAGTGTTATATTTCAACCTTTAAAATGCATTATGAATTATAATTTTATAACTAGTTTTGAATCTATACACTTTCTCTGTTATAGAGAAATGCTTGATCATGCTTTCTCAGAATATGTTGAAGTAGGGTAAAATAATAGCTCTTAAGAAGGTATAAACAAGCCAAGATTTCAGGAACATTTTATTCTATTAGTTTCTCTCATTCTTTTTCACAACTCAAAACATATCAGGCATGAATGGCCATATAACTGCATTGTACCCTTCATATTTTACTTCATTTGCTCCAATTTTTCCTTTAGAAAAGCATGATCTTCTTCATCTCTTGAAAGTATTTCTAGGATATCCAACTCAATTACCTGGTTTTTCAAAGACAATGTAGAATGTATGGGGGTGTTACAAATCTTGCTTGACAAAAGGACAAGATGGAAACTGAATTGCCAAGTTTCTCCAAGAAAAGATACAGTTATGTTTGTGCTGTGCTGTGCTTTGTCACTCAGTTGTGTCTGACTCTTTTCCACCCCATGGACTATAGCCCACCAGGCTACTCTGTCCATGGGGAGATGGACAGATGCCTGGTCTAATGCTTTGTTTCTTACTTACATTCCACCCAGCCCCCTCCCCTCATTTTGCCATATACCAACCTAAAACTACAAGAGATGAAAAATTACTAAATTCAGACAAACCCAAAACCTCAGCACCTAGGTGAGCTTGAAGTCCACATTCACCTCTAAAATCTCACAGTCTCTTAATTTTGTTGTGTGGCTAGATTATCGTACTTTAAGAGGTAAGAAAATTAGAATCAATATCAAATTCAATAATGAAGATAGATCTTTGAAGCAAATGTGAAAGCTAAAACAATAAAAGCCTTATGAAAATGCATACTTAAGCACCTTATCTGGTCAGCAAATACTGATCACAAAAAGCTTCAAATATCAGTATAACTATATACTTTTCATTAAACAAATAGAAATATTTTGGAAAAATAGGACACTGAGCAAAAGTAATGATGCAACAATCTGGTAGAAGATGCTTCAGTTAGTTTTTCCCCACCCATGACTTCTTATAACAAGAACAGAGAGGCAATAAATGATACCAAATTACATACAGGGTTGGAGCCTTAATTAAGCATCTTGCTTACTCCAAAGATGCACATAGATGTGATTCAACACTTGGATTTTTCTAAAACATGTATAGAGGAAATCACACCATAGTTTAAGATGAAGATAGAGGTGAGTTAAGGTCTCCCATAAAGAGTCTGACCTCTCCATGTGGTTTACTAGGATACTACACATTGTAGTGCATTTGCAGGACTATGAAATTATATACCATTAGATCAGGATCTTAAAAAAAATGCATCTACATAGGCATCCATTTGAAAAATATGAGGGAAAAGGACAAAGGAAACTGACTGTAGGGTAGCAGAAGGATAGTAATTGTTGAATACAATCTGCAGCTTGACAGTCAGTGTTGAGAATGTTTTAAGCCAGAGTGGTAATTGTGGCGGTAATGAAATCATTCTACTTAAACCTTTGCAAATTCACACCCTCGCCTGCATTTCTCTTTTTGAAGTAACTGTCGGTGCTTGCAGTGCTCCTAAAGCTAAGTGGTTTAGGCTGCATATGGCTAATTAACTTCCATAACCATTTCCCTCAGTATATTTAGCTTGTAATATTTAATTCTCATTACTGCTCATGCCCAGCCCCCTCACTGTAGATGCTTGAACATGGGCATGGCAGAAAGCCACACTTTTAAAGGTTAAGGCTCTGCCTACATTACCCCCACTGGAGTTTGGCTGCTAAGAGGCAATAGAAATCTGCTTAACTCGCAATTGCTTATGTTTAATTGTATGAGCAAATCCATTTCTTGAAGTATGAGTCTTGAGTGCCAGCAAGATTCACATACACTTGATGGAAACATTTAGTCTCAGAATATCCCATGTTAATACTTTAAAAGTTAAGACTCATTTTATGTAGCATAATTTGGTGTGGTGAAGAATATCAAATGAGGAGAATAATGTAACAGGATAACATTGGGAATGTAATGGGCCCACATTCTTCAGTCGATGAGAGGAGGCTTATGAAATTGTATTTCTAACAAAACAAATATAATATTTCATTCCTGCTGTTATCAGCCTCCTTTCAGCTTATTTTGCCTCTCTTCCTTGGCTAACCCCAGGGCAGTTTGGGAGATTTCAAAACAAAAAGAAACAAGGCTTAGATAGGCAGTCCTGAGGTCCATCCAAATACAATGATTAAGTAAACAAGAGAAGCATAGCTCTAAGACTTAAGTGACTTGCTTAATGCTCTATAGGAGAACATGTATGCTAATAAAGAATTCAGGATGCTGGGTTTGTTTTTGCTTTTCTTTTTGTAGCAAATCTAGAATTCAGACTATGTACAGTTGTGTTCTGCCTTCAGTGTGACTGACCTTTCGAAGTTTTATTGTGAAATATTTAGGCTGGATAGCATGTTGAATATTAGAATTTAAATGCTTATACCTGGACTATATTAACTCATTAAATAATCTATTGCTCTGTAAAGCAATAATCCATTCTTTTAACAATGGACTAAATTATGTAACAAACAGAAGAAAATGCACAATCCATTTTTTTTCATATTTGTGGTACTTAAGAATGTACAGTATAATAGGCTTTCCATTTTTTCAAGATCCATGTAGAAAATTATTTCTGATACAGAGTTACTTCTGTTTTATGCTTCATTTATCAAGTAAAGGTAATAATCTTATGGTAAATGTTAAATTATAGATATTGTTGACCCATTAATCAAAAGAATAGCTGAAGATAAGTAAACATTATCTTCAGTTTGATGAAACAGACCTATGTTGTTTATTCTTCTGTCCATCATAGCCAAAATATTTGAGAACTTAATTATTTAGTTTCAGAAACAGTTTAAGGATACTCTTTTTCTGCATGGACTGTGGCAAATGTAGAAAAAAAATTTTGTCAAGCAGAAATTGTGGAGTTGATTTGCCAATACTTTGACTCCTGTGAATACAAACAGTAACATGAATATGTGTTGTATAATAAAGAATTTGCTTGATTTGGTCCCAGGTTCCAAGAGCAGTTTCTAAACCCTCGGAATTTCCCAAGTGTTGAGAGTGTCTTTGTTATTCATAGTGGGCTTTGGGGGCTATGATTTTGTTTATGCTAATGAAGTGACTCAAGGTGGGCCCTCAGATGGTTCAACGATATGGGCTGACCATGCAAGGAATATTAACCATGTGATTAAGTGGTTGGAGCTTTGAGATACTTGATTTTAGGAGTCTGACCTCAAAGAAAGGGAGGGTAGCTGGAGACTGAGTTTAACCAGGTGGACAATGATGAAGCAACCATGTCTGTGTAGTAAAACTCCAACCAAAGCTCTGGACATCTCCGTTTGATTGGACGGTTGGTGATACACATTGATGTGCGGGGAGGGTGACATGTCCTGAGGACATGGTGGGTGCTTCCCATATGCAACCCTGTCAGACCTCATCCTATGTTTCTTCTTCATTTGACTAGTCTGATTTTTATTCTTCATAATAAAATTGTAATTTTAACTATAGTGCTTTCTGAAGTTCTGTGAATTATTCTAGCGGATTACTGAACCTGAAAGGGTAGCAGAAACCCCCTACCAGTTGTAGCCAGTTAATCAGAAGTATGAATGACCTCTAGTTGGTATCTGAAGTGAGGCGAGTGTAGTAAAGGAGATTGGCTTTAACCTGAGACATGTGTGTTAACTCTTGATAGTCAAACATCAGTATTACATTAAAATGTTCTACTGCTGCCAACAAAGAAACTGTCTGAAGTGTATTGAAGGTCCAAATCCAGCCAGCATCAGTACACAAAGGGCAGAGAAGGAAACAAAAACTCTCTAGTTCTAGCCCTATTGATACTGGGAGCTTCAGAACCTCACCACAAATAGGTAAGACAGGAGATGACTTTCTGGGTTGCCATATAAACATGTCTTTGTCAATAGGTATCTGAAAAGATGTTCAACTTCACTAATTGTTAGAGAAATGAATATCATAAATACAATGAGATATCACCTCACATGGATCAGAATGGCCATCATCAAAAAATCTACGAACAATAAATGCAGGAGAGGGTGTGGAAAAAAGGGAACCTTCCTACAGTGTTGGTGGGAATGTAAATTGGTACAGCCACTATGGAGAACAGTGTGGAAATTCCTTAACAAACTAAAAACAGAGCTACCCTGTGACCCAGCAATCCTACTCCTGGGCATTTATTTGGAGAAACTCTAATTCAAAAAGATATATGCACCCCAATGTTCAAAGCAACACTATTTACAATAGTCAAGACATGGAAGCAACCTAAGTGTCCATCAACAAACGAATGGATAAAGAATATGTGAAATGCAATATATATATATATATGAATACTACTCAACCATTAAGAAGAATAAAGTAATGCCATTTACAGCAATATATATTAGCATACTAAGTGAAATGTCAGAGAAAGTAAACATCATATGATATCATTTGTATGTGAACAGTAAAACATGATACAAATGAACTTATTGATAAACCAGAAACAAAGATTATAGGTGAAAATTTGCCCAACATGGAAAAGGAAATAGTCAAGGAAGTCCAAGAGGCACAAAGATTCCCATATAGGATAAACCCAAGGAGAAATACACCAGGACACATACTAATCAAAATAACAAAAACTGAACACAAAGAAAGAATATTAAAAGCAGCAAGGGAAAAGCAACAAGTAACATACAAGGGAAACCCCTTAACAGCTGATTTTTAGCAGAAACTCTGTAGGCCAGAAGCGAATGGCAGAATATATTTAAAGTACTGAAAGGGAAAAATCTACAACCAAGATTACTATAACCAACAATGATCTCATTCAAAATTGATGGAGAAATAAAAAGCTTTTCAGACAAGCAAAAGTTAAGAGAATTCAGTACCACCAAACCAGCTTTACAACAATTGTTAAAGGGACTTATATAGTCAATAAATGCAACAGAAGAAAAAAGTTCTACAAAATCAGCCCCAAACAATTATGAAAATGGCAATAAGAACATATGTATCAATAATTACTTTAAATGTAAATAGATTATATGTTCCAATGAAAAGACACAGACTGGATGAATGGATACAAAAACAATACCCATATATGTGCTGTCTACAACAAACCCACTTCAGACCTCAAGACACATAGACTGAAAGTGAGAGAATTGAAAAATATATTCCATGCAAATGGGAAGCAAAAGAAAGTTAGAGTAGCAATCTTCATAGCAGACAAAATAGACCTTAAAATGAAGAATATTACAAGAGATAAGGATCTCCTTGCTGTCCAAGGGACTCTCAAGAGTCTTTTCCAATGCCACAGTTCAAAAGAATCAATTCTTCGGTGCTCAGCTTTCTTTATAGTCCAACTCTCACATCCATATATGACTACTGGAAAAACCATAGCCTTGACTAGATGGACCTTTGTTAAAAGGTAATGTCTCTGCTTTTTAATATGCTGTCTACATTGGTCATAACTTTCCTTCCAAGGAGCAAGCGTCTTTTAATTTCATAGCTGCAATCACCATCTGCAGTGATTTTGGAGCCCAGAAAAATAAAGTCTCTAACTGTTTCCACTGTTTCTACATCCATTTCCCATGAAGTGATGGGACCAGATGCCATGATCTTAGTTTTCTGAATGTTGAGCTTTAAGCCAACTTTTTCACTCTTCTCTCTCACTTTCATCAAAGGCTTTTTAGTTCCTCTTCACTTTCTGCCATAAGGGAGGTGTCATCTGCATATCTGAGGTTACTGATATTTCTCCCAGCAATCTTGATTCCAGCTTGGGCTTATTCCGGCCCAGCATTCCTCATGATGTACTCTGCATATAAGTTAAATAAGCAAGGTGACAATATACAGTGTTGACATACTTCTTTTCCTAGTTGGAACCAGTCTGTTGTTCTATGACCAGTTCTAGACTTTACCATTTTGGTTATAATCAAAACTATTTCCAATTGTCAATATCTGTAACTCAGTTTCTGAGGTTTTTTTGTTTTTTTTGGAACCATGGAAGTCAATTTTCATCCACATGCCAGAAGTACCAAGAAATAAACCTCCCTCAGAATAGCCTTTCAGTAATGACTTACAGTAATTGATGTGTAAATATCCCAGTTTTGTGTCCTTTCAACAATTTTGTTCTGCCTGCTTCATACCATTTCACAGCATTTTCTTACAAGACTAAGTTATATTTCTTCTCTGTGATACCTGGTTTAGTATTCACCCTTTACTGGCTGACTTCCTTTCAACAGACAACTTCCCTACCTTCTTCTCTGTGTTAACTGCACCTTCCAAATATGCTATTTGCCCTGATTTGTTGGTTTGGATGTTTCTAAACCTGCTTCTTGGAGACTCAAAAAAAGGATTTATGTGCCTTTCATAAGGGTAGATGGAAGATTGAGTCATTTCATCAGGAAACCAAGAAGAAGATGAAGATGATAGAGGAAAATCCTCAATTCCATGTTATATCAAAAGTTTTTAGTTACTTTCACAGACTGAAGAATAGTCATATTCGTATATGTATATGTGTGTGCTCAGTCACTCAGCCATGTCTGACTCTTTGAGAAATCATAAACTGTAGCCCATCAGGCTCCTCTGTCCATGGGATTATCCCAGTATTATACTGGAGTAGGCTGCCATTTCCTCCTCCAGGGGATCTTCCCAGCCCAGGGATCCAACCTGCATCTCTTGCAGTTCCTGCATTGGCAAGAGGATTCTTTATCACTTAGCCACCTGGGAAGTCCTATGTGTATCTGCATATATTCTTATATATATACACTGTCTATGCATATACAGTGGGCTTCCCTGGTGACCCACCAGTAAAAGAATCAGCCTGTAATGCAGGAGACACTGCAGGAGACATGGGTTCAATCCCTGGGTTGGGCAGATCCCTTGGAGAAGAAAATTGCAACACTCTCCAAAATTCTTGCCTGGAAAATCCCATGGACAGAGGGGCCTGGTGGGCTACAGTCCATGGGGTTGCAAAAGAGTCTGACATGACTTAGTGACTAAACAACAAAAGGAAATACCTATATAATATATGCAGTATCTATATACACTATTATTAGATTTATTAGCTTAATGTATTATATATCTTGCATCTAACAAATAATAATCATATATTGAATAACTGTGGGCTTCCCTGGTAGCTCAAAGGGTAAAGGATCCATCTGCGATATGGGAGACCTAGGTTTAATCCCTGGATTGGAGAAGGGAATGGTGACCAACTCCAGTATTCTTGCCTAGAGAATTCCATGGACAGAGGAGCCTGGCAGCCTTCAGCCCATGGGATTGCAAAGAGTCCAATACGACTAACGAAATTTCACTTTCACTTCACTTTCATTGTATAATATATACAATAATCATAAGAACATGTATATTATAAGAGAGAGAAAAAAACTGGATCACAGGTCAAAGTTCTGAACCAAATATTGGGTTGTCCAAAAAGTTTGAATTTTTCCATAAGACATTACAGGAAAATCCAAACTGTTTGGTCAAATCAGTAAATAATAATATGTTTGTGAGTCATAGACATATATATATATATGTGGTAAATAAAGATTTGAATGAGTCTTTTAGAAAGTATATGGCAGCAGGAGAGAATCTAGTATTGACTTATAGGAACTTTGATATTCAAACAATCCTGCAGAGGATAGAGCTAAAAACTGGACACAAAAAGAGTAGTTATAATGTGGGGAGAAAAACCAAGAGTATTAAAGATAAGAGAGTTTTTAAGAAATGCTAATAATTTTCAAATGCTGTTGCAATATCTAATAAAATAAGGGCTGGAAAAAATTAATTAGTGTTTAGAAATAAGGAGATAGCTAGTAACCTTATTTATTTTAAATTTATTAGCAACATTTTATTATCACTAACAACCCCCTAGACACTTTGGGATGACAATATCATTATTGATTTACCTTTATTAGTTATTCTCATATGTAATGAATAAATGTAATTTCAACTCTTGGTAATTTTACATGTAGAGAGACAGATATATTTGAATCTATGTTTACCTTTCCTATCACCTTTATGTAATTGCCTCTCATAGGATTCTTCATCACTTTCCTTCCTTGTCAGTGCTGTCAAAGTGTAAATACAGAACTACAGACATGATCATCAGTTGACTAAAAACTTCCCAGGATTACTCAAATTATTCAGAATGTGTTTAATGACTCCAGTTCAAATGGCACATTCTCATACTATCTATGTCATAAATGCTATTCTATTTGTCACTTCCATATATTTCTATACTGTAATCCCCATTACAGTATAATTTCCCATTACCCATATGTAGAGATTCAGGCTATGTGTGTCCTGAAGCTTATATAATTTGAGGTCTGTTTAAAAATGTAAATATTACAAAATTGTAAAGATAAAGTTAGTGATTAATATAGATGCTTATTAAGATTGAAAAAAGCAACACATTAAAATTTTAAAAGTCTGACACATAATATAATATCATAAATTCCCGAATGATAAAATGTTAATTTTGATTAACTACTTGACATATAATCTTTTGCATTTATGTTTCCTGGAAATATACTTATCATTTCTTCATATTTCACATGACAATGATTTCATAAAACTGTTTTTGGAGGGATTACAATATTAATTTAATAGTTTTATTAGCATGAGTGAAGCTATAAGCAAGGGAAGCTATGAAGGAAGAAATAGAGGATAACAATAGAATGGGAAAGACTACAGATCACTTCAAGAAAATTAGAGATACCAAGGGAACATTTCATGCAAAGATGGGCACAATGAAGGACAGAAATGGACCTAACAGAAGCAGAAGATATTAAAAAGAGGTGGCAAGCATACACAGAAGAATTGTACAAAAAAGATCTTCATGACCCAGATAATCACGATGATGTGATCACTCACCTAGAGCCAGACATCCTAGAATGTGAAGTCAAGTGGGCCTTAGGAAGCATCACTATGAACAAAGCTAGTGGAGGTGATGGAATTCCAGTTGAGCTATTTCAAATCCAAAAAAATGATGTGAAAGTGCTACACTCAACATGCCAGCAAATTTGGAAAACTCAGCAGTGGCCACAGGACTGGAAAAGGTCAGTTTTCATTCCAATCTCTAAGAAAGTCAATGACAAAGAATGCTCAAACTACTACACAATTGCACTCATCTCAAATGCTAGTAAAGTAATGCTCAAAATTCTTCAAGCCAGGCTTCAAAAACATGTGAACCATGAACTTCCAGGTGTTCAAGCTGGTTTTAGAAAAGGCAGAAGAAGCAGAGATAAATTGCCAACATCCACTGGATCATCAAAAAAGCAAGACAGTTCCAGAAAAACATCTATTTCTGCTTTATTGACTATGCCAAAGCCTTTGACTGTGTGGATCACAGTAAACTGTGGAAAATTCTGAAAGAGATGCGAATACCAGACCACCTGACCTGCCTCTTGAGAAATCTGTATGCAGGTCAGGAAACAACAGTTAGAACTGGACATGGAACAACAGACTGGTTCCAAATAGGAAAAGGAGAACATCAAGCTGTATATTGTCACCCTGCTGATTTAACTTATATGCAGAGTACATCGTGAGAAGTGCTGGGCTGGGGGAACCACAAGCTGGAATCAAGATTCCTGGAGAAATACCAATAACCTCAGATATGCAGATGACACCACCCTTATGGCAGAAAGTGAAGAAGAACTAAAGAGCCTCTTGATGGAAGTGAAAGGGGAGAGTGAAAAAGTTGGCTTAAAGCTCAACATTCACAAAACACAGATCATGGCATCCGGTCCCATCAATTCACATTAAATAGATGGAAAAACAGTGGTAATAGTGGCAGACTTTATTTTGGGGGGCTCCAGAATGACTGCAGCCATGAATTTAAAAGACTCTTGCTCCTTGGAAGAAAAGCTATGACCAACCTGCTGCTAAGTCGCTTCAGTCGTGTCTGACTCTGTGCGACCCCATAGACGGCAGCCCACCAGGCTCCGCCTTCCCTGGGATCCTCCAGGCAAGAATAGTGGAGTGGGTTGCCATTTCCTTCTCCAGTGCAAGAAAGGGAAAAGGGAAAGTGAAGTCGCTCAGTCGTGTCCGACTCTCAACGACCCCATGGACTGCAACCGTCCATGGGATTTTCCAGGCAAGAGTACTGGAGTAGGGTGCCATTGCCTTCTCCATGACCAACCTAGACAGCATATTAAAAAGCAGAAACATTACTTTGCTAACAAAGGTCTGTCTAGTTAAGGCTATGGTTTTTCCAGTAGTCATGTATTGATGTGAGTGTTGGACTATAAAGAAAGCTGAGCGCCGAAGAATTAATACTCTTGAACTGTTGTGTTGGAGAAGACTCTTGAAAGTTCCTTGATCTCTAGGAGATCCAACCAGTCCATTCTGTGGGGAATCAGTCCTGAATATTCATTGGAAAGATTGATGTTAAAGATGAAACTCCAATACTTTGTCCACCTGATGTGAAGAGCTGACTCTTTTGAAAAGACCCTGATGCTGGGAAAGATTGAAGGTGGAAGGAGAAAGGGACGACAGAGGATGTGATGGTTGGATGCTATCACTGACTCAATGGACATGAGTTTGAGTAAACTCTGGGAGTTGGTGATAGACAAGGAGGCCTGGAGTGCTGCAGTCCATGGGGTCGCAAAGAGTTGGACACGATGAGCAACTGAACTAAACTGAGCATGAGTGATTATATTTTTATTAAAAGTTGAATTGCATAAAATATGCAATACCACAAGTTGATACCTTATTGTTTATCGCTGAAAGTTTTCTCTTCAAACAAAGAGTTAAAAAAAAAAATTGTGTGAGTCCTACAAAAGCAGATAAAAATCTACTTTGGTTTTTTATACCATTGTATATACCACATTATCAACTAGATTCCTGACCGGATAGCATCTATTCTAGATTATTATCTTCCATTAATGATTTCCTAGCCTAACACTTACAAGAAATTTCCACAGACTATTTTCCGGCATATCCTATTTCTCTCACATTACCACCTACTTGTAGTGCTTCAAATTTAGGAAATGTAAATAGAGACACAATTAATGAGACTTTCGTGTCATAATGCCAGCTAAGTAATCTGCACATTAGGGCCAGGAGCGTGTATTCCTGGAATATATTTCTACATCAGTTTAGTTACTAATAAATTTTCACAGAAGTGACTGTGAGCCACACAATTATATCCTTATATCTAAAATAAATATATTCCCAATGCAACATATTCTAGCCAGATTCCAAAAATGTTTGCATTCTCTCCAGCCCTACATAAACAAGAAAAATTGTGGCAAAGGGAAATCAGAGTGAGAAGAGAGAACAGTCTTCACAGCAGTTCAAAATTGCATTGCAGACACATTTTGCCAGGTGAGCTTATTGTTTTGCAAAACCCTCTCCATTCAGGGCTTTGGAATTTTCAGTGCAAGCAAGAGGACTGATGCTTAAGCTTACAGTTCATTCATTTCATAGTCATTTCATAGTCAACCCAGCTCTTATATAGTATTGGTACATACGTGCCACACATGCATAGTCTGAATTTTACACAGCCTGTAAATTATAGTTTACCACCTTTTCTTTGAAGACATAATCTTTTCCTGCCTTGAACTACCATGGCAATTTATTTCTACTCTTTCTTTAAGATACTTCACTCTCTTCTCTTCTAGGCTTGTTTTATCCCCTCTACCCTCTGTTTTATTTTCTCTTTACTTTTCTCTCTTTCTCTCTCTCTATATATATGGTTAGGGTATTGGTTAGGATTAGGCCTATATATTACTATACATACACATACACTGTAGTCTGTATAGGGGCATGCTTTCTGTTTAACGGACATTTTAATTGCTCATATTGTACACAGCATTTAATGCTATCTTGGTTATCCAGGGGAATATTTACAACAGTATTGAAAATATAATTATTACATATGAACATGATACAAGAAAAGGTCCAAAGAAGTAAATCAAATAAATAATTTCAACCATGAGTAGTAAGTAAATGTATTACTATCAGAAATAAAAACACTTTTGTTTGCCTCAAGAAGGAAAAAACATAGCTTGACTGAGGCATGAGGTTAACAGGGAGTAATTCCTTAGCTTTTCTATGGTCTTAAATCACAACTCCTGAGTGAGTTCAGTTTCTGCTTAAAAGTGATGAAAGCTAGTGAGGTATTTCTACCCTAAAATTAACAAGGCACGGCTAGAGCAGGTATAAACTCCTTTGGATATATGTACCCTGAACTTCGTAAATATGTTGGGAAACCAACTCTATCAGTTAAGATAAGCTAAGTTATGCTACAATAACAGCTATCAAAAAATCTCAGTTACTTATAATAGCAAAGGTTTATTTCTCTTCAACATTATATGTCCATCTCCTATTGGCTGTGGCTTTAGTTCATGTCATTATCACTTTAGGGCCCGGGTTGATAGAGCAGCCTTTCCCCAGTACAACTATGACAGAGTAGAAAGAGACAAGCCAGTTTCTGAACTTCTGTCCCAAAGGGCCACCTATGCCTACCTATATTTCCTCACTCAGAGCAGGTCTCAAGGTCACAAAGTCCAACAAGGCATTATCTTCTCACATGAAAAGGCACTGTATGCTTGTACGCTAAGTCACTTTGGTCATATCTGACTCTTTGTGACCCCATAGACTGTCACACACCAGGCTCCTCTGTCCAGGGGATTTTTCCAGGTAAGAATACTGGAGCCGGCTGCCATTTCCTTCTCCAGGGGATCTTCCCGACCCATGGATCAAACCTGTGTACCCTATAAACTGGGTTGGCAGGCGGATTCTTTACCGCTAACACCACTTGGGAAGCCCTGAAGAGGCACTGCAGGGACAAAAACTGGAACATTTAGTAAAGAGTAATATAAATCACTATGCTAATTAACTGTGTTTTCTCCATGTCATATTTTTGCCATAATCCTTGATTCCTCTTTCAAAAATATGTGCTTAGAAAAATCCAAGCAATTTTCTGTTTAGGAAAAAGTCTACTAAGATTCCAATTCATTGATCCTCCCAAAAAGTCAAAGGCATTTAAAGTTTCCTAAGCACTTTCAGATAAATTTATTCTTCCTAAGTATTCTATGAAAATTTGAGCTTATGAACTTTGATCCTAAATTCATCTGTTCTATTGATTAACCCCTACTGTTCTTATTTCCATTGGAAAAAAAAAATATTACAAGCCTGTGTATTTTATCCTTTATGTCTGTTGTGCTTTGAATTAGATAATATTAAATTGGGTTTATTTGAAGAATTCATTAATTCATCTGAATATCCTTTGTGTTTTCTGCTGCATTCTTCTATTTTCATATCATCCCTTTTGCTCTGCTAATGTTTGTTAGTATTGTTACTAACAAACCCTACATAACGACCTTTCCTCCTGTTCTCTTAATTTTCTTTAAGCGGATCATTGCTACCTGATAATTATCCTACTGTCTTAAATAATTCTGAACCTCATTTCCCAAAGTAATTCTCCTTATATGCTCCATATAGGAAATTTAGATGTGTATAATTATGGATTGTTAAAGCTCAAAGAAACCCTTGAGTTCATGAAAGTCTTTTAACAGAAGATAAAACAGGCCCAGAGAGATAGAGTGACTTGCTTGAAATATCAAAGCTAGTTAGGGGTGTCAATAGCACTGTAACTCAGGTCTTTGAATTTCTGATACATTAGTCTCTCTGGTGTTCTGTCTTTATTTCATGAGTTGGCATGTCATTCTTGACCTTGGCCTTTAATATTTTCAGAGATTCTCCATTTGCCAGCCACATCCACTCTTCACCTGCCCCCTGCCTGTTCTGTGTATGGAGGCTGTCCTCTGTCTGATCCTTTGGCTTCTGGTTGTGTTCAGCCAGTGAGAAGCTCCCGTAATAGCTGGGAACCTGGGAGAACTGTGTTTGAGTTGCTCCAGCTCCCACCACCCAGGCCATGGCTGGCCCATGGCTGCAATTTTCCAGTCTGTGAGGGAGACCTTATGCCTCAGCTAAGCCCCATGTTTTGTTGGGCTTTGGTGGCCATTCCTTACCCTTATTGCTTCAGGTCCAGGCATTGTGATGACTTTCCGCATTGCCAGATATAGGCTTTTTTAATCTCTATGTCAACGTTTGCTCCTGGTAACAAGTTTCTCTTATTAATAGCCTTCTTGGTTCCTTTATCCTTATCCCCATTTCCAGAAACAGTGTCTTTATTAAACTCTTTTCATTTTCACTTTTGAGTGTGCATCTGGTTCTCTCTTAGAATGTTTATAAAGATAATTTGTAATTCTTAGTCCATCTGTTCTAACATTTTGCTTCTGATAGAAGTGGTAATCCAATATTTGTTTTTCTTTTGAAATAGTGATGCTCCTCGAGGGTCCTGCTATTCTGGCCTTGGACCTCATATCCTCCAGGCTTCTCAGTTACTTTGTGAATGCTTCCACTTTCCCAAGACTGTTCACACGTTATGATTCACTAGAAGGACCCAAGGGGCTAAGCATACGGTTGTACTCACTGCTAAGATTTACTACAGAGACACAGAAAGGATCAACTAGGGAGAAGAAACAGGCAGAATCTAGAGAAATCTATTTGCAGGTTTCCCAAGGTCTTTCTCAACCCTACCTTCCATTAAGGCATCACAGAGTACAACCATTATCCAGCAGCAAAAATGCAGTGACACCAAGGTGATGTTTCCACCCAGGCAAGTCTGTTTGAGATTCAGAAATGAGGGGTTTTAGTAGGAACTGGTCACATTGGCATTTTTCTTTTAACAACTATGAACATTCCATACTTTCAAAAGAAAAGCAGATTTTCACCATAAATCACGTAGCTGGTTTGAACAGTGTAGTTCAGGGACACAAACTTATTATTTAGGGATTGTTTCAGAAGCCAAATACTTGGACACCATCCAAGAGTGAAACTCAAAAATTAGCAACCTTCAGTTTCCTGTGTTAACTTTCTCTGTGTCGTTGGTATGTGAGCAAAGACCAGACCTCAGTCAAACCCTAAACTCTTGGGAATTCAAGGGTTGGGAGTGGATCGAGCCTGAAGTGAAGGGAGCCTTACGGTGTCAGAGTACTCCTCTTTCCATGAACCAATTCTTTGGATCATAACCTCATCTATGATGCCCCAAGGATAAGGTGAAGACACATCCTAAAAGGTCAAGGAAGCAGCATTCCTAAGTTAATTAGCTCCCATATTGTTTATCTCAAGTCTTGTGAATACAGATCTTCTCTGCTGACTTGATTTTACCTTGAGGGCTCTTGGTCCAGAGGCAGAACTATCACAAGATGGGAGGCAGACCCTTCATCTCAACCCAATGGTGATGAAAGAACAAAGGAAGAACCCTACAGTTTTCCCTCTCATAGTAGGACTTGCAGCCCCCATTCCTCTCACACAGCAGTTTCAAAACAGCCACATATCACCCAGGGATTTTTTTATAGTTATTTTTTTTTCCCCTTCTCTTGTTGTTTTCCCTCTGTGGTTTCCCTGGGCTGTAAACCAGCACTCTTGCTACTTTAGCATCCTGGCAGGAAATAGATAAAGCATATTTTAAAACTAATATTTTCCTCTTATCTAATTTTAAAACCTCATACTTCCTAATTATAACTCTCTTGGAAAATATAGATAAAGGCAAAGGAAAGAGAGGAAATTAAAACTTTGGCGCAATTCTGTAGTAGAGGAATAATCACTGTCCACAGCTTGTGGCAGATGTTGTCTGTAGCTTTTTTTTTTTTTTCCCTCCAGTGTGCTTGTCACTTGAAGTATAACTCTACACTCAGTCTACACTTGGTCTACTGCTAAATGTTGGAATGTTTAAGAACAGCTAGTGAATTACATAACAACTCTTAATTAAAATCTATTTGTCTATGGGGGTGAAGGAAGTTTCTGAGGAATAATATTAACTTGGTCCATTTGGGAGATTCAGACACTTGGTTGTATGTGGAACATGGGTGGGACTGTTTAAGGAAGCCTGGTAACAGTGGGCTTCCCCAGTGATGCTAGTGGTAAAGAACCTGCCTGCCAATGCAGAAAATGTAAGAGATGTGGATTCACTCCCTGGGTGGGGAAGATCCCCTGGAGGAGGGCATAGCAACCAGTATTCTTGCCTGGAAAATTTCATGAACAGAGGAACCTGGAGGATAGGGTCACAAAGAGTGGGACATGACTGAAACTACTTAGCACGCACAGTTACAGTAGAAAGATTTAGATACCTGGGCGGGGGGGGAATAGAATTAGAGAGACCTAGATGTAAAAATATTAACTTGATTCTATCATCTAAATCATAAAGTGGTGGTTTTAGGCATAATATGGAATTATTCTATAGGATTTATATTTCTATTGAAATCTTCTTATTCTCATTTCTGAGACCTATACAAGGTAGCGGGTGTGTGCTCGGTCGTGTCCCACTCTTTGAGACCCCATGGCCTACAGCCCGCCAGATTCTTCCATCCATGGAATTTGCCAGGCAAGAATAACTGAGTGGATCTCCATTTCCTATATCCGGGGAGTCTTCCTGACCCAGAGAATTGAACCTGCGTCTCTTGCATATTCTGCACTGGCAAGTGGATTCTTTACCACTGCACCACTTGGGAAGCCTGTAAAAGGTAGAGTAAACTGTAAGAAATATTTCCATAAAATTCAGAACCAGCTGTTTCACCGAACTATGTAACACCTTATCGAATAATCAACATTGCCTGGGAACTCTCTAGAAAACGGTTTGGTTCTTTTGTTTTTGCTTCCCCAGTTTCCTGACCAGAGACTGAACCCAGGCCATGGTAGTGAAAGTGCCAAATTCTAACCACTAGACCACCAGGGAACTCCCATTGATTCTAGACCTCAGATCCTTTCAGCCAGAGGCCACTTTAGACCTTCACCATTAAGAGGCTCAAGAAATAAGTACCAGTAGGAAAATGCTTTTCTGTTGTGCAGCAGTAGCTGTCAGTGGAGAGATATTGGTCCTGATACAGTAGGAGACAGAGTTCCTGGGGTGGCAACCATAGAGTGAAGTCTGTATATGTTGGGGATTGCCACACCAGGCAACCTGCTAGCAGTTTTCGTGGCTTGGCTTACCAGCAATAACCATAAACACAAAACTGCTGTATTCAGAATCTATTGGAAAAAGACTAAATTGCCCATTGAAAGAGTAGGAGAAAAGTAGGAAAATATGGCTGGCATAGACTCATTTGTGAATACAGCCTATAATAAGTGCTAGACTTGTACTGTTATCAAGGTAAGCTATTTTTAAAGATTATATCCATGGATTTCTTGAATATATGCTGCCAAGACAATAAGTTTAGCAGTCTTTATTTTCAGATGAGACTTCTGAAATCTAGGAGAGTTTGCTCCACAATCATTGTTGCATTGGGACCATAGCTCAGGTCTCCTGGTTTTTAACCCACCAGAAACTCGTTCATAGCACTCCCTACAAGATGGCTTCCTCTTCTATTCCAGAGCAGCAACGTGTTCATTCATTCTCAAGTAACGTGAAGTTGTGCCTATCAGTAATCTGTACTTCGGCAAGCGATATAATCTCCAATTAAAAAATGTTGTTTACACAGTTTATATTTTGTTTAAAGACTATTTGCAACACATTTTTTTCTTTCCTTCCTTTCTTCTTTTTTCCTGTTTATTACTTTTTTCCTAATTTACCATCATACTTTAAAAACTTATGGAATGATTTATTTCAAGCAAACATGTAGAATTTCAAAAATGGGAAAAAAATAATGTAAAGGTTGGAGGTAACATCTAACTAAGTGAAAAATAAATAAGAGCAGCAGAAAAATAATACCAAAATATGTCGTACTTTTATAGAAGTTCTAATCTAGAGAAGTGCTTTTATTTTGAGTAATTGTATCTAATAATGCATTCTAGTATAACAGAAATCACCAAATAAAGATAAGTATTTATAAATAATACAGAGAATAAGGAGAGAGGGACAAACACATGGAAAGAGAATGAGAGAAAGAGAGAAAATAAAAGAGTGTTAAAAATTACATATTGTATTCCTGAACAAAAGCTTTGATGAAAGAAAATTTGAAAAAATTAATGACCTACAGATTGGCCGTTTGACAAATTTTTAACCCATTTAGTTTGTGTTATAAGCTTACCTAAATTTTTTGATAAAGGATAATTTTTATTCATAAATTATATGCAGAAAAGAATTACATCCATTTTTAGAAACTGTCCATATATTCACCTAGTAAATTTTCCCTTTCAGCTCAGTGTTTCCCTTTGACTTTCACCTTCAATACAAAACAGGCTTATTGTCACACCTCTACTTATTAGATAACTGAGTTGAAATCTCTAAGATCTGCTTTTTAAGACAGTGAAAATTCCTTAAGTTAGAAGCTTTATATTTTATCATTGAACAAAGTAATGGCCTGCTTTTTATTCTACTAATGACCCAAAGTTATTAATATTTTATATTATATGAGAAGATAATTTTATCCTCTTGGTATTAATTATTTGGCTAAAATACATTTAACTCAGGAAGAAGCAGGTGCAGAAAATTTTCATGGGAAGTATTTAAAGATATGTCTGTGTATGGAATTTTTAAAAATTTATGAAATTATTTCTAAATTTAAAAAAACGTAAAGAAATAAATAATAATAAAGGATAAGATAGAAAGCAAATTTGTGATGGGGATCAAAAATTAACATTCTATTAGTGAAAGTATTTTTTTCTCTAAATTCTTAATAAAATGATTAAATTTCTTACAGGAAGAGAAACAGAAAGATATACAGTAAACAGGGAAAAGTAGAGACTCCTGCATTGTTTGGGTTCCTGCAAAGGGAGACTGTGGGGACAGTCCATTTGTATGATCACTTTTTCTGGAGCAAATATGAACATTGTAAACAAAAGGCCCTGCTAAATGAAGCATTGCAGACAGGTGATGGCAGACACTCAACTCCATTGTGAGCAGAAAAGTGTTTTGTTCACCTCTTATTACCATTTCCTGTTAAAGGAGATTTAGACTCTCATATGACCCTTCTTGGCAAAATGCTACCAAAGTATTATTATAATCAGATATCTGGAGGCATTAAGTCAAGGACTGAATGCATAGCGGCTAGGGAAAAGCACAAAAAGAACTTGACAGCAACAAAGACATTAGAAAGAGGCAGAATCAGGTGGATAGCATCTTTCAAAAAGACCAACTTTCTTTGTTCCTAGTCGATGCTTTGTACTTCTGAGTAAATGACTATAGATTATCATTTACTTTAAACACCTTATTTTTTTCATTTCTTAGGATTGATCTCATTGGAGGCTTTAATGTTAAATTATTGGAAGCTAGTTCAAATATTACAATTCAACTTGAAGAGACAGAAAGGCAACAGGAATAGCAGCCAAGGTGTATTCAGCTATTAGATTAGGCAGGTGGGACAATTTAAGTTTAAAAGCTAGTTACTAAATTTTAAGGAAGATTATTCTTCCTGTCCAAGAAAGTCAAATAATGTCTGTCTTTTAGTAAGAAAGCCAGTCTCATTTGATTAACAATAACATAATTTATATACATTTTATTTTTGGTGTATCACTGAATTTCAGGAGCCAGCATTACTACCACCTTCAGAAACTCAATGCAGTAGATATACATGTATGTCACTCCTGTCTCCCATTTACCAGCTGCACCCTGGAAAATATAAAATGCACTTAAAATGTAATGTTGAGAATAGGAAGCATGAGTTTCTTTCAACGTTGTCCCCATTGAGACCACAAATATTACTTGAAGCAAATAAAACCCATAATGAATATTTTGGTATGTAGTATCTCTACTTCCTCCATTTCCAACTTAATAATCCCAAGAACACATTCCTTAGCCTGAATTGTTCCTGGCATGAGCAATCAAATGCGTTGCACTAATATCTTCCTGCTCTCTTTTTAAGATCATAGCACTGCCGTCTCCATTTCCTTCATGGGCCACTAAGCTGCTATTTCACCCTCATTTCAATTCTCTCATACACAGACTATTTGATTTTTTTAGAAAGTCCTGTTTCTTATTGCCTAGTCAATCTACTTGTTCACTCAGCTCACTTTTCTTCTTCCACATGATCTTACCTAATTTATTTACATATACTTATGATTCTATGTTTTTAAACTGAGCTACATGTCTGATTGATCAATATGCCTGATTTTGAATATACATCCATATGTCACTTTCATTGAGAAGTTTCTCTTGCAAGTTCATGTTTATCTGTGCATGAATCTATATAGTTAACTGAATACAGGCTTCCTTTCTTTGTGTGTACATGTGTGCATATTTATTTATTAATGGTTGTGAGTGAGTGAATGAAAGAATGTAGACATGAGAATATACGTCAAAGTGGAGAGCTGGAAAGTTACCATGTTTACAATGATTCTATAAATCATGAATGCATGGTAGGTGAACAAGGTAGGTTATAAAAAATGAATTTGATCAGCTGTATGCAACTGCTGACATCCATAGGAGCTAGCTAGATGCAAGGCTTTGCTCATGAAGCCAAATTAATGTTTAACTGTAATCTCAATGTTTCTTATGAAACAATGAACATTGGAAAATGTTTCCAACGTTTACTACGTTTCCAATGTTTCCTATGATTATTATTAAACTTGTATTTATATTTTGATATTCATGCAATGAATATTTCAGCTTCTCTCCTAAGTTTGTTCTCAAACATTTTTGCAAAAATTAGTAAAATAACAATTAGAAAACTTCTATAATAGAGGTTTGGTCTATTCTGCTACCAAGAGCATAGGCATATATATATATATATATATATATATATATATATATATATATATGCACACACACGTACATATATATGTTAATGTTTGATTAACAATATAAACATAAAATTACATTATTTGGTTTTCACTGTATCATTTTACCCCAGCAATTATGTATCTTTTTCTTTCCTTAGAGGAATCTGAACTCTTGGAACCTGTCTACCTATTTATCATATATTCTTATTGAATTAAGCAATCCCTAGGGCAACTGTAATAAATGCATCTTGTTAAGAAAACAAATCAAGTAAATAAAAATAATACCACAAAAACAATACTTAGAATTTGGATTTTATGTCCTAAAATGTCATTGCTTAGTTCCCCATTGTATCACAGGGGTCTCCAACCAGTGGGCAACTCTCTACCCCATATGTGCACAAAAAGAAGGCCCAGAGACAAAACGCAGATTAATGCTCATGAAACAGCAAACAAAGCATGAATCTCATAGCTCGGTTCTTTCCAACTAGAATCCAGTTCATTTGTATTCTGGAACAATTGATTTTAAAGCCACTTAATCTGAAACAATGTTAAAAGAGTTAAGTAAAAGTAACCTCTTGGCTACAAATTTTAGAATCCTATTGTGTTAAGAAAAAATATAAACATTTGTAAAAATATCCACATTCACCCAAATTATAGAAGAGAAATATGTATTCTACCCCATCAGACAAGCTTTGCAAAAGTCAAAATGAATTTGGTTACTTTGAAGCACTGTGAATTAAGTTTCTGGAACACTACATCCATGTCCTAGTACTCCATGTTGTTATTGCTCAGTTGCTTAGTCATGTCCAACTCTTTGTGACCCCGTGGACTGCAGCACACCAGGCCTCCCTGTCCTTCACCTTCTCCTGGGGTTTGCTCAGACTCATGTCAGTTGAGTCAGTGATGCACCCAACCATCTCATCCTCTGTTTCCTCCTTCTCCTCCTGCCTTCAGTCTTTCCTAGCATCAGGATCCTTTCCAATGAGTAGACTCTTTGGATCAGTTGGCCAAATTATTGGAGCCTCAGCTTCAGCCTCAGTCCTTCCAATGAATATTCAGGGTTGATTTCCTTTAGTATTGAGTGGTTTGATCTCCTTGCTGTCCAAGGAACATTCAAAAGTCTTCTCTAGCACCACTGTTCGAAGGCATCAATTCTTCGGTGCTCAACCTGTTTTATTGTCCAGCTCTCACATCAATACACGACTACTGGAAAAACCATAGCTTTGACTATATGGACCTTTGTCAGAAAAGTAATGTCTCTGCTTTTTAATACGCTCTCTAGGTTTGTCACAGCTTTTCTTCCAAGGAGCAAGCATCTTATAATTTCATAGCTGTAGTCACCGTCCACAGTGATTTGGGATCCCAAGAAAATAAAATCGGTCATTGTTTCCATTGTCTCCACATCAATTTGCCATTAAGTGATGGGACCAGATGCCATGATCTTAGTTTTTTCAATGTTGAGTTTTAAGCCAGCATTTTCACTCTCCTCTTTCACCTTCATCAAGAGGCTCTTTAATTCCTCTTTGCTTTCTCCCATAAGGGTAGTGTCATCTGCATATCTGAGTTTATTGATATTTCTACCAGCAACCTTAATTCCACTTGTGCTTCATCCAGCCTTGCACTTCACATGATGTACTCTGGATATGACATAAATAAGCTGGGTGACAATGTATAGCCTTTATGTACTCCTTTCCCAATTTTGAACCAGTCCATTTTTCCATGTCTAGTTCTGATTATTGCTTCTTAACCTGAATTCGGGTTTCATAGGAGGCAGGTAAGGTGGTCTGGTTTTCCCATCTCTTTAAAATTTTTACAGTTTGTTGTGATCTACACAGTCAAAGGCTTTAGCATAGTCATAGAAGCAGAAGTAGATGGATTCCATAGTTATTCATTTCTAGCAAGGCAGTCATTAGAGTCTTCTCTTTGCCCATATATATGAAGGAAGATTCAGGTAGAGTCTTGTTGCAACATCTTTCAAACTATTAATATATAACATTAACTAATGCTATATCTTTTTGGGGTAAACATCTATCTAGAGAGGAGAGAAGAGAAGAACCACAATGTTAATCTTCTGTGCCACAAAAGACAATTTGGTATTTGTACAAACAAGTAGACACCATGCTGAACTTAAATGCCAACTGAACTTGTCAATGCTAGTTCTTACAGAAGTTCATAGTTTTCATCCTGGTGTTATGACTTCGTATTAAAAGACTATATTTTCTCATTTGTCTCACCAGGGATTCATCATCTAGTCAAAAACTTGAAACTTTTATTCATCAAATATTGTCACAATATAAATCTTATTAGTTCAGATAGGTTTTGCATTTATTTCATGTCACTGTGATGTTTTGCTGGTCAGGGTAAGAATTGTTTGACTTTGGCAGAATTCTCTGTGACATCAATTGGGCTGCAAGAGCAATAATCTGTCTGTGAAATGTCAGGCTGATTCAAATATCATGGCAGTGTTTTCTGGGTGTGGAGATGAATTCCATCTTTAAGGAGGTTGCATTTTGACTTATAGGGTTGCACAGGCAAGCAAGCGGACATAAGCTTTAAACTAAAAACATGACTTAAAGGTGATTTACTGGATTTTGATGTTTGAGTAGCCAGGATGAGCATGAAACATGAAGAAAGGATATGCAGTTTGTGGATCCTAATTTTTTTGATCCCATAATTTCAGTAATTATTCATTCTACTAATTGCAATCTAATTAGGAAGGACATATATTTACAAAAGCAACTTCAATGTAGGTTGCAAAGTGCTCCAACAGAGACATGTATGAGGTGCTAAAGGAGCAGAAGAGACGTGTAATTTGTACTCTTAATAGAAAGGGAGTTAATTAGTATTTGAGCCAAGTGCTGAAGCATTCCCCAGTCTGATTCAGGCTTTACAATCAACCACTTCACAGTTGTGTGTGTGTCTACACACACACAAACATACATATATTGCAGGACTCAAATGAGGCACAATATATTGAAACCTCTTCTTAGTAGCAAATTATCAGAATATTACAGACACCAAATATGAACAATCATCAGAAATGACAAACAAAAGTAAAAAATTTTAAAAAATAGACTTTGAAACTTTCTAGTGAAACTGGGAAAATGATCCAACATGAAAATGTAATTTTTGCCACTAAAGGAAGACATATCTATACTATTATTGTGTGGTTGTGAAATTTCCAGGCTGATTCAAGACACTATGGTAAGAGTAATTTTGCTAGTAATATGTAGTTGTCACTGAGTATCAAATATTTTAAAATTTACAGTTTAAAATGTTTTATGTGCCTATCTTTCATTGCCTATCTTTCATTTATCTAATCATCAGCTTGTAGCCACCATGGACTTATGGAAAGAATAGTAAAAAAACCAAGAAACCTTAGGTATATTATTGTGACACTTGGGCAGCCAGATAATATGTTATAGTATTAATTTTCTCATCAATTAATTGTGAATAACTTTTGCAAGTGATCAGGATGTGTTATAGTGCAATGAGATAATTATTAATGTAAACTTTAGAATATGCAAATACAAGGCATAGTACACTATAGATCAGAGATTGGGAACTCATCATGAAAAGATGAAATATGGAAATCCACATGATTCAAATATATATTATTATAGACATTTTGAAAAGGTAAAATAATTAATTTTATCATATTAAAAACTGAATAAAAATAGCTTTTATGCTCTGAGAAATAGAATAATGTGTATGTTTCAGGAATTCTACATGCTTACTTTAATTCATCCTCATTAAACCAGCAAGATAGAGGCGTGTGTTTCTGAGGAAGATACTCTAGGACTGAGAATTTAAGTAACTGGCTTAAAGTCTCATAAGGAGTTATAGAGTGAGATATCCATAATCTTTACCCTAGTATTTTATAGTAAAGGATAGAGTAAACAAGATTAGAATCACCTAGGAACATTTTTCAATCTTGGGCTTCTTATTTGATACAGGAAGTAAGGTGGGTTTAGATTGAAAATGTTCCCCAGTTCTTTGTAATATAGTCACTATCATTCTTCTATAACTGCAATGCTCACTTTAAAAGGACAGTACCAATACATATATCTTCATTATTACTAAAAAACTAAAAAACAATGCTTCAGAAAGTGATGGATCAAAGTCAAAATATTCTTTAATGGATACTTCTTTTATGTTTTTGCACACTGTGTGTTAAATGCAGCAGTCATGCAGCGTTTACTTGGTCTTAAGTGTGGATTTGAGAAATACAGGAGGATACACACAATATAAAAAAATCACATAATCTCTCCACATTAAAAATTCTATTAAGGAAAAAGTACAAATTGCCACTTTCCATACCTCCAGTGCCAGTTTCCTGGGAGGAATTATGGGGAATTATTTGATGTGCACTTTTTGGAAGAGTCCTTTAACTCAAGGTTTTATAAATTTAAATCAGAGATTTATTGACCCTACATTGTAGAATAAGAACTATGAGACCATCACTTTTTTGAACTTAGGTACATGCATTTTATTAGCAAAAATAAGATATGTTGGCTTAGGTAATAAGTACACAAAAATCCCATAGCTTAACACAGCAATTTTTTTTTGTTGTTTTTTTTACTGAGGACTATTGTTCTGCACATCCAGGCCAGTCTCCAAGGTTACTCTATTGCATATGTTAGTCCCAATTTCTCATGGCACAGCCATGTCAACACATTGCTGTATAGTCACTGCAACAGAAAAATAAATATAACTCTCCATTTAAATCTTTTCACCTGGACTCAGTGAACATGAATTTTAGCAAACTCTGGGAGACAGTGGAAGAACACTGGTAGATAGACAGAGAAGCCTGACGTGCTAAAGTTCATGGGGTCATAAACAGTCAAACATAACTTAGCAACTGAACAACATGGATGTTACACATGTCACTTCTGTTCACATATTTTTGGCCTAAGAATGATTTATAGCCACAATTAACCTCAAGAGAGCCTAGAAGTAGCACTTTTTTGGTTCATACTTTGTTTAAATAAAAAGATATTTGTGAATGGTTAGAATGTTCATATTGTTCTTATTGTTGTTCAGTTGCTCAGTCATGTCTGACTTTTTGTGACGCCATGAACTGCAGCACATCAGGCTTCCTTGTCCATCACCAACTCCAGGAGCTTGCTCAAACTTATGCCCATTGAGTCGGTGATGCCATCCAACCATCTCATCCTCTGTTGCCCCCTTCTCCTTCTGCCTTCTATCTTTCCCACCATCAGGGTCTTTTCCAATTTTCACATTAAATATTCCATATGTTAATAAAATTTTACATGAAAGAGAGGAACAATTTCACTCTAGTGAAATCAGAACAGTCTTTGATGTATTTGATTCTGAATCCTGCTATTTCTACATTGCCCAGGAATGACTGTTTTTTGCTTGTTTGCTTGCTTTGGTGTCTTAACTTGGTTTTTTTCTCTCATTGCAGTAGATTTCTTTTTAATTTTCACTACCATGTGTCACAAATTCTTAGTTTTTATTTGTGTACTTGACACTTATGTCAATACTTAAGGATCATATCAAAATTGTATTATAAAGAAAATATTCGGTGGTATGCTAGAGTCAGATTTTTCTGGTTTCTGAATTGAGAACTTCTCATCACTGCTCAGTAATATCACGCTGATGGCTTGATATCAGCTGCAGTGAGAGTTTCATAGCATGGAAATCGACAAATGCTCTAACTCTGGTTTGTTTATATCTTTGTCTTATTTTCCTAGAGGGTTGGATGTTTAATATATACCAGCATATCCCTAAGAGTATTGCCCCCTCCCATGGACTCTATAATATCCATGCAGAAGGAAAGGAAGAGTTTTCATCTGCAGCTGTAATACAGAGAACAAAGAACAGTGACAACAAAAATGTTCATTAGACTTCGGGCCAAGAGGCAAGTCAGAAATGCATGTCCAATTATTGAAAAGGACAGATAGCTATTGGTGAAAGATATAGAAGAAATGGGAAGAGGGCCAGGAAATTTCTATGACACTTGCCAGTGTGTTTGCCTTGGCTAGGCAAATCTTTTAAAGGAGTTTCATGTAAAGTAAAATACTATTCTTGTTAACAGCATTAGTGTTTTTCTCACCCTATAATGGATGAGTGTTGAGCCTTAAATAATATATCTTCTAATTCATTTTGAAAGTGAAAAGTCCAAGTGAAAGTCATTCAGTCATATCTGACTTTCTGTAACCCCATGGACTATACAGTCCGTGGAATTTTCCAGTCCTGGAGTGGGTGGCTGTTCCCTTCTCCAGGAGATCTTCCCAACCCAGGAATCGAACTCAGGTCTCCTACATTACAGGCAGATCAGATTCTTTACCAGCTGAGCCACCAGGGAAACCCAAGAATACTGGAGTGAGTAGCCTATCCCTTCTCCAGGGGATTTTCCCGACCAAGGAATCAAACCAGGGTCTCCTATATTGCAGGCAGATTCTTTACCAGCTGAGCTATCAGGGACAGCCCTCTAATTCAATGTATTAAGTAAATTCTACACTTAATAACCCCAGGTCAAATAAAAAAAATAGATTCCATGACACATTTGGTTTTACTGTCATAATCTCTGTAATATAATCTATTTACATATCTACCCTGCCAGGCTGTGTTGGGGAGTGGCTCAAGTCCATATTCCCAAACTTACACATTTTAAGCAGTGTCATGTAGGAAGTATTCTGTACTTACATTCTCCCTGCATGACTTCTTTGTATATAATAAGCAAGTTTCTAATGATTAGAGACACAAATAGATTATAAGAAATTTTCTTAGAAAAACATGATTATGCTTACTTAAAGGAGATATAGGACATTTTTGTCCTCCTTTCCTTTGAGCCCATAAAATTGTGTTAAATTGTCTTTGAAAATGGGGAGAAATAGTCCCATTACTAATGTATATATTTATATCATAAATCAGTAAGCATCCCAGTTATACAGAAACTCAAATAAATAGTCAAAGCTTATTTTGAGAATCAGTGGCAATTTGAACGTTTCAGTTGTAATCAGACTTTCTTTAATGCTCATAATCATTTGTCTTAGGAGTATTATTATTTTAATGCAAATAATATTATCTAATAGGAAATGGCTATATTTTAATGTTCATATATTTTTTGAATAATATAAAAGAAAGAAGATGAATTAAACAGCTCTTGCAGAGGAGCCCAAAAAGCAGAGACACATCAAGGTCTTGCAAATCTTTTGCTAAAAGAACACAGACTCTCAAAGAAAATGAACTAAAGTAATTTGTATCGATATGTTCAGGATCCTTTTATCTAGGGGAAAGAATATAAGAGAGAAAGGAATTTCAAAAATTGAAGTCAACTAAAAAAAGTCACCTTAAACACAAAGCTTAAAATTTCTCTTTCTTTATGAATATTTCAATAGGCAATATGTTAAATGGGTCAGACAGTAGCTTCAAGGACAAGTTCAAATTAAGCTGAGGTTTTTATCATGAATTCAATTTCACTAATTATTTTAATAATTGAAGATGTTATCGAAAGCAAGTTGTAAATCAGCTAATTATTTACACTGTTTCTGTTTTCTATCAAATTATGCATTTCAATTGCTGTGATAAATATTACCTTTAGGGAGATGCAGGTGTAATGTCTGTGTAAAATTAACTAGAACAAAGTCAATATCGGTATCAAATAAAACAGGTGTACAATTATAATGGTTAATTTGGAAAAAACAGCTTAGGTAAGATAGGTAACACATATATTTTCATGATCTTCTGAAATAAAAGTATAGAAAATAATTTACTTTAAACTATAGCTAAATTCAGCTTTTCTAGATTCACGGCTATTTTTATTTTTTTCTTTTGCTCTGCCCCTTGGCTCCTCTTCCTGAAGTGTTTATGCACCTTTCTTTCTCTTATACCCACCAATTCTTTCATCCCAGATTTCATCCCAGATAACCCAGTTTGTCTTGTGTAAGTTTTTACCATTGTAGACATGGACACACTCACTAGGGGAATAAACAAAGAAAGTTGTATGTGTGTGTGTTTCAGTGTGAGGCAGAAGAGAGGTACGAGAGAGAGGGAGAGAGAGGAGGAAAGAGGCCGAGATGCAGAGTTTTATTTTTTGGTAGGAGTAGGAGCTGCTTAACAGTGAAGGGAAATGTAAGAAAAATATATCTATGGGTATGGCATTGAAAGCTTCAGAAAAAATTATGACAGAGGATGTGAACACTATCTTAATATACTGATACGAGTAAGCTTTTGAAAACTCCTTCTCTTTAAACATCAGGCCTAGGGATATATTGGAACTGTAAAGACAAATTAAATAGAATATCATCTTGATATAGAAAATGGAAAAAATAAAGATCCATTTTATTTCACAGGTTTGGTGTAAGTCTTTGGGTTCCATTATTGCTGAGAAACATTTAGTTCTCTGACATTGGAGAAGTGGGCTTGTATTGGGTGAGGGTCTTGCATCATTAAAATTAATTTCACCTTCTAAAAATGCTTTTGAACACTTAACATTCTTTGCAATATTAAGAAGCAGACTGTTTCTGCTCCCCAAAATCTCACAACCAATGGACAAAGGCTGGAAGACACACAGGTCATGATAACATAATCTGTTGTACATGGGGAAAGCACAGAGCAGGGACAGCTCAACTGGTCTAAGTCGACAGAAAATTTCCTTCAAAACTTGGAAACAGTCATGGTGGTGTTTTAATTATCAATTTAAAACTCTCTGATTTTTTTCTGGATATTTTCTTTAGATAATTCCCCATAGGAGACTATTTCCATCTCAAATAAAGAAGGCTAAACAGAAAAATTTACAGGAATGAACTACACACAGTTATAATTAGAGAAATTTGTTTGACAATATTATGACTGTACTCCTTTCTTTTAGAATTTTGCATATTGGACACTATAGGTCACTTTTAAAAATTTAATTAATTGACAGCCATTCTCAGATTTAAAACTCAGACTGCTACTTACTTTCCAGATGATCTTAAAACTGTCTCTTAATCTCATCATGTCTCAGTTTCCTTCCCTTGAAAATGGGAATGGTAGTTTCTAATACTGGACTGGTTAAAAGAATTAGAAAAAAAAAATTTGTCCATAGCACATAGTGGGAACTCATTGTACCTAAGTATGGCTGAATAAGTTTATTACAAAATAAATGATAACAAATCCAAAATCGTAATTCTCTAGGTCAGAGTTGATTGACACTATAAGCCACTGGGTTGGTGTCCCTTTGAATTATCCCCTTAACAAATGGAGGATCCCCTTGATAAATTTGCCATCATCAATGCATCTGTAGATTCAGTGGCATTTGGAGGGGTAATTGTGGTGAACTAAATGAAATTTTATTTTATTTAGTATATTTTTAAATAGAGACTGTGTGTGCTTAGTCAATCAGTTGTGTCCGACTCTGTGCGACCCCTTTGACTATAGCCTGCAAGGCTGCTTTGTTCATGGGGATTCTCTAGGCAACAGTATTGGAGTGGATTGCCATGCCCTCATCCAGGGGATCTTCCCAACCCAGGGATCAAACTCTGGTCTCCTGCATTGCAGGCAGATTCAGCAGGCAGCTTTCTTACAACTTTGTTCAGTTGTGAGTAAATGGTGAAGGGGAAGGATTGAGCCTGAAAGTTGTGAGTGGTCAAACATCAGAAATGAAGCCTTTGTCTTTATTATAGTAAACAAGACTGATACAGTTTTTAAGGTTTTTAAAGAATGAGATGAATAATATCAGTGATAGGTATTTTAATAGAAATTAAGAATTAAAATGTCAAGAATTTGTCTGTACAGTATTCACAACATATGTGAGTAGCTTCACGTACATTGACTTATTTAATCCCTGTTATATTCTGTCATGACCATATTAGATAACTTAGAACTTCAAAGCTCAGAAATATGTAGTAACATATACAAGGTCATATGCATGTAAGATAGCAGAAGAACCAAGGTGTAATTACCCACTGAACCATTATGAGTTCAAGACACATATTTCCCCTTTCAATTTAGAACATCTGAAGTCTCAATGTCTTCTACATCTTAGGGAAAAATAAACAAGTAAATTCAACATTTCTTCTTAGTCCTTAATGTCATACTCTGACAACTGTGCTAAGGAAGCTGAGGACTCTTAAATGAGACAATTTGCCTATACCTCTGTTTCCAAAAGGGAAAATACTTTCAAGGCCTACCTAATCCAAGAACCGCTGATTCTTAAATGTTATGTAACCAGCTATTTGAGCCACAATATTGGTAAGGAAGGGCACACTATACTCTGCACCTACATTGCAAATCAAATTTCCTCTCATGCTATGCAATGTTCAGATTTGATTTCATAATTCAAATTTAGCAACACATTTCTTACCTTTGTTTCCATACATGAGAGGTTTCTTAATGTGTAATTCCACTGAGAAAATACACACTGACTCTATGTGCTTTTTTAGTGTCATTAACATACAGTGCACACAAACTTTACAACTCCTCTCTGAACTGTACTAAAAATAAACGCAAAGCAGCTATTGTAATTATAGAGTAAATATAACAAATTGACATAATTATAATTAAAACCAGGAAAAGTGGTGAGCACTTTGAAATGTACAAAAATTAATCCAAGACCCTTACTTGTGGTTAAAAATTCTCTCTCCTTGAAGAAGCAAAATATTAACCAAGAACTTAGAGGCAGAAAATAAAAATATGAAGCAATTTTCCATTCTAGGGCAGGAAGAATATCACCTAAGCCAAATTTGAGCTCTACCAGTGTTCACTCCGTTTACTTGAAAGTGGACTTAAAATGACTCTTTCGTGTTGAGGTTTTGTCTACTCTTATACTGTGAAAAAGAGATTCAAAAGAAATGTTCAGATAAGAAAAGCAAGGATAAAATCACACATTCACATATAATTTTGGGAAACTGCTCATTACAAAATTCACAGAATTGACCAGATATGATTTTGTGAAGTCACTGTACTTCATATGACACAGGGAATTAAGAGAATTAACAAAGTTTTGAAGAAATGTTTGAAGGAACATTATTGGTCATTTTATGATGAGGAGGATATTTTTAAAATTTTTATTTGTTTTTCAACTAATGGAAACTGATCAGTCAGTAATGTCAAAAACAAATAGAGGAATGACATAGAACACCAGCAAGAAAAATAACTGATCTGTATATTTCTACTACTCTTTTTTATCGATGTTCTTTTGTAATATGAGAAACAATGTGCATGTAAGCAACAATGACAACAATAAAATTTCAATGAAGAAACTTCCTGAGTCTTAATCTCAAGGAATTTTCACTCGTTCAAATTGTTAAACTATGTACTTCCCACTCTATAGTGTCTTTCCAGTGTATTTTCTCAGATGTTTTAGAAATCTTCAAAACTCATAATGCGCTCTCAGCATTCACATTTGAAACCATTTGATGAAGTTTAATGAGGTTCAGAGAATACACAGTCATCTCTGACAATATAACCACTAAAATATAATCACATTATTTTCCTTTTGTCCTCATGGTCTCCCCTTGTCTTATGTAGAAGCTGAAACAGAGGGTGATCCATAATCAAAAAAAAAAAATCTTTCTCATTAACAAAAAGTGAAGTTTTCCATGAGGCTTGTAATCCTGATTTATCATGATTGCTACAAACTGTATTTGGGACACATACCTGTGGAACACAACTTTTTAAAAAAATATTTTGATACTGTGCTATTACAGTAAGTTCCATAGCAGGCATCTATGACCATAATGAGTTGAGTCGGGAAGAGTGGGCTAAGGACTTTCTTTTCACAGGCTATTACTGCTACTTTTATTAATGGTTTCTCCTAGTGTATGATGCTTGGTTTTATACATTTATATGTTTTATTCATTTTTTCTACCAGAAGATATGTGAAAAGGTTAGTTAAATATATAGGAATATCATTATACTTTGCCAAGGAGGAAACTTGTACATAAATGTGAAGGCAGATGAAAACTCATTTCATGTAAACCTTTCTTTCATTCCTTGAAGGTGTAAAGAACTCAGGTACTATATTTAGGATTCTGCAATAACCTTTCATTTTGGCACAGGGTTTAGTGATGCTTGTGGCTGTGAACAGTACTCATTTCACTAAGTTATTTATTCATTCTTAAAAAAGCTGAAAGAAGGGATGAAGAACAACGAGGAAAGAAGATAAGGTGAGGGAGGAATAAAGAGAAGACAGAGAGTAAGAAAGAAGTAAACAAAAGAATAGGAAAATATCCAGCCAGATGAGTAATTTAGCAACTGAGTCAAATTTTGATCCCTTCTCGCCATAATCATAGGAGGTTAGAATTATTATTTTTATACTACAAATGAGAAAGACAGCAGCAACTCATCTTAAAGGATGCTTGGTTGTCTTTGCCCTTGAAGCTAATATACCAACATATTTTCTCCATATATTATATAATGTTCCGGTTTGAAATTAATCAAAAATATAAGAAAACATATTTTAATATACCTATTTACAAGACGTGTATGTACATATATACATATATATATCTTATGTGGAAGTAATATTTTGAAGGAATATTTCTAAAATTAATTTTTAATTGATATGATTAGGAAATTCTCTCACTCTCACCTTTCTCATGACTTCCGATTATGCTTAAAATTCCAAATATTTACAAAGACCTACCAGGCCTCTTAAAGGTTGCCCAAGACTACCTCTCTGAAATCACTTCCTGTCCCCTTCCCCTTACTTCCTGTGCTGTCACATTGTTCTCCTTGTCTTCCATAAATGCTAGTCTATACTGTTTAAGGGATTCACACTAACTGTGACACTACTTAGATGTCTTTTCATCGAATCTAATAAGAATTTTTTTCTCATCTCATATAATTCATATGGGTTTTATTAATGCTAAAGAACCATGGTATACATGATATGTCTGTTGTCAATAAAAAAAAAATGATAATTAAAATTTCCTTGGTAGAATTTTAAAACTTGTTTTTAATATTAAAATACAAGGCCAGAAAATTGGATATCTAATGTTACATAATTATTTATTGCTCAGAAAGGAACCTATAATGACCTTAGTTAAAAAGAAGCTCTTCTTAGATATTACAGGCTTCTCCCATTTTTCTCATCCATGAAGTATATTAAATGATCTGATATATAGTAATGGGGGAAAAGAACCCAAGTCTAATTATTTTTCTTTATTATTATTATTTGTCTTTTCAAATACAAATTGCATTAAGCAGTTCAGAATTGTATGTTAGATTTGGAGTCTGCCCTCAAATCTATTTTCAGGTCCTTTTATCTGAAGCCAAGAAGATGAGAGAGAAAGGCAGACAGAGTAAAATATTATAACAGAACAGGGATAAATAGGAGAATAGGTCAAATAGAGAAGTAATATTTAAATCCCTATTAAAGACAATCATGGGGACACTGTGGAGTACAATATGTAGGTGTCCCATTTGTCCAGGAAGTCACATTACCCAAGTTTTTCCAAATTCAAAAAAAAAAAATACGTTTATGGAAATTCGCTGGTGGTCCAGTGGTTAGGACTCCACTCTCCCTGCTGAGGCCACAAGTTCAAACCCTGGTAGGGGAACTAAGATCCCACAAGCCATGGATGTAGCCCCCCAAAATACATTTCTATAATATAGTTTGGGAATGACTGTCTTAGTTTAAACAACACTGTCAGTTCTGCATATCTTTTATATGACTATGAAAAACAAATATTAGCATAAATATGTAAATGCTACACTAATGGCATCAAAAGTACATTTATTATGCTTTCTTTAGAAATCAGAGCTCTCACACCACAGAATCAAAATGGCTTACAGACTCAATCTCTGTTTTGCCAGTGTAAAGGTCACCTGAAGTACAAGTCAGATTTGCTGGAAAATTTGAATTTATTTGAGACTGATCTCCTAATTATCTTAAATACACATATTCTTATCCTGATTGCTTCTATAAAAGCACTTGCTTCATAAACTCTCCTGTAAACTTATCAAAAACAGATTTTTAAAATAAGATATAATTTTCAAAACTATGTGTGAGCTCATGTGTGCTTGTGTATATGTTTAGTTATTCTCAAATTACTGTTTTTCTGTGAATTGGATGTGGGGGCATTGTTTTTTCCTGTGAAATATCTTTTCCAAAATCTTCATCCTATTGTGCCTTACCTATGACTTATATATGTCCAATTTGGTGCTTTAAAAACTGAAGTCTCACTATTTCTTAGTTGAGATGTTCTAATGTATCCATTTGAAACAGGTGATTAAGAGGGCTAGACTATCCATTAGAACTTGTTTAGTATGTCAGATGCCACTGGCAATGGTGTAAAGCCACAACTTCAAAATAAAGAATATTAACTGCCGGAGTCCAGCTCTGGCAGCCAGGGAATCGCCCTGAAGGGATGAACGGGGTCGGTGAACGAAAATGATGCAGTCTCTCGCTCAAAGCAGTGGGCTGCATGTATATTTTATGCATCAGGTTTTCTTTTATACTTTTACAAAAGCATTAGGTCAGAGGTATGACATCTTCAGTTTCCCATCACCCATATTTACTGTCTGCATAAATCATTGTTGTCCTTCAGAGTTCCCTCTTAAGTGTCCTTGTGATAACATTGTAACTCAAGTTTGTCTCTGAGCTGTATATTACATTCCTCAGTTTATTTCTTATCTCTTTAAATCCTGCTATCCCCTAGTAACTTAAGCTCATCATCTCCTAAAAAGGCTTTTAGCTATTAGTATCTCTAAAATACCTCGTTTCCATAAGCTATAGTAAAATATGCCAACACTACAACATACCTTAAACTTTTAGCTTCTAACTATTCTTAATTATTCCTAACCCCTAAACTCAGCAAACTTCTTTTGCCATAAACATTCCCCTTGCAGGCAGGTTTCATATAACAATATTTCCCATGGTCTTAAGCTGCAGCTTATGTGCTCGTCCTGGAGCATTCTTTGTAAAGATCCTTGAACAAATGTCTATAGTTAACTTTATGGATTATAACATTCTTTCCAGCCAACTCAACCAGAGGAAGGAAAGGACAAGTCAGAATCACAAGACCTAATTCCTTCATCCCGGGACCGTGCCTGCGGGATGAGGAGAGGGGGTTGGGGCCGTGCCTCCATTTTGTCAGTAATGCCTATTGTGGCTCCCAACAATTAACCATGTTTCTAGCACAGATGGCCATGGAAATTGACATTTTAACATTGTAATAAGTTCACCACCTGATGTGTTGCCAATTTCTACATTTTTTTTTTCTGAAGTGTATGCTTCTATGTAATGGAGGGGTGCTTAAAACATGAATAATTCTAACCTGATTAAAATTATATCATATCCATTCACTCTTTTCTCCCAAAGTTCAACATGGATGGCCACAAGGACACCCTGGATACTGTAGGCACTGTGTTAAGTGTTGAGGAGATAAGTCAAAAACAACCCATTTATGTGGCCCATAGAACACATGGGTCCTAAATTATAATAAAACATAGAAGGTTATCAGCAATAAGGGCAGTTAAGTATTACATGTCAGGAAACAGCATAGAGGAAGCAGTGGCCTGTTATGGCCAAGAGGGGAAGTACTATACATTTATTAAGTTAGAAAAGATTCCTTAACATTGAATTCAATTTAATTTCACATAAAATATCATTGCCCTTCAGCAATAAGCTCTAATAGTTTGCACAGGCTTGAAACTATAATGTACCTGTCGCCTCCCGCCTACCACCACCCAACACACACACATACTATGAATTCCTCTTATCCTGTCTTTCTCTCCCTTTTCTTCTCTCTCCACGATCTTTGTCTGGTTCTTGAAGTGAGTTTCTGCCGTAGGTTACCTATTTCACACTCTAGATCTTGCTATTTCTAAGTTGAACTCACCAGAGTTAAACAAGGCATGATCTTTAAATTCAAAGAGCTCTTGTCTAAAGAAAAAAAGCATACATATGGAAAGAGAAATACAGTAAATGTGAGGAAAGTACCACACACGATTTTGGACATAGGTATAGAGCTATAGCCTAAAGGATAGATTGGGTGGCTCTATCAGTGTAGGCTGGAGGAATAGACATTTGAGATGAATGTTGAATTGGTAGGACAAATGGCAATTTGTTCTTCATTCATATGCTATGTACTAACACAATGGAATAACAGAGCATTGAACATTGTTTGATTCACAGAACAAGTCACTACATTGTACACTGCCCTACCTCCCACCCCTTATACTGATTGGCCTCTGGGTGCAGCTTCGAACTTCCAATTCCTCAACTCCTGTCCTCTACAGTATACTTTGCTGAAGTTCCAACTTCATGTCAAGACTCCTAAAATTATGATTGCTACTAATCTCATTTTATTTCTTTAATCCCATCTCTCTCTAGTTAAGTATAGCTACAACATTAAAGAGACAACAATCATTTCAGTTCAGTTCAGTCACTCAGTCGTGTCCGACTCTTTGTGACCCCATGAACCACAGCACGCCAGGCCTCCATGTTCATCACCAACTCCCAGAGTTTACCCAAACTCATGTCCATTGAGTCGGTGATGCCATCAAACCATCTCATCCTCTGTCATCCCCTTCTCCTCCTGCCTTCAATCTTTCCAATATCAGGGTTTCTTCAAATGTGTCAGCTCTTTGCAACAGGTGGCCAAAATATTGGAGTTTCATCTTCAACATCAGTCATTTCCAATGAACACCCGGGACTGGTTTCCTTTAGGATGGACTGGCTGGATCTCCTTGCAGTTCAAGGGACTCTCAAGAGTCTTCTCCAACACCACAGTTCAAAAGCATCAATTATTTGCTGCATAGCTTTCTTTATAGTCCAACTCTCACATCCGTACATGAATACTGGAAAAATCATAGCCTTGACTAGACGGAGCTTTGTGGACAAAGTAATGTCTCTGCTTTTTAATATGCTATCTAGTTTGGTCATAACTTTCCTTCCAAGGAGTAAGCGTCTTTTAATTTCACGGCTGCAGTCACCATCAGCAGTGATTTTGGAGCCCCCCAAAATAAAGTCAGCCACTGTTCCCACTGTTTTCCCATTTATTTGCCATGAAGTGATGGGACCAGATGCCATGATCTTAGTTTTCTGAACGTTGAGCTTTAAGCCAACTGTTTCACTCTCCTCTTCCACTTTCACCAAGAGGCTCTTTAGTTCTTCTTCACTTTCTGCCATAAGGGTGGTGTCATCTGTATATCTAAGGTGATTGATATTTCTCCCAGCAGTCTTGATTCCAGCTTGTGCTTCATCCAGCCCAGCGTTTCTCATGATGTACTCTGTATATAAGTTAAATAAGCAGGGTGACAAATTACAGCCTTGACATATGCCTTTTCCTATCTGGAACCAGTCTGTTGCTCCATGTCCAGTTCTAACTGTTGCTCCCTGATCTGCATATAGGTTTCTCAAGAGGCAGGTCAGGTGGTCTGGTATTCCCATCTCTTTCAGAATTTTCCACAGTTTATTGTGATCCACACAGTCAAAGGCTTTGGCATAGTCAATAAAGCAGAAATAGATGTTTTTCTGGAACTCTCTTGCTTTTTTGATGATCCAGCGAATGTTGGCAATTTGATCTCTGGTTCTTCTGCCTTTTCTAAAACCAGTTTGAACATCTAGAAGTTCACGATTCATGTATTGCTGAAGCCGGGCTTAGAGAATTTTGAGCATTACTTCACTAGCATGTGAGATGAGTGCAATTGTGCAGTAGTTTGAGCGTTCTTTGACATTGTCTTCCTTTGGGATTGGAATGAAAACTGACCTTTTCCAGTCCTGTGGCCACTGCTGAGTTTTGCAGATTTGCTGGCTTATCGAGTGTAGTACTTTCACAGCATCATCTTTTAGGATTTGAAATAGCTCAACTGGAATTCCATCACCCCCACTAGCTTTGTTGGTAGTGATGCTTCTTAAGGCCCACTTGACTTTGAATTCAAGGATGTCTGGCTCTAGATGAGTGATCACACCATCATGATTATCTGAGTCTTGAAGATCTTTTTTGTATAGCTCTTCTGTGTATTCTTGCCACCTCTTCTTAATATCTTCTGCTTCTGTTAGGTCCATACCATTTCTGTCCTTTATCTCTGTTCATTTCCAAGGCAAACCACTCAATATCACGATGATCCAAGTCTATGTCCCAACCAGTAACGCTGAAGAAGCTGAAGTTGAACGGTTCTATGAAGACCTATAAGACCTTTTAGATCTAACACCCAAAAAGGCATCCTTTTCATTATAGGAGACTGGAATGAAAAAGTAGGAAGTCAAGGAATACCTGGAGTAACAGGCAAATTTGGACTTGGAGTACAGAATGAAGCAGGGCAAAGACTAATAGAGTTTTGCCAAGAGAACGCACTGGTCTTAGCAAACACCCTCCCCCAACAACACAAGAGAAGACTCTACACAGGGACATCACCAGATGGTCAACACTGAAATCAGTTTAATTATATTCTTTGCAGCCAAAGATGGAGACGCTCTATACAGTCAGCAAAAACAAGACCAGGAGCGGACTGTGGCTCAAATCATGAACTCCTTATTGTCAAATTCAGACTTAAATTGAAGAAAGTGGGGAAAACCACTAGATCATGCAGGTATGACCTAAATCAAATCCCTTATGATTATACAGTGAACATGAGAAACAGATTTAAGGGACTAGATCTGATATACTGAGTGCCTGATGAACTATGGACGGAGGTTTGTGACACTGTACAGGAGACAGGGATCAAGACCATCCCCAGGAAAGAGAAATGCAAAAAAGCAAAACGGATGTCTGAGGAGGCTTTACAAATAGCTGTGAAAAGAAGAGAAGTGAAAAGCAAAGGAGAAAAGGAAAGGTATACGCATTTGAATGCAGAGTTCCAAAGAATAGCAAGGAGAGATAACAAAGTCTTCCTCAGAGATCAATGCAAAGAAATAGAGGAAAACAATAGAATAGGAAAGAGTATAGATCTCTTCAAGAAAATTAGAGATATCAGGGGAACATTTCATGCAAAGATGGGCTCAATAAAGGACAGAAATGGTATGGACCTAACAGAAGCAGAAGATATTACGAAGAGGTGGCAAGCATACACAGAAGAACAATCATTTAGGAAGCAAATAAAAAGATGTGCTCATAACCTCAGTGTAAAATAAAATCTTGAGAGAACAGATTCTTTAATGTAGCCATAACGATTATTTGAACTCACAATTTATGTTTACTTTCTCTGGTGTTCTCCCCATTATCACCGGGTCTAAAAGTCCACCGTGTTTGCCAAGAATGCTTCGTCTTCAGGTATTGAGATGTGATAGCCATTTTTTTCAGTGAGCTCCCTTTACACACTTTCTGAAAGGCCAAAGGCAAACAGAAATCATCAATCTTTCTCCAGTAGTGACAAACAGCCACATGGGCTTCCAAGAATCATTTTAACGACTAGGAATTCCTTTGCAAATTATTTGTCTTGGTGCTGCAGACAACTGCATAGGTGGAATTTCTTGTAGTTTTCAATCTAGGCAGTGACAGTAAATAAGGTGGCAAAAGTAACTTACTGGTGTCCTTAAAACTAGTGATAAGTGGCAAAACTGACAGCTCACAGCACCTTTCTTCCTCTTTTGACTTTAATTCCTCCACCTTATTTTGTAAGCATCCATTTTTCTGATCAGGTATTATCCTGTTTGAAATGCCTACAAGGGATTATATTTTCCTTACTGAACCTCGAGTAGATTATTACAATACTTATCTAAGAGTGAGTTCCCTCTGTTTTACTTACAATGTACACATTAACTGTAATAAAAATATTGATTTCAGAATTTCATTAAAGCAACTTCACAGATGTACTGAATGTAGAATATGAAATGTTTATATTTGGGATAATTGATAAATAGATAAAAATGAGTTGTATTTATTGAGTATCATATACATATTGATCCAGTCATTTCTACTATATACCTATATTTTTCAATTATTATCTGGTAACTCCACTGAAATATAATAAAAACCCTGCAAACACATATGGCCCAAACTGAACACAATGATTCGTACCCCACATACACACTTGTGTAAGCCAAAGCTCTAGGTTTGATTACCATCATTACTGAGAGCCAAGCATTTAGACTCTCAATATCTGTTTAGGATTAAAATACATGCACACAACACACATACACTCAGAAACATACAGAGTTACATATTTAAAACAGAGTTGCCTCTTTCAAAACCATGCTTGAGATAGACAAAAATTACTGTTGTGTTTCCATCGTGCATGGAAAGTGAATATAAAAAACGCTAAGAATAAAAAGATAAATGGTCAGCATTGCCTTTCTTTTCTGTTACCTCTGGAGAAGAGAACAAAAGTTCCATGATTGTTTTTTTTTTTACAATGGCTTAGATCTAGTCAGGAAAAAAAAAAAGAAGACCTTTCACTCAGGACATAGTCTCATGGATACTTGGCATAGCCTCTTAGCCATAATGAAATTCACTGGGTCCATCGCTACTTTCAATAAACTTCATTGTTGTTTCTTAATTCACCAGCCTTATTCGTCCTTTCTTGAACCCTACTGTGTTGAATGCTACTGATTTTTTAGGTTGTATCTCATTCTCTCTTATCCCTCATTCTGGAGTCTTCCCATCCCTTTCTCTTAGGTTTTCCGGTAAGGGATATTGGGGTAGCCGATAAGTGTCCATGCTTTGCGGTGAAACAACTAGCTTCAAATTCAAGATCTTTCAATTCCTGATTTTGCAGAATTTGCTTAAGCATACCATTATTCAGTTACCTCCCCTGTCAAAGGAGAATTGATAGCACCTACAAATGTAGTTGCTATAAAAACTAAATAAGTAGAGATAGAGAAGAGTGAATAGCTATTTAGCCCTATGATGTGCTAGGCATAATTCACAATTATTTACTTATATTTTCTCTTTTCATCTCTATGTTGGACAGAATCTGTGAAACAGGTTTTAATAACCCTATTTTAACATTGAAGACACAGAAAGGATAAGTAACTGGCTCTAAGTCCCAGAAGAGTGGATCAAGAATTCAAACGCAAGTGACTGAAGGTCAGAAACTACGCATGATGTTAGAATGCTTCTTAGTGCAGCTGTCTGGGAAAAGGCTGATCTATATACTTGGAAAGAGCCAGGCTGAGTGAGGGCTGCTTGGTTTTGCTTTGTCCTTTTGGCATTTTGCTTTGGCATTTCAGATGGAGGATTCAGTTTCTTTCGTGGCCTTGGTGCTTTTTGCCTCTGTCTTCCCTCATCAAATTGATACAATTTCTTTGTTAATTTAACTAAGTTTGTGGAGCTCTGTTACTTGAATCAGAAGACTCAACTGAAAACCTATGTGTTATTTTCAATCCAGCAGACATAGATTCTCATAAATTAAAGACTTGGCATACTCACTAAACACCAGTAAATACTCCATAAGTTCAAACTGTAGTTTTTGAGGCTGGGGACTATATGTCATCCATCTTTGTTAGTTTCTAAAATTCTGTGCCTTATCCACAGTAGGTGCTCACTAAATCTATTGAATGGTGAAGTTTCTTATGTTGAACTACATAAAACTGTCTCAGTATTTAATCACTGTGTATTACTGTCTTTTCTTTTCCTTTTTTTTCATTTTCCTATTGATGCTATTTTTACTAGTCACATTTATCATTCCTACTAGGCTGTTTCCAAAATCTAACTCCAGTGTACACACAGATATGTTTTCTATATGAATATTATCTATACATTATACATTCAGTTTTGTTCAAGTGTGCTACCTTCCATGTGCATCCTCCTATTCTCAGCCTGTTGGCACTGGTGTAATTATAATCTTCCATGATTAATGCCTTAGCTCTTTTACAGGCTTTTCTTATCTGCATACATATTTCTAAAGCTGCTTTTTTTTAAATCCTGCCTGAGACATAGTAACTTCTTATCATTTATTTCCTTTCCATTTCTATTCTTTGCTGTAATCCAAATGATCACTTTGGTCTTTGGAGCACATGCTATATCTTCCTTTCTTTAGATAATACTGTACATCGTCTCTTCCTGCCTGGCAAAGTCTAGCTTTCCTGTAAAAATATCCTCTTGGTTTTTAATAGGGCTCTACCTACCTCATTCTAGTTGGGTTACTTCAGTTGTATTAATCTCTACTTCCTGCCCTTGAAAACATAAATTTCTTCCTTCCTTCCTCCCTTGCCTCCTTCCCGCCCTCCCTCTCTTTCTTCCTCTCTCTTTTCTCCAGGGAGACAAATAAAGAATAGATAGATTTTTCTCTAATTGCTTAGGTTTGGTTTTGCTGTTGCTATGATTGTTTGTTGTTGTTGTTGTTTAGGAAATCTTCCTCCTCAGTTTTTTATTAACATCCCCCTCTTATTTTAATAATTGAAATAACAGTTTCAAGCTCAGGGCATGTTAACCACTAAGTTACCATGGAGCATACATGGATACATATTGTTTACCACATTTACTTTTTTTCTGTTTTCATAGGGTGGTCACCTACTAGCTTTATCAGGGAGCAAAATAAGATTGATTTTTTACACAAATAGTTTCTAACTGAGCATCTACATTTAGATACATACAGCAGGCATCATTATGGAGTCTCAGAAAAATTGTAAAAATAAACAAACAAAATGTCTGTGATCTTTTAATTCTATTTGTTGCTGTCTTATTTTCTTATTGTCCCTTAATACCTTCCCAAACACAGAACGAAGAAACAAAAGAACTGTCAGTGTTATGAGTTAATATTTTGAGATTAAAAAAATGCATGAGATAGCAGAATCAATTCTGCCTCCTGCCAACACCAAATTATACCATTTCAAGTTGGAGAAAGGGAAGGGAGAGAGAGTGTTAGGGTTTATTGGTAATTATTGGATGTTAAGAAAATTCCAAAGAGAGACTATCTAAAATAGACCTCCAGTTACTAGTGCTCATACAAAATTAAAGTGTATAAAACACTTTTTTCTTAGCTTCATGTCAGTTATTTCTGTTTCTATCAGGTTTTATTTTGGTTTTCTGATCCCCTGCCTACAACTTCTAACAGAAGTGCTGTGTTTAAAATTGACTGTGAGTTTGTGATTCTAGTATTCCTTATCACACTCTATTTTCAGTATCATCTCTATCTACCTTTGGTTTCACTTTCCCTTACTTTCATTTTAAAAACACAGCTTACTTCTTGCTCTTGGCTGCCCTCTCCTTGATCATTTTTCTTTCTGACTTCCTATCTTACTCCTATCTAAACTATGAATTCAGCAATAGTCATTTTTCTTCTATACATTCCTACCTAGCAAAATGTATATATTTTCTCACAAACTGAAACTGTGGCAAAAAGTTTACATGCATAGATGATTCACCACAAGTTCATAAACAGACTTCACTACTGTTTTTCCTTACTTATCACAGGAATCCACTAAAGTCTAGCCATTTATCAACTGTTACTAATATATCTATTGTATGGAAAGGAAATGATGCACTTTTTTAATGTACAGCCAATGTGGTTCCAAAGATATTTAAGGAATCGATATCCCTGATTTCATTATTGTATCTGAAGTTTTTGTTGTTGAGTCATTCACATTTATTCACACTTTCTGAATGTTGTTTAGATACCTACTTTAAAGAATCATGATAATAAGATTTTTTGAGTTTAAGGAGACTAGGGTATAACCATGAAAGATGACTGTGTGTCATGTGTTATCACATAACTGAGTTTGTATTGTGGCTAGAGAGAAAGAAGGGACTTGTGTTGCTATGAGCTTGAGGAGTGATAAACACTACTTCCTTATATACAATTCCAAATTTCCTGCTACCAATTTGTTCCTTAGAATTGCTCAGAGAACAATTTCCCTAAATACCAAGGCATACAATTAAACAAATATTTATGTTACTGGTATAGTTAATATAATCAAAATACCTTAATTATTGTGATTGCTCTTCTTTGTACATCAGTCAAACGTGTACAGAATCTTCAACAAACACACCAATAAAAATTCAATTTTCTCCAAAAGAAGATCAAGTATTATTGTGCAAATTTTAGTATTTGTAGATCTCTAATACTATAAAAATTTTGCATATAAAATATATCTACTTGTAATCAAGTGTTCAGGTTAGGTGAAAAATATTTTAATAGTCTTACATAACTTGGAAATGTAAATAATCTCCAAAAATATTTTTATGTTTTATGTTGTAATCATGAATTAATTAGAAATGTACAGAATAATTTTTTTCTCAGAAATTCCATATTCAACCATAAGCATGAGAAAGAAATTAATGTAACCCTGGTTTAGATTGATGTTAGAAATTAAAATAAAGATGTGAGTGCTTTCCAAACTCAAGAATTAATTTTTTTTTTTTTGCAAATTATTTAGACTGTTAACATAGAGAAAAATATAATGGTGTTTGAAAATCATAGATATCCACACTGGTTGTGTGGTCATTAGAAAAAAAATGTAATTCAGATTGCATATGTTTCAACTGTACATGAAATCATTTAGCTTTAAATCTTAAATGAGCTAAATGCCCATTATAAGCATATTGCAAATAAATCTAGTTTTTATTTTATTTGCTCCATACTTTTCTAGATTGCATTACTATATGATAATATGCTTTTGTCTGGATGAAAGTACATAATCATTAACATTTATAGTTCTCCATGGTAAAAAGGCAGATGACATACACGATCATTTTGTGATGTGTAATTCAATTGCTGGCACATTAGGATTTTTAACGGAAGGCTTATAACGTAAATTTCAATTCTGTACTCTGTCAGTAACTAACAAATGTTGAATTATTTCCTTCCTTAGACATACACCATTGGAATCCATTTAAAGTGCTTAATGATGTATTAATAAACCATGATTTTCCAGCAGAGTTTCTGAACTCCCCTTACTGGTGCCAGCTCTGGTGCTGCCAATCAAATTAGAATGCCATGATTTCTCAGTAAATAAAGGTTAATTGGACATATAAAGGGAAATTGAACATCAGAAATATCTATACTCACATTACTCTAACATAAAACTTAATAATTAAGTTTATTTTTTACCATAAGTGTGGTTAAAATATTCATAATAGCATATATTACATCTTTATTTTTTGTTTTGAATACAAAGATATCCACTTATAATTTCAGATAAATCAGTAATATCAGGCTTACTGTTTTCATCTGTGTTAAATTTTCTAATTGATTATTTCTTAGGAGAAAGCAGTTTGTGTAGGATAATTTGTGCTTAGTAAGCTTAACTGTAAATGCTTTTCTAAACCATTCTCCTTAATCCCCCAAATCTTGTCCTTTATAAAAATAAATACGTGGAAAATTATTTACACATGTGTAACATCATTTTCTAAAATAGTATTTAATCTTTGTTTACTTCCTGATCCATTAGATAGCTTAAAACATAGTCTGCTTTTGTAGTCTGTGTAGTAGTTAATTCAGATGTGAATCATGTGCTTGAGCTGTTCTAATAGAATTGTATGGAAAAAATTTCTGAGCATGTATTGATACTTACCAGCTACATTATTTTAGAAATTCCCTGGTGGCTCATCTGGTAAAGAATCTGCTGCAATGCGGGAGACCTAATTTTGATCCCTGAGTTAGGAAGATCCTCTGGAGAAGGGAACGGCTACCCACTGTATTATGGCCAGGAGAATTCCATGAACTATATAGTCCATGGGGTCGCAAAGAGTCAGACGTGACTGAGAGACTTTCACTCTCAGTTAGAAAACAGAAAGCATGCTTGTATACAGGATTAAATGTTCAGAGTAACTACTCTAGATATAGTGTACTTAGTAATGCTGGAAAAGATAAATATAAATGTTTAAGACATGACTGACATAGCTGGAAATTTAAATAATTCTTTGGAGGCCAGAAATAACAACAACAACAAAAAAGTAAAATCCATAATAGTAAGTAAGAAACTAGAACCAATATTTGCTAGTCTAGAAACTGGCCAGAAAACAAAGCAGGTAGGAGGTCATCAGTCTCTCAGCCCAACTTCATCATCTTCATCCTGACATTTGACATCCCCAAAGGGGAAACCTTAGTGAAAGATATGAAAAAATAAGAAAACTACTAGCAGAGTAAGAATTTGGGAATTTCTCTCTATCTCACCATTGTCTCTAAACTACCACAAATCATCAGTCATCCTACCTTTGTATATTCCCTCCTCAAAATCCCTAAATTTCAAACTTGAAAAATTGTGCACCCAAGTTATTTTGACCCTTGGAAATAACTAAGCCCCTAGGTGAAGCCCAGGTAATTTATCTCTGAAGAAAATAATGTAAAACCTAGCCCTCAAATATTTTCTATGGAAAGTGAACTCATCATTGAATATCACTAAAAATAAGAGAAAAGTTCATCACCACAGGAAAAAGACAGATAAAGCACTCAAAAATGTATAATTATATCCACAGAAAATTCAATTATTAAATTTAAAAAATGCAAAATTTAAAGTTGTATTTATAAAAAATAAGAGAAAGAAATGAAACAATGGAAAAGGAGAGACTATCAAATTTGACCAGCCAGATTCAAAAGAGAACAAACTAGAACAAACTAGAAATTTTCAAATTTAAAAAAGTAACTGAAAAATTCTGTATTCTCAAAATAACATAGCTTCAAATTAAATAAGCAAAAATACAGAATTATGTGATTTTTTTCTTACTAAATCATTACAAGTCTGGAGAAATTATCTAAATACCTTGAACTTGTTTCTATTTACAAAATGTGTAGAGTCCACTAGGTTTATTCAGTGTTTCATTTATTAGCTCATTAATTGCTGTTATAAGTATTAAGCATTTTTTATGGTCCAACTATGCTACCTTATAGTCTCTTAAACATAAAGTTATGGCCTTTGCCTATGAGCAGCTGGCATTCTAGCACAGGAGTTGATGATGCCTCCCAGTTCTAATTTTATTTTCAGATAGCAGTCAGTTCAATTTATTCTTCTAGTTAAGACAAAGGGAAGAATTTGGCAGGCACTGAGAACTTGGTCCTTAGCCCTGCAGATATCCATAAAGTGAAGGTGGATAAACAGAAGGAAATGACATATAGGCAGAGGGAGTAAAAAGAAGAAAATTCCTGGCTTAACACTATTGACAAAGTATAAAGCAATAATCATGCTGTAGAATATAATCTCATTGTATTCTAACCCTGGGTAACAATAACATATAAATATTCTGGGTTCATGAATGTCATATTCAATTTCAATATATATACAAATTTCCAAAGCTTTAATAGGAAAAACAAACCCATCTAGAATTCACAAATGTTAATTCAAGGTTAATTTGGCAGTTTATGGTGTTGTCAGGAAACACAACACATGTCCAACATTCATAATGCATCTGGACTTTACAAATTCTATATTGTTTTGTTAGGAAGGCAAACTGCTCTGAATCTTTTAAGAGGTGCTTTAGAACTCATTCTCAAGAAATAAATCACCCTTTTCTATACTAAATATTGAAAACAATATCAAGTTTCTTAAACTGAGTTCTTAAATTTTATGCAAGTTTGTGATACAGGTAGAAGAAATCTCTCTGCAGAATATTAAAAAAGGCATTCTAACTGAAAAATAAATAGGTGTGAGTATCGTTAGACATTTGAACATTTATATATCAACTTTTGATGAACTGATTTTAGTCATCAATTTTCACATTCTGAAAGATGCTTTACTTCAAATTTCAATTTATATAAATGCAGAAATTTTCTGATACAATATTTATAAATATAAATTAATAACTTTATAATCAAAACTATCTGTGTATCCCAACAGGCTTTGTCTAGGTTTGAAAGAAAGCAAACATACACTGTACATATCTATCTATGGCTACCCATGTATCTGCTTATTTATAGTTTTATATTTATATATATATTGATACATATGTAATATTTTCAATGTTCTCAAATATTTAAGACATTAAGCTTATGTTTGACTTTTTGGCTTTTTCCTTTCTACCCAATTCTGTATGTGTGCTTCCTGTTACGGAAACTAACATAAACTGACATATTTCCCTTTAGATTGGCCTCATATGTGTCTACTGAATTGGCTTATATTTGAATTAATTGACAAGAGTGGTAATGCAAATACTATGCAAATGAACTCCCTCTGGGACTCCTCTTTCTAAGTTCAGTTGATGCCTATGCAAACATAGCACTTTGTAATGTTCTTCCAAGGTATTTAATTTTGTGGTTTGTGTAGACGTTTGGTATTATTGACAGTGATACATTGGCCTTCTGTACTATCTATCTCTGACAAACATTCTCTGCTTTCAATAAGGCACTATGGCTGATAAGTTTGAAGCATGCGAAGTGAGTGCTGATGTTATATTATTGATGATAAAATTAAATCATGGAAAATTTAAAACTGTGCTAATATGACTTGCCCTAAATGTACACACACGCATATACACGCACATACTCACACATATACACACAGATATTCAAATTTTTTTCACTGAAGGTACTGAGCGACTAACACTAGTGTAATGTAATTAGGATTAGAAAATGAAGTTCTTATGACTGCTCAGTTCCAAACATCAATTTTTAAAAGTAACTGTATTTAAGGTGGTTAATTTAGTTGTATGCTTCACTCATGATTGTGTTTTTATTGTACGAAGTGGTTTTGTGCATTATACGATATTCAGCAGGACCCCTATCCTCTCCCCATAAGATGCCAGGTACACCCTCCTAAGTTGTGACAATCAAAATTATCTCAAGACAGGCCCAAGAGAGCAAAATTGTCCCCATTTGAAAAGCACTGTACTCTAAGGTACCTACCAAATGTCTTAGTTTCAGTGAGAACCCAGCTGACTGGTTGGAACTCAAATGTGTGAATTCTCAGGATATTTACCTCTCAGCTCCCCACTAATTTTTCATTCTTCTGTAGTAGATATCTGACAAACTTGTGGTATCCTTTCCTAGAAACATGCAATTTAGTATTAATTCAAACACTTAAACACACCCATATGCCAATTTATGGTGACCTTCTTCTACATTGTTCTCTCATGTCTTACTCTGTGCTCTAAAAATTCTAACCACATCAGACTCCCCACACTTTAATTTCTTTGTGCTCAACTCAGTGGGATGGGCACACTCTTCCTGTGATCTCCTCATAGAGTTTCCTCTCTTGATTTCTTTTTCTGAGCATCTGAATCTTGTATTGCCTGTTGTCTGTTTCTGAAACAGATACTTTAGTTTGCCCAGCTTCCTACTTGTTACAGAAGGGCAGCAAGTCCAATAACAGTTATCCATCCCTTCAGGGACTGAAGTAGAAATGATACAGGAGTCAAGAACACTGGGTAACATCTGGACACTTCTACCCTCACAAGTTGTACCTTTAACAATAACAAATGTGTTTGTTCCCAAACATGTCCAGGCTGGATATGTTTGTTATTGCAGCCTCAGCTTTCAATTACACAACAGAGCATTAAAAGAAAGAATTGCTTTTTATAAAAAATCAAATTAAATGTTTTGAAAGTGTAAAGACAAATGAATCAAAAATATTTTTTTCTCATTATATGCAAGATAATTGTCAAGACATGGGAAAACATAAAGAATCTAGATAATCTCCACTCATGTTTCCTCAGGAATATCTTTAAATTTTCATCAGAATTTAAAATAACCAAGCTTGAAATTATAATTAGAGTCTGTTATTTTAATATTTATTCTATAAACACAATGGGGAACTGTAGTTAGAACTCTTGAAGAAGTTTCATTCCCACATTAAAGTCTGACAAATAAATATATATATACATTTTAATTTAAAAAATTTTTCATCTTGAAATATTCATTATTTTAATAAATCTATAATTTAATTGCATCTTTTGATTATATAACTACAACCTACTTTTATAAAGTCAAAGGATAAGTCATGTTTCACATTCATGGAAATAACTAATTAATTAACCCAACAAATATTTATTAAGCACCAACTCTCTACTGGGTGAATACTAAAACCTGAAGATTGAGTAGCGAAAGACATGAACAGAAATCCTCACCTATTTTGGCTTGCATTCTAGTAAGGCCGTGTTATACAATAAGGATAAATAAATGAATATATATGCATATATTTTGGTATCCCCTGGGGGCTCAGTGGTAAAGAATCTGCCTGCCAATTCAGCAAACACATGTTCCACTCATGGGTCGGAAAGATCCCCTGGAGAAGGATGGGAACCCACTCCAGTATTCTTGCCTGGAGAATTCCATGGACAGAGAAGGCTGGTGGGCTATAGTCCATCGGGGTCACAAAAGAGTCAGACATGCCTTAGTGACTAAAAAACAAACAACAACACGCATATATTTGTTCAATTAAGTAAATCAGGGACTTCCCTGGCAGTCCAGTGGTTAAGACGCAGCTCTGTCAAATCTACGTCATGCAGGGGACATGGATTTGATCCCTGGTCAGGGAACTAAGATTTCCCATGCTGTGCAATGAGGCCAAAATAAACAAATAAACTCAAATAGATAAGTACATACATAAATAAGTAAGTAAATACGTCAAAAGTGGCCTTTGTGTATTTTTCCCTAAGCTGTTTATGTCTTCACTGCCAGATGAGACTCATTTTCTCAAAAACCTGGGAAACGGCTACCCACTCCAATATTCCTGCCTGAAGACTTCCATGGACAGCGAAGCCTGGGAGGTTACTGTCCATGGGGTCGCAAAAGAGAAACGACTGAGTGAGTAACACTTTCTGTCTGTTTTTAAAACTTAACCATATCAAAAATTAATATTCTAGTATTTTTCAACACTTAAAGCATGTCCACAACCATCGCCCCCAACTGTTAACAGAGATCCAGCCCAGCTCTAAGCCTTAATGGAAAAAAAAAAATCTGGTAATGTGAGATGAAAACCCTTTCAAAAATCTTGCCTTTTTAAATGTAATCCCTGTGGGAACAAGGAACTTTGTGGAGTCAGAAGTTGTACAAAACTTAGTAAGCATTTTCTTCATAACACTGATACAACAAAATTGTGCTAGGAATTATACATATATGAAAAAAATTTAAGAAAAAATGATATGGCCAAAACCCAGAACATTTTTGAATTGTAAACTGACTTTTAACTGAGGTCAGCTTCAATTACTGAAAATCTAGGCAGGAGTTAGCCTACAGCCAAGTGTTTAGATCACCACCTGTTCTGAAAAGAAATCTCCATACCGTTTCACAGCGCTGCACCAGCTTACATTCTCACCAGCAGTGTACAATGGTCTTTCTTCACATCCTTGCCAACATCTGTTATCTGTGTTCTTCTTGATAATATTTAATATTTCCATTTCTTATACCTTATAATATTTTGTTTCTGTATTTCACCTTTTTTTTTTTTTTGCTTTCCCACGGAACTCCAGTTACACATATATGTTGCTGGTTGATAGTGTTCTAGAGCTCATTGAAGCACCATTCATTTATTTTCAGAGTTTTTCTTTTTGTTTTTAAAATTTTGGATATATTCTATCGCTAGTCTTTCAAATTCACTAATATTCCCTTGTGTAGTTTTTAATATGCTGATTTTCTATTTCAAATATTATATGTTTTAACTTTAAATTTTTGGTATGGATTTTTATTATTGTCTATACTTCTTATCCGGAGAAGGCAATGGCACCCCACTCCAGTACTCTTGCCTGGAAAATCCCGTGGGCGGAGGAGCCTGGTAGGCTACCGTCAATGGGGTCGCTAAGAGTCGGACACGACTGAGCGACTTCACTTTCACTTTTCACTTTCATGCATTGGAGAAGGCAATGGCACCCCACTCCAGTCTTCTTGCCTGGAGAATCCCAGGGACGGCGGAGCCTGGTGGGCTGCTGTCTAGGGGGTCGCACAGAGTCGGACACGACTGAAGCGACTTAGCAGCAGCATACTTCTTATCATTGTTCATACATTAGTTTTCCTACTTAAATAGGTAGAAGTATTTATGAGAGTTTCAGTGTTATGAGCTGATTTCATTGTCTCTGTGTTTCTGTGTCTCTTTCTATTTAGACATTTTTCCTAGCTATGCATTTTCTTATTTTGTGCATACTTGATCATTTTTAATTTAATTTCAAATGTGTTACATCATTGTTTGCTGAATTATATTTTATTCCTTTAAATTAGTGTAAGATTAGTTTTCTGTCCTTTATTTAAGTTTCTTGCAATCAGTCTGATTCCTCTGAGTCTTCATTTCAAATTTTCTTAGCAGGAATTTTGAGCAGCTTTTACTTTAGGGCTAGCTCCCTGAACTCTGTGCAAAACTCTTTTTGTGATAATATTATTCTGAGAATGCTCTCTTATGCCTTAGGCATTGGAAGTTTTCCCTCATTCATCACTGATGCAATGGACAGGAACTTGGGCAAACTTCGAGAGATGGTGAGGGACAGGGAAGCCTGGCATGCTGCAGTCCATGAGGTTGCAAAGAGTCAGACACTACAGTACTAGGCAGCGGAACATCAACTACTGGGAATACAACATATTCTTGGCCCTGTATGAGCTCTGATTGTTTTTTCTTCCTATTTCTTTCTTGTGGTACTTCCCTGATCTTCATAACTTCCACTCTCTCTCACACACACACACACCCACCCACCCACACACAGAAATCAGTACTCGGCCCCAAACTCAAGGAACCACTCTAGAATACCAATGCTGTCTCTATAGACTCCTCTTTCCAGGACTCTACATGGAAGATTTTAGCTACATTAGTCTCAAACTCTGAATCTGCCTCATCAAGAGAGAAAAGCTACAAGATTTGGTTCCTAAAACCACTGTTTCATATCATTTTTTTTCTGTAGCTGTTATCTCATTATGACTGAAAGTAAAAGTCAGAGATCATTATATGAGAAGATGTCATCATGAGTATTACATGAGATAATATATTTAAAGTCCTGATTACTTGGCCTATTATATCAAAGGGGTTTAATAAGCATTAATGCATCTCCTATTTCTATATGTTCACTTTATTTCATGTTATACACTCTAAATCTCAAATCATATATAACATTTTAATAAATAAATACTATTTTAGTGGAAGTCAGAGAGTCAGCTAACTAATGACCAATTCTTGCCCTTAAATTTTTTACAAACTCTGGACTCATGAAGCAGCTGCACTTTATCCATATAGGATGAAACTTTTAAGGTGTTTAATCCCAGGTATTTTAACTCTCTCAGATATTGCTTGCTCTGGAATAAGAACACAATTTTGCTATTATGTTTTAAAAAGCCAACCAGATTTCAAAATTTTTGATTAAAGTGTTTTGTTATGGCTTGAATCTTTGTGTCCCCTCATCCCAATTAGTATGTAATCCCAATAGGATGGCATTAGGAGGTAGAGCCTTTGAGAGGTAATTAGGTCATGAAAGTAGCACCTGCATGATGGAATCAGTGCTTTTTAAAAGAGGAGACATCAGAGAGCTTACTCATTTGTCCTCTCTCAACAATGGTAAGGATACAAGAAGAAGACTGCTGGATGTAAATTAGGAAAAAAATCCTTTCACCAGAATTTGACCAGGCTGCCACCCTAATCTTGGGCTTTCAGCCTCTAGTGCTGTGGGAAATAAGTATCTGTTGTTTAAACCACCCAATCTATAGTATCCAGGAATATCAGCAAAAACAGAAAAAAACACATTTTAACCCATACTTCCATAAGTGGAAACAATCTAACTCATGTGTCCTGAATTTGTCTCCACAGATGTTAACGCCCTCATTGGAACAATAAAAGGAATGCTACCAAGGTGATCCCCTCAAACAGAAAATGGCAACCCACTCTAGTATTCTTGTCTGGAAAGTACTATGGACAGAGGAGCCTGGCAGGCTCCAGTTCATGGAGTCACAAAGAGTTGGATGCAGCTGAGTGACTGAGCGAGCACACACACACACACACACACGTACACACACACAGAGCAAGGAGATAATCTTTCTTAATACCACTCATATTTCATAAACTGACAAATTCAAGCTCGGGACTTAATTGTTATGCCTAAAGTGACCACTGACTATGGGAACACTTGGTGATCTCACACCTGACAGCTGCTTTCCACAATTTTAAGTATATATTTGAGCAACTGGAGTGAAAGGAGCACATCTGGATGGTATTCATGGTCACTACTTAACCCACAGAAAATAGGCAGGAATATGTTCCACATTGAGGTGACCACTCCCTCCTTTAAAGGGAATAGCACTATATCCAGCCCTTCAAACTGGACTTAATATCATGATTTAACTACTTAAATTTGGGCAAAGATAAAACAAAGTGAAAAAAACAAACCAAGAAATATAGATAGAAGATGAGGTTTGGAACCTCAAATCTTATCAGTTGTCTGACCTGACGTGAGTTTCAGAGGTTCCCTAATTCACATATCAAAGGATACATAGTGAATATAAAGATCACTAGAAAGATAACAATTATATGTGTGTGTGTGTGTGTGTGTGTGTGTCTATTGCTATATTTACAGGCCATACCTTTTAAGCTATATTGTCAGTTTTTACAAAATTATTTACCCATTGACTTCTGTGGATCTGAATTTTGAAAGAATCAAGACCATCCCCAAGAAAAAGAAATGCAAAAAGGCAAAATGGCTGTCTGAGGAGGCCTTACAGATAGCTGTGAAAGGAAGGCAAGCAAAAAGCAAAGGAGAAAAGGAAAGATATACCCATTTGAATGCAGAGTTCCATTGAATAGCAAGGAGAGATAAGAAAGCCTTCCTCAGTGATCAATGCGAAGAAATAGAGGAAAGCAATAGAATGGGAAAGACTAGAGATCTCTTCAAGAAAATTAGAGATAGCAAGGGAATATTTCATGCAAAGATGAGCTAGATAAAGGACAGAAATGGTAGGGACCTAACAGAAGTGGAAGATATTAAGAAGAGGTGGCAAGAATACACAGAAGAATTGTACAAAAAAGATCTTCATGACCCAGATAATCATGACGCTGTGATCACTCACCTAGAGCCAGACACACTGGAATGTGAAGTCAAATGGGCTTTAGCAAGTATCACTATGAACAAAGCTAGGGGAGGTGATGGAATTCCAGTTGAGCTATTTCAAATCCTGAAAGATGATGCCGTGAAAGTACTGCACTCAATATGCCAGCAAATCTGGAAAACACAGCAGTGGCCACAGGACTGGAAAAGGTCAGTTTTCATTCCAATCTCCAAGAAAGGCAATGCCAAAGAGTGCTCAAACTACAGCACAATTGCACTCATCTCACACGCTAGTAAAGTAATGCTTAAAATTCTCCAAGCCAGTCTTCAGCACTATGTGAACCGTGAACTTCCAGATGTTCAAGCTGGTTTTAGAAAAGGCAGAGGAACCAGAGATCAAATTGCAAGCATCAGATGGATCATTGAAAAAGCAAGAGAGTTCCAGAAAAATATCTATTTCTGCTTTATTAACTATGCCAAAGCCTTTGACTGTGTGGACCACAATAAACTGTGGAAAATTCTGAAAGAGATGGGAATACAAGACCACCTGACCTGCCTCTTGAGAAACCTGTATGCATGTCAGGAAGCAGCAGTTAGAACTGGACATGGAACAACAGACTGGTTCCAAATAGGAAAAGGAGTATGTCAAGGCTGTATATTGTCACCCTGCTTGTTTAACTTATATGCAGAGTACATCATGAGAAACGCTGGGCTGTAGGAAGCACAAGCTGGAATCAAAATTGCCAGGAGAAATATCGATAACCTCAGATATGCAGATGACACCACCCTTATGGCAGAAAGTGAAGAAGAACTGAAGAGCCTCTTGATAAAAGTGAAAGAGGAGAGTGAAAAAGTTGACTTAAAGCTCAACATTCAGAAAACTAAGATCATGGCATCTGGTCCCATTATTTCGTGGCAGATAGATAGGGAAACAGCGGAAACAGTGGCTGTCTTTATTTTTCTGGGCTCCAAGATCACTGCAGATGGTGATTGCAGCCATGAAATTAAAAGACACTTACTCCTTGGAAGGAAAGTTATTACCAACCTAGACAGCATTTTAAAAGCAGAGACATTACTTTGTCAACAAAGTTCTGTCTAGTCAAGGCTATGGTTTTTCCAGTAGTCATGTATGGATGTGAGAGTTGGACTATAAAGAAAGCTGAGCACCGAAGAATTGATGCTTTTGAACTGTGGTGTTGGCGAAGACTCTTGAGAGTCCCTTGAACTGCAAGGAGATCCAACCAGTCCATCCCAAACGAGATCAGTCCTGGGTGTTCATTGGAAGGACTGATGTTGAAGCTGAAACTCAAAGCCTTTGGCCACCTGATGTGAAGAGCTGACTCATTGGAAAAGACCCTGATGCTGGGAATGATTGAGGGCAGGAGGAGAAGGGGACAACAGAGGATGAGATGGTTGGATGGCATCACCGACTCGATGGACATGGGTTTGGGTGGACTCAGGGAGTTGGTGATGGACAGGGAGGCCTGGTGTTCTGTGTTTCATGGGGTTGCAAAGAGTCAGACACGACTGAGGGACTGAACTGAACTGAACTGAAACAATAGTATTAATATTTTCCTTTCATGGAGATAAATATCAATTCAAAGAGATTAAGGTGACAGATGGGTCTTTTGGAGATTCATAACTCTGAATTCAGCTTGTATTTTATGAGGTTTCTTCTATGTGTATTTATTTGACAGAGATTTTATTTTAACAGGTGTTACAGAGCACTACTGCACACCTCCATAGAATTTTTATACTTATCTTCGACCACTTGCTTCTGTTTGTGTCTATCAGTAACAGCCTCGTCACCTTCATCTGGAGGAGACAGTTTCACAAGTTCATCAACAAGGTCAGCAGCAATAGCCATCTCCAAAACATCCAGTCAGGCCTGCAATAGGATTAGAGTGACTGCTTTTTATCCGTTTAACCTTTAATATATTTTTCAAACTTGTTGTTCTGAGTTTATCACCTATTTCATAGTTGTATAATAAGGTTCAAAAACCTGATTTTTCATACTGAATTTTTGAAACACAATAGCATTGTGAAATCTGTGCAGTCTATCACTGTTTGAAATAAGGGACAGACTGTTTTTCCAGAGTTAACAGGAACAGATACATTTGGGTTGTTTTCTGTTGCACTCACTTTTATATTATGCCAATAAAATGTGGAGCTTGCACATAGATCACCTATACACCAGTGTTAATAGATGTTCAAACGCATGTCCTGAACTTGGCTTGGATGATTATCTTGAAAGTAATTAGCCAAGGATTTAGGACATGAATACTTTCTATATCCTGCATATTGTTGCCAAGCATACTTCTTAGATATTCTGTTAAGCTATCACCTCTCATCTAACAATATCAAGAGTGAGAATGAATGTATATAGTTATAGTGTTTTTATATATGTGGTATTATATATATATAACTATAATATGACCTCTTCATATAAACATTTGTACATGGAGAGAAATGAGTGAAAAGCATTAAAATCAAAATCAAAGCTTATATTCTATGCTATCTGTTTAGATAGAGAGATATCTTTTTATATATTTATATATATATGTATATATATATATATCCTTTATCTCCCTATCTATATCTATCAGTGTATGCATATATAGAGAGAAAGAGTATATGTTTTGCTTTTTACTTTTAATATTTGTTTTTGAATTATGCTAAGAAAACTGGCTTGATTTTTCCCAATGAAATGATGAAATAAAAGGATTTTTGAGTTATATTTTGTTTTTTCTATGAAAATTTTCATTTTACAATAGAATGGGAAAGACTAGAGATTGCTTCAAGAAAATTAGAGATACCAAGGGAACATTACATGCAAGGAAGGGTACAATCAAGGACAGAAATGGACCTAGCAGAACCAAAGATATTAAGAAGAGGTGGCAAGAATACAAGAAAAAGTATACAAAAAAGATCTTAATGACCCAGGAAACCACAATGTTGTGATCACTCACTACCTAGACATCTTGGAGTACCAAGTCATTAGTCCTGAGGAAGGATCACTACGAACAAAGCTGGTGGAGGCGACAGAATTCCAGCTGAGTTAAGAGGTGATGTTATTAGAGTGCTGCACTCAATATGCCAGCAAATTTGGAAGACTCAGCAGTGGCCACAGGACTAGAAAAGGTCAGCTTTCATTCAGATGTTTAAGCTGGATTTAGAAAAGACAGAGGAATCAGAGGTCAAATTGCCAACATCTGTTGGATCATAGAAAAAGCAAGAGAGTTCCAGAAAAGCAACTATTTCTGCTTCATTGACTATGCTAAAGCCTTTGACTGTGTGAATATCAACAAACTGTGGAAAGTTCTTAAAGAGATGGGAATATCAGAACACCTCAGATGCCTCCTGAGAAATCTGTATGAAGGTCAAGAAGCAACAGTTAGAGCAAGACACGGAACATGGACTGGTTCCAAATTGGGAAAGTAGTGTGTCAAGGCTATATTTTGTCACCTCGCTTATTTAACTTATATGCAGGGTATATCATGTGAAATGCCAAGCTGGATGAATCACAAACTGAAATCAAGATTGCCAGGAGAAATATTAATAACCTCAGATGTGCAAATGACATCACCTTTATGGCAGAAAGTGAAGAGGAGCTAAAGAGCCTCTTGATGAAGGTGGAAAAGGAGAGTGAAAAGCTAGTTTAAAACAACATTCATAAAACTTAGATCCTGGCATCTGGTCGCATCACTTCATGGCAAATAGAAGGGGAAACAATGGAAACAGTGACAGACTTTATTTTCCTGGGCTCCATAATCACTGCAGATGGTGACTGCAGCTATGAAATTAAAAGACGCTTACTCCTTGGAAGATAAGCTATGACAAAACTAGTCAGCATATTAAAAAGCAGAGACATTACTTTGCCAACAAATGTCAGTCTAGTCATAGCTATGGTTTTTCCAGTAGTCATGTATGGATGTAAGAGTTGGACCATAAAGAAAGCTGAGTGCCAAAGAATTGATGCTTTTGAACTGTGGTGTTGCAGAAGGCTCTTGAGAGTCCCTTGGACTGTGAGGAGATCCAATCAATCCATGCTAAAGGAGATCAGTCCTGAATATTCATTGGAAGGACTGATTCTGAAGCTGAAACTCCAATATTTAGATCACCTGATGTGAAGAACTGACTCATTTGAAAAGACCCTGATGCTGGCAAAGATTGAAGTTGGGAGGTGAAGGGGATGACAGAGGATGAGACGGTTGGATGGCATCACTGACTCGATGGACATGAGTTTGATGAAGCTCTAGGAGTTGGTGATGGACAGGGAAGCCTGGCCATGCTGCAGTCCATGGGGTCACAAAGAGTCAGACACAACTGAGTGACTGAACTGAACTGAACCATTGAATTAAAGAAGCTCAAAACTGGAAAGAAATATCATTGGACATCTGGCCAAACGTCCTTATTTTCAAGCTGACTGTGTACACAGAGAAGTCACTGTCATGGTTGTTTTTCACTAAGTCATGTCTGACTCTCTGTGACCCCATAGACTGTTGCATGCCAGGCTTCCCTGTCACTCCCTGTCTCCTAGAGTTTGCTCAGATTCATGTTCGTTGAGTCAGTGATTTTCTGGTGTTGTATTTTTGCCTTTTCTTACTGTTCATGGGGTTCTCAAGGCAAGAACACTGGAGTGTTTTGCCATGCCCTTCTTCAGTGGACCATTGTCAGAACTGTCCACCATGACCTGTCCATCTTGGGTTGCCCTGCACGGTATGGCTTATAGCTTCATTGAGTTATGAAAGCTCCTTCGCCATGACAAGGCTGTGATCCATGTCATGAAGCCATGACTTTCCCCAAATCGCTCAAACTAGTCTTGTTCGTACCACAGACTACACTGCTGTAATGTCACTGTTATAATAAAAGTCTGTTGTTGTTGTTGTTAATGTTTTGCAATTATTTATTGGGCTGAAAAATACATACAGAACACAGAGCTACTTTTACAAAAGTATACTAGCATTTGGTATTCTTGGTAGTGGTGGCGGCTTTGTTGTTTTATTCTGATTGTCATTTTCTGTTTCTCCTTCATGGCTCAGTCTGTAAAGAATCTGCCTGCAATGCAGGTGACTGCCTATAATGCTGGAGACTCCAGTTCAATCCCTGGGTTAAGAAGATCTCCTAGAGATAAAAATGGCAACCCACTCCAGAATTTATGACTAGGAAATCCCATGGGCAGAGTCATCCTGTAATTTTTATCATTATATTTTTATTTTGTGAATCCATATACTTAGATGACACTAGACCTCTGAGTAGGATTCAGGTTAAAACATCAAGTTTCAAGTTAAAATATCAAATTTTACACTAAAAAGCTATGTGACCCAGGCAAATGCTTGATCTTCAGGACATCTTTTTTTATCAAAATATTTCATAGTACAAAGTTTATAGTCTTTCCATTCTCTTGCACTCTGGGCTCCTATTATTCTAATATATATGTATATATACACTTTAAGGCTTCATTATGAAAGTAATTTGTAACCTAAATATCATGTTATCTCTTCTAAACCTTTGCAATTTTCATGTAGAAAAAAAGAGAAATACGCATAATTCACCAGCTATGTAATGAATAGAAAAAAATCAGCTTAACAATAGATACTTGCACAAATAATCTTAATCAAAATGTACTACATTAGACCAAAACTGTAGGAACTTTACCACTGTGAAGTATAAAACTCATGAGGTTATGTATTTCATCTGTTTTGAATAGGATCTGCCCATGGGAAATGCACATTTTATGTTTTGGAGAATCAAATTAGCTACTTCAGGTGCACCAAGTGGCATTTGGTCAGGAATGAGTTGTGGCCTCAGAGATATTGCTCCATCTTCAGACTTTGTAACTCCCCAAAGAGACATAGCAGCAAGAGCCTGTCAAGATGGTTTCTTCCATTCAATGATCATAGTTCCTCAAAGGCAAGTAAAATAGATCCTGACCTGTAATGTGTTTCATTGGTCTCAAAAGCATCTGGTTCTCAAAGGGCACAGCAGGATTCATAGGACCAGACAATGAAATTACCTATAAAGAGAGTACTGAAGATAATGGTAGATAACCAACAAAAGACAAGAATAAAGATTTAAAAAAAGGCTAGTGGAGGGAAATAACCTTTTAATCAGAGTCTGATGGAGTCTTGGATAAGCTTCTTTTTGTCTGTTGCTGACTGAAGAAAAGAACTTACATTCAGGTAAGGCTTATAGACTGCTCATCGTTTGAGTTTCAGAAAACAGAGCACCAAGTCCTGATAAGCTTTTCCACCTTCTATTAGTTGTTTTGGGAAGGAAGGAAAGCCAGATATCCACAAGTTTGAATACTGGCCTCAGAGAATCAGCCCTAATCAGAAAACAAAACAGTGTCAGTGTGCATGCTTTACAGGAAATTAAGCATTCCATTTAGTGATCACTGATTTTAGCATCTGAAGTTTTAAAATGAATGAATGCATTTTTCTAAAAAAAATTTTAAAAATCATCTCTAGGATGAAACCTTCCAAGGGGAAATTTATAAGCCACTAAAAATAGATTCTTAGAAAGAATAGGCCAGCTCAACCATAAGAATAAAAATAAAAGTGTCAAATAAACAGAAGCAGCATTCTGAGAATAAATAAAATTTCAAAACCTTCATGGACCAAATATGTAGTTAAAGATGAGCGTTGTGATAAAATATCATATAAAATGATTGTTTTTATGAATAATTAGCTCCATCAAGTAACTAGATAAAAGACTAGAGATCAAAGTCAGCTAAAAAATTACAGACTATATTGAAGCAGAACTTGTATTTAAGTTCTAAATATCTATTAATTGTATAACAGATCCTTTCTTTCATCTTAGCAAGTGTCTGAACCAATACTTTAGGGACATCTCCAAATTCTACTGGAGAAAGCAGTAGATAAAAGACAGTGCATTCAGCCTCTCTGCTCTTTTTAAATCAGTAAGTAGCCAGCTGTTCCATTGCAACCAATTCTGTACTTTGAGTATACTCATGACATCTATCAAATCAGTGTTTACATTTTCTTAATAATATTAACTTAAGCATTTTACTGCTATGCTCTGAAAATTGCCTGAGTGCACGAAAGAAATCTGCTCATAGGAAAGGTGGTTAAGAAATAGGCAGACTACATAAAAAGCCCAGCATCTCTAGAGGTTAGCTGCGTGACACCTGGAATAACACAAAGCCTCTGTTGCTTTTGTCCAGAGCCAACTGGGAATCCCCTGTGGTCAGGAAAATGTTGGTGAAAGCAAATGCCCTTCCCTGCAAACATCTGGAGCCCAGCGGTCTGTGCTGCTTTAAACAGAGGAAGGCTGCAGAATTGCTTAGAATCCCAATAAAGTGATGAGATGCAGATTGCTGTTGTTTCCACATTGTTTTTTAAATGCACATTGTGAAACAAGGCATCCTGACTTCCTATTCAGGACTTTGAACAGCAAATGCCAGAAATCAGAAGTTTTGTAATGAATTAGAAGTTTTGTAACTCTTGAGTTGCCCAACCACAAAATTATATTTGAGCAATTGCCTTGACAACTAAAATACAGAGCTTATTTTTTCTCCTTGCACAAATAACTCAGAGGCAAAAACTCATTGTTTTTTTTTTAATCTACCATTCTCTCTATCATGCCTAATAATAATAGAAATATTAATTTAAGCTCCAGCTAAGATCTTTTAATACTGTCTACTTGATCTCGTAAGAGTAAAAAAAATAAATAAATAAGGAGATTGACTATCAACCTTATGTCATCTGTATGAAATTTGGAAATATGGTTGTTTGGGGGATTGAAATTTCTCAGCTTTACACTAAGATCATTTTCTTGCCTTTAAAGTGTGCATGTTAAGTCCTTCCAGTGGTGTCTGACTCCATGATGGACTGTAGCTCACCAGGCTGCTCTGAACTTGGGATTCTCCAGGCAACAGTATGGAGTCGGTTGCCATGCCCTCCTCCAGGGCATCTTTCTGACACAAAGATCAAACTGGTGTCTCTTAAGTCTCCTGCATTGCCAGGCAGGTTCCTTTACCACTATGCCACCTGGGAAGTCCTTTCTCCCCTTAAGCTAATGGAATTCCATATGCAGTCTCACTTTAGTGACATGAATATCATTATACATTCTTAACAAGAATTAGATATTTGGGGAAAAATAGTATTATATCTATCAGGATAAAAAATGAGACTTTATTTCTATATGTTGTAAAATAAATGTGAAAAATAAATAGCAAAAAGCATGAAGTAAAAGATATGGTATATAATAATGTAGTACATACCACGGAGAAGGCAATGGCAACCCACTCAAGTATTCTTTCCTGGACAATCCCATGGATGGAGGAGCCTGGTAGGCTGCAATCCATGGTATCGCTAAGAGCTGGACTCAACTAAGCGTCTTTACTTTCACTATTCACTTTCTTGCATTGGAGAAGGAAATGGCAGCACACTCCAGTGTTCATGCCTGGAGAATCCCAGGGACGGCGGAGCCTGGTGGGCTGCCTTCTATGGTGTCGCACAGAGTTGGACATGACTGAAGCGACTTAGCAGCAGTAGCAGCAGCAGTACATACCAAAGAAAATTTAAAATTCACTCCTTTATAATATTTATATAGAGCTGTTTTAGCTAGTGGGCTTATCTAAAATGGTGTGTGGTTTTCTGAACAATTAACTGATAATTCATCAATTTTGTTGATAAAATTTCAATAAATTTCAATACTTGTAATTGAATACTTTCATCCAGATTTTATTTAAAAATCCACTTAAAGTGCAATCACAAAGGGTCAAATATAGTATATTTAACATAGTAAAGAGATACAGAAAGTCATTGAGTACTTGGCTAAAGGAGATTTCAGATGTCATTAAATAGAATCAAACAAGTTTAATGTTCTTCCTGAACACAGTGGATTAATATCAGTTCAGGATTGTATAGTTCTATTCCTCTTTTGTCATATTTATCTAAAACAAATAGTAGAAATGTTATATAAGCTTTATAACATTAATTTAAAAAGGCAACTCTCTTCCATATCTGCACTTTGGTGGTTCAGAAGGTAAAGCGTCTGCCTGCAATGCGGGAGACCTGGGTTCGATCTCTAGGTCAGGAAGATCCCCTGGAGAAGGAAATGGCAACCCACTCCAGTATTCTTGCCTGGGGTTGCAAAGAGTCGGACACGACTGAATAACTTCACTTTCTTCCAAACCGAAGAATTTTATTTCCACTTTAATACCAACGGACAATGTTAAACTGAACTGGCCATATAGCCTTATTTAGTCTCCTTTTAATTTTTCACACTAAAAATACTGATTATTGAAAACTAATGTATGTATACATGTATGTGTGTTTGTAGGCATAGTAATGCAGTAGACAATATAATTTAGAACAAGCATATGTGTTTCTATAATTTTGGTGATCATTCAGAAATAGTTTGGAGCCTTCAGAGAGGTCATATTGATCAAAATACTCAAGCTTTCACTCATCATCACTTAGTCGCTTAGTTGTGTCCAACTCTTTGCGACCTTATGGACTGTAGCCTACCAGTCTCCTCCGTCCATGGGGTTTTCCAGGCAAGAATACTGGAGTAGGTTGCCATTTCCTTCTCCAGAGGATCTCTCCAACCCAGGGATCGAACCCGGGTCTCCCACATTGTAAGCAGACGCTTTACCATCTGAGCCACCAGGGAAGTCCAAAACTTACACGTGTGTGCATGTGTGCTCAGTCGTGCACACTCTTTGGGCCCCCATGGACTGTAGCCCCACAGGCTCCTCTCTCCATGGGTTTCTTCAGGCAAGAATTTTTCCCTGGGTTGCCATTGCCTTCTCCAGAGGATCTTCCCAACCCAAGGATCAAACTCACGTGTCCTACACTAGCAGACAGATGCTTTGCCCCTGAGCTACCTAGGAAGCCAAAGTACCTGGGCTTCCCTTGTGGCTCAACTGGTAAAGAATCCACCTGCAATGTGGGAGACCTGGGTTTGATTCCTGGGTTGGGAAGATCCCCTGGAGAAGGGAAAGGCTACCCACTCCAGTATTCTGGCCTGGAGAGTACAGTCCACGCGGTTGCAAAGAGTTGGACATGACTGAGCAACTCAAGCTTTACTTTCCCTGTAATGTGAATGAAGTGCAATCAAATACACATTGAGTTCTCATTTTGAGGGTGACCAGTAAATATGCTCTGTCTTATAATATGATAACTAACATATGAAACATTTTTGGAGAATCCATTTCCACTCGGCAGACTCCACATCTGTTCTAAATACCATTGCCACTATCACCATCATCATCACCTCCATTTACCACCACCATCACCTCCCTTTACTACCACTATAAATTCAACTTTGCAATGATCTCGTTATGGAGCCTGCTGTCTCATCAATCAGTTGTATTTCCTCTGCATCCAAGACTAAGGAATCTGCATGTCACTATCTTGGAGTAGAGTTTTTCTAGGCTCTCCATTGTTTGTTTACTAGCTTGGTTTTCCTGAAAGAAAAGAAGAAAAAATATTGCCTGACTCCTCCCAGACTAATGAAAACACCAAGTGGGTCTATCATCTAACTGAAAACTTCTTGAAATCCTCTACCAAATTCATTATGAAATTATATCTCATATTTTAGAACTGTGTCCATTTGGAGGTTAGTGAAAGATGATATATATTTTTTAAATTATCTTTCTTAATAATTAGTCAAATGAAGTGCTCTGAAAAGAGAGATTGTTGTTGTTGCTCAGTCACTGTTATGTCCAGCTATGACCCCATGAACTGCAGCATGCCAGGCTTGTCTGTCCTTCACTATCTCCCAGAGTTTGCTAGAAGTCATATCCATTGAGTTGGTGATGCCATCCAACCATCTCATCATTTATCGTTCCCTTCTTCTCTTCCTTCAGTCTTTTTCGGCATCAGAGTCTTTTCCAATGAGTTGGCTCCTCATATCAGGTGGCTAAAGTATTGGAGTTTCAGCTTCAGCATCAGTCCTTCCAATGAATATTCAGGACTGATTTCCTTTAGGATTGACTGGTTTGATCTCCTAGCTGCTCAAAGGAGTCCTTTCCAGCATCACAATTCAAAATCATCAGTTGTTTGGTGCTCAGCCTTCCTTATGGCCCAACTCTAACATCCATACATGACCACTAGAAAAACCATAGCTTTGACTATATGGACCTTTGTCAGCAAAGTGATGTCTCTGCTTTTTAACATGCTGTCCAGCTTTGTACTAGATTTTCTTTCAAGGAGCAAGTGTCTTTTAATTTCATGGCTGTAGTCACCATCTAAAGTGATTTTGTGACTCAAGAAAATATGTCACTGTTTCCACACCACCCCTACCCATTTGCCATGAAGTGATGGGACCAGACACCACGATAATAGTTTTTTGAATGTTGAGTTTTAAGCCTGATTTTTCATTCACCTCTTTCACCCTCATCAAGAGACACTTTAGTTCCTCTTCACTTTTTGTCATTAGAGTGGTATCATCTGCATACCTGAGGTTGTTGATATTTTCCCCAGCAATTTTGATTCCAGATTGTGATTAATCCAGCCTGGCATTTTGAATGATGTACTCTGCATATAAGTTAAATAAATATAATATCCTGACCATCTTTCATTTATTGAGCATTTTCATGGAAAAGGGATCTGGGTTCTCTGAATGATAGCCTAATATTCTGCCCTGACCTCTCATCTATTTCAGCAGTCCATGACCATACCATTCGAAGTTGGAAACAGACAGGGAACCCTGGCGTGTTGCAGTCCATGGGATTGCAAAGAGTTGGACATGACTAGGCAATTGAACTAAACTAAATAGAGATTTTAGGAGATCCAGCTTCAAAGGAATGGAGACACAAACATAGAGAACAGACTTGTGAGCACAGCAGGGGAAAGAGAGAGTGGGAACAATGGAGAAAACAGCAATGTCATGCATACACCATCATATGTAAAGTACATAACTGATGGGAAGTTGGTGTATAACTCAGAAATCCCAGCCTGTATTTCTGTGATGACCTTGAGGGTGGGATGAAGGGAGGGAGGGAGGCCCCAGAAGGAGGGGATAAATATATAATCATGGCTAATTTGCATTGTTGCACAGCAGAAACCAACACAACATTGTAAAACAATTTTTCTCCCATTAAAAAATAAATTTAAAAAATTCCTATGATGCCCACATCAAAATTGATAATAGGCTGCTCAAACTGAGCAAATTATGCTTTTCTTATTCTGAGCACAAGCCAAACTGCATCAATCTTTATTTTTGTCTCTAAAAAAAACTTAAATGGACACAAAAATATCCTCATGGTAATTTTACCCTTGCAAAGATTTTTTTTTTTTTAGTTTATATCATATTTTGACTTCTGTTTCATCAAAGTAGGTTCTGCCAGTCACATTGCCAATAGAATCTGTTGTCTCCACGTTTCCTTATTTCCAGTCATAATCCTTAGTTTGTCTTCACATTTTAAAGTGTTGCTTTAGAACTTCCAATTATATATCTGTGTGCTCTTTCTTGATGATGTGTAAATGATAGGTGTCAAACGAACAATTAATAAAAATTTCTACCGTTACACATAATAATGAAAGTATTGCTGGCCCAACTAGAATTCATTTATAATTATCAATGAATATTCTATTCCCACCATTGCTTTAATTCACTATGCTCCTGCTACTGGTGCCATGAAACATAACAATAGGAAAACTAATGGTGGAGTTCCGGACTCCCTAACAGAAATCACAGTTTGTTCTAGAGGACCAAGGACCAGTACAAGAAATATACCAGCTGGGAAGGAGAGAGAAGGGGAATTATATTGTCTTGTCTATTTTAGAAGTTACAGGGTCACCAATAACTGGAGTCTTTCAACTGTAAGCTATCCAACTAAAATTTCAATTTCCATGTACATTTGTGTATCACATTTATCTTCGAATGTAATTATGTGGATACTGAAAAATCAGATTGACAGAACAATCATTATCTAGTCTACTTTAGGAAGTAGAGCACTACTGGCTGCAGTTTTAAAAAATAAATTAGGCCAAAGTGGCTTAGGGTCTTCTTTCCATTTTCAGATTAATAACAGAGAAAAGTACGTGGAAGGTTATGATAACTTTGTTATACATTAATTTTGAAAGCCAGAACTTTAGCATATATTAGAAGTATTTCAAGAAAAATTAACAAAATAAAAAAGTTGCACCTTTTAGAAAGTTCAACTTAATCACTTAGAAATGCAGTTTTTAATGAGATATTTAAAATAATCAATTCATCTCCTGACAATGCTTTATAAATATGGAATTATAAACACTTGCTATTGAATGAACTATAGGACATTATAGGAAAACTTTCTTAAAGCAGTTTTTAAAGGTTTACTATACAGTTTAAGAAATTTCCTTTAACATTTTTTAACTTAACACACAAGGTGTCTACAAAATCTGCATACCATTTATATTCTGTTGATTTAAGTATTTTGTGTAAATGAATTAAACTAAGCAGTGATTTGTGTTGGATGGTTGAATATGAATATGTAATAATAATTATATTGTTCTTAAAGAGACTAAATTGTTTCTAAGGAAACTTTTATATTTAACATGTTACACCTTTTATCCTATTTGCTTGCAGTATAATATCCACTTTCATTAAGGTTAATTTTTAACTTCTTGTGATTTGCATTTTAAAAAGTATGCAGGTTCTAGTACATTAAATAAAAAAGAGAAAATAATTCTTTGCCTACAATGTTCTCACAAGTTCAGGATTCATTTGTATGTAACTTTATATACATGAGTTAATATCCATATGCTTATACATATGTGTGTATATATAGATAGATAAATAGATATACATATATCAAATAATTTTCTAAGTTCTTATTTATACTATTTATAAACCTTCAGTTTAAGGTAGGCTATTAAATAGTCCAGAGAACATAGATTTTGAAATACAACATACCCAGTGAGTGGGGTTACTGTGGAGCTAGACTGTATTAACTCATGATAGCTCATTAAGACAATATGAACATATATAATCCAGTAAATATGGTAATATAAAAGGTAACAGGCCAATGAAATAGTGTCCTAAGAAACACTCATCAGTAAACTAAAATGATAGTACATAGATAAAGGGTGAAAATGGGAAATTGCTACTATTAATTGTTCTAGTGCTAGTCTCTCAATCATGTCCGACTCTTTGCGACCCATGGATTGTAGCCCACCAGGCTCCTCTGTCCACGGAAATCTCCGGACAGAGTGGGTTGCCATTCCGTTCTCCAGGGCATCTTCTCCCAGGGGTCTAACCTGGGTCTCCTGCATTGCAGGCAGATTCTTTACCATCTGAGCCATCAGGGAAGCCTACTAACTGCTAGTATTAACAATTGGTAATTAATTGTTATTACTATCATAACACCTTATTATATCAAGTATTGTACTAAGCACAATAGAAATATCATCTCCCTTAAAAAAATGAGGCAAAAACTAGTTACTTTTATTTGACAGATAAGAAGACTGATACACACAGTGTTCAAATGTCTAATACCAAATCTATCTCATTCTGAATTTCATGCTTTATATCACTATGCTAGGGGCAGCAAGAAGATTTGGCTTCAGGCAGCACAATCCTGAATAGAGGGTTGGGGTTTAGTCCTTTAAGAATTAAGGCAAGAAAAAGTGTTATACCATGGTGTTAGGCAAGTCAGAAAGCTGAACTGGTTGAGCTGGAATTTGATAAGTAGAAAAGAGATGTCCCATAATAGAGATAATATAGATATGGAGCATGGTAGCCACTGGGTTAACCCAAGACCCTGTAGTTACTGGTTGTGAGCTTCAATTACTTAAACTGAAACTGCTTATTAGAGGACAGAATTATTTCAGGATACAGATATGAATGATGTGGTTTCATATGTGGACTAAAGCAGGTCTTAAAGCAAGAAATATATTCCAACTATGAAATACAGTTATTGTGAGTGTCCATTGTGACAATACATATTAGAATAATGAGTAATCAGAAGGTGTTTTATGGTTGTTATTAAAGTTATTGCAAAGATCAAGACCATCCCCAAGAAAAAGAAACACAAAAAGGCAAAATGGTTGTCTGAGGAGGCCTTACAAATAACTGAGGAAAGAAGAAAAGCTAAAGGCAAAAGAGAAAAGGATAGATGTACCCATTTGAATGCAGAGTTCCAAAGAATAGCAAGGAGGGATAAGAAGGCCTTCCGCAGCAATCAGTGCAAAGGAATAGACAAAAACAATAGAATGGGAAAGACTAGAGATCTCTTCAAGAAAATTAGAGATACCAAGGGAACATTTCATGCAAAAGCAGGCACTATAAAGGACAGAAACAGTATGGACCTAACAGAAGCAAAAGATATTAAGAAGAGGTGGCAAGAATACATAGATGAACTATACAAAAAAGATCTTCATGACCCAAATAACCACAATGATGTGATCACTCACCTACAGCCAGACATTCTGGAATTTGAAGTCAAGTGGGCCTTAGGAAGCATCACCACATACAAAGCTAGCAGGGGTGATGTAACTCCAGTTGAGCTATTTCAAATCCTAAAAGATGATGCTGAGAAAGTGCTACACTCAATAGGTCAGCAAATCTGGAAAACTCAGCAGTAGCCACAGGACTGGAAAAGGTCAGTTTTCATTTCAGTCCCAAAGAAAGGCAATGCCAAAGAATGTTCAAACTACAGCACAATTGCACTCATCTCACACTCTGGCAAAGCAATGCTCAAAATTCTCCAAGCCAGGCTTCAATAGTACATGAATCATGAACTTCCAGATGTTCAAGCTGGATTTAGAAAAGGAAGAGGAAACAGAAATCAAATTGCCAACATCCCCTGGATCATCTAAAAAACAAGAGAGTTCCAGAAAAATATATGCTTCTGCTTTATTGACTATGGCAAAGGCTTTGATTGTGTAGATCACAACAAACTGTGGAAAATACTTAAAGAGATGGGAATACCAGACCACCTGACCTGCCTCCTAAGAAATCTGTATGCAGGTCAAGAAGCGACAGTTAGAACTGGACATGGAACAACACACTGGTTCCAAATAGGAAGAGGAGTACGTCAAGGTTGTATATTGTCATCCTGCTTATTTAACTTATATGCAGAGTACATCATGAGAAATGCTGGGCTGGATGAAGTAGAAGCTGGAATCAGATTACTGGGAGAAATACCAATAACCTTAGGTATGCAGATGACATCACCCTTACGGTAGAAAGCAAAGAAGAACTACAGAGCCTCTTGATGAAATTGAAAGAAGAGAGTGAAAAAGTTGGCTTAAAACTCAGCATTCAGAAAACTAAGATCATGGCATCCGGTCCCATCACTTCATGGCAAATACATGGGGGAAACAATGGAAACAGTGACAGACTTTATTGTTTTGGGCTCAAAAATCACTGCAGATGGTGACTGAAGCCATGAAATTAAAAGACGCTTATTCTGTGGAAGAAAAGTTATGACCAACCTAGACAGCATATTAAAAAGCAGAGACATTACCAACAAAGTTCCATCTAGTCAAAGCTATGGATTTTCCAGTAGTCATGTATGGACGTGAGAGTTGGACTATAAAGAAAGCTAAGTACCGAAGAATTGATGCTTTTGAACTGTGGTGATGGAGAAGATGGAGAAGGCAATGGCACCCCACTCCAGTACTCTTGCCTGGAAACTCCCATGGACGGAGGAGCCTGGTAGGCTGCAGTCCATGGGGTTGCTAAGAGTAGGACACGACTGAAGTGGCTTAGCAGTAGTAGCCGCAGCTGGAGAAGATTCTTGAGAGTCCCTTCAACTGCAAGGAGATCCAACCAGTCCATCCTAAAGGAAATCAGTCCTGAATATTCATTAGAAGGTCTGATTTTGAAGCTGAAACTCCGATACTTTGGCCACCTGATGGGAAGAACTCATTTGAAAAGACCCTGATGCTGGGAAAGATTGAAGGTGGGAGGAGAGGGGGACAATAGAAGATGAGATTGTCGGATGGCATCATTGACTTTATCGACATGAGTTTGAGTAAGCTCTGGGAGTTGGTGATGGACAGGGAAGCCTGGCATGCTGCAGTCCATGGGGTCACAAAGAGTCAGACATGACTGAGCAACCGAACTGAACTGAAAGTTATTACTGTTATAATTATCAATAGTCTACAACTTGCCATTTTCAATTTGTATATAATAATCTTTCACATGGTTGTTCTAGCATAATGCTGTGCTTTACAAGTCTTATTTCTTAATGATTGGCAAATGCTGACCTATTGTTTTCTGAATCATCAGACACAGCTGGTATATTATGCTTTAATTCACAAACTCTACAGGTAACAGTGGTTTCTGTTCTGTTACATTTGAGTTTCTATAGACTAGTCACAACATAATCAACAGTTTCCTCAATTCTATTTAAGAGAACATGGAACGTGTTTGTGCTGCCCAGGAATAGGTAGATGTTTTAAGTAACTTAAATATTTTAAAATGAAAATTCAAACTAATATTGTTAAGTTGCTCTTTGATAGAGAGACTAATATCTTATGAAGTAAAGAGAATTAATATCAAAGTTTTTGTAATGGGGGTTCTCTGGTAATTTCATGCATGCAAAGATTCAAATGTTAGATCTCATGATCTTAATACCACACATATTGTAGCATTCAATGAGAATATTTTACTAATAAATGTAGACACGAGACAGGCACTAACAACAGTGTCTGAGATTTTATCTTACCTGGTTATTCAGATGGTAAAGAATCTGCCTGCAATACAGGAGACCCACATTCGGTCTCTGGGTTGGGAAGATCCTCTAGAGAAGGAAATGGCTATCCACTCCAGTGTTCCTTCCTGAAGAATTCTATGGACAAAGAAGGCTGGCAGGCTACAGCCCATGGAGTCACAAAGAGTCGGACTTGACTGAGGGACTAACACATCACAGACAAAATATTACCCCAGATTTCTGACTGATAGCTCTTCCATGACTTTATTAAGGCAGAAATAGCTAGATTAAATCAGTACTATATTTAAGGCTCTTTGATGATAAGTGGGGCTTCCCAAGTGGTACTAGCGGCCAATGCAGGAGACATGAGATGCTGGTTTGACCCCTGGGTTGGGAAGATCCCTTGGAAGAGGGTATGGAAACTCACTTCAGCATTCTTACCTGGAGAATCCCCATGGACAGAGGAATCTGGCAGGTTATAATCCATAGATCGCAGAGTCAGACATAACTGAAGCAACTTAGCAGGCACAAATGATTGTAAGTGACAGAAATCCAACTCTAACAAGTATATGCAAAAAAGGGATTTTTGTTTATATAATATTTGTCAGAATGACCTGTTTATACTACATCATAAACAGTTGTAATAGTTCAGTGGCTTAAATTACAGTTAGCTTAAACAATATTATCAGGAAACTTTCTCTTTACTTATCTATAGACCTTGCTGGATTGACTTCATTCTGAAGAGGGTGGGGAAGTTAATCTTAGATTTTATAAGTTTCAAAACTTAGGGATTCATAAGGAGAAATCCTGAAAAGATCCTGGTATTCATACTAGTTCTCAAGGAAGCATTGTTCTTGGCACTACTTCAGTTATATGTACTCTTGGTCTAATTTATGAGGAGATAAAGAAGTTGTGATCTGATAACAACAGTTAATAGTGATAGTTAATTTTATTTGTAAATTTGGCTGGGCCATAGTACCCAAATATCTGGTCAAACATTATTCTAGATATTTTGTGAGGGTGTTTTTGTTTTTTTTTTTTCAGACGAGATTAATTCTTAAATCAGTGGACTTTGAATAAGGCAGATTTCCCTCCATAATGTGAGTGGGCTTTATCCAATAAGCTGAAGTCTTAAGAGAACAAAGACTGACCTCTTCCGAGCAAAAGTAATTCTGCCAGTAGATAGCCTTCAGGCTTGAACTGTTTAACCCTGGCTCCTTCTTGGGTCTCCAGACTCCTGGCTTACCCTGCAGATTTGGACTTGCCAGCATTAATAATCATGTGAAATATGTTCCTTAAAATAATGTTAAATATTAAGTAATGTTAAAATAAAAATTTCAAAATGTTCCTTAAAATAAATCTCTCTCTACACACACACACACACACACACACACACACATGCACATTTTATTTGTTCTATTTCTTTGGAGAGTCTGACTAATAAATTGCCTATTTTCATAGAAAAATATTATGCTTGATTGTTGCACAAAATGATTTAAAGTAGATAAGGGACAGTTACTGAATAAATATGAAAAGAGCACACAACATAAAATAGATGTCTACTACATAATTCTAATTCAGTAAGTCACTACAGTGCCAAGATGATTAAAAGAACCACATATTTTTTTTAAACTAAATTTTTCTAGTAGGAAGGATGTTATAATCATTAAATAAAATTTGGAAAATTAAGAACTGTAACGATAAGAGGAAAACAACCCTACAATTTTCCAACCTAACAATTACCAATGATACCATCTGGTGAATTTTTGCCTACTATTGTCTTTATGTCTTTTGTATATAGTTATATTTGTACTTAATGAATACATTTAGAAAGTATTTGTCACAGAGAGGCTAAGTTTTTTGCAATGATTTGACTTTAAGAATCAATTAATGAAGTAGCCACTATCTGAAATATTGCCAGTTGAAGTGACAGAAGGAAAAAATTATCTCTGGAGGGTCTTATACTCACATTCAAATACTCCGGCCAAACATTACTTGAGTATTTCCATCCACAATTCTTTGGCCCAAACTGGTCATATAGTTCCAGTCAAAGAGAAAGTTGTAGGAAGCGTTTTTGAGTAACAGTAAACCAGAAATTCTTATTAAATAGAACCAACAGCTTCCACAGTTCTTAACTGGTTGGAGAATTATGATTATTAATTATAAGATTGACTGAAATATAGAAGTTTCAGACACCTAAGAGGGGATTTCTTAGTATTAGTAACTCAGAACTTGTGACTTACTCATGATACAACTAGTATCTTAGCCTCCCCAGACAGGTTGTAGCCACATAATCAGATACTTGTCTGAAATAGTCTAACACTGGTGTCACTTTGTAAACTTATATCATTCTTGTTAGGACTGGACTTTGCATACAGTTTATATGGTTGTTAGTACTATTTCTATAACCCATCTGATAAGCCATAGTTACATGTTTGTTCAGAGTTAGAGCTGGTGAAATGAAAGAAGGAGGGGGAAAGGAGCATTACAGAAAGAAAAAAAAATCAAAAAAACAAATAAAAGGGATTGGATGGAAACAAGAACACATAAATTCTGCTATGAAATATATGTAAAGCTGTTTGGAAAGCAAAAGGTGAGATGGAGAAAAGAAAACTTGAGGATTCTCAAATGATGCTCTTATTTTCTACTGTAAAGTAACAATTGAGCTTATATGTTGTATGTTGTTTCTTAGGTCTCTAATAAGAAATATTCTCATTCCTATCACGTGGGTCAAAAAAACATAAAGCCATAAAACTACAAGTATTCCCTGAATTTTTACTGTTCCAGAACAATAGCCTTTCATAAATGTTAATTCCTTAATTTCATTTCTACCCACAATGTGTGGCTTAAAATTATCACAGGACCACAGGGAAGGCTTACAGTCCTAACATTTTCCAGGCATATGGGTTTCAGAGCTAGAGACTACATACATTACAGATGTTACAGGTTTAGCAGAATTAGAAAGATAATTATGATTATTACCTGGAATAAGCCATTAATAATGAGAACAGTTCAGTCTCCCAATATTTAATGAGAGTTCCAGGTGTCACTAGTAGCAAAGAATCCACCTGCCAGTGCAGGACATATAAGAGATGCAGGTTTGATCCCTGGTTCATGAATATCCCTTGGAGGAGAGCATGGCAGCCCATTCCAGTATTCTTGCCTGAAAATTCCCATGGACTGTGGAGCCTAGCAGGCTATAGTCCATAGGGTTGCAAAAAGTTGGACATGACTAAAACAACTTAGCACACCATGATGGAAACCAGAATAAGATCCCACCATTCATAATACTACCAGAGCTTTAGTTTGTGACTTTACTGCTTAAAGATTTTCAGTAACTTCTTGGTACTTCAAGTATTAATATAAACTCGAAAGAGGTGCCATTTTGAAACTGTAATTATTTGACTTTAATTTCTTTTCCACTATTTTGTTTTACACAGAAAGTTCTCAGATAAATATACTAATATACATCAAAATGGCCCAGAATTTTTCTACCTGACAATTTCAAGAATATCCTTCCTACATTCTCGAGTAACCCCAATGTCTGGCCTCAAGTACCACCTTCTTTAGGAGGTAGTCATTAAATGTCCATCATGACCCTGTATGAGGTAGTTATTCCTTTCTCCATGCTCATAAATATTTGATGAGCTATCCTCCCTCTTAATTTTACTGTTTTACTAAAGCTGTTTATCTGAGTTTCTACATCTGCATGTAACTATCCATTTATTGTTTCTGTACTGACACTGAATACTTGCTTGCTCTCCCTTCATCCGTTAATTTATAGATTTGAAGATGAGGTAAGCTGATTACAGTAATATTCAGTGACCTCACCTAATTGGAATGTAGAGAAAGTGTACTTGAGTAGGTGATATCAAAGAACGTAAACCAGAGTGAAGTGACTGATGATTATGATGATTATTTTTTAAAGTGATTTACCTGTAATTGTACAGGAAGTTAGAAGAGAAGGCTACTTGAACTCAGGTTTCTTACTCTCAGACATATATATATATATGTGTGTGTGTGTGTGTGTGTGTGTGTGTGTGTGTGTATATATACTAGAAACTTTGTCTTCCTTCAGTAAATACTAAGATAAATAATGCTAATATACTGCCATGCTGGTTTAAATATTTTACTTAATGTGACATTATAAAACATTAACTTGTTAATTCTGTCTATGAGCGCATAAACTTTGTCCTAGAAAACATGAATATCTTTTTCATTGCTCTTGTTTTAACACAAACCTCTAAGTTACTGGGGTTTCTTCTTTATCATGTAGGTAATGTTTTGCATAACCATGCATGTGTGCTCTGTCAGTCATGTCGACTCTTTGCCATCCCATGGACTGTAGCCCTCCACGCTCCCCTGTTCATGGGATTTCCCAGGCACGAATACTGGAGAGGATTACCATTTCCTTCTCCAGGGGACCTTTCCCACCCAGGGATGGAACCTGCCTCTCTTGCATTGTCAGGCGGATTCTTTACCTCTGAGCCACCTTCGAAGTCCACATGCAAATACCATACTTTTCCTTAATAATCTAACCCAAAGACTGCTTTAAGAGATCCTCATTCTCAGAAAGTCTCTGAACTTATTGGATTTTCTAAAAATACAGAACTCCAAGCTCCTTTTGAGATATACTGAATTGTAGTATTCAATTCAGGCTTTGAATATGTATTTATTACAAGTTCCATAGGAGATTTTAAATCATTGTTAGGATGGAGAATGTTTGCCTTCAAAATAGGGTATTCTCTAAGGAGCTGTTGAAAATCCTTTTGCATTATATATATTTCTCCTTTTTTTTTTTTTTTACACTAAAGCTGTCAGTATTGTAGTGACCCTCTGGAAAGAGTTCTGTGGTCTCCATGTGAATATTTATCTTTGCACCTGTCCCTTTGAAGAACAAACTAAACCTGTCTCAACTTTAAATGGCTGATACTAACCTGGAAAGCCTCCAACTTTGCCTTTGTCTACTCTCTACAATGCTGAATATGACAAAATAAGATAGTAAATGAGAATAGAGCAGAAGTAAGGATGAGAGCACAGTGAGCAACAGGAAAATTGAAAGGAAAGAGTAGGTCATATGAATGAATTCTTTCTATGCTGGATCATGTCCAAAGATGATAACACTGTACATTGTTATGTTTCTAACCCAGGCAGAGGTAGTTAAAAGCAGCATTTTTCAGACAACTGTCTGAATTCAAGGTACAGGAAGAAATTTTATGTATCAAGAGTATTCATGTACACCCATGGCTGATTCTTGTCAATGTATGGCAAAAACCACTAGAATATTGTAAAGTGATCAGCCTCCAATTAAAATAAATAAATTAATTTTAAAAATGATTATTCAGTTAAGGTAGATCAGTTATATGTTTATTTCAATATGTGTTGATATATTAATATATTGAGGGTGTCCAATAGTTGGATAACTACTTTGAAAAGTTTACTATACAAATATATAAATGTTGTACTTTTAAATTTGTCCTAAATTATCTATGTCAAATTTCAAAACAGGTTGTTTTTAAGTTTTGCTACATTAGAATTTGGACATACTGCTTCCATGGTTTCTGAGAAGCTTAGATAAAATTAATCACTAACTATTTGATATGATTTTTATACCTGTAAATTTTGAATGACCATCTAAAAATCTCTTTAAATAAATCAATAACCATCTCCATTACTAAACTAAGAGCAGAGACCATGGCTTGTTTTTCTTTATCTTTTCAGAATCTAAGTGTTAGACAGGCATGAACTCATTTAACTCTCAAAGTAATCTCAGAGGGTAATTAACAATATTATTTCCATATTACTTGTGGGGAAATTGATTTCTACTGAATTTGTTTTGTTCGTAACCTTCATTTTCTGATAATTGCTGATCTTTTCATATGTTAAATGAAGAAATTGGTACTTAGATGTATAAAGTAATAAAACTGAGAATGCATGTTATATCTATCATCTCTATTTTCTGTTCTTGTCTCAAATTGGTAATTATCAGAAAAAAAAAAGAGGATAATGATTAGGACCTCTCAAATTCCAGTGAACACTGCAAACCAAAGTTCAATTGTTTCCTTCAGTTAAAATGTTCGAGTTTCAAAGTCATCCTTTAAGAAAATTAACAATATGACAATAATTGTCGTATTTCTTTAACAGCATATATGAAAGTAGAAACTATTTAAACCATTTTAATCTTACAGTTTTTAAAAGTTAATAATATGGTTATAAAATATTGACTATGTACCTTATGGTATTGGTACCACATATTATATAAAGACAACTAAAGTGATGTAAAAAATCACAATCTTTGAGCTCACAGTATAACAATAATTAAAATACAATGTTTTTTTATATATATATATATATATATATATATGTATCAGTTCAGTTCAGTCATTCAGTCATGTCTGACTCTTTGCGACTCCATGAATTGCAGCACGCCAGGCCTCCCTGTCCATCACCAACTCCCGGAGTTTACCCAAACCCATGTCCATTGAGTCAGTGATGCCATCCAACCATCTCATCCTCTGTCATCCCCTTCTCCTCCTGCCCCCAATCCTTCCCAGCATTAGGGTCTTTTCCAATGAGTCAGCTCTTCGCATCAGGTGGCCAAAGTATTGGACTTTCAGCTTCAACATCAGTCCTTCCAATGAACACCCAGGACTGACCTCCTTTAGGATGGATTGATTGGATCTTCTTGCAGTCCAAGGGACTCTCAAGAGTCTTCTCCAACAGCACAGTTCAAAAGCATCAATTCTGCAGCGCTCAGCTTTCTTCACCGTCCAACTCTCACATCCATACATGATCACTGGAAAAACCATAGCCTTGACTAGACGGACTTTTGTTGGCAAAGTAATGTCTGTGCTTTTAAATATGCTATCTAGGTTGGCCATAACCTTCCTTCCAAGGAGTAAGTGTCTTTTAATTTCATGGCTGCAGTCACCATCTGCAGTGATTTTGGAGCCCAGAAAAATAAAGTCTGACACTGTTTCCACTGTTTCCTCATTTATTTCCCATGAAGTGATGGGACCAGATGCCATGATCTTAGTTTTCTGAATGTTGAGCTTTAAGCCAACTTTTTCATTCTCCTCTTTCACTTTCATCAAGAGGCTCTTTAGTTCTTCTTCACTTTCTGCCATAACGGTGGTGTCCTCTGCATGTCTGAGGTTATTGATATTTCTCCCGACAATCTTGATTCCAGGTTGTGTTTCTTCCAGCCCAGTGTTTCTCATGATGTACTCTGCATAGAAGTTAAATAAGCAGGGTGACAATATACAGCCTTGACCTGCTCCTTTTCCTATTTGGAACCAGTCTGTTGTTCCATGTCCAGTTCTAACTGTTGCTTCCTGACCTGCATACAGGTTTCTCAAGAGACAGGTCAGATGGTCTGGTATTCCCATCTCTTTCAGAATTTTCCACAGTATATATGTATATAGTGTCTCCAAGTTTTCAAGGAATATTATTCACATTATAAAATATTTACAATGCTCTTTGAAATATCTATTTTTTGGATGATGAAGATTATATGAAGGAATTGGAAGTGGGGTTGGGGGTAGAATTTTAATCCCAAGAGAAATAAGTAATAAAAGAAAGCAAAGGATGTAAATATCCAAAAAGCTCCTATTCACCCATTTATTTATTTATTCACTCAACCATAATTATTGAAAGTCAACTATATGTGCTAGGCATTCTTCTAGACACTGAGAATTCAGTAAAAAATAAAGAAATCTTTGCTCTCCTGGAAACTATATTTTAAAATAAAAGTACAGATAAGGAGTAAATAAAGGTAATAAAAATGCTATGCAACTATTATAGTTGCGTGATGTCATAATGCATAACTAAATGGATACTTCAGAACTGATGGTGTGTGAGAGTTTCACTGAGACAATATTTGATGAGAGAGGGCTGAAAAACACAAGACAGTAAGTAATGTTAACATTATAAGAAACATTTCAGGGTGAGCATTCAAGAGACGCCTGAATTTGAAATTCTAAAGGGTCCAAAGATAGGCAATAGAGGGGAAGTGTAGTAGCCTGGGGTACAAGATAAAGACATTGATGAAGACAAAGATAAAGACAGAAGGCATATCTTACAAGAAAGGGGGAGGAAATTCTCTGATTCTGATTTTTTAAAATCATTGGCTATTGATGGATGATGGATGTGGGTTTGGCAAAGCTAGGCACAGGGCTATTAGGTAAAAGATTATTGAAGATGTCAATGTGGGAATCAGGCAACAGAAGTTCAATGGAAAGAAGTTGGTCATTTAACAGCGATTGTGGAGTTAGAATTTTCCAATGAATTGGATTTGGTGGGTGAATTAAAGATAAATCATTTATTTATTTATTTATTTATTTATTTATTTATTTATTTTTGCTTGAAAAGTGGGTAGTTCACTCATATATGGAGGCCCGGGAAAGGAACAACTGTGGATAGAGTAAAAATAAGGAACTCGATGCTAAATGAAAATGTCAATATTGGATAGATGATAGATAGAGAAAATAAAAAAAGACAATCAAATATACATGTCTAGAATTTAAGAAAGGGTTTATAGTTAGAAGTTTATGTTTGGAAATTAGTTGGGGGTTAACAGATAATTAATCATAAAGATCTGAATTTAGTCACCCAAATACATATTCAGAAAAGAAAAGCAACTCTAGACTAGGTACTAAAAACTTAATATATGAACAGAAGTAAAGGAACTAGGAAAGATTAAAGATAACTTGGTTGGATTGTAATGGAGCAGGACCCTATGGGGCCTTCCTAGAACAGACTCCTCATGTCCTCAGCCTGTCTCTTGTCTGTAGAAAAACTTAAATTTAATCATGGAAGTGAGAAAATGCAGAAACAAAGGAAAGCCCTCAAATAAGAAAATAATAATAGTTAGCTCTTAAGCAAAGTCAAGGGCCTTTAGTTCCTCCTCAAGGACAATAGATAATATTCTGAGTCATAGCCTTTGAGTGGTTTTGCAGGTATTGAAACCCCACCAGGTGGAAGAAAATTAACTACAGGATGACCAGACTATGGCCACGACATAAGCTGCTCCATGACAATTTTGGAACTTGTCTTAAGGAAATGGGAACAAACTGATCCTGGAAGTGAAAAATAACTGTATTAAAACGATCAAGATGATGCTGATCAGACTATCACATGGTCAACTTCAAGATGATTTTCAGAGCTGACTGTGCTGCTTTGCATATAGCCCCCTCTTTCCACACATACAACCCTGAAAATCCTCCTTTGAAAAGTTCTTGCTCCCTGATCAACAATTGGGAGTTGTTTTTGGACATGAGTCCAACTTCTCCCTAGGTTGTTGGCTTCCTGAATAAAGCAAGCTTTCTTTTCACACCAACATTTGTCTCTCAAGTTTTGGCTTTTAAACAGAGAGCAGCCAAACCTAAGCTTTGTAACAGAATGCTGCTGCTGCTGCTGCTGCTAATTCACGTCAGTTGTGTCCTATTCTGCGCGACCCCATAGACGGCAGCCCAGCAGGCTTCTCCATCCCTGGGATTCTCCAGGCAAGAACACTGGAGTGGGTTGCCATTTCCTTCTCCAACAGGATGAGTAGTTAACAAAATAACATGGGACTTTTGGGGTAACTTTTATTTTGATTGATTGATTGATTGAATGTCAATTGAAAAAAATGGTCTTCATTAGCTTCAAGTTTTTTTTCATTTTGTCTTCACCACATATGTCTACCCAAACATGAAACGTAAATATCATATCCAGGGCCTTTGGCAATTTAAACTCTGTTTTTTGTTTTAGATTGTCAAAATTCAGAGCTCTTTTTGCATGATGCTTCTGACTCTATTAGTGAATCAGTCTACATCTGTATATTCAAATTTCTTTGAAACATTTGCATAAGTAGTATAAAAAAAGTATTCTTATTGTTGAGTCACTAAGTCTTGTATGACTCTTTCACGACCCCGTGGACTGTAGACCCCCAGGTTTCTCTCTCCATGGGATTTTTCAGGCAAGAATATTGGAGTGGGTTGCCATTTCCTTCTCCAGGGGATCTTTCCAACCCAGGGATCAAACCCACATTTCCAACACTGACAGGTAGATTCTTTACAACTAAGCTACCAGGGAAGCCCCATTTGACTTGCTTATTTAACTTACATGCAGAGTACATCAAGCGAGATGCTGGGCTAGATGAATCACAAGCTGGAATTAAGATTTCAGGGAGAAATATTAACAACCCCAGATATGCAGATGATACCACTCTAACAGCAGAAAGTGAAGAGGAACCTAAGTGCCTCTTGATGCGGGTGAAAAAGGAGAGTGAAAAAGCTGGCTTGAAACTCAACATTCAAAAATCTAAGATCATAGCATCTGGTCCCATCACTTCATGGCAAGTAGAATGGGGAAAAGTGCAAACAGTGATAGACTTCATTTTATGGTGCTCCAAAATCACCGTGAACAGCAACTGCAGCCATGAAGTTAAAAGACACTTGCTCCTTGAAGGAAAGCTATGACAAACCTGCATGCATGCATGCTAAGTAGCTTAAGTTGTGTCTGATTTTTTGTGACCCTATGGATTGTAGCCCACCAGGCTCCTCTGTCCATGGGATTCTACAGGCAAGAATACTGGAGTGGATTGCCATGCTCTCCTCCAGGGAATCTTCCTGAACCTGGGATCGAACCCACCTCTCTTGTGGCTCCTGCATTGGCAGGTAGATTTTTGGCCTCTGAGTTACTGGAGAAGCCCATCATAAACCTAGTGACTTCCCTGGTGGCTCAGACAAACCTAGAGAACACATTAAAAAGCAGGGACATTACTACCTTGCCAATATAGTCAAACCTTTGGTTTTTCTGGTAGTCATGTATGGATGTGAGAACTGGTCTAAAAAGAAGTCTGAGGACTGAAGAATTGATGCTTTGGATTGTGGTGCTGCAGAAGTCTCTTTGAGAGTCCCTTGGACTGCAAGGAGATCAAACCAGGAAATCAACTCTGAATATTCATTGGAAGGACTGATGCTGAAACTGAAGTTCCAATATTTTGGCCACCTGATTGGAAGAGTTGGCTCATTGGAAAAGACCCTGACTTTGGGAAAGATTGGAGGTTAAAGGAGAAGGGAGTGGCAGAGATTGAGATGGTTGGATAGCATCACCAATTCAATGGACATGAGTTTGAGAAAACTCCAGAAAATAGTGGAGGACCGAGAAGCCTGGCATGCTGCAGTCCATGGGGTAGCAAAAAAGTTGTACATGACTTACCGACAGGACAACAACAACAACATAAAAAAATGTTTTGTGGACATTTTAGTTGGATATTTCTTTGCTAGAAACATTGATGTGGTTATTTGACCATGGTAAATACAGGTTAAATTGCCCAAACCTAGAGAAGAAACAGTAATTTAGATTGTGAAGCCACGGAATTTGGTTGAGTACCTATTGCTTCAGTGGGATATGACAGTACCAACAGGAGACAAACATTGTATCAAACACATCTTTGTATAAGGTTCCAGTGAAGGCAAAAGCCAGTTACCAGAGCTAGTGTAAGACTACTATGATCATTTAAGAGTAAAAATGTTTGTGATAATCCCTGAGATTTGGGCATTTTTCTCATATAATTTCATTAAAAGGAGAAACTTTGGAAAAAGAGAAAAAAGGTGAGGTCAGAAAAGCATGGTATCATGATTTCTATAATCAATTAATACAATTATTGTGTTTTTTTTATTTTAAGGAAAACTTTTTTTTTTTTTACCAACAATTGAAAGTTTATCATTTAGATATTTTAGAGTTTCAGACTTTTATGGAGAGACTATTTAACTTACAGATAGGTTATTCTCTTTAAAACTCATTTGGCTTATTTCCTTTTTCAGTAACACTTCTTTTGACATTAGAAATTTGGCTTATTTTTTAAGAGGGTATTATTCAGGATCAGTATGTAGCTACTCCAAAATGGTAGATACACATGCAATGTTGAAGAAAAAAAGGTGTAGATGTCAGTAGAAAATAGAAAACTCTATGAAATAGCTAAACAATACATTGTACATAATATCAATAGAGAAGCTATAACTTATACATCTTAATAGTATAATGTCTCAGATAAGTTAGTAGCATACTATTATTTTATACACACAGTATGCCACTTTCTAAGAAAAAAGGTCATTTTTATATTTAAGTTTAAAAATATGAACAAACCAGAAAACAACAAATATTAGGAAGCAAATAAATGTACTAGAAAACCTAGGCTAAGGAAAGGTTTTACATTTGAGAGCAAAACTAGGTTCAATGTTTCCTGGAAGCCAAGTGTAGAAGAGAAACTGAAAGCACTATAAATTAAACTTCTCTGGTGGCTGAGATGATAAAGCATCTGCTTACAATGCAGAGACCTGGGTTCGATTGCCGGGTCTGGAAAATCCCCTGGAGAAGGAAATGACAACCCACTCCAGTATTCTTGCCTGGAAAATCCCATGGACAGAGGAGTCTGGTAGGCTACAGTCCATGGGGTCGCAAAGAGTTGGACATGACTGAGCGACTTCACTTCACTTTAATTTACAAAGGGAGATATAATATTTTCTTACTCTGAACTCTAATCAGGATATATGGATAAAAAAGTCTTTGTAAAAATAATAAAGATTCATATAAGTTGTAAATACAATAGTTTTTCTTCACAACTTCAATGAAATGATTCATATGCTCAATGCCTTTGTCCACCAGAGATAAAGTCAAGCGCATGGTGTCAAATAATGACTGCTATAGCATTTCTGAGGTGACTATATAATGTTATAGCATTTCAGAAATGTTATAGCAGTTCTGAAGGGACTTCCTAACAGAAGCAGAAGATAGTAAGAAGAGGTGGCAAGAAGACACAGAAAAACTGTACAAAAAAGATCTTCATGACCCAGATAATCATGATGGTGTGATCACTCACCTAGAGCCAGACATCCTGGAATGTGAAGTCAAGTGGGCCTTAAAAAGCATCACTGTGAACAAAGATGTGAGGGTGATGGAATTCCAGTTGAGCTATTTCATATCCTAAAAGATGATGCTGAGAAAGTGCTGCACTCAATATGTTAGCAAATTTGGAAAACTCAGCAGTGTCCACAGGACTGGACAATGTCAGTTTTCATTCCAATCCCAAAGAAAGGCAATGCCAAAGAATGCTCAAACTACTACACAATTGCACTCATCTCACACGCTAGTAAATTAATGCTCAAAAATCTTCAAGCTAGGCTGCAACAATACGTGAACCATGAACTTCCAGATGTTCAAGCTGGTTTTAGAAAAGGCAGAGGAACCAGAGATCAAATTGCCAACATCCATTGGATCATCAAAAAAGCAAGAGAGCTCCAGAAAAACTTCTATTCCTGCTTTATTGACTATGCCAAAGTCTTTGACTGTGTGGATCACAATAAACTGTGGAAAATTCTTCAAGAGATGTGAATACCAGACCATCTGATCTGCCCCTTGAGAAATCTGTGTACAGATCAGGAAGCAACAGTTAGAACTAGACATGGAACAACAAACTGATTCCAAACAGGAAAAGGAGTACATCAAGCCTGTATATTGTCGCCATGCTTATTTAACTTGCATGCAGAGTACATCATGAGAAACGTTGGGCTGGATGAAGACAAGCTGGAATCAAGATTGCTGGGAGAAATATCAATAACCTCAGATACACAGATGACAATTTTATGTTGTCACCTGCATATCTGCAGATGTTGGCAGATAAAATGCATAAAATGCATAAAAATGCAGATGTTGGCAATTTGATCTCTGGTTCCTCTGCCTTTTCTAAAACCAGATTGAACATCTGGAAGTTCATGGTTCATGTATTGTTAAAGCCTGGCTTGAAGATTTTTGAGCATTACTTTACTAGTGTGTGAGATGTGTGCAATTGTGGGGTAGTTTGAGCATTCTTTGACATTGCCTTTCTTTGGGATTGGAATGAAAACTGACCTTTTCCAGTCTCGTGGCCACTGCTGAGTTTTCCAAATTTGCTGGCATATTGAATGCAGCACTTTTAGAATTTGAAATAGCTCAACTGGGATTCCATCACCTTCACTATCTTTGTTCTTAGTGATGATTCCTAAGGCCCACTTGACTTCACATTCCAGGATGTCTGGCTCTAGGTGAGTGATCACACCATCACACATTTTTAAAATTAAGTTTAGCAAAGTTGCCTCATAGGCAAACACAAATTAAATTCTAATAGCACCATGATCCAGAAGTAAGTAAAAATTCTTAAAATCTTTATAAAAATAAATGTTACATTTTAGAAAGTTTTAGCTTTAGAGAAAATTGTGAAGGTAGTACAGTTTCCATAATCTCCAGATCCCATTTTCTTTATTATTAAACACATTAATTTTTATTAGCATGGTGTATTTCTTAAAATTAATTAACAGATATTACTATATTGACTGAGGCCAGTGCTTTATTTGTATTTCTTAAGTTTTTTCCTAAAGTCTCTTTTCAATTCCATGATCCACTTGAGGATACCATGTTAATTTAGTCATTGTGTCTTTTTGGTTTCTTGCAGTCTGTGATAGTATCTTAGATTTTCCTTATTTTTTGTGATCTTGAAAGTTTGAAGAGTATGGGTAAGATATTTCATAAACTATTCCCAACCTGAGATCTGTCTGATGTTTTATATTAGCGGTTATGGGTTTTGGGGGAAAGGCTAGAGGTAAAATGTATTTTCATTACACCATATCAAGAGTGGTGTTGGTGTGTGTGCTGTCATGTCTAACTCTTTGTGACCCTATGGACTGTAGCCAGCCAGGCTCTTCTGTCCATGGAATTTTCCAGGCAAGAATACCAAAATGGGTTGCCATTTCCTACTTAAGGAGCTCTTTCCAACCCAGGAATTGAACCTGTGTCCTCTACATTGCAAGCAGATTCTTTATCACTAGGCTACCAAGGAAGCTCTAATATCAAAATACATATTTTCAGTGTAACTTATCAAGCTAATATTGACCTTGATTATCTGGCTGAGGTAGTGTTACTACTCTTTCATTCCTCTTTTTCCTACCATACTTTGGAAGGAAGTCACTATGTGAACATATTGGAGAGTCATGTCCAACCTCCTTGAAAGTGGCTTATCCACATAAAGTGAAGTTTTTCTATGCAGGGGATTTATATTTCCTCCTTCAATTATTTATTCACTGATTTATTTATACTAACTTCATGACTAACTCTGGTTCTATACTTACCAGAGTGTAGCTTGTTGCTTAAATTGCTTCTGATTTTGATATTGGGAGGTCTTTATTTATCTTCTATATCTCTTTCTCATCAGTCATTCAGTTCAGTCACTCAGTCTTGTCCGACTCTTTGTGACCCATGGACTGCAGCACGCCAGGCTTCCCTGTCCATCACCAACTCAAACTCATGTCCATCGAGTCGGTGATGCCATCTCATCCTCTGTCGTCCCCTTCTCCTCCCACCTTCAATCTTTCCCAGTGTCAGAGTCTTTTCCAGTGAGTCAGTTCTTCGCATCAAGTGGCCAAAGTATTGGAGCTTCAGCTTCAGCGTCAGTCCTTCCAATGAATATTCAGGACTGATTTCTTTTATGATTGATTGGTTTGATCTTGCTTTCTCATACTCTATTGTTTTATGTGTGTGTGTATATATTTGATTTTGTTTTGTTTTGTTTTTTAGGACTTAATGTCTGTCACTGCAAGATACTCCAGCTTATCTTGTATATTTTCTGTCCTAGTCAGGGAATCAGTCATTTCCCCAAAGTGTTTTTGGTTTTGTTCTTATTAGAGAGTGTTGTTAGAAACCAAGGTCCAGTACAATGTGTGTCATGGCTACCTACTGTGTTTTATTTTACTTCATGAATCTGTAGCAAAATGATATACAAAACACATTTGAACTACATGTTTAATATATATTACTTTAGCAAAGAAATGAGGAAAATTATCACGTGTTGAGTAGATTTCAAAGCTGTGTTTTAGAAGTTTGTATCATCTTAATGTATTCTAATTTTATTTTTCACTTATACATTGCTGGGCCTTTGAGTTGCATCCAATATTATATTGTCATAAAATGAGGAATTTAGTTTTCTTTTATTTCTTCTCACCTCTCTCCAAAATGGCATATTTTTGTTACTATATTCTCTTGTATTTATATAAAGATAATTATTACTTTTCATCATATAGTTTTTAGAAAAACTATTTCTAGCATATTCAGAAAACACTCACATTTGGGAGACATCAGGAAAAATTTATAGGTGGTATATTTCCTGAGCTTCAAAGATATGGGAATATTATTTTATTGTCTTTAGATGAGAAAGGTAAATTAAATTGCTTTGATATAGAAATTTGAAGTTACAACATTTTCTTTCAAATATCTTCAAATGTTGCTTCATTGGCTTAATGTTGTACAGCAGAAATCTGAGTCCATACCAATAAAATAAATCTTTAAAGAAAACTCTTTTCTGTTTTCTGGACATTTGAAAATGTTTTCTTAAAATTCAAATATTCTATATACATACATTTCAACAATTTGACTCTTGCTGTGCTATTTCAATATGCAAGCTAATTTATTATTTTTTGTACAGAAAGTTTTTTCCCCTTTTTTTTCACTGTGATTGAAAATACAATATTGAAAATACCCATATTGTATTTTCTTTTTGGCGACATAAGTCATCAGAATATTAAGTTCCTATTTTCTATTCTATGTATTATCTTATGCAGTTTCCATTTTTTTAAATTTGCTTATTTTTAATAAGAGGATAATTTTTTAACAGTATTATGTTGGTTTCTGCCATACATCAATACGAATCAACCATTTGCACATATATGTACCCTCTTTTTTGAATCTCCCTTCCACCTCCCATCCCATCCTACCTCTCTAGGTAGACACAGAGCATCAGATTTGAGATCCCTGTATCATACAGCAAATTCCCACTGACAATCTATTTTACATATGGTAATATATATATTTCAATGCTATCCTGTCAATTCATCCCACTCTCTCTTCCCCCCACTGTGTCCCCCACTGCGTCTGTTCTCTATGTCTGTCCATTCATCTCATGTCTGTCAATTCACCTCACCCTCTCTTTCCCCCACTGTGTCTGTTCTCTATGTCTGTGTTTCCATTGCTACCTTGCAAATAAGCTCATCAGTATCACTTTTCTAGATTCCATATATATGCATTCATATACAATATTTGATTTTCTCTTTCTGAATTACTTTACTCTGTAAAACAGGCTCTAGGTTCATTCACCTCATTAGAACTGATTCCAATGTGTTCCTTTTTATGGTCAGGTGATATTTCATTCTAAATATACAGCACAATTTCTTTATCTATTCATCTGTTGATGGATATCTAGGTTGCTTCTGTGTCCTAGCTATCGTAGTGTTGCAATGAACATTGGGTACACGTGTATTTTTCAACTATGGTTTCCTCAGGATATATGCACAGTAGTGTGATTGCTGGGTTTCTCTGGTAGCTGGGATTGTTCAGTCATACAGTAGTTTTATTCTTAGCTTTTTAAGGAATCTACATACTGTTCTCCATAGTGTTTGTACCAATGTATATTCTCACCAACAATGCAAGAGAGTTCCATTGTCTCCACACCCTCTCCAGATATATTGTTTGTAAATTTTTGATGATGGCCATTCTGACTGGTATGAAGTGATAAGTCATTGTAGTTTCGATTTGCATTGCTCTAATAATGAGCGATGTTGAGCATCATTTCACGTGTTTATTAGCCTTCTGTATGTCTTCTTTGGAGAAATATTTGTTCAAGTCTTCTGCCCAATTGTTGATTGGGCTTTTTGTTTTGCTGATATTGAGCTGCATGGGCTGCTTGTATATTTTGGAAGTTAATTTTGTGTCCATTTCATCTTATTTATACTTTCCTCTATATTTGAGATGATTTCTCAAGATAGTTCTCAATATTGTAGATTTGATACTCTGTATTGCCAGTTACATTCATCAGTGTTTCTAATCCATATTAAATTCTTGATGTTGAAGATTATCTCTTCAAGTCCCATTTCACTTCTGGTTCTTTAATAATCTGCTTTCCACTGATTTCAGCATCTTGTATTTTTATCACCATTTACCTAATTTTAGAGTGTTTAATACTATAATATTATAACTCAGAAAGATATTTCTAAATGTATCCTAAATATTTTTTTCCAAAATATATTTTTCTTTTCATGCAGGAAATGACACAAAGCTTGTCACTATTTACATGGTTCAGTGATTCTCAAATTAAACATATATCAGTATAACATGGGAGGACTGCTAAAATGTAGTTTATGGGCCCCACTATACCTACTCAAAAATTATTTTCTGAGATCATGTAGAATTTTTCACAACTGTTTTCTTCCTTTCTTGTAAAGAAACATATATGTATCCTCACCTACTGCTACATGGTTTAGAGTACTTCCTATTTGTATCTTTGGACAAAATAATATAAGTTTATGTAACACATACCACATCCAAACATGCATTCCAAACAAAATTATGCAGGTCCAATCCATCTCTTGATGTTCACCTCTGTCAGGAGAACAGTATGTGCCAGGAAGCAACTGTTCTTCCAGGCTAAGCCCAAGAATGAGAAAACATGAAAACATGTACTTCAAATCACCAGCAGTTCTGAGCCATAAACAGAGCTTGCTGCAAGTACCTGAAGTTGTGGGACTGTTATATTACAACATGGCTGACAAATGTGGTAAAGGGGACGGCTGGGGAACTTATACATTTAACAAGCTTTCAAAGTAAGGCTGATGTAGGTGGTACACGGAGCACATACAGGGAAGCATCAGCTGAGTGCCTGCTAAAAGCATCACTTATATCACTGATATTTTGTTTGTTTCTTGTTTTAAACCAAAGTCACACTTGCAGTATCTGGCAGTCATTCATCTAGCATGGCTCCGCCTGCTCACCGTTCCTGATCTTCAGTTTCTGAGAAGGGGATTTTTTCCAGACAGTTTGTAGCGGTCTGGAACTCTTTTCCTGCTTGAAAACAACCCAATAAAACTGTACCCCAGAAGGCTCTTGTTCCACCCATTTTATATTGCTGATTTCACATCCCAGGACGTAGTATGCTATGATTTCCCCCTGCTCCTTCCAGGAACACTGCTGAGAAATTTATCTGATAAGTGAGGCAGACAAAAAGAAATATCAATGAGAGGAATCGGAAAATGAAGGCCTTCTCATTGCCTGCCTGCCTCATAGAGCAGAGCCAATGTGATATGAGGCCTGGCTATCTCCCATTTGATCAGCAAATAATCCATACCTCTGACACAGAGAACATACTAGGTATAATTTCTAGTTCTAATTTACTGACTTCCTGCATTGTTCTGACATTTCATATCAGCATCTTTTGGTCATTAGAAACTCTCTTAAGGCCTGAGAGAATTTAACCAATTTTCTGAATTGTTATTTCTGCTGATAATTTTCCCTCTCTCTGCATTTTCAGTAGAAGTCTAGGGAAAACATTTACTGACTGGTTACCATCCTGACCTGAGAATCCAAAATGACCTTGTTCAGAAGATTTTTAAAAGTCACAGGAGCTAAATAACACCTAACATCTGAGGGAAATAGATGAATAATCTTGAGTTGAGAACATGTAGTAAATAAGCAGTGGGTTGCAAGCAGTTCTGTTATAATATTGGTCATGTGAAGCTCAGCAGGGTATCCTAGACCCTGCAGGAAGCTGTAGTCGAGATTACTATATGTACTGCAAGTAGAAACAAGTCTATTGTGACTAAGAAACTTGTATTAGAAGATTCAAAGTCATTTCAAAAAAGAAGGCACAAGTAATTCATTGTATTCATGATGCTGATCAAGCCCATCAAAGGAAATCGAAAAAACGTTTTGACATAAGTAATCATCTTATACCTAAAAGAGTACAAATTTCCAAAATGCCACCTGTCTGGAAGACTGTCTTATAATTCTTATGACTATTGTCCTAGCAACTTTTATATAATGAGGAAAAATAATTCTGAAATTAATTTCTCTCAATGCCCCTGGCCAAAAGATGAGATAAATTTACCCACTTATTTCTTGAATATAGGGAAGTTGAGACATTTGAAGCATGTGGAATAGACACATTGTTAGCATTTTTATTATCATAATTTTAGGAGTGAAATCATATGGCATTTCATAGCTTTTCTTGGAGCATACATTTTAAGCTTTCTAAATTGACATTAGTAATATTCTCTTCTTGAAGTAAATTCATTCACTCTTCTTCTAGGAAACAGCAAATATACAAGTATCTCTTTGTTAGAAATACCTCCAGGGTCAAATTGAGAATATACCTGTCCCTGAGCGATTTCAACCTAGAAAGCAAAGGTTTTGCATGCAACTTAATGTTTCACTTCTAGAGTGATACAATAACTAAGGCAATAGTGATATATCCGAGATGTTTTGTAAAGGGAAATCATAAGAATTTGATTCACATTTAAGATTATTATTCTCATTATCTGACCTAGTAAAAGAAATTTAGAGGAAATAATTCAGCATGAAAGTCTTCTCCAACATTTTTCACAGCTAGTGAATTTAAGTTCAGCCTATGCTATAAAAGTTGTGGATAGTTTATTTCTCTTGAAAAATTTTGGAGGAAACCTTGTTACACCATTATAGCTCAATAAGAAGAAGAATACAAGTCTTCTGGTTTCCCTAGTAAGTAAAGCATGCAGCTGAGTATCAGCTCATGACACATTTTATGCCTTATGAACTGTGTTGAACCATCTTCAGCAGTGTATACTTTACATTAATGTTTTTTGAGAACATTTAAATGATTCTAATGAACCCTTGAATATATTTAGTGGATCATTAAGTGATGTTAAATTAGATACTTTTTTAAAGTATAAGAGTTGTTAATCATAACATAATAATGATCTCTTAACTCAAATTGCTAAACTCATAAAATATATGGATATAATTTTACTATTTACAAATTTAAAAACCAAAGATTAAATTGCCTATACTAACATCAGGTGCACAATTACTAAGAGTGGTGTCCTGCCATAAGCACTGATATAAAAATATGGATAAAAATTAACTAGGCTATAATTGTAGATGGAAAACCACAACAAACCAATACAGGGACATAGATGATTTAGGAATCACTAACTGTAGTTAATAAAACTTTGTCTGAATGCTGGGAAACATAAAACTTTATCTGATATTTGAGAAAATTGGTATAATTTTAGTTATCAAAAGCAAATTCATTAAATTAGCCAAACATAGCTCATTTATTGGTAAGACCTAATTTTCAGCAAACTAGGAAACCTGGTAGGCCAAGGTTAAGTGACATGTGTTTTGTTTGCTTCAAACATTCTTGAATAATGAGAGAAATGGTAGAGGGTCTATGGAACTGACGGATGCAATCTCACCTCACTAGGTTTATGGTTCTTAACAAAAAACCTATATCATGCATGACCCACATTATGAAGAAAAAGTGTCAAAAGAAAGGAGGACGTGTACTTCATCTCATGACAATGACAGAAAATCAGTTAAAGTGCTAGAATAATTTCATTGCTAGATGATTAATGTAAACAAATACCAACAAGTCCAATTTTGAAAAACTGAGGTAATTAAATGGAATTGTACAGTGTAACGATCATCAAAAAGAAAAATGAATTTGGAAAGTAGTAATCTCTCTTCAATATACACATTTCAAAAAAATGCATTGGAAATTAAATTAGAAGAGTTAGTGAAATTAAATACCTAATATCACATTTATCTGATTATACAGTGGAAGTGACAAAAAGATCCAAGGGATTAGATCTGATATGCAGAGTGCCTACAGGACTATGGATGGAGCTTCATAACATTGTACAAGAGATAGTGATCAAAACCATCCCCAAGGAAACAAAATGCAAAAAGGCAAAAAGGTTATCTGAGGAGGCCTTAGAAATAGCTTAGAAAACAAAAGAAGCCAAAGGCAAAGGAGAAAAAGAAAGATATATCCATCTGAATTCCGAGTTCCAAAGAAGAGCAAGAAGAGATTAAAAAAAAAAAAAAAGCCTTCCTAAGCGATCAAAGCAAAGAAATAGAGGAAAACAATAGAATGGAAAATACTAAGATCTCTTCAAGGAAATCATTTAATGCAAAGATGGGCACAATAAAGGACAGAAATGGTAGGGACCTAGCAGAAGCAGAAGTTATTAAGAAGAGGTGGCAAAAATACATAGCAGAATTACACAAAAAATATCTTCACGATCCAGATAACCATCACAGTGTGATCACTCAGCTAGAGCCAGATATTCTGGAGTGTGAAGTCAAGTGGGCCTTAGGAAGCATCACTACGAACAAAGCTAGTGGAGGTGATGGAATTCCAGCTCAGTTATTTCAAATCCTAAAAGATAATGCTATGAACGTGCTGCACTCAATATGCCAGCAGTTTTTGGAAAACTCAGCAGTGGCCACAGGACTGGAAAATGTCAGTTTTCATTCCAACCCTAAAGAAAGGCAATGGCAAAGTATGTTCAAACTACCACACAATTGCATTCATCTCACACGCTTGCAAAGTAACGCTCAAAAATCTCCAAACTAGGTTTCAGCAGTAGGTGAACTGAGAGCTTCTAGATGTTCAAATTGGATTTAGAAAAGGAAGAGGAACCACATATCAAATTGCCAACATCTGTTCGATCATAGAAAATGCAAGATAATTCAAGAAAAACATCTACTTCTGCTTTATTGATTACACTAAAGCCTCTAACTGTGGGGATCACAGCAAACCATGGAAAATACTTAAAGAGATGGGAATACCAGACCACCTGACCTGCCTCCTGAGAAATCTGTATGCGGGTCAAAAAGCAACAGTTAGAACCAGACATGGAACAATGAACCTGGTTCCAAATCGGGAAAGGAGTATATCAAGGCTGTACATTATCACCATGCTTGTTTAACACATATGCAGAGAACATCATGCAAAATGCTGGGCTGGATGAAGCACAAGCTGGAATCACAATTGATAAGAGAAATATCGATAACCTCAAATATGCAGATGACACCACCGTTACGGCAGAAAACTAAGAGAAACTGAAGAGCCTCTTAATGAAAGTGAAAGAGGAGAGTGAAAAAGTTGGCTTAAAACTCAACGTTCAAAAAACAAAGGTCATGGCATCCGGTTTCATCACTTCATGGCAAATAGATGGGGAAACAATGGAAACAGTGACAGACTTTATTTTGGGGGGCTCAAAAATCACTGCAGATGGTGACCGCAGCCATGAAATTAAAAGACGCTTGCTCCTTGGAAGAAAAGCTATGACTAACCTAGACAGCATGTTAAAAAGCAGAGATATTACTTTGTTGACAAAGATTTGTTTAGTCAAAGCTATGGTCTTTCCAGTAGACATGTATGACTGTGAGAGTTGGACCATAAAGAAAGCTGAGCACCTAAGAATTGATGCTTTTGAATTGTGGTGTTGGAGAACACTCTTGAGAGTCCCTTGGACTGTGAAGAGATCAAACCAGTCAATCTTAGAGGATCAGTCCTGAATATTCATTGGAAAGAATGATGCTGAAGCTGAAGCTCCAATACTTTGGCCACGTGATATGAAGTACTGACTCTTTTGAAAAGACCCTGATGTGGGGAACGATTGAAGGCAGGAGAAGGGGATGGCAGAGGACAAGATGGTTGGATGGCCTCACTGACTCGATGGACATGAGTTTGAGGAAGCTCTGGGAGTTGGAGATAGACAGGGAAGCCTGGCATGTTGCAGTCCATGAGGTTGCAAGGAGTTGGACATGACTGAGCAACTGAATTGAACAGGACTGATATCAAAATTGGGTTGAGGAATTGAAACTAAAGATAATATAACTCTAATGAAAAGCATATCATTCTCATTTCTGTAGTATGTGGATCAATCATTGCTGCAATGGTGGATAATCAAACCTTAAAGCAGTAATTAGAATAAGACTAGAAAAATAAAAAGTACCTTAATCGGGAAGGAAGAAATAAAATGGTCTTTGTTTTCAGATGGAATGATAATATTTGTAGAGAAGCCAAAAGAATAAAGAGTATACTGACCAAGATGTGGTTATAATGATTGCAGAATGTATGGTTAATACCCAAATGTTAATGGATTTCTTACAGATCAATAATTAATAAATGTATTTTGAAATTAAAAACACAATACCATTTACCTTAGCACCCGTAGAAGTGAAATACTTAGGTAAAAATAAAAATATTGACAATATTTGTGTGAGGAAAATTATAAAACTCTGATGAAACATACCAAGGAAGAACTAAATAAATGGAGAAATATGTTATATTCTTGAATAGGAAGACTCAATATTGTCAAGATGTCAGTTCTTTTCATCCTGAAGTATGGATTTAAAACAAGTCCAATCAAAATTCCAAGTCATTTTTCAAATAATGACGAACAACATCTAAAGTTTATAGAGACAGGGAAAAGATGCATATCATCTAACTCAATACCGAAAGAGTGTAAAGTTTAGAAGACTGTTATTACCCTACTACATGAGTATAAATACATGAAATAGAGACCAGAAAAATAATTTAAAAGACCAACAAAATTTAGAGGTGTTCTCATAAATGATATATAAATTTGAAGAGTATATAGTCGTACTAATTGAAAAAAGACTCAAAATCAGGAAAGAGGAACGATTACAATCAATGCCACAGAGATACAATAGCTCATGAGACTGAAGAATTATATACCAACATCACCTCGAAGAAATGGATACATTCCTAGAAACATACAATCAACCAAGACTGAAACTTTAAGAAATAAAAAATCTAAACTGATCTGTTATGAATGTGTATTGCTGGCAGATCGTTTACCATTCTGAGCCACTAGAAAATCCTAAAGAGACTGAATCAGTAATCAAAAACTCCAAGGAAAAGTCTATCACCTGGTGATCTCACTGGTGAATTCTCCCAAATATTTGAAAGAGAATTCATATGAATTTTCTCAACTCTTATAAAAATCAGAAAGCATAGAAAACTCCAAAACTCATCTTAGAAGTCAATGTTACTCTAATATTAAAGCCAGAGAATACTACAAGAAAACCACATGACAATACCCCTGATAAATATGGAGGCAAACTTTTCAACAAAATACTAGCAAACCAAGTCAACAGTATGTCAGAAGGATTAACATCATGAACAAGTGGGATCTATTTCCGGGATGCAACATGTGAAATGAGTGCAATTGTGTGGCAGTCTGAACATTTTGCATTGCCCTTCTTTGTGACTGGAATGACAGCCGACATTTTCCAGTCCTGTGGCCACTGCTGAGTTTTTCAATTTTGCTAGCTTGTTGAGTGTAGCACTTTAACAGCATCATCTTTTAAGATTTGAAATAGATCAGCTGGAATTCCATCACTTCCACTAGCTTTGTTCATAGTGATGCTTTCTAAGGCCCTCTTGACCTGACTTCACTCTTCAGAATATATGTCAGAATGATAATTATTAATGGTGGAGGAAGGAGAGAGTGGGACAAAGTGAGACAGCATCATTGAATCATATACATTACCATATGTAAAATATACAACCAGTTTGAATTTGCTCTATGATACAGGGAGCTCAAATCCAGCGCTCTGTGACAACCTAGAGGAGTGGGATTGGGTGGGAGGTAAAAGGGAGGTTGAAAAGGGAGGGTATTTATATATACCTGTGGCTGATTCATGTTGATGTATGGCAGAAGCTAACACAACACTGTAAAGGAATTATCCTCCAATTAAAAATGAATACATTTTTTAAAAAAGAAAAGAAAATGAAAGAGAAATTAGGCAATAAGAAATTGTAATTATTTTTTGGGGAATGGAATATTAATTTGGAATAAGATAAGGGATCCTTTGAGGGTGATATGTAGTATAGTAGATCGTGGACTTAGTAGTTTAATGGCAGGTATAGATATATACAGATGGAGTTAAACCTATAGCTCTTTGCACTTATACCTCTGGTGTTTTGTGTGTGTGTGTGTTTGTATTTGTGTAAGGATACGTGTATGTATGTACAAAAAAAAGAAAGGGAGATTGAGATTTTTGTTTTGTTTTTTTATTATCTAATAGAATTCTTAAAGATTTATCTTTTGAAATTATTGAGTCTTGGGTAAATTCATCCAGAGAAATATGATGGGACTTATGGTGGTTTTCAGAAATACTTTATCGCTTCAGTCGTATCCAACTCTGTGCGATCCCATAGACAGCAGCCCATCAGGCTCCGCTGTCCCTGGGATTCTCCAGGCAAGAACACTGGAGTGGGTTGCCATTTCCTTCTCCAATGCATGAAAGTGAAAAGTGAAAGTGAAGTCGTTCAGTTGTATCTGACTCTTCGCGACCCCATGGACTGCAGCCTACCAGGTTCCTCCGTCCATGGGAGTTTCCAGGCAAGACTACTGGAGTGGGTTGCCATTGCCTTCTCCGATATATATGTAAACTTTTAACTGTATTAGGATATAGACAATTAACAATGTTGGTAGCTTCAGGTGAAGAACAAAGAGACTTAGCCCTACATATACGTGTATCCATTCTCCCCTAGACTTCCCTCCCATCCAGGCTGCTGCATAACATTGAGCAGAATTCCCTGCGCTATACATTAGGTCCTTGTTGATTATCCACTTTAAAGACAGCAGTGTGTATATGTCCATCCAAAACTCCCTAACTATCCCTTCTCTACATCCTCCTCTCTGGCAACTTAGAAATATTTTAAATATGAAATTATTTTAATGCTAAAATCTCAGTCTGAAGTGTTTCAAACGATCGAACTGGAGTGAATTTAATCTGAAGATATTTGAGGAACCCACAAATACCCACAATATATCTTCTTCATAACTAAAAAAAAGGAGAAACCCCCTTCTTTCTAAAAAATGTTACCATTTTCTAATGGGTAGACAACGATTACATTATCTAGCTCTAGCCTTATGAGAGTGAAGTTAAGAAAGAAAATACAAGTTTTTCATATGTGTGGATTCAACAGTGGGAAGCCATGTTCTTAGGAATCATAAAGGGCAATAGTGTGAATAGTAAGAATCCATTTGTCTGCATTTATGGCCTGTCAAAATACAGACATTAAAATACACATATATATTCCCCAGCATACATAGATTTACATACACACAGATACACCCACACACATCACCATGTTGGGAAGGATGAGGGTATCTTTTTTATAATATTAATATATATGTGTTAGTACAGTGCATCTAGAAGCTAATTCCAGTCTTGTGTACCTAAGCCTATAAAAGGTATACACTTTTTGATCATGATTTCACACTTGGGAATTTATCCTAAGGAAATAATTAAGGTTTTGCAGAAGAGCTAGAAGAATTGTCATTGCTGAATTTCATACAAATGGCAGAAAAGTAATGAAAGAAATAAAAAGAAAAGAAAATTGAATACAATATAAACATTAAACTGAAGGGGTCATGAAGCATGAGTTATGCTGTTTTATTGTAATTTGCTACTGTAGATTTTATTTACAATAATATCTACAAGGCGGAGAAGACTCTACACATGACCTCACCAGATAGTCAACACCGAAATCAGATTGATTATATTCTTTGCAGCCAAAGATGGAGAAGCTCTATACAGTCAGCAAAAACAAGACTGGGAGCTGACTGTGGCTCAGATCATGAACTCCTTATTGTCAAATTCAGACATAAATTGAAGAAAGTGGGGAAAACCACTAGGCCATTCAGGTATGACCTAAATCAAATCCCTAACTATACACAGTTACAAAGAAGGGCAATGCAAAATGTTCAGACTGCCGTACAATTGCGCTCATTTCACATATGAGCAAGGTAATGCTCAAAATCCTTCGAGCTAGGCTTTGATAATACACGAACCAAGAGCTTTCAGATGTGCAAGCTGGATTTAGAGAAGGCAGAGAAACAAGAGATCAAACTGCCAAAATTCCTTGGGCCATAGAAAAAGCGAGGGAATTCCATAAATACATCTACTTCTGCTTCATTTATTACGCTAAAGCCTCTGACTGTGTAGATCACAACAAACTGGAAAATTCTTAAAAAGATGGGAATACCAGGCCACCTTACCTGCCTCCTGAAAAATCTGTATGCAGGTCAAGAAACAACAGTTAGAACTGGACATGGAACTACAGACTGGCTCCAAATTGGGAAAGGAGTATCCCAAGGCTGTATATTGTCACCTTGCTTATTTAATTTATATGCAGAATAAATCATAATAAATGCCAGGTTGGATGAAGCATAAGCTGGAATCAAGATGCTGGGAGAAAATTCAGTAACCTCAGATACTCAGAAGACATCATCCTTATGGCAGAAAGTGAAGAAGAACTAAAGATCCTCTTGATGAAAGTGAAAGAGGAGAGTGAAAACATTGGCTTAAAGCTCAACATTCAGAAAACTAAGATCATGGCTTCTGGTCCCATCACTTCATGGCAAATAGATGGGGAAACAATGGAAACAGTGAGGGACTTTATTTTGGGGGGCTCCAAAATCACTGCAGATGGTGACTGCAGCCATGAAATTAAAAGACATCTATTCCTTGCAAGAAGAACTATGAGAAACCTAGACAGCGTATTAAAAAGCAGAGTTACCACTTTCCCGGTAAAGTTCCATCTAGTCAAAGCTATGGTTTTTCCAGTAGCCATGTATGGATGTAAGAGTTGGACCATAAAGAAGGCAGAGTGCCAAAGAATTGATACTTTCGAAATGTGGTGATGTAGAAGACTTTTATTTGCTTTCAAAGGCTTTATTTTATTTTTTGATCATTTAAATTAATTTATTTATTTTAATTAGAGGCTAATTACTTTACAATATTATGGTGGTTTTTGCCCTACATCGACATGAATAAGCCATGGGTGTACATATGTCCCTCTCATCCGGAACTCCCCTCCCAGCTACATCCCTACCCCGTCCTTCTGGGTTGTCCCAGAGCACAAGCTGTGAGTGCCCTCGTTCATGCATCAAGCTCACACTGGTCATCTATTTTGCATATGGTAATATACATGTTTCAATGTTATTCTCTCAAATCGTCCCACCCTCACCTTCTCCCACATAGTTCAAAAGTCTATTCTTTACATCTGTGTCTCTTTTGTTGTCTTGCATATATACTCGTCTTTATCATCTTTCTAAATTCCATATGTATGCGTTAATATACTGTATTGGTGTTTCTCTTTCTGACTTACTTCACTCTATTAAATAGATTCCAGTTTCGGTCACCTCATTAGAACTGACTCAAATGAATTATATTTCATAGCTGAGTAATATTCTATTGTGTATAGGTACCACAACATTCTTATCCATTTGTCTGCCAATGGGTATCTAGGTTGCTTCCATGTCTTAGCTATTGTAAACAGTGCTCCAGTGAACATTGGGGTACACGTGTCCCTTTCAATTATGGTTTCATTGGTGTAAAAGCCCAGCAGCGGGATTGCTGTGTTGTATGGCAGTTCTATTTCCAGTTTTTAAAGGAATAGCCACACTGTTCTCCATAGTGGCTGTACTAGTTTGCATTCCCACCAACAGTGTAAGAGGGTTCCCTTTTGGAGAAGACTCTTGAGAGTCCCTTGGACAGCAAGGACATCAAACCAATCAATCCTAAAGGATATCAACACTGAATGTTCATTAGAATGGACGATGCTGAAGCTGAAACTCCAATACTTTGGCCACTTGATGCGAACAGCTGACTCATTGGGAAAGACCTTGATGCTGGGAAAGATTGAGGGCAGGAGCAGAAGGGGGCAACAGAGGATGAAATAGTTGGATAGCATCATCGACTCAATGGACATGAGTCTGAGCATAATCTGGGAGATAACAAAGGACAGGGAAGCCTGGCATGCTGTAGTCCATGGGGTTGCAAAGTATCATACATGACTGTGTGACCAAACAACAACTTTTATATATGTTGTGATGGCCTAAATATTTTTAGAAAGATACAGAAAAGAAGCAATAAATTAATATTTAAGACATTATTAGCAAAAAAGTAATGAATATTAAAGGAATAAATAATTAAGAATGTTAAAATACATTTTGTAGGATTAAAAAGGGATTATTTTTTTGTAATATTTAAGCTCTTTGATATTTAGGTGTTTTTCTTTGGTGAAATAGAAGTTTTTTTCATGGTTCCTGATCACTTTAAACAGTTGGAACCCCACTGGCACTGTTAGCTGCTTTATGAGCAGCCTCATAAAATTCTGGCTTCAATAAAAATTCCTTAGGTGAAGAAAAAAAGAGGATGAATAACGTATGCAATTTTTTTTGCTACATCTGTTGAAAGAAATAGGAAATACAGGTCTATTCAAGGAACCAAAAGCAGATCTCCAGAAACAGATCTTGCATAAAACAGGTCTTGGATTTACCTAGCAAAGCTTTAAGAAAATGATAACAAATATGCTTAATGAACTAAAGGAGAATGCAGAAAAAAAGAAAAATTATATATGAACATCTTTAAAATATTAATAAAAACATAGAAACATTTTTAAAAATAATCAATTGAAAATTCTGGATCTAAAAAGTATGACCGAATTGAAAAATTCACTGTAGAGATTCAACATAAGACTCGATCAGGCAGAACAAATAATTAGAAAACTTGAAGGTAGGTCCTTTGAAATTAATGAGTTTTAGGAGCAAAAATGTAAAAAAGAAAGAAGTAAAGTGCACAGAAGCTAAGACTTATGGTACATCATGAAGTGGGTCAATATATGAATTATGGGAATCCCATATAGACAAGAGAGATATAAAAAAAAATGAAGAGCTTATTTGAAGAAATACAGGCTATAAAAATCCTAAATTTGAGGAAAGATGTGGATTTAGATATATGAAAAGTCTAAGTAATTTGAGTAAACTCTCAAAAGTCAAAACAAAAAAGTCTTAAAAATAGCAAGACAAATTGTATGTAATTATACATCATGATCAAATGAAATTTACTTCTGGAATGATAGAATGCTTCAATATATAAAATAAAATCATTGGAATATACCACATTAACAAAAAAAATAAAGGAGGAAAAACTCACTATTATCTCAACTGATGTGTGAAAAGTATTTGACAAAACTCAACTCTCTCTGATGATTAAATCATTCAGCAAACTAGGAATAGAATGAAACTACCTTGACATATTTGTGGCCATGTATGAAAAATCCATAGGCAACATTATACTCAATGGTGAAAGACTGGAAATTTTTTTCTCTAAGATCAGGAACAAGACAAAGATTCTTGTATTCATCACTTCTACTTAACTCAAAGTCCTAGCCAGAAAAATTAGGCATGAAAAAGAAATATAATCATAAAAACTGGAAAGAAGTAAAATTAACTATTCACAGGAGACATTTTTTCTGTATGGAAAACCTTAGTTTCTGTATTTAAAAAAAAAAAAACAACTAATACATGAATTCAGCAAAGTTGAAGAATATCAAATCAATATGCCAAAATCAGTTGTGTTTATATACACTAACAATAAACAATCTGAAAATGAGATTAATAAAACAATTCCATTTACAATAGTATTAAGCATAATAAAAGATTTAGGATAAATGTAAACAAAGAGGAAAAGATTTGCATACTAAAAACTAAATGTATCAGTGAAGGAAACTAAAGAATACATCAATGAATGGAAAGATATTTCAAGTTCATGAATTGGAAAACTTAATACTGTTGAGATATCAACACTGACCAAACAGTATAATATTTATCAAAATCTCAATGATATATTTTGCAGAATTAAAAAAAAAAAACATATCTTAAAATTAATTTGAAAACTCAGTAAATCCCAAGCAGTTAAAACTACTTGAAAATGAATAACAAACTTGGATATCTAACACTAATTATGAAACTTACTACAGAGCCACAGTAATTGAAACACTATGGTAAACGCATAAAGATGCTTTATTGACTATGCCAAAGCCTTTGACTGTGTGGATCACAATAAACTGTGGAACATTCTGAAGGAGATGGGAATACCAGACCACCTGACCTGCCTCTTGAGAAACCTGTATGCAGGTCAGGAAGCAACAGTTAGAACTGGACATGGAACAACAGACTGGTTCCAAATAGGAAAAGAAGTATGTCAAGACTGTATATTGTCACCTTGCTTATTTAACTTATATGTAGAGTACATCATGAGAAACGCTGGACTGGAAGAAGCACAAGCTGGAATCAAGATTGCTGGGAGAAATATCAATAACCTCAAATATGCAGAAGACACCACCCTTATGGCAGAAAGTGAAGAAGAACTAAAGAGCCTCTTGATGGAAGTGAAAGAGGAGAGTGAAAAAGTTGGCTTAAAGCTCAACGTTCAGAAAACTAAGATCATGGCATCTGGTCCCATCACTTCATGGGAAATAGATGGGGAAACAGTGGAAACAGTGTCAGACTTTATCTTTCTGGGCTCCAAAATCACTGCAGATGGTGATTGTAGCCATGAAATTAAAAGACACTTACTCCTTGGGAGGAAAGTTATGACCAACCTAGACAGCATATTAAAAAGCAGAGACATTATTTGTCCACAAAGGTCTGTCTAGTCAAGGCTATGGTTTTTCCAGTAGTCATGTATGGATGTGAGAGTTGGACTATAAAGAAAGCTAAGCACAGAAGAACTGATGCTTTTGAACTGTTGTGTTGGAGAAGACTCTTGAGAGTCCCTTGGACTGCAAGGAGATCCAACCAGTCCATCCTAAAGAGGATCAGTCCTGGGTGTTCATTGGAAGGACTGATGTTGAAGCTGAAACTCCAATACTTTGGCCACCTCATGCGAAGAGCTGACTCATTTGAAAATATCACAATGCTGGGAAAGATTGAAGGCAGGAGGAGAAGGGGACCACAGAGGATGAGATGGTTGGATGGCATCACCCACTCAATGGACATGGGTTTGGGTAGACTCCGGTAGTTGGTGATGGATAGGGAGGCCTGGTGTGCTGCGGTTCATGGGATTGCAAAGAGTCGGACATGACTGAGCGACTGAACTGAACTGAACACATGTAGACCAATGGGATAAAACAAAGAACCAGAATGAAACCATTACATATATATAACCAAATGATTTTGACAAGGGTATCAAGAAAACTCAATAAAGAAAAGAAAATTTTCTAAACAAATGGTGTTGAGAAAATTGGATATCTAAATAAATACATAATACATTGTTATATATATATACTTATATATAAAATACATACATATATATAGCAATGTATTATGTATATATACATATGTATACACACACACACACATATATATATTTATATACACACGTACACTTTAAGAGAGAGATACATCTATCAATTTGAATCTTGACACTTCATTGTAAACAAAATTAACTCAAAATGGATCAAATACCTAAATTCAAGTGCTAGATTTATTAAATTCTTAGAAGAAAAAGCACAGGGAGAAACTTCAATACATTGACTTTGGCTATGATTCCTTGCATATAATTCCAAAAACACAGGGAATAAAGAAATATAGATAAGTTGGATTTCATCAAATTTATAAACTTTTGTATATTCAAAGAACACTATCAGCATACTGAGAAGGAAACCCATAGAATGGAAGAAAACACCAGCAAATCATATATTTGATAAAGTCTTTCTAGTAGTTAACAGCAGCAACAAAAATAAACAACCTGATTAAAAAGTGGGCAAAGGACTTGAGTAGGCATTTCTCCAAAGTTATATGAATGGTTAATAAGCACATGAAAATATGTCAACAGCACTAGGCATTAGCAAAATGCAAATTAAAACCAAAATGAGATACTACCTTTTACCTACAAGGAATGGTACAATAATTTTCTTAATGGAAAATAATGTGTTAATAAGGCTTTAGATAAATAGAAATCCTCATACATTGTTAGTGGGATGTAAACTGTGCAGGCTCTGAGGAGATCAGTTTATTGTTTCCTTAAATAGTTACACGTAGAATTAACATATACCCAGCAACTTCATTCCTAGATACACATCAAAGAGACATAAAAGCATATGTCTACATAGAAAATTTTGTAAGGATGTTTACAGTAGTATTCTTCATAACAGTGTGCATGCCTCCTCAATAGCTCAGTCATGTCTGACTCTTTGCAACCCCACAGACTGTAGCCTGCCAAGCTTCTTATAACAGACACAGGGTAAAATCCCCCCCAAAGGGTGTTATTAATATATATATGCAATTAACTCATCCACAACAAGGAATATATGATACAACTTGAACAAACATTGAAAGTGTCATGCTAAATGACAGAAGCCAGACAAAAAAGTTGACATTTGGAGTGATTTTTTTCATATGAAATGTCCAGAAGAGGCAAGTCCATATGGAGAGAAAGAAAATTAGTATTAGCTCTGTCACACTGTCACCACATCATGTTGGTCCCATAGCACAAGTTCCCTATTGTATAGGCAGCAGGTGGGATATCAGAAAGGATCGCCAAAGGATCCAACTAGTCAGTTTACTTTAGAATGCTATACCATTTATCATTTATTTCCCTTGGGTCTGATATTCCAGTTCATATCCTAAGATGGCAAGAAAAGGTAGGTGTGTTTGCTTTTGTGTGTATATGTGTTTGCATGTGTATACACTGCATACACTGAATTTCTCTATCATTTTTAGTGACTTGAGTGAGGAAAGGTAGGTTTTAGAAGCTTGGTCTGTTATCTTTATCCTATCCACCACTCCTCTTCCTCCAATGATATGATCTTTAATTATTTTAATAAAACTATCAAAAAAGTGATAAGGATTAGCTGAATTATTTCTCTATGTGAGACATTTTCTGGAGAAGTCCTGAATAGGAGGTGAATCTGCTGTACTGATTGAAAGTGTGAGATGTTCACAGACAGTTTAAGTGATAAACATATTGCTTAGATGTGGATCTGGGACAGATCAAGAAGTCTTTTTGTATTCACTGAAATTCATGATGAACAAGAGTTAAGAGAAATAAGGGGTCAAACTAACAGATTAGCATAACATATCCAAAATGACCCCTTGGAATTATTTAAAACCCAGATGATGATGACTTTTGATGTACAACTCGGGCTATAGTTCAACTTCCTTTTAAAGCATTAGCCACAGAAAATAGCTCAACTAAAAATTCATACTATAACATCAATCATTATTTTATCCAACAAATTTTAATCACAGACTCTGTCTATATAGAAAATCTAATGATATTCCTTCTCCATAATTTTGAAAAAGTAGTCCAATACATTACAATGAACCAAAATATTGAAATAAAAATAAACACAAGACATACCTGACAATTAAAAGCATATATTGCTTCTTGTGTTACATAAAAATATTAGAAAAATTGCATTTATGTTTTACTTGAATTTCAATTAAAAAACTGTGAAACAGATGCTTCCTTAAACACTGCTTTCCATAATTTTTGCAATAAAAGTAAATTTTTAACCTGAAAGTTGAATTATTTTACTAATGATTCTTATTATTAGCATCTAATAATTTGATGAGTGACAAAATACCTGAGTATATAGTTTCTTAAAAAACATACTTCAGTTCCGTTCAGTTGCTCAGCCATGTCTGACTCTTTGCGACCCCCTGAATTCACAGCACGCCAGGCCTCCCTGTCTATCACCAACTCCCGGAGTGCACCCAAACTCATGTCCATCAAGTCGGTGTTGCCATCCAGCCATCTCATCCTCTGTTGTCCCCTTCTCCCCCTGCCTCCAATCCTTCCCAGCATCAGGGTCTTTTCCAATGAGTCAAATCTTCGCATGAGGTGGCCAAAGTATTGGAGTTTCAGCCTCAACATCAGTCTTTCCAATGAACACCCATCTCCTTTAGGATGGACTGTTTGGATCTCCTTGCAGTCCAAGGGACTCTCAAGAGTCTTCTCCAACACCACAGTTCAAAAGCATCAATTCTTCGGCACTCAGCTTTCTTCACAGTCCAACTCTCACATCCATACATGACCACTGGAAAAACCATAGCCTTGACTAGACAGACCTTTGTGGACAAAGTAATGTCTCTGCTTTTTAATATGCTGTCTAGGTTGGTCATAACTTTCCTCCCAAGGAGCAAGCATCTTTTAATTTCATGGCTGCAATCACCATCTGAAGTGATTTTAGAGCCCAGAAAAATAAAGTCTGACACTGTTTCCACTGTTTCCCCATCTATTTCCCATGAAGTGGTGGGACCAGAGGCCATGATCTTAGATTTCTGAATGTTGAGCTTTAAGCCAGGTTTTCACTCTCCTCTTTCACTTTCATCAAGAGGCTCTTTAGTTCTTCTTCACTTTCTGCCATAAGGGTGTTATTGATATTTCTCCCAGCAATCTTGATTCCAGCTTGTGCTTCTTCCAGTCGATTGTTTCTCATGATGTACTCTGCATATAAGTTAAATAAGCAGGGTGACAATATACAGCCTTGACATACTCCTTTTCCTATTTGGAACCAGTCTGTCGTTCCATGTCCAGTTCTAACTGTTGCTTCCTGACCTGCATACAGGTTTCTCAAGAGGCAGGTCAGATGGTCTGGTATTCCCATCTCTTTCAGAATTTTCCACAGTTTATTGTGATCCACACAGTCAAAGGCTTTGGCATAGTCAATAAAGCAGAAAAAGATGTTTTTCTGGAACTCTCTTATTTTTTCGATGATCCAGTGGATGTTGGCAGTTTGATTTCTGATTCCTCTGCCTTTTCTAAAACCAGCTTGAACATCTGGAAGTTCACAGTTCATGTATTGCTGATGCCTGGCTTGGAGAATTTTGAGTATTACTTTACTAGTGTGTGAGATGAGTGTCATTGTGTGGTAGTTTGAGCATTCTTGGCATTGCCTTTCTTTGGGATTGAAATGAAAACTGACCTTTTCCAGTCCTGCGGCCGCTGCTGAGTTTTCCAAATTTGTTGGCATATTGAGTGCAGCACTTTCACAGCATCATCTTTCAGGATTTGAAATAGCTCAATTGGGATTCCATCACATACTTAAACTTTACATAAAAGTTATTTCTAAGAAAGATATATGCATAAAGTGTTTTTGGAAGAATATTTACTATATTCAAGATATTTATTCTATTGGGACAACATAATTTGTAATAGAATTTTTCATACAAAAAGAAAATGTCTTTCTTCTTTTACTCATTCCCTTTCCACTAGCTGTTTTTTTATATTTCATTTTTAATCACTAAGCATATTAACCAACTTTGTGCCATACAGACAGAAATAGCCAACCATTTACCCATACGCAGCTCACAATCTAGGGCAGACAAGTGAACAAATAGTCAAGACAAAATGAGATAAGAAAGATAAAGAATCATTTCAATTATATAAATAACTTGCTAAATGGCAAATAGCAAATAAGTAGTAGATACAGATTTTTGAATCGATGAGTCTAAGACAAAAAAATTCTGTCACCACAAAAATGTCTCTTAGTTTCAGGACACATTATTTAAATAATATTTAAATTAACAAATGTATGACCAGTTAGGAAGCTAAATTAATTGGGTTGAACAAATCTTTATCTTATATGTTTTTAGAATAGACATCAATTATCCAATACAAGAATGACATGCTGGTTTTCCCCTAACATTAACATTTCAATATTTCAAAGTCTACCACTATAGTACAGATTGTAATAAAGACTTTTAAATATACCTTAAAGATTTCATTTTTGTATTATTGAAATTAGTCTGAATAATAATGTTATACTTTTTCATTGTTCATATTTATTTATAAGAACACACTGTGACCTGTGTTCTAAGGAATACAAAGTCATAAAGATTCAAACTCAACATCCATTCTGATGTGACGAACAAAATAAGATATTTTAAGCTCTGTATTCTAACTGCTCCCTGTACAAAAACATTTTGAAAAGTTAGCAATTTTTAAAACTTATAAGTTGCCTTAATGGCACAAATGTGTATCTTAGCAATTCAACCAAGATACCACTAGCAAGTCAAAAACTTAATTTTTATTAGAGTTACTTGCTTTACAATATTGGGTTGGTTTCTACTGTGCAATGAAGTGAATCGGCTATTTGTACATATATATCCCCTTCTTAAACCTCCCTCCCAATCCCACATCCCACCCATCTAGGTCATCACAGTGTACTGAGCTGAGTTCCCTGTGCTGTACAGTAGGTATCCACTAGCGCTCTGTTTTACACAAGGTAGCGTATATGTGTCAATCTTAATCTCCCAATTTATCCCACCCTCCCCTCTCGCCACCTCTGCCCTGTGACATGTCCACATGTCCATTCTCCATGTCTGTGTCTCTGTTTCTGAAGCAAGAGGAAACTTAACAGAGGGTAAGAGAAAACTTAACAATAGCTTGAATGAGTAGATATATGTAAAACCTTCTGACAATCTTTCAGAGTTAAAGCAAACATGTTTTGGCATATAAAATTAGGAGAGAAACAAGAACTTAGGTAATGCTTACTAAAATGTTCATACAGAAGAAGCACAGACATTTTGTTGATTCTTGAGATTATTGGTATATACTTGAAATAGAGTGGAATGAATCAAGTAATCACCCAACTTTTCAATTTTGGCACTGTGAGTAAATATAAAAAGAGATTAATGGCAGCATTCTTAGATATTGAAATTCTTTTTAGTACTGACATTAAGCAAATACTTTGTTACTTATAAATTATCAGAGCTACATACATAATAGTTGCTCAAATTTTTATCATTCTAAATGCCTGGAAGTTACAGTTAGATAATTCTTCTGTAATAAGCTGATCAGTAAATACCAGCTCCAAAGTAATATTCAAATTATTGTGAAGTTTCAAGTTTTTTACTTTTACACAGTAGTTCCATAGCACTAATATATTATGATATAGGGGTTAGTATGAAATTAAATATAGTATTTACTAGTTTTTGGTTGATTTCTTCCTGAAAATAATGTTTATCTAAATTTTTTAATAAAAATTTTAAAACACTTGCTTCTTTTAAAAAATCTTTTTATAAATACAGTTGATTTTTATTATTCAGAATAGTTCTATTCTAGAAGGTCATCAGGAACGCTGGATTAGCAAGTATGAATTGTTACCCAGAGGAGAAAAACAGGGTTAGGCTCCTATGAGCTCCATCACAGCATTTTCATCAATTTTGCATGCTCATACCTTAAGATATCTTAAATACTACATATTGTTGATTAATTAACTTTGAATTCATGACCAATCACCCTATAACTCATGCCTGAACAAAATTTATTTAACACCAATGTTTTTTCCATAAAGTTCATCACAGTTTTTCTGTACTTTGGAACACTAGATAGCATTTCAGCTTGGGGGCCATTTTAAACAGCAAAGTCACAAAGAGCACAGAAATTGAAAAAAAAACAAAACAAATAGTTTGGCAGGATACTTGAATACAGTATGAAAGCTGAAAACAGAAAACAGAGCAGTTCTTTTTTCAACCTGAGCTGGGAACAAGCATGTTGGGCAACACTGATTTCTTTTTTACACTGCTCTGCATCTTCAAACAATTGGGAAAAAAGCCTCAAGTATTGTTTTGCGGGTTGCAAATAAATGAGTGTTAGGTGAAGTTGCAAATATGGACTCTGCAAATAATGATGTTCAACAGCTAAATGATGTATCTGTTTGTCAGGTGGAGCTTCCAATTCAGCTCAGTCGCTCAGTCGTGTCCAACCCCTTGTGACTCTATGGACTGCAGCATGCCAGGCTTCCCTGTCCATCACCAACTCCCAAACTCATGTCTATCTAGTCTGTGATGCAACCCAACCCTCTCATCCTCTGTCATCTTCTTCTCCTCCCTCCTTCAATCTTCCCCAGTACTAGGATGTTTTTTAATGAGTCAGTTCTTCACATCAGGTGGCCAAACGATTGGAGTTTCAGCTTCAGCATCAGTCCTTCCATGAATATTCAGGACTGATTTCCTTCAGGATGGACTGGATGGATCTCCTTGCAGTTCAAGGGAATGTCAATAGTCTTCTCCAACACCACAGTTCAAAAGCATCAATTCTTCGGCGCTCAACTTTCTTTATAGTTCAACTCTCACATCCACACATGACCACTGGAAAAACCATACTTTGACAAGATGGACTTCTGTTGGCCTAATATTGTCTCTGCTTTTTAATATGCTGCCTAGGTTGGTCATAGCTTTTCTCTCAAGGAGCAAGTGTCTTTTAATTTTATGGCTGCAGTCACCATCTGCAGTGATTTTGGAGCCCCAGAAAATAAAGTATGCCACTGTTTCCATTGTTTCCCCATCTGTTTGTCATGAAGTGATGGGACTGGATGCCATTTAGTTGAGTTTAAGCAAACTTTTTCACTCTTCTCTTTCAGTTTCATCAAGAGGCTCTTTAGTTCTTCTTCACTTTCTGCCCTAAGGGTGGTGTCATCTGCATATTTGAGGTTACTGATATTTCTCCCAGGGATCTTGATTTCAGTTTGTGCTTCATCCAGCCCATCATTTCACATAATGTATTCTGCATATAAGTTAAATAAGCAGCGTGACAATATACAGCCTTGAGCCTAAAGCTGCAGCTTTAGGCTCTCCTTTTTGAGGAACTTCTTTCAGACTTCAGATGAATGACAACAAACAGATTACAGATCTTCTTCAAATTACAATGGGATAACATTTCAATAAACTGGTTGTAAGTTGAAAGTAGAAACTTACAAGGAGAAGTTTCTTAAACTTTTCTTAAGTAACTTAAGATAAGTTACTTAAACATCTTAAGAAGAAAATGCCTTTTATACACCTAACCTATCAAACATCATAACCACTTGGTCCATCTTACACATTCAGGACAATGACATTAGCCTACAGTTGAGAAAATCATCAAACATGACATTTTATAATAAAGTGTTGACTATCTAATGCATTTAGTGAATACTACTCTGAAAGTGAAAAATAATGGCTTTATGGATACAGAATGAATGTGTTACCCTGGAGATTCCATGACTGACCTACAGTTGTGCCTCCCTACTCCTGCCTGCTGCTGCTGCTGCTAAGTCGCTTCAGTCGTGTCCGACTCTGTGCGACCCCATAGATGGCAGCCCACCAGGCTCCCCCGTCCCTGGGATTCTCTAGGCAAGAATACTGGAATGGGTTGCCATTTCCTTCTCCAATCCATGAAAGTGAAAAGTGAAAGTGAAGTCGCTCAGTCGTGTCCGACTCCTAGAGACCCCATGGACTGCAGCCTACCAGGCTCCTCCGTCCATGGGATTTTCCAGGCAAGAGTACTGGAGTGGGTGCCATTGCCTTCTCCTAGCATCATGAAATAACATATCACTACCCCGGGTTGAGGGGGGAATCAAAATTCGAAGTAGGGTTTCTACTGAATCCGTATTGCTTTTGCTTCATTGTAAAGCTGAAAAATTGTATGTAAAATCATCATAGGTTAGTGGCCATAGTATTTTTCTGATCCCTTCCTCTCAGTCCCTTTTTTATAGATATACCTGAAGTAAATATCTTTAGACATTTTTCTTATTAAATAGTAAGTTTACCAAATGCGGTGGCTGACCAGTAGAATATTTAGACTTCCAAATTATAGAATGCTAATGTTTTGATCAAAGGTCTTTCCTGATTTTGATTTTAAAATTAACATTAAATAAATGATTTAGACAGGAATGGGCACAAACATAGGGTAGAGCCAATAATCACCTCATATGCACTAGCAAGCTATTCTAGTTGATTTCTACCTCACTGATTAGGGCCAGCTTTAACTGACCACTTATAGCTTTTAATTCATTTATCCTATGCTATGTAATCAAATATTTTATATGTCATTCCAGTAGATAAAACTGTATATGTAAATTTTCCTTTCAAGAGTATGTATTTGCATAATATATGATGTTTTATACTTCTATAATGTTTAAGTGAATTGGTTCAAAATATTCCTTTGTGTTAAAGATCAGTGATTTTATATTAGCATTAAAAACCAGAAAAAATATAAAGAGTTTATTGAATTAAAGAATTGCATGGAAACGAATTGAAAAGGAAAAGGAAAAGAATCAAGAAAGAAAGGGCTAGAAAGTGCACATTCCAATTTATATGATACTCTGAAAAAGGAAAACCTGTGATAACAGAATTCAGATCAGTGACTAGAAACTGGATAGAGAGAGCACAAGAGAAATTTCTGAGGTGATATAAATGAAAAAAAAAGAGGAGAGTGAAAAAGTTGGCTTAAAGCTCTACATTCAGAAAACTAAGATCATGGTATCCGGTCCCATCACTTCATGGCAAACAGATGAGGAAGCAGTGGAAACAGTGGCTGACTTTATTTTTTGGGCTCCAAAATCACTGCAGATGGTGACTGCAGCCATGAAATTAAAAGACACTTGCTCCTTGGAAGAAAAGCTGTGACCAACCTAGATCACATATTAAAAAGCAGAGACATTGCTTTACCGACAAAGGTCCATCTAGTCAAAGCTATGTTTTTTCCAGTAGTCATGTGTGGATGTGAGAGTTGGACTATAAAGAAAGCTGAGCGCTGAAGGATTAATGCCTTTGAACTGTGGTATTGGAGAAGACTCTTGAGAGTCCCTTGGAATGCCAGGAGATCCATCCAGTCCATCCTGAAGGAAATCAGTCCTGGATATTCATTGGACGAAATGGAGCTGAAGCTCCTAACCTTTGGCCACCTGATGCGAAGAACTGACTCACTGGAAAAGACCCTAATACTGGGAAAGATTGAAGGTGGGAGGAGAAGGGGACAACAGAGGATGAGATGGTTGGATGGCATCACCGATGTGATGGACATGAGTAGGCTCTGGGAGTTGGTGATGGTCAGGGACGCCTGGCATGCTGCAGTCCATGGGGTCACAAAGAGTCGGGCATGACTGAGGGACTGAACTGAACTGAAAATGAAAAAAAAAAAGGATAAGTTGAATAACATAAAGGTTAAGGACTTGGGAAATCATCACTGGTGCAGTGGTTAGAACCCAGTGGTCTCCCTGCCCTGAGGGCCAAGTTTAATCCCTGATTGGGGAACTAAGATCCACAAGCCAAAGGCACAGTAAAAAAAAAAAAAAAAAAAAAAAAAAATTAGGGACTTCTTTTTACCAGATGATAGAATTACAGGAGTACAGTAGTCCACAGAGTGGGAGAAGGCTAAAAACTTGAACAAATATTTCATAGCAGTGGGTATCCAAATGACTAATAATATAAAAATTTCATTAGGAAATGCAAATTAAATTCCATGAAAGGAGTCACAACACAGGTAAAATGGAAAATATGGCAATATCCAGTGTAGGCAAGGTCAGTCTTCAAGACTTTAATTATCAACATTAATCAAACTTAAGACACTCTTTAGCTTTAACATTTTTATATATGATTTTAGCTAACAAGCTTATTAATGACTGTATTCTAATATTTTCTAAGGGCAAAAGATTATACCTCACAGGTTAACATTTTTCTGTAAAATCATATATTTCATTTAGCTTACTCATCTTTGTTTCCAGTTAATTATAGGCCTCTAATTGATATGACAGCTCTGACACTAATTCTGTTCTAAATCTCTTATATGGATAGTCCGCAATGAAACCCATGGAAGCATCTCATTCCTATCTTGTTTTCCTTATTAATTTTGCAAATAAAAAAGAAATTACTAATTAATCACCAATCTTATATTCTCCATATTCACTTAAAACTTAAAAATACAATGTTTTATAGACTATTTTTCAATAGGTCAGCCATTTTTATTCATTGACTTTGTGATGGAGATACTATGGACGTCAATTAATTGACAAAATGCTCTAAAATACATGAAACTACAATGCTACATGATCTGTTATCAAGGAAGCTCAATTTCACACATAATTGTAAAAATAGTGACTTGCTTTTTTAGATGACCATTTATTATGTAGTAGACTCTCACACCTTTTTGTCTTTTAATGTTTTTAAAATTTATCTCAATGGTGTTCATTCTACAGTAGATTTTAAATAATTTTCCATTGCTTCTTTATATATACACAATGGATTATCGTTAAGCCTTAAAAACAATAATCATTTGTGGCAATATGGAAGGACCTGATGGCATTATGCTAAGTGAAATAAATCAGAGAGTTGAAGATTGTATGATCTCACTTACATGTAGAATCCAGAAAACAAAAGAAGCTTATAGATAAAGAGAACAGATTGATGATTACCAGAAGGAAGGGGGCTTGGAGATGGACAAAATGAGCAAATAGGAGGTCAAAAGGTACAAACTTCTGGTTATAAAATAACTAAGTCATGGGTGCTTAACAGCACCAAAACAAACAACCCAATGAACAAATGAGCATAAGACCTAGATAGACATTTCTCCAAAGAAAACATACAGATGGCCAAGAGACACATGAAAAGATGTTCAACAGAGCTAATTATTAGAGAAACACAGAAGTAGACTTTTTTTTAATTCTCTTGCTTTTTCTAAGTCAAATTAGGAACTAGTAATAATCTTATGTACCTTCTCTAATACATGAAGGATTTAATGCTGAGTGGTTAACTAAACTTCTCAAGTTCTCTAAGTTAATAATCTATCAAGGCAATATGAATACAATAAAATTAAATGTGGTAGGTCTATTAATAGAGGTTAGTTATGTAAATGATGGCTAAGGAAATATTGCCTAGTAGTGAAATTTGTAGTATAGATTAAGAGAAGCTTCAAAAAGAAGGCGATTTTAAAGGAAGAATAATTATGTATGTTCTAGATGGAGAAGGATATATGATGAGAGGAAAGGAAGAGAATTTTGTATATTGTAGGCTAAAGGAAAACTTAAGCCAAGGAACTGAGGTTGAAACATATTTCATGTAAAACTTGAGGAGCATGATGGCAATGGAACATCTAGGGATTGGTTATATGTGACTCAGAGGGAATCTTGAAATAGTTGCTTTGATAAAAAGATGAAGCAGACAATAGCTACTGTGGTTTGGTTTCTGAAAACTGGACTTCCTGATTCAGAATTATACTTTATGAATAGTTTTAGATTAAAACAAATCCTTGGACATTAAAAAAGGAACAGATAAATGTTTTTTTCTCATACATTGTTTTAGATAGCAAAATTTCTCCATATTAATCAGAGATTAATTAGAGATGCAATAAATTCTCAATTAGAGATATAATAAATAGTTCTTATCCAATACGTCTTTTCTAACTATGAGCACAATGTTTCAGTACCTAGAAATATTTCTTAAATATATAATTGAGTGAATAATGTTAATGTATGTCTTGAAAGGACAATGGTTTTGTCTGGGTTATATCACAGATCTAACAACTGAAACTGTGAGGACAATAAAAATTTTATTTACTTTTACTATTATTTTACTTCAGAAATTTATGAAGAGGAAAATCAATCTTTAATTCAAACTGCAATAATACACTTGTCTTCTGCCAGTTGAAGGCCTGTGAATGTAACAGTTAAAATTAAAATGGCTAATCCTAGACCTGAAAAAAAGGACAGTGGAAAATGTGCATCTTATTTTCACTGTCACATTAGACTTAGAACAACTAGTTCTGTCAAGTAACAAAGGGCCCAGTACATTTTTTCTTCGTGGATGAATGAAAATATTTCACAGAATGTTTAAAATCTTCTCATATACACCTAAAAGAAAAGATTCAACACAGCATCAGTATACAAATAATTTGTTAAATCAATGCTCTTTGGGATGATTTAACAGTGGGAGAAGTAGAATGGATTTAATTAGAACTTTAGGAGAGACAACATTAAGCACAAGGATGATTAGATCAGAAAGTGTTAATATCCATCTTGCCTCAAAGATAAATTAGACACTTGAGTACAAAGAAAGTTAAATTAAAAATTTGCAGGTAAGTAACTTGCAGATCACTGGACTCCACATGGTCATGGAAACAGAGGCTAAATTCAGTGCACTTGGCAAGAGGTATTACTTCATTATGCTTCAGTAATTTCTATTAATGGTATTCTATAGAAATCAAGGTCTACTTATTCAAGAGACTACCTCATGGCCATTGCTATTTCCTAAATTTGCTGAGAGTGTTTTCTAAGTGAATTGTTCATATGTCCTTCTCATGTCCTTATATTCTTCTCTACTTCACACTGCTCAGAAGTAAATATTAAGTTAAAATACAGCTCATCCAGAGTCTCCATGAAGTGCTTATGATTAGGTCCTTTTAATAACCATATAATCTCTCTCTTATTTCCAGAGAGCATTTTGCGAAGATTTTTGTTATAGAACTTATGCTGACGTGCTTATGCTTATGCTCTTTCTACACATCTTTCTACTCAACTAGATTAGGGAAACAAGAGCAGAAAGTATGTATTTGACTTTAAGAATTTTTTCAGAACTTGGTGCATAGTAAATCATGAATTAAAGTTGCTTAATGAACAAAATAATGGATATATTCCCAATTGTGTGTGTTGAAAGAGATGAGTGAGTGAATAAACAGATTGATGAGTTAAAAATATTGATGAATAGACTAATTTTCCTCCTTGCTTACTCTAATGCTTTTGTTCAGTTGACATCTCTCTGTAAAATCTATATTTCTGTCAACTACCTGTATTATGCCCCAACTCTAGGCATTGTTAATATCTACTGTCTCCTCAGTCCATATTTGATTCCTTTCTCTCAGTTGTTTTCTTACTACTTCATCCCTAATTCTTACCATTTCCAGGTATCTTCAGTATCCATTCACTTTCTTGGCATTTCAGTTGCTTGGCCTCTTCATCTTCTGAGATTGACTTCTTTCTGTAAGTTCATCCATTTCTGTTTCTTATAATTATCTGAAGTTGTTTTTCCATTAACATAATAACTTGAAACTCCAATTTTTCAAAAAATCTCATCTTATTTTCACCAATATATTGCCTTTATCAAACATATTTCCAGCCCCTTCTTCCCTCTACTTTTTTTACTTCTTTCCATAAATGTTTATTCCTTACCCTCTTCAGTTCACGATGGTTCACCATGGCCAATGTTTCATTACAAATATTCCCAGGACTCTTGTTATAGTATTGTGCCAGTCTAGCACCACTGAAGAAAATCTCAGAATTTCTCAGATTTACACAAATATAAAGTAACTTTTTTTCACCTTAAGTCTCCCAAACATTGTGTTCTTCCCCCCATTTCTCCGTCTCCTATTCTCCAGAGTGACAAAACTTTAGCTCTTTCAACCTCCATGACTTTATTCCAATCAAATCATAAATGCTTTTGACTGTATTCAAAATAAAGTCTTGACTATTTTCTTCTATATTACTCTATCTTATGTTTTTCAACATTTTAAATTTCTTTTTTATATAGTTTTTAAAGGTGAGTTTGTATTTACAGCTATTACAAAATAATGGATATATTCCCAATTGTGTTGTATGGTGCATCCTTGAGCTTTTCTTATTACCAATAGTTTATACCTCCCACTCTCCCGCCAATATATTGCTCCTCTCCTCCACCACTCCCTCTACCTCCACTGGTAACCACTAGTTTGTTTTCTACATCTGTGACTCTGCTTTTTTTGTTGTTATATTCAGTGTCTTGTTTTACTTGTTCAATTCTACATATAAGTGATACCATACAGTATTTGTCTTTCCCTTTCTGACTTATTTGGCTTAACATAATGCCCTCCATGTGCAATCCCATTTACCATCACATAAAAAAGAATAAAATACATAGGAGACTTGCATTGGGAAAGACAGGTTTGATACTTTTCTCGTCTCTTCACTGGGCTGCCTTGCAAGTAAACCCTCTTTTCCCTGCAAAACTCAGCATCTCCCTTGCTTTGACTTGACAACTGCTTAGATTTCCTTCCTCTGATCTTGTCTACCTGGTAAATTCTGCTCTTCTTTAAGTACGGACTCAGGTCTGAAGTACAAGCTGAGAAGTCTCTGGGCCTGGCCAACTTATGAGCCAGTGGAACCAGAAAGCTCAAAGGAAAAAAAAAAACAAACAAACAGGAGAACAAGATGGCAGAGGAATAGGTGGATGTGGGTTATATCTCTCTCCATGGATACATCAGGAATACACCTTCAGACACAGAAGTGCTTGTAGAACACCAGCTGAGAGTGGACAAGAGTACCTGACCAGAGGAAAAGAATATACAGAACCACACAAAACTCAAGATCAAGCCCTGAGCATTTGTAGTGAGAGCACTGACTCCAAGACCCTAGAGAACTATCCTTCAGTTCAGTTCAGTTGCTCAGTCATGTCTGACTCTTTGCAACCCCATGAATCGCAGCATGCCAGGCCTCCCTGTCCATCACCAACTCCCAGAGTCTACCAAAACCCATGTCCATCGAGTCGGTGATGCCATCCAGCCATCTCATCCTCTGTCATCCCCTTCTCTTCCTGCCCTCATTCCTTCCCAGCATCAGGGTCTTTTCCAATGAGTCAACTCGTCTCATGAGGTGGCCAAAGTATTGGAGTTTCAGCTTCAACATCGGTCCTTCCAATGAACACCCAGGACTGATCTCCTTTAGGATGGACTGGTTGGATCTCCTTGCAGTCAAAGGGACTCTCAAGAGTCTTCTCCAACACCACAGTTCAAACGCATCAATTCTTCTGCGCTCAGCTTTCTTTATAGTCCAACTCTCACATCCATACATGACTACTGGAAAAACTATAGCCTTGACTAGATGGACCTTTGTCGGCAAATTAATGTCTCTGCTTTTTAATATGCTGTCTAGATTGGTCATAACTTTCCTTCCAAGAAGTAAGCGTCTTTTAATTTCATAGCTGCAATCACCACTACCCTAGGGAGTATCAAACAGTGAGAACACACACTAAGGTAACCACTTGAATACAAGATCCTGTATCACACAACCACTAGTAGCACCCTGTGCAGGATGCTTTATCTAAAGAACAAACCAAACAAAAACACAAACCCAATCATTGGCACATTGAGTGAGGATCACCACTTCACTCAGCCTTGCCCATCAGAGGAAAAACAAACAAACAAACAAACAAAAACTCAGCACAAATCTCACCCTATTCAAAGCATACAAAAAACACTGGACCAACATTAGGAGAGCAGAAAACAAAAGGAAGAAAGAATTCAAACTTGAAGCCTGGGAAAAGGAGACCTCAAACACAATAAGTTTAAAAAAAAGTAATAATGAAAAGGCAGAGAAATACTGCACAAATGAAGGAACAAACTAGAAGCACAGAAGTCCAAATAAAAGAAGAGGAAATAGGCAAACTACCTGAAAAACAATTCAGAATAATGATAGTAAAGATCAAAAACCTGGAAAACAAAATGGAGAAAATGCAAGAACCAACTAAAAAAGACCTAGAATAATTAAACAATAAACATACAGAACAAACAACACAATTACTGAAGTTAACAATACTCTGAAAGGAATCAATAGCAGAATATATGAAGCAGAAAAATGAATCAGTGAGCTGGAAGATAAAATGGTGGAAATAACTTCTAAAAAGCAGAATAAAGGAAAATGAATGAAAGGAACTGAGGATAGTCTCAGAGACCTCTGGGACAGTATTAAACACGCCAACATTCGAATTATACAAGGTTCCAGAAGAAGAAGAGTAAAAGAAAGTGTATGAGAAAACTTTTGAAGAGATTATAGTTGAAAATATCCCCTACATGGAAAAAGAAATACTCAATCAAGTCCAAGAGGTACAAAGAGTCCCATATAGGATAAACCCAAGGAGAAACATGTCAGTTCAGTTTAGTTCAGTTCAGTCACTCAGACATGTCTGACTCTTTGCAACCCCATGAATCACAGCATGCCAGGCCTCCCTGTCCATTACCAACTCCCAGAGTTTACCCAAACTCATGTCCATCAAGTCAGTGATGCCATCCAGCCATCTCATCCTCTGTCATCCCCTTCTCCTCAAGACACATACTAACCAAAGTAACAAAGACTAAACACAAAGAAAAAATATTAAAAGCAGCAAGGGAAAAGCAACAAGTGACATACAAGGGAAAGCCCATACACTTAACAGCTGATCTTTCAGCAGAAACTCTGCAGGCCAGAAGGGAATGGCTGGATATATTTAAAGTATTGAAAGCGAAAAATCTACAACCAAGATTACTGTACCCGGCAAGGATCTTATTCAAAATTGATGGAGAAATAAAAAGCTTTTCAAACAAGCAAAAGTTAAGAGAATTCAGTACCACCAAACCAACTTTACAACAAATGTTAAAGGGACTTACATAGTCAAGAAATACAACAGAAGAAAGTAGATGTACAAAATTAACCCCAAACAATTAGGAAAATGGCAATAGTAACATATATATCAATCATTACTTTACATGTAAATGGATTAAATGCCCCAATCAAAAGACACAGACTGGCTGAATGGGTACAAAAACAAGACCCATATATATGCTTGCTGTCTACAAGAAACCCACTTCAGACCTAAAGACACATATAGACTGAAAGTGAGAGGATGGAAAAATACATTCCATGCAAATGGGAAGCAAAAGAAAGCTGGAGTAGCAAGCTTCATAACAGAAAAAATAGACCTTAAAATAAGGAAGATTACAAGAGATAAGGAAGGACACTACATAATGATCAAGGAATCAATTAAGAGGAAGACATAGCAATTGTAAATATCTATGTACCCAACATGGAAGCACCTCAACATAGAAGACAAACACTGACAGACATAAAAGGAGAAATTGACAGTAACACAATAATAGTAGGAAACTTTAACACCCCATTCACACCAATGGACAGATCACCAAAACAGAAAATTAACAAGGAAACACAAGTCTTAAATGATACATTAGATGAGATGGATCTCATTGATATCTTCAGGACATTCCATCCAAATGCAAAGGAATACACCTTCTCAAATGCACATGGAACATTCCCTAGGATAGACCACATCTTGGGTCACAAATCAAACGTAAGTAAATTTAAGAAAACTGAGATCATATGAAGCATCTATTCCAACCACAATGCTATGAGACTAGATATCAATTACAAGAAAAAAAAAACTGTAAGAAACACAAACACATGGAGATTAAACAACACATGTCTAAATAGCCAACATGTTACTGAAGAAATCAAAAGGGAAATCAAAAAAATTCTAGAAACAAATGACAATGTAAACACGACATCTCAAAACCCATGGGCTGGAATCTAGCGGTTCTAAGAGGGAAGTTTATAGCAATACAATCCTACCTTCAGAAACAAGAAAAACATCGAATAGACAACCTAACTTTACACATAAACAACTGGAAAAAGAAGAACAAAAAAACCCCCAAAATCAGTAGAAGGAAAGAAATCATAAAGATTCATGCAGAAATAAATGAAAAAGAAATGAAAGAAACAATAGTAAAAATTAATAAAACTAAAAGTTGGTTCTTTCAGAAGATAAACACAACTGACAAGATTTTAACCAGACTCATCAAGAAAAAAGGAGAGAAGAATCAAATGAACAAAATTAGAAATAAAAAAGGAGAGGTTACAACAGACACTGTAGAAATACAAAGGATTAAAGAGACTATTATGAGCAACTGTATGGCGATAAAATAGACAACATAGAAGAAATGGTCAGATTCTTAGAAAAGTTCAATCTTCCAAGACTGAAACAGGAACAAATAGAAATTATGAACAACCCAGTTACAAGCACTGAAATTGAAGCTGTGATCAAAATTCTTCCAAAAAACAAAAGCCCAGGACCAGATGGCTTCACAGGAGATTTCTATCAAAAATTAGAGAAGAGCTAATGCCTATCCTTACAAAACTCTTTCAAAAAAATGCAGAGGAAGGAACACTTCCGAACTCATTCTTCGAGACCACCATCACTCTGATACCAAAACCAGAGAAAGACAACACCAAAAACGAAAACTATATGCCAGTATTACTGATGAACATAGATGCAAAATTCCTCAACAAAATTTTAGAAGGCAGAATTCAGCAACACATCAAAAAGCTCATACATCATGATCAAGTTGCATTTATTCCAAGTATGCAAGGATTCTTCAATATATGGAAATCAATCGATGTGACACACTATATTAACAAATTGAATGATAAAAACCATATGATTATCTCAATAGATGCAGAACAAGCTTTTGACAAACTTCAGCACCCATTTATGATTCAGTTCAGTTCAGTCACCCAGTCATGTCCAACTCTTTGAGACCCCATGAACCCCAGCATGCCAGGCCTCCTTGTCCATCATCCAACTCCTGGAGTTAACCCAAACTCAAGTCCATTGAGTTGGTGATGCCATCCAACAATCTCATCCTCTGTCATCCCCTTCTCCTCCTGCCCTCAATCTTTCCCAGCATCAGGGTCTTTTCCAATGAGTCAGCTCTTTGCATGAGGTGGTCAAAGTATTGGAGTTTCAGCTTCAACATCAGTCCTTCCAATGAACACCCAGGACTGATCTCCTTTAGGATGCACTGGCTGGATCTCCTTGCAGTCCAAGGGACTCTCAAGAGTCTTCTCCAACACCACAGCTCAAAAGCATCAATTCTTCGGTGCTCAGCTTTCTTTATAGTCCAACTCTCACATCCAGACATGACTACTGGAAAAACTATAGCCTTGACTAGACGGACCTTTGTTGGTAAAGTAATGTCTCTGCTTTTCAATATGCTGTCTAGGTTGGTCATAACTTTTCTTCCAAGGAGTGAGTATCTTTTAATTTCATGGCTGCAATCATGAGGTGGATGAACCTAGAATCTCTTATACAGAGTGAAGTGAGTCAGAAAGACAAAGATAAATATCATATTCTAAAGCATACATATGGAGTCTAGAAAAATAATTCTGAAGAATTTACTTACAGGGCAGCAAAGGATAAACAGACATAGAGAATGTACTTGTGGACATGGGGAGTAGGGAGGAGAGGGGGAGTAGGGAGGAGAGGGTGAGCTATGTGGAAAGAGTAACATGGAAACATATTACCACATGTAAAATAGATGATAGCCAAGGGGAATTTGCTGTATGACTCAGGAAACTCAAACAGGGGCTCTATATCAATCTACAGGGGTGGGATGGGATGGGAGATGGGAGGGAGTTTCAAAAGGGAGGGGATATATGTATACTTATGGCTGATTTGGTTGAGGTCTGACAGAAAACAACAAAATTCAGTAAAGCAATTATCCTTCAATTAAAAAAAAAAAAAAAAAAACCAACCACCTAGGAATAAACCTACCTAAGAAAACAAAAGAATTGCATTTGGAAAAATAGAAGACACTGATGAAGGAAATTGAAGATGATACAAACAGATACAAAGACAAAGCATGTTTTTGGACTGTAAGAATCAATATTGTTGAAATGGTCATACTCCCCAAGGCAGTCTACATGTTCAATGCAATCCACATCAAAATGCAGTGGCATTTTTCACAGAACTAAAACAAAACATTTATATAGAAACACGAAAGAGTCAACATAGCCAAAACAATTTTGAGAAAATACGGAGTTGGAGAAATCATGTTCCCTGAACTAAGATTTTAATGGAAAATTATAATAATCAAAATAGTATGGTGCTGGTACAAAATACAAGCACATAGATCAATGCAACAGGATAGAAAGCTCAGAAATAAACCTATGCCCTTGTAATATGACATAGGAGAAAAGAATATACAACAGAGGGAAAAAAAATCTTTTCAATAAGTGGTCCTGGAGAAACTGGACAGCTTCATGTAAAAGAAAGAAATCAGAATATTCTTTAACACCACATACAAAAATAAACTCAAAATAGATTAAAGATCTAAATGTAAGACCAGATACCATAAAACTCCTAGAGGAAAACATAGACAGAACACTTTCACAAATATTTGTTTGTATTCCTCTTCTAAAGTAAAGGAAATAAAAGCAAAAATAAACAAATGGGACCTAATTAAATTTAAAAGCTTTTGCAAGCAAAAGAAACCACTGACAAAGCAAAAAAGATAACCAGCTTGACTGGAAAAAATATTTGTAAATGATATGACCAATACGTGGTTAATATACAAGTTATATAAAGAGGTCATGCAACTCCACATCAAAAAATCAAGCAACCCTGTTAAAAAATTGGCAGAAGAACTGAGTAGATTTTTTTTTCCATTTTTCCAAAGAGGAAATGCAAATGTCCAACAGACACATGAAAAGACTCTCAACACCACCAATAATTGGGGAAATGCAAATCAAAACCAGGAGACACTAACTTACACAAGTCAGAATGGCTATCATCAAAAAGTACACAAATAATAAATGTTGGTGAGGATGGACAGGAAAGGGAATTATGGCACACAGTCAGTGGGAATGTAAATTGGTACCACCACTGAAGAAAATAGTATGGAGGTTTTTCAAAAAACTAAAACTACCATATGACCCAGAAACTCCAATTGTGGGCATATATCTGAAAAAACAAAAACACCAATTTGAAAAGATACATGCACCCCAGTGGTCGTAGTAGCATTATTTTAATTGTCAGAATACAGAAGCAACCTTCATTAAGAGATGAATGGATAAAGAAGATGTGGTGAAGACATATCATAGAATAATACTCAGCCGTTAAAAATGAAACTCCACTCTATTTTAATTAAGTTCTATTTATTATTAAAGTTTGAGCTTAAACATCACTCCCTTTATGCAGCCATTCCTGACCCTTTAACTCAGGTTAGTATTCCATCCATGTTGTCCTTCAATTATATATCTCTTTTTTTCTGCAATATTTAAAATTTCTGATTTAATTGTCCATCTTTTTCAATATATTATACTGCTAACAACCAAGGATAAATAAATCTCACTTTTAAAAAGACTTCTTTTCCAAAGTAATGTATGAATTATTTAAAGTATCTGATAATACAAAGGTGCTTATAATATAAACTGCTCCCAGACTTCCAAATCCAGTCTTCCGTTTCTCAAAGGAAATTTATCTATTTACACTATCTACATTTTCTAGGATACGATCTCATAATTACATATAATATGCTTCTGTCAATGATTCTTGAGCTGTTTAAAACACATTAGCAGCTATTTTCTCATAATAATAGATCAAAATTTAACTTGGTCTAACCAAACTCCTCTTCTGTTTAAATTTGTATTTATAATATCTCTTTAACTTTTAATAAAATACTCAAATTTTTATTTTGTGAACTTTTTTGTTATTGTTTTCTCTGGGTCAGGATCTATAGGCCAATCTTTTGATTCCTTAATTTGTTAAATGAAAATCTAGAACCTAAACATATCTCTTTTTTTTCTCTATGAGCCTCCAAATTTATGATGACTGTTATTTTTAAAATTTAAAACATAATAATCAATACATTCTCTTTCACAGTTATAAATAAGCCTATAATTTATAGCAATATTTAAAATGGGCCTTTTCCTTTTATGTGAAAAGAGCTGACATATATCAAGTACAGTGCTACCTAACAGATGGCTGTGTTTGCCTTTTAACTCCCCCATCACTTATTCCAACCAGTCTGTATGATCACGATACCAGAGTTTACAGAAATGAAGGAATGTGTACATGCTTTATCATCCTATTTTGGAGACCTAGAGTCCCTACACCTCAATCTGAACATGTGGATTTAATAATGTGTTAATAAACTGTCTCAAAAGAGAAACTTTTTTGAGTATTTGCAAATTTCTTTGGTATAAATACTTATACTGTGGTAGGTTCCTCAAGCTACCAAAGTAATATCAGAGAATGTACAGTTGGGAAGAGATACAGTGAATCTGTTCCTTGTAGTCAATATAAGCTGCCTCTCAGATACCACTGAGTAGACTAAAACAAAACAAAACAAAACATAGATAATTGAGGAGCCTGAAACAAAGAGATGCTGGCCTCTTGCTTTCCAGCTGGATGTTTGACGAATCATTAGAAGAGAAATAAAAGTGTGTGAAAGTATTCCTAAAAAAATTGGCATGTATCCTTTTTAATCTGAAGTGCACATGAACATAGACATTGCTGTCTGCTTGAATCTTTCTGGCCATAAATTTAGGAAAGGAGAGTGAACACTAATGATACAGTTAGCAATCCTTATATCTTATTCATTAAATTATATGTCCTCAATTCTAAGTTGAGTCAGAGAAGGTTCTATTGGCCTTAATAGAATCTAACCAGGAGTGTTGTTCAAGGGGAAACTGCAGGAAAAAACAGTTTTCTCCTATGCTCTTTTGGTCCTTGGCATGTCTGAAAATTAAACTGACAAAAACAAACGAACAGAAAAAAAGAGTACACATTTTTAGTATAAGTTTTATATGATGAAATATCTCCTAAGGAAATGAATATAAAAAGAAAAACAGGTTAATCCTGTGTGTTTTTATGTTAGGTTTGATGAGCAGAAAATCACAGAAAAATATGATTCTACAAAGAGTATGAGTTAAGTCTCTTAAACTGATGAAAACTTAGCAAGGCCTATTCATTTGGATGTTCCTCAATGTTTAGCTATCTTGAAATTAAGGATGATTATTTCCTTGGGTATAGAGAGGGTAACTCTTGCATCAAGTTTTCATGATATGCTTCAGGGGAGAAGGACAGAAGAAGGTCAATGAGAGAACTTCCTGTTTATTCCATTCAAGCTCCTAAAACTTAAAATACTCAATATGCCAGGGTGGACTATTTGGGAGTAGAATGTACTGAACACCATTAGCTGCCTAGTAGGCTTAGGGAACCTTAGCAAGAACAGGACAGTAAGTATAAAATCAGGAGTAGGGTCTGAGATAACTATGGAGAACATCACACTCAGATGAGAAATCAGTGTAGTACTTAGGTCAAGCTTCGAAAGTACTCTCACATTTGTGCTTCATACAAAAAGTGGCATTGGGCTACTTCCATCATTCTAGTCATCATAAAGGAGGATTTAGTGAAGATAAATTTCCAAGAAGCTGGCTTCCAGGCTTCATTAGCAAAACTTTGCCAAATATTTACAACTGACTACGAGAACTAAAAAATGTAACACTTATTCTGTGCAACAATGGACCTACTGAAAATTAGAGGGATGATGAGACATTAGGGGAGATGTAGAAGTCTCTGATAAATACTCTTATTTTTTCCTTCCTATCTCCAAGATTTTCAGGTCAAATATATTTTATTTACTGCTATAGTCCTTCCATAAACAGTTAAGTATATATGCTCAGTCTACAATCTTGGGCCAGAAAATGTAATGTCAATCTTGATAATCACTGAAGGTACAGCATCCATAATAATCACTAAAAATTAGTAAGGACTTGCCTAATGAATAAAGGAATGATTAGAACTGAAATCAACTGATAAATAAAAGGCATTAAGTAAATATTAGTTCCTTTTTGTACTTCTTTTTGTAGCAAAGTCAAATAGCAATTTCTATATACATTTAAAACAGGGCATAACCATCTGTTTTTCACAAATACAACATGTATTAAATTATATATGTATTTTTTAAAATGTGAATTCCATTTAATTAAGTTTATATATTTCATTAACTGAGTCATTAATTGTAAATATTCTTTAAAATTCATTATTTTAACTACTTTCTTCTCTGATATCCTTATATGAATTCATAAAAATAAAAATTATAAGTGAATGCATTATTTGATGTTTATCTAGATACTGCTTATCAATCACAATAGATGCAGTTTTCAGGTCAAATAACCAAAAGCAATGCCAACTATCAACCAAAGCAATGAACGGCAGTCCAGTAATTACAATGTTTTCCGTAAACTTTAACTCACAGTTAGACAGACATGTGATGTGGACAAAATCAAGACTAGAAAGATGTCACCATTATACCTGAGTTATTTAATTTCGAAGATTACTGGTGACTGAGAATAAAAAAATAAATAAATAAAGCAGTTCTAAACCACCACGTTCGCTACATTATTGAAAAGATATGCCAAGTAGATTAGAATCAAGAAACATTTGTGCTTGCAAAATACAGATAAAGCCATTCATATTCTAATTAAACCTATAGGTTGAGTGTGAACAAACTCCCAGATACTAAAATTAAACACAAAATAATTTTTGCACATTTTCAGACATGATTAATGATTTGACTGTATTAGAATTATCAGCACACAAAGAGCATGGATTCCAGTACTGCTGCTGCTGCTGCGGCTAAGTCGCTTCAGTCGTGTCCGACTCTGTGCGACCCCATAGACAGCAGCCCACCAGGCTCCCTCGTCCCTGGGATTCTCCAGGCAAGAACACTGGAGTGGGTTGCCATTTTCTTCTCCAATGCATGAAAGTGAAAAGTGAAAGTGAAGTTGCTCAGTCGTGTCCGACTCTTAGCGACCCCATGGACTGCAGCCTACCAGGCTCCTCCATCCGTGGGATTTTCCAGGCAAAAGTACTGGAGTGGGGTGCCATTGCCTTCTCTGTTCCAGTTCTAGCCAAGTCCAATTTTTGTAACTTCAACTTTGTTTTGGTATAATTGACGTGCGCTATAATTCATTGATCTTAAGTTTTCAAATCAATGAATTTTGACAAATATGTGTATTTATGTAACTACCTTAGCAATTGAAGTATAGAACATTTGTATCAGTTTCCTAGTGCCAGTTTGCAACTATTTCCTTATTCTAACCTTGGTCTCTAGAAACCACAGAGCTGATTTCTATCTCAATTTTTCTGCCTTTCTAAAATGTTATATAAATAGAAATATTAAGTGATCATTTATGTCTGTGTTCCTTCTCCCAACAAAATGCTTTTGAGATCCATGCATGTTCTCTGTATAAATAACGAGTTTATTCCCTTTACTAATTAATAAATAACAGTGGTGTTTTTCATTATCTGGATATATTCATTTTTGTTTATTAATTCAAAATGATAAGTACTTTAATTTGTCCAAGTTTTACCTATTATAAATGAATCTTCTATGAACATTTTTGTCTAATTCTTTGTGTGGATATATGTTTTCATTCTTCTACGTATAATCCTAGAAGCTGAAATTTCTGGGTTGCATAATGAGTTGGTGTTTAATTTTTTGTGGGACACCAACTGTCCTGCAGTAGGAGTGCAATTTTGCATTTTCTCAGCAACATATGAAAGTTGCCATTACTTCACTTTCTTGCAATGTATATATCGTCAATCTTTTAACACTTCAGCATTTATAATCCTGTGTAGTTGTATCTCATTGATGTTTTGCTTGAATTTTCTCACAACAAATGTCAAGAGTTCTTTCATATGCTTATTTTTCACTCTTTGGTGAGGTGACTTTTCAAATCTTTTGCTCAATTTTTAATATTAATATTCTGCTGCTAAGTCGCTTCAGTCGTGTCCGACTCTGTGCGACCCCATAGACGGCAGCCCACCAGGCTCCGCCGTCCCTGGGATTCTCCAGGAAAGAACACTGGAGTGGGTTGCCATTTCCTTCTCCAATGCGTGAAAGTGAAAAGTGAAAGTGAAGTCGCTCAGTCGTGACTCTTAGCGACCCCATGGACTGCAGCCTACCAGGCTTCTCCATCCATAGGATTTTCCAGGCAACAGTACTGGAGTGGGTTGCCTACTCCACTGCTATTGAATTGTAAGCATTCATTTTAACATTCTAGATAAGTTTTTTATTAAATACATGTTATGCATATATTTTCTCCCGTCTGTAGCTTGCCTCCTCATTCTCTTAACATGTCATCTAATGAGCAGTTTTTAAAATTTAGATGAATTTCAACCTTTATCTATCTATCTATATATAATAGTTGTTAAACGTTCAGACTTCTTATGTTGTTAAAGTTTCAGACTGCTTACGTCCTAGGGATTTTGTCTAATCCAAGGGTACAAAAGCTTCCTCCTCTTTTTTCCTTAGTTTTTTTTTTTCTTTTTTAATAGATTTAGCTCTTAGTTTTAAGTCTATTATTAATTTCATATAATTGCTGTCTATGATGTGAGCTAAAAGTTGAGGTTCAGTTTTTCCAGATAGCAGTCTATTTTAGCAAAATTCATTTTAAAGATTACCCAGTTCATTTTTGAGTTTCCCTGGTGGCTCAGCAGTAAAGAATCCACCTGTCAATGCAGGAAATGTGAGTTCCACCCCTGGGTCAGGAAGATGCCTAGAGAAGGAAAAGGCAAACCACTCTAGTATTTTCGCTTGGGAAATCTCAAGGTCAGAGGAGCCTGGCAGGCTACAGTCCATGGGGTCACAAAGAGTTGGACAAAACTTAGTGATTAAACAACAAACAGTTTATTATTAAACTATTTTAATCTTTGTGAATAATCTCTGGCTATGAGTCTGTCTCTGAACTTTATGTTCTGTTCCATCAATCTATATGTATGTCCCTAGGCCAACACCACAATATCTTGATTACTATAATTTTAAAGTAAGTCATGAAAGCATGTACTTTAATACTTCTAAATTTATTTTTTCAAAGTTGTTTTGATTATTTTAGGTAACTCACATTTCCAATTAAATTTTGAAATTAGTTTCTCAGTTTTTACAAAAATTTTAACCTCTAGGACATTGTCAAATTCTTAAGTAAGCTCCAGAACTTACTAGCTCTGTTACACTGGTTGTTAGGGAATGTATCAAATCTATCAATTTTCTCCATTTATAAAATAGAAATAATATTTTCAAATTCACAAAGGACTTTTCTGAATTAATGAGATAATCATGATAAATAATCTCTCAGCTTGTCTGTAACACATGAGACATTCTATAAATGTCAGTTTCCTTCACTGTGATTTTTTTCCCTTCCCCAAAACATGAATAGCTTAGGTTCCTATGCATTGACAATTATTGGATTTTAACTGTTTGAAAGTGATATAAAGACAAATTTAGGAGCAAATCTAAGTCTTTGAATTAAACTGAATTGGTTTTATTAAAAACTTGTTACAGATTTCTGTAGCAAAGATGGGAAGCTTGAGACTCCGTAATCAGCTGACACAAATATAAGTGCCACATAGGCTGATAGTTTTTGTATCCAGTGAAATGATTATTAAATGGAGTTGAATCAAAGTCATTATTATTGGTCTTCATATCCTTTAATAGAGCTAAATATTTGTTGATAATTTTTCTGTTGTTTTTGTGCATTTATAAAGTGCTACCTGAGTGCATTTAATAAGGCAATACTAAAAATTTGTATTTGAATGCTCCTTGTTAATGACCTGAATGGAAATAATGGATACAATTTGCAACTTTGATCATGAGAAGTTTTACACGCTGATGAAAAACTGTGCACAGTTACAAACAACTTGTCAGTGCATTTCCATTTTTTTTTCCAGAGAATTGCCCTCACTTTTTACTTCCTAGTTTAACAATTTAGATTTATCAGTTTTTGCTTTATTGTACAAAAGCTATAATGGTGAGAAAAAAACAAACGTAGACTACTTCATAATTTACTTTTCATTGTATGTTGGAATTTCGCCAGGTGCGTATGCATTCAACTTCTGTCATTGTTTATAAACTCTCTCAATATTATCACACTCACTCTGTTTCAGGTACTCTTGATGTGGGTTACTGACAGATGAGTCCTTCTAAACCACCATGACTAAAACTAACATTTCTAAATTCCAATTAAATATATTTTCTGAATATATATTTTATGTAAATATAATATATAAAAAATATATTTTCTGCATAAACACAGTCTTTATGCAATTCAAAATCAATATGATCAAGGAAATTGTTTCTTCTGTTTTCTATTTTATAACTTTTATCTTTATATTCAATGGACTTTCACTCATTAATAAAACAATATAAAGCCAAGGTAGATGATATGAGAATAACAAAACTATAAAGATGAAATATAAATCACCATTAATTTCATCATGTAGAATAAATCACTTTTTTATGCATCCTTTTTTATTCTCGGTTCAGTTTAGTCACTCAGTCATGTCCGACACTTTGAGACCCAATGGACTGCAGCATGCCAGGCTTCCCTGTCCATCAACAACTCCTGGAGCCTGCTCAAACTCATGTCCATTGAGTCAACGCCATCCAACTCAGTTATCTTTAATATCACATACATTACAATGTCTTATGAAATTTCTTTAGGAGATTGAGATAAAAACATATACATTAAAAATTATTTCATATGTTTTTTTCATTGTGAAAATACCATTCAACATTTTTTTTTTCATTGTGAAAAATACCATTGAACAGTTCTTGAAAATAATTTTTAAATGAGTGTGTAATAATTTGTCACATCAAATGCTGTTTCTGAATACATTGGCGTTCCTATTCCTTATTGTTGTTCAGTTGCTAAGTCATGTCTGACACTACGACCCCAGGGACAGAAGCATGCCAGACTTCCCTGTCCTTCAGTATCTCCTGGAGTTTGCTCAAACTCATGTCCATTGGGTTGGTGATGCCATTGAACCATCTTACCCTCTGTTGTCCCCTTCTCCTGCCCTCAATCTTTCCCAACATCAGGGTCTATTTCTTACTTTATACATTATGCTGCAGTAAGCATCTTTTTACATGTATAGTGTTTCACTAATTAAAACTTCATCATAGGCTTCTTACAGATAAATAATCAAACTATGAAAAATCTTAGTTGTTGCTGTTGTTCAGTCACTAAGTCATTCCATCTCCATGGACCACAGCATGCCAGGCTTCCCTGTCCTTCACCATCTTCCAGAATTTGCTCAAACTCATGTCCATCTCATTCTCTGTTGCCCGCTTCTCCTCCTGATTTCAATCTTTCCTAGCATCAGGGTCTTTTTCAGTGAGTTGGCTCTTCACATCAGGTGGACAAAGTATTGGAACTTAAGCTTCAGTGTACGTCCTTCTAATGTATATTCAGGGTTTCCTTTAGGATTGACTTGTTTTATCTCCTTGCTGTCCAAGGGACTCTCAAAAATCTTCTCTAGCACTACAGTTTGAAATCAATTCTTCTGTGCTCAGCCTTCTTTATGGTCCAGCTCTCGTATCCATACATGACTACTGGAAAAAACACAGCTTTGGTGATGCAGACTTTTGTCAGCAAAGTGATGTCTCAGCTTTTTAAAATGCTGTCTAGCTTTGTCATAGCTTTTCTTCCGAGGAGCAAGTGTCTTTTAATTCTGTGGCTGAAGCCACCATCCACATTGATTTTGGAGCCGAAGAAAAGAAAATCTGCCACTGTTTCCCCATCTGTTTGTCATGAAGTGATGAGACTGAATGCCATGGTCTTAGTTTTTTGAATGTTGAGTTTTAAGCCAGTTTTTTCACTCTCCTCTTTTACCCTCCTCAAGAGGCTCTTTAGTTCCTCTTCACTTTCTGCCATTAGAGTGGTATCGGCTGCATATCTGAGGTTGCTGATATTTCTCCCAGCAATCTTGATTCCAGCTTGTATTCATCCAGCCTGGCCTTTCTCATTGTGTACTCTGCATATAAGTTAAATAAGCAGGGTGACAGTTGACAACCTTGTTGCGGTCCTTTCCCAATTTGGAACCAGTCCATTGTTCCATGTCCAGTTCTAACTGTTGCTTCTTGACCTGCATACAGGTTTCTCATGAGACAGGTAATGTGGTTTGGTATTCCTGTCTCTTTAAGAATTTTCCACAGTTTGCTGTGATCCACACTGTCAAAGCTTTGATGTAGCTGAAGCAGAAGTGGGTGTTTTTCTGGAATTCCCTTTCTTTTTCTATAATCTAACAGATATTAGAATTAGATCTCCCGTTTCTCTGCCTTTTCTAAATCCAGCTTGTACACAAGGAAACTCCCAATTCAGGTACTGTTGAAGCCTAGCTTGAAGGATTTCGAGCATTACCTTGCTAGCATGTGAAATGAGCTCAATTGTATGGTAGTTTGTTCAAAAAAATGTTCAAAAAATCTTCCTTTAAAAAAGAAAAATCCGTTTGTGTCTTCAAGACAAAGTTCTCTTTCCTTTGTGTTGTAGAATTTTTACAGATTCAATGTTGTAACTTTATTTTCCTTTATCTCGTATATTTGGATAGTGGTCTCTTCAGATATGGCATTCAATAACACAAGGTAGTAGAATTCAAATGGTCACTATCAGTAGCTATTTGGCTGCTTCACCTTTCAGAAAACAGATCTGACAGACTGATAGTTATAGTTGTATGAGAGGGACCCATTCTCCACTCCTTATAGAGGAGCATCTATAAGGCAACTCATATCTGCCATTTTCTAAGCACTTAGCTGGAGAGAAGAATAGCATACTTGGATGTTTGTTGTTTATTACTCTTTTTGTAAGGTACTCCTTTTTCTTCTTTGTCATATACAATTACCTACAGGGAACAAACTTCAACACTTTACCTGCATTCTATACAAGTTCAGATCCTCACAATGTCAGTCTATATATGTTCAGCACTGCCAATGAACATGAATTGAATCTGAGTGTGAAGCATTAGCAGTCTTACTACATTAGATTCTTATTTTCCACTATCATCTTTAGTTGTTATAAAGATAATTTGAATCTCCATGCCTTATTCATCTGGTTTTCATATTTATTACTATTTTTAGTTTAGGAGCAAAATTGATTTAATTATATTTCTGACGTTCAAAGCACATCTTCACTATTGACCTGTCTACTCATTTTGGTTTATTTATTTAAAGCTTCATCCCTCAACCCACTCAAATTCTCCCTCTCAAGTTATATTTCTATATTTTTATGTTTAAATGTTCTTGAAAAATATATGCTGATGTATTGTGTTTATTTATGTAAAGAGTATTGTGTTCTCTATTAAAGTCTGTTTCATTTTTTAAAATTGAGCATTGATTTCAAAGTCCATCCATATTAGTAAATTTACAATTTAGTTTTTAACTGTATGTTGTTTTTTGTTGAATAAGAACATGTGGTACACACTCACTGAATTTTGTACATTTCTTTGATATGTTATAGATACAGAAGTCTTCAACTTCTGACCATAGTGAATGTGGCAATGAACATCCTAGAACATGACTCCTAATAAAACTGTAAGATTTCACTGGGATCTTAAATGTCCAGGATTGGATTTTTTGATTCTTAGAATATGTCTTATGTAATTGGAATAAACTGGGCCAGAATGGCTTCCTGGTGGATCCCCTAATTTACAATCCCTCCTGGAGAGGATGAGAGATCTTATATCCCCACCTTCCTGCTGGTGCTTAACATTATCTCACTTTATAATTTTAATCTAATATATCTAAAGGGAAATTTTCCTATTTCAAGGTGAATTACTCTGGTTACAAATGTTTACCTATTGCTCAGTACTTTTAATTCATGTATTTCTCCGTTCACTATTATGGTAAGATTTGATTCTTGTATTATTTTCTTTTTATTGTTGTCTCTTTCTATTTTCTTCTTTTTTGCTGATTTAAATTGAATAGACTAAGATTTCTTCTGTTTATTTAAAAATTATTTGTCTTTTTATTATGTTAGGTTTTTTAGCTTAAGATCCATCTTAATATGTATTTACACAAAATGCTACCTCTCATAAACCTTCTCATAAATGTAAGTTCTGTCTTCACTGTACTAAGTTAATATTGTTCACAATTTTAGTCCAAGTTTAAAGTGGAAATCCTTTTTTTCCTCATCCTAAACTTTAAAAATCTATTTCACAATTCTTACTTGTCTTGTGGCATCATCTGAGTACTTCTTCTAAAAGTATTTTTATTATGTTTCTTCATTAAAAATCTCTAATAATTGTGTTTTGATAATATTTTATAATAATAGATTTAAGTTAAATAACTTTCTGGATATAAAGTATAAGTTCAACATCCTTTTAAATCAAAATATTAAAATTGCTATTTAATTTCCCTTCTCTTTCCAGTGTTCCTCAAATTTTTCTTAACATGTTTAAGTTTTTTGTAATCTCTGATCTTTGACTTTATAAATATATTTCTACCAATACTCCTGGGATATTTATGCCAATTTTTCTTCAAATATTTCTGCATTTTATTTGTATTTTCTTCTTCAGAGATTTTTATTACCTAGAATTTTGAACTTAACTTTTAGGTAAGTTTTTTTTTTTAAGTATTTTTTGTCTTATTTCTTTCCTGTTTTCTGTAGGAGATGCTCACTCTGATCTTTTACTATTTGTCTTTGTTCATTCTATTATTTATCTTTATCTATTGTGTTCTTTTTCAACTATCACTTTTATACACAATATATCCAAATGATATTATCTTATCCTACTTTCAAATGATTTGCATTATTTACCTCTCTAAAGATATTTATAATTTGTTTTATATTTTTATATTTCTATTCCAATGTTTCTGCTGTATAGGTTGTATAGATAGGTATAGCTTGCTATTTTCTTTTGAGTTGTACTCTTTACTGTTTCCCTTAGCTGTTCAACCTCTCTCACTGGATATGTGTATTAGGGAATAGTCAAAGCCAGTCTCTATCATGTATCAGTCCTTGGAAGAAGTCCTAGTTTTGATAATGATAGAGCCATATTGATGAGTCTCATTTGTTGTCACTCAATTAGGCAGTTTTTGTAGCTGCTAAATTCTTATATCCAAAACGAGGAACTCTTTTCAACTCCAGAGAATCTAGATTCTAAGGACCTTACCATGGCTATAGGCCTTGTTCTTGGAATTTAACACAACTTGCTTATTACTAAACATAATTCTTCATTATAAACCCGTTATTATACAAGTAGAAACAAAGTTGTGTTTTTTTTTTTTAAATAAACAATAGAGACATGTCAAACTATACTGACATAATTCTGGGCAATAATAGAGGCCTAGAGGAAAATACTTTTGTATTTAAGCAAGGTATTAAATCATTGAGACTGTTTAGAGCTTTCTCTAATCTGGTCAACACGTAAATTCATACTAAAGGTTTAATTCAGTGACAAACAAAGCTTGTTACTAGTAATGTAATTCAATCAAAGGGACAGTTGCTGCTTCTACCTAAAGAGACAAACTATTAGTGATAAGAAATTAAGTTCACTGTTAAGTATTTCACATTTGCTTTATGTAGTTAATCTAAATATAAGTGATCTTTTTTCCCCAGAAGTCAAATTTGTTTTTCAATAGTGTTTTTATGGGATACTTTAGTAGCTAATATTATTTTTAAATGTATGTACTTAAAATCTGTTTTTAAGTAGATATTGTATTTTTAAAAAAAGAAAGAAAAAGGAAGGGTGTTATTCTGTGAAATACTTTCAGGTGTCTAATCTATATTTTTTAATGATTCATTGTTGAATTTGTAAAACCTTTTCTCTAGTTATAAAATGAGACTCTTTCCCACACATCAATGTGATCGTTATTCATTTTCCATTTATTGCTGAGACAAGAAAACAGTTGCTTTATGATGAACGGCAGAAGGATCTATCAGGCCCCAGTCACTTTTCATGAACTAAGGACTGATGTCAGTGACTGTCAGATACAAGTGATTTTCCTCTATAAATCTTTTCCTTGCAAAAGCGAATCATTGTTCCCTTACATTGCACAGGCTTTTGTTCAGGTTTTCTGTAGTATAAAATTTAATGAGAGCAGCCACAGAAAACATCAAGAACTGAGTATGTGTCAGAGAGAAATCTTCAGCTTTGTTGAGATACTCTCATATAATTCCTTGTGCTTTCTTTTCGCTATCAGCTTTTTCTTTTTTTTAAGATGGGAAAAATCACTTAGATTCAATATCAATACTAATTACCTTTTACTATTTGTGTATGTATGAGCGTATGTGTGTGCATTGTATAAATATGTGTGTGTATGCATGATATATAGTACATGTACAATTCCATAGTTTAATAATACTGTGATATTGACTCGAGCTTAAAAGATATGATGATGGAAAATACTTCCTACCATCCCCAGGCCCAATTATGAGAATCTCACTTATTTCCTTTTTCCCCTCTGCAACAGCTGTCGTTTGCTTGGCTGCTCCTGTTGGCTGTTTCCAGGGTCAAGCACCTTGAGGCAGACAGCTGGGCCTCCCTGATGGAAGATTCCCACCTCTATAATTCACCTAGACCTCTCTAATTCACATCTACCCATCATCTGCCAGAGGTACAGCTTTACGATTGTTTGAACATATCACAAGATATATCTGTTTACTTTGCCCTGCGGGTACACTAATCTTTTTTCTGAGACTGTGTATTTATTGGGGGAGAGGTTATTGTTTCTGGTCAAGGGGGTGCAACGATGTAATGAGAATATACTTAATTTATGGTTGCTGTTTCTATTTGCCTTCTCTGTATTGTGTCTTTTCCAGCTATTTCCCAAAAGAGCACTTAATTCATCTAAAATATTTCTTATATAAATCCACACTTATGTGGTAACTTCACCGACACATGGTATAAACTAATTTCTTTCTATTTGCCAATTTAGCTCAATATACTCTGGAAGGGAAAGTTTCCCTGATCAAGCGGAAGAAACAAGAAACTCTAATAGAAGGAATATAGGTCCCTTTTCCACTACAATCCCCATATTCTCTCCAAATGAAACCCATAAAACAATTGTAGCTTTATTTTTGCAAAATAATAGAGGATAAGCCATTGGATAGAAGAAGGTACTAGTTTAAAGGCTTGCTGATGTTAGAGATTTTGAGTTCTTTATTCTCAGAGTTAAAGGGCTTTGGAAGAGCAAAAGATTATATCTGTGTCGGCATTTAACTATGGTGGGGATCAAATGCCACTGATTCGTGCTCATTAGGGCTGCTTCTCTCTCACCTGGGAGGCTTAAAGAAGTCTTTATGAGAGCTCAGTGAGGATTAACTTCATAGGCAAGAATAATAAGAAAAAATTCTGTATGGCCTGTCTTAATTTGTGAGAGAATGAAATCATTTAGTTATTATGCCCTGGGAATGTTTAAAAAAATTAAATGCATTATAGTCAGACATATACATATTGAATTCTTTAAAATCTGTGAAAGATGGGCTTACTAAAATGGTACTTTTATCCCTAGTAAGTGAAAAGCTAATGCTGGTTCTCTTAAGTGTGGGGAAAAAACAAATCTGACTACCCATTTCCCTTGGTTGACTTTAACATATTGAAATTATTTCATGGTATACTTGGTATTCATGTGTGTATTGGTTATAACCCATGATTTTAATTCAGAAGTTATTAAGTATTTACTTCTGTTATGAATACATACTGCATGATAAATACAGACAGAAGTATATTTTATAATTATGATTTTTCTTGATCTAATTACCATTTACTTTCAAAATGATTTAGAATGGCATCAAGATGATTTTAAAAACAAAGGACTTACTGTATAGTTGGAAGAATCAGAGTACATAAAATAGAAAGATATGTTTAGAGTTACAGTGTCAGTTAGTGTCTGCTTTTCTAATGCCCAGACTTTGCACCCTCCAAGACACCCTGTAACTTCTTTTAAAGCTTATCACAATTATGGACAGTTAATGTGACCATATGTACTTCTAAAAGCTTCACTGTACTATGCCTATATTTTGATAATAAATCTATATTTATAAGTGAAGAATCTCTAGGACAAATAATTAAACAGTTTCTCCATACACTATGACACACTGTTTGTTTTCTTGGGATTTTGCTCAGTTTAATAAATTTAAATATTTATTTAGGACTTATATACGCTGAATATGGTTCAGACATTAGAGTGAGTGAAAAGTAAGACAGTATCTATAATAAAAAAGATATTTCTATGGGTTTACATATTATATTGGGTATGTTTACCTATCTTCCACCATATTCACAGTAGCACTTTAATATTGAGTAATATAGATTGTCTTGTGAATGTAACTGATAAATGAATATTTTCTTCAAATGATAACAGATTATAATCAAAAAATACTTAGAATATTCATTATTGCTTCAACTCTTTATCAAGATTTGACCAGGCAGTTTAATGGAATATTTTAATTTTCTTTCCTTAATTAATATATAGAAATATTTCTCTCCCCTAATATAATGTAAACACCAGAAATATTAGTGATGTTCAACTCTATTTCCTTCATCAACAACAATGCACTGAGGAAACTTTAAAAAATTTCCCTGTCTGAATATCTTGCTTTGAGGCTTTTACATAAGCAAAAGTCACGGGACAGAAGGAAAGGAGAAAAGGGATAAGCTGGTAGAAATTGAAACACAAAGATCTCTCCCACTTCCTATCTCAGCCTATTGCCAGCCACTAACACAAATTTCCCTTCTTTTCTTCTGCATTTTTCTAGAATCCAATGGTCATATTCTAGAAAGGGCATATCTACACCACTTTTATAACATGAGTGCATATAATTTGATTTCAGCAGAGGGGTAGTTAACATTTATAGATTTTTCTCAGAGTTATTATTGACAGTGGTTGGATTTCATTGAAGGTTCACAATTGTAAACAAGATTATACTTGCTTAGTAACTCACTTAGATAATCAGCTTTTGTAAGTGTTTCACGCACACTTAAAAGAATGTATGTACTGTTAACACTGGAGGTTCTATTCCATTGATGCCATTTGGATAAATTTTATTATATTAGTTGCTCAGATCTTCTGATTACTTGATGATTTATTATCTGCTTTTTCTATCAGTTTCTGAGAGAAATATGTCAAAGTTCCTACTATAGGTATATGTAGAGCTTCCCTGGTGGCTCAGAGGGTAAAAAATCTGCCTGCAGTGCAGGAGACGGGGTTAGATCCCCTGGAGAAGAGCATGGCTTCTCACTCCAGTATCCTTGCCTAGAGAATTCCATGGACAGAGGAGACTGGCAGGTTACAGTCTATGGGGTCACAAACAGTTGGACCCAGCTGAGCAACTAACACTTAACACTTATAGGTATATGTATGTCTCTCCTGTCTTTTAATATTGTAAATGCTTGTTTTAATGACTGAAGTTATATTATTATATGTGTACAGATGTAATATTGTTAAATGCTCTTAATCTTAATGAAAGGGCCTTTGTATCTCTCAACCAATTTTTTCCTTAGAGTTTATTTTGCCTGATGTTTGTATAGACATAATAGATTTTGTGTGTTTGTGAAGAGGGGAAGAGAAGTAGAGTAACTGCTCTGTAATATATTTATAGAACGTATCTTTCCATATTTTTAATTTGAAATTTTCTATGCATTTATTTGATATATTTTTTCTTGTAAGAAGGATATTGTTTTATTTATTTTCTATAACAATCTTCCTTTTTTATATAGATTTTATATGCATTGTATAGAAACACTGACAAAATATAGTTCGTATCTAATAGAAAACTTTCTATTTCTGTTTATCCTACCTTTCTCTCCTTTCTTCTATTTTTGGACTAGTCAGACATCGTTTATCATTTGTAATGCAAATAGCTGTGAAACTAAGGATGTTAGCTTACTGGGAGCAGGGAGGGAGTACGCAAAAAATCACTGGAGATTTCCTTAGAATTAAAAGAATTTTAACATATCTTAAACATTTACACATGAGTTAGCCAGACATATCAAGTGTGTGAAGGTGGATAGAATGGGATGTTCATTCCAAGCAGAAGTGGCAGACTGCATAAAGGGGACAATTGCATGGTATATAAGTGGAATGACAAAAGTGCAATATAGGTGGTTGAAAAGATTGTGCCTATGAGACAACACCTACCAAACCATGAAAGACCTTACAATCATTTCTCCTTTTCTGGACTATGTGAATGTGTTAGCTGGAAGCCACTGATGTGATTTAGACAATAAAGTGAAAAGATCAAATTTATGTATTAGGAAAATTTCTGCAAAAGCAGGATAGAAGATGAATTATTAAGGGACAACAGTTGAGGCAGGGATGCCTGTTAGGAAGCTGTCGAAGTAGCATAGTAAAATAGCATGTTAGCAAAGCAAAATATCCTTTATTCAATAGCTCTTGAATAAAGGATGAACAGTTGTAGAATGTGAGGCAGAAAATTGGCCGCTTGAAAATGAGCTGACTCATTAGAATTGAGTGAACTATGTGTTCAATTACATCACTATGATGGCTTGAAATCTGCTGTGGTGGATATTATCTACCCAAAGATAATTATCAAATGCCAAAAATCAAGCTCTAAACTTTTTCCCAGAGAACTAGTCATTAAGTATTTACAGCACATTGTTGGTCAGAATAGATTACCAGAATGTCTAGAAGCAAGCTGTGAGACTTGATTTAGTATATTTGGAGGCTGAGAAATGGATGAGTCAAATTTGCCTATCAGGCTTTCACTTTGGTGAACAGACGGATACTGTTTCTATAAACTAAAATACAACCTAAGAGTAAGATTTAGGGCAAGGTACTAGATTTCAGACATAGGTGAAAACATTCAAGTCAAGGTGTCTAGCAGATAATAGGATATATGAATTTTTGCATCACCAGCATGTGTGTGTGTGTGTGTTTGTGTGTGTATGTGTGCAGTTTAAATAATTTTACTAGAGGACACTGTCCAGTAGACATCAGAATTCAAGGAGAAAATTTAAAGGCATCAGAATTCAAGGAGAAAATTTACAGGCATTCCAAATTCTGATGGTGAAATAAAGCAGAAATGAAGATGAAGGATCACACAGGCATGAGGGTAACTAGCATGCTGTTGCTGTGGAAAGAAATGAAATGGAGTTTTTCCAAACAGAGGGCATGTCAGAAAAGCTGAATGCTGCAGATATGTCACTAGATACTGTAGTGAAAATGTTCACGAAAGTAAATAAATAAGAAATCATTGTTTATTCATTTCAGATTTCAAAGGAGTAAATGGGTGGTAATGAAAAGAATGTAGCAATTGTGATAAAAAGGTTTAGTTTTTATAAATGAGTAGAATAGAAAGATGGATTAAAGAAAACAGATTAAGTCTAATAATGAACAGGACTCACCCATGGAAATTTAAAGAAGGTTGCAGTTGCCTTTCAGTATCTGTGGGGTATCAGTTCCAGAAAACCCTTCAGATTTCAAATCTGCAGACACTGAGGTCCCTTATACATGTCCTAATATCCACATATAAACTGTATACATGCTCCCATCTACTTTGAATCATCTCTTGATTACATATAATACCTAGTACAATATAAATGTTATGTAAATGGTTGTAAATACTAGGTAAATGCTATGTTGCCAGTGCATGGCAATTTCAAATTTTGCTTTTGGAGCTTTCTGAAATGTTTCTCAAAGTTTTGAATTACAGTTGGTTGAATCCATGGATGGGGGTGAAAAAGGCAAACTGCAATTGCACAGCAATCACTTTACTAGCCTTTTGTGAAGTGGGATAATGGAGTGCATGCTAGCAGAAAGGCAGAGAGAGTGGAACCATATCTGGGAGACTCTAAGCCTCAGACATCTCTCTTTAACAATTATAAGGCTACTTTTTGAAAGGTATAGTCCCAGGGGAAAGGCTTCTTACACAAATCTCTTTTACCTCCTTTGGCAATAGTTAATCACAAAAGGATCACTGTTTGTAGGTTAAATCCAGTCCTCTGAATGAAAATGTCAAAGATATATACATGCTAGGTTGCTTCTGTGCGACCCTATGGACTGTTAGCCCTCCAAGCTCCTCTGTCCATAGGATTCTCCAGGCAAGAATATTGAAGTGGGTTGCCATGCCCTCCTCCAGGGGATCTTCCTGACCCAGGGACTGAACCCAAGTCTCTCATGTCTCCCGCATTGGCAGGCAGGTTCTTTACCACTAGTACCACCTGAGAAGCCCCAAAGATATATGCACTGGCCATATAAATTTAATGCTTCCTTAATTTTGCTCACAGTTCATGCCCAGGTTTTGACAATGGGGCTTCTACTTGGCCTTGAATGTATCAGCCTTATTCCAAAGTTCTGTTATTTGGATTGCTGTTTTGTTGCTCCTTGTAAAAGTTCTGAGTTTTTTACAATCTGTAGGCCCCAGGCTTCCTCAGATCCTCTGTATTTATTCCCAGAAGATAATATATGCTCTGTTTCATTTAGTTTTTCCAAATCTTACCTCTACTTTAAGATCTAACTGCCATAAACTACTGAAAGCCGTTAAAAAAATCTCACATACTCCTCTAAGAGATTTTTATTTCCCCCTTGGCACTCTGTCCTAATTATTTTTACCATTCCTCGAATGCCTCATATTTTTTATAACCTCTCTTGAACTGTGTATCATGTTTTTATTTAATTCTCAGTTCAAATTTTAATGGGTGTATATCATCTCTTCAGCTGGAATGTATGTTCCTTGTGGAGTTATTTTACTTTGTATCTATCCAAAGGAACTTGGCATAGTTTCATACTTATGATAAAATTTTAATAGATATCTTTTGAATGCTGATCATCTGTTAAATACTGTATGGTTACTGTAAACACAGAATGTATTTATGCTGCTAGTAAACCCTTTGAGAGTGTTCAGACACTCTGGTCACACAGATCAAGTATTAAGGATTTTGAAACATTATACATGAGAGCAACCTGTATCTCAGTCAGATTCTCACCATGGCAACGGTTGCTTATTTCACAAAGAATGAAACTGATTTCCCTTGTAGGTAATGTAAAGCTTGATACCCAGAGGGCTTTGTTTTGTTTTTTAAAGTGGAGTTACGCACACATACACACAATAGCCTTATTTAAAAAGATTACAAGTGTGGGTTTCTTTAGGAACTAGTTATATTTAGACTCATTTTAGAAACATATTTACCCAAAAAAATGATTATAGCTCTGATCTTACTTTGCCTGAATAAACAATATTCCATATGAAGCTAAGGACAGAAGACTTGAAGCTACCCAATGAAAAGAAACATTTTAGGGATTTACCTGATTCATGGAGTAAAATGAGAGGATAATTTTGGAGGAGACAAAAAATTGGCACCTTTAATATTTATCAATATATGCAAAACTATTAGTACATAGGAATGACTTCTGTAATAGTCAAACATTTAAAAAACTACATTTTAGGTTTTCTATGGCAGTATCTCATTATAACTGTTGTTTCTTGATTTAATTATAATTTTGCGGTGGTCAGCAATTCATCGCCAACTTAAAGTCTACATTGGAAGCCACTTCTAACACTATGTACCTTCTCATATGCACAGCATACTCATTTACCCTCCTTTTTTCTTTTCCGTGAGCTCTAGTGTAGTCCTAACAACCGCCATCCTTCTGGTGACTTCTTTCCAAACTCTCCTTTAGTTCAACCCAGTTAAAGCCCATTTCTAAGAATTTCAGAGACTAGAGACAAAGCAAAAGAGTTCTTGGTTAGGTAAGCACTGGTAATTATTGAACAGGAGGCATGACCATTTTGAATGGTGTGAGGTGATGCATCGAAATAGTTTCAATTTGTATGTCTCTAATAACTAATAATGTTGAGCATATTTCATGTACCTTTAAGCCATCTTTAAGTCTTCTTTGGAGAAATATCTATTTAGTTCCTCTGTCCATTTTTTGGTTGGGTTGTTGGGATTTTTTATATTGAGCTAGATGAACTGGGTGTATATTTTGGAGACCATGCCCCTGTAAGTCACATAATTTTCAAATATTTTCTCCCATCCTGTCCTTTTGGACAAGGAAATGGCAACCAACTTAAGTATTTTTGCCTGGAGAATTCCATGGATGGAGGAGCCTGCGGGGCTGTGGTTCATGGGGTCACAGAGTCAGACACGACTGAGCGACTAACACAACACACATCCTGTCCTTTAATTTTTATAATTTCTTTTCCTGTCTAAAGCTTTTAAGTTTAATTAGGTCTCATTTGTTTATTTTTGTTTTATTTTCATTATGTAGGAGGTGGATCCAAAAGGATATTGCTGCAATTTATGTAAGAGTGTTCTGACTATGTTTTCCTCTAGAAGTTTTATATTATCTGGTCTTACATTTAGATCTTTAATCCATTTGAGTTTATTTTGGTGTATGGTATTAGGGAGTGTTCTAATTTCATTATTTTACATGTAGCTGTCCAGTTTTCCCAGTACCACTTATTGAATAGACTGTCTTTCCTCCACTGTAGAGTCTTGCTTCCTTTGTCATAAATAAATTGACCAGTGGGTGTGTGGGTTTATTCTTGGCTTTCTATTCTATTCCAATGATCTGTATTTCTGTTTTTGTGCCAGTACCATATTATTGATTACTATAGCTTTGTAATATAGACTGAAGTCAGGGAACTTTATTCCTCCAGCTTCACTTTTATTTCTCAAGATTGCTTTCACCATTTGGAGTCTTTCCAGTTTCCATACAAATTTTAAGATTTTTCATTCTAGTTTTGTGAAAAATGTCACTGGTAATTTTATAGACATTGCATTGAATCTGTAGATTGCCTTAGGTAGTATAGTCATTTTGACAGTATTGATTCTTGCAATCCAAGATCATAGTATATCATTCTATCTGTGTCATCTTCAATTTCTTTCATCAGCATCTTACAGTTTTTGGAGTACAGGTTTTTTGCCTCCATAAGTAGGCTTTTTCTAGGTATTTTATTCTTTTTGATGCAATAGTAGATAAGATTTTCCCTTAATTTCTCTTTCTGATATTTCATTGTTAGTGTATAGAAATTCAATAGATTTCTGTGTATTAGTTTTGTGTTCTGCAACTTTTCTGAGGTCAACACCTATCCTTCTGAAGTTAACACCTGTCCTAAACTATTCCAAAATGTTCAGAGGAAGGAACACCTACAAACTCATTCAGTGAGGCCACCATCAACCTGATACCTAAAGCATACAAACATATCACAAAAAAGAAAATTATGACAATATCACTGATGAATATAGACACAAAACTCTTTAACAAAGCATTAGCAAACCAAATCCAACAATACAGTAAAAGGATCACACACCACAATTAAGTGGGGATTTATCCCAGTGATACAAGTATTCTTTAGTGTATGCAAATTAATCAGTGTGTTGCACCACATCAAAAAATTGAGGAATAAAAACCATAAGATCATCTCAGAAGATGCAGAAAATGCTTTTGACAGAATTCAACAACCATTTATGATAACGACTCTCCAGAAAGGGGGCATAGAGGGAACATGCCTCTAATAGTAAATGCCATACATGCAAATCCACAGCTAACATTATACTCCATGATGAAAAAGGTGAAAGCATTTCCTCTAATATCAGGAACGAGATAAGAATATCCACTTTTGTTACTTTTAATCAAAATGGTTTTGGAAGTCCCAGCCACAGCAAACAAAGAAGAAAAATAATTAGCAGGAATCAAAGTTGGAAAAGAATTAAGATTGTCACTATTTGCAGATGACATGACACTATACATAGAAAATCCCCAAAATGCTACTAGAAAGCTGTTAGAACGCATCAATGATCTTTTTCCCTGTATTAGAAATTTTAAAATATCTTGCCCAGTAACTTTCACAGGGCCATGAAACCTGTATATATTATAATACAAGTTCTTATTATAAAACCATTCCAAGATCCTATTTCTATTTCACAAAAGCTAGAAAAAATTCCATGAAAAATATTCCTCCAGTGAGCTTGATATCATTAGAATGATTACCCAGAGAAACAATTCCAAGACAGTCACTATTATTCTGGGTGTTTATTATTATCTACCTCCTGTATTATCATTATCAAATAGGTAAAACACAGAATCCATCAAAATTATGAAATTAGGCTCATCACTGAATTTTACCTCACCCAGTACTAAGCCCACTACTAAATCCACTTTGGAAATACATCTTCAGTTTGTCCTGTTTTTTTCTTTCTCACGTGTGTATGCTCAGTCATGTCCAATTCTTTGTGACCCCATGGACTGTAGCCCACTACGCTCCTCATCCATGAAATTTTTCAGACAAAAATACTGGAGTGGGTTGCCATTTCTTATTCAAGGGGATCTTCCTAGTCCTGGAATTGAGCCACATCTCTTGCATATCCTGAATTGGCAGATGGATTCTTTATCACTGTATCACCTAGGGAAGACCCTTTTTATTTTTTTTTCTCAAACCTGATACCTGCTTCTCTATCTGAATAAAATAAAAGCAATCAGAAATTAACTTTTGTAATTCCAATTAACAAAACAAATCACTCTCTGTATCTGTGCTTTCTTTCTCATTATCATGTATACATACGACCTCTTTCTCTATTTGAGGCCAACATATGGCAGGTATACTGAATTTCATCCACTTTTGTTTACCCATGAGCACAGTCACTGCATTTTGCCTGTCTTCCTTACCCTCATTGCTTATTTCTCTACTGATTATTTTCATCAGCACACAAAATGACTGTTATTTCTCCCAGTTTAAAAATAACAGCAAAAGAAAATGTCTTGGGACTTCATATAGTTAATCAATTACTTGTTATCTGCACTCATCGAAAAGAAACCTCCTCAAAAGTCAGGTCTGTGTATGTTGAATTTTACTTTGCTCCTCCTATTACTTTGATAGTTCGGGCTTTAACTGATACAAAATAGAATGTTCATTTCTTAAGCATAGGATTTGATGAGCTTAACAAAGGAATATATCCATGTAACAACTATTAACAATAAGATCAAGAACAATTTCACTAGAAAATAATCTCAAGTTCCCATCAGGTCAGTCTCCTAGCAGAAATGATATAAGACATTATGCAATGAAGAGTAATAATTCTTGCAGTGAAAAATGGAATCAATAATTGGTTAGATACTAAAATGCAAAAAATGCCTAGGCAGAACACCAGATTACAGCACATATGTTAGGACTTGAAGAGTGAATCTCACGTTTACATCTTTGAAATAGAAAAATAAGAGCTACTCATACATAGGGAAAATATTGGTCTGAAAAATGGATTTTTAAATTCAAGTTACAACCCAGTGCTCTGAGTAAGGAAAAAGTGAGGAACCTGAAATGAATGTAAAGTTACTCTGTAGTAAACTTACATATAATGATTCTTTGTCTTCTTGCATTAAAGGCTTAGTCTCCACAGCTGTGCTTCTACCAGTCCAACAGGTATATTTGCCTGAATTTTATTAAAGGTACATAAATACAGTTTCTGGAGAAATGATATAAAATTTGCAAAAAGAGTTCTAATCAAAAGCAAACAATATTTTTCTTCAACTAAAATCAAATCTTTTCTAATTAGTTTTTTTTCTGGCTATAGGAATACATGGGTATTCATCAGTCATACGCAAAAATATACTTTTAGATGACAGTATGTTCTCTTTCCAAAGTAGAAAATAGGTCATGATTCTCTTCCATAAATCAAAATTCAGTTGTCTTCTCTCTGATTGATTTATTACCGAATATCAGAGTCCTTGGCCACATTTGAAATTACACGTTATGTGATATATACAAGATAGATGTTCTTTAACCTCTACAGATATACTTCTATATTTAAAATTAATGAATTTTGTGATCCCTTGCCTTTCTGCTATAAGGAATATTATAGAGAATTCTAATGCTATTTGTCTAAAGTGCAAATGTTGGTTTTCTTTTGACTATTATAAATCATATTCTGTTATTTGGAGTGAGTAAAGATTAATATTCTTCTGGGTAACATGATTTTTAAATATGTATAAATTTTAACTAATTTTTTTAGAAATAAAAAAGTTCCACATAAAGATATTAATGAAAATGAGCCTTTCAAAACTATACATGCTAATAATAGCAAATTTAATTTTTCAGTATGAGAAGTAACAATGTTAAAAAAAAATCAAGATTGAGATGACAGCTAAAAAATTATGACAATAAATATAAATCAATGAAATATAGAGCAAAATACAGCCAGAAATTGTTATTTGAAAAACAGCTAAGTAAGAAGACTGTATATCACACCATTTGAAAATTTTACAAAGTAAAATAAGAAAATTCAAGACATAATGCTCCAGTTACTTAAAATAACTGAAAAAGAGATTAAACTCATGTAACTTAAGAAGCTTAGAAAAAAATGTCTAATAAAACAATAAAATATAAAAATAATAATAGAGGAAGAACTTTTAATAAATTGAAAAAATAACTTATGTATCAGCCAAGAATTGATTGTTAGAAATAAATAAAATATTTATAGATTTCAAGATTCACCATAATTCTTAAGCAATCAGAATGCCCTAAGGATAGATATAAAGATCAATATAATAGAATAGAAAATCTTGAAATAAACCCACACATATATGGTCCATTTATTTTCAATGTAGGTGCAACACAATTCATTGGAAGAAAGAACAGACTTTATAAAAAATGATTATTTAATAATTGAATGTACCTATTCATAAAAATATAAAGCCAAAAAAAATATTTTAAGCTTTAACACATACCACTTAGAAAGAGTAACTAAAAATTGATCTAACTTTTAACTTTTGTCTTCTCCATGGACCCATTTCTTCAGAGCATCAGTGCATCTTTCTGAGCACACCTTTTGGATAATTACCAGAATCTGATACAACAGCATTGGGTAACATGCCCATCCCAAAATCAATGCCTGAGTCTAGGAATATGATTTCTATGATCTCACTGGTAACTGTTGTTTCCTGATTCTCATATTTACTAAGAAGCAGACTCTTTCATCAGAAGAATGATAAAATCACATATGATAGTCATTACACTGGTCAAATTTTATAGGTAATTTCTTTATAATATCCAAGTAAGGTGTCCTTCTTCTTAGCATCCTAGTAATTTAACTGAGTCCTCTCTGTACATTATGTATCTTAGAAGAAAAGGCATACATTTCCCTATCCTCAAGAAAATGTCAGAAATATTTTCCCATCTTTTCTTGATTCAAGGACTCAGACTTGTGAAACGGGTTCCCCCAATCAGTTCTTTTCACCGGACTTGAATTGGAAGTTGTCTGTTGGGAGTTGATCCTAGGCATAGGAAAAGACAAACAAACAAACTCTGGTGGCCATTTCAGTTTCATGAAGATAAAGTCCCAGAGACTTCAGAGAAAATGGGGCTAGAATCAAAATCTTTTGCCTACTTCTGCAAGTGTAGGTGGTAGTGAAAGATATAAGGATGCAGTGTTGGCAGTAGCAGAGACTTCCTGACCAAAACATGTCTACTGTATGATTTTGAAAATTGTTCCTAGCTTTTAAATTAAAATCCCATTTCTCTAATTCTCTCAGAGATTACTGAACTGCCCAATGGTTTTTATTAACTACACTCTAATGGTAAAATATTTACACATTTAAAAGTTAGTATCCATTTCTTGCAAATATATAGTTTCACTGATGCAGGATATATCTTCTCTAAACTATTTCAGGACGTTATTTCTCTAAGTTTACTGTATGTGTGTGTATTTAAGATATGATACATATGCTATTAAAACTCATCAATCCCAAACACACACTAACATGCACAATCCATAATAGAGAAGTTAAACACCAATTTAAATACTAGTAAACTGATCATGCTAATTATTAAATAATGAATATGCTTTGACCAAATAGCATATTCATTATTTAATAATTAGCATGATCAGTGGGTTTATCCCACAAATACATTATTGATAATGTAAATTACATTAATGTATGTTAACTTTAATGTTAACATAGTAAGAGCTAAAAGATTCAGAATACTATAGAGTTACAGCTATCACTGTGAAAATGGATTTAAAGAAATAGGAATATCTGATAAGGGAAAATTTTCTTAAAATATATATGATGAAAGGCAATTTAATTTAATAAAAAATCTAGCTCACGATTCATCATTATGAACTAATGACAAAAAGACAAAATTGTCTTTAAAGCCAGGGAGAAGTCAAGGATGTCTGCTCTAATCATGATTTTAAACCCACATTCCTCTTTGAATTGAAACCAATATGATAATACTTCGCTGGTGGCTCAGACGGTAAAGCGTCTGCCTACAACGTGGGAGATCCAGGTTCAATCCCTGGGTCAGGAAGATCCTCTGGAGAAGGAAATGGCAACCATTCTAGTACTCTTGCCTGGAAAATCCCATGGACGGAGGAGCCTGGTAGGCTACAGTCCATGGGGTCGCAAAGAGTCGGACACGACTGAGCAACTAAACTAAATTAAAACTACAATGATAATATAAGAAATGGGAAGTATTACTATAAGAAATGAAAATAAATCATTACTATTATTAATAGAAGCTTTATTGTCTACTTTTGTTATTATTATTATAAGATTGTTATTATGATTTGGAAAACCTAGAGAAGCAATTCATAGCATTTCAGACTTGATTAGAAAACTTACTGGTCAGTTAAAAATATGTTAAAATCAATAATATTTTCAAGGAAAAAATGTAAAAAAGACTTGTGGCATTAGTGAGTTGAAGAGGATGGGCTTCTATAACCAGCTTTGGAAATTCTGGGTGAAATATATAGAACATATTTTTAAATTAATTGGTCAAATTGTAAACAACAAAACATAACATTCTAAAACCTTAGAAATAAAATAAGAATGGTAAGGAAAATCTGATGCTTTGTTATCTCAATGTAGATTCAGATCAGATTTAGCACAGAGCATTATGGACTAGAAGATGTTTACACTTTAGGCATGGCAGCAGGAGTCAGGAGCGCTGGAGTTTTTTACCTTCTTGACAGGTTTGAACAAAATATTAATGAATCCCACCCAGCAACCTTCAGAAGCACCAAGGAACCTTAACCTTTATAATATATTTTGCATAGAGGACCAAAAAATGTATAAAAAAATATTTATTTGCATAAAGAAAATAAATTGCAAAAATTTTCAAAATGCTTACATAACATGAAATCCATAAATTTTACTATTATACAAAAAGAATCTAGAGCTATCAAAAACCTAGAAGTGAATTAATGTAATGTGGAAGAACTTTCACAGTTTAGGATGCATAGAATTCACACAGAAAAGGCCATCGCTGCCCACAGTTAAAGAAAACTAAAAATATGCATGAAAACAAATAACAATGAGGAAAAGCCAGTTAATAGAACAAACTGAAAAATAAGTGCCCCTGAAATATAGAATAATGGAATATTACAAAAGGCAATCTTAAAATAATTAAAATGATTAAAGTAACGTAACAAAGGAAGAGGATAGTTGGAAATAACAAAAAGTCAAATTTTAGAAGATCTAAATCAGCCTTCTCACAATGAAAAACATAGTTGCAGAAATAATGAATGATATAAAAATTACATTAGACACAATAAAGATCAAGTGAGTGATATAGAAAATAGATATGAGGAATTACCTAATATGTGTCACAAAGAACTAAAAATATTTACACTATGAAGTGTGCTCAAGAAACAGGGGATATATCAGAATCTCCAAATTAATTTTAATAGGAATAAAAAGATGAAAGAATAAATGGAGTAATAGTATATAACCTAAACAAGATTAATTGACGTGTTTCCAGAAGTTATTCAAGATTGGAATCTTCTGATTCAGAAAGCATTACAAATCAAAAGTGGAATAAAGACAAATGCACACAGAAAGATATGGAGAAACTGTATATTCTATAAAAACAAAGAAAAAATACATATATTTATTTATGTGTTTGTATCTGTAATCTTTCTCATTTCCTTCTCTTTCTCTCACTTCTCACTCTCCCTCTCCCACTTTCTTATAGTTCTAGACTATGTAGTTCTGGACTGCATATTTATATTCTCCCAAAATTATTTTGTTGAAACCCTAACACTCAATGAGATAAGATTAGAAGGTGAGGTCTTTGGGAGGTAATTAGGTCATGAGAATGTAACAGTCATGAGGAGATTAAAGCCCTTATAAGAAGAGACATCAGAAATATCTCTTTCTTCTCTGTTCTCTACCATGTGAGTCTACAAAAGAAGGATGGCCATCTGTAAGTCAGCAAGTGGGCTCTCACCAGATATTGGATCTGCTGGCATCTTCAACTGGACTCAGCCCCAACCGTGAGAAACAAATGTTTGTTGTTTAAACACTCAGTCTATGGTAAACTGTCATAGCTGACTGAACTAAGACATATACATACACAGTCTAGAAGGAATAAACATAAATTGAGAATATACTACCAGAATATGGCAGAATAATAAATTATTAACACAACATTAAAAAGAAAAAATTATTCATAATATTTATGTCTATACTTATCTCAATTAGCATTCAAGAGTAAAAATAAAATATTCTCAAATACTGATTGGCTTTAAAGTTCATAGATCCTCATAAAAACAGCAATGTAAAATGCTTTAGCAGGAAAGACGACAAATTCAAAAGAAAAGAGTGGAATTCAAGATACATGGTGAATAAAGAAATCAGACTAAATATCAATAAATTTCATTGTCAGTTTTTCTAGGAAGCCACAATAATCCTGAATCTGCATAGCCCTAAAATCACTATATATATATACACATATATATATTTGACAGAATTATAGGGAAACACTGATAAATCTATTATATTTGGCAAACGATAAAAGTCATCTACAGACTGATAGATCAAACACGGAAATTGTGAAAAATATGTAAGATTAAAACAATTTTAATCTAGTGGGAAAATGTAGAAATCTGAGTACAATGAGTGGCTGTTATGAATATGAACTCTGGGGTAAGAATGCTGTGGTTCAAACTCAAGTCCTGCCTATTACTAGCTATTAACCTGATTGCCACAATTTCCTCACCTGTAAAATAGTAATAATATTAACATTTACCTCATAGGGCTATCAACAAATTAAATGCTAATAGAACTAAATGTGTTAACATATTAAACTCATTAAGGACAGAGTCTTATTCAGAATACTTGTTCAATAAATATTAGCTATTATTATATTTACGTGTTTGTAGATTAGCCCAAGTTTATTATGCATCACTAGTATACATTCCCCACAATTATAAGATGATATTTGCAGAGTTTTAACTTCTGTCATTTCATATGTGAAAGGTATACCAACTTGAAGATACTTACTGCAACAAATTCATTATACCAGGGTATCAGTCAGTACCACCCTTGCAATCTATTAGCTTAAACCATAGATTATGTTAGGAGGCAACTGGTATCTAACAGCATCTCAAGAAAAACTAAAAAACCAGGACCTATGAATGTTTGGATGAGGGGCCAAAACCTGCCAGGAATTTAGAAATTATTATCTCTCCATTTTTACACTTGAGTCTATATTTCCTTTCTACTCCTCTGTGCTTTTGTCTTTTATTATTTTCTCTCTACAAACTGACTTTCTCCAGCTTCTTCCTTATGCACAAGCTTACCTCTAAATTCTTAAATTTACATCAGTTTAGTTTCAGCTACAAAAGAAAACTTACTACAACTTGATCCAGATTCCAAATGACTATGCCAAAGACTTTGACAGTGTGGATCACAATAAACTGTGGAAAATTCTGAAAGAGTTGGGAATACCAGACCACCTGACCTGCCTCCTGAGAAATCTGTATGCAGGTCAGGAATCAACAGTTAGAACTGGACATAGAACACAAACTGGTTCCTAATAGGAAAAGTAGGACGTCAAGGCTGTATATTGTCACCCTGCTTTTTTAACTTATATACAGAGTACATCATGAGAAATGCCAGACTGGATGAAGCACAAGCTGGAGTCAAGATTGCTGGGAGAAATATCAATAACCTCAGATATGCAGATGACACCACCCTTATGGCAGAAAGTGGAGAAGAACTAAAGAGCCTCTTGGTGAAAGTGAAAGAGGAGAGTGAAAAAGTTGGCTTAAAGCTCAACATTCAGAAAACTAAGATCATGGCATCTGGTCCCACCACTTCATGGCAAATAGATGGGGAAACAATGGAAACTGTCAGACTTTATTTTTTGGGGCTCCAAAATCACTACAGAAGGTGACTGCAGCCCTGAAATTAATAGATGCTTGCTCCTTGGAAGAAAAGTTATGACCAAACTAGACATATTACTAGCACAGACATATTAAAAAGCACAGACGTTACTTTGCCAACTAAGGTCTGTCTGGTCAAAGCTATGGTTTTTCCACTAGTTACATATGGATGTAAGTTGGACTATAAGGAAAGTTGAGCACTGAAGAATTGATGCTTGGTGTTGGAGAAGACTCTTCAGAGTCCCTTGGACTGAAAAGACACCCAACCAGTCCGTTCCAAGGAAATCAGTCCTGAATATTCATTGGAAGGACTGATGCTGAAGCTGAAACTCCAGTACTTTGACCACCTGATATGAAGAGCTGACTCATTTGAAAGGACCCTGATGCTGGGAAAGATTGAATGCAAGAGGAGAGGGGGACGACAGAGGACGAGATGGTTGGATGGCATCACCAACTCAGTGAACATGAGTTTGGATAAGCTCCAGGAGTTGGTGATGGACAAGGAGGCCTTACGTGCTGCAGTCCATGGGGTCACAAAGAGTCAAACATGATTGAGAGACTGAACTGAACTGACAGCAAATAGTTGAATATTCAAATTTGGATTAGGAATCTGATTTCCTGCAACCAACTATCAGAAGGTGGGGTTACAAATTACAACCAACCAACGGAATCAATAGATGCTCATAACAGGAGTCATTGTTGCCGAGGAAGAAATCCCAATACCATCTACTACAATCAGTACCTTGCTTACCAATCTTAAAAGATATACTATAGTGTTTTAGTTTATATCATCATAGAATAGTTACTAAAAATTTAGCTGGTGAGAATCCAGGCTGTTTTAAAAATTACAACTGTAAAAAGAACTGAATTAAGTGTCTGATGACTATTTTAGCCAATAAAAACAAAATGATTGTGAAGCAGCTTTTTATAAATTTTAATCATTATCATGGACATCTAGATTAAGATAGCATATTAATCATTATGCGTATTTATGACTTTTTCCAAGTTAAAATGCGTTAGTATTTTAGTTCTGATGATCTAAACTAGCTACAACATCTTTAAATTCAGTGATCAGTCTAAGATATGAATATTTGGCTTCTTACAAAAGCCTTAGATATTCACTATAGCTCATAGATATCATATATGCTTCATTCATTGGCCAAAGAGAATATATGTTAATATTATCCAATTTTAATTTTATTCATATATCTAAATATCTTTGTTATGGAAAAAACCACCATTTTATGAACCTTACAGTGTTCCCAGCACTGATCTAAGTGTTCTACATATATGAACTCGTTCAAACCTCATTACATTTATATAAGATAGGTTTTATCATAATCTCTGTTTGAAAGATGAGAAAATTGATAGTCATTAAGTAATTTGCCCATGTCCAGCTACAACCAGAGCAAATATTCAAAGGCAAGCAGAGTTGCTTCAAAATCTGTTTTTGGTTCCTATACTGTGCGTGTGTGTGTGTGTGTGTGTGTGTTCACATATATGTCCACACCAGCACAAAAGCTTACACATGGGCAAATCTGGAAGCAGAGGTCAGGGGAGATTCTTGTGCAGGGTGAAAGAAGAGAGATGAAAAAGACGAGTGAGGGAAAGGGGAGATAACAGTGTTGTTTAACTGTATTTATTAAGCATTTATTTCTATTTGCTTATAGATATGCTATTAAATTAATAAAAACAGAAATGACTATGAAAACACTTTGAGTGTGACATAAAAATATATGTCTTGTCAACAGCTTTATATTTTTCCTTCTCCCAGTCTATTATAATGTTAATTAAATCTTAACTTAAACTAGAGAAATTGGTATGTGTGAGTATTAAATTAAAAATGCTATTTAATACTCATTAAATTAATACGGCTGGATTATAACAATTTTGTAATAAAAAAGATTCATTTTAACATATGCAATATTGAATAGTATATTAGATGCATTCAGTTATGACATTATATGATATAAATTATAATTACAATTGAGCTATTTTCATTAATTGTACTGTTCTCAGTGAACTCAATCCAATTTCTACATACGTATTCACGTTGAAATGCTATAGATATACAGAAATTTTTACAATTCATAATAATAATCAGAGGGGTTTTTCTTTAAATAAGAAACCGATTCAACACCTGAGATGTGTAAATACAAAATAAATAGAGAAATTTTAATTTAACTTTGCACCAGGCTATATATTATGCTTCATGACTTTGCCCAAAGCCATGCACATTTGGCCACGCCAATATTTAAGTAGCAGTTTACAGAAGGAATTCAGAAAATACTACTGGCAGTATGGTTGTTTTCTACAAACAAAAAATGAAGTGTGAATTTGTAAAGAATTGTGTCTTCCAAAGGGAAAGTAAGACTGTAAATAATGCAAATTGGCAGGATTATAGAATATAATGATTCCAAAGAATATTCTGAGTTATAATTGGAAATCATATTGAAGGAAACAGGTTACTCTATTTTATGTGCTGCTAAGTGTTGAATATGTAGCTTGCTAAGGAATTAGCTATACCAGAGAAAGTGAAAAATATACTGTAATATTGTACTCATTTAAGAACTATTATTATACCACAAAGTATATGATGCAGCAGTTGAAGAATAACATTTTCTGAAGTTTTAAAATTCTTAACAAAATATAGTGTGTCTAAGACCATGAGTTATATGACTTTCTTTTTGTATTGGATTTAAGGACATATTTGGTAATTTTAGATATGGGAATATTCAAATAAAACTGGCAATTTTCTTATTTTAGCAACCTATAGGATTAATAGCAACTAAAAGAAATAAGAGCAAATAGAAGTCTTCTGTTGTTAAGGGAATAACAGAAATAGTTAAGGGGAAAGGGAATAGCTCTCCTAAGTGCCTAGAAATATAAAGTTTACTTATTTATCTGTATTCATTAAATAAAGGAGACTACTCTTTACTTCCATAAATTTTGCTGCACTTGAAGCATTCTAAATTTACAATGGTTTTCATTGTTTTATTATTACCGAGGACAGTGAAGTATCATTTCCAAAGCAAAATGTAAGCATTTGTGAAATATATGCAAAATGGGAATGAGTGGCCATAAACCTAATCAAGTGAACAGTCTAGGGGGAAAAAACAAAATTACACCAACTTTTGGGAGAGGAAAAGGAGCAAAAACGCATCACCGTTCAGATAGGACACCTAAGGAGTAGATATACTCTCTCCAGGCAAACTTCCCTCATAGTGGTTTCCAGAGCTATTGAGACTGCAGACTTGTTCTAATCAAGAGTTCCCAACAGAACCACCTTGGACATTCAACTAAGCTTTGAGATCCTTTTTCTGTATGTGGTGCTTCATTCAACAGAAATGGCTTTGCTCCAAAGAGTCTTTAGCAAGTATAGATTACTGTAATGCTCTATGTCAAAAAGTCAAGAAAGAAACTGATACAAGTATAACGAAAACAATGGCAGTTAAGACGCAATGTGCAATGAAGCAGAGAGGAACAGAGCTGCTATCTCCTGTATTTGGAAACTCAAAAATAAATGGAAAAAAAAAAAAACTTTGAGTTTATTTTAGCCTTTATATTTTTAATCACAGGTTCACTTTGCTAAAAATTATTTAAGTAATGCTTTGCTTTATATAAAAGGTAGTAATTCAAATTTTGTCACCAACGCTTACTGAATTGATTTTAGAATATACTGGTTTACAAACAGAAAAGCCAAAAAGCTAATTTCAGTGTTGACCAAACTGAAGACCATATAGTCTCTTCAAAATTTGTTTTATGCTATTGCATAGTCAATATAATTGAATAGCCTCAAGTTTGGAAGAAAGGAAATTTTCGCAAAATAACGAATCTGGAACTAGGTTACTTCAATCTATCTGCATTTTGATGGAGAAAAGCGGTAATCCCTGGTGAAAAACACAGGGGCTTAAAAGAGACTATGCATTTTCCATGTTTATATGGTTTTAAAATGGCCAGTGTTGTAGAAATATAAGCTACTTTGAATACTTGCAATCATACAAATTGCAATATTTAATTTTTGAAGTATACTAAAAATCAAAACTGTAACATACCTTTATATTGATTTTAGCTTATCTTTCAAATGTTAAAGCAAAGATCCATTGTACCACAACTCTAATTAATATGTTTTTATAGAGATTGATTTTTTAATTATTTCATACAGATTAATGAGCTTCAAGAATGTAAGTTTTTTAATATTTGTTACTTTTTGCATTACTTACAATTTGGCATAATATAATATCCATCTAATTAAAACACAAAACAATGTGTGTCTTTTACCTACTAGACTCTGCCTTAAGTCCTTTGTTATGTGATTTTTGTTTTTCCAAAAATCATTGGAGGGCCTGGAGAGCTGCTATCAATGTCTCAGGTCCCAGTCTGCTTCATCTTACTCTCTTGATTTATTATATCCTTGAAAATACCAGTAAAACTAGGTACTGTTTAAAATTTCTAATTTATTGAGTTTGATTTGAGACTCCAATTCTTTTTGTATATTAACTACCATGAGCAATGTTTCTATGAGCATTCTCCTACATTCTTACCCATGGGCAAAATATCCTCTAATACACACAGTGTAGTGGAAGAGGCCAGTGTTCCCCCTGTACACCTCTTCCTTTGTCTTCTTTATCTGGGATCTAATTGCCTCACAAAAGTTTATGCGTGTTTGCCTGAGGTGGCTCAGTGGTAAAGAATCCACCTGCCAAGGCAAGAGATACAGGTGACATGGGTTTCATCTCTGGGTCTGGAAGATCTGCTAGAGGAGGAAATTGCGAACCACTCCAGTATTCTTGCCTGGAGAATACCAAGGACAGAGGAGCCTGGAGGGCTACAGTCCATGGGGTCACTAAGAGGCAGACATGACGGAATAACTGAGCACACACACACTTTTGCCTGATGACTTCCTCTGGCTTTTGAAGCATGACTTGCCTTTCAGCAGGTTAAAAATCTTGGGCAACTAAAAGGTATAAGGAGCTGAACTCAATGACTGATGGAAGTTGGTCCGTAAATACATCCCGTTACTTCACCCTTGCTCCACTGCATGTGGGATAACCCTAGAACCACATGTTGCCTCACAGAATTTACTAGCTTAACACTGCACTGGCCTACAGTGGTAACTTGCTCTATAATCTATTTTTTATTTTTCTTTTAAATTGAGGTAAAATTTGTCTACAACATTATATAAGTTTAATATGTAAGTTTATATTTTGACTTGTTTATGCTACAGCCTGCTCAACACCAAAAAGTTTAGCTTCTATCCATCAACATACAGTTAACTTCCTTTATCAGTTTTGCTCTCTTCCCATCCTTCTTCCTCTCTGGTAACTACTTCTCTGTTCTCTGTATCTATGTATTCATTTTTGTTTGGTTTGGTTTGTTCAGCTTTTTACCTTTTAACTTTATTCCTGTCTCTATCTCAGTTTCATACTCCTTTCAGGAGAATGGAGTCTCCTGAAATTTTTGACTGGGTCAGCTTCCAGAGTAAGTTAAACTAATACATATCCAGGACTCTAATTTCAGTATTGTAGATCACACAGATGCCCAATTAAACAAGCAAGAGCCAAATAGCTTCTGAAAATATTTGTAATATTAATAATTCACACTTGCGGTATCAGTGTGCAGTGGTCTCATTGATTCACATCCTTAAGCAAAGTGTCTTCATCTCTTCCAACCTAGTTTGTCAAAAATGGTATGTCATTGTGGAATTAGTTTGCTTCCTTATATTTTAAATGAGGATAACTATCTTTCCACGTGCATGTGTGCATGCTCATTCACTTCAGTTGTATCATCTTCCCATGTGTTTATATGTTAATCTTGTTTCCTCACCAGAACAAATACCTGTTTATGTCATTTGCCTAGTTTATGCTTAGTTACTCTTTTTATTCTATCAATTATTTCAAGTTCTTTGTATATTCAATATACTAATTCTTAATTGTTTTAAATGTATCATAATTTTTTTTCTTTTCAAAATTTCTCTGATGTCCTTTTGCTACAGTTTGACAAAAAAAAAGTTCTTAACTTTAATATTGTCATGGTTCTATAAATACTTCTGTGGCTTGCACTTTCTACTTTAAGAAATCCGTTTCTATCCTGAATTGATGAATATATTTTTGTATATTCTCTAGTAGAAGTATTAAAGTTTGACCTTTCAAATTTCAGCATTTAACCCATTGAAACTGATTTCTCTGTTGGTGTAAGATATAGAAAGCATATTAAAAAGCAGAGACATTACTTTGCCAACAAAGGTCTGTCTAGTCAAGGCTATGGTTTTCCCAGTAGTCATGTATGGATGTGAGAGTTGGACTATAAAGAAAGCTGAGCACCAAAGAACTGATGCTTCTGAACTGTGGTGTTGGAGAAGACTCTTGAGAGAGCCTTGGACTGCAAAGAGATACAACCAGTCCATCCTAAAGGAGATCAGTACTGAGTAGTCACTGGAAGGACTGATGTTGAAGGTGAAACTACAATACTTCATCCACCTAATGCAAAGAATTGACTCATTTGAAAAGACCCTGATGCTGGGAAAGATTGAAGGTGGGAGGAGAAGGGGACAACAGAGGATGAGATGGTTGGATGGCATCACCAACTCAATGGACATGAGTTTGAGTAAGCTCTGGGAGTTGGTGATGGATAGGAAGGCCTGGCATGCTGCAGTCCATGGGGTCACAAAGAGCTGGACACAACTGAGCAACTGAACTGAACTGATGGACTCAATTTCACTATTTTCCCATTAAATTATTTTTCTGGCACCATCTACAAATAACCTTTTCATTTGTTTTTCCTTCTATCCACATTTTTTCCCTCTCAAATACAGTCAGCAAATATTTTCTTTAAAAAACCAAATAGTAAAGATTTTAGGTTTCCTAGGCAATCTATAAACTTTGTCACTTTTCATTTTTTCAATCTTTAAACAAAAGAAAAAAGAAATATAATATTTTTGCTCCCAGGCCAGATGAAAGAATGCCACAGGCCCAGGTTGGTTTTCCTGCAGTAGTTTACAGACCTGTGCTCTATACAATTATATATCTCGCTCCCTGCTCAGACGTATCCGACTCTTTGTGACTTCATGAACTGTAGCCCGCCAGGCTCCTCTGTCTATGGAATTTTCCAGGCAAGACTGGAGTGGGTTGCCATTTCCTATTCCAGGGGATCTTCCTGACCCAGGGATCAAACCCACATCTCTAGTGTCTCCTGCATTGACAGATGGTTCTTTACCACTGTGCCACCTAGGGGACCTCTTTCCAAATCTTTAGGCAAATGTCTTCATTTTAAGGCTTTCCTCGTGGCTCAGATAGTAAAGAATCTGCCTGAAATGCAGGAGACTAGGCTTCGATCCTTGGGTCAGGAAGATCCCTTGGAGGAGGGAATATGGGGCTTTCTTTTTTTCTGATCCATCCATTTATATTTGCGTTTCTTCTCTCCCTAAATACTGTCTGCTATTTCTTTCTCATGCATTTCACCAGGGAACTTTTAAATATTACATCTACATCTAACTATATTTATAACTATGTATTCATATCTGTCTGGCAGGCTGCCATCCATAGGATCTCAGAGTTGGTCACAACTGTGCGACTACCTTTCTTTCTTTCGTTTTGTTTATCTTCGCTTATTTTTGCCCTCCTACCCCAATACACAATTGTGTACCCATTAGAATATAATCAACTGATGAAATAATTATATGTCAAATGAACGACTATATTTTACATTTTTGAATGCTTTATTCATTTTTAAATCTACCGGATCTTCTCTTTTATTTCACTTCCTTATTCATTTATTGAATAATATATTTTAACTTTAATAGTTATTTGATAATGCCTATATTTAAAATATTAGGAAAAATGATGATGATTAATACTTTCTTTTCCTGTTAATTCTCAATCATGAAGTCTTGTTTCTTTGTGGTCATCTGAAAAGTGTGTGTGTGTAGGTGTGTGTAAGTATGTAATCACATATGCATATGTGGGTTATTTCAACTGAGTGCATATTTCTTCCAATCCTCATCAAATAAGAGTTTTGCAAGTCTGTGCTGGAGAGTTCATTTGGGTGGAGAATTTGTATTAATATCTATCAAGATATTAATGCAATACTATCTGAAATTAAAACAAATTCTGAAATGAAATTTCCCAGATAACACATGTAATGTGATTTTGGACCATAAACTAATATATTGGAAGATACAAACTATAAGGTAAATTTATTTTTTATCCCATGCATAGTTATTTTGTGTTCTGCAAATGGTCTTTACAGTTTTCAAGTCATTGAGAGTGTAATATGCTATTTATTGTCTTCATCTCATGGTGGCATTTTCCTTCTTGTGTTTGGTGTATTTTTTTTAATGTGCTCATCTTTAACAAAACTTAATTTTGAAAAATCTTTAGCAACCTGGAATGGGAATTCTTCACTCCAGAAAATATTTACCTTTGCTCTTGCTGACCTCCAGATAGGTGCTACCATTTTTTAAAATAATTTGATTTCTCAACGTGATGTTTTGGGCTTCATGAGTAATGTAATGTAGAATCATATTCCAGTGTGAGCCAAGCATTAATGTTTCAGATTCCCACTGTAAGCAATTATTCTTATTATTCCACCTGGAGGTGCCATAGAAAGACAGTTTCCCTCAATGGTTCACTTTGTTTCCACTTACGGTCTTGTCTATTTTTTTTTTCAGATTATTCTAAGGAAATGGCTATATTGCATGTTCTGGGTTTATGCTTTTATGTCAAATTCAGCTCTCTCTCTTTGAATTGACAAAAGACCTCTTCTGTTGACCGTCACGCAAATGTCAATTCCCAAAACTATAATTTCCTGGGGCTGGCAACAGTGTCCAGGAAAATCTTAGCACTATTTTTTAATCCCTCTGGTGTTATTATAACATTATGTTATCTTCTACACTAAGGATTTTCTTTTTTTTCTAAGCTAAGCATGCATTTTTTATGGTTATTTTATTTTTCACTTGGAAGTATAAAAATAAAAGATAATTTCAGAAAATCTAGTCTGTCTTAGAATTAGAAGGGAAGTATCCCTTTGTTCCTTTGCCAAACTTCTTGAGAGAATTCTTAGCTTAATCATCAAGACATAATAATTTGTTCTACAGTTGCATTCATTCTTCTTTTAGCCCATCTGTTTAAATTTTTATATCCTATTTTTAATTTCCAAGATTTTGTAGTTGTTTCTCTTTTATTATAGCAATCTTTTGTTTTATGGCTTTAGTATCCTCTCAAGTCATTCTAAGTTAATTATACTAAATTATAAGTATTTTTTGTATTTGCTACTTTTATTATCATTACTCTTATATTAGCTTTATTGTTAGAGCATTTTATGTTCAAAATAGTATTGAGAAGAAGGTACAGAGATTTCTAACATACTGTCTTGCCCCTCACATGCATAACCTTCTCCATTATCAACATCTCCTAGCAGAGTTTAAATTTATTATAATTGATGAAACTACATTGATATCTTTATAACCCAAAGTCCATAATTTACGTTGGATTTTACTCTTGGGTATATTCTGGGTTTGAACAAATGTACAATGACATGAACTCATCACTGGGATACCATACAAAATATTGTCACTACCCTAAAAATCCTTTCTGCTCTACCTATTCATCCACCTGCTCCATAATCCCCAACAACCACTGATTTTTTACTGCATCTCTAGTTTTGACTTTCCAGAATGTCATATAGCTAGAATTGTACAGTATGTAGCCTTCTAATTTGATTTCTTTCCCTTAAGTAATACATGCCTTTTAATGGATTTGGTAGCTCACTTTTGTTTAGTACTCAATAATACTACTCATTCTGGATGTACTACAATTATTTATCCATTCATCTATTGAAGGGCATCCTGGTTTCTTTCAAGTTTTGATGACTATGTTATAAAGCTGCTATAAACATCCATGGTGGCTTCCCTAGTGGCTCAGATGGTAAAGAATCCTCCTGCAATGCAGGAGACACAGGAGATGCATGTTTGATCCCTGGGTTGGGAAGATCCCATGGAGAAAGAAATGGCAATCCACTCCAGTATTCTTACCTGGGAATTCCATGGACAGAGGAGCCTGGTAGGTTACAGTCCATGGGGTCACAAAGAGCTGGACACTACTGAATGACTAAACTGCTGCTGCTGCTGCTGCTGCTAAGTCGCTTCAGTTGTGTCTGACTCTGTGCGACCCCATAGATGGCAGCCCAACCGGCTCCTGGGTCCTTGGGATTCTCCAGGCAAGAACACTGGAGTGGGTTGTCATTTCTTTCTCCAATGCATGCATGCATGCAAAGTCACTTCAGTTGTGTCCAACTCTGTGCAACCCTATGGACAGCAGCCCTCCAGGCTCCTCTGTACATAGGATTCTCCAGGCAATATTGGAGTGGGTTGCCATTTCCTTCTCCCAAGAGAGACTAAGCACATGAGCATAAACATCCATGTGGAAGTTTTTGTGTAGACATGAGTTTTCAGCTCCCTTGGATCAATACCAAGGAGCATGATTTCTACATTTTATGGTAAGAGAATGTTTAGCTTATTAGATAACTGCCAAACTGTCCTCAAAAGTGGTTGTACCATTTTGCGTTCCCTTCAGCGATAAATGAGAGTTTCTGTTGCTCTGCATCCCAACAGAGGTTTTCAGTGTTCCAGCTTTGGGGCATTCTTACGGGTGTGTCTAGTAGTATTCCATTGTTATTTTAATATGCCTTTCCCTGACAACATATTACCTAGAGCATCTTTTCATTGTTTATTGACAACTGCTTACTTGCATATTGTCCAACTGGGTTCTTTGTTTTCTTCTGTTGATTTTTAAGCATTCATTGTATATTTTAGATTTGCAAATAGTTTCTCTCAATCTGTACCTTCTCTTCTCATTCTTTTCATAGTTTCTTTTGCAGAGCAATAGCTTTTAATGAAATACAGCTTATCAATTATTTGTTTCATATATTGTATCTTTGGTCTTGTGTCTAAAAAGGCATCACCAAACCTTTGGTCATCTAGATTTTCTCCTGTGCTATCTTCTAAATAATGATTCATATGAAAATGCCTGGATTCATTTTTTTTTATGTGGATGGCCATATGTTCCAGCATCATTTACTGAAAAAATTATCTTTGCTACATTGTATTGCCTTTGTTCCTTTACCAACGATCAGTTGACTATTGTATATATGTGTGTGTGTGTGTGTGTGTGTGTGTGTGTGTGTGTGTGTGTGTATATATGCATATATATATATATACCATCTTTAATGACCCATTTTCAGGATGTTGATTTTCCTGAGACACTTGGTGTGAATCTATATCTCTTTAATTGAAAACTTCTGATTAACAGTCTGTGAATATGAACTCTCAAAAACAGTTTATGACTATGTTTCTCTGGTCTGTTAAAAAGGTCAGCCATTAGGAATATTGGGAGTATATAGAGAGCTAGTCATTTACATAAGAATATTCTAATGCTACTTGAAGAATTATTAGCAGCTGGGTCTGTGAAATCCCTCTCTGATCCTAGTACTTTGACTCAGCCCAAGGGTAACAGTGGAGAGAGAGAAAGAGACTGTTTTTCTGAATCCAATTGCCTAGGAGTCATTGTAATTCCTGGATCCCCTCTGTTTCCCTGTTCATTTGCATGTTTGTTTGTTTGGTTAAGTGGATAGTTCCTCTGAAGTTTTTCTATATCATATGGCTTCTATTTTTCAGGGATTTGACAAACTATTTGGTCAACAGATGAATTTTCTGCTTTTTGAATGCTTGTTCTAGTATTTCTAGGGATTTGCAGACTGTATAAGCGTAGCTGTATATTCACATTTCATCCTGTCTTCAAATATCAACTCTTGTAAATATATCTCTGACCTATTTTCACCTCATCTGCATTCTATACTGTATTGTAACATTGAACATTGTACTACACTGTGTTTCAAAGAAAACGTAAAGAAAATGTGATTTCCTTATTGACTATGATGAATAAGATCTTTTTCATGATTTTATAGTTTTAAGAAATGGAACTTGATGTGCTCTATTTTCAAAACAAAGTAGCTGACCTTGGGTGGAAAATTATTAAAAAATGGTTTTCTACTCAGAGCTAGCTAGTTTTGTCTTGGAAAGTTACTGGCAAGCTAGTCTTGCCTAACAGCTTATACCTGGAGAGTCCCTAAGCTAACAGGATGTTTGAGAAGGGATAAACTAAAGTCCTTGTTGAAAAATGTGGACTTAGAATTGGAAGGGAAAAAAAAAGAATACCCTATGAGACTTAAGCTTACTTAGACTTAGACTTACAATCTGGGAAGATTGTAACCCCATAGTACTCAGCCAATGAGAACTGGGGAGGGATCTGTGCACCAGGAAATAAAAGTGTTTGCTGTAACTGTCTTGGGTGTGCCTGCCCACCAGATAGATACCCAATATTACAAGACCATTATTAGAAGTCTTGCTTTCGCTGTTTCATGTCTCCAAGTCGATCCCTAGATTTGGGGTATGTGAACATATTTCTGACATAGGCCATTGAGAAGTACATGGAATACATTTTTAAAATGAAAAAAAAGAGTAGAATGCTTTAAATTAAGATTTAAGTTAAATACAAGCATCTTGCAGGTTAGATATTCTCTTTTCGGTAAAAATTTCATGCTCCTCTTTCTACTCCCCCTTCTCTTTAGATTGGTAAAGATTTGGGCGTGGGCATAAACATTTCTGTAACAACAGTAGAGAAAGGAGCATATGGTATTTACAATCACTTGTGTATCCAAATATGTACCATTTAGTCTCTGGACTATGGAGAGGTCAATGTTACATGTTATAACTAGTCTTTGGTAATGCCATGCTGGTACACACATCTAGAGACTATCATCCTGAACACTTACTTCCAATTTAAATATGTGAATAGTATGGCCTATTTATTGTGACCTCAATCCTTTGCCCGTCCATCTGCTCTCTGGTTACCTACCTACTCCTTCACCTGGGCATGTGACTCTGGGTTCCCTTGATTGAAGCATGCAGAAAGGTGAGGATCAGGAGATTACCTGAGGCTTATCCACAGACACTTCCCTCTATTACTGCCGTTTTGTTCACATCAATGTTGGCATGTGGCCACTCTCCATTGCAGTCTATTCTCAGGTCACCAAATAGATGATAGATAGATAGATAGACAAGAGTTGGGCACAACTTAGCAACTGAACAACAACAATAGATAGATCATGCCTGTGTAAAGTTTCTCTGCAGCCTAAATATTGCGATTTACAAATCTAGTTTTAATGTTTATTGTTGTTCAGTCACACCGTTGTGGGCAACTCTTCAGACCCCATGGACTGCAGCATGCCAGGCTTCCCTATCCCTTACCATTTCCTGGAGTTTGCCCAAGTTCATGTCCATTGAATTGGTGATGCCATCCAGCCATCTCATCCTCTGTCACCCTCTTCTCCTTCTGCCTTCAATCTTTCCAAGCATCAGAGTCTTTTCCAATGAGTCAGCTCATCGTATCAGGTGGCCAAAGTATTGAAGTTTAAGCTTCACCATCAGTCCTTCCAAAGAGTATTCAGGGTTGATTTCCTTTAAGATTGACTAGTTTCATCTCCTTGCTTTCCAAGTGACTCTCATGAGTCTTCTCCAGTACCACAGTTTGAAAGCACCAATTCTATAGCATTCTGCCTTCTTAACTGTCTAACTCTCATGCCTATACATGACTACTGGAAAGACCATAGCCTTGACTATAGGGACCTTTGTCAGCAAAGTGATGTCTTTGCTTTTTAACACGCTGTCTAGATTTATCATAACTTCTGTGCAAGAAGCAATTGCTTTCTAATTTCATGGCTACAGTCACCACTCACAGTGATTTTAGAGCCCAAGAAGAAATCTGTCACTGCTTCCATCTTTTCCCCTTCTATTTGCCATGAAGTTATGGGGCCAGATACCATGATTTTAGTTTTTTTTTTAATACTAGTTTTAAGTTGGCTTTTTCACACTCCTCCTTCACCCTCATCAAGAGGCTCTTTAGTTCCTCTTTGCTTTCTGCACTTAGAGTGGTGTCATTCACATAGCTGAGGTTGTTGATATTTCTCCAGGCAATCTTGATTCCAGCTTGTAGCTTATCCAGCCTGACATTTTGCATGATGTTAAGTTAAATAAACAGGGTGACAATAAACAGCCTTGTTGTACTCCTTTCTCAACCCTGAATCAGTCAGTTGTTCCATACAGGGTTCTAACTGTTGCTTCTTACTCACATATAGGTTTCGCAGGAGACAGGTAAGATTGTCTAGTATTCCCATCTCTTTAAGAGTTTTCCACAGTTTCTTACGATCCACACAGTCAAAGACTTTAGTGTTGTCAATGAAATAGAAGTAGATGTTTTTCTGGAATTCCCTTGTTTTACCTATGATCCTGCAAATGTTGGCAATTTGATCTCTGGTTCCTCTTCCTTTGCTAAACCCAGCTTGAACATCTAGAAGTTCTCACTAGTATCAATACTTTCACCCAAAGAGAAGAATTCAGGACATATATTTAGAGCTTCTTACTTCCCCGTATCTAATACATTCTCAGACCACAATACATACAACAAAGGGAGAGGCTTTCCCCTATACCTTATAGATAGTCCCTCCTCCATATCAGATTCTAAATTGGTTGATTTTAGTCAGTAAATGGTAAAATTGGTCCATATTTGCTTTTATCATGAGGCAAGTAGAGGCTGAATGTTCTTCTAAATAAACATGTAAGTTTCCAGTTTTAAAATATAATTCCCATTAAAAGATGATTTATTGAAAAAAAAATTATTTAGTAGCATCCCACTGTATTACAAAGTGCATTATTTCCAAAAGCACTACTAAAGGAAACAGAAGAAACAGGGTGAAATGTCATTATATCCCTTGAAAGAGCTACCGGATTTATCAAATACAAAATAGTATATCTTCTCAATTGAGAAATAAAAATTTGCTTTAATTCTCCCTCATGCTTTTAAAACACATCATGCAAATGTTTGAGCTATTATTATTTTAAAAGATAGTTTGGCTCAAAGGAAAAGAAAAAAAAAATCTGGTACTAACCTGGCTCTGCTGTTACCTAACTGTATAGTAGTTTACCAGTGTTCCAATCTTTGATTCAGTTTCTTCACCACTAACTAGAAAGGATTTGTAATGAGATGTTTAAGTTCTTTTATATCTTTAAAGTACTATGATTCAGCTGAATACTGTAAATTGCATAGCATGCTGCATATAGAAGAGAAGAAGTTTTGCATAGAGAAGTCTTGAGGAACTATATAGGTTAAAAAGCAAAAACAAACAATAACAACAAAACAGACCTTAAACCAAAGTTAAAAGAAAGCAAAAGGGAATTCCCTGTCAACCTTTCCAACCCTCCCTTCAATTGCCATCTGAAAAGCATACTTCCTTTTCAGTCATCCCTTTGGACCAATCTAAAGTTTTGAACAATCTTGATCAGAGTTACTTATTATATCTCTCATTGGATCCTATTATTTGCATTTTTAAAAATGATCCCTAAAGAATGTGTCAAAGAGAATATTTAATATTACATTAAAATGCCTTATCAGGCACATTAAGAAATTGATACTAATGGCACTTCTTCTCCAGAGAGCTAGAATGGTGTTAATGGACCAGCACTTGTCACCATTTTGGCAAAGTCTAAAATAGTTTCTAAAGGTCTTTTTTAAAACAAAAGATGTTCTTAGAATTTTTCACAGGACTCTGAATTTCTTTTTTAATGCATCATACTTTATTCTGTAAAATATGCATCATGCAACAGATATATAAAAATGAAAAAATTATACAATATCAAGTCTAAAAAAAAAGAATTTGTCAGAAAATTTGTCTCAAATGACAACACCTGAACTGAGTCATATCATATAATATATCCTGAGAAGGTCTATTAAATTATAATGTCAACATGAAGTCCCTGTGCAGTAATAAAATGTCTTCTTTGTAAAATCATACATTGGTGAACTGGAGACCTAATGTTTGGAAGTGAATAAAGAAAAAAGTCATCTTTTGTAGCTTTCATTTGCCATCAATTATTCTTGTATAAATCTGCTGGCACTTCAAAATATGATACATTAGGTCAGCACTTGTCCGGTGAATAAAAATGCTCCCACAGTGCAAATTAGAGCTTTGGAAGCAAGTCTTCTCTTTCAATCCATTGGGGCATCATTTAGTGCATTGAAGTGGCAGTTTATTAAATAGTATCCCTGTGGTCTGAAAGAAAGAATATTCTTCCCAAATGTCATACACTATTTTCTGGTACTAGAGGGATTATGTGATAAGACTTGGCTCATTTTAGTTACTTGTACTGAATCGATTAAGATATTATAAAATATCAAAGTAATTATTGCCTATAAATTGTAATCAATTATGTAAATTCTTTGCCTGGTAATTATTTTAAGGTCATTTAAATTATTTATTATATGGTGAATTAGCTTGGTAAGCCCAAAGTGAGTAATTAATCAGCTTTTAAAAAGGAATTCATAAAAAGTCGGGATTCATATTGGATTATGATGGCATCATTCTGATTAAAAGTATTAAATCATTTCTCAATTTTATTTTGTACATGACACATACAGTTCTTACTATGATATATATTTAAAAGAAAGTACTATTGAGTAGGTTGAAATAAATTTTCTAATTACATTATAACAAAAGATTGAATTTTTGTCAGTGTGTCCAGCATCTAATATTTTAGATAGAATTATTAAAGCCATATTTAATTGACTCATGAAATATTTTTATACTATATACTCATAATTTATAAAGGTTTGTATACGTGATTGAGCTGACAAAAATCACGTAAAATATTATTTAATAATACAGCATATTGCTGAGTAGACAGTGAATTCAGAAAAGGAATCTTGTATACAGCAGAAGGAAAAGCAATCACGTTTGTTAGTAGATATAAACAACGGATTTTCTTTTTCTGAGAGAGAGAGAGGGTCTATTATAATTTTCTCTAAGAAACTCAGTGGTGCTTTTTCTAAGGTTAAAAATCAGCAGATACCATGTGGTATAACTGACAATCTTGGGTGTTCTGGATATAGTTTTTCTATGAAGTTTATTTGAATTTCAGAGGAAAAATACAGTGAAAATTAACTATATAAAGAGAATTTAAAAATATGTGTCTACCATAAGATAATACTTCCTAAAAACAACTTTGTTTGAACTCAATTTTACTCCATCTTTTTTACTTTAATATGTTTTATATTTGCTATTTTTGTTGTTGGTATCAATTTATTGCATTGTAATACAAAAAATGTGATTTATGTGAAAAGATAATGAAATATGTTAAGACTTGTGAGGCTTAGAAGGTAAAATTGGAAAGAATATTTAGTAATTATGATAAATCTGTGGGGGGAGGGGGAGAAGGAGGTTAATTACACAAAGCAATCATGAAGTTATTGAATATTAGAGATAAAAGTAGCTCTAACTCCTTGTTTTGCAAATGAGATAACCAAGCCTGAAATTACTCAATTGAAGATTCATGAATTTTAGGGACTGATCTACAAGTCACCTGAAGTCCACTCTATTGTTTTCAGCACAGATCACAAGGTCAAAGACTCTAATTACCAAAATATTTTCAGACTGCAAAGATTGACAAAAACAATCTTTATAGAAAAATTTATCATGTATGTACAGTATTACTTAACTAGCTATTGATATTTATCTAGCACATTCTTTAGATTTTGATTTCATACTGAGTTGCCATGTCCTCTCCAGGGGATCTTCCCCACCCAAGGATTGAACCTAGATCTCCTGCATTGCAGACCGAATGTTGGAGACTGTGTTCTATCCTTGGGTTGGGAAGATCCCCTGGAGTAGGGAATGGCTACCCATTCCAGTATTCTTGTTGGAGAATTCCATGGACAGAGGACCCTGTCAGGCTACGGTCTATGGGTTCACAAAGTCTTTGCAAGTTTCACTTTTAGATTTACATTACTTACAAAATAAGTGATTCAACTAGTCACTGATTTAGTTTGAGTAGTGAAATTGCAAAAATAATTGTATCAATAATATACTGTATAATTGTTCAGTCATTGACCATGATGCAATGAGTAATTGTTTGTACTATTTATTTTCAAGTATTGATCCAGCCATTGGGGGAATTTAGGCTTACTGCAAGAGGAGCTTGAATCCACATATACATACGCATTTACTCAAAGAAGAGACACTGATGTATGAATACCATAATGAGTCTCTGTATAGAAAGTTCAATTACTTTCATGAGTTATCATCATGAGTTATGTTAACACATATATGTGTGTACATACACATACATGCTCACATATGTAAACACATCAACATGCATGCATAGATTGTCTTGAAAGGTTTGAAAAATACTGACATCTATTACTGCCATGCACCATGCTATTAATATAAATGAGAATTTGCTATTGTTTTAGCTTTAATAACATGGTCTAGTATCAATTATGTAATGTATATATTGTTTTTATGCACATATTTCTGGCTTGTATCTTCTCTTTGTAAATATATATTGTAAAAGATAGTAGCTGCCATGGGAAGAGTATTGGATTGGGAAGCATAAAATGTGAATTTGAATTCTGGATCTTCTAATTTTTGACCACAAGTAACCATGTATGGATGTGAGAACTGGACTATAAAGAAAGCTGAGCACAGAAGACTTGATGCTTTTGAACTGTGGTGTTGGAGAAGACTCTTGAGAGTCCCTTGGACTTCAGGGAGATCCAACCAGTCCATCCTAAAGGAAATCAGTCCTGAGTGTTCATTGGAAGGACTGATGTTGAAGCTGGAACTCCAATACTTTGGCCACCTCATGCGAAGAGTTGACTCATTGGAAAAGACCCTGATGCTGGGAAGAATTAGGGGCAGGAAGAGAAGGGGACGACAGAGGATGAGATGGCTGGATGGCATCACCAACTCAATGGACATGAGTTTGGCTAAACTCCGGGAGCTGGTGATGGACAGGGAGGCCTGGCGTGCTGTGGTTCATGGGGTCACAAAGTGTCGGACATGACTGAGCGACTGAACTGAACTGAACTGAACCATGTAACTATTTGGGCTTATATTTTCACATGTGAATTTAGTTAAAGTTATACCAGTGTATTATTTGTGCTCCTTGTTACACACTTCTTACATCTTTATCTGTATACTATATCTATAATATCTGGAAATCCATACCCCCTAATTAGACTCTAAGCTATTCAAAATCACAAACAATTCTTCAGTGTTTCCTAGCCAACCAGAGTATCTACTTTATAATGGGAATCAAAAATGTATTGATCAGATTTGTAGAAATGAAAATTGTTTTAAATTATACAATATTTTATTTTGACTGTGTGGATCACAGTAAACTGTGGAAAATTCTGAAAGAGATGGGAATACCAGACCAGCTGACCTTCCTCCTGAGAAACCTGTATGCAGGTCAGGAAACAACAGTTAGAACTGGACATGGAATAACAGACTGGTTCCAAATAGGAAAAGTAGGACGTCAAGGCTGTGTATTGTCACCCTGCTCATTTAACTTATATGCAGAGTACATCATGAGAAACGCTGGGCTGGAAGAAACACAAGCTGGAATCAAGATGGCCAGGAGAAATATCAATCGCCTCAGATATGCAGATGATATCACCCTTATGGCAGAAAGTGAAGAAGAACTAAAGAGCCTCTTGATGAAAGTGAAAGAGGAGAGTGAAAAAGTTGGCTTAAAGCTCAACATTCAGAAAACTAAGATCATGGCATCTGGTCCCATCACTTCACGGCAAATAGATGGGGAAACAGTGGAAACAGTGTCAGACTTTATTTTTCTGGGCTCCAAAATCACTGCAGATGGTGATTGCAGCCATGAAATTAAAAGACGCTTACTCCTTGGAAGGAAATTTATGACCAACCTAGGCAGCATATTAAAAAGCAGAGACATTCCTTTGTCAACAAAGGTCCATCTAGCCAAGGCTATGGTTTTTCCAGTAGTCATGTATGGATGTGAGTTTGACTATAAAGAAAGCTGAGCACAGAAGAATTGATGCTTTTGAACTGGGGTGTTGGAGAAGACTCTTGAGAGTCCCTTGGACTACAAGGAGATCCAACCAGTCTATCGTAAAGGAGATCAGTCCTGGGTATTCATTGGTAGGACTGATGTTGAAGCTGGAACTTCAATACCTTGGATACCTGATGCGAAGAGCTGACTCATTTGAAAAGATCCTGATGTTGGGAAAGATTGAAGGCAGGAGGAGAAGGGGACAACAGAGCATGAGATGGTTAGATGTCATCACTGACTCAACGGACATGAGTTTGGGTAGACTCCAAGAGTTGGTTATGGACAGGGAGGCCTGGTGTTTTGCAGTTCATGGGGTCACAAAGAGTCGGACATGACTGAGCGACTAAAATGAACTTACTCATCAAAGTATTTTCATTTTGCCCTAACTGTTCTTTTAGAGAATAACTTCTTCAAGGCAGAGACAATCTATTGTACATTTTCTATTCCCCTCTCAATTTTGCACGTGGACTTGTTAAACAAAGTATATTTTTATACGTAAGTGAAACTCCTAGCACTGTGAATGTAGATGCTTCCAAGTATAATATAAAATAAACCTATTAATTTAATATAGCTTTTCAACAGTTCCACTTTTAGGAATTTAGCTTTATTGATATCATCTCCCTGAATAAAATCTGCCAAGAAATACAAAGTATATGCAAATTTATGAGCTAAAAACACACACAATGTAAACTGAAAACCAGTGTTTGTGACTCCTACCTTGAATCATTTTTAAGGATAAGACCCTGTATGCTGCCCTACAGAAAATATGCACTGGCCATATTCACTTCTCTGAAATTTCAGCCTTAGGAGATGTAATATGCTGGCTAATAGGTCAGAAATAACTTTATTATTGAAATTTTTAGTGTTTAATGTGAGAGTTTAGCCATTTTTTCCTTTTACATATAGCTAACTGTGCATTAAGACAATTTTGCCTTAGTTTACATTATACTTGCCACTCCTCTCCTTCAGTTCCCATGACACCTGTAAATTGATTTCACAAACTACAAGAAGAAAATATATTTTGGTATCCAATTGCCACCCTTTGTTTCAGTTCAGTATTGAGTATTCAGGGAGCAGCTGTGTCCCTTGGTACTTCCAGGTACTAAATACAAAGAGAATAGACACAATTTTACATGATTGTTGTTTTCAAGAATTCATGTCATTTACATATGTCAGAAATATTGTATTTTAAAGTCCCTATACTAGTACAAGTCTTGTGTTCTAGTACATTTGGCTTTTTGATATCTAAGTAATTTCTAATTCTATTCTGATTCAAAGGAAATGTAGAAACACATCTACCCCCCCCCCAATATCCCTCCTAAACATTTACTTCACTGAATATTCTAAACTGTACCTTAAATTTGCTGCCTATGTATATGAGAATGAAAACCAGATGCCCATTGATAATGGTACTGCTGATGCTGACACTTTGTTAAATGGAAATTCTTGCAGTGTTGCTGAAGAAGCAGAAAATTTAATGTCTCTCATTTGAATGAGTTTTACCTTTTTTGTCTGGAAATTCTGTAGAGCTGAGTAAACTCACAGAGATATAAGTATTCCCAGGGCTCAGGAAGATTACAAATAGTTGTCTAGCAGTATCAAAAATTATTATTCTGAAGTGGAGTTATATAAATTCTATTTCCCTAAGATGACCACATGGCAAAAAGCTTTATGACAAGTCAGATTAACTTTAGGAAGAGCATTAATCAAGGCATGCTCTAATTTTCTTTAACCTCTGGATTAGACTTTATTTTTAAAAAATAGTTAAAACAGACAGAATGCTTTATGCACGTGTGCTTAGTCTCATCCAACTCTTTGCAACCCTATGGACTGTACCCTGGCAGACTCCTATTGTTCATGAGTTTCTCCAGGCAAGAATTCGGGAGTGGGTTGCCTTGCTTTCCTCCAGGTGATCTTCCCAACCCAGGTATTGATCCCCTGTCTCCTGTGTTGAAGGTGGTTTCTTTACCGCTGAGCCACTGTGAAATATCTGGCATGCTGGACCATTTCTACATTTCTAAATTTTTCAGCTCAGTTGCCTTAGTCTCCACAACAGTTTACTGTACTTTTTATTAGCAAGAACAAGGAATGGTCAACTCTTTCAAAATCTTGCTTAGAATACTGAAAAGGTCAACAAACTACAACAGAGGAATGTAAAAGTGAGACAATTGAAATCTGATACCTTGTTTTTGTGACAAAGATTTTTGCAAAAATTGAAAATGTCACAACATGAAGTCAGTTTTCAGGAAGAGACTGGGACACAGCACAGACTGAATCCATCCTCACCATACCATTAGCCTGTGATCTCAACTTCTTGATTAAAGAGATCCCTATCTTAAAAAAAAAAAAAAAAGCCTTTTTTCTTTCTTTTTTGTTATTTTTAGGAAAGATATATTCTGTGAGAACATAGAAGAGAAAGGCAAAAAAAAAAAAATCCGTGGTTCTCAATCTGGTAATATCCAGGGATGTTTTTGACTATCACAACTGAGGTAGGAGGTGCCTCTGGCATCTAGTGGAGAGAGGCCAGGTATGCCACTAAACATCTTATGATGTACAAAAGAGCTCTCTATAACCAAGAATTATCTGCCTTAAGATGTCAATAATGGTGCTATTGAGAAACCTGGAGCTAAAGTAATGTATTGATCAATTACATTGCCCTTCATCATGCAGAACTTTCAATATACTACATTTGAACCTAGAAAAATCCTTTATAAAGAATGGATGCACAATAAATGTTTATTGGTTTCTTTTTTATATAAAAATAGAAAATGCTTATAACCAAGAATAGATATTTGTGTTTTATAAGCCATGCATTATGAATTATCTTTGAAACAGCCCTTATGAAACTACTGTTTCCCCCTAATATCTTTAAAGTAAAATATTTAGTAATTATATCATACATAAGAGGGCAAGTATCAGTTAGCATCAGTGTAAACAGAGTTTATGGTGAAAATAAAAAGGAAAAGATAGGAATCAAACTAGACACAACAGATAAAAAACACTTATCACAGGCCAGACTATCACTTTTATAATGCCTCCAACCTATTGTCCAAACTGTTATCAAACTCAACTTCCTGAATAGAGATCAAATCATGCTAGCTCTCAACTAAAATTTTTAAGAGGCTCAACATTGCCCAGAAAAGACAGCAAAAAACTTTTCCTGTAGACTTGGCTAGTAAATAGTTTCAGCTTTGCAGCTCTGCTACTCAACTCAACTACTACTACTCTGTATTCGTGGCATCAAAATTGTCAGAGACACTATAAGCAACTGGTATGACTGTGTCTCAATAATTTTCTTTTTTTTTTTTTTACACAAGAGGTGAAAATCCAATCTTTTTAATAATATGTATTTTCTTCTTCTCATTATTTGGCTTTATCTCAAATGTCATTTTTCTCTAAATTTCATTGTTTACTGTGCTCCAGGGACTTAAAAATTTTAATATTTCTGAACATATGACTTTGTTCTGTGCTTTGTGACCTCACAGTTCTCCATCACCTGGTCATTGCTTCTGGGTGTTTGATAAAAAGCTATTCCTACTGAACACCCAGATGAAGCATGTTTCATGCATGCCATTTAATGGCATGTTTCCCCCACACTAGACGTGGACAAGTATAAGTAACTAGAACATAACGCTTTGCCTGAACATGATAGACATCTAATAACTGCTTCCTAAAAAATTATATTTTAGATCAACTTAAATGTGAAAACAATTTTCTGCCAAGATAGGCTCTATTGAGCTTTGTAATATGTAACCATAAACAAAGAGGCTTCCCCAGTGTCTCAGCAGCAAAGAATCCACCTGCAGTGCAGGACACACAGGTTAGATCTCTGGATCCAGAAGATACCCTGGGGGAGGAAATGACAACCAAATCCAGTATTCTTTCCTGGGAAATCACCTAGATGAGGAGCCTGGCAGGCTATAGTTCATGGTGTAGCAAAAGAGTCAGACACGACTTAGCAACTAAACATCAAGAATAACATGATATTCCTTAAGCTGTATGGTAAATTAAAATGTGAAGATCATGATTAATTTCAATATAAGCACTCCTACTTTAAGATAATCAAAGTGTTATTTAAAAAATAGAAATCTTAGAGACAACAAATAAAGACCATGGATGCACAAACTAGAAATCTTAAATAAAATTTTTAAATTATTATTTATTAATTTTTTTACTTTACAATATTGTATTGGTTTTGCCATACATTGACATGAATCCAACATGGGTGTACATGTGTTCCCCCTCCAGAATTAAAAATGGGAAAAATAAAACTCAGACTGAACTAGAGTCCACAAAAGGGAAGGAAAACACTAAAACTAACCAATAGTCTATGATATTCTCAAGGGGCCAGACATAGCATTTGAAAGAAAAGTAGCAATCCTTTATTTTCCAAAGACTCACGCCATGATCAATATGGGTATCTGTTTTAAGCCTTAAGACATTAGGTGCTGGAGTGGTGGCTGCGCAGCACTGGAGCAGCTGTAAGGAGATACCCCATGCCCAAGGGTAAGGAGAAGCCCCAACAAGATGGTAGGAGGGGTGAATTTGCAATGAGAATCAAACCCCATTTCCACCAGAGATGCTCAGAGGGCTCAAACAAACCTTGTGCGCACCAAGACCCAGGGACCCAACAGAGACCGAGACAGAACTGTGTTTAAGCATCTCCTGTGGAGGTACAGGTCAGTAGTGGACTGTTGCAGGGGCAGGGGCTCTGGGTGCAGCTGACTTGGCTATGGCATAAGCCCTCTTGGAGGAGGTCACCATTAACCCCACCGTAGAGCTGCCAGAACTTGCACAGGACTGGGAAATAGACCCTTAGAGGGCACAAACAGAAACTGGAGTGCACAGGACCCAGGAGAAAGGAGCAGTGACTCCACAAGAGACTGACCCAGACTTGCCCAGAAGTGCCCAGGAGTCTCCAGCGAAGGCATGGGTTGGTGGTGACCTACTGCAGGGTTGGGAGCACTGAGTGTAGCAGTACATGCATGGGATCTTTTGAATGAGGTTGTCATTATCTTCATTACCTCCACCATAGTTTGGCCCCAGGTAAATAGCAGGGAGGGAACACATCTCCACCCATCAACAGAAAATTGGATTAAAGATTTATTGAGCATGGGCACGAATATCAGAACAAGACCCAGTTTCCCCATCTGTCAGTCTCTCCCATTAGGAAGCTTCCATAAACCTCTCTTCCTTCTCCATTAGAGGGTAGAGAGACTGAAAACCACAATCACAGAAAACTAACCAATCTGGTCTCATGGACCACAGCCTTGTCTAACTCAATGAAACTATGAGCCATGCCGTGCAGGGCCATGCAAGATGGATGGGTCATGGTGGAGAGTTATGACAAAATGTGGTCCACTTGAAAAGGAAATGACAAACCACTTCAGTGTTCTTGTCTTGAGAATTCCATGAACAGTATGAAAAGGCAAAAAGATAGGACACTGAAAGATGCACTCCCCAGGTTGATAGGTGCCCAATATACTACAGGAGATCAGTGGAGAAATAACTTCAGAAAGAATGAAGAGATGGAGCCCAAGCAAAAACAACACCCAGTTGTGGATGAGACTGATGATAGAAGCAAAGTCTGATGCTCTCAAGAGCAATATTGCATAGGAACCTGGAATGTTTGGTCCATGAATCAAGGCAAATTGGAAGTGGTCAAACATGAGATGGCAAGAGTGAACATTGACATTTTAGGAATCAGTGAACTTAAATGGACTGGAATTGGTGAATTTAACTCAGAGGACCATTTTATCTACTATTGTGGGCAAGAATCACTTAGAAGAAATGTAATAGCAATCATAGTCAACAGAAGAGTCTGAAATGCAGTACTTGGATGCAAACTCAAAAACGACAGAATGATATCTGTTTGTTTAAAAGGCAAACCATTCAATACCACAGTATTCCAAGTCTATGCCCTGACCAGTAATGCTGAAGAAGCTGAAGTGGAACGGTTCTATGAAGACCTATAAGAACTTCTAGAACTAACACCAAAAAATGATGTCCTTTTCCTTATAGGGGACTGGAATGCAAAAGTAGGAAGTCAAGAGATACCTGCAGTAATAGGCAAATTTGGCCTTGAAGTGCAAAATGAAGCAGGGCAAAGACTAATAGAGTTTTGCCAAGGGAAGACACTGGTCATAGGAAACACCCCCTACCAACAACACAAGAGAAGACTCTACACGTGGACATTACCAGATGGTCAATAGCAAAATCATATTGATTATATTCTTCGCGGTCAAACATGGAGAAGTTCTATACAGTAAGCAAAAACAAGACTGGGAGCTAACTGTGGCTCAGATCATGAAATCCTTATTGCCAAATTCAGACCTAAATTGAAGAAAGTAGGGAAAACCACTAGACCATTCAGGTATGACCTAAATCATATCTCTTACGATTATGCAGTGGAAGTGAGAAATAGATTCAAGGGATTAGATCTGATAGACAGAGTGCCTGATGAACTATGCACAGAGGTCCATGACATTGTACAAGAGAAAAGGATCAAGACCAGTCACTAAAAAAAGCAGAATGGCTGCAGAAAGGCCTTACAAATAGCTGTGAAAAGACGAGAAGCAAAAAACAAAGGAGAAAAAGAAAAATATACCCTTTTGAATGCAGAGTTCCAAAGAATAGCAAAGAGAGATAAGAAAGTCTTCCTAAGCGATCAGTGAAAAGAAACAGAGGAAAACAATAGAATGGGAAAGACTAGAGATCTCTTCAAGAAAATTAGAGATACCAAAGGAACGTTTCATGCAAAGATGGACTCAATAAAGGACATAAATGCTATGGACTTAACAGAAGCAGAAGATATTAAAAAGAGGAGGTAAGAATAAACAGAAGAACTATACAAGAAAGATCTCATGACCCAAATATTCACGATGGTATGATCAATCACCTAGAGCCAGACATCCTGGAATGCAAAGTCAAGTGGGCCTTAGGAAGCATCACTATGAACAAAGCTAGTGGAGGTGGTGGAATTCCAACTGAGCTGTTTCTAATCCTAAATGATGATGCTGTGAAAGTGCTACACTCAATATGTCAGCAAATTTGGAAAACTCAGTAGTGGCCACAGGACTGGAAAAGGTCAGTTTTCATTCCAATCCCAAAGAAAGACAATGCCAAAGAATGCTCAAACTACTTCAAAATTGCAGTCATCTCACATGCTAGTAAAGTAATGCTCAAAATTCTCTAAGCCAGGCTTCAGCTGTATGTGAACTGTGAGATTCCAGATGTTCAAGCTGGTTTTAGAAAAGGCAGAGGAACAAGAGATCAAATTGCCAGCATCTGTTGGATTATCAAAAAAGCAAGAGAGTTACAGAAAAAGAATATTCTGCTTTATTGATACTTCAAAGCCTTTGACTGTGTGGATTACCACAAACTGTGGAAAATTCTGAAAGAGATGGAAATACCAGACCACCTAACCTGCCTCTTGAGAAATCTGTATGAAGGTCAGGAAGCAACAGTTAGAACTGGACATGGAGCAACGGACTGGTTCCAAATCAGCAAAGGAGTACATGAAGGCTCTACATCATCACCCTGATTACTTAACTTATATGCAGAGTACATCATGAGAAACACTGGGCTGGAAGAAACACAAGCTGGAATCAAGATTGCTGAGAGAAACATCAATGATCTCAGATATGCAGATGACACCACCCTTATGGCAAAAAGCGAAGAAGAATTAAAGAGCCTCTTGGTGAAAGTTAAAGGGGAGAGTGAAAAAGTTGGCTTAAAATTTCAACATTCAGAAAACTAAAATCATGGTATCTGGTCCCATCACTTCATGGCAAATAGATGGGGAAACAGTGGAAACAGTTAGAGACTTTATTTTTCTGGGCTCCAAAATCACTGCAGATGGTGACTGCAGCCATGAAATTAAAGACGCTTACTCCTTGGAAGAAACGTTATGACCAACCTAGACAGCATATTAAAAAGGAGAGACATTACTTTGCCAACAAAGGTCCATCTAGTCAAGGCTATAGTTTTTCCAGTAGTCATGTATGGATGTGAGAGTTGGACTATAAAGAAAGCTGGACACCAAAAAATTGATTCGTTTGAACTGTGGTGTTGAAGAAGACTCTTGAGAGTCCCTTGGACTGCAAGAAGATCCAACCAGGCCATCCTAAAGGATATCAGTCCTGAATATTCATTGGAAGGACTGATACTGAAGCTGAAACTAATACTTTGTCCACCTGATGCGAAGAACTGACTCATTGGAAAAGACCCTAATGCTGGGAAATATTGAAAATGGGAGGAGAAAGGGACAGCAGAGGATGAGATGGTTGGATGGCATCACCAATTCAATGGACATGAGTTTGAGTAAACTCTGGGATTTGGTGATGGATAGGGAGGCCTGGCATGCTACAATCCAAGGCGTCACAAAGAGTCGGCCATGACTGAGTGACTTAACTGAACTGAACAGTCACATCCTCTCATCCCTCTACCAACTCACCAAACATCTTTTTATCTTACCAGTAAACTTCCACTTTTGTAACACGAAAATATTCTTAGTCTGTTACCAAGAAAAAAGGCATCCTTTTAAGTATACATTATGCTAATATTTAGGGGATTTTGAGATTTTTATCACACTGCTTCTGCCTTGCTTTTTTTTTTTTTTTCTGTTGTTGTTTAATTGACTGTGCATGCAGCAAATGAGATCATGGTTTCCTAAATCTGGAACAAGTCAGCGCCCCCGGCAGAGGAAGCACACTCTTAACCACTAGACCTCCAGAGAAGTCCCTTCATTGTATTCTTGAGAAGAGATCTAACCAGTGTCAAATTAAAGCTTACTTTAAGGTGAAAATTTTATTGTCATATATTTTAATTATTTGACTGTGCATTATGTTTGCATTGAAAAAGCATAGATGTTGGTAATGTCCTGAATGGTATGATTAGAATATAGCTTTGTAGAGAAAAGCCATAATCCTCCTATGCCTGACTTCAAGCCATTTAGCAAAAAAATAGCTGTTCAGGGAAGAATTTAAAATTGATGAAGGCAGTAAAGAGACTGACTGAAGAAGGAAGTTTGTTGGCAGTAAATATGTAACTCTTGGGAAAGTGAGAGATAAAAGTAGAAAATATCTGGCCATCAAATATTTAAGAGGTTAACCCTCATTGGGAATAAGAAATCATTTAGTGATGTGCTCAGATCTGGTGTAACTATGAGAAATGGAATGAAGTTATAGAGAAAAGACATTTTGGATGGAATACATGAAAAACTTCCTGACACTGAAACTGCTGGATTATGGAATTATCCCTCAAGGGAAGTGGTAGAAGTCACATCACTTGAATGATTGAAATCAAGAGAGACAAAACAGTACTGAAAGTTATTTATTTGTTGATTCTGCATAGCAATTGTTATGGTCCCGAAGGGAAGTATTCTATCAAATAGATGAGATTTCTGTTATTCTAAGTTTCTGTTTTCCAAAATTCATATACAAGAAACAACAACAATAAGTTATGACCAACCTAGATAGCATATTAAAAAGCAGAGACATTATCTTGCCAACAAAGGTCCGTCTAATCAAGGCTATGGTTTTTCCAGTAGTCATGTATGGATGTGAGAGTTGGACTATAAAGAAAGCTGAGCACAGAAGAATTGATGCTTTTGAACTGTGGTGTTGGAAAAGACTCTTGGACTGAAAGGAGATCCAACAGTCCATCCTAAAGGAAATCAGTCCTGAATGTTCATTTGAAGGACTGATATTGAAGCTGAGACTCCAATACTTTGTCCACCTGATGCGAAGAGCTGACTCATTTGAAAAGACCCCGATGCTTGGAAAGATTGAAAGCAAGAGGAGAGGGGGACAACAGAGGATGAGATGGTTGGATGGCATCACCGACTCAATGGATGTGAGTTTGATTAAACTCTGACAGTTGGTAATGGACAGGGAGGCCTGGCGTGCTGCAGTCCAAGAAGTCGCAAAGAGTCAGACACGACTGAGCGACTGAACTGAACTGAGGTGAATATCCTGTTTTGTATGTAGTTCTGTTTCAATAATGATGTAAAATTATTCTGGAAAAATGTATTTGGGTGTTCTATAAATGCTATGCTTTTTATTTTGTTCCATTTTCTGTAGAAAAAAAATAGAATTTGATATCAGAGCACCTGGAGTTTGTATCCTTGTTTCAATACAGCATTATTTATACTCAAGCCACTAAGTCTCTCTGAGGTTTAAGTTCTGCATTCACAATATGGTACTCAAAAATGATGAACTTTTTGTAGGGGTTGAATGAACCAAAAAACAATATAAAAACATCACTTGGTAAAGGCTAATTATATATTGTAGTTAGCACTGTTCTTTATCTTTATCTGATTATATGGTTAAATTTCTTGACTTGTGCTAATATATCACATTCTATTTCATAGCTATGCTTGTGCTTTAGCCATAGTAAGAGAAGATGGCACTGACAGTAAAACTTAGTGAAACTCATCCAGAGTTGAATCATAGCTATAGTGACTACAGTGGCAGAGCTTTCTGATTGAGTTGGGTAACTATCAGTGTGTGTGCACATATGCGTGTGAGTGTGCATACATGCATACCTCACAGCCCCATTAACTTCACAAACCACTAGACCTCACAGAAAAATTTAGACTACATTTGGCAAGATGGAGAAACCTACTTAGAGATTTTTGTGACCATTCCCTTCCTATCATGTTGTACTGGCACAGCAGTGGATCTTCAACAGAGATAGGACTAGCTGTTTCTCAAAGAAAATATCAGGGGGGAAAAATACCTAAGTTCATACATATTATTGAGTGCCTCATAATGCAACTATAAAACTCTGCAAACCTATTTGGGGTAATTCTAAAGCGAGAGCCAAGCGCAGGCCAACAGGAACTGTGATAACAACATCATTTGGCTAATGTGCTGTTTATGTATACAAAATGCTTTGCAAATGGTAAGGGGAAAATCACCAGCAAAATAGTTTCTAAAAGCATCTTACTTTTCTAAAGCCATACTTATCTAAAATTGTAACAAAGAACAGCAGGAGGTATGTGACAATGAAGCCAGTACAAAATGAACGAAGTTTCAGCCAAATGTCAAAATATAAGGAAGGAATTTCTGAGGCCAAAGGAAAAAAAAAATTGCACTGGGAAATGGGAATACAGTAGTTTTATAGAGATTTGGAACTTTAAATTATTCAGAACTGGTACAATCAAAACTAAAACACGTGCATGTGTACCATCTGCTTGCCTCCAAAGTGGAGTCTTTGGAGAATTAATTTCAGCTGCCAGAACTGCACGAAAGAAAACCGGTCTCTAGTTTATCCAAATCATTACTTGAAAACAGGAACTCAAGAACAGAGAAGAGACTTGGGCTGTCTGGCTCTGTATCCATGGAGAGCTACTCCCTAGAGATTTCAGCAGCTGCTGAAAAATATGAAGATAGGTACAAAGAAATGAGACACAGTCTGCAAAATCAAATTTAGGTTAAAAGAAGATTTTTTGGTTTACAACATGTTTTAGAGTAGTTATTAGTATTTAAACAGAGATTTAAACTAGCTCATGAATATTTTTTCCTAGAGGTAAACTAAGCTTTCTAGTAATAAATCATGCTTTGTTAAGTCATGCTTAGGCCAGATACTTATATTTGTTCCTTCTCTACTAGCAAGAAGGTAGGATCTGGCATTTTCTGGCAAAATCATAGCGTGAAGAATCTATATGCCTGGGAACTATTAAGTCCCAGTCTGTAGTGAGTCTTTATTTAATAGAGTTAGTGATTTCAGTTGTGACGCTAATGGGTTTGTCTACATATGTAGTCTTTGCTTACAAAATTAACTAATCACAAAATAATTATTGTGTTTCTACAAGTGAAAGAATATAAAAAGCATAATTTATAGCTTGTAATTTTAAGAATTTTAAAATTTAAATTATAGAAATTGAACATACATATTTGAAAACAAATAACCATAGAGTAGATTAATATCAATTCAAAATATATTAAAAGACAATATATGACTAATTACCAGGCAAATCTATATGTTATAGGCTTTGCATGCTCAAAGAAAGATAAAATCATGGCAATTAGAAGAGACAAGAGAGACTTCCTAGAGAATGAATTTGACCTGAATTTATGAAGAAACTTGCAACAGTGAAAATAAGCTACAGGAAATTCAAAAATGGAAAAGGTTTATTAACTAAGGCATATGGCAGAGAAACTAAAAATAAATGGATGGATGGGTAGATGGACAGATGATGAATAAATAAGCAGATATTACTTTTCCTTTTATCCATCAGCTCCTTTAGGAAAGGCATGCAAATGTTGAATAAAATTTACCTTTGAGAATCCAGAATATTCACATTTTACTGGCAAATAACAATATGAAACACACATACCCTCATATTGAAAGTTCTTTCAAGAAGAGAAAGTCAAAGTGAAAGTGGCTCAGTCTTGTCTGACTCTTTGTGACCCCATGGCCTATTCAGTCCATAGAATTCTCTAGGCCAGAATACTGGAGTGGGCAGCCTTACCTTTCTCCAGGGGATCTTCCCAACCCAGGGATTGAACCCAGGTCTCTCACATTGCAGGTGGATTCTTTACCAGCTGAGCCACAAGGGAAGCCCAAGAATACTGGAGTGGGTAGCCTGTCCCTTCTCCAGTGGACCTTCCTAACCCAGGAATCAAAAGAGGGTCTCCTGCATTGCATGTGGATTCTTTACCAACTGAGTTAGAACTGAAGAGTAAATTCACTCGCATATGAGTATAAATACCAAAATATCAGTTCAAGTAAATTAAGATATTACACACTAAATTATCCATAAAACTATGTCCAGCTTAAGTAACAGAGACTTCAAGAATATGGACTTGGGTGCATAAAAAACAGTTTTTGAGCTCAGTAAAAAATGTAATTACTACACCAGTATTTATTTTTCTTCCTACAGAGAAATTTATATTTGGGGAAATAAATTAAAATGATGTGCTGAGTAAAGATAATACTCAGATATTAATGTTCACAATATTGAAAAATGAACATTTTAAGCATTATACAAGACCCTTAAAATGCATTATCTCATTTCGCAACTGCACTGTGTGTCATATATATTTATCCCATTTTTTATATGGAAAAGATGAGGTTTAGAGGGCTATGCATGATGTCAACCACTAACTGGCACTTGCCATGGCGCTTGCCATCTACCTCTACAAGGATTAAATTATATGCCACTGCAGCTGCTGACCTCCAACACCTCCTGAAGGAGTTTAGAGTTGAGAGCAGAAATGAGGCACTCTGTGCTCCAGGAAAACTGGCAGGACAGGTCTTAAGATAATTAGATATTCTCAGGAGCTGATTTTATGAGCCCAATGCTTCTCTCTCCTCATATCTAGAAAAATACTAAAATCCTTCATGGTGACAGTTGTTTCTTGTGACTAGCAGAAGCTTAATGAGCCCAGCAGAAACTTTCTACAAAAATATGTGCTTCATTACATGTACTCGCTTGATTGCATGTACCCCCTCTTTACCAAATCACATGTATACCGTCTTTTCTCCCTTCCTTTTTGGAACGCTTTCCCAGAGCTCTCTGAGGTGCTGTCTCCCGGGCTGCAGTACTCATATTGCCCCAAATAAAACTTAATTCACAACTCTTAGGTTGTGTACTTTTTTCAGTTGACTATGAAAAGGTAAGATATTAACACTGAGTCTTTATGATTCATTTGACTAAATAGGATGAGAGTAAATGCTTTGGACTTTGACACCACTAAACCATAAGTTTGTTGATTAACTCTCAACTATAGAGGATCTTCTCAGGAATTCAATAATTAATTAGTATAAAAAATATAACACAATAAGTTGAAAAGAAGTAAATTTATTTTAGCCTTTGACACAGGAAAAAATAAATCTAATGGGATGAAAGAAACAAAAGTACTATATAACAATCATGAATTTCATGCTTTTAATAACTGGGAGGAGATACAGTCTAGGGTCTCTCTGTATAAGGTCACTTAAAAAAATCTAGTGCAATTCACTCATTTACAGATAAGAAAATAAAAGTCTGTAAAAGAATTACAGATACACAGTCTCCAAATTCATAATTGTGATTGATCTTATGAACTGTATGGTCCTTGTATAAGATTTCCAAAAATTATTTAGAGAAGCATTAGTTGCAAGTGATTTTAAGTAAAAATATTTTAGAAAAATTTTCAATATATGAAGTTGATGTTGGCTCACCAATAATTTTTGTGCAAAATTATAGAATGTGAACTAGGTTTTAAATTTTTCATCTTAGATGAATTTTTTTAAGTTAAATACCATATCAGTGATGAGTAATGTCCCAGAAATTAATGTGCCAACACACTTTACTACATTATTAACATCAATGTGAAGATTCGATGTTGATAAAAGTTAGGTATAGCTATAAATATCTTGATAATCATCGTGGTATTGAACATGAGCTTTAAAAAGAAACAATCAAATCCTTGACTGTTATTATACACATACTAAAAATTTGAAATTATTTGAATAATAAAAAAATACTGCAGAAAGTAATTGCACATGGTGGATATGGAATTTTGTTCCCAATCAACAGCTATCCACCTCTTCAACATCCTAGAATTATTAAACAAAAATTTTTATTTCTGGTGGCACAAACCAGTTTTTCCATTGGTGAATTTCCAATTCCTACCACCACCTGTGTAGGAAAATTGGATTACAGGGAATTGAAGCCCAGCAAAAGTCATGGGATTGTAATATAGGCTTGATGTAAAAGAAAATTAGTTGGCTACAGGCAGGAATTCACACCAGATGGGACAATGGCCTCTTACAATATGGCAACTCCCCTCTGCTTTTGTTCTATCAGACTGAGAGTTATTCCTACATAAGCCATTGCAATAGTAAATCACAGACAGTAGGTTTGAATCATTTTAAAGCTCCATGGAAGCTTTCAGAACAATTTTGTTTCTTTAAAGTAAATAAAAAGTGCCTTTGGTTTCTTAAGCTCCTTCCAGTTTTACAGAAATATTAATGTGTAACGTTTGCTTCGTTACAGTCATTAGATAAATGCCAACTTAGTGTTAGAAGAAATACATTCAGCTGAAATGGAGCCAAGTTGTCTTAGTTAGTTATGTTAAAGAGAATCAAAAATTAATCAGTCTACTATTAGGGCACAGCTGTTTTGGAAGTGTTTCTTTGATTTTTAAGAGTTTATGTTTTCAAGAGTTATTATTAAACATAATCATAAGCCTAGAAGTTGAGAGCAAAGTACACTTTAAGCAAGCTGGCATTCATAGGAGAGCAAAAACAGCTCCTTCCTTCTGGTTATGACCTTTGAGCAAGTCCTTTCTCATTTCCAGATCTAACAAACGAGATATTGTATTATGATGAAGCATAAACTTAGAGCAATCAGAATACACTGAGGCAACTCAAAAGTTTGATGTGTTGCTTTTCTAAAGTTCAGAAACTGCAGGGATTAATTTTACACTTCCAAGTTATTATTAAAATAACAAAATTCATTAACTGAACATAATGACATAGTAATAGTCTTCAAATCAACAATAAATACCTTTTTTATAAGAGCTGTGTTTAACTTAATAGCCCTTTTAGCTCAAAGGCAAAGGTTTGTGTCATCCTTAACTGAAGCACACTTATATTGTCTCTTGCTGAGTAGCTGAGAGCAGGTTAATGCACTCCCACAATAGTATATTTTTAAATTTTTTTTCCCCTCAAATGGTTGAGGATAGCATTTGCATCAATGTCATGACACATGGTATAATTGAAGGGTTCTGGGCCATGAATACATATCAAGCTGTTAGACCCTTGATATTTGCTTAAACAGTAAGGGTACTAGAAGCAGAACAGATGCCCTAGTTTCAATGCCAATGCATCACTCCATCCCCTCAAGCTGCCTTTTGTAATTGTCAGTTCAATATCAATATCAGGGTCAGAAACTATAAAGTTCATTACAGATTTCCTTCCTTCTAGTAACTTAAGAGTGCAAAGAGGCATGCCTGAAATGAATTAATTGTTGCACTGTTTAATCTCCCATTTTAAACTAGATTACTTCCAGTTTTCAAAAGCGAAACCTATGTCTTTAATGTTTATAATTCAGAATTCACCACTATTCCTTATACATTCCTGCAATTGGAGGGTTGTTTTTTTTTTTTAATTTTCATAGCAAATTACAAAGGTATGAAAAGAATTAGATTTTGCCCAAAGGAAATGAAACTGTTCTTTTAATTCATAAGCAGGTGTATATATAAACATATAATAATGATGATTATATGTTTTGTAACTGAACCAATAAATAACTATGTATTTTTATCTTCTTCAACACACCTTTGCCTGACCTTAATATTTCTGGGTATAGACACTAATAACTAAAATAAGTAAAGATAAAATATTTATTGACCAAACAGAACCTATAAGTTTCACAAAAGTAACTAGCCTTTCCTGAGTGTGTCACATGAGCCTGTTACTGCTGAATATTTATATGCATTATCTCATTTGTATCTTACAAGAGGTTAGTGCAGTTTTAGCACACATTTTACAGATGAATAAACTGAGGCTTAGAAGTTTGATTGCTGATTGCTAGAGGTCAATTAAGTTTCAGAGCTAGAATGTGAACCTAACTCAGCTTCAGGTATTGTTCATGTTGTTAATTAATCAATACTACTCCTAGAATAAGCGTCATGTTACAAAGATTCTTAGAGCAGATTTCAAGTAGCTGTGAGCCTTAGCAAAATCATTTTTCCTTAGTGTTTTTCAGAATCCACACTTGTAAAATAATAAAGTTAAGCTGAATGATCCTTTAGGCACCCTCAATTCTAAGATCCCACAATACAGCAATAAACTAAACCAATTTTGTAAGGTCCAATTCATCTATTTTATTTTATTCCAACTATGATTTACTTAAAGTCCTGTATTCATTTATAGAACACTGTACTTCAAAGCAACGCATTTTCATGGCCTACTCGGTGCAATTTGAGCACTTCACAAGAAGTCACATAACCAAACATTTCTGGGTCAGCAACAGTGGTTGCAAAATCAATAAGATGCTGAAGTCCATAGAGTTCTAAGTATAAGCATCCAAATGCCAGTTAACAGCTGACTGAGCAAGAATTTCTGAGATTACACTGAAGAATTTAGAAAAAGGATTTTGCTATATGAGAATGCTCTGGTCTTTTTTTTTCCCTAGCAGAACAAAACACTTGTATGCACACCTAGCTAATATTATTCACATAAAGTGAGATACATGTGTGTACTTTATCCGAATATTTGTACTTAATATTTTGGGTCACTCTTTCCTGGATAGAAAAGAAGAAACAAAGCAGGATATTGTAAACATAAAATTATCTATTCTTTCTCATATCCATTAATATTCTATAAATCTTCCCAATACTTAGACATATAGGTTAAAGTTTGAATTGAAAGCCTAAATTTTTATATACCATTTTAAAATAAAGTCACAAATTCTGCAGTGTGCCAGAATACAATAAAGGAAATTCTTTGGGTTTCAAATCTGAGGGAGCAACTTCAAATTTTTGCTGTCAGTTCTTTGTGTAATTATATGATCAACAATGACTATGAACCTTTTAATATTTTATTAGTTAAACAAAGTTAACCCATATTTGTCTCCCATTACACATCCTATGAATCCCAATGCAAAAAAATGAAATATTATTTTCATTTACTGAATATGTTCTATATATTATCATCCTGTAGACTGTTTTTTTTAAGAGTAACAGGAAAAGAACATGGAGAAAAGAAGTAATTGTGTTTCCAAAACAAAATGGAAAAATATGAATATATTTTGAATCTTCTAGAGGAGGAGTCATAGGTACTATTTTCAATTTTGTTGAAATAAGACCTTGAAAGTACCGTGGATGCTGCTTTCCATAGAGACATTGTCTGATACCTGTCTTTATGGTGTGTTTGGAGGAAATCTACTGAACTCTTATCAGAGAGAAGACAGATAGAGAACTAGTGATTATTTGAGCATACACAAAAACATTGTGGTCAGACATTAGGGACTGCTAATGTCTCAATTAGCCCTAATTAAAGGATGGGCCTATTGTTTCATTATAAGGTAAAAATAGTACTATTTCAAAGGACTTATTGTGAAATGTAAAAAAGTTAATAATAGAAGGGGAAAAAGTGGAAGTCAATATGTTGGCCAACTGATGTGAAGTGCCAACTCATTGGATAATATCGTGATGCTGGGAAAATCGAAGGCAAAGGAGAAGGAGGAGACAGAGGATGAAATGGTTAGGTAGCATCACTGACTTAATGGACATGAATCTGAGCAAACTCCAGAAGACAGTGAAGGCCAAAGGAGCCTGAGGTGCTATAGTCCAAGGGTTCATAAAGAGTCACACATGATTTAGCAACTGAACAGCAACAACAAGAGTTAATATGTATGAGAGCCCAGCATGGTGCTTGCATAATAGTGAGAACTAAATAAAAGGGCTGTTTTTAATAATAGAGGTAGAATCAAAGAAATGGGAGGGGGGCTCATGGGGGTAGAAGGAGAATTTTAATAAACCTGAGAATTTAATTGTGAAATAAGAAAAGACTTACCCTTATCCTTGAAAAATTTAGAGTTTATTAAGGAAGTGATTCAATACAAAGTGAGAAGGTAAATAACAATGCTAGATGTGGGATAGTATGGGCGATGTCCTTGATCTAGGTTTAGGGAATCAGGAAACACTCCACAGAAAGTAAAGTCTAATCCAAAATGGGAGACTAATTCTGCTATATCTGCTGTGTACATTTTAGAAAGTTAATTAACTTCTCTAATTCACAAGTTTCTGAAATATAAAGATTTCAGCTACTAAGGATATCTCATATAAATGGAAACATGCAACATTTGTCCTTTTGTGACTGCTTTATTTCACTTAGCATAATGGTTTCAAGACTAATCACTTTTGAGGTATGTGTCAAAATGTCTTTTCTTTTTAGAGATAAATAATAGTCCATTGTGTATATATATACTACATTATTTGTTTATTCACTCATTTGTTGATGGACACTTGAGTTGCTTCCACATTTCGTGTAGTGTAAATAGTGCTTCTTTGAACGTGACTTTACAAATATCTCTTCAAGTCTCTTTGAATTGATGAATCATATGGTAATTCCGTTTTAAATTTTTCTGAGAAAGGGCTGTAGAATTTTCCATAGTGTCTGCAGCAACTCAAATTCCTACTTAAAATGCATGAAGATCCTAATTTCTCCATGTCCTCACCAATGCTTGTCATGTTATGTATTTTTAAAATATCATTATTATTGTGTTTTGGTTTTGATAATAACTATCCTAATGGGTAGGACGTGGTATTTCATTCTGGTTCTGATTAAATTTCCCAAATGATTAATGATGTTAATTACTTTTTGTGTGATTGTCGTCCTTTGTAATATCTTCTCTAGAAAAACATTTATTAACATTTTTGCCCATTCTCTAAATAGGCCATTTTGTTGTTGTTGCATGAGTTCTTTATATGTTATGGATATTAACTCCTATCTCATATAAGATTTGCAGATATTTTCTCCCATTTCATGGGCTGTCTTTTCACTTTATTTATAGTGTCTTTATGCACAAGGTTTTAATTTTGATGTAGAAAAAATATCTATCTTTCCTTAGATGTTTGTATTTTTGATATCATATCCAAGATATGATTGACAAACACAATGGCAGAAAGCTTTCTTGCTATGTTTTTATTGAGTTTTATAATTTCATCTCTTACATTTAGCTTTTTGATCTATTATTAAAGTTTCATATTTAGTCTTACTTAAATATTCAACTTTATTCTTTTGCATGTGGTTATACAATTTTCTCAACACTATTTACTGAAAAATCTTATCATCCTGCAATAGTCTTGGCACATTTTTCAAAAATAATTGTAACATATATGTGATAGTTTATTTCTAGTCTCTGTATCCTATCAATTGTTATATATTTCTATTTTTATACCAGTACTACACTATTAATTTCTGTGGTTTTATTGTATATTATGAAATCAGGAAATGTGAGATCAACTTTGTTCTTCTTTTTCAAGATTGTTTTAGCTGTTTGGGGTTCCTTGAGATTCTACATTAACTTAGAATGGTTTCATCTTATTTCTGAAAGAGGAGAGTGAAAAAACTGGCTTAAAATGCAACATTCAGAAAACTAAGAACATGGCATCCAGTCCCATCACTTCATCGCAAATAGATGGGAAAACAATGGAAACAGTGAGAGCCTTTATTTTGGGGGGTTTCCAAAATCACTTCAGATGGTGACTGTAGCCATGAAATTAAAAGACGCTTCCTTGAAAGAAAAGCTATAACCAGACTAGACAACATATTTAAAAGCAGAGACATTACTTTGCCAATAAATGTCCATCTAGTCAAAGCTATGTTTTTTCCAGTTGTCATGTGTGGATGTGAGAGTTGGACAATAAAGAAAGCTGAGTGCCAAAGAATTGGTGCTTTTGAACTGTGGTGTTGGAGAAGACTCCTGAGAGTTCCTTGGACTGCAAGAAGATTCAAGCAGTCCATCCCAAAGGAAATCAGTCATGAATATTCATTGGAAGGACTGATGCTGAAGCTGAAACTCCAATACTTTGCCCATCCGATGGGTAGAACTGACTCATTGGGAAAGACCTTGACGCTAGGAAAGATTGAAGGCTAGAGGAGAAGGGGAAGACAGAGAATGAGATGGTTGGATAGCATCACCGACTCAATGGACATGAGTTTGTGTAAGTTCCAGGGATTCGTGATGGACAGAGACGCCTGGTGTATTGTAGTCCATGGGGTCACAAAGGGTCAGACGCAACTGAATAACTGAACTGAACTGAGCCTTTATGTAGCTTGTGATCTGAGCTGTGCTGTTTTTTGAGGTCTGAACTCTCACTTATGCCCCCTACAGAGACCAATCCCTTTTGAAACCATGCAACTGAGATTGGAATTTGAACCCAAGATAATTTCCTTGAGATCACACAGTCTCAGGACTTAATGAACTTGATGTCTTGTTGAGGAAAGTATTCAGTGGAAAATAAAGTGATAGGTAAGAAGTGGATTTATTTAGAGAGAAAGATACTCCACAGACAGTGTAGGCTATATCAGAAGGCAAGGGCACCTAAATATGGCATGACTAATTTTTATAAGCTAATGAATTGGAGGATTACTCCAACCATTTGGGGGAAAGGGCAGAGTTCCAGGAACTGAGCCACTGCAGGTTTTTTGTTCTTCAATAATCAGGCTCAAATCTCTCATGGTGCTGGTGGGTGTGTCATTTAGCTTATGCTAATGTATTACAATGAGCATATATGAGGTTCAAGGTCCACTGGATTTGAAATCTTCCACCATGGAGGACCTAGTTGGTTCTAGCCAGTTTTTGTCAAGTCCTATTACTGTGTCATTCGTTTAAAGATTGTGGCCTGCTCCCTTTCCTCTGCTTCACTTAGACAGCTACCAGATACATTACAATGTTGTAAATTGAGTCTGTTCTGCTCTCTCTGATTCACAGAAAGTAACTGAGTACAGAGTTGCCACTTCCTATGGACCACACCAAAGTTACATTGTACCAAAGTGGAGGTGGGGCAAGTGAGTAAAAACACCTCCAAATTTCCTTGTGAATGAGTTTTTTTGTTTTCTTCTTAATGAAACATCCACTTGGTTGCTGGAGATACTCAGCTGATTTCCAGAGCTCCTGTAAAGAGTTTTAGTCAGTCTCTGTTAATGTTTACCTGAAGAAAAAAAATTCCTTGATCTTCCTAGTCCTCTGTGTTGCTAATGTCACTCTCCTAGTAAATTTATTTATACGTGTGTGTGTGTGTGTGTGTGTGTGTGTGTGTATGCTCAGTCATGTCTGATTTTTTATGACCCCATAGAAGAGCCCACTTGGTTCCTCTGTCCATGGAATTTTCCAGGCTCTTATAAGAATACTGGAGTAGGTTGCCATTCCCTGGTGCCATTCCCACACACAAAATATATGTGTGTGTGTGAATCCCAATTCTTTATGTTGGAATTCCTTATTTATAGTCTCTATTATTTTTCATCCACTTGTTTATTATACATGTATATTTTGTATTTGTATTTATATATCCCAGTGTCTGTTAGATACCATTAGAGATTAGTACTGCTGGAGACACAACATTAAATATAATAGGCAAGATGCCCTGATTTTTCTGAAATTTTCCTTCTATTTAATATTATATACAGTAATACAATAGGTCATAAAGTGGTAACTACTAAGAAGAAAAATTAAGCATCAAAGTGGATAGGAAATACCAGAAAATGATGTAATTTTAAAGAGAGCATTAGTCACAGGTTCATAATAAACCTGTTCCTTAAGTTAAAAGCTAGAGAAAGTGAAGCAGTCCTGTGAGGATGTATGAAAATAAAACACTTCAGGCAGAGAGTTGATCTCATGTAAAATCCCTCAGGAAAATGCAAATCTGGTGTGTTTCAAGAAAAGCAAGATAGCCAACAATGTAGAGAACAAGTGAGCAAGGGCAAAAAGCAGGAGATAAGAGAGGGCTAAAAACTGTAGAGCCTTTTAAATACCATCTAAGGGTTTGGCATTACTTCAATCCACTCCAGTGTTCTTGCCTGGAGAATCCCAGGGACGACGGAGCCTGGTGGGCTTCCATCTATGGGGTCGCACGAGTCTGACATGACTGAAGCCACTTAGCAGCAGCAGCAGCAGCAGCTGTAAATGATTGGGGAGCTTTGAAGCAGGGCAGGAAATGATTTGAGTTACATTTTAAAAGAATCACAGAGCCTACTTTGATAAGATTATATTCTAAAGTGGTAAATCCATTAACAGGTGGATCAATTAGAAAGTCATGTAATTAATACTATATAGATATATTAGTAATTTGGTCCATCATGTTTGCAGTGAAGGAAATAAAAATGTGGGCAGATTTCTTGATAGATTTTGAATAAATAACTAAAATGATTTGTTAAAGACTTGATTATGGGGGTAAGAAAATGGAAGACCTCAAGTATAACTCTATAGTTTTGCCCTGTGCAATCTGAAGAATGGAATTACCATTAACTACAATAGGAAAATCTACATGATAAATAGGTATGAAAGTAGGAAGGGGAAAATCAGATATTTAATTTGGGACTTGTTAAAATAAAAATGCCTACTAAAAATCCAATGGGAGATGGAAAGAAAGAAGTTGGATGTGTGAATTTGGAGTCAAAAAGTGAAATAAGATCTTGGTTTATAAGTAAGAGATGCACTAGAATAGAGATGATATTTAGTTCATAAGACTATCTGAAATTACAAAAGGTCATGTACAGACAGAAAAGTCAAAGGTTAGTTTGAGCAATAGGAAACAAGAAAGGAGCTTGAAATGGAGTGGTTAAGCAGGAGAAAAATAGCAGAACATGGTGTGCTGGAAGCCACCTGCAGAGAGTATTTCCAAGAGGAATACTAACTGTGTCAAATGCTGATGAGAAATGAAATCCATTATGGTTTGAAGGTCAACCATTGTATAGAGCAACATGGAGGCCATTGGTGGTTTGTGAAAAGTAGAAGAGTGTAGCAGTAAAAGAAAATTCAAACTAGAGAGGAGTTGGAGACAGCAAGGTTAGACAACCTACCTAAGGAGCCTCATTATAAAGAAGAGGAGATACCTGATACAGTAACTGGTTGAAGTTATAAGTTATTTTTTCTTTTGTAAAATGGGAGAATTGCGATTTTTGTGTATGCTGATAAAAATTATCCACCAGAGACTGAAAAATTTATTTTTTGGAGATGGCGAAGGTTGTCACTATGATGTTTTGAATAAGCAAGATAAGATAACATCTGCTGGAAGAAAGAGCCTTCAATATAAATGTGGAGAGTTATTTGGAACAGTATTTGGAAAAAAATGCAGGAAGGTTGTTATTTATAATTGTGGGAACTTGTGAGAGTTTTCTGAGATCTGTTTTTTAAAGGGAATTTGAAAAGAAGAGTTTCAGCAAGAGAATAAAAGATAAGGAGTTGGATGTAAAAAAAAAGCAAAAGATAAAACATTTTCATCTGGGAAAGGGAGAGTGAGTGAAATAGGAAAATGTTTAATTAAGGGCCTTACAAATGTTGGTCAGCCCAAATTTAAAGTGAGACAACTCAATATGCTCTTTTTTTTTAATTCAGCAACATTTATTGCTCACATGTTACATATTGGCTAGAATCAGCTATGCCTCTGTTTCCCTGAGTATTGTTCATTTTAACATCTAGGATAAAGAAGTTTTCCATACCTGGTCATGCAATTCTCATTGCAGAGGGAAAAAGTACATGGCAACACTATAGAATAGCTCTTTGAACTTCTCCCAGGAATACCATCTGATATTTCAATGCATTACATTAGCCAATGCTTTTTCTATAAGGAGTGACACAATGAGCAACAATGGCTACATAATTTAAAGACCCCAGTGTGAAATTAAAATGTGAGATTTCTTGCTCAAAAATTATTTTACCTTTTAAGATGGTGATAGCAGAGCATTAAACCAAATGAAGATTAAAACCCATGAGGTTGGCCCTGACTGCATGTTATATGGAAATAGATCTGAATACTTCTTTTAGGTAAAAGGGCAATAAATATGTGGATGATGAGATATAAAAATAATATCATCTACGCTTCCCTGGTGGCTCAGATGGTAAAGAATCTACCTGTAATGCAGGAGACCTGAGTTCAATCCCTGGGTCAGAAAGTTCCCCTGGAGAAGGAATTGGTGACCCACTCCTGTATTCTTGCCTGAAGAATTTCATGGACAGAGGAGCCTGGCAAGCTACAATCCATGGGGTCGCAAAGAGGCAGACATGACTGAGTGACTAACACCACAATTTAACAGATGGCTGCTGACACAATCCAAGTGAGTGATTATGCAGGTTCAACCAGCTGATAGTTGTAGTGAAGGTTGTAAGATGTGGCTAGTTTCTGGAAAGATTTTAGTAGTACTTGATATATTAGAAGGAGAGTTGTTAAGGATGACTCCGGGTTTTCTACTGAATAATTGAAAGAGTTGTAATTCCAATAACTGCAATTGGGAAGACTGTAGGTGGAGAGGTAAAAATCAAGTTTGGTTTTAGATGTGATAACTTTAAGTAACATATTAGATGTTCAAACAGAGGTGTCAAGAAAAGAATTGAATACACATATCTGGAGGTTTTGAGAGAGATTTATGTTAGAGAAATACATTTGGGAGTCACAGGCTAACAGTTGAAATTAAAATTCACATTTGAAATCACCGAGATAGTAAGTGCAGCTAGAAAAGAAAGAAAACAGTATGCGTTAAGTCCTGGTATACTTTAATGTCTAAGGAAAATGAGGAATAGCTTGCAAAAGAATCTGACAGAGAGGACCCAAAAAAGTAGGAGAAGCAACTCTAGTAAATTTGAAGCCATGTAAAGAAAATGTATTACAGAGGATCTACTGTGCCCAGTGCTGCTGCTAGTGGATGTAGTAAGAAGAAGACTGACAGATGAATTGAGCCTGGTAGATGCTGTCAGTGACTATGATACAAGTCATTTAAGTGGACTGGTAGGAACAAAAGCCCGATTGCCATGAATCTAAGAAAGGAGAGGAATTAGATGCAGTGAATATAGACAGCTCTAAAGAAGCTTTACTTTGAATAAAAAAAATTACATCTTTTCATTAATCTCAAACACATTGACTAAGTTAGCATGCCACATATTATGGAAAGGTTTTGCATTCCTGAAAACTTTGCATTACAAGATAGCCATGACCGAGAAGGATACCTGAACTTTTTTTACACTGATTGATAAGCCATTAAAGTTAGAAAAAATTTGTTTTCCGCTCTATTAGAAACAAGAAAATCTATTTCTAAAACCAAACTGACCCAAACATTATCCAAAGAGAATTGTTTATAACCTAAATTTTGAACAATAAAATTTGCTATTTTTTTCATGGGATCCAATTCTTCTGAAAAGTTGGACATTTTTACACATGGATTATTATGAATTTGTCAGTATTCTTGCCTGGAGAATCCCAGGGACGGCGGAGCCTGGTGGGCTGCCGTCTATGGGGTCGCACAGAGTCAGACATGACTGAAGCAACTTAGCAGCAGCAGCAGCAGCAGCTATGAGTTTCTTCTTTTTCTTTGACAGCTCCAAAGTAGAGAAAAAAGTAAAAAATAGAGAGGTAGATAAGAGGAAATTGGAATTGTAATAATGTTTTTCCCCCTTTTTCTTCAAATAGAAATATGCACATGTTTTCATGTTTATACAACTGAGAGTGACAAATATATGACATATGAAAGAGAAGTGTGAATCAAACTTTTGGAGCCATGTCCTTAACTAAATAAATGGTGATGAGAGAACAAAAGAGGAATTGGCTTTAGATGGGACTAAAAATATTCATCTGTGACAGTGACTCTCAGAGAGAGAGACAATCCGCTTATCTGCTTTTCCTTGCCAGAGAACATTTGGCAATGCTTTGATATATTTTTGATGTAGGGGGGATTTTGACTAGCAGTTAGTGGGTAAAGGTCAGGGATGCTGCTAAACACCTAACAACGCAGAGTACAGCTCCTACAACAAAGTATTATCCAGTCCAAAACATTAATAATGCGAACGTTGAGAAATTCTAATGTATGGTAAGAGAAGGAATGGGAAAGTATGTGGGTGCAGAGTATGGTAGTTGGTTATACATGGGAGTGAGGCTCTACTAAATTCAATGTCTGAATGTAGTAGAAACAAAGGTCATCAGCTTAAAAATACAGAGACTGGAAAGGCAGAGAGTTGAATTTAACTACATTCATGAAATTTCATTATCAAGCAAATTCAAAGAATTGAGAGAAGAGTGTTGAGAAAATTGAGAGACTATGCAAGCAAGTGATTATAATCATTAACCACAGAATTTAATCTGGGTAAGGAAGGTGGCTCAGTGATAAAGAATCTGCCTGCCAATGCAGAAGATATGGGTTCCATCCCTGGGTTGGGAAGATCCTCTGGAGAAGGAAATGGCAACCCACTCCAGTATTCTTGCCTGGAAACTCCCATGGACAGAGGAGCCTGGAGGGCTACAGTTCATGCGATCACAAAGAGTTGGACACGACTGAGTGACTCAACAACAATAAAAATAAGGAAGTTGAGATATTAAGTGAATGAGGAACAATGAAAATGGTCTATGGCCAATGGTTTGGAGGCTTAGTAGAGAGGATCAGGTCAGAGGTAAAAGCAAGCTGGTATGAAGGAAGTGGTCCTCAGAAGAGGAATATATTAAGATTACAGAACTGATGCAGTTCCACCTGAGATAGGGTAGAGGGTAAGACTGCTAATGGAAGATGGTTTTTCAAGGACTAGAAGGCTAGAGTATTCAAGGATCATTTGTATATATGTTGACATTGCTAAAGATTCAGGTAGAAAAGTCTTAGAAAAGGTGACTGAATAAATAGATATTATTGAGAAGAGAAGGGGAATGAACCTGGGTTAATAGCTAGTAGCACAGAGTCAGGCTTCCGTGATGCCTCAGATGGTAAAGAATCTTCCTGTAATGCAAGAGAGCTGGATTTGATTTCTGGTTTGGGAAGATCCCCTGGAGAAGGGATAGGCAACCCATTCCAGTATTCTTGCCTGGAGAGTCCCTGTGGACAGAGGAGCCTGGTGTGCTACAGTCCTTGGGGTTACAAAGAGTCAGGCATGACTGAGCAACTAACCACAGCACAGAGTCAGGAACATGACAAGCACGCCGTACTATAATTCATACTAGTTAACTCTAGGCATTAATTTAGAAAAGAGAAAATTACCAGTAAACATAGGATGCTCAACCTTACTGAAAACTCTAATAATAAGATACAAATTTTCAACCTATCCAACTAACAAAACATTTAAAAACATTGATTGTATTCTATTTTTCAGTGATTATATGGTAAAATAGGCACTCCCATGCATCACTGGTGATATGTGCATCTGGCATTGCCTTTATGGAAAATAATCTGTCAACATTCATTAATATTCAAAGTGTGTATTTTTGTGAACCCATCAAGCCAAAATTTAGGAATCTGACCAATGGAAATGAAGGCCAGAAGATGTTAGGATTTACACAGAAGACTTTATCTTTGCTCACAGTCAGAAAATGAAAATTTATTTTGTTTCAAGGTGAAAAGAATTCTGTCTTTCTTTAGAGCAGCTGTAGGCTGCAAGCAGTAGGGAAGAGGACCACTGGCTTGTCAGCAACAGTGGCAGTAAAAAGGAGCTAATGCCAGGACCACAGCAGGTCAGGAGCTGGCAACACCATGAGCATCTCTGGAGGGAAGTGGTGCCTGCCACAGCCTCATTAAACCTGCTGCTGTAGAGCCATGTAAGAGAGAAGCAGATGACACAGTTTTTAAAACCAAGTACCACCTGGTTTGAAATCCCTACTCTTCCACTTTCTGCTACAAACTGACCTCAGGCAAGTTATGTAATGTCACTGTGTTGCAGATGTCTCCTCTGTAACACAGGGAGAAGAAGAGAACCCACATCATAGGATCTTTTTGAGAATTAAATGAGATAATATTTAAGTGCCTAATAGCTGGTACATATCAACCATGTATAAGTATTTGTTTAATAAAAACTACTATCAACCACTGTATCAGTTCAGTTCAGTTCAGTTCAGTCGCTCAGTCATGTCCGACTCTTTGCGACCCCATGAATCACAGCACACCAGGCCTCCCTGTCCATCACCATCTCCCGGAGTTTACCCAAACTTATGTCCATTGAGTTGGTGATGCTATCCAGCCATCTCATCCTTTGTTGTCCCTTCTCCTCCCACCTTCAATCCTTCCCAGAATCAGGGTCTTTTCCAATGAGTCAACTCGTCTCATGAGGTGGCCAAAGTATTGGAGTTTCAGCTTCAGCATCAGTCCTTCCAGTGAACACCCAGGACTGATCTCCTTTAGGATGGACTGGTTGGATCTCCTTGCAGTCCAAGGGACTCTCAAGAGTCTTCTCCAACACCATAGTCCAAAAGCATCAATTCTTTGGTGCTCAGCTTTCTTCACTGTCCAACTCTCACATCCATACATGACCACTGGAAAAACCATAGCCTTGACTAGATGGACCTTTGTTGGCAAAGTAATAAATATTGTTAACTAAAAAAAAATTAAAAAATTTCATTGATACTAGTGGGAGATAGCGTTTCTCCTCTATTGGTTGGACACATCTCAGAATGAAAAAATTGTGACTTTAGAATTTATCACTGGCAGAAAATGTACAGTTGAAATTAAAGCAGAAAAAGAAAAAAAACTACAGTTATAGATTGTACTGTTGGCACTCAAATAGTTTGTTGTCATTATCCCTGTTATTAACAATAAAATGCATTATGAATTAAAATAATAACTTACCAGCTACAAAGTACTGAGCCAAATAATTTACCTGTATTATCTAATCTACAAAACAACCATATGAGGTAGTAATTTTATGCACTTTGATAAATGATAAAATTGATTCCAAGCAAGATAAGTCAGCAAACTATCCAAAGTCAACTAGTTAATAAACTAGTAGCCAAGATTCAAGCTTCATTCAGCCTGATTTCAAAGGTTTTACCATTCACTTCCTCAGGCTTTCTCCATTATATGGCTCAGCCTGGGAAAACTGAGAGCTTTATAAGGTCATTCTGCTGTTGTGCAATATGACCAGTGCTCCATTGGGGGTTTTGTGACCAGAAACAAAACACTGGGTGTATCTTGATGATTTTTAGCTGTAAGAGAATCAGTTCTGATTTGAAAGTAATGCACACAAAATAGTCCAAACTAAAATAAGTAAGTAAATAAATTTTAAAAAGTAAAATAATATTGTCACATGGCATAAAGATGTGACCTTTTTAGAAAACAGAATCATTAACAAGATGCTAGAGACCAATTAAATGGTCAAGATTCATAATATCAGGACTAAGTTTGTCTGTATTTCACAGATCACTAATCCATATCAGGCAGGTTTAATTAGAGAGGAAAAGTCAAATGATTTCCAGTTGCTTTTCTACATCATTTAAATAACTTTTAAGTACTAAGATTGTAATAAAATCAGCTTTGAACCAATGTTCTATCCATTCTGGTGTGCCCTCTGCTTATTTCCCAGGGAAGTATGAGTGATCTCATTAACTTTTCCTGAGGTGATAGATCAATATCACACACCTTTAAGCCTGCACTTCTAAATTCTCAGTATAATTAGTAGAGCAGATTATACATTATTAAACTTTATTTTCACTGTCTTTTTAGGATTAAGCTATTAAATATCATATTTAAATATACTAGTTTAATACTACTTGGTGACTAACATTTCAAAAGCTATTTAACACCTTTATATTTATCTAAGAAACACATAAATATGTCATCTAGATTAACCTCTAGATATAGGGAAAAAAAGCAATGAAACAATTGTGTTAGCAATTGGAGCCCTCAAATAATTATGGTTATAATAGAGGATTAAATGCTAGTGCTATTCCACATAAAGATCTACAGGATTTAAAACTCTAGGCTCATTATCTTTATCCTACTCTTTATTTCAAGTTTCTTAACCCATCAAATATGCTGTTATCCTAAAATTTTTATGAAGACTTTATTAACCCTTGATTGGAAAAACATGTGTCTTTGTTTTTAATATAGTGTATAAATCGGTAGTTACACTAAACTACCAGGTGAAGGGAATCAATACAAGATGTTTTGACTTAGTCTTCTTTTTCTTTACCATAATTATAACTACCAAGTTCTTATTTTGGTATTGTATCATACCACGTCTTATATCTTGAATTTTTCACTGAAAGTCATGTTCTATTTCTAGTATTTATCTATGTGCATAGCCTGAACAATCACCTTGTCACATCAATTTTTTTCTTACTTAAGAGACATCTAATGTCAGCTAGTTTGTTCTGATCTGAAGAGAAGAATTCTATAAATTTTTTTTCATATTTCATTCTACTCTAATAAGAGATCGTAGTGCAGAAAAGAGAGAGAGAGGGAGAAAGAGGGAAGCAGGGCAGAGAGTGAACAAATACTTCTATGTGAATATAACTTAAAAGAAAGCAAGCCTTTCTTTTGGCTACTATGTGTCAAACATCATATTAAACACAGGAGAATCAAAGAAGTAAAATACTTGATTCCTTTTTCCTAAGGAATTCTAATTCAGAAGAAAGAATGGATTAATATAGACTATATGCATAAAGGTCTAAGAAGTTTTCATATGGGTAAAGAATTATTTCCTATCTGGGTTATTGTGGATATTTATTTCTACTTCTAATTAAACAAAACAAAAAAAGTACTTTTAAATATAGTTGTGCTTGTATTAGCAACCTGAAAAAGCACGAACAATTTGGGAGGTGAGAGTAGGAAATAAGAATGAATATACCATATGAGTTTATATAACTCTACAAAGAGCCATGGTGGCAGATAATGTGTAAAATGCATATTAAATTAGACCTCTATAGCCAATCTGTTAAGAATAGGTTAGAAAGTTTTGTTTTTAAATTAGATTTCTGAGAAAACAAATACCTATTTCCACTTGCATTACACTATTGTTTTTACAGTCCCAAATATCTTGACGTGTTTATGATGTTCTCCCCCTTATAAGAAGAAAATTAATGTTTGTTTCTCCACTAACATGGCAAAGATTAGATTACAATTTTATTAATTTGTTTTTGAAAAGAAACATTTCATCCAGTTTTCATGTCAAATAAGAGATAGATAAAAGCAAATCCTTGCCCCACTCATATTATATTTGAAATCTATAATATCAGAAATCTAGTAGAATGCCTTAACCAATCGAGCTAAATATTTTGGGGCACTCTTTAATATGTTGCACTGATGAAGCAAGAGTATAAGTTGATTCAACCGTGAACAATTCTTTGATTATCATACACCTCAAGTACTCTGCGTTGACCACAAGAAAAACAAGAACAACGAAAATGAAATGCAATTAGTTCCTGATGGATTGAAATTCTTTTAACAGACAGTGAATTGAGAACATTTATATTAATAGTAACAAGACTTCAGTCTTTTCTCATTGAGAGTAGTATTCAATAAATGTATCTGATATATGATAACATTCTTATATGAATAGCAACGTATGGAAAAATTGAAATTATTGCCTCTGCATTATTTGTTACAGTAAGGCAAATGTGAGTTATGTAACAGGAAAACTTATAAATAACTATACCAATTATACTTTTTTTGAAAACTGTGTCTGCAGTTGCATACCTAGTATTTGTCAATAAGTTGAGCATAAAGATACAGACAGTGATAAATTATACAATTTCCAAATGATTTTGCAACTGAAGCTTAACAAAGGATTGCTAAAAAATCTCAGTTAAAGGAGGAAAAACACGTAATTCAATTGGATAAGACATGATTATACCATGCTTAAGCCATTGTCAGTATCTGGAAAATATGGGGAAGTTTAAAAAGCCTGATAATTACAGCGTCACCTAGTTTTGGCAGGCCTATAATATTCATTTTTCCTGTTTCTGAGACAAATGCAGAATTCTATAGTGTTGGAATTGAATGTCAAAAACAAAAAAAAAAAGAGTCCTGTCAGTGCTCCTACATGATATGCAGACTTTTTTTTTACACATGAATTATTACAACTTTGTGTTTTGCTTCTCTGCCTTCACAGTTATTTCACACACACTTTTTGTGAGTAGCTGTAAATGCTGAAGCATGGAAATTTCACAGAACTCACTAAGAAGTGTGAAATCAAGTTTGGGATGTAGAACATTGTTAATTTATTTGTACCATTGGTAGAGGTAGGACAACACAATTAAGATAAAGAGATATATCAAGTAAGGGGAAGGGGGTAGAAATCAAGTCTATTGACACCCACCTATCTCCTCTACTCATATCTGTCACTTTCCTGGGTAAATCAAACACATATACAAAATTCATTGATACAGTCAAGAATGTATGCTTGCATGAAGTTTACAGTCTACTTAAAAGGTAATATTCTTAACCAAATCCATGGAAGCTCCAGTGTAAACAAGTGAACAACAAATATTTGAGCACAGAATAAAATTTCATCTTCTCCATGTTGTAACCCTCAGTCACTTAAACTTCTCTGTGTGGAGCAATTGACATTTCTGAGAAAATGATGCATTCTTTCTGAATCTCTCTCTCTCTTGATCTATATGTGATGTGTGCTCGTGCTCAGTGGCTAAGGTGTGTCCGACTCTTTTTCACCTCAAATAAAATGTAAATGATATTAATATATCTTTGATATGCAAGTAGATAAATTTTATTAATATTACTTGCATTTTATGTTACATCATACATTTTCTACAATATATATATTTTTCTGAAGATTCAGAGATATTTCTCTATTAAGTTAATTTTCCATTTTTTATAGGTTTGAATAACCACTCTGTCTCTTCAGGGCACAAGTTTTATTTATACTTTATCATTACAGTATCTTTTCTGTAAAAAAGAATTAGTATCTCAGTGCTCCCAGAGTATAATGAACATATGATAATGGTTAGTTCTCTTACTTCTTCTTTTGATTGCATTTAAATCCGGGAACATTTTTCATGAAAATAAAAATTATCTCATTTAAAATATGTAACTTAGCATCATTAGTTTCCTATGTTATTATGGAAATTTGAATAAAGGACATTTAGACAACTTGACATAACATTTTCTTTCTTGATTAACTCATATTTTCTATCTGCTTTTAGAAAAGGTGTAACTTTTAGAAAAGATTTTTGTATCAGCATAATGATAGAAATGTAATGGGGAAAATATGGTGCCTGGAAACATTCTAGAAGTTAGAAATTTAAAAAAAAAAGGAAAAGAAGAACTGTCTTACTCAAAAGTAAACAATGGGAATTTTATAATATTGTTATAAAAGGTTTCAGTTTTTCTTATGACAACTGCTTAAGTTTAGAAACAAGGGAATCAGAAAACTGTAGTGTGTCACCTTTGAGAAGAATGTAAAAGAAATTTAATCTCACCTTCAATTTACAAAGAAGGAGGTATGAATCAAACAAATCACTTACCCAAGATTATGTAGTGAGTTCAAAAAATTAATGAACTTATGTATAATAAAGAAAGGACACTGAAATTTTATACCTCAAAGTAATGGCTACTTTGGTTTATTCTTCAACACTCTTTAAAGCAGAGGTATTATGATTTTACTTTTAATGTTTAAACATGAAAACATACTAGAATGTTTGTACAATATATGTAAGGTGCCAATAAAATTAATATCCATTTATCATCACCAAGTTTTAGAGGACTTCCTGAAGTTCATTTCTCAAACTACTTTACCTCTTCTATTGCTTATTTATTTGATGAGTTATTAACTAGCAATGTGGTCCAAAAATTATGAATTTATGAGTATACATTGTAGAACTGTGTTTTTTTTTTTTTTCCAGAAACTGAGTAATTCTCTTCAGGATAACCAAAATATTATTATTTTGTTGAATTTTTCACTCATCACTTTTAATTGATCCAAGACAAAATAAATCCAATCTTTATTTTGTTCTGAAAAATCTAGATTTGTGTTTGTGTTATCAAAGATAAAAATCTACACAGTTACATTGTGAAGAACTTGATTTAAGATAAATAGAACAAAGAACTCTGTAATAATAAGTAAAAGGAATAGTAAATCAGTATATAATATACAAACAACCATTGTTATTTAAGTATGAAATACTCTCTCACATTTCAGAAAATGGCTGAAAATATATTTATATGCTTTAATTGCTATTTATTGAAAGCCAAATTATCCTCTTAAGTAAATATAAGAAGACAATTAGGGGCAATCATGAGCTGCAAAGTCTATGCATCTAGAAAAGAAAACCTCAGCAGAAGGATCTGGCAACAGAATATTGTTCAGTCAGCAGTTTTTTTTAACATAAAGATGAGTGATTACACAATAACTATCACAGCATGTTTGGTAATATTTCAGTATTAGATGAGATGCATTTATTTTCAGTGCATCCTGTCACCGTGATAATGTGATGCTCCTTTCCTTCTTTTTTTTTCTCCTCTCTGTTGAGCTGAATTTAACCTAACATGTAATTTTATTTACTACAGTAAAAGAAAAAACATATTATGTTATGTCTGCATTTTTTAATATATTTAAGTAATGTCCATGAATCACCACCAGCAGCATCACTTGGGAATTAGAAAAGCAAATTCTCAAGTGGTACCCCATACTTTTCAGCATAATAAACCCTGTGTGGGGGTCCCAGCAATCTGTATTTTAGTAAATCCTCCACATGGTTCTGCTGCACAGCACCACATTTACAGAGATTAATGATAACAAAACACCATACTAACCTAAAGGCTCCCTAGGAAATGTGATTTGAAGATTGATAACCATCAAAATCCATCGATCTAACATACTTTTGGCTGATGTTTGAAACTGCATCTTTAAAAATGCAGATATCCTTGGAAGTGGGAGTAGTCTAAACTGCCATTATCCCCCCTATTTTATTAGTCAAGTGACACATCACGCTTGCCTATTTTTACTCAAGGATTACTGGTACATCATTCTCCTTCAAACAGGCTCTGGAATATGGCCAAGGATCAATTTAATACAAGACCCAGTGGTTCTTTTCAGTCTCACAACTCTTTACCTGTCTATGTAATCTCTTTGATGTCAAAGTCCATAATCTTAAACACTTTAAAATGCTATCATTGATTTGTAATTGCTGCTTGGAACTGTTAACCATAATCACTTTAAATAATTCTTTCGATATCACTCAGTGATACTACTCTGTACTGGTTTCTTTCTCTCTATTTATGCTCTGATGATTTCTTCTAACTTACAAAAGAGGATTTTTTTATTGTTTGTTAGCTCTCTCCTTTTATTGCTATATAGTTAGGATTTCATCTAATGTGTGTGTTAGTTGCTCAGTCGTGTCTGACTCTTTGCAAACCCATGCACTGTAGCCAGCCAGGCTCCTCCATCCATGGGATTTTCTAGGTAGGAATACTGGAGTGGGTTACCATTTCCTTCTCCAGGGGATCTTCCTGACACAGGGATTGAACCTATGTCTCCCGCATTTCAGGCAGACTCTTTACTGAATGAGCCACCTCTAATGCCCTCTTGTAAATCCCTTTCCTAGGTTCCTGGGTTTCCCTGGAAAACCAACAGATCATATTAGAATTAGAAAAGAGTTTCTGAATCTATGTATGAAATATTTTGATGATTTATGGAATATTTAGCATGATTTTGAAAGTGAAAGTGTTAGTTGCTCAGCCCTGTCTGACTCTTTGTGACCCCATGGACTGTAGCCCACCAGGCTCCACAGTCCTTGGAATTCTCCAGACAAGAATACTGAAGTGGGTAACCATTCCCTTCTCCAGGAGATCTTCCCAACCCGGGGATTAAACCCAGTTCTCCTGCATTGCAGGCAGACTCTTTACCATCTGAGCCAAAAGGGAAGCTTTAACTTGATTATAGGTAATACATAAATAAGTCCAAAGTCAAGAATTCCTAAATTTTGTTTGTGAAGAACACAAAGATAATTGTCAACTGTGAGTTGAAATAAAGAATAGTGGAAAGGGAAAAAAATTATAACACAAGGATGTAGGTATACAAATTTTATCTAGTTGACTTAGTGAAAGTGAAAGTCACTCAGTGGTGTCCGACTCTTCGCTACCCCCATGGACTATACAGTCCATGGAATTCTCCAGGCAAGAATACCGGAGTGGATATCATGTCCCTTCTTCAGGGGATCTTCCCAACCCAGGGATCTAACCCAGGTCGCCCACACTGCAGGTGGATTCTTTACCAGCTGAGCCACAACGGAAGCCCAAGAAAACTGAAGTGGGTAGCGTATCCCTTCTCCAGGGGATCTTCCTGACCCAGGAACTGAACTGGGGTCTCCTGTTTGAATGACTTAATCTTTTTTCCCCTCATAATTCTTTGAATATTGGTATCCTTCTTCTGAGTATATTAGAATTTCCAGCATTATCTTTGATAAGTAATACCTATTAAGTCATATATAAGCATGTTTTTATAATTAATTTTATTATGACTAGTTAACATTTTAATGAATTGTTTTATTAAAGTATTTATACTGAGCATCTAGCTAAGGACAAGGTTGGATAGTGTCACAGTGAACAGGAAATAAAAGCTTGGAACAATGTCAACTGGTCAAAAATAGAAAGGTCTGGCAGAATAAAACATTCTTAGTAGAAGGCTTCTAAATCCCTTTAATAAGTCAACCCATTACTCTCTCTCACTGATGGTAGAGTAGTGAAATCACCAGGTTTATTTTAATATATCCTACCTGTCATAGGCTTAAAATTCATTAAAGAAGGTATGCCACACATGTATGCACACTCACACACACACACATACACAGCTTATAATGGCAAAAGATTCCCAGCTTATCCTAGAAAAATGTGTTTTTATGATCAAGGCTCCTTTCTGAAGGCTGAATCTTTTGTAATAGCCCTATAATTTCTAACTACTATTCATGGCTGAAGACAACAGGCCCTCAAGACTGGCACAGTAACCAGCTCAAATGCAAATTACTACCATTACCATAAAGACAGCAGTGATCATAAGCATCTAACACTTCCAGCTCAAGTTGAAAAGGGCAAGGGAGAGCATGTCCTTGACCAGAGCACTAATCACTGGCAAGGGGCAACCTGGAAACAGAGAAAATGAATGAAATAAGTTATCTGAGCTGCTCAAGTGGACTGCAGGGTCAAAGAATTACCATCCCGATGACAAAGTCGGGGAGGGAGATGGGACTGAAGGGACCTAATAAGGATCTTTCTTAGTTACCTAATGTGTCACTAAAGATCTTAAAAGAACATCTGATAAATCCATTTGTTTCTTTTCTGACACAGTACCACAGGTACAACTCCCTCTGAATTGATAAGGCAGAATCTATTAGAGTTTCAAGTATTTCTGTGAAAGAGATAAACAAAAAGAATAACTAAGTCATTACTTGATAAATGAAAGGAAAGATTTCAAGTGGCATCAGACTACAGAATGTCTTCCAAGGGAAACACAAGAGCCATTTACTTTCTAGTTCCAAGTTCATATATGTACATATATACACACACAATAAGGAAGCAGGCCTAAGAGTAATAAGTCCATCAGTTATTCAAGCATAATTGAAGAAAATTAAGCTGGATGGATATTTTTGGATCTTTTACAAATCAATCCTGATATTATAGAAATCTTGTGTCATCTTCTCGAAATGAAACTGCCTAAAGTAGGCATTTATTTATTTTCTGTTATTTACAATGTGAGACTACATACGTATTTCTATTCTCAAAGCACTAATACAATGTCTACTTAGTTCTGGTAAAATATCTAAAGTTACCTAAACAAGGATATAATATTTTATAGGTTTCTTATATAATATGTAAAAAACACAGAATTTTAACATAAAGGGGTGGCGTGATGCCCCAAGTCTCTGATTATGACTTATTTTGTGCTGTTGTAATTTTTAGATCAAAGGATAGGATAATGTCTGGACAAGATAATATCAAGAATGACTTTTCCTAACCTGTGTACATTACGAAGATAGCTGTGAGTGGAACTGGGAGGTGACTTAGAGAACATATTGTAATTATCACAGAGGTTTCCACTTTCTGTATTTTATGTCAGGCCATTCCTTAATTCTCTTGTCCTGGTGAATGTCAGGTATTCAACAAACCCTTCTAACTTTCTGAGAATCAGATTATTCTCTGTTTTCTAAATAAATTACTTCCAGAATTTAAGGGTCCAGGGAAAATGGGATAATGGATCTTGTCGGTGAAAGCAAGTATATTTACACAAGCATATCAAATTTCACAAATGAAATCAGGGAGTACTCATCCATCCAGTGAGCCCCCTACTATGCCATGCAGCATCTCTTTCCCGGAGCATGTCTAGCAATAAGAAGGTCAATGCCTCAAAATATCTTGGCAACCATGGTGGTTTAGGTTTCCTAGAAATGAGATCCAGCCTAGTCCTCTGTGACAAGGCTAAAAATAATGTATTTTAGCAAACACCTCCACAAAATACAGAAATGAAACTGATTTCTTATTAACTTTTCACTTCATTCAAAAATGCATTTCATATATTCTCATTGAGAAGTAGAGCCATTGCTTTCGCGAATTGCAATATAATTCAGAACATTTTAATCTTTTGTATGCTTCAAGTACACTTTATACTAGTAGGAGTATACTCTTGCCACTCAAGTAGGGAACTTAAATTGTGGAGATGCTCTCATGCATCTTAATGGGATTTTTTTCTTTTGTATCTCTTCTACCACAGAGAATATTAAGCATTGAGAAAACACTATTTGTTCTTACTTATACATATGCCTAACCCTCCCCACATACACATTTCCACACAAACACACAATGAGACAATCTATATGTTCGAAGAAAATGAAACTAAAGCTCTGGATATAATATATTTATAAAAATATATTCTCTTATAGAACTGTAGTTTTAACTGGACAATAATGGGAAAAGAAATTGAAAACTAAAGAAATTCCATTTATTTTAACTTAGGGCCCAAAAAAAGAGCTACACTAGCAGCTGACTTAAAGAAAAAATCTGTATAAGCATTTTCAGCCCATTACAAACAGAAGCAGATGCATTGCCAACCCCTCAGAGATAGAGCTGATAATGAAAATGTTGCAGACCTTTAAGTGGAGCATCTCTGCCAGACAAGGTTATAATAGTGAATTTACATTAGGGAAGAAAGCATTCAGTATTTATGATTTGCAATTTTAACTTGTGTTTAAAGTGGTACAGGAGGATTCATGGGGGATTTAATGTTCTAGGAAAGCTATTTGGTCAGTACTGTAAGATTTTATGACCTTTCATTAAGACTTGAAAGTTTAACTGTACACCTTCTGCATTGAATGCAAATCATGCTATCTTTTGCTGCCTGTCCTATGTACATCTCTAATGCCACAGATGAAAGAGGCAGTTAGGAAAACCTTGTATTTTAAAGTGTCTGGCATCAGAGGCTATAAATACAATATTCATCAAAGAATTTCAGAGGACAGAGTGTTAAATGAAAAATCTAGAGAATTGTTTATAGTTTTAAAATTTATACTCTGTGTAAACCAAGAGAAACTTATTTAGAATAATGTAGTTTAGCATCAAGAATCTTTCTCTAGTGAAGAATATTAACAATTTTAGGAAAACAGTTAAATTCATACATGAAGTCATAATTTATTCTACAACCATTCTTTCAATATGTATGACAAAATTTATGGGAGTCATCAACATCATTCAAATAACATTTAGGTTCAAATAAATCTTCCTGGAATGTTAGGTCCATGAATCGAAGTAAATTGGATGTGGTCAAACAGGAGACGGCAAGAGTGAACATCCACATTTTAGCAATCAGTGAATTAAAATGGATAGGAATGGACAAACTTAATTCAGATGACCATTATATATACGCCTGTGGGCAAGAATACCTAGGAAGAAATGGAGTAGCCCACCTAATTAGCAAAAGAGACCAAAATACAGAACTTGGGAGCATTTCAAAAACAACAGAATGATCCTGGTCTGTTTCCAAGGAAAATCATTCAATACCACAGTAACACAATTCTATGCCACAATCACTAAAGCCAAAGGAGCTGAAGTCAAATGGTTCCATGAAAACCTCCAAGACCTTCTAGACCTAACATCAAAACAAGATGTCCTTTTCATCATAGAGGACTGGAATGCAAAGCAGGAAGTCAAGAGATACCTGGAGTAACAGGCAAGCCTGGCCTTGGAGTACAAAATGAAGCAAGGGAAAGTTTATCAGAGTTTTGCCAAGGGAGCACACTGGTCATAGCAAACACTCTCTTCCAACAACACAAAAGACAACTCTACACATGGACATGACCATACTGTCAATACTGAAATCAGACTGTTTACATTCTTTGCGGCCAAAGATAGAGAAGCTCATTAGAGTCAGCAAAAACAAGACTGGGAGCTGACTGCGGCTCAGATCCAGGTCAAGATTCTTTATTGCAAAATTCAGACTTAAATTGAAGAAACTAGGGAAACCACTAGGCCATTCAGGTATGACCTAAATCAAATCCCTTATGATTATACAATGAAAGTGACAAATAGATTCAAGGGATTAGATCTGATAGAGTGCCTGAAGAACTATAGATGGAGGTTCATAACATTGTACAGGAGGTAGTGGCCAAAACCATCCCAAGAAAAAGAAACACAAATATGCAAATCGGTTGTCCAAGGAAGCCTCACAAACGGCTGAGAAAACAAGAGAAATGAAAGGCAAAGGAGAAAAGGAAAACCCACTTAATGCAGAGTTCCAAAGAATAGCAAGGAGAGATAAGAAAGCCTTCTTAAGTGAACAATGCAAAGAAGTAGAGGAAAACATAGAATGGGAAAGATTAGAGCTCCCTTCAAGAACATTAGAGGTACCAATGAAATGTTTCATGCAAAAATATGGGCAATAAGGAGAGAAATGGCAAAGAAATAAAAGAAGCAGAAGATATTAAGAAGAGGTGGCAAGAATACACAGAAGAACTGTACAAAAAAAAGTCTTAATAACCAAGATAGCCACAATGGTGTGATCACTCACCTAGAGCAAGACATTCCGGAGTGTGAAGTCAAGAGGACCTGAGGAAGCATTACTATGAATAAAGCTAGTGGAAGTGATGGAATTATAGCTGAACTAATCAAAATCATAAAAGATGATGTTTTTAAAGTGTTACACTCAGTATGCCAAAAGATTTGGAAAACTTAGCAGTGGCCAAAGGACTAGAAAAGATCAGTTTTCATTCTAATTCCAAAGAAAGGCAGTGCCAAAGAATGTTCACACCTCCATACTTGCACTGACTTCACATGTTAGCAAGGTAACGCTCAACATACTTCAAGTTAGGCTTCAACACTAGGTGAACCAAAAACTTTCAGATATGCAAGCTGGATTTAGAAAAGGCACATGCCCTACAAAAGAAAGCACAGAGAGCTGTCTTGCCTCTTCTGATAAGAGAAGACACAGCAAGAAACTACTGTCTACGAACCAGAAGGCAGAAAGATCTCAGCAGCTTAATATTAGTTTTCAGTCTCCAGAACTATGAGAGATAAATGATGTTTGCATCAAACATCAAATCTATAGCTATATACATTCATATGAACGAGGCTTTTGTCTGTAGATGGCTCCCTGCATTCTTCTGGAATGCAAGAAAAACGTCTTGGGTATTGATGTGAAGACACAGTACTTATGCTTTTCAGTTCACTTCAGTTGCTAATCATGTCCGACTCTTTGCGACCACATGGACTGCAGCACTCCAGGCTTCCCTGCCCATCACCAACTCCCAGAGTTTACCCAAACTCATGTCCACCGAGTCAGTGATGTCATCCAACCATCTAATCCTCTGTCGTTCTCTTCTCCTCTGGCCTTCAATCTTTCCCAGCATCGGGGTCTTTTCAAATGGGTCAGTACTTCGCTACAGGTGGCCAAAATATTGGAGTTTCAGCTTCAGCATCAGTCCTTCCAATGAATATTCAGGACTGATTTCCTTGAGGATAGAGAGGTTGGATCTCCTCACAATCCAAGGGACTCACAAGAGTCTTCCCCAACACCAAAGTTCAAAAGCACGAATTTTTTGGCACTCAGCTTTCTTTTTTTTTAATATAAATTTATTTATTTTAATTAGAGGCTAATTACTTTACAATATTGTAGTGTTTTTTCCATACACTGACATGAGTCCACCACGAGTGTACATGTGTTCCCCATCCTGAACCCCCCTTCTACCTCCCTCCCCATCCCATCCCTCTGGATCATCCCAGTGCACCAGCCCCGAGCACCCTGTCTCATGCATTGAACCTGGACAGACGATCCGTTTCACGTATGATAATATATATGTTTCAATGCCATTCTCCCAAATCATCCCACCCTCACCCTCTCCCACCAAGTCCAAAAGACTGTTCTATACATCTGCGTCTCTTTTGCATATAGGGTTATAGTTACCATCTTTCTAAATTCCATATATATACGTTAGTATACTGTATTGTTGTTTTTCTTTCTGGCTTACTTCACTCTGTATAATAGACTCCAGTTTCATCCACCTCATTACAACTGATTCAAAGGTGTTCTTTTTAATGGCTGAGTAATATTCCATTGTGTATATGTACCACAGCTTTCTTATCCATTCGTCTGCTGATGGACATCTAGGTTGCTTCCATGTCCAGGTTATTATAAACAGTGCTGCGATGAACATTGGGGTACACGGGTCTCTTTCAACTCTGGTTTCCTCAGTGTGTATGCCCAGCAGTGGGATTGCTCGGTCATATGGCAGTTCTATTTACAGTTTTTTTAAGGAATCTTTGTACTGTTCTCCATAGTGGCTGTACTAGTTTGCATTCCCACCAACAGTGTAAGAGGGTTCCCTTTTCTCCACACCCTCTCCAGCATTTATTTTTTGTAGACTTTTGGATAGCAGCCATTCTGACTGGCGTGAAATGGTAACACATTGTGGTTTTGATTTACATTTCTCTGATAATGAGTGATTTGAGCATCTTTTCATGTGTTAAAATAAACTCAAAATGGATTAAAGTTCTAAATGTAAGACCAGAAACTATAAAACTCCTAGAGGAAAACATAGGCAAAACACTCTCTGACGTAAATCACAGCAGGATCCTCTATGACCTACCTCCCAGAGTATTGGAAATAAAAGCAAAAATAAACAAATGGGACCTAATTAAACTTAAAAGCTTTTGCACAACAAAGTAAACTATAAGCAAGGTGAAAAGACAGCCTTCAGAATGGGAGAAAATAATAGCAAATGAAGCAACTGACAAATAATTAATCTCAAAAATATACAAGCAACTCCTGCACCTCAATTCCAGAAAAATAAACAACCCAATCAAAAAATGGGCCAAAGAACTAAACAGAAATTTCTCCAAAGAAGACTCAGCTTTCTTTATAGTGCAACTATCACATCCATACATGACTACTGGAAAAACCATAGCTTTTTCCAGACCTTTGTTAACAAAGTAGTGTTTCTGCTTTTTAATATGCTGTTTAGTTTGATTATACCTTTTACTCCAAGGTGTGAGCATTTTTTAATTTCATGGCTGCAGTCACCATCTGCAGTGATTTTGGAGCCTCCAAAAATAAAGTCTGTCACTGTTTCCATTGTTTCTGGATCTATTTGCCATGAAGTGATGGGACTGGATGCCATGATCTTAGTTTTCTGAATGTTGAGTTTTTAGCCAACTTTTTCACTCTCCTCTTTCATTTTCTGGAGAAGGCAATGGCAATCCACTACAGTACTCTTGCCTGGAGAATCCCAGGGATAGGGGAGCCAGGTGGGCTGCTGTCTATGGGGTCGCATAGAGTTGGGCATGACTGAAGCGACTTAGCATCAGCAGCAGCTTTCACTTTCATCAAGAGGCTCTTCAGTTCTTATTCGCTTTCTGCCATAAGACTGATGTCATCTGTGTATCTGAGGTTATTGAACTTTCTTCCAGCAACCTTGATTCCAGCTTGTGCTTCATCCTGCCTGGCATTTCACATAATATACTCTGCATACAAGTTAAATAAACAGGGTGACAATAGACAGCCTTGAAGTGCTACTTTCCCAATTTGGAACCAGTCTGCTGTTCTATGTTCAGTTCTAACTGTTGCTTCCTGACCTGCATACAGATTTCTCAGGAGGCTGGTTAGGTGGTCTGGTATTCTCATCTCTTTAAGAATTTGCCACAGTTTGTGGTGATCCACACAGTCAAAGGCTTTGGCATAGTCAATAAAGCAGAAATAGATGTTTTTCTGGAACTCTCTTGCTTTTTCAATGATCCAGTGGATGTTGGCAATTTGATCTCTGGTTCCTCTGCCTTTTTTAAATCCAGCTTGAACATCTAGAAGTTCACGGTTCATGACAGCACATGGATCATGTGCTGTTGAAGCCTGGCTTGGAGAATTTTGAGCATTACTTTGCTAGCTTGTGAGATGAGTGCAATTGTGCGGTAGTTTGAACATTCTTTGGCATTGTCTTTCTTTGAGATTGGAATGAAAACTGACCTTTTCCAGTCATGTGGCCACTGCTGAGTTTTCCAAATTTGCTGGCATATTGAGTGCAGCGCTTTCACAGAATCATCTTTGAGGATTTGAACTAGCTCAACTAGAATTCCATCACCTCCACTAGCTTTCTTCGTAGTGATGCTTCCTAAGGCCCACTTGACTTCACATTCTGGGATGTCTGGCTCTAGGTGTGTGATCACACCGTCATTGTTATCTGGGTCATGAAGATCTTTTTTGTATAGTTCTTCTGTGTATTCTTGCTACCTCTTCTTAATATCTTAAGAAGATATCTTAATATCTTTCACTTCTGTTAGGTCCATACTATTTCTGTCCTTTATTGTGCCCATCTTTGCTTATCATTAACTTCTGCTTCTTAATTGTTTCTTTCTTTTATTGTGTTTAATCTACTATGTGTTCTAAATTATAAGATTGAGTACTGATTACTTATTTAGACCTGCATATTATTTACTGTTTCTTAATTTTTAAATATATGAGTATTATCTACTTTTTTCTTGTTATTGATTTGTACCTTAAATATGTTGTGATCAGGGAAAGCCGTTTGTATGATTCTATCCTTTGTTACTTGAGACTTTCTTGACGGATTACCACATGGCCATTTTATCAATAATAAGATTTTACCCTATCTCACAATTTAAAATATTTTTGTTGCGTATATAAATCCTTTTATAGTAAATAATGTAATTTAACATTCACATTCACTTTTGAAGGTGAGATATTTTCCTCTTGCCAAGAGGTCTGTTTTAATTTTACTTTTTGTCCATCTCAAAGTAATGAATTCTTTTGTTTTTCTTAGGTTGGCTATTTTCCTGATAAAATATTGACTGAATATAGGATTCCAATTTGATAAGTATATTCTTCCAGTATGTTAAAGATGCAGGTTTCTAATTTCCATTGTTTCTTTAGAAAATTTAGCTGTCAGTCTTACTTCTCTGAAGAAAATCAGTCTTTATTTCTCCTACTACTTTTAAGATTCTCTCTTTTTTTTTGCTTTCAGCAAGGATTCTGAAAGGCATGTTTAGAAAAAGTTCTTTGTTTTCATTATTTAGAATTCCTAAGACTCCTGGAATGCATGGTTTACTGTATTTCTCATTTGTAAATTTCTATTTCCTTATAAATGTTAATATTGCTTTTGGACCATCTCTCTTTTCCTGCTGGCACGTCAATTTTACTTTTGTTAAATCTTCATTTTATATACTTTTTGTTGCTCATGTTTCTTCCTAAATTTCCTTTTATTTTACCTAATTTCCAGTTCAATGATTCTTCAGTTTAATCTATATCTAGATCATACACTAAATTCTTAGTTTGGAGGCTTTTCGTTTTAGCTCTAAGATCTATTTGCCAATGCTTCTTATTTTTTAATGTTTAGTTACCTGCTAAAGGTTACAGTTATTTTAAAGTCTCTGTCTGGTATCTCCAGTGCTCTTGTGGATCATAGAATCTAAAACATAATAAATTAAATACAAAAATTTAGAAGGAGTGTGAGAGTTGGACGGTGAAGAAAGCTGAGTGCCACAGAATTGATGCTTTTGAACTGTGGTGTTGGAGAAGACTCTTGAGAGTCCCTTGGACTGCAAGGAGATCCAATCAATCCATCCTAAAGGAGATCAATCCTGGGTGTTCATTGGAAGGACTGATGTTGAAGCTGAAACTCCAATACTTTGGCCACCTGATGCGAAGAGCTGACTCATTTGAAAAGACCCTAATGCTGGGTAGGATTGGGGGCAGGAGGAGAAGGGGACGACAGAGGATGAGATGGTTGGATGGTATCACTGACTCGATGGACATGGGTTTGCGTAGACTCCGGGAGTTGGCGATGGACAGGGAGGCCTGGCGTGCTGCGGTTCATGGGGTTGCAAAGAGTCGGACATGACTGAGCGACTGAACTGAACTGAACTGAGATCATACACTAAATTCTTAGTGTGGATGCTTTTCATTTTAGCTCTAAGATCTATTTGCCAATGCTTCTTATTTTTTAATGTTTAGTTACCTGCTAAAGGTTACAGTTATTTTAAAGTCTCTGTCTGGTATCTCCAGTGCTCTTGTGGATCATAGAATCTAAAACATAATAAATTAAATACAAAAATTTAGAAGGAATGAATTAATAAAAAGCAGATATTAATGAAATAAAAACCAATATAAAATTGAAGGGACTAATATAGCCCAAAGTTGACTCTTGAAAAAACTGATAAAACTGATTAATTGCTGCAAGACCACGTGCATCTGCTTCTGTTATTTTGCTTCTTTTAGGATTACTTCACATTGTCTTGATTGTTCATGTGACAGGCTTGTTTTTTGTTTACTCTATTAATGACAAATTATTGGTAAAAAGAAAAAAAAAGTTTCGTAGCTAGGATAATGTCTTCTTTCAAAGACAGTACATATTTGCTGCTTATAGAGTCTTGGAAACAAGGATAATCTTAATCCAATATCAGAGACTAAGATGATTTATTGCTAAATTTTTGTCTTCCCTAAGGCTTGTCTCCAATACATCATTACTGCTTATTTTCTCCTAATACCTTCGAAAATATTATTTTGGTATATATATAAATACTATATATATATACACATACACATACTTATATGTAAAACTTTATTGTTTCTGATTTTTCTCAGTGGTGGGTTTAGTCTCCTATTACTGAAAGCCAAAGACTATAATTCAGAATTAAAAGAAGAATATCACCTTCTTAGATAGAAATTGAAATAACTAGCTTATTCTAGAATATTCCAGTGCTTCCTTTATAAAAGAGGGCATTTGTCATCATTTGATAATGGCTGGCTCCCTTCAAGAAAGATTTCTGGCCTCTGTGAGCCACCTGAGGAGTCTTCCTCAGTTCTTGCTTTCTACTATATATATTTTTTTAAATCAATGATATGTACATATTCAGGGAAATTTCAAGATCAAAACAATTCCTAGATTTTTAGTATTAAAATATTTTATTGTAGATTTGGAACCAAATTATTTTATCACCTTCTAAAATATTCATTATTTAAATAAGATTTTCATGCCAAGATAAAGAATAAAAATACTTTATTACCATAAAAGGACAATTTGTACTTTTATATAATAGGATACATTTATCTTAATTTCTTTAAAGTTCTTCAATTGATATGCAACTAAATTTAACCTAAATGGGGAGCTTTTGACAAGCTGTATATCACTGAGGTAGTGAATGGTATGAAAATAATAATGGTAATTTTCAATAATGACAGTTTTAGAACTATTCACACCCCTTTAAAAACTATCATGGTTTCAATACATTCCCATGAAACTATCCAACAAAATGTCCTAAATACATTGTGCATTGCTTTATTAGGCAATTTTTACATATTTCCCTTAAAATTGTTTCATATTTGAAACACATGCTAATAAATGAGTAATACCTGCTTGAAAAAATGTGTCACATTTGACAGAAAATGTTACCTTAATAACAATATAGACACTAATTTAGTTTAAAAATTATCGTAAGAAGACAACCCAGGGACTTCTTAGTATTTATGTTTTTATATGAATATGAGCAGACACATACATGTTACCTAAAATATCAAACATATATTGGACAGTGAAAGGAAGAAAGTCACTCTGGTAGAAACCAACCAAGTGAAAAAATAAGTCCTGAAATATTCCATGTTAACTTTAGCTAAGTTTGTAAGTTCTGAAAAAATATGGTGTGTTTTTTTCCTCTCAAAAATAGAATCTTTTTTACAAAGAATTTCCAAGTGATGGAGATGTTTTAAAATACAACTTCACTATAAGGTGCAATGAAACATAGCAGGGGTAGAAAGAAAAATACAGGCCTGAAGCAAGATATTTCTGACAGTCTACCAGAATATTAATATCCTAAATCATCATGGCAGCTTACTAGTGCACCAAAGAACTAAATTTCTGACAAGTTCATTGACCAGAGTAGGAATATAATTTTATTAAAAATTAGATTAAGATTTTTCATGATTATATAAATTAATATTACTCAAATCAATACTCTGCACATAAGTACAAGTGGATCAAAACTTAAGCACAAAACTTCCCAAATATTTTATAATATTATCAGCTAATAATAAAGCCTATTAAAAGTTATTACTAAGAAATGTAGCAGGGAAATTATTTGGTCAAAAAGTTTGGGAAATATTAGAATTGACAAAGAGGTTCATTTATAATAGAATTTCTAAAGCTTGTAAAATGCTAACCTGTATTTTGAATATCCAAGTAATATAGTATTTCACTTTCTGCAAGTGTTTCTCCTTCCTCCTCCCCTGGAATTTCAGTTATTGGGACTTGTTTGGAAAAGATTGGAAACCACCAGTTTCCATGACAGCATATTACAAGCTTATTGCTTCAGCATCAGAGGTATTGATACATGTTCATATACAAAGAGGTTTGGATGTGGCTTCCTTATTTTCTCTTGTATATTTATTTTAAGTAGTACTTGGGAGATGATTAAAATATCCTGCCAGCATAGACCTGGTGTTTTATTTTCCAAAAGCAGATGAATTCATGTTGAGACAGTAATTGTTGGGGACCTTTGGAGGAGACAACTAGTAAGATAGCTCAGAGAGAGTTATTTGTTTTTTATCCAGTTTTGGTATTATTTTTCTTGGTTTGTAATTTTTCCTTAATGATCTGAGAATTTGTCAAAGACATTTCTAGAGACATGTTTTGAGGAGCTATGAAGAGAAGCTGGGACATGTGAGATGAAAGGCGAAAAGAGTGTGGCCCTCTCATAAAAAGATAACAAAGAACTGAAAAAAAAAAAAAAACCAACTAGAGTTTGTTCACACACACACACACACACACACACACACACACACACACATACACACACACAAATATATACGTATCCTGAAAAATTACAGGGAACTAAGTTACAACAATAATACCAGCTTTCCACTTTCACATAACACTTAAATGTGTTTATTACTCATTTATTTTACTTCTTGTCATTTTTTCCATATATTTAATAGACTGATATGTTTCCTGCAAAACATAAAGGAGAAGGACCTGCTGTGTATATGCTCATGTTGGGAGACACTAAGAGAAGTGATATTTAAACACACACACACAACAGCTTTCTTGAGGTATAATTTGCTTGTTTGAAGCATGAAATTAAATGGTTTTGGGTATATACATAGATCCGTGAAGCCGTCGCTACAGTCAAGTTTGGAACATATCCATTTGATACGTTTCAGAAACATTACACTAGACACTGTGCTAGCTACCAAGTATATAATAAAGAACTATTAAGTTCATAGTCTTCTGAGGGATTCCTATGTAAAACTAATAACTGATAGATAATAAGTACATCATTGATAATAATAAGGTGTCCTGGGAGAATAACAGGATGCATCTAAGTTAGACTCAGGATTTAGAGAAGATGCCTAAAGAAATGAAGTTTGAGCTGATATTTGAATGATAAGTAGAAATTTTATGGCTAAAGAAGAGTAGAAAATATGAGTTTTCCAGCCATAAATTAGCATATGCATAGGCCTTTGACTAGAAAAAGTTTGATTCCCTTCAGAAGCAGAAATAATGTTCCATTATGTAGTGATAATCATACAATGTGAAGAATTTAAAAAGCAGTCACATTCTCTGGTTAATGGTATGCATACTAAATGTCCTAGTGTACTATTATTTGCAACTTACTTTAATATCCATCAAAGAAAAAGATAGATCTATGAACAAGCAGAAGAATGGATAGAAGAATAGGTATGTTACAAAGCAGCTATAACTGTTAATTGAAAAATATAAGTATTGATGTATGGATGTTCATTGTATAAGTCTTTTGATTGCTTTGTTTGCCTGAAAATGTATAAGGTATTGAAGAAAAATACCTTATATTAACACATGGTTGAGGGAATTTAAGTTAAGAAAGAATGTGTTGGGTGAACTCTGATTGGTTGATCTCTAAGGTGCTTTTAATGTCCCATTATTCTATGAATAAAAACATCAAGAATTTAGTTTTATTTTAAACTATAGTTATCTCAACCAGTGCAGCTGAACTACTGGATGAAACTCTTAAGTTTGAAGGCACTATATAAACTGGCAATGCATATTCCATTTTCTCAAGGACATATGAATTAGTCATTTTAGCTACCCATTAGTCCCAGAGCAGTCCTGTGATTAGTTTCAGAATTGTCCAGTGATTATGTTCAATTGTTGGGGAAGAAAATCAGTGAAACTGGAGGGTTTTGTTCAATATAGCCCATACTTAACAGAAATAATTCAGACTATAAAGTATTTCTACTTGCCATTGCCAAGTACTGTTTCAAGGCAGTAAGTGCAATTTCAAGGAAATCAAAATAGGGATAGTATTTTTGTTATTTTCAATTTAGCCCATGGGCTAGGAACTTTACCTTCATTATTATATTTAATTTACAAATACTCTTATAAGTTTCATTTTATGACTTCTACTGTAAATCTATCGTTTAAACCCAGGTTGTCATTGAGCATGGTTGGGGATGGGGACAGAAAGAGCTATAGAAGTCGCACAATATTCACTTACATAAATAAAATATGCTCTTTTTTTGTTGTTCAGGATTGATGATATCATTTTTCCTGTTTTATTTGACAGGCAAAATGTTTGTATTAAGAGTCTATAGTGCCAGAATTGATAATACATTATGGGGGTCAAAAAGCAACAGATAGAACCAGACATGGAACAATTGAGTGGTTCAAAATTGGGAAAGGAGTATGTCAGGCTGTATATTGTCACCCTACTTATTTAACTTATATGTAGAATATATCACACGAGATGCCATACTGGATGAATCACAAGCTGGACTCAAGATTGCCAGGAAAAATATCAACAACTTCAGATACATAGATTAATTCATTCTAATGGCGGAAAGTGAATAGGAACTACAGAGCCTCTTTATGAGAATGAAAGAGAAGAATGAAAAAGCCAGCTTAAAATTCAACATTAAAAAAAACTTAGATCATGACATCCAGTCTCATCACTTCACGGCAAATGGAAGGAGAAAAAGTGGAAGTAGTGATAGATTTTCTTTTACTGAGCTCTAAAATCACTGCAGATGGTGACAGCAACCATGAAATTAAAAAAATCCCACTTCTAGGCATATACCCTGAGGAAACCAAAATTGAAAAACACATGTATCCCATCGTTCATTGAAGCACTACTTACAATAGCTAGAACATGAAAGCAACCTAGATGTCCATCAATAGATGAATGGATAAAGAAGTAGTGGTACATATATTCAATGGGTTATTACTCAGCCATAAAAAGGAACACACTTGAGTCAGTTCTAATGAAGTGGATGAACCTAGAACCTATTACACAGAGTGAAGTAAGGCAGAAAGAGAAAGATAAATATCATATTCTAATTAATGCACATACATGGAATCTAGAAAAATGGTACTGAATAATTTATTTACAGGGCAGCAATGGAGAAACATACATAGAGAATAAACTTATGGACATGGGGAGAGGGGAAGAGAGGGTAATATGTATGGAAAGAGAACATGGAAATATATACTATCATATGTAAAATAGATAGCCAACAGGAATTTGCTGTATGGCTCAGGAAATACAAACAGGGGCTATGTATCAACCTAGAGGGGTAGATGGGAGGGAGATGGGAGGGAGGTTCAAAAGGGAGGGGATATGTGTATACCTATGACTGATTCATGTTGAGGTTTGACAGAAAACAACAAAATTCTGTAAAGCAATTATCCTTCAATAAAAAAAAATTAAATAATAAAAAAAAAAGATGCTTGCTTCTTGAAAGGAAAGCTGTGACAAACCTAGACAGCATATTAAAAAGCAGAGACATCACTTTGCTAACAAAGGTCCATATAGTCAAACTGTGGTCTTTCCAGTAGTCATGTCTGGATGTGAGAGTTGGACCATAAAGAAGGCTGAGCACCAAAGAGTTGATGCTTTTGAATTGTGGTGTTGGAGAAGACTCTTGAGAGTCCCTTTGATATCAAGGAGATCAAACCAGTCAATCCTAAAAGAAATCAACCCTGAATATTCACTGGAGGGTTGAAGTAATTAAGGCTAGTAATTGATACTGAAGCTGAAACTCCAATACTTTGGCCACCTTATGGGAAGAACTGACTCATTTGAAAAGACCCTGATCCTGGGAAAGATTAAGGGCAAAAGGAGAAGGGGGCTGCAGAAAATGAGATGAATAGATAGCATCACTGACTCAACGGACATGAATTTTAGCAAACTGTGGGAAATAGCAAAGGACAGAGGAACCTGGCCTGCTGCAGGCCATGGCGTCACAGTTGTACATGCTTTAACAAATGAACAACAACAACAACAAATTGCAGTAATAAAATTGAATTACAGTTCTGGCATCCTGGTAGGAAGCCTAAGGTACACGTCCAGTAAAAGCAATAAAAATCCCTGAAGAGTACTGCATTGAGAAACTTTTATACAGCTTCAGAACAGTGTATAATTGGAAGATGTACAATGTGGGATCCATTTCAGTGACACTAAATACTCAGATTACAACAAACACCTAATAAATTCCCAAGAGCTTGATTACTCAAGCCTGTATGAGTCAGCTTGGACTAACATAATGAAAAATTACAGAGTGGATGACCTAAAGAACAGAAGTTTATTTTTTCACAGTTCTGAAGAATTGGAAGTTGGAGATCACAGTTCTGAAGAATTGGAAGTTGGAGATCAGGGTGACAGGAAGGTCAGATTCTCATGAGAATTCTCTTCGGAGAGCTTGCAGCTGATTGTCTTCTTACAGAATCTTCACCATGGCAGAGAAAGAGAGAGAGAGAAAGAGACATGGAAAAGGGAGGGAAGACAGAGACAGAGTGAAAGCACAAGCTCTTTGATTTCTCATCTAAAAGACTACTAATTCTATCATCCTTAGAACCCGATTTCCAAATATGTCACCTTGGGGGTTAGGGCATCAGCATAGGAATTGGAGGTGGGGGTGGAGGGATGGTACACAGTTCAGTCCACAGCAAGGCTGGTATATGAAATAAATGTAGTTCTACAGTTGCATGTCTTTGCTCTTTTCTCATGTGATACCTTCTTATTAAAATACAGGTTGGGCAAATTCTAAGTGAAAACATATTATTACCCAGCATGAGCTCCTGCACTGCATTCCTTGTAAGGCCTTATACAAATATCCTGTTCTTGAAATGCTAATTTATAACTGGAGAGAGTTAGTGAGTATGTATGCTTCTTCAATTTACTAAACAAAATTTTAGTGTTTTAGTCATTCTGAGAAACCCAGAAGTTTATCAGAAGTAAAAATTTATTCAACTGCGAGTAATTATTCCAATATATATTATATATTGAAATCATTACAGCATTTATTTTGACTTAGACCATTTATCAAGTGAAATAGGATAGGGATTACATGCTTAGAATTTTTTTTAAAGAAAATAAAAGCATAATAGTGACATTGCAAATTTAAACTTGTTTTTGTGCTTTAGTCATTTATGAAGACTGATACACTATAATGGAACACACATCAATTTATAATCAACTAAAATATAATTTTACTTTGTGACTGGAACCATGAGGATTAAAAACATCTTAATGAAAAAGGCTTTACATATTCTTTGTAATAAATAAATGACACACTGGAATTGATTATTGTTTACTGCCCAAAGGATAAGCTTGAAGAGAGAAAAATGTAATATTCTTACAACAAATTTATCAGAACATAATCCAATTGTACTCAGTTTTGAGTTGAAGAATAAACCTTCACCAGGTGATGGGTCGATAAATAATACTTTAATTGTCCAGAAGAATTTTAAGCAATTAAAAATATTGTTGAATAGTGTTTTTAAGAAAATGTTATAAAAATGTCTACAGAAATAATTTATATGAAGGTAAAGGATATATTGTACTATAATAAACATGCATAGTGATATGGTTTTTACAGAAAAATTCAGAGGAGGGAAAAGGGAGCTAAAAATATCACAGGTAGGAAAAAAGCACGCTGGTTATAATCTGCACATATAAAATAATTACAAATACTGAGTTACTTAAGAAACTAATAAAACAAATATTTGGTTTCCAAAAAATGTTTTATTAAAGCCTCAGACTGCAGTTAACATAACTGCAAATAAAGCAACTATTTTCAAGACTAGTACAAAGACAAATTATCCCAAATCCTAGGAACATTATGAAAAAATATCAGATGCTTTAACTCTATATTCTAATTGTACATAAACCTCAAAAAAGGGCGTAAACTTCAGCACATGAGAAAATTAATTTTCTCATTTTCAAACTTCACATCAATCATAATAAAAGCATCTATCATTAACATTAAAAATAAAGATTTTAGTTTTGATATCTGTAAAAATTAAAAGTAGTCATGTGTGAATGTGAGAGTTGGACCATAAAGAAGGCTGAGTGCCAAAGAATTGATGCTTTCAAACTGTGGTACTGGAGGAGAATTGAGATTCCCTGGGAAAGCAAGGAGATCAAATCAGTCAATCCTAAGCAAAATCAACCCTGAATATTCATTGGAAGGACTGATGCTGAAGCTGAAGCTCCAATACTTTGGCCACCTGATGTAACAGCCAACTCATTGGAAAAGAGCCTGGTACTGGGAAATATTGAGGGTAAGAGGAGAAGGAGGATGATACAGCTGGATGGAATCACTGACTTGATGGACATGAGTTTGAGCAAACTCAGAGAGATAGTGGAGGACAAGGAAACACGGTGTGCTGCAGTTCATGGGGTCACAAAGAGTCGGACATGACTTAGCAACTGAACAATGAACAAAAATAAAAGGGACCTAAGTCCTGGTTAATTCAATATCCATTTTCATTCAAATATATGAATACAATGGTATGTTCTGAATTCAGTTTTGCCAAGAGAGCACATGTCCTTGCCAGCTGTTGTTGGTTTATATTTTAGAAAAACAGCCTATTACCTCTCTCGCTTTACCTACACATACACAAAACACACAATGAACCAAAATGGTAAATGGAAACAGAAAAAAATATCTCTATAACCCAAGTCTATATAATTACACATATTCTAATTACTTGGCAATTCATATGCCCCTGAATTGACTTGACTGTATTAAAGAAACAAACAAACAAAAGAAACCAGTCATTTAACTCTCATTGCTCCTCAAATGAAAAGCTGTAGACTGTATAATGGCCTCGAATTAAATAAGCAGATATGATAGCAAGTTAAATAGGTGGATATTCTTCCTTGGATCAGAAGTGCTATATACTGTAATTTTAAGGTTTTAATATTTTAGATGATCACAGATGGAGAAGGGATGGATTAAAAAATAACAAAACACAAAATGCAAAAACAAAAACAAAAACAAAAAAACCAAGAGCATTTTTTTCTGTAAAATTACAACTTTCTTATTGAAGATCAGAATAGAATTAAAAGTTGAGTTATATATTCTTCAAATTCAGAGTTCTGGGATATTTTTCCTGAGTTATTTGGAAACCAGAGATTGTATAACATCAAAATAAAACACTGGGTTCCAAACTAGGCTCATATGTGGAGCTCCTTCAACTCTCTACCTCTGAGGTGCATCATTCAAGCTGAATTAATGTGAAAGGTATTCCCTGGGTTTGTGCAATACATCAACTCTATACCTGAACTGATTCCATAAGCTCCATTAAGTTCATCATACACTTTTGTAGCTTAGTGAAGATACTGAGGTTCTCTGTATTTCCTATTTCATTTGTGGCAGAGGTCAGATGATGCTGTGATTTAAATAAATTTTTTTAAAAGTTTGTCAGAAGTTATTGACAGATAGTTGGTACCTAAATAGGAGTCCTGAAAATTTTATAAACTCATCACGCCAGCCTTACCACTGTTTGAACTAACCACAATATACTATAAGAAATTTGGCAATACAAATTATAATTTATGAAAAAATTATATTGTGTGCAACCAAACATTCATATCTAAGGTACTTCTTCTTCACAGAGCTGAAATACAGAGTAGTATTTGTGGAGATATTTAAATAGCCTGTAAAGATCCAAATATTAGTGAATATACAGTTTAGTGTTGTTGCCCAGATTAAAAAAAATTAATATAAAAATGATGAGCAGCTACTCTGAATATGCTGCATATGTGCTAGCAATAATACAGTACATTACAGTGAGTGCTCAGTCATGCCTGACTCTTTTTGACATATGGACTGCAGGCCCCCAGGCTTATCTGTCCATGGAATTCTCCAGGCAAGAATACTGGAGTGGGTCATCCTTTCCTTCTCTAGAGGATCCTCCCAATCCAGGGCTCAAATCCATGTCTCCTGCATCTCCTGCATCTCCTGCATTGGCAGATGGGGTCCTTTACCACTGAGCCACCCAGAAGCTGGCAAAAAATACATGCATCACAATGTATTTCTTTAACTAGCAGCTGATGACTTACTTTGATATCAACTGTAAGAATTTTCTACATTTAAGAAAACTTAAATCTGATGATTAAATGTAACTGTAGAATCAAAACAGATGCACTACATGGTATATCCTCTTCAAAGTGAAATTCTATTGTTGAAATAATGCAGTTTATTCAGGTCAGCTGACATACGTTTGTGAAATTGAGGCAGGTCATATATTTATTTGTTTGAAGACTAAGACACAAAATGTGCAAGACATCTCCTAGAATTGTGTAGTTATTAAAATAAGTAAAGATAGTCCATGTTTCACAAAGCCTGTATTTTAATTGGAGAAGTACACCAATATCTGTCACATGAGTCATACAACCATACTACATGTACATACAACCCAATGAATCAGTCAACTGTACTACACATTCTTTAACGGTAACATTCATTGTGCTTGAGAGTTCAAAGGAGAGACAACAAATATTTTTGGAGAGACTGAGGAAGGGTTTAATAATGGACATACCATTTGAATTGGGGATATAGAGTAGAAATAATTTTGATAAGTAAAACTGACTATTAGCAGGAAACTCAATAAGGAAAAAACACTGTTAGCGAATTTATGTCAGAGGTTGCAATAATAGCAACAGTGTTTTGATAAAATATAGAATACATATAATTTATTACTTGGAAATAATGATGAGGAAGTTAAAGTCAATGAGTTTGAACATTATTCAGCAGAGAGTTGGGAGATATTACAAATATCCTTCAAAATATATTAAAAAACAATTCTATTGGTGAGCTGCTATGAAACTACTCAAAAAAGTGAAGTCACTCAGTCGTGTCCAACTCTTTCGGACCCCATGGACAGTAGCCTGCCAGGATCCTCTGTCCATGGGATTTTCCAGGCAAGAATACTGGAGTGGGTTGCCATTTCCTCCTCCAGGAGATCTTCCCAACCCAGGGATTGAACCCAGGTCTCCCACATTGTAGGCAGACACTTTACCATCTGAAACTACTCAACTTAAGTTTAATTATTTCTCAGATATATATTCTTGCTTATCAATTAGGCAAATCATAATCTCTAGTTGAGATAATTCTTTTAAGCTCCATGTCAATTGATAAATTACCAGCTGAGAACTCTTCCTAGCTAACAACATATTTTCTCCTTTTGGTCATTCTTCATCTACTCTAATTTTTAAAATGCTTTCCTTCATGGTCCCATTATCTTCTTCACGACAGAAAGCAAAAAAAAAAAAAAAAGCAATGTTTGTGCTGTTGTCATTGTTCAGTCACCAGGTCTTGCCCAACTCTTTTCGACCCCGTGGACTGCAGAACACGAGGCACTATCTGTACTCCCACTTTTAACGTCATTTTACTGCCTAGCAAATTACCTAAAAGCTTGGCAGCTTAAAATATAGTGAAGAATATTTACTGTTTGGTAGTGCTGTTTCTGGGCTTCCCTGTGGCTCAGGAGTACAGAACCTGCCTACCAATACAGGAGATATGGGTTTGATCCCTGGGTTGGGAAGATCCCTTGGAGAAGGAAATGGCAACTCACACCAGTATTCTTGCCTGGAGAATCCCTTGGAGAGAGAAGCCTGGTGGGTTACAGTCCACAGGGTCACAAAAGAGTCAGACACAACTTAGCAACTAAACAATAGCAAAGTGCTTTCTTTGTTCTTTATGATGCAGGAGATGAACTGATAACTGGGCACTCACTCATCTAAAAACTTGAAGAGAGTTGGAGGATCTGTGTCTAAGACAGCTCATTCATGACACAATTGGCTTCAAATCCTCACTAAGTGGACCTACCACTCCATGAGTTTCCTCATAGTATATGACTGGCTTCACTCAGAGACAATATTCCAACAAATAAACTGTATGACCTAGTGGGGAAGAGTTTTTATAGCCTCATCTTGGAAGTCACCTACTATTAATTTTTCTGTATTCGTTGGCAACACAGATCAACTTTGTTATAATATGGTAGGGAAATGAACAAGGCTGTTAATACCAAGATATGGGGATTCATCAGGGGCTATTTTGGAAAAAAGTTATCACCCAATCTCTACCTGATTTGTTGAATCCCTAAAAATTGTACTCTGAAATAACTCAGTTTAGTCAGTTCAGTCACTCAGTTGTGTGCAAATCTTTGCCACCCCGTGGACTACAGCACGCCAGGCCTCGCTGTCCATCACCAAGTCCCAGAGTTTACTCAAACTCATGTCTGTTGAGTCAGTGATGCCATCCAACCATCTCATTCTCTGTTGTCCCCTTCTCCTCCCACCTTCAATCTTTCCCAGCATCAGGGTCTTTTCAAATGAGTCAGTTCCTCACATAAGGTGGACAAAGTATTGGAGTCTCAGCTTCAGCATCAGTCCTTCCAATGAATATTCAGGACTGATTGCTTTTAGGATGGATTTGTTGGATCTCCTTTCAGTTCAAGGCACTTTCAAGAGTTTTCTCCAACACCACAGTTTAAAAGCATCAATTCTTTGGCTCTCAGCTTTCTTTATAGTCCAACTCTCACATCCATACATGACTACTGGAAAAACCATAGCCCTGACTAGACGGACCTTTGTTGGCAAAGTAATATCTCTGCTTTTTAATATGCTGTCTAGGTTAGTCATAACTTTTCTTCCAAGGAGCAAGAGTCTTTTAATTTCATGGCTGCAGTCACCATCTCCAGTGATTTTGGAGCCCCTCAAAATAAAGTATGTCACTGTTTCTACTGTGTCCCCATCTATTTGCCATGAAGTGATGGGACTAGATGCCATGATTTTTGTTTTCTCATGTTGAGCCTTAAGCCAACTTTTTCATTCTCCTCTTTCAATTTCATCAAGAGGCTCTTCAGTTCTTCTTCACTTTCTGCCATAAGGGTGGTGTCATCTGCATATATGAGGTTATTGATATTTCTCTGGCAATCTTGATTCCAGCTTGTACTTCATCCAACCCAGCGTTTCTCATGATGTACTCTGCATATAAGTTAAATAAGCAGAGTGACAATATACAGCCTTGATATATTCCTTTCCCAATTTGTAAACAGTCTGTCGTTCCATGTCCAGTTCTAACTGTTGATTCCTGACCTGCATACAGATTTCTCAAGAGGCAGGTCAGGTGGTTTTGTATTCCCATCTCTTTCAGATTTTTCCACAGTTTATTGTGATCCACACAGTCAAAGGCTTTGGCATAGTCAATAAAGCAGAAATAGATGTTTTTCTGGAACTCTCTTGCTTTTTTGATAATCCAAGGGATGTTGGCAATTTGCTCTCTGGTTCTCTGCCTTTTCTAAATCCAGCTTGAACATCTGGAAGTTCGCAGTTCATGTACTGTTGAAGCCTGGCTTGGAGAATTTTGAGCATTACTTTGCTAGCTTGTGAAATGAGTCCAATTGTGTGGTAGTTTGTATATTTTTGGCATTGCTTTTCTTTGGGATTGGAATGAAAACTGACCTTTTCCTGTCCTGCGGCCACTGCCGAGTTTTCCAAATTTTCTGGCATATTGAATGCAGCATTTTCACAGCATCATCCTTTAGGATTTGAAATAGCTCAACTGGAATTCCATCACTTCACCAGCTTTGTTCACAGTGATATTTCCTAAGGCCCACTTGACTTTGCATTCCGACATGTCTGGCTCCAGGTGAGTGATCATATCTTCGCGATTATCTGAGTCATAGAACTGTATTATTTTGCTTTAGTTTCCACTGCTTCTTTAGTTTAGAACTCAACATCTCTTTCTGAATTACTTCTTTGGCCATTGGGTCTTGTACTTTAGGTCTCATTTCTCCAATCAGTTTTCCAGTTTTTCCTATGGTTAACTTCCAAACTATATTTCTACTAATTCAAATCTCTTGCTTAAAACCACGTAGTCTTCCCATGACTAGAGAAGAAAGTTCAAATTGCTTAGTAAGGCAAATAAAACTAATCAAAGATTTGGATTCTGCTTAAATTCATCAGCATTTCTTGCCATAGGTAACTTCAATCCCAAATTCCTTCAATGTAACTACAATATAAAATCCCCTGCAGTTGTCTGAGCAGAAAGTGCTTCATCATAGTCTGAGTCTTTACACGTGTTGTCTCTCTTATTACAATGTTCTTTCCTATGTTTTTCCCCTACCTGGAACCCTCTGAATACTTCTTCATCTGTTTGAAGCTTTTGTTAAGCCCCACAGGTGATTTCTTTAGTCTCTTTTCTGTGCCACAACCATTACTGGGAGCGTTACATTGTATTGAAGATCTTTCCAACCCTATACAGTACATCTTTGATGTGCCAAGATAGTTTATACCTCTCTCAAATATTGAATGAGTTCCAGGCTACTAGATCTGGGGTAGCAAGCAGACTTGTCTGTCCCTAGTTTTATTACAAAGATAGAATCATTGGTTTTCATTGAAAGGATGTGAAATAATCCAGGACTTTTCTTAACTTACTTTTAGAACTGAATATAATCTCTCATCTGTGTTTTAATGGCTTATAAAATTGAATAATTTAAATAATGCTAAATAATTAAATGTTTAATTTGTAAAATTAAATAATTCTCATTGAAGGTCATACAAAAGTTAATAATATTCTTGGAAACTAGTTTCTTTATTTTTAAAATTTCCTTCTAAACCACTCTTATTTTAAAATAATATAGTTGTTAAAAATAAAGTCAAATATAATTATTCTACTGTTACTCTTAAAATTAATTTTTATTGAAAAATAAATTTAAAATGGGATCTAGAAACAAAACAGGAAATTAGGATCATAATTTATTTCTGAGAAAAATTTGCCTTTTTTTTTGAAGACAACCATTTGTTTAGTTTTTTAAAAACTATGACCATATTTTAATATTTCTTTGGAAAACATATTTTTTTCCTTTAACAATCAAATGAGACTCACATTTTTCTCAAGCTACAGTACATTCTACTATATTCAAGTTATATTTATATATGGATAAATTGCTCTTGATGCTTTCATTATAGCAAGAAATACTATACTGTCATTTTCATATTATGGTAATCAAGAATATATATTATCATATGATACATTTTGTTTTCAGTAACAAATCTGTGAAAGAGAACATATTGTAGGCTGCTTGTGGTCTGTCTTTTTAAATAATTATTTGAAGGGTATTTTTCTTTATTGAGCATCAATCTTAATTGCTTAATTACATAATAGGCCAGAATGATTTTGAAGAAACTACCCCATCCTATGAAGTACACAATATGCTAACCGTCAAAAAAAATGCCTTAATTACATAACTAACTGATATAATGAATTGGCTCAGAGGATCTACATACTACAGATATTTGTAAAATATAATCAAAGAACAACGGTATAATACATATTAGGCAAATGCACAATCAAGATTTTGTCTTATTTGTAAATTTACTTGAAGAGGGCTAGAAACTATGATATATAAAGATAATGAAAATTTTAAAAGGACACATAAAATATCTTAAAATAATTAGAATTATGAGACAAAAATCAACATGAGTGCTGTTATTAAATGAATTGAAACAAAATGGAATGCATATCCCGTGGAAATAATTGTAATTAAAATCATAAAATACTTACTGAGGTCCCACAGAGAATAGGACACTCTAGTGCCTTTCAAAGTGTTATAAGGCTTTGGTTGCCTAGAATACTTATTCCCACAAATGGTTGGTTGAATTAACATAGGTCAAGGGCGCTCCCAGATACTGACTGCTTATGGAGCCATACCATCTCTCAAAATCTCAGTCTCTTTGTTTGAAAAATAAGACTATCAGTCTTGATGGCCACTGGGATTTTTTTTTTCTCTGTCTACTTTAAATTTTTCTTTTTTCCTTTACTGGAAAGAAAGAATCAGATTGTGATAAAACAATAGGCAGCTTAAAAAGTAGTTGGAAGATAGCTAGGAGATATTACTTTTCAGGAGATATATATATATATATATATATATATATAGTTATTCTATTTAAAAATCAATTGTCCAAATTTACAACAAAACATTTCTTCAGGAGGGACCAAAAAAAGCAGCAAATAAAATAATATGTAGTACAGAATGTAAAATAATGTTGGCAAGTTTAGGGGAGGAAAAGGAAATAAAACAAAGAAAAGGTAAAGTACCAATACTTGTATTTTGTAAAATTATAAAATATCTTTTTAAGCCAATTTCTCTGCCTATGTATCACCTACCAAAATATTCTACTTCTTTATTATTTCAGTTCCTGATACTGAAAATTCCACAGACTGACAAACATGGTTCAAAAGCTCTATTTAAGTGTGCTTGTATTTAGAGGGGCTTCTACAAATGACTCAAAAATAACTATTAAGGGAATCACAGAGCAATAAATCATGGAAATATGCTTTATTAGGCAATTCTTTTTTATTTAATTTCTTTTTATTTTGGTAAAATACACATAACATAAAATTTTCATATTAACCATATTTAAGTGTACAATTCAATGGTATGAAGTGCATTCATAATTTTGTACAAATTACCTCCATCCATCTCTAGAATTCTTTTCATCTTGCAAAATTGAAACTCTATAGCCATTAAATAATAACTTCCCATTCCGCCTCCCCTAGTCCCTGGCAATCACTGTTCTACTCTCTATGGTTTTAAGTACCCTAAATTATATTATTCCTTTTTATTGTTGATTAATATTCCATTATATGGATCCAATTCAGTTCTTAACTCTTCAGTTTATGAACTCTTTTTTCATACCAGGATTCACAGGGGGAAGGAAGCTTTTATACACATAAGGAAAGTTTAGACATACAGATGACCAAAAAGCACATGAAAAGATGCTCAACATCACTAATTACCAGAGAAATACAAATCAAAACCACAATGAGGTATCACCTCACACCAGTCAGAATAACCATTATCAAAAAAAAGTACAAACAATAAATAGTGGAGAGGGCATGGAGAAAAGGGAACCCTCCTACACTGTTGGTGGGAATATAAATTGGTACAGCCACTATAGGGAAGAGTATGAAGGTCCTTAATAAACTAAAAATAGAACTACCATAAGTAAGGGTTAGTTGCTCAGTTGTGCTAACTCCCTGTGACCCCATGGACTGTAGCTTGCCAAGTTCCTCTGTCCATGAGATTCTCCAAGCAAGAATACTGGAGTGGTTGCCATTCGCTTCTCTAAGACATCTTCCCAACCCAGGGATGGAACCTGGGTCACCTGCATTGCAGGTGGATTACCGTCTGAGCCAACAGGGAAGTCAGAATTACCGTATGGCTCAGCAATCCAACTCATAGGCACATACCCACAGAAAACTATAATTTGAAAATATACATGCACCCCAATATTCTTTGCAGCACTATTTACAATATTCAGGGCAAGGAAACAACCTAAATGTCCACGAGCAGAGGAATGGATAAAGAAAATGAGGTACATATATATAAAGGAATACTCCTCACCCATAAAAAAAGAACAAAATAATGCTGTTTGCAGCAACACGGATGGGCCTAGAGATAGTAAGTGTAATAGTAAGTCAGGCACAGAAAGACAAATATCATATGATGGCATTTATATATGGAATCTAATTAGAAAGGGTACAAATGAATGTATTTTCAAAACAGGACTCATGTATATAGAAAACAAACTTATGGTTACCATGGATAAGGGTAGGGAGGGATACTTTGGGAGATTGGGACTGACATATATATACTATACACACAACATATAAAATAGATAATTAATAAGAACTTGCTGTATAGCACAGGGAATTTTACTCAAAACTCTGTAACAGCCTATTTGGGAAAAGAAAAAAAGTAAATATATGTATATGTATAACTATGAGATGCATAAGTATCATTCAAATTACATCACTTTGATAGATAGCAGTGCCCTAGAGATTGCCTTGTTTTTAGAAATTGCTAAGGCCAACTAAAGCTGGTAGTGGATAGAAGAGAGAATTTCATCTCTCTTTGTCATCTCTCCTTGCTGAACATGTATTATGTGGATAAACTGATGTTAAGAGTGGGTTCTCCATTTAAAATTATTTAAGAAAAACAGGATAGGGAAATAGTCTACTGATTAAAAAAAAATAATTAAAGAGCTGCTTGTGGAGGAGTTCCCTGATTTGATGTGTATTTTTACATCACAACTTCCTTATATATTTCTTAGGTTACTAACTTAACTTTTAATTCCTCAGCATGTCTCCATATGTATTTCTTCAGCCATCAAATATCAAGCCCTTATATTACTGGGCTAAGTGCTGTGAATAACATGGTAGATTTGTAAAGAAGATCCTTGAGTTTATTCCTTAGATGAGGGAAACCAACAACTACCAGAATTAACAAATTAATTAAAAAGTTATTTAATTAATGTGTAGTGGCATGTGCTAGGATATGTCAGAAGGATATTAGCTGATTCTAATTTGGTATTCAGAGAAGGCCAGAGGAGCTGGAAAACAGTGAGGAGGCAGGGTCATGGCAGGACATAAGTAGACATAAGTAGTGTCTTATGTCACAAAGTTTTCCTCAAGTGCTAGTGGGAAAATATTTCCTCATTTCAATGCTTTCTTATCTTTTCATTGGTGTGTTAAATCTTCACTTTTATTTACTCATTCAAAACTATCTGTGGAATGACCTTTAGATTCTGTTCTAGGCTCTGCCATACAGCTGGAACAAAACAGATTAAGATTCCTGCCTTCTTGGAATTTGCATTCTAGTAGCTGAAAGGAGCAATAACTGGTAAATAAACAAAGTAAATAATAGCATCACATTATTGCCTGGATTCAAACTCCTGGCTTCTTATCTTTTATCCTCTGTAATCTGTAAACCCCTTACTGACATGGACCACATCTTGGTTATACATTTATCCATAGTCTGCTACACATATACTGTATGTGGCGTCAGGGTAGAATACTGGGAGAAACACTGTATTTAGGTACATAATGCTTTTCATTGTGCTGACTCATCTCAGGCTAGCTATTTGACCTAGAAGCAGTGTCTTCATAATCTCTGAACTTTTGTTTTTGCAACTATAAAGCAAGGATAATAATATATTAATATCAAAGTCATAATATTTTGTGAAAATGGAATATTCCTCATTCCTTCTAGACTAAAAAAGATACGTATTTTATTGTAATAAATGCTTATTGGAACACATTGATAAAATTGCATTCACTAAAGTATAATGTTTTTCAGAATCATTTTGAATATGATGTTAGTTTCATTTTGGTGCTTATTAAATGAAAACCCAATCTAATTGTTCTCAATACTTTCTATTCGCATAACCCTAGTGAAACCTGCTTGAATCATGTTTCGTAAGATCAGAAAAAATAAAATGTTAAGCACAGAAGTTTCAAGAGTAGAAAATTACTTTTTATGCCTTTTGGGAGGATGTCTAAATGAGAAAATGTACTTCTATTCAAAAATGGATGGGTTTTTTTTCTGTAAGATGATGATAACTCCAAACTGAGTGAAGTCAGGGTCAGAGTTTTTGGAAATTGAATACTGCTGACTGATAGTGAATCATCTGAATAAAGGACATAGACATTCCCTCTTGGTGGTATTCTATTGTTGAAATTATATCTAAGTTCCTCAGAAGCAATGTTATGGTAATTGTTAATAAACTTGGGCAGAAAAGTCAAACAATACCACACATGTGAATGCCAGCTAATATTTAAGTAGAAATTGTTCAGAAACAAAAGTCTGAAAAATATGACAGCAACTTTAGTTGGGAAATAGGACATACAACTTAATAACTAAAACAATCAATACTTTTAAAGTAAAAGTACCAGGAAAAAGAATGAAACACTGCTTTGAGTAATTTTTTTTTTTTTTTCACTATGACAAAGACTGGGGCACTGGGATGACCTGGAGGGATGGGGTGGGAAGGAAGGTGGAAGGGGGTTTCTGGAAGGGGAACACATGTACACCCATGGTGGATTCATGTCAATGTATGGCAAAACAAATACAATATTGTAAAGTTAAAGAAAAAAAAAACTGAATTGAGATACTAAAAAAACAATAACATTTTTAAGAAAAACGGTTGTGATACAAATGATCAGAATAATCACAATTTTTTATTAAAAGATATTTCTGTCCTTTTTGCAATATTTCCTTTTAAAAATCTGGTCTTTCTTACATGGGGAAATTCTTTACTGGTGATTGACAAGAATGTCGATATCAGCAAGCAAATACCAATAAGAAAAACTCACAAATAAATTATATACCAGGTAGCTTAGACTAAAGAACCTTTTGATGAAAGTGAAAGAGAAGAGTGAAAAAGTTGGGTTAAAACTCAAGATTCAGAAAACTAATATCATGACATCTGGTCCCATCACTTCATGGCAAATAGATCCAGAAACAATGGAAGCAGTGAGAGACTTTATTTTCTTGGGCTTCAAAATCAGTGCAGATGGTGACTGCAGCCATGAAATTAAAAGATGCTTGCTCCTTGGAAGAACAGCTATGACCAACCTAGACAGCATATTAAAAAGCAGAGACATTACTTTGCCAACAAAGGTATGTCTAGTCAAAGCTATCGTTTTTCCAGTAGTCATGTATGGATGTGAAAGTTGGACTATAAAGAAAGCTGAGCACTGAAGAATGATGCTTTTGAACTGTGGAGTTGGAGAAGACTCTTGAGAGTCCCTTGGACTTCAAGGAGATCAAGCCAGTCAATCCTAAAGGAAATCAGCCCTGAATATTCATGGGAAATACTAATGCTGAAGCTGAACCTCCAATTGTCCACCTGATGTGAAGAACTGACTCATTTGAAAGACTGAAGGGGGGAGGAGAAGAGGATGATGGAAGATGAGATGGTTCGATGGCATCACTGACTTGAGGGACATGAGTTTGAGTAAGCTCTGGGAGTTAGTGATGGACAGGGAAGCTTGACGTGCCTACAGTCCATGGGGTCACAAAGAGTTGGACAGGACTGAGTGACTGAACTGAATTGAGGCAACTTAGAATAAGAGTAAAATTATTTCCAAGCTTTCCTACATACCACTATCAAAATATTTGGAGTCTTTAGATGCATATGCTATTTCAAAATACCAGAAGTGCAATATATTGCCTTAGAAACTGTGCCCTGATATGAAAGTCATGTAATAAATTAGAAGTATAAGATTAAAGATAAGAAAAAAATAATTCATACATGTGGTTAGTATATTCTCTATCTGAGGCTTTATTTGTTTATCTCCATAATGAAATGGAACCTGGTCTTTGATAAATTTCTTGATTAAAATAGCTACCTAGCTATACAGATATTTTACTTTTTTTAGAAATATAAATTTATCTCCATTATCTAGCATTTGTCAAATTTCAAATGCAGCTTAGATTCATATCACACATGTCTTTTGAAGCTCATTCTGCTCCTATAATTGTACCTGCTTTGCTATTTTTTATTAGTTCTGATTTCTGGTTTCTTTGAACATTCTGTATTTAAGAACCTCTCTCTCACTATACACACGCATACATATTCTCCATAGGAGACACACACAATTACTAACATATGTATTTATGGGATTTGGTAAAATAAGATTGATAATTCTTCTTCAAAGTCATGTTACAAATAGTGGTCTGAAAGTAATATACAATTTCTTTCTAAACATGCTAATTTGGGGGGTTTGAGAGTTTAAATCCCTGTAGACAGAATGACAAAATATTCCCTATGTATGTAACTATTTCATTTATTCTAACACAGATACTCTATATACAGTTAATATTTAATTACTTCTAATCATATTATAAGAAAGTATTTCACAATATATACAATTTTTAGCAATGCAATTCCTTGCTGATTTCCAGAGAAAACAGAAAGAAGTGTCAATACAAAGAGTTAAAAAGAAAGAGGAAGAAGCATAATTAGGGTCTTGAACATATAACTTCATCATGTGGTGGTTTAGTCCCTAAGTCATGTCTGACTCATGAGACCCAAAGGAATGTATTCTCTGTCCATAGAATTCTCCAGGCAAGAATACTGGAGTGGGTAGGCATTTCCTTCTTGAGGGGATCTTCCCGACCGAAGAATTTAACCCAGGCCTCCTGCACTGCAGGCTGTATTCTGCATTGCAGGCAGATTCTTGATCAACTCAGCCAACAGGAAAGCCCAAATTCATAATTAATTCACTCATTTATTTAAGTCTTTCATTGTATACTCTTTTGTTAGTCACTATGCTACAAGGTGACACAACTGATGTGACTTAGCAGCAGTAGCAGCAGCAGCATGCTACAAGGTAAATTGGAAGTGCTCAAATAGGAGATGGCAAGAGTGAACATCTACATATGAGGATTCAGTGAACTAAAATGGACTGGAATGGGCACATTTAATTCAGATGACCATTATACCTACTACTGTGGGCAAGAATCCATTAGAAGAAATGGAGTAGCCCTCATAGTCAACAAAAGAGTCTGAAATGTAGAACTTGGGTTCAGTCTTGAAAATGACAGAATGATCTCTGTTCATTTCCAAGGCAAACCATTTAACATCGCAGTAATCCAAGTCTATGCTCCAATCATTAATGCTGAAGAAGCTGAAATTGAATGGCTGTATGATGACTTACAAGACCTTCTAGAACTAATGCCAAAAAATACTCCTTTTCATCATAGGGTTCTGGAATGCAAAAGTAGGAAGTCAAAAGATACCTGGAGTAACAGGCAAGTTTGGCCTTGGAGTACAAAATGAAGCAGGACAAAAGCTAACAGAGTTTTACCAAGAGAACGCACTGGTCATAGCAAACACTTTCTTCCAACAACGCAAGACACTACTCTACACATGGACATCACCAGATGGTCAATACTGATATCAAATTGATTATAATCTTTGTAGCAAAGAATAGCAAGGAGAGATAAGAAAGCCTTCCTCAGTGATCAATGCAAATAAATAGAGGAAAACAATAGAATGGGAAAGACTAGAGAACACTTCAAGAAAATTAGAGATACCAAAGGAATCTTTCATGCAAAGATGGGTACAATAAAGGACAGAAAAGGTATGGACCTAACAGAAGCAGAAAATATTAAGAAGAGGTGGCAAGAATACACAGAAGAACTATACAAAAGAGATCTTAATCATCCAGATAATCACAATCACTCACATAGAACCAAACATCTTGGAATGTGAAGTCAAGTGGGCCTTAGGAAGCATCACTACAAACAAAGCTAGTGGAGGTGATGGAATTCCAGCTGAGCTATTTCAAATCCTCAAAGATGATGCTGTGAAGGTCCTGAACTCAATATGCCAGCAAATTTAAAAAACTCAGCAGTGGCCACAGGACTGGAAATGGTCAGTTTTCATTCCAATCCCAAAGGAAGGCAATACCAAAGAATGTTCAAGCTACCCCACAATTAAACTCATCTCAAACGCTAGCAAAGTAATGTTCAAAATTCTCCAAGCAAGGCTTAAACAGTACATGAACTGAGAACTTCCAGATATCCCAGATGGATTTAGAAAAGGCAGAGGAACCATAGATCAAACTGCCAACATCCATTGGGTTATCAAAAGAGCAAGAGAGTTCCAGAAAAACATCTACTTCTGCTTTATTGACTATGCCAAAGCCTTTGACTATGTGGATCACAACAAACTGTGGAAAATTCTTAAAGAGAAGAGAATACCATACCACCTGACCTGCCGGCTGAGAAATCTGTATGCAGGTCAAGAAGCAACAGTTAAAACCAGACATGTAAGAATGAACTGGTTCTTATATTCAGAAAAGACTACATCAAGGTAGTATGTTGTCACACTGCTTATTTAACTTATATGCAGAGTACATCATGGAAAATGCCAGGCTGGATAAAGCATAAGCTGGAATCAAGATTGCTGGATAAAATATCACTAACCTCGGATATGTAGATGACACCTTCCTTATGGCAGAAAGTGAAGAGGAACTGAGAACTTCTTAATGAAAGCAAAAGAGGACAGTGAAAATGCTGGCTTAAAACTCAACATTAAAAACCTCAGATCATGGCATCTGGTCCCATCACTTCATGGCAAATAGATGGAGAAACAATGGAAACAGTTAGAGACTTTATTTTCTTGGGCTTCAAAGTCGCTGCAGATGATGACTGCAGTCATAATATTAGAAGAAGCTTGCTGCTTGGAAAAAAAAAGCTATGACCACCCTAGACAGCATATAAAAAAGCAGAGACATTACTTTGCCAACAAAGGTCTGTCTAGTCAAAGACATTGTTTTTTCCAGTAGTCATGTATGGAAGTGAGAGCTGGACCATAAAAAAAGCTGAGCACTGAAGAATTGATGATTTTGAACTGTGGTGTTGGAGAAGACTCTTGAGGGTCCCTTGGCCTTCATGGAGATCAAGCCAGTCAATCCTGAAGGAAATCAGTCCTTAATATTCATTGGGAGGACTTATGCTTAAACTCCAACTTTGGCCACCTGATACAAAGAACTGACTCCTTTGAAAAGACCCTGATGCTGGGAAAGATTGAAGTCAGGAGGGGAAGGGGATGACATAAGATGAGATGGTTGGATGGCATCACCTAGTAGACTGACATAATTTTGAGCACTTTCCAGTAGGTGGTGATGGACAGGGATGCCTGGCATGCTGCAGTCTATGCAGTTACAAAGATAGGACACAAGGGAGCAACTGAACTGAACGGATGCTGCATACTGGGCTTCCCTAATGGCTCGGATGGTAAAGAATCCATCTGCATTGCAGGAGACCCAGGTTTGATCTTTGGGTCTGGAAGATCCCCTAGAGTAGGGAATGGCACCCCATTCTAGTATTCTTGCCTGAAGAATTCCATGGACAGAGTAACCTGGTGCTACAAACTGGGAGAAAGTTAACGCGGAACACAAAATATTATAGTATAGACATTAAGAAGCTTTAAGTTAGACTACAGCTTGATTTTGAATTCAAAATACACAGTATGCTGGTCACCTTGGACAAATTACTTAAATTATGATAATTATATCCAACTCATAATATTATTCTGATTAAAGGAGATGATGTTGAGAAAGAACTCAGTACAGTGTCCAAGAACATAAGTCCTCAATAAACGGCACTACTTTTACCATTCTTATTTAGAGATGGAATTTGCTTTCTAGAAACTTACAGCCTGATCAATCAACGACACCTGTACTCTGTGATAGGATCTAAGAGAGAAGTGAACAAAAGCTTCAAAAAAGCATGTAGAGGAATGCCGTTCATCACAGTACAGTCTCAGTGCTGTCACAGAAGACACTATAATATAGGAGTAAGCAAGCCTGCAGTTTTTCAACATTATGGTCTCAATTGCTGTAGGATGATTTGCCCTCAGCTTATCTGGTGTTATTTGTCTGTGCAGACTTCAGAGTGGTCATTTAAAAAAATGTATCTCCTATCTTTGGAAACTATACAATATAATATCTAAAATAAAGCTAAGTGAGTGTTTAGGGTAATGTATTAAAGACATTTCTATTTCTCAGCAGATATTTTACCATGTAACGATTAAGTTTGGAATTGTATTTGAAACCCTTATTATTTGTCAAAATTTCTCTATAGATTGAGGATTAATGAATAGATCTTCTGTTTTACAGCTAGTTCATTGTCTTGAGCAACTCACCATACTGACAGTTTGGTTTGATTGCTATTTCATCCAACTTTTTACGTAAATCCTAGATCCTTTAATCTTGCAATGTATAAACATGTAGCTTTTTCTTTTCATCAGCCCCAGACAAGACTTTATTATGTGTTACTTATAAAGCAAGGTTTGCTATTTTCAAATTGGTTTTGACACAAAAGTTGAGAAATCAGAGAAAGTGCCATATCAAGTGTAGTGGCCATGCCTTTTTCTCAGGTTGGCAGTCACCCCTGATGCCCTACTGCTGACAGGAGTATGTTTCAGACAGATGGGTCCCCAGGGACACTCAGAAAAGTAGTAATAAAGGATGCATTATGGACATCTTCCATTTTGTGAGGAAGGCAAAGTGTTCAAGAGCTGAAGGAGGGAAAAAAAGAGTATGCAGAGAAATGGAATTAAAATGACTGACGTTATCTAGCCAACTGAGGAAAATTACAGGTTAGTCAAATAGACAACAATTTACTGCCCAAGCTTCTAAATCTTTGTGATTGAGAATCAGAAAATGCCTTTTGAGGCTATTTGCAGTCAGGCTCAACCATATATCTTTTTGGGAGACAGGATCATCTATCCTGTGGGTTCAAGCCTCATGGACACTTTTACCCAAGGAAGAAATCAATTTAAGATGAATATTGAGTTCTATGATTATGAGTAGGATTGGTAAAAACAAAAACAGGGCATCCAGCTATGTTTGAGTTTTAGATAAACAACATATATGTCTTTACTGCAAATATATCCCACATATTGCACAGAACACACTTATACTCAAGTATGTACAGGGCACATTAATACTAAAATGCAAAAAGAAGGCATTTGTTGCTTATCTGAAATTCACCTTTAACTGAATGTCTCATATTATTGTTTTAAAGTTGGTACACTATTTGGGAAACAGTATGTCTTAGAAGGCTTCTGGTTTAATGTGTATGGCAAGTAAGAGGCATTTTGCTTTCTGCCCAAATAATTTTTGTAATTTGTTCAAACTAACAAAGCTAGTCAACAATAGTTATTTTTTGTTTTTAATTATGATAATATAAACATTGATTACCAAGTTTCAGCAAGTTTTTCCTAGGCCTTGAGATTAACTGTTTGACCTCAATCTGTGAACCGACAGTCAGTAATAGCACACCAATTTCATAGATGAAGAAATGGAGATTTTGAGTTATTAAGTATTTTATTTTGCCCATGATATGAGAATTTTAGTAAATTTGGGGATAGATATTAGATAACAGCCAGGCTTTAGTCTAAATTCCATAAATTACTGAAGTCCAGCCATTAATGGATAGGCTTCAGTAATTTCTAAAACACTAGAATAATGTTGAAAAATACAAATACTTACTGAATCAGAATCTCTGAGGCTGTGACCTGGATGCCCCCATATTATATATGCTGATCATTTGCTCAGTTGATTCTTCACTGATAAGCCACAGACCTGTAAAAATACTATGTTTCAGACTCAGTGGTAGCTCTACTTCTGACTCTGTTAGGCAACTTGGAAGGAATGGAGTAGATTTTGGCAGCACCATGTGTAATGCTGTATTTTATTCTTAACAAACAAATAAATACCTAATAGACATCACAGTTCTTTTGGATTGTTCCACTATTCTGCCATCAGTTCAGTTCAGTTCAGTCGCTCAGTCGTGTCCGACTCTTTGCGACCCCATGAATTGCAGCACGCCAGGCCTCTCTGTCATCACAAGCTGAAAATGAACTTCTCCAATTTATGCTCAATAGGGTCGCTAGTGGAAAAGAACCCACCTGCAATGCAAGAGGCATAAGAGATGCAGGTTCAATTGATGAGTCAGGAAGATCCCCTGGAGGAGGGCATGGCTACCCACTCCAGTATTCTTGCCTGGAGAAACTCATGGACTGAGGAGACTGGTGGGCTACAGTCCATAGCATCACAGTGAATCTGACACCACTGAAGTGACTTAACACACAATGTTCACTTTACAGAATAATGCTTTATAGCAATTGTATTACTTATCCCTTTAGTATTGTTTCTGTGATTCTCTAATGATATTCTCTTTGAATAAGAATAAAATAATACTTCAAATCTATCTAATATTATATTGAATATCATTGCTTACATGGTACAAAATATGATATAAATTTTGAAACAAGTACAAATTACAGAATAGAAATAGGGAGACAGTTAAATAGCAGCAACTCTGAGAGATACTAAATTAAGGCATTCAAGTGTCTTCTGATGGTAGTAGACAAGAAATATAGGATTCAAGACTTCTGAATCAGGAGAGAAGAGTTTAATAGGTCAACTTAACCCAAGGAGACTATAAAAAAAAAAACTTTAAACCATGTCTTGTGAAGGCATACACATGTTGATGTGTACAAGGCATTTATAGAAACTTTGGCAATTCAAGGAGATAAACACCTTCAGTATTTCATGAATTTCTAAAATGGAAAACAAGAAAAGTGATTATTAAAGGTATTAGGAAAATTGCTCTTTTATTTTGAACACTGAGCTCTAGATAATTGAAAAAAAGAGAGACTGAGAAGTTTTTACACGTGTTCTTTGATGCTGATACAAGGGTGACTTGTGATAAAGAGTATAGTCAAGAATAGATTAACTGTCCTAATATGGTCTATAAAAACACATGGTTGAGAAGAAATTGGTAGATCAATTATGTGCATTTTAATTTAATATGTATTACTCTCCTTATAACCCCTGGACCTAACCAAATCTATGTATCACATGATCCTGTATTTCCAGCTAGGAATAAGTTGATTTCCAGTTCATTTTCTTGCTAGAAATAAATGTTCTTTCCCTGGATTTTGAATGAAGAGGGACATGAACAGCTGTACAGTCAGAAGCGAGATAAAAAAAAGGGCCACATTGGGTATAACTGATTGGTGTTAATTGTTCATTGTTAGCACATGAGCACATAAATTCCTGCTATCCAGCTCTACCCACAAATGACCTTTGTTCCCACTGTAATTTCAGAATGATAAGAATTTCCTAAATTTCCATGAGGTGTATCTTTACTGCTAAAATGACCCCATCTCCTTTGGTTTTAACTGGTTTGAGTGGATTTCTCTTTCTTGAAATATAATAAATTAGAATTTAAAGAATAATCTTTAAAATTTTCTAAATTACAAGTTATAACATCTCAGTTTTAAATTATTCTTAAATCTACTAGTAGTTTTTTTCCCACCTCTTTCATATCATCTATGAAGTGGAAACAGGAAATCAAGTTTTCACGTAGTGGCAATTTGAAATGAGTGTTAAATGCATGTATGATCTTTGAGAGAAAAGAATCAGAAATTATTGCTATGTCCTTCACAGGTCTCTCGTTAATTGCACTGAGAAAGTCTTCAATACCACAATCTAAGCTGCATCCAGCAAGGGAGCTGAAATCTTTTGGGTGCTTTGTGATTTTCATGCACAGCCTTTCATCACAATTGTCACGTGAACTTTAAACATTTTGTATACAAGATTATAATTACTTTAACTCTTTAAAAAGTCAGATTTATTTGGTAGAATTCTTTTTCTAGACCTTACCTTTGTCAGAATGGAATTTAGAATATGCAATTAAATGGAACGTAAGGCATATGAAGTAATTTTGAGCATGAGCATGCAGTTGAACCATTGTAGCTCACGTTGCACCTTGACATCAAGATGAAAATAAAACTGCTTTGCTTGTAGTTGTTGCCCATTCAGGAAACATTCATAGAAACTTTGAAGAAACAGCTGTGATTTACCAAAAATGACTCACTTGTTAATGTAATAAATTACATTCACTGACTTCATTGAACCCAACTCATGAAATATAAAATGAGATGGTATTTTAGATCTCAAAATATAAAGTTAAGTCTGAAGTCAGCTATAATTTATGGTTGCCCTTAGATTTGAATAAGCAGTTCAATTAAATATATGGTATTAAAAGTTGAATTTTATGTTTTTGTTATAGAGGATTATGATTGAATATGTAATTATTCATATACATGGACTATTTTGAAGATTGGAAAGCAAAAAATTTATATTGTGCCCCTCCCACTTACTTGATGTATGATTCCCTAGTGTGCCCTGACTTTTAAAGTAAAATAATCACAGTATCACCCTATAGGGTTATTGTTAATATTAAAGGAAATAAAACAAATAAAATTTGGCATATTGTTTTATACTAAAATGATGTGAAAAGCAAATATGCTTTAATTTAAAAATTGGGTGAAGTCAGCAAGAGAACAAATGTTGTATAAAATGTTAGTTAATATATTTGATCAAGAAATGGCCAGATATAGGGAGAGTGGGGTGGAATGAATTGAATTCCCCAAATTCTGAGTATTTTGTCAAGATTAAATTGTTACTCTAGGCACTTACTTAAAATTAACAGTAGATAAAATTGCATCTCTGTGGTTCTCACTGTCTGCAGTAAGTATGTAAATCTGTGTTCTTTATAAAAGAGAAATGAGTGTCCTCCTAAGGCCCTACACAAGTTAGACACTCTTTCTGGTGGTAGTTTTAGAACAAGATAGGAGAAGAAGGCACAATTAAATGCTTTCCCAGTCCTCAAACATAGAGTCAAGGAAATAGGGAGATCCTGGGGCTTGACCACTTGGACCAGTGGCAAAAATAGAACCAGAATCAAGCAGTGAGGGAAGATGTGGAGGACAAAAAAGGGAGGGCTATTTGAGAATAACTCTACAATACTACCCAGTAAGGAATTAAAATTTTTTTTGCGCCATCCTATTGGTCCCTACTAATGTTCATCACCTGTGTTCAATCTCTTTACGGGCCATGAATAGCACATTCAAGCTGCAAATTATCCTGGATACAATCTGTAGGATAGAACTGTGAGGGGGTAGTATCACTATGGAGAAGGCAATGGCACCCCACTACAGTACTCTTGCCTGGAAAATCCCATGGATGGAGGAGCCTGGTAGTCTGCAGTTCATGAGGTCGCTAAGAGTAGGACACAACTGAGCGACTTCACTTTCACTTTTCACTTTCATGCATTGGAGAAGGAAATGGCAACCCACTCCAGTGTTCTTGCCTGGAGAATCCCAGGGACAGCGGAGCCTGTTGGGCTGCCATCTATGGGGTCGCACAGAGTCAGACACGACTGAGGTGACTTAGCAGTAGCAGTATCACTACTGGAATCAGTTCAGTTCAATTCAGTCGCTCGGTCGTGTCCGACTCTGTGCGACCCCATGAATTGCAGCACGCCAGGCCTCTCTGTCCATCACCAGCTCCAGGAGTCTACCCAAACCCATGTCCATCGAGTTGGTGATGCCATCCAACCATCTCATCCTCTGTCGTCCCCTTCTCCTCCTGCCCCCAATCCTACCCAGCATCAGGGTCTTTTCCAATGAGTTAACTCTTCGCATGAGGTGGCCAAAGTATTGGAGTTTCAGCTTCAACATCAGTCCTTCCAATGAACACCCAAGATTGATCTCTTTTATGATTGATTAATTGGATCTCCTTGCAGTCCAAGGGACTCTCAAGAGTCTTCTCCAACACCACAGTTCAAAAGCATCAATTCTGCAGTGCTCAGCTTTCTTCACCGTCCAACTCTCACATCCATACATGACCACTGGAAAAACAATAGCCTTGACCAAACGGACCTTTGTTGGCAAAGTAATGTCTCTACTTTTAAATATGCTATCTAGGTTGGCCATAACCTTCCTTCCAAGGAGTAAGTGTCTTTTACTTTCATGGCTGCAATCACCATCTGCAGAGGTTTTGGAGCCCAAAAAAATAAAGTCTGACACTGTTTCCACTGTTTCCCCATCTATTTCCCATGAAGTGATGGGACCAGATGCCATGATCTTAGTTTTCTGAACGTTGAGCTTTAAGCCAACTTTTTCACTCTCCTCTTTCACTTTCATCAAGAGGCTCTTTAGTTCTTCTTCACTTTCTGCTATAAGGGTGGTGTCATCTGCATATCTGAGGTTATTGATATTTCTCCCAGCAATCTTGATTCCAGCCTGTGTTTCTTCCAGCCCAGCATTTCTCACAATGTATTCTGCATATAAGTTAAATAAGTAGGGTGACAATATACAGCCTTGATGTACTCCAACCAGTCTGTTGTTCCATGCCCAGTTCTAACTGTTGCTTCCTGACCTGCATACAGGTTTCTCAAGAGACAGGTCTGGTATTTCCATCTCTTTCAGAATTTTCCAGTTTACTGTGACCCACACAGTCAAAGCCCTTGGCATAGTCAATCAAGCAGAAATAGATGTTTTTCTGGAACTCTCTTGCTTTTTCAATGATCCGGTGGATATTGGCAATTTGATCTCTGGTTCCTCTGCCTTTTCTAAAACCAGCTTGAACATCTGGAAGTTCACGGTTCACGTATTGCTGAAGCCTGGCTTGGAGAATTTTGAGCATTACTTTACTAGCGTGTGAGATGAGTGCAATTGTGCGGTAGTTTGAGCATTCTTTGGCATTGCCTTTCTTTGGGATTGGAATGAAAACTGACCTTTTCCAGTCCTGTGGCCACTGCTGAGTTTTCCAAATTTGCTGGCATATCGAGTGCAGCACTTTCACAGCATCACCTGTGAGGATTTAAAATAGCTCAACTGGAATTCCATCACCTCCACTAGCTTTGTTCGTAGTGATGCTTTCTAAGGCCCACTTGACTTCACATTCCAGGATGTCTGGCTCTAGGTGAGTAATAACACCATCGTGATTATGTGGGTCGTGAAGATCTTTTTTGTACAGTTCTTCTGTGTATTCTTGCCACCGTTTCTTAAGGTTATCTAATGTTTTCTATGTCATAAGCTGTGTATCTACATGCTGGGCCAAAGGAATATGTTGCCTATCCACAGAAGTAGAAGTCTGAACACTCCCATCCACTGCATCTTAGTGTCAGAGTCTCCAGGAAAATACAACTCAGTCAAGGTCTGGATAAAATAGCTACTCACATGGAGAACAGATAAAGCAATATTAGCTTTAATAGTGGGTGTCAGTCCCCCACAGTCAGAAAATTCTTTCCCAAATTAGTCAGAATCTGTCATTTTTAATATGACCATGATGAGTCTCAGGTTGCATGAGAGAATTCTTCCTTGAGTCAGTTGTTTCACAGTAACTATTAACAACACTCCCTTTTACTCTCAAAATATTCTGATTCAGATGATTAAATGTATGATGTATATGATGTGTGCGTGTGTGCACTCAGTTGTATCTGACACTTTGTGACGCCATGGAATGTAACCTACCAGGCTCCTCTGTTAATGGAATTTTCTAGGTAAGAATACCGGAGTGAATTGTCATTTCTTACTTCAGGGGCTCTTTCCAACCTGAGTATTGAACACCTGTCTCTTGTGTCTCCTGAATTGACAGGCAGATTCTTTACTGCTATGACAACTGGGAAGCCCAAACATATTGTCCCCGTTAATCATATGGGACCTAATAATACTTGGGATTCAGGAGAAGTCAAGTTAGCTTCAGAATCAGTAGAATTTCACATTCCATTTCAATCCTACCTAGTGAAACTGCTGAAGACAAACTGATCTAAAAGACATGAGCCATTGCTTCAGGTGTTGTTTTCCAACTATTTTGTGCTAAATGACCCATAGTGAACTGGCTTGAGGTTCACTGCAGACCTGGAAGGGATCTATATAGCTATCACTACGCACCAAGTCCACATGGAATTTTATTCCTAGTCCTTATTCTCACTAGTAAGTTGCAAAGAGAATTTTGGGGATTTGCTTTGTTTGTATTTATTGACCATTTAAAAATGAGTTATTGTTTAGAAAACATTACTCTTGTTAGTTTTTTATTGTTTGGAGAGCTTCAGAATGCTTTTAAACCACTTTTAAAAGAATAAAGCAAAATGCAGGTCAGTTGTCGTAAATTCAACTGACAGGCAATGTACTGAGAAGGTAAAGAAAGAAAGATTCAGCAGTGAAATGAAAATGTCCATTAAACTGCAGGTAACTTATTGATACAACCTCTAGGATAAAACACTTTTGTTCTCTTTCTCTCTCTTTCTTCCCACTCCCTTCCTTTGGTTGGGTCACTGGGGGCAAATCCAATTAGATCATAAGCCATTTTCTACATGATCTTAGGCAATTAACTTACAGTTTTTATTTCTCAAAACAATGAAGCTTTAATAAAGGCACAAATCTATCATTTTAGTAAAACATCCTCAACCAATTCATATCAGTTTACATTTTACATTTGATATATTACAGTTAATTCATCCTTCTGAGTTCAGTAAGACAAATGCAATATGCCAACTCCCAGAAACCAGAAGGAAAATACTTTCATTTTTAGCCCTCCTGATTTAGAAGATAAGGAGAATACAGTATATTTGTCTTCAGAATTTGCTATGATGCTTCCTTAGAATTATTGATGGAAAGAGAAATTTTGAAGCTGCCAAACAGGCTAGGACTTGCAAACTAATTACATCACTCCCTCATTGTGAAACTATAGCCAAATTAATTGGTCAGTCAGAGTCCAGAATTTTCACATTAAAAATGGGGATTTGTTTATTCACTTAATAGTGAGTATTGGCTTCTGTTAGGAAATGGTAATTCACCCCAGTATTCTTGCTTGGGAAGTCCCATGGACAGAGAAGCCAGGTGGGCTACTGTCTGTGGAGTCGCAAAGACTGAAAAACAAACAATTGGCTTCTTTTATGAGCCAAACACCACAGCACTGAATAAAGTTGGTGAATAAAATGGATATGGTTTCTGCCCTCAGGAACCTATAATCTAATGAATATCCAATATTTATCATCAAGAAAATAATAGTACCTGTTATTATCAGAATTAAGTGAGATAATTTATATAAAGCTCTGCATCTAGTTTCCAAAATAATACAAAAACTTATTGGTTGTCATATTGCTAATGAAAGAAGTGGAATATTAGGTCAAAAACTGCTAAGCAGAAACAGAAATATGATTTATGTACTTTCTCTATCACTAGTACCACTCTAACAAAAGCTTGATTTCCTTGAATTTGATGGGTAGCTGCTTACTGCATCATTGTCCTCATGAATAAAGGCATGGTTGTAAATCCTATGAAAGACAACCATCATCTGTCTATGTCTGGCACCTTGTTTATGGATATCTGGTGACTTTTCACCCTTTTATAAACTATGAGAAAAACAGATCTTTGGGTTTCTGGTTCTTAAGCATACAAAATTGACACATGTGACTTGCAAGTAATAATATTATATCAAAACAATGTTGTAGCAAAAACATTAAGGCAGGGTATTTCCACAGGTTCCCTTGTTATCCTCATTTATGGTTTTTTCAAAAGCTATAATGCCACTAAATCTTCTGAGCAGAAAGCATATACAGCTTTGTTCAGAGATGTTGCCTGAGTCTTGGAAACATAAAGATGGTGACTACTGGAGATATTTGGAGCTATCTAAATAGCTGATCTCCTTCTAGAGTAATAAAGCTAGAAGCATCTCTCTTCTTTCTCCAGAGATATTTCACATCAGGATAAGATAGTATTTCTAGCTTCGAAAGACAGGAGGCTAAATCTGCCCGAAGCACCCATGTTAAAACAGGATCTCAAAATTCTGGCTTCCCTCAGGTTTATCCATCATAGTACTCTTCCTAAATCTTAAATCCTTTCTAATGACTTCCCTTGCATTATCTAATTTAATTCTCAGGAAGGTCCAGAGAGATAGATATCATTATTTCCATCTTACAGATAAGGGAATTGAGGCTTAGAGAGATAAAATAATTTGCCAATTAATCTAAAGAGAAAATAACAAGACTGGCATCCACACATATATAGTCCACCTTCAGAATGGCCACACTATGTCATAAAATAACATTGTCTCAAGTGAGGATTAAAGAAATAAAATAAAAAGTAAATAAATTGGTAGGTTATCAATATTTATATTATGTCTAAATATGCCAGTTCCTAACTATCTTATTAAGCCAGAAATCTCAATTTAGCCCAGTCTCAGGGAATGAAATTTTTAAGTTTGCAACAGTAATGAAAGACATTTCTTTCAGGCACAACCAGCAGCAGCTAATGAAATTCAGATAATCCTATATGACCATAATAAAAATACTTCTGTGCCATACTTGTGTTCCAGTTGGCCTGCCACTTGAATAATACATATATATGCCCTCCAGTCAAAATCAGAACTAAATAGAGTGTTGTGATAGTTCTTACTTTGCAAGGTTTTAAAAAAGACAAGAAGATAAGAATAAACACATACAGCATATAAAGAACCTCCATGTAAAAGGAAATCCATAAATCTCAGTAGACTGAAAAAAAAACTTTCAAAGTAAACCTAACTGAATAACACATGAATATTATAACTAGCTCAAATGCAACAGCTTGTTGGTTAGCTATGGTAAATCATCAGGTTCATCTCAATGTGTAGTTTGTGTTCCTTTTCTAGAAATAAGCATGAACCAGATGAAATATAACTATCAGTTAGTCCTGCAGGGTTTATATCCTACTGAATTACTATGGAATTTTTCTCTTCTTTTTGTGTATTGCCAATATTTGAAATTTCTTCAAGTATCCCTATTTCATAAAATAGAATGTAGCATTTTAAAGTCAATACTAAAGTAAAACTATTAAAAAATCTCAACCATGCTAATTATCATTCAGTTTTATTATATGGAATTGACTTTTTACCAATACAAGTAGAATAAGTTGTTTTCTAAATATGTAGTCACTTTCACTAGTTAAGAGAATGCAGTGTTATGTCCCTCATATATATTTCACATATATGAATTTTACTATATAGTTCACATATAAATGTATATTTTATACATAGTTAATTTCATATAAACTCACATGTATCACTTTTAATATAAGGTTCATATATATATATATATATATATATATATATATATATATATATTTACTCAATTTCACACTTGAGTAAATGAGACAAAACCAAAAATGTATCTAGACTGAACAGGACTTTGAAGTTCACAAGTATTTCTAAATCTTAGCAACTAAAGAGATGTTAGATCATCATAGAGACTTCTCAATATTAGAACAAATAAAGTTATGGAATACCAAATCATCATGATACCAATCAGTTTATTAAGCTCAATATAAGATAAAATAATTCAACCAGGTAAATTGAAAAATGCAGCAATGGTCCCAGGGGAATCCTTGTACCTGTAGGATGCCAAGTCAATGACATTTCCTCACCAGGAGGCTTAAGCATTATTGCAAACTAAGCCAGAGGAAGGGTTACTCACCGAGAATACAAAAAAGATGGATCGATGCTTTCTCCATTGGATATTTCCTAATAACAAAAGAAAGATTCAGAGAATTCAGTACTTCGTCACCTCTAGAAACAAAAGTTAGAAGTCCATTACAAAACTCACTTTGTCCATAAAATTTCATTTATAGAACACAGCTGTGCTTTACTTTTCATGAGCAATGAATATTTCTATTAAGACTCTGTAATACAATATCGATGCGTTCCAAAGGCAATCACCCCTAATTACAACATATACTTTACCAAAGAGAAGGAAAACATGGCTGTAGCTCTGTGAAATTATAATATTGTGTGTATAAAAGTCATATGCTCTTAAAGAAAATGTGTGATATTTTTCATCAAAAATTCTGGAATCTTTCTGGAAACCTGTGTGATATTCATCGCCTCTTACTGTGTGTCAAGGGTTCCCAAGATCACTCTTGGACTTGATGAAAAGCTAGAAGGACCAAGATATTCTTACACGTCCATTTATAGTTTATTATAGCAGAATGATTCAGATTAAAATCAGCAAAGAAGAAAAATACAAGGCACAAAGTCCAGGAGAAACCAGGTGTGAATATCCAGGTGTTCCTCCTAGTGAAGTTACATGGAGATGCACTTAATTCTTCCAGCAATGATGTTTGACAACATGTGTGAAGTGGTGCCAACTGGGGAAGCTCAGCCAAGCCTTGTTGTATAAAGATTTTTATCGGCAATCCACCCATATGACTGGCCTTAATAAATCAGATTCCAGTCCCTTCCCTACTCTACCAAGCAAAAACTAATCTTCACCATAAATCATTGTTAGGATAAATGATACCAGTAGAGTTCCAAAACCTCAAATGTATATAATCTTATTACTTAAAATATTATAAGGAACAGTCCTGAAGGCAGGTCTATCTTTGGAATGTACAAGATTTGAGTAACCCAGGTCAGCTGAATGGTCTTTTACTTGCCTAATTACATTCTATTGGCCTTAATTCCTTTGCAGTATATAGATATGGTAATAACATTTATGCTATGTACTCCAGAAGTTATTTTAAAAATTAATTTTGATGAGTCATGTACAAATCCCAGACAAATGTTAAGTTATTATTGTTACCATACTGATGAAAGTTGATTAGTCAATAAAAACAAATGAAGAATGTGACTTTTATAAACCATATTGATAATATTCTGCTGCTCTTTAGTAATTAATTCCATTTTTTAAACATGAAAATAAAAGAAAATTTTGCTTAAAGATAGACATTGTTTGCATTATATGATATCCAATTATATAGTTAATTGGATAATTATAGTATCAGTGTGATATTTTTTAATGTTCCCAATAAACAATTTATACAATGAACTAATTTTCCAATATGGTAATTTATATATGTACACACACACACATATATATATAAAATACACTGATTCATACATATGAAGACATACTGTGGATGGAAAAAAAGTAGGCAAAAGAGATTCAAATCATATATTAAGTAATCTATTTCTCAAAAGAGACAATGACTTAAATTGGGATGTAAGTTTAATTTACCTCTGTGAAATGCTATGAGAGAAGCAGAACATTTTATTTTATTTTTCCAGTCCCTGTCTCCTGTACAACCCTTGCCCAAAATAGTAAATATAGGTAATGCATTTTGTGCTTTGATGTTCAAGTGTGAATGTTTGCTTAGGTAATTTACATGTGTTAGCCACTAAACAATATTTGGACGTTGTAGTAAACAGTTCTCAATGGAGGCTCTTCACATTTTGAGGCTTTCTTCACATTTCGCTGGTTTACTCACAGGGAAATTAATAGCACTAAAACCTACTACTACAGTACTCATTCACTATTACATCATAAGGTACAAACTAAAGATACATCTTTTGTTAATTAGATACACATTCATGAATCTTGGGCTTCTCTTGTGGCTCAGCTGGTAAAGAAACCTCCTGCAATGCAGGAGACCTGGGTTCAATCCCTGGGTTGGGATGATCCCCTGGAGAAAGGAAAGCCTACCCATTCTGCTATTCTGGCCTAGAGAATTCCATGGACTGTATAGTCCACGGGGTCGCAAAGAGTCAGACACGACTGAATGACTTTCGCTTTCACTTTCATTCATGAATCTTAGGTTTGAAATTAAATTCACTGGAGAAAGAGACAGAATATGAGACATTCATTTTGATAGTGTGAAGTGTGATAGAGATGTAAGGAGCCCAGCATTTTCAGCCTTGTCAGTAGCTTCTAGATTTAGCAGCTTTTGATTGTGGGGAAGGTGGAATGGTTCTAAAGCTGACAGCTCTCATGGTGCTTTCCTGATATCAGGGCTTGGAAATGGTGAAAGCAACTTTGCCAGGCTTGTTTGGGATTGTGTATCTGGTTGCTGTTGTTGTTCAGTCGCTCAGTCGTGTCTGACTCTTTGTGACCCCATGAACTGTAGCATGCCAGGCTTCCCTGTCCTTCATCATCTCCTGGAGCTTGCTCAAACTCATGTCCATTGAGTCAGTAACGTCATCCAGCCATCTCATCCTCTGTTATGCCCTTCTCCTCCAGTCTTCAATCTTTCTCAGCATCAGGGTCTTTTCCAATGAGTCAGCTCTTTGCATCAGGTTACCAAAGTATTGGAGCTTCAGCTTCAACATCAGTCCTTCCAATGAATATTCAGGACTGATTTCCTTTAGGATGGACTGGTTTGATCACCTTGCAGTCCAAGGGACTCTCATGAGTTTTCCCCAACACCACAGTTCAAAAGCATCAATTCTTTGGTGCTCAGCTTTCTTTATGGTTCAACTCTCACATCCATACATGACTATTGGAAAAACTATGGTTTTTCCAATAGCTTTGATTAGATGGACCTTTGTTGGTAAAGTAACGTCTCTGCTTTTTAATATGCTGTGTAGGTTTGTCATAGCTTTTCTTCCAAGGAGCAAACATCTTTTAACTTCATGGCTGCTGTCACCAGCCATGAAATTGTGTTTCTGGTAGTCTGTTCTGGAAATGCTCCTAGACTGTTTTTCTTCATTCTTTCAAAAATTCTGTGAGGTCCATTAATAACCTCCTTTTTAATTAAACTATTTAAGGTTGCTAATTCTGTTGTCCAAACAAAGGAGAAAGAGTAGAATGGCTACGAACACTCACTTATGATATATTTGAGGTACTGTATCAAATTCCAATTCTGCCACTAACTCTCACTTCTAAGACTTATTTTTCTAAAAACCAAAACATACTTTGAAGTATTTTTCAGAAGATAATGGATGTTAAGCCTTTGCTACATCATCCAACAATAACCAAAGGTATTGCTGCCAATGCTAATGCCACAACAAATTCTTTAATTGTGTCTCATAGCAGAAGATAAACATTCACACTTAGAAAGTAAAAAGCTGTTCTTCAATCATTAACTGTAAATTAGTCAGTGTTTAATTAGATAGTATATTTGAAGTTGTTAGAATATTTAAGGATAGAAAGACTTACTAAATAAATATTTCCAAGATGACTTAGTATAGAATTAAGTAATGAAGAGTAAACTAACAAATAGAATCATAAATACCTATCCATACATACATACATACACAAGTGGTCATTTAGGTGGCATAAGGAGGGTCAAATAGGGCTGAACTAAATTATTTATAAAGTTTGCTCCAATACTGATAGTCTAAAGATCCATTAAACTGTAAAACTAAAAAAATGGGTAAAGTTAATTAGGAACAATTTCCTGGTGAGTTTTGGGTTGAAGATGGATGAAAAGAGAGAAGCAGTAAGACCAACCAGCTGCAAAGGAAAAGGGCTACATATGGTGACACATCAAAATAAGCATTTACATATTAAGTTCAGCCTCTGCCTGAAGTCACATTATGCAAAGACATAATTGTCCTTCTCTTCAGTTCAGTTCAGTTCAGTTCAGTCGCTCAATAGTGTCTGACTCTTTGCGAACCCATGAATTGCAGTACACCAGGCCTCCCTGTCCACCACCAACTCCAGGAGTTTACCCAAACCCATCTCCATCGAGTTGATGATGCCATCCAACCATCTCATCCTCTGTCGTCCCCTTCTCCTCCTGCCCCCAATCCTTCCCAGCATTAGGGTCTTTTCCAATGAGTTAACTCTTCGCATGAGGTGGCCAAAGTATTGGAGTTTCAGCTTCAACATCAGTCTTTCCAATGAACACCCAGGACTTTAGGATGGACTGGTTGGATCTCCTTGCAGTCCAAGGGACTCTCAAGAGTCTTCTCCAACACCACAGTTCAAAAGCATCACTACTTCAGCACTCAGCTTTCTTCACTGTCCAACTCTCACATCCATACATGATCACTGGAAAAACCATAGCCTTGACTAGATGGACCTTTGTTGGCAAAGTAATGTCTCTGCTTTTAAATATGCTATCTAGGTTGGTCATAACCTTCCTTCCAAGGAGTAAGCATCTTTTAATTTCATGGCTGCAATCAAAATCTGCAGTGATTATGGAGCCCCAAAAAATAAAGTCTAACACTGTTTCCACTGTTTCCCCATCTATTTGCCATGAAGTGATGGGACCAGATGCCATGATCTTAGTTTTCTGAACGTTGAGCTTTAAGCCAACTTTTTCACTCTCCTCTTTCACTTTCATCAAGAGGCTCTTTAGTTCTTCTTCACTTTCTGCCATAAGGGTGGTGTCATCTGCATATCTGAGGTTATCGATGTTTCTCCTGGCAATCTTGATTCCTGCTTGTGTTTCTTCCAGCCCAGCGTTTCTCATGATGTACTCTGCGTATAAGTTAAATAAGCAGGGTGACAATATACAGCCTTGATGTACTCCTTTTCCTATTTGGAACCAGTCTGCTGTCCCATGTCCAGTTCTAACTGTTGCTTCCTGACCTGCATACAGGTTTCTCAAGAGACAGGTCAGATGGTCTGGTATTCCCATCTCTTTCAGAATTTTCCAGTTTATTGTGATCCACACAGTCAAAGGCCTTGGCATAGTCAATCAAGCAGAAATAGATGTTCTTCTGGAACTCTCTTGCTTTTTCGATGATCCAGCAGACGACGGCAATTTGATCTCTGGTTCCTCTGCCTTTTCTAAAACCTGCTTGAACATCTGGGAGTTCACAGTTCACGTGTTGCTGAAGCCTGGCTTGGACATTTTTGAGCATTACTTTACTAGCGTGTGAGATGAGTGCAATTGTGCGGTAGTTTGAGCATTCTTTGGCATTGCCTTTCTTTGGGATTGGAATGAAAACTGACCTTTTCCAGTCCTGTGGCCACTGCTGAGTTTTCCAGATTTGCTGGCATATTGAGTGCAATACTTTCACAGCATCATCTTTCAGGATTTGAAATAGCTCAATTGGAATTCCATCACCTCCACTAGCTTTGTTCGTAGTGATGCTTTCTATGGCCCACTTGACTTCACATTCCAGGATGTCTGGCTCTAGGTGAGTGATCACACCATCGTGATTATCTGGGTCGTGAAGATCTTTTTTGTACAGTTCTTATGTGTATTCTTGCCACCTCTTCTTAATATCTTCTGCTTCTGTTAGGTCCATACCATTTCTGTCCTTTATCAAGCCCATCTTTGCATGAAATGTTCCCTTGATATCTCTAATTTTCTTGAAGAGATCTCTAGTCTTTCCCATTCTATTGTTTTCCTCGATTTCTTTGCATTGATCACTGAGGAAGGCTTTCTTATCTCTCCTTGCTATTCTTTGGAACTCTGCATTCAGATGGGAATATCTTTCCTTTTCTCCTTTGCTTTTCGCTTCTCTTCTTTTCCCAGCTATTGGTAAGGCCTCCTCAGACAGCCATTTTGCTTTTTTGCATTTTTTTTCCATGGGGATGGTCTTGATCCCTGTCTCCTGTACAATGTCATGAACCTCTGTCCATAGTTCAACAGGCATTCTGTCTATCAGATCTAGTCCCTTAAATCTATTTGTCCTTCTCTTAGTAAAACATAAATATTAAGTAAGCTACTTTGGCTGCTGTGGCACTTTCATCATGCTCAGGAAAAGTTGTTTACTACTCATCACATCTTTGCTTTGCTGACATTTCAGGGTGAATACAATCATTTCATGGTTCATTCCTGGTTGGTTTGCCCTGGCATTGAGTGTCTGCACATTAACTGATGAAAACACATGCTGTCTCTATCCAACTTTGTACATTTCACACTGTGAAATGCTATTGTATTATCACTTTCTTTCATGCTACACTAATAAGCATGTGAAGCATCAACCTTTGAAGATACTTTCTTTTATTTATTACAGGACTCTATTTCAGACTATTAAAGCATTGTTTGTAAGGAACTGTTAAGCTTTTTTTATGATAAGGAAAGGTGAATGAGGCCTGTCCTTTCAAAAATATTTCGTAGATATGCTTAATATATGTTATTTCCTAATTGGTCATGATTGGTTCAGAATAATTCAGTATAAATATTCAAATAACATGTCTCCAGTAGCAGTAGTAATTCATGGAAAAAGAGATCTTAAAAAAGTGAATATTTGTTTTAAGTGAATTGTTTGACTAATACAAATAAGTGTTTTCTTATAACTCTGGATGAATCATCTCAAATTTACTCAAGGAATATAATTTGCATTTTTTTTAATTTGATGAAAATAAAGAGTACTAAAATTCTTTAACTCAGAACCCACGAATGAGAAAGAGAAGAAAACTATTTAGAATATAAACTTAGTAAAATTCAGTAAATATAATAGCAATCTTGTTAAGTCTATACTTTCTCCAAATCAACTATAAATTCTAGTCTTTCTACATATTATACAAGTGGTCTACTTACCCTGGTAATATTTAGATACATATGAGTCAAAATATTCATGCATAGTTGACACAACATTGATTGAGGGTCACTGATTATCTCCCTGCTGCTTCCTGTTTCTTGTCTGGCACTGCTTCATCCACTTCAGGGAATCATGAAAATTTAGAGCTACAAGAAGTCTCAGCACCTATATGAAAATGTTCATTGCTCAGTCAACTTTTTGTGACCCCCAGCTGTTTGTGACCCTGTGGACTGTAGCCCACCAGGCTCCTCTGTCCATGGGATTTTCCATGCAAGAACACTGGACTGTGTTGCCATTCCTTTCTCCAGGGGATCTCCCTGACCCAGGAATCAAATCCAGGTATCCCGCATTTATAAATTATAAAGCTGAAAATTTAAGTGACTTATTCAAAGCCCCAACTAGAAGTTATAAACAGAATTAAGGGCAAGATCTTTCACGTACCTTTTCTATGAAATAATTTTGGTTCCCAAGATTAACCTTTCCAAACTGGACTCTGGTCCTAGAAAAATTTTCATAGTCTCAGAAGTTTTCAAACAAATTATTTACCCCTATAAAGAACATTTTGTGCCATTTATATGTAAAAGATACTGTAGTGCTTTGTTACTAAAGTGTTCATTTTGTTTTGTATAAATATAGGATGAATAAATCAATACAGAATTTCATCACAGAAAGTTTTGCTTAATGAAGTTTTAAAGGATAACTAGAGAATTTTACTACTCTAGCCATGTTATTTCTTCAAGCAAAGAAGACTTAATCCAGTTTAAAAACAAATATAGGTTGACAGTCTAGAAACAAAAGTCAAAAGAAATAATTTATTATAATATTCTACTGGTAACTATAGTAATTAACCATTGCAGTGTAGAATATTACCACAAGCTTGGAGACTTAAAATAACACGTATTTATAATCTTACAGGGTCTATGGATAAGGAATTTAGGCATCCTCTGTTTCAGGATATCACAAAGCTATAATCAAGGTATCAGCTTGGGCTGAGGTCTTTTCTGAGGCTCAACTGAGGAAGGACCCACTTCCATGCTTATATGATATGATTGTTGATAACCTTTAGTTTTTTGTGGGCCATTGGACTGAGAGGCTGAGTTTCTTGCTGTCTGTAAGCAAGGGCTAGAGGCAACATTATTTCCTGACACACTTTCCCAGAAATAAAAAAATGTATACATGGGAACTTTTTGCTAGTAGTCTTGTCTTGCCAGAAAAGTTAAAAGATGTTCCTCAGACAGAAATTATATAGGTCAGAAAGTCAGGTATACATAAAGAAAGGAAGAGCATAGGAGACTAAGTGAAGGTAAAATAAAAAGAAAATTATTGGTCCTATTCTTAGTTGATCTAACAGATGTCAGTGTGTTCATGGTAACAGTAACAAGTATTTGATCATGAATATATAGGTGTATATATATGTAATGCTTAAGCATTTGGAATATTTTATTATTATAAGGTACTTGGACTACCTACAAAATGGTATAATGTTAATGAAAGTGGATTTGGATTATCTGTAAGTATATTGTAAATTATAAGGCAACCACTAAAAAGGTTTTTAAAATCTGTAACAGATATGCTAAAAAAGGAGAGAAATTGAATAATATAAAATGACCAACTGAAAATGTGAAAAAAAAAGTATGAATGACAGAAATTAGGAGCAAAGAACAAGGACAACAAATAGAAAACAGTACCAAACATGGTAGTTATTAACCCAAATCATTTTAAATAGCAATGGTCTAAATGCATCCATTAAAATACAACGGTGATCACAGTGGATCAAAATCAAGACCCAACTCTGTGCTCTCTACAAGAAACCCACTTAAAGTACAAAGACATATATTTATAGATTAAAAACAAAGGAATGGATGTTACATGCTAATATTTATCAAGAGAAAGTATGCCTCACTAAAGAACACATACAGATGACAGATAAAGGAATCAAAGATCCTCCACATCATATGTCATCAGGGAAATGCAGAATAAAACAGCAATAAGCTGCCACTACAGTTATTGAAATGGCCAAAATTTGGGGCACTAACAACAGCAATACTTGAACCGTGAACTTCCAGATGGTCAAGCTGGTTTTAGAAAAGGCAGAGGAACCAGAAATCAAATTGCCAACATCCGATGGATCATCGAAAAAGCAAGACAGTTTCAGAAAAACACCTACTTCTGCTTTATTGACTATGCCAAAGCCTTTGACTGTGTGGATCACAGTAAACCATGGAAAATCGTGAAAGAGATGGGAATACCAGACCACCTGACCTGCCTCCTGAGAAATCTGTATGCAGGTAAGCAAGCAACAGTTAGAACTGGACATGGAACAACAGACTGGTTTCAAATAGGAAAAGGAGTACGTCAAGGTTGTATATTGTCACCCTGCTTATTTAACTTATACGCAGAGTACATCATGAGAAATGCTGGGCTGGAAGAAGCACAAGCTGGAATCAAGATTGCCAGGAGAAATATCAATAACCTCTGATATGCAGATGATACCACCCTATGGCAGAAAGTGAAGAAGAACTAAAGAGCCTCTTGATGAAAGTGAAAGAGGAGAGTGAAACATTTGGCTTAAAGCTCAACATTCAGAAAACTAAGATCATGGCATCTGGTCCCATCACTTTGTGGCAAATAGATGGCAAAACAGTGGAAACAGTGTCAGGCTTTATTTTTCTGGGCTCCAAAATCACTGCAGATGGTGATTGCAGCCATGAAATTAAAAGACGTTTACTCTTTGGAAGAAAAGTTATGACCAACCTAGACAACATATTAAAAAGCAGAGACATTACTTTGCCAACAAAAGTCTGTCTAGTCAAAGCTATGGTTTTTCCAATGGTCATGTATGGATGTGAGAGTTGGACTATAAAGAAAGCTGAGCGCCGAAGTAGTGATGCTTTTGAACTGTGGTCTTGGTGAAGACTCTTGAGAGTCCCTTGGACTGCAAGGAGATCCAACCAGTCCATCCTAAAGATCAGTCCTGGTGTTCATTGGTAGGACTGACGTTGAAGCTGAAACTCCAATCCTTTGGCCATCTGATGCAAAGAGCTGACTAATTTGAAAAGACCCTGATGCTGTGAAAGATTGAGGGCGGGAGGAGAAGGGGATGACAGATGATGAGATGGTTGGATGGCATCACTGACTCAATGGACATGGCTTTGGGTGGACTCCAAGAGTTGGTGATGGACAGGGAGGCCTGACGTGCTGCGATTCATGGTGTCACAAAGAGTTGGACACTACTGAGTGACTGAACTGAACTGAACTGAACAACAGCAGATGCTAACAAGGATATAGACCAACAGGAAATCTCATACACTGCTGATAGGAATACAAAACAGCTCAGTGACTTTAGAAAGCAATTTTGTGATTTCCTACACAGTTAAACATGCTTTCAGTATAAAAGATCTAGCGATAGTACTCCTTGATATTTACCCAACATGAATTGAAAACATAGGTCTACACCAAACCCTGCACACAGATGTTTATAGTAACTTTATTAATAATTTACAGACTTGGAAGTAACCAAGATGTTCTTTAATAAGTGAACAGACACACTATAGTACATCTAAGCAATGGAATATTTCTCAGTGATAAGAAGAAATGAGCTATCTAAGACTGAAAAGAAAATGACAAGACGTAAAGGCATACTACTATGTGAGGAAAGTCAATTTAAAGACTACATATTGTTTGATTTCAACTATATAATATTCTAGACAAGTCAAAATTATGAAGACAGTGAAAAGTTAAGTGGTTGCCAGGCCAGGGGTTTAGGGGGAAGGAAAGATGAATAGACAGAGCGCAGAGGATTTTTAAGGCAGTGATACTATTCTGTATGATATTATAGTGCTGAATACATACCATCATACATTTTTCCAAACCCATAGGACATACAACACCAAGAGTGAACCCTAATGTGAACTATGGACTTGGGGTGATAATGATGTGTTCATCTATTGTAAGCAGTGGAGAAGGAAATGGCAACCCACTCCAGTACTCTTGCCTGGAAAATACCATGGATGGAGGAGCCTGGTGGGCTGCAGTCCATGGGGCTGCAAAGAGTCGGACATGACTGAGAGACTTCACTTTTTTTCTTTCTATAGTTTCCTTTGGAGAAGGAAATGGCAACTCACTACAGCGTTCTTGCCTGGAGAATCCCATGGATAGAGAGGCCTGGTGGGCTGCAGTCTGTGGGGTTGCAAAGGGTCGGACATGACTAAGCAACTAACACACACACACACATTGTAAGCAGTGTACCCTTGTGGTGCAGAAGGTCAACTTTGGGGGTTTTGTTCATGTGTGGGAACAGAAATAAATATATGGGAACTCTCTGTATCCCCCCATCAATTTTTCTATGAATCTGAATCTGCTTGTATAAAAAAAAAAAAGCTTATTAATTTAAAAAATGGTTTGACAGTACTTTTTTAATGAGATATATCAAAGTACAAAAAGAATTACAAATAATAGCTTATACTGGATTCAGTAATCATATTCCTATTGTTGGTGCTGGTATTGTGATTTTAAGGCTGTGTGTATTTTAGAATAAAGGAAATAAATGCTTATGATAATTTGGTTAATAATTGGGAATTATCACTATGACAAAAAAAGATAAAAAGTACAATCAACTTTGTAAGTTTAAATAGAAACATTAGAGCCCTGAGTTTGAAGTATCAGTTTTAAATTCAAAATATTTTATCTTTAAAAACTGTATGTATTTTCTAACTCTGTCTGCTTAGAGGAGCTATAAACAATGATCAATCTAGTAGCAATGAGCACTCCTAGAAACCAAATTTTAATTTATAATTACCACTCCCCCATAAATATTTCCCTGGTATGATGACTAAGTGTATATATCATCTTAGATTGGGTGTTGCTGCTAAGTCGCTTCAGTCGTGTCTGACTCTGTGCGACCCCATAGACAGCAGCCCACCAGTCTCCCCCGTCCCTGGGATTCTCCAGCAAGAACACTGGAGTGGGTTGCCATTTCCTTCTCCAATGCATGAAAGTGAAAAGTGAAAGGGAAGTCGCTCAGTCATGTCCGACTCTTCACGACCCCATGGACTGCAGCCCACCAGGCTCCTCCATCCACGGGATTTTCCAGGCAAGAGTACTGGAGTGGGGTGCCATTGCCTTCTCCGAGACTGGGTGTAGTATTCAGTTATTGGCTGAAGCACTAATCTGATAGTTGCTGTCAGGTATTTCACAAGTGATTAATATATAAACAGTTGACTTTAAGGAAAGGAAATTGTTCTTTCCTCAATAATTTAGGTAGGTTTCATAAAAACAGTTGCAAGATATTACATGTAAAACTGAAGTTGGTCTGAGAAAGAAGAATTTCCATGTAAAGGCTGCAATCTCATCTTCTCCCCAAGTTTTTCCAGTCTGTCATCCTGCCCTATTATTTCAGGCTTTCCAAGGAAATGGCAACCCACTCCAGTATTCTTGCCTGGAGAATCCCATGGACAGAGGAGTCTGGCAGGCTACTGTCCATGGGGTCGCAAAGAGTAGGACATGACTAAAGCGACTTAGCAAGTCTTAGTAAGGTATTTTCTTACAATGTCTCTTCAGTATATGTATATATGTGTATGAGTAAATACATAAATAAATATAATATAAATACATTAAAATTAATTTCATCTTTAAAAATCTTATTTTGATGTGGCTAATAGAAAATATTACCTAACATGTGGCTTATATTTGTTGCTTACATTTTATTTCTAATGGGAAATATAGATCTTTAGGCTCCTCATCTATCTTCCTTTTTACTTGCAAGGTATTTGGTGAAGAAATTAGATGGTTTATCTTATATTTTACATACTAGTAAAAATTCTTACAGCCAGGACTTTACTTACTGTATCTGTAAGTTTCAGTATATATTTTCTCATATATGTTATTTCCACTGGTGGTTAGAACACAAGAGCTGATCAGATCTGAGGCTTCATTCTGCTTGGGTGTATATACTTCATCAATGACTTCCATCAGTTGTCACATAATGTATTGTGTATATGTTTACGGTGTTAGCAACTCTGCCAGTGATAAATTACATTTTATCAGTACTTTCAGAATGATGAGAATATAATTTATAATCCCTAATATATTTATTAGTTTGAATAATTTAAAAATGAGTAATATCTACTCGTCAATTATATAGATGAAAAAAAACAGAGTTTTTCCAGCTTGTGGAATTCATATCCAGTAGGATTTTTTGACTAAATAGAACTGATGTTTATAATGGATAAAGAAAAGGACTCTATCCATGAGACTACTTCCCTAAAGGTCACAAAAATACAAAGGACAGATTTCAAATGTCACTGAGAGAAGAAAGAGAATTCCTGCAAAGAGATCACAGGTCATAAAAAACACAATCACTGAATCTCTACACTTGATTTAGACCTACCAAGACCACTTGCAGATTCAGTTATGTAGCATGCAGATACAGCAAAAGAAGACCCGTCCTGAGAGATAATCCTGTTTACATCCCATAAAGCAATGAAAAAGGGTCTTGAGGAGCAACTAGCATTTTAAGAGCTCAGGTCTGAGGTTGAATGTATGCATATAATTAGACCAACCTAGATAGAAATAATATTCTACAGATTACTTCAGGCAGCCTCTTAGGAGGAATTGCTTATGAGAGGACACAGTATCATCCAATCTGAATTCATCAATTGCAATTCATTAGAAAAATAGAAATATAACCCTTGCTTGATGGATAAAGAAAAGGCAGAACTCAAAAATTCACCACTGCCTCCAGAAGTATTCCAAATCTTACCATTCCAACATTATCTCTTTTCTTTGTAGAGGCTTTACAAACTTCAAAATTACTCTAATTCAGGAAATATGAATATTATTTGGAAACATGACACATTACATGATGTACAAACAAGTTATATGAACTGAACACATATTAAGTGCTTGATACAAAACAAGGACAGGTTTCCCAGGTGGCACTAGTGGTAAAGAACCCGCTTACCAGTGAAGGAGGCCTTAAGAGATGGATTGGATCCCAGGGTGGGAAAGACCCTCTGGAGGAAGGCATGGCAACCAACTCCAGTATTCTTGCCTGGGAAATTTCATGGAAAGAGGAGCCTGGCGAGCTGCAATCCATAGGGTCGCAAAGAAATTGGACATGCCTGGAGCAACTTAGCTCGTGCACCAAGAACAAGGACACTATTTGGAGGAGACAGAGAGCCATTTATATATTAGGTATGCACTTTTTGATCCCTTTACATGGGATTAGATATTGTGCTGTGAAATAAAAATAGAAAGATAGCAGGAAAAGCTTCAAGGGTTTGTAGGTTACATTTAGGCAAATAATAATGTTACGGTGTGATAAATGCAATACTAGAGTGCAGTCGGAGCGCATGTCTGGGAAAATTGTCCCAGAAGTGGTCATAGTTGGGTTGAAACAAACTTAAAGGATGAGTAAGAATTAATCCAGAAATATAAGATTATTGACGGGAAGGAGACAAGTGAAGCATTCTTGGCTGTGAAATAAAAGGTGAGATAGCATAGAAGCAGAGGTTGATTTTATCTTACTTTATTTTCTTTTTGACAGGGATTTTCTTGTTATATCTATGTGTCTGGCATATATAAAGTTGTGAGAAATTAAGCTGGTGAAGGCCAGATTACTAAAGAATTTAGGCATCAGGTTTTGAAGGACAAGTGGAAGGATATCAAAATGAAATGAAATCTTCTTTACCACTACATTTAGTAGTATGTGTTCATTCTCAATACACAGCTATTCTTTACATACTCTGTAGTCATCTCTCCATGGTTGCACAGACCCAGTCTTACATAACCAAGTAACAGAAATGCTTGTTTCAATTTTACTGACCTGATTGTATTCTAGGATTCTATTGATGTGATCTTGTCTTGCCACTTGATGTTAATTATAGCCTGTAGACCATGCAAATGAACCTATGATGAAACATGTGGTTTCAATTACAGGGCCACCTCTCACAATTTGAAGCTGTCAGTGCTACCATGCATGTGTGTGCATGCACAGTGGTTTAGTAGTGTCCAACTCTTTGCAACCCCAGGGACTGTAGCCCACGAGGCTTCTCTGTCCATGGGATTTTCCCAGCGAGAATACTGGAATGGGTTGCTGTTTCCTTCTCCAGGGTATCTTCCTGACCCAGGATCAAAGCCATGTCTCCTGCATATTCTGCATTAGCATGCAGATTCTTTAACAAAACTGAGCCACTGGGAATCCTGTCACTGCTACCACTTCTCTATAAAGTTTGAGCTTTGGCTCTATCTGAACTTTTAAAGCTACCTGTAAAAAATGATGATCACAACAAAGAACACTGTAGTTTGGCATACTTAACAGTCACCCTAGTTACTGAACTCTAGTATTCCTCTTCAGTGAGTAAATCACAACAAACAGGAAGGAAGACAGGAAGGAAAGGAGAGGAGAAAGAAAGAAAGGAGGGAGGGAGGGAAGGATGGAGAGAGGGAAGGAAGCAACCAAACTAACAGAATACACGCCTTCATGTCAAGTAGCATTTCTTTATCCCCAAAGCAACTGATGTATTTTCTTAAGAATTTCTTAGATTCTTCATATCAAAGCATTAGATAAAATGCAAGCAGTTATACAAGTATTAGTTACTTAAAATAACAATATTCTATAACTATTTTACTTACTCTTCTGCTGTTGCACACTACATGTAGATTAACCTAGAACTTAAATACTGAGAAATATATATATATATATACACATATATATATATATGTGTATATATATATATAAGCTATACTCAAGTGAGACTATTCTTGAGTATGTGGACCACCCCTGAAAGAAAAGAAGCATGTTCAAAACAAATAGAGTATAAGCTTTGATTAATAATGAAACAAGTTGCCGTAATAGAGGGTTACTCTGGGAGAAAACACGTTGGTTTACTTCTAATGTGTGCATGTCAGCATGTCCCTGTGCATTTTGTGTATATGTATATATCTGTGTGTGTGTGTGTGTGTGTGTGTGTGTGTGTGTGTGTGTGTGTTGCTTCTTTAGTGAGCAACAAACAAACCAGTAAACTACCTTGGAAATGTCTAAAGATGGTAGACTTCTTGGATTCACTTGCATTGTTCCATTAACTATTTGTAAATTCCCCTGGAATCAGAACATATAGCTTCCTTGATCAGCCTGGGCACAGGGTCTCCTAAAGTCACTGAGCATGCTGTCACTCAGAAGAGAATATGGAGAGTAAGATGCAGTTTGGCATGTTTAAAATCACATTGGAGTTTAGTGCTCCTCTTCACTGAACAAACCACAGTGAACAGAGTAAATGTAAGGATAATAGCATATAGTTTTTAGAACAGTATCTACTGTGGATCTCCCAAAGAGAAACAGGTTCACTAACTCTAGTCTGCTGCTGCTGCTGCTAAGTCGCTTCAGTCGTGTCCGACTCTGTGGGACCTCATAGACAGCAGCCCACCAGGCTCCGCTGTCCCTGGGATTCTCCAGGCAAGAACACTGGAGTGGGTTGCCATTTCCTTCTCCAATGCATGAAAGTGAAAAGTGAAAGTGAAGCCGCCCAGTCGTGTCCGACTCTTAGCGACCCCACGGACTGCAGCCTATGAGTTTGCAAATAAAGATGTGTTTCCAAATCCAGGTTTAGTTGGCTGCCCACAAACCTGGGAAGTAGTTTTGATGGGAACTTAAAGAGCTGAGATTTAAGAAAAATAATAATAAAAATGTGAGAATACTGACCTTAGCAAAGCTCATCACTAAATTAGGGGGCTTCCCTGGTGGCTTAGATGGTAAAGGATCTGCCTGCAATGCAGGAGACCCAGATTCGATACCTGTGTCAGGAATATTCCCTGGAGAAGGAAATGGCTACCCACTCCAATCTTCCTGCCTGGAGAATTCCACGGACAGAGGAGCCTGGAGGGCTACAGTTCATGGGGTCACAAAGAGTCAGAAATGACTGAGCTACTGACACATCAACAACAATGGTGAATTATTAGTGTCACCCTCTCTTAATACCTGAATCAACAAATACAATAGAGTCCATCACCCTAGAAGTGGTCTAGCATTTTCTACCAGATGATCAATGGTCATATTACACGGCATTTAGATTTGGTGACCATAGCTCACAAATTTCCTAGATTCTGCATATGATTTACACCCCAGGAAATAACATTAGTAAACCTTATATCTATGTACCCTGATTTGGATGATATATGACATGCTTCATCTACATTTAGAATAAAAGGCAGAAGTGAACTGATTCTGCTCTCAAATTCTCTTAGACAAGTTTTGGAAACTTGATCTCTCCACCCATCTGGATTTCTTGGGACATCCAAGATTGGTCAGATAACATAATACTAACTGTATGAGTGGGACATCAGGAATTCAGACATGCTAAATTTTTAGTAGAAGAGTCTCACTTTATTATGATTATTTCTCACTGAGTCTAATATTATCTCTATTTTCTCACATTCATGGAGATAAAATCTAGGGGTTTGTTTATATATTGATCAGTAATGTGCCTCTGTGAAAAGCCTACAGCCTTCATTCCTTTATAATTACCAGTTTAATCTCTAAATAACATGGATGTAACATGGATTCTAGGTAGAAATTCATCTCCACTTAATAAGACATTCACAATTTTCTAAAATTATCCCAAGTCTTGCAGTCAGAGTGAAGGGAAAGATTATGTTCCGTATGCATAGCCACTTTTTTTGTGTGTATTTAAATAAATCAGGCTAGAAAACTTGAGAGAATCAGGAATATTTGACTCTGCTTTTGTTTTTACTTAGGAAATCAATTGTGTCAGTTTATATATTCCTGATTTTGTAATGATAATGTTATAATACATAATCTTTGATGATGCTTTTTTTGCTTGAAAATGATATAGCTCTATGACTTTGATGTAATAGGACTGACTAGAGTATCTAAATTTAATTCTCAACTTATCTTTATTAACTAGACATAACTCCCTAGGAAAGATTTTCTGATACAATTAGATGTTAATGAATCCAAATTCCAACATTTGCCAACTGGATAACACTGGACATATATTGTGCTAGATAAATAAAATCTCTCAGCCTCAGATTTTGCATCTTCAAAATAAGAGAGCTGGAAGGATAACTCTTTGTAGCTTTTTAAAGTAAAGAATCTATTCCTTAGTGGAGAATTTTTTTCCTACACAAACAAAAACATTGTCTTTTTCTCTCTCCTCAGTGAATAACACGTCTCTTCTTTTGTGCTCCTTTGTCAAGATAAAAGCCTTCTGCCTTAAGTATGATAGGTTAAGGCATTTAAGAAAGTATAGACAAGAGACGTCAATTATGGGTTTAAGCTTTGATAATATACTCTAAGTTTTTACAGACCACTGGGTGATTTCTCTTCTTTTCCACGCCACTTGTTCTCTTTGGATGCAACCAACAAGAGAAAATTCACTTTTCAGCTAGTTGCACTATGAAAAGAGTCTGGGGAAAATCCCACAAGCTCTGAGCCAGCTCAAAGAGGCCTGAGTGGTTCCTTAATGACTGCAGCCTAGGGACTTGGGAGTGTGGCCACCCACCCTGACTTCAGATGAGAGTGGATTTTTGTGAGACTGTGGAAAGAGTAGGTCAGACATGACTCCTAGGCCATTTAGGAGTTGGCCTTAAAGCTGACATGTGCTTCTTCTCATATCATCAAAGAAGCTGCAGAGTCCTGTCATTCCTAGAAATTACCTCAAATTGTCCTACCCTGGGGATCGGTCCAGCTTGCATTATGGAGGCCATCCAATCCTACAAATCTGCTCTGACAGAAAAATAATATTTTTCTAACCTGTTGGAAAGTTAAACTGTCAATCTATACATTTGCCAGCTTTTTATAAAAGCATCATCTAACCATAAAAGAGTCTATAAATGATTATTGCTCTTTCTTTGTAGTAAGGTGATTAGAAATCATTATTTCACACATATGTTTTATAGCCTATTAAATAAAACATACATGTCATATTCAACTTCATTTTCTCTCATTTTAATCTATATTTTTCTTAAATATATAAGCATAGTTTTACTGTTTGAAGGTAAAACAATCCTCTAGAATATGTCTTGGTGTTTTAAACCTATGTGTATGGTGTTTCTTTCCTTCGCATCAACTAACTGGATTGGTGCCACTTCGTTAGCCAGCTCTCAATCAAGCAAAGCGAACACATGAATTGAGAGATTGCTGCATATGGCAGACAGTACTGAGTAACTCTGCAGGGAATACTTTCTGCCAATTTTGGGTTCTAAATCTGCTTTATGTTCACATTAGTGTCCTCAACTGAGACGAGAATTCCAGCTTCATTCAAGCCACAGTAAGCCTTGTTTTCCTGTTGGAATCAGGATGTATTCCTGAAGCTGTGTGCACAAAACAGTAAACCAATCACTGTGGAATGAACTATCAGTCTGAAATGCATAACACAACAACTGTTCAGTTGGTAATAAGAAACTGTTTTGCTTTACATTTGAAAGTCTGGCATTTAACTTATGATTTTGTCAATATACACTAAAGGCCACAGAAAAAAGGCTCTGATGAATCTGCTTTCAATCTAACTCTGGGCAATTGTGTGTTTTGTTCTGGTGTGTTGCTACATATGCATAACAATAATATTGCCTAGATTCAAAAGATAATATAAAGACCATTTCCTGAATAAAGTATGTGTACCTGGCAGGAAAATCATGTGCAGAAGGTTTGAATGCAAAGGTTATCAGTTTATTACAGCAACAAAAAGCAGTGCCTGTATTAAAGAAGCTGTTTAGTTTGTTATTGGCTTGTCCTTTCAACAAATATTTCTTGAGCCCTATATGCCAGTTGTGGAGGAAGCCACAGGTGAGTATTACATAGGTTTTGCCCCAGGAAGATTAAAATCTATTGGGATGAGTAAACATTCAAATGTAATAAAGGGAGCTACAAGTTACTGTCACTCCTCAAGCAGTTTATATGAACACAAGGTTAGTACCATGTTATGCCATCCCTCGCGTTTTCTCAGTTTAGGTTTATTCTGAGATAAGTACTTGAATGCAAATAGCTGATTTGAGAAGCAACCTTAGAAAGCACTGGTAGGGAGATGAGGAAAGTGGGGTAAGAAAGGGAAGGAAACCAATACTGGCTGCATTTAATGAGCAGATGACTGGCATGGCACCCTGGGCATAATCCCACTTGGAAATGCCCAGAGACTGCCTAGGACGCACTTCTGAGTCAATCCACTGGAGGGGCGAGGAAGACTGTTCTTTACCCACCAATTCCTCCCATAACATTGTTTAGGACTACTGCTGGTTACAGTAAATTCTGGACACATCCAAGCTACCCTGAGCACTGAAAAAACACTTTCTGTGACCAGATCTCAGGGAGAGACTCGGATCCAGACTACAGTTTCTAGCATTTGTGTTGTGTTCAGTAGTTCAGTTGTCCCAGAGCTTTGTGACCCCATGGACTGTATGTAGCCCACTAGGTTCCTTTGTCCATGGGATTTTTCAGGCAAGAATACTGGAGTGGGTTGACATTTCCTGTTCCAGAGGATCTTTCTAGCCTCAGGATTGAACCTGTGTCTCCTGATTGCAAGTGAATTCTTTACCCCTGAGCCATCAGGGAAGTTGTAAACACATCTGGAAATGGTGAGTCCCAAGGGGATATTTGGGGAACAGTGACTGTGTTTACTTACTCCCTTAGCTATAGCTGATACATAGATTTAAACACATTGTGAGCATTTTGACAATACCAATTTCTGTAACAAATGTTATACATTCTGTTCTCTATTGTATTTTCAGTTTCCACAATAAATAAATAGAATATTATCTTTCTCTCTAATTCTTACTTCCATTTATTTCTCATTTGTTATTATACAAGTGACTGTTATAATGGCTTCTTAACTGTTTTCTTGGCCTCCAGTGTGCACCTGCTTTAATCTGCCTTATATAATGTTACACCTTAGCATGCATGCACGCATTTAGTGTTATCAGATTAATATTTTTGTATCTTCCTTTATCAAGTAGTTCCAGTGGTTTTTTTCATGGCTATTAATGCATTCCTAAATTTCTCAGGCTAATGTCTATAAACCAGATTAAGAAATTTAGGAATGCCCTAATAAGCATGGAATAAAAAACACTGGAGCTGCTTAATAAAGGAAGATAAGAAATGTTAATCTGATAATACTATATAAGGCAGAATGTCCATAAATGGAGAAAGAAATGGCAACACACTCAAGTTTTCTTGTCTGGGAAGTTCCATGGATAGAAGGAGCCTGCTGGGTTACAGTCCATGGGGCTGCACAGAGTTGGACATGACTTAGCAACTAAATAATAACAATGACCATAAAGGCTGCATTTTGCATTCTAAAGTATACTTGCATCATTTTTTTAGTCTTCACAACAATTTGTGAGTAGATATTACTACTCACTTTTGGAGATAATATCTTAGTTTGTGATTCCCCCCCAAAGAATTCAAGTGAAGTTGTTATATCTTACACTGAGGCGAGGACTTGGAATTTGAAGTCAGGTGTGCTGTTAGCCAATGATCCATTCCCTGGGCTTCTCTGTCCTTCTGTGTGCCAACAAGCCCAGCTTAGACTCCTTTGCTTGTGCTTGGTGCTGGAAGGCACTAACAGGAAGTCAGCAGGCCTCATGGCTTTGTAATGCACAGAATGCCACTGGAAGCAGTGTATCACTTCAGTGGTTGGATGTTCTCATACGTGATTTAATATTTACTGTGTATCAGTTTGATAACTCAGGTGCAGAGTACATACAGAATGTTTCATGTCATATACACACATATATGTGAGCATGCATACACAAACACACCAAAAATATGTAAAATGAGACTTTCTGTCTCAATATTAGTTTATCTCTATCTCACCATAAAATCCATACTTTAACATGAGGTTCAAGACCACATTAACTTGCTAAGGAGATGGGCAAGAACTTATTTGTTTTACTGTTATAATCTGACCGTCTATCTCCAGCTTGTCAGAGAAGTTGGAAAACCCAGGGGTAAATTGGGAATTAAAGCAAGTGTTTCTTTGACAAGAGCTATGCTGAGTCCCAACTCCCAAAGGGGACTAGGGTAGGATGGTAGTCTTCTGACCTTAATCTTAGTGATGGAATCTTCAAAAAGATAACTCAGCAAGTTTGATTGTCTTCTCAGCAGTGTGGTGACACACAGGATGAGGGTCAGACTCACAAGTGAAAATTTTAAAGGGCAAAAGGCTGTAGCTGAAGCTGCCTGCTGGGGAGCTAAGTGAAAAGCAGGGTATAATTGAAAATAACTGCACTCCCACTGATGGTAGATCAAAGGGCATAGTTCCTGCACTATTACATAAAAGAAATTTGGCCAGATTTGGTTTACATACTGCAAAGAGAGACATATGGAGGGGCAAGTAGACTTTAGCAGAAAGCAGTTGGAGGTGGGGGGCATTGCCAAATGCTTAGGGAATGAGGGAGGAATCTTGAATGTCTAGCGAGAGGAGATATATTGCTTGTGTCAAGGGAAGTAGAGAAGAGAAAGGCTTATGATGACAGAATTTTCTAAGTAACCCATAGAAGCATCTCTAAGAGAGAGAGGGGGAGAGAGGGAGAATCAATTTTAAGTTTTCAGCCAGAGGAAATATGGCAAACTGGTTCAGGTAGGTAAAACATAGAGAATCTACACATTTTTTTCCCCTACTATAGGCAGTCACTCCCAAAGGGAGGAGAGAAGCTTGAGTTTTAAACAAAAGCTTAGAAGATTTATCATTATTATTGTTACAATGCACTAGATAGAATGACTACTAACCTTACACACTTTTTTGGATGAAATGGTTTGTAGAACATTTTATTTTCTAAAGTGAACAAAATCAGAGATCTTGTTCTAGTGGACAGATTGAAGACATATTCTCTTGCAACCATGAAACACATGCACATTTGACATCAGTAGGTTATTAAGAAAAACAGTCCATTGTGCATTAAGATAAATTTCCTAAATTTATTTGATCTTTACACAATGAAGCCAAACTAGCCTGAAAGATTATACTTCTTGACATTTAATGGCATGTAAAATAAATTGAGAAAACTTTTAGAGTTTCTCCTTTTTAAAAAATGTTTCTAGAAGAGAAAATTCCATTGTATTAATGACACTAATTTAATCTACTTACCAGATAAATACATATTATTTTACCATTAACATCTAAACTACATGGAAAAAAGTACATCTGAATATGGAGTATAAATTTGATTTAAAAATATTGAAGCAAATTCCTTTCTATTCATTTCATGTTTAACAAAATAATTCATAGAGAATACAACCCAATGGATCAGAGATATGATTGTATGTTACATTTAAACAAAGGCTGAAAATCTTTGACCTAAAAGTAAAAACTTTAAAGATCAACACAAAAGCAAAACTGGTCAATGAATGAGTGAAGGTCCTAAGCAGGTTTGAGGAAAAGGGGGCTTAGAGATCACATTGCCCGAAGGAAAATAAAATGACTTATCATTTATACATTTTTAAAAAAGGCTTCTCCAAATAGAACTAAACAAAATTAAAGCAAAAATGAGAAAAGAACAATCATCTTGTAAGATAGTAGATAAAGGCACAGAAAACAAAATATTAAGAAATACTGAAACTGACAATTATGGTTTAAAGTGTCAGATAGAGACTTGACTTTTTTTCTTGTTGATATATTTTTAAAATTTATTTATTTTTTATTGAAGGATAATTGCTTTACAGAATTTTCCTGTTTTCTGTCAAACCTCAACATTTTAATGCATTTTAATATGTTTTTAAGCCAGAATTTTGTACATCATAGAAAAATTTAAATACATTACACTGCGTGGTGGCTGCAGCGGCGCACTGAGCGCCGCTAAGAGAAGCTACCCTGCCCACGAGGTCAGGGGTAGCGGCTGTGCTTTGTTGGAGCAGCCGTGAAGAGAGAACCCGCGTGCAAGGTAAGAGAAACCGCGATAAGACGGTGGGCACTGAGAGAGGGGATCAGGGGGCAGATAGGCTGAAACTACAGTCACGGACAACTAGCCAATCTGATCACATGGACCACAGCTTTGTCTAACTCACTGAAACTAAGCCATGCCGGGTGGGGCCACTCAAGACGGACAGGTCATGGTGGAGAGGTCTGACAGAATGTGGTCCCCTGGAGAAGGGAATGGCAAACCACTTCAGTATTTTTGTCTTGAGAACCCCATGAACAGTATGAAAAAGCAAAAAGATGGGACACTGAAAGATGAACTCCCCAGGTTGGTAGGTGCCCAATATGCTACTGGAGATCAGTGGAGAAATAACTTCAGAAAGAATGAAGGAATGGAGCCAAAGCAAAAACAATACCCAGCCGTGGATGTGACTGGTGATAGAAGCAAGATTCGATGCTGTAAAGAGCAGTATTGCATAGGAACCTGGAATGTTAGGTCCATGAATCAGGGCAAATTGGAAGTGGTCAAACAAGAGATGACAATAGTGAACATCGACATTCTAGGAATCAGTGAACTAAGATGGACTGGAATGGGTGAATTTTAACTCAGATGACCATTATATCTACTACTGTGGGCAGGACTCCCTTAGAAGAAACGGAGTAGCCATCATAGTCAACAAAAGAGTTCAAAATGCAGTACTTGGATGCAGTCTCAAAAACGACAGAATGATCTCTGTTCGTTTCCAAGGCAAACCATTCAATATCACAGTAATTCAAGTCTATGCCCCAACCAGTAACACCGAAGAAGCTGAAGTTGAACAGTTCTGTGAATACCTACAAGACCTTCTAGAACTAACACCCAAAAAAGATGTCCTTTTAATTATAGGGGACTGGAATGAAAAAGTAGGAAGTCAAGAAACACCTGGAATAATAGGAAAATATGGCCTTGGAGTACAGAATGAAGAAGGGCAAAGGCCAAGAGAGTTCTACCAAGAGAACGCACTGGTCATAGCAAACACCCTCTTCCAACAACACAAGAGAAGACTCTACACGTGGAAATCACCAGATGGTCAACATCGAAATCAGATTGATTATATTCTTTGCAGCCAAAGACGGACAAGCTCTATACAATCAGCAAAAACAAGACTGGGAGCTGACTGTGGATCAGATCATGAACTTCTTATTGCCAAATTCAGACTTAAATTGAAGAAAGTGGAGAAAACCACTAAACCATTCAGGTATGACCTAAATCAAATCCCTTATGACCATACAGTAGAAGTAAGAAATAGATTTAAAGGACTAGATCTGATAGACAGAATACCTTATGAATTATGGATGGAGGTTCATGACATTTGTACAGGCAACAGGGATCAAGAAAAAGAAACGCAAAAAAGCAAAAAGGCTGTCTGAGGAGGACTTACAAATAGCTGTGAAAAGACGGGAAGTAAAAAGCAAAGTAGAAAAGGAAAGATATACCCATTTGAAGGCAGAGTTCCAAAGAATAGCAAGGAGAGATAAGAAAGCCTTCCTCAGCGATCAATGCAAAGAAATCAAGGAAAAAAATAGAATGGGAAAGACTAGAGATCTTTTCAAGAAAATTAGAGATACCAAGGGAACATTTCATGCAAAGATGGGTTCAATAAAGGACAGAAATGGTAGGGACCTAACAGAAGCAGAAGATATTAAGAAGAGGTGGCAAGAAAACACAGAAGAACTGTACAAAAAAGATCTTCATGACCCAGATAATCACGATGGTGTGATCACTCACTTAGAGCCAGACATCCTGGAATGTGAAGGCAAGTGGGCCTTAGGAAGCATCACTATGAACAAAGCTAGTGGAGGTGATGGAATTCCAGTTGAGCTAGTTCAAATCCTGAAAGATGACACTGTGAAAGTGCTGCACTCGATATGCCAGCAAATCTGCAAAACTCAGCAGTGGCCACAGGACTGGAAAAGATCAGTTTCCATTCCAATCCCAAAGAAAGGCAATGCCAAAGAATGCTCAAACTACCGCACGATTGCACTCATCTCACATGCTAGTAAAGTAATGCTTAAAATTCTCCAAGCCAGGCTTCAGCAATACATGAACCGTGAACTTCCAGATGTTCAAGCTGGATTTAGAAAAGGCAGAGAAACCAGAGATCAAATTGCCAACATCTGCTGGATCATCGAAAAAAACAAGAGAGTACCAGAAAAAAAACATCTATTTCTGCTTTATTGACTATGCCAAAGCCTTTGACTGTGTGGATCACAATAAACTGTGGAAAATCCCTGAAAGATATGGGAATATCAGAGCACCTGACCAACCGATTGAGAAACCTGTATTCAAATCAGGAAGAAACAATTAGAACTGGACATAGAACAACAGACTGGTTCCAAATAGGAAAAGGAGTACGTCAAGTCTGTATATTGTCACCCTGCTTATTTAACTTATATGCAGAGGACATCATGAGAAACGCTGGGATGAATGAAGCATAAGCTGGAATCAAGATTGCTGGGAGAAATATCAATAACCTCAGATATGCAGATGACACCACCCTTATGGCAGAAAGTGAAGAAGAACTAAAGAGCCTCTTGATGAAAGTGAAAGAGGAGAGTGAAAAAGTTGGCTTAAAGCTCAGCGTTCAGAAAACTAAGATCATGGCATCTGGTCCCATCACTTCATGACAGATAGATGGGGAAACAGTGGAAACAGTGGCTGACTTTATTTTTCTGGGCTCCAAAATCATTGCAGATGGTGACTGCAGCCATGAAATTAAAAGATGCTTACTCCTTGGAAGGAAAGTTATGACCAACCTAGACAATATATTAAAAAGCAGAGACATTACTTTGCCAACAAAGGTCCATCTAGTCAAAGCTATGGTTTTTCCAGTGGTCATGTAGAGATGTGAGAGTTGGACTGTAAAGAAAGCTGAGCACTGAAGAATTGATGCTTTTGAACTGTGGTGTTGGAAAAGAGTCTTGAGAGTCCCTTGGACTGCATGGAGATCCAACCAGTCCATCCTAAAGGAGATCAGTCCTGGGTGTTCATTGGAAGGACTGATGTTGAAGCTGAAACTCCAATACTTTGTCCACCTGATGCGAAGAGCTGACTCACTGGAAACATCCCTGATGCTGGGAAACATTGAGGGCAGGAGGAGAAGGGGACGACAGAGGATGAGATGGGTGGATGACATCATTGACTCGATGGACATGGGGTTGAATGGACTCTGGGAGTTGGTGATGGACAGGGAGGCCTGGCGAGCTGGGGTTCATGGGTTCGCAAAGAGTCAGACACGACTGAGCGACTGACCTGAACTGAAGTGAACCACACACATAATCAAGAATTATTCTCACCACCAGCAGCAATACTTGAATATAACCACCACTCTCATTTTCTTGCCTTCAGAATCATATCAATGGATTACACTTCCCTGGATAGGTTTTATCAGGCTTAAATATCTTACTGTCTTTGAGTTTATCAATGCCTGCTTACTATTTTATTGTTTTCCCCTTTCTGGCTATGCAATCTGTAGATATTCCTTCCAAATGTATTCGTTTTAAATACAGCCATGATGGAAGCAACAGTGCACAAGAGAACTGTATAACAGCTCATTATGAAACAAATTGAGGTATATTCAAATATACAGTAAAATCAGATGAGATCTGAGAATTCATGTGATCAATGTGATCATAACTTTTTTTTATCACTAACAAGATATTTGTCACATGACTTCAGTATCTGTTATGAACTGAGACATTAAGAAAAATATGCTGTACATTGAGAAGCAGTTGCCCTTAAGGTAAACTATTCTCATCACTTTTTAATGACAAGGGAAATGTTGTTAAGGGTGAATTGTCTGGGTCACTTTCTAAAAGACTTCAGTACAGAGGAGGGTAACTTAAGCAAGAATGTTCCACCTACCTCTTGCTACAATTACTGTAATTTTTCTGCTAAGAAGAAAATGGGCACTTTTGAATGAATGGATGCTCCCGTGCCTAGGGCTGGACATATCTGAAACATCTTGTCAAACTTGAAAACAAAGAAACTATCAAAGATTACTAGAGATATGTCAGAAGGGTTCAAGAGTATGGAGAGGCATACACTGATAAAATATAAAACAAATTAAGCATCAAAAAAAGTAATCATCAAGTGAATTGAAAACATCTGAAATTTTCATGTGTGTAATTTTGTGATGATCATGGGAGAAATTGACACTTTTGGAGGATTCTAGGAAAGCAAGTCATTTTTTTTTAAACTGATAAATCAAGAGAAAATAATCAGCATTAACAATATAAACAATGTGTATGTAACTGCAGTGTAGTAAAAATTGGAGACATTAAGAGAAATAGGTTAGTAGGTAGGCAGGAGCTAGATCTTGAAAGATACTGTAAGGCATAATAAGCACTTTGTATTTTATTCTAATTGCAACAGAAAGCCACAGAGTCTTTGAAGCTGAATAATGATATAAATAACAATAAAATAATGCTATTAAAATTTAAAAAAAAGAACATGGAAGAAAAGGAGATTTCATTATCTGAAAAGGGACATGGATGTTGGTATTCTGCCAAGAGTGAGAATACTGTCCCTGTCACTAGAGAATTAGATTGGATAAGGGAGTGGAGCATAATCCTGTGAAATATAAAATGTCCAGTTGTGACTTCATAAAATACATTTTAGTGACACAAATCAGCATGGTTGTGTTATTCATTGGGAATTTCAGATGGAAGTCCATGTCAGGTTAAACTTAGAATTAATTCAGACTTGATGTCTCCAAGCGGACATGGTAAGAGAAGAAGATGTAGCAAATTTAAGAGCTTTATGGGAGAGTGATTGTGGCACTGAACCATAAACTCTAAAGGAGTTAGGGGGAGGTGAGGACATGAGTGAAAAGTCTTAAGTGGACTGTAGGTCTTGAGAAGATTGAAGAAATATTGAAGTGAGAATAGTTGAGTAAATGAGTGATAAAATAATCTGGTGAATAAAAGTGGAGCAGAACACCAAAAATTATAGATTTGACAGGTGTTATTATTTTTGATGGTGAAAAGCGGAATATGAGCATGTAAGTACTTGTTTAGGGTGGAATAGAGGAAAAGGTAACTGATATTAACTATTTTAAGAAACTGAGGGACCAGAAACAGACCATCTACTATGTTAAGTTGAATGCTGAAGTTGATAATAGTAATAGTAGGTAAGGAAGAACAGTTAGATTTCTGGTAGCTGTGGTTCAGTCGGATAAGTGTAAGAAAAATTTATAGAACCTAAGAGAATAAAGTTCCAGGTAGGAGTTTAGATGAATTGATTGGAAAATGATTCCTAAGGAAAATAGAGAAAAATTATAATCAGAGAGTAAATGAGTTCAAACCACTTAACTTTATTTAATCTCAAGTTTCTCACAAACAGAGAAAGATCAATAGGAAAAAGTGTTGAGTATGGACTTTTCAAACGATAATGGTCTTAATTTCTAGTAAATGTCAAGGAGGTATTTATGCTTTCATAGATCTGTGCCCTGGACAGATATGTGTTTAGCCAACTACTTTGCCTCATTTTAGTTTGAAATAACTCTCAAACTTTGAAGAATGATAAGGAAAGATATATAGTTACATAAAACTTCTTAGTTGATGCGGAGTGTTTAGTCTTAAGCAATTTCTTAAATATTGAAACAGTTCACTATGTGCTTGTGATTGAGTCAGAATGATAGTCATCAGGCACACAAATGGGATTGTTATTATCATAAATGACATAAATTACATGCTATTTGTTTTCGAATGTTAAGTAAGTCTTATATTTCTGGGATAAAGTTCAGTTGGTCATGATGTGTTATTCATAAATGATAAGATTCAACTTGATAACATTTCATTTAGACTTTGCATCTATGTTCATGAAGGTATTAGTCTGCAGTTTTATTTTATTATTTTTATTTTTTAAATTTTACTTACTTTTTAATTAGTTCAAATTACCAATGGCATTTTTCACAGAACTAGAACAAAAAATTTCACAATTTTTATGGAAACACAAAAGACCATGAATAGCCAAAGCAATCTAGAGAAAGAAAAATGGAGCTGGAAGAATGAACCTCTCTGACTTCAGACTATACTACAAAGATACAATCGTCAAGAAAGTGTGATACTGGCACAAAAACAGAAATATAGACCAATGGAACAAGATAGAAAGTCCAGAGATAAGCCCACCCACCTACGGGTACCTTATCTTTGATAAAGGAAGAAAGAATGTACAGTGGAGAAAGATAGCCTCTTCAATAAGTGATGCTGGGAAAACTGGACAACTACCTGTAAAAGAATGAAATAAGAACTCTTCCTAACACTATACACACACGCACACACACAAATGGATTAAAGACTCAAGTGTAAGGCCAGAAACTATAAAGCTATTAGAAGAAAACATAGCAAGTACACACTCTGACACTAATCTCAACTAGATTCTCTCTGATCCACATCCTAGGTTAATGGAAATACTAACAGTTTTCTTTTCTTGTAATTGTTTTGTTTGGTAATAGTTTCAGGGTAATGGTTACTTCATTACCCTGAGAAATAAAGTTTTTGTGGCTCAGCTGGTAAAGAATCCGCCTGCAATGAGGGAGACCTGGGTTCGATCCCTGGGTTGGGAAGATCCCCTGGAAAAGAGAAAGGCTACCCACTCCAGTATCCTGGCCTGGAGAATTCCATGGACTGTATAGTGCATGGGGTGGCAAAAAGTTGGAAATGACTGAGCCACTTTCACTCAGAATGAGTTAAAAGTCCTTCTTCCTCTTCTAACTTCTGGAAGAGATAAAATAAAGTCGATATTGTTTTTCCAAATGTTTGGTAGTTATCAGCAAATACATCTGAGTCTCGAGTTTTCTTAGGGATAAAGTTTTCAACTACAAATGCAACTTATTTAAAAGAGATGGAGTTATTTGGGCTACATATTCCTTGGGCACACCTGAATAATCCAAAATAACCTCCTCATTACAAAATTCTTTAACCTAATTACACATGCAAAGTCCTTTTTGCCATGTAAAGTAATATTTCTCACTGTTCTAGAATAAGACCATGAACATAGTTACAAGAAGAGGCATGTTATTTTACCTACCACATTTTGGCATGATGTACTGTCTGAAATCTATGTTGCCTAATATTTGCCTAGCTTGCTTTTGCTTAGCATACATATGGCCTATCTTTTCCATCCTTTCGTTTTTAATCATTTGTGTATTTAAAGTTTGTTTCATGTAGGCAGCATACAGTTGATAATTGCTTTTTTATGCAATCTGGCAATCTTTGCATTTTAATTGGGGGTATTTACAATATTTACTTTAATGCAATTACCTTTAGAGTTTTTGTTTTTTTTTTTTAAGATGTAAAGATTTTCTTTATTAATGACCCCAACCGTATTTCTTTAGATACAGGAGTTTTGAACGCAAATACTTAGAGAAAACAAGTTAAGATTGCATTATCCTGCAACTTATTAACAGTAATGTACTGCAGAGCAAAACAGTTTGGAAAAGAGGGGGAGGGAAAGGGTAGTGAGGGGGGGAAGATAAAGAAAAGGAATTAAGTTGATCAAGTGGAATTCTTTTTTTTTTTTTTTTTAATTCTTGGGAACCACAAATTCCTTGCAAGCACAGCTCGTTTTTGCAGATTACTTTCCAAAACATGTACAAAATGGAACCAAAACAGAGAATCCCTTAAGAACCTGAAGAGGTACAACATTAAAAGCTACGATTGTCCTGTAGCAAGTATTCCAGCCTTCAGTTGCCAGCCACTTCCTCTTCCTGTTCCCAAAACACGTCTTTCAAGTGATTGCTTTCATTTCCTTTTTCTCGGCATCTGGGCGTGGGCAGTTCAGCTCCTTGAGGAAGCCAGATGTTTTTGCCCACATACGTGTGTGAATGTAGGGCTTCGAGCACTTGATGTGGTAATGCAGGTAGTCCGGGAATGTGTGGATCAGGTTGATGGTGTTGTCTTGAGCACTGGCGTTGGATTGGCGAGGTAACAGCACGAAGGTAATGTAGCCGATGTTGTGGGCCATGGCGGCATCGGGATCTTTCAGCTCTAGGGGAGGTTCCTGTGTGGCTGAAGAGGATCTGTGGGGCTATGTGGCTGGCTCTGCCCTCCATGAACACCTTTCCAATGACCACATCATCGTCTTCCTTAAACACTGTGCTGAAGACTACTGTGACTTTGCCCTTTTTTGACTCAAACATACATGGTCTCATAATCCCTATAATGGTTAACCGCCCTGTTCTTTCCTTCCTTGCTCTCTTCTTGGAACTGGAAGTATTTCTCAAAGACAGAGGCAAAACACTTTCGTTTCAACATACCAGCCTGATGAACGATGGAATCCTTGGATGCAGGCAGATTTTCAAGGTGATATAGCAAAGAGACATTGTATCCTGATTCTGGATTTGCAAGTAACTTCCGTACACCCTCTGTAATAACTCATCAGCACCATGTGCCTAAAGTTCCTTGTAGAATTTCAGAGAAAAACTGACCATCACTTTTGTTTTGTCTCCATTAGGATTTGAAATATTGTTGAGACTGGCTCGACAAGCATGGTTTCCGAAAGCGCGATACAGCAAGAAATGAGAAACAAGACACAAGAATTCAGGGAAAAGCGAGGATAACAGGACCAACACTGCTCCAAGGTGAAGGTGCTGAAACTGAATCCAAGTCAGCTTCACTATACTTTCAGCCATGAAGGAAAGAATATGCGGGGAGTTAAACTATAACTCTTGTGGACTTCGAGGCCAAAGAACAAAGTGATCATTAACCATTGAGTAATCAAGAAACAGCAATCAATAACAAATCAGTAACTCAGACTAATATTCTTATCTATAGATTTTCCACCAGATACAAAAAACATGTGACTCTGAGACGCAAGTTGAGAAACAGTCTGGGGTCGGTTTTCCGACCCCAGGATCATATCTTGTTTTCAAGACTATGAACTCTTCCCCCTGGACTTGTTCCAAGAGTCTCATGCCTTATAGCATCCAGTTTATCAATAATTATAAATTTCTTTTGCAGCCCTTGCCGGGGCCTGCTTTTCTTTTATTCTTCCTGTCTCCTACAAAATATGATAGAGGACTCCATCAAAATCTGCAAAAGTTACTTCTACAGCTTCTGGTTTGTTCCCAGTGGCTGCATTCTCAAACTTGAGCGCGAGCGTCTCCTTGATGATGTGTTTGTTTACCTCCAGCAGGATCACGGAGGCCACTGGGCCTTGGAACCTGAACCTGCCTGGCAAGAAGCCACCGTAGCTGCCGCCTCATGAACAAGCTCTGTTCCCACCCAGCCCCTGGCTCTAGCCGGCCACTTCCAAGAGTTAGGTTTAAATCTACTACTACTTATCCCTTCTTTTATTTGCTCTTTGTCTGTTCTTGCATTTTTAAATTGAGTATATTTTTTCTGTTTTTTTTTTGTTTGTTTACTGACTAAAATTATAATTTTTTAATTTAGTGGTTCCTTCAGGATTTACAGCATACATCTTTAACTTATCACAATGTATCTTTAAGTGTTATTATACCTCTTTACACATAAAGCATAGGAATACCTGCAATAGTATGCTTCCTTACCCGTCCCCCAGTCTTTGTGTTATCTACCTTAAACTTCTGTGTGTGTTTTAAATTTTATGTTGCATTCTTATCATCTTTCTAAACTGCCGTTGTCTTATAAGAAGGATTATATAAGAAAAAAATCTTGTGTATTTACACATGTAATTTCCACTACTGTTAAACTCTTCATTCTTTTGTGCAGATTTACATTTCTATCTGATGTAATTTTCCTTTTATTTGAAAGATTTCCTTTAACGTTTCTTATAGGTTTGTCTGCTGGTAATAAATTATTTTAGCTTCTGAATGCAAAAAATATTTCACCTTCCATTTTATAAGATGTTTTCTGGAGTTTAAATTCTATGTTGATAATTTTTACCTTTCAGAACTTTAAAGTTGTTACTCTACCACTTTCTCCCCTGTCTTGTTTGCAATGAAAAAATGTGCTACTATCCTGACCCTGACCCTTTATCTTCTGTTTATAATGTATCTTCCTTACTCTGAATGCTTCTAATAACTTTTCCATTATCCTCAGTTTTGAGTAATTTAATTATAATGTGTCTTGGTGCAGTTTATTTTGTGCATGGTATTTATTATATCTATAAGTTTGTAGTTTCCACTGAATTTGAAAAAGAAAATTGTCATTTTTTTAAGATTAAAAATTTTCATTTCTGTATTTAAGTTTTGTGGTTTCTATCACTATGTCTTCAAGTTTACCAAACTTTTTCTTTCTGTAATGTCTAGTTCAGTCACTCAGTCGTGTCCGACACTTTGCAGCCCCGTGGACTACAGCCCGCCAGGCTTCCCTGTCCATCACCAATTCACAGAGCTTACTCAAACTCACGTCCATAGAGTCAGTGATGCCATCCAACCATTTCATCCTCTGTCATCCCCTTCTCCTCCTGCCTGCAATCTTTACCAGCATCAGTCTTTTCCAGGGAGTCAGTTCTTCCCATAAGGTGGCCACAGTATTGGAGTTTCAGCTTCAGCATCAGTCCTTCCAGTGAATATTCAGGACTGATTTCCTTCAGGATAGACTGGTTGAATCTCCTTGCAGGCCAAGGGACTCTCAAGAGTCTTCTCCAACACCACAGTTCAAAAGCATCAATTCTTTGGCGCTCAGCTTTCTTTATACTCCAACTCTCACAACCATACATGACTATCGGAAAAAACATAGCTTTGGCTAGATGGACCTTTGTTGGCAAAGTAATGTATCTGCTTTTTAATATGCTGGCTAGGTTGGTCATAGCATTTCTCCCAAGGAGCAAGAGTCTTTTAATTTCATGGCTACAGGCACCATCTGCAGTGATTTTGGAGCCAAAAAAATGAAGTCTCTCACTGTTTCCAGGGCTTCCCTGGTGGCTCAGATGGTAAAGAATCCACCTGCAATGCAGGAGACTTGGGTTCAATCCCTGGGTTGGGAAGATACCCTGGAGAAGGACATGGCAACTCACTCCAGTATTCTTGCCTGGAGAATCGCCATGGACAGAGGAGTCTGGTTGGCTACCGTTCATAGGGTCGCAAACAGTTGGACATGACTGAGCAACTAAGCACATACTGTTTCCACTGTTTCCCCATCTATTTCCCATGAAGTGATGGGACTGGATGCCATTATCTTTATTTTCTGAATGTTGAGATTTAAGGTAACTTTTCACTCTCCTCTTTTACATTCATCAAGAGGTTCTTTAGTTCTTCCTCACTTTCTGCCATAGGGTGGTGTCATCTGCATAACTGAGGTTATTGATATTCCTCCCAGAAATCTTGATTCCACCTTGTGCTTCATCCAGCCCAACATTTTTCATGATGTACTCTGCATATAAGTTAAATAGGCAGTGTGACAGTATACAGCCTTGACGTACTCCTTTCCCAATTTGGAACCAGTCTGTTGTTCCATGTCCAGTTCTAACTGTTGCTTCTTGATCTGCATACAGATTTCTCAGGAGGCAGGTCAGGTGGTCTGGTATTCCCATCTTTTTAAGAATTTTTCTGCAATGTCTAACATTAATGTCATCCATTGTAATTTTCATCTCATATTTTGCAGTTTTCTTCTCTAGAATTACAGTGTGTGTCTTTTTAAATACATTCTATTTCTGTACGTAAATTCTGAATAGATGTAATAGAGCTGTATTAACTGTTTTAACAGTTTTGCTAATTCTAACATCCACATTAGTTCTGGGTCAGTTTAAAATGATTGATTTTTCACTTCATCCTGCATTCTGCTTTCTACTTTGCAGGCCTGGTGATTTTGATTGGATGTAAGACGTGAATTTTACCTTTTTCTATGCTGGATTTTTTTTTTTTTAATTTCTGTAATATTCTTGAGGTTTGCTCTAGGTTGTAGTTAAGTTACTTGGAAACAGTTTGTCTTTTCAAATATTACAGTTAAGTTTTGTTTTGCATTTGCAGAGAAGTGTTAAGACTAGAGTAATCATTCCCATCTACTTAGAAATGGCTCTTCTGAGTTATTTATTCAATGCTTCATGAATTACAAGGTTGTTCATTCCCTGATAGAAACAGTCACTATTCCATACCCTATATAAACACAGACCACTATTCCTTCTAATCCTTTGGGTGATTCTTTCCCTAAGTAGCTTTCGGGTATGTACAGTCACCGCTACTCTGCTGAATACCGTAGGAGAACCCTCTACAGACCTCTGTTTTTCTTTTTTTTTCCTCCACACTCTGTCCTTCAAACACTACCTACCTTGGTCTCCCTAGACTCTTAGCAATGGCTTCTCATCTCTGGCAGTCTGCTGAGCTCTGTCTGCATTTCCTGCCCTGTCTTGTGGCCTGAAAACTGCAATTTCAGAGCTGTCCTCTACTGTTTTCAATCAATCAAGGGATACAATCATTCACTGCCTGATATCCAATGTCTTAAAAACAGGTTATTATTATGACACAGGTTATGTAATATATGAAGCTCTGGCTTTTCACGTGTGTGTGCTAAGTTGTTTCAGTCATGTCCAACTCTTTGTGACCCTATGAACTGTAGCCTGGCAGGCTTCTCTGTCCATGGGATTTTCCAGGCAAGAATTCTAAAATGGATTGTCATTCTCTCCTCCACAGTATCTTCATGACCCAGGGATCGAACTCGCATCCCTATGTCTCCCGCATTGTCAAGCTGGTGGCTTTTCACATAGGATTGTAAATTTAATTTAGCCCAGTTACTTTGTATTGTCTAGAAGGAGAAGTTCCATTGATTTGCTTTTGCTTTTAATGAATATCCTTAAGTTGACCCATTTCCATTTCCTCTTTACGTTTGAGAATTATGGGGTAGAAATGAGGAACTAGAACTCTGTTTATACATTCTGAAAAATCTTTGGGGTATCAAATAAGAAAATGATAAAAAAAAAAAAAAGATGTATTATTATACTCAAAATGGGTATATAGGAAAAACGTTGCTTTGCCAATCACCTTAGCTAAAAAGAGACAGGATTTTATTTTTGTTTCTTTGCCTGCTTTGAGGGAAGCTTCAACCTTCGGGATTGGTGGGTTGATCTGGCATAGGATATCTGGCATATCCTATGCCAGATCAACAGAATATGTACATTTTAATCTTTAGAAAATGACTCTCTTCTATAATTTTTTTTAACTTAGAGTTTTATATAAAATAATTTCTTCTCATACACTTCCCTGTTGCCTGCCCTTCATACTCTGAAAGCATAAGCACTTTTCCCTCTTTACACATGTCATTAAATGTACTCCATTTGATAATTCATGGAACAATCAATTCTACTAGTTCCTAAACTTCTTTAACTTCAATGGTCTCTGTATTATTCTACATCAGGATCTTGGTTATACTCTTGACATTACTATGCCTTGATAATATTATTATTATGCAATGCCTTCAAAATCTTAAATCAATTCCATTTCTGTCCAAATATTATTTTCCCTTATTGCATTCTACTTGCCTTCCATTTTATTTTTTTCAGTTAATATTCTACAATTTATTAAAGTAATCAATTCCTTATAATATTCTAATTTCTTCTGACTGATTCTATTCCAGGAACAATTTGGAAAAGCATTGTTCCTACATGAACTCACCATTTAGTTTCTCCACACCTGCCCTTATGAAGCTGACCATTGATGAGAAAATAATATACAATTAATATAGAGGTCAGTAAAAATTTATGACTGCCACACTCAAAGAGAATCTACATATTGCCCAATAATCCTTCACATTCCACTAGTAATCACCATCTTAAGTGCTCCATATAGACTATTTCAACTGTCTTGTGCCTCAGAGCACCCACATTTCTTCCTTAGTCTCTCTACAATCAATATCTTACCATTTATTTCTTGCTATTTATAGACATTTATAAGCAAATGTTTTGTTTTTATTTGATGAATAGAAAATGTTGTCTCCATATAGTGTCTTCAAATTTTCATACTCCATTTAATCATTTCAGACACATTCCAGTATGGCTTCAATCCTCTACTTATTGAAAAGCTTCTTTACTATCACAAACGACCCCTGTTTCCAAATAACGCATTTCTAATTCTTCAATTTCCTGAAAATCTCCTTGATAGTCAAATGTGTTGTTAACTTTCTCCTTGTAGCTGCACTCACTCACACACTCCTGGATTTATATTCCTACCTCACTGGCTTCTCCTGAAATCTTTTTCTTTCGCCTCTATCATACACAAAAAAATGCTGAATTTTCTTATGGTTCTTCTTTTTGTCTCTAGTGTCTTTCCATATGCAACCTTATTTAAGTCCATGACTTTAGCTGGATACCATACTATTCATAAGCTCTTCTTGTCTAATTTTTTTTAATGATATATACAGAAACTTAAAAACATCAGAAATATTTTTGATTCTTTGATTTCTTACTTTCTCTTATCTCCCAAATGTAACTCATTTTTAAGTTTGGTATATTCTACATTAAAACATATCTTTAATCAGATCTCTGTTTTACAGTGAAGTCGTGCAGCATCATAATTAAGAGTGTGGACTGTGATATAAAGCTTCCTGATGCCCATTCTCTTCTATCACTAGTAGCATGATCTGCAGGAAGTAATAACTCCTCCAAACTGTATCTTCTCATCATAAGAACTCATACATAAAATGTTTAGCATGTGCTGACATATACTCTTAACAAATATTAATTCAAAATGAATTTAAATATAAAACCCAATCTGTTAAACTCCTAGAGGATACATAGGAGACAATCAAGATGACCTTGAATATGGCAATCACTTTTTGGATATAACAGCAAAGACACAATTCATGAAATAAATAACTGATAAGGTGGACTTCATTTAATTTTAAAAATTGTGCTATGTGAAATACCTATCAAGAGAATGAAATGGCAAGCCACAGAATGAGAGAAAACATTGCCAAAAGACACATCTGATCAAAAACAAATATTTAAAATATACAAAGAACTCTTAGGACTCAACAACAAAGAAAGAAAAATACTATATGATTAAAAAATGAGCCAAAGATCCTAAGAGACACCTCGGCTACAAGATATAAAGATAGTAAATAAGCATATATAAAGCTATTCCATATCATATGCCACCAGAGAAATGCAGTTAAAAAAAAACAGATGCCACTGAACACCTATTACAATGGCTAAAATCTGGAACACTGCTATCTCCAAGCACTAGCAAGGATTTGGAGCAAGAGGAATACTCATTTATTGCTGGTAAGAATGCAAGATGGGTCAGCCACTTTGGAAGGCAGTTTGGCAGTTTTTTACTAAGCTAAGCATAAGATTCATCATTTATTCTCCATGATATTTACCAAAAAATAGTTCAGAACTTAACAACAACAACAAATAAACTACACTAGGATGTTTATAGCAACTCTGTTTACAATTGCCAAAACTTAAAAGCAACCAAGATGTCCTCCAGTAATTGAATGGATAAATAAAGTGCAAGTGAAGTTGCTCAGTTGTGTCTGACTCTTTGTGACCCCATGGACTGTAGCCCACCAGGCTTCTCCATCCATGGCAAGAGTACTGGAGTGGGTTGCCATTTCCTTCTCCAGGGGATCTTCCCGACGCAGGGATCGAACCTTGCAGTATATCTAGAAAGAAGAATATTAGTAAGACATGAGCTATCAAGCTGTGAAAATACAGGGAGGAAACTTAAATACACATTACTAAGTGAAAGAAGTCAATCTGAAAAAGCTACATAGTATTTAACTATATGACATCTTCGAAAAGAAAAGATTTTGAAGACAATAAAAAGATCAGTGGTTTCCTAGGGTAAGAGGCTAGGAAGAGGAATAGGCAGAACAGAGGATTTTTAAAGCAGTAATTTATTTTTTTATATCATACCATCATGATGGACATATATCATCATACATTTGTTTAAATTCATAGGATGTATAACCTAAGGCAAACTATGGTTTATCAAGAGTGAAACCAAAGGTAAGCTATGGACTTTGAGTGACTGTAATGTATTAATGTACCTCATCCTTGGTTAAAAAAATATATATATATTTTGGTGAGTGATTTCGATAATAGAGGGAGGCTATGCATATGAGGGGGCAAGAGATACAAGAATAAACTTGGTACTTTTCTCTCAACTTTGTTGTAAACCTGGTGCTGTTTAAAAAAAAAAATTCAAAAAATAAACTTCACAAACCTCAGAGGAAAATAAATGTCCAGGATGGTGTGTGGCGCATCATCAAGTCTCAGTGAAGGCTAGTTATAATTATTGTCGTTGTTGTTTTTATCATCCATGCTCAATACTGCAACCTTAGTTTATGTCAATAAAACATTCTGCAGTATCATTTAACTGATTCTTCTCCTTTCAGTTTTGCACCTTTCCTATACATACCTATCTAGTAGGCAGTGGGAATGAGCTTTTAAAATGGAAATTGGAATCACATTATTCTTCTAATTTAAAATCCTCTGTGCTATCCTTTTTCACTTAGATTGGTTTTGAAAATACTTATGTTCTGTGATACCAAATATAATCTGGTCCCTGACAATTTTCCAACTTGAAAACTTGCTACTCGTCATCATGTTTCATTCATACCACTTAGCCGAAAGAGGTTTCTCTTCCTAAATCATGTCCAGACCTTTCTCCTATCTGCCCTTCTTTCCCCTGGCCATTCCCATCCCCCTGACCCCATGACATTTTAGCTTTCTGGAATATCCCTTCAAATCAGTCTTCACTTCTTCTGTTCCTTTCAAACTTTAGATTGCAACTTAAATAACACTTCCTCAGACAGACCTTCTCTGACCACAGTCGATCTTAAAAGTCTCATTAATTTTTTAAATTTAATTTTGTTTAATTAATTAATTAGACTGTGTTGGCTCCTCGGTGCTGTGCAGGCTTTTCTCTAGTTGTGACGAGCGGGGGCTACTCGCTAGTTGCAGTGCCCAGGCAGCTTCTCCTGTTGCAGAGCACAGGTTATAGAGCAAGTGGGCTTCAGTAGTTGCAGCACATGCGCTCAGCATTTTCAGTTCCCGGGCTCTAGAGCACATGCTCAGTAGTTGTGGTGCAATGACTTAGTTGCTCCACGGCATGTAGGATTTTCCCAGACCAGGGATCAAACCTGTGTTTCCTGGATTGGCAGGCAAATTCTTTACCATTGAGCCACCAGGGAAACCTCATTCTTTACCCTTACAAAAATTTCTGTTTTTTTCTGGACCATATCATAGTTTCTAATTAAATACTTAACATATGTATTACTTGCATATTGCCTGTTCCCCACATGACTCCATGAAGGTTATGTCTATGACTATGTTGTTAATCACAGTATACCCAGAGACTTGTGTAAAACATAGGAAATGGTCCAAATCTAATAAAATATTTGTGAATAAGTAAACCCTCAAATGATTAACTGAAAGGATATGCATTTTGATTAACTATTAAGGATGAAAATTAGGAACTGCATATTTTCAAAGCGCTTATAAAATATTAATTTAGCTAATATTTACTGACTACCTAGTATCGGCCAGGCTAGTAAGTTAATGTATATTTCTCAAGAAAATCGATAAAGTCAACACAATTATATCCATTTTTCTGATTTAAAAAAATTGTTCAATTAGATTATGTAACATGTCAAATTACCCAATTTGTAAAGAACAAAGTCTCTAGATCTCTGATGTTCCAGGATCTTACTACAATACAGCATGGCTATCAATACAGATTAGACATTGTGCATTCAAAATTTCTAATTTATCAGAAAATTACCTCAGAAACCGAGGTACACAGAGACAAAATGCCTTGCCAAATGCTATAGAATTAACGAACAAGAGAGAAGGCCTCTGGACCTCCATCCAAAGTGTCTTTATCTCCCATGTTAAAATACAAAGAGCAGCTAAAACAATAGTCAATCATTTCAGAAAATCTTAATAACTTATCTTGTTCCAGCAGGAGGTCTACAAATAATTTGCACCACTGTTAAAGAGTTTTCTTCTTTCCTTAGAGGGATTATGCCTCTTCGGTGCTTTAGGTTTTCAAAAGGTGTTATATTAGCCTTTGCAATTTGACACTTTTGAAGTCCAAGGAAAAAAAAATCCAAGCATATTGCAAGAAATATGTGTTCCAATCAATGATTACTTTTTGTGTCTTTTAAATTTTCTTCATCACATTTTTTATTATATTCTAGAAAAATATGATATTATTAAACAGATATTTTAAAGATATTCAGACTTTCCCATCTTGGTAAACTTGAAAGCTGTTCTAAAAGCAGGATGGAGATGGGAGGGTGGTTCAAAAGGGAGGGGTTATATGTATACCTGTGCAGATTCATGTTGAGGTTTGACAGAAAACAACAAAATTCTGTAAAGCATTTTTCCTTCAATTAAAATATAAATAAATAAAAATAAATAAAAGCAGGATGACAGTAAGAAGCAAGACTGAATAAGCATTGAAAGATATCCAACCAGCTTTTACAAGATATCTTTATTATGTCTGTCTACCTAGCATATTTATATTGTTTCTGAAAAGATTATTATAATCATATTTATTATGATATATATTATATCTAACATATCTGGGATGTTTTATGTTTTAACAAAAGGATTTAGACCCAGTAACAGCAACAAAAGAATGTCAATAATAACACGTCTCAGAAATAGATTACACCTATTTAAAAAAAAAAAAAAAGGTGGCAAGCGCTGTGCTCTGATCATCTTTTTCATGCTCCATCTCATTTAATCCTCATAATAACTTATGATTAAAAAGAAAATATCTTTGTCATTCCATTTCACTCATAAGAAAATTGCACTTCGAAGACTTTAATTAACACCTATGACTTCCTTGCTGGTAATGAAAGAGCTGTCATTCTGACCTAGATCTCCCTGGATCCCAAGTCCATAAACTTATCCAACACAATAAAGTTGAACACTAAAATGATACCTTTGGAAAGGGCAATATTTCTCCATACTGTTAGAATATGCTTCAGAGGTTCCCCAGTGTGTTGTGAAGGGTTGAGAATCATTAACCTACACCAATAGCTTCTTAAATACTTGCAAATAGGAACAAAGCAAATTATACAAGTTTCCTCCAAATTGAGTAAGCACTGTTCTGTATATACTGGATCAAAAACTGATTGAGATATACATGCATGGCCACTGAAGTGGGTTGGAAGGAAGGAGCGTTTCAAGCAGAAAGGGAGTCATGGAGAGAAGAAAAGAAAGAGTTACTTTGTTATAATAAACGTAACTCAATGTGATTAAAGCTTATAGTGTGAAGGTGTACCTAGTTAACCTCCCTCACCTGATAACCTTAGCAAAATTATTGTCATTTCTTCTCAGGGATCCATATCATTCAATTTCCCTTTCTGTAAAGTAATTCTTACCTTGAAATAATAAATCTTACACTATGGGATCAATGTGAGAATTGGGTATATCAAATGTGTTATTTAAGCAGGAACTTAATATATAACATTTAAATTGCTGGATGAAAGGGTAGATGAGAGGATGAGGTAAAATGAACTTCACAGGTAGGCATGAAGAAAAGTGAGGGGGACAAAGGAAATTTTGTTATATTAGAAGTCTCAAATATATTCTGAATATGATTTTTATTTCAAAAAAAAAAAAACAAGATTCTAACCACACAAAAGAATTTATAGTGAAAAACCAATGTATGTCCACATATGAGTTATAAATAATTCACTGTTCTGTTTCTATGTTGCCAGATTCAGAAAATCTACTGAAGTAGATTGCATGCTCTGTTTCCATGATTCAGGGAGACTACAGAATCAGGGAAACAGAAGATGCAATTCACTTCAGTAACCCACACATAAAGGTATTAGTCAGCACTGTGCCCCTCTATTCCACGCCTCAAGAAAAGCCAAAGATTTAGGGATGGAAAGAAGGAGAGGACTGTAGTTGATATTTAGGAGATTAGAGGGATAAGTTATGGCGAACAACTGGATACGGGTATAAAATTAGCATCAGACAAATCTAGGTTTCTGCTTTGGACATTATTTAACCAGATAATAGAGCTTGGGAGAAGAGAATTGAGTTAAGTTTTGCCCATTTGGAGATTATAAAACAGGAAAAAGTCAGTTGGCATGAACAGGAAGCTGCTACATATTTATAGTAACAATACCACTTTTATTTTGAAAAGAAACATTTATGATCAAAGAGCAAAATATCTCATTTCCTACTAATGCTCCTCAGTATATAATAAATGCAAAGACAAGTTCCACCAGTAATATAATTCCAAATAAACTGGATAAAAAATGAAATCACACTGATTGTGTTCATATTAAACATGTTTACCTAAATCCTATATTACTTTCCTAGAAACTAAGAAAGTTGAAAAGTTAAAAACAGGATTTTATTAATGTGGATAAAGGCTATGTTTTGCTTTGCTTTTATGATGTAGCAAACACCTGTAATCCATGAACTACACCATGACACAGGCAACTAACTCTGCTAAATATACAAAGAGCTGATCCATTCATGTGTTTCATAAAATATTCATGAATTTTAATCTTTGTTCATAATGAAGTTTTTCCAAGAACAATAGGAATACACTTAATTCCAAAATTAAAATGGCACAATCTGGGACACAATATTACACTGTGTTTACACGAAGAAAAGTAACCTCTATATCTAGGATCCTAGAGACTCTGACTTGTAAGATTTGAGAAGTTACGTGTTCTCAAGCTAAATGAATAACTGATATAAAAAGCTGAGGAAAAGGTTGTTAAGTTTTTCTTTACAATGAAAACTCTATGTTGTAAATAGCAGAAGATCAAATGAAAACCAGTTTAAGGAATAATGTGAAGTGAAAGGTGAAAATGTTAGTCGCTCAGTTGTGTCTAACTCTTTGTGACCCCATGGACTTTAGCCTCTGTCCATGGAATTCTCCAGACAAGAATATCGGAGTGGGTTGCCATTCCCTTCTCCAGGGGATCTTCCTGACCCAGGGATTGAACCTGGGTCTCCACATTGCAGGCAAATTCTTTACCGTCTGAGCCACCAGGAAAGAAACACGTGTAATTCAACTGTAGAAAGTTAGATGTGGCTGTGAGAGTGGCTAAGTTCAGAATTGTCTCAGTTAGCTTTCGGCTGAGTATCTGTCATTCCTTAATGTTGCTCAGTTGCTCCAGATTTCTTCAACTTTACAATAACGTCAATATACCAAGTGGACAGGAGAGTCTGATTTCCTTTAGAAAACAGGTTCTCATTAGCTTTAATTGGCTTCACTTGGATTCATGACCCTACCTAAAGAAACATTTATAGCAAGAAAAAATGGAATGTATTGACTGGTTTTCTCAAATTATATCTTCCGACTCTGGTGACCAGAAATGAGGCTGACTTCATCCAAAACATATGAGCTGAGGTTAGAGTAGTTATGAATTTTCACAAAACAAACTGATGACTGTTGGTAGATCCAGAGAGTGTTGATGCTGCACTTCAAAATTAGTAAATTTCTGATCTGTATAAATAACTTACACATTTTCTGGCCCATATCAAGAAAACAAAAATCTTAACAAATAAATATTAGATAGTTCTCTGGAATTCTAGAAACACTGAATTTTTCAAGTTACTACAATGTACAAGCAATGACAATACAAACCTAAAGAATTTCTTTATATGCCTAGGTAATTATTCATGATATATGTGTCAAATAAGAATAAAAAAAGTTAAGCTGTAAGATATTCTATTTTCACTGATCAAATAGGCAATTTTTAGAAGATACTGTTAATTAGTCAGGGTAGAATGAGATAAACCTCAAGTACAGCTTGGGAAAATGAAAATTTCTATGAAATTTCTGAGCAACTATCAATGTAAATCAACTCCTCAATATTCAGTTCAGTTCAGTTCAGTCACTCAGTCGTGTCCAAATCTTTGCGACCCCATGAATCACAGCACACCAGGCCTCCCTGTCCATCACCAACTCCCGGAGTTTACCCAAACCCATCTCCATCGAGTTGGTGATGCCATCCAACCATCTCATCCTCTCTCGTCCCCTTCTCCTCCTGCCCACAATCCTTCCCAGCATCAGGGTCTTTTCCAATGAGTCAACTCTTCGCATCAGGTGGCCAAAGTATTGGAGTTTCAGCTTCAACATCAGTCCTTCCAATGAACATCCAGGACTGATCTTCTTTATGATGGACTGGTTGGATCTCCTTGCAGTCCAAGGGACTCTCAAGAGTCTTCTCCAACACCACAGTTCAAAAGCATCAATCCTTTGGCACTCAGCTTTCTTCACCATCCAACTCTCACATCCATACATGACCACTAGAAAAACCATAACCTTGACTAGACAGACCTTTGTTGGAAAAGTAATGTCTCTGCTTTTAAACATGCTATCTAGGTTGGTCATAACCTTCCTTCCAAGGAGTAAGCGTCTTTTAATCTCATGGCTGCAATCACCATCAGCAGTGATTTTCGGGGCAGAAAAATAAAATCTGCCACTGTTTCCACTGTTTCCCCATCTATTTCCCATGAAGTGATGGGGCCAGATGCCATGATCTTAGTTGTCTGAACGTTGAGCTTTAAGCCAACTTTTTCACTCTCCTCTTTCACTTTCATCAAGAGGCTCTTTAGTTCTTCTTCACTTTCTGCCATAAGGGTGGTGTCATCTGCATATCTGAGGTTATTGATATTTTTCCCAGCAATATTGATTCCAGCTTGTGTTTCTTCTAGCCCAGCGTTTCTCATGATGTGCTCTGCATATAAGTTAAATAAGCGGGGTGACAATATACAGCCTTGATGTACTCCTTTTCCTATTTGGAACCAGTCTGCTGTTCCATGTCCAGTTCTAACTGTTGCTTCCTGACCTACATACAGGTTTCTCAAGAGACAGGTTAGATGGTCTGGTATTCCCATCTCTTTTAGAATTTTCCACAGTTGATTGTGATCCACACAGTCAAAGGCTTTGGCATAGTCAATCAAGCAGAAATAGATATTTTTCTGGAACTCTCTTGCTTTTTCGATGATCCAGTGGATGTTGGCAATTCGATCTCTGGTTCCTCTGCCTTTTCTAAAACCAGCTTGAACATCTGGAAGTTCACAGTTCATGTATTGCTGAAGACTGGCTTGGAGAATTTTAAGCATTACTTTACTAGCGTGTGAGATGAGTGTCATTGTGTGGTAGTTTGAGCATTCTTTGGCATTGCCTTTCTTTGGGATTGGAATGAAAACTGACCTTTTCCAATCCTGTGGCCACTGCTGAGTTTTCCAGATTTGCTGGCATATTGAGTGCAGCACTTTCACAGCATCGTCGTTTAGGGATTTGAAATAGCTCAACTGGAATTCCATCACCTCCACTAGCTTTGTTCGTAGTGATGCTTACTAGGGCCCACTTGGCTTCACATTCCAGTATGTCTGGCTCTAGGTGAGTGATCACAACATCTTCAGTATTGCATAATGCTTAATAATTGGAAGCAATATAAATTTCAAATAATGTTTAGATATTTTATGATACTTCCAATTGATGTTTAATACTTGTACTATGGGATCACATCAAATGTTTTGAAAACTACGTCACTATTTGGGAAAATGCTTATCACACAATGTGAAATTAAATACCAGAGATAATTTTTCACATGTAAAACACATATATGTGAAATATAATATAAATGTGTATGTGTGTATATATATATATATAACATATATTGCACATATTTGTATTCACACACACACATCAAGAATTGCACAAAATAATAGTTGTGGTTTTCTTTGGACTTCCCTAGTGGCTTAGCTGTAAAGAATATGTCTGCCAATGCAGGAGATGTGGTTTTAATCCCTGGGTCAGAAAGATCCCCTGGAGAAAGAAAAGGCAATCCATTCCAGTATTCTTGCCTGAAAAATCCCATTGACAGAAGTACCTGGAAGGCTACAGCCCATGGGGTCACAAAGAGTCAGACATGACTGAGCACGTATGCACACACTCACCACATATTCTTTATATTTCAAATATCCTTCAAGAAATACAATTTGTTTTTTTAATTCAGAAAATTACTTTTTATTTTATACTAGAGTATAGCTGATTAGCAAGGTTGTGTCAGTTTCAGGTATATAGCAAAGTGATACATGTGTCTATTCTTTTTCAAATTATTTTCCCATTTAGGTTCTTATATAATATTAAGCAGAATTCCCTCTGCTATACGGTAGGGACTTATTGGTTATCCATTTTACATATAGCAGTGTGTACATGTCAAGTATAACTTAAGTCATAATTGTATCTCCTTCCTATACTATTGACTGAATTCAGGTGATCATCGTCTCTTCTGTATCATTACAATATTAAAATTATTTTTCTCTCTGCCTCTTTGCGTCATATGCATTATCTTGAGCTTTGATGTTTATTGTTCTAAAACATATATTTGACTATAATCCTTCCATATTTTAAGATATTCAAGGTTTTCTGGTACTGACTATATCAATAATCTGTAACATTTTATGAAAAGTCTTTCAAGCTGCCCTCAGGACTTAGCCAGTTTCATATTCCGCTCCTGTCTCTTCATGACTTGTAATACTTCTATGGCTCCAGTGCTCTTACAATATCCAACATGCTTGGAAAATTACATACTCTTTCAAGATTCTGGGTAATGGCTTATGCCATTCTAGACCCTAAAATGTCTTTTTTTCTTCCCCCTTCCCAGTTGCCAAAGCCTCACTAGAATGTTTTCTACTCTATTAAAATCTCCCCTGATTCCCCAGACAGGTATACCTAGTCTATCTTCCGGGATCTCCTATGCACAGAAAACCATTTGGTAAGTGAATAAGTAAATAAATGCATGAGTATTTTAATTAGTCTGAATGAAGTCACAAAAGGTTTTGAAATTGTAAAGGAATTGTATTCATAATTTCCTCTGAGAACTTAAATAAGCTTCCATTAGAATACAATTCCTCTGTACATCACACTTGTTTCTTCTACTTTAGCTTCAATGACATATGCTCTCCCAGCTCTTTCCTTTCCTCTTTGTTGATTGATATTCAGTAGTTTCTGTTGTATCCCACACCTCCACCCACAGATACACCTCAAAATATATACTCCTTTACCTATGCTTTCCTCTAAGGGAGTTATATAATTCCAGCTTATTTACAAAGCCATATTGTGAGGATTTACAGCTTCAATTTTAGCTTTAAACTCGTATTTAAGTTTTTATTTAATAAATATTTATTAGTTCAACATGTGAAACTATTCCTACAACTGAACTCATCACTATTCATTTTGTTTTAGACATTATCTTTAGCAATAAAGGCTATAGGTCTCAGAAATCTTTCTTTCTTAGTTTTCCTTTATCTCATACCAGTAATCCTCATTTTAATTGATGTCATCTGTATATTTTCATTTTCTATATATCATTTCAAATATCTTTTCCTAGTACCTAATTCAAGTTTTTATTTCTCTAGTTTATACCATTAAAATATATCTTGCTTGTTCTTGTTTCCCAAACTTTTCTAAACTATATTTATCTATATGTATTATTTTACATATAAAGAGGAATTTTATGCTAATAGTTAACATAGATTTTGAGTCAGATAATCCTAATTTTGGTCTTTTTTCAAGCACTCAAGGGATCTTTGGAACAATACTTAGCTACTTTAAACTTGAATATTGTCTCTCAAATGTAGTTAATAAAACTTGCCTTTCAATTTGTAAAAGGAAAAATTTAATTGCATGACATTTTTAGATGTAGGGGCTCAATCCTTTTCATCAAATATATGAAGACGGCTATGTATTTTTTACTGTAAAACTAATGAATAGTGGAGCATTGAAAAGGAAAATTAGCCCTATTTCCATATCATGTTCAAGATCAATTTTGAAATTACAAAATCTTTAATAGATTTGGGATTGAAATGTGACTTTTATTATTATTACGATCATATTGTAAATTGTGACTTGTATTTGTGGCCATGGAGGTATCCTAAATTTGGATCCCAGAATTAAACAGACTTAGCCACCTGGTCCCAAGTAATACTAAGTGGGAGAGGCCTCCACATAGAAGCAAAGCACACTTCCTGTAAAATTTATGGTGCAGAAGAAAGAAGAATGCGTGCTCCCATGCATATCTCTCTTCTAGGATCACAAAGACAGATGTAATTGGGCTACATAAGCCGTTTTTTCTTTGTAAATTCACCAGTCATATCAGATATCTCCTCTGCCCCTTGAGAGAAGTGAGTGAGCAGGTGAAGAAAGAGGACAGGAAAAAGTAAATAAAGGGAAACCTTTGGAGTGGGGAAAAACAGTCCCTTCATAAGGATGACAAAGCCCTTACTATATGCTGAGTCTAACAGATGCCAAACAAATGGTAACTTCTTTTATAGATTTATCTTCAAATATTCATTTTACTTTTTTTATTTATTTATTTTTGACTGCGCTGGGTCTTTGTTGCTCACAGGTTTTTCTCTAATTGTGGCGAACAGGGGCTACTCTCTAGTTGCGGTGCATGGACTTATTGTGGTGGCATTTTTGTGCAAAGCATGGGCTCCAAGTGCTCAGGCTTCAGTAGTTACAGCACGTGGGCTCAATATTTGTGACTCTCTGGCTCTAGAGCACAGGCTCAATAATTGTTGCTCACAGGCTTAGTTGCTCTGAGGCATGTGGGATCTCCCTGGATAAGTGATCAAACCCATGTCTCCTGCATGGGCAGGCGGATTCTTTCCCACTGAACCACCAGGGAAGTCCCTGTTTTACCTTCTTAATAAAAAGTTTCAGTTATCCCAGAGAACTTTAAAGGGAAAAAAACAAACAGATAAACTTCCTATTTATGTTACTCAATGCTTTCTGTATTTGGAGTATCTCAAACTTTTTCTGGCTTCATCTCTTCTCACATTCTTTCAAACACACATTATCATTCCAAGGCAGCTTGCTTAAGTCCATATTCTAGGCTCTTTTTCTGCATTATTTCTTTAGCCTAACATGCTTTTTAAGGGCTTCCCAGGTGGCTCAGTGGTAAAGAATCAACCTGCCAATGTAGGGGCTGCAGGAGATGCAGGTTCAATCCCTAGGTTAGAAGGATACCCTGGAGAAGGAAATGGCAACCCACTCCAGTGTTCTTGCCTGGAGAATCCCATAGACAGAGGATCCTGGTGGGCTACAGTCCACAGAGTCACAAAGAATCAAATACAACTGAGCACAAAAACGAGAAGTTGCTATTTATTCTTCAGACCTTCAGCTAAATGTTAACTCTCCTTTTCTTTTGTCCAGAGTATGATCCTATACCTTTATTTAGTATCTATTCTGTGCTTAAGGATATTAATTATTCAGCAAATCTCCTCTCCTTCTAAATTTTAAATTACTTGAGAATTGAGTCTAAATTTCACATGTACTTTCATTTACCACCTCTACTACCCCCATCAACCAGGTATCATCATCATCACAATAAACAGCATAGAGGGAGTGCTTCATATATGTTCAGTGAAATGAATTCACATTCACAAGTGAGTTCACTTGTATTTCTACTTCCAGATCATCCATGTGTTGAAAATTATTAAATATAACTGGTGCTAGTGCTTGCTACGGGCTTCTCTGATGGCTCAGCGGTAAAGAATCCACCTGCAATGCCAGAGACCCAGGAGACACAGGTTTGATCCCTGGTTGGGGAAGACCCCTTGGAGGAGGAAATTGCAACCTACTCCAATATTCTTGCCTGAAAAATATTATGGACAGAAGAATCTGGCAGGCTACAGTTCAAAAGATAGCAAAGAGTCAGACACGACTGAGCGAGTGAGCAAACGAGCAAGTGCTTGCTCTACCATGAAATGTGTAATACAACTAGTTTTTACAAAAACTCTTTTGCTTGTCAACAAGTGGTACAAGATTTTTAAAATTACTTATTTTTGCCCTGATATGGCAGTTCCCATGACTTTGGCCTTTGAAAGGAGTGTTGAGTCATATGCTATTTGGAAAGTCAAAGGGTAGATTTTTATGAATTTCTATTTTCTTCCCAGAGAGATGCTGTAGAAATTTTATTAGCTCTATTCCCTAAAGTCTCAAAGTTAGTAAAATCTAAATTCCTATTCCCTCTATGGAGTAATATCACCATATAGCTGTAGTCACTATAAATGAAAGTCTGTGTAATTTACTTTGTTTAGAAATTATTCTTAAAAGTAATAGAAACTATCTGGCCATCCATTACCTTATTAACTTACAACAGCCAGATTTATGAAATTGTAGGCTCATGACTGCCTACACTTTATGAGTAATTAGGATTGAGGTGGGAGGAGACATGGGAAAACACACTCTGCTGGCATACTGTTTTGAACAAACACTGTTTCTTTAGTTTTCACAGCATTATTTAAGATAGGTAGTATGGAATTGGAAACTCCCATAGAAAAAAATCCCTGTGATAATTCAAATATACTCAATTAGCTCCCAACCTTGGCTTAACCTATGTTTTCAAAAAGGAGAGGGCTTATGGTCTCCTCTTCTGTTGGAAAGGGAAAGATGGGTTTAGAATTGATGGTTGCATAATTGCTTGGAGTTTTCTCAGTGCATCATCAATTACATGCAAGTTGATTTTTACTGTTTTTTGTGCCTTATACAATAGTACATGTTTAATGACAAAATATTGTTTATCTTTAATCAGATAATACTAAAATCATATATTTTGCTTGGTAGAATTTTTGAACATCATTTATGGCATGTGGCAGAGTTTATCGAGTTACCATATCAGGATCACACCTACAGAAGTTTATTGTCCTATTTTCCAAAACTAAGTTCAGATATCAAAACTGATGATGGTACACTCTCATGCATGCATACTAAGGGGATGTGAAAAAGTCTATTACTCATACAATGATCCTTTGGGGGAAGCAGGTGGCTCACAACCAGGTCTGAAAATGGCTTAAAAAATAGGAAAAGGGAGACCAGCTTGGGTTTTTTATGGTGGTTTGGGTTTGGGACTAGAGTTACACATCCTGCACGGCTGGAAATTTCTGCCCAAACCAAATGCAGAAGAAAGCAAGCAAGCTTTCTTTTCAGTTTTATCAGATGTGAGGCAAAAGGTGAAGAGGGAGAGGTGGAACTTTAAAGCTGTCAGCAGTTAAATTCCAAAAATGCAGACAGATTATTACATGGTACCATTTTACACACTAGGAGATTGTATATAAAGCTCTGAGAGGTAACTGGGCTTCCCTGGTGACTCAGATGGTAAAGAATCCACCTGCAATGTAGAAGCCCTGGCTTTGATTCCTGGGTCAGGAAGATGCCCTGGAGAAAGGAATGACAACCCACTCCAGTGTTCTTGTCTGGAGAATTCCATGGACAGAGAAGCCTGGTGGGCTACAGTTCATTGGTCACAAACTGTCAGACACGACTGAGCAACTAACACTTTCACTTTTCCCAGAGGGAACTAGTTCAAGAGTACAAAACTCATTAATTGTCAGAATCAGAACTCATATCAGAGGGCAATTTCAAATGACTTTTTTTTTTTTTTCCTATCATGTCTACACTGCCTTTCTCAGAAAAAAAGTGAAATGATTAAAAATAAATCTGTGTTGCTTGTATATTTCGATTTGAAAATGTTTCCAAAAACTTGCTGTAATTTGACTAGATCTAAGGAATAAATACAGCTGAAATATCTTCACTCCTTCTTATAGACACTTTTTGTCAGATCAGGACCTGTTTTTGGAAATCACTGTCATCTAAATAGTAGAATATTTTGAGTTGTGATTGTAAAACTCTAGAAATATAGCTCCTTCTTCACCTGCTCAAATAAAACAAATTTCTACCAGTTGTGCTCAATATTGTTAGAGGGAGATAAAACCTCTTTGTGAGATCAGTTGCACTTGTTCAGAAACAAGAGGGTTCAGGCTAGAGTCTGCTGGGGTTCCTCTGCCTGCTTTTAGTTTACTTGTTTAGCTTTTGACTCTTAATGCTTAAATGCTTATTCTGGTTCTTGCCTGTATTAAACATCTATCTCCTACCTCCTAAAGCCTCATATGACTGCCTTTCCTTTATCTACCATGTGTTCTAAAGTTAATGATTGGAGCATTAACGCTTCCAGGTCTCTGCACTATATCACACCCTACACATCCTATCACAGTATATATCATGGTATAATCTAGCCTTCATTTCATACCCTACCAGAAGCACCACGGGCATAATTACAGAGATTCCTTTGCCTGAAATGTGTCCATTGGAACCAAAAGACAGAAAACTCATTTGGGGATGCTAGATACTTTCTTCCCCAACACTGGCTTGGTGACTCCTCATAAGATTTCCATCTGAACAAAAAGTCCAGAACTCATTTTGCTTTTATTTTAAAAAATAGCTATATTAATTTTTTACCATTTTTCATGTCTGTGGAACTTTTCCTCTTTGTCATGAAGACTTTGAGATATATTTTATTGGAGGTCTGAAAAGTTGAGCCATTTAGAACAGTTTTTAACAATCTGATAAATGACCAAGAAGTCATTTTCTTACTATTTATTAATATCTTATCAGCTGGGTTGGTTCTCTCTGACTCATTGTTGACTTACCCAGTAGTATCTAATAAAAGATAAAGTCTATTCTTATTGTCTCCACTGAATTATAAACAGTAAATTTGATATCAATTCTAGAAAATGACTCACTTAACAGAAGCATTAAATTCATCTTCAATCTGTATAGTGATGGACTGATAGAATTCTCCAATTCATTTTCCTCCCCAGACCTTCCTCAATGGTAAGATGGTGTTCTCTGCTTTTGTGGGGGTCTAGAAATCCAATGGAATTTGTAACTTAAAAAAAAACTAATTTATTTAACTGGAGGCTAATTACAATATTGTAGTGGTTTTTGCCATACATTGACATGAATCAGCCACGGATATACATGTGTCCCACATCCTGAACCCCCCTCTAATCTCCCTCCCCATCCTATCCCTCAGGGTTGTCCCAGTGCATGGGCCCTGAGCACCCTGTCTCGTGCATCGAACCTGGACTGGCGATCTATTCACATATGGTAATATACATGTTTCCATGTTATTCTCTCAAATTATCCTACCCTCGCCTTCTCCCACAGAGTCCAAAAGTCTGTTCTTTATATCTGTTTCTCTTTTGCTGTCTCACATATAAGGTCATTGTTACCATCTTTCTAAATGCCATATATATGCATTAATATACTATATTGATGTTTTTCTTTCTGACTCACTTCACTCTATATAATAGGCTCCAGTTTCATCTACCTAACTAGAACTGATTCAAATGCATTATTTTTAATAGCTGAGTAATATTCCATGTGTATATGTACAGAAGTTGTACCTTTTAATTGAGGCTAGCATAACACAGAGAGACAACAAAATTAATTTTGTTTCTGCACTAAGCAATTGGAGTTCCTGCAATGTCAGTCTATTTGTCTTTCAGGAGTTAAGAGTCCACCCATGTCAGAGAGCAGGTTGCTATTTTATTGATCTTTCCAAAAGGCCACAGTTGGATTAATAATGCCCAAAGGAAGTCCATTTTAATCCTTCAAAATTTACCTAAAGTCTTTAGAAACTTCAGATCCACAACATTACTTCTTGAAGAGACAGTACGTTCTTCCTAAATTCCATGATTCAAAATGCAACGTTAGTGTTTGTATTTATATGCACACATTAACCTGAAATAGATCTAAAGCAGTCATAATGGAGAGCAGAGTTTGCTTGCCAAACTGATGAATTTCTATTGTAACCTACTGCCCGCATCTTTGAGTCAGCATTATTGGTTTTGGAAGCCACATCTCTGTAGATGAGGCAGAGACCTACAGGGGAAAGAACATAAAATTTACAGTCAGATTCTCTAGACTCAAATTCTGGGTCTTACATGTGATGGCTGTCTGGTGTTTGGCATGTTAAGTTCCATCTTTAAACATTAATTTTATCATCTATTAAAAATGGAGAATAATTTTACCTCATAGAGATAGTATAAATATTTGAGTAAATTAAATCACTTCCTTTATAGTAGCACAAGTAACTTAGAGTCACTATAATTAAAAACCAATTGTTTAGCCTCATAGTCCATTATTGGAAAAACATATTTCATTTCAATTATTATTATCATTTTCTGAAGAAATAAGTTGGTAGAAGACATCTATGTATATTCAAAGATGATATTGAGTTAGATATCAATTCTCAATTGACATTGCTCAGTATTTTACTTATAAATATAATCAGTTTCTTCTCACTGTATATATTCTCAATTTTCTTTATTACAGCTGGATACGACTGTGTCTTTCCTTTCCTTTCCTTCTCTCTACTGATATTTCTGAGGAGGACATCTTCACTCAAAAAAAATTTCTTTGAGCCCATCTTTTTCTTTAGGATCAGTTCAGTTCAGTTCAGTTCAGTTGTTCAGTCATGTCCGACTCTTTGCCACCCCATGAACCGCAGCATTCCAGGCCTCCCTGTCCATCACCAACTCCCTGAGTCCACCCAAATCCATGTCCATCGAGTCGGTGATGCCATCCAGCCATCTCATCCTCTGTCATCCCCTTCTCCTCCTGCCCTCAATCTTTCCCAGCATCAGGGTCTTATCCAATGAGTCAGCTCTTCACATCAGGTGGACAAAGTATTGGAGTTTCAGCTTCAACATCAGTCCTTCCAATGAACATCCAGGACTGATATCCTTTAGGATGGACTGTTTGGATCTCCTTGCAGTCCAAGGGACTCTCAAGAGTCTTCTCCAACACCACAGTTCAATCTAACAACTCCTCTTTCTACTGCATCTTCTCTCTTTTCCTTCTCGATGAATTATTCTTGCTCGTACTTCAGTAAGAATTTGAGTGAGTGAGTATGCTTAGTTGTGTCCAACTCTTTGCGCCCCCATGGACTGTAGCCTACCAGATTTCTCCGTCCATGGAATTTTCCAGGCAAGGGTACTGAAGTGGGTTGCCATTTCCTTCTCCAGGGGATCTTCCCAACCCAGGGATTGAACCTGGGTCTCCTGCATTGTAGGCAGACGCTTTACCCTCTGAGCCACCAGGGAATTTGCACAACTCTAATCGAAAGCATCTTGCTGCTCCTCTGATCCCCTTTTGACCTACTGTTCCACCACCTTTCTCTCTTATCTTCATTTTACTGTGTGCTTCCAGAAATTTTTATGAAAAAAAGATGGGATATAAAAATCTTCTATATGATAATAAGTAAATATTAAGATCTATTTGAGTCTTAGTTTCCTCTTTAATCAACAAAGAGTAAGCTTTTACTCAGTTGAAAGATTTGTAAACATAATAAGAAACATATAGTTCAAATATTAATTCAAAACAAAAACAAGAAAACTAAGAATGATCAAAAATATAAGGGTACTTAAGTTTTGCTTCCTATGCATTACTTCTTTTTCTTCTTTAGTGGAATCAAAAAGGGGTAAAATTGCTGCCAAAAGTTGTTTAGAATGTGAATGTGGTTAACAGTTTGAGAAATTGAAATAGCATGAACTTCCCTCTTTGGCACATAGTAGTTATTAAACCAACATTTATAAAGAAATTTTCTAGGTGAAATATTTCATAGTGTGCCTGATATTTTAGGATTAAAAAAAAAGTGAGTGAAGATTGGCTTGAATATCAGGCATTTCTTATTAAATAATTTTCTTCTTTCAGCTGACCTTTGCCTACAATATGTTGATATTTAAGAGGTTGATTTTCCCCTAATTTGTGGATCCTGTCTTCCTTCTTTAATTTTAATTTGGACATCAAAGTAACTAGGCTTATTATTGTTCATGAACAGCTTACAATGTGATCTTCAGCATTATCATTATTGTCATGATCATATTTATAACATAAAATGAAAGCTATTTTAATATTGTGTCACCTTTCTAGGAAGTGAAGTTATGCCTTCCAGAGTCATGAAATAAAATCAATAGATTATCCCATATGAGATGAGCAACATGTTGTGACTACTGCATGAATCCCCAAAGTTTTACTCTATAATGTATGATTCTCTTCTATTTTATTTAGAGATTATACAAATCAAGTTGAATGATAATTATAACCCAGGATCTACATAGGCAAACTGATATGTCATTTTTTATTAAAATAAGAAAAGTTACAATTAGCTAATGATATTTAAAACACATTTATCATCTTAGTCATTAGGATGATTCTGAAAACATACAGTAAATACCTCAAGGACAAGGAAATTATACCTTGGTACCAATTCAGAACATCTGCTATCTTGGGCACAACAATAAATGATTATTAAGTACTATGTTAATATGTAGAATCTGGTAAAATAGCCTAAAGTAAATATTGTTCAAACAATGTCAATTAGGGTAAAAGTTGGTAAAAAAAAAAATGCTAACAATATTTTTCTTTGAACCGACATTAATGACCAAAATTAGAGTTTATATACACAAGTCAAAACTGTTTTGAATAATTTTGCATGTAATTTTAGAAGATTATCAAGCTGGAAAATGATCATATTATCTTGAACTTCACATTAAGAACACTCAGTCACACATGAATCCTATAGAGTTGACATACATACATGATTATCAATAATATCTTTAGTTGTGAATATTTGTATGGAAAATCTCTCAAACACTTTTGGTCAAATAAATCAGATGTAATTTTTATTAGGAGAATTTTTGCTACTAAAAAATTATTTAGTAAGGAATTCTAAAAGCATTTTTGTTTGTATAAAAGGAATGGATTGCCTTTTTTAATCCTTTAATTTTTTGACAGTCTGTACAAATATTAATGAAAGGTTATTCATATGTATTGAAGTATCACAAGTAATTCATAGTTAAGCCTTTAAATAACAAATAAAAATCACTATCACTTATTTTGTTTTAATGTTTATAATGAAATTGTTTTGTCATTAAAGGATCAAAATGTGCTTACTACTTCCTTGGATTTTTAAGAGGTAATGGGCAGTAGACTCAGCAATTACTCATACATATTACTAAATGTCACTCATTGAAGAGCAGCAAACTATGAAGAAGGAAAGATATCATCTATTAAGAGTGAGATTTTGGTCTGATTTCATACTCCATGAGTTTTCATTCTTCAATGTAATGCTTGAATAATTTTATGCACAGCTTTACAAACAAAAGCAGAAAATTCTTGAAGTCTGTTTGACTTCAGCTTAATTAAAATGCCGTTTCCACAATTGTATGTGCTAATTCAACCAGCAAACTTGATATGGTTTTAAATGATACAAACCTAGATAGTATATCACAATTTATAAATGATACATCATGATGTTAAGAAAAATCTGTGTTACTCTAACCAATCTACTGCCTTGGATTTCTGTAAATCTCTTTTATCTGCACCAATAATTACCTTACTTCAGCAAGGCAGTTTTAATTAAATGTCATCCTTTAAAATCAAGAAACACTTACAAGGTCGAGTAGGTCTAGGATAAAACTAAAGTTTGCTCTCAAATCATGGATTACTTGATATTCTGCTATAAAAAAAATTATAAATGGGGCATACATAATTCTCCTCATGCAATTTTAATGAGATTTTGACCAGTTCAGAATTGTTTCCTCTGTATAATTTTACATCTGTTAGTTGAAGGATAATACTTTCTTACCTTTGACTATGAAAATCAATTCCACAGCAAAACATTTCAGGCAGTAAATCTAATATTTCTTATTTTTAAGAAATCCTTTTTTTTTTTTTTCCTTTTTTGAGACACTATCAGATTTTACCCGAAGAAGTGAAAGAACTACATGGATTATAATTCTTTAGCTGCTTTTAGAAGTTCAACAGATAATTTTGTTTACTGTTTTATTTTACAGTAAGTCCCCTACATATGAACAAGTCCTGTTCCAAGAGTGTGTTTGTAAGTACAAACTGTTCATAACTCCAACAAAGTTAGCCTACATACCCAACTAACACAATCAATTATACAGCACTGTGCTGTAATAGGTTTATACTACTTTTCCCACAAACAATACATTAAAAAATCAGCAAACACGAAAAATAAAGAAATGGTTTAATCTTACAGTACAATACCTTAAAATGACAGTAGTACGGTACAACCGTTGGCATACAGGAGCTGGCATTGAGAGAATGGGCAAGTAGAAGTACTGACTCAAGGAGATGGAGGAGGTGGGAGTTGGGAGAGCTGAATGATCATCAGCAATAGGGCACGGAGGGCCAGCTGCAATTTCACTCACAAGTGACGCTGACGGCACAGGTTCTAGCTCTGGTGCTGGATTCAGTTCTATCCACGCTCTTGAAAAAATGATCCAGTCATGTCCGGGTAGCAGCTCTTTCTTTCTCATCATAGATAACACAGTAGCCTGGGATTGCACTCTGATTGGCTGCTCCAGCCTTTGTGTACTGTTCTACATTCAGGTCCTGTGCTTCAAAAACTAATAATGCCTCCTCAAATAAAGAAAATCCCCAGCCATTTCCTGTGTTGTGAGTCTCTTCAATCTCTTTGGTTACTTCTTTTTCTTGTCTTTTTGTCCTTTCTCTAGGCCTCCAAGTCCATCAGGTCTGCATTAGTAAGCTCCTCATGTCACACAACAAGGAGTTCAATGAAGTCATTCTCTTGCAGATCTAGCTCCAACATCTTGCTGTTGCCAGGAAAATCCCATGGACAGAAGAGCCTAGTGGGCTACAGTCCATGGGGTCACAAAACAGTCAGATATGACTGCATATGCCAAGTGCACACACATAAACGTATAAATGGTATGAGATATGCTGTACTATGTCTAAGCTATTACAGGGATAGCTCAGATTACATACTTACTTCAGCTGTTTGAGAAAAATAGGAAATCACAAGATATGCAATGCTTATACTATTGAAAAAAAAACATATCTCCATTCTTTTATTCAATTACTTTTATTAGGTATCTAACACACAGGTATGTTTAACTGGAGGCAGAAAGAAATGAGCAGTTAATTTTACAGAGACAGAAAACTTCATGCAAGAGATAGAGTTTTAAGAAACATAATAATAACATTTATTAATTACTTTAATGCAAAAGACACTGTACAATACATGAACAAAGTAAAAGAAAAAAAAAAAGACTGTCACCAGGTTACACAAATAGTGGAAATATTATGGTTTGAACCCAGTTAGTAGGGTTCTAGAATATATAACCTTAAACCTTAGGTTCTCCAGCCTCTGATAGGTACAAATTTGCAATTTGGATAAGATAGAATTTGACAGATTGTCAAATTAAAGAAAATCAGACCAAAGACAGAGGTACACCATAGCATTGTGTGCTGTGCAAACTCAGGGAAAGCTTTCTCCTCTGTGCAGTCTTGTTTATCTCTCCAGCTTCATCTCAAATCATGCCTTAAATATGAAGTGCTTATATGCACACATTCTCTTCTCTGTACCTCTGCATGTGCTATATTACTCTACTTGGAGACACCTCCCACCATCTGCTTTTCCTGTATCCTTTAAACTCAACTCAATATCCACATCTTTTGATAATTCTTTCTAACCCATCACTCCTCTGTTCTCTTATATACTCTAGTATATTATTCTATTGCATTTCGTGCATGCTTTCTAAGTATCTAAGTAATTACTACTACTATTTCACACATTAGCCTATAGTAAGTGCTGATAAGATCCTATTGATTTAAATTAAACTTATATATGAATCTTGTGTTTTTCCTCTTTTCTTTTCATTTGATACATATAAGAAACTGAGACTTGTAATGACTGAGTGAATGAATTATATGATATGTGTGCTATACATGTGCACATGACTTAGAATATACTAGGTCTGAGTTTGATTATCATTTCAACCATTTAATTAGTCCAGATGCCCATCTTCCTTGAGCCTCAGTTCTTTCTCCTACAGAAAAGGGAAAATCAAAGCTTCCTTTCCATGTTATTACAAATGCGGAATGTGAAATGAGATAATGTATGTAAATTGGTCACTACAGAACTGGATGGATAGTCAATGTTTAATATGTAATATTTATTCAGTTCAGTTCAGTTCAGTCACTCAGTCATGTCCAACTCTTTGTGATCCCATGGCCTGCAGCATGCCAGGCTTCCCTGTCCATCACCAGCTCTCGGAGCTTATTCAAACTCATGTCCATTGAGTCCATGATGCCATCCAACCACCTCATCCTCTGTCATCCCCTTCTCTTCCCACCTTCAATCTTTCCTAGCAGCAGGGTCTTTTCAAATGAGTCAGTTCTTCACATCAGGTGGCCAAAGTATTGAAGTTTCAGCTTCAGAATCAGTCCTTCCAATGAATATTCAGGACTGATTTCCTTTAGGATGGACTGGTTGGATCTCCTTGCTGTCCCAGGGACTCTCAAGAATCTTCTCCAACACTACAGTTCAAAAGCATCAATTCTTTGGCACTCAGCTTTCCTTATAGTCCAACTCTCACATCCATACACTACTGGTAAAACCATAGCTTTGACTAGACAGACCTTTGTTGGCAAAGTAATGTCTCTTATTAGGTATTAATTAATTACACATTAGCCTTATTAGGTATTAGTATTGTTATTATGATTAATATTCCTATTTGTATGTCTTAAACATTACCCAAACTTGATCCATCATCAATAATTTAGATATGATAATGAACTAGAAACATTTATAAACTAGTCAATAGAAAGATTAATACAGGCAATATAAACTTGAGGACTTTTACTATTTCAAAGGAATAAAGGACATTCTAAGAAATACAAGAACCTTTTACAGGGGGAACAGCAGGGAGTTATAATTTGACCACATTTTAACAGGTTTCATATGACTACCAAGTGTCTATTGATATTCATTTTCTAGAGACTACTAAATTGTTCCACACTTCTGGAAAAAAGTCATTGAAATTTCCATTTCATTATATATACTGCCTTTGAGAGACCAGGGGCTGTCCTAAAGAGACAGTCTGTATGGAACTAAAAGCATTTGAACCGTTTACAAAGTGAAAATGGGTTATATTAGTGCAAAGTGAGACATTCCTGTAAATGTTAAAGACTTTTAAAAGACTTTAAATGATATCTTAAAGTCATTCATGTCTATTCTACGCATGCAAAAACTCCAAATTTTGTACTTGCATAAGTCAAGGCAGCCAGCAATATGCTTTAGTTAATCATAATTCAGTAGTGGTACTGGAACAGAAAATCAAAGCAAATGAAACTTTTTGTGAAATTTCAACACAATTCATATAGATGTTTTGGGCTACTTATTTCTAGTTCCACTTAGTATCATTTGTTCAAAATAGAGTGAAGGGAAGATGTTCTTATATAAAGTTAAAGATTTATGCTTCATAAAGTATACAAAAAAATCATTGCTCTACTAATTTCAGTCATATCTCAATTTAGACAAAAGGAATATTTAGGAAATTCAAACAAAGCACTTTGTACATTAGCTTTAATGAAAACTATGTATTGTTCATTATATTGTAAATTATAAAAACATCATGAATGCTCAAGATATTCACATTTACAAAGCAAAACTTTATATTCATTTTCTTAACTCTTAAGATGAAACGTTTGAACAAACTGGTAAGTACGTATCAGAACATTTGTGCATACACATTAAGAATCCACAAAATATTTGAATTTGTGAAGTATGATTCAACATTCATTTTTACATGTACATTTGGAATTTTACTATAGAAAGAGGAGTATTCTACTATTCAGTGTATGATAAAATGCTCTTCCCTTCTTTGGAGAACATAGGCACTGATTCTACTTAATCAATTGTCTGAATTCTCTGTTGGACATTCTCCCAAGTTTTTCTCCAAAAATTGCTTTATCAATATAGTACATGTATTTTCAACTAAAAAGCAATTATTTTTTAAAAAGTACTATTGAATCTTTGATTCCCTCATCCATTTATTAATTCCAATCTCTACTGAATTTTTACACTGTGCAAATCACACAATTTCTGCTCATCTAGAGAATTTTATTTTGCAAATACAAATTTCTTTGTAATTATCCAGATTTATAACCTTTGAACTACAGTATGAAGTACAATGAAAGCTGTTTAGGAATCTTTAGAAAGAAGTGATAATTTTTAATCATGACAGTCAGAATTTCATAAAATTAGTGACATTTGAGCAGAGGCTAAAACTTAACTGTGATTCCACAGATAGAGCCAAAGGAGACAAAGGGAATGGAATCAGACAAAGCAGAGATCTGGAAGAATGCGAAGTATACTTGAAGAATATCACGTAGATACTGAGTGGAATCTTTTATTTACGGGAAGAGTGTGAAACTAACTTGCAAAGTTCCTGTATGCTAGATTAAATGTTTAAATTTGGCTTATGTTTAACTAGTTCATTATTTGTTTCCACTCCATCTCATGTTAAAATGCATTTGATTTATAAAAACGTTTAAAATTTTACACTAGAAATAAATTTAAAAAATATAAATGGAAATGCTAGTACTTCATTTGACAGGTTTATGAGCAGGCATATGAAAGAATAATATAGATATTCATATATAAATAAAGAAAATCTGAAAATGACATGGACAATGGGCAGTGGACTAGTGGAGGAGGATTCTAAAAGCCTTGAACTTGTCTCCCTTACTTCTATCTGGAAAAATATTGATTTAATTGATGGACCACTATGAACCTGGCCAGATTTTGGGGGCTGACAACTTTCAGAGTGAAAATATAAAAGGCAATGACAGAGGCACTGAAAAGAATAAATCAGAAGAGCTTTGGACAGTGAATGAACGTAGGCAATTAGAATAACCAAGGCCAGAGAAATTGATGCCAGCATTGCTTGAGTCACAGGATAAATGAATATTTTGCCTTTCTAAAAATTATATTTCTATTCAAGCATCCATAGATAGAGATCTAATGCAGGCACAGAAATTGAGAATAAGTATAAAGCAAGTTTCTGTTTCTTCCCCTTGTGTATAGTAGATTGGAAGTATTTATAATTTCTTTATACTCTTCCCCCTGTGATGCAGTCTATATTTGCTTCTCTTGAATTTGGGCTGATTTGTGATTAATTTGACCAATCATGTACCGCTGCAGTGAAACTATTCAAATATGAACATAGACCTCAAGGAGACAGGCAGTCTATTCCTTGGTTTCTGGGAATCCTGAGCCACCATGTAAAATGTCTCACTGGCCTATTGGAGGGGCCTTGAGACTTCATTGAGAGGGAGGGAGACAGCTCAGCTTGGTCCAGTAACCAGGTAAATATCACCAAATGGAGCACAGAATCATGCAGATCAACCCTGTGTAAATTCCCGAGCCATAAAATTGTGGTATTTTTTAAGTCCCTAAGTGTTGCATCATTTATTGCACAGAAATACATGACTGAAACAGCTTACTTCCCAAAATTTTATATGGAAAAATACATCCTATGTTCCAGAAACTTAATTTAAAATAAATTATAGAATTTATTTATCAAGCAATAATTAGGTACTTAATAATTATATATTAAATATCATAATAGATGCTGGGATCATGTACATGATAAAAAGATACAGCCTCTGCTCTCTAGAGGTCATGATCCAGTGGAGAAGGAAGAGGATTAATAAGATAAGTGGATCAGAAGTGGATCAGCCAGATCAGAAGTTTGTAGATATTGATAGAGCATAAAAGGGAAAGATCATAAATGTAGTGAGAAAAATAAAAACATAGGAAGAAAAACATATTGACCCAAACATTTAAAAAGCTTGTTGCTCAAGTAAGCATGCAAATTATAGCTAAACTTCTGAAAATCAAACTTATACATACATTTAAGGATATAAACAAATTAAGAAAAATTTGAATTCTTTGACATAAAGAAAAAGTAACTTGGAATATAAGATACCAGAATCTTTCCTTGAGTGTCAGGAGTCACCCAATACCAATTTTGGACAGTTCAATTATTGGCCTTATATCATTTTTTCCAGAAGAGTTGAAAGAATACTTATTCTTTATTCATTATTTAATGACCAAAGAAAAGAGTTCACCGTTGAGGTGGTAGGTATATAACGTTACTAAGAGTTTTCCTCCTTCATGTTATATTTTGGACAAACTTACTGGTGTTGAAATAAACCCACTAGTTTTTCTAAAATCATGTGGTCAATCTAAATCTTCTCATAAATGTTCCTAGTTCACTCATTCATTAGTCCTCTACAGTTCCTTTCTATGTGTTGACAGAAAGTGTTACTATCAGCCCCCATCTCAATTTCTGTTTCCATCTTCCTCATTTTTCAAAAGCTTGTCCCATTTATAGGTTCAGTTCTATTCTAAAAGAGAAATCAATTTTTACTAATTCTGAAGAACATAACACTGCCTGATAAGGTCTCATTTTTTAATAACCTTTCTAAGATAATTTCTCTTTGGGTGCAGTGGCCCACAGCTGACTTTTAGCCCTGTTTTGTTTTTCTAATTTTTCTCACTGCTAATCTGACCAACACATAGCCCATTCTGAGTAGCAGATATTCCAAGTTACTAAAGGCCAGTTCCCTCTTCTGTAATACTTTTATTTAGACAATACTTCTCAACCCATTTCATAAGTCAAAGCTCCCTTCTTATCTAACAAATTGTGTAAGATTCTACTTTTGCCCCTCTTTTCTGGTTTATTTTAGTTTTGTTTTTTCTCCTTAGCCATATACCAACAAAGGGGGTAGGGTGGGAGGGAGGCTTAGGAGGGAGGGGTATAAGTATACTCATAGCTGATTCACATTGTTGTACTGCTGAAACTAACACAACATTGTAAAGCAATTATCCTCTAATTAAAAAAAAATCTTAATGATTAAAAAAAAAAGGATAGGGAAAACAACAAAGGAGGGCCACTTCTGACTGGATGAAAGAGGTACTCAATCTTTTTACTAAAGAGTAGGTCTCTCATATCGGAGAAGGCAATGGCACCCTACTCCAGTACTCTTGCCTGGAAAATCCCATGGACGGAGGAGCCTGGTAGCCTGCTGTCCATGGGGTCGCAAAGAGTCGGACACGACTGAGCAAATTCATTTTCACTTTTCACTTTCATGCATTGGAGAAGGAAATAGCAACCCACTCCAGTGTTCTTGCCTGGAGAATCCCAGGGACTGCAGAGCCTGGTGGGCTGCCGTCTATGGGGTCGCACAGAGTTGGACACGACTAAAGCGACTTAGCAGAAGCAACAGCAGCAGCAGGTCTCTCATATAATGCTAATGCTTCCCTGGTCTTTTTTATAATCTAGTTAACGTGAAAAAAAATCAGAACTGAGAAAAACATAGTCATAAACAATACACTGTTATGAGACAAAGTTGGTTCATTTCAGTTCAGTTGCTCAGTTTGTCTGACTTTTTGCAACCCCATGGACTGTAGCACACCACACTTCCCTGTCCATCAACAACTCCTGAAGCCTACTCAAACTCATGTCCATTGGGTCAGTGATGCCAGCCAACCATCTCATTCTCTTGTCATCCCCTTCTCCTTCTGCCTTAGATCTTTCCCAGCATCATGGTTTTTCCAGTGAGTCAGTTCTTCACATAAGGTACCAAAGTATTGGAGTTTTATCTTCAGCATCAGTCACTCCAAAGAATATTTAGGACTGATTTCCTTTAGATTTGACTAATTGGATATCCTTGCTGTCCAAGAGACTCTCAAGAGTCTTCTCCAAAACTACAGTTCAAAAGCATCAATTCTTCTGCACTCAGTTTTCCTTATAGTTCAACTCTCACATCAGTACATGACAATTGGAAGAACCATAACTATGACTAGATGGAACTTTGTTGCCAAAGTAATGTCTCTGCTTTTTAATATGCTGTCTAGGTAGGTCATAGCTTTTCTTCCATGGAGCAAGCATCTTTTAATTTCATTTGTGAAATTAAAATTTGGAAATTTTAGTTTCCAAAGCAAAATCAACACCCAGTTGTGGATGTGATTGATGATGGACTAAAGTCTGATGCTCTAAAGAGCAGTATTGCATAGGAACTTGGAATGCTAGGTCCATGAATCAAGGTAAACTGGAAGTAGTCAAACAGGAAATGGCAAGAGTGAACATCAACATTTTAGGAATCAGCAAACTTAAATGGACTGGAATGGGTGAATTTAACTCAGATGACCATTTTACCTACTACTGTGGACAAGAATCCCTTAGAAGAAATGGAGTAGCCATCATAGTCAACAAAAGAGTCTGGAATGCAGTACTTGGATGCAATCTCAAAAACGACAGAATGATCTCTGTTTGTTTTCAAGGCAAAACATTCAATATCATAGTAACCCAAGTCTATGCCCCAACCAATAATGCTGAAGAAGCTGAAGTTGAACACTTCTTAAAACCTACAAGACCTTCTAGAACTAACTCCCCCAAAATATGTCCTTTTCATTATAGGGGACTAGAATGCAAAAGTAGGAAGTCAAGAGATACCTGGAGTAATAGGCAAATTTGTCCTGGAGTACAAAATGAAGCAGGGAAGAGGCTAACAGAGTTTTGGCACAGCAAACAACCTCTTCCAACACAAGAGAAGACTCTACACATGGACATCACCATATGGTCAATACCAAAATCAGATTGATTATATTCTTTGCAGCCAAAGATGGAGTAGCTCTATACAGTAGCAAAAACAAGACCAGGAGGTGACTGTGGCTCAGACCATGAACTCCTTATTGCCAAATTCAAATTCAACTGAAAAAGTAGGGAAAATCACTAGACTATTCAGGTATGACCTAAATCAAATCCTTTCCAATTACACAGTGAAAGTGAGAGATAGATTCAAGGGATTGGATCTGATAGAGTGCATGAAGAAATGTGGACAGCGGTTCGTGACATTGTACAGGAGGCAGTGATCAAGACCATCACCAAGAAAATGAAATGCAAAAAGGCAAAAAGGTTGTCAGAGAAGGCCATACAAATAACTGAGAAAATAAATAAATAAATAAATGATGCAAAAGGCAAAGGAGAAAAAGAAAAATATACCTATTTGAATGCAGAGTTCCAAAGAATATCAAGGAGAGAAAAGAATGCCTACCTCGGTGATCAAAGCAAAACAATCCAGGAAAACAATAGAATGGGAAAGACTAGAGATCTCTTCAAGAAAATTAGAGATATCAAGGGAACATTTCATGCAAAGATGGGCTCAATAAAGGAGATAAATGGTATGGCCCTAACAGAAGCAGAAGATATTAAGAAGAGGTGGTAAGAATACTCAGACTTATACAAAAAAAAGATCTTCATGACCCAGATAACCATGATGGTGTGATCACTCATCTAGAGTCAGACATCCTGGAATGTGAAGTCAAGTGCACCTTAGGAAGCATCATTATGAACAAAGCTAGTGGAGGTGATGGAATTCCTGTTGAACTATTTCAAATTCTAAAAGATGCTGCTGTGAAAGTGTTTCACTCAATATACCAAACAAAGTTCAGTTCAGTCGCTCAGTCGTGTCCAACTTTTTGCAACCCCAAGAATCGCAGCACGCCAGGCCTCCCTGTCCATCACCGACTCCCGGAGTTTACCCAAACCCATCTCCATCGAGTCAGTGATGCCATCCAACCATCTCATCCTCTGTCGTCCCCTTCTCCTCCTGCCCCTAATCCTTCCCAGCATTAGGGTCTTTTCCAATGAGTCAACTCTTTGCATGAGGTATTGGAGTTTCAGCTTCAACATCAGTCCTTCCAATGAACACCCAGGACAGATCTCCTTTAGGATGGACTGATTGGATCTCCTTGCAGTCCAAGGGACTCTCAAGAGTCTTCTCCAACACCACAGTTCAAAAGCATCAATTCTTTGGCACTCAGCTTTCTTCACCATTTGACTAGATGGACTTTTGTTGGCAAAGTAATGTCTCTGCTTTTAAATATGCTATCTAGATTGGCCATAACCTTCCTTCCAAAGCACTTTCACAGCATCATCTTTCAGGATTTGAAATAGCTCAACTGGAATTCCATCACCTCCACTAGCTTTGTTCGTAGTGATTCTTCCTAAAGCCCACTTGACTTCACATTCCAGGATGTCTGGCTCTAGGTGAGTGATCACACCTTCGTGATTATTGGGTTACCAAACAAGGTTAATGTGCCAGATACCTGGTGAGGCCAAACAAACTGAACTATCAGGTTCTGGAGCAGAGAAATGTTTATTGAATGGCCAAGCAAGGAAAATCAGTGGCTCAATTTCAACAACCCTGAACTCTCTGAAGGCTTTTGGGGAAAAGTTTTGTGCACCCAATTTGAGGTGAGGGCTGTAGGGTATGTGGCTTTCTTCCAATTGGTTGGTTGTGAGGTAACAAGGCAATGCTCCAAGAATCTTGTGGTCAGCCTGAAGTTGCCATCCTACACCTGTCAGGGGCCTTAGTAGAACTCAAAGATATTGTTATGTATCAATATATTCCTTAAGGAGGAAATAGGACCCTGAACCAAGGCTGCACTGTTGTTTCTTAACTATATTCCCTCTATTCCTTGATTAGCAACTGTTTGAGCCTACCCTTTGGAACTCAAGGAAGATCACGGAAGCTGAATTAAGCCTATTTCCTACAAATAATAAACATGCAGGACACAGAAATTATTTGTATCTCAGAGTCTTGCAGAGTCCTGCTCAGTTTCAGTCCTTAATCAGGCAGATATTTCTTCCTTAAGTATATGCTCTCCTTTCTATATCTTATAGTGACTTGGTGAAACTCCCTTGTCAAGAATCTTGACAACCATCTTGTCAAGGTAATTTATTCCAACTCCAGGCAAGAAACCATAATCTTATTAGAACATTAGTAGAGTTTTATAAAATCCATTTTTACTAATCATGTCAAAGAGAATTTCTCTGTATTGGGAATTTTTAACTTCTGAATCTCAAGTATACTTTTGAGAAGAAAATCATTCATAAGTTTTTGATAAGGTACATTCTGTTGTCTTTCTGAGTCATTTCTTGCATTGCTTGGGGTGGAGTAGATTCAAACTTTCTCCATGCTTCATTGCTGATATATTCTGAATAACTTCATTCAGAGTGGACCCATCCACCTTTTGGATTCTAAGGGCTCTCCTAGAGCTGGCTGTTCAAAGTACTATAGTAGTAACTCTGGAAGAGTAGTAATTGTCTTTGTAAGTACAACATTTCAGAGAGTAGGAAAAGACTTCACAGAGAAGGCAATATTAAAGTTGAACATAAACAATAAGTAGGAGTTCCTGGGTAAGAAACTGTGAAAAAGGAACACCAGTCAGAGGAACAAAATTTTACAACAGTGTACATATTAGGAAAGATGTGTAGGGTACTCTGGGGAAGGGGCAGGGAATGAGACTTGAAAGTAAGATTTGGGACAGAACAGGAAGGATCCTGAATAACTTGCTAAGGCTACTTGCCTTTATGTGGGCAACAGAAAGAAGGCAGATAACAGGTTCTCTCCTGTTCTTCTAGATTCCTTAAAGGTCTCTAGTTTTGAAAATTTCCAGAATCTGTTAGCAATGGAAACTTAGAGAGGAAATCAGAAGAGAAGTCACCATGAAAATGATGCCAATAATGGTCTTAAAGAGCCATTGCCATGTCAGTAGAGATACCCAGAGCTGTCTCTAAAAGTACCAAATCCTGCATTTGACTCTCACTGGAAGAAAGAGAGGAATTGGAAGTTCAGGAAAATGATCTGTGGAAGGAGCCAAAGCTGTTAATATTCCCTAAACCAATGTGATTCACTTAAGAGGAGGGCCAGTGAAAGTGGGCAGAGTGAACAGCTTTGGGTCAATAGGTGTAATGAGATGGGAATGTGGAAGAGAAAGAGGAGTGTGGTGTGGAAAGCTGGCTGCTGAGAGCAAATTTTGGGTAATATTATGTAGGCAAATAGACGGACAGGGAAATAACAGTATGAATGAGGAAGCACTCAAAAGCCCCAACTGCACTGCCAAGCATATTTGTCTTTGTTTAACCAAATTCATGTTACAATTGACTAGCCTAAACAAACTTGAAAATGTAACAGAAAGGACATTAAAAAAAAAACCAAAAACACTTTTTTTAGAAATTAGGCTCTAAGCTCATTTTTTTTTTTAAAGTGTGCATTTTTGTTATCAAATAGTAAGATGTATTTCTCACATTTTTTGGTCACCAGTTTCCTTTTTCTTCATTTTCAGATGTATCATCATTAAATTCTTATTAACTACCTTGAGGCAAAAATACGCAACATATTTGCCTCTTGGATTTTGTTTTTCTCAAATGCACTGTTGGGGGAGGAAAGGGCAATCCATTCCAGTATTCTTGCCTGGAGAATCCCATGGACAAAAGGGCCTGGTGGGTATATTCCATGGAGTCGCAGAGTCAGACACGACTGAGAAACTAACAGTACTACCCTAAATGCACTATGTTTTCTGTTTCTTAAAAGTGGATATTAGAGTTAAGTATGACTTGTACAGAATTCTGAACTACTCTAATAAAGGTTTTATAGCAAATTTCTTTCCCATCCTATGTTAGATCTGCGGTTTGTGTACTGGAAAAGTCAAATAAAACCACACTGCAAGCAAAATGAAAAAATAAAATAAAATAAATAAACAGATTAACAGGCCTTTGACTTTCATTTAACACCATCAACCCCTAAGCCATTCAGTCATACTTTTTAATAGTCTTTCAGCAATGAAATTAACATTTCAAAACAGAAACCATTCCTACAGTTTAGTGGTATTGTCAGACATTTCTCAAGGTCCACAGCCTAAGAAACAGATGGGAATTAATTTTGAAAAAAATTTTTTTTCCTCTCCCTGCTAATGGAGATGTTTTTAAGCAAGAATATAACATGATTTTCTAGGTGGCAAAAATTGAATGTGTTTGTCTGCTTTTAAATTAAGGTAGCAATTTGGCACTCACAAAGTAATCTTGGCCATGAACCTAAAAACATAAAACCAAAACACTTGTAGCTGCCAGGTGTCTGATTTTCTGCTGTCACATTCGTGCGTATGAACTGGGAAGCCAGGCTGTTTTGAACAAGCTCTGCAAGCCCAGTTCATACTTCAGTTGAGCTGGAATTTAACGTGGCCCTCTCAGCCTTCTTGCCTAGCTGCTTTCAAAATCAGACAATATACTACGAAAAAGCAAAACACCTTAACCCAGCAGGATATAGAGATTCTTAGCTCTTAACTGGATAATGTAAATCATTTTAATACAGTTTTTCTTACAGATATGATGTATAGAAGATGAATGAATCAAATAAATAATGTAATAATGATTTTTAATATAATTGTGTATGCCAATTGTATTGATTTTCCATAATTTTAGTTAATAATTTGACCAAAATCCCAGCTAAATAGATAAAAATAGTCAACACACTGCATGTAAATGGGAAGTCATGTCTTTAGTCATCTTTGAATGAAAATGACTTGATTTAAAGAGCATATGATCTGTCTTCAATTCCAACCCTAATAGGCACACTAACAAAGCAATTTTCAGAAACCATGGAGTTCTATATACTTTATCTTATTAAATGTTTATTGTAAGACTGTGAAGCAAGTATTTTTCATACAATACACAAATAAGGAACATGATGCTTCTTATAAATATTTGTCTATATTTTTAACTATTAATTGGGTGGATTCAACGTTCAATGCCCTCTACTCACTGCTACCATGATTTGGTGGACAAAGAATAGGATGAAAGCCTTCATGTTATTTAAAAAATACTGAAAGTCTCACAGAAGGGTAAAGAATAAGAAAATCACTAAGCAGACAATTTATTTTGCATAAAGGATTATAAAAATCCCAAAGCCATAAAAAATACCTGAATAGTTTATTTAATAAAGCAAGAGTAAAGTAAGCAAACCAAAAAGTGACTGATTATTATCAGGCCAATTTTACTAAAAGATTGAGCAGACCCTGATTTACTAGCATTTGCAGAAATCTGAACAGAGAAGGACAAATCAGATTAATAATTAATTTACAATTGACAAAAATCTTTAGACGGTAAAGCTGTTTCTGTGAATTGCAGATCCCACCTGACATTCACCACATTACTTCTCATACCAATGTAGATATGGGCAAATTAACCATGAGCTGCCACAAGGGGTAAACTGAAATACAGATCAATGCTCTTATTATGAAGACAAAACCAGCACAGCAAAATGCTTTCCTCCCACTGTCTAACATCATCCACATTGATGTTTTCTGTCAATATATAATAATACACTGTCACACTTGATGGAACAGGAGGAACAGATTACAGAGAAATTACACTGGAATATGTTTTTATACATTGTTTCTCTGGAACAGTATAATCAAAACAATTATTGATTTAGGAACTTTGACTGATTGTCCCAACAAGATGCATAAAGCTAGGCAAGAGAAGTTACATATTTTTATTCATTTGACCGTTGTGTTTAAAAGAGTTGGTTAAAAGAAAAATATCTATAATTAAAAGTACTATATATCTTATAAAAGCCTGTGTTAAAAACAAGAATTCTAACTTTCATCTCACCTAAGGCAGTAAACTCCATTTTATATCAGCCATTAAATAATTAATGGTTTGAATATTTTATGGATTTTTTCATTTATTGTAGTAAATCACTATTATGAAATGCTGAAGGACTTCAGCATTTTTTTAGTTGTTTAGTCATAGGTTATTCGCGATTTAATATCTTAATCAATGGAAATACAAAACATCAAAAACTTAAGGCTGAAAGTCTAAGAGCCATACTCAATTGCAAATCAATGAAAAATATAGAGAAAATGTATCTGACACTACAAAGATAATCATGTGGAACTATATAATATACACAAAAGTTTTTACGAGCAAGTCTACTGGTAAACTGAAGTATTTGTTGTTATTGCTCAGTTACTAGGTCAGGTCTGTCTCTTTACAACCTAATAGACTGTAGCTGGCTAAGCTCCTCTGTGCATTGGATTTTCCTGTCAAGTATACTGGAGTTGGTTGCCATTTCCTCATCCAGGGGATATTCCCAACCTAAGGATTGAACCTGAGTCTCCTGCACTGGCAGACAGATTCTTTACCACTGAGCCAGCCGCCACTGATACTTAAACTGAAGTATCAGTTCAGTTCAGTCACTCAGTCGTGTCCAACTCTTTGCGACCCCATGGACTACAACACACTAGGCTTTCCTGTCCATCACCAACTTGCTCAAACTCATGTTCATCGAGTTGGTGATGCCATCCAACCACCTTATCCTCTATTGTCCTCTTCTCCTTCTGCCTTCAATCTTTCCCAAAATCAAGATCTTTCCCAATGAGTCATTTCTACACATCAGGTGGTCAAAGTATTGGATTTTCAGCTTCAGCATCAGTCCTTCCAATGAATATTCAGGGTTGATTTCCTTAAGGATTGAATGGTTTGCTCTCCATGCTGTCCCAGGGACTCTCAAGAGTCTTCTCCAATACCACAGTTCAAATACATCAATTCTTCAGCACTCAGCTTTCTTTATAGTCCAACTCTCATATCCATACATCACTACTGGAAAAACCATAGCTTTGACTAGATGGACATTTGTTGGCAAAGTAATGTCTCTGCTTTTTAATATTCTTTCTAGTCTGGTCATAGCTTTTCTTCCAAGGAGCAAGCATCTTTTAATTTCATGGCTTCATTCACCATCTGCATGATTTTGGAGCCAAAAAGTCTGTCACTGTTTCTGCTGTCTCCCCAGCTGTTTGCCATGAAGTGAAGGGACCAGATGCCATGATCTTAGTTTTCTGAATGTTACCAGTTTTTTCACTCTCCTCTTTCTCTTTCAACAGGCTCTTTAGTTCTTTGCTTTCCGCCATAAGGGTGGTGTCATCTGCATATCTGAGGTTATTGATATTTCTCCCAACAATCTTGATTCCAGCTTGTCCTTCATCCAGTCAGGCATTTTGCATGATGTACACTTCATATAAGTTGAATAAGTATGGTGACAATGTACAGCCTTGACATACTCCTTTCCCAATTTGAAAACAGTCTGTTGTTCTATGTCCTGTTCGAACTGTTGCTTCTTGACCCACATACAGATTTCTCAGGAGGCAGGTCAGGCGGTCTGGTATTCCCTTCTCTTTAAGAATTTTCCACAGTTTACTGTGATCCACAGAGTCAAAGGCTTTAGTATAGTCAATAAAACAGAAGTAAATGTTTTTCTGGATCTGTCTTGCTTTTCCTATGGTCTAATGGATGTTGGCAATTTGATCTCTGAATTATACTTGGAACTAAATTTACTTGGCTCATTTACATAAGTAAGAGAGCATGTGAAGTTATTGTAATAAGTCCTAGAGCTTGGAAAAGAAGTGATATGTAATACCTTCTTCTGGGAACCAAAATATCTTACTATTATATCTTAATATTGGGAACTAAGTTGATCTTAAATGATAACTAGTGCTTAGTCATTGTGATGATTAAGTTTATGTGTCAATTTAGCTGGATCACTGTGCCCAGTTATGTGGTCAAACATTATTCTGGATGATTCTGTGATGATATTATTTCATGAACACAGTGTTTAAGTCACTAGACTTTGAATAAAGCATATCATCTTCCATAAATCAGATAGGTTGCATCTAATCAGCTGAAGGGGCTTCCCAGGTGTCACTAATGATAAAGAACCTGCCTGCCAATGCAGGAGACATAAGAGACATAGATTCGATCCCTGAGTCAGGAAGATCCCCTGGGGAAGGGCATGGCAACCCATTCCTGTATTCTTGCCTGGAAAATCCCATAGAGAGAGGAGCCTGGAAGGCTACAGTTCATGGTGTCCCAAAGAGTCAGATACAACTGAACACAGCACAACACAATCAGCTGAAGACCTGAGTTGGAGCAAAAGGCTGACATTCCCTGAGTAAGGGGAAATACTGCCAGAAGATAGTCTTTGGATTTGAATACTACTTCTTTCTTGGAGAAAGAAGTTTTGAGGGCCAATTGTAAGGCAAATAAGATATCTATCTATATATTGATTGATAGATAGATATATAGTATAAGACCTCATGGAAACAGATCTCTAAGTTCTTGAAGACAGAATATCGCAGTGATAACCAAATCTATTTTCTTTACCAGATCTTCAGATAGTTAAAATATATTCATTCAGCTAATATACTACACCACAACCACAAACCTTTCAACCTGCTGCTGAACACCACCGGCAATCTCAAGGTCAGCCAGGGTACTGTACTCTTAGGTGATACATATTGAAAAAACTCATTTTAATGGGATGTATTTATATTTATTGTTATTCATATTAAATATTATACCAGAAATACCTGAAAACATTTTAAAAATTTTATAAGTAAACAGTACTTAGTCATCTTCTTTTCCTCAATCCCATTTCTCATTTCTCTTCAGAAGTTACAATTATAACAAATTGGTGTATTTTCTTCCACAGTTTTTCTATGGTCTTATGCACACGTATACTTTGTGTGCATTTTTTATAAGTTAAAGAATCATCTATTTCATTGGTTATATTTTTCTTTGATAAGCCTTACATCTCCTACATTGGGAGGTGGGCTTTCCAATAATGAGCCACCAGGGAAGCTCACATTTATATGTATTTAATAGGTATTAGAGCACAGAGTCAGACACAACTGAAGCAAATTAGCACACATGTGTGAGCATGCGCGCGCACACACACACACACAGCTAAATAGGAGGAAGATCTACAGATATCTTAGATTTAATGAAGGGTTATGGGTTCAATCTAATAAAAATGCATGTGAATTAAGGAAACCTAGATGGCACCCCACTCCAGTACTCTTGCCTGGAAAATCCCATGGACAGAAGAGCCTGGTAGGCTACAGTCCATGGGGTGGCTAAGAGTCAGACATGACTGAGCGACTTCACTTTCACTTTTCTCTTTCATGCGTTGGAGAAGGAAATGGCAACCCACTCCAGTATTCTTGCCTGGAGAATCCCAGGGATGGCAGAGCCTGGTGGGCTGCCGTCTATTGGGTCGCACAGAGTCAGACACGACTGAAGCGACTTAGCAGCAGCAGATAAATGAAATGGCATCCATGTTCATGGATTGGAAGATGTAATATTGTTAAGATGGCAGTGCTTCCCAATTTAGTTTACAGATTTAATGCAATACCTGTCAGAGCCCGAGGTGGTAGTTTGATGTGTTTTTTTTTTTTTCCAGAAATGCACAGGCTGATACTGAATTGAATACAGAAATTCAATAGACCCAGAATAGCCAAAATAATCACATGAAAGAACAAAGATAGAATACTGACACTTCCTGATTTCCAAACTTATTGCAAAGCCATATTAACCAAGACAGTGTGATACTAGCAAGAGCAGTAGGTACTTAAACTACTGTAATAGATTTGAGTCAATAAATAAACCTATATGCTATGACTGACAGATTGTTGATAAAAATGACAAGATCATTCACTGAGAAAGAATATCTTTTCACCACATGGTGCTGGAACAATTAGATTTTAGCCAAAAAAAAAAAATATATATATATATATATATTGAGATTGGGCCCCTCTTTGCCTTACACTATATACAAGAATTGATTCAAAATGGGTCCAAGACCTAAATTTAAGGGCTAAATCTAGAATATGCTTTAATAACATATGAATAAATTATTGCAACCTGTTGTTAAGGAAATTTTTTCATTTTTTTTTAATGGATTTCATCAAGATTAGAAACTTGCACTACAAAGTAAATCATCAACAAAGTGAAAAGCTGGGACTTTCCTGGCAGTCTAGTTGTTAAGACTATGTGTTTCCAATGCAGGGGGCATGGATTTGATCCCTGATCAGGGAACTAAGATCCCATACGCCCCCCCGCCCAAAATATAAGATCCCATATGTGGCCCCCAAAAATAGTGAAAAGACAGTCCACAAAATGAGAGAAAAGATTTATAAATCATACATTTGATATTTATATCTAGAATATAAGAAAAACACAACTAAAAGCATGTGTCCACACACCAACTATTAATAGTACACAATACTCATAATAGCATAATAGACCAAAAGTTGAAATACTTCACTCCATAATAATTCAACAGGAGATAGATGTAACCTGGTTTTCTGCAAAACTCTGATACAATTATTATTGGAGATATAAGTAGATCCATCAATAGTGAAGGGTAAATATTAAAAAGTTGAAGTATTATGAGATAGGAGTTATTGTTATTATCAAAATTAGGCAATATGTCCAGGTATGTATATATGTATATGTGTGTGTCTATGTGTATGCTTTAAAAAGAGCCTGGCATTATATGACTCTCAACTACTTTAAGAATAGAACTTATTTTCTTAAAGATAAGAAAAATATATAGAGCTCACCCAGTCAATCCATGACCATGCAAATAAAAGAAATTAGGCCCCAGATCTTATGCTCAGAATCAAAGAACTGATTAATGGTTGACCCAGAACAAAACCTAGGTTTTCTGATTTGATTTGATATTTCTGTTTTAACTATACTTATATGTTTGTAATAATCATACATTTTACTCAACAAGATAAGGACCTGTGGAAAAGGGATTGACATGTAGGAGTTTTCCAATTTAAAAATAAATTGACATATAGGAGTTTGCCTATTGCTTAAATTTTGGAAATCCAAAAAGCACCAAGATTACCCACAACCCCACAATCCACACTTGATACTCTTCCCAGTTTGTCTATTTAATATTTCTGTTTTTCAAATTGAGACATACATGTATATCTATCTATCTATCTGTCTATATGTATATATCTGTTTTGTTTACTCTAATTCAATAATATATATGAAATTTGAATTTTTTCCTGTTTTTTCAATTATAATTTATTTTTATTTATCACAAAAATAAACTTTATGTTACACCTCTTTGTTATTTTCAACACACACTCTCAGATTTTTATTTCCTGTGACTTATTTACTTTGTAAGTGGAACTTTGTACCTCTTAATCCCCTTTGCCCATTTTGCATTCTCAGTTTTGAAGGGATTTCCAATCCTAGACACAAGGTGTTTCAAATGGATCATCAGAATTCATCAATTTTCATCAGAATTGGAATAATTGCCATATTTACTCTGCACCTGTGATGACAACCTCATGGCCAGGCATATAGTGGTTACCTGACAAAATGCTTGTTAAATGAATAAATGGTCTTTGTTTTCAATAAATAAGAATTATTTACAATTGCATGATTTCAGTTTTTAATTAGCTAATAGAATTAATGGTCTTAATAGCTAAATAAAGAAGCATAATTGAAGTCAATTATCAACTAGATTTTCATTTTATACTAATTTAGATATAATGATTAAGATCATAATGTTTGGGCACATTTTTCTCTACTAATCCTCCAATTTTGTCTCTGTCATGTGCCAGAATTGGTTTTTTGAAAGTTACTTTCCTAATGACTTCCAACTAATTCCTTAACAATAGCTATATTTAAATAATTGAAAAATTAAATGAATATGTTTAAACACAGCCACTTGTTTCACTGCAGATGCTTTAAAAGTTCTAATCATAGATCATTACTATAATTAAGGACTGTTTTGATGTGACAATGATTTTTTTTTTTTAATTTTGTACCTATTATTTTATCTCTGGTTTTCTCTCTGTAGAAGCTTGGAATTTAACTGCATTGTAAGATTTGGTCAAATGGGTTTCTTGCTTTTAATCAAAATACAGAAAATGTCCAGATGGTTGGGCTAAAGAAAAGAGTCTATGAAAGTCTCATTTATGTTCCTAATTGGTAGATTTAACAAAAATTTAACAGCCAAGCTCTCTGGCTTGCAATATTAATATATTTTGTGTCTTGAAAATAAATTCACTAGAACCACTGTCAAGATGTTCCCACTTTAGGACACAAAATTATATATGTTCCATTTTCTAAACTCTGCTTTTTAGAATTTTATAAAAAAAAGAAGATACATTAAATCATTAAAAATTAACTGTTCTACATGATGGAATTATAGTTGATTTTTTCTATTTATTTTTTAGGTATTTTCGGGTTTTTATTAAACAAATATATTGCATTTGTATGAAAAGTATAATATATTTTTATTTGTACTCCTTCTTTTTATGTGCCCCTCAATTTAGTGCCTAAATCTATAAGAACTCAGAGAAAATAAATATTACTGATTGATTTTTTAGCTGGCCAGGTATTGGGTAAGAACCTTATTATTAATACTACCACATTTATTCATCACAATACTCCTATGTTACGGATCTTCTTGGGCTTTTACAAGCAGCAACCCTGGGTTTTCTCTCCAGACCTTTGTGATTTTAACACACAAGCTCATTCATATTTCACCAAATAACTTCCTATGAGCTGTTTAAACATTTTTTTATGACAGCCAAGGAGAGTATACTTGGAGGATCCCAAGTAGAATTACTCTTACTCTGGGTATTGTTACTCTAAAGGTTCTGATCTTTTATCTTACAAGTTAACAAATCAGTCTGTCATTTGTTCATAGATGTTAATAAGAGCCACAGAACTTCTGGGTCAGAGACAAGGCCCTTTCTTACACACAGCACAAAAGGCAGCATAAACATCAGCATATTTGTTCCATTTCTCCTTGCTCCACAAGATGGCATGGATGGACACAGATGCATATGTCTGCTCTCAAAAGAAGCACCCTAAGCTTTAGGAACTAGGATCTTTAACATTTTTTAACAATTAGGCCTTTTGGGCTTCCCTGGTGGCTCAGCTGGTAAAGAATCTGCCTGCAGTGTGGGAGACCCAGGTTCGATCCCTGGGTTGGGAAGTTCTCCTGAAGAAAGAAATGGCAACTCACTCCAGTATTCTTGCCTATAAAATGCCATGGATGGAGGAGTCTGACAGGCTACAGTCTATGGGGTTGCAAAGAGTCAGTTGCAACTGAGCAACTTCAGTTAGGCCTTCATTTTGCTCCAGTGGAAAACCATGTCTCAAGGCTATTACCTTTACAAACATTATTGAAAAGATATCCAGAACAAAGTATAGTTAGTGACTGATTTGCAAAATGCACCCAAAATAGAGAAACCTGGAAAACTGTATCTTGATACTATCCATCCTTTTTTTTTTTACACTGCCTTGGCTTCTGATGAAGTTTTCCATGATTATGCATTCTGTTAGCCACTGATTCATCTGGCCAGTAGAGGCTAGGGCCATATCTGTTCAGTTTCTCTCATACAATCAATAGGATTATAATCAGCATCCATGGCCTAGGGACCCAGAATTAGTCAGCTAAACAGAACCCTTAAACTGTTTTGGTCTACTTTCAAAAGCTAGGTGGCATTTTCATTAAATTTCTATACTGATATTGCCATTTGACCCAACAATTAATCCAGATACAACAGGATGTATCAGTGAATGTGTAGACTCTGATTTAGCCAGAAGGAGGGAATCTAGGGCAATTCTGCCATTCACAATAGTCCTGTTTAGTGATCTGAGTCAGACCCAAATTCTTTCCTTAGCTAGGGTGGTATAATTGTTCACTTCAGTCAAAGTTGGGAAAGCATTTTGGATCACCTTTTCTAATTAAACAGAACTATTTGTAGAAATACATGACCATAGGGTCTACATAAATAGTCATCATGCTATACCTTTTGAGTATCTCATCTAAGCATTGCTTAAGCCATTATTGTTTGCTTAAAAACTTTCAGATCTCTTATAACCACCTCTAGGGTAAAAGTTACTGTGTTTGGGGAAGGACTGTAAGTTAATACCTGACTTTTGCACGAGAAGTATAATTCAAGGGCCATATGTAGTAGCTCTGGCAAGAAAGTGTTGGTTACATTTGTTGAGGCCCTTCCAGCATAACCTATATTAATGTGAGGGCACAGGTTTACATTGCTTCCAAAGTGTACTCTTGACTGGTTGATAGTCCTTAAGGTTCATAGTTCAAATAACTGAGTTAAGTTCTTTTTTTGAAGGGACTGCTTGCATGCAGTCTATCCAATCTGTCTTGTTTGTTGATATCACAAGCCAAGTGGCAGTTCTCTGTCCCATAAAATAACAAGAGTGATGGCTATAGGGGTGAGAGTATAAGACATTTGGGGATATTGACAAGCATTTTTCACAGAGGTACAAGACCTAGGGCAACCCCCTAACCTTTCTCATTGATTTCTCAGGAAATTTATGGGAAATTACAATCAAATGTCAGAGCCTTCTGATAGAGAATGGCAGACTATGTCAAGAAGCCCTAAGAAAGACAGGCAAGATCGTGGAGGAATAGAATGGGGAGACCACATTCTCCCCCACAAAATCATCAAAAGATCATCTGAATGCTGAGAAACTTCCACAAAACAACTTCTGAACGCTGATCGAGGACACCAGGCACCCAGAAAGGCAGCGCATTCTCTTCAAAAGGAGGTAGGGCAAATCATAAAAGACAAAAAGAGAGTCAAAAGAGTTAGGGCCTGAATGCCCTGAGGACAATCTGAGGGAGCTAAAGTGAGATAGCAACACAAACTGTGGGATAGCCAGAGAGAGAGAGAGAAAGAGAAGAAAACTTTCCCATGAAAGGCTGTAACCTGGCCCTCTCACAGAACAAAGGATTGAGCCAATACCAAAGGAGAGCTAGCCTGCTGCATACAGGCTTCTCCCTGCCGCCCGAGGCAGAGAGGCAGGTGCGTGACAGCCAGAACTGGAAGGCAAGAGGAAATCTCAGTCCAAGAGACAGGCACCAAACTGTGTGTAGGCTCCCAGTTACTAACCACATATTCCTAGGATCCTGGACAGTTGACATCTGCCAGGAAGGTTGCAGCCAGAGATCAGCTCCCCAGAGAAGACACACAGCATATGTGAGATGGTGCTTTAGCAGAACACCTGGGAAACTGAGTGGCCAGAACCAGGGAGGTGATTAAGACACATGGCCTACCTGGAACAGTGCACTTGCCAAGCCCCTGATCGCCTGAGCTGCTCGGACCTGGGAAGGGCACAAAATGCACGCCCAACCGAGTCTGTGACCTTGCAGAGTACCCGAGAACCTGAAACCGAGCAACTTAGACCTGGGAAGTGCACAAAAACGCAGAGTTTGCTTTGGACAGTATTCTTGCCGAGCAACCTTGAGCATGAGGAGTGTAGACCCAGAAAGCACACACCACTGTGAGTTGGGGCAAGCCTAGTGTGGTCCATACAGTATGAGCACTCCCCACACACACCAGTGATACTTGTTTGTAGTGTTCCTCCCTTCCCACAACACAACTGAACAAGTGAGCCTAAATAAGTGACCAGCTTTGCCCCCTTGTGTCAGGGCAGAAATTAGCCACTGAAGAGACTTAAAAACAGGAAGCCAAAATAAACAGAGAAGAGGGAACACTCTGGAAGTGACAGGTGGAACAGATTAAAACCCTGTAGTTAACATTGACTAAGCATTGGAAGAGGCCTATAGACCTTGAGAAGAAGTACAAGCTGGAACAAGGAGCTATCTGAAACTGAACTGACCCCACACTGCCCACAACAGCTCCAGAGAAATTTGTAGATATATTTTTATTATTATCATTTTTAATTTTTTAATTTTTAAGTTCTTTATAATTAATTAAATTTTCATTTTTATAACCTACTATTACCTTGCAAGAAAAGATCCTATTTTTAAAGCAAATTTCATATATATATATATATATATATATATATAATTTTTGTGATCGATTTTATTTTTTATTTTTAATGTTGCATTTTTGAGAGTCTAACCTCCATTCTAGATTTTTAATCTTTGCTTTTTGGTATTTCTTAAGTTTTGTACCTTTAAGAATCTAATCTTCAGTATCCATTTTCACTTAGATATGTGATTACTGGAATGATTGCTGTCTCCACTTTTGACTCTCCCTTTCCTCCCCCAGATCACCTCTATCACTTCCCTCCCCTTTCTCTTGTCTACTCAACTCTGTGAATCTCTCTGGGTGTTCTAGGCTGTGGAGAACACTTAGGGAACTGATTACTGGCTAGATTGGTCTCTCCCCTTTTGACTCCCCTTATTCTCCTCATGGTCATCACTATCTCCTTCCTCCCTCTTCTCTTCTCTTTGTAACTCTGTGAACTTCTCTGGGTGCTCTAGACTGTTGAGAGCACATAGGGAATTGATTACTGGCTAGATTTAGCTAGATTTAGCTAGATTAGCTAGATTTAGATTTAGCTAGATTACTGGCTCTCTCCCCTTTTGACTCCCCCTCTTCTCCTCCTGGTCACCTTCATCTCCCTTCTCCCTCTTCTCTTCTCCATATAACTCTGTGAATTTCTCTCGGTGTCCCTCAGTGTGGAGAATTTTTTCACCACTAACCTAGATGTTTTATCATCTGTGCTGTATGGGTGGAGAAGTCTTGAGGCTACTGTAAGAATAAGACTGAAGACCAGAGACAGGAGGCTTAAATACAAAACCTGAGAACACCAAAGAACTCCTGATTCCAAGGAACATTAATAAACAAAAGCTCATCCAAAAGTCTCCCATATCTACACTTAAACCAAGCTCAACCCAAGATCCAACAAGTTCCAGAGCAAGACATACCACACTAATGCTCCAGCAATGCAGGAGCATTAAAATACAGGCTGCCAAAAGCATTGCCAAACCCATAGATACTGCAAAACTTGACACTTCATTGCACTCCAGAGAGAAAAGATCCAGCTCTACCCACCAGAACAGAGATGCAAGCTCCCGAAACCAGGAAGGCTTGACAAGCCACTAGTCCAACCCACTCAAAGGGAGCCAGCTCCACAATAAAGAGGAATAACAAACTTCAAGCATACAGAAAGTCCACCCCAAACATAGCAATCTAAACAAAACGAAAAGGCAGAGAAATATTCAGCAGGTAAAGGAACATGATAAATGCCCACCAAACCAAACAAAAGAGGAGGAGATAGGGAGTGTATCTGAAAAAGAATTCAGAATAATGATAGGAAAGATGATCCAAAATCTTGAAAACAAAAGGAGTTACAGATAAATAGACTAGAGGCAAGGATTGAGAAGACGTAAGAAATGTTTAACAAGGACCTAGAAGAAATAAAAAAGAGTCAATAAATAAAGAATAATGCAATAACTGAGATCAAAAACACTTTTGAGTGAAACAACAGTAGAATTACTGAGGCAGAAGATAGGATAAGTGAGGTGGAAGATAGAATGGTGGAAATAAATGAAGCAGAGAGGAAAAAAGAAAAAGGAATTAAAAGAAATGAGGACAACCTCAGAGACCTCTGGGACAATGTTAAACATGCCAACATTTGAATCATAGGAGTCTCAGAAGAAGAAGACAAAAAGAAAAGGCATGAGAAAATACTTGAGGAGATAATAGTTGAAAACTTCCCCAAAATGGGGAAGAAAATAGCCAACCAAGTCCAAGAAACCAAGGGAGTCCCAAACAGGATAAACTGAAGAGGAAACACCCCAAGAACATATTAATCAAATTAACAAGGATCAAACACAAAGAGCAAATATTAAAAGCAGCAAGGGAAAAGCAACAAATAACACACAAGGGGATCCCCACAAGGATAGCAGCTGATCTTTCAATAGAAACTCTTCAGACTAGAAGGGAATGGCAGGACATACTTAAAGTGATGAAAGAGCAAAACCTACAACACAGATTACTACACCCAGCAAAGATCTCATTCAGATATGAAGGAGAAGTCAACAGCTTTACAGACAAGCAAAAAGCTGAGAAAATTCAGCACCACCAAACCAGCTCTTCAACAAATGCTAAAGGATTTTTTTTCTCTAGACAGGAAACACAGAAAGGGTTTATCAAATCAAACTGAAAACAACAAAGTAAATGGCAATGGGATTATACTTATCAATAATTACCTTAAATGTAAATGGGATGAATGCCCCAAACAAAAGACAAAGACTGGCTGAATGGATACAAAAACAAGACCCCTATATATGCTGTCTTCAAGAGACCTACCTCAAAACAGGGGACACATACAGACTGAAAGTGAAGGGCTGGAAAAAGGTATTTCATGCAAATGGAGACCAAAAGAAAGCAAGAGTAGCAATACTCCTATCAGATAAAATAGACTTTGGAATAAAGGCTGTGAAAAGAGACAGGGAAGGATACTACATAAGAATCAAAGGATCAATCCAAGAAGATATAACAATTATAAATATATATGCACTCAACATAGGAACACAGCAATATGTAAGGCAAATATTAAAAAGTATGAAAGGGGAAATTAACAGTAGCACAATAATAGTGGGAGACTTTAATACCCACTCACACCTATGGATAGATGAACCAAAAAGAAAATATGCAAGGAAACACAAACTTTAAATGATGCAATGGACCACTTAGACCTAATTGATATCTATAGGACATTTCACCTGAAAACAATGAATTTCATCTTCTCAAATACACACAGAACATTCTTCAGGATAGATCACATCCTGGGCCATAAATCTAGCCTTGGTAAATTCAAAAAAATTGAAATCATTTCAAGCATCTTTTCTGATCACAATCTGGTAAGATTAGATGTCAACTGTAGGAAAAAAAAACTATTAAAAATACAAACATATGGAGGCTAACAACACATTTCTGAATAACCAAAAAATCACAGAAGAAATCAAAAAAGAAATCAAAACATGCAAGAGACAAATTAAAATGAAAACACAACAACCCAAAACCTATGGGATTCAGTAAAAGCAGTGCTAAGGGGAAAGTTCATAGCAATACAAGCTTACCTCAAGAAACAGGAGATAAATCAAATACATAACCTAACTTTACACCTAAAGCAACTAGAAAAGGAAGAAATGAAGAACTAAGTGTTAGTAGAGGGAAAGAAATCATAAAAATTAGGGCAGAAATAAATGAAAAAGAAACAAAGGAGACCATAGCAAAAATCAACAAAGCTAAAAACTGGTTCTTTGAGAAGATAAATAAAATAGACAAACCATTAGCCAGACTCATCAAGAAAAAAAGGGAGAAGAATCAAATCAACAAAATTAGAAATGAAAATGGAGAAATTGCAACAGGCAACACAGAAATACAAAGGATCATAAGAGACTACTATCAGCAACGATATGACCATAAAATGGACAACTTGGAAGAAATGGACAAATTCTTAGAAAAGTATAACCTTCCAAAACTGAAACAGGAAGAAATAGAAAATTTTAACAGACCCACTACAAGCACAGAAATACCAACTGTAATAAAAAATATTCCAACAAACGACCAGAACCACCAGATGGCTTCCCAGGAGAATTCTACCAAAAATTTAGACAAGAGCTAATACCTATCTTACTCAAACTCTTCCAGAAAATTTCAGAGGAAGGTAAACTGCCAAACTCATTCTATGAGGTCACCATCACCCAAATACCAAAACCAGACAAAGATGCCACAAAAAAAAGAAAACTTCAGGCAAATATCACTGATGAACATAGATGCAAAAATCCTCAACAAAATTCTAGCATACAGAATCCAACACCATATTAAAAAGATCATACATCATGACCAAGTGGGCTTTATCCCAGGGATGCAAGGATTCTTCACATTTGCAAATCAATCAATGTGATACCCTACATTATCAAACTGAAAGATAAAAACCTTATGATTATCTCAGTAGATGCAGAGAAAGCCTTTGACAAAATTCAACATCCATTTATGATAAAAGCCCTCCAGCAAGCAGGCATAGAAGGAACATACCTCAACATAATAAAAGCCATATATGATAAACCCACAGCAAAAATTATCCTCAATGGTGAAAAATTGAAAGCATTTCCCTTAAAGTCAGGAACAAGACAAGGATGCCCACTCTCACCACTACTATTCAACATAGTTTTGGAAGTTTTGGTCACAGCAATCAGAGCAGAAAAATAAATAAGAGGAATCCAAATTGGGAAAGAAGAAGTAAAACTCTCACTGTTTGCAGATGACATGATCCTCTACATAGAAAACCCTAAAGACACCACCAGAAAATTACTAGAGTTAATCAATGAATACAGTAAAGTTTCAGGATATAAAATTAATACACAGAAATCTGTTGCATTCCTATACACTAGCAATGAGAAAACAGAAAGAGAAATTAAGGAAACAATTCCATTCACCATTTCAACAAACAGAATAAAATAGGAATAAATCTACCTAAAGAAACAAAAGACTATAAACAGAAAACTGTAAAACACTGATGAAAGAAATCAAAGAGGACACAAATAGATGGAGAGATATACCACATTCATGGATCAGAAGAATTAATACTGTGAAAATGAGTATATTACTCAAAGCGATCTATAGATTCAATGCAATCCCTATCAAGCTACCAAAGGTATTTTTCATAGAACTAGAAAAAATAATTGCACAATTTGTATGGAAATATAAAAAATCTCGAATAACCAAAGCAATCTTGAGAAAGAAGAATGGGGTCAACCTGCCTGACTTCAGACTATACTACAAACTACAGTCATCAGGACAGTATGGTACTGGCACAAAGACAGAAACATAGATCAGTGGAACAAAATAGAAAGCCCAGAGACAAAGCCAGGCACCTCTGGACACCTTGTCTTTGACAAAGGAGGCAAGACTATATAATGGCTAAAAGACAATCTCTTTAACAAGTGTTGCTGGGAAAACTGGTCAACCTCCTGTAAAAGAATGAAATGGAACACTTTCTAACACCATACAAAAAAATAAAGTCAAAATGGATTAATGATCTGAATGTAAACCAGAAACTATAAAACTCCTAGAGGAAAACATAGGCAAAACACTTGCCAACATAAATCACAGCAGGATCTTCTATGACCCACCTCCCAGTGTAACAGAAATTAAAGCAAAAGTAAACATATTGAGCCTATTAAACTTAAAAGCTTTTGCACAATGACGCAAGGTGAAAATACAGCCTTTAGAATGGGAGAAAATAACAGCAAACAAAGCAACTGACAAAGAATTAATCTCAAAAATATACAAGCACCTCATGCAGCTCAATACCAGAAAATTAAATGACCCAATCAAACAACAGGCCCAAGAACTAAACAGAAATTTCTTCAAAGAACACCTACAGATGGCTAAGAAACACATGAAAAGATGCTCAACATCACTCATTATCAGAGAAATGCAAATCAAAACCACAATAAGGTACCATTTCACGCTGGTCAGAATGGCTGCTATCAAAAAGTCTACAAACAATAAATGCTGGAGAGGGTGCAGAGAAAAGGGAACCCTCTTACACTACTGGTGGGAATGCAAACTAATACAGCCACTATGGAGAACAGTGTGGAGATTCCTTAAAAAACTGGAAATAGAACTGCCATATGACCCAGCAATCCCATTGTTGGGCATACACACTGAGGAAACCAGAATTGAAAGAGAAACATGTAACCCAATATTCATTGCAGCACTGTTTACAATAGCCAGGAAGCAACCTAGATGTCCATTGGCAAATGAATGGATAAGAAAGCTGTGGTACGTATACACAATGGAATATTACTCAGCTATTAAAAAGAATACATTTGAAGCAGTTCCAGTGAGGTGGATGAACCTGGAGCCTATTATACAGAGTGAAGTAAGTCATAAAGTAAAACACCAATACAGTATGCTGCTGCTGCTGCTAAGTTGCTTCAGTCGTGTCTGACTCTGTGGGACCCCATAGACGGCAGCCCACCAGGCTCCGCCATCCCTGGGGTTCTCCAGGCAAGAATACTGGAGTGGGTTGCCATTTCCTTCTCCAGTGCATGAAAGGGAAAAGTGAAAGTGAAGTCGTTCAGTCATCTGACTCTTAGCGACCCCATGGGCTGTAGCCTACCAGGCTCCTTCGTCTATGGGATTTTCCAGGCAAGAGTACTGGAGTTGGGTGCCATTGCCTTCTCTGCCAATACAGTATATTAAGGCATATATATGGAATTTAGAAAGATGGTAGCCATGACCCTATATGTGAGACAGCAAAAGAGACACAGGTATAAAGAACAGATTTTTGGACTCTGTGGGAGAAGCTGAGGTAAGATGATTTGAGAGAATAGAAATGAAACATGTATATTACCATATGTGAAATAGATAGTTCACTGCATGAAACAGAGCACTCAAAGCCAGTGCACTGGGACAACCCTGATGGATGGAATAGGGAGGAAGGTAGGAGAGGGGTTCAGGATGGGGTCACATGTACACCCATGGCTGATTCATTTCAATGTATGGCAAAACCACTACACTATTGCAATGTAATTAGCCTTCAATTAAAATAAATAATTAACCAAAAAAAGCCCTAAGACCACTCTAAGCCATAGTGATTTGCTACAATGACTCACAGGACTCAAAAAAAACTGTTATACTCAAAGTTGCAGTTTATTACAATGAGAGGATACCAATCAAAATCCGTAAAGGGTAAGACACATGAGTCAAGGTCCTGAAAAAAGCAGGCAAAAGCTTTCAGTTTCATCCAGGGGAGTTTCATGAAGATGTACTTAACTATCCCAGCAAAGTTGCCTGACAATATGTGTGAAAGGTCACCAAGCAGGAAAGTTAAACCAAGTTTGAATGTCCAGAGTTTTTAAAAAGATCCTGGAAAGGACAGGGAAGACTGACGTGCTGCGATTCATGGAGTCCCAAAGAGTCGGCCACGACTGAGTGACTGAACTAAACTGGAAAGGTAAGTGAAGGAGATTAAGCCAACTTTTGGAAAGATTCAAAAGTTGGGCATATAATGGTAGTCACTGCAATATAAACAGATTCCTTTACTTTGGTGCCCAGTCTATAATGGTGGATATATTTCCAGGTTTTGTAGGATGATGGATTAAAAGCAACAGTGGTGGCCACTCTGGGTGGCACAGTCTCTATCAGTAACATTATTTTAATAACTTTCATCAAGGAATGAATGCTTACTGTGGATAACCATCCGAGTGACACAGACAAGTTGATGTCTTTAATCTATCAGTCTGAAGTATTCTAATTTGAAAACAAAACAAGATATAAGCAAGAGCCCATGAATCAATAAAATATAATATGTTCCATTAAGGGAAATATTGGCCAGGGTAAGAAAAATGAACTTGAGTTCTGCCTACTGCATGAAATGGCAACATACTTTTTTAGTTCTAAATAGCTGGTAATGAATGGGAACAGTGGCAGTAGCTTAGTGGACAAAATTCGTGTTCAGTTTAGCCAACCCAGACCCAGACATTTACAATAACTTCTGTGAATCAAAGGTCTTACTGAGGTGGCAGGTCTGTTTCCGAAAGCAAAATGATTGGAAATTTTCACACAAACACCTAAGGACTACATTTTTATGTAAAATTGTAGTACCCTGGAGGTCAATTGTATTCTTGAATATGCGTTTTGCAGAGAAGCTTTTTGGTCCTTCTCACCTCTTAGTCTGAATTGGCCTACCCCAAATTGAGAATATCAGCCTGGATAAACACAAAACCTTGATAGGTTAGGTAGTTTGTTTTGATTAACTAAGTGATAAATTAAATGGTGTCTCTGGATCTGCTTCCCCAGGCTCTAATAAAGAAAATCATCAGTCAGAGAGACCTATAGCTCTCTGACTATAGGGTCAGAGACAAACTCTAAAAACAAAAGGTCTTTAGAGTTGTGATGTTCCAATGATACTGATATTACTCTCTATACAATCCTTCCAGATAAGGATAATCCCCTCTGAATATTACGAAATTCACACTAAACAGTGAAAAATACAAATATACATTAAATTGGGCAAAGAGCTCTAAAGTGAAGTGAAAGTCATTCATTGGTGTCCTAACTGTTTGCCACTCCATGGACAGTATAGTTCAGTTCAGTCACTCAGTTGTGTCCGACTCTTTGTGACCACATGGACTGCAGCATATCAGGCTTCTCTGTCCATCACCAACTCCTGGGGCTTGCTCAAACTCATGCCCATTGAGTTGGTAATGTCAACTCAAGAGTAACTGTTTCTATATATCACCATAATACTAAAACAATTTTTAATATCCTAATAATTAGAAATGAGAAGCAATTTCTCAGTGTTTTTAATGGGAAAAAGAAATTTATAGTTAGTTTAAGTTTAAAATCAGTTCAGTCGCTCAGTCGTGTCTGACTCTTTGTGACCCACTGGACTGTAGCACTCCTGCTTCCCTGTCCATCACCAACTTCTGAAGCTTGCTCAAATTCAGGTCCATTGAGTTGGTGATGCCATCCATCTCATCCTCTGTTGTCCACTTCTCCTTTTGCCCTCAATCTTACCCAGCATCAAGGTCTTTTCCAATGAGTCAGTTCTTCTCATCAGGTGGACAAAGTATTAGAAGTTCAGCTTCAGCATCAGTCCTTCCAATGAACACCCAGGACTGATCTCCTTTAGGATGGACTGGTTGGACATCATTGCAGTCTAAAGGACTCTGAAAAGTTTTCTCCAACATCACAGTTCAATAGCATCAATTCTTCAGTGCTCAGCTTTCTATATAGTCCACCTCTCACATCCATATATGACTACTGGAAAAACCATAGCTTTGACTAGATGGACCTTTGTTGGCAAAGTAATGTCTCTGCTTTTTAATATGCTGTCTAGGTTAACCATAACTTATCTTCTAAGGAGCAAACGTCTTTTAATTTCATGGCTGCAATCACCATCTGCAGTGATTTGGGAGACCCCAAAAATAAAGTTGTCACCCTCCACTGTTTCCTCATCTGTTTGCATGAAGTGATGGGACCAGATGCTATGAACTTAGTTTTCTGAATATGGAGTTAAGGCACCTTTTTCACTCTCCTCTTTCTTTTTCATCAAGAGGCTCTTAATTCTTTGCTTTCTGCCATAAGGTGCTGTCATCTGCATATCTGAGGTTATTGATATTTCTCCTGGCAACCTTGATTTCAGCTTGTGCTTCATCCTGCTCAGCATTTCTCATGATGTACTCTGCATATAAGTTAAATAAGCAGGGTGACGATATACAGCCTTGACGTACTCCTTTCCCAACTTGGAACCAGTCTATCATTCCATGTCCAGTTCTAACTGTTGCTTCTTGACCTGCTCACAGATTTCTCAAGAGGCAAGTTGGGTGGTTTGGTATTCCGATCTCTTTCAGAATTTTCCACAATTTGTTGTGATCCACACAGTCAAAGGCTTTTGTGTAGTCAAAGTAGAAGTAGATGTTTTTCTGGAACTCTTTTGCTTTTTGAATGATCCAGCGGATGTTGGCAATTTTATCTCTGGTTCCTCTGCCTTTTCTAAATCCATGTTTAGCCTCTGGAAGTTCACAGTTCATTTACTGTTGGAGCCTGGCCTGGAGAATTTTGAGCATTACTTTGCTAGCGTGTGAGATGAGTGCAATTGTGTGGTAGTTTGAAAATTCCTTGACATTGCCTTTTTTTGGGATTGGAATGAAAACTAACCTTTTCCAGTCCTGTGGCCACTGCTGAGTTTTCCAAATTTGCTTACATATTGAGCGCAGTACTGTAACAGCATCATCTTTTAGGATTTGAAATAGCTCAACAGGAATTCCATACCTCCACTAGCTTTGTTCATAGTGATATTTCCTAATGCCCACTTGACTTTGCATTCCAGGATGTCTGGCTCTAGATGAGTGATCACACTATCGTGGTTATCTGGGTCATGAAGATCCTTTTTGTATAGTTCTGTGAATATTTAACACCTCTTCTTAATATCTTCTTCTTCTGTTAGGGCCATACCATTTCTTTCCTTTACCGTGCCCATCTTTGCATGAAATGTTCCTTTGATTTCTCTAATTTTCTTGAAGAGATCTCTAGTCTTTCCCATTCTATTGTTTTCCTCGATTACTTTGCATTGATCACCAAGGTAGGTATTCTTATCTCTCCTTGACATTCTTTGAAACTCTGCATTCAAATAGGTATATCTTTCTTTTTCTCCTTTGCCTTTCATATCATTTTTTTTCTCTCAGTTATTTGTAAGGCCTCCTTGGCAACCATTTTGCCTTTTTGCATTTCATTTTCTTGGTGATGGTCTTGATCACTGCCTCCTGCACAATGTCATGAACCTCTGTCCACAGTTCTTCATGCACTCTATCAGATCCAATCCATTGAATCTATTTGTCACTTCCACTGTGTAATCGTAAGGGATTTGATTTAGGTCATACTTGAATGGTCTAGTGGTTTTCCCTACTTTCTTCAATTCAGGTCTGAATTTGGCAATAAGGAGTTCATGATCTGAGCCACAGAGAGCTCCCGGTCTTGTTTCTGCCAACCGTATAGAGCTACTCCATCTTTGGCTGCAGATAATATAATCAATCTGATTTTGGTATTGACCATCTGGTGATGTCCCTGTGTAGAGTCTTCTCTTGTGTTGGAAGAGGTTGTTTGTTGTGACCAGTATGGTCTCCTTGGGAAAACTCTGTTAGCCTCTGCTCTGCTTTGTTTTATACTCCAAGGACAAATTTGCCTATTACTCCAGGTATCTCTTGACTTCCTACTTTTGCATTCCAGTCCCCTATAATGAAAAAGACATCTTTTTGGGGAGTTAGTTCTAGAAGGTCTTGTAGGTCTTCATAGAACCATTCAACTTCAGCTTCTTCAGCATTACTGGTTGGGGCATTGACTTGGATTACTGCAATATTGAATGTTTTGCCTTGGAATCAAACAGAGATCATTCTGTCATTTTTGAGACTGCATCCAAGTACTGCATTCCAGACTCTTTTGTTGACTATGATGGCTACTCCATTTCTTCTAAGGGATTCTTGTCCACAGTAGTAGGTAAAATGGTCATCTGAGTTAAATTCACCCATTCCAGTCCATTTAAGTTTGCTGATTCCTAAAATGTTGATGTTCACTCTTGCCATCTCCTGTTTGACCACTTCCAATTTGCCTTGATTCATGGACCTAACATTCCAGGTTCCTATGCAATACTGCTCTTTACAGCATCAGACTTTACTTCCATCACTAGTCACATCCACAGCTGGGTGTTATTTTTGCTTTGCCTCTATCTCTTCATTCTTTCTGGAGTTATTTCTCCACTGATCTCCAGTAGCATATTGGGCACCTGCTGACCTGGAGAGTTCATCTTTCAGTGTCCTATCTTTTTGTCTTTTCATTCTGTTCATGGGATACTCAAGGCAAGAATACTGAAGTGGTTTGCCATTCCCTTTTCCAGTTGACCACATTTGGTCAGGACTCTCCACCATTACCTGTCCATCTTGAATTCTCCAGGCCACAATACTGGAGTGGGTAGCCATTCCCTTCTCCAGGGGATCTTCCCAATCCAGGGATCAAATCCAGGTCTCTCACATTGCAGTGTCATTCTTTACCAGATGAGCTACTAGGGAAGCCCAAGAATACTGGAGTGGGTAGCCCATCTGTTCTCCAGCAGATCTTCCTGACCCAGGAATCAAACTGGGTCTGCTGTGTTGCAGGCAGATTCTTTCCTAGCTGAGCTACCAGGGAAACCCCTGGTAGAGCTCTGGTTGAAAAATTATATTTTCTTCCTTTCTACACTGTGATATTTGTCCAAACTTTATCAGCTGAATTCAGAAATTCACACCCCATGGCATGGTTTGCCTGAATCATGCTGAGCCATATGTTTGAGGCCTTCATCTCCTCCCAAATTCTGCAGTTTACTCAGATGTATGTGTATGGTTTTTTGTTCCTACTGTGGAAAGGAGCCTTTTGGCCCCATCCATAATCATCTTCTTAAACTAACTAAGACTGGACTACATGGATTAGAGAGGAATTAGGGGATGCCAATGAATGAGATAACTCTATACTAGTGAGCAAGATTTTGCATTTACTTTCATTTTTGAGTGATTGCTTGTTTAAGGCTCAACCAAATGAACTTCTAATGTTTTCAAAACACTTTTTAACTTTATATTGGATAGATGCTCATTCTCACTGCTAATGGCATTTATTTTGGCTTTGGAGTCCCCTTGTTAGTAGCTATAGGCACATCATTTTCTGACTGAGCTCTGGTGTTTGCACCTCATTGTCTTACATCATTGCTTTTTCCACTAACAGGAAGAACAGTGAGCAACAAATTCGTACCATTTGGGCACCTTGTTACAAAACTATATATTTCTTCTTTTTGTGATATAGGTAACTTTAAACATTTATATTTTCTGCTCTACCTTGTGACTTTGCTGAATTTATTTACTAAATCTAATAGTGTTTTTTTTTTAACAACTATTACTTGGTGTTTTGCCATAAGCAAACATGATATATGCAAATAAAGCAGTTTTGCTTTGCAATATAGATCAATTTGCTGAGGGAAGGGAGGGATATTTTACTGGCTAGAACTACTAATGCTTTGTTAAATAAAAGTGGTAAATTTGGATATTATTGACTTGTTTCTGATTTTAAGGTGAAAATATTCAGTCTTTCACTATTTAACAGGATTTTGACTGTCGGTTTTTCATGTATGCCTTTTATCAGGTTGACAAAATCTCTTTCTAACTTATTGCCAGTTTTTATCATAGCAAGGTGTTAGATTCTGACAAATGCTTTTACTGTTTATTGGGATAATCATGTGGTTTTCCCCCTTTACTCCAGGGATTGCAAGTACAATTCATTGGCCAAGAATAGGCCACCACTTCTAAGTAGATATTTTCTGTAAATAAGTATTTATGGAATACAGCCATGACCATTTGTTTACTAAGCATAATTGAGTAGTTCTAACGACTGTCACGTGAACTAAAAAATAAACATTATTTGACTCATTATGAAAAATAGTATCAACTCATTTATTCTATTATTGTGATGTAGTACGTTAATTGATTTGCAGATGTTAAATCGATCTTGCATAACAGAAAAATTCCACTAATGCATAGGACATAATCTTAAAAAAAATAAAAATGGTTAGAGTCTACTTGCTCATGGGCTTCCCGAGTGCCTCAGTGGTAAAGAATCTGCCTTCCAATGCAGGAGACGTCAGTTTGATCCCTGGGTCGAGAAGATCCCCTGGAGAAGGAAATGGCAAACCACTCCAGTACTCTTCCCTGGAAAACCCCACAGCCAGAGGAGCCTGGTGGGCTACAGTCCATGGGGTCACAAAATGGTCTACTTAGTGACTGAACAACTTGCTCATATATTAAATATTTTTGCATCCATTTTCACGATGGGTAATTTACTGTCACTTTATTTTGTTGTGATTTCTTTTGTTTGGCTTTGATCTCAGGGTAATACAGCCCTCACAGAACAAGTTGAACAGTGTTTCTCTTCTGTAATATTTGAAGTATAATACTGTGTTATTTATTACTTTAATACTTGGAAAAATTCACCAATTAGGCCATGTAAGCTTATGTTTTTCTTTATGGGAATATTTTAGAAAATTAAATTTCTTTATTGCTATAGGTCTGTAGAGATTTTGTAACTTTTCTGGAGTCAGTTTGGTAGTATATGTCTTCCTAAAAATTTGACTATTTATCTATTTTGCTCTCAAACATCGTTCATAATATTCCCTTATAAGCTTTTCATTTCTGTAGGGTTGGCAGTGATGTCTCCTGTTTCATTTTTCATTTTGATAATTTGTGTCTTCTCTCTTTTTTTCTCAGTCAACTTAGCTAAGTGTTGTCAAGTTTGTTTATCTCTTTGAAGAATAAACTTTTGTTTGCATTAACCTTATATATTGCAGTTTTTCTTTTTAATCAATTTCTGCTCTAATCTTTATTTCCTTTGTTCAGTTTGCTTTGGGTGTTATTACAAAGATTGTCTACTTCATCAATAATGCCATTAATTATGGAATTGTTCATAACCCAGTTTTTGACACCAGTAACAAAGTGGTCTGTTCTTTCAGGTTGGTTCTGCCCTGGAAAATCCTCTACATTGATTGAACTGTGGAGAGTAGCCACAGGCAAGAACACTACATACTTCACTCTTACTACCCAAAGTTCAGTAGTTCTTCAAGCATAAATGTTTCTTATAAATAGACTTTGATCAATTTGCAGAGCATAAAAATAGCTGCTTTGGTCGATTTTACTTATAGCTGTTATCCTGGGAGAAAATTTGCCAAATTTCTGACTTAGCCATAGTCAAAAGTCCCACTTCTTTCCTATTTTTGACTACTCTAAAATAATCTGGTTTAGGGCTTTCCTCATGGCTCAGTGGTAAAGAATACACCTGCCAGTGCAGGAGACGTGGATTGGTGGGTTTCATCTTTGGGTAGGAAAGATCCTCCAGAGAAGGAAATGGCGACCTACTATAGTATTCTTTCCTGGAAACTCTATGGACAGAGGGGTCTGATGGGCTACAGTCCATAGGATCTCAAAGAGTTGTATAGAACTTAGTGACTAAGCAACAGCACCATAGGAGTCAAGGATTTGTAAGTCCTGAATTGGACAGAGGCACAGGGTAGTAGAAATTTAAAAAAAAAATTAAAAAATAAATAAAATAATCTCATTTATATGAAAAAAACTCATTTATTAGTTTAAGCTAACAGAGATATTCTTGTTTGTTGGATAAGAAAATTTTCTTTCTTTCCTCTACTGTCTTGGTCAAAGCAGCACTTTTTAGAACGGCCCTATGAAGGAAACCTTGGTTATTTTCATTTTGTACCTATTGATATTGAAATGAAATGTTCTAGATTTACAATAGCTTTTCTCCAACTCTGTTGCTAAGAATACAAGAAAATCTATGACTACAGAGAACATTTCTACTAGATGGGAGTTTTAGGACTCCTTTTTCTTCCTTGTCTCTGGATATCTGGTTAGATATAGATATTTAATGAAAATTAGTGAGATCTTATCAACTAACCCTTGTCCTTTTAAGTAATTTAATGCAAATTAACCTCCTTCAGTGTTGATGGAGTAGGAAGGAGATGTTAATTTCTTGTATATTCCAAGAATGAAGATTTCAAAATAACTTGCTAAATCTCATATACTATTTGAAAGGACACAATATTAATGACATCACTCAAAGGAAATAATACTAAAAGTAGGCAATAAAATACTATAAATTATTTTATCAAATATCAAATTTGGAATAATAATTTAAGAAAGTGTGCTAAATTAATAATTTTTTCTATTGTCTTTGGAAATGATCTGTTTTTCGTAATCATTTCAATATCAGATTATCATTCTTAGAATAAAAAAAATCTCATGTCCACAGAAATTCTCATTACTGTAACATTATAAGATCTATAATCAAGTCCAGGTTTAATTTTTGGAGGCAAAGAATTGTATTTCTCTGAGTTTCATTTTATTTATGTATGATGAGGAATAAGAAGTATCTATCTGGTATGTTATGACTTATTTTTTTTTAATGAAACATTTTGATACTAAATAAAAAACAAATGTAAAAACAATTTTTTTTTCCTCAATAGAAGGATAATCACAGGAGAAACCATTGCCCTGAGAGCCTAAAATCTACTTAAGGCATGGAAAGGAGCCCTCCACAATCATCACCAAAGTAATTACACTCTGAAGTCAAAGGTGCTGAGTTTCCAGAAAAAGGAGTAAAGGTATTTCATAGGTATTAAAAAGTGAAAGTTAAGAAAACAAGGCGAAGAATATGTCGAGTCAGGAAAGCATGTAGTATAAGCTCTAATTATACACAATGATAGGCAGATGAGACTATTTTAGCCCTCATTCCAGAGGCGCTTACAGCTTAGAATATGAATGGAGATAGACACAGAGAGAATGTTACTCTACCTCATGGTATTTATGATTGAGGCATCGGTTGTAATGGCATGCTCAGAGGTAAAAAGCCAAGACCTGAACTTACTCGGGGCAAAACATAACTCCATATTCAGATCTCACTCTAAAAGTTTCTACATGAGATATAGGCAGTCTATAACTCTTCTACCCCTGAGCTACACCACCTAGGAAGGGGGCATCCGAGGGCATCTTGGTGTCCCCCTTCCTCTTTTAGTGCTTCCCTGATAGCTCAGTTGGTAAAGAATCCACCTGCAATTCAGGAGACCCTGGTTCGATTCCTGGGTCAGAAAGATCTGCTGGAGAAGGGATAGGCTACCCACTCCAGTATTCTTTGGCTTCCCTGGTGGCTCAGCTGGTAAAGAATCTTCCTGCAATGTGGGAGGCCTGGGTTCAGTCCCTGGGTTGGGAAGATCTCCCAGAGAAGGGAAAAGCTACCCACTCCAGTATTCTGGCCTAGAGAATTCCTTGGACTGTGTAGTCCATGGGGTTGCAAAAAGTCAAACACAGCTGAGTGATTTTCACGTAATTCTTCTATCGAGTCTAAGGATGCACTAGAAAATGTTGTACCATAATCTCTTTCAACTCATTTTGCTGGCATTTTCAATGCTTTTGTCATGACTCTTGACTTTGAGGAAATGTATTTTATTTTTCATCAAAGACTGTTTATTTCTTGTAGAAAGTTCATGAGAAATGTGTTGTATGGACTTTGAACAAGACTTTTCAATAACCACAATCTGAATATCAGAATGAAAAATGGTCCTATTTGCATTCTATCTCAAGTCAGTTTCCTGTCCAGGCACTCAGGGCATTGTTCCTGGAAGAGGAGATTATACTGTTGTCTTTTTATAAATTTTTAGATGGCTATACAACTGGGAATCCACATCATATGACTTTCAATTTAAATATCTTCTCCATGATACTTGTAAAGGAACATTGATCAAGCTCTTGTGCTGTGTGCTGTTCTTAGTCTCTCAGTCATGCCCAGCTCTTTGCAACCCCATGAATTTTAACCTGTCAGGCTCCTCTGTCCATGGGGATTCTCAGGCAAGAATACAGGAGTGGGTTGCCGTGCCCTCCTCCAGGGGGTCTTCCTAACCCAAGGATCAAACCCAGGTCTCCCGCTTTGCAGGCAGATTCTTTACCAGCTGAGCCACCAGGGAAGCCCAAGAATTCTGGAGTGAGTAGCCTATTCCTTCTCCAGGGGATCTTCCAGACCCAAAAACTGAAATTGGGTCTCCTACATTGCAGGCAGATTCTTTACCAGCTGAGCTACCAAGTTCTTACAATATAAAAATCTTTCTATCCTGATATCTAAAATTTTCTAAAGTATGTTTTCAAACAATATTATTATAATATATGTGTACATTCCTTTTGAGAAACAAAATTTGTATAATACAATACTGAAGATTACTTGCCATTTTTATGACAATCTTATGAGATCAGTGTATTCTTAGAACTAAAAGACATGAGCTTTGACACAAAAAGAAACACTTCATAGCTATAAAATAAAAATAATTCCTTTAAAATTAACATGGATGAAGTATTGTTCCTCTATAACATTGGTGACTGGTTACTGACCTAACACTTATAAGCCAGCTATTTTGCATTTCTTTGGTACACCATGACTTAAGTAGAAAAACTAATACAAGTTAAAAGCTTCTCAGCATATATGAAAATGAACAGTATTATCATGGATTTTTCTATAATTTTATTTCCTTCTGGGTATACACATACTTTTTTTTTGTATAGACCTTAAGGATTTTTAAATGCTCTGTATCCTGCATCCTTGAGTGAGGGGAAAAAATTAAGCTTTTATTCTCCAAGTTAGGTATTATTTACTAGCACTACATATTCAGGTTACTTATGATAGAATTATGTAGTATCTTTGTCATTATACTCTGTGTTCTGAATAGTTACTAAGCAGAAACACACTAATTGAGGCCCATTGCAAATGCATATAAAGTACCATGTATCTGAACACGTGGCTGAAAGAGTATTTATAAAATGTAAGACTTCTAGTGTAGAATAAAATGACATCAATTTGAAGTGAATATTTTTGTTAAGAAAATTATTCAAATATGTGTTTTATTTATTCCAGGTGTTTCTAATAAAACCATTTTAGGAGAATTTGGAAAGAGCTTTAAATTGGAAGATGACAATATTTTCATTCTATGTAACTCAGTGCTAATCTGACCCAATACTCTTCATGCTCTGTCTGCAGCAATCGACAGCTTCAGTTACTATGAGTAATTGTAACCAAGGCAACATGACAGGGAATAATTAATGACTGGAATTCATCTTCAAAATATGAAGAATATTCTAAATAATAAATATTAGAATAACAACAACACTTTAACCTCTACCTTCAACTCTCTTGAAACATTTCCACAAATTAATAATTGTGATTTTGTAGAAAGATATGATTAACATTCAAATAATATTAAATAGAGAATGAAATTGTCATATTATAAAACTTAAAGCAAAAAACCTCCAACAAACCTACAAATATATAGAAGCAAATATTCTCCTTCTTTCTATCCTTTTAATACCCAACTAGGTTAAATATATTGTGAAGACAGTTGCATGTAAAAGGGATATTGGAGAAGAGCTAGATTTAGCAACCAGGTAGTGTTGGCCCCAGACTGTACTAACTTTGTGACCTTGAACCCTTATTTACCTTTATAGGCCTCCGTTCCTCCCCCCCACTGGAGAAATTAGGTTGATATCAATTATGTTAACAGATTAATGTGGTTGTTGAGAAAATTAAAGAATCCATACTAAGTATGTATCTCATTACCTATCTATCAAAGAATAAACACAAATGTTAGTCATTAGATCCAGTAATACACAGACATAGCAGTATATGCTAGGCATTCTTTTAGACTCTGATACAGCAATGGCAGACAAAATGACTTCCCTAGAGAAATATATAAGATTCATCATAGAAAAAGATAAGAAACATACAAATAAATAAGTATACCAAAAAGACAATTTCTGGAACTTCTGGGTACAGTGATAAAGGTAAAGTGGTGATCTGAGAAGAGAAGATGCTATTATATTTAGGATTGTGGATAGATCTCTTTGAGGAGCTAATATCTAATTTAAAATTTAATGATAAGAAAGAGGAAGTCATCGAAAAAGTTAGAAAAGTGCCTTCTAAACTAACATAACTACATGTACAAAAACACTGAGATAGATGACTATATTTTAAAAATCTTAAAATAATAAAAAGTGGGGACTTCCTTGGTGGTTCAATGGTTAAGGCTTTGTGCTCCCAATACTGGAGACCCAGGTCCCATCATGGTCAGGAACAAGATCCCACATGCCACAACTAAGAATTTGCATGCCACAGCAACTAAGACCAGTACAGCCAAATAAATATATAAATATTAAAAAAAAAAAAACAGTAACAAGGGTAAAGAAAGATTAGTATTAGGGAAGGTAAGCAAAGACTCCAAAATCACTGCAGATGGTGACTGCAGCCATGAAATTAAAAGACGGTTGCTCCTTGGAAGAAAAGTTATGATCAACCTAGAAGCTTATGAAAAAGTAGAGACATTACTTTGCCAACAAAGGTCCATCTAGTCAAAGCTATGGCTTTTCCAGTAGTCATGTATGGATGTGAGAGTTGGACTACAAAGAAAGATGAGCACTAAAGAATTGATGCTTTTGAACTGTGGTGTTGGAGAAGACTCTTGAGAGTCCCTTGGCCTGCAAGGAGATCCAACCAGTCCATCCTAAAGGAAATCAGTCCTGAATATTCATTGGAAGGACTGATGCTGAAGCTGGACCTCCAATACTTTGTCCACCTGAAGCAAAGAACTGACTCATTGGAAAAGACCCTTATGCTAGAAAAGATTGAAGGTGGGAGGAGAAGGGGACAGCAGAGGATGAGTTGATTGGATGCATCACAGACTCAATGGATATGAGTCTGAGTTAACTCTGGGAGTTGGTGATGGACAGGAGTCCTGGCATGCTGCAGTCCATGGGGTTGCAAAGAGTCAGACATGACTGAGTGACTGAAATGAAATGAATTGAAGCAGAGACGGGGTCATATTGAGTTATCAGCCATGGTTAGAGTTTTTATTTTATTTAAAGTACATATAAGGAAATCGTTTGAATACTTCTTAGTTTAGAACTAGTAAACGTATCAGTTAAGTCATTCAGTTGTGTCTGACTCTTTGCAACCCCATGGACTGCAGCATGCCAGGCTTCCTTGTCCATTACAAACTCACAGAACTTGTTCAAGCTCATGTCCATAGAGTAGGTGATGCCATCTAACCATATCATCCTCTGTCATCCCCTCCTTCTCCTGCCTCCAATCTTTCCCAGCATCAAGGTCGTTTCCAATGAGTCAGTTCTTTGCATCAGGTGGCCAAAGTATTGGAGCTTCAGAATCAGTCCTTCCAATGAATATTCAGGACTTATTTCCTTTAGGATTGACTGGTTTGATCTCCTTGCAGTGCAAAGAACTCTCAAGAATCTTCTCCAACACCGTAGTTCAAAAGCTTCAATTCTTCGGCACTCAGTTTTCTTTATAGTCCAACTCTCACATCCATACAGTAAACATATTAGTAGTATTAATAGTAGTGATACTCATAGCAAAACTTTAGTAGTCCTAGTACTCTTCTCAGAGTATCATAAGTTTTGTTTATGGAAAATAATCCATAACCAAGTGTTTATTCAATGGTTAAATAAGTTAACCATGATATCGTCAAGTATGCTGAAACTAAAAATCTATTTAATCATGGAAATTATGAAGCCAACTGTTTGTTATATTTGTCATCTTACTGATTTCTATAGTTAATTCTAGTGATTTCAATGACAAAGATGATACTAAAAATACTTAACCATTTAATCAGAAATAATGTGATATGTGAAAAAGATACAAGTGAACCGAGTGGCTGATGAGTCGGCCTATACCCTCCTTTCCCATCACTGCTCCATGGATTCTGCAAGATTGTCTTGTAGAAGACATTCAATAAATATTCACTGGTGATGGAAACAGGGAGTACTGTTAATTAGCGTTAGCATACTCCATTAGTTGTATGGATATCCCTCTCATAGAATTAACCCCAAATTTCTCAAAGTGTATTTTTATAAAGGAGAGCACATGTTATGAAACCTAGTAAAGCATCTAGGATACAAAAGTGCCAAATAATTGTTCAGTGAATCTTGAGGACACATCATCTAAATAAAACTCAAAGTCATGTAGTTCTAAGGTTTCTACAAACAGACATGTTAAAGCTAAAACTGGTCTAAGAAAACTTGCAGGAGAGATTGAAATAGCATATTCCTTTGGTTAGACTTTGGGCTTTGGTTAGACTTTGGGTTTTGTTAGACTTTGGGCTTCCCTGGTGGTTAGATGGTAAAGAATCTGCCTACAGTGAGGGAGGCCTGGGTTTGATCCCTGGGTCAGGAAGATCTCCTGGAGAAGGGAATGTCTACCCGCTCCACTTTTCTTGCCTGGAAAACTCCATGGACAGAGGAGCCTGACAGGCTACAGTTCATGGGGTCACAAAGAGCGACCTTTACTTTCACTTTGGATAGACCATTTTTCCTGCAGTTTATTAGGCAGCAAGATTTATCTCAGTCCGCTTTCCCTCTTCAAGCTACACATACATACATACACACACACACACACACACACACACACACACACAAAGCAAACAGAAATAGAGAAGATGCTCTCGCTATTGATTTCTGAACTATAGGAAAACACCTCAAGCACTGCCTAGGATAAAACGGCTGTTGTGAAAATGAATCTTTTAATAATTAAATTTGATAGAATTTAAAAATAGATAAATGCATTCCGTTTATTTTGCAATATACTTATATGCAGTTAATTTTTAAAGAGACAATCAAGTAAGTATTCTCTATTCTATTGAATTCTTCTAATATAAAATACCATTAATTTCTGCATATCCATTTTCCATATAATTTTCTAAACTTAATTATTAATTAACATAATTTAAAATCAATACAATTTTTAAGGTAAAATATATTGATATTCAAAGTAGAGGAGGAAAATTATCACATCCTATTTAGGTTACCCTTTATTATGGAATTTGATTTGTGTTCACAGTTTTATAACATGGGTTAGGGAGTAGGTTTTATAAGAGGAATTTACATTTCAGCAGTAGAAGTCATGAGTCTCCTAATCTTCTCATCATCCCACAGAGAGAAGGATAATGGGCCAGGCAGTATTGGATATAATGACACTTCCCCATGTAGGTTTTTTATTTTTCATTTTAATAGGATAGACTGAGATAAAGGCTATTAGTAGGAGATTAGCAATTTTGTGTACCAGGTAGTAGAGGTTAAAACACTAGGCATTTACAGACGCTATCTTGTAAAACTAAGTGCCTAGCACCTGGAGATTTTTGAAGCCAGTGTTAAGTGAATTCCTTTTAGATGGGCCAAGCAGGGGTTGGAAAGCTCTCACTATCAAAGAATGAAAATCATGATGATTTTGTGATGTTTAACTTTTCTTTTAGTTCAATGACTTGTAAACCTTTATGCTAAATGTTTCTGTTATTTCATTTAATCCCAGCAAGTCCTGTCTTAAACTATCTATAATGATTTCTAAGATTGATACATCAGAGTTTGCTCTTTTTGTTGAATGAATTATGATAATTTGTGTTTCCCAAATAATCATCTATTTTGTTGAAACTGTTATGTTAGTTCACCATATAATTAGTGCATTCATTAGAGTATTTCAATACTGGGGAAACAACATTGAGTAAAACAATAAATAATGGCTCTCATTTTCTTACATTTTGGGGGGAAGGTAATAAAAACAAATATATAACATACTATGCAATAAGAATTATGGAGAAAAATCGTGCTATTTAAAGAAAACAGATAGTAACAGGCATATAAGAGACTTATTTTATATAAAGCAGCTGAAGGAAGCCTGTCTGATAAGATAAAATAATGAACAGACACCAGAACAAAGAGGGCAAGTTAATCTGGTTGACATTCAGGAGCAAAGCAATCCATACAGAGTAAACAAAATGCAAAGGCCTTGAGGCTGAAGCATGACTGACTTGTTTATCGAACAGCCTGGAAACCTATACACCTGTAGTGGACTGAGAGAGAAGGAGAGAGAGTGACTGGGGCAGGTCAGAAGGTTCATGTTAAAGCAGAGAGCTGTGTTAAACTTAGAATTTTACACCCACTTTGAAATGTACATACTACTGACAACCTCACTAACTTTCATTACACCGCTATTTTTTTCTTATTTTATTTGTCTTTATAGTTTCCTTGATTTGATTTGTAAGGCTTTGTTCATTTCATATACTTATATGACCTGGGATTAGTATCTTGGTTTTATTTTTATGACTATATTTAACAATATCCTCTATTTAAGATTTTCAATTTTTCTTTCTTCGGTCAATTGGGTTTTGGTTTTACTTTTGGGAAGGTACAAGATAAGTTAATAACTTTGCTTTCCCTTTTTTAATAATAAACTATTTGATGTTCTGAAAAAGTACTGACTCCCAATGTATAGATGTAAGAACTAAGATTTTCAGAATCTAGTAAATTTGCCTCAGAACATACAATCAGTGGAAGAGCAATGAACCAACCACATTCTCTCTGATTTTCAAATCTGTTCTCTAATCCACTTGGTAAGGGAAAGTGTACTATAAAATTTTATTTTTTAAATTGACTTTCTTTCTCTATAAATTAGGTCAAATTAGGTGTTCCTTTTCTTCTGCATTGTTCTACAGGCTTAGAAAAATAAACACTAAATGGAGTCTGGGTCTTTTTTTTTTTAATCAATGTTGTCACAAAATAGAAGCCAAATTGTTGAATACTTAAGAATTGTTTCCAAAACAAAGTGAAGTGAAGTGAAAATCACTCAGTTGTGTCTGACTCTGCGACCTCATGGACTATACAGTCCATGGAATTCTCCAGGCCATGGATTGGAGACTTTTCCTTTCCTTTGGACCTTTCCTTTCTCCAGGGGGTCTTCCCAACCCAGGGATGGAACCTAGGTCTCCCGCATTGCAGGTGGATTCTTTACCAGCTGAGCCACCAGGGAAGCCCAAGAATACTGGAGTGGGTAACCTATCCCTTCTCCAGCAGATCTTCCTGACTTAGGAATCAAACTGGGGTCTCTCTCCTACATTGCAGATGAATTCTTTACCAACTGAGATACCAGGGAATCCCAAGGACTATATAATAATTAGGATATTGATTGTGGTATAAAAACAAAAAAAAATTAACAATAACCTAAAGGAAACAGTATTTTATGTCTCTCTAAGGTTATCATCTGGTCAAAAGCAATCCAACCTAAGTATGGTGGACTCATGCTGTCAGGATTAAAGTTTCTTCTATCTGATGACACCATTTTCTGTCACTCAGGGATTCTACTCCATCTCCAGCAAGAATCTGCATTGAAACCATCAGGCAGAGTGACTGGGAAAGGGGGAGGGTATGCTTATGACGTTCCTTTAAGGCCATGGCATGGAAGTTGCATATATCATATGTACATCATAGAAATAATTTAGTTAATGGCTTATCTAGCAAAAGAAGGTTGGAAAATTTATGTGTATCTGGATACTCAGGAATTTAACAAAGATCTTTTACAACATAAAGGAAAACTAGATAATGGTTGATAGCCAAAGGAATACATTCTTTTTTTGAGGGGATACATAATCCATAGTTGAGTCTATTACCAGAATTGTCCTAATATTCTTCTACTTGATTAGCTGAATGAAGAATACACAGAGAAAATAACTAAAGAAAAAAGTCAGAGAGGTGAATTTTTATTCAAAATCATTTAATATCTTTGTTAGGGTGGAAAACATTAACAACTGTGCTGTGAACATTTAAAAGATTGAGGCATTAAATTTCCACTCTGGAATTTTCTGTGGTTTAATATTGCAGTGTGTTGGTTCTTTATTAAACAAAATATATAGGCATTTTGCCTACTTAATCAGCTTCTTTGTGTATAAATGTAAATTTTTTACTTACAATATACTACTGTTTTACCAATATTTTAAGTATTACTACAGTGTCTTGAAAATACATAACTCATTATTAATAACAAAAATAATCCAAGAATTTAAAGATAGTTTGGCCTTTCCTACTAGTATACTCTTGTGCTTTTACATGTAAGCAATGTTAAATTTGAAGAGGGTGAGAGTGGTATGGAATAAAAGCTAAGATTGTTCATGTAATGTTTAACAAGAAATAGTGCTTACTTAATAATACTGCATCATTCTCAGGTTCCATATTTGCATCCTGACTTTCAAAATATCTGTAGAATAGTTTCCTGCCTAAATGTGCATATGTGTTTTCAAATATACACACACATTCATATACATACATAGTATATTAGTATTGGCATTAGTAATAGAGCTCCATCTAGTGTTTACAGATACTGTAAAGCACAGGTAGATTTGTTTTGATACTTATTTAATAATAATAAAGCATTTAAAAAGTCAATTTAGTTAGTTATTTATATTTACTTCACCACCAGACTCTATCAAGGCAGAAAAGTAGGCTATTTTAAAAGAGTACCTTAAGTGATGATAAAATCTTAATATTCCAATTATAACAGAGTAGATTTATAAATGCTTATGTAATTATAGCTAAAGTATTTAATTAATGCATAATTAAGGTCATATACCCATTCTTTACTCTCAGAAGGAGAAAAATTATTTATTAGTTGTATTTTAAAAACCTCTAGATTTTTGCTGTAATTCTCATCTTCTCAGTTTCCACTGAAGTTAATTAGGATGACATTCAAAATGCTAAACACAAAATACCTGTAGTGCTATGAAATGTTCAATAGCCTGTCTAAACTAGGTCACCCTAACAAAATACAAAATTAGTTTTAGTAACCCTTTCAGTTTTGAGAGACCTTATTGTTTTGGCAAATAAAATTTGGCAGATGTAGATGAGTCCTATTGCCAGAAACCACAATAATTGTGAAACATGAAATGTTGCAAATTCTAATGTATAGAATATGCTCAATGGTTAATATTTCTTTAAAAATACAATTTATTTATTTATTTTTTTGCTAATTTCTATGTGTAATTCCATTAACTTAGTCCTTGATTCATTTATTCAACAATAATCATTGACTTCCTATAACACACCAAATATTCTATTTGGGTACATTGGGAAAGATTGCTAATCATTCCCCTATATCCATTACCCTGTCCTTTGTTTTATCAATAAAATCCATCCTACATATCAAGTTTTTATTTTTTTTGGTGCTTAACCATCTGAATAATATTTCCTATCCTATCTTGTAGCTGAGTACAGCTCTGTGACTGAATTTAAACCAGTAGATGCGAGCATAAATTATTGTGTGTGTTTATTGTGTGTAACTTCCAGGTCATCTCTAAAAAACCTTCTTTCCCGGTACTGCCTCTATTTCCTTTCTTCAGAAAGTAAAGAAGTCAGGAGACAAATTCAGCCATAGCCATGGAGCAGGCATAAAAAAATCAATGAAAAAATCCCAAGACTTTTAATGACTTCACAGAGCAGAGCCCCCTGGCCAGCTGGACTGTATCAGGAGATACAAGAGAAGTAAATCTCTGTATTACTCATGCAATTGTACCTTTGCATCTCATGTCTTCCTATTAGAATGGGTTTGTTTGCAGAATAATTATAAAGTACACAAGATTAATAAAATATAGTTCCTGATGTAAAAAGTTCTTTCTTTTAATGAATGAGCCAGAAAAATGGACAACTGTGTACAATACAGAATGATCTTAATGATGGATGTCTTGTGGAAATGATGCAATCACACAGAAAATTCTGCCATGAGGGATTAGAGAAAGCTTCAGATGGGTAGGAGTATTCAAGGTTTATTTTGAAATAGTACTTTAAGACTATCACATGAAAAAGTTTTCTACTAATCTCTCCTAGTTTTACATTTTCTACCTCATAATAATGCATTTCCATTTAATGTAAACCAAGATAATCCTGGGTCTTAGGTTTTATGGGTAAGTTAGCCTCCTCCAAATTGGAAAACTGAGTCTGTTGCCAGAGGGAATTCAATAATACATGGAATTAATGATTGCCAATCAGTGCGAAACAAATATATCAGAGAATAAGCTCAGTGATATAAGGTCGTCAAATCAATGAGTTCTCGCAGTTGGAAATTTAACTGACTATTAGGCCAACTTTTTTCAAAACCATCACACTATAGAAGATAATATGAGGCACAGCAAAGCTGTACATGAAGGCCAGACTGCAATCTGAGACACAGTAATTGGCAAATAGTGCAGACCTGCTGTCTATGCATTCTTGATAAATCTCTGCTTTTTTGTGGTATAACTTTACAATTTCTCAAAGGTCTACCAGTTCTATAGGTCACAAAGTTTTTGAAGACGTGTCTCTATCTTCTTAGACAATTTCTGAAAATATAGAGAGACAGTTGGGTATGTATGGGAATATTTTGGTTAAGACTTGACATTCTAAAAGCACTCAGATATTTTGTTCTTGTTTAGAGACTGTTTAAATTTACAGATACAAGATTAATTTAAGAGAAAATACAAATGGTCAACATTTACTCCTCATTCCATAGAGGGTTACTTCCAGTGCATTATTTATAAGTATATATATTATTCATAGCTGGGATAGATAGAAGTTCAGCACACATGATTTTAAAAATGCTTTTGGGTTAGTGGAATTAGTCGCATGTTGCTGGAAATAATAGATATAGATAAAATCACTTGTTGAACAAGAATGAAGTCAATTGTCTGTCCTGAATGGGATCTGTATTGAGAATCATTTCCTTTCATCTCAAGGAGTAAGATCATCACTTCTGGCTCAATTCAAACAGTCTTATCCATATGTTTATAACTTTCCAATTTTCCAATTTTAGACTAAAACAGATTGATTCAACATTTACAACAATAAAAACATGCATGTTGTTTTTGTAAGGCATATATGTAGAATATAGTATTTATGGAATAATACTAAAAAAAAAAATTTGCCAAGATTTCCAAATGTATTTTTCATATGGAGTCAAGATACCAGTTTGAATATATAGTCCTTCCTACATCAGGTAATCATCATCACATTCTCATTGTTTTTTGTACACTACACCATAAACCCTTGAAACATTTTAATGTGTACTTGAGAGAAAAATCATCTTCCACAAAGTCAACTGTTCACATGGTAGCTTTCTGTGTAAAGATATAAGCAGGATTGGCCCATTTCTTTGCATGAATGTTGAAGGTCTCATGATAAACTGGCTTATCCATGGTTGTACAAGTCTAATTTATCTGCTAAAGATACAGAAAAACAGGACTGTGTCCTTAATTACCCGAACAGAGATGGACAAAATCACTATTAAAATTTTTTAAAGAATAATGAAATAAGAGGATTAAAATTAATGCACATACTTGGTAGACCCTTAAATAAAACTGATTGGAAGGCTAAAAGAGACATATGGGAATCCTACAGGACTTCTCAAAGGGATCCCAAAGCAGGAATATAATGGAATATACAACTAATCATTATGAAAATTAGCAACAGCTATATCCAAAACTGGGTGCTGAATATCACTTTGAATGCCCTACTGATGGTCTATGAATAATGACAATGATCTTTGCATTAGATTTCACTCTATACTAAGCACTTTTTCCTCATCTATTCAGGTATCACAATAAACCTGTATGTACTATAATTCTCTCTGTTTTGTAAATGAGGAGACTTACTCTCAGTTCAGTTCAGTTCAGTTCAGTCGCTCAGTCATGTCCGACTCTTTGCAACCCCATGAACCGCAGCACGCCAGGCCTCTCTGTCCAACATCAACTCCCGGAGTCTACCCAAACCCATGTCCATCGAGTCAGTGATGCCATTCAACCATCTCATCCTCTGTCATCCCCTTCTCCTCCTGCCCTCAATCCTACCCAGCATTAGGGTCTTTTCCAATGAGTCAACTCTTCGCATGAGGTGGCCAAAGTATTGGAGTTTCAGCTTCAACATCAGTCTTTCCAATGAACACCCAGGATTGATCTCTTTTAGGATGGATTGATTGGATCTCCTTGCAGTCCAAGGGACTCTCAAGAGTCTTCTCCAACACCACAGTTCAAAAGCATCAATTCTGCCGCACTCAGTTTTCTTCACAGTACAACTCTCACATCCATACATGACCACTGGAAAAACCATAGCCTTGACTAGATGGACTTCTGTTGGCAAAGTAATGTCTCTGCTTTTAAATATGCTATCTAGGTTGGTCATAACCTTCCTTCCAAGGAGTAAGCGTCTTTTAATTTCATGGCTGCAATCACCATCTGCAGTGATTTTGGAGCCCCCCCAAATAAAGTCTGACACTGTTTCCACTGTTTTCCCATCTATTTCCCATGAAGTGATGGGACCAGATGCCATGATCTTAGTTTTCTGAACGTTGAGCTTTAAGCCAACGTTTTCACTCTCCTCTTTCACTTTCATCAAGAGGCTCTTTAGTTCTTCACTTTCTGCCATAAGGGTGGTGTCATCCACATACCTGAGGTTATTGATATTTCTCCTGGCAATCTTGATTCAAACTTGTGTTTCTTCCAGCCCAGCGTTTCTCATGATGTACTCTGCATAGAAGTTAAATAAGCAGGGTGACAATATACAGCCTTGACGTACTCCTTTCCCTACTTGGAACCAGTCTGTTGTTCCAAGTCCAGTTCTAACTGTTGCTTCCTGACCTGCATACAGGTTTCTCAAGAGATAGGTCGGATGGTCTGGTATTCCCATCTCTTTTAGAATTTTCCAGTTTATTGTGATCCACACAGTCAAAGGCTTTGGCATAGTCAATAAAGCAGAAATAGATGTTTTTCTGGAACTCTCTTGCTTTTTCGATGATCCAGCGGATATTGGCAATTTGATCTCTGGTTCCTCTGCCTTTTCTAAAACCAGCTTGAACATCTGGAAGTTCACGGTTCACGTATTGCTGAAGCCTGGCTTGGAGAATTTTGAGCATTACTTCACTAGTGTGTGAGATGAGTGCTATTGTGCGGTAGTTTGAGCATTCTTTGACATTACTCTCAGCACTTCTAATTTAATTGAACAGAGTTCCCTGGTGTATTTGTTTTCTACTGATGTATAACAAACTATTACAAACTTAGTGGCTTAAAAGAAACTTCTCAACTTCTGTAGGTCAGAAGCTAGCTGGCTATTGATTGATGCTTTCTTTCTCAAGCTATTGGCTGGTCTGAGAGCTTATCTGAAGTTTCTGGGGAGAATCCACTTCCAAGCTCATTGACTTTGTTGACAGAATTCAGTTCCTCATGGTTGTAAAACTAAGTTGTTTGTTTCCTTGCTAACCTGTGGGCTTGGGGTTACATTAGAATCCTAGCATTGCTACATTCATTGGCATTTTGCCTCCTCCATTTTCAAAACCATCCCTTCACGTTTCAAATCTCTTTGAATTTTTGCTACCAGTCAGAGAAAACACTCTGCTTTGAAAAGAGTAACTAAATGTGCTCAGGTTTACAATGATAATATATTTTTTTAAGATCAAATAAATTGAGGTTTTGATTGCTTCTGCAAAATATCTTCAACATAGTACTTAGATTAGTGTTTAATTGAATAACCTGGGGTAGGAATCTAGCAGGTGCTGTCTTTAGAAATCTGCCCACCACACTTGGTTTGAGGGGATTTAGAAGTCAGATCTCGAAGAAGGCAGTGGCACCCCACTCCAGTACTCTTGCCTGGAAAATCCCATGGATGGAGGAGCCTGGTAGGCTACAGTCCATGGGTTCGCCAAGAGTCGGACACGACTGAGCAACTTCACTTTCACTTTTCCCATTCATGTACTGGAGAAGGAAATGGCAACCCACTCCAGTATTCTTGCCTGGAGAATCCCAGGGATGGCAGAGCCTGGTGGGCTGCCATCTATGGGGTCACACAGAGTCGGACACAACTGAAGCGACTTAGCAGCAGCAGCAGCAGCAGCAGAAGTCAGATCTATTGATTAAAAATCAAAGCCATTCTCATTGAAGTTAACTTGCTAATTTATACTAATTTACCTAATATGTAACTAATCTTCAACTTTTATATATACATTACTCTCACTCTAGTTGTAAGTTATTGCGGCATTCAAGAATGCCAAGTTTAAGATGAGTTGCTTTGAGAGCAGAGATTACATACCAAAAAAAAAAAAATGTAACTCTAGGGGAGAATGCCTAGGATCTGCTTACTGGTAGCAGAAACAAAAGGTAAGACCTAGTAGACCTTTGCCTACTGTCGGAACAAAAGGAGGCCTTTGTAATCTCTTTTTACCTCTCTCTCCATCTACTTGCTTATAACTCACAGCATTATAAGAGGCATGCTTTCTAATGGAAACTGATTTAAGGAGCAAAACTTTTACCCTTGTATCTTTTATCCTTGGCATAGTTTCCAGCAGGCATTAAATTTTAGCAGAGAACTTAAATATAGATACTTAGAAGTGCTGAGTTGAATTATTAATATATTGTTGACTAATTGTAAATGAAAAACAGCATCGTTACAAAATAAAAACCTAGAAAACTAAAATAAAGAAAAATTCATAACCCTTACACAAAAATGGTGCTAACACTTGGTAATATCTAACACTTGGTAGCAATAAGTAGATCTAAATAAATATTTAATTCATATAACTAGATGGAAAGGAGTGTTTATTTCTTCCTGTGGAGATGTGCACTCAGTTGTCTTTAATCAAAGTACGGAAACTTGGGTTTCTCCAATTTTGAGAAGTACTACCGGGCAATGGCATTTATCCCTGAACGTGTATGGATCAAGAAGGTTAGCTACTTCTCCAGTGTGATTTGGCTGTGGTTATGGTGGCTGTTACGGTTGCTAGCTTTGGGATCATCTTTGTACTTAAAGGTTTTTGGTCAATTTCTATTTGTATGACTTGGCTGGTATTGAACACTTTTAATTGTTCCTTTTTTCCACTATAAAGTTGTCCAGTCTAACTAGGCTAATATTAAGAAAGGTACAGGAGCATCACGAAAAGAGCATTTTTCTAACCATTTAATATGGTTTTAAGTTAACTGCCTTTGCCCTCAGTATTCCTCTTCTACTAGGTTAACCAGGGGCTAGATAACCAAAAGGGGATTATAAAGTTTTCAGGTTTTAGACTGCATATGACTTTATTCCTTCCCAATAGAATCTTAGAAGGTTTCAAAAGAATTCACTATTAATTCCATATAAAAAACAAATGTGTTAACCTTGAAAGTCATAAATCCTCCTTTTTTCTAATTATCTTTGACCTAGAAACTGAAGCCAGGTTCCCCCATTTTCTCAGTTAAGATATTATTCATATGCTCATTTACCTTTGTGAAAACTAGAGTTGAAATTACCAATGCCACTTTTATTGAATCTAGTGATATTTACTTGGCCTTTAAAGGACAGGGCTTTGTCCACCAACTACTTAGATGACTAAGTCTTTTGGAGATAACCTCCACAATGTTTGACCACATCTCTCTTTGGATGGATTGATGGGGGGAACTTTTCTCATACAAACCTATATTCATGCATATTACTATTAGAGTATTCTAGTTAATCATTGCAACCTGGCTATCTTTTCACAGGTTAAAATCACCTTAGCATCCAAGTAGGAACTAGTTCTTTTTCTTCTAGGCTCAACTCTGTGGAATTTTCCTCAATACTCACAAGAAAAAAAAAAGGGTTTAGATGAGTTTGTAGGTAAATACATGGAAATAATTTTTCTCCTCTTTTATAACAGAGCATGTAGGTTGTATATTATAGAGCTGATATCATTCTTTTTTAATACTACAATTATTCACACTTTCCTTAAGGGAAAAAAGAAAACTATTTACCTAGTTAAAATTGTTACCCTTAGGGTGGGTGGGAGGAAGGCTCAAGAGAGAAGAGATATATGTATACATACTGCTAGTTTATATTGTTGTATGGAAGAAACCAATACAGCATTGTAAAGCAATTATTCTCCAATTAAAAATTAATTAAAAAAAACTGTTATCCTTTATTTCCATACCTAGCAGAAAACTTGAACACAGCAGCTGCCCAAAAAGTTTGTGTTGAATCATATTGTTAAACTATAACTTTTTAAAATGTGTACACTTAAAAATTTATTTCAATGGCCTGTCAATCTTCTTACCATGAAATAAAGAATAAGGCCTACTTGCTTAAAATCTCTGTGGGTAAATAGATGCCCGAGAAAATCACTTGGCAAGCTCCAAGTGGTAAAAAATATTAATTATAATTTTCAAGAAAAGCTCCTTAAAGTTGTGTATCTAATATTTTATAGTATAAGCTGGTTAAACACTTAAGATCAGGCAGCAACAGAAACTCAGGGATCACTTTCCTTGAATTCAATTCCCATGATCTCGGTTCATATTGCACTAACAAGACTCGAGTCAAATCAAATTGAATTGCCATAGACATGTGCCCCTAAATTCTGCCTCTGCCCATCTTAGGTCAATACCCTTGTTGTCTCTGCCAGTAACTAAGAGCACTTAGGCAGAAACACAAATGGACTAAATAATAGGAGTAGAGACAAGGTCTAGTAGTATGGTCTTGTTATCTATGTGTTAAAATCTGTTTGATTCATTCCTTCTGTGAAAAATGATTAAACACAATATTTATTCCCACCAAGCATCAGGTATAGGTAAGTTACCTGAAGTTTTCCCTGAACATTTTTCTGAACACACTTGGCTTGTAACGGACTTCTAATTTTGATCATCCATCACGGTGAAACTAAAGCTGCCTATCAAGGTTTGACATTTGGGGTGCCAAATTAGATGACTTTATATGTCCAAATGGGGATAAGGTTGGAGCTGCCAAAATTGTACTCACTTGTGACCTAAATATCCATGAAAGAAAAAGCCAGTGCCATTAAAAATTGTGTCATCTCCTCTTCATGATTCAGTAATGAAAGCTTGCTGGCCAGTGGTATGTCAGCTGAATTCTGTTTAATCATTGGAAATTGTGTGCACTATATCTGTGAAGCCTAAATGGAAAAAGTTGCCACTGCAATTGCATCTTCTTCCTACCAATAAATCAATGTAGAGAAAGTAAAGAGAAAGAAGGCCATCTGACAGCTTTCCATCAAAACGCCAATCATAAATTAGCACTCACAGAGAACATATCACACAAGACTGTCTTTCAGGGACACTGAGTTAAGTAATAAAAAGAGATGCTTTAGTTTTAAACGGCTGCAATTCCAGACCTCTCCAACCTGATTTTCACAAGGCAAAGGGAACCACCCAGGGAGAAAGTTCACTCTATCTCTACAGGTAAACCTGTCTACCTTTCCTTTTTTTGAAATGTTTAAGAGCCTGATAGGTTTTATAACTGCAATTAGACAAAGCGATCTCTTTCACTGATAAGCATTTTTTAAGACTGTCCCTATAATATAAGGCAAGATGATTGTTTTCTCACTTTTTGAAAGAAAGTACCATTGTATAAAATATGATTTTCAACTTGATGGGAGCAAGCCCCAGTGATTTAGGTGATATTGAATTGTTTCATAAGTTCACTGCATAAACCCAGAAAAAAAAATGCTGCTTTTGACAGCAAGAAAAGGCAGGCTTACTTCCTAGATCAGGAGGTTAAAAATATACTTGTTCAAAACATACTCTGAACTCTGTGTTTCTTGCGTTTGGCATATAGAGTTTAAAATAATTAGGTACAAGGACAAATGAGTCCATATTTCAAAGACAAAGGAAAACAAAAACTAAATGTAATTAAAATTCAAATTTTAGAAAATCACTATTAACCTGACAAATATTTAAAACCAATATATGAAATCAATGACTTTATAATAGTATAATAAAAACATTAAATTTTTTCCTCTCCCCTTTCCTTCAATATACCTGAAAACTTCCAACTATCTTCCACCTCTTGGTCTCTATACTCTTTTAATATAATGTAATATAGTCTACTATTTTTTTTTTTAAGAATCACAATGATATGGAAAACTATGAGGTACTGTAATATCTCTAATCATGCAACTGTGTAACCTGGGAATTGTATTTTTATGCTCAAAGGCTTAAATTACATCATATTATGATTAGAGTTATTGAGAGCACTCTCCAACGTGTCAGTAGTCTGTTATAGAAGAACATGAAAATGGCCCCTTAAAAAAAAAAAAAAACGCAGGGTAATAAGAGATCTGAGAACTCATGAAGTTCAACCTGTATCTGATATGGGAATATTCCTCAGACAGCACAGACAATGGTAATCGGGCCTCTGCTTGAGCATTTCCAATGAAAAGGTATGCATTAATTCAAAGGGGTGTCATTTTTGTCATGGGATAATTATAGTCATTAAAAATATTTTGCTTTTTATCAAAGGAAATACAAATTTAAAAAGTAAAATTTTGTCTTTGCTTTAGGCATGTCAGTCAGGGGCTCTGGGGTCCCTTCTTTCATCCACCACATTACACAGCTTTTCTATTGAAATCAACCTCTGGAACTAAACAGTTACCTCAAGTGTAGATTGACCAATGCAAATAAACTGGGCTAACTATCTCATTTAATCTTAAAAGTAAAATTCTCTCAAATAATAACTTTTGGTTATTTTGTGTAACAAATAGTGTTCTGGAAAGAATTAGATGTCACTCACAAGTGGATACCTGAAGTGTTTAAAGTGAAAGTGAAGTTGCTCAGTCATGTCTGACTCTTTGTGACCCCATGGACTGTAGCCTACCAGGTTCCACCGTCCATGGGATTTTCCAGGCAAGAATACTGCTTGGGCTGCCATTTCCTTCTCCAGGAAATGTTTAAAAGTTACTGTTACAAAGGGTGGGTGGCACTATATAAAACCGCTAAGAATTGGTGAAGCACTCCAGGGCTTGCAACAGAGGAGAGTTCTTACCTCCCATAGCCTGAAAAAGACAAGAGGATAGAGTGGTTTCTGCTACCCCATGAGCACAGTTTTAGTTGTAGCAGAGGGTTGCTTGAGACCGAAGTGACCCAGTTGGAGGAAGTTAGAAACTAAATGGGCTGTTCATCTAGCTTCCTTCCTTCTGATTTCCTATTGATACCTCTTATTAGTTAAATACAACCAGAAACCAGAAGCAGAATGCTCACTGACACAATCCATAAAGATCAGCTATATGGGCACAGAGCCAGGCAGAGAAATGTGAACAGTGGACAAGAAGGTGCAAAGAAATATTGGCAAATTATGTACCAGAAACTATGCTAGATTATTATAATAGCCTCACACAGCACTTAATGAGATGAACTTTTAGTACATCAACAACATAACCCCAAAAGTCCCTATATTAATAGTCATGAGGAAAAAAAAATGATCTATGATATCACAGAGGCAGAAGTGACTACTAACACTGTGGACCTGATTCCATGGTCTCATGAATAAAATATTGTTTTTAACTTGTGGTTCACTTGAAATATCCAGCTAATTTTACATCGAATATTGCTAGGCTGATCTTTTCATTTATGATACTGATAAAATTGTTTTTTTCAATTCAAAGTTTTACAATTTTTAAACCAAGTTGATTTCAATTCATTGTTACAGCATTTTCTCAATTCTCCTGCTCCCACCCTCATTATCACACAGAAAATATGTAAGTAGTATAATTACTCTTTCTTATCAAAGAAAACCATTTCATTCCTACATGTCTTTTAGGACAACCTATTCTACTTTGTTTTAATCTCAGACAGTATCAACTTTTTTATAAACTCAAAGACGTTTCCTTCTTCATTTATCGCATTGCTGTTGTTTCTCTGATCTTCTTACCTGACTTCACCAGTAAATGAAATTCTAGCTTAAATTCCTAGTCCTCAATTGTTGAGTTTTTAATAATAACTGCCTTATAATTGGGATCTCCAGTCTATAACTCAATTTTGCCAAATTGGATTATTTTATCTGCCCCAGTATTTCAGAAACAAGATTTTTTATCATGTTCTCCATCTCTTACTCTGAAGCATGTTTCCTGAAGGGCAAGAGAATTCAAACTTTTGAAAATCACAGTATCCATGTGGCTTTTTACTCAATATTTTAGTATAGGTCCTGGTACAATTTCTGGCTGATAGTAAAAGTTTGGCATGTATCTTTTGAGAAAGGCTGAAATGCTGCCAAACATTACACTATCAACCCTCTGGCTCCCTGGATTGCCCTCAAACATTCACCTCGACAGTATCAGTCATAGAGCCGTTCTTATTTCATTCTGTATTGAAGATATTTGATTCAACTTGGACACTGTCCATCGATGTTTTTACCTCAGTTGGCTTTTTCAACACATGTCAAAATAGGTCATACATTCTGACCTACATTTAGATGTGCTTTTCTATGAAGCCATCTTCAGAATAACAATGTCTAGCTGCATACTTTTTCTTCAAGCTTCCAACTTCACCCAATTCTTCTATTTCGCTATTTTTTGGCTTGGTCTTTCCCACCAGAAACTATTCTACTACTCACCTGGTTATTTCAAATCCCATTTAAATGTTAATTGTTTTAATTAAATATTTTATAACTAAAGATATTTAAACGTTTTTCAAAGACATAACAAAGAACAGTAAAATAAAGACCACCAATTACTGTGGCGTTCCCTTTGTGCCATTCTATGATTCCAAGGAAACACACCATCTAAGGTAAACACTACCCTGAGTTTTATGATAGCATTTTCATTTTCTTGCTTTCTTCAAACACACACAAGCACACACACACTGTATATTTTTAACTTTATAAATGGAATCACGCTGGGTAAAACTTTTTGCAATTTCCTCTTAATGATGAATATTATCTTTGTTAGGTTTATCTGTGTAGATGCATAGGGCTATAAATTCTTTATTTACATTATAATATATCAAAATGTATCCTAACATTGATTCTGCTTTTCACTGAATTAGCTTTGTGTCTGCTACTATTCTAGTTACCTCTATTCAAGATAAAACAATTGCCTAGGATAAGGTCAAATTCAGGCCTTACACATCATTTAGTTTTCTGTGAGTAAAGAGAATAAAAAAAAATCCAATGAAGTTTAAAACAATCACTGGGTAAGCAAGACCAATTAGAAATAGTGACATATAAAGTCATATTTTCCTATGCAAAAAAAAAAAAAGTGCTTGAGAGGGTTAGGAAAGTAAACTTCTGACTCAAGTTACCTATGTTCTACCTGTAATCTAGAGAAAGCTTTTCATCTTTTTTCTTAGTTTCTCCTCTCATTTTAGAGACTAAACTTGTTCATATGTCAAAAATTTACTTTATTCTTCAATTAAATAACTATCTGAAATTGTACTAGACAGTAAGTTTATCATGAATATTATGCACATCAAATACCTTAAAGAGGCCTTGGCAATGTGTTCTGATGGTTATGATTTTTGGAAAATTTGAAACAAACAACAGCAAAAAGGTTTACTTATGAATATCAATACTTTTTATCTTTTCTATGATAGCATTATAGTTACAACTATTGCTGGGAGATTCCACTACAAGTATGTTGAATTGAGATTGAGATATGAATTGAGGTTACACTGTGTCTATTTTCCAGGGATATACTCTTTTGATTTGTAGTAATTTTCTCTATATAGTTAGATACTGTTAGTCACAGAAGTCATGGTAGATATGTTAATAATGAAAACGTTGAAATGACTTCCAGGAAAACTATTGCTTCTGCTCACTCTAAAAACTAATCCAGCATTTTGACTCTAAAGAAGCAGAACCAGAGATGGAGTCCAAATATGGAAAATATTCTCTGAATGCAAAATAAGTATGTGGAGAGTGGAGGGAAATTGAGAATTGAAACATACCAAGCCAAAAGCAAATTACTGAGTAATTCTTTCAATTGCCAAACAAGTAAGTAAAAAACTCAGGTTTTCAGATCCAAATTAAATGGATTTTTTCCTCCTGTCAGAAATACACTGATACGTGATAAAGAAGGACATACAGTTTCAAATGAATTATACAACAAAATAATTTCTGCATGTGTTATATACAAATTCAGTAGAAATTATTCTAGCAGTGAGGAGTAAAGTGAAATTTTTTGTTGTTGTTCAGTCGCTAAGTCCTTTCTGACCCTTTGTGAACCCATGGACTGTACCATGAAAGGCTTCCATGTCCTTCACTATCTCTCAGAGTTTGCTCAAACTCATGTCCATTGAGTCGGTGATGCCATCCAACCATCTCATTCTCTGTCTCCCACTTCTCCTCCTACCCTTAACCTTTCCTAGTATCAGAGTCTTTTCCAATGAGCCTTTTTTTTTTTAGATCATTCTAAAGTCAGCAATGCACTGAGTGAAAGATACATTTTGAAAAGAAATAAAGTAGTCTTGAATTATTCGCTAATCTAACAAATGTTTTTTTCACATTGGAAAATATTTAATTTTTTACTGATTTCACACAAAATACTGATATTGACAAAGATAACATATTCATAATAAGCCACTGCAGTGAGGAGACATGAATGACAAATTGTCTAAAGAGTATTATCAATTCAAAGTGTTAAACATGAGTCACTCCAAAAGAATACCTGAAATACTCAGAAATCTTACAATATATGAAAAAAACCTGGCAAAAGTTTTCTTAACTTTGACAGCAATCCAAAAAGTTGTATGGCTTTACCACAAATAGTGAGGCTAAGAGAATCTTTTCTAAAACTCTCAGACCAAAAAAAAAAAAAAAAACCTCACAGGAAGATTGAATTATCTTTCCATTCTATTTATAAAGTAAATGACAAAACCATTATCATAGGAAGAGATGGTCATATAACAAGTAACAAGAAAAAAATAGAATTTTAGAGATATCTTAATAAAATATTTTTTCTGTATTTGGCATCTTTTATGTCTTGGCTTGATTTTTTAAAAATATATAACTAGTAATTATTTCTTATTCTAATAAATATTCACTTTAATACTTTATTTTATACTTGTTATTTTACATTTTTTGAGTTCCCCAAACTATATATTTATTACTTTGCTATTTTTTTTTTTTTGGCTGCACCATACGGCATGTGGGATCTTAGTTTCCTGACCAGGGATTGAAGTCATACCCCTGCATTGAAAGTGCCAAGTCTTAACCATTGGACTGGCAAGAAAGTCACTCCAAACTACATAAATTTCTGCTCTACATAATCTCAATTTATACCCATCACATAGTAGTGACAAAATACATATTAGCAAATATTGGCATTCATAGCTCATTTATACATGTGTATGTATACATGTGGGATTCCCAGGTAGCGTAGTGATAAAGAATCCACCTGCTAATGCAGGAGAGGCAAGATATGCGAGTTAAATCCCTGGGTCAGGAAGATCCTCTGGAGTAGGAAATGGCAACCCATTCTAATATTCTTGCCTGGAAAATTCCATGGACAGAGGAGCCTGGCAGGCTAAAGTCTACGGTGTCACAAAGAGTTGAACCTGGCTTAGCAACTGAGCACACACACACTTATATGTACAAGTATAGGTGATTATGCATCTGTTCCATGTATATAGACACATTAGTGAAAAACTAATGTACGTTTTTATAAATATTCACTTTAAATTTCATGTAGTCTCTGTTAATAATTCAGATAATTGTTTAGTTTGCATTTGGATTAAGCTGAGTAACAAAATAAAGGCATAAATGATTTTTAGTCTAGACAGTCAGACTGAACAGGAATAGAAAGTTTATAAAAGACCAGTAGTCTCCATAAAATGAATCACAAATACTACTTTGCCCAGAGTAAAAGAATACTATATAATTACATATATGTGCACATATATATATATACATGAACACTTAAAAATAAGAGAATTTTTTAAAGAGACTTGAAGCAGGAATCACAGTATTTAAAATCCTGAATTGTAGAGAAGAAAATATAGTTCTCAAATATGAATGTATTCATGGATATATGCCATGACAATTTTTGACTCAAATATAACATGTTTGCATAACTATCAAAGTATTCTATAAGCTTCTGACTTATGAGCAGAGATAGTTTATATCACCGAGAAGGCAGTGGCACTCCACTCCAGTACTCTTGCCTGGAAAATCCCATGGACGGAGGAGCCTGGTAGGCTTCAGTCCATGGGGTCGCTAAGAGTCGGACGACTGAGCGACTTCACTTTCATTTTTCCCTTTCATGCACTGGAGAAGGAAATGGCAACCCACTCCAGTATTCTTGCCTGGAGAATCCCAGGGATGGCAGAGCCTGGTGGGCTGCCGTCTATGGGGTCGCACAGAGTCGGACGCGACTGAAGCGTCTTAGCAGCAGCAGCAGCAGCAGCAGCAGTTTATATCAAAACTATATCACCTGGAATTTTTCTACTCATGCTACAAGGAAAAAATAAAAGCAATGCTTGTTGCACTGTGTTGGACACATTGTCTTGAAAAGAACTGCTATCAATTTTTGAAGTTTCAAGAATGAAACTTAAAAATATAGCTTGTCAGAAAAACATAGTGTAGATGTTTGTGATACTGCAGTAGAATAAGAATTTCATGTTATTAGAACAGATGACAGTTCAATCCAGTGAAAACAATGCCATTTGAAATATATTAGATCTATGTAGTATCTATTTTACATAAAATAGATTTTACACGAAAGTACACACAGCATGGGTATACATGTAATTTAACACTTCAAAAGTTAATGTCTTTGTCACTATTCACAATACAAAGTATGAAAAGCAATTTTGTGGTGGCTTTAAAAGTATTTTTAAATGACTATATGACAGTTATGCCGTGTTGTTTTATATATCACAAAGATAGTCATTCGACACAGCATGAAACAAAGTGTTATTGCTGGGTCTACTATAATTCAGTATCATTTGTTCAAAGTCCTTCGAACAAGTAGTGATTTAGAGAAAAGTATTATAAACTCCAGAGTCAAAAGGCCTAACTTTGAATCTTGATCTTGCCCTTAAGGTTGCGTGATCTTAAGCAAATTGACTAAATTCTCTGACCACTTTGTTTGCTATGAAACTGTCAATAATGTTTGCCTTTTAAGTTTTATTGTGAGAATTAAATCAAATATGAAAAGGCACATTATGGGCTATGTACTCTCATCTTTGGTGAAATTTCAGGCTCACTTCTCCTTTATTCCTTCCATAAAACCTCATGGGAGAAAATTATTAGTAATGAAGGCAATAATAATGATATTAAAAGAGGCACAATCTATATACAACCTTATGCTATAGATATTTTTTCATAGACGGAACAAAAATGTCAAAATCCTTGTTCAATGCTCTTGAGTTTTTAGGGAACTTATAGAAAATTACCAAGGAGGCCAATTTGTCTCTAATAATCTAACTTAAGACATTGACAAAAAATTATAGATATGTATGTTCAACTGGAAATAGCTAGTGTAGAGAATAGAAGCCAGCTATAATGTCTGTATCTTTCTGGAATGTATATACTTCAAAGAACTTCAGCAATAGTAAACACTTTGCAGACAATTTGGTATCTTAGTGTTTACCATATATCAGTGAAAGTGCTAATGCTTTAGTTTCTCTACATCTACGTATGTGAGTATGCTCATTCTAGACCAAAATGGATTCAGGACAATGAAGAAAAACTAACCAAGCAAAAGCATATGGTGAGGAAGAGATCCTCCTTCCATCCAGATGTGAGGGAAGAAAGATGAGTAAAGAAAATCATTGAACCACATATGCTTAATGCTCTGGACTCTCTATTTTAATCATAACAGAAGCAAAATCATGAATGAAAACCTGACTAGAAGTAAAATCAGTAGGAGTCCTAAATTACCACAAGTCAAACATCTCAATGCCTTGACAATGAATAGATATAGTCAAATATATGACTGAAAGCAGTAAACAAAGACAGGTTTGAAAAATGCTTCTTTATTTTCATGGAAACTAAAATGAAGATATCAAACTTTTGGGGAAAAAAAAAACTTTATCAGTTTTTCCTAAAGAAGAGAAAGGAACTATGTAAAGGAGCATATAACTACACTATACTACAAGAGAAATAAATTTTCATCAACTGTTGTCAATATGCCTACCAAAATGTTTAAATAAAAATTCAAACATAGGTACTGTTTACAGGTGTCTTATTCTTCCTATCTGAAATAGATTTGCAGATAAAAATTCAAATTAAACAGCACCAAATGTGCTCCAGGCATATATAGCAATCATATTGGCATGTTATTTCTTTAATCTTCCCAAGAATTCTGTGAGATACCAATTTTACATTTTTGGGGTGAGGAAAATGAGGTGTGAAGAAACAAGTAACTTGCATAAAGTTATCATACCCTTACGAAATGACAGTATTTGCTTCTTCATTTTTGTGAAAGTCTGTATACAATTGGAAATCTCCTAAATATTTTGTATGCAGTTCAGTTCAGTTGCTCAGTCATGTCCAACTCTTTGCGACCCCATGGACTGCAGCATGCCAGGCCTCCCTATCCATCACCAACTGCCAAAGTTTACCCAAACCCATGTCCATTGAGTCGGTTATACCATCCAACCATATCATCCTCTGTTGTCCCCTTCTCCTCCTGCCCTCAATCTTTTCCAGCATCAGGGTCTTCTCAAATGAGTCAGCTCTTTGCATCAGGTGGCTAAAGTATTGAAGTTTCAGCTTCAACATCAGTCCTTCCAATGAACACCCAGGAGTGATCTCCTTTAGGATGGACTGGTTGGATCTCCTTGCAGTCCAAGGGACTAAGAGTCTTCTCCAACACCACAGTTCAAAAGTATCAATTCTTCAGTGCTCAGCTTTCTTTACAGTCCAACTTTCACATCCATACATGACTACTGGAAAAACCATGGCCTTGACTAAACGGACCTTTGTTGAAAAAGTAATGTCTCTATTTTTTAATACGCTGTCTAGGTTTGTCATAACTTTCCTTCCAAGGAATAAGCGTCTTTTAGTTTCATGGCTGCAATCACCATCTGCAGTGATTTTGGAGCCCCAGAAAATAAAGTCAGCCACTGTTTAATTCACCAGTAATATTAGCAGTATCTATAGGTTTCTTTGTGGATGTATTAATAATTTTCAGTTCCTTTTAACCGATTACATTTTTTTGATCAGTTTAAGTAACTGTGTTTCCCAGGACTTTATTTATTAAAATTGTCAAGTCTATTGCTATCAAATTATTTATAATGTTTCTCTATTGTTTTGAATGTCCATAGGATCATTGGTTATACACTCATTCCAGTTATTGGTAGCTTGTGCCTTCCCTCTTGTTTTTTTAATCTTGCTAACAAAAAGATTTTTCAGTAATATTAATCTTTTCACATAACCAAACTTTGTGTTTTCACTTTTCTTTATTTTTTCCTATTTCATCTATTTCTACTCTTACCATTACCATATATTTTCTTCTATTTAATTTGTATGTAATTTGGGATTCTTTTCTATTTTTTTCCCCTCTTCAAAGTGGAAATACAGATCACTGTCAATAATATACAGCTCCATCCTCACAAGTAGAGATAAAGTGGAGATCACCTTGGAGTGAATGGGCCTTACATTTATTAAGAAGTTATACATTTGATGGCATAAGACTGGGCTAAATTAGGAAACAATGATGTTAATGTAAATATATTATTCAGCTGCTAAAAGTTCCAATTACATTCAGAGAACAGAAAAATATTATTTTTGTTAGAGGTAATTTTTGAAGCAGTTTGGTCCAAGAAGGCAAACTCTATTAATCACCAATCTCTGACTTTTTTTGAAGACCTCTGATTTCAGAAACACCAGTATCTGTCCAACAATATGAGAGCACAGTTGCAAATTGAAGTTTAGAAATTTTTGGTAGGAATTAGATGCATATTTCTTGCCAGTACAGTTATAGTTGGTCTGGAAAATTGCTTAATAACAATTTTAGAGAATAGATCAAAAACATTTTTGTAGTAGAAAATTGTAATACTAAGGGTTGTTGTTGTTATTTAGTTGTTAAGTTGTGCCCGACTCTTTGTGATCCCATGTACTGCAGTGTGCCAGGGTTCCCTGTCCTTCACTTTCTCCCAGAATTTGCTCAAACTCATATCCATTGAATCAGTGAGGCCATCCAGCCATCTCATTCTCTGTCACCCCCTTCTCCTCCTGCCCTTTGTCTTTCTCAGCTACAGGGTCTTTTCCAATGAGTCAGCTCATAACCCATATTTAATTGAGTACCTTTTAGGTAACAGTGAAGGAATTTTCACATGAATTTATATATTTATATTCTCCACGATCCTATGAGGCAAATGACATACAAAAAAATGCACACCTTGTCAAAGGTCATCAGCAAGTAAAGAGCATAGCTGAGAATCACTATCAAACGTTCTGATTCAGGACTCATAAGTATTTCTCTACTATCTGGGAGATCATATAGAATCTTGTTCTTTAGTTTCTACAGAGGTATATACATCAACTGGAGGGATTTGCCTAAAAATATGGTTCTGTATTCATCTTCCCTGACCGTTCCTATACTTTTGAAGGTATAGATTTTACTGGTTTGGCACCAAAAAAAAAAAAAAAAGCTGGGGACTGAAGTATGTTATTTGTTAATCATACAGATCATACTGGAGTTTGGAAAAAACCTCATAGATAGGATTCCTTTACAGGAATGCAAGTTCCAAACTTTAAGTAACCCGATGTGGTGGTTCAGTCACTAAGTCATGTCAACTCTTGTGACCCTGTGGGCTGTAGCCTGCCAGGCTCCTCTGTCCATGGGATTCTCCAGGCAAGAATACTGGAGTGGGTTGCCATTTCCTTCTCCAGGGGATCTTCCCAACCCAGGAATCGAAGCTGGATATCCTTCATTGCAGGCAGATTCTTTACTGACTGAGCTATGAGAGAAGTAAGCCAATAGCACAGTTATATTTGATCACTTGAATTCCCTTCCTTGGCCTTATAGCTTGAAAACAAACTTGAGAGATGAATTAGTGACTCAGAGACAATCTATAAGCTGAGTTGTGCATTTGCTGAAACTAAGAAAAGTAAGAAAAAACACAAAAGAAAAGCTAGAATAGAGGAAGAGTGGGAGGATCTGAAGTAAATGCAGTAAGTTGAATAAAAGATATCAAAAGCATCATCAGAAAAAGAGATAGGCTTGAGTTAGATATAGAATTAAGAGTCTAGAGTCAGGAGAAGAGAGAAAACCATGGAAAAGAAAGCAGGACATATTAGGCCAAACATGAATGTGGATAGATATTCTTGAAGAATTAGAAAAATAATTCTGATCTGATGAATTTAATTTTTATGTGTTATAATGCACGGTCTAATGAGACTTATCTATAGAGACAAAGAAAGAATAGCAAGACCCTGATTCCCTCTGAAAATGATAACTCTTTTAATGTAATTGTCTTTGAACCAATAATACAGCATTATTCCATTCTCTGTGGTCTTAATTTCTTAAATTTCTATCCATTAAGATTCCAGTTCTGCAGTCATGTTCTGTAATTGCTTATTTCTTCAATCAAAAGTTATTGAGTATTTAGACTATGCTAAGTTTTGTGCTGAAGTCTGGTTCTGTAGAGATGTCAAAAACACAATCCTTGCCCTCTTTGTTCTAAGAATAATTTGGAGACAGACATGTAAATTATAAGACCACAATCCAACGAGTGCCACAAAAGCAATACAAAAACCTCTTCCTAGTTTACTGGAGACTGGAAACATCCGATTAATAAATATTTAAAATTAAGATGAAATGTGATTAAAAAGAGCATCTACTCAGAAATCAGGTATCCAAGAAAAGATTGGCAAGAAAGGAACCCAGCAAAGGAGGGAAGCAGTGCTGGTAACTGGCTAAAGATATAAGCAACCAAAGGGCCTCAACTAGTTTTGTTTTTCTTTTCCACAAAAAGAAAACAATAACAATAAAAACAAATTGCAGGAGCGCCAACTCAGATATGAAAATTGACAATAAAAAGTGATACATCAGACATATTAGGAAAGAAACATTGCTTTGAAAATGAATCGTGGACCCCTGTTATCACTGAAGCTTGTAATATAGCTCTAGAATATTTCAGCTACTTATTATTCCATCCCATCAGATTTCAAAAAATGACAGGCTGAGTGCTTAGCCTAAGCTGTTTCAGAAATTAATTCCAAATATTAAACCAAAAACTGCTACAACATACAAGGCATCATATAAGCTTGCTAAGCCAGAATGGTGACAGTAAAACTTGCAATGGTTCCAGGGTGTTATAATCAATGTCTAATTGACTTATTAATAAAACAAAAATATTCCATCATCTATTTTTCTATAGATAAAGAGCCTACTAAAATGTGTCAATTTATTTTTGGACTAGGATGTATAGACAGACTAACCATTTGCTATAGGTTAAGAAGTTCAATAGCTGCTTTAAAAATATATTTATATTTGAGATACAGATTCTCATTGGCATCCAACTACCAAATTTCTGGATTTCTAATTTCTAAATGAAGTCTGTATTTATATTCAACCAACATTGTTCAACTACTTGTCCAGTATGGTAGGCAGTAAAGTAATGAATGATACGGATGTATTACCAACTAAATCAATGAAAAATACAAACCTTTCCTGTATTAAGAAGTAAAACTTGAATAGGTGAAAACGATGCTATTCTGTAACTTAAAAGTATATACTGGAATATATGCCCACATACACACACTCCCACATATATGGATAAATATATACTCACATTTTATTATTTTATTTGGGAAACAGGCTTTCTTTCATTTCAGGCACAGTATATTGGGGGAAGTTATTTTATAATCTTATACATCATATTGTTTTATTTCATAAAAAAGCATGATTTAAATTCTGCCAAACAGATGACAATCTATCTTATTGTAATATACATTCTAAACTTTTCCCCCTCAGTTACTCACTTCCATATTGCAACATATACTCACACGTTAGATCTTTGCCTACACAGAATAAGCAGGATAGAGTTTCAATTTGGCCATCAGTAGTTAATGCAACAAAATAAACAATTACTGAGACAACTTCTCCACCACTGGGAACTCCGTCTCTCTTACACATCATTTACCACAAGAGAGCTTCCACAAGGAGGTGACATGACCCCACCCATTGTCTATAGTTATTTGATCTAGGAATATAGATACCTTACTGAATCTGAGATAGTCACAATCATCTCTGATAAATTAAAATTTAAAAGAAATGTTATGGTAGTATGTATGATAGCTAAATCACATTAATTGCTTTCTTCTCAACAGAAAAATCTGAAACTCCTTATACAGAGTCCATGAAGGAGGCCCTGTGGCTTGATTTTCCAACTCCTCCTTGGAAAATAGGGAGATGTTTAAACATGTATCCTGCTAACAGTTTCCTTTTCTCTTAATGCTGCTAAACACTGTTCAGTTTGTCCCATTACCTTCCCCTGTGCACACACAACTGACCTTATTGTTATCAAATTTCCACTTCAGTTCAGTTCAGTCGCTCAGTCATGTCCGACTCTTTGCAACCCCGTGGACTGCAGCACGACAGGCTTCCCTGTCCATCACCAGCTCCCAGAGCTTACTCAAACTCATGTGCATTAAATCGATGATGCCTTATGGGAACAAAAAAAAAACAGTCATTTTTTTCTTTTCTGTGGTCAGTGATGATGAACCATCTTTGCTCTCAAAGCCCAAGCAAAGTTTCCTTTCTAGACCAGATAATATTAGTTTATTTCCTTAATTACTTCACTTACTTGCAAGTTTCCTTTCCTTTTATTTATAATATCCATTTTAGTCAAGTGTTGCTTATCTGTCAACACTGGCTAGTGTATAGCTATCCAAAATGTTCCAAAAAACATTTGTAAATCCATATCCAAACCCAACATATACAAGAAACACAGCAAATGTACCATTCTTCATTGATTTCGAAAGAGGTACAGCAAGGGACAGTCCTTAAAAAAATGAAAAAACAAAAAATTCACGTAAACAGAAGAAACACATTTAGTTTCTGAACAAGCAGCAGAACAACAGCCCATGAGGAACTGCACCGTTGTAATGGGTGCTGTGGTTTCCTGCTTGGATGGCCCTTAAGAAGGACTCATTCCACCTGTTGGGAATCCCCACGCCGAAGATAATACTCAGCTGTAAGTCATTTCAGGGAACTGCTCTTCATTGAAGAGAGCTACATTGCTCAAGGTCATAGATATTTCCTTCCTGGAGAAGCCTATATTCAGTTGACTGGTATAATTACAGTACAATTGGAGAAGGAAATGGCAACCCACTCCAGTACTCTTGCCTGGAAAATTCCACGGATGGAGGAGCCTGGTAGGCTACAGTCCGTGGGGTCGCAAAGAGTCAGACAGGAATGAGCGACTTCACTTTCTTTCTTTCTATAGTTTCTTTTGGAGAAGGAAATGGCAACCCACTCTGGTGTTCTTGCCTGGAGAATCCCATGGATGGGGGGACCTGGTGGGCTGCGGTCTATGGGGTTGCAAAGAGTCAGACACGACTAAGCAACTAACACACACACACACACACACACACACACACACTCACACACAATACAGTATAGAGATTCAATCCCCTCCCCACCATAAGAGGAAACTCTGAAGGGCCATCCCAGTTGCAGTGCTGCCCATGGACTTGACTGAAACTTTGCTGTGACTATACTGCCACAGAGCTTCTCCCACTGCCCGCTTCTATTTCCATCCCTTTCCTTATAGGTGTTGATTCTGGCTCTACTCCCTAATAGATTTCCTGAACTCTGATCGCTTTCTCAGATTTTGCTTCTAGGGAGCCTATCCTGCAACAAATACCTAGAAGAAAGAAATACATACACATTTAATATGTACATAATAAGACATATTAATAAATACTAGCTACTTATTTTTAGCTCTTATATGTACAATGTCCATCATACTAAATATTTTAATTGCTAATACTGAATGCTTTTACTTGCAGTACTTATGAGCTTTGGCATGTGCATTAAACTACAGATAAGTAAACTTTAGGCAATTTATTCTATATTGCTTAAGTGACAGAACTAAGACTCAAAACCAAATGAGTCTAACTAAAAACCTACTTCCTTCATCACTTTGATATATACTATCTCAAATATCAAATCAGAAGCTAAAATCTGCTTTTCAGAAATGAAAGGATAGCATTTGTATTTCCTGTGCCAAAATTTTCCTTTCCTAAATTGTTATCTGATGTCCAGGGTTGACTAGAGTAATACTCTACCCATCATGGAGCCAGTGCCAAGAAACACTTGTTGATGAGTTTTTATACGCTATTTAGTTCATTATTTGGGCTCTTCAGTACTTTACTTGTTTTGCAGCACACAATTCAATGGGTTGAAGTATCACGAGTGGCAACTCTTCATAGAGTTAAAATCTTTAGACAAAGAGAATATCATTTACAAAGGGCAGATAAGTAATTGACTAATGGTGGGAGAACAGATTAATCAAGTCAGTCATTACATGGACAATTTGATGTTCACATGCAACTGAAAACACTAAATTTTCTTCTTTGCTGTTTTCAGTCACTATTTGAATTAATTTTAAAACATTTATGAGACAAAATATATAAGATTTACAAGGCTGAATTATTTAGCCAATATTTAATCACTAAAAATAATCTTGAACTCAGATTTTCTTTTTATGTTTCTTTGGTACATAATTTTCAATTAAAGTATAATTAACTTATATATCAGTAATACAGAAAGCCAAAATGAATAAAATTTCCTCTTATTGCTCTTAGTGCTTTTGTTTTTTTTTTGAAACAAATGTGTCCACATATTATAGGTTTCCATTTAATATGTGAAAGCATAATACTACCTAGAACAATTGTCTGAAAAATAGCAAAATTGTTTTTACTCTTTAAAGAGATATTTAAGCAAAGTTTCTTAACTGGCATTAGGAGTAATTTCTCACTTTTTGAGTAAATTTTATTTAAACAAAGTCACTCCATATTGCAATAAATAGAAAAAAAAATCAGGGTTTCAAGTTATATAGTTTTTAGAACTACAATCAGATAATGTGTGTGTTTTTTTTTTTTAATAATCAAATATTGGGCTTTAGAGAATTTCTACTTTGCTGCTGCTGCTGCTGCTAAGTCGCTTCAGTCGTGTCCAACTCTGTGCGACCCCATAGACGGCAGCCCACCAGGCCCTCTGTCCATGGGATTCTCCAGGCAAGAATACTGGCATGGTTGCCATTTCGAGTCTCATTCTTAAGAGTACCTGGATAATAGATTCCATGCTTTATTAAAGTACTTAAGCAATCAGAATGGAAGATATATTCAGTTCTTTTCATTTAGAAGGAAATGATATTTCATTATGGGTTATCAGTGTAGAGAAACCGTATCTGCAATATGATCAAATATATCATCTATAAGGCAGAGTCATCAAGCTATACAAGCCATGAAATTGGAGTAAATCTGTTTTGTGAAATAGAAAAAGGAAATATAGAACTCTTCTTATATATTACCTATTCATACTGGCACATGTGCAATGTAAAGAAGGTATTGTTAATTCTGGGAGTTTCTCCATATTTCAGTGTACTTAATCTTTGTTCATCTTATCAAGGATGTGAAGTTATAGTCCCTGAGTCTGCAAAAATTTACTGAATTAACCATTTGGTTTGATTGATAGAAATGCCTAGAAATTGAGTTGTCTTCAATGCACAGTCTAAGTTAGCACATTGTAATAATACATAGTATCATGAAGCTTGCTGCTGCTGCTGCTGCGAAGTCACTTCAGCCGTGTCTGACCCTGTGTGACCCCATGGATGGTAGCCTACCAGGCTCCTTCATCCATGGGATTTTCCAGGCAAGAGTACTGGAGTGGATTGCCATTTCCTCCTCCCATGAAGCTTTCTAGCAGTCTGCAAGTGGGAGCATTTCTCCATGGATCCAACTTAGATATACACTGGACTTGGGGGCAATCCAATATAGAAAATTATGATTTAGTTCGTTAACTATAAGAGATTAAATAATGCCCCAGAATATCAGGGCTAATGAATATCAAAGCTCATGTACCTTCCAAAAGGAGGGATTTGTGTTTGAGATATTTAATTCATGCTAAAACAATTGTTTTTAATTATAAGAAAATTCAAACTATAGAGGGAGGCACAAATGAGCTGATTTCATATAAGAATTTGATGATTTCATTGGGAAATCATGGTCATCTATTTGGCTTAGGTAATCATTTTAATTTAAATTTAGAGGTGTCCAAGAACTTAGAAACATGGAAGAAAGTTTAAACAAAAAATGAAAATGGCTTCCACAAAGTTACTAGAATTTGTCAGTGGGGTAATCTTAGTAGGCCAAGTAAAGACATAATTTAATGACCAGAAGTGTTCACTAAACCCATGGACTGACCAAGATACCACAAAACTAATATTTATTAATCCATTTTTATGTGACAATAATAAAATATAAAATATTTTATATGCATTATCACATTTAAAATCCTAATAACATTCTGAAAAGTTGTGTACTATTCTTTTATTATCATTATAGATGAGGTAACTAAATTAGGAGCTGCTGCTGCTGCTGCTAAGTCACTTCAGTCATGTCTGACTCTGTGTGACCCCGTAGATGGCAGCCCATCAGGCTCTCCTGTCCTTGGGATTCTCCAGGCAAGAGCACTGGAGTGAGTTGCCATTTCCTTCTCCAATGCATGAAAGTGAAAAGTGAAAGTGAAGTTGCTCAGTCGTGTCCTACTCTGCAGTCAGATCATGATTTGCATTGATCCAACCAGAGAACAGCACAAGGAAGTTTTCTCATTTCTGAGTCCAGAAAGATACATTCCTTTTATTGTCCTGAAGTCAGGGGGTGAAATCATAATCAATATATCTTAGCACATGAACTATTAAGTACATTTTTCTTTTTCTGTAGAAACTAATGGAACACAAAGAACTACTGTTTGTTCTCCCCTCTTTAGAAAAAATGTAGAGTAAAGGCTTTTGATCCAAATGATCCTCATTTGGATCAGTTTGTTTCTTGCTACCACCAGTATAATAAGGACTATTTGTATGAGCCAGCATTATATGAGACCTTGGGCTGGAGGAGGATGTGGGTATCAGAGTTAGCAGGAATAACATGTTGTCAGTCTTTAGAAAATCCATCACGTTATTCTCAGTGAAGAATCAAACTCTATAGCTAAAGAACTTAGAAAAACTGAAGTCTAGCCCACACTCAAGGGAAAGGAGGGGAACTAAGGTCTGCTTCTTGAAAAGGGAATACCAGCCATGAAATTAAAAGACACTTGTTCCTTGGAAGAAAAGTTATGACCAACTTAGACAGCATATTAAAAAGCAGATACATTACTTTGCCAACAAATGTCCATCTAGTCAAAGCTATGGCTTTTCCAGTAGACATATATGGATGTGAGGGTTGGACTATAAAGAAGGCTGAGTGCCAAAGAATTGATGCTTTTGAACTGTGGTGTTGGAGAAGACTCTTGAGAGTCCCTTGGACTGCAAGGAGATCCAACCAGTCCATCCTAAAGGAAATCAGTCCTGAATATTCATTGGAAGGACTGATGCTGAAGCTGAAACTCCAATACTTTGGCCACCTGATGTGAAGAACTGACTCATTTGAAAAGACCCTGATGCTGCGAGAGATTGAGGGCAGTAGGAGAAGGAGACAACAGAGGATGAGATGGTGGATGGCATCACTGACTCAATGGACATGAGTTTGAGTAGGCTCTGGAAGCTGGTGATGGACAGGGAAGCCTGGCATGCTGCAGGCCATGGGGTTGCAAAGAGTTGGACATGACTGAGTGACTGAACTGAACTGAACTGATTATGTGAGGTTATTCTATAAGGAAGATTATTCACTTCTCTTTCATTTATATATGTTTCTTTTTTGTCTATTTGTGCATCTAGCAGACCTCAATTACAATTTTGTACTATGCCACTTTATCAGACATATTTGGTTTCTGATGCTTTAGACCTCTAGTATCTTAACATATAAATATTTCAGTTGGGCCTATAATAACTTTATTTGCAATTGTGCCTCCAATTCAATTCACAAAATCATTTTGTGTAACTCCAGCTTCACTAATAGTTGAATATGATGGATAATTTTTATTGTTCTTCTGTCTCGTTGTATTCTGGGAAAATCCTATGTTGCTGAGAAAAATAGAGATTTTTATGAAACACATTACCATATCGGGTAGGATGAGGAGAAGAGGGAAAGTTCCATTCCATTCTTTTTTATTCTTTATTGAGTAGTCCAAACTTCAGAAAAAGTGAAAATTTGAAACCTTGTTTGAGATAGCATCACTACTAGCCTTCCTACTATATCTCCCTGAAACCTTTACCTTGCCGTTCTATATTCTATCTTATCTTTCTCAAAATGTCCCAAGCTACACCCTACCTTTATTCTCTGCTGATGGCCTAGCCTCATGCTTCATTAAAAAAAAATAGCCATTTTATTGGTTTTGCAAGAAAGAAATGAAGTAAAAGTAATCATAGGCCATCATCATAGGCCATCTGATAGCCTGTACGCTAGTACAGTCAATGGTTACATAATTATTACTATCTTACTCAACTTCAAACATTTTTTTTTTCTTAATAGGCTACTCCCAACTTCTTTATTCTTCTTCATTTGTGTTTGTTTCATGCCTTTCCTTATATCACAGTCTCCTATTCATCCCTCAATATCCATGGCGACTCATCTCACTTTGGGTGCTGACTGTCCAAATGTTCCAAAGCTTTGGTCTGTTTATTCTTCTCTAGATACATTCTCTACCTAGATTTTATCTGATCCCATGATTAAGATTCAGTTCCATGATTTTAAGATTTCAGTTCCATTTCAGTTCAGTTCAGTTCAGTTGCTCAGTAGTGTCCGACTCTTTGCGACCCCATGAATCACAGCACGCCAGGCCTCCTTGTCCATCACCAACTCCTGGAATTTACCCAAACCCATGTCCATCGAGTCAGTGATGCCATCCAACCATCTCATCCTCTGTCGCCCCCTTCTCCTCCTGCCCCCAATCCTTCCCAGCACTAGGGTCTTTTCCAATGAGACAACTCTTCGCATGAGGTGGCCAAAGTATTGGAGTTTCAGCTTCAACACCAATCCTTACAATGAACACCCAGGACTGATCTCTTTTAGGATGGACTGGTTGGATCTTCTTGCAGTCCAAGGGACCCTCAAGAGTCTTCTCCAACACCACAGTTCAAAAGCATCAATTCTACGGCGCTCAGCTTTCTTCACCGTCCAACTCTCACATCCATACATGACCACTGGAAAAACCATAGCCTTGACTAGACAGAACTTTTTCGGTAAAGTAATGTCTCTGCTTTTAAATATGCTATCTAGGTTGGTCATAACCTTCCTTCCAAGGAGTAAGCGTCTTAATTTCATGGCTGCAATCACCATCTGCAGTGATTTCGGAGCCCAAAAATATAAAGTCTGACACTGTTTCCACTGTTTCCCCATCTATTTCCCATGGAATGATGGGACCAGATGCTACTGCTTCTACTCTTCCTCTAGTACTATCATTTCTCAAAAAAAGTACTGTGACAGATTTTGGACTTTCAAATCCTATATGACATCATATTGTTTCCTTGCTCATATTCCTCCACTGACCCTCCAACTCCCTCAGAAACCCAAAATTCATCTCTGACATCATCTAACAAGTTCCACCACACTAGCAGCTCTCCAAGTACACTGGCTTCTTTATTATCCCTCAGATCTACCGATCTGTTCATCTTGAATTTTCTCTGACACTCTCTGTGCTTGCCTTTCTCTCTTTCCAGAATTAGCTGTCCCCTGAATCATCTTTTTTTTTATATCCTCCCTTGATACAGGTTTCTGATCACACTTTACATCAGAGGTCCTTCACTGAACACTCTCTTTAAAGCATCATTCAAGAATTCCACTACACTATTATTCTGTTTTATTTTTTCTCTATAGCAATTATTATCACCTGTAAAATACATTATTTGCTTACTTTTTTACTATCTGCCTTCCCTTACTTGAATTTAAGCTTCAGAAACAGGGATTTCACTTTGCTTGCTACTGTTTCCTCAGTGATTAAACTATTTCCCACACTGTTTTGAGGCTAATGGTATGCCTAATTGTTAATCTTCCTACTATGGAAAGGTTAAGCATTTCCCCTGCATATTTAGAAATAGAAGTGTGTTATTTGCTCAGTCGTGTCTGATGCTTTGCTATCCCATGGACTGTAGCCTACCAGGCTCCTCTGTCCATGAAATTCTCCAGTCAAGAATACTGACCTGGATTGCCATTTCCTTTTCCTTGGGATCTTCCTGACCCAGGGATCGAACCTGAGTCTCCTTCATTGCAGGCGAATTCTTTACTGTTTGAAACAACAGGGAAGCATGGGAATATAATAGGTACTCAAATATTTGTTAAATATAAGAATGCTGCTGCTGCTAAGTCGCTTCAGTCATGTCCGACTCTGTGCGACCCCCAGAGATGGCAGCCTACCGGACTCCTCCGTCCCTGGGATTCTCCAGGTAAGAACACTGGAGTGGGTTGCCATTTCCTTCTCCAATACATTTAAGTGAAAAGTGAAAGTGAAGTCGCTCAGTCGTGTCTGACTCTTCTCAAGCCCACGGACTGAAGCATACCAGGCTCCTCCGTACATGGGATCTTCCAGGCAGGAGTACTGGAGTGGGATGCCATTGCCTTCTCCTAAATATAAGAATAAGTTGAAATTAATACATTTGGACATAGCAATCAATGATCATATAATCATAAAAATGTGTGTATATATAAACTTATGTAACATCTTCATTCCTGCTCATTCTTTTTTGTTTGCTTTTCTAAATCATTGAAGATTATGTATGTCTATATAAAGTCAGTTTTTAACTATGCTATCCAACATATAAGCACTAGTATTCTAGAACCATGCTATCTGAATACAATTAAGTACTTAAAATGTGGCTAGTACAAATGAAGAGGTACTGTATGTACATAACACACAACAGATATTAAAGACTTAACATGGAATAATAATGTAAAATATCTCATTAATAACTTTTTATATTGATTAAACATGTATAGATTAGTGTTTTGAATATAATGACCCAGATAAATATATTATAAAATTAACTTTACTTATTTTTACCTTTTTTAATGTACTATTAGAAAATTTTAAATGATAAATGTGACTCTATTGATTATAACTCCATTGGACAACAATGATACAAAACCTTTGGACAGAATCAATTTCCTAGATTAAAAATCTTTTGTTAGGTATAAGAGCTTAGTTGCACTGAAAATGTTAAATTTAAAAAATTTGTTTAAATCACTAACTTAAAAGCAATTACCACTTAATATCACAGAATATTTATCTCTACCAATGACCAACACTTTTATCTTATCAAACAAAGCTATCTAAACATTTTATGCTTTCATAATTTTTTCATTTTTCCATATTTCTTAGCTTTTACTGCTAAAACACTCAAAATCAAATTTACTTCTCAGTCTTATATTTCTGATATCATATCCCTCTGTTTATTTTTGATATTTATAACCATCTTTTCATATTTTTAAATATCTTATGTGTACAGGGAAGCCATCTTTGCATCTATTTCTTTCAGGAAACAAATAGGAACCAACTTATTGTTAATTAATTTCAATTATAATTATTACCACTATATATATATCACACATTGATAATTTATTATGCTATATACATTTAATAAATATATCTCATTTACTTGCTACAATGCAAACCCTCTGAAATGCTCGTGGGAGAAGAAACTGAGGCCTTGAGAAGTTAAATATATCTCAGTACACTTGTAAGATACAGATCGCCTAGTTGAAAAACCACTATCTCTAACAGAGATAGTCATGTTGTTACAATGTTAACCTTAGACTACACTGTTATAATAGAATTCAACTGGATCCAAAATTTCAAAACCAGCATAAAAATCAAGGTGTTATACTTTGAATATTTATTACTAATGCTTAATTTGGTAATAACTATTAGAGGGATTTTCAAATGTTTACTGTGAGGAGCCTCTCAGCACCAGAGATTTTTAATTTGGCAGAAACAGTTTAAAATAGTTCCCTATGCACTGTTGGCATCACCTCGATCACCTCCTACACCCAAAAGCTGCAGAGGGAAACACAAAGTTCCTGTGACATCTTGACATCCTCAGGCTAAGGCACATTAAAAGTTCCAGGTATTGGTATCAAATGGCATTTACACAATCAGAGATATACTTTAAAAGTGGAACCAAGTCTTGATAATAGAGTGGGTTTACCAGACTTCCTTACCAATAAGTGTTGGCATGTAATAGTAAGTGAGCCTCCCAAGGGAGATGAGCAATACTGTATATTTATGTTACACCTTTCATACAGCAGGATCTCCAGATGCCTTACTAGTTTTATCTACAGAGATCAATCACTCATAGCTGAAGGCAGGCACCTCTGGGATCCAATATGACAGCAATTCTACAGCATAGCAGCATTTAGGAAGGGAGGTGGAAAAATAACCTCTCAAGAGAAAAAGGTAGAAATAATTTTATGTAACCAGAAGGTAATTACACCACTGGAATTTATCCGAGATGCATGTGTTCCTACCCCGCTTTTTACTGATCCCTGTGTCTGGCTAGATAGGCCAAAAAACTCTCATGCAAGGGTGGTGACTTTGTTGGGGCTCCATGTGTGGCCTGTATTTGCTTAGCCATTGTCAATGTCAATAAGATGATATGCAAATAAAATGCATCCTGCGATCATGCTTTTATTATGCTGACCGAGGTCTGAACATTGTATTAGAAGTAAGTGCTGTTCCTGTCCTTTGTTCCACAATTGACCACTTGTTTGTAATGATTACTTTGGTGTTAATAAAAGGTCTATTGCAGCAACTCTGGGTTTCCTTACTGGACGTCCAGAGAGGTCCATGTCAGGGGTAAAACTGCTTTGTAAATAATCAGCACTCAGTCCAAGGGGCACAGATGCAAGCCAGTTCTGTCATTTTAAATAACCTGTTTGCATAGTTAACTTCCCTCCTGCTGTGGAAAGGTTATACATTTTCCACTGTAATTTTAGATTTCTTTTTATTCCCTCACTTTCTCATAGAAAAAAAAAACAAAAAAACAAAAACAGTTTTTGATGAAGCCTGAAAGAAAAGAAACAGCTCAATTATTGATTAGCATTGTTGATTGCAGAATAAAGTACATTTCATAGATTATATTTGAGGTGTTTTTAATTGACTGATACATTATTTTCTCAAACACAAAGGAGAACTCTGGGGAAGTTCAGCCGTGTCTTTCAGAAGCTGGGGAATGCCATGAGAAGCTGTGTTGAACTGTTCTTAGACTAGTTGAAAAGCACAGTGGAAGTGTTTTCCTTCAAAATACTTGTATTTAGCCTTTCCTAAAAATGTTTTTAAACACATGCCAAAGTCCCCTTCAATGAATGAGTTTATTACAAAAAGCAATGTGTAATTCCAAAGCAGAGGTTTAAATGCTGAACCATAGTATTTATAGAGGGCAAAATGACATATACACATACATACTTTAACTGTTATACATAGAGAGAGAATATCAGCCTCAAGACACATACTATCTGAATTTTATGGAGAAGGTCATCTCTCAAATTTCCAAATGTACTCCAGTTGCCATAATTTAGTTCTTTTCCTCCTTTCACTGGATATCATCAGAGGCAAAAGAAAGCTTGAAATCTTTGGTTTTACATATAAGTCTGCATTATGCCTGACCATAAATAATGCATATGTGCATAAGTATGTGTGTTTATGTGTGGATGTATGTGATATTAAAGTATTCATTTACAATTATGTTTATAATTGTGTTTTTGTTCATAGGTCCTAAACTGTCTTCTCCATTTATGCTTTCTTTTTCCGTCTCATTGGGAACATCCAGATCGTTACACACATACACCGTCATCATCATCATCATTTTATTTGAGACTTTCTATGGTTTTTGTAACTGGATATCTATTTTCTTCTTCAGGTTTGAGAAGTTTTCAGCCATTTCACTAAATATATTTTCAATCGCCTTTTCTCTCTCCTTGTTGGGGACACTTATAATGTCAATGTTGTCATACTTGATGTTATTTCACAGATCCCTTAAACTGCTACCATAATTTATATTTGTTTTTCTTTTGCTGATCTCATCTGGAAGATTTCCATTATTCAATCTTTAAGATCATTTATGCATTATTATGTGTCACCTAGTCTGGTGTTTATTCCTTCTAGTGTGTTTTTCATTTTAGTTATTGCATTCTTCAGTTCTGACCGGTCTGGTTCTTTCACATATTTTCTAGTTCCTTATTAAAATTCTCACTGTGTTCATGTATCATTTCCCTTAATTCAGTTAGCATTTTTACTAGTAATGCTTTGAATTATTTATCTGGTAAATTGCTTATTTGTGCTTTGTTAGTTGTTATTTTTTAAGTTTGTCCTTGCTCTTTCAGTTGAGACAGTTATGTCTTCTCATTTTGCCTAATGTTCTCTGTCTCTATAAAATAAGGTGGAACAGTTACTTATTGCAGTCTAGAAGGAGTATCTTTATGTAGGATGTCACTATACAGTCTTCCACATCCAGTGGCTTTGGAGAGAGAACTGGACTTGGTGTAAATATAAATCAGAACTTTCTTTGGGTGTTCCAGTAGCTATCACCCTGTAGATGATGGGGATGAAGATGGAGGGGCTGTCCAGAGCCAACTTTGAGTCAGAGCTTGTCCTATGTTCAGTGGCTGTCATCACCCTATTGAGAGTAGGGTCAGGTCCCAAGTTGCTAGTGTGAAAGCCTTGAAGGTTGAGTCTGAGTCAACTTCACGCCCTTCAAATGTGAGCTGTACCCCTTTCCCAGCACTGGCACCCTTACTCAAGAGGCCAGCAATGCTGGAGCAAGAGGGGCCAGTGTGGGCATTCAGCTAACTCTGGAGCATGGGCTGTGGTAGTCTGGCCACAACGAGATTTAGACTGCTTCTGAGGAACCATCCACGTCAGCACCAGCAGTGGCTTCGCCCTCTCTGCTCAGACACTGCTTCAGGTTTGAGGCCCCTCAGTGTCTCATTGCTAAAGTCTTTCCTCTCTCATGGAAACTCTTGTTCCAGCTTGAAACTGCAGCATGAGGTAAGCAGGGCTGGAGTGTTCACTCAGCTCAGGTTGGGGTGCACCCTGGGGTAGTTGTGGGAAACCAGTCAGCAAACTGTGCATTCTCAATCCACATTCTCTGCCCTGTGTACATTTCATGGGAGGGTCCAGGTTTCCCACAGCTGTTGGGTTAGTCCCACCTCCTCTCCCACCAGCCAAGGGGGCTTGTCTTCCCTCTGTTGAACCCAGGATTGCAGTACCCCATTTGTGGCCCCAGCCACTCACTCTCCAGGGAGGATCTCTGTCATGTAATCTCTCTTTTCTTCTGAATTCCCACCCAAGAGCACAGGTCAACCTTATTGCTTTTCTTCTGTTCTCACTAGATTCCATGTGAATTTTTCTTACAGCCATGGTCATACAGGAGCCTTTCTGCCAGACTCCATTTAGATCTTAGTGAGACGCGTTCTATATAGATATGTTTTTGATATTCTTAAGTTAATTTTATTTGTGCACGTTGACCTAGAGCAGAGAAATTCTCTCTAACACGAGTGTTTATCAGGTTTGTGTCTCCATTAGGTTAACCGAGTATGATCTTTTGTCATATATACAATAATTTTGCAAATTTAGTTAACTTCCCTTTCTGTATGTCAGGATAAGAAATAGTCAATGCCCCAAAGAAGGAAGATATGGAAACCAAGACTGACTTAGAAAAGAATAAAATAGAGGATTTTTATAAAACACTATTCACTTGATAAAGTTAATTTCCTGCTATTCATCAATGACTAATACAACAGCTCATATTTTTTAAATGGTTACTATGAGAAAGACATCACAAAAAGTACTAATGCTGCTGCTAAGTTGCTTCAGTCTTGTCCGACTCTGCGTGACCCCATAGACGGCAGCCCACCAGACTCCCCTGTCCCTGGGATTCTCCAGGCAAGAACACTGGAGTGGGTTGCCATTTCCTTCTCCAATGTGTGAAAGTGAAGTCGCTCAGTTGTGTCCGACTCTTAGTGACCCCATGGAGTGCAGCCCACCAGGCTCCTCCGTCCATGGGATTTTCCAGGCAAGAGTACTGGAGTGGGTTGCCATTGCCTTCTCCAATCGAACCTGGACTGGCGATCTATTTCACATATGATAATATGCATGTTTCAATACTATTCTCACAAATCATCCCACCCTCACCTTCTCCCATAGAGTCCAACAGTCTGTTCTTTATATCTGTGTCTCTTTGCTGTCTTGCATATAGGGTCATCATTACCATCTTTCTAAATTCCATATACATGGGTTAATATACTGTATTGATGTTTTTCTTACTGACTTACTTCGTTCTGTATAATAGGCTCCAGTTTCATCCACCTCATTAGAATTGATTGGAATGAATTCTTTTTAATAGCTGAGTAATATTCCATTGTGTATATGTACCACAGTTTTATTATCCATTTATTTGCCAATGGACATATAGGTTGCTTCCATGTCCTGGCGATTGTAAACAGTGCTGCGATGAACATTGGGGTACATGCGTCTCTTTCAATTCTGGTTTCCTCGGTGTGTATGCCCAGCAGTGGGATTGCTGGGTCATATGGCAGTTCTATTCCCAGTTTTTTAAGGAATCTCCACACTGTTCTCCATAGTGGCTGTACCAGTTTGCCACCAACAGAGTAAGAGTGTTCCTTTTTCTCCATACCCTCTCCACCATTTATTGTTTGTGGAATTTTTGATAGCAGCCATTCTGACTGGCGTGAGATGGTACCTCATTGTGGTTTTGATTTGCATTTCTCTGATAATGACTGGAATTCCATCACCTCCACTAGCTTTGTTCACAGTGATGCTTTCTAAGCCCCACTTGACTTCACATTCCAGGATGTCTTGCTCTAGGTGAGTGATCACACCATCGTGATTATCTGGGTCGTGAAGATCTTTTTTGTACAGTTCTTCTGTGTATTCTCGCCACCTCTTCTTAATATCTTCTGCTTCTGTTAGGTCCATACAATTTCTGTCCTTTATCGAGCCTATCTTTGCATGAAATGTTCGTTTGGTATCTCTAATTTTCTTGAAGAGATCTCTAGTCTTTCCCAATCTGTTGTTTTCCTCTATTTCTTTGCACTGATCGCTGAGGAAGGCTTTCTTATCTCTCCTTGCTATTCTTTGGAACTCTGCATTCAGATGGGAATATCTTTCCTTTTCTCCTTTGCTTTTCGCTTCTCTTCTCTTCCCAGCTATCTGTAAGGCCTCCTTAGACAACCATTTTGCTTTTTTGCATTTCTTTTCCATGGGGATTTTCTTGATCCCTGTCTCCTGTACAATGTCATGAACCTCTGTCCATAGTTCATCAGGCAATCTGTCTATCAGGTCTAGTCCCTTAAATCTATTTGTCGCTTCCACTGTATACTCATAAGGGATTTGATCTAGGTCATACCTGAATGGACTAGTGGTTTTCCCTACTTTCTTCAATTTAAGTGAAAGTGCTGCTTTCGATATGCCAGCAAATTTGGAGGACTCAGCAGTGGCCACAGGACTGGAAAAGGTCAGTTTTCTTTCCAATCTCAAAGAAAGGCAATATCAAAGAATGCTCAAACTACCACACAATTGCACTCATCTCACATGCTAGTAAAGTAATGCTCAAAATTCTCCAAGCCAGGCTTCAGCAATACGTGAACCGTGAACTTCCAGATGTTCAAGCTGGTTTTAGAAAAGGCAGAGGAACCAGAGATCAAATTGCCAATATCCGCTGGATCATCGAAAAAGCAAGAGAGTTCCAGAAAAACATCTATTTCTGCTTTATTGACTATGCCAAAGCCTTTGACTGTGTGGATCACAATCAACTGTGGAAAATTCTGAAAGAGATGGGAATACCAGACCACCTGATCTGTCTCTTGAGAAACCTGTATGCAGGTCAGGAAGCAACAGTTAGAACTGGACATGGAGCAACAGACTGGTTCCAAATAGGAAAAGGAGTACGTCAAGGCTATATTTTGTCACCCTGCTTATTTAACCTATATGCAGAGTACATCAGGAGAAACGCTGGGCTGGAAGAAACACAAGCTGGAATCAAGATTGCCGGGAGAAATATCAATAACCTCAGATATGTGGATGACACCACCCCTACAGCAGAAAGTGAAGAAGAACTGAGGAGCCTCTTGATGAAAGTGAAAGAGGAGAGTGAAGAAGTTGGCTTAAAGCTCAACGTTCAGAAAACTAAGATCATGGCATCTGGTCCCATCACTTCATGGGAAATAGATGGGGAAACAGTGGAAACAGTGTCAGACTTTATTTTGGGGGGCTCCAGAATCACTGCTGATGGTGATTGCAACCATGAAATTAAAAGACACTTACTCCTTGGAAGGAAGGTTATGGCCAACCTAGATAGCATATTTAAAAGCAGAGATATTACTTTGCCAACAAAAGTCCGTCTAGTCAAGGCTATGGTTTTTCCAGTGATCATGTATGGATGTGAGAGTTGGATGGTAAAGAAAGCTGAGTGCCGAAGAATTGATGCTTTTGAACTGTGGTGTTGGAGAAGACTCTTGAGAGTCCCTTGGACTGCAAGGAGATCCAATCAATCCATCCTAAAAGAGATCAATCCTGGGTGTTCATTGGAAGGTCTGATGTTGAAGCTGAAACTCCAATACTTTGGCCACCTCATGTGACGAGTCGACTTATTGGAAAAGACCGTAATGCTGGGTAGGATTGGGGGCAGGAGGAGAAGGGGACGACAGAAGATGAGATGGTTGAATGGCATCACTGACTCGATAGACATGGGTTTGGGTAGACTCCGGGAGTTGGTGACAGACAGAGAGGCCTGGCGTGCTGCAATTCATGAATTAAAAACTAATTATGCGGGGGCAGTCCTAAGATGGCAGAGGAATAGGACAGGGAGACCACTTTCTCCCCCACAAAATTATCAAAAGATTATTTGAACCCTGAGCAAATGCTACAAAACAACTTCTGAACGCTGGTGGAGGACACCAGGCATCCAGGAAGGCAGCCCATTGTCTTTAAAAGGAGGTAGGACAAAATATAAAAGATAAAAAGAGAGAAAAAACAGAGTTAGGGATGGAGACCCGTCCAGGGAGGGAGTCTTAAAAGAGGAGAAGTTTCCAAACACCAGGAAACCCTCTCACTGGTGGGTCTGTGGAGAGTTTTGGAATCTCAGAGGGCAACATAACTGGGAGGAAAAAATAAATAAATAAAACCCACAGATTACGTGCCTAACTTCAACTCCCAGTGGAGAAGTAGCCCAGAAGCTTGCATCTGCCACCAGCAAGCAGGGGCTGAACAGGGAGGCACGGGCTCCATTGCTTAGGGTAAGGACCGGGCTTGAATGCCCTGAGGGCAATCTGAGGGAGCTAATGTGAGATAACAACCCATCGTATGGGATAACCAGAGAGGAAACAAAAAAAAAAAAAAAAAGAGGAAAGAGAGAGAGAGAACTTCCCCGCGAAAAGCCCTAACCTAAGGCACTGCTGGCCCACTCACAGAACAAAGGACTGAGTGAATACCAAAGGAGAATTAGTGAGCTGCGGACCATCCCACCCCCTCAGGAGGATGGGAAGCAGGCGGGCGACAGCCAGATCTGGAAGACAAGGGGCAAACTCGGCCCCAGAGATGGCACCCCCTACCAAACTGAGAGCAGGCTCCCAGTTGCTAAGCAAGTCTTCCTGGGATCCTGGATGGTTGACATCCACCAGGAGGGTCACAGCCAGAGATCAGCTACCCAGAAGAGACATATGGCACACCTGAGATGGCGCTCCCGCTGCGTACCCAGGAAACCCAGCGACTGAGACCAGGGAGGTGACAAGGCACGCTGCCCCACCTGAGGAGAGTTCGCTCGCCAAACACCTGGTCGCCTGAGCTGCTCCTACCTGTAAAGGGCACAAAACGCAGGCCCAACCAAGTCTGTGCCTTTGTGGAGTACCCAAGAACCTGTGGGGTCGCACAGAGTTGGACACGACTGAAGAGACTTAGCAGTAGCAGCAGCAGAGAGAACCTGAGCCTGAGTGGCATAGATTTGGGAAGTGCACGCAAACCAGGGTCCGCCTTAGACAGTTCCCTGGCAGAGCAACCTGGATCCTGAGCAGTATAGACTGGGAAAGCACACACGCCATGAGCGAGGGCAAACCCAGACACTGGGAGCACTCCCCACACATGCCAGTGATATTTGTTTGCAGTGTTCCAGCATCCCTGCAGCACAATTGAACAAGTGAGCCTAAATAAATGACCGCCTTGGCCCCTTTGTGTTAGGGCAGAAGTTAGATACTGAAGAGACTTGCAAACAGAGGAAGCCAAAATAAATGAAGGGGAAATGGCTTTGGAAGTGACAGGTTCCAAAGTAGGTTAAAACCCTGTAGTTAAGATAACTAACTTTTGAGGGATTTATTTAAAAAGCTGAAAGTTATTTACTTGATTAGAACATTTCAGAGGCCATTGCTCTGATGTCAGGCTGATTCATATGCTTTCTTGAGAGGAAGGGAAATGAATGAAATTAAATCTATTGAAATGTGCATAACCAGCAGTCTCTCTTAGTTATGCCATAACCATTGGGAACATAAGATTTATGTGAATTTTATCAGATATGTATGTTCCAGTGGAAAACAGTGAGCATTGTATTCTATACAAATGCTTACAAATTGGCTCAAGCACAATTGATGCTGTGTCTTCAACTCATTTTATAATTAATTATATGGTGAAGATAGAATCAGTTGTGTGCAAGTCTCTGTGAATGTGTGTATATGTATATGTATCTATTGAATGCAGATAAACATATATTCATTTCCTGGAAGTACAGAGTTAACAATCTGTAACTGAAAAAATGAATGCCATTTAGATTACACATATCTAGATACTTGTACTTTCCAGGGAAGATTTAGCAGTGGAAACCTAATGAAATTTAATGCCACAAAGCCCACAAGACAAATTCTTAAAGGAATGTACAGGTTTTAAAAATTGTAAGGTTTAGTACTTAGAAGATACAATTTATCAGTGATTCCCTAAAATAAGTAAATCAATTCGATTAAGGGTTTAGATAATACCAACTGATGAGGCAAATAAACTTCAAAACTCAATGACTTGGTCCTTAAAAAGTTTACTTCTCATCCATGGTGCAGAGTAATGCAGGGACTCTTGGTGAGAATCTCCCCAAACTCGTTATTCAGGGTTGCATACTTTTTCCATTTAATGCGACTCTTATATTTAATGTAACTTTAGTACTTTATTCAAGTTAGACTGAGAGAGGGTAGGATCCTGCATGTGTTTTCTGTTTGTTTGTTTGCTTTTGATCCAGACGTGAAAGTGGTATACATCACTTTTTCCTGCATTGAAGATAATTCATAAATAAGCACAAAAAAGACTGAGGATTGTGATGTAGTTTTGAATTTAGAAGCAAGCCAAATTTTCTGGCACACAATCCAGATTATATAGAAGATGAATCAATACCACTCCTTAGAATCATACTAAAAGAGTGAACACAGTAAAACAAATTGTTTTGTTCTTGACTCTCCAAATAGAGAAAGTAAAATCATGATTAACCTGAGGTGTCAAAATACTAAATGTAGCCATTCACATAAATAAATCATTCACATGATTTTCTGGTTTTCTATGTTCCAAAAGTTTGGTAAGGATGTCAAAGAAATTCTTAAACTGTTAAAATTGTTTAATTCTCCAAAACTTAGAGGGTTTACCAATTATTCTCAGACATGGGAGTTCAAACAATAATTAAAATAACTTTTTAAAAAATAATTATTCCCCAAGACTGTGGCCCAAACACATTACTTTCCAAGGGTGAAGTACTATCATATACACCTAGAAAATCACCTCAAAGAATTCTGATGTGCACACCTTACCTACATCTTAACAACTCCTTCCTCCCCCTCAAAGAAACACCACAGTTTTAATAATATCAACCAATAAGAAATTTCTAATATCTCCACTTAACTCTTACATGAAAAAATATACAAGTGGATATTTACAGTGATCAGTAAAGTTTGGGGGAAAAAAAAAACTTTCAAAAAAATAAGCCCCCAAATACAAGCCATGATAGATACTTACCATATCTATTATTCTGTTACTCTAGGAAATATACAAAAACAAAATTATGTATTTTTATCCTTGATGCTTGCAATCTCTTTGGGGGGACACTTTTGAAGCCAATAAAGAAAAAGACTGTGCCAGAGACAGTTTGTGATAACTAAATATCAAACCAGTGTTTTATCATGATCGGTCTCCCTTACAGTGAGGCAGGGATTCTATGACTGATATGTCTCAAATAAACAGGACCAGAAGTAATTAAAACCTGTTAGGAATCATTGTGGCTTATCTATCTCCTTGTTTTCCCACCACAGAAGACTTGGAGCCAAATGTGCTATATGGCACTCTCATAAGTAACGGAGCCATGGCATTCAACCCTATGAGAGTGACCAAGTATGTAATGTATGTGTGTGTGTATGTGTGTGTGCATGGGTGCACATGTGCCTACCTGTTTATTATACCACTAAGTTTTTGGAGTTTGTCTTTTTGGATAATAATATTATGTTGGCTAATAAAAAGTCCTTATGTAATCCTAGACTGGGTTATATAGAAAAGAAACAAATAGCTTGTTTTAAAAACACAGATTAATTAACTAAACAAACATTATTTGAGGTACATTTTATGTGCCAGGGATTTTTCTGGAATTGGAGATACCTACTGAGGACAAGGAAATGGCAAGCCACTCCAGTATTCTTGCCTGGATAATTCCATGAACAGGGAGCCTGGTGGGCTGCAGTCCATGGGGTTGCAAGGAGTCAGACACGACTTGGCAATTAAACAGCAACAACAAAACAACAATGAGTAATACATAGTTATTGTCCTTAAGGGAAAACAGACACAGAATCAAAATGAGTTGCAACAAACATTAAAGGTATTTTATAGAAATGTGTTCAGTGTACAGTGGGACTTTAACCAGGGAATGTTCCATTCAGCCTGGGGTTCATGGGCAGTAGTTCGGTAAAAAAAAAAATAGAATAACTTTTCAGCAAAATATTGATGTCCTTCATGGTTTGGATCTTCTATTATTTCGAATGTGTTAATAACTTTCAACCTAGCTGATGCTGCTCTGACCGCCTACCCTAATGTGTGAATTTGGCTGAGCGAAGTCAGCAGAATCAGTATCTATTGGAACTATTATTTGTACATGGAATAACTTCAAAATTTGGTTACAAGTAGTATAGCCACAGTGATTAATTTCTTACCTAATGTGGAGTCTCCTATTAATGGAGTTGCTATTTCTAACAATAAAATATGCATTTAAATAGGATAAAAGAAGAACATCTTTCAAAAATGAGAGGAAAAGATTCTTAATTTAAGTTTGCCAGAGGGTGGATCCAATTTTCATTTTGAATAGAATATTCCTGTAGTAATTATCTTACTATTTAAGAACAAGAATAATTAGTGTAGCAATCTCCTAATCTTATAGTACTCACAATTCAGAGGTGAAAACATTATAACCCTAAGTAAATTATAGAGGTTTAATTATACTATAAAGTTTGAATGCAGAGATGCGTGAATATTTAAACAATTTTATGACACATAGACACATACACAAGTGTAATAAGTAAATGTGTATTTCTTCTATATTTTAAAAAGGAATAATGTAACTTGTGGCAAAAAAAAATCTTTAAAAAATAATTTAAATTATTTAAATTACTTTGTAAATTAGCTTGAGATGGCAGAGTAAAAGGATGTTTGCTCACTACTTTTACAAGAACACTGGAATCACAACTAAGTGCTGAACAACCCATGATAAAGAAATGCTGGAACCTACCAGGAAAGATACCCTACATGCAAGGACAAAGGAGAAACCATGTCAAGACAGTGAGAGCACTGTGACAGAGACTAAATCATTACCATATCCACCAAGTGGGCAACCCATAGACCAGAGAACAACTGTACCACAGAGTTTCTCCAACTGGAGTGCAAGTTCTAAGACCTACAACAGCCTTTCCAGACTGGCGGGGGTGGGGGGGATTGGTAATAGGAGGAGGAGCAGTCCCCCAGAGAGTCTGATTTTGAGGGCCAGCAGAATTTGATTACAGGACTTCTACAGGATTGGGAGAAATAGAAAATCCACTCTTGGAGGGCACACAGAGGGTAATGAGCAATCCAGAACCCAGGAGAAAAAAGAATTGCCCACATAGAGACTGGACTAGACCTGCCTGCTGGTGTTGGAGCACCTCCTTCTAAGACAGAGGGTGGCTGTGTCTCACTATGCAGACAAAGACACTGGCAACAGCAGCTCTGGGAAGTACTTATTGGCATGAGCTCTCCTGGAGTCTGAAATTAGCCCCACTAAACAACCTGTATGTAATAACCATTGACAGAAGAATGTTGGATCCTACCAAAAAAAGAAACCCCACATCCAAGGGCAAAAGAGAAGCCCCAGCAAGATGGTAGGAGGGAAGAAATCTCATTTAGAATCAAACCCAATACCTGCCAGAAACACTTGGAGGGCTCAAACAAACCTTGTGCGCACCAGTACCCAGAGACCCCACAGAGACTGAGCAAGAACTGTGTTTGAGTGTCTCCTGTACAGGCACAGGTCAGCAGCGGACTGCTGCAAGGGTAGGGGCTCTGGGTGCAGTAGACCTGGAAATGGCATAAGCCCTCTTGAAGGAGGTTGGCATTAACCCCACCATAGAGCCACCAGAACTTACACAGGACTGAGGAAACAACCTCTTGGAGGGCACAAACAAAAGCTTGTGTGCACCAGACCCAGAAGAAAGGAGCAGTGACACCACAAGAGACTGACCCAGACTTGCCTGTGAGTGTCCAGGAGTCTCTCGCAGAGGCATGGGTCGGTGGTAGCCTACTGGGACTTTGAAGGAGGTGATTATTATTCTGCATCACCTCCAACATAGTTGGGCCTCAGGTCAAACAACAGGGAGGGAACTCATCCCCGCCCATTAACAGAAAATTGGATTAAAGATTTACTGAGCATGGCCTCTCCCATGAGAACAAGAACAGTTTCCCCCTCAGTCAGTCTCTTCCATCAGGAAGCTTCCATAAGCCTCTTATCCTAATCCATCAGAGGGCAGACAGAATAAACCACAATTACAGAAAACTAACTAATTTGATCATATGCATCACAGCCTTGTCTAACTAGTGAAACTAGGAGCCATGCCCTGAAGGGCCACCCAAGACAGAGGGGTCATGGTGGAGAGTTCTGACAAAACTTGATTCACTGGGGAAGGGAATGGCAAACAACTTCAGTATTCTTATCATGAGAATTCCATGAATAGTATGAAAAGGCAAAAAGATAGGACACTGAAATGGACTCTCTAGGTCGGTAGGTGCCCAAAATGCTATTGGAGATCAGTAGAGAAATAACTCCAGAAAGAATGAAGAGGTTGAGCAAAAGCAAAAACACCACCAAGTTGTGGATGTGACTGGTGATGGAAGTAAAGTCCAATGCTGTAAAGAGCAATATTGAACCTGGAATGATAGGTCCATGAATCAAGGCAAATTGGAAGTGGTCAAACAGGAGATGGCAAAAGTAAATACTGACAATTTAGGAATCAGCAAACTAAAATGAACTGGAATGGGTAAATTAAACTCAGATGACCATTTTATCTACTACTGTGGCAAGAATTCCTAGAAGAAGTGGGATAGCCATAATAGTCAACAAGAGTCTGAAATACAGTACTTGGATGCAATCTCAAAAACGACAGAATGATCTCTGTTCATTTCCAAAGCAAACCATTCAATACCACCTTAATCTAAGTCTGTGCTCTGACCAGTAATGCTGAAGAAGCTGAAGCTGAACATTTCTATGAAGACACACAAGATCTTCTAGAACTAACACCCAAAAAAGATGTTCTTTTCATTATAGGGGACTGGAATGCAAAAGTAAGAAGTCAAAAGATACCAGGAAGAACTGGAAAATTTTGCCTTGAAGTAAAAAACAAAGCAGGTCAAAGGGTAACATATTTTAGCCAAGAAAACACACTGGTAATAACAAACACCCTCTTCCAAAAACATGAGAGAAGATTCTACACAGGGACATCACCAGATGGTCAATACGGAAATTAGACTGATTTTATTATATATAGCTAAAGATTGAGAAGCTCTACATTCCAAAGAAAAGAAAGGCAAAATGGCAAAATAGATCTGAGGAGGTCTTAAAAATAGCTGAGAAAAGAAAAGAAAAACAAAGGAGAAAAGGAAAGATATACCCATTTAAATGCAGGGAAAGAATAGCAAGGAGAGATAAGAATCTCCTCAAGTAAATTAGAGATACCAAGGGAACATTTCATGCAAAGTTGGGCACAGTAAAGCACAGAAATGGAATGGACCTAGCAGAAGCAGAAGATATTAAGAAGAGGTGGCAAGAATACACAAAAGAACTGTACAAAAAAGATTTTCATGACACAGATAATCACAATGGTGTGATCACTCACCTAGAGCCAGACATCCTGGAATGTGAAGTCAAGTGGGCCTTAGGAAGCACCACTATGAACAAAGCTAGTGGAGGTGATGGAATTCCAGTTGAGCTATTTCAAATCCTAAAAGATGATGCTGTGAAAGTGCTGCACATTATATGCCAGCAAATTTGGAAAACTCAGCAGTGGCCACAGGACTGGAAAAGGTCAGTTTTCATTCCAATCCCAGAGAAAGTCAATGACAAAGAATGCTCAAACTACCACACAATTGCGATCATCTCACACATGAGCAAAGTAAGTCTCAAAATTTTCTAAGTCAGGATTGAACAGAATGTGAACCGTGAACTTCCAGATGCTCAAGCTGGATTTAGAAAAGGCAGAGGAACCAGAGATCAAATTGCCAACATCTACTGGATCATCAAAAAAGAAGAGAGCTCCAGAAAGCATCTACTTCTTCTTTCTTGACTATACTAAAGCCTTTGAGTGTGAGGATCACAATAAACTGTGAAACATTCTTAAAAAGATGGGAATACTAGACCACCTGACCTGCCTCCCAAGAAATCTGTATGCAGGTCAGGAAGCAACAGGGAGAACTGGATATGGAATTACAGACCGGTTCCAAATAGGAAAAGGAGTACGTCAAGGCTGTATATTGTCACCCTGCTTATTTAACCTATATGCAGAGTACATCATGAGAAACGCTGGGCTGGAAGAAGCACAAGCTGGAATCAAGATTTCCGGGAGAAATATCAATCACCTCAGATATGCAGATGATATCACCCTTATGGCAGAAAGTGAAGAAGAACTAAAGAGCCTCTTGATGAAAGTGAGAGAGGAGAGTGAAAAAGTTGGCTTAAAGCTCAACATTCAGAAAACTAAGGTCATGGCATCCGGTTCCATCACTTCATGGCAAATAGATGAGGAAACAATGGAAACAGTGAGAAACTTTATTTTTTTGGACTCCAAAATCACTGCAGATGGTGACTGTAGCCATGAAATTAAAAGACGTTTGCTCCTTGGAAGAAAAGCTATGACCAACCTTGACAGCATATTAAAAATCAGAGACATTACTTTACTGACAAAGGCCCACCTAGTCAAAGCTATGCATGGATGTAGTCATGTATAGATACTACAGTTGGACTATAAACAAAGCTGAGTGCCAAGGAATTGATGTATTTGAACTTCGGTGTTGGAAAAGACTCTTGAGAGTCCCTTGGACTGTAAGGAGATCCAAACAGTCCATCCTAAAGAAGTCAGTCCTGAATATTCATTGGAAGGACTGATGCTGAAGCTGAAACTCCAAAACTTTGGCCACCTCATATGAAGAACTGACTCATCTGAAAACACCCTGATGCTGGGAAAGATTGAAGGCAGGAGGAGAAGGGGATAACAGAGGATGAGATGATTAGATGGCATCGCTGACTCTATGAACCTGAGTTTGAGTAATTCCCCTGAGCTGGTGACGGACAGGAAAGCCCAGCATGCTGCAGTCCATGGTGTTGCAAAGAGCTGGACATTACTCAGTGACTCAACTGACTGACTGAATCAGCCTGTAGGCTCCTCTGTTGTGTCTACTCAGGCCAAACAAACAAGGAGGGAGCACAGCACTACTCATCAGTAATCAAGTGGATTAAAGTTTTACTGAACAGGGCCCAGCCAACCAGAGGGACAGTCAGTTCAGTTCAGTTCAGTTGCTCAGTTGTGTTCAACTCTTTGTGACCCCATGGACTGTACCAGCATGCCAGGCCTCCTTGTCCATCATGAAATCCTGGAGTTTACTCAAACTCATGTCCACTGAGTTGGTGATGCCATCCAACCATCTCATCCTCTATCGTCCCCTTATCCTCCCACCTTCAAACTTTCCCAGCATCAGGATCTTTTCAAATGAGTCAGTTCTTCACATCAGGTTGCCAAAGTATTGGAGTTTCAGCTTCAACATCAGTCCTTCCGATGAACATTCAGGACTGATCTTTAGGATGGACTGGTTGGATCTCCTTGCAGTCTAAGGGACTCTCAAGAGTCTTATCCAATGCCACAGTTCAAAAGCATCAATTCTTCGGTGGTTAGCCTTCTTTATAGTCCAACTCTCAATCCACACAGGACTACTGGAAAAACCATAGACTTGATTAGATGGACCTTTGTTGGCAAAGTAATATCTTAGCTTTTTAATATGCTGTCTAGGTTGGTCATAACTTTCCTTCCAAGGGGTAAGCATCTTTTAATTTCATGGCTGCAGTCACCATCTGCAGTGATTTTGGAGCCCAGAAAAATAAAGTCTCTAATTGTTTCCCCATCTATTTGCCATGAAGTGATGGGACCAGATGCCATTATCTTTTTTTTCTGAATGTTGAGCTTTAAGCCAACTTTTTCACCCTCCTCTTTCACTTTCATCAGGAGGCTCATTAGTTCTTCTTCACTTTCTGCCATAAGGGTGATATCATCTGCATATCTGAGGTTATTGATATTTCTCCTGGCAATCTTGATTCCAGCTTGTGCTTCTTCCAGCCCAGAATTTCTCATGATGTACTCTGCATATAAGTTAAATAAGCAGGGTGACAATATACAGCCTTGACGTACTCCTCTTCCTATTTGGAACCAGTCTGCTGTTCCATGTCCAGGTCTAACTGTTGCTTCCTGACCTGTGTACAGATTTCTCTAGAGGCAGGTCAGGTTGTCTGGTATTCCCATCTCTTCCAGAATTTTCAACAGTATATCGTGATCCACACAGTTAAAGGCTTTGACATAGTCAATAAAGCAGAAATAGATGTTTTTCTGGAACTCTCTTGCTTTTTCAATGATCCAACGGATGTTGGCAATTTGATCTCTGGTTCCTCTGCCTTCTCTAAAACGAGCTTGAACATCTGGAAGTTCACAGTTCACATATTTGTGAAGCCTGGCTTGGAAAATTTTGAGTATTATTTTACTAACGTGTGTCATGAGTGCAATTGTGTGGTAGTTTGAGCATTCTTTAGCATTGCCTTTCTTTGGGATTGGAATGAAAACTGACCTTTTCCAGTCCTGTGGCCACTTCTGAATTTTCAAATTTATTGGTTTTGAGGGTAGCACTTTCACAGCATCATCTTTTAGGAGTTGAAATAGCTCAACTGGAATTCCATCACCTCCACTAGCTTTGTTCATAGTAATGCTTCCTAAGGCCCACTTGACTTCACATTCCAGGATGTCTGGCTCTAAGTTAGTGATCACACCATTGTGATTATCTGGGTCATGGGGATCTTTTTTGTACGGTTCGTCTGTGTATTCTTGCCATCTGTTAATACCTTCTGCTTCTGTTAAGTCCATTTCATTTCTGTGCTTTATTGTGCCCATCTTTGTACTAAATGTTCCCTTGGTATCTCTGATTTACTTGAGGAGATCTCTAGTCTTTCTCATTCTATTGTTTTCCTCTATTTCTTTGCACTGATCACTGAGGAAGGCTTTCTTATCTCTCCTTGCTATTCTTTGGAACTCCACATTCAAATGGGTATGTTTTTTTTTTATTTTCTCCTTTGCTTTCTGCTTTTTTTCTTTTCACAGCTATTTGTAAGGCCTCCTCAGACAGCCATTTTGCTTTTTTGCATTTATTTTTCTTGGGGATGGTCTTGCTCCCTGTCTCCTGTGCAATGTCCTGAACCTCTGTCCATAGATCATCAGGCACTCTGTCTATCAGATCTAATCCCTAGAATCTATTTGTCACTTCCACTGTAGTGTCATAACGGATTTGATCTAGCTCATATCTGAATGGTCTAGTGGTTTTCCCTACTTTCTTCAATTTACGTCTGAATTTGGCAATAAGGATTTCATGATCTGAGCCATAGTCAGGTCTCAGTCTTGTTTTTGCTAAACTGTGACTAGAGGTTCTCGGCATTATCGTCCTGGTGAGTTCATCTTTCAGTGTTCAAGTTGCCTTTTCAACTTGCCTGTGAGTGTCCAGGAGTCTCTGGCAGAGGGGTGGGTTGGTGGTGGCCTGCTGAAGAGTTGGCGGCACTGAGTATGGCAATACATGCATGGAATCTTTTGAAGGAGGTCACCATTATCTTCATTACCTCCACCATAGTTTGGCCCCAGGCAAATAGCAGAGAGGAAACACAGCTCCACCCATTAACAGAAAATTGGATTACAGCTTTACTGAGCATGGCCCCTCCCATGAGAACAAGACCCAGTTTCCTCCTCAGTCAGTCTCTCCCATCAGGAAGCTTCCATAATCATCTTATCCTCCATCAGAGGGCAAACAGTCTGAAAACCACAATCATAGAAATCTAAGTAATATAGTCACATGGGCCACAGCTTTGTCTAATTCAATGAAACTATGGGCCATCCATGTAGGGCCCCCAAGAAGTACGGGTCATGGTGAAGGTTCTGACAAAAATATTGTTCACTGGAGAAGGGAATGGCAAACCACTTCAGTATTCTCGCCTTGAGAACCCCAGGAACAGTACAACAGTACGAAAAGAGGGACAATCAGCCCTACCCAACACCAGCCCTGCCCATTTGGAACCTTGTACAAGTGTCTTATATAGCCTCATCTACTAGAAGGCAGACAGTGGGAGCAAGAAGAATTGTAATCTGATAGCCTGTGGAAAGAAAACCACAATCACAGAAAGACAGACAAATTAAAATGCCAGAGCATTATGTCCAAATCAAGCAACAAGATTCCTTGATGTTCAGTCACTCAGTCGGTTCCTACTCTTTGCAGTCTCATGAACTGCAACACCAGACTTCCCCATCCTTCATTTTCTCCCAGAGTTTTCTCAAACACATGTCCATTCAGTCAATGATGCCATACAATTATCTCATCCTCTGTCACCCCATTCTCCTTCTGCTCCCAATTTTTCCCAGCATCAGGGTCTTTTCCAGTGAGACAGTTCTCCATATCAGGTGGCCAAAGTGTTATATCTTCAGTTCTTCCATTGAATATTCAGGGTTGATTTCCTTTAGAATGGACTGGTTAGATCTCCTTGCAGTCCAAGGGACTCTCAAGAGTCTTCTCCAACACCACAGTTCAAAAGCATCAATTCTGCGGCACTCAGCTTTCTTCACCGTCCAACTCTCACATCCATACATGACCACTGGAAAAACCATAGCCTTGACTACACGGACCTTTATTGGCAAAGTAATGTCTTTGCTTTTAAATATGCTATCTAGGTTGGTCATAACCTTCCTTCCAAGGAGTAAGTGTCTTTTAATTTCATGGCTGCAATCACCATCTGCAGTGATTTTGGAGTCCAAAAAAATAAAGTCTGACACTGTTTCCACTGTTTCCCCATCTATTTCCCATGAAGTGATGGGACCAGATGCCATGATCTTAGTTTTCAGAACGTTGAGCTTTAAGCCAACTTTTTCACTTTCCTCTTTCACTTTCATCAAGAGGCTCTTTAGTTCTTCTTCACTTTCTGCCATAAGGGTGGTGTCATCTGCATATCTGAGGTTAGTGATATTTCTCCTGGATATTTTGATTCCAGCTTGTGTTTCTTCTAGCCCAGCATTTCTCATGATATACTCTGCATATAAGTTAAATAAGCAGGGTGACAGTATACACCCTTGACGTATTCCTTTTCCTATTTGGAACCAGTCTGCTGTTCCATGCCCAGTTCTAACTGTTGGTTCCTGACCTGCATACAGGTTTCTCAAGAGACAGGTCAGATGGTCTGGTATTCCCATCTCTTTCAGAATTTTCCACAGTTTATTGCGATCCACACAGTCAGCCCTACCATAAAGCCTGTAGACTCCAGGACTGGGCCAGCTCAGGCCAAACAACTTGAAGGGATGGAGCACAGCCTTACCCATCAGCAGAAAACTGGATTAATGATAACTGAGAACAAGACCCAGTTTTCCCCACAGCCATTTCCTCCCAACAGGAAACTTGCATAGGTCTTTTGTCCATCAGAAGAGTAAGAGAAGAAGGAAGAACTATATTCCCACAATCTCCAAAATGAAAACAAATCACAATCATAGAAAACAGTAGGAAGTAGAGATAAGCAACCTTAAGCAAAATAATTCAGAATAGTGATAGTGAAGATGATCAGGATCTTGGAAAAAGAATGGAAGAAAAGATTGAGAAGATGCAAGAAATTTTTAACAAATATCTAGAAGAACTAAACTAAAGAAAAAACAAACAAATTAATAATGTAATAACTAAAATGAAAAAATTCACTTGAAAGAATCAATAGCAGACTAACAGTCAGAACAGTAAGTGAACTCAAAGACAGAATGGTGGAAATCACTGCCACAGAAGAAAAGAAAGGAAAGGGATTAAAGAAATGAAAGCAGTCTGAGGACCTCTGAGAAAATGTTAAATGCACTAAGATTCACTTTTTAGGGATCCCAGAAGGAGAAGAGAGAAAGGACCTGAGAAAATATTTGGAAAGATGATAGCTGAAAATTTTCATAATGAGAGGAAGAAAGTAGTCACCCAAGTCCAGAAAACGCAGAGTCCCAAGCAGGATAAATTCAAGGATGAAAATGCTGAGATGCATAATAATCAAATTGACAAAAGTTAAATCCAAGGAAAAAAATATTAAAAGCAACAAGGGAAAAATGACAAGTAATATACAGGGAAACTCACATAAGGTTATTGGCTGATTCCTCAGTGGCAACTCTGCAGGCCAGAATGAAGTAGCACAATATGGTTAAAGTAGTGAAAGGGAAAAAGTTACAACCAAGAATACTCTTCCCAATAAGCTTCTCATTCAGATTTGATGGAAAAATTTAAAAAAAAATTACAGACAAGTAAATGCTAAGAAAATTCACACAACCAGATCAACTTTGTAATGAATGCTAAAAGAACTCCTCGAGGTGGGAAAGAAACCAGCAACTTACAGCAAGCTTTTTTTCATATATAGACTGTTAAAACACAGCCTCATGGGAACAAACCCCAAAGCTACAATAGATACATACAGAAAAAGGAAAGAGCAATCCAAACACAACTCTAAAGATGGTCACCAAACCACAAGAGAAGAGAACAGAGGAAGGGAAGAAAAAAGATGTACAAAAACAAATTCAAAACAATTAAGAAAAAGGCAAGAGGAACACACAAGCATACCTGTCCATATTTCCTTAAATGTAAATGAATTAAATGCTCCAAACAAAAGAAGACATGGAATGACTTCTTGGCTAGAGAATGAAACATATATGTGTATACACACACACACATCCATAATATATGTAGATGTTGTCTATAAGAGACTCAATTCATACCCAGGGAGATCTACAGACTAAAAATAAAACAAAGGGGATAAAAAAAAAGATATTTCATTCAAATAGACATCAAAAGAAAGCTGGAGTATCAATACTCATGTCAGACAAAATAGACTTTAAAATAAAGACTGTTATAAGAGACAAAGAAAGATGTTAGAGAATTATTGAAGCATTAACCCAAAAAGAAGAAATAGCAAGTGTAAATATATGTGCACCCAACATAGGAGCACCTCAATACGTAAGGCAAACACTAACAACCATAAAGGGAGAAATCAACAGTAACACCACAATGATGAGGAACCTTAATACCCCACTTTCATAAAAGGATAGCTCATCCAGACAGAAAATCAATAAGAAAACTAAGGACTTAAATGACAGATTAGACCAAAACAATTTAATGATATTTAAAGAGCATTCTATCCAAAAACAGCAGAATACACATTCTCCTCAAGTGAACACAGAACACAGTCATATGTCCAGATATGACTACATGCTGGGCCAAAAAGTGAGGCTTGGTAAATTTTAAGAAAGTTGAAATCATATCAAGCATCTTTTCTGACCACAGTCCTATGAGATTAGAAATCAACTACAGGCAAAAAAAGAAAAAAAAAATTTGTAAAAAACAAAAACACATGGAGGCTAAGCAATATGTTATTAAACAATCAATGGATTACTGAAGAAATCAAAGAGGAAATTTAAAAAATACTTAGAAACAAATTAAAATGAAAGTGCAATGATACAAAATCTATGGGACTCAGCAGAAACAATTCTAAGAGGGAAGTTTATAACAGCACAATCTTCCCTTGGGGCTTCTCTGGTGGCTCGGGTGGTAAAGAATCCACCTGCAATATGGGAGACCCAAGTTCCATCTCTGGATTGGGAAGACCCCCTGGAAAAGGGAATGGTAACTCACTTCAGTATTCTTGCCTGGAAAATCCCATGGACAGAGGAGCTTTGTGGGCTACAGTCTATGGGTTCTAAAAGAGTAAGACACAGCTGAGTAACTAACACTTTAATCTTACCTTAGGAAACAAGAAGAATTTCAAACAACTTAACTGTATACCTAAAGCAATTAGCAAAGAAGACCAAACAAAACCTAAAGCTAGTAGACAGAAATAAATCATCAAAAATCAAAGCAGTAATAAATGAAATATAAAGAAAGGAAACAATAGCAAAGATTAATGAAACTAAAAACTGGTTGTTTAAAAATATAAATGGAATTGATAAGTCTTGAGCCAGGCTCATCAAATACAAAGGATAATAAGAGACTACTACATGCAACTGCAAGCCAAAACAATGGACAATGTGGAATAAATGGAAAATTCTTAGAAATGTACAACCTTCCAAGACTAAATCAGAAAGAAATAGAATATATGAATAAACCAATAACAAATTATGATTAAAAATCTTACAACAAACAAAAGTCCAGGGACTGATGAATTTATAGGTGAATTCTATCAAACATTTAGAGAAGAGCTAATACTTATCTTTCTGAAACTGTTTCAAAAAATTGCAGAGGAAGGAAAACTCCCAAACTCATTCTATGAGGCGACCATCACCTTGCTACCAAAATCTGAGGAATATACCACAAGAGTAGAAAATTACAATTCAATATCAGTGATGAATATAGATTTCTTTATTAATAGAAATTTATTACTATAATACTTATACAATATTTATAATAATTATTAATAAACATTATAAATATCAATAATATGTCAATTAGCATATTAATATAAAATTATATTAATTGTATTATATTAACACATAATTGTATATAATGCTATAATATTTATTATAGTAATACATATTAATATTAATTAAATATTAGTGTATTAATAATTTATTGTGTGCTATATTATACTTATATAAATTTATTATATGCACAATTAATTATAAATAATATATTAATATTTAACAATACAATAGATGTTTATAGATGGAAATATCATCAACAAAATACTAGCAATCTGAATTTAACAATACATTAAGAGTATCATACACAAATCATGATCACTGATCACAAGTGATATTTATCCCAGAGATCCAAAGATTTTTCAATATCCACAGATCAATCAGTGTGATACGCCATACCAACAAACTGAGTAATTACGAACCATATGATTATCTCACTAAATGCAGAAAAATCTTTTGACAAAATTCAACAGACGTTTGTGATAAAAACTCTCTAAAAAATGGGCATAGAGTGAACATACCTCAACATGATAAAGGCAATATACAACACACCTACAGCTAACATCATACTCTATGCTGAAGAACTAAAAGCATTTTCTCTATTATCAGGAACAAGACAAGGATATCCACCCTCACCACTTTTACTCAACATATTTTTGGAAGTCCTAGCTATAGCAATTAGAGAAGGAAAAGAAATAAAATAATATAAAATTGGAAAAGAAGAAGTTAAACTGTCACAGCTTGCAGATGGCATGATACTATACATAGAAAATCCTAAAGATGCTACCAGAAAACTACTAAAACTCTTCAACGAATTTGGTAAAGTTGAAGGACACAAAATTAATACACAGAAATCTGTTGCATTTCTATGCATTAACAACAAAAGATCAAAAAGGGCAATGAAGGAGATTCTTATTTATGATCACATCACAAAGAATAAAATACTAGGAGTAATGATATCTATGGAAGCAAAAACTTGTACTCTGAAAACTGTAAGACACTGATTAAAAAAAAATCAACAACACAGATGGAAAGATATATGATGTTCTTGGATTGGAAGAATCACTGGTGTCAAAATGACTACGCAAGCCCAATCAAATCACCAATGACATTTTTCACAGAACTAGAACTAAAAATATTAAAATTTGTGTGTTAACACAAAAGATCCTGAATAGCAAAGCAATTTTGAGAAAGCAAGATAGAGCTGGAGGAATTAGGCTCCCTGACTTAAGATTATGCTACAAAGCTATTGGTATGGAATTGGCACAAAGATAGAAATATAGATCAGTGGAACAGAATAGAAAGTTATCATTAAAAAAGTCATAAATGATGGAGATAGTGTGGAGAGAAAAGAACCCTCCTATATTGCTGTTGGAAATGTAAATTGGTACAGCCCTATGAAGAATAGTATGGAGGTTCCTTCAACCTGAAAATTGAGCTACCATATGATCCTGGAATTCTACTCCTGGGCATATATCTGAAGAAAAACATGGTCTGAAAGGATACATAAACCCCAATGCTCATTGCAGCACTGCTTACAATAGTCAAGACTTGGAAGCAACCTAAATATCGATTGACAGAGGAACGGATAAATACATGGTACATGTAAACAACGGAATCAATAGAATAGTAAGAATGAAATAATGCCATTTACAGCAAAAGGAATGGATCTCGTGATTGTCACACTGAGTCACAGAAATATCATATGATATTTCTCTTACAAGCAGAATCTAAAAATAAATTATACAAATTAATTTACCTACAAAACGTAAAAAGAATGACAGACATAGGGAAGGAATTTATGGCTACCAGAGAGGAAGGGTGGAAGGAAGGGACAGTTATGGACTGCAGGATTGACATGTATGTGTTAGTCTCTCAGTCGTGTCTGACTCTTTGCGACTCCATGGACTGCAGCCCACCAGGCTCCTCGGTCCATGGGATTTTCCAGGCAAGCATATTGGAGTGCTTTGCCGTTTCCTTCTCCAACTGACAAGTATACTCTGCTATATTTGAAATGGATAGCCAACAAAGACTTACTATTATAACACAGTGAACTCTGCTCAATATTATATAACCATCTAAATGGGAAAAAGAATTTGAGAAAGAATGTATACATGCATATATTGCTGGGCTGGATGAGTTACAAGCTGCAATCAAGATAGGCAGGAGAAACATCAAGAGCCTCAGATATGTGGATGATACCACTCTAATGGAAGAAAGCAAAGAGGAACTAAAGAGCCTCTTGATAAGGGTGAGGGAGGAAAGTGAAAGAGCTGGCTTAAAACTAAATGTTAAAAAATGAAAAAAAACTAAGACCATGGCACATGGCCCCATTGCTGCACAGCAAACAGAGGGGGAAAGGTGGAAGTACTGACAAATTTCCTCTTCTTGAACTCCAAAATCACTGCGGATGGTAACTGCAGCCATGAAATCAGAAGACAATTTTTTCTTGGCAGGGAAGCAATGACAAACCTAGAAAGTGTGTTGAAAGCAGAGACATTACTCTGCCGACAAAGGTCCCTACAGCCAAGGTTATGATCTTTCCAGTGGTCACAGATGGTTGTGAGAGCTGGAACATAAGGAAGGCAGAATGCCAAAGAATTGACGCCTTCCAACTGCAATGCTGGAGAAGACTCCTGGAAGTCCCTTGGACAGGAAGGGGATCAAACCAGCTAATTCTAAAGGAGATCAACCCTGAATATTCACTGGAAGGATTGATGCTGAAGCCGAAGCTCCTGCATTTTGTTCATCTGATGTGAACAGACAACTCATCGGGAAAATCCCTGATGCTGGGAAAGATTGAGGGCAGAAGTAGAAGAGGGCATCAGAGGATGAGATGGCTGGCCGGCATCACCGATGCAGTGAACATGAATTTGGGCAAACTCAGGAGATGGTGAGGGTCAGGGAGGCCTGGCATGCTGCAGTCCATGGGATCACAAACAGTCAGACATGACCGGGCAACTGAACAACAACAACAATATACATGTGTATGTATAATGTACCTGAATCACTTTGCTGTACACCTGACACTATCACATTGTTAATCAACTATATACCAATGTAAAATAATAAGTTAAAAAACATATATCACTTTCATATCTGAGGAAATCTAAGTACAAAGAAACTCTGAAATGCTATAATATTCCCAAGTCACCATAACATTATCTAATCTCAAAGAAAACACTTTTTCAATTATGCTATAATTTATAATATTGTAAAGTTGAGTTAAACTTGCTCATGAATCTATCTTTTTCTCAAATATGTAAATCCTATTGCTATCTATGTATGGAGAAATGTATAGTTGGCCCTAGGAAAATTGCGATAATGAAAATATTTCATATTTTAACAAAAATATCTACCCAAATATCAGATTAGTGTTTCAACTTACATATACATATATCAGCTTTTGGCTCTCAGTTATGATGGGCATGGGATATATTTCCAGTAATGCACGAAGATGTTTCTTTTACTTTGGGAGAATAAAATAGAGGGTGATAACTGAAGCTTCCAAACAAGTTGGATTGGATTTTAGTTATATCATTTTCAAAAACCTAATTGAAGATAAACAAAGACAGACTGTGATTTTTAAAACCAAATCTGTACAGTTAGCCTTCCCTGTCCTCAGACACAATAAACTCTGGATCATGTACTACCTATGTTATGATCCAAAGTTAGTTGAACTTGTGGATGCAAATAGGGTTGATTATGAGACTTGAATGTCTGCAGATTTTTTTATCTTGGCTGGGTTCTGGAACCAATGCCTTGCCAATACGAAGAGGGACTGTACTTAAAAATTGACAAAATCTCTTTTCATTTGCTCTCTCTCTCCCTCCATCTCTGTCTTTCTCTCTTTTTTCTTTCTCTTTTTGTGTAGAGCTGTATGGGAATCTTTTCCTCTATTGTTCTACCCATAATATCTCTGAGATATTTCTTACAAAAGTGACAAAGGCATAGCCATCAAAATGTATTAATACAAAAAGAACTTATTAATGAATAAAATATTTGATATTTTAGATTATCAGTTTTAGAAATCAGATTTTGGTTTTGGCACAAAAATTACATAATCAGTATCCTAGTGATTGATTCTTCCTTCAGTTTCATCATTCAACTACTCTGTGGCAGGTGCAATGACATGCACTAGGAATACAATAAGTAATTGCAAATGCCCTAAAGAGATAATAGCATAATTGGAAGCCAATATTTGCTAGCTTATAGCATTAGATTACAGCATTCAGCATTTAAAATGTAATCTCTCCGACTGTGTGACTTCACCTATTCTACTTTTACCCTTTAATACTCTGAAACCCTTCTGTCTTCCTTGCTGTCTTTATTTTATGTCTTGTTGTAGCCATTCTCTCTACTTAGAAGAGACTTTCTTCAAACATTCTTTGACTTTCTCAGCTCCCAACTATTTCACTCACATCTCAGTTTCACAGAAAGAGCTACTACTCTCTGTCTTGTATTTACCCAGCCCATACCTGTTTGACCTCTTCTGCTCATTTTATTTTTTCATAGTAGTTGGCATCTTTAAATAGGCTATTTTATTTGTGTATGTATATTTTACTCTTTTGCCTACAAGGGCAGGAATTTGTATTGTTCACAAATATTTTCCAAGAACTTAGTAGATTGCCTGGCACATAATTATTGAATGAATTAAAAACTGTCTTTGAAAAGGCATTATTGTTTTTATCTGAGGTTGTCCTTTTAATACAATGGCACACTGAGTCAACCTGAAAATACTCTGACTACAAATTATTAGAGATGCTGCATAAGATACAAGAAAAATTATGCATGACAAAGTTCATAAGAAAGAGCAAGAATCTTTAAACTGCAGTTTCCCACTCCTTGAGCTGAAACTAGACACAAGAAACACATCAAAGGTAATGAATCAACTTAGCTGTTCTTAAGCTTAATATCATCTGTTCCTTTATTGGATAGTGTTTCCAGTCTGTTGATAAGCAACAGAAACAATTCTGAATAGCAAGATATGCACCTTGTTTTTTTTCTTTCTCTTCTCTAAATCACTTGATTTGGAATTTTACAAATATAATATGCAAATAAAAAATTCGATCATTAATTAACTCATCATTTAACAGTCATTATTGGACCTTTTTTATATCAAATACCAAGACTGTGCTATGCAAAAAAAAAAAAAAATCTGTAAACCCATGGAACTTGCCTCAAGAGATGGAGACCGACCTTAACTAAATAGTTACAAAATCAAATTGAAAATTATAAACTATCACAATAACTATGTTCATTTACTATTGATTAAGCCAAGAATTTACTATGCTCCAGGAACCATTTTAGAGGATATCATTTCCTATTAGATGAATGTTACTTTCTTTCATTATTCTTACAATTTGGGACTTAGAAACTGTATGTAGCTTTCTGGAAACATGGTAGTATGAGAATATGGAATTAAATTTCTTTGTGTCCAAAAGCCCATTATAATACTTTAATAATTATAATGATTTTTCAGTGTTCAATGACACTTTATAGGTCTCCATATGAATAACCATATATTTAAAGAGTTGTGATTAAAACTCAAAACTCTCTGAACTCTATGGAAAATTTCACAGATTTTCACTATTAATTTGGTGCGTAGGTGGGCTTTATGTACATGTGGCAATGGGCTATCCAGGCCTAGAACCGATTGGAGTTTAATAATCAGAGTTCCAAAAAGCTATTTTTCTACTTTAAATAGACCAGTTGTATTGTAAGCTTACTCCAAGAAGATAGCAGAATTCTAAAGAAAACCCTGTTTTCTACATTCTTGTGAGACATAGTTTATTAATCAATGGTAATAAGAATTTTACTTCAAACTTTCTACTTCTTAGTCATACTAAGTGACAATAGCAACTAGATTGTCATCTTTGAAAATATATGTTGGGAGCAATATTACATAACCAGTTTAAAGTAGTGAACTTCAAAAGCTTCCTAAAGATTAATGTTCTACATGCAAGTACAATTAATAACTAGGATTGATCAGCATATTCCTCCTTGGGTTTCTTTATTACATATAAGAAATCTTTTTAAAAGTACTGAGAACTTAAAAACTACCAGATAAATTGAAAATTTTCTTCACTTGTTGTAATGACTGCATTTAACACTTCAAATATATCAAAGTTTTTTAGCTTTATACCGATTACTCTGAATCTCATGCAAGTTTACATTACGGAGAATACAGAATGGGAATCTAGACTTTGAAGAAGAAAAGAGCTGAATTCAAATTACTGATCTCCCACTTATTTCCAGTGTGATATTTAGCAAATTCCAGACTGAACTGTTTCCATCATATTAATATGTTGAAGCCCTAAACTCCAGTGCCACGCAATATGACTGCATTTGAAGATAGGGACTTTGCAGAGGTAGCTGAAATTAAATGAAGTCACAAGGGTGAAATCATCTCATATGACTTACTTTCTTATCAGAAGAGAAAGAGGTACCAAGGATGTAGCCACCCAGTGGAAGTTTAAGGGAGAACATATCAAAAACACAGCAATATGCATGTCAAGGAAATAGTCCTCAGGAGCAAACTGCTGACACTTCCATCTTGGACATCCAGGCTTCAAAACTGTGAGAAAATAAACTTCTATTGTTCAAGCCACACAGTCATGCTATTTTGTTATGGTAGCACTAGAAAGCTAACATAGGAAGTAACTTAAACACATAACAATTAACTTTCTCATCCATACATGAAAATAATAGTTCCAAATTTCAGAGTTTTTATTAGAAAGAAAAATATTATATGCAAATTTCATACCACTTGGCAATAATCACTCAGTTAATGAAAACAACCAATATCACTGATGTGTGCATCTGAATAAATGCATGTGGTACTTCTAATACTACATTTTGTACAAAATATAAAGCAATGTCAGTTCAAGTTAGGAATCTTTTAACTCTTGGTCTTTATATTCTCTTTTCTGTGAATCAAGTCATAGCATGCCAATTTATTAACATAACAGATAATGGGCTTAAACTGCTCACAAAAGCTCTTTGTGAATTCTGCCATTTCATTGACTTGTCACAACAAAAACAAGTTTGCCATTTCAAGCCGTAGTTCTGGATATGTATCTGCGGTGTCAAGTGAAGAGCTAATTAAGTAGGAAATTACCTTATATATCTAAAGCTGTGTCTGCTCACCTTTAGGCATTTTGGAAATCAATCTAATGAGATATGAGTTTTGCTGCATAGGATAATTACAAAGCTCATTAATGCTCATTGAAATGTAAGTAGCATTCACTGAATTCAGCAAAATCTCTTGTATTTTAACAATCATTTTAATTATCCAATGTAACAAAACTCTGCCATGGAAAACTCTTGTACAGGCCAGTAAAATAATAAACCTACATTTCAGATATATCTGTGACAAATAGAAAAAAAATAATCCAAAAAGTTTATCTCTAAACCTTTGAAAATAAATTTTGGGTGATTTGACAAAGATCTGAAATAGTAGGGGGCAGTATTGTACAATCACAAAGCTATTCATCAACAGGAAGTTTTAAATTGCTTTTCACACTCCGAATTTAAGGAAGTTGAAAATCTTCCATTTTGTACCTCATTTAAAAAAAATGGTTGATGTAGATAATGAATAAACACTTATTAAGTAAATAAATAAATTAGATTAATATTAAGTGCATATATGCACTTATTATATATACCCTCTTTTATTTATTTTTCACAAACATTTGAATGCCTACTTTGTGTCCAGTATTGTACTAGCAGTAAAGTTAGAGTAATCAAAATAGATTGAACTGTAATCTCATTGAGCCGACATACCTAAGGAGGAAGGAAAGGTAATAAACAAATAAACGTATGAATATTGAGCAACTTAGTAAACAGAAAATAGTAAAAGCCTAGTAAAGCTACCAGTTCTCCACTGTCTCTTTCCAAAGACAGAAGCAGAGAGAAAATCTCCTGACTCATTTTATAAGGCCAGTATCACTACTAGAACAAAAACAGATAATTTGAGAACACTCTAGACCAGTATCTCTCATGAACATGTATGTAAAAACTCTCAACAAAATACTAAGAAACTGCCACAACCAAGAGGGATTTATCCCAGGTATGCAAGGGTGGTTCAACATTGAAACATTAACATAATCCATCACACTAACAAGCTAAAGAAGAAAAAAAATACATAATCATATCAACAGATACAGAAAAGTCTTTTGAGAAATTTCAACACTCATTCATGATACAAATTCTCAGTAAACTAAGATTAAAGTAACTTGATTTTATCTCTCTGTTGAAAGTCTTTCTCTGACTCCTAGATGGAGAACAGTAGCTTGAACAAGGGTCATAACCATGGAACTGTTGAAACATGTTTGAAAGAAGTGTTGGCAAAACTGAATGATAAATAGATGTGGTTGTGATTGAAATAGAAGAGCCTGATAATGACCTGAAGATTTTTAGTCTAATATATTAAATGCCCAAATAAAATTCTTACATTTTCAAATAAGGGTTTTTATTTGTTTGATGTAAGTAAACATTACATCTAGAACATGAATTATAATTGGGGCACTTCTAATGAGCCAGTTACAGGCACAATTCTATCCTCATTCATCATGGCTTACTTTAGAGAGCCATTCTATTTCTAAAATTAAAAAAGAAAATAATCCTAATATCTCCAAGATGTGTGTTTATAATTGATTTTTATTCTGAGCTTCAGAATCTAATTTCACTTGGAATATCCTTAGGTATCTATCTCAAAAAATGATGACAAAGGTGAACTCTTGGCATTTCTAGTACAAACATGTTCTCCTGTGCCTTACTGTTTTTGATCACCTAGTACTCTGGAATTCCTTCTTGATACTTTTCTACTGCATTAGCAGCCTTATCCCTCATAAAATTCATGACCAAGTTCTGCTGATTCTATTTCTAAAATATTTGCCAGATCTGACCATTTCTTTCTTTCTCTATTACCAATGACCTACTCAAAGCCATCATCATCCTACATCTAGATACTTGTTATCTACCCCATGCTAAATTGTATATAGCATGTCAAGAAGTTAGATTATCAGGCAAAAAAAGTTAGGTCAGTATATAAAAATAACATAGAAGCTGTCACCAAAAAAGCAGAAATATATAAGTTTCTAGAGAGACATACAAGGTTAACATAGAGATATAGAAGAATTTGTTATTTTAAATGAAGAAGCTTGTGTATATGTAGAAAGGAAAGCAGGAACACAGGTAGATTTGAAGCTGCAAGAGGGAGTAATTGATTCATCCAGAATAAAAAGGTGGAGGAAGGGTAAGTTACAGAATACAGGTGGAAAATTCTCTTTGGATGGAAGAAAGAATTTTTCCAACATAGCTTAAGGAAGAAAAATAGAAAGATTACAGACATATCTAGATAATTTATAGCTCCTTAATATTGATGACAATCACAGGTTAAAAGTAAATTTTGATGAGAATTCAGAAAGTAAGGAACATATAATTGGAAACACTCTTCTTCATTTTATGTGTACCAGAATGTACTAGAACCAAAAAAAGCAATGCATGTATGTAGATGACTTAGACACATATAGTTAATTTACTATGAAAAAAATATATATGTGATGGAATTTCTAGTGGTCTATAAAAGATGACTACATTAATAAGTCACATTAGCATAGACAATTCATCCTCAAAGGATCATTTTTACGGAAGAGATACTTATCAATTGCTCACTGACTGTATAATAGAATTTAAATGAATTCGGCCTCAGCTGTTAGCTTCATTTCACAAAAAAAGGCCTGATATTATAGCAGAAAGGGACAAATTATATTTAAATAACTGGAAGTTCTTAATATGACCAAAATTATGTAAATTCCACCAACCATCAATTTTCTAGGAATTTTAGTCTTCACGCTAATTCACAGAAATTGGGCACAATGTATTGCAGCTGGTGTAATTCTTCATCTCCTTTTCACAAGGAGAATTAGTTAAGAAGTGTATTTGAATTACAGAAAAATATGACTCACTGAACCAGGTAGTACCATGCTGGTATGATTCCTTTAAGAAAAGATTAAAGCATTTTGCAAATTTCAGAGCTTTCTTAGACAAATTAGCTCCTTGGTATCTTCATACACTGTATTCAATAAAACCAGTAGTACAATACTACATTTGATAGAGACAATATGTCATATGAAGTGCTGGAAGGAAAACTGACTTTGTAACCCTATAGCCCAGAGTTTCAATGTCAGTGGTGCTTCTCCTTGTGACCTGGGACAAGGCCCTTACGATCTCTGAATCTGAATGTCCTCAAAGACAAAGCAGTAATGAAGATAATACCTATAAAAAGGAGCATTGTGAAACTTTTAAATATGTCTGCTTCACATTTTTTTAGGTAGTAAATATTTATACATATTTGAATGATTTTAGGAATGATAGTAGACATGGAAAAAGTTAAGATCAGGATTCAATATTCCAGTATAAAGTTTATAAGAAGATAGGAAGGAATATGATCTAGAGCAAAGATGGAAAATGTTTGAAGAAGTGATGGTGTACAAAATAGCTCTCGAGTATACTGGCGAAATGGATTGTATAAAAAATAAAGGTTAATTAAACAGTAATGATGATGTACAATAATTCAATTGAATGTCTAAATGCCTACAAATCTGCTACTTTTTTCCCAATCATTGATTTAATTCTTCTGTCTCTTTACCACATTTGTAACTTTTAAACATTTGAAAATCCAGTAGCAATGAAATTACTACTTCATTTCATTTCTCCACGTATATGTTGTTTTTATTAATATATAACCTATATAAAGTTTGAGTTAATCTTCTAGCTAGAATGTAAAACTTGATGTATCTTTAATGAATTCTGATGTGCTCAAAGAACAATGCATGATGATACCAGACAGTAGTCAGCTAATAGCCTGGCCTAATATGTGGAGCTTTCACTATGGATTTGACAAAATATTATCAAATATGGGCTTCTTATTAAAATTCAGGCCACAAACCAAATCTATTCAGAGAAAGATGTGAGTATATTTATGATATACCCAGTCCTCTGTTTCTGATCAAACAATACATACTAATATTTCCATTAAGATACATGAAATTACTGATACTTTAACATTTAGGGAACATCACCAATGTTCAGAGTATTGAAATAACAACCAACCACAAGAAACAGAAAGAAAAAATATAACAAATTGCAGAGAACAGAGTGTGATAAAAATTGGAACAGAAAATTAAAAAAAAAAAACTACTGATTTGTCCTCTTTAACTAGAACAAATAAATTTTATCTTTGTACGTAAACACAAAAGACCCTTAATTGCTAAATATCTTGAGAAAGAAGAGCAAGTTTGGAGGTATCATGCACCAGGATATCAAACTATACTATAAACCTACAGTCATCAAAGCACTATTGTACTGGCAAAAAGCAGACACATAAATTGATGGAACAGAATAGAGAGTCCAGAAATGAAGCAACACTTATAAGCACAATTAACCTATTGCAAAGGAGGCAAGAAAATACAATGACAAAAAGACAGACTCTCAATAAAAAGTGTTGGGAAAACTGGACAGGTAAATGCAAAAGCAAAAAAAATAAAATAATTTCCCATACCACAAACAAAATTAACCTCAAAATGGATTAAGGACTTAAATGCAAGACCTGAAACCATAAAACTTCTAAAACAAACATAAGCAGATTGTTCTTTGATATTGGTTTCAATAGCTTTTTTTTTGGATATGTGTCCTCAGGCAAGGGAAACAAGATTGAAAATAAATAAATGATGGTATGACAAACTAAAAAGCTTTTTCACAGAAAAGGAAATTATGAACAAAATGAAAAGGATGTCTACTGAATAGGTGAATACGTTTGCAATTGATACATACTTTGATATACAAAATATAAAAAGAATGCATATAACATCAAAAAAACTCAATTAAAAATGGGCAGAGGACCTGTATGCATTTTTTCAAAGATGACATACAGATGACAATAGACATATGAGAAGTTCAACATCATTAATCATCAGAGAAATGAAAATCAAAACCACATTAAGCTACCAACTCACACCTATCAAAATGGCTATTATTAGAAAGGCAACAAAAAACAAATGTTGATGAGGGTATGGAGAAAAAGGAACCCTCATAAACTGTTATGCAGATGTAAATGGGTGAAGTTACTATGGAAAACACTATGGAGATTCTCAGAAATATTAAAAATGGAGCTACCATGATACAGCAATTGCATCCCTAATAACTATTCCAAGAATATGAGAACACTTATTTGAAAATATATATGTATCCCTATATGCTTTTGCTTTGTGGTGCTGGAGAAGACTCTTGAGAGTCCCTTGGATTGCAAGGAGACCCAACCGGTCCATCCTAAAGGAAATCAGTCCTGAATATTTATTGGAAGGACTGATGTCATGAAGCTGAGGCTACAATACTTTGGCCACCTGATGCAAAGAACTGACTCATTTGAAAATACCCTGATGCTGGGAAAGATTGAAGGTGGGAGGAGAAGGGGAAGACAGAGGATGAGATGATTGGATGGCATCACCAACTCAATAGACATGAGTTGAGTAAGCTCTGGGAGTTGGTGATGGACAGGGAAGCCTGGTGGGCTGCGGTCCATGGGGTGGCAAAGAGTTGGACATGACTGAGCAACTGAACTGAACTGAATGCAGCAGCTGCATTTTCTCATTTTTGTTCTAACAAAAATGTGTTGCTTATCATTTCCGTTGTGCATATGATAAAAGTAAACCTTTTTGGTAAAGTAAACAAATCTAAATTAATAGAGCTTGTAGGCTATTGATCAGGTTTTAAATCCAGATTTCTTTAACTCCAAAAAACTGTTTCTTAATCCTGTAAATTCATCAACATTTTAGTAGTGGATAACTTTGAAATCTTATTTATATTATTATCTTTATTTTGCTTATTAGTGCTACCTAATTTTCTTCATCAGACCTATATTACTCCTGAGGAATGAGCATTTTGAAAGGCAAAGAAAATGTACACTGATGATCAATCAGAAGATAACCAAAAGATGAACAGTATTACCATATGTAAATTATATGTTGATCAATGATGTAAGGTAGGCATACAAATATAGGGGTGCATGTGTGTACCTATTTTTAATATCTAGAAAAAGATGTAGTTTATATGTATTAATACACCCATATTATATTGGAAACTATCCTTAAGTTAGCAAAGTAATCTCGCTGTTAGCCCCAAATATTTTAAAGAATAAAATTTATAAAAAATTGACCATTCATCTGAGTCTAAGCATTAATTTTATAGTTCTTTTTTATGCTTAGGACAACACAAATTACCGATGCATTATTAGAGCACATCATTCTTAATTATTGGGAAAATTTATTTGACTTTTGTGTACAATATTCAAGTTTCAAAGCAGTTGCATCAATCTCTTTGGTTACTTCTGGCACCTTGGCAAAAGAGATTGTGTACCCTGGACTCTTCTTACTAGATGCAGTATGCATAAACACATGCACACAGAAACATACCATCCCTGGTTGAATACTTCAATGGAAACAGTCAGTGTAATTGAAGATAAAGAAATAACATAATCCTTGATATTATTGCATTTATTATTCAATGAATTCTTTACATGTCCTCATAATAGAGGTTTGATTTTCATTTAGAATTATAGTTAAAGGAATGACCCAGACAAGTAATTATCTTGCCTTAAACCTAATGTGATTTTCAACTTCTCTCTATAAAAGAGGAAAATGAGGAAGTTAACCATTACCAGTTTTTTTTTTCTTTTAAATTAAATATGTGACATGCTCTGACTTTAATTATAAGTTAGTTTTTGATGTATATTTTTAATCTGATAGACTGAACTGACATTTTTCTCATCTTTACTACACAGATCAGTAGCTCCCACTAGTTGGTCAAGAGGTTAATGAGAAATAGATAGTAATAACCAAAAACATATGAGGATTTGTCCTGCTTCTCTCCATTCAAACTGATAATTTGCAGCATCTATCAAGTATTTTCTTGAAAAAGAATAAGCTATGCTAAAGTACCAGTAAGTAAAGAGTATGATATAGAACTTAATATCAGACAACAGTTCAGAGATTGCTTCCTCAGCTGCTTCCCTGTTACTAAATACAAACATATACAGTCCTGTACCAGACTGTTCACACATTTCTTTGTCTTAAATGTGTATTTAATCTGGCACTTGTTATCTATAGGAATGAGTATAAATTTCTATCCTTTTTCGTGGCTAAATATTCAAGTAAGAATGTTATAATTTAAAGGCAGCACGCCCACATGCAAATGTACCTACAGATACAAACACACACATGTTTATATTATTTGTTGTTGTTCAGTTGCTAAATCATGTCCGAGTCTTCGCAATAAAATGGACTGCAGCATGCCAGGCTGATCTGTCCTCCACTATCTCCCAGAGTTTTCTCAAATTCATGTTCATTGCTGCTATCTAACCATCTCATCCTCTGCCACCTCCTTCTTCTGACTTCAATCTTTCCCAGCATCAGGGTCTTTTTCAGAGTTGGCTTTCAGCATCAAGTGGCCCAAGTACTGGAGCTTCAGATTCAATAACAATCCTTCCAGTGAATGTTCAGGGTTGATTTCCTTTCAAATTGACTGGTTTTGTCTCCTTGCTGTCCAAGGGGCTCTCAAGAGTCTTCTCCAGCACCACAATTCGAAAGCATCAATTCTTCAGCACTCAACCTTCTCTATGGTCCAACACTCACATCCGCACCTGACTACTGGAAAAACTATAGCTTTGATGATACAGACCTTTGACAGAAAGTGATGTCTCTGCTTTTTAGCATGCTGTCTATGTTTGCCAAAGCTTTCCTTCCAAAAAGCAAATGTCTCTGAATTTCATGGCCGCGGTCACCATCCTCAGTGATTTTGGAGGCCAAGAAAATAAAATCTGTCACTGTTTCCACTTTTTCTCTTTCTATTTGCCATGAAGTGATGGGACTGGATGCTATGATATTCTTTTTTATTTTGAATGTTGAGTTTCCAGCCAACTTTTTCACTCTTCTCTTTCATCCTCATCAAGAAGTCCTATAATTCCTCTTCACTTTCTGCCATTAGAGTGGTATCATCTGCATATCTGTGGTTGTTTATATTTCTCTCAGCAATCTTGATTCCAGCTTGTAATTCATCAACCCCAGCATTTCACATGATGTACTCTGCATATAAGTTAAATAAGCAGGGTGACAATACACAGGCTTCACATACTCCTTTCCCAACTTGGAGCCAATCTGTTGTTCCACATCCAGTTCTATCGCTTCTTGACCTTCATGCAGACTTTTCAGGAGACAGGTAAGGTGGTCTGGTACTCCCATCTCTTTAAGAATTTTCCACAGTTTGTTGTGATCCACACAGTCAAAGGCTTTGGTGTAGTCAGGTAAGTAGATGTTTTTTTCTGGAAATCCCTTGCTTTCTTCATGATCCAGCAAATGTTGGAGCACTAGTCTGGTTCCTCTGCTTCTTCAAAACCCAGTTTCTATATCTGGAAGTTCTCAGTTCACATACTGTTGAATCCTAGCCTGAAGGATTTTGAGCATAACCTTGCTAGCATATGAAAAGAACACAACTGTACTCTTTTGAATGTAGTTTGAATATTCTTCTCAGGTGGCTCAGTGGTGAGAATCTGCCTGCCAAGCAGGAGACACAGTTTTGATCCCTGGATCAGGAAGATCCCCTGGAGAAGGAAATGGCATTATTCTTCCCTGGAAAATCTTAAGGACAGAGGAGTCTGGAAGGCTACAGTCCATCAGAATGCAAAACATTGGAGAAGACTTAGTGACTTAACAATAACTATAGTAGTTATAATATGCTATATCCTGTCATGTTAAGCTCCATATTGTTATGTATAACAGAATTAATACAAAAATATTCCAAAATGAGCTGATCAAAGGAACTCACTTTTAAAAGTATTACATATTACCAAAATCCAAAACACTAAGAATACCAAATGTTAGCAAATATGTGGAACTTTCACTCATTGCTTTGGGGAATGAAAACTGTCACTTTGGAAGACAGATTAGCAGCTTCTTACGAGGCTAAACATTGCTATACAATCTAGCATTTTGTACTTCTTGATATTTATCCAAAGGAGTTGAAAAATTTTGTGCACATGAAAACCTGCATATGAATGTTTGTTACAACTTTATTCATAATTTCCTAAACTTGGAAGAAATCCAGTATACTTCATTAGGTAACTGATTAAAGAAATTGTGGTACATCTAATAGAGAAATATTCAGTGCTAAAAAGAAATGAGCCAACAAACCATGAAGACATAAGGGAATCTTAAATGCGTGTTACTGAATGAAATAAGTAAATCTGAAAAGGGTACATGCTGTATGATTAAAGCTATATAACATTCTAGAAAAGGCAAAATGATGGAGACAGTAAAAGATCAGTGGTTTCCAGGGGTTGGGATGGGGAATTATGAAAAAGAGGAGCACAGAGAAATTTTTAAGGGTAGCAAAACTACTTTGGATGGTACCATAGTAGTGGGTGGGGCTTCTCTGGTAGCTTAGATGTTAAAGAATCTGCCAGCAATACAGGAGACCAAGGCTTGACCCTTAGGTCGAGAAGATGCATTGGAGAAAAAATGGCTACCCACTTTAGTATTATTGCCTGGATAATTCCATGGAGTGGTACATGTCATTAAACTTCAGGCAAAACCCATAAAAGATACAACACCAGGAGCGAATCCCAAAGTAAACTATAGACTTAGAGGGATAATATGTGTCAGTGTAGGTCCATCTAGAATAGCAAACTGTGCTGTGGGATTTTGATAGTGAGAGTAGCTATGCAAATGTGGGGGTAGGAGATATATGGGAAATCACTGTACCTTCGACTCCATTTTTCTGTGAATCTAAAACTGGTCTAAAAATTGAAGCATAGTTTTCAAAAAATATGACATATGCAATTGATTTATTGGTCTCAATATTTTGGTGAAAAACCAATGAAATAACATGAAGCCTAAAGCATAGAATGTTGAATATTTATCATAGTTCTCGAGTCTCCCGAAATGATTCCAAATTATTTTTACCATGGTTGTCAAGGTTTCAAAACCTTGACAAATTCTACAAAATCTAGACAAATGCAGCTTTCATAAAAAGATGATTATAAATATGTCAAATATCCAGTCATTTTAGTTACATCACTAAACCTATTTCAGGGCAGCTTTCAATTCTGAGTTTTCAGCATATTGTAAGCTAAGAGACTACCAGGAAGTTTGCTCTCCCTAAAACAGAAGGCAAGACTACTAGAGTGGGTAGCCATTCCCTTCTCCAGCGGATCTTCCCAATCCAGGGATTGAATCCAGGTATCATGCATTTAGGCAGATTCTTTGACGTCTGAGCTACCAGGGAAGCCCATATGTTAGGGAATGTAACTTTCTCAGTGAAAATTTGCTGTCTTGGGAAGGTTAAGGATACTCCAGCTTTTTCTTTATTCTATTTTTTAGAATGCATTTGAAAAACAGAAAATAAATACATTACCTCAAATTTTAGAGTGTGGATATGTGCAACTCTCGCCGAGGTGGAGTTATATTTGATGGGTCCCTCTCATTAACTCCCAAAGACCTGCTGCAGCTGGTCATTTCTTTTTCGTTTCTACCACTCAGAAAACATTCACAAGACATCTTTGCTAATGCTGACCATTCTGCATTGTGTATTGAGATCCTAAAGTGTGCTAATTACCCTGGATGGAATTCGAAATCTGATCTACTATGCCAGGAGTAAGACAGTAGTCCCTAGGAAGCATAAAGGGAAAAAGCTAGCCTTCAGCTTGTTAAGCCACCATGCTGGCCACTTCATCATAGAAGTCTTTATGTCCCTAGAAGCAGGAAAAATTTATACAGCTGCTTACAAATTAAAACAGATTGCTGAATAGGCAAGAGCTGCAGCTTCAAATCACTGTGAACAGTATTGGGAGAATTAGTTGCTTACTAGACTGGGAAGTTGCAAATCCAATTGAGCACAATAAAAAATACAATAATCTGTAATGGTCATGTACCTGCAAGAAATATATGACTTTGCTTAATAATATCTCAAACATTCAGAGCCACAATAATAATCATAATTTTGGTATATGTGTTTTGTGACTCAGTTGGTAAAGAATCTGCTTGCAATGCAGAAGATCCAGGTTCAATCCCTGGTTTGGGAAGATCCCCTGGAGAAGGGAATGGCAACCCACTCCAGTATTCTTGCCTGGAGAATCCTAGCGACAGAGGATCCTGGGGGGGGCTACAAACCATGGGTTCGCACAGAGTTGGACATGACTGAGCAACTAACACCTTCACTTTGGTGCATACACCAATTTTTGAAACAATAGATATTTTTCAAATTGCAAACATTTTTAATTTGCAAAGTTTCAAGGTGAAAACACACAAAAAAATGCTCCAAGATATTAGCACAATCATTTTGCAAATGTTTTATTAAATGTAAGAAAACATTTGGATCTGTATTCTTCTCCCTTACACATGTGATTAACCAAGCTAATTTGCAAAATCAAAAGTTTTCTTTTTGTCTTACATTTCCAACAATGCATCAGTAGCCAAACTCTTGCTACAATTGCTAAAAATTTGGATTTTTAATAAACCTTGCTTCAGGTCTTCTTGCTTGTAATTCATGTTACCAAGATTCAATGAATATTGCAAATGATCATTTTTCTTGTTATTCGAAAGCTACTCACTAATTTGGCAAAAGGTTTGCCCACATCTGATTTACTTAATACCCAAGTAAAATTAGATAAAATGAAGAGAATTATATATTAGCAAAATGTTTAATTTAGGTCCATGAGGCTGCTGATTCAGGCTTTCCAATAGAGCTGGCTGCTGTGGCTTGGCCCAGAGACAGCAACCATCACCATTATCTTCTTTACTCTTTTTATCATGTTCCAGAAAAAAATACCCTCTTCTTTCACTCAGAGCTTTGACCTCAAGATGGTTTTCTGCTTTTGTTTGTCCTTGCTGGGCCATTTTAACCACATTATATATTTTTGTATAAAAAGCCTCAAGCAATAATATCGAAAAATACTTGTTGAGTGCCTAATATTCTGTCAGTATTGAGTTACATGGACTTTGGCCAGGGCAGTAGATAAGGGGCATGGTATATATGGAAAGGAAGTTAGCAAAAATTGTGTACTCATTATTGGAAATGTACAATTTGACAGAAAAGAAAATATGTAAAGGAAATATATACGAAAAATAATGGCAACACAGCAAAGACTCTATTAAGTGCTGATTTATACGAGGCAATGTGAGAGCTCTAAACATTTTAAGAAAACACATTGTCCTACATCTACAGCTTAATATAGGAATAGATTTAGAAGATAATAGATTTATGATCAGTGCTAATGAATTTGAAACAAAATCTCTTAAAAATCTGCTAATAATAAATTTATTCTCAAATTACTCTAAACAAGTAAGTATAGCATGGTAGTTTGCGATGACTTGAAAGTTTCAAGGATGCAAATGCAAGTCTAGTGAGAAAAATAAAATAAAATTGTTCCTGGCTTGAAGAACTCACAGAATTTCATAAACTTGGGGTTAAGTAAGTATTCTATTTTTCTTATTTTCCATAAATGTTTTCTCGTGGATTTAAGTAAAATCATTTTTATTGCTGTGAACCTCTATATTACTTTCACCATTGTTACTTTTCATCATTATGATTTTGTGAGACAGACAAATGGAAAAATGCTTCTAAGTAGCTCTTACTTTTCTCTATGCTGCTGCCACTGCTAAGTCGCTTCAGTCGTGTCCAACTCTGTGTGACCCCATAGACGGCAGCCCACCAGGCAGCACACCTGGCTCCCCCGTCCCTGGGATTCTCCAGGCAAGAACACTGGAGTAGGTTACCATTTCCTTCTCTGATGCATGAAAGTGAAAAGTGGAAGTGAAGTTGTTCAGTCGTGTCCGACTCTTAGCGGCCCCATGGACTGCAGCCTACCAGGCTCCTCTGTCCGTGGGATTTTCCAGGCAAGAGTACTGGAGTGGGTTGCCATTGACTTTTCTCTATAGATTAGCCAAATATAGCAAATCAAAGGCCCAGTAACAGAGCCATGGGTACCACAGTGTTGAGATTTTGGATAGAGAAGAGAAGAGGAAATGAAGGAGACTCAGAGCAAGAACTAGAAAAGCTGGTAACATGGAAGCCACTTGTTTCAAGGAAGACATAATTCAAAGAAGGAATAGTCAACTGTGATGACTGACAGTGAAAACAGAAATAAATGAATAAAGAGAAATGCTCATTAGTTCTGTCAATAGGAACACTGTTGTTAGTCATAGTGATAGACATTTTTACTATGTAGTAGGAGAAAAGCTGCAGAAAAAATCATTGTGGATGGTGGTTGCAACCATGAAATTAAAAGATACTTGCTCCTTGGAAGGAAAGCTATAAAAACCTAGACAGCACTTTAAAGAGGAGAGACATCACTTTTTTGACAAAGGTCCATATAGTCAAAGCTATAGTAGTCATGTATGGATATGAGAGTTGGACCACAAAAAATGATGAGCACTTAAGAACTGATGCTCTTGAATTGTGGCACTTGGGAAGACTCTTGAGAGTTCCTTGGATAGCAAGGAGATTAAACCAATCAATCATAAAGGAAATCAGTCCTGAATATTCATTGGAAGGACTGATGCTGAAGCTGAATCTCCAATATTTTGGCCACCTGATGCAAAGAGCCAACTCACAGGAAAAGGCCTTGATGCTGGGAAAGATTGAGGGTAGGAGCAGAAGAGGGTGATAGAGGATGAGATGGTTGGATGGCATCACTGACTCAATGAGCATGAATTTGAGCAAACTCAAACTAGTGAAGATAGTTTGAGTTTGTGATAGTGAAGGACAGGGAGATAGTGAAGGACAGGGATGCCTGGCGTGTTGCAGTCCATAGGGTCAAAAAGAGTTGGACACGACTTAGCGACTGAACAATAGCACACCACCTCCTAAGAATATTGTCAGGATTTTAAATGTGATAATGTATATAAAATATTTTATAACTGTCACATGCTGCTGCTGCTAAGTCGGTTCAGTTGTGTCCGACTCTGTGTGACCCCATAGATGGCAGCTCACCAGGCTCCACAGTCCCTGGGATTCTCCAGGCAAGAATACTGGAGTGGGTTGCCATTTCCTTCTCCAGTGCATGAAAGGGAAAAGTGAAAGTGAAGCTGCTCAGTCGTGTCCGACTCTTAGCGATCCCATGCACTGTAGCCTACCAGGCTCCTCCGTCCATGGGATTTTCCAGGCAAGAGTACTGGAGTGGGGTGTCATTGCCTTCTCCAAATTGTCACAAAGACAAGGGTTAATAAATATTACTTTTGTAATAGCTTGGTCAGTAGCTTAATGGGTTTAGTGAACACTTCTAGTCATTAAATCATGTCTTTACTTGGCCTACTGAACGACAACAGGAGAAAAAACTATATTTGTGTATTTTTGAATGAGTGGATGATTTAGGATGAAGAGACAATAAATATAGAATAATCAATAAATGTTATAATCACAAATATAGATTATTTATATTTGCAATCAATAAATATAGAACAATCAAGGATAATCAAGAAATTTTGCTCTGAAGAGGAGACAGTTGTGCGCTAGTAACCGAAGGTCTCGTAGAGATTGTTGTTGCTCTTATTCATATTTTTTTCAAAATGGAAGCTCTTATGACGTATTTATATGCTGTTGGTAGTAGTCTGTTGAGGAAAACTGATGACTCAGGGATAAGAAGGTAATAAGAAATAGAATGTGTTCTTGAAAGACAAGAGGTAATAAAACTGACCTTTGATGAGAGTTGGGACATGTCATTATATTTTTTTAACAGAAATGTAGGCAGCATATCTGATGTAGACTGGGCTGTAGATATTGCAGATTTGTCTGACTATCATTACCTCTGACAGTGCATTGCATAACAATTGTTAAACAGTTAGGTAAAAATTTTTTAAAAAGGTTAGGGGTCTTACCTAAATGTACAACAATTATTGATTAAGAGAAAACTAGTAATTTGGAATTCCAACAAGGATTACTTCTCACTTTGTTTAATGAATTTTCTTGAAGACTCTTCAGCAGATGACTGTCCAATCTGTATTTTTTGTTATTACCTTACTGAGGTATAATCTATTTACATATATAAATGGAATGCCCCCATTTTAACTCTACAATTCAATGAGTTTTGAAAAATTGCTGTAGTCCTATTTTTAAATTTATCTCTACAATTTTATGGTTTTGATGTTAAAATAATTTGTGTGACTATAAATTTACTTTCAAATTGTTGCTGGTAAGTCTTTCTCTGTCTGACTAACTTCGCTTAATATGATAATCTCTAGGTCCATCCTTGTTGCTATACATGGCACTATTTTACTTTTTTATGACTGACTAATATTTCATTGTATAAATATAATACATCTTCTTTATCTAATTCATCTGCCAATGGCTATTTAGAGAGTTGTCAACCCTATTGAGTTTTCTGAAGGGCAAGCTTTTCATTTCATTACTGTTTTATTTCCTGTTTTCAACTGTATTTATTCTACTCTTTATTATTTCATTTCTTCTACCTGCTCTGGATACACTTTAGTCTTTTCAAGTACTGAGGTAGGAAAATAGATTATTGATTTCACACTATTCATCTTCTCCTAATATAAGCATTTGTGTGATAAATTTTCTTCTAAGCATTGCTTTAGCAGTATTTTACACATTTTGAAATGCTGCATCTTATTTTGATTCAATTATAATAACTTTTAATTCCCATCAAGATTTATTTGACCTATAAGAAAGGTTTTACAAATTCCTTATCTGCTAATTCTACCATCTATATCATTTTAGTATTTGTATCTAGCTAGTGTCTATGGATAACTTTTCTCTTGGTATTAGGTCACATTTCTTTCTTCACATGACTGCTTAATTTATTGTTAGATTTGATGTTATGTTGCTAAATATCTGGACCTTGTAGCCTTCCTTTAAAGAGTATTAATTTTTTTCCCTCATCATAGTTACTTGTTTCTCAGCTTTTTAAAAATGTTTTTAGTGTGGATTTAGGGAGGCCTCTAGTTTGCAACTAATTTAGCTCTACTCTGAAGATATAATACTTCTGATATCTCTCCTGAATGTCACAGGTGTACAACAGGATTTATGCACTCTGGCTTTTTCAAATTGGAATGTTTCCCCATCTTGTGTGAACTCTCAGAACTGTTCAGCTTATAGATTCCTGGTAATGATAACTTGCCTCCCTAGTTTCAGGGCCTAACACTTAAGAGGAACAAATTCAAGGAGCTGGACTTAAAGAACTACACTGAAGGAGTTTTATCTGCAAGTGGATTTGATTCAAATGATGAGATTCTGAGACTGAGCTGATGTTATCAGCTCATTTATAATGAATTGTAATGGGATCATAATTTGGGCAACTTGGGAAGAAGTGAGTGTATATATCTGTGGGAGAGAAATGAATTATTGTGAAACCAAGGGGCATAACTGTGGAAAATGACCCCTAATGACCTCCACTTCCTTGTATTCTTGGCCCCATGTATTAATCTTTCCTTGAGTGTGGACTTGACCTAATGATTATAATACAGCAAAAGTGATGGGATGTCACACCAAGATTAGGTTGCAAAAAGACTGACATCCATTTTTCTCTCACTCTCTTGCTCTCCAGCTCAACGGACAGGAGTTTGAGCAAGATCCATGAGCTTGGTGATAGACAGGGAAGCCTGGCCTCCTGCAGTCCTTGGGGGTCTCAAAGAGCTGGACATGACTAAGGGACTGAATTGAACTCTTGCTCTCACTCTTGTTTCCATTCTGGTTCTCCCTTATTGTCTTGGAATCCTCACTGTGTGAAAAGCAAACTGTCATTTGAGAGCTTTCCTATAAAGAGATTCCATGATATTAAACTGATGTCTTCAAACAACATCTAGTGTGGACTTAAAGCTTTCTAACAGCCATATGAATGATCCTGGAAGAGCATCTCCCTCATCTAACACCTTGATTACAGCTTCATAAGAAATCCGGAGACAAAGACATTTATTAAGCTGTTCCGCCAAAGATGCTAATTTCCAGAGTCACTTGAAGACTGCCTAGCTCTGCCTTCCTCTTTACTCAGCCTTTCAAATTCAAGCATGTTCAGTTTCTATAAACTGTGATCTCAGACTAAAAATGGTTGTATCAGTCATCTTTACCTTCCTTCCTTTCACCTCTCCCTCTTTCTTCCTCCCTCTCTCCATATTCTTTCTGTCTTTTCTATTATACGAAACAAGTCCAGAACTAGATAATCTTTCATGAATAAAAATAGAAATTATGCCATTCAAATTTCTAACATGAGTTTTTTCATTTTTTTCTAATTCCTATAAGTTTTGTTTTATTTTTCTTCAGTAGTGCTACTACCTTAAAAACTTTTTTTCTTTAGCACAGTTTTAGAAGGTTTTTGCTTATTTTACTGTCTACATTCAATGATTCTAATATTTAAAATATTTGTATTTCTACAGTTTGCTCATTTTACTGTATTCTTATACTGAAGTTTAATTTCCATGAAACTCCAGCTATCTTTGACTATATGCTGGACATTTTATTTGAAATCTATTTATAGAAATACAACTATAAATACAAAAACTTATTTCAAAACTACACTGAGGATACACTCTTTTTTTTATGTCTTTGATATATACACTCAGTTATGCCTTAGATGCAGGTTTGTTTTTTTTTTAATTGAGGTATATAGTTGATTTACAATGTTGTGTTAGTTTCAGGTGTACAACAAAGTGATTCAGACACATATATATGTATATATAATCAGTTATCAACTTATATACATACTAAATTAGTCAGATTAACAGATACACACTGTTATACATAAAATAGATAAGTGATAAGTACCTACTGTATAGCACAGGGTGTTCAGTTGATTGCTCAGTTGTGTCCAACTCTTTGTGACCCCATGGACTGCAGCATGCCAGGCATCCCTGCCCATCACAAACTCCTGGAGTTTACTCAGATTCATGTCCATTGAGTCAGTGATGCCATCCAACCATCTCATCCTCTCTTGTCTCCTTCTCCTCCCACCTTCAATCTTTCCCAGCATCAGGGTCTCTTCCAGTGAATCAGTTCTTTGCATGAGGTGGCCAAATTATTGGAGTTCAGCTTCAGCATCAGTCCTTCCAATGAATATTCAGGACTGATTTCCTTTAGGATGGACTGGTTGGATCTCCTTGCCGTTCAAGGGACTCTCAATAATCTTCAACACCACAGTTCAAAAGTATCAATTCTTTTGTTCTCAGCTTTCTTTATAGTCCAACTCTCACATTCAAACATGACTACTGGGAACTCTACATCCATACTCAATATCTTCTAAAAACCTATAATGGAAAGAACCTGAAAAAGTATGCATGTAAAATGAAGGTATTCTCTTTAATTAACTGTTAGTCGCTTCAGTCATGTCTGACTCTGCAATCCTGCACCAGGCTCCTCTGTCCATGGGATATTCCAGGCAAGAATATTGGAGTGAAAAAAAAAAAAAAAAAAGAATACTGGAGTGTCATTTCCTTCTCTAGGGGATCTTCCCAAACCAGGGATCAAACTCAGGTCTCCTGTATTACAGGAAGATTCTTTACCAGGGAAGCCCAATAGAGAGGATTGTATTTGCCCTATTTGAGCAAGATTACCTTAAAATAAACTCAAAGATTTAAATGCCCTGGAGGATCTATGGGATTAGAATCAGGCAATGTTGTTGTTTAGTCACTAAGTCAGTTATGTCTGACTCTGTTCCTCTGTCCATGGACTGTAGCCCACCATGCTCCTCTGTCCACGAGATTTTCTAGGCAAGAATACTGGAGTGGGTAGCCATTTCCTTCTCCAGGGGATCTTTCTGATTCAGGAATACAACTCCTGTTGCCTCTGTTGGCAGGCAGATTCCTTACCACTAAGTCACCAGGGAAGTCCCAGGCAATATATTGGAGATTAATGCCAGATAGTATTTCCACAAGACCTTTTCTTCCCTGATTTACTGTGACCCTGAGAAAGCAGCAATTTGGAACTCCATTTTTACAAGCATGGCATACTTTGAGACCTCCTTTTTTTCAGTTTGAATTTAGCTTTTTTTCTTTTTTTTAGGTTCCATAAGGCTATCAAATGAAGATGTTAATTTCCCTTGATGGCAAGTCATTTCCAAGCTTATTATCTCTCTATATCTTATTTTTCTTTTCATTTGCCTTCTGGTAAACCCATTTTATTTTATCCTTTCTTTTATTTATTTAAAGTGTGAGATCTTTACTTATATGAATGCAAATGTTTTATTTATAGCTTTTTTTAAATTTTTTTCCCAGCATGAGTGTTAATTTATAAAACCTAACCTACTGTTATGAACAATACAAAACTTTTTCAAACCCTAATTTTTCCCTCTGTAAAATAGAGAAAATATTTACAGTTTCACAAGGTTATTAATTAAATCAATTGAAATTATATAATACATTAAAAAGATGAGATTATATAATACATTATTTTTGTTCAAATATTAAATAAAATACAATATATTTATCAACTGAAAAAAATATTTGTAAAGTGTTTCTACAGTGCATGGCAGTAAGCTATGCCTTGGGGTTATATGATGGCTGAGAAGCAGCCCATGCTGTTAGAAGAACTTGCATGACAATGAGGGAAGCAAACAATATGAATAAAAATATACTATAATATAATAAATATTCTAATTTTGACAAAATACATAAATGTTCTAATAAATTATTTACATTAATGAAGTATGTATGGAGAAGTCAGCATCATATGGGCTGTGATAGCTGAGCTCACTTTAAAGGTATGGGTGATGTCTCAGGGTCAGAAGAGACAGAAGTGCATTGCTAAGACAAAAAGTTTTTTGCACAAAAGCATTCATTTAGAAAAGAAAAGCCTAAAACAATCAGTAAAATAAAGACTCAAAGAAAAATTATCAGGAATAAAGCAAGTAGGATAATTTGGAGTCAAACTATGAAAGGTTTTCTACATACCTTTAAGGCATTTAACCATAAGCCTATAGACATAAAGAGATAACACATTTTTTAATGAATAGAAGTAACAGAATAAACACATGTATGTGGAAGTGGTATTTGTTGAGAAAACAGAGGCACAGTGGAAAAACTGGAAACCTCAAAGTAAGACGTCCACTTATAATTCTTTGAAGGCAAAACACTCCATATGTAGTCAGTGTTCAGGTAAAGGATAACAAATTCTGAACTTAGGCAACGGGTGGGAGGTTATGAGAAGAAAAGATAGATTAAAAACATTTACAATATAGAAAAATAAGAATTTTATTAACAATTTGAATGGTACTGGAATAAGGTGTAGAACAAGTGTGAAGATAAGAATAGTTTTATATAAGAAAATTTGAGGTAGAAAGTTCTAGTGGTTTGTGGAAGGTATAGGTCTGCTAGTGATAAGGGTGATCATCATGCATATAGTAATGAAAATACTGGGGATAGAATAGTTCATCCATGGCTTTCTTGGTAGCTCAGAGGTAAAGAATCCACCTGCCATTGCAAGAGACATGGATTTGATCCTTGGTCCAGGAAGATCCCACCTGCCTCGGAGTAGCTAAGCCTACGTGCCACAACTATGAGCTTGTACTCTAGAGCCTGGGAGCTGCAAACCACTGAGGCCATTCACAGCAAGTACAGAAAACCATGCACCCTACAGCTCAATGAAGCCTACTCACCAAAATGAAGAGTAGCCCCAGATCACTAAACCTAGAGAAAAGCTCACGCAGCAATGAAGACCCAGCAGCTGACTATAAATAAATAAATTAAATCATATTACAAAGGAAAAGTTCATGCAGAAGATGTATAGAGTTAATCAAGAGAAGGGGAAGTATGGAAATTGGGAACATGAATATTTAAGATTCAAGAAGAAAGAAGGAACTAGAAAAGTGTTGAGATATTATAAGCACAATCAGAAAGAGAATGAGGAGTGGTGTGCAGAGACAACAAAAGAAAGGCAGTTTGAGAGAGGTCAAGGCCTTTAAAAGATGTTGCAGTTTCTGCAACAATGTCAGGGTTGAAGTGAGATCGGATTTGATTTTACAGCAAAAAGAAAGGAAATATATATAATAAGCAAATGTAGATCTCTTTTTAAAAGTTTAAATTTAACTTTATGAGGGACTGACAAGATAAAAGGGTCATTTTTAGAATATGAGTGGGTTTAGAATTTCTGCTTTTTTTTATTGGAAGGGACAGAGATAATAGCAGAGATAGTTTTGCAGACAAAAGTGAAGGAACATAATTTAAGAAAGAAAGTGAGGTGTTTCCATGTGCAGGTTCATGAAGAAGATCCATATTTTCGAGTCTGCATGCCTATATTTAGAAGTGATTTGTAGCTCATAGGGTGGTAAGTATTATCATGGGCATTAGAAGTAGACTTAAAATTGACTATACAATAAAAAGATAGTACCTTAGTTATAGTACCATAATATAAACAGTCAAATCTCACATAAATGTGGTTATTTGAGGTAAATTGCCATTTACCCATTGTGCAAGCTGCTGGATGTGAATAAAGAAAAAAGTGGAAAAACAATCCTGCTACCATGGGATTAACTTTATTGTATTTTTACTCATAGCTCAAATAACTGTAAACATTTTTGAATATAACTTATAACTATAATTTATAACTATAACTTATTTTATTAAGTTCGTTTTTTAAAAACATATTCACGAGACATATACGAAAGGGGAAAAAATCACTTCTCTCCTATCTCTATTTTCCATCCACCCATTTCTCTCCTTTGATGTAATCAGTGTTATCAATCTTAGCTGTAGTAGTTGGGATAATATATGCTCACAATAGAATAATGCTTATAAAACACATGCACACACACAGATGTTATTATTATATACACATGCTTAAGTGTCTTGCTATCTTGCTTAACATTACATCTGAGAGACTGCTCCATGTTAGAGTATGAAAGTGTTAGTCGTTCAGTCATGTCTGACTCTCTGTGACTCCATGGACTGTAAGCCCACCAAACTCTCCTGTCCACAGAATTCTCCAGGCAAGAATACTGGAGTGGGTAGCCATTCCCTTCTCCAGAGTATCTTCCCAACCCAGGGATCTAACCCTTCCTGGTTTCCTGCATTGCAGGCAGATTCTTTACCATCTGAGCCACCAAGGAAGCCCATGTTAGTGTATAGTTAGCTATCCAAACATTTTTTTTCCACATCATATTTCTTTAAATTGTTATAACAGTGTTTTTCATTAGTTCCACATGGATGGACATGTAGGCTATTTTCAGTGTTAAGCTAATGTGATAGATTCTACAAATAACTGTGAATATGTTATTTTACTGTGTAATCTTTTAATTTTATTTGCTATTTTCAATCTCATTTTGCTTCTTTCTTTCATATTGCTTCACTATATTTATTAGTTCTCTTTATTCTATTTTGGGCTAATAACAATTCAGAAGAGAGGGTGATTTTTTTCATTATTTCCTCTTGCTTGTTGCTCTTTATTTTCATCTTTTGCCTTACAGCATCATTAACAGGTCTTTAATCTCTGTTTCACGCTTCTGTTAATAAAGGCACTTACTTTATTCAGCTTTTCTTAATTTCCTGGAAAAACTTTTGTTACCATTGTATCATGATGATAACTACTTTCTGTACTCTCATTTGTCATTTTTTCCCCTACAATTATTTATCTTCTTTTGGGGGGAATTCCTCTGGTGGTCCAGGGGTTAGGACCCTGCATTTCCATTGAAGGAGGCATGGGTTTGATCCCTGATTGGGAAAACTAAGATCCCACAAGCTGCACAGCCACATAAATAAATAAAGATAACTCTGGATATTGAATGTAATCTAATATATAATGTCATATTTATTGAAACAGGAAACTATTATAAATATAATAAATATAATATTGTGATACATCAATTATAGAAGCATTCATAAATTTTTACTCATTATTAATGAGGCATACACTAATAAAGGGCTTCCCTGGTGGCTCAGCTGGTAAAGAATCCACCTGCGATGCAGGAGACCTGGGTTCAATCCCTGGGTTGGGAAGATCCCCTGGAGAAGGGAACAGCTACCCACTGCAGTATTCTGGTGCAGAGAATTCCATGGACTGTACACTCAATGAGGTCACAAAGAGTCGGACACGACTGAGCAACTTTCATGTCACTTCACACTAATACAAATTATTTACCTTGTAACTAAATGTCTTCAACATTCATGGATTGATTTTGCTACCCACAATCACCACAGTACACTTATAAAAGGCAATTTTCAAAATTGAGTCTATAAAAATTAGTCGCCAACTGGTTAAATATTCAGTCACACAGGAAAATAAAAATCAGCATTTTACCTTAATACTCACACAGAAAGAAAGTAACACAACACATCAAAGTAATAGCTCAAAGTTCTTAAAAATCTTGCTGCAGAAATGCTATACTGAACAAATCACTTGCATTAAGGTAAACAGCACTTCACATTTGGACAAAAATCTCTTTCAAATCAAGTGGTCTTTCTCATCAGGCCTCTGAAAGCCAGCGTTATCTGCTTACAAAACAAGGAAATGGACAATTTGATTTCAATTCAGCCTCACCTTACTCTAGAGTAAGAACACATTTTTCCCCTCTTACTGGTTCGCATGTTCAGTTAGTCTTTGTTGTCTTTGCTGTGGTTTTCTAAGGGTTTTTGGAAACCTAAAAGGAAATGCTTTCCATTTTAAAAAAAGCCTGGAGTTGCTTGGCTGTATGTGTGATAAGGCACTATATAAATCTAAGTTGCTGTTGTTGCTAATGGGGTCTATTCTTACAAAACATCATTGTGTGAACCGCGTTTTTGCTGAGGCTGCCTGGAGGAGGGAGGAAAGTGGAGATTTTACTCCTGCTTTAAAAGGAAATAATCAGTCTGCAGGTGGCTGCCTAGTGGGATAAGCAAATAGGACTAAGTGTAGCACATGGTTTTCTGCATAGAATTACACTGAACAAGAATGAACCAGATAAAGATCTTTTGTACAAACTGTGTTCTAAAGAGAAGCTTTGTGTTCTTAACTTTTCATGTTTATGCAGGAAAATCATGGTATTCTTAAAATTAGATTTTTCTCTACAAGAACTTCTTATTGTAATATGGAACTGGAGGAGTATATAATTTCAACATTTCTGTCCCTCCAAATCATCTAAAGCAATTATGAGTCAGTGTTAAGATGTTACAGGCCAGAATAAATCCATGTTCTTTGATGCTGCATCATCGACCCTAAGATCAGAGTCAATTCTTTCCTATCAAAGAGTTTGTCCAAGGTTCAGAGTTAATACATGCTCTTTATTCAGCTCTAAATAGGAAATGAGCTTTTAAAAGGAGGAGTTAGGTTTAAAGCAGTGTTCAATTAGTCACAAAAAATGTTTTATTTCAGGCTTTTTGTATCCCTTTATTCAGCTCAATTTTATAGTGCAGTTTAAAAATATTTGGCATACTCCATGGAATTTAGAAAATATGTTGCTTCAAGTCTGCAGCTTTACAATGAAATCAGGATAATTTCAGCTCCGTCTGATTTTCAAAGATAAATACTTTCTTAAAAAACACTGCCAGATATCACAGCTTGCTGAGGGAAAAGTGAGAGATGATGAAATTCATTTCAAAATAGCCCCTGCATGTATTTGGAATAAAGTATTAACAACAACAAAGGTGATCACCACTGTAAGATGTTCAGCCACTTAGCTCTGGCTTCAGAGAGTCTATTCCCTGTTCTTGTCACCTACTCTAACACTGTAAGACAGCTGAGTGGCCTCCAGAATAACCATATTGGAGGACAAAAGAAAGGAGATGGGGATGGAAGAGTTCCAATTTCAGCCCAGTGGAGCCTGTGAGCTGGTGCCAAAGATAACAGAGCAGCATCAGAGGCTGTATGGGACAGCTGCACTGGCAGGGCACTACAAAGGCAAAAGAGAGAATGAGAGAGAGAAAGGGGATTCTGAAATTGCTGTATTTGTGGCCATGCAAGACGTGGAGAGAGGCAGAAAGAAAAAGAGAATATAGTAGGTAGAGGCTACTACTGTGAAGAAGGAGGATTGGGAATAAGGGAGAAGGGAAGAGACAGAGAAGACAAGAAAGAGAAGAAGTAGGAATGTGCAGTAAAAACAAAAGTGAGACTGGGTGGGCAAGAACATTGTAGGAGAGTGACAGAGAACAGGTTGCTAGACTAATTTAAAGGATTCTCAAAACAAAGAAATGGTCTGTAGGAAGTTGATCACAAATTTAGTTTCCTTTCCAAGCAGTTAAACAATGAGACCATCAGTTCTTTTGTCATAATTTCCTTCAAGGCCTTCTTGTTAAATACATTGACTCCCAAGACAACAATTACAAAACCAAAAGAGAATTTCCTGCTAAATTTAAAACAATCCATCTTCATGAGGGAATGTCTTGAGATGCAGAGGGGTAGAAGGAAGACAGTGAGTGAGGTGTGTGTGAATGCATGGTGTGTGTGTGTGTGTATGTGTGTGTACATGTGCACTTCAAAGAGTTCACTGAATATTAGAGAAATGATCAATGATGAATGATTAAGTTAGTTGATAGAAAGCTAATAGGTAGATAATCTACAACTGTGGATCTCACTAGGGACAATTGTTGGCCTCCATGGGATATTTGGCAATATCTGGATATATTTTGTGGAGAAGGCAATGGCAACCCACTCCAGTGCTCTTGCCTGGAAAATCCCATGGACGCAGGAGCTGGGTAGGCTGCAGTCCATGGGGTCGCTGGGGGTTGGACACGACTGAGCGACTTCGTTTTCACTTTTCCCTTTCATACATTGGAGAAGGAAATGGCAACCCACTCCAGTGTTCTCACCTGGAGAAGCCCAGGGACGAGGAAGTCTGGTGGGCTGCCGTCTGTGGGGTTGCACAGAGTCAGACACGACTGAAGTGATTTAGCAGCAGCAGGATACATTTTGACTGTCATGATTGGGGGAGTACAACCAGCATTTAGAGGGTAGAGGCCAGGAATATTGCTAAACACCCTGCAAGGCGCAGGATGGTACAACAAAATATTACTCAGCCCAAATTGCCAATAGCACTCAAGAGTCTGAGAAACTTCTATCTATAGTTTGAGAGACCTGTGTTCATGTTGATTCAAAACTTTGATAGCTGTGATAGCTTGACTAAGTTATTTTAGTTCTTTGTGTCTGTTTCATCACTTGTAAAATGAGGAAGAAATTAAAGAACTTCAAAGAATTCTAAGAATTAAATGAGATTTTATATATTATGAAAATCACCACCACCCTGTCACTAGATTGCTTTGTAATAGATATAACTTTTTTTGCTTTGTTATTTCTTTCCGTAGTATAAGCTGGGAATGGAATAAAATAAACCAATAGCAAATAGTATATGAAATATGCACTGATTTTTTTTTTACTTTGTGTACCAAATTCTTTGAGTTGGAAACAATGTCATAATTTTATGGTACACAGGATGCCAAAAACTCTTGCCCAAATAAACACATAATAGATATAAAAATACATGGAAATTAAATTAGATTTTCTTATCTAAATATATCAATAGATAAAATCTAACATTTTAAATTGATTTAACATTTTATTCTCTTCAATTCAATGATGTTTCTCATTATTCAAGTCCTAGGTTATGTTCCCTTCTATAGACACACAGTTCCTCTTTCTCATGATTTATCATACATGTGTTAATCTGTTTAGGACTACATTTCCTACTGAACTATAAGATTGTGGAAATAAATGAAGACCACCCAAATGAGAACAAGCACAAGCTATTTATCCAGAGCTTGCTAAAGTGAGGGAGTCAGCCAACATCACTTGCATTTGGCAGAGTCTCAAAGGCAGGCAAAGAAATGAAAGATCTTTAGAGTAAAAACTAACAACAACAACAACAAAAAGTGAAAGCACCAGGTGTGCCCTGATTGGAGGTGCTGGCATGGGGAAGTTGGAGGCAGGCTAATTAGAAATGGGATGTCGTAACTGATTTGTTAAAGAAGTAAATTTTGCTTCCTCTAGTTGGTCCTAAATTGGAAGTGACACCAAAAGTTAAGGAAGTTATCACTTATTGATCCAGTGAATCCTGACTGCTTGGGGCCAAAGGCTAGAGAGGTTGTGGTTTGGGTTCTGGGGCTGGTGTTGTGGGTTGTGAGTCAGAGTTCTGTTTTAATATATTGTCTGGCTCTTGTCCATTTGTATATGCAGTCACACAAGCTCCTCAAAGATAAATGCCAGGTCTACCTTGTTCTGTTTCCAAAGCTGAGCCGAGCAAGTGAAAAAGAACAATGAATGAAGGAAGCAAAGAAATGCCCAACAATGAGGGAAGGTCTTATATTCTAGTTTCCATTCCTTGTTTCTTTACTCATTTTGGAGATCTCTAATAGAATACCTTGTATTTAAACAGAAGAATAAAATAAAAACAGTTCCTCTCATTTCCAAATAAATAACATGGAACCAGGGGGAAGGCATTCATTTTACTCACACAGATTCGTTGAACATTAATATGGATTAGATTCTATGCCTGCAGGGAGTTCAAGTTTCACTAAGGAACATAAAATCATAAAGACAATTATAGACTTCTGCTCCTGGACATGATAGAATAATGGACTAGATTTATTCTCTTGCTTCAAAGAATTGAAAAAATGGACAACATATATGAAATGGGTTTCAATCATTAGACAATAGGTAACTCAACAAAAAGATGATAAGAGAAGGGCACAGACAGGGAAAGAACTACAACTGATCCTGGAGAGAGTTTTAGCCACAGACTGTGAAGGGAAGATCCCAAACAGGACCCAGTGATCTTCATAAGTTGAGGAGACAGAATTTATACTGAGTGATCCCTCAAATCTTCAGCTGAGCACTGATCAGCAAGAGCTACAAGGAAATCACCAAAAGCTGAGGAAAGAACCACAAGACGTAAAAGTCAAATGATCATCAGAGTTCAAACAGGGGTTGGGAATAGTTTGTGTTCTCACTATCCAGAGTCAAAAGGATTCACAGTTCACACAGAATGGAATAGAACATTCAAAAAGTAGTAGTTAGGACAAAAATACAAGCTATCAAGGAACAGAAGGAATATATTGGACTTCATCACAGCTTAGTGGTTTAGTCGTTAAAATGTGTTTGACTCTTCGCAACCCCATGGACTGTTAGCCCACCAAGCTCCCAGTTCATGGGATTTCCTAGGCAAGAATACTGGAGTGTATTGCAATTTCCTTAAAATATTTTCAAATTATTCTGTTAAGAAAATTAAAAGACAAACCACAGACTTAGAGAAAGTGTTTACAAAAAAAAAATCTTACAAAGAATCTGTAAGGTCCCAGGTGGCACAGTGATAAAGAATTTGCCTGCCAATTCAGGAGAGCAGCAGACCTGGGTTTGATTCCCTGGAGTAGGAAATGACAACCCACTCGAGTACTCTTGCCTGGAAAATCCCATGGACGGAGGAGCCTGGTAGGCTGCAGTCCATGGAGTCGAAGAGTCGGACACGACTGAGCGACTTCACTTTCACTTTCACTTTCCATTGATGGGTTACTGGATAAGCAAATGTGGTATATCCATAGAATATGAATTCCGCTAAGCAGTTGAAAGGACCTGTCATTGCTACATGAAGCAACAGGGATGAAACTCAAAATAATTATGGTGATTGAAGTAAGCCAAGCACCTTCCCCCCCAAAATATTCTACAATTCCACTTATACAAAATATTTAAAATTCTAAAGTGACAAAAAAAAAAAAAAAAAAAAAAAACAGCTCAGTGGTTGTCTGAGGATGAGGTGAGAGAGGCAAAGAAAATAGATTATGCTAGGTTATGAGAGAACTTTAAGGAGTTATGGATATATTTATTATCTTTATTGTGATGGTTTCATAAGTGTACACATATGTCAAGACTCACTAGATTTTACACATGAAATATGTACTGTTTATTGCACATCAATTATGCTTGATAAAGTTGTATAAAAAGATGAAGCTTATAAAGCATAACAAAGTACAGAAGTTGAGATATTAAATATATGCTTCTGGGACCCCAGCTATAACAGGATGATATCATGGATATGTTTATGGAGTAGGAGAGCTTAATATATGCCTTTAATGATAACCAGAGCACAATTAGGTAAAATAATGGAAGCAATGCTTTGGTCGAATGGACCATACACAAGGTAACTGATGAAATAAACTGCTAGTTATATTCGGAAACTACAGTTAGTTTAATGTTGCTAGAACCTCAGGTAGAAACCCAGAAATTAGACAAAAACAACAAACCAGATCCAGTACTTGAGTGCATGTCGTTTAAGTAATTTGTATTTTAGAAGATAACAGTCCACTGAAGGTCTTAAAGCAAGAGAAAAACTGGTTGGATTTCTTTAGAAAGGTCATGGTAGTAACAGTGTGGAGCAGTGATGTATGAAGGGTATTAGAAAATTGGGATGCCTTCAAGGAAGTAATGGAGAAGGAAATGGCAACCCACCCCAGTATTCTTGCCTGGAGAATTCCATGGACAAAGGTACCTGATGGGCTACAGTCCAAGGAGTCACCAAGAGTCAGACAGGACTGAGTGACTAACACACACACACAAGGAAGTAAGGGGATGACTGCCTGACCTGAAACAGGGAGAGCAGGAAAATGACCTTAGTTATCAGATATCCAGCTAGAGTGAATTTAGAGAATGAAAAAAAAAGGAGGAAGGTAAAGAGGAGAAAAGCTGAATACATGAATTCTTGCACTTCAGCACTTTCTTTTACATTTTATAGCTCTAATGGTCTTTTATTCTCTTTGAAATCCCGTAAGTTATTTTTTAAAAATTTAAATGACATGCATATGTCGGATTAACTTTATTGGCCAATATTCTTTTCAATTTACTTCTTTATAAATTCTAATAAAACATTATTTATTCATAATCAGTTTTCAACTTATTGACCCCTTCCACTTAAATGTTGCTTAAGGCCAACGTTGGTGACTTTCTCAGTTCACAATCTGAAGCGGTTATTCCTTTGCTCAAAGTAAATACTTATTGATTCTTTGGCAACCACATAAAAAAGGCGTTAATTCCTGATTTTAAGCATTCAATTACTTTTCTTCTTTATGAACAAGTCTTTTTTATTTTTCTCTTTAGTTTTATAAAATTATTTTGATACTAAGCTTTAGTCAACTTTATTTCTTCTTACAGTATGAGGCATTCTGGTCTGTTCAACTTAGTAAGATTAGCAAGCTTAACTAGTATAATCCCTATTTCAACATCAAAGAATATGTCGCTAAATTTACAAGGTTCATGATGTTTGAAATATTTCTGCATGTGGTTGGATATAGGTAAGTGATTGATTTATATTAGAAAGCAGATAATTTTGTGATGTTAGAAGCAATTTCAAAAACCATGAAGAAATAAACCTGACAAAAATATAAATTCAAAATTATAAATAACATTCAATTTGAGATTCAGAAATACATTTCTGAAGAACTTTTAATATGATTGGTTTAAAGTTATGTATAATTTCTAACATAACCAATAAAATATAAATCACCTTATCTGCATCTATTAGGTATGTGATTAATGAACAAAATATATACATTTAGAAAAATAAACAGGTTTATATTATTTCAAGTCAACTGAGTTTTTAAAACATTAGTCCCTTTTGACTCAATCATAAACAACAGATATTGATTTGTAGACAAATGTTTTTTCTGAAAGCAATATCTATATCTACTTTATTAAAAACAATAGAGACTTTTTACATGTCAAAGATTAATTTGTCACTCTCCCTATTACTATATATGCATATCTCTATTTATCCATCACATCATAAAACTGGGCCAATTAATTAGATCATGAAAATGAAAGCCTTTGCTGAAGTCACCTAAAAATATTAGGCAAGGGTATTTGGTTAGCCTTCACTTTTCCAGTTAATCGCTGTAATCTTCACATTCTGTGCGCAGACTGAAAATGGGGAAGAGCCAGTGCACTGCTGTCGTCTCATGTCCTCTTACAGGTTTCACTTGGTACTTCCTCCCTGTTCTTTGATACTACAACCTTTTATTTGCTACGTCTGGATTAACAGTTCTGTTCCAATAACAAACTAAAATGTTCTCCAGGCAACTTCAATAGCCTAAGGAAAACATAGTCTAGGCAACTTATTTTCTGACACTCGTGTATATTTGTCCATACACAGTAATGTAAAAAGTGGCACAGTATATAGATCTTCTAGTGACACATTCCCAGCCAGGTCTGTTTCCCTAGTCTCAACATCACTCAGCAACTCAGATCAAAGAATTTGCTGATGGCATCTTCTGCATATAGACACAGACCCAACTTTAAACACATTTTATGAAAATCAAAATGACACAAATGGTCTAAGAATCCATACATGATAGACAACCCTTGAAAAATAGCAAGAAATAAAGGGTAACTCACTCAAATTATACTCCCTGATGTCAGCTTGTCTGAGCTAAACAAGATGCTTTCTATTAACTATAGTCTGTTGTCGTCTCATGTTCTGAAATACATCCACAAAATCAGAGAGATGCCAGAAAAAGACACCAAATGAAATTCAAAAGAGAAGATATTCACTGAATTGATAAGAATCAAGCTAGGCAATTCTGTAACATATATGATGGGAGATTGTAAGACAGTGATAATAGAATCCAATGACAATAGCTGATTAAAGTAAACAAGTTAATATTTTCAGAATAATTTGTTTAGCAATGCTACGCAAATCTCTGAGCTAGAAAAGACAAAGCATCTTTATAAACTAGTTACTTCAAAAATTTTATTAATGTAACAATTCAAGCTCATTGTTTGCATGGTATCATTACTGAGACCTTCAGTTGCCATAGCGGCAAAAGTATTAGAGAAAGTATCTGTTCATTTTTATAAAAAGCTTCCTGGGGGATTTTATAGAAATGAAATATGTTGATTGAATAACAATGGTTGCTATAATATCTTAGTATGAAAAAGAAATAGTCTATAAAGAATCCCCAAAATATAACCTAAATAGTTGTTTGATATTTACAGTGGGATAAAACATTAAAAATCTTATGATAAGACCTACAATGCAAAATTTTAAACAAAGCGAAGCTGTAATATCATTTTCAATCCTTTCTGGTATTTTAGTTTAGTCCTAAAGAAAATATTCTAAATGTAGAGCACCTTATATATGCACATCAGCAAATCTTTACTGACATAATGGAAGAAAAAAATGCCCATTTAAATCCTAATAAATCTCGAATTTACATTTGTTCTGTCCTCATTGGATTTGATTTTAGGAGCGAATTTTTGCTATCAATTGTATTTCCATATAATTTTATTGAAGTTGGATATACATTCTTATTTCTTTTAATGATTTAACATATTATAATATTGAAGTAGATAATTTTTAAGTGAAAAAATTGTAAGGAATATATATAACCAACATATCACAGATTTAAAGTTTTCTGAGGTCACATAAGACCAATCCTGAGCTAGATCTACTTTATTAACTAACACCAAAATATTGATTAAAACTCCAAGAAGAGCTATAGGGACAAGAATTTTATAAGGCTGAGATGAATTTAGTTACAAATCACATGGTATCAAAAGCATGCTTTTTAAAAAAAACCTGATAGACAAAGAATTTTAGTAAATTAAAAGATCAATTGTCTTAACTTCAAAAGAGTAATCAAAACTTCTGTTACACAGTTTCTGATCAAAAGAGAGTTAATCAACTTCACTGGAGAGCAAACTATTTGCTATTTGCTACATGATATTCTTTAACTATTAATTCTTATGACAGTGCTAGACATTTGCCCCATTTTAATGGGAGGGGGCAAAAAGAAAAAAGAAAGAAACCTCTCCATATTGATCCCTAGGTAATCTGACTTCACATTCTGTGCAGCTACTCTAACCTGCCTGTAAGTTATTCAAGTTTATGAGGTGAGAGAGAAACACTGAGGTCTAAGCTCTTACATTTTTGGCAGAGATTTCTTTATAAATTTTAATCTTTTCAACAGGCAAAAACTATAAGCTATTTTTTGGCAATGCAATTACTGCATAATGCCTCTTTATCTCAATATTCCTATGATGTATGATTTGGGCCATTTTAAAAATCATTATTAAGTGGTATTAGTATAATTCAGTTTGAGGCACAGTGATATTTTTCATAGCATCTCTAGGAGAGATCATGTACTCATTAGAAGGGAAATATTCTGACAGCAATACCTTTAGGCAGTTCGGTAGAGAGAGAGAAACACATTTGAATATGAGTCCCCTAATATAGACAATCATAGCTGCATTTCAAGTTCAGAAAGAAGGAACAGCTCTACTTCTAAATAAAAGTAGATATTTGTCAGAAGTTTCAAAATTCCATGTTCATTAAAAGCTACAATTTTCAGAAAACCAGAAAAATAATCTGATATAATCCAAATAAACACTCCTGTCTGTCACATAACCTTTAATTATAATCTGGCAACTGTAATTTCACTTAATTAGAAAAGGTGAAACCAATTTTGAATTGCAAATTATCCCTTTTATGAAAACTCAAAGTAAAGCATCCTCAGACTGACAGAAACAGTCACCATGGATTGAAATGCCCTATGATGTGGCGTTTCTGATTAATCAGTGAGCCATTCCAAAAGGCTCTTACATGGAGTCATTCATTGGTTTTAATATTAGTAGATACAGCTTTGCAATTAAGTTTTGTATTATAATGCTATAAATAAAAAGTTTCTTTCAGAATATCAGCACATTTTTGAGAAAATAGTCACTAAAAAATAACATGTGATTTTTAATACTGAAGGATCACTATAAAATACTTTACATTTCGATATGCATAAATAATATAGCAACATGACTCTTACAGATAGTTGCCATCTTATAATGTTCTATTTTTATGATTTCTATATTTACTGATACTGAAATATACAAAGAAATTTTGAGGCAAACAGATTTTCTGTTTCCAAGTTTTCTAACAGTGGCCCCAAGAGAATAGAGTGCAGAACTAGAGGAAAAGACTTTCAGTAATTGTGAGAGTCTTTCATTAGAACTCAGTTCAATGTGTTATTTTTCAATATAATTTCAAGAGAATTATAAAGAATTCTCACCACTGTTGTGAAAGGTATTTTGGACAAAATTCACAAGCAAGAAACATTGTGCAAAGGAGGTTGTAGACATTTTTAAGTATCCAAGGAATATTACAACCTTTGAATCATCCATTTTGCATGGATTTGGACCATGTTAGAAATGTAAACAAAGGAAAATACTTGTAGTTTATTCATTTCCTAGTGAAGATATATTTTAAATGCAGAAGCCTGAGGAACTACCAAGAGACCTGCTGAATCATAAAAACTACATATAGAATATGTACAGTGATACAAAGAAGGACTAGTCCTTGATAGGAAGAGAATAAACACAAGTCTCACAAATCTGACTAATGATTTTAGCAATGTTCTCTAGGGAAAGATTTGTGATGCATGTGAGAACATGTTCAATAACTACCTATATACATGAATTTTGTTCATCCTAGATATTTACCATTGAAACTTTAAAGCATTATACAGTCAGTCATTTTTAAGCTTTTATTAATTACAACATGAGAATCTATTTAAGACAAACTAGTTAAATGGAAAAATTTACAGTGGGTCAAAACAAGCAAAATTAAACCTTCTGCCCTCAACACCAGGTCCAGATGGCATTCAGTCTCATCACTTCATGGCAAATAGATGGGGAAATAATGGAAACAGTGACAGACTTTACTTTCTTGAGCTTCAAAATCACTGCAGATGGTGACTGCAGCCATGAAACTAAAAGGCACTTGTTCCTTGAAAGAAAAGCTATGAAAAACACTAGGCAGGGTATTAAAAAGTAGAGACATTACTTTAATGACAAAGGTCTGTCTAGTCAAAGCTATGTTTTTTCCAGTAGTCATGTTTGGATGTGAGAGTTGGACCATGAAGAAAGCTGAGCACCAGAGAATTGATGCTTTTGAACTGTGGTATTGGAGAAGACTCTTGAGAGCCCCTTGGACATCAGTCAAACCAATCAATCCTAAAGGAAATCAGTCCTGAATATTCATTGGAAGGACTGATGCCATGAGGCTGAAGCTCCCATACTTTGGCCACCTGATGTGAAGAACTGACTCATTGGAAAAGACCCTGATGCTAGGAAAGACTGAAGGCAGGAGAAAGGGATGACAGAGGATGAGATGATTGGATGGCATCACCAGCAAGCTCAATGGAGATGAGTTTGAGCAAGCTCCAGGAGTTGGTGATGGACAGGGAAGCCAGGCGTGCTGTAGTCTATGGGATCACAAAGAATCAGATATGACTGAGAGACTGAACTGAATTTAAACTTTAACTTATAAATTTCTTTTGTTCCATTAAAAACAATAAGAAATTGGCTTGACATTTCTAATTATTAGGAAATTAACAAATTGTTTTAGTATTATGGTGATACATAGAAACAGTTACTCTTGAGCTTTGATAGATTTGTAGCTGACAACCTTGATGGATTTTATGCATTCTTATAATGGTGAGTAGCATGTTATTTTACAAAATTAGCAAATAGAAATCATATCTTGTCATACATTAACAATCTCAATAATACCCTTAAATTCTCTTTTGTCCACTCTCTCATTTTAATTAACTTTGCTAAAATTACTTGCATAGGGATTAAAAGGTCTGATGGCTATTTTGAAGAACATTCACATTCAAGAGAAAGAAGTTGATAGCATTAATATTGTTGTGAGAGCTACAAATATATATATTTTCCTAGGGATGATAGGCTTCTATATAGTATGCTATGTATTCATTTTCCCTCTGAATCTATTACATGGTTTATCCTACATAAAATGAAGAATGTATTCCTAAACCCGAGAACATGTGAGTTTTTCTACCATTAGGCTAACATATTTTTTAATTATTTTGCAATCATTGAACTGGTTGTTGAGTAGAATTATGTGACTGTATATTTTTGACATTCCAGTTGACAGTAAAAATAAGTTTAGGTTTTGATTTTTCCCCGCCTGTATCCCTATTAAATGTAAGAAAATGAAACTAGTGAAATTATAAGAAAATAAGAAGCATATTCACAGATTTTCCTTAACTAAGGTCTGTCTTGTTATAGGAGATATAAATGCAGAACAGAAAAGCTATCAGTGTTAAAGAAGGGTTTTATAAAGGATTTTCAAAAAGTTCATACCTCTCTCATAACCAGAATATTACCAGTCTATAAATGGGAGGTAATGAAATCAAGGGATTATGAGATGTAAAATGTAAATATTTATGATTTCTTCTTTGCTGAGGTGATGAATCAGCAATTCAGCCCTAAGTTTTAGCTCAGGTTTTGCAGCTAAGATAAAGCAGTCTACAGTCCAATTTTATACCTATGTAGAATTCCTTTCAAATAGCACTGGTGATCCCGCAGTTAATCTTCAATGTTCAGCCAGTTTATCTCTTGTTGAGACAGAAACAGTCACACATACTTTCGAGGATACAAGTTTCAATGCAACTTTTGAAAACGGCCCCTTCATGTAAATGAAATTATCCAGTAATATCTGACATGATGTAACATGACTTATCCAAGTATACTCAGAAGATTTAGGGGAAAACAAGAGGGGATTATGATGTCTAGAAATTATATACATAATATATATAATTTCCATACCAAACAATTCCACACTTGGACAGTCAAGCAAAGTATTATACACTAATTGAGCAGGAAATAAAATGACATAAAGCTACTCTTGTATGTTCTAAAATCCCAAATTGCTAACAGAGGCAATAAGTGCCAAAACTTTGGCAATAATTCCACAAATATAAGCAAATTCAAGGGCATCAACAGGAAATTTGAGACAGTCAAGCTATATATCACCATGTCTTATTCCTCCAATCAAATCTCATGAATAATTTGAGTCTAATCTAATGCAATCCTGATTCCTAATGTTTAGGACATTATAAAGTATGTCTGTTGTCTAGCCTGTACTTTACTCAGACTGAAAAACCAGGGGCTTATCCATTTTTACTCACGTTTATTGTTTACCAATTTTTTTTTATTGCATTATGTGTCATATTAGAAGCAGAAATATGAAAAGTGTCAAGTCATTTCTTTCCTTTCACCCGAATTTAAAGATCAAATGTATCTGAATTAGTATTTTTTATTTGGTTTAGTCTTTGTTGTATAACTGTTCAGCTATAAAGAAATTAAAAGTAATATGAGGATTTGAATAAGGTGAAAATAAACATATACTTATTAGATTAGTCAGGGTGTAAGTAGAAAACAGAAACCATTTCAGTTGTTTCAACAAATATGACTTAATAGAAGTAATTGTTAATTAGGCATTGAAAACTGACAGGAAAAAATGGGCACAATACACCACCACACTGCAGGTGTCACATGGCAGCAACTGCAGGAAGCGGAACCATCCCTGTGGGAGAACAAACAGAAGAGATTATAATTTTAAAACTCACAGGTGTAGAGGAAGGTTGCCCTAGAGTTGAAATTCAGACCTTTGAGAAAGAGCCTGTGATTGGTACCTCTGAGATCAGAGGGATGCCCTGTGGGTCTGACACACAGACCTGGGAGCAACATGCATCAGGCATTTGATACTGATGTCATTAAGAGACTCAAGCCTAGTTTGGTTAGTTCTAGAGATGAGAATGTAAGCTGGAATCAATTGCCACTGGGAGGAAGAGTTGGTGGGTGTCACTGACGGGAATAGAAAGCAATAGAAGCACACAATCAGAGCAAACCCTTTTCCCACTTGTGTGTAATCTTTCTGGTGCTCTCTATTGGCAGAGCCTAATTGTTGTTTTTTTGTTGTTCAGTCACTAAGTCATGTCTAACTCTCTGTGACTGGATGGATGGCAGCACGCCAGGCTCCTCTGTTACACTGTCTCCCAGAGTTTGCTCAAATTCGTGTCCAAAATAACAAAGATGTCTCACCATTTATTTTTAACATTGTGCTGGAAGGTTCAGCCAGTGCCATACATAAATAAAAAGGAAGTAAAAGTCACCAAAGTTTGAAAAAAATATGTGAACACTTCTTTTTCACAAATAATGTTTTTCCGTACAGAAAATTCAGTGGGGTATGCAAAAATAAAGGTATGGTAACGACTATGAAAGTTTATCAAGGTTTCAGAACATAAGATCAATATACAAAAGTAAACTGCATTCTTATGGCTCAACAGTTAAAAATGGAAATTAAAATTTAACAAAGCAGTATATATTGCAATAGCATAAAATAATATAAAACTTTTAGGGATAAATCTGACCAAAATCCCACAAAACTTGCAAATTGAAAATTAGAAAACATTATTGAGAGGAATGAGAGAAGACCTACATAAATGGAGATACATAGTTTGTTATTGCCTGAGGAATTCAATATGGGTAAAACATCAATGCTCCCCAAATTGACCTTTAGTTTCAGTGCACTCCAGTCAGAATTTCCACAAGCCCTTTTGTGGAAATTGACAAATTGATTCTAAAATTAATCTGGCAATACAAAGAATAGCCAAAACAACTTTAAAATGAAAAAAGTTGGTTACAAAACTAAACTTGACTTTGTTGTTGTTTAGTTGCTAAGTCGTGTCCAACTCTTCTGTGATCCCATGGACTATAGCCCGCCAGGCTCCTCTGTCCATGGGATTTCCCAGGCAAGAATACTGGAGTAGGTTGCCGTTTCCTTCTCCAGGGAATCTTCCCAGCCCAGGGATGGAACCCACAACTCTTTTTGTCTCCTGCATTGTCAGGCAGATTCTTAACCACAGAGCCTATATTACCAAAAGCATGGAACTGGCATCAAAACTGACAAATAGATCAAGAGAACCACCAAGAAATAGGTGGTCCAGAAATAAATAATCTCATAAGTTGACACCAGATTTTTGACAAAGGTGCAAAGTTAATTCAGTGAAGAAAGAACAAATTTTTCCCTCTATTGGTGTTGGAACAACTGAATATTCATATGCTAAATAAGCAAATTTTGATTTTTTTCCCCTTAATGATGGGAAAATAATTCAAAATAAGCTATAGTTCTAAATGTAAAACCCAAAACTATAAAATTTCAGTATGATTGTTGTTGCTGTTGTTGTTGTTAAGCAAAGATGTCTTAGATAAAATACCAAAGCATGATATTTAAAAATAATTTTTGAAAAAATGGACTTCTAAAATTATATATTTTGGCTCGCCTAAAAACACTCCTGAGAGAACTTTAAAAAGCCACAGACTTGGAGGAAATATTTTAAATTGGACTTCTCCAGTGACTCAGACAGTAAGGAATCTGCCTGCAATGTGGGAGACCCAGTTTCAATCCTTGGGTTGGGAAGATCCCCTGGAGAAGGGAATGGCTACTCACTCCAGTATTTGTAAATTATATATCCGATAAAGAATTTGTATCCAGAATATGTAAAGAACACTTAAATTCAATAATAAGTAAATGAACAAACATTATAAGAATGAAATAAAAATATTTGACTAGACACTTCCACAAAGAGATTTCTTGTCTGGAAGTAAACATACTGATTTTTTGAAACAAAAATTTTAGAGAGGTATATACATGGCATCTAAGAACTACATATTAGGCTCCAAAGAAAATGTGTGAGAAAAATATGTTACGAAAATGAAAGCATGTGACAACCTAGAGGGGTGGGAGATGGGAGGGAGTTTCAGGAGGGTGGGAACATATGTATACCAGCAGCTGATTTGTGTTGATGTGTGACAGAGGCCAAGACAATATTGCAGAGAAATTGTCCTCCAATAGCAGGATTTTGTTCTATACTTCTCAACATCGAAACCCACATAATGTATAGTAGATATATATATAGTAGTGTATGGTGTATATATATATATATAGATAGATAGATATAGATGTAGATGTATAGTGTACAGTAGATATATATCGGAATCAAAGGAAGTAAAAATCTGACTCAAAGTATCTTAGAAGCATTTTGCATGGTTTACCACTATTTCTGAAAGCACAGTATAGCTTCACTACATTTTACCAAGTTTTACCATATTTTAGAGTACTCTTGCCTAGAAAATCCTATGGACAGAGGAGCCTGGTAGGCTGCAGTCCATGGGGTCACTAAGAGTCGGACACGACTGAGTGACTTCACTTTCACTTTTCACTTTGATGCCTTGGAGAAGGAAATGGCAACCCACTCCAGTGTTCTTGCCTGGAGAATCCCAGGGATGGGGGAGCCAGGTGGGCTGCCATCTATGGAGTCGCACAGAATCGGACACGACTGAAGCGACTTAGCAGCAGCAGCAGCAGCAGCAGCAGCAGCAGCAGCAGAGTTATATTCCCATAAAGTTATCAGCATAATAACAATAATTAGCATATCCATCACTCTCAAATGTTCTTTCATGGCCTTTTGTAATCTCCATCTCCTCTTTCTCCACCTTAGTTTCATAGGAAACCATTTACTTATTTTCTGTCATTATAAATTACTTTGCCTGTTTAGGTGGCTCAATGGAAAGAATCTCCTGCCAGTGAAGGAGATGGGGGTTCAGTCCCTGGGTTGGGAAGATTCCTGGAGAAGGAAATGGCAACCCATTCCAGTACTCTTGCCTGGAAAATCCCATCAACAGAGGAGCCTAGTGGGCTACTGTCCACAGGGCTGCAAAAGAGTTGTACATGTTTAGTGACTAAACAACAGCATATATGTGTGTATACATATGTATACATATAATTTTATATGAATGACTTGATAAGGTGTTTTCACTTTTCAGTCTTACTTCAATCATCAAAATTAATAGACATTTACCATGTTATTGTGAGCATCAATGGTTCATTTATTTTTATTGCTGAGAAGATTTCATTGATTGGATAAGCCACGTTTTTTTATTTATTTAACTGTTGATTTTTTTTTCCAAATTCTGACTAACACAAAGAAAGCTACTGCAGACATTATGTAAAAGTCTTTATTTGAACATATGAATTCTTTTCTTTTGGGTTAAAAAACTAAGAGTAGAATGTCTGGGCCATTTGGTAGGTTTGCTAAGTCACCGCAGTCGTGTCCGACTCTGTACGACCCCAGAGATGGCAGCCACCCAGGCTCCGCTGTCCCTGGGATTCTCCAGGCAAGAATACTGGAATGGGTTGCCATTGCCTTCTCCAATGCATGAAAGGGAAAAGTGAAAGTGAAGTTGCTCAGTTGTGTCCAACTGTTAGCGACCCCATGGACTGCAGCCTACCAGGCTCCTCCATCCATGGGATTTTCCAGACAAGAGGACTGGAGTGGGGTGCCATTACCTTTGCCTGTTTAAGAGGCTGTCACAAGGTGTTTGTATCATATAAATGGTATATTATATAAACAATTGTACCATTTATGTTCCCTTCAGAAATTATATGAGAAGTCCAGTTCTTCCAGATAGTCACCAGTACTTGGTATTATGGATTGCACATTCATATATCCACACAAAATTCATATGTTGAAACCCTCTCTCCAACATGATGGTTTTAGAAGGTTGGGCCTTTGGAAGACTCCACTCTCATGAATGGGATTAGTTCCTTAACAAAAAGGATCCCAGAGAGCTCTCTTGCCCTCTTTTATCAAGTGAGGATACAAGGAGAAGTCAGCGGTTTGCAACTCAGAAGAGGGCTGCCGTTAGAACTCGACCATGCTGAAATTCTGATTTCAGCCTCCAGAATTATGAGAAAACAATTTCTATTTTTCATGCACCATCTGGTCTACGGTTCTTTGTTACCGCAGTCCAAGCTAAGACAGTCTGTTTAGTCAGCCTTCAGTTTCCTCCTTTCTAGTGTGTGTAACAGAGTCCAGTTGTGAATTTAATTTGCATTTCTTGATTATTAATGATCTTGAACATATTTTATATGCTTATATATATATTCATCTGTCTTAAAATTGAAATATCACATCTATTCATATGAATTCTATTTTATTCCTTGTATGAAGAGAAGTTTGGACCAGATTATCTATATGCTTCTTCCTACACTGTGACAATAATGCACACGAAAAAGAAGAAACTAGAATGAATACCAGTGATGTACCCCCCGCCCCTCATTCCTCCTTTTTTCTCCCCAAGCCCATCACATACATGCTAGAACATACACCTCTTCAATCACTCTGTAACCAGTCTGTCACTTTGAAACCTCAGGGTCGCTCCCCCGCTTTGCAGCACTATTCACACCCTGCCTAAGTCAATCATCGAGTATCATGCAGTCTACAACGCAGCATTCCTTACATCTGTCAAAAGAACAAGAGAAAAACAGGACTGCACATCTTAGGAAAGACTCTAGTTAAGGTCAAAATCATTAAAAATCACTTGCACTGTATTTTTATTAAAGTCCTTTTGGAACATGCAGAACCAAGTGAGTCTGAGGGGGAGAAAAGCTTCCTGTTCAGTCCTAAACTGTGTCATGTTTAGGAGTGAACAGAAATATTTCACTTTTTTCCTACAGCTTATAGGAAAGGATTTGAAGATAAGGATTCAACATCTACAAATGAAAATTTTTTTCTAAGACAGCATTGAATGCTATGTATATCTATTAAGTGAAACAATTACAGCAAAGACAGACATCTGGTGTTGTCATTTATCTGAAAAGCATCATTTAAAAGACTAGTTGCATTTCCCTGTAGCGGATTTAAATGAACATTCTATAAAGTGCTTAGAGATACAACACATAATTTTGTGAATAAAAGTTTTGAAATTGTTAAAACAACAGGCACTTTAATATATATATATTATATATAAATATACATATATATAATATATATTATACATATATATTATATATATAAATAATATATATCATGTACATATCATGTACATTGGGCTTCCCAGGTGGTGCTAGTGGTAAAGAATTTGCCTGCCAATGCAGGAGGTGTAAGAGACCCAGGTTCAATCCTGGCTCAGGAAGACTCCCTGGAGAAGGGAATGGCCACCCACTCCAGTATTCTTGCCTGGAGAATCCCACAGACAGAAGAGCCTGGCAGACTACAGTCCACAGCGTCGAAAAGAGTCAGACATGACTGAAGTGACTGAGAACACATCATGTACACCTAATGTTGATATAATTTCAGGAGTATGAAATGTGGATCCATGGAAGCCATATAAAGTAGCCCCAGGACTGCCACATCCATATGTGTAAATTATGCCCTATAGAAGGGCACCCAGATGTGGAGGAGATGAAGTGTATGGGGGGAGGGGAGGCAGGGAGGAAGATAGGACTAAAATCTAGCTTACTCTCAACTCACCAACTCTTATGAGGGTAACAATGTTTATAGTAAAAATTTACTCTCTAATTCACACAAAATCATAGTATATGCTATAAGATGTCATAAATACCTCTATAATAATTTTCTTAATCATAAAGTTTTTCTCATTCACTCATTAGCTTAACATCATATCTTGACTCAGGTAAGATTTTAACTTATATAAACCATCACGATAGAGACAATTTTACATTCTTCAGGGTCAGTTCCATGTTTATTTTAGTTCTGTAATTATAGCAGAGTAATTAGTCTATGGAATAAATAATAAACCATCTTTGAGTTAGAGTAACTTGTGTGTGTGTGTGTGTGTGTGTGTGTAATGCAATTCAAAGCAAAGTCCTCTAGATTCTGTGAAACCCAGATCTCTTTGTGATATTTAAGATACTCATTGTTTATCTAATAATTTGTGTCACTTTTCTTAATCTAGAATGTCCTACATCTTGAATAACACTATACAAATAAGAAGTTTCAACCTATTTATTCAACATATTTGCCATAAATTCTAAAAATACTGAACTTATACTTCTGGATTTCTCTCCTTGTTTTCAAATTACTGTAATTATGATTTAAAACATTGCAGTAAACAGATTAAGTTTATTCAACAAGAACAAATTTCACCCAGTTCTATTTGACTAGGTCCATGAGACCTAGTAATAGACTAGGTAGTAGAAATGGAATATAAAAATAATTACCACTGGGGAAGTTTTGCTTTTATATCACACAACATAATTGTCCATAAATATAATTCTCTTGCTACTGATAAAAAAAACCACAACTTTTGACATAACATAAAAATTCATGAACAAATTTTGTATAAAAATATGTGGTTTATTTCTGGGCTTTAAAAATATCAGTGAATCAATTTGTGTCCAAATATTAAGCAAAACTATCTAATATATATGATATCAAAATGGAAAGCAGTCTATCAAAAGTAAAGAATAAAAATCAAAATACAATTAAAAGGAAATTATTAATAGCATGGGAAGTTACAGACTTAACACCTACTGCAATAAAAGTAGTACATCACCTATTTCTGTGAAGACATTGTGCTACAAAATTTTAGGTGAGTTAATAATATGAGAAAGAATGGTATTTCTTTGTTTTTTCCTTCTCTTTATACTGCCATCATCCTTTCAATTTAAGTGTCCTTTAGAGCTGCATCCTCTGCTTTCTGTTTATAAAATGCTTTTTAACAGGTATATGTTGATGTTGCCACCCAATCTCTAGTCACTCTATGTTGTCATATCACTTTAAACATTCTCTGAGAAATGATTTCTTCTTCACTCTCTAGCTACATGTACTGAGAGAATGATAATAATTGTAAAGTAATTAGCCCCCAACTAAAATAAATAAATTCATTAAAAAAAAAAATAAGACATGAGACTTCTGGGATGCAACTAGAGCAGTGCTTCATGACAAATTCTTAGCTTTAAGCGTATGCCTGTAAAAAACAAACAAACAAAAAGATGTTAGAGACCTAAGGTCTCTAAGACCAAAGCTTCTAGCTTAATGTGATAGAAAAAGAAATGCAAAACCAATTTCAAAGAAAAGAGAAGTGATCAAATAACAAAGATAAGAGTAAAAATCAAGGAAATGCAAAATTGGCGTTAAAATCAATACAGCTAACTTGGTGACAAGAAAAAAAATAGAAAGAACACAAATTGCAAGTATGGAATTAAGGAGATAATTAGATCATCTTATAGCAAAGAGATGGTAATAAACTTAACACTTTACACAAAATACATCTTTTGAAAAGTAAGATTTATCCAAAAAGGTACAAAATATAATAGGAAATTTGAATATTTGAAATTTTTATTTATTATTGGTATTAAGTTTGCTGTAAGTAAGTTTCACAGAGAAAATTTTCATATCAGTTTTACAAATGAGATCTTACAAACATTTGAGGAAAAACTTACACCAGTCTTACACAGATTTTTTTCAAAAGAGAGACAAGTTGGAAACACTTTGCATTCTTTTTAATACAAGCAGTGAGATATTAATACCAAAATTTTGTGGACACTATAAGTAAGGACAACTGGAAAACAATTTATCACATAAATAAAAATTAAGAATTCCAGTGTAAAATATCAGCAAATCAAATCTAGAAATATATAAAATAAAATTCATCAAAACTCACTTGTGTTTACTCCAGGAATGTGAGGGTGGTTTAACATTTAAAAATCAATCAGTGTTATTCATCACAAAAATGCATTAAAAGAGAAAAATCATGTGATTGTCTAAATGGGAAAAATTATTTGATAACATTCAAACCCCGTCCAGATAAAAACTTTCTGCTAGCTGGAAATAGAAACCTTCTAATTATAAAAATGAACATTTTAGATATGTAGTGAATATCATACAAAATTGTATATACATGAAAGTCTTTCAGTTGAGGTCTGTGATTTACACTGTATTTATCCTGCTTTTATTTCATCAATCTTTAATAGTGAATTAACATCTTTCACCCATTTTGATATTTTTTCTAAATATTTACTTTTTCTAAACTAGTATTCAAATACTGTTTCATACCTATTATCGTTCTTCTCTTTTTCAGGCACTCCAATTATTCATTTTTAGAATTTTTCAGTGTGTCTTTCATGTTTACTTTTTCCTCTTTTCTGATTTTTCTTTGTTTCTGGGATTTAGTTGAAAATATACAACTTTATAGAGCATAACTGGCTTGAATAATTCAAATCAGCTCTGTTGACTATATGTTATTCCATCTAGCTTGCATCTCTAGTCCTAACTTCTCGATGTTAATACAACTCTTTTTTCAACACTATATTTACAGAATTTTTATATGAATTATGCACTTATCCCATCAAACAATTAAAAGGCATTATTTTCTTTCAATGAATTCTGAGTAAAATTCCTTGAATTTATTTTCTTTTTTTTCAGTTAAATATATATATATATATTTGTACATATAAATATATATATATTTATGTATATATATATACTCTTTTCTATTGTGGTTTATTACAAGATCTTGAGTGTAGTTCCCTGTGCTATACAGTAGGGTCTTGTTGTTTATTCACCCTCTATATATTTGTTACATGTGTTAATTTCAAACTCCAAATTCTTCCCTCCCCTAGCCCCTCCCCCTTGGCAACCACAAGTCTGCTCTATGTCTGTGGGTCTGTTTTTGCTTCATACATACATTCATTTACATCATAGTTTAGATTCCACATGCTAGTGATATATGGTATATATGGTACCACTTACTATGACAATCTCTAGGATCAGCCATGTTGCTGCAAATGACATTATTTCATTCTTTTTAATGGCTGAGTAATATTTATTGTGTGTAAACATGTGTAGCATCTTTATTGATTCACTTGTCAATAGACATTTAGGTTGTTTCCATGTCTTGGAACAGTGCTGCTATCAACACAGGGGTGTATTTTTTCCAATTATACTTTGAGTGTATGTTTTGGATTGAGATTGCTGGATTATATGGTAACTCTATTTTTAGTTTTTTGGGGGACCTCCATACTCTTCACCACAGTGGCTGCACCAATTTACATTCCCATCAACAGTGTAGGAGGATTTCCTTTTCTCTACTCCTTCTTTAGTATTTATAACTTGTAGACATTTTAATGAAGGCCATTCTATCAAGTGTGAGGTTTGAATTAAATATTTTACTTCTTGTCCCTAGTAGATCTTCACAAAGTCCAGCTAATTATTAATTCAAAATACTTTACATTGGGCTTCCCAGGTGCCTCAGTGGTAAAGAATCTGCCTACTAATGCAGGAAACACTGGAGACATGGGTTCAACCCTTGGGTAGGGCAGATCCCCAGAAAAGAAAATGGCAACGCCACTCCAGTATGATTGCCTGGGAAATCCCACGGACAGAGGAGCATGGCTGGCTACAGTCCATGGGGTCACAAGGAGTCGGAGATGACTGAGTGAATGAGCACACACGTCTAGCCTTACTGCCTTTATACAGTTCCATCACTGAGTGTCAGGTTTATATTATGAAACATTTAGGATGTTTTTGCCTAGGTCCTTATGTTTTGTTGTTAGAGAAATCTTGTCTAAAATATTCTAAGCTACCCTCCCCAACCTTATGAGAATAATACTAACTAATATGGAGAGGCATGAAGGTCAGGCCAAATGTGATGCTGGTATGAAGCAGCTAGAAATGAAATAGCGAGAGCAAAATTTTAATCCAGGAGTGAAGAAAAAGAGTCTGTAAAGGAGCAGCCGGTACCATATTTGTAGATAGGCAATGGTTTAAATCAAATTGCCATCTCAGGATTTTGAGGCCAGAAATTTTGGGTGCTAGTCAACATGATATAATAAAATATATCTGGCTAAAGTTGTGTCATATCATTCATGGGGTGTGCAGATATATAGCTTGCAGATAAACCTTAATCAATAGCAATAGACTCATGGAACAAGACACTAGTTTTTGTCAATATTTTTTCTATCTCCTCAATAAATTGTTCACTCTATTACTAGAATCAACCTTTGGGACATCAATTCCTTTTAAAAAATCACAGAATTTATGTATTTGTTTCCTACTACAAACTATAGTCAGAGTTCATTTAAATCCTTTCAATATCCACACAAATCTGAATATGTAGAAGTTGGGATTAAGACAACTACACCAAGAATAAAAATGAGAAAATAATAAAAAAAGGATGATGTAACTAAATTGACAAAAGCCACAAGTGGTCCATCCAAACTTCACCTCAGTGAGCAAAGGAATCTCACCCACCTGGATGAATAGAATGATCCTGCCCCTATTCACTGAAGTATGCCCATAGTACCAAAGATACAGTCCCTATACCTAACAAGTAAACCATCTTGCACAGAAGACATATGGTGTTGTTTGAAATGGTAGTATATTCCTTCTGTCCTTCTACTGCTACTTCACGACTGTAGATACCAGGGGGAAAGAGGGGAGGGGGACAGGCAATGGCTACACTATGTTCCTGGAGGTAAAATGCTATAACAGAGAAAACAGCTCTGATAGTGAAAGAGACTGTAATTATTACTACACTTCACCTGATGATTATTAAACAAATAGGAGAGCTAGAAAACTGAGATGTGGATACTGAGAGATAACATAGATTGGACCTGCAAAATTACTACAGATCTAAAAACAGTTTATATATACAAGATAAACTGTCCAACATTGAAAAGAAACAAGGTTTTTTACAGCCTTGCAAGGAATAAGCCACTAAACTACTAAATTACACTTTCAGAAAAGTATCTGTTTAAATATATACTACAGCCCATGTGGCACTAGTAAAGAACACGCCTACCAACGCAGAAGACATGAGAGATGCCAGTTCAATTCCTGGGTTGGAAAGATCCCCTGGAGGAGGGCATAGCAACTGACTCCAGTATTCTTGAATGGAGAATCCCATGAACAGAGGACTCTGGCCATATGGTTGTAAAGAACCAGACACAACTGAAGTGATTTAGCACATATTAGAATCCACCAAGAAATTGGGTTCTCTCAGCAGTGAAGTTGTCTAACATTAACTAAGCTACTCATTTATACTACTAGGTATTTATTGTGAAAAAGTGTATTGAACACGGGTCATTAATACAGGCAGAATTGCTCATTTCCTGGATAACAGAACCCTAAGCAGATTCATTATACAAATTTTGATGTGTTGAATACAAAAAGCCAGTTAAATCTAGACTTAAGTATAATAGATAGATGAAAGTATAATATATAAAGAGATAACAGGTAAATAAACTTATATTTATATTAATAATGTGCATATAAAACTTCCTATTTTAACAGATGCTGAGAAATGAGAGTGCTATTGAGGTCTTCAGAAGGACTGATGCTGAAGTTGACCCTCTAATACTTTGGCCACCTGATGTGAAGAGCTGACTCATTAGAAAAGCCCCTGATTCTAGGAAAGATTGAAGGCAGGAGAAGGGGATGACAGAGGATGAGATGGTTGGATGGCATCACTGCCTCTATGGACATGAGTTTGAGCAAGCTCCAGGAGATGGTGAAGGTCACGGAAGCCTGGCATGCAGCAGTCCATGGAGTTGAAGGAGTCGGACATGACTGAGCAACTGAACAACAACAATATAAGTCTATACTTGTATTAAAATTAATAGCATGTACATCAACAAGTATCCTACTGTATGCTTATGTAAAAGGTAAACAAATGAACAGTTCAATCAATAGCACTGTATCTATTATGAATTTGTAATGCCCTAAGTAACAAAAAATGCAATTATAATGAAAATTTCATAAATAGTAAAATAAATTTTTAAAAATCCAAATATGTTAGGAGGATTTAAAATAAGTCTTTCAGTTATTGGCAGTTAAAGAAAATGGAGTACTTTGACCATTTTCACTTAATGTGATTATTTAACATAATTGAGTAAAATCTTCCTTGCTTTTATTTCCTATTTGTAGCAATTATTTATTCCTTTTTGTTACTATTTTTCCACCTATTTTTGGATTGACTTTTAAAAGTAAATTTGTCATAGCTCTTTTGTTGACTTATTAACTATTAGCTACTCTACTTATGTTCTTTTGAGATTGTTTTAGGATTTATATTTTATTGTTCAATTTATCAATGACTGATTTTAATTATATTAAATTAATTCACACATTATAAGAATGTATAAGAACTCTACCATGCTATAGTTCAATTTCTTCCCCTCTGGATTTTGAGCTACTGCTCCCATATATTTTGCTTCTATATATGATATAAACTTTTCAATACATTGCTATTATTCTTACATTCAACATTCAATTATGTTCTGAAGTGAATTAAGTAATAAAGATAGTCTTATATTTACAAATGTGTTCAGTTCAGTCACTCAGTCGTGTCTGACTCTTTGCCACCCCATGAACCACAGCACGCCAGGCCTCCCTGTCCATCAGCAACTCCTGGAGTCCACCCAAGCCCATGTCCATTGAGTTGGTGATGCCATCCAACCATCTCATCCTCTGTCATCCCCATCTCCTCTTGTCCTCTATCATTTCCAGCATCAGGGTCTTTTCCAATGAGTCAGCTCTTCGCATCAGGTGGCCAAAGTATTGGAGTTTCAGCTTCAACATCGGTCCTTCCAACGAACACCCAGGACTGATCTCCTTTGGGATGGACTTGGTTGGATCTCCTTGCAGTCCAAGGGACTCTCTAGAGTCTTCTCCAACACCACAGCTCAAAAGCATGAGTTTTTCAGCACTCAGCTTTTTTTATAGTCCAAATCTCACATCCATACATGACTACTGGAAAAATCATTGCCTTGACTAGACGGACCTTTGTTGTCAAAGTAATGTCTCTGCTTTTTAATATGCTGTCTATGTTGGTCATAACTTTCCTTCCAAGGAGAAAGTGTCTTTTAATTTCATGGCTGCAGTCACCATCAGCAGTGATTTTGGAGCCCCCCCAAATAAAGTCTCTCACTGTTTCCACTGTTTCCCCATCTATTTGCCATGAAGTGACAGGACTGGATGCCATGATCTTAGTTTTCTGAATGTTGAGCTTTAAGCCAACTTTTTCAATCTCCTCTTTCACTTTCATCAAGAGGCTCTTTAGTTTTTCTTCACTTTCTGCCATAAGGCTGGTGTCATCTGCATATCTGAGGTTAGTGATATTTCTCCTGGCAATCTTCATTCCACCTTGTGCTTCTTCCAGCCCAGCATTTCTCATGATGTACTCTGCCTAAAAGTTAAATAAGCAGGGTGACAACATACAGCCTTCATGTACTCCTTTTCCTATTTGGAACCAGTCTGTAGTTCCACGTCCAGTTCTAACTGTTGCTTCCTGACCTGCATACAGGTTTCTCAAGAGACAGGTCAGATGGTCTGGTATTCCCATCTCTTTCAGAATTTTCCACAGTTGATAGTGATCCACACAGTCTAAGGCTTTACCATTTCTTTATTCCTTTGTGCAGCTTCATATTTCCATTTTAAACTACTGTACTTCTGCTTGAAGGACTCCCATTAACATTTTTTTTTATATTGCAGGACTTCTGATGATGAACTCTAGGTATTGTACGTCTGAAAAATTCTTTATTTCCCCTTTGTTTTTGAAAGACACTTTCACTTGGCTTAGTATTCTACGTTGACAGAATTTTTAGTACTTTAAAGGTGTTGTTGTATTGTCTTCTCACTTACATTGTTTCCAAAAAGAAAAGTGCTGTCATATTTTGATTCTATATACAAAATTTACCTTTCCTCTTGCTTCTTTCAAGATATTTTCTTTATAACTCATATTTAGCAGTGTGAGTTTTGATGGGTTTTTACATAATTTTTTATCATATTTCTAGTTCTCAGGATTTTGTTTTTTGCTATTTAACTTATGGGGTCTGTACTGTTATGGGTTCCGTCCAATATTAAATAGTTTCAACCTTCGTCATTGCTGTTTTATTGTTCAGTTGTGTCTGACTCTTTGTGACCTCCGTGGACTACAGCACGACAACCTCCCCTCCACTATCTCCTGGAGTTTGCTCATATTTATGTCCATTGAGTCAGTCATGCTTTCTAACCATCTTGTCCTCTGTTGTCCCCTTCTCTTTTTGCCTTCAGTCTTTCCCAGCATCAGAGTCTTTTCCAATGAGTCTGTTCTTCACATCAGATGATCAAAGTATTGTAGCTTCAACAACAGTCCTTCCAATGAATATTCAGTCCATTTCCTATAGAACTGACTTGTTTGATCACCTTGGAGTCCAAAGGACTCTCAAGAGTTTTCTTCAGCACCACAATTCAAAAGCATCAATTCTTTTGTGCTCAGCTTTCATTATGGTACAACTCGCATATCTGTACACCGCTACTGAAAAAACCATGTGTGTGTTAGTCATTCAGTTATGCCCGACTCTTGGTGACCCCATGGACTGCAGCCCACCAGGCTCCTCTATCCCTGGGATTTTCCACGTAAGAATGCTGGAGTGGGTGGCCATTTTCTTCTCTAGGAGACCTTTCCAACCCGAGGATTGAACCCAGGTCTCCTGCACTGCAGGCAAATGCTTTACCCACTGAGTTACCAGGGAAGTCCCATTAAAGAACAAAACAAAACAAAAACATTATTTTAACTATATGGACATTTGTGAGAAAAGTGATGTCTCTGATTTTAATATGCTGTCTAGGTTTGTCACACATTTTCTTGCAAGGAGCAAGCATCTTTTAATTTCATGACTAAAGTCACTGCCAAAGAAAATAAAATCTGTCACTGTTTCCATTTTCCCCCCATCTACTTGCATGAATTGTTGGGACTGGGATGCTATGATCTTAGTTTTTCGAGTATTGAGTGTTAAGCCAGCTTTTTCACTCTCCTTTGACCCTCATCAAAAGGCTCTTTAGCTCCTTCTCACTTTCTGCTATTAGAGTGGCATTATCTGTATATCTGAAGTTGTTGATATTTTTCCTTGCAATCTTGATTACAGCTTGTGATTCATCCAGCCAGGCATTTCAAATGATGTACTCTCATAAAAGTTAAATAAAAAGATGACAATAGTTTTGAAGTACTCCTCTATCAGTTTTGAAGCAGTCCTTTGTTCCATGTGCAGTTCTAACTATTGCTTCTTGACCCACGTACACGTTTCCTAGGAGACAGCTAAAGTGGTCTGGTACATCCATTTCTTTAAGAATTTTCCATAGTTTGTTGTGATCCACAGTCAAAGGGTTTAGCATAGTCAATGAAGCAGATTTTTTTTTTCTGGACTCCCTTGCTTTCTCCATGATACAACGAATGGTGGCAATTTGAACTCCGGTTCTTCTGTCTCTTTGAAACCCCGCTTGTATATCTGGAAGTACTCAATTCACTTACTGCTGAAGCCAAGCATGAAGGATTTTGATTATAACCTTACTAGCATGTGAAATGAGCACAATTATACAGTATTTTTAAAATTCTTTGCCATTGCTCTCCTTTGGGATTGAAATGAAAACTGATCTTCCCTAGTCCTGTGGCCACTGCTGAATTTTCCAAATTTATTGACATATTAAGTGCAGCACCTTAATCTTTTTAGGATTTTAGGTAGCTCAGCTGGAATTCCATCATCTCCACTAGCTTTGTTCATAGTAATGCTTCCTCAGGCCCCTTGGATTTCATACTCCAGGATGTCCAGCTCTAGGTGAGTGACTGCACCATTGTGGTTATCTGGGTCTCTTAAACATTTTTGTATATTTCTTCTGTGTATTCTTGCCACCTCTTCTTGATCTCTTCTGCTTCTGTGAGGTCCTTGCCATTTCTGTCCTTTGTCGTGCCCATCCTTGCATGCAATATTCCTTTGGCATCATCAGTTTTCTTGAAGAAATCTCTAGTCTTTCCCATCCTATTGATTTCCTCTATTTCTTTGCTTTGTTCATTTGAGAATGCCTTCTTATCTCCCCTTTCTCTTTTTGGGAATTCTGCATTCAGTTGGGTATATCTTTCCCTTTCTCCCTTGCCTTCTGCTTCTCTTTTTTCCTCAGCTATTTTTTAAAGCTTCCTCAGACAACCACTTTGTCTTCTTGCATTTCATTTTCTTTGGTATGGTATTGGTCACCACATCCTGAACAACATTACGAATCTCTGTCCATAGTTCTTCAGGCACACTGTCTACCAGATCCCCTGCATCTATTCATCACCTCCAACCGTTGTTTCTATTTGTCAAGCTTCAACTGTTATTTCCTTGGAATTTTTTAGTTTGCCCTTTATCTCCTCTCATTTAGAGACTGCAACTACACATATACCTGGCTTCTTGAAATTGCTCCAATGTTCATAAATTGTTATTTTTCTTCAGTATTTTTTTTCTGTGCTTCATTTTGAATAGTTTCTATTGTTATGTCTTCATGTACACTAATATTTTCTTCTGTATTGTTAAATCTTCTGATAATGCCATACTCTGTGATTTTTATCTCAGGCATTCAAGTTTTCATCTTTAGAATTTCCATTTGATCATGCTCTATATATTCCCTGTTTCCACCTAATATGTGTAACCTTTTCTCTAGTCTTTTGATCACAGGGAGTAGAGTCTCAATAGCTTAATGTTCTTGTCTACAACTTGTAGCTATATCAATTCTTGGTCATTTATGATTGATCTTTCTCCTGATATATATTTTTCATATGGTGATTTTATTAGATGCCAAGCATTGGGAATTTTATCCTGTGTCCTAGGTATTTTTGTATTTTATAATCCTAAGTTTTGTTTTGGGATGAGATTGTTTCTTGAAAATGATTTATATCTTTAGGGTCTTGATTTTCAAATTTTTTTGGTATGATCAAAAGATATAGGGCTAATTTGGCCCACTTCTGGGGCCCCATATACCACTTCTTCATGAATTGTGAGGACTTCCACTTTGGTTGGAGGGAACAGGCACTAATTCCAGCCCTAGAATACAACAGCACTGAAGACATCGTTTCCTTTTATCTTTTCAAGCGATTCTTTCCTTAGGCTTTGATAGATTTCTCACATACATCAGTAGGTTGGTGCTCAACTGAAAACTCAAGGGGGATCCTTAAATCTCATATCTCAGAGTCTCCCTTCTGTGCAGCTTATGCTCTCTGCTACTCTGACCTTCAAAATCTAGGAACCTTGTCTCCTCTAAACTCCAGATCTATTTCCTCAACTGATGAAGACTGTTGGCCTCTAACTGGTTGTCAGCTTCTTGTACTGCAATATGGAGTCTTTTCCAGGCATTAAATACAGTCAGTCTCAGGACCTTATCTGGCTTTTGTCTCTCAGGAACTACTGTGCTTCATTGTCTTATGGCTAACAAATTGAATGTCATTGTTTCATTTACTTTGTCTACTTTTTAGTTGTTTAGGATAGGAGGGTAAAACCAGTCTCTTTTACTCTATCTTAACTGGAAGCAAACCATATATATTTTCAAGTGATAAAACTATATATATATATTCTCAAATCAGTTGTGACTCATATTGGTTTCAGATATATGTATGTATTAGTATGTTTCAGTGTATTTATAACTCTGCTCTTAACAGTGCTTATTTACCTTTTAATAGTGAATTATATTTATTTCCTCTGTTATCTTTAATGTTAAGAATTTGCTACAATGGAAATGCACTATTTTGTGATTAGAAAACAACTATAGTATGCTTTACTAAAATTAAGAGCTGTGAAACTGTTTATATCCTCGTTGGTAGTTTCTGTTGTCCATGTATGGATGTCAAGATAGAAAAATGCAGTTATAAGAGCAGTTTAGAGGGCAGATTTTCTTGGTGTGCTTTATAATAAAAAAACCCTGCCACCTCATTAGAAATACTGCTGAACTGATAGGTTTAATATAAATAAATGCATTTATTAGCTTTCTGCCTTTTGTCAGTTGTTCTCTTGATTCATTATTGCAAAGTTATATTTAAGTATGTATATATTAAAGTATGACTGCTGTGGCTGTCAGACTAAAAGTGATTCAATCAACAATAGCATGAAGAGTAGTCTGTCTTATTTATTGATAATTAATATAAATGATGCACATTGGCTAACTAATTATTTTAACTTTGTTTTCATTTCTACTATTATTAATTTTACATATAGTTTATAGTTTCATTTTTAGATATGAAATGGTCAGTATGCCTTCCTTCCTAAATGATTACTAATCAAGTCAGTCTATTTGAATATTACTAAAATCTTTACAGGAAAGATTAATTCTTCCTTGTATAAGTTATCAACGCAGGTTCAGGAATGTGATTTGATTAGTATCAAGAAAATCTGGTGGTATCAGTGTTTCAAAACTGTTTTTTATGACATGTAACATTTTCGCTCATCTTTAAAAATGTTATTTTTTAAAGTTAGCCTGTATTCAAATTATTCAAGGAACTGAGGATGAAGAGATTAATAAAATCATTATTTCATGGCCTAGCAAGTGAAAAATACTAGGTAGCTACAAAGCAATATATTGTATGCAATTATTCCTTTTCAAACTAGTACAGTAGAGTTTATGTCTCTTCATTAATAATCAATCCAAATTTGCACACAATGAGCTAAGTATTGGATAATTCTAAAAAGCAATTGCTTTGTGTCTGTGATTTAACTGATCATGTGGAATTTTCAGTCTGACCTTACAAAGATTTCAAACTCAGTGATAGGTTTCCTTTCTAAGGCTGTTATTCATGGTGTAGACTCACACACAAAGTGAATGGAAAACTGAGACAATTCTCCAGACAATTAAACTTGCTATTAGGTTTGCATTACCCAGAAAATTGTAGTAATTCTGTTTTACTTTTTATTTGTAAGCATCTAGTTATATAGAAGTTGTATATGTATATACGTGTGCTGTGAACAATTCTGTTAATATAGGGACATAAACTTTGGTAGGCTTGTAAAATGATTCTCAAAGTACAAGAGAGTTTAATCTTGTATTCCATTTTAAATCCTTGTAATGTCATGACCAATGACATACTTGATACTGACACGTTCAGATGTTCAAATTTTCGATTTAAAAGGAAAAACTAATTATTTTCTGTCAGAAAACCAAATTTTGGAAAAAAGAATAAATTATCAGAAAAAATAATAATGTTTATATACTGAAACCCTTAAATGTCTATCATTATGCTAATTTTGATTCTCTACTTCAAAGTTATAGTTATTAGGGCATGTAAAGCTTATACATGTGAAATATTTCAAACCATAAAAATAAAAAAAAAAGGACTGTATTATGAAATTAAAGATTAGAATGAGAGTATTTCTCATAAAGAATAATTCTCACCTTGAATCATGCATGAAGTAAAAATCAATAAAATAATGTGAGACAACTATGCAAGTCTTCTTTTAATGGATTGTGTCTTAATAAACACCACATTCATTAAAAACCTTCATCCAAATACATTATCTACACCTTCACCATGCCACTTAACTCTGATTAGAAAATTTCACTTTACCAAAGCATGAAAAATGGTTGTGAAAGGAACAGAATACTAAAATATTTTCTACTCTCTGTAAACTAATATGCTTTTCACTCTACTTGAGAACTTCTAAAAATTAGGAAAATATTATTTATATTTTGAATTCTCTTCAAGAAATATTTCTAAATTTAGATTTTTGCTAATGCTCAGTAATGTAAGTAACAAATATATAATATGCATGAAATAATACTATCGATAGTATAAATCTGGCACCCCACTCCAGTACTCTTGCCTGGAAAATCCCATGGACGGAGGAGCCTGGTAGGCTACAGTCCATGGGGTCGCTAAGAGTCGGACGTGACTGAGCGACTTCACTTTCACTTTTCACTTTGATATATTGGAGAAGGAAATGGCAACCCACTCCAGTGTTCTTGCCTGGAGAATCCCAGGGATGGCAGAGCCTGGTGGGCTGCCGTCTCTGGGATCGCACAGAGTCGGACATGACTGAAGCGACTTAGCAGCAGCAGCAGCAACATAATGTGTATAAGTAATAATATAATGTTGTACATGTATATAAATCTCTCCCTTAATGAGTTTTTTTTTCCATTTAAGAGCAAAATAATTTATCCCATTAACTAATTCAAAAATAGATAAGGAGATAAATATAGATCTAGTTTTATTACTTAGTTCATTGCTTGTTTCTTTGTTTTAGTTCCTAGGAGGGAAAAATAATCTTTGATTAAAGGAAAAGAGGAGAAAATTCAGTCTCTAGATTGCTTGCTTCCTTTCCATTACAAGAAAAAATATTTACTAGATTTTTTTCAAGTAAGATAATATTAGCAACGTGTTCATAAGTTTCTGAAATATTTGTGCAGTTTTCTATACATTCATGTCAGCAATAAAGGTATTGTCTTGCAAAGTGGAAAAGAAAGTAAAATAAATTTTAAAAATTATCTAAACAAGTTATAATAGTACTAAATTTCTAACTTGTGATGGATTTCTATTAATTTGTTAGCTTATTTTTACAGTAAAATTTTTCTTTATCAAGAAAACATGATAGTAGGAAAACATTAACAAGCAACCACAATATCTAAGATCGGTGGTCATTTGACATAAAGTCAGATTGCAGTAAGCATTTTTATCTAAAGATTACTCTAAAAGGAATCAAAACCCAAAAGTCTGAAGAAGGCAGACAACAAATGTAAAAATATAAGCTTATTTATTTAAAAAAATATGACTATACTAAATATTATGGAGTTAAAGGTAAATAGAATTCAGGCTCCATTTGAAGACATTTAATTTGAAAAAATAAATAAGATACTCCATAAAATTATTGAAGTTCACGGTGGATATGGCTGAGACTCACGTTGTAATCTATCTATCCAAACCTTCAGTTGGTTAAGATAAATTTGGAAAAAGGTACAGTAGGTTTGGGATATTAAAGTCAGAATTAAAGACATATTGTAACCCCACTGAGTCTGAAAAAATGGTGAAAAACAGAATTTCTTGATGGAAATAGTTTGCAAATAAATAAGCAACATTTGCTCACAAGTATAGTTAGGTATTTATAAGCTATTTGAGCATATTTACTACATGTTTCATCAGTAACTACATCTCTTCAAACATTTATTCTATTAATAAATAAAATTATCCCTAAACTGTCGTATTTCCTCCAGATCCTCCTTAACTCGTCACACATTAATAAGTAAAGAAATTGTGCTCTGTGAGAAGTTACTTTACCCTTATATTTACTTTGTAGTTGGGATTATGAGGAAGTACTATCACCAACAACAACAAAATCACTCATTCTATGAATCAAAGACTACAGTTAAAAATAATGATTGCTCTTTTTACAGATCTTTATAGTCATTGTTCAGAGTGCTTTATCAATGTTTTCTCTTTATTACTAATTTCAGTTAGTGATTATTTAGAAGCTCATACACATATAGGATGCTACATACAGGGGTACAATACTTGTGTAAATCATGCTACAAGTTCTTACATAGCACAAAATTTTACAATATAGTTATAATTTCAAAACAGTTAAAGTACTAATATGGAAATATTCAAATTGAGAGGTACACTAAGAAAGTTTCAATAATATTCATTTCTTTTTCAGTAATAAATACAGCATTAATACTGTTTCACATATCAAAAACACAGACATTAGCAAAAGAAGGTCAAGTTTTTGGTCCTCAAAGATTTTCCTTCTTATAGAGGGAAAGTATAGTAAAAAATAAAGTCATAAGTGATAATGAATGCTACAAAGAAAACAAAAATGAAATTAGGAAAGAGACTAGTATCTCTGAGAAAGTGATATAAGTACAAACAGAACGAAATGAGTACAAATAAAGATGGAATTATTGGATATGCGATCAGAAATTTCCATTCACCCTCTCCCTAGTCCTTAGCAAAGACATATCTAATTTCTTTTTCTGTGAAGTTTCCTATGCACTTTATGTAAACATATTAATCATACTATAATATATGGTCTTTTGGTTTTGGTCTATTTAAATTAACATCATTTTTCCATCATTCATGGTATATTAGCTAGAAGATCATCCTTCTTTTTTATAATTAAATAATATTCCATTGTATTAATATGCCATAACTCACTTTAAAATCATTAGTTGATGGACCTTTGTTTTGTCTATTATGAATAATGCTGTTGTGAACATTCATTAACATAAAACATGAAGGTTTATCTGTATATATGTTTTTAATTCTCTTGTGTAAAGTACTAAGGGTAGAATTGTTGGGTCATACAGTAACTTTATTTTTAATGTTTTGAAATACTGTCATCCTGGTTTTCAAAGTGGTGGTGACATTTTGGATTTCTTACCAGCAATGTTTGAGAGTTCCAAATTTTCCACATCTTTGCCACTTGTTATTGTCATCTTAGTGTGTGTGAAGGGGCATCTAATTGTGCTTTTGACTTACAGTTTCCATATGACTGATGTGCTCAGCATTTTTTCATGTGCTTATGGGCCATTTTTAAGACATCACTGAAAAATATTCAAATGCTTTTTCCCATTTCATATTACTCTAAGAGGTACTTCTAAGAGTGTTTTAGTTTTGACTCAGTTTATATCTATGATATGTTTTGAGTTAAATTTTGTATGTGATTGATATCCAGTTTTAACTTCATTTATTTGAACTTGAACCACTTGAACCACTCTCAAAATTACTACTATTTCCCCCACTGAATTCTATGAGCACCCTTGGATAAAATCAATTGAGTATATGTTGTTATTAGAGAACCTTCGATTACATTCCACTAATGTATGTGTCTATCCTTTGGTCAGCACCACAGTGTTTTGATTACTGTAGCATACTAGTGAGTTCTAAAGTGTAAATCTCTCAAGCTTGTTGTTCATTTTAAAGATTGTTTTGGCCATTCTGGGCCTCTTGGATTTCCATTTGAATTGTATGATCATCTTCTTAGTTTTCAAAAACTAAAAAGGAAGATGGAATTTTGACAAAGGATTACATCAAATCTGTAGATCATTTTGGGGTATATAGCCTCCTACATGATATCCACTCTATTAATCTATGTACATGGAAAATATTTCCATTTATTTTGGGCTTCCTTAATATCTTTAAACAATGTTTGATAGCTTCCAAATACAAATATTACACTTCTCTTGTTAATTTTGTTACATTTATTCAGGAGTATTTCATTATTTTTGATATTTTTGTAAAGGTAATTGTTTTCTTAATTTCATTTTCAAGTTGTTCATTGCTATTACAATGAGCAAAATACTATTCAAATTTTTTTAAATACTTGTCTTGAAACTTTCAACCTTGCTAAATTTATTTATAAGTTTTAATAGTGTTATATGAATATGAATGTATGTATGTGAGTTCCTTAGAACTTTCTATACCAAAATCATATCATCTATGAACTGAAATAGTTTTATTTCTTCTTCTCCAATGTGGCTGCCTTTTTTGCTCTTATTTTTGACTAATTAACATGGATAAAATCTCCAATACACTCCAATATACATTGAAATAAAAGTGGTGATAGGACACATCCTTGGCTTATTTCTATTGGAAAAGACCCTAATGCTGGGTAGGATTGGGGGCAGGAGGAGAAGGGGACGACAGAGGATGAGAAGGTTGGATGGCATCACTGACTCGATGGACATGGGTTTGGGTAGACTCTGGGAGTTGGTGATGGACAGGGAGGCCTGGCGTGCTGCAATTCATGGGGTCGCAAAGAGTCGGACACGACTGAGCGACTGAACTGAACTGAGAGGGAAAATGTTCAGTTTTTAATATTTAAGTACAATATTTGCTGTGATTTTTTTTTTATGTTTTCCTTCTTCATCTTCTACTTTTTTTCTTTTTTCTTTTTTTTGTAGATAGCCTCTATTAGGTTAAGTATGTATTCCTCTATTCCTAGTTTGTCAAGTGTTTTTATAATGAAAGCCTCTTGGAGTATTTCAGTTGGTTTTATTGGTATCTATTGATTTAGCTATGTGATTTTTTTTCTTACTAATATGGTCTGTTACATTGATTTGTATCTGTTAAATCAAATTTGCTGAGATAAAACTTCACTTGGCCATGGTATATGGTCCTTTTTAGATATTTCTGGCATAGGTTTTCTAGCGGTTTCTGAGAATTTTGCATCCATGTTTATAAAGTGTATTGGCTTGCATTTTTCTTTTCTTATGATTTCTTTGTCTAGTTTTGGTATCAACAAATGACAATGAATAAACATAAATTTAGGATGAACTGAGATATATCAGGTTTTCTAGTTTTTGAAAGAATTTATGAAAGATTGTTACTAATTACTTTTTAAATATTGGATCAAATTCATGATAAAACCATCTGGAATTGTATTTTAGGAGTTTATATGTGTGTATGCTTCTGTTTAATTATGAATAACATATCACATCTTTACTTGCTACAGATTTATTCACATTGTCTATTTCCTTTTGAATCAGTTCTAGAAATTTGTGTCTTTTTTTAGGGATACATCTATTTTATTGAGGTTGCACAATTTGTTGACATGGAATCATATATATTATTCTTATTTTCCTCTGTACTTCTGTAACTTCAGTAGTGATATTCAAATTTTCACTCCTGGTTTTAGTAGTTTGAATCTTCTCTTTTCTTGGTCAATCTTGCTAAAGGTTTGTCAATTCTGTTAATTTTCAAGAACTAACATTTGGTTTCTTTGATACTTTTTATTGTTCTTCTATTTCCTATTTCATTTATTTTCACTCTAATTATATTTAATTTATTTTCACTCTAATCATTTATTTCATTCTAATTTATCTTAGCCTTGCTTTTAATTTAGCTTTCTTTTTCTACTCTCTTAAGGAAAAGGTTTATTAAATTTAGATTTTTTTTTTCCTTTTGAATACAGGTATTTGCAGGCTTAAATTTCCTAAAAACTACTTTTGCTTCATCCCATAAGTGTTAGTGTGGCTTTTGTTTCTATTCATTTCAACTTAATTTCTACTTTCCCTAGAGATTGTGTCCTTGACCCATTTCTTACTGAGGCATGTGTTGTGAAGCTTCCACAGATTTGTGACTATATCAATTATTGTCATTATTGATTTATCATTTTATTCCATTGTGACTAGAGAATATTTTTCATGTCTTTCATTTTTCCTAAATTTATTCACATTTGTTTTACAGCCTAACTGGTTTGATCTCTTTGCTGTCCAAGGGATTCTCAGGAGTCTTCTCTAGTATCAATTTTTCAGCGCTCAGCCTTCTTTATGGTCCAACTCTCAGATCCATACATGACTACTGGAAAAACCATAGCTTTGACTTTTGATAGTTTATACAATTTGTCTAGGGATATATCCCTTTGAATTTATGCTCTAAGGAATTTATGGAGCTTCTTGGATGTGTGAATTAATGCTTTTCATCAAATTTGTGAAATTTGTGCTATTTCATCAAATATTCATTCAGCCCCTTTCTTTTCCCTTTGAAATCTACCATTATGTAAATATGAGTATCCTTGACGATGTCCCACAGATTTCTGAGATTCTTTGTTTTTATGCAGTCCTCTTTTCCATTTATCAAATGATACTATCCATTGAACTCTCCTCAGTATAAATGTTTTTATGCTGTCTAGTACAAATTTCACATTTGCTCTGAAGTGCTTTCTTAAAGAGATCAAAAATATTTACACAGATCTTCAGTAAAATTGTTAAATTTTTAATTTAAATTAAATGTTAGATTCATTTGGAATTATTGGTATATGACATAAAGAAAGGAAAAAGTTGTATATTGTTTCCAAATAATCATGTTTCCATTATACTCTGTCATTGACTAATCCAACCTCCATCCCTCATTTAATGGACATGTGAAACTAGAATATGATAATCAAGCACTTGATATCTACATATGATACATGAAAACAATGAATTGCAGAATTCATTAATTTGGGACTTGATTAAAACCTTAACTGAACACTATAGTCAATAATTAAATAATATTATTAAATACAATATTTCTTGGAAAATTAATAATGTCACATGCTTAACATACATTATATCAAACCATAAAAACATTTCTAAAATTAATTATTTCAATTTTAATTTTCACTTGATAAAACTGGTGTTATAGAAACTGCTAGCTTTCCACAAAAATCATTTTATTCTTTTGAGGGTACAATGACTGTATTTCCTAGGTTCCCTTGTAGGTACATGTGGTTATGTGATTGAATACTACCCTATGGAATATAAGTGATATTTTTATGTGCTATTATCATGTATGGCCCAGAAAATTTTCCATGAGAATCCCTTGATGCTCTTAACTCTTCCAGCTTACTGAAACAGTGTTAATTATTATGACACCAAAATCACAATTTAAGATATTATAATAAAGATTTCATTAAACTGAGTCTCTGAATAACTACATTTAGTAGGTAAGTGGCTCCATACCTCCATGCCCTAGAACTGTTCTAGATTAGTAGGAAAGAAATATACTTCCATTTTATTTAGCCATTACATTTGGAATCTGCTTTGAAGCTATAAACTGGAATGCTGCTGTAAAAAAATGTAAAATATGTGGTCTTGTTACAGTGATTAGCAAGGAGATAGCAAAGGAGCAGGGGGACAAAAAACTACAGGCTAGAAATCTAGAGATCTATCTAATGCAATGCCAAACTATTTTATAAAATTGCCACCTGAAAAAACATGAAAGACAGTCACTAGCCTACAACTCTAAAGAAAATGGCTAAAAAAAATCAACTATTCATTGTATGTGTTGTGTGTTTAGTCATGTCTGATTTTGCAACTATATGAAGTATAACCTGCCAGGCTCCTCTGTCCATGGGATTCTCCTTGCCATTTCCTCCTCCATGGGATCTCCTGACTCAGAGATTGAACCAGTGTCTCCTGCATTGGCAGAGGGATTGTTTACCTCTGAGCCATCTGGGAAGCCCAGTCACATGTATAAATATTGCTTATTCCTTTTAGTATGGTATCACAAGTAGAATTGAGCTCAGAGAAACAGTAATTCATTGGCAAAACAAAGAATAAGCTCCTCCAAAGTTTGGAAAAAACAAAAAGCTTTGGACAGCAAACTCCCATTAAGATATTTTAAAACCCATTTAGATCTGTGGCAATATAATACAAAATGTTTATCTTCCCACTAAACACTTTTATTTTATGTGATTTCATGGTGACTACCATTAAGTATTAATAGAAAGCATGAGAAAATGATGATGTCAAGAAACAGTAAAAACAAAGAAACCTTAAGAATTATGCCTAAGAGAAAACTTTGGGTATACCTGGAAATGATGACTAGGAAGTGGATCAATAGACTATCAGGATTTTAAGAAATTATATAGCCAAGAAAATGAGAGGGCATTGCCCCAAGTATCTTTGCCACAATTGTAAATAAACCCTAGGCTTACAAGGGGCTTCCATGGGGACTCAGATGGTGAAAAATCTGCCTGCAATTTAGGAGATTAGGGTTTGATCCCTGGGTCAGGAAGATCCCCTGGAAAACAGAATGACTGCCCACTCCAGTATTCTTGCCTGGAGAATTCCATGGACAGAGGAGTACAGGAGTACAGTTCATGGGATTGCAACAAGTCAGACACGATTGAGCAACTAACAGTTTCACTTTTCACTTGCCAAGGTTTCACAGAGCAGGAAAGTGAAAGTGAAAGTCACTCAGTCTTGTCTGACTCTTTGTGACCCCATGGACTGTATAGTCCATGGAATTCTGTAGGTCAAAATACTGGAGTGGGTAGGAAATAAAAGCTGCACTGTACCTTAAGCAAATTAGATTCTCAACACTCACTAGAAAAGTGGGCATGGTAACTAGTAAGTAATAATTCCCCAGAGGGCAAAGCTGGAACCATTGCAAACACTTTGAGAGAACATTTAGTTTCTAATCAAAGAATTTTCTTCATTTGCCTGGATAAGATTGTTAAACAGTGCCTCCTACAAAATAGACTCATTTTCTTCATCCTTGCAATTTCAGGGCTTTCTTACTTTCTACTTTTCCAATTCATTTTGTATACATAACTTTTCATCAATCTACTGTTGTATATTGAGTTTGAAAATGTAGATGACTTATCTTTTGAGTTTTCAGGTCTTGAAACCAGAAGCAAGATGCCAGGCATCACATAGAAACTCTGCTGGGTAGTTGAACTGGGTATTGCTCTCTGCTTCCCTTAAATTCACTGTAGGTGTCTGAGTGATATATAACCAATGAAATGTAATCAGAGGTAACATGAGTCACTTATAGACTTTGATCATAAAAAATTTTTATATGCTTGTTTTCTGAGCTGGTTAACTGAGATAGAGATGTCAAGAACAATCTTGAAGTTCAGTTAGGGTTAGGGTTAGGGTTAGGATTAGGGTTAGGGTTAGGGTTGAAGATGGACGTGTCACAAACAAGATCTGATTGACTACATAAAACACCCCACCTCCACTGCCATCCACTGTACCCTTATCTCTCCATTTGTGGTTTGGCCCAAAGTTGGTATGTTTATAGCAATTACATTTCTATGTTGTTGACTCATTATGTTGTATATTTATTTGCAATAGTGGTATAGACTACTTAATATCTTAGGCCTCGATTAACATAAACAATTTCAAATATAAAACCATTTACTTTAAAAGGTCATTGTATTTAACTAAATCTTATTCCTATAAAACAAATTAAAAAGTAAAGTATGTTTTGTATATCCTACATACAAGTTTTGTATATCTTAGCATAAATATCCATTATACTGAGAATATTATAGGATTTTATATCAATGTCTAGACCTTTTCATTATGAGTCATACTGTTACATCAATCTAATTTTGTTTTCAAAATGTTCTAATTTCCTTTGAAGTGGTTATTTATTAAATTTATACACTCTTTTTATTGCAGATTTTTGTTTTGTGTAAAGTTTAGACAGTTTTATTTGATATTATGATTTAAATCTTTCAGCATGGAGAAATACTTGTGTGGGTTTTGCTTTTGTTTGGTTCGCTTACATTCTAATTCTCCTATTTGAGAAATAACTACTATTTTAGATGTCTTTAAATGTATAGATTTTGGCACGTTACATTTGGTTATATTTGTTCTCTGTGTAACATCCACTCTAAGCTATTGTACTAGTCTGTTCAACGATGTTTATGGCAGTAAAACACTCCGTATGGTTAATAGCATGGGCCTTGATTACGATCATGGATGTTTCTCTACGGCATTAGGATATGAGTTTTCACTGCCCTTCCCCTCATCTAAGCATCCTTATGTCCATAAAGTTTCTCAAGAGAGAAGATAAAATTTCCAATCAAAGAAACCCTACATTTAAATAAATTTTTAAAATAGTATTATTCTATTTTCCTTTCACAAAGAGAGACACAAGTTGCCCTTCATAAAACAACTCTGCATATAGGTGAAGAAACTATGTAGCTGTCTTTAAGAAATTTCACCCTGTGAAAAAAATTTATGGAGTGATAAAAAAAAGCATAGAAAAGGGAAAATATTAACCCTTCTGTTGTATACATATTTACTTTCTTAGTGGTCTATTCTTCTTTATTCCCTTCCTTTCCAATCCTTTTCTGCTGTAATTGTGCAGAATAAAACTGACAAATATTGGCTGAGAATATTGCCAGGTAGATAAATATCCTAATATCTGCCTATTAGGAGGCACAGAATCACAGAGAGAAAATGGCTTTTTAATGGCACAATGCAATATAAACTCCACACATTGGAAGTTAAAACTGATGACCTCTCACTTCATGGATAATATCATTGTTCAGGAATTTCTCCTCAAAGAACTATACTTACTACCATAAGAAATGTTTTAATGCAATCAAGTAAGCTATATATATACATTTTAATCACTCATAAAATTCATATTATACTCTTATCACATAAAATATTAAGATATTTAGCATAATGAATTCTATCAAGTTTCAGCAAAGACCTTTTCTGTGTGCCTGAGAAATATGATCTTTGATAATATTCAATCCATTTTATGACAAAATAAGTTTCAATTATGTGACTATGGCACAAACTAACTTTTTTGCATTTGATCTATATGTTTGAATTCTTCCTAGATGCCTCAATTTTAACAAGATATTTACAAAATGCTTTTAAAACTGATTAGGCTGAGTTTGTTAAAGGTCAGCTTCCCCCTACCCACATATCTCACAAGATTATTAATGGACCTGAATTTTTTTAACCTAGATAATGAATTGTACAATAAATGTGCTTCAACTTCTGATTTTTTTAAAATAAATCCAACTTTTTACCAATTTTGGACGCTTTTTCAAAATACTTTAGCCTAGAAAACTGGATTTAAAAAAATAAATTATTCTTTGAAAATTACATAACTTTAAAATGAACATAATGAAACTAATTGGTGTTATATACCCTTCTTACCCAAATCCATCAAGAAATACCAAAAATTTCTTAGATTATTTTGAAGGTATTGAATTTTCATTATAAAATGAATAAGTGACTGTACTTTTATGTAATATTTAATTTAAATGGAAGACCACAGTTCTGATTTAATCCAATCAGTACATCCATCTGATTGCAACCATTCTAGTTGGAAACTAAATTAAAACAGAACTAAACTTTCAAAATTAATTTTTCTTGGTCATAACAGGACGAGATCATAGGGAAGTCTGAAAGTGATGGTGAGGTAAAGGAGCATAGAATAAATAAAAAGAAAAATAAGGGGAGAATTAAAGGAAGGGTCAAAATTAATAAATATTGTGCATATTCTCCACCTTACATACTGTATTTAGTGCTCTTATATAAGCAATTTCAATTAATCTTAATCACCTGAGTAGACAGATATTATTAATCCTGTTTTATAAATGACAGTACTCAGTCTAACTGTAATAAAGTGAAAGTGTTAGCCATTCAGTCATGTCCGACTGTGCAACCCCATGGACTGTAGCCCACCATGCTCTTCTGTCCATGGAATTCTCCAGGCAGGAATCCTAGAGTGGGTTGCCATTCCCTTCTCCAGGGGATCTTTCCAACCCAGGGATCGAACTGGGGTCTTCTGCATTGCAGGCAGATTCTTTACTGTCTGAGCCACCAGGGAACCCCTTTTATATCAACAAGATCATAAAGGTATTACTTTTGATGAATGAGTCAAAGTAGACAATTATGAAAATAATAAAAGTAGCATATACATGCATCAGACACTTTGTTTTAACTGAAAACATATTGGGATACATTCATTATTGGAAAAAGGCTTCTTTTTTGAGCATGAGTTTACTTATTTCAATTTCCTCAAGTTCTGTCTCACAAAGACAACTAAAATGTAATGTCATGAATTTATTTGCTATGCCAGAGTAAGAAGTTGTGAACCATTCAAAATTCATAATCCAGGGTTTTCATCATTTGTCTCAGATCTCTTCATTTTTCTTGATCATGTCTAATTCAAAATCAGTTTTTATAAATACCTTTTTTAGATACATTCCAAAACATGAATTACTTTCAGAAAAAATGTTTCTTTGTCTTAGAGATAATAAACAAGTTTAAATTCATTTATGAGAGCTTACATTGTAATAATAATGATAGTTGTTTATTATTTACTTACTTAATGATTATTAAGTCCTTAATACATATTATCTCTTTGATTGACACAATGCTAGAGGGTACATTTTTATCACACACACTTGAAAGATGTAAAGATAGAAGCTATAATATCCTCTCCAGATTATTATCAACTGGAATAGAATGGTTAGGAAATTGCTGAAAGACACAAAGTTAGAAAACTGGGAACTAAGATTAAAGCTCATATCAGTTTGAGTCCAAAAGCTCTTTACTAAAAGCAGACAAGGTAATCAGGGTGATTTCCAATAAAAAGGAGCAACCTGCATGTGATGACCATGAAATCTACTTTTCAGATTCCCTAGTGTGGGGATCCTAAGTGATTGCTGATACCATACTGTGCCCTCTAAAATATATTTCCTTATTTAAACTTTATTTAAAGTAAGGCCTGCTCCCAGCCAATGAGTGAACAGGCTACTAAAATGACTAAGTTAGGCCTATTGTTAGGAGATAGAAGATTTTTCTAATGGAACACTTTGACTCTACAGATTTCTTTTCCAGCTCGGTCCAAACATTCATAGAAGTTTGGTAGTCGACCATTTTCCTTCTTGCCTGTCTTCCCTATCTCTTTCATAGGGGTCAAACAGCATTGCAGAGTCATAATTTTCTCAGGCTCCTCAAGTTCCCTCCTTACTTTTCTCAGTATAGCCGCCAATAAATCTTTTGGACAAATAACTCCTTTCTCTAATACATTAGGTAAGTGTCACATCTGAGAAGTAGGAAAAGGTTGCTGTTAGGATATCCCAATGTAACTGCTCATGTACCTTTGGCATGACCTTCCTTAGGAAGGCCATCTCTAATACACTCATACAAGTTAATCCATGTAAAGACCAGCGAGCAATAAATGTTTGTTTTTCCCACTGATTCTCAGTAAACCTTGAATTACATAGATCCAATTAGTCTACTATACTTATTGTCTTGTTTTTCTGAATCCCAGGCTTAAAAGCTGAATAATATACGCTGGGCCTATTTTATAGAATGGATGTGAGGATTAGATAAAATTATAGATGAGATGTTCTTTGAAAGTGCTTAAAAATAATCATATAAGTATTAGTTCTACCGAATCCTTGTATTACACAGAGATACATTCAGCACCTCAGCCCTTCATTAAAAAGTAAATAAAAATTCTTACCAGTAGCAAAAAAAGTGTCACTGGATAAATATGGATGCTTTCTTAAGCGCAAAATTAGTGCAGAGAAGAATGGTGATAAAAGCCCCATAAATATAGCTCTGAATTATGTAAATTGTTCTTCAAACCACAAAACATACCTAGTCTTAGAAATGTATATTGAGAGAATGTGGGAAAAGGACAGCATGGTGTGGAAGAGCAGGGATTTTGAAGTTACATATTTTAATTAAAAGGTCTGATTTACCTACATAACTATGTGAATTATTTACACCTCATATAAAAATTTGAAATAACAAAATTTACTTTGAGGATTTGTTATGATGCCTGAATAATATAACTTATCTAATTTGTTAAAAATGTCTACCTTTCTATAGGGGTATTCAATATTATTTCCAATCCCTTGCTCAGGTTAGGGAATAAAGGTGTGTGTATGTGTGTTAGTTGCTCAGTCCTGTCCAACTCTTTGTAAACTCATGACTGTAACTCACCATGCTCCTCTGTCCATGTAATTCCCCAGACAAGAATACTGGATTGGGATGCCATGCCCTACTCCAGGAGATCTTCCCAACCCAGGGATTGAACCCAGGTCTGCTTCATTGCAGGTGGATCCTTTACCATATGAGCCACCAGGGAAGCCCTGGATCTCAATTTTATACTGAATTATAAGGATGATGATGATGGGGGCTTCCCTAATAGCCCAGTTGGTAAAGAATCCACCTGCAAAGCAGGAGGCCCCTTCTGGGTTGGGAAGATTAGCTAGAGTAGGGATAGACTACCCACTCCAGTATTCTTGGGCTTCCCCTGTGGCTCAGCTGGTAAAGAATTTGGCTGCAATGTGGGAGACGTGGGTTCTGTCCCTGGGTTGGGAAGATTCTCTGGTGAAGGGAAGGGCTACCTAATCCAGTATTTTGGCCTGGAGAATTCCATGGGCTGTATAGTCCATGGGGTCACAAAGAGTCAGGAAGGATTGAGCAACTTTCACTTTCATAAGGAAGATAATAACTAGGATTTAACATGCATCTTTCACATACTAATAAGAGATGCTTTATAAATGGCATTTCATTTAGTTGAAAAATATGATTCTGTGTGACTAGTACTATTAGGTCAATTTTACAATGAAAAATCTGAGTGTCATAAAAGTAAAGTCCAGGATCAATCAGCCAATAAGTAGGAAACAGAAATAAATTGAAACCTAGTGTGTCTGACTTCAAAAGCTCACACTCATAACTTTAAAAATGTATTTTCTACACAAGATTGAGGTGGGATTCAGGAAAATCATGGGTGATGTCTTATTGTGCCATTACAAGAATAACTAGAAAAAGAGTGTAAGAATGGTACATGCTCTTATGACAAGACAGCTCATAAAGATAAGCTCATAAGATAGCTCCTGCCCTCCAGGAAGGAGCAAGAGAACTTGTCCTCTCTTGGGAAGCAGAGTCACCTAAATTCTTTCCTTTCTGTTCATCAACCACAGTCATCATCTGATCAGCCTTGTGAGAAAATGAAGTATAATGTTAGTCCATGCCTATATCCAAGACCTTCAATGTCATTTTCCTCTCCTGTTCATAGTGAACATAATAAAAGAATCAAACTTTCTCTCCACCTTTAAAGTAAAAGGAAATATACTGGAGGCAACATGTTATACAATGTCATTCATGCTCAGGTATATTTAGTTATATAACAAGTGCAAATGGTTGGCTTAAGAATGGTGTCTATTTGGAAAGAAGAGTTAAAAGGCTGTGAGAAAACCAGGAAATGCATCCTAAAGTAGAAGAGGAATTCTAACTCAGAAGGAAAAAGGTCAATGAAATCTGATTTGCAGAAGTCAAAGTCAAGCTTGTCTTGGCATAGTTTTAGTCTTATTTACCTAAAACTGTGTGCACACTTGCAGATCAGAGAAATGGTAAAGCAATTTTCACTGAAACATGATATTTCACCAACAAAGCTAAGGCCTTAATAATTACTGCAAACAGTACAGGCATATTTCAAGGCTGTGGCTTCTGCTAGTATTGTTTTTGCTTTCACTGAATTGCTAAAAAAAAATTATTAACTTTGCTTTTATTATCATTTATTTTTAGATGGAGTGATAAATGCAGCAACTTATATACATGTTTTCATACTAATTTTTGATATGGGATGTTTTCTGGTTTTCTATTTCTTATCATGATTTTAACAATCTTTATGTAAGAATTACTCTTTTGTAATACAGAAAAGAACATTAAAGGTCAGAAAGGTAAAAGAATTTTTCAAGAACAGGAAACTGGACTAAGGCCATTGCTTTTTTTTTTTTTTTTCTTTTTTAATATGTCAATAAAACCCATAAATTCTCCAACAAACCATACTAGATGTAGGATTTCTTTTATTTTTTCCCATGTAAAAATTTATGAAGCTGTATATTGTTTAGTAGAAAGTCTAGAGTAGTGTTTTACATACTATAAGTTAAAATCCCTCAGCAGGTCAGGGAATCAAGACCAATTTTTTTGAGATTAACAATGTAAATTATGTAATAACAATAAGCTTTTTGATCACCTAGTATCATATAACAAACTACTTAAAAGCTTAGTGATTAGGAAAGATGATCATTAGTGTTTTACTGAAATTCAGACAAAAAAGCTTTGGGAAAGAACTGTTTTTGCTTCAGGTAATCTGAGGTCTTAGCTGGGATGCTTCAAAAGGCTAATGATTGGAATAGCTGGGCACTAATCAGGTCTCCTTCTTCATCTCTGTCTGCCTCCCCCTAATCCTCATCAACCTCCCACATGGGCTTTTAACACAGTTTGGTGACTTGGGATAGTTGGCCATGGGTTTCCTCATAGCTTGGTGATTTGAGATAGTTGACCTTCTTATGTGTCAGGCTAAAGTTCCGAGGACAAATGTTCCAAGAGCCGGGAAGTAAAAAGTGTCAGTCTCTTACTCAAAGCATGGGCCAGAAAAACACAATATCACTTCTGCCATATTCCATCCATTGAAACAATTACAGAGTCAACCAAAATTCAAGGACAGGAATATGGAACTCACCTCTACATAAACGCAAATCTAGGAGAAATGTCTAAAAATCTGTGGACATTCTTAGTCTGGCAAAAAAAAAGAAAAATTCATGAAAATTTTGTGTCTGTTGCGTATATATGAGTATATACTTGGTTAAGTTGTATATTTCTTTTGACAATATTACTTTACTCCAACATACAACTTAAGTTGCTGTATCTAATTTGTATTTATTTTCTAAAATAAGCAAAGTATTATATAGGCTAAACTGTATACACAGCATCATATAGACATATTTAAATTGTCTAGACAAGGAATAATATAATCATTATCATAATGAGAGCATTTATTTCGTATTTCTAAATTCCCTTCAAATATTATGTAATAAGTTATAGATAAGTACTGCAGATTTTTCTCTTACAAATATGGAAAGTAAAGGATAAATGGCTAGTGACAGGTATGAAATAATAAAAATTGATGCCATGTCTGATGCAATTATCCAAATAAAGTAATTTACTTGCAGATTTCTTTTATATAGATATTGATTACACTCATTTTGCACAGAAATGCAAGTTTCAAGAAATGAAATATCCAACCCAAATCACACAACTGATTGGTAGAATTGAAATTCAGGACAGCTATTTATTATGCCAATGACATTTGAATAAATTTACAATTTACTATTTTCAAATGTAAATATTTGAATAAATACTATGTTATGCTATTTCCTAAAGTTTTTCTGAATTTCAGACCAGCAAATTATTTCTCCACACTACCATTTTATAAAATCATATAAAGCATATAAAACACTAGAGACATTGTTGTTTAGTCGACAAGTCACATGGGGTCTTTTGTGATCCCTTGTACTGTAGCCCACCAGTCTCCTCTATCCATGGGATTTCCCTGTCAAGAATACTGAAGTAGGTTGACATTTCCTTTTCCAAGGGATCTTCCTTACCCAGGGATCTAACCTGTGTCTCCCGCGTTGGCAGGCAGATTTTTTACCACTGAGCCAACAGGCAAGCTACAATAGAGATGTTAATTAAAATTTAATTCTTTTAAAGAATGTGATTTTATCACCTTTCTTCAGATTAAAAAAAAATGCAATTTTATTTTAAATATTTGCAGAAAGAGAAATGTTATAAATCTTGGTTAAGTTCAGTTCAGTTCAGTAGCTCAGTTGTGTCTGACTCTTTACGACCCCATGGACCACAGCACGCCAGGCCTCCCTGTCTATCACCAACTCCCAGAGTTTACCCAAACTCACATTCATTGAGTCAGTGATGCCATCCAACTATCTCGTCCTCTGTCGTCCCCTTCTCCTCCTGCCCTCTATCTTTCCCAGCATTAGGGCCTTTTTTTTTTTTCTTTTGTTTCAGTTGATTATGGTTTTTATTTATTTTTTTTAATTAGTTTATTTTCTATTTTTTAACTTTACAATATTGTATTTGTTTTGCCATACATTGACATGAATCCACCATGGGTGTACATGTTTTCCCCTTACAGCGTCTTTTCAAATGAGTCAGCTTTTTGCATCAGGTGGCCAAAGTATTGGAGTCTCAGCTTCAACATCAGTCCTTCCAATGAACACTCAGGACTGATCTCCTTTAGGATGGACTGGTTGGATCTCCTTGCAGTCCAAGGGACTCTCAAGAGTCTTCTCCAACACCACATTTAAAAAGCATCAATTCTTCAGCCCTCAGCTTTCTTTATAGTCCAACTCTCACATCCATACATGAATACTGGAAAAAACATAGCCTTGACTAGATGGACCTTTGTTGACAAAGTAATGTCCCTGCTTTTAATATGCTGTCTATATTGGTCATAACTTCCCTTCCAAGGAGTAAGCATCTTTTAATTTCATAGCTGCAGTCACAATCTGCAGTGATTTTGGAGCCCCCCAAAATAAAGTCAGCCACTGTTTCCCTATCTATTTGCCATGAAGTGACGGGACTGGATGCCATGATCTTAGTTTTCTGAATGTTGAGCTTTAAGCCAACTTTTTCACTCTCCTCTTTCACTTTCATCAAATGGCTCTTTAGTTCTTAACTTTCTGCCATAAGGGTGGTACATCTGTATATCTGAGGTGATTGATATTTCTCCTGACAGTCTTGATTCCAGCTTACACTTCATCCAGCCCAGTGTTTCTCATGATATACTCTGCATATAAGTTAAATAAGCACGGAGACAATATATAGCTTGACATACTCCTTTTCCTATTTGGAACCAGTCTGTTGTTCCATGTCAGTTCTAACTGTTGCTTCCTGACCTACATACAAATTTCTCAAGAGTCAGGTCAGGTGGTCAGTTATTTCCATCTCTTTCAGAATTTTCTACAGTTTATTGTGATCCACACAGTCAAAGGCTTTGGCATAGTCAATAAAGCAGAAATAGATATTTTTCTGGAAATCTCTTGCTTTTTTGATGATCCAGCTGATGTTGGTAATTTGATCTCTGGTTCCTGTGCCTTTTGTAAAACCAGCTTGAACATCTGGAAGTTCACATATTGCTAAAGCCTGGCTTGAGGAATTCCATTTTAATATCAGGTGATTATATTAGAAATTTATTTTTTGTCTAATTTCATTTGTTTTATTTCCATAGTTTATATTTGAACTCTAAATTTAGAAGGGAGAAAATATTCATCAATCAATCTCTAAGTAGTACTCTTTCATACATAATTTTAAATTATTATTAGTGGGAAATAACTAAAAAAAGATGTTATGGACTGCTTAAGAGGTTTTTATATTTAGAATGAAAGGCAAAAATGAATAAAAATATATACACAACAAACAAATGCAAAATGATTTATGTCCTTTTAAAGCATACACTTTGGTGATGAAGAACAGATATGGCTGAAGTATAGTAAATGTGCGTCAGGATTACAAAGTGGATTTTACATGATTAGGACAGCTGGGTGAGGAAGTCATTGTAAATTTATATTTAAATTAAGTTTTAAAGAATATTTAGAAATTTTCTGAATAAATATGTAGAATTCCAAGAAGATGAAACTGTGTGTAAGGAGAAATGTAAGAATGACTACATGAAATGTTTAAGATGTACAAATAATTTGAGATAAGAATGCGTATAACGTGAATGTAGATACCTTTAGCTATAATCCCAATACAAATAGACTCTATACTGATTTAAGTAGAGCTGGGATGAACTATATTGAGTTAATTAGAGATAGATGACTGATGTCAGTGTTTTATTGAACAAATGTCAGTGTTTGAAATCAGCATCTTATGACAGGAAGTAAACAACTTAATGTTTCCTAATTAGTTAATTAAATAAAATAAGTTTGAGTACCTTTTCCTGTGTTCATGTCAGAAAACTGCATTATCTCCAAACAAGTAAATAAGTGTGAAAGTCTCACATTGTCACAATGAAAGTCCTCGTTACTTTTGTTTTCCCACCTAATCTTCATCTGTCTTATCAGTGTTTTTTGGACCTCCAACATGACATTAAATTTAGACAATGTGATATTCAAAAGCAGAAAATTCTGAGATAAGTGTCCATGATATCAGAAACAGATAAGGAGGATCTCTTCTTTATTCTACAGTTAAGGCAATAATGAACCTCATTGGGGTTAAATGCAGGAATACTGGAGGCAGGCTGCTTGGGTTTAGATTCTTTCTTTGTTTCTTATTAGCTATGTTACCTTGGGATAATTACTTAATCTCTGTTAAATGGAAATGATAAGTCACACAGTGGTTGTAGGTATGGATTAGTTAATGTCTGTAAAGCACTTATAAATGTGCTTGGTCAACAAAGTTCAGCTATTTGTTATCAACAGAACATGGTTTGTATTGAGATATGCAGATGGGAAACAAAAGAGCCTGGCGGACTACAGTCCATGAGGTTGCAGAGTAGGATGTGACTGCTACTGAGAGTGCACAGGTACACACACACACACACACACACACACATACACACACACACGATAATAGCACCCAAATCTTTTGTTTCCCATCTACATATCTCTTGTGAGGGCTCTGCTCTATGGGAAATAGCCAAGTTCTGAACTAAGCCTGATGCTGAAGAAAACTTAAACAGTTTGACAGAGGATTTCCCACATAATGGGCATCCCAGGTGGCACAGTGGTAAAGAATCTGCCTGTCAGAGCAGGAGACACAAGAGACACGTGTTCGATCCCTGGGGTAGAAAGATCTCCTGGAGAAGGAAATGGCAGCCCATCCCAGTATTCTTTCCTGGAAAATCACATGGACAGAGGAGACTGGTGGACTACAGTACAAGGGATCACAAAAGACCCTATGGATTTCCCATAGAGCAGAACCCTCACAAGCAGTTTATGGTAAACAGGCAAACATTCTTTGGTATACTAGGTATAATTTACCAGGGCCCCAGGTGGCATGGTCACTGAGGGGAGGGAACAGGTCTTAGAACTGGCAAGCTAATGAATAGTGGGAAAAGTGGGGATTTTAAAACATACCACTTATTAAGATAGCTTCAGTATAGTGTCATTTACCCCTAGTAAGTTCCTCGGGTGGAAGAGTTGGGTGGAGAGTTGGTAGTAGATTCTATGTGGTCTTATTTGCAACAAGTTAACTGAGTTAGATTCAGTAGTGAGGAAAACTCATGAAGGATAAAATAAAAAGAGATGGAAATAATGACATCTCTTTCACATCAGGTTAAATTCATAATCCATTGTTCACCATCCCTTTTGGACAATAAAAATGACAGGCTTTTTCATCAGAGTTTTTCACCTACTTTTGGCCAGTGCTCTAAGCCTGCTAAGGTTGCACTGTTGGTTCCCACACACAGAGTTGCCCTGCATGGCACTTGTTAGCTTATCCCTATAATTGAAATACAGTTTAAAAAAAGAGAAGCGTGTATAAGAAGTACTCTTTATGGCAGTGAAATGTGGCCTTGAGCATCACATGTTACCCTGTCTCCAAAAAGCTGCCCTTTGCTTTCCAAGCTTATGGTAGGGGACTATCCAATGCTTTCTGAATCACAGAGTATTTCTAGTTTCTGCATAAGTCTGCAAGGCAATAAACATTTTTGAAATAGTAGCTCATTTTTAAAAAAGCAAATAAATAGTTTCAAAGCCCAGTGAAGAGTAGAGTGAGCCATATCCTTTTTTATCATATTTACTTTCAGAATTTTAATGGCACTTGACTCTGAAATCATTCCAGTAAAGCGGAAAATTAATATTTTAATATATCTACCACTCCAACAAATAGAAATAAGTAGAATAATAGTAGGGAAGAAAATGTTCTAGTATTAACTATATTTATGAATATTTATCACCCTTACCCATCAGATTACTGCTTTTTGTGTGTTTATATATATATATATATATATATATATATATATATGTACACTCACATAAATCACTGCAAGACAAACACTAGCAATTGTTTCACATTTATGGAAAAGAGAATGACAACTTGTTTCTAATATTATTCTGATTAGATTTTGTCATAATTTTTACTGAGTGAATCCAAGATAGTGAAGCATAGCTAATAAAAAATATTATCCAATAGGTTTTTCACGGAATAACAACATTCTTATCAGCTCTTCTTCATCTAGATGGGGAATGGCAGAAAAATAAGAGGAAATGAAAGTATAAGGTGGCTTTGCTGGCTGTGATAATATGTGGAAATCCATTTTGCTTCAGGGTCAAGTGCTGTAAAAATTTGACCCATGTGGCTCTGTTTTGTTCAATATACATATTCATTTATTTCTGGAAGGAGCACACTGACCAATTGATTCATTAAAACAAACAAAAAGAAAAACAATGAAAAAACAAAAAGAAATTATTATGTTAAGTGAATATTTATTTATATAAAAGGAATTAGAATTTTTATATTTGTGGGCACAATTAATAATGTGTGCCCAGTCACTTCAGTAGGGTTGGACTCTCTGGGACCCTATGGACTGTAGCCTACCAGGATCCTCTGTCCATGGGATTCTCCAAGGCAAGAATACTGGAGTGGGTTGCCATGTCCTCCTTCAGGGGATCTTCCCAACCCAGGAATCAAACCTGTGGTGTCTCCTGTGGCCTCTGCATTAGCCCGCAGATTCTTTATCACTGAGCCACCTGGAAATTCCTAATTAATAATGACATTAATAAAAGAGCTACCCAACATGGATTAAACATTTATCCACAGTATCAGTCTCTAGTCTTATTGAAGTTGACCTTAATGCTTCTGAATATTATAATGAAGACCTCAATGGCACAAGTTTTGACTTGTACCACTTAGTTACCTTTTCTTCCTTGGCACACCTTATCCCAAAGAATGTTGCCATAACTAAAATACAAAAGAGATCAAGCCTTATGTCCAGGAGGACAACTGAAAAATTAAGGAATTAAATGTAATAGATTGGATTAAGTGAGTTAGAGAAATGTGATTTTATTCTCTACTAGCTAAACTCACCTGTAGTAATACAGGTAACATGTCAAATACTTTGTATATTGTAACTAGTGCTATTTCTAAAACAAACTAAAGATGAAATAAACATTAGCCTACTATGTTAGTTATATTATCAAAAGTGTTTTTGTCTAGTTTCATAGACTATTTTACTTCAGAGCTAAATATCTTTCAAAAATCTATTTAAAATGACTCTTACTGCTTCTACAAATAAACACTTACACACATACATATACATATATATTCATATTTTGGGGCATACATACATATATGTAGTAAAAGCAAAAACAGCTGTAAAACCTTCTTTGAAAATTAAAAGTATAAAACATCTACATTTGAGGATAATGCCAGCACTTGAAATTTTTGTTAAAAAGGAGAAATGCCCTATTCATATTAATGCAGAAAACTTGGGCCAAGCAGCTACTCTAGATACCAAACTAATTTGTCAACATATTCAAATATGAGGATAACTTTTTACCAAAATTTTTCTTTATAAAGAGCGATGCTGCCTTTTTATATTCTTAAAATATTCTCTTCTTAAAGGCCACTCTTTCTATTAGTGTATTCTGAACAGCACTGTTTTGTTTGGGAAAGGCACAACAGCTAGAAATGACCTCAATTAATGCTAAATTTGAATCTCATAGAAATAATACAATAAAAAAGAGAAATAAACTTAGAGATTTAATAGCTATTTATAGAGATATTGATTCTCAGTTGTAAGTGTGAGATGTCTTTAAAAAGAAGGCCTTTTAGAGGTCAGTAGAAATGGATAGAGGAAGCGGTAAGTAATGTTCAAAGATTGCAATTATTAAAAAAAAAAGAAAGAGAAATTATCCTCATGTTATGTAAATGATATCCTGTGACATGAGATATAATTCCCATTAGATCAAAAATGTTATATCTCAAATAACTTAGAAATAAATAGTTCGATGAGTCATTATATGCTTTTAGAGGTAATGAAGGCAGTGATGCTACAATTGCATGGGATGGTTTGAAAAAAGTATTAGTATATCATGAGACTGACAAAAGTAACTTTTCCAAATTAATATTTTATACACATATTTTTAAATGCTTATAATAGATTTTTTTTCTTTGGCTGTACTTCATGCATTTCAGGGTCTTAGTTCTCTAACCAGGGATTGAACCCACACCCTAGGCAGTGAAAGCATGGGTCCTAACCACTAGACCACCAGGGATAGATTGGGAGATTGGCATTGACATATATACATTACTATATATAAAATAGATAACTAATAAGAATCTACTGCATAGGGAGCTCTACTCAGTACTCTGCAATGACCTAAATGGGAATAGAATCTCAAAAAGGGTGATGTATATATGTGTGTGTATGTGTGTGTGTGTATGAAAAGTGAAAGTGACTCTGTCATGTCAGACTCTGCCACCCCATGGGCTATACAGTCCATGGAATTCTCCAGGCCGTAAGACTAGAGTAGGTAGCCTTTCCCTTCTCCAGGGGATCTTTCCAACCCAGGGATCAAACCCAGGTCTCCACTGCAGGTGGATTCTTTACTAGCTGAGCCACAGGGGAAGCCCAAGAATACTGGAGTGGGTAGCCTATCCATTTTCTAGGGTATCTTCCCAACCCAGGAATCCAGCTGGGGTCTCCTGCATTGCAGGTGGATTATTTGCCAACTGAGCTATCAGGGAAGCCCATGTATGTGTGTAAATACATACACACACACACACATACACACACACACAGATAGATAGATAGAAAGATAAATAGATAGATAGACTGGAGAAGTAAATGGCAACCCACTCCAGTATTCTTGCCTAGAGAATCCTGTGGACAAGGAGTCTGGTGGCTGCTGTCCATAGGGTCACATAGAGTTGGACACGACTGAAGTGGCTTAGCATGCATGCATGCATTGGAGAAGGAAATGGCAACCCACTGCAGTATCCTTGCTTGGAGAATCCCAGGAAGTGAGAAGCTTGTTGGGCTGCCATCTATGGGATCGCATAGAGTCGGAGCATAAGTCACTGGAAGTGGAAGTGTGAAAGTGTCAATCGTGTTCAACTCTTTGAACCCCATGGACTGTAGTCTGCCAGGCTCCTTTGTCTCTGGAATTCTCCAGACAAGAATACCCGGGAATGGGTTGCCATGCCACTCTCCATTGGGTGACAGTTATTTCTGGGAGTACAAATTTTCTTTGACTTCCTAGTTATATTTGGTTTGTGGCTGGGCAACTTCCTTCATATCCTTTGGTAGATGAGAGATGAAGTTGCCTAAAATGCGAATTTTTCAAAATGCTGAAAACTGTCTATCAGAACTATGGGGAATTCAGATGGGCAAAGGGCTATAGGGTAGAATTTCAATAGCATCTGCTTTAAGATACCGTTGAGATCTTTTATCCATCAAAATTGAGTATTTCAGAAAATTCACTGGCTATCCAGTGGTTAGGACTCTGCATTTTCACTGATGAGGTCCCAGATTTGATCCCTGCTTGAGGGACTAAGATTCCACAAGCCAAGTAACACAGCCAATAAATAAATGATTTCAATGCTTCACACTTTTGCTTCAACAGCACTAGTCATCAAAAAAATACATCAATATTTTATGGTTATCTTTGATTACCATACATTCAACTGAAACAAAATTCCTAAGTGCTTCAGGTGCAAATTCTAGCTCAATTGACCATAATAGAGTTTAGGAACATAATAAGCTGCTTAATTTACATTCAGGTAGCTCTTGCTCAGTCCTGAACTAGCCCCAGCAATTCTACAAGGATAAGATGTTAAGCCATCTTCCTTTCTTTCAGCTGCAATCGTGCATTTGGTTCCATAGAGTTCTGCCTTTGCCCATTCCCACCATTTTTCAACATGACTATATAGAGCAAAGACTTTACTGTCTTTACTTATTATCTCCAATGACAAGGAAGTAGATTCTTTGTATTTTTAAGGCACTAATTGTCCCTCAGTGAAATAGAAAAAGTGCCAACCCAAAAGCCAACATTTAGAGTCCTTCATTTTAACAATGTGAACAAAAAGGGGGAATTTAGAGTCAGATATATCAAGTTTAAAATTTTTGCTTCTCCTTTCCCTAAGAATCTCTTTTTAGGAGTTTGATGTGTCCTTTGAAGATCTGGTAAAATCAGTACAACCCCAATAAAATATCACTAGTAAAATAGGGATACTATTAATTATCTCATAGCAATAGAGTGAGGAATAATGAAATATCATATGTAAGAAGCCTAGTACAATGACAAGTCCATAATATGCATTCAGTAATGGAGACTATGATTGTTAACAGAAACATTTTCAAGCAAGCCATTATGTTTACATGCTTCAAACCATAAAGATGATATAGATAAATCTTACTGAAAATTATATATCAGGTAGATGATAAAACTATTATAATGTCCCTCAAAGACAACTATAATGACTTTTCAAATTTCTTTGCTGCAGCAAAGTACATTTCTTGGGTTTATTATGTGTTAGGAGAAGGAAAATAATTTCTTATATTACATAATAGGAGATTTAAATCAAAAAGAGTCCATATCTTTTCAACAATTGTCATATGCTACAATTATGTCAACAGATGTGTATCTTAAATCCACCTACAGGAAGTAAAGTTTACCACACTACTGCTACCATTACTCATTAAAGCTTTGTCCTAATATGTTATCACCAACATTTTATACCATTACTTCACACTTTTAAACATGTATTTTGCTTTGCCACTTTCAATTTTGAATCTTTAATGACTATTTCTGAAAGTGACTAACAGCAGAAAAGAAACAGCAAGAAACAGTATTTAAGTTCCTTTACAAGTGAAATAAGTCAATTTAATTGTCTCAGCCCATGTCTCCACCCTCACCTTCAAGGTATTATAGCTCTCTGATTCCTCTTCAAAGACATGTGCACTAATCTTCCCTTTGAGATAAACTAGGAACAATGTTTTATTAATCATAAATCACAACGATGTTAGATATTAATATTTCCTGCCTAGATAGACAGAATTTTAAAAAAATATTATAAATTTATTTCTCATCTATATCTACACCCAAAGAAAAAACTTTGAAAATAGCAATTTGTTTTTTGAAAATCAGTCAAATTCTTTTCATCAGTTCATGAACAGTGAATATTGGAAATCACTGCCTCCTTTCACTTTCAAGATATTAGATTTACTTATAGGAACTAAGTTAAGAAGCCTTATACTTCCATATATATTTTGGAGGTTTTCTAATTGCCCACCATTTTATAAAGGTCATCATTCACTAGTGTAATAGTTCAAGAAGATTGGTATTTTGCTTATAATGGGCATTACTCTTGTACAGAATCTTGCAGGCTACACATCAGACCTGTATATCTAGGAAGCAGAAAATGATTGATGACTAATGAAAACATTACCTACAGGCTGACAGCACCAAAAAGTAAGGATTTACACTAATTTGAAGTGAAAAATGCCTTACCACTAAGAAAAATGTCCAATACCTCAAATAACAAGAAAAGAGCTCTCAGTTATTTGGAAGTAAAAGTATAGATTTATGACACTCTTTTATTTATACATTAAGAACTTATTATATAAAAATGCTTCATTTTATGTTGTGGAGATTTAACAGCAAATAAGAAAAATGTCCTACCTCCATGAACTTGTTTCATGGGAGAAATCACAAACATATACATATTCCACCAGAAATTTTATGTAAAAAGTAGAAAGTCTCATTTTTCTAATATATAGTTTAACAAAATTTGTCACTTACTCATTTACAGAATAGGGGGAAAAAAACATGAATGTTTTTAATTTCTCATAAAGTTTTATTTTTTCCTGCCAGATAATCAATGTATATAAATATCAGTGGATGAGGTGAGACCACTATAGAAATATAACTATAGAAATATAGAGTTCTATATATTTTATCATATTTTCACCTCCCGTTAAGTTTTATTATACCTATTTTCTAGAGTAGTATCCATCTTCCAATGGATACAGCACTCCTGTTATCTTGGTATGTCTATTTCCTCCTTCAGATCTATCTGTTTATCTTGTACATGATGCCTGGTAGTAATGCCATTTAAGGCATAATTGTGCTTTTCATCATTAATGAAAATTTTCCATTAAAAAATGACCTGATAATTGTTAATGGATAATATGTGGTATCTGGAGAAGGAAATGGCAACCCACTCCAGTATTCTTGCCTGGAGAATCCCATGGGCAGAGGAGCCTTGGGCCACAGTCCATGGGGTCACAAACAGTCGAACACAACTGAGCAACTAAACAACAACACGTGGTATGTTCCTCATTTTTAGGTCTTAGTGTAAGTGATACAGTGGTGAAGAAAGTGACAAAAGTTTCTACCTTCAAGTAATGCAAGTAGTACAAGAGATTAATTATAAACAAAACATAATTAATATCTCATTATTGGTTCATTCGTTATAACAGAAAATGTTAAGCAAGAAATATAAAATTCATATATAATATATGATATGCTGTCAGGTGTAATTTGATCACACTTTGAACAAGAAATAGGGCAGGATGGGGAGACTTGAAAGTGACTAGATGCTGTCTATGGGGTCGCACAGAGTTGCACACTACTCAAGTGACTTAGCAGCAGCAGCATATGGAATGTATGAGACTATTTTACATAGTGTTGCCTGTCAGAGAAGGATGTAAGAAGGTAACATTTGAGTAAAGTCCATAATGAAATGACATAAAGAACCATGTGAATGTTTAGGGCAAAAGTATTCCAGACCAAATAACGAGCAAGTTCAAGGGATTTAGGTTAGACATATGCTCAACAAATTAAAAAGATAGTTAAAGCACAGCAAGTTATGGGTACACAGAAGGGTCAGATAATGTTGGGCCTTGTTTCTTATGGAAAATACTTAGGATTTTATTCATTAAATATAATGAGAAGTTTCTCAAGAGTCTGAGGCAGAGAAATGATATAATATCACTTGTGTCTGACAAGGTTCATTGTCTGTTGTAGCAGAGTAAAGAGTGTATGCAGGGAAAATATTGAGGAGGCTATTGCTATACTTCAGGTCATGCAATGGTGACTTAGTCTTTTCTTAGTTTTCTTTTATTTTTAAATAAAGGAAGCTCTGAGAGAGTGAGACTCAGGATATGGATTTATTTTTCTAATGCCTAGAAAAGCACAGACCATAAAGTAGGTACTCAAACAAATATCTCACATATGAACAAAATAGTGGTAACTTGACCACAATTTTAGTCTGAGAAAGAAAGAAACCTAAAAAATAAAATGTTCTCCAAATATCTGTATTACAAATTTTGCAATATAATGATATCTCACCGATACAATATATTCACTTTAAATGTAATATGTATAGGAGGGTAAATGTTTCTCAGTAAAGCACACCACACAGATCATGAAAATTCTAATATGTGAAGATTTTTAAGCTGATATACTTTAACATGTTACTTCATATTAAGAATAATAACCAAAATTAGAATTATTATTAATGCAAAATAATTAAAATGCATCATATCAATATCTTTTATGGGAGTCTTATTGTAAATAGTATAAGAAGCCCCAAAGAAAGAATATGAATTCTAATACTGGATGACCTTTGACAAAACTTTGAGTTTTCTTATTTGTTGCTGTTCAGTTGCTAAGTCATGTCCTATGCTTTGAGAATCCATGGATTGTAACATGCCAGGCTTCCCTGTCCTCCACTATCTCCTGGAGTTTGCTCAAGTTCATATCCATTGAGTAATTCTTTCTATATATCTCATCCTCTGCTGCCTTCTTTTCTTTTTGACTTCCTTCATTCCCAGCATAAGGATCTTTTCCAATGAGTCAGCTCTTTGAATCAGGTGGCCAAAGTATTGGAGCTTCAGCTTTAACATTTATGGCATTCTTATTTATAGGTTGTGACTAACATTTTGTTGTTACACCTAATTTAGAAGGTTAATAAGAAAAATCAACATGATGACATATCTGAAAGCAGTGTGTGTGTGTGTGTTTTAGTCGCTCAGTTGTATCCCACTTTCCGTGACTTCATGGACCTGTCAGGGTCCTATGTCCGTGGAACTCTCCAGGCAAGAATACTGGAGTGGCTTGCCTTGCTCTCCTCCAGGGGATTTCCCAACAAGGGATCGAACCTAGGTCTCCCACGTTGCAGGTGGATTCTTTACTGTCTGAGTCACCAGGGGAGCCCTTTATTATAGCCAGTGACTCCCAAACTTGGAGAAGGAAATGGCAACCCACTCCAGTATTCTTGCTTGGAGAATCCCATGGACAGAGGAGCCTGGCAGGCTACAGCCCAAGGGGTTGCAAGAGTCTGACACGACATAGTAACTAAACCACCACCCAAACTTGACAACATATCAGCATCATATGAAAATCTTATTAAAACTTAAGATCTCAGAGTCCTTAGAGTTCCTGAATCAGTAGTTCTGGACAAAATCTGAGAATTTTCATTTATAGCAAATTCACAGATAGTGCTGCCACTATTGTTCTGGGAACCACATTGTGGGAACTACTGCTTTTGGAGATAATGAGCATTTATAGAATTAGAGAAAAATAATAGTTTTTTTTTTGTGTGTGTGTGTGTTAGAATGAACTGTCTCTCAATCAATCTGTATGCAGAATTTCTTTGGAATGAAATATAACCAACAATAAACAACCACTTCAAATGGGAAAAACGTCTTTACCACTAGCACCACCTGGGAAACCTCAAATGGAAAAAAAAAAAGTCAAAGTAACTACAAACAAATTTGAACATTTCAATAACTGAAATACTACTCTATGGGAACTGTCCTGAATGAGCTAAAAGATACAAATCTAAATTCCAACTGACAGAGGCAAATCCATCTCTTACTAGAGTTGAAAGTTGAAATTACATATCTATTATTCATTATATTAAAATCACTGAGGTGTAAAATTATAGGTGCAGTATCAATTGCTGTGTATTATTTATTTATTCAAAAAAGTCAAAATCTTTAAGGTGTGGCTATATTTTTGATAATAACTTTCCTTACAGTGTTACTTATGACCAAAGAATAAGTTAATCAATATTTTTTTAAAGCAGCTGAAGAACCTATTGGAAACATTAGAAACATTATTCAAAATGCTTTTGGAAAAGCATTTTGTAGACACCAGAAAGACAAAAAAATCTAGGTAGAAACCTAGACAATTCTTTATGATCTATCCTCTCAGCTTTAGAAAATCAAGTCACCTAATGGAATATAAGTTAAAGTTCAAGAACCTGGTTCTACTTCTAAAACTTCTATATAAATGTTATATTCTTTAAACTCTCTCTTTTTGGTGTATTTTGTTGCTACAAGCAAGGAAACCTGTATTAATGACTGCCCTCTCCTTATTACAGAAGCATGATGCTATCCTTGGTAAGGAGTTTAAATGAGCTTTCATCTAACGACATGTGAAGGAAACAAAACTGTTTTTAACATCTACCTCTGAGCCACAATCACCTATGAAGAAATATATATATATATACACATATATTTATAAATATATAAATATAAGAAATGAAGAAATATGAATATAAATATAAAAATTAAGAAATATATATATTTATATTTATATATATTTCCAGCAATGAGAGAGATGATGAACGAAGTAAAGATCAATGATTCATAAATTTCTTTGGCACACAAATATCTTTATACAACTTTTGCCTCAAAAAATATGGGAGCTGCATTCCAAAGAAAACTTAGAACTTTTTTACCTCCAGATACAAATTCACTTAATTTTTTATTATAATATAACTAATTTGACAATATACCTAGTCTGAGGCCTTATCAAATGAATAGGGAAAATACAAAGAAGGAGAGTAAGATATGGAAAATTTCATGTTTTCCAGTAAAATGGGTATTCTGTTTCTAAAGAGGAAAGAATTAAGCTTAATATGATATGAAAAGAGCTACTCCTATGTTTGTTTGTCTAAAATAGATGTTTAGCTGTTACCTTGAATCTGAGTCAGAAGACGTGGTAATACTTGACACAGTTTTGGATAGATGCTGTTACTGCTTTTGAGACAAGCATTTCTGCCCCCTTTTGTGACATTAACCTACCTGGATACTAGATTTGTTGAGTGCACATTAAATCATTGGATTTTTGGATCACTCAAAATGTTCTTTTGGCTAACTTGCTAGAAACAATACTAAGGGGAAACAAGTATCCTATGTTATGAAGAACTTCTTAACATTATTCTCTTCTAGAAATTCTGCATAATAATGAAAACCAGTTTGCATATGCTAGAGTCTTACCCTCAGTGGTGATTTGCTTCTGCAGAGTTACCATATTACTTTGGGCATCCTCTGAGAGTCCTTGCCTCAACTACCAACATTACTGTTTTCATTCCCAACAACTCAATTCTATCAGTTCATTTTCAGTTTATGGGCACAGGTGAGATGTACAGCACTCAGGTGCCAGAAGATGGAGAAGGTTCTAGTGAAGCTTGAATAAATGCAATTCAGTAGAGGCCAGGATAACAAATCTTAGTACTCCTATCAGAATTAGTTTTCCACAGGTGACAAATCAAATCTCAGAGACTTCAGAGCATTTGTACCTGCCTCCAAATGCCTTAGAGGATTGTATTTTAAAGTGTATTTATAAAGGTGTGTTCACTTACATTGAAACATGTTTTACAGTTCAAAATGAAGATAATATCCCATAATAATCTCTTTATTTTCTATCCCCTATTGTTTAAATGAACAACCAATCAAGCATGGTACATTCACTAAAGAAGCCTCAATCTAAAGTGCTATGACTATGCAAAAGATTTGGAAAGAAAATATGCCAATAATTCAGCTTTTCCTATCCAGAAATAAATAGGTTCAAATGCTTTATAAATTTCTATAGAAAGTATCAATGTAATGTATAATTTCAAATGTTTATCCTAGCATCTAAAAATCTACATACATTTCCATTAAAAAGCAAGAATTTTATTGAGCCAGGGCCCCCTAGAGGAATTCTGAGCTTGCAGACCAAGCCTCTTGGGCATGAGCCACACTCTGTCCCTGTTTACCAGAGACAGAACAGTTTCATAAATCGTTAGCAGTGTTGCTGCTTCATTGAAATCACAAGACTGTTTTATTCTGAAAGATAATTTTTACAAGTTATAGCAATAGAGAACATGAGAGTACAGATTGCTCTAGAAAGTTCTCATATCTCTTTCTTTCTGTCTTGAAATATTATGCTTACTCACTACTTCATAATAATTCTGTTAGACTAAGTGAGTTGCTCATGACCCCAAATGACCTAATATTGTGGTTTGATACCATTTCTATTTCAATGACTCATTTCAAAAAAAATAATGTATTTATTTCTAAGTGGAGGATAATAGCTTTAAAATGTTGTATTGATTTCTGCCATACATCAACATGAATCAGCCATAGGTGTATATATGTCCCCTATTTCTTGAACCTCCCTCCCATCCCATCCTGCCCCTCTAGGTTGTCACAGAGCACTAGGTTGAGCTCCCTGCGTCATTCAGCAAAATCCCACTATGTATTTTGCATATGGTCATGTATATGTTTCAATGATACTATCTCAATTTGTCCCACCCTCTCCTTCCACCACTGTGTCCATAAGTCTGTTCTCCATGTCTGTATCTCTATTGCTGCCTTGCAAATAGGTTCTTCAGGACCATTTATCTAGACTCCATACATATGCATTAATATATGATATTTGCTTTTCTCTTTCTGATTTACTTCAGTCTGTATAACAGGCTCTAGGTTCATCCACCTTACTAGAACTGACTCAAATGTGGTCCTTTTTATGACTGAGCAATATTCCATTGTATATATGTACCACTACTTTTTATCCATTAATCAGTCAGTAGACATTGATTTTGACTAGACAGACCATTGTTGGCAAAGTAATGTCTCTGCTTTTTAATACACTGTCTAGGTTTGTCATAGCTTTTCTTCCAAGGTGCAAGCGTCTTCTAATTTCATGGCTGCAGTCTCCATCTGCAGTGATTTTGGAGCCCAAGAAAATAAAGTCTCTTACTGTTTCCATTGTTTCCCGATGTATTTGCCATGAAGTGATGGAACCCGATGCCATGATCTTCAGTTTTTGAATGCTGAGTTTAAGCCAGCTCTTTCACTGTCATCTTTCACTTTTGTCAAGATTCTCTTTAGTTCCTCTTCTATTTATGCCATTAGGGTAGTATCATCTGCATATCTGAGGTTGTTATTTCTCTCAGCAATCTTGACTCCAGCTTGTGCTTCATCCTGCCCAGCATTTCTCATGATGTACTCTGCAAATTGCCAACATCCGTTGGATCATCGAAAAAGCAAGAGAGCTCCAGAAAAATATCTAATTCTGTTTAATTCACTATGCCAAAGCCTTTGACTGTGTACATCACAACAAACTGTGAAAAATTCTTAAAGAGATGGGAATACCAGGCACCTTACCTTCCTCCTGAGAAATCTGTATGCCGGTCAAGAAGCAACATTTAGAACTGAACATGGAACAACAGACTGGTTCCAAATCAGAAAAGGAGCATGTAAAGGTTGTATATTGTCATCCTGCTTATTAAAATTACATGCAGAGTACATCATGTGAAATGCTGGGCTGGATTAAACACAGGCTGGAATCAAGATCGCTGGGAGAAATATCAATAACTTCAGATATTTAGATGAAATCACCCTTATGACATAAAGTGAAGAAGATCTAAAGAGTCTCTTGACGAAAACGAAAGAGGACAAGGAAAAAGTTGGCTTAAAACTCATCAATCAGAAAACTAAGATCATGGCATCCGGTCCCATCACTTCACGGCAAATACATGGGGAAACAATGGAAACAGTGACAGATTTTAGTTTGGGGGGACTCCAAAATCACTGCAGATGGTGACTGCAGCCATAAAATTAAAAGACACTCGCTCCTTGGAAGCAAATCTATGACCGACCTAGACAGCGTATTAAAAAGCAGAGACATCACCTTGCTGACAAAGGTCAGTCTAGTCAAAATTATGGTTTTTCCAGTGGTCATGTATGGATGTGAGAGTTGGACTGTAAAGAAACCTGAGTGGCAAAGAAGTAATACTTTTGAACTGTTGCATTGGAGAAGACTCTTGAGAGTCCCTTGGACTGTGAAGAGATCCAACCAGTCCATCCTAAAGGAAAACAGTTCGGAATATTCATTGGAAGTACTGATGCTGAAGCTGAAACTCCAATAATTTGGCCACCTGATATAAAGAACTGACACACTGGAACAGACCTGGAAAAGACACTGATGCTGGGAAAGATTGAAGGCAGGAGGAGAAGGGGACGGCAGAGGATTAGATGGTTGGATGGCCATCACCGACTCGATGGACTTGAGTTTGAGCAAGCTCCAGGAGTAGGTGATGGACAAGGAAGTCTGTTGTGCTGAAATCCATGGGGTTGCAAAGAGTTGGATATGACTGAGCAACTGAACTGAACTGAACTCTGCATATATGTCAAATAATCAGGATGATATCATACAGCCTTGACATATTCCTTTCCCAAATTTGAACCAGTCTGTTATTACATGTCTGGTTCTAACTGTTGCTTCTTGACCTGCATACAGGTTTCTCAGGAGTCAGGTAAGGTGGCCTGGTATTCCCATCTCTGAGAACTCCAATTTGTTGTGATACACACAGTCAAAGGCTTTAGCATAGTCAATTAAGCAGAAGTAGATTTTTTTTTGGGGGGGGGGGGGAATTCTCTTGCTTTTACTATGGTCCAATGGATGTTGGCAACTTGACCTCTGGTTCCTCTGCCTTTTCTAAATTCAGCTTGAACATCTGGAAGGTTTCAGTTCACATACTGTTGTGGCCTAGCTTGGAGGATTTTGAGCATTACCTTGCTAGCATGTGAAATGAGTGCAATTGTGCAGTAGTTTGAACATTCTTTGTCATTGCCCTTCTTTGGGACTGGAATGAAAACTGACCTTTTCCAGTCCTGTGACCACTGCTGAGTTTTCCAAATTTGCTGACATTGAATGTAGTGCTTAAACAGCATTATCTTTTAGGATCTGAAATAGCTCAGCTGGAATTCTAGCACCTTTACAAATAGTAATGCAATATATAATATCAGCATCTATATTTGAATACCCATCTCTGTCTCTTGTTATTATCCAGCATCAATTAACTCATGTACCACTAAAAAGTCTACAGAATTCAGACACCAACAGGTTATATCCCTCCTTGGTAATTGGTTGATGTTTAAATATTCTACTGTTTTCTAAGACTCTTTTTTTGATTTATTTTTTATTTTAATCGGAGGCTAATTACTTTACAATATTGTGGTGGTTTTATACAGTTACTTAATCTGTTTATGTTAACAATTAAAATTTTCTAAAACAGATCTTCCTCAATGTAATAAGTAGTAAGAGAAAGCTAGAGCAGTAACATAAGCATTCTAAAAATTTATGATCCTAGATGTTTATGTTACATTATTTTTCTTTGTACTTATTTTTTCTAAAGAAAATACATATGTTGAGAAAAACAATTTTGAAAGCAGAACTTCATTTCACAACTCTCACAACACCAAGAAGGATAATAATAATAGTTGCTATAGGTTACTTTAACCTCTGTTAAATTCTTTGGCATTAGTACATCTTATTTTCTTTTTTGTTTAATTTTTATTGAAATATAGTTGATTTACAATATTTTTTTAGTTTCAGGTGTACAGCATAGTGACTCAGATATATATATATATATCTGGGAAATATTGAGGGCAGGAGAATGGGACATCAGAGGATGAGATGGCTGGATGGCATCAATGGTGCAATGGACATGAACTTGGGAAAACTTTGGGAGATGGTGAGGGACATGGTGGCCTGGTATGCTGCATCCACGGGGTCTCAAAGAGTTGGACACAGCGTTATTGAATAAACAACAAATATGTAGGTATACATGTAGGTTTAGATATAGCTATATATAGATATTCTTATTAGACATATCTATATATCTATTTGCTTCCCTGATAGCTCAGTTGGTAAAGAATCCACCTGCAATGTGGGAGACTCTGGTTCAATTGCTGGGTGGGGAAGATCCACTGGAGAAGGGATAGGTTACCCACTCCAATATTCTTGGGCTTCTCTTGTAGCTCAGCTGGTAAAGAATCTGCCTGCAACGTGGGAGATCTGGGTTTGATCGCTGGGTTCAGAAGATCCCCTGGAGAAGGGAATGGCTACCCACTCCAGTATTCTGGCCTGGAGAATTCCATGGACTCTATATTCCTTGGGGTCGCAAAGAGTCAGACTTGACAGAGTGACTTTCACTTCACTTCACATAGATAGATAGATAGATAGGAATATAAAAAAAGAATATATCATATTGTGGTGCTCTAGTGTTGAGTGCATAACTGTTTATAACTGTTACCTCTTCTTCACGGATCAATCCCTTTTTCATTATGTAGTGTCCTTCTTTGTCTTTTATAACAGTGTTTTAAAATGTATTCTGCCTGATATGAGTATTGCTATTTCAGCTTTCTTTTGATTTCCATTTTCATGGACTATCTTTTTCTATCCCCTCACTTTTGGTCTGTGTGTTTCTCTAGATCTGAAGAGGGTCATTCATAGACAGTGTATAGATGTGTCTTATTTTTGTTTCTATTCAGCCATCCATGTCTTTTGGTTGGAGCGTTTAAACTGTTTACATTTAAGGTAATGATTGATGCATATGTTCTCATTGCCATTTTGTTAATTATTTTAAATTTGTTTTGGTAGGATTTTTCTTGAAACTTCTTGCCCTGTGCCTCCATCCTCTTCCCAAGTTCTTGGATCATCTTTCCAATCATCAGTAAGAATCATTTCTAGATTAGATTGGCTATCTCCAGTTCAATTAGTTTTGGTTCTGGAATTTTATCTTGTTCCTTCATCTGGAATATATTCCTTTGCAATTTCATTTTAAGTTTCTATTTGTATTTTATATACATAATAGCTTAGTTATGCTTCTTGATCTTTGATATGCGGCCTTTTGTATGGGATGTCCTGTGAGTCCCTGTGGTACACTCACCTCTCATCACCCAAGGACCAGGGTAGGTTGCAGAATTAAATGAATATGAATAATTTTAATTCATTTAATTTAATTCATTTCCCACAATTATATTTGTTTTACTGAATTCTTCATAATTCACAACTCTCATGCCCTTATATAACTTTTTATAGGCTATAACTCTGAAGTTATCTTATGAACACTTTGCAAGCTTTCTGCCAAATACTGAAATATAGAATTAATATTCTCATTAGTTTATAAATACCTTTTACACTTTTTAAAAGTGTCATACAAGGTAACTTGACCTATTCTGGCACATGATTCTCTGAAATGAAGGTATACATTGGTTAAAGATATTAAGAAATACAACACTGAATAGATAACTCAATCTTTCTAAAAACTGTTTATTAATGATTATATACATGTGTTGTCCAAATGCAGAAATCTGCTAAAAAATTCTATGGTGGAGTTTATTTTTCTAAAGAATCTACATGGTCTCTAGTTGCTCTTCCACCTACATCAGTCATTGTGTCAACCTCCTGTTTCTTTGTGGCTGCCCCATAAGAAAGAAAGAAATTACATAGGTTGAGTTACCCCCAGAGACACACTGAAGCCAATAATCTTGCTAACATTTGCTCTTGTATCAAAGGCCAAGGCAGCTCTCCAGGCAGGCAGGCAGCAACCCACATTTTCCTGCTTTACTTTCACAATGAGGGAAATGCATTCATATTTCCACTGGCAGGAATTCAGGTAGCCATTATGAGTGGTGTGGTATCCAAATGGAGAAGAATAGGCAATAAAAATTTCATCATAATGATAAGATATTACAGTAAAATGAAATTACTCTCTACAAGACTGTAAGACACGAAGAGGTGTGGATAAAAGGAGGTAAAATGGAACTTTTCCTGTTGCCTAAATCATCAAAACCCAGATCAAAGAAATGAAAAATGCAAATTGTTGTGGGGCAAACAGTTCCTTTAGGGCTTACTAAAAGAGGGGCATAACCAGCCTTGCTATCACCAGGAACCTCCTCAACATTCTGATTTTTAGCCTGAAAATGATCAAGAGGGGTGTGTGTGAAGTGGATATTCCCTGGATCACTGTGTTCATCCTCACCTAACTCTAGGTCAAGTTAGCAGGTATCTAAAATGTTAGCCCATAAAGATTAAGGGTGCCTAACAAACACAGTGATTTTCATTTCATTATTCCACTGATCACACCTCAAATATGCTGATTTGAGCTGAGCAGAGGAACAGAAGTATAGCTTTGGGGCCAAACTTTACGAAACAAGAGTATTTACACATTGGCTAATGTTAACACCACAAGGTGAATCAATCTACCCCACCTATTAAACAAGACCATTATTGCAGTCTTTCAGAAAGTAATCTGAGTTTATTAACATTTCTGTATTAGGGATCTTTGATAAATAGAATTACTAGTGTGTATAAAACACACACATATACACAGAGAGAGACAAACAGTTGAGAGAGAGAAGGAGGGAGAGAGAAAAAGAGGACGAGAGAAAGAGAAAGAGAGAAAAGGATTTGTAAAGAATGGGATTATGTGATTTTGGGAAGCTAGTATGTTTGAAATCTGCAGACTTTGTAGCCTGGCTGGAGACCCAGGAAAGAGCTGGTGCTGTAGTTCAAGCCGAAAGGCTATCTGCTGCAGAATTCCTTCTTCCTGTGGGAGGCTGATCTTTCATTACTTTCAGGTCTTTAACTGACTAGATGAGCCCTACCCACATTACAGAGAGCAATCTGCTCAACTCAAAGTCTGTGGATTTAAATGAAAATATCATACAAATACACTCTCACAGAAACATGAAGAGTAATGTTTGACTATATATAAGGGGAACCAAGTTGACACATAAAATTGACCATCAAACTTCTTATCACAATTGTGAATTTTATGGTCAAGTCTTCTCCATTTGGATGCCAGGAGCAGGATGCTGTACAATTGACTATGTTCCACATGAATGTCTGAATTTCCTGACAGTCAGGGGAGATTGGAAATAATTACATTTGAGCCACTTTATGGTACCTTCATGAAAAATTGTCCTTCTATGTAAAATACTATAGCAACAACAACAGTATGTTATACTGCCAAGAATTACTGAGTCAGATCTTGCAAATCAGGGAACTGTGCCATGAGTGGACCCATAGTCCTTCCAGAAGAACTTATTAATGTGCTCCAGATCATTGGCACACACACCACACAGGATATCTCTGTTGGCCAGAAAAGCTATTGCAGCCAACCATGAACAAAATCTACTAATATAAAAGCATACGTAACTTTTGCTGTCCCACCAGTGCATCCTAATACACTGCAGGACGCAGAATTTAGAGGAGATAGGGAGATGAGATGTCTCAAAGACAAACATGTTTCTCTCTTTCACCTCTAAATTTGGAGGGTATAGAAACAATATTTTCAGATGGCAGAGAAACGGAAAAGTGTTGAATTGAAGATGAAGTTCAAGATTAAAACCACATAGATTCAGTTCAGTTCAGTCGCTCAGTCATGTCCAACTCTTTGCCACCCCATGAATCGCAGTATGCCAGGCCTCCCTGTCCATCACCAACTCCCGGAGTCCACCCAAACCCATGTCCATCGAGTCGGTGATGCCATCCAGCCATCTCATCCTCTGTCGTCCCCTTCTGCTCCTGCCCCCAATCCTTCCCAGCATCAGCGTCTTTTCCAATGAGTCAACTCTTTGCATGAGGTGGCCAAAATATTGGAGTTTCAGCTTCAGCATCAGTCCTTCCAATGAACACCCCCTACTGATCTCCTTTAGGATGGACTGGTTAGATCTCCTTGCAGTTCAAGGGACTGTCAAGAGTCTTCTCCAACACCACAGTTCAAAAGCATCAATTCTTTGGCGCTCAGCTTTCTTCACAGTCCAACTCTCACATCCATACATGACCACTGGAAAAACCATAGCCTTGACTAGATGGACAGTACTAGTTGAAAGTGACAAGGAGTTCTGAAATCTACCCAGTATTTTTTTTTTTTTTGAGATAACAAAATGTGTTGTGAAATATAGTTGAAATGAATGGAGTAAAATAAATAAATAAAGCACGTTGATGATTTATTAATTTTGAGCACAATAAATTAGTATACTTGTAAGTGGATGGGCAGCATTATGTTATCTATCTATGGTAGCTAAAGCTCCTCACTTCCTCCAGCAGATATTTCCCTTCGCATTATTTTAGTGGAAGCAATCTGTTTCCTCAGAGAATTTCTCTGCAGCCCCATCGTCCTGCTGATTCTATACATCATTGTGTCCCATCATCTCAGACAGAAGTCTTACTACTTGAGCCAGAATAGCTCAGTCATAGTCCCACTGTATCATACACAGTAAAATGTATAGAAGGAAAAACATGACCTGAGCCTGAACAACTAGAATTCTATCCTGAATTTTTATGAATTGATTTTAGAGATTGTATCAGAATCCAGTCAAAGGAAAAGACATGTCAGTTATTAGATAGGAACACTTATAAAAACGTTGTTAACTAAATAACTAAAAGGGGCTCTAAGTTATCATGGACACAGTCACCAGAGAAAGCAGTGATCACAATTAGGGCCAAAGATACAGAAGAAAGACCCTGCAATTATTAACACGTATAAACGTATAGGAGGAGCCCAAGAGTTTAAACTAGGACTACTGAAAAAAAGGAGGCTTCACTCCACTGGTGCTGGGGTCTGTGAGCTTGGATAACTGTCCTTGGGTCTAAGCTGGGGCCTTGGATGAATGGGCACTGGCAGATGTTACCGATATTTATGTGAGGCAGGTGACAAAGATGGGTTTGCAGGTGTTGGGGAAACTGCAAGCTGGATTGGCTGCTATAATTGGAAAGCCCTGATAGTGCTGGGAAGTGCTATTAGGATAATGCTTATACTACCAGGAAGCAGTCCAGGAGCCAACAAGGAACAAACAGAAAAGAGTAAGCTCTTCTTCCAGCTCTTCTGTCTCTCTCTGGCGCCCATGATTGGCAGAGTTTAACAGGGGCCAGCTGACACATGCAAAAAATGTGGTTTGTAGAGTCTCAGCCTCACAAAGCAGGACAGAGGGGTAAGGTTGGAAATGCTGGGAGAAAAGAACTAAATAATTGGCATGGAGACATAGATGTTTCTTTTGGATTGTGAGATAAGATGAATCTGAAAGTTCACTAAAAAGAAGCTGTCTCTCAACAAGTCCCAGACATCTCAAGCGAGGAGAAGGCTCATTTCAGCCTTTCAGTTTCAAAGGCTCTCCTTGACCAGTAAGTTCCCAGTCAGCACACTCAATTAGATGGGATATGCCTTTCTTTCCTTATAAATATAGAGTGATTCAGAAGATGGAATCCCTCTGTTAGAGACTGTCTTGTTCTCAGATATGCATGGCATAGAGAGTTAAGGGAGTCGGGTATACTTTAGTTATAATTTCCCAATAAAGCTTATTTATTTTATATTTAAGCTACATGACATTGGCAAAGTATGTGTCAGTGTCATTTCTACAGAACAGTTTGGAAATTATAGATACGTACACAAAGGCCATGCCCTGACACATTAAGGAAGCTTGTCTTCAATAGGGCCCTGAGAGAAGAAAGGAAGAAGAGGTGTTGCAGATTGAAAGTTTATTTCCCTCAAATTCATATGCTGAGGCCCTCACCTCAGATGTGATGGTGTTAGGAGGTGGGGCTTTGGGGAGGTAATTAGGTTTAGATGAGGTCATGAGGGTGAAGCACTCCTCCCATGATTAATCCCATGATGGGATTAATGGTGGGATTAATGCCCTTATAAGAACAGGAGAGACACCAGGATTTTCTCTCTTTTCCATGTGAGGACACAAGCAACAAGGCAGCCATATGCAAAATAGGAAGAGGTTCTCAGAAGGAACCATTATCAACTGCCACCTTGATACTGGACTTCCCAGCCTCTTAAACTGAGAGAAATAAATGCCTGTTGTTTAAGGTACCCCATCTGTGGTATTATTCTATGGTAGCCAAAAATAAGTCAAGAGGCAAAAAATAATAATAAAAAGAAAGACTCTTCAAGATACCATTTGATCACATGTATATAAAATATGACTCTTTACTGAATTCCACATATGAAGTAAGCCTATATATATATTTATTTTCTAAACTAGTTTGACTGGGTTTCTGAAAACAGTCTTGACCAAAACAGGGGATTTAAAGCTGAGGACATTAAAATTATTATTTTTTTTTTGAAAAGGTAGTTCCAAGTAAAATAATAATGACATTTGTGAAATGTTTCACTGAACAAATTATGACAAGCTTCAACAACTCTTTCTTCTAAACATATGGGTTATTATTGGACAATAAATGAAGATCGAGGACACAATAGTCATTATCTTAATTAACCATGTTCCACGTGTCTGCAGTAGAGCAAAATGGTAGTATATTTAATCATTAGATTTAAAGCCAAACAGTGAGTGATGAACTGCTTCAACTTGATTCTACATTGAGAACAACCCTTTTTAGAGATAAATTGCCATGGAATATGACAAATTTGAATATAGTAAATCAAGGTGAAACTGCAAATCTTGAACTCCATCTAATTCCTGAATTTTCACTATGTCAATCCTATTCTGGAAGCTAGAACACTGTAGTCTGGAAAGAGGACATAGTTTTGGCCAAACAGAAGCAGGTAGTAAGCCCATCAAAATTCCACATTCACTTCTCAACTTTTGAGAAAGTGGTCTAGCATTCATGCCTTACCTAGTTGGAAATTAACTTTCTCCTGGAAGTTACGCAACTCATGCACTGTCTAGTGCCCACACAAACCTTGCAAACAAACAGGCCCATGATATTGTTTAACTGATTGCAAATTGTGCAATAAAATAGCCAAGACAGCAGCTGGGGCTTCCTTTTCTCCTTCCAGATAATAGCCTCTTTTACCTTTTGTCACACTACCAGAAATATCACATATCTAGATCACCCTAACTGTCTATGCCTTGTAGCTGCAGACATGTATCTAAGAAAAAAAATATATAAATTGTTGCCAGTTGTTATCAATATCCTCTATTTCAACTAGGTTTGAAAAAAGTCATAAGAAACTTTAAAATATTTCTATAAGAATTTGCTTCCCCATTGTCTGTAATTACTATTTCACATCTCCACGTTCCTCAAATTTCCAAAGTCTTCATTGCTGTAACTCTTGGCTTTTAGCTCCGTTTCTTTTTAGATAAATTAAAAGTTGAAAGATAGAGACTCTTTAATCTTGCCAAAACCAAATATATCAATTTAATTGCGTCTATCTCTCGTTTCTCTTTTATCTTCCATTTTAATGATGAAATTATCTGATTCCTAAGAAGGGCTGTCTCTCCATCAGCACTGAAACACATGAGTTTTTACCACTCTTCATATAGAAGTGAACAGACAACAAACTCATAACAAGTTGAGAAAAGAAAACATCCTTCTGAAGTTACATTTATGGCCCCATCTCTCTGCTCCATTTATTCTGAACACTAACTTCTAAACAGAACTCTATAAACACACTATGTCATTCTGTCTAATCTCTTATCTGTCATTTGATCAGTCTTTCTGTGTTTCAAATTGTATTTCTTAGAAATAAAGCTTTAGTGCCAAATTGAAGGCTATGTATATCCTTTTCCCATTCTCATTTTTCCCCAATCTTCTTAGAGGCATCCATTGTCCTAATATTTTGTGCATCACTTCCTATCCATATAATTTATATCTGTACTTATGCAAATATGCCTATCATATACCCATGCACCCACAAATACATGGCTTTTTACATATCGTTAAGTTTTTCATTTGTTATGTATTATTATTGTACATAGTATGTACAACTTTATTAACTTGACAGAATTTTCACATTTTTGTTTTAAAATGTATCCATCTTGGGTAGTCAGTCCTAGGACTCAGTTTGCATTTAGTTAACACTGACTCCTTACATATTCTTAAGCCAGTAATTTGTTTTATAAAGGGTACATATAGTCTAATAATTTGCAAATTTACATTTATATCTCTGACATTTCCCTGAACTCCACGTTGAGACACACATTTATTTTTTTAGTGAACACCTCCTTTTGAATGTGCAATAAGCTTCTCAAACTTCAATTCAGAAATTTTAATGATCTTTCAAGTTTACTTCTCTCCCAGCATTTCCTAACACTGTAAATGGTAACGCCATTCTCTCCTTTATTCCGGTCAAGTGCCATGAGATCATGGTGGTAGTTTTCCTTAAATGTTTTATTTTTATTAATGGTATTCTATATAATGATAGATATGTGTCATTACATATTTGTCCAAATCCACAGAATTTACAAAACCAAGAGTGAACAACAATGTAAACTATAGACTTGGGTCATTATGATATGTTAATATAGACTCATCAGTTGTAACAAATGTACTAGTCTGATGGGGGATTATGTTGATAATTGAGGAAGATATGCTTGTATGCCTCCAGGGATATATGAAAAACCTCTGTTATTTCCCCCAATTTTGCTATGAACCTAAACAGTTCTTAAGTTTTTTTCCCCTAAGTTTGAAAGTGAAAGTGAAAGTCCCTCAGTCATGTCCAACTCTTTGCAACCCCCTGGACTCTAGCCTATCAGACTCCTCTGTTCATGGAATTCTCCAGGCCAGAATATTGGAGTGAGTAGGTGTTCCCTTCTCCAGGGGATCTTCCCAACCCAGGGATAGAACCCAGGTTTCCCGCATCACAGGCAGATTCTTCACCATCACAGCAACCTGGGAAGCCCAAGATTAGGCTTAGGGAGATAAATTGGTTTAGATTAAAAGTAGAAACAAGTGGCAGAACACAAAATTAAAACTTACAAGTAAGTAGCTGCCCCTTTGGAGCAGCACTGTTGGTAGTAAGACATGTAGGTTAGAGAACTGCTGTTTTTCATTATAAGCCCTCCTCTACTAGGAGGAAATCTTTTTCCTGTTAAAATAAATCACTTTTATCTGAATCAATGAATGAGTAAATAAATAATGCACCCAAAATATGATATTAACATGTTCAGTAGTAGGTAGGCTGCATAAGAGTCTCCCTGGTCTCAAGACATAACCTTCTATCTTCTGTTATTGTACAGATGCATGTCTTTTAGTCCAAAAAAGTCGTATTTTTAAAATGTCTGATTATGTCACTTCTCACACCCAGCAGCAATGTCTGGACCCTGCCATTCCTGCCTGTCTTGTGCCATTCCCTATGTTCCAGGCACATAACAGACCTGTCTTCTAAACTCAAGGACTTCAAATGGATTTCCAGAGTGACACATCTGCTTTCCCTGCTGTCCCAGCCAATTCCCTATAATTGTAGTCCTCCATATTTCAGCTTAAATACTACTTCCAAAGAAAGGTTGGAAGCAGGATCCATGCTATACTTTCTCAAGGTACCCTGTAATTTTTTCCTTATATCATTTGTAATATTTTTGCTGTTCTGTATACATAGTCACAAGTACATTAATTTTGATTAACCATAGTTCTTCATTCATGACACATTTGAAAATCTGGCCCACATATGACTCTTAACTATGTATGTACCTGTTTATACTACAAAACACCCGTGAATCTGACAGCATAATAAAACTGTATTTTCTTTTTATGCTAAATTATGTGTGTGTGTGTCTGATATTACATGTACTTGTCTAAGCAGACATGTTTCTCTGCCTGTTAGCAGAAAATAAAGTAAGGGATTTAAAGTACAAGAAGAATTCAATATGCTGTTGTTGGTTGGAAGATGAGAAGTGATAAGAACACTGAGACTTAGTCATACAACTCCAAAGGGTGACTTAGTAACTGAATTCTGTTAACAACCTGAATGGTCATGGAAATAGAATCCTAAAATGAGCTTCCAGATAAAACCTTTGCTTAGCAGTAATTTTATTTTTGTTTATGAGGCCTCAAGAAGAGGACCCAGTTGAAATACATTGTACATGGATCTTTGAGTCACAAAACTGTGAAATAATAAATGGGTGTTTTAAGCTACTAAATCTGTGGTAATATATCCAAGAAACAACAGGGAGGTTATATATGCCATAAGTGTTTTTCTTGGAGTATAATCAATCCATGGGTTGCAAAAGGAACATCAATGATGTTCACTAGTGAATTCTAATGTCTAACACAGAGTCCAGTTCATTTTAAATATTTAACCCACGTTAGCAGATTAAATGAATTAACAGAAAACTGAAGTCTATACATGTTTAAAAACTTAAGAGGAGAATAGGTTATAAAAGAGAGGACAAGTCAGAAAAGTATACATGATGAAAACATACATTGCAGTATAATAATGTAAGAAACTGATAGCTAATATTTGTGAAAATATAACACATAGAACAAAAAATATAAGTTAAGAATTATCTACAGTGCCAAATTTGTGAAAAATTATGTTAAAAAGTTTGCTGCAAAGACAGTTTTCTTAGAATTCAGACCACATTTTCATGATGAAATTATAAGGGGCCAATAAGTTTCCAACATCACCTAAAAGCACTAGATTAATATATAACTCAATTAATAATTCCCATTAATGACCCAGAAGAATGGATTATCAAATGTTTTACTAGCAGAAATCATATATCAGAAAATGGCAGAAGTATGGCTAGAAAATGAAGCCAGAAAGTGAGAGATAAAGAATTATATTTGATGCAGTTGGAAATTATGGCATTTTAAAAGGAAATGGTTATAATGATAGTTCAGTCCAACAATGCTGTATAGTTTAAATGGACTGTACCAGAAACTAGAGACCAGACACCATAAATGCTTTGCATCTAATCTAACCACAAGTGAAGTCAGGGTAAATTTAATTTGGGCCTGTTTGACTAGTAGTATCTCACAGATCATCTGCCTATGACTTGATGATGAATTGATGATAAATTGGATAAAAAGATTGAAAGGGAAAGATACTAAGCTTTCTATGACTATTCATTAGCAGGTGAGGGTGGGTTGAACACTTGAAAACTTTATCCTAAACTTGTGATTTTTAAAAAGATCAGCTCCTCCCCTATTATGTTCCACACAAAGTAATCTCAACAGCTTGATTTTGTGCAAGAATAATTTCACTGATTGCCTAAACATATCTTAAAATTTTTCCTATTATCTCCTCATTTTACAGTTTGCAGAATTCCCATTTAGTTATATTATTCTAGATCAAGTTTAGAATTTGTTTTTATTTCATATAGTTTTCTATGCTAGTATACAAGTTATATTGACAAATTGATCAAACTCCATTATTTTTACCTTCGTTTGATTGGGCACCTAACATTGAAATCTGATGGTAGTCATGTAATTTATTTAACAACAGCTTTTTATTTTTTGGCTGCATGAACAATGGATGTAAGATCTAAATCCAGGGAACTATCTGCAGGCAGCCTACTTTATTTGGTTAAGCTAATATTGCATTACTGGCAAAGCAATAATTAAGTGAAGACTTAACTACTTGATTACTTTGGTTTAGCATGCTTTTAATACTAAAAATTACTTTAATTCATTTTCTCTGCCTTATATATACTGTTTCGTGTGTAAATTTTTTTTTTCTAATTGGATTTATCCACCATTAATACAATGCAATATCACTGGACCGTACCATTGTGTTTTTACATGTAAGAAACTAAGCTTCAAATCTTGCTATACTTAGATCACAATTTTTTAAAAAATCTTAAATTATTCTATTCTTGAGTTTATTTTTTATTAGCTAGCCAGTGTTTCTTAAAGAATTCTGGCACTTTAACACAATGTGCTATTTTCACAAAATGTGGATATTAAATATATTAATACATAAATTATTACTGCAGAAATTATGTATGCTTTTAAAACATTCCTTTAATTTCAGTGGAAGGGCTTATTAAAAAAGTCTCAAACTCATTTTAAATATAATCAATTTCATGTGTTATGGCTCATTAATTAGTTATAAAATTTCCCAAACCTACATGAAAATATAAGACAATATTTTGCATGGCTAAAAAACTAACAAGGCAGTATATAATTTACACATGGTAAATTATTCAATGATATTAATATGGATTTCCTTGGTGGCTCAGATGGTAAAACTGCCTACAATGCAGGAGACCTGGGTTCTATCCCTAGGTTGGGAAGATCTCCTAGAGAAAGAAATGGCAGCCCACTCCAGTACTCTTGCCTGGAAAATTCCATGGACGGAGGAGCCAGGTAGGCTACAGTCCATGGGGTCTCAAAGAGTCGGACATGACTGAGCGACTTCACTAATCACTAAATTATTCAATGATATTAATATTTAAGTCTAATCCTAGGTTTTAAGTTTCTGAGGGCAAAGAAACGTGTTGTGTATATTATATAACATATAAATATATATTGTCAATATTATATAATATGTATATATATACCACTGTATCAATAAAACCTAATAGTCTACACTTTATACATATTTGTTGAATTAACATATGAGTGAATGTATTAATGAATTCAACACAAAATAGTCATTATCTAAGGCCAGTATATACAATAAAATTAAAATATAATGAATTACTACAAAAATAAATAAGCAAATCTGCAATAAGCAGATTTTCATAATTATTAGAATGAGGGGTACACAAGCAAGAATCAGTTTTGGAGGCCAGAACTATATCTCTTCTGCTGGAGAACAGTTTGATAGACCATCTCTATTAAAGCACAAGTTCAACAAATTTAAAGCTATTAGAATTAAAAGGGTTCAAAACAACACTATTAATCATTAGTACATTTGTTTTGCTTTTTTTTTTTTTCCTTCAAGGGTAAAAGTTATTTTGAAAGAGAGTAGATTAAACCAAGGATAGATGATATTGACTATCTCAGCAATTTTCACTATTTAAAATAATAAGTTGCTGTCATAGATAGATATTTGTATGGTTAGAATTCAAAAAGGTTTGCAATAGCATCTTCAAAAGAAGAGTAGCAGAGATATGCTCTTAGATATTACATGAATTCAATAAATCTTAAAGAATGGTTTTTATTTGAAAAAAAAAAAAGAGTGAATCTTAAACCTTACTGGAAGTAACACATTGGAAAATCAATTAGAGATGGATTCTAGAATTAAGGTAAAAATAATAAAATAAAAATTTTAGAAATTATTGTAGGTCAAAATCCTCTAGACTTTGAGATGGGCACACATTTCTTAAATGGAACACACACAGAAAAGCACTGATCACAAAAGAAATGATTGGCAGATTAGTTTTTATGAGATTAAAAAATTATATTAAAAGATACTTTTAAGAGATTCAAAAGGCAAACCCTCCAAAGGGAGAAAATATGTGTCATATATATATCCCTAGAAGAACTTCTATTCAATAAATCCTACAAATTAAGGAGAAAAACAATTAACATTTTTTAAAGAAATGAATAAAAACTTGAGCAGGCTTTTAACAAAAGAAGATATCCAAATGGCCAATAAGCTTATGAAAAAGTGTTCAATGTTATAAATCTTCAGGAAAACACTAATTAAAACCACAATTTGGGGGTAAGGAAGAAGGGATAAATTGGGAGATTGGGATTGACATATATATACTATATATACATATAATATATAACTAATAAGAGCCTACTGTATAGCACAGGGAACTAAACTCTACTCAATACTCTGTAATGGCTTATATGGGAAAAGAAGTCTAAGGAAGATTGGATATATGTATATGTATAATTGATTTACCTTGCTGTATAGCTGAAACTAACACAACATCGTAAATCATCTATAATCCAATACATTTTTTTTTAACCCACAATGAGATATTGTTACACAGCCAATGGTTACACTTAAACTCACAATACTTATTTGAGGCACTTAAATGGATCAACAGTGCTCTCATACATGTATGGTGGTATTGTAAATTTGTACAACAATTTTATAAAACTATTGGCAGTATCTTCTATAGCTAAATATTTGCATACTACATAACGAAGCAATTCATGTGTAGCAGAGTCATATACAAGAATTTTCATTAAGCACAATTTACAATATCTAAAAACTAAAGACAATGACCATCAACTCTGTAACAGGAAAGTGAAAGTCACTCAGTCGTGTCCGACTCTTTGTGACCCCATGGACTGTACAGTCCATGAAATTCTCCAGGCCAGAATACTGGAGTGGGTAGCCTTTCCCTTCTCCAGGTGATCTTCCCAACCCAGGGATGGAACCCAGGTCTCCTGCATTGCAGGCAGATTCTATACCAGCTGAGCCACAAGGGAAGCCCTTGTGTAACAGGAAATTTATGTTATAGTCATGTAATGAACTACTCTAAGCAACAAAATAGAAAATACTACTCTTTCAAGCAATAAAATACAGAAATCTCATAGACTCATGCTGAGCAAAAGAGCCCCAAACAGTAAATGCTGTATACTACATCGTTTCATGTGTAAAATGCGTAAAATAAGTTGAAACATCTACAGTGAGAGAACTCAGAATAGTGGCTACATTTGGGGGTGTGTAAAGACTGAGGGACAGGCACAGGAGAGACTTCTAGGGATAGAGGTAACATTCTATACCAAGATCTTGGCGCTTTCCTTCGAAGTAATCAGCTATAGTTCATAAATCAGACAATTTGTAAAACTTTTCTTTCTTAATTTTCCATTCTTGGCTATAATATTGTAAGACTTATAATCCAAATTTGTCAGTTCCCTTTCAATTTTGCAGAAATGAAGCAGTATTAATGGAGATCCAAAGACTCTTGAATCAATATTTATTCTGTGAGATAATTTTTTTTAACATAACGAAAAATTCTATTAACACAAATCCACTCTTTAGCACTTAACTTACACCAGTATACATTTTAAGTTTATATAACTCTTCAGGCCTAGTGGAAATAAAACTTGTAAATTTTATAGAATATTTATCATGGGGCATACTCTAGGGCAAACACTTTCTACAGTTATCTCCTTTAAAATTCACACCACTCTGTAATGCAGTTTTACTATTTTGTCTTATTTATAGATAAGAAAACTGAGTTTAAAGATGATACCTCTGCCAGGTGCTAGTGCTTGGATTCAAACCCAAGCTGTCAGTGCAGAAGCTCAGGCACATAACCATTTAGCTCAGTGCTGAGGAACTAAACCTTAGAGGTGTCAGCCTTACTTAATTCCAGAGATGGTAGCAGTTAGAGATCAATTGTAGCATCTTGATGCTGTCTTTACATGGTTTCTCCTTATTTACTTAAGTGGTCTCAATTTGTTTTTTAAGCATTTAAGTGCTCAATTATGGTAATACTATTCTCAAGGGATTTGCTCTTCCCTCTCTCTGCTTTTTATGTGATCCCAGAGGCTTCCCTTATTGAAATATGGGCTTGATTTTCTCCCTGATAAGTTTATTATACTAAGGTTTTTTGGAGCTGTAGTCTCTGATACCGCCTTCCATTATAGAAGACATTCCATTATGGGCACCTCCCTATTTTTGAAAATGTAATGGTTCTTTAACAAAATACTTGATCGATGAACCTGCTTGTGGAAAGGCATTGCTCATGTCCTTGACGTACACTGATGCTTTTCTCTTTGCTTCTACAGATGTTGCTTTAAAGCTCAATGTAGTTATGTCTTTTGAACAACATATATCATCCATAGTTAGAAGATTGTATCATCCACTATTTAAGAATTATTTAGTCTCTAATGTCTTAAAATGAGAAGATTTATGCATTGTTTGCTTCCTATAGTTTAGGCTGATAATGCTTGACAAATATTTAAAATGCTGAAGGTATTACATGCTGAAGAGTTAGTGTTAGCACTGGGTGTTTTGATTGCTTGTCTGTTTACATATCAGCGAAGACACTACTCTGTCTTTATCTCTCATAAGAGTGTAATGCTGAAACTGGAAACAGACATGCCAAATATAGGAAGGGCAAATAATCTTTTCTCTTTTTATTTTGCAGCTAGAATAGTGGACATGGCATCTTAGCAGTTGTAAAAATTAAAATGATTAAAGGTTTGGGTATATCTCAAACATTTTATCCCACATCCCACTCCCACTGCCATCCTACATCAATTTACAAAAACACTGATGCATCTTTTTTTTAAATTGCAGACAATTTGATTTTTATTGTTAAAAATTTTCTTTAAACATACTTACTTATATATTTCCATATTTGCTCTGCCTTTGTAACTAGAATACAATATCCTCAAAAATGGAAACTGTACTTTTTTATCTCTCAATAATTTCTAGTTTAGTTTAGTCATGCGGTGAATGATATTAATTAATATGGCAGGTGCATAATATGACCTTGTGTGAGAGCCTATGTAGTGATCACAGCTGCTCCTTCATGTGTATCTGTGGCTTCTTCTTCAACCTTGAAGCACCCTCAATTCACATTTGGTGGAATTGCTACTGTCACATACTTCAAGCAATGACCCAGCCAAGCAATCTGTCCTGGGGAGTAAGATATGCCAGCAAGTCAGTGATTCACAGTTTTAGAGAATTTAAGATGACTTAGCACCAGAAATCTGGACAGCAAAGGAAGCAGTCTGAATTGAGGTTGTCTCATAGGAGGTGGCAGGGACTTAGCTTCTGGTTTAGGTGTTGAATAAGAAGGTGAGAGAGAGTTGAGGAGAAAGGGAGCATAAAGAGGAAAATAATCTTATTTCAATCATAAAAAGGGAACATAAAATTAAAAGACATTCGCTTATTGGAAGAAAAGCTATGACAAGCCTAGACAGTGTATTAAGAAGGAGAGACATCACTTTGTCAACAAAGGCCCATATATTCAAAGCTATGGTTTTCTGGTAGTAATGTACGGATGTGAGAGTTGGATCACAAAGAAGGCTGAGTGCCAAAAAATTGATGCTTTTGAACTACGGTATTGGAGATATGTGAACCGTGAACTTCCAGATGTTCAAGCTGGTTTTAGAAAAGGCAGACGAACCGGAGATCAAATTGCCAATATCTGCTGGATCATCGAAAAAGCAAGCGAGTTCCAGAAAAACACCTATTTCTGCTTTATTGACTACGCCAAAGCCTTTGACTGTGTGGATCATAATAAACTGTGGAAAATTCTGAAAGAGATGGGAACACCAGACCATCTGATCTGTCTCTTTAGAAACCTGTATGCAGGTCAGGAAGCAACAGTTAGAACTGGACATGGAACAACAGACTGGTTCCAAATAGGAAAAGGAGTACGTCAAGGCTGTATATTGTCACCCTGCTTATTTAACTTATATACAGAGTACATCATGAGAAATGCTGGGCTGGAAGAAGCACAAGCTGGAATCAAGATTGCTGGAAGAAATATAAATAACTTCAGATATGCAGATGACACTACCCTTATGGCAGACAGTGAAGAAGAACTAAAGAGCCTCTTGATGAAAGTGAAAGAGGAGAGTGAAAAAGTTGGCTTAAAGCTCAACGTTCAGAAAACTAAGATCATGGCATCTGGTCCCATCACTTCATGGGAAATAGATGGCGAAACAGTGGAAACAGTGTCAGACTTTATTTTTAGGGGGCTCCAAAATCACTGCTGATGGTGATAGCAGCCATGAAATTAAAAGACGCTTACTCCTTGGAAGGAAGGTGATGACCAACCTAGATAGCATATTTAAAAGCAGAGACATTACTTTGCCAACAAAGGTCTGTCTAGTCAAGGCTATGGTTTTTCCAGTAGTCATGTATGGATGTGAGAGTTGGACGATGAAGAAAGCTGAGTGCCGAAGAATTGATGCTTTTGAACTGTGGTGTTGGAGAAGACTCTTGAGAGTCCCTTGGACTGCAAGGAGATCCAACCAGTCCATTCTAAAGGAGATCAGTCCTGGGTGTTCATTAGTAGAACTGATGTTGAAGCTGAAACTCCAACACTTTGGCCACCTCATGCGAAGAGTTTACTCATTCAAAAAGACCCTAATGCTTGGAAGGATTGAGGGCAGGAGGAGAAGGGGATCACAGAGGATGAGATGGTTGAATGGCATCACTAACTCGATGGACATGGGTTTGGGTAAATTCCGAGAGTTGGTGGTGGACAGGGAGGCCTGGCGTGCTGCGATTCATGGGGTCGCAAAGAGTCGGACATGACCAAGCGACTGAACTGAGCTGAACTGAATTGGAGAAGACTCATGGGAGTCCCTTGGACAGTAAAGATATCAAACCAGTCAATCCTAAGGGAAATCAACCCTGAGTATTCATGGGAAGGACTGACGCTGAAGCTGAAAACTCCAATTCTTTGGATACCTGATATGAAAGTCGACTCACTGGAAAAGACCCTGATGCTGGGAAAGATTGAGGGCAGGAGGAGAAGGGGAGGACAGAGGATGAGATGCTTGATGGCATCAATGACTTAATGGAACATGAATTTAAGGAAAATCCAGGAAATAATGAAGGACAGGGAAGTGTGGCATGCTGCAGTCTATAGGGTTGCAAAGAGTAGGACATGACTTAGTGAGTGAACAACAATATTAGAAAGCCACATGAGGCAAATCATACAGATAATGACATAAGCATAGAGATCATGCCTGGAAGAGTAAGATCATAAGAGGGGCAGAGAAATAGTGACAAGGAAAAGGTAGAGACTGTTATGAGAATGCAATGTCAGCTGAGAATCAAATCATGATTAGGTTACCCTGACATTATTCCATGAGTGCTGGCATAGCTCCTCAAAATCTTTCAAATAAGAATTAGGACAGACAGTACAATGAAGAAGGGCTGAGCCTAAATGCTAAAGCCAAGTGTTTCCAGCTCTACAGAAACTGATTCAGAGACCAGGAAAGTGACAGTGCTGAATGAAGGGAACAATAATTATATTTTATTTTTCTTAAGGATATTTTATTTTCCAAAGCTAAATAAGTTCTAAGAAGAAAAATCTTAGGGAAAGATTAAGTTTAGAAATTGTCCATATATTCATTTTACTTTGATGACAGTCTCACTACTTGGCTAGATGAAACGTTGCCATATTGTTTCTTATCTATTGACATATTATCTGGTGTTAAAGTCAGAGTGCATTAGAGACAATGCTTTATGACCATTATCTTTAATATGTCCTCACCATTTCACCTACCATCCTGAATACCTGATGGTGCATCTGAGTCAGATATCGATCTTCAAACCACACTTGCTAGATTAAAGAGTGATGGCAATCCCAAACTTATTGTAGTATTTTAAGGTTTTTCATAAATCACGGGATTAGATACACTAAGGATTTTGCTCTGAAGCCTACTTAAGACACATGCCCTACAAATTATTCTTTTAATACTTTCAACATTTTGACTGCAAGTTTAAACACACTTTTTTAATATAACAAGTACTAGAATTTTTGAAATGCAAATTTCATAAAATGCCTCATGCTTCATGTCTGGAAGACTGGTACAATTTATTAATTACTTTGATTAATTTGTAATATTTAATTATATCAACAGCTATAATCAAATGCCTGCCTTATTATTTCTATTCATCAAGCAATCATTGACAATAATGTAACAGGTGTAATATTTCATATTTCTGTTACAAGTTTAATTAAGTGACAGGTCTGTACCTCCCAATTTCACTAAATAAAACAAAGATGTGGCCTTACATAGCAGTGTCAAAACTGTAGGAGTTGATGAGCAACACTCTTAAGATAGTCATGTTCAATTAATTTCTAAATTACACAGAATTGTTTGAAAAATAACTAATTTAATAAATGATTTTATCCTAATTAACAAAAGTGTATTCTGAAGTCCCCCTACTGAATACAATTCTCTTGTTTGTATCAGCAGTTCATTAGCGAAAAAGTAATACCTACCATAAATGTGATTATTGAAAATCTTATGTGTTTTACATCAAATTAGTAAATACTATAATTCTAAATCAGGGCATATACAAAATTTAAACAATTGTGTGATTTTGACTAAATATTAAATATGTATCTATCAAAACAGTACTATATTTTAGAAGGATCAGAAGCAACTAGAACTTCCCCCAGAGAATTTTAATCATCCCTGATACACAGGGAATTATAGTCAGAAAGATGTGTTTAATGTAACTAGGAGCAAAGTTTAATAACCTTGGCCTGGTTGCCTAGTAGTAGTATAGTCAAATAAGAGAAAAAATATGTTCATGTATTCATAGACTGAACCCTCTTAAATTATTTTTTTCTAATATAAGGGTCTCTAACTATAAGACTTGACAGAAATCCAGTTGCATTTTTTTGAAGTCATTTACTTTGCCTTTTGGCATAACCGTATTCAACTAATCTTTTTTTGTCTATGTTACAACCATAGATACTTCAGCAACTGCAGTCTAGGTACCAACTATGGGTGATTTACTTTTACAGTGGATATGAAGCACTTATTGTGACTCATGCTGGCTGATGGGCTTCCCAGGTGGCACTAATGGTAAAGAACTCACCTGCCAATGCAGGAGATGCAAAAGACAGGTTCAATCCCTATTGGGAAGATCCCCTGGAGAAGGAAATGGCAATTTACTCCAGTATTCTTGCCTGGAGAATCTCATGGATAGAGGAGCCTAGTGGGCCACAGTCCATGAGATCGCAAAGAATTGGATACAACTGAAGTGACTGAGCATGCATGCATGCATGCATGCTGACTGACAGCCCAGTTTTGTGAGCTAATTTTCCTGATGGCAATTGGAAATATAATAAATTACTCTACCCCTTAACTATAGGTAATTAAGACACTGCAAAATTCTGACTGATGGAATTCACCAGTCTGATTTTTCTTAATGAGTTCAAGGATATAGACTTACAATAGCACAGGTTACAATAACTAGAGATTCAATAAAGTAATAATGCACTTGATTTACATTTTTATATAATGCATACAGACATTTCTGAATTGCTATTTGTAAAAGTCTACAAACAAAATGGGAGAAGGAACTGGCAACCCACTCCAATATTCTTGCCTTGAGAATCCTATGGACAGAGAAGCCTGGTAGGCTACAGTCCATGGGGTCGCAAGAGTCAGACACGACCTAGCGACTAAACTACCACCACCACCACCACCACAAACAAAATGACCCAAACTCTCAATCAGTTTCACTTTTTTAGAAAGCTACAAATGTGCATAAAAAAATTTGGCTTTCAGTGCCATATTTGTGAGCATGAAGGAGGGACTGTAATATTTAGGAATGCTACTAGAAGTTGCGGTATTCAGAATTACTTCACAATCATAAATAGGTTGCCTAAGGTAGCCATCTGGCTTATTTTAATAGTATGAGTCACTATGTCTCTAGGGAATTCTCAAGGTTAGGAGTTTTCAGAAACATGCTGAAAGAAAGAGACTCTTTCTTTCACAGACTCTTTTTTTCACAGGAAAAAATCACAGCTTGACTCTATGGTTCTCAAACTTTAGTGAGCATGAGAATGCCCTGGAGGGTTTTAAATAGACATTTCTTGATCCTATCTCCAAGAGTTTCTTTCTCAGTATCTCTGAAATGAAGGCTGATAGTTTGCATCTCTAATAAGTTCCCAAGCAACATTATGCTGTTGTGCCTGACTACTCTATGAGAACCACCTGGCTTAAGCAAATCAAGTTTCATTCTGTTCTGGAACATGGAACAACAACAATAAAAAAGAGCTTTAAAGAAATCAATCATTTACAATGTACAAAGAAATAAAAGCCGCCATATTTAGTATAACTTAGGGGCTGCACACACTCCAGTACTTTTGCCTGGAAAATCCCATGGACGGAGGAGGCTGGTGGGTTGCAGTCCATGGGGTCGCAAAGAGTCGGACATGACTGAGCGACTGCACTTTCACTTTTCACTTTGATGTATTGGAGAAGGAAATGGCAACCCACTCCAGTGTTCTTGCCTGGAGAATCCTAGGGACGGGAGAGCCTGGTGGGCTGCCATCTATGGGGTCTCACAGAGTCGGACACAACTGACTTGACTTAGCAGCATCAGCAGCAGGGGCTGCACAAGTTGGAATCAAGATTCCTGGGAGAAATATCAATAACCTCAGATATGCAGATGACAACACCCTTATATCAGAAAGTGAAGAGGAACTGAAGTGCCTCTTGATGAAAATGAAAGAGGAGAGTGAAAAAGTTGGCTTAAAACTCAGCATTCAAAACCTAAGATCATTGGCATTCCATCCCATTGCTTCATGGCAAATAGGTGGAAACAGTGAGACTTTATTTTCTTGGACTCCAAAATCACTACTGATGATGACTGCAGTCATGAAATTAAAAGATGCTTGCTCCTTGGAAGAAAAGCTGTGACAAACCTAGATAGCATATTAAAGAGCAGAGACATTACTTTGCTGACAAAGGTCCAAATAGTCAAAGCTCTGGTTTTTCCAGTAGTCATGTATGGATGTGAGAGTTGGACCATAAAGAAACCTGAGCACCAAAGAATTGATGCTTTTGAACTGTGGTGTTGGAGAAGACTCTTGAGAGTCCCTTGGACTGCAAGGAGATTCAACCAGTCAATCCTAAAGGAAATCAGTCTTGAATATTCATTGGAAGGACTGATGCTAAAGTTAGAAGCACCAATACTTTGGCCACCTGATGTGAAGAACTAACTCACTGGAGAAGACCCTGATGCTGGGCAAGATTGAAGGCAGTAGGAGAAAGGGACGAGAGAGAATGAGATGGTTGGATGGCATCACCGACTCCATGAACGTAAGTTTGAGCAAGCTTTGGGAGTTGGTGATGGACAGCAAAACCTGGTGTGCTGCAGTCCATGGGGTTGCAAAGTGTCAGACACGACTGAGCAACTGAACTGAACTGAGGAGCCAGACAACCGTGCCTAAGTGTATGTGTGTGTGTGTGTGTGTGTGTGTGTGTGTGTGTGTGCGCGCGCGCACGCACACGTGCATGTTAGGTTGCTCCTTACGTGACCTTTGGGGTTGACTCTTTGTGACCCCATGGACCATAGCCTGCCAGGTTCCTCTGTCCTTGAGATTTCCCAGGCAAGAATACTGGAGTGGGTTGCCGTATCCTCCTCTAGAGGAGCTTACTGACCCAGGGATTGAACCTGCGTCTCTTAGGTCTCTTGCATTGGCAGGTGAGTTCTTTAACACTAGTGCCACCCTACTGACATAATTACCCTTTTTCTTTAATACCAGTGATTTTTCTAATCTGGGATGATCTGCTTCTTTTCAAAGGTGATGGGCATTAACATATATTGCTGGAAATTCAGTAGGAATAGCCCTTACAAAATGCATCTCTATTTTAAACTGATATTTTTAAAAGGCAAATTTCTACCAGTGTTTACATAAAATACTTCTTTTAATACAAAAAAGCATAACTTTCTGAAGTGGGATAATTTTAAACCAAGAAAAAATTATGTAGTTTAAGTATGGACTAATCCTTCTCAAATTCTATTTGGAATCAGCAGAAATTTTAACTTGACTGTAATTATTTCATTGATTTGACAGAGGTTCCCACAGCTATGTATCTTGGTCCCCATATGGACTTCTCAAAAATCCCAGTAAGCTACTAAACACCTGTTTGGAAGAAGAAAGCACATTGTATTGTAGGAAGTAATGTGCATTGTACAATGCCCTATAATCTAAAACCTCAGTGTTATGAAATGTGTTTTAAATTTCCTTCTTCTTTCATTTTCTCCCTCTCTATTCATCTCTCTTATTACCCTACCTCTCCTTTCTCAAACAGAAAGATGAAAACCCTCTACCACATAGTTGCACAAGACATTTCTTTAATTATCTGCCCTTCCCACTTCCCTATTTTCTTTCATTATCCTATCCTCATCTTTGCCTTTCCCAGTGACCAGCAGCTGTCTCTGACAAGTGTAGCAGTTTATCATACTTTCATGAGTGGAGCAGTCAACCAATAAAGGCAATTAAAACTCTATCTTGATATTTATCTCTATATATCCACCTTTAATGTATTTCCCAAGGGACTACTGAATTACAAGTTTGTGGGAGTCTTTGAAAACATATCTATATTTACATCCATATAGATATATTTTCAGAATATACTGTGTATGTTTGTGTGTGTGCTCATGTATCTGGGTGCTAAGTAGCTAACAACTCATTATCTGCATTGTTAAAGTTGCCAATATATTCTTTATACTTAGTTTCTTCCAAAGAACTAAGATCATTTTATTAAAATACTTTACTTGGTAAATGAATCAGATATCAGATTTATTTGCATTTGTTCTGACATTATTCTTTATGCTAGAAGATTGATTCTTGAAGAGCAATAACAGATGAATGAGACCTTTTGCCACAACTCTTCATATTTCAGTGTCCCCTTTTACTAGGTTGGATATCTGTTCTGTTTTCCTACTTTCTTCTTCCTTTCTTTCTTCTTCTGACATGCATTACTTAATACTGCAAGTGTGGTCAGCAGAAGGCAACTATTGACATTACCTGGCAGTTTGTTATGAATACAGAATTCCAGAACTTCTCAAAGACAGTAAATTAGAATCTGAATTTCAACAAAATTCTCGGGTAACTCCTTTAAGTATGATGTGTGAGGAGCACTAACTCATTATATCATCTATCAGTAACCACCACCAACAGGTACTTCACAGGTCACACATAGCACATAGATGTGTTATTCACTTTTAATTGTATTTTAAAGTGTTCTAATTATTTGGGAACATAGGAGATTTAGGAGATATCGTGTTAGAACATGGATCCCCAATTCTATTAGTTAAAATATTTGACTGACCTAGGCACACATTTCCACAGGGAAAAAAAAATCTGTTTAAATAGTTGAACTTGCTTCTATTTAAATAGCTATAAAATGTATAAGAAGCCCAGTCATATTTGAATTTCAAGTAAACAACACTCTTAAAATAATCATATGCCCAATATTGCATGTGACATGCTCATACTAAAAAAAAAAAAAGGTATTCATTTTCAATTAAAATTCAAATTTGATATTGTTTCATTTTTCTTAAATATAGCAGTCCTAGAAGGAAAGTTATGACCAACCTAGACAGCATATTGAAAAGCAGAGAAACCACTGCGTCAACAAAGGTCCGTCTAGTCAAGGCTATGGTTTTTCCAGTGGTCATGTATGGATGTGAGAGTTGGACTGTGAAGAAAGCTGAGTGCCGAAGAAATGATGCTTTTGAACTGTGGTATTGGAGAAGACTCTTGAGAGTCCCTTGGACTGCAAGGACATCCAACCAGTCCATTCTAAAGGAGACCAGTCCTAGGTGTTCATTGGAAGGACTGATGTTGAAGCTGAAACTCCAATACTTTGGCCTCCTCATGCGAAGAGCTGACTCACTGGAAAAGACCCTGATGCTGGGAAAGATTGAGGGCAGGAGGAGAAGAGGATGACAGAGGATAAGAGGGTTGGATGGCATCACTGACTCAGTGGACATGGGTTTGGGTGGACTCCGGGAGTTGGTGGTGGACAGGGAGGCCTGGCCTATTGCGGTTCATGAGGTCGCAAAGAGTCGGATACGACTGAGCAACTGAACTGAACTGAACTCCCTATTCATCAGTATGTGATCATGAGAAAGTGTTAAGTCTATTGATAAACAAGTATAAAGAAAGCATCTACACATAGTAAGAAATTAGAAAAGGCTTACTGTCTTTCCTTTTCCTTTATTTTTCTTGTATACCTGTCTTATAACATCTGCAAAGCCAGGTCTAAATTTAAAATAAATATTTATTAAATTACATAATTCAGTGAAAAAAGGAATGCTTTTGAAGCAGAAATACTTTTTCACAGCAATTTGTACCAAGATGGAAAAAATTTATCTTCACTGTTGAACATTTGAAAACTCAAGAAATTATAAAGAAACATGAATCACACATAATGATGAAAGATAAATTCCACACACTTAAGTTTCAGTTATTTTCTATGACTCTATATTACTATCAATTTGATTATGCTAAAAATATAGTATTAAATTCTATTTTTGTTAACCTAATATGTCAGAGATAGTACAAATGCCAACAGAATAAAATTATTTAAAACTATCCTATGGGTGAAATTTACTTGTGTAGTTATTTATTGTTATTTAGGCTATTACTGGCTTCCCAATGGCATAAAAAAAATAAAATCTATAATACTAAAACCCTAGAAACAATTTCAATAACCAGTCTTTAAAAATGCTTATATATTTATTTTAACAACATGAGATGCTGACATTCAACACTTTTGATATATAAACAGCAATTTCATATGGTTCAGTTTAAGAAATTGAGATGAATTCAAGGATGAGCTATCATATACCATAAGAATCCTTAAAAATATTTAGAAAATATGATGAAATATTTATATCACTCTGTGAAAACAAAACAAAAAATGTAAAAAAAAAAAAAAAAAAAGCACAAATTTTTAGAAAGACCTCTCTGTGGTGGGTTCAGTGGTGAGTTCATTTGGTTGTTTCTATAAAATTTCTGCAACTTTCTTGAATTTTTCATTTTCAATATATGTAATTATATTGTTTTGTAATTAGAAAACAGCTTATGTTTTAAGTACTTTTAGTAACAATAGGAGTGGTTCAAAATCAAAATTAAATAAAAGAAAGTGATCGTATAATGTCTACCTCTGGATATTCTCTGATCTTTTCTTCCTTATTCCAGGAATACAGGTTTGCAAAAGATGATCATTCTTAGTTCAGTGTATGAAGAAACTTGGGTAAATGTCTTTCCAAAAGTCATAACGAAAGTCTGCAGCTGCACTATGCAAGCAGTTGAGGAGTCCGGCAACTATTTTATCAGTTTCTATTCCGAGTATAAAACACATGTTTGAGACTCAATGTTTTCTCATCTGATTCATCTTAAACCTATGGGAAACTCAAGGGGAGGGTTGTGGTTACCCCTACAATGTACTTAGTAGTACAACGGTTTCTCCTTTCTCTACTCTTATCTCAGAGGAAGTGAATAGTTGTGTGTGTACAATGATAGGTCCTGAACTGAGTAGCTGAAAGTTTGGAATCTAATATAACTATCAGAAGAAGTGGCAAAACACTTCAATATTCTTGCCTTGAGACCCCCATGAACAGTATGAAAGGGCAAAAAGATAGGACACTGAGAGATGCACTCCCCAGGTAGGTAGGTGACAATATGCTACTGGAGATCAGTGGAAAAATAACTCCAGAAAGAATGATGATATGGAGCCAAAGCAACAACAACACCCAGTTGTGGATGTGACTTGTAATGGAAGTAAAGTCCGATGCTATAGAGAGCAATATTGCATAGGAACCTGGAATGTTAGGTCCAGAATCAAGGCAAACTGAAAGTGGTCAAACAGGAGATGGCAAGAGTGAACATCGACATTTTAGGAATAAGCAAACTAAAATGGACTGGAATGGGTAAATTTAACTCAGATGACCATTATATCTACTACTGTGGGCAAGAATCCCTTAGAAGAAATGGAGTAGCCATCATAGTCAACAGAAGATTCCGAAATACGGTACTTGGATACAAACTCAAAAACGACAGAATATTTTCTGTTTGTTTCCAAGGCACACCATTCAATATAACAGTAATCCAAGTCTATGCCCCAACCAGTAATGCTGAAGAAGCTGAAGTTGAATGGTTCTATGAAGACCTACAAGACCTTATATAACTAACACCCAAAAGAGATGTCCTTTTCATTATAGGAGACTGGAAGGCAAAGGTAGGAAGTCAAAAATATGTGGAATAACAGGCACATTTAGCCTTGGAGTACAGAGTGAAGCAGGGCAAAGGCTAATAGAGTTTTGCCAAAACAACACACTGATCATAGCAAAAACCCTATTCCAGCAACACAAGAGAAGACTCTACACCTGGACATCACTAGATGGTCAATACCAAAATCAGGTTGATTATATTCTTTGTACCCAAAGATGGAGTAGCTCTATACAGTCAGCACAAACAAGACTGGGAGCTGACTGTGGCTCTGATCATGAACTCCTTATTGTGACATTCAGACTTAAATTGAAGAAAGTAGGAAAAATCACTAGACCAATCAGATATGATCTAAATTAAATCCCTTACCATTATACAGTGGAAGTGACATAGATTCAAGGGGTTAGATCTGATAGAGTAACTGAAGAACTATGGATGGAGGTTTGTGACAGTATACAGGAGGCAGGGATCAAGACCATCTCCAAGAAAAAGAAATGCAGAGAGGCGAAATGGTTGTCTGAGGAGGCCTTACAAATAGCTGCAAAAAGAAGAGGAGTGAAAGGCCAAGGAGAAAAGAAAGATATATCCATTTGAATATAGAGTTCCAAAGAATAGCAAGGAAAGATGAGAAAGCCTTCCTCAGTGATCAGTGAAAAGAAATAGAGGAAAACAATACAATGGGGAAGACTAGAGGTCTCTTCAAGAAAATTAGAGATACGAAGGGAACATTTCATGCAAAGATGGGCACAATAAAGGACAGAAATGGTATGGACCTAACAGAAGCAGAAGATATTGAGAAGAGTTGGCAAGAATGCATAGAAGAACTATACAAAAAAGATCTTCATGACCCAGATAACCACAATGGTGTGATCATTCACCTAGAGCCAGACATTCTGGAATGCAAAGTCAAATAGGCCTTAGGAAGCATCACTACGAACAAAACAAGTGGAGGTGATGGAATTCCAGTTGAGCTATTTCAAATCCTAAAAGATGATGCTGTGAAAGTGCTTCACTCAAAATGCCACCAAATTTGGGAAACTTAGCGGTGGTCACAGGACTGGAAAAGGTCAGTTTTCATTCCAATCCCAAAGAAAAGCATGCCAAAGAATGCTTAAACTACTGCACAATTGCACTCATCTCATACACTAGTAAAGTAATGCTCAAAATTCTCCAAGCCAGGCTTCAACAGTACGTGAACTGTGAACTTCCAGTTGTTCAAGTTAGATTTAGAAGAGGCAGAGGAACCAGAGATCAAATTTCCAACCTCTGTTGGATCATCAAAAAAGAAGAGAGTTCCAGAAAAACATCTGCTTGATTGACTATATTAAAGCCTTTGACTATGTGGATAACAACAAACTATGGAAAATTCTTAAAGAGATGGGAATACCAGACCACCTCACCTTCCTCCTGAGAAATCTAGTCTGTGTGCAGGTCAAGAAGCAACAGTTAAAACTTGACATGGAACTACAGACTGGTTCCAAATTGGGAAAGCAGTACATCAGGGCTGTATATTGTCACCCTGTTTATTTAACTTATATGCAGAGTACATCATGAGAAATGTTGGGCTGGATGAAACACAAGCTAGAATCAAGATTGCTAGAAGAAATATCAATCACCTCAGATATGCAGATGACACCACCTTTATGGCAGAAAGTGAAGAAGAACTAAAGAGCCTCTTGATGAAAGTGAAAGAGGAGAGTGAAAAAGTTTGGCTTAAAACTCAACATTCAGGAAACCAAGTTCATGGCATCTGGCCCCATCACTTCATGGCAAATAGATGGGAAAGCAAAGGAAACAGTGACAGACTTTTTTGGGAGGGGCTTCAAAATCACTGCAGATGGTGATTGCAGCCATGAAATTAAAAGACATCTGCTCCTTGGAAGAAAAGTTATAACCAACCTAGACAGCATATTAAAAAGCAGAGACATTACTTTGCCAACAAAAGTCTGTCCAGTCAAAGCTATGTCTTTTTCCAGGAGTCATGTATGGATGAGAGTTGGACTATAAAGAAAGATGAGCACAGAAGAATTGATGCTTTTGAACTGTGGTGTTGGAGAAGACTCTCAAGAGTCCCTTGGGCTACAAGGAGATCCAAGCAGTCCATCCTAAAGGAAATCAGTCCTGAATATCTATTGGAAGGTCTGATGCTGAAGCTGAAACTTCAATACTTTGGCCACCCGATGCGAAGAACTGACTCATTTGAAAAGACCCTGACACTGGGAAAGCTTGAAGGCCAGAGGGAAGGGGACAACAGAGGATGAGATGGTGGTACGGCATCACAGACTCAATGGACATGAGTTTGAGTAATCTCTGGGAGTTGTTGCTGGACAGGGAGGCCTGGCATGCTGCAGTCCATGGGGTCGCTAAGATTCAGAAACAACTGAGCGACTGAACTGAACTGAGAACTTCATCTTGGTCTCCCTGGTGACTTTTATTTTATTATAGTGATTTCACCAAGAAATATATGTGTTTTTTTTTTTTTCGTACAGAAGCATTCTCAAACTGAAAAAAAATAGGAACCTATTTGAATTGGTCCTGAATTCAGATCACATTATATTACAAGCATTCCAAAATTTTGTATTAAGGAAATGGAGCTACATAGGAGCTACAGAGTCTTCATTCCATGTAAATTTTTAAATAATGGGTTTCTTGACATCTCTGAATATTTTATTCCAAATTTCCTTCATTCTTTCTCTCAAATTATTTTGAAAATGCCTTTCACCTTTTCACATTTTGTTTTTCTTCACAATAACTTTATATGGTTGTTGTTATTTAGTCACCAAGTTGTCCTTGACTCTTTGTGACCCCATGGACTGTAGCCTGCCAGGCTCCTATGTCCATCAGATTTCCCAGGTAAGAATATTGGAGTGGGTTGCCGTTTCCTTATCCAGGGGATCTTTCTGACACAGGCATCGAACCCACAACTCCTACATCGGCAGGTGAATTCTCTATCACTGAGCCACCAGGGAAACTGCTTTAATATGCGTTATGTATTTTAAAGTTCAAGACCCACAAATGTAAGAAAATATTAAAATACCATTTTACAACTGAGTAGACTAAGCTGTGAAGTAATTTTTCCTAGGACTTGTGTACTAACAATTTACCACCTTAACCCCAAACCTTAGTACATTGCCTCACAATAATAAATACTCAAGTAGTACCTGTTAAATTAATCAAGCTACAGCAGTGCCTCAAATCAAAGGTTTTCTAATTAAAATGTGTGTCCCTTTTCATTCACTCATTAATTTAACATTTATTAAATAGAACTCAAAGAGGTCTCATGACATAGGTCAAAGTTACAGATGCAAGATTCAACTGGACAGAGGTAGTATTTAAACCCATATGAGTATATGCTATCATTTAAGATGGTTCTGTTAAAAGAGATGAGCAGAGGAACAAAAGTATGATTTCACAAAGTGAGGGAAATGAAGCCACTGAAGGATACTGAGTAGAACATAAACTAAGAGCAAATCATAAAGATAGAGACATAACTAAGAGACAAAAATCTATAAAATTCAGTTTTATGGGCAGTCTTTTTGAGTGTGATAGAAACAGATAGAAAATCTAGAAACTTTTCACCAAGTAGGTCACTGGTAGCCTGTGATAGGAACAGACACTGGAATCTAGAAAATGTAGACCACATGTTAGAGAGGCTTGATAATTAATTCATACAAAAAATAGATCAGTAATTTAACAGATAGTAGGATTCAGAAAATTGGGAACTATTAGTTATTTTTGTTTCTTTTTACTTTTTGATGGTACATATTTGTAAGCCAAGAAAATACTTTGTTTGTAGTATCCATTTGACTAAATAATTCCTCTATAATACCCAATAGCTTATAAGGACAACTGAATTTTTTAGTTATTTGATGATATTCTTCCATAGTAAAATATGGCAAACAATATACGATCTCAACAGCAGTAGGTATAATGAAGAAATTGTTGTAGATTTGTGTATTTCAGACGTAAAAAGATAGCATAACCAAACCATTACAGTAAACACAGTCAAGTAGTGAATATTGTAAAAGAAACCACAAAATTACATATTATGTACACAGACTGATACTGATGACATATAAAGAGTACTAATAAGTAAATAAAACAATCTTTCAAAAATAGGTAAAGGATAGAAGCAGGTAATTTTTAAAAGATTTTGTTTAAAAATGTGAGGATATATAGCTTTTTCATTACCAAAAATATATAAGATTAAATGAGAAATCTCATTTCTATAATCAAAATATTAATGATTTAATTTTAAGAAATATTTAATTTCATTTCCAATTATTTTGAAAAGAGAAAAACCATTTATCTGTCATTCCTTCTTCTATGATAAAGAAATTAATCTTTTCCTGCACAAAGAATCTCATAATAATCATTATCATACACTTAGTAGAAGGAAAATTCACATTTTCTTTTTTTTCATTTGCAGGAAAACTTAACTATGAGTGAATTTTTCTCAAAATTTTCTTCATCCACATCATACCCTCAAAAATATCTATAAAAAGTACTGTGCATGGCTGTTTATCACAATTTTATGTGTTCTAATACAGTTAAGTAAAATATGAAATGTCCACACTTTGAAATGTCTCCACTATATTCACTATATTTAATATATATATGTATGCATTAGGAAAATACGCTATAGGAATACATCAGTTTATAAAGATGACATGGATATATTTATTGACATGGAAATAGGACCACAGTATTTTGTTTTGTGGGAGAAAAATCTTCAAAGCAATATGTCCATTATTATTCCTTTTCTCTAAAAAAACATATATGCTAGAAAATATATTTGAAAACAACACATACAAAATCACTAACAATTATTATTTTTAAGTGTGGTACTATTATAAGCATTTTTATATTCATCTATTTGGTGTGAATTTTCATCAATAAGAGGTTTGTTTTGTTTTGTTGTTTTCAAAGAATATGAGCAAATGAACCTACTATTCTTTGCAGGGAAAAAAGGATTAACTTCTTAGGTCATTTTTATGATATATTCATTGGTATCTCCTTTTTTCTATGATGAAATAAACAAAAATGAAAACGTACTATTACCTCTACAATTCATTCAGAACAATCCACATCCATTAAAGTTTTGAGCTGGAGTTTGTATGAAGAGGAGTAGTTGTACTACTATGTCCTCTCTTACCTTTGTTAAGACTAGTTCATCTATGGGGTTGAATTCTTGTTGTTAGAAATACGGAGGTTAATATCATTGTAACTAATCATTTCCATCAGAGTTAAAAATAGGTATGAAAAAAACTAACCCAGTACTGATTTTCTTTGAAGGTTTGATCCTACATCTGCCTGAGATTATTTTCATAAAATTTATAAAAAATTAATTTAAAAATACTTATTATAGTAACAGTCAATAAACTGTCACATTTTTGTTTGAAGTCATGTAGAGTGTTATACTAACATTTCAAAATTAATGGACTTTCAGCAGTGTTATTATGGACAGTTCTAAAGCAAAGCTGTCATATTAAGTATCATTGGCAAATCATTTAAAAAATGTATTTAGAAGGTTTACAGCAAGGCATTTCCCTGTGTCAGATGACTTTCAAAGTGATGTGCTGAATTGTTACTAGCTAATGATAAATGTTAGCAAGGAATAGTTTTTCTTCATAAACTCACTTTTTATTGAGATTTCCACACAGTTTTCTACCTTATGGGATGACAAAAGATTGGAGTGTACGTATCTCTTTTCTCCAGTTACTACTCTTCCCCAAGAAGTAACAGGGGCTGATCCAAGCTTACAAACTATTAGGCCACATTTCTAATGGGCAGACCAGGCTTCTCTAGTGCCCTGTAGTCAAGGCTACCTCCTCTCTCACTGTCTTCCCATTACTCATTAAGATAAGATAAGCTTCTAACAACCATTCTTAAGCTGTTTAGGCTCAAGGGAAGATATGCTTGTACAGATCAGTTTAAATGGGAGAAGCCAAAGTTCTGAGTGGAGTCCAGCCTTTAACCAATAGCTCTTTTTTTTTTTCTTTTTGGGTGTACTAGACAGGCCCCCCATTCTCTCTGAAGACATTAACACTCTCCCCACATCTCCTTCATTCCCAGCTCACCAACATGAGGAAGATGTTTCCACTGTCTGCATAGTTCTTATCCAGGTATTCACATTCTTTACTTCTCTATTCAGGAGATAACACAGAGGCTCTCTTTGCCTGCTTTCCATAAGAATTGTTTCTCTGTCCAATCACACTCTATTCTTCTTAATCTGCTTTGTTACTTTTTCATAAAATTTATCATATCTGATTTTTAAAACAATGTTATATCCATAATTAAAATAATATTATTTTAATATACTAAATGAAATGAAAACTAATTTCATTTAATAAAATGATTTAATTAATATTTATAATAAATAAATATTAATTTATTTAAACATTATTAAATGTTCATTTAATAAATTAAAATTAACTAATTTAATATATTAAAATTTAATTTAAAAAAACAGTATTATATGAATAGTGTGTTAAATGAAAAGTGAATGAAATGAGTTAATAAAGGGGCAATGGGTTGACTAACCATTAATAAAGCAGGTAGTTGGTCCATGTTTTTACTCTGGCTTATCTACATCCCCTATTCATAACCGCTAAGAAATTTTTGAAATCTAAATTCAAAAAGCCATAAAGGGAATATAAATTACACATTAGATAGGATAATAAACACACTGCAAGCCTGGGTTAAGTAATGGTTTCCTAACAAAAATTCCTTCTATAAAGACCTATATTGCCTAAGGGAGGTAAGATTGAAATTATTACCATAAACAATCAATATTGTATCAATATTTAGAAGTCAAAGACTTCATATCTCTTATCTTCCTATCTCTTTATAATTTGAAGATGCTAAGATACATATATTTGTTTCAAGAGTTAGAGTATGAGAGAAAAGAACGTGTCACCTTTAGCAACCAAATAGTGTTTCTTAGTGGGGAAGGCAGGAGGCCAACATTAAAAAAGAGAAAAAGAAACAGCAAAATAAAAGCATAGCTGGGTTGGCTTGAAAAAAGAATAGAAACAGGAATAGGCAATGGGATACAAGAGGCCCATCTCTGAATTTCCAATGAAGCAGTAGTGTCTCAAATGCCATGGCTTTCTATAAATATAAAAGCATTTTGTGAAAATGAAAATTTTAACTGCAGATTTTTCCCAAATGGGCAGAAGTTAAAAGAGGTTTTCCACAGACATTGCCCAAAATGAAGCACCTACTGGTAGGGCTAAAACTTTCCCTTTTATGTATTCTTTTCTCTTTCCCTCCCCATATTACTCTATCTGTTCCTGAAATACAAAAGCAATACTGATCTAGCTTGGAAATATAATTTGTTTAGAGAAAGCAGCTGTATTGGGGATAATAGATGTCAAAATTGAAATTTGTCTTGTGTCTTCTAAATGTTGTTTGGTTGAAGAACTTGATCGGATGTTCTTGTTTGTGCTCTTCCTCTAAAATTTAGAAACATGAGTAATGTAGGGTTGAAGTAATTCAAATTTGAAAACTGCTAAGGAGACTCTTTCATTCTATTGGATAAAACAAGGCTTAACCTTTTGTCCTGGGAACAAAAATTCATACTTGTACCTTCAGGAGGATAAACATTAGGCTACTTTTATGCATATTCATTCAGTAATTCATCCTTTCAGAAAAGTATGTTCAAAACAAAGAAAAATGAAACAGGCTATTACAGCATACAATCAAGATTTGAACATGTGACCTGTGGCTACAGGACAAGACCAGAACTTCACTGGGGGAAAATGTCTCTTTACTAGTCTTCCATTATCAATGGACAAAGCTAACCAAAACATACGTTAAAGGTAATCTGAATTTGACACATTCATATACTCTGACATCTACCAAAATTTCTATTGACCTAGAAGGAATACCAGCTAAGGGAGGTTTCCTATAGTTGCTGAAAGAAGTGCCACAAATGTCTTGGCTTAAAACAACACAGATTTACAGTTTTCCTTCTCTATATTTCAGAAATCCACAATGAGTCTCACTACCCTAAAATCAAAGTGTCAGAAAGGCCACATTCTTATTCGGAGGCCCTAGGGGAATACAAAATTTTGTGCCTTTCCAGCTTCTAGAGTATACCTGCACTCCATGATCCATGCACCCCTTCTGCCATCTTCAAGGCCAAGAATGGCTCATCCAGCCTTTATCACATTCACTCTGACATTCTCCATAGTTTCATCTCTCTCTGAATTCCTCGTATTACATTGGACCCACCTCGATAATACAGGATTAGCTCTCAAAAGTCAGCTGATTAGCATCTTAATTCCACCTGCAATTTTAATTCTGCTTTGCCACATAATCACAGGTTCCAGGAATTAGACTGTAGACAACGTGGGAAGGAGAGGGGACTCTATTCTGCTAACAGTCTCCAGCAAAGCCCATGAACAATTTCCAAGAAATAAAAATAGAATCTGGGCAATAAACTCTGACTTTTTTTTTTCACTTTGTGCTTCATCTAGTTTTACTTGCTTGTAGGATACAGAGTGCTTGCACCCCCACACTTTAGACAAGAGTTCCTTGTGCAAAACCACTGCACCTGACACCTAGGTCTGCCTGCCACATGATGTGTGTGCCCAACACAGTGATCTGGAGTGCTGTGAGCAGCACAGCTGAGCAGACCCATGAAAACTCTATTAAAGCACCTCTGCCCATGGCCTTTAGAGTACCTTATGGAATTCCTCGTGCTTTTAGATGTTGTGAGTCCAAAACCTCCTCCGTTTCGGCCGAAAAGGGACAAAGAGAAGATGTCAGCCTCAGACAGCTTTGCCAGCCCCTAATGAACCAAGCTGATCAGGAACAAATGTGGCCAAGCTGCTCTGGCCCAGACACAGTATCTTCTAGACTCCTATGTGATATTCTGACTGAGGAGAGATTAACTATCTCAAGCGCAGATGGTACCAATTCAAGGGGACACCCAGTGATATCCAGCTATATGTTTTAGTCTTTCAAGGAATCCATTAACAGTTTGCTGCTAGTTCCAAATTTCCTGAACTAGGAATCTTTTTTGGATATTCCCCAATCTACACAAAGAAAGAATTAGACAAAGTTGAAAATGGGGCTTCAACAGAGATCTAGGAGGCCATGTGTGGTGCTAGTTAATAATCACAGGCAATAATACTCCTTCCCCCAAACTGCAGCTTGTCAAGCCATCAGGGAGGCTCATCAAGGAACTCACTACAGGTGGGAAGCCTTATTTACACAATTGGTTAGTTAAGGTCATGATAACCTCTGAAATAAAAAGTATAATCAGTTGGATAGTTGAGACCTGCCCCATCAGTACAATGAACAACCCCAACACCAGCCTCTGCAGAGCCCACCCAGATAAGGCCCATTCAGATTGGAGGGCCATATCCTGTCCAAGATTGGCAGATTGATGTCCCTTTCCTGTCAAAAGTACTGGGCAATTTCAGGTATCACTTGTTGCTAGTGGATACATTTTCTAGGTGGATAGGATCATTCTCTGCCAGAACTGAAACAGCAGCTGAAGAGGCTAAGGTGTTACTAAAAGAAATAATCCCCAAGTTTGGGCTCCCAGGATCCCTGCAAAGTAATAAGGATCCAGCATTTGTGTCTCAAGTAATCAAGGGAATAATGAGTGCCCTGGACAGAAAATGAACCTTTCATTCAGCCTGGAAACTCCAGTCTTTGAGAGGAGGAAGAGAAATTCAATTAGACCTTAATCATGCTATCTCAGGAAACTCAAGAAAATTGGATTTAAACTGTTTTTATTGTCCTGCTCCACATGCATTTAGCCCCAGAGGGTAAGTTAAAACACATTTGGACTTGAGTATGGTATACCCATTTCCCACACCCAAGAGAAGGAACACCTTAATCCCCTTGAAATGGAATAACTCAAATATGTTTTCCACATAGGAAAGCAGTCGTTGAATTTGGTAACCATATGCTGCTTGCATTCACTGACCTGGCCCTCCACCCCTTCCAGGCAGGAGACTGGATAAATCTGAAAACCTAGGAAATCAGCACCCTCAAGAACAGCTTACTCCTAAAGTGGAACAGACCCCATTTGGTAATCTTACCTAATAATTTGAGGCCGTGCATCTAAATATTGTCTGCTATCCCCATCTTGAGAGCTGGAGCAGGCTCACTGAGCGACACAGCTGTGGCAGACTGGTGAGAACTCTATACTCCTCCCTATGAATAAAATCCTTATAAAACAGACCCACTGAGGGCTTTTCAGAGAGGTCTTGTGCTCTGGAATAAAGTTTATTCTTCAATGGACATGGGTTTGGGTGGACTCTGGGAGTTGGTGATGGACAAGGAGGCCTGGCGTGCTGCGGTTTGTGGGGTCACAAAGAGTCGGACATGACTGAGTGACTGAACTGAACTTTGTTATGCTCCTTTGCAGCTTTGAACCATGTAGTATCTGATTTATGAAGCAGAGAAAACATGCGGCTTATTTGAATTGTGGCTTTGAAGTAGGGTCTAATGAGAAAGGGGAAAGCCTAACAACAGCTGTGGGAGATTTGAATTAGGAGAAACCAGTTCAAACAAGAACTCTATCTGCAAAACAGTCCTTAAACAGTTGTCTGAAACTGTCTTCCCATTAAGAGATAGTTGCAATGTGTAAGGTAAATTGTATATAAACATGTATTGTCAAGGAATTATGTTTCAAAGCAACAAAGTCTTTGAATTGGTATTCATTTATTCATTCATTCAGTCAACAAATATTTATTTAGTACCTACTAATACTAGTCACTGTTGTAACACCTGGGAATACTGCACGAACTTAAACAAAACAAACATAACTTCATCAATGAAGCTTTTTTTGAAAAGTGCTAATGTCACTCCCTTTACTATGTATTAGCTTACTAGAGACACTCAGTGTTCCCTGTTAGCCAGGGAAATGTTAGACAGTGTCCCTGTGTAGACAACCTGACATAAAGTTCTATTTTCCCAGGAGTCTCTAGAATTTGCAATTCAGTGGCTGGCTAACAGTTGAGAAGATGGCAGGAATGCATTCCTGGGAAGAAAGAGATGGAAAGGTGAAAGAAATTCAGAAAATATTTGACAAGGATTTTTAAACCAGGGAAAGAGACCTGGTCTTTTTCAGCACCTTAATCCCTTATGTCTTGTTATGCACTCCCTGCCTCTCCCTTTCAGAAGCCTGCCATAATATGAGAAAATCCTATCTTTGAAACAAAGCTACAGTCCTCTTGGTTTTTAGTGTCTTAGAGATGTGGGACTGAGGAAAAAGAGCGTTTTGCCAGGTGAACTGGGTCAGGATGTGGTCTTATAATTCCAGATTGGGACTGGAACTCATATTTCAATAGAGATGTTATTATGCAAGTTACTGAGAGCTACTGTAATATTTGTGCACTTTTAAATTTATCATCATTTTGTATAATCTTATATATTCTAGAATATATATGTGTGTACACACACACACACACACACACACACACACACACACACACACATTCTCTTTGGGTCCCCAAGAGTTAAAAAAAAAATTAGTGAAGGCTAACTTGGAAAACTGCTTTAAACTACCATATATAATGTTATTTATATGGTGAGAATGCTGTATGGCATAATTAGTCACAAAACTCACAGAAATACAATATCATTCTGTACAGAAAGAAATGAGAAAATGTCTGAATAATTTCCCACATACAAGTTAAAATGATAGGCTACCATATAGCTGCTCCCTTACTTTTTTCCCTTCTAAAATTTGTTTAAAACTGTAATCTTAGGGATAAAATATCTCATAAAAGTTTAATAACATGAGTTATTCTGTAGAAAGGATATTAATTTACATATATTACCAAATGAAAGTCCCAAATGGTAAAGCTCTTTCTGGAAAAGGTTATTTGTAATGACCAAATTCGTCACTGTTTGGAATCTTGTAAAGGTCACAATAGAAGGTTTTCACTTGTTTTAAATAAAATTCTATATTTTAAAAATAAATATGCTTTTCTTCCATTTCATAGAAATATCAACACTGTTTGTACTATAATTTACTTTTTGAGCTTCTGACATTTACCCAGCTGACTGTCTTTGGAGAACAATCTCTTGACTGAGAAGCACTTTAGGTAAGAAAACTGTCAGTTACAAATTGCTGTTTGATGTAGAGCAAAGTGGTGGAACTCTTCAAATTAAAAAGAAATAATAACTTGTTAAATACTTTTGTGTCTACTACATCTACCTTAAATTTTTAGACGCAGCCTTTGCATAAATGTGGACCAATTTAAGTAACAAAGATATAACCTTTGCTAATCAACAAAAGTTGTACTACAAACCTAATAGTAGAGTACTTCTAAGTTCATAAAAAGTTGAATCAGATTTCAAATATATTGAAAGCCTCAGTATTATAGGATTATCCTATTATCTTGAGGAAAGTATACTTCCTTTGTAAAATGAATTATTGAAATTATCAATTGAAATAGTATGATTATTTACATATATAATTTGGATTAATAGTGAAATAACTTATACTCCCAGGGTAATTACTTCAGAATTTTATATATTTCATAATTAAGCTCATAACTTTGGCTAAAAAAGCATTTCCCTTTTCAGTGAAATTCAATGTAAGCTCTGAAATGAATGATATATAAATACTTCTGTATTCACACAACAATCATCTCTAAAGAAAATAGACAATTAAATTCTTCTAATTATGGCTAAATATGAATTTAGAGAGTTGCTTAGATTTCATCAAATGAGAATTTATGTCTTAAAATGTGTATCTTTTAAGCCTTCTATATTTTGCTTTGGGATAAAATAAAATATTGTTCAGCATATTTCATTTTTATAGAACTGAGATAAATAATTTTTTCCAAATGTCCATGTCCAAGAGAGTAAATATATCACAAGTTTTTGTGGTAAAATAAATGCTAACACTGCAGAGATTTTTATGAAGATATATCAATATCACCTATATCTATCTATCTATGTTTGTTGTTTTAGTTGGTAAGTCATGTCCAACTCTTCTGTGACCCCATGGACTATAACCCACCAGGCTCCTCTGCCCATGGGATTTCCCAGTTAAGAATATTGGAGTGCATTGCCATTTCCTTCTCCAGGGCACCTTCCTGATATACCTGTTAGGATATATGGGAGATATTTAAAAAAAAAATGTATATATATAACCCATACAAACATGTGTTTGTCTATTCCAGAGAGATTGAATGTATTATGATCAGTTGTTATGTAGTCAAATAAATGTTTCGCCTCAACTCTGTGATAGTCTTCAAAATACATGTGTTATTTCAGAACATATTTTAAATATGATCTTATAAGTCACAGTTTATAAAATGAATTCAGATATTCATTTTTATATTTATTAGTGCATTCATTCAAAAATAGTATGCTAGGGTTTAAACTCTGAGTTATAATTTCAAATAGAACAAGTGTTCTGTCCTCTAGGAGGTCATAATCTCTTGAGGCAAGCCAATAAACAGGCAATTTAGATACAATATAAGAATTGATATAAAGAAGATAAAGATAGAGGAGCATATCAGACAGGCAGTTGTGGGGTTTAAAGGAGGCTTCCAAGAATGTATGACTTCTAAACTAGATAGTCAGGGAGTGGCAGGAATGGGCAAAGCAGATAGTGGTTGGCATTAAAGCAGGCAAAAGTGGTATTGAAATGCAACACTAGCAGTTTTGCAATGAAAAATCAGGTCAAATACAAACAGGTATGTCATTTGCACATTTGCATCCCTCATTTCCAGAATATTCATTATTAACAGCTAGCCACCAAGTCTGAAGTTTTCATCTAAATAGGTAAAAGATTTAAAACAAAATTTCCATGTATAAACGGCCATGATTTTTGCAAACTCCTGCACTGGCTTGTTGATTTTTCTTTGAGCAAGTGAAATTTTCATAGCTCATTTTGTGTTTTGCTTCTTATTTCCAGTGAAGAAATTTTCAACTACAGTATCTACTATAATAAAAAAATTCAGATTACATTTTAAATAACACAAATTCTCAAGATCAAAGTATTGCTTTGTAAGGGAAACTATATTTGGGTGCCATTGTCAGTTGCAAGTTGAAAATCAGAATTTCTCTTTCTTTGGGCATATATATTGTGTATATATATATATATATATACACACACACACACACACACACATATATATATATGTATATATATAATTCTACATATTGCATACTATTTCAGAGCACATGATTACTGAAGTCAGATACCTGTCATGTGTTGCAGTGTTACGACATCTCCTTTCATCTGTTTGTTCTTCCTTGTTATTTCCCCGAACTTTTGCTGGCATAGAGGGCATCTTTATTAGAATCTCCATCAAAGAGAGGTTTCAACTCTGCCTGTGTTAATAAAATCATCAAGCACTTCTTTGTAGGATGACAGGGAGCCTGCTCATCTATCATGAGCGTTTCATTAAGTGGCACAAACCCAGGAGCTCTAGGAACAATGCCAGATTTTTATTTTTTTTTAAATAAGATTTGGGTAGCCTGAAGTTCCCTTCGTTTCAAGATCTATCCAATTTGTGGATTTGCTTGTGTATCCTCATTGTGCCCCTTGCCACACAACATACAGGAACTTTGATGAGGCTTCTTTTGTATCTCTGCTTTGAATGGATAAAATAGAAAAATGTTCTGTATCCTGTCCTAGTCATCCAAAACCGGGCAAAGAGAAAAACAATCCCTGAAGTTCCAGTGAAACATATTTTACAAGGTGCTTTATGCAAGTTAATCTTTTTTCTATTAAAATTTCATTTTTTAAGCAAATGTTCACACGCATTTTCATAAAATTAACCAACCAAAGGGGTTACTGCTTAGTAGTTTCACCAAAATCTGTCTTGAGTTACAGCTAGAAACCCATTCCAATATCTATGTACCACCTAATGGCAGAGCTACCTGTGTTGCACAGTAAAAATAATACTATTTTGAAGCAGGTATAGCAAATTGCATGTCTCCCTTCTCTTAAGAGTAATGTTAAACACATATCTAACTCTTTAATGCTTTGGGGCTGAAATGAATCAAATGTTTCCTTCTCTAGTCACTGATGGAAAATCGACCATCATGGACCCTCAGGTCGACAGTAGTTTCCCTATAAGGTTTACCTTAAGTAGCAGGATTGCATCTCGCTGACACTGCATGTCATACATTGTCTTGGATGTACTTTGGAAGTAGTATCCATGGTGTTGCTGGAGACAAATCCTCAACCTGGGGGTATCTTGATTGAAACCTGGTATTTGAGTGATAATCCTTCCATTGACAACAGCTGCCAGCACATTCTGGGACAAAAAGTTTGTTGTTGAAACTATTAATAAATGTCACAAATATCTACTATTGGTAGGCTTGGAAAGTTGCCAGAATCACATGCTTCATTTGCCTCCGGAGTCAGTCATTAACCTGGGCAGCATAAAGTTATTTTTTCCCCACCCAATAGCAACCTTTGTCTCTACCACCAATTCCAAAATTTTCTATGAAGCTTCCAAGTTAGAAATCAGACTAATGCTTTTGTATTATTCTTTGCTGTCAGATTAGGAAGGAGATACCAAATAAGGTGGCTGGGTAGAACCTGATCCTTGAAACCAAAGATCCCAATAAATGAAATACTTCATATGCCATTTATCATAGGGATTAGTAAAGAATAAAGAAGAGAAATGGTGATTTTCAATTTTGGTTCATGCAGTTAAATTTGCAAAACATAGTCACTGCTTTAGAGTGAATGCATTTAATCATATATTGCAATAAATTGCAATAATTTGTCATTCTCACCATTTTGTGATTAAAGCTTTTAGCTTTATTTTTAGATAGCTTTCGAAATTGAGATTTCTTTGTGTATTATTTAATTAGCAACTAAGTTTTGAGTCTCTACTATTTAACTATGGATGATCCATTTCTCAGAGATGGGACCCATGTGTCTTTAATCTCTACTCTAACCTCAAGGACTGGTACTTCACACCAGATAGGCAAATATTTGGTAAATGAATTCAATATGCCAGGGGCCAGCAGATATTAAAGAAGATTCAGTCATCAAAGTATATAAGATTTTGTTGTTGTTTAGTTGCTCAGTCATGTGCAACTCTTTGAAACCCCCATGGAGTGCCAGGCTCTTTTGTCTGTGGGATTTCCCAGGCAAGAATATTGGAGTGAATTGCCATTTCCTTCTCCAAGGGATCTTCCCAACCCCAGGATCGAACTCACGTGTCCTATACTGGCAGGGAAATTCTTTATCACTTCCCCGGTGGCTCAGCTGGTAAAGAATCTGTCTGTAATGAGGGAGACCTGGGTTCAATCCCTGGGTTGGGAAGATACCCTGGAGAAGGGTATGGCTACCCACTCCATATTCTGGTCTGGAGAACTCCATAGACTGTATAGTCCATGGGGTCGCAAACAGTCTGATACAGCTGAGTGACTTTCACTTTGCCACAAGTCAAATTGATGCCTATAGTTATAAAGTCTTGTGACTGAGTTTTACTGCCAAGTATTCTGGGGTCCTAAAAGAAACTGGAGCATCAGGAATTGACATCCTGGAGGTGATATTTTAACTGGATTAGATTCAGTTTAATTTGGAAAACACTTTGAAAAATAAGCAGGAATTAGATGAATAAAGGGGGAAGCTTTCTCATGTAGTACAAACAATGTGTTACTGACCAGAGAAAGGAACAATATGAAGCACTTGGGCAATGTTAGGCAGTTCCATTGGCTGGAGGGAGAGGTTGTGTGAGTGTTTGTGTGTGTGTGTTTATTTCTATAAACGTGTGTGTGTGGAGTGTTAGTCGCTCAGTTAGAGTGTGTATGTATGTTGCTCATTTGTGTCCCATTCCTTGCAACTCCATGGACTGTGGCCTGCCAGGGTCCTCTGTCCATGGAATTCTCCAGGAAAGAATACTGGAGTGGGCTGTGATTCCCTTCTCCGGGGGGTCTTCCTGACCCAGGGATTGAACCCAGGTCTGCTGCATTGCAGACAGATTCTTTACCATCTGAGCCACCTGGGAAGCCCCATTTTTATAAATGGCTTTAACTAAAGCTGGAATGAGAGTCAGGTTCTATCTCAGTCATAAAGGGCCAGGGTTTTTAATTGAAGACTTACTTACTTTTGAACATTAGGGGAGAAATCAAAGAATTTGACCAAAGAAAAAGATCTCTTAACATCTAGAAAGAAGATTCTAGCTGCAGAGAGGAGTAAGGCTTAGATATAGCCTGACTGGAAGCAAGGAGACCAGTCAAGAGATTAAGTGTGTAATTAGATAAGAAGTGCTTTTTGCTCATCATTCATTTTAATTGTTTAATAAAATTTCATTGATGTTTGTAGTAAAATATTTATTATAAAATCAACTTGGTAAATTTTTTAGAATTTCCTGGAACCCCATCCTGTGATAATAAGTTCCTTTTTAATTAGTGGGAATCAACACTCATTTTTTTCCATAGAAAGGCGACACATTATTTTCAAGCTTTAATTAGAAATAGTTATTAATATAGAATGTACAGTTTAGATATTAGAGAGCCTGGACTAGGAAAAACTTTACCAGAGCCCTGCCATACCTCTGAATTTTCTTCCAAAGCAAATGTTAAGCGTTTCTTTCACATTTCTCTCATCAGTGAGTTTAATTAGTGATTAGGGATTATTGCTTGTGGTTTTTGCATACCCTTTTTTAATAAGTCACAAACAAATGATTACTTCAAAATGTGCTAAAATGAATCATCCTTAAAAAATAATTTTCTTACTGTTTTATCTATGCAGCTCTCAAAATCAAGATGTGGGGTAAGCCAAGAAAATGAATAATGCTGTACTGAGCTTTTATAACCATTTTCTTTTCCTAAGGAGTGGGACAAATATATTCATCAAAACCACACTGCAAAAGTGTGACAGTACTAGCTATTTCATTCAAAGAACTTGGAATTTAATATAATGTAAAATATAAATGATTAGTCAATTCATGTCAGTATAAAAGGGACAACAAAGTGACATTTCAATTTAAACAGAACCTGCTACAGCCAATCCTAATCAGATGTTCTAACAAATGAGTTGAAGGAAAATATTGTAAATTCCTTAATTCAAAAGAAAGCCAATTGCCATGGCTTTTTTTCAAATACCACAAAAAATAATATGGAAATAATTATAAACAGAATTGAAATGAATATAAATGTGTTGTTCTAAGTTACAGATTCTATCCTATTTCTGTTTTCTATCAAACAGTATTTAATCATTCAAATATATATAAATATATATTATATGTCATATGTAAATATATATATTTGAATATACGATAAATATCACTTAGTATATGATATATATATACATATATACCACTTAATAGAATACAACAGCTACTTGTATAGCTCTTATTATGGACAAGGTCTGTATTACCTTTTGATGAGTGACATGGACTGAAAGATGAATTCATCATTTATTCATTTTTTCATTGACCAAATATTTATTGAACTACTATTCGTTATTAGGCTCTTTTCTAGATATTGGGGATTTATTATCGAGAAAAGAAAGACCTCATAACTGCCTCTGGGAAGAAAGAGCAAAATTAATCAAACAATCTCACTAACAGAGAAAAACTGACAATTCTGCTAAGTGGTATGAAGGAGAGACATGCCATATGTAAGTTAGGGGGTATTCTAGTCGGAAAGGTCAGGACGATCTTCCTTGACAGAGTTAAACTTTAGCTGACATTCAAGGGATGAGCTTTTGTACTTAAGTTAAAGGGAGAAGAGGAGACTATCTAGGAAAAAGAAAATAATGTGTGTAAATTGTAAGTAATTGGAGGAATCATGATGATTACTATGAACCAAAATGAGCCCTGGGTGATTGAAGTGAAGAGAGCCTAGAGTGGGATGATCTTAAAGGGAAATTATGAAAGAATTTTAACCAGGAGCAGAGAATTTTTAGGAGATGGCCGGGAAGGAAAATGTTACAATCTTATTTTTAAAATATCTCTCTAGCTACCTAGTGGAAAGTAGATTGACTAAGAGTAGTAGGTCTAGCTCAGGATAAACCTGAGGTAGAAATGAGCATTGACATGATCATGCTTCTGAGTGTAGTAGAGATTACCTGTCAGTCTCATCTGTCCATGGAATTCTCTAGGCAAGAATACTGGAGTGGGTAGCCATTCCTTTCTCCAGGGGTTCTTCCCAACCCAGAGATTGAACCTGGGTCTCCTGCATTATAGGCATATTCTTTACCATCTGAGACACCAGGAAAGCCCAGAGATTACCTAGGAAGACAATATTAAGTGAGAGAAGAGGTTTTGGATTGAATCCTGAGGAACTCTAATGACTGAGAGAAGAGGGTGAGATGACAAATGAGACAGGGAAGCAGCAGCTAGAGGGTTAGGAGAAAACTGAGAGAAATCATGGCACAGAAGTGAAGTGAAGGAAAGGGTTTCAGGACACTAATTAATTACCTCAAATGCTACAGAGATGTGAAATTATATAAATACTTTAAGTGTATCTATTTTCTTTATCAACATGAAGCGAGTGATCACATTTTTGAAAATTATTTCATGAAATTGTGACGACTGAAGCCATGTTAGCATGAGTAGGGCAGTGAATAGGAAGGAACAAAAGAAATCAGGACCTCGGGTATAGTTCACTATCTGACTGTCTATAAAGGAGAAGGAGAGATGAGCCTGTAACTGCAGAAGGAGGAAAGGGAGAATAAATCTTGGAATTGGGTTTATCTTTGTTTGTTTAACTAATTAAATAATTTTGACTATGTTTAAGATCTCTGGGGTAATTAGAAGAAGTTGAATTATTGATTCAAAAGAATATAATTTTCAGAGAGGATAAAGTGCTTGTGAATATGGGGGTAGATGGGCTCCCCAGCTAGGTGGGGAGAGTTTCTTCAGATAGGGGCATACAAAATAATTCTACTAGTAGAATGGGATGTATGTAGGTAGGATAAGGAGAACTATCTGGTAGCTTCTACTTAAAAAAAAAAAAATTCCCATAGAGCAGAAGATAAGGCACAAGGAAGATGTATTATTGATTCATCCAAAGTTGAGCTTAAAATAAAGAAGCTCTGGGGGTATAAATTATATTAAGAGTGCCATGAAGTCCCAGCTAATAAAGAGAAAGGAGAGTTGTAAAGACTGAGACAAAGTAGAGAGGTCACAAAAAGGCACTGATTATACTGAAGAATAGTTGTAGTGAGAGTATGTGAATAAACACTCTGATAAAAGAAAGATAACAAGAAGTCTATAGTTTGTAAACAGAAAATTATCCTAAGATATAAGGCAATACTTTCTTCCCTTCAAAGAAAGAAAAACTAAATCTGCAAAAGTGAGTATAGTACTCATGGAGTTGAAAGACTGGACACATGTTACTTTAATAGGTGGCAGCAATACTTGAGATAAGGGTTAGGCTGAGTTATTGGAGGTCAGGAAAATTAGAGTGAACAGAGGCCGAGACATAAAGAACAGTGACAGATTTTCATGTAGAATTATGATCAGTTCAATGTAGCTAAAGCAGAGGATGTATGAGGGAGCAATAAAATAAAGTTTGTAAAGGTAGGTTGAGATGCAGATTGAGGAGTGTTTTCAAAAAATCTAGGAAGTCATTATAAATATTTCATCATAAAAGCTTGCATTGTAAAAAGCAAAGGCAACGGAGATATCCAAAAAATATGTGAACAAGTAGAACAAAAATAGAACGTATCTAGCCAGATATTTTCTGGATTAAAAAAGGCCATCTGCAGGTCTGCCAAAGAAAGTATGATCAAGTGCCACAATGAAAATATCAGCACAGCTACACTTTGCTTCATTAAACACTGATTATCATTGACAAGTGAACCAAAATATTGGCCTTTTTCAAATGGCATGCTGTGTAAATTTCTGAAGCAAAAATCAGAATTTGATCTTTAATGCAAAATCAGATATATAAGGGGCATCTTCTAGTTTTAACAAGTTTTGTTACAAAGCACAGAATGACATGTGTTTTAAAATGGAAAACAGATATCTTCAAAGTAAATTTAACCATGGATATTCTAAAAGTCCTGGATCAGTGACTCCATTTTTCCTTTTCACATCTAGAAGATATTGAAAATACTGTTGTTGAACCCAAGTTCCTGTTCCTAATACACACTGAGGCCAGAGTTAGGAGCAGATAAATGTTTATTGCAAGGGTAAGCAAGGGGAATGGGTGGCTCATTCTCCAAAGACCAGGACTCCCAATGACTTTCAGACAGGGGTTTTTAAAGACAGTATTAGGGAGAGGCTCTTAAGATCAGTTCCTGAACCTTTCACCTGATTAGTTGGTGGTAAGGGTTTCAATGATTATATTTCCAGGAACTCAGCCTTCTGGCTCCAACCAGTTTGGGGTCTAGTGCTTGTGGTCAGCATATAGTCACCATCCTCCACCTGAGTTGGGGTCTTAGTTTCTGTAAAACAACAGGAAGATATGCATGACATAGCTATCTACATCACTTCAGGAGGAACTAGGAATCCTGTGACTCTGTTCTCCTAATCATTAACTACTTGTATCTGCTCTTTGGAACTATTGCAAGGCCTAGGAGACGAAAGCCCCACTGTCAGCCCACAATTTTCCCTTACAAGCAAGAAACCAGGGACATGGAAGGGCTTTTGTACCCCAAGAGGACCCCACAGGGTCCTGTACAGTTTCAATATGAAGTGGTGAAGAGGCTGAAAATAATTCCAAAGTCTTTCAAATTCTGCCCTTAATCTGGATGTAACGAGAGAGAAGAATATGCAAGTTGCAAGTCAGAGCAGGAAACTGCTACTTTAGTTTTCTCTGGCAAAATGCATTTGGAAAAAGAAATTGAAAAAAGACTAAAATGAGTCCTTTATAATCCCAATTTGACCTTTTCTGACAGGTTACAGAAGATGAATTGGCAGAATAAATGGAAACCAGGGTTTTGTTTTGTTTTGTTATTTTCCTACATATCCAGAAAAGGCTATTTTGTCTCAGGTTTAGGAAGACATTGAAGGTCATTCCTCTGCTTGTATCATATGATAATGGAAGGTGAATCTATCTACATTTCATTCCCTTTCATCTGAAATAAGTTCCCTTTAAATAGCCATTTAAACATGATCATGCTATAATATCTTTACAAAGAAATCCATTTCCTTTTTACGATCAATGTATTATTGATAGAGGTATCCCAATATTCACAAAAGCATAGGACTTCAGCTTTTGTAAAATGTAGAATCTATGATCAAATTTATCTTTGCATTGTTTTTCAATAAAACATTAAGTAAAATAAACTAAATACGTAAATAAATAAACTAAATTCAATAAACTAAAATATGTAAAAAACTATTTGGAATGTAAAATCTACTGAAGAGAAGAAACTTCCTTCTAGCAGTTTAGAATGATCATTGACTTATAAACAGAAAAAAGTACTTAATTCAAATGATCCTTATGCAAGCAATGAAGTAAGTCTGAAGTACCTTAAATTAACAACACTTTATTTAGCCAATGGCTTGTGTTACAGTATATACTTGAGAAGATATCAACTCTTCAAAATCTATTTTCAAAATTTAATTTTAATCTCTTAAAATGCTTTAGAGTTTGCACATTTTATGAATTCACTTTGGCTTTACCTCCAAATTAAGTAATTTGATTGAGTTTTACTGTATCATACAGTAAGAAAAAACTTTTAGTCACTAAAATTGACCGCAAAATTCTGTTACTCTTTTAACTGCTTATAAAATGACAGCTTTAAAATTATCATTCCAGATGAAGTAATACACAGTGATCATCTTAATTTAATAATTGTACAAACAAAGACAATTAAATAAATGCTTGAGATTTTATTTCTTTGAACAACACACAAATTTAATAGATTGAAAATCAAAGTTGGGGTTTAATGGAGGAAGCCAGTTAGATGTAAACACTAGCTTGATTCTGATGCCTGGGGATCTGAGCAGTCTACCATGCAAAGCCAAGAACACTCTGAAAACCACATGATTGTCAGTGGCCTGGAGGAACTAAAATAGTACAGACAACAAAACCCTGCTGTCCAGAGTTGTCAATAGGCAAAATGGGAAGCCACCTCACCTTACAGCACTACCAAATATCTCAAACATATCTTCACACTGACCAGTTATCTTTGTCAGGTAGAAGTAGAAAAAATGTAAAATCTCATGAACAATTTCACAAAAATTTAACTATTCAGAAAATGATTAATAATCTGAACTCATTTAACCACTGGGCACATTTACATTGGAATAGACCAAAGAATCATGTTTACATCTTCAGCATATGGAAGTTCCTATCAGAATAAAGCAATTACCACACTGTACTTTTTAAAACCCTGCTTTGGGCTACAGAAACAACTACATAAGTTGATGTGGAAAGAGGCATTAAAAAAAAAACAAACATACTGAGACTTCTTCGAAATTTTCTTTAAAACAAAATGTTGAAAGAAATTATCTACTTTGCATTTTGATATTCTGGAAAAATCCAGTCATTTAAAATGTGATAAAAACATAAAATTCTTGCTTAAGCAATTTGTCAATTATTTCCCAGTTTGTTTCCTTTTCCGTCCTCTGAGTTGAATTGTTTTGCAAACCCCAGTTTTAGTTTGAATGCAACGGAAGACCCCTTCTGATCAACAAGAAATTGAAATAAGGCAAAGACTTAAATCAGAACATTGTGGAAGAGACATTTCTGTTCATAACACTGAAAGATTAAGAATATAAGGATATATACATGCAAATTATATCAGTCATGTATGCACAGCACACTCTTTATATTGTTTTATGTATATGAATTTTTTCTTAAAACATCTTGGATAATAATTCACACACAACACACACATAGAAAATGGGATTCCAATAATGTTCTTGATTGAAATATAAATTCATACTATGACTAGGAAATTTTACTTTTCAACACACAGCCTTACTTGACCAAGCAGAAAACTAATGCTAGAAGGAAAGTCTCAGAGTTTTGGATTATTACAAAGATACAGCATTTGCTGAGAATGAAAGAGAAGGTTGAAGGTGTTTGAGGAAGGAGAGTCAGTATTTCTTCCCTGCCTTCATAGCTATTTACCAAAGGGGAAAAATGTACCATGGCTGAAAAGTATCACAGCCTCATCCTTTCCTCTCTCCAACATCAGCTTACATCACTTTTTCCCAGGGACACAAAACGCCAGCCACACTGATTTTCCTTCTGTATTTTCTTTCTGTATTTGGACACAACATGCTTTTCTCCAATTCAGGGATTAAAAAGACTAATCTTTTCCCATGAAAAACTCTTCTACCAACCTCTACAATTCAGATCTCATCAAAAAGATTCCCCATTAGGGAGGCTTCATGGAGTTTATAAAGTCTCCCCTCCACCCCAGGACTTTCTGTATCATTACCTTATCTTATTATTTTTATAATGGTATGACTGGCCAATAGTAGGTGCTCAATACATATGTTTTCAATCAATAAATAGGCTTTAGTGTGTGTGCCAGTCACTCAGTTGTGTCCGACTCTTTGTGATCCCATGGAGCCTAGCCCACCAGGCTCCTCTGTCCATGGGATTTTCCAGGCAAGAATACTAGAGTGGGTTGCCATTCCCTTCTCCAGAAGATCTTCCTGACCTGGGGATCGAACCCAGGCCTCTGGTATTGCAGGCAGATTCTTTATCATCTGAGGAACTGCTTTAGTACTATCTTCAATTCTCTGAATGCTTATTTATTTACTCAGGTTTTGTCTGTCTTTCTAGACCCAAGTGGAATAGACGCCACATAAAAACAATGTCTGCTTCAAATTTTTCACTCATAACTCCAGCATCTAGAATAGATCCTTGTCCATAGAAGTTTGCAGATACATGTATGAAAAGAATTAAAAAAAGAAAAAGTTAGAATGCTAGTTCATTTCCCAAAGATTTTGTGAAATTCAAAGTGATACCAGTCAGCTTAAAATAGTGATGCGATTTTCTCAAAGGTGATGTAGTTTTTCTGGTGCATGGTTCATTCAGGACAGGAAATTACCAAGTGAATAAGACAAAGAGAGGGAGGCAAGTGAGCTCACAGTATTTGCACTGGACTGATTATAATTACTACAATATAGGAGGTAAAGGGACTGTGGTAGAAAATGAGAAACAAATGTAGTATAATATACTGGCGTACTAAGTGGAACCAAGGAATTGTTAAAGGTAATTAAACAGGTGAGCTAAAGAACAGAAAAATGTGGTTGGAGAGGGAAATATTTGAAATAGAGAACTCAGAAGTGGTTCATTTTCTGCTAATGATAAGGTCTGAACATAGTCTGCCTCATAGGAAGTGAGAGATTGAAATGAAGTGAAAGAAATGTTCCCTGGAGGTAAAGAAGTACATGAATCAAGAGTACAAGAACTTGGGTGTTTTGCTTACCAAAATATTGAAGTCATCAAAATGGAGACAGGAGGATAGATACAGTAAAATACTATAATTTAAAAGTTAAATTCTTAGTTAATGAGAGGAATGGATGAAAGTGAAAGTCACTCAGTCCTATCAGACTCTTTGTGACCCATGGACTATACTGTCCATGGAATTCTCCAGGCTAGAATACTGGAGTGGGTAACCTTTCCCTTCTCCACGGGATCTTCCCAACCCAGGGACTGAATCCAGGTCTCCCACATTACAGGCGAACTCTACCACCTGAGCCACACGAGTGGGTAGCCTATCCCTTCTGCAGCAGATCTTCCCAACCCAGGAATGGAACTCAGGGCCCCTGCATCGCAGGTGGATTCTTTATCAACTGAGCTATCAGTTCTTCACTTAATGAAAGGAATAGATAGGAAGCCAGAATAAAAGGGCAAACAGGAAGGGTGGTGGGCAACTGTGGTGACTGGCATGAGCATGAAAAGAGTAAGGATTTTGCTGCCATTATTATCTTGATTTTCAGGTCTGTATACTTCTTAAAGGGGGTGAAATATTTTGGAAGTTGCAATTGAAAGAAAGGATGACTAATTACTTGTTCCATTGAATTGAAATATAAGAGACAGAAAATTATAATAAAAAATAAAACAAAAAACAACCTCCACAGAAAGGACAGTAGTAGAAATGGAGCTATATGAAAAGAACATTCAAGAAGAGATGGTGGAGATAAGGTTGACCGGTACCTAATAGCTCGAGAATTGCAGTGAAATGAAGACTGTTAACCATACATTCTTGGATGGAGATAAACTGATTTGCTTTATTTGTAAAAGCATAAACACAAGGCAGAAACTTAATGCCCATCAGTACACTCAGCACCCTGAAATCTAGGAGTTCTGGCACAACCTAAAGGGATAGGGTGAGGAGGGAGGAGGGAAGGGGGGCAAGATGGAGGGGACACATGTACACCTATAGCTGACGGGACCTAATTAAACTTAAAAGCTTTTGCTCAACGAAAGAAACTATAAGCAAAGTGAAAAGACAGCCTTCAGAATGGGAGAAAATAATAGCAAACGAAGCAACAGACAAAGAATTTATATCAAAAATATACAAGCAACTCCTGCAGCTCAATTCCAGAAAAATAAATGACCCAATCAAAAAAATGGGCCAAAGAACTGAACACACAGTTCTCAAAAGAAGACATACAGATGGCTAACAAACGCATGAAAAGATGCTCAACATCACTCATTATCAGAGAAATGCAAATCAAAACCACAATTAGGTACCATCTCACGCCAGTCAGAATGGCTACTATCCAAAAGTCCACAAGCAATAAATGCTGGAGAGGGTGTGGAGGAAAGGGAACCCTCTTACACTGTTGGTGGGAATGCAAACTAGTACAGTCACTATGGAGAACAGTGTGGAGATTCCTCAAAAAACTGGAAATAGAACTGCAATATGACCCAGCAATCCCACTGCTGGGCATACACACTGAGGAAACCAGAATTGAAAGAGACACAGCTACCTCAATGTTCATCGCAGCACTGTTTATAATAGCCAGGACATGGAAGCAACCTAGATGTCCATCAGCAGACAAATGGATAAGGAAGCTGTGGTGCATATACACAATGGAATATTACTCAGCCATTAAAGAGAACACATTTGAATCAGTTCTAATGAGGTGGATGAAACTGGAGCCTATAATACAGAGTGAAGTAAGCCAGAAAGAAAAACACCAATACAGTATACTAACACGTATATATGGAATTTAGAAAGATGGTAATGATAACACTATATGCGAGACAGAAAAAGAGACACAGATGTATAGAACAGTCTTTTGGACTCTGTGGGAGAAGGTGAGGGTGGGATGATCTGAGAGACTAGCATTGAAACATGTATATTATCATATGTGAAACAGATCGCCAGTCCAGGTTTGATGCATGAGACAGGGTGCTCAGGGCTGGTGCACTTGGATGACCCAGAGGGATGGGATGGGGAGGGAGGTGGGATGGGGGTTCAGGATGGGGAACACATGTAAACCCATGACTGATTCATATCAATGTATTGCAAAAGCCACTACAATATTGTAAAGTAATTAGCCCCCAACTAAAATAAATAAATTAAAAAAAAATAAAATGAAGGGATAGGGTGAGGAGGGAGGAGGGAAGGGGGTCAAGATGGGGGGGACACATGTACACCTATGGCTGATTGATGTTTATGTATGGCAAAAACCATCACAATATTGTAAAATAATTATCCTCCCATTAAAATAAATTAAGGAATAAAAAATACACAAAAATTAAGTCATCAAATGGGGAATAATCAGCACCCCTGAGTCAAAAGTTAGTTGCTCTGTTTTTTGTTGGCTACTTATCTATTAATACATTCCACTCAAAGCAGAGAATACTGTCAGGCATATAGCCGGACCTCAATAAGCATTTTCTCAGTGAATAAATACCATTTACCATTATCTGCTATTTCTTGATTACTTACTCCTTTGCTTTTAAATACCACTGGAGAGGAAAAATACATATTTTTTCCCAACGAGTTCCAAAATATTGTTTTCAGCTCTTTTCATATGCCAGTAACTTCTTATCATATAACAGATGCTGTTTCTGCTTTGTGATAGCTATGCCTAATTTTGCTAAAATTGCTATCCATCATCAATTCTAAAAGCCCCATGGCATCTTGTGACATTTGGAGATCAATTGCTACTAGAGTCAATTATGAAAAGCTTTGTTTTAATGGGCCTATAATTGATATTGGTAATTTCTATTTTTGGAATTTACTCAGAATATCCAGATCATTGTTTTCAGTCACAATACAAAGAAAACTCTAGATCTAGTCTCAGAAAACTGTTTAAGTGACTCTTTTCAAAGAACATTTTCTTTTAGGTTTTGAAAATCTGAAAACTGAGAACAATGGACTTTGCTGAGTACAAATGGTAAAAATTTTACTCAGTTTCTTTCTAATGTTTTCTCATAAAGTCTTCTTTCTCATTGAAATAAGCTCTAACAATGAGAGTCCACATCACTAACATGTTGTTGTGAGTCTTTGAAACAACTGACTTCATGGAGCTTTGGGTTCATAAAATGAGTCTTTGAATTATATCTGTTGCATAGGGGTAAATTACACACAAATTATAATCATTCATAGATCTTGTTGTGATATGAAATCCTAGTCTCTGTTAAAAATAAGCAGTATTTTCTATATTTAGAGTATTCACATTTACTAAACGCAGACTTTCTGTTATTTAGAAGCAACATGGTATAGGGAAAAAGAAAAGTAGTAAGGTTTGGATACTGCTTACCTTATTTCATTCTTTTTATCAAATATTTTTAACTGCCAGGCACTACTGAAAAAATTTAGTGTCACAATGTAAAAAAATGGAGACAGTTTCTGCTATGAGGAGTTTACAGTTTATTAAAAGATGCAAGTAGAAAAGAGCAATTGTGGTATGATAAATTATATGGGACATGTTAGGGTTGCCGACAAAGGTTCATATAGTCAAAGCTATGGTTTTTCTAGTAGTCATGTATGGATGTGAGAGTTGGATCATAAGAAGGCTGAGCACCAAATAATTGATTTTTTTTTTTTAATTTAGGTGCTGGAGAAGACTCTTGAGAGTCTCTTGGACTGTAAGGAGATCAAACTAGTCAATCCTAAAGGAAATCAGCTTCCCTCATAGCTCAGTTGGTAAAGAATCTGCTTGCAATACAGGAGACACCGGTTCGATTCTTGGGTCAGGAAGATCCCCTGGAGAAGGGATAGGCTACCCACTCCAGTATTCTTGGGCTTCCTTTATGGCTTAGCTTGTAAAGAATCCGCCTGCAACGTGGGAGACCTGGGTTCGATCCCTGGGTTGGGAAGATGACCTGGAGAAGGGAAAGGCTACCCACTTCAATATTCTGGCCTGGAGAATTCCATGGACTACACAGTCCATGGGGTCACAAAGAGTCGGACACAACTGAGCAACTTTCACTTTCACTTTCTTAGATATAGCATGAAAAGCAGGATAAGTTGGACTTCATTAAAATTAAAAACTTCTGGATTCCCTGGCAATGGTTAAGAATCCGAGCTTCCAATGAAGGTTTGATCCCTGGTTGGTTAATTAGTATGCCACATGCCTCAAGGCACAGCCAAAAAAAAATTTAATTTGGCTTCCCTTGTAGCTCAGTCGGTAAAGAATCTGCCTGCAGTTCAGGAGACCCAGGTTCGGTCCCTGGATTGGGAAGATCCCCTGGAGAAGAAAATCAACCCTGAATATACATTGGAAGGACTGATCCTGAAGCTGAAGCTCCAATACTTTGGCCACCCGATGTGAAAACTCAACTCATTGGAAAAGACCCTGATGCTGAGAAAGATTGAAGCCAGGAGGAGAAGAGGGCAACAGAAGATGAGATGGTTGGATGGCATCATTGACTCAAAGAACGTGAGTTTGAGCAGACTCCGGGAGATAGTGAAGGACAGGGAAGGCTGGAGTGATGCACTCCATGGGGTCAGAAAGAGTCAGATATGACTTAATGACAGAATAATCACAAAGGGTAGCCAGACTTAATACTAGTTTCCCAGTTAAATTTTAATTTCAAATAAACAATGAATAATTTTGTTTATTAATGTGTCCCAAATATTGTATGGGAGATAAACTTAACAGGCAATCTGTGGAAAATGGATCCAAGCTAAACTTTCACTATAAGAGAGTCTTCACCAAGGATATAGTATGTACATGTAGTATAAAAATGTAGTATGAAAAACATGCTAAGCGGCCATGGTATTGTGATGTGGTGAGATTTGTATGGTATGAGGGGCATTCACAACAACCCAGAGGAGTTATCTAGTAAGTAATTGTTTATATGTCAGTGAAGCCTAGATAAGAGATCTGGGCTTCAATGACAGATTGGGTATAGTAAGTTCATAGATAAATGTTAGTCAAAGTGTGGTTTCAGATGACCTGCATCAAAATCACCAAGGGTTCATGTTAAACTTCCTGAGCCCCAGGCTTCCCTGGTGGTTCAGTGGTAAAGAATCTACCTGCCATTGCAGGAGACATGGGTTCAATTCCTGGTCTGGGACAACTAAGCCCGTGTGCCACCACTACTGAGCCTGTGCTCTAGAGCTGGGGAACCACAACTGCTGAAGCCCATGTGCCTAGAGCACATGCTCCACAAGAGAAGCCACCACAATGAGAAGCCCGTGCATGGCCAAGAAGAGTAGCCCCCTCTCACCACAACTAGACAAAAGCCGATGCAGCAATGAAGACCCATTACAACCAAAAAAAAAAAAAAGTCCTGGGCCCCAACCACTTCCCAAATCTAACTTTATCACAAGTACCCAGATGATTCTTACACAGTGAAGTCTGATAATCCCTGATAGAGATGATAGATGAAAGGGTGCACCTGGATAATGATCACCCAAGAACCGTACAGTGTAACAAGAGCATATAGTTCAGAATGATAAAGAATATTACCAAAAGAAATGGAGTCCCTACAAAAACTTGAAGGACCCTCCAGAATAATCACAAAAACAGATGAAGATGGTGTCAGGGAAACCAAGGTTATAGTTTTTCAGATTTAGATGTCCCAAGTGAAATCTTTTAAAATACACAGTACTGAAAGTTTGCTTTTTACTTAGGTTTATGCTACATACTTCAGAGACAGGTTGTTTAAACCTCCAGTACCTAGCACAGAAGATGTATTCCAATTTTTTTGTTTAATGAATGCATAAAATGTTCAAAGCTTTGTAATGACAAATTGTTCTATTTGCCATAAATAGTATTCTTCCAGATGGAATCTTTTCTGAGGGAGGAGATGCATTATAAAATTTACTTTGTGAAATTTTCTATTAAACATGTGAATTAAATATTATTTTCTAACTTTAAATTTTGCTCACATGTAAAAATTTTCTTAGAAAAATGGTTATTTTATATATACATATTTGGACTTAGATTCTCATAACATGTTTGAACTGGCAAAAATGGTCATTCCTTCTTAACTAAAATGGAACTATCTCTAACTATTATTCAATACAAGAAATTATTTAATAAGATGCTAATATGACTCCTTTACAATGATTTATCACTGCTCTTTCATTTTCTCTGTGTTATAAATCTCCACATTGGAGACGATTGTAGCAGCTTTTCAGGTATACATTAGATGAGTTGGCATACATAACCCAGGGCTTTATATTTTAGAATACTCTTAACAGGATTCATTTTTTAAAGAATGAAAAAAGGAAAGAAAAGAAAAAGGCATAAAATGGCCCTACATATTATATCTCTGTCAGCATATTAATGTACCTAGCTTTTCAGCATTCTCTATTTCAATTTTGATTTGATTACTCAGTGCCATTTAATTCACCACTTCCATTTTAAAATTCCATACACCTTTCCAATGCCCACTGAAATTTTAATTTTTATCTAGCTTATTTATTTAGCACATGAACTTTTAGCACAAAACAATGAAGCAAATACAAGGAGGTTATTAAATTATTGCAATAAGTATTCTAGAAATCAGAAGAAAAAACATCTCCTGTGTTGGGAAGGAATATTCATGTAAATGAAACTTATATATATATATATATATATATATATATATTTCCTATATACATTTCAGTTAAAAGAAATGGCTTCTTTTGCCCCTCAGGTGGAAAGTCTGAATCTGCATTTAAATGGAAAGAATTCTAATTTAGATTTCAGCAACTGGAGTCAAAAAATAAAAATCAGGCATTGGCTGAAAAATTTCCTTTAAGGTTATACTGAGTTATACATACATGAAGATTTAGATCTAATCAAACACATCAGATTAATTCTCTCAATAAAATATCCAGTCCATATCTAGTTTAATCATCAAATACCTATTCCCCAGAATAAAGTAGTTTAAAATATCCTTCTAGTAGTTCATTCTATTACATTTTTAATATTTATTTTAGATTCCAAGGTACAAAGAAAAACAATGTATTGTTAAAATAGCTCTATATGTGAGTCTCGATTTTGTACATATTTTCATAACACTGCTCACTGAAAACATTTTCTGGAAATCTTTAAAATAAGAATGAAAAGCTACACATGAAGGGCTTCATATAATAAGATGCCATTTCTGTTTATACTAATAATGTGCCTACTTCAAACTCAAACCAGCTGTCAGTAAGTTTAGAAATTATTCCCAACTCATAAAATTTGTACATGTATGGAAACTCTTTGTGAGCAGGGATACCATCTGTCCTGTATACCATCTATGTCTTGCACCAGTAAGATAATTCAGCATTTTGTAAGCATTCTATAGAAGTGAGTTTTGGATAACTTAATCAATGAAGTAATAGCTTAATTGAATTTTCCAAGAATTCAAAATGTTGAAATAAACATTGATTACAGTAACTCATGATATATTAGAAATCAAAAGTAGAAGAGACCTTGGGAAAAACAGTTGATTGTGTCTGTTTCTCAAACAAGAATCAGAAGTGTCTATATAGAAGAGGCTATACTTTGTACAACTCCACATTCTCCTTTTCTATCACAAAACGCTGAACACAAGTATTGTTCTTGCTGTTGTTCAGTAGTTAAGTCATGTCCAACTCTTTGTGACCCCATGGACTGCAGCATATCAGGCTTTCTTGTTCTTCACTATCTCCCAGAGTTTGCTCAGATTCATGTTCATTGAGTTGGTGATGTTATCTAACTGTCTCAATATTTAATAATTGAATCAGAGTGGGAAACTGTAACATCCCCTTCTGAGCTTCCATGTTTATAATAATATTACATAATTATGTTTTCACAATCTTTGATAGTGCTGTTCCCTATCCCAATAATTCTCTCCCTCTGCATTTCACTTGGCTATTGTCTAAATATCCCATGCCATCTCTGCATCCTTTGGCAGAGACAATATTTAAATGCTGTTCTTTTTCATAGGTTGTTGCCAGAAAAGGGATGCCCACTCAGCTTCAACATTTCCCAGGCCCATTTGTATTTATTAAGAAGATGTGGCAAGAATACACAAAAGAACTGAACAGAAAAAGTTTTAATGACCCAGATAATCACGATGGTGTGATCACTCACCTAGAGCCAGACATCCTGGAGTGTAAAGTCAAGTCGGCCGTAGGAAGCAGAACGACGAACAAAGCTAGTGGAGGTGATGGAATTCCAGCTGAGCTATTTCAAATCCTAAAAGATGTTGTTGTAAAAGTGCTGCACTCAGTATACCAGCAAATATGGAAAACTCAGCAGTGGCCACAGGACTGGAAAAGGTTACTTTTCTTTACAATCCCAAAGAAGGGCAATGGCAAAGAATGTTCAAACTACCACAAAATTGTACTCATTTCACAAGCTAGCAATGTAATGTTCAAAGTTCTTCAAGCCAGGCTTCAACAGAATGCGAAGTGAGAACCTCCTTATATACAAGCTGGATTTAGAAAAGGCAGAAGAATCAGAGATCAGATTTCCAACATTCTCTGGATCAAATAAAAAGCAAGGGAATTCCATAAAAACATCTACTTCTGCTTCATTGAATAAATGAAAGCCTTTGACTGCATGGATCACAACAAACTGTGGAAAATTCTTAAAGAGATGGGAATACCAGGCCACCTTACCTGTCTCCTAAGAAATCTGTATGGTAGTCACGAAGCAACAGTTAGAACCAGACATGTAACAACAGACTGGTTCCAAATTGGGAAAGGAGTACATCAAGGCTGTATATTGTCACCCTGCTTATTTAACTTATATTCAGAGTACATCATGAAAAATGCCAGACTGGATGAAGCTCAAACTGAAATCAAGATTGCCAGGAGAAATATCAATAACCTCATATGTGGATGACTTCACCCTAATGGTAGAAAGTGAAGAGGAACTAAAGAGACTATTGATAAAGGTGCAAAAGGAGAGTAAAAAAACTGGCTTAAAACTCAACATTCAAAAAACTAAGATCATGTCATCCAATCCCATCACTTCATGGCAAATAATTGGGGGGAAAATGGAAACAGTGACAGACTTTATTTTCTTGGGCTTCAAAATTACTGTGGATGGTGACCACAGCCATGTACATTTGCTCCTTGGAAGAAAATCTGTGACAAAACTAGATAGTGTTTTAAAAAGCGGAGACATCACTTTGCTGACAAAGGTCCTTATAGTCAAAGCTATGGTTTTTCCAGTAGTCACGTAAGGATGTGAGAGTTGGACCATAAAGGAGGCTGAGCACTGAAGAACTGATGCTTTTGAATTGTGGTGCCTAAGAAGACTCTTGAGAGTCCCTTGGACAGCAAGGAGATCAATCCAGTCAATCCTATAGGAAATCAACCCTGAATATTCATTGAATGGGCTGATGCTGAAGCTGAAGCTCCATACTTTGGCCACCTCATGTGAAGAGCCAACTCATTTGAAAGGATCCTGATGCTGGAAAGGTTGAAGGCAGAAGGAGAAGGGGGTGACAGAAGATGACGTGGTTGAATAGTATCACAAGCTCAATGGACATAAGTTTAAGCGAATTCTGGGTGATACTGAAGGACAGGGAAGCCTAGCTTGCAGAAGTCCATGGGGTTGCAAAGGGTCAGGCATGACTGAGCAGCTGAACAACAAAGCACTAACTTAACTGATGCATGTGGTATCTTAGGGAAGTCTTCTAAGTCTCTTCTATCAAAGAAAATTGAACTATGTAAATCAAGGAGACCACTGACCTGAGTTTTAATCTACAAAGACATTATGCATCGCTGTAATTTTATCAATTGGAAAGGAACCTCCTCTCAGGAATAGTACTTATATGAGTGGAAGGACATATTTTTTTAAGTTGCTTGTGTGGGTGGCGGGGCTTGGGGGAGTCCAGGAGGCTATTGACAGTATGCACAAATAGTGAAAGTTCTTAAAATGGCCTTATAAGAATGGTGGGTCTGATTAATTGCATATTTTCTGTTTCATGGGGGGATGCATACTTGTGGTCAGAAAAGAGTGGCTCAGGGCAATACTAAGAACAAATACTGTCCCCACGCAGTCCTTCCCAAACTGATTCTGTGTAGTACTAAGTCTCAATGAAGATTATATATTGAACAAACATTTTACTATCATCCTCTAAAAGTGTGCTAAATTTTTGACCTCACAAATTATTCATTTGTCTAAATTTGGACTTATTCTTATGTATTGTGTGATGTACTGCATGATATCCATCAAATACTATTGCATATATATATATATATATATATATATATACATATACACACACACACACACACACACACACATATATATATATATATATACACAAGTGCCTTTTTTAACTGTGTAAGAAACAAATAATGTATTTAATGGAACATAGTAGGTTTGAAATATTTGTTCAATGATTAATGACATAGTAACACCATTTATTACACTATTGTAAAGGTAAATACACTCCCATAATACAAATTGGAAGAAGCATTAATAAATAGAGGGTGTTATTTACCTAAAGGAGTAGACCAATAGAAAGTAGTATCAAGTAGGGCTTAAGCATTTGGATTTCAGAACAACTGACTTTTTTACTCCACCCTGTCTAACCCTTGCCATCTATGACCTTGAGGAAACTATATAAATCATCCTCACTTTCATTTTAATATATGCCCCATAGTGTTTAATGAGATTCAGATGAGATAATTTAAGTGCTTGGCATACTATTTGTTAGTTTAAAAATTATCAATACATGTTAGCCATAATTAACATTATTTCTTGAAGATAATTTATGGACTCCCAACTAAATTTTTTGTTTAAAAAAATTCTGTATTTGAAATATGTATTTAAACTGTTAGTCCTCTCCCCTATTAATGTTAACTATATATACTAATATGAAAAGTGTATAAATTTATAAAATGGGTTTTTTGACCCTCATAATGTGCAAACCTCATTTCATAGACTTTTATGATGTCTTCAAGTTTCTCTTCTGGAGAAAATGAGAAATGGAGATAACATGACTGTTATAGTGACCTATGCTAAAATAGATGGGCTACAAACTTGACTGCTAGCTCCACTTTGCCATCAAGTTGCTAATCATATTTGGGGAAGTTATTTAACCCTTCTGAACTAGTTCGCTCCTCTAAAAATGGCAATCATAGAAATAACTCTTCCCAAAATTCAACTTAAAGGGAAAAGTAACATGAATGATTTTAAAGCATTTTCTCAATATAAAATTCACATAATGTTCAGCTATTGTAATAACTCTGTATGCAGAGTTACTAAACTTATCTTGGTGATGATTTCATATTGTAAGTAAAGGTCAAATCACTACATAATACACCTGAGACTAACATGATATTGTATGCCAACTCTATTTCAATAAAAAAAAGAGAGTTAACTTTTACAAGTGTATGTTTCCATTTCCAATCACTATTTGCTACAGTGATTACCAGGAAAACTAAGTTGATGGAGTAATTGATTGATTGATTGATTGATCACTTCATTACATTAATCTAGAAATAGGAAAAATATGATCTTGTATCTCACGGGAAAGACATCTGCATCAAATCCTCCTCCACTTTGCAGTATAAAAGTGTGCTTATGTTAAAGTGCCTCATTTACATGAAAAAATAGCTCCCTGCCAAAAAAGAGCAATGTAACATAATTACTCTTGGCTTGGAAGCCTACTATTAGTTTATTCAATGACTTTCTCAAATGGTGCTGGGAGAATTTGACATGAAACATTTTTGTTAGAAAAAACATCTCTTAGCTTATGTATAATATAGACACAGAAGAAAAATATGAACGGTGGGAATAAGCCTACATTCAACAGTGACAAACTACTTGCCACAAAAATTTCTTAGGTTTAAAGTCCCTGGCTCTATTCTTGGGTTATGAGTGAGTGGTACACAATATATTCTCACATGAAACTGGTGGCTCTCTTCTGCTTGATCATATAACCAGTTACCTAGCCATTCAGACCCACTCAAGTAGGGCAAGGGGAATGGTATCTCATAGAAGGGAGAAGCAGGTGAGACATAAAAAGATCAGTACCTGGATAAAATCAAATATCTAGAGTGTTGCATTTTTATTGTGAGATATCTGAAGAACACAGTGACGATTTTCAAAGCAGCAAAACAATAAATATGTCAACATGAGATTCTTACAGATTCTTGCTAACCAGAAATTTATTAACACAGAATTTTATGGTTCAAGCCTGTGAAATTTCAATACCCCTTTTATGAGGCAGTATAAAGTACTTTGGGCTTCCCTCGTGGCTCAGACAGGAAAGAATCTGCCTGCAATGCAGGAGACCCAGGTTCAGTCCCTGGGAAGGGAAGACCCATGGAGAAGGGAAGGACTACACACTCCATTATTCTTGCCTGGGAAATCCCACAGACAAAGAAGCCCGTTGGGCTATAGTGTATGGGGTTGCAGAGTCAGAGCAATGAAGCACACACACATGCATAAAGTACTTTAGATTTGAGGGTCACACAGCCATTGGTTTGAATACTGTTTCATTGCTTGCAATAATGACTTAGGGCAATTAAATTAGCCTCCCCAAGTCTCATTTTCTTAATGGGATAAAAAGAGAATAATAATAGTTCTAATTCTTGAATTATGAAAATTAAATAATAAGATAATAAAATTTTCTCAAGAAGAAGGTATATATCAATTCCTGATACATCATTTCTATAGATACAATTGATAGTGTTAGGTAGACAGGTGCGAGGCACAGCATAGTAGTTGTCCATGTGGGTAAATTATGATACAATTTAAATGGGACATCAAAGGAATCCAGCGATAGTGCTTTCAGGACTGGCAAATACAAAAGAGAGTCGTTTACTCTATTGAAGCAGGGACTTGAGTACGTGGAAATGCAGCAGCAGGTTAGTCATTGAAGTCATGTTTATAGGACAAACAAGTGAAAAACTGATTTACAAACATAGGTTTCCAATGATAAAAGAGATGTCAAATATTTATTCCCATTTTTATCCCATGGATGAAAAATAATGTTGTATGGAAATGTAATTGACTTGTCCAAAGTTGTATAGGAATATTGGGTCTAGGATTTCAAGCCAATTGAAAGAACATATTTCTAACTACCGTACTATGTTGTCCATCATATGTAAAGGTGAAACTAAGACATCTCAGCTTGGGTAATTACAAGGATAACACATATAAAACTAATAGCACAAGTCTAGCATGGGAATAAATGTAGCTATCTAGTAATCCTTGCTTGAAATGGAACATGAGAGTTTTATATCTGAAAGCTCAGGATGGTACAAGGAATGATATATATTAAACCAGAAAAAAAGGACAGAATTACCTCTACTAGTATTACTACATCTGCAGCAGCTATTGTTACCGGTAATAATAATGATAATAATTATAATATGACTACTAGCATTAATAGAATTATATTGGCCAAAAGGGGGAGAAGGGGAATGTTAGTCCTAATTCCCTCTATTGACCATTTTGGTAGTGATATTAAAAAAAGAACATTTTAAAAATGGGCAGTGATCAAAATTTAATTATCATAATAGTTAAAAGCATGTTACATAGAAGATTTAACTTGAGCATAATTTTTGAAGCATTGATATAATTAGCAAGAATTAAGTCTACTCTGTTTTACCACTGGGAGAAATCTAGGAATAATAGGTAAAAGGAAATAATATGTTGGAATTAACCTAAATAAGAATGTTCTTTCAATAAAGAGGTTCAGAAAATTATAAACAATAATTTAAAACTTGCTAGTACTGTGTATGTTTTGATTTCAGTTATCTGCATTGATTCCCCTGGGAGGTTCGGGATAGTGTTTAGCGGATTAAAGAAGATGACATGGAAGAGATTCAATCAGATATTTATGATCTCTCCCTAACATTGAAGTCTCCTTCCCTAATTTAGCTGACCAACTTTACTTACTGATCCACATCTCTAATACTGTAAAAGTACAAAATATTTTAATTTTTGTGTCATCAAATAAAATGGAATTGATTAGAAAGTATAATACTTACATGTTCACTTCAGCAGCAGATATACTAAAATTGGAACAATACAGAGAAGAATAGCATGGCCCCTGCGCAAGGATGACATGCACATCTGTGAAGCATTTCATATGTTTTCATGCTCAGGACTGCAGTTTTTGGAATTTATTGTGAGATGGGATTTTTACGAATCTCTCCGCCAAACTTATCTTTCTGCTTAAGACTTTCCACTACTATATGTGTATGTATTGCATCATGTGAAAAAAGCTCTTGAAATTAACATGAATAAAAAGTAGTTCTTCAACCAGCCGTGAGGGAAGATCAATGGACAAAGTTGGCAAAATATGAATATGCAAAGAAGATCCCATTTTGAAAATATTAAGGCTTGAAAATAGAGACTGTAATGTTATTCGTAACTGTGCTAGACCAATATGAAGAAATAAATTTTTCCTCTTTTTGAGAAATGTATTAACGTAATTAAAATATATTAAGACTTTTAAAAAGAAAGTATAACACTTATTTTATATATGTATATATATGGTCAATCAGTTATATACTCTGAATTATTTTGCTTGTGCCAAGAGACGTGTTTTGAATGTTTCCACAAGGTGCCTTACAACAGCTCAGAGAAGCACATTGGAGTCTTATTTGATCACTCTCTTGTTCAGAACCACTATCTTCAGTTTATTCTCAGGAAATCATACACTCCGGACACCTCACTATCTGTTTCATTTTTGTGTCTTTTGCTGGAATGGTTTCTTCTTCCTGAATTCTATGTTTTGGCATGTCCAAGAATTCCGCCGCCTTTTTGTATCTATTCACACTTATTCCCACGTGATTTCCTCTGTTTGCAGATTTAATTTCTATCTATACACTGACAGCTCCTGGCATATCCGCAGTTCCTCCCTCTCCCTTTAGCTATCTGACATTGGCATGGAGATGTCAAAGAATCATGTCAAGCATAACACTTCCAATCCCTCCATTCTCCCCCAGTTTCCCCCATTCTGAAATAGTTACATTAATCACTCAGTTTATGTGGTCCAACTGAGACATGTGTGTTTAGTCATGTCTGACTCTTTGCGAACCCATGGACTATAGCCCAACCAGGCTCCTCTGTCAATGGAATTTTCCAGGCAAGAATACTGGAGTGGGTTATCATTTCCCTCCCCAGGGGAATCTTCCTGACCCAGGGATCGAACCAGTGTCTCTTGCATCTCCTTCATTGGTGAGCAGGTTTTTTATCTGCTGAGCCACCAGGGAAGCTGGTCCAACTGAGGGATCAGTCTTTATACTTCTTTGTATCTATCTAATCCATTGGCAAGTGCTTTTGACTCTAGCTTCAAGTCACACCCTGACAACAAGCACATCTGATAACTCTATCATCATCCTGGCCAAGTCACTGTCATCTCACATGTTGATTGTCACTACAGACTTCTATCTCTTTCACTCATACCTCCTATTGCCAGTTTCATACGCAGCAACCAGAATAATCTATTAAAAAATAAATCAGATTATGTCAATCTCCTGCTCAAAAACTTGCATGACCTTTTATAATCTCTCATGACTCAGGATGAAATCCAAACCTTTTATCACACTCTACAAGACTCCATACAATCTAGTTCCTGCTTATCTTCCTGACCTCATCTCATAACACTCTCCATTTTATTCTGCTCTAGCCACTCTGGCCTCTATCTGTTCTCTCTGTTTGCAATACTATTTATTTCCTTAGATCTTCAAAAGTCTCTCTCCTTTCCTTCACTCAGATCTTTGTTCAAAGTTACCAGTTCATAGAAGCCATCCTGTTGATTCTTTAAAATAACACCTCTAGCAAACCCCTTCTGTAGCCATCTGTCACCTTATCTTTTTTATGTGCCTCATAGCACTAATTATTACCCCCACATATATTTATTTATTGCTTGTTTTCTGACTCTTCCACAGAACACTAGAATAAACAACTTCAGTAGGACAGTAATAATTTTCTGTTTGTTTTAAACACTATCATGTGTCTAAAAATTAGGACAGTGCTTAGCACATAGTAAGAATAAATTGAGTTAAAAATTATTAATGATAAGAAATTTGGTGTTACATGAACTCCTACCAGATACTAAATAAAGGATTTATGTTAATGAAAATTCTGGCTAGATAAAGCATTGCTTCACCTATATTTCCATAGTGTACTTGAAAGGATTTCATTAGTGTGAGAATTTGAACATATACCCTTCTGACTGACAATCAGATAATGATATTCCCAACAGCACATGAACAATGCTCAGAAGATGATACAAGCCCAAACCTATGAGGCCGTTTGCTGCACTGCTCTGAGAGGTTTCCAAGGTTCCTCTGGCATGTGTCCCCTCTTCTTGCAGCTGATTTTGTTTGAATACAAGAGCATTCCTTGGCTATTGGGCTTTGACAAAAGCGGAAATTCCACCCAAACTCAATAAGATGTTTGTTGCTGCAGATGAGGACATCCAACCCAGTAACAACATGTATACCTGGAACTTCCTTAGAATCTACCTGTTCAAGGCAAAATTGTCTTAGATATAAAATCAGTTTGTACTGAATCAATCTCTAAATATTTTATTCAGCCCAATAATTTTATATGTATTTTTGATATCTAAGCTTTTTAAATTCTAATCAGATTATATTTTTACCTGGTAAATTTGACTTTTAACATTTCTTCTACAGTCTATCTGCTTGTACAGTTTAAGCTTTAGAGTGAAGTCGCTCAGTCGTGTCCGACTCTTTGTGATCCCATGGGCTGTAGCCTACCACCCTCCTCCATCCATGGGATTTTCCAGGCAAGAGTTCTGGAGTGGGTTGCCATTTCCTTCCACAGAGGATCTTCCAGACCCAGGGCTCAAACCCGAGTATCCCTCATTGTAGGCAGACACTTTACCGTCTGAGCCACCAGGGACAGAATCCAAGTTTACACTTTATTTGTCTATAAAAGAAAGTCAGTAGTGAGAAGCAAAACACAAGGTCAATAAGTTTCACCCCAGAACCAGCTCCGAGTTCAGTAGAGTAAAGTACTTCAGACAAACTTAGCCCTTGTGTCATCTTTTCAAAATCTTGTGAGACTCTTTCCTCAATCTTGTCTTTGTTTCCGTTAGAATTACTCTGTTTTGTCAGTTCCTGTATCCCTCTCACTAAATAGGATCATTTTGCTTTAGTGAAAGGCAATTTCAAATTTTAGTGAAAAAGTTTTGGAACTTTTAAAAGTGAATAGAAATGTTCATTTAATAGAGGCCTTAGAACAAAAAAGAATACAATTCTGAGTATGCAACGGTTTGCATTCCTTAAATAGCATGACTCTTTGTGACCCCACGGACTATAGGTAGGTCAGGAGACACCACAGTCCATGGGATTTTTCAGACCAGAATACTGAAATGGGTTGCCATTTCCTATTCTAAGGGATCTTCCTGACCCAGGGATCGAACCCATACCTCCTGGGTCTCCTGCATTGGCAGGTGGATTCTTTACCACTAGCACCACCTGGGAAGCCCTTAAATAGTATGAGGAGCCTCTCAGATATGACCTGAACTGCAATATTGTTTCCCTAAAGACTTTCAGGAAAAAGACAAGAAAAGAGGCAAATTCAGTTCTACCTTTTCTATTTATATCCTACCTTTCCCTGACTTCCACTTCCTCCAATCATAAATTTAATTCAATCTCATGGACTTCTTAATCTCCCCCCGCCCCCTTTTGCCTAAAGATTTCCTGAAATTAAACTATCCATGAAGGAGATTCCTGGTACATGAACTTCAAACTCCATTTAGTATATATCTCTGTGACATTATTAAGGACCTCTCATATCCCAGAACACAAGGTAAAAAAGTTTATTAAAATATTCAGAGTCCTCCTAGGCACATACCCTTGAGGCTTCCTTGACCTCTATCAATGTGTACATCTTTTCCTAAGGCCAGGAAATGCAAACACTTGTCTGGAAAAAGCTAGTTGCAGGGTCTGAGAAGGACTTGAGGTTGATGAAACAATCTGAATGAGTTAGGCCAATTTATTTTAGGAGCTGTATCTCAGAGATTGCTAAATAAAATTGCATCTTTCATTCAACCTCACAAACAATGAAAGAGTGAATCTATAGAAGAGCTCAGAGATGAATTAATTAGTGCCTTCAAATAATGTTCAGCATTAGGCTTGGATACTGGCATTTCCATTACCTCTCCAACATTTTTATAGATGGCCTAAAACCAGAAATTGCTGACCTGGTAGGTAAAGAAAAGATTGGATGGCAGATCACCCCATTATAAAAATTTTAGCCTTTGGCACAATGCATTGAAGAATATTCACATAGGAAAAAGAAAAAAAAATTCTAAAATTCTTATGGATTTAAAAATAATAAATGGAGATGTTCTAACTTTAAAAAAAAAAACAATAAAAAACCCCTGTGTAACCAGATCACTGCTGGTTTCATATGCAAAAGGAACATTGGGTAATAAATGTTTCCATCTTAATACAATACAGAAAAGAACTAGAGATCCCTGAGGGTTAGGAAGGGGTTCAAAGAGAGATTATAGTATCAATTATATTATAGAATCAATTTCCAATGATTCTGCAAAACCAACCAGGAGAAGCAGTTCTCAAAATGCAAGGGCAGAAGCAAGACTCTAAATGACATAGGTGCTATTCTGTGAACTATAAATTCTACCACTATTTTTATAACTCTCTTAGGAATCTTCAGACTACTGACATGGTAGATTTTTCAAATACCACTCAAGAGACTTCCACTCATCGAGCAGGCAACAATAACTTTCGGCCCTCTTGTGAGCCAACTTTCATTCTTTATTTGTGAGAATACAAATTTATTCTTGAGAGATTTTTTCGAAAAGAGCTAACAAATCAAGTCTTTTTCAGGTACTGTTTCCTGAAACACCTGACATTTCCTTACAAAGCATACACTAATAGTTCAAGTGGATGTTTGTTTTTCAATCTTGTGTCCTCAATCCAATCCAAACTTGAGGAATTTCTTGAGGTCCCTGATACCCCAAGCCAAGACTCACTGATATCTTAAAAATATTAGGGGCTGATCCCATTTAAGAAATAAGTAATTTATCCAAGTTTTACTCACATTTGCTCAATATCCCTTGAAGCCTATAGCAAGGAAAGCTCTAGTTCTATTATGGAATATGTTGATATGTCAAAAAGGGACGCTTTTTTCTTTATATTATCACCTGCAATATTACTATGTCACTTGTAGAAAAAAAAAGACCTAATATACATAGATATAGATTTGTGCAAGATCATAGTGTTATAAATAAAATGTAATCTATTTCTTACTGGCCCCCAAACTCAAATATCATTTTGCTTTCAGTACTACCTAAACTCATCTTCTTTAGTATTATGTGTTTGTACTGTTTCCTTCTACTATCCTTCTAAATCTCAAGCCAATATTTATTTGCCCTGTCATGGGAAAATCAACATCATGCCAAGTCTATTATGTGCTTAGTCATATCAGTTGTGTCCAACTCTTTGTGACCTCAGTCCATGGGATTCTCCAGGCAGGAATACTGGAGTGGGTTGCCATGCCCTCCTCCAGGGAATCTTCCTGACCCAGTGAACCTGAGTCTCTTATGTCTTCTGCACTGGCAGGTGGGTACTTTACCACTAGGGCTACCTGGGAAGCTGATGTACAGAAACCCTCTTCTACTTCTCTCAATAAAGATCTAAACATTATAAAATTTCCTTGTGACTTCTCCCTTTTATAATATTTAGATAAATGGTCTTCTATGAAGCCCAGGAGATACATCTATAATTTCCATTTATTTGTTAAATGCACTAATTTGGAAAGGTCTTCCTAGTGGCACTAATGGTAAAGAATCTGCTGGCCAATGCAAGAGATGCAAGAGATGTGGGTTCAATACCTGAGTCTGGAAGATGCCCTGGAGTAGGAAATGGAAACCCCCTCCAGTGTTTTTGTCCAGGGAAATTCCATGGACAGAGGACTCTGAAGGACTAGAGTCCATGGGATTGCAAAGAATCAGACTCAACTGAGCAAGCATGCATGCATGCATTTAATTCGGAAGAGATACAAAGAAACTGCAATTCTATCAACCAAAGTTCATTACTGAGAACACAATATATCCCAAGAAGTAAATCCCTAACCTCTAAGAGATTGTACATATTGGGAATTTTTCTAGATCAACTCCAAAATCAACTCTGGGAATTTTTTATCCTTAGCTAGCAAGAGTATTACAGGTATTTGCCAAGACTTCATCTGATTTATATCATTGATCTCCAAGTTTTGAATTTTATTCAGGAGAAAATAAGCATGACAAAGCTTTTGGTAAGGAGGAGTCAAACTAGTTCAATGGTCAACAACGCCCAACTTTAGGATTGCCTAATTACCACATATCCTCCTCCTTTTTGATCATTTATAATCTAGTCAGACACTAGATGTATTTTGATGGTATAACAAATGCAACATATTCTTCTTTTTAAGAGACACAGTAGCAGCTACAAAGTTTCTGGAATCTATGGTGGACTTAGTTGTTGATTCTTCTTGCTGTGCTACTATTAACAGAAAACACTAACAACTCCTCAGTTAGTTGGATTACCTCCTATGAAATATGATTGCCTTCCATTTTTATATATCACTATCCCTTGTGACAGTCCTAAACCCGGTAATTCTCCTTCCCTTACCTGAGGGAGAAGAATTGTACTGTTATCAATTGTTAGGTTACAATCTAAGTCTTATTCAAAGCTATCAAAAATTCTTTAGGAAAACCCTGATTTAATTTTAGTTGTTAATGCCGCTTACCTGAAAACAAAGTCTGAATATTGTCAATACACAAAAAGACTCTCACACAGCTTATCTCAGTTCAAAAGTCTGAGTTGATCACTCTCAGTTAGGTTTTCCAGACATTTTGTTAAAACGTTTATAAAGCACACTACTGCCCTATATTCACACTAACCCCAAGAAACATCTTAAGATTTAAAAATGGATCATTTTAAATAGGAACCTGTAGTTTTACCAAGTTTATCCACACTCATCTCACCCTTTCATTAACACTTTTATTCAGTCAACAGTATTTCTTGAGCAGCTACATTATATCATTGTTGAAAGTTTCAGAACATAGGTTTATTGTTTTTTTCCCCAGTTGTTGAGATATAACTGACATATAAACACTATATACATCTATACACCATAATGTATATTATGGTAGTGGTTACTACCATCAGCTTAGTTAACATTTATTATTTCTTGTAGTTACAATCTTTTCTTGTGATGAAAACATTTAAAATTTACTCTCTTGGCAACTTTCAAATATATAATACAGTACTGTTAACTATGGGCTTCCCAGGTGGCTCTAGTGGTAAAGGAACCAGCCTGCAAATGCAGGAGACTTAGAGACACAGATTTGATCCCTGGGTCGAGAAGATCCCTGGAGAAGGAAATGACAACCTGCTCCAGTATTCTTGCCTGGAAAATTCCATGGACAGAGAAGCCATGGGCTACAGTCCATGGGGTCTCAAAGAGTCAGGCACAACTGAGCTCACACACACACACTTATTACTATAGTCATCATGCTGTACATTACATCTCCAGAATTTATTTATTTTATAACTGGAAGTTTTTACCTTTTGGCTTTTTTTTTTCACCCAGTTTCTCCACTGCTCACCACTGCCTCTAACCACTAATCTGGTCTCTGTTTCCAAGGGTTTATTTTTTATAGATTCCACACCTAAGTGAGATCATATAGTTATTTGTCTCTCTCTGTCTGACATTTCATTTAACATAATGTCCTCAAGATCCGCCCATGTTGTTGCAAATGGTAGGATTTCTTTCTTTTAATTACTAAATAACATTCCATTGTGTATATATATGTATGTACTGTATATATATATTTGTATATATATATACACAATGTATATATATGTATATACATTGTGTATATATATATAAATATTTTCTTCCTCCAGTCACTTGTCAGTGGACATTTAGGTTGTTTCCATGCCTGGATTATTGTAAAGAATGCTGCTATGAACTAGGGGTACAGATATCTCTTCATGAAAGTGATATTTTTTCCATTCAGATATATACCCCGAAGTGAAATTGCTGTGGAAATTTAGGTTTAAATGATTATCTTGAACATATGTTTGATTGGCAAAGATACTAGGAGGAGGTATGTACATACTCAGAAAGTATGTTTATTTGGGATGGCTCAAACTGATGTTGAAGCTGAAACTCCAATAGTTTGGCCACTTGATTCGAAGAGCTGATGCATTTGAAAAGACTCTGATGCTGGGAAAGATTGAAGGCAGGAGGAGACTGGGATGACAGAGGATGAAATGGTTGGATGGCTTCACCGACTCAATGGACATGAGTTTGAGTAAACTCCAGGAGTTGGTGATGGACAGGGAGGCCTGGCGTGCTGCGGCCCATGGAGTCACAAAGAGTCAGACACAACTGAGCGACTGAACTGTACTGAACTGAAAGTGTCAAATAGCAGTCATGAAGGACATTATATAAAATCACTAAATCTTAATCTGCATTCCACTCAGCTGTGCATACACTATGTACAGTTCTGAACTAGGTTTAGAAAAGTGAACCCAACGAAGATGGCCCAGGCCCATGTGGAGTTTACTGAAATGTTTTCAAGTTGCCACATGGGTTAACTCATTTGGAAACTCAGAATTTCTCCTAATCTGAAGCTCATATTGACAACAAATTGCTGGTCAGTACACAATACCCAGAACAACCTCTTGGCCTTACTCCATACCCTGTCACCAATCATGAGAGTCAGCTATATTTTCTGTAAACAGCTTAGGATAAATTCTAGGCAAAATGCCAACATTTGTCTATACCTTGCCGTTATTCCTGGAAATTTCCCCCCAAGCCTCCCCAGTTGCTTTCCATTGGTCCTTTCACAAGCACAGAACCTATACATCTTTAAAAATATTTTATGAGGCTATTTTTAAAAATAAAAATATTTCACTACTCTACAGACTTGATACTGATTTTTAAACTGAGTTTTTAGCCAAATAGAAAATTCCTCACTGTATTCTAGAAGTCAACAACTAGAGAACAGTAATTAATTAGGATGTCATTTTGATTTTTGAAATATACCAAGCACATTATTTCAGGAATGCATACTACATTAATTCTGGATGAAAATGGAATAAAAGAGACTTTTAACTCCAATTTCATTTAGAAATGTTCATATATACATAAATATTATTTTACTAATTCTAATATTAAGTGAATGCCAGAATCAAAACAAAGCCTTCATTTGAAACTGAGGAGTATAACTTGAAATCCAAAATATATATTTAAAAAATTTATCTTTAAAAATCATCTTTAAAAAGGAGCTGAGGAACATACTGAACTATGGATGATATCCCACGATCAGAGTTCTTATATTTTTGGAAAAACAAATTAGCCATTTAATTAGTATTGCTAAAATGGATCCCTATTAAATCTTCTATAGCTAATAATAAGGGCATTTATATATTTGTCTATAGGAAATGACTGTCATTAAAATTTGTTCTAGATTGGGCAGAGCATCTCCAACAAGGACGCTATACCCTGGAAGGTGTAGAATACACTATACCCTTCATAGCAAATACTAGGTGACAAATTGCTAAGTGGCCTGAGTATACTCTCCATTCACTATCAAAATTATTACTAAGACTTTACTGTAATCATATATGTAGGGACTTTATCCTAATAAAGTAAAAGGAGGAGATCGTCTGCTTTTTCTTTAGCCATCTGGGAAAGCTAGGCAAAATGAAGAGAAGTATGTGGGATAGGAAAAATTTGCTTAACTGTGTGGGTAACTGTGATTTGGTAGCCCAATGTGTAAAGTTATACGTTACATGAGTAAAAGCTGTGTTTAATAGAGGTAAAATATCTCATTTTGCCCTTTGTTGCAAAATTACTGGACTGGATTTCCGTGATTGTTTGTAGTTCAGCATATGATAATTCGCATACAAATATGCCTGATTAAAAAGAAAAAGAGAGAAAAAAAGTAAATTAAAAAAATAGATAAAGAGAGAAAAATTAGAAAACACCTGTTTTTGCCCCGGAGCACAGGGTAACTTTAAATGTTTACAACTGAGTATATTTCTTCCCTTTCATTTCACAACTAGGTGGTAGCTCCATCAGAATTTAGTTGCATATTTTTATAAGACAAAATTTTCTTCAGGAATAAATACTTAACATTCTCCACATTTATAAGGACATTTTCACCTACAGATATATTTGTATCAACATATATTTATACCAATGTTCCCAAGTTTTCAAATGCCTAAATTCCACACATGTCTAGCAGTGTCTATTTTCTTAGTTACTAACAAATCCCTACTTAATACTAAACCCATAAGAATTCATTTATAATCTACTTTTCAGGATATGTTTTTGCTACATAAACATTTTAAAAATGTACGCTGAACCATTATTGTCTTCCATTTGATGGATAAGTTTCCTTTTACTCTAAATAAATGAGCTTCTTCAGGTAGAACATTATTGTTTTAATGTTCATTTATATTTAAACTGGAAAAGAATTTACACACACACACACGACTGTTTGCTCCTGAAGATCACTGTCATATTGTAATTCCAAAGATATTTTTCCTCTCTGATGGATTAGTCCAGATGTGTCCAAACCTGTCACAAATCAGAAAAAGGTTAAAGATCATGTAATTTCTGTGTTGGACCCTCTGTCAAGTCATGTTTACGGTCATCGAAAGGTTAGACTAGAGAAGAAAAGAATAAGGTTGATGAATAGTGCAGAATGTGTGTCAGTGTAATGAAAGAGGTGGCAGGCACCTGTTTTCAGCAGTGAAAAGCCATCCAGATTTTGTCCTGTCACTTTTAGTTTTTCAAAAGTGCATTGCTTTTAGGTCTGGATCCTGAACATGCCTTAAGGCATGGGGACCTTGGAAACAAATAATTCATTAATATGTTTCCTGCCAGTTCTTTGAAGTGGTCCTTTCCCTGTGTTGATGTGTCTGCCTTACTTCATTGCATATTACCATCTCCAAGCCTTTTTGAGTGAAGAGTTAGAATTATGTTGGGTTCTTTCTATAAGAAAATGATAGTAAGGAAAGTCAGAAGCAGTGAAATTCATTTTATTACTGTTCATATGTAAGTTTGCTTTAACGTAGAGGTCTTTAAAAAACCAAAATAAGTCAGTCTTTCATCTTTTCCTATCTTGGTTAAGAATTTTTGCAAAAAAAAAATAATAATACCCATAATATGAGAACACATTTTTATTGTACAGTTGTTAGTATATAGTGAAATGGTGAATTTAAAACTCCGGGGTTTCTGACCAAGCTGAGGTCATTCTCACATGATGGAAGATAGTATTTCAAACAAGCTTAAATAAATTTTAGGTTTTCTCAAGATAGTTACAGGTGAGTTTGGCTAGAGGCGAAGGTTAATTTTTCCAAAGTTTTACAGGTGATTTTAAATCTGAATGACTCACAAGTATAGCAGTTAGTAGAGTAGTATAGTTAGATACATGACTTCCTTCCTTCTAAAGAAATGTGGTTTCTTTAAGTGTCTGTCCTTAACCACATTATGCAATTTCTGTTTAATTTTTTCCTAAGATTTCTCTTTATATCAAATATCATTGTGCAGATAATAGTCATATTTATTTACATACACTTCAGCCTTTCTCCTGAATTCACTCGACTGTATACTTTTCAAAAAGATATCTTCTTGGCTTCCCTGATGGCTCAGCGGTAAAGAATCTGCCTGCCACAGCAGGAGGTGTGGGTCTGATCCTTGATCCAGGAAGATCCTACACGCCACAGAGCAACTAAGCTGGTGTACCACAGCTATTGAGTCTGTGCTCTAGAGCCCAGGAACTGCAATTACTGAGCTTGCATTACAACTACTGAAGCCCACAATTCCTAGAGCCTGTGCTTTGCAACAAGAGAAGCCACCACAATGAGAAACCCGACCAACGCAGCTAGAGTGTAGCCCCCACTCTCCGCTACTAGAGAAAGCCTGCATAGCAAGGAAGATCCAGCACAGCCAAAAATAATAAATAAAATCATATCTTTTTAAAAAAGGTATCTTATTCACCAAATCACAGTATCTGACAGTTCCAGGAACAATATAACCTCTGAGTGGAGAGTTGATTCTGAGCCAGCATCATGTTAAGAGTTAAATCTAAGTTGAAAAGAGAAGAATGAAAAAGATAAACTCTTATCCAGGGACTGGAGGATGGTAGAGCAGAGCTTGGGATGATTGGGGTTTATGAGCAGAGCTTCCTCTTAGCTTTCAAAAGTCAGGAGAGGTCAGAGGAGCAACGGGGCCTTGGAAAAATACTGCTATTGAATGGCTTGCGAGGGTGTCACATGCCATCCAATCTTCTGACTAGGGAAGGAACAAGCTATTCATAGAATTTCTGAGAAAAGTAGATTTTATACTGAATGGTCACCTTCTATACCTGTAGGAAAGGCGTGGCACTCTAAAGGAATTGAAGTATCTTACAATCATCTTATACTAATTGTAATATTAGTATATTTGACTCCAATATCAATTTAATTTCTTGCCATACATAGTCTTCAAACTGCAGTCCTTGACCAGCAGCATCAACATCACTTAGGAAATTGTGAGAAATACAAATGATCGACCTCATCACAAACGTACTAATCAGAAAACATAGAGGTGTAGCCAGGAATCTGTTTTTTTTAACAAGCTTTCCTGATCATCCTGATGCATCTGAGAACCACTGCACTATACCAAAATGCATCAAATACTCACGGAAAGCCTCAGGTTCTTAGAAAACAAAGACAAACCAGGATCTGCCCTAATGTCAGAAAGTGTTGTAGGGGTTCAAAGGAAGAAAATATAAAAAATATTTTAACAATCACTTTTATTAATTGACTGTTTACTATGTGCCAATTGTATTTGGCAAGTAATATAATCTCATTTGATAGATGAGGAAATGGAAGTGCAGTGACAAAATATAAGTCACCTAACTTTATATAATTGATAAGTGATAGGTATCAGAATCCTTATTCTTTGTTTCATATTGAAATGGGCATAGGTAGATATACCATCTGACTAGGGCACAACTTAAACATCCTCACTGTACATGACAGTTTCATGTTATGTAAAACCGATGATGTCATATAATGGATTATTTTCTTCTCCACACAACCCACTTTATTTGTGAGAATTTGAAGCAGTTTGACTTCAAAGCTAAGGATTAAAATGAAATTATACTGCTTCTGGTTCAAAAAAAATTGAAAAACTTTCATAGAAAATGTAGTGTTTGAAAATGGGAATTTTTCTAGGTAAGGTCTTTCAGACTTCAGACAAGCATTCTTTCTTAATTGTCATATTATTTCATCTACACGAAAGATATATTCTTTTAAATAAATGAAAGCCTAAATAATTAGTTAGCTTTAAGGTCAAATAAAGTGAAAACTTAACATTATGGATTAGGTTGTTAGTGATTTTTAAGTTATCCCTAATTCTCAAATGTCATTAAAAAAAATCTATAACTTTTTAAAGGATGCATTCATTATATTAAATGTAATACTAGCCTTTACATCCTCACTGATAGCTCCATTGGCAAAGAATCCACCTGCAGTGCAGGAGACCCCATTCGATTCCTGGGTTCAGAAGATCTGCTGGAGAAGGGATAGGCTACCCACTTCAGGATTCTTGGACTTCCCTTGTGGCTCAGCTGGTAAAGAATCCACCTGCAATTCAGGAAACCAGGGTTCGATCCCTGGGCTGGGAAGATGCCCTGAAGAAAGGAAAGGCTACCTTTTCCAGGATTCTGGCCTCACTCCAGTATTCTTTTAGTTAATATTTTAAATGATATGTCTATCATTTGAGAATTTCCTTGCACACCTGAAAACAGAAATATTCTTAGTTATATTCATTATAGGCTATAATATTTAGATTCACTCTATCAGAATAAAAAAATTCAAACTATTAATTTGGAACTTGTTATATTTATAAAAATATTTGTCACAAATGGATAAATAAAATGGATATTTCTACAGGGAGTTATATAAAATGAATTGTAAAGGTTGTGTCTACCTCCTGTCCAGGAAACTCATAATAATTGACTTACTATAGCTTTAGAAGCTGTTCTGAATCTGGATCATTTTTGTGAGTCTAATTTCCCTGGAATATCTTATTCTGACCTATGATTCCTATTTCCTACTGCCTTGTGTTAATGCCTTTACTTGCTAATATTTTATGTAAAGATTGATTCTCCAGAAATACAGTCTTCAATATGTGTTTTGATTGCACAACACTGCTGCCTTCTATTTCTCTAACTCAACATTCTACTTTGCTATTTTTTTATTTATGTTTCTCTGACTGGATAATTTTAAATGACCTATCTTTAAGTTCACTGATTCTTCCTTCTGCTTGAGCAAGTCTGTTAGTGAAGCTCTCTATCAAATTTTTCAGTTCAGTTACTGTATTCTTCAACTCCAGAATTCTGTTTAGTTCATTTTATAGTTTCTCTTTTGTTGATATTCTCATTCTGTCCATGTATCATTTTCTTGATTTTGTTGTCTATCTGTGCTCTGTTGTAACTTACTAAGCTTCCTTACAACAATTATTTTGAATTGTGATCAGGCAATTGATAGATCTCCATTTCTTTAGGGTAGAATGCTATTGATTAATTTTTCCTGATTCTTTATGTTTGTTGTGGCTTTGTATTGGTGTATGTTTGTGTGAAGAAGCCATCTGTTCTAGTTTTTATGAACTGACTTTTCAGGGAAAGATTTTTACCATTTCAGCTGGCTAGAGATTGTGGGAGTCTCTCAAACCCTTTTTTAAAATGGCTATGTATGTTCTCGTATTAGTAAGGGATATTTCTGGTTTCAAAGTCATGGGTTTTGCCGAGTGTGGATTCGTTTCTGTTGTTGGTTAGAAGAGAGATGTTGCAGTCCGTGGCAGACAGTTGCGTGACTGACATGAGGACTTCACTGTTGCCTCCAGTTTTTGAATTTTGCTTAGTTTAACAGACTCATTCTGAGCTGTTTCTGGAGTCTGCCTACATGCCATGGTTATTATCCTGATTATTCTACGTGCTACAGTTTGAAGTAAAGCCCTGAAAAACCAGAAAGTACCTTTTACTGTTGATACAAATTGTATCTTTTTAACTATAAGAACTATTTTGATTTGTAGATCTAGTTAAAGCACAGATGTGTGACTATGATTAGACTTTTGGGCAACATTTTATCCCTTATTTAAATACAAATTTTTAAAGTAAAACTGAAGTTTAGAATAGGGTAGAAGATAAAAGTAACACTTTAGGTAAATAAAAGTGTCTGTCTTATAGTTTTATATATTAAAATATATTAAAGGAATTTATTGGCATTTTCTTTCTCTTAAAACTTATCTAGCGTGAACTTAAAATAAAGGTAAAATGCTGCCTGAAAAAAAAATAAATAAATAAAATGGCTATGTATGTTCCACTCCTCTCTCACCCTTCTCGGGGAGAATTCTCAGGATTATTCACCTTCTCCAAATCTCACAGAGCCATGCTTGATGCTAAGAACCATCTGCCCCTTTCCCTTGGGCAGTACACTATATTGTTAAGTGTAAATTCTACTTTTCTCTTTCCTACCTGAACTAGAGAATTTAGGATTGTGCATCTTCTTTCTATTACACTGAACTGAGCCAGCTGCTAAGATCACAATGACTGTTGACGTTCATAGTCCTTCTACTTTAGTGCATCCTCCATTAAACATGAAACTGGTATTACTGTGACATCCAAGAAGATGGCAAAGCCGTTAAAATAATCCTTAGACAGAAATTTGCCTATGTTTAGCACATGACACTTCCTTTTTTATATCATTAAATATCTTCAAACCATAATAGCTCAAGATCTAGCTATTTAATCACCTCATGGCTAATATCATGAGCTGCTTAATAAACAATTATTCACTATTTAGTTTATGTACACTATATCCCTTTCATAATATTATAGGACTTTAGTTATAAAGAGATTTTGGTCAAATTTCTATGTTTGCAGATAAGTGCTTATATACTTCTATCTTTCAAAAGTCATGTTTCAACAGGTACTTCATTTGTTATTAACATATGAATATTTAGTTGTTAAAATGACTGTATTTATATATATTTTTTGGAATGAGCACATTCAAAGTGAAGCTTTTTTTTTTTTTTACCTTTAAAGTGCAATTTTTCAATCCTAGAGAAGAACCCATTGATAGCACAGTATTACCATCATTTTATAGCAGTTCCTAAACTGGCATTTATCATGTATCCAAAGAAAATAACCATTCTGAAAATGAGTGAATTCGGATGTTTCAGCCATTCAGTATTATGCCAGAATTAGCATTCAAAGGATTCAACTAGAGTGTAGGAATACTATAGCAAGCAATAGCTGTTTCTCCTCTCTGTTAATGACTATAGTAGACACTAAGCTTCAGGAAATAGCATGGCTTTCTTAAAATGACTGTGGCTTTTGTAAACACACAAGCCTGGGATCATATCCTAGTTCTGCCTTTTACTGGCTAGGGAAACTTCAGCAAATTGTTCAGCTTCTATGAGTTTTGTTTTCCCATTTGTCAAATAAAAAAGTTGCAAGTTGTTGAGAGAATTCATTAAGGCAAAGAACATATAATGCCTATCTGTAACCTTCTCAGTTTCTTACAATCCCCTTTACTTCCATGGCATCACACTTTACAAAGAAATGGTCCAAGACCACTAAAGAGTGACTTCGTAAAGCCAATAGCTCTGGAATCAGAATGTCTGCATCAGAATCCTAAGATCAAGTCTTGCTGGCCCTGTTATTCTGTGCTCACCTCCTAGGACTCTATGAGAATTAAAGGAGAACACGTAGAAGTAAAGGGCTTAGTGCAAAATTGACACAATTGACACATACATTGATCCAATATTCAGATTTGTTATCATTGCAGTCTTCATGTCTAGGCTGAAACATTCCACCTATCCTACAGCTTTAGTGAAATAACTATAGTTGCTTTATTGTTAGGTATTCACAATGTTGATTCTCAAAAGTGATCTATGAGAGTCATTGTTAACAAAGATAGCTTTGTTAAGAGGATTATTTCACCTGAAACCATTATTTGGCAAGTCTTACCACTTCTTATCCTCAGAACGGTGTAGGTTATAAAAGACACTAGATATTTGACTGGTCAGAATTCTCACTAAAATAAAAATTTCCAGCATGTCACTTTTTGTTATAGGTAGCATGCCTCTCTTCTTTCTTTCTCTCTTCCTTCCTTCTTCCTCCTTTCCTACTTGCCTCCTTTATTCACACATCCACTCATTTATTTAACAAGCTCATTCATGTGAGTTCTGGAGGGGGATGTCCAGGGTTTGAATCCTGGCACCAACTTAATTAATTTGATGTCCCTGTATAAGCTATTTAACCTCTCAGCCTCAAATCTCCTTCTGTCAACATTAGATAATGTGAGCATCTATTGCCAAGGAAAAACTAAATGAGATAGTGCAAATCCCCTTGCACAGTGCTTGACATAAAAGTTCAGTAAATCTTAGCTATTATATGTACTAGTTTCTTATTAAATGAGTTTATTATTCCTCCTTCTTGTCCTCTTTCTCTTCCTTTCACTACCACCACCGCTACTTGCCAACAATCCACCAAAGGCTGGCTCTGCACTGACTGAAACAAACAAAAAGCAAACAAAACAAAATCATTGTCTTTGTCTTTATGGAATGCATAATTTGTGAATAAACACATAGTATTATGGAGAAACCAAATTGTAAATAGAAGATTATAATTTTTGATAACTATTTGAAGGAAAAACACTTTGGGGACTAACTGGAGGGGGTCCATTTAGGATGTTTGCGAAGCTTTTCTCTACTTCTGTGGAAGTTGCGTTTTAGCCAAGACCTGAAGAGAAGCCACAAATATTCAACAAAGAAGAAGAAGAGTTTAGATGTGTAAGGCACTGAGAGCAACTTTAGTAGATGGAAAGAGAGAAGAGTGTTAGGTCTCAGACAATGCAGGATTCATAGGTAAGAAAAAATGTTAGATTCCATTTGAATATTTATTTGAAGCATTTATCCTTATTCTTGAAAGGGCTGGGAGCCTCTGTTGTTGATATTATAGATTTTGCTCCTCTTTTTTTTATAGTCTTTAAAACTACTGAAGTGTTTATAGGATATTCTGCTATACTGAACATGTACGAAATACAATACCTGTCACAAGAAAGGAAAAATACACCAAATATCAAATTTTGTGCATTGCAAATATCAGATTGACAATGTTAAAATCTTCAAATTGTTTATCAGTTAAGATTTTAATTTACTAAAGCTGTTTTCTTTATTCTGTAGGCTTTGTTCACAGATGGGAATGTTTAAATCATGGGGTTAACATAGAGTGATAAAAGAAAAAGATCTTGGTGTTGTGATATATCCAGTAAGCCAGAACTGTGCAAATTTGCCAATTAAATTTGACAACTCCTTAAAAGAGTCAATCCCACAGATGCAATATGACAATCCCAAAGTGGGAACAGTACATGAAACACTGCATCCTGCTTATTCACTTAGCTGTTCTTTCTTAGGGCTACACAATCAGAATTGCATTTAAGGAGTAGACAGTGGAAAATTCAGTTAGTACACAGACATCAGATGTAAAACCTTGTCTTTGTCACTCAGAGGATGCAAACAAAAAAAAATCATTAGATCTCAAGGACTTCTTACTGCACGGTTTTTATTTCTTCTTGCCATTTTCTTATTCATGCTAAAATGTGACAGCAATGAGTCAACCCCTTTCAAATGATTTAGCAAATTGCTATATTTCTTTGTTTCTGAAAATAATTTCCTAAAATGGAATTTTTAAAAAAAACATAATTGTGTTTTGCTATTACCAGATAATAATCTCTGTATTTGTAAAGCTCTTTAATTTAGCCCTAGGGCTTAAATTAAACTTTCTACTAGCAGAGGTTTTACATTCTCTTCAGGTAGACACTTTGTTCAGGGCTGTGATTAATTGGGCAAGCCTGATTCCTTATATTTAGAGCCCACTTGTAAGCAGAAGTGAGAAATGAATTGTGCCAAGAGCCTTCAGTTCTATTTTTATTAATAGAGCAGATTACATAGATCATGAAAACAATCTTCTAATTTATAAGAGTCAATCTAATGTCTTGTTAAACAAGAGTTATTATTATTGAGCTTAGACTATTGAAGTGTGTTATACCAGAGGGCCACTTCCCACATTGAAGAATACTGCTGTGAACACTAGCATGTTAACCACATGCTAATGGGCTCTCGGCAGCCTGATAAGTTATTGATTATCTCAGCTGGCGTAATTCGTATCAGGAAGAGACAGGGTAGTTAACTGGGATTTAAGTTCTTCCTTTTTGCAACTTGAAACAGACTCGGATGCTCATCAGTCACTTTATTCAGGGCCATGGTAACAGACAGAAGGCTTTGTCCATAGGTGGATGGGTCTTTTCAGAGAGGAGCAGTGCTGAGCTCCATTAAACTCTGGCCCAGAAAATTTCAACTCCTATTATACCTGTTAATCTAAACAGTAACTGAAATACCAGACGGAAGAGCAGTTCAAAGCCATTTGCCGTTGTTCTCTTGCTAATGTGAATGATAAAATTATCCTGAATTTTGTATTTTGTTCTTTTTTACCAAGTGAAAAATAAAATGGATAAAGATAAAGAGTATATGTGATTATAAAAGGCTATGCTTAAAAAAAGCATTCACGTGATAATAGTCAATCATATTATTTTAAAGCATTTCTATAGAAAAGAGTTTCCATTTTGAATAATATTTAAACATATGCAGAAAGTAATTTTACAGAGGATTTTCCCCACACAAAGTTGTGATTAGTGTGGTTTGTTATGTTCACTGAAAACTGGAACCCTTACAACCTGTACTTCAGCTGACACCTTTCTCCTCACATTACTGCTTTTTATAATGGGAAGAGAAATGCAAGTTGAAAATTGTAAAGAGGCAATAAAATAGCTTTTAAAAAATATATATATTATTGTGAAGTAATGTAGGCATTGTAAATTGGCAAGACTTCATGACACATTGTTATGTCTATTCATTTGTGGAAGTGTTTGAAGATTGCACAAAAGGGCTTGGTTTCATGATTTGGAAGAATGGTTAAGCTTAGTGTGACAGTTTATTAGAAGAGGAATAGTAAGAGGAAAGAGAATTTCTGTTCTCTTGGTGAATAATTCACTTTTCAATAGGTTTGCTCCACATATATTTAAATTATGTAATATTTTGCCAAGTAGAGGATCACATTTCAGTTGCAGCCACTTATGACAGCTGGATAAACAAAATCACACCTGGCATTACTCACTAATTCCGGCCAAATGGGGCTTGCTCAATTGTTTTGATCAGAAATGTTTTTCCTTTCATCTACATAATGATAATAGCAGCCACAAAAATTCTTATGGAATATGTAAATTGTTAAAGTGGAAACATATCTGAAATAATGAGCCACTTAAAGTAATACAGTATATTGATTAAGAGTTTGGGCTTAGAAGTTGGAAATGCCTGTGTCAAATACCAGCCTTGTGGTCTTAGGCAAGGTAATTCAGCTCCACAACACACCACCCCACCTTCAATTTGTTCAACAATAATATGGGAATGAAATACCTATGTGATATAAGCTGTTTTAAGAATTAAAGGAGATACTGCATGTAAAGTGCTTAACAAGGCATTTAGCATGGATTAAGCACATAATTATATTTATATTACTGAGTCCAACTTCCTCAAATTAACAGTAGAACTGGACAAAGTACTTGTACTTAATAATAATTAATATTATAAGTAAAAACATGATTAACAGCAATATTAGAACTACAAACAGACCTCTAAGAACTAGTTTCATTTTATGTTGTTCTACCCAGGAAATGGGGAATCAAGTTCTTCTCACTGATATAAGTACATTGTAGTTTTTTTTTAATTAAAGGATAATTGCTTCACAGAATTGTGTTGGTTTCTGTCAAACATCAACATGAATCAACCACAAGCAAGAATACTGGAGTGGGTTGTGATGTCCTCCTCCAGGGGATCTTCCCAACCCAGAGATCGAATCAGCATTTCTTACATCTCCTGCATTGGCAGGTGAGTTCTTTACCACTAGCACCACCTGGAATATCCCATTAGAATATATATATTCTAATACTCTAATAAGTAAATATTGATATTTTGGTGATATATACATATATATATATGTATGTGTGTGTATATATATATGTATATATATATACACACACACGTGTGTGTGTGTGTGTGTGTGTATGTGTGTAATTTTTAATTACATGTGACTGGCTAGAATAATCTACACTATTGTTTGTTCTATAATCTTGGTTTAGGTCCTTATTAACATTGCTCTTTCTCCCGGCCACAGACTTTACTGTTAACTCAGCCTTTCATTGGTTACAAACGAATATATAATATCTTACTGAACTCTATCTCCACTTATGGGAACACTCATCCTCTCCACTGCCCGCCCCCATCAGGTAGTAGTTTGACATGTGAACATGTCAGTTTTTTTTACTAGTGAAACTATTAATTCTGTTTATGAAGTAATAAACAGAGTCAAAAAACAGTCTGCTCTGAAGACTTTAGCACAGGATGTGATTTTTTATTTTCATATCGGTCTTTCAGTTTAAGTTGCTAGTGGATGAATGAACCAAGGCCTTTAGACAAAATTAAACTCAAAGAAACCCAAAACAATTTAAGTTTTTTCATATAGGTAGAAAATGATAGAATGAGTGGATCCAGCTGACATTGCTATTGTAACAGCATTTAGACTTTGCAACCTATAGGCATCTCTCTTTCACAGATTAGGAACACAAGATTAAAGTAGTTTAATTGTCCAAGGCCTCATACAATGTAATAGGTCAGATATGAAGGCCCATAAGTTTTAAAAGTTTGGGAACTCAAATTGAATATTTCTGGCACGAGTTCTTCGATCACCTCATCTCTACCTGGGATTCAGTTCAGTCAGTTGCTCTGTTGTGTCCGACTCTTTGCAACCCCATGAACTGTACCCCACCAGGCCTCCCTGTCCATCACCAACTCCAGGAGTTTACCCAAACTCATGTCCATTGAGTCAGTGATGCCATCCAGCCATCCCATCCTCTGTTATCCCCTTCTCCTCCTGCCCTCAATCTATCCCAGCATCAGGGTCTTTTCCAATGAGTTAGTTCTTCACATCAGGTGGTCAAAGTATTGGAGTTTCAGCTTCAACATCAGTCCTTCCAACGAACACCCAGGACTGATCTCCTTTAGGATGGACTGGTTGGATCTCCTTGCAGTCCAAGGGACTCTCAAGAGTCTTCTCCAACACCACAGTTCAAAAGCATCAATTCTTCTGTGCTCAGCTTTCTTTATAGTCCAACTCTCACATCCATACATGACTACTGGAAAAACCATAGCCTTGACTAGATGGACCTGGTTGGCAAGTTAATGTCTCTGCTTTTTAATATGCTATCTAGGTTGGTCATAACTTTCCTTCCAAGGAGTAAGTGTCTTTTAATTTCATGGTTGCAGTCACCATTGGCAGTGATTTTGGAGACCAAGAAAATAAAGCCTGACACTGTTTCCACTGTTTTCCCATCTATTTCCCATGAAGTGATGGGGCCGGATGCCATGATCTTTGTTTTCTGAAGCTTTAAGCCAACTTTTTCACTCTCCTCTTTCACTTTCATCAAACGGCTCTTTAGTTCTTCTTTACTTTCTGCCAGAGGGTGGTGTCATCTGCATATTTGAGGTTATTGATATTTCTTCCTGCAATCTTGATTCCAGCTGGTGCTTCATCCAGCCCAGTGTTTCTCATGATGTACTCTGCATATAACTTAAAGAAGCACAGTGACAGTGGACAGCCTTGACATACTCCTTTTCCTATTGGGAACCAGTCTGTTGTTCCATGTCCAGTTCTAACTGTAGCTTCCTGACCTGCACACAGGTTTCTCAAGAGGCAGGTCAGGTGGTCTGGTATTCCCACCTCTTTCAGAATTTTCCACAGTTTATTGTGATCCACACAAAGGCTTTGGCACAGTCAATAAAGCAGAAATAGATGTTTTTCTGGAAATCTCTTGCTTTTTTGATGATCCGGTGGATGTTGGCAATTTGATCTCTGGTTCCTCTGCCTTTTCTAAAACCAGCTTGAACATCTGGAAGTTCACGGTTCACATACTGCTGAAGCCTGGCTTGGAGAATTTTGAGCATTTCTTTACTAGCGTGTGAGATGAGTGCAATTGTGCAGTAGTTTGAGCATTCTTTGACATTGCCTTTCTTTGGGATTGGGATGAAAACTGACCTTTTCCAGTCCTGTGACCACTGCTGAGTTTTCCAAATTTGTTGGCATATTGAGTGCAGCACTTTCACAGCATCATCGTTCAGGATTTGAAATAGCTCAACTGGAATTCCATCACCTCCACTAGCTTTGTTCGTAGTGATGCTTCCTAAGGCCCACTTGACTTCACATTCCAGGATGTCTGGCTCTAGGTGAGTGATCACACTATCGTGATTATCTGGGTCATGAAGATCTTTTTTGTACAGTTCTTCTGTGTATACTTGTCACCTCTTCTTAATAACTTCTGCTTCTGTTAGGTCCATGCCATTTCTGTCCTTTATTGAGCCCATCTTTGCATGAAATGTTCCCTTGGTATCTCTAATTTTCTTGAACAGATCTCTAGTCTTTCTCATTCTATTGTTTTTCTCTATTTCTTTGCATTGATCGCTGAAGAAGGCTTTCATATCTCTCCTTGCTATTCTCTGGAATTCCACATTCAAATGGGTATATCTTTGCTTTTCTCCTTTGCTTTTCACTTCTCTTCTTTTCCCAGCTATTTATAAGGCCTCCTCAGACAGCCATTTTGCTTTTTTGCAGTTCTGTTTCTTGGGCCTGGTCTTGAGCCCTCTCTCCTATACAATGTCATGAACTCCATCCATTATCATCAGGCATTCTGTCTATCAGATCTAGTCCCTTAAATCTATTTCTCACTTCCACTGTATAATCATAAGGGGTTACTGAAGTATTTATTCCAATACCTTTTCCCTCAGTTTCACAAACCAATGAATTACTGTTAATAGAACTCAAGAGACACTGAGTACCACTTAAAATGGTATATATAACTACTCTATTTTGATACTGTTCAACTTTTTTCAGTATCCACTTCCATACTCCTTTTATTCATTGGCGTAGACATATAAATACAGTTTAAAAATCTAAACACTTTGTCTAAAATTCTGATCTTATAAATAATAATTTCTCAACCTATATTAAACGTACTCTATTTCTTCAAGCTCATTCATCCTCTTTGATGCTGGGTAATATGGTTAGACTTTGTTTAAATGTAGAAGTTAAGCAATACTTATTGGCTACTTACTTCCCTGCAAAAATCAGATCATTAATTTAGCTGATATTTTGTTTTTAGAGGACCAACAGGAGGAACAATAGGAGATAAGCTGAATTTTCAAATTGTTACCAAATCTTCTTCAGATCAACTCTTTTCTAAAATAGCAGGAAATTCAGAAATGAGAGAGATTTTAATTCAATAAAATTGGCATGCACCAATGGTTAAAAGCTTAAGGTGTTTCATTAATAAGAGATAAATTTAAATACTATCCATAGAAACTTGAGCAAATTTTATTAAGGTGGTGATTTCTGATCTGTAAAAGAGGATTACAAAAGTGACTTGTCCATAGTATTCTGGCTCTCATTTCTCTCCCTTCTGTGTGGAGTTAAGCAGACTTAGGACTTCATTATTATTATTTCTGTGGATTTGGACAAATTACATAATCTATTTTAGGCTCACTGTTGATGAAAAGTTGTTGTTAGAAGCAATGAAATAAGGTAAATAAAGCCTCTAATGCAGTAGCTAGAAAATTCTGGCCCTCAAGCCAAATCTATCCAGCTACTTATTTTTATAAATATAGTTTTACTGAAACATAGCATACTTTTGTGTTAAAATGGCAAAGTTGAATATAGGGCAGAGCCCATATGGCCCATAAAGTCTAAAATATTTGCTATCTGACCCTTTAGAGGAAAAGTTTTTCAACCACTGCTTTAATGCAATGCCTAACATGATTATTTATTCTTCTTCTCTTCTTTACTTCCTTCCTTTATTCTTTCCTTCTGTCTTTCCTTCCTCTTCTCTCTCCACTCCTTTCTTTTTTCACCTCTCCCACCATTTCTTTTTTTCTTCCTTCTCTCCTTCTGGAAAAAAAAAATGTATTGCCCATTATGTGAGCCAAGCTCTAAGCTAAATTCTGAATATGTCAACGAGACCCAATTTCTACAACGTAGTGGTAGATAGACAAGTAAAGACAAGTACAATACAGTAAGTGTTATGGTGAAATAACTGCATATAGCTAGGTCTCCTAACCGGGCTCAGGAAATTAGGGAAGTCTTCCTGGAGGAAAAGATCTGCAAGGTTAAATCTGGAAAATGAGTGGGCTTTAGTAATTAAGGAGTGAAGGAGGAGAAGAATGTTCCAGCAATGAGTATAATAATTGCAAAAGCATGATCACAGACAACACTGCTTTCCAGAACTTTAAATAGTTCAGTGTTGGGTGCTTTATGCAAAAGAATGCAGAAAAATGCAGCTAGAGAGCTGAGCATGGACCAGACTATGCACTGACTTATGAGCTATGGTCTAGAAAAATGAATTGATTATACTAAAACTAGTGTGGAGGTTTTTTGCATCAAAGATAATCAAATTAGTCATTAAAAATATTAAGTGGTTGCAGTTTAAGAAAGTGGATAAAGGCAAATACTGTCGACATGGAGATAAATTTGATGATTTGGAACACTCTGAAAACATACACAAATTTAATGTAATTAATGTTTAGGTGTGGTTTTCTAGGAATTTCATAGTATTGTATAACAGACTCGGGAATTATCAAATCCTGTACTTTTAGAGAAGTTGCATAGAAGAAGTGCCCAAATTGGAAATAAAAATACAACATTATTATTACTAGCATATGCAAAGGTCTCACAAACCTAGAGTATAATAAATTTTAGTCTCATATTTTAAATCCCGACTAGGCTTCAGGAACCATTCTAAGCATTGAATACATAGCAATGCATAAAACATTGATCCTCTTTTCATGGATACCATGTTGTAATTGGAGATACAACCAAAAATAAATAAATGCATGTAGAGTTGCAAGTGGTGCTATGTTCTAAAAAGAAAAGAACTAAGTGTAGGGTAGAATCAACATAATGTGAAGTGCCTGTTTTAGAAAGAGAAATTAGTGAAGAATTCTTAAGAAGTGTCATTTTAACTGATACCTAAAGGTAAGAAGGAGACAGACAGGGAAAGGGTTAGCATTTTAGGCAGAATAAATGACATCAGTATAAATGTCCAAAGAAAGAAATGAGCTGAGCCTAGCATAATTAGGGAATTAAAAATTATCAGTGAAGCTGGATAAAATGACTAAGAGAAAGAAATGAATGAGAAATACAGTAGATAGCAGGAGTCAGATATGAAGGAACACTTAGGACTAGCACCATGATGAAATTTTGTATAAGTATAATGGGGAATTTAAAGCAGGCATGTGACATAATATGACTTATAGTTATGTTTTGTTTTCTCTTCACAGAGACGTCTCACACAGATTTACATTTACTTCCATGTACCTAACCTTGAGCTTCCCAGGTGGCTTGGTGGTAAAGTATCCACCTGCCAATGCACGAGATGTGGGTTTGATCCCTGGATTGGGAAAATCCTCTGGAGAAGGAAATGACAACCCATTCTAGTATTCTTGCCTGGAAAATATGATGGACAGAGGAGTCTGGTGGGCTACAGTCCAAAGAGTTGCAAAGAGTTAGACGTGACTGAGTGACTGAGCACACACACACATCCTGAAGAGTAACTGGTGAATAGTTCTGGAGTAATTTGTAAGTTAGTTGCTCGGTTGTGTCAGACTCTTTGTGACCCCAAGGACTGTAGCCTGAGAGGCTCCTCTGTCCATAGAATTTCCCAGACAACAATACTAGAGTGAGTTGCCATAACCTTTGCCAGGGCATCTTCGAGACCCAGGGATCGAGCCTGCGTCTCTTGCATTGCAAGCAGATTCTTTACCATCTGAGCCAACTATGGAAGCCCAAATTTGTATAGTATGAGAATTCTAGTTGTTTAGCTGAGCTGTCCTCAGTGAAGCTATCCAGGCCTTGAGTTTTCTTTTAGAAATATTTTAAATTATTTATTTGATTTCTTTAGTAGTAATTGGATTATTTGTTTTTCATTTCTTTTGTGAGTTTTGGGAGACTGAATCCAATAAAATTTGGGAAATCAGTTTCTACTTTATTGGTATAAAGTTATACATAATATTCTCTTGCTTTTTTTTTTATTTTGCATTACCTATAGAGCTGTTATATTTCTTTTTGTTATTTCAAATATTACCTGTTTCATTTTTATCATTGGTCTTGCCACAAGTTTACCAACTCATTACCTTTCCAAATTGGTTTGTTGAGTCCCTTACTGCATTTTTTTTCTATTTCATTAATTTTGTTCTTCATGTTAGTATTATATTACTCCTATTGGTTTTGGAATTCATGCTACTAGAGGTTTTCCTTTTATTATTATTTCATGAAAAGAAAGCTTAGTTCACTATGCTTTCAGATTTATTTTCTAATAAATGCATTTAAGGTTGAAAACTGCATTAAATACAATTAAAACAGTTTCAGCATATCTTTATTATAATAAAGTTAAAAATATTTTCTAATGCCCATTATGATTATTCCATTGCTCCACATGTACTTAGGGTATCATTATAAAAATTACCAAACATATGGAAATTTTCTAGTCATATTTTTCTATTAATATTTTAAAAGTATAATAATATCAGAAAATGCTCTATGTATGATTTAAATTATTTTAAATATTTTGAGATTTTGTTCATATTTCAGGATAATTTTATGATCCATATAGACTTTAAAATGAATATTTTTCTGTTTTTGTGTATATTATTTCCTATATGCTCTATAAGTCCAAGCTTGTTTATAATGGTATTCAAATATTATATATTTACACTTTCTGATATTTTGGTATGACTATATATTTAAATTTAATAAATAAATAATTGTACACTTGTCTCATAAAATCTCCTTATCTCTAATTATGCCTTTTCTATTATAATTTTTTCTTTAATATTCTAATAGTTCTGACAGATCTCTTTTGTTATTTCCATATTATACACTTTTTATATTGATTTTGGTTTCAACCTTTCTACATCCTTTTGTTTTAGTGTGACTGTTATAACTACTCATAGTCTTATTGGATGTGTGCCTGGACATATGTGTTTAAATTCAATCTCATAAACTATCGTTTAATAAGAAATTTTCATACATTTATATTTAATGCAAGTACTGTTAGATTTAATCTATCTTATTTTGTGCTTTATATTTGTCTCATCTTTTATTTTTCATTTTCTCTCCTTTCTTGACTTTTTAATTTTTTTTGGAGTGTAGTGGCAGGGTGGGGGTTAAATTTATCATCCTGGGTGGATTTTTCCCCCTCTATGTCCGATTTGTAAAGAATAGAACTGATTTTAGCTTACTAAAGATTACTCTAAAAGTTACAGTATCTTTCTTGATCAAGTTTCTGCTCACTTTTTCAAGCAAATCTATTCTTTATCTATTTTTTTTTTCCTGAGCAGAGAGCAACAGAATGATTTCCAGACACTATTGCAGTAGATGGCATCATGCAGCTGAGTTCCCAACAATGGTATGAGAGTGGTAACTCTGCATGTCTTTTCTAGGCCAAGGTATTTCATAGAAGGTGTGATATATACAGTATGTCTTTATCCTTATGCTATCTAGATGCAGATAAAAAATTCTCAAAGGATATAAAATCCTTTAAATCAGAAAAAAGTTCTGAGTCCCTGAAGCACCTGATAGAAGAAATCTTCCACCACCTACTGGGGAACTCTTTTTAACTTTACATCAATGGTAAATAAACTTCTATGTTATTTGAATCTTTATATACGTGGGGGGTCTATTTGTTATAGCAATTAGTTTTATTCTTAATAATAAAAAAATGAACCTTGAATTGTCATCATCATAACTAAATATAATATTTGTTGCACTGTTTCAGCAGTCCAGTGAAAGTGATGTGACAGATAAAACATAACAGACTAGAAAACTCAGTATCTGATTTTCGAGCAAGACATTAAGTAAGACTAAAACTTGGAATCATTTCAAAGTCCATCAAAATGCCTCTCAGATTCAGAAAAAGTCAAAATATTAGTACATAGTAATTGTTATTTGATGTGTATAGCAAGATTTTGAGGAAAAATACAATAGTTTAGGGGAAAAGAACATTTAGCCAGTTTGCAAGGAGAAGTGAAAGGGAATATGTGCAGCTCCATGTGACGCTAGTGGTAAGGAACCTTCCTCTCACTGCAGGAGACATAAAGATGTGGAATCAATTACTGGGTTGGCAAATTCCTCTGGAGAAGGGCATGGCAACCGATTCCAGTATTCTTGCCTGGAGAAACCCATGGACAGAGGAGCCTGGTTGGCTACAGTCTAAGTGTCACAGAGTCAGACACGACTGAAACGACTTAACACGCAGGCACTCATAGACAGTACTGATTTTTCCATCCATTCTACTTATCTCCCTTACTTCTTTCCTTTTGCTTTTACCAGTAGAATGTTACTTCATGTGATAATGAATCTTATTCTCACTCTTAGATCAGGGTGGGGCTGGCATGGAATTAGAGAGACAAATTGAAAGAGTATTTCAATAATAAAGACTAGGGAAACTGATCACTTAAAGTAAGTGGCTACAGAAGAAGGAAGAAATATTTTAATATATATTAAGGAGGTAAATTCTATACTGCAAAACCCATGGGTTAATTAAATATGGAAACAGAAGAAGGGATCAGGAAATCAAGAGGATTATTGCCAAGATTCTCATGAGCAACTGGACTATTGGTGGTGCCATTTCCTTAGGGAGGGAAAGAGAGAGATGCACAAAATCATGGAAGAAAATTGAGAGTTCAGTTTTGGTTCTGTATATCTTAAATTCCCTTGAGTTCAAACACAACCATGTTACAGTGCTATATGCCAAAGCCTTTGATTGTGTGGATCACAACAAACAATGGAAAATTCTTCAAGAGATGAGAATACCAGACCACCTTACCTGCCTCTTGAGAAATCTGTGTGCAGGTCAAGAAGCAACAGTTAGAACTGGACTTGGAACAACAGACTGGTTCCAAATCGGGAAAGGAGTACATCAAGGCTGCATATTGTCACCCTGCTTATTTAACTTTTATGCAGAGTACAGCATGAGAAAAGCTGGACTGGATGAAGCACAAGCTGGAATCAAGATTTCCGGGAGAAATATCAGTAACCTCAAATATGCAGATAACACCACGCTTATGGCAGAAAGCGAAGAACTAAAGAGCCTCTTGATGAAAGTGAAAGAGGAGAGTGAAAAAGTTGGCTTAAAACTCAACATTCAGAAAACTAAGATCATGGCACCTGGTCCCATCACTTCATGCAAGTATATGGGGAAACAATGAAAACAGTGACAGACGTTATTTTTTTGGCTTCAAAATCACTGCCACTGGTGACTGCAGCCATGAAATTAAAAGATGCTTGCTCCTTGGAAGAAAAGCTATGACCAATCTAGACAACATATTAAAAGCAGAGACATTACTTTGCCAACAAAGGTCCATCTAGTCAAAGCTATGATTTTTCCAGTAGTCATGTATGGATGTGAGAGTTGGACTTATAAAGAAATCTGAACACCAAAGAATTGATGCTTTTGAACTGTGGTGCTGGAGAAAACTCTTGAGAGTCCCTTGGACTGCTAGGAGATCCAACCAGTCCATCCTAAAGGAGATCAGTCCTGGGTGTTCCATTGGAAGGACTGATGCTGAAGCTGAAACTCCAATACTTTGGCCACCTGATGCAAAGAACTGACTCATTGGAAAAGACCCTGATGCTGGGAAAAATTGAAGGGGGGAGGAGACAGGGATGACAGAGGATAAGATGGTTGGATGGCATCACCGACTCAATGGACCTGACTTTGAGTAAACTCTGGGAGTTGGTGATGGACAGGGAGGCCTGGTGTGCTTCAGTCCATGGGCTCACAAAGAGTCGGACACAACTGAGTGACTGAACTGAACTGAACTGATATTATTAGCTGCCTGTAAGGTAAAGGAACCCAAAGCAGGGAATAAGATGTTAACACAAATAAAAAAATAAGTAAAAAGTGGAACCAGAAGCCATCACTTTTAATCATGAACATTAACTTTGTCTGTTAGTGAACAGGGATCAATCAGCAGCCTAGACGGTTCCATCAGATTTATAACACCTCTTGTTTTGAGAGAAGTAAGAAATAACAGAATTATCTTAAGTGGGTGAGTAGAGAGGCAGAAATGTCTCCCCTGACATGATATATAGATGATCTGTGATTGTGACAGATTTGGTTTCAGGGATGAGGGAGGAATAAGGGAAGATGACTAGTCAATTTTGATTTAGGGTGCCCTCTTTGGATTAGGTATGCTGAACTGAACAAAGGAGACATATAGTGAGTGCCATGGCAGGATAAAGATGAAGACTTTTTTTCAAAACAGACCCAATGGGGTATCATATGAAGCTGTCATTGGGTTTAGTAACTGAAACTCTGAAATAGTCTCTAGCTATAACTATAGCTTATAGTTCCTAGCTTCCCTGGTGTCTCAGATGGTAAAGCATCTGCCTGCAATGCAGGAGATCCAGGTTTGATCCCTGGGTCCAGAAGATCCCCTGAAGAAGGAAATGGCAACCCACTCCAGTACTCTTGCCTGGAAAATTCTATGGATGGAGGAGGAGCCTAGGAAGCTACAGTCCATGGGGTCACAAAGAGTCGGACACAACTGAGCTACTTCACTTTCTTTCTTTCTTTTATAACTATTTTAGTTCAGCATATCAGTAAAAACAGAGTCCTAGTACACTGAGTCGGCCAAAATGTTGGAATTGGAAAAAGCTGAATGAATTTTTTTGGCCAACCCAATATTGTCTTTTTTTTTTTTTCAGGTGTGCAACAAATGAAGATGGGTAGCAATTACAGGAGAAGGGTATCAGGAGCACGTGGTATCATGACAACAGGGGAATGGAGCATTTTAAGGAAAGATGAACATTTAAACATAATATAAAAAGGAGAGATTAACAGTTACATTCTTTGATATTCTGAGTGTGATAAACTCTAAGTGTCCCCCACATTTAGCAACAATTAGAACCACAGTGATCTGAGTAAAAGAACAAGCTTTAGTGTGAAGCTGGGGAGTTATAGCCACATTTTTATAGTGAAGTGCTATTTTCAAATTTGAAGAATAATGTAAAAGTGAATAGATTCAATAAATGTTACTTCTTTCCTTTTTTTTCCCTCTCCTAGGCCATAACAATGTTCAGAATTGATGGTGGAAGCACCTTTCCCATTGTCATTTATTTCAGACTCTCCCAAAACTTAATGCCTCAAGTTCTGCAGATGAGAGCAAAAGATTAAAAGGGAACACACACCTGCTTAAGTTTCTCTTGAAATCTGTGTGAGTTGTAATAAAATGATAATTTTAAAATCTCATAACAGACTGAAATTCATTTAAAGTATTATACTTTAATCAAAAAATCTTATTCCTTCTCTTGAAATCATTTAAAAAATATTTTGCTTTGCATTGGAGATTGCATGAGTTACATTTATTTATATATCTCTTTATTGCTTTCCCACACAAACACAAAAATAACCCAGCTGTGATTACATATTACTGATTGTTTATAAGTCGCAAATCTACTCCCTAAAACTTTTTGGCACAACTCCAAGGAGCCATGTATACACTCTGAATTGTTTTTATAAAGGTACTTTTATTTAAAAGGCATGTATTATACATATACAGTATAAACTAGGGTTAGTTGAGGACATAGAATTTTAAATTAGCACAATAGCTAGATAAGTCTCTAAGAGCTTTATCAAAAATAATAGCTCAAGCCACCTTATGGCATTCCATTAACAATTTTCTTTGGGATAAATTTTTCAAGCCATCATGCTTTCTTTTAGGCACTTAACATCTATCTGAAAAATCATAGTTCTTTTTTTTTGTTTCATTTGACTATATATAATTTAATTTTAAGATGCAGCTTTTATCATAGATGTTTTCAGGAAGTAATTTACACATTTGAACCAGCTCAAATCAACACTTTTTTCAATTTACTGACATTTTTTTAATGTTTTCCTGAACTACCTAAATATATTTTACCCAACATATAAAAAAAAAAAAACAAATTTGAATAACAATGACCCCATTTCAGTACGTTCTTTTCTTGTAAGGTTCAGTTCAGTTCAGTTGCTCAGTCGTGTCTGACTCTTTGCGACCCCATGAATCGCAGCGCGCCAGGCCTCTCTGTCCATCACCAACTCCCAGAGTCTACCCAAACCCATGTCCATTGAGTCGGTGATGCCATCCAACCATCTCATCCTCTGTTGTCCCCTTCTCCTCCTGCCCCCAGTCCTACCCAGCATTAGGGTCTTTTCCAATGAGTCAACTTCACATCAGGTGGCCAAAGTATTGGAGTTTCAGCTTCAACATCAGTCCTTCCAACAAACACCCAAGATTGATCTCCTTTAGGATGGATTGATTGGATCTCCTTGCAGTCCAAGGGACTCTCAAGAGTCTTCTCCAACACCACAGTTCAAAAGCATCAGTTCTGCAGCACTCAGCTTTCTTCACCGTCCAACTCTCACATCCATACATGACCACTGGAAAAACCATAGCCTTGACTAGACGGACTTTTGTTGGCAAAGTAATGTCTCTGCTTTTAAATATGCTATCTAGGTTGGCCATAACCTTCCTTCCAAGGAGTAAGCATCTTTTAATTTCATGGCTGCAATCACCATCAGCAGTGATTTTGGAGCCCCCCAAAATAAAGTCTGACACTGTTTCCACTGTTTCCCCATCTATTTCCCATGAAGTGATGGGACCAGATGCCATGATCTTAGTTTTCTGAACGTTGAGCTTTAAGCCAACTTTTTCACTCTCCTCTTTCACTTTCATCAAGAGGCTCTTTAGCTCTTCTTCACTTTCTGCCATAAGGGTGGTGTCATTTGCATATCTGAGGTTATTGTAAGGTATGTAATCTTTTTTTTTTTTTTTACAACCTTTAACCTAACCAACACCAAGGACAGTTTATAGCCTTCCTTGATGCAAGACACTTTTTGCTACAGGAGAAAAGTGAAGATATACATTCCTTCCAGGGTAACGAGCCTAGAGTTCAGGGTATTAAATATATTTTTGTCTTGTAGGAAAACTTTTTAATTTTTTATAGAATAAAGTAAAATTTGTCATTCTAGATATATGACTATATAAAAAATTTGAATGCAAAATTTACATGGTGACCCCCAATTTTTAAGCTTTTGGTTGTTCACTTATTTTTTCTTTTCCTATGGCCTTTTTTATAACCATTCACTGAAACTTTTAGAAGCCTTAAGTCATGTTGATTAATTACCCTTTCTTGGCACCTATTGATTCTTTACATGAACTCCTGAACTTCTGGCATTTTTACTAAGTTTTGTGAATTCCAACAAAATATACAGACTATATGTTCTTATTAATTTCATGACAGTTCTTATGAGATATCAGTTTATCTTAAGCCATTATTAGCCAAATGCCCTGTTAATACTCCTTATCATTTTGACCACCATGGTTTCAAATAAAAATAGAAAACTGTGATATCTTAATTTATCAGGAGAAGGCAATTGCAACCAACTCCAGTACTCTTGCCTGGAAGATCCCACGGACAGAGGAGCTGGGTAGGCCGCAGTCCATGCGGTCGCTAAGGTTCAGACATGACTGAGCGACTTCAGTTTCACTTTTCACTTTCATGTATTGGAGAAGGAAATGGCAATCCACTCAGGAAATGGCAACCCACTCCAGTGTTCTCGCCCAGGGATGGAGGAGCCTGGTGGGCTGCCATCTATGGGGTCGCACAGAGTCGGACACGACTGAAGCGACTTAGCAGCAGCAGCAGCAGCAGCAGCAGCAGCGTTTTGTCTTCTGACCTTCTGCCCATTGTTTCAGTCTTCTGTTTTGTTTTCTCAACAATTTCTAAATAGAGGAATTTTTCAAAAATTTTTTTCTGGTCCTCTCTTCATTTCTTTTTGCATTATTTCTATGGATAATTGCATCCACAACAATGATTTGATTGGCAATCATTTCTTAATTATGCTTCTAGCCTCTTCTTATGCTTTTTTTTTTTTTAAATCTACACTTCCATTAAAGTACTACTGGGCATATTTGTTCTAATATCCTTCCTGTATACACCTGCTAATCCTGTTTTCCATCAACTTCATCATCTTCAGAACTACATCAACTTCAGAAAGTTGTAGAAAAATATTAGAAAATATTAGAAAAATATTAGAAATATGAGGAACTATGGGGACATGGTAAGTCTCATATTTACCTGAAAACTATAATTTCAATAGACTTTCCTCTTCAAGTCTGAATTGTTGGCCTCAATTCTTATTTTTACTAAGAAAATATAAGCAATTTTTTAAATAGTCATTTTCTTAGTACCAGCTTTAGCAAAAGCCCTCGTTGTGCAGATCTTCTGCCATCTTTACATGTTCAGTGCACAAATTCTCCAGGTTTCTATTTAAAATCAACCCTGTGCTTTGGATCTCATCTAATATCACCAACTCAGAAACCTTGTTTCCACTCTTTACGGTATCATTTCTATCATCCCAGGGACACATTCATGTCTTAAAGAGAAAAAACACTCCCTTGATGCCATGTAACTCTATAGGTACCTTCTAATTAATTCCTGTGCTCCCCTTTGGAACAGAATTCCAGAATTGCATCTACACTTGATCCTCACTGCCTTGCCTCCTGTTCAACCATAAACGACTCCGCTAGACCTTTCATTCCCTATACTGGACTGAAATCACTTTTGTCCAAGATGCCAATTAATCTATCCTGCTGGACCAAGCCTTCAGATAATTCTCTTCCCACATTTTACTCATACCCTCAGCAATTTTCAACCACCAATTATTTCTTCTCAAAACATTTTTTTTCTCTTTGACAACACAGCACTCCTGATCTCCCTCCTATTACATTGAGCACTCTATTTTTCAACTTTATTGCCTAATCCATCTTTTCCTGACCTCTAAAATGAGAGATTTCCAGGGTCCTGTGCTCTTTCTTCCTATACTTACTTCCCAGATTGTCTGATCTAATCACATGGCTTTAATCATCATTTATCAATAATAATAAAGATAATAATAACAGATAATTAACAGTTATAATTAATGGCTGGTAATGCAACTGAGTGGGACTTCCCCAGTGGCTCAGTGGTAAAGAATATGCCTGCAATGCAGGAGACACGGAAGACCTGGGTTCTATCCCTGGGTGGGAAAGACCCCCTGGAAGATGAAATGGCAACCCACTCCAGTATTCTTGCTGGGAAAAGCCCACAGAAAAGGAGTCTGGTGGGTACAGTCCATAGGTTGCAAAGAGTTGGACATGATTCAGCATGCACACAACGAAACTGAGTACTAAAGAAATACAGTATCTTGGCCATATTTGTAAAACTACTATGTAGTTCAGGGATTCAAATTCTGGCAGTTTGTCTCCCAAGCTCATATCATTAGCTATTACACTCTACCAAATGTAGATTTTCAGTCCTGACCATGTGTTGAGCTCCAGTCTTACTTCCCAATTTCTTGCTAAACATCTCCATTTGAATGCCTCAGAAACATCTAAAACCTCAACATACACAAAATTGACTTTTGCCTTCCTTCCAAATTCACTGTACTGTACTCATCTCCCCCCTTGCAGGATAGAGCCTCTAATTTGTGGAATTCTGCTATTCTGTTTCCAGGAACATGGGCATTCTGACTATAATTCTTATTCCCAAATCAGGTTCTTTGCCCTTACTTTTCCCTTCTCTAGAAATGTTCTTCCCCAAGACTTTATGTGACTTGTACTTTCACTTTATTTATTTTGATTGTACTTAAATGTTATATGCTCCAAAATAACACTCCCAGATGTATTTAGTGACTGTGCTGCCCTTTTTCACTTACTCTTTTTCTGTCCAGCTGACTTTTATTTTTCTTCTTAATGCTTATCACCATCTATAATTAAATATATGATTTTAGTTGCTTATCACCTATCTCTCCATTAAAAGGAAAGTTCTATTAAGAAAATACTGGTTAAGTTATTCCCATTGTCAAGTTATTCCCCTGGTCAAGTTATTCTCCAAACTGTTGATCTTTTCCTAAACTCATTTTATACTTTTTGGTTTGTTTCTTAAATTCTCAGTTTTTTTTTCTCCATATCTTATTTATCTGTGAAAGTTCTAACAGAAATAAGATAAAGATTCTTTTTCTTTTTTTTAATGAAACTGTCTGTGATTCCTCCAGTCAAGATTTTATCCTGGTATTTTAATACAAATCCACAGTTTGAACTTCTGTCATGGATTTTTTTAAATCATATTCTGCCTAGTGGTACAATATATATGCAACTGTTTTTCTCCCTCAATTAATTTTGTTTAATTTACATTCCAATGAACAAACATTTGTTGACACACTCACAACTCCTTTGTACGGCAATGTTGTCATCATTTATATATCTTCCAAAGGTCTGACATGGTAACTTACATGTAGCCGTCACTCAATAAATGTTTGTGAAATTGGTGAATCTTCTTGTTTCTGGAAAAAATATGTTCATTTTTCCCCCATTGAACCATATAACAAGGGTACTATAAATTTTCATTATTTTGAAAAATATGTCATTAGTATTATGTTAAATCTAATAATAATGCTCTCTTCTGTATGTATGTGGTTTTTTGTATTGTATCCTGAGTTTTCTTATAGAAGGAAATGCTTGTAGCTTTCAACGACTTTCCATCATCTACCTTCCCTGGTATACTGCCTATGGTAAATTGAAAACCAGATGACAGGTACTGCCCACTGAGGTTATATCTGTTAAGTGACCCACATTGAGTAGGTTAGATTCACAATCACTATTAAAAACCCAGCAAAGTCATGGAAGCAGTGCTTGCTCTGTCCTTAACAACTGCTTTCTTAATCTGCCTTCTCTTATTAGTGACATGCAGGCTACTGGGAGGTCTCCTATGTCCCTTGGACTTGAACTTCACGTACTGATACCAGTCTAACAGATTACTTTGGCATAAGTGACAGCTGTTTTAGCCTCTTATGATATAAGTTTTGACAAATTATCTGATGTCTTATCTAAGAGGCAGGTCTAGAAGTAACATCAGAGTGGGATTTCCTTTTATTTGTTGACCTAGGAGAATCCAGGATTTGTGTGAAAAATGTCAGATTTTTTTTTGTTTTTTGGCCCACAGGAGTTAATGATTTGTCTTCCTATGTTTTTTTATATGTTCCAACTCTCAAAAGAGTAATAATTTAATACTTATAAATATACACCTTCTATTGTGTCTAACATAATGAAAATCAGCTATAAATGTAAAATACAATTATCAAGTATACATTTTTCATTCAATAATTCACATCATATCTCTGTCATTACTGGGTTTGTTGAGAGAGATGGAAAAAATTGTAAAATACCCCAAGTTATTGACCTTCGAAAAAGAAAATTCTTTAGATTTTTTTGGTTGCCTTGCATCTTTCATCTTATTATGAAGTTCCTTGTATTCCATAAATGCGGCTTTAGAATGAGTTACAATTTGGCAGTTGTGCCACCCTATTGGCTCATACTGAAAGTGTGAGTCAGTAAATCCTGTGTGTTAGGTGTGGATCTTTTTTAAAAACACAAACTGTAGTCTAGTCAGATTTTCACAAATTACACTTATGTTTGTTTTAACTTAAATTCAAGACTCTATTCTGTTAATTTTGGCCCATAATTCTAGGCAACAAAAATTATGCTGAAATTTAATTATGTCACCTAATGCAATATCTATCCCCTTTCCTATCTGTATCATTTAAAAGTACAATATATAACAAAAATAGCAGACTTCCCTGGTAGTCCAGTGATTAAGAATCTGCCTGCCAAAGCAAGGGACACAAATTCAATCACTGGTTCAAGAAGATCTCACTTGCCACGGAGCAGCTAAGCCCATGCGTCACAATTATTGAAGCCAGCATGCCTGGTGTCCACGCTCATGATAAAAGAAGCCACCACAATGAAAAGCCATTGCACTGCAATGAGGATTAGCGCATGCTTGCTGCAACTAGAAAAAGCCTGCATGCAGAAGTGAGAATCAGACTCAGTGCAACCATACATACAATTTAATACATACATACATAATTACAAAAATAAATAAAATAGAAAGAAAGAATAGCTTCCACCCAGGACTTTTATGGAAACACAGGGGACACAAAGCTTGGAGAAACCACTCCAGACTGATCTCAATATATTTTTGCTATATTACTGGAAGGAAAGTCTCAGACTTGCTTCTACCATCGTCAGGGGTCCCTGGATGCCTATGTGGCAGAGTTAAAGCAGGAGTTCGATCACGTTCCTCCTCGTTCAAACTTTCTCACTCCTCTCTCTCATATAGCCACAGTATCATTCCATCATTACTTCACAGCACTGCAAAAAGGTCACCTTCTCATTGCAGCCTACACTGAAACCCCACTGAAAATATCAGTCATTCCTACCTCAACTGCCAAGCCTATAGTTCGCATCTTTTTAAATTTTATGCAATGCTCATTATTTTTAAACATACTATATAATTTACTTGTAATTGTATTGTATCCTCCCACAAAGATAAGTGTTTTTGTCTGCTTGGTTCAGTATTTACTTGGCTAAATGGTATAAATAAATACATGAATTAATCCCTTTAATGTCTATAAAATGTTGGAGGCATGGAACATCAGTTCATACCTCATGTTTCATTATTAGAAGTAATAACAAAAAAATAACACATAGTGAAGCTTATAATGTGCCAAGATCACACTAAGTCCCTTACATGCATTGGGTATAACTACTGATGGCAAAAAGCTATATGTAAATACTTTCCTGATTTTGAAGATGAAGAAATGGGCACTGAGAATAATTTTATTTTGTTACTTACTAAAATGCGAATTACCATTCAATAGCCAACTGTTAATCAAAGTTAATATTTTTACAAGTAGATATTAGTACAATTTTTCTAGCAATAAATTTAAAACAATATGTGAATATTCCTGCTTAGTATTTTTTTAGTAAAAAATTAGAATATTCAGATGAATTAAGGTTATATCAGGACTTGGAATTTGTGGATTACAGACTAAGATCTGTTCTTAAATGACAGTCATGTTACTATTGGAATCAGATTGATTGATGTAGATGTTAAAATTTTTCTAATTCATTTTGTACATGAATATTAAACAATGTTAATTATGCTTACCATTTAATATCAAAACCAATGTCTTTTGTCTTACCATTTAATATAAAAGCCATTTAATATCAAAACTATTCCTTTAAGATTGATCAATCTGCAAAATAAAAGAAAAGGAAATTAATTCTGGCAATATGAAATGTAAAAGAAGCATCAGTTTAGATTTAGCTTGATCAAATGAACTATATAAACTACCTCTGGGGGGAAAACAGTCTCCTATGTAAATATGTAAGGTAGATGAGTTACCTGTGAGATGCTCTATGAAAACATTTTACATGTTTAAATGACTTTGAGGAAAATCTACAGTCTCTCCCTTCTTGAAGGGCCTCAATACATTATTATGTTCTGGAATAAGTACATATGTTGAAAACTGTGTAATGCAACAACAACCAAATTCTAAAAACTTAACTTTTTTTATCCCATAGAAAATGTATCCATGTCCTCCAGAAATAGTGTTCTGAGAAACTCACTCTGGAAAATGCAGGTTTGTCCATGTTAAATCATCTGAGCAGATTTAAAATGTAGTCTAATCTATTTTACATTATAGTCAATGACAATACATATCATTTATTCTTTCAGAGTCTAGGTCTACCTTGGGTGTGTATGCAGTTCATAGGGAGAGTGTTTGACAATACATGAGCATGTAAAACCTCCCACATATGTACAATAATTTTTAGACATCACAGCATCTGCTTAAGTAACTATGCAGATCTTAAATAAAGCTTCCCTTCTACAAAACAAAATTAATCAGCATATTATGCAACTAATATGCTACAGTGGACAGCTATGTAGAGTCTACAAAAGGGAACAGTGCCTGGGTCTCTATGCATAATTATGTATTTATACTCAGGAAGGTAACATAATGTAGTAGCCACAGCGGTGAATTTTGTCAGGAAATCTGAATTCAGATTCCAGCTCTGCCAAATATTTGCTGAAAAAACACACAACTTAACTTCTCACAGCCTCGGTTTTCTAATAGACACAAGAGAGTAAACAGATAATAGTAAGACCATGATTACGTCTAGGATCTACTTATGAAGACATTTGATAAAAAGCTGGTAACTGTAAAATATTGTACAAATTGAGCTGTTTATTGTTTATGTCTTTTGTTAAGTGGAAAATATCAAGGCTAGTTATAAAATCTGACATATTGTACACCAAGAAAATTTGCCTTCTCATTTTTGATGTTTGACCATAACACTGGCTTGAATCTTTTAGGTAAAATCACAGTATTTCAATCAAAAATGAAACATGTTGAAATATTTGGCTTCTTTTCAAATGAAAGATCATTTTAAAAAGCTGTTCATTATTTCTGTTTGTAAACTTGAGAGAGAGAAAGAGAGAGAGAGAGACCATTCAAAACCATCCATGTATAAAAGATATATACCCCTGCTAAGCCTGCCAACGCCCAAACGTAGTATAATAATCAAAATGAACTATACAGGTAAAATAATGGTGCAGAAAGTTTCAAATGATGTGAGAATAATTGCCTAGTGCATAACTATTATTTTTTATCAACAGGAGGTTTATTACTCATATTTCTGCTGGAAATATATTATGGCTATAAAACAGATTTCCTAATGGGAAAGGAAGTTATATCTAAAAGCAAATTGGGAGTCTAAAAACTCAGGAAGACTGAAAACAGAGAAAGTGCTTGATCTAATTAAAACATAGGTAAAGTTACATATTTTTGATATTCCAAAAGAATTCTAATTTCTTTTTGTTTAATATTTCCTATTTACCAAGCCCTGTAAAATTATTTCATGATCTACCTTTGAGTCTTTGTTATATGATGAACATATCTTGGTTTGCTTCTTGCCTTCAGTGAATTTATAATCTAGATGCAAGTAAAAGAAGTTTCAACAAAAAACCAGATATCAATTGAATTGGCCTGCTACAAAGTCTAAAAAAATATTAAGAGTGAGTGAATACAAGAGAAAATGAGGTCTCTAGATTATTTTATTTGTAGCAATCTTCCATCCCAGTTATTTTTGGTGTACTTATGCCTCCAAACATTCTACCTTATTGCTCATAAAATTAGTGATCAGATATGAGGTTCAGAAAATTGTTCACCAAAGATGAAAAAATAAAAATTCTGGCTGTTCTTCCACCTATATGACTCTCTACAAGTCTCTCTTGTATGACTCTCTACAAGACTTTCATTTCATCATATTGAAAATAACAAATGTGTTTCAACTTGGGCTCTAGCCCTGATTCTTCATTAGAGTATGCCTAAAGTGGTATGTTAAGGAATTTAAGACCTTACCTAGAATAAATGCAAGAGTATGCAGGCATTATTAGTGCCTGCCATTAATGAAGGAAGCAAAGTTGCTGCACAAAATTTACATATTTGCCAAACAAAATGTATAAGGTGCATATGGCCTAGAAAGTCTTTGGTTCCACACTGAATACGTTTGTTCAGTCACTAAGAAGTATACGACTCTTTGTGACCCCATAAACTGCAGCCACACCAGGCTTCCTGGTCTTGGGAATGTCTTTGGCACTTCCCTTCTTCGGGATTGGAATGAAAACTGACCTTTTGCAGTCCTGCGGCCACTGCTATTTTCTGAATTTGCTGATATAATGAGTGCAGCACTTAAACAGCATGATCTTTTAGGATTTGAAATAGCTCAGCTTGAATTCTGTCACCTCAACTAGCTTTGTTCGTAGTAATGTTTCCTAAGGCCCACCTGATTTCACACTTCAGATGTCTGGCTCTAGGAGAGTGACCACATCATCATGGTTATCTGGATCATTAAGACCTTTTTTGTATGGTTCTTCTGTGTATTCTTGCCACCTCTTCTTAATCTCTTTTGCCTCTGTTAGGTCCTTATCATTTCTGTCCTGTATCATGCCCATCATTGAATGAAATGTTCCCTTGATATCTCCAATTTTCTTGAAGATGTCGCTGGTCTTGCCTATTCTGTTGCTCTCCTCTATTTCTTCACACTATTCATTGAAGAAGGCCCCTTTTATCTCTCCTTGCTATTCTCTGGAAGTCTCCATTCAATTGGGTATATCTTTCCCTTTCTTGCTTGTTTTCCACAATGAATACTACAGAATGGAAAAGCAGTCAGAAATTACTATTACAAGCCTGCTCAGGGATGATTTCTTATAAATAATGAAAATTAAGCTGAAATTGAGAATAAATAAAGCTCATAGAGGAATAGATAAATAAGAATAGCATTCCATGTTGCTGTTAGTGCTACAGTGGTCACAAGAAAGCTGAACAAGTGCTGAATGAAAATTTACATTCAATGTTCATTGTAGACAGTATTTAAGTTTTAAGGTTCTGGAGAAACTCTACCTAGATTCAAATACTATTTATACTGGTTCTGTGGCCCTGAATTTATCCATACCTCAGTTTACTCACCAAGAAAAAATGAAAAAAGACTAGTACTTATCCCAGACTAACTGGATTTAATGAGAGAAGAGGATTAAATGAAACAACAACCACTTAATTAATGCTAAGTTTTCAGAAGACAGCCAGTAGAAGTTGAATATATAAAGCTAGATTACATTAGAATTATGGAGTATTCTTTAAGTCTAGCTAAATAATGATATTTCATTCCACTTTTTTAGTGTTCATCACATTCTGTATTCCTGAACAGTGGATATTAATAGCTTTACTACAAAAAAAAAAGCATGTTATAAGGATTCTTGTCCTGGCAAGATCCCGAACATTTTTTTCACTTGTATACCTATAGTTTATTTCAACCAAAAAAAAAAATGGAGGGAGGATGATTAATAGCACTAAATAAATTTAATAAAAAATATATCCATGTTCAAAAGGAAATTCCCCTTGCCCTACTATACCCATACTATACCCTACTATACCCAAAGTTAGAACTTTGTTTGTAAGAAAGAAGAATGTTTTGGTGCACAGTTCAGGTACTAGATCCAAATCTATAGTGGGAGCCAATCCCAGTTAAGTTATTATTTTCAGCAGCGTTAGGATACCCAACTTCTCAAATCTCAACTTCGAACTTCTCTATCACTATAATCTATCTTCAGTCATTCTACACATGCTTTTCTGCTGTATTCCACTCTACTCTTCATTGATTCCTTTACTTTTTACCCAACTTACTAGCCTTCTTCCATTTTTTCTCATTACAGAGGAAACGTCATGTATTTCTGCTTTTTTTTTTTTTTTTTATTATTCTTTCATTACGCACTTCCGGTCAAATCTTAAGCTAATATCAATCTAACAGGTCATGTCTTTGTCTCTAATACTGAGGCTTCAGGGAAAAACCACACAGCCATACATGGTAGTGCCAATATGCGTGTATGTGTGCTCAGTTGCTTCAGTTGTGCTGACTCTTTGCAACGCCATGGACTGTATCTCCCAGGCTCTTCTTATACATAGGATTCTCCAGGCAAGAATACTGAAAAGGGTTGCCATGCCATCCTCCAGGGAATCTTCCCTACACAGGGATCAAACCTGCATCTCCTGCATTACAGGCAGATTTTTTAACGCTGACTCACTGGGGATGCCCAGTGCCAATATACTTTATGCTTATATTTCAGCTGGGTCTTTCATGTAACCTGTCTCCTTTATTAATTCTCAAACACAATACTCTCTGTATCTTCTCAAATCCCTATGCCATCATTTCACTTCTGATTTTTCTTGCTCTGTTCAGTTCAGTTCATTTGCTCAGTCATGTCTGACTCTTTGCGACCCCATGGACTGCAGCACACCAGACTTCCCTGTCCATCACCAACTCCTGGAATTTGCTCAAACTCACGTCCATTCAGTCAGTGATGTCATCCAACTATCTCATCCTCTGTCATCCCCTCCTCTTCCTGCCTTCAATCTTTCCCAGCAACAAGGTCTTTTCCAATGAGTAAGTTCTTCACATCAGGCCAAAGAATTGGAGCTTCAGCATCAGTCCTTCCAATGAATATTCAGGATTGAGTTCCTTTAGGATAGACTGGTTTGATCTCCTTGAAGTCCAAGGGACTTTCAAGATTGTTCTTCAGCACCACAATTCAAAAGCATTGATTCTTCCATGCTCAGCCTACCTTATGGTCCAAATCTCACATCCATACATGACTACTGGAAAAACCCTAGCTTTGACTATATGGACATTTGTCAGCAAAGCGATGTCTCTCCTTTTTAATACACTGTCTAGGTTTGCCGTGGCTTTTCTTCCGAGGAGCAAGTGTCTTTTAATTTCATGGCTGCAGTCACCATCCACAGTGTTTTGGAGCCCAAGAAAATAAAGTCTGCCACTGTTTCCACTGTTTCCCCATCTATTTCCCATGAAGTGATGGGACCAGATGCCATGATCTTAGTTTTCTGAATGCTGAGTTTTACACCAAATGTTTCACTCTCCTCTTTCACCTTCATCAAGAGACTCTTTAGTTCCTCTTCACTTTCTTTCATTAAAGTGGTATCATCTTCATATCTGAGGTTGTTGATATTTCTCTCAACAATCTAGATTCCAGCTTGCGATCCATCCAATCCAGCATTTCACATGATATCCTTTGCATATAAGTTAAATAAGCAGGTTGGCAATATACAGCCTTGTCATACATTTCCAATTTTAAATCAATCTTCCATGTCTGATTCTAACTGCTGCTTCTTGACCTGCATACAGGTTTCTCAGGAGACAGGTAAAGTGGTCTGGTACTCTCATCTCCTCAGGAATTTTCCATACTTTGTTATGATCCACAATCAGCTAGGCTTTAGATTAGTGGATGATGCAGAAGTAGATCTTTTCCTGGAACTCCTTTGCTTTCTCCATGATCCAACAGGTGTTGGCAACTTGATCTCTAGTTCCTCTGCCTTTTCAAAATCCATCTTGTACATCTGGAATTTTTCAATTCATATACTGCTGAAACCAACTTGAAGGATTTTGAGCATCACCTTGCTAGCGTGTGAAATGAGCACAACTGTATAGTAATATAATATTATTTGGCATTGCTCTTCTTTGGGATTGGAACTTTTCCAATCATGTGGACACTGCACCATTTTCCAAATTAGCTGATATATTGGGTACAGCACCTTAACAGCATCTTCTTTTAGGATTTTAAATAGCTCAGCTGGAATTCCATCACCTCCACTAACTTTGTTCGTTGTAATCCTTCCTAAGGCCCATTTGACTAGTTATTGGTTCATTTAGTCAACAAATATTTCCCAGAACAAACCATGTACTAGAAACAGTTCCAGGCACTGTGTTTAGAACTGGGAATCAGAGAAAGGAATAAAACAAAATTGGGAACTCACAACACAGTAGGCTATTCCTTTTCTGTTGAAAATCTCTCTATCTGTTTAGGACCATTGAAAAGAAGTCATAGTTAAATTAACTGGATAAAGAGGCCTTTTTTAACTTCAATATTATCTATTGAAGATGTTGGGGGGGTGAGGGAAGAGAAAATATATTTTTTTCTTAACACCAATTGTAATACCTTTATGTATCAACTTGACTAGACTACAGGGTGTCTTAATATTTATCAGTAGTTAAGCATTACTCTGGGTATGTCTTTAAGGGTGTTTCTGGATAAGATTAACATTTGTGTCAATAAACCAGGTTGCCCTCCCAAATGTGGATAGATTTCATTTAATCCATTGGCAGCCTGAATAGAATAAGAAAAGTTTGGTAAGGTATAAATTATTCTCTGTTCAACTATGTTTGAGCCAGGGCATTGATCTTCTCCCTTCAGATTAAAACTCGCTGGAATTTTATCATGTGCTCTCCTGGATTCCCAGCTCGCCGACTGCAGATAGCAGAATTTCTCAGTATCCAAAAGATATGCATAAGCCAATTATATATATATGAAATATACATGTATGGAATATATATACATAGGATAAATCGATGCTTATATGAAATATGGATTCTGGTGTTTTGGAGAACCCAGGTAATACACCAGATAAGCATGGTTAGGTTGTTTTCACAGAGAATACTGGATGTAGAAGAATCAAAATTGGTCAGTTAAATCTTTTGACAACCATCTCAATGAAATTAAAACATGAGGACCACTGCTTTTGAGTTCGTTCACTTGTCATGCACCACCATAATAGAGAAATGTGTGATGAGCTCTACAAAGACTTCACAATCAACCAAAAATGTTGATCATATTTGTACAGACAGTTCAAACCTGCACCAATATTGTAGCCACTAATTTTAGATTCATATTCAAATTAATAAAAATGAATAAAATAAAAAATTCAATTTCTTAGTCACACTCAGTCAGTCAGTTCAGTCGCTCAGTCATGTCCCACTCTTTGAGACGCCATGAATCGCAGCATGTCAGGCCTCACTATCCATCACCAACACCTGCAGTTTACCCAAACTCATGTCCATCAAGTCGGTGATGCCATCCAGCCATCTCATCCTGTCGTCCCCTTCTCCTCATGCCCCCAATCCTTCTCAGCATCAAGGTCTTTTCCAATGAGTCAACTCTTCGCATGAGGTGGCCAAAGTATTGGAGTTTCAGCTCAACATCAGTCCTTCCAATGAACACCCAGGACTGATCTCCTTTAGGATGGACTGGGTGGATCTCCTTTCAGTTCAAAGGACTCTCAAGAGTCTTCTGCAACACCACAGTTCAAAAGCATCAATTCTGCAGCGCTCAGCTTTCTTCACAGTCCAACTCTCACATCCATACATGACTACTGGAAAAACCATAACCTTGACTAGACGGGCCTTTGTTGGCAAAGTAATGTTTCTGCTTTTTAATATGCTATCTAGGTTGGTCATAACTTTCCTTCCAAAGAGTAAGCATCTTTTAATTTCATGGCTGCAATCACCATCTGCAGAGATTTTGGAGCCCCAAAAAATAAAGTCTGACACTGTTTCCACTGTTTCCCCATCTATTTCCCATGAAGTGATGGGACCAGATGCCATGATCTTAGTTTTCTGAACGTTGAGCTTTAAGCCAACTTCTTCACTCTCCTCTTTCACTTTCATCAAAAGGCTTTTTAGTTCTTCTTCACTTTCTGCCATAAGGGTGGTGTCATCTGCATATCTGAGGTTATTGATACTTCTCCCGGCAATCTTGATTCCAGATTGTGATTCTTCCAGCCCAGCATTTCTTATGATGTATTCTGCATATAAGTTAAATAAGCAGGGTGACAATATACAGCCTTGATGTATTCCTTTTCCTATTTGGACCTATTAGTCACACTAGCTGAATTTTAAATTCTCCATAGCCATATATGGCTAGTAGCTATCATACTGAACAATAGTGATGTAGAACATTTCTATCATTGTGGTAAATTCTATTTGACATTATTTTTTTAAAGCCTCAAGGGAACCTTGAGCTTTCTTTGAAAATGTGGCCTGGCTTTAAGTCTTAAGGATAATAGATAACAGCCCCCCCCCCCAAATTTATCTTGGTATGTCTATTTAGAGAAAGTGAAATATCTTCAAGTATTTTGGGCTTGAAGAGTAAAAAAAATAAAAGCAAGGCATGGTATTTTAACTGCTTTTTGGTGTCTCAGTTCTTCCTAACCAATTGTTCACATATTGACATCACTTTTTTCATAATTTTACTATAGGTGATGGGAAGAGTAAATTAGAATTATAACATTCACCTATGTTACTCAAACTTACATTAAGTGCCAAATTATAAATAATTCTTGACAGTTTTTCTGTGCATGCATGCTAAGTTGCTTCAGTCATGTCCAATTCTTTTACACCCTGTGGACTGTAGCCTGCCAGGTTCCTCTGTCCATAGGACTTTTAGAATTCTTTAAATAGAATGAAGCATTCTTTAATAATGATTGTTTTTGTATTTTAATGAATGAAAACTTAATGCCAGTTCTGTCTCACCTCCTTTCTTGCTTCAGTAATGCAAATATTAGAAAGTATTGCTTTTGAGCTTTAAGACTTATGAAAGTAAAGTATAGGATTTGGACACAGCAAAAATAAAGGGCAAGTTGTGTTAATTATAATTTTGCAAGGAAAGATTAAGAGTTCCTTCTTAACTATAGCATATATCCTTTCCTAACGTTTGGAAGACACAATCTGAAATCCTATGTGAACTCTTTAAACACTCTTTGTAATTTTTTATACAGTGTTACATTGAACAGACTCTGATCAGAAATATTACATGATGCTAAGCCTGAAAATGTTTTCTAAGTAAGGAATCATTTATTTGTATATAAAATCATGAAAAGTAATTGGAACTTTATATTAAAAAATACAAAGTTAATTCAATGAAATGTCATTTCTTCTGTCATTTTTGAGTGAGAAAATATGTCAATAATCCAAAATTTCTTATGTTCCTGATAAGGAATGAACTATAATTGTTAATGATTTCTTAGTAGCTTCTATACCCTCTTGTTCTTTTTCCACTGCAATTTATCAGGATCCTTTTTGTAAATTTTAGACCACAAGTTTACCACTTATCTATTATGCAAAGCACAGTTGTAATTCTTATTTACACTGTAGATTTAGAATACATTACGGATTTATTACCATTGGCCTCTATTTGTCGAGACATTAAAACACCTATGACTTCTTCTGCTGCATTTCTCAAGAGCTCATTACATTTCTTTTATTTGGTTGGTACATTGATCTCAGTTCTGGTCCTCAATTCCAGGTTCTGGCCTTTTAATACCCAATTTACCTAGAACAGAAAGAAGACTGACAGCTTTCATTTAACTGTCAGGTCCTTCTGGGACACACTAGCTGCAGTAAAATGACTCTACATTGTATTCAATGATCCATGAAGATACTGAGACCAATAAAAAAAAAGTTTTCATGCCCTTATAGCTAGAAGCTGTTCTCATCTTCTATTAAGGCTGTTTAACAGCCCACAACAACTGCCAGACATGGGGGAAAAGGTGAAATAGCTATGTAACTGAACTACTCACCTCTCATAATGAAGCATCTGTTCAAAAAATATAGTGATTTCTCCTTGCTAAGGAACTCACAAGGCAAAGGTGAGCCAAGCAGTGAAATAAAGACTCAAACAATGCCTGTTCTAATTGGAACAAGAAAGAAAATAGCTTAGGAAAAAATAAGAAAATTATGGGAAGCATTTCATCAATTTAAATATTGTTCATTAGTGAGAATGAAAAGAAATACACAGCTTACCTACTGTTACAGCAATTAAGTTCCATGCAATTTGGCAAGAATAATATTAAGCAGTAGATGAGTCTTCCATTTGTTTTGTATACACAATAAAATTCCTGTATCATTTCTACATAATATTGGAGTTTGACCTCTCTCCCAGGAATTATATTCTTCTTCCTGTGTTTGGACATAATGCCTATTAGCTGAAAGGAAAGAAAAAAAAAAGTAAGAAAGTAGGTAGGATGGTTGGAATTTATAAACACAGATACACTCATTTTCCCAGCAAGACTTTTAACACCTTAGATTCACTTCTATTTTTATGGCTTTGATCACCTCACTTAAAGAGCTCATTGATTTTCTTATACACAAAAAATGAAGAATTAATATATATTCAGTTTATGTGTTTTAATGCAAAAAGTGGTAAGTGATAACCAGTAACCCTATGATTACTGGACATGGACAATGGACACGAACTTGGGCATACTTTGGGAGATAGTGAGGGACAGGCAGGACTGGCAAGCTGTTGTCCATGGGGTCGCAGAGTCGGACGTGACTGCGTGACTGAACAAGAACAACAACCCTATGATAATCGCAGACCTAGAAAAACTGCAACACTTAGCTTACCTCTGTACACAAATTTCACAACTTATAGGTTTGATTCTTGGGATGATAAACGTAAGTTTCCAGAAGTCGTCTTTTAAGATGTTGCTAATTTCAGTAGATAAATGTTCAGGACTAGATGTTGCTACTCAAGAGATTGAAAGTATCACCACATGAAGGTATTGTGCAGAAATAAATTTCAGAAAATTATGGGTGATTTTATGTAAAAAACAGAGCTAGGCTATAAAGGGAAGATAAAAGCAGGGCCAACATTGACTTGCCAGCTAGAAGCTGAATGGATTTCTGCTCATAATTGACCCTTAGCTGGGTGTCATGATACAGGGCAAAATCTATACAAACTAGAACCATAAGGCATGACCTATGGTTCTAAACAAGAGATTAGTTTAGAGCTTGAAGTGCTTCGCTGGAGGTGAAACCTGAGTAGCCATGCTGCTGATGGGGCTATGAGGTTGTCAGGCCTTACCAACAACAGGAAATTGCTATTAAAAATTATAGTCCTCAGTAGAAGGTAGGAGGATGCATGGGAGAACTAATTTGATAAATATGAAGGTATCAAAGTTTGATTTTGTGTTTGCTTTTTCGTTCGTGTCTATGTCATAATTTTGCCTGGGGCTCAGCCTGTGGATGTCTTTCCCTTTTCTGTGAAATTTTCACTACAGAGCTTTATTTAGGAGAGCTTTAAAGCACCTTGGCATCCTTCAGAATGATAGTATGTAGAGAATGCAGAACGTAGAAGTACTAACAATAGTGTGTTATTAGGTTGAGTAAACACATTTTAATCAAACCAATCAAAGTTTTCATTTTTCTCTTCATGAAAGCGTCTGTAAAGCATCTGCCTTTAGCTTGCCAAAGCAAAGGAAAACATCTACTTTACTTATAAGGAAATGTTCATGCTTGAGGCTAGATAGATCTCTCCATTCATGTTATAATTTTACATTAAGGGAATTTTCCTTGGAGGATTAGAATTGACTCTTGCTTAAAAAAATGAAAAGCATGTTTTAGATTTGTATGGCATATGCCTGACCTTTCAAATATGTATCTAGAGATTTTTGTGGGTAATGTTGTTTATGACACATTTATCATAAAAGTTAAGCCTGACTAGTACCTTAATGAAAAGATTTGACCCAAAATTCATATGTTCATCTAAAAATGTAAGGCGTTTAAAATATCCTTTTAGCTCTTCCTTTCAATAATAGAAAATGTTTGTTTTATTGGCCTCTAGCTATATAAATATAGTCAATGTTATCTGTCCTTTAAAATTCTTAACAAGAAAACTGTTCATCTAATTTATACTGAAACACTGTACAAGGGGTTTAGTATATAATCATCTTCTAGTACCACAATAAATAGCTACTATGTATTCATAAGAAGTTATTATTAATCATCAGCTTCTTATAATGGCTATGCTATGTCTTCCTAACAGCTTCACTCTGTCAATGAAGTTATGGACTGAGCTAAGAATTTCATTAAGTGCCTGTTTTTCAGAAGGAACACTTTTGTGAAGAACATGCAGACATTTGCATGTAGCCAATATATAATTGCCTTATTATTTCATTGCCATAATTCTATTTTAGGACTGACTTTAGATATCCATCTTTAAAATTAACCACATTAGAGAAAGATTGAGATTTACTCCCTTTTAAAGTGCATCAAAATATCATATAAAAAAGAAAAAGCTTATCAGAACACTAATTCTGCTTTAATTTGAGTTTCAGTCTTTATCCTTTCAGTTGTATCCAAGCAGCTAAATTGAAGGAAAGTTCTGAATTCCAACCAATGCATTTTTACCCAGTGAATTAATAGAGCCAATGGAGATAAGATTTTAAAAGAAAAAAGTCTTGTATATGTTAATGGAGTAAATTTGGACAAGCAGAAATAATTTCATCCCATTGATTCAAGTCATATATTTTGGTAAATATGGAAATTCCACTTCTGAAATCAATTCATGTATATACATATACATTTATACATATACATATAGTATATATATATTATAAGGATCCCAAGATAACCACTATTACTTTATTGATAGTATATATAGTTCTGTGTGCACGCTCAACTGTGTCCGACACTGTGACCCCATGGACTGTAGCCTGCCAGGCTCCTCTGTCCATGGAATTTTTCAGACAAGAATACTGGAAAGTGAAGTGAAAGTGTTAGTTGCTTAGTTGTGTCTGACTCTTTGTGACCCCAGGGACTGTAGTGTGCCATGCTCCTCTGTCCATGGACTTCTCCAGGCAAAAATACTAGAATGTGTAGCCATTCCCTTCTCCAGGTGATCTTCCCAACCCAGGGATCAAACCTGGGTCTCCTGCACTGCAGGAAAATTCTTTACTGTCTGAGGCACTAGGAAGTATATATATACATACATACATATATATATACACACACACATACTAGGGAAAAACTCTGTATTCAATATCCTGCTACATACTGTATGAAGGGTTGTAAAACATATGATCTAATCTGTTCCTCAAAAAATATATATGGACAGAATACTGATTTTAAATTATAAGTGATTAAATAATATACCACCGACTCGATGGACATGGGTTTGGGTGGACTCTGGGAGTTGGTGATGGACATGGAGGCCTGGTGTGTTGCGGTTCACGGGGTCACAAAGAGTCGAACAAACTGAGCGGCTGAACTGAACTAATATACAAGAAAATTTCTAGTTAATCCCTAAGTGTAGAAATAAATCTATTGTCATGAGAGTTTGAAGAAAGGGAAAATCACTAGGTCTGGAATTACTAGGAATGGTAGATGTATACTGTAGATGGACATCAATTAGTTAAGATATTTGGATGGATAGAAATAAAAAGCCTGGCCAAAATCAACTTTCAGAATTGCTGTGAGGAGATCGACTAAGACTACAAGCAGTTAAATAGTTGCAGACTTGTACTAGGAAGTTGTGAGAAATGTGACTTGAATGAAAAGGAAAAAAAAAATATTGAGACAGACAAAAAGGAAGAAAAAGAGAGAACTAAAGGCCAAAGTCTCTGCTGATTTATTCACAGCCTAATTAAATTAAAATTAAAAAATAGAATGAAAGACACTATTAAGAAAATATGTAAATTCTCTTTTGCTTCTAACAATACATTATTTGGGTTATTTTTCTATCTTTCCAATGACTTATTTATCACTGTTTCTATATTTCTTCTCTGATAAACTTTGTGGCTTTTTTTTCAAAACTTAATTCTTAATGCTGATGGTTTAGTTTTTTGTTGTTGTTTTATTTTTGCTTTGTATTTACATTTTCTTTCTAGGACAATCCAATGATTCTCATTCCTTAAATGTTCATTTCTAATCTTTTTTTTTAATGAATGAAAAGAGAAGGAAATGGCAACCCACTCCAGTATTCTTGCCTGGAAAACCCCATGGATGGAGAAGCCTGGTATGCTACAGTCCATGGGGTCGCAAAGAGTCAGACATGACTGAGCGACTTCACTTTCACTTTCAATTTGTTTTATGATTCTGTAATTCTCCAACTTCATCAAACTCTAGTCTAAATTCCTCTTCAGGAGGTGTTTTCAATTGGATAGAATGCTTCCATTTGCATAGGCTACAACTGTCTCTAATTCATCTGGTACAAAATGAAAATTTTCATATTTTCCCAACACAATTGAACAGTCCAACTTCTTTACTTTGGTCAAAAATTTTAACAGGTTATTTTTCTTTCCTATTTCCATTTATTGAGTCACATTTTCCTATACATTGTGTCACCAATGAATTTACTATACTCATATCCTGGTCTAGGCTTGCCCAGCACTAGTCCTTACCCACAATCATGTACACTCACAATATCAAATGTAATAATGGAAATATTACATTTTCTTAAAGTGTTTTTAACAAATTTCTTATCAAAAAGGACAATATGGAAACAAAATGAAGGAGCGACACTTTGTAAAGATAATTTTATCACATTAATTTGATTATAAGCTGCAGTAAATTGAACAGTTATAGGAAGTCAGTGCCCATTAGATATAGTGATATAGATTGCCAATTGAAATAAACTTCCAACAAAATTGAATGAAAGTAATTTTTTGACACTTTGGAAAATATTTTGGTAACCTGTCAAATTTTGATACCAAATTTTGATACCAACACATTTTGACATACATTTCTCAAGATAGCCAAGTGATGGATCAATCATAGTCAATATTACAGAATATTTTAAAATATGGAAACATTATATCATGATCAAAGACAAAACAGTGCAGTGAAATTTGGAAAATTGACTTTTTTATAAGCACACTAACTAGAGAGTCTTTGATCATGATGTAATGCTTCATTCACTTTTTTTGACTATCCCTACACATGTAGCAATGAGATGTCAAAGAAACTGAGGTATGATTCACTTCAGTTTGGTTCAGTTCAGTGGCTCAGTCATGTCCGAATCTTTACGACTCCAGGGACTGCAGTATGCCAGGATTCCTTGTCCATCACCAGTGCCCGGAGGCTACTCAAACTCATGTCTATTGAGTCGTTGATGCCATCCAACCATCTCTTCCTCTGTCATCCCCTTCTCCTCCCACCTTCAGTTTTGCACAGCATTGGGGTCTTTTCAGATAAGTCAGTTCTTCACATCAGGTGGCCAAAGTATTGGAGTTTCAGCTTCAACATCAGTCCTTCCAATGAATATTCAGGACTGATTTCCTTTAATATGGACTGGTTGGATCTCCTTGCAGTCCAAAGGACTCTCAAGAGTCTTCTCCAATACCACATTTCAAAAGAATCAATTCTTGGCACTAAGCCTTCTTTATAAGTCCAACTCTCACATTCATAGATAATTACTGGAAAACCATAGCCTTGACTAGAGGGACCTTTGTTGGCAAAGTAATGTCTCTGCTTTTTCTATGCTGTCTAGTTTGGTCATAACTTTTCTTCCAAGAAGCAAGCATCTTTCAATTTCATGGCTGCAGTCACCATCTGCAGTGATTTTGGAGACCCAAAAAATACAGTTGGTCACTGTTTCCATTGTTTGCCCATCTATTTGCCATGAAGTAATGGGACCAGATGCTATGATCTTTGTTTTCTGAATGTTGAGTTTTAAGCCAACTTTTTCACTCTCCTCTTTCACTTTCATCTAAAGGCTATTTAGTTCTTCTTCACTTTCTTCCATAAAGGTGGTATCATCTGCATATCTGAGGTTATTTCTTCCAGAAATCTTGATTCCAGCTTGTGCTTCATCCAGCCTGGCATTTCTCATGATGTAGTCTACATATAAGTTAAATAAGCTGGGTGACAGTATACAGCCTTGACGTACTCCTTTCCTTATTTGAAACCAGTCTGTTGTTCCATGTCCAGTTCTAATTGTTGCTTCTTGACTTGCATACAGATTTCTAAAGAGGCAGGTCAGGTGGTCTGGTATTCCCATCTCTTTCAGAATTTTCCACAGTTTGTTGTGATCCACACAGTCAAAGGCTTTGGCATAGTCAATAAAGCAGAAGAACATGTTTTCTGGAACTCTCATGCTTTTTCGATGATCCAGTGGATGTTGGCAATTTGATCTCTGGTTCCTCTGCCTTTTCTAAAACCAGCTTGAACATTTGGAATTTCATGGTTCACATACTGTTGAAGCCTGGCTTGGAGAATTTTGAGCATTACTTTCCTAGCATGTGAGATGAGTGCCATTGTGTGGTAGTTTCAGCATTCCTTGGCATTGCTTTTCTATGGAATTGGAATGAAAACTGACCTTTTCCAGTCCTGTGGCCACTGCTGAGTTTCCCAAATTTGCTGGCATATTGAGTGCAGCACTTTCACAGCATCATCTTTTAGGGTTTGAAATAGCTCAACTGGAATTCCATCACCTTTAGTAGCTTTGTTGTTAGTGATGCTTCCTAAGGCCCACTTGACTTTGCATTCCAAGATGTCTGGCTCTAGGTGAGTGTTCACACCATCGTGGTTATCTGGATCATGAAAACTTCTTTGCATAGTTCTTCTGTATATTCTTGCCACCTCTTCTTAAAATCTTCTGCTTCTGTTAGGTCCATACCATTTCTGTCCTTTATTGAGCCCATTTTGCATTAAATGTTCCCTTGGTATCTCTAATTTTCTTGAAGAGGTCTCTCGTATTTCTCATTCTAATAGTCATTTCCCGTTCAAATAGTAATTCAAATTTGGCTTACCTCATCATTCTCTCTTGTATGTAGGACTTGCAAATGACCATTCGTAAACATTAATTCTTGGATTTTTATTTTATTTTACATGAAAGTAGTTCGTTCTCATATTATGTTCAAAATTCTCAATGTTTTCCAATCCAAATTAGGACCCTTGCCTAGAGAAAATTTTTATGCATTAATAGCTTTTATAAATGCAGGAGGAGTTTAAAAACATCACTGTTGTATACAAAAGCAAAACAAAGCAAAACAAAATTATAAATTTTACTCTTCCCTGTTGTGTGTTTTGTCAATAAGTCTATCTAAATGGCACCTTTATAGAAAGAACAACTTTACAGTTTGTGATTGTGTAAACACTCTAGAGATTAAGAATTATCAATCTACTTTGAAAGCAAAAGTGGAAATTTATGTTGAATTTGCTATAAACCAAGCACTATAGAAACTCATTATGGTGAAAGCCATTGAAAGTTCTCAAATTCAAGATAAAGGTGTGGAATATTATTCATTTTTCTCAAAGGTCAAAAATGTAATAATAAGATTACTTTGTTTTTCCCAAGAGAAAAAGTTAAAGTGGAAGGTGAACACTGAAAGGTTTTAATAATATGAAAGATTGGTCCAAGAGCAGAGAAAAGATTGGACAATAAAGAATTGAACTGAAACCACCACTGAACAGTTCATCAGAATTTTATAATTTAATTTCCATAGTCATTCCAATCTTCCTCATGTCTTCATATATATTGGAAATAAATATGTACCTAACCCTACTGCCTATTTTCTGTTACTTTGGATATGTTCTCTCTTAGGGAAATTAACTGTACTTAATTAATATCCATTATCTAGCCTTTAAAGATTAATGTGTTTGGGCAAATGTATACTACTTTACAATGTAATACACCCTATGAGATAAATAAGTTCTTGTTACTACACAAATCAACAAAGCAGTGATGAGTGAGTTTGTGCCTCAAAGAATCTGCAAACCTCTTTACCAGATTTGCATAGTGAATAAATCATATTAAATTTTCATCAAAGGACTGGGAAATCCTTAGCAATGAACAGAAGCTTGGCAGTTTATACTGCTCATAAGTAAACAGTGACAAGTGCCCCAGCTAGAAGAGTAGCCAGTTGAACAATATGACTTACTACAATGTGTGAATAAAGCATCTTCTAAACAAAACAAAACATATATGTCCTCTTAGCTAGAGGTATAGCTCCCCAATCAATAAAACAAGGCCTTAAGCAATAAACTAAGATTTAGGAAACATTCTTATTCTAAAGTAATTTAAAATTAAAATATGAATTAGAAAAATCAAGGCTGTAATAAAATGATTACAGAGTGTAACATTTCTGTTAATGGATTTTTATTTGAACATTTTACATATTTATAAACAGGTAGGGTATTATAAAATTATTTTGATCAGGAGACTCTGGAAAAGCATTCATTATTTATTTCCAAGTAAAAGAGACCAGAGTAATACTCTACAGATGAATAAAGCTAGATTAATTTTTAGATAATTTTTTTTGACATATCCCACAGACTCACTCCAATATTGCCCTTGGTGAACATGGTCTTGCTGCACATAATCAATGGCCTTCAAAGTAAAGTATTAACAAAACTGCAAAGAAATCTCTAGTCAAAACATACTGATTTATTATCTATGACTCTTCCTATGCTTACCCTTGTACAAGCATTACTATAATCAGTTCATATACTACTTAGTATTCTATTTTGTTCATTTTCCAATTATAGACATCTTCTTGTACTTGGGCTTCCTTGATAGCTCAGTTGGTAAAGAATCCTCCTGCAATGCAAGAGACCCTGGTTCGATTCCTGGGTTGGGAAGATCCCCTGGAGAAGGGAAAGGCTACCCAATCCAGTATTCTGGCCTGGAGAATTCCATGGACTGTATAGTCCAAGGGGTTGCAAAGAGTCAGACACACTGAGCGACTTTCACTTTTTCTAAACCCTTTAAATATTTAACATTTTAAAACAATTATATTATCCTCCAAATATACTAATAGTTACTAGTAGTCCAGGCAGTTATCTTTAAATCTTTTCTGTCTCTCACCCATTGAAACTGAGGAGGGCCCTATAGGGTTCCCGGTCCTGAGGTCTTTCTGTACCCCATCTCTTGTAGGCAAGACTCCAGCGTCCCTGAGTTCTGAAGGATGGATTGGAACATTTGCTAATGCTAATCAAGGAGGCCTGCATGCTGGGTCACTCAGCTCTGTCTGACTTTTTTGTGATCCCAGGAACTGTCACCTGCCAGGCTTGTCTGTCCATGGGATTTTCGAGACAAGAATACTGGAGTAGGTTGCCATTTCCTTCTTCAGGTGATCTTCCTGATCCAGGGATCAAACCCATGTGTCCTTCACTGGCAGACAGATTCCTTACCACTGAGCAGTCTGGGAAGCCCAATCAAGGGAGGAGAAAGCAGGAAACTACATGAGGCTAAATTAAAGAGACCAGAGAAACTCAGCAATATTAGAAGACCAACCACTTGAAATATATTAGGGTAGTGCAAGCCCGGCTCGCGCCTCCATTTTGTCAAACCCCGCTTTTGACCCACTGTTAACAAAAACCCTCATTTAGTTCTCTGGGGTTGAGATACACAGATTTGTTTGTTTGTTTGTTTGTTTGTTTGTTTGTTTGTTTTTTTTCCCGAGGGCAAAGCCCAACGTGTCTCCCTTTGCCTGTCAAAAGCTATCCTTTTCTACTTCACTCAGAACTCTGTCGCCTGGATTTGATTTGGCACCAGTGTACAGATATGGGCTGCCAAGGTGGTGGTAGTAGTAAAGAACCTGCCTGCCAGCGCAAAAGACGTAAGAGACATGGGTTTGATCTCTTGGTCGGAAGGATTCCCTGGAGAAGGGGATGGCAACCCAGTTCAGTATTCCTGCCTGGAGAATTCCATAGACAGAGGAGCCTGGCAAGCAACAGTCCATAGGACTGCAAAGAGTTGGACACGACTGAAGCGAATTAGCATGCACTCAAGCATGTACATGGTTGGACCATAAAGAAGGCTGAGTGCTGAAGAACTGACGCTTTTGAATTGTGGTGCTGAAAAAGATTCTTGAGAGCCCCTTGGACAGCGATAAGATCAAATCCTAAAGGAAATCAGCCATGAATTTTCACTGGAATGGCTGCTGCTAAAGCTGAAGCTCCAATACATTGATACCTTATGCAAAGATCTGACTCGTGGAAATAGCTTCTGATGCTAGGAAAGATGGAATGCAAGGAGCAGGAGGTGACAGAGGATGAGATGGTTGGATGGCATCACCAACTCAATGGATGTGAGTTCGAGCAAACTCCAGGAGATAGGAAAGAACAGGGAAGCGTGGAGTCCATAGGGTCTTAAAGAGTTGGACGCAACATAGTGACTGAACATCAAGTACAGAGAGGCCAAGCTTTTGCTAACACCATGATACATGAATTTATCACTAAAGCTTTTCAGTTGTACTCTCTATATAGCTCTCTCAGATGTGCCTTGTCCTATTCATTCCAACCAAATTGTCCTTTGTTTAGGTTTACCATCATCTCTCACTGAATGCCTTATCTGCTTTTTAAAAATTTGCTTTCTGTTTCAGTCAAATACATTCCTTACTCAACTACTAGAGGAGATGCCTATTTCATAACATGTAAAAGTACATATATTTTAAATCATAATGTTATTATAAAGAACCAAGAAAATAAAAACCATGCTGCCAATTAAATAACAATATAATATAATCAGCAAGAGTATTTATGCCTAATGTGATATTTTAAACTCATTTATACATATAGTTTTATCATGCTGCACTGTTGTAGAAACTATGCAAAACTATGCAAAAACAAATGGTTACAGAATTCTTAAATCATCTTCACATTTATAGTCCAACTCTTCTGAGTCAAGTTTTAGCTTATAGTTTTTTAATATGTGTTTTTCCATTCAATATTGTTGCCTGTGCTATCCAGAGCCTGCCAAAGCGAACAATGCAAAGAAATAGAGGGACATAATACAATAGGACAGACTAGAGATCTCTTCAAGAAAATTAGAGATACCAAGGGAACATTTCATGCAGAGATAGGCACAATAAAGGACAGAAACTGTATGGACCTAACAGAAGCAAAAGACATTAAGAAGAGGCGCCAAGAATACACAAAAGAACTATACAAAAAAATATCTTCATGATACAGATAGCCACAATGATGTAATCACTCACATAGAGCCAGATATCTTGGAGTGTGAAGTCAAGTGGGCCTTGGGAAGCAGCACTACAAACAAAACTAGTGGAGGTGATGGAATTCCAGCTGAGCTACTTCAAATCCTAAAAAAAAATATATGCTGTTAATGTGCTACACTCAATATGCCAGCAAATTTGGGAAACTCAGCTGTGGCCACAGGACTGAAAAAGATCAGTTTTCATTCCAATCCCAAAGAAAGGCAGTGTTAACGAATGTTTAAACTACCACACAACTGTACTCATTTCACGTACTAGTAAAGAAAGAAAGGCTCACAATTTCCCAAGCTAGGTTTCAATAGTACCTGAACCAAGAACTTCCATATGTTCATTGGATCATAGAAAAATCAAGAGAATTCTAGAAAAACATCTACTACTGCTTTATTGACTACGCCAAAGCCTTTGACTGTGTGGATCACAACAAACTGTGGAATATTCTGAAAGAGATGAGAATACCAGAAAACCTCACCTGCCTCCTGAGAAACCTGTATGCAGATCAAGAAGCAACAGTTAGAACTGGACGTAGAACAATGGACTGGTTACAAATTGGGAAAGGAGTATATCAATGCTGTATATTGTCACCCTGCTTTTTTAACTTACATGCACAGTACATCATGTGAAATATCAATATTTCAGCTTATTCCACAAGCTGGAATTAAGATTGCAGGGAGAAATATTAATAACCTCAGATATGCAGATGACTCCACCCTTATGGCAGAAAGTGAAAAACTGGAGAGCCTCTTCATGAAGGTGAAAGAGGAGAGTGAAAAAGTTGGCTTATTTTCAACATTCAAAAAACAAAGTTCATCGCATCTGGTCCCATCACTTCATGGCAAATAGATGGGGAGACAATGGATACAGTGACAGAGTTTTGGGCTCCAAAACCACTGCAGATTGTGACTGCAGCCATAAAATTAAAAGACACTTGTTCCTTGGAAGAAAAGCTATGACAAACCTGGACAGCATATTAAAAAGCCAAGACATTAACTTGCCCACAAAGGTCCATCTAGTCAAAGCTGTGGTTTTTCTAGTAGTCATGTATGGATGTGAGAGTTGGACCATAAAGAAGACTGAGTACTGAAGAACTGATGCTTTTGAACTGTGGTGTTTAGAAGACTCTTGAGAGTCCGTTGGACTGCAACAAAATCAAACCAGTCAATCCTAAAGGAAATCATTCCTGAATATTCATTGGAAGGACTGATGTTGAAGCTGAAGCTCCAATACTTTGACCACTTGATGCAAAGAACTGACTCATTGGAAAAGACCTTGATGCCAGGAAAGATTGAAGGCAGGAGAAGGAGAATATAGAGGATGAGATGCTTGGATGGCATTGCTGATTCGATGGACAGGAGTTTGAGCAAGCTGCAAGAGTGGTGATAGACAGGGAAGCCTGGTGTGCTGCAGTCAATGGGGTCGCAAAAAGTCAGACGGTACTGAGCGACTGAACTGAACTGAATGGTATTGAACTCTGCCTTCACCAAAACCTTATATATTGACCTTGCTCCTACTGCCTCTTTGGAGCAGTCTCTCAGAGCTATTTAAACTTGTGCCTCCTGGGCTGCAGTCCTCATTTTGCCCCAAATAAAACTTAACTTGCAAATCTCAAGTAGTATATTCTTTTAAGTCAATACCCTGGAGGAGGTCATGGCAACCTACTCCAGTATTCTTGCCTGGAGAATCTGGTGGACAGAGGAGCCTGGAAGGCTACAGTCTATAGCATCACAAAGAGTTGGACATGACTGAAGTGACTGAGCATGCATGCACCCAAGCGAATGTCCAAAAAGCCCTGCTACTCTAAATCCAGTGAATGACCCTAGGAATTAGATTATGTTCTTGAGATAATTCTTGCCAATCCCATTTCCTGGACTAAATTTGCCATTTCACTTCTATTTTCCTAGGCCACTGTTGGGACTTTTATTACAGATGATTACAAATCTCTGGTTTCTATAATAAACAGTTGGGAAACTATAGTAGCTTTTCTTCATGCAAAGCATGAATTGTGACTAGTTCCAAGAACCAGGACACAAACAAAATTTTATAATTTAACACTTCTATAATTTGAGTCTAGTTGTTTTGTCTATCATAGGCCTACAAAAACTCTCCATAAATAGTATCACCCTGTTTTGTAAAATTTCATCTCTTTGTTGAGAAGACGAATACCGTGTGCCCAATATTAATGAAAATTATATGTTGACACATAACTTACAATGGCTAAAATAAACTCTTTTAAAGAATTTTTATATCCCCCATTTTCTAAAAGTTAAAAATAGTATCATATTCGATCAAAAATGTATTTATGCCTTACTACACATTATAAACAATTTTCTTCCATATCTCCTTTGCTAATTTCATTGGCAAATTAAAATAGCAGCAGCTATTTTAATCTATATATTTTCATGTTAACACATGCTTTATATGTGAAATAAGAAGAGTAAGAGTTGCTTGGTAAATTAATAAATAATTAGTTAAATTTACCTTCCATCTTTTTGGGCTCCAAAATCACTGCAGATGGTGACTGCAACCATGAAATTAAAAGACACTTGCTCCTTGGAAGAAAAGCTATGACTAACCTAGGCAGCATATTAAAAAGCAGAGATATTACTTTGCAAACAAAGGTCCATCTAGTCAAAGCTATGGTTTTTCCAGTAGTCATGTATGTATGTGAATATTGGACTATAAAGAAACCTGAGCATCAAAGAACTGATGCTTTTGAACTGTGGTGTTGGAGAAGACTCTTGAGAGTCCCTCGGACTGCCAGAAAATCCAACCAGTCCATCCTAAAGGAGATCAGTCCTGGGTGTTCATTGGAAGGACTGATGTTGAAGCTGAAACTCCAATACTTTGGCCACCTCACGCGAAGTGCTGACTCATTTGAAAAGACCCTGATGCTGGGAAAGATTGAGGGCAGGAGGAGAAGGGGATGACAGAGTATGAGATAGCTGGACTGCACTGAGATCCCTCCAGTCCATCCTAAAGGAAATCAGTCCTGAATATTCATTGGAAGGACTGATGCTGAAGCCGAAACTCCAATACTTTGGCATCTGATGCAAAGAACTGACTCATTTGAAAAGACCCTGATCCTGGGAAAGATTGAAGGAGGGAGAAGAAGGGGATGACAGAGGATGAGATGGTTGGGTGGCATCACTGATTCAATGGATATGAGCTTGAGTAAACTCCGGGAGTTGGTGATGGACAGGGAAACCTGACATGCTGCAGTCCATGGGGTTGCCAATAGTAAGACATGACTGATCAACTGAACTGAACTGATTAGTCCATTCTTTGCATCAGGTGGCCAAAGTATTGGAGCTTCAGCTTCAACATCAGTCCTTCCAGTGAACATTCAGGACTGATTTCCTTTAGGATTGACTGGCTTTCTTTATGGAAATTTAACTTCCATAGTTTAACAAATACAGCATTCACACCAATAATGATGAAACGAACATATAAAACTATGTCTCAAAATTTTACCTAGATTATTCATTTTTAAAATGCTGATCTTGATATATAATAGTGAAACAGGAAGCAGGCAGGGCACAATCTTTAAAAGAATGACATAACCTGAGGACATGACATAACCTGAGGACATGACATAAACTGACTAGAATCAAACAGGTCCAAGATGGCAGACAAATTGACTTCCACTAGACTTTGATCCTCTGTATACCTCAATGTAACACTCAACAAGCTAAATGACATACCTACACACATCATGTTAATTCCAAGGCTGACCATAAATTTCAAAAAGTGGTCAGTGGGCCAATTCCTGGCGACTCCATCCCTTTCCCAAAATAGCTGAAATACTCCTCGAACTTACTGGCCTATGAAACTACCCATCTCTATAAAAACTAGGGCTTCCCAGGAGTCTCAGTGGTAAAGAATCTGCCTGCCAATGTAGGAACTACAGGAGACATAGGTTCAATCCTTAGGTCAGGAAGATCCCTTGGAGGAGGAAATGGCCACCCACTCTGGTATTCTTGCTGGAATAATTCCATGAAACAAAGAAGACTGGTGGGCTACAGTCCATGGCGTTGCAAAGAGTTGGACACGACTGAGCACACATAAAAAAATTGACAACCTGGTGCCACTCTCACCTTCTGAGATTGTTCACACTCTGTCTGTGGAGTGTATTTCTCTTTAAATAAACCCACTTCTTACCTATCACTTTGTCTTTCACTGAACTCTGTGATGAGACATCAAAAATATGAGCTTTGTTAAGTACTAAGACTGGGTATGTGATCTCAGTTAAAAGAATATAGGTTCTGAGAAAAACAAATATCATAGCATTGAAATATATACATTATCATGTGTAAAAGAGATAGCCACTGGGACGTTGCTATATAACACAGAGAGATCAGCCCGGAGCTCTTTGATGACCTACAGGGGTGAGATAGAGGGATGGAATGGGAGGGAGGTTCAAGAGGAAGGGGATATATGTATACTTATGGCTGATTCACGTTGTTGTATGGCAGAAAGCAACACAACAGTGGAAAGCAAAAAATAAGAAAAACAAAAACATGTTCTGAGAAAAACAGTTATCGTATATTAATGCATATATATGGGACCTAGGAAAAATGGTACTGATGAACCTATCTGCAGGGCAGTAATAGAGACACAGTCATAGAGAACGAACTGGTGGACACAGTGGGGTAAGTGTGGGGGTGACACATATACACTGCTGCTACTGCTAAGTCACTTCAGTTGTGTCTGACTCTGTGTGACCCCACAGACGGCAGCCCACCAGACTTCACCGTCCCTGGGACTCTCCAGGCAAGAACACTGGAGTGGGTTGCCATTTCCTTCTCCAGTATATATATATATATATATATATATATGCATATATATATATATATATATATTTACACTACCATGTTCAAAATACATAGCTAGTGGGAAGCTGCTGTATAGAACAGGGAGCTCAGCTCAGTGCTCTGTGATGACCTAGAGGGGCGGAATGGGGGGAGAAGAGTGGGAGGAAGGCTCAAAAGGGAGGGGAATAAATGTATTCACATGGCTGATTCATGATGTTGTACAGCAGAAAATAGAACAACATTGTAAAGTAATCATATTCCAATAGGAAAAAAAATATTTAAGCTTAAAATGATAAAAAACAAAACAAACAAACAAAAAATGCAAGTTCAAATCCCAATCTGAGTTTTGACTGGGTTCAAGTTTCAGCCTGGATTTCATGTCCCAGTCTAACTGTTCAGTCACTAAGTTATATCTGACTCTTTGCGATACCATGGACTGCAGCACACCAGGTTTCCCTGTCCTTCACCACCTCCTGAGGTTTGCTCAGACTCATGTCCATTGAGTCATTGATGCCATCCAACCATCTCATCTTCTGTGGCCCCATTCTCCTTTGGCCTTCGATCTTTCCCAGTATCATGGTCTTTTCCAATGAGTTGACTCTCAGATGGCCAAAGTTTTGGAGATTTAGCTCCAGCATCATTCCTTCCAATAAATATTCAGGGTTGGTTTCAAGATTGACTGATTTGATCTCCTTGCTGTCCAAGGACTCTCAAGAGTCTTCTCCAGCACCAAAATTTGAAAGTATCAATTCTTCGGTGCTCAGCCATCTTTATGGTACAACTCTAACATCCATACATGACTACTGAAAAAGCCATAGCTTTGACTAGATGGACCTTTTGCCAAGTGATATATTTCCTTTTTAATATGCTATCTAGGCTTGGCATAACTTTTCTTCCAAGGAGCAATTATCATCCGCAGTGATTTTGGAGCCCAAGGAAAGAAAATCTGTAACTGCTTTCATTTTCCCCCCTTCTATTTGTCACGAAATGTTGGGAGTGGATACTGTGATCTTAATTTTTTGAAAGTTGAGTTTTAGGCCAGCTTTTTCATTCTCCTCTTTCACCCTCATCAAGAGGCTCCTTAGTTCCTCTTCACTTTCTGCCGTTAGAGTGGTATCATCTGCATATCTGAGGTTGTTGATATGTCTCCAACCAATCCTGATTGTGATTCATCCAGTCCCATATTTCACATGATGTACTCTGAATATAAATTAAATAGGCAGAGTGACAATATACAGCCTTAATGTACTCCTTTCCCAATTTTGAACCAGTAAGTTGTTCCATGTCTGATTCTAACTGTTGCTTCTTGACTCACATACATGTTTCTCAGGAGACGGGTAAAGTGGTCTGGTACTCCTTTCTCTTTAAGAATTTTCTACAGCTTTTTTTGTGATTCACATAGTCAAAGGGTTTAGCCTAGTCAATGAAGCAGAAGCAGATGTTTTTCTGGAACTCCACTGCTTCCTCTATGATTTATGAATGGATGATCCATCCAATGGATGGTGACACTTTGATCTCTTGTTCCTCTGCCTCTCCTAAACCCAGCTTACACCTCTATCTAGAAGTCCCTGATTCATATATGCTGAAACCCAGCTGGAAGATTTTGAGGGTTATCTCTCTAGCATATGAAATGAGCCCAATTATATGGTAGTTTGAACATTTTTTAGAATTGCCCTTCTTTGGAATTGTAATGAAAACTGACCTTTTTGGGTCCTGTGATTACTGCAGATCATATATATAATTACCTTTAAACAAAAAGTTATTTTTAACAGCTGATACACTTAAAATTAATAAAAATGTTTGAAAATATCCTTACTTGGGAAATCTCAAGACAGATGTTAATAATGATATCATATTCAATCAAATATTAAATTTAAATCTCTCTAGGACAGAAATGTACTGTTAGATTAAAATATGAAAATTGTTTTCATTACAAATGTTCATTCTCTCTTAACCTAACTCAAAAAAAGAGATTAGAATTATTTAAACAACTTGAGTAGGTATTTGCCATTTTAATACCTAGTGAAGATTTATCTGACATAAATATACTAAATATGCTAAATGGAAGGGAATCTGAAATCATAAAGTTAAATAAGTATATCCATGATAAAACTACTATTGAAAATGAGGGGCTACAATCTAGAGTCTAGCATGTGAAATTGTAAATCATATACAAAAGTCATGTATCATATAATAAATGATATATTAATATTTGTAATTGGAAGATATGAGCATAAAGTCAAGTGAAGATAATTTGACTATAAGGTAATATTAGAAGATTAATGTTTGATTTTTGTTGTTTGTATAAATTGCAAAATTAGAGAAAGTGGAGTTAGTTCTATTTAGGAAAAGGATTACTTCAATTCTCTATGTATTTAACTTTTATCTCTTAATACTGTAACATTTATAATTTTACATTATAAATGTTTATGTACTAAATGCCAGACCTTAAAAAATGAATAAGATTTTTATGTAGAAATTTTTAACAGATAAGTTAATAGTTCTAGAAATAAAGATTTGAAGATGGGGATCTGAAAATAGAAAGAAAGCTAGGTGAGCCAAATGACAAAGAAAAGCAGAAAGTCAAGAGAAAATACTGAAATACAGAGAACAAACAGTAAATATAAAATAAAAACCACTGCTTTTGGCAAACTATTGACTCTACAACATAATAATAGTGTAATCACTCTGAGTCTGAAGACATGCATAAAATGGATCAGATAACAATGAAGCTGTGTTGAAACTCAAACTAGCCTGCAGTGTGCTCAGCAGCTCAGTAGTGTACAATCTTTTTGTGATGAACTGTAGCCTGCCAGGCTCTTGTGTCCATGGGATTTCCTTGGCAAGAATACTGGAGTGAGTTGCCATTTCCTATTCCTGTGGCTCTTCCCGACTCAGGGATTGAACTTGCATCTCTTGTGGCTCCTGTATTGGCAGGCAGATTCTTCACCACTGTGCCACCTGAGAAGCTCCAGAATGTTAAGCATGGTGTACAGAAAGTAAATTCTCAGAAATTATTAAGTTATTTTTACAGAGGTTATTTCAGGAAAGTAATTATGAAAAAGTCAAATTTGATTTTCTTGTGTATTAGGTTATTTTTTAAAAATCTTAAAATAGCCCCAGATTGTTTTTAATACTAGTGACATTCCCAATGATTCAGATGTTTTATATGAAACTTATACAGGGATAAAATTCTTTGATCATGTCATAAGACTGTTTTAATATGCAGAAAAGAATAGAATGGTTCAATGCACAGAATTGAACACTTAATAACTCCTAGTATTAAACCAAATAGTTTTTATGAATTTACCATCTTAGTAGTAATAATAAAAATTAGAGAAATATAAATCAAAATCAGCAGATAAAAAATTAATTTTGATAGATTTCTGTAGGATTTTATTAGCGTTAAGATCTTGACTCTGTGGCCAAAGTATCTACTTCAATACTTTGGGTTTTCTATTCTGACTCCAAGGGTATTAACGGTAAACCTATAGGAAATACATGTTTTCACATATTGTTCCCAATTAGGGCTTATATAAAAAATGTTAGTTTACAATTCCTCTTCCACAACTCTACCCACATTGACTCAATAGCCTAGGTATACTCTTTATTTCACCATGTAGGGCAGAATTCTCTCTAGATCATGGAAATTTCGCTTCTCTGCTACATCTTCTCCACCAAATTTTATTTTTTAAATACTTAAAAAGAAACTCAATTGAGCTACACTAATGACTTAAACTGTTGTGTTGTATTAAAATTTGAGATTTGTACTAAGGTTCTCCATTTCTTATTACTTGAAAAGAAAACACCCATCAATCATTCCTTTTATTGTTTCTATTTTAAAAAGAAAAAGGAAGTAATCACCCTATATTTAAAATAGTTTAAATTATAAGCTATTTGACAGATGCCAACAGGTTAAAATTTAAGGATGGTATGTCAACCTTTTTCACTGTTGTGTTTTGCCATTTATAAATGATAGGCATGATAGGCATGACATACCAAATGAGTATGTCCTTTCCTAACACAAAAGAAAAACTTCATCCAGAATAATCAGAATTTGGATTGTGACACAGTTTGATATAAACTCCAGATTTTCACACTGTGTTCTTCTTGATCCTTTATCATATTCTACTTTGTATTATGGTTTTCTATCACATCTATTTCTTGACATTAAGTAATTAAATATTTTTCCATCTTTGCTTACCCGTGGTACTTACAATATCTTCTGTATAGTCAATGTTTGGTGAATATTTGTTGAGTGAAGTAAGTCATATCCTTATAACTCATGCAGGCTGACAGTTTATAGACTAAGCTGTGGGTTCCTTGAAAGAGAAATATTTGTGTATCCCTGACATTTCATTATTTGCAACATAATGTTGTACAAGTAACTTTTTTTTTTTTTTGGCCAGAATAAAAAATGCTCTGATGAGAATAAAATACAAGGTCTTTTGAAAGTACTCATGGAGGTTAAAGTTCAATAGATACATTGGGTAGAATTTTAAGAAGTTTTCAGATGCTACATAATTAAAGGGTATAAATTTAAGATTGTAGATACGACTATATTCCAGTTACATCACTTACTAGATATACCAAGATAACGATCACTTCACCTCAATAAGTCTTACTTTTCTCCAATTAAATAAGAAAGAAAATAACATGTTTTGTTACCCATTGAAGGTTATAATCCCAGAAGTTCTTTCTAGTCAGGCACCATACCTGATCCTTTAGGAGGTTCATTCTATCAAACCAACTACTTTGGGGTCATTGAGCATGTGGTAACTAGTGAATACTCCTGACATGTGTATCTTTATCTTACGCCTTTCTCATAAAGTTTGTTCTTTAATCAGGTATAATGTATGTGAGATAAAATAGTTAACACATAAGGAATTACTTAAGTCTATGAAAACTGGTATTGATAGAAGTTTTTTTCTGTGGTTTACTTAAACAGTAAAAAGTGCTCTCAGCCATGATGAAAGGATGGAAACTAATCAAACTTTCCAGGTGGATGCTTGAATTATTCCTAGAGAATAATTCAGTATTGGGGACTCAATCTCTAAAAGATTAATTTGTTTGAGAGGAAGTCTATATTGTTAAAAACATACATAATCTCTGTCATGGTCAATTCATTCATGGGCTCTTTAGGTGAGGAATATGACTTGGGGAAATGCACACTCTTATCCAAAGGATTGATCAAGTTGTCTACTAGATTACTGGCTTACACGAATATAAACATTTTTATAGTGAGAATTTAGCAAGGACATGTATGCCTCCACACTATGTCCATTCTAAATTGTCCATCCATATTCCTCTTCTACAAATCTCATTGGAGAATATTTCTACCTTGCTTTTTTCAAGTCTGTCAGGGACTTGGATAGCCAATTCATTACCTACTGCTCCATATATCATTGCAGGTGTGTATTTCAGGCCAGCTCTCCTTCTATAGGAAGTGAAACATCAGAAAGGTTTTACTTGACCACTCTTTTTAAGAACTATCATTGAGTGCATCTATAAGCAATGGTAGTCTACTTTCAGCCTGTACCAGTATATCTTGGAGGTCTAAATGAAAACTAGACTCAAACTTTTCTGTACTCCATTAAGTGGTCATGGGAAACACCCAATGAAGTCATATCTGTAGTTTAGGGAAAGGCAGTGAAGCAGCAGAAGCAGGTACCATGGGAGTTTCAGCCATCTGTTTATACAGTTTATTTGTGACTTCCTAGACCTATATGGTCAAGTTCTAATATATAACATTTTCATTTTACAATGGAATGCTACTGTGCACATCCAATTTTATGGTTCAGTGAATCAGATCACACAATTCATGATGTGCAATACAAGTTGCATAGTTGTGGTATCCCACGAACAGATGTTCATTCCACAAACTCCCAGTAACAAAGTAGAGCTATATTTCAAATGGAGAATAGTTATTGGTAGATAAATGCATGGCTTTATTCAAAACTTTAGAGGTCTATGTTAAACTTTTATGATGGCTTTAGAAGTTCCATATGACTGCTCCATCTAACAAATACTTCCAATAACATTGGGTCTACTAGGTTATAAAGCCCAAGTAGCTGAACAATTTGAGCCAGTGTAGAGCTAAAGCAGAGACTTTCCTTGTTTAGAGATGAATTCAGTGCTGAGCCTTGCATGTAAACAAGTAAATGAGTCAGAGCAGCATTCTCAAATGTGGTACATGTTATCTTCAAAATATGAGAAATACCAAGTTTGTGTTTTTTCATTTGTATCAGGGGTGCAAGGCACAGAAATGTATTTCACACCTTAAAGTAGACTGTCTTAGCAATAGATAACTGTTGCTGCTGCTGCTAAGTCGCTTCAGTCGTGTCCGACTCTGTGCGACCCCATAGACGGCAGCCCACCAGGCTCCTCCGTCCCTGGGATTCGCCAGGCAAGAACACTGGAGTGGGTACTAGACAAGTTGAAACTTTATTTATGGACAGACTTCTAAAGTATATGGAGTTTTTTCTACATCCTGTTCACCAGTTCTTATGAGCATAATGCTATCCATGCAATAACAAGCATGATGCTATTTGAGATATCATGGAGCTCAACATCTCTCCAGCTTACATTATGACAGAGATTGGTGATCTATGACATAGCCTAAGGCAAGACTTTTTGTTTCCCTACCATTATTTCTGATTATCTACTATAATAAGGATGAGATGAAAACATATTTGCCCCCTCTCTGGGTCAGTAACTGGATAATGGATACTAGGGACCATGATTATTTGCTTTCATAAAGATACTACATGGTGGTAGTCCCAAGACAGCAGAGGAATAGGATGAAGAGACCACTTTCTCCCCCACTAATTCATCAAAAGATCATTTGAACACTGAGCAACTTCCACAAAACAACTTAACACTGGCAGAGGACACCAGGCACCCAGAAAAGCAGCCCATTCTCTTCAAAAGGAGGTAGAACGAAATATAAAAGACAAAAAGAGAGACAAAGAGTTAGGGGCGGAGACCAGCCCTGGGGAGGGAGTCGTGAAGGAGAAGTTTCCAAACAGCAGGAAACCCTCTCACCTGCAGGTCTGTGGGGAGTTTTGGAATCTCAGAGGGCAATATAACTGGGAGAAAAAAAGAAAAACCCACAGAATACATTCCTAACTGCAACTCCCAGCGTAGAAGTAGCCCAGATGCTCGTGTCTGCCAGCAGCGAACAGGGGCTGGACAGGGAGGCACAGGATGCAGGCTTAGGGTAAAGACCGGGCCTGAATGCCCTGAGGACAACCTGAGAGAGCTAACGTGAGATAGCAACCCAAACTTTGGATAGCCAGAGAGAAAAAGAATAATAATTTAAAAAAAAACAAACAGAACTTTCCCGCAAAAGGCTCTAACCTAAAGCACAGCCTGGCCTGCTCACAGAACAAAGGATTGAGCGAATACCAAAGGAGAGTTAGCTCTCGCTGCACACCCAGGAAACCGAGCGGCCAGGACCAGGGAGGTGATTAAGATGCACAGCCCACGTGGGATGGTGTGCTTGCCAAGCACCTGGTCGCCTGAGCTGCTCCAACCTGGGAAGGGCACAAAATGCATGCCCAACCAAGTCTGTGACCTTGCAGAGTAATTAACCTGAACCTGAGCAGCTTAGACCTAGGAAGTGCATGAATGCAGGGCCCACATTGGACAGTAGCTCTGATGAGCAACCTGGCACCTGAGCAATGTAGACCCAGGAAGCACATGCCACTGTGAGCGGAAGGAAACCCAGTGTGGTCCATACACTGCGAGCACTTACCACACATGCCAGTGATATTTGTTTGCAGTATTCCTTCCTCCCTCCCCACAACACAAATGAACAAGTGAGCCTAAATAAATGACCACCTTCGCCCCCTTGTGTCAGGGCAGAAATTAGACATTTAAGAGACTTTCAAACAGAGGAAGCCAAAATTAAAAAAGAAGAGGGAACTGCACTGGGAGTGACAGGTGCAAGAGATTAAAACCCTGTAGTTAACATTGACTAAGCATTGGAAGGGGCCTATAGACCTTGAGAAGAAGTACAAGCTGGAACAAGGAACTTCCTAAAACTGAACTGACCCCACACTGCCCACAACAGCTCCAGAGAAATTCCTAGATATATTTTCACTATTACCATTATTTTATTTTATTTTATTTTAAGTTCTTTATTACTCCTTTAATTTTCGTTTTTATAACCTACTATTACCTTGCAAAAAAAAAGACCCTATCTTTAAAGTAAATTTCATATATATATATATATACACACACACACACACACACATATATATTATATTATATTTTTTGTGATTTTGTTTTGTATTTTTAATATTGTATTTTTGAGAATCTAACCTCTACTCTAGATTTTTAATCTTTGCTTTTTGGTATTTTTTATCAATTTTGTACCTTTAAGAATCTAATCAGTATCTATTTTTCTCTTAGGGATGTGATTACTGGCTTGATGCTCTGCCCCCTTTTGATTCTCTCTTTCCTCATCCAGGTCACCTCTATCTCCTCCCTCCCTCTTCTTTTCTCTACTTAACACTTTGAATCTCTCTGCATGTTCCAGGCTGTGGAGAACACTTAGGGAACTGATTACTGGCTAGATTGGGCTCTCCCCTTTTGACTCCCCCTCTTCTCCTCCTGGTCACCTCTATCTCCCTCTTTCCTCTTCTCTTCTCCATGTAACTCTGTGAAACTCTCTGGGTGTCCCACACTGTGGAGAATTTTTTCACCATTAGTCTAGATGCTTTATCATCTGTGCTGTATGGATGGATAATTCTTGAGGCTACTGTAAGAATAAGACTGAAAGCCAGAGGCAGGAGGCTTAAAATCCAAAACTTGAGAACACCAGAGAACTCCTGATTCCAGGGAACATTAATAGACAAGAGATCATCCAAAAGCCTCCATACCTACACTGAAATCAAGCTCCACCCAAGAGCCAATAAGACCCAGAGCAAGACATACCATGCTAATTCTCCAGCAACACAGCAACACAGCCCTGAACACTAAAATACAGGCTGCCTGAAACCTTGCCAAACCCATATACACCTCAAAACTCACTACTTGACACTTCATTGCACTCCAGAGAGAAGATATTCAGCTTTACCCACCAGAACAAAGACACAAGCTCCCATAACCAGAAAACCTTGACAAGTCACTAGTCCCTCCATACCTACACTGAAATCAAGCTCCACCCAAGAGCCAACAAGACCCAGAGCAAGACATAACATGCTAATTCTCCAGCAACACAGCAACGCAGCCCTGAACATTAAAATACAGGCTGCCCCAAACCTTGACAAACCCATATACACCTCAAAACTCACTACTGGACACTACATTGCACTCCGGACAAAAGACATTCAGCTTTACCCACCAGAACAAAGACACAAGCTCACATAACCAGGAAACCTTGACAAGTCACTAATCCAACCCCACTCACAGGGACCCAGCTCCACAATAAAGAGGAATCACAAACTTCCAGCATACAGAAAGGTCACCCCAAACACAGAAATCTAAACAAAATGAAAAGGTAGAGAAATATTCAGGAGGTAAAGGAACAGGATAAATGCCCACCAAACCAAACAAAAGAGGAAGAGATAGGGAGTTTACCTGAAAAAGAATTCAGAATAATGATAAGAAAGATGATCCAAAATCTTGAAAACAAAATGGAGCTATAGATAAATAGATTAGAGGCAACGATTGACAAGATACAAAAAATGTTTAACAAGGTCCTAGAAGAAATAAAAAGCAGGCAATCAATAATGAATAATGCAATAACTGAGATCAAAAGCACTTTGGAGTGAACTAACAGTAGAATAGCTGAGGCAGAAGATAGGACAAGTGAGGTGCAAAATAGAATGGTAGAAATAGATGAAGCAGAGCAGAAAAAAGAAAAAAGAATTAAAAGGAATGAGGACAACCTCAGAGACCTCTGGGACAATGTTAAATGCCCCAACATTAGAATCATAGGAGTATCAGAAGAAGAAGACAAAAAGAAAGGGCATGAGAAAATACTTGAGGAGATAATAGTTGAAAACTTCCTTAAAACGGGAAAGGAAATAGCCACCCAAGACCAAGAAACCCAGAGAGTCCCAAACAGGATAAACCCAAGGCAAAACACCCCAAGACACATATTAATCAAATTAATGAAGATCAAACACAAGGAGCAAATATTAAAAGCAGCAAGGGAAAAGCAACAAATAACACACAAGGGGATCCCCATAAGGATAGCAGCTGATCTTTCAATAGAAACTCTTCATGCCAGAAGGCAATTGCAGGACATACTTAAAGTGATGAAAGAGAAAAACCTACAACCCAGATTACTATACCCACCAAGGATCTCATTCAAATATGAAGGAGAAATCAAAAGCTTTACAGACAAGCAAAAGCTGAGGGAATTCAACACCACCAAACCAGCTCTTCAACAAATGCTAAAGGATCTTCTCTAGACAGGAAACACAGAAAAGGTTTATAAACCTTAACCCAAAACAACAAAGTAAATGACAATGGGAATCATACTTACCAATAATTACCTTAAATGTAAATGAGTTGAATGACCCAACCAAAAGATGGCTGAATGGATACAAAACCAAGACCCCTATATATGCTGTCCTCAAGAGACCCACCTCAAAACAAGGGACACATACAGACTGAAAGTGAAGGGCTGGAAAAAATATTTCTTGCAAATGGAAACCAAAACAAAGCAAGAGTAGCAATACTCATATCAGATAAAATAGACTTTGAAATAAAGTCCGTGAAAAGAGCCAAAGAAGGACACTACATAATGATCAAAGGATCAATTCAAGAAGAAGATATAACAATTATAAATATATATGCATCCAACATAGGAGCACTGCAATATGTAAGGCAAATGATAACAAGTATGAAAGGGGAAATTAGCAATAACACAATAATAGTGGGAGACTTTAGTACCTCACTCACACCTATGGATAGATCAACCAAACAGAAAACTAGCAAGGAAACACAAACTTTCATGGACCAGTTAAACCTAATTGATATCTATAGGACATTTCACGCCAAAACAATGAATTTTCCCTTTGTCTCAAGTGCACACGGAACATTCTCCAGGATAGATCATATCCTGGGCAATAAATCTAATCTTGGTAAATCCAAAAAATTTGAAATCATTTCAAGCATCTTTTCTGATCACTATGCGGTAAGATTAGATGTCAACTACAAGAAACAAAAAAAACTATTAAAAATTCAAGCATAGAGAGCCTAAACCACAGGCTTCTGAATAACCAACAAATCACAGAAGAAATCAAAATGGAAATCAAAACATGCATAGAAACAAATGAAAATGAAAACACGACAACCCCAAACCTATGGGATTCAGTAGAAGCAGTGCTAAGGTGAAGGTTCATAGCAATACAAGCCTACCTCAAAAAACAGGAGAAAAATCAAATAAATAACCAAACTTTACACCTAAAGCAACTAGAAAAAGAAGAAATGAAGAACCCCAGGGTTAGTAGAAGAAAAGAAATCATAAAAATTAGGGCAGAAATAAATGAAAAAGAAACAAAGGAGACTATAGCAAAAATCAACAAAACTAAAAGCTGGTTCTTTGAGGTGATAAATAAAATATGCAAACCATTTAGCCAGACTCATCAAGAAAAAAAGGGAGAAGAATCAAATCAAGAAAATTAGAAATGAAAATGGAGAAATCACAACAGACAACACAGAAATACAAAGGAGCATAAGAAACTACTATCAGCAACTCTATGACCATAAAATGGACACCTTGGAAGAAATGGATGCATTCTTAGAAAAGTATAGCCTTCCAAAACTGAACCAGAAAGAAGTAGAAAATCTTAAGAGACCCATCACAAGCACGGAAATACAAACTGTAATCAAAAATCATCCAACAGACAAAAGCCCAGGACCAGATGGGTTTACAGTTAAATTCTACCAAAAATTTAGAGAGGAGCTAATACCTATCCTACTCAAACTTTTCCATAAAATTGCAGAGGAAGGTAAACTGCCAATTTCATTCTATGAGACCACCATCACCCTAATACCAAAACCAGATAAAGATGCCACAAAAAAAGGAACTACAGGCCAATATCACTTATGAACATAGGTGCAAAAATCCTCAACAAAATTCTAGCAAACAGAATCCAACAATATATCAAAAAATCATACATTATGACCAAGTGGGTTTTATCCCAGGGATGCAAGGATTCCTCAATATTTACAAATCAATCAATGTGATACACCACATTAACAAATTGAAAGATAAAACCCATAAGATAATCTCAATAGATGCAGAGAAACCTTTGACAAAATTCAACATCCATTTATGAAAAAAGCCCTCCAGAAAGCAGGCATAGAAGGAACATACTTCAACATAATAAAAGCCATACATGACAAACCCACAGCAAACATTATCGTCAGTGGTGAAAAATTGAAAGCATTTCCCCTAAAGTGAGGAACAAGACAAGGGTGCCTACTCTCACCACTACTATTCAACATAGTTTGGAAGTTTTAACTACAGCAATCAAAAAAGAAAAAGAAATAAGAGAAATCCAGATTGGAAAAGAAGAAGGAAAACTCTCACTGTTTGCAGATGACATAATCTTCTACATAGAAAAACCTAAAGACACAACCAGAAAATTACTAGAGCTAATCAATTAATGTAGTAAAGTTGCAGGATATAAAATCAATACACAGAAATCCCTTGCATCCCTATACACTAACAATGAAAAAACAGAAAGAGAAATTAAGGAAACAATTCCATTCACCATTGCCTCAAAAAGAATAAAATACTTAGGAATAAATCTACCTAAAGAAACAAAAGTCCTATATATAGAAAACTATAAAACACTGATGAAAGAAATCAAAGATGACACAAATAGATGGAGAAATATACCATGTTCATGAGTCAGAAGAATCAATATAGTGAAAATGAGTATACTACCCAAAGCAATCCATAGATTTAATGCAATCTCTATCAAACTACCAACAGTATTTTTCACAGAACTTGAATAAATAATTTCAAAATATGTATGGAAATACAAAAAACCTCGAATAACTAAAGAAATCTTGAGAAAGAAGAATGGAACTGGAGAAATCAACCTGCCTGACTTCAGACTATACTACAAAGCTACAGTCATCAAGACAGTATGGTACTGGCACAAAGACAGAAATATAGATCAATGGAACAAAATAGAAAGCCCAGAGATAAATCCACACACCTATGGACACTTATCTTTGACAAAAGGGGCAAGAATATACAATGGAGAAAAGACAATCTCTTTAACAAGTGGTTCTGGGAAAACTGGTCAACCACATAACTATAAGCAAACGAAGCCTTCAACGGAAAAAGAATTAATCTCAAAAATATGCAAGCAACTCATGCAGCTCAATACCAGGAAAATAATGACTCAATCAAAAAATGGGCCAAAGAACTAAATAGACATTTCTCCAAAGAAGACATACAGATGGCTAACAAATACATGAAAAGATGCTCAGCATCACTCATTATCAGAGAAATGCAAATCAAAATCACAACAAGGTACCATCTAATGCCAGTCAGAATGGCTGCTATCAAAAAGCATACAAACAATAAATCGTGGAGAGGGTGTGAAGAAAAGGGAACCCTCTTACACTGTTGGTGGGAATGCAAACTAGTACAGCCACTATGGAGAACAGTATAAAGATTCCTTAAAAACTGGAACTAGAACTGCCACACAATCCAGCAATCCCACTGCTGGGCATACACACTGAGGAAACCAGAATTGAAAGAGACACGTGTACCCCAATATTCATCATAGCATTGTTTACAATAGCTAGGACATGGAATCAAACTAGATGCCCATCGCAGACGAATGGATAAGAAAGCCGTGGTACATATACATAATGGAATTTTACTCAACTATTAAAAAGAACACCTTTGAATCAGTTCTAATTAGGTGGATGAAACTGGAGCCTATTAAACAGAGTGAAGTCAGAAAGAAAAACACCAATACAGTACGTTAACACATATACGTGGAATTTAGAAAGATGGTAACGATGATCCTATATGTGAGACAGCAAAAGAGTCACAGATATAAAGAAGAGACTTTTGGACTCTGTGGGAGAAGGCGATGGTGGGATGATTTTAGAGAAAAGCATTGAAATCTGTATATTACCATATGTGAAATAAGTGACCAGTCCAAGTTTGATGCATGAAAAGGGCACTCAAAGCTGGTGCACTGGGACAACCTGATGGATGGGGAGGGAGGCAGGAGGGAAGGGGCGTCAGGATGGGGGCCATATGTATACCCATGGCTATTCATTTCAATGTATGGCAAAAACCACTACAATATTGTAAAGTAATTAGCCTCCAATTAAAATAAATTAATTAATTTTTTAAAAGATGCAGTGTCAAGAACTGGGGCTTTGATTGGCATTGCCCTCTGAATCCATTTGAGAAAATGTACAGTTATTTTCTATGACATACCAAGCTTAGTCATGGGTCAAATATGAAGAGAAAATGGGAATGGGATAGCAATCACTTCTGCATCTTTAATTCTTTAATTTAAGTACTTATTTCTGTTTTCCCCAAGCGATATAATACTGCAATCTTATAAATGGGTAAGTGTGGCAGGGTTACTTCAGAGATTTATAATAGGCTATTTATACATCCTCATTCTAATAGTGTAACTCAAAAGGTTTTTTTTGTCAGTTATTGGTAGTCTATCTGCTGGGGCTTTGAAAAAACCATAGGATTGGTCTGTGATTCCACTAAGCTAAATGCAAGACTGACTTGAATAACAGTTTCACTCTTGTCCTGACAACAGAAGTCCAAAGAGATGATCTGTAGAACACACAGTGCCTTTTCATATCTCTAGAGATTAACATAAATATATTTTATATCCTGAAAATCCTGAGCACTACACTTTGCCCAGTGTGATGCCACACTGTTAAATGATCACAGATCTTTCTGGTCAGTTTTCATCCCAATCCCAAAGAAGGGCAATACTAAAGAATGTTCATATTACCAAACAATTGTGCATATTTCCCATGCTAGTAAGGTTATACTCAAAATCCTTCATGCTAGTCTTCAGCAGTACTCGAAATGAAAACCTCCATATGTGTACAAGCTAGGTTTACAAAAGGCAGAAGAGCCAGAGAACAAATTCCCAACATTTGTTGGACCATAGAGAAAACAAGGGAATTACAGAAGAACATCTACTTCTGCTTCATTGACTATGCTAAAGCCACTGACTGTGCGGATCACAACAAAATGTGGAAAATTCTTAAAGAGATAGGAATACCAGACCATCTTACCTGTCTCTTGAGAAGCCTCAGGGTTAAGAAACAACAGACAGAACCTTACATGGAAGAACTGACTGCTCAAAATTGGGAATTGAATACAATAAGGCTGTATATTGTCACCTGCTTATTTTACTTATGCGCAGAGTACATCATGTAAAATGCCAGGCTAGATGACTTACAAGCTGGAATCAAGATTGCTGGGAGAAATATTAACAATCCCAGATATGCAGATGATACTACTCTAATGGCAGGAAGTGAAAGGACCTCTTGATTAAGGTGAAAGTGGAGAGTGAAAATGTTGGTTTAAAACTCAACATTCAAAAAACTAAGATAATGGCATTTAGCAACTATAGCCATGAAATTATAAGATATTTGCTCCTTGGAAGGAAAGCTATGAACGAACTTAAAGAGCATATTAAAAGAAAAGACATCACTTTGCCAACAAAGGTCCATACAGTCAAAGCTATTTTTCCAGTAGTCATGCATGGATGTGAGAGCTGGACCATACAGAAGGCCGAGCACTGAAGAATTGATGCTTTTGAACTGTGGTGCTGGAGAAAACTCTTGAGAGTCCCTTGGACTGCAAGGAGATCCAACCAGTCCATCCAAAATGAGATCAGTCCTGGGTATAACAGCTGCACTTTGCTGGAGCAGCCGTGAAGAGACACTCCATGTCCAAGATAAGAGTAAGAAGATAGGCACTTAGGGCATCAGAGGGCATTCAGGCTGAAACCACAATCACAGAAAACTAAACAATCTAAACCCATGGGCCACAGCCTTGTCTAACTCAGTGAAACTAAGCCTTGCCCTGTAGGGTCACCCAAGATGGATGGGACATGGTGGAGAGTTCTGACAAAAAGTGACCCAATGGAGAAGAAAATGGCAAACCACGTCAGTATTCTTGCCTTGAGAACCCCATGAACAGTATGAAAAGGCAAAAAGATAGAACGCTGAAGGATGAAACCCACAGGTCTGTAGGTGCCCAATATGCTACTGGAGATCACTGGAGAAATAACTCCAGCAAGAATGAAGAGACAGAGCCAAAGGAAAACAACACCCAGTTGTGGATGGGGCCAGTGATAGAAGAAAGGTACTAGATGCCTGTCAAAATCAGACTTCAATTGAAGAAAGTAGGGAAAACCACCAGAGCATTCAGGTATGACCTAAATCAAATCCCTTATGATTATACGGTAGAGTAGTGAGAAATAAAATTTAAGGGACTAGATCTGATAGACAGAGTGCCTGATGAACTACGGACGGAGGTTTGTGACATTGTACAGGAGACAGGAGTCAAGATCATTCCCAAGAAAAAGAAATGCAAAAAGGCAAAATGGTTGTCTGAGGAGGCCTGTGAAAAGCAGAGAAGCAAAGGAAAGATATACTTATTTGAATACAAAGTTCCAAAGAATAACAAGGAGAGATAAGAAAGTCTTCCTCAGTGATCAGTGCAAAGAAATAGAGGAAAACAACAGAATGGGAAAGACCAGCAATCTCTTCAAGAAAATTAGAGATACCAAGGGAACATTTCATGCAAAGATGGGCTCAGTAAAGGACAGAAATGGTATGGACCTAACAGAAGCGGAAGATATTAAGAAGAGATAGCAAGAATACACAGAAAAACTGTACAAAAAAAAATCTTCATGACCCAGATAATCACAATGGTATGATCACTCACCTAGAGCCAGACATCCTGGAATGCGAAGTCAAGTGGGCCTTAGGAAGCATCACTATGAACAAAGCTAGTGGAGGGGATGGAATTCCAGCTGAGCTATTTCAAATTCTAAAAGATGATGCTGTGAAAGTGCTGCACTCAATATGCCAGCAAATTTGGAAAACTCAGCAGTGGCCACAGGACTGAAAAAATCAGTTTTCATTCCAATCCCAAAGAAAAGCCATGCCAAAGAATGCTTGAACTACCACACAATTGCACTCATCTCACACGCTAGGGAAGTGATGCTCAAAATTCTCTAAGCAAGGCTTCAGCAATACGTGAACCTTGAACTTCCAGATGTTCAAGCTGGTTTTAGAAAAGGCAGAGGAACCAGAGATCAAATCGCCAACATCTGCTGGATCATCAAAAAAGCATGAGAGTTCCAGAAAGACATCTATTTCTGCTTTATTGACTATTTCAAATCCTTTGACTGTGTGGATCACAACGAACTGTGGAAAATTCTTAAAGAGATGGGTTATCAGACCACCTGACCTTCATCTTGAGAAATCTGTATGCAGGTCAGGAAGCTACAGTTAGAACTGGACATGGAACAACAGACTGGTCCCAAATTGGGAAAGGAGTATGTCAAGGCTGTATGTTGTCACCCTGCCTATTTAACTTATATGCAGAGTACATCATGAGAAATGCTGGGCTAGATGAAGCACAAGCTGGAATCAAGATTTCCAGGAGAAATACTAATCACCTCAGATATGCAGATGACACCACCCTTCTGGCAGAAAGTGAAGAAGAACTAAAGAGCCTCTTGATGAAAGTGAATGAGGAGAGTGAAAAAGTTGGCTTAAAGCTTAGCATTCAGAAAACAAAGATCATGGCATCTGGTCGCATCACTTCATGGCAAATAAATGGGGAAACAGTGACAGACTTTTATTTTTGGGGGCTCCAAAATCACTGCCGATGGTGACTGCAGCCATGAAATTAAAAGACACTTACCCCTAGGAAGAAAATTTACGACCAACCTAGACAGCATATTAAAAGCAGAAACATTACTTTGCCAACAAAGGCCCATCTAGTCAAGGCTATGGTTTTTCCAGTGGTCATGTATGGATATGAGAGTTGGATTATAAAGAAAGCTGAGCATCGAAGAATTGATGCTTTTGAACTGTAGTGTTGGAGATGACTCTTGAGTGTCCCTTGGACTGCAAGGACATCCAATAAGTCCATCCTAAAGGAAATCAGTCCTGGGTGTTCATTGGAAGGACTGAAGTTGAAGCTGAAACTCCAATACTTTGGCCACCTGATGCAAAGAACTGACTCATTTGAAAAGACCCTGATGCTGGGAAATATTGAAGGCAAGAGGAGAATTGGACGACAGCATTTCTCATGATGTACTTTGCCATTTCCTTCTCCAGAAAGTCATTATGGAAAAGTCAAAAAGATTTGAGGTAAACTAATGTCCATTATTTTATTTCTCATATGTGTTTAACATGGGGTACATACATCTTTCAGTTCAGTTCAGTTCAGTTCAGTTCAGTTCAGTCGCTCAGTCATGTCTGATTCTTTGCGACCCCATGAACCACAGCATGCCAGGCCTCCCTGTCCATAACCAACTCCCAGAGTCTACCCAAACCCATGTCCATTGAGTCAGTGATGCCATCCAACCATCTTATCCCCTGGCGTCCCTTGCTTCTCCTGCCTTCAATCTTTTCCAACATCAGTGTCTTTTCAAATGAGTTAGCTCTTCGCATCAGGTGGCCAAAATATTAGAGTTTCAGCTTCAACATCAGTCCTTCCAATGAACACCCAGGACTGATCTCCTTTAGGATGGACTGGTTGGATCTCCTTGCAGTCCAAGGGACTCTCAAGAGTCTTCTCCAACACCACAGTTCAAAAGCATCAATTCTTCTGTGCTCAGCTTTTTTTATAATCCAATTCTCACATCCATACATGACTATTGGTTTAGCCTACAGAAAATCTATTTTTCAAAAAAAGACATCTGGCGTGTTAAAGGGAAGAAATAGTTCTTGCTGTTTTAATTAGTATGTCTTCTCCAGATAGCAAAGTGATCTATTATAATACAAAGTATGGATTTTAATGAAACAGCAATTTCCAAAGGATCCTACCCTTTGGCACATATTTGTTGGGTTAATCAGTGTTCCACAAAACTGCCTGTATCTAAGACTGTGCCACTGCTTTTCCCCAAGTGGTTTGTAACACTAATGAGTATCAATGCCATCAATGTATTATTCACAAAGTAGTTGGTAATTTAAGCTCTAAGTCCAGAGAAGAAAAATACCAATATGACTAGGAGGAAAGAAAAATCAACTTCCCAATGTCTCTGAAGTCTTAGGTGTGTTCCTTCTATTTATGAATAAGCATCATTTTCATACACTCATAATTCTCAGTTACCATTAATCAAAAAATAATGAAGTTGCAAAGGTATTCTTGTGGATGAAAGACTAGAGAAATAGTATGTCCTTTTGGTGTTCATGTATTCATAATATATTTAACTGGACTGAACCACAGTATTAAAATATATTTAACCAAGCTCCCAACATCTCAAAGTCCTCAGGGTTTTTGTAATACTCTCTGTTGAAAATACCCCTTAAGAGAAAATCTGTGACTCAAATTTTTTATGGCTAAGAGACTGAGGGTGTGTCTCGGTGTTTGATTTAAATTTATAGGTATGATTTCTTCAATATTTTTCAATTATATTTACAAATTAAGTCTTAATAAACTGATAAAGTTTTAATGAAGGAAGTCCAGGGACCAGCCAACATATAAATATTCAATTGTGGGAAGAGGTGGGCATTGAACTTTCCTGGTATCCCTGAAGCCACTTCTCAATATCAGTTTTGTTTCCTCAACACACATAAAACTGGCTTTTTCTGAAATGAGCTCCAGGAATGGTAAGTTCTAAATATTGAACTTCAGGCTTATTGTCTTAGTCAAAATGGCTGAGTTCTCACATCTGGAAAATAAAAGCAGTATTACTGAATCCTGGATACTTACAAACTATTTTTATTATGATATTTCTGGCAACACACACTGCATGCATATTCATGACTTTGAAAATGCTTCCTATTTCTATAGATTCCTTCCTCATTTGCAGGTGTGATTATAGATTCATGAATGCAGCTAATCACTTTTAATATGTAACAGCAATCGAGCCACTGCATTGAAATTTTCCTTGATTTTTTTGACAAAGCTACAGCCTTGAAGTAAGCTCACTGAATTATACAAATCAGAATAGCCTTCAGGAATAGTGAGAGTGGTACATGAAAGTTGGCTCAATTGCAGTTTACTCCTGATTACTCTTGATAAGGACTCGAGAACTGTTCCTTGTACTACTCTCACTGGCCTCACCACATACAAGCACATACACACTTAGGTCTACATTCTCATACCTCCTTTATCTTCTTTCTTAAAAAAAGAGACAGACCTGTTTCCCGTCTAAAGTTGATATCCTGTTCGTTTGAGGAACAATATAACCTTTCATTTTCCTTGGGTGAACTAAGATTTTGCTTCCATTCTGCTGCTGCTAAGTCGCTTCAGTCTTGTCCGACTCTGTGCGACCCCATAGATGGCAGCCCACCAGGCTCCCCCGTCCCTGGGATTCTCCAGGCAAGAACACTGGAGTGGGTTGCCATTTCCTTCTCCAATGCATGAAAGGGAAAAGTGAAAGTGAAGTCGCTCAGTCGTGTCCGACTCTTCGCGACCCCGTGGACTGTAGCCCACCAGGCTCCTGTGTCCATGGGGTTTTCCAGGCAAGTGTACTGGAGTGGGTTGCCATTTCCTTCTCCATTTGCTTCCATAAAGGGCGACAAATGGATTTGTGCAAAATTTATATTTTAGCAATCTGTTTCTCAATTGCATCAAGAAAAATATTAGAAATTTACTTTTCTTCTTTCTGGTGATCAATGTGGGGCTCCAACTTGCTTTGGTGAGAGTATTTATCTCAATAATAGAGCATCACACAGATAATTTTTCCCCTTTATCCATGTGGCACATTAGAATCTTTGAAACATTTGAAACTTAGAATAAAATGTACCCCCACCAAGGTAGAACTGATGCTCTGGTATGAAAGGAAAATGAGGAAATTTGGGGTGCTGTGTGACTTTCTGACACTACAGTGGCCCCAAGATACTAGAGATGCTGCTCCTCCTGTTAGGTGCTGGGCAGCACCTGATGGTACTGCTGCCAAAGAAGTCACAGATACACAGACTCCTGGCTCATTAAAACTAGGCTTGAGGCAAGAGACGTCAGTCTTCAGAATTAAATGACTCTAATGATTGTTTCCCCAGGTACAATTTCCAGTCATTTCACCTGCTTTCCTAGAGATCTCAAATTGGCTTCTGTTCCCAGCTCCTTTTCTAATAAGTCCCTAGATCAAACCACATTTGACCATGTCTATGCCTCTTGGATTCCAGTATTCCCTCAGTTCTCTAACTCCTGTCTGATTTTGGTATTACTATACCCCATATCATGCCAGACATGATACCTCCAATACAAAATCTCCAAGGGAGGGACAGAAAGATTGTAAATGTGAATTTGTGGCCTTTTATGTTTTTAAGAAAGTGAAAGTGTTAGTTGCTCAGTCATGTCTGCCTCTTTGTGACCCCATGGACTGTACCCCACCATGGAATTCTCCAGGCAAAAATACTGAAGTAGGCTGCATTTTCTTCTCCACGGGAGTCTTCCTGATCCAGGGATTGAAACTGGATCTCCTGCATTGCACGTGGATTCTCCGTGTGAGCCACCAGAAAGGCCCAATAATGTCATCGATTTTGACACCATTTTTGACCTTGTCATCTAGGGTGTTTATTTTCTAGCTTTTTTCCCCTCCTGTTCCTGGCACACAGAGAAGCCTAAATATTTTTTATTATTGCTGTTATCATGATTATATAGGGATGCACAAACTAGAACCAAAAAGGCTAGTTACTGCTTTAGAGCCACATAGCTAAAAATGACGGACCCAAGAATTGACTCCAGAGACTGAATATTAAGTTACTTTAAGCTCATTTTGCTTTAGATGAACTGAATTCAACTGAGTTTAGTCAGAGGATGGCAATAAGAAACAGAGGAGTGGATGTTACTCAAAAAGGAAGGAAAGTAAGCAGGAAGTCAGTGTCATCAAACTCTGTCAGCAAATAGGTCTCAGTCACCAGGCTATAACTACATATTAGAACCACTCTCCTTGGGTTGGGGTTCTGGGAAAACTGAAGCTAGCTCCTAGTCCTCAAGACCTTACATGCCAAGCAGATCAATAAAAGGACTCAGGAACAAAGATTTTTAAAAAAGCAGATGTTCAATTTCCCAAGTAGGGATGGAGTAAAATTTACTCTAGTACAAAGAACCAATTTATAATGAGCTCCACAGGTTTGGAATAGATTTCTTTGAGCTTCTGTGCTTCAGACTAAGATTTGTCATTGGAACTGATAAGAATGAGACTGTGGTTGTGGAGGAAAAAAGGGCTTAAAACAGTTAACGACATCACTTTGTACATTATATAGATTCTCTGTAAGTAATACAGGACCTACCAAAATGTAGGCTCCTTTGAGGCAACAGCAGTCTCTAATTCATCTTTATATCATTCAGAGCACTTAGCTTTTCATGACTAGTTTGGAATGACTGTAAATTGAATAAATGCCCCCAAAGCCTGTGATACTTTAAGCTACTTGGTGCACCTCTGAAATATTTCACAAGCTTCATTTAATTCCTTTTACTTTGCAAGAAGGTAATTACAGCCTTTGGGAATTAGGAGCATCTTCTAATGTTTACTACTGTGATGCCCAGGTGGTAAAATAAAGGTGAAAGCATTTAGCCCCATGCATGACCTCTAAAGGCAGATTCACATAGTAAGAGTATGGACTTGAAAGATTATCTGGGTTCAAATCACTAGTTCATGATTACTGGTTTTTAATAGCACTGTGTGGAAGTTGCTTGGCTTTGTATTTCCCAGTTTTCACAACTGTAAAGTGGGAGTACAAAAAGTATCAGGTGGTTGCTTTGAGGATTAAGTGGGTGTGTACTGTGAAGCACTAAGTGTCTTGCACTTAAGAGAAGAGCTCAATAGATCTTATCTGTTATCACAATAGGCACAAAATAAATGTCAATTTGCTTACCTCCTCCCTTCTATGTATGCAAAGATAGGACATACAAAATCTCGATACAGACATAAAAATAGAAGAAAATTATATTTTTCCAGAGGAGAAAGTAGCTTGTTTCTCCTATGATCATTCATAATTCTCATTGCTTATACTATGGGCTGAAATGATAGAAGCCCATGGAAAAGCAAAAATCTCATCTTTTTAGGAAATTGAAGAAGACATTCACTTTTCTAAGCTACATGAACAATGAAGCAGACACTGGGATAAATATTTTTCTTTGAGTCATTACTGCCAATCTTTGCAAAAAGGTTTCACAAAAATGATGCTATGGATACTAAAATCTATCACAAAATGTTATGGCTTTCATTGTACAGAAAAATCACTATTTAATGAATAGTCATATCTTTCAAAAGAAAGAAAAGATAATTAAATTATGTGATATAACAGTAATTTCTGAAGATAAAAGAATAAGCTACGTATAATTTGTATTTCTCATCCTATTTATAAAGACTAATTGTGCAAATTAAGTAAAATACTATTAATCTATAAAATATCTATGGATAATTTATTGTTATGATATTAAAAAGTTTAAGTAAATCTATAACTTCATCCCTAAACAAAGAAATGTCAGGGTCTAAGAAAATCAACAAAATTTAAAAACTGATAAGTAAATACATAAAAAAATAAAAATATAAAGAAAGAAATTGAGTCAGGGAATACCAAACATTCAAAATTCACATTGTAAAGCCACTTTATAAGATAGGAAATATAGATGTGTATGAAATTGTAGTATCCATGCGCATGAAATTGAAAACCATTGACTCAATCTTTAAACAAATGTGGACTCCTTTATAAGTGGCTCCTTTCTGTGTTCAACAACATGACCACAAAATAATGGCTCCCCCAAAGATGTACACACCCTAATCCCTGGAACCTGTAAATTTGTTACTTTCAGTGACAATTGGGGCTTTGCAGATACGATTCATTTAAGGATTTTGAGATGAGATTACCCTGGGAAATCTGCCTGACCCCGGTGCAATCACAAGGGCCTTTATAAGCAGAAGAGTCAGATTCAGAGAAAATGATGTGACAGTGGAGGCAGAGTTTAGATGAGCAAATGAATGTGGGTAGCATCTAGAGGCTGGAAAAGGCAAAGAAATGGATCATTTTCTAGAGTGTGCAGAAGGAAGATAGCTCTGCTGACAATTTGATTTTAACTGGTGAGACTTTTTGACCTCCAGATCTATAAGTAAATGAATTTGTATTTTTAAGCTACCAACTTCATAGTAATTTGTTATAGCATTAAGCAGAAACTAATATATTCTCCAATGGCATCATTCATGTTCATCAGAAACAGATGGTGAGAAGGAATAAAACGTTGTTGCTATTGCTCAGTTGTGTCCAACTCTTTGCGACCCCATGGACTGCAGCATGTCAGGCCTCCCTGTCCCTCACCATTTCCTGGAGTTTGCCCAAGTTCATGTTCATTGCATCGGTGATGCTGTCCAGCTATCTCATCCTCTGACGCCCTCTTCTTCTTTTCAGTCTTTTATACAGTTCATGAGATTCTCAAGGCTAGTATCCTGGGGTGGTTTGCCATTTCCTCCTCCAGCGGATCATGTATTGTCAGAACTCTCTGCTATGACCCGTCCATCTTGGGTGGCCCTGCATGGCATGGCTCATAGCTTCATTGAGTTTTGCAAGCCCCTTCCCCACAACAAGGCTGTCATCCACGAAGAGGGGGATAATACGTGCACATGCGTAATTCTAGCAAAGCAGTACAAGGCAGAAAGTGATAGTGAGATATACTGAACATTTAGTTTTATATTTCAAATTGTAAGGAAGAAACAAAATATGCTTATAGAGGTCAACAAAAGAACAGATCAATCCTGTGCAAAATTAACAAGAAACATTGAAGGAAGATAGAAATACAGCAATGAAAACTGAATCCCTGCTGTACTGGAAATTTTCATAGAATTTGTTTTATTTTAATAAAATCAGTTCTAAATTTTACTAAAATCCTCCACTTATGAAGCTAAAGACCAGGTACTGACTATAGTTGTAATATTTTCACAAAAAAACCTACTAATTGAAGTGTTAGTCACTCAGTTGTGTCTGATTCTTTGCAACCCCAAGGACTGTCACTCACAACGCGCTCCTGTCCATGGGATTTCCCAGGCAAGAATACTGGAGTGGGTTGCCATTCCCTTCTCCAGGGGATCTTCTCAACATGGGGATGGAACCTGGATCTCCTGCATTACAGGCAGATTCTTTACAATCTGAACCACCAGAGAAGCCCATAATAGATCTTTTTTTTTTTAATGACAATTTTAAAGTGGTTAGATGCTATTGCCTGTGTTACTTCTACTACATACAACAAGCATGTTAAAAATACTCTTCTTGCAATACTATTTCTCCAAATTCTCAACGCAATGACAATTGAAAACCTTGCTTTGTTTGAAATATGCAAATTTCCAAAATCTATATTAACTTATCAGTTTCTTAGAAAGCGTAATTTCAAGTCATCTGGAATGGTTTGTTGAACACCAAATCTCTTTGAAAAAAATCAATTTTTAACTTGTAGTGTAACTGAAACACACACATACATATTTGGCAACAAATTGATTCATAGTCAAATGAGATCAATGAGGATGCTTGGCAAATTAAACTGGATCATCAATTTGAGTCCCTGTATAATTTCTTAACTGATAGATCTGCTTAGTTCATGGATTTCTGACTTGCAGGAAGCATGCCATATGAAACCACTGATAAAACTAATGGTTTGGGCAATGAAGGCATACATGATAAATGAGAAAAGAAGAAAAAAAAGTTACCTGCCTCTTCACCAGAGGAAGATGTAAATTTGTCAGAGTTGTACATTTAAGGCTGATCAGATGCTGCCTATAACCTGATGTTCGGGGTCTGCTCTAAAAGCTTTTGGGCTTTCCTTACAGCTCAGCCAGTAAAGAATCCACCTGTAAATGCTGGAGATGTGGGTTTGATCCTTGGGTCAGGAAGATCCCCTGGAGAAGGAAATGGTAAAACACTCCAGTACTCTTGCCTGGAAATCCCATGGACAGGGGAACCTGGAGGGCTACAGTCCATGGGGTCACAAAAGAGCCAGACACGACTTAGCAACTAAACAACATTAAAAGAATCTGAAGTTAAGAGAATGTTGACAATAACCTACTCATTTCCTCTATCTTGGATAAGGATAAAAATCATTTGTCTCATAGTCCCTGAAGACACATTTGATAATATCTGTGATACAGATGTGGGTCAAATAGGGATGCTTCCATGCCTGCAGGTCCTGGAAGCAAGTTTAATTTTTACTTACTTTCTGACAGGAAATTCCTTTAAATTCATCATTCAGACTTATTTTGAATTTTCAACCACTACCACAGTAATAATTGTTATCCACAGTTAATGACTTGGCATTGTTGAAATCCTCATCTGTTCACATACTGCTACAAAAAATAAAATATCAAATAAAGCTGTGTTTAGACCTTAAAACCCCACTGCACCCAAAGCCTTGCACATGAAACTACAAAAAATGTCATATGAGCTTTGCAATCTTAAAACTTCTTTTCATCCAATCTTGCTTCCACTAATAGACTTTGTTTATATTTCCTGTTAGAGTTGCATCTGAGGATATTGACAAAACCAATAAATTAGAAAATAAAATTATCTAGTGATTCAGACATTATTGTGGATCAGAAATCCAGACTATTAAAATGCAAAACATTTGGAATATTTACATGAATTGACCTAAGCATTCTAGAATTTTATGCCCCAAATCTTTTTAGAGTTTATATAGTTAATCAGTAACATTATCTGAATTTTTTTTAGTAATTAGCATATACAATTGTGGGTTTTAAATCTAAAAATGTATAAATAACCGATATGCATTAAGAATGCCCAAGGGAAGTAGCTTACATGTAAACTTACCCTTTAAACTACAGTGGTCTCAATATTTTATTATCCTAAAGTGTAATGAGAAGCACTGTGGATTTAAAGTTAGCAACTTATTGTGTGATATTTACCATGCTTTAACTTATTTCAATATACTCATACAAAAAATGGTAGTAAAAATATACTTTTCCCATAGATATATAAATTATGTTATTTTACACATAAGCACAAGAGACTAAAATAAGGATTCAAGTTCAAGATTCTCCGAATTCATTATATTGTTGAGGTAAACAAGTTGATGTAGCTCATTAAAAGGAATGTAGAGTGGATCATTAAAATCCTTCCAAAATTTATCCATTTATAGACAGATCCATCTGTACTGACAGTCATTCAGCTACATGTTTTTCCATCAACATGTGTAAATGTGGCAAGATTTAAATTGTTTCTCTACAATGAAAACACAATTTTGTTCTAGTTTCCTGATTGTATATTATATTCTTTCTGAAAATTTGTGTTTGGTCCTTTGAGTGGTAATTGGCATTCATCTCTCATATGTTGTTTTATCATATGCCTTTCTCTGGTGCTAAATCTGGCTATGAAAAATACAAGATTCTTAGCCTCCAAGCCTCATTCTTAGGGGATGATAAACTTGGAGACATATTAATTTGTATTTAATATTTATGTTTTGTAGCTTGACCTAATCATTGATTTTGTTACCTTAAGAGTTAGCATGAGGCTTTCTGAAATTTAAGTGAGGACAGCACAGTTAATATTACCATTTAAAGAAGAATATGGTGACATAAAGAGAGAAGATGCCATTACAAGCCAGAAAAAGAAATAGAATCTTTACCTTTAATGGTTATTATGATTTGCCCACAATACCATTTTCTCCTTGCACAGATGGCATACCTCAGCAATATGAAACCTTCAGCTTTTGCAAATAGATTAAGATCAGGAAACTGAAAAATATATATATTTGCTTGCTTTGAATATAGGAAACTATAAGATCTAATTATAGCCCGCTAATTAAAAGCAGAATATAATTATCAAAAGTACATATTATATTTTGAAAGGTTTTTTTTAAGATTTTAATGCTGGCATTTGTGAGAGAAAGGGCACATGTATATGTATGGCTAAGTTCCTTCACTGTTCATTTGAAACTATCATTGTAACTGCCTATGTGTGTGCACTAAGTTGCTTTAGTCATGTCCAACTCTCTGCAACCTTATGGACTGTAGCCTGCCAGACTCCTCTGTCCATGGGATTCTCCAGCCAAGAATACTAGAGTGGGTTGCCATACCCTCTTCCAGGGAATCTTCCCAATCCAGGAATTGAACTACATCCCTTATGTCTCCTGCATTGGCAGGAGGGTGGGTTCTTTATCACTAGCACCACCTGGCAAGCCCGTAACAAGGACAATGGAGGATGTCAAAAGAACACAAGCAAAACTTCAGAAGCAATTACTCCAGAATATCCACAGGTTTACATTTCCTCTCTGAAAGTCTTTAAAAATACAAAATAAAAAGAGCCAAAAATAGTAATAATTTATCTTTATTGTAATTAGAAAACATTCCCAACATAACCTAAAGAAAATCTGCTACATAGAATAAAATCTGGACCAAGTAAACCAGGAAAAAATCTTGTGGTAGCTATGTGGAACATCTATGGAGATCTCATACACATGATTTGGGGAAAATTGTAGTCTCAAACTGAATGCTCTTCATTAAAAAATGTTAAAATTCACTACAAACATATGAGTTCATAGACAAGACATTGTTGATTATGAAAAATTACTAAATATGCAAGTTGTTTATAATGATCAACTTAATGCACTTCCCTTAGAATTTGGCAGATTTAGAGACAAATTAAAATAAATTACATTAGAGAAGATTTGGACCACAATTCATTACCCATTGAACACTGTCTAGGATGGATCAAGCTCTAAAAATCTGAGTAATTTCTAAAAACTACCAATGGTTTATGCCCTATTCTTTGAACATAGTGGAAAATATGAAGAAATTAATAACCAAAAATAAATAAAAATGATCTGATCTTTAAATTTTCATTAACAATGATTAACCATTAAAAGAATCATTATAAATAAATAATCATTAAAATTGTCATTAAAAATTAAGTAATACTTTGGACAAAAATATAAAAATGAAATAATGGAAAAATTTTAAATGTCACAAAGAACATCTTTAACATGAAACTGATGAACTGAAAATAAAATTTTATAAAAATAAAAATATTATATATATATAGTTTTTTCAAAATAAAAATATGGATATTCAGAAAAATAAATAAGAAAAGACCATAAATCATAATCAAATAAAATTTAACTTATGACATTAATAAACATAGATTATAAATTGACTAAATAAAATGTAAAACAAGAATGGCATGTATAAATGGGACTAAGAGTGGGTTCTGTGACAAAAATATTTAATACAGACAAAATTTCAATGAAGGTTTTTAGAAGGAACATATAAAATGTGCAATATCCATAATGGCTACCATTAGGGATAGGAGATGACATATGACCACTGATATATAAGAAGTAAAAAGATAAAAGTACTTTTGGGTAGTAGAATTCCAGTTTCAGCCATAACCTGGTAGATAGCACTAAGGTTCCCATTTAAGCTATAAAGATAGGTAAGATAAAGTATATATTTAAAAATACATCTCTTTAAAGGTCACTGGGAACATACAACACAGAATTTGAAAGGTTAAAATCCATGAAAAAGAAGTATGTATAGTGAGTCCACAATCATTTCAGCATGTTCCAGAAAAGCCCCTTTCTATAACTTACAGTGCAGCACATTATTGCCAAGCAGAGAGAAGCAGTCCTACACAAATGGATATTCCAGAAATTCAAGGCTGGGGTAAACAAACTTATAAGGTCCTAACTGTCTTAGAAAGGGTACAAAACCACAAAGAAGCCCAAAATACAAATATACATTCAAATTATGTCATTATTTAACTCTTAAGCTAGACATTCATATGAACAGGTTCTAAGAAATCCAACAATTTTTTATAGATGGGAGTTGAGTGGAGATGAGAGAAGCTTCTTAACACAAGAAAAAGAGAGTTGGGTTTAAGTTCCATCAAAACAGAAGGAAACATCCTGGATTTTAGTCAAGAACCCAAAGGGAGCACAAACAAGAAATAAGGGTCATGCCCAAGAACACTAAGTATGCCTACCAAGATAGCAAAACTCAAGATTAACTCTTACAAATTCTAAGACCAGACCTCAACAAATAATCCAGTAGTATTCCATCTGTTGTTAATGGAAAATTTAAGCTTATTAGGAGGAAATATAACAGTATCCAGAATCCAGTAATCTGGAATACACAAAATTTTAAGCATGTTGAAAATAGTTCTATTAAATAAAATCAAAAAAAAAGGAAAAAACAGTTAAAGGACTCTAACTCACAAAAATTAATTTATTTATTGACTATATTGATATAGATTTAATAATGTTGATGACTATGTTTGGAAACTTAAACAACAAAATAGATGAAGAAGAGATTGAAAATTTCAATAGAAAATGGAAACTTCTTTTATAAAATAGTCAAATAAATATACTCCAGGCCTAAAATAATATATTCAAAATTAAGAATTTAGAATTAAACAGGAAAGGAAAATTAAAACTACCCTCCGTATGACAGACTCTAGGTCCATCCACATCTCTACAAATGACCCAATTTTGTTCCTTTTTATGGTTGAGTAATATTCCATTGTATATATGAACAATGTCTTCTCTATCTCTTAATATGTCATGGACATTTAGGTTGCTTCCATGTCCTGACTATTGTAAATAGTGCTAATGAATGTTGGGGTACGGATGAACCTATTTGCAGGGCAGGAGTAGAGACATGGACATATAGAATGGATATGGGGACACAGGGGAAGAAAGGGAGGGTGGGATGATTTGTGAGATTAGGGTTGACGTATACACACTACCATATGCAAAATATCAGGTCTTCCCAGGTTGTGCAGTGGTAAAGAATCCACCTGTCAATGCAGGGCACACGGGCACAATCTCTGCATTTAGGAAGATCCCCTGGAGCAAGAAATGGAAACCCACTTCAGTATTCTTGCCTGGAAAACTCCATGGACAGAGGAGCCTAGAGGGCTAAAGTCCATGGGATCACAAAAAGTCAGACTTGACTGAGCAACTATGCACATGCATATGTAAAACAGATAGCTAGTGGAAACCTGTCATATAGCACAGGGAACTCAGTTTGATGCTCTGTGAATACCTAGATGGGTGGGATGATGGTGCCAGGGGAGGGGGGGTGGCAGGGAGGGCAGTGGAATGGAGGTCCAAGAGGGAGGGGATATATGTATCCTGTGCTGTGCTTAGTCACTTAGTTGTGTCCGACTCTTTGTGACCCCATAGACTGTAGCCCTCCAGGCTTCTCTGTCCATGGTATCCTGTAGGCAAGAATGCTGGACAGAGTAGCCTATCCCTTCTCCATGGGATCTTCCTGACCCAGGAATCAAACTGGAGGTCTCCTGCGTTGCAGGCAGACTCTTTATAAGCTGAGCTACCAGGAAAGCCCTGGATATATGTATAAATATAGCTGAGTCACTTCGTTGTACAGCAGAAACTAATGCAACATTGTAAAGCAATTATACTCCAAAAAAGAAAATAAATAAATAAAAGGTACAGACTTCCAGTTACAAAATAAATGAATTACAGGAGTGAAACATATAGCATGGGAAATATAATGAATAACAATGTAAAATCTTTGTATTATGACACATGGTAACTAGGCTTTTTGTAGTGATTACTTTGTAGTGTATAGAAATATCAAACCACTATGTTGTGCACCAGGATCTAACACTGTATTTGAGGTCAATTATACTTCATAAAACAAACAAACAAAAAATCAGGAAAAGAGATCAGACTTTTGTTTACCTGTGGTGGGGTGGAGGGAAGAAGCAATTAGATGAAGGTGGTCAGAAGATATAAATGTTACAAATGAAGTTTGTTCACCCAATGAGCAGGAAGCCAAATACTGAGACACCAAGGTTTGCAGTAGAGAAAAAGTTTATTCACGAGGCAATCAAGGAGGGTGACAAGAGAGAAACTTCAACTCTGTCTCTCCAAAGACAAGAGTCTCAGGATAATTATGAGATAAAGCTGAGGCATAGGGAACATGGGGAAAGGTAATTGGAGACAAGAAAACAGTGAGATAATTGTGATTCTGTGCAGGAACAACTAAGCTATGGTCTTCTTTATGGGATGCATTTTCAGAATATGACAGCAATAGCGTATTCTGAGGGTGGAGTTTTTGGTCCTCTGACATTTTGTTCAAAAGGCCAGAGTGGACACTCACACATGTAAGTTTGGAAAGATTAAAAGGAGCTGTGAAGATAAAATGAAGCTTTGAAGGCCAGTTACAGTTATCATTTATCAATGGCTGATAATTACCCTCAGTTTCACAAGCTTACAGTTATATTATATATTATTATTATTATACCTAAACAAAACTGGAAGAAACAATTCACTAGACAAATTTAAGAGTAGAATGAACAGTGCAATGGAAAGATTAATGAATCTAAAGTTAGAGTGAAGGAAAATACTTAACGTGAAACACCAAGAGCAAAACGTAGGAAAATAAGCTAATAGCAGAATAGATATGAGAAACATGGTCAAGGGCTAAATATATGTAATAGAAATGGCAGAAGAAAGAGATAATATAGCAAAAGCAATATCAGTCTATAAAAGTTAAGAATTTTCTAGAGAATGTCAACAAACTCCATACAAAAAAAAAAAATCACATCAAGGCACTTTATTGTCAAAATGCAAAAACCTCAAAGAAAAAGAGGAAAAAGTTTTCATAGCAGCCAGAGGAATTATGACATATTTCCCTTAAGTACTAATAAGATTGTGAGTAACTTTCCCATAGATTATAAAAGCCAGAAAATAATGAAACGTCTTTAAAATGATGAATGAAAAAAACAACTTCCCAATAGAACATTGTAAAAAACAAAAGTATCCTTTAAAAAGATGAAATCAATAAATTCTGACCAAAAAAAGCAAAGAGAATTTCCATTCAATGAACTGTATTAAAAGATAATCTAGAGGAAATTCTTCAGGGCTGGGGAACAAATCAAGTATGGAAGTATGAAAGTGCAGAAGGAATTAAGAGTATTGAAAAGGTAAATATAAGCAGAATATTCAGTATGTTAAACATACATGGTAGCTGTTTCTTTGGGAATTTATAACATAAATACAAAAGTTAAATATATTCAATATGGTAAACGCATACGTAGTAAATGAAATTGAACTTTATGTGGCCTTACATTGTTTGAAAAGCAGTGAGACTACTAATTTACAATAGCTTGCAATAAGCCAGTGATGCATAATATACTCTGTAGGTTAGGATAACTGGTAAAATATTGTAAAAATAAGTAATAAAATACTCAAAATACTTAGCTAGTCCACAAGAAAAAATAAATAAATTAAATCAATTCTTATGTGGAATGTACTAGACTACATACTTTAGGTAAAATATTGAGATAAATGAATAACAATCAAACCTATCTGCTGTTTACAAGAGACAAATTTTAAATATGAAGACAAAAGGTTAAATGCAAAAGAAAATTGGGATATGTACCATAAAAACACAAAGAAAAAAGATGGTGTGGCAAAATAGATGATAAGACAAAATAGTTTGAAAAATAAAAAAGGGATATTTAATACTGAGTTCAGTTCAGTTCAGTCGCTCAGTTGTGTCCGACTCTTTAATACTGAGAGAAAGTTTAATTCAATGAGGTGATATTATACTTCTAAATACTGTGTAACCATTATCCTAGTTGCACAATTTATCTAATATATAACACACAAGTTGATAGATTTAAAGGAGAAGGAAAAAAATCTGCACAGACCCAACACATAAAGAAATGAAATTAATAATTATAAATCAGTATTTTAAAAAAATCTTCCTAAAAAAAAAATAGATGACTTTGTAGGTGAATTCTACCAAAATATTAAAGAAGAAATATTAACTTTTCCCAAAAGTTTTCAGAAAACTGAGACATTAACACATCTCAACTTATTTTAAGAGGTTAGTATTACCCTGATACCAAACCAGACAAAGACATCACAAAAAGAGTAAACTACAAAATAATGTTTAATGAATATAGACGCAAAAATGTAAACAAACCAAACTCAGCAAACATAAAAGGGATTACATACCACGATCAAGTGGGATTATATTAAAATGCAAGGTAAGATTAATAGCTGAAAATTAAAGTAACAAATCATATTGATTATTAAGAGATAAGAAACACATTATCCTTTCAACAGATACAGAAAAAATATAATATCCACCAATTATACCTGATCATTTAAAACAATTCAATAAACTAGAAATAGAATAGAACTTCCTTAAATTGATAAATGATATCTATAAAAACCCAAAACTAACATTCTACTCAATGTTGAGACTGAATGTTTTTCTCTGTAACTGAGAAGAATATAAGCATAGTTATCTCACTAGCTGCTAATCAGCATTGCATTGAGAGTTCAGTACCAATTAAGAAATAAAAGGCATCCAGTACAGAAAGGAAGAAGTAAAACTGTCCTATTTATGCATGACATGATTCTGTAGGAAAATGATCAAAGAAATACAGAAAGAAATACACCAGAATGCATAAAAATAGTTCTGCCAAGTCACAAAATATAGGATCAAGATGTTAATACACTAGTTCGATTTCTACATAGTACCAATAAAATATTCCAGAACAAATTTAACCAAGAATTCAAAATTTACACTAGTAAAACTACTGACTTCCCTGGCAGTCCTATAGCAGCATGGGTGCTATCCCTGGTCAAGGAACTAAGATTCTACATGCTGCATGGTGCATTCTAAGCAAGCAAGCAAACAAGCAAAACTACTGAACATTACCTTAAAAAATTAAAGGCCAAAATAGATATAAAGACATCCCATGTTCATAAATAGAGATAGTTAATATCATTAAAATGGTAGTATTTCCCCAGTTGATCCACAGATTCAACACAAACTCTATGAAAATCCCTGCTGGCTTTTTTTTGTTTTTAGAAATTCTTTGAAAAAATTGACAATTTGATCCCAAAATTTTTGGAAATGAAAAGCAGCCAAAATACCAAAATATTCTTGAAGAGAAGCATAAAGTTGGAGAACAGACACTTCCAAATTTTAAAACCTACTACAGAGTGGTAATAATGAAGAAAGAGAAGTACTGATAAAGAATAATCAGAGAATTCAATGAAATAAAATTGAGAAATCAGAAATTCATATGCAAAAAGATGAATTTAGACTTTTACCTCACACCAAAATTAATTTGAGATGGATAGTAGATTTAAATATAAGGGTAAGATAAAAAAAAAAAAACCCTTAGAAGAAAATATAGCGTGTATGTTAAGTTACCCAGTTGTGTCTGACTCTTTGCAACCCTATGGACAGTAGCCCACAAGGCTCCTCTGCCCATGGGATTCTCCAGGCAAGAATGCTGGAGTGCATGGCCATGCCCTCCTCCAGGGGATCTTTCCAACCCAGGGATCAAACCCATGTCTCCCAAGTCTCCTGCAGTGGGAGGTGGGTTCTTTACCACTAGAGCCACCTGACCCTAATTAGAAGTAAAATTCTTAGGTGATGGTTTCTTACATATGACTGCAAAAGTTAAGAGCTAAAAGGAAATATAACAAATTGACTACAAGGAGTGACTGCAAACATTCTAAAATTGGATTGTGGTGACAGTTGCAAAATTGGATTGTAATGAAGACTGCACAATTCTGTAAATTTACTAAAAACAATACACTGAATGCTGAAGACAAGTCAATTTTATATTATGTGATTAACACATCAATAAAGCTGATTCATTTTTAAATACAGTGCATAGGGAATATTTATAAATTGATAAAGCAATTGGATAGTACAAAAGGATTCATTATATTCTTTCCAAACTTTTGCAAACCTAGGAAAATTCAAATAAATTTCAAACATTTCAAAATACTTTAAAAATAATATTGAAGGAAAATGTCTTTAGATGTATGATTACTTTCCCCAAAAGGCACAAAATTATTTTCCACTAAGAAAACATTGGTGATTTAAATATTTAAAATCTCTGTGCAGCTAATGATATTAAAAGTAAAATTAAGCAAACTACAATCATGGTGTCCATTACAACCCATTTTTCATGTGTCTTCCTATACATAGGGCCTGTTAACCTGCCTGGTTGTTCCCCTGAAACTAGGCCTCTGGGTGTGTTTGGGTTTTACTATGCAGTTGAACTTAGATAGGACTGAATTCAGCTCTCAGTTAAATGCAGTGTTGGGTATCAAAGAGAGAATGGTTCTGGACTGAGGTGTGGAGTGGCTGCTTTTCAGTTCATCAAATCAGGTTATCCAGATCTACAGCACCGTGGCAGTCCAGCTTGGTAGTATGCCTCTGGGGCTCATTCATATAGCTCGTGCTTTGAGATGTTCCTAAACCCTGACAAAGGTAAGGACTTTGTACACCACAGAAATCTGTTTCCTATTTATGCAGTTAGTGTTGACACATTTCTGCCACTGAGTTCTGAGTTATATACCAGAAAAAATGATATTTAATTTACATGAGAGACAGTTACTATTTTTAATGTATAAAGAACTTTTGTAAATCAATAACAAAGATAAATGCCTCATTAAAAAAGAAGCAATTCACTTAAGAATGTGTATTTATAATGATTAAGCATATGAGAAGATTATCACACTCAAAAAAAAATCAAATTAAAGAGATAATGTGTTATCGTTTTTTAATTTTTAAATTGGCAACTTTAAAAAGAGCAACACTACCACTATGAGCAAAGGTGTGGAGAAACAAGTAGTATTTTATATTATGATAACTACATAAGCAGATACTAACTTATGAAGAATTTAGTAATATTTTAGAAATTTTCAAGTAATCTAGAGTTAGATCCAAAAATTTCTTTTTAGGAATTTAAATAAAGAAATACTTCACTTTCTGGTCCCTTACCACTGAACAGTACACACCCCCTGGTAGATATTCAATAAGTACTTTTTCATACCATCTGTGAAAAGGTGTATGTACAACAGGCTGATTTACATTAGTATTGAAAAAATAAAATGGTGGAAACAAGCATAATATAAATCAATAGGGGATCATTTAAATCATATTCATAATATACTGAAATGCTATCCAATCATTAAACCACTCAGGTAGGTTTCTATATGTGTATGACACTTGTTGAGAACTAATTGGTATAATAAAATCTCATTTTCTATCACACTCCTAAGTCATAGGCTTCCCAAGTGGCTAAGTGGTAAGGAATCTGCCTGCCAATGTAAAAGATACAAGAGACACAGTTTTGATCCCTGGGTTGGGAAGATCCCCTGGAGGATGAAATGGCAACCCACTCCAGTGTTCTTGCCTGAAAAATCCCATGGACAGAGAAGCCTGATTGGCTACTATCCATGGGTTGCCAAGTGTCAGACGTGACTGAGCACATACACAACACATTGGTACATTTTAAATGAAAAAATTACTTATAGTAATACACATACATACATTCAAATATACCCATATATTAATTTATATCAAATCCTCTGGAATAAATGTAAGTAAATAATTGTCATATATATACTCGCAAAACATAAAGCAGATAAAGAATTATATGTCTAATAAGATGCTATTTAAAAACAATAAAATACGTAGCTCCCACTAAGATGGCAACATGTGTAGATGTTTCTAAATTCTCCTTCCTCTTACTACCTATTCTCCTTTATGTACTGAGACTATCACCTGAATTTAACACACTAATGGAAACCTGGGAGCGCAACTAAACAGGTCCGCACTGCCTCAGGGAGACAAAGACAAAGGATACGTCATTCTCCTTTCAGTCCTGGTGGGACCTAAGGGTCCTGAAGCCTAAAAGACGGCTTATCTAGCTTTCAGTATATGGGCAAAGCTTTAAGCAGAACCAATATTATTATGTGTGGGAATCTTCCTAAAAATTAGAAAAAAAGCTGGCTATACTCCTTCCTTCTTGGGTACATGGCTCAGTCAAGAGGGGCATGAGCTGGTTTTCATGCCCTCCTCATCCCCTCAGGGGTCATTCTTGTGCAATGGAACTCCTACATAATCACAAATAATGTCCTTGGACATGAATTCATTGAAAAACCTCCTGGAGACAACAGAACACTGTTAACAATATTGAAGAGGCCTTCGCTGGCTTGTTTCCCTGTCAAGTTCACATATGGTTCTGTGATCGCCTGGTGATCAGTCTACGTGGTTCACAACCAGTACACAAAGAACAGAAATTGCTGTGCTGGTCACCAAACACTAATGGTCTAATTTTCCAGGTGAGGACACACAAAACCAAAAGCAAGTGAAGAAAAATAACAACTTCAGACACCAAAGAACCAGAAGAAGAAAGGACAAAACTAATCCTTAGAAAAATCAAATAAAGCTGATTAAGGACTCAGGCAAGCTTTTCAACTAAAAGCAGTAAAACAACAACAACAACTTAGTATTTTTAAAAAAGAATAGAGTGCTTATACTACATTTCAAAATAGCTATAATTTAAAACTCAATCAACAAACTATAAAAAGGATGATCAATATTGAGAATTAACAGATTAGAATATCATGCACAAAGCCAAAACATGTGGCAAACTTAAGAAAAAATAGAACTAATAAAGACAAAGATGAGAAACATGGAGAATAGCTTCAGAAGTTATGACATCCAAATGGAGATATTACAGAATAAGTAAAGGTACTTAAGTAACAAATAAGCACATAATAAAATATTATTTATCTTTATGATAAGAAAAAGACTGGCTTCTTAAGATTGAACGGGCTCATTGACATTCAAGTAAGATTAATTTTAAAAATAAGACCTAGATACATGTTTTTTAGGTTCGTGAATAACAAATATAAGGAGAGAATTTTACAAACTTTCATACAGAAGGAATAAGCTTCTTATCAGGGAACGATGATCAGACTTTTTCACATCAGGTATGGAAAACAAGACGATGATCAAATAACATCTACAGTCTACTGAGAGAAAATGACTTGCCTTTCAAGGATTCAGTAGCCGAGACAAGATAACATTCACCTATCAAAAAGAAAGATACTACTATGCAAATTGTAGAGAGGCTGTCAGAGCATATTTGGTGCATTCTTTTAACTAAATAAAAATTGAATAAGAACATAGATATGAAAATTTGCAAAAAATAAAAATAAAATAATCTATACCTGTGTACATTTGTGTATGGGACAGCATGAGTGTGTGTATGTATGCATGTGTGTGGACACATGCGCATATGAATGGGACTAGTATTTAAAAAAAATTTTTTTACCTTCTGTTTTAATTATCTGATAACTTTGCGATGAGTTCAGTCACCTTGCTGACAGTAAGGAGCAGAAGATTTCAAAGTAGCAAGCAGATACCTGACTAATAAAGCAAGCCATATCACAAAATTTACTATTCCCTGTCTAGGGTCTCCCCTTATGGAACAGGTCCAGTAGTTCATTTGCAGTGACTTGAACCATACTATGGGAGATGCAATAATTCTGCAATAAATGAGACGTTCTCAAGCTCTCAGACTCCAAATAAATTCCTCTTATTTACAGCTCAAAGCACTTCTTTAAAACTTCATTTCTTCCTGAAGCCCTCCCACATCTCTCATAGGAATCATCCTAACATGGAGCTAGTTAGTATTCCAGTATTCTTGCCTGGAGAAGAAAATGGCAACCCACTCCAGTATTCTAGCCTGGAGAATCCCATGGACAGAGAACCCTGAAGGTTTATAGTCTGTGGGATCCAAGAGTGGATATGCCTTAGTGGCTAACACTTTCACTTTCCACTTATCAGAACCTTGTGATTTCACTGAGCTTGTATGCATAATCCAAGATAATCTATCAATCTCAAGATCCTTAATCACATAGATCCTAAATGGTTGTCTGAGGAGGTCTTACAGATAGCTGAGAAAAGAAGAAAAACTGAAGGCAATGGAGAAAAGGAAAGATATACCCATCTGAATGCAGAGTTCCAAAGAATAACAAGGAGAGATAAGAAAGCCTTCCTCAGTGATCAATGCAAAGAAATAGAGGAATGTAATAGAATGGGAAAGACTAGAGATCTCTTCAAGAAAATTAGAGACACCAAGGTATTCCCTTGGTGGCAAAGGTATTCCCTTTGCCATTCAGGCAAAGAAGGGCACAATAAAGGACAAAAATAGTATGGACCTAAAAGAAGCAGAAGATATTAAGAAAAGGTGGCAAGAATACACAGAAAAACTATACAACAAAGAACTTAATGACCCATATAAGAATGATGGTGAGATCACTCACCTAGAGCCAGACACCCTGGAACGTGAAGTCAAGTAGGCCTTAGGAAATATCACTATGAACAAAGCTAATGGAGGTGATGGAGTTCCAGCTGAGCTATTTCAAATCCTAAAAGATGATGCTGTTAAAGTGATGCACTCAATATGCCAGAAAATTTGGAACACTCAGCAGTGGCCACAAGACTGGCAAAAGTCAGTTTTCATTCCAATCCCCAAAAAGGGCAATGCCAAAGAATGTTCAAACTACCATGCAATTGCACCCATCTCACACGCTGGCAATGTAATGCTCAAAATTCTCCAGGTGAGGCTTCAACAGGATGACTTAGAACTTCCAGATACTCAAGCTGGATTTAGAAAAGGCAGAGGAACCAGAGATCAAATTGCCAACATCTGCCGGATCATAGAAAAAGCAAGAGAGTTCCAGAAAAAAAAATCTATTTCTTCTTTATTGACTAAATCAAAGCCTTTGACTATGTGGATCACAACAAACTGTGGAAAATTCTTAAAGGGATGGGAACACCAGATCACCTTAACTGCCTCCTGAGAAATCTGTATGCAGGCCAAGAAGCAACAATTAGAACCATACATGGAACAACAGACTGGTTCCAAATTGGGAAAGGAGTACGTCAAAGCTGTATATTGTCACCCTGCTTATTTAACTTACATGCAGAGTACATCATGAAAAATGCCAGACTGAATGAAACACAAACTAGAATCAAGATTGCCGGAAGAAATACATATAACCTCAGATATGCAGATGACACCCCCTTTATGGCAGAAAGTGGAGAGGAACTGAACACACTCTTGATGAAAGTGAAAGAGGAGAGTGAAAAAGATGGCTTAATTTCAACATTCAAAAAGCAAAGATCGTGGCTTCCGGTCCCATGACTTCATGGTAAATAGATGGGAAAACAATGGCAACAGTGAGACTTTATTTTCTTGTAATCCAAAATCACTGCATATGGTGACTGCAGCCATGAAATTAAAAGATGCTTGCTCCTTGGAAGGAAAGCTATGATCAATCTAAACAGCATATTAAAAAGCAGAGACATTATTTTGCGACAAAAGTCCATCTAGCCAAAGCTATGTTTTTTCCTGTAGTCATGTATGGATGTGAAGAGTTGGACCATAAAGAAAACTGAGCACCAAAGAATTGATGCTTTTGAACTGTGATGTTGGAAAAGACTCTTGAGAGTCCCTTGGACTGCAAGATCAGACCAGTCAATCCTAAAAGAAATCAGTCCTGAATATTCATTGGAAGGACTGATGCTGAAGCTGAAATGCCAACACTTTGGCCACCTGATGCAAAGAACTGACTCATTGGAAAAGACTCTGATGCTGAGAAAGATTGAAGGCAGGAGAAGAAGGAGACGACAGAGGATGAGATGGTTAGATAGCATCACCAACTCAATGGACATGAGTTTGAGCAAGCTTCAGAAGTTGGTGATGGACCGGGAAGCCTGGCATGCTGCAGTCCCTGGGCCACAAAGAGTCAGACACAACTAAGTGACTGAACTGAACTGGAGCTAGTTAGAAAACGAGTTTACCACATGGGCAGCCCCTTCTGGCTTTTGCTTTTCGTAAGCCATTATTGACATCAGGGAAGAAGAACCTGCAATCCAGGCCACTGGTAGTGAGACTTGAACTTGGGTTTCTCACTGTATTTGGTTGAGATATATTTTCTTGACTTATTTATGTTTATGGGTGAAAGATTGTAATGGGTATCTTCCCCAGTAATGGTTTATTTTTCCTAATGTTTCCCTATTTCCAAAAAATAAACCGAATTTTTTCCTACATAAGAAAAATTGAATTTCCTTCTGATTCCTAACTGCTTACAGAAACAATATGCATATATGAGATATATGAAAACAATACTAGTCTGAATCTGAAAGTTTTAAATTATTTCAAGAAACAGTTCATAAGCAGACACAGTACTATGTGTTGACTCAAGTCACTGAATCTTCACCCAGAGGAAGGTTCCCTTCAGAGCTCCTAAAATTCCTACAGACAATACATAAGTGGTAAACTAGAATGTGTGAGGTAACTGAAATTCAGAGATACTCCATATAGCATAACTTATCTGAAATAATATGGGAAGCAAAAAAATAAATAAATAACAGAAACAGGAAAGTTAATGTTTTCTAAAGCGTTCATCTTGGATTGCCATTTGTTTGATCAATATGATAAAGCAAAAAGGATATATTAAGGTATGCTTGTTAGAAATGGAAAGATACGCATCACCATATTGAAAAGCATAGTAGAATACAATTAGCAAGGCAGAAAGGGAAATAATACAAGTATAATAAAGCCAGAAAAGTAATAAAAAGGAAAAAGAGAACAACAAAGTAAAATAAATAGCCAACATAAAATGAAATGCAAGTAATAAAAACAATTATATCATTTATAACGCTAAATGTAAGCATGCAGTATTTCTTGATTAGAGAGGATAATCGTTAGAATGGGTAAAAACAAAATAAACACATATGTTGTTTACCAAAAAATTAAAATAAAGTAATAAAAATAAGTGAGAACTAAAAGACAGGGAAAAAAAAATCCTAGACAATAAACAATAGAAAAAAGACCTAGCAATACTGCCAGCATAGTGGAATCTATGTACGAAAGCATTCAACAAGGGGAAAAAATACTGTGTATATGACAAAAAGTTTAAATTTATGAAAGAGCTATAATAGACTTAAAACTTCAAATATTGGACAAAATAGCAAATATGTACATAAACCAAGCTTTCCTTTTTAAACTTTCAGTAACAGTAATATTTACTCAAAATATTATCCAATGTTCTCCAATACTTTGGCCACCTTATTTGAAGAGCCGACTCATTGAAAAAGACTCTGATGCTGGGAAAGATTGAAGGCAGGAGGAGAAGGGGACAACAGAGGATCAGACGGTTGGATGACGTCACTGATTCAATGGACATGAGTTTGAGCAAGCTCCGGAGATAGTGAAGGACAGGGAAGCCTGGTGTGAGGCCTTCCATGGGGTTGCAAAGATTCAGACATGACTGAGTGACTGAACAACAACGAAAACAAAATATTCTACATTTCTTAGACATGAATATTGAATAGATTTTTTATTTTGGTAAGAACACTTAATATGAGATTTGCTGTTGCTACTAGCTGCTAAGTCGCTTCATTTGTGTCCGACTCTGTGTGACCACATAGACGGCAGCCCACCAGGCTCCCCCGTCCCAGGGATTCACCAGGCAAGAACAGTGGAATGGGTTGCCATTTCCTTCTCCAATGCATGAAAAGTGAAAAATGAAAGTGAATTCGCTTAGTCGTGTCCGACTCCCAAACGACCCCATGGACTGCAGCCTACCAGGCTCCTCCATCCGCGGGATTCCTCAGGCAAGAGTACTGGAGTGGGTTGCCATTGCCTTCTCCGAATATGAGATCTACTTTCTTAAATTTTGAAACACACAATACAGTACTTATTACAGAAGATCCCTAGAAATTCTTGAATAGAAAGTCTTGCATAACTGAACTTTGAGCTCCACTGAACAGCAGCTGATTTTCCTGTTCTACTAGTCCCTGGCAACCACCATTCTATTTTGTTTCTATTAATTCGATTATTTTAGATACCACATATAAGTAGAATCATGAGTTATTTATCCTTTTGTGAGTATTTATTTCACTTAACACAATGTCATTCAGATTATTCTAAGTTGTTATATATGGGGAGGTGTCTGCTTTTTTTTAAGCCTGAATAATATTCCATTGCATGCTTATGTCACATTCACTGTAGTACTATTATCAGAGATGTTGGAAATAACCTAAATATCCATTGACAGATTAATGGATAAGATAAATTTGTAATAAGTTTATTTCTGAAAAAGAATTGCAATTGGGAGAGTTCAAAACATCTCTTTCTCAATGTTGACAAATCTTATTTTTTAAATAGAACAGTTATAATGGATTTGAATATTCTAATCACTATCAATAAGCTTAAATATTTGCACAAAATGAATACTTATATTAACGGAATAAATCCTTAGATCCTTGAAACAATTATAAATATTAAATCACCTACTTGACCACAAAAAGCTTATTCAAGTAGAGAATTCATAGGTAATATTTTTTTAACATGATCTATGAATTTAAAATGTTATTAAAATATGACCCACAAAGGTCAACTTCTAGAAAATGATCTCTTAAATAATCCCTGTATAAGTGAGAGGAAAACAAAATAAAATTACAAATTAATGACAAAGTTATAAGAAAAAGTGGGGCTTTCCTGATGGCTCAGTTGGCAAAGAATCTGTCTGCAATGCAGGAGGGCCGAGTTCAAGACCTGGGTTAGGAAGATCCCTTGGAGAAGGGGATGTCTACCAACTCCAATATTTGTCTGGGGAATTCCATGGACAGAGGGGCCTGGTGGGCTGGACAGAGAGTTCTGGTGGGCTACAGTCCATGGGTTCATAAAGAGTTGGATGACTGAGAAACTAACACACACACAAAGTATGGTTTGAAGCAAAACTGATGAGATTTAGAGCAGAACTCAAAACACGGGTTTTCATGTTTTCTTTACTCAAATTAAAGACTCATAATAATAATAGCTAACATAATCCATTTATTTACTATGTGCCAGGTATTGTTCTAAGAATTGACAGTACAATTAACTCTTACCGCAAATCTAAAAGGTAAATACTATTATTGTTCTCATTTTAAAGATAAGTAAATTGAGACACAGATGGGTTAAAGAACCTATCCAGCATCACAGAGTTAGCAAGTTGTAAAACCAACATTCAAACCTAGGTTGTCTCAGGGTAATGAAATAGATAAACCAACAAGTCCAAATGCATACCCAAATTTTAGAATGGCATATCTTTAGTCAATTAATTATACTTTTATGTACTGATGCTAAATGCATAGCTGGATGACTATTAGCTGTATGCATCTCTCAAGATTGTACATCATTAATAATATTGACAACAATCTAAATGTCCATCAGTTAGAGGCTGGTTAAAAAAGTGATATTGCTACACAATGGGAAACCTAACATAGAACAATGGATCATAATGTAAATATACAGTTATTGCCATTGAAATGCTGATACAATTAGTTTCATTAATTAATAGGATATAGTTCAGTTCAGTTTAGTCGCTCAGTCATGTAAGACTTTTGTGACCCCATGGACCTCAGCACACCGGGCCTCCCTGTCCATCACCAACTCCTGGAGTTGATTCAAACTCATGTCCATTGAGTTGGTGATGCCATCCAACTATCTCATCCTCTGTCGTCCCCTTCTTCTCCTGCTTACAATCTTTCCCAGCATCAGGGTCTTTTCAAATGAGTCAGTTCTTCGCATCGGGAGGCCAAAATATTGGAGTTTCAGCTTCAACATCAGTCCTTCCATGATTTCCTTTAGGATGGACTAGTTGGATCTCCTTGCAGTCCAAGGGACTCTCAAGAGTCTTCTCCAACACCACAGTTCAAAAGCATCAATTCTTCAGCACTCAGCTTTCTTTATAGTCCAACTCTCACATCCATATATAACTACTGGAAAAGCCATAGCCTTGATTAGACGGACCTTTGCTGGCAAAGTAATATCTCTGCTTTTTAATATGCTATCTAGGTTGGTCATAACTTTTCTTCCAAGGAGTAAGCATCTTTTTATTTCATGGCTGCAGTCACCATCTGCAGTGATTTTGGAGACCAAAAAAATAAAGTCAGCCATTGTTTCCACTGTTTCCCCATCTATTTTTCATGAAGTGATGGGACTAGATGCCATGATCTTAGTTTTCTGAATGTTGAGCTTTAAGCCAAATTTTTCACTCTCCTTTTTCACTTTCATCAAGAAGTTCTTTAGTTCTTCTTCACTTTCTGCCATAAGGGTGGTGTCATCTGCATATCTGAGGTTATTGATACTTCTCCCAGCGATCTTGATTCCAGCTTGTGCTTCATCCAGCCCAGTGTTTCTCATGATGTACTCTGCATATAAGTTAAATAAGCACAGTGATACTATATGGCCTTGACATACTCCTTTTCCCATTTGGAACCAGTCTGTTGTTCCATGCATCATGTAAATTATGGTCATTTAATAATTTATATGTACATAAAAGAATATATCTGAAAGTAGATGAAAGAATTTTTAGTGATTTATTTATCTTCCTTTTAATTATTTTTAGAATTTGAATTACTTTTTGGTGTTATTGCTTTTATAGTGTGTAAGAAAACACTTTTAACTTTGAGAAACAGGAAAATAAATGAATTCTGGACATTTTTAACAAACGAGCACAGAAAAAAGTCACAAATATTTTAAGTTTATATACTCATCACCTTTTAATATAAGTTAGTCTTTGAAAACATAATCAAAGAAAGGGCTAAATTTGGATTCTAAATCACCAGATGAGACATTAGGAATCACTTTTTGCTTCATAAGAAGTTTAGCTCATTATCTGCTTGTTAACAAATGCAAAAAGAAGGCAGATACTGAGTTTTTCGCAGAATAACAATTAGTAACTTCCTAATTATTGAGCTTGGCCTACCAAGCAGAGCTTGGAAAGTAATTTAACTTTCAGTTCACTCAGAACTTTCTCTATTTGTCTCATATTTCTTACCTTATTTTCATAAGTTCTAGCGTTTAAAAATACTTCATATTAATATGTAGGCATATTTGCAGAAGCAGAATTTACATTAACCCATTAACTTTAAACCAATTTATGATTTTAACAAGACACATTTAAACACAATGTAGTTGTCAAGATAATCTGATAAGTTTAAATATATAGAAACAGTAGCTGATAGACTGGGATAATTAGAAATTACTTATCTCCCATCTATGGCAACTGCATTTCTGAAGTCTCTGTAGGAAGCGTAATTTTTCCCTTCCTGCTGTGATAACCCTGATTCAGAATAGCCTCTGTGTACTATTTAAAAAAGTATTCTTAAAACATTTCATATCTCTCAATCTTTAATTTATAAACTATTTTGACCTATCCTTGGTAAATGTGACAACAAAAAACTGCCCTTGGAGAAAACAATAAAAATGAGGTAAAAATCTAACTATCATTTGTATGCTTATCTAGTCAATCTAAGTTTGTTAAAGGCCTAAAAATACCTATGTTCTAAGTATTAAGAATACAAAAAGGAGCAATATGTGGTACTTTTCCTTCAAATATCTTAATAGAAGTCTGAGAATAATAATATAATATTGATTATTATAGGAAAAAGTCACAATTTTGTATAAATACATTTCTAATATAAATATCTACAAAAGAAGTTATGTATTAAATATATACTTATAATACTATGTAAATATATACATTAATTAATTGTATTAATCATATATTAATATTTATATTAAATATATAAATATAGGTATATTTAAAGACGTATTGGGGTCGCTAAGAGTCGGACACAACTGAGCGACTTCACTTTCACTTTTCACTTTCATGCATTGGAGAAGGAACTGGCAACCCACTCCAGCGTTCTTGCCTGGACAATCCCAGGGACGGCGGAGCCTGGTGGGCTGCCGTCTATGGGGTCGCACAGAGTTGGACACGACTGAAGCGACTTAGCAGCAGCAGCAGCAAAGATGTATTATGACTTAAGTTCTGGGGCTTTCCAGGTGACACTAGTGGTAAAGAACCTGCCTGCTGATGTTGGGAGACATAAGTGATGCGAGTTCGATCCCTGGGTCAGGAAGATACCCTGGAGGAGGGCATGGCAACCCACTCCAATATTCTCACCTGGAGAATCCCTTAGACAGAGGAGCCCGGCAGGCTACAGTTCATAGTGTCGCACATAGTTGGACTATACTAAAGCAACTTAGCACACACACACATGACTAAAGTACTGGGATACATGTCTTGGCCAAACAATGTATATAATGCACCTGTCATCAACACCAGTCAATTCAGGAAAATATGACTTCAGACTTAATAGTTGGCTTCTATCTTTTCGTTTTTAGTGGCGATTTAGATTTTCTAGGCAAATGACACATCAAAAGAAGACTTAACATCTCACAAATAATTTATTTTATAAGGCAAGAAAATAGCATCTGTATTAATGCATTAAATTCTCTAGAAGACTGATAGTGAAGAATTTATTTACAGGGCAGAATTGAAGAAACAGACACAGAGGATAGACTTATGAACATGGGGAGAGATGAGGAGAGGGTGAGGTTGCCGGGAGCCAGCTCACGAGATCCCACCCATGACAGAGTCATGAGGTAGAGGACTGATCGAGCACGGCTTCTCAGCCCTCAGGTATTCTCGGCAGGCTGCCTCAGCGCTCACCTTAAAGATGGTATCTGTCTTTCTGATGTTTGCTACAATAAACCTCTTCTTATTTTCTGTGACTTAGAAAAAAACGCTTTTCCTGATTCTCTTCTAAAATAGATCAATCTGAAATCTCAATCAACAAGGCCCCTGAATGGTAGCACCCTAAATAAAATTATCTGGGATACAGAGTATGCTGATCTAAATTTCTTTTGCTAACATATTGGTTTGTTTAATAAATGTACCTGTGCCTTTCGAGCTAACGTGCGTGACTGTTCCTTAACAACAAAACAGCATTGAGAGCCTCCACACAGAAAGCCCCAGTGGGCACAGAGCCCTTTGTAGGAAAGAAAAGCTTGTTAGAAAATATCAGAAATGTTGCTTTATAAAACTGTAACTTAGTCTATACTTACTCATTATGCTTTTTTACTCTTAACGTATTTAGTCTATATAATGAAAACATAATAGTTAGAGCTTTGTATAAATAAAAGTTTAGTTTTAATACAAATAATAAGACAATTGTTAATTCAGCTGGTGATTTTGCTAAGAACTGACCTTTGTGCTACATTGTTTCAGCTTGCTGTACTATGGCTTTATGGGACTACATTCTTTTCTGTTAGGCTCAAGGCACAAGGTAGATTACAGAAGAACAGGTTTTACCTTGAAACTCTGAGTTTATGAATTCTTTCTTTGTCATAATCTGCTGTGCCTGTATTCTTTAAAAAATGTAACCCTGGTATTTTCCGTGCCTGATGCAAAAGTGTCCTGGCCGATCAACCCTTATCAATAAAAGAGTCACAAGATGTTAGCAGGCCTCCAGGCCAGAAGATGATGTAAACAATTTTAAACCTTTTGTAACTTAGAAACACAAACAGTGTCCTGGTTCAGATAAGGGTCAAAAACTGCTGATCCATAGAGCTGATCTGGCATGACTCTATACTTTACATTTGTTTCTATGTACCACTAAAAATATAAAAGCTGTCTTAAAAACAATAAAGCCAGGAGACACTTGGAAACACCGAGACTCGCTGTGTCTTCTCATTCATATCACTGTTGCCGTCCATCCTGAGGGAACCCTGACCAGCTGGAGCAGGACTCCGGCATGAGGTGTATGAAAAAATGCATTTTAAATAATTTGTAAATAAGTGTTTTAAAATAAAGCATAAATTGCTGCAAGATCTTTGACCCATCTTCTGAAGTAAATAAAATAAAAAATAAACAAACGGAATCCAATTAAACTTAAAAGCTTTTACTCAAAAAACAAAAACATTAACCAGAAAAGATACAGGAATCTCAATGTTCACAGCAGCATTATTTACAATTACCAAGACATAACATCAATTTAAGTGTCCATCAACAAATGAACAGATAAAGAAGATGCAATACACACACACACACACACTTTTGCCATTTGCAGCAACATGGATGGACTTGATGGGCATAATGCTAATTGATACTAGACAGAGAAAAACAAATACTGTGTGATATCACTTATGTGTAGAATCTACAAAAATACAACAAACTATTGGATATAATGGAAAAGAAGCAGACTCACAGATATAGAGAACAAACTAGTGGTTGCCAGTGGTGAGAGGGTACGGGCAATATAGGAATTGGGGAGTGGGAGGTATAAACTATCGGTTGTAAGATAGGCTAAAGAATATACTGTGCAATATGAAGGAAGATAGCCAATATTTTGTAATAATTATAAATGGAAAGCAATCTTTAAAAATTGTATAAAATATGAAATGAATAAAAATTTTATCTTCTTGGTTCTACAAAATGCCTTCTTTCAACTCTATAGCACATAGGGATTGGTAGAGAAGTAGTATATGAAAAATACGCATAATGTGGTGTCATTGTGGTAGGCAGAATGCTCCCACCCCTGCCAAAGTTGTCGAGAATATGTGAATGCAATGTTATATGGAAAAGTAGAATTAAGCTGATTTTAAAAATCTTTTACTACTTAAGTGTGTCAATTCAATTCAACAGGAATCCTTAAAAATGGAAAAGGAAAACAGAGAGGGTATATGAGAAATAAATGTGATGCCAGAGAGGAAGAAGAAATGATAGAAAGATAGAAAGAAGGAAATAAGAAAGGGAGGCAGGGAGGAAGGAACAGAAAGACAGGAGGTAGAAAAGAAGGGAGGGATTAGTGCACATTATAAAAGGTTAGAATTCCCCCTCCTTTCAACTCCGATTTATTAGAAATTCATTTTCGGTTCAAGTACAGCCCCTAAGGTATGACCGCTGTAATTATACATTTAGGAAGTTGTCCCCTACATAGATCCATTTGGATGAATAATGGCCACAGTGAAAGGAATGCAAAAGGTGTATTTGAAAAAGATCCTAATTGTAGATGGAAAAAGGAAACGTGAATTTTAAAGTCATACATAATACATGAGTTCCCTTCTTTACTTGAATTAGACAAGTGTCCAAGGTTTAAAATTTGTTTTCAATAATATTTTTGTTCTAGAGTTATTTTATTTTTTATTGAACTATAGTTGACATACAATATTAGTTTAAGGTATACAACAGAGTGGTTCAGCATTTCTATACTAATGTTCATCATTATGAAATGATCACCGCTATAAGTTTACTAACCACGTGTCACCATATGAAGCTATTATAATATTGTTGACTATGCTCCTTATGCTGTACATTATATCACCACATCTTATTCATTGTATTACTTGTAGGTTGTAACTCTTCCATATTATGTCCATTCCCCCACCCATTCTTCTCTGGCAACAACCAGTTTGTTCTCTGACTCTCTGAGTCTGTGTCTGTTTTGTTTTGTCATTAGCTTTGCATTTTTAGGACTTCACATACAGGGAAATAATATGGTCTTTGTCTTATTCCGCCTGATTTATTTTGTGTAGCACAATATGGTCTAAGTCCATCCACACTGTCATGAATGGCAAGGTTTCATTCTTTCTTACGGCTAAGTAATATTCCCTTGTGTGTGTCTGTGTTTATACCACTTCTTTTTATCCATTCATCTACTGATGAACACTTAGGTTGCTTCCATATCTTGGGTACTGTAAATAATAGTGTGATGAACACAGAAGTGAACATATATATTCGAATTAGTGTTTTCATTTTCTTGGGATAGATACTCAGGAGTGGAATTACAGGATCATATAATGGTTAATATTTTGAGGAACCTCTGTATCATTTTCCACTGTAGCTACACTGATTTACATTCCCACCAAAAGCATGTAAGTGTTTCTAATTCTCCACAAACTCTCTAAAAATTATCTGTTGTCTTTTTGATAACTGCCATTGTTATAAATGTGAAGTGATTTGCATTTCCTTTATAATTAATTTGTTACATTAAGCATCTTTTTCTATGTGTACACTGGCCATTTGTATGTCTTTAAAAAACAATTTAATCATGTCCTCTGCCCATTTTTAAAATTAGATTTCTTGATATTGAGTTATATGAGTTCTTTGTATATTTGGGTATTAACTGCACATTGGATATTTCATTTGCAAATATATTTTCCCATTTAGTAGGCTACTTTTCATTTGGTTGATAATTTCCTTTGGTTGATAATTTCCTTTGCTGTTGGACTTCCCTGGTGGCTCAGAAGGTAAAGCGTCTTACAATGCAGGAGACCTGGGTCGGGAAGATCCTCTGGAGAAGGAAATGGCAACCCACTCCAGTACTCTTGCATGGAAAATCCCATGGACGGAGGAGCCTGGTAGGCTACAGTCCACGGGGTCGCAAAGAGTCGGACATGACTGAACGACTTCACTTTCCTTTGCTGTGCAAAAAGCTTTTTAGTTCATGTATTAGTTCATTTATTCTTGCTTTTGTTGTCTTACCTGAAGAGAGAATATACCAAAAAATATATTGCTAAGACTAATGTTACAGAGTTTACTGCCTATGTCTTCTTCTAGTAGTTTTATGGTTTCAGGTGTTACATTAAGTCTTTAAACCATTTTGAGTTTTTTTTTTAAATATGGTGTAATAAAGTTGTCCAGTTTCATTCTTTTGCATTTATCTGTCCTGTTTCTCAAAATTATTTATATATTGAATAGAATGTCTTTTTCTCACTTTATATTTTTGCCTACTTTGTCATGAATTAATTTATCTTATAAGCATGGGTTTATTTCTGGGCTCTATATTCTGTTGCACTGATCTATGTATATGTCTTTTTTGCCAGTACCATACTGTTTTGATTAATATAATTACTATAACTGTGGCATAGTTAGAAATCAGGGAGTATGATATCTCCAGCTTTATTATTCTTAAGATAGCCTTGGCCATTCAGGGTCTTTTGTGGTTCCATACAAATTTTAGGATTATTTTTTCTAATTCTGTGAAAAATACAACTGGCATTTTGATAGGGATTGCACTGAAACTTTAAATTGTATAGTATGAACATTTAAACCACATTAATTTTTCCAGTTCATTAGCATGGTATATCTTTCAATATACTTTCATCTATAATTTCTTTCATTAATGTCTTACTATTTTCAGTGTACAAGTCTTTCACCTCCTTAGTTAAATATGTTCCTTGGTATTTTATTTTTTTTGGCACAATTGTAAATGGAACTGTTTCTTGCTTTCTCTTTCTGAAAGTTCTTTATGTGTAAAAATGTAACAGGTTTCTTTATATTAATTTTATATCCTGCAACTTTAGTGAATTCATCTATTAGCTCTAATAGCTTTTTGGAGGAATTTTATGGTTAAATATATACAAATATGCATGTGTGTGTGTGTGTGTGTGTGTGTGTGTGTGTGTGTGTGTATCAGTAATACCATATTATCTGCAAATAGTGACAGTTGTACTTCTTTGTTTCCAATCTGGACACCTTTTATCACATTTTTCTTATTTGATTGCTGTGACTAGGACTTCCAATACTATTTTGAGTAAAACTGGTAAGAATGAATATCCTTGTCTTGTTCCTGATCTTTTTTCTGCATTGATTATGATGTTAGCTATTGGTCTGTCACTTATGGATTCATTATGTTGAAGTAAATTTTCTTTAGCTCTAATTTTTTAGAGTTTTTATTATAAACGCTTGTTAAATTTTGTCAAACGTTTTCCCTTCTCATGGTTAGACAATCACATCATTTTTATCTTTAGTTTTATAAATATGGTATATAATATTAATTGACTTACAGAGGCTGAACCATCTGTGCATCTTAGGGGAAAATTCCACTGGAATGTCTACTTTCTTTAATATATTTTGAATTTAGCTCACTAATATTTTGTTGATGATTTTTTTCATCTACATTCATCAGGGATATCGACTTATAATATTCTTATTGTGGTGGGTTTGGCTTTGGTTTTAGGTTAACACGGGCCTCACAGAACAAATTTGGAGTGATCTTTTCTTTTCAATTTTTAAAATAGTTTGAGGATTATAGGTGTTAACTCTTCTTTAAATGTTTGCTAGAATTCACCTGTGAGCCATCTGGTCTTAGAATTTTGTTAGTTGAGTTTTGTTTTGTTTTTTAATTAGTGATTCAAATCCATTACTAATATTATTTCTGTTAAGATTTTCTATTTCTTCACAATTTAGTCTTAGAAAATTTTATATGTATAGAGATTTCTCCATTTCTTCCAAGTTGTCTAATTTGTTGGTATACATTTTTTTTTGTAGTAATCTCTTGTGATTCTTTGTATTTCAGTGGTAACAGTTCTCTTTTCATCTTTCACTTCTAATTTTATATATTTGGGCCTTCTTTCTATTTTTCTTGATAAGCCTAGCTAAAGTTTATTAATTTTGTATATCCTTCAAAGAACCAGCTCTTGGTTTCCTTTATCTTTTCTATTTTCTTTAGTATCTTTCATTTACTTACACTCTGATCATTATTTTTTCCTTCTAAATTTTGGCTTAATTTGTTATTTTGCTTATAATGTTAGACTATTTATTTGAGATTTTCCTTGAAGGAGGCCCGTATCACTATGAACTCCCCTCTTAGAACTGCTTTTGCTGCATCCCATTGATTTTGGTAAGTTGTATTTCTGTTTTCATTTGTATCAATGTATTTTTAAAAATTTTCTCCTTGATCTCTTTCTTGACACACTCCCTTCTGGACTTCAAATTTCTTGTGGAAAATTCAGCAGATAGCCTTATAGGAGTTCCCCTGTATGTAACTAATTTTTTTCTTTTGCTGATTTTAAGATTCTCTATGTTCAAATTTTGTCCTCTTAAGTATAATGTGTTTTGGTGTAGACCATTTGAGTTCATCTTGTCTAGGATTCTCTGCGGTTTTTGAACCTATACGTCTGTTTCCTTCCCCAGGTTACAGAATATTTCACCTATTAGCTTTTTGAAAAAATTCTCTATTCCTTTATTCCTCTTTTCATTTTAAGACTGTCATAATGCAAATAGTACATTTGATGTTATCACAGAGGCAGCTTAAACTATCCTTATTTTTATTAATACTTTTTTCTATTAAGTATGTGTAATTTCTAGGACTCTATCTTCCAGATTGCTCATTCATACTTCTGTGTCATCTGATCAACTGCTGATGCTGTTTAGCATATTTTCTCATCGCTGCTGTGTTCTTCAGCTCTGATTGATTCTTTTTTATATATTTTAACTCTTTGTTGAATTTCTTATGCTGTTCATCTGTTCTTGTTCCAAGTTTCATGAGCATTTTCATGATTTTACCTTGAATTCTTTGTCTAGTAGGATGCTTATTTCCATTTCATTGAGGCTTTTTCTGGGATTTTTATCTTGTTCTTTCAGCTTTCAACATAATGAAAATTGTTTCCTCATTTTGCCAAATTCTCTGTTTACTTTGTTGTATTTAGTGGTTCTCCCAAGCTTGGAGGAAAGGACTTATGTAGGAGATTTCCTGTGCTGTCTAGCACCATGTTCCTCTCTGGCCACCAGAGCCAAATGCTTCAGGGATGTTCTCTATGTGGGTTGTTTGTACCCTTCTGTTGTGATGAAGCCAGCTACGGCAGAAGTTATGATATGCAGGCCCAGACCTTAGCCTGGCTGGCTGCAAGGCCTTGGTTTGTGTGGTTGCTGTAGGCATGATAGTTTCAGGTAGCATTCTGATATGCTCATTGCACAGCTCCTACTGGTAGGTAGCTAGGCAGAACAGACCACTGACATTGCTAACTGGCTCTACACTGTATGATTGCTGTGAGCATGCTGGTGAATGGAGTACATTCACTTAGTACAACTTAGTACAAATTAATGAGAGGCCAAGTGGCATGCAACTGTTGCAAGTGTACTTATGGGGTAAGGCAGTTTCCAGCATTAATAGGCTTTCAAAGAAGGCTGCAGAATGGCACATACCAGTACTGGTATCTACATGATAGAGCAAGATTACACAAGAGTTGGGGAATACAGGAGTTGGGGAATCCCAGCTGTCTCCTGCCTCTTCTGGAGGGTGGTTTCATCACTAAATCATGTCAGACTCTGCGATCCTATGAACTGTTGCCCAACAGGCTCCTTTGTCCATGGGACTTCCTAGGCAATAATACTGGAGAGGGTTACCAGTTTCTTCTCCAACAGATCTTCCCAACCCAAGGATCGAACCCATGTCTCCTGCATTGCTGGCAATCTCCTACATTACAGGTGAATTCTTTATCAACTGAGCCACAAGTGGGTCAACCTCAAAGTTTCCCAAACTGCTACCTCTGAGCTGGGACTTGGAGTGAGATTTTGAATGCCCCTTTAAGAGATAAATCTAGGTTTCCTATGCTCTCTGGTTCTCCACAATCTAAGTTTTGGTGGTTTTTAAAGCAAGATGTTTTGGAGGTTCATTTTCCAAGGCAAGACTTCCATGCTGGGGAGACTGATGTGGGGGTCAGACTCCTTGCTCCTAGGTGAAGACCTTTGTGGTTGTGATTTTCTACCAGCTTGTGGATTTCTGTGCTGGGCTGTGGGTCCTAACTAGGATACATCTCTCCCCCTTCCCCCAACATTTTTGTTGTGGCTCCTTTGTTATATCTTTAGTTGTAGAAAAGCTCATCTGCTAGAATTCAGGTCATTCTCAGAGATAATTGCTCTGTAAGTAATTGTAATTTTGGTGAACCAGTGAGAGGTAGTGAACTCAGGATCTTCCTACTCTGCCACACTTATCCATACTTCAACCATCTTAGTGTTATTTACAGCAACATAGTCTAAGTTTGTAAGGGAAAATATTTATATGTTAGATCTTTTCTATTTCTCATAATTTTCCCAATCTCAGATTGCATTCTATCTTGCAAATTTTATCCTTTTCCTTTCCTAGGTCTAATTTTGGAGCTATACTCACTCTTATTGGGCTTCATACCATTTAAGCTGCATGCCTTTTTTGGTGGTAAACAATCCATCTTATGCATATCAAAAACATTAAGAGTTAGTTGAAAATATCAGGGTGCTGAATTTGTTGATGTACATTTTAAAAAATTTGAATTTCCCCATAAAGTTTTCTCAACTCTAAGCCACTGATATTTAGATAAGTCTAATACATTGCAATAGCCTTGTGAAATTACTTGCAAGGTGTTTCTAAGGTCATTTCAAAATATCTGAATCATAAAAGTACCCTTTCAACTTATAAAAAATTAGGTTTATAAGAAAAGAAAGCTTTGCAAAATAAGAATGTCATCTTAGAATAAGTACAAATATGAACAAAATATTTTATATATAGCACTGTATTCAAATATATTACTTGGTGTCATGCTTCTGTATGTATGTAAGCAACTTTAAATTCAAACAAATAGATTATAAAACATTCAGTTCAGTTCAGTTGCTCGTTCGTGTCCGACTCTTTGCGACGCCATGGACTATAGCAGGCCAGGCTTCCCTGTCCATCACCACTCCTGAAGTTGACTCAAACTCATGTCCATTGAGATAGTGATGCCATCCAACCTTCTCATCCTCTGCCATCCCCTTCTCCTCCTGCCTTCAATCTTTCCCAGCAACAGGGTATTTTCAAGAGTCAGCTGTTCCCAACAGGTGGCCAAATTGTTGGAGCTTCAGTTTCAACATCAGTCTTTCTAATGAACATTCAGGACTGATCTCCTTTAGGATGGAAGGCTGGATCTCCTTGCAGTACAAGGGACTCTCAAGCATCTTCTCCAACACCACAGTTCAAAGCATCAGTTCTTCAGCGTCCAGCTTTCTTTACATTCCAACTCTCACAGCCATACATGACCACTGGAAAATCCATAGCTTTGACTAGATGGACTTTGTTGGCAAAGTAATGTCTCTGCTTTTTAATATGCTGTCTAGGTTGGTCATAACTTTCCTTCCAAGGAGTAAGCATCTTTTTATTTCATGGCTGCAGTCACCATCTGCAGTGATTTTGGAGACCCCCCCAAAAAAAAGTCAGCCACTGTTTCCACTGTTTCCCCATCTATTTCCCATGAAGTGATGGGACTGGATGTCATGATCTTACTTTTTCCAATGTTGAGCTTTAAGCCAGTGTTTTTACTCTCGTCTTTCACTTTCAAGAGGCTCTTTAATTCTTCACTTTCTGCCATAAGGGTGGTGTCATCTGCATATCTGAGGTCATTAATATTTCTCCCAGAAATCTTGATTCCAGCTTGTGCTACATCCAGCCCAGCCGTTTCTCAAGAGTTACTCTTCATATAAGTTAAATAAGCACGGTGACAATATACAGCCTTGACGTGTACTCCTTTTCCTATTTGGAACCAGTCTGTTGTTCCATGTCCAGTTCTAATTGTTGCTTCCTGAACTGCATACAAACTTTTCAAGAGGCAGGTCAGGTGGTCTGGAATTCCTATCTCTTTAAGAATTTTCCACAGTTATTGTGATCCACACAGTCAAAGGCTTTGGCATAGTCAATAAAGCAGACCTAGATGTTTTTCTGGAACTCTCTTGCTTTTTCGATGATCCAGCAGATGTTGGCAATTTGGTCTCCGGTTCCTCTGCCTTTTCTAAAACCAGCTTGAACATGTGGAAGTTCACGGTTCACATATTACTAAAGCCTGACTTGGAGAAGTTTGAGCATTACTTTGCTAGCGTGTGAGATGAGTGCAATTGTGTGGTAGTTTGAACATTCTTTGACATTGCCTTTCTCCAGGATTGGAATGAAAATGAAATTTTCCAGTCCTATGGCCAATGCTGAGTTTTCCAAATTTGCTGGCATATTGAGTGCAGCACTTTCACAGCATCATCTTTTAGGATTTGAAATAGCTCAACTGGAATTCCATCACATCCACTAACTTTGTTTGTAGTGACTCTTCCTAAGGCCCACTTGACTTCACATTCCAGGATATCTGGCTCTAGGTGAGTAATCACACCATCGTGATTATCTGGGTCGTGAAGATCTTTTTTTGTACAGTTCTTCTGCATATTCTTGCCACCTCTTCTCAATATCTCTGCTTCTGTTAGGTCCCTACCATTTCTGTCCTTTATTGAGCCCATCTTTGCATGAAATGTTCCCTTGGTATATCTAATTTTCTTGAAGAGATCTCTAGTCTTTCCCATTCTATTGTTTTCTTCTACTTTACACTGATCACTGAGGAAGTCTTTCTTATCTCTCCTTGCTATTCTTTGGAACGCTGCATTCAATTGGGTATATCTTTCTTTTTCTCCTTTGCTTTTTACTTCTCTTCTTTTCACAGCTATTTGTAAGGCCTCCTCAGACAGTCATTTTGCATTTTTGCATTTCTTTTTCTTGGGAAGGGTCTTGCTCCCTGTCTCCTGTACAATGTCATGAACCTCCGTCCATCGTTCATCAGGTACTCTGTCTATCAGATCTAGTCCCTTATATCTATTTCTCACTTCCACTGTATAATCATTAGGGTTTTGATTTAGGTCATACCTGAATGGTCTAGTGGTTTTCCCTATTTTCTTCAATTTAAGTCTGAATTTAGCAATAAGGTGTTCATTATCTGAACCACAGTTAGCTTCCAGTCTTGTTTTTGTTTAGAGCTCTCCATCTTTGGCTGCAAAGAATATAATCAATCTGATTTCGGTGTTGACCATCTGGTGATGTCCATGTGTAGAGTCTTCTCTTGTGTTGTTGGAAGAGGGTGTTTGCTATGACCAGTACATTCTCTTGGCAGAACTTTATTAGCCTTTTCTCTGCTTCATTTTGTACTCCAAGGCCAAATGTGCCTGTTACTCCAGGTGTTCCTTGACTTCCTACTTTTGCATTCCAGTCCCCTATAATGAAAAGGACATCTTTTGAGGTGTTAATTCTAGAAGGTCTTGTAGGTCTTCATAGAACAGTTCAACTTCAGCTTCTTCAGTGTTACTGGTCGGGGCATAGACATGGATTTCGGTGATATTGAATGGTTTGCCTTGGAAACGAACAGAAATCATTCTGTCATTTGTGAGATTTCATCCAAGTACTGCATTTCAGACTCTTTTTTTAACTATGATGGCCACTCCATTTCTTCTATGGGATTCTTGCCCACAGTAGTAGATATAATGGTCGTCTGAGTTAAATTCACCCATTCCAGTTCCATTTTAGTTCACTGATTCCTAAAATGTTGATGTTCATTCTTTCCATCTCCTGTTTGACCACTTCCAATTTACCTTGATTCATGGAACTATACTAGGTTCCTATGCAATATTGCTCTTTACAGCATCAGACCTTGCTTCTATTACCAGTCACATACACAACGGGGTGTTGTTTTTGCTTTGGCTCCATCCCTTCATTCTTTCTGGAGTTATTTGTCCACTGATCTCCAGTAGTATATTGGACACCTACCAACCTGGGGAGTTCATCTTTCAGTGTCCTATCCTTTTGCCTTTTCATACTGTTCGTGGGGTTCTCAAGGCAGGAATATTGAAGTGTTTTGCCATTCCCTTCTCCAGTGGACCACATTTTGTCAGAACTCTCCACTGTGACCAGTACATCTTGGGTGGCACTAGAAGACATGGCTCATAGTTTCACTGAGTTAGACAATGCTGTGGTCCATGTGATTAGATTGGTTAGTTTTCTGTGATTGTGGTTTTTAGTCTGTCTGCCCTCTGATGGAGAAAGATAAGAGAATTATAGAAGCTTCCTGATGGAATAAACTGACTGAAGGGGAAACTGAGTTTTGTTCTGATGGGTGGGTCCATGCTCAGTACATCTTTAATGCAATTTTCTGTTGATGGGTGGAGCTGTGTCCCCTCCCTGCTATTTACCTGGGGCCAAACTATAGTAGAGGTAATGAAGATAATGGTGACCTCCCTCAAAAGATCAGATGCATGCACTGCTACAGTCCATGCCACGTTAGGAGATGAAACATTAGGCGATGACAATTTTGAAATTATGTTCAGGTAGAATTTTCTAAGAAAATCTTTATACTTAAGCTTATTTGATTATTTCATGTACTGATGAAAAATGACTGGATTCAGTGATTTATTCTATTAAATTATTTAGAATCTGATTATAATAATTTAGTGGTGTTTAATTAAAATGCTTCTTCTAAGTGAGTTTTGCTGCTTCACAGTTACTGGCTCATTTGGATTACTCCATATTGTTTCTGTTCATAATGTTATGCATAGTAGGAGTAGTCTTGGATTCTGAATTTTAATAAGCTCCATACAGCTGTTCACTGAACAGCAAGTAGGTGATGAACAAACATTAGCTAAAGTGCCTTATGAATCAAATATTAAGCTGTAGCTTTGAATTATGGTTTTCTAAATTATTATCAACTGCAAATGTTGAAGTTAGTTATATTCAAAAGTAGGTTGGACTAAGTATATTTTAAATTAAAAGCTCCTTGTCTACCTTTATAATTAATCTTTCATTCTATGAACTTTCTTCCATTAAATCTTTTCCATATAACCCCAAACTTTCTGAGTACTCAGTACTTTGCTATTCCAATAAGATGGATTTTACACAGCACAGTCTTCTTCTTTTCACAAAGCCTCTATCTCTGTAGTTAAAAAAAATATAAATACAGTTTTAATAGGGTTGTTATTGATTCCTCTATCACTGTGTATGTATACATAGGTAATATGCATATAGATCAATACACAGAAAGGTAAACAATAATAAAAACATTTGGCCTAATATTTAGATGAGAGAAAAAATATACTCAAATTTTGCTCCCACCATCAATTTCTGCATGATATTTATGTTGAGCGAAAAAAAAAAAAAAAAAAGAATTTCAATGTGTATCTTTACCTAGAGTTTCTCCCTAAATATAGAGGGTTTCCATTGGCAGATGAATGGATAAGAAGATGCCACTCACACATACACACACACACACACACACACACACACACACAGTGGAATACTACTTATACACAAAAAGATGGTATAATGCCATTTGTGATAACATGGATGGATCTTGAGGGTAGGTATTATGTAAGTCAAATATGTCATATGGAGGAAGACAAACACTGTATGATTTAATTCATATGTGGAATATTGAGAAAAATAAATGAGAAAATTAAACAAAGGCATAGATACAGAGAACAGATTAATGGCTACCATATGGGGAGTGGGTTCAGGGGAGGACAAAATGAATAAACAGAGTCAACTGTATGGCGACAGATGGAAACTAGATTTTTGGTATGGGGCATACTGTAGTGTATACAGATGTAGAAATATAATCTATGCATGAAACATACAATGCTATAAGGCAATGTTACCTCAGTTAATTAAAATATATATATATTCATCAAATGCCTCAAATGTCTATTAGAAGTTACACTAAATCATAATATTTCCAAAATACATCCTTATTGTATTATTTTACTAAAATCTCTAATGGGAAGAATATACATCCACAAAACATTTATCAATCACCAAGTCTGGAAATCCAACAGACAGACATACTTAAAATACATGTATAACAATTACACTAACAAAACATGAATTTGCTCATTTTTAAAATGTATTTTTTTTCATTCAACAGATATTTAAATGTCTTCTAGTGATACATACTGTGTTCAAAAGGGAATTTTGAGGAAAAGTTAGATACATAAAAGCATTTCTTTGGAAAAATAACTGCAATAAATTGCTAGTTCATTTAAATAATCCACACCAGTAATACTATGTTCTATAAAACTTGGTCTTATTTCACTCGAGTGTCTCAACCATTGAATGCCTGGATGCTACCTAGGGAATGTGTGTGTGTGTGTGTGTGCATGCAAAGTCACTTCAGTTGTGTCTGACTCTTTGCAACCCCGTGGAATATAGCTCGCTAGGCTCCCCTGTCCATGGAATTCTCCAGGCAAGAATACTGGAGTGGGTTACCATGTCCTCCTCCAGGGAATCTTCCCAACCCAGGGATCAAACATGCATCTCCTGCAGGTCCTACATTGCAGGCAGTTTCTTTACTGCTGAGCCACTAGGGAAGCCCATAAAGTATGCTACTTAACATTGAAATTCATGAAATGCTTAGAAATGGCATAATACATAGTGATGTTACTACACAAAAAGATGTTGCTGTTGTTATCATCATAATCTCATAATAAACTTCATTATTATTTTTATTGAGGATGGTAAATGAAGATATTGAAAACACAGAATTTGTAAAAAGACTGAACATAAATGGGGAAGGAAACTATACAAACATCAGTGGGAAACGCATAACAGACAGAAGGAAATTGAGTTCAAAGATATGAGGCAGGAGCCTGCTAGGTGAGGTCAAGAAGCAGAAAATAGGCCAGTAGTACTGGACTAGAGTGGATGAAGGATGGCACAGAGAAAAATACTAAAGAGGTAGTGGCAGTCTGCATTGAATAGGTCCTTAGAACCACTATAAAGAAATGGAAAATTTTAACAGTTTTAAACAGAGAAGTGAGATGATCTTGCTTATCTTAGGATATCTCTTGCATTTTGTGGAGACAGTTGTGAGGGCAGAAGCAGAATATAGAAAGACAGAAATCAATTAGGATGCCTATACAGAGATACTGCACCACTGCAATAAAGTGAATATCGCAATAAAAAAGTTATTTTTTTGGTTTTTCAGTATATGTCATAGTTATGTTTATACTCTAGTGTAGTCTATTAAGTGTGCACTATGGCATTATGTAAAAAAAATGTACAAACACTAATTTAAAAATACTTTATTGGTAAAATGTGCTAGCCATCATCTGAGCCTTCAGCAACTGTAATCTTTTAGCAATAGTAATATCAAAAATCACTGACCACAGATCACCATAACAAATATAATAATAGTAAAAAAGCTTGAAATATTACTAGAATTACCAAAATGTGACCCTGAGACTTGAGGTAGGCAAATTTTAGAAAAATGGCACCATATAATCTCTCCAGGAGTTGGCGATGTACAAGGAGGCCTGTCATGCTGCAGTCCATGGAGTCGCAAAGAGTCGGACATGAATGAGTGGCTGAATTGAACTGACACGCTCTCGATGCAGGATTGTTAAAACTCTCAATGCAGGGTTGCTAAAACCTTCAATTTATAAAGAAGACAGTATCATTTAGACTCAATCAAGTTAAGCACAGTAAAATAAGGTGTGTCTGTATGTGAGGCTGCAAAGAAGCTTCTCCATTTTTGGCTGCAAAGAATATAATCAATCTGATTTCAGTATTGACCATCCAAAGATGGAGAAGCTCTATACAGTCAGCAAAAACAAGACCAGGAGCAGACTGTGGCTCAGATCATGAACTGTTTATTGCCAATTTCAGACTTAAATTGAAGAAAGTAGGGAAAACCACTAGACCATTCAGGTATGACCTAAATCAAATCCCTTATGATTATACAGTGCAAGTGACAAATAGATTTAAGGGACTAGATCTGATAGACAGAGTGCATAATGAACTATGGACAGAGGTTCATGATATTGTACAGGAGACAGGGATCAAGACCATACCCATGGAAAATAAATGCAAAAAAAGTAAAATGGCTGTCTGAGGAGGCCTTACAAATAGCTGGGAAAAGAAAAGAAGCAAAAAGCAAAGGAGAAAAGGAAAGATATTCCCATCTGAATGCAGAGTTCCAAAGAATAGCAAGGAGAGATAAGAAAGCCTTCCTCAGCGATCACTGCAAAGAAATAGAGGAAAACAACAGATTGGGAAAGACTAGAGATCTTTTCAAGAAAATTAGAGATACCAAGAGAACATTTCATGCAAAGATGGACTCGATAAAGGATAGAAATGGTATGGACCTAACAGAAGCAGAAGATATTAAGAAGAGGTGGCAAGAATACACAGAAGAACTGTACAAAAAAGATCTTCACGACTCAGATAATCACGATGGTGTGATCACTCACCTAGAGCCAGACATCCTGGAATGTGAAGTCAAGTGGGCCTTAGAAAGCATCACTGTGAACAAAGCTAGTGGATGTGATGGAATTCCAGTTGAGCTATTTCAAATCCTGAAAGATGATGCTGTTAAAGTGCTGCACTCAATATGCCAACAAACTTGGAAAACTCAGCAGTGGCCACAGGACTGGAAAAGGTCAGTTTTCATTCCAATGCCAAAGAAGGGCAATGCCAAAGAAAGCTCAAACTACTGCACAGTTGCACTCATCTCACACGCTAGTAAATTAATGCTCAAAATTCTCCAAGCCAGGATTCAGCAATACGTGAACCGTGAGCTTCCAGATGTTCAAGCTGGTTTTAGAAAAGGCAGAGGAACCAGAGATCAAATTGCCAACATCCACTGGATCATTGAAAAAGCAAGAGAGTTCCAGAAAGTCATCTATTTCTGCTTTATTGACTATGCCAAAGTTTTGACTGTGTGGATCACAATAAACTGTGGAAAATTCTTAGAGATGGGAATACCAGACCACCTGACCTGTCTCTTGAGAAACCTGTATGCAGGTCAGGAAGCAATAGTTAGAACTGGACATGGAACAACAGACTGGTTCCCAATAGGAAAAGGAGTATGTCAAGGATGTATATTGTCACCCTGCTTATTTAACTTATATGCAGAATACATCATGAGAAACGTGGGGCTGGAAGAAACACAAGCTGGAATCAAGATTGCTGAGAGAATTATCAGTAACCTCAGATATGCAGATTACACCACCCTTATGACAGAAAGTGAAGAAGAACTAAAGAGCCTCTTGATGAAAGAAAGAGGAGAGTGAAAATGTTGGCTTAAAGCTCAATATTCAGAAAACTAAGATCATGGCGTCTGGTCCCATCACTTCATGGGAAATAGATGGGGAAACAGTGGAAACAGTGTCAGATTTTATTTTGGGGGGCTCCAAAATCACTGCAGATGGTGACTGCAGCCATGAAATTAAAAGATGCTTACTTCTTGGAAGGAAAGTTATGATCAACCTAGATATCATATTTAAAAGCAGAGACACTACTTTGCCAACAAAGGTCTGTCTAGTCAAGGCTATGGTTTTTCCGATAGTCATGTACGGATGTGAGAGTTGGACGGTGAAGAAAGCTGAGCATCGAAGAATTGATGCTTTTGAACTGTGGTGTTGGAGGAGGCTCTTGAGAGTCCCTTGGACTGCCAGAAAATCCAACCAGTCCATCCTGAAGGAGATCAATCCTGGGTGTTCATTGGAAGGACTGATGTTGAAGCTAAAACTCCAATACTTTCGTCACCTCATGAGAAGAGTTGACTCATTGGAAAAGACCCTGTTGCTGGGAAGGATTGGGAGCAGGAGAAGAAGGGGATGACAGAGGATGAGATGGCTGGATGGCACCACCGACTTGATGGACATGGGTTTGGGTAGATTCCTGGAGTTGGTGATGGACAGGGAGGTCTGGCATGCTGCAATTCATGGGGTCGCAAAGAGTCGGCCATGACAGAGCAACTGAACTGAACTGTATGTGAGGCAAAATACAAGTGGAGTTAAGAATGGCTCCTAAGGTTTGGCCTGACAACTTGAATAACAAAGTTGCTATTTATTAAAATTGCCATTTATGCCAAAACAGCAAATTTGGTTGTGATGGTGGTTGGTGGGTAGGTTGCGGGAGGGTGGGGAGGGGCGGGCGGTGATCAGGAACTTAGGCATTTATTTTATTACACATTTAAATGGAGGTGGGGTATATGATTTAATATGAATCTAAAATTCAGGGGAAACATCCAAGTTCATTATATACATTTTGTGTTCCTTCTTGCCGTATATAGAAGGTACTTGAACACATGAGGATGAAAAAAAGAGGAGAGAAGGTGTGAGAATTGATTATTGAAGTATTCTGACTTTTTAAAAGTCTTTAAGATTAGATAAGATGAAGTCTGGGAAGTAGAAGGGAGGAGAGGATTCTCTCAGAGTACTCAAAGAGAAAGCAAAAGCCAAAGGAATTCTCAGAATAGGAGGAGTTCAAAAACCTAATTCTTCTCTGCTTTATAAACTGTCCTTAAATAGTCCTGAATGTTTCTAAGTCCTACAGAATATTCAATAGTAGATATGGATATCTTATATTAGGGTAATGGAGAAAGAAGACATGAAAAAAGTGTTTCATATATGTAGAAAACACTTAACAATATGGACCTGAAGAACAAAACAACTGTCATCTATTCTAAGAAGCAGTCAAAAGACAGATCATATTAAGCCACAAGTCTTAAGTATTTTAGGTCAAAAAGTTTTCTGTTCTGCTTACTGAGTAACAAACAACCTCAAATCTTAGTGATTTAAAGCAAAAATGTATTCACTTCTTTATGAGTTTGTGATTTGACTGATCTCAGCTGAGTAGATTTTGCTTGGGGAGTTTCATGCCATTTTAGCCAGAAGTCAGGTGCTGCTGCAGTTATTTGTAGGCTCACCTGGGCTGGGCATTTAACATGGTCACTTACATGTTTGACAGCTGATGCTGGCTTTTGGCTCAGTGCTGAACTTGGGTGATCAATCAGAATGTTTACACTTGGCCATTCCTTGGGATTTGGGCTTCTTACAGCATAGAAACTGAGTTCCCAAAAAAGAACATCTCAAGACAGAAAGTCCCAAGAATAAGAGTTTTAAAAGACTCAGGTGGGAAGCTGTAAACTTCTCATGACTTTGAAATCATATATCATGTATTCTTGCCTGGGAAATCACCTGAAGAGAGGAGACTGGCAGCTACAATCCACTGAGACTAAACAGTAATTATGACAATCACCACTTCCACAACATCTTATTGGTCAAAACCAAATTACAGGACATATCCAGATTCAAGTGTAAGAAACTATACCTGAACATAGGCATGGAAATATGTCTCATTGGGGGACCATTTTTGGAGACTAACTAATAATACTTTCTACTTATTAAAAGTAAAAACATACTCTAGGTTAAAAGCATAAACTCATTTTAATTTTATTCTTTTGGCTCATAAATATTGTTTGTCTAATAAGAAAATAACAGAATACATGTTTATTATAGAGAATTTTTAAAATGTTGATGAGGAAAAAGAAAAAGCAAGAACCCACAATTTCATCACTTATAACTCACACATAATAGGTAGTTAACAAATTTGCTGAATTAATGAACAGGCAAATAATTAACACTGGTAGTTTGGTACGTAACACTGAAATCAAGGAAAATAATGTTTAGAATTTTTAAATTATCTTCTTACTAAAATTATGTCATAAAATATTTTCATTGTATTAAATATTCTACTATACAATCATTTATATGATATTAAAGGATTTGATTATATGGACTAGCCCAAATTATTAATTTCCTATAGTTACTCAAAATTTTTACTTTTTTTTTAAAGAAGGAAACTAGCATTATAGTAGTTAAAATTCTGCTACCGGTGGTTAATTTCTATTAGAAACAAAGGTGAGACAATTTTAAGATTTTTTTAAAAATACGCACTGTGAATTTCCCTCTAAAAAGACTGGAATAATTCACAGCACCATTAGCACTTTTGGGGAGTTTTCTTTTCCTCACGCTCAACCATCAAAACTCTTCCAGTATGGAAGATAGAAGGATTTTAAAAATTTTGTCCATTTTTGACTGGATTATTTTTGTCCATTTGTCACTCAGTTACTAGTAAAATTGAATATATTTTTATCTGTTTAGAGACCATCTGTAGTTCTTCTATGACTTTTTTCCTTCAGGGCCTTTATCATTTTTTCCATTAAAATGTGTATTGATAGAATTTTTTTTTTCTGTATCACATTATGTATTCTTAAAATGTTATGAGAAAATAGATAAAATAAAACAAATATTTAGTATTATATTCTGGACTACACTGTGACTAACCGGCACATAAGAATATTCAGAATGACATAGAAGTAGAGGATAATTATTGTCAGTTTGATAGTGGACCAATTCTTTTTTCTCTCTGTTTACCATGTGTTTATTTTGTGTTGTAATTACAATCATCACAACTTTGTTTCTCAAAATAGTTTTATAAGGGTAGAGAATTAATTCATCTCCCTGATTCCATTAATGTCTGCTAAATTTTAGGTAGGAAAAGTTACATACTCCCATTTATAAGTAAGAGATTAGACAGCAGCTCAGAAGTATGCACCAATTTAATGGGAAGAAAGAGATTATTCTTAATATTAAGAAATAATAAATAATTAAATAGCCACTGTCTACACCACTGCTAGACAGAATAAAACTTTCAATTTTCTAACATTGTGTTATGAGCCCCAGGCCAAGCACTGCTTAGAAACTAAATATCTACATAAAATATAGTTAAAATTTCTTTAGAACCATTTTATACTCTGCTTGTAACTAATAGTTATCTAGTGATAGATATTAGAATTATCAGTATAAAAATCTAATATAATAATTTAACAAAAAACCATATTATCTAATTAAACAAATTTCACATTCCATCAATTCCACTGTGCAATCAACAGCAAAAAAATACAATACAGTTATTATCTCCCAGGAAAATGTTGTTGGCTTGTCTGTGAATATGGTTCTTTAAAAACACTGAAATAAATGATCTTTTGTTTGCCATATGGTTTTATATTTTTTGAGGTTTTTTGAAATATTCTCAAATTTTTCTAATATCTATTTGTTGAAAGTCACTTTCAGGCCACCTCATAAAACATGAGATATAATTTTGCTATCAGAACCTACAATTCATGCACATAAACACTTTGTTATACATTATCTAAGGAGAAAATCCGATTTCAAGATTAAGTATGCCATCATATTTTACACTTTAGGAGTGGAATAGGAGTGGTTAAGAGATCAAAGGAGGCAATATAGCTATGAAGAAGCCAGAAGCCACATTGGTCAGATGCAAAATGGGCAGTGTACTCACTATTTCATGCCATCTCAGATTCTAGCACTTTCCTTGCTTCTTAAATCTGGCTGACAAAGTTGCAGTAACAATTCTTTGCTCTCCCAAGATGGTCTGTTCAAAAAAACAACAGTTTACACAGTCCCTCAGAAGACTCTCCACTAAAATAAATGATCAGTTATGCTTGTGACAGAGTTGTGGACAGCTTCGAAACACACTCCCCTTCATTCATCTTCCTTTTTTCCAGGTCTCCTTTTTTTCCCTTATTTTCATTGATGGGTGTGGGTTTGAAAATAAGGCATTTGCACATGTGCTGTCACTAAACTGAGTATTCTAGGGACTCCAGCCTAGAATAGGTTTCCAGTTACTAGATCCTAAGAACAAACCCAGGAGAAAGATTCCAAGCTAAAAGAAGTTGATGGGATACAGAAATACAAATGAGGTTGAATAAACACTGAAAGTCCAAGTCAGAAAAGGAAAGGACTATCACATACAGCAATATCGACTTGTAAAAAAAGACTAGTCTTTGGAATAACAAAAATAACATCTTTGAAACTTTTGGAAACACATTGAAATAATTATATGCAAAAAATATTTTGCACTTCATAGTAATGCTCCATCTTGGTTTCATTTCAACTTATTCTAACATCAGAATGGCTTTTAGAACTACAACAGATTTGTGGCCAAATTTATTGCAGTTTGTTGGTTTGTTAATTGGCTTCCACATGTAGAGGGCAAGGAGAGACTAAAGAGGCAGATCACTCCAGATTGGTAGGTGGCAGTTTTAATAAGTAAGGAAATTTACATGTGAGGCTTGTCTTGGGCAACTGCAATATGGGTAGATCTCCACACCCACCTGCCAGAATCTTAAGTTTATTATATAGAGGTCTTAACTGGGTTCAGTCATGTATTCAGTCCAGATGGTCTCAACTGCACCTTGCTCTTTCAGTGTTGCATTCTTGATAAAATCTCCCACCACATGAAGAGTAGGCAGAATGTACATTCCAACAACAGGGAAGGGGGTGAGCAGCCTCCAGTTGCCTGGGTCTAGCCCCGGGGTCAACCAGCTGTCATGTCCTCTTAATGACTTCCTCCTACATTCTCCCTCATGACTGACTCTTACAATCTTATATGCTCCCATTTTCATCAATGTACCCTGAATGGTCAGCAAGGGTAGAGCATGGAGGTGGCTCATTTGGCAGCTATACAGCTGCACTGAAGGCACATACCACAGAGATAACATAAGAAAATGCAAGGGAAAGCGCACACACACACACACACACACACTAAGATAATGATTCTCTTTTTTTCCACCAAGAGCCCTGTGATCCGAACTACAGATTTATTAAATCCACTAGACTGGAAGTTGGATCATACAGAATGTTATTTGTATTCTCGTGTGATTTAATAAAGATGCAGGCTCATTAGGTAAGAAGATGCAACATTCTGTTTGGATAAAGACACTGGTATCTCCGTGTGAGGTAGCAAGTTGGTCCAAGGCCATCCTATTTTGAGGACAACTTTTCTCATTATAAACATCTCAGTGTTCAGTAAAGACAGGCTTTGTCATCTATCATTCAAGACTTGGCAGTTAAATTCAGTAAGGATTCCATGTGAGCTAAAATGTCCTCCAGGCCAATGGAGGGAACAAAGATGGTGGCCAAATGATTGTACAGTGGAAAGTAGAATGTGCCCTATGGCCTTGAGAGGGAGATGACAATTTGGGAGAACTTTGCATGGTTGATATACCATACGTGTTTGTTGAGGAAGGCAGCAATATCACATGTGAGGAGATGAACCGGGGGTAGGATATAGAATGGTATATCCATTTTCTCTCCTCTTCCAATGATGTGTGTTCCATTCTAGGTATACTACGATTCAACACTTCTAACTTATAGCAGGACAATGGGATACCAATGGAGATTGAATGGTTTCTCCTTGCCTAGCAACTTGAAGTAACTCATCCATTCCAGTGAGACATTCTATTGCAAATTCCATGAGATAATGCCTTTCCCAGGCATGATGAGGCTCAGTGTTCTCAACAGCATACTACTTTGATCTCACAGCACTTTGAGACTTAGGGCAATGGCTATTTCCTGCCACTTCTGTACCTTTAGAGTACTGGGCATCTCAGCAGGTATCCCTAGACTGACATATGGGGCAACAGGCTGTATTGGTTGATCATTCAAATGCATTAAAGCCTAGAACAGCACTTGAGTCCACCTAGCCAAGGCAGTTTTACCTATTAGTAATTTAATTTGCTGCTTTAATATTTCATTTTTCCTTTCTACTAATCCTGCTGCTTGTGAGTTCTAGGTAAGATGGAACCTCCTTTCAGTGTCATGTTCTTTTGTCCATTCTTGCACATTATGACCCTTGAAATGTGACCTTCAGTCACTGTCTGTGACAAGGGAGGGAATCCATAAATGGTGCTCAGCCTCTCTAGCCCCCTCATGGTGGTAGCCTGTTTTGCGTGGTGAGCGGTAAAAACTTGGGTTAGGCCAGACACAGTGTCCATACAAACCAAAGCATATTTACAATGCCTACTTGGTGCATGGTGCCAATATAATCATTTTGTCAAATGCTCAGTGGTTGGGAACTCTGGTGGACGGCCCCAGACTTCTTTGGCAGTTGTCTTGGATACTGTTTAGAATATATAGGATATGCTGTCAATGCATTAACAAGGTCATTGTATTTCAAGAGGCATATGACATCTTTGGCAATATGCCATCCTACTAGGGCACTATGGTGGCCACTCTATGTACTCAATCTGTCATATCTTCTAAAGTGTCAGTCGCTAGGACTCACACCTGAGCTACGGAGTCAGCTTCCTGATTGTCAGCATTGTCAGCTCCTTATGAGCCAGGATGTGAAAGACAGTGAGGACTTCCTTGCATTCTTGCAGGTGAAGCACCCAGTTCCTTCAGCCTACTGTCTCTAGAAATGGGGTGCTACTATGACCTGTAGACTATGCAGATCCTCCTAATACTCTCACTCCTATTCCTGTGGCAGCCCTTTGGCCTGTAGAAAGGGAAGGAAGTAAATTCCCACAGTTCCGGGTATACAGATGGGTCTAGTCTGGGCAGTTGGCCCACAGGAACTGTAGTCATTATTCAGCCCAATATTGATACCATATGGATGGAAACAGGAACAAACTGCAACAGCCAATGTGTAATCACTCATGAACCCTGAACATAAAGGCTCTGCAGTGACAGTTGGCCTATTCTAAAGGGATTAGCCCTATGTCTTGGATAATGGGAAGCCAAGGAATAGATGACCATGAATAAGCCCTTGTGTACTCAGGATATGTGGAAAGACATTTGGGTTTATCTGCTTTGGAAGATACCTGGAGCTTTAATCTGCTTCACTAGTATTTTTGCCTTCTCAAAGGTGGCTTGCTGCTCTGATCCTCAATCTGACATGTGTGTTTTCTTTACCAAGCAGTATAAGAGATGAAAGCACTCTGCCAGGTAGGGAGTAAAAAGCCTCTAAAATCCCCAAATCCTGACAAATGCTTGTATCTCCTTCATTTTCTAAAAGGTTAGATAGGCTTACAATGAGATAGTATTAGTTGCTCAGTCATGTACAACTCTTTGCAACCCCATGGTATGGACTGTAGCTCACCAGGCTCCTCTGTTCATAGAATTCTCCAAGCAAGAATACTAGAGTGGGCTGCCATGCCATCTACCAGGGAATCTTCCTGACCCAGGGATCGGACCCAAGTTTCTTGGATTACAGGCAGATTCTTAACCATCTGAGTCATCAGGAAACCCCACAAGATAGGCTTATATCTTGTCAGTTACAGTTTCTGAGACAAAGTTCAGTGTACATGAAAGAGTTATAAATAAACATGAGGACCCAGAATAATAATTAAATACATATGGCGCAGAATTTAGAAGTGATTGGAAGACAGTAGCATCATCTTGAATTGGTCTACTCAAAAAAGAGATTTATGGAATATTGGAATATAAAATGGTGAAATATTTGAATGATGGAAAAATAAAAGCTTATTTATGAACATCAGCTACATATCATATCTAGCACTGTGCTAATCATTACCTATTTATTATCTGATTCTTACACCTGCCAATTTAGAAATGAAAAAATAGAGACTCAAGGAGTTTAAAATTCATATTGATATATAGCAGAAAACAACACAACATTGAACATTGTAAAGTAATTATCCAATTAAAAAATAAATTTTAAAAAAGAAATAAAAGAAGTTTCACAGAGCAAATAGGGGACAGAATGTAAATTCAGAATATAAAGGTATGATAGTTCCAAAAAAGCCAATGAGAGTGAAAAACAAATGTTTGTTATAAGGCAGCAGAAGTCTCAATTCAAAGCTTAATTTTAGATTATGGCAGCTTTCATTGATAATCAGTACTAACACCTTTTGATCTTAGTGATAATACAACAATAATAGACAATCCAGTTTTTGCCAAATCTCAGTCTTTCTTCTCATGCTTCCACTGAATTGTAACTGATGTCTCTAAATATTTTATTTTCCTTCAAATAATTGTCTAGTTCCTTATGAGATAGGAAAAAGAAACAAACACACTTGAAGAAGAAAAAAGTAACCTTCACAAATCATAAATAATTTATCCTTCAACTATAAAATTACAATATATCATGCTTAATGACACAAGAAAAATAAAAAATATATAAAGCCCTCCTTAGGGGTAGTCAACATTACTATAATGTTACATTATTTTCCAGTATGTCAAAGGGTATCACACTAGTTTTCAGTAGAGAATCATTTCCTTGCTGTTTAATAATACCCAGTAACTAGTAATCCAATAAGAAACAAATCAGCAGGGCTATTTGATGTCACATACAATTTCAAGAGAGACCTCTTCAATGAGTCTTCAACCTACACCTCTAAGTAATAAGCATGTTTCATTGTATTATTCAGTATCTTGCAGAGGCCCATTAAATGTTTACTGAAAAGAATTTAAGTGGGAGCAAAGCCAAAATTCTGTTGGTAAAACCAAATATGTAGATGTCATATTAATTTCTACATAATTTAATCTCTGTACTCTCCTTTGTCATTCATTTTTATAGCAACAAATATGAAATTATTAATGTATACACCTGTAATAAACTTGTGGATAGTTTTGATCACGGCCTCCTGTGCAATGTAATGAACCTCTGTCAATAGTTCTTCAGGCACTCTGTCTATCATAGTTTTCTGTGATTACGGTTTTCATTCTGCCTGCCCTTTAAGGATAAGGAGGCTTGTCTACCTATTTGTCACTTCCACTGTATAATCGTTAAGGAATTTTATTTGGGTCTAGTGGTTTTCCCTACGTTCTTCAATTTAAGTCTGAATTTTGCAATAAGGAGTTCATGATTGTAGCCACAGTCAGCTTCTGGTCTTGTTTGTGAAGACTGTATAGAACTTCTCCATCTTTAGCTACAAAGGATATAATCAATCTGAGCTCGATATTGACCATCTGGTGATGTCCATGTGTAGAGTCTTCTCTTGTGTTGTTGGAAGAGGGTATTTGTGATGACCAGTGTGTTCTCTTGGAAAAACTCTGTTAGTCTTTACCCTGCTTCATTTTTTAGTCCAAGGCCAAACTTGCCTATTACTTGAGGTATCTCTTGACTTCCTACTTTTTCATTCCAGTCCCCAGTGATGAAAAGGACATCTTTTTTTGCTGTTAGTTCTAGAAAGTCTTGCAGGTCTACACAGAACCAATCAATTTCATCTTCTTCAGCATTAGTGTTTGGGGCATAGATTTGGATTACTGCAACACTGAATGGTTTGCCTTGGAAACAAACAGAGATAATTTGTCATTTTTGAGATTGCACCCAAGTACTGCATTTTGGCCTCTTTTGTTGACTATGAGGGCTACTCCATTTCTTCTAAGGGATTCTTGCCCACAGTAGTAGATATAATGGTCATCTGAATTAAATTTACCCATTCCAGTCCATTTTAGTTTGCTGATTTCTAAAACATCGATGTTCACTCTTGCCATCTCCTGTCTGACCACTTCCAATTTGCCTTGATTCATGGACCTAACATTCCAGGTTCCTATGCTATATTGCTCTTTATAGCATCAGATTTTACTTCCATCACCAGTCGCATCCACAACTGGGTGTTGCTTTTGCTTTGGCTCAGCCTCTTCATTCTTTCTGGAGCTATTTCTCCACTCTTCTCCAGTAGCATTTTGGGCACCTACCGACCTGGGAGTTAATCTTTCAGTGTCATACCTTTTTGCCTTTTCATACTGTTCATGGGGTTCTCAAGGTAAGAATACTGTTTGGTTTGCCATTCCCTTCTCCAGTGGACCATGTTTTGTCAGAACTCTCCACCATGACCTGTCCATCTTGGGTGGCCCTACATGACTTGGCTCATAGTTTCACTGAGTTAGATAAGACTGTGATCCATGTGATCAGATGGTTAGTTTTCTGTGATTATGGTTTTCAATCTGCCTGCCTCCTAAGGATAAAGATAAGAGGCTTATGGAAGCTTTTTTCTGGGAGGGACTGGCTGTGGGAGAAGCTGGGTCTTGCTCTGATGGGCAGGGCCATGCTCAGTAAATCTTTAATCCAATTTTCTGTTGGTGGGTGTGGCTGTGTTCCCTCCATATAGTTTGACCTGAGGCCAAACCATAGTGGTGGTTATGGCATTAATGGAGACCTCCTTCAAAAGTACTTATACCATATGCACCACAACTCCCAAGACTGCGATATTCAGTGTCCATGACCCTGTGTCAGGCCACAGTCAACCCACACCTCTGCCAAAGACTCCTGGACAATCACAAGCAAGTCTGGTTCAGTCTCTTGTGCAGAGTCCTGGTGCATATAAGGTTTTGTTTGTGCCCTCCAAGAGTCTGTTTCCCCAGCCCAGTAGAAGTTCTGTAATCAAATCCCACTGGCCTTCAAAGTCAAATTCCATGGGCATTCACAGTCCCTTTGCTGGATCCCAGGTTGGGGAATCTGTTGTGGGCCCTAGAACTTGTGCAATAGTGTGAGAACTTCTTTGATATAATTCTTCTCTAGTTTGTGGGTCTGCTCAGTGGCCCTATGGTGGGGCTAATCGTAACCTCCTCCAAGAGGGTTTATGGCACATGCCGCTCACCACAAGTCTGCTGCAGCCAGAGCCCCTGTCCCTGTGGCAGGCCACTTTTTACCTGTGCATCTACAGGAGACACTCAAAGGCAGATCTGGCTCAGTATCTTGTGGGGTCTCTGGGTCCTGGTGTATACAAGGTTTTGTTTGAGGCCTACAAGCATCTCTGGTAGTTATGAGGTTTGATTCTAAACATGATTTTGCCCTTTTTACCATCTTGTTGGGGCTTATCCTCTGCTCTTGGATGAGGGTATCTTTTTTGGGTGAGATTCATCATTCTCCTGTCGATGGTTGTTCAGTAGTGAGTTGAAATTTTGGAGTTCTCACAGAAGAAGATGAGTGTGTGTCCTTCTACTATGCCGTCTTTAAATGATCCTTAAAAATAACTGAGAAAAGAAGAGAAGGGAAAGGCAAAGGACAAAAGGGAAGATATACCCATCTGAATGCAGATATCCAAAGAACAGACAGCAGAGGTAAGAAAGCCTTTCAAACTGATCAATGTAAATAAATAGAGGAAAACAATAGAATAGGAAAGACTAGAAATGTCTTCAAGAAAATTAGAGATACCAAGGGAACATTTCATGGAAAATGGGCACAATAAAGGAGAGAAATGGTATGGCTTAACAGAACCAGATAATATGAAGAAGAGGAGGCAAGAATACAGAGAAATATACAGAAAAGATCTCAATGACAGAGATAAATATGATGGTGCAATCACTCACCTAGAGCCAGAAACCCTGAAATGCAAAGTCAAGTGGGCATTAGGAAACAAAACTACAAATAAAGCTAGTGGAGGTGAAGGAATCCAGTTGACCTATTTCAAATCCTAAAAGATGATTCTGTTAAAGTGCTGCACTCAATATGTCAGCAAATTTGGAAAACTCAGCAGTGGCCACAGGACTGGAAAAGGTCAGTTATTGTTCCAATCCCAAAGACAGGCAATGCCAAAGAATGTTCTAACTAGCGCACAATTGCACTCATCTCACACATTAGTAAAGTAATTGCTCAAAATTCTCCAAGTGAGGCTTCAACAGTATGTGAAACGTGAAGGTCCTGATATTCAAGCTGGATTTAGAAAAGGCAGAGGAACCAGAGATCAAATTGCCAACATCTGTTGGATCATAGAAAAAACAAGAGAATTACAGAAAACCATCTACTTCTGCTTCATTGACTACACTAAAGCATTTGACTGTGTGGATCACAACAAACTGTGGAAAATTCTTAAAGAGATGGGAATACCAGACCACCCGATCTGCCTCCTCAGAAATCTGTATGTAGGTAAGAAGCAACAGTTAGAACCAGACATGGAACAATGGACTGACTCTAAATTGGGAAGGGAGGACGTCAAGACTATACTGTCACCCTGCTTATTTAACTTATATGCAGATTACATCATGCAAAAAATGCTGGGCTGCATGAAGCACAAGCTGGAATCAAGATTGCAGGGAGAATATCAATAAACTCAGATATGCAAATAACACCACCCTTATGGTAGAAAGTGAAGAGGAATTAAAGAGTGAAAGAGGAGAGTGAAAAGGCTGGATTAAAACTCAACATTCAAAAGACGAAGATCATGGCATCTGGTCCCATCACTTCATGGCAAATAGATGGGGAAACAATGGAAACAGTGACAGACTTTATTTTCTTGGGGTCCAAAGTCACTGCAGATGGTGACTGTACCCATGAAATTAAAAGACACTTACTCCTTGGAAGAAAAGTTATGACCAACCTAGACAGTATTTAAAAGGCAGAGACATTACTTTGCTGACAAAGGTCTTTCTAGTCAAAGCTATGGTTTTTCCAGTAATTATGTATGGATGTGAAGGCTGGACCGTAAAGAAATCTGAGTGTCAAAGAATTGATACTTTTGCACTGTGGCATTATAGAAGACTCTTGAGAGTCCCTTGGATTGCAAAGAGATCAAATGAGTCAATCCTAAAAGAAATTAGTCCTGAATATTCATTGGACGGACTGATGCTGAAGCTGAAACTCCAATACTGATGCTAAGAACTGACTCATTGGAAAAGACCCTAATGCTGTGAATGATTCAAAGCAGGAGGAAAAAGGGATGAAGTGGATGAGATGGGTGAATGGCATCACCAATTCAATGGACATGAGCTTGAGCAAGCTCCAGATTTGGTGATAGACAGAGATGCCTGGTGAGCTGCAGTCCATGGGGTCACAAACAGTCAGACATGACTGAGTGATTGAACTGATACACCTATGATAAGCAAAAGATGCTAAAATAGAAAATTACAGGAGTAGTGATAATAATATATACAATTATTTCATTAAACTTTAATAAATAGCTCTTATATTCATAGACAAAACACATAAGGCTTTTATGTTCATACCTATAATGTATTAAATATATAATCTTCCAACTTCTAACTTATACATTCATTTATCCATATGCTTATTTACTAATTAACTTATATATTTATTCATACAGGCTAATTCATGATGGTTATTTTCTTTGATGAAGCTAAACAAAAAATAATACTTGCCTCCTACCATTTTCACAAATATTTAATAAAATAATCAATGTTAACTGTATAAGATATTTTCTAATAAATCAGGTATAGTATTATCATTACTAAAATAAATATGTATATTAAGAGTCTAGTCTGCAAAAGGCTCTCTGATGAAAAAAATTAGTAAAATATGTAAATAACTCTCTAGTTACATCTCAGTAGAGAAATTAAGAAATATACCAGCCTTCAGAATGGGAGAAAATAATAGCAAACGAAGCCACAGACAATTAATCTCAAAAATATACAAGCAACTCCTGCAGCTCAATTCCAGAAAAATAAATGACCCAATCAAAAAATGGGCCAAAGAACTAAACAGACATTTCTCCAAAGAAGACATAAACATGGCTAACAAACACATGAAAAGATGCTCAACCTCACTCATTATTAGAGAAATGCAAACCAAAACCACAATGAGGTACCATTTCACGCCAGTCAGAATGGCTGTTATCCAAAAGTCTACAAGCAATAAATGCTGGAGAGGGTGTGGAGAAAAGGGAACCCTCTTACACTGTTGGTGAATGCAAACTAGTACAGCCACTATGGAGAACAGTGTGGAGATTCCTTAAAGAAATGGGAATAGAACTGCCATATGACCCAGCAATCCCACTGCTGGGCATACACACCGAGGAAACCAGAATTGAAAGAGACACGTGTACCCCAATGTTCATGGAAGCACTGTTTATAATAGCCAGGACATGGAAGCAACCTAGATGTCCATCATCAGACGAATGGATAAGGAAGCTGTGGTACATATACACAATGGAATATTACTCAGCCATTAAAAAGAATACATTTGAATCGGTTCTATTGAGATGGATGAAACTGGAGCCCATTATACAGAGTGAAGTAAGCCAGAAAGAAAAACACCAATACAGTATACTAATGCATATATATGGAATTTGAAAGATGGTAACGATAACCCTATATGCAAGACAGAAAAAGAGACACAGATGTGTAGAACAGTCTTATGGACTCTGAGGGAGAAGGTGAGGGTGGGACATTCTGAGAGAATAGCACTGAAACATGTGTATTATCATATCTGAAACAGAACACCATTCCAAGTTCGATGCATGAGACAAATGCTCAGGGCAATGGGATGACCCAGAGGGATGGGATGGGGAGGGAGGTGGGAGGGGGTTCAGGATGGGGAACACATGTAAACCCATGGCTGATTCATGTCAATGTATGGCAAAAACCACTACAATTATTGTAAAGTAATTAGCCCCCAACTAAAATCAATAAATTAAAAAAAAAAAGAAATATATCCATATAATACTTACAAAAGAACACGATATTAGATCCCAGAAGAAAAAATTCTACGAGCGGACAGAGATATTCTAAGACAGAAGTCCTTCCTTCTACAGTATACAATGCTTTAAAGATTCCTTTTAGCAGCTTTTTCACTGACTTACTAGGCAGCCTACTCCATTTCTGAAGAAGTTTAAGTATTAAAAAACTATGCTACAATATTCCATATCAAAACCGACTTCAGTACTTTTCTAAATATTTTCCATTTTAGTCTTAATCTTTATCCAGGTTCAAGCAGAGGCAAATCAAATCAAATCAGAAATATGGAAAATAATTTTCTTCAGTCTTTTTTTAACACAGAAACTACTAAATGACCAGCGATATATTCTATATAGAATGCTCTTGTTTTATTTCTGCTGACTTCTAAATAAAATAGCCTAGGCAAAAGGATAAATAACAGGCTGACCTGGCCATATGTTCCCAATATATTATTAAACTGCACAATATTTCCTTTGGGAGGAAATTACGCTGCTATTCCCTTTACATTTTTTATAACAATAGATGTCTGAATTTCACTTAGGCCACAGGAGAGGGCTAAAGGAATAAAATTTTACAAAGCTGTGTTCAACTAATGAGAGATAAGGGAGCTCAGAGAGGCTTGAGTTTTGCCATGAACTCTGGTTTTCATTATAGCATTTGCGGAAGCAGGATATATCAAGGAGAGGGATTAAATGGCATGGGAAAGGGTGAACATGATTAGATTTTATGTTTGAAGAGCTGTACTGGAAAATATGCTGTCACAATCTGACACGTACCTTTAGTTTTTCAGTTACAGGCAATATTGTTTCCCTACATAAGACTATTTTTTAAAGTATTTATTCACTTTGTATTTTTCAATTTGAGCAAAATAATTGAGCTCTTCCTGTTGACATTATTTGTTACTAGAAATGAAAGATATGTGATATTTGCCTTAGTATGCTCATTCTCATATTCTGCTCTTGTGATGTCACATTTTACCTGTCTACACTTGGTGTTGCTTATTATTGCAGGCATCAAGAGATGTGCACATGTCAAAATGCCTCTAGCTAGCAAATATATTTCTGGGAGACATAATGTTTTAAACAGAAGCATAGGCACATGTCTACAAGCCAATCTTTCGACAGCTAATAAAGTATTCATATTATACCTCCAGCACAAGAAGTTGAAAAGAAAGCCTTTTCTAGTAACATTCCTCTACATGTAAATGTTAAAAAACTAATAATCAGAAAAAAAAAAATCCTTGCTTTTACAAAAACATTTAACAAATACTTGGGCTAAACACAAATGAATTGCCAAAAATATAAAATGCAAATTTCTATATCCTTTTTTTTGGTCAGTCAGTAAATTTTTTAATACATATATAACATATATTAATACTACTTTATTATAGGATTATACCGGTATTAATAGAAAATGATTCACAGTCTCAGACACTTTTATTTTCTATATTTTCTTAATTTTTGGTTATGCCTCTGAAATCCCAATATAAACAACAAAGTGAAAAAGAAAAAAAAAAGCAACTATCAAAGACACATTTTTACAATGACAGAAAGGAATAATTATGTCTTAATTACAACCAAAATATAACTTCGTTTAAAACTTTGAAGAACTAATGATATTAAATGTTATTTGAAATAGAGACCTTTAATAATATTGTGAAGAGGGAATGAGATTTGTTTATTAAGACATGCATATATACATACATAAGCATATATATATTATATACTTTAAATTTAAAGAGCATTGGATGTTAAATGTAATCTTTAGTATATCATATTTCCTGAGTAAATAAACATTTAAAATATTATGCCATAGATTTTCATTTCTGGCCAAGATGCAATAAAAACGACTCGATTTGCTCTACATACTAAAACCAATATCAGATAGAATATATGAAACATGTTCTATAAAAGCCCCAGATATCAGAAGATGAATGTCAGTTACCCCAAGAAACAGTAAACAAATGGTGTGAGCTATATTTTATCACACAACACTGGTGAGAAAACTTCACAATACATGAGGCATTTGGTTGAGTTTACAACGGGGTAAACTCAGTAATGAGGAGTAATTAGCCTTAGACTGAGCAGAGCTCTGGCCATTCTTAAAAAGTAGTAGAAGCTAAATTTGAAAGGATGAAACTATTTTCCAGTTATTTAACTGAGTCCCAGAAGAAAGCTAAAAAATATTTATACAAATTCAAAAATATCTAACAGCCAACAAGGAACATGCACAGTTACCAATCATGAGAAGAGGAAGAAAAACCATCCTAGAACTAACACATGTGCTAGAATTAGCAATATTAAAAGAATTATAATAATTGCATTCAATCTGTTCAAAATCTTAAGGAGAATCATAGAAGCTATTTTGTAAATATCCACATTAAACAAAAGATAGAAACTTATAAGTAAGAGCAGAAATAAATTAAATAGATGAAAATAAAACATGTAGAAAACCAATGAAACCCAAAGTTGTATCTTTGAGAAGATCGTTACATTAATAAACAGCTAGCCAAATTGATCATGGAAAAAAGAGAAACTTCACTAGAGATTCTGCAGATATTAAAATGATAAGAACTTATCATGAAAAAAAAATACACTAATAAGTTTGACAATTTAGATTACTAAGTTAGAGTTATCCTGATACCAAAAGCAGTCAGACACTACACAAAAACTACAACAAAGTAAAACGTCTTCAACTCGGGAAAGAGTATCTATGAAAATCCTATATGTAACGTTTTGCTGTACTGTGCTGTGCTTAGTCGCTCAGTTGTGTCCGACTCTTTGCCAGTCCACGGGACTGTAGCCTGCTCGCTCCTATGTCCATGGGGATTCTCCAGGCCTTTAGTGGGTTCCCATGCCCTCCTCCAGGGGATCTTCCCAACCCAGGGATCCAATCCAGGTCTCACGCATTGCAGGCGGATTCTTTACCATCTGGGTCTAATAATTAAAGACCAGTTATGTTTTACCTAGGGCCTTCTCAGGTGGCGCTAGTGGTAAAGAACACGCCTGCCAGTGCAGAAGACCTGAGTTGTGAAGATGCCCTGGAGGAGGGCATGGCAACCCACTCTAGTATTCTTGCCTGGAGAATCCCATAGACTAAGGAGCCTGCCGGACTACGGTCTCAGAAGAGTTGGACGCACCTGAATGCCAACTAACACGCACTCAGTTCAGTTCAGTCGCTCAGTCGTGTCCGACTCTCTGCAACTCCGTGGACTGCAGCTCGCCAGGCTTTCCTGTCCATTACCAACTCCCGGAGCTTACTTAAACTTATGTCTATTGAGTCGGTGATGCCATCCAACCATCTTATCCTCTGTCACCCCCTTCTCCTCCTGTCTTCAATGTTTCCTAGCATCAGGGTCTTTTCCAATGAGTCAGCTCTTCACATCAGGTGGTCAAACTATTGGAGTTTCAGCTTCAACATCAGTCCCTCCAATGAATATTCAGGACTGATTTCCTTTAGGATGAACTGGAGGGATCTCAGTGCAGTCCAAGGGACTCTCAAGAGTCTTCTCCAACACCACAGTTCAAAAGCATCAGTTCTTCAGTGCTTAGCTTTCTTTATAGTCCAACTCTCACATCCATACATGACTACTGGAAAAACCATAGCTTTGACTAGATGGACCTTTGTTGCCAAAGTAACGTCTCTGTTTTTTAATACGTTGCCTTGGTTGTTCATAGCTTTTCTTCCAAGGAGCAAGCATCTTTTAATTTAACATGCACTCATGTTTTACCTAACTTTAGTAACAAGATTATCTATTCATACTACTTCTCTTCAACATTATATAAGAGCTCTGAGCCAAAGCAATAAGGTAATAGAAAGAGAGAAAAAAGAGAAGGAAAGAAAGAGAAGAAGAAAGAAAGAAGGAAAGACAAAATTAAAGGTATCCAGATTGACACAGAAGTAAAGCCCTTTATTTGCAGACATGATCATCTCTGTAGAAAATTTGATGGAATCAAAAAAAAAAATGTAACCTACTAGAGCTAAATGAGTCTAACAAGTTCCCGAGAGAAGAAAAGTACAAAAATTAGTTACATTTGCACCTACTCAGCAACATCAGAAAAATAATCAGAAAATAAAATTTTTAAAAATACCATTTAAAATAGCACCAGAAATATGAAATATCTCGGGATAAACAAAACAAAAATATAAGTTATTCATACAGTAAAAATTATAAAATTTTGCTGAAAAATTTAAGGATGATTTAATAAATAGAGAAATATACCTTAGTTACAAGTTATATACAATATAATTAAGATGCAAATTCTCTCCAAATTGATTTATAAATTTAATGCAATTCCAATCTAAAATTCAGCAGACTTTCTTTTGTAGAAATTCAAAACTGTTTCAGAAAATCATATGCAAGTATGGAAAGCAATTTTGGAGAATCAAAATAAACCTTTTTCAAAGTTTTTTATAAATATTGTTATCAAGACTCTGTAATGTTGTCATTAAGATACACAATTACATTAAGATAATTTTATAAAGGTTCAGGAATAGATTTAACATATATAAACAATTTATTTTTGACAGAGGTGCAGAGGCAATTCAATTGAGAACTGACAGTCTTTTCAACGAATAGTACAGAAACAGCTGGATATACAAAATAAAAGAAAGATGTTACACATATTTACCATAAACAAATATAGTAAAAAGTTCATAGACTTTAATATAAAATTAAAAACCATAAAAATTTTAGAGTAAATACGAACTCTTATGCAGGTTATATAAAAAAATCCACAAAACTCAATAATCAGTAAAGAAAACTCCTAATTTTTGTAATGGGTAAAATATGTGAATAGACAGTTCAACAATAACAAAAATACAGGTAGATTAAACACACAAATATGTAGATAAGATGATATACCGACAAGAAATGATACAAGGAAAAGATAAGCAACACACTTATTTGTTCAACGAAAATTATAACTATAGTGAGACACAATTATGTACCTGTTAGGCTAAAATTATATATACATACATATGTATATGCATATACATATGCAGATGTGTATACACACACACACACACATATAATATACATAAAGACTGGCCTGGCAACATGTTGATGAAGATATAGACAAACTAGAATTCTTTTACATTGATGTTAAGAATACAAACTAGCACACTCTGTTTGGAAAACAGTCAACAGTGTCTTATTAAATATACCTGAAAAGCACGCAACTAACATATAATCTAGCCATTCTTCTCCAAGGTTTTATTCAAGATAAATAAGAGCACGTAAGTCTTGGACTAGTCTTCTTACAAAAGACTGGTCCATGACTGTTCATAAAAGCTTACTTTTAATACCGAAAAGACTGGTAACAACGTAAAAGCTGACTAGAGAATGGAAAACAAGCTGTGGTACAACATATTTATATGATAATCCTATTCACCAATAAAAAGTAATGAACTACAAGGTACAAGATGGAAGAAACTTAATATATAATCATTTCAAATAAAAGAAGGCAATGCCAAAGAATGTTCAAACTACCACACAACTGCACTCATCTCACATGCTAGTAAAGTAATGCTCAAAATTCTCCAAGCCAGGCTTCAATAGTACGTGAGCCAGGAACTTCCAGATATTCAAGATGGATTTAGAAAAGGCAGAGGAACCAGAGGTCAAATTGCCAACATCTGTTGGTTCATAGAAAAAGCAAGAGTGTTCCAAAAACTATTGGAACTATAGTTCCAAAAACTATAGTTCTACTTCAGCTTTATTGACTATGCCAAAACTTTTGACTGTGTGGATCACAACAAACTGAGGAAAATTCTTCAAGAGATGGGAATACCAGACCACCTGACCTGCCTCCTGAGAAACCTGTATGCAGTCAAGAAGCAACAGTTAGAACAGGGTGTGTTCTCTCACCAGTATTTTCACATACTCCATTTGAGGGGCTGAGCACACATTTGCTGTCAGTGGAGACCCTCATGCAGTCCAGTACATACTTATGATGAATGTCAAGGGCATATGGGTGAGGCATGGATAGTGTCTGTTTCCAAATTTAGTAAAAATAATATTCTGTATTCCTTAAGAATGTACTAAATGTTACTGATACAAATAAAGATTAACCTGGGCTTCTCAGGTGCTCAGTGTTAAAGAATCTCCCTACCAATGCAGGAGACACAGGTAAGGAAGGTTCCCCTGGAGAAGGAAATGGCAATCCATTTCTCTTCTTGCCTAGGAAATCCCATGGACAGAGAAGCCTAGCAGGCTACAGTCCATGGGGTCACAAAAGAGACAGACATGACTTAGCAACTAAACAACAACAAAAATTCAGGAAGAAAAATAAAGATAAAAGCATCATTCAACAGCAGCAATGTTTCTATAATTATGCATAGTGACAGTTAATATCAAGTTAAACAAAGTCTTAATCCAAAAGCACCAGGGCTTTGAAATTATAAATTGAAATCAGTAGTGGCAACAAGTTATCAGCAAGCATGTCTCATGAGCTCTGGTATGAAATTACAGCCCTTTGCAGGGATAATGCTAGAAAAAAATGTACACTTGTGAAAGGACCAATAGAGGAAGTCTATTAGCTGAGATTTTACAGTTTACAGGTGACCACTGAACAATATGGGTATGAACTTTGCAGGTCTACTTACAGGCAGATTTTTTTTTCCAGTAAATACTGCAATATTCTACTATCTGCAGCTGGTTGAATTGAAGTGGTAGAACCATGCAATGGAGGGCTAACTATAAAGTTATACACAGATTTTCACCTGGGGAAAGGCTGGGTGCCCCTAACCACTTTGATTGTTCAGCAGTCAACTGTACATTAGAACAGTGATATCTTACCACATGCAAAGGGGGTTTATTATAAAGCTACATGGAAAAAACAGAATCTAAGAAAGTGTCTCACCAGGAAACTTCACTCAGTACCCTCTGCCTTCCAGGATGCAGCAACAGTTCTGAAGCCCCAGTATCAGCTTTAATGATCAGTGACCTAGTCAGCTGTCCTTCCCTTGATGAATGTGTGCTCAGTCACTCAGTTGTGTCCCACTCTTTGTGACCTTAAGGATGGTAGCCCACCGGCTCTAATGTCACTGTGTAGGACTTTTTTTTCCCCAAGAATACTGTAGTGGATTGCCATATTTAGCAACACCTCTTACTAGAGGATTTTAGCAATCCAACTACTGTATGATTCAAACTTGCTCTCTCTCATTATTCCCTCATGTAGGGCAGGTTTGACTCGCTACTCTTTTTTATCTCAAAATACTATCTGAGGCAACAAGGTAGCATTCTTGTTACAAGACAGCTTAGAATCATTTGTTTTGCTAGGGTGCAGATTCCTAGTCTAATATGTTATATCATGGTATCTGAGTCAGGTGACAAAACCCCTGACCACTTGTTGAAAGCACCCTGTTTCTGGTCATATTCTTCAGAAGGAGGATTAAGTGTGCTCAGTTAAGAGAGAAGGACTCTAAGCAGATATGACATAAGACAGAGTAGATTTGACAGTAATATGGCATATTTGATGAGAATGTGACACATGAACCAGGAAAAGGCTCAAGCAAGGAAATTGCTAATGGATGTACCTAAAACAAATGCATATGCTTTCATAAGGGCAACTGGTGCCTTTTTGGTCTTTGCAGGATCTTCATAATTTTGCTTAATGCAAGCCCTAACAGTCAGTAATATAAACTGCTCTTTGGTTATTCAATATTCAGAACAATACTTTCATTCTTTAAAAATTAAAATAATAGGACACTGTTACTAAAAAATACTCTCTCATACACATTAATGATACTGGTTTGAGTAAGCTGTTTCTAAAGTAGTTCCAGATTTGGTTGTGATTTATACACGAAAAAACAAGTGAAATTTCATTGACATTATCATTATTAGCAATTTAATTAAATTAATGTAATTGAAAAATGACCATGTGTCAACTCATCACAATAAGTGCATTTTAAACACCTTGAGTTGGCATGGCACTCATGATTAACTTGCATAATAAAGGTTCAAGTAGAAACCATGGCAAAAGCTTTTTTTAAGAAAAGATATAGCTTCAGCTACAAGGTGAGTCTAATTTGAGGAAATCTTTAATTATTAATATTTCTGGGAAATGTATAAACTCTTTTCCTTTTTGCCCTCAATAACAACAGCTCCTACAGCAATGTACTTTCTAATGCCCTTATTACTTTATTTGTTAGCAGTTTGTTAAAAGAAAAACTGACAGTGCCAAATCTAGTAATAAAGTTGACGGGTAAATCATAATGCTGTACATCTTATTGACATGGAGCATAGTTGTCTTAATAATTGACTTTAGATGAGTGCAAAGGAATGAAGAGATTTCACAGAAGATCATGTCTGAAAGCTTAAGGAAGATACAAATATTTTAAATAACACATATATGTTGAGCATTCTCTCTCCTAGTCCTGTGCCAGGAACTGTGGTTAACACAAATAAAGCAGTTTTTTATTATTTACAGTTACAATCTATGAAAAGTTAAGTAACTTCCAATAACAATTCAAGATAACAAAAGAAAATTTGACGTGTTGGCCCATGATTAATATAACCTATATAGATGATAATTGCTTTAAGTGCTCTGTACAGGATTTCATGTAAGGAAAGTCAAACTGAGAATTATTCTGAATATGTTTAAATTTAGATTAAACTATTTAAGATATAGACTGTGTTTTAAGATTTTGGCTTTAGATAGACATTGGATTAGAGATAATTTTACACTTCTTAGAATACATTTGAAAATATTTACATCTCAAAGTGCTACTATGCTCTGTGTAATTATAATGAAGCACATCAGTTAATAAGAATTAAACTTCCAGACCCTAGTAGAGAGCACCCTGTAACCACTAGACCCAGCTGTGATAGGCAAAAGCAATGTCCTTTTGCAGAAAGACATGCAAAGAAGACTATGGTAGGATTGTGTTAGTCAGAACTTCCCTGGTGGCTCAGACCATAAATTATCTGCCTTCAATGCAGGAGACTTGGGTTCAGTCCCTGGGTTGGGAAGGTAGGACCGAAGCCTTGTCAGAAAGTGAGGAAACTGATGTTCACAACCTTTTGGATGATGCTCTGTGACAGTACACTCTTTCTATGGCATTCACTTTAAAAAACAAACTTCTGGAAAAGACAGTGCTACAGCCACCAAGTCATGGTGCAAAAGTGATCATTAATATCTTGTCTCTGACCAGTTGCATCCATAATGAGGGGGGATGCCTGGATCATGAGTATTTTTCTTGAGAGTGGGTGTTATTATTTGCTTCTTTTCATCTTTTTCTCAATTATACATTATAGGCATTTCCCCCCTTTCAATAGGCACCTCCTATTGAGTGCTTATATTGGTTAGTTATATATGAGAAGGAGAGAAAGTGATAGGCAAGTGATAGGAATCTTTATTCTTTATTTTCTCATAATTCCTTTGGTTGTTCTTCATCAAGGTAATTTGGAAATGTGAGAGCAGGTTCAATTATCACTGGCTTACAGTGGTCAGGGGACATACATGCTAAATGTCCTACAATACTGTGAGAACTACACAGAATGAAGAGTTATCCCACTGAATATGCTGACAAAAACCCCACTGAGAAGCACTGTCTCCTTAGAAGAGGTCTGGAGGAGGAAACCATTACCTCAAGTCTAGTAGATATTTTGGGAAATAAATTTGCTTAGTATCTGTAATGTACATGACCCTAAGCCAGCCTGCACTTTGTGCCTTGGGTGTCATAGAAAATGTAATGTAAAATTTTTAAAAATTGTGGTAAACTGTATTGGAGATTACTATATCCTCTGACTTCTATCCCAGCCTTACCAAATTACCATAGTAGAAATTATTCAGCAAATATTTGCAAAGATTTTTATTGCATCTAATCAAGAGATAAACTTTCAAGAGACGGCTATATAAATATTATTTACAATCATTCAATCATGATTAAAGATGTTCATTTTTGTAATTTCAAAACATGCAAACTATATGTGTTTACATGTTTTTTGCTAAGGAAAAAGACTGATAGAGAGACATATAATCATGAGAATTTATCTAATATGACATGCAAATCATTCTAAACCGTTCAAAATTAGAGAACAAATTTTTGTGGCATCAGTGAAATGATCCTATCTCTGCTTTGTGTACAGAACCCTGTGCGTGTGTGTGTGTGTGTGTGTGTTGCATATTCCAGTTGGGGCAGTTTTAGCATGAGGTTAAGAATAAAGTTCACAAGTCAGACTGCATGGGTTTTAATTCCAGCTATGCAACTTATTAGTGGAATGATCTGGAGCCCTTCAGAACTTTTGCTTCCTCAAATTCAAATCAGAATATGAACAGTATCTCTATAAACATTAGATGTTGCAATATTAAAGGCCAAAAATGGATATTTTACTTTTTAATTGTTTTAAATTTTAAAAGGAGGCTGGGACCTTGTTGTTTGAACCAGTTTTTCCATCCTTATTCTTAATGCAGCTCAAGAAAGAATAAGAAAGAAACCTCCATAGAGGAAGCTCATTAAACACACAGTGTTATTAATAAAGTAGTGCACACTGAAAGGGATATTTGATAGCATTTTGTAGCCTTTTTGTAGCCCACCTTAGAGAATCACTTTTTAATTTTCCTTTAGCCACCATGGAAATCACCAATCCTTATGATGCTCTGCCTCAGGATTTATTACCAGTGATGTTGCCCTGGCAATGGTGATGTATTGTGCTTTTAGGTGTTAGACTGTATCTCTTTGTTGACCAGGAAGCCAGAAAACACATAGCAATTAAAAAGATGTACTGTCTAATATATTCTAATTAGAGATGATTACCCACAACTACCAATGGGTATTCACAAATTGCCTATTAACCCTTTAAGAAGTAGGACAGATTTTTGTATAACTGCCATTGATTTTGAAAGCTGTACAAAGGAAAATGAAGATTATATTAGACACAGAAGTGATTTCTATTGTATTTGCTTTTTTTATTTTTCTGTTTATAAATAATCACTTGGTTATTATCCTTTAAAAAATCTAACATTCTTTAGAATAAAAATCTGAAATGGTTTTGCCTTGTTTGGACAATAATTTTAGCTCAGAGAAGATAGAATAAACAACAAAGGAAAGAATTACTATTAACTAAATTAGATTACAAGAATAGAATTGGCAAGTAAAAGGACAAATGAATAAAACAACATTTTTGGTAAAGTTATACTTATTTAAAAAAAAAATATGAAAACATAGAAATTGTCCACTAAGGATTGGAATTGACTGGACTAATCACACATTCTCAACCAGGGGTAAGGCTGAAGCATAAAAATAATGGGGGTAGTAGGCAGTAGGAGGTAGGCATGAGTCAGGGTTTAGCAATAAAGATATTTTCTTGATAATTTTAACTTGATATGGCCTAATGGGAACTTCTGTCCTTAATTTCCACCAAGGATAAGCAAGTAAGTGTAAGTGTTAGTCGCTCAGTCATGCCTGACTCTTTTCGACCCCATGGACTGCAGCCCACAAGGCTCCTCTGTCCATGAGATTTTCCAGGCAAGAATACTGGAGTGGGTTGCCATTTCCTTCTCCAGGGGATCTTCCCAACCCAGGGATTGAACCTGGGTCTTCTGCACTGCAGGCAGATTGTTTTACTGACTGAGCTACAAGGGAAGCCCTCCACCAAGGATATTCCTCTTCAAACATCATGAACCATTGTTATGTTTCTCAAGCTAAAAATGAGTCATCATTCTGCATTCCATCCTTTTCCTGACTCATCACACTCAAGTCATCAGAAAATTCTCTCTCAAAAATATATCCTGTATCTGTTCCTTTCTCCTTTTCCCATGCTCATCACCCTAGCCAAAGCAACCATCATGTCTCACCTAGACATTTCCTTCACAAATTCAATGAGCATACAAATTATCTGGGGAACTTGTTAAAATATATATTTCTGCCTTAGTAAATTGATGTAAGTTCTGAGATTCATCTTTCTTACAAGTTCCCAGGTGAATTGCTCCTGCTATTCCATGGGTCATCCATTAAATAGCAAGACCTAGGTTACCCACAAAGTTACCTAACTTGTGTTGAATGTTCAGTCTCACTTTCCTGCAAACTATTTTTCTCTGAGTAGAGTGACCTTTAGAAATCATAAATCAGATCATATTATTCACTCAGTAAAAATATCTATAACAGTGTTTTAAAAAATAAATATACTTTAACTCACAAAAAAGTATCCAAATTCAAAGGTTGACAAGTATCCAAATAATTTATAGTTAGTTATAAAATGTGACAGATTTTATTTTCTTGGACTTCAAGATCGCTACAGACAGTGACTGCAGCCACAAAATTAAAAGATAATTGCTCCTTGGCAGAAAAGTTATGACAAACCTAGACAGTGTATTAAAAAGAAGAGACATCACTTTACAGACAAAGGTCTGTATAGTTAAAGCTATGTTTTTTCTAGCAGTCATGTACAGATATGGACCATAAAATATGGTATGGTCAACAGAGACCAACCATAGAAAAGGCTGAGCACAGAAGAGTTGATGCTTTTGAATGTGGCGCTGGAGAAGACTCTCTAGAGTTCCTTGGACAACAAAGAGATCAAAACAGTCAATTGTAAAGGAAATCAATATTTTCTCAATATTCATTGGAAGGACTGATACTGAAGTTCCAATACTTTGGCCACTTGATGCAAAGAGCCAACTCATTGGAAAAGAACCTGATGCTGGGAACAATTAAAGGCAGGAGGAAAAGGGGGCACAGAGTATGATATTGTTAGATGGCATCACTGATTCAATGGACAAGAGTGTGAGCAAATTCTGAGAGATACTGAAGGACAGGGTAGCCTGGCATGCTGCAGTTCATGGGGTCACAAGGAGCTGGACATGACTTAGCCACTAAACACCAAAATGTCCTTACCAGATATTAAGTGGTACCCAATTGAGCTTTCCAATATCACCATTTATCCCATCATTGCAGCCTATGTAAGAGAAAACTAGAGATTAAAAGGAATTCATAAGATTGTGGAAAAATCCTCATTTTTCTCTTACCTTCTACATGGGGAGGGGTGGGGAATGCTCCATTCCACATTAGTATGAGGAGGGCCCAAGAAAATCAGTCATGGAAATTGGGAAAGCCTCTGAGAAGGAACGGAGAAGGCAATGGCACCCCACTCCAGTACTCTTGACCGGAAAATCCCACGGATGGAGGAGCCTGGTAGGCTGCAGTCCATGGGGTCGCTAAGAGTTGGACACGATTGAGCGACTTCAATTTCACTTTTTACTTTCATGCACTGGAGAAGGAAATGGCAGCCCACTCCAATATTCTTGCCTGGAGAATCCCAGGGACGGCGGAGCCTGGTGGGCTGCCGTCTATGGGGTCGCACAGAGTTGGACACGACTCAAGTGACTTAGCAGCAGCAGCAGCAGCAGCAGCAGCTGAAAAGGAAAGACAGCTTTCACATTCTTATTTCCAATAGGCACTAGGTGTACAGAAGAGTGAAAAAATGCCTAGAAAAAGCTGGCATATGTCCTCTGGAGTTTTTAGCATTCATGATCACAGAGAATGATGCCTACTTATCATGTAAAGACGTTAGAAAATGGAAAATTGCATCTTTCAAGCTGTACTACCGCCATATGGGAGAAAAAGAATAGTTGACTTTCCTATGAATTTAGGAAGGTAGTTGGATATGGGTAGTTAAAAAAAAAATAGGTCACCTTTCCTCTCAATTATTTTACCCACTTATTTTCCCATGAGGTTAAGAATACAGTTTAGATAATCGGTACAGCACCTAAAGGAGTCAGAAACAGTTTACTTAGAGAAGTAGGAGGATATAAAAAACCAACATGAAGCGAAACCATACTTCCTGCTTTATATTGGTGTATAACAACTTACCATAAATATAAGAGTGAAAGTGAAAGTGAAAGTGAAGTCGCTCAGTCGTGTCCGATAAAGTGACTTCTATTTTTTAACTTACAGTACTATGGGTCAAAAGTCTGATGCAGAAACACTTTGTTCTCTGGTTAGAGCATCACAAAGCTGAAATAAGGGTGTCAGTAGTACTGAATTCTAATCTGGACGCTCTGAGGAAAAACCGTACTCAAGTTCAGCTTATTCGTGTTGCTACAATTCATTCCCTGTGGTTGCAGGACTAAGGCTCATTGCTGTCTGTTGACTGGGGGTTGCTCCTAACTCCTAGAGGCCTCTCTGAAGTCCTTTAATCTTCAAGCCATCAATGGCACATTGAACGTCCACCAATGCTTCAAATCTCTGATATTCTCTTACACAATGAAAAAAAGAAAACTCTGTTTTAAAAAGGCTTGGGTAATTAGGTCAGAACACATAGATAATCTCCCTGTCTTAAAGTGCATTGAATTGGGACTTAAGATACATCTGCAAAATCCCTTAACATCAGAATCTAGAATTAATGTTTTAGTGAACAACCAAGGACTGGGAATCTGGAGGGTCCATCTTAGAATTCTGCCTTTGCTTTTCAATGTAGGACCTCAGATAGCCTCAAACAACCAAAGTTCTCCTGGGGACTGAGTAGAGAGGAGAACCAATGGGGTACAAGAATGAAGTTTTGAATCATCTCATATCATTAATATAAAGAAAAAAAAAAGCTGTGTTTTTACACAAGAGAACCAAGCTATTATCACTAGACAAGGAAGGAGCAGAGAATGGGGTGGGTTTACACATTCAAAGACTTTCCACCGTACCCTGAAAAATATGGCTCTTGACACTCTAAGTTACTTCCATTCCATCTTGCTCTCTTTCATTACATTTTTGTTTTCAACACAGCCTTCCATATAGTTTTCTGAAGAGTCAAGTTTCTTTCACTCCTCACAGAGTTCCTTCACCTAGATGTCTATAACTAGAATACTCATTCTCAATCTCAAACTCAAAGCATTTACATGGAAACTTTTCATATATTTTACCTCAGTCTTGAAGATTTTCCTGACTGTACTTTCTTCTTGGTGCTGTCTAATTATATTCTATTATTTCATCATATTCATTCCCTTCATAATATGTATTTTGATTTGTAATCATTTATTTATTTACTGGTTTGCATACTTATTGTCTGTCAAAGGTAAATTTCAAGCTTCGGAAGTGTGAGTCCATATCAGTCTTGACCTTTCTAATGTTCAGTGTCTCATATGAAACCTAGTACATGCTGTTGTTGTTGCTGTTCAGTCGCTCAGTTCTATCCAGCTCTTTGTGACCTCATAGACTGCAGCTAACCCGGGTTCCCTGTCCTTACCATCTCCTGGAGCTTGCCAAAACTCATGTCCATTGAGTCAGTGATGCCATCCAACCATCTCATCCTCTGCTCTAACCTTTTTCTCCTGCCTTCAATCCTTCTGGGTATCAAGGTCTTTTCTAATGAATCAATTATACACATCAGGTGGCCAAAGTGCTGGAGCTTCAGCTTCAGCATCAGTCCTTCCAGTGAATATTCAGGACTGATTTCCTTTAGGATTGACTGATTTGATCTCCTCTCAGTCCAAAGGACTCTTAAGAGTCTTCTCCAACACCACAGTTCAAAAGCATCAGTTCTTTGGCACTCAGCCTTCTTTATGGTCCAACTCTCACATCCATACATGACTACCAGAAAAACCAAAGCTTTGACTATACAGACCTTTGTTGGCAAAGTAATGTCTCTGCTTTTTAACATGCTGTCTAGGTTGATCATAGCTTTTCTTTCAAGGAGTAAGCATCTTTCAGTTTCATGGCTGCAGTCACCATCTGCAGTGATTTTAGAGCCCAAGAAAATAAAAAGTCTGTCACTGTTTCCATTGTTTCCCCTTGTATTTGCCGTGAAGTGATGGGACCAGATACCATGATCTTTGTTTTTTGAATGCTGAGTTTTAAGCCAACTTTTTCACTCTCCTCTTTCAGTTTAATCAAGAGGCTCTTTAGTTCCTGTTCACTTTATGCCATAAGGGTGGTGTCATCTGCATATCTGAGGTTATTGATATTTCTCCCAGCAATCTTGATTTCAGCATGTGCTTCATCCAGTCCAGCATATGCCTCAACATACTCCTTTCCCAATTTGGAACTAGTCTGTTGTCGTATGTCCAGTTCTAACTGTTGCTTCTTGACATGCATACAGACTTCTCAGGAAGCAGGTAAGGTGGTCTGGCATTCCCAACTCTTTTTAAGAATTATCCACAGTTTTTTTATGATCCACACAGTCAAAGGCTTTGGCATAGTCAATAAAGCAGAAGTAGATATTTTTCTGGAATTCTCTTGCTTTTTCTACGAACCAGCAGATGTTGGCAATTTGATCTCTGGTTCCTCTGCCTTTACTAAATCCAGCTTGAACCTCTGGAATGTCTTGGTTCATGTACTGTTTAAGCTTAGCTTGGAGAATTTTCAGCATCATTTTGCTCGCATGTGAAATGAGTATAAATGTGCCATAGTTTGAACATTCTTTTGCATTGCCCTTCTTTGGGACTGAAATGAAAACTGAACTTTTCCAGCCCTGTGGCCACTGCTGAGGTTTCCAAATTTGCTTGCCTACTGAGTGCAGCACTGTCACAGCATCGTCTTTTAAGACTTGAAATAGCACAGCTGGAATTCCATTACCTCCACTAGCTTCACCCATTCTGGTCTGCTCTAGTTCACTGATTCCTAATATGCTGATATTCACTCTTGCCATCTCCTGTTTGACCACTTCCAATTTACCTTGATTCATGGACCTAACATTCCAAGTTCCTATTCAATATTGTTCTTTACAGCATTGGACTTTACTTTCACCACCAGACACATCCACAGCTTGTCATCATTTCTGCTTTGGCTTAGCTTCTTCATTCCTTCTGGAGCTATTTCCCTGATCTTCTCCAGTAGTATATTGGGAACCTACTGACCTGGGGAGTTCATCTTTCAGTGTCATATGTTTTTACCTTTTCATACTGCTCATGGGGTTCTCAAGGCAAGAATGCTGAAGTGGTTTTCATTCCCTTCTCCAGTGGAACACATTTTGTCAGAATGCTCCAGAAATAACTGGGTATTGAATAATGAGCTTTACATAATATTTAGAAAATATAGATGTCAATCAAAAAATATGGAACAAATAAGATGCTTAGAGAATATAAATCCACAACTGCTGAACTCTGGGACAAATGTGGCCAACAGGCTTGCCTTATTTGAACAAAGAATGCCTTATGTAAACCTGAACATGATGATTTGAAATTGAATTTGAATGATCTACTTAGCTTGCCATTAGAACCAATACTTCATATCATTTTCATTCTGCCTCTACACATTTATATGTCCTTCCTCACAACTCAAGACTTTTGAATGTATGATATTACTTGTACAATGAGAGGAAAAGGAGGCCCAGTTTAGAAATCAGAAGAATGTTTTTACTTTAAGACCAATTAGAAAGGGAAAGTTTTAAAAATACCCATGCCTGGGCTTTACACATGAGCTTCTGAATTCAAATACACTTTGTTCTTTAAGAATCAGAGAACTAAACTTATAGCACTTTAACAGCTTATGATACGTAAGAGAATTTTTTTTCTCTATTGATTTTGACTACATATCTTATTTCTCTTTCAGTGCTACTAAATATCTTTGACAGCAAAGTTTAAAATATTTTTTAACCTTACACTATTTCTTATGTATATTTAGTGCTCAACAAGTGTCTCCTGGATAAAATATCAAAATGAATGTACTCAAGGAGGCATAACCATAAAAAATGTCAAGGCTCAGACTGCTTCATTCTAAAGATTATCAAACTCAGATTTAGAAATATGAGTACAAGACCTCATTTCTATGTCCATTTTGAGAGTACACTGCTTCCTTGATTACTGTTCAAAGAGACTTATACTTTTCATAGATTTATGAAGACACTTACATCTTTATGCCATGCACAGATTTCTCTCATCATTAATTTTTCTATGTCTACCAGTTGAATATCTGTCATAAAAAATGTTATCCTAGAAAGTGTCACACAGTAACTATGGGATACTTTTCTCCCTAACACATCAATAAATCAATGCTAGATGTATTGAAGAGAAAGATCATACTTTTTTCCCTATCTTATGTGTGATTAGCCAGTTGAAATGAAACTTATAAACACTGGTGAGGCCTTTGTCGTGGTGGCCAAGGCTTAACAATTTAGAGAAAATATTAAAACTCACAGGGCGAAACCCTTTTGAAAAGTAGTAGATTCATGGCCCTTCTCCTTTCATGTTCCCCTGAAGTGTCAGTATATGTTTATACCATGTAGAGGATAAGCTAAGGATTTGTTATCTGTTCTTAGTGTCTGTCATCAGTTCGGAATGAAATTGTGTGCAGCACCCAGACATATTTAGCCTCTATTTCACCAATATTGAAAAGCCATGTGTAGGATTAAATCTGACCTAAACTTCATTACATTACCCTTACTAATAGGACCTCCAGACCATTTCCTTCTCTTTGAAGGGGGAACTCAGGTGTGAGAAGGAATAAGACATTGTGATTTCCTATGCTTCTCACAAATTCCTCCACTTTATCCTTTCAGTTCTACTTAAATTTCACCTTTCCATTAAGATCATTTAGGGTTTGACTATTTTGTGCTCAATAAATGGTCACAGTAAATGGTTTAGCCCTCCATAAACTGCCTTCAACCTGCATTTAACCCTTCTATTTTTTTAAACCAGTCAAATGCAGTACAAAGATTCAACAATTTACATTGTCACTTTTTTAGAGTGCCCTTGAATACATATTTATTTTGTAGAGAAGTCTTTATAATATTTTAGTGATGACTTCATATCTCCCATATTGTCCATTTTGAGATAATATATTGCTAGGCAAGCCTGTAATATCCCTTTTGTGTAGAAAGATAAACTTTTGCCTTGCTTGTTTTCAGCAAGTTACCCAAAAGTAATTAAATAAAAAGAAAATTTGAAAAAAAACTTTCAACATTTTCCAACTTTATATTGGATATTGTTGAGAGGATTTCATATATATTCTTGTTGAAGTTGTTTATTTATTTATTTTTTTAATGGGGATGACCTTAATAGTGGTGTGTAAGCAAATTACTAACTTCATAAGGAATAAATACTTTATCTCATAACTCTAAACTCAATAGTTAGGCCAATGAACATAAATCTGAGTAGTCTAACAACCACCATATCAAATTTTATACATGTCCGTGCGAAAGATTGTTGCTGAACCACGAAAAGACGCCAGGATTCTTAGCCTCCAGAGGAGAAGAATTCAATCCGGGGCCAGAGACAAGGCTTGATCGCTCAGAGCTTTTGTGTAATAAAGTTTTATTAAAGTATAAAGGAGATAGAGAAAGCTTCTGACATAGGGATCAGAAGGGGGCAGAAAGAGTGCCCCCTGCTAGTCTTCAGCTGGATCTTATCTAGTCACCAGCAGTTTGTTAATGAAAGAGAGGACTGTCTTAAAACTCAGAATGGCACCAGGCCCGGCATCCATAAGATGCATTTTGGGATAATCTCGGCACCGGACAAGTCATCCCTGGCCATAAAACGATTGACTTGAATCTTGTAGAAAGGCAGATTACCATACAAATAGTTTTGTTTACATAGATTAGGGGAACAATGTCTGAGTGTAACATACTGGTTTGTCACGTCTGTTCTGAGCCATTAGGCAGAATGGACTTGAAGACAAAGAGTCTGGGGTAAATGCATAGTACATTAACATGTCTTAAGCCAATCATTTCCATAAGAAAAAATGCATTGGTTAACTCAAGGTTTGAGAATAGTTAACTTCAGGTGAAACCAGGTGTCATTATGGCAACACAGTATTGTAAGAGAAACCTTCTTTTAAATTTGTATAGAGAGGGGGAAAAAAATGTATCACCAGTTTGTTTCCTCCTGCCACTTAAGAGAGGATAAAAATGTCTGACACCTGCAACCCATTTCCTCCTTTTGGAGACCCCTGGCCTTCCTGCCTGTTACCATCTCAAGTGTGACTTTCATTTGTCTGATTCACTCCTGTGTTCTAGGAGACAGCTCAAGGACATGACTATGGTTAACTATAAATTCTGCTTAAAGGTCAATTTTATATTTGAACCAGGGGGAAGTCATCAATTTTTTTTCAGGTAAGTACAAAATTCCAGCCTGGATTCAGTGTAAAATGGTTTGCTTGAAACGTTAGCTTTTTTGCCTAATGTACTATCTACTTGCAATATGTGGCAAGTAAATGTAAAGGGAAGAGCGACCCTAATTTCAATGATAATAGAAGTAGAGGGTATTTGCATTGCTTTATTTTCCAAAACTTTGTTTATTTGATGTTTACATTTGCTGGTATAGTCAGGAGTATTTCTTTCTAAATTAGGAAGTGACAGGTTAATTTTATGTGATTGATACACTGGAATATAAACACCTATTTTTATTTTTATTTATCATACTCAATATAACACAAATATAGAATAGAGATATTTTAGTTTTGTTGAATTCAGGAATGCTCACTGGTAAAATAATAGCATAGGCAAAATTCTATTCAGCAAGCATTAAATTATTCTCCTCAAAAATGTGAGGTTAGTACCCATTCGGTATATAGTTCACCTAAAATTGCTATGTAGATATGAAAAAATACTGTTTTACTGAGTAATCCTTTACAATATATCCGTAGTAATGTCTCTATTTTATTCTCAATGTAAGCAGAAAAGGAAAACTCCCCCTTTCTCCATCTTGGTTAAATCTCTCACATGTTTTAAAGAACTATACTTTTTTTGGCTAGGGTATTATGAATCAGTACACTAATGGGAAGAACACTGCTTTTGGAATCAGACTGACCTGTTTTGAATCTTGACCAAAGCAAAGTTGTCAATGTTATTTAATCTGTGTAAGTTTCTCTTTAACTTACACTTAAGAAGGGTAGAGTTTGGCTAAAGGAATTTTCAAGCAGTGTCCTCAGGATTTGTCTGTGTATCACACTACTGTTTGTTCTCTACATTAAGAATCTTTTCAAAAGATCTCCTGCTCCAGAGTTTCAGGTTTACAGTTTTTACAACCACAGAAGAAAGAGAATCCTTAAAACCTATTTAGAGTTTGATATAGTCTCACTTGTGTATTTTTTTGCTTTGTTGTCTCTGCTTTCAGTCAAATAAAAGAAAAATCATTACATACCCCTTTTGTGTTCTTCTGGGAGTTTTATGATTTCAGGTCTTATGTTCAAGTCTTCAATCTGTTTTGAGTTGATTTTTGTGTATGTGTAAGTAGGCTTCATTCTTTGATATGTGGTTCTTCAGTTTTCCCAACATCACTTGTTAAAAAGACTACTCCTTTCCCCATTGTATATTCTTGGCTCCTTTGTCATAAATTAAATGACCACATGTTTGGGTTTATTTGGAGGTTCTCTATTCTGTTCAATTTATGTATGAGTCAGTTTTTATGTCAATATCATATTGTTTTTATTATCTATAGTTTTTTTAATTTAATTTGAAATCAGAAAATATGATGCTTCCAGCTTTGTTCTCCTTTCTCAAGATTGCTTTGGCTACTGCAGGTCTTTTGTGGTTCCATACAAATTTTAGGATTATTTGTTCTATTCCTATGAAAAATGCCACTGGAATTCTCATATGGATTGCCTTGAGTCTGTAGAACACTTTTGGCAGTACGGACTATTTGAAAATATTAATTTTTTCAATCCATAAGCACAGAGTATCTTTCTATTTATTTGTATCTTAATTTTCTTTTTTCAAAGTTTCATAGTGAAAATATCTTTTCCCTGCTTGGTTAAATTTATCCCTAAGTATTTTATTATTTTTATTGTAACTGTAAATAGGACTATTTTCTTAATTTATCTTTCATATAATTTGTTGTTAGTGTATAGAAATGCAACTGAGTTTTGCATATTCATTATATATCCTGCAAATTTATTGAACTTACTTATGTAATTTTAGTGGTCTTTTGGTAGAAACTTCAGGGTTTTCTATATGTAATATCACGCCAAATGCAAATAGAGATGGTTTTACTTCCTCCCTTCTGATTTAGATACCTTTTATTTCTTTTTCTTGACTAATTTCCCTGGCTAGAACTTCTAGTACGCTGTTGAATAAAAGAGGCAAAAATTGGCACATTGTTTTGTTCTTGATTATAGAAGAAAAGCTGTCAGCCTTTCACCATGAGTATGATACTTACTGTGGGACTGTCATACATGGTCTTAATTATGTTGAGGTAGTTCCCTCTATCACCAGTTTATTGAGAATTTTTACCATGAATGTAGTTGAACTTTGTGAAATGATTCTTTTGCATCTATTAAGATGGTAATATGATTTTCATCCTTCACTTTGTTAATATTGTGCTTCACGTTGATTTGGTGATGTTGAAACATACATCTCTGGAATAAATTCCACTTGATCATGGTTTATGATACTTTTAATGCTTTCATCTCTTATTTTAATTGTTGAATTCAGTTTACTAATATTTTGTTGTGGATTTTTGCATCTATGTTCTACAGAAATGCTAGCCTTTTCTTTGTTTGGTTTTGGTATCAAAGTAATACTGGCCTCATTAAATGAGTTTGAAAATGTTGCTTTCTCTACTATTTTTGGGAGAGTTTAAGAAGGATTGATATTTTTTCTTCTTTAAATGTTTGATAGAATTCAAACCAGTTAAGCCATCTAGTCCTGGACTTTTGTTTATATGGAGATACTTGATTACTGATTCAGTCTGTTTTCTAGGAATTGGTCACTTCAGATTTTCTAATTCTTCATGATTCAGTCTTCATAGGTTATATGTTTCTAGGAATTTATGTATTTTCTCTAGGGTGTTCAAATTGTTAGCATAAAATTGTTGGTAGTAATCTCTTACTACATTGTTACTTCTGTGGGCATCAGTTGTAATGTCTCTTCTTTCATTTCTGATATTATCTGAGTCCTCAGTCTTTTTTTCATGAGTTTAGCAAAATGTTTGTCAATTTTGTTTATTTTTAACAACAACAACAAAAAAAACAGCTCTTAGTTTCATTGATCTTCTATTGTATTTTTAGTCTCTTTGATATTTTCTTTCTTTTCCTAGATTTGGGCTTTGTTCTTCTTTTTCCAGTTCCTTGAGATGTCAGGTTAGGTCATTTATTTGAGATCTTTCTTTTCTTTTTCCTTAATTAAAGCATTTATTACCATGAACTCCTTTTTCTGCAACTCATGAGATTTGGTATGCTGTATTTCTAGCTTCATTTGCTTTCAGATTAAAAAAAAAACTCTTTTGGTTGCTTTTTTACCCAGTATTTGTTCAGTACTATGTTCAAAATATGTTGTTTACCTCCACATTATCTATGAATTTTTCAGTTTTCATCTTATAACTTATTTACAGTTTCATACCATTGTGATACCAGAAAAGATGCTTAATATAATTTTTATATTCTTAAATTTATTCAGATTTGTTTTGTGGCCTAACATGTTTAATTGTGGAAAATTTTACGTATGTGCTTGAGAAAAATGTGTTGTTGTTCAGTTTCTAAGTTGTGTCTGACTCTTTGCAGCCCGTGGACTGCAGCATGCCATGTGCCTCTGTCCTCCACTCTCTCCTGGAGATTGCTCAAATTCATGTCCATTGCATCACTGATTCTATCTAACCATCTCATTCTCTGCCCCATCCCAACCCCTGCCTTCTCTTTGTGCCTTCAATCTTTCCCAGAATCAGGGTCTTATTCAATGAGTTGGCTCTTCACATCAGATGGCCAAAAAATTGGAGCTTCAGCTTTAGCACCAGTCCTTTCAATGAATATTCATGGTTGAGCTCCTTTAGAACTGACTATTTGATTTCCTTGCAGTCCAATGGACTTCTCCAGCACCACAGTTTGAAAATATTAGTTCTTTAGCACTCAGCCAATTTTATGGTCCAATTCTCACATCCATACATGACTATTGGAAAAATCATAGATTTGACTGCACAGACCTTTGTCAGAAAAGTGATGTCTCTGCTTTTTAATATGCTGTCTAGATTTGTCATAGCTTTCCTTCCAAGGAGAAAGTGACTTTTAATTTCATGGCTGCTACTGGATAAAATATTCTATAAATATCTGTTATGTCCATCTGATCTAACATGCAATTTAAGTCCAATGTTTCCTTACTGACATTCGTTTTGGTTGAAATATACATTGTTAAAAGTGGGTTACTGACTTTCCCTGCATTATTTATTGTTATATATTTCTCATTTCAGTTCTGTTAATATTTGTCCATAGGCTGCTTTCACTCCTTTTCATTTTCTTTTTTGTTGTTGTTGTTCCTCTGATGGATGAATGCTACTGCCCTGTCTCTGAGTTCACTGATTCTTTCTTCTACTTCATCTAGTTTCCTTGAACCACTTTACTGAATATTTGAGTTTAACCACTAATTTCTTCAGCTGTGTGATTTGTTTGTTACTTTCTTATCTTTTCCCTATTCTAAAATTCTCACTGTTTATGCATCATTCTCCAGACCTCAGTGAGCATCTTTATAACAATTATTTTGAACTCTTTATCAGGTAAATCACTTATCTCCATTTCATTAAACCTTACTTATTTCTAGTTCATGTTGTTGCCTATACTCTTTTCATTAAAAAATGGAGAAGAATCAGAACACATTTTCATCATTGCTTTAGGATGTGACATTCTCTTTTCTCTTTATTATTCCAACAGTTTTATAAAACAGAATTTTTAAAGATTACTTTCACATATTGTCCAGGTGTAAAAATCAATTTAAAATACATTTTCTTATGTATAGTTTAAAATATTATTTTCAGAAATCTCTAAGTTTATTTAAGACAAAATTTATTTCTTGCTATTCTCCAAGTTAACTTTATTAACTCCTTAGGATAAATATACTGTGATCTAAAGGTGATTTTTTTCCCTTTGTTTACTTGTTTATTCAACTTACTAGAATTTCTAAAAACAAAAGGTGTGCTTAGTGGCTCAGTTGTGTCCAGCTCTTTGTGACCTCATGGACTGTAGTCTGCCAGGCTCCTCTGTCAATGGCAAGAATTGACAAGAATATTGATATCAGGCAAGAATACTGGTGTAGGTTGCCATGCCCTACTCCAGGATATCTTGCCAACCCAGGGATTGAAGTCAGGTATCCTCCTCCAGGGCATCTTCCCAATCCGGGGATTGGGATCCTACTCCAGGGGATCTTCCCAACTTGGGGATTGAACCCAGGCCTTCCACACTGCAGGTGGATTCTTTACTATCTGAGCCATCAGTAAAACCTAAGAATACTGCGATGGGTAGCCTATCCCTTCTCCAGGGGAACTTCTCAATCCAGGAACCGAACCCGGGTCTCCTGTATTACAGGTAGATTCTTTACCACCTGAGCTACCCAGGAAGCCCCAATCAACAAAAGATAAATGTTCTTTTCTTATATTCTAGTTATATCCATTGCACCAGTAAAATAATCAGGTTAATTTGGTGATGGGAGGTAAGTAATAAGATGTATTTAGAAATGACTGTATTTACTAAAATAGTTTCCCCTTCTTTTTAGAATGCATCATCACTTTCTTGTACAGTTAATTAATGTAGTACTATTAATTTATCACTAGTTATTATTTAATACTGCCTTTAATTTTACATTATCATTTAATCATTATTAATGCTAATAAATACACAAAATATATCTATTAACTTTGTCAGCTATATGCTGCACACTTTAGGTTTTCAAAAAAACTCTATTTGCCATTTTACTACTGGATAAATTGATGCAAAAGAATTTAAACATCTTATAGGAAGAAATAGATGTAAGAGTGAAAGTCTAAACCCTAGCCATTAAATTGTTCTTAATTTCTACCATAAATTATATAAATCCTCATTAAAATCTTTTGCTGAATATTTCAATACATGTACATAAATTTCTATAGAACTAAGATAAAGAAGCTAGAAACCTCATTTTGTTTATAAAGCTATAAGCTACATATATATAAACTTTATTGTTATGAATTTATGGATGAGTAAAATTAATCACTTAAATTAAGAGAATTTGCTCCATAAAATTATTTACTATAATGATAGGCATACTATTAAAAAATGTGATGTGTCAGTTATTCACACAAAAAATACTTGCTTTACTCTAAGTTGATAGCTAGATTTTAAGGTTCACAGAATCACTGCATAGGAAAATAAAAGCTTATCAACAATATTTAGCATTTGCTATATGTTATTTAAAAAATAAAATTTAGCATTTTCTTTAACAATAATATTTGCATCCATAAACAAGCAGTCTAATGGGAATGGATAAATCATAAATAAACACATTGAGTCAAACCAGGGTCAGCAAACCTTCCAAGTTATTATCATAAACGCCTGTCAGCAAGCATACATAAAAGTGTAGATGTCACTGCTTGGTTCCTAGTGGAGAGACATCTATACCACAATCTCCGTTTCACTACAGCTGGCACCTCTGACTTCACATTGCAAAGGCAGATATGTGCTGACCACAGCAAAGGCAAAGGCACAATGGAACTAGTGTGGAATTGCACAGGGTGCAAATATTATTACAGCATTATTGTTTACTGAGCCTCCATCTGCCAGAAAAGCTCAAGTGATTACACACAATATATCTTCCTGGACATACTCTTTGCCTTTTCTTTCCCTTGTCTGGCCTACGTTTCCTTTACTTCAGTAAATTGACATTGTGTTTACATACAGAAAATGGCCCTGCTGTTTTTTAAAGCAACATACTCCACTTTTGCAAAAAGAGGCAAAACACTTTCAGTACCATTAAAATGCACACACATACATATGCACAAGGAGAAGGCAATGGCACCCCACTCCAGCACTCTTGCCTGGAAAATCCCATGGACAGAGGATTTTCCGTCCATGTGGTCGCTAAGAGTCAGACACCACTGAGCGACTTCACTTTCCCTTTTTACTTTCATGCATTGGAGAAGGAAATGGCAACCCACTCCAGTGTTCTTGCCTGGAGAATCCTAGGGATGGGGGAGCTTGGTGGGATTCCATCTACAGGGTCGCACAGAGTTGGACACGACTGAAGCGACTTAGCAGCACATATGCACAAACCCACTGAGGACAGGGAGATGAATAGGACTGGGAGAAGACTTTGCTACCTAAAACAAGTTTTATGCTTTTACATTTTAACTCAAGTCTGTGAATGGATAGTGAGGTGTGTGAAATTATAAGTAGAACATTCGATATACACATATGTTGTAGAGAAGTTAGATAGCTGATTTCCATAGAAGTCATCTCGCTTCCACGAGCACATTCTTCACCCCACATGAGGCCCACAGCTAAAGCTGATTACTCAGATTCCTCTCTCCTGTAATTTGCAGTTAGGATTCAGAGACACTGAGTGAGTGGCTAGAGGTTTATATGTTCCAAAATGTAACATATACACGTATGTGCTTTATACAGCCATGTTTCAAAAAGTGAACAGGGAAATGGATGAAATTGTTTATTCCACAATACCACAGAAGCAGAGATAAAAGTGAGTGTATTCCTGAGTACTTCTCATATTCCAATTGAGTCCCTCTGGTTGAGGGCTGTTTTCATTCCTATGCTTGAGTTCTGTGAGGTACCCCAATACATAATTAAGAAATTCATCACATCCTTAAGCTGCCTAGATTGTTTCAGTCATAATGTCATAAATGTGCATCAATTTGAAGGGTGAGTTTGAAAGAACATTGCTTTGAGTACATGCATGGAAGTCACTCTGTCGTGTCCAACTCTTTGCGATCCCATGGACTAAACAGTCCATGGAATTCTCCAGGCCAGAATACGGGAATGGGTAGCTTTTCCCTCCTCCAGTGGATCTTCCCAACCCAGGGATGAAACCCAGGTCTCCTGCATTGCAGGCAAATTCTTTACCAGCTGATCCACAAGGGAAGCACAAGAATACTGGAGTGGGTAGCCTGTCCCTTCTCCAGAGGATCTTTCCCATCCAGGAATCAAACTGGGATCTCCTGCATTCCAGGCAGATTCTTTATCAAATGAGCAATCAGGGAAGCAGAACCCTGTAAGGATAGTTCTTTGACTTTTGGGCTATCATAGTATTCCCAGTCCACTAGACAATGCCTGGTAGACAGCCTTCTTAACTTGCAAAATACAATGAATCTTTGGTGTTCCTCTATAGAGAAAAAATTGTAAGACTTTATTACAAAAATAAATTGTCGGTGTTTAGTCACTGAATCATGTCTGATTCTTTTGCAACACCATGGACTGTAGCTCGCAAGCCTCCTCTGTCCCTGGGATTTCCCAGGCAAAAATGCTGGAGTGGGTTGTCATTATCTTCTTCAGCGGGTCTTCCCAACCAGGGATCAAACCTGCATTTCCTGCTTGGCAGATAGATTCTTTACTAATGAGTCACCTGGGAAACCAATGAAAATAAACATTTGATCTTAAAAATACGACATTAAAAATAAATTTACTTGGATAAAAAGACAAATACTTTGGGAATTTGGACCAAATCTGCATTTCACCCTACATATTTGCTGCTTTCTGGGCATTATACAATCAGTTCCACTTGATTTCTCATCCCTGAGACAGATGTTTCAGAATTAGAGCAAACTCCAGTGAATCCAAGGCATAGATAAGTCAGCATGTCAGAGTATGAAGATAATGCATTTTTGAGCTAGATGGATCTAGTTTCAAACCCCAAATTCTCTATTAACTATATATATGATCATCGACAAGTTAATTTATCACTCCAAGTCATATTCTTTCTCCTGTGAAAAACAGGGCAAATGGATCAGTATGAGAAATAAATGAAATGAGATATACTTGTCATATAGTTTGAATTGTACTTGATACATAGTAAGTGCACAGAGCATTAATTCCTTTTCAAATTTGATAACCCTTAGGATTTGATGCTAACTCACAATCAAATTAATAAGGCTGGACAGTGGTGACAGAGGTGCTTGTGTATTAATGTTCCCTAAACTATTGTTCCCATAGGCCCCAGAGGTGTTATTTCAGTGTTATTTATTAACACCAATGAAAAAGAACCATTCTATTCATTCTAGAATCAAGTTTCATTATGTATATGTTTAGAACATTACCTACAACAATATCAAATGCCATCTGTTGATCACTAATGAGGTAGTCATCAGCTAACCATTATATGATTCATCACGGTAGTTAGCTATTGCTATACTTATTTTAATACTATGAAATCTGAGGTTTGGAGAGGTTAGGTAAGTTTCTCATTCAAGGTCACCAGCCAGAAAGTGTCAGTGTCAGTGTTCAAAGTCAATTTTGTTTGGTTTCCAAAGTCAGTATCATAACCAGCCTCCTTTGTATCTAGACCATTAAAGTAATAGTGGCTAACTTTTTAGAATCTGAAAAGAACCCAGGAGAGTAATAGAAAAAAGAAAAGTAGGTGATTCCACAAAACAGCATCAGGAAAAAAAAATGCAGTTTATCTCCTCTTTTTTCTCAACTATTATTTCATAATGCCATTTTGTGATATATTTTCCAATTTCAAAGTTGTACCAGCAGTCATTTAATTTTGATTTTATTTTTCATAGTTTATAAAGCTTGTGCCTCTGTGGCTGAGCTAATCTTACTGCTTCAGGTTGTGTTTTCTATCTTCCTTCTTTCCTTCTGTCTTTCCTCCATCGCCCTCCCCTTCTCCTTTCCCTCCCTCCCTCCTCCACCTCTCTTTCTTTTGTAATTCCAGGCCATGTGAGCAAAGAAGATAGTTACAAGCATGAGCAGGCTAGCATTTTTTTTTTTTTACAGCTTTGCAATTTTATTTCTGCATCATCTTTACAAAGTTAGAGAACAGGGGCTTCCCTGGTGGCTCACTGATAAAGAATCTGCCTGCCAATGCAGGAGACATGGGTTCGATCCCTGATCAGGTGCTGTGGAGCAATTAGGCCCATGCACAACTATTGAGCCTGTGCTCTAGAGCCCAGGAGCTGCAATTACTGAGACCACAGATGACAACTACTGAAGCCAGTGCACCCTAGACCCTGTGCTCCACAAGAGAAGCCCGCGCAATACCTACACACTGCCACTAGATATTAGCCCCCTCTCCCCACAACTAGAGAAAAGTCCACATAGCAATGAAGACACAGCACAGCCAGAAATAAATAAATAAAATAAACTTTAAAAGTTTTTAAAAAGTTAGAGAACAAAGTAGAATATTATGTTTAAAAGCTGATTCGAATACATGAATATCAAAAGTTTACAGAAATAAATCAGAAATTCAGAAAATATTTATTCAGTGTCTACTTTGTGCCCTGTTTTGCTAGATATCAGGAAGACAGTAAGAAACAAAATTAAGTTCCTGACCTAAGAGCCAAATAGACATGAACAAACAAGTCTATATAATCAAGTTAAGGAATTATTTGAAAAATAAATCATACCACTTTTCTATAGTAACTGTGTCCAAGAGATAATCCATACTTGTTTTGTTCCTCTTAAATTTAGCCCTCTTAATAACCTGGCCTACTCCCTCAAAATAACCATAATGTCCTTTGACGACTCCTGATGTCTTTCTGTAATCTCAACTATTTTGAGAACCTAATTGAAATTGAATTCAAATTCCCTTTCAAAGGTGGCTGCTGGGATATATATATATGCACACACACACACACAGAGTTATATATGTATATATATATATAGTCACAGAGTTGGACACAACTGACCACACATGAGTATGCACACAAGCATATATGTGTGTATACACACACACACACATATACACATACACACATATATATGTGTGTGTATATACACAGACATATGCTTCCATGTGTGCTCATGCATGCTCAGTCGTGTTCAACTCTGTGGCCTCATGGACTGTAGCGCACCAGGCTCCTCTGTCCATGGAATTTTCCAGGAAAGAATACTGGAATGGGTTGCCATTTTCTACTCCAATATATGTGTGCATATATATACATACAAGAGATACATGTCTGGGCACCATACAATGTATTTATTATTTTGGATCATTTAATCTTGGATCATATTATTTTGGATCATTTAATAAAAACTAAGAAGTTTCCTGAAGATTGTGTGGATACTGGGGAGCAATATTTCCCAGAGCACGCAGACTACCTTATAGATAAAGAAACATTCATTTTTGACCATACACAACAGGAAGAGCTATAAAGAGTTGATTTTATGTGTAATGCCAAGGTAAATTAGAAGATGCGTGAGTGGGATCTATGGTTTGGAACAAAACAAAACCAGGCAACCAAAGATTAATCAATCACAAAAGGCAATCTACCTGGAAAAATTATGATTTCTAGTTAAGACCACAATTTCCTCTCTTGACTACTAATTTTCACCGATTAATCTGTATTCTTGTTAGGGAATTTGGGGTCAACTGTACACCCTGCTATATTTAAAATGAATAACCAATAAGATCCTAGTATATAGCACAGGGAACTCTGCTCAATGTTATGCGGCAGCCTGGATGGGAGAGGATTTTGGTATAGAATGGATATATGTATATGTATGGCTGAGTTTCTATGCTGTGTGCCTGAAGCTATCACAACATTGTTAATTGGCTATACACTAATATAAAATAAAAGGTTTTAAAAAGTAAGGGATGACACACCAACACAATGTTGTAGAAAATGGTTGTATGGTCCACCTAGATAGGTACTTCTGCATACTACTAAACCATTTCATTAGTTATGTACATTAGAAAGACATTTTATCTAGAATGTTTGGGAAAAAACACTTTAAAAAAAATTAGTTTATTTATCTAATTTTTAACTTTACAATATTGTATTTGTTTTGCCATGCATTGACATGAATCCACCATGGGTGTACATGTGTTCCCCTTTCAGAACCCCCCTCCCACCTCCCTCCCCATCCCATCCCTCCGGGTCATCCCGGTGCACCAGCCCCAAGCACCCTGTATCATGCATTGAATCTGGACTGGCGATTCGTTTCACATATGATAATTTACATGCTTCAGTGCCATTCTCCCATATCATCCCGCCCTTGTCCTCTCCCATAGTGTCCATAATACTGTTATATTTATCTGTTTCTCTTTTGATGTCTCACATACAGGGTTATCTTTATCGAATAACTAAATACCATATATATGTGTTAGTATAATGTATTGGTGTTTTTCTTTCTGGCTTACTTCACTCTGTATAATAGGCTCCAGTTTCATCCACCTCATTAGAACTGATTCAAATGTATTCTTTTTAATGGCTGAGTAATATTCCATTGTGTACATGTACTACAGCTTCCTTATCCATTTGTCTGCTGATTTGAGCTTTACATGAACACTCTATTTAAAATACATTTACTCATTGTTTTCTCCATTACCCTGCTGTACTTTTCTTCATGGTGTTTTAATTATTTATAGCCCACATTTGATTGTCTGTTTATTGCCAGTCTTCCCCACTAAAACATAAACTCAACAATTGCAAAGACAATCTTATTCACCACTGTACATGCCAACACCTAGAACACTGGCTACCACTGGTAACTAAGTGAATTTTTGTTGAACAATTAAAACACAGCAAAAGAACTGGTTTAGATTATGGAAGTCCTTCTATAAATACAGGTGCAATTAATTAAACATTTAATTTGAATATAAATGTAGACTAATCAAAACAAATACACTGCTATACCTCATTCTCTTTCGATGCATGCACACATGCTCAGTCTTCAGTCATGTCCAACTATTTGTGACCCTATGGACTGCAGCCTGCCAGGCTCCTCTGTCCCTGGGATTCTCCAGGCAAGAGTACTAGAGTGGATTGTCATACCCTCCTCCAGGGGATCTTCCCGACCCAGGGATTGAACCCATACCTCCTGTGTCTCTTGCATCACAGGAGGATTCTTTACCACTGAGACAAAGGGGAAGCCCACATTGTCTTTCTACAGCTCCTACAATTTCCTTAGTAGGAATTGGCAAACAGTGGAAACTTTAATTGGTCTCCATCTATTTTATTTTCTTCTTTTTTTTTTATATACTATTCATTTAAATGACTACTTTCCTGTGTTTCAATCCAAACTCCCAATATGTTCTTGTTATTTTCAATACTGCATTTTATAATAGGCCAATTCTTTAGGGCACATGGATATTCTGAATTTTTTTTTCCTGTTATGCACATCTATCACATCAAAAATGTGGAAGATGTGAGTATCCCATGATGCTCTCTCTATATATATCTATCTGTAGATATAGATATAGATAACATAGGGTTTAAGAATATGGCTTCTAAGCCAGACAAACAAATACCAGTTGATAATCACTTACCTCTCTGTGCTTAGTTTTCTTCTTCATGAAAGTTAGGATGATGAGAGCCCCTTTCTTGTAGTTCTGAGGATAAAATCAGTTAATGGAAAGAAGATGGTTACAAAAGTGTTAGACACACAGTGAAACATTAGTTTTGTGAGACAATTCTCCAGAGAGCTTTCATGTTTCTGCAGGTCCCATGAGCAGAGGCACTGACTGTTTCCTTCCAGACTATCTTTTCAAGGATGTTTTTAGAGTGAACATCCTTGGAATATTGAGATACTGTCTCCCTCCTGATAAAATGGAAGATTTATTCACTGTCCATAAAATAAAGATAATGTCTCCCTCTGGGACAAAGTGTTAGCAGGTTTGCTAGAAGCTCATTATAAAGATTGGGTTTGTTTTAGCTTGGAATTCCTCAGCGGCGAGGCAAACACACTATGTGCAGGCATAATCCACTCCCTTGTTTTCCTGTGGGAATTGGGACTTGGAGAATGGGCACAAGAAAATATCACTACTCTGGCTACTACCAACACAGTAAGCAGAAAACTCTCACTTGCCCCTGACTCACGAGTCCCATGTCTTCTAGCAATCATGAAATCATGGTGACATACCTTGCAAACTAGGCAGTAAAATTAAGGCTCAGACTCTTTACAGTTTTTAACAGTCAGAGATGTTATTACTATACTTTCCCCTCCAAGGTTATATATAACTTTCTAACTTTGAGCAAGAAAGTGTTTCTGAGATAATAACAACCTGGATGGTTGCCCCCATTAATCACAAGCCTTTTCCCTTTCATTCTGAATCTTCACAATCTTCCTACCACTTACTATAAAATATAGCCCTAGTAGGAGAACCTGGTATTAAAAACTGGGAACAAACTGCTAATGCTAGTTTCTGTTGTTTCATCATTTCCTACAAGCTACATGTAAATTACCATACTTACTACATCAATTTTCTAATTCTGTAAATTGAAGCATTTTCAATTTATCAGGAGTGTGCAGTCTTCTGAGCAAGTTTTATTTCTTTGTTGGATTTTCCTCACTCCACTATAATATCTGTTGCTTTATTTTCTACTTTATAATCTCTTATGCTCATGCCACACAATTTTTTACTCAAAATATTGAGTTGGCCAAAAGTTTGTTCAGATTTTCCTTACCATCTTACAGGAATATTTGAACAAACATTTTGTCCAACACAATACTCTATCTTCAGGTGCTTTAAATTTTCAAGAAAGTAAAATATAGACAAGGACTGCATGCTTCTATTCATGATCTGAGCAATGGTGCATGAATAAAGTTAGCAATATTTACTCTAAGATGTTTTATGATGAAACTTTTGTCTTTTTCATTTATTTTAATTCAGTCCTTGATATCTAGTGAACAAATCTCAAAACATTCTGCAAAATCATTTCGATATAACTCATTTAATCATTTTTTATTAGTATTTTATGCAACACATCAGCATTTATAAGCCTATCTCCTATGGTGTTTCCTGTGCAATAAACCATGAGAGAGATTAGCAAACCCTATGGTTTCAGCAGCAGTTTATTAAGTTCTTTAGCAAACATAACTCAGCAGGTTTAGGGATTTTGAGCTGTTATTTAAAAGAGTATTTTATTTTATTTTCTTTTAATTTTATTTTTTTCCAGTTTTATTTATTATTATTATTATTTTTTGCTTTACAATATTGTATTGGTTTTGCCATACATTGACATGAATCCACCATGGGTGCACATGTGTTCCCCATTCTGAACCCCCCTCTCACCTCCCTCCCCATCCTTTCCTTCACCCCTTCCTCCTGGGTCATCCCAGTGCAACAGTCCCGAACACGCTGTATCATGCATCGAACCTGGACTGGCGATTCATTTCACATATGATAATTTACATGTTTCAGTGCTATTCTCCCATATCATCCCTCCCTCGCCCTCTCCCACAGAGTCCAAAAGACTGTTCTATACATCTGTGTCTCTTTTGCTGTCTCGCATACAGGGTTATCATTACCATCTTTAAAATCACTAGTTAATTTTTGAATTATTTACTAATATTGTTAATAATACAATATAAAATTATTATAGTTATTACTGTATTACTTTATTGAATTTGAATTTCAAAGACAAATTTAGAATCTAAGTCACTTTATTTGTAAAGATAGGTTTGTCCCAATATTATAATGCTTAGGGTCAATCTGAAAACAAAGTTGAATACTTTTGGAATTTCTTTATTTCCCCACTAACACCATCATTCGCTATGTCTTATACAAACAGAAAAGCACACACAAGCATACATACACACATATTGCCCAAACACCACCATCATCCACATGGGAATAACTACAAAGCAAGATGGAAGAGGGCTCAGGAAGTAGAAATTATATACTATTTAATTTTGTTTCATGGATAAAATGTGTTTGTAGTATCTTGCATATTTTTATATAAGCCTGAGTAATCTGATAGACCTCATAGGTAGATACCAAATCAAGTTGACGAATTCCTGGGAAAATTCAAAAATGTCTATTGTCTGCAAAGCTCCTCTACATGGGTGTTAATTGATCAAAATCTTTAACCCTCATTTGGATTCATTTTCATATACATAATGTAACAGAAATCTAGATTCTCCATCCCAAGTTTACAAACTTACAAGCAGGGTGAGGATACTGTTATCTCTTCATTAGATTTTGGGGGGGTCTCTCCACCACTCTATTCTCTGGCTCTCCTGCCTTAACAGGTTTTGATGTTGTTGTTCAGTATTGAAGTTTTTCACTTGAAACATGTTTTCATCCACCTGACCTTAACATTTTGAGCAAAAATCTTCCTCTATAATAATCGCATACGCTTTATACACATGATTGGAAACACACACACATAATCTCCTTGTGTATATGGGGATGTGTGAGGTAATTTATAATAAGAAATACATATTTGCTCTGTTGTATTTCTGGTACAGAGCTCCTAAAACTCATGGTTATTTCCTAACTGATAAGTGCTGCCATAAAGTTGTCTTGATATTCACAACAAGCTCCTTTCAACCACACTTAAGTATTTGTTAGTAAGGTGACTTTTGGATTTCACCTAATGATGGCAGCTGGCTGCTAAGGGAACCAACAACTTGATTAGAGGGTTGGAATTTATGCCCCAGCCTAATGAGTGGAGGGGATGGAAGTTTAATGAATCTTCTGAACAAAGACAATTATTAAGTCAATCATGCCTATGAAATGAAGGGTCAAATGAAAAAGACTGGAAGAGCCTCTGGGTTGTTGAATATATGCATTGAGTTTTAGGGAGAGTACCACACCCAGAGAGCATGGAAGCTCCTTCCCACATAACTTACCCTATGCATCTCTTTCAGCTGGTGGTCTCTGAGTTGTATCTTTTATACTGAACCAGTAATCTAGTAAGCGAGATATTTCTGTAAGCCATTCTAGCAAATTAAACAAATCCAAGGAGGGGATCGCAGAAATCTAATCTACAGCAGATTGATCAGAAGCACAGGTGATAACTTGGACTTGAGATTAATATATGAACTGAGTGGAGCAGTTTTGTGGGACTGAGCCCTTAATATGTGGGACTGATTAATAGTGTATTACATTTGTTGTTCCTCAGTCGCTAAGTCGTGTCCAACTCTTTGTGAACACATGGAATGCAGCACACCAGGCTTCCCTGTCTTTCACTATCTCCCAGAGTTTGCTCAAACTCATGTCCATTGAATCGATGATGTCATCCAACCATCTCATCCATACATGAGTACTGGAAAAACCATAGCTTTGACTATATGGACCTTTGTCAGCAAAAGTGATGTCTCTGCTATTTAATATGCTGTCTAGGTTTGTCATAGTTTTCCTTCAAAGGAGCAAGTATCTTTTCATTTCACGACTGCTTTCACCTTCTGCAGTGATTCTGGAGCCCAAGAAAATAAAATCTGTCACTGCTTCTACTTTTCCCCCACCTATTTGCCATGAAGTGATGGGACCAGATGCCATGATATTAGTTTTTTTACAGCTGAGTTTTAAGCCAGCTTTTTCACTCTCTTTCACCCTCATCAAGAGGCTTTTTAGTTCCTCTATGCTTTCTGCCATTAAAGTAGTATCATCTGCATATCTGAGGTTTATGGTATTACATAGACAGTATCATAAATGAGTTAAACTGTAGGACACCCGGCTGTTGTCAGGAAGACTTGGCGGTATGGAAAAAACACACAAGTCAGAGAAGAGTAATGAAGAAAAAATTGTTGCACTTTATCATTTTCACATAAAACAATCCAGCCTCACCAAAAATAATTTTGCATAGTTTTTGAATATGAGGTAGATTGATTAGAGAACATTATGGACTGAAAATCTGTGGAGGGGCTCCATAAGGGAAGGATTTTTCCTTTTACTTTCTTATGCTGTCACTTTCTTCTACCAAACAGAAAAAAGCAATGAGTTAGTTATAAAACTAGAACTTTTGTTTCATTTAAAATTATCCCATTTTAGTAAAATCACTTTAGTAATTTTGTTACAAAAATTTTACGGATGCTGTTGTTCAGTCGCTCAGTCCTGTCTGACTTTTTGTGACCCTGGGGACTGCAGCACCCCAGGCTTGCCTGTCCTTCACCATCTCCTGGAGTTTGCTCAAACTCATGTCCGTTGAATTGGCGATGCCATCCAACCATCTCATTCTCTGTCACCCCCTTCTCATCTGCCTTCAATTTTCCCAGAATCAAGGTATTTTACAATGAGTTGACTCTTCACATGAAGTGGCCAAAGTATTGGAGTTTCAGCATCAGTCGTTCCAATGAACATTCAGGGGTGATTTCCTTTAGAATTGACTGGTTTGATCTCCTTGCAGTCCCAGGGACTATCAAGTGTTTTCTCCAACACCACAGCTTGAAAGCATCAGTTCCTCAGTGCTCAGTCTTCTTTATGGCCCAACTCTCACATCCATAAATGACTACTGGAAAAAACATAACTTTGACTAGATGGACCTGTGTCGGCAAAGTGATGTGTCTGCTTTCTTAATACATTTTCTGGGTTTGTCATAGCTTTTCTTCCAAGAAGCAAGTGTCTTTCAATTTCACAGCTGCAATCACCATCCACAATGATTCTGGAGCCCAAGAAAATAAAGTGTGTCACTGTTTCCATCATTTCCCCATCTATTTGCCATGAAATGATGCCACAATCTTTGTTTTTTGAATTTTGAGTATTAAGCCAGATTTTTCATTCTCCTCGTTCACCTTCAAGAGGCTTTTTAGTTCTTCTTTGCTTTCTGCCATTTGAGTGGGGTCATCTGCATATATAAGGTTATTGAAATTTCTCCCATCAATCTTGATTCCAGCATGTGCTTCATCCAGCCTGGCATTTTGCATGATGTACTCTGCATATAAGTTAAATAAGCAGGGTAACAGTATGCAGCCTTGAAGTATTCCTTTACCAGTTTTTAACCAGTCCATTGTTCCATGCCCAGTTCTAATTGTTGCTTCTTGACCTGCATACAGATTTCTCAGGATTCAGGTAAAGTGGTCTGGTATTTCCATCTTCTTAAGAATTTTCCAAAGTTTGTTGTGATCCACAGTCAAAGGCTTTAGCATAGTGAATGAAGTAAAAGTAGATGTTTTTTCTGGAATTCTTTTGCTTTTTCTATGAACCAACAGATTTTGGCAATTTGATCTCTGATTCCTCTGCCTTTTCTAAATCTAGCTTGTACATCTGGAAGTTCTCAGTTCACATACTGTTGAAGCCTTACTTGGAGAATTTTGAGCATTACCTTGCTGGCAGGTGAAATGATCGTGCTGCAGTTTGAATAATTTTTGGCATTGTCCTTCTTTGAGATTGGAATGAAAATTGTCTTTTTCCAGTCCTGTGGCCACTGCTGAGTTTTCCAAATTTCATGGCACATTGAATGCAGCACTTTCACACAATCATCTTTTAGCATTCAAAATGGCTCAGCTGGAATTTCATAACCTCCACTAGTTTTTTGCATAATGATGCTTCCTAAGGCCCAGTTGACTTAACACTCCAGGATGTCTGGCTCTAGGTGAGTGATCACACCATCATGGTTATCCTATCTGGGCCATTAAGATCATTTTTGTATAAGTCTTCTGTGTATTCTTGCCACCTCTTAATATTTTCTGCTTCTGCTAGGTCCACACTGTTTCTGTCCTATATCATGCCCATCTTTTCATGAAATGTTCCCTTGGTATCTCTAATTTTCTTGAAGAGAACTCTAGTATTTCCCATTCTGCTGTTTTTTCCTCTGTTTCTTTGCATTGTTCACTTAGGAAGGCTTTCTTATCTCTCTTTGCTTTCTTTGGAACTCTGCATTCAGGTGGGTGTATCTTTCCTTTTCTCCTTTGCCTTTCCCTTCTCTTCATTACTGATGAGGAAGCTGAATATCAGTGAGCTGTTGTAACTTGACCAAGAATTTTATGGTAGCAATAGGATTCTGGCTGTTCCTGTTTGAGTTTAGAAAGTACAGCATATGAATAGCCAAAAATTGGGAGATATTATTACAATGTATTTTCATTAAATATTTCCCAAGGAGAATTTCAAATTTTATTGTCTTCCTAAACTAACAAATAAAAGAAAAAGTGGAGTCATGCACCAGGGTTTGAGAAAAGATAAGGCAGAGAAGGTTATGATTCCTAAGATTCTTAATATCTTTCAATTAAATGATTAAAACAATATGTCAGTATTCTTGGTTTCATATTTTCATGGATGAAATTTTTTTTTTCATATTTCATTTCTTATTAGACTGATAGGCCAAGTTGCTGCCATGATTCCTCGCATACTAACTATGTGACCTAAGACTAGTTACTTTAAAACGCTCTTATCTCAAGTGTTAGGTATAAGTAAAATGGGAGTAGAAGTTGTCTTTCACTGTGTTTTAAAGAGAATTAAATGGGATGATGCATGCGAATTGCTGACATAGTGTTTTTTCCAAAATAAATACTGAATAAATGTTACCTATTGATATTTTGCTGCATATTAAAATCATTATTATTTTATTAATCTTTTATTATTTTTACTAAAACAAGTAAAAAAATTACTTTAATGACTACTTTGAGCATTCTGTGCTAGGCATATACTTTGCTTCACACAAGATCCTGGTGAACCCCTCTAGCATGTCTAGTCTTTCTGAGTTTCTGACTTCGACATCTAGACTGAATTCTCTCTTGTGGTTCTTGAATCTTGCCTTATGCTTTTAGTGTGAAGAATTCTGTATGATTGCTAGTATCACAGTCTCTCATAAATGTGCAGTTATTCCCACAAATCAGCATATCTATACAGGTTGTCCACATAGTTTAGTAGTACACGTGATAGAGAAAAGTTTTACATTCTTTTTGTTTTGTTTTTGTTTACTTAAGGAAACTGTGACATCCCACTTGCACAGTAATTATTTTAAAAATTAGAAAATGAAATGTAAAGATACAAGACAAAATAAATAGGCTGTATTCACAGCATTGAGACAAATATTATTAGCATTTGGTTTTATTTTCTTCTAGGCTTACTGCTTTACATTTTACACAATTAAGTACTGTAATAAATATAAAATATGTACATGCTGCTTTCTTTTTAAAGCTTATCTAGTTGCTGGCTGTATGCAAAGTCCTAAGTGCTTAATATATATTACCCATGCTGAGTACCTAATCTATTATTTTAACAATTTTTTAGAACATAAAGTGCATAAAACCCATAAGCATATTTTAAATAAATATTATAAATTCAGCATCCATTTAACTACTACCCAGGTGAAGAAGCAGAATATTGTCCACATACCAGGAACTCCACTGAGTACCTCTCTCTGATCAAATCTTTCTTGCTATTCTCTCCCAGAGATGACTATAATCTTGAGTTTTGTCCTAGCCACTTGCTTGATTTTTCCCACTATTTTAATTTCCTTATGGATATGCAATTAGGATAGTGCCAAGCATGAAAAATAAACTGAAATTTTCCCTTAACTGCAAATTGACAAGTTAGCATACTGAATTTCACATATGTTGGCAAAAGACATGATTCTGTATCAGAGACAAAATAGTTGACTAATCACAGCATTACCAGTAGCCAGAGCTAGCATGTGTCCAAATTTCCCAAGTCCCTTTTCCCAAAGGAAAATTTGAAGAGGGACAGATAACACCCACACACACAGTTGGGTAGATAACAGGAGAGGAACTCTGAGATTAAAGAAACTAACTTTGTTATAATTTGCAGCAAATGTGCCTAGGTTTAGCACCAGAAGACATGAGGTTTAGTAAATGGGACGGTAAAGGGAACTACCTTTTGTTGGGGAGGGGTAGGGATGTAGTGGAGACAGTCTATTTCCTGTAAAAAAAAAAAAATCTTTGAAAAAAGAATCTAAATCGAAGGGAGTTGATGCTGTTGCTCAAAAATTCATGCAGAAAAACATGAGCGATCTAGATGAAATGTCATCCAATAGCCAGCAACATTTGCTGAAAAGCCAGTCCTTTCTTTAACTATTAATACTTGCAAATGTATGTCTCAGCCATATATCATATATTTGCATAAGTTTCTGGATCACTTTTGTCCTACTGTTTTATTCATCCACCTCACAGTATTATCACATTATCTTGACTATTACATCTTCTTAAAAAATATTCTTAATTTTTAGTACAACTTCACTTCTGAAGAGTTACTTGTTATATATTACAAGGTAACATTTATTATATTTCACCATTCTTAGATTTAGTGTTTTAAAGAATTAATTTTTTAGAGTCCTAAGTTTAAAACAAAAAGTGAGAGGACGGTACAGACATTTTCCTTATTCTCTCTGCCTCCACACAGAGACAAATCCCATACCCCCATTATCAATATCATATACCAGAGTGGTACATTTATTAATAAGAATGAACCTACATTGACACATCCTTATCATTCAAAGGTCATAGTTTATCTTAAATTTCACTCTTGTGTGATGTGTGCTTAGTTGCTCAGCCATGTCCAGCTCTTTGTGACCCCATGGACTGTAGTCTGCCAGGCTCCTCTGTCCATGGGGATTCTCCAGGCAAGTGTACTGGAGTGGGTTGCCATGCACTCCTCCAGGGGATTTTCCCAACCCAGGGACCAAACCCAGGTCTCCTGCATTGCAGTCAGATTCTTTATCATCTGAGCCACCAGGGAAGGTTCACTCTTAGTGTTGTATATTCTGCGGGTTTGGACAAATGTATAATGGAAATAGGGTTAACATTACAATAATATAAAGAGTATTTTCACTACCTTAAAAATCCTCTGTGCTTTATCTATTTCTCTTTGCTCCCTCCACCTCTGACAAATGTGAATCTTTTTACTGTCTCCACAGCTTTACCAGAATATCATACAGTTGGAATCATATATTTCTATATAGTATATAGCCTTTACAGTTTGGCTTCTATTGCTTAGCAATATGCATTTAAGGCCCCTCCATGTCTTTTCATAGTTTGATAGCTCATTTACTTTTAGCACTATTATGTCTTCTAATAAAATGTTTCTAACTAAAAGCAATATCATATTATATTCATCATCATTTTTTATTAAGTCTCTCTATGTATGTTATCTTTCTAGAATTTCTTGGCTGCTATTGAGTTGGAACTTCTATAATTTGCTATGTTGACATCTTGCATAATTGTAAAAGTTATCTATCGGTATATCATATTCAGATGCTATTTTAAATAGGGCATTTAATTTAGTATTTTGTTTGTATTTAGTTGATAGAAATAAGATACATATTATATATACAAATATATGCATATATTTTCTGTTTTTAGCATCTTTGTGACTCTTTTATTAATTCAAATTTTTATCCTTAGATTATTTTATATTATATGTATCAACTAGTATAATTCAGCTGTAGTCCTTTTAACTGTATTTTTTCTTGCCTCAATACTTTGGTTAGAAGCTTGAGTAAAAAGTTAAATAGAACCTGGAATAGACAATATTCTTTATTCTTAAATTCAGTGGAAATGATGTCAATATTTGACAATTAAGAGAGATGTTTACTACACTATCAAGTTATATAAACTACCTTCTGTTTGCTTGCTTTTTAAGCCTTTTTTAAATCATTAATGGATACTTGATTTTACAAATTACTTTGCTACCTCTGTAGAGATGATTATGAATGAGTATATAGTTCTATATTTTTAAATAGTTGATATGATGAATTACTTAATTATCTATATCCTGATATAAATTATATCCTCAGATGGTAAAGAACCTACCTACAATACAGAAGACCTGAGTTCGATCCTTGAGTTGGGAAGATCCCATGGAGGAGGGCATGGAAATCCACTCTAGTATTCTTCCTGGAGAATCCCATGGACAGAGGAGCCTGGCGGGCTACAGTCCTTGAGATCGCAAAGAGCTGGACACAACTGAGCAACACAGCACAGCACAGCACAGCATATAAGTAAATATGGTCGTGAGATATTCTTTTCCATATAGTGAGGGTTTCAGTTTACATATATTTAACAATATTGTTGTATCTCTATTTATCAAAATAAGTGTGATTGGTCTTCACTGTTCCTTAAATAATATTCTTTTGGATTACATATCAAAATTATACTGGGTTAATAATATGCATTGGAGAGTATTCTTTCTCTCAATTTCCTGGAAAAATCTGCATAAAATTAGAAATATTTATTCCCTTATTTGTAGAATCAACCACAGAAGAAATTTAGAATTTCATTTGTGGCTTTGCTAAAAATATGGGTTTAATCTTTTTTTATTTTTGCTGTTAGGATAAGTCAGACTTTCCATTTCTTTCTGTATTTGTTTGGTGATTCTTTGTTTGTTTGTAGTTTGTGGAATAATTTGGAGGTGAAGAGGAAAGTATCTACTTCTGAATTTCCTTATTTAAATCCCATCAGTTCAGTTCAGTTGCTCAGTCGTGTCCGACTCTTTGCAACCCCATGAATTGCAGCACGCCAGGCTTCTCTGTCCATCACCAGCTCCCGGAGTCCACCCAAACCCATGTCCATCGAGTTGGTAATGCCATCCAACCATCTGATCCTCTGTTGTCCCCTTCTCCTCCTGCCCTGAATCCTACCCAGCATTAGGGTCTTTTCCAGTGAGTCAACCTTTCTCATGAGGTGGCCAAAGTATTGGAGTTTCAGCTTCAACATCAGTCCTTCCAGTGAACACCCAGGATTGATCTCTTTTAGGATGGATTGATTGGATCTCCTTGCAGTCCAAGTGACTCTCAAGAGTCTTCTCCAATACCACAATTCAAAAGCATTAATTCTTTGGCACTCAGTTTTCGTCACAGTCCAACTCTCACATCCATACATGACCACCGGAAAAACCATAGCCTTGACTATATGGACTTTTGTTGGCAAAGTAATGTCTCTGCTTTTAAATATGCTATCTAGGTCGGCCATAACCTTCCTTCCAAGGAGTAAGCGTCTTTTAATTTCATGGCTGCAATCACCATCAGCAGTAATTTTGGAGCCCCCAAAAAATAAAGTCTGACACTGTTTCCACTGTTTCCCCATCTATTTGCCATGAAGTGATGGGACCAGATGCCATGATCTTAGTTTTCTGAATGTTGAGCTTTAAGCCAACTTTTAAATCCCATATTTGGCATTTATTGACTATTAAGAGTTGGACACGACTGAGCAACTTCACTTTCCCTTTTCACTTTCATCCATTGGAGAAGGAAATGACAACCTACTCCAGTGTTCTTGCCTGGAGAATTCCAGGGATGGGGGATCCTGGTGTGCTTCTGTCTATGGGGTCGCACAGAGTCGGACACAACTGAAGCGACTTAGCAGCAGCAGCACATTAGTTAAATTACTTAACTTTCTATGACTCAGTACCTCAATATCTATATTCTTTTTACATTGATAGTAGGAATGTACGTTAGTACAAACCTCTTTGAAAACTCTCTTATAGTTCTTCTAATATTCAACTGAAGTTTTGTTTTGGAGTCCTATCTATTAGAATATATAAAGCATTTGTAATTAAGGAATTGGAAACTGAAACAACGAGATAGCACTTTACACCTATTAGATGGCTAAAATTAAAAAAAAAAAAAAAAAAAAAAAAAAACTAAAAATACCATAGGCTAGTACGAATGCAGAACCAAAATAACCCATATCTGGTGAAAATGCAAAAATGGTACACCAACTTTGGAAGATGGTTCTGCAGTTGTGTTTTGTTTTTTTTCCTTACAAATCTACACATAGCCGAATGCTAAAACCCAACAATCATGCTCATAGGTATTTATCCAAATAAATTGAAACTTTATGTCCCCATAAAAACCTGCACCCAAATGTTTGTAACAGTTTTATTCAAAATCACTTAGAAGCAACAGGATGTTTTTTGATAGATGAATGGATAAACAAACTATGGTGTATCCATATAATGATATCATTCAGTGAGGAAAAAATGAGCTATTTAGCCATAATAAAACATGTATGAACCTTGAAGGCACTTTGCTACATGAAAGAATCAATGTGAATAGTCTTCATACTATATAATTTCAATTACATAACATTCTGGAAATAGGAAAACTATAGAGACAGTAAACAGATCAGTGATTACCATGGGTTTAGAAGTGGATTAAATAGTTGAAATACAAAGGAATTTTTAGGACAGTAAAATTATTTTGTATAATGATGCAATGGTGGATATATGATATTATGCATTAGTCAAAGCCTATAGAACTTTATAGCACAAAAAGTGAAAGCTAATGTATTCAAATTTTAAAAATTTTTCTTAAAATGTCCAGGGATCCCAGGATGAATGCAGATTGTGACAAAGGGATTTGCTATTTCAAATGTATTAAACAACCTCACTGAAGTGGGCAGGAGGAAAAGCTAATGCCCTAAGTCACTTTGGAAATGAATGGAATTATAAAACTATATGTGTGTGTTCTGAGAGAACTTTGCTCCACATAGGAAAGGGTATCATCAATGCAGTAGGTTCCCACAAAGAGAACTACCGGACTCTGTAGGTCAGCCTAGGTCAAAAATGGGATGGTTACCAAAAGCACACTAAACAGGAACTGTAGAGGAAACTTGTTCTATCCAGAGACTTTCTCAAGGGCTGTGATTATTTGTCTAGTTCTTTGTACGCCTGGGACTCCTCCTTTGGAAGTGAAAATATGCCCATTTTACTGGTGGGAAAATCTGTGCCTAGCAACTAACTACAACTTGTTTACACACTATTTTATTTAGATGTGTATATGTGTGTGTTCTGTGAAAATAGGTCTTCATCTTATTTCTACAACTGGTGTTCCAGGTCACAAGATAATTTGGAGAAATCGCTAATCATCTAGAACAAAATGCCTTTGAAATAAATCCAACTGTGAGGTGGAATCATGACAAATATAAATAGCAATATTTGAGAAATAATTATAATAAATATTAATCCACCACCACTTCCTTGCTGCTGCCTCCATTCTGCAATAAAAACTTGTGGAACATTAGAAAATCAGTCATAATGAAATAAAGTTGGTTTTGGTCTCCAACAAGCCATATGATCCTGCATTGAAAAATAACACACTCATTATATATGAATAATCCAGATAAATGAGTCATTTGAGAATGTCAAAATTGGATTCTGAATGGTAATCTGGCCAACAGAAAAAGCATATGGAAAAAAAAATTAGCTAATCATACTATAAGAAATCTTGCTATTGTCTGTCCACAACCCTTCTTTCCTTTCTTAGAGGAGTCAGGATTAAATATCATTAAGAGCTTCTGATAGCATCAGGTTTTGCTTTCTGGGCAATGGAAAATTAGATTATCCATAAAAGATAACAGATAAATCTTACCTATAAATCCAGCTAAAACTGACAGATAATTGTAAGAGTAGCCCCTATATTATCATTATGGAAATAGAGCATAATTTTGTTTTAGGACCTGATCATTTACATGACTCATGCAGAAATTGTATGTGGGGGGTGGGCAAATATAATTTAGACTACAAATTTGTCTCAGTTATAAAAATATTTGCCTGAGTTCCATTAAACTGTTCTTTAAACCAATATCAATCTCTTAAATATCTTGCATTATTAATAAACCGGGTGTGTGAATACACATGCATTTGAAATTCTAATTCTTTTAATCCTGTAAATTCAGCTTTGACTCTCTGCCTGTTGCTCATCATCTCCTCATGTGTATAAATTGTAATTGTCATAGACCACACAAAATTCTCCCTTATACTCCAAGAAAAAAAATACTGAGCTTACATGTCACTTATATTGAATGATATATTCTTTTTATCTACAACATTTAAATAATGATAATAAAATAGAAATTAACCTCCTGGACAGCTCAAATCCAGTCATTATATCTAGAGAAATTGAGATGGAGAGTAAGCACTCAGGTCACAAGGACTGAAATGACTTGTGATCAGGTACATGAACCTAAACTCTTCAATCAGTAGTATACATAGTCCATCTGACTGTTCTGCACTTTTTTCTTTTTGGGCTGCACTGCGTGGTTTATGTGATCTTAGTTCCTGACTAGGGATTGAGCCTGTGCCCTCTTCAGTGGAAGTGTGGAGACCTAATCACTGGAGTGCCAGGGAAATCCTCATCCAATTATTCTGAAAAAACCTTAGAAACGGCATATTATTCAGCCCCCTACTTTGCAAGAGCTGAGTTGGAATCCAAGGAAAGAGATCTGGTTTTGGTCCTTCATCATTTAGTGGCTAAAACTTAATAAGAATTGAGGTCTCTTATCCTCTCTTTCAGTTTCCATTCAAGTTATAATTATCATTTAGCTTAAAAATACTGATGTAAAATTGACTACATCCAGGACGAACTTGATTTTTCCTTCATTCCTAATCATGAGGTTTTCCCACTATATGTAGTCATTTTCTATTTTACTGATATTGCCACAAAGTTTCATGGACAATTGACAAATGCGATAGAAACACAAAAATATAGATTGCTAAGACACAGTAATTTCATTGGTATTATATAAATCCAGCCTGGGTATCTGGAATACTTACTAGATCAGAGACGTTTTATGATTAAGAAAGTTGATTATACACTAAAGTTTTCTTCCTTGAGTCTTTTTCTTTTTCTCTTGTAGACATTATTTAGATTACAGCCTAGAGAGGTAATAAGTAAGCCCAGCTCAAGTAACATTCTGAGACAGAAGAGACAAAAACCTAGGTTAAACTTACTAGAAGGTTAATGGGGTTATGCACTGGAAAAGATGAATCTGATGTACTTTTCCCATGCCAGGCTGGGTGCAAGAGAATCTGACAACTCAGAAATGCCAATAAGCAAAGGCACAAACCAAAGTCTGCTCTTGCTAGCCAAAGTACCCAAAAAGAAACAGATTGGCAAGAAGAGAGCTTTCAGACCGTAATTGTTCTAATCTGGCCAAATACTACCAAAATAATCACCACCCAATCCCAGTTTAGCCAGAAAAGGCCCATGAGGAAACTAAACTTCTAGTCTCAACAGGCTCAGCAAATCTTCCCAAATTTCCTTCCCTGCCTGGGTGAGGAAGGGGTAGTGGTGGTATTAAACAATCTGAAGTTGAGGAGCCAAGATTTTCATCCCCACTAGGCAGTAGTGACATACCGTGCCCCTCCCTGTTACAGTGGTATCAGAGGAGGCCTTCTGGATGGTCAGAAATTTCACTATCATCCCCCCACGGTGGTGTCCATGGAGGCCATGCTCCCCTTCTAGCCAGTATAATCAGTGGAGAACTAGTGGAAATCTGAAATTCCATACCAACCTTCCTTCTGAGTGGGGACATAGATTTCTACCCTGGTCTGGCACTAAAGATATGGTACAACCCTTTTTCCAATGCTAAGGTGACAGAGAAAGACTATTAAAACACGATTTAAATAATTTCCAGAGGCTCATAATACTGAAATAGTTAATTTTCAATTAAAATAATCATTCCTTATACATACCATGAACCAGAAAAACTTCAACTAGGATGGAAAAAAAAAGAAATCAACTAATATCAACCCCAAGATGACATAGATGTAAGAATTATCTGAAATAGATTTTTAAAGCAGTTATCATAAAAAAATCTATCATAATTGTTTAAAGTTGCACTTCAAGATGGCAGAGTAGAAGGACGTGTGCTTACCCTCTCCTGCAAGAACTCCAAAATTACAACTTGCATCTTGCCTTGAGAACCTCATGAACAGTATGAAAATGCAAAAAGATAGGACACTGAAAGATGAACTCCCCAGGTTTGTAGGTGCCCAATATGCTATTGGACATCAGTGGAGAAATAACTTCAGAAAGAATGAAGAGACGGAGCCAAAGCAAAACCAACACCCAGCTGTGGATGTGACTGGTGATGGTAGTAAAGTCCGATGCTATAAAAAGCAATATTCCATAGGAACCTGGAATGTTAGGTCCATGAATCAAGGCAAATTGGAAGTGGTCAAACAGGAGATGGCAAGAGTGAACATCAACATTTTAGGAATCAGTGAACTAAAATGGACTGGAATGGGTGAATTTAACTCAGATGACCATTATATCTAATACTGAGGGCATGAATTCCTTAGAAGAAATGGAGTAGCCATCGTAGTCAACAAAAGTCTGAAATGCAGTACTTGGATGCAATCTCAAAAACAACAGAATGATCTCTGTTCGTTTCCAAGGCAAACCATTCAATATCACAGTAATCCAAGTCTATGCCCCGACCAGTAGCACTGAAGAAGCTTAAGTTGAACAGTTCTATGAAGACCTACAAGACCTTCTAGAACTAATAGCCAAAGAATATGTCCTTTTCATTATAGGGGACTGGAATGTAAAAGTAGGAAGTCAAGAGATATCAAAGTCAAAGAGAGGCAAGGTTTCTACACTTAGCTTATAAGGGTAACACGTCGAAATTAGTAGACTGTGACAAGTTTGCCATATAAAGTGTAACATCCCAAATAACCACTAAAATGCTATACAAATAAACTAAAATGTATTATACTAAATCAAAATGCAATTCTAAAAAGTGCAAAATAACCCACTGTAAGGCAGGAAAAAGTAAACAGAAACTAAAAACAGAGAAATCAAACAGAAAACAAAACAAAACCAAAAAGTAGTAGAATGTATCCTGATTCATATATAGGTAAATTAAATGTAAATGGTCTAAATGCATCAATTAAACAATGTAGATTAATAGTGTGGATTAAAAAAAAATGACCCAGCTATATGTAGTCTGTAAGAAGGTCACCTTGAATGTAATACTATTGGTTGGTTGAATGTAAAAGAAAAAGAAAAAAATATGCCATGAAAACATGAACTAAACAAAAGAAGAAGGGACTCTATTCAAATGAAATAAAGTAGACATAAGAGCAAAGAAAATCACCAGGGACAGAGAGACAGAACAAACATCGATTAAGGAGAAAAGGGCCAATCCATTAAGAAAATATAACAATTCCAACAACATAACTCTAAAACGTATTAACCAAAAATTAACAGACCTAAAAGGAGAAATAGACAAATCAAAATTTATAGTTAGAAACTATAACATCCATCTAACAACACTTTATAGATAAAAGAAAAATGGCTTGGTCAGTATTTGAAACACAATCATGTAATCCTTCATATGAATAGACTACAAAAAAAAAAATTACTAGACATCAACTGATGCAGAAAAAGCATTCAACAAAACAGAACAACCATTTGTGATATTGCACAGAACTGAGAATAGTGTAAAACTTCCTCAACTTGATATAGAATATTTACTAAAAAGATCCTACAGCCAATATTATACTTAATGGTAAAAGACTGATGCTTTTACCCAAAGATTGGGAATAAGAGAAGGATATCCACACTCACCACTGCAATTCAACATAGCACTGAAAGTCCTAGTCATCATAATAAGGCAAAATAAACAAATAAAAAAAATGAAAGATATACAGATTGAATAAAAAGAATAAAGTTGAAAATTGTCCCTATTTGTAGATAAAATAAAAGTCTATATTGAAAATTCCAAGAAATGTAAAAAACAAATTTCTTAGAATAAGTGAGTTCAGTTATAGCATTGTTGTTGTTCAGTCAACAAGTCGTGTCTGACTCTTTGCAACCCCATGGACTTCAGCATGCCAGGCCTCTTTGTCCCTTGCCATCTCCCCAAATTTGCCCAGGTTCATGTCCATTGCATTGGTAATGCCATCCAGCCATCTTATCCTGTGACACCCTCTTCTTTTGCCCTCAATCTTTCCCAGCATCAGGGGCTTTTCCAATTAGTCAGCTGTTCACATCAGATGACCAAAATACTAGAGTTTCAGCTTCAGAATCAGTCCTTCCAAGGAGTATTCAGGGTTTATTTCCCTTAAGATTGACTGGTTTGATCTCCTTGCTGCCCAAGGGACTCTCAGGAGTCTTCTCCAGTACCTCAGATCAAAGGCATCGATTCTTTGGCATTCTGCCGTCTTTATGGTCCAGCTCTCACAACTGTACGTGACCACTGGGAAGACCGTAGCCCTGACTCTATGGACCTTTGTCAGCAGAGTAATGTCTCTGCTTTTCAACACATTGTCTAGGTTTGTCACAGCTTTCCTGCCACGAAGCAATCATCTCCTGGTTTCATGGCTATAGTCACCATTCACAGTGATTCTAGAGCTCAAGAAAAGGAAATATGTCACTACTTCCACCTTTTCCCCTTCTATTTGCCATGAAGTAATGGGGCCAGATGCCATGATCTTAGTTTTTTTAATACTTAGTTTTAAACTGGCGCTTTCACTCTCCTTCTTCACTCTCATCAAGAGGCTCTTTAATTCCTCTTCGTGAAGGGAAGAAGAATAGTTATAGCATACAAGGTCAAAATTTATACAAATCAATTGTATTTCTATATACTATCAATGGATATATTGAAACAAATTAAATATGCAATGGCACATAAAATTGTTTAAAATAAAAGTAACATACTTATATTTAAATCTAAGTAAACAAAGAACTTGTTTGCTGAAAACTAGCCAATGTTGTTGCAAGAACTCAAAGAAGTTCTAAGGAATGGAGAGATATGCCATGTTCATGGACTGAAAGCCTCTACATAGTAAAAAGATCAATTCCCCCAAATACTTATCAAAATCCTAAACATTGTTTGTGTATATCTCCAAGATTATTCCAAAATATACTAATATATAAGAAGGCAAAGGAACTAGAATAGCTAAAATAATTTTGATAAAAAAGAATAAAGTGAGAGAGGTGCTTCATCTGAAGACTTATACAGCTATAATAATAATAATGGTGGAGGGATAGACACAGATCAATTGAACAGAACTGAGAATCCAGAAAAAGTCCCACAGCACTGATTTTTTTAAAAAGTGCAAAAATAATCCAATGTGGGAAGTATATCCTTTTTAACAAATGTTGAGTATTATAATTTGAGTAAATTTAAGTAAATTTGAGTAATTTAATATCTGTAAGAAAAATTTTTTTAAAAAGGATCTTAACCTTAGCCTCACACCTTATATAACTATTGACTTGAATCACAGATTTAGACTGAAATCCAAAAACATTTAGAAGGACACATAGTAGAAAAATCTATAGGACCTAGTGCTTGGTAAGAGTTCTTAGGTATAATACCACAAGAAGGATCCATAAAATTTAAAAAATAATAATAAACTAAACTTTATTAAAATAAAAAAAACTTTTGCTTTAAGAAAATCCTTATGATTAAGATGAAAAGTATAGAGTGATTGCAATGCTCCCTTTGTCTACCCCTTTCAATCTACGAGTAAAACATTGATAATTTGACAAAAGTACCTCTGTCCCAAACACCAGGGCACCAGAGAACTGCACACATCTGGGTGACTGGGTTGGAATATATACTGGAGGGGTAAACCTGGGAACAGCAGAGAATGTGTATGTGATCCCAGACCCCCTGACACAAAGGTTGAGCTCATAGCCCCAGGGAATCTAATAGCATCAGGGGAGACACTGCACATGTACTAGCCTCCTGGTGACAGGGAATCAGAGAGCAGTGGCAGTGTGGCCTGTGACCCTGTCGCTCCAGTTGTGGTGGTGTCTGTGACTCTTCCTCCAAACCTACAGCGGTGGCACCCCAAAACTAGACAACCCTGATCACAGAAGGGACACTTGCAACCCCAGCTTCACCCTAAGTCTTCCGTGCCTCGTCTCAAGAATAACCAGTGGAACAACCGGTAGGAGAAACTAAAAACTTGTACTATAGTGACACCTACAGGAAAACAAAGAAAGCCCTCTAACTACTAACCTGTTAAACCTTTAGAACCTAGGGGAAAAAAAAGAAAAACTTTGCCTCAAGAAGAAAGGTGCTCATTAGAAGAAGTGTGCCTTAGTCACTCAGTTGAGTCCGACTCTTTTCAACCCCATGGACTGTAGCCTGCCAGGCTCCTCTGTCCATGGGATTTTCCAGGCAAGAATACCGGAGTGGATTGACATTCCCTTCGCCAGGTGTACTAGCCGAAAGGTACTCAAATGCACCAACAGAGTAACATCTCATCAAGCACCATGAAGAAAGACAGTAGCACAAAAGAAAATAGTAATTCTCCAGAAATTGAGTGTCAAGTCACTGACTATTGTGATCTACTGACAGAGAATTCGAAACAGCTGTCATAGAAACTCAATGAGCTAAAAGATAATTGAGAAAGTTAGAACAATATACTTAGGAATATAATGAATAAACAAAAAGAATACTTCACCAAAGATATAAAAACTCTAAAAAGAATAAAGACGAAACTCTATGGCTGAAGAACTCAATAAACAAAATGAAGAATGAATTAGAAAGCATTAAAAATAGGGCCGATTGTGTAGAAGAGAGAATTAGTTAGCTCGAATATAGAAATCTGGAAATGATACAGCTAGAAAAGAGAATTAATATCTAGAAAAAGAAGAGACATAAAATATTATGTATAAAGTAAGTTACAAAGCTATATTGTACCACACAGAAAATATAGCCAATAATTTATAATAGCTATAAATAGAGTATAAACTTTAAATTTTAAAAATAAAATAAAAAAGGAAGAAATTCTACAAAAAATGCTGACTCCATTAGAAAGGGCAACATTCAGTTCAGTTCAGTTGCTCGTCGTGTCCAACTCTTTGCAACCCCATGAATCACAGCACACCAGGCCTCCCTGTCCATCACCAACTTCTGGAGTTTACTCAAATTCATGTGCATTGAGTCGGTGATGCCATCCAGCCATCTCATCCTCTGTCGTCGCCTTCTCCTCCTGACCCCAATCCTTCCCAACATCAGGGTCTTTTCCAATGAGTCAGCTCTTCGCATCAGGTGGCCAAAGTATTGGAGTTTCAGCTTCAACATCAGTCCTTCCAATGAACACCCAGGACTGATCTCCTTTAGGATGGACTGGTTGAATCTCCTTGCAGTCCAAGGGACTCTCAAGAGTCTTCTCCAATACCACAATTCAAAAGCATTAATTCTTTGGCACTCAGTTTTCGTCACAGTCCAACTCTCACATCCATACATGACTACTGGAAAAAGCATAGTCTTGACTAGACCTACCTTTGTTGGCAAAGTAATGTCTCTGCTTTTTAATATGCTATCTAGGTTGGTCATAACTTTCCTTCCAAGGACTAAGCAAGGACTTTTAATTCCATGGCTGCAATCACCATCTTCAGTGATTTTTGTGCCCCCAAAAATAAAGTCTGACACTGTTTCCACTGTTTCCCCATCTATTTCCCATGAAGTGATAGGACCAGATGCCATGATCTTAGTTTTCCGAATGGTAACATTAGTACATTGATAATTCCAGGAGATGAGAGGGAGAAACAATCAAAGAGTTTATAAAGAAATAATAGCTGAGAACTTCTCAAACCTCAAGAAGGAACTGGATACAAGTTCATGAAAGCTAAGAAAACTCCTAATTATCTCAGTGCAAAAAAAAACAAAAGTTCCAAGATATATTACGTTAAAACTGTCAAACATTAATGACAAAGAAACAATTTTAAAGGCAGTCAGAGGATAAAGGCTAGCAATCTACAAAGGAATCCCTATTAGGCTATCAGCAGTTTTCTCAGAAGAAACACTACAGACCAGAAGAGAGTGAATTGACATACTCAATGTACTGAAAGATAACTGTCAGACAAAAATATTCTATAGAACAAAGATATCATTTATATATGAAGGAGAAATAAAGGTTTCCCCAGGCAAACAAAAGCTATGGGGAGTTCATCAACACTTGATAAGTTGTGTTGAAAGGAGCTCTTCTACATGAAACAAAAGGTGATAGCACACAAAACTTTGAAGAAGGTGATGAATAGACAGAATCAGAACTTTACAACTTCACAGCTTTATATCAGAGCAAGTTTTTAAACATCTATTTATAGCATAAAGTTTAAAGGGAAAATGAAGTAAAAATAGCACAGCTGTTATGAACTTACAACATAAAAAGGGATAACTTGAGACAAAAAGCATAAACGGAAGAGGAAAAGAATAAAACTTATATAGACAAATGAAGATAAGATGCTATTAGCAAAAATAGGACTATTTCATCTGAGATGTTTTATATAAAGATCATGGGGACAACAAAACATAAATCATAAATCTAGAGGAGAGTCACAAAACATAAAGAAGAGGAAACTGAGATCAATCTTGCAAAAAACATCAAACTGATAGTTTTGATGACAGAAATACAATGAAGAAGAAACAATGGAGATAGAGAGGAATGAGAAAAAGGTAAAATGGCAGAACCAAGTTCTCATGTATCAATGATAAGAGAACTTAATTAATCAACCAAAAGACAAAGAATAGCTGGGTTGACTTGAAAAAAAAAGACCTAATTATATGCTGCCTACCAAAGATGCACCTCCACTCTAAAGAAAAAAATAAGCTGAAAGTGAAGGGATGGAAAATGATACTTCAAGCAAATGGCACACAAAAGAAAGTAGGTGTAGCCACACTCATTTCAGGAAAAAATATACTTCAAGCCAAAAAAGGTAACAAGAGACAAAGGTGGACATTATATAATGATAAAGGGGGTAATTCATCAAGAAGACATAACAGTTATTCATATGCCTTATTAAGGAGCACCAATATATACAAAGCAATTATTAACAGACCTAAAGTGAGAAACTGACAGCAATACAATAATAGTAGGAATTTTAACCCCTCCTTTACATCAATTGATAAGTCATTCAGACCAAAAGTCAATAAGGAAACGGTGCCCTTAGATGAAACATTAGACTGGATGAACTTAACAGATTTATACACAACATTCCATATAAATATAATAGAATACATATTCTGCTTAAGTACACATGGAACATTCTCAAGGATAGATCATATGTTGAGACACAAACATATCTCAGTAAATTTAAGATTAAAATAATTTCAAAGATATTTTCAGATCACAATGGTATGACCTAGATATCAACTACAAGAAGAAAGCTGGAGAATCAAAAATATGTGTATAATAAACAACATGCTATTGAACAACTGTTGGATCAGTGAAAAAAATCAAAGGAATAATCAAAAATTGAAAAGGAAGGAGTTCTTCCTAACTCATTTTATGAGGTCAACAATACCCAGATATCAAAATCAGAAAAAGACAACTCAAAAAAAAAAAAAGAAGAAAAGAAAATTATACCAGATATTTCTGATGAACGCAGATGCAAAAATCCTCAACAAATATTAGTAAACTAAAAACAACAATATATTAAAAGATCATACACCACGAACAAGTAGGATTTATTCCAAGGAAGTAAGGATGGTTCAATATTTGTAAATCAATCAACATGATACACCACATTAACAAAATGAAAGATAAAAATTGTATAATTATGTCAATAGATACAAAAAAAGCATTCAATAAGATTTAGCACTTATTTAAAATTTAAAAAAAAATGCTGAATAAAATAGTTATAGAAGGAACATATCTCAATATAATAAAGGCTAGATACAAGAAAATCACAGCTAACACAATACTCAATTGTGAAAAACCTAAAGATACCCCTTAATATCAGCAACAAGACCACAATACTTATTCAATATAGTACTGGAAGTCTTAGCCAGGGGAATTTGGCAAGAAAAAGAAATAAAAGGCACTCAGATTGGAACAATGGAAGTAAAATTTTCACTGTTTTTGGATGACATAATTATACACATAAAAACTCTAAGCTCTCTACCAAAATACTATAAGAAATATAATAAGCAAGGAAAGTTGTGAGCAAAAAATCAATACATAAAAACCCACTGTGTTTCTATATACTAACAGTGAACAAGCAGAGAGAGAAATTAAAAAACAATCTCATTTACAATCATAAAAAAAGAATAAAATATCTAGGAATACATTTCGCTAAGGAAGTGAAAGACTTTTATACACTGAAAACTATAAAACACTGTTGAAAGAAACTGGAGAAGAAATGGAAATATATTTTGTGCTTATGGATTGGAAGAATTAGCATGGTTAACATTCATATCACCTGAAGTAAAATAAACATTCAGTGCAATCCCTACCAAAATCTCAAAAACAATTTTCATAGAAATAGAACAAAAAGTATTCTATAATTTATATGGAACTACAAAAGATTCTGAATAGCCAAAGCAACCCTGATAATAAACAATGGTGGAAACATCACACTCACTGATTTCAAAATATATGATAAAACTGTAGTAATTACAACATTTTATCAGCAGAAAAACAGATCCATAGATCAATGAAACAGAATTTAAAGACCAGAAATAAACCCACACACATATATGGATAATTAATTTATGATAAAGGAGCAAAGGAAAATCAAGGGAGAGAGGATAGTGTCTTCAATAAATGGTTTTGGGAAAACTGGATAGCCACATGCAAAAGAGTGAAACTAGACCACCATCTCTTACAATACACAAAAATTAACTCAAAATTTGTTATAGACTTGAATATATGACCCGAAACCAGAAATCTACTATAAGTAAACATAGGCAGTACACTCTTTGACGTCAGTCTTAAAAATATCTTTCTGGATGTTTCACTTCAAGCTTGGGAAAGAAAATAAAAATAAACAAATGGGACTACATCAAACTAAAAGCTTCGGTAAAACAAAGGAAACAATCAACAAAAGAAAAAGACAGCCCACCGAATGGAAGAAGATATTTGCAACACGTATATCTGATAAGGGGTTAATATCCAAATATAAAGAACTCATACAACTTCACACCAAAAAACAACCTTTATTAAAAATTTTGCAGAGAAGCTGAATACAAATTTCTACAAAGAAGACATAGAGACTGAAACAGGCACATGCAAAGATGTTCAATACCATTAATTATTCAGTTCAGTTCAGTTCAGTTGCTCAGTCGTGTCCGACTCTTTGCGACCCCATGAATTGCAGCACGCCAGGCCTCTCTGTCCATCATCAACTCCCGGAGTCCACCCAAACCCATGTCCATCGAGTCGGTGATGCCATCCAACCATCTCATCCTCTGTCGTCCCCTCCTCCTCCCGCCCCCAATCCTACCCAGCATTAGGGTCTTTTCCAATGAGTCAACCCTTCACATGAAGTGGCCAAAGTATTGGAGCTTCAGCTTCAACGTCAGCCCTTCCAATGAACACCCAGGATTGATCTCTTTCAGGATGGATTGATTGGATCTCCTTGCAGTCCAAGGGACTCTCAAGAGTCTTCTCCAACACCACAGTTCAAAAGCATCAATTCTTCGGCGCTCAGCCTTCTTCACTGTCCAACTCTCACATCCATACATGACCACTGGAAAAACCATAGCCTTGACTAGACGGACCTTTGTTGGCAAAGTAATGTCTCTGCTTTTAAATATGCTATCTAGGTTGGCCATAACCTTCCTTCCAAGGAGTAAGCGTCTTTTAATTTCCTGGCTGCAGTCACCATCAGCAGTGATTCTGGAGCCCAAAAAAATAAAGTCTGACACTGTTTCCACTGTTTCCCCATCTATTTCCCATGAAGTGATGGGACCAGATGCCATGATCTTAGTTTTCTGAACGTTGAGCTTTAAGCCAACTTTTTCACTCTCCTCTTTCACCTTCATCAAGAGGCTCTTTAGTTCTTCTTCACTTTCTGCCGTAAGGGTGGTGTCATCCACATATCTGAGGTTATTGATATTTCTCCCAGCAATCTTGATTCCAGCTTGTGTTTCTTCCAGCCCAGCGTTTCTCATGATGTACTCTGCATATAAGTTAAATAAGCAGGGTGACAATATACAGTTTTGACGTACTCCTTTTCCTATTTGGACCCAGTCTGTTGTTCCATGTCCAGTTCTAACTGTTGCTTCCTGACCTGCATACAGGTTTCTCAAGAGACAGGTCAGATGGTCTGGTATTCCCATCTCTTTCACAATTTTCCACAGTTTATTGTGATCCACACAGTCAAAGGCTTTGGCATAGTCAATAAAGCAGAAATAGATGTTTTTATTACAACCCAAAAAATATTATTTTGCATTTATTAGAATGGCTATTATCATAAAAAGGAAATAAAATGTGTTGGAGAAGATGTAGAGAAAGGGAACTGTCATATATCATTGGTGGGAATATGAATTAGTGTAGTCACTGGAAAACAGTATGGAGATTTCTCAAAAAAGTATTATCCAGCTATTTCACTTCTTGATATTTATCAAAAAAAAAAATTGAAAAGACGTGCACCTCTATATTCATTACAGTGTGATTACAGCAGACAAGATATGGAAAGGACTTAAGTGCCCATCTACAATGAATGAATAACAATTCTGTGATGTGTGTGTGTGTGTGTGTATGTGTGTGCTGTGCTTAGTCACTCAGTTGTGTCTGACTCTTTGCAACACCATGTAGCCCACCAGGTTCTCCTGTCCATGAATACTGTCATGTATTTTCATGCCCTCCTTCAGGGAATCTTCCCAATCCAGGGATTGAACCCAGGTCTCCCACATTGTAGGCAAATTATTTACCAGCTGAGCCAACAGGGAAGCCCAAAAATACTGGAGTGGGTAGCCTATCCCTTCTCCAGGAGATCTTCCCCAACCAGGAATCAAGCCGGGATCTCCAGCATTGAGGTGGATTCTTTACCCACTGATCTACCAGGGAAGCACACACAAATGTAATGAACTTCTATCATACAGTCACAACATAGATGAAATCTTGGCATTTGTAACAACATAGATGGGCCTAGACTAGTACTATGCTAAGTGAAATAAGTCATAGAGAAAAAGACAAATACCACATGGTTTCAGTCATAGGTGGAATACAAATAATAATAATAAAAACAAGCTAAATAAAAAACAGATATATAGATACAGAGAACAGAATAGTGGTTACCAGAAGGGAAGGGATGTGGTAGGAGGACAAAAATAAATAACTGGTCAACTTCATGCTGATGGATGGAAATTAAACCTTGATGATAAACACACTGTAGTGTACAGAGAGGTCAAAATATAATATTTATACATAAAACACAAAATATTATAAGCCAATTAAGAAAACAGGAACAAAAAGAAAGAAAAATAGATTCTGGGAGAAACATTTGCAAACCACATTATCTGATAAAGGATTCATATCTAGAACATATTAAAAAAAATCAAACTTAACAGTAAGAAAAGCAAACAAATTCAATTAGAAAATGGGCGAAAGACATGAAGAGACATTTCACTGAAGATATTACAAGGGTGGTAAACAAGTACACGAAAAGACAGCCAACATTGTTAGTCATTAGGAAAACATAAATCAAAACCACAATGAATGGAATGGGAAATGAAAATCACTATACACCTATTAGAAGAGCAAGGATAAAAACTAGTGACAATATAGAATGTTGTGAGGATATAGAGAAACTGGATATCTTATACAGTATTGTTGGAATGTAATACAGTACAGCCACACTGCAACAGTTTGGAAGTGTCTTTAAAAAAAAAAAAAAAGCAGACATTTACCACATGACCTCACAATCACATTTCTGATTAATTATTCCAGAAAAATGAAACTAAGTCACCCCAAGAGCCTGGACATGATTATTCATAGTGGTTATATTTGTAATAGCCCAGAATTGGCAATAACTGAAATGTCCTAAAATAGCTGAATGGTTAAACAAATTATAGTGCAACATTCCATGACTAGTTAGCACTAAAAGGAAGAAAATATTGATACAAGAAGTAATTTGGATCCATCTCAAGGGCATTACACTGTATAAATAAAAGTCATCTTCAAAAGGACACATCCTACATGGGTCTACGTGTATAACATTTTTGAATTGATAAAATATTAGCAATGGAGAGCAATTCAGTGGTGGTTCAAATTCTAGAGGTCACTGAGACTGATGTTGATAAGGTAATGAGGCCATCTGAAAGATAAAGATGATCTTATTAAACTTGCTGGGCATGAGAGTGCTCTATTTGGAAATACAGTCCTTCTGAACAATGCTTGAGTCATACATTCAATTCATAGGATTTGATTGGCTCTAACAGAAGTGGGTCTATTAGTTCAAAGTCATGATGCTTCAGCATTCTGATTTGTTCCAATTCTAAGCTGGTTTGCCTGCTATTATAATTTTGATACAGTTTCAAACAGTGAAATTTTTAAAGGTCTGGAATTAAAACAAATACAGATAACATTATCAACAACAACAGAATAACATTTTTCTCCCGAATCTTTCATTTAATAAAGTTCAAAAAAAGGAAGCTTTTTTAGTGTCATATATTTGATTCTAAGCACCAAGAGAATTTATATAGTTAAGACTGACTTGAAAACTTGTCAGTTTCAAAAGAAAAAAAAGTGTGGGACAGCTAAGTGTTGCTATCTTAATATATCATCTTACTTAACACTGAGATGAGGAAGAACTACCTATCAACATAGCAGTTAAATGGAAGCAAACCAGGTGTGATGGTTGAGTTTATGTGTCAAACTGAAAAGACTACAGTATACAGGTATTTGTTAAAATGCCACTCTGAAGGTATTCTTTAGATGTAAGTGCATACTCAGTCACTTCAGTTGTGTTTGACTCTTTGTGACCCCATGAACTGTAGCCTGCCAGACTCCTCTGTCCATAGGATTCTTCAGGTAAGAATGCTGGAGTGGATTGCCATGCCCTCCTCCAGGGGATCCTCCTGACCCAGGGATAGAATCCAAGTCTCCTATATTGCAGGCGGATTCTTTACCGACTGAGTCACCAGGGAAGTCCCTCTTTAGGTGTGATTAATATTTAAATCAGTAGACTCTGAGTAAAGCAGATAACTCTCCACAATGTGGGTAGGCCACATTCAGTCGAAGGGCTTAAAACCAAACAGGCTGAAGTTCCTTGAAGAAGAGGGAATTCTGTCTCTAGACTCTACAGATACAAGCTGCAGCATCAAACTTCCCTGGGTCTCAGCCTGCCTGGCTACCCTGAAGATTTTGAAATTGCCAGTTTCATGAAAAACTGATGCTTTCAAATTGTGGTGCCGGAAAAGACTCTTGAGAATCCCTTGGACTGCAAGGAGATCAAACCAATCAATCCTAAAGGAAATTAACCCTGAATACTCACTGGAAGGACTGATGCTGAGGCTGAAGTTCCAATACTTTGGCCATCTGATGTGAAGAGCCTATTCAGCAGAAAAGACCCTGATGCTGGGCAAGATTGAAGGCAAAAGGAGAAGGGGGAGACAGAAGACGAGATGGTTAGATAGCATCACCAATTCAATGGACATGAATTTGAGCAAATTCTAGGAGATAGTGGAGGACAGAGGAGCCCACTGTGCTGCAGTCCATGGGGTCACAAAGAGTTGGGCATGACAACAACTGAACAGCAGTTTCATGATAGGACAAGTCAATTCCTTAAAATAAATATCTCTGTCTCTGTCTCTAGCTACCAACAACCTTGCAGGCCAGTTTAAACATTCTGGGGGAAGTTTTCAGCATTGATGTTGAAACGTGTTCATGCCATCATTGTCTATAATAGACAAGTCATGTAAAACATAGTCTGTTAACAATATAATGAATGAATACATAATTGTATATTTATACTATACAATGCTAAAAAGATACAAAATGGAGGGAAGACAACTGCACAACAGCACAGAGGAATCTTAAAATATTAAAATAAATATTAAATTAAAAAATATTAATTAATTTAATAAATATTAAATTAAAATCTTAAGACACAAAAAAGGAGATTATATAATTACAAATTGTATGATTTATATGGCTTTGTATGCATATATAGAAAAGCAAGTCATTTTTTCAGTGGATCCAAAACTAAGTAGTAAAAATATAAAGAAAATGAGGAAAGGATGACCTCACAGTGGTTACTTTATGGAAGGAGATTGGGGTTGTCACTAAGAAAGTGCTTCCAGGAGGCTTCTAGGTTACCGGCAATCTTCTGTTTCTTAGTCTGGGTGGAATTAAGTAGATGTTAACTTTAAGACTTCTCTAAGTTGCACTTTCATATTCTATGCACTTTCTCAAGATTTATTGTGAAAAGTATGTCTTCCTGTCAGAATGAAAAAAAAATGTCATGAATATGTCTGGCTTTTGTAAATTTGGATATGTATTTCATATAGTCCTTTAAAGTTATTCCACTTTAAACCTGTCTGGTTTTCTCTAATATTAGGCAAAGAAACTATGATTTATTTCACTGTGAATATCATAATTTTACTACAACATCCCAATGATTGCTAGAAGTGACCATGGAATGAAATGACAATAAGACTAGATTTTTTTTTTTAAGTGAAGTATAGTTGATTTACAATGTTGTGTTAATTTCTGCTGTACAGCAAAATGATTCAGCTATATATACATATATTCTTTTTTTATGAAAAGTATATTAGTAGTACAAATTCATCAAAATAAAAAATTACCAATTCTGATAAAGGTGGCTTCATAAATGAACACAACGAGGTATCTTCCCTGTTATTTTTATATTATATGATAGATAGTATTTATACATTATTTACCAATTACAGGAAAATATGATAAAGGGATAACATTCACAAGTCTTATAGGGTTTGAAAATAATTATTTTCAAGATAATTATACTCTTTACAACCATTAACTCAAAAAAAGATCATAGACCAAAGTGTAAAACTATAAAACTCCTAAAACATAACATAGGAGAAAACCTAAATGAACTTGGGTATGGCGATGTCTTTTTAGACCCAACAGAAAACACATGATTCATGATAGAAATAACTGATAAGCTGGACTTCATTAACATTAAAAATGTCTAGTCTGTGAAAGACAATGTCAAGACAATGAGAAGACAAGCCACAGACTGGGATAAGATATTTGCAAAAGACATATCTGTTAAATCACTATTATCCAAAATATACAAAGAACTTTCAAAACTCAACAACAACAACAAAAACCTGATAAAAAATGAGCCAAAAACCTTAACAGACACCTCATCAAAGAAGACAAACAGAGGGCAAATGAAAAGGTACAGCACATCATATATCACCAGAGAAATGTAGATTAAAGCAACAATGAGATACCACTACACACCTACTAGATTGGCCAAACTCTGCAACACTGACAATACCAAATGCTTGTGAGGATATTTGGCAGCAAAACCTCTTGTTCATTTACTGGTGGGTATGTATACACAATGGTACAGCCACTTTGGAGGAAATTTTGGGATTTTCTTACAAAAGCAAATATAGTCTTACTGTACGATCCAGCAATCATGTAGCTTGGTATTTACCCAAAGGAGCCGAAAACATATCCACACAAAAAGTTGAATATGGATGTTTACAGCAGTTTAATTTAAGTACCGAAATTTAGAAACAACCAAGATGTTCCCTAGTAGGAGAATAAATAGACTGTGGATATCCAGATAATGGAATATTATTCAGCACTAAAAATAAATGAGCAATTAAGCCATGAAAAGACATGGAGAAATCCTAAACACATGTTACTGGGTCAAAGAAGCCCATCTGAAAAAAGGCTCCATTCTGTATAATTCCATGTATATGACACCCTGGGCAAGGCAAAACTATGAAAACAATTTAAAAGAAATTGGAAGTTGTCAGGGGAGAACTGAATAGGCAGGGCAAAGAGCATTTTTACCATATGACATTTAAAATGATAACTACACGTCATCATATATTCGTCTAAACTCATAAAATGTACAATACCAAGAGTGAACCCTATGGCAAACTATGAACCTGGGGTGATTTTAATGTGCCAATGTTGGCTCATCCTTGCCAAAAAAGTATGTGCCATTCTAGTGAGTGATGTAGGTACTGGGGGAGGCTATACATGTTTGGGGGCAGGGTATATACGGGAAATCTTTATACTTTCCATTAAATTTTGTTGTAATCCTACAGCTGCTCTAGTAAAGTCTTTAAAAATATATACAGTTTACCCTTGAATAACGTGAAGGGTAAAGAGCATTGATACATGCGTTGTGGGAAATCCATATACAGTTTTACAGTCAGTCCTCCATTTCTGAGGTTCCACACCACAGGGACTCAGTCGCTATACTATAGGGTGGTACTATAGTATTTATTGAAAAATCTGCATAAAAATGTACCCGCACAGTTCAAACCCTTGTTGTTGAAGGGTTAAATGTATACAAGATATAAATCTCTGAAATCACAATCGGAAACTTTTAGGAAACAAAATGAGATAATATAAAAAAAAATAAAATAGAATGCTAGCTTCGTAGTATAAGATTTTACATTTCTAATAGGCAAATAGAAAATACTAAATTTGACATTTATTTTTAAATAGATGTACTGCTGCTGCTGCTAAGTCGCTTCAGTCGTGTCTGACTCTGGGTGACCCCATAGACGGCAGCCCACCAGGCTCCCCTGTTCCTGGGATTTTCCAGGCAATACTGGAGTGGGTTGCCATTTTCTTCTCCAATGCATGAAAGTAAAAAGGGAAAGTGAAGTCGCTCAGTCGTGTCTGACTCTTAGCGACCCCATGGACGGAAAATCCTCCGTCCATGGGATTTTCCAGGCAAGAGTACTGGAGTGGGGTGCCAATGCCTTCTCTGATTTTGTACCTATAGAATTCAAATGAAACACTTTTTTTTGACTGCAATCTGCTTTATTATTTTACTTGAAAAGCACCAGATGGTGTATATTTTTAGAAATATAACCTATAAGGAAATGTTTCTCAACCTGGGATATTTTTTACCACATCCCTGTACCCTGGTCAACAAAGCATTTAGCAACCTCTGAAGAAAGTTTAGTTTTCAGAATTAATGGCATCTACTGGTGCTATTGGCATCTAGTGAGTAGAGGCCTGGGTTGCTGCTAAACATTTTCCAATGCTAGGGCAGTCTCTACAACAAAGAACTACCTGGTCCAACATTTAAAGTGTCTAGGTTACACACTTTATATATATATATATATACATCACTGCTGCACATCTGAAATTAACACAGTAATGCAAATCAACTATACTTCAATTTAGAAAAAAAAAGCACCTAGGTTGAGAAAACTTTCTATAAAGAAATGTTCCCTTTCCTGGCCCCCGCCATGAAAAATTTCCCAGGGTTTGTAGTTTCTCATACCGAGCTTCAAACCACCACAGGTCAACTTTAGTTGGCAAGGTGCTCCAAACTTAAACCAGCTTAATTCAAATAGAGACTCAATTATGACCCAAGTTAGAGAGTTATTATTCATATGTCCTGTTTAAAAGGGCTTCCTGGCCCGCTCTTTCAGGAATTACAAAGTGCTCTCATTAGCTCTGATTAGCTCCTGGGACCTGTCTTGCCTAAAATTTCTCATGCCTACACAGTAATAGCATGAAAAATGTATCTGGGTTTACTCACTATCAGAAAACAAATATGAATTTATATATTTTTTTCAAAATAACAATCTCATTTACACTGTCAATTAAAAATCAAGCTTATTAAACTAAAGAAGCATAAGAAGCTTCCTTATTACATTACTCTTCCAACATATGCGAATTCAGAGGACATGAAAAACAGGGGTGTAAATCAGTCTAGTTAAGGCATAATCAATTAGCAAAGTCAGTCTCCAACTTCCTCCTTCCATGTTGGTCATCACGTGTTTTCAAATATTAGAAGTCAAGCTTTGAAAGCAAAGTAAGGCTCCCCGATTCAACAGGAAATAGTAGGAATTCAGGCCAATGTTAATTTCTAGAAACTCTTACCAAAAGAATAGCCTACTACACCCACTCCAACCCTCACCATCTAAAATGTTTCAACAATGCTGTTGTTACCTATTTTGATACTTAAAAAAATCTGCTAAATAACTATGTGCTAGCTGAACCTAGAGGTGTTTTTTTTCTGTCATTTGTTGCTGTTTGTTTTTGTTCTGGTTTTTTCTCAGGAGCCAAGACTTACAGGATTTAAGTCTCTGCTTGAAAGAAATCTAGGACCTCAAAAGCATATACTAGAAACCCTGTAAAATCCTCTCAGATATACACCCATAGAAAGGTTGAGGAGAAAATAAGGTAATAAGCGCTTTTAAAGTAATTTTCCTCCCTGGTCAAAAGGACAGCAAAAGTACACGCAGGAATAAGGCTGCCCCACTCAGCGTTCTTGCACTCACTTTAAATAATAGTGATGCACATGTAAATAAGCTTTCCAGCAGTCCATGAATCTATAAACTAGGTTCGGTTACTGTTTCCTTTGATGGGTTTTGTGAGATTTTAGTGCTTTGTGATCAGTGACTGGAAGTTGAGCTAAAAACTAGAAATAAAGAAAATAAACTCTTTGCCTTTAAACAGAAGTGGTCCCAGTTTCCTTTCACAACCCTGAAGGGTTGTTGTACATATTAAAACTGCTGCACAGCTCCATCTCTGGTCAGATACCCCCTTCTCCTCCCTGCCACCCCCGCCCCAAAGATGTCAGATCTCTGTGAAACAGAGGTTACAAAAGGATGCTTTTCATAGCTTGTACTAGAAACGCTGGCACCCCCATCCCTGCATAAAATAGCACTAAACTGAGTCACAATGCTGTAAGCCGCCGTGCCTTCTGCTTCTCTTCAATGGAATCCAGATATTTTCTATGAAAATACTAAATAATATTGCGAAGTTTTGCCCATATATACGACATACCGATTCTTCTAATCCCCGGTTTGCCCTAGATAATTTTAGGCTTTATCCATCAGTGTACCACGCAGGAGAGAAAAACGCAGTTAACAAGATGACAGTGTTACCTAGGTATTTGGCATCAATATTAGCAAGAGTCTGTCATTTGACGATTATTTCCCTAGCATACCAGACGGTAAAGAAAATGTTTTCATTCATTCGCAAATGACTAACATTTATTGATGTTTCAAAATGCGGTTGAATACTGTTGCATTCTCAATTTCCGAGACGGATTTGAGAGTTAAGCTTGAATACTAATAACATCAGTAACTCCCGCTGCAAGCGTCTCGGGGGGCTTTGGAGTGTCACTTCAGCAGGGAGGCGATGCTGGCTAGAGGCTCTTCAATCAGTCAGTCTGGGTGGTCACAGGTGATGGGAATCCTTCCCTTTCCCCATATATCCTCATGCACTGCGATAAAAATCACCGTGAGCACCGCTAAAGCCAAGCAAAACGACTCCCTGCCTGCCTCGTAAAGAGCTCAGTCTGGGGAGGCAGCCGGATGCTGACCCCTGCAGAGATTATTGCTTCTGTGCGCTTTGCCAGAGGACCCTGCTAGCATTATGGAAAACGAGTTAGGGATGTGTGAAGTTTTGCTGCATTTATTTCCTCCAAGGGAAGAAGGGCTGGGGCCAGGCGAAGAAAATCTTCAAAGACTGCTGGCTGGAGGAAGGGGAGGGGTAACCATATTTTTTAATTACTTGTTTCTCTTTTTCACTTCCCTGCCCTGCTTCCCAAACTCCTCTCTGAACAAGATTGATTGGCGTAACTGCTATTGACTCTAGCCTCGGTTCTCGCATTGATCTGCAAATGGCCCAGAATAGCTAAAGGATCGCCAGCCTGGACAGGAGTTCAAGAAGGGAAGAAGTAAAAAAGGGTAGGGGGTGGCCCCATGCCCAGCACCCCCAATGTGCCTGGGTCCTGGACAGCGGCCCGCAGCGGCGGGGCAAGCGGGTAAGGGGATGCGGCGGCGGAGGAAGAGAGGGTAACCGCTCTGACCGCCCCCCCCCCACCCGGGGTCGGAAGCCTGTCCAACCCCGTTCAGAGGCTGTTAAATGATATAAACCTGTGACTCGTTAAACCCCGTAACTTTGCCCTACCTAGATTCGAATGCGCTGATCATTCCGCCTGATAGGCTCAAACGGGTTAAGCTCCCTCTTACATAACAGGACTGCCTGGCTGTACACAATTAAAATACTTGATTGCAGTCTCTTCCCGACTCCATCCAGTCAAGACCCACCCTGTCCCTCCCAGCGCGCCTGCGTGCCGCACGCGCGCACAGTCCCCTTGTGCACGATTCGCGCGCATTACAGGAGCGCGCTTACTACACACACAGATCCGCGCACTCTCCGCTCTGACCATACCTCGCACAGACACACGCACACACACACACAATTCAGTGTCAACATGCATGGGGTCGGGGGTGGAGGGGGACCGCCTTACAGTCTTTAGCGACTGACCCAATAGACACGCCAGGCTTTGCAAGCACCCCCCACCCGCCTGTCCCCTCAAAAAACCAGTACTCCCCGCCACCGTCCCTACCTATTTCCGAAAAGAGGTAAAGAGTCAACTATAGGGCGGTCGCTCGGGCGAGATGCGGGAAAAAAAGAAAGAAAAATAAACAACAAAACCTCAGAGTGCCTGGCGTCATGATGGCGCCTACCACAACTTGGAGGACTTAAAAGTTACGGTGCCTCAAGACGTAAAACGCACCGGAGAGGGAAAGCAAAGCGCCGCTCTGTTCTCTTCACCTCAGCCCCGACGCGAAGACTTTTCTAGCAAAGCATCACTCTAGTGCGTACGACAGGAAGGGAAGCGTTCTGTCTCCGGTGTCTCTCTCTCTCTCTCTTTTTTTTTTTCTCTCAGTTTGTATAATAATATACCTCTTCCCGATTTTCTTTTTCTTTTTTCTGTTTTCTTTCTTCCTGCCCCCCACCCCACTACCCCCGCCACTTCATTTCCCCCTCCCTGCTGCATCCTCAGTCCCCGGGCGGGGGTTGCTAAGGAAACGGCCGCTTGGCAACGAGCGCGAGCCCGGGGGCCGCCGGCCGCCGCTGCGCTCCGCGCTGCTTCGGCTGCTGTTGCTGCCGCTAATGCAGCCTTCGCCGCCAATCGCCCTGCCTCCGCCGTCGCCGCGCCTCCTCCCTCACTCGCCGGCGCGCTCCACTCCTCGCTAGATAGTGCGCGAGCCGCCGGAGAATTAGACACACTCCGGACTCGGCCAAAAGCAACCGAGAGGAGGTGTCGAGTGGTGCTAGGGGGTGGGAGGGGAGGGAGGGAGGGAAAGCAAAGAGGAGGAGGGGAGGCAAAAAAAGAGAGAAACAACACCCAACAACTAGGTGGGGGTGGGGGGAGAAAAGAAACCCACCCACCCACCAAATTAAAAAGAATAAAAGAAGAAGAAGAAAGGGGAGAAAAAAGAAGAAGTGGAAAAAAAAAAAAAAATCCTGTGGCGCGCCGCCTGGTTCCTGGGAAGACTCGGCAGCACCAGGGGGTGGGGAAGTGCGAGCTGAAAGCTGCTGGAGAGTGAGCAGCCCTAGCAGGGATGGACATGATGCTGTTGGTGCAGGGTGCTTGTTGCTCGAACCAGTGGCTGGCGGCGGTGCTCCTCAGCCTGTGCTGCCTGCTACCCTCCTGCCTCCCGGCTGGACAGAGTGTGGACTTCCCCTGGGCGGCTGTGGACAACATGATGGTCAGAAAAGGGGACACGGCGGTGCTTAGGTAGGAGGAACGTCGTGCTTTTCGTACTTGTCTCTGTCTGTCTGTCTCTCCACCTTTCTTGCGGTCTTTTTAAACCAAGTAAAGATGCTGGTGGTGATTACTATCAAAAGACCGCATTTCAGGAAGTCCAGGTACTGATTCTGCCTGGAGCCCTGGCCCCTTTACTTCGGGGCAGGTGGCAAACAGAACTGGTGATGCTTAAGCACTTTGCCGGAACGTCAAGTAGCCCTGAGATGACTGAAGTGTGAGGTTTAGGAGGGGCCGGTGCCACTTGGAAACTCAGTTCACAAGGTCTCTGTTTTACTGTCCTGGGGTACTCTTGGAGAGTCTGACAAGTTTATCAGGTTTGTTTCTATTTTACTGTAACCTAAGCGACTTTTCCCAACTGCTGGCTCCCTGCTCCCGTGTATTTTCCCTCTTACTTGGACACAGGCTCAATTTCTCCGTTTTCAGTTTTCTTTCTTTCCTCTTATCGCTTTGTCCCCCCGCCCCCCCCTTTTTCCTTCCTTTTGTTTTTCCAGTTCCCCTCCTTCTTACTCTTTTTCATCCATTACCTCTTTTTATTGCTTTTCAATTTTTTCTCCCTTTCTTGTTTCACCTCATGTTTTCTCTTTCATCTCCACCACTCTAATTTCTGATCCTTTTATTTAATACACTTTCCTCCATTCTTCGTTTTTCTTTCTCATTAATATCCCTGTTCTGCGAGCTTGACTTCTGTCTCTCTCTCTTTTGACTCACATTTCCCATCTCTCCCCATATTGTTTCCTATCCCTGTCACACACACATGTGAGCTCCCTCTAACCCCTTACAGTTCCATTTTCTCACCCTCACAAATCTCTTTTTCATAACCACACTCCCTCACATATTCTCTGTTTCACATTCTCATACATGCTGGCACTTCCATACTCTCCCTAACAACCACTTTCACATTCAGATTCTCTTTTACTCTCTAAAAAGGCACCTGCTCGCTCCTTCACTGTTCCACGCATTGTCACTCACACATGTATACACACAGTCTCTCCCTCTCTCTGCTGCTCTCCATCCCCTCAACTTTCCCTTTTCCTCCCTTTTTGCATTTTAAGTCTTGCTTCTTTTACTCACTCTTCCTTTTTCTCTTCTTTTCCCCAAGCTTGGGCATTGAAATGTTTTGTCACTAATGAACATCCGTAGCCTAATTTTATCTATAAACAACATTGCTGTAAGAGTCTGGTAACATTTTTTTTCTCATGTGAAAATATAAATTGATGATCAGCAGTGCTTAGATCTAAACAAGGCTAAACACCCTTATTCCTTCATTTTCCCATCGCCCTCCCTTCTGCCTGTGACACCCCCACCTGACATAGATCCTGAAATCTCCCTGAAAGATATCCTTTCTCTCCACTGGGTGGTAGTTGGCTTATAAGTATAGATTGCAGGAAATCAGTGTATGTGGCATGTCTAAGGTGAAACAGAGAGGTCTGTGTTTTATTTCAAACATGCAATATATTGTAAATTTAACGATCTTGGATCTGGGTGTGGTAAACGCTTTACACCTTCTTAAACATGCTTATGAGTCCAAATTCATGTAGAATATTGTTACAGTTTCTAATTGACACTAGTTTATAGTGTATGTCTCTACTGTAAACACAGTGCCCCTGGATGTGTACAAAAGTAACAGTTTGTTGTCACTTAGTAAAATACCTTTCATTGCTGGTAAAAGAGATGAACTTTTGGTCACAGTGAGGATATAAGTTAAACCCTTGGTGATATCCTTTATATTAAGTTTGTTTTGGAAGTTGTTGTTTAACAGCAGTGGTAAAGATGAAGTGCTGTCTTTAGAGCCTGCAAACACATATCATGAGAACTGCAATCTATATGATTGTAGTAGCATATTGCCTATTTGTAATGAGCATTAACATTTTCAGTCTAAAGGATTTGATAGACTGCTTGTCTCTTGATGGTATATCTTAGGTGTTTTGTTTTTAAAGAACAATCTAATGAATACTATGGCTAATTAAAATAGCTGAACTCATGGTCTGCTTCTAGGAGACCTATGTTTAGTTCACTCATTGCTGCCAACAGTGAAGCTTCTCTAACTAGCGGCAGCAATATCTTTCCAGTTTTGTTGGTTTGGTGCAGTCCTTGTTTACTTGTGTGCACCTACCTCATCCATTTATATGCTGTATCCTGAATTTTGTCATATCTTAGAGAACTTTTGGCTTTTAAACTTTTTAAAGATAATAGTATCTCTGTTTCTTTCAAATAATGCTTCTAACCAATTACAGTTTTCTTAAAAAATAAACAGAATCTTTTTTTGTGTCATATGAAACAAATCTGATCCGCATTACTTTTTACTCAAAGTAATTAGTTTACAGTAATTCTAGAATTCTCTAGGGACTGATTCCATTTTTTATCTTTTTACATTGACCATAAGTTTTAAACATATATAGTTACAAGAAACCCTCTCTCTCTTAAAAAAATGTTAAATTGCATCAGTTATTTTTCCTGCAACTGGTACTCTGTTCATAGACCAGTACAGAAGAGCTTAAGGACTATTTGAGTGTAAGTCAGGTGAGATATTTTTCATCAAAAGTAATGTCGCAGTTATAGTTTATGTTTTCACTTTGGATACTTGGAATTGTATTTGGTGTAATTATCTAATTCATTAGAAAACAAAACAAACAGAACAAAGTCTTCCCTCATACAATCACGCCTTCACATCAAAGTACAGAAATCTAGTACTCAAGAGAACACTTTGCTGAATTATGTGATATTGTTTATTAAGCTTTACATGTTTACTCTATTTTTAATGTAACATATTCCTCCAAGTGTCTCATAAAAAGCAAATAGTGGAATAACAGTTATCAAATAACTTTAAGTGCTAAAGGCCTGAAAGTGCAAATGTGTCAATCAGTGACTCGGTTGCTTGTGGTTACATTAATGAAACAGAAGTTTAAAGGTCAAATGATACATTTTTATCTCCTAAATGCCAGAGTGCCTGTTTTAGAGAGAAGAATCAAGAAAAGCAAACCTTTTCTTCCATTTTGTTATCATACGAAAGGGAATCCATTCTGTGATCCACCGACTGTTCCTATCATTCTGTAAATTACCTTCTCTGTTTGGATGAGAAGACTTAGAATGAAGTTTGTTTAATAATGTCAACATTCTTATCATTTTAACTTTGCCTCTTAAGGTTAGTGAAGCAATATATTAAATGTCAAAATGTCCCTTATGTCTAATAATGATATTCACTGATAAATCTCTGAAGGATTCACTTGAGGTATTTGGACATTCTTGTTGAAGTATTTAATGATGCATCTATTCAATACCATAACACTTGGTACCTCCCTTACTTTAAATAAATGCATGGATGTCTGGAGCACATGGTAATTTGCTACCAATACAAATGAACATTTTCACTAAAGTATGAGATACTAGATATTAGATTGGTACCACATTTACTACTTATTGATATTTTACACTTAATAGAACTTGTTAATCTATATATGGAGAAATGAACTTTTTCTCTAGTCTTCAAATTGTATTTTGTAGTACCTGGAAGATCTGAGTTGATGTTTCATCAGGTGATGTAGCAAAGAACAGGACATTCCAGAACCACACTGGTCATGCATCAAGACCCAGTGTTTCTAGATCTAGAAAATCAAGGGGAACATAACTCTGCTCTGGTTTAATACAGAAATTTCAGACTTTTTTTTTTGTAGTTTTGCAGCTGCTTTAATGTGAATCAGTCACTTTATTCTTACCTTATTAACAAATACAGTTATGTCAACATGTCCAAAAACGTTTAATATTCTTTTGAGACAATACAAGGAGCAACCTCATTTATATCCTCCCAGTTTTTAAAAAGACATGTCATTTTTAAGCGAGTTCTTTCGTCTGTTTCTACTTCAACTCATCTATGAATTTTGTACATTTTAAGCTGCCATCCTGATATGAATTCAAAATATCCTATTCTCTACTTGTCATCCTTTAATCAAAGGAAGGAAGAGAGATTCTTTTCTTAAATGTGATATCTTCTTTTATGTTAGCAAAGTTGAACATAACTTTGTCATTTTAATGCAGTAGATTTCAGTGAAAGTTATATGAGATCCTAATAATGATATTGTAATAGGGCAGAAGACTTTTGCTTCCATCACAGAACACAGAGCGCATTTACACAGAAGCTATTTCCATTGGCAGTCACAAAACTTTTACAAGTAGATTTATAAATGGATATCACAAGTATTTATTACTTCCCAGACTTTGCTCAATTCATTTGCCTTTTGATTAGACTACATTAAATTAGTTTTGTTTTGAAATACATGCTATTGGATACAAGAAAGTAAATGATGTATAAGAATGAAGAATTGTCAATAGCAATATACCTCGATTATACTGTGCTTTTAGAATATCACTGAAGAATGTCTTCAGTGATAGAGTCTTTTCAAACTCCTCTGTTGAGTCATTCCTACCTATTTATGTGTTCCAAATATACTGTTCAACCCTACAGGCATTTGCAGTTTAGAACATTAAGACATTATTTAAAAACCTATATGCTCATTGAATAGTTGAATAGTGTTATTGAACAGTTTTATTTTTTTTAATTCTGAGGTTTTTCTCATTCTTTTCAAAAGTGAAAGGGTAATAGATGGTCATGCTGAGTCATTTTGGAAAAATATGCTCCAAAAGATGGAATAAAATGCTACAATCTTACCTGTAGTGATGTGTAGAACTGTTGTAGTAGCATGAGGCACGACTTAATACATTAATGCATAATCATTCATTATATTAAAGAACAACATAGCATTTAAAAATTTTCCAGATGGATTTATTTTTTTCTAGTCTTTTTAGTCCAGAAGAACTAATTAACCCATGTGGTTGTATAAATCTTTGAGCACAAGCATGTTAATGAACTACTTATTTTAAATAGTTGGATTTACAATTAAATAGCTCCATGAACTAAGTTAATTCTGAAATACCTGAGTTGCAAAATGTTTGAAGAATTATTCACATCCTGTAAGTGACAGTTCTGGGCCTTATTGACCAGATCCAACTTTTATCCTTCTGCTGTGCTCTGCTATTGGAGATAGACGATGAAGCTAATACCCAGGCGGTATTCCCTCATTCTTCACGTCAGTTGTTTTCGGACTGTGGTTGTCCAGTGGTAGGTAGTTTGGGGAGAAGGGAGTACATGATGAGTAAGAGGCCAAGGTGTTTCTTCCCTCCTACATTGCTTTGGGTAGTATTCAGCAGTGTCTCCATCTCCCACTGGAACCTCTTTGCTCCATTTTCCACTGGATAACCAACATGGGCTTCTGTATACCCCTTCACCCATTTGTTCTTCCATCCTAAGAGTAGTAGTGGCTTCCTAATGTTCTAACTGTCGGGTTGTCTTACTGTCACCTGTTCTTCTTCTCAACTTTTCCATCATCTTTGCAGTCAATTCTCTGAATTAAATCCTCTAAGTTTTAAATATTCAGAGTGGTTTACATTTTTCTGATAGAACCCTGATTAATACGTGTTGAAAAGTAATAGTTTTAGTGATTTTTAACTATATTGAATATTGCTCATGGTAACATAAATATTTGCTTCCTAGCACTGGATGTAATAGTTGTTTAAGGAGGCAAGAATAGAACCATAGTAACACTGGAGCATATTACAAAAAAGAAAGATGGATATTTGGGATATTGTCCACATCCAGATTATGGTGAATATAATAAACCGATTATATACATTTTTAATTAAATATAATGTTAAATAATTAATTGAAGCCTAAATAATATACCGATGCTATGAATGGGAAAAATAATGTATGAGTATAAATTGGGAAGAATCAATAATACTGTATCTTTTTTTTTTTGACTGAGCAAAAGAGAATCAGGGCTAAACTCTGTGGATATGTGATCAAAATGTTGAACTAATTCCTACAGTGTTGACTATTGAAATCAATAGGAATTAAAGACCTTTCTTTTTTGTAGCTTAATACCTGAAAAGCGAATCAAAGTTTCCAATTTCTTACGAAATATATGAAGTGTATGATCATAACAGTGCATGTAACCACTGTAGAAATAAGTCTCTTAAGCAATTTGAAACTTTGGATTAGAAATCAGATCACCTTACTACCATATCCTGTTCAAAATGTCATATACTAAAACATTATAGACAACATATTTCTAACGTGGAAGAGCAAAGGGAAGATTTATTAGTTGTTTTTTTTTTTTACTCTTTCATTTAACAGAGTATTAGATGATGCAGTGACCTTCCCCTTACATGCTTCAAAATAATATCTTTCTAAAAGATATTATATAAATGTCTGGCTCTAATATAAACAGCAGTCATCATAAAGTCCTGATTTGCTGGTTTTCTCCACACTTTTCCAGGAAAGATGGTAACTTTAAACCATAAATAATGCAGTTGTTCAGTTGCTACATTGTACCCGACTCTTTGCAACCCCATGAACTGCAGCACTTCAGGTTTCCCTGCCCTTCACCATCTCCTGGAGTTTACTCAAACTCATGTCCATTGAGTTGGTGATGCCATCCAACCATCTCTTTCTCTTTCACCCCTTTCTCCTCCTGCCTTCAATCTTTCCTAGCATTAGGGTCTTTTCCAGTGAGTCGGCTCTTTACATCAGCTGGACAAAGTATTAGAGCTTTAGCTTCAGCATCAGTCCTTCCAATGAATGTGCAGTGTTGATTTCCTAATAGTCATCTCTAAAGGATGCTCCAGAGAGGATTTTCCTGAGTTGGGACGGAAGTTGGACTTGACTCATTTCTGCATTTCATTGTTCTTAAAACTTTGTTGATCCATTACAGATTGTCATGGACATTTCTATGTAGAAGAGAAAATAAAATGTATTGCTCTTTTTTTTGGAGCATCGTAGTGCCTGCTTTCTTGCTTTTGTATAAGAATTTTTAAATGGGGTCACATGCTTTTTTGTCAGATATTTTATGTGTTTCAAATTCAACAATGGAAACAAACTTTCCAGGCTATTAAAAGAGTAAAATCCAGGATTTTTCTACATAGGCACTGTCATTAACAAATTGGATTTTAATTGGACTTCCCTGGTAGCTCAGCTGATAATCTGTCTGCAACACATGAGACCCTGGCTCGATTCCTGGGTCAGAAAGATCCCCTGGAGAAGGGATAGGCTACCCACTCCAGTATTGTTGGACATCCCTGGTGACTTAGCTGGTAAAGAATCTGCCTGCAGTGCAGGAGACCTGGGTTCAATACCTGCACTAGGAAGATCCCATGGCAACGCACTACAGTATTCTTGCCTGGAGAATCCCCATGGTCAGAGGAGTCTGGCGGTACAGTAATTAATTAGTACACCATATCTAAAATGTGACAATTTGTAAGATATTGGAGAAATTTAATAATAGAAGTTTTTTGATGTTTTGTTCTAGTGTTTTTCTTTTATACTGTGTTAAATTTTATTGGCAAAACACCTGGGTTTGTAAGCTTCATGACTGTTGTTCATTCATTTCTAGGGCCTTAATATTGAATCTTGCCTATATCAAGCCAACTTCCACTATATTTTAAATCAATGAATTTTTGGAAGGATAAGCAAAAGATTAAATGTATTTATCCTTTAGATTATTAAATATTTCAAATTTTAATAATTGTATCTTTATTGCTACAATAGATCTGTGTGCTTATCGTGATTTAGTACTTTTTATTTAATCCATTTATCAATAATCTCTGTCTTTAAGTAATGCAGAAGTCCTATTGGATTGAGACACACACGTTGGAATCATTCAGTGTCTTTAAATCGCAGGATACAAGCTATTAGTGAGTCTTGAAGAAAATGTATTAGCTACTAACGGTATTTTTTAAAATAAATTGTACTAAAATAGAAAGCATTATACATAGTAAAGGTAAGTATTATTCGCTTAAACGTTTATTTTTTATGTTTGTGTGTTTGTACTCTGTCAAGATTTTAGATGTATTTCTTACTGTAGGTTTCATCAGAAAAAGTTTGTAATGCAATTGTAAGGTACAGTTTTAAGATTATTGAGATGTATTTAATAGTTTTCAGAAGATCTAAGATTATAAATTATATAGGAAGGCTATTGCTCTTTGCAATTATAATTAGCAGATAATAGGAACAGTTCAAAGTAGCAAAATGTCCATTGTAACCTTCTAACATTTTTTCTTTTCCTGCCCCAACTCATGGAGTCTCCTCTTCCTTTTTCCTAAGGTCTCAATTAAATAAAATCAATAAAGATACAGAGGTAGAGATAGTTGGCTATTTCTTGAGAATGAATAATCTCAATTGTGAAAAGTAGCTACACTCCCAAACCTGAGCTTAACTTTTGTATCATTCTGACTATCTCCCAGAGGTAGGTCAACTGTAGTTTATAAACCACAGAGTATCGATACTAGCTGGTAGAATTTTAATGTGGTCATATGGCTTTGATTTATAATGTTGAGGAGGTTATCTATTAGCATAGTGTTTTCTAAGCCATATCAAGTTCTGAATCCTGACAGAAGACCTTTGACGCTCTTAAGCATCCAGCTGGCATGAAATTTGGTCTTTTAATCACTTTCTCTAGGAAAAGGGGAATATAGGAAAGGAGGAATTTGGCAGTGTTGCCAGCATTAGTGTTGCTCTTTTGAAGAGAAGCCAATACATTATACTTTCTGGATAGCTGGTAATTTGTTCAATTTAAGGAGGATGTTTATAACCCTTTTTGGTCCAGAACTAAATTATTTTTCACTGAATTTCACTAAGTTCTTTGGACACAGGTCCAGTGCCCATACTCATGCTACAAGATTGGGCTTATTTAAAACTATAGCTACTGCCATAAAGTATTGAAAGATTTTGGATGATTTAAAGGGCACTGGGGGAAAAATGTGTTTGTTCTGTTGTCTTCAGAAACCCCTTTCCTCTCATGCAACTAAATTAAAAGATATTATAAGGATTTAAGAGATACTGTGATCGTAAGAGTTATAATCAGAAGGCAGGAGAGTATTTTCTGTATATTCTCTCCAATTATATCACGTACTATTGTTTCAGAATATTCCATAAATAAATCAAAGGGATCATAGAGTTTTCCTAATGTTATGATATTTCTTATAGGAGATCATATTTAGATATATCTGATTTGTAAATAACTTATTTTCAAATTAATGTCTTGGTAACTGACCAGCTAAATAGAAAATGACATCTGTACTACTTAACAAATTGCTGGCACGTTGTTAGTTCTCAAAATCTGAATGTGGAGTGAAGGAATTGAAGGAGAGCTGAAGGAAAAGAGAGAGGAAGAAAGGGCAGGAAGAAAGTATGTTATGATATATAAGTGACTTCTAATCAAAACCTAAGACTTTAGATCACTGGGATACATAAAGTTCAGCCTATATTATCCTACTTGGAATAATTGCAATAAAAATGAATCAATTTTATTTCATATAATTTATTAAATAATCAGAATAATCCTGAATTTATACCCTTCCCATGATGAAGTGATATATATATATATATATATATATGTATACACACACACACACACACACACACACACACACACACACTGTGTACACTGAAGTTCTGAAAAAAAAACTTTACACTAAGTATATATCTTCCTTTGATGTTGCTAGTCCATTTATGTTTATTTTAAAAAGTAGATTAGCACGTTACCTTGGCCTGCAGTTAGATCAGAGGCTAATTTGGGGAGAATATGTTCACAAAAAGAAATTATATATAAGTCATTGGGTTAACTGCTCCCTTGTCTTCTTGGGTATATGTCATTGATCACTTTTCTTGTTCACACATCGCTTATATGAAATAATAAATACAAAGAGTTAGTTTAGCTTATCCACAGAGTTTATCTTTTATTGTAATTGTTTAGTTGCATTGAAACCTGTCATGCTTTGAGGTATCCAGAATGGGAATAATGAGAGTTTGAATACCTACTTCTCTATTTCCTGGCTATGTGACCTTGAACAAATGCCCTTAGTTGGCACCTCCCTGGCAGAACAACATGGATCATATGAGATAATGCATGTAAAATGCTAACGTATTATCTGCCCTTTAGTAAGCACAACATTTATATCAGCTGATGATTTTATTCTGCTTTTGTTCTCCTAGTCTCAGTCTGAAATTTGTTGGCACTACTTATTGATATGGGCATATTTTCCTCATTAAATCATTTTACCAATCATTTGTGAAATCACTGCATAGTATCCATTGAAGATATATTTTTGTTGTGATGTTGTTAAATAATGCTTAAGTGAAATCCTGTGGTATCAGATGGTGAGCTGAGCCTTGGGTCAACAGAAGACTGCAGGCAAATTTGAAATAAAGAAGTTTTTACTCACAGGGCTTAGAGGAAGTAGACTGCACACCTCTAGGGGCTGCACAGGGAGGTCAAGGCCGGATGCCTGTAGAGAGAGCAGCAGGACCAGGGGCACATGACTTTTTTGTGGTTCCTGGGTAGAATGATTTAGGGTTCCCTGGTGAAGGACAGATTGGTCTATTCCAGCCAAAAAGAATTAGATTTTATCTAAGGGGAAGGCTCAGGTTGGGAGGCAGGGGAGAATGTTGGTCACAGGGACTGCTGCGGAAATGATTTCAGGAACTTACATTTGCCTGTGAGTCTTCTCAGCTTATCTAGGGCATGCACTGGCTAGAGGGACTAGTGTCAGCTCAGGGTCACTCTGGCTCACTTAGTGCTCACTTAGTCACACAGAGTGGATGCATGGGCAGCAATAGCATAGAGTAGTTTAGCTAAATCTTGACATTTTATATTTTAAAGATCCTATTTAATGGGCATACTTGTATTTGTTGTTGCTGAATCCAATGACCAAGTCAGAAGACTCCAAATCTGGAAGAAGAAACACACTAAAAAAGCTTTTATCTATAGGGTGCAGACCCAGATAACTCAATAGTAGAGAAACCCCAAATTTTATACTCAACAAAATGGTGATTTGATTCACTTACCAGAAGTAAGAGATCCCTGTAATTGGGTATTCACATGAAACATCAAGGACAGAAGGAAAAATGAGAAGAGACAGAAAAGAAGAAATAAGAGGGGTTAGAAAATAAAATGAGATGGCAGTGGATGAGTTTAGAGGGTGAAGATGAACATTTGTGACAGAGTTTAGAATGGAAGGGGTGATGACTGGTGACAACACTGGAATTGTCGATGAGGGTTAGAATAAAAAAAAATAGCTGTGTATCCTGGATAAGGCAGCAAATAATCATTCAGGATGAGACATGCACTTACTGTTTCTTAGGGCATCTGTATGTTATGCTGAAGGCACTGTAGTTCAGATGTAGTCTATGGGCAAGAACACTCTGTCTGTATTGCTATTTTTATTCATAGACAATATATTCAGTAGAAGCTCAGAAAATATGAATGCTTGCTCTAATTCTGCACATTTGCCAAATGCACAACAGCAAGATTTAAGTTCATAATCATGATGAAGCCATCAACATCATGATTCAGATTCAACTAACACGTATTGAGTACCTACTATATATGACATAGTTTCACAACAATATGCGATAAGGTATTGCTTTTCCAGCTTTATAGCCAAGTAAATTCAGGCTTAAAAAAAGTAATGTGACTTGCTTCAGGTAGAACAGGTAGTGACTGAATCTGAATTCAAATCTAGGACTTTTATTCCAAGCCTCATGACTTGATTATTGTTTATCTCTCCCTAAGAAAATATAAAAACAATTGACACATTTATTGCTTACTAGGCTTTAATGCTTATTAAACATTAAGGACCAGCTGTATTTTAATAACTAAGTTGACAATCATTTTAAAATAATGAAGAATGTGTGTTATGTATTTGATGAAGACTGTTAAATTATTTTAGATGAGAGTAAGTATTAGAATATATCATATAGTCATAACTATTTAAAGGGCTTTCTTGGTGTCATAGAAGGTAAAGAATCTGCCTGCAATGTGGGAGACCCAGATTTGATCCCTGGGTCAGAAAGATCCCCTGGAGAAGGGAACTAGTAGTTGGAAAATAGTGAATTCTTAAATTGTACATATTCTGGGGGAAAAAACCCTCTCATCCTCAAATGATTTTACCCATAATGCCATAATGATTACAAGGTATTGATAATACAAGAAAAAAAAATGAACGGCCTTTGAATGTCATCTGTAGTTAGGCATTATACATTTGATCCTTGCAACAACCTACAATTTTTCTGCTTTGTAAGTGGAGAAACCAACTCAAAGAAGATGAATATCTTTCTGAGCTTTAACGCAGCTAGTAAATGGCATAACCAGGGTTTGATTTTAGTCATGTTTGTCTCCAAAGCCCTTGCTTATTTTTTTAAAAAAGCATAATATTTCTTGGAGCTTTTTGTATACTGTAGTCCTTAACAGAAAGGAAAAGAAGCTGTTACTTGCTGTAGTATTCCACACCCCCAAATTAATCTTTTGAATGCTAATTCTTGTGTAACTAAACAGCTGAATCAAGTTGAATTATAACCCTCCTTTGAAAAGTACTAGGCAGCCTAGAGTGTTGAGCACTGTTATTTCCCAAGATAGATGGGAAGATTAAAAAAAAATTAGGGATGAATAAAAGATGCACTTATACCAAATTCATTAAACATGTCAGTAATATGTTATAAAGTTTTATGTTTAATTACAGTTGAATAAAGTGAAACACTGAAATTAGATAGTTTGCCTTTTTTTGATGGCTGGTAGGAGTATATAGAGTTTATAGCCAAATTGAATGAAAACTTTTTTTTATATGATGCTGTGTAATTTAAGAATCTTCTTAAATGTGTTTACATATCCATTTTCGATAGATTTTATCCCAAGAGGATAGTGTATTTCATGATGACTTGTTTTTCAGCTATCTAAAGTTCTCCCAATATAAAGTCCTGTTTTTATCTCATATCATTCAAGAAAATTTTCAATCCTCTATAACCCAGTTCTAACTCCTTCTCTGAATTCTGTATTCTTCTACATTTTATTTATTTTATAAATTTCACATTACAGTATATTGTTATCTATTTTGCCTTTGCAAAAGACTATAACTGTCTTACATAACAATCATTCACTTCTATTGTTGCAAATTCTTCAAGAACTTCATATTTTGCTATTTGTATAGAATATGTTTACTAAATTCTAGGATACTTGAATTGATTTTTTCATTTTCCTTTCTTCTTTCAGGAATTTATTTTGTGTTTTACCCATTCATTTTGTTTTTTTCCCCATAGAAACATGTTCTTTTTCAGACATTGATTCACCGGTTTTTCAACATATATTTATTGAGTCCTCTGCTTATGCTAGATACTTTGAGAATACAGTGATATAAGAGATAAGGTCTTACAGTTGCATAGAACACTCCTGTGGACTCTGAGGGAGAAGATGAGGGTGGGACGTTCTGGGACAATAACATTGAAACATGTATATTGTCATATGTGAAGCGGAACACCATTCCTTGTTCTATGCATGGGACGGATGCTCAGGAATGGAGCGTTGGGATGACCCAGAGGGATGGGATGGGGAGGGAGGTGGGAGGAGGGTTCGGGAGGGGGAGCACATGTGAACCCATGGCTGATTCATGTCAATGTATGGCAAAAACTACTACAATATTGTAAAGTAATTAGCCCCCAACTAAAATAAATAAATTTATTTAAAAAAAAGAGATAAGGCCTTGGCTACTGAATTTATGTTGTAGTTCAGTCTGTATCCTCAAATAGTGTTGTGTAAACAAGTTATGTTTGACTTTTTACTTCACCAACTGTTAGTTCTATGGTCACAGGGATGTTATTTGGGTTTTATGAGACTCAGTTTTCTTGTCTGTAAAACAGAAATAGTTATAGCTACTCCTATATATTTCTGAATCCTGGTAATAATTCATTGGAATGTGCCCAAAGCAGTATTTAGCACACAGTTGGGGCACAAGGTCAGTGTCTTTTCTTTCTCTCTTTCTCACCCTTCCTGTAACATTATAGTTGTAACTTATGGCCAGGACTATCTAGTTAAAGAAATTGTTGGATGTAATATTATGCTTCTGGTGTTCTATTTGTTACCTAATACCTCCTGAGGCTCACCTACTTTTAATTCAAGGCAGCCTTTCGATGCCTTGGAAAATTAGACTTAATCTGAACATGTGATGACTATCATTCATCTTGTTTCTGTTTCTCACTCATTTTTTCCTTCATTTGAGATGCTTTGCCTTCATACTGTCCTCTCTTTGATACTATTGTTCATGGATTTTCCCCTAAATTTATTGTCATTTTTTGACATATTCTGAATGTCCATGAGAAATATATTTTCTTCCTGACAGTTGCTTCTGCAGGCATCAGAACCTTCTTGTCATCATTAAATGTTTCTTGTAAAATCCTACACTTTTCTCAGTATACCTGAATTAATCATTTTTATTGGTTGGAATAATAGTTTATGTAAGGAACACTTGGTAATTATCACCTGTTCCTCTGTTTGATCCATAGAACAAACAGTATTTGATATTCTTCTGCAAATAATTCTTCATTGAGATAGCACCTCCATGCTTTAGCCACTTAACTTTATGAATTAATTTGAGCTTTCTACCCCCAATGGAAAGTATGACACTTCTCTCTAATCTCAATAATTGATAAGCTGATTTTCTGACTTCCTTGGCACTCTAAAAAAAAAATCTCATCATATTTGACATGTATAATCACTTGATTTCTGGCAGACAATATCTAGTCTTTTCTATATCACCTGGCTTCACATAGCATATAATTTGCATGATTTTTTATGGGGAAATCACTAAAATGTAAATTATTGTTAATTTTCTTCATTTATATTAAAATCAAGGGACTTCCAGCATATTAAAAAGCAGAGACATTACTTTGCCAACAAAGGTCTCTCTAGTCAAAGCTATGGTTTTTCCAGTAGTCATTTATGGATGTGAGAGTTGGAGTATAAAGAAAGCTGAGCGCCAAAGAATTGATGCTTTTAAACTGTGTTATTGGAGAAGACTCTTGAGAGAGTCCCTTGGACTTCAAGGAGATCAAAACAGTCAATCCTAAAGGAAATCAGTCCTGAATATTCATTAGAAGGACTGATGCTGAAGCTGAAACTCCAATCCTCTGGCCACCTGATGTGAACTGACTCACTGGAAAGATACTAACACTGGGAAAGATTGAAAGCAGGGAAGAAGGGGACAACAGAGGATGAGGTGGTTGGATGGCTTCACTGACTGGATGGACATGAGTTTGAGCAAGCTCCAGGAGTTGGTGATGGACAGGGAAGCCTGGTCTACTGCAGTCCATGGGGTCGCAAAGAATCAGACACAACTGAGCGACTGAACTGACATTAAAATCTCTATTCACTTTTCTTCTATACAAGAAGAGAAATTTTTCAAATTTCTCTAAACCTTTTAATATCCTCATCTTTTTTTTTTTACTTCCAGCTACATATACATGTGCACTTGGGCTTCACTGACAGCTCAGTGGGTAATGAATCCACCTACAACACAGAATACACAGAAGACAGACGTTCGCTAGCTGGATACCTGAGTCGGGAAGATCTCCTGGCAGGGGAAATGGCAATCCACTCCAGTATTCTTGCCTGGGAAATCACATGGACAGAGGACCCTGATGGACTACAGTCCATGGGATCGCAAAGAATCAGACCACACCCAGTGACTAAACACACACACACACACACACGCACATACACACATATACACATTGAGGTTTGTAATCTTAAAAACACTGTCATACTTCTTTGAATCGTTAAAGAAAAAACTGGATCAGGAAACTGATTAAGATTAGTTACTGCTCAATAAAATTATTTAATTATAATATTTAACCTACAGGTTATGAGATAAGATTTGCAAACTCCTTGGCATCATTCCTGATACAAAGTATACATTGTATACTAGCTAAATACAAAATATACATTGTATACTAGCTAAATACATTTTAGCTATTATAATTTTTATAAATATCATTAACAATAGACTTTCATTAATTTAGGGGATTAGCTGACAGCAGCCAAAATGAAAATCCTCTGGTAATGTGCTTACTTCTATATGCTCCAGCATACTTGAGGGACTTATTTCATTACTTATTCTTTATTTCAGGTAGGTCTTCTTGCTATAGTCTCATCTTTTGTGGGGCTTTCTTTACCTCATCAGTTGATTTTCCAAAATGGCTTTTCAATAATTTCCAAGTTCTATTCATTTTCTAAATGTAGCTCAATGCTGTTTTTTTCAGTAATTTTATTAATTGCTCAAAATTAGAAAACAAAATTTAAACACATGGAGGTATATATATATATCTTCATCTTTATATACCCAAATACCTATAAACATGTACATATTTACAGATTTACTTACTTCACAATTTTGTAAGACCACATAGTTATTTTGTGTTATTGCTGAACTTAATAAAATATGTTTGGGGAACCTAAGCAGTTCCTTCTTTGCATTTTAGTTAGTTTTATGCATATAAGATACCTCTGTTCCACTATAGGACTTGAGAAAAAAGAATTTTTACCTTACTTGCCCTTGTATTCTCTGGGGCACTGAGTGGCTTGGTGAGTGGAAAAATATTTGTGGTATAAGTAAATCAATCTATAAAAAACTAGATTCTCATAATAGAGTCTTTTGCATGTTTGGTTTTTGGATATATCTATTTATGAGATACATATGCATTTTAATTAGTGAATTTATTATAGTTTATACTAATTAACATATTTTATATACAGTCCCTCTTGGACCTCTGTTTCTGAGTGTTTATTTTACTGTTATACAAATCACCAGAAATTTTGTGAGATGGGGGACATGTTTGCCTTGTAAATATTACCGTTCGAGTTCAGTTGCTCAGTTGTGTCCGACTCTGCGACCCCATGGACGGCAGCATGCCAGGCTCCCCTGTCCATCACCAACTTGGAGCTTGCTCAAACTCATTACCATCGAGTCAGTGATGCCATCCAACCATCTCATCCTCTGTTTTCCTCTTCTCCTGCCTTCAATCTTAATATTACTGTTGTATTCCCAGAAAATATTAATATCAGTAGCATTATAATGATACAATAACATGGGTAGAATATAATCTCACCAAAGATCACCTCAGGAATTAATCAATGTGTTATTATTTTTGCAAATAACACTACCTAAAAATAAGAATTTTGGTATTTGGTTAAATAAAATAAAATAACAAATATGTCATTATTGTTAAAATATATTTAATTATTTTAGTATTAATTTTTACACATTCAGAAGCCTTCAGTATAGAGTCTCTGGTTATTTAATAGCAAAGTTCATTAAAGGAGAAATCAAGGTATGATTATGAATATATATTATAAATTTTGAATTAAAATTTACACATTTATTTTGTATTACAAAGTAATAATTATATATTAAAATATTGCTCATATGTTTTCTTATTTAAATATCGCAACATTTATTAAGGAAGTAGGACAATTGTTAAAATTCCAATTTTACAAATGAATAAACACAGGTTTAGATGTTTAAAGACTTCCTTTTGGTTATGAATGATAATTGTTTCTTTCAAGTATCAAAACTTGGGTAGAAATTCAGTATGAATTCTTGTTCAATATACTTTCTTCTTATTACTGATTGCGTAGATATAAATTACTCAATGATACAGACTTTAGAGAACTCTAGAACATATCATTTTGGCCTCCATATTGAATGTACCATTCATTACTGACTAAGTGATGCCTCTAATCCAGAGACTACTATTTCCTATTTTGATCCATTCCCCATTAGTTTTTATCTGTTCCCACTGAAAAAAAAATATGTGTGAAGAAAGTAATGGATACTTCTAAGAAAAAATGAAATCACATGAAGAAAAGAAAATTAGGAAAAAATAATGAATTAAAATGACCTTATCTTTTCCAACTGTTACACTATTGTCATTCTCTCTCTCTCTCTTTTTTTTTTTTTCGCTTTGATGACTTCTTTCTTCAGTCTGTACCCCAAAAGAAGAAGGCAACAGGAGATGATTAATTACTTTTAATGCTATTCTTTAGCCAATTTCACAATGGAGAAATTATCTTATCACTTCAATCAATTTGAGAGAAGGAGGTCAGAAGAAGATAGTACTTTACAGAAAGAAGTGGCTGTGTAGCAGTAGTTTGAGAAAGATAGAACAGACTATTCAAGTAAAGAGAACATTAAATTCTACAAGTGTTTGTTCTTTGTCTTTTTTGTTTGTTTTGTTTTGACTAGATACACGCATCACAAGCTTAAAAAATGTATGTTATTTAAGGTTGTTTTTATTAAGCATATATTTAACTTTGACAATGGATTTTCCCTTATTAGTTAAGAAAAAAAACCAACAAGAACAGCAAACTACTTACACATAAAAAAGGAACATTTCCTTTGGAGAAATAAACATCCAATTTGTATAGGTAATTTCCAATAGTAAAATGAAGGACGGGTCACTCTGATCAGTATTCCTCCAGTGGTGTTATGGGGAAAACTGATCTATACATTATTACTACAAAATAAACTATTTCAGCTGACCTATGTTTGATCAACACTTTATTTCTTCTAAAAAATTCTAACTGGTGCCCATAGCATGCAACTTCTCTTTAATATATACATGGAAGTTTCTTCCTGTGAGTTTAATTCTGAGATTAGCAGAGTCAAAATATGAAGTATTTTTTGAAAATACTCAATAAAGACTATTGGTAAAAATAGATATAGGTGGAGTAAGTAACAGCTTTGTAGACCATTAAAATCGAGATGCATTCTATATTCAGAAGGCTTCATAAATGTCTGTAAATTCTCATTCCACTTTGAGGAACAAGAAACTGAAAGTATAATCATCTTAATTAGAGCCTTATGGGAAGGACAAGGAAGCCTGGAGTGCTGCAGTCCATGGGGTCTCAAAGAGTCAAACGCGACTGAGAGACTGAACAACAGCAAATGCAATACAAGAAAGATAGTGTGGAACTTTAATCAGCAGTCATATTTGCTGTTTTGTTGTCAAAAAATTAATTTTTAGAAAGATTTTTAAATTGCAGGACTTCTCAATATTTGACATGATATTGTTGTTCATTAACGTGACGATGTTAAAATATTTTTTTTACCAAATATGTAGCTTTATCAAAAACATTTTATCTTGGATTTTTTTTTTCTAAGTACCTGTTCAGGTTGGGACTTCCCAGGTGGCTCAGAGATAAAAGAATCCAGCCTGCCAATGGATAGGAGATGCAGATTAAATCCCTGGGTCAGGAAGATCCCCTGGAGAACCATTCCAGTATTCTTGCCTGGAGAATCCCATGGAGAGAGGAGCCTGACAGGCTATAGCTCATAGTGCTGCAAAGACTCAGACACTGACTGTGTGTGTGACTTAGCACACACACACACACTCTTCAGATCACTATTCTGTATAACGTTTGAGAAACATGTACGTTTAAAGAGTTGCCTATTAAATTTTATCTTAAAAAGTGATCAAACTTAGAATATTTTTAACACATTATCTTAGGTGTCAGAATCACAATACTAGTCTCCACGTTGGTTGTGGATTTAAATGATAACTAGTAAATCTGTAAAATGGTAGTAAAGAAAAAGTTATGTTTCCATAGCCATCTATTTACTTCCTATTTGTGTATTCCAGCAGTTCACTTAACATTTCAAAGCCATGTTATCTGTAAAGAGAAAGTGAAAGTCCCTCTACTGTCTGACTCTTTGCAACCGCATGGACTATACAGACTCTTTGGAACCCTATGGACTTTACAGTCCCTGGAATTCTCCAGGCCAGAATACTGAAGTGGGTAGTTCCCTTCTCTAGGGTTCTTCCCAACCCAGGAATTGAACCAAGGTCTCCCACGTTGCAAGCGGATTCTTCCCTGAGCCATCAGGGAAGCCCAGCTATAAAGTGGGGATTAATCTATACTTCATAGAATTTCTGTGAGGATAAAAGAGGAAATTACATAAAGCACTTGATGCAATGAAGGATATAGTAAGCCACTGATGAAATCTGTTATTATTACTGTTATTGCTTTGACTTTATAATTAGCTATTTCAGAAAATCATCTTAAATGACAAAAGAAATCTACAAATGTCAAAAATCATGAGGTAAAAATTCAAGCAATTACTATACCAAGAACTAAAGAGTAAGAACAATAAAAGAGGTGAGCTCTCTGAGAAAAGATAAACTTTACTTGCTTTGCAATCTTGCCTAAGGGAAAATCACATAGAGTGAAGTCATGCAGTCCTGTCTGACTCTTTGTGACACTGTGGACTGTAGCCCAGTAGGCTCCTCTGTTCATGGAATTCTCCAGGTAAGAATACTGGAGTGGGTTACCATTTCCTTTTCCAAGGCATCTTCCCAATCCAGGGGTTGAACCTGCGTCCCCCGCATTGCAGGCAATGCTATTCCTGTATGTAGTTTTGCCTTTTCCCCCTGCAATTTTGCCCAAGGGAAAACCATATACAAGAATAGTTTTATTTGTATCTCATTATTATCAATGGACATTTATTTGGCTTACCCAGGATTGTATTCTTGTAAGGATCAATTAAATAGACAGGATACTTACTCTTTAGAAGACTATAAAGAGATGTATTCTTTCTGTGTATAAGCTTCCTTTCTATGCTAAGTTTGATATGTTGGAAAACTTATCTGTGTTGCTGTGGAATATAATAAAATAATAACATTTTCTCCTCTCATTACAGATGAGATAAAACTCTCCCTCTGGCTTTGAGATACAGCCTTTAAATACTAGAATCCACTACCATGGTTTAGTTGATTCTTTGATGAGTTGAGAAGCATATCTTCAGTTATCACAATCAGTCACAATGTGACTGAGTGTGTATAAGAAAAAAAAGGATTTGAGGAACAAATAACATATGTCAATGTATAAAAGGGAAAGAGGAGAGAACAGTAGTATGGAGAGGACTCTAAAGTGCTATCTAGACTTGTAACTACTTCATCCTCATCTGTTAACCATCTCTTCAGGAAGCTGGCTTTTTCCCTGTTGTATCTTCAGCACCTAGCATACTGCCTTAATTAAGTATACTGCATTGAATTAAATTGAATTGAACTGATTACTATTCATTGCTTTTTGTTTTTAATACAATTTTCAATTGTGATCTCATATACAGGGTAAATGTTGACATATCCTACACTGCAAACTTTGGCTTGCTTAGGTATAGTCATAAACCATTTATATACATATGTAGTCTTGTCATTGTTCAGATCACATGATTTAAAACAGAAAAACTATAAAAATATATAACAATAAAGATCTTGGATGTCAGCAGAAAAAACATTTTCACATTTTATATGGAGATACATTTTTAAAAGAAATTGCATAATTTTCTCTTTGTTTCTTGTGATCCTCAGAAAGGGTCAGTGTGGGGAGAATTATAAAAGAAATCAAATTACCAAGGTCATATAGCTATAAATTAAACAAACTAAAATGAGATATCCTGCTTCTTATTGTTTATGAAACTAAAAAGTGAAGGGTTTATTTTAATGCACAAAAATGTTAGTACTTTTATAATTTAATAGGTTCTTTTCCAATTATAGGCTGTTTTCTCAGTATTCACTATTCTTTTCACTTAAGGTGGAGTTCCAAAATAACAAATTACTTAGATTCTGTATATTTGTATCACATTCATTACAAACTTATGGTACATATAATACTTCTGTCATAATACCTTGTGGACTTCATAGTAATAACTAATTTTATTTCATAAATGCCAATGGCTTATTTATGTGAAATTAGTCTTTTTTTGGGGGTGAGGGGGTTGGCTTCCCAGGTGGCACTAGTAAAGAATCTACCTGCCAAGGCAGGAGATTCAAGATATATGGGTTCCATCTGTGGGTTGAGAAGATCCCCTGGAGTAGGAAATGGCAACCCACTCCAGTATTCTTGCATGGAAAATCCTATGGACAGAGGAGCCTCGCAGTCTATCGTGCATAGGGTTGCAAATAGCTGGACATGATTGAGTGAGTGATTTACTTAATCTCTGTTTTCTTTGTGTACCCTCCTTTTTCTTGATAACATTGATAAGAACAGTGGTCCTGGGGGTGGGGGTGGAGGTCAGTGAATGTTGAAACCTACTTGAATTCCTCAGTCTAGGCACTGATGATGTTTTGGTCTCGTTAGTTCTTTATTATAGAGGCTGGCCTGTATGTTGAATATGTTTAGCGGTATCCTAGACCTCTGTCCACTTGTACCAGTAGCACACAACCCCCTGAGTTATAACAACTGAAAAGGTCCCTACATATTGTCAAATGTCCTTAGTGGGCAAAATAACTCTACACTGTATTTTGTTAACTGTTTTGTTATCTAGATTTTATGCGCATGTTCCCATTTTTGTTTTATTTATCCTTTAGTATCGATTTAAATGTCATATTTCAATTGTATTATATCTCTAATCAAATAAAATTTGATTAAAACAGTAGATAAAACTAATAATTTTGTTTACACACAGAATATATATTCTAATTTTTATCTGGATTTTAAATCGTTGCATTTCTTTTCCTTCTGTTAACTGCAGTAATAAATGTTAGGAAGCAAATTATGTTTGATATGTATAATGAAGTATTGAAGTTACATTGTTAGAGTAATTTAATTCAATCTTAATGTTAAATGTGCATTTTCTAGCTCCTCATCAATTTAAACTTGATAAATTACATAAACGGAAGACAAATTTTTGTTCTCTACTGTTGAGAGTGGGGTAAAGAGAAAGGAATTGGCTGGCTGGTGAAGGGCTAAAATTTACAGTAAATAGAAGTGAAGACAGACTTGTTTGGAATGTTCAGCTGGATGAGCATTATGTCAACACTTTTCTGGTATTTCTTGATGATATCATGTTAATCTGAAGAGCACTTAGCAGATACTAATTATCATCTGGTGAACACTCTTCAGTGGAAAAGGTGAAAATCTATTCAGTAGGTATAATGCCTGCTCAATTGTTAACCTAAATTGCAAGCTACCAAGCCTTAATATTTTGGTGATAGTTTAGGTATAAACAAAACAATGCTGTGTATTGTTTTATGCAATATATATTTCCTAGTGATAACATTATGATTTCTTATATTTAAGAGTGGGTCAAATAACTTAACTTTGCTTATTGCAGATCATGTTACTGTGTGATTACCATACAAAATTCAAAATACCATCTTCCAGATTGCTCTTCATATGATTTTAAGCTATTATTTAATTTTCAGAAAAAGTAATAATATTCTTTATATTTTCATGAAAGTTTAATGTTTTAAAATTAATGTGTATTTTTGATAATCATAGTAAACATTCTTAAATGAGCAAATTTTAAGCGTCATATTAATACCTGTCTCAACTTCGCTGAGTTTCTCTTTGTTGATTCCTGTTTCTTCCAACAGTGTATCCAAGTCCCAATTTCTTGAAATTCCCACTTCAATATCTGGACTTGGCACACATTCAATATGATTTTTTTGGATTATTATTGACTCTGTTACCAGTATCCTGATATCCAACAAATATTTTTATAGATTTTGATTAAAAATGTATGTGTTGGATTAAACTTTTCCTGTACCTTTTTTCTTATATCTACTTAGTTAGGAATGACTTAAAAATCTGTTACAATTTCTCATTTTCATTACTGGCAACATAAATGTTCTAGTTTTTAGCTCCTCCTATGAGAACACTCAAGAGGAAGGTCAGGTGGTCTGGTATTCCCATCTCTTTCAGAATTTTCCACAGTTTATTGTGATCCACACAGTCAAAGGCTTTGGCATAGTCAATAAAACAGAAATAGATGTTTTTCTGGAATTCTCTTGCTTTGTGAGTGATCCAACGGATGTTGGCAATTTGATCTCTGGTTCCTCTGCCTTTTCTAAAACCAGCTTGAACATCTGGGAGTTCATGGTTGACGTATTCTGAAACCTGGCTTGGAAAATTTTGAGCATTACTTTACTAGTATGTGAGATGAGTGCAATTGTGCGGTAGTTTGAGCATTCTTTGGCATTGCCTTTCTTTGGGATTGGGATGAAAACTGACCATTTCAAGTCCTGTGGCCACTGCTGAGTTTTCCAAATTTGCTGGCATATCGAGTGCAGCACTTTCACAGCATCATCTTTCAGGATTTGAAATAGCTCAACTGGAATTCCATCACCTCCACTAGCTTTGTTCATAGTGATGCTTCCTAAGGCCCACTTGACTTCACAGTCCAGGATGTCTGGCTCTAGGTGAGTGATCACATCTGCCTCTTGAGAAGCCTGTATGCAGGTCAGGAAGCAACAGTTAGAACTGGACATGGAACAACAGACTGGTTCCAAATAGGAAAAGGAGTACGTCAAGGCTGTATATTGTCACCCTGCTTATTTAACTTATATGCTTATTTAACTTATTTAACTTTTCCTCATGGGAAACGCTGGGCTGGAGGAAGCACAAGCTGTAATCAAGATTGCCGGAAGAAATATCAGTAACCTCAGATATGCAGATGACACCACTCTTATGGCAGAAAGTAAAGAGGAACTAAAAATTCTCTTTGATGAAAGTGAGAGAGGAGAGTGAAAAAGTTGGCTTAAAGCTCAACATTCAGAAAACGAAGATCATTGCATTTGGTCCCATTACTTCATGGGAAATAGATGGGGAAACAGTGGAAACAGTGTCAGACTTTATTTTTTGGGGCCCCCAAATCACTGCAGATGGTGATTGAGCCATGAAATTAAAAGAGGCTTACTCCTTGGAAGGAAAGTTATGACCAACCTAAGATAGCATATTAAGAAGCAGAGACATTAGTTTGCCAACAAAGGTCCATCTAGTCAAGGCTATGGTTTTTCCAGTAGTCATGTATGGATGTGAGAGTTGGACTGTGAAGAAAGCTGAGCGCTGAAGAATTGATGCTTTTGAATTGTGGTGTTGGAGAAGACTCTTGAGAGTCCCTTGGACTGCAAGGAGATCCAACAAGTGCATCCTAAAGGAGATCAGTCCTGGGTGTTCATTGGAAGGACTGATGTTGAAGCTGAAACTCCAATACTTTGACCACCTCATGCGAAGAGTTGACTCACTGGAAAAGACCCTGTTGCTGGGAAGGATTGGGGACAGGAGGAGAAGGGGACGACAGAGGATGAGATGGCTGGATGGCATCACCAACTCAATGCACATGCGTTTGGGTAAACTCTGGGAATCGGTGATGGACAGGGAGGCCTGGCATGCTGCAATTCATGGGGTCACAAAGAGTCGGACACGACTGAGTGACTGAACTGAACTGACTGATGTGAACATTCATTTATTCCTGAATGAGTACTTCCTATATAACACTTATTCCTGGCTTCTTTTTCTATATCTCCATGCTCTCTTCTGAAATTTATTGGAAAAGATTCATACTTAGCTGTGTCCCAAGATATGGTAGAAACAATTCCATATTGAAGTGAAGATGCGTGCATGCATGTATGCTTAGTCACTCGGTAGTGTACGACTCCTTGAGACCCCATGGACTGTAGCCTGCCAGGCTCCTCTGTTCATGGGATTTTCTAGGCAAGAATACAAGAGTTGACATGCTCTCCTCTAGGGGATCTTCCAGACCCAGAGATGGAACCTGGATCTCCTGCTTTGCAGGCGGATTCTTTACCGTCTGAGCCACCAGGGAAGCCTGAAGTGAAGATGAGTGTTGATTTATTATTTAATCCTTCAGGCTTATTGTCACTCCATAAAAGTATCCTGATTTTGTGACTTGATCTGAAATTCATTGTATTACTTTATGCCTATACTTCTGGGCATCTAGCCTAATGAGATGGAAGGATTTCCTAGAGAGTGCACAAAGCATCCCGACATGAACTTTTCCATTCTTAAAGAATTTTCAAAAGAGATAGAATTAAATTCTATTAGAGATGCTTTGTCAACAATGAGGAAGAAATAATGGATGAATTATAACCCCATATCTTAAATAACACTGTCCAATGAATTCAGTATAAATTCTGCCCCTACATTATCAGATGATCTGAAAAACACTCCACATTTTTGGATCTATATGAGCCAACTCACCCAACTACATGAAATTTCTATAGTATTTACACATGTCAAACTATTACTTGAGGTGAAAGGGTTCTTTAATGAAAACAGCAAATAAACCCAATAGCAACAATAAAACAACCTGCTAATGTGTATCCCTCTTCAGTCCACATCACCATTTCAGTGTCCCTTAGCAATTTAATTACATTCTAGTCTTAGAAAATGCCACTTTGTCTTAAATGTGACCATTTTGTAATCAGGGGTCTAAACTGGGTGGTGGGAGGATATAGCATATACTTCTAGATCTATAAGTCTGTATACTATATAGTATAGATCATATACTATTTATCGAGCTTTATCTGTAGACCCTGAAATGAGCACTCATCCTGATTAATCTGGAGTGCCTAAAGAAATACTGTTTCTTTATTAAAAATCATCCTCCCCCGCCTTCTGTCTCTCCAACACACAACAGTGCCTCCTGTCTGAAAAAAAATTTTTTAAGATAAATGTATAAAGGATTAGATGATTGGATGAGATGAGATAGTTCGATGGCATCACCTACTCAGTGGACGTGATTTTGAGCTAACTCTGGGAGATAGTGAAGGACAGGGAAGCCTGGAGTGTTGCAGTCCATGGGATTACAAAGAATCGGACATGACTTAGTGACTGAACAACAACAAAATGTATAAACTATAGAGTCCACTCTACATAGGAAGTGTAAAGTAAGAGAACTTAATTCTTAATTGTGGAAGAAAATAAATCAACAAATGTGTTACAGTTATAAATTAGAATTCTAAGACTGGAGTTTATCAAATTCAAATCATGGTAGTAGGGCTTGGTACAGTAATGTTTGAAGTGGTTTTTGAGCCCTGAGATGACCCTGATGTAAGACCACAGTGGTAACAGGATTTTTTAATAAATTCACTGACAAAACCTAAGAGGCTAGATTGTACATATTTTTATGTAAAAATTCAGAAATGGATTTAAATAAAATACACCTAATGTGAAAATGTGCTTTTATATAGTCAATTATTTGTAGCCAAAATATCATGATGTCTGCAAAATAAAAATAAAAAAATAATTGCTGAAATTTTTCTAAATAAAACTCTCTTCTATAGTCAGTCATCTTCTTCAGGAAGAAATTTAATGTTTTCCTGGACTGTGTCCTTTAGTACAAATGAAAATTGTTTTGAAGGAATATTATGAGAGAAATGTTTCATTGTAAGGATATAATTAAATATATAAATAGTATATATTTTTGTCTTTTGTTGTATTGTTTTTGAAAATATATTTTTGTAAAATAGATATTTTGCAATTATGTATTAATAGATTGCTAATCTGATTTTTATGACATGTAATTCATAGGACAAATTAGATCTGCATACTGCATAAAGCTTCTTTTATTTAAAACAATCCCTTGCTTCAAAAAAATCAATGTGAAACTGGTAAAGAAAAGACATAGTGGTCAGCAATACATAATGTACCCCTTTTAAGATACAGTACGACCTTGCAAGTTATAATATGTTCCTAGGCTAGTCTTTCTTGTATACATTCACAAAAGAATTTCTAGTAAATAGGAGTTGATTTTAATGTCTCATTACTCTTTCCATACTTTTTCTATTTTGCTAAAGGATCTTCACATAGGCGTAAGAAATGCTCTGGTGAATTCTGCTGGGGTTCCCTACAAGAAAATAATTCATGAGTTCATCAATCTTTTAGTCCCTTCAATTTATCTGGAGAGTTATGGATAGCATGCTGGGTAGCAGTACATGGAACAGATCATCTTGAAAAATAATGCCATCTCCATAATGGGGAGGTTGCTATTTCCCAGTGGGAGTGAGCTGTTTAGGCTCTATAGATATGGTCCTATTGCAGATTGCTGCTGGCAGAGAAAATCACATTCTTCTTGGTTTCCCATATTACTTTAAAAGTATTTCAGTGACTGAGACTTTAACTATGCCAAAAATAGTACATATAGTCAGTATAAAAGTCCTAATAAAAATGGACAAAAGGAATGAATTTCATAGTTAAATGTATCATTCTCTTATTAAAACTTTCTAATGTATGAAGGTATTACAGGATTCTAAGATTATTAAATAATGTTTTATGTTGTATATGCTGTTTCTGTAGACACAATGGCAAACAAGAAGATTGGCTTCCCTGGTGGCTCAGATGGTAAAGAATATGTCGGCAATGCAGGAGACTCTGATTCGATCCCTAGGTCAGAAAGATCTCCTGGAGAAGGGAGTGAAAATCCACTCCAGTATTCTTGCCTGGAGAATTCCATGGACAGAGGAGCTTGGCAGGCTACCGTCCATGGAATCGCAAAGAGTTGGGCACCATTGAGTAACTAACACACAGACATGCTGTGTCTGTCGACAGAATGGCAAACAAGAAAATAGTCTTCATTGGCTTGTTTTGTATATTTCTTTTAGGTTTGATTATTACTTGAAAGTACATATTTGTATTTCATTGTCCCTAATTAAGCAAAATAACTATTAAATTACCAATTATTTATTTTAACAAACTATCATTTCTCTTTTCCTGAATGTCACAATATCCATGTATATGTTGATATAAAAATCCTTTTCTTCTCCCTAAGTAGAGAGAAAAATAATTAGTTGAAATTCAAGGGTAGCATATTAGTCTGAGTTCTCTAGAAAAATAGAATCAATGGAATATATATGTGTGTGTGTATATATAATATATATATATACATATATATATATAAAATGTATATACTGTACATATGTATATATCTTGTGTGAGTGTATCCATCAGTTTATATATTGATCTGTACCCACCAATGTTGCAGCCTTGAAAATTCTTTCTTTGGAAAAATGCAATCTTTGTTCTCAATACTTTCAAACAATTGGTTGAGGCCCACTCACTTTATGGAGACTCATCTACTTTACTGAGTCGACTGATTTAAATGCCAATCACATTTGAAAAGTACCTTCATAGTAAACTCTGACTGGCTTTAACCAAACAGCTAGACACCATAGCCCAGCCACAATGACACATAAGATTAACAGACTCAAGTAGTCAAAAGTAGATTTTGTCATCTCTGATATCCATGCCCATCTCCTAAGTATTGAATGGAAGATTGGGAATATTTCTAAGAAAAAGAAACCTGATATTAAAATGAATCTGACTTTTTTTCTAGGAAATATGGTGTATTATTTCTTTACTGTTCTTTTTTTAACCAGTACTTCTTTGCCTGAAACTATATTTCTCCTTTCTCTTTTTCCCTATATAAACTGAATTTAAACTTCAATATAAATGTTAAATTTAATTTACTGTTCCATGCTCACATTAATCTCTCAACTAATATTCACAGGTAATTATTCATATTCGATAAAAGTAGTATGTTAACACAAAAATGCATGTAAATGTATATACAATTTTTGCCCTAACATATTTATTTGTTAAGACAAGTAATTAGCATGTTTTTTAAACAGAAAAATAATAAATCCTTTCTGTGAGGTTATTTCCCATGCTCATACATTTACCCCTTTAATAAATGACCAAAAGTATAATATTACAATGCGTTAAAGAAGTTATTATATATTTGATAAATATATTCATTTAAAATATGATTCTGTTTCTTCTGTCAAAGTCACTAATCTATGAATTTTTATTACCCTGTGAGTTTAAATACCAGACCAGTCACTCATTAATTTATTCAACAGATATTTATTTTTTATCTCTAGAAATTTTAACAAAATTATGAGGAATATTTTTAGAAAAGCTCATTAAATATTTTACGAATACATAGATATCTTAAAAATTGCTTAATTTCACTAGATTTTCTTATTGCTCTATAAACAAACTCATATGCTTTCCTTGGGAAGGTGAAAATTTCTGACATACTCATTAGGAACTTGTATTTATTCAGTTTGTGTGTGTGTGTTAGAACAGATCCAGAATGAAAGAACCTCTCCAGTTATAGAGGCTCTTTGATCCTCTTTGAACATTATTTAAAATACTTGGTTGCATTCATGAAGCAATAAAGTTATAGACCAGCACCTGTAAAGCATTCAATGTCCATTATATATAGTATTATTAATTGTGCTTTTTTTTCTTTTCACAAGGCATTCTGTGTGTTTTTAACAATATTTATTAAATTTTAAATTATATAGTTATTTGTGGGAATGTTTACCCAACGCCAGTCTCACTCATGAGACATCTATAGAGTAAGGACCAGAGGTTACCCATATTTACTCCACATGTATCACAGGGCCTAGCACATAATAAACTTTTAATTAAATGTGAGAATGGATTGTACATGTTTTATAGGATCAGAGAGCAAAGACAAGAGGAATAAATTAATTTGCTGACATCCACAGAACTAGGAAGTGGAAGAGATTAGTTTTCTGAGTGTTTGGCTGCAAAGTTTATAGTGTTTTTGTACCGTGTTTTGCTGACTCTCTTTTTTCAGTTCTTAGGCAAAAATTTTGTTAATAATACATGGAGATGAAAAGTTTTATCATTTATCATGGGTTAAATAATATTCAAGATATGCCTTATTTGGAAGAGCAATAAAAGGTTTACGCTGTAAATTAAATAGAACAAGAGAAATGCATTTATTGCTATTTTTGTGTCCACTGTGTGTGACAGGGTTTTCAGCAGTTATCTACATTTGCCTAAAACCTGCAGTATTTGCCATCTGACTGCTCTCCTTGCTACTGCTCTTCTACCCTGACCCTCCAACAGTCTTTTCTCAACACAGCAGCAAAATGTTGAACAATCCTTTTCAAAAGGGTAAGTCAGAAAATGTCAATCCTCTTCTCAAACTCTTCTAATTACTCTCTCATCAGATGTACAATCCAAAGACCTTGAAATGACTCCCAAGGCCCTGTAGGATCTGCCTGCAATTTATTTGATTTCATCTCCTACTGCTCTGCCTCTGATTTTTGCCTTCCTAGCTAACCACGGAGAAAGAACTGGCAACCCACTCCAGTATTCTTGCCTGGAGAATCCTGTGGACGGAGGAGCCTGGTGGGCTGCTGACTATAGGGTCACACAGATTTAGACACAACTGAAGCGACTTAGCATGCATGCATGCATGCATTGGAGAGGGAAATGGCAACCCACTCCAGTATTCTTGCCTGGAGAATCCCAGGGATGGAGGAGCCTGGTGGACTGCCGTCTGTGGGGTCGCACAGAGTCTGACACGACTGAAGTGACTTAGCAGCAACAGCAGCAGCAGCAGCTAACCATGCTCTTGCCTAAAGACCTTTGTACATGTTACTCAATCTTGAAACATTGTTTCCCTCATCATCCTCCTGGCTTGCTCCCTTACCCTCTTCTGCCTTTTAATCAAGGATTATACTTTTGTGGTGTTCATTGGAAGGACTGATGTTGAAGCTGAAACTCCAATACTTTGGCCACCTCATGCGAAGGGTTGACTCATTGGAAAAGACCCTAATGCTGGGTAGGATTGGGGGCGGGAGGAGAAGGGGACGACAGAGGATGAGATGGTTGGATGGCATCACCGACTCGATGGACATGGGTTTGGGTAGACTCCGGGGGCTGGTGATGGACAGAGAGGCCTGGCGTGCTGCAATTCATGGGGTCTCAAAGAGTCAGACACAACTGAGCGACTGAACTGAACTGAACTGATACTTTTGTGACTAGTGCTTATCACCACTTGACATATGGTTTTATATATATATATATATATATATATATATATATATGTGTATATTTATTTGTTTACTGTTGGATGTAGAGTATAAACACATAAGGGGAGGGGTTTTATTTGATTTGTTTGCTGCTGTATGCCTGGCACTTAAAAAGGCATCTAATGCAAAGTGTGCAGTAAAACTTTTTTGAATGACTGAATGGATATTTGAGAGAAGGTTTAATAGGTGTGCAGTCTATTCATAGCTCTTGTGTTTTTGTGTATTAGTTGCTCAGTTGTATTGGACTCCTCGAGACTCCATGAAATATAATCTACCAGGATCTTCTGTCCATGGAATTCTCTAAGCAAGAATACTGAAGTGGGTTGCCGTTACCTCCTCCAGGGAATCTTCTTGACCCAGGGATCAAATTCAGGTCTCTTGCGTTGCAGGCAGATTTTTTTTTTACTGTCTGAGCCACTGGGGAAGCCCATATTCATAGCTCTAGATACTTAAAACATATTCCTTACAGTAAGTTATAACATCTGAACTAAAGAATTTGGATAATTTTAACTTACTTACTTACAGAAATAAAAATACTCACTGACACTCAATTTAAACATCTAAATTTCCATCCAAAGTTGTTTACTCTTTGACAATGAGCAAATCACCTAAATATGCTTTCTTTTCTCAAAAAATAAAATGATACTAAAGTCATTTTAAAATTCTCTTTTATTCAATTAATCAAGAAATATTATTTATTAAGATAACTGTACATGTCCATGTACTATAGAATTGTTTTTGTAGAATTATATGTAGAGTATTTGTTTCAGACTAAGATTTTGATAACCAACACATATTTGCATTTCCAATGAGTCAAGGAAAATGTAGACTGTAATTTAATGATCAAATCAAACTGTTCTTTCATAATAAATGGTCTATAGACATCTACTGCATCTTTTATTCCACCTGAACCAGAGAGAGTGTCAAGTAGTGATTAAGAGCATAAGCTCAGAGTGGGACTACTGAATTTGATTCTGGCTCATACACCCACTGGCTGAGTAATTTGGGGCAAGTGTTTTGTTTTATTTATTTTTAATTTCTCTGTCTTCATTTTAATTTGTTTGTAGTGAGGATGGATAAACTAGCACCTGTGTAATTTCATGCCGTGAAGATTAAATGAATCAATATAGCTAAAGCGCTTAGAAGAGTGCCCAGCTGATAAAAATCATTCTTTGTTAGCTGTTATCTGCCCTATATTTTATTGCACTTAATTTCTACTCTTACACAATACTTCTGGTCTTTTTGAAAGTATATGGTATTTGAATCTAAGATAAAAACAAAGCTAAGTTCAATTAGTGATATTTATGAATTTCTCAAAAAATGCTTAATCCTTTTAATGTGGTTTTTGCTAATATGTATAATGAAAATATTTCTCCATTTTATTACTGATGAATCTTTACTGCATGGAGAATTATTAAAATACTATTGTTTTGTATTAAAACAAATTAACAGTGAATATGGAGTGGACAAAGGGTCTTTTGAATTTCATTTTGTCATTCAGTGAACATTTATTGATCACCTACTTTGTGATGAGCTTTGTGCTAAAATTTGAGTAACAAAATAAATAATACAAACTAAAGAGTATTAATAAATAATAACACTCTGAGTGTTTTGAAAGCCTATTTGTATTTGATAAAGGCAGCACCAAGTGGATATGAAAAGTTCTAAAGTAAAAAATGATCAACCTATTTCTCGAAGCGAACAGGCAAAGCTTCATAGAGAAGGCAGTGCTGGAGCTGAGTTTTAAATAAGTAAGAATTCTTTACGTAGACTAAAGGGAAAAGGATTCTAAGATAGAGATGCAGGGAATGGAGATATAAAATAAAGCACAATTTGGGGTCAATTAAAGTTATTACATTATTATTATGGTATAATGTGTGGAGAAGGTATGGCAAGAAGTGAGGCTTGAAAACTAGACAAGGACACTGTCAAAAAGGGATCTTTAAGACTCGCAATTGTTTGGATTTAATTGTTGTTTCTGAATTATTCCAAGCATCAGAATGATCTGGTCAAGATTATATTTTAGAAAAGTCAAGATGGAAAGAAAAAGCAAACAACTGGAAGTTGGATTGTTAGTTTCTAAGCGTTAATCACTCAGTCATGTTTGACTCTTTGTGACCCCATGGACTGTAGCCCACCAGGTTCCTCTGTCTGTCGGATTCTCCAGGCAAGAATACTGGAGCGGGTTACCATTCCCTTCTCTAAAGGATCTTCCCAACCCAGAAAATGAACCCGGGGCTCCTGCATTGCAGGCAGATTCTTTACCATTTGAGCCACCAGATGTTATTGCAAACAACCAATGGGCAGATAAAATCAATTTTATTTTGTTGAATGGGATAAAACACTTTCTATAAGATAACTGTAATTCATCTAATTGTAAAAATGGGACTTAAATATTTTCAGGGAACAAGCACTTTCTGACAAATACTGATAAGTATTTAGTTGAGTAGTTGATAATATTTTGATTTGTTATTTTGAAACTTGTGTTTCATTTGTATAAACTATTAGTTTACTTTCATCTGGTATTTCATTTTTTACAATATATAGTTTTTGTCAATAATTTTTTGAAACTTAGCTTGAGAGAGAAAGTTATAAAACTTAGTTCTAGAAACATACTAAAGTCTAAAATTTAGAGTTGCTTTGATTAAGAGAATATTTACTTAGCAATTTTGTTTAATGAAATGTTGCTATCATATTTCATCACTGGATATGCAGAGAATTTAATGCCAAGTTAAAATATTTATCTCATCTATATATATTTCTCCTCTATTTAAAGTTGATATTCAGATCTTCTAAATGAATACCAATTTTATTTTCTTATAGCCAACAGAATTCTATGTTATTTTGAAATAATATGATCTAATAGCTGATGTATTTGTGTACTGTATTTACAAAATCTGTCCAATTTACGAAAATATAATTTTATGCTATACTACACTAAAATGCGATGCCATCGGTTAGGAATTATTATTGGTGCTGCATCACTATCGTTGACTCAAAAGCTTACTAGAACTTGTGACATCGAGGAATCTTCTTTGCGTACGTAACTCATACTGTTCCAGTAGAAGTATCATTATAAGTCGTTTTGTCCTATGGATTTCTTTAATAAATTTTAGTTCATTTACTTAATACATTATTTAAAATCTATTCATTCTAATCATCCCTCAACCAATTAGAAAACTTTGTCAGACTTAATGACCAGCATGTTATTAAGATAACATACAGTTCATCCTTACTATTTTATTTGCAAATATTATTCCATATTTGAAGATTCTCTTTATTTGTAGCCCCCAAAGTGATACTCAGGGCAGTTCACAGTCATTTGCACACAAGTGCAGATTAGCAAAAAATGTGTATACATTCCCAGGTGAGGTCAAAGGAGGTGATCTTCTGTCTTTCTGTTTCAGCTCTCATACTGTAAACAAGTGTCTTTTTTGAAGTCTATTTATGATCTCATCTTTCTCGTCATTTTTGTTCTTGATTTCACTGTTTGAAATGGCTCCCAAGCATAATACTGAAGTGTTCTTACATATTCCTTGGTAGAAAACACTGTGATGTATCTTATGGAGAAAATGCATGCCTTAGGTAAGTTTCATTCAGGCCTGAGTTATAGGACTGTTGGCTGAGAGTTCAATGCATTAATGAGGGTTCAGCTCATGTTAAGATTGTTAGCTTTAATGCCTTAAATGCAAAAGGATTTTAAACAGAAACTCACATACACAAAAAAGTTATGTATTCTACACCCAGTGGGTGAAGAAAATTCTGTGACCAAAGGTCCCCATGAACCTAACTTTGTATTTCCTCCATAAGCAGTGGTTCACTATTTGCTGATTCGTTTGGTTGCAGCAACTTAATTAAACATAAAAACACCATGAATAATAAGCATTAATTTTATTTACAATTTCCAGCTAGTAACTTTTGCTCTACAAGGTAGAAGATGCATAAGCGATGTTTTGCTTTCATGCATAATATATTAAGCAATGTTAAAAATATGTGTAAATTCATACTGTTGGGTAGAAAATTCCTGAATCATTTATCATCCCATGTAGAGCAGACAGAGTAAGATTACAGAAACTAACAGATCTAAAATTTCTTATTCTCTTGAATAGTTAAAATAAGATATCAAAATGTCAGAGAGGAGAAGTTATAAAAAAGTGTATGTCTCAAAATTAATAACTGAAAAACTAAGTCATTTGTAGCAGCCTTGATGCAGTAACCCTCCCTTGCATCCTGGAATATATATTTTAAATATGGATAATAAGGAACTCACATGTGTATGTAAAATTTTTTCTACCACATGTTGTTACCAAATCAAAATAAAGCAAGAACATTGAATAAAATATATTATTAATGAGGCACATAGAATTAACTTGGGATCAGAGACTAAATATAGTGTACTGGAAAATCAGATTAAGAAGCTATACTTAGGTAAATCTGAAAGGATAAATCTAGCTTTCCCTATAAATCTCCTATTAACCTAATACAAAGAGAATTTAATTTCCAATTCAAACTAAAATTAAAAACTTTGATCAAACATATACTAATAACACAAATATATTTATCCAGACTTCACATAATACAGAAATTAATATACTTATTTTTAGCAATAGTGTGAAGTGATAAAGCAATTCTAAAAGTAATATAACATTTGAGATTCTTAATGCATATAATTAGATAATGAGAGTTAATATTTATAGTGGATATAATCCAGTAAATTTATATACATAACAGACATGATTTTTCTACATTGTTATAATTGTAGTCAAGTTGTGGTTTTGTTTTAGTACTTTTTTATTCGAAAAATAACTCTACTTAGTTGTAGTAGCAAAAGTGCTTAGATAGTAACACAGAAATGTGACTCTGACAGGCTCAGCCCCCAAATCTGATAGTGAAAACAGAAAAAACCTTTCTTAACATTCTAGATTATTTCCTGTTTAGCCCTCAGAATACCCATATGAGATAGATACTATTTTCCCCTATCATATTAATATTAAAACTTATTCATATGCCTATCTAAGATTTACCTTTTAAAGAATTGAAGTAACCTTTGTATGGTTAGTGTTTGTAAGGACATGTTCAGTGATTTTAGTTGAGACAAGAAGTATACCTTTATGATATACAAATAATTTGGTATGATTTACATGGCCTATTTTCATTAATACAACTGAATCATTCTATATCATTATAAATATTATCAGAGTCATACAGAGATATACAACATGTTATTGAAAATTATTTTAAAATACATAAATAATGAAAAATAAGGGCAAATGTTATTTATAAATACATTTAATTTTAATGTATAGTTCACTCATTTACCTGTTATAATAGCATGATTTATATGGGTATTATTAGCATGACTTTCACTAATCATATTATGTAATGTTTTTCAAATACAATATTAATACAAAGCAATCTTTGTCTTTCTAGACATATGTTACTTTATAGAAACATAACATTATATGCTGGGAACTTGATAACAATATGCTACAGGAATATTTACAGTTAAATTATTTAATTCACTTCCAAGCAGAGCTAGTGCCCTCTGTATCTGTAGCTATAACTCTTTGCAGTTGTGTAAGGCATGTCAGAAATGAGACAGAGTCAGAATTTCGGCTTTATCATTTACTAATTTAGTAACCGTGGGCAATACATTTAACCTGTCTATGCTTTGATTTTTCTCATTATACAAATGGAAATAAAGTATTTCATAGCTTTGTGGTGGGGATTAAATCAAAGAATGTTATGTTGATCTACTAACATAATCTGGCACATAAGTTCCTGGTAAGTGTTTGTTAGCAGTTACTATTACTCTAAATATGTTTTATATAAAATGTCATGGGTAAATTATTAGCTCTTGGTATCAGAGATTACTAAACCCATCGAGACCCAATAAAGAGCAATTTTACCTATCATTTAGCTGTAAAATAAATCCAAAGATATTTACTTGAATAACTTTGTGCCACTCAGCCCTGGAGATAGCACAAAGAACAGGACAGATTTGATTTCTGACATCATGGTACTTAAAATCAAATAGGGAAAATGAAGTGAAATATATACATATATGTTTATGTATTTGTATATAATATATTTCATTTTTGCATATGACTATTAACCAATGCATTGTAGTTTAACATTTTCCATCAGAAATCATACTTTTAGCACCTCAATTCATTTTAGTGCAGCTAGAAACATGTGGAAATTGCTTGTTTTAAAATAAATAATATCATGAGGAAGACATTCAATGTGTAATTCACCTTGAATAATAAATATGTGACATATAGAGAATAATAACCTATGTAACAGCAAGTATATGACAAAATGATGGGCTTCTCTGGTGGCTCAGTGGCAAAGAATCTGTCTGCAACGCAGGAGACCCAACTTCGATCCCTGGGTGGGGAATATCCCTGGACAAGGGAGTGGCTAGCCACTCCAGCATTCTTGCCTGGAGAATTCAATGGATAGAGGAGCCTGGCGGGCTACAGTCCATGGGGTCACAAAGAGTCAGACACGACTGAGTGACTAACAGACACACACAGCATCAAGTGTAGTCCGTGATGCTGACAACAGAATAAGTTCACCATTATTTTATTTGTCATCACCTTGATATTAATGATGTACCTCATAAGCCACATCATTGTTTCTCTCATCTGCAGTTAACTTTTGAAAGGAAATACAAAATTATAGTAATAAAAATAAAAAGAGCCCCAACTATAAGAGCTCACTGCAGACAAAAATGTTTTCTTCTTTAAATAATAATTAACATCAACATGAATGCTTACTATATTCTGAGTACTGTTCTGAGGGTTTTCTAGATGTTATATCATCTTTGTAAACCCTCACAATAACTCTCTTAAGTAGTTATTGTAATTAAACACATTAGTGGATAAATAAAGTAAAATGAAGCTAAGTAATGTGTCCTCATTCAGAATCTGGTGATAGAGATAGAATTCAAGTCTTGCTCCAGAGTTCGAATTGTTAACCATTTCTATGTCATACTGTCTGTATAATGGAGTTGTTTCATTTTGGATAATCTGGATATAGAGGATATTAGGATTCACTAAGTTTGGATTTAACTCCCCCTTGATATCTTTTTCATTATTGTATTTAAAGACCTAAAATATGTAGAAGAGTAACACATGCAATGACACATTTCTAACTCTAAAATATGCTAAAAAAAATTCAAGGTTGTTTAATAATATGCATTGGATAGATTTATCCTGCAGGTTTAAGGTTTATTTTACTGATTGGTCCTTACTCATTAATTATTCAGTAGTTCTATACAGATTATTAATTAATCTAAAATGTAAAGTCAAAATAGATCTATGCTGTCATTTTACAAATTTCATTTTATGATGAAAGTGATTTTAAATTTGAATGATTTCTGAGTAAAGTAACAGCTCAAGAAAAAAAAAATACATCGAGGATTTAAACTGTCTAAAACACATGTGCTGTGTGCTAAGTCACTTCAGTCATGTCCGACTCTTTGCAATCCTATAGACTGTGTTCCACCAGGCTCTTCTGTCCATGGGGAATTTTTAGGCCAGAATACTGGAGTGGGTTGCCATGTTTTCCTCCAGCGGATCTTCCCCACCGAGGGGTCAAACCCATGTCTCTTTTGTCTCCTGCATTGGCACGAGGGTTCCTTACCTTTAGTGCCACCTGGGAAGCCCACACACATGCTATCACTATAATGTGATTGTGCAGATACTGCCTGCTGATTATAAACCAAGGCACAGCTTCAGACTTGTAACACATCTTGGCAGCCTCTAGGCACTGGTCAGAGTTAGTATGTAACAAGAAAAGTATTTGTGTGCTTTGTTTCATGAATTTTGTAGAAGATAAGAAGTTGTGCCACATTCTCAGAATTCAAAAGAAGTGAGAACTTTAGAATAAATATATATACATATATACATTTGTATATACATATGTATTTGTTATATACATATATATATATATTTGTTCTAAAGTTCTCACATAGAGTGAATTAATCAGTGCTGAATTAGCCTACTTACAACTTTGGTAGAAAGGGAAAATGTGTATCTGAATATCTGGGTTCTGGTCCTATTTGTGATTTGAATTTAAGCTATTCATTTAATCTCTAGGACTAACTTTTTTTTCTTCTATTAAACAAGGGAAATCCCCATTTATAGAGCTATATTCGGAATTACTGTATAAGTATAGCAACAAAGACTAGTTTCCAAAACAAAATACCATGTTTTAGACATTTTCTTATATTAAAAAAAGCAAATATCTCTATAAAATTACCATGGTTCAGTTTCCATTTCCATTCTTCCCATGTCGAATTTATGTATATTATCGTGGGAAACAGACTTTTCTCACTGGATTTTTTTTTTTAATTTGCTCATCGTTGCAACTTTATTATGTTTACTGTGTAGGTGATATACTTTCAGAGCCTACTAACTGAAAACAAAAGTCAGTTATAACCTTTTTTTTTTTGATATCACTGTGGAGCACAAAATATTGGAAAATAATAGGGCAATTGTTAGGTAAATTCCATTCCTAATTTTAATATTTCCTCCTTTAATATATTTTTATTATTTGAGGAACTTCGCATTTCTGTGGAATAAAATTTTATTGCTTCACTTCAGATTGCCTTTGCAGATTTTAGTTTCAGAGTAGTGTTTGGCTACTCAAAACAATAGAAATTTATGTGAACAATATAAGTAAAATAGAAAGTGGTCAATAAATCATTATGTTGAAAACTTAAAAGATCATTGATCTCTAAAGCTTTGGGCTTCCCTGGTGGTTCAGAGGGTAAAGCATCTCCCTGCAATGCGGGAGACCCAGGTTCGATCCCTGGGTCAGGAAGATCCCCTGGAGAAGGAAATGGCAACCCACTGTAGCAGTCTTGCCTGGAGAATCCCATGGACAGAGGAGCCTGTCCACAGGGTTGCAAAGAGTCGGACACAACTGAGCGACATCACTCACTTTCACTTTTTCTAAACTCAAGCTAAACAAACAAAAAAGTACAGGCAAAATAAGCAGATAAGAATAATATATGATTTTCCTGAGTGCAGAGAGTTGATTGCTCTCATTCGCAGTTTGTTGTACTTTGGGATGGGCTTCCCAGGTGGTGCTAGAAGTAAAGAACCCGCTTGTCAATTCAGGAGAGTAAGAGACACAAGTTCAATCCTTGAGCAGGAAGATCTGCTGGAGGAGGGCACAGTAAGCCACTCTAGTATTCTTGCCTGGAGAATCCCATGGACAGAAGAGCCCGGAAGGCTACAGTCCATATGGTCGCAAAGAGTCGGACACGACTGAAGCGACTTAACATGCTTGGGATAAAATTTTGTTGATTCTGGACAAGCAACGAAGATTAGGAGTACCTTCTCCTCATGTCAGAATTGAGTTTCCATACAAAAGAATGATTGGCTGACATTGTCATCTTTCACTTTTTCTTTGCCTTTTTTCTTAGTTGAGAAATAGGGTAATCTTTTTGGAAAAGCCATTTCCTAGATCTGAAAGACCATGTGAGGTAAGATTTCTCACTGTGGTTTTGAATGCTTCATAATGAAGAAGTGATGCTGATGAACAGTATCAGGAAGGAGAATGCAATGCAAACCTTTTAGGGAAGGTATCTTACTGCGAAATGCATTTTTTTCTATAACTCAATCTGAAATGATCGCTAGGCTCTGTGATGTGAAGTACACTGGATAGTGCTTCTGCTCCACAGGTTTTATCCTATCCAATTTCGGTACTTTATATTTCTCTTATTCACTCTTTGCATTTTGTGTAAGTTTGGAGAAGACAAGTGCCTTACTGGTTTGTACCAAAATGAGGCTATTTTTGAAGGCTGTACGAAGGAAGAAACACTGAAGCCCATGAATCATTATTTCCGATTAAATGCAGAAGTCTCTATCCTTTATCACATTGCTGCATCTCCAGTGACAAATGGAAGGTGACATCAGTGTCTCAGGAACACCCTACTGACATTCCTGAGTCACATATAGCTCAACTTTCATTGAGGTCCCTGAATGCTGTGTCCTTGTAGAGACTATTTTTTTAAAAATTCCATCAGCCTAGCACATAGCAGGTAATAAGCAAATATTTACTGAATCAATTTGCTATGGATATTTTGCATGGTTTAAAGAGTACACTGTAAAATTAAGGGAATGTTTAAACTTTGCATGTATTTTAATGATCATTTATTTAAGTGTATTTTAATTGTTTGCATGTCTGTCTCTCCTACTAGAAGCTGAGATTCTTAAGGGCAGGAACCATATGCTATCCTTCTTTGGTTTTCATGTGTGAGTCATATCTTTGAAAAATTAAGATGTATGTTATGACTTTTTAAAAACAATCATGTATGTCTTTTATTGGAGTAGGAAATGGTAACCCACATCATTATTCTTGCCTGGAAAATTCCATGGGCAGAGGAGCCTGGTGGCCTGTAGCCCATGGGGTCGCAAAGAGGCAGACACAACAGAGCACACAAGCATGATACCAATGGTTCTTTTACTCAAAAATACTTTCGTTACTAGTGTGGCATAGGACTCAGATGAATCTATATGTTGGTATGACCATCCCCAATTTTAACCTTCATAATTTGTGAAAACACTAAAAAAATTTATGTAAGATGATACATTAAATAATGAAGAAAATATTCATATTAAAGGTTGAAATTTTGCATTTTATAATTAAAACCAGGAATGTATGTTTTATTAGAAAAATCAGCAGAGTATAGAAAACATTTTTTTACTCTCCTGATCAAACTGAAACTAGAATTAGAACAGTATAATTTAACCCTGGGTTAGAATCCTCAACTGCATAGAACATAGTTCACTTGAATCTTAATAGCTCTTTATTCATCACAGAAAGCTCTGTAGATTATTTTGTACATTTAAACTAAAATTGTACCATGAAATATTAGAAAAATGAATCTTATCATATTAGAAAATGCCCAGGAAAACTGAAAGTGTCTTGTTCAGACTTCCGAGGATCTCAGTGGAAAGAGAACCCAAAGATAAACTTTTTAATACCCTTTTGCCCTCTCATTCCTGTTATAGCATAGAGAGTAACTTTTCAGAGAGAAGTATTCCATAATCAACAATTAATATTGAAATGATAAAATCACAATTACATGTATGGCTGAATACACAAAGAATAACCAATTATTGATCCTTTTGAATTTTGGACTAGATATTAGCATAGGTATTTTAAAATTGTGTTTAGTTCAAAGTGTTCACATTTGGTTTTTTAGATCTCCATAATCTCACTTTAAAAGATTAACCTTCATAAATATGTTTTGCTTAAGATTATTACCAGTTCTTAGTTGTCTCAACACATAATTAATCATGTTACTTTGTGCACAGAACCTACAGTGGCTTCCTTTTATCAATGAAGTTAATAGGGGACTTGTCAGAACTCACCTTATTCACCTCTCTCATTATTTTTTATTTTCTATTATCAAAAAGTAAGTCTCTTTGCTATGCTAAGTACCACACTTCTCACCTTCATGTCTCACTCATTTTTCGTTCCTTCTTCCTAAAAATAAAAAAAAAAATAGTTCTATTTTATTCATACTTCATACTTCATAATTTTTAAAAAATACTTTTACAAATCTGATTGTATTTGTGTATCTCCTTGCTACCCTCCCATTGTGTCTTCAAAGACATACCAGCCTTCACAGACACTCAGTGTTCTACCACAATATATGTTGATATATCGCCCAAAGGGCTACACATTCCCATTTCTGTGCCTTAGCTCAGTTTTCTGATAAAATCTATAGGGATACCTTTCCCCTTCTATCTTTTCTCTGTTCTCTTCATATTCAATGCATTCTCTCTCTCTCTCTCTCTTTTTTTTTTTTGGAAGGCTGCACTGAGAGGCATGCAGAATCTTAGTTCCCTGACCAGGGATTGAACCTTTCAGTAGAAGTATGTCCTCTTAACCTCTGGACTGCCAGGGAAGTCCTCAAATTCTTCTAGGCCAGAAAGAAACACAATTTCCTTTGTAAAAATTTTCATGCTCAAAGCTGCCATAACAGATTGCTACTCCCTCCTCAAAACTATCTCAGTTTTTATATTTTACTTTTAACAGAGACTGCATGTTGATATATACTCAAGTATGTGTCAACATCTCTTTGTAGATTTTTAATTCCTTAAGGATGGAAGTTACATTACATTTATCTATACCTCAGTATACCTACGTTATTCTGTATGTAGTCAGATTATAAATGCTTATTAACATTTGGTTAAAACCAACATGTGACAAAGATATCTTTACTTTGTAACTATCTGGATTGAGAAATGAGAAGCTGGCTGTATAGCCAGCTGGCTATTTTTCAAGACATTACTGTGCATACCTTTTATTTCACTTTGATCTTCCTGCCTTTCAGCTGCCTCATGTCCATCTGTTGTTTTCTTAGAGGACACAAAAAATAGACTCTGAGGAGGTTAGATAACTTCATACTTGTGTGGTAACAGGATGATATTCGTAGGTATATAAGAATGAATGATATAGTCTATAGTGTTCAGTCATCTCCTTTCTTCTTGCTTCTGCCCTGTCCAGCTACACAGAATGGACTGTATATTATTTATCCTTTCATTTATAAAAAAAAAACTTGATAGAAGTTAAAGCAACAATAACAACAACCACAAAAAAAACACAATTGAAATTATTTTCTGTCTATCCCAGCACATGCTTTTATGGAATTGTTTTTCAAGGCCAGGCTATAGCACAATTAGGATCATGATAATAGTTGGTAACACAGCTCTCTAAAGAGACTTTTCTCTCACCTTTTCTCAAAGGAAGCCATCTATCCTTATTTGAATGGATTAAAATGTAGCATAGACATGGCTCAGGCTTCCCTGGTGGCTCTGTTGGTAAAAAATCTATCTGCAATGCAGGAGACACGGGTTCGATCCCTGGGTCAGCAAAATCCCCCAGAAAAGGAAATGGCTACCCACTCCAGTATTCTTGTCTGGGAAATTCTATGGACAGAGGAGCCTGGCGGGTTACAGTCCATGGGGTCACCAGAGTTGGACACGACATAATAACTAAACTACCACTGCACCATGGACATAGTTTATGTGCTTGACTGTGCATTAGAATTACCTTGAAAATTGTTAAACCATAAACTCTAAGGCCACTCTAAGAGATCTTGTGAACATGTCCTGTTTGTAGCTTTTAAAATGCCCATCTTCCATATGATCCAGAATCAGGCAGTTTACGAACCAGTGTTAATTACTAGATTCCTTCTGAATCTGTTTGAGGGAGTCTATGCATTAGTGAATCATATGAGGACCTTACCAAACTTGTGCTATAAAGCAAGACCAAAACCTTACTTCCTTTACAAAGCTCTACTTTATTTATTCCTTCATTCCTTTCAGTTCCCATTCTTCCTAAAAGTTAATTAACAACCATCTATGTCCAGAAGATCATATGATTCATGTAACCTGACTCCTAGTCTTGGGTTGTTCATAGTACACAGGAACCACACAAATTAAAAACAAAAATTATTACCATGTTGTATATTCTGAAATAGATATGAAGTCATTTGGAAGAAACATGATAAATTCTGTCAAGGTGAACAAGCTCTCACATAACATCAATAATTGTAAACAGAATAATAAATGCAAACACTCAAGTAGCGCTTACTATGGTTTTAAGTTCTTTTCCTATGGTAGCTCATGTGATCTTCTGAACAATCCTGAGATAGGTACTACCATTATCCTCATGTTAAAGGAGAGGAACAAGAAGCAAAATGAGGTTATTCACTTGCTGCAGACCTTGAATAGTACAGCAAGGACTCACATCCAAGCAATCTTGATTCATAATTTGTTCTCTTTATCAAAAAGAATTTACGGTGGAGTCAATATTTTAGTAGATAGTAAAGGGAAAGAAAAATCATTTCACAAAAGGAAAGGAAGATAGAAAGGAAAATGTGAAAAGAAGCTATGGGAATTTTTGGCAGGGCAGTCTTCAAGTTTGTTTGAAGGAACGGATATGTAATCGATATAAATACAGTGACAGTCTAGCCCTTTCTTCTGTGTCCCTGTTCTTCTTGGTTGCTTCTCTAAACAAGTTTCATGCATTTGTTAACCATAAACTCACTTTGTTATTCTGGATAGAGTTTGTATCTCTGATATAAACCCTCTTGGTCACCTTTGGAATTACACCATGACCATTAGTGAAAGTGAAAGTCACTCGGTTGCGTCCAACTCTGCGACCCCATGGACTATAATACAGTCCATGGAATTCTCCAGGCCAGAATACTGGAGTGGTTAGCCTTTCCCTTCTCCAGGGGGGACCTTCCCAACCCAGGGATCGAACCCAGGTCTCCCGCATTGCAGGCAGATTCTTTACCAGCTGAGCCACAAGGGAAGCCCAAGAATACTGGAGCGGGTAGTCTATCCCGTCTTCGGCGGAACTTCCCGACCCAGGAATCAAACTGGAGTCTCCTGCATTGCAGGCAGATTCTTTACCAACTGAGCTATCAGGGAAGCCCCTTAACATGACCATTAGAGATTACAACAAAAAACTTTTAGAAATACTAATGATTATTAGCAAAGTGAACATCTTATTAGAATAGTTTAATGTTGTATACTTAAGAACAACCTAATGTTGACCCCCAAAGTTATATTGAATCTTAAATGACAGAATGTAGTTCCAGGATCAGTATTATTTCATAAAATTCACTACTTGGGAGACTAAAACAAGAGACTGATTATTAAGCTTTGGATGACAGGAAGTTGGACACAGTTGATGGAATCTTGGATACCATGAGATTAGAATTCAAATTAACTTTGACAAATTAGAGAAATAATGAATAAGACCAATTCAGTACTTTGGATTCGTAAGACAAAAAGATGGAGAGTGACTAGCCAAAGGAAATATTTTAGAAAGAAATCTGAAATTCAAGTCCTAGCTAAAGGCCATTTTTTTCTCTGTTTATATTAATTCAACAAGTCTATATTTTTGTTTGTAATGAAGAACACTATAAACGATTTCTCTATTAGAGGACTTGTGAAATGCATTTGAAACATATCTGGGATTACCTTATATCAGCAAATCAATTTTTAGAAACAAAGTTATACAGATAGCTTCATAAGTGTTATTTGTACCAATCAGCACTACAGGTTTATGGAAGTTAGGAATAAATAATTTTTGAAATCAGATGTATCATTAAGCTGAAGAGAATTTGCGAGGGATATAGGTAATTCTATTCTTAAAAAGCAGATTTTAACTTTTAATTTGAACTTTGGACTGCTTGCTTTGCTAGAATTAGTTTGATTCATGTGATATCAAATGATTCATGTGATATTTCCAGCAGTGAAATCTGCAATGTATCCTATTCAGTGTGGTTACTTAAACAGTTAAGTCCTCTGCAATCAAAGAACTCCCACTGAACTAGTGATTATCTATACTATATATTCTAATGTACTGAGCAAATGTGTAAAGATCATGTGAATTGATTGTTCATTTTACTAACTTCTTAAAGGGAATGACTAGAAAAATTACACAGTGTACAATTCATTGTACAAAATCTGCTTTTTGATAAAAGCAGAATGTCTTAGAGAAACGTGGAATTTAGAAATGTAATTTGCATTACATTTGGAACAGATTTTCTTATTTGGGAAAATGTCTTTGAAATCAGAAGCTGAATCTAATTCTCTAAATAAATTTTCATGTACAGGCATTTTAGAATATATTAAAAACTGTGATCATTAGGTCTCTTTAAAAATCAACTGAAAAAAAACCTAAATAAATGATATATTGATTAACATGAATATAACACTAAAGGAGTTAACAATTAGTTTAAATGTATCTTCCATACTATAATTTTACTTATTTCAGACTTGAGCATTGCTTTTGTAATAAAGATTAAAAATTCTCAATTAATAAATATTACCTATGTGGAGATTTGGATCATTTATTTTGGAAAAATATGAAATTTATATAATTCTGACCTATTTAAAGATATTAGGTAATAGAGTTGACTCTTGACAACTAGACTGATATTTACAATTAAAATGTTGATTGACGTATGTTCACATCTCTGTGTAATTATCTAACTATAAACTAAAAATATCAATAAGAGCTAATACTATACATTCCAGGATCATCTTACTTAAACATTACTATAGGATGTGTGTGTGTGTTAGTCGCTCAGTCGTGTCCAACTCTTTGTGAGCCCATGGACTTTAGCTCACCAAGCTCCTCTGTCCATGGAATTCTCCAAGAACAATACTGGAGTGAGTCACCATTCCCTTCTCCAGGGGAATTTCCCGACCCAGGGATCAAACTCGGGTCTCCCACATTACTGCATATCCTTTACTGTTTGAGCCACCAGGGAAGCCCACTGTAGCATGAGTGATATTATTCATGTCAAAACTCTATGGGCATGAGTGATATTATTCACATCAAAATTCTATGGGCAGAAGAAAAATTTCACGTAAAGGATTTTAGCTGTCAAAAGTAAAATCACTCATGTACAAAACTACCTCCCAAAGATTTGTCCTGGATTCCTCGTATCAAAAAATTTATAGTATGATGGAAGATAGCACAGTCTTGTCAAATTGGACAATTGGCAACAAACAAAAAATGACATATGACTTTTCGTGTGAACTCTACCGAATGTCTACATATTCAGCTTTCCCCACCGGTGTTCCTGTCTCAGAAAGGAGTGTTGCTCATGCTGGTTTTTATTACACTGGTGTTAAAAACAAGGTCAAATACTTCTGTTGTGGCCTGATGCTGGATAACTGGAAACAAGAAGACAATCCTATTGAGAAGCATAAACAACTATATCCTAGCTGTAGCTTTATTCAGACTCTAGTTTCTGTTACTAATCTGGAATCCATTTCTAAAAATGCTTCTTCTCCAATGAGAAACAGTTTTACTCATTCATTGTCATCCACTTCGGATCATAGTAGCTCATTCAGTGGCTCTTATTCCAACCTTTCACCAAACCCTATTACTTCTAGAGCAGTTGAAGACTTTTCCTCATTGAGGAATAATTTCTATGGGTATGCCATGAGTACTGAAGAAGCAAGATTTCTTACTTACCAAATGTGGCCATTAACATTTCTGTCACCATTAGAATTAGCAAGAGCTAGCTTTTATTACATAGGACCTGGAGATAGGGTAGCCTGCTTTGCCTGTGGTGAGATGCTCTAGCGCTAATGCTGTTATGTATCACTTTAGGAATGACTGGATCTGGTATTCTTTCTGAAAGCATTGATTACTACTTTAGAGTATAGTTGAAAAGAATTGGAAACAAGGAACTTTGGAGTTTATCACAGTTACATTGCCAAATTCTCATTTTTTTTTTTTTCAGTTTTGTTGTAAGGTAAGGATTTTTTTTCTCTTAGTGGTACAAAAGTTTTTCCCCAGTTTGAGAGAAACCTTTTAATAAAATGTCTTTAAAAAGACTATATCAATTAAAATAAAACAAATATGGACTTTTCTACTAGTGGAGTTGGGAAAACTATTTTGGTAATGGTTTAAAAAAATTAAAATTGGTGATTTAATGAACTACACGTATGGAAATGTAAGCCTCAAGATTTATTCTTTGAGAAGAGAGAGGTGGAATAAGATAAATTAAAAATGAATACTATTCAGATCCATCTTTGAATTTTTTTTTTTGAATAGACATTTAAACAATGTAGTGACAGCTGTATACTCAGCAATGTGAATTTTGGTAGTAATTCCCTTATTCTATCTTCCGTCCCCCTAATTATAACCTCTACCTTAATAACCTAAATTGTGAGAAGCAAAGCTTATTGAAATGACACAGCATTAGACTATTTGGGTTTCATTTCTCTCAAAGAAATACAGCTGAATAAAGACATGGGAACTTCACTGTTCAAGTCTCTGATCACCTTTGGTCATAGGTGTCTCAACACTTTTCCTTTTCAAGACGTTTAAGATTTTTATGCAACCCATAATTATAGCTACTGATAGAAGGTTGGCTGCAGTTTTCCCAATAATAGCAGTAAGCCTATATTTAAAATTCTTTGTATATGCCAGGCATTGTTCTAAAAGCATTGCTTGTATTAACTCATGTAATGCCTACAAAATTATCAGTTGAATACTGTTATAATTACAATGAAGAAAGTAAGTAATTTTCCCAAGGACATAACAAGAGTTCAGTTCAGTTCAGTTGCTCAGTCATGTCTGACTCTTTGCGACCCTATGAACTGCAGCATGCCAGGCCTACCTGTCGATCACCAACTCCTGGAGTTTACTGAAACTCATGGCCATCTGATTCCAAAGTCCAGACTGTTTTCAATGTTGTCTTCTCATTTAGGTCATGATTATTCTTAAATTTGTGATTTAACTAGAGTGTGTTGTAATCAAATGCTTTGCATGCATGCAGGTCCTATTTTTCTCTGAAGGAGATCTATTTGGTAGCTGTTCTTTGAAAATGGAATGGATAGTCAATTTGCCTGTTAAATTATTAAAATAATTAAGCCCTTACAGTTCTTTGTACCATTTTTAAGGTTATAGAAGTGTAACAGAAACAGTACTTTGTTTTGTTAGAAATATAGAGCTCAGAAATATAAAAGTAAATATATATGAAAAAGTCATTTAGTTTCTGAAGCACTTCCTTTTTTTTAATTTCAAAAGGCATTATGAATAGGAATACCATCATTTTACCAAGAAATAAATATTTGAAGAGTATATTGTGAGCATAATTATTTATTTTTAATAGCTGTATGTAACTGATAAATATAGCTGGTTATGACCAAAGGTCAAGCAATCTAATGAAACTTCAGAATTTCTGAATGTATGAATTTATATATAGAGTCAAATGTAAACTTTCCCTAGATAACTAGGAATTGAAGGACATAACATTTGCAATTGAGAAGATCATTATTCTCTAAATATTCACTAAAGTCTATGCCCCGCTGATATTAATGGCTCAGAAAGCAAGTATATGTCTTCTGTGAAGTATTGATTTTGAACACAAAGAGGGAACATGTGTCATATGTAACTTTTTGATACTTAGGTTTTTGTTTGATCTCTCATTTTTATAGTCATTTATTCCTGATATTCTTATTTTTAAAAAGATCTATGATAGTAAAATGACATTTGAACTATGTCTACAATTTTCTGCTTCTAACAATAGTTGCCTTTTGAATAATTTAAAAAATTCAGAATTTGCAGTATATTTTAAGGATACATAACATAAATACCCACTTCCATAAATGCTTAGGTCCTGATTAAGCCATTAGATATTTTGAAGATTTGCTTTCCTTTTACTTCCACTCTGAAAATATTTGTGGCTACTTAGACCATAATACGTTTAAGCCATAAGTTAAGTATTTTTTTTCCTAAAATTTGTCTTCCTAAGTATTTTATTCTAAACTGTATTTTCCTTGCTAAGTCAATTCCTTCATATAAGCTCACCTTAATATAATTCTGTAAATCCTCAAAAACATATGCTATTTCAAAATCATCAAATATCAATCATTTTAAGTCAAAACTGGGAGTTAATTTGGGTTAAATTTGATCCTAATTATTGGGAAGAGTAATTCCCCTGCTCAAGATTTGATTTTCTTCTCTCTGTCATACAATAAGTAATGACATGAAATAAAAGCTTTAAAGAAATAAAAGTTACTAACCAAGATCAGCTCAGTCATGTCCAACTCTTTGCGACTCCAGGGACTACAGCACACCAGGCTTCCCTGTCCATCACCAACTCCTGAAACTTGTTCAAACTCATGTCCATCAAGTTGGTGATGCAATCCCACATTTCATCCTCTGTTGTCCCCTTCTCCTCCTGCCTTCAATCTTTCCCAGCATCAGGGTCTTTTCCAGGTCTTTTCCAGTGAGTCAGTTCTTCATATCAGGTGGCCAAAGTATTGGAGTTTCAGCTTCAGTATCAGTCCTTCCAATGAATATTCAGGACTAATTTCCTTTAGGATTGACTGGTTGGATCTTTTTGCAGTCCAAGGGATTCTTGAGTCTTCTCCAACACCACAGTTCAAAAGCATCAATTCTTCGGTGCTCAGCTTCCTTTATAGTCCAATTCTCACATCCATACATGACTACTGGAAAAAACACAGCTTTGACTAGATGGACCTTTGTTGACAAAGCAATGTCTCTGCTTTTTAATATGCTGTCTAGGTTGGTCATAGCTTTTCTTCCAAGGAGCAAGCGTCTTTTAATTTCATGGCTGCAGTCACCATCTGCAGTTATTTTGAAGACCCAAAAATAAAGTCAGTCACTGTTTCCATGGTTTACCCATCTATTTGCTATGAAGTGATGGGACCAGATGCATGATCTTAGTTTTCTGAATGTTGAGATTTAAGGCAACTTTTTCACCCTCCTCTTTCACTTTCATCAAGAGGCTCTTTATTTCTTCTTCGCTTTCTGCCAGAAAGGTGGTATCATCTGCGTATCTCATATTGATATTTGTCCCAAAAATCTTGATTCCAGCTTGTGCTTCATCCAGCCTGGCATTTTGCATGATGTACCCTGCATATAAGTTAAATAAGCAGGGTGATATTATACAGCCTTGATGTACTCCTTTCCCGATTTGGAACCAGTCTGTTGTTCCATGTCCAGTTCTAGCTGTTGCTTCTTGGCTTGCATGCAGATTTCTCAGGAGGCAGCTCAGGTGGTCTGGTATTCCCATCTCTTGAATTTTCCTCAGTTTGTTGTGATCCACATAGTCAAAAGCTTTGGTGTAGTCAATAAAGCAGTAGTAGATAATTCAGATAGAGCCCCTTAGTAAAATGTGTATATATATATATATATATTTTTTTTTTGCTCATAAGTAATAACAGTACAAAGACTATTGTTTTTAATTATAAAACTTTTTTTTTTACTATATGATATAGATACTGCTTGAAGGCCTCTGCCTCTACTGTCCAGCATGTGTATAAAAGCATGGACATTCACTTATTCAATGCACATCTGTTAGATTTCTGTTGTCCGATGGAAAAACACAGGGCCATAAAATTCAACTTTGTAATCAGGTCTTTCCTTTATGTTCAGATGTCTTCATTCACTCCCTTATTCAAAACTATTAGAGGAAACTACTGAAAAACATTCCAAAATAAATTGAAAGGCATAATTTTAAAAGCCATTGGAAAAAATTAATAGTCTGTAACATCAATCATGGCAATAGTTATCATAATAACTCGTATCTTTGCATAATGTTTACTTAACTCATCTTGGATATTTTATGTTAAACCTAGAAATAAACTGTCTTCAGGTGGAAATAAATTATCAAGTAAATTTCAAGCGTACTTGAGTTTTTGTCTCTCTCTTCATATCTATCTTCATCTCTGTCTCCCTCTCCTTTTCTCTGTTTCAAGTGTCAGAGGAAACATCATTTGCAGTGAATGCAATGAGTTCTGTAAAAAGAAACACCTTTTACTTCAAATTGTGATACACTGTATAACCTCAGTGAGGTTGCAAGTTACTTAGTTTTGTAAGCTTGGATTTATTCATACAGAAATAAGAATGATTTTACTTTTAGTAGGACCTACCTATGGTGGCTCAGCTGGCAAAGAATCTGCCTGCAATGCTGGAGACCTGGGTTCAATCCCTTTGTTGGGAAGATTCCCTGGAGAAGGGAATGGCAAACCACTCCATTATTCTGGACTGGAGAATTCTATGAACTGTATAATCCATGGGGTCACAAAGAGTCATACACGACTGAGCAACTTTCACTTTTCACCTATTTTAATAAGAATTACCTCATGGGGCTTCCCTGGTAGCATAGTTGGTAAAGAATCTGTCTGCAATGCAGGAAACCCAGGTTTGATCCCTGGGTTGGGAAAATCCCCAGAGAAGGGACTGGCTACCCACTCCAGTGTTCATACCTGGAGAACCCCTTGGACAGAGGAGCCTGGTGGACTACAGTCCATGGGATCGCAAAGTGGCAGACACGACAGAGCAATTAACACTTTCACTTTTCACCTCATGGGGAAGTTATGAGAATTGCATAAAATATTACATCTAGTTCAGTTCAGTTCATTCGCTCAGTTGTGTCCAACTCTTTGTGACCCCATGAACCGCAGCACGCCAGGCCTCCCTGTCCATCACCAACTCCCTGAGTCCACCCAAACCCATGTCCATCGAGTTGGTGATGCCATCCAGCCATCTCATCCTCTGTCGTCCCTTTCTCCTCCTGCCCTCAATCTTTCCCAGCATTAGGGTCTTTTCCAATGAGTCAGCTCTTCGCATCAGGTAGCCAGAGTATTGGAGTTTCAGCTTCAACATCAGTCCTTCCAATGAACACCCAGGACTGATCTCCTTTAGGATGGATGGGAAGCGAAAAGCAAAGGAGAAAGGAAAGATATACCCATTTGAATGCAGAGTTCCAAAGAATCGCAAGGAGAGATAAGAAAGCCTTCCTCAGGGATCAATGCAAAGAAATAGAGGAAAACAATAGAATCAGAAAGACTAGAGATCTTTTCAAGAAAAGTAGAGATACCAAGGGAACATTTCATGCAAAGATGGGCTCAATAAAGGACAGAAATGGTAGGGACCTAACAGAAGCAGAAGATATTAAGAAGAGGTGTCAAGAATACACAGAAGAATTGTACAAAAAAGTTCTTCACGACCCAGACAACCATGATGGTGTGATCACTCACCTAGAGCCAGACATCCTGGGATGTGAAGTCAAGTGGGCCTTAGGAAGCATCACTACGAACAAAGCTAGTGGAGGTGATGGAATTCCAGTTGAGCTATTTCAAATCCTGAAAGATAATGCTGTGAAAGTGCTGCACTCAATATGCCAGCAAATATGGAAAACTCAGCAGTGGCCAAAGGACTGGAAAAGGTCAGCTTTCATTCCAATCCTAAAGAAAGGCAATGCCAAAAAGAAACAGAAGAAAGAAAGGCAATGCCAAAGAATGCTTAAACTACCGCACAATTGCACTCATCTCACACGCTAGTAAAGTAATGCTCAAATTTCTCCAAGCCAGGCTTCAGCAATACGTGAACTGTGAACTTCCAGATGTTCAAGCTGGTTTTAGAAGAGGCAGAGGAACCAGAGATCAAATTGCCAGCATCCGCTGGATCATCGGAAAAGCAAGATAGTTCCAGAAAAACATCTATTTCTGTTTTATTGACTATGCCAAAGCCTTTGACTGTGTGGATCACAATAAACTGTGGAAAATTCCATCTAAAGAGCACATAATTCAGTGTATTTGTATTTCTGTATCTCCTGCATGGAACTCTTCTTGCAGATACTTAAGGCACTTTATCAGAGAATTTTTTTGACCCCATTTTGAATAGCATCCTCCACTTTCCCACCTCCTTTCATTACCTCTGAAATAACCTAACCATACATTAGGAAGAGGTCAATGAATTTGACATATTTCCTGACGAGATTTATTTACAGGGTCGTTCTTACTGTCATGATTCTCAAGATAAATGTTATTAAAGAGGAACCTACTTTTTAAAACTTAGACAGAAATGTTGGATGCATACATCAGTGAAACCTTGAGTTCTTAGGAGACAGAAACTTTAGCAGTCAATTTGGTATATTTAAGCATGCAGTAGTCTCTAATGTTTGTAAAAAAATTTTTTTAATTAAAGAAATTGTCATGCAGCTGTAATGTTGTCATTTATCAGCATAATGAATTTAAACTGAAGGCTACTCTTACTGTGAGAATGAACTGATTAACTGGAGGGACTGCACTGATAATAATTAGTCAGAAAAGTGCAGTGGCGCAAATCAATATCTTGGTGCTGAGACTTTCCTTGGGGAATGTAAACCATAACAAATCTGTCGGCCTGCTGAGAGATGGGGCTGTTCCTTACTTGTGTTGCTAATTTAGTCTCTGATACTTTTAAATTATATGCTGAATACATCAGAAATGAAAAAAAGATATTTCACTTAATAAACTGTATTGAAGGCTTAAGTGGTAAACTGACCATAACATTTTTTTGAGGAGTGGGAGAGGAGTATCAGGATTATTGTGATGTCTTTTGTTAATATTTAGCGACTGTGTATCACTTGCTATTTAGTGTTATGATTTCTACTGACATAGTTTTAATTCAAAATTTTCCTGACTATTAAGGGACTATTAAGGGAAGATAATATTATACAATAGGCAGGACCTGTATTTGACTAATGGAATGATAGTCATTCTTCTGGACACTCCATTAAGTAAAAGAGTACTGTTACTTATCATAGTCTTTCAGGTTTCCAAGTTTGATAACATTATAAATCCTCCCATTGCTGGTAGGATTTACTCTTTCCTGTATTATATTCTTTTTCCAAAATCCAGTAACAAAACGTTGTGCAAAGCGTAATTTTTGGGCCTCAGTTTTTCTCTAATACTTAAGAGGTTGGAATTCCATTTCAGTTATCTATTGCTGCATGGCAAATTACTCCAAACTTTGCAGAGTAATACAAAAATGCTCATAGAATTTGTAGCTCATGAACTTGGACAAGATAAAGCAAGATGACTTGTCTTTGCCTTATGATCTCTGCGAAGCAGCAGAGGGTGATGCAAATGGCTGGAGGCTAGAATTATCTGCCCATGTCCAATAGAGTAGCCACCATTTATATTAAAATTTACATTAACTAAATATAATTAATACTTTAGTTCTTCATTCATACCAGCCCTATTTTAAATTTCAATAGCCACATGTGGCTAGTGATGACCCCTTGGCCAGTGTGTATATATATGACATTTCTATCATCACAGAATGTTCTCTTGGACAGAGCTAATCTAGGGGCATCTTTACTCATATATCTAACATGTAGTCTGGGATGACTCAAGGGTTGGGGACAGATGAGATTGTTGACTAAAGTACATAGATGCAAGATTTCTATTTAGGTTTCTTAGAACCTAGAATTTGAGTTCTGAGAGGAGACTTCTCAAGTGCATGTGTTTGAGCCAGGATGAAGCTGCATGGCCTTTAGGACTTAGCATCGTATGTCACAGAGATCACTGTGCCTTACTTTACTGGACAAATAAGCCCACCAGTAATGAGCCACTAGATTCAAGGTATGGGGACTCTTCTAAACAGGAGGCGTGTCAGATGTTCTGAGGCCATGGTTTAGAACCACTGCAGGCTAAATCTTTGTATCACAAATGGTGCTTTGGAAAACTAGACTTTAATATACATGATGAGAAAGGTCTCAGTGATCAAATAAAGAAGACTTTATTTAAATACAATCTAACACTTCAGGATTTTTATGGTATTTAGTACACTAGTGTTCAAGGTTAATTTCTAAGGTGGCATTGTATGTTATGGTTAGTGTAAGGTAAGAGAGTTAGAGAAGGCGAGGTTCGGAAAAAGATCGAGACCAGCACTTTACAGGAACAGATCACCTTTAATGAGGTGAGAAGGGGCAGCAGTCAGATTATTGGGCTGCTGTGCTAAGTCAAAAAGAGAGTAGGCATGTATAGAAAACATATATATGTGGAGATACATCATTTTGAGGGGGTCTGTTTTTCCTCATGATTATTTTTGATTAGTTAGCTTTCAACAATTGGGGCAAGGAATTCCTGAGACCAGCCAGAGACTGGGATTGACTGGGAGCTGAACATAATCAATCTTAATGTCCATTCCTTTCTTCAGGGGAGAAAGTTCTTTATTCTGTATAGAATGGTGAGGAGGACCTGGAGGTGAGTTTTAACTCCAGGCTATTTTGAGCCATGGAGCTTTCCTTCAGTTAGCAACCATATTTTATCAAGGCATATTTTATTAAATTAATGCTTAATCACATCCAGTAACTAAGTTCTACAGGAGAATCTGGAAAACTCCACTCTGAAAAAGTGAAGTGAAAGTTGCTCAGTCGTGTCCAACTCTTTGTGACCCCATGGACTAGTCCATGGAATTCTCTAGACCAGGATACTGGAGGACTAGCCCTTCCCTTCTTCAGGGGATCTTCCCAACCCAGGAATTGAACCCAGGTCTCCCACATTGCAGGCAGACTCTTTACCAGCTAAGCCAGAAGGGAAACCCAAGAATATTGGAGTGGGTAGCCTATCCCTTCTTCAGCAGATCTTCCTGACCCAGGAATCGAACCGGGGTCTCCTGCATTGCAAGTAGATTATTTACCAACTGAACTATCATGGAATCTTTAATTTCTTAAATCCTGTGATTTTATTATATTGCCTTTATTCCTAAAAAAGCCTATTTTGTACATAAACTTTTCTGTTATTTGAATTCTATTTATTTAAACTATAGAGTGAAAGAGGAAATGGCAACCCACTCCAGTATTCTTGCCTGGAGAATCCCCATGGAAAGAGGAGCCTGGTGGGCTATAGTCCCTGGGGTCACAAAGAGTCAGACACAACTGAATGACTAAGCACAAACTATAGAGTAGTGAGTTTCTTCTTCTCTTACAATAATTATTTTTTCCAAAGGATTTATTGTATTCATTTATTCTGAGATTTACTAGAAAATGGTAAGTAAGTATTGAGAGCTGTCACATATTTTACAACAGTGTGAGTTTATTAGTAAAATAAAACTGTAGACAGTATAAGTGACAATATTAACATGAGAATTGTACTAAATATAAAGCTATGTAGACAGAATGGTTTCAGTAAGAATATATTCAAAGGAACTTTGGGCCTAAAAGCAATTAGATGAATGGATATTATATGAAGAAATCATAAAAGCAATTTGTCTCTAGAGCGAGAGAGTGTAGGTAACTATCCTCAATGTCATTTCTAGTTGTACAACCAAAAGAAATAATATGTTACAAGTTATAGACATGATAGACTAATGATGATCTCTTTACTGTCCTCTAAATAATTGTTCAATCAACTTTTAAACTTTAAAATTGATGATCATTTGTTAAGTTTATACACTGTTTGTCAGCGTTAATATAATTACAACAAAGTCAATTGTGAGGTTGGTAATATTTTAGCCGTATGCAGGATCCTTTTCATATAAATTTAAATATTTCTATTCTTATATTTCGATTCATTCAGAGAAAAGAGTGACATATAATAAATAGTATAGTAGATATAAGCAGATAACTTTGTATCAACGAATATTTTTTCCCATAGAATCCATATATAACCCAGAATATGTTATTATTGTTCAGTTGCTATCAGGTTCCTCTGTCAGGTTCCTCTGTCCAAGGGATTTCCCAGGCAAGAGTACTGGAGTGAGTTGCCACTTTCTTCTCCAGGGGATCTTCCCTGCAACATCACAAGAGGATTCTTTACCACTGAGCCACCAAGGGAGCCATAACCCAGAATAGTATTGCTTAAAATAATTTCAGTTAATTAAGAAAGTATTTACAAAATATCACGTTTGTCTTGGTACTATAAAATAAATTAGTTATATAACACTATTGTTATATATGAGAGATTAGATATAAAACATTCTATAAAATGGCAATTCTAATAAATATCAGTTTTATTAAGAACGTAGAAGATGTTCAAACCATCCCTGTAATAGTTTATTATCTATGGCAAGAAGTCCAAGATGGACAAATTCTGTTTGCTTGGAGATGTTTCTCAATGATTTTATGGTCCTGGCAACAGTGCTTATACATTTAATAAGAAGTGTTAAATATCTACTGCTAAATGCAGATCTGAAAGCTACCCTCAAAGACATTGCAGTGGGAGAAAGCATATAGTTAGACAACTTCAGCTACTACAATGAGAGCCATATTAGAGGTAAGAAAGAGTACTCCATGAGTATGAGGTTGGAGGACCTCATGTGTGCCGAAAACCAGCTTTGTTGCAGAGAGAATGCCATCCTTAGTCCTAACATTTGTGTTTATATGCATGTGTGCATTCAGCTGGTCATTATGACTGCATTCCCTCTCTGTACTGACAGGGATAGTTCTTTATGTGGTAGATTTGTGAAAGCTTGTGAAACTACAAGTTCTTTGCAGTTATGTATTATAGGTGAAACTAGTGGTAAAGAACCCACCTGCCAGTGCAGAAGACATAAGAGATGCAGGTTTGATCCCTGGGTGGGGAAGATCCCCTGGAAGAGGGTATGGCAACCCACTCCAGTATTCTTGCCTAGAGAATCCCTATGGACGAAGGAGCCAGGAGGGCTACAGTCCATAGGGTCACAGAGTCGGACATAACTAAAGCAACTTAGCATGCACACAGGAAATGATTATCTCTTGAAAGCTAACATTTATAATATAAAATTAAAACATTTAAAAATCATAATTTATTGTTGGCTGTGCTGGGTCTTTGTTTCTGCATATAGGCTTTCTCTAGTTGCAGCAAGCAGAATCTACTCTTTTGAAGTGCACAGGTTTCATATTGTAGTGATTTCTCTAGTTGCAGAGCACAAGCTCTAGGCACACAGGCTTCAGTAGTTGCAGGACGAGGGCTCAGTACTTGCCACTCCCAGGATATACAGCATGAGCTCAGTAGTGATGGTGCACGAACTTAGTTGCTCTAAGGCATTTGGAATCTTCCCAGACCAGGATTGAACTCATGTCCCCTGCATTGTCAGGGACATTCTTAACCACTGGACCACCAAGAAAGTCCAAGTTTAAACATTTTTTAAAAATTCACCCAAGTATGCCATTGTATGAACAATATACTTAATTTCTATATTAACCATATTTATTGGTGTTTGAAACAACTCATTTTCAATGTAGCCTTTTTACCTGTAATATAATATACCTGGATACTTTCTCATAGGAAGGTGATTTAATAGTTGATACTAACCAGAGATGTGTTTCTAAGTAGATATATTTCTTTTGTGAATTATGTTCATGAGTGTCTTCATAATTCCTCAGTTCAGTTCAGTTCAGTTGCTCAGTTGTGTCCGACTCTTTGCTACCCCATGAACCGCAGCACACCAGGCCTCCCTGTCCATCACCAACTCCCAGAGTCCACCCAAACCCATGTCCATTGAGTCGGTGAGGCCATCCAACCATCTTATCCTCTGTCGTCCCCTTCTCCTCCTGCCCTCAATCTTTCCCAGCATCAGGGTCTTTTCCAATGAGTCAGCTCTTCACATCAGGTGATCAAAGTATTGGAGTCACAGCTTCAACATCAGTTCTTCCAATGAACACCCAGGACTGATCTCCTTTAGGACGGACTGGTTGGATCTTCTTGCAGTCCAAGGGACTCTCAAGAGTCTTCTCCAATACCACAGTTCAAAAGCATCAATTCTGTGGCGCTCAGCTTTCTTTATAGTCCAACTCTCACATCCATACCTAACCACTGGAAAAACCACAGCCTTGACTAGATGGACCTTTGCTGGCAAAGTAATGTCTCTGCTTTTTAATATGCTGTCTATGTTGGTCATAACTTTCCTTCCAAGGGGTAAGCATCTTTTAATTTCATGGCTGCAGTCACCATCTGCAGTGATTTTGGAGCCCAGAAAAATAAAGTCTGATACTTTCCACTGTTTCCCCATCCATCTGCCATGAAGTGATGGGACTAGATGCCATGATCTTAGTTTTCTGAATGTTGAGCTTTAAGCCAACTTCTTCACTCTCCACTTTCACTTTCATTAAGAGTCTCTTTAGTTCTTCTTCACTTTCTGCCATAAGGGTGGTGTCATCTGCATATCTGAGGTTATTGATATTTCTCCTGGCAATCTTGATTCCAGCTTGTGCTTCATCCAGCCTAGCGTTTCTCATGATGTACTCTGCATATAAGTTAAATAATCAGGGTGACAATATACAGCCTTGATATACTCCTTTTCCTATTTGAAACCAGTCTGTTGTTCCATGTCCAGTTCTAACTGTTGCTTCCTGATCTTGACTAGACGGACCATAATTCCTAGTATGAAACTTTTTGTTGAGGCTTTTTATACACTGCATAATTTATCACCATGTCAGATCCATGTGTATTATTTTGTTGGAAGAACAAAAACAATAACAGCAAAACGATCTTTTAAGCATATGGTAAGCCTGAGTCAGTTTTGCAAACATTTTATAAAAATCAACAGGACAAAAATATATCTGGCTCCATAAATACTGAATTTGTCCTCATTCGTTCTTGTGAATTACACCTTGCTTCTACAATATGCCCATCTTATCTTCTGGTCCCCAATTAAATTAGCAGAAAAGCATCTCAACATTTGACTGCAATTAATAGCTTTAGAATTTTTATGCATCACTGAATTTTTCAAAAGTGTGGTCAGAAAGATGCAAGATTTATTCCTCTCCATAGAATTCTTATTTTCATGCCCTTGGCTATGCCTATTCACCTTGAATTCCCTCTTACCCTTCCTTATACCAGCTGCACTACTGCCTTCCTGATTGCCTGCCTCAATTGGCTTGTCTTACGTAGTGTTTTCTGACTGTTCCATGAGGGTACTTAGTCTCCACCTGACACGTAACATGGCCTCTCTTTTAAAGCCTCTTCCCTTTATACTTTTTAAAATTGTGACTTTTTAAGTCTTAATAACAGTAAAATGTTTTAAATTTCAGAAAGTGTGAATATTTTATATTTTTCTCTTATTCATGGCCACAACTCTTTCTATATTATATTCATTGTTTTGTATGAGTAGAAAGACTTTCAAAATTTTTATTTGATCTTTCATAATTTTATATTTGTCAATTCTGTACAGTTTTCTTGTGAACACTGTTTTGATTATCACCTTATTTTTCTACCTGCCTAGCCAAAAAAATGGCAGAAAAGTTTATAAACAATTAAATGCTCAGAATGTGAATGATAATATAAGGTGAATGTTTGGTAGTGATCTGTATTATAAGACTCTCTTTGGACATTGAACGTTTGTGCCTTTAGAGATTAATCTTGGCTTCAGTTGTTGTTGGTTTTTTGATAAATTTGGTGTTCAGCTGCCCACCACCAAGCTTGGCTTCCTGAGTTAAGTTCCAGCCAAATGTGTTAATTTGGTCCTGTCCATTTTAGGCACCTAACCTATGAGCCATCTGCCATCCTGAATATAAGTATTGAGAAGAAAATTATTTCAAAGCACAACATGAAAAAAGACAAAAAGACTTTGGAAGTATTATTTAGCCAAAAAAATGTCCATTCAATAAAGTCAAAAATTGTTTTTAAAGGAAAAAGGGCTCTGTGACCTTGCTGCAAAATTCGATATGATGTTATTGTTTGTAGTATACTAGTTTTTTTCAGAAAATTAGCTGTTCATTCTAAAAGCTAGCTTAGATTTTTCATTATAGTCTTTTATTAACTCTAAAATAAAATGAAATCACTTTCATCAAAAAATTACCTAAGACACCAAAGAGATTATGTGTATTTGGGCTATGTCTATATTTATCTTATTAAAAATTAAAACTGTTAAATTAAAAAAATAACATCAATTCATTTATAAATAAAAAAATGAATCCATTGCATATTAATACTGTATAAAAACATTTTATTCTAAAACAATATCTATACATATATTATTTTAATGAGATGTAAGTGGCTCTGTCTTACACTTTTAATGCTTTTAATAACTATTGTCTGCCTTAGTAGAAGACAGCTGGATTCTCATTTTGAATCTGTATTTAGTCTGTGATGATATTATATTTGATTGGGTATAGAAAGAAAATCTTACCTTAACAAATACAGAGTTCATAAAGGATGACTACGGTAATATTTTTCCAGAAAATGTTGATATTCTTCTTTTATATTCCCCCAAAACTCAACAAGTAGTATTTTTAAATGATTAATTGCAATGTGAAATCTCAAACCATATCAGTAAAAATTTCTACTCTATTACATTAAAATTCATTGGTTTAGCCTGTACTTTGACTATGTACTTACCCATGCTTGCATTTGTAAGGTCATTCACTGTTCAGTTGGTTCAATTAGTCCACAATTCCATTAGAAAATATAAAAAAATAATTATGTTTATTAATATTGCCACCAGTATAATCTAAGCATTACTGTGTGAGCTAGAAAGCCCTCAGGATTATGATGACAGAATCAAGATGTCAGAAGTTTTAAGTTTTGCTGGTTTTCATCCTTATAACAAAAACTGTCGTAAGGACAGTGATTTATTTCCAACCAAATGTTTGCCAAAACCCTAACTCAGTATAATCTTGATTTTTGTCCATCAGTTATTCCTTTAAGTAAAAAATGATGCGCCATGAAAAATGTGACTAATTCAGCTTGCATCTCAATCACACAGGTACTTTTTTTGAGACAACCACTGTAATGTGAAATTCATAAAAAGTACTTTATACATACCTTCCATTTTATTTTCTTGACTATTGAAAACATGTATGCTTAAGGTTTTAGTATTCTTTTCAACCCAGTGATACACACCATGCCTCTGAGTTGATTATTGCTAAAATTCCAATGGTTTTACCCACTCTTGCTTTTGCAACATATTTGCAAATGTAAACATAATGAAAAAGGCAAGCAGTGTCTCATAATTATTATAAAAATAGTTTTATGACTGATAGAATAGGCGACATCTGGGGACTCCCGGGTGTCTGTATGCTTCCCCTATGGCTCAGATTCTAAAGACTGCCTGCAAGGCAGGAGACCCAGGTTCAATCCCTGGGTCTGGAAGGTCCCCTAGAGAAGGAAATGCCAACCCACTCCAGTATTCCTGCCTGGAGAATCCCATGGACAGAGGAGCCTGGCAGGCTGTAGTCCATGGGGTCTCAAAGAGTTGGAAACGACTTGAGTGACTAAGCACATACAAGTGTTTGTAGACCAGTTTGAGAACTGCGACACTAAAGAATAAAAATTAACCTTTTTTGTTACCGTAGGAACATCTTCCAAAATCTACTTTGTTCCTTCATCACCTAAACTTTATTATATAAAAGTGAATAATGGGCCTAAAAGATCAACTGCAATTCAATGAGTATTGTATTTCTGTTGTTTGATTAGTAGAAGGAAATGTGCTGACATAATAATTGTTATTATGTTTATAGCTACCATTTACTGAATACACAGTATGTATCTGACATATAGAACCTGGTACTATAAAGTACATTGATTCCTTTTAATAGTCTACCAAGTCAGTACTACTATTGTCCTTTCATAGGTAAGCAAACGGAGACAGATTAAAAATTTGCTTTTAACTTCAGTCTATGCTTTCTATATTTACTTAGAAAAATGATTGAATAAAAGGATTCTTTAGTCTATTTTAGTATTGAAGAAGTGTATCTCCTCAAACCAGCCAGAAATAAAAGTGCCCAGTTGCTACAGAATAAGTGTATCGTTTTTTCCCATTAGATTTTATATCACTATGAAATCAATGGAAAAGTAAAGTTATCAAAAAATTTAGAACTTGCTACATTAATAATTGTGTTGTGGAGGAAGAGGTGACAAGTAATTAACTGGTTTGTTTGTTTGTTTTTGCTAATGTGCTATTTTTAGCTGATGAATCATCCATTGCTTTTTAAATTCTGGCAATATATTTTATCAAAATAAGACAGAGCTTGACTGCTTAATTTTGTGTCTTGCAATCGTACGTATCATATTATTTTCTAGTGGCATTGAATATAAAATAGCTAGCACTTTGTTAGAAAATAAACATTTAAAATAGCCTAACTAGAAAAACGCTTTAAATTATTGCATCATTTTCAAAAGAAAATAATGATACATTTCTCTTTGACACAAGGTTACCTCAGGAGACTGGTATAGACTGTAATGAAAAAATATTTTCTGATTGCTTAATTAAACCATATTTCATAGGTGATGCTCTTTAACTATAATCTACTTTATTGTAATGTTTCTATCAATGAAAAGATACCAATTTTATCTTCCTAAAAGAGCTTTATTAGAAATTCTAAAGTCCTTCTACATAAAAATTATATAGGAAGAAAAAATATCTGCATATTTCTGTGGAGAGCCAAAAATGTGTAACTCTATTTCATTATTTGAGTGAATAACTTAAATGTAAAATTTTTAAAAAAAATTCTATTTCTATTCAGAGAGCTAATAACAAAATCTTATCACAATGTAACAGAAATATGTTGACATAAACTTGAAGTATACTTGTTCTGGTTTATCTGTATTTTTAAAGTTAAGATTACAGAGACTAATATTTGAAAATTTATATCAGTGTTTCATAGTTTGCCAAGTTCTATATGTATATAATTATTTCCTTTCCATTCTATTGATAGTATCACTAAATATGCTAAATTCTTTAGTATAGATTATAGTCCCACGTCACAGTTAGGAACTCTAGTTTATGGATAAAGAAGAGGAGAGTTGTCAACTTTTTCCCAGATCATGTAAAATTTTTCTTAAAATCAAATGGAATTATGTCTAGTTCCTTATAGTTCTATTTTCTGTTCTTTTGTATTATCGAATCTCCAGATTTTCTCAACAGTAGAGTCAATAAAATTACTGAACAGTATTTTTATGAAGGGGATTCTTCGTTCACTTGTTCTGTTACATATATTAGATCATGAGGATAAATATTTTTCTAAGATATAGACATATGTAAATTATTAGCGAAAAAGTTATTTGCTATGTTTTCCAATAAGTGTTTTTTTAATCCAAGATATTTTAATTGACAATAATTCAATAAATATTTTTCGAGAGATGAACATAGACACTGAACAGAATGACATATCAAATATATTACATCTCAACATTTTCTCAATAATCACCTTTCCATAGTATAAAATTAATATTCTGTTGAACTTGGATTCCTCGTATTTGTAAAATATTGTTAAAGTGCTGTACATAATATGTATATCATAATTTAATATAAATTGATTATTAATAAGCATAGTTTGCAATGATTTGGTTTTATAAAGCTTTGTTAACTGTTTTTGATTGTTTTATCCACCAAAGTTTTTCTAAATCTTAAATAACCTGCTTATCTGTTTCCATTTTTTTCTGTCTCAAAAAATGACTTCAATTTTTGTCTTAAGTAGAAAGACCAAAGACCTCTCTGTGAGAGTGTACACAATACCCTCCACGTCTTTACTACATGTTCTGTCTCTGTCCTAGCATCCCCTTTTTTGGAATGATCTCATTCTAGATGGTTCATAGACACAGTGTTTGTCCATTTTTACCCCTGATCCAATTCATGTCTCCTTGAGTACTGACAAAGAGTTGGGCTCAATTTAGAGACTGAACAGCAACATATAGGTACTTTGAAATGGTGAAGACATCATACATAATAATCAGGAAGAAGGACTAAAGAGATACATGTATTGAGATCATTAAGCAAATAAAAGTAAGACAAACTCAGAAGCAATTTTTTTAGGTTCTTTGCACTGATGATAAAATAAAGATAAGTCACTTTAAAACACCAGCTGTTGTATTATGCCCTCTTGAATGAAAATGAAGCTAAGATATAATTTCATAAAATGTAACATGAATGATTCTTCTCTCTCTTTTAATGATTGTCTCAACTATGAGGACTCAGCCTCTTTGATCTCTAACTCATTGCACATCTTTGTGTACTGAAAAAAGAATTAATTCATGGAGTGAGAACAAAATAAGATATCAAGGTTAGTTCATTGGAAGATGTGGACATTAAATAATTCAAGATTATAAATGTAGAAAGATATCAAATCATGTACATAGCAGCATCTAATTATAAGGCACTTTAACACCCCATACAAAATTAGTATCACCGTGTACTTGTGTGCAGTGAAGTTTAGGATGCTGCCATTTTTTGAATAGTCAGTGTTCCTATTGGCTCAAATATTTTCATAAAGTATTTGTGTTTTCTTCTTATGCCACATTTTTCAGAAATTGGTTTGTGCCGAAACGCAAGTATAATCATCTGGTAACAATGTGTATTTGATGCTTTTAAAAATAGCATTTCCCATACACACTCACAAAATTGCCTGACCTTCCTCCTCCACAGAATTAATCATGCCATCTGTGCTCACATTATATTTAATCATACTTCTGGTGTAACATTTATCACATCACATTGCATTAGAGTTAGTTTTATGTCTCTTTGTTTTTCCTATTAATCCGTGTGCCCATGAGACTAGAGATGCCTCATTTGTCTCTGTGTCTCCACGAGCTCTAGCATCAGGTCTGGCACATAGTAGACATTCAGTAGAACAGCATCTGCATATTTTTGGAAAACCAATCCAGTTAATGAATGGAGGTTGTTTTTTTTTAATTAACAAAAATCACCTGTCACATCTCACTCCTGAGTATGAAACTTTGTTTAAAAATAACAAAGGACTGTGACTGTAAAGAAAATTAGAAGATTAACACAATTCAAGTTATGATTCCAATTTAATGCACATACAACTAGGCTTGAAGCTGCACCTCTAGTATTTGTCCAGTATTATGTTCAAGGCAACCTTTAAGTAGATGAAGGTTGGAGAGTCAGTCCCTCACTCTTCTGGCTTTTAAGAATCTTTCTGTGTCGACCCAATCTGGTTTTCTGATACCTGAAAGTTCAAGTAGGGAATGACTGTAGAATGAGACCTTCTGATACCAATATGTGGGTTGGATGAGAAGATAAAATTAGAAGTACCTTGTCACTGTAAATTGAGCATCAGTATTTTATTTCAAAATAACTTTCAAACTACATATTAGCCTTGAAATTTAGTGACTGTTTTTTCCTAAATAAAATCATTTATTTTTATTGTCTTTCTAATTCTGATCTTGTGTTAGAGAAATTCTACATTTGCAATATAATAGAGTTATTCATACTTCAAGCACTTAGCTATGACTGTCATCAAAACAATTTCATGTTTGCTTATTGTTTTATATTGTATTCCACAAGGACATATAATTTTATTTTTAAGCATTGTTATGTGTTCCTGTGGTTCTGAAAACTTGACTAAATCTTCCATGACAAGTTGTAGAAGGGATACTGAAAATATTTTTGATGTTTCTCACAAATAAGAATCAATGACTATAACCTAGTAACATCTTTAATTCCATAATAATTTATTCTCATTTGAAAGTAAATGTAAGACTCTTAATTGTTATGTATGATAGCTTTGGAGTAGAAGTGAAATCAGCGTATATGTATATACACATCACATAGCTCATTGACACTACTCTGATTATTTTTACATAGTTTTTTTTTTTGTCCTTTTAACACAAACTGGAACAATACTGGAAAGAAGTCAGCATGTAATTAGTCTGGATATACGAAAAACAGATTGTATTGTTTCACATGCTGTGAACGTGAGTGAGCCACAGTGTTGTAAAAGATAGCAAGAAGCAACAGTTTTCCCCCTTTAAAATCTCAGCATTCTTGACTTTTCACACATCACTGCTTAGGGAGCTGAAAAACACAGAGGTTCTTCTACTGATATGATGACTATTGACTGAAATGGCTGGATTGGTTAGCATTTATTGGCTTATGGCTTATCTCTGTAAAGATTCTTTCATTCTTGAAATCAATTTTGATCTTATTTGGAGCTTATGTGCTGAAGAAAAAAAATGATGGGGGAGAAGGAAACGATGAATTTTTTTCTCATCAAATGAAAAGTTTAGAAGATCTAAATACCTTTATAAGGGACCTATTGAATGATATTTATGATTATAGGCAAGAAAAATATTATGCAGTAATTTATATAATTCATGTTGTCGTAAAGGCATCACCATATAGCTTTGTTATATGTAGTTTTAGCCTCTAGCATTTTTATTCTTATCCTAACATTTTGTCTATATGACTCTCTAGTAAAATTAAACCAGTCATATTAAGCTTGAGGGATTTGGTGATCATGACTATTCCTATTTTAATTTCTTATACTAGTCTATTAAAATCAGATGTTTCATTAAGATGAATTTAATCAACTTTTAAGCATAAAACGACTATTCAGAAAATACATACACTGCATTTAATTGATTTTTAGGCATTCCCCCCACCCCTCCCACATTTTAAAGCCTTTAAAATAATGATGCTTCTTAAGATCCATGAATCTTATATTTGTGGTCAGTCAGGCAGTAGTAATGGCATAGTTTCCCTTGCTTGTGCTTGTACAAACTTCATCTAAGCTATCCTTATTTTTGTCACTTCATTTGAGTTATGTGCATTGTTAAGAGTACAAGGGTGTAGTTTAGTTACCATTTAAAATGTTTTCAAATATTGAACTAATGATGTTAAATTCATGAGTATTCTGTTCACAGAAGACATGAAAAAAGAACAAAAGGTATAAATTTGATATTAGTGGAGAAATTAATGCACTTTTTTTTAAAGCTGTAAGCGAGTACCTTATAGGACCTAACAAAAGAAGATACAATTAACTGAAGATGTGTTGTTGTTTCTGAAATATTTGTAACATAATTGTATGACATTTTCACACAAATCAAATGAAGGCAGTAGACATTGGCAGATCTTTGGGACTAAATGAAAAAACAATTCAAATTGTATAGAGCTAATATTAACCATCATATATCAAATGTAACTATTTTAAGTCATTTTATAATAGCACATAGGGAGAATTTTTATTACTGGTAATGCATAAAGAAAGGGTCCATCTTACAATTATAGGAAACAGAATTACTGGAATATCCCTGGTGGCTCAGATAGTAAAGTGTCTGCCTACAATGTGGGAGACCCAGGTTGGATCCCTGGGTTGGGAAGATCCCCTGGAAAAGGAAATGGCAACGCATTCCATTATTCTTGCCTGGAAAATCCCATTGATGGAGGATCCTGGCGGGCTACAGTCCATAGAGTCACAAAGAGTCGGACACGACTGAACGACTTCACTTTAAAATAAAGTAGACTCCAAACTCATTCTTTAATGAAAAATTGAAAGATTATAACACAAAGTAATAATCTGTCTTACATTATTGTCAAAATCCTCAGTTCCCTTATCTTCCAAATATTTGGGGTGCTTTTTAATATTTTAGTTTATATTGCATTTCTGTTTAAGCCTAGGGTAACGATGTCATTCGTCACCTCTTCTTCATGTTCTGGCCAGCAACCTCTCTAGATTTATCAAATTGTTTTCTAAGCTGGTATGATCTATTTAACTTTTTCTAATTGTTCTTCTAGTCAAAAACATGAAGTAGAAAAATAAAAGAAGAAAATGGTAAGCCAGAAAATATTCTTGAGAAAAATCAAATTGAGTATTCACTTCTATATCAGGAGTAGCTTTGGCTACAAGTGATAGAAAGCACTAAATGACAGTTGTTAAGAGAAGATAGCAACTGATTTCTGTCACATGTTAATTTCCAGAGGTAGATGGTTCACTGTTAGTGGGGTGTTACTGTCATGGAACCAGGCTCTTTACACGTTGTTAGAGTTTACAACTTCTTTATCCCCAAAGAGACCTCATGGCCTACTGTCTCTCCAGTACTAATATCACAGTAATGTTCCAATCATTGGGAAAGAGGACAGGAAAAGAAAAATCCATACATTCTCTCATTTTGCCAGACCGATTGTCCTTTCCATTATTTCCTCTACCTCCAATCTTTAGGACAGAAGTATGTATGCCCCTGGAAATGCAGAAGGCTGAAAAATGTGACCTTTATTATGGGCAGTCAACTCAAAATCAGAGGTGTTTTTACAGCTCAAGAAGCTGAGAACTGGTGGGGAAAGTTTCTGGCTCATTTCCCTATCAATCATAGGAGATCTTTGGACAATCAAGAGAGCAATGATGCATATGGTCATTGAGAAATTTTTGTCTTATTTTGCTTAAAATGTTTGAGATAAATATTAATTTGCCATTGAAAGTGAAAGTCACTCAGTCATATCTGACTCTTTGCAACCCCATGGACCGTAGTCTGCCAGGCTCCTCTGTCCATGGAATTCTCCAGGCAAGGATACTGGAGTGGGTAGCCATTCCCTTCCCCAGGGGATCTTCTTGACCCAGGGATCAAACTGTGGTCTCCTGCACTGCAGGCAGATTCTTAACTGTCTGAGCCACCAGGGAAGCTCCAGTTTGCCATTAGGACTTAGTTATTCCTGAAATGTCTTAACGTTCATTTCATTTGATAAACATTTATTAGTTATGAATTCTGTGCTCGTTACTCAGACACTTTTTTAAACAGTTCCAGGATTACTATTCAAATTGAATATCATACAAATGGTCCTGATGGAGTTATGCAGTGCGGTGGTCCTAACGCTTTACAAAAATATGTAAATGTAAATACTGAACTGAATTTTAACTAGTTTCATCAAAATCTGCTTTTGATATGAATAATCTAAATTGGCTCAAGCTGTAGCTTTGAAAAAGCCTTATTTTGTCTTTTAGATCTTAGACTCTTACCAAATGTAGAGGTGTCTTTTTCTGCTTTTAAGCAAAATATCTTAATTACTCCTTTGTTGTGATCTTTTATTCTTAGATCTATAAGTTGGGGATATAAATACTTTTCCCTGTTGGAATATCATGTAGAAGATATTTTTTCCTATAGATGAAAGTAGGGAAAGTTTCAGCATTTAAAAGCTTATGTTGCCAAATGTTGGACCATGTGCTGACATTGAGCTACTGGATTAAGTGGCAGGTATAGCCATATATATTTAGCCATTTTATGAGCAATTGCTTTTAAAAAGCTCATTTTTAAATACTTAATCATCAGTCTACAAGAATCTACTTCTTTTGTCAAAGATACTGTAAAGTATCTAAAGTAAAATATACTGTTTTGAAATCTAGAAGTAAAGTAGTTAAAGTAGAACTTCTGTTGATTAAGGTTTTATTTTCAATCATGCCACTTTGCAAAATAAGATGGAGTAAATTAAGGTGTTTTATGAAATTTTTTGCTTTTGTTTTTTTAACACTGAAAAATAAGATTTTCTAATATTTGACTAGCATTTTTAGTACTATAATTACTAAAATTAATTTGAACACTTATTCTCTTGTCTCACCACCATATTTTGAGAGCAAGAACAATAAAACATTGACTATTGGTAGAACAAAAAGGACTCATATTACATAGCTTTTTGCACTTTCCTCAATTTCTGTGACTGAGATAATATCATTAAAATTTTCAGATAATTTTAACTACATAGTCTAAGGAAATCTTATAATATTCTACTGAGATAGAAATTTGAAGCTAAGTTCTTTAATTGTCCTGAAATACATGTTGTCTAAAATCTACTTGCCACTATTATGTGAAACACAGGGAAAGAAGAAGAGGATATTAAAATTTTAATTTTAATCTCAATTATTAAAATGACTTCTTGTGAGACTATGTCTTATTATCTCAATTTTCCAGAAATTCTTCTATTATAGTTACGCTTATGTCATTTTCTCTCCTTCAGTAATTATTTTTGTAAGTACAAAATTGCATTTTCTCCATAATTTTCACAAAGAAATAGTCAGTATCTCAGCATGTATTAAGGCAAAAATAAATAAATGTTAAAATGAAGTTCAAACTTGAAACAAATAGAGCATTGTTAAGAATTTCCTGTGGTACTCTTGTGCTTAGTTGCTCAGTCATGTCGGACTCTTTGCAACCCCATGTACTGTAGCCCACCAGGCTCCTCTGTCCATGGGGATTCTCCAGGCAAGAAAACTGGAGTGGGTTGCCATGCCTTTCTCCAGGGGATCTTCCCAACCCAGGAACTAAACTCAGGTCTCCCACATTGCAGGCAGATTCTTTACTAACTGAGCCACCAGGGAAGCCTTAACCTTTTCCAAATACTTTCTTCATTGGCATAACATCATTTTTTTTAAATTGTAAATTGCTTTTAGTGTTCTTCCCTGGTGGCTCAGATGGTAAAGAATCTGCTTGCAAAGCAGGAGATCTGTTTCGATTCCTGGGTCAGGAAGATCTCCTGGAGAAGGGAATGGCTAGCCAGTCCACTATTCTTGCCTGGAAAATCCCATGGACAGAGGAGCCTGGTGGGCTACACTCCATGGGGTCACAAAAAGTCATACATGACTGAGTGACTAAGCACAGGCATGCATTGCTGCATCCAACTTAATTCCTTTGGAGGAAGAAGGAGTCAGGGAGCTGGTGAACCAGATTGAGGAAGAAGACATAGATTTCCTGAAAGCTAATATTGGAAATATCTTTAGGTTATGCCTGTGTAACTGCTCTCAGTTTTCCTTCAACTTGAATCACCACCATCACAACAACAGAGAGGAAAATTACCCTTGATTTTGATTTTTAAGACACAGTATATACCACCTTAGAATTATTGCCTATATTAAGATATGCGTCGTTTCTCAGTCTATAGGTGAAAGACTCCAGTCATGGCTAATTCTTTTTGTATTTCTAGGAATTTCATATTGAATATGATCCCTGGATATCGTGATGCATTTCCCCCAGCCCCCATAAAAGTTCACTGTCTATATCTTATAGGGCTTTTCAGAAATACACCATAAAATATCTGAGTTATTTTCATGCTTTTATAAAAGAAATACCTCATTTTTCTCTCCAAGTTTTAAATTTTATGAGTTTTTTTGGGGGGGTGGTCAGGTTGCTAATTTAAAAATGAACAAATTACATTGCATAACAAAAATCTTTGTTACATCCTAGGAGAATAATTTTAATTAAAATTAGCATAGATGTTTAAAAGAATTTATGCTTGGCAACTAAAAATGTAGAAGCAGTTTAAATTTACCACTCCCTAGGAAAATAATTTATCTGAACTGTGTACTGGAAATTAGGAATGGGTAAAATTTGCAGTTATTAGGAAATGTTGAATAAGCACCAGGAACAGTAACTCTTCACCCTCAAAGTGATATACTCACTTTTCTAAAGTACTTTGGTGATGGTTATGTAGTATGTCATGATTATGAGCCTCCTTCAATTAAGCCATTATTGACTACACTAAAGGCTTTGTCTATGTGGATCACAACAAACTGTGGAAAATTCTTTAAGAGATGGGAATACCAGACCACCTTACCGGTATCCTGAGAAATCTGTATACAGGAAAAGGAGCAACAGTTAGAATCAGCCATGAAACAATGGACTGGTTCAAAATTGGGAAAGGAGTACATCAAGTAAGTATACTATTTGCTTCCTTAACTTCTATGCAGAGAGCATCATGTGAAATGCCTGGCTGAATGACTCACAAGCTGGAATCAAGATTTCTGGGAGAAATATCAACAACCTGAGATATGCAGATGGCTGAAAGGTGTGAGAAGCTAATGGCTGAAAGGTGTGAGAAGCTAAAGAACCTCTTGATGAAGGTTAAAGAGGAGAGTGAAAAAGCTAGCTTAAAATTCAACGTTCAAAAAACGAACATCATGGCGTCTGGTCTCATCACTTCATGGCAAATATATGAGGAAAAAATGGAAACAGTGACAGATTTTACTTTTTTGGGCTCCAAAATCACTGTGGAAGGTGACTGCAGCCATGAAATTAAAATATGCTTGCTCCTTGGAAGAAAAACTATGACAAACCTAGACAACATATTAAAAAGCAGAGACATCACTTTGTCGATAAAGGCCCATATAGTCAAAGCTATGGTTTTTCCAGAAGTGATAATTAGAGTTGAACCACAAAAAAAAAACTAAGTGCCAAAGAGTTGAGGCTTTCTAATTGTGGTGCTGGAGAAGACTCTTGAGAGTCCCTTGGAGAGCAAGATCAAACCATGAACTCAACCCTGAAGATTTATTGTAAGGATTGTTGTTAAAGCTCCAGCTCCAATATTTTGGCCACTGATACAAAGAACCGACTCTGATGCTGGGAAAGGAGAAGGTAGAAGACCATCAGTGAAGACCCTGATGCTGGGAAAGATTGAAGGCAGGAGGAAAAGGGGGCAACAGAGGATGAGGTGGTTGGATGGCATCACCGACTCAGTGGACATGAGTTTGACCAAACTCCTGGAGATAGTGAAGGACAGTGAAGCCTGGAATTCTCCAGTTCATGGGCTCACAAAGAGTCAGACATGAATTAGTGACTGAACAACAACCTATTACAGTGAGTGAATGTAGGTATTGAATAAAGTGATATGTGATTTCCTTGATAAATTTCTGTGCCTCACTGTCATGATGAGACTGTGATATGATTAACAGAAGGGTGCCAACAGATATATGCATGATAGAGGAGTCCTTTTAATTTTTAAGATACAACGTACTGTGCATGACAGTGTGTCTGTGGATCTCATGCCATACAACAGATTATGTAGCAGCCATTGTCCTTGTTTGGGCCCCATATGCATGGCCTTTCATGAGGCCAATGAAGCATCTGTTAAACATGATCAAATTAGAAACTTTGAGAACCGCTTATTTTGCCATTCACATGACATATAGCTACAAAACCAGGATATTCAGAAAAACAGGGATAAACGAAGAGAAATTCAGAAATGCCCTGTGTGGAAGGCACAGTGAGCTTCCCCCAAATCCTGACCAGAACTTCACGTTTATCAGAAGCTTTCACGATACCAGTAGCCTCCTTTGTACAGTATACCTCACAGTAAAGACTGTCTTTACTGTGAGGTTGTGGAACATGGTTCATTTCCCTGTTTTCTATTCCCTTGGGAAGCCAAATGTATATGATGTGCCTGGTTGTAGACTAGTTCAAAGTCGTATAATTGTGTTTCATGTTTTTGAGAGAACCAGCTTGCGAATCTTGGCAACTTCTCAGAACGTGTTCCCTCTGAACTTTGATTCTAACAGGAAATACTTCCTGATAAAAATTTCACTTCTCTGGATTCTCAAAGTTAGATATCACATATTTAATTAGAATGGGATGCTACCACTAAAATAAAAACTTCTCATTAGTTTCATCCTGTGGTTTAGTACTTTTTACGAAACAAGCTAACGGAAATATCAGCCCTCTTCCCTTTATCATTCTGATATATATATTTACAAAGGAGAACAAGACTTGTATCCCTGTAACATTTATCTTCTTCTAGGAAAGAAATAGATCCCTGTTTTCATACATATGGAGAAATTATGAGAGAGATAAACATTTGGACAAATATTAATGCCACTTATTGTGTTCAAATACTTTCTGCTGTAATTTTGTGATGAATTGCATTTCCTGGGGATTTTAATGGATTTTCCAGTTTTATACTCTTTTCAAATATTTATAAGAATATTAAAAAGTTTACTTTATGTATTATTTTATGTTGTATAGGGATTTTATTAATTGAATTAAAGTAATGAAACACTACCCTAGACCAATAGCATCCATACATTTTGTATCTCCCCTAGATTTTGTATTCCCTGAGGATGACTTTATGTTATAATGGTAAACTCTGGGAGTTGATTGCAGATATTTTTAGGGTTATAATTTGACCTGTGGTACATCCGTATGTGATTAAAAATGAACTTTTTAACAAAGTATACGTATAATCTTCTATAATAAAGAATACAGTATCATCTAGGAATAAATAAGTATTACATGAAAAAATCATGTCCCTAATACTAAGTTAGAAAGATAATAAAATTACAATTCTGGCCTTAAAATGTATTTTTATTCTGTAAGGATTGTATATGTGCAGTTCTCTCCTGCCCAATAATCTCAGCAATATGGGTGCTTAGAAGAAATAACAGAATAATGTAGTTCCTGTATATTTCATTTTGATTCACAAGAACACCAACACTAAAGTGATATTAAGAAGTGTGTGCCTGTTTGATACTTGCTGTTACATTTTATTGGAGTCTCAGATTTTTTTATATACTGGACTTTCTTGTTTATTCTGTATGAGATTATTGCAAAGATAGACAAAAATTCCTGGTTTTTTTTTTAATTATAATTCATCCTAACATAAGATTACCTTGGTGACATAGACAAAACTAAAGCTCTACATATTCAATTGCCTGAAAAATCAGACAAGAATGAGAATTCTTTTGTCTGGATACCCAGGCATTTATAAAAAAAAAATCTAGGTTTGATAAATCCTATAATTCCCAGGTGGTACTAGTGTAAAGAACTTGCCTGCCAGTTCAGAAGATGTGAGAGATGTGAGTTCTATCCTTGGGTCGGGAAGATCCCCTGGAGGAGGAAATGGCAACATACTACAGTACTCTTGCCTGGAGAATCCACGGACAGAGGAGCCTGGTGGACTACAGTCCATGGTGTCGCAAAGACTTGGACTGAAATGACTTAGTACACACAGGCATAATTCACAAACTGTAACCTGATAAGTCAAAGTAATAGCTAAAAGAAAAAAACCCACCATTCTAATTTGCTAGTTTGATTTAATAGTGGTAATACATAGAATATTTGAAACTTAATTAGTATTTTAGTTGCATAAGTGAAATATTATTCTTCTTACTGAATCATTGCTAAGCATATGTCTCATAAAGACATATGCATATGCCTTCCTAGACTGTAATTTACATTTTTAATATTTATAATTTGCAATTAACACTATCATTTACTTTTTATTTAGGAAAGTATACTGAACCAGCACTCTTAAAATTTTAAGAAAAAATCCATATTTTGTAATGTTCTTCCTAAAGTATATTATACTGTGATGTATTTTACTGTCTGCCAAAACTGCTCTCTTTTAAAGCAGAAGATAAATTGTTCTTTATCTCTGAGCAGTGCCTTTTCACCATAGCCAGCGGGATTCAATACCACTGATTCTTTTTACAATCTTGGTTTAGAAAATTAAAGAAACTCAAGTAGCACTGCTGCAATCCATTCATGGCTAATACATCTTGTCTCGCATGACTGAGGACAAGTGCCCTCCAGATTAAATTTTGCTGCTCAGCATCCTGCATTTTCATAAAATATAGTCCTTACATAGCTCCATGAATATCCCAAGCATGTGGTTTAATTTAAACTAACATGCTTGAGTCACCCATTTAAATAAAATGTTTGTAATGTTCCAAAACTATTTTATAAATGAATCTTCTTAAAATACAATAAGCAAACACTATAATTTCAAATGAGATAAAACAATAACTATATTCAGTGATAAACAGGAGGATCTCCAGGGAGGATTACCTGAGTTACTGAAGGGAGTAGGCGTTTGTTTCTGAATGTTGATCTGTGGAAGGGGAAAGTGGTACTGCCAGCTAATGCTGCAAGTCATTTTAAGTGCTGTACCAACACACCCTGCTTTCTTATCCTCTGTGGCCAAAGCAACAGAGATATGGTTGAGATGAATGGCTTAAAAAAGTTATCCTTTCTTGCAAGGCTCTATTTAGGTTGCAAGCTACCCCATTTTCAATTACAGTTTAAAGCTAGGCTTTGATATGTACTTTGATACATTGTATTCATAAATTGATAGTATGTATGTGATTTCCATAAGGATAAGTAAGAGAAAAAGGGATTCAAGAATCTGTTAAAAAAAAAAAGTCCCCACTAGGGAGTTGTTTATTGTGATGTATACATATGCCAAATGGATGTTTTTTATTATGAAATATATATCCTGAAGTCTAAGCATGAATGTTAGATTTTTGTGTGCTTATTAAAACAAAGCAGTCAAAGTAAACTTTGATATTGTAACTTTCTCTTTTGTGTGTATGTGTTTCTGGTTTTAATGTAATCAGTCAGATAATGCCTCACAATTGTAAAAATTAACTTTGCTTTAGAAATTATTCATGGAAATTTTGACCACATAAGAATGATGACAGGATCAACATGAACCTAACATTTTAAGGAGAGAGGATCAGTTCACACTCTAATGATCTGTGTACATATTTACTAATGTTCTATAAATCATTTGGAGGGATAGATTATTTTTATTAGGAGAATATTATGCATACTGGATCCTGTATGAGTACTGGAAATTTTAAGGGAATCACATCAAATGATCTGTTTGTATAGTTACTGAGTCATCATATAAACTTTTAATTCATTTATTGTTTTGCTTTTAACTGCTATCCAGAACTGGCAATAAATCATTCAAAAATTAAATACCAATTCTGGCTTGACTATTGTTTAATAAAATAAAAATAATCATTTAATTCTTATTAGAATATTAGAAGTATAAAGCTCGGAAAATTGTACATCCATATTTAATATCACTATTAAGCAGAAGGGTAATAACTAAATATAATAGGGAAACAGCTACTCCTTTAGATTTTCATGAACCATGCAAATAATGTAAAGTTTGCAAACATCCCATGAGAAGTAATAATAACATATAGGACTCAGAAGGCTGCCAACTCTATCTCAGATATTCAGGAGAAATAGACATCTCATTGACTTTAAAGAAAAGTCACTAAAAACTCATTTTTAGAAGTACAGGTACTAAAAGGAAGAATATTTTTCATTTTCTTCCAATTAACAAACTGTTGCCAAGAACTAAACAATGCCAGTTCCATAGGGGGAGTTACCTTCAGGCAGCTAACTTATTAAATATAGAGCATGTGAAGATTTAAAAAGAGATATGACATTGGTGGTCACATTGAAAGAGAAAGTTATGCCTGTAGTTATTGAGAAAAATTCCAAGCTTCTTGATCTCTATAAGTTCATAATTTACTGATAAAACTGAACCTTTTGAATGGTTCATCTTTCTGAAATAGTTTAGTTTTGAAATTTAATTATGCCATTTTCAAGCAAAGACAAAGCTAGAGAATGGCATAGGGTAGCTAGTATGAGTCCCTTCATATTCATCTCATGAGAGTACAGTGATCAGCATTTAACGTCAATTTAACACTTCTTTGGCTTAAGGAACCAAAACTACCCTAAGGCTTAGAATGATTTAAATATGCTCGATAGCATTAAACTCTCCCTTATGCATTGGCTAAAGTGACCAGAGTGGAGAGGTCGGAAGGAACACTGCATGAAGCATATATGTAATTAATGAGGTCTATCATGGTAATTGTGACTTTTTACAACAGCAAGATATGCCTGGATTTGAATAGTGATTCTACCACCACTTAATTTCTTTAAGTCTCAGGCACCTATTCAAAATAGGAGTTTGAAGAGTACCTAACCCAGCAGTGTTTGGGTAAAGATTAAATAAGATCATGCATGTGCAAAGCTCTTATAACTCTACCTGGCCTGTGGTTCAAATGTTTGTTGCTGTTATTATTAGTCCTTTAAAATATACTAACTTTGATTAGGTATTACATGGCATGTTTATAACAATAATGTTTGTAATTCTTTTGTCTTGGACATTTAATAAAGAATTAAAAGTAGAAGAAACTCAAAATGTTATAGTCTAAATTCAAGAAAATATAGCAAAACCCAGACTAGGTTGTATTATCACTTGTTAGCTATTTTGTGTAGCATTTGCATATTTCATAAGGCCAACTCTTTGGTATAATTGATCAAATAAGTTTCAAATTAAGTTTCAACAAATATGCTTCAACAAATTGAATACTTGACATGTTTTGAATACTATGTTAACACCTCACCCATATTATTTCAATAACTGTTTTCTAGAAAAAAACATTTAATACAAATTAAACATAAATAAGTGTCCCTCAGGTGATGAACAATGGTAGAACTTGCTGATAAACTTTTGTAAGTTAAGAAATTTTGTTATTAAAGGCTGAGTTCTGTAGAACTCTCAACTGGTAAATTGTGATGGACGAGGATAAACCTAAAATAAAGAAAGCTCTGCCTGGCTAAAAAGAAAGACACTGGGAACCAGAACACCACCTTTCTAGTAAAAGGAGAAAATGCATTTTTAGTGCATTGAAATTGGCACTGAAATGACAACATCCTGAGTCCAGAGCATTGGACCACAACAATGATTTCCTTTGACTCAGCAAAATGAGAGAAATTTGGCCTAGATTTTTATATTTCCTGTTGAAGAAGAAAATTGGCAAGCATTTTACCCTCAAGAAAGAAATAACAGCAACAAAACCCAATATGAATATCATTTTCCTCTAGTGGCCAGTGAAGATCTCATAAAGGACAACACTGATGACAATTATATAGAACATTTATTTTTCCATTTTCAACGTTTTTCTAAATGTACTATCTCATTGAGTTCTCAAAGAAACCTATGAGGTTTTATCAGTTCTATTTTAAAGATGAGGAAGTAGATTCTTAAGATAGAATAGAGCACAATTCTAAGAGTAATGAATTGGAAGTTTGGAAGTTTCAGATTAAGACCATATTTTAACATTAATTAGATTTTTGAGTTTCTTGAATTTATATAAATGAAACAGCCTTAGCAAAACCTTAAAATGCATCATAATAACATTATATCAGCTTCTGTCAGTTCTGTGTCTAATAAGTGGCTGAACTGAGGTTTTAGCACTGGAGGAGTCATCTGGCCCAGTCCACTTTTTTCCTATTGCTGCCTCTCTGGAATGGTTTAGGATATACATTACCTTAGTCAGGAATGAATGTGATGTCCAAGATGAACTGTCCTAAATGATACAAATTGTCTACTAGAGATCAATGGAGAAATAACTCCAGAAAGAGTGAAGAGACAGAGCCAAAGCAAAAACAACACCCATTTGTGGATGTGACTGGTGATGAAAGTAAAGTCTGGTGCTGTTAAGAGCAATACTGCATAGGAACCTGGAATGTTAGATCCATGAATCAAGGCAAATTTGAAGTGGTCAAACAGATGGCAACAGTGAACGTCGACATTTTAGGAATCAGAAAACTAAAATGGACTAGAATGGGTGAATTTAACTAAGAAGACCATTACATCTCCTACTGTGGGCAAGAATCCCTTAGAAGAAATGGAGTAGCCATCATAGTCAACAAGAATCCAAAATGCAGTACTTGGATGCAATCTCAAAAATGACAAAATGAACTCTGCTCGTTTCCAAGGCAAGCCATTCAATATCACAGTAATCCAAGTCTATGTCCCTACCAGTAATGCTGAAGAAGCTGAAGTTGAACGGTTCCATGAAAACTCACAATAACTTCTAGAACTCACCCTCAAAAAAAGATGTCCTTTTCATTATAGTGGACAGGAATGCAAAAGTAGGAAGCCAAAAATACCTGGAGTAACAGGCAAATTTGGCCTTGGAGTACAGAATGAAGCAGAGCAAAGGCTAATAGAGTTTTTCCAAGCGAACACACTGGTCACAGCAAACACTCTCTTCCAACAACACAAGAGAAGACTCTACACATGGACATCACCAGATGGTCAATACTGAAATCAGATTGATTATATTCTTTGCAGCCAAAGATGGGGAAGCTCTATACAGTCAACAAAAACAAGACTGGGAGCTGAAGCTGACTGTGGTTCACATCACGAACTCCTTATTGACAAATTTAGACTTAAATTGGAGAAAGTAGGGAAAACCACTAGACCATTCAGGTATGACCTAAGTCAAATCCCTTATGATTATACTGTGGAAGTGACAAATAGATTCAAGGGATTAGATCTGAGAGACAAAGTGCCTGAAGAACTATGGACAGAGGTTCATGACATTGTACAGGAGGCAGTGATCAAGACCACCCACAAGAAAAAGAAATGCAAAAAGGCAAAATGGCTGTCTGAGGAGGCCTTACAAATAGCTATGAAAAGAAGAGAAGCAAAGGCAAAGGAGAAAAGGAAAGACATACCCATTTGGATGCAGAGTTCCAAAGAATAGCAAGGAGAGATTAGAAAGCTTTCCTCAGTGTTCAGTGCAAAGAAATAGAGAAAAACAATAGAATGGGAAAGACTAGAGATCTCTTTAAGAAAATTAGAGATACCAAGGGAACATTTCATGCAAAATTGGCCTCAATAAAGGGCAGAAATGGTATGGACCTAACAGAAGCAGATGTTAAGCAAGAAGTGGCAAGAATACACAGAAGAACAATGCAAAAAAGATCTTCATGACCCAGATAACCACGATGGTGTGATCACTCACCTAGAGCCAGATATCCTGGAATGTGAAGTCAAGTGGGCCTTAGGAAGCATCACTGCAAACAAAGTTAGTGGAGGTGATGGAATTCCAGTTGAGCTATTTCAAATCCTAAAAGATGATGCTGTGAAAGTGCTGCACTCAGTATGCTAGCAAATTTGGAAAACTCAGCAGTGGCCACAGGACTGGAAAAGGTCAGTTTTCATTCCCATCCCAAAGAATGCTTAAACTACCACACAATAGCAGTCATCTCTCATGCTAGCAAGTAATGCTCAAAATTCTCCAAGTCAGGCTCCAACAATACTTCAACAGGGAACTGTGAACTTCCAGATGTTCAAGCTGGATTCAGAAAAAGTGGTGGAATCAGAGATCAAATTGCCAACATCTGTTGGATCATTGAAAAAGCAAGAGAGTTCCAGAAAGATATCTACTTCTGCTTTATTGACTATGCCAAAACCTTTGACTGTGTGGATCACAACAAACTGTGGGAAATTTTTAAAGAGATGGGAATAGCAGACCACCTGACCTGCCTCCTGAGAAATCTTTATGCAGGTTAAGAAACAACAGTTAGAACCGGACATGGAACAACAGACTGGTTCCAAATTGGGAAAGGAGTACATCAAGGCTGTTTATTGTCACTCTGTTTATTTAACTTATATGCAGAGTACATCATGAGAAATGGTGGGCTGGAGGAGGCACAAGCTGGAATCAAGATTGCCAGGATAAATATCAATAACGTCAGATATGCAGATGACACCACCCTTATGGCAGAAAGGGAAGAAGAACTAAAGAGCCTCTTGATGAAAGTGAAAGAGGAGAGGGAAAAAGTTGGCTTAAAACTCAACATTCAGAAAACCAAGATTATGGCATCTGGTCCCATCATTTCATGGGAAATAGATGAGGAAACGGTGAGAGACTTTATTTTGGGGGGCTCCAAAATCACTGCAGATGGTGACTACAGCAATGAAATTAAAAGACGCTTCCTCCTTGGAAGAAAAATTATGACCAACCTAGACAGCATATTAAAAAGCAGAGACATTACTTTGTCAGCCAAAGTCCGTCTAGTCAAAGCTATCATTTTTCCAGTAGTCATGTATGGATGTGAGAGTTGGACTGTAAAGAAAGCTTAGTGCCAAAGAATTGATGCTTTTGAACTGTGGTGTTGGAGAAGACTCTTGAGAGTCCCTTGGACTGCAAGGAGATCCAACCAGCCTATCCTAAAGGAAATCAGTCCTGAATATTTATTGGAAGGACTGATGCTGAAGTTTAATCTCCAATACTTTGACCACCTGATGCAAAGAACTGACTGATTGGAAAAGACCCTGATGCTGGGAAATATTGAAGGAGAAGGGGACAATAGAAGATGAGATGGTTGGATGGCATCACCGACTCAGTGCACATGAATTTGAGTAAACTCCAGAAGTTGTTGATGGACAGGGAGGCCTGACGTGCTGCAGTCCATGGGGTCGCAGAGTTGGACATTACTAAGCAACTGAACTGAACTGTCCAATAAAAGCTACGTAGATTGAGTAGGGAGGAGAACAAAATAAGAGGAAAATAGCAATGGGTATTCATGCATCACATGCTTTCTTGAGAAGCAACTAACAAATAAATTTCTATGAGTAGAGAGAAACGTGATAAAACTTGATTTTTGTTAACTTTTTGAAAATTATGTCAGAAGTTGGCAAAATAGCAAGTTAACTTAAGTTACATTGGGGCAGCTCAAAGCAGCAGAATGATCTAAACTTTTTTAGATGAGATCTTCCAAGTTAGATGTGAAAAGAGCAATTTCTATCAGATGTCGCTTCACTGAATGGAGATAGGTCTACTGTTCTGTCTCCTAAGATACATTTCTGGCTTGACAAGTTACAGAATGAGTAATAATTTATCAATTCTGATGATCTTGAAGATTGCAACTACTGGTTAGCAAATTCAGTAAATTTTTAAATCTAAAGCCTCATTATATACCATCTTTTATACTTCACATTATGTCAGATCAAATGAGAACATACAATGCCAACATAGAGCAATTATTTTTTGCCTACTTGGGTGATTGTAGTTCATGTGTGTGTAGCCTTTAAGTTAGCCAGTTTTTGGAAGGTTTTATGAATCATCTCAGTTTCTTTGGATGGAGAAGGATTTATCATAAATATGGGTCTTCCGCATGTCTGTGTTTATTATAAAGCTGGGTAATATATTAAGAAACATCCAAATAGTAGTTTAAGAATAATTCCCACCAGATACTGCATTTCATCTCAGTTTTTGACCTGATAAAATACCAGGTTAGATTTCAATTTTTTTTCCTCTAATTTCCCCTCATGTTGGTAACCTCATGTAGGAAATATCCTGGTGGTGTTGGAGTACCTGTTTAATGCATAGAAACATCTTGGTGAATATCATTTCCATTTGTGCAAGTTTTCTCCTGCTTTTAGCTCAGCCTTTCTACAGCTCTCCTGGGAAAAGGCAGCTCTTATTTTTTCTAAATTCGCAGACCCTGAACAAGTAATTGCTGAATTCATGAAGTCAGTCACAAAAGGTATATCCATATCTGATTGATTGCTTTGGAGAGTTCAGCTCTTGGATTGTACCATATTTTGTTGAACTATCATGCAGTATTCCTTGTGCTTATAGTTATTTAACACAAAGGGGAATATAACTGCCCAAGTGCATAATTTCACCTCTCTTTTCCTTTAATAATTGGATAACTTTGTCTAATAAATGGCAAAATAATAATAATATTAGTAATAATTAAGAGCCTGAAGATTATCAGAGAAGGGAGGCAAAAAAAAAAAAAGAATTGAAAGCATACCAGGTGCCAGGCACCATCGTCATTGCTTTGTACTCATTGTCTTTAATCCTTACAACATTTAAAACTAATGTTGTTATCCTCACTTTAAAAATAAGATATTTGGGGTTTGGAAAGGTTAAATGACATGCCAAAGACAAATTAAGCTAGCTTTTTTTGAGACTATCCTGTATGTTATGACTGAGCTAAGCCTTTTTTCATGTGTCATCTCATTTAATTCTCAGAATAACCCTGAAGTAAGCATTGTTTTTATACACTTGTGCAGGTGAAGAGACTAGAGAGATGTTAAATAATTGCCTAAATTGACAAGCGAGATGGAATTACTTAGCAGGGATTCAGAGATTAGTAATTAGTATAAGGGCTTCCCAGGTGGCTCAGTGGTAAAGACTCCACCTGCCAGTGTAGGAGATGTGGGTTTGTTCCCTGGGTCAGGAAAATCCCCTGGAGGAGAAAATGACAACCCACTCCAATATTCTTGCCTGGGAAATTCCATGGACAGGGGATCTTGGTGGGCAACAATCCATGGGGTCACAAAAGAATCAAACACCTCTTAGTGACCAAACAACAACAAACTGGTACAAGGACCAGGTTGTCGAAAAAGAACAATCAGACATTGAGGATACTTGCTGGAGTTTGCTTGATACAAGTTTATAAAATTATGACATTATTAATATGAGTTAATTTTGTGTAACTAATGTGGATTTTGCTATGCTTAAATCACATTAAGGGAAATGCAACACTCTTAGTCAGGAAAGCCAATGGCTGCTGTTCCAAGCTTGTTATCTAGTATCTCTAATGTTCTTTCCATCTTTTTCTTCTGTCGTCTTTAGTGCATGGCATGAAGCTCACTAACTTTAGTTATTCAGAACCTAACCATTATTCTTTCTCTCACGAGTGATTTCCTTTACAAAGCTTTAATTTGTCATGCTCTGTCCTTGAGTTCACCAAATTTATCTTTTCTTGAGCTCTTTTTTCCTTTACTTTCCCTCAGTTCTCTTGCACACTGTCTCTTTGGTATCTCCTTTACTAAATATCTTTCTTTTGACTTCTTGCAGTCATCCTCTGTGTCCTGCAGTGTAAACAGCCTCTCTGTTGCCAGTGGTGTGTTACTGTTGCTGCTACTGACCCAATTAAGCACAGAGATAAATCTTCATACTGAATGTACTCCCTTAGAGCTTCTTTTATTCTTGCTTGCTGCCTGTGAAACTCTGATTTTCCCTCAAAGCTCCTTCCAAAAACTATGGCACAAAACTGCCCTCTCACTAAAGCCTGAGGTTCTTTTCTTAACCAGTTCTACAGAGAGAAGGAACATATATCTCTTGACAACTAAGAAAAAAATATAAAGAAAGTAAATCAATAAAATTTTGCCCTTGGAAGCATCTTGTATGTGGTTTTTCATTATAGCTCAATGATAAATTAAAGTTGTTGGATATCCCTTTAAACATGCCATGTGCTTTCACACGGCTTTATCTGTATTCATGCTGATCCTGCTTCTCAGGAATGTTCTCTTCCAGCCTCCTTCCCCGTAACTATTTTCCATTTAAGAAATATTATTTGTACTTGAAGGCCAATTTCAAATGTCAGTTCATTTGTGAAAGCATTTATAGCTTCTCCTCTGGCAGAAGAAATAACATCTCCTCAAGTTTTTATGCATTTTTTAGACCTCTGGGTTATAGGATTTAGCAAATTTTACTAAAGGTGATGCAAATAATTGCTGCTGATACTAAACTTTAAGCCCCGTTAGTTAAGACAGTTTTTCTTACTTGTTGACCTAGTACTCAGCATCTGGTATTTAAAACACAGTTGGTGATCAGCAGTGTTTGAATTATTTATTTATAGCATGTCATGTTAGGTTCTCTGAGATGTAGTCATCAACCCAAGATTGAATGTGTGATACCTGTAGAGAAAACACTTGGGAAAGGCAAATGGGATGAGGTAGAAGTAGACAAAGAGATCCTGCAGACACTGACCTGGGCCTGACACCTGTGGAAGGGGAAATGGATGGAACAAGGATTGAGGAAGTGGAGTCTCAGAATGGGGCACAGTTCTGAGACATCTTGGCCTTGCTGATGTTAAGTCCCTAAGCAAAGTCAGGAGGGACTCCCAACCGTAAGAAATAATTTAGCTCTAATGTCCCTGTGCTTTGTCATTAACTGTAAGAAGCACAACATGCTTTTGTTGTTCAGTCGCTCAGTCATGTCTGACCCTTTGTGACCCCATGAACTGCAGCATGCTAGGCTTATCTGCCCTTCACCATGTCTCAGAGTTCGTGCAAACTCATGTTCATTGAGTCGGTGATGCCATCCAACCATCTCATCCTCTGACAGCCTCTTATCCTCCTGCCTTCAATCTTTCCCAGCATCAAGGTCATCTCCAATGAGTCATTCTTTGCATCAGATGTCCAAAGTATTGTAGCTTCAGCTTCAGCATCAGTCCTTCCAATGAATATTCAGTACTGATTTCTTTTAGGATGAACTGGTTGGTTCTCCTTGCAGTGCAAGGGATTCCCAAGAGTCTTCTCTGACACCGCAGAATTAAAGCATCAGTTCTTCAGTGCTCAGCCTTCTTTATGGTCCAAATATTACATTCATACAGACTTGGGAAAAACCATGGCTTGACTGTTCAGACCATTGTTGGCAAAGTAAATGTCTCAACTTTTGAATATGCTGTCTAGGTAGGTCATAGCTTTTCTTCCAAGGAGCAAGTGTCTTTTAATTTTGTGGCTGCAGTCACCATCTGCAGTGATTTGGAAGCCCCCCAAAATAGTCCTTCACTGTTTCCATTTTTCCCCCATTTATTTGCCATGAAGTGATGGGACTGGATAGCGTGATATTTGTTTTTTGAATGTTGAGTTTTAAGCCAGCTTTTTTACTCTCCTGTTTCACCTCCATCAAGAGGCTCATTAGTTCCTCTTTGCTTTCTGCCATAAGGGTGGTGATATCTGTTTATCTGATATTAATTGATATTTCTCCAAGCAACCATGATTCAAGCTTTTGCTTCATCCAGTCTGGCATTTCTCATGATGCAATCTGAATATAAATTAAATAAACAGGGTGACAACATACCGCCTTAACACACTCCTTTCCCGATTTGGAACCAGTCTGTTGTTCCATGTTTGGTTCTAACTATCGCTTCTTGACCTGCATACAGGTTTCTCAGGAGGCAGGTAAGATGGCCTGGTATTCCCATCTCTAAGAATTTTCCACAATTTATTGTGATCCACATGGTCAAAGGCTTTAGCATAGTCAGTCAAGCAGAAGTAGATGTTTTTCTGGAATTCCTTGCTTTTTTGATGATCTAGTGGATGTTGGCAATTTGATCTCTGCTTCTTCTGCCTTTTCTAAAGCCAGCTTGAACATCTTGAAAAGCTCTCAGTTCACTTACTGTTGAAGCCTAGTTGTAGGATTTTGAGCATTACATTGCTAGCATGTGAAATGAGTGCAGTGTGCAGTAGTTTGAACATTCTTTGGCAATGCCCTTCTTTGGCATTGCAATGAAAACTGACCTTTTCCAGTCCTGTGGCCATTGCTGCGCTTTCCAAATTTGCTGGCATATTCAGTGCAGCACTTTAACAGCATCATCTTTTAGGATTTGAAATAGCTCAGAACGCTTGACCTTGGCATAAATACCATGGTGGATCTGAAGATGCACAGCTAGAAATTGTCTATCATCCATACTCTCTGAAGCAGAATATCTTAAAGGGAGTTTTGAGGTGCCCAAGTCCCCACCACAATGAAATGGTCTAATGGAATATTTCACTTTATATTCTCAGAAAGTTAGTATACTGGAGGAAGGGGACCTATTTTTTGTAATAGTTATATCAACAGTACCAAATTTGGAGGAGGAAACCTAGATTTTGGTCTTGTTTTTAGTATTTAGTTGTATGAATTCTGCATGTCACTCTTCCTTGTGTGCCTGAGTTTTCTTCTGTACATTAACATAAAAAATACTTTGTTTCCATTTTAAGGGAAATATAAAAGTGTCACATAGTGTGATAATTCTTCTAGACTGCAAAGCAAGTCCCCCTTTTCATCCTTTCCTTTTTTTAAAAAAACTATATACATTAATTAAATATGTATACATATATGTATGTATACATTTATACATCTCACATGCAAGTAAGGTAATGCTCAAAATTCTCCAAGCCAGGCTTCAGCAGTACATGAACCATGAACTTCCAGATGTTCAAACTGTATTTAGAAAAGATAGAGGAACCAGAGATCAAATTGCCAACATCCTCTGGATCATCAAAAAAGCAAGAGAGTTCCAGAAAAACATCTACTTTTTTTTTGACTATGCCAAAGCCTTTGACTATGTAAATCACAACAAACTGTGGAAAACACTTAAAGAGATGGGAATACAAGGCCACCTTAGCTGCCTCCTGAGAAATCCAAAGGTAGGTCAAGAAGCAACAGTTAGAACTCGACATGGAACAACAGACTGGTTTCAAATCAGGAAAGGATTACGTCAAGGCTATATATTGTCACACTGCTTATTTAACTTATATGCAGAGTACATCATGAGAATTGCCAGGCTGGATGAAGCACAGGCTGGAATCAAGACTGCTGGGAGAAATATCAATAACGTCAGATTTGCAGATGACACTACCCTTATGGCAGAAAGTGAAGAAGAACTAAAGGCCCTCTTGATGAAAGTAAGGGAGGAGAGTGAAAAAGTTGGCTTAAAACTCAGCATTCAGAAAACTAAGATCATGGCATCTGGTCCCATCACTTCATGGCAAATAGATGGGGAAACAATGGAAACAGTGAGAGACTTTATTTTCAGAAGCTCAAAATCACTGCAGATGGTGACTGCAGCCTTGAAATTAAAAGTTACTTGCTTCTTGGAAGAAAAGCTATGACAAACTTAGAGAGCATATTACTTTACCAATAGAGACTTTACTTTACCAACAGAGGTCCATCCAGTCAAAGCTATGGTTTTTCCAGTAGTCATGTGTTGATGTAAGAGTTGGACTAAAAGTTGAGCACTTTATAAAAGCTCAGCTTAGAAAATGAGTGCCAAACAATTGATGCTTTTGAACTGTGGTGTTGGAGGAGACTCTTGAGAGTCACTTGGACTGCAAGAAGATCCAATGAGCCCGTCCTAAAGGAAATCAGTCCTGAAATTCATTTTAAGGACTGATGCGGAAGCTGAAACTCCAATACTTTGTCCACCTGATGCGAGGAATTGACTCATTAGAAAAGACCCAGATGCTGGGAACAATTGAAGGCGAGAGGAGAAGAGGATGACAGAGGATGAGATGGCTGGAAAGCATCACCGACATGATGGACATTAGTTTGAGTAGGCTCTGGGGGTTGGTGATGGACAAGGAATCCTGGTGTGCTGCAGTTCATGGGGTCACAAGAAGTTGGACTCTACTGAGCGACTGAACTTTACTGAACTACTACTTATAATAGGTATAGTGTTTGTGTGCTCAAAGTCGTTTCAATTCAGACCTCACTGAGCCAGATTTAGTCTTTAGGAATGTGTGGTGCATTTGGACACTTGGGTGTATATTCTTACTTGATAAGTTACTTCATTAGGATTGCATTCTTCTCTAGTACATTCAAAATGGAAATAGAAATTACACCCTTACTTTGACTGGAAAATAGAATGAAGTATCTGGCCTTTCATGCTAAAGTAATTTCCATAATTTTTTATCCATTTACTTTTATAAAATATTTTGCACCTTCTTTGTAAACTCTCTTCTTGGTATTCTGAAAAAAATGCAAATAGCTAAATAATAATTCAGTATTTATTGAGCACATAATAGCACTGTTCTGAGCATTTCATAGGCATTTTGCCTGTAACTATCCTGTATTGGTTAGTTATTTTCGCAATATGCATTGTAGAATATAATTGCAGGAACTCGGTGGTAGTCAAGAATAAATATTTACTGAGGCTAAAAATCTACAGGACAGTTTTTAATTTGTGACTGAGGAGTGTGTTGATCTATTCAGCATCTTTGTTCTGTTTTCAGCTTAGCTGTTTCCCAGAGTTGTGGTTTTCTGTGCAGTGCCTCTGGCTCATGTTCCTCTCACTGTCCTCCTGAGGACAAGAGAGTGACCTGGACATGATCTTTTTTTGTTTTTATTTTTTAGTTATGTCAAAAGTGCTAATGGGTAAAGAAAAACACTGAAGGCATTTTAAAGTCTAAAAGTAGCCCATTATCAACCTCATTTTATTGGTCAGTGCAAGCCCAATCTTCTAGACACAAAGAAGTAAGGCATGTCCGTAGTGGAAGTGTTCTGCAAAGTTCCATGGCAAAGTATGACTGTAGAAAGAGTTGAATTTTTGAGACCAATCATGCAATATAACATATATGCTAAAAGGCAAGTGATTTTCTCATTCCCATTTTACAGATGAGGCACACACATACATGTTAAAAACCTTCCCCAACTTTCAGGAGGTTTACAAATTGTTGAAGATGTGACAAAGGTATAACTTTAACATAAAAAGACCATGCAGATAGTATGGTGATATGGTGGTTTAGTTGCCAAGTTGTGTCCAACCTTTTGCAACCCTATGGACTGTAGCACACCAAACTCCTCTGTCCATTGAATTTTCCAGCCAAGAATACTGGAGTGGGTAACCATTTCCTTCTCTAGGGGAACTTCCTGACCCAGGGACAGAACCCAGATCTCCCGTATTACAGGTGGTTTCTTTACCTATTGAACCACCAGGGAAGCCCATGCAAGTAGTATATGATTTAGGAAAATAATAGAATTTTCAGTAATTGGCATGGCAACATAGAAATAGTCAATACTGTGGGATGTAGAACCTGAAGTAGACTGAAGAAACATGGCTAGAATTTAAACAACTAGAAGGAAAAATGGCATTTTGTATAAGAAGGTAATGGAATACAAGCAGACATGGCCATGTGTTTGGGGGACAGTGAGTTCACCAGAATCAATGTAATGTTCAAAAAAAGACATAGGATATTTGATTGTAGAATCCAGGATTAATGATTAGTCTGACCACTTAGAGAGAGTCGATTGTTGTGAGCTGTGTATAATGTTGAGAAACCAGGTTGATGATTATTATTTTGTATTGATGTAATATTAAGAAGCCCAAACTTCAGTGGTATAAGAAATGAAAGAACTGTTATAAGACACACTGGTGAAGAACACTAAATAGACTTGCTAATCTATCCCATACTGGGGAAGATGACTAGGAATAACTGAACTTAGCCACAAAGTTTTGAGTTTGAGCATAAGGATTGAAACAGGAATATTAGGGATGGGGTATGGGTTGGCAGGGGAAAGATGCTGATTCTGGTTTTGGATATGTTGAGTTTTATATAATAATTGAGTTATACAAAATAAGACTTTCCAGCATAGAATTAGAAATTAGGAGCTAGAGTTCACTAAGAGAAAAGGATTTAGAGTTCAGGCATTATTTAACGTGGGGTTTGCGTTAAAGCTATCAGATAAATATTGGAGGGTTGATATGTAGGAAAGAACTATGAGGATCAGGAATTAAACCTTGTGGATATCCTGCATTTGGAGAATGAAAAAAAGATGAAAGGGATTATCCTAAAAGGAGTGGAAATGTAGTTATCAGAATACCAGAAGCAGGATAGTAGAGGGAGCAGAAATTAAGAGCAGATAAAATCCTAAAATGTGTAATTGTCTCAAATACTACAAACACACCTATAAAAAATTATTGGATTTGACTTTTTTAGGGTATTGTTGATCTAAAAGAATGCTGTTTCTAATAAATTCTAGGTGCTTGATTAGAAAGAAAAGAATGAGTGGCTAGAGAGGCTAGAAAGGGACATTAAATAGATCATTCAAATGTTCAGAAATAAATAAAGCTAGCACAGTGATTAACAACATGGAGAGAAGAGTCAGCAGTTGTTCCCAAGAGGAGGAAAAGGTGTCAGTCCCTGAGGATAGTTTTAAAAGGAGTAGTTGGGCTTTTGTCCTGCTTTTACACCTCTTTGACATTACTTTTGCGGTGAAGTGGAAGATCAACACTCATATATGTACATACATTTATTTGCCCATTATTAACTTCTGTAAAATAAAAACTTACCTTGAAACAGTATGTATCATCACAGTGATAACAGTGAATGGATTTTTTAATTTTAATTAGATTATATTTTATATCATGTTGGTTATCCTATTAAGGACTTTAAATAGTATATAGTATTAGATACTATGCACATAGCAGTAGATCTGCACATAGTAATAGATCATTTCATGTAAATGTTATAAACATGCAATAAATCAAGATTATTTACGTTATACTCTAAGATGGCCAGAAAACAATTTCATGGAAACATCTTACAGCTCCTATTAGTATGCCTTTCTATTATTCTTTATGTGGTTAAATCAATAAGTGTCAAGTCCTATAATAGGTGCTGGAAATAAAACTGTACAAACCATCACTTTCCCATAAGTGATACATATATAATAATGTCTTTTGCTTTGTGTGCTATCTTAGTTGTGTCCAACACTTTGCGACTCCATGGACTGTAGCCAGCTAGGCTCCTCTGTCCATGGGATTCTACAGGTAAGAATACTGGAATGGGTTGCCATTTCCTTCTCCAGGGGATCTTCTCGACCCAGGGAATCAAACCCGCATTCCCTGTGACTCTTGCATTGGCAGGTGGATTCTTTACCAGTGAGTCACATGGGATGCCGAGTAATGTGTTTTATATACATACAAATACAGATGTGAATACATACAGAAATTATACCTTTATTTAGTTAATAGTGCCCATAATTTAAGTCATTGAATTACCTGCATACCATTTCATTGAAGACTCAAACTCGCTTTTTGAGGTAGATCAGTACTTATGGAAGATGTACCTTTTCAGTCCTATTTATATGCACTTTTTCATCTCATTCTTGATGTATTTTATGTAGTGAGTCAGTCATTTTAAATACTAAGTGTTTTTAACTCACACCATGCATCATTAGAGTGTAAATTTTTCATTTTTTAACTTTTGAGTTAATGCAATTGAGATCATAATAATGATGATGATAATAATAATACAGTGCTAGTGCATCCCAGTCTATATCTAAAGCATTTTGCCAACATTCTTTGGACTGTTTTATCAGGGGCTGAGTAAATTCTGTGTAGTACCTAGCAGGATGATAAAAATGTAACCAACATATCTAATGAGCAGATAATTTTTAGAGGGAATCTCCTAACACATGGGAGAAAAAGAAGTTCTACAACATTGCTAGATAAAATATAAGGAAGAAGAGCTGAACAGGGCCTCAAGCCTCTGCGAGTCATCAGTATCCTGATTTAGCCTGCTTGTTCGTACCAGCTATCAAGTGGAATCGGGAGAGAGCAAGGGAGGTGCTGTGACAAGGTGCCACTGAGAGGAAACTAACTGGGATTCTGCATGCCAACCCATATGGGGTTCAGAGAAGTGGATCAGCTGATGGAATACACCGTCTTTAGGGACTGACTGTAAAGTTCACAAAATACAATTGACTATCGATCACAAATTCAACATCTATGATTTTTTTTTTAACAAAAATTAACTGCTGAGGATAAAAGAGTATAGAAAATAGTGATAATTATTTTGATTAAACTTGACAAACTGTTTATTTGTGTCTAAATGCCTCCCACTTAAAAAATGAACAAAAACAGAATAGAAAAAAGAAAATATTTATGCAATATCTTTGACTGCCAATTTCACTGTATTATATAAATTGCATGCATGTCTTTGAAAAAAAAACTGCCCTTTTAAAGGCTTCTAAGAAATCAGTTATTACTATCCTTTTTAATTTTTAAGATCTTGAGCTTCTGGAAAGGTATGCCTTTTTCAAAGCCCCTAGTTAGGATCTAAAAAGGAGCAAGCTAAGGTTTATCTCATTGTTATCGTGCACTTCTCAGCAAAGACCTTACTGGGCCTCCTTGCACTGCATGTGATGCATGTGTCCTCTAGTGATTGTAAAAATAACCTGTGGATGTACTGACCTTTTTAAGAGGCTTAGGGAAAGAAAGGGAAAAAAAGGATATGTTCTACAATTAGATTTAAATAGTGTTGCTGTCATTTTGGGGAGGAGGGTTGCTTTTTCATCCAGAAGGTAAGACTATTAACATTTTAGGAAGAAAAGTAATAGCCAATATGAGTAAGCTTTTTGAAGAAATTATTACTTTCATATAGTTGGTATAAAGATTAAAAATACATACATTGGTTTCTATAAGAAATAATTCAAAATATACAAGTCACTGATACCATATTCACTGATATCCAATACAACATTGCTTAGAATAAAATATTGGAAATAAATAAATGTCCAATAGGAAAATGGTTGAATTGTGGTATACATCAAAATGAGCTTCTCTCATTGTTTCTCCACCTCAGTTTGAGGCATTACATTCTAGGAAATTTAACTAGAAACTAGGCATTATCCTTGACCTGTTTTCTTACTCATCATATTACATCCTATACCTGGTTTTGAATCTTGACTCTGCCAGTTCCATACCTTCTCCATAACTTAGTTTATTCATTTGTGATGTAAGAGTAACAGTAATACTCAGCTTATTAGGTTAAACACAATCTTATAGCTATAGCACTTCAATCAGTGTCTGACAGTTAATAGATCCTTAATGAATATTACTTTTCAATGTTACAAAGGTGATAATATAATCATTTCTTTAGTCATTTCATTTTATATGCAGAAAGTTTATTGAATTCATCTTGAAACTGACTTTTAACTGTTTCTAAACTTTGACTCCTTGTCCCATGTAAATCTAGCTCCTATTATGTAGCCATTATATGATATATTTGGATTTGGCCATCTTATTCTCCTGCTTAAAACCTTTCAGTGAACTTTGCTGACTTATAAGACGTGTAGGCTCCACTGACTGTCACTGTTTACAAACTCAAGCTCATTTTTCACCATTTATTTTATGTTCTAGCCATCCTAAAGTGTTTATTCTTTCTTTCGTGGAATGCCAGCCTGTTTTCCTTAAGCTAGTGTGTTTGTCTATGTCTCCTTTGCCTGGAAATACTCATTAATACTTTAATTTTGACTCATTAACTTCTACTCACCCTTTAACAGTTAGCTTTATGAATTTGACCTCTTTCTGGAGTTAGACTTAGTTTGGGTATCCCTTTTCTGATTCTCATAATTCTATGTAATATTATTATCACATCTGCTGCCTTGCATTTTAATTATTTAATGTCTTTCTTCCCAACAGAGTTTGAGTACAGTGATATAAAGTTCTTAGTATTATGTATCCCTTGTGCTTGGCACAGTGCTTAGAGCATAGTAGCTGTTATATAAATGCTTTGAACAAATGAATATTATTTAATATAATTGTTATGAACATTTAAAAATAGTTATGAAAAGTTATATAGCCATAGAAAATGTTTGCAATATCCTGTGAGGTGAAAAAGCAAGGGACAAAATTCTATATGGAATTATGCATTCCACTGTTAGAATTGTGTAAAAAACAGTCAATGGAAAAATTGTGTAAGTTTATGAATATATTTATATAAATTTTCCAATTAATTTCCAAGACAGAATACTTAATATGTATTTCAGTACTAGTGCAATGTATATACTTAGAAAATCTTCCTAAAATATTTAGTCATCTCCTGATTTTTAACTGTCTTCTAAAGCCTGCAAAGTATCCTACAATGTTCATAAATCTTCACTTCTCTGTTCTTATGTACATGAGGGCTACATGGATACGTTCAAAGCAGTGGCATACAATAGTTGCATTCACAGTGCCTTGCCTCAATGCAAGGTTGGTATAAGATGTGAAATGTATGGATTCTCAATTTAAAAAGTGTAAAAATCCATTTAGAGAAAAACAGCTATAATTCTAATTTTCAATGCCTTGATTCTGTAATATTTCTCAAAATTAAAGTCAATAATTTTCCTTATAGATACAAAATATCAGCACTTGTATTCACATATGATTCCTAAGTTTACCTCCAGTGTAAACATTTATTTGAAACTAACTCATAGTTTTAATCTCCAACATATTTTATCTCAACACTTTAGTGTGATGGACTATTTCCTAGAGAACTCCAACCAGTCATGATGCTATCACATTAGTAGCAATTTTAGACAGTTTGAAAGAGGAAAAGTGAACATTTTTCCTTTTAGATGATTTTTGGACACTACATCTGAAAGCCCATTTAGACTATCAAACTTATCATTGTCATAAATAAAGGCAAGGGCAGGATCGACAGAACATTGACTGGAATCAGGAAGCCAGTCGTGACTTCTAGATACTATTTCTCTTCTCTGTGGTTAGTTTTGGATAATGGCTAGCTTCTGGTCATTTTCTTAGTTTCTTTTTTTTTGTGTGATAATTCAATTGGTGAGCATTGTCTGAGTCCACTCAGACTGTATTCATTTTTTATTGATGGCTAGTTCGACAAGCACATCTAATAATTACAATGATCCATTATGCTTAAAATAACTTTATAATTTATAAAGCAATTATGGATGCACCATGTCTAGACCTCATCTACACAGTTTCTAGTGACAGAAAATATTTTCCTCACATCACAAATCAAATCTCAAAAAGTCTGAAGAAGGTACAAAAACTTAGTGAACTTAGCCTTCTAATTCTGTGCTTTATTTTTTCACTACCCCACACTGGCTTCCTTGCATCATGTAGTGCGATAAAATAGAGGTCCAAAGTTGTGTAAAAATTTTCTTTTCTGTCTGTTGAAATTTTTCTATAATATAACACCCTGACCTTTTGATCCATGTCTATTTGGAGGCAAATTTATAACATCATTTGGAAAGACCAGTGTAGTTTACAATAAATACACTTAAGTAAGTAGGACCAAAATATCTTTGCACTAATTGAGATCCAGACACTTGCATTTCTCATGAGGTGAAGTGAAGTGAAAGTCACTCAGTCAATATTTGATATTTCCTATAAAACCTCAAGAAGCATATTAGTGTTCCTATGAAAGTTCTTGGAAATATATTGATTTTTCTCATTATTCTTTTAGAGTTCTAAAGGAGATTGTAAATAAAAGCTGGGCAACATTCAAGTGTTGATGTTTTCACAAATAACTTACTTTTAAACCTTCTGTAAGTATATCAGTAGTATTTGTCAAGAATGAATTATAATAATTATCTATGGTAAAAATAAAAACAATACTTAGATAGAAATCAGAAATTATTTTAAATAACAGCAGATTAACGTCATTTAAACTTCAGGAGCCTAAGGCTAAGTATCATTGCCTGTTTCTAATAGAAAAACATTTAAATACCAATGCTGTTTCTACATTTCCACAGCTTTTGAACTTGACCTTATTCAGTATTTCTTTGACAGAATCTTCAGTAGATACCAGAAAGGGAAAAGGAAAACTTTTGTGTGTTCTTGTACCCATGAATCTCATGAGGATTTTTGGTCCTCAGTATATACACCCAGATTTAGAGAAATATAGGATTCTATTATCATTATACTGAAATTCTTATAAATGAAGTATTATTTGTAGCAATTAGCAAATTCTTGAATGGACACTTATTCTTTTATTTTTTTTTTAATTTTTCTACATTAAGTTAGTTTAGAGACATAGCCCCTCATCCTTCTGACAGGAAGGGAAAAGTAGTCATTCCTGAAAAACTGTTCCTAATGAGGCCTTCCCTCAATGGGAAGCATTTTGCCAGAGCCTGCCTGACTTGCAGGAGTGGGAATATCCAACTCCAATCCCCTGTAGTCTTCCTGTCTCATCTAAGGGTGAGGAGGGGGAACAGGGGAATGAGAAGTACTTGTTAAGGTCACAGCCCAGGGGCACAGGCTCATTAAAATACTGAGACTTAATCACAGGAGTACTAAGTCCTTCCTTTCCCACCACACTTCACCACCATGTCAGTAGGCTTCCTATATAACAGTAGGTGATTAGACCTGAAAGAACTTATATCTCAGATTTTATTCTATAAGAAATCTCTTGATGGAAACTCAAAGACAATAGGGATGCATAACCAAGGACATCAGAGGAGATGTTACCTCTGATATGTAAAACTATGGCAAGCAGTAAATATGACCAATTAGCCAATTTGAGCACTTAGATGTAGAATTGTAAACAAATGCATTTTTTCCCCCCTTTGCTCATTGAAAGGAAACATTGGGCTTTCAAGGACTCACAGATTCATGTCAATGTATGACAAAAACCACAATATTGTAAAGTAATTAGCCTCCAATTAAAATAAATAAATAATTTTTTTTAAATTAAAAAAAAAAAGTGTTTTCTAGGTTTGTGCTTGTGCTATGTCGCTTCAGTGTGTCCAACTCTTTGTGACCCCACGGACTATAGCCTGTTAGGCTCTTCTGTCTACAGGATTCTCCAAGCAAGAATACTGAAGTGGGTTACCATTTTCTTCTCCAAGGGATCTTCCCAACCCACAGATCGAACCCATGTCCCTTAAGATTCCTGCAATGGCAGGTGGGTTCTTTACCCTTAGGGCCACCTGGGAAGCCCCTTTCCTGGTTCAGCAATCCCTAAAAGTTTCTGAGTTTCAAGAGTGATAAAACATGCATTTACCTGTTCATTCCACATTTCATTTTTGACCACCTACCATGGGGTAGACACTGGTGTTGCTGTAGAGATCACAGCAGCCCAATACCCTGTCCTCATGAACCTTACATTCTAGCTATAGGGAGGCGGACATTTGAAGTCTTTTTAATTAATAGAGAAATAAATGAGTAAAACATATAATGTTTTAGACGGTAATAAATTCTATGAAGTAAATCGGGAAAATGAGTGTTTGACATTTCAAATAGCATGTTCAAGAAAAATCTTATAAAGGTTATAGTTAAGGGAAGTCCTGAAATATAGCAAAGATGTATATTAAACATTCATTCCTTAAAATTCAAAACATATTTGAGTGATAGGTAGTGTGAGCCTCTGAATGCTTTGGAGTAGCTCAGAACTACCTAAGATTGCTTAGGCAGGGGGAAGAATGCTAATTCCTGGAGGTTTTATAATCTATCAGGACCAATTTCACAGTAAAGTTTTTAAAATAGATACAAATAAAGGGATTTTGTGTGTGCCTAAATACAATAATTTATATAATGTATAAGGAAATGTAGATTTGAATTCTCTGATTAATTATAAACTGAATGGTTCTACACTTTCATTATTTTCCAGTATGATCGTCTCAAGAGATACCTCTTATTCCTCTTCTACTGAACATTTGTGTGTTAAGTCATTCATTTGTCTTTCTATTCACCTCTAATTTGTCAGTGAACCTTTAACTGACATTTGTTAAAGTTCACTAAATTTGGAAGAGATTCGTGAGGATTAAGAAGTGTCAGAAATAGTTCTGTGTTAAAAACAAAGGGTCAAAAGCAATGCCTCATTAGTATAGATCTATTTAATGGAGAGCTTGGCATAAATCTTGGATCACATAAAAAGAAAATAAAAACTTTGCAGGAAAAAAAGAACTATTTGCATAAAGATAGCCATTGGAGAGTTTATACTTCATTAACCTGTTGAATCTTGTAAAAGGTCAGAAACAGAAATCATATTAAAAACCATAAAGAACTCAGTAGAGATAATATACTTAATTCCTAGGTTATAAGATTACTTACTGAGTCTAGGCCTGAGGTAAAATATCTTAGAACAAATAATTTTCTTAAAAATAGGAATTAAAGTGCTCTACAAAATATATATATTATTAAATTAATATATAAAATAATAAAATGTTTATCAAGGACATTTGAAATCTTTTTAAGGTTCAGTAAAGCATGCTTTAATAGTTTTCAGAAAATTGCACTTTGCTGATATTCAGGGAAAAAGTTATCTAAAGCTGATTCAAAAATATGAGTATCATTTTTAAAGGTTTGATTTACATTTAACAATTTCTTGATGTAAACATTATAAGAATTTGTTTAACAACACTTAAATTTTCTTCATAATAACTGCTGAATATGTATGACTATCTGACTCCTTACAAATTCTTACTAATTACCCTGATATTTTATTGTGGAAAATAAGTTTAATGTATTTTTCCTACCCTAGATTTTTTTTTTTAATTCAGCAATTATTAATATATCCTCTCCTTTCTCTTTTACGTCTTCCATTATTCTTAGTTTCACCCTAATTATCTCAGCAACTCTGCGTTTGATATATTTTCCAAACCTTCACCAAATGTGTAGCTGCTTTCCCTACCTCATAGTTTCTGTAGACTGAAGTCAACTCCATGGCTGCTTCTGCTAGAGCAGAGTGCTTTACTAAAAAGATATTCCCACTAATTCTACCTACATCAATATTAACTTTTTTTTTTGGCAGCCACGCTATTCAGGTCCAAAAGAAACTACTTCATTTCCTCCCTTCAAAATTACTCATGTGTATATACTTGTGTGTGTATTTAGACAGAGAGAAAAGAGAAGTGAACAAGAAAGAAAAGAAGAAACTGTCTTTTCTTTCACGTCACCAATTTCTCTCCAAGGTTTAATGTAAATGCCTTATAAATAACAGCCTTGCTTTTCTACTTCTGGAACATAAGTTACTGCAAAATTTGTGAAAAATTTCACCTGTAAGTTTGGAACAATTAATGAGATGATTTTATATAAACCAATCGGAGTGATATATTCATTTGAAGGAAATCAGTTGATTCTAAAGTAAGAGTAATATATAATTCTTAAAATTTCTTAGAAGGATATTAAGTGAAAATCTTTCAAGTTTAATTCAAATTCCACATCCTAAAGAAAACTCAATTAAAATAAACTGTCTTGAGCATCCAAAGGTTTTTGTTGAAAAGATACAAGAAACCTGAAATTAGAGAGCAGTTTTACAATATCAATAAGAAGCACTAGACATAGTGGCTCAGACAGTAACGAATGTCTGCAATGCAGGAGACCTGGATTCTATCCCTGGGTTCAGAAGATCCCTTGGAGAAGGGAATGGCTACCCACTCCAATATTCTTGCCTGGAGAATTCCACTGATAGAGAAACCTCAAGAGCTACAGTCCACGGGGTAGCAGAAGAGTCAGAGGTGACTTGAGTGACTAAAAAAAAATTTTTTTTACAGTGTCAATAAGAAGCACTAGAAAGACAAATATCATTTGCGTTTTCTCTTTTGCTTTAGATATACTAATTTGATTATTAAAATTTGTACAAATTATCATATATTATCTACCACCATATATCCCATTTAACAATTATTTATTTGATTGACTAAAAACTTTTACTTTGCATATACTGTAATAATGTGTGAAATTATTCAATTCTCAAGTACTTATTTATCCACAATTCAATAATTTTAAAATTATATTTCTTTATTTTTTAAATTTACCTTCTCTGTTTTATAAAATAGCTGAGCAATTTAAAAAAAAATCTTTATGATGTTTTCGTGTCTCTTTATACTTTAAAGAGTGGAGCCTAAGGGAATCTTAGTCAAGTAAAAGATTACAAGGAGGTTTTTTTGTGATACAGTTAACATGGTAGCACATTGTAATCTGGCCAGGCAGAATTTCTTTGTCATTATTGGAATGGTATCTCCTTGTTTTAAAAATTGCTTCCCACCTCAAGCTAGCAGCTAGCAATATTTTCTGAATGGTAGTGGCCATGAGTTTATAAAATCTCAGCCATGTATTCTTAGGGGCTTTCTAAGACGTTAGGGTCTAACCTAGGTGGTCAGGCATAGCAGTTAATCATTTTTGACCATAAAAATTAATTCAGGAGACAGTCATTTGAACCAAAGGTGTTTTGTTTTGTTGTTTGGTTTTTTTTTACTATGGGATTTTATCTTTTCAGCCTGATTCTTGGGAGTAAAAGTCCTTTTGCTTTTTAGTAATTAAATGAAAGATATGAGCCCAAAGCTTCACTGGCTCCAAATTTAAAGAAAAATCTCTGTTTTGAGATTTCTTGTTTAAGAGAATGATGAAAAGGAGAGAAAGTAGACAGAAAGTGCCTGGTCTCTAATTTAGTCAACTCTGTATCATTTCCTTTCCTAATCATATAAACTCTTTACTTCTAAAGTAGTTCAATTTGAATTCATGACACTGGAAATTGAAAAAGTTCCTAATAAGATAGTAGTTAACCAAGCAGGAATATCATTTATTAACTCATACCTAATCACAAGTTAATGTGATAGTTGTCGTCCGCGAGACACACATTCAGAAATTACCCATAGTCCTCCTTTCCCTCTTGCTACCTGTCTCCCAAGATAACAGCACTAAAGATTGAAAACAGTGGGAAGAGTACTTCCCAAATTAAAGGATATGTTTTATTCAACACACAGAGTGCTGCTGCCAGGTTCATAAGTATTTATTTAGATGCCAAGGATGGACATCACGCCTTGCTACAATATGTATTTCAAGCTTTCAAGAAGTCAGACTTGGTAAAGAAGAGGCAATTGCTTAGAAGAATGGAAGGGGTGGAAGAAAGGACAATTGCTTAGAGAAGAGTGTGGCAATGAAAGAAAACAGAGTAGGAAACTCTTCTTGAACTGTTGCAGGTACAGGAAAAAAATAACACCTAAAGGAAATTTGGAGTGCTTCAGCCTCTCCAGTATTCACTAGGTGTGCTATTGGACTAATGATTTAGGAAATCCGGTGTCATAGATGTAGCAGAATCACTGGTTTTCCAACTCCTGATGGCAATCTGTGTATATGTATATTGGTACTCTCTCACTTGTTTTTATGAATATATTATTATTAATTAATATAAGTAAGATTTTGTTTGACCCATTGTTTTCCTCTACCTAACCAATGTATGTTCTGTATAACAAATTATGCTTCACCACAAAACTTTTCTGAACGAGAGTGACCTTTCTAATTAAAAGTTTTAATGCTGCATTCCATATAATAGTTGGATACAACTGTTGTTGATGTTTTGCTATTCCTCTTTTCAGTACTTTTAGTTGTTAATGGTTATTTCCCAGCAGGTATTGTTCTGATAAATCATTGTTTAATATAATACCAATAGTAATGAATCTAGTATGGACTGTGTCGGAGCTTATAACTCCTGTTCCAACAATTCTATGGAAGAGAAAATGGTTGTATTTAGTTAACCTCAAAAAAATTACTGAGTGTTAGACTTTAAAAACAGAGAAAAAAACATTTTATTTATTTTTAACTGGAGACTTATTAATGTGCCATAAGCAAATGATGTTTTAATTTAAAAACCTTCCTTTTCTCTATAAGATATTCAGTGTTATATCTACTAGTCTAACCATTGCACTAGTTAAAAATCCCAAATAGATGCACTTTATTTGTTTCCTCCTACCTTGATTATCTTTCTGTTATGGAAAAAGAAGTGAAAAAAAATGGAGGAAATAGCAAAAGAAGAATAGAGAGCTGTGAATGTAAATATTTGAGACGCTGATAATCTAGACAATTGTAAACATTAGGAACTGTACAGAAAAAAAAAGTGTAAAGCAAAGAAACTATTTAAATAGCACCGATTTCATGAGATTTTCAGTTTGAGTTTGAAGTATTTATAGGAGTGAAATGATAAACATTTGGAAATTGAAAAGGACTGAATGTCATTTAAAGGGGCTTCCCTTGTAGCTCAGCTGGTAAAGAATTCACCTACAATGCGGGAAACCTAGGTTCAGTCCCTGGGTTGGGAAAATCCACTGAAGGAGGGCATGGCAACCCATTCGAATATTGTTGCCTGGAGAATCCCCAGAGGAGCCTGGTGGGCACACAAAATACAAAATGGAATATTGGGGAAATACCAGAGTTGATTTCAGATGTTTGTGAGACAGCCTTTCAGAAAGCTGGTCTTAAGAGTGAGAACAGTAGATGGAGCCAATATGCAGGGATGACAAACAGAAGCATTACTTGACCTCAGACCACTCAAGGATATTCCTGCTTCTATCACACTCACAAAAAGAAGAGTTTTCAAGTCAACGAGTTATGTGCTGAATGTAAGCTGCATTCTTTTAGAAATGCATTAGGTCTTCTAGAGGGTCATTTGGCCTCTCAGGGCAGCAGTTCAACATAAAATAAGCTGCAGCTTGAAGGAAATAATAGGCTCCATGCCAGTCTCCAGGGACACTTAATTCTGTGGTCTGCACCCTTGCCAAACCTGATGGATGCCTACCTTCACATCTTCCCTGTGGTTTTCAAAATTTTAAATGGTATCATCTTGACTTAATTTTTTTAATGTATTTATCTGAAGATTTATGTAAGTTAGAATTGCTTTACAGTCCTCATGTATTTAGTCCTGTGGTATATCTGAATGCCAAGCGTAAACCTGTACTTACAAGAAACTGCTGTCTATAATGTATTGTCATTCTGTTTTTGCAGCTGTTCATTTCCCATTTTCTCATAGAAAACATGACCCATGATGCAGTAATCAAACAACACACTTTATTTCTATTTTCTTATGTTAATAATTGAAAAAAAGGAAACATATATGTGTGCATATTTGACCCAAGGAGAATAGTGTATCATCTGCCTTGACATCATTTCAGAGGACAAAATTCATGTCTCAGAGTTTTGACTTGGCTTTTATAACGAGACACTTTCAGGTAACGTACTAAATCAAAGTGGTTCAACTGTACTCCAAGCCTAGCTTAGCTATTAAATTGTTCTAACACAACATTCTCAAATCTTGGTTCAGATTATATGTTGTTCACATTTCTAACTTGACTATTTTCAGTAGATCCTTTCTAATCATATTTGTGTGTTTATGGTCTAGGGCATGGTAGAAAGAAAGCAGATCAAAGAAAAATAAGCATAAAATAATAGCAAGAATTCTTTTAAAACATATGGTTATTAACCAAAGGCTTTACTGCAAATGCTTAAGTTCCTGTCAGAGGTTAGCTGTATAAGAGTGTAAAAAAGAAAAAGGTCTGCTCTCTTGAAGGCAAGGTTAGGATCTAGGCCCCATTGCTTATCAAAAAGCTGACCTTAGGCAGGTTGTGTATGCTGACTTTCCTTATATGGAAAGCAGGAAGAATATTAGTATCTGCTACAAGGATAAACTGACAATTTAATGACTATGCAATATATGTAATCATCTTACTCTGCTTATTATAAAATAAATATAATCCAGGAAACTAGTAGCATCGGATGGCACCATTATAGAGTACTGATGAATTAGTGTATTACAACATTTGTGGTGACTTTCACAATGTTTTTCTCATCCTTTTCCCAAGAAAAAGCTGGCTTTTATAAAATTTTATTATATGGTTTTATTTCAGGAAGGCATAATAAATGAGAGATAATATAAATCTGTATTTCCTAAACACCAGCAATCTGTAACATTACTCAGAAAATTGTCTAGGACATAGCTTTCCCATCTTAACAGAAACTATCTCTCTCAAAAATATGAAATTTTCACTAATGATATTTTAATTAAATATGGTATACTTTGTTGTTGCTGTTCAGTTACTGAGTCATGTCTGACTCTTTGAAAACCCATGGACTGCAGCACTCCAGGCTTCTCTGTCCTCCACTCTCTCTCAAAGTTTGTTCAAATTCACTTCCATTGAGTCAGTGATGCTATCTAGCCATCTCATCCTCTGCTGCCTCTTCTCCTTTTGATATACTTAGGTATACATTGTTGCAATTACTTTTTAATGTTGCCATCAAGAAAGCAGACCTTTTTCTTTTTATATTATTGTATTCCTAAGGCTCAGACATTGTTTATAGTATTATACATACAGATTTATAAGAATTGGTTTTTGAATGAAGTGGCATTTAAGTGGTTCTAGATTTTGCAGTCTGCATGAGGTCATGTAATGAAATCAGGATGACTCTTATACCCAAATTGTTAGTATTTAAGTCTCCTTGGTATAAATATTTCCACATGACTCCTGGTCATTTCTGATACATCCTGGAGCTTCTTTCATGTGCTTCTAAGAACAAATCTCATGTTCTACTCTAACTTCCCATTGTCTTGGTTTACTGCTGTCTTTGCTCCCCGTGTTACATAAGATGTCGTTGCTGGGTACAACAGTTTTCACTGATGGTGGTAGCTCTTGGTTTGGTGCAGTGGAGCAGTGTCCTTTGTTTCTCTGTCATTTCCTCATGCATTCAATTAATATATAGCTTAATTTGACTGAATTGAATAATTTAAAGCTGGCTATGACTATTAACTTTTCAATAATTTTTGATAGCACAACTAAGCTTAAACTGTAATTTTTAACACTAGTTGAGGGAACATACAGGACATGCAGAGAAAGTAGAAAACAGAGAGAGGCATAATACCTGGCCTGCATATAGGCCTGAGTTTCACAGCAGCTATAATATGGACATTTGGGGTTGGATGTTCTTTAACAAGTAGCTGCCGTATGCCTTGTAGGATATTTGGTAGTATACATTACCTAGAAGCCAGTAGCATCGTTCCAAGCCATAGCAATCAAAAATATTTCTGGACAATGCTAAATGCTCCTGGGGAGCAAAAATTCTGATTGAGATCCATTTATCTGGGGACAAGGACAAGCTTACTTCTATCCCTAGAAATATTTCAAGCCATCACATACCTAAGAATTTAAACCCAAACTTCCACAAAGATTGTTAGAGAGGTCCATCCTCAAACCAATCTGAGAGCCACAACTTAATATCTTTTCTGCTATTGCAGAGATGGCCTCTTCACAAAGCATGGATCCAAGTCCATGATTTTTCAAAATCTGTCGCAGACTATGGTGAAGAAATTCTCAGGGCTTCAGGTCTCTTTGGCAGTAATTCTTTTTATCCAAACCCTGGAGTTCCTGAAACAACTGCTCAAGGTATAACAACTTAGGACTTAGTAAGTGTGGAATAAAAGTATCCACCTAATTGAACAGTGCTAAGCACAGTAATTCTCTTCTTCTTTCACAAAATTCAATCTGCCATGAAACATGAGTAGATTCTTGTTATGGAGGTACTTAAATAATAGTTTCAGTGTCACGTTTTTATATATTTCCCTAAGTACCAAAGGACGGATGACAAATAGAAAAATCCAACTCTTAGCCTTATTTTCACACTTCTATATGGCATTGTTCTACCTTCATGTAGGAGAGATCCCCTAGAGTAGGAAATGGCAACCCTCTCCAGTATTCTTGCCTGGAATATTCTATGGACAGAGGAGCCTGGCAGGCCATAGTCCATGAGGTTGCAAAGAGCTGGACAAGACTGAGCACACATGCAATTCGTATAGTCTTAAATTCTAGCCTCAAAAAGAATGTTTTGTTAACGCACTTTTTAACATTCTGAGGATGCTCCATTTTACAAAATGCTTTCTAATGACCTTTCTGGAAAAATAACACAAGTGAAATCTCTTTGTTAATGTTTTCAGTGAGATGACATTATCATAATATAATATATGTATTTATTATTGGAATTGAGTTTATTTTAAAGTTCCAAATTTAGATTTTAATGTTTGGACTATTTGACTTATTTCTTCTTTTTCTCTGGCACTTCTGCTATTGAAACCAATCTTTTTATTTGAAAATATTTTCATATTGAGTCATATAAAAAGTAAAATCCCTGCAATGTAATATTATTTTTTAAAAGTTATATTTCATATAATTGTATATTGGATTGATAAGAGGAAGGAGAACTTTTGAAACTATTGAGATATTTTTAGTCTTTTTAAAGTTTAATTTGCCTGTTCACCTGGGCACTTTAGGGAATTTAGAAGTATTTTGATATAATATTCCAGTGAGAAGAGTCATCACCAAACGGCCTGTTCTTTTAGTGCTTATATTGTTCACGCATCAACACCTGCTTCTTCAGAGATGGTAGCAGCTGTTTGAGTTGGAAAAAGGAATGAAACCTTGATAGTTTCACACTCAGTACTGCTATATAATGAGCTCAGCCATCTTCTGAAAATCCACTTATATTTTGGAGGAAAGTGAGACATTGCTTGCAGAAACTTTGTTTATTCATTCATAAATGAATTTTATAAACATATGATATTAAATATATATTTAATGAACAAATTGTATAAAACCTATTTAATTTAACCAAGAATACACATTATCATGGTGTCAAAGAGGCAGGAAATTCATTTTGAGTCATAATATGCCTTGGTTTTATGTTGGTTTATAATATGCATATAGTTTGTGAATTTATGATTTGTATTCAATGGGTAAATTAATTTAATATATGAAACATAAAGCTCCACATGTTCTTCTGTCCATAAGATTTGTGTGTTTGCCTGTCTATGTCTTTCTGACACAGTCTTTCAGACAGTATATCATTTAAATATGAATCATAATGTCCCCTTAAAATATCCAGTAGTGCTTAGAAAATAATCATAGCATTTAATAATAGATTATATTCAAATGAGATGTATGACATCAGACACAAACAGAATATTGAAATATGTAATGCCTAAGCAAAACTGCATTCCTCTGTGTTTTTTAAATTTATAGAGACAGAAGTAGTTAGTTTGTGGAGAATGGGTATGTGACACTACTTGCAGTATTTAACATTTGAAGTTAGCCAGCAGTTGTCCTTCTTACTGAAGTCCTGTAATACTTTAAACTTGAAGCTGTCCTTGAAGACCAGGGGGAGGTTTTGTGCAGAACTCGGTGACCCATTTACTTTACGAATTTGAACCCAATATTGCACCTGTGCTCTGCAGTTCTTGTTTTACCTCTGAGTGATATTCAAGGTGTTGTGTTTAATCAACCAAAACCTATATGGTTTGGCCCATCATTTTCGTAGAGATAAGAGTTTCTTCTCACTTGTGAAGGATAGAGGTTACAGAAAAGTGAGGAGACTGTTGGAAAGACAATTTGTAACCATAAATACTCTGATTCTCTGCTGGAAATAAAAGTTTACAGCTGAGAATATAACCTAAGTAGATTTTTAAACCAAAGTATCAAAATTGGAATGGCAATAGACATCTACTAGGACTGAGGAAAATGCTGTCTAACCTTTAGTAGACATTTAGGATCTATTATACTAATTTCACATTATCTAGCCAAAGGACTCACCAGCTGCAGCATCGGCAGATGTATTATTCAGCGTCTTAAGGACCTTACACCTGTGTTTGATTTCATTTCAGCTTTAGTTTAACATCTTGAATTAGATCCTCTAAGGTATCTTCATTATCAACTGAAGTTTTAGACAATTTATACCACAGAGTATTTATGATAAAACACACACCGAGCAACATCTCATTTCAATTCTGGTCATTATATTTTTAAATGCAACCAAATTAATGACCTTAGGAAACTTGATCAACCAGTGTATACTGTTGATCACAGTTTTTATTATTCATTTTGATATGATAGCTCAGCTTACTACACAAATCTGAAATGTAGAGATCTAGAAAAAAGGCCTCATTGTTATTTCTGTGAGACAGTTCTGTTTCATTCTATCTGATTTAAAATTGGATCCAAAATTTTAGAAGTGGGTGCATCATGCAGGGGCAAAGAGAGAAAGGGGGAAGAGAAGAAGCAGGGGTCACTGAGTGTGCTGTACATAGCTGGTGAGGGAGTACGACCACTGTACCATAGTACAGGCAGTAAACCATCCTTAGGCACTAACATTTTCTAGCCCAGTAGCAAGGTGCTACCTGGCCTGACCCTTAGGGCAGCCAGGCAAGTACTACACCCCCATTTGAGAGCTCCACTAAAGGGTACAATTTCCACAGAATATCCTGGTTCCTGTACTACATCATCTAATACACTTTACATCCTGCCAATATTACAGAGTATTATATTCATAGAATATTTCCTCAGGATGTCTTTTGACCTTGAGCCGACACCTCAAAGACTTTAAGTGCCCATCTTTCACAGATGACAGCTTATTCTCTCTCTCAGATGGCAAAGAATGCCTGGCTCGAGCATAGAGCTTTTCATATGGGCCTCAGAAGGACCATTCCAGAATTTCTAATCCCTTCCAAGGCTAATCTTCACATGTCCTTTTTTTTTTTTTTTTTTTTTTTTGCCTATATAGGCCTACATTCTGGTTTGGGGAGCCTTTGCTCTATCTTCTAGGACTTCCATGAATCACATGGTGAAAACGCAGGAGATATGCTGAAGCAAATACTGCCAGATGTTTTTTCTGACAATGGCTATTTTCTGTACACTTGGACAGATCATCGTGTGTGTAGCTTTGTTTAAGGAGATATGTGGCAATGATAACTTTATTTATCAGGTTGCCTTCTGTTCTTGGTCTGTAAGAAGAATGGAAAAGTCTTCAAAGGGCATCAAGTAGCATGTACTTTAGAGCTGATGAATGACTTCGTACTTAACTCCCACATGATGAGATGATACTGTCTTGGATTCATAGCAAATGGTAGCTGTGATAGGGCCCCTTAAATTCATTTTGTCAGTGTCCTCATCATGGTAGCTCAGCTGACATGTTCACATCAGATAGAATGTTTCACCTAGCTTCCTCAAACTTAATGACTATTGTACCATCTACATGATAAGCACAGTGATTTTACAATCGTGCACCCAGCTCTAAGCACCCAGTTCTAAAGAGCACCCCAATTAAACTTACATATGTATCTGTGTATAAGAAATATGATCAGAGTCACAACAGGCAAAAACTCTTTGTATTTTGAAAGTGTGAAGCCTCCAGTATAACATTAAAAAAAGAAAGAAACCACATGTGCTCTGTATTATTTGGAGTAGAACAAGTAATCTGAAAAAGTAGGGAATTTTACATCAAATGAATTGCAATAATTTCTTTGTTATCAAAAAATTGAAAAAGCAAGACAATAATAAAAAACAAAATTTTTACGTTAAGAATGAGAAAAGAAAAACATTTTTGTCATTGCTGTTGTTGTTCAGTCACTTAGTCATGTCCGACTCTGTGACCTCATGGACTGCAGCAGGCCAGTGTTTCTTGTCCATCACCATCTCCCAGAGGTTATTCAAACTCATGTCCATTGAGTCGGTGATGCCATCCAACCATCTTATCCTCTGTCATCCCCTTCTCCTCCTGCCTTCAATCTGTCCCAGCATCAGAGTCTTTTCTAATGAATCAACTCTTTGCATCTGGTGGCCAAAGTATTGGGGCCTCAGCTTTAGCATCAGTCCTTCCAATGAATATTCAGGGTTTATTTCCTCTAGGATTGACTGGTTTGATCTCCTTGCAGTCCAAGGGACTCTCAAGAATCTTCTCCAACACCACAGTTCAAAAGCATCAATTCTTTGGAGATCCTACTCTTACATCCATGCACGACTACTGGAAAAACCTAGCTTTTACTATTTACCTTTGTCGGCAAAGTAATGTCTCTGCTTTTTAATACACTGTCTAGGTTGGTCTTAGCTTTTTCCTTCCAAGGAGCAAGTGTCTTTTAATTTCATGGCTACAGTCACCATCTGCAGTGATTTTGGACCCCAAGAAAATAAAGTCTGTGACTGTTTCCATTGTTTCCCCATCTATTTGTCATGACGTGATGGGACCAGATGCCGTGATCTTAGTTTTTTGAACGTTGAGTTTTAAGCCAGCTTTTTACTATTTGTGTTTATTCGTTTGTGTAACTGTATTCTCCTCCATTTGTTGTAGTCTAGTAATGGTGCTGAAGTGAAGTGAAGTGAAGTCGCTCAGTCGTGTCCAACTCTTTGCGACTCCATAGACTGTAGCCTACCAGGCTCCTTCATCTATGGATTTTCCAGGCAAGAGTACTGGAGTGGGTTGCCATTTCCTTCTCCAGAGGATCTTCCAGATCCAGGGATCAAACCCGGGTCTCCCGCATTGGAGGCAGACGCTTTACCGTCTGAGCCACCACGGAAGCCTAGTAATGGTGCTAACTGGTTTATATTGGATAGAATTTATGAAGTGAAGGAGGACCACCCTAGAAACATTGTAGAACCTTAGTAAAAAATGCAAATAAATAAAATATTATGGTTGTGATGTCAATGACAACAAAAAAAGCAATACAAATTGAATTTTTGCATTGATTAAAGACATAGTTCCTGTATGTGGCATTTGCCATAGACATTCTATAATGCTATCAAGAAAAATCAGTTTCTTACTGTAAAAGAGGAAGAATATTTTGCTTACTAGCAAAGTAAATTTAAAACATCAAATAATTTATTTACAAAGATGGTGTTTTTTTCTACTGCTTGCAAAACAAAATGGTTTTAGTTCTTATTCAAGACCTATGTTAAATAGTTCTTTTAAAACCTTTTAAAAAAGGTACTAGATACTCTTCTTGACTCGTAAGCACCAAATTAGTGCTAAATTCTAAAGATTGATTTTTATATAAATTGTAGATTTGCAACAGGATCTGAAATATTATTCAGTCTATACAGTATAAAACATAATAAAACATGATTGAAAAAGTGAAACTAGAATATATAATATCTGTGAAAGTTTCCAGAACCTTTACTCCTATATTAATTTATCCATTTGTTATAAAATATCTTCCTCCCAGTTGATTACTGTTCTTTTTATAAGGGTGATTGTTGTTGTTTAGTCGCTAAATCGTATTTAACTCTTTTATGACCCCAGGCTCCTCTGTCCATGGGATTTCCCAAGCAAGAATACTGGAGTGGATTGCCATTTTCTTCTCCAAGGGATCTTCCTGACCCATTGATTGAATCCACATCTCCTGCACTGATAGGCAGGTTCTTTATCACTGAGCCATCAGGGAAGCATAGGGGTAGCAGATATTTTTCAAGTGTTATCATTCAGACAGTTTTCTTACATGTGAACCTCCTACTTCCTTTATAAACAGGATCACCCTTATGCCTCAAACTAGTGAGCATCCTACAAAGGTCTTTTGTTTGTTTCATTTGCTTTGCTTTGATTGCTTACTTTGGCCTGGCTTGATTTGGTTATCTTGGTTTATTTTGGGGAGGATGTGAAAATAACCTTGCAGGAATAAAATATAGCAAAAGTTATAAGATATGTTTAGGCAAGGATTGTGCATGTGTCAATGACAGTTGACATGTAGTTTTGGCATGAAGCTGGCATCTGCAATGTATTTGTAAATGACATTAGTTTTTGTATCCCCATTCAATTTTTTTTGTCCCTATGAGAACTTTTTAGTTAAGTATTCAATGTATAGCAAAATGGGCACGCATACCTAGTAGACGTGAAATGTGAAATGGAGAAGTATCCTAAGCGTATTTCCCAATTTTGCTCCCTATTTCTTGGGTAAATAAAATGTGACACTTCATTTACACCTGCTTCCTCACTTTTGCTACATCTTCACTGTCAATTTAATTTTTTATGTTTCCTCTTAATAGCTTACCCACTATTGAACATTTTCTGTGTATCAGGCACTGATGTTATATTACTTCCATGATCTTATATATTATCTGAGAAGTACTTAATATTCCCATTTTACAGATGAGAAAACTGAGGCTTAGGTTAAACAGTCTGTCCAAGTTCTATGCCCTTACTTCAGCACATCATTATGCCTGTAAAGGACTTGAAAACCTGAACTGGCTCTGCAAACAGTGGAATAAATTATTCCTAGCTTAGCAAATATATTAGCTATTTTATATAAAAGAACAATGAAGACAAATATTTAATTTTCAATTAATAATCTCAGTAGGTGAAAATCCTCAGATCTTATGTGAATCACAATGTGGTTAATAGATAATTTTTGAAAAATCTGAATTATGATAAAGTAACCTACTAAAGAGATACTATCCTTGCTAAAATGTTAATTATTTCAAAATGGAAATCTTATTGTTCTTAGGATAATTGACTAGGCCACTGGGTTACGTGATTTGGCTGTTCATGACATTTCTTCCCTTAAATGGTGGTTTGGAAATATTATGAAAGATGGGCTTCTTTCACTGAAGTCGATAGTTAATTTTTCAGTGTCCATTAACTGCTAACATTTGAAGTGAACATTTTTATTATTGAAAAGAGATGGTATTGGAACCACTACTGGGATAAGAGTCACAGTGGGTTTTGCAATGATGGAAAGGTTAGAACAATTAGAAAGTACTCATGGTGTAATTGGGATTATGAATTACTGGTACGTTATGAAACTGTTTTAAATGATCGGAGAAAAAGTAGATTAAAATAATAAAAGAATACTAATTTTAAATCACACAGGTCATTTAAGGATTGTTATTTACTCTATCATGTATTTTTTTCCTTTAGGGGACACATTTATTTAATATTTATCATTGTGTATATTATATTTTATATTTATTATTATGTCCAAACAATTAATAGCCATTTCTCTAATAATAGTCTCATCTTTCATCTATTCTGTTCGAATATCACATGCTGACATTCATTCTGAAGGATAATTTATTAATGTATTAATGTACCCAGTGACCTGTAGATATCTAATAACTGCCACAGCAGCAGGACTGAGGTTTGTCCTGGGAGTCATGTGTAAAAAGTATTAACCTAATGTAGCATCTTAGGATGTGACTCTGAGATATCATTATAAAGTTCTATTTACACACTCATATTCAGAGTGAAGTAGCTTTTCCATGACATATACAATCACTAATATTTTTTTGATGATTGAAACAACTCAAACACTTTTTAGATTGTTCAGTGTTTGCTTGGTTTGGACGTTCCAAGTATCTTTCCCAGTATGAGAGTATTTGTTATGCTTCTTCTCTTGAAATTCAAATAGTTCCAATGTGACCTGAAGGAAGTACAGCTTTCTGAGTTACCTTGATAATGGAAATGGATTCTGTTAGAGGTCTGGAAGGACTGAATTCAGCAACATAGACTCGAAGTCAGAAAAAAATTATTTGGTCTTGCTTTGAGTGTCAGTGAATTTGGGTGAAACAAATTCCTGGATTCTCAGGGACTACACCTCATCCCTTAAAATGTTCACTCCTGTATCTTAAACTTCTCCCTCTTTATTGCTTCATACTTGTTGATATATATATATATATATATATATATATATATATACATATATATATATATATATACATGCTCACCTCTTGCTAAAAATCAAAAACAACCAAGTTCATATAGCAATCTTCTCAGCCCAGATATATCCAGGTACTACAGTACCTCTGTCCACAATCTGAGAAACTGCTTACACGTTATCTAGACTACCTTTGGCCTCATTGATCTGCTCTACTGTCTATTTGTTCCCAATTCAGTATTTGTTTTTTCATAGCTTCACTTTTCCTCTCCTAGTTTCCTTATGTAGATAATCTTGATTCCTTACTTCTTATGTTGAATACTAGCTTATTTATATCTGTCTTCTTTTCAAATATATTTATTTAAACATGCATATGTCCCTTTTAATACAATTTTCACTCCATTCCTTAGCAATTGAGATGTAGTATGTTTGATGTCATTCAGTTCTAACTCTTTGAAAAATCCCATTATGATTTATGCTATGATCAATTATTTAATTAATGTATAATTCTATTGTTTTGTTATTTATTTTTTCAAAGATATTTAGACTATGGTCATAGAACGTAATTCTTAGCCATTTCTTTAGATCAGTTCAATACTTAAGTTTCAGTATATAGATGTTTTTGTAATTGCCTTATATAAACTTGAGAAGGATGAGTATTCTCCATATATTTTATTCATGTCCATTAAATTTATGTTATTGATTATGTTTTTAAAATATTTTATACTTATATTTTTTTCCAACATGATGTCACTAATGAGAGAAACATGTTGATATCTGCTACTTTGGTAGTTCAGTTCAGTTCAGTTGCTCAGTCCTGTCCAACTCTTGCAACCCCATGGACCACAGCACACCAGGCCTCCCTGTCCATCACCGACTCCAGGAGTTTACTCAAACTCATGTCCATTGAGTCAGTGATGCCATCCAACCATCTCATCCTCTGTCGTCCCCTTCTCCTCCCACCTTCAATCTTTCCCAGCATCAGGGTCTTTTCCAATGAGTCAACTCTTCGCATCAGGTGGCCAAAGTATTGGAGTTTCCGTCTCAACATCAGTCCTTCTAATGAACACCCAGGATTGATCTACTTTAGGATGGACTGGTTGGATCTCCTTGAAGTCCAAGGAACTCTCAAAAGTCTTCTCCAACACCACAGTTCAAAAGCATCAATTCTTTAGTGCTCAGCTTTCTTTATAGTCCAACTCTGTCATCCATATATGACTACTGGAAAAACTATAGCCTTGAAGAGACGGACCTTTGTTGGCAAAGCAATGTCTCTGCTTTTTAATATGCTGCCTAGGTTGGTCATAACTTTCCTTCCAAGGAGTAAGTGTCTTTTAATTTCATGGCTGCAGTCACCATCTGCAGTGATTTTGGAGACCAAAAAAAAAAAAAAAAAGTCAGCCACTGTTTCCACTGTTTCCCCATCTATTTGCCAGGAAGTGATGGGACCAGATGCCATGATGTTAGTTTTCTGAATGTTGAGCTTTAAGCCAACTTTTTCACTCTCCTCTTTCACTTTCGTCAAGTGACTCTTTAGTTCTTCTTCGCTTTCTGCCATAAGGGAGGTGTCATCTGCATATCTGAGGCTATTGGTATTTCTCCCAGAATCTTGATTCCAGCTTGTGCTTCATCCAGCCCAGCGTACATCTCAAGATGTACTCTCATATAAGTTAAATAAGCAGGTGACAATATACAGCCTTGATGTACTCTTTTTCCTATTTGGAACCAGTCCGTTGTTCCATGTCCATTTCTAGCTGTTGCTTCCTGACCTGCACACAGATTTCTCAGGAGGCAGGGCAGGTGGTCTCGTATTCCCATTTCTTTCAGAATTTTCCACAGTTTATTGTGATCCACACAGTGAAAGGCTTTGTTTTGGCATAGTCAATAAAGCAGAAATAGATGTTTTTCTGGAATGCTCTTGCTTTTTTGATGATCCAGTGGATGTTGGCAATTTGATACCTTGTTCCTCTGCCTTTTCTAAAACAAGCTACTTTGGTAATTACTATATAAATTTTCTTCTGGTTCTGTGAATTTTTGTGTATAAAATTTTTGCTTTTTTATTAAGTGTATGCATTTTGGGGGTTTTTGTGTATTCCGAATGGATTGACCTATTTATTGTTATATAATGACATTCTTGTGAGGTAGTAATAGTCATAAAGTTTTTATGATTTGTCTGATTTTTGCCTTATTAAAGAAATCAAATCTTTTTGAGGTCATATAAATATTTTCTGTATTGTTTGAAATGTTGGCAATACTCTTTATTTTTTAAGTAATCGTTGTATCTTTCCTTTGTTTCTCTTTTCTTATTGTATTGACTGTAGCTTCAAGTAAACATTGTATAATAATAATGTTAGTAAGTGTTTTTATTTTTTAAAGTGTTTAACTTATGAAATGTCTTTAATATTTGACCAAGTATCATGTCTTTCTAAGCATGTGTGTATATATATATGAGTACATATAATTTTATACACTATTGCATTGTCATTTCCTATTTATCTATCGAACAACATTTTGAGCCGTAAGTTCCTTCAGGAGAATTTTCTGTTTTCAACAATTATATCCATTGACTAGCATAATGCCTAATACATTAATGAGACATGAAATTAGTATTTATCAATTAAATGAGTATTTATTAAATAAATGAGTAAATAAATATATACCATCAGAAGAAAGTGTTTATGCATTAAATAATAGATAATGAGAGAATTGTTGTACAAACCTTTGATCATTATTTTGGGGGTTATTTTTGTTGGGTTTTCTTCCAACAAATTACTTCTCTGACAAAATGCTCCCTGTGTAGCTTTTGAGTTCTCAGTTCCCCAGCCATGGATTGAATCCATGTGCTCTGCAGGGGCAATCTTAACCCTGGACTGCTAGGGAATTCCCGTCTCTGAATTTGTTAAAATAATATTTTATGAGAGTGGGGTTTGTCTGTTTAGTTGGCTGGATTTTATTGTTGTTCTTTGTGTTTTGTGGCTCAGTGGTAAAGAATCTGCCTGCCAACACAGGGGAGGCAGGTTCGATCTCTGGATTGGGAAGATCCCCTGGAGAAGGAAATGTCACCCCACTCCAGTATTCTTGCCTGGGAAGTCCCAGGGACAGAGGAGCCTAGCAGGCTACACTCCATGCAGTCTCAAAGAGCCAAAATGACTTAGCGAGTAAACAGCCAAAAGTATTATTTTTATTTTATTTATTTTAAAAAAATAATCCTTGCTAAGATGTTGTTGATGAAACAAGATATAAACCAAGCAACAAAAGGCAGATGAGTCAGGAAGATGGTAATTATATAAGCTTTGTGTTATTATTACATTTTGCTGTTCAAGTTGCAGAATGACATTGTGGAAATTATGAGAAAATAATTAAAATTACTGTTTTGAGTTTATACAACTTTTAGAGTCGTTCTATAGTGTAAACATTAATATGAGTTTGCATATTTTAAAAGCCTAAAAATCAACACAGAATCTAACCTTGTTACAGTTTCTGGCCAATTATGACTGTAGAAGTCCAGGTTTTTCGTAAGACACTAATCAACCATGTTACAAAATCATTCGTTTTATAAAGTGACTGCTAGCCAAACCACCAAAAATACCTCAGTTCCAAAATTTAAGGTTTGAGATAGCCTTAATAAAATTTGACGTATTGTCTTTGACGTTTGCTAAGGAGCCAGGTAAACTCATTTAGTTTTGTTTTGTTTGGCAGTCATCAAATAGTTATTAGATGTGTCCTCTTCAAATGCATTTCAGTTAAGTTTTGCAATGGTTATATTTAGTCATTGTAGAAGCAAAAATTCCTACCACAGTCCCCCAAATTTCACATTCTTAAGAGGAATTATCAGCCAGGTTGCCTCCTTTATTACACATTCTTTTTTAAAAGAAGCAATGAGTGGCTTTTCCTTTCAAATCAATGCATGCCAGTTACAAATTCATATTAGCTTTGTAGCTTGAAAGGCTTGTGCTTCATGACAGGTGTCAAGACTGGTGATGATTTAAATTAATACTAAAGAATAGTAAATTAGAGACAGAAGAATTCTGCAAAGTCTTCTCTAAGACACTCAGCTTTGGGACTTTAATGTCCATAAAAATCAATTACTACTAGGCAAATTATGAGAGGATTTAGAGTAGTGATATATGAAGAGAACAACACAAAGATATGTGTGACAGGCTTTTTGGATGTCAATCTGATATTCAAGTTATAAACTGGTATTATAGTTGATCACTCACCTAGAGCCAGACATCCTGGAATGTGAAGTCAAGTGGGCCTTAGAAAGCATCACTATGAACAAAGCTAGTGGAGGTGATGGAATTCCAGTTGAGCTATATCAAATCCTAAAAGGTGATGCTGTGAAAGTGCTGCACTCGATATGACAGCAAATTTGGAAATCTCAGCAGTGGCCACAGGACTGGAAAAGGTCAGTTTTCGTTCCAATTCCAAAGAAAGGCAATGCCAAAGAATGCTCAAACTACCGCACAATTGCACTCATCTCACATGCTAGTAAAGTAATGCTCAAAATTCTCTAATCCAGGCTTCAGCAATATGTGAACCGTGAACTTGCAGATGTTCAAGCTGGTTTTAGAAAAGGCAGAGGAACCAGAGATCAAATTGCCAATATCCGCTGGATCATCGAAAAAGCAAGAGAGTTCCAGAAAAACATCTATTTCTGCTTTACTGACTATGCCAAAGCCTGTGACTGTGTGGATCACAATAAACAGTGGAAAATTCTGAAAGAGATGGGAATACCAGACCATCTGACCTGTCTCTTGAGAAACCTGTACACAGGTCAGGAAGCAACAGTTAGAACTGGACATGGAACAACAGACTGGTTCCAAATAGGAAAAGGAGTACGTCAAGGCTGTATATTGTCACCCTGCTTATTTAACTTATCTGCAGAGTACATCATGAGAAACGCTGGGCTGGAAGAAACACAAGCTGGAATGAAGATTGCCAGGAGAAATATCAATAACCTCAGGTATGCGGATGACACCACCCTTATGGCAGAAAGTGAAGAACTAAAGAGCCTCTTGATGAAAGTGAAAGAGGAGAGTGAAAAAGTTGGCTCAACATTCAGAAAACTAATATCATGGCATCTGGTCCCATCACTTCATGGGAAATAGATGGGGAAACAGTGGAAAGAGTGTCATACTTTATTTTTTGGGGCTCCAGAATCACTGCTGATGGTGATTGCAACCATGAAATTAAAAGACGCTTACTCCTTGGAAGGAAGGTTATGGCCAACCTAGATAGCATATTTAAAAGCAGAGACATTACTTTGCCAACAAAAGTCCATCTAGTCAAGGCTATGGTTTTTCCAGTGGTCATATATGGATGTGAGAGTTGGACGGTGAAGAAAGCTGAGCACCGCAGAATTGATGCTTTTGAACTGTGGTGTTGGAGAAGACTCTTGAGAGTCCCTTGGACTGAAAGGAGATCCAATCAATCCATCCTAAAAGAGATCAAACCTGGGTGTTCATTGGAAGGTCTGATATTGAAGCTGAAACTCCAATACTTTGGCCACCTCATGCGAAGGGTTGACTCATTGGAAAGGACCCTAATGCTGGGTAGGATTGGGGGCGGGAGGAGAAGGGGATGACAGAGAATGAGATGGTTGGATGGCATCACTGACTCGATGTACATGGGTTTGGGTGGACTCCGGGAGTTGGTGATGGACAGAGAGGCCTGGCGTGCTGCAATTCATGGGGTCGCAAAGATTCGGACACGACTGAACGACTGAACTGAACTGAACTGAACTGAAGGAATATCTCTGTTAATTCCATACTTCAAATTTATCCTCCCTACTTCCCCTTTGTTAAGCATATATTTGTTGCCTATGTCTGTGAGTCTGTTTCCATTTTGTATATAGAGTCATTTGTATATAGAGTCATTTTGTATTATTTTTAGATTCCACAGATAAGTGATATCATATATTATTTGGCTTTTTCTGTCTGACTTACTTTTCTAAGTTGAATATACTCTTAGATCCATTTTATGTGTTGCAAGTGGCAATATTTCATTTTTTTTTTATAACTGAGTGATACCCATTTTATATATATATATATATATATATATATATATATATATATATATATATATATATATATATATATCACATTTTGTTGAGCCAAGTATCCATTGATGGACACTTGGGTTGTTTCCACGTCTTGGTTATTTTAAGTAGTGCTGCTGTGAACATTGGGATTTACATATCTTTTCAAATTAGAGTTTTTGTTTTTCCATATATATACCCAGAGTGGGATTTCTGGATCATATGGCAGCTCTATTTTTAGTTTTTCAAGGAACCTCACTGCTCTTTTCCATAATGGCTGCACCAATTTACATTCTCACCACCACGTAGGAGTTTTTCCTTTTCTCCACACTCTCTCTAGCATTTATTATTTGTCGACTTTTTGATGATGGAAATTCTGACTAGTGTAACATGTTACTGCATTGTGGTTTTGATTTGCATTTCTCCAACAGCATTGTGGAGCATCATTTCATACACCTGTTGGCTATTTGTATAACTTCTTTGGAAAAATGTCTATTTCAATCTGTCCATTTTTGGGATTGAGTTCTTTTTTCGATATTGAGTTGTATGAGCTATTTGTATATTTTGCTAAAATTTACTGAGGATTTTTACATTTATGTTCATCAGATATTTGGAAATTTAGTTTTCTTTTTCTGTAGCATCTTTGGTATCAGGATAATTTTGTCTTCATAAAATGAGTTAAGAAGTGTTCCCTACTTTTCAGTTTTGGGGGAGATTTTGAGAATTGGCATTGATTCTTAATATGTTTGATATAGTTCAACAGTGAAACCATCTGATTGTGGGCTTCCTTGTTGGGAGGTAGAATTTATTAAAACAAACAAAAAAACATAAGGAAGCTTTCATTTCAATATTTTTATCAGAACACTTATACCCCAATATTTTAGCAAAATAATGGAATTTATGCAGTTTTTCAGTTTCATCAAACTTCTATAAAATTTCCCTCTTTCATGTCAGTGGGAAAAATATTTCATCTGACTATCTGAATGTTAATCACCAGATTGATGTAGTTAAACCTGAAAGTGAAAGTTGCTCAGTTGCGTCTGATGCTTTGTGACCCCATTGACTGCATAGTCCATGGAATTCTCCAGGCCAAAATACTGGAGTGGGTAGCCTTTACCTTCTCCAGGGGATCTTCCCAACCCAGGGATAGAATGCAGGTCTCCCACATTGCAGGTGAATTATTTACCAGCTGAGCCACAAAAGAAGCCCACTGTGTAGTTAAACCTAGTTTACATTTACTTACTTCCTGGTTTACACATCACCTAGACACTATCTTTTTATCATAAAGAACAATTACATGACGACAGATATTCTCATTTTATGATTATCTGACACAGCAGTCTTCCAAAGTGTATTCAACAAATGCTGTGAGAACATCTTCTATTTTACAGGTGCATGGTAAGTTTTCTGTACATATCTAGTGAATTAATAAGTAATTTTGAAACTATATGTTGTTATGAACACTTACATATAAAATGAAAATAATCCACTTCATAAATAGTTTGAAAAATCTAAAATTAAAGACAATAGAAGCTACTATAGAAGTTTTATTTTTATTTTCACTTTTATACTGGAATTATTAAATACTATGTTATCTTTCAACTTGATGTTTGTATATTACTGAATTTGAGTTTGGGTGATGTTTAGTTAGGCTAAAGTCCACCTCACTAAACATTCCAAAAATCTGAAGAATATAATAAGGTTCAAAGCAATGTTATCCATAATTAGCTTTATTTTTTTGTTAATTAATGTCAACTATTCAAAGTTTATTGCTTGCCACTTGAAGATTAAAAGCTCAACAAGTGGAACTCTGTACTTTGAAATTTTGGGAGATATACTACATTATTTTGTATTTAGTATGATTAAGTATTTATTCACTTGGATAAACACAAATCCTTCATAATAATAATTTAATCCTATAATAGACACTATTATAATCCCCATTATAGGCAAGAGAAATGGAGGCACATAAGAGATGGATGCATTTCCACAAGATGTGTCTCAGAGTCTGTTATTTTCAGTCAGTCAGTTCAGTCGTGTCTGACTCTTTGCGACCCCATGGACTGCAGCACACCAGGATTCCCTGTCCATCACCAAATTTCAGAGTTTGCTGTGATCCTAACAAATTCAAATACTGCCTCTCTGAAAAGCTTTTTGTAAATAAATGGTTATGATCATGGGTGAACGATGGTTCCCAATTTTTTGTCCCCTTGCCATTACCTAATTGATAATAAGGGAGAATTTATTCCTGGATAATAAGAGTTATGTTAATATTTCATCACTCATGTTATTCAGATTGTGTTTGTTCATGTGCTTTTTACTATCTCACTCACTAAACACCTCCTATGTGTTAAGTTCTGTGCAATGCATTGAACAAAACCAAAAGAATTCTGTGTTTGATTACCTGAAGAGTGAGGAAAAGCTGAGGCATAAAGAGAATCAGTTATTTATTTATTATTAAAAGCTTCAGTTCAGTTCAGTTCAGTCGCTCAGTCGTTTCCGACTTTGTGACCCCATGAATCGCAGCACACCAGGCCTCCCTGTCCATCACCAACACCCGGAGTTTACTCAAACTCATGTCCATTGAGTCAGTGATGCCATCCAGGCATCTCATCCTCTGTTGTCCCCTTCTCCTCCTGCCCCCAATCCTTCCCAGCATCAGGGTCTTTCCCAATGAGTCAGATATTCGCATGAGGTGGCCAAAGTATTAGAGTTTCAGCTTCAACATCAGTCCTTCCTATGAACACCCAGGACTGACCTCCTTTAGGATGGACTGGTTGGATCTCCTTGCAGTCCAAGGGACTCTCAAGAGTCTTCTCCAACACCACAGTTCAAAAGCATCAAATCTTCGGTGCTCAGGTTTCTTCACCGTCCAACTCTCACATCCATACATGACCACTGGAAAAACTATAGCCTTGACTAGATGGACCTTTGTTGGCAAAGTAATGTCTCTGCTTTTTAATATGCTATCTAGATTCGTCATAACTTTCCTTCCAAGGAGTAAGCGTCTTTTATTTATTTTTTTTTTTATTTTTTTATTTTTTATTTTAGTTGGGGGCTAATTACTTTACAATATTGTAGTAGTTTTTGCCATACATCGACATGAATCAGCCATGGATTCACATGTGCTCCCCCTCCCAAACCCTCCTCCCACCTCCCTCCCCCTCCCATCCCTCAGTGTCATCCCAACGCTCCATCCCTGAGCATCCGTCCCATGCATAGAACATGGAATGGTGTTCTGCTTCACATATGACAATATACATGTTTCAATGTTATTGTCCCAGAACATCCAACCCTCACCTTCTCCCTCAGAGTCCACAGGACTGTTCTATGCATCTGTGTCTCTTATTCTGTCTCACATATAGGGTTACCATTACCATCTTTCAAATTCCATATACATGCATTAGTATACTGTATTGGTGCTTTTCTTTCTGGCTCACTTCACTCTGTATAATGGGCTCCAGTTTCATCCATCTCAATAGAACGGATTCAAATGTATTCTTTTTAATGGCTGAGTAATATTCCATTGCGTCTTTTAATTTCATGGCTACAATCACCATCTGCAGTGATTTTGGAGCCCCCCAAAATAAAGTCTGACACTGTTTCCATTGTTTCCCCATCTATTTCCCATGAAGTGATGGGACCAGATGCCATGATCTTTGTTTTCTGAATATTGAGCTTTAAGCCAACTTTTTCACTCTCCTCTTTCACCTTCATCAAGAGTCTCTTTAGTTCTTCTTCACTTTCTGCCATAAGGGTGGTGTCATCCGCATACCTGAGGTTATTGTTATTTCTCCTGGCAATCTTCATTCCAGCTTGTGTTTCTTCCAGCCCAGCGTTTCTCATGATGTACTCTGCAGATAAGTTAAATAAGCAGGGTGACAATATACAGCCTTGACGTACTCCTTTTCCTATTTGGAACCAGTCTGTTGTTCCATGTCCAGTTCTAACTGTTGCTTCCTGACCTGTGTACAGGTTTCTCAAGAGACAGGTCAGATGGTCTGGTATTCCCATCTCTTTCAGAATTTTCCACAGTTTATTGTGATCCACACAGTCACAGGCTTTGGCATAGTCAGTAAAGCAGAAATAGATGTTTTTCTGGAACTCTCTTGCTTTTTCGATGATCCAGCGGATATTGGCAATTTGATCTCTGGTTCTTCTGCCTTTTCTAAAACCAGTTTGAACATCCGGAAATTCATGGTTCACGTATTGCTGAAGCCTGGCTTGGAGAATTTTGAGCATTACTTTACTAGTGTGTGAGATGAGTGCAATTGTGCGGTAGTTTGAGCATTCTTTGGCATTGCCTTTCTTTGGGATTGGGACGAAAACTGACCTTTTCCAGTCCTGTGGCCACTGCTGAGTTTTCCAAATTTGCTGTTATATTGAGTGCAGCACTTTCACAGCATCATCGTTCAGTATTTGAAATAGCTCAACTGGAATTCAAACCTCCACTAGCTTTGTTCATAGTGATGCTTTATAAGGCCCACTTGACTTCACGTTAAAGGCTTATTGTTGTTCAATTGCTCAGTGGTGTCTGATTCTTTATGACCCCTGGACTGCAGCGTCCCAGGCTTCCCTCTTCTTCACCAGCATGCCAGGCTTCCCTGTCCAGGAGCTTGCTCAAACTCATGTCCATTTCCATCATGTCAGTGATGCCATGCTACCATCTTGTCCTCTGTCATCCCCTTCTCCTCCTGCCTTCAGTCTTTACCAGCATCAGAGTATTTTCCTACAAGTTGGCTCTTCGCATCTGAAGGCCAAAAGTATTGGAGGTTCAGCTTCATCATCAGTCCTTACAATGAATATTGAGGATTGATTTCCTTTAGAATTGACTGGTTTGATCTCCTTGCAGTCCAAGGGACTCGCAAGAATGTTTTCCAACACCACATTTCAAAAATATCAATTCTTCGGCACTCAGCCTTCTTTATGGTCCAACTCTCACATGCGTACATGACTGCTGGAAGAACCATAACGTTGATCATACAGACCTTTGTTGGCAAAGTAATGTCTCTGCTTTTTAATATACTGTCTAGGTTTGTCATGGCTTTCCTTCCAAGGAGCAAGCTTCTTTTAATTTCATGGCTTCAGTCACCATTCACAGAGATTTTGGAGCCCGAGAAAATAAAGTCTGTCACTATTTCCATTGTTTCCCCATCTAAAGGCTAAACAAAATTAAAACCACAGTGTCATATATGAAGTCTCATTACTTATGGTACAGGAATAGCAAAATTTGTGAAATGTTATCTCCTGTGGCGACCTTCATTTTGAATCTCTATCAGTCATGAAACATATTTATGAAGTACTCACTGCCAGTCATTGTACCAGATGTGCAAATAAAACAACACAGCAGATGACAAACATATCTCTTACCTCCAATGAGTCTAACCACCCCTTGGCATCTCCTTCACCTGTTGCCCATTCATTTTCCATTTGCTAGTACTCTCTCTGTCATCTTTCAGTTACTATTTCTGATTGCTTGCAACGCAAACACAAATGCCACACAAACATGCTCACACACATTCAGAGATTATGAATCACTCATCAGATAATGTAACTAATTCGGACATGCCTGCTAGGAATGTCTGATAGATTTTGGATACTCTCCTTCTTTCTAGGTATCATGCATTTTAGCTAAGGGGATATGTTTTCACATAAAGATGATTGGACCAGGAACCAAAAAAAAGAAAAAACAAAAAAACGACATGTTTAAGCCAGATTTAGTATTTGAGTGACTGTTGCAGTTAGGATTAAATGATATTGTGTACATAATGTTCCTTGGAAGATAATAGACATTCAACAGATTAATTCTTTGCTTAAATGAGAAAATATATGAAAGAATTTTTAAACCGTAAAGTGATATATATTCTCTCCCTTTCTCTCTCTCTCTCCCCTATGTATCTCAATCAATCAATCAATCATATTATTGTGTTTAATATTCAGCTTCTTTTATTGCCTGTCTAAAGTGACTGTGGTACTGGAAAACTATCTTTTATGTTGCATCATTCACATCACATTGGTTGTGGGACAGTTGTTTTGGTAGCAATAACTTCGTTGTATCCTAAAATTATATTTAAAATATGAAAATTGGCTTACTTATGTGGAAGATCAATATTTTCATACCCGTGAATCTTTATTTCCATGCTTTCTGGTTCAGAATTACCTTTTGCTTTGTAGAATTTTTTTTTAATCACGTTTTGACCAAGGGAAACCTCACTAACAAAGCATTAAATTATGAAATCTAAGTATGAATTATCTCTGCGGTCAGGAGGGAATGGAGTTGAAGTCTGATGAAGTAGAATGAAAAATGATCTATGGATCCTCTCCAGTTTCTGCCGTTTGATTCTCTGATACAGAGTTACTTTGTTAAAAAGATGGCTTCTCTATCAGGATATTTATGATGATTGCTTGGGTATGGTGTGCATGCAGTTACTTCATTCCCTTTCTTTATTAGCTCTGACTTTTTTATTATCATGCTTTTTCTTTTTGCTATAAATTGTTAATTATCACCTTGATAGCACTGAGTAAAAACTTCTAGTTTTTCACTTCTAGTAACTGTCATTGTTTGACTAGCTGTTACAGAGATTTACTTTTGCTAAATCCCTTCCATGCTAGACAGCCATAAACCAAGGGACACAGTGCATTAAAGGAAAATCCTTCTTTTGTGGCAATTCAACCCAAGGGAGTGTGTATGAGTCCAAGTTCATTAAAAAAAAATACTGTTTATTAAGGGCCTGTAGATTTTGTCAAAGAGGTGTAGTCACCATCATTTAAACAAAGATTTCCACTAGTAAAATCCTAGAAAAATATATTGCTTTAATTAAGCTGTTGCTGTTGACCAATATTATTATTGTTGATTTGTTAAAATAAAGTTCAATAAAAAGTCTCAATAAATTTAGTAGCAATCCCATTGATTGTGGAGTATTGTAATAAGTGAATAAATTATTCAAATTTTAGTAACCAACTTCCAAATAAGTTCAAGATAATGCATAGCATAAGGATGAATGTGCAATCCTCTTTATTGAATGTGTGATATGTTTATATATTTTAATCTAATTCCCTGGTATAAATTCATATCATGTCAATACTAAAATGTCTGGATAAAATTTAATATTTATAATTTTACAATTCCTTAGACATGACAGATACGGAAACTTGCTTATTTCAGAAATAAGCCATGTCCATGGATTAGTCCATATGTTTCCAGTTGTATCTTTGGTATTCATGGTCCATCTTTCTGTACTAGCGATCTACTTTGTGGTTTATTGAATCGACCATACGGATTACGTATGAATTATACACGAGACTTTTTCCCTGAGATGTCCCCCTGTTTCCCCTTTTCTAACATAATATTCTTAATTTAATATGCTCCCAAGTAGTTTGTGCATACTTCTGTGTTGCTGTTGTTCAGTGTCTCAGTTGTGTCTGACTCTTTGCTGCTAAGTCGCGTCAGTCGTGTCCGACTCTGTGCAACCCCATAGATGGCAGCCCACCAGGCTCCGCCGTCCCTAGGATTCCGACGACCCCATATACTTATTTCCCCATCTGTTTGCCGTGAAGTGATGGGACTGGATGCTATGATCTTAGTTTTTTGAATGTTGAGTACTTCTGTTTTAGTACTTATTATATTACATGGCATTCATATGATGTTGGTGAGTATAATTGTAGTGTCTACATCTTTAATCTTTATAGCCATATAAAACAGAAAATTATCTGGCACATGTTAGATGTTCAAGATATCTCTATTGAAAAAAATTAACAATTTTAACTTCCTTTCAAATCTAAATATATCTTTCTTGGAAAATTATACTGAAAGAATGATAAGGTGAAAATTTCCTTTCTTATCTAACCATAATATTTATTAATAATATATCTAATTGATGATGCCCCAGAAATAATTGGTTATTATTTTGTATGTATTTCATTGCATACAGTGAATTGAATGCATTATTTCATTAAAAATTAACAATTAATTTAGTTCACATGAAAGACAATTTATAATTTATATTCAACATAACTGTCTAAGAAAAAGCAGTTTTTATATTGTTCATGTTACTTGGTATAAAACTAGATTTCCTGAAGCAAATATACATGTATTATAGTATGCCTCTAAAAATAAATTACTAAAAATATAAGTGTCTTTTTGGAATCAAGATAGAATTCTGACCCAAAACTTAAGTCTTTGCCATATTTCTACTTATTTCTAATACTATATTGCTATTAAACTCTTTCCCTTTACTACAGATTATATGTGAATTTCATGAAAGCAAAATTAACTTCAAACATCTATCACTTAAACAAGAGCATATTTGTTATTTTTAAGCAATAATATACATTTAAAATAAAATATGGAAAAACTTTCAGTAAATGAAAGATTTCTAGTATCTCTCAAAAGTATTCCTTAATTATTTCCTCTTCTATTTTTTTTAAATAAATTTGAAATTGTCTGAAGTCATTTGAATTACAGAGTACAGACAAAAGAAGAAATAGAGGCTGGGGAATTGATAGGATGACATGGATTCAGAAATCAGATCCTCCCTTCACAACCAGTTTTTCTCGGTGTTTCAGTTTATTAGAACTACAGGTCTCTTTCAAAATTATTTGACCATTTAATTCTTGATTATTGGATATAATTTAATAATATGATGCTTCTGGAGACTAGCAAGCAACAATGAGGTGGTAAACTTACCCATTGGCTAGACTCCAAGAACAAAGGAAAGTGTAAGATCAGCTGTAGTTACCAGTACTAAACATCCAAAACAGGATAGAAAAAATTTTAGCCCAAACCTGGCTATTGTCAAAGGAGGCATGGTAGACGGAGAAGAAATAATTTAATTGATATTAATTACAATTTATTAATTATAGTTTTATTACAATTTATTAATTACAATTTTTATAATTACAGTTCATTAATTACAATTTTTATTAATTACAATTACAATTGATATTATTTACACTATATAATAGAAATAAATGCTCCTGTTTTATAACTTCTTCCATGCTTTTGAAACTTCTGTAATATTTAAGCTCTACTGCCTCAGATTAAAATATTTTATGCTTAAAAATAAGTGAAGAATAAATAAAAGTATAAAGAATAACAGAACACTCTACCTTTCACATAGATATAACAAATGCTGACACTTCAAATTGCTTATTTTGTATCTTTTATTTTTGAAAGAATAACATATTACAGCAAGAAAAACATGAAAACTAGAATATTATAAATCAAACTCAGAATTTTTCACTCCGTAATTTTCTTTTCTCCTAACCTTGAGTTATGTCATAAGCAAAGTGAAGTTGGCATGTATATATACCTCCTACATTTTTATGCTGTATATAATAATAACTGTTTAATATATTTAAAATGCATAAATTGTACCATGCCTGCATGCTAAGTCACTTCAGTCATGTTCAAGTCTTTGTGAGTCCATGACTATAGTCTGCCAGGCTCCTCTGTCCATGGAATTCTCCAGGCAAGAATACTGGGCTGGGTGGCCATGCCCTCTCCAGGGGATCTTCCCAACCCAAGGATTGAACTTGCATTTACTGAGGCTCCTGTTTGCAGGCCGATTCTTTACCTATGGGAGATTGTACCATATATGATCTATATTTTGGCCGTTTCCTTTTTTTCCCCACTAACATGCCATTTTGGTGACTTATTCATGTCTAAAATAATGCTCTAGTTCATTCGTGTTATCTGCTTTATAGTATTGTACGAATATATTTTCCAGGATATTTCTCTTTATTCATTCCTCCCTCCTTGTCTCCCTCCCTCCTTTCCTTCCTTCCTTGCTTCCTTCTTTTAGATATATTTTATTTTGTTGTTGTTGTGCATTCAGTCTGATGGTTGCAATACATATTCCTTTCCCCATGATACCACTTTTAAACTGTGTATATTTCTGTTCTTATGATAGTTGTCTTTGGATTTTAACAAATATATTCAGTTTGACAATACACAAAAGTTGCTTGTAGCTTTATCCTCCGCTAAACATTCCAGGATTCAGAATGCTTAAATATTGATTTGCCTCACATGTAACCTTTGATGTTATTCTCTATTGTCTTAATACTATAGTTTTAGCTCACCACTGGAAATTATTGTGGAGCATATTAAGATTTACTAAAATCATTAATTTTTATGCTTACTGTTGATATTTTCACTCTCCTCCCTTCTCCTGAATTTTGTATATCTCTTTCTTTTCTACCCAAGTACATTGAGCAACAATATATGAAGAACATTCTGTTGTATCATAAAATGTCTTCGTTGACAGTGAAGTTCAAATGGGTCCCTTCAGTGACAGTTCAGATAGGTCTAGAATTCAAGGGTCATAGATATTTTCCTTAAGCAGCTTGAAAATTATATTGTATTTATATATTTTATTAATGTTGGTTATAAGTCACTTAATAATCCAATTGTTGTTCCTCTATATGTATTTTGATTTTTCATATGATATTGCTTATATGTGGAATAAAAAAAAAGATACAAATGAATATATACAAAACAGAAATAGACCCACAGACATAGGAAACAAACTTATGATTACCAAAGGGGAAAGCGGAGGGAGGGATAAATTAGGAGCTTTGGATTAACATATACACACTATTATATATTAGGTAGATAACCAACAAGGACCTATGGTATAGTACAGGGGACTATACTCAATATTTTGTAATAACTTATAAAGGAAAAGAATCTGAAAACATAGATATACATGTATCATGATGCATGTATACATGAATCAGTTTGATATACACCTGAAACTAGTACAACATTGTAAATCAACTATGTGTCAATAAAAAAAAATCAGTCAATCATATGATTATCTCAATAGATGCAGAAAAAGCATTTGACAAAGCTCAACATTCAATTTGTGGTTTAAAAGAAATAACTCATAAAAGTAAGTATAGAGGGAACATATCTCAACATAATAAATGACATTTATGACAAAGCTATAGTTAAAACGCGGCTCAGTATTTTCCTCTAAAATCAGGAACGAGACAAGCATGCCCACTCTCACAAGGAGGGAGTGTGGGACTCAGAGATACAAACTACTATGTATAAGATAGATAAGCAACAAGGATATATTGTATAGCACAGGGAAACATAGGCATCATTTTATAATAATTTCATATTAAGTACAACCTATAAAAATACTGAATCATATGATGTATGCCAGAAATTAATATTGTGTGTCAGCTATACTTCAGTTGTAAAAATCTGGCTCTAAATTCTGTTTCTGGCATCATATAATTCTCTCACTTATATCTAATTTTTGGAACTTCAGAAACATGAATATTTCTAAGTCACTTTATAAAATATGTAATTTAGTATTTTATATTTTTGTCATAAGAAAGAACACATCAGCTAGGGCTGCTTTGTGGTCTGATGTGCTTCATCACATGCTTAAGTCTTAGAATTAGTTCACATCATTGGCTAAAATTCTTAGTACTATGGCAGGGGACGTGATGTATGTGCATATGGAGCCTTAAGAATTGCTTATGTCACACTGTGTGTATGGATGTTTGTTTGTGCATGTGTGTTTAGGATGTTAAGTTTTGAGTATTCTTTTTTGCTGATACATATTTAAACAAAATTTGAATTTAGGTCACTTCTTAAATAATTTGTCAATATCAAACCTTTATGATCAGAAATAAACATCAGAAAACCCCCCCAAACTCAGTTGTAATGAAATAAGGGATTGATAAGAAAAGACTAGAACTTATATTTCTGTTTTCTTTAATGTTATATTTTATTTCATATTAAGAATAATCTGAATTTCCTTGTGTAACATTTACAATGAAAGATTCTTTCCCTTCTTTTAAAATATCTTAAGAAGAAGGATGACGTTACTGAATTGAGACCTGTGTTACTTCTAACATAGGCCTATGAAAGTGAAAGTGAGAGTCACTCAGTCATGTCCCACTCTTTGTGACCCCATGGACTATACAGTCCGTGGAATTCTCCAGGCTAAAATCCTGGAATGGGTAGCTTTTCCATTCTCCAGGGAATCTTCCCAACTCAGGGATCAAACCCAGGTCTTCCACATTGCAGGAAGATTCTTTACCAGCTGGAGCCACCAGGCAAGCCCAAGAATACTTGAGTGGGTAGCCTATCCCTTCTGCAACAGATCTTCTTGACCCAGGAATGAAACCGGGGTCTCCTGCATTGCAGGTGGATTCTTTACCAGCTGAGCTACCAAGGAAGCCCATCTAGGCCTATAGTGCTATGAAATTCCCCTGAATAGTGTTCAACAGCATGCCACAAATTTCTTATTTTTCTCTTTTTGACTCATGAGTTATCTAGAAGTGTTTTATCTAGTTTCCAGTTTGGGGAAATTTCCAGAAAAAAATATTTTTTATAAATTGCAATTTAATTTCACTGTGGAAAGAGAACATGCTGTCTATGACTTGAATTTTAAAAAATCTATTGAGACAATTTTTTGTGACCCAGAATAAAGCCTATCTTGATACATGCACTTGAAGAGAATGTATACTGTGCTGCTGTCTGGTAGAGTATTCTATAAATGTAAAATTACAATAAGTTCATTCATATCATAGATGATGCTTTTTCTTATTCTGTTAAGTAATAGATGTTTAAGAAACCTGTAACTCTAACTGTTGATTTGCCATTTATTCTGTCAGTTTTAGAGCATGATTTTATATATTTTGAAACTTCATTATTAGGTGAAAATAATTTAGGGTTTTGTCCTCTTGCTTTATTTACGTCTTATGATTTTGAACTCACCTTCTTTATCTCTGGTATATTCCTTGCTCTAAAGTAAGGTTTTTTGTTGTTGTTGTTGTTGTTCTGTTATTTGTATAATCATCCCAACTTCCTTCTGATTAGTCTTGTGTAGAGTATGTTAGCCCATCTTTGACTTTTAACTTATTTATGCCTTTATATTTATAATGTATTTCTTCCTGGCTATATAGAATAAGTTCTTGCTTTTTTTATCCAGTTTGACAATCCCCCTTTTTTTTTCATATTTCAAATTAGTTTATTTTCTATTTTATAACTTTACAATATTGTATTTGTTTTGCCATACATTGACATGAATCCACCATGGGTGTATATGTTTTCCCCTTCCAGAACCCTTCTTCCACCTCCCTCCCCATCCCATCCCTCCGGGTCATCCCGGTGCACCAGCCCCGAGCACCCTGTATCATGCATTGAACCTGGACTGGCGATTCGTTTCACATATGATAATTTACATGCTTCCATGCCATTCTCCCATATCATCCTGCCCTTGCCCTGTCCCATAGAGTGGTATTATGGACAATCCCTTTTTTATCCAGTTTGACAATCCCTTTTAACTGGGATGTTGAGAAAATTTTCTGTTTAGTGTGATTGTCAATATAGTTACATTTAGGTCCATGATCTTGCTTTTTTTTTTTTTTTTGTCTTATTTGTCCTTATTCCACTTTTGCTCTTTTTTTTTTTTTTTTGCCCTTTGGCATCTCAAATATTCTCACCACCAAAAAAGAAATGGTAGATATGAGATGTGGTAGAGATAGTGGTATTAACTGCCTCTATGGTTGTACTCATTTTGATTTATATAACTGTATCAAAGAGAGTCCCAATTTGTCTCTTCTTTGTCACATAGTGGTATTAACTGCCTCTATGGTTGTACTCATTTTGATTTATATAACTGTATCAAAGAGAGTCCCAATTTGTCTCTTCTTTGTCACAGAACATCAACATGTAGGACCCCTTAAACTTATACAATGGTATGTGACAATTATACCTCAAAAAAGCTGGAAAATAGTATTTTACTATGTAGTATAAAAAAATTTACTGTTTTGTCTCATTAGCTTACCTCCTTGAAAGAAGAAATTTTTCATGGGAAAAAAAGCTATTCTCATTGCATTTTTATTCTCACCATGAAATGCACAATTTAACATCAAAAGGTACATTTTTCAGATATGAGAAGAATTTTGTATTTATTAATTCATATCAAAAGATATGGCTTCTAAGTAGTAATTTAGACTGTAGGATACATACATTTAAAGCTAATCCAATTTATGATGGATTTTTTCCTGCATACCTACAAAAGTGACAGGCTAGTTAATTTAAAAGTATGGATTGATTAATAACTGTTTATGAGTCTTTATTTGTAAATGAATACAGTCATGACAAACTAATTTTTTAATTTTAAAAGAATGATATGTACATATTGTTAAAGGTATTTAAAAAAAAGTCTTTTAGTTTTTCAAGAAAAGAAATCTTAAAATTAGCTGAACAGATATCTTTTCTTCAAATAAATAAAATCTCAACAACAACTTGAAGACTCCTTCATGACTGTTTAATAAAAAAAAAATTGTTAGCTCTCTTCCACTATTGGCTAGTTTTTACTTCACTAATAGATCTTTGTAATCCTCTGGCCCTTGCACTATACACTTTAGATTCTGTTTCAAATTTTAAAATAATCATCTTTTAATTTTACAGCATAAGTGCCTTATATGGAAGGTGGCAACTGTCTTTTAGAACATAAAATATATGTTATTTTTGTTCTTGACTGCTATAAAATCAGCTGATATTTGGTGATTTCTCACTCACTGGAGTTATAAGTTGCCCTGTATTAATAGTAAAGTTCATGAATAGTGGTATCGTATTAATTAAAGAAGTGTCATTTCAAAAGTGTACTACATTTCAAAATGAAGTGAGGAGCATTAGGGAGTTTGAGCAGAGGGCTTCCAATAACGGAGCTGTGTTTTTAACAGAACCATTATGGCAATAGGATTAAGAAGAGACCAAGTATGAAACTGTCTAAGCAGGGTACCAAATTTCAGACTATTGTCGTAGTCCCAGCAAGAGGTAATGGTAAATTGGTTCGGGTACTAACAACTCAGCGGAAGGGATTATATTCTCAGTATATTTTGAAGGTAGAGTTAGCAGAATTTTCTGATAAATTGGGTATGAAGTATGAGAGCAAAAGAAGGAATGAAGGACAACTCTAAGCTATTTCTTCTGAACAATTACAAGTGGAATAGATATGCCATTAACTGAGAGAGTAATCAACACTATTTGTTTCCATTCATTTTCATTCATTCTCTTAGACCTGGCAATTTGATTCTACTCCAAACCCTGAAAATAAATTGGACCTTCAAATGCCTTCCTGCATGCCTACCCTGCAGCATTTTATTACTTTGATCTCTTAGGAAACTCTTCCCCCTTAACTTTCAGATCACTTATTATTCCTACTTGGACAGAAGTCTTTGCTCTATGTTTCTTTCTCAGTCACTATTTGTGATTCACTTTCACTGATTTTGGTATACACAGCAATTAACAAAACTGTGTACCTATTAATAATAAGTATAACTTAAATGTTGACTGTGATTTATTCTTTTTTGCTCTAGGATGTACTACTGTTAGCATGACTAAATATAGAAAAGCAAACGCATTTTTCTCAAGTGACTAAATATGTGTCAAACAATATAAATAAGGCTTCAGAAATTTTAGCCTTATTCAAGAAATTTAACAATATCCTTTAAAAGGATCAAGGATACTTAAACCAGAGAAATTTAATAGAAAATGTTTGTTGCATTTTGTAAAATGACTTTACTTAAAAATGTATAGAATTTCTGAAATGATTTCATTTAGCGTGAATGGTCACTTTTAAATGGCTTCCATATGTATTCATATGTATAAAAATCATTTTATGCAATTTATGAATATTTTCCATTATTCTTTCAATTTCAAATTATTACTGTTAGTTATGTTTATGTTGCGCCACCTCTGTTTATTATCCTTCACACATGGGGCAGTGGTTTATTTTTCAGATATACAGATTTCATGATTTATTGGTGTACTTTAATATTTTCTGTCTTGATTGCCCAAATGTTCCACACCTGTTCTTGTGAATATGTGTTAGTCTTAAAGTGTTTTAACACTATCGCAAACCCTTAATGTAATGCTTTATCATGATCCAATGTGATTATATTGTGTAATGCAACCTTAGCTTATGTTTTTACACTCCTTGAGCTTTTAACGACCTATATCCTGTAGCTAATGAGAAATATTTCATGCTTTACTTAATGTGATCATCAAAGGGAGATAAGATTTTTATCCAGATAATTCAAAGTTTAGATTAAGTAGTTCTTTAAGATTCTCTGGGCTTCCCTGGTGGCTCAGAGGGTAAGCCTGTGAAAGGTCAGTATCTTTAAATGAAGTTATTAATATTCATTTGACTGATAGAAATATATGTTCTCATACCATTTACTTTCTTCCTAAAATACTTTTCTAATTAATGTTTATCAGTGATTTTGTTTTGTGTTTTGTTTTCCTTTAACCAGTTAGAAATAATGTTGTTTACTTCCACTTTCTTGTTTAGATTTTGGAAGGAATGGTATAGGATTGGAAGAGTTGCTGAAACCCTCTCTGGCTCAGAAATTTGTGCCATTACATGATGCTACTTCTAAGAATGTGGACTTTTACCACATAATGTTAAATTTATGTATCGTGGAAAGTGACTGAAGCTACAAACATGGTCAGGACTCTTTCTGGCAGTTAATTTTAGTAAGGAAGACTTCATCAGACATTAATAAAGAAACATATATTCATTAAGATTCAGTTATGTATTCAGTATAGCTAACAGATATTTTTTAAAACAATATATTTTTTATATTAAAAAATTGATAAAAAATAATGATTGTTTCAGAGTTTTGTAGCTGTAGTTTTAAAATTGTAGTTTGGCTTTGAAAATCATGTTCCTAGAATTTGTAAAGATTGAGAAATAGATAATATGGAGAGAGTAATACAAAACTCTCATCTCCGCCAGTACCTTTTTTATGCTTCTCTCCCTCCCCCTCTTTTGCTCTCTCTCTAATAAGTGCATGTGCAAATGTATTTTGTGATTACTTTCAGGAGGAAATCACATTGTCTAATAGACTATCACTAGTAATCCTACAATTTTTGTTTAGGATTTAGTACTCTTGCTATCATAAGGCAAATTTACTTCAGTGTTGGGAAAGCTGTCTGTGAGGAACACTAAAATGTAATAAAATTTTGAATTAAAAGTTTGGACACCACAATATACTCTCATCTGTGTCACCAGCTGTATGACCATTGTCATATCACTTAACTGTTTGCTTTTTAATTTTTTGTCCTAGGGAAAAAAAGTATTGATCATTTTCAATTATTTTAAAGGACTTTCACATACTTTCACCAGTTCTAGCAGTTGACATTTCTTGATTTGGGGTGAGAAATACGAAACTTTCAGAATAAACATAGGTCTCATTATTGCATTACATTACTTCATATATAATTTTAATACAATAAGCATTAGATTTACTCATAGCTCAGTGGGTAAAGAATCTGCCTGCAATGCAGGAGACCCGAGTTTGATTCCTGGGTCGGGAAGATTCCTGGGTCAGAGAAGGAAATGGCTATCCACTCCAGAATTCTTGCCTGGAAAATCCTATGGACAGAGAAGCCTAGTGGGCTACGGTCCATGGGGTCACAAGAGTCGGACACGACTTAGCAACTAAACCACCACCACCAAGCATTAGCTACTATATTTGATCTATTTAATATTCTTTTTGTGTTCTACTTATATCCATATTAGCAGTAATATTTCCTTGCAATTTTCATAAAATAAATTGCTGTTTTATTTTAATGCTGAATTTCATAATAATCTTCTTTGCCAATAACTTATAGATAGTAGGTGTATGTAGTTCATATACCACTACTATGTAATTTATGTGCCAAATTTAAATTTTTAATTGCTTATAAAATAAAGTACATTTTATATTGTCCTCTATATCCTAGTCCAACTCTTGGCATCCTACAGTAATTACAGTGCTATGAAAATTGTGTTATTCTGTTATTACTATAGAGGCCGTGAACAAACTTTAAGACAAAATAAAATTCAATCTTAAAAAAATGAAAGTAATAGCAGTCACAAATTAAAAGTCACGTGCTTCTTGGAAGAAAAGCTATGACAAACCTAGACAGCATATTAAAAGGCAGAGACATCACTGTGCCTATAAAGGTTTGTATAGTCAAAGCTATGGTTTTTCCAGTAGTCATGAACAGATTGTGAGTTGAACCATAAAGAAGGCTGAGCACCAAAAATTTGATGCTTTCTAATTGTGTTGCTGGGGAAGACTCTTGAGAGTTCCTTGGAAAGCATGGATCAAACCAGTCAGTCAGTCCTAAAGGAAATTAATCCTGAATATTCATTGAAAGAACTGATTCTGAAGTCAAATCCAATACTTTGGCCATCTGATGCAAAGAGCTGACTCCTTGGAAAAGACCCTGATGCTGGGAAAGATTGAAAGCAGGAGAAGAAGGTGGTGGCAGAGGATATGATTCGATGGCATCACCAGCACTGAGTTTGAGCACAACTCTGGGAAATGGCGAAGGACAGGGAAGCTTGGTGTGCTATAGTCCATGAGGTCACTGAGTCAGACATGACTTAGTGACTGAACAATAATAATACATATGCCCCAGCTTATGTGCTCATGTAGAGTTTTATTTGGGACATTCAGTTTTTCATTAAAGAAGGAAGGCTTTTTACATAGCTTGCATAATAATCTTTCTTTGTGTTTTGTTAGGTAGATATAATAGGAAATTTGAATGAAAAATCATCACAGTAATACACTTTGCAATAGTGACTGTATACAGATGTCACTTCTTTCATCCTAACTGTTTACTAAGGTTGTTTCTGGGTTATTGAGTGAAATGTATCAACTAATAAGTAATTTAGAGTAACTTCTGGCTTTAATCAAACATGATATCATTATTGATATTGAAAAGTACAATATTTTTAAGTGAAAAATTGGTACTCATTCTAAAATGTGACTTATATGTTATACAATAAGGAAATTATAGTCTCTTGATCATTCAGGTGATTTTGTATTTTCAAATGAAATTATTTGTACCAATATTTTTATCAGTGAAAATGTTAGCTCAGAATTAATTCAACATCATACTTCATATATTTATCAATGATTTTGTTGTAAAATCCAGTCTAATTCTACAAATGAAAAATATTCAGTGCCAAGAGTGAGCTAACACATATCATTTCTATCACTAACTTACTTAAAGGCAGTTATTAATATAACAGAGTAGAAACAATGGAATTAGGTTTCTTGTATTGTTGTACATCCATACTGGCAATCAAATTAGAAGTGTGTGTTAGTCACTCAGTCCTGTCTGACTCTTTGTGATCCCATAGACTGTAGGCAGCCTGACTCCAGTGTCCATGGAATTCTCCAGGCAAGAACACTGAAGTGGGTTGCCATTTCCTTCTCCAGGGTATCTTCCCATCACAGGGATTAAACCTGGGTCTCCTGCATTGCAGGTAGATTCTTTACTGTCTGAACTGCCAGTGAAGAGGGTCATTTTAGTTAAATTAATCCCAATTCTGTGAGCCATTTGCTCTTTACTTTCTGCTTAAATGTTTCTATGTATTATTGAGTTTCCAAGTAATTTTATTCATTCTCAGATTGCTCAAAGATTTGCTGCCATTTTGCTATTTTGTTTTGTTTGTATGTTTTTTATACCCCAATTCTAAAAAACTTAAATTTTGTTCTGAACTTCTTCTTTTTAAATTTTCTTTAAAAAGAATTCTCAGGAATTCCTAGTTGTTATAACAAAGCATCTTTTGAATTATATCTTTTAAATCAATTACATAAAACAGTATTTTACCTCCTCCTTTTAGGTAATGATTTTTTATCAGTTCAGTTCAGTTGCTCAGTCGTGTCTGACTCTTTGCAATCCCATGGACTGCAGAGATTATGGAGATTACATAATTACAGAGTTACAGAGATTATGGGAGAGCAAAAAAACCTCATTGGTTATGGCTCAGAATTCTCTATTTTCTTATTTTCTCACTATTAATCATCAACAAAAAGGCAAGAGATTTGAAAACCAGCAGCTTCTACAGTTGAAGGGAGAAGTATGTTTTCATTCTCTTTCCAATTCCTCAAACATTATATCTCACATTATATAAACTATACCAATGATAAATTTTTAGTTTCAAAAAAGATGATTTATACATAACTTTAAAATACATATATTTCTTACTGTAGCTGAAGCAATACCAATACTAACCGAAGCTAAATCACCCCCTTGGGCCAGTGGTTGTCTTTCACTTCTGTAATTTTACATGTTTGGAAAATACCAAATAAATCCATCTTCCCCTTGTGCTTTTATAGGTATTCAAGTGCTCACAACCATAAATCTAGTCGTTATAACAAAGCATCTTTTGAATTCTATCTTTTAAATAAATTACATGAAACAATACATTACCTCCTCCTTTTAGGTAATGATTTTTTCATCAGTTCATTTCAGTTGCTCAGTCATGTCTGACTCTTTGCACATGGACTGCAGCATGCCAGGCTTCCCTATTCATCACCAACTCCTCCCAGAGCCTACTCAAACTCATGTCCATCCAGTTGGTGATGGCATCCAACCATCTCATCCTCTGTTGTCCCCTTCTCCTCCTGCCTTCAATCTTTCCCAGCATCAGGGTCTTTTCCAATGAGTCAGTTCTTCACATCAGGTGGCCAAAGTATTGGAGCTTCAGCATCAGCATCAGCCCTTCCAATGAATATTCAGGACTGATTTCCTTTAGGATTGATTGGTTGGATCTTCTTGAAGTCCAAGGGACTCTCAAGAGTCTTCTCCAACACCACAGTTCAAAAGCATCACTTCTTTGGTGCTCAGCTTTCTTTATAGTCCAACTCTCACATCCATACATGACTACTGGAAAAACCATAGCTTTGACTAGATGGACCTTTCTTGGCAAAGGGATGTCTCTACTTTTTAATATGCCGTCTAGATTGGTCATAGCTTTTCTTCCAAGGAGTTGTTGTTTTTGCTACTTTTTTTTGTTTGTATGTTTTTTATACTCCAATTCTAAAACCTTACATTTTGTTCTGAGCTTTTTTTTTTTTTTAATTCTCCTTTATGGAGTTTCTTAGAATTCTTTGGGAGCAAGCAGGGAAATTAGAATAGCCATAACAAGAAGAGACAAGAAGAGAACTTATCTTGAATCTGCAGTTAGCATGGGAAACACACTGTTGTTACTCACTATGCATTGATTTGAGAGTTGGGTAAGAGATTTGCAGAGATTAGGGAGAACTATGTTTTCAGTCTCTTTCCAATTCCTCAAACATTACATCTCTCACTGCAGCAAAAATGTGTGGAAATTAACAGTAAGAGATAGAAGCAACAAAAACAATATTTGGGTCTATGGTTATAATTAAAGAGGTGCTTATCAGTTTAGAAATTTTGCATGAAGACTGAACAGTGCTCCCAAGTAAACTGCCATGAGACTTACTTCAGATCATGTAAAACAAGAACAAAGCTTTAAAAGAGTATTCCAGGAAGTGTTGTATGTTCTCAAAGTATATCTTACATTATTTTCACATGTTTAGATTATGTCTACAGCCTGTTAGTCATCAATATGAAATACAGAGTTGTTTTATTTTGAATTTGAAAATGTATTTTAGACAAATCACAGATAACTGCTACTGGACCTCACTGTTTTGTGTTAAGGTGGTTATAGTATTACAGAGAAGAATTGCATTCCAACATGTTAAGGACTAGTGACATTTGCAACAGTAAATACTTTCTGATATTCATAAAGATTTTTAAATATAACGGCCCCTAAAAATTACTTCAGTAGTAGTGAACCACCCTATTCAACATAGTTTCACTCCAATTCATGTCACGCTGATAGTTTCTGTAATTAAAGAACTTATTGCACAAATCCTAAGAACTGCTGTTAAATCATATATATGATACATTTGTACACAGAATACAGTACTGGTGTCTGCATGCATACATAATTATAATAATCATGTAAATATAGAGTCATACATACATAATTTCAAATATACATGTAATACACACACACACATGCACACATACAAACAAACTGACATACGACCTTCCCTGGTGGCTCAGCAGTAAAGAATCCAAAGGAGGAACTGCAGGAGACGCGAGTTGAATCCCTAAGTTGGGAATATTCCATAGGGGAGGGCATGGCAACCCACTCCAGTATTCTTGCTTGGAGAATCCCATGGATAGAGGAGCTTGGCAGGCTCAGTCCATAGAGTCACAAAGAATTGAACGTGACTGAAGTGACGTAAGAGACAGGTCAGATGGTCTGGTATTCCCATCTCTTTCAGAATTTTCCCCAGTCTATTGTGATCCACACAGTAAAAGGCTTTGGCATAGTCAATAAAGCAGAAATAGATGTTTTTCTGGAACTCTCTTGCTTTTTCAATGATCCAGTGGTTGTTGGCAATTTAATTTCTGGTTCCTCTGCCTTTTCTAAAACCAGCTTGAACATCTGGAAGTTCACGGTTCACGTATTGCTGAAGCCTGGCTTGGAGAATTTTGAGCATTCCTTTACTAACATGTGAGATGAGTGCCATTGTGCAGTAGTTTGAGCATCCTTTGGCATTGCCTTTCTTTAGGATTGAAATTAAAGCTGACCTTTGCCAGTCCTGTGGCCACTGATGAGTTTTCCAGATTTGCTGGCATACTGAGTGCAGCACTTACACAGCATCATCTTTCAGGATTTGAAATAGCTCAACTGGAATTCCATCACCTCCACTAGCTTTGTTCATAGTGATGCTTTCTAAGGCCCACTTGACTTCCCATTCCAGGATATCTGGCTCTAGCTGAGTGATCACACTATCGTGATTATCTTGGTCATGAAGATCTTTTGTGTACAGTTCTTCTGTGTATTCTTGCCACCTCTTTTTAATATCTTCTGCTTCTGTTAGGTCCATACCATTTCTGTCCTTTATCAAGCCCATCTTTGCATGAAATGCTCCCTTGGTATCTCTAATTTTCTTGAAGAGATCTCTAGTCTTTCCCATTCTGTTGTTTCCCTCTATTTCTTTGCATTGATCATAGAGGAAGGTTTTCTTATCTCTCCTTGCTATTCTTTGGAACTCTGCATTCAGATGGGAATATCTTTCCTTTTCTCCTTTGCTTTTAGCTTCTCTTCTTTTCCCAGCTATTTGTAAGGCCTCCTCAGACAGCCATTTTGCTTTTTTGCATTTCTTTTCCATGGGTATGGTCTTGATACCTGTCTCCTATACAATGTCATGAACCTCTGTCCATAGTTCATCAGGCACTCTGTCTATCAGATCTAGTCCCTTAAATCTATTTCTCACTTCCACTGTATAATCATAAGGGATTTGATTTAGGTCATACCTGAATGGTCTAGTGGTTTCCCTACTTCAATTTAAGTCTGAATTTGGCAATAAGGAGTTCATAATCTGAGCCACAGTCCGCGTCTGGTCTTGTTTTTGTTGACTGTATAGAGCTTCTCCATCTTTGACTGCAAAGAATATAATCAATCTGATTTTGGTGTTGACCATCTGGTGATGTCCATGTGTAGAGTCTTCTCTTGTGTTGTTGGAAGAGGGTGTTTGCTATGATGAGTGTTCTCTTGGCAAAACTCTATTAGCCTTTGCCCTGGTTCATTCTGTACTCCAAGGCCAAATTTGCCTGTTACGCCAGGTGTTTCTTGACTTCCTACTTTTGCATTCCAGTCCCCTATAATGAAAAGGACATCTGTTTTGGGTGTTAGTTCTAAAAGGTCTTGTAGGTCTTCATAGAACCGTTCAACTTCAGCTTCTTCAGTATTACTGGTCAGGGCATAGACTTGGATTACTTTGATACTGAATGGTTTGCCTTGGAAAAGAACAGAGATCATTCTGTTGTTTTTGAGATTGCATCCAAGTAATGCATTTCAGACTCTTTTGTTGACCATGATGGCCGCTCCATTTCTTCTAAGGGATTTGTGACCATAATAGTAGATATAATGGTCATCTGAATTAAATTCACCCATTCCAGTCCATCTTACTTCACTGATTCCTATAATGTCAACATTCACTCTTGCCATCTCCTATTTGACCACTTCCAATTTGCCTTGATTCATGGAATTAACATTCCAGGTTCCTATGCAATATTGCTCTTTATAGCATCGGACATTGCTTCTATCACCAGTCACATCCACGGCTGGGTATTTTTTTTGCTTTGGCTCCATCCCATCATTCTTTCTGAAGTTATTTCTCCACTGATCTCCAGTAGCATATTGGGCACCTACCAACCTGGGGAGTTCATCTTTCAGTGTCCTATCTTTTTGCCATTTCATACTGTTCATGGGGTTCTCAAGGCAAGAATACTGAAGTGGTTTGCCATGCCCTTCTCAAGTGGACCACATTCTGTCAGACCTTTCCACCATGACCCATCTGACTTGGGTGGCCCCACACGGCATGGCTTAGTTTCATTGAGATAGACAAGGCTGTGGTCTGTATGATCAGATTGGCTAGCTTTCTGTGATTATAGTTTCAGTGTGTCTGCCCTCTGATGCCCTCTCTCAACACCTATCATCTTACTTGGGTTTCTCTTACCTTGGACGTGGAGTATCTCTTCACAGCTGCTCCAGCAAAGTGTAGCAGCTGCTCCTTACCTTGGACAAGGGGTGTCTACTCACGACAGCCCCTCCTGACCTTGAATGTGGAGTAACTCCTCTCGGCCCTCCTGAGCCCATGCACCTGCCGCTCCTTGGAGCTGGGGTGACTCCTCTCAGCCACCATCCCCAGGCGCGGCTGTGGGGTAGCTCTCTCGGCCATGCTTCTGCGCGGTCCATCGCAGCCTCTGTGCAGACTGTGTGGATCACAATAAACTATGGAAAATTCTGAAAGAGATGGGAATACCAGACCATCTGACCTGTCTCTTGAGAAACCTGTATGCAGGTCAGGAAGCAACAGTTAGAACTGGACATGGAACAACAGACTGGTTCCAAATAGGAAAAGGAGTACGTCAAGGCTGTATATTTTCACCCTGCTTATTTAACTTCTATGCAGAGTACATCATGAGAAACGCTGGACTGGAAGAAGCACAAGCTGGAATCAAGATTGCTGGGAGAAATACTAATAACCTCAGATATGCAGATGACACCATCCTTATGGCAGAAAGTGAAGAGGAACTAAAAAACCTCTTGATGAAAATGAGAGAGAAGAGTGAAAAAGTTGGCTTAAAGATCAACATTCAGAAAACTAAAATCATGGCATCTGGTCCCATCACTTCATGGGAAATAGATGGGGAAACAATGGAAACAGTGTCAGACTTTATTTTTGGGGGCTCCAAAATCACCACTGATGGTGATTGCAGCCATGAAATTAAAAGACACTTACTCCTTGGAAGGAAAGTTATGACCAATCTAGATATTATATTAAAAAGCAGAGACATTACTTTGCCAACAAAGGTCCGTCTAGTCAAGGCTATGGTTTTTCCAGTGATCATGTATGGATGGGAGAGTTGGACGGTGAAGAAACCTGAGCACTGAAGAATTGATGCTTTTGAACTGTGGTGTTGGAGAAGACTCTTGAGAGTCCCTTGGACTGCAAGGAGATCTAACCAGTCCATCATAAAGGAGATCAGTCCTGGGTGTTCACTGGAAGGACTGATGTTGAAGCTGAAACTCCAATACTTTGGCCACCTCATGCAAAGAGTTGACTCACTGGAAAAGACCCTGATGCTGGGAAGGATTGGGGGCAGGAGGAGAAAGGGACAACAGAGGATGAGATGGTTGGATGACATCACCGACTCGATGGACATGGGTTTGGGTAAACTCCGGGAGTTGGTGATGGACAGCCTGGCGTGCTGCGATTCATGGGGTAGCAAAGAGTCTGACACGACTGAGCGACTGAACTGAACTGAAGTGACTTAGCATTCATACATGCATACACACACACACACATATGTACATAAATATATATGGTCTTCATAAACATGTCCAAAATCACAAGCCTGTGTATGTTTAGGTATTGAAAAAGTATAAGTTTACTAAATGAATTAGGAAAAAATTCACAAGTTTTCTACCAAATATGACATTGCACAGTTGTGCATGTTCTTGCAAAGGCCATTTCTTTACAAACAGGGTTCTGTGGGATTGTTAATGCTATCTTAATCTTCCTGTTTATTCACCCATTCTGGGATTTCCCGTTTGCCAGCACTACAAATGCACTGTATTATAAATGAGAACAGCTTGTTGAAAGCTGTGTTTTAATGTTTTCTGGAAATAGATGAAGACAACATGTTCTGATATATTTGTAACAAATCCAGTTAGGAGCTTATTTAGGGAGTTTTTGTTTTTTTCTTCTTTAACAAACATAGGAAATATGTTCTTGTACTGGTATCAATAATAATTACAAATTCTTCCTAAAGAAAATAATTATGCATGCTTTAAAGTTAACTTCCTTTTTGGAAAACAATTGGTATTCAGTGTTTTGTCTAGGTAAACAATATTTACATAAAAATACTAGAAAGTTAGTTTTCATATAAACCTTACAATTCCTCTGCATTGCCCCACAAAAAGTTAAAGTAGTTATAAATTGTTTATTATTAGTATAGTATAGTAATGATATTTTTAGTAATGGTTTTGTTTAATGATCATAGATCAATTGATAAACTCTCGTTATTCGTATTTATTTATTTTAGTGGATTTTGAAGAAATATCTGGATAATAATCATTTTTCTGGAAAAAAGAGTGAGAATAAAATAAAGTCCCTCCTACTTCACCTGCCAACATATTTTGCTTTCTGTACCCTTACCATTTTTGCCTACCTCGTAAACCTAATATAGACTGTCACTGCTTAAGAATTCCAAGCAATTTTTGAAATTTTTCAGCAATTTTGAAAAACAGTAGTTAAAATTTTGATATTTGATAAAGTTGACCTTTGCTTTTTGATATGTGTGGGTGTCTGTGTGGGTGTTTTGTAGATGAGTGAGTGTGTGTGTATATGTGTTTCAAATGTCAATGTAAAAGATGTATTACAATATAATAGTAGAATTTGGGGTATGTTAACAAGCCTAAATTATGCAGTTTTAAATGGGACAAAGAGTTAGCATCATAAATTGTAGCAGTTTATAATGAAAGTTGTTTACATTAAAAGTACATGACAGAAATGTAAGAAAATGACTAAGTGCAATATGAAAGAAAAATTACTTCATTGAACACCCCCAAATTTAAAGCTTAAATATAATCACGGTATATATAAATATGCAAATATTTGTTCTATTCTTCTCCAGTGATTTATGTTTCATCAAGTGTGGTTACCTTCATTACTGATCATTTTTTAAAACAAAATTTTACATGACAACATTGTGTGTTAAAATGAACTCCAAAGCTATTTAAAATTGTGCAGCTTCAGAATGATGCATGGTTCATTGCAAATTGCAAAGGGTAAGGAAAAATGGAATGAATTTCTAATAGACCTTAATTTCATCTTTAAAAAATAGCTTTTGTTAAATGAGCATCTTAAGAAGTGTTAAATTATGCACATATATATATAAAACATTAATAGAATATTTGTACTGGGTGGCTAATTTCATCCTTAATTGCTGAGTTTATTTACAGGATACATGGTACCATTACGGATTCCTATCTTTTCAGTTATATTGTTGAATTGCTTACACATTTTTCCTAGAAGATTCAACTTCATCAGTAAATTACTCTTTCTATTCATAAAATAGATTTTGCAGATTGACCTTCTCCTATTTGCAGTGCTGTCAAAATATTTTTTGGATGTGAAAAAAACATGTTTAATCTTCTTTTTCAAATATTCACTTTACAATATTTATGCATGGTATTTTCTTTTTGAAGGTTTAGCATCTTTTAAATTATGTCTAAAATTGATATAATAAGAAAGTACAAATAGGAAGTATACAGCTCAATTACTTTTCACATATGATTCCTCTGAATAACCATCATCTTGATCAAGATATAAAACAGTTCTATTACATTAGAAAGTTCTTTCCTGCTGCTTTAGCCACCCACCAGGGGCAATCACTCTTCTGACTTCTGTTAACTTCAATTTATTTTACTTGGAACAGAATATCTGTGGGATTCACTCATATTGTGTTTATCAGTAGTTCGTTGCTTTTAAATTGCTGGTTTGTTTTCCATTATAGGGATATGCAACAGATTAGTATGCCATTCTCTTGATGATGAGTTGTTTCTAGTTTTCTTCTATAATGAGTAAAGTTGGTATGGATATTCTTGTTTATGTGCTTTTTTGGACATGTTTACTCATATTTCTTGGCCATATACTTGAAGTACAATTGCTGAATCATAGAGAAGGTATATTGTTAGCTGTAATAGCTAAAATTTTAATAGCTTTCAAAAGTTGCACTTCTACCAATAATCATAAGAGAGTTCCAGTTATTCCATATCTTTCCCAACGTTTAGTATTTTCAGTTTTTTTAAATTTTAGACTTTCTGGTAAATGTATTATATAGTGTATTGTGATTTTAAGTGGCATTTCCCTGATGAATAATTGTATTGACTATCTTTTCAATGCTTATTGGCCATTTGGTCAGTTTCTTTGGTATGCTACTTGTTCAAGCCTTTTGACTATTCTTTATTTATTTTTTGTCTGACTTGATTTGTGCTAATTCTTTATACATCCTAGATATAACCCCTTTGGTAGATAGATAATGAAAATGTTATCCTAATGTATGACTTGTCTTTTCAGTCTTCTGCTGATAATTTTAATTAACTAAAGTTCTTAATTTCAATGAAGTCCAATTATGTTTTTATTTGTTATGGTTTTTTATTTTGTACCCTGTTTAGGAAACCTTTGCTTACTTTAAGTTCGTGAAAATATTCTCCCATGATGTATTCTAGGTGGTTGATTATCTTAATTTTGCACTTATATTTATGAATCATCTTTCATTAATTTTAATATATGGTGTAAGTTAGGAGTAAAGTTTGTGGGTTTTTTTCCTCCCATATAGATATACAAAAGTTCTAGCCTCATTTGTTGAAAATAAACAATAGCTCTTCTTCCACAGCTTTGCACTGGTACCTCAGACAGAGAGTATTCAATATTTCACCATTAAATATGTCAGCTGTAGCTTTTTGATTTTGCCGATAGCTTTATTGAGATATACTTGATACATGACAATGTATTAGTTTAAGGTGTATAACATAATAATTCAATATATACATGTATATATTACAAAATGATTGCCACAATAAGTTTAGTTAACATCCATCAGCTCAGTTATAATTATTTATTTTTGCAATTAGAACTTTTGAGATTTTCTCTCTTCAGTTCAGTTCAGTTCAGTCACTCAGTCGTGCCCGACTCTTTGCGACCCCATGAACCACAGCATGCCAGGCCTCCTTGTCCATCACCAACTCCCTGAGTCCACCCAAACCCATGTACATCAAGTCGATGATGCCATCCAGCCATCTCATCCTCTGTCGTCCTCTTCTCCTCCTGCCCTCAACCTTTCCCAGCATCAGGGTCTTTTCCAATGAGTCAGCTCTTCGCATCAGGTGGCCAAAAGATTGGAGTTTCAGCTTCAACATCAGTCCTTCCAATGAACACCCAGGACTGATCTCCTTTATGATGGACTGGTTAGATCTCCTTGCAGTCCAAGGGACTCTCAAGAGTCTTCTCCAACACCACAGTTCAAAAGCATCAATTCTTCAGTGCTCAGCTTTCTTTATAGTATAATAGGTAGGCCAGAATTTTATGAAAGTTGCTTAAGAAATAAAATGTATAATCATCATAACTATATTTATTTAAAGTTTGCTTAGAACTAGCTCCCAAAATATAAATACGTGTGTGTGTGTGTGTGTGTGTGTGTGTGTGTGTGTGTGTAAAACGTATGTTTATATAATGAAGTGAAGTTAAAGTGAAGCTTTAGTTGCTCAGTCATGTCCTGCTCTTTGCAGCCCCATGAACTGTCACCCACCAGGCTCCTCTGTCCGCAGGATTCTCCAGGCAAGAATACTGGAGTGGGTAGCCATTCCCTTCTCCAGGGGGTGTTCTCAACACAGATCAAACCCGAATCTCCCACACTGCAGGCAGATTCTTTACCATTTATATTACCTGTATATTGTATATACATGTAATTAATTTATGCAAATAATGATTTATGTGTATATAATAATAAAGATATATTATTAGCTAAAGATATATATAGCTAAGAGAAACCCCTATAGTCATTTTAAAAAAAAAAGGTCTAATTTAGGAAATTGGATGATTAAAATTGTCAGAAAGGCTGGAGAATCAGGCTCTAGGTTAGGCTTCCAGTGATGATCCCTAGAGAATATTGCAGAACTGCTACTTTGCCACAATTAGGTAATAGGGAACTCAGGGAACACACCACGCTGGCCACTACGAGAATTTCATGTAAGCCACAAAATACCTGCTTAGTTCAGTTCAGTTCAGTCGCTCAGTCGTGTCTGATTCTTTGTGACCCCATGAATCACAGCATGCCAGGCCTCCCTGTCCATCACCAACTCCCGGAGTTTACCCAAACTCATGTCCATTGAGTTGGTGATGCCATCAAAACATCTCATCCTCTGTCATCCCCTTCTTCTTCTGCCCTCAGTCTTTCCCAGTATCAGGGTCTTTTCAAATGAGTCCAGTCTTCGCATGAGGTGGCCAAAGTATTGGACTTTCAGCTTCAACATCAGTCCTTCCAATGAAAACCCAGGACTGATCTCCTTTAGGACTGGTTGGATCTCCTTGCAGTGCAAGGGACTCTCAAGAGTCTTCTCCAACACCACAGTTCAAAAACATCAATTCTTCAGCACTCAGCTTTCTTTATAGTCCAACTCTCACATCCATACATGACTACTGGAAAAACCATAGCCTTGACTAGACAGACCTTTGTTGACAAATAATGTCTCTGCTTTTTAATATGCTGTCTAGTTTGGTCATAACTTTCCTTCCAAAGAGTAAGCATCTTTTAATTTCATGGCTGCAATCACCATCTGCAGTGATTTTGGAGACCAAAACAATAAAGTCAGCCACTGTTTCCACTGTTTCCCCATCTATTTGCCAGGAAGTGATGGGACTGGATGCCATGATCTTAGTTTTCTGAATGTTAAGCTTCAAGCCAACTTTTTCACTCTCCTCTTTCACTTTCATCAAGAGGCTCTTTAGTTCTTCTTCACTTTCTGCCAGAAGAGTGGCATCATCTGCATATTTGAGGTGACTGATATTTCTCCCAGCAATCTTGATTCCAGCTTGTACTTCCTTCAGCCCAGCATTTTTCATGATGTACTCTGCATATAAGTTAAATAAGCAGGGTGACAATATACAGCCTTGACGTACTCCTTTTCCTATTTGGAACCAGTCTGTTGTTCCATGTCCAGTTCTAACTGTTGCTTCCTGACCTGCATACAGGTTTATCAAGAGGCAGGTCAGGTGGTCTGGTATTCCCATCTCTTTCAGAATTTTCCACAGTTTATTGTGATCCACACAGTCAAAGGCTTTGGCATAGTCAATAAAGCAGAAATCGATGTTTTTCTGAAACTCTTGCTTTTTCGATGATCCAGCAGATGTTGGCAGTTTGATCTCTGGTTCCTCTGCCTTTTCTAAAACCAGCCTGAACATCTGGAAGTTCACGGTTCAAGTATTGCTGAAGCCTGGCTTGGAGAATTTTGAGCATTACTTTACTAGTGTGTGAGATGAGTGCAATTGTGCGATATTTTGAACATTCTTTGGCATTGCCTTTCTTGGAGATTCTTACTATTAAAAGGAACACAGTATGACCTGCCACCTCTCTTTCCACTTTCTAATTTTGAGTGACAGAACCTAAGTCCCTGTTCTAGTCTCAGCTGCAGGTAAGTATGGGAAATATTCTGAACTCTATATCCATTTTCATGCAGAATGGTACAAAAAGGAGATTAAAAGAAAGACTGAAGAAGCCAACTGGATCCATTACAGTTTGTAAGTGGCACAGTCAGGATTTGTCCACAAATAGAGTGATTTCAAGGTCAGAGTTTTACGGCTCAACCTTTCAAAGTGGATTTACAAGACTCTGCTATATTCTCCTTAATGAATTTTGTATGCTCTTCAGCATAAGCCACTAAGTTTAGAACTATACGGAAACAAGTCTGGGGGCACAGAGACCAATAAGTCTAGGCCCTCCAAAATAGTATCTGGTTTGAAAATTAGGAGGGGAAATATGGTTTACTGCTTAAAGAGAATTCTCGGCCATGCTCCATGGCTTGCTTTCTTTCCATCGCTAGCAAGGGCATGCAGGTGAATTTCTAGAGTGAGTAGCTGCAGTGTTTAGATAGTCCACTATCGTCACAGGATTTTTTGCCATACTTTATGCTTCTTCTCTTAGATAACACTTGGCTGCAGTTTCTGGAGCAGGTGGCACTTGAGAATCAAAAATACCTTGAGGTAAGTGAACATCCCTCTGCTTGCAGCCTGGCCTATACAAAGAATGTTAAACTAGCAGGTGTCCACTCTCTGAAACAGTCTGCCCAGAAACCAAAAACAGATATTTATTTTTCATTAGGAAGTATATTTCTGGCTTTGAGGGATTAAGGAAAATTCCTGAAATATTAGCACTGTAAGGTACATTGCATGTGCAAGTGGACAAGGTGTCCCAAATTCCTGTCATATTGCAGAGATGGTACTGTCCAGACACTGTGGTATTTTCCCTTCTTTTTTCCTTCCAGAGAATATTAGACAGGTCTTTGTAGATGTTTTCTTTGTGCCTAGAATGCTGGCAGATTAAAGCACAGAAATTGGTGTCAGTCTTGCTAAAATCTTGTGTATGTTAATACTATATGTTCATACTGTTAATATGAATAATAAAATGCAAAAATAAACCCTTTCATTTGGAGATCATTGAGGACAAAAAGTAGCCAGGAATAAGCATCTCTAGATCTTGTAAAAATAACTGATCTAATTAGACGTAACTTTAAAAACCATATATAAGTTGATTTAGATTTGTGAAAAGAATGGGAATGAATTGTTCCACTGAGTTTTTAATGTTTGTTAGTAAAACTCACCAAGTAGATACAAAGTTAAGAAGATGGAAGAAATAAATTAAATTCAGCATGGTTTAAAACACTATCACCTGTGTTTTGAGTCAAAGTATGCAGAAAACTACATTAGCATTTACTTGAGTTTTCAAAGCACCAATAATAATCTTAGATAAAATGCATTCTTAGAGGTTCAGTTCAGTTGCTTAGTCGTGTCAGACTCTTTGCAACCACATGGACTATAGCACGCCAGGCTTCCCTGTCCATCACCAATTCCCAGAGCTTGCTCAAACTCATGTCCATCCAACCATCTCTTCCTCTGTCATCCCCTTCTCCTCCCGCCTTCAGTCTTTCCAGCATCAGGGTCTTTTCCAATGAGTCAGTTCTTTACATCAGGTGGCCAAATTATTGGAGTTTCAGCTTCAGCATCCGTCCTTCCAATGAATATTCAGTACTGATTTCCTTTAGGATGGACTGGTTGGATCTCCTTGCAGTCCAAGTTACTCTCAAGAATCTTTTCCAACACCACAGTTCAAAAGCACAAGTTTTTGGTGCTCAGGTTTCTTTATAGCCAACTCTCACATCCATACATGACTGCTGGAAAGATGATAGCCTTGACTAGATGCACCTTTGTTGGCAAAGTAATGCCTCTGCTTTTTAATATGCTGTCTAGTTTCTTAGAGATATATGGTACTAATATGTGTATATATATACAGATATATGGCAATGAATGGACTATTTTATTAAAACGTTTCAATTAATACTTTTATTTTTAGGATCAGTGGAAAAGCTTTATTAATTTCTCCTATGATGTGGATATAGTAGGATATTTTTGTTCTAGCTTATTGTTCCTAAAGAAATAAGTGGAAATAAATAACAAAAATAAACTCTCCGACATAAATCACAGCAGGATCCTCTATGACCCACCTCCCAGAGTAATGGAAATAAAAGCAAAAATAAACAAATGGGACCTAATTAAACTTAAAATCTTTTCCACAACGAAGGAAACTATAAGCAATATGAAAAGGCAGCCTTCAGAATGGGAGAAAATAATAGCAAACAAAACAACTGACAAAGAATTAATCTCAAAAATATACAAGCAACTCCTGCAGCTCAATTCCAGAAAAATAAATGACCCAATCAAAAAATGGGCCAAAGAACTAAACAGACACTTCTCCAAAGAAGACATACAGATGGCTAACAAACACATGAAAAGATCTCAACATCACTCATTATCAGAGAAATGCAAATCAAAACCACAATGAGATACCATCTCTTGCAGGTCAGAATGACTGCTATCCAAAAATCTACAAACAATAAATGCTAGAGAGGGTGTGGAGAAAAGGGAACCCTCTTAAACTGTTGGTGGGAATGCAAACTAGTACAGCCACTATGGAGAACAGTGTGGGGATTCCTTAAAAAACTGGAAATAGAACTGCCATATGACCCAGCAATCCCACTGCTGGGCATATACACTGAGGAAACCAGAATTGAAAGAGACACGTGTACCCCAATGTTCATTGCAGCACTGTTTATAATAGCCAGGACATGAAAGCAACCTAGATGTCCATCAGCAGACGAATGGAAAAGAAAGCTGTGGTACATATACACAATGGAATATTACTCAGCCATTAAGGAGAATACATTTGAATCAGTTCTAATGAGGTGGATGAAACTGGAGTCTATTATACAGAGTGAAGTAAGCCAGAAAGAAAAATACTGATACAGTATACTAACACATATGTATGGAATTTAGAAAGATGGTAATGATAACCCTATATGTGAGACAGCCAAAGAGACACAGATATATAGAACAGTCTTTTGGACTCTGTGGGAGAAGGCGAGGGTGAGATGATCTGAGAGAAAGCATTGAAACATGTATATTATCATATGTGAAACAGATCGCCAGTCCAGGTTCGATGCATGAGACAGGGTGCTCAGGGCTGGTGCACTGGGATGACCCAGAGGGATCAGATGGGGAGGGAGGTGGGGGGGTGTTTAGGATGGGGAACACATGTAAACCCATGGCTTATTCATTTCAATGTATGTCAAGAAACACTACAATATTGTAAAGTAATTATCCTCCAATTAAAATAAATAAATTAAAAAAAAAACATTTCACAAACTAGTCATTTCAGAATTTAAATGTTAATCTCTATCAATTTATATAATTTAAATGCATTTTTAAGTGTTAAGCTGTTATTTGAAAGTCCATGTAAATACTCCACTTAAAGCAAACTAATTAAAATAACTTCTTATTGTTAATGCATTTCTTTACTAAATCTCTTTGTGTATGTTTGTGTGTGTGCATATGTGATGCTAGGGTAGCATAATGTTGGGATATTTTATTTTCATGAAGCAGAAATTAAATTAACTGTGGTTAAAACTACTTTGAGCTGTTTTTATTCAACAAATATTTATCGATTATTTTCTGTGTACAAAAATGTGCCAATGATTATCTAGCTAAATCACTCAGGTTGCATATAACTTTAAGAAATTCCAAATTGCTAAATCTGAGATTGTAATTTGGATGTTATTACTCACAATTCAAAGGAATCTGTGCTTTGCAAAGCAATTCTTTTAAAATGCCATGACTAATTCATTTGCTGCTTTACAGATCATGGTTACTTTCCAAAGAGATTTGATGGATAGATAGATACATTTTTAACTCAGAGTTGATGACTTTACTTTCCTTATAAATGATGTTTAATGTGCACAAAGTGAAAAAAAAAAGTGCAGAATGTGATACAAAAAATAGAAGTCTTACATCAACATTTCCCTCCATTGCACTTCCCAGAATGGGACTTTTATTACTGTGTTTATTTGTAGATTAGAAATATATATTATCCTTCTATTGAATCTTCAAACTGAGAACCATATTATAATACTAACCAGGATTGTTTCCTTGCTGACTTAACATGCGCTATCTGTTTTTAAGAGGCTGATTAAATTTTGCTTAATTTTATTTTTTGTTAAAAAAATTTAACTGGTTAATTAATTAATTTATTTTTGGCCTTGCTAGGTCTTCATTGCTATGTGCAGGCTTTCTCTAGTTGAGGCCAGAGGGGGCTACTCTGTAGTTGCAATACGTGGGCTTAGTTACCCTGCAGCTGGTGGAATCATCCTGGACTAGGGATTGAAACTGTGTCCTATTCATTGGCAGGTGGATTATTAACCACTGGATCTTCAGAGAAAACTATGCGTAATTTTAAATTTAGGTTACATATTAGAATAAAGTATATTTAACATAAAAATATCTAAAGCTTGAATATAATCCAGATTTTCTTAAGTGAAGTCCTATTACTAGTTGATTCCTACTTGTTCTCTTGACTTCATGGCTCTACATGTGTGTTTTCAGAACATTCTTACCACCCATATCACCATCAAGATAGCATGGCAGAAGGGTCAAGAGGTAAAACCTGCACCCTCAACACTCTAACTCCGTATTTGAAGTTCCTTCTCTTTAGTGGGTACCCCATACTTGATTGGGGTTATTCAGTGCATTTGCTCCTGGAGTACTTCCTGTATATGGCAGACATACTACCATCCCTGACATACTGACTAAAGGCCTCAAGCCTTCTCAGATAAATCAGCCAAAACTACCATCCTCCCCTACTCCCACTGTACACACTTTTCAAGTACTGTTCCCATTTGAGACCCGGGTGTTTAACCTCCTTTGTCAGATTGTAATCTGCTCATGTCTGTTCTGTCCAGAAGCCATTGCTAGTTCCAGATTTAGTCGCACAAGTAATATGCCCTGTATCCAGCTGCTACTATCCCAGTGTTCTTGACAAGATTAGAGACCCACATTGTTGAGGCCAGGCTGAAACTTTGAACAAAACTTTCCATACAATAGGAGGAATAGAAGAGAGCTATAACATGAATAAACTTAAAACTTGCTGTTAGATATCACTATGAGATCTAATACCAACCACATTTCCTTGGGTCCATTTAGGATATCTCAGTGTCTAACTTTTGATCTGTGAATTATGGTGGGAATTCTTATTCTTTTCAAGGAGATATTCATCGCAGCCCAGGACTGTGTGGCATTATTCTATATGCTTAATGAAAAAGCATGTAAAAATAGAAAAGGCCAAAATCAGTGCATGGATCCCAGCTGCTCAAGAACTTACATTCCTGAGTTTGTCCTTTTGCTTTTCACTGGCATAACTAAAAGATTCACTCCAGGAAGTTTAGCAAAGCAAAAATGTGAACCAAAGGTAGTTCAAGTCTCTATATTTTACAATATGAAAGGAGCTTCCAGGTCTGGAAAGCCGGGTTTTCAAGATTCTACTGATCCTACTTTGCTATCAAAAGCAATAGTGACACATATGATACTACGTTTTCTTGTAAGACTCAACGTGGTCAAAATTTCAAGCTTTTCATGAGTACAGTACCTTATTTTTGCTGATAAAGGACAGATTTGATAAACTAGATGTGTGATTCTTCTGTGTGATCAGTTTACTCCAAAGGAATATGTGCTTCTGTACCTGAAGATGGAGGAAAGTAAAATAAGAATAAGGGATGTTTTCAAGCCTTTCTTGTTTTCTGTCTTTTAAAACAAAAGAACAGGGTTTTCTAGAATGTCTTCTCTCAATATTGCAAAGAAGTGAAAGGCTTGCTTCTAAATAAAAATCTGTTTTTGTTTATGTAATCATTTCTTTTTTATTGAAATATAGTTAATTTACAATGTTGTATTAGTTTCAAGTGTACAGCAAAGCAATTCAAATTCTTTGAAATGTTCAGTGTGTTAGGCAGGGTTATTGAGGGGAATGAAACTGTATATACATATATATATGTACACATATATACTTCCCAAGTGGTGCAGCAGTAAAGAATCCACTTGCCAATGCAGGAGATGCAAGAGATGCTAGTTCATTCCCTGGTCCAGGAAGATCCCCTGGAGAAGGGAATGGCAACCCATTCCAGTCTTCTTGCCTGGAGAATCCCATGGACAGAAGAGCCTGGTGATCTACAATCCATGGGGTCACAAAAAGTCAGACATGACCAAGCACTGTACACACACACACACACACACACACACACACACACTTATATACATAAATGTGTCTTAAAGCCCAATTGGAGGCATACAAAGTAGAAGGTGGTGGCAGTTGTGAAGACTGTGAAGGACTGTGCAAGAAGATGAAGCATGCTGAGGCCTGAAGTTGACTTCATTCTGGGTATACTTGTTTAGGTGTTCAGTTTGGGCATGGGTCTCTGAAGGCTAATGGTTTGATGTATTTGGAGGCATGGAGCTCTGCAATGGATTACATGTCTGTTTTCTGCACCTATATTACTTCCCATTTGAAGTAATGGGAACTGTGCCATATTGCAAATAGAAAGGGTTAACAAGTCCCAAATCCACAGGATAAGCCCAAAGAAAAATTTCAGTTTGAGTTCAGGGGCAGTTTTCAGGCAACATCCTTCTTGTTCTTTGCTCTATTAAGGCCTCCAGCTGTTGGATGAAGCACAGCCACACTGTCTGTTGATTTAAATGTTAATCTTATCTTTTAAAAAATCTTTGTAGAAAATTCTAGAATATTATTTGATCTAATATATGGCCACTGTGACTAGCCAAATTTATACATAAAACTAACCATCACCTTCAATAAGTTAATTCTGAACTTTTCAAGCATAAAAGTACATCTTACATTATTTTAGGATTAGATGTTTGTACATTAAAAAAAATAGTAGATATAGTTCACAGGGCTATATGGTAAATGTATAAGCATGATACAATAGCAGTAGTACCCTAATTAATAAGTCAGTCTGTGTGGTGCTGAGTTAACTTTAGTTTTAAGTATTATGTGAAGTTATCCTGGCTGAGACACTGACAGCTTGACGATATTTGAAGAAAATGAAAGCCACCTAACTTTGAGAGGACAAATTCTACAGAACATCCAGGATTAAGTAGGGAAAGGTTGAAGTCTAAATTTGTTTAGAAAAAAGTAATTTGAGATACTAAAGTAGTGCAATTTCTTAGCTTTACTCTCATGTTCTTACCTACTTTTCTACTTACTATTTTCTTTTTCTCTGACATTGCTTCTAATATTTTCCCTTTTCTCAATACACACACACCATATTTTTTCCTATAAACATCATTATCATCCATAACTCCACTCACCAAGAACAGCAACTGTAGATCTTAGTTCATCAACTCATGCATGCAACAAATAAACTTTATTTACCTTCTCAACTTTATTTGAACTTGTGATGTTGAGACACTACTCTATAAGCCCAGTTTTTCTTCTGTCTTTCACCAACTCCAAAGCTGAGTCACCATTTCAGAGCCTTATGTGACACCATGACTTAGGCTATTGGTTCAAATAGTGCTAGTAATAATAAATCCATACCCTAGTCCATGAAACTCTTGGGTCAAGCAGCTCTCTATACTTCTCTCTCTCCAGGCTGGCATTCTTGATTCTGTCTCCCCGTGGCCTATTTTTCCTAGATGTGTTGTGTGGCAGAGCTGAGTATGTAATACTGACTTTCCGGAGTGCTGAAGAATAAATACATTAAAATCCAAAACAGTAAGTGAAATATCAGAGACTCATTCTGAGTCATTGCCTCAGATAGCTTGTTGCCAAAAAGAAGGAAAGATTAAAGAAAATTTTGGTGGGTTGGCCATGTAGTTGATGCTTAAAAGAAGGAACTTGAAGAAAAGGAAAAATTGAAAGGCAACACCTCAAAGTAGGGAGGGAGACATTTTGGAAGAGTTCCAATTTCCTCACAGAAAACCTATTTAAGACATGAGCCGAGATTACCAACTATACTTTTGCTAAAGGTGGTGGTGAGTAGGGGAGTCGGGGGTGAGAAAAATATTTTCAGTGGGGGCACCATTTAAGTCTTAAGAAGAGAAATCAAGGGTATAAATATATTACCTATATCCTCCAGAAGTACTCCCCAAAGCTGAGACCCAAAACCTTCACATCTTTTCCAATAAACCACCCTTAGTTGATGGGCTTTTTCAGGTAGAGGAGAAAGAAAACAGGCATGGAGGGTGAAAGACAGGCTGTGTAATCAGCAGCAAATTGAGAATGAGAGGTATTCTTCAATGGTTGGGATGTTGCACACTGCCATTTCTTGCTCCTAGGAAGGACCCATTCTCTTTAATAACCTGCAGACTACTCTCTATCTTCTCTCTATTCCCTTTCAATCCAGATAATTTTTTCTTTTTTCCTCTGTTGTTCATCACTCAACACGTCCCTTTATCTATGTATGTCAATTCATGTACAGAGGTCATTCCTACTTTATTATTAACAAAACAGTCCTCAAAATCATCTCTGTCTGCATATAGATTAGTCCTTACAAAATAAATGTTATCTGGATGCTATTCTGACTTCAAAAGCCCTTTGCTCATTCAAGTGAAAAATTGGATATTGCTTCTTAGAAGGAAAAAATTGATTCCCACCAGTATAACCCAGGTGGTAAAACCCTTGTTACTCCATATTCACATATAGGTATATTGTTAGTATTACCTTTTACATCTACTCCATTTTTTTTCATCACCTTTGCCACTCTCCTAGTTTAGATTTTAAATTACTTAATGAAATAGTATCTTCTTTTAAGATGATAGCAGTGTCTTCTTCAGGCTTATTGATATATTATTGACACAAAAAATATGTAAGTTTAAGGTGTCCAATGCAATGATTTGACATGAGTACATATTGATAAATGAGTTCCACAGTAAGGTAACAAAACTCTCCATCCATGCACATAGTTAATTTTTGTTTTGGTGGTGGTAATATTTAAGGTCTCTTCTGACAACTTTCAAATGTGTAATATGGTACTCAATTATAGTCACAAGCTGTACATTCGAGCTCAAGAATTTATTAATCTTAGAGATGGAAATTTTGGGGAAATTATTTTCCAGTAAGAAAAAGTTATCTCCCTCAATGTTTATGCCCAATGGTCATATTCATATGCCCTTTGAATCAATGGGCATTCAGTTCAGTTCAATGGCTCTGTCATGTCTGACTCTTTGCGACCCCATGTACTGCAGCACGCTAGGCTTCCCTGTCCATTAGCAACTCCCGGCACTGGCTCAAACTCATGTCCATCCAGTCGGTGATGCCATCCAACCATCTCATCCTCTGTCGTCCCCGTCTCATCCTGCCCTCAGTCTTTCCCAGCATCAGGGTCTTTTCCAGTGAGTCATATTTTGCATCAGGTGGCCAAAGTACTGGAGCTTCAGCATCAGCATCAGTCCTTCCAATGGATATTCAGGACTGATTTCCTTTAGGATGGACTGGTTTGATCTCCTTGCAGTCCAAGGGACTCTCAAGAGTCTTCTCCAACACCACAGTTCAAAAGCATGAATTCTTTAGCACTCAGTGTTCTTTATGGTCCAACTCTCACATCTGTACATGACTACTGCAAAAGCGATAGCTTTGACTAGACGGACCTTTGTTGGCAAAGTAATGTCTCTGCTTTTTAATATGCTGTCTAGGTTTGTCATAGCTTTTCTTCCAAGAAACAAGCATCTTTTAATTTCATGGCTGCAGTCATCATCTGCAGTGATTTTGGAGCCCAAGAAAATAAAGTCTGTCTCTGTTTCCACTGTTTCCCCATCTATTTGCCATGAAGTGATGGTACCAGATGCCATGATCTTCGTATTTTCAATATTGAGTTTTAAGCCAGTCTTTTCACTCTCCTCTTTCACTTTCATCAAGAAGCCCTTTAGTTCCTCGTCACTTTCTGCCATAAGGGTGGTGTCATCTGCATCTCTGAAATTACTGCTATTTCTCCCAGCAATCTTGATTCCAGCTTGTGCTTCATCCAGCCTGGCATTTCGCATGATATACTCTGAATATAAGTTAAATAAGCAGGATGACAATATACAGCCTTGATGCACTCCTTTTCTAATTTGGAACCAGTCTGTTGTTCCATGTCCAGTTCTAACTGTTGCTTCTAGACCTCCATACAGATTTCTCAGGAGGCAGCTAAGGTGGCTTAGTATTCCCATCCCTTTAAGAATTTTCCACAGTTTGTTGTCATCCACACAGTCAAAGGCTTTGGTGTAGTCAATAAAACAGAAATAGATGTTTTTCTGGAACTCTCTTGCTTTTTCGATGATCCAACGGGGGTTGGCAATTTGATCTCTGGTTCCTCTGCCTTTTCTTAATCCAGCTTGAACATCTGAAAGTTCTCAGTTCACATATTGTTGAAGCCTGGCTTGAAGAATTTTGAGCATTACTTTACTAGCGTGTGAGATGAGTGCAATTGTGCGGTAGTTTGAACATTCTTTAGCATTGCCTTTCTTTGAGCTTGGAATGAAAGCTGACCTTTTCCAGTCCTTTGGCCACTGCTCAATTTTCCAAATTTGCTGGCATATTGAGTGCAACATTTTAACAGCATCATCTTTTAGGATTTGAAATAGCTCAACTGAAATTTCATCACCTCCACTAGCTTTGTTTGTAGTGATGCTTTCTAAGGCCCACTTGACTTCACACTCCAGGATGTCTGGCTCTAGGTGAGTGATCACACCATTGTGGTTATATGGGTCACTGAGATCTTTTTTGTATAGTTCTTGTGTGTATTTGTGACACCTCTTCTTAATATCTTCTATTTATGTTAGTTCTATACCATAGGTCCCTAAGTCCACAGACTTAGTATTTGCCTTAGTACAAGAAAAAAACAAAATATTAGTGTATAATATTATCCAAGCCAAACAAATAATATGTCTACTCAGAAACAGTTGATTATTAGAAAACTTTGTAGGAATGTAGAAGGAAAAATAAGATTTGAGAAAATGAAACATGAAAACCGTGAACATATGGAAAAATGTTGGTGAATTATGGAAAATATACGGACAATAAAATCTGTAATGAAAATATACTGAAGACAGGATTCTATCACTCAGAATTTTCAGATAATTATGAGAAAAATAAGTCAAAAAGGTAGAAAAGAAGTAAAAGCAATATGACTAAGAACTTCAATATTCCAAATCTAAATGAAAATTGTGAAGAATTAGTTCTATTTTGCAAATGTTCAAGTTGAAGAATGAAAATGGAGAAATTAAATATACTGCCTTGTGTTATACGTATACCATGGAATGTACGATAAATCAGAAGTGAATTAGAAATCTCACTCTGCTACTTAGCCATTCTGTAGCCTTCTTCATATTAATAACTCTGAGCCCCATTTCCTTTTCTGTAAAATAATTTCTCTTTACAGAACTACTGTGACTTGATGATCACCAAAGTGAAAACAACTTAGCACATGAAAGATGCTCGGGAAAGTAGATTACTTTACCGTTGCTTATCTCTTTTAGGAAATACAGGGATGTATGTATGTGCAGATTCCCGCCACAAGCATATCAGGATATTTGACAATAATCCTTATCATTCTCTGCAATTTTCTTTGCATGAATCTGAGACGTTCCTTTGAAAAATCATTAATTCTTTTACTCATATCCATAAGGGGTTTTTATGAAACAAAAAGTTTTCATAACTTCAAGTTATGAAAACTTCCACATAATTGAATACAAAAGAAAATGAGGGTTTTTATATTTATTATTAATCATTTGAGATGTTTTTTATCTGTTTGTTCTTTATCTGTCTGTTACCATTCAATTCCAATGTCTTTGTATATCCGTGTTATAACTTATTCATCTTTTCATACCATAATATAACTGATACTTTGCCTAATACTTATTAAAATTTGAAGCAAATTTACTTAATAATGATATTTTATGCATGTTGCTTTAATTATATAAATTAATCATTTTTCTCATGCTATTAAATTCATATTCTACTGTTTTAAGAAGGTAGAGAAAAAATGAAGCCAAATAGTTAACTTTTATAAAACCTTGTATGAGAAGCCAAAATTCATCTAATGATTATAATAGGTAATATTCTTTAGTTTCAGCGACATACTCGGCTAGCTGTTTTTCAAGAGTTACCTGACTTAATCCTTACAACTCAGTACAGATAAGGAAGCTAAAACTTAGAAAATTAGAATAAAAGCCTAAAATCAGGCAACTATGTTCAGTATACATGGGATCCTGAATAATCTGTGTGTTGCTCTATAAAACTATCAGATTTCTGTCACTACCATTAGCTCCTATTCAGTAAGTCAAAACTAAACACAAAGAACCAATTTATGCGTCCAATAGCATAGAATAACTGATTCTTTCCATTTGTTTTCCAAAGATAATATGTATGTTATTACTAACTGTATATTGATTATGAAAATAGCATTTCATCAATTAATAATAAATTATTGGAATTAACATAATTTGCTGAAAAATCATGGCTCTAATATCAGTAATATAAAGTCAAAACAGAGTGGAAAGTTGTGAAAACCGAGTATTCAGGGATCTATACATTTTGCAAGCGTGTCCTATTTCTAAGTATGTTTATTCATAGGTTTAACAGTATCCTTAAGTTTCAAAATTAATAGAAATTTTCTTTGAAGTAATTAAATGCTGATTATATAAATTTTGATTAGAGAAAAAAGCTGTTTCTGGTTTACAATATTTTTAAATTGTGCATAAACTGAATTTTAAAAATAGTTCAGCATCAAAAATGGCTAATGCTGGAAAATCACTTCCTCCCATAGAGAGCAGTTAATTACCATGGCTACCATAATAAATAAAAAGTAAACATGTCTGAGAGATTTTTTCTTACTTTTTTATCCCTTTATTATTTTTTTCTACTTTAGACCTATCAGTTTATCAAATGCATTCATTCTAGTGACTGTTGTTGTTTGGTTGCTAAATTGCGTCTGACTCTGCGACCCTACGAACTGCAGGATACCAGGCTTCCTGTCCTTCACCATCTCTCACAGTTTGGTCAAACTCATCTCCATTGAGTCAGTGAAGCCATCCAACCACCTCATTCCCTATTGCCCCCTTCTCCTCCTGCCCATGATCTGTCCCAGCATCAGAGTCTTTTCCAATGGGTCAGCTCTTCACATCGGGTGGCCAAAGTATTGTAGCTTCAACTTCAGGATCAGTCCTTCCAATGAGTCAGTTCAGTTCAGTTCAGTTCAGTTCAGTTGCTCAGTCCTATTCGTTTCTTTGTGAACCCATGGACTGCAGCATGCCAGGCTTCCCTGTCTGTCACTACTCCCAGAGCTTGCTCAAATTCATGTCCATCAAGTCCGTGATGCCATCCAACCATCTCATCCTCTGTCATCCCCTTCTCCTCCTGCCTTCAATCTTTCTCAGCAACAGGGTCTTTTCCAGTGAGTCAGTTCTTTGCATCAGATGGCCAAAGTATTGGAGTTTCAGCTTCAGCATCAGTCCTTCTAATGAATATTCAGAGTTTATTTCCTTTAGGATGGAGTGGTTTGATCTTGCTGTCCAAGGGACTCTCAAGAGTCCTCTCCAGCACCACAGTTCGAAAGCATCAATTCTTCGGTACTCAGCCTCCTTTATGGTCCAACTCTCGAATCTGTACATGACTACTGAAAAAACCATAGCTTTGCCTGTATAGACCTCTGTTGGCAAAGTGATGTCTCTGCTTTTTATTATGCTGTCTAGCTTTGTCATAGCTTTTGTTCCAAGGAACAAGCATCTTTTAATTTTGTGGCTGCAGTAACTGTCTGCAGTGATTTTGGAGCCCAAGAAAATAACATCTGCCACTGGTTCCATTTTTCCCCATCTATTTTAATGACTGTACATCTACAATTAAAAGAATTATTCCCAAGTGTCACAAGACAAACATGTATATCTTTCTCATCATAGAAGCAAGGTTCTTGTGCATTGTATATAATTTTTATACACATGAATATTAAAAGTGATGGTGGAAATTATATTTGTAAAACTCCTTTTTCTTCTCATATCAAACTAAAAGGTAATCTTTTAGAGTTTTATAGTTGCCTTACCTCATGTTTCTCCAACCAGGAAATGGACACATTCTAGAAGTATTCATTTTTAAACCTTTGCATTCTTATCAGTATGAACAATAGAAGTTCCACATTGTGGGTTTCTAAGCAAAACATCAAAGTTTTCATTCTGCCATCATCTATAAGCTTGATAGAAAAAATGGTAAAGAAAAAGGTTTTTAAATTACATTTCAAGAATTTCTAATAACATAAGTAGGCTTTTACATAAAGGCATAAACCACTTAAAATTTTTTTCCATGGTCCTGATAATCACATTTTGTTGCCTAAAAACAAGAAAATAAATATGTTGTTTCTCAATATAAACTTTGTGTTGGTGTTTATGTCAGGAGCTGCCCACTGAGATCAGTAATTTTTAAATTTCTTATAGAGGTTTCTGATTTTAGTGAGGAATTAAAGACAATTCTAAAGTTGCTTACTTTTTACTAAGAACAATTAAATTTTTTAAGCAAATAGATTAAAAAAAAAGTAATAGCATTTATATTTTGGAAAGATAAAAAAAGTCTCCAAGAGAAAGAGTGATTATATTTTTTTTCAAGGAGACTGTATGGGATAAATTGAATGTTAATAAGTTTCTGTAGCCAGTTTTCCAGAAAATTTTTCATCAATAATATTCATTTCTATAGGTGTTACAAGAGAAAGTATAAGCTATGAGTCTGTTGTACGTACCACATGTTGAACTTTTAGATAAAACACTTTTATTGATGATTCTTTCTTCTTTTCCTCTGAACCAGTAACCTCAGTCCTCCCTGTAAAGAAGGAAAGATTTAGATAAAACACAGTGATATAATGCTATTCAGTTCAGTTCAGTTCAGTTGCTGACTCATGTCTGACTCTTTGCGACCCCATGGAGTGCAGCACTCCAGTCCATCAAAAACTCTCAGAGTTTACCCAGCCATCTCATCCTCTGTTGTCCCCTTCTCCTCCTGCCTTCAGTCTTTCCCAGAATCAGTGTCTTTTCAAATGAGTCAGCTCTTCCCATCAGGTGGCCAAAGTATTGGAGTTTCAGTTTCAGCATCAGTCCTTCCAGTGAACACCCAGAACTGATCTCCTTTGGGATGGACTGGTTGGATATCCTTCAGTCCAAGGGACTCTCAAGAATCTTGTCCAACACCACAGTTCAAAGCATCAATTCTTCAGCGTTCAGCTTTCTTTACAGTCCAACTCTCACAGCCATGCATGATTTATGGAAAAACAATAGCCTTGACTAGATGAACCTTTGTTGCCAAAGTAATGTCTCTGCTTTTTAATACGCTGTCTAGGTTGGTCATAACTTTCCTTCTAAGAAGTAAGCATCTTTTAATTTCATGGCTGCAGTCACCATCTGCAGTGATTTTGAGACCAAAAAATAAAGTCCGTTACTGTTTTCACTGTTTCCTGATCTATTTGCCATGAAGTGAAGGGACCAGATTTCATGATCTTAGTTTTCTGAATGTTGAGCTTTAAGCCAACTTTTTCACTCTCCTCTTTCACTTTCATCAAGAGGCTCTTTAGTTCTTCACTTTCGGCCATAAGGGTGGTATCATCTGCATATCTGAGGTTATTGATATTTCTCCTGGCAATCTTGATTCCAGTGTGTGCTTCATCCACCCCAGCGTTTCTCATGATGTACTGTGCATATAAGTTAAATAAGCATAGTGACAGTATACAGCCTTAACGTACTCCTTTTCCTATTTGGAACCAGTCTGTTGTTCCATGTCCAGTTCTAACTGTTGCTTCCTGACCTGCATACAGATTTCTCAAGAGGCAGGTAAGGTGGTATGGTATTCCCGTCTCTTTCAGAATTTTCCACAGTTTATCCATACAGTCAAAGGCTTTGGCATAGTCAATAAAGCAGATGTTTTTCTGCAACTCTCTTGCTTTTTCGATGATCCAGTGTATGTTGGCAATTTGATCTCTGGTTCCTCTGCCTTTTCTAAATCCAGCTTGAACATCTGGAAGTTATTGTTCATGTATTGCTGAAGCCTGGCTTGGAGTATTTTGAGCATTTTACTAGCGTATGAGATGAGTGCAATTTTGCGGTAGTTTGAGCATTCTTTGTCGTGACCTTTCTTTGGGATTGGAATGAAAACTGACCTTTTCCAGTCCTTTGGCCACTGCTGAGTTTTCCAGCGGTGCAGAATATTGAGTGCAGTGCTTTCACAGCATCATCTTTTAGTATTTGAAGTAGGTCAACTGAAATTCCATCACCTCCACTAGCTTTGTTCGTAGTGATGCTTCCTAAGGCCCACTTGACTTCACACTCCAGGATGTCTGGCTCTAGGTGAGTGATCACACCATTGTGATTATATGGGTCATGAAGATCTTTTTTGTACAGTTCTTCTGTGTATTCTTGCCACCTCTTCTTAATATCTTCTGCTTCTGTTAGGTCCTTGCCATTTCTGTCCTTTATTGAGCCCATCTTTGCATGAAATAGTCCCTTGGTATCTCTAATTTCTTGAAGATATCTCTAGTCTTTTCCATTGTATTGTTTTCCTCTATTTCTTTGCACTGATTGCTGAGGAAGGCTTTCTTATCTCTCCTTGCTATTCTTTGGAACTCTGCATTCAAATGGGTATATCTTTCCTTTTCTGTTTTGCTTTTCACTTCCCTTCTTTTCACAGCTATTTTAAGGCCTGCTCAGACAACCATTTTGCTTTTTGCACTTCTTTTTCTTGGGGATGGTCTTGTTCCCTGTCTCCGGTACAATGTCACGAACCCCCATCCATAGTCATCAGGCACTCTATCAGATCTAGTCCCTTAAATCTATTTCTCACTTCCACTGTATAATCATAAGGAATTTGATTTAGGTCATAGCTGAATGATCTAGTGCTTTTCCCTACTTTCTTCAAGTCTAATTTGGCAATGAGGAGTTCACGATCTGAGCCACAGTCATCTCCCAGTCTTGTTTTTGCTGACTGTATAGAGCTTCTCCATCTTTGGCTGCAAAGAATATAATCAATCTAATTTCACTGTTGAACATCTTGTGGTGTTCATGTGTAGAGTCTTCTCTTGTGTTGTTGGAAGAGGGTGTTTGCTATGACCAGTGCATTTTCTTGGCAAAACACTATTAGCCTTTGCCCTGCTTCATTCTGCACTCCAAGGCCAAATATGCCTGTTACTCCAGGTATTTCTTGACTTCCTACTTTTGCATTCCAGTCCCCTAAAATGAAAAGGGCATCTTTTGGGGGTGTTAGTTCTAAAACGTCTTGTAGGCATAGACTTGGATTATTGTGATATTGAATGGTTTGCTTTGGAAACGAACAGAGATCATTCTGTCGTTTTTGAGATTGCATCCAAGTACTGCATTTTGGACTCTCTTGTTGACTATGATGGCTACTCCATTTCTTCTAAGGGATTCCTGCCTACAGTAGTAGATATAATGGTCGTCTGAGTTAAATTCACCCATTCCAGTCCATTTTATTTGCTGATTCCTAGAATGTCAACATTCACTCTTGCCATCTCCTGTTTGACCACTTCCAATTTGCCTTGACAGAATACTATAGATCGTGAATGATTTTCTTTATCTTCTTGGATATTTGTTTTAATATTTAAAACAATTTTAAATATATAATATCATTACTACTTTTCTATAAGCTTGTTATTCAAGATTGTTGTTGTGATATTAAGAAATTTTTTTACTGTTTATTAAATTATTTTCTACTGTGTTAACTCTGTGCTTATGGGAAAATGAGATTAAAGTAATAGAATGCCACCTGTTTTCTAGGTATAATAATCATGTCTAATAAGGTCAGTTGCTTTTCTCGGAAGTTATTGGTTCACTGCAACCAGGAAAAGAATCCTTTACTTTTAAAATCTGTTCAATAGAGTTATGTTTTGAGTTGGTGGGGACAGAGGGAGCCTAAATAAAAAGCTAGAAATGGCTGCTTAAATGTTGCATGCATGAGATTGACATAAATGCTTAAGATAGCAGGCTAGAAGGTGATTTAGGAAAGAACGACTAGCTAAGAATTAAGAGGCTGAATTCATGGTTTCAGTTTTACTAGTACCTTTGGGGTTTTAGAGGTTTCCCTGGTGGCTCAGACGGTAAAGAATCTGTCTCCAGTGCAGGAGACTCGGGTTCGATCCCTGGGTTGGAAAGATCCCCTACTGAAGGAAATGGCTACCTAGTTAAGTATTCTTGCCTGGAGAATACCATGGATAGAGGAGCATGTAAGGCTACATTCCACAAGCTGGGCAAAGAGTTCAGTTCAGTTCAGTCGGTCAGTCATGTCTAGCACTTTAAAACCCATGGACTGTTGCATGCCAGGCCTCCCTCCATCACCAACTACTGGAGTTTTCTCAAACTCATGCCCTTTGAGTCAGTGATGCCATCCATCTCATCCTCTATTATCCCCTTCTCCTCCTGACTTCAATCTTTCCCAGCTCAGGGTCTTTTCAAATGAGTCAGTTCTTCCCATCAGGTGGCCAAATTATTGGAGTTTCAGCTTCAACACCAGTCCTTACAGTAAATGCTCAGGACTGATCTCCTTTAGGATGGACTGGTTGTATCTCCCTTCAGTCCAAGGGACTCTCAAGAGTTTCTCCAACACCACAGTTCAAAAGCATCAATTCTTTGGCACTCAGCTTTCTTCACCATCCAACTCTCCCATCCATACATGACTACTGGAAAAACCATAGCCTTGACTAGATGGACCTTTGTTGGCAAAGTAATGTCTGCTCTTTAATATGCTGTCTAGGTTGGGCATCACTTTTCTTCCTAGGAGTAAGTGTCTTTTAATTTCATGGCTGCAGTCACCAACCACAGAGATTTTGGAGACCAAAAAAATAAAGTCTGTTACTGTTTCCACTGTTTCTTCATCTATTTGCCATAAAGTGATGGAACCAGGTACCATGATCTTAGTTTTCTGAATGTTGAGCTTTAAGCCCACTTTTTCACTCTCCTCTTTCACTTTCATCAGGAGGCTCTTTAGTTCTTCTTCACTTTCTGCCAGAAGGGTGGTGTCATCTGCACATCTGAGGTGATTGATATTTCCCCCAGCAATCTTGATTCCAGCTTGTGATTCATCCAGCCCAGCGTTTCTCATGATGTACTCTGCATATAAGTTAAATAAGCAGGGTGACAATATACAGCCTTGATGCACTCCTTTTCCTATTTGGAACCAGTCTGTTGTTCCATGTCCAGTTCTAACTGTTGCTTCCTGACCTGCAATACAGTTTTCTCAGGAGGCAGGTCAGGTGGTCTGGTATTCCCATCTCTTTAAGAATTTTCCACAGTTTGTGGTGATCCACACAGTCAAAGGCTTGGCATAGTCAATAAAGCAGAAGTAGATGTTTATCTGGAACACTCTTGCTTTTTCAATAATCCTGCGGATGTTGGCAATTTGATCTCTGGTTCCTTTGCCTTTTCTAAAACCAGCTTGAGTATCTGGAATTTCATGGTTCATATACTGTTGAAGCCTGGCTTGGAGAATTTTGAGCGTGTGAGATGAGTGCAATTGTGCGGTAGTTTGAGCATTCTTGGCATTATCGTCGGTCTTCTTGCATGTGCATCCCCCATCCAGAGGCAAAGAGTTGGGTGTGACTAAACAACTAACATTTTGAGACTTTGGAAATCTCTCTGAATTCCGAAGAAGTTTGTAATATTCTAAAGTGTATTTTAGCTCTAATTTGTCATAAATATGCTTACCTTGCCAAATAACCCTGCATATACTCTTGAATCACATAAAATGTTTTGTCTAAATTATCACTTGTTTCTTCTTATAAACATGCCTCATCATTGAAATGGTATGAAGTATTCCTTTTGCTAAAACTTTATATTAGAAATGAATCATATTGAGTTGTTTTGATGCATTCCCCGATTCTAGTCTTATGTTTTAAAGTATAAATACTGTATTATTTATCTAGTCCCAGAATGATTAATCCTATTGCTTATATGTTGTATTTGTCAGTGTAATGGTATACTTCTCTAAGTACTAAAATGATTATGACACAAAATGTTTAAAAATAGCAACCAAAAGGAAGAACTCACTGAGAATGCCTCTAATGATTTTAGGAGATAATATTAACAGTTCAAGGTATTGAAATATTCACTTAAACAATGAACACAATGATTATTGTAAAATTGACAGAAAAATCTTTCTGAATCTCTTTGTCACAAGTATATGATTTTATGGTTGTATGAGTGCATGAACAGGAAATACAAGGTCACTTTAAAAAATATTCAGTTGTTTTCATCATTCCTTAAGATGTCTTAAAAATCATTTGGCTGTAAATTTTATAGTCCCCCTCTAAATCTTGGTCTTTACTGAAAATTGTTCTTTTTTCTATAAATCCCTGCCTGCACATTAAAAAAATATTAGCCTTTATTAGACGTATTTAGCTGACTGAACCATATATGTCAGAAAAGAGTTGAAATAGAAATAGGGCTCAGACCAATGTAGTCTAGATTTAAATAAAAATGGCACACATAAAACAAAATGTACTAATTATATATATATATATATATATATATATATATATATACACATATATATATATATAAACATGTGTGTGATTGAGGATTCTATTAATACAATGATGTGCTTAAATAAGTAAAGCAAAATAGCTTTAGAGAATAAAGACTAATTTTAGAGATGCTCAGAATAAGAAAACAATTTTTAAGTCCAAAGCACAATGGATATGACATCTTTTTGCCTAAAAACTGCTAAATTAAGTTGGTCTTTGAAATGAGACTAGAAACACAGCCAAAGGAAACATGAAACTTTGGCTTTAAGTAGGTAAAAGTGTTTAACATATTTTAAAATTTAATGTAAAAAGTTTCTGAAAAATTACATTTATGCATCTATCATAATTTTCCCAGACTATTTTTTTCATATTGCTCAATGCAATTTTTTCCTTGTTCTTTAGCATTTGAATATGCTGAAATGTATGTAAGACTTATGAAGTTTCTGGAATAGATTATTCTATTTATAAGTATGGTTTCACAAATCTTTAGTGTTGTAATTTCATATAATAAAATTTATAACATTGTTAATATAAGTTAGTTTTCTTCGTATGTTATAGCTGCAAAGCAGTTTTGTAATCAGTTGATTTACTGTAACTTACTTTTAAGATTATTAAAAGTACTTTTACTTTTAAGTGTGATTACTTACTTTTAAGTGTGATCATTTCCCACTTAATGATATTTCATTCAAAGCATTGTATATAGACTTAAGAAAAAGGCAAATTTTCTTATCTGAATAAATGGTTTCTTAAAGAAGCTCTATAAGTCAACTTTGAACCTTTTAGAATTTGAATATTCTTGGACTGTTACAAAGCAGCTGACTATCTCTTTCTAATACTATGATAGGAAACAGGAAAGTTTCATATATCTAAATCTGTATTTATCTATGTTTTAATGACACTTCTGATTTTGATAGAGAGGGAACACTGAAAATATTGAATCCTAATGATACTTCATTCACAATTGTGTCTAAGGATTTATCCAGAGTTTAGAATCCCAAAGTAGTAAATTTATCTCTAAATTACCATTGTTCTGAACCATTCAATTTTTCTTTGTTGAAAAGGTTGATGAGTTTCTTATTCTAAATGTGTTACTGTCTTCCTTAGTCACATTTTTATTTTAGTTTTCCATTCAAGGCAATGGGAATAAATTTATAACCTGTCATTTTAGAGGCTAAATCCAATCATCCTAGAAATCAAAACCTTATTATTCAAGTCAATTATTTTTCTTCTCCTAGGCTCCCCATTCCATAATCAGGATTGAGATCAGATATCTTAAATTTGGTATACATAACTTAAACTAACATAGTGAGCAATATCTACTGAACTTTTCCAATATAATGAGGCATGCCTGTGAATAAAGAACTTTGGAGAAGTGGACAGTGAAATTTCCACATTGCATGTTCCTGGCTCACTGCTTCCTCAAATTGAATTTGAGTGTTCCAAGGCATCTACAAAATAGAACAGCAGGAAAAGTTAACTGTTAAATTTCAAATCTGCCACTGAGATCAAACTTTCATTCCTTTTGTCTGATAACTTTGATATCGCTTACAAATGATGAATATTTTCACTCGATGCTGTTGCTGCCATTCTTAAATGTTCTTTAACATTGTTGTTATTGTTTCTTTAGAGTTAAAGTCAATGTGTCAGCTAGTACGTATCCGAACAGTTGTTTACTTTTCTTCAAATGAATGCATTAACTTTAGATAAGTTATAATCTAATATTTTTTTCCTGCTCAAAAGAATAAATTTAGATTCTAATTTATGAGGGTAAATTCATATTCATCTTGGTGTAACTAGGTTTTCACTGTCATTTGATATCTCTTATAAAGAGATATTTTTTGTTTTACATTAAACATTTCCAAAATCTTCTGCTCTCAGTAAACTGGACCCTGCCCTGTTTTCTCATTTATGAAAGTAACTCTTTCTACTAAGATTAAGATCATTTCTCCTTTCTTGGCTATGCAACATCCACCTCCATCCTTCCTCCTTCTTTTTTCTATCTATTCCCTTTATTCATAGCCTAAAACTCTTCTGCTATCATTATCTATGCAATTATATTTATATATGCTTTTGAACTGTGTTGTTGGAGAAGACTCTTGAGAGTCCCTTGGACTGCAAGGAGATCCAACCAGTCCATCCTAAAGGAGATCAGTCCTGGGTGTTCATTGAATGGACTGATGTTGAAGCTGAAACTCCAATACTTTGGCCACCTTATGCGAAGAGCTGACTCATTAGAAAAGACCCTGATGATGGGAAAGATTGAGGGCAGGAGGAGAAAGGACGACAGAGGATGAGATGGCTGGATGGCATCACTGACTCGATGGACATGGGTTTGGGTGGACTCTGGGAGTTAGTGATGGACAGGGAGGCCTGGTGTGCTGCGGTTCATGGGGTCACAAAGAGTCGGATATGACTGAGCAACTGAACTGAACTGAACTGAACTGATGCTTTAAAAATTACAATCCACGGGATTGTAAGAGTCAGACATGGCTTAGTGACTAAACCACCACTACTATGCTTAAAAATATCTTCAATTTTTTCACATCCTAGGGAAGATTTTGGCAAGCCTTGATGATCCCTACCTTTTATTTATTTAATCTTTCTGTTGGTTTTTCATTCATTTCAAAACACTCTTGGTAAATAATCTATATCTTCTGCCAAATTTTTTTCACCACTAATTCCTTGTAGTCAGATTTCTACCTTGTGTTGAAATTGTTCTCTTAAGTATTGACGGTAACTTCAAAGTGGAAACATATGTTCTGTCCCTCTTCCCAACCATCATTTTCAAAACATTCAACACTGAGTGTCACTTTCTTTTGTTAAAAACTGTCTTTATCATTAACTCTGACTCTTTTAATACCACACACTTTAGGACAAGATAGATTCAGTAACAGATTCTACCAAGTCCCATTAATTTCACAAAACAAAGATTTGCATTTTAATTCACAATCTATTCTGGTTGGCAAGACTGTGCTTGATAGGCTAATGGAGACTTCATAACCATAGAGCTATACCACCAGGGACACAAGGTAGTCTCAGTTGTGGGTAAAACATTAGTCATAGAAATCTTTAGGATAAAAGGTAAGATAAATAAATCTAGAAAGCTCAAGAAATTCAATAAGGCTGAAGCATACAATGTTGGAAAGGTAGGAGAAAGACTAGAGGTAGACCAAGTGTGAAGGAAAGACCACATCTTAACAATTTATGTTTGCCTATACCAAACTATTCAGTCATTAACTCTGACTCTTTTTAATACCACACACTTTAGGACAAGCTAGATTCAGTAACAGATACTACCAAGTCCCATTAATTTGACAAAACATAGGTTTGCATTTTCATTCACAATCTACTCTGGTTGGCAAGACTATGCTAGCCAACAATTCAGTCTTTATACTCAAACGAAATAGGCTACATGAAGAATTTAAGGATGGAGATGACACAAAGTCAGACATGGTTCTATCTGTAGTGCGAAGAATAGATTGGAGATGGGAAATATTGAACTTATTATTGGGGCATTATGATGAAAAGTTATATATATATATATATATATATATAAAGAGAATTTTTTCCCTTATTATTATTCATTTATAGTAAAAAAAAAAAAGTCTTAAAACTCCATTTAAACCATTCTTTGTGTGAATGGGAGTCTGTCTTCATTCTTTTTTAAGAACATAGTGACTGAGGCCAAGGACTACTTTCTCTGGTATATCCAGAATTTTTTGTTTCCACTTATTGAGTTACATGCTTACAGAGAGATATGCTTATTTACCAACAACAATTTGTTTTCATAATTAGAAAAGTTAATTTAATACTGTGTTAAGCAATTTAGATACAAGGGCAGAAAAAAGAAAATATTTTCATTTTTATAAAACAAATGGAATGATTAAGAAATAGCAATTCAAGGTTCCTAAAGGATTTTATCAGATGGATTGCATAACTGAAAACTGCACAAGAGAGTGGTAGAAAGAGATGTGTTAATATCCTACTGTTGTTGTACCGTATTACCACAAAAATAGTAACTTTAAACAACACAAATGTATTATTTTACCATTTTAAAAGTCAGAAGCCCAAAATAAATCTCAGGGAGCTAAAATGAAGTTATCAGCAAGGTTGTGTTCCTTCAGGAGGCACAAGGGTAGGATCTAGTAGTATTTGCCTTTTTCACCTTCTATAGCAGTGGTCCCCAATTCTTTTGACAGCACGGACTGATTTTGTAGAAGATAATGTTTCCAAGGACTAGGGGTGGGGTGGAGTGGGGTAGGGTGGTTTGGAGATGATTCAGTTGCATTACATTTATTGTACACTTTTATGTAATGCTGCTGCTAATCTGACAGGAGGTACCAGTCCACAGCTCAGAATTTGGGGACTCTGGTTCTATAGGTTACCCTTATACCTTGACTTGTGGTCCTCTTCCATCTTCAAAGCCAATAATCACATCATTCTGGCCTCTGCTTCCATGGTTACATCTCTTTCTCAGACTCTGACCTTCCTGCCCTCTTCTTATAAGGACCCTTTTAATTACATTGTTATTGTTGTCATGTCCAGCTCTTTGTGACCCCCTGGACTGCAGCATGTCAGGCTTCCCTGTCCTTCACTGTCTCCCAGAGTTTGCTCAAATTCATATGTTCATTGAGTCGGTGATGCTATCCAACCATCTTGTTCTCTGTTGCCTTCTACTCCTCCTGCCCTCAGTCTTTCCCAGCATCAGAGTCTTTTCCAATGCATCGGCTCTTTGCTGACTTTAATTACTTTAGGACCAATCATATAGTACAAGGTAATTTCTCAACACCAAGCTTCTTAACCGAAGAGTGCAAAGTCATCTTTGCCATGTGAGGTTACATATTCTCAGGTTCTCAGGTCTAGGATATGGGCTTGTTTGAGGGAGTCATTATTTATCCTGCCATGTGAATAAAAAACAAAAATTATAATGATTCTGTACTCAAAACTGTTATCTCTGGAAGCAACCAAATCCAGAAAATCCCAAGAAGCATATAGATGTGGTTTATAGAAAGGGTGGAACGAAGAAAGGAAGTGCCAGAGGAAAGAAGGGGCCCACATGCCAATTCTTGGAACATAGCCATGAGTCTCAAAGTCCTTAGTCCTCTCCGAAAACACACATATGTTCATAACTCAAAATCAAATGTATCACTTTTTCAAAAATATTCCTGGTATATCTTAAAAAAAATTGATTCGCAATTTAATCTTTAAAGCACCATTCCCTGTTGACTTGTAATCATCTGCTAGATCTAGAGAGAGTAAACTAACCTAAGCGTTCTCCTTAGAATTGCTCTGTTTCATAGTCACTCTTCTCTACACCCTGTCTCCCTCCCAGGACTGGGTAATACAACAGTTCTCAGGAGGGGGCAGGGAGACTGAAGGAAAGAAGAAAACTCTAATCCTGAAAAATAGGAAGAAACTAACCATTCTCTCCTGTTCCACTGCAGATATTCCAGCTTGAAGCAGGTCGGGGTCAAGGGAGGAGGTTACTTAACACTAAATCAAGTTGAGAGTCTTGATTAATATTTTGGACTTGACATTCTTAGCAAATTGAGATGGTGACCCAATGACTGCCTGTTATCTATGAGTGAGCAGGAAAGTCATGAAGCATGCTAGATATCTCATCCATGAGCAGGGAAAGACTTTGCCATAAATAAAGCATAAAGGAACTGTTGGGAAATAGAATATAAAACTGTATATCGATTCCCTAGTGATCTTTAAAATTATTTAATATGCCCTGTCAGCATACTATAATAGGAAAGGAGGGTTGGACCCAAGGAGAAATGAAGCCTGTATATTTTTTAAATTTTCTTCATTCACTCTTTACTTAGACTCTGTGGGACACAGTACAAAATGAGAAACATGCTCGTGAGTTTTAATATCTTACTAGCCAAGTGAATGTGATCAACAGAGCTGTTTTAGACAACATCATTTCACTCAGTAGCATATAAAAAAGACATGGTGTGATGTTGTACATTAAAAAAAAAAAGCACTTTTAATGGGGAAACAAACACATATATGCTAAAATAAAAACAGAGTTGGAGGTAGTGGTGAACATTGCACAGTAAGAACAAGAAAGAGTTAAAGGGTGGTTGCTTACGTTATGCACCTTTTCCCCTATCTATTGACTTTGCTTTGATTGAAAACAGTTGCCATTTAGCAAATGCAGAAATTGTTTCTTTTAAAATTATTTCATATAGTAAGTCTGCTGCTGACGTAGCTTGCCTCAAATATTTCTGGTATTTATTGAGATGGAAGTTCATTTTACTTTCTGTATTACTGCTTCAGCAATAACATGAGCAATAATTAGGTAAAGTTACTATGTGAGTAAACATAAATATATTCATTCCATTAAAATATAGATGTAAATATATATATATGTGTGTGTGCATATATATGTATATGTGAGTATGTAATATTTTATTTCTTTGTTACATAATGTGATGTGACACTGCAGTTTGCTTTGGTGAGGATTAAGCTCATGAAAGCCTCACTTTAAAAGCTTTTCAGTTACAGCCTCATTAGCAGAGTTATATTGCTAGCATGTTTACAGACCCAAGCTCCTTTTAGTATCTTCCAAATGTGGAGTGTTTCATTGAACTTAAATGCTCTTTTCTCCCATTTTATGGGTGCAAGGTCACAGTTATAGCATAAGATATTGCCTGAGTTTCTTTTAAAATAGCGAGGCTGTAATATTTATGTAAATTGGCACTTTTTTCAATTTAGCATTTTAATTTTGAAGGTCACACTCATAAAGACCATGGAGACTTCTTACTGTAAGGCTTCTGAATTTTTTAGAGCACAATTGAATCATCTGGATAGGCGGGAGATTGAAATACCAGCTATGTCATCTAACTCATCATATTACTTACACACATTTTTTTCATCATACTAATAAAATTTTTATAAGTATGCTTCTTTCTTAAATTGGCTATTTGGTTCTTTGTAAAGAACACTTCATTGAGAGTTGTTGAGAAACCGAAATGTGTCTTTAGTTTTCTATAGAGTAGCACATTTCTCCTGCCTGTGTCCTATAGTGATCAAATACTGCTTATTAAAGACATTACGTCAGCACAGTAATTTAGGATTAGATAAGAGGTGAAGAAAATGTAGAAATGGAAAGATATACCCATCTGAATGCAGAATTCCAAAGAATATCAAGGGGAGATAAGAAAGCCTTCCTAAGGGAACAATGCAAAGGGATAGAGGAAAACAATAGAATGGGAAAGACTAGAGATCTCTTCAAGAAAATTAGAGATACCAAGGGAATATTTCACACAAATATAGACATAATAAGGGACAGAAAAGGTATGGACCTAACAGAAGCAGAAGATATTAAGAAGAGGTGGCAAGAATACACAGAAGAACTGTACAAAAAAGATCCTAATTACTCAGATAACCACGATCTTGTGATCACTCACACAAAGCCAGATATCCTGGACTGTGAAGCCAAGTGGGCCTTAGGAAGCATCACTATGAACAAAACTAGCAGAGGTGATGAATTCCAGCTGAGTATTTTCAAATCCTAAAAGATGATGTTGTTAAAAGTGATGCATTCAATATGCCAACAAATTTGGAAAACTAAACAGTGGCCACTGATGCAAAGAGCTGACTCATTGAAAAAGACCCTGCTGCACAGAAAGATTGAAGGCAGGAAGAGAAGGGAACAATAGAGGATGACATGGTTGGATGGCATCACCGATTCAATGGACAAGAGTTTGAGCAAACTCCAGGAGATAGCGAAGGACAGGGAAGCCTAGAGTACTGCAGTCCATGGGGTCACAAAGAGTCAGACACGACTGAGCAACTGAACAACAAGAAATGAAGGAATGGATGGACGGATGGATAGATGAATACTGAAGATTTAATGTCTTTAAAATATCAATGTAGTGTTGTTTAAACCTCAATAAGTCAATTAATACAAAAACATTGAAAACCAACTATGAAAATTGTAACCATTTCTAATTTGACTTTAGGCATGTATTTTAATGTGTCTATATTAGGAGTGCCTTCAGCCTCCTTACATAAAATTGTCACAGTCAGCACTTCCAGTTCTTTGCTGTGTTTGAGGAAATACGTATGCTGTCTCTAGAAGAATCGGAAACAAAGCTCTCAATGTGGTTCATCATTCTGGATTAAGCATCTCACTTTCTCTTTGAATTTTTAAACAAATTCCATATTTTTATTTTCTATTAATTCTTGAAAATGAAAAATTCCCAACAGTGTCTTGAAATCTTGGCAAATTCAGTTTCCTTAAGTTTATTTTATTTAGTTAAAATCTTCACCCTAGAGTAGGGACTTAGTAATTTAGATTTTTAAAGAGCTAAACTTAGTTTGATACAGTTATTACATTCAAAATTTATCACCCAGCAACTAGTTTAAAAGTGTTTGTTTTCTTCTTGTTAAGTTTTTTTTTAATAATTAATGTTGAGAAAACTTTTACAGGGCAATACATCTTTTCCTAATGAAGTATTCAGTGTATATTTTATTATGCAATAAATTTTCATCTTCACAGATCTTGGATTTTTACTTTGATTATTGTTTTTGTTGGAACTCAAGTACCCAGATGCCTTCTACTGATCATTATTCTTTAGGATGTTTTATAAGAGAGGAGAGAGAAAGGCAGAGTCAACTGCATTTCTTGTCTTTGAGCACTGTGATGGAATGAGTTGTCCAATTAAGATACATGTTTCCAGATGGGACATCTCATTAAGAGCCAATTAGGATTGGATGAGACTATGAGACTTTGTGAGATCTTATGAGAGAGGAACACTGGTCTGATGATGTTATCTTATAAAAGAGTAAGAGACAACTGAGCTCTCTTTGCAGGTATATAAAGGAAAGGACATGTGAAGACACCACAAGAAAGTGGCCAGGATAAGATTTCTCATCAGAAACTGAATCTGGTGGCACCTTGATCATGGACACTAGAACTGTGAGAAAATAAAATTCTGTTATGGTAGCCCAAGCTGATGAATAAAAACATGCAGTATGAATATAACTACAGAAACTTGCCCTTTAAGTCTTAGCTCATTTTGTCCTCAATAGATGAAGTTTCATATTATGAAAGACTCACCAAATGATTTATAAATAAATAATTTAGAACTGTTCATACAGGTAAATGATGGAAACCAGGCCATACCCCCCCCCAACTGGAGTGGGACATATCATTGAATTCCACTTAAAACTGATGTTGTTAAAATCTAAATATATACTAAAAAAATGCCAAAACTTTGAACCCTGCAATATACTGAATGAACACATGGTTATGTGTATCTTGTGCTGCTCTTATTTTATGAGCAGATACCCAATGAGTTAACGGTTTGGGGTGATTGTGATAATGTACAATAAAAGGAATATGCAATAAATAATTTTGGTAATATGCAATAAGAGGAAGAAAGTACTGAAATCAGATAAAAATCAATTTTAAGTCCTATTATACAGAGTGATGTGAGTGCATTTTAAAGAGTTATTGTACTTCTTAGATGACTGAAATTTAAATACTATAATGCCAAAAATAAAACTATTTTATTTTATTCTGTGTTGGCAATGCCAAGAGCACTATTACTTTTTCATATTTCAGTGGTCATGTAGTATTAAATATAAGAACATTTGCCACTTAAGATCTTTGAAGATTGAAAGATATTGGAATTTTTATTTACTTAAAATTGTATCAATTAAAAATATTTCTGTTCTTATTAGACAAAAATAAATGTGCATGTATCATAGTTAAAGGTAACATCTAAATTTTATTTTTTCAGATGTAAAACAGCTTAGATGCAAATAATTACATTAGTAAGAAGTAAACTGGTGAGCAAATCAAAGTTATAAAGTGTATGAAAGGTCAAGTCATTGTGCATAGTATTAAACCTGTGAGGCAAAAAGTTTTCATGAAGTTTACTTACCAGACCCAGTGTGAATGATGTCATTTATTGTGTATTGCTAAAGATGAAAATTCACAAGTGCAAATGAGTTTTATTTATTTTATGATGTTTTTGTATCATCCAGCTAAGAAATTAGCAGGACTAAAGCTCTACCTGTTTACAAATATGCTTATTTATTTCCTTCAAACAATTACACTTTTTCCATTTTCCATTTAAGAAGAAAAAATCAGCCTCAAGCAGGTTTTCAATTCTTAATTAGTGAACGGGACATATTCTTTTTAACATCTCAGACCATGGAATTCTCTAGGCCAGAATACTGGAGTAGGTAGCTATTCCCTTCTCCAGAGGATCTTCCCAACTGAGGGATTGAACCCAGGTCTCCTGCATTGCAGGCAGACTCTTTACAGTCTGAGCCACCAGGGAAGCCCCTTTAACATCTCACCCATGTTTAAGTCTGGAAGAGAAAATGACAGCCCACTCAAGTATTCTTGTCTGAAAAATCCCATGGACAGAGGAGGGTGGCAGTTTACAGTCCATGGAATTGCAAAGAGTTTGACACAACAAAAGTGACTGAGCATAGCAAAGTATACAATTAATTTGTACAAAGTCAAGAAAAATATATATTATTTGATATAAAATCATCTTCACTCACCAAGGAATTCTAAAATCCATCAATGAGAATTGATAAGGAACAAAAGAAAATACTATTAAATTCATTCCTCAAAATAGTCCCAAATTCTTAAAAATTATCCTACGAAACTTTACTGAAATGGCTTATAACAATTTGAAAGAATTGATAATAATTATAAGATTTAAAATTCCGTATCTTGCATTACTGCTAATTTCAAAATGAAACATTAGTAAATTTAAGGAAAGTTAGAAGTTTTTTGTTTTGCTTAGTTTATTTTTTATTTATTTATTTATTTATTTATTTTGCTTAGTTTGTTTTTAAAATTTTTGTTTTGTTGGGTGCATTTAAAGAAAAAGGCCATTTACCCACAGAAGCTGAATTTTAACACAAATGTAAAGTTTGGTAAAACAAAAAAAAGAAAGAAAGGTAGCTGTTAGATTGGAAGGGAAAAAATAAATGAATTATCCTATGACTTGAAATAATTTTTTGTTATAATGAGCCACAATCTGAATAGAACTTATAATGTAACTCTGTTTATTTACAACTTACCTGCTATTATTGGATATTATTTATTGTAGACTTCTCAAAAGCTCCTAGAAAAGCCTGCTGATAAAGTAAAGGAGAACATCACACCCCTAGATTCTTAGTAGATGTCCCAATTAGGAAAATCAGAAAGGCTATTAGGAGGTTTTAGGCTTAGTGATTTTAATATAAGTCTTGAAGATTGAATGATTGTTTGGAGTTAGCTAGAACTGTGTAATGATAACTTTGGATTGGTAGGCACAAAATTGTAAGAGTGTTGAAGTAATCCTTGGTGAACAGTCTGTTTCATATCCAGTGAACAAATATTTCTACGCCAACACACACACACACATGCACACACATGCATGTATATATCATGGTAAGTGGGCCTGACCCCTGTATTGTTTAACATTGAGCCAGGAGAGGATGGCTGATTCTTGTAGTGTTTCCTACAGGCACAGGAGTTGTGTTGATTAGTTCTTTGTTCCTCACTTTGATCATTCTTCACCCTAAACTAGAAAATAAATCATAATGGTCTGGGGACATGATTAATCCAGGTCTACACAGTTTGATTTGTCATGGTCATAGATTTTCTGAGGGTAGATGTTTTACATTCTTGTTCTTCTTGTTAAAAAATAACTTTACCATTTTGCATGATGGTGAGTGTGGAGTAGCATTTAAAACTTGGGAGGTCACATTTGACCCTTAACATAGACAAAAAATGAGAGAAGGGCTATAATTAGAGTTTTTAATCCTGGAGCCCAAATTTACTCCAAATGAAATGAAGAACAGATCCCATTTCTAACACAAAGAACACATAGAAAGACTTATGGGAGTATTAAGCAAATTACTTACATTTGTGATTCCTTTGATCATTTTCAAGATCAATTTAATGATCTCAGAGATCTCTCTGAAAACATGGGGTGTTTACCCCCTAAAAATAAATCAACTCATTAAACCAATATTATATGCAAAGTAGCTCGTTTGATTTCATAAACCTTTCAGGCAAGGCATTCTTGGGTCTTTGTGAAATTGCCTAATTCTCCTGCTATTCTCTGAACAAAAAACATGTAAGATTCTTCCCACTTTCTGGGCCTTTCATTAAGCATGACGTGGGAAGGCTTGGTGGCTGAAGAAAACTTCAAAATTTCCATTCAGTGGTAACATTTTTGAACTCATACCAAGGTGCAGTTGATTTTCTGTTAGCAGTTAAAGATCTCTTTGTCTTAAAGAGGAAACTGATGGGTAAAACTGAATCCTGGAAGCCCCAGAGGTCTGTGTTATAGAAGAAGATAAAGAAGCAGGACAGAAAAAGCCTGGTGATTTCCCTTTGACAGTATACATTCTCAAGGAATCTGGACAGTCTGGTAATGATAGTTAACATCTGTACTTTGTGTGGGTGTCAAACATACAGCTGTTTCTTGTCTGTTACTCAGTCTTTACAATAACCCTATGAAATAGGTACTTCTATAACCACCAACTTACTGAGACAGAGTTAGTTTAAATAACTTCCAAATATCTCTTAACTAGTAGATAGTGATGATGGTGGTGGTTTCAAACCCAACCTCAGGAAACTTTTAACCATTATAAAATATCACCTCTCAGATAATAGATATGTTAATTAACTCACTTGAGGAATTCCTTTCACAATGCATATATCAAACCATTATGTTGTACACTTTAAATATATTACAATTTTGTATGCCCTCTGTAAAGTTAGAATAAAATAAAATAACCTCCATAAAGTTAGAATAAAATAAAATAATCACCTCTCAAAAGTTAGTAGGACTGTAAGGAATTTCTCTGGTGGTTCAATGGTTAAGACTCCATGACTCCACGCTTCCAAAACAGGGAGCACAGATTTGATCCATGGTTGGAGAACTAATATCCTATACACTACAAGGAGCAGTCAAAAAAAAACCAAAACAAACAGTTAGTAGGACTTTAAAAGAAAATAAAAGTTAAAACCAAACAATATTTGCAAGGCTTTATAAAATTTATTTTGCCTGGAAATTTAAAATAAAAAGTCTTAAAATATCTACTCAGTATGATGGACTTTTGGAGGCAAAAGAAAATCTGAATTTTCTGAAAATTCAGAAAATCTGAATAATACATGGATGTACTATTTTTCTAATGAATTAAACTGTAAATATATCAGAAAGAGTAATTAATAGGCTTTTCAGTGACTGTGTTTATGAATTTTTGATCTATGTAAAAACTATGCTTTCATGTGGAGTTTTATATTAGGCTACATTTGTTTTGACTCCATTTAATGTGAAAGTAAAGTTGGACAGAGCTTCACAGCTAGTTTTTGAATGATTCTAACCAAATTTCACTAAATTGTCCAATTAATTATCTAGTTATTCATATAGCTAAATTCTATGTTGAGGTTTTTTTGTATACTGAGAAAAATTCTTTATTTTTTTATCTGATCAAATTTTGTTTACTCTAGATCTGAGGTCTTCATAAGCCAAAAAAAAAAAAAAAGAGCTAAATGAATCATTTGCTTTTTAAAGAACATTTAAAATGAAATGAAGTTCAGGTTCACCTTGAAACATCAAACATTATTTCTAATTATTTGGTTTTTCTTCAACCTTAATTGGAAAATTGATCATTTAAAACTTGTATTTGAAGTGTAAAGAAATGTGATCCATGGAGAAAAGAAAAGTACTAAATACTGAGTTTGAAGCTTCATGAAAGTCTTAACAAGATGCTTATCCATACTTTAAGAATCATCTACCCAATACTTTGAATCAGAGCTTAAAGAAAAAGACATTTTTACTCTATTATTTTGGCTATTAAAATTAAATGTGGGAGTGGAGAAGGCAGAAATAAGAGGTAGAAGGAAGGATTGAAAAGAAATACTTTCATGCCTGGCTTGGAAAGCAATCTGTTTTAATTACAAATAAACGTTACTAGACGCTCATAACCCAGTATTGGCTGGGGTTAAGGCTTCATATCAACATGGCAGCTGTTTTGGAGTTGGTAGATTTCAAATTTTTGCAACCTATTAAATACTTGTTTAAGAAAAATTGCAATGCCAACTGTATAAAATATCTAACAGTTTCTTTGTAAGGTCTAATTTAAACAAAAGCATAATGTAAGATATGCTGGGAAGAAGAATGCCCTGGCTTTGAGGAATGTAATCTGCCTGCAGTGCAGGAGACAGGCGACACGGGTTAAATCCTTGGATCTAGAAGATACCCTGGAGGAGGGAATGGCAACCCAATCCTATATTCTTGCCAGGAAAATCCCACGAACAGAGGCGTTTGGCGAGCTATAAACACCATGGGGTCTCAAAGAGCTGGACATGACTGAAGCAGACTGAGCACACACAGAACAATCAATATGCTAAACTGGCATTTACAAAAGGACAGAACTTGATCTAAACACAGATTTTTATTACAAGGGATAAGTAAGAAAAAGGGAAATTTACCGTACTAATCAATTAGCAGAAGTGTTCCTAAATCTTTGCTTGATTTCTATAGTGAAAGATATACACTCTTACAAGTTGTATAATTTTGCTTAAAAAAATACCAATCAGGAAATTAATGATAAAGTAAGAAAAGCATAATTATATACTCTTAGGAGTAGATAACAGATTTTCTTTTAGATGTTCAAATTAATACTCATGTTTGAGTGCAAAGTAAATATATTAATTGTTATTGAAGTCTTTGAAATATAGTATTTTAATCCAGTGCCCATTAATATGTATGTATTTCCTAAAATGTGAATTTTAAGGGAGATTTATATAGATAATATAAAAAGGCAAGCTAGAAAAATTAGATGTGCTATTTCATGTTCATGTTTAGATAACACAACTTTATTGTTTTTAATTAGTACATTTTAACTTTCAGATGTCATCACAGGTAGAATAATCTTTTTTGTATATTCTCGTGGTTTGAGGAATACTACAACATGCTGCATTAAAAGGGAACTTACCAGATGAAGTTTTATGATGTTCATACATAACATTTTGGGAGTTATGATGCACTATCTATTTACCTTTATGCATTCTGATATTTTAGAACATAGGTAGCTCACTAGGTTCCTCTGTCCATGGGATATCCCAGGCAAGAATACTGAAGTGGGTTGCCATTTTCTTCTCCAGGGGAAATTCCCAACCCAGGGATCAACCCAGGTCTCCTGCATCTCTTGAATTGGCAGGCAGATTCTTTACTAACTGTGCTGCCTGGGAAGCCAAATATTTTACTAGTTTTAACAATTCGCTTATTTTTTTAGTCTACTTTATGTAATTATAACATTTATATTTTCTGCTAACATTGATAACTTTCCTAACATCAACTTTATTTAAATATTATTACCTTTCAAAATTATTTGTAATGAGATAGTGATCTTTATAAAGAAATTATTATTGAATATTGAGCTCTATTTGTTTGGTCCCTCAATTTTCAAGTGTTGAGTCAGACTCAGAAGAGAAAACAAAATTCCAAATTCTTTTTAGAAGCCCATTATAGTTGGCCAAAATGTCAAAGTACTCAACATTAACTCGAATAAAGTGAATTTGAATGATTGTTGAGCCATTCATGGAAGAAAATTTGAGGTGAAAATGGGAGATAATTCTGTGTGTTAGGAAGAATAGTTCCCGGAGTTAGTTACTTAAGTTCAACTAGTGTATATGTGTGTGAAGGCTAAGGGAAGACCTTTTTCAGTTCTGTTAGGACAAGAAGAAAACGAGGGAGGGGTGCAGACAGCCATCTGAATAACAGAGGCTAAAATGAGCAGAGGATTAAGTATCTGGAGCAAGTGCTAAACATTTAACTAAAACCAGACAATCAAATGCTTGTAGCATAGACAGAGAGTTTACAAGGAAGGTAGGGATACAGCTAGGAGAAAATGTCGCGGTGGTTTTGGGAGGCGTCTTGTTTCCTATACCAGATGGTTGAGTTATCTGGGTCAGAGTAGTTTCAAGATTAAGCCAATATGAAATAAATGGGCTTCCAAGGTGGCTCAGATGGTAAAGAATCTGCCTGCAAAGCAGGAGACCTGACTTCGATCCCTGGATTTGGAAGATCCCCTGAAGGAGGAAGTGGCAACCCACTTTGGTATTCTTGCGTGCAAAATCCCATGGACAGAAGAGCATGGCAGGCTACAGTCCATGGGATCACAAAGAATCAGACATGACTGAGTGACTTTCAGTTCACTTCATGAAATGAATATATTTTTGTTTTTATAAAAAATTATATTATTAAAAATTGTTTTCAGAAGCAATGTTTTAATTGGGATATGGAATTCAGTTCAGTTCAGTTACTCAGTCTTGTCTGATTCTGTGACCCCAAGGTCTGCAGCATGCCAGTCCTCCCTGTCCATCACCAAAACTGGAACCTACTCAAACTCGTATCCACTGAGTTGGTGATGCCATCCAACCATCTCATCCTCTGTCGTCCTCTTCTCCTCCTGCCTTCAGTCTTTCTCAGCATCAGGGTCTTTTCAAGTGAGTCAGTCCTTCGCATCACGTGGCCAAAGTATTGGAGTTTTAGCTTCAGCATCAGTCCTTCCAATGAATACTCAGGATTGATCTCCTTTAAGATGGAATGGTTGGTTCTCCTTGCTGTCCAAGGACTCTCAAGAGTCTTCAACACCACAGTTCAAAAGCATCAATTCTTTGGTGCTCAGCTTTCTTTATAGTCCAACTCTCACATCCATACATGACTACTGGAAAAACCATAGCTTTGACTAGACCTTTTTTGGCAAACTAATGTCTCTGCCGTATAATATGCTGTATTGATTGGTCATAACTTTTCTTCCAAGGAGCAAATTTCTTTTAATTTCATGGCTGCAATCACCATCTTCAGTGATTTGGAGCCTCCAAAAATAAAGTCTATCACTGTTTCCATTGTTACCCATCTGTTTGCCATGAAGTGATGAGACCAGATGCCATGATCTTAGGTTTCTGAATGTTGAGTTTTAAGCCAACTTTTTCACTCTCCTCTTTCACTTTCATCAAGAGACTCTTTAGTTCTTCTTCACTTTCTGCCATAAGTGTGGTTTCATCTGCTTATCTGAGGTTATTGATATTTCTCCCAGCAGTCTTGATTCCAACTTGCGCTTCATCCAGCCTGACATTTCGCATGATGTATTGCGCATATAAGTTAAATAAGCAGGGTGACAAAATACAGGCTTTACGTAAATCTTTCCTGATTTGGAACCAGTCTGTTGTTCCATGTCCAGTTCTAACTGTTGCTTTATGACCTGCATACAGATTTCTCAGGAGACAGGTCAGGTGGTCTGCTTAGGCAGAAAGAGCAGAAACCTCATTTCTGACTTACCTCAGGGCCTTTTCACAAGCTATCCCCTCTGCCTGGTATTCTTTCTCTGGTTAATGCCTATTAATCCCTGGAATCTTAGACTTTTCTTTACAGACCCCTACACAACATAGATTAGTTTTCCTATCATTATTTTCTGTTATAATATTTTCTCTTGTAATTGCTCATACTTCTCTGGCACTTTTCTTCATAAGTAAAGTGAAAGTCTCTCAGTTCGTGTCCAACTCTTTTGCGACCCCATGGACTATAAAGTCCATGGAATTCTCCAGGCCAGAATATGGGAGTGGGTAGCATTTCCCTTCTCCAGGAGATCTTCCCAACCCAGAAATCAAACCCAGGTCTCCCACATTGCAGGTAGATTCTTTACCAGTAGATTCTTTACCAGCTGAGCTTCAAGGGAAGCCCAAGAATACTGGTGTGGGCAACCTACTCTTTCCATATTTGTAATTATGGGCTCATTTTTGAGATTGTTTTTTAAGTCAGTTTTTCCTATTTGTAAATGCCAGCAGTGTATCAGACATACTATTTTAAATTATATGAGGCTGTGTTTGATCTATTTAATAAATGACGCTGTTCCTCATTAAATTATAAGAAATTAGTCTAAACTTTTATATCTGGATATTTTATTGTTACTGATTTTTAAGCAACAAAGTTCTACAAAGTTTGTTAAATTATTCAAATCTTTATAAGAGATGAATTAAACATTTCTATGATTTTCCTTCTGTTTTGAAGATAGATGTTCATTCTCCCAGAAATGTTAGGTTGTATGCTGGTTGAACACCAGCATGATAATTACCTAACCTTTTCTATTGCAAAGAGCTCATTAGGAAATCAGAACGTTAAATTGAGAATATTTACTGACAAGATTTATAAATTTGATCTATCCCAGCTGTGGTTTTAGTAAAATGCTGATTTACAAGTAATGGCCTAAATGAGCCTCACTATTTTACAAACATCTTTTTAGGAAGAAAAGCACACTACCTAATAATACCATGCTAGAATATTCTCGTATCTCATTAGGTTTTGATATGTAAATATAGTTTGCATTTGGAATAATAAGTCCCTGACATGAGAAATAGAAAATAGCCACAAAATAATCTTGCCTTTACACATTTGTAAGCAAGTGATGAATTTTATATGGCTAGTACGTATATTCTTCCCCAAATCTCTAAAGGGTCAGAAGCTGGTTGCACAAGTTTGCTAAGGGAAAATGATAAATAATGTGGAATTGTTGCACTCATTTCCCTAAAATATTTTACATTTTGCTCTAACATTTGAGTCTCTTATTTTAGGGAGTTTTTGTAGTAGGTACAATGTTTTTAAAATATGCAAAGAAAAACTTAAAGGCTCACAGTAATGATAAGAATATGTGGAAACTATAAACTGTGTTTTGTAAAACAGACAGGAAGAGTGTGTCTCTAATGTGTTCATTGCTGACTGGGAATAAGAAGCATAATTGCATTTCACTTGTTGATTGTGTCCTTTGTATTAAGTAAAACTTTTCTAGGTAAAATTGTATGACAACATAGTTTTTTTTTTTCTTTAAACTTACTTATTTACTTATTGAAGGACAATTGCTTTACAGAATTTTGTTGTTTTCTATCAAACCTCAACATGAATCGGCCATCAGTACAGTTCAGTCGCTCACTCGTGTCCAACTCTATGTGACCCCCATGAACCACAGCACACCAGGCTTCCCTGTCCATCATTAACTCCTAGAGTCCACCCAGATCAATGTCCATTGAGTCAGTGATGCCATCCAGCCATCTCATCCTCTGTTGTACCCTTCTCCTCCTGCCTTCAATATTTCCCAGCACCAGGGTCTTTTCAAATGAGTCAGCGCTTCCCATCAGGTGGTGGAGTTTCAGCTTCAACATCAGTTCTTCCAATGAACACCCAGGACTGATCTCCTTTAGGATGGACTGGTTGGATCTCCTTACAGTCTAAGGGACTCTCAAGAGTCTTCTCCAACACCACAGTTCAAAAGCATCAATTCTTCAGTGCTCAGTTTTCTTTATAGTCCAATTCTCATATCCGTACATGACTAGTGGAAAAACCATAGTCTTGACTAGATGGACCTTTTTGACAAAGTAATGTCTCTGCTTTTTAATATGCTGTCTAGGTTGGTCATAACTTTCCTTCCAAGGAGTAAGCGTCTTTTAATTTCATGCTGCAATCACCATCAGCAGTGATTTTGGAGCCCCAGAAAATAAAGTCTGACACTGTTTCCACTGTTTCCCCATCCTTTTGCCATGAAGTAGTGGGACCGGATGCCATGATCTTAGCTTTCTAAATGTTGAGCTTTAAGCCAACTTTTTCACTCTCCTCTTTCACTTTCATCAAGAGGCTCTTTAGTTCTTCTTCACTTTCTGCCATAAAGGTGGTATCGTCTGCATATCTGAGGTGATTGATATTCTCCCAGAAATCTTGATTCCAGCTTGTGATTCATCCAGCCCAGCGTTTCTCATGATGTACTCTGCATGTAAGTTAAATAAGCAGGGTGACAATATACAGCCTTGACGTATTCCTTTTCCTATTTGGAACCAATCTGTTGTTCCATGTCCAGTTCTAATTGTTGCTTTTTGACCTGAATATACATTTCTCAAGAAGCAGGTCAGGTGGTCTGGTATTCCCATCTCTTTCAAAATTTTCCACACTTTATTGTGATCCACACAGTCAAAGGCTTTGGCCTAATCAATAAGCAGAAATAGATGTTTTTCTGGAACTCTCTTGCTTTTTTGATGATCCAGCAGATGTTGGCAATTTGATATCTGGTTCCTCTGCATTTTCTACAACCAGCTTGAACATCTGGATGTTCAAGGTTCACGTATTGCTGAAGCCTGGCTTGGAGAATTTTGAGCATTACTAGCGTGTGAGATGAGTGCAATTGTGCGGTAGTTTGAGCGTTCTTTGGCATTGACTTTCTTTGGGATTGGAATGAAAACTGACCTTTTCCAGTCCTGTGGCCACTGCTGAGTTTTCCAGATTTGCTGGCATATTGAGTGCAGCACTTTGACAGCATCATCTTTCAGGATTTGAAATAGCTCAACCGGAATTCCATCACCTCCACTAGCTTTGTTCATAGTGATGCTTCCTAAGGCCCACTTGACTTCACATTCCAGGATGTCTGGCTCTACATGATTGATCATACCACTGTGATTATTTGGGTCATGAAGATCTTTTTTGTACAGTTCTTCTGTGTATTCTCGCCACCTCTTCTTAGTATCTTCTGCTTCTGTTAGGCCCCTACCATTTTTGTCCTTTATCGAGCCCATCTTTGCATGAAATATTCCCTTGGTATCTCTAATTTTCTTGAAGAGATCTCTAGGTACATATATCCCCTCAGTTTTGAACCTTCCTTCCATCTCCTTCTCTACTCCCCCCCTCTAGGTTGATACAGAGCCCCTATCTCCTTTACATTTGGTAATGTAAGTTTGACAACATAGGTTTTAAGACAAATTTCTTTCAGGATAAAGCTTCACTGTATAATACAAGAAATAGATATATTTCTGGTTCATGTAAAAATCTTCCCTGTTTTACATGTACCTCACAGTGTGTTGTTCGCAAGAAGTGGAGCACATTGTGTCAGAAATTCTTTCACTGACTGAAAGGGAGAGAATATGGACTAGACTGAAATTTGCTTGTAGTCATCCAGCTATCAAGAAAGCTGTCTCATGATGCCTTCTCCCTTCTGTGGAGGGTATTTCACGCTAGTCTCTTCCCTTCCTGTCTTTTTCCTGACAGTTCCAGACCTGTACCCTAGTTGTGATGAACAGTTTGTATTACCTGGGACATAGAACACTACCTCCTCATCACTCAACTGGAATGACACAAAGTTTACCTTCCTCTTGGTGTTATGGACCAAATGTATTTGTCCTCTCAAAATTAATATTTTGAGACCAGAATCCCCAATGTGACCATATTTGGATACAGGGCCTATAGGAGGTTAACGTGAAAACTGAAAGTCTAAGATGCTCAGTCATGTCTGACTTTTTGACCCCGTGGACCATAGCCCACAAGGATTCTCTTGTCTGTGGAATTCTCCAGGCAAGAATGTGGGAGTGGGTCGCCATTTCCTTCTCCAGGGTATCTTCTTGATACAGGGATCAAACCTGGGTCTCTCGCATTGCCGGCAGATTCTTTAGCATCTAAGCCACCAGGGAAGCTCTGTTGATTAAGGTTAAATAAGGTCATGGAGGTGAAGCCCTGATTCAGTAGAGTTGGTATCCTTATAATAAGAGATAGGAAAGCACTCTTTCTGTCTCCCTCTCCTTCTCTCTCTCCTCTGGCACACAAGAGCTCACAAGAGCACATAATAAGATAGCAGCCACCTAGGAGCCAAGAAAAGAGGCCGCAGAATAAAACCTACCTTGACAGTACATTGATCTTGTATGTCCCAGCCTCTAGAACTTGAGAAAATAGTTTACTACTGTTAGGCTATCCAGTCTATGGTATTTTGTTATGATAGCCCTAGCCAACTAATATAATTAGTTTGCTTATTCTTTAGAACTAAGATGGTTAAACTAAGAGAAAGCCTCTGGAATCCTCCTGACTTTCCACTCCAGCAAAATCTATTTCTCTCTGCTTTGTACTCCCATGAGATTTGCATACAACTGTATTATCCAAATGTGTGGTTTATTATTGCAATTATTTATTAATTTCTGTCTTTCCTTTGGGGTTGTTATGAACCTGAAGACACCAAGCTCAGAGTCTTATGCAAATGAAGAAAGGAAAGAAGGAAGGAAAGAGGGAGGAGGGAGAGAGGGAGAAGAGTCAGGAAGGGAGGAAAGAACGGATGGAAGGAAAAAGGAAGGCAGAACCTGGTAAGGAGGAAATCTATGATATAATCAGAACCTGGCAAATAGGAAATCTGTGATATAATCAGCTTCACCATCATCATAGATTTGTAATATGTATGACAATTAGATCCCCTAGTATATCTGAGAGAATATAATTTTAAACATTGAAGTATGTCATATTCTCTTACTGGGCAGTCTGTAGCTTTGTCCCTATCCCTAGTGTAACTTCTCTAGATTTTTAGAAAGATGGAAAAAAGACTGATTGAAATCATCATTTACAATATTGAGGAGAGAAAGATTGTCCAATAAATATTAAATATTTTCATGTATCACAGGCAAGTGATGATATGTGTATTTCCAGAAAGCTTCATATCTTGGCATTATGTCTTTTGGATACTGAAAGCTGTTAAAATATGTGCAAGAGAATGCCCCCAATTTTTTCAGGGATACTATGACATTTCATGAAATACGATCTTGATGAATCTTGGATATTAGTGCAGACCCTTATTTTTTCAATGTGAAAACAAGGCCTGGAGGGTTAGATGACTTACAGCCCCACAGCTCTCAGGTTTAGGCAGAGAGAAGGCAAGTAAGCAAGTGTTCCAACTCCCTGTAAGTGGGCCTATTGCCCGCTGAGAATGTGCTCATTTTAATTTTCATGAGTCTAAAGTTGTCGTTAGGCAAGCTTAGCAAATGTGTTCAGTGAGCAAACTTGCTTCCTGTTAAAAAAAAAATTATCCAAATTATCAGGTAGATGATTCTAGAGTTATTTTAATTAAAGGCAATGGAGAAAAAAATTAGGCACTTGGATAGGTTTCTTGGACTCATAAAATTAAAGAGTCTCTTCTGTCAATATGTTAGGTTAGAGGTAATTCCTGTAAATGTGAATGTAAATTAACTGTGTAAATCGCCATGCATATTAATTACAAAATAAACCTTTACTACATTATCCTTTATTTCCATGGTAGAAGCTCCTGTTTTTTAAGAGAGAGAAAAGAAATAAGAATACTTCTTTGAAGTTGGCATATTTTAGATCTCCTCTTTTGATTCTCACTGGTTCCAGACACTGATATATAATTACTCTTTGATAAACTTTTTGCCTCAGGTTATTCCATTTATATAAAGATGATAATATACCTAAAGGACTCTAAGTGGCAACATTCTGAGGAAGTGAGTAAATTTCTAGGGATTCCTGCTTGTACATATACTTAAAGAGAGAAATACACTTCTAGCCTCTCAATAGGAAAATACGAGTTAGTTGTTTGGAGCAGTTAGTAATAATTTTAGATTTTTGTCCAATGTTTTGATAGAAGTTAAAAATCTAATGGTAAACTGTTCGTTATTTGGCAGATCCCTAACTTCCAACTTTAATTTTCAGTTTGACTACTTACATGATTAACAAGCTTATAAAATATAATAGTAATCATTTTCTATTTAAGATATTAGGAGAGTCTTCAACCACAAATCCCTGAAGTTAGGTATGATTCAGGATTTCTTACCTCAACTAAATTTGAAATTAATCACTGAACTAATTAGTTACATATATTTAATAGCCCATAATTTAATCTTCTGTCTTCAGGGCAAGAAATAATTTAAAGTGCCCCAAGTGGACATAGACTATAACCAACGAAATGGAGTTTAGAAAGAAAAAAAGACTATCAAGGAAAAAAAGGTTTATGTAGAATTTATTGGGATGTCATTGATGGAGACAGATATAAGCACTAAGAATATGTAATCTGAGCTAGGACTCAAACAGTATTTCATAAAGAATAAAATTCTATTATTCTACAAATTTAATAATTATTCTTTTTTTCTTTAGGATTTACTGGTTCAAATGCAATACTTATGCATTACTTATATGAATTAGTCTCTTGAAGTCATTCTTGAAAATGACATATATTTTGTAGTGATAGGTAATTTCTTGGTCTAAATATTAAAAGCTAAAGATTAGAATTAGCTTGTGTGTCAGACTAAGTTATTTTGAATATCTTAAAAGATAAGCATTTCTTAATTTAAAATACAGAGGATATTCCTATCTGCATTTTAGAGATGGCACCTAGAAAAATTTTATAACTTGCTTAAACTCACACTGTTATAAGTGGTAGCTGGTGGTTCCAGTCTGACTCCAGAGTAGGCCCTCTGCACCTCTGTATACTTTCTACACAAACGTTCATGGAACAACAGCAGGGACATCCTCTAGAAGCTTGTTGGAAATTCAGAATCTAAGCCCAACCCAGGTCTAATGATTCAATATTTGAATTTTTTAAGGTTTTCAGGTGATTCATTAAAGTTTCACAAGCATGACTTTGTAAATGTTGCCTCTTCCTAAAACATTGTTATAGTTATATTATATATTGTTTTAAATTCTTAAATGATAATTGTATGTTTCAGTTTTTCTTAGAAAATAAAACAAAACTAAATTTCTTGAAGTCAGCATATTTAAAATAGAATTTAAACTCAAAGCTAAGATTTAAGATATTGGACCAGTGATGTATTCTATTATTATTCTAATATCCCTGTTCTTATTTTTTAATGGGTAGAGTGGCAGTAACACAAGTGAACTCCTGTTTAAGGCAGATTTGTGTTCATCTGGTTCACTTAGTGCCTGCTGACTGCTTACCTAAAATTTGTTTTCCACTATATAACTTAGATGATGTATTTCAGGTATATTAGAGATTAATTAGGTCTGTGTGTGGTAGTTGCTCAGTCATGTCCTACTGTTTGTTACCCATGACTGTAGTCCACCAGGCTCCTCTGTCCATGGGATTCTCCAGGCAAGAATACTGGAGTGGGTTTCCATTTCCTTCTCCATGAAATCTTGCCTACACAGGGATTGAACCCAGGTCTACTGCACTGCAGGCAGATGCTTTACAGTCTGAGCCATCAGGGAAACCCACAATTAGGTCTAATATACCTGAAATACACCATCTAAGTAGCTGCTTTCTTCATCATTCATAACGCCAGCCCATTGATAACCTAAAGTCAGTAATTCTTAAAGTTTAGCATGTTTAAGCAAATTCTTAAAGTTTGCTGGAAGGAGGACTCCTTCCAGGAGCCAAGAGTGTGCTCTTGTCTAACACTTGGAAATGAGTTGTCCGAGGAGACACACACATTGACAAATAAAGATACTTTATTGGGAAGTGACACCCAGATGGAGAGCAGAAGGTTAAGGGAATGCAGGAGGACCGCTGTGCCATGTGGCTCACAGTCTCGGGTTTTATGCTGATGGGGTTAGTTTCTAGCTTGTCTCTGGCTAATCATTCTGACTCAGGGTCCTTCCTGGTGGCACATGCATTGATCAGCCAAGATAGATTTTAGCAAGGAAGATTCTGGAAGGTTGGTAGAACATGTGGAGCAAGGTCTCCTCTCTCTTTTTGACCTTCCCTAAATTCTTCTAGTTGGTGGTAACTTGGTTCTGAGTTCCTTACCAGGACCTCCTATTCAGGATAACCCATGTAAGTGGTTACTATGGGGGCTAACAGTGTTTTCCCCAACAGACTCACTGTGCATACACTTGCATGAGTACTCAGTCATGTCAGATCCTTTGGATCCCATGGACTGAAGTCCTCCAGGTTTCTCTGTCCATGGGATTTTCCAGGCAAAAATGCTGGAGTGGGTTCCCATTTCCTCCAATCGAACTGTGTCTCCTACATTGACAGGCAGATTCTTTACCACTGAGCTACCTGGAAAGCCCCAACAGAATCACTGAAGATGTTGGTAAGCCAGATTATTGCTTCATTCCCCCAGAGTTTCTGATTTCTGTGGGTGGGGGGTGAGATCTAAGAATTTGCTGAGAATTTGTTTCTAACTGGTTCACAGTGATGCTCTTAGCTACTGAGCTAGGAACCACAATAACAAGTCACTCTCATGTTTCCTGATTTCATATATGTTGATTACCAACGGTATATCCCAAATTAATTTAATTAGCCGTTAAGTAAGGCTTCACGCTATCCAAGAAATCTCATTGTATAGAAGAAAACTCCGAGTCTACAAAGTTAGAGAAATGATTCCAAAATGAGTTTTGGAATAATTATAACCTGGCTTGAACAAACTTCAGAATTTGAAGAACAACTAGATTTTTTAGCACAGATATTCACAGATATTCTCTTCAGTCATTCAATCTGTTTAGTCTTCCATGTAGGACATCATTTCCATATTAAGCAAAAATCCTTTTATAGATTTGTACTGATTGTTTCTTCAAATGTAGTTCTTATCAGTTAATGATATTCTAGTGTCCTTTCTTAATATTTTAATTCTTATTGAAATGTTTGAATATAATACCTACAATGTACATATGACTTTTAATATACTGAGGTAAACCCATAATATTTTACTTGTAGAGTCATAGGATTTTGAGACCATTAGGATTTATCCTGGCCATGTATTTCACAGATGAATGCAATCTGGTGAATCATATAAACAACCACAGAGCTAGTCCTACAAGTGAAATATAATGAGATAATTACAACTCATATTTCCTAAATCCTAGCCATGTGTTTTTTATCACAGTGTAATTTACTGTACTGAGTGACAACTTGTTTGTGTTGTCACAGAATTTTTTAAATTATATTTAAAAGTTATTAAATTTGTATCAAAATAAAATTTATAGTGTTATTATAGATGGGATCAAAGAATAGGACACTATGAGGCCTTCCTGAGTACAAATATGTTTTTATGTCCCCAGTTATTTGTTTATAGGAAAAAGGCTTCAAGCCTCCTGGCCTTCCTTGAGTTCCAAAGGGCAGATTAAAACACTTTCTAATTAGGGAAGTTAAAAGAATGTAGAAACAAAGAACAGTCTAGAAGCAGTACTGCAGCAATGGGGCAGGGTCCTGGTTCCTGCTCAAGAAACATACATAACAATGTGTCTTTGAGGTCTTCTTCAGGAACTGAGGTCCCCACCTAGGTGGAGGATGGTAACTTCAGGCTGAGCACAAGATTCCTAGGACACCTACTGTTACCTCATCACCAGCAGTCAGAAGAGTCATACACACCACAGCCCTCACCCCAAATTTTGCCTATAAAAATTCCCTGAAAATCACTGGAGATGTTGGGATTTGTGTGCTTGAGTCACCTATTCTCTTTGGCTCATGAACGTGCAATCTGTAATAATTTTGGCAAACTCACCAGACAACAGGATGCCTGATAAAGATTAGAAATAACAAAAAGATGGGCTCATAATAAATGTTATATCATCTTATACCAAAAATGGCTCCCATAACTTTAAATATTCCTATCAACAAATTCAAGATTCAAGAAATTATCAAATTGACCTGAACAACCCTAATTTTAAAGGAAGACAAGTAATCAGAAGTTACAGCATTACTTCTTAGTAAAATATTTTTGCAGCACGAAGAATGATAGCAATGGCAGGTTATCTGAATCCGCATAGTAAACAAAATATTTGTTTAAGTTATGAGTATAGTTGGACATTGAATGTTCTAAACAGCAAGAATGATGTAGGAAAGAATCAGTGTCTCTGTTTCTTTTCCTCTCTCTTCTTCGCTCTCATTTTTAGTCTTGTAAAGTACATTAGGGATACTTTATAGAAATTTCTGGAAAATAGCAGAACAACAAATATTGCAAACAGTGAGTGGAATGCCATTTATGCCTTTTAGAAATCCAGGAAAGGCTAGTCTAGAATAGTCTATTTACGTTCTTCCAAAGAGATTATATTATTCACCTCTTGGAGAGAGCATGTTAGTTGATAGTGTTGACAATAATTATAAATGATTCTGTGATATAACTCATAACTGGTCAGTTCAATTCAGTTCAGTTGTTTGGTCATGTCCAACTCTTTGCTACCCCATGGACTGCAGCACTCCAGTCTTCCCTGTCTATCACCAACTCCCGGAGCTTACTTAAACTCATGGCCATGAGTTGGTGATGCCATAACTGGTCATCAAGTCGAGTGAGTGCCATAACTTGTCACTCAAATATTTTTATTTTAATATGAAAATGACCATAAATGTCATAGAAATGAGGATTGCACACTATTTCAGTAGGTGGTTTATGAGAAATGACTGGTGTTTCTCTTGTAAACATTCAGCATTAGTTACAAGTCCCTAGTCTGAATTCTTATCGGTAGGAATCTAATTTGTTGGGTAAAATAAAATTTGAAGGAGAAATATTAGTATTTGTAGTTTCTTTTATTTCTTGAGTGTATTATTTGTAAGCAGTATTGTTAGATAGTCAGGAATATGGAAGCAAGCAAAAGTCAATATAGCTCAGAAAGAAATTGGTTAAGAGAACAAAGAAATGTGCAGCATAATACCTGGTCTGACTAGCAACTGAGGGTAATAAAAGAAAATGATTTAAAACTTTTTCAAAACTGAAACTACAAAGTAAGCAGTCTTTTAATAACTGGTTATGATAAGAAATATTCTAGTACATACCTGGACCAAAGTTAATACACAGGAGAATTGTTAAAACACTCTCAAAACGGAAACTACAAATAATGCAGACTTTTTCTGTAAGACTAAACCCTCCCTGAAAATATAACAAATGTTAATCATTTTATCTATCAGTCTGTCTATGTAGAAACCTATATCTGTGTATATGTGCAAATATTTATAATTATGCATCAAATTCATTTCAATGAAATATATCATCTTTATTGAAGCAGTCTTGCTAAAATAAAATAATCAGTCATAATCTCCCGTTCTGTTTTACCTCTTGAGACAACCATCTTCCTAAGTCCAGCTTTATCTATAAAAACCTGGACTCAAAATCTGCTCAACCCACAGATGTCTTCCTTTTTCATTTTGTCTGTAAATCTGTCTGACCACTCTGCAAAAGGTTTTGACCCTAAAGCCTCTGTGTTGGTTTCACTAAATTTAATGCTTACTTTTATAATCATTTCCTATCATTCTTAATGTGACTGAATTTTCACTTTATTATCTTGGTAATATATGAATTTTTAACATATTTTAGGTAACAAATGATCAGTTTTTCTTTTCTTTTTCTGTTCAAACAATTCAATATGAATTTCTTTTAAGATATGCATAATTAATTGGTCATTAATTTAGATTTTTAAATGATGTGATGCCTTCAAAAGTATTTGTATTAAACTTTTTTTGCAAATATTTTATTCCTTTAATGAATACATTATTATTATGCAAAACATTCTAGGCAATAATACGGAATATAGGTATGAATAAACTAGACAAAAATTCACTTTCTAGTATAGGAAAACAGACAAAAATTAAAGTATATATTATCTTAATTAATGAAAATTACAATTGATAATGAAGAAAAGAGCCTAAGGATTATGAGAAGTAGTTTTTATAATTTTAGGTGGAGTGTACAGGGAAAGTCTCAATGATGAGATAAGATTTAAGTGAAGTCCTGAGAAGGGAGCCATGTTCATAGGTAGAAGTATGTATATGTGCATCTGTGGCTGGGACATATGATGGACACATAAGCTTAAAACCTCATGAGCCATCTCTGGGGTGAATGTAAAAGTCAATCTTTTCTATATCCCAAGGCTGAAAACTAGGATGGGTGAATTTCTCAATAGACAGTTAAAATAATGCTGAAAAGTCTACATAGTGTGTTTGATTCCAGCTATACTACATTCTGGAAAAGACAAAACTATGGAGATAATGAAAAGATCAGTGGTTGCTAGGGACTGCAAAGCAGGAGAAATGACTAGACAGAATGCAGAAAATTTTAAGGTCAGTGAAAGTATTTTGCATGATACTAAAAATGGTAGACACGTGTAGTTATGCATTTGTTTAAAACTTTAGAATGTATAACACCAAGAGTGAATCCCAATGTAAATTATGGGCTTTGGGCTATGACTCTATGAGAGCAAATAGTATTAGGGAACTCTATATTTTCCACTCAGTTTTTCTGTGAACCTAAAACTACTCTAAAAACATATTTTTAAAAATATATAAACCATTAAAAGATATTCTCTCCCTAAAAATAATGCTAATGATAAAGGAGGGAACATTTGCTAGCAGACAATTAACAAAAGCTCACTATTAATAAAATAAAATTTGAGAATATTTTTCTTTATCAAATATGATTGATATTTCCTTTTGGATATCTAATTTTTTTTTAATTTAGCTTTTAAGTACAAGCACAGACTCTACCTGTAGTGTAGGAGACCTGAGTTTGATCCCTGGGTTGAGAAGATCCCCTGGAGAAGGGAATGGCTACTCACTCCACTATTCTCCCTTGGGGAATTCATGGACGGGAGAGCCTGGAGGGATACAGTCCACACAATCGCAAAGAATGGGACACAACTAAGCGACTAATACACACACATAGACTCTATCACTCTAAACTGTTTTTGTGTATTATAAATTCATACTAAATATTTTGATTATTCATATAAATCATTGGGAGAATTAGCGTATGCAGCTTATCTCTCTAATACAGAAATATTAACTTAAGATTTTGCAATCATGATTAATTAGTATTTTAATTGATTTACTTCACTTATTAAAAAGAAACTCAGAGCATTTTTTGGTGTGTTTTGGAAAAATCAATTGTTATACTGAAGGAAATGACCATTTATTCACCAATAGTTAGATATACAGTCCATAATTTCATATTCTAATATTGAAGTGTACAGTTAAATATTTAGCTTATAGCTCAATTTTGGATGCCATTTCTACTGGCTTTGAAAAATGGAACTTAAGCTTGAAGTTAATACAAAAAAAGATTAAGAAAATATTTAAGAGATATTTTATGTAACTGTGTATCAAGAAGGCTAAAGAAAATTATTCATTGATATAATTCTTTAATTTTGTGTTGTTTTGTAAGCATAAAATTTTTATGTACGTTATTAGTGTCCTTTCCTTTCAATGAATACTCCAGGAAGAAGTATTGTTGAGGAAGCAAAATATTTGCTGCTGTGTTGTGGTAGAAAGACTAACATAAATCGAAGGTTTTCTTTTTGGACAGCTTTTCTTTTTGTGTGTCCTCAGATAATACAACTGGTTTCCATCTCCAAGGTGGAATTTTAGTTGAAGAGAATAGCAAATATGTCTAGATAGAATGCAGATTCTTATATGGACATAAGAAATTATAAGTAACTTCTTGTACCTAAGTTAACATATTCATAAAATTACATCTGAGTTACAATAACATTATTATCTCTTCTCATTTTAATATCATTCTCTATCGTCATCTTCTAAAGAATTATTAGTTACTGAACACTGCACGGTTATAGCTGTCAGTCTCCAAGGGAAAGGCTATTAAGGGTCGCTTTCCTTCGCTTCTCCTGCTCCCTCTTTGCTCTACTTCTATTCTAGTCTCACTGCTTAAACTCTTGTTTCTTGAGAAACAATGGTGAGAACAAAAAAGTGCGTTACGTACTCTCATGATGGTCTTATTGTAGTAGGGGGAGAGATAGAGATTAATCAGGTGATTATGCAGATATATAACTTTAAAATGGGGTAAGTGTAATGAAGAGAAATTATAAAGAGCAATAACAAACTTTTGTGTGGTTTGGGGCAATATGGTTTCTGAAGAAGCCTTCAGTTTTAAAACTTTATAGAGTAATTAGATAATCTTGGATGCAGTGGGAGAGATACTTGCATGGTGTGTAGAGGTAAGGAAAACTCATCCAGCTCCTCTTACCCTATTCTAGAGATAACTTTATTTTCTGCCTTCATTTAGGAGAAGGCTTGAGGATAGCATGTTACAGTATTAATTTACTTGATTTCTCAGAATGTCCTGAATTTAAGACTCTGCCTTCTCTTTATGACTTCTAGGAGAGACCTCCATTTCACTTCTAAATTGAGCCCAAGGTTTATTTTTCTGAACAGTACTATTGGAGGTGTCTGAACAGTTATAACCTGTTCACAGTGCATTGTATTTTTTCGTCTATATGATATTGCCTCATGAAAATATTCATTGTGTCATTGAACCTGCTCTTTCATTATTTCTGTTCTTACTCGCGTAGTGAAAGTGAAAATCGCTCAGTCGTGTCCGACTCTTTGCGACTCTGTGGACTCTGCAGTCCATGGAATTCTCCAGGCCAGAATACTGGAGTGGGTAGCCTTTCCCTTCTCCAGGGAATCTTTCAGACCCAGGAATTAAACCGGAGTCTCCTGCATTGCAGGCGGATTCTTTAGTTGAAATACTAAAATATTATCTCTCTCATTGACCCCTCCATTCATTCATTCTTTCATTTCAGGCATAATGCTAATTGCTAGAGATCAGATTATCTACTAGAACTTCTAGGAAGTCTTCCTTGATTCCTCTAGGGAAATTTCATTATAAGATTATTAAATATCATGTATTGAGTGCTTTCTTTGTATGAGCCTCTGTGCTAAGCATTCTTTGTTTTGTTTTGTTTTTATTTCATTGAAACCTTGCAACAATCTAAAAGGTGCAACAACACTATAAAATGATTCTTCTTATTGTTATTCTCATTTCACAAGTAAGGAATTTGCAACCCATAGCTGGTGCCTAGATAGATCAGAATATAACTCTTGGGTGTGTAATTCTAGAACCACAACTCCTAACCATCACATGACCCTTCATTTTCGTAACACTTGACTTATTATCTCAGAGTAGTGCTTAGTGCTTAATTCATTGTATGCTTAATATATATAATCAATGCATGCTTAATTCATTAAATATGAAATTATTTTCATCAAGACACGTATTAAGTTTTCTTATTATCCACAGTACCTACAAAAGTATGTTTTACAAATGCATGAATTAATAAATCTTTTATGGTATCTGAGATTCTGAAAAAAATGTTTAAGTTTTGAAGGCATAATGCAATAAGTTTTGAAAGCATACTTCTAGAATGAGTATCTCAATAAGAAGCTATCGGAATATTTGCATTTAAACATTTAAAATACTAAAAGTTATCAAAATAAAAGGCTGCTTTCACTGCATTATGATATTGAGTACTTTATTTATATATAAAAAAACACCTAATGTAAACTCTACAAGGATATCAAAGGGTTGCATTTATAACATCAAATCTCAGTTGCAAAAGACTGATAATAACAGCACTGACATATAAATGTAATAGATTGTACACATTGTCAAAAAAAAAGCACTCTTAATATTAGGTTTCTAAATAAATTAGCTGAGGGCTATTGACTCAAGATAGCTAACACTTCTCTATTTGGTGAAAGAAACCATAGTAATCGTTGGGAGATATTTCTTCAAATAGACCAATACAATTTTGGATCTTATTAAGACATCTAAAAGGTTAAATGAAATTTTAAAAAAATGTTTCTTGTTGAATAATCTCCAATTTTTAATATATAAAGTTTAAGATAGGTGTATCTACATATATGAATAGATATAAATGGATATGATGAAAATGAATGAATAAAACAATTTCGTTTTGAAATTTGTCACAGATTACTTTTTAATACATGGATATTCAAAGCAGACTTTGTGATTCGTTTTTATGCAGATGGAAGGTTGTAGAGGTGTATTTAGATCTTTTTTTTGCTTTTTTAATTGCTCAGAATTCAAAAATAAATTAACTGGCTCAAATTTTGATTATTTTGAAGTAATTCACGTGTGGTCCATCCATTTACATTTGCGGTGACTGAATGCTGAATATGAAATACATGAAAATGTGTGTTTATTTTAGTGACTGGCATTATTTTAGTTATATAATTCTTAAGAAAAAATATGGACTTCTCTGTAGTTAATTTTTTTTTTTTGCTCTTGTACTAATATATGTAAGTAGTTCTGATTTATCTCTAAAACTGATACTGCTTTTTATTTTAAAAATGCAAGGAAAAAATGATTACCAATTAGCATAATATTTTCCTGTGGAATTTTGATAACTGGGACAATGACTTAATTGGTATATTTCTTTTCCCATTAGTATACTAATCAGGTGAGATATACTGAAAATTAGAACTGATGTGATGTAGTAGAGTTGCTTATGAAAGTAAAAAAGTAAACTCTGATTATCAAGCAACTATATGTTACTTAAAAATCAATTAGGAGATATATTCTCAACTTAATGAGTATTAGGAATGCTGAAATTACTGTCATTTTTAACTTGAATTTATATTATTTAGTCATAGACTAGTGAATATTACCTGTGGCACTAATTTAATTTGGGCATATATATAAGGTTAAAGGTAACCTTGGGGCTTCCCTCATGGGTCAGCTGGTAAACTATCCACCTGCAATTCTGAAGACCTGGGTTTGATCCCTGGGTTGGGAAGATCCCTTGGAAAAGGAAAAGGCTACTCACTCCAGTATTCTGGCCTGGAGAAGTCCATGGACTGTATAGTTCATAGGATTGCAAAGAGTTGGACATGACTGAGCGACTTTCACTTTCACTTTCAAAGGTAATCTTTGAGGTATAGCTATTAAATATGTTCATATGTTTGTGATCTAAATAGTATCATTCACTTATTCTTCTAATTTTTTATTCATTACCATATCTTTACTTATGAACTAGCAGTTTATTCAAAAACAAGAGATCTGTCACGAAAGGGAAATAAAATAAAATTAATATTATTCTATAAGTGCTTAATAACTTGTGATAATAATATATGAATAACTATTTATATATTTTAATTTATATTGACAGTGAATTTTCACACTTAAAATAAATATGAATTATTTCAACCAATACCAGTGAAATTTGTGAACACATATCCAAAGGCAAAAATAGATCCATCTGGTTTCAAGTTTATGTTTTTATGTGTGTGTGTGTATATTTTTGTGTGCATGTGCTTTCTAAAGAACCATGTATGAATTTTAATGGGAGTTTAACCTCAAAGGTAAAAGGTTGAAAGGAATCAGTGATGTTCAGATTACTTTCAGTCATTTTGTGTCCTTATGTAAAGTGAACTCTCTGAGATGTTGCAATGCTACAAATGCTTTTTCTGGTTTTGATCTTGGCATACTGAGAAACTACCTTCAACATGTCTGCTGCATCTGACTTTTCCTGTAACTTGGATAACTCTTTGGGTTAAATTAAGGAGTGATAAATTAGCACTCATAGTTGATTGTGCATGAAAAGACTGCTCTCTAATGGATGGGGATCTCAGGATTACACTTTTTTGAATCAAGACATTGTTATTTCTAAGCTAATAAGGAATATGCATCTTTTCAGCAGGGTTGTCATTAGCTGTTCCACATATACACTGTGTTCTGATTATTTCTAATTATTTACTACACTGTAATACAAAAAGGCTGTAAAAAGAAACTTAAATCAATAGACGATGTATTCTAATTTCTAGGGACTGTCCATTGTTCGTTTCTAGTAATTTCACTTCCAATTCTTTGTGCTTGATTTGAAAAAGAACAGTTCTAAAAATAATTATTCAGTAAGGGAGATTTACCCTGATGTGGCAAGGGTTTGAATACTTTTTTTCTAACATTTTGTAGAGGTTTTCTGGGGAGAAAAGGGGAGCTAAAGGGTTGTGCTTCAGTTAACATTAGATCTGGCTGAAAGTGATAATAATCGCCCCGCCTCCTGCACCCCAAACAGTAGCTCGCTCTATGTCGATCCACCTTTATTAACACGACTGATATCTCATTGTCCTACATGGCTGCTCCAGTCACAGGCATCGTATTCATGTTTCATTATCAGAATGAAAAATCATATGAAAAAAGCACACACTTCCCTTTATTCATAGTTTCTGGAGGTTTCTGAAAGTTGAATGCCAGTTCTCCTCACCTATTATTGGCTGGGCTTTGTTTATGACTACATTTAATTGCAAGGGATCCTAGGAAACATAGATCATGTTTCAAAGTTAAGAATTCAAAGTTCTTTGTAGAAAAGGAGGAGAATGAATACTGGGGGGAAACCAGTAGTTTCCTCCACAGGGTCAAATAAAAATCTTATCAAGACTTAGGCAAACAGAGGCTTTGTTCAGAACTATTGTAAGAAGAATAAAAGGCACTATTGTAATAGGGGGATGAGGACTTTTGCTATATGCTCTGACCAGGAGATCTGCAAGCATCTCAAAAATTACTGGGAAAAAGGCTTTTCTTTATCAGGGAGGAATCAACAAAGCTAGAAAGAAGCACATGTCCGGAAATGAGATAAATGACGGATCCTATGATTAGAAAGCAGATCAGTGAGTGTTCTACCCTGAAGTCAGCCTGTTCTCAGGGCTTCCCAGGTAGTTCAGTGGATAAAGAACCACTTGCAATACAGAAGATGCAGGAGACACGGGTGTTATCGCTGAGTCAGGAAGATCCCCCACTCCAACATTCTTGCCTGGAGAATCCCATGGACAGAGGAGCCTGGTGGGCTACAGTCCACAAGATCTCAAAGAGTTGGACACAACTGAAGCAACTGAGTGCACATGTACAGCTTGTTCTCTGGAGTTTTATGCTGAGGGTTGAGGGCAGGCTAAAGTCCAATAGTCTGGGGGAAAGTCTGATAACAAGCACTTTATTCTGATTGATTGGTGGAGACAAAACAGTTCAGCAAGTCATTTATGAGGCAAAGAAAAAAAATTTGAGCTCTGTCTGACCATTGCCACAGGTAAAAAGGGAGCAGCCATAAGTTTTATCTAAGCTATGTAGGAAAGAATGTTTCCTTCTTTCTTTTTTTAAAACTCTTATTTTTTTTTAATTCAATGGCCCATACATTGACATGAATCAGCCACCGGTGTACATATGTCCCGCATCCCAAACCCCTCCTCCCACCTCCCTCCCCATCCCATCCCTCTGGGTTGTCCCAGTGCACTGGTTTTGAGTTCTCTGTTTCATGCTTCAAACTTGGACTGGTGATCTGTTTTACATATGGTAATATACACGTTTCAATGCTATTCTCTCAAATCATCCCACTCTTGCCTTCTCCCACAGAGTCCAAAAGTCTGTTCTTTATATCTGTGTCTCTTTTGCTGTTTCACATATAAGATCATCGTTACCATCTTTCTAAATTCCATATATATGCATTAATATACTGGATTGGTGTTTTTCTTTCTGACTGACTTCACTCTGATATTAGGCTCCAGTTTCATCCACCTCATTAGAACTGATTCAAATGTGTTCTTTTTAATAACTGAGTAATATTCCATTGTGTATATGTACCACAACTTTCTCATCTATTTGTCTGCCAATGGACATCTAGGTTGCTTCCATGTCCTAGCTGTTGTAAACAGTGCTGTGATGAACATTGGAGTACATGTGTCTCTTTCAATTCTAGTGTGTATTCCCAGCAGTGGGATTGCGGGGTCATATGACAGTTCTGTTTCCAGTTTTTTTTAAAGAATCTCCACACTGTTCTCCATAGTGGCTGTACTAGTTTGCATTCCCACCAACAGTGTAAGAGGGTTCTCTCTTCTCCACACCCTCTCCACCATTTATTGTTTGTAGACTTTTTGATAACAGCCATTCTGACCGGGATGAGACGGTACCTCATTGTGGTTTTGATTTGCATTTCTCTGATAATGAGTGATGTTGAGCATCTTTTCATGTGTTTGTTAGCCATCTGTATGTCTTCTTTGGAGAAGTGTCTGTTTAGTTCTTTGGCTCACTTTTTGATGGGGTCATTTATTTTTCTGGAATTGAGCTGCAAGAGTTGCTTGTATATTTTTGAGATTAATTCTTTGTCAGTTGCTTCGTTTGCTATTCTTTTCTCCCATTCTGAATACTGTCTTTCACCTGGCTTATAGTTTCCTTTGCTGTGCAAAAGCTTTAAGTTTAATTAGGTCCCATTTGTTTAGTTTTGCTTCTATTTCCATTACTCTGGGAGGTGGGTTATAGAGGATCCTGCTGTGATTTATGTCAGAGAATGTTTTGCCTATGTTTTCCTCTAGGAGTTTTATAGTTTCTGGTCTTACATTTAGATCTGTAAACCATTTTGAGTTTATTTTTGTGTATGGTGTTAGAAAGTGTTCTAGTTTCATAAATATACCATGTTCATGGATTGGAAGAATCAATACAGTGAAAATGAGTATACTATCCAAAGCAATCTATAGATTCAATGCAGTCCCTATCAAGCTAACAAGGTATTTTTCACAGAGCTAGAAAAAATAATTTCACAATTTGTATAGAGATACAAAAGAACCTCAAATAGCCAAAGCAATATTGAGAAATAAGAAGGGAACTGGAGGAATCAACCTGCCTGACTTCAGACTATACTACAAAGCTACAGTCATCAAGACAGTATGGTACTGGGCACAAAGACAGAAATATAGATCAATGGAACAAAATAGAAAGCCCAGAGATAAATCCACACACCTATGGACACTTTAACTATGACAAAGGAGGCAAAAATAGACAATGGAGAAAAGACAATCTCTTTACAAGTGGTGCTGGGAGAACTAGTCAACAACCTTTAAAAAACTTTTTATCTTATCAGTATTTGGGTATAACTGATTAACAATGTTGTATTAGTTTCAGGTGAACAGTGAAGGGGGTCAGCCATTCATATACACGTACCCATTCTTCTCAAACTCCCCTCCCATCCAGGCTGCCACATAACATCGAACAGAGTTCCATGTGCTATACTGTAGGAACTTTTTGGTTAGACATTTTAAATATAGCAGTGTGTACAGTGGTAAAAGTGGCAAATTTTATTTTCTTGGGCTCCAAAATCACTGTCTTGACTGCAGCTATGAAATCAAAAGATGCTTGCTCCTGGAAAGAAAAGCTATGACAAACCTAGACAGAATATTAAAAAGCAGAGACATCACTTTGCTAACAAAGGTCTCTGTAGTCAAAGCTACGGTTTTTCCAGTAGTCATGTATGGATGTGAGAGATGGACCATAAAGAAGACTGAGCACCAAAGAATTGATGGTTTCAAATTGTGGTGCTGGAGAATACTCTTGAGAGTCCCTTGGACATCATGGAGATCAAACCAGTCAATCCGAAAGGAAATCAACCATGAATATTCATTGGAAGGACTGATGCTGAAGCTGAAGCTCCAATACTTTGGCCACCTGATGCGAAGAGTGAGATCATTGGAAAAGACCTTGATACCGGGAAAGATTGAGGGCAGAAGAAAGGGGCCATAGGGTATGAGATGGCTGGATGGCATTACTGACTCAATGGACATGAGTTTGAGCAAACTCTTGGAAATGGTAAAGGGCAGGAAAGCCTGGCATACTGCAGTCCATGGGGTTGCAAAGAGTCGGACACAAGTTAGTGACTGAACAACAGTTCATTATATAAGCCCTTTTCCAAAACACAAATGGATGGATTTCTTTAACCATTCCTGCTTTTACTAAAATTATAGGGCTTGGGTAAAATCTATGTTGTCACTGGAATGAGAATAAAGTTAACTTTAAATTCTATGTGCACCGACTTAGAATACATTGGATATTTATAGTGATAATATATAATAATTGAATATGTTAGTTAAACCCATCCTGCTAAACCCATATATTCAGTCAGTGTTTATGAGGTTCACTGGAATGGATTATACCCTAAAGGAGGATGGAATTTACTCATGAAGGCTGAACCTCAGACAAACTAGATTTCCAAAGACAGGGTTTGGGAATTAGTAGAAACTTTTTTTTTTTTGTCTCTTTTTGACCCACTCTTTTGAGTCTGGACTTTCCTTTAGACTTTAATCTTAAGTAAAATTTAAAGACAGTCTCTTACTATGAAGGCAGGTGGGGGTTTAGGCCAAGATTGTGCTTGAATGAGCTTATTTTGAAACTAAATGATCCTTTAGTGTATAGCTTTCTCTGTGTATTCCTTTTTTGTTGTTGTTGTCAGTATTCCAAACCTAGTAGAGCTTTTAAAATGTGCCAATCATTTTTCAAATTTAAGCTTTCACTGGTTTAATAAAGAGGCTACCATGGTGGCAATTGAAATAGTTTGGAAAGAATTTAGGCCATGATATGAAGCTGCTCTTTTGATCTAAAGATACTTCCGCTTTATCATTATTGTTGACGTGATGGGTTGCAGGTGAAGAGTCAGTTGCCTTTCTTGAGAATGATATTTTATTTAATGGAACCTACCTCTGTGGCAGAAACATACTGATGAATGATGAATGGAGAGATAAAAATATGGAAGTTTTAATAAAAACACATAATTTTTAAAATGTGTTCCAATGGCTTTTGTTCAGCATCTAACTCACTATTGTATGCAATATAACTAGAAGGATCTTGCCTCTGTTAACCATTTAATCAAGCAGAATAGTAGTCATAATATGGCAGACACGTAATCTAAGAGTTAACAATGTTAGTATTTGTTTTACTTGCTTTATATCCTATAGATAAAGATACGTATGAAAGTAACCATCTACAAGTTGATGAGAATCATATACAAAACAGTGTGTGGGGGTGTTTTTTATATTAAAAATGTAGAGAAATGGCATAATGAGGTATGCATATTTTCTCAACATACTCTTTTAGTCACTGTGCTATTTTTGAGACTTGCCCATGTTAATATGAAAATGTGATTTGATTGCTGTATAATATTGGACTGAATGAATAAACATTAGGTTAATTGTCTATTCTCTGACTGAAAGACTGTTAGAGTTGTACCATGTTGCTCTTATATACAGTACTGCAGCAAGACATTCTGTCTCATGTCCCCTTGTAATCATGTACAAGATTTCCTCTAGGGAGGTTGTCTGCAAGTAAAGTTGCTGCCTTGGATAATAGGTACCTGTTTCATGTTACTAAGTATTAATGGAATTTCCTCTGCAAATTGCTTGTACAAACTTATGCTTTTACCATTATCGGTGTTTCCATTACTTCAAGTCCTTATTATTATTTGAAGTTATAAGATATTAACATCTGTAGAGTAACAGCTTTTTAATTTGTATTTTCCTGATTAAGTAAAATCCTGCAGATTTTTTTAAAGTCTATTTGGGTTTCTTCATCATATTTACATTATTTGACAGTTCTAGGGATAGTCAGATTTTCTTTTTCATAAGTCAAATTTGATAACCTCTTTTGTCTAGAATGTTGTTTCATTCATCTGAATTTTTATATGTATTTGAATAAGTTAGTTCCAACAGTTGTTTATGATTTTAAATATGCTTAATTTTATGTATTTGTGTTCTGCTTTTCACTGGACATTCTATCTGTCCTTCTCTATTTTCTTTTTCTCTCAGCTTTATTGAGATATAAGTAACAAATGATTTCATGTACATTTAAAGTGTAAACAGTGATGATTTGCTGCACATGCACACACACATATGCATATATTGCAAAATGATTACAAAATAAGGTTTATTAACATGTCATCACTGCACATAATTACATATTTTGGTGAGAATATTTAAGACCTGGTCTCTTAGTAACTTTCAGGCATATAATACAGTTGGTCCTTGAAAGACACAAGTTTGAACTGTGCAAGTCCGTTCATATGTGAATAATTTTTCAATAAATACGTACTATAGTACTAAGATACTAAAAAGAGGTGGGAAGAATACACGGAAGGACTATACAGAAAAGATTATATTGACCCATATAACCACAATGATGTGATCACTCACCTAGAGCCAAGTACCCCTGAAGGGCGAAGTCAAGTGGGCCTTAGGAAGAAGCACTGCGAACAAAGCTAGTGGAGGTAATGGAATTCCAGCTGAGCTATTTCAGATTCTAAAAGATGATGCTGTGAAAGTGCTTCATGCAATATGCCAGCAAATTTAGAAAACTCAGCAGTGGCCACAGGACTGGAAAAGGTTGTTTTTCATTCTAATCCCAAGAAAGGCAATGCCAAAGAGTGTTCAAACTACTGCACAATTGCACTCATCTCACAAACTAGCAAAGTAATGCTCAAAATTCTCCAAGCTAGGCTTAAACAATACATGAACCAAGAACTTCCACATGTTCAAGCTGGATATAGAAAAGGCAGAGTAACCAGATATCAAATTACAAACATCTGTTGGATCACCGGAAAAGCAAGAGAAATTCAGAAAAAAAAAAAAAAATCTACTGCTTTGTTGACTATGCCAAAGCCTTTTACTGTGTGAATCACAACAAACTGGAAAATTTTAGAGAGCTGGGAATACCAGACCAGCTTACCTGCTTCCTGAGAAATCTGTATGCATGTCAAGAAGCAACAGTTTTTACCAGACATGGAATCGGGAACTTGTTCCAAATTGGGAAAGGAGTACATAAGGCTGTATATTGTCACCCTGCTTATTTAACTAATGTACAGAGTACCTCATTCGAAATGCCAGACTGGATGAAGTATGAGCTGGAATCAAGATTGCTGGGAAAAGTATCAATGACCTCAGATACACAGATGACACTACCCTTATGGCAGAAAGCAAAAAGGAGCTAAAGAGTCTCTGATGAAAGTGAAAGAGGAGAGTGAAAAATTGACTTTAAACTCAGCATTCAAAAAACTGAGATCGTGGCATCCAGTCCCATCACAGCAAACAGATGGGGAAACAGTGGAAACAGTGAGATACTTCATTTTCTTGGGCTCCAAAATCACTGCAGATGGCGACTGCAGCCATGAAGTTAGAAGATGCTTTTTCTTTGGAAGAAGAAATATGACCAACCTAAGCAGAATATTAAAAAGCAGACATATGACTTTGCTGACAAAGGTTCCTCTAGTCAAAGCTATGGTTTTTCCAGTTGTCATGTGTAAATGTAAGAGTTGGACCATAAAGAAAGCTGAGAGCCGAAGAATTGATGTTTTTGAACTGTGGTTTTGGAGAAGACTCTTGAGAGTCCTTTGATCAAGGAGATCAAACCAGTCAATCCTAAAGGAAATCAGTCCTGAATGTTCATTGGAAGGATTGATGTTGAAGCTGAAACTCCAATACTTTGGCCACCTGATGCAAAGAACCGACTCATTGGAAAAGACCCTGATGCTGGGAAAGATTGAGGGCAGGAGGAGAAGGGGATGACAGAGGATGAGATGGTTGGATGGCATCACTGACTCAACGGACGTGGGTTTGGGTGGACTTTGGGAGTTGGTGATGGACAGGGAGGCCTGGTGTGCTGCGGTTCATGGGGTCGCAAAGAGTCGGACATGACTGAGCGACTGAACTGAACTGAATTGAAGGTTAGTAATGCTGAGCATCTTTTCATGTACCTGTTGGTCTTTTGTGTTCTTCTTTGGAAAAATGTCTATTCAGATTCTCTGCCTGTTTTTGTTTTGTTTTATTTTGCTTTTTTGCTATTGAGTTATATAAGTTCTTCATATATATAAAGTTTACAGAAACATAAATTAATATGTAGAAGAAAAATTCTATTCAGAACATACCCAGGCACATTTCCACTTTTCAGCATGTTGACAAATTGACTTCCTAAGGATCAACCAAAATATATTTTTTTCCATAGCAGCAGGCATAACTTTAGCTTCTGTTGAAAGGACCTGGGTAGTCATCTGTAGCATTCATTCATCCAGATGGTCAGCACCATAAAAATTTGGATGAAAATTAGGATATGCAGATGAGCTCTAGATGCTTCACAGCTTGACACTGCTGAAATGATTTTTTTTTTTTTATTTTAACTGTGCCTAAAAGCTCAGAGTCTTATTGTGGAACAGAGGGAGACGCTATAGTTTACATAATAATTGTTATAATTCCAGTATAAAATCTTCTATAATCTCAGTCGTCACTTTGTGTCATGTTTAGAGGACAGTTGTCTTAAGCTTTTTTTTTGTAACACGGACTTTAGAGAAAACTAGTCTCCCTCATTAGACTGAGTTGCCTACTTGCTATAATACTATAGGTAAGCATGCTCTTTGGTATAACAGAGCAAAACCAAACTTCGTTGAAAAATTCATCAGAGCTGTACTACTTCTTTGCTGTCTAGATTATTATCAATCTTAACGCTAATATGGTGGGTTTCTAACTTGTATGAATAGATATTCATTAAGCTGCTTCTAAATGTTTGGTAGCTTGAAATAGTATGTTTTAAAAATATCTAAAATTGTTTAAACGTAGTTTTCAGAAAAAATTTTAGCTCATTTTATTCCATGGTTCAAATGTCATATCTGTTGGGAATAAAATTAATTAAAACTGCAATATTTTAAGCTCAATCATTGTCCATAGTTTTGTTATTAAATTTGAATTTAGAAATGTCAGGTAAAATATATATAATATATGTCTGACTCAGGAAAGAATTCTCACTTATTTAAATTAGAAATATCAAGAAGAAAAAACAAAGAATGTAAAAGAATGAATTAGAACATTCTCTAACACCATACACAAAAACTAAACTAAAAATGGATTAAAGATCTAAATATTAAGATCAGATAATGTGAAATTCCTAGAAGAAAACAGAAGCAGCCCACTCTTCAACATAAATCACAGCAATTTTTGTTCTTTTGGATATCCCCTAAAGTAAGGGAAATAAAAGCAAAAATATGCAAATGGAACCTGATTAAACTTAAAAGCTTTTGCACAGCAAAGGAAACCATAACAAAATGAAAAGACAATCCGCCGAATGGGAGAAAATATTTGCAAGTGATACGACATATAAGGGATTAATATTCCAACATATTTAAATAGCTCATACAACTCAACATCGAAAGAAACAAACAACCTGATTAAAAACTGAGCAGAAGAATTGAATAAACATTTTTCCAAAGAGGAAATGCAGATGGCCAACAGGCATGTGAAAAGACGCTTAGCGTCACTAATCATCAGGAAAATGCAAATCAGAACCACAGTGAGATATCAGCTCACACCTGTCAGAATGCCTATCATCAAGAAGAACACAAATAACAAATGTTGGCGAGGCTATGGAGGGGGATCTCTTGTACACTGTGGGTGGGAAGGTAAATTGGTACAGCCATTGTGAAAAACCGTATGGAGGTTTCTCACAAAATGAAAAACAGAACTACTATATGACCCAGCAATTCCACTCCTGCCTATATATCCAGAAAGACAAAAATACTAGTTGGAAAAGGTATGCGCACCCCAGAGTTCATAGTAGCGGCATTTACAATTGTGAGGATATGGGAGCAACCTAAGTGTCTATCAATAGATTAAGGGATAAAGAAGCTGTTGTACGCACACACCAACACGTACACAACGGAATACTAATCAGTTATTTAAAAAAATAACAAAAGTTTGCATATGCAGCAACATAGATGGACTTGGAAGGCATTATGCCAAGTGAAATAAGTCAGAGAATGACAAGTACTGTATGATATCACTTATATGTGGAACCTAAAAAATACAGCAAACATGAATATAACAAAAAAGAAGCAGACTCAACAGATATATAGAACAAACTAGTGGTTACTGGTATGTGTGTGGGGGGAAGAGGGGGGAGGCAGCAGGGAATAATTTAAGAGTGCAGAAGTGAGACTTTAAAAAAAAGAAAAGAGACTTGTTAGAAGTCATAAAATCATCAATTCATAATAAAACATATTACAGTTCAGTTCAGTCGCTCAGTCATGTCCGTACAGTAGGGCCCAAAGTGGAGAATGCATTATTTTCTGAGTTGTTAAAATAGGAGACATCTCTTTTCACTGTTCAGACCCAGTAGGAAGAATGACAGAGAATGCCCTCTAGAACTAGAGCAGCAGTAGACAGAGATATACTTTTTCCCTTCCTGACAATATATATGATATATTTGGACATAAAAAATAATGGTAAAGAATAATATTAATGGTAGTATAATTAAAACCATATAACTTTATCTAAGGCATTCTGAAAGCCTAACAATTATTTCATAGCAATTCTCATATGATAAACTTTATCTTCAGTTGGGCTTTGCTAGTGGTGAAAGATGTGGAGAAAGAATGCACAGAATTGTCAGTGGTAAAGAATCCACCTGCCAGTGCTAGAGATGAGTTCAATCCCTGGGTCGGGAAGATCCCCTGAAGAAGGAATAGCAGCCATTCTAGTATTCTTGCCTGGGAATTCCCATGGACAGAGGAGCCTGGCGTGCCATAGTCCATAGGGTCGCAAAAGTGTTGGGCACAGCTTAGCAACTAATCACCACCACCATATCTTGAGTTACAATCAACTGACCTCAGGACTATAAACCTCAGGACTATAAATCATAGTCATTTATAAATTTATCAGACCTATTCATTTATTTTCACATTTATCAGTTTTGAAACCCCATACCATATTTCATCAAATCCAAGATGATCTGTATTATAAGACATAATATTTTTTGTCTTTATGAAAGAAAAAAATCCAATTAAATGACCCTCTATTAATTCTAAATTCAATCCTAATTTCAGGGGTGATATAATGTGAAAAGTTACATCTTAAAATTGAGGAAATGTGATATTCCCTTATGGCAGAAAGTGAAGATGAACTAAAGAGCCTCTTGATGAAAGTGAAAGAGGAGAGTGAAAAGCTAGCTTAAGTCAACATTCAGAAAACTAAGATCATAGCATCCGGTCCCATCACTTCATGGCAAACAGATGGGGAAACAGTGGAAACAGTGAGAGACTTTATTTCTCTGGGCTCCAAAATCACTGCAGATGGTGACTGCAGCCATGAAATTAAAAGACACTTGCTCCTTGGAAGAAAAGCTATGACCAACCTAGACAGCATATTGAAAGGAAGAGACATTACTTTACCGACAAAGGTCCATCTTAGTCAAAGCTTCCAGTAGTCATGTATGGATGTGAGAGTTGGACTATAAAGAAAGCTGAGTGCCAAAGGATTGATGCTTTTGAACTGTGGTGTTGGAGAAGACTCTTGAGTGTCTCTTGGACTGCAAGAAGATCCAATCAGTCAATCCCAAAGGAAATCAGTCCTGAATACTCATTGGAAGGACTGATGCTGAAGCTGAAATTCCAATACTTTGGCCAACTGATGCGAAGAACCAACTCATTTGAAAAGATCCTGATGCTGAGAAAGATTGAAGGTGGGAGGAGAAGGGGACAACAGAGGATGAGATGGTTGGATGGCATCATCGACACAATGAACCTGAGTTTGAGTAGGCTCCATGAATTGTTGATGGACAGGGAAGCCTGGAGTGCTGCAGTCCATGCGGTCGCAAAGAGTCGGACATGACTGAGCAACTTAACTGAACTCATATTGTCTTAATATGCTTCTTCTTGTGCTTAATCTTCCACATTTCAGCCTCATCATTTTATAGTGCTGTATTCCATTATCAAATATTTTTTGTCATTTTGTGATAGTTCATCTCTTCTGTGGTTCAGTATCATATAAAATCAACTGATAGTCTATAGCATTCCATTTTGCTTTTTTATGTCACTTCTTATTTTTTTTAATGAAAAAGAAAATATTTTGTTTCATTACAGTGACCCTTTAATGAATATTAAGGACATCTCTTACTGAGTTATAACTTAGAAATGCTTCAGTTTTTGCCCATTAAAAAAAAGAAACATTGACTATGAACTAATTTATTTTGTAGTAATTTAAGAATGAATCTATGTGTGTCACATTGAACATAAAATGAGTGTGCGATAAAGATTTAAATGTCATTTTAAGTTAATGTATCAGATTGTATAACTCATAATAATCATAATAGCAAATTTCTTATAATATTGCTAAATGTTTTAGCTTTAGACTTTTTTCTTTTCTTACCTTAATACTTTAAGATAGATATGTGGATAACGGAAAAGTAAGTACAGAATGAAAACAAATAAAAATTTAACTATGGTTGATGTACCACCCAGATTACTTTCAGGAATTAAAAAACAAAACAAAACCCGCCTTGCTCAAGGTCATATATTTTTCTAGGAAGTCTGTATCCGATGACTGATCATCACAGAGCATATAAAGGCCAGGTGTCCTTGACTCAAATGGAAATGACTATGAAAGCCTGTCATATCTTCAGAGTACCACATAGAGTTGGTTGAAGTCTTTCTTTGGACTGCATCATTGATCAGATTCTCCCTCTGCTCAGTCCTGTCTCCCACCTTTAGGTGTTTAATTCTAGGAGCATCCCCTAATAAATGTCCTATTTTCAAGTCCCTATATAGAAGTCTGCTCCTTGGGAAACCTAACCGGAACAGCAAGCTGACCCAAATTTACAAATGAAATACATAAATGTTTTCTCTTTACCCAGGCTACAAAATACAAGATGGACATATTTCATGGTCATTGTATGTGGAGGAAGAATTTAGTCATATTCCTTCATCAATTGCTTAGCAATATTTAAATGAGAGTATACTGGCAAGTCATTCTGTTAGCAATAACAATACTGCTATTAATGAACAATAATGAAAGGGAATTATCTTTTCCATAAACTTGGGGTCAGCTCCATACATTTGAAAACACAAAGGATAAACAACTCTGAATTGGAAAACACCAAGTGAAGACAGCCTTTGTTTGACCCAGTGAGTCCAAATCCAGGAGCTTAGAAGCTAGATAAAGCCCATTATTTTTCTTAGTTTTTATTCTGAGGGAAGGATTGCATGCAAAATAAATTTAGTTTCATTTCTCTTGCATTTTGTTTGTGCAGTTGTTTTTCCAAGTGATTGATACTGGTCTGTGTGCAAATAAACTTTATTTGTAAATTGCGTATTGTGAATATTTAAAGAGTTGTATCCTGGCATGAGAAAATTTTTTTTTATTTAATCTTCCATGTTTTGATCACTATTCTAGGTATTGGGAATTCAGTGATGATTAAAACTACTCTGGTTCCTAAATATCTTGGGGTGAAGACAATTTATTCTACTGCTAAATGTATATTTGAGAGATGTGTAAAAATAAAATACAATGTGATTACAAAAGACATAATAAACTCTGATGTGTTGGGGTGTCTTACAATATAAAGGGGTTATGTTAGAGCTGAATTTTAGGAAAGAAATAGAAATTCACTATATATGGAGGGAAGGAAGTCTATTTCAATGCTAAGAAACTGAAGTTAAAGAAAGCAGAATATATTCATATAGAGGGGCTTTCTCCAAATGTTCTTGGAAGAAACTGACAAGAATATAAGAAAGGCTGAGGTGTCTGGACTTTATTATAAAATCCACTGGAGCCATCAGAAGTTCTGTAAGCAAGAAAGCATGATGTTTAAATTTGTTTCAGAAAGCTTGTAGTGCAGAGGAGGATTGGGAGAGTAAATTAGGGAGTAAAGAACTTTATGTCAAGAAGACCCTTTAAAACACTAGTTATGGAGAAAAGATAAGAGTTTCTATCTAGGGAAATGATTGTGAAAATAGGGAAAGACCTTTTAGAAAAATATTTCAATGGTAGATACAAAGGGAATAGGAGACTAAGCAGACATAGACAGAAGTGGGATAAGAGAAAGAGAAGAATCAAGAGTGACAATAAGATTTTGTCTTTTTAATTTTTTTTTTTAATATTTGAGTATTAGGTTTCCTTAGTGACTGCAGTGCAGGAGACCCAGATTCAGTCCCTAAGTCAGGAAGATCCCCTGGAGAAGGGAATGGCTACCCACTCCAGTATTCTTGCCTGGAGAATACCATAGACAGATGAGCCTGGTGGGCTACAGTCCATGGGATCGCAAAGAGTCAGATTTGACTGAGCAACTAACACTTTCACTTTTCACTTTCATAGCAGATTAACCAACATTGTGATAATTTCAGGTTGGCAGCAAAAGGGCTCAGCCATACCTATACATGTATCCATTCTCCCCCAAACTGCCCCCCATATCCAGGCTGCCACATATCATTGATCAGAGTTCCATGTGCTGTATCTTGTTGGTTGTCCATTTTAAATAGCGTAGTATGTACATGTTGATATCAAACTCCCTAACTATTCCTCCCCCATCCTTCCCTCCTGGAAACCAGTTTTGAGTTGAGGAAGAAGAAGAAGACCTTATCAGGAATCATCATAAGCAGCAAGTATATTTAATAGTCTCTAATGAAGATTCTGAGAAGGAAGTCAAAAGAATGGCTAATGCAGTTTTTATTTGTTTGTTTTTAACCTGAACTACATTGATTTATAGGGCTTTACAGGTGGCACAGTGGTAAACAGTACATGTGCCAATGCAGGAGATGCAAGAGACTTGAGTTTGATCTCTGGGTCAGGAAGATCCCTTGGAGTAGGAAATGGCATCCCACTCTAGTGTTCTTTTCTGGGGAATCCCATGGAAGATGAGCCTGGTGGACTACAGTCCATGGGGTCTCAAAGAGTTGCCGGTGACTGAGCACACACACACACACACACACATTGATTTATAGTCTTAGGTTATTGACAGCTAAAATATGATCATTGAAAGGAAAGTGTATATGTATTGAGTTAACTTGAACCAGTTGTTTCTAGTGATGTTGTGATTAAAATGAGTATTTTGTTCAATTGGAAAATATATACAAGGACATGTGTATTTGGTTTTGATAGAAGTTTTAGAAGAAAAATTGTAGCATTATAAGAGAGTACTGAATAAGAGAGTTCTCTTATTCAAAGAACGTTAAAGCTCTGGGTTCTGTGCTCTGGTTGTTAAAAACAATGTTCTACTTACTCATATGAGGCTACATAAATGTAAAACAGTTATTAGTTGGGTTTTGTGATTCAAGTTCTTAGAAATTTCCTAGGTTGGACAAGTTTATATAAAATTAAAGGAAGGATTTTACAAGCTGGAAGTGGCATCAACTTTTACATTGTATACCTTCATTGCAAGTATATATATATATATGTGTGTGTGCGTGTGTGTGTATACACACACGCACACACACACACATACATATGTATAACTTGCTTTTAGAGATTTTAATTTTTAAGATTGCTTAAGGGCTTCCAGTTGGTGCTAGTGGTAAAGAACCCACCTGCCAATGCAGGAGATATAAGAGATACAGGTTCAATCCCTGAGTTGAAAAGATCCCCTGGAGGAGGGCATGGCAACCTGCTCCAGTATTCTTGCCTGGAGAATCCCACGGACAAAGGAAGCTGGTGGGCTATAGTCCTTAGGGTCACAAAGAGTCACACATGACTGAAGTAACTTAACATGCATGCAGACAATATCCTTAGTACATAGCAAATAACACAATTAAGCAACTAAAAGTTTAGTTGAATGTGTTTGCATTTTGAGTTATATTTTGTCTTTGATTTTATCGTGGGTTACTAGTAGCAGTGTTTACTTATGTTAGCATTAGTCTGAGGTTTTATGTTGTACTGGTATAGAGCTTAATGTAAAATATCTCATATTTTATGTTTTTATATAAATATTCAGATGTTTTTTATTACTTCATAAATATAGCTCTCTCTTTTTCAAATTATATCCAAAATTTCTGCTAAACAAATCTATAAAACTTAAACATAGGAAATTACAATATTAAATGTGAAAACTTTCTTGACCAAGTTACCACTGATATCTAATATTGACATAACTTCAAATGAGAATCTTACTTCCCTTTTGGGAAAAGAGAGAACAAGTACAAGAAACAGCCATTAGGAGAGAAATTTCAATTTTGCAAGTGCAAGAAAGAAGCATTAAGCTATAATTAAAAAGAAGTTACTGGAGACTTCTATAAAGCTCAACGCCAATTTAATTAATGCAAGCAATCTACTTTTTTTTGTACACTATAAAAAAAATAGTAATCTGAGAATCAACTTTCCAAGTCTGTGGAATTTTGCAACATGTATTTTAAAAACTAAATAAAGTTTAATTTTCCATGGAATTAAAGTAATGTTAAAATTATCCTGGGTTATAGATGATGATATAAATAAATCATTACATTACTAACAAGAGTCATACATGACCATGTGAGAAATTAATACAACCTATTTTAATAGAACTGAAATATAAAGACACATATTTGATTTTATCTTCTGAGTTTTGATATGCCATAAAGAAGGAGAATTACACTGACGGACTGCCAAGTAACATATCATGCAATTCTGAAATGAGTAAATCGTCAATATGCCATGGGTTTTCTAATAAGTAGAATCAGTGGAGTACTCAAATGTCCTTTCTAGAGTAGTTTTAGTGTTCACACAGGAGACCTCAATTACAGATACAAAACAAACTCTTTTAATAGGATACCATTTTTTTGTCTGTAGAGTGCTATTTCAATACAGAATACTTGGAAGGGATATTGAATAAAGAGAAAAAGAAAAGAAGGCAGTGACAGTGTGCATGGCAGGAGTGGAGATGGGGAGAGGAGAGTATTCATTTGGCAGGCAATAGAAGTAGACTTATGACATGTATACACAATATGATATAAACTACATTAAGATTCCTGCTTATAACAAATATGAGTAGTTTTAGACATTTTCATTGATTTAAAAGATATATAATAAAAGGACATTGTTTTAGCTTAATTATTTAGTTGTTAATTAAAATCTGAAGATTCCTTTTTTAGCCAAGATATTAACCATAAAACATGGTGCTTTCAAGGACAGAAATATAGATCAATGGAACAAAATAGAAAGCCCAGAGATAAATCCACGCACCTATGGACACCTTATCTTTGACAAAGGAGGCAAGAATATACAATGGAGAAAAGACAATCTCTTTAACAAGTGGTGCTGGGAAAACTGGTCAACCACTTGTAAAAGAATGAAACTAGAACACTTTCTAACACCATACACAGAAATAAACTCAAAATGGATTAAAGATCTAAACGTAAGACCAAAAACTGTAAAACTCCTAGAGGAAAACATAGGCAAAACACTCTCCAACATAAACCACAGCAGGATCCTCTTTGACCCACCTCCCAGAATATTGGAAATAAAAGCAAAAATAAACAAATGGGACCTAATTAAAATTAAAAGCTTTTGCACAACAAAGGAAATTATAAGCAAGGTGAAAAGACAGCTTTTGGAATGGGAGAAAATAATAGCAAACGAAGCAACAGACAAATAATTAATCTCAAAAATATACAAGCAACTCCTGCAGCTCAATTCCAGAAAAATAAATGACCCAATCAAAAAGTGAGCCAAAGAACTAAACAGACACTTCTCCAAAGAAGACGTACAGATGGCTAACAAACACATGAAAAGATGCTCAACGTCACTCATTATCAGAGAAATGCAAATCAAAACCACAATGAGGTACCATTTCACACCTGTCAGAATGGCTGCTATCCAAAAGTCTACAAGCAATAAATGCTGGAGAGGGTGCGGAGAAAAGGGTACCCTCTTACACTGTTGGTGGGAATGCAAACTAGTACAGCCACTATGGAGAACAGTGTGGAGATTCCTCAAAAAACTGGAAATAGAACTGCCATATGGCCCAGCAATCCCACTGCTGGGCATACACACCGAGGAAACCAGACTTGAAAGAGACACGTGTACCCCAATGTTCATCGCAGCACTGTTTATAATAGACAGGACATGGAAGCAACCTAGATGCCCATCATCAGATGAATGGATAAGGAAGCTGTGGTACATATACACAATGGAGTATTACTCAGCCATTAAAAAGAATACATTCGAATCAGTTCTAATGAGGTGGATGAAACTGGAGCCTATTATACAGAGTGAAGTAAGCCAGAAAGAAAAACACCAATACAGTATACTAACAGATATATGTGGTATTTAGTCAATCAGTAAAGATAACCCTGTATGCAAGACATCAAAAGAGACACAGATAAATAGAACAGTATTATGGACTCTATGGGAGAGGGTGAGGGTGGGATGATATGGGAGAATGGCATGGAAGCATGTAAATTACCGTATGTGAAACGAATCGCCAGTCCAGGTTCAATGCATGATACAGGATGCTCGGGGGTGGTGCACCGGAATGACCCGGAGGGATGGGATGGGGAGGGAGGTGGAAGGGGGGTTCTGGAAGGGGAAAACATACACCCATGGTGGATTCATGTCAATGTATGGCAAAACAAACAAACGAATAAATAAATAAATAAAAAGATAATTATAGGCTAATACTACAGGAAAACGTATAAAAATCTCCAGTAAAATACTCACAAACTGAATTCAACAACACATTAAAAGGATCATGGACCATGATCAAATAGGATTTATCCCAGGGATTCAGACATGGTTTAATGTCCGCGATCAACCAATGCAACATCCTACTTTAACAAACTGAAGTATTAAAACCATATGATAATCTCAATATATATAGAACAAATTATTGACAAAAGTTAACATCAATTTATGATAAAAACTCTCATCAAGATGGGTAAAGAGGCATACATGCGTGCATGCTCAGTTGCTTCAATTGTGTTCGACTCTTTGTGACCCTGTGGATTGTAGCCTGCCAGGCTCCTCTGTCCATGGGGTGCTCCAGGCAAGAATACTGCAGTGGATTGCCATGCCCTCCTCCAGTGGATTTTCCAGACCCAGGGATCAAATCCATGTTGCATGTCTCCAGCATTGGCAGCCAGGTTCTTTACCACTAGCACCACCTGGAAGCCCAAAGAGGGACATACATCAACATAATGAAGTTGCAGGATACAAGATTAATGTAATAAAATCTGTTGTGTTTCTATACACTAATAGCAAACTGTCAGAAAAAGTAATTAAGAAATTAACCCCATTTGCAATTACATAAAAAAAATATGAAATACCTGGAAATATATCTAAGATAAAAGACCTGTAAAAAACAAAACAAAACATGGTGCTTTATCTAAGAAAAATAATAATTTTTCCAGATGTTAGTTGACTAATATATTACTAGCTTAATATATCCTTAGATTTTCTTCCTATTAAGTTTATATAATACTTACAATAAACATGTTACATTTATTAAGTATTTCAATATCAATATATGCTTTTATCTATGCAATTTCTCAAAGATAATTCCAAGGTGGTATTTGGAGATGAGTCATTTAATAAAATTATTATATAACTGCTAATGATAACTACCAACAGTTATTAACTCAGGTAAAATATTTTCAACCTGCTTACAACGGTACTCTTCTGTTAAAATAGCTTCCGATTACATAAAGTTGTGTTTTACTTCAGGAAGTTGCGGTATCTTATGCAACCTTTTAAAGCATTACAGTAGAATTGCGCACGCTAAAATTAGGAAACTATCCATTTCTTCATTCTCTTACCCACCTATGTATCCACTGACGTGATACAGTGTACTGAACTATAGTCAGTGAAGCACTAATTGTATTTTCTGAGATGACGAAAAAGATATGATTCTCTCCTGTAGTGCTAGTTTTCTTGTCCATAAGCATTTCACAGCTTAATGTCAAAGCCCCTGCATAAGATGTAAAGGAACAAGAACTGTACTCTGATACTTTCTAGTGGGAAAGTGTCCATCAGATATTTTATAATGAATACAAACTTTAGTATCAATGGGTATTATACCCGGTTCAGCCAAATTTAAAAATAGATATCAAGTATTTATTCCCATGCCTTAAATAGAATAAAAGTTTTAAACAATTTAATTCAAATGGTATCTTTTAAGAACAGTTTGATTTTTTTTCTTCCCTAGAATGTCATGTCTATTCAGATCCACAAACCTGATATTATTATGCATCACTGACTATGCCTCTTGTTGGAGTGGACAACAAAATTGACAAACTCAAGCACAGATCAGGGAAATCACTCAGTGTAAAACCACAGTTCAAGAAGGATTTGGAGCAAGTAAATTATGGTACCTTACCTTCAAAGTTTTATAAATTGAATAAGTTGTATTGCTTAAAATTGGAGTAGACATCTAGTCAATTTTTTCCTGTAGTAAGAAATGGTTATGGTGTTAAAATATGCATTTTATCTTCTGTTTGGAGCTGCAGTATAGCAAGATAAATCTCATCTTTACATAAAATCAGAATGCATTTCACACTGTCAACTTTTTACAAACCAGTTTGAGCAGAACACTCATTAAGAGTAATGGAAATTGAACATATACAGATACTGTTACACCACAACAAAATTTAAATCTCTAATGTACAGGATATTACCAAGTATGAAAGATTCATGAGTTAAGTTAGGATCTTAAAATTAAAAGGTATATAATTTGGTTTACAAATCAAGTTGATCTTTCTCATGTTTGCAGAACTTGCTATTTTGTCACCAATGTTGCTGCAGCTAAAAAGGTAGTTCTTTACTGCTTTAACCAGGTGTGATACATCTAGCATGAAATAAATGTAGGGTAAATGAATGCCTGTGTGATTATATTGAGGATTTTTGGCAAAATTTTCAAAGGGTGTTGAGGGCCTAAAACATATCCTCCCCTGCTCTGGAAATGTTTCTCTAGTATTCCATCTAATTTTAAAATTCTTTTTAGGACATTCTCCCCCACCTCCACCTGTTCTTTAGTTACCAGATTTATATTAGATTTTAGTGAATATCTTAGTCAGCTGGACCTGCCATAACAAAGACTTTAAATAACAGAAAGATGTTCTCTCCCAGTTCTGGAGACTGGAAATTCCAAAATCAAGGTGCCAGCAGGATTGGTTTCTCCTGAAGCCTCTCAGCTTGTAGACAAATATCAGCTCACTACATCTCACATGGCCTTTGTTTTGTGCATACACATCCTTGATGTCTCTCTTCTTAGAAGGCCACGAGTCCTTTTGGATTGGGGGCCCCACCCTTATAACTTCATTTAACTTTAATTACCTCCTTAAAGGTCCTGTCTTCAAATACAGGCACATACGTGGTTAGGACTTCAAGATGAATTTTGAAGTGAGAAAATTCAATCCATACAGTCAATCGTTTTTCTTTCTCTTTTTACACTAAAAAGTTAAAATTTGGTCTTGTTTGCAAGCCTCCATGGGTGTCGGACTCGTTCCATGTATTTAGACCTCATTTTACACAATTATTTTGCTGGTGGAAAATGTTTAAATTGAAATGAATGTTAATGATAAGCAGTTTAGTAATTGAGTTTAGAAGTTAATCCCTTGGATCTAGGCCAAGCTGTCTGAATTTGGATCCCATCTACACCATTTGTTGGTTAAGACCTTGAGGAAAGTTATTCTCTGTGCCTGAATCTCATTTGTAAAGCTGGTATATGTAGTGCTTTAAAAGTAACTCACAAAGCATTATAAAAACTTCTGACAAATATTAAATACTTTACAAGCATTGTATACTTTTATATATATTCTAATACTTAAAGGAATACTTTTATTATAAGTGAAGGAGAATTAAGAAAATACATATTTTCAATTACAAGTTGGTGAAATGTATGGACTCTGGTGTCAGGCTGCCTTGATTTATATTCCTGGCTCTGTCACTTTTTAACTTAATGTTATTTGAGAAGTCACGTAATCTCTCTAAGCCTAATTTTGCTTATGGGCAAAACGACAATTAGAAATAGCACAATAATACTTCATGGGGCTGTTGTGAACATTACATGTGATAATATAGATAAAACACTCAGAGCATTGCTAGGCACAAAATGGGAATTATTACTCATGACATTTCACTTATATAAATATTAATAGAAAGATGAACATCCTTTGATTTGACTATACTATTTGACTATACTAAATGCTTCATGTTTTGTTTTATTTTTTAATTCAGCTAAAGCTGAGCCATAGTCAGAGTCTTTCTAACTGCCATTACTGAAATTCAAGGTTTTCCTTCTACTTTTGGGGATGGTTCTGAGTAGGAAAATGGAGAAGGTGTTCAGCTCCCAAAGCAGTCTCTGCAGATTGATACTGTTTGTCTGTTTGAAGTTTGGGTAAATGATGAGCAGTGCCAGTGTTTCGTTTCAAAATCTGTGGATAGGAACTGGTTAGGTAGATATGGTATTCTGATGAAACAAATCCAAGTCACCCTATTTATGGCCAGTTACTAAACTATTGGTGCAGTAGGGTAATGATTTCCAAGGAAATATAAAATTTTAAGGAGGAACTGGGTAATTTAACTGGGTCAACAAACTTAATAGGGTCCTTACAACTTTGCCCCCTCTTTGACTCAAAAGTTACACATCTTCTAATTTATCCTTAGAAAATAATAGGTCAAGTGCACAAAATATAAATATGATGTCCCATAAAAGATGAAAAAATAGTTTGCAATCTTGTATGATTATACTTATTTATATGCCTGCTTTTACTGTGTATGTATATGAAAAATATACATATGTTATATATACCTGTATATACATATAATATGTGTGTGTGTGCCCTCGTGTATGGGCTAAGTTGCTTTAGTAGTGTCTGACTCTTTGCGACCCTATGGCCTGTAGCCTGGAAGATTCCTCTATCCATGGGATTCTTCAGGCAAGAATACTGGAGTTGGTTGCCATGCATTTCTCCAGGGGATCTTCCCAACCTAGGGATAGAACCCATATCTCTTATGTCTCTTGCATTGGCAGGCAAGTTCTGTACCACCCAGGTGGCACAGTGGTAACGAATCTAGCGGCAGTACAGGAGACCCAGGTTTGATCCCCTGGGTTGGGAAGATCTCTCAGAGGGATATGGCAATCCACTCTAATATTCTCGCCTAGAAAATTCCGTGGACAGAGAAGCCTGGCAGGCTACAGTCCATGGGGTCACAAAGAGTTGGACATGACTGAGCAACTAACACTTTCACTTTCCAGTATTCTTGTCTGAAAAATTCCACTGACAGAGAAGTCTGGTTGGCTACAGTCCATGGGGTTACAAGAGTCAGACACATTTGAGCATGCCTGCAGACCTATATATAATGTCAATAAAGTAATAGTGGTTATCTTGGGATGCTTATAGTTTGTTTTCCCCAGGATGTTTGATATTTGATCTACAGTTATATATGCATTCTAATAACAATACTACTAATAAATAAGATCTGAAATTAGTGATAATTTATAATTCAGACACTGCAAGTAAATGTCATGACCCTAGACTGAATGATGTGCACTTTCTGTTTCTTAGTTTGCTCATTTATTGAAAGAAAACAAGAAAACAGACCTTCTCTGCCTCATAAGATTACTGTAGGAATAATACAGAATGAAGAATACAAAAATACTTTACAGTGTTGAAAGAACAATTAGGGTTAGTGACAATAGTAAAAATAAGAATGATGATTCTCATCTGAGATGATTAAGGGATACAGTGCACATTTTAGTTTTTTTTTTTTTTTCTTTGGAAAGCATAATCTGTAGAAACACAAATTCCATTAAAAGCCCATTCTGGGCAGAAATTTAAACTAGAGAGGAATGACTGTATTTGGATACTGCTGATGAAAGAAAATTTTATAGGATGGTAGTTGTCAAAAACTACGTTATATCTAATATATGGCAGAACGCATCTTGGAGGTAGATTCTTGGTTATAAATCTTAGGAGGAGCACATAGCCATGTAATCAACACTAAAATCTTGGCTTTGTAGCTGGTTACTGCACTGAGGGCCAACAGTCATGTTTCAATTTGTGCACATATGCAGTTGTTCGACAAAAAAGTTTGTTTGGGTTTTTCCATGACATGTTAGAGAAAAAACTGAATGAACTTTGTGGCCAACCCAATACATGTTGGATAACCCCCTGATGCTCATTTTAGGATGGCACGTCGTATGGTTTTATGAGCTGCTAAAATGTTTCATCTGCATTTTTAAGTCTACACAGTTACAATTATAATAGAAACTACACCCTAGATTCATAATGTGCTAGGAATAAAAGTGGCTTTAGTATATGTGAGACTTGGCTTTGGATTCAGGCCCTGTCATTTACCACTTTTGACCTGGGACAAGTCCCTGGTGGCTCAGATGGTAAAGAGTATGCCTGCAATGCAGGTGGGGAATATCCCCTAGAGAAGGAAATGGCAACCCACTCCAGTTTTCTTGCCTGGAGAATTCCATGGACAGAGGAGCCTGGTGGGCTACAGTCCATGGGGTCACAAAGAGTTGGATACGACTGAGTAACTAACACTTTCACTTTCAAGTCAATTAAATTATGGAAGTCCAGAGTTTTTATCTTATTTTGTACAGAATTTTAGAGGATTGGAGAATAAATATGTAAAACACAGTGCCTATGAATCAAGGGAATAATAGGCTACTCAAGGAGAATATTTAGTTTTAAAACTTGTAAACGTATCATATACAATTTTTTAATGATCCTGACTCATGAATAACTTGAATCCAAATTGAGTTTTTTTTGTTTCAAAATATATGCTTCACCCAAAGATTTCCAAAACATTTGAATCTTTAAAAGTTAAACATATAGGAAAGACTTCCTTCTTTGCCTTCCCTTGCATTTTTTTAGTACCATTGACTGATATCATTTCCCTCAGTTTACATACTCATGTGTGTCCTTCAAAATGGAGAAAGAAAAGAATTGGAGATAAATTCTCTCTGAAAGTGGACACCGTTTTAAAATAGATACATGCATATGTATAACTGAATTGCTTTGCTATACACCTGAAACTAACACAGTATTAATCAACTATACTCCAATATAAAATAAAAATTAAAAAATAAAACTTACCATATTACACAATAAAATGGTCATGGAAAGTAAAATAAAATAAAATTGGTTAATAAGAGTCCGTGAGCAGGCCCTGGTTTCTCCTTCAATGCAAGCTATCTTGGGAAAACATACCCACTTGAGGTTTGACAGGCAGAGGCCACTACGGTCAGCTCAGTTGACAAGTTGGCTCCTGCCCCAGGTATTAGAGGAGCAGTCCATCTGCATTTACTTTATACTGAAAAGTGATTTGCCAGCAAGAGGCTACTGAGACACCTGCAGAGCTCTCTTTCTCTGACACTGGGCAACAAAAGACTACAGGAAGCTGCACATGTCTTTTGGGAGTCCATCAGTCTAGTCACTAGGCAAAACATGTGTCCACAAAGTCCTTTGTGACCTCTTTATTTCATGCTATGTTTATATTTATTGAACTCATCTGCATCTTCCCACTATTCTAGAAGCTAGGCATTTAAAGATGAATAAGGGGAGTCTTTTTTCCTCTCAGAAGACGGAGAGACATAAATGCATGCAGGACAAGTTATAGCACTTAACAAATACTATTATTTAGTATGGTCAGTGCTGTCACAGAAATACATAGTAAATTTTATCATATCAAAGAACAGGGAGTGAATAATTCTGTCTGAATGATTCTGGAAGGCTTCAAAGAGTGGGTGATATTGGAGCTGGGTTTGAGGATTGGAAATAGACAAATATTTTGTGGGCAGAGGAAACAAACTAAGGCTGAAAGTGTTAGTTGTTCAGTTGTGTCCGACTCTTTGCGACCCATGTAGCCTGCCAGGCTCCTCTGTTCATTGGATTTCCCAGGCAAGAATACTGGAGTGGGTAGCAATTCCCTTCTCCAGGGGATCTTCCTGACCCAGGGATCAACCTGGGTCTACTACATTGCAGGCAGATTGTTTACCATCTGAGCCACCAGGGAAGCCCAAACTAAGGCTAAGAGAAAGGTAAATTTTAATTCTTAAGAACACTGTTATATGCAGACTGTAAGTATATTTTGTTTAGAGTTGTAGTTCAAGAAATTAAAGTTCAGACCTACTCAGGAAAGATCTTGAATAATGTACTGTGTTCAGTTCAGTTCAGTTGCTCAGTCTGTCTGGCTCTTTGCGATCCCATGGACTGCAGCACACCAGGCCTCCCTGTCCATCACCAACTCCGGAGTCCACTCAAACTCATGTCCATTGAGTCAGTGATGCCATCCAACCACCTCATCCTCTGCCGCCCCCTTCTCCTGCCCTCAATCTTTCCCAGCATCAAGGTCTTTTCAAATGAGTCAGCTCTTTGCATGAGGTGGCCAAAGTATTGGAGTTTCAGCTTCAACATCAGGCCTTCCAATGAATATTCGGGATTGATTTCCTTTAGGATGGACTGGTTGGATCTCCTTGAAGTCCAAGGGACTCTCAAGAGTCTTCTCCAACACCACAGTTCAAAAGCATCAATTCTTCGGTGCTTGGCTTTCTTTATAGTCCAACTCTCACATCCATACATGACTACTGGAAAAACCATAGCCCTGACTAGATGGACCTTTGTTGGCAAAGTAATGTCTCTGCTTTTTAATATGCTGTCTAAGTTGATCATAACTTTTCTCCGAGGAGGAAGCGTCTTTTAATTTCATTGCTGCAGTCACCATCTGCAGTGATTTTGGAGCCCAAAAAACTAAAGTCTCTCACTGTTTGCACTGTTTCCCTATCTATTTGCCATGAATGTACTGTGTAGCTTGGACTTTATTTCTGAAACAGTGGTATCCTAGCTATTAAACTGTTATTAGGGAAAGGTAAGAATGAAACCATGTTGCAGAAAATTATCTCAAGTAGCAATGGGGGAAATAGCCTAGGGTTAAGGATTGATCTAGGAGGAAACTGCAGGCAATGAGTCCATTGTAAGAATCCTGAAATAATCTGAGAAAGGATCACAATAGGGTCAACATTGCTCATAATTTGGTGTCAGAGTCATGTGGCTCTTCCTTGTAGAATATGATTTTATTGACTATAGAACATTAAGAATCTTCATGAGGCAAGAAAATTTATACCAATAATAGACATAATTGTAGATAAATTACTTGGATGAGGCTGGAATTTCTGAAATCTTTTTTGAAATTTATGTTTTTTCATATATTCAGTCTTCATTCAATAAATCTTTATGGATTGTCTTCATCTTCATAAGATAGCACTATGCTAAGTATAGGATGTTGAATTAGGCACAACCTCTGTGTATGGGCATTTTCTTGTTCAGTGACTGAAAAAAAAAAAAGTGATGCTATTTGTCAGGGATGTTATTGTATTGATTTTAAATTTCAAAATTCTATGTGTGGTATTTCTCGGGAAAATTCACATTAAATATCCAAAATAAACCCATTTTTCAGTGCACAATTTCTCCATTATATTTTGAGGAAGCAATTGCACACCATTGGTAACAAAACGGATGACATTGTGCTAAACTATCAGTACAGTGAGAGGTTAATCAGGTCACTATGTTCTTATATTTTAGCTAATTCTGGAGCACAGAAAACAACTTTTACCTCTTTAGTTTAGTGTGGAAATGGAGGATGTTGATTTTCTTTTTACTTTCTTTCTTTATTCTCTTTTAACCTAAACTAAACCCTTCCTACAAGATAAAACTAGAATGTCCACAATAGTTTTCAAACATTTCATTGGAGGTAAGGAGTAACTATGCCATGGATTCTAAGCCAGAGTGAGGAAATCCACAAGTGACCATTTATTCCTATTTTGAGACAGGATATATTTACCCAACCACAACCTTTGCATAGCAGAAAATATAGTTTGGGAGTAGGCGAGCATTTGAGATTGTACTGCAGAAAATGTTAGGATAAGTTGCAACAGTTTTGTTGTTGAGAAAAAAAAATCACCTTTAAAGGAATATTTATCCATAAAATAAATGAATTTTTCAAATGCAGTGTTATCAAAATGGCCTTGCTTAATGCCAGGAGTCGAATTTACAGAATGGAACACAATAGATGACATTAATGTACTCCTCTTAGTTAATTACTTGGAAACTTTCAGAACTTGAAAAATGTTTATTGTTGATGTCCGTTTCCTGCTGAGTGCTGCTCCAACTGAACGTTGCAGAATTTTATTTATCCTCAATTTTAAAAGTGTTCTATAATCTGGGAGCTTATTGTATTAACTCCTCCTCTAAACAAGGGCAGAGATGCAAATAAAGAGGTTATTAAAATTGGCTGTGAAATACATAGATCTTTCATTAAAAGTTTCTAGACAAGTAGAAACACATAAGCTTAACTCAAGGAGATTAACATGGTTAGGTTAGAGGCTAATTGTGTTTTGCATCTGAAATGTAATAAAAGTTTGTACCCTTCGGGGGGAAATACAGCTAAGGTTCATCAATTTTTACCATCTTTAATTCTGCAAACCCTCGAAAACTAATTCAGAGCAATAGTACAGCTAGTTAAAATGATAAATCTCTAATTAAACAAGAAGCTATCTTCTTCAATGAATAATCTGTATCTAGATCTCAATGTCTCCTGTTGTGTTTAACTGTCTGTGTGTGGGAGAAAAATCAAAGTAGATTCATAATCTTCAAGGTAGGGAGCTTGAGTTATTTTGGAAATGCTATTGACATGAGTGTAAATTATTAATATCATAATTTCCTAAAAGCAATTTTTGTCACTTCATGAATGTGAACTTTATGAAAATTTTATTATAATTTTTCCAGCCAATTACTTTGTCAGGACTGCAAGATGGAATCTTTAAAGTCTGAGTTTCTGTCTAAATCATGTTTAAACCTGAAATGCTTCAAGCCCTGTCAATGGAAGGGACACCAGTGTTGTGTGAAACAAAAGTTGCAAGTCAAGCAGGAATGTTTTGTTCTCCAGATGTGATTTTTGTTATTTGATTTATGTCTGTAAAATATCCATTAGAAAAACTGATTTAAGATTTAACATGCATGCGTACAAATGTATTAGAAGTACTTGAATTTATAATTATTGAAACACATTTGTTGAACGAATATCCATGGATAGTTCAGTCTTCAATAAACTAAAGCTAGAATTGTATTTATTTACATATTTATTATTTTTATTGGAGTTTAGTTGCTTTGCAATGTTGTGTTAGTTTCTGTACAGCAGAGTGAATCAGGTACACACACACACACACACACACACACACACACTGATGTATATAGGCTCCCCAGGTGGCACTAGTCATAGGGAATCCACCTGCCAATGCAGGACACATGAGACTTGGGTTCAATCTGTGGGTCAGGAAGACCCCCTGGAGGAGGGCATGGCAACTGACTTCAGTATTCTTGCCTGGAGAATCCCATGGACAGAGAAACCTGGTGGGCTACAGTCCATAGGGTTGCAAAGAGTCGGAAATGACTGAGGGAGTAACACACACTATACACATATACATCTACCCCCTCTTTGTCACCACAGAGCATTGATTAGAGTTCCCTGTGCTTTATAGAATTGGAAATTTAAAAGGGAGGAAATCAGTCTACTTAACTTTGCTATTAATACTTGTATATATTATTATTTACTCAAGCTATGTATTAAAAATTGTGTATTATTGTCAAAAAATTGTTGGCAAGATTGTCCATGTGCTTATAATTGTATATTGGATAAAGTCAACAATACTACAAAAGGAAATATTTTAAACTTTAAGTAATTATTATTTATAAGTGAAATGAGTAAGTCAGATTTCATTTGAAGGAGTGTCTGGATCTGATAAGCAGCAACTGGGCCTGGTGAGGCAAAGAAATGTTTACCCTCCTAACCCCCAGAGAATTAATGGCCTACAGGAGAAGGGGTGTAAAAAAAAAAAAAAAAGATGGGGGGTCTGTAGTGTTAGTGGTCATTAGACTATTTTTTGTGGACTTGGATTATAGACAGAATTTACTGACTTTAGATGCACATAATCCTTACCCCCTGGCTTAAAACTAGATAATCAAAGACTCTAATAAAGAAGGCTCAAGTTGTAGCTAGATGCTGGCCTCTATGCAGCTGCTTTGTTGACACCTTATCACATTAAATTCACTAGAAGTTTGAAGTAAGATAAAGACAAGAAAAATGGGGGGGGGGGGGCGGAAATCAATGTGTTCATTAGGTCTAGGGACCAATCTGAAAGACGAGCTTCTAGCTGTATTTCCAATGTGCCTTTTTCATTCTGTGATGTTGTAAAAGTAAGGTCTTCATTAGATACCTCTGGTATTTACAATCCCCACAACAGAAATAAAAAGGAAATGAGATATTCCATTTTTAATATTACACATACAATCATTTTAGAGTGTGGAGGTTAATTCCTCCCACAAAAGTGCCTAAAAGGAATTAAAGGAAACAATTTGAACATTTTAATGTTTTTCATGCATTTCAAGGAGAGGAATTAGGCACCAAAACACAAAACAATTATATGTGTAATTTAAAATACATATTGATTTTTTTTTTCAGAGCAATGCCACTGCAGTGTAAAGCTTACCTTGCATAAATGAAATATTTGCCTACCTAATAACACAAAACTTAAAAGGACAGCTGTAGCAGATGCCTAGCTCATCAAGATAATACTGGAATGATAACATGGAGCCTAGTATTTGTTATTTAAAAGGAACACATGGAACAATCTAGACAACAAAACTATTTACCTTTTTCTTTAACTCCCTACTATATTACCAACATTACCGCTGTGCTTCTTCAGAGACCACTTGAATTTCCAGAAATCTTTGACAGAATCAGCAGACTGAAACCCTTCAAGTTGCTGATAATCAGATAGCATGCCAGACATCATGGAATCTAACCAAAGTATGCTTTGGGTTCTAATGTTAGAGATTTTAAAGGAAGTCTTTCTTGTGGTACTCTTTGCCAAGTTCCTCTACTTTCGGTACTTACAAATGCAAAAAGTTTGTGAGCTCCATTTGTGATGGTTCCTTCATTTCATTCCAAATTACCAGAATGAGTCATATTATATGCAAAATTCATCTTGTATTGGGATAGTGAAATTCGCATGTGAAGAGAATACCCAGATCTGAACCCCAAAGGCAAATGTATTCTCTGAACTTAAAGGTGTGTCTTGTTAGGTATATTATGTTCAGATGTGTTCAATTAAGTCAAGAAATAACAGAAAAAGAAAGCATGAGAACATCAGAGTGTGTACGTTACAGACTGAATTGTGTCCCCTAATATTTATGTTGAAGACCCAGCTCCCAACCCAAAGATCCCCAATGTTATTGTATTTGGAGATAGGAACTTTAGGAGATCAGTTCAGATAATTGAGGTTAAATTAGGTTGTTAAGAGGCCTTAATTCCTTGGGCCTGGTGCCTTTATAAGAGGAGGAAGAGGTAGTAGAACTCCTTTTCACTCTGGTGTGTGAGGACGCAGTAAGAAGGCCGCTCTCTGTGACCCAAAGAGCCCTCTAGACACTGACCCTGCTGGCACCTTGATCTTAGACTTCCAGTCTCCAAAACTGTAAGAAAATGCATTTCTGTTGTTTAAGCTTCCTGGCATTGTTGCAGCCGACCAAACTGATTAACAGTGGATGTTGGGGCAGGTTTTGTGGGTGTCTCCTCTTGAGTTGTGCAGCTGAGGAAGATGACTCCTATTTCTTAGGTCCAGCAGGCTTTCGAGTATATATAGTGGCAGAGAGTGAAGAATAGAGAAATCTTTATCTTCGGCCGGATCCTAAGCTAAGGGAATTGTGAGAACATACTTGTGCACATGCTCAGTCGTGTCCAACCCTGAGACTCCATGGTCTGTAGCCTGCCAGGCTCCTCTGTCCTTGGAATTTTCCAGGCAAGAATACTGAAGTGGGTAGCCATTTCCTACTCCAGAGGAGCTTCCAGACCCAGGGTTCAAACTCATGTCTCTGGCGTCTGCTTAATTGGCAGGCTGATTCTTTACCATTAGCATCAAATGGGCTTATTTCAAACTATTGCCTAAGGAAAATATGGGCATTTGAATGTTTCTGTAGAATCCAGTTACTCGGATTAGTACAGAAAATTAACTGTGCCAATCTAAGGTGTAGAAAACATTTGTTTAAAATGTTTTTAAAAATATGTGATTGAATTTAAATGTATCCCCAGTAATGCATGATCTGAATTTCATAGCCATGACTGTAACAAGGATTTCCTTTTTATACTAAAATTTAGACTATGGTAAGCACGTTTTGCAGTTTGTTATATTATCCATCTACTCATCCTTCATCCCCAAAATAATTTTATGTATCAGTAATATTACCAGATACTTAGAAAACTAATAAGGTACTTCTGCCCCTTTCAGGAAGTTTGAGCAAAGGAGGTGTGTGTGGGAGGGTCTTTAAAGAAGAGTGAATACTGCTGAGGTATAAAAAATGTATCAAGGGCTATGCTAGCATAAAGCAGAGAGGGCTGGCTCTAACTACGGAGAGTCTTGACAAAGAATGTTAGCTAAAGGAACTAAAGGAACATGGACATGAAAGAACTTGTGCAATTTACCTGTGTGGAATCAGAAAAATGGTTCAGAAGCAAAGTAAATAGAAAGTAAATTATTTGACATATTAGTGAGCAAGAAGAGAAAATAGGGTTCAAAAAGACTTCAAAATATGTTAACTTTTGGACCTATTTTTATTTAAAACACTGTTATGTGTAATGAAAAGGAACTGATTCAATAAAATTAATTAGTGGCTACTGTTCTACATTTTAAATGTAATCAAAGGACATAGATCTGTGAAGATAATATTCCTTAAAATAGTAACAATGAGAATCTAATGATATTCTTATCACTTTGATAAACATCTAAAGTTATAATTCCAGCAGGGACCTCACTTATGAGATAGATTATTCTAATTTCAATTTCCAGCACAGTATCTGGAAAACCACTAACACTGAGAAGTTTTGAAGAGAAACTGTTCTCATATGCTTATCCAGGCCCAGCCAAGAATCGCCCTTTGACCTCTTTGTGGTCATTAACAAAGTAACCCTCCTTTGAATTGCCAGGAAAAAGAAAAAAAAAAAAGTCAATAAATGAATAGTAAATTTCTCATTCTATTTCAGGCATGTGCAAAATTAAGGTCTCTTCACTTAGTCTCTCCTTTGAATCAAGCAAGACCCTCACAAGAGAAAAATTGACTAACTCCTTAAGAGGAATAGTTTATTAGCTAAAATCAGAACATCAAGAAGTGTTATTGACCCATTATACTTAATTTATCCTTTTGGAACTCAAATCCCACATAATATATACTCATATCTTTCACAGAGCCTACTGACTTACTGATGTAGTAAGAATAATAAATAGGAAATGAAGAAAAATACACATTCAAATCATAAAATCATGGGATTAACTCCAGAATTTTAACAATGATGCAACTGGAAGCCAGAAAGATTAAAAAAAATAATAATCAAAGTAACAGAGCTAGTTATTTTCAGACCTGGTATTAGAAGCCATATTCCTTAGTATGTAAGCTTCCATTTTTGTTTTTTTTATGCTTTCCAAAGGGCTAAGTAATTGGGTTGTACAAATAGCATGTATAATGTGAATTTTATTTTACAAAAAAGATTTTGGCCAAACTATATTGTGTATTTTCCCAAAACATCCTTATTGATTAAAAAAAAAATTAACATTATTTTGTATTGATAGCTTACAGTGAACGATGTCAGATTCATGATCTCTGAAGAAGATTTAGCTTCAGAACCAGGGACCAGGCTTGATCACTCGAGAGCTTTTGTGTAGCAGAGTTTTATTAAACTAAGAAAAGGGACAGACACAGACATTAGAAGGGGGACAGAGTGCTCCCCTTGCTAGTGTTAGCAAGGGAGTTTATACATTTTTTAGTTAGTTATTACAATAAATCAAAAGAATGTCTCAAGGTTGTAAAGATCTTACTACACCCACTCCCATAATTTACATTTTAAGATAACAGGATGAGCTAGAAGGTTTTCAAGAAGGAGAAACTGTCCTCAAGCAGGATAAATTGTTGTTATATAATCCTCAGTACAGAGTTTAAACTGAGTTGTTTGTTGTGTAATCATCAGTTCTGGGCTTACAGAAAAAAATGTTTTATGTGACTAAGACTAAGGAATGTAGAGGAAAAAAAAAAGATGTTTGTCCTTTTCTCCTCCTGGAGAACTCCAGATCCCTATCTCCTCTTTGAGAGCTCCAAACCCCTTTCTCCTCCTCAGGGACCCCAGACTTCTTATCAACCTGCCTAGGAATTGACTCTCTCAGTATAAACATTTAATATACTTGAAAATAGAAACCACCCTTTTTTCATATAAAGTTGTCCAAAAATAGCATTTAGTGTTTCTGAATGTTGAAATCAAGACATAATCTATGTATCTGAATATTCAGGTATATTTCATTTCCTCCATTTGGTCATTAATTTTTTTTTAAAATATTACATTTTTATCTCCAAAGAATCAAAAGGAACGTGCTTAAACAGCAGAGAGTTCTAGAATGAGTCAACAGAATCACAGTAGAGAGGAAAAAAATGCCAATACAGGGTAAAGATTTAGTTGTGTTGATTGAAGCTAAGTGTAAGCACCTTGTTCAAAAGGCCTGCATATCACTAAAGACAAAAATAACGTAAACTTCATCTTTATCTTCAGTAACTATTCTTGTAATAGTAAACTTGAGCAGACATTTATAATGACGAACGGAGATACAAATTTGTGGTATTTATTATGTGCAATGAATATGTACACAGTTTACCACAAACCAGTTTTTCAGAAAAGTCTGTGGTTCACATGTCACCTATTCAATGTGTAATCTTGCTAATTACTTAATATTCAGAAATGGGCTTTGAAGATGAGAAGCACCATATGTGTTGATATTATTACTTGAGTACTATAGCCTTCATAAATTGAGTGTATTTGCAAATGAAATACCATTTCTTTGATCTCTAGGGGTAATTAGTGATTTCTGCCCTCTTCTAAAGTTGCAAATCATAACTGCTCAAACTTACATTAGAGTTCCGACCTAATGTAGGGAGAGAACTTTTAAAAATATGGATTTTAGGGAGAAGTTTTTATTTGATGTACAAATAAAGAAGATGATGAATTCAAAGAAGGTATTTTTATTGTATAGATGGTGTAGATGGAAATTCAAACATTGGTTAAAATCCCACAGCATATTAACAATGAAACATTGTGTGTTTGTGAGGAATACCAGCTGGTTAGCAGAGATTGGAAAACTAACTTTACAGTAGAAATCGATCATCAAAACAGTTATATATAAATAAATAGGGAACCATGATATTTGTAGATATTAATTAAATGTGTTTGGTAGCAATTTTGAAAAATAAAATTGACTTCAAAAATTAATGTTTGAAATCATGCGCCTTAGTTTGTACAACTGAGCCAGGCAAGTTAAATAATAAACTACTGTTCTAAAGACTGTTTCCTAAGACTGAAAATTCAGGAAAGGTTCAAAAAAGCCAAAATAAAAATGAAAGACACAAACAGATGGAGAAGGCTATGAAATAGCTATAGATGTGAATATGCAGAGACGCAAATGCCTCACTCATTTATGCTCAGCAAAAGAGAATTCCTAAGTCATGTTACTGCACACTGAAGGTTTTCTGGTTCAGTATGAAAAATCTCTGACTTACTTTGTGCTAGGTTAGAAAAGCAAAAAGGCAAAAAGGTATAACACTGAAAGATGAACTCCCCAGGTCAGTAGCTACCCAATATACTACTGGAGAAGAGTGGAGAAATAACTCCAGAAAGAATAAAGAGATGGACCCAAAGCAAAAATAGCACCCAGTTGTGGATGTGGTGGGTGATGGAAGTAAAGTCCGATCCTATAAAGAGCAATATTGCATAGGAACCTGGAATGATAGGTCCATGAATCAAGGGAAATTGGAAGTGGTCAAAAAGGAGATGGCAAGAGTGAACATCAGCATTTTAGGAATCAGTGAACTAAAATGGACTGAAACTCAGTTCAATTCAGTCACTCAGTCTGTCCAACTCTTTGAAACCCCATGGACTGCAGCACATCAGGCCTCCTTGTATATCACCAACTCCAAGAGTTTACTCAAACTCATATCCATTGAGTCAGTGATGGTATCTAACCATTTCATCCTTTGTTGTCCCCTTCACCTCCCTCCTTCAATCTTTCCCAGCATCAGGGTCTTTTCAAATGAGTCAGTTCTTCGCATCAGGTGGCCGAAGTATTGAAGTTTCAGCTTCAACATCAGGCCTTTCAATGAATATTCAGGACTTATTTCCTTTAGGATGAACTGGTTGGATCTCCTTGCTGTCCAAGGGACTCTCAAGAGTCTTCTCCAACACCACAGTTCAAAAGCATCAGTGCTTCAGTGCTCAGCTTTCTTTATAGTCCAACTCTCACATCCATACATGACTACTGGAAAAACTATAGCTTTAAATAGATGGACCTTTGTTAGCAAAGTAATGTCTTTGCTTTTTAATAAGCTGTCTTGGTTGGTCATAACTTGTCTTCTAAGGAGCAAATGTCTTTTAATTTCATGGCTACAGTAACCATCTGCAGTGATTTTGGAGCCCCTCAAAATAAAGTTTGTCACTGTTTCCATTGTTTACCCATCTATTTTCCATGAAGTGATGGGAAAGTATGCCATGATTTTAGTTTTCTGAATTTTGAGTTTTCAGATAACTTTTTCACTCTCTTCTTTCACTTTCATCAAGAGGCTCTTTAGTTCTTCCTTTTCTGCCATAAGGGCGGTGTCATCTGCGTATCTGAAGTTATTGATATTTCTCCTAAAAATCTTGATTCCAGCTTGTGCTTCATCCAATCCAGCATTTCTCATGATGTACTCTGCATATAAGTTAAATAAATAGGGTGACAATACACAGCCTTGACGTACTCCTTTTCTGATTTGGAGCCAGTCTGTTGTTCCATGTCTATTTCTAACTGTTGCTTCTAGAACTGCATACAGATTTCTCCAGAGGCAGGTCAGGTGGTCTGGTATTCCCATCTCTTTAAGCCACAATTTGTTGTGATCCACACAGTCAAAGAATTTGGCATATTCAAAAATCAGAAATAGATGTTTTTATAGAACTCATAGACGACATCATAGTCAACAAATGAGTCCAAAATGCAGTACTTGAATGAAGTCTCAAAAACGACAGAATGATCTCTGTTCATTTCCTTGGCAAACCATTAAGTATCAGAGTAATCCAAGTCTATGCTCTGACCAGTAATGCTGAAGAAGCTGAAATTGAATGGTTCTATGAAGACCTAAAAGACCTTCTAGAACTAACACCCCCCCTCCACAAAAAAATGTCCTCTTCATTATAGGGGACTGGAATGCAAAAGTAGGAAGTCAAGAGCTACTTGGAGTAACAGGCAAATTTGGCCTTGAAGCAGGTCAAAGGATAACAGAGTTTTGCCAAGAGTATGCACTGGTCATAGCAAACACCCTCTTCCAACAACACAAGAGAAGACTCTACACGTGGACATCACCAGATCGTCAATACCAAAATCAGATTGATTATATTCTTTGTAGCAAAAGATGGAGAAGCTCTATACAGTCAGCATAAACAAGACTGGAAACTGACTGTGGCTCAGATCATGAACTCCTTATTGCCAAATTCAGACTTAAATTGCAGATAGTAGGGAAAACCACTAGACCATTCAGGTATGACCTAAATCAAATCCCTTATGCTTATACAGTGGAAGTGAGAAATAGATTCAAGGGATTAGATCTGATAGACCAAGTGCCTGAAGAACTATAGACTGAGGTTTGTGACATTGTACAAGAGGCAGGGATCGAGACCATTTCCAAGGGGGGAAAAAATGCAAAAAGGCAAAATGGTTGTCTGACGAGGTCTTACAAATAGCTGAGAAAAGAAAAGAAGCTAAAGGTAAAGGAGAATAGGCGTACCATTTGAATGCAGAGTTCAAAGAATAGCAAGGAGAGATAAGAAAGCCTTTCAGTGATCAATACAAAGAAATAGAGGAAAACAATAGAATGGGAAAGACTAGAGATCTCCTCAAGAAAGTTAGAGATACCAAGGGAACATTTCACGCAAAGATGAGCACAAAAAAGGACAGAAATGGTATGCAGAAGCAGAAGATAGTAAGAAGAGGTGGAAACAATAAACAGAAGAACTGTACAAAAAGATCTTCATGACCCAGATAACCACCATGGTGTGATCACTCACCTAGAGCCAGACATCCTGGAATGTGAAGTCAAGTGGGCCTTAGGAAGCATCACTATGAACAAAGCTAGTGGAGGTGATGGAATTCCAGTTGACCTATTTCAGATCCCAAAAGATGATGCTGTGAAAGTGCTGCACTGAATATGCTAGCAAATCTGGAAAACACAGCAGTGGCCACAGAACTGGAAAAGGTCGGTTTTCATTCCAATCCCAAAGAAAGGCAATGCCAAAGAATGCTCAAACTACCACTCAATGTCACTCATCTCACATGCTAGCAAAGTAATGCTCAAAGTTCTCCAAGCCAGGCTTCAACAGTACGTGAACTTCCAGATGTTCAAGCTGGATTTAGAAAAGGCAGAGGAACCAGAGATCAAATTGCCAACATCCATTGGACCATTGAAAAAGCAAGAGAGTTGCTGAAAAACATCTACTTTTGCATTATTGACTATGCCAAAGCCATTGACTGTGTGGATCACAATAAACTGTGGAAAATTCTGAAAGAGATGGGAATACCAGACCACCTGACCTGCCTCCTGAGAAATCTGTATGCAGGTCAGGAAGCAACAGTTAGAACTGGACATGGAACAACAGACTGGTTCCAAACAGAGAAAGGAGTATGTCAAGTCTGTATATTGTCACCCTGTTTATTTAACTTATATGCAGAGTATGTCATGAGAAATGTTGGGCTGGATGAAGCACAAGGTGGAATCAAGAATGCCTGGAGAAATATCAGTATCTTCAGATACGCAGATGACACCACCCTTATGGCAGGAAAGGAAGAACTAAAGAGCCTCTTGATGAAAGTGAAAGAGAACAGTGAAAAAGTTTGCCTAAAACTCAACATTTAGAAAATTAAGATCATGGCATCTGTTCCCATAACTTCATGTCAAATAAATGGGGAACCAATGGAAAAAATGTGGGACTTTATTTTGGGGGGCTCCAAAATCACTGCAACTGGTGACTGCAGCCATGAAATTAAAAGATGCTTGCTCCTTGGAAGAAAAGCTATGACCAGAGTAGACAGCATGTTGAAAAGCAGAGACATTACTTTGCCGACAAAGGTCGGTCTATTCAAAGCTATTGTATTTCCAGTAGTCATGTATATACGTGAAATTTGGACTAGAAAGAAAGCTAAGTGCTGAAGAATTGATGTTTTTGAACTGTGATGTTGGAGAAGACTCTTGAGAGTTCCTTTGATCTGCAAGGTGATCCCACCAGTGAATCCTAAAATAAATGAGTACTGAATATTCATTGGAAGGACTGAAGCTGAAACTGAAACTCCAATACTTTGGCCACCTGATGTGAAGAACTGACTCATTGGAAAAGACCCTAATCCTGGGAAGATTGAAGGTGTGAGGAGAAGGGGACAATAGAGGATGAGATGGTTGGATGGCATCGCCAACTTGATGGTCATGAGTTTGAGCAATCTCTGAGAATTAGTAATGGACAGGGAAGCCTGTTGTGCTGCAGTCCATGGGGTCACAAAGAGTAGGACATTACTGAGCAACTGAACTGAATTAGAGATAGAATTTGAGTTTAATGTTAATTACCTTACCCTGGTTGTTGACATTTATGTTTTACGAATAGATCATTTGAATTGGATCTAGAACCAAGCACAATATTGTGTTGTGAATACTTAAATGGTGATTTTATAAAATTTTCATATTACATAGGTTTTAAATTTAAATGAAATGGGCTTAATTGCTATTTTTCCTATCAATAAACTATTCTAATTTAAATATACTGTAAAGTTTATATATATATTTAATTTTATATATTTATTTTAATTGGAGGCTAATTACAATATTGTGGTGGTTTTTGCCATACATTGACATGAATCAGGCATGGGTGTAGATGTATCCCCCACCCTGAACTCCCCTTCTACCTCCCTCTCATCCCATCTTTCTGGGTTGTCCCAGTGCACTGGCTTTGAGTGCCCTCTTTCATGCATCAAGCTTGTACTGGTGATCTATTTCACATATGGTAATATACATGTTTCAATGCTATTCTCTCAAATCGTCCCACCCTCTCCTTCTACCACAGAGTCCAAAATTCTGTTCTTTATATTTGTGTCTCTTTTGCTGTCTTTCATATAGGGTCATTGTTACCATCTTTCTAAATTCCATATATACTGTAAAGTATATTTTTTATAATTTTCATTTGACAGCTGATTTGGTACTAGGGGAAAAAAAAAAACTTTCACATATAATTCATTCATGTATGATTGGCCTTCACCAGTTTGAGATCAGTTCCCTTTACTAACAATGAAGAAAGACATGTCTTCACACATATAGTCATTTTTTCCTATAAACACAGGCTCCTAGAAAAAAACAATTAAAAAGTAATTAAAAAGTGTGCTCATTTTCATTTATTCACTCATGAAATATTTTGTCAGCACCTGCCATTTGTAAGGGCATACTAATTAATATGTATACTGAATATATACTTCCTTTCCTGAATAATATCACAATCCAGTGACATGAAATAAAACAAAAATTGCAATAAAACTTGATCAGCACAAAGTAGGCACAGAGTGTAGTGGGAGTACAGGGAGTGGCAACATTGCTGACTTGGCCTAGGAAATTCAAAGGAAGCTCTGCCTAAGAGGTGAAATTCATGGCTCTTAATTAGTATGGTTACCAAATCCTTTGAGAATCTAATGAATCCAGTGGAGGCCCTAAACTGGAAAAATGCAGATATAATGTAAGCACAACATTATTCATAAAAGTTATATAGTGCATTATCATGTATCTTATTCATATACCATGTTAGGCTATTCAAAGAATGTTATTATTTTTATGCAAAAGTGAATGGGCCAATTCTATAAGAAAGAACAATAAATAGAACTCAGACAAATTAAAATTAACTCTGTTCAAAATTAATTTGCTTTTTTTTAAATCTCCAATACTTCCTATTCTCTATTTATTTACACATCTATCTTTTTGTCAGTAACCTGTTGTTTTTATTAATTGTTTTAATTTATTTTTTATTGAAGGATAATTGCTTTAGAGAATTTTGTTGAAACCTCAAGAATTCTGTCAAACCTCAACATGAATCAGCCATAGGTATACATATATGCCCTCCCTTTTGAACCTCCCTCCCATCTCCTTCCCCATTCCACCCCTCTAGGCTGATACAGAGCTCCTGTTTGAGTTTCCTGAGCCATACAGCAAATTCTCGTTGGCTATCTATTTTGCATATGGTAATGTAATTTTCCATGTTACTCTTTCCATACATCTCACCCTCTCCTCCCCTCTCCCCATGTCCATAAGTCTATTTTCCATGTCTGTTTCTCCATTGCTGTCCTGTAAATAAATTCTTCAGAACCATTTCTCTAGATTCTGTATATGCACATTAGAATATGATATTTATCTTTCTCTTTCTGACTCACTTCACTCTGTATAATAGGTTCTAGATTCATCCACCTTATCAGAACTGACTCAAATGTGTTCCTTTTTATGGCTGAGTAATATTCCATTGTGAATATGTACTGCAACTTCTTTATCCATTCATCTGTCAATGAGCATCTAGGTTGCTTCCATGTTCTAGCTATTATAAATAGTGCTTCAATGAAAAATTGGATTCATGTGTCTTTTTCAACCCTGGTTTCCTCAGGGTATATGCCTAGGAGTGGGATTGCTGGGTCATATGATGGTTTTATTCTTAGTTTTTTAAGGAATCCCCATACCGTCTTCCATAGTGGCTGTATCAGTTTACATTCCCACCAACAGTGCAAGAGCGTTCCCTTTTCTCCACACCCTCTCCAGCACTTATTAATTGTAGACTTTTTGATGATGCCCATTCTGACCAGTGTGAAGTGATATCTCATTGTGGTTTTGATTTGCATTTCTCTAATAATGAGCTATGTTGAGCATCTTTTCATGTGTTTGTTAGCCATCTGTGTGTCTTCCTTGGAGAAATGTCTGTTTAGGTCATTTTCCCACTTTTTGATTGGGTTGTTTGTTTTCCTGGTATTGAGTTGTATGAGCTGCTCTTATATTTTGGAAATTAATCCTTTGTCAGTTTTTTCATTTGCTATCATTTTCTCATTCTGAAGGTTGTCTTTTCACCTTGCTTATCATTTCCTTTGCTGTGCAAAAGCTTTTAAGTTTAATCAGGTCCCACTTGTTTACTTTTGTTTTTATTTCCATTACTCTAGGAGGTGGGTCATAGAGGATCTTACTTTGATTTATGTCATCGAGTGTTCTGCCTATGTTTTCCTCTAAGAGTTTTATAGTTTCTGGTCTTATATTTGGGTTTTTAATCCATTTTGAGTTTATCTTTGTGAATGGTGTTAGGAAGTGTTCTAATTTCATTCTTTTACATGTAGCTGTCCAGTTTTCCCAGCACCATGTATTGAAGAGGCTGTCTCAAAATTAATTTTCTTAGTGAGACAGCTGCTTGAGTGAGAATTTGTGTATTGTGTGTGTGTGTGTATGAAACATAGGTACACATGATCTTTGACATCAATTGAGGTTGTCCTCCTTTTGATTGGAAATGCTGTGAATGTCACCAGTGATAACAAAAAGAGGCAGGGTCCCCATATTCAGTTCTGTACACAAGGGATTAGCTATTTTCTATGAAAACAGCAGAGTTTCCCCCAAATCCTTCATTTGAATGCAAGTGCCCGGGTTCTTGGGGTCAGATTTGATCAGTGCTTCATTAATGTCAATATCAGAATTAATTCAGTCTGTGCTTGATTTTAAAGCTGTTTTAGGTAAATTGGGAGTTCTCTGGTGACTCCAGTTATCTAAATATATTTTCCTGAAAGAATTTGGCAACATTTGCACAATCAACCCTGAAAGAGTGTTTTTTTATGGCATTTGGTTCATGTAACTGTGAACCTCCAGATTTCTCTTCAAATTAAGCTGGACAAAATAATGTGTGGTTTGTGTCATTTGTGGTTTAAAATTGCTGCCACAGGTCCAAACAGGAGTTTATTCATTCTTACAACCAGAAATACCTGCAAGTAAGTCAAACCACCAAGAAGTTCTATAAAATTGTTCTGAGAATAAACTTGCTTTCTCTTGAGCTTTTTTATTCAAAGTTCAATCAAGGGCTTTGGAACACATGCTCTGGAAAGTTGGCAAACTTCTGTGTAGTGAGATGAACTTTGTATTCTCTTTTCATCTTTTTGACAAATTTCTTTAAAAGGCAGTGATTCGAGACCCTTGCTCTGATAAAGTTGAAAACTTTTAGGACAGTAGACAAAAATCCTCTCAGGCTTGCTGGCAGTGTTTTTATTGCCAGGATTTGCCAACAGAGAAAGCGGTGAGTCACAGGGTGGTGTGGGGCTCCTTTCTTCACCAAGGCAGCAAAGCCATGGATGTTGCCAACCGCACAGGTGCTCCTTCTGTGCTCAAGTTACCAGGCCTTTTCTTCCAAGCTAAGTTTTCTTTGGCAAAGAAACTTTTCACATTCCAAGCATGTCAGTGGGCCTTGTTATTTTCAAAAGGAGACCTAGAAAATAGGCAGTGTTCTTCACTGCTATAAAAAATAATACATCATGATAGAACTGCCAATAATTTTGTGGATATGTTGCTGTTCAGTTGCTAAATTGTATCTGACTCTTGGTGATCCCATGGATTGCAGCATTCCAGGCTTCCCTATCCTGCGCTATTCCCTGGAGTTTTCTCAGATTCATATCCATTGAGTCGGTGATGCTGTCTAACCATTTCATCTGCTGCCACCCCCTTCTCCTTTGTAGATACAGTCACTGACAATCTTGCTGCAAACCACAAACAAGCTATATTCTTTCTAGGGTTAATAGAATCCTCAAGGTCAGTCTAAAAGATGCATGTCTTACTTCGTTTGGAAATGTAATGCTTGAAGGTTTTTATTGAAAAAATCCGGAGTAAGTACAAATGCATCCATTTTATATCAAGTTGTCTTCTCATGAGAGAAACTTTGATTGTACTGTTTATTTACTTCCATGATGGGCAAATGTAAGATGCTTCATCAAATTCATGGCCTCAGACCACTTTTCACCATTCTTGCTATATATTAAATACTAACTATGTGTTCTATAAAATTTAATGATTAATGAATTACTACTAGCCATTCAGATAAGGGCTGGGCCTAAAATGTATAGAGAATGTCATATGCAAAGGCAAAAATTGGAAAGTACCTGTGAGATTTTAAGGATTGTGGGTAGTTTAATGGGGTAGAAGTTGAGCCTGTTTGGGTATTAGGGAGAGGATAACTCCAGAATATAAGACAAGGATTCATGAACAAGCTCCTCAGGTTTATGAATCAAGTGTCAAAAAGTGATAGATTTCTTCTATTTTCTTTATTAACTAGGAAAAAGTTTCATGCCAAATGAAGACAATCTGTTATTTAAATTTAAAGAAATTTATAGTATCGTAGGCTGTAATTATTTAAAGTGAGATCTGAAGGCTTGATTGGACTGAAGAATCTGATTCCAAGATGGCTCACTTACATGGCTGGTGAATTGGTGCTGGCTCTTGGAAGAAGATTTCAGTTCTTTTCTATGTGAACGTTTTCATACTGCTCCTGAAGTGTCCTCAAGACACTAGCTTCTGCCAGAGTAAATAATCAGGAGAACACAAGATAGAAGTCAGAATGTCTTTTGTGACCCAGTCTCCGAAGTCCCATGTAGTTCTTTATCTGGTAGACAATTGATAACAGCTTTCTTTAATGAGAAGAGGAGTTATCCAAGGGCATGAATACAAAGAGACAGATTATTGAGAGTTCTTTTGGGTACTGAACACTATGTCTGAAAATACTCAATTGCTGCCATCACACAAGTGGAATGTCTGGAATGGTTACCCACTTTTGTTGTTGTTAAGTCGCTCAGTCATGTCCGACTCTTTGTGACCCCATGGACTGCAGCTGACCAGACTTCCCTGTCTTTCATCATCTCCTGGAGTTCACTCAAACTCTTATCCCTTGAGTTAGTGATGCCATCAACAGTCTTGTCCTCTGTCATCCCCTTCTCCTTCTGCTTCTATCTTTCCCAGCCTGAGTTACCCATGGGTACGAATAAACAAATCATTTTTCTAAGTCACTCGGAATTGAAGTGGACAAAACATTTTAGAGAGCAATCTAGTTCTTTGAAGAATTGGAGTAAGTCAGCTAATAGATCTGGCAACTTTCAGTGAAATTTGCAGTCTGAACATAAACAATTATTCATACATTTATTTGAAGTGGTATGAGGACACAATTTTGTGACAATTGTTCCCAATTTAAGTTTTAAAAGCAATTTAAAATAAGCTTATTGACTTTAATTATAGAAATACATTTCAATATCAGTGAGTATATTATGTCTATCAGCTAATTTACTTATAAAACATTTAGTTTATTAATGATTTAAATTTATTTTCTCAATATAATTTTAATACTATACATTTAATTTTGTATAATATGTTAATTTGGGAAACATTTATGATTTTATTAAATTGTTTGACCTTTCCTTTTTAGAATAAAAAAATACTTTGTCCTAAAAAGCAGTAATATTTTTAAATATTTACTTATTATTAATTGGAAGATAATTGCTTTATGGTATTGCATTGGGTTTTGCCATATAGCAATATGGATCAGCTATGTGCTCTATCACTTTAATGTCCAACTCTTTGTGACTCCCATGGATCATAGCCCAACAGGCTTATCTTATCTATCCCATGGACAGGTAAATCCATGGGATTATCCTGGCAAGAATACTGGAGTGAGTCACCATTTCCTCCTCCAGAGGATCTTCCTGACCCAGGGATCAAACCCACACCTCTTATGTCTCCTCTATTGGCAGGCCAATTCTTTATCACTAGTGCCACCTGGGAAGCCAATAACATGAGTTAGCTATAGGTATACGCATATTCTCTCCTTCTTGTACATCCCTCCCACGTTCCACTCCATCTTACCTCTCTAGGTTGTCACAGAGCACCAGGTTGAGCTCCCTGTGTTATACAGAAGCTTCCCATTAGCTATCTATTTTACATATGGTAGTGTATACATTTCAGTGCTACTCTCTCAATTCATCCCACTCTCTCCTGCTCCTGCTGTGTCCATAAGTCAGCAGTAATGCTTTAACAGAATCAAATATTATGATGTAAATTTAATTTATTTTTATCAAATATTGGGTGCCATGTTTCACTACAACAGTGCAAAAATACTCAACTATCTATCTCTGTCTATTAGTCGCTCAGACTCTTTGCAACCCCATGGACTACAGCCTACCAGGCTCCTTGGTCCATGAGATCTTCCAGGCAAGGATACTGGAGTGGTTTGCCATTTAAAAAGAAGTCTTCCTACCTAACGCAGAAGCAAAAAATGTAAGCACTTTCTTCCACATTAGTTATACACACACACACACACACATACACACACACACACACACATATATATATAGTTTTAGCACTTGCTAAACTTGCTCTTATGAAAGATTCTACCATTCTGGACTTTTAGTTAATTTATGGAGTGCAATAAAATGTAATACAACAACATTTCAGTTTTTATGAATGCAGTGCAGTATACTAAGAATTAGCATACGGAGATGACTAAGAGATGGTTCTTACCCACAGAGGTTCATTTTTTTAGCAGGGAATTGACATATTCATATTTAGCCTGCTTAGTGATGATGAAGTGATGGTTCTTACACAAAACTTCATTTCTTAGTGCGGAACTGACGTGTCCATATTTAGCCTACTCCCTGGTTAAAGAGATACACATTAGCCATGTGCACAATGATGGTGGGGACACAGAGGAATGAGCCTGAGGCTACCTGGTCTGTGCTGTGGTGCCCTACATCCAGATCAAAAATATATGCAGACAGCTTTCCATTCTACAACTTGACATGGTTGATTCATTTCATTTAGAACCATGGAAAAATTTAGTTTCTGATCAACAAGCCACGCTACCACCTGTGATCATGAAACTCTATCTTTGCATTTACTATTAATATTCCCTTAGCCTTGAATAAATGTCTTCAGATTCTTCCTGAGATTGGTTCACTTTCATCTCCCATTCTGAGTTTAACTGTCAGATAAATCTTAATAACAACTCTATCTAAAGTGGGCCCCCAAATTATTTTCTATTTCATTGTCCTATGTATTTCATTAATAAATTGCACAACCTACCATTTTCTTGCTCATTTCTAATTATTTTTCTGGCTACATTATTAAAGTGAAAGTGCAGCCTATACGATTTGGGGCAGGAGGTATAAGGGTTGTACCAGGAGAATGACTACTCTGGATGTTCTTTTTTGGATATTTAAGGCTGTTGTCCAAGAATATGGTAAAGGCAGAAGACAACTAGCCTTCTGGCTATATACTTTTACTTTGAAGATGACATAGCAGTACCACTGCAGTTGGGTAAAAGAATAATTTTTTTTTTTTTGAGTTTTAGTGTGTTACTGATAATTTATGAAACTTCATTTACTGGTATCTGAATTATGCATGATATTACTAGTTGATTTATATTAAAATGTGTATATTTCTTTAATTTATCTATACATGTTACTTAAAAATCATGGATTAGGTACACTTTTAGCAAATAGGATCATCTATCATAATTATTAATTATAACTGAATGACATTTCTTTAGGCTTTAACTCTTATTTCTCCTCCTCTTTTTGAGTGACTTACATACTGGTTACAAAGGGTACTTAGATATAAATATTGTTATCTAGGGATTTAACTTTATATACCTCATTATATAGAGCCAATTTTGCATGAAATGTTCCCTTGGTATCTCTAATTTTCTTGAAGAGATCTTTAGTCTTTCCCATTCTATTGTTTTCCTCTATTTCTTTGCACTGATCACTGAGGAAGACTTTCTTATCTCTCCTTGCTATTCTTTGGAACTCTGCATTCAAATGGGTATATCTTTCTTTTTCTCCTTTGCTTTTCGCTTTTCTTCTCACAGCTATTTGTAAGGCCTCCTCAGACAGCCATTTTGCTTTCTGCATTTCTTTTTCTTGGGGATGGTCTTGATCCCTGTCTCCTGTATAATGTCACGAACCTACGTCCATAGTTCATCAGGAACTCTGTCTATCAGATCTAGTCTCTTAAATCTATTTCGCACTTCCACTGTATAATTCTAAGGGATTTAATTTGGGTCATACCTGAATGGTCTAGTGGTTTCCCCTACTATCTTCAATTTGTCTGAATTCGGCAATAAGGATTTCATGATCTGAGCCACAGTCAGCTTCCAGTCTTGTTTTTGCTGACAGTATAGAGCCTCTCCATCTTTGGCTGCACAGAATATGATCAATCTGATTTGGGTGCTGACCATCTGGTGATGTACATGTGTAGAGTTTTCTCTTGTATTGTTGGAAGAGGGTGTTTTCTATGACCAGTGTGTCCTCTTGGCAAAACTATTAGCCTTTGCCCTGCTTCATTCTATACTCCAAGGCCAAATTTGCCTATTTCTCCAAGTGTTTCTTGACTTCCTACTTTTGCATCCCAGTACCCTATAAAGAAAACGACATCTTTTTTGGGTGTCAGTTCTAGAAGGTCTTGGAGAAGGGGATGGCAACCCACTCCAGTACTCTTGCCTGGAGAATTCCATGGATGGAGGAGTCTGGTGGACTAGAGTCCATGAGGTCGCAAAGAGTCGGACACGACTGAGCGACTTCACCTTCACCTTCTAGAAGGTCTTGTAGGTCTTCATAGAACCGTTCAACTTCAGCTCCTTCAGTGTTAGTGGTATGGACATAGACTTGGATTACTGTGATATTGAATGGTTTGCCTTGGAAATGAACAGAGATCATTCTGTCGTTTTTGAGATTGCATCCAAGTACTGCATTTTGGACTCTTCTGTTGACTATGATGGCGACTCCATTTCTTCTAAGGGATTCTTCCCCATAGTAGTAGACATAATGGTCATCTGAGTTAAATTCACCCATTCCAGTGCATTTTAGTTCGCTGATTCCTAAAATGTTGACGTTCACTCTTGCCATCTCCTGTTTGACCACTTCCAATTTGCCTTGATTCATGGACCTAACATTCCAGGTTCCTATGCAATATTGCTCTTTACAGCATCAGACCTTGCTTCTATCACCAGTCACACCCACCAGTGGGTGTTGTTTTTACTTTGGCTCTGTCTCTTCTTTCTTTCTGGAGTTATTTCTCCACTCTTGTCCAGTAGCATATTGGCCACCTACCAACCTGGGGAGTTCATCTTTTAGTGTCCTATCTTTTTGCCTTTTCATACTGTTCATGGGGTTCTCAAGGCAAGAATACTGAAGTGGTTTGCCATTCCCTTCTCCAGTGGACCAATTTGTCAGAACTCTCCACCAAGACCCATATGTCTTGGATGGCTCTACACAGCATGGCTTAGTTTCATTGAGTTAGACAAGGCTATGGTCCATGGGATTAGAGTGGTTAGTTTTCTGTGATTGTGGTTTCAGTCTGGCTGCCCTCTGAAGCACTCTCTCAGTGCCTATCATCTACTAGGGCTTATCTTACATTGGATGTGGAATATCTCCTCACGGCCACCTATACTGACCTTGGACGTAGGGTATCTCCTCTCGGCCAGCGCTGTGCAGCTGCACTGCAAAGATGGGCTCAAAAAAGGACAGAAATGATATGGACCTAACATAAGCAGAAGATAGTAAGAAGAGGTGGCAAGAATACACAGAAGAACTGTACAAAAAAGATCATCAGGACACAGATGATCACGATGATATGATCACTCATCTAGAGCCAGATATCCTGGAATGTGAAGTCAAGTGGGCCTTAGGAAGCATCACTATGAACAAAGCTAGTGGAGGTGATGGGATTCCAGTTGACCTATTTCAAATCCTGAAAGATGATGCTGTGAAAGTGCTGCACTCAATATGCCAACAAATTGGAAAACTCAGCAGTGGCCACAGGACTGGTAAAGGTCAGTTTTCACTCCAATCCCAAAGAAAGTCAATGCCAAAGAATCCTGAAACTACTGCACAAATTGAACTCATTTCACACGCTAGCAAAGTAATACTTAAAATTCTCCAAGCCAGGCTTCAGTAATAAATGAACCCTGAACTTCCAGATGTTCAAGTTGGTTTTAGAAAAGGCAGAGGAACCAGAGATCAAATTGCCCATATCTGCTGGATCATCAAAAAAGCAAGAGAGTTCCAGAAAAACATCTATTTCTGCTTTATTGACTATGCCAAAGCCTTTGATTGTGTGTATCACAATAAACTGTGGAAAATTCTGAAAGAGATGGGAATACCAGATCACCTGACCTGCCTCCTGAGAAATCTGTATGCAGGTCAAGAGGCAACAGTTAGAACTGGACATGGAACAACAGACTGGTTCCAAATCCGGAAAGGAGTACGTCAAGGCTATATGTTGTCACCCTGCTTATTTAACTTATACACAGTGTACATCATGAGAAACGCTGGGCTGGATGAAGCACAAGCCGGATTCAAGATTGCTGGGAGAAATATCAATAACTTCAGATATGCAGATGACACCACGCTTATGGCAGAAAGTGAAGAAGAACTAATGAGCCTCTTGAAAGTGAAAGAGGAGAGTGAAAAAGTTGGCTTAAAGCTCAACATTCAGAAAACTAAGATCACGGCATCCGGTCCCGTCACTTCATGGCAAATAGATGGGGAAACAGTGGAAACAGTGACGGCCTTATGTTTTTTGGCTCTAAAATCACTGTAGATTGCTGGAGTCCAGCTCCGGCAGCCAGGGAATCGCCCTGAAGGGATGAACGGGGTCGGCGAATGATGCAGCCTCTCACTCACTTGGACTGCATGTTTATTTTAAGCATCAGGTTTTCTTTTATACTTTTACAAAAGCATTAGGTCAGAGGTATGACATCTTCAGTTTCCCCTCACCCATATTTACTGTCTCCATAAATCATTGCTGTCCTTCAGAGTTCCCTCTTAAGTGTCCTTGTGATAACATTGTAACTCAAGTTTGTCTCTGGGCTGTATACCACATTCCTCAGTTTATTTCTTATCTCTCTCTAAATCCTGAGCTCATTAACTCCTAAAAAGACTTCTTTAGCTATTAGTATCTCTAAAATTCCTAGTCTCTATAAGCTATAGTAAAATACAACATACCTTACACTTTTAGCTTCTAACTATTCTTAATTATTCCTAACCCCTAAACTCAGCGAACTTGTTTTGCCATAAACATTTCCCTTACAAGCAGGTTTCAGATAACAATGTTTCCCATGGCCTCAAGGGGCAGCCTATGTGTTCATCCTGGAACATTCTTTGTAAAGGTCCTTGAACAAATGTCAATAGCTAACTTTATGGATTATAACATTCTTTCCAGCCACTCAACTGGAGGAAAGGACAAGTCCGAGTCACAAGACCTAACTCCTTCATCCCGGGACCGTGCCTGCAGGATGAGGAGAAGGGGTTGGGGCCGTGCCTCCATTTTGTCAGTAATGCCTATCATGGCTCCCGACAGTAGATGGTAACTGCAGCCATGAAATTAAGACACTTACTCCTAGGAAGGAAAATTATGACCAACCTAGACAGCATATTAAAAAGCAGAGACACTACTTTGCTGACAAAGGTATGTCTCATCAAGGCTATGGTATTTCCAGTAGTCATTTATGGATGTGAGAGTTGGATTGTGAAGAAGCTGAGCGCCGAAGAATTGATGCTTTTGAACTGTGGTGTTGGAGAAGACTCTTGAGAGTCCCTTGGACTGCAAGGAGATCCAACCAGTCCATCCTAAAGGAGATCAGTCCTGGGTGTTCATTGGAAGGACTGATGTTGAAGCTGAAACTCCAATACTTTGGCCACCTCATGCGAAGAGTTGACTCGTTGGAAAAGACCCTAATGCTGGGTAGGATTGGGGGCAGGAGAAGGAGACGACAGAGGATGAGATGGTTGGATGGCATCACTGACTCGATGGACATGGGTTTGGGTGGACTCCGGGAGTTGGTGATGGACAGAGAGGCCTGGCGTGCTGTAATTCATGGGGTTGCAAAGAGTTGGACATGACTGAGCGACTGAACTGAACTGAACTGATACATATAATGTACACAGAACTCCATAAAAGTTCTGCAAATATACCTAATTACCATTGGAAAAAGGCTTATATCCTATTCTCCTTTGATTTTTTTCTTTAAATGTTTAATGTTTAATCTCTAAACAAATAAAGATTATTTTATTTACTGCTTACTAAATTGACTCATTTACCTGATTTAATCTATTCTAAAATAGACTCCTGCTGCTTCAGGTCATTTTTTTGACTATAACCTAGAACCTATCTATAATTATTTTGAAAGACTGCAGTGACCTGACCTCAATGTCTCTGAATTGAAGAATCATCTCTTTCTGAAGTGAATTTATTTTTCCATATATATATATATGTATATATATATTTCCTCAAGAAAAAATCTTAAAATTATAAATGTGAACACTTTCTCAGTTATTACTTTGTTCTCTTGGCTTTATTCCTCTTAATGCATCTTCAAAATATTTAGTTTTCATTATTATATCCTTAAAGTGTCAAATTAACTTTCATACATTTCAGTATTTGCTTACTCTCAAACTTTACCTTTTGTTTGTAACAGGACATTTATATTCCTTTGGACTAGGTCTGGTAGTTATATATATGGGAATGAGCTTTGTGGTGAATGACTTGTTTGACAATCAGAAACATAAGGTTATTTTTCCCATTCTTCCTCTCTTAAGACACTTTAAATCGTTCTGGCTCCATTTGCTCTATTTAGACTACTGTATTTTCTATTGATGCTTTTCTTTCTTGTGTATCTTATTTTCAGATTTGAACATTTCATTCATTTACCAAAGTAATTAACAATATCTGATAAAATATTTCCTCACATTCCTTCAAAATATATCTGGATTCATGTTAAGATAATATGATATATCTTTATATCATATGAATATATAGAGAGATGTATAAAATTACCTATATTTCTTTCTAATCTCTTCTACACTGTTCTTTTCAAGATCTCCTGTTTTGGATATTGAATTTGACCTATTGTCGGTAATAGAAAAACTTATGATCAGTTCAGTTCAGTTGCTCAGTCGTGTTCAACACTTTGTGACCCCATAGGCTGCAGCACGCCAGGCTTCCCTGTCCATCACCAACTCCCAGAGCTTGCTGAAACTCAAGTCCATTGAGTCAGTGATGCCATCCAACCATCTCATCCTCTGTTGTCCCCTTCTCCTCCTGTCTTCAATCTTTCCCAGCATCAGGGTCTTTTCAAATGAGTCAGCTCTTTGCATCAGATGGCCAAAGTATTGGAGTTTCAGCTTCAGCATCACTCCTTCCAGTGAATATTCAGAACTGATTTCCTTTAGGATTGACTGGTTTGCTCTCCTTGCAGTCCAAGGGACTCTCAAGAGTCTTCTCCAAAACCATATTTGAAATGAAACTTATGAAATGTGGTGAATTTGGATGCCCTACAAGTAGATAAGAAGATAGACACTGACTTATCGAACTTGTTTGCTTTCTAGTTTTAAATAGATTACTTGATGTAATGTTAAAGATTTTCTCATATAGTACTTTTATCTTCTACTAGGATGTACCTTCGAGTTGTCATTGTTATATATACTTTTGACCATTTGAGATTTGGAAGAGTAGAAGATTTTAATGTTGCAGAATTTTAATTCAAGTTGTGTTGCGATGAATGAGATAAAAATAATGTTGAAAAGGTAAAAATCTTCAAGCATTATATAATTGTGAATACCTAACAGTATGGTTCTTAGCAGTGTCAACACAATTATGCTACATTTTGCTGTAGAATATAAAGTTTTTTTTAGGGAATTCTGTTTAACTCGACTTTTTTTTAAGTATGAGTTAAATTGATCTTTTATATTTATGCTGAAGTCACTTAATATTATTTAAGAAAATGTTGTACATTTATTTCAACTTTATCCTTCAATATTTATATTAATATATTCAAATAATATGTAAGCCAGAGTTAGTGAGTCTATCAGTCATGGCTCAGTCAGGGAAGCTAGAGCAATGCTAGTTATTTTAAACAGATATGATAAAAATAAATGATATACAAATGTACTGAAAAGGTTAGAATAGGAAAAAAGGGAATATGAGATAATCCAGAGATAATCCAGAGGGGAAAAAAGTTGTGAAGAGAGAACAAGAGTGAATTTGACGCACCTGTGCTCACTTGCAGGGGCTTCCCAGATGGCTCAGTGGTAAAAATAATCTGCCTGCCAGTGCAAGAGGCTCAGGAGCCTCCAGTTAGACCTCTAGGTTGGTAACATCCCCTGAAGGAGGAAATGGCAGCCCATTCCAGTATTCTTGCCAGGAGAATCCCATGAATAGAGGAGCCTGGCAGACTACAGTCCATATAGTTGCAATGAATCTGACATGACTCAGTGACTGAGCATGCATGTGCACATGCTCGCTTGCAGACTGCTGAGTAGTTGCCTAAACCACAGTATATAATGGAGTGGACTAGATAGCTACTGCTTGCCCTTAGGAATACATGACCTAGTAGGTTTCCCAAAAGCAAAATAAGTGCAGATTCATATGTACATTACTGGGTATGCTTTGAAAATGTAGAACTGTAGAGTGCAGCTTTGAAAAACAGTTTCATCTCCATCTGTTTCTCATGTTTGAATCTACTGCAGGAAACAGGCATGTTGGCTGATACTTAGGATAGATCCTTTGACTTCTCAATATGATTTAAAGAAAAAAAAAAAGTGTCCTGGTCATATTTATTCAGAAATCATGTGCATGTTAGGAGCTAATGTGTCTACTATTCCTAAGCAAGTGTAATTGATACAATTCCAAATATTATTCCCTTAGTTTAGGTGTGTCTTGAAGTTGTAGTCTGTTGCGGGAAGGAGAGACTGAGGATTGCCAGGTGACTTTGATTTCTCTATTTCCTACTCTAGTGCTTATGTGATTTCTGAACTTTCCAGAATTGATGAGAGAGATGATAGGCTGAGAAGAGATATGAAGTAAAGAAATTGCTTTTTGCCTTGTGCTATTATGTTCTGATATCAGTGTTTTCTGTGCTTGGCAGATCTTCAAAACTAATACTTTCTTGAATGTTTTCCTTGGACATATCTGTGCTGAGAATATCCACAGATACTCCCTCTTATGCAGGATATACATTCTTTCACTGAATTCTTTTGACTTTAGTTGTTCAATTGTTAAGTGGTGTTCCACAATTTGCAACCCCATGGACTATAGCACCCCAGGCTTCCTTTCACTGTCTCCTGGAATTTACTCAAATTTGTGTCCATTGAGTCGGTGATGCTATTGAACATTCTCATCCTCTGTTGTCCCCTTCCCCTCCTGCCTTCAGTCTTTCCCAGCATCAAGGTTTTTTCCAATGAGTTGGATCTTTGCATCAGTGGCCAAAGTTTTGGAGCTTCAACTTCAGCATCGGTCTTTGCAATGAATATTTGGGGTTGATTTCCATTAGGATTGATTGGTTTGATATCCTTGCAGTCCAAAGAATTCTTGAGATTCACCTTCACAATTTGGAAGCATCAGTTCTTTAGCACTCAGTCTTCTTTATGGTCCAGCTCTCAAATCCTTACATGACTACTAGCAAAATCATAGCTTTTGACTTTACCTCTCATTCTATAGTTTCTTTAGGCTCACCATGACCCTAGAAGCAGTATCTTAAGTTAGAACACCTCTAAGTTTTCCCAGGCTGTTTTTTTTTTATCTTCATCATGGTCTACAAATGGTTCAATTGATGTACTTATGCCCCTTTGTTCTGACAACCTCCAGAAGTGTTAAAAATTCCTTACCTGGCCACTTTAGCAGCTTCTGCTATTTGAGGAATATAGGAGATGCAATGTATTTCCTTTGTATCTGTGGCTCAAAGACTCCATTCACTCTGAGGGTTGAAGGCCCTTTCACCTTATATGAAGTCAAAAGATGCATGTCTTAAACCTGCAAGCATTTCTCACACACACACAAAAAAACCCTCCCCCAGTGTCTACAACATCAACCATTAGTTGATTGCTGCTTGAAAGCAATAGCACAAAGATGGCTTAGCATCTCAGTTTGGAACATCAGTGTGCCTTGTCATTCATGCTTTAGTCCTCAGTCTTTGAATATGCAAACAATTTGAGAAGGAAAACATCCTGTTTTAAGAGAATTTACAGTTTTGTAAATTGGAGCTGAAGCTCCAATACTTTGGCCACCTGATGTGAAGAACTGACTCATTGGAAAAGACCCTGATGCTGGGAAAGATTGAAGGCAGGAGGAGGAGGGGACAACAGAGGATGAGATGGTTGGATGACATCACCGACTCGATGGGCATGAGATTGAGCAGGCTCTGGGAGATGGTGAAGGACAGGGAAGCCTGGCACGCTGCAGTCCATGGGGTCACAAAGAGTCGGACATGACTGAGCAACTGAACTGAACTGACTGACAATTTTTCAAAGACAAAAGAAAAACAGAAGGAAAAGACATGGGTTAAACTGATGTAAAAAGAAGAAACATTAAAATCCTCAATATTTGTAATAAAGAGAGCAAAACAGAACAGATATTTATTAACTTAATATTAAACATGTGAAGAAGTCCTCTAAATCCTTGCAAAGTGTGCTGGAAGAGTAGCTAAAGGGATGTAAACAGAAAATAAAGGACACATGGTTGGGGTGGTAAGATTGGCATTCAACTGATTTCAAGAAAGTGGTAGAATTCCTTGCTTGCCAATCTATTACAAACAAGTAGAAAACAAAGATTTGATGGCCAAAGCTAAACTGGTATGCATATGGTTTATTTTCAATTATTTCATGCTTAATTTAACTTTTTGATTAAAAAAGTGCTATGTTATCTGTAGGGAAATTGGTATTCTCAGGAAAAATGCCTTTTTTGAAACAAATTTAAGTTAGAACACTGAAGTACCATTGACTGCTTGAAGCATATTGACATGTGAATGAACCTAAACAGAAACCAGATTATTAAACTGTTATAATCAGAGGCATAAGACTGTTTTGTCTTTACTTTAACTCATGGTCTTTAGTGGTGAGGGGAATGTTGAAGATTCTGAAAATGATGTCCTGGAAATAGTTACGAGGTGTTGTTTGAGTTGGATTCAATACTTCACCAAATTTAAAGTGCTTTTTTCATAATTTCAATTGGAGTTTTCTTTTGTATTCATTATAATCTGCACACACTTAGTCACATATTTCATTACAAGAACCTTGTAATAATCATTAGTCTTCTTTCTTGCATGTGTATGCATACACACACACACACACAGTTTCTTTCCTTTTGAGAAGGTTCAGGGTTGATGGACTTGTTCTCTGATTTTTTTTGTCGGTGCTCTTACTGAACTTGCCAATTTAACTGCCGAGAGTTAGCAGCTGACAAATTCATCATAATCAGCATCTATTCCATTTCCATTTTATACTCAAGGTCTATTGTTGCCAATTCATTCAAGAAGGTGTTTTCATTTAAGTGGTGCTTAAGTGCTGGCTCTGTGCACTGTGAATGCAGTCCTCCTAGGGAATTATTCTGTAGAATGGTTCATTCTATGTGATTCTAGGCTACTGTGATGCTCTTGTCTATTTCAAATTCATCTGAGAATTTTCTTTCTCTAATTCAAGAAGTGTTTATCGGGCTTGAACTATCCTCCAGCACTTTGTGAGCCACTGTGTGGTATTCAGAGGAAGATTTTGACAAAGTCTTTGCCATCAAGGAGTTCCATATGTATTTTTGATTTGACAGTTATAGTATGTAGTAGACAATCTATATGTAAATATTAAGTGTGAAAATATTCAGTAGTTTATCAGGAAGTAAAATTATGGAAGTTTTTTATGCCTTAATATCTTATTTTTTTCATCTGCTTATGTGTCTAGCAATTATGCTTTGCAGCTGTGTGTATTGAATACTTTCTTTACCTCGGGGTATATAGGAAACCTGTTTCTGAGTTAAATGCCTACAACCAGCATTTTATTTCATCAGAACCTCTTCTTAAATATTTACCAGAATTACTGATGATTATTAATTCAAGAAAAAATGAATGTCTTTCGACTCCTTTGATCATAAAATAATTCCATATTTCTATGCATCTGAAGATCTGCTCTCCACATTCTTGACATGCTATTGGTGTTTTGTACTTAATACAAAAAGATAGTCCTTGAGTCTTTATTACTTGATATCATATCATCAAGTTGCTGAGTTTCTCTATCATGCTTTATATCCTTCAGGGATTCTGCACAGTAGAAAATCCAAAATCCTTTTTGTCTTCTTGATCACAATATTGAGCTGGTGTCCAGGAACATAAAGGATTACGTTTTTGTTTTTTTTTCTTTTTTCCTTGAACATTTAACTGGGTTCTTATCGTCAAATGAAAAATAGATTAATGTTGGAAAATTGTAGATGCCTGATGAAATGTAATTCTTCATTTTATAGTCTTATAAATATCTCAGTTTCTTTTATTTTCCTGTTATTTCTAGCTTGATCTTCTGTCTGGACATCTACAATAGCCACTCCATATCCATTAATGCATCCTTTGTCTTTCTTACATATTGTTCTCTCTGAAATGAAGAAAGGTCCATGTACCTTACCTGCTTGGAAACCTGAATGGCTTCTCCAAATTTAGAGGAAAGAAATTACCTTCCTTACCATAATATTCACATTCCTTCAACATCAGACAATCACTGTTATCATCTACATATACTAAATGTATTTTAGTTTAGTATCTTAACATGTACTAAACTCGAATCATGTTGCATGACTTGATGTTTTCTGAATTTTTCGCAATCTATCCCACCTCCATGTGTTGATTCATTGTGTTCTGTTTGCCTGAGATGGCCTTTCCCTACATTGTTACCCAATAAGATCCTAACAATTTTTCAAAGTTTAGGTCAGATTCTACTGCCTTTAGTCTTAGGGAAAATTTCCCTTTTAAGTACCCACAATTTATTTTGTTTCTATTCATATTAAAGAATATATCATACTCTGACTCACATGATTGTTAGATGTAAGTGTTCTTATCCTCCCTCAAGAACATAGCCATATCTGCACTGGTAGGCAGTGCCTTCTGTTTGGTGTTACATTGGAATCTCTTTATTTTATTAAAATACGTTGAATCATGGAATATTGGTAATAATGTCTTTCCTGTATTTTTCTAATGTTGTTTCTTGTAATACAAAGATCTTTGAAGGCTTTACTTCAATTATCATCAGTGCTCATCAATGAAGTGATTATTTTAAAAAGATTACATGCTTTTGGAAACAGAGATGATCTCTTTCATTTTTGTACACCAATGTGTTTTGAGCAGAAATCATTTTCAGATGGAGATATTATATAAGTTATATTTTTAAAAAATTTACTGTTCTTGCACATTAACTGATGGAAGGCAGAACACAATGTCACAGCTGAATCTCCTAACATACAGAATAGTTCCTTTGACATTGGAAACTACTTTTTATTGAGGCATCATGGCTTAGTGGAAGGGATATAAACTTCCCATGGGAATAGATTCAGTTCCAATCTCAGCTTAACCGTATTACTCTATGATTTGTTATTTAATGAAATATAATGATGTTATTTATGTATATAATGCTTTGCAACCTGTTATTTAATACTTCATCATGGGTATTTATCCTTGCCAGTGCATGCAGAGCTAGCTCATCCTTATTTATCACTACAGAAATTCAATGGATGTAACAGACTTATTTAAAGGTTTTTCTAAGAGGGGAGCCACTTAGAAAGCATTGACAGCTTCACTTTGATTCATACTTTAAACCTTTTAAACCTTAATGCACTACTTACCGGTTATGTGACACCTTTGCTAAGGTCTGACATGGGAAAACATAGTATTTAGAAAATTGCAAAGAATTACGAATGCTAGAAAATATTTAGCAAAAGAAAGTTTTAGCCTTTGTATAATAAGGGAATACTACCAGCAGGTGGCAGCAAATTTGAGTAGTAATCAAACTCCAAAATCAGTGCTTTGTTAATTATAGTTGGCTCAGGGAGCAAATAACCTGGTAAATATTATATCCTGGAATTACACTCTGTGTTATATTGTTACATATTGCAGTATTATATAAAAATGAAATAATACGTGTGCCACCCAAAATGAAAATACATCAGGTGGTCTTAAACTATATTTTGAATTTCTTTCTATTAAATATCTTTCTATGCCTATATTTTATTCAAATCTTTTGTCCTTGAGTCAGTCTCGTTTCCTGGATTTTATGCTTATCACAGTTGATTTTAAAACTATAGATTTAAAATAAATATCCAGATACAAATTGTTTACCACAAAGATGTTGAAGCAGCAAGATACTGTAGTAGGCAAGAACACAAACTAGCATCACCATCACCTTTGTACCATCGAATAGATCTGATGTGTGTCTGAAAAATCGCTGATTTTCTTAGTAAGTAAAAAAATATTATCTACATCGTCCATTTTAAAAAGCTCTCATTTTACTATGTTTTCCTCTACTTTGGTGGTATATACTTTAAATTAATATACACTTAATTATAGCTGGCCTTTTTAATAAGCAAAAGAGAGAATTAAGTGTGCTGCTTATTTGCAGTTATTTGGCCTTATTTACAGAATCTTTAATTTTTGTCTTATAACTAGCTTTAAAGTTGAGAGAAACAATTTAGAAATGTATATATATATATATTCCTTTTGCACATCCTAATAGCATAACATGATACAATTTTTAAATAGACATTTAATTTTCAATTTGTGTAATTTAATACAGCTTTTAACTGTGACCTAGTATGTCATGTGTGCATTTTGTGCTGCACCATAGCATTAGAAGGCACAGAACTATGTAATAATTTGTGAAATTCAGATGTTAAATGTTTATTGGGAATGCTTCATACACGTTTCTGTAGAGATCTTGCATTTTAAGACTAAATTCATTTCTATATAAGTAAATAATTTATATGGAATATCTAAATAATCAGACTAGGAAGAAAGTTTACTATACACATTTCTTTTATAACAGCTTTACATCTGGGCTCACTGAAATGTACTAAATCAGAGTACCAGTTTACTAATTGTGAATTGTTTTCATGGTATTTGAAAGAGTCAAACATTTATAGTATTTGGGAAAACAACTTTTGAATCATGTACCTTAAAGATTTTCAACTGTGATGCAAACTTACATTTGAAGTTATTCATAGATTGCAATTGCTTACATTTAAAGTTATTCCTAAGTTCCCATCTGTGATTTGTGAAACTACTGTAAAACAATGAGTGGGGACAAGGGAATAACTCTCCCGAGAGATGTGTGCTCTGCTTAGTTGCTCAGTCATGTCCTTTGCCACCCCATGGACTGTAGCCCACCACCAAGCTCCTCTGTCTATGGGATTGCCCAGGCAAATATACTGGAGAGGGTTGCCATTTCCTTCTCCAGGGATCTTCCCAACCTAGGGATCAAACTTGCATCTCTTGAGTCTCCTGCATTACAGGTGAATTCTTTACCACTGCACTACCTGGGAAGCCTGGGAAAGCTAAAAATTCTCCTAAGCAAGGATCAGATGAGCTTTCACAAATTATTTTAACTTTCTAGTCTGTTTTCTCATAAGTAAAGGTGTATTGTAAAAGAACCTAAGCTCATAAAGAATCCGCCTGCTAAGGAGACACAAGAGACTTGGGTTCAATCCCTCGGTTGGGAAGAGCTCCTGGAGTAGGGAATGGCAAACCACTCCAGTATGCTTGCCTGGAAGATTCCATAGACAAAGCAGCCTGGCAAGCTACAGTCGATGGGACTGCAAAGAGTTGAATGAAATAATAACATGCTAAGCAGATCTGGTTCATAGACTTTATCAATTCATGGTTGTGAGTTTTATCTTTATAGAATGTATCAACCCTTTAAATATTTTTTTTCTGAGTCTACTTTCCTAGTGGTGCCACTGGCTTCCTGCCTCACACCCATCCATGCTCACTTCTAAGTCACAATGTGTAGAAATAACTCTAGACATAAATTCTAAAAATAGGCTTTTGTGTCTGAACTCCATGATGCATTAACTGTTTCAAGAAACACAGTCAAGCTTCTTGAGCCTTGTGTATATCTATAAACCAGAGGAAATGATCCTTAATCCAATGAAATCATGGGGGATATGTCTCAGTCCTGGTAATGTGAAAATCATTTATAGACTGTCATCAGCTGTCTAGGACTCCTTAGTGTCATTCCACAATAAGGTCCAGAAAAGGTCTTTTGAGTCAGGGAGGTAGTAGCTCTTGTCCACGAACATTCCAGCTCCTTTTGAAGAAATACTTCTTGCCTCCTCTGTCTGTTTGACATCCTTTTTAATAAAGTGTCACAAAATAAAGTTTTGTGGATGAGAAGGAAATGTAATATGTTTACCAGAAGATAAAAACAGATATATAGAGGTTGTGATTTTTCCAAAATTGACCTCTGCATTAATTAGTGACAAGCCAGGAAGTAAATACTCAACAGCATGCTTCCCTTTCCTTTCCCGCTCATCTAAAAGGAGATACAGTTTATACTCCACAGTAGGTGATCACACCTGCATGCACAATAGACCCCCCTTCTGGTGTTTTCCAAGGGCTAAAGAAATTAAAAAGTAATACAAGAAAGTAACACACCTGTGTGCTTTTCGCTAAAACTGCCATGTATTGTAACTGGCCAAATGTTTTCAAATAAGAGTATTCTAAGCTAATTTTATACAAAAACAAAACGAAAAAGACAAAAGCTCTATCATTTCATTCTGTCTGTGCTCCGGGTGCCTCTGCTACATGACTGCTAATGTTATTTTCATTATAAAAAGGGAAAAAAGAAAATAATGTTGTTTAGTTATTTCCCTCCTTCCTGAAACACATGCAAGTAACTGGGGTTTACATTCTTGAGCAAAAGATTATTTTGTTGCTTTTCTTATTTAAAGTTAAAAAAAATAAAATTAAGTAATAAATCATAGCAGATTGGTGTTACTAGATGATTATAGCACACTTTAGGGGACATTTTAAAGTGTGAATCCAAGTGGCTTTATCCCCTTCAGGGACATGTAATAATCCCTCTGAAAAACACTGCCTGAGGGTTATATTGATATTATGAAATATAACTTATTTCAAAAGGAAATCATGTAGATCTGTGCTTTTACTAGGCAATATACATATGGCAAAAGATGAATAAAATATAAAAATGTAAGTTAAAACAATTTTGTTCATAAACCTAGTTAAATGTCTTATACTATTGATGTCTCAAATATTTGGAGCATTTCTTAGACTCAATTAAATGATTAAAACTAGACAATTGATCATAAGATGACTGCCTCTGTTAATGTGGTTAAAATTCAAGGTGTACAAATTTACTTGAAAATGAAATGGTGTGAAAGTTGATGATTAATGTTTCATACTTTAAGAAATGGCATCATTTATGGAAATAACATAGTTTCAGAATAAAATTCTAACCTGTAAAAGCCTCCCTTTTGACAGTGCTTTAAAAAATCTTTCCATTATTGCAGGGTAATAGCTTGACTGTAATGTCTGCTGTTAAAGGAGCAAGTGCCTGTACAAATATTAATCTTACATTATTACTGCTAAATATTCAACTGATTTGAATATTAAAATAGCCCAAAGGCTCTTCAATAAAATATGTGATTACCGAAATAGTACAGTCCTTTTTATCATGCCAGGCATATTCCATACATATATTAACAGATTTCATAGTTGCTTAAGTTAAGTAAATATATTAATTTATAATAGTGGCAAAGCCTGCAGTTTAATTTGGGGCCTTTAGAAATGTTCTTCCCATTATTATTTGAACTTATCTAGTACATTGTAATAAAATTTTGATTCTGTGGGTAAAAGTTTAACTGTTGAAACTTTATATTACATTTTTATTTCTGGAAACTCAGATATAATTCTTAAGAATATCTTTTAAAATAATAATAGCTAACACTTATATAGCAATTTCTATGTCAGGCTCCAGTCTAAATACTTCGAGTTATTAAAGTTTTTAATACTTGTAACAAATGTATAAGGAAGGTTCTATTAGTAGTACCATTTTATAAATGATTGAATTGAATTTGAGAGTGTTTAGGTCATCTCTTCAAGGCCACACAGTTAGGAAGTGTTTAAGCCAAGATTCTAGTCCATATGGTCAGATTTCATAGTCTCTGCTTTTGCTAAAATTTATTTAATGAAGATGAATTTTAAATAACCAGGATGCTTTTTTAAAAGAAAATATTCAGATGCTAAATATTACTCTGTGAATAATAACATTTTGTGAAAACATTTTATGTGTGTGAAATGGCCTCGTCATTCTATGTGTGAAAACTGAAAGGAAACTGATTAAAGTGAACTATGAAATTGAGTCCCGGTGTCCTATTTTACAGTATGTAACTTAGAGTCTATAAATGACTCATTAATGCTGAGGAGAGTACAGAAAAGCTGAAGAATTTACCTGAAGTGCTTTATTGCTAGCTTTCTCTCTGCCATTGCAAGGTTACAGAAACTATAAGAAAGGACAAACAAGTATAATTTCAAAGTTGGTAAATATTCCTTTCAGCTTTCCACTGTAGTCCTTATTCTCTAAGTTCTCCGTGGATCTCGCTTTCTCTGTTCACAAGTTTCCAGTCTTCTTTATTTGCATCTCAGGTATTTAGAATTCTTAGTCTGGCTTGCCCTAGATTAACCCATACTCACAGAATCCAAATTTTAAGGGTTTTAAAGTTGGCAAAGCCAGTTATCTTAAAATAATTGAATTAGTTACAGAAACATACTCAATGAATAGTATTTTATGTATTAATGGAATTTATTGGCAGGATGCTTCTTGTTAATGTTGACAGGCAAGTGTTTTGTAGTCAGACAAACTTGAGTTTGTTTTCCAGCTTTGCTATGCTTTTGACTTTGAATTTGGGTAAGTTACTTTATCAATTCATTTTCTTATCTGTAGAATTGGAGAAAATAGTATCTACCTCCTTGAATTAAGGTTGTGTTTGTCTTGTTTTTTTTTTTTCCCATGCATGTAAAGTGTTTACCACTTGGTAGATACTTCATGAACAATGCTTGTTTTTCTCATATTGAACATTGCCAGTGGTGGAAAACATGACATTCTGAGGCAGTTCTTCCATACAACATCCTTGCATTAGCCTCAGCCCTCCTCCCTTTAGATCTCATCTGCCCTTTTCTGGTTATTTTTGTATTCTGCAGGGTGTCTGATTCATGTAAACTGGTCCCAGTACCTCTCTGGACCTCAATGTTCTCATCTGAAAGGATGGATTTCACAGGAGACATTTTACAATCTCTCCCCCTCTTCCTGTCTATAATATTTGGCAATACTTTGTGACACTCTCAGATTTAAGTCTTTCTCATTTTGCTACTCAGTAACTGTGCAGCTAGTGACAATGTGAATATATTTTCCTGCCCTTAACTTGTCATTTTTAGAAGTCGATTTTAAGGAGGTAATTCTAATGACAGTGTTTAAGACAGAAAAGCATTTCCTTTTCAAGCAAAATCTTAAGTTGAATTTCAATATCCAATACAATTACAAGTGGAAAAGCTCCTGAATAAAGTAGGGTTGAATATAAAGGACACCTCTCTGTTTGGCTTCTTGGCCTCAGATTCATCTTACTGCCACATTTTCCTTATAACGTGTGGCTCTTAAAGTAACTCCATGGAGACTTTGAATTTCTTGAAACATGATTTTTAAAATATTTATTTGACTGTGTTGAATCTTAAGTGCAGCTTGTGGGACCTTCGTTGTGTCAGGCAGGATCTCTCATTGGATCACATGGACTCTCTGGTTATGGCACAGCAGCTCTGGAGCGCGGGGGATCGGTAGTTGTGGTGCTCAATCTTAGTTGCTCCTTGGCATGTGGGATCCTAGTCCCCAGGCCAGGGATCAAACCCAACCCATGTCCCCGGCATTACAAGGTGGATTCTTAACCATTGGATCACCAGGGAAGTCCTGAAACACAATTTTTAAACCACTGCCATAAGCCAAAGATGGTTTTTATGGTGGGTCTTTCAATAACTATGGCGAACTGAAGTAAGCTTAAGGCCCAGGGGAGATTTAATTTCAAGGCAGCCTCAAGCTGCCATTTTTCTTTCTCCTACTTCTCAAAGAACTGATTATCCTAGTAATTAAATAGGAAAACCTTTTTAGGGTGGTTAAAGCTCCGTGTAAACTATAGAAAACAAGCATGCAATAGAAAACTTTAAGACAAATTTAAGAAATAGTGCATAAAATATGGTTGTTTTAAGAGTACTACATCAAGCGTCTTTTCTTCTTTTGGTGTTCTTCCTATGTCTGAGGTCAGTGCCTTCTTTCCCAGGAAAGTGTGTAGAATTCTCAGCCACTATTGTTGCATGATTACAGTGAATGTTAAAATATTTGTCATTCTTTCCAAGGTATGGAGTGTTAACCCAATGATGTGACAATTTCATTAACTCTAATTATATTTGGTTTAGTTAGTGTTCTCATGTGGTTTCAGTTTTCTTCTTTGAAAAAAATTATCTTTAGTTTTTATCAGCATAATTATTTAGGAAGAGCCAAGGTTGCTTTATCTTACTTGTATAATTGATAGACTTACTCTTATTACTCCATGAGTAAGTATAACCACACATCATATACTATTATAAATTCTAAATTATAAAATTACATTTCTTCTCATGCTACTCTTACCCAACACGTATTGGTGTATTCTGTCTTGAATATGCCTCCCCATAGACTTGTCTATGTTTCTTAAAACTTAAACAGAAGATAGTAGTTCAGTAGTAGTCCTAGTTGTGACCTTACCTGTAAGAATTTTGCAATCTGAATTTTCACTTGTTCCAAGTGAACAATAGAGAATGCTGATTTGACATATTTTGCAGCTATACGAGGACTGGCTTCATATTTTTTACTACCTGTTTGCAAAACTTAATGCATTTCTCTACATTTCATCTCCTTTTTAACATTGCTTAAGACAGATATTTTAGACGGGAGAAGGAAATCAGTAACAATTTTTATAACAGGTTTACATTTTTCAATACAAATAATATTTTTTCACATACTTTTTGTCCATAAACCTACTTCAATTTCCAAATTAGATAAGGCATAAAGACTGAATAGGGTTACTATTTGTTGACGTTCTGACTTATTTCTCTTTAAGATATTATTATTCCCTTAATTAGCACAATTTTCTGCACATTAGTGAGGATTTGTTGAAATAGGTTTTCAGCCTTAGAATTATCCCATACTATTCAAAGACTACTTTTTCTTCCATTCTGTTGCATATAACTTTTGAAGTGCAAAGTATAAAATTTGATTTTTTTTTTAACTTGGCACATTGTTTTCTATGAAAAAAACCATATTTTCTAATGAAATAAGCTTATATTCTATAGAAGGTGAATTATTTCTCGAAAAATACATCAAAATGTTATGGGCATATGATACTTGATAGAGTGTTAATGATCCATTCTACAAGTGCCACAGATTTAATGACCCAGAGTTGCCCACACACACAGCCATCCCGGTTGCTAACTAGCCATGCCCCTTGCTTGCTTTTTCTTGTATCTTGATCAGTATACAAAGCAGTACTGAAGTTGCCCCTGTTCCTTTCCCTTTTCTTCTTTCCGTCTCTAAATAGATCTCTTTCTTATTTTGTTCCCTTTCTCTTTTTCACTTGTCTATTCTATATTTTTCAGTTTTTGTCTGTGGACTTTAAGATTCAGTCTTTGCATATCAATTTAAATAATTGGTTAATATCTTCTTTAACCAGTCATTTGACTCAATTGTATTTGTCCCCAAACATTTTAGAGGTATTTATACTATTTAGTATTCTTAACATTTGATTTTTATGATTGCTCAATTCTTTTGCACCTTTCATTTTATTTAATTCATTTCTTTACACATTTTGTGAGCATCAGGTTGTAATTAGGGATATAAGACACAGTTCTTGCCTTCAAAGAGCTCATGGTTTAATAAGGGAAGTAAACACAAATTCTTGTAATTTTCGAAGTACTATAATAAAGAGAAGAGTAGGATACAGTATAAGAAGCAGAAAGTGATAGTTTATCTGGATAAAGAATAATTGACAAAGGCAGAAATATTTGAGCAGACTCTTGGAGATTGAGTAAGCATGTTTCCAATTTAAAAGGGTGGGAGAAAGCATTCTTGGTAAAAGTATCAGTGTTTACAAAGAGAGTGACATGAAATGACTTAATGCTTCAAACCCAGTGAGATGTACTCAGGGAAATGCATTTTGTGGTAGAAGAGGTTGAGAAAAAAGGTAGGTATCAGGAGATAGAATATTATTTGATTTTTATCTGATGGGTGAAGAGGATTAAGTGCATAAATTTATTTAAATTCAATTATCAGACCTCTTGATCAATAACATTTATTTTCATGGAAATTTTATTTATTCCTATGTGTAAATAGATATTTTTGTGTAAAATCCTCTTATTAAGGGAGTTAAAATAAGGTTTTTGGTTTTGAGAAACAATTTTAGTGTAATGTGAAATACATTAGAACAAGGGTGACAGAGTTAGTTTGAAAGCTGTAGAGACCACCAAGTTAAGAGAGAAGGCTTAGATTACTGTTATGCTGTGATAAAAAGAGGAAGGAAGAGTTTGAGGATCATTAAGCTGTTGATTACATAGTATTAAGTGATTGGATATGTAGGGTGAGGAAGTCTCTGAGATAACTGGTTTAGATAGCTGAGGGGATTGTGTGTGTGTTACTGGCTCAGTTGCATCCTACTCTTGGTGATTCCTTGGACTGTAGCCCACCAGGCTCCTCTGTCCCTGAAATTCTCAACACAAGAATACTGGAGTAGGTAGCTATTCCCTTCTCTAGGGGATCTTCCTGACCCAGGCCTCAAACCCAGGTCTCCTGCATTGCAGGCAGATTCTTTACCACCTGAGCTAAAGGGAAGCCCTGAAAGGATTAGTGGAGCCAGTTATTAGGATAGGAATTTCAGGAGAAAGACTGAAGATTTGGCAGGGAGCCGGAGATGCTAAATATATCGGGGAGAGTGTCTTATGAATGTGAATTGTTGATGGAAATCCAGGTGTTAATGGAAATCCAGGTGTTGATGGAAAATCCAGTCTAGTATAATGCTTCTCAAAGTTTAATGTATATTCAGATGACCAGGAGATCCTCTTCACAAGTACTGTCTACATCAATAAGTCTGAGTTACGGCCTGAAATTCTGCAGTTTGTTCAAGTCTCTGGGAGATGGCCATGCTGCCTCTCCATGGAGCATACTTTGCATAGCAAGTATCTAAGAGATAGTTGGATTTTAATACTAACAAAGAGAGATGAGCTGGATATGTAGGTTCACAAGTTTTTAGCATATTGGTGCAGTTGAAGCTAAGTTACTGATTGTTTATGCAGATTAACAATTTAAAAATCTTTAATAAAAAGCCAATATTTGAGCAATCATTAAAAATTGCAAATTATGCTATTTTTGACAGACTTAAGATTTTGTTTAAAGTGTATTCTTAAATTCAATTCTGCCTTTTATTTATTTAGTCTGTCAACCAGTGAAGTTCATATTTGCAGTTTATTTTGGGGGAGAAATGTATGTATTTTGGGCCTCCCTGGTTGCTCAGACAGTAAAGAATATGGATGCAATGCAGGAGACACAGGTTTGATCTTCTGGGTCAGGAAGATTCCCTAGAGAAGGAAAAGGCTACCTACTCCAGTATACTTGCCCGGAGAATTTCATGGACAAAGGAGCCTGGCAGGCTACAGTCCATAGGGTCACAAAAAAATGGACATGACTGAGAAACTAACACTTTGATTTTTCATATATATTTAACAAGGAATGTGATGAACAAATTATTAATAAAGTGGCACAAATGAAGGTAAATCCTTTCTTAAATGAGAAAGATCTCATTCTTACACCAATCAGGTGAAACTTTTCTTAAAATATGGTAAAAACTACAAGGTCCTACTGTATAGCACAGGAAACTATGTTCAGTATCCTGTAATAAGCCATAAAGGAAAATAATAGGAAAAATTATATATATATGAGAAACATTTTGCTTTACAGCAGATATTAACATGATGTTGTAAAACAACTATACCTCAGTAAAATAAATTTAAAAAATATATATGATAAAAACAAACTGGCAACTGTGGGAATCCAAACATTCAGATATATATTGTATTTTGAGTCAAGGAAGAGTACATACAATGAGAAGAAAAATAAAGCTGATTTCTGACTATGAAAGGGGAGTAGAGAAAAGGAAGCTGGCTAAGCAAATGGAAAATTAAAAATATCAGGAATTCAAGTTATTGCAAGCAAAAGAAAAGCAGGTTTGTGGGAGGAGGTGGTAAATAATATTGTAAGTCACAGTCAGTGACAGTAAGAATTGGTGACGGACAATATTTGTTGTCCTTAGACTTTTTGCAATGCAGGTCAGGAAGCAACAGTTAGAACTGGACATAGAACAACAGACTGGGTCCAAATAGGAAAAGGAGTACATCATGGCTATATATTGTCACCCTGCTTATTTAACTTATATGCAGAGTACATCATGAGAAATGCTGGGCTGGAGGAAGCACAAGCTAGAATCAAGATTGCCAGGAGAAACATCAATAACCTCAGATATGCAGATAACACCACCCTTATGGTAGAAAGTGAAGAAGAACTAAAGAGCCTCTTGATGAAAGTGAAAGAGGAGAGTGAAAAAGTTGGCTTAAAGCTCAACATTCAGAAACCTAAGATCATGGCATCCAGTCCCATCACTTCATGGCAAATAGATGGGGAAACAGTGGAAACAGTGTCAGACTTTATTTTTCTGGGCTCCAAAATTACTGCAGATGGTGATTGCAGCCATGAAATTAAAAGACGCTTACTCCTTGGAAGGAAAGTTATGACCAACCTAGATAGCATACTAAAAAGCAGAAATATTACTTGGCCAACAAAGGTCTGTCTAGTCAAGGCTATGTTTTTTCCAGTGGTCATGTGTGGATGTGAGAGCTGGACTATAAAGAAAGCTGAGCACCAAAGAATTGATGTTTTTGAACTGTGGTGTTGGAGAAGACTCTTGAGAGTCCCTTGGATTGCAAGGAGATCCAACCAGTCCATCCTAAAGGAGATCAGTCCTGGGTGTTCATTGGAAGGACTGATGTTGAAGCTGAAACTCCAATACTTTGGCCACCTCATGCGAAGAGTTGACTCATTGGGAAAGACCCTAATGCTGGGTAGGATTGGGGGCAGGAGGAGAAGGAGATGACAGAGGATGAGATGTTTAGATGGCATCACCGACTCGATGGACATGGGTTTGGTTAGACTCCAGGAATTTGTGATGGACAGGGAGGCCTGATGTGCTGAGGTTCATGGGGTTGCAGAGTCGGACACGACTGAGCGACTGAACTGAACTAGAATTTTTGCACTTATGCAGTAGGTGGCCATTTTCAGACTATTTTAGGAGAAGAAGGAGGTCAGAAGAATCCAGGTATCTGTGACTTGAGATTGAATTAGGAGGTGAGAAATTCAAAGAAATTAAGGGAAACCAGTTTTTTGTTGGTTTGTTTAAGGAATTTTACTATGAACAGTATAAAAGAGAGAGGGATAGTTCATAAAATCTCATTTTAAAAACTGCATTTTAATTTCAATATGGAGGACAACTAGTGTTTATACCTTTTTGGTGTAGGAAACTCCAGTCAATAGCTTAGGATTCAATAGATTCGAAGTAGAAACAGGAGTTTTGGCTTCAGCTTGCCATTAACAATCCTTTTGCTAGAGCTGGAAAATGACTGCTAAAGCAACCAGACAAAATGTTGTGTTCTCATTTCTTTCCCATCTTTCAATTCTTAATAATAAATCAGTTAAATGAGAACAACTTCACAGGTAGATCGGGGTAGCACTTTAGTTGATCCAGTGAACTATCTGCATTAATTACACCACTTCTGGAAATGTTTTAGGTAGAAACTACAAAGAAAGATAAAATTACTCTTCTTTGTATCAGTAATATTACCAAATGCTGCTAAATCAATATCAGAATTCAGTATATGATTCTAGGTTGATCACAGAAATTAGAGCTTTGCTTTATTTTCTCATTTTAAACCTGGGCTTATTTATCTCCCTCTTACTTTTTCTGTCTTGGTGCTATAGACTGGTTTGAGATTGATGGTGAATTCAGAGTTTTGATAATATTTTTTAACTTTTGATTTCCAGGGATTAGTACAATGCCTGGAAACTTAGAGATGTTCTCTAGATATTTACTAACTCATCCAATAAATTACTGTATTCCTTAATAAAGACTTTTAAAACCATGATACAGTAATATCAAGTTAATTAAAAACCCTTTTGTGAATAAGTTTTATGTGACTAAGTAGGCACTTTGGAAATACCTGGTCTTCAATATGGTAAGAATATTCTGAGATAATTTGGGTTCAGTATAAAGTTCAGTATCTGTATGTGTGCCAAATTACTTCAGTCGTGTCCAACTCTGCGATTCTATGGACTGTAACCCACCAGGCTCCTCAGTCCATGGGATTCTCCAGGCAAGAATACAAGATTGGGTTGCTATGCCTTCTTCCAGGGGATCTTCCTGACCCAGGGACCAAACCCACAGTTAAGTCTTCTGCAGGCAGATTCTTTACCACTAGTGCCACCTGGGAAGCCCCCAGTATCTGTATAGATCTCCCTATTTTTAAAATGTTGTAAATACATGGAATTTAAGCAGTCTGGCTTTTTTTTTTTTTTTTTTTGGATAGGGTCAATGAGAAGGTTATACTACATGAGACATAAAACTTAGCAATATGTTTTATGAGTTATGTTTTGGTGTCTAGACGAGAAAGTGTTCCTTAAAAGTTTAATAGACTTTCTTGATTTTTGGCCCATAAATCATCTGTGGGAAAGTGAAATTGGATTGTTTCACTGTAACTCCCAAATGGCAAGTCATTTCAAGAGCTCTGTGCTACTGCTGCTGCTGCTAAGTTGCTTCATTCGTGTCCGATTCTGTGCAACCCCATAGACAGCAGCCCACCAGGCTCCTTTCTCCACGGGATTCTCCAGGCAAGAAAACTGGAGTGGGTTACCATTTCCTTCTGCCCAAGAGCTCTATGAATAGGTGCATTTGCACAATCTGATTGGCTACCCTAAAGGCAAGGGCAATTATATTATGCTAATGTGCATGTTATGCTCAGAAATCTGAATTTACCATTCTAATACATCAATGTATATTGTCTTTTTCAAGAGGTGAGCTTATAGCTGTCAAGCTTTGTGTGAAGAAAGGTTTTAAAGATTAGCAATTGTCAAGTTTAGGGAGCTTGAAGCATTCTTATATTTCATGATAATAATTGAATCTTTCCTTTGACAGTAAATACAGAGCTGAATGTAGTGATAACCTGATTAAGTATAACATGTCTGTGGAAACATTCCGGGAAAGGCTTTTTACATCTTTATGTGATGATTATAACAATCTGAGGAAAATTATTTGGAAATTTTCTCATTAAGCGCTTTGCAAAAAAGCATTTTGTTTGCCTTGCCTAATAAAATGGAACATTGGATACATAAGGTTTCCTAGGGCATATCATTTATGCTCAAAAATGTTGCAATACTTTTGTGACACTGTTTACCAAGGATTTTTATTTATTTTATTTTATAGCTCATCATAATTTTTAACAGGAAGAATCCCCTTTAAAATTAAGTAAACAATAGTAAAAGCTACATCTCTTGCACAGAAACATAAGATGTATGCTATACACTGCAGACTTTTCACTTTTTATTTTAGATGGAGAAAAAAGTGAATGATGTGATGCTTAAAATCTTTAGTAAATAAAATTTGTCTCAAATAATTTCTAGTACGTTCTTCAGTAATAAGTTAGGTAGCTAGATGACTGTATATGAGAAATTACCTGTGTAAGTCAAACATTTTATTCTAAATTTTAGCAAGGGTGATTTCATGAATTACAAGACAATTAATAATTTATGTAATGGCTGAGTTATAAAAGGTGATTTTCATTTGAAATAGTTTATATGGTGCTTTTAAAGATTTTTCTTAATATGATAAAGTAAGTGATATGATGTACCCTGGTTTTAAGCAGTTGATTGAGTTCACTGTCATTGTCTATGACTATGATTACTTTTGTTTAAACAATAGTGTATCAAGACAGCAGTGTGGCGTAATTTGATAGGAGAACATAATAAAATATAGTGACATTTACTAGTCCCTTATACTCCCACTCTGTTATTTTGTTAGTTCATTAAAGTGTCTTCTCCTTCACTTTAATTTGTATTTATCCCCAGTGAATACGGAAGCCTTTATGCAGCTCAACTCTTTAATTTGTTATTTCACTAATTATTATTCTTGTGTTGTTTGTTAAGATTTTTTTCATTAAAATGTTTTAAACATGGAATGTAATCTAGCAGGGAAGCATTATATTAACTTTAAAAATCCCTTGCTTTAATTTACAAGATATTTTTTTAATCTAATTATGGGGGATTTAGCAGCAAAACTCGCATTTACACAAAAACAGGCCTATTGGCCTCTCTGTGTAGGGGAATTTGTATCTGCATTTTAAAGCACTAAGCCTTTTTAATATCCCCTTGATAAATTAGCTTTCAGGATTCATCCAACAAATAGGTGTGGGGAGAAACTGTAAACACTTAGCTAAGTGGTTACAGATACATAAGCAATTAAAATGAGGTAATTTTATTTGTGTAAAGGGTTTGGGCTTAATTTGAATCAAAGTGTCAAGGGGTCTGCTCAGGTTCCAATGCCACCACTGCCATTGCCACCACAGTAACAGTAAAAATCTATTAACAGTAAATAAAAATCCAATGACAGTAAAAATCCAATAGAGAAGAAGTTAGGAGTTATGTCGGTTTCTTTTCAAAAACTTCTGTCACAGAAATGATGAAGATGACACTGAAATGCAATGAACGGAGAGAATGGAATACTCTTTAATTAAAATGATTTGGATATGTACATATTTTATCCTTCAGGTGTTTTTATTACTTGGGACATTTCGTTGGACTGAAATGTGATGACTTAGAAAGGAGTAGGATATGTAAATATTTTATTCTTCCTGTTTGAGTCTTTCCATTGTTTTTTATCACAAGTCTTTGGCAACTTTAAAAAACAATAAAATTAAAAGACCTTAGAAATTGTCATATCTTAAGAATTTTTCAAATTCAATGAATTTCTTATCTTTGCTTTGTTCAAAACACTTAACATGTTAATTTTTAAATGTTGTCTTGTCAAATTTATCCTTAGATACCCTGCAACTTTGTTGTTTATCTTTTTAAAATTAAATAATTCAAAAATTTACCACTAGTATGTAAAAATGCAATTTTTTCTATTATGTTGATTTTTATAAACAGAAACCTTGGGAAGTAATTATTGAATTTAATTACAAATTGTAAAATTCTTCTGATACCTCCATGTAGATACTCATCTCTATGACTAATGATAATTTGGATACTTCTTTAACAATTTATACTTCTTATTTCTCTTGTCACATTGTACTGGCTAAAACTTTTGTTAGATTTTTTAAAAGATTTGATTGTAGCAAATATTTGTGTCAAGTTATAAAGGAAATCAGTTTTTCATTATTGACAGTACTATTAACCTTTTATTACTGACAATACTATTAAACTTTATACATTTAAGCTTTTTTTCAGTTTTTAAAGGTTTTTAAAAAAATACATATGAATTTTATTGAATGTATTGTCATCCACTGGGATATGAGACTTAGTAACAACCTAGAGGGGAGGGAGGTGGGAAGGCTCTTCAAGTGGGAGAGGACATCGGTAAATCTATGGCTGATTCATGTTGATGTTGGGTAGAAACCAACACAATACTGTAAAGCAAGTATCCTTCAATTAAAAATAAAGAAAAAATCTATTATCAAAGTAATCAAATCTTTAAATAACAATGTGGTCAGAAGGCATGATTCTTTTTTATAAACTGTTAGTTTCAGTTTACTTTTGAATACTTACTTTCATATTTATGAAATTTGGGCTTCCTAGGTGGCGCTGGTGGTATAAAGAACCCACTTGCCAATCGGGAGACATAAGGGATGCAGGTTCGATTCCTAGGTCAGGAAGATTCTCTGGAGAAGGGCATGGCAACCCACTCCAGTATTCTTGCCAGAAGAATCCCATGGACAGAGGAGCCTGGCAGGCTACAGCCCATGGTGTTGCAAAGAGTTGGACACAACTGAAGTGACTTAGTATGCGTGTGTGCATGCATTATGAAATTTGGTTGTAATTTTGTAGTCTGAGAGTTTGTCTGGTTTTGGTATCCAGTGCATAGTTATATCTGTGAATGAGAATAGAGTCTTTTCTTTACTTCTAGTCTTTGAAAATATTTAACATTAGATTATCAGTTCTTCAAATAACTGGAAGAATTTTCCAGTAAAACATGAGCCTGATGGTCTTTAGGGCATGATTTTTTTTTTTTTTTTACCAGTGGTTTGTTTCCTTAATAATTACATGAATATTATAAAAGTTCTAATTTTTGAGTAAGTTTTTTGAGTAAATGTTTCCAACACTTAGCATTTTGCCTAGGTTCTTAAATACGTTGACATAACATTTTCCAAAATATTTTTTTGCCAATTAATTTCTATCACACCTATAATTATGTTCCCTTTTTCACTTGTATTACTGTTTTATTACTTCTCTCTTTTTATTTATTTTGTTAGGTATTTGTTATTTTTCTTAATTTTCTTGAATCAACATTTAATTATTTGGAAGTTATGATCATTTCTGTATTTGATTTACTAATACATTATTTCTGCTGTTTTTAAAATTAATTGCGTGTTTTTACCTCCTTTGAATTTGTCCTCTTGTTCTTTTTCTGGCATAAATTTAAACGCTTAGTGCATTAATTTTCAGTCTTCTGACAAAATATAAATAATTTATGTTAATAGTTTTTTCTCTCTATGCTGGGTATGTATGTTCCTCAAGTTTTGATAACATAGTATATTTAATTGTTGTTGAGTTTTTTTAAATAATCATTATGATTTTCTTTCACTCTTAAATTCTTAGAACTTATTAAATTTTCAACAGATAAGGTTCTTAAAAATTAAATTTTCTAGTTTTCATTTCTAAATATTATTGTAATCAGAGGATAGTCATGAAATTTTCAGCTTTTTAGTATACATTTAAATGCATATTAATATCTGTAAACATTTCAAGAGTTCTTAGAAAATTGTATTCTTTCAAGTATTGTGAACCCAGTTCATTTATAACTATCATGTCAGTCTCATTACTTAATTTGTTCACATCTTCTGTGTACTTTCCTATTTTTTTTTCTTTTATTCTGCATGATCTGATAATTACCAAAAGGGTTGTTAACACCTGCCATTATAATGATATATTTGCCATTTTATTCTAGTGACAGTGTCAATTTTTTTGCTTAAATATTTTGTAGCTGTCTTACAAGTCCATCTAAAATTAAGCAGTTTTAAGCAGTTTTTCTTTCTGCTGAATTGAACCTTAAATCAGCTTGTAGTGACTTTCATTATCTCTTTTTTGTGTGTTGATTTGTTACACTATTTTTTATTATGATTTACTTTGAAATTAAAATAACTATATCAGATTTTTTTTGTCTGTTTGTTTAGAATTTGCCTGACATCTTTTTCTGTCCTTTATCTTACAGTGTACTTATGTTTTAGGCATTTTCTTATAAATGGCATAAAGCCAGGCTGTGTTTATTTTTAACTAGTGTAATAGTTTTTGTTGATCAGTTTATTAAGGCCCAATTTAGCAAGTATGCCTACTATACTTTTTTCCTAAGGGGAGAGGAGTTTTCCTGTTTAACTTACCAAGAGTATTGCTTTTCAGAAGTCTGGTATTATGGGAACTTAATTTTTTCAACCTGCCACATTTTCTAGGTTCCAGGTTTTATCTGTTACCTTCCAGATTAGCTTGAGAGATCCACACTATGCTTCTTAAGATAAAGGGGAATTTTATGGATTTACTTTTCTTTCTCCAGTCATTCTTATAATTTTGGCCTCTGATTATTTTCTTTCCCTGAATTTTCTATCATCTCAACCACACATGTAATATTTTTAGGTGATCTATATCAGGACTGTTTTCCTTAGAATCTGTTATGCTTTATTACCAGAAATAAAGGGATACTTTATTTTTTAAAAATTTTTGGAAAATAAATACTTTAAAAAAATGTAGTATATGAAATTAAAATTGTGGACTCCGGAGGAAACTTTACTGTCCTAGCCAATTTTTTAAATTTATGTAGGCCCATAGTTTCTTCATCTAAATATAGGAATGTTAATATCTCTTTTGCAGCATTAGTGCTTTTTATTATAACTTGAATATGTGAAACCCTTGGCTCATCATTAGCCACATAATAATTGGTAATTAATGTTATTTTCATAAAGACTATTATGTTAAAAAGAGTATTAAGTGATGAATGCTTTTAAAAACAACAGATGTGATGAAACATAAGCTGCCAATGACACTACGAATGATTTTAGGTTAAAATGTATAGCTTCAACTTTGCAGTGATGCAGGGAACAAAATAAGGAAATGTGATATTGTATGGCAAATTAGGCACAGTATTGGAGCTCAACCATTATTCAGCTTTTATCAAAAAAGAAGTGGCAACTTCAGAATTAATACACAGCCAATTTAAACATGCCATTACTATCTCAAAGCTTCTAACTGGGTTGAAATTTATTCACTGACCTGATCAAGAATTCATGTCTGTCTTTAATACTTTCATTTTATTTGTTCTTCCTAGCTTTTATTACTCTTAAAGCATTTCAGCTTCATATTGATGGAAATAGAATATGGTAAAGCTGCCTTATAACAAAATATTGACTTTGTCTTTTTTTCTCCTGTCACTGTTTTCTAGTATGGAACAAGAAAAGGCTCTTTAGATTTAGAGTGTTTTATAGCTGTGCATATGCTTATGAAAATATGCTGTGTCCATATGATTAGGACTACATATACATGTGAAAGAGAATCTTGAATAGATTGTTTTATCATTCTGTTTTTGAGACACTAAGACCCATTTTTATTTTTTCAGTTAGATGAAAATACATAAGAATGAATTCCAACAGCTAAAAGCATAATACTGCTATCCACTTCATTGCTTGAACTAAAAACCCTGGGATCGTACTTGACTATTCTCCTTTTTCCTCACATCACAAACATGAAGATGTACTCATTTCTAGCATCAAAATACATATTGAATCGTATTTCATTATTTTCAATGCAACCATCCTCTCCAAAGCCACTGTCACCTCTTGTGCTTCCTGACCTGTCTTGCTGTTTCTACTCTTTCTCTTCTATAGCATACTCTCTGCAAAGCAGCTTGACGGATGTCTTTGAAATCTACGTTAGGTAATGATATTCTTCACTAAGATTCCTCCATTGTTCTTTCATTACACATAAATGACATATAAAATGCTTGTAGTGGTCCCTGACTATTCCTCTGGTGGAGGGGGGGGGGGGAATGCAGCATCCTTCTTTCTGCTTCATTCCAGCGGTACTGACTTTCTTAGTGTTCCTGAAATGTTCTTCAATATATACATGGCTCTAGCAGCACTTACTAGTCTTTTCCCCTTGACTTCTGTTTTGCTTCATGGCACTTATTACCTGACATTGTATTTTATGTCTGTTTATTATAGATGTCTTTACCCTAGCTGACCATCAGAATTACCTGAGATGTATCAAGAATCATGAATTACCTCACATAACAGAATTACCTGAGACATTTTATATATATGAATCTTCTTGGTGGGGTAGGAGGAGACATTTCAGGCATTGGTAGCTTAAAAAACCTATACCCAGAATTGAGAACCTCTGTGTATTTGTTTTGTTTTTTTTTCCTGCTCTCAATAGACTATAAATTCAGTAAAGGCTTGGCGTCATTTATTTTGTTCACTGCTCTATTTCTGGCTCTCAGAATAGTACGAGGCACATAGCAAACTTTTCATCAGTCCAGTTCAGTCACTCAGTCGTGTCCGACTCTTTGCGACCCCATGAATCACAGCACGCCAGGCCTCCTTGTCCATCACCAACCCCCGGAACTTTTCATAACTATTCAAATTTTAAAAAATAGTTACCCCTTTTCATCTAGAACATATTTTAAAAAATGCACACATTGGCTCTACACCTCTCATTACTTCATCAGTTTTTTTTTTCACTAATTTAAGAAATATTTACTTAGTGCATTTAGGGAAGCAGACAATTTTCTAGGCTCTTGGACACCAAGAGTGAAATAAATATCTCTGTTGTTGTGAAGCTTTCATTCTCATATTGGTGGCACATTTTGTAGATAATTGTAGTTTTAGACATTAAAAAAAAAAAAAAACACTAAGTTCTTTCAAATAAGTATTCATTATTCCCATGTTCTACTTTGAGAAAAATCACTTCACCTCTTCAGGACTAGTCATAAAACTATTTTAAAGAATCCTTTTCCTTTAAATCAGTGTAATTGGAACTGTTATTTTTGTTTTGTTGTTTAAAAAAAAATGTTTTAAGTAATTTCAGAAGATTCTTTCTTAAACTATGACCACTTAAAAGAAAACCATTGTTCTGCAAAAGAAAATCATTGGCTTGTAACAGATTTATAAGACCCACTTCATCTGTCTTAAGAAAAGCTCATAATCTGCAGAATAAACCCAGCTTGAGTGATAGCTCTGGGAATACCCAATGGCAAAAGTGTGCAGTTCAGTCCAGTTCAGTCGCTCAGTCGTGTCTGAATCTTTGCCCCCATGAATCGCAGCATGCCAGGCCTCCCTGCCCATCACCAACTCCCAGAGTTTACCCAAATTCATGTCCATCAAGTTGGTGATGCCATCAACCCATCTCATCCTCTGACGTCCCCTTCTTCCCCTGCCCCCAATCCTTCCCAGCATCAGGGTCTTTACCAATGAGTCAACTCTTCGCGTGAAGTGGCCAAAGTATTGGAGTTTCAGCTTCAACATCAGTCCTTCCAATGAACGCCCAGGACTGATCTCCTTTAGGATGGACTGGTTGGATCTCCTTGCAGTCCAAGGGACTCTCAAGAGTCTTCTCCAACACCAGAGTTCAAAAGCATCAATTCTTTGGCACTCAGCTTCCTTCACAGTCCAACTCTCACATCCACACATGACTACTGGAAAAACAATAGCCTTGACTAGATGGACCTTTGTTGGCAAAGTAATATCTCTGCTTTTTAATATGCTTTCTAGGTTGGTCATAACTTTCCTTCCAAGGAGTAAGCGTCTTTTAATTTCATGGCTGCAGTCACTGTCTGCACTGATTTTTGAGCCCCCCAAAATAAAGTCTGACACTGTTTCCACTGTTTCCCCATCTATTTGCCATGAAGTGATGGGACCAGATGCCATGATCTTAGTTTTCTGAATGTTGAGCTATAAGCCAACTTTTTCACTCTTCTCTTTCACTTTCATCAAGAGGCTTTTTAGTTCCTCTTCACTTTCTATCATAAGGGTGGTGTCATCTGCATATCTGAGGTTATTGATATTTCTCCCGGCAATCTTGAGTCCAGCTGTGCTTCTTCCAGTCCAGCGTTTCTCTGCATATAAGTTAAATAAGCAGGGTGACAATATACAGCCTTGACGTACTCCCTTTCCTATTTGGAACCAGTCTGTTGTTCCATGTCCGGTTTTAACTGTTGCTTCCTGACCTGCATACAGGTTTCTCAAGAGACAGGTAAGGTAGTCTGGTATTCTCATCTCTTTCAGAATTTTCCTCAGTTTATTGTGATGCACACAGTCAAAGGCTTTGGTGTAGTCAATAAAGCAGAAACAGATGTTTTTCTGGAACTCTCTTGCTTTTTTGATCCAGCGGATGTTGGCAATTTGATCTCTGGTTCCTCTGCTTTTTCTAAAACCAGCTTGAACATCTGGAAGTTCACGGTTCATGTATTGTTGAAGCCTGGCTTGGAGAATTTTGAGCAGTACTTTACTAGCATGTGAGATGAGTGCAATTGTGCAATAGTTTGAGCATTCTTTGACATTGCCTTTGGGATTGGAATGAAAACTGACCTTTTCCAGTCCTGTGGCCACTGCTGAATGTCTGGAAAGTTTAAAAGCCATATAGCATTGTAGTGACTATATATTAAATGCAATTCAGTAAACGCTTTGCCTCTAAGATAAGGACAGAGTTAATCTTAACACCAGTGCTCTTGGAAGGTGGGCTTTTACAAATTGTTGAACACCTTATTCCAGGCTTATAGCTTAGTATTTTCCCTGTGCCTGAAAGCAGACTTTCAACAGTAAGAGGAAAGTATCTTGGGCTCAGTCCTTCTACCTTCATCCCCAAGTATTTGGGGAGAAATTCCAGGTACTTCAGGGCCTCCTAGGTGGCGCTAGTGGTGAAGAATCTGTCTGCCAATTCAGGAGACACAAGAGATGTAGGTTCTGTCCCTGGGTTGGGAAGATCCCCTGGAGGAGGGAATGGCAACCCACTCCAATATTCTTGCGTGGAGAATCCCCATGGGCACAGGAATCTAGCGGGCTGTTTCCATGGGGTCACAATGAGTTGGACATGATGAGTGTGAGCACTCCAGGATCTTCAGTTTTCCAACTCATTGACTGTTCTATCAATCTTTAATGGTTTTCTGGTCCTTTTTGTTTGGGGAAGCAGAAGTGTAGAGAAGACAGAGCATGGGCTCCAGAGGCATACAGACCTGAATTTCTAATCTGTTTCTCATGATTGTGCCACCTTGAAAGAAGATTGTGCCACTTTTCTAAATCTCAGTTTCTCTGTTTGTAAAATAGGAATATGATATTTCTATTACAGGTTTTTCCAAATGATTGCATTAGACATTATTTTGTTGTTGTTGTTAAGGATGGTAGATAACAAATGTTAATTTCTTCCTGCACTTTTTTTTTTTTTTGCATTTTACATCAATTACATTGAGTTTAATCTCCTGGCCTCATTTGGGTTAGTCTGGATTATTGTTCCTCAAAGATTAGATTCAAACCTGTCAGTGATACAACAAGAACTTTAATAAATAAAAGGCATTGAAACACAGAAGTGTAAAGTGACATGAATTCAGAATGAAGGACAATATCTTAAATTGAAAAAATAAACTTTATGTAAAAGTAACTGCACTATTTTTGCTCTTCTCATTTCTCTTTGGACCAAACAAAATGTCACCTTAGTACTGTATTCATATTTAGAACTGACTAGATAATTTTGGGGACCTGTTTTCACTCTGATATTCTTTGAGACTGTTTTGGTTATGGACACTGGAGCTACTAGCAAATTAGGCTAAACAAGTATTAATGTTCATTTTCTCCATGGTAAAAATCTGAAGGAGAAGGTTGTAAATGACTTAAAGGGCTTACCTACATAATAAATTTAGTAAAATAGAGTAAATGGATATGCAAGTCCATGAGACAATAAAAAGTGCATTTTTTGTGACTGTAGAATTTTATTACATCAATGTATTTGTCTTTAGATTTAAAAATATAAACACAGCAAGACAGTAACTAATTTCACTTATGCTTATAAAAGCATCACAACTGTGATAAGTTCTTTCGTTCAGTATGTTTCTTCTATATAGGTTTCTGTGAAAATTCAAGGAGTTTTTTTTTTTCTTAAGTATTGAATTTTCTTTTTAAAATTCTAGTTTATAGTTTAACTCATATTAGTGTGTCTTTCTAAAATATGTTTCCTGGATGTTGACAGTAATTGGAACAAATCTGATGTTAGCTGTGTTATTACATGGAATATAGTCTTTAAGAAACTTGAAGTCTTTAAGAAACATGTTTTTTTTTTTTTAATAAATTTATTTATTTTAGTTGGGGTCTAATTACTTTACAATATTGTAGTAGTTTTTGCCATACATTAACATGAATCAGCCATTGGTTTACATGTGTTCCCCATCCTGAACCCCCCTCCCTCCTCCCTCCCCATCCCATCCCTCTGGGTCATCCCATTGCCCCAGCCCTGTGTTTCTTAAAATAGATCCTTAGAAAACAACAGAGTGGAAAATACTCTGAAATATACTTTTAATGACAACCAAGTGCCTGACCTTTTGGTGGTACATTGCTTTATGAAAGAATATCTTTATTTGACATATTTCAGAGACCTCTTAATTGTTGCATTTCTCCTCATGTTAAAGCTGTGAATGATTTTTAAGAATTCTTTTGCAATGAACATATACACAGTATTTCTGACTTGATAGATGCGTCATAATTAAATGAAAAACTACCTTAAAATGCACAATATCTACACTGGTTTAATGAGAATATAATATGTTAGTATATAAGAATATACTAGAATGGAAATAATTATTTGAACATATTTTAAACTAAATCTTGGTAGATAAATATTTTAATATACCTAATGAAAGTTCAGCATTTTAAAGATTTCATAAATATTTAAATAACCATTATATATTATAACATATACAAGAATATATGTTGACTATAACTTAGAAAAACATTAAATAACTTGAATTTTTAAGTGAGGTTAGTGGTAAAATAATAATAATGTAAATGAGAAATGTTACATAAGCTTTCTCAGAAAGCTGTTTTCAAGAGAGTTAAAAGAACAAAAATTCCTTGCAGGTAAAGTAGTATTATGTGAGACTTGTCTAAATGTATAGTTTGTGGAACTCAACAGTCCTAGGTTTACTCCCTGTTCTACCAGTTGTGGGACTTCAAGACAGTACCTTGCATGGGCTTTGGATTCCTCATTTGAGCAGAGGTATGAAGGAGACACAAAAGACATGGATTCAATTCCTGGGTCCAGAGGATCCCCTGGAGTGCGAACTTGCAACCCACTCCAGTTTTCTTGCCTAGACAGTCCCATGGACAGAGCAACCTGCTGGGCTGCAGTCCATGGAGTCACAAAGAGTCAGACGCGACTGAGCACACACACACATAACAACCCGTAAACAACAGTTATTAACCAAGATAATGTTTGTCCGGCAAAATTCTTAGTAAAAAGTAAGCACTAGATAAGGAATGATACTATCAAGATGATACATATCACTTTAAAATTAAAAGAAGTTTTATGGTTAAAGAAATTTTGGAAATGCTGGTGTAAAAAAGACAGCTTTTTTTCCCTTTGGTGTTCCTCAGAGCTTTTAAGATGCTAATGTGTTTGTGACTCACTTAAAATCCTACAATGCCCAAGTTTAATTAACTATGTGGTAGCTTTTTTTTTTTACATAGAGCTTCTCTTGGAACTACTATTCTTCCCACGCACTTTCTTAAATGACTTCTTAGGTAAACACCTACCTATTAATCATAATTCATGTAAGATTAATATTGCTTAGGTTTTCAGCTGCTTGAATTTTTTTTTTTTAATTAAATGTCAAATGTCAGACTAGTGAATGTTTAAAAAATTTTTCATGAACATGACAGTCTGACAACCAGATTTTTAGGAGTAAAATCTTCAATGGCATCAAAACTAATCTTTCCATTCTAGAAGTACTCATAATCACCAGAGTATAATATTCCATGAAGTCCCTATTATTAATAATTATGTATTAATAAAATATTTCCTTAGTTTTTTTGTTAACAAAAATAGTATATTAGAGTGTTGAAGATTATTTGCAGTTACAATTCTATTTAGATTTGAACAGCTTACTTTTTTTGTAGAAAAAATAATTATAAAAACTAAGAAATACTGAGATGAGTATTACTTGACTCTCCAAAAAAATGCATGGATTATTTTTTACAGCTGATTTTAAGACTAGACTATTCAATATGTTCAATTTTTTATATATAAACTTGAAATTTAAGCCTTAGATTCTCAAATACTGCCTTCATCTTGTACTCTATTTATTCTAATTGGTCTGCATGTCTACAGTTTGGAAAATAAACCATCCGTATTACACCAGAGGGATGCACTTTAACAAAAAGCTTTTCCTTGCTTTCGAGGTAACTCCTAGCTCTTTGACACAACACAAGACTCTCCACAGCCTTGTGCATGCCCACTTTCCATCTCAGTCACCCCAACCACTGCTGTGTACTTTAGCACTTTATGCTCTCTCACCACTTAGATTTTGATAGGTCCCTGCACACTTTACGTATCTTTGTTTGCTTTCCTCTTTGCCTTACTGCATATTGTTCTTATTGGCAGCTAACTACAATTCATTGTTCAAAATTCCACTGAGGTATCACCAGTTTGGAAGGCTTCTCTAACCCCCAAAGTCAAAAACTAGATTTAACACCATTCAATTATGTTCCCATTTCACACTATTATTTCTGTTATTTTCAGTGACCGTGATGTAGTTTAATAAATTGTTTGTGTGCCTTTTCTTAGGAATATAAGCTTTTTTTTTCTTTTAATTTACTTTTATTTTTATTGAAGGATAATTGCTTTACAGAATTTTATAAGCTTTTTGAGGGCAAGTATTATGACCTGTTAATTCCTAGCATCTCACTGGTTATCTTGCTCATTCTATGGGTGCTGGCTGTGATCTACTTCACTGTGTATTAGGAAATATTTCCATTAGGCATGTTAACTTAGATATTTGTGAACCCTCCAAGTTCCGCATCTAGTATCTGGCAGTGCTTCATCTACTAAGTCATTATTCCCATGTGAATGTTATTGTATAACATTGAAAGGCTGTTCTTTCAAACCCTAAACTTCCCTTTCCCAAACATATCAGCTCACCCACTGATTTTATGAATCATTCAAATACCAACTGCATCTTACTCAGGCACTTGCTAGTAATGAATTTCTCAGACATGCTGAGCCCAGTAATATTCATTGAATTTTTACATTCTCCCTCAACCCTCTTTCTGGGAAGAGTTTCAGTGTTCATCTGCCCCCATGGTACACAAATTGGTCTTGTCATGACCAAAATCATGCAGAGGGTGCTATATTTGATAATCAAAAAGCAAGAACTTGAATGGAATGTTTGTTTTAAATACATACTTAATTTTCTTGTCTTCCCTTATTCTTTAGCCTAAATCAGTCATTTTCATGGCATGACTTTTACAGTTTCCACAGTCAGTTGCACTAAAGTCCTATTTCTAGGTCTTCTTTTAGAACAAAATTATCACAAAATGAAGATACTGATGAAGGTTAGGGCACATATTATCATGAGTTGCTATGTGTAAATTTGAAATTACCTTTAAAATCTAACTGTGGTCATGATAAGCTCATATGCACTCCCCACCCCCCCCACACACACCAAAAAATCATTCCCACCTACCCAGTCATCTTCTAGACTTCCATCAGCCAGTAAATGCTCACATCCTCCTATACCTGTGCCCTCATGACCCCTCGGAGCTGTAGCCAAAGTCAAGATTCCCTTGAGTTCCACATGTTTCTGCTCACAGAGAAAAGATCTTTTATTTTTACTGAGCTGGTGTGGGTGAGAGGGTAGGGAAATGAGGGAGGAAAAAGAAATATAAATAGCAAGCACGGAATATTGCCGTGTTTTAGTTGAGCCTGGCAGGTATGTAGAGTTGTATACGGCACATAAGGCCAAAAAATTTATTTTTATCCATTTTCATCACATTTTCTTTAGTGAACAGAAGGAAGAAAAAGAAAGAGTATGACTTTGTACTAATTAGAAAAACAAAGATAAAAGTGGACATTTTGAAATGGACATTTTATGGATACCTTTTGTTCTTTTTCTTCTGTTTTTATCCAGCACCGTTTTTCTTGTGACTTGTTTCACCTGCTTGTGTCCTCACCTCATTATATCAGCTGTCTTCAGCTGCTTCTGACCTATCTCACAGGCTTGGGATGTGGCAACCAGAGGTGTCAGCAGCTCTTCACAGCTGATAGAGCCATGCTTTCACTTGATTTTCCCCCATTAAAAAGAGAAAAACACAAACACCTGTTTTGACTCATCTCCATTCCTTTTCTCCAGTTGCAAATTAAACTGACAAGCTGGCTGGACAGTGGCAGAGGGGACTTACTTTTCAGTCAAATTATTTTAGTCTCTTTTTTGCCAATGTATTCTCTACCTGTCATTTCCTCCATGTAAGTTTTTGACAGCTAGAATTGTTTTTATTGTACATTCCAGTCTGTGCTTTTAATAGCTAAGATTTTTTTTTTTCATTTCCTGGATTTAACTAGCCTAAAATAACTATCTTACCTCCATTTTGAGCTATGTTGCTAAAGTTACAAATATCTACCCTGGATTTTGTTCATTCTTTGAGAACACAAGTATCTATAATATGTCAGTGTTGCCAGGTGTTTGGGGCCAAATATATGAATAACACATGATTCCTGGTACTGACTAGTTCAGCCTGTAATGGCCAGTTAAATACAGCACAAGTGAATATGTCTCCATGTGGGGAGACAAACCTGGATGTCCTGAATGAATAACTCCTTTAGGATGCATGGAAACTATCATGGAATCTTACTTGCCCTAATAGTTTTAGGGTACTACTTGTATGATTTTAGGCTGTAGTGTAGGGTCTTTGTGGGCTACTTTATCCAGTGAGGGTTTTCCTGGTGGCTTAGTCAGTAAAGAATTCACCTGCAGTTCTGGAGACCTCCTGCAATGCAGAAGACTCAGGTTTGATCCTTGAGTCATGAAGATGCCCTGGAGAAGGAAATGGCAACCCCCTCCAGTATTCTTGCTTGGGAAATCCCGTGGACAGAGAAGCCTGGTGGGCTACAGTCCATGGGATTGCAAGAGTTGGACACAACTTACCGACTAAACCACCACCATTGTACAATGAATTTTTTATCTTGAGGTTGTGCTCAAACCAAAAACCCTACATTTAAAAAGAGAATGATTTTAAAAAGAAAAAAAATATGTATAAAAAATATTTTAACTTTGAATTTCAATGAAATTAAAATTGGAGTATTACATAAGGATCCATACACTAACCTGCACTTTTCCTCATTCCTCATATGCCTCATTATTACCTCAAATACATGATGGTTCACTTAACATATTTTTTTTTGAGAAACAAAGAAATTGTAAGAGTCAAGTCTTTGGTAAAATAGTAATATACTTAATGAGATAGCTAAGACTAGTAAATGATAGAAATCCACTTTTATCATAAGAGTTTATTTTTGTAGGGTGAAATTAGGTTTTCTTTAAATTTCTAAACTGTAAACATGTAGATTTTGAGCGTAAGAAAATAATGAGTAAATGTTTTTACCTAGCTCAGTTTTATGGACAAAGCTATAGTTTTGGTTCTCTTCTTTCCGTACTGGCTGCGGTAGTTGGCTTCTTATATCCATTTATTCAAATTTGGCCATAGGACAGTGGGTAACAGCATAGCAGTGGCAGAAAAAAGTCACAGCTGGTGGAGAAAAATGACCTTCTTCAGGAGCACCCTGGCTTCCCCTTCTGCCAATCAACTCAGCTCACAGTGAGCCTGACCCAGAAAAGTGGTCAGGTTAGATAGTAAAGAAGAAAACTTCTTTTATTTTTATCCTTTTGACTTAGAGAAAAAGTTTTAAATGGATTTAATGCCTCCATTCATTCTGGTATACTAATTAAAAAAAAAAAAAAAAAGAAAGAAAACACCTCTAAACAGGGAGAAACATCAGAGAAGTTATGAAGGAAATAGTCAATCTTAAAAATGAGCCCAAAGACATTTATGATTGCAAGTGAATGCTTATCAGCACGTTTCCTTCTAGGATAAATTGAAGTATCTAAATGAACCCTTCTCATTTTAATTGCCCCAATATTAATGTTTATTCCTCTTTTCTCACGAAAAGATAGCAATTATTTTAGATGGAGATTTTTGACCTCTAAAAAGAAAAAAAAAATTAGACCTCACTAACATAAAGACATATGCAGTTAAATATAGACTTACTGAAACATACAAAAACAAACAAAAATGTGTACCATTAACTTTGACCTTGATCTCTCATTTTACACTCTCATCAAAAAACAGTTAACAATGTGCTTATCCCCACTGTGCTCCGTAAGGAAGGTAAGGATGCTACAGAGACGATTTGAATTTGACATTGGGTCAAAGAAGCCTGCTAAAGGCAGTCTAACCTTGTCTTTGCAAACCACATTATTTTGCATAGTTTTTCCCCCGGTAAGTCATGCTAGTACCTTAGAAATGGAGATTCATCTCCATGTTATTTTAGTTACTGGTACTATTCTCTTTACGGCCTTCCCAGGTGGTAAAGAATCTACCTGCAAAACAGGAGACCTTGGTTCAATTCCTGGGTCTGGAAGTTCCCCTGAAGAAGGGATAGGCTGGCTACCCATTCCAGTATTCTTGGGTTTCCCTGGTGGCTCGGATGGTAAAGAATCTGCCTGGAATGTGTGAGTCCTGAGTTCGATTCCTGAGTTATGAAGATCCCCTGCAGGAAGGCATGGCAACCCACTCCAGTATTCTTGCTTGGAAAATTCCATGGATGGAAGAACCTGGTGGGCTACAGTCCTTGGGGTCGCAGAGTCAGACATAACTAAACACAGCACAGTATGATTCTTTTTAGTGGAAATTTTTTAAATGTTTTTATTCTGTATTAATTGTAGTATTCTTCCTCATCAGATCATACAGTTAGGTACTTGACTAATTACCATGTGCTTAATGTCCAAACATAACATACCTGAATGGAGCATTCTCTCTTCCCTTCCTAACACCCTCACCAGCATTAGGCTGTGTACTGACCAGGAGAGAATATGAACAAGTCAATTGCTTTAGTGGCACTGGTACTTATACAGGGAAATAATTATTCTGATAGAACATATATTACATTTTTTGGTGGAGAATTATGATTATAGGCATTTAAAATGCATGGAATGTTTCTGCTTTAACTACGTGGTCTGGAAGGCCTTTTTTTACACAAGGCTTATTTATGCTCAGAACTCTAAATTTACCATGTCGTTTTAACACATTCTTGGGGGCTGACAGAGCTGGAATACTTTCATAGGCTAATGTAAGTGGACACACAGAAGTGCCAAAGTGCATTAGGAAAATGGAAATCTATTCTGCTTCACGGTTGAATTTACCCTTCTCCAGAGACTGAATTTATTTGCATATTTTATTTCAAATATATGTGAGTTACTCTGAAGAGGGTTTGAAATTAAATAAATGCCACAATTAAATGACAGACATGGCAATGGCACACCTAGTAGCCTCTCATAAATTTTTCTTTTTATAAGAATTTACATCTTTCTTACTTTTTGATTAAAAAAATATCTGTCCTGTAAAAGTGAGTGAAATATTATTGGAAAAGGTTGGCCACTGACAGGTTTATTTGAGAATTACTGTTTGTTAATAATACTTTTTGAAGAATTAAAAGATAAATTGAATCAAAATATAGGTAAAATTATATAGTTTATTTTTCTAAGGGGTTCCTTTTGCTAAATATTCTTTCCTAAATCTGTGCATGATAGTCTGTTGCTGAATATTTTCAAATATTGAAGTCATTGGAAACATTTTATAGATGATTGACTTACTACTTAACTGCTTCCTGGTGGCCCAGACGCTAAAGAATTTGCCTGCAATGCAGGAGACCTGGGTTCGATCCATAGGTGGGCAAAATCCCCTGGAGAAGGGAATGGCTCCCCTCTCCAGTATCCTTGCCTGGAAAATTCCATGGACAGAGGAGCCTGGCAGGCTACAGTCCATGGGGTTGCAAAGAGTTGGACATGACTGAGTGACCAACACATATTTATTAAAAAAAAAAAATAGACATTATTATACCATGTATTTATTATAACTCAACTAAAATTCTTTATAGCAATTTGGATCCAAGTTTTAAAAATAAGCTTTTATAAATTTCAAATACATACAAATCTAAATGTGTTTAATTATAAAATATGAATGCTTGCTTTTTATAAATAATAAAATAATTATTAACACTTCGATACTTTACTGTTTTCTTTAATAACTGTCAGAAGAAATATTATATAGGTGAAAGTTGCTCCTAATACCAAATAAGTATCTCATCAATTAGGATTTGTATTTATGGCTTAGAGTCATACATTTACCTTAGTAATTTAATTCTTGATTTTGTTGTATATATGTATACACAAACACACACATACATACATAGTAAATTGGGCAAAGGGAAAAGAAAAGGGACAAATCAAATTGTGACTTAAACTAGTTGGTTGTTATGAGAAGTTTATTGACCTCTGTTGATAGGACTGAATATTTGTGTCCCCCAAAACTTCATGTGTTGAAACACTAAAACACTAATCCCTAGTATGATTGTATGTGGAACTGAGACCTTTGGGAGGTAATTAAATTATAAAAGTGGAGCTATTATGATGAGATAAGTGTCTTTATAAGAAGAGCAAGAGAGATGTTGCTTCCTCTTCCTCTCTATCATGTGAGAACACAGCAAAACACCTGTCTGCAAACCAAGAAGAGAGCTCTCACCAGGACCTAACTGTGCTGGCATCCTGATCTCAGGCTTTCTAACCCCAGAAATATGAGAAATAAATTTCTGTTGCTTAAGCCACTCCATCTGTAATATTTAGTATAGAAAAAACACTAAATTACCTGTTTTCTCTAAACTTGTTTCCTCCTCAACTAATAAGAGATGTTGATCATGCAAAATAAAAGAATTGGGAGGAAAGTGCACCTTTTGTTTTCTACCCATTAATTTCTCAGTCACTTATCTATTAATTTCTCCCTTACTACATGAAAAATGGCTGCTGTAAATGAACTGTAAGTTTGTGATACTAAGTTGACTATTTAGTGCTATAAAAATGTAAATTATAAGCTTTACAGTATTATAAAAATAATGCAGTGTTCAGTTCAGTTCAGTTCAGTCGCTCAGTCGTCTCCAACTCTGCGACCCCATGAATCGCAGCACACCAGGCCTCCCTCTCCATCACCAACTCCCGGAGTTTACCCAAACTCATGTCCATCAAGTTGGTGATGCCATCCACCCATCTCATCCTCTGTCATCCCCTTCTCCTCCTGCCCTCAATCCTTCCCAGCATCAGGGTCTTTTCCAATGAGTCAACTCTTCTCATGAGGTGGCCAAAGTATTGGAGTTTCAACTTCAACATCAGTCCTTCCAATGAACGCCCAGGACTGATCTCCTTTAGGATGGACTGGTTGGATCTCCTTGCAGTCCAAGGGACTCTCAAGAGTCTTCTCCAACACCACAGTTCAAAAGCATCAATTCTTCGGTGCTCAGCTTTCTTCACACTCCGACTCTCACATCCATACATGACCACCAGAAAAACCATAGCCTTGACTAGATGTACCTTTGTTGGCAAAGTAATATCTCTGCTTTTAAATATGCTATCTAGGTGGGTCATAACCTTCCTTCCAAGGAGTAAGCGTCTTTTAATTTCATGGCTGCAACCACCGTCTGCACTGATTTTTGAGCCCAAAAAAATAAACTCTGACACTGTTTCCACTGTTTCCCCATCTATTTTCCATGAAGTGATGGGACCAGATGCCATGATCTTAGTTTTCTGAATGTTGAGCTTTAAGCCAACTTTTTCACTCTCCTCTTTCACTTTCATCATGCGGTGTATATTCCTTTAAATTGATGTTCCTATGTAAGATTTTGTATCATTTTCTAGTATAGTGCTTGTTTACATAAGCCCAACACAATAAGGAAAATCTGCTAATATAACCAACTTCAATTAATATGATCTAAAAACAAAATTTAATCCTGTCATCCAATAACTTCATGCCTTCCTTTATGGCTTTTTTGATTTGCAAATTCCCAATTTTTCCTAAAAATACCCAAATAGTAGCTTTTTATTTTAATGTCTTAACTTTTGTGCTGCCATCCTTCTCCTCTTTTTTGTGTTACCCTGCCACCAATATTTCCTCTTTGCTTATTTAACTTTCCATTAAAGTCTGCCAAAATCTCTTGAGAGTAACATTGAATGTTTGCTGGCAGGCTGCATATTGGTGTGTTGCTTCAGTTTGAGTTTCATTACAAAATGTTGAAATTTACAAAGCATCCTATAAAGTCTGTATTGTATCAGGGAGGGCACAATAGAATCAGAGTTGTAAAGGCTAACTTGCAAGTTCAACATTTCAGACAGGTTTAAGGGCATCAAGGCTAAAAAGATACTTCAATCATTTGAAGAAGTATCTTAGGTTATTCCTGTATCAGGAAGTTTGTAAAAGAGCCACTATCTAAACACAGAACTGAATTTCTTTCAAGCTTTTCTATAAATCTGTATTCCAGTTGTGATTTGCTAACCTTTAAAGTGTCCATCTGACTGTTGCTTAGTTTTAAGTGCTACTTTCAAGTCACTTTACAGGTTAATAACAGGTGTAACCTCTCAAAATGTTTTTATTCATGTGCTATTTAAATTGTAGCCCATTAGCAGCAATTATTTTGAGTAAACTTAGGAGCCTGGAGCATTTTACATTTGATGTGTCCTTTGCATTGATTTAAGGAAACTGAAAGATCTGTGGTCAACTCTTCGGTTCAATTTGTAAAGAATAATTAATGAATTGCTGAACTGCATTTTTGAAAGTTAGTATTGATTTACATTTAAGAGTAGACAATGCATATGACATTATTGATTAGCAATTTGAATAAATTTTTAAATATCATTTCCTCATGCAATATGGTTTCATTATTCCAACACTCTTCCACCCAATTCTTTAAATTGTTATTGAACATTTAGTCTATAGGCCACATAATAAAGTTCTACCAAACACCCATATGCTATTCTTTCTTGTTCTCTAATGATCAATCACTCCATTGGACCATGGGTTCCTTGAGATTCTATCACGTTGTTCTCCTGGACCAGGCGTTGAACAGCTCTTATTAATTAGATGACATTAGAATCATCTTTTAATTTTCCCAACTAGCACTGCTGAGTTGTGCTTTACTTATTCTCTATAATTAGGGGACTATTAGGAATTCAGTGGGGGAAACTATAGAGAAAAATATATAATCAGAAAAAGGGCAATAGTTATCACCTTGCTGTACTTTAAATTTTCTATTTTTCTGATTTTATAATACATTTCCTACAGTTTATATGAAACCTTATTAAAATGATAATAATTAATAAAGTGACTACATTCCCAGATTCCCAAGTTGTTTTCTCCTCCTGTTGCATCACAGCGCAATTTAAAGGCAGGATAGAAATGAGTTTAAGTCCAGGCCAAAGATATTTTTCTCACAAAGCAATATAAGGATTCTTGCATATGATTAAAGAACTGCTTGTATTAAACTTTGAGAAGCAGTATCAAACAAACAACAAACACCAGAAGGCTGGAATTTAATTAATACCACAAATTTTTATATATATATATATACACACACACACACAGGGAGGCCAGGCCTCCCTGTCCATCACCAACTCTCGAAGCCTACTCAAACTCATGTCCTTCGTGTCAGTGATGCCATCCAACCATCTCATCCTCTGTCATCCCCTTCTCCTCCTGCCTTCAATCTTTCCCAGCATCAGGGTCTTTTCCAATGAGTCAGTTGTTCACATCATGTGGCCAAAGTATTGAAGTTTCAGCTTCAGTGTCAGTCCTTCCAGTGAATATTCAGAACTGATTTCCTTTAGGATGGACTAGTTAGATCTCCTTGCAGTCCAAGGCACTTTCAAGAGTCTTCTCCAGCAACACAGTTCAAAAGCATCAATTCTTCAGTGCTGAGCTTTCTTTATAGTCCAACTCTCACATCCATACATGACTACTGGAAAAACCATAGCCTTGACTAGATGGACCTTTATTAGTAAAGTAATGTCTCTGCTTTTTAATATGCTGTCTAGGTTGTATTAACTTTCCTTCCAAGGAGTCAGTTCAGTTCAGTTGCTCAATCATATCTGACTCTTTGTGACCCCATGAACCACAGCACACCAGGCCTCCCTGTCCATCACCAACTCCCAGAGTGCACCCAAACCCATGTCCATTGAGGCAGTGATGCTATCCAACCATCTCATCCTCTGTCATCCCCTTCTCCTCCTGCCTTCAATCTTTCCCAGCATCAGGGTCTTTTCCAATGTGTCAGCTCTTCTCATGAGGTGGCTAAAGTATTGGAGTTTCAGCTTCAACATCAGTCCTTCCAATGAACACCTAGGACTGATCTCCTTTAGGATGGACTGATTGGATCTCCTTGCAGACCAAGGGACTCTCAAGAGTCTTCTCAAACACCACAGTTCAAAAGCATCAATTCTTCACCATTTAACTTTCTTCACCATCTAACTCTTACATCCATACATGACTACTGGAAAAACCATAGCCTCGACTAGATGAATCTTTGTTGACAAAGTAATGTCTCTGCCTTTTAATATGCTGTCTAGGTTGGTCATAGTTTTCTTCCAAGAAGCAACCATCTTTTAATGGTATAAAGTCATATGCTATTTAGCATAAGAGGATAGTTTACTTGGAATGAGACTTGAAAGTAAATCAAGAGTATATTCACTGTAGGGTAGCTTCTGTAGAGAGGCATTCTTGGTGTAGCTTTTTGTCAGTAATTATTTCGTTCTCTTCACCTCTCTTAGTCCTGACATACTAATGGGCTGGGTCGTTGTAACTACTATGTTTAGGAGTGCCTGCAGTATTTATGGTGCCCTCTTAATTTCAAAGGACTTGACTAATACCTAGTGGCCCACCTATCATTAATTTTGTTTCTTTTGCCTTTCTTGAATAGTGTCTGATGATAATGTTTATATTTTAATATTCAGCACTTTTTCTCTGTGGCAAGTCCAGTATACTAACTTGCTGTGGGTTTGTAATTATGCATCAAATTTGATGCCTAAATGAGTGCTCCTCAATATCAATGTGTATGCAAATCACCTGGTAAGCTTGCTAATATGCAGATTCTGATTTAATGGGTCTAGTATAAATCCTGAGATTCTTCATTTCCGTAAGATCCTGGGTGATGCTTGTTTTGAGTAGTTGCTCTAAGCATAGAGACTGAATGGTAGAAATTATACACTAAAATAAACAATAGATGCTCCAAAGCACCCTCACCTGAGGACAGGTTGGTGAATTGCTCATTGGTTCATTGTTATATACTATTTAAAAGAAGGAGGGTCTGTTTCATAAGACAAAAGAAAAAAATTAATGTTTCTTTTACGGCTATGACACATGTTGAAAAGAAATACATTCATTTCCTCTGATATTAGATGGCAAATAATTGACTAAAACACACAAAAATTAACATATTATTAAATTTGTAAAACTAGGCATTTAAAATAAATTTAAATAAACTTTCAAATTATGGTTTTTGTAGGGTATAACGTTTATACTAGGGCTTCCCTGGGTGCTCAGTGGTGAAGAATTAACCTGCCAATGCAGGAAACGCAGGTTAGATCCCTGGGTCAGGAAGATCCCCTGGAAAAGGAAATGGCAACACACTCCAGTATTCTTGCCTCAGAAATCCCATGGACAGAGGATCCTGGCAGGCCACAGTCCATGAAGTCATGAAAGAGGTAGATATGACTTGGCGACTAATCAACAGCAGCAGTGTTTATACTGTCAAAGTTATTAAAGCTTAGACTGCACCAAGTTTTTTTGGACATTTCCCTCCAAATCTATTTTCTCATCTGTAAAATGGAGACAGTGTAATTATGGGACTTCCCTGGCAGTTTACTGGTTAACACTTTGACTTCTAGTACAGGAGGTGCGATTTCTGATTGAGGAGCTAATATCACACATGCCTCTGGGCCAAAATAATCGAAGTTATAAAATGGAAGCAATATTGTAAAAAAAATCAGTAAGGCCTTTAAAAATGAAAAAAATATATGATTATATGAGTAATATGCTTAGCACATAGTGAGTATTCAATAAATATAATTCATTTTAATTATGGGCATACTTATTACCTTTACCCAAAGGTCAAAATTAAGAAAAAAGGACATTTATTAAAATGGTCATAAATTATGACTTTTCTAGAACAGCCATCACCCTGATATTCCAGTTGTCAGAGTAAACTAGGGATCTAAAAATAGACTTTGAAGTCAGATTTGAGCGTATACCTAGACCCTTGATTATTTTGCTTTAGCTTTCATGAGCCTTGGATTTAGCATCAATCTTAGTATAAATAAGATAATGGATGTTCAGCTCCCAATATGGTGACCAACTCAAAATAGAGGTCCAGGTGTCTTGAGAGAAAAAAATGACAACTTGAACACAGTGAAATTTAAAGCAGATTAATTGATTACAAAATAATCAAAACACTGCACCCTGTCAAGGGGAAAGTCTTAAGAGTGATGCTGTAAAAGCTCAATAAGTGTCATTAGTATTCCGTAAATGAAGTGAAAAGTACATATTTTCAATGATCAAAAGTGACTGATGGAAAGCCAAGACCAAAGAGATCAAGGGGAAAAAAAAATTATGTTGATCAAAATGCAAATACCCTGGAATCTTGGGAATAAGAAACAGTGTATTTTAATATTTTTAAGAAGACAATAAACCGGAATGAAAATAAATGCTTGTAAATAGATGAGCTTTAGTTCTGAGGGCTTCCCTGGTGGCTCAGTGAGTAGAGTTTGCCTGCAATGCAGGAGACCCGAGTTCAATCCTTGGATTGGGAAGATCCCCCGGAGAAGGAAGTGGCAAGTCACTCTAGCATTCTTGCCTGGAAAATCCCATGGACAGAGGATCCGGGCAGACTGCAGTCCATGGGGTCACAAGAGTCTGACACAGCTTAGTGACTAAACCTACCTTTAGTTCTGAAGCCAAGCCCCATCTGTTAAAGTCCTTGCATATTGTGATTAACTTCCTTAAAATCTTCTGGTGTTATGTTAGCTTCTTAAGACAGGAAAAAAAAAATGGAGAAAAAACACAATAATGCTTCAATTACCTTGAGAAATAATCTCAAGACTGTCTGAAAGAACTAATAGTGGACATTATTAAACATGAAAGGGTTGAGTGAAAGGGGCAAGTTATAAAATCCTATTCAAAGTTGAACTCTTTAAAATACAAGATATTTCCTAAGTAATGATGGCCCCATTGAAGCCTGGGGTGGACATTGTTGTATTCTTTTTCATTTGTATAATCCTGTGAAGTCAAGATAATTGATACTCCGAATGTACATCTTAGAAATTGAGACATATCAATGAGGCAATAGTGGGAACCAGTATAAAGCCTGGTGTTTGTGTGTTTTGTAGATGATGAAATAGAAGGCAACTAATTCAATCTCATATTCACAAATTTAAGAAAACTATTGATCATTTAATATAGGCCAGATGCTGTGCTAAAATATATATGTCACATGGCTCATGACCTAATGGAATAGAAACTCATGTACCTGAATTATTATAACCCCAGTGTTTATGCTAAATAAAAATGTATTTGTATATAATATGTATATACACTATTATAACTTATATAAACTTATGTGTAAATTTATACATTATATATATATATATATATTTATAACATATTCTTAAGACATAATATGTAATATATATGAGTAAGTATCTATACAGGAAAAGGAGTATGGGCCAGGATGGGCATTGTAGGGAGAAAAAAAATAACATGAATGTAAAAAGTACAAAAATAAATCTTTTATTTTGCTTTAGTGTACTGTGTGTGAGATAAACAATAGCATTGTAAGACTGGAATGGTAGAATAGAATTCTGTTATGAAAGGTATCGAATTCTATTCCAGCAACTTTGGATTTTATTTTGGGGAAAGTAGGAAGCTATGTGAATTTTCTAAGCAGTAGAGTCATGTCAAGACTTTGGGTTAGATAGGTAAATCTGACAATAATGGGAAGAGATAGGAGTTGCCAATGGCCAAGATTGGAGATGATGAGAGCCTGCCCTAGGGTAGTAGCAACAGGAATAAGAAACTAAAAACTCAATCACTGAAAATCTCATAAATTTTCATAGAGATTGCTTCCCCTTAAAAACTGACCTTTGTTAATTACAAGAATTCACAAAGTTACAAGAGACCTCGTAGTTACTGTGATAGCTCTTGCTTATTTCTCTCCTTGCACACTATAATATTTCACTATATAAATGAGGGCTTTACTTAAATGATAAAACCGGAAGAAATGGGTAAGAAAAAATTTTCAGGGTATTCTCTGAAATTTAATTTTTATGACCTGAATTATTATTCAGGTATATGTAAAATTATCCTCATTGAAAGAGCCTGTCTAGAAGATGGGGAATAAAATAAAATTAATGTATAAAAATATATATCAGTTATTGAATTGCATGTCACCAATTATGGGAACACTTTATATGTATTATTTTGTTTAACCTTCACAAAAACCTTTGAGATAGTAGTAATGCTAGTCATACATAACAAAAGTTCAGAGAAATTTAGGGAATTTAAGTAAATTGAAAACACAGGTTGTTGATTTAAAAGTCCTGGTGTTTTTCCTTTATGTCAAGCCTCTTAGCCTTACCATTCACAGTTGCAACTCCTCAAAAGTTTCTTCTTGAATAGGGAAAATTAAGAACTAATTTCAGAATTATTAATTTTTAGAAACTAAAAATAAATCTATACATGTTAAGAAATGTTAGTGCAAAACCTTGAAGAGTTAATTATACTCGGTATGACTATAGGTAGGATTTTCCAAGTGGCTCAGGGTAAAGATTCCACCTGCAATGCAGGAGACACACGGGATTGATCCCTAGGTAGAGAATATCCCTGGAGAAGGAAATGACAATCTACTCCAGTATTCTTGCCTGGGAAATCTCATGGACAGGGGACCCTGGCAGGCTACAGTCCGTAAGGTCACAAAGTGTAGGACAGGACTTAGTGACTAAACAGCAACAGCAGCTATATAACAATGACTACAGGTAGAGGGTAGTACAGTGTCAAACCTTATGTAAATTTTGAAACATTATTGGCAAAATATTAGAGATTATTATGACAAAATATCTAATTTAATAGATGTAAAACATTTATTGAATGCTACTAAATAAGTAATTTATGCATGTAAAAAGAAAATGTAAGGGACATAGTATAAATTATTAATATATGAATTCTGATGCCATGTTATTTAAAAAATTCAGTGAACATTTATTGGATTCTTAATGTGTGCAAGATATTATAATGAATTCTCAGGGAGAAACAATAATCATGTGGTTTCTATCCTCCGGAAATTCACAAGAGAGAAGTACATTGGACTTATTCCAAAGATATATACTATAGGACATACAATTATAAGCCCTACTGAAAAATTTTAAATAGTGTTAATAGTAGATTAACTCCCCATGAAGTAGATGATGCTTCATGGGAAAAGGATATGAATTTAAATGATGGATAAGATTTGTTCTTGGACACTTGATGAGAAGGGCATTCCACTGTAATTGAGACATGACTTTAAACAAAATATTTACAGTTTGGAATGCAGATGTGATTAATTGCGGTCTACATTTTAGGAAGAAAAATGAGGCAGTATTGTGGGATTTAGACTTGGAAAAACAATTTGAAACTAGATCATGTGGAGCCTGATATAACGTCTTAAGAATTTGGACTTTATTCCATTAAATATTTTGACTCCATAGATTGAAAGAAGCCTTTGAACTTGTAGTCACCTGATTGATGGTCTATGACTATTAATCTATCAGTAGATAGAAGATTCATAATATGAGAGAAGATATTACAGGCAAAAAAAAAAACAAAACAAGATCAGTTAGAAGAATTTTAGATTAGGCTAGGCATGAAGTGCTGAGATCCTAAAGTACAAGAGATAAACACAAAAATAAAACAACAAAGTTTGTTATCTAACTGGTTTCTTGATAGGAATCACGAGAACTTCAGAGTTTTGAGGCTGGGTGAGTAGGATAATTTTTTGTTTGTTTTTAACATTTAGAGACCTAGAGAGAACTGTAGAGGAGGAAAAGTAATTTCCCTTCTACCTTTCTAGGTTTTTGACTGAGATCTCCCTTTAGTAAAAGATAGGTTAATGGAAGAAAGATAGAAATTTTAAAATATGCTGTTTTGTTGTTGTTTAGTTGCTAAATTGTATGTGACCCTTGTGACCCCATGGACTGTTTCAAGAGGGAGAGGATATATGTATACCTCTGGTTGATTCATGGTGATGTATGGCAGAAACCAACACAATATTATAAAGCAATTACCCTTCAATTAAAGAAAATTAATACTGGAGTGGTTGCCATTTCCTTTTCCAGAGGATTGTTCCAACTCAGGGATTGAACCCATGTCCCCTGCATTGGCAGGTGCATTCTTTACCACTAGTGCCAAACATATGGAAGTGAAAGATATGGATAATGGGGAAACCAGTTTGGGGAAACTATGGGGAAAAACATGGTGAACAAGTATAAGGTTGTTGTACATGCTTAGGTAGGAACCTTCTCCATTGTAAGGTTCTACTGATTTAGTCATTCTCTTTTTCCTATTACAGAGGGCAACACCCCTGTAAATGAAGATTCATAAAAGGAAAATAAAGCTGTGGTGTTTTTCCACAGATGTTCAAGCTTCCTTGCAAACTTGAAATAGTTAGCAAATAGTGCAATAATAATAATAATAAAACAGACAAAATACTTAAAACACATGGAAAGCACTACTTGTAAATGGTATTTACAAAAGGGTAACCTCTATTAGGTTTACAGAGCTTCTCCTTTGTCTGGTGTTTCTTAAAAATAAGCAGCCTAAAATAATGCTTATGTCAAAGAGGAGCATTTTGGATTGACAAATTATGCTCTCCTTCAGAACCATATAATTTCAGGGGTAAAATGAGAACATTGATTTAATCTATGTCAAATTATAGATAATGGCAATTATTTAACAAGTAACTTGAGTTATGAAACTGAAGTTGATGATGGGGATGAGGGCTGGATATTTAGTGATAAGAGATATCAAATAGCTGTAACTTTAATGCTGTATAATCGTATTGTTTAGAAACAGATTGGGAAAAAAAGAGATGGAGCATACTTCCTTTTGTTGGGTTATAGTAAGAAGATGGTGGTTGGAAAGCAAAGGAATTTTTCAAAATAAATTTTATAGAAATAAAAGAAGGGACATGTTTAAAAGAGGATCAAGGAAAAACAAAACTGGGAAAGAAGTCATTTCAGAGATCTTCAGTACATTTATAACACACTTTACTCAAAGTGTATCAGTCGAAAGTGAGAGGTGCGTAGGACAATGAAAGGGAGCTCTTTGAGAGCAAAGATCATCTTATTTATTGTTATGGCTTTTGATCCTTTTATAGTTCCTGGTACTCGGTAAAAATGAAAGATTAAAGATTTCTCAGAGGTGAGGATTGATGAAAGACAATAAGAAGGAATGAAATCACGATCATATATTGAGAAAGTAGACTTTAAAGATGGTTTCCCTGAAAGGAAAATTGAGCAAAAAAAATATATTGTTGAAGTGCTTAGAAAGACAGATTGTAAAAGTATCCACCTCGGTGACTTTGATTTTTTTTTTTCCAAGTTGTAGAAAGAGAAGTCATCTATTGAAATGATGAAATTGATTAGATTTGAGGTTTAGAAAAAAGATGATAATGAATGGGGAAATAATAGATAGGCACAAATGAATAAACAGAAAAATTAGTGACAATCTATTGTAGTAGGATAGCATGATCCTAATTTGTCTCAGTAAAGATAATTTTCTGACTTCTTACAGTTATGTTTGACTGCAAGCGTGATATATGTATATCAAGATTTATATATATATATATATAAATCATATTTTATAAAATTTGAGCATCTTGACTTGATTTTTAAGTAAACTCATATTTTTATAATGTCATTGTTATTCCATTTTATTATACATTCAAAGGTAGACAATATCTACAAAAGACTATATAGAAAATAGTTATTCCAAGGAAATTTCCAGTGAGTAATGTATAATTTTTCCATCAAGTTAATTGGTATCCCCAACTCCTCTTGCAATTGCAAAGTTAACAGATTTACACACATAGATATTTCCAGTTATAAAGGATATTTATTCTCTAAAATAATGTCAAATCATTTAACATCTTTAACAAAACAAACTACTAGGAAAAGCAAAATAGGCTTTTTTTTTTATAATTTCATGAATGACATTAAAAATTTTTTTTTAAAAATTCAATAATTTTATTTGGAAAATTTTTAGAATATTATGACTGAGTTGTAATCGGTGACTGGTGAAGTAATCAAAGAAAGTAAGTGTTGATTTCTGGTAGCATTAAATAAGATGAGTTCAGGGGTTTTTCACCATAATTATGCACACATAGGAAGCACTGGTGGTATCTTTTTAGCATTTCTTTGAAAATTTCAGGCCTGAATGATAAAGGAGGATGAAGGAAAATAATCAAAAGCATCTAAGATCTGTAGTGATACACTCTAAAACTAATTCTAGTTGGTCCTTAAGTACAGTGAAGATGTAATGGGAAAAAAAATTAAACATGTAAGAATTTCAACTACTCTTTATATCCATGTTTATTTGGCCTATTAGTATTTCTCTAATATATTTGCCTGTATCCTGATTTTTTCCAAAAGATTTTTCTGTGACAGTGTTTCCCTAGGCATGTGTAGAAAGCAGTGTTATGCATTGTGTAATCAAAAGGCATGAGATTGTGTTTGAAGATTTCCTTCGTAATCTGTACAGAGGATTTAAGCCATCAGGTTCACCACTAAATAGAGTTGAATTGGACTACCCAATGATGGTTATACAGTTGAAGCTTCTAATGTCTATGCTTAGCCTTTTGAACCATGGGTGAATGCAGCCTCTTAAATATGATCCAGATATGACTCAGTTACTATCTTTGAAGGTTTTGTCTGCACATAAAGGCATTCCTGGGATTCATTGTTTAGGTTTGATTTGAGATCATGAATTAGGTTTGACTTAAGACAGTCTTCTTTTAGAAAATGTTATCTAATTTTGGAGAATTCCTTAAGTAGGAAAGTTGCTACTTCTTGTTTAAGTGAAAGTGAAGTCACTCCGTCATGTCCGACTCTTTGCGACTCCATGAACCGTAGCCTACGAGGCTCCTCCATCCATGGGATACTCTGGGCAAGGATACTGGAGTGGATTGTCATTTCCTTTTCCAGGGGATCTTCCTGATTCAGGGATCGAAACTAGGTCTCCCACATTGCAAGCAGACAGTTTTACCATCTGAGCCCCTGGGAGTTTAGGATTTCCTTAAACCCCATAGTCTTCTGCTGTAATTCCTGGCGTACTGAGGCCTGTCAGGAAGGGTTAAGTGTCTGGTATTGATGCTGCTATAGAATTCAAGGTAAGGGTGAAAGAAATGAATCACAATACCGCCTGTTTCTGAGGAACCCTGACACTGTCATAACAGGAAAGTCAGAGAGCAATACCATGATTTTAGGTACTGAACATTGAAATAAGCACTCGGTCTAGGTTTGTGTGATGTGGGGAATTTATTGAGTAAGTCTCTTCCTCCAAGTGTGCTAACTGGAAGCCAATAAACAGTGACCCACTACCCCTCCCCCCCTACAAAGTCTTACAGTAAAACCAATAATCTTTTGCTGTTCAACTTCTTGGCTCTGAACAAGTGAGAGGATGTTCAGATCCTAGAACAAATAAGGTATACAGGCATTTGAGTTTTTTTAGTTTTATACATCATATTTAATGTCTATGGCCTTTTAGGCTCACAATTCTAGAAGAAATGGCTACTGTCTCGTTCATTTGAATGTACTACAATAGCAGACTGAAAGTTGCCATTGTTTAAAGGTAATTGATGATACACTTCGATGGTAAGCCTCATTCATTCATTTGTTCATACATTTCTTTAATTACAGAATCATGCTGAATGTTCTGTTAGCTGTTGAAGATATAAAGACAGGCTCTCTAATACTTACATTTTTCACACTGTAAGTGGTAGGAAGAATGGCGAAATTATAATGAGAAATATTAATGGCTAAATTGGACATGCCCAGATAGAAAAGGACAGTTGAGAAATGTAGACTTGGGAAATGCTCTACGTGTCTTTGAGTATCTTTCATAGATAATATGGCAACCCACTCCAGTACTCTTGCCTGGAAAATCCCATGGATGGAGGAGCCTGGTAGTCTACAGTCCATGGGGTGGCTAAGAGTCGGACACGACTGAGCGACTTCACTTTCACTTTTCCCTTTCATGCACTGGAGAAGGAAATGGCAATCCACTCCAGTATTCTTGCCTGGAGAATCCCAGGGATGGCGGAGCCTGGTGGGCTGCCGTCTATGGGGTCGCACAGAGTCGGACATTGGAGTTAGTTTTTAGTTGTACCAGATCTGCCACTTGATAACTGCATGACATGGAGGAAATTCTTTATTCTCTCTTAGTTTATTCATCTTTATAAAGGATATAATATTAATTCCTGCTTTCTAGTGTATCTCTGAAGATTGTAAGGTAATGCATTGATCACATTTCGTGGCACACAGAAAATAATTAGTATGTGGCTGTTATTATTCAGTTCAGTTCAGTCACTCAGTTGTGTCCAACTCTTTGCGACCCCATGAACTGCAGCATGCCAGCCTTCCTTGTCCATCACCAACTCCGGGAGAATACTCAAACTCATGTCCATCAAATCGGTGATGCCATCCAACCATCTCATCCTCTGTCATCCCTTTCTCCTCCCATCTTCAATCTTTCCCATTGTCATTATTACTATTAAAATCATTTCTTAAGTGTTATCCAGCTTCCATTTTCAAATAAGCAGATAGTATCTATATTTAGTTTTATTTTTATGTATAAAATTAATTTTTACAACATTTGGTTTTTCAGGGATCTGAGTCTTGTAGATCATCTTATCTTTACAAGTAAATTTTTGTCAAGTAAATAAATGAGGCATTCTTTCTCCAAGATTAGTCATGTTTAGATTGAGGCACAGAGAAAGTAAATTGCTGACCTACATTGCCTATCAGTGGTCAACTCAAACCAGAAATTGCCCCCTTTAACTCCTCTCTCTGTTCTGTGCCCATTATATCATGTTTTGCTTAAAATAATTAGTTTGCTGCCTGCCAAGTCCTTTTAGACAGTCTATGAAGGTTGTTAAGGAAATATGTAATATTCTAATAATGTAGAAGTTATTTAGGTCCATGACTAAGGAAGACATGAAGACTGAATCCTCGATTGAGAAGAGTATGAACTGCCAAAGTAAGCCATGCTGAATTGGGCCTTAAAGTGATCTGCTGAGCAGTTTTCCTCACAGAATAAACCATGTACAATATTAAAAACAGCCTCAGGAAATTCCTAGTAGAGGAAGCTGACCTGCCTTAATTTGCCTTCAAATCTGCAATCAGTATGTTTTGTTCCTTGGGTGTAACTTATGATAATGTGACAGGGAAACCCCTTCTACCACTTTGTGAGTCATCCTTAATTTATATGGAAGATATCCCACCAAGTTAATTCTTTTAAAGTAGTTTTGAGTTTGCTTTCGTCATAGTTATTACTCAAAAAACAAAAATGAAATTCCCTAGCTGTAATTCAGATTTCCCTCAGCTGTAGTTGAACGGATTTGTCATGAGTAGATTTTAACCTAACAATCTTTATGAGTGCCCCAATTGAGTAGCCACTATTTGTGTAATTGCTAAAAGTTAAAGTGTAGCTATTCTACCTTTAAATGTGTTGTAACTATAAAAGTCACATCAGAAGTTGAAGATTTATTAGAGAAACTGTTTGTATAACTCATGCATGATTTTGCATTGATTACATGCTGAAATGATATTTTTTATATATTGAACTAAATAAAACACATTACAATTAACTTTATCTTTTTTTTTTTACTGTTTTATTAAAGTAGCCACTAGAAAATTTTAAATGACATATGTGACTCCCATTATATTTTCATTGGATATTGCTGTTTTAGACATGTAATTATGGATACCGTAAGGGATAGTATGCATTAGTGATTCTTTCAAATAGTTAAGAAATTTTATTGGTGCAAGTTTGAAGTCTTAAAGTAACTTATATTTAAAGTCTAATTTTGCCCTTTTATATTTATTTTTATATATTCCTAAAACACTTCTGATAATTCAGTTTTTGATAGCAAAAATAAGATATACACATATATATGCTATAAATATTAATCACAATGAAAGGTTGTTGCTGAACCGTGAAAGATGCCGGGATTCTTGGCCTCCAAAGGAGAGGAATTCAATCCGGGCCCAGTGATGAGGCTTGATCACTCAGAGATTTGTGTAATAAAATTTTATTGAAGTATGAAAGAGAGAATGCGTCTGACTTAGACATCAGAAGGAGGCAGAAAGAGTTCCCTCTGCTAGTCTTTAGCTCAGTGTTATATAGCTACTTGCAGTCTGCTAATTAGAGAAAGGAAATGTCTCAAAACTCAGAGACTGGCACCAGGCCCTTCACACATAACATGCATTTTGAGATAACATTAGCACAAAGTGAATTGTCCAAGGCCATAAAATAGTTGACATGAATCTTGAAGAAAGGCAGGTTTCCAAGCAAATACAATCTCATTAACATAGCTTAAGAGAACATTTGCATGAGTAAAACATACTGGTTTGTCAAGTACTTCTGAGTCTTAGGCAGAACCAACTTAAAGACAGGGTCTAGGGTAAATACATAGTTCATTAAAATTGCTTAAGACAAACATTTCATGCAAAGATGGGCGCAATAAAGGACAGCAATCATATGGACCTAGCAGAAGCAGAAGATATTAAGAAGAGCTGGCAAGAATACACAGAACAACCATACAAAAAGATCTTCATGACCCAGATAATCACGATGGTGTGATCACTAGAGCCAGACACCCTGGAATGTGAAGTCAAGTGGGCTCTAGGAAGCATCATTATGAACAAAGCTAGTAGAGGTGAGGAAATTTCAGTTGAGCTATTTCAAGTCCTAAAAGATGATGGTATTAAAGTGCTGCACTCAATATACCAGCAAATTTGGAAAATTCAGCAGTGGCCACAGGACTGGAAAAGGTCAGTTTTCATTCTAATCCCAAAGAAGGGCAATGCCAAAGAATGCTCAAACTACCGTGCAATTGCACTCATCTCACACGCTAGCAAAGTAATGCTCAAAATTCTTCAAGCCAGGCTTCAACAGTATGTGAACCATGAACTTCCAGATGTTCAAGCTGGATTTAGAAAAGGCAGAGGAACCAGAGATCAAATTGACAACATCCGTTGGATCATTGAAAAAGCAAGAGAGTTTCAGAGAAAACATCTATTTCTGCTTTATTGATTATGTCAAAACCTTTGACTGTGTGGATCACACAAACTGCAGAAAATTCTTAAAGAGATGTGGATACAGACAACCTTACCTGCCTCCTGAGAATTCTGTAGGCAGGTCAAGAAACAACAGTTAGAACTGGACATGGAACAATAGACTGGTTCCAAATCAGGAAAGGAGTACGTCAAGGCTGTATATTGTCACCCTGTTTATTGAACTTATACACAGAGTATATCAAGAGAAATTCTGGACTGGATGAAACACAAATTGAAATCAAGATTGCCTGGAGAAATATCAATCACCTCAGATATGCAGATGACACCACCCTTATGGCAGAAAGCGAAGATGAACTAAAGAGCCTCTTGATGAAAGTGAAAGTGGAGAGTGAAAAAGTTGGCTTAAAGCTCAACATTCAGAATACTAAGATCATGGCGTCTGGTCCCATCACTTCATGGAAAATAGATGGGGAAACAGTGGAAACAGTGTCAGACTTTATTTTTGGGGGCTCCAAAATCACTGCAGATGGTGATTGCAGCCATGAAATTAAAAGACGTTTGCTTCTTGGAAGAAAAATTATGACCAACCTAGATAGCATATTAAAAACCAGAGACATTACTTAGCCAACAAAGGTCTGTCTAGTAAAAGCTATGGTTTTTCCAGTAGTCACGTATGGATGTGAGAGTTGGACCATAAAGAAAGCTGAGTGCCAAAGAATTGATGCTTTTGAACTGTGGTGTTGGAGAAGACTCTTGAGAGTCCCTTGGACTGCAAGGAGACCCAACCAGTTCATCCTAAAGGAAATCAATCCTGAATATTCATTGGAAGGACTGATGTTGAAGCTGAAACTCCAATACTTTGGCCACTTGATGCAAAGAACTGACTCATTGGAAAAGACCCTGATACTGGGAAAGATTGAAGGCAGGAGGAGAAGGGGATGACAGGATTAGTTGGTTGGATGGCATCACCGACTCAGTGGACATGAGTTTGAGTAAGCTCCAGGAGTTGGTTATGGACAGGGAGTCCTGGCATGCAGCAGTCCATGGAATCGCAAAGAGTCATACATGTTGAGCGACTGAACTGAACTGAGAACAAACATTTCCATAAGAAAAATGCATTAGTTAGCTCTAGGTTTGAGAAAAGTTAAGTTCAGGTGTAACCAGTTGTCATTATGGCCACACAGAATTTTAAAAGAAACGTCTTTTAAATTTGTATAGAAAAGGGAAAAAGAATCTAACACTTGTAGTTTGTTTCCTCCTGCCTCTTGAGTGATATAAAAAATGTCTGACACTTGCAGCCCAATTCCTCTGTTTGTAGACCCCTGGCCTTCCTGCCTGTTACCTTGTCAATAATATTAATATCATTCTTCAAAAATTACACTTATGCCATTAATGTGGCTAATATGTTATACATTTAGTGATGACATACAGTCATTTCTGTCTTTGCTGACATTCTAAGAAGGCCTAGAATATGTTACATTTGGAATTAAAGTTAGGTAATACTTGGTTCTTGTTTGCAAACACCTAACAAAGTAGTAAGTTAATCTGACAGGAAATTATAAATGAGAGTGTACAGAAATACATTTTGATAGAATTAAACATAAGTTGCTATGAAAGTGCAAAGAATAAGAAAGTCTTCCCAGCTGAGTTGAAGCTGAGTGATAGAAGCTCTGTGGACCATTTAATATTCATCAAATGAGAAAAGCTAAAAGCATTCGAGAAGCAACATTGGCCAAGGCACAGAGGTGTGAAATGCGACCTATTTATGAAATAAATGTATTTTTTTGTGGCTTCCACAAAGGGAGCAATTGTTTTTGGTGAGAGGGAATAGGGAAAGGGAAGGAAATAGTGGCAAGAGCAGAGATTGGGACAGATGATGCTAAAATATGTGATTCTAAAAATAGAAGCTCTATCATATAAGAGGTGTTAAGGAAGGGGAAATTTGCTACTTGGGTTAAGTGTGATGGAAGACCTGAAGTTAGTTTTCAAGAGAAGAATAATTGAGGTGAGGAAGTCAGTTAGGAGGTTATTGCAATTGTACAAGCAAGAAACTAGGACCACCTTAGCTAAGGGATTTGTGTTTTACAGGTCAGGGAATAAATACAATATAGACATCTAGGTAACACTTAGGTTTCTGTCTTGGATTATAGGATATCATTTTCAAAGGTATAGAATATAAGGAAATAATCAGCATTGGTATAGGGAAGATGGTTCAGTTTTGAACACTGTATTTGAGATTTCTGTGACTATCTAGTCATTAATTATATATATGAGCTTGGAGATATAGAATGGAAGAGTCATTATTTAAGAAATAGTGTTTGTGGGTTGAGCTCTCTCAGAAACAAAATGCAGAGAGACAAGAACAGAGGCCCAGGAACTAACTAAGTGTTTTGATGAAAATTAGGAGATACTAATTCATTCAGACATGACTGAGCTACTGAACAACAAGGAGATATTAAAGATGTATCCAGAAAGAATTTATATTATGTATTTTTCAAACTTACTAATGTTTTCCATGGGTTTGGTTGCTGCTGTTCAGTTGCTCGGTTGTGTCTGACACTGTGATGCCATGAACTTCAGCACACCAGACTTCCTTGTCCTTCACCATCTCCTGGAGTTTGCTCAAACTCATGTCCATTGAGTGGGCGGTGCCATCCAATCATCTCATCCTCTGTTGTCCCTTTCTCCTCCTGCCTTCAGTCTTTCCCAGCATCAGGGCCCTTTCCAATGAGTCATCTCTTTGTATCGGGTGGCCAAAATATTGGAGCTTCAGCTTCAACATCAGTCCTTCCTATGACTATTCAGGATTTTCTTTAGAATTGACCGGTTTGATCTTCTGTCCGAAGGACTCTCAAGAGTCTTCTCCAGCACCACAGTTTGAAGGCATCAATAATTTTGATTTGTGGGTTCAGTAGCCCAGGACTTTTTTAAAAAAGAGAGACAAATTAGTGAAAATTTGTAATTTCGCTTAATTATCATCATTTTTCCAGTGATAAATGGTAGGAACCCATACTGTTATTCAAAATTATGTAAATCAAATATATAAATGTATTTATTGGCATGCATTTTATGGCTATGACCCACAATTTCCTCAGCAAATCATAACTGATATTAACATTAGGTCTTAAGATGTCCCTTATAAAGCTGACTGAGAGCAGAGGTTGGGGCCATGGACAGAGTAACAAAATATACAACTCTCAATTATAACTACCATCTACGAAAATCTGAATAAAATGGTAGATATACCACAAAGAGAGCTGTGTTTTTGTTTCCAGATATTAAATCATGATGCTGTTGAAGAATATTAAACTACTGAGGTGTTTCAATACACTTAAAGCATTCTAGGCAATCAGATGGCTGTGACAGATGGAATTCAACTTCTCTGCATAAGACCAACAACTTTCATAAATCCAACCTGCTCTTTGTAGATGAAACTATTGAAACTTTTATATTTCAACTATTTGGATTCTGTGAGGAAAACAGCACTGCAAATACTGAAGACAATTTTCTGCTGCACTTCAGTAGTTAATAGCAAAAGTGTTTTGTGCACAAAGAAAAAACTTTAATAGTAAAATGACATAATGACTTCATATCAAATGATGCATCCTTATTGCATACGGTCCAAGTTAGATTATTTCATCTTAAGACATATATCAGAGATTAAAAGATGCAGATAAAACAGCCAAGAGAATTAGAACTACATTAGAATTTACATATGATGAATGATTGGAAAACAACCATTGCAATGTTATATAAATGAGAAAATCTTGACAAAGAGCTATGGTTGAGTCACAAATGTGAAAACTATGATAGAAAATGAACCCAAAATCTTCTTTATTCTTATAAAATTTACATTTTATAAAAGAAAAATGAAGACTTTTGGTTTTTAACTTTGTTAGAAATATACTGATCAATGCAATTTGTTAGAAATAATTAGTAGTGATTTCAATAACATGCTTATTGATGCAATCTATGGTCAGCTATAGGCTTTATCTTCCCCAAATTTAAAGAACAAGCAGGCTGGCAGGATTTTTTTTTTTTAATGGACTTGGGTCATTTTTAAAGATGGATTAGAATCATTAATAACATTTTGAACTATATAAGCTCATGCCATAAAATGCCATTACTCATTTGCTCTACTTAGGCAACACAAACTGCAGTTGCTGGATTGATCAGATCTGCAGCTGGATCACTTACTGGCTCATTAATTTTTATCATATATAGAGTATTCTGACCTGGTACATCAGCTTTTGAAATAGCCACTTGTCTTCTTTCCCTGGGCAAATAGCTACTAGATGCATTTTAAAAATGTTTATCTAATTCACTTTGTTCTCATTGAACATCTGTGGGAGAGGAAAGCTGGTAAACATGTGTTTAGGTTTACATGTACTTTGGGACTCATATCACCTCTGTGTACATTCCTGCAGGATTGACTTAGGCAAATTTGTTTAGATGGTAAAACAGGTCTTCAGCATTTTATATCTTTTCATTCTACTTTTCCCTTCTCTTTCAACACCTACTCCCAAGCATTTAGTTTTTTCTGTTCATGTCCCTTGGTAGTCCCAGAGAAACAAAGTAATTCCGATGCTTGAGATGAAAAAAACTTTGTAACAATACTCTGTTTCCTTAGTCTTGTGTTTCTCCCCAGTGTTTGCCTCAGTGCTCAAGAAAACCTTTTCCCACCTAGTGTGATAAAGTGCAATGCCTCAACATCATGAATCTGCATTCCACGTTTTCAGTCCCTCCTCCTTCAGAGTCACAGGGCACAAGATGACAGTGTATTTTAGGGGCTTCACCTCCCTTATAGTGTTTCCTTCTGCTGTGCCGGTCACCTGGATCTCATTTCCCTTCCCTCAATAGTCTGTTTCAATCTCCCAAATCAATTTACACCAGGCTTAGTTCCTTGATATGTTACATTACCCTGAGAGAGTCAAACCAAGACCTTCAAAGAGGGCAGGCAGGGTTAGCACAGAGAGATGACTGATGTGATTTCATTGATAATAAGGGATTAAGACATGGATATGTAAATTTTCTTGCATTCCAAATCATGTATGTTCAACTACATTATCATAGTCATTTTATTATCTGATTTCCCTTTCTCTGGCCATTTATTTCTCTTTTTTTTAATGTTTTTTGTTGTTGTTGTTGTTAATTGGAGGGTAATTCCTTTACAATACTCTGTTGGCCTCTGCCATATACATCAACATGAATCAGCCACAGGTATATATATGTCCCCTCCCTCCCTTCTGAAACCCTCCCTTTCCCCAACCCTGTCCCACCCTGTCCCACCCTATAGGTTGTCATAGAGCACTGGGTTGAACTCCCTGTGTCACACAGCAAATTCCTTCTTGTTATCTATTTTACATATGGTAATGTATATATTTCTATGCTATTCTTAAATTCGTCCCACCCTCTCCCCCTCCAACTGTGTTTGCAATAGACTTTCTTTGTATGAGGACTATTGTAAAGTCTATACATATATTCAGATCAACACTCTGCTCCCTCTTTAATTTTAGCCTCCCTCCTCCCTTTTAATACTTCTACTTTATATTTTTCCTCACCTGAAATGTTTATAATTCTATCCTCTCTCTTTTCTATTATCTTACTCTTCAGATCATCCCCAGGACACCTTATTTTTTCTTCTTCCTTTGTTCTATGTCTCTGGTCTCTGTTCTTTTTGTGTTTGTGTGTTTGACAGGGAAGACCCATCTCTTTTAGGGAATTCAGTAGCCAAAAATGCAAGTGACATGTGTATGACTGCCACAGTGTGTCAGCAGCATGGAAAGCTCCTCTCGGTATAAACAAGACGGTGGTCACAAGAGTCAGAGGCTTCTTTCCTACATGTTCACCTATAGCCTTGGAGTGGTCTTGAGAACAAGACAGAGTATCTTTCTTCATGAGATACTTCAGAGCTGGTGATGAATTTCTGAATGGTGTTCAAAACAGCCCCTAAAGCATCCTTTATGAAGGGCTATTCATTCCAATTCTGTGTGGCAAGACTGATGATTTAACACACATCCACATCTTTTCAATGAGTTAATTGTATAGAAAAAGAAATAAAAAGAAACTCAGAAAATAAAGCAGATTTTATAAAAATCTCCTGATTTCTTCAATTCATCATACTATTCCAAAGATTTTCCCCTGGCATGAACGGATATAATTTTCCCTTTTCTGTCACAAATGGGGTGTTTATTTTCCTACTGCTCAATGGTAGCTGAAATGCTGAGGGGGATGTGCTTTCGTGCTGTCTTCTCCAATGTGCTCTGTCCCTGTGCAGTCAAATAAATTGGATCATTGAACATCACTAGGTGCATTCATGTTCCAGCTGTAGAGATTGAGAGGGTCAGTGTCCTGTATTTTGTGTCTGCTCCTTTCTTTTCTTCGCTCAGCAGTGTACTCTTTGGTCGACATTATTTAGTCGTATTTCTGTACGGTCTCCCCCTTTGCCTACCCTTTCCACCATGTGAGTGGTTTGTATTTCTCCCTGGTAGCTGATGCTTTCCACTCTCTCTCCTGCCTGTCTCTTTATCTCTCTCTCTCTTTTTTTTTTTTTTATCTAGATTCACTAAGTGTTATAGAGCATACAGGATTAAGTAGGTCTGGGTGAGAACTGGACATTAACTCTTTAGGAATTCTAGTGTGGCTGATGAGACCATCTTGTTGAAAAAGCAAGGTAGTAACTTTTCAAGCAGCTTGATTCCAGAGACAGTAAAGCAAGGCTGCTTCCTGGAAATCTTTCGTTCACAAAACACTCAAAGCCCTGCTTTTAATGCACTGAGGTCTTGAGTTAAGTGTTTCTCAGAACATCAACATTAAGGTAGACATTGCAAATTTTTACTTTTATAGTTCATTATAATGATCTGTCATTTCTGAAGTTCCCTGTTGCAAATACATCATCCCCTTGTTGCTCTCAAGAAGTTTTCACTCAGGCAGAGTCAAAGGACAGAAGGGCTCTGAGAAATCCCCGTCAGGGGAATTACTACAAAGCAACACTTCAAAGACACTGTGAGAGAGGGCTCTGAAAATCTACAGGTCTGGTATAGCCCGATGAAGCTGCCTATGGTAGATCAGGATGTCAAGGGAGGGTCTGCCATAGGTGTCACAGGGAGACCAGACACTTAGAAATTAGTTTGAAACATCAATCTTTCTATACTACTCGTATTTAATGGATAAGCTCATGAGCCTCTCTGCATGTGTCTTAAATTTCAATCCCTTCATGGCATGTGTTCTGGGAGGAAAACAAGGTGTGTGGAGAGGTATGAGAAGGACCAAATAGGTTAGCATTGAAGTTGCCAAAGGGTATAGGGAGGAAGGAGGGTCCATAGGACCAGGCCACATGTGGCAGGATGCCTTAGAGTTACCGAGTTGTAGGGTCCAAGATACTGGAGAAGAAAACTTTTAAACGGTTGCTCAGCTAAGACAAATGTTTCTCTTAAAGTCTCATAATGCACTATTCTGTAGAACGTATCTGGTAGATTAATGACCAGCTGTGGTGAAGGCCTAAAGCCCAATTTTAGGCTAGTGATGAATATCTTGGATTTAGAGGTTTAAATGTTTTTAGTAGCTAAGATATACTCTATGAAATGATACAAACAATTATTCTACCACATGTAGAATTCTCACACACCAAAACCAAATTTAATTAGCTATGTCTTTCCAGATGAGATTGGAGAACAAATAAATATAAATATATATGAGCATTTTCAGTTTTGTGTATACTAAAGATTTTGCCTTTCCCTTTTACAGTATTTTCTTATATATTTTCTCAGCTAGCATATTTCAAATGCTCTCTTTTCCAATTTCCTTCTCATGAGCAAAGTTATCCTCATTTCAAACATGAGAAACCCTGGTGGTTGGAGAAAATTATTTCATCAAGTATAATGCACTTCCAAGTAAGGTGAAACAATGTAAGTTGTCTACCAATTAGAGACTGAATAAACAAGTCTATCAAATACCCTAATTTCCTAGAAAATCTAGGGAGCCACTGATGTAAAATAAATGGAATTCTTAATGGATTCAATGAGATAAAGTACTTTTGCTTCTTGTCTATGCATTACTATATGGTTACCATTTCTACAGACCATAAAACTATGTATGTGTAATTTAATATATTTATCCACACATTTTGAAAGCTATTACATGAAAATCTAGGGCATGAATATACTCTCCCCATTTCCTATAGAAACTGTAAAACAACATACAGCTATGTAGACTCCAGTGTTTGCTGCCCACCTCCAAATCTTCATTCTGAGATTTATCTATGTTTGAACCTTGGGTAAATAATTTAATCTCTCTCTATACTCCTATGGACATTACATGAACATTAACAACTAAAGTGCTTACCACAATGCTTTGAATATTTTGACTTGAAGGTAAAATGAAGGGAGAAAGTTCAAGGGAAATAGATCCCATCTTCATATATTTACAAGATTTCAAACACTTTAATATATGTGATACTTCACAAATTCTTATGATTTAGGCTGTTTTTTATTCTGATTATAATCATAATATGAAATTATGATTATAATTTCACCTAAGAGGGAGAGATAATTATTTTATTACATAAAAGGGGAATCTAAAGCTCACAGTGATTAATGAAAAGTGATGTAAAGGTTCAGAACCCAGATCCTGGAGACAGACTGCCTGGTTCAAAGTCTGGCATTCTGTTGCCACTTAAAAGCTTGCTTACTGGATGATTAACCTGGCTGTGTGTCAAATTCCTCATCTGTAAATTGGAGATAATAACAGTACTTATCACCTCTGATTGTTACAAGGATTAATTTGGTTATCATGTATGTAAAGGGCTTACAAAAATGCTTGACTTATAGTAAATGCTCTATATGTATTAGCTATTATTTTTATATCATTAATGCTATTGAAAGCATACTTACATTTACACAGTTGGAAAACAGTGAACAGACCTAGAATGCAGGCCTTGTGATTCAAAATATTTATGTTGCTATTAGAATATCAGAATTTCTCTGAAAAATAGTATTGGACATTTACTGGGCTCTTACTGTATGCCGGGAGTTCTTACATGCACTTTACATGGATTCTTTCAATTATTCCTTACCACAGCTTTATGAGAGAAGACTTCACATGCCAAATTTTATAGATCATCCAGCTGAGACTGAGAGAGGTTAAATTATTTGACCAAGGCCATCAGAATTCCTACAAAAGTAATATAATTCCAGACCTTGCATTGTTGTTGTTGTGTTCAGTTGCTCAGTCAGGTCTGGCTCTTTGCAGCCCCATGGACTGCAGAATGCCAGGCTTCCCTGTCCTTCAGTATCACCTAGAGTTTGCTCAAACCCATGTCCATTGAGTCTGTGATGACATCCAACCATCTCATCCTTTGTTGTCCCCTTCTCCTCCTGCCTTCAGTCTTTTCCAGCATCAGGCATAACATTATGAAAATTTAAATATGTTTCTGTAGTTGCAAAATTTTCCATGATAGACATATGTTAGTTTTAGAAGTGGAAAAAATGGATAATAAAAGTTATTTCATCAGAATAACTATTTTGTCAAGTAGAAGAAGCTGAGAGAATTGTTTATGGTAGGTGATGGCTAAGTTGTAGAACCAGCAGAACTTAGAATCAGGTAGCTATGGGTGGGCAGGAAGCAGTATAAAGGGAAAAGGGGGGAGAGCCAAAAGGCAGTAAAGAGATAACTGAAATGGCAAACTGACTTCTCAAAGCTTTTACTCAGGGCTAGATTTATATCACAGGATGTAATGCACAAAATGTTTCAAAGAGACACATTTTATCATCCTTGGATTAATGAAAGCATTGCCATTCCTTTGACATTGTGATTCTGTGACTCATAGAATTTCATGAATGTTTTAAATCACAAATCATTTGAAAAAAGAGCTATTTTTCAGTTGAAAAAAATGTGTTGAGTATATTTTAAAGTTATGGATAGAAAAATGAAACTGATCAATTATGAAAAAAGTGAACTTTACTCCAGTGTTCCTTGTCTGAAGACATACTTACTGTTGGGCTCAGTTGATTTCATGTTTGGAATACCTGTGCATTGCTTGTATATACTCATATCCCTTTGTCCAGTCTCTGAGTGTGAGGCTCACAGTCATTTGTTCTTTGTATGTCTTTTCTTTTTGAGGCTGTACTTGACCTCAAAGCTGTCTGAACTTTTGAAGTCTTGACAAGAGCAATTAGAGAGGGGTAAATTGTATCTGAAAGTAAATTATTTATTTGCTGAAAGTAAAACTCACACATGAAAGTAAAACTAACTTGATGAAAGTGAAAGAAAAGAGGGAAAAAGCTGGCTTAAAAATCAAAATTCTAAAAACTAAAATCATGGCATCCGGTCACATCACTTCATGGCAAATATATGGGGAAAAATGTAAACAGTGACAGACTTTATTTTTGGTCTCCAAAATCAGTGACTGCAGCCATGAAATTAAAAGATGCTGGCTCCTTGGAAGACAAGTTATGACAAACCTAGACAGCATGTTAAAAAGCAGAAACATTACTTTGCCTACAATGGTCCATATAGTCAAGCTATGGTTTTCCGATAGTCATGTATGGATGTGAGAGTTGGACCATAAAGAAGGCTGAGCACAGAAGAACTGATGCTTTTGAACTGTGGTGTTGGAGAAGACTCTTGAGAGTCCCTTGTACTGCAAGGAGATCAAAACAGTTAATCCTAAAGGAAATCAACCCTGAAAATTCATTAGAAAGACTGATGCTGATGTTCCAATAGTTTGGCTACCTGATGTGAAGAGCCAACTCTTTAGAAAAGACCCTGGTGCTGTGAAAGAGTGAAGGCAGGAAGAGAAGGGGATGGAAGAGGATGAGATGGTTGGATGACATCACCGACTCTATGGACATGAGCTCGAGCAAGCTCTGGGAAATGGTGAAGGACAGAGAAGCCTGGTGTGTTTCAGTCAATGGGGTCGAAAAGAATCAGACATGACTGAGCAGCGCAACAAAACTAACTCAAGTCCAGTCCTTATGGAGGATGTTGAGATTTTTGGAAGGTGGTGCATTATACTCTGCTCTGCAAATCCCTAACCACCTATACATGGCCCAAAGGAGTAAACTGTCAGTTAAAAACCACATTTTATTTGTCTTTGCCTGTAGATTAAAACAATAACTTATCAATCTGATATTTCTCATGGGAAAATAAATGTGTTTTTCATCATTTCATCTTCCATATATCATTGTATACAAGTATTTATATCTTCATCAGTGTGTATAAGTAAAATTGCTATTTAACTATTAAGTTTTACAATGATTAATAGTTTTAATAATTTGAAGTTTAATCTTGAATCAGTATATTTCTTAGCTGTTGCACATATTGTCTACAATAAGTAAAAAGATTTCAATTACAAAGCGATCTTAATGATTAACAAATGATTATGATCATGTTATTTTCTCTATGGTTAAACTATTAAACATTATTTTAAGAGTACAGTTATTATTTTAAAATTATCAAATCCATCTGGCATATTTAGGGATTTTGTGTTATGTATTGGATCAATAAGAACAACAATGATCCAAAGTCACATAAACAGCAAAGAGATTTCCTGGAGGAGATATATTCAGTGAATTGTGCATATGTGAGGTTGAATGCACATATCTTTCCATCTGTGCTGATAGAAGGAGGCTTAATATTTTCTTGATCTTGAATGTTTAGCCCTTCAAGGATTTCTCCCCTTAGAAATAGACGTTCATGAATTATACTTCATTTGTACTTGTTGATATCCTACTTAATTAATCTTTGTGGCAGGCACTCTCTAATTGAACCCAATTCAATTAAATAATTTTGCTTTGCTTGTCCCTCTGTTTGAGTATCTGAATCCACTTGGAATTTTAAATATATCTAAACACTGTGCAGTCTACTTCATGTTAATCAGTCCACATTTATTGAACCCCTACTGTATGCAACGCAATGCAATATTGTGGAGTTGTTTGAAGGAAATAATAGGTACAGCTGCTAACTTTATGCACCTGGGAAAGCAAGTAGAAAACAGGACATAGGTATTTCAAAATTAAAAAAAAAAAATCTTTCTTTTGTAAGTAGAGAAATGAACTAAAACTAACAAATATTAGAATTTTAGATTGGCTTTCCTGAGCTATCAAGATGCTGTGTTTTCTATGCTGTGCCTAATACCAGTTAGGGGAAAGGAATCTGACCCTGTGAGCCAGGAATCAGTGGGGATTAATGAGAAGTTCATTGCAATATGCTGAAAGTTTCTTGGAAAACAAAGAATCGTGTAAATACACATGGGTTTAAAATTGAACTTGGATATTTTCAGGTTCAAACAAGCCCATATTTATAGCTGGAATCTAGTTTGAATTTGTAAAGCCTAAAAAAAGAAATATTTCATTTTTAAAAATTAGATTTTAAATTACTATTATAGTTTTAAATCATATATCTTGACACTTTTATTTCTTCTATAAATTGAAAGAACTAGATACTTGCAATGTTACAAATTACTTGTTTATGGGACAGTACTCATTCATTACATGTAAAAATTCAAGGGTAATTAAATATTGGTACTTCCACAATGTATGCAATGCTGACATATGTGATTCATTGTTCCCAGTGAGAGTAGAATGGTTCTAATCTAGGTGTGTATGTAAAATCCTTAAATAGCTCACATCATAAATATAAACTGCAGGGCAGATATCATTGTTTTTCACTGTGATCCATGACACTTCTAGCCTCTTTCACCCTCCCACATCTCAGTAGATGATCTTACTTTCTACTGAATGGAAAATGTTAAGGAAACCAGATGTAAGACTAATTCTCTTTGTAGTCTTATATTCTTCAGAAACAGATGCAAAATCTCAGATCCATAGTGACATCTCCCTCTTACTTACATTATAGTTCCCACTAAACCATGTAGAGCCTATCACCTAATAGGTCTTCCATAGCCCTCCTTTGTTTCTCTTCACTTGTATATCATGATATTTTCATAAATATCTTTTTCATCAGTCTCATTTCCACCACTAACTCCATTCCCATCAACTATACACATGTCAAACACTTCTTCAAATACCGAGTCCTACTCCTACCATTCAAGTTCCTCTAAACTCTGGAACTAAACTTTCCACCCAACACATTCATTGAACGAAACTTCTTCCCTGGAAGGAGACTTTTTTTCTGCTGGCATTGCTTAAGACCTTCTTGTTTCCTTTACTGGACATTTCATCTTGTTTTGATTACATTGTCAGCCTAACCAAGGCTTCCTCATGCAACAAACTCTCTGAGATATCGGCTCTCTCCAAACCCTCAAAAATGTTGCCCATTTCTCACAGTAACTCTCAATATTTGTCTCCAATTACAGCTTTCCATGTAATTTTTCTACCTCTACTATTAGATTATAAGTTGTTTACAGTGGAGAGCATTGTTTGTTTTCCCCAGTGGCTCCTGAGGTGCAGTAATTAATATAACAAATTCTCTCACAGAAAAAGTATTAAGCATCTGGTGTGTAAGAGGTGAGAGAAATTAAGATACTGTTCTTACGAAAGCGCAGAAGCGGGACATGTAACTCAGGCTCAGAGTTTGAGAAAACTTCTAGAAGGGGATCACACATAGGCTGTATTATAAATAATGAAAAGGAGAAAGCCAATAAAGTAGTATTAAAGGATGCTTACTCCTTGGAAGAAAAGATATGACCAACCTAGACAGCATATTAAAAAGCAGAGACGTTACTTTGCCAACAAAGATCTGTCTAGTCAAAGCTATGGTTTTTCCAATAGTTAAGTATGGATGTGAGAGTTGGACTATAAAGAAAGCTGAGCACCGAAGAATTGATGCTTTTGAACTGTGGTGTTGGAGAAGACTCTTGAGAGTCCCTTGGACAGCAAGGATATCCAACCAGTCAATCCTAAAGAAATCAGTCCTGAATATTCATGGGAAGGATTGATGCTGAAGCAAAAACTCCAATACTTTGGCCACCTGATGCAAAGAACTGATTCATTGGAAAAGACCCTGATGCTGGGAAAGATTGACAGTGGGAGGAGAAGGGGAAGACAGAGGATGAGATGGTTAGATGGCATCACCCACTCAATGCACATGAGTTTGAATAAGCTTCCGGAGTTGGTGATGGACAGGGAAGCCTGAAGTACTGCAGTCCATGGGGTCACAAAGAGTCAGACATGACTGAGAGACTGTACTGACTGAACTGAATAAAGTAGGATAGGAGAATATTTTAGGCAGAGGGAATGACATGGGAACACGGGAGCATTGAGTCAAGATGCTCAGTAAAGACTAATTAATAGGGCTAAGTGTATGAAGAAGGAAATGGTGAACACATTAGGCAGTTTGAGTCATGAGTTTATTTATAATCAAATTATCATGTGTGATATTGGAGTTGAGCTTTGGATTATAGTAAAGTGAAAGTGAAGTCGTTCAGTCATGCCTGACTCTTTGTGACCCCATGGACAGTAGCCTGCTCCTCCATCCGTGGGTTTTCTAGGCAAGAGTACTGGAGTGGGTTGCCATTTCCTTCTCCAGGGAATCTTCCCTACCCAGAAATCAAATCCAGGTCTTCCGCATTATAGACAGACGCTTTACCGTCTGAGCCACCAGGGAAGTCAAACATTTGGTAGGTGAGAAGACACTGAAAGGTTTAAGGCGGGGATTGGTTATGATGAAGGGTCTTTGAAAGCAGACTCATGACATTTATACTGCAGCTTTGCCACATTTTGTGTGCCGCTGTGTATGCATGTGTGTGTGTTTGTGTAGGGGTTTTCCACATATCTGCATATCTGTAAAATATGCAGATTAATTTTGACTTATTATTGAAAGAGTTAAGTGATATAATATAGGTATAACATCTTATGGAATATTCCTTAGATATTGTTATTTTCCTCTATTGGCTAGACTAAATCTTAGCACATGGAAAAACAATACTCTTTGTTCAATGAATGACAATTCTGTGCATGAAAAAAAGAGCCCTTCATTGACACTGTGTTGTCAGCTAGTAAAGATATACAGTTGAATTTTTCTTGTTTTTTTAATTTAATTTTTATCAAAGTAATATAGATTTATAGCTTAAACATCAAAGAGTAATACAGGGCTTCCCCCTATGACATCTGACTCTTCACAAGCAACATCTTATAACTCTTGCAATTGTATCTTCCAGCATGTATTTCCATTTTTCTAATTAATATTCAATATATATATAGAATATTTTGTTATTTTGTTATTTGGGGATTTTTCAATTTGAGGCAGTTCTAATGAGTTATAAATTTGGAAGGTGAAAATTAAGCTGTCTTGTCCCCTCCCTACTTGTATGTGTTTTCCTACTCCTTTCTTTCTCTTAAAGCTGTATTGCATTTTGAAGTTATATGAATAATCGTTGACCAAAATAACATTACTATACAGATTGAAAGAGATGGGAATACCAGACCACCTGACCTGCCTCTTGATAAATCTGTATGCAGGTCAGGAAGCAACAGTTAGAACTGGACATGAAACAACAGACTGGTCGCAAATATGAAAAGGTGTACATCAAGGCTGTATATTGTCACCCTGCTTATTTAACTTATATGCAGAGTACATCATGAGAAATAGTGAGCTGGATGAAGCCCAAGCTGGAATCAAGATTGCCTGGAGAAATATCCATAACCTCAGATACGCAGATGACACCGCCCTTATGGCAGAAAGTGAAGAACTAAAGAGCCTCTTGATGAAAGTGAAAAAGGAGAGTGAAAAAGTTGGCTTAAAGCTCAACATTCAGAAAACTAAGATCATGGCATCCGGTACCATCACTTCGTGGCAATATATAGGGAAACAGTGGAAACAGTGTCAGACTTTATTTTTTCGGGCTCCAAAATCACTGCAGATGGTGATTGCAGCCATGAAATTAAAAGATGCATACTCCTTAAAAGGAAAGTTATGACCAACCTAGATAGCATATTCAAAAGCAGAGACATTACTTTGACAACAACGGTCTGTCTAGTCAAGGCTATGGTTTATCCAATAATCATGTATGGATGTGAGTTGGACTATAAAGAAAGCTGAGTACCAAAGAATTGATGGTTTTGAACTGTGTTGTTGGAGAAGACTCTTGAGAGTCCCTTGGACTGCAAGGAGATCCAACCAGTCCATCCTAAAGGAGATCAGTCCTGGGTGTTCATTAGAAGGACTGATGTTGAAGCTGAAACTCCAATACTTTGGCCTCCTGATACAAAGAGCTGACTCATTTGAAAACACTTTGATCCTGGGAAAGATTGAAGGCAGGAGGAGAAAGGGACAACAGAAGATGAGATGGTTGGATGGCATCACTGACATAATGGACATGAGTTTGAGTAAACTCCAGAAGTTGGTGATGGACAGGGAGGCCTAGTGTGCTGTGGTTCATGGGGTCACAAAGAGTCAGACACGACTGATCTACTGAAGTGAACTGAACTGATACCGATTGTTTATACCTGAACTACAGAATGTACTGTGATTACACTTTTTCATTTATAAGTTTTTAAAAACTGTTTGATTAATGTCTTTACTTATACTTGCATAATAATTTTATACCTATATTTAAAGTTACCTGAAGGCTTTCTAACAACATTGTAGATGTTCCATTTTTTTCTTGTGTACTTATTTTTTTCATCCAGTAACTCTTTATTCTTTTTTCTCTGTGGCTGCAGAATCCTCTTTCACTTCTCTGAAGCCATTAGTGGTATGTTATTTATTTTCATCTTTTTTTTTTTTTTTTGTCGAATGCTCTGCTTATTGCATCAACTTCTCTCTGGGGTGTTTCTTTATTTTGTTAAGTTCATTTGTCTTTCTGAAGTGCTCAATGATCCTTTCTGTTTAATTATATTAGGAAAGAAATTCTAGGCAACTGACTGGTAGAAATGTGTGTAGGACTAGTAGGCTTCACTGTTGAAGAATTAAGTGTGTGTAATCCAATTGTTTCTTTTGTTTTGTTCAGTTGCCTAAGTCGTGTCTGACTCTTTGTGACTCCATGGTTTACAGCACTCCAGGCACCTCTGTCCTTCATAATCTCCCAGAGTTTGCTCAGATTCATATTCATTGAGTCAGTGATGCTATCTAACCATTTCATATTCTGTCACACCCTTCTCCTTTTGCCTTATGTCTTTCCCAGCATCAGAGTCTTTTCCAAATATCAGTATATCCTGATTATGTCTTTGGAATATGACCCAAAGTTTACTGCAAAGAAAAATCTTCCTATCTTCTTGCTGTATGTGGGGAGGTTCTGGGGCAGGGGGGGAAGTTGGATGGGGGATGAGAGCCTGTCTTCCAGCTTTCTGATAGATGCACAGTGATAGAAGTTATGCATTTCATTGTTTAAAAAATGTTTACCCCTATATTCATTATGAAGTTTTATCCACTGTTGGGCATAGTGTCACCATATTTAGAGTCTCTGGTGCAATTTCCCTGGAAGTATATGGTAGAAATTTGTCTCAGTTATGCCAAATTTGAAGCAGATATCTTTTTATTCAGCTCTGCTTCTCACTCACACTTTGTAAATGAGCTGCTGCCTCTGATTTTCTAACCCTCCTAAGGTTCTGTGTCTCAGATTGGCTTGCTTCTTTTTGGTCATAACCTCAGAAGGAACTTAGTTTTCATCCCTATCTTCTAAGTTTTCCGCCAGTCATCCATGAGTTTTTCATCATCTAAAAAGTTTCCTCATCTATTGTCATATCTATTTTTCTCTTTGTCCTCATGGGTTATTCTTTGATGTTGTAGTTGTTGTGGGAGTGATTTTAGATATAAGCACCTTCAGTCTAGAATCTTAAGGCCCCATTTGAAAACGTTAAGATGCTTTTAGGTTGATCATCTTATTTGATGAGAGTCAAATGAGAATCACAACTTCTGGAAGATGTTTCACAGTTGGAATAGCTCTCATCTCTGTTTTATAATTTGTGGAAACCACTTCTTGAGTTGAGTTTGGTAGTTGTTATACAGCAATTTTAGCTCAATACTATGGTTCTATCTTTAGTGCTCCTTATAGGAAACCACCAAGTCCAAGGTAGAAAACATGAGAATGCTTTTAGAACCTGAGAAATAAATACAGGAAGTGAAGATATAAACTTTAGGACCTTGACTCAAAGAAATGGTCTTTGCATATCAAAAGAGCAGACCACATTATTGAAAATTTATGTATGACTCATGCTTGCTCAAAGAGGACAGAACACTGTCCATATTTAAACTAAGTGATATTTGTTGCTGAATCTCACATGTTTTTCAGGCAGCACTCAAGTTACAGTGTTTGGTATGACCTACATCTCTCTTACCATTATGAAGAGACCTTTGATTATGAAACAAAAAGCTCTTATTTCTTAGATGGTAGAGCTCATATAAAAGGCTCTAAGAAGATCTCATCCTGTGTTAAACACACGTTTGAAAATGTAGGGTTAGAAATTTCAAAGATGCTCACCGCCAATAAGCATAGGCAGCTCAGTTGGATTGTGCTGTTGGTAACTCATCACTCATACCCGCCCCATCTTACTGAAACAACAGCAGTGGCAACTGAGGAGACACTACTTGCAATGAAATTTAATTCAGGTAAATAGTGAAATTGGCTATTGAATTGTATCTTTTAAGGTTTTCTTTCTTCTTTTTTTTGTTTGCTTTTCTCTTTATTCTATTCCTTGAGATTTCTTTTTTGACTTCTATCTTGTCATTATTTTCCCTAGTATTTTGTCTATTATGATTTTTGGAAAGAAAAATATGAAATTTTCAGTAATGATAAGACAGCAAAAACATGCAATATGATATGTGATTAAATGCATACCTACACACACACACACACACATATGTGGGTACACATTACATTAAATAGACTTAACTTTAAAAAATTAAGGTTGTCTAGATTTAGTCTTTAAAATGATCAGCCAGAAAATTCACTTGCAAAGTATACTCTGACCATTTTGAAGGTTCCTAGATTTATTTCAGACAGTGAATACATCTCAGCAATAGCAAATAACATCTCTAATATGTTACAATCTTTGAAGCCCAGGAACAAACAAGGATTTTCTAGTTTTATTCTTTATACTGTATAGCATTCTATAACCATTATATACATTTTCCAAATTTAATTTGCTTTGAAAAATCTCCAGTGGTTGAAATAAATAGACAATAAGGTATAATACTGTCTAAATTAAAAGTTGTTTCTGTTTTTAAAGGGTTTATACGAGCGAACTCTGCAATTAAATTCATTGACAAATATACTGAATTTTTTTTTCCTGCTGACATTTTACTCAAAACATATCTGTTGCTTTTAGAGGCAGTGAAATAAATGTTTAGAAAGAGAGATTTGTGCTCAAAAAGTCTATTGCAAAGACAAAAGCAAGTTGTAAAAATAAAATTGCACAGTAAAATGTCTGTTTATTTTACTTACAAACTGCAAAAGCATTTTGTTGTAAAAGTAACTTTTTAAAAAACTGTACTAAATCCCAAATACTTGAAAGAGATAATTGTTTATAGTTGAAATCACTCAAAAGCACTCCTCCAGCTCTTATAGCTGGAGACCAGCCAGGCTCCCTCAATCAGATTCGCTTATCAGGTATTAAAAATAAATGAAATGGAAATTCTCAGGTTGGATCCAGTGTATTCCAAGTGTGCATATTCACAGGAACTCTTCCAGTAAATCATAAAACAATATAACTGAAATTTTAAAGTAGTGTCAAAGGCACCCACCTCATTATTCTTCTATCTCCTGGTCCATGTACATATTACATAAGCTGATGGGCTCTGCATTGCATCAGTGACCTATGTTTACATAGAATATCATAGCTGCTTAAAGGTTATGATGTAGTGATGTGAGTTCTTAACGTGAAGGAAAAAAAAACAACACAAAACACAAGAAAACACACTTTCCCTTTTGGGAGTTTTAGATTAATTCATTTTGTTTTTATGTTTATGAACCATATAGGCTTAGCAGGTGGCACAGTAGTAAAGAATCTGCCTGCCAATCAGGAGATGTGGGTTAGATCCTTGGGTTGGGAAGATCTTATGGAGAAGGAAATGGCAACCCACTCCAGTATCTTGCCTGGGAAATTACACAGACAGAGGAAGCTGGCAGGCCACAGTCCATAGGCTCACTGAATGTTTAGTGACTAAACAGAAGCAGCAGCAGCATGAGTCATATATCTAAACTGTTCCATTTTCAAAATGAATAATTATAGAGCCCAATCAGTCAGTCAGTTCAGTCGAACAATCATGTCCGAATCTTTGCGACCCCATGAGCTGCAGCTCACAAGGCTTCCTTGTCTATCACCAACTACCGGAACTAGCACAAACTCATGTCCATTGAGTCAGTGATGCCATCCAACCATCTCATCCTTTGTTGTCCCATTCTCCTCCTGCCTCAATCTTTCCCAGCATCAGGGTCTTTTCCTATGAGTCAGTTCTCATCAGGTGGCCAAGGTATTGGAACTTCAGCATCAGTCCTTCCAATGAATATTCAGGACTGATTTCCTTTAGGATTGAGTGGATCTCTTTGCTGTCCAAGGGATTCTCAAGACTCTTCTCCAACACCACAGTTCAAAAGCATCAATTCTTTGGCTTTCAGCTTTCTTTACGGTTCAGCTCTCACATCCATACATGACTACTGGAAAAACCATTCCTTTGACTAGACAGTCTTTTTTTTCTTTTTTTTTTTTAATCTTTATTGAGCATCTACTATTTTCCAAGTTCTGTCTGGAATACTTTGTATAAGTTATATCACATAAATGAGGTTTTTAAAATTCTAGTAATCACGACATTCTCAGTTTGAATCCATCAAGTATAAGAAGCACTTAAGTTTAGCTCTGCCGTCTGTGGGTATAGAGAAGTTTAACCAATGATAATGAAAAAGAATAAATTCTAAATATTTATTTCCAATTGTGTTAAGAAAATGAAAGTGAAGAGTCCATGTAGTTCAGAGTATGACACCAACAAACTACAGAGTATCCAATAGGTTTCTTCATTTGAGTTTCAGTTTCCACATTTACAAAATCAGGGAGTTGAATTTGATGACTTCTGAGGTCATTAAGCAGTCCTGGAACATCATGATTCATTGATTCTACAAATCGAGTTTCATTTCTAAATTTTTCTGAACTACACACTCATTCTTCTCATTTTTTTTTAACTTTACAATATTGTATTTGTTTTGCCATACATCAACATGAATCCACCATGGGTGTACATGTTTTCCCCTTCCAGAACCCCCCTTCCACCTCCCTCCCCATCCCACCCCTCCGGGTCATCCCAGTGCACCAGCCCCGAGCACCCTGTATCATGCATTGAACCTGGACTGGCGATTCGTTTCACATATGATAATTTACATGCTTCCATGCCATTCTCCCATATCATCCTGCCCTTGCCCTCTCCCATAGAGTCCATAATACTGTTCTATTTTTCTGTGTCTCTTTTGATGTCTTGTATACAGGGTTATCTTTACCAAGTGACTAAATACAATATATGTGTGTTAGTATACTGTATCAGTGTTTTTCTTTCTGGCTTACTTCACTCTGTATAATAGGCTCCAGTTTTATCCACCTCATTAGAACTGATTCAAATGTATTCTTTTTAATGGCTGAGTAATATTCCACTGTGTATATGTACCACAGCTTCCTTATCCATTCATCTGCTGATGGGCATTTAGGCTGCTTCCATGTCCTGGCTATTATAAACAGTGCTGCGATGAACATTGGGGTACACGTGTCTCTTTCAAGTCTGGTTTCCTCGGTGTGTATGCCCAGCAGTGGGATTGCTGGGTCATATGGCAGTTCTATTTCCAGTTTTTTGAGGAATCTCCACACTGTTCTCCATAGTGGCTGTACTAGTTTGCATTCCCACCAACAGTGTAAGAAGGTTCCCTTTTCTCCACTCCCTCTCCAGCATTTATTGCTTGTAGTCTTTTGGATAGCAGCCATTCTGACGGGCATGAAATGGTACCTCATTGTGGTTTTGATTTGCATTTCTCTGATAATGAGTGATGTTGAGCATCTTTTCATGTGTTTGTTAGCCATCTGTATGTCTTCTTTGGAGAAGTGCTACAAAAAAAGAAAACTGCAGGCCAATATCACTGATGAACATAGATGCAAAAATCCTTAACAAAATGCTAGCAAACAGAATCCAACGACATATTAAATAGACAGTCTTTTTTTGGCAAAGTAATGTCTCTGCTTTTTGATATGCTATCTAGGTTGGTCATAGCTTTTCTTCCAAGGAGCAAGCGTCTTTTATATTCATGGCTGCAGTCACCATCTGCAGTGATTTTGGAGTCCATGAAAACAAGGTCTGTCACTGTTTCCATTGTTTCCCCATCTATTTACAATGAAGTGATGGGACCAGATGCCATGGTCTTCATTTTTCGAATGCTGGGTTTTAAGCCAGATTTTTCGCTCTCCTCTTTCACTTTCATCAAGAGGCTATTTAGTTACTCTATGCATTCTGCCATAAGGGTGGTGTCATCTGCATATCTGAGGTTACTGATATTGCTCCCTGCAAACTTGATTCCAGCTTGTGCTTCATCCAGCAGGGTGACAGTATACAGCCTTGACATACTCCTTTCCCGATTTGGAAACCAGTCCATTGTTGCCAGTCTGGTTCTAACTGTTGCTTCTTGACCTGCATACAAATTTCTCAGGAGGCAGGAAAGGTGGTTGGTATTCCCATCTCTAAGAATTCCACAGTTTGTTATGATCCACATAGTCAAATGCTTTGGCATAGTCAATAGAGCAGAAGTAGATGATTTTCTGGAATTATGTTGCTTTTTTGATGATCCAAGGGATGTTGGCAATTTGATCTCTGGTTCTTCTGCTTTTTCTGAATCCAGCTTGAACATCTGGAAGTTCTGGGTTCACATACTTTTGAAGCCTAGCTTGGAGAATCTTGAGCATTACTTTGCTAGCATGTGAGATGAGTGCAATTGTGCAGTGGTTGGAACATTCTTATGTATTGACTTTCTTTGGGATTGGAATGAAAACTGACCTTTTCCAGTCCTGTGCCCACTGCTGAGTTTTCCAAATTTGCTGGATATTGAGTTCAGTTCAGTTGGTGTCTGACTCTGTGACCCCATGGACTGCAGCACCCCAGACTTCCCTATCTATCACCAACTCCCAGAGCTTGCTCAAGCTCATGTCCATCGATTCAGTGGTGCCTTCCAACCATCACATCCTCTGTTGTCCCCTTCTCCTCATGCCTTTGATCTTTCCCAGCATCAGAGTCTTTTCCAGTGAGTCATTTCTCTGTATCAGGTGGCCATATATTGGAGTTTCAGCTTCAGCATCAGTCCTTCCAATGAATATTCAGGACTGATTTCCTTTAGGATGGACTGGTTGGATCTCCTTGCAGTCCAAGGGACTCTCAAGAGTCTTCTCCAACAACACAGTTCAAAAGCATCAATTCTTCACAATTCAGCTTTCTTTATAGTCTGACTCTCACATCCATACATATTAAGTGTAAGCACTTTAACAGCATCATCTTTTAGGATTTGAAATAGCTCAACTGGAATTCTGTCACCTCCACTGACTTTGTTTGTATGGTGCTTCCTAAGGCCCACTTGACTTCCCATTCCAAGATGTTTGGCTCTAGCTGAGTGATCACACCATCATGGTTATCCGGGTCATTAAGATCTTTTTTGTAGTTCTTCTTTGTATTCTTGCTACCTCTTCTTAATATCTTCTGCTTCTGTTAGGTCCATACCGTTTCTGTCCTAAACTGTGCTCATGTTTGCATAAAATGTTCCCTTAGTATCTCTAATTTTCTTGAAGATATCTCTAGTCTTTTCTGTTCTATTGTTTTCCTCTATTTCTTTGTATTTATCACTTAGGAAGGCTTTCTTATGTGTCCTTACTGTTCTTTGGAACTCTGCATTCAAATGGGTATGTCTTTTCTTTTCTTCTTTGCCTTTAGCTTCTCTTCTTTTCTCAGCTATTTATAAGGCCTCCTCTGACAACCATTTTGCCTTTTTGCATTTCTTTTTCTTGGGGATGGTTTTGATCACCACTTCCTGTACAATGTCATGAACCTCTGTTCATAGTTCTTCAAGTACTCTATAAGATCTAATCCCTTGAATCTATTTGTCACTTCCACTGTATAATCATAAGGGATTTGATTTAGGTCATACCTGAAGTGTCTGGTGGTTTTCCCTACTTTCTTCAATTTAAGTCTGAATTTTGCAATCAGGAGTTCATGATCTGAGCCCAGTCAGCTCCCAGTCTTGTTGAGCTATTTCAAATCCTAAAAGAGGATGCTGTTAAAGTGCTTATATTACATTGTTTTTGTTTTTCTTCTTCTGAAATTATGTTGACTATATTCTTCTTTGCCTTAGAAATGCATTTAGACTCCTTCTTTATGTGATTCTTAGGGGAAGTCTGAATTCCTATTTGGCATTTGTAATTCTTGTTCAGTAAGTGATTTGGCATGCATATAATACAGATAAATCTTTCTGGAAGTGAGAACTGTGACTGAAGACAATCCCAAGGTTAAGTTTTCCACTACACTCCTATTAGCATGAAATCTTTTCTGTGAGTGCCAAAATGAACATTTAATTATATTAGTGAAGGAAGCACTGGCATAAAGAGGAAAACACTTATTCTAAGTCTTGTGTTATTCTTGAGCTACTTAAAGTTTCCATTAATTTCAGTGGGAATTTGAATAAAACAAGGTGGAACATCATGATAAGTTAAACATCTTTTAATCGATCACCAGTATTTTTCTGTCATATTTATGGAAAAAGCAAGAGATGCTATTCCCTGATGTTGATTAAATATATTCAGATGTAGGTATTTGCAAAAACAATTAATACATCATTTGATAAACACTGATTTTAAATAGAAAATAATTGTTAATTTTATAAAGTTTAGAAATATCTTGCCTTTAAATTTTAAATATTGGTAGCTTATTGGACATATGGCTATTATTTTCATTAATTTTTAATGGTTATATCATTAGTGTTCTATGCAAAACTAGGAAACATCATGTTTAATTATAATTTTGTACATGATCAATTTGTGGAATATTTTTATATTGAACAATTCTTCTATTAAAATAGTTAAATTTGACGATCTATAAACAGCTCAAAGGAATAAAACCTAAATTTAAATTGCACTTTTAAAACTGTATAGAGATTTATTTAATATCCTCAAAGTGCAGATATATGATTTTTTTTTCATTTTATTTACTCAGATAAGAATAAATGTTATTAATCAGGGTCTAACTAATTTGGCTGAACTCTCATCAAGAGAGGAAAATCTCAAGCCTCCTTTATGTTAAACAGATAGTGAACTCTTTTATAGAGAAAATTGGCATGTCAGAATCAATAGTTGTGAATTTCTTGAGTTAATGTGGTTAATGTTCATGGGCCATTCTTTAGACTAGATTACTGAGGCAGTGATGTGAGTATCTGCAGTGTGAAGATAAATAACTCTAGGTGAGTAGATATGATGGTTTTGCTAAGTAATCTACTTCCTTGACCGCATTCCGTAAAACCTTAGATTCTTGTGGTAAAATTTCTTTTGCACATGAATAAATCAACCAGTTGGAAATACAGCATGAAAGGCTGCTCAGAAAAAAAAAAAAAAGTTAAGCAAGAGAGGAAAGAAAAGAAGAGGAAGAATGGAGAGAAAAGGAAATCATCCTGTTAAAAGTAGCAGGCACAGGAAGCCATAGGCAGAACATCAGTACTAGGTCCATTCAGTCTCTTTGGGACATCCACATAGTCTGTAATGCCCTATTCTTATGTTCTGTGCATATACTTCCAAATAAAATTTCAAATAGTTTCATTCATATTTCGTGCATTTGGCACCTTTTTTATCATCTCCTGATGTTCTTTTTCCTGAGTACTGAGGAAAAGATATAATCATCAATCATTCATTTTATGTTCCCATATAATTTTCAAACATTCTTTAAGCATTTTTAAAGTAAATCTTTGTTCTGTTTTTGCATGGTAGATTAAAAATCCCAGTGGGGTCTGAATTAAAATTAAAATCTGTATTAGTTTCCAAACTCAGTGTCTTAAAACAACACAAATTTATTATCTTGCAGCCTGGAAACCAAAAGTCCAAAGTCAATGTAACATAGGGCTATGCTTCCTCTCAAGGCTCAAGGGGAGATTCTTTCCCTTGCCTCTTCTAGTTCTTGGTTGTTCCAGGTATACCTTGGTTTCTAGAAGCATCACTTCAATCTTTACCTCCATTGCCTCTGTCTCCTCCTCTTCTGTCTATGAAATACCTCCTGTATGTCTCTTTTCCGAATACTCCTCAGTGGATTTAGGGCCACTTGGACAATCCAAGGGCTTCCCTTGTAGCTCAGCTGGTAAAGAATCCGGCTGCAATGCAGGAGACCTGGGTTTGATTCCTGGGTTGGGAAGATCCCTTGGAGAAGGGAAAGGCTACCCACTCCAGTATTCTGGCCTGGAGAATTCCATGGACTATATAGATCATGGGGTCACAAAGAGACACGACTGAGTGACTTTCACTTCACTCACTGGACAATCCAGTATGATCTCCACATCTTAAAGTCTCTAACTTAACTATATCTGCAAATAGCTTTTTTTTTTTTTTTCAAATAAGGTGACATTACCAGATTCCAGGAATTAGGATACAAAACACTTCTTTGAGGGGCCAGATTTTGTTTTGATTATTTAAAAACATTTCCTTCTATATGCAGTCCAGTGAGAAGTATTCAAGATAACTCTAGGAAACAGTAGAGCAAAAGCAGAGTTTTGCTCCAGTAGAGCAAAAACAGTAGAGCTGAAAAGATCAGTTTCAGAGTCAGATGGACCTGGGTTTGAGTCATAGACTTTATCACTCAATAGGTATGTGGCATTAGGTAAATAATTTTAATATTAGAAAAAGATATAAAATATAGTATTCTAGGTACCATGGCAATAATTCAAAGACTTCAGATATAGTACAAATACCATTAGGGTCCATAGTAATGTTCTAAGGCCTATGTAAGTACTTAGCAACTTCTTGGTCTTATATTTTCATATGATTCTTTCCTGGGCTTCCCTGATGGCTCAGATGGTAAAGAATCTGGCTGCAATGCAGAAGGCCCAGATTTGATCCCTGGGTTAAGATCCTCTTGAGAAGCGAATGGCTACCCGCTCCAGTACTCTTGCCTGGAGAATTTCATGGAATGAAGAGCCTATCAGGCTACAGTCCATAGGGTCGCAAAGAGTTGAACAATACTGAGTGACTAATGTTTTTTCCTAGAAGTGATCTACTTGAGAATAGGCCTGTGGCTGGCCTGGTCCCAGTTCCATTCTTATGTAATTATGATGAAAATTAAATCAGATATTATGAAGTTCCTGGATCTATGTCTAAATACTGAAAGTAGTCTATAAAATATGACTTTTCAACAGACTATCTTTCTTCCATTGTATTGTTCTGCTCCTTTGTCAAAAATCAACTAACTATATATGTATCTATTTCTGTGAAAAATTTCATTGATATATTATTTTTCTATTCTTTTATCAATACCATAATTTCTTGGTTATTGTAGCTTTAGTAAGTTCTAAAGTGAGGTAATGTCTGTCTTTCAATTTTGAGCTTCCCCTTCAATATTGTGTTGACTCTTCTGGATATTTTGCTTCTCTATATTAACTTTAGAATCACTTTCTTTCTCATATATGATAAGTAATTTTCTGACATTTTGATTGAGATTGCATTGAATATAGAACAAGTTTGGAAGAACTGGCATCTTGACCATATTGATTCTCCCTATCCATGAAAATGAAACATCTCTCCATTGATTTGGTTGATATTTTCTTTCTTTCATCAGAGTTTTATAGTTCTCATATAGAATTTATACATATTTTATTGGATTTTCATTCATTATTTCATTTTTTTAAGCATGCATATCAATGGTATTACATTTTTCATTTCAAATTCCACTTGTTCATTGCTGGTATATAGAGAAAAAAAATTGAATTTTTATATTAACCTTGTATTCTATAAACTTGCTATCATCATTTATTAGTTCTAGGAGTTCCTTTATCAGTTCTTTTGGATTTTCTACTTAAATGACATGTCATCTGCAAGCAAAGGCAACTTTTTCTTTCCCAAACTATATATATTATATTTTCTTGTCTTATTGCATTAGTTAGGACATCTAGTACAATGTTGAAAGAGCAGTGGTAAGAGGGGACAGCCATGTCTTATTTCTGATTCTAGGGGAAACCTTTGTGTTTCTCACATTTAATATGATGCTGTCTGGAGGGAGTTTTGTAGTTATATTTTCATTGAGGAAGTTCTCCTCTATTCCTATTTTACTGAGTTATTATAATGAATGTATGTACGATTTTGTCAAATATCTTTTCTACATCTAATGATAAGATCATATGGCTTTTCTTTTTTAACTTCTTGATGTGCTGGATTATATTAATTGATCATTGATTGTTAAACTAGCCTGTCATACCTGGGATAAATCCTACTTGGTCATAGTTTAATTATTTTTATGCATCATTGAATTCAATCTGCTAATATTTTGTCAAGGACTTTTGCTTCTATATTCATGAGAGATACTGTTGAAAAGCGAAAGTGAACGTTGCTCAGTTGTGTCCAACTTTTTGCCACCCCATAAGGGCTCCCTTTTCTTTCAGTGTCTTTGTCTGGTTTCAGCATTAGTGTAATGCTAGTACTAGGATAACTCATAGAATGAGTTAGGAAATACTGTCTTTACTTCTATTTTCTGAGATTGTAAAGAAATGCTATAACTTATTCCTTAAAGGTTTGTTAGAATTCATCAGTGAACCCATCTGAGCCTGATGCTTTAATTTTTGGGAAATGTTAATTATTGATTGATTTTTTTTTAAATAGATACATGTCCATTCAGATACTGATATATACAGTATTTTTCCATTTCTTCCTTTGTATATTTTTGTAGATTGTGTCTTTTGAGCAATTGGTCAATTTGATATCTACATTATGAAATTTGTGAGCAAAGAATTTTTTGTAGAATTTCTTTATTGTTCTGTTAATGTTTATGGGATCTTTAGTGATGGACTTCTTTTATTTCTGACATTAGTAGCTTGTTTTCTTTCTCCTTTTCTTAGTTAGCTTGGATAAATATTTATGAATTTCCTTGGTCTTTTAAAAGAACCATGTTTTAGTTTTATTGGCTTTCCTATCAATTCCCTGTTTTGACTTTCAGCTATTTTTGCTCTAATTTGTATTATTTCATTTCTTCTGCTTGCTTTGGGTTTAATTGATCTTTTTCTAGTTTCCTAAGGTGGAAGAGTTGGACATGGCTTAGAGACTAAACAACAACAAGAAAGGTGAAAATATAGATTACTGATTTTAGATATGTCTTTTCTTCCAGTATATGCACTCAATATTCTAAATTTCTCTTTAGGCACACTGCTTCTACTGCATCTCACATATTTTTGATAAGTTATATTTTCATTTTCATTTAGTTCAAAATATTTTTAAACTTTTCTTTGACTCATATGTTACTTAAAAGTTTTTGTTTTTTTTAATCTCTGCATATTTGGGGACTTTCCAATTATCTTTTTGTTATTAATTTCTAGTTTAATATCATTGTTTTTCTGTATGGTTCCTATTCTTTTAAATGTGATAAGGTATACTTTATGGTCTAGAATGTGGTATATCTTAGTAAATGTTCCATGCAAGCTTGGTCCTGTTGATTTCAGCTGCATCCTTAATGATTTTCTACCTTCTAGATGTTTCAGTTTCTGAAAGAGGGTGTTGAAGTCTCCAACTACAATAGTGGGACCATCTATTTCTCCTTGAAGTTCTATCAGTTTTTCCTTTGTGTTGTTTGTCACTCTGTTATTAGGCTCATACACATTAAGAATTATATTGTGTTCTTGGAGAATTGACCCTTTTATCATTTTATGATTCCCCTCTTTATCCCTGATAATTTTCTTCACTTTAAAGTTACCTGTTCCTCTCCTTCCTCCACCCACAGACTTCTTTCAGAATTTTTCCTTCATCTTCGATTTTCTGTAGTTTTAAATTGATATGCTAGGATGTCATTTTTTGGCATTATCTTGCCTGGTGTTCTCTGAACTTCCTAGATATGTGACACAAAACCACAGGGTTTAGTGTCTTACATTAGTTTGGGGAAATCTTTGTACTGGTCCCACAGTTACTTGAATATTCTGTTCAGGTTTTATCACTTTTTGTTCCTTTTGCTTTTCAGTTTATGGGGTATCTATTGAAATATCTTCAAGCCCAGATATTCTTTCTTTCACCACTCCAGTCTGCTAATCCACTCATGAACCCATTAAGGCATTCTTTATTTATGTCACTTTTTTTTTTTTTTTCTGCCATTTCCATTTGGTTCTTTCTTAGGATTTTCATATCTCCATTAATGGTGCACATTTATTACTGTATGTTGTCTATTTTATGCATTAAAGTCCTTAGCATATTAATCATTGTTTTAAAATCCTTGTCTGATAATTCCAGCATTCCTGCTGTACATGAGTCTGAATATTGTTTTGTCTCTTCAAATTGTGTATTTGTGTTTTGTTTTGTTTTGTTTTGTTGTCTTATTATTTCTTATAATTTTCTCTTGGTACCCTGACATGATGTACTGGGTAAACGGGAGTGCTCTAAATTGGCTTTTAGGAATGTGGTGATAAGGCAGGTGTGTGGGGGGAGGGGACAGGAGAGTGTTCTATAGTCCAAAAATTAAGTCTTGGTCTTTTAGGAAAGCTGTGACTCTGGACTTTGAACTTCACCACTGCTTCTCTGTGTCCCCCTTCTCCACTTCCACCTCTCCGATTATGTGGGACAGAATATCTGGAATAGTATGGAGATGGATATTTATTCTCTTCCACATAGAAGAATATAGAGTGGCTGGAATTATTTCCCTTTTGAGAAAGCTTAGGCTGGAAGAGTTTAGTGTTTTCCCTCCCCAGATTAGTTAAGCTTTAATAAGATCCCAGGAAGTTAGACTCTGGCTAAACAATTTCTCCCGAGGGCATAATGTCTTAGGAAGAACAGAGTGCTCTAGTGTATTTCAAGATGGTTCCTTTTCTGCTCCCTCTATTAGAATCACAATAGTTTTTTTTTTCTCTCCCCAATATTATTATGAGACTCTGGCTAGGCTCCTGAAGATACAGCTCACAAAAGCATGGGTGCCTCTCTATTACTGGGTATGCATGAAATTTTTAATTTTCTGCACTGAGCCTCTAAAAAATTATCAGTTATAGTTGAAGTTTTCAAACTATGGCAGTCATTTCCACTTGCGAATATCAGCTCTGGTAAGCTGTGACTCCTAGTATTCTCCCATCTGTCTCTCTAATCTTGGGGGCAACAGTTTCCTCTGGGTCCTCACCTGTATTCCAATCTTGGAAGAATTATTGATTTCTCAATCTGTTCAGCTTGTTACTCATTGTTTTAGTAGAGTGGTGACTTACAAGCCTCTTACATGTAGGACTGGAGGCCTGGAGTACTACTGTGAATATTTTTTTTTTTTTTGAGCAGGGAAATATTGGATTCACCAAAATACACTTGAATTTTATTTTAATTAAAAGTAAGAACTGAAAACATGCATTTGGGAAAAAAATCATTAACATGTGATAGCTTTTGTGCCAACAATTGATTTCTTGAAAATAATTAAAGATAATTCTCAGAAATAAAAGCTTTCCTAGTAAGCCCAAATTTTCACTTTGTCACATGCCTATTTATTTTGTCCAAATAATAACCAAACCTACTCAGAGAAATCTAATATTAAGGCAGTTTATAAAAAACAATGTAAGGACTATAGCAAAACATCAGGCAAAAATGATTTTAAGAATAATTAAAATCTTAACTTTGTGCATGTTCTCATTTTATTATAATTTGAGGGAAAATTATGTAATTTATATTTTTAAATGATACCCTTTCCTATACCATTCTATATGTATTCATCTCTTCACTCATCTCTGCAAATGGATCTTATAACTCTTAAGATGAGACTTAGGAGAGGGAAACCTTAAACATTACTATTAATCCTACAATTTAAAAATGTGTTTACTGTATTTCTATTTTCCAACCAAAGGCAACAATAAAATGTACAGTGTATCTTAAAGTGAAGAGTCAACTTGGGAAGAAATATTATTAGTGAACTAATCTGTATTTAGTTCTACCTCATAAATTAACTTTGATTTCTACTATATCAAAATAAATGGAAATTTAATAGCATCCTATAATAAATAGGGACTGGTTGAATATATAGTATCTATGGAGCAGAAAATAAAATTGTAGCTGTTTTGCAAAAGTTTTGAAATATTCTCTAGAGAGACAAATACCACCAGCCAATGTAGTGACCCTTTATACATATCAGAAAAGCAGCACAAATAAAACATAAATTGTAAAAGGAAAGAAACAAAATATAGCTGAAGTTAGATATGCTCAAAGTTTCCTAAAGTGATATAAAATTAATTTAATATGATATAAAGGGTGTATACGGAGAAGGCAATGGCACCCCACTCCAGTACTCTTGCCTGGAAAATCCCATGGACGGAGGAGCCTGGTAGGCTGCAGTCCATGGGGTCTCGAAGAGTCGGACACGACTGAGCGACTTCACTTTCACTTTTCACTTTCATGCATTGGAGAAGGAAATGGCAACCCACTCCAGTGTTCTTGCTGGAGAATCCCAGGGACAGGGGAGCCTGGTGGGCTGCCGTCTATGGGGTCGCACAGGGTTGGACACGACTGAAGCGACTTAGCAGCAGCAGCAAAAGCTGTATAAGCAGAGGACTTATTTTTTAGTTTCTTCTGTTTTACATTTATCTCACTTATATGTCTGTATCTTACTTTATAGATACAGTATTCTGACATAGTATCTAGGTGTCTATTTATATACCTGCCATTTATAATTTGAAAAGCTTTGTAACAACTAGTAATAAATGCACTCATAACCACATCTTCTCTAATCACTACAGTGTCTGCACTGCTATTTGGCACTCATTAACTGAAACTGCCATTCACCTCTAATTTATGGTTAGCATACAATTATGCATTATCACTATTCCAAGTGATTACTACACTGAATCTTTCTCAGATAGTGATATGCAACACTCCATGATAAATTGTTCTGCAGTGGATAGTTCCTTTCTGTCATTTTCTCTATTATTTTCCTTAAAATAATCTCAAGAGAATTATACTGAAATGTGAGTACTTTCTTACAGTAAGATTATTGGATCAGTGCTATTCCTACATGAAGAAGGGAAAACTATATTCATAGAAGGAAGCAGACTTGGAGTTAACAAATATATTTGAAAATATTCTGATAAAAATGAAAGATTGGGGCAACATTAAGGACAGAGTTTGAATTTTTCTTTAGCATGAGCATATTTTGATTGAAGACTGATAAATTTATTTAGTAATTTGACAATAAAAGTAAATATTTTAATATTAAAGACCATGAAGTATGTCATGGATAACTGAAAAAAAAAACCACACAAAACAATTCTCATTTTGAATGTGGTAATTTATAATCAAAATGTTTTATATTTTTTAACACTTTCTTTTCATTATCTACCTAGGATTTTCATAATAGATATAAGTACTAACATTAACTGTTTACTCTGTGTCTGACAAAGTTGTGCACTAAATATTTCACAGGCATAATCTCATATTATTCATATAGCAACCCTGTGAGTTTGGTATTAATATCTCAACTGTACAAAGAAGAAAATAAGAGACAAAAAAGTTGCATAGCTTACCCAAGAGCACACCAGGACTGCATGATTGTATTCATTTCCTAGGGTTGCCATAACAAAGTTCCACAGACTGAGTTTCTTGAAAAAAACAGAAATGTAATATTCTATTAATATCAGAGTTCTGGAGGCTGAAAGTCCAAAATCTAAGTACTAATAGCTCCAACCTACCTCTGAGGTTTCTAGGAAAGAATCCGTTCTCGCCCCTTCCAGGTCTGGTAGCTGCAAGCATTCCTTGGCTTGAGGCAGCATAACTCCAATCTCTGTCCCCTCCTTCATAGGGCCTTTCCTGTGTGCCTCTCTGTGCTCTCTCCTTTCCTTATAAGGACACCAGTTATTAGTTTTAGGTGCCCACTACTCCTCTACCATGTACAGGAGGAATCATCTCAAGATCCTTAACTAATTACATCTGCAAAGATTCTATTTCCAAATAAGGTTGCATTCTGAGGTTTCTAATGAAATTGAATTGGGGAGAATGCTCTTCACCTCGCTACAATGGTGGAGCTGGAGGCTCTGTTCACATGCAGGCATACTCTAGAGTCTGTTCCCTTAAATATGTATATTCTTGCCACAGACTGTACTTAGACCATATTTCATTTAGTAACCATTCCAATTATCTGGGTAGATGTTCTCTCTCTTTTACATGTAAGAATGCCCAGGTTCATGGGTCACAGATCAGCATGATTTAAATTCAGAGCAACTTTTCTAAAACACAAAGTATGCCATTACCCTGCTTACAGTTTTTTTTATGCATTCCTATTCTCTTTAGAATAAAAATCAAATTTCTTAAGGTAATTTTTAGGGTCTGTCAGAATCTGGCCTTTCCCACCTTCTTTAGCTCAGGTCTTCCTCTCCTTTCCCAATATTCTCTGTATCCTACCCACCCTGGCCTCTAAGCTTTCTCTCATACTATTTCCTCTGCCCACAGCACTTCCTGCCAACATTTTCCTTCTGCCTACTCTTCCTATCTTACTTTGCCTGTGATAGGCACACTTCTGCTGTGTTGTCCCTTCTAACAACCTAAAGTAGGCCCCATGAATCACCTGTGAGTTCCCATAGTAATCTGAGCTGCACCTACCCTAACCCATGGTACCTTATTATGATTGCTTCTTTAATGGTCCATCAGTTTGTAAAAGCAAATATCACCAGTGCATATTCTTCAGCTACATTTTCAGTATCTACATAGAGTGACTGTCACTCAAATGTATGTTGAAAGAGTAAATGAATGCAGTGAATTAAAATGGAATGCATAATATCTTTATGCATGAGACAAAGCAGAGGCAGAAAACTACCTAGCAACTCAAAACAGTATCTTCACCTTGTTTCAAAGAGGATTATTCTGACTTTTGGTGCACTGCTCCTCATGAAGGAAACACCTGTGTGCTTCCAGCAGGGAGCTGACTCTCAGTATATCCTTAGTGTCATTTAGTCCTGCTCTTTTTTCATGGGTCTAGAGCTCACCACCTACAACAGGGTCTCTGGTCAATTTATCACTTGCCTCCCACTCCACTTCCAAAAAAAATGTTTGTCATTATGAGAGTGTTTGTAGATTTACATAATGCAACCTAATTGTTTCCAATTAGAAAATATCAGATCACATTTATGGAGGGGAAACCTACCTTTCTGAAAAAAATAAACTAAAACTTTTTAGACCTTTCAGTCTTTTTTAGCAGTATACTTTGTAAAGTGTTTTCTATGCAAAATTTGGTAAATCTCTCTTCCTAATGGTGTTGTTAAGCTTATTAAGGGTTATTCCCCCTCTAATGAAAATTGGGAATTGGTGAGTTGATTTTCAGTTCTGGAAGATCTGTAGGTATTCTATGATTCAGAAGTTTTTTTGCTGCAGTGAAGGATTGGAATGGAAAGTCTAAGCAACATTTTCCTGTTTCATCTTCCCAGCCCTACTTGTACATTTTCTTATAATTACACAAATTTAACTTTTATAGGGAAAGTTGTTAAAGTTTTGGAGGTGTTAGAGAAACAGATAGTTGAAGTGATTTGATAGCAGGCTGAGAGTGAAAGTGATATTCTTTAAGGCAGATTTGTTTAAAACATGACAATCTGAGAAATTTGCTTGGCTTCCACAATGCTGTTCTCCAAAGTTACAGCAAGGTGTGGTCTGGCTATATTCCAAGTGTTAAATGTGATGAATCACCATACATTACTACAAAATGGGTTACCATTTCAGAACATGAGTCTTTAGTAAAAAACAAAGTTACGAGATAATTTAGAGAACACTGACTACAAGCATTTGGCATAAGCCTTTGAAACCACTTATCCTCCAGTCATATGTTTATTGAGAAAATAATATAATTTACCATTGTATATTTGCTTCATTCACTTTATGAAGAAATTTAGTACTTATGGATCATTTGCATTTAAAGTAAAACCTTTAAATGAAGGACAAGTAATGACTAGCCCTATTCTCTGGATGCATTATGTTATTCTATTTTACTTTATTTTCTTTTCTTTTGGAATTTAACCAAATTTAACCAGAGTTGTTAATAATATGGACTTTTTAAAATTTATTATATGTTTGATTATAATAGATTAATTTTCTGATTGTTTTATAATTTATAATTGATTTATGTTTAAAAATTATCATAAAGTATGATCTCCAGTTATTCAACTTGTCTATAAAAAGATTTCCAAGTAAAATAAGATCATATTTCTTTAAAAAAATCCAATCTTAACAGTTTTTCCTTCCCCACAAAGGCCTGTGGCATAAAATTTATATGCACCATTGTCTGGAAATACCATAGGAGAAAATTATCAGTGCCTTTGGATGATGGTTGGGTTGAATTTCTCTATTTTCTTTACCTACAAGCTTACCATGAGTAGGAATACCTAGCATGGGCTATTACCACCATCATAATCTATTTATTTTATAGTTGTGGCATTTAGTTGAATGTTGCAAGTATAGTATCAGTTCTCCATTCATTATTTTTTCAAAAGTGCATCTTAGTGTAATAATCCTGTACTCTCTGCTCTCATGTTTTTGTCAGAACCTATTACATCAGTGAAGAAATCTTTGTTTCTTTCTAGGTCTTGAACACGCTCAGAGCTCATTTAAGTTTTCTAAAACTGAAACAAATCCAGCTAATTATCCCTTGACCTGTATTAACAACCCAGCTGGTGGAGCCCATATTTAGCCTATTGAATATAAAATTATAATAAAATTGACTTGCACCCTTCCTCCACATTGTGAGCATGTTAAATATTACAAAGAATTTTTAAAGCTGCTTATTTTTTTCTCTTTTAGGCATGATCAATCACTTTTCTATGGGCTCAAACCCTATGTTGCTTTTAAACTCCTTTAATATCTGTTCCTATGCAACAGAGCAGAAAATCAGAGGGGAGAAGTTACCATCTGCAATGGCTGTCATCACCTGCAGGAGTTTTTGTCTTGCCTGCTGATGTGATTGAGGCATGGTTGATTTTCAGCATACTACAAGCAATTCCTTTGTTTCTCTGAAAACTCAGTATGTGATATCTTATGTACACTTTAACTCTTTAAAAGGCCATTTGATTCTTTTTTATGGGTTTGTAATAAGTTTATCACTTGCAAAAACACTTGGAAAATCAAGTGTAAGACATTTTAAAACCTGCTTTTGAGGAATGTTGCAGACAACCACCATCAGTAGATTCAGGAAACTATACCTAAAATATGCATGGTAGGCAGTAGCAATCCTCTACTCAAGTCTGGTTGAAGGAACACCAAGGCATATTCCACATTTTTGTCATGGTATGGAAAATTTTGTGGTTCAAGCACATATTAAAATAAAGTTGCTACTTTAAACAAAGGACATGTGTTAGTAGCTAAATACCAAAAACTGAATTAAGTTTGTCAGATTAACTAGCTGTCATTTGAAGAGATAGCGGTGTTACAATGATATTAGAACTATCTATATTTGATGAAGTGCTAAGAATCATGAATTGTAGTTCAGTTAAGTTCAGTCACTCAGTCGTGTCTGACTGTTTGCGACCCTAAGAACCACAGCATGCCAGGCATCCCTGTCCATCACCAACTCCCGGAGTTTACCCAAACTCATGTCCATTGAGTCAGTGATGCCATCCAACCATCTCATCCTCTGTCGTCCCCTGCTCCTCCTGCCTTCAGTCTTTCCCAGCATCAGAGTCTTTTCAAATGAGTCAGCTCTTTGCCTCAGGTGGCCAAAGTACTGGAGTTTCAGCTTCAACATCTGTCCTTCCAATGAACACCCAGAACTGATCTCCTTTAGGATGGACTGGTTGGATCTCCTTGCAGTCCAAGGGACTTTCAAGAGTCTTCTCTAACACCACAGTTCAAAAGCATCAATTCTTCAATGCTCAGCTTTCTTTATAGTCCAACCCTCACATCCATACATGACTATTGGAAAAACTATAGCCTTGACTAGACGGACATTTGTTGGCAAAGTAAATATTGAGCTTTAAGCCAACTTTTTCATTCTCCTCTTTCACTTTCTTCAAGAGGCTTTTTAGTTCTTCTTCACTTTCTGCCATAAGGGTGGTGTCATCTGCATATCTGAGGTTATGATATTTCTCCTGGCAATCTTGAGTCCAGTTTGTGCTTCTTCCAGTCTAGCGTTTCTCATGATGTACTCTGCATATAAGTTAAATAAGCAGGGTGACAATACACAGACTTAAAGTACTCCTTTTCCTATTTGGAACCAGTCTGTTGTTCCATGTCCAGTTCTAACTGTTGCTTCCTGACCTGCATACAGGTTTCTCAAGGGGCAGGTTAGGTGGTCTGGTATTCCCATCACTTTCAGAATTTTCCACAGTTTATTGTGATACATACTGTCAAAGGCTTTGGCATAGACAATAAAGCAGAAACAGATGTTTTTCTGGAACTCATTGCTTTTTCAACAATCCAGCAGAAGTTGGCAATTTGATCTCTGGTTCCTTTTCTAAAACCAGCTTGAACATCTGGAAGTTCACAGTTCACGTATTGCTGAAGCATGGCTTGGAGAATTTTGAGCATTACTTTGCTAGCATGTGAGATGAGTGCAATTGTGCGGTAGTTTGAGCATTCTTTGGCATTGCCTTTCTTTGGAATTGGAATGAAAACTGACCTTTTCCAGTCCTGTGGCCACTGCTGAGTTTTCCATATTTGCTGGCATATCGAGTGCAGTACTTTCACAGTATCATCTTTTAGGATTTGAAATAGCTCAACTGGAATTCCATCACCTCCACTAGCTTTGTTCGTAGTGATGCTTTCTAAGGCCCACTTGACTTCACATTCCAGGATGTCTGGCTCTAGGTGAGTGATCACACCATCGTGATTATCTGGGTCATGAAGATCTTTTTTGTACAGTTCTTCTGTGTATTCTTGCCACCTCTTCTTAATATCTTCTGCTTCTGTTAGGTCCATACCATTTTTGTCCTTTATTGAGCTCATCTTTGCATGAAATGTTCCCTTGGTATCTCTAATTTTCTTGAAGAGATCTCTAGTCTTTCCCATTCTGTTGTTTTCCTCTATTTCTTTGCATTGATTGTGAGGAAGCCTTTCTTATATCTCCTTGCTATTCTTTGGAACTCTGCATTCAAATGGGAATATCTTTCCTTTTCTCCTTTGCTTTTCGCATCCCTTTTTTTCGCAGCTATTTGTAAAGCCTCCTAAGACAGCCATTTCACTTTTTTGCATTTCTTTTTCTTGGGGATGGTCTTGATTCTTGTCTCCTATACAATGTCATGAACCTCTGTCCATAGTTCATCAGGCCCTCTGTCTATCAGGTCTAGTCCTTGAAATCTATTTCTTACTTCCACTGTAAAATCATAAGGGATTTGATTTAGGTCATACCTGAATGGTCTAGTGGTTTTCCCTACTTTCTTCAATTTAAGTCTGAATTTGGCAATGAAGGAGTTCATGATCTGGGCCACAGTCACCTCCTGGTCTTGTTTTTGATGACTATATAGAGCTTCTCCATCTTGGGCTGCAAAGAATATAATCAATTTGATTTTGGTGTTGACCATCTGGTGATGTCCATGTGTAGAGTCTTCTCTTGTGTTGTTGGAAGAGGATGTTTGCTATGACCAGCGCCTTCTCTTGGGAAAACTCTATTAGCCTTTGCTCTGCTTCATTCAATACTCCAAGGCCAAATTTGCCTGTCATTCCAGGTGTTTCTTGACTTCCTACTTTTGCATTCCAGACCCCTATAATGAAAAGGACATCTTTTTTGGGTGTTAGTTCTAAAAGGTCTTGTAGGTATTCATAGAACCATTCAACTTCAGCTTCTTCAGTGTTACTGGTTGGGGCATAGACTTGGATTATCATGATATTAAATGGTTTGCCTTGGAAATGAACAGAGATCATTGTCATTTTTGAGATTGCATCCAAGTACTGCATTTCAGACTCGTTTGTTGACAATGATGGCTACTCCATTTCTTCTAAGGGGTTCCTGCCCACAGTAGTAGATACAATGGTCATCTGAGTTAAATTCACCCATTCCAGTCCATTTTAGTTCGCTGATTCCTAAAATGTTGACATTCACTCTTGCCATCTCCTGTTTGACCACTTCCAATTTGCCTTGATTCATGGACCTAACATTCCAGGTTCCTATGCAATATTGCCCTTTACAGCATCGGACCTTCCTTCTGTCAACAGTCACATCCACAATTGAGTGTTGTTTTTGCTTTGGCTCCATCCCATCATTCTTTCTGGAGTTATTTCTCGACTGATCTCCTGCAGTTTATTGACCACCTACCAACCTGGGAAGTTCATGTTTCAGTGTCCTATCTTTTTGCCTTTTCATACTGTTCATGGGGTTCTCAAGGCAAGAATACTGAAGTGGTTTGCCATTCTCTTCTCCAATGGACCACATTCTGTCAGACCTCTCCACCATGACCCATCCGTCTTGGGTGTCCCAACATGGCATGGCTTAGTTTCATTGAGTTAGACAAGGCTGTGTCCATGTGATCAAATTGGCTAGTTGTCTGTGATTATGGTTTCAGTGTGTCTGCCCTCTGATGCCCTCTCTCAGCACCTACTGTCTTACTTGGGTTTCTCTTACCTTGGATGTGAGGTATCACCTCATGGCCACAGCTCCTGACCTTGGACGTGGGGTATCTTCTCTCAGCCACTCCTGTGCTGCACAGAACTAAAAGGAACCCATATTTTAAATATTTAAGCCTGTGAGTTATTTCTATATTCTACAAATTGCAGATATTATTTAAATGAATGAGGGGGGTTATTGATCATTTGATCGCATAGATGTTAGCATTCTACATCAATGTTTTGCACATGGTTACTGAATTAATGAATAAAGCAAAAGATATAATTATTCATAGATTGGCCATTTTATCACATGGTATACTACACAAGCCCAGAAAAACATTGATGCATTTGTAACCTCTTACTCTTTAAATATGCTGGATAAATACTGGCATTTTTATTATCTTTGTTACCAGGATCAAATGATGCTATTGCCTAAGGAGAGGAGAAAGAGTAGCCTCTCAAACATTTTTCAAGTGATTGGGATTTGAGTTCAATATTCATTTCCCAAATGTAACATTCTAAATGTTAGTTTAAATTAGTGGGTTCTATTGGAAGATAATACATGCTTAATTTCCAACTTAGGAAATAATATGTAAAATCTCAAATTGTAAGAAACAATGGGAAGATGAACAACTCAGGTTTTCCTTAGCCCTTTTCCATGAGTAAATAAAGTATATTACCTTGATCCTCACAAACTTCCATGCATAGCAGAGATCCTAGGTCCAGGATATATAATCAGTCAGGAGAAGCTTAAGGAAAATCAAACATCCTTGAGAAGTTTCAGAAGGAAATTCCAAAGCATTTTCTCAAAGGATCTTTCAGACTAAAATGTTTCTCCAAAAGAAACAACAAGTTGTTGAGGGTTGGGGCAGCTCTACAATTCATTTTGGAAACCCACGGGAAAGATTTAAAATGAGTATTGACAAAACTACTATGTTATACAAATCCAGTATATCATTCACATCATAAATTATGAAGAACTGCCTAAGTATGCGTCTGTGGAGGCTAACTTTGTCTAAACCCAGTGTTGCATTTATAATACATTCAGCTGCAGGCGACAAAACCTCCCTAAAACTAATTGAACCTTACAGACATACATTGTCTTGCTTAAGACTGGAGATAGAGTAGTCCCTTGGTATGTGCAGGGAATTAATTCCCAGACTTCCCTGGGATATCAAAACTTGCAGGCAGTTAAGTTCCTTTAAAATTGCATAGTAAAGTTGGCCCTGTATCTAGGGGATCCAGTGATAGGGAGGTTTGACTGTACATGATTCTAGGTTTTGTTTAGTGGATCAATACTGTCATACATTTGATTTGGTTCAGAATTTTTGTATTTCCCTTGGCTCTAGCTTTACATTCACGAGACAGCCAGTGTTGTTTCCAACATTAAATCTCAAGTCTTCATATAGCAAATATTAAGCACAAAGACAGGGATTAGTAGAACATTGGGAAATAATTCTCTGTGTGACCCTTGATTACTGTATCAGGGAAGGAAATCATTTCCCAGAACTTCTCAAATGGTTCTGAATCTGGTTTTATTGTCCAGAACTTGTATACAAGTTAAAGGATACAAGTCCATGGCTCAAATAACAACTAGCCAAAGGAGTAGAACCCTGTTTGGTTTAGACCAATTACTGATCACCATATAGAGCTAATGGATAGACAACTAATATTCACCACTGTATCCAGTATTTCCTTGGGGTGAGCACAGAACTCTCTTTCATGAACTCTCAGTCACTAAATATACTGTGGAGAATATTTTCTTTTGTTTTCATGTGATTATATGTAAATGAAATAGTTAAATATCCTTTTTTTTTTCCAAATATAAAACAGTCTTTCAGTGATGTAGCTATCTATTACTGTATAACAAACCACCCCAAACATAGTGGCATAAAATAGTAACCACTTAATTTTGCCCACAGTTTCTGTGGATCATGAACTTTTGCAGGGCAGAATGGGATTGGTTTATGTCTTCTCAGAAATGGTTGAGACTTCATCTGGGAGGACTTGAATATCTGAATGTGACTTGGAAGACTGAAAACTCTTTATTCATATGCTTGGCACCTCTGTTGTAGGAGTCAAATACTGGGCTTAGGTAGGACTGTTGACCAGGTCATCTATACATGGCCTTTCCCTGGCAACTGAATTCCAAGAAAGAAAAATCTAAGAAGAATAATCTGAAGAGTGAGCATTACAAAAGAACAAAGTAGAACCCATATGGCTTTCTTTGATCTACCCTTAAATTTCTTGTTTCATGATTCTATCACATTCTGTTGGCAAGCTAATCAGTAAGGCTAAGCAAGATTTAAGAGAAGGGAACTTAGATTCCACTATTTGATCAGGGTCTTCATGTAGAAGAACATGTCGGGTACAAGATACTACTGTTTTTGTTATCTTTGGAAAATACCATCAGCCACAAGTATAAGATGAAGGTGATGAGCATGGAAATAATAATGGCATTATGATCGATCTTACTTAAACATTTTCAGGTATGATCTTTGTGCAGCTTGAACTTTCAACTCAAGATATGTTTTAAGGCGAGAAAAGAGCAACACTGCTAATAATGTTGATGTTCAATATTCTTCATGTAGAATAGAGTCTGATGTAATGTAGAACCATAGTTCCTGAACAACATGGCTGTATAAATTAACAGAAAGATTCACAATATATTAGTTTTTGGATCTCAGTTCATATTTACTACCTAACAAATTCTGGTGATACATTTTCACAAGTGATGCTTGTGTAACAAATGTATGGTTCAAAAATGAGGAAGTGATTCTAAATATGTTTAATCAATAGGATTATCTTTGGGAGCTTTCAAGAAATGAATATGTGTATTCAATATAAATAGTCATAAAATATATATTTTATTTTATAAAATAAAAAAATCCTATACAGATGGTGGGAGTATTAACTAACATGACATTTGAGAAAGCATTGTGGCAAAATGAAGGTTCATATAACCTTTGATGTGGCAGTTGCACTTGTATGAATTTATGCTTAGCTTTACCTACATTCTTAGCATTCAAAGGCTATTTATCAGCATTGGATAAGCAAAATATCTATTTACTCCACCTAGAAGACATGAAAGTTAGCAGTGCTCTGCCTTCTCTCTGTAAAACATAATGAATGCTGATGATCTCTCAGAGCTAGTGGCTGCTTTTTCTTTAGTACACCCCTGACTCTGGTTCATGAATCATCTGGGGCTTTTCTTATAGTTTCTGGGTGACTCTTCAAATACTGAAAAGACGGAAGCTATATCTACATGTGTGCATTATGGAAAGATATTTTAGGTATATCGTAAAGGTAAGCAATCTATTTATAGTATATTGTGTATAGGATGATCTTATTTGTGTTAACAAAAAGTCTTAAATAGATATAAAATATTCTCATTTATATACTTTCTGGAAAGATATGCAAAAATTAGTTCCCAATTTCTTGGAGGAGTGATATTGGTGGTTTTAGAACAAGGAGTGATTATTTATACTTTAAAAAAAATGGGAATTAAAAAAAAATTTTAATGATTAGAATATTTTTCTTGGTGGTGTTTAAAATACTGCAAAGGTGATTCTAATATCCATCCAGGCTTGAGAATCACTGTCATTAATGTAGCCAGATTTTTAGGTGAGAGTAAGAAAAATGAAAGATGTATTTCCAGAAAAATACATAAAAAATTTAGAAGGAATGGAGTAAAAGTCCAAGATTTTTTTAGTGGTGTATTCTTTGAGGGAAATCAATGGGAGACACTTTTTATTCTCCTAAATTAACATTTGTAAATGCAATAATAAGATATGCTTTAACATATCATTATCTAAGAAATAGGTGCATCTTAATTTCTAAAGGATTTTTAAGTATATTGAATAGAGCCAGCTAGAACAGATTTTCATTATAAAGTGACACCATTATACCAATGATTGCAGGCTAATTCCCCACTTATACTATCTGACCACTGACCATGCTAGATCAAGAGGGTTTAATTTCCTTTGTAAATGTTCATTCCTGCTCATTTTACATGAGAGCAAGTAAAATGGTAGTTTAATAAAGCAAGAAATCATTTTTAAAGGGAGAATATGTAAAAGCAAATGCTGTGGATTTTTGTCACAATAATTATACACTTCCCTTTACCATCATCCCCTGACATATCTGTGTAAAACCGAAAGGAAATCATGTTTTCTGATTTGTTTCCTATAACCTTTTAAATGATGCCCATGACTGGATTGACCTTTAGTGTTGGCAAGTGCATGTTGGACTATTGTCTTTAGGAAATGGGTTGTAATAATAGATCCTTTTCCTCCTGTCTTATCTGACATTTTGGCATTCATCACTTTTAAAGATTGTATTGGTTTTTTTTTTTTTTTCATGAAAGCCCTACTTTTACTTGCCAGTAGTCAAGTTTGTCTGTCATTTCCCCCCATTCCCAAGGATTCTTAAGATGAATAAAAATATTAATAAAAATAGCATATTTAGATATTGCCCTCAAGTTTGAGATTATTTTATTAATTCTTATGAAAACTGTCGTCAGATTTATTATTCCAGTTTTACAAGTGAAAAAAATGGGAGCTCAGAGAAGTTTGTGATTTTTCCCAACTCACATAACGATCAATGCATATGTGCTAAGTTTCTTCAGTTGTGTTCAACTCTGCAATGCCATGGACTATGGGGCTCCTCTGTCCATGGGGGTTTTCCGGGAAAGAATGCTGGAGTGGGTTGCCATACCTTCCTCCAGTCATGACCCAGGGATTGAATCCATGTTTCTTTGTCTCCTGCATTGGCAGGCAGGTTCTTTACCACTAGCACCACCCCAGGAGTAAATGTCAAAATGGAATACCAACCTAGGTCCATTTGATTCCAGCTCTCTGCTGTTATACATCTTTTTTTTTTTTTTAAATAAGGATGTTCCCTTTGCAAAGTTCTTTGAAGTTTGACAAATATTTTTATTTATAAACATCTCATTTAGTCACACAACCTGCCAAATAGGTTAAGTGACTAAAAACAATAAGTGACAGTGCTAGGGGATGGATCTCCTATCTACTGACTCCAAAATCACTTCTCACATGGATGCCTCTAATTTAAATCCTCTTAGCATTTTACATAGTGGACAAACTTAACGTTGCCCATAAACACAGAAATTTAACACGTTACCCATAAACACAGAAATTAACTTTGTAGCTCTGTTTTCAAGCCAGGGACAAGCAGTGTTCAACAAAACATGTATCAGAGTTGACTTAAACATTCTACTTCAAGAAATAGGCAGAGGAAATTCTTGATTTGGAATTGGACACAAACTTTGGAGATGAAAATGCTAAATGATGGGCAGTTAGGGATTTGAGCATAACCGCTGCTCACTCATAATCTAAGTTCAATTCAAATGGATGAACTTCATAAGTTGCTTTGTCTGTTTGGACTGCTGTAACAAAAATACCATAGATTGGGTTGCTTACAAAAAGCAAAGATCCGTTTTTTATAGTGCTGGAGATTGGGAGATCCAGGACTAGGGCACTTCCAGATTTGGTGTCAGATGAGGATCTTTGTTAGTTTGCTTGCTAGTTCATAGACAGCCATCTATTTATTGTGTCCTCCCAAGGCAGAAGGGGAAAGTGAGCTCTCTGGATCTGAGTCTCACTTATCTATACTCTTAATCCCACCTCCCAAAGTGCCTACCTTCTAATATGTTCACATAGGGGATTAGATTTCAACATATGAATTTGGGGAAGACAAACACTTTCAGCGTATAACAATAAGTGAGTGATGCTTCTTAGTGAGCCTAAAATATTACCAAGGAACCGCTTAGGCACTGTGACAATATGATAAAATCTTCCTCTGTTTCTGCTTGATAGAAGTCTGATATATGGGCATTATCGTAATTTGTTTATGGGAAAGTTAAGAGTCATCAAATTATACAAGCTATGGAGTTAATATTATGCTAAATGATGCCTAAGGAAAATGAACATAATTTTATTTTGTATTTTGGCATTCAAGGAATCTTGTCTCAATGGATTTTTTTTTTTTTGCTTTCTACAAAATACATAGTACATTTAATAAAAGGTAATTTTATAAGAACTGCTTCCAGACTGAGCTGAATTTACTTCTATGACCTAGGCAATAAAATTATCCAAAATTAGATTTCTGCTTATTTCTAAGTATGGGAAAAATAGACCTTAATGATGGAACAAATGTTTAGCCCAGCAGATTAACTCTGAGTGTCCTAATGAATCACTAATGTTCATGGGAATGTTGGACAGAGTTTAGGATGGATGCAAGAAATAAAAGCCCAATAATAGTAAAATAATTAATTTGAGAACCTGTTCTGGCCATTAAAAAATTCTACTTTAATAGGAAATAAAGGTAACTTACATTTTCATTTTATGCTATGATAATTTTCTAGATAGTGTAACACCCTTGTAAAATTATATGTAGTTGCTTTTTATCAGATACAAATATGTGTGGCAATAAACCTATAAGGACCTATTTTATTAACAAATGTCTTCTTGTAACTTTGACCTTAGAATATAAAACAAAGCACAAAGAAACTAGTAATCTTATTTTTAGTAGGATCACTAGAAGAACATTTTTATTCAAGAACCAATTTCAAAAGAAGTTTCATAGGTCAAGCCTCCATGTCTTTTACATAGTAGATGGTAAATAAATTTCAATGAGTTAATTAGATTAAAAGAGGTGTGTGAGATTTTAACATTTATATAAACATGACAAATACTCTATAGACTGTTTCTTAGGTAGTTTAAGTCAATCTTGTTGACCTAAATGTGTACCATACACTAACACTAATACCATCTGTTGACACCTTTCCAAGTGAATACATATTTGCCTTAGTGCCTGCCTATAAAAGTTCTTAGTTTCAGATTTAGGGCATCAGAGATTATCAAGTGAATTTGCCTTGATATCATTTCTATGATGTATAATTTTTGACATAGCTGATAGAGAAAATATATAATGTAATATAATCTGAACTGAATTTTCATCTTTTGATTATATCCTGCCTTGTGGTTTTTATTTATTTACTCAAATTATCTGTGGAAACTATTGGGGAAAAAAAATGTTTTCCTATGTGTAAAGGTTTTCATCTCACAAAGGATCAGTCAGAAACAATGTCTTAGGTCACTTAATGAGATGTTGTCATGAAAATAATTAAAATAAGAATTAGGTATGAAGAAATAGGTATGAGTCTTAAAAACTCTGTGAAAACTTGAAAAATAAATCATTGGTAATTAAGCCATTAAGAAACACCAATGTTAAGAAGAGGACGACAAACTTAAATATTAGGTTTCAGTGTTAGCGTTAGTTGTTCAGTCATGTATGACTCTTTGTGACCCCATGGACTGTAGCCTGCCAGGCTCCTCTGTCCATGGGACTTTCCAGGCAAGAATACTAGAGTGGGTTGCCATGCCCTTCTCCAGGGGATCTTCCCGACTCAGGGATTGAACCTGGGTCTCCCATATTGCAAGCAGATCCTTTACTGTCTGAGCCACCAGAGAAGCCCAAATTAGGTTTATTTAGACCAAAAATAGATCAGACTCCAGAGACACAGAAAATTATATTTAGCATGACCATGTATTAATATTGTATTTAAAATTCTTTGCCATCCATGTTTATAAAATAACTTACCTAACTCGTATCTTCAACCATTAAGGAACATTGTGGAAAAAGATATTTTGGGAAGGGGAGATGTTGTAAAAGTTTAATTGATTGAAATTTGAAATTCCCCATTTTGGTATAGACTAGGAGTGAAAAAATATATATATATATATATATATATTGTTTAATCTGGTGGGTTGTATTACCAGCTTGAAAAATAATGAAGAGGTGAAGAGATATAGGATTTGGAAGAATGATTAGTTCACTTTTTTTTTTTTTTTTTTTTAATCAGATGGTTCCAGAGGTCTGGAATTCATGGGAGAGATCTTGACTAGACGTGTAAATCGTCATGTTATAAACATGATAACAGATGGATGCAAGCACATTAGATCAAGCAGAGGGGGAAAAATCAGCAGTCATTTGTCCTTTGCATTGACATAATGAATGAGATTTTAATGTTATAGACAAGAAAAAATACTGAGATAATATCAATAAAGGATTCATTTAATCTGTCTGGGAGGAATTAAGGAAAATTTCATATAGATGACAACATTATGACCAAAAAGCTTGGTCCTAAAAGATTAATTAGATCTTGTAGTGGTAGTGTAGGACTAAAGGGAGATTAATATTCTGTGAGTTGATGCCCCTGACGTTTTTGAGACTAAGTACTCTACTCATCAAAATTTTGAAAGTGATGAATCAGTGTTCTATCAGGCAGTCTTGGGAGTAGTGTGATTCCCTGGACTGTAAGAAAGCCTCCTCTTGGTTGTTTCTTTATCTCCATTATTTCATAGCTTTTGTCTGGATTGATTTATGGGGAGACAAAAGTTTCATTTTCCAGTTAAAAGTTAGGCTTAAATGTGAAAATGTCTGGTTACGTTAACATACAGATGTGAATAAATATACATCTTGAAATCTGTTATCTCTCATTTTGGGGAAAGGGATGAGAAAGTTAGAAGATGTAGGTGGTAAAGGAAAGGATATCCCTAAGTGGGAAAATACAATAAAAAGGGAAGGCTAGAGGCATTGAATTTCGCCTCACAATTTTGTCATGAAAATGCTACAGTTATACTCAGGAGATGTAGACAAACAGAAAATGTTAAAAAGGTCCTTCATGACCTATACTAATTGCATGCACTTCTGTGAAAACCTTATTAATTTAGAATGATAAAGGAGAACTTGAAAGAAGAAATTTACAATAGACATTACAGGATGGATGAGGTTCTAAAATATGGTAAATACAATGTGGATATTTTAGAAAAATTTATCATTAATGGCTCAACTTAATAAAAATATTCATGAAAGACAGGAAAAAAAAATGTCTATTACCAAACAGTCATATTGGAAGATTGTAGATGAAATACCTGGAAAGTAGTTGAAAGTGAAAAGTGAAGTTATTTGCACTCTTTGTGATTCCATGGACTATAGCCTGCCAGACTCCTCTGTCCCTGGAATTCTCCAGGCAAGAGCACTGGAGTGAGTTGCCATTTCCTTCTCCAGGACCCAGGGATTGAATCCAGGTCTCCTGCATTTCAGGCAGATTCTTTACCAACTGAGCTACTAGGGAAGCCCAGAAAGTAGTTAGAGGTCATATTATAAAATATCTTTAACTCTGGAATAATGCCTTTGAACTTGATTCTGTGGCAGTGAAGAGCTATTTGATGATATTAAGCACAAAATAGCATAATCAATGTAGAATTTTAGAATAATTAATTAAATAAAAGTGCCTAGAATGGTGGTAAAATGGTAAGGATTCTCTGTAAGTTCTCTAATGGCAAGGGGCCTTATTGATTTGCTAGCAGTAAGTTTTTATTCATAGGAACATTTGGTCTATGTTAAACAATTTTATAGTACCAGTGAATATAGGTAGGCATGTCGAATTGTTTCCAAAATCCAATTGACATATAAGTTGTAATTATTGTTTGAGTGATTATTGAGAAATATTTGGCCACATATAATACACTATTTTTACAAAGAGCTTAACTAGTATAGGCTTTATTTCTCTGAAAAAAAAAGAAGCATTCTCTTGCTATACACCTTCAACAGTGTTATTTTCACTGATCATGAATCACTGTGTATTGATTTGTATTTACCCATGAAACTCCGATTTTATATCAATTTGTTTCAGTCCATTTTTGTATTGTGTGAAATTCTCCACCAAGAATTGGTTTATGTAACTCTAGTACTTATAAAGCTGGGTTTTAGAGACTCAGATTACCCAAGTAGAGCAAATAATCTGATGATATCTTGCTTACCCTTGAATTTAATCCTGTACTATGGCTACTTGGTGTTTAGTTTTCTGCACTATAGACTAAGCCTCAAAATGAGTCAGAGTGGACAAAGTGAAACTCACTGAAGTATGCACTAGGATATAGGCATGCTTTCAGTTTAGCATCCTTTCTGCTCTCTGTGGAACACTAATTCACAAGATTAATCTTGAATACCATGTTCAGAGACAAATCAGTTTTGGAATGCCTATGGATTACCTCTATGGCAGAGCCCCTATTAACATTAATATACTAACTGCTCTGAGAGTCCCTGCAATAAGGAAAACCAATTATTTTAATTAGTTTTTATGCACACAAATAGTTCCATGTAACCCATTTTGGAAAATGCTTATTTTACTTCATAGATAAGGCAAATGAGGTTTTAAGAGACCAAGTCCTTATAAGCAATTGGCAGCAGAATAAAAACCATAGTCCAGGTCTTCAGATTTTATTTTTAATCCCCTTTTCCTAGGCTGTGTTACTACAAATCTCAGATGCTCTGCAGTGAGAATTTAGGCCAAGTAAACTTTGCTGACTATTAAGATGCACAGAAGGTAAAACAGGGATATTTCCTGCTGATGTACCTGACACGTACTGACAGAGAATTTCACAAAGCCTGTATAGCTTTTGAAGTATCAGTGTTAAAAAAACATTGATTTTCCTTTTTTATGTTGACTGTTAAAACAAATTTTTACTAATTAAGTTACTTATTTCTTATTATTTTTTGATGTATAGAAAGAGTTCTTCACCACCCTTAGAGTATCTGCAGCTTTAGCAATAAATATACTTAAAAGAGAAATTGAAAGTTGCAAATTTAATTTTGTAAGAGGATGTGTATTGATGTCATCACCATTATTACTTAAGGTTGGTGATGTGTTTTTCATACCCTTTAATAAACTTTGATATGATATATGGATTGTTGTTGTTTAATCTTTAAGTTATGTCCTACTCTTTGGGATCCCATGGAAGCTAGTCCACCAGGCACCTCTGTCCATGGGATTTCCTAGGCAAGGATACTGGAGTGATTGCCATTTTCTTCTCCAGAGGATCTTCCCAACCCAGGGATCAAACCAGCATCTCCTGTGTCTCCTGCACTGGCAGGCAGACTTTTTGCCACTGAGCCACCAGGGAAGTCCATGATTTGTTGGTAATTTATGTCATTGATAATCATACTAAAGAAGATTTATTTAATTAGTAACCTGTGCAATAATTGTTGAGTGCTGGGGAGATGTCAGACACTGTGCTAGTCTCTTTTAATATATGGGCAGCGAGAAAACCCTTATTCTCAAGGAGCTGGCAATCAAGTTTATATTTTGAAGCCATATTCAGTATGGATATAAATCAGAAAATAAAAGATCAATTTGTTGACATATCATTTGATGGCGCAAACTACTCAATGTTAACACTGCCTTCTTAAAATATGTACTTATATTCTTGTGATATACTTGGTTTCCTGTTAAACTCAAATGAAAAGAAATGGACATTAATGCTGTCTTTAGCACGTCTTCACTTATTGAAACAGAGCAAGTGTCCTGTATAGACAGTATGTGAACATACTGAAGTATGATTTCTTTGTAAGCCCTTTCTTTCCTAGGCAATAGCACAGTTAACTAAAGCTGATGTATCTGTAGAAACTAAATTGCTCTCAACCACAACAAACAAAAGGGACTCACATCAAAGATGTGAATCATGGTCTGTGCCATTGCTGACATTTAACTGAGGTTTGGATATTTAACAAACACGATTCTAATAATTTCCAGTGCTAAACTGCTAAAGCAGACAACTGATCTAGAGCAACTCTCAAATTACCGATACTGGTTCATTAGATAGAGTAAAGACCTGGACTGTGTTTATGGTCCCTGGAGTACCAGTTTAGTTGCTCGGTCATGTCCGACTCTTTGTGACCCCATGGACTGAAGCACGCCAGGCCCCCCTGTCCATCACCAACTCCCAGAGTTTACTCAAATTCATGTCCATTGAGTCAGTGATGCCATCCAACCGTCTCATCCTCTGTTGTCCCCTTCTCCTCCTGCCTTCAATATTTCCCAGCATCAGAATCTTTCCAAATGAGTCACTTCTTCGCATCAGGTGGCCAGAGTATTGGAGATTCACCTTTAGCATCAGTCCTTCCAGTGAAGACCCAGGACTGATCTCCCTTAGGATGGATTGGTTAGATCTCCTTGCAGTCCAGGGGACTCTCAAGAATCTTCTCTAACACCACAGTTCAAATGCAACAATTCTTCGGCTCTCAGCTTTCTTTTTAGTCCAACTCACACATCCATACATGACTACTGGAAAAACCATAGCTTTGACTAGACGGACCTTTGTTGGCAAAGTAATGTTTCTGCTTTTTAATATGCTGTCTGGAGTACCAACAAGTAAGCAAACAAAAAGTTTGGAAGTCTATGTGAGATACAAGTGTATTAGTGAAAAGAAACATTCCACTGTTTCTTCCTTTGTTTTGTTGAGAAGCCTGTTTAACCTTTGGTCAAGGCTGCCTTCAGGGAGTTAGCAGTCTGTTGCGTCAGATGATTCCAGAGCCCTGAGTTCACTCCCATTTGTATCTATAGGCTAAGGAAATAGCAATGTTAATTTTCAAGATATTCTCCACTAGTATGTAAGAGCAATTACTTTCAATACAACAGTTGTTTGTTCTCCCCCCCCCACCACCACCCTCCTCTTTTGTTACAGTGTTGTTGGGCCCAGGCAAAATCTGACAGTGGCCTAACACAAAGCTGTTTTTGTTGTTTTTTTTTTTAATTTCCTGGCCACATTTAGGCAATTTCCTGTAACATATTAGGACAAAAGAGCTGCTCAGTGACATATAAGTAAACTGAAAGATTCTTTAGAAAATTATAGTTTGTATTATTCTGGAGAGTCTGGTGGTAAGGGCGAGGAATTTGGAATCAACTGGACCTTGAGTTCAAATCCCTGCTATTACTATTTCTAGTTTTTAACTTTGGACTGTTAATTTTCTGAAGACTCATCTTATTCTGTAAAATATAGCAAGAGCAGCAACTTTATAAAGTACTTTTGAATATTTGATTAGTGTTTAGAATATCACTAATGATGAAAAGATTGTAATCATCACTTCATCATCTACTATCTATGATTGACAAATATAAGATTGCAATACTTTTTATTAGAATTGATTGTATCTTTCACTGTGTATTTTCAGAAATGTGCTTATATGGATTTTTGCTTCTAATATCTTTGTTCCTCCAATTTCCTTTCTGGAAGTGAGAAAAGCATAGATCATCAAAAATGATGATTATTCCAACACTTCCCTTACCCTTAATTTAATTCTGATTAGTTCTGAAGTTATTATCTATGTGAATTATCCCAGTAATTGCTTAGGTCACTGAGGTTTTATCAGTCTTCTATTTTATTTAGGTTTATATCCAAACAACTTTAAAATAATCTCATTCAACTTTTCAAAGCCTAAATTTATGAACTGTATTGTATGGTGTCTCAGGAAGATAGAAAAGTTGGACTCATGATAATCAGTATGCAGTAAATCAATTTATGTGAAAGCCCTTTTTCTTAAAAGAAAGTAAATTATTCCTTCTTTGATTTGTCTTTGCTCTTCAAATATACCCATATAGCTTACTATAACGTAACTATTTTTTATTTCAGTAAGAAATGGGGAGAAATGTAATAGTTTAATGATTAAAAATACCCCCCTGCACATAATAACCGAAAATATAATGAGGAGAAGACAAAGAATCTAACCATTATTATCTTTTAAGATCCTAAATGAGTAAGAAACAGTGTCATATGCTAGTCCTAAATCCATGTATTTACAATTATCCAAATTAGTTAAATGAGATAGAAATAAAGGATATGGAAATTATATTACTTTGAGAATAGGAATATTGATTAGATGCTAAAGAAGCTTTAAAACAAAAATGTTAGTTGCCTGAAGACAGACTTTGAATACATATTTTTTTAAATAAAATTGTTGGCAATTAAGTGATGCCTACTAGTTGAACAATGACCAGATAAGGAGTTTGTGATTTCCAGTTTCAAGGGATGCACAAGATCATCTATTTGGTCAGCTTTATCTCTAATTAAAGCCTTCTGTATATAAGTAGTAAACTAAAGGATGAATATTTAGAAACATCAAAATTCAGTGAGATTGAAAAAGAGGAAGATTGGGAATGCTATTAAAAGTTCCCAGTTTACATGCATCTAGTTCTTATAAAAAGAATATAATTGAGCACTGATGAAACTATAGTTTTCTGTTGATTCTCCTTCTCTCCAATGAAACCTGCTGAAAGGCTTACATCCTTACATCATCACCTCTCCACTGAAACTTCTCTCAGTAATGCTACTGAGAAATGATCATCTAGGTCGTGATATATTTTTCAGTCCGTCTTTTGACTTCTTCATGTTAGAAAATTAAAAACCACCGCTTCTTGGTAAAACTTTCCTTGGCTTTCATGTTTGAATATGTTTTTTCTTACTATTCTCAATACAACAATATTCAATATCTCCAAGTTTCTGTCCTTTCAATTCCTTACCTATTCCCATAGGTGAATCAGGGGTAAAGAATCTGCCTTCAATGCAGGAGATGTGAGTTTTATCCCTGGGTTGGGAAGATCCCCTGGAAAAGGAAATGGCAACTCACTCCAGTATTATTGACTGGAAAATTCCATGGACAGCAGAGCCTGGCAGGCTACAGTCCACGGGCTCACATGAACTGGACACAACTTAGTGACTAAACTACCACCACTACCAGCAGCATGATCATACTCATATAAATTATAAAAAAAAATTCTCCAAGTATGCCTCTTTCCCAATTACTGCATTTATAATTATGTATTGACCATCTCCTCTTGGTGATGCCAACAGTACCTCAAATGCAATATTTTAAAGAAAATAATTATTACCTCTGCCCTCAAGCCAAGTCCTTATTCTAATTTTCCTAGATTTAATAGTATTTGTATTTTTTTTGAGATATCTAAATGCATACAGTTAGAAAGAATGCCATCTCTTTGCTCTTTTTTTTTTTTTAAACTTGATCTCTCATCTCTTTCAAGACCAAAATTTCTACCTTGACCATGACCCCCTATCTCTTTTCCTTTGAATTTTCTTTGTTGACAAGTCAATCAAGACTGTCACAACTTCAGGCTAAGATCACAGCTTCTAACTAAATATTCTGCCTGCCTTATGAATCCTCATCTCAATTCAGACTACACAAGGAGGATTTATGCTTTCCTTTTTTTGATCCTCTTTGGACATTTTACCTATGTAAAATGGTAATACTAATACTAAGATGGGCATTATATTACCCATCACAGTATATCTTTATGATCTGTTTACCCCTGTCTCTCCTTACTGTTCTGGAAATTTCTAGAATTTCTGGACCATATATTTCCAACTCAATATCCCTTGTCAAAAAGGTTGAAAACAAGTAGGGAGCTTAATAACTTCTTGTGGAAAATGACTGAATGACTGAAGGTGGAACATTTAAAGTACTTCTGATTCTCCTCCCTTGGGAAAATTATTAATAGCTCTGAAGCCTATTTTTTCAGTATAAAAAGGGATATTAATATATATTTCAGAGGGTTATTATGAGAATTATAATGCATAGAACGTATGAAATCACTTAGCTTACTATCCAGTTCATATGATATAATAATAATAACAAAAAGTCCTCTCTAACTCCTTCAAGGATATCCCTTATCTGCTCTAAATATCTTTACTACCTACTGAAATTGTTCCAAAATTCACAGGTCAGCATCTGAAATCATCTATCATTCACTTCCAGATGAATTTTGGAACTTTACTCTCCACTATTCTCATACACTCCTATTCAATCATATCAGATTTCATGCTCCACTAAACCTCATTTCCTATTTTGTACTTCTCTCCCTGTGCTTCTCTTGTTCTCTCATGCTGAGAACTGTTCTGTTGACAATGCTGATTCATCCCCTTTTCTAACTCTCTAAAAGATTCCTGTCTATAAAGAGCTGTCTCAAACCTCTATATCTCTAGGTAGTTTTCCTAATTCTTCTAATGCAGTGAGATATCATTGTAACTCTCTTAAAGTTCTGTAAACCATTAAGTATCTTAGAGCACTTCTATCACATCTGTCCTGGTATATATATTTTGCATATCCTCCATTGTTGATCATAAGCGTATTCAAAGCAAGGAATTTTTGTTTTGTCTTTTACTTTATTGAAGAAATTGAAATGGAAATTGACTCAGACTATCTCAAAATAAAAGTCTTGAATTCATTTTGAAGTGTGGTTATTTCTCAGTAACATTAGACAGGTATATCTCAGTTTCACCTTGTTTTCTGTTCAAATACAAAGTGGAATTTAACTGGTGGTTATATTGGTGATTTGCCTGCCATAGCTGCCTGCCCATTAATAGCTGATTGGGATGACCACCTTATTTCACAAGGGTCACTGACCATCTGTTAGATAATGATGACTTTCAGTCACTGCACAAGATGAAAGACAAATGTTTCTCATTATTTATAAGACAATTTGGAGTTTGGCAAAAATCAGAAGTATACTTTGCCAAAAATAGTTTCCTTTAATTATTGGACTCATGTGTGTTTCAAAGGAGATTAAATCCATTCACTATATGTGACCCCATAAAATGTCACTTTAAAATCTATTAGCTCTCCGTAAAGTCCTGTATTTGGTTTACAATCCATCTTTTTGTTGTTGTTGTTTTGTAATAAGTACATAAAATATAAGGCAGGCCTTTAAAGAGTTGTTCAGTGTTATTTTGAAATCCTGAAAACATACTTATGATAAACTGGTATTTTAAAGAAAACAGAAAGAAAGATATATTAGCTTCTTTCAAAAGCTCATAATTAGAGGCCAATTAGAGAGAAAAAAGATTCATGTGTAAATATAGTATGACATCCATGAAGTTCTTTTGAATAAGAACCGAGTTGTGGTGAACTAAGGAGCCCAGGAGACAAGCAAGCCAGGGAACAATAGTCCTGTATGTTCAATATTGATTGCAAAGACAATTGTGAAATGTTAGTAAGAGAAGAGGCGGTAAGGCAAGTGTGGCTGTATTTCTAACATGATTTTTACAAGGCAGTTGTGCTTAACTAACTTGCCGGGATGCTTGAAAATAACGCACTGTGAAAGATAAGAAATGTGGATATAGTACAGTTCGATTTTCATAAAAGATTTTGACAGCTTTACGTGAGAGATTAATGGCTTAAGGTAGAGAATTGTAGAGTAAACGCTTAAGAAGTGTCTTACATAGAAACCATTTCAAGAATAAAACATGGTCTTTGAGGATGAAATAATAAAAAAGAATTTCAAATGTAGTAAACCCTTAAAATTATAGGGGGCACCAATCTTTAAATTTCTAATTTTAGAAAGCACTCAGTTTCCATTCTTCTTCATGTTCTTCTCTAATTATCATGACTGTGTATTTATTACATTTAATTACGTTCCCCAAATATTTATTATGTTAACTACAAATTATACTAAAAGCAACTGCTAGTGTGTTTGCACAAAAATGCAGATATATTTAAGGAGAGTGAGTTACACATTTATCTTTTACTGAGAAATGAAAGGCTTACTGGAGGAAGAACATAAATATGGATAATATTTAGCCAAGAGTACGTTTATGTTTGTAGAGCATCAAATAAAAATTTTAAAACCTACCTTTATATGTGTAAGGACAACAATTAAAAATATCATATTGTTCCAATCAAATCAGGACCAAATGAGCAAAGTTTTTCATGGTCATCAAAGATTTGTTCATATATTTAGTTTTCTTTATGCGTTCACCTTCAGTTCAGTTCAGTCACTCGGACTCTTTGCAACCCCATGAATCGCAGCACACCAGGCCTCCCTGTCCATCACCAACTCCTGGATTCCACGCAAACCCATCTCCATCGAGTCGGTGATTCCATCTAACCATGTCATCCTCTGTTGTCCCCTTCTCCTCCTGCCCTCAATATTTCCCAGCATCAGGGTCTTTTCCAATGAGTTAGCTCTTCACATCAGGTGGCCAAAGTATTGGAGTTTCAGCTTCAACATCAGTCCTTCCAATGAACACCCAGGACTGATCTCCTTTAGGATGGACTGGTTGGATCTCCTTGCAGTCCAAGGGACTCTCAAGAGTCTTCTCCAAAACCACAGTTCAAAAGAATCAATTCTTCAGTGCTCAGCTTTCTTTACATAGTCCAACTCTCACATCCATACATGACTACTGGAAAAACGATAGCCCTGACTAGACAGACCTTTGTTGGCAAAGTAATGTCTCTGTTTTTTAATATGTTGTCTAGGTTGGTCATAACTTTCCTTCCAAGGAATAAGCGTCTTTTAATTTCATTGCTGCAATCACCATCTGCAGTGATTTTGAAGCCCAGAAAAATAAATTCAGCCACTGTTTCCATTATTTCCCCATCTATTTGCCATGAAGTGATGGGACCAGATGCCATGATCTTAGTTTTCTGAACGTTGAGCTTTAAGCCAACTTTTTCACTCTCCTCTTTCACTTTCATCAAGAGGCTCTTTTGTTCTTCTTCAGTTTCTGCCTTCACCTTACTATCTACTTAACCCAACCCTTGAGCATTTTTCTCATGTTCCAGAAATTTAAGAAAAAAAGATACTGTGATTGTGAGTGGCTTCCATTTGTTTTTCTGAGACAAATAGGAGTTTGTTCTACTTTCATCAAAGCTAGAAGTTGGCCTCACAAAGTGATATATATATAGTATCAGCATACTTTTACCTATAGTATCACTGTATTTTTACCTACACAGGTAGGTAAAAACAAACTTCATAGACAGTGTGCATTCCTGTTTGTTCCAAATGATATATTCCATTTTGAAACCATAGAGGAAATCCAGAGATTTGTGTGTGTGTCTCAGTTTAGAATAATCAACAGCAAAATCTCTAAAGTACCGTGGGAATAGGGTGAATGCCAGTGCTTCTACTTGTACTAATACTAAACCTACTCTGGACTATTTGTACCCTTTTGGTGTATCCAAAAGAATGTGATTTCTTCTCTTTTATAGAACATTTGCACAATTTCTTATTTTAGGTATTATATTATTCAATACATACACATATGCTTTTTTGCACACTGACTATGTAATAGTGCTGCAAGCATGCATGCTAAGTCACTTAAGTTGTGTCCAACTCTGCAACCCTATGGACTGTAGCCTGCCAGGCTCCTCTGTCTGTGGAATAGGCAAGAACCAGTAATAGATATTGTGCTTGTTACTGGTCATCACAGTGAATAAGTCAGTCAGATCTTTGACAGTTTAGCAGGGGTGATATAATCAAGCAAGTGATTTTACAGTACAGGGCAATAAAGCAAGATAGTTAATGCACTGGAGGCAATGCAAGCTTTAGGAAAGGTCCCTTAAAACTATCTAGGGGCATGGAGCAGACATCACAGAGGGCTTATCAAGAAATGACATCTAAGGCGAGGTGTTTAAGTCTTGTCACCTGGGACATTTCAATTAATCTTCACAAAATACCTTCTTCAAGTACATGTTACTATCTCCATTTTAAAGAATCAAATTTGAAAGCTTAGAAAAATTAAGCAGTCCCCAGATTCCTAAGGTTAGTCAGCATCAATAACTATGATTCAACCCCACATTGTTCTGAATTCAACATAAATTTACCGTAGAGAACCCATATCAATATTTCCCCCATATTTCAGTTCATCTGTTTTTAGAGAACATCATAGTGATGGCTTTATTCTTTACTCTTCAAATTTGATTTTTATAATGACTCAAGGAAATAGTGACTAATATCATAAGAGTTCTGACCTTAGGAGATGATTCAGTCATGGAGTTAGGAAAATATGTAGCAATCTAGTAAGGAGAAAGTCATGGCTGAAATTTCAGCTTTTCCTAAATCACAGTGGAAATTTAGATTCCTTGGAGGGACTTGCTTTCCTGAGCCAGCCAGGCACTGAGATATGACAGGGTCAGCTGTCCATTAGATGATACTACTGGATGGATCCTCTAGCAAGAGAAGGATTAATATTTGTAGAGGTCCTGGTACTTTCTGTAAAGAAAGCACTCAGATGAAAATAATATAAATTATATGTTGGTTACATATTCAGATTTTGCTATCCTTTACTATTCTTGGAAATATAAATATTCATTTTCATTTCTTATGCATTTTACAATGAATATGTCTCTCCCTCCCTTCTCTCACAAAACACACATACATGCACAAAAACACAACGTTTGAAGCACGCAGATACATCTTGAAGCAGCAAAGATTTAACAATAATGAAAGAACTGGTCATGGAGAAAAGATAAAGTAGTTTAGAGTTCTGAGAAGGAAAATAAACTGAAGAGACTAACAACGCATATTTAAAATACATAGGTATTGACTAAATTTTTTCAAGTACGTTTCAGTGTTGAGTAAGCAAAAAAAAATAATTACACTCAGAACATTTAGCAAATTAAGATATTCTTATCAGTGGTTTTAAGAGACTAGTTAATTATTTTTTAATTTACTGATAAATAGATAATTTTAATGTAGCTGGTCTCAGATTTCGAGCAACTTTAAGCATACATTTGAAATAGAAAGAAGTGAGACTCTTTAAGCAATTATTCAACAAGTCCATATTCTTCATGAAGAATATCTTCAGGACACTACAGGCAATCTGTAAACTAATATTCTAATAATTCTTACATAGATTCAATTATCTATTTTTCCTATACCTAGGCAGATAGAAGCTGAAGGTTAAAAAGGAGAAAAGTTAGAGGAAACTATGCTGATAGCTTTAAATAAGTAGTTAAATGGTTTAATAGTGGGAAAATATACAAAATATAGCATGCCAGGTATCAAAAAGTTTCAAACTATGATTTAAATGTCCTTAGGCTTTATGATGACTTTAAAAGCCCTTATAGGAATATATAATTTTTTAAAATAAATTTTTGACTTAAATTTCCATGTGTGCTCTTATCTAAAATTGGCCTGCCAGACAGTATAGATCTGAGAGAATTGTTTCCAATTCCTACTTCTTGCTTTTGCACTCATCTTTTGCTAAATCTCTCAAACATACAGAATCATATGAAACATAGGTCAAAGCATAAAAACTAAAGGAAATGAAACAAAGAGACTCTATAAAATATTGGTGTTCTCTTGATCTATGCATGTTGCTGAAATGTCATTATTTCATTCTTTTTTATGGCTGAGTAACATTCCATTGGGCTTCCTAGGTGGCACAGTGGTAATGAATCCACCTGCCCATGCAGGAGACGCAAGAGATTTGGGTTCAATCCCTGGGTCAGGAAGATTCCCTGGAGGAGGAAATGGCAACCCACTCCAGTATTCTTGCCTGGAAAATTCCAAGGACAGAGGAGCCTGACAGGCTATAGTCCACAGGGTCACAAAGAGTTGAACACGACTGAGTGACTGAGCACACATAATATTCCATTGTGTATATGTACCACATCTTCTTTATTGATTCATCTGTTGATGGACATTTAGTTTGCTTCCATGTGTTGGGTTATTGTAAGTGGTGCTGCAGTGAATATCGAGATGCATGTATCTTTTCAAATAATAGTTTTATATAACTGGAAGTGGGATTGCGTGATCATTAGGTAACTCAGTTTTTATTTTCTGAGGAACCTCCATGTTGTTTTCCATAGTGGCTATGCCGAATGACATTTCTACCAACAGTATGGGAAGGTTCCAAAAAGAGATTTATTATAAAACACCTCTTAACCCATAACTATCCTAACTCTAGGAACCACCTACTCTCTTCTTGGCCATAAGGTACCTCATTGTTTTTCGAACAAAATGCAAATTCTTATGTAATGGGTCATAAAGCTTTACATGATCTAATCTCTGCACTCTTTTCTACAATCTTGAGAAAGAAGAATGTAGCTGGAAGAATCAGGCTCCCTGACTTCAGACTCTACTACAAAGCAACAATAATCAAAACAGTATGGTAACTGGTACAAAAGCAGACTTACAGCAAAGGAACAGGATAGAAAGCCCAGAATCAAATCCACACATTTTGGTCAATTAGTCTACAACAGAGGAGGGAGCAATATACATTAGAGAAAGATAGTCTTTTCAATAAGCAGTGCTGGAAAAATTGGATAGCTACTTGTAAAATAATGAAATTAGAATGTTCTCTTAACACCAAACACAAAGAATAAACTCAAAGTGTATTAGAGACCTAAATATATGACTGGATGCTATAAAACTCTCAAAAGAAAACATAGGAAGAACACTCCTTAACATAAATCATAGCAATTTATTTTTGGATACACTTCCTACAATAATGAAAATAAAAACAAAAAATAAATAAGACCTAGAGAAACTTTTGTACTGTAAATGAAACCATAAACAAAACAGAGAGATCACAGATTGAGAGAAAATATTTGTAAATAATACAACCAACAAAGGATAAATCTCCAATATGTACAAACAGCTCATGCAACTCAATATCAAAAATACAAACAATCCAATCAAAAAATGAGCAGAAGATCTAAATAGGTATTTATCCAATGAAGACATGGCCAAAAACCCATGAAAAGATGTTCAACATCACTAATTATTAGAGAAATGCAAATCAAAATTACATTGAATTATCACCTTACACCAGTCAGAATGTCCATCATCAAAAAGTCTACAAACAATAAATGCTGAAGAAGGTATGGAGAAAAGGGACCCCTCCTACACTGTTGCTGGGGGTGTAAATTGGTATAACCACCATAGAGAACAGTATTGAGGTTCCTTTAAAAAATAAAAATAGTTACCATGTGATCCAGAAATCCCACTCGTAGGTATATATCTGGATAAAACTGTAACTTGAAAAGATATATGCACACCAGTGTTTACTGCAGCACTGTTTACAATAGGCAAGACATGGAAGCAACCTAAATGTCTATTGTAAGAAGAATGGATAAAGATGTGTTGTGTATGTATACAATGGAATACTACTCTCATAAAAATGAAATAATGCCATTTGCAGCAATATGGGCGGGCCTAGAGATTGTCACAGTAAGTGAAGTAAGTCAGACAAAGACAAATATCATAGTATGTCACTTATATGTGGAATCTAACAAGATGATACTGATGAATTTGTTGCAAAGCAGAAACAGATTCAGAGACTTTGAAAATAAACTTATGGATAGCAAAGGGGAAAGGTTGGGGAGGAGATGAATTAGAAGTTTGGGATTAGCATATAAACACTATTTTATATGGAATTGATGGTCAACAAGGACCTACTGTATAGCACAGGAAGTTTTACTCAATATTTTATATAAACTATATGGGAAGATAACCTAAACAAAAATGTGTGTGTGTGTGTGTATATATATATATATATATATATATATATATATATATGTATGTATGTATAACTGAATCACTGCTGTACACCTGAAACTAACACAACATTGTTAATCAACTATACTCCAATATAAATAATATTGTAAAAATAAAACATTGGTGTCAATGTTGATACAATAATTCTAGACTGCTAAATTCTATTATAATTTAGGCAGTTTCAAATTTGCTTTCAACGCACATTCATGAACACCTATATGAATGTATAATAGAGTTATAAAAGATACCTATTTGGTAGTGTTTTTGATGATAGATTATTATAATCATATCACTCAGTCCAGTTCAGGTCAGTCGCTCAGTCGTGTCCGACTCTTTTCGACCCCATGAATTGCAGCCTGCCAGGCCTCTCTGTCCATCACCAACTCCCGGAGTCTACCCAAACCCATGTCCATCGAGTCAGTGATGCCATCCAGCCATCTCATCCTCTGTTGTCCCCTTCTCCTCCTGCCCCCAATCCTTCCCAGCTTGGATCTCCTTGAAGTCCAAGGGACTCTCAAGAGGCTTCCCCAACACCACAGTTCAAAAGTGTCAGTTCTTCAGCCCTCAGCTTTCTTCACTGTCCAACTCTCACATCCATACATGACTACTCGAAAAACCAGTACTTGGACTAGACAGACCTTTGTTGGCAAAGTAATGTCTCTGCTTTTAAATATGCTATCTAGGTTGGTCATAACCTTCCTTCCAAGGAGTAAGCGTCTTTTAATTTCATGGCTGCAATCACCATCTGCAGTGATTTTGGAGCCCAAAAAAGTAAAGTCTGACACTGTTTCCATTGTTTCCCCATCTATTTCCCATGAAGTGGGATGAAGTTAAAAAATGGAGTGGCATCACTATAACAGGATTCTTTCCATTTCATAGTTTTATTTAAGAAAACAAGATTTCCCAGAATTGATTCTACATTCTATTCATGTAAGCACATAGTATCCTCATTTGTGCAAGAAAGTTTATCTCTGTATCTATAGATAAAACCACCTCATTAAGATATCCATAATTAATTATGTAAAATAAAAAAATTCAGTATTTATCAAAATGTATTATATATAACTTGTTCAATTGTATACTATTAGTGACTGCAGATGGTGACTGCAGCCATGAAATTAAAACACGCTTGCTCCTTGGAAGAAAAGTTATGACCAACCTAGCAGCATATTAAAAAGCACAGACATTAGTTTGCCAACAAAGGTCAGTCTAATCAAAGCTGTGGTTTTTCCAGTAGTCATGTATGGATGTGAGAGTTGGACTATAAAGAAAGCTGAACACCAAAGAATTGATGCTTTTGAACTGTGGTGTTGGAGAAGAGTCTTGAGAGTCCCTTGGACTGCAAGGAGATCCAACCAGTCCATCCTAAAGGAGATCAGTCCTAAATATTCATTGGAAGGACTGACAGCGAAGCTGAAACTCCAATACTTTGGCCACCTGATGTAGAGAATTGACTCATTGGAAAAGACCCTGATGCTGGGAAAGATTGAAGGCAGGAGAAGGGGATGACAGAGAATGAGATGGTTGAATGGCATCACTGATGTGAAGGACATGAGTTTGAGTAGGCTTCTGGAGTTGCTGATGGACAGGGAGACCTGACATGCTGCAGTCCATGGTGTCACAAAGAGTCAGACATGGCTGAGCGATTGAACTGAACTGAATGATTGTAAAAATAAATTCCTCCATAATATTTTTACTTAGATCCTTACAGTCATAAGAATTTTTATAGCCAATTTACATATTTAATTTTACTGTAGAAGATAAGGTATCAATAATAGATTTTAATTTTTAAAATTAGATTAGAATCAAATTATATGGCAAATGTGGATTAAAAATATGAGTTTGAGGAGAAAGAGAAACAATGTAGCATTTTTTTAAAGATAGAGCTTGTTCTTTTTTTATTTTTTTTAACTACTGGTATCACTGTTATGTAAATTCTTGGATGCCTTTAAAAGTGAGAATTAACACATCTAAAGAGAGGATTAGCATTTTTATTTTAATATATCCTTATTTATAGTAATCAGAAATTAAAATTTTTTGCAAAGACCTTAGCTTATGATAAAAAATTTAGTTGACAATTTAAAAGCATGCAATACTTTACATAGTGTAGAAAATCATTTTATGGATCATAAAAGCAAAAGCAAAAAGAAAGCTCACCTTTACTTCATCATCCTGAGTTTGGGAAGTTTGCTGTACTCATGCAATCAGCAAATAGAGATGCATAACCATATCCTAGAGTTATGAGGGAAATTAACTCATAAAACCTTATAATAATTACAAAGTATTTATATACATATTTTGCCTTAAAACTTTAAATCTATCTCCTGTGCACAGTCTCATTTAATCTTTTACCAAAATAGGAATTACTTAGTATAAGTGGTGCTATCTCCATTTTGCAAATACATGGGTAATGCTTTAATAGTTACTTTTGAGTTGAGTTTACTTGCCCAAAGTAATTGCTAATATACCAGGGAGCTGATATCTAAAACATAAGTTTTACGTTTCAATATAACTTTTAAAAAAGTTAATAACACTGGAGCTCTCTTTTTCTTAACATGTTCTGCCTATAAGATGAGGAAATACAAAAAAAAGGAAAAGCTTGTTTGGAAGTTCAAGGAAGGTAAAATAGTACTTTAAGGTATGACCTTCATTTATGTAAAAATTATTTCTCATGAACCAGCCCCAGGTTATGACTATGTAGATAAGTAACATTTTGCTCTATCAAGCCAGAGCTCTGAATGCCTCTTTTTTCTTCCTTTAAATTATATTTCGCAGCCTAAGGGATTTTGGTCATTGAGGATGGTGGTAGTTTATTTTGTTTTAAACATCAGATTAACTGTAGAAAGGTGATTGATGATAATTGCCCTTAATTACACACTTACCAGGTACATTTAACAAACATCCTAACAATCTTGTCAAATAATTTCACAAAACCAAATTTATAGATGAGAAAACTAAGGCACATTAATTTGCTCTATGTTCCACTGCTAGTACACAAGAAAGCTAACATTTGGACTCCAATATTGGTAAAGAGTCTGCCTGCCAATGCAGGAAACACAGAGACACAAGTTCTGTCCTGGGTCAGAGAGTCCCTGGAGTATGAAATAGCAACCTACTCCAATATTCTTGCTTGGAAAGTTCCATGGACAGAGGAGCCTGGCAGGCTGCAGTCCATAGGGTCACAAAGAATCAAGGACATATAATGTGTCCCTGTGATCTAACAAAAACTTCAATTTGAGATTATTTTTAACTTTTAACAAATTTTGAGAAAACATAATCAGTTTAAATTTGTTTGCAGGAAGAAGATTAAAAAAAAAAAAAACTACACTATTCTCCCTCTGGGATACATTCCCTAATTTGTATTTTAAGGCATACCTCATATTGAAATATGACTTAGTCAATTTTCTCGAGAGAGGACAGATAAATATGGATTAATGGCTACTTTAGTTAATGATTGCAATGCTGGTTTTAATTAATTGTGCTATGTACTCATTCTTTATTCATAAAATAAAATTTGTGCACAGAATACCTTTTATTAGGAAAAAAAGGCGAGAAAACTCCATCAGTGACCAGTAGAAAGTTTAGAGGTCAACATAGCAAAGACAGAGAGAATAATTATTTTTGCTTTCATTGATGCTGTAAAGTAGCATATACTTCGTTTGACAAAACAGTTGAGTTTGAAACATTTCTGTATATCCATTTGTTATGTTTCTTATTTTATCATCTGTATTTATATGCAAATAGAATACTTTCCAAATGATTTAAACACAAAGACGTTTAATGAAAAGAAGTAGGTGTTTGATGGAAGGCACTAGAATTGCTTATATTGCTTTGGGTACAGAGTTCCATGCATGTGTTTTTTTTTTTTTTTTTTCTTTCACTTGCTTTTAAGAGTGAGGTGTCTGTATGTGACTCCATCCCTAAGAAGATGGTATAGAAAGACTTGGCTGGACCCTAGAGCTTTATCTCTGTCACTTCTCTGGACCTGGCTGCATTCTCCTTCTCTGATATTGCTATTTTAAACACCCACCGGCTGCATTCTGAATGTAGTGTTCATTCCTTTTATAGCTCCTGAGGTGAAAGTCCAACTTCTCCAGGAAGCAGCTGCCAGGGAGATGGCACTGCAGACAGAACTCTCCCCACAGTGGTTCAGAGCACCTGCCAGTTAACAAAACTCCTGAAGCCTTTCCAGATCCAAATATCTCACACTTAGGTCCATGTGTGAGAAAGCAAGCTGGTTTAGTTGAATTCAAAATCTAAAAAGTAGAAACAACAAAAAAGTTCCCAGTCTGATTACTGATTCTTGTATCAGCTTTGAACAAAGCTAGTCTTTAACTTCTCAAATATGTAGCTCCTTATCCTTTCTACATGCTTTGCCTCCTTTATCATACTTTCAGGAATGACCACTTTTAACATTGAACTAATAAGACCTTCCTCCCTCTCAAAACGTTTTTGTGTTAAAAGAGATCATATATAAAAGTATTTTCCATACCACTTAACCTAGTCATCATTTCACTCAGAAAATGGAATTTATTATTATTAATAAGACAAGATGATCATAATTAGATTTTTAGTAATAGTCCAAAAATGTCAGTATGTTGTACTAAAACTTTTTTACTTTGGTCAGTATTACTTTATCCATGCCTATTTTACTGAATAAATCTTAATTCATATGTTGAGTGGTTTATAAACAATGTATTGAAACACCCTAAATATAAAACTCCCTTGTCATTGCCTCTTCTAAAGATAGTCAGACAGACTAACATGGAAGCTTGGCTTAAATGAGACAATGGAGAGAAAAAGGATAAAGCAATTTATAGTATTATGGAAATTATGGTTTAATTACAAGTTAAAATGAGTGATTTCAGTATTTGAAATTTACAGATGAATACAAAACCAATATTTGATGATCTCCTAGGCATTTAAAATGTTGAATTTTGCATATATAAATATATATATGTTTTTAAATATATATATATATACTCATATATGTTTTTAAAAATACAGAGTTACTATAAATTGTGCATTAAAATAAGACTTAAAGGTATGCATTTATGCCATTGCTTGATCATTATTAAAGTTCACAGCTTTTAGGAATTAAGTATAGAATATATGAGAAAACAAAGAAAACTTTTTTTAAACATTCATTATTTTCTGTATTCTTTTCTCTGATTTACAATATTAAAAATATGTATGTTTGAGAATTTGGTGTTATAATTAGATAGTAGCTTATAACTTTCAATCTCTTATCCAAGACATTTTTAAAATAGCTTTATTATTTCAAAGAAGTGCTAGAAGAAAATATATAGGAAATTGTTTTTCTTTCACAAAATAAGAAATAAATATTATTTGTTTTTTTGGTAAAAATATAATATTTAAAAATTAAAATATACTTAACATGACATAATTTCCATTCTAAAAATAAATGTACATATGTCATTAATATTATATACTTATGCCTGGAGGTTAAATGAAATTATGTCATAATAAAGTTATTGCCATGCATTACAAATTTCAATAAACATGTCATTTGTGACTCACATAACTTATTTGTACTTCATGTGCTTCTCTCTAAAAATGGACAAAATGATAGTACTTGATGATACCTATCACAATGGATGTTGTAAAGTTTGAAAGAGAGTTAGACATAATCTGCTTAGAGCAGTATCTGACAGGTCGTAATGGTAGTTGTATATTATTGTCTACACAATAATATTGAATTGTTTCCTGCACAAGTGCATTTCTCACTTAGAAATCTCTTTAAATAGATTTTAAAATATGATTTTCACCGTCTATAAGGTTGAGTGCTTCACTTAATAAAGAAGATCTTTGGACAGATTGCTAATTCTGTGGATTTCTCTTGACAAAGTCACACATGCCCTACACCTGCCAAAACAAAAAGATAATAAGAAGTGTTTCTGCACCAGAGTACCTTCTGCCACAGAAGTATTAAAAGGCAACTCAAAATATCATCAATCATAATATTATATATAATATTATTTTCTAGGGAATATTGCACATTATGTAATTGTATGACTTACAAATACTTATATAAATATATGTGTATATTTATATCTATATCCTTATTCATATCTATATCCATATCTATTATGCTATCTAAGAAATAACTGGCATAAAACATGTTAAGAAGAGAACACTTTAAAAACAAAGGCAAGTGGGTGAGGGGATAGAATTTGTTCTGTTCTGTTTAATCTCTGCTTTACTCTCCTTATCTCATTTTGAGTTTGAAACCAGGATATCAAAGCTCTTTTTGTATGCAAAATTAGCTTGGAGGTTGTATGAGGTTCTGAATTGTTTTATTTTTTCTGTGTGCTTTTGAACATTCTTCTGTCAAATTTATAACTTTGTGATACAATGAAAAGACAGCTGTGAAGGTAGCTGGCCAATCCCTTCACAGGAATATCATTTGCAAACAATTTAGCTTTGAATCCAAGGGAAATTGTACTTTTCTTTTATTAATTAGTAACTTTAATAGGAGCTTTCATTAATCAACATGTCTTGAGAAACACTAGTCTTTTTCCATTGAGCTGAATAAATCCTGCTGTGTGGGGTACTGGAAACGGTGCTAAGGCTTATGTTTGGGGAACGTGTTACAGGGAATTAGAGATATGAAAGGAAAAAAAAAATCATCCTTTGGCAGTTACAGGCTTAATTTCTTAATCAACTTAAAAAAAATAACCCAAATATGCTCATTTCTAATAAGCTCTCTGATGTCTGCTTTTCAGATTTAATGACACAGGAGATAGTGTCACAGAGTCTGTTAGGATAATTCCAACATCATTTTGTTCAACTAGCACCTCACCAAGTGAGACTTTATACCCCCCAAAATAAGGACTTGCCTAATGTGTACTAATGGGTTTGCTGGGTGACTCAGTGGTAAAGAATCTGCCTGCCAATGTAGGAGACACAGGAGACAGGGGTTTGATCTCTGGGTTGGGAAGATTCCCTGGTGGAGGAGGAAATGACCCACTCCAATATTCTTGCCTGGAGAATTCCCATGGACAAAGGAGCCTGGCAAGAGGCAGCCCATAGGGTCTCAAAGAGTTGGACATGACTGAGCAGAGCAGCACAACACAATGTGTATTAATGCCATTTGTAAAGGAACTCCTTAAACGAGTTCAGATACAGCAATGTCAGTTTTATTAGAAAAGTATTAACTATCTTAAGTTTAGGTTTAAACAATCTTGAACAAAACGAACTATTAAGGTTATTTTCTATACAATTTTCAACAACCAGATGTTAGGAACTGTGTATATAAAACATCCAGATGATTGACTAAAAATTTAAGTGTTTGTCATGATAATTGGCTTGGTGTGAGCACAGCTTATGCTAAGGAGGGTATTTTTGGAACTGCTTCACTCATGTCCCTATAAAGTAGGTAGTCTAGCAGAGTTTTTAAGCGGAGCAAAAAAAAAAAAAAAAAAAATTCTCAAGAAAATCCATGCCATATGCAATTAAGGATATATTCATTACTAAACATTTTTATTCGTATTATTTCATTGTCTAGACTTCAAAGGGATCCTAGATCACTAGCTGGTAAAATGTTCTATTTGGAAGTCCAGAGATGAAAAATGATCTGAGTTTGTAACCTGAGAATTGTTGCTTCATCTTTCCCCTATTAATGATCTGATCATCTTTGTTTTACCAACATCTTCCTCACATATTAATTTCTCCATCTGAAACAGAAGAACCCACCACCCTTGCTGCTGTCTGACTCTAAGAATGAATAACATAGTCTATCACTGTGGTTAAGAGTGCAAGCTGATTGGCTTTGTTCATGTTACAATTTCCCAGTATCTTCATGTCTTTGTAGATAAAATGGAGATAATAGTGTCTGGCTCATGGGTTTATGTGAGGATTAAATAGAATATGAAATGTAAAGTGCCTAACAAAGTGCCCAGTACATACTAAACAGAATATTTACTGGCTTAAAGTGGTTCCTCAAGTACAGAGACAAATGCTGTGGATCTTTCTTATTTCAAGTAATTATGAACTGACCTCTAACCCCCACCAACCACTTTACTCTGTTCACTCAATGCTGAGTTTCGTTCCCCACCAAACACTTGATTGCTTAGGCCTTCCTCTGTATTTTACAACAGCTATTGTTTGTGCCGCAAATATCTGTGTTTAATTACTTAGTGTCATAGTTAATATGTCCATGACTTTTCTTTCTAAACCAGGTTGCAATTTGGAAATTTTGATACTCTTTACCATATTATTTCTTCTTCTAAAAGCATCTTAGTTTTTGCCCTCATTCATCCACTCAACAAGTATTTCTATTTATTGTCCATTATGTATAGGGCCTTAGAATATACAGAAGTGGCCAAATGGACAGTTCCTGGATCTTACTTTTAGCAGGGAGAGACAGAAAATAATAACCCAGTAAATAGGTAATATGTCTCATGGGAGTGCTTGGAATAGTGGTATTCCTTGCTATTTAACACTTTAGGTAATTCAGTGGAGACCTAAGGAAGATAGGGAATACACTATGCAGACCTCTGGAGGAAGAGAGTTCCAGGTAGAAGAAACAGAAATACCAACATCCTGGGGCAAGGGCTTGTATGACTTATTGGAAGCACAGCTGGAGACCCAGAGTCTATAGTAGAGTAAATGGGAAAGAGTGTGAACTGATAAGGTCAGGGAGGAATCAAGTGGTGGATTATATAAGATGGTTGGTCACTATCAGGATTAGAGGTTTACTTATGAGTGAAATAGGAAGGCTTGAAATTGTTGATAAGTTCAGTCACTCATTCGTGCCCTACTCTTTGTGACCCCATTGACTGCAGCACGCCAGGCTTCCTTGTCCATCACGAACTCCCAGAGCTTGCTCAGATTCATGTCCATTGAGTTGATTATGCCATAAAACCATCTCATCCTCTGTAGTCCCCTTCGCTTCCTGCCTTCAATCTTTCCCAGGATCAGGGTATTTTCAAATGAGTCAGTTCACATCATGTAGCCAAATTTTTGGAGCTTCAGCTTTAGCATCAGCCTTTCCAATGAATATTCAGGACTGATTTCTTTAGGATTGACTGGTTTGATCTCCTTGCAGTCCAAGGGACTCTTAAGAATCTTAACCACCACCATAGTTGAAAAGCATCAATTCTTCAATGCTCAGCTTTCTTTATGGTCCAACTCTCACATCCATACATGACTTCTGGAAAAAACATAGATTTGACAAGATGGACCTTTGTTGGCAGAGTAATGTATCTGCTTTTTAATATGCTGTCTAGGTTGGCCACGGCTCTTCTTCCCGGGAGCAAGCATCTTTGAATTTCATGGCTGCAGTCACCATAGAGTCATCTATCAATAACCTCAGACATGTAGATGACACCACTCTTATGGCAGAAAGCGAAGAAGAACTAAAGAGCCTCTTGAAGAAAGTGAAAGAGGAGAATGAAAAAGTTGGCTTAAAAGTCAACATTCAGAAAACGAAGATCATGGCATCTGGTCCCATTACTTCATGACAACTATATGGGGAAACAATAGAAACAGTAACAGACTTTATTTTTGGGGGCTCCAAAATCACTGCAGATGGTGCCTGCAGCCATGAAATTAAAAGACGCTTGCTCCTTGGAAGAAAAGTTATGACCAACCTAGACAGCATATTAGAAAGCAGAGACATTACTTTGCCAACAAAGGTCCATCTTGTCAAAGGTATGGTTTTTCCAGCAGTCATGTATAGATGTGAGAGTTGGACCATAAAGAAATCTGAGCACTGAAGAATTGATGCTTTTGAACTGTGGTGTTGGAGAAGACTCTTGAAAGTCCCTTGGACTGCAAGGAGATCCAACCTGTCCATCCTAAAGGAAATCAGTCCTGAATACTCATTGGAAGGACTGATGCTGAAACTGAAACTCCAACACACTGACCACATGATAGAAAGAACTGACTCATTGGAAAAGACCCTGATGCTTGGAAAGATTGAAGGCAGGAGGAGAAAGGGATGACAGAGCATGAGATGGTTGAATGGCATTGCTGACTGGATGGACTTGAGTTTGAGTAAGCTCTGGGGGTTGGTGATGGACAGGGAAGCTTGGCCGTGCTGCAGTCCATGGGGTCGCAAAGAGTTGTACATGACTGAGTGACTGAACTGAACTGAGTCACCATCAGCAGCAATTTTGGAGGCTAGAAAATAAAGTCTGTCACTGTTTCCATTGTTTCCCCATCTATTTGCCATGAAGTGATGGGACCGGATGCCATGATCTTAGTTTTTTGAATGTTGGGTTTTAAGCCAGTTTTTTCACTCTCTTCTTTCATTTTCATCAAGAGGTTTTTTAGTTCCTCTTTGCTTTCTGCCATAAGGATGGTGTCATCTGTGTATCTGAGGTTATTGATATTTCTCCAAGCAGTCTTGATTCCAGCAATTGTTGATGATTTGATTTAAATTCTGAAGTTCATTCTGTTTGTTATGGGGAGAATGGTGTCAATGGCAGAAGCCAGAAATCTTCATATAATTATAATAATCCATTATAACAACAATTTAATTACTATATTTTCACTTCCTAATCTTCATGATGGCAAGTCATGAATGTAATTTATCATACTTGCTAAATTATAAATTCTGCATGAGCCAGGATTCCACCAGATTATATCTTTAGACCACTTGAATTCTTCAATCAAAGAGGAAAAAAAAAGTTTTTGGTGCCCAAGGAATACAAAACTTAATTTTCACCACTTCTGTCCTTCTTGTACCCTCCCATTACACTCTGTCATACCCTAAACTCTTTCTTTCCAGAATTTCTTCTTAATAGAGCATACACATATCAAGCAGTATTTCTTTGTATAAATGAAAAAATATAGGGTGGATGTAGAGAATAAAGAGGAGCAAGATAGGAGACATATGTGTATATGCCTATGTAATATATTTTGCATAATCATCTTATAGTTGACCTTCAGTTCAGTTACTCAGTCATGTCTGACTCTGCCACCCCATGGACCTCAGCACACCAGGCTTCCCTGTCCATCACCAACTCACGGAACTTACTCAAACTCATGTCCATTGAGTTGATGATGCCATCCAACCATCTCATCCTCTTACAGTCTCTGTAAATATCTAATAATTTTATAAAATAGAAAGTCATGCCTAAGTGTTGCTGTTCCCAATTTGCTAAATTCCATATATGGCAATTTGAGGTATTTAGGTTCCACCTCAGTAATCTGACATAGTTCTACAGAAATCCAAGGAAATGATACACCAGCTTTTTTCCCATGAGTCACATTAAAGGGCCTTCCTAATATATGTTTTGAAAATTTTTGGATTGGAGTCAATAAAATTTATGTAATATGATTATCTTAGCCAAGGAGACATAAAGGATCCTTTTTTTCATGTTTTTCTCAGTGAAGAAGTTAGAATCTATTCTTCTATGAATATCCCTGATATGCCACAACAGAGGAGCAGTGCTTACGCTAAGACTAAGAATTATAACTCTGATCAGGTTTATGAAACCTCTAATATCTAAATACTAGTTACTTTTTGTAGTCTTCTTGATATCCCCACCCCCAAGTAAAGGTAAAACTGCTGCTGTCTCTAGGGAAAGGAAAATACCAGACGGAGTGTTGTAAATCAAACTTTCATGGTAAAATATCCATTAATAATTAATTTTCTGCTTCCTTTAGAATAGGACAGGTTAAGTAGTTGGTCACATTCAGTAAATAAGAAATTACTTGCAGTAATTTCTGCAACATTCTAATCATCTTCCCATATCTGAAATCTATTTTAAAAGCCTTTGATCTTCATTATGGTGAAAAGGACATTGAATGTGAAGATGTAAGACTTGATTGCAAATTCAACTTTGCCACCCACTAACAACATGGCTTGGGCAAGTCATTTAACCCAAAAAATTCTATTTATATTCTGATGATGAATTAAGCACAGCAATCTATACCTCCCAGTGTTGTTATAAACACCAGATAGGATAAAGTTTGAAGGCCACAAATGCAAAGGTCACACAATAAACACTTGGTGAACCCGCATATTAAATGTAGACATTGGAATCATAATCCTAGTAAGGTATTTCCATGTTCTACTCATAGCAATACACACGTGATCTTGTGAAATGGAAACTGTGCCCTGTAGCTTCTTTCAGCATATTATTAAGAATGACAATACACTATAATTATTTAATTATGTCATTAAAATGAGTTTTATTTTCTTCATTAAATACGTCAGGAAAAGCTTTTCAATTAACAGTGACCTTTATGACTTCTACTAGTTTGCATTCTGTAGATGGTGAAGCTGATTGCAAATTAGATTCAGCAATGTATCTTGTTCCTTAATTTTTTACCCACTGACTAGTATGATACAGTTGGCAGGAGTCTACCCTGTTGCTTTCAGCTTGCGATTTTGTACAAATCTCAAAATGCTGTGTTCTATCCCCTAAGGAACTATTTCCTTGTATGTGTATTTTGATTCTGTAGCTATGCTTTGTACTCATTTAAGAGAACCAGTTTTTAATTTGCATCATAGTGTTTTCAAGATAAAATTTAGAATTCCAGGCCTCAGCAAAATCACTGATACATGACCACAGCCTTCTGTTTTGCATCTTGGCATGCCTAATGTCTGGTGGATGCAAAGCTATATTTTTGAATTTTGTTATAGAAGTACAACTGTGAATAAATGACTTCAGATTTAGCCTTAAAATCTACTAATAATCATCATGCTTGTTATTATCACTTACATCTAGTTTACCTTTTCAATTTTATCTCTCATCCATCCTAGCCTTTATTCCAGGCTTTCTACTTGCTTGAAATGCTTGGCTCTCCTCTCTCACCTTTCCCTGGTGTTATCCACATATTGCACCTCTGTATAGAACATCATATCTTCCACTATTCATCGCCTTATCTTGGGCATTTTCTACACTTGCAACAACCTTTCTATGTCAAGGACCCCTCTTTTGTTTCTCATGTGTCTTGCATCTGATTTAATAAAAGTATTCTTTCTGTGCTTTTATTCATTGGGTGACTTAATTCGATTATTTTCCTTAGTAGACTAAAAGTTTTGGAAAGCAAAGGCAATGTCCCTTGAATAGTAGGTGCTCTGTAAGTATTGTTGGATAAAAGAATGCTTTCTGGAAAAACTATTGATCAGTTTATTGAAAAGATGGCAAGAATTTACTACTAAAAGTATTATATTAGCCTTGCTACATTTAATTATAGCAGCAATATTATTAGTAAAGTGTAGTTTATTGTTTTGGTGTACAGGTCTACTGCTCTGCAAATGCAGATAATTTTAAAAATAAACTTATATATGGTACCATTTTGTGTTTTATGCATCTGGTACATTATATACAGAATTGGATTAGGTTAAATCAGGCTAGCTAATGAACCTATTCTACTTCTTATAATTTCAAAGAAAGAAATGTGTTTTAATGTTGAAATTGTTATTTGAACTAATTTAACCTTATTTAAATTTACTTGTCATCCAGACTGAATAAAAGAAGATTTTGACTGGCTTTGAATTAAAATACACATACACACAGACACATGTAAAAAACAAAACTAAACTGAACTGTGCAAAGGTATTGTTTCAAATTTGCTTTGAGGATGAAAAATGTACCAGTGTGTTCATGTCTCCTGTGTTTATGTCTGATGTTTGCATTTGTGGCAGTGCCATAATTCAGCATATGGAAATACACTCAGAACAAAGATAATGTCTCTCATTTTCATTTTGATTAATAATGTTCTATCTCTGGTAATTTGCAGGTGTTATTTGGAAGATGGAGCTTCAAAGGGTGCCTGGCTGAATCGGTCAAGTATTATTTTTGCGGGAGGTGATAAGTGGTCAGTGGATCCTCGAGTTTCAATTTCAACATTGAATAAAAGGGACTACAGCCTCCAGATACAGAATGTAGACGTGACAGACGATGGCCCGTACACGTGTTCTGTTCAGACTCAACATACACCAAGAACAATGCAGGTGCATCTAACTGTGCAAGGTACTCATTTCCATATCTGCTATATTGTGAAGGTCTATGCTTAGAAATATTTGGTATTTAGATATCAGAATGACTGAGAGGTAACTGACAATGTTGAAAGATATGTTGTCACTGTTTTCAGGGATTTATGTTCTTAGATTCCATTAAGTATAATGGCTATTATAGGCATACAAATCCCTACTTACTGAGATCAAAAATTATCCATTAACACCACATTATGATTCTTTTGTATATGATTCATTTTGTTTCTTCCTATGAGTCACCCCTTCAATAAATTTTTGAGAATACATGATTGATATGTTACATTAAATTTTTGATAACCTGTGATGGCTACATTCAAATATTAGAACTTTTTGCAGTATGAATAGTAACTTTTTAAAAGTAATCCTCAAGCTTTCCAACACTTTGTCTCAGTTCAGCTTCTTTTTACTTTGAGTCAAGTTGCAATGAAGAGAAGCAGCCTTCTAGAATTACTTTAATTAAATATAGAGTAATTGAAAAAATATGGTTCACAATGTTTTATTTTTGATTTACATTCAGTATATCATAAATCATAGCTAACTTACAATCTCCAAATATAAACAGAATCAGCAAATTATTTTCTTTAGCTTGCATGCCAAAATGTAAGAGCATATTTATCCTCAATACATTACCTTTCATGAAAAATGTAATTAAAATGCTAGTAAAATAAACAATGTATATTTTTGCCCTTTTGCATTGTTTCCTTGTGCTATATAGATTAATCATGTGCTGGATGCATAAAAATAGAATACTATGGAACTGAAAATGATATTGCAGTATTTCTAAGTAAAACTGATAACAAATTATATGATAGTATATTGCCAGTGAATGCCTGTTTTATTTCTAAAAGGAAAGCTGAGTGAGCAAGTTACTGGTATTATTTTTTAGTTTACCCTTCAAAAATCAACAGTAAGTATTTAAGTTACATGGCTTACATTCAGAAAAGATTGTTATTCTACAACTTTACTATTTCATCACACAAGGGTAAAAGTGGATTCAAGCACAGCTTCAGTTATTAGTAAACAGTTTAACTTTGTGATGATTAAACTTATCAAACAATTACCTTTAACAAGAAAGGTCTACACTGAAGGGTAAGTCAGTGAATTTCCTCAGTGGTTTTTCTTATTACGGATCATTGAAGACTTTTGGGTGTTTTTTATTCAAAAGCGTATGAAAAAATAATAAAATTTTCACCAAATTCAATTTTTATCCAAAGATTATCCAGAGATTCCAGAGGGCAGTGGTTTTTTCCAGTTTCAAAAAATGACATGAAGTTACAAGTCAAAGGCACATTTCTTCAGTTATCCAGGCCTCTTCCTGTTCTCTTGTTTGTTCAGTGCCTTTTGCCTTGAGTTTCCAGTTCAAACACTATAAAAAATAGTTTATAATGTGAGGAAAATACACTTTGACAGTAATATTTGAATCACTTAAGATATAGACATTTTACTTCTTTTATATTTAAATGATATATTTCTGAACACTAAAAACATCCCTCCTTCCTTTTCTTCATTCTCTCTTATTCCATAATAGGCCCACATTTTGCAACCAGACTATAAATATGTATGGTCTGGTTGCAAAATTTATATATATATGTATATATAAGTATTTGCCCTACTAATGCAAATGCTCAATTTTCATAGAATTTCTTCATAATTTTACATTACATATATTGTTCAGTAGTATTGAAATTGTTATATGCCTTACTCCAGCACTATTTTTTGCTGGCCATTATAAACTTTTGAGCACCATTTTAGGAGGAGCATTTTACAAATGTACTTACTGAATTTTTATCACTATATTTTGTTCCTCTAGAAAAATAAAATTAGTGTGACTGTTTTGACATATGTGGTTGGGTCAAATTAAAAGCTAATAATTTTACAGTATTTATGAACCTAATTACTTATTAGAAGTTGATTGACATGTGGGCAGTTTTCCAATTACATTAATAAAGTTCAAGGAACAAATTAATAGGCTTGTCAGTCAATTTCAAGAACTAAATAAATGTCATAAAAAGTCAAACCCCACTTAAGCTACATTTCTTCACTGTAAACAGAAATAAACTGACGTGCACATCTCTTCAGTCTCTAAATTTATTAGCTTGTCTGATACTCAGATGTATTTGGATAGTTTTAAAGTGTATGCTCTTTGCCTAATAATTTGTCAAGCCTTGGATGACCAAGGTAAGGAAATGTTAAGTAAGAGAAGGCTATTTATTAATCACTGATATCAAACACACCTTGGCTGGTAAAAACAAAGCTCATCTTTAATTGTTGAAGCTATGTACTCAAGGGAGCTATTTTTTAAAAGTCATTTTAGAAAGGGGATAATAAAAAGGATATCTTGTCAACACAGACTGTGCATGGGATATTTGTTGGTATTATTGGTTTCTCAGAGATAGTAATATCATTAAATGGAATAATGGGGGAGAAAAGACACTGGAGTAGGAGTTGGAAAACCTGGATTCCAAACCTATATTTGCTCTTGAAAGACTCTCTAAACTTTAGTTTTCTCATTTGAAGAAAGTGGACTCAGATCAGAAAATTTTTAGGTCAATTCTAATCAAAACCAAAAAGATGAATGACAGGGGGAAAAAAATCCACTGTGATTATTTGCTTTTGATTTGAAAGATAGTTATTTAAGTTAAAAAAAATGAAAAAAAAATCAAAACACTTGTATAACACTTGTATTGAGAACTATGCAAAGTAATTTTTACATAGTAGCACCTTCTAGTACTTATTCTACTAAGTATATTTTATTTGGGACTTCCCTGGTGGCTCAGATGGCAAAGAATCTGCCTGCAATGCAAGAGACCCAGGTTCAATCCCTGGGTTGGAAAGATCCCCTGGAGAAGGTAATGGCAACCCACTTATGGATTCTTGCCTGGAGAATCCCATGGACAGAGGAGCCTGGTGGGCTACAGTCAATGGGGTCACATAGAGTCAGACATGACTGAGTGACTAACACTTTCACTTTAGTGCTTTAGTTTTCTCCATATTTTCTTTTACCACCTGAGCTGAACAATGTATGTACTCATGGAATTTGAAGAATGTGGTATATTGGAGTTTTGCTTCATGGGGATAGAAATTGACTGATAGATGTAGTAAGAAAATAAATTTTTCATTGTCCATATTTAATGCTGTTAAATCAAGTTACCTATTTGTCCAGCATTTCAAATCATTTGGTATAGCATTTACTAAGAGCAATCTTTATTGTTCATGAGTATAAGAATACAAGTGACTTGAATACTTATTATGAAGAGAGATCTCTATCACAATATTATCATGATAAACATAAAATTTAAATGCTTCCTATTCAAATACAGAGCACAGTTAGTGTTAGTTGCTCAATCATGTCCAACTCTTTGCCACTGCATGGACTGCAGCCCGCCTGGTTCCTCTGTCCATGGAATTCTCCAGGCAAAAATACAGCAGTGGGTTGCCATGCCCTCCTCCAGGGGATCTTTCGACCCAGGGATCAAACTCAAGTCTCTTACATTGTAGGTGGATTCATTACTTTCTGAGCCACCAGGGAAACCCATATAACACAATGGTTTCTACTAAAGTCTGCATCTAGAATCTAGGTTGTATATGGCACAAAATAAGACACCTAAAGATATTGTATAATAAGTGAATATATATACAACAGTCCCAGCCAACACACTGACTGCTGCCTTGTGAGACTCTAAGCAGTTAAAACATTCTAGGATAGAAATGGAAATAACAAATGTGTATTGTTTTAAGACACACACGCATTCACACACACACAGTATGTAGAACATTTATCATTCAACTTACGCCCTTTCAGGGAGATATACTCTAGGTTTTCTCTACGCAGAGTAGAAGGAGTTTTGACCAGCACTCAAGCATGTAAGCAAAATAATGTCTCACAGAACTGGAAAAGGTCAGTTTTAATTCCAGTCCTAAAGAAGGACAATGTCAAAGAATGTTCAAACTATTGTACAATTGCACACATTTCACATGCTAGTAATGTTATGCTCAAAATCCTTCAAGCTAGGCTTCAACAGTATGTGAACTGAAAACTTCAGGTGTACAAGCTGTATTTAGAAAAGGCAGAGGAACCAGAGATCAAATTGCCAGTATCTGTTGGATCATAGAAAAAGCAAGGGAATTCCAGGAAAAAAAAAAAAAAGAAAAAACATCTACTCCTGCTTCTTTGTCTACACTAAAGCCTTTGACTGTGTGGATCACAACAAACTATGGAAAAATTGATAAAGAGATGGGAATGCCAGACCACCTTACCCATCTCCTGAGAAACCTGTATGCAGGTCAAGAAGCAGCACTTAGAACCAGACAGAGAATAACTGACTGGTTCAAAATTGGGAAAGGAGTACAAGACTGTATATTGTCACCCTGAATTTTTAATTTATATACAGAGTAAATCATGTGAAATGCTTGGCTGGTTGAATCACAAGCTGGAATCAAGACTGGGGGGAGAAATATCAGCAACCTCAGATATGCAGATGATACCATGCTAATGGCAGAAAATGAAGAGGAACTAAAGAGCCTCTTGATGGGGTGAAAGAGGAGAGTGAGAAAATTGGATTAGAACACAATATTCAAAAAACTAAGAACATAGCATCCAATCCCATCACTTTCTGGCAAATAGATGGGGAAACAATGGAAACAGTGGTAGACTTTATTTTCTTGTGCTCCAAAATCACTGCAGGTGGTGACTGCAGCCATGAAATTGAAAGACATTTGCTCCTAAGAAGGAAAACTGTGTCAAACCTAGACAGCATATTAAAATGCAGAGACATCACTTTGCCAACGAAGGTCTATATAGTCAAAGCTATGATTTTTCTAGTAGTCATGTATAGGTTTGAGAGTTGGACCATAAAAAAGGCTGAGTGCCAAAGAATTAATGCTTTTGAATTGCAGTGCTGGAGAAGACTCTTGAGAATCCCTTGGACTGCAAGGAGATCAGATCAGTCAATCCTAAAGAAATCAACCCTGAATATTCATTGGAAGGACCGATGCTGAAGCTCCAATACTTTGGCCACTTGATGTGAAGAGCTGACTCATTGGAAGAGACCCTGATGCTGGGAAATATTGAAAACAAAAGGAAAGGGGAGTGGCAGAGAATGAGATGGTTGGACAGTATCACGTACTCAGTGGTCATGAACTTGTGCAAACTCCAGGAGTAAGGGACAGGGAAGCGTGGCATGTTGCAGTCCATGGGGGTCACAAAAAGTCAGACATGAGTTAGAGACTAAACAACAACATAGAGAGGAAAGATTAAGTTCTACCTGGAGCAGCAATGACTGATGATTAATTAAAGCAGGGGTTATAAAAACTTCTCTCTTCTGTCCAGTTAGATAACTGATGGGCCATTTTGGCTCTAGAGCAGCTGAAGTCATTGAATAGCATCCACCACAGCTCAACTTCTTTCTCTGTTCAATCTTCCCTTTTCTTTCTTCTCCAGCAATTTATTACAAGAATACTCTCTACTATATATCCTAGTTCTATCCTCTTTCAACTCAAAGATCCTTAACTGTGACCATGTTAGATCCTTGCCTCTAGCTTAGTCATTCTTTGAAAAAAAGTCTTTGTAATGTCAAAAGACAGCACATTCAAATATCATTTATTATTAACATTCTATTTTACATTGGATTGGAATTAAAAATGGCTTATAAAAAGTATTTAGTACACCAAGGTGAATAGGATACATCAGAAGCAAACGATAAGGTAAGAAGAGTGGGATATAATCATACATGAGGTTGAATCATAAAATTTGTGCTATGATTTCTTTATATATTTTAGGGCTTGGTAAAAATTTTAGTCTAAGAATTTTAGCACCCAACACAGAAAGAGAAGCAAGATCAGTTAGAGTTCCTCTGGTGAAATCCAAAACCAGTACCCATACACAAAGGGCAAGAAGAGACCTGACAAAGAGGCAGACCAGTTCAGAATGAGACCAGTTGAGATTGGTAGGGGGCAGCTTTAAGAAACAAGGAAACTTACATATGAGGCTAGTCTTGAGTGATCATAAGATGAGTGGGCCTCCATACCTACTTGGAAGAATCTTAAAAGTTTATATTGAGCCCTTAAGAGAGTTCAGGCATGTTTTCAGTCCAGATGGTCCTAAAAACACATTGCTCTCTTAAGGCTGAGTCCTTGAAATGGCTGCTAGTAATGCAAACTGTGGGCAGAACTGACAGGGGAGAAGGAGAGGAGTCTCAGATTGCCTGAGTCCAGCTCAAGGGTCAGCCTGTTGTCATGTCCTTTTCCATAACCTCCTCCAATTGTCAACATGTGGAACATTATATCCCCATGACTTATTTATTTTAGAACTGAAAATTTGTACTTTTTAATCCCAGTCACTTGTTTTGCCTTTCTCTTCCCAACCACCAATATGTTCTCTGAATTTATAAGCTCACTTTTGGGATTTTTTTGTTTGTTTGTTTTTAGGGGGAAAATAATCTCCAAAAATGACCTTAGTTTTTATACAGGATCTGTATCTTTATTTCATTAATTTCTAACAGAGATAAATTTATAAGACCACCTTATATGTGATAATTATATATTTGTATATATACATATATATATATATATATCAGCTGCTTATGAGAAAATATTAATCATTTATTCTCTAAAATTATGTTATGAGTGGTATCAAATAATTGAGATCACAGTTTCAGGGTTAGGTGTGTACATACTCATTCTCATTCCCTCTGTAAGGAATTAACTACCTATTCTACCATAAATCATTTTTTTGCTTACCCCAATTCATTCGTGCATGCTCACTCATGTCTGACTCTTTGTGATCCCATGGAGTGTAGCCTGCCAGGATCCTTTCTTCATAAGGTTGTCCCATGAGCTGGAGTGAGTTGCCTTTTTCTCCTCCAGGGGATCTTCCCAACCATGGATCAAACCCATGAACTCTACAACTCCTGTATTGCAGATGAGATTTTTACCACTGAACCACCAGGGAATATGTTACCCCAATTCACATTATGGTAAAGATCCTGTGGAAGGCAAAATGCACTGAATTAATGCAGACTAATCAATACCTGAATACTAACCACTGGCTCAAGGTTCAGTTATAAGAAAAATGATATAAATAAAGTTGTATTAGTTCTTACAGATTTTTCCCACAGTGATTTACTAGTAACAGTGGAGCCTTACCTAAACTCCCCCCATTTTTCTATTCTTTGTTGGTCTAAAATATACAGATTTTCAATTTAGGAAAAAAATCATTTGTAAGCATTTTGGAGCTTATGCCCCATTAGTTAATAGGATTGTCATATTTCCCAAGGGTTTTGTCCAATGGAAATGTCAGGGGAGTGTGTAATTTCCTCGGTCTGTCTTGTCACAACAAAAATTTGAAGCGACAGATGTTAAAGCCCTAGGCGTGTCACTGCTCTTGGACAGACCATGTCTCAGCTCTCAGACAGATCAGTGTTACAGCTTCATGTTACAGCTCAGTTTTATTTAGAAAATAAAGGAAAATACATCCTCGAGGTGTGAGGGCATGCTGACCCAAAAGACACGAAAAGAAGAGATAGAGCCCCGGCCCTTTGGCTCGTCTTTTACATGTTTTTTCTCCTCTCCTCTGAGCCTGCCCTATGTAAATTGGGCTAGCCAGGGGTGCTATTTGTTCTACCTGAGGTCCTCACTCTGGTCCTCGGACCTTCCTTTGTTCTATTTTTGCAGGCATTCCCCTTCCTTGTCTTTTAGCCACTACCATTCTGGACTCCTTTTTCCTATTCTAATTACCTAACAGAAACATTTACTCTGTTAATATGTTATATAAGATAGTAATAGTAGCTACTGGTGGCACTAGTGGTAAAAGAACCTGCCTGCCAATGCAGGAAACATAATGAGACTCTGGTTCCATCCCTGGGTAGGGAAGATCCCCGGAGGAGGGCATGGCAACCCACTCCAGTATTCTTGCCTGGAGAATCCCATGAACAGAGGAGCCTGAGGGATTGCAGGCCCTGGCGTCCCAAAAAGTCAGACACAACTGAGATGACTTAGCATGCCACACCATAAGATATTAAGTAGTATTGATGTCCAGAAAGATAATGGTTTGGGGTCTAAAGATTTTAGAAAAAAATATGCCTGATTTGTGAAACTGGGAAAAACAAATCTTTCAGGTATCACTTATGATCTAGACTTCAGCAAAATTATTTACTCAAATGTACCTTTGCAGAAAAGCTCAGGTCTGCTCATATGGACGTATATGAGCTAGACCTTTCTGAGCAGTAAAATCATGCATATACTTTTAAAATTCATGCACTTTTCAGGTAGACTATTTCATTTTTCTTTTCAGATATTTCAGTCTGGCTAGAAATGCTATGGTTACCTGGCAGTGTATATCAAGCCAGCTTCCAGAAAATCTTTTATTTGTCAGTGTATTGATATTGAATAGGTTATTGATGTAGCTATTAAGGTTCATAAGAAATAAGGTTTATTGAGCTAATTTTTAGTGAAATTCTTATTTGAATATTGGTACTTCTTCCAGAATCAACATTTTTATCTCTTCTGAATATTCTTTTTCATTTATAGTCTTTAAAAAAGATTATTGGTCATGACTTCTCTGCAGCTGAGATAAAAACAGTAGCAGAAAGAGAGGATAGATTTCAATAAATAGTACTTTTCTTTGAAAAAAAATTCTCTTTAAATGTAGTGGTCATATATGCCTAACCAAATGTTAGCATATAGTTTTATATATATACATATATATATATTGTTTAATATAAAATCTTGTATTGAAAGTGTATTATTGATCAAAACTGTGCAAAAATCCAAAATTCTACATGGAGGGAATGAATAATTTGGTAATATTTTCTTATAAACTTTCAATATGTTGTCATTAGTAAATGAGAAGGATGAGAAAGAGCAAAAAAAAAATATTGATAGATATTTCATGCTGTTGACTGAACCAAGCCTTTTTTCTATAGATGGAATTTTATGAAAACTACTGCTAAATTTTGTGATTTGGTAACAATAAGGGGAACAGTGTCAAAATTTAAATAAGCATCTTTGCTACTGGTGAATTGTGCCAGCAAGGAAAGTTCTACTCTAGTACCTCTGATCTACTCATGACTTGGATAATTTTTTGGGAGGGTGTAGAAGTCAGACAAGAAAAGCAAAGAGTTTTACAGTTTGCAGTCAGTGTTGTTGGGGAGCAATTCTGGCTTTGTCCTTCTCGTCTAAGCGTTAAGTTTTAAATCATTTTGGCAAATATTAACTAAAAGGATACCTGAGAATGGGGTGTGTAGAAGAGGAATAATATTTATCACTCATTTTGATACTGAATAAAGCCGTATTTCCGGTTTGGGTAATAAAGAGTTCAAAATGCAATTTGAAACTATTTTAAAATAGATAACCCTTTAAGCAAGATTTGCTGCCCATTGAAAGTTCCTTCAGAGATTGATGGATAGTCATTCTGGTTCTTGAAGCACATAGTTTGATAAGTATCTCAAGTCTCAGATCATATTTTTATTTTATTGGTATTAATTGTTTGGTTATGTGTTATAATTCAGAACAGTTACATTTGTTGCCTATCTTGGTATCTTTATTTTTTCCTAAAAAAAAAAAAATAAACAACTGCAAATAATACATGTCAAATCCCAATGCAGTGTACATGATCAGTATGAAAATCTCTCTATAAATAAAAGATTACCAAGCTTTAGCTGGTCCACTTATTTTGAGAAACCCTGCAAGTAAAATCTTAGTCTGGTGAAATAATTTGTGTTCTCCTAAGAAGTCACTGCAATAAGATTCTATCTATGAAATAAATTTACTGTTTTCTTCTACAAATTATGTGTATAGTCAAGAAATTACTACAAAGACAATTAGGGTTTTGCTGTTTTTATTAACTAAATTCTGAATGAAATAGCACTTGTAACCTTTATGATGGATAAAGATAAAAATTTAGCAGAGGAGAAATTTTGAATTGGCTAATGATATTGTTTATCATATGATTTGTAGCATAACAATAAGAATTAATTATGTATAGTGTCAAGAGAGACACAATTAAGACTAATGGTAAAGTTCAATTTGCAGAATACGAGTCACTCTGTGTCCTGATGCCCCCTGACCTGCACCACAAGTCACTCTGTGTCCTGAGCTGCACCACTTCCCTCCCATTCCTCCAGCAGCCCTTTAATTACCTAGTAAGAGCAGAAGATAGACAGAGGAAAGGTGGCTCATGTGTCTGAACTAAGCTGTCAGATGTTCTAACCCACATTAAGAGTGCATGCGTGCTCAGTCATGTCCAACTCTTTGCCACCCTAGGACTGTAACCTGCCAGGCTCCTCTCCAGCAAGAATACTGGAGTGGGTTGCCATTTCTTCCTCCAGGGGATCTTCCCAACCCAGGGACTGAACCAGTATGTCCTGTGTCTCTTGCATTGCAGGCAGATTCTTTACTGCTGAGCCACTGAGGAAGCCAGTTTGCCTCTAGACCAATGGTTCTTAAACATTTTGCAGTCATTGACCCATTTTAAAATTGCAGACCTGGTCTCTATAAAAATGTACATACCCTCTACATTTTATAGACTTCTTTATGTTAGCAAAATGCTCATGGAATCACTAAATTTATCCAAATAAGAACCTCAGTTAATCTTTGCGGGTGAGGACTGGGTCTTAATCCCTTTTGACTCCCAAACATCCAGAACAGTTCCTGACAAATATTAGGGACTCAGCAGAAATGTATTGGTTGTATATGTGTATGTACTTCTTTCTCTCTGCCTTCATGCTAATCACTTTGCTTAAGCTGTGATTTAATGTGTTGATGCTATCTTTAGGGCATAACACCAAGAATGCTGACATAACAGGAAAAATTTAAAATTAAAAGGATTAGTTAGGCATTTATGACTTAGGTTGCTTATTTTTATTCCAGGTCATAGCATCCTTATCCTCTGCTAATCCCCGTGTTTTCACAAATGCAGAATAGTGATTGCATGTTGCAGTGAAAATATAATATTTAAATGGGATACCAGTATTTTACTATATATATATATTCTCTTAGCAATGTTATTTTGAGAATACAAATACACTTTATATGAGACAAAGTCACTACTAATATTGTAGGCAAGGGTTCCTAATTCCAAACAGAAGTAAGAGGCTATCATTTTAAAGGGTTAAGAATACAACGATTAGAATTTCCTCTCAGGTATTTCACTTATTGTTTCAGATTTTGATTTGAACAAGTGAATGTGAAGATGTGTTTTAAAACAGCATGTTGAAGATTTGAGGAAAAACTTTTTGTCAGTGCAGAGCTAACATATGTATACTGTTTTCCTAGGCTTAGGACTTTACCTTTTAAAGGTAGTCTATTTTAAAAAGACATCTAGGATTAGGTCAGTTTAATTTTTTTTTTTTTTTTAAATCCCTTGGGCAGTTCACTTTAGTTCAATACCTCCTAGGTACAAATAACTGCTAAAAATTGCACATGCATCCTTCTTGGTGTAAGCGGAATAATGGTCCCCAAAGATGACCATGACTCAAAGGAGAACTAAGATTGCAAAGTAGCTGACCTTAAAATAGGGACATTCATTATTTTAGATTATCCAGATGGACCCAAGGATATCACATAAGTACTTAAAAGTGAAAAAAGGAGGCAGAAGAAGAGAATCAAAGGGACATATGACTGTGGAAGTGGGTCACGGTGATGGAATGTAAGAAATACTCAAGCTACCCTTTCTGGCTTTAAAGACAGAGGAAGGGAATCATGAGCAAATAAATATGAGGACCCTCTGGAGGCTGGAATAGGAAAGGAAATGGATTGTCTATTAGAGACTCCAGAAAAAAACATAATTCTACCAACACCTCAGTTTTCACTAAGAAAGATTTATATTGGACATCTAACCTATAATTATGAGATAAATTAGTGTTGTTTTAAACCACTCTTTGTGGTACTTTGCTTTGGTAGCAAATAGGAAACTAATACACACTCAAAAATAGAAAATACTTTCATTTCTATCTAGAACAGGGTTTCCCAACCTTGGCACTGTTAACATTTTGGATCATATAATGGATGTCTCTGTGTGTGTGTGTGTGTGTGTGTGTGTGTGGTAGAGGAAAAGAAATTTTCTGTATATTGTGAAATATTTAGGAGCATCCCTGGCTGCCTAGCTGCTATGTATTAAATGTCTGTGTCCTGCCCAAATTCACATGTTGAACCCTAATGCCAACATTATGGCATTAAGAAACGGGGTTTTTGGAAGGCGCTTAGGCCACAAGCATGAAGCCCTCAAAAACAGGGTTAGTGTTTTTATAAAAGAAACCCTGAAGAAATCTCTCCCCCTTTCCACTATGTGAGGTTGCAGTGAAGAGACGGTCATCTAGGAAGTGAGGTTTCATCAGACACCAAATCTGCCAATGTCATGCTTTTGGATGTTTAAGTCTATAAGCAATGATCTTTTCCTGTTTGTAAGCCACTCAGTTTATGATATTTTCTGATGTCAGCCTGAATGGACCTGTACACTGGCCTCAACACCTAAGACATAGTAGCATGCTCTAGTTGTGACACTCCAAAGTATCTCTAGATATTAACAAACATCTGCTGGGGTAAAAAATCACCCCAGGTTGAGAACCACTTGACTAGTAGAAAAGATGTGTACAAGTTTTAATTATCCACTGTGTGGCAGGTTGTAACAAGCTCCATGAAAGTATGGATCTTATCTCTGACAGCCCTACTCTTAGTGATTACAATAAAGGCTATCATGTAAGTTATTATAAGTGATTACAATAAGGGCTGTCATGTAAGTTGAGCTAAAATAAATATTTAATAAATGATAGAATGAATGAGTGAAGGCCCCTAAGAATACAAGTCAGCCAATAACCAGATAAAATTCTCATGTTTTTCTCAGTAAGTATTATTTAGGCTATATCTCCCCTTGAAACTAGTTAAAACCAATATTCTCCTAAGTAGTCTAGTGTGGTTTATGCATTGGATTGACCTCAGATGATGTTCAGCTCTGATATTTACAAAATATATGAAGTTGGTTCTAAGTGTCACCACCTTTTTAAGACTCAATTTCATTCGCTGAGAAGTAAAAAGTAATATCCAACTCTTTGGATGACTGGGAAAATTAAAATAAATTAGACATATAAGAAATTTCTCAGAGTATCTGACTCAAGTAGATGTTCAAAAGACTTTACCTTCTTTTTCCAGTGAGCTAATAATGTACAGATAGATTCTGTCCTCTTTTTTTCCTTTCAATTGGGATATAATTCAGATTGTTCTCATTGATTTCAAGTGACTTTTATTTAAGAATTAGACAATGAGGTTATTCTGTAAAACATGAGTAAAATAATTACTCTTCCTTCCTGTGAAGAAAATCCATGTGAAAAGATATAAATTTATACCAATGCAGGATTTTGGGTTATAGTAATTAGAAAAAAAATGTGTACTAAGAAAAAAAAAATACTACCTAACAAGAAAGGAAAGATAACAGTAACAGTCATTTTTGACTATTTGGTCTGAGAGCTATCCTTTGTAACTCTTTTGTCACGTTTGCATCATGGGATTGACTGACCAACCCCGCCTCCACGGGTGTGTTTCCAAACTTCTTTGTTTTCTGGCAGGATTCATCCAGTGGAAGACACTGGCAAGAAATGAGACAGAAGAAAGGGAGAAGGCAGGCTATTTTGCTGTCTCATTGCCCCATGCCTTTCTCCTTGACTCAAGCTCATGCCAGGAAGTCCTCTGCTGTGGATCTAGCTCCTGATGAACAGTCCCCACCTCTAGGATCTGGTAATGATACCTGCTTACAAGCAGGGATATCAGTGGCTTCTTGTTAGAAATCTCTGAATTGCTCATCTTCATATGCTTCGTCTTTTTAGTCCTTCATTACTTGTGTAAACAATTCCCTGTATTAAACCCCCTTTATGTAAAAGACTTATATTTGGTTCCTATTTTCCTGACTGGATCCTGACTGATACAGTTCTTTTTCCTAAGATGTCAAGTGTTCTACTTATAAGTACTCTCAAGAAATATGTTTTAAGCTCTATCAGCTATATAGGTAACCATATTATACAATAATAATTACCTCTTTACATTCTTGAAAAAATATGTATTATTAATATAACCCACACACATGTATATATCATTCCTCAGCATAGAAAGCAAATTTTAAAATAAATTTTAAAATTAATTACACATATATTGGGGTCTCAAATTTACTAAACTAATTATCAGAAAGGAAGATAAATTAGGAAGGAAAATATAAAAGTATGCATAAATATTAAATGCTGGTATTTATGTGAGCCTTGGGCTTCTCTTTATTAGTTTTTTGGATGCAATTATGATTAACATTTCAGTTGTATCCTTAATGAATATTAGAGGTACAAATACACAATGGCATGAGTAGAAATGGCAATCTTTTATTATCTACACAGACTGAAAATTTTAGAAAAATAACCTAAAGAGAGGCTATAAAGCTGTGGTAGTATATTTACCCTGGGATCTATGAGTTGTCCAGCAATATTCCAGGCCTTAATCTTTACAGCTTCATCTGTGCCTTGTGGGAAAACTAATGAAAAGCAATTTGGGACTCTTCTCTGGTAAACCAGTTACCTGACTTTGAACACAGTCTAATGCAACCAAGGCACATTCTTTAAGCTTTTGCCTTTGGCTAAGCATTGTTCTAGGTGTTAGGAAAAACAAAACAAAGATCCACAAACAAGAATTAGCTTTTCCCTTCAAGGAACTTACAAACCAGTGGGGCAATACTGACAGGAGGCATTTGGCGAATAAATGCACCAAAATTAGATAGGAGCTGGAACAGGTGTATATTCAGGGTACCGTTGACTGAAAAAATACACAAAACCTGTAAGTTGAGTTATGTTTATTTGGTGGGAATTTTTTAGGACTTTGAGCCCCAGGAGACAGTATCTCCTGAGAGAACTGTTTCTGAGGAAGTTGGGGGAGGAGTCCATTATAAAGAAGTTTTCAGCAAGGGACAGGTAGTTTGCACCACCTAGGAGGCCCATAAATAACAAAAGATTATTGTTGAGCCAGGAAAACCAGATATCTAGAAGTAAGGAATTTAGTGATCTTTTATGTGTGGAAAGATGTAAATGTCTGGGCTCACTGAATTCATTCCTTTCATATGCATCTCAGCTATCTGGGCCAAATCTTACTTCCTGATTATTCACATCCTTAATTCCTTGAGGAGTGGTGAATGCGGTGGATGGCTGCTTCTTGTGCTTTCTCTCATCCTCCCAGCTCCTCAGGAGCTTACCTGAGGAGCTCTTATCACAAGTGACTGATGGCTGCTGGATAGCCATTATTGTTCTTCCAGGGCTCAAAAATTTACATTTGGAAGGCTGGAATCCCTGATGACTGTGACATCCTTGTTTACCGATAAGGATAAGAAATATTCCATTTCACAGTAGCTATGAAAGAAGTAGTCTTCTTCCTGTGGAGAGTCACAGCCAACTTTAGAAATGAGGCAGCTTGTGGGGAGAGCGGCTTGAGAAGTGACTGCAAGGAGGAAGTAACGGTTAGCTATAGGAAACTGCTTGGAAGTTACTCTTAGTATGCACAGTAAATCATTTGGAGCTAAAGGAGAAGCTGCTTCAAGACCCAACAAACGCTGAAGAAGCAGTTAGAAGTACGATGCCACATAGTCTTGTTCCATCAAGTGGAATGAGTGTAGGGGGATGGGCAGTTTGAAAACAGAACCAGCTCCTCAGATTAGGGGAATGGCTTCATTAGAGCATTGTCATAAGACATCCTTTAGAAGTGCTGCTGACAAAGAAATGCTCAAATGTGCAGCTCCTGAGAGATCAAGATGCTGTTGGAGGTCATCTGAGCATGTAAGAAGCAATGGGACTCTTGGAGAGCAACTGTAGGAGGCTGTAATTGGTGTGCTCAGCTGCTGACTGAGCCATTCATTGCTGAGAGGAGCAGCTGCCTGGAGTTTAAACAGAGAGCCCTGGGGAGCCACCGCTGGGAGCTTCCTCGGATTAAGAAGCTGCTATAGGATGTAGCCGTTATGAGTGTCATCATAGGGAAACGTTAGAGTAATCCACCCAGCTCCACCATCTCAGTGGTTGGCAAAGGTGGAAACAGTCTTCCATAGATAAAGAAATGGTGAAAGATTGAGGAGATTGACAAAATCAGTTTGAGATTTTTAAAAACCTACAAACTCTGCCACAGGCTTCCTTGGCTGATGTGGTGTGACTGTTGTTGTTGTTTGCTTGTTTATTGAGGTGCATTTTTACCCTGAAGAGTAGCCATTAGACTGGCCAAAACAAGGTGATAAAATTGTGAATCAAGGGATTCTTTAACCTTAGAATACATGAGAATGTGTGTGGAATTTGTTTTTTTTTTTTTTTTTTTTTAATATATTTTTCCCCTAGGAAGAATAACTATCATTTTTATCCTGTTCTCAAAGTTCCTGACACTAAAATAGGTTACGATTGTTTTGCTTTAAGAAGCCAGAAAAGGGCAACCAATGGAGAACTTGATAACATCTATCAATGACTTAACCACAAAAAGGCACTGTTGTTTAGCTGATGAATTTATGCAATCATCATGTCGAACAGTATCTAGCATTACTATAAGGATTTCCCGTTGAAATGTGTGGGATAATATAGCCAGGTTCATTAATGACTGGATTATCTTTTTGGACCAATATAGGCTCAGTAAAATGAGAGAAATAGAAGCAGAATAACAGATTTTTAATTTTTCTATTTGAATGAAACAAAAGTTTGTTGTAAGTTCCCCCCCCCAAAAACATTCAGTTGGAAAACCGTTGTGATGGTCCACACCTGATTGAGATTGTGAGAACTAATGTGGTTACCATGGAAATGGAAGAAGGGTGTGTGGAAGTAGAGATGTTTACCTTGTAGATGTGAGCATCTTAATTTATAAATGTTAATATATGTAGTGATATTTTTGTTTTGTTGCAATCTTATAATGTTGCTGATTTCTGTCAAAACACTCCATCTAGAAAAATTCCATGTGGATTGAGTCACATGGTTGTCAGTTACTTTGGGTTTAATAGATACTTCATTGCTGTGGGTTTTAATCAATAATCTTGACCTTCACGCCTGTTATACAATCTGTTCTGAGCAAACAATGAAATGAAGTGAAGTGAGTCAAGCTTTGAGTATATTAGTGAATTGGGGTTTGAGTGATCAAGAATAAAATATCAGAATTACAACACAAAAGAGAAAATGCAATTTTTTAGGTTTGACATACCATGCTTTCTGTTATAAAAACAGCATTTTAACAGAACAGCTATATATGGTTTTCAAAGTAACATAAATCTACCCTTGAAGTGCCTGACCTCCTAAAGAGTCCTGGAAATAGTTACTCTAACTCTGCTCTGGACGAATAAAAATTGCTCTCAAAGGTATTTATTTAGCTAATGAAGACACCTTGCAGAGCATTTGAACAATTATTTGAAGGCAGAAAACATTCCATGGCACATCTATCTCTCATGGAGTGTTGTCAGTTTTGCATGCCTCGGAGTGCTTTTCCCATCTCCAAAGGAGACACTGCCCCACTTTCTGAGACTTGGCATGTGGTTGGGATTGCTGCGAGGCTTTTGAGCTTGCAGTTCACACAGCCTACTTGTCTTTGACAGTATGATATGTTCCTCTTTTAACTTTGCTGTACACAGCAGTGAGGTCTCCCTTAAAGGCAACCTAACTGAATCTGTGCTTTCTGAAGTGTGGTTTGTTATCCACTTTGGCTGCTGCCAAAATATGATATGACTTACTTTTTGCATTTGCATGTGGCTGAAAAAATTGGTGTGGCCTCATCAAGAGCAAAAGGAGAGTGTGCATGAATGCCTGGAACTTTTGAATTCACAGAAATTTTTTGGAACATACTTAAGGCTTAAAATATGAAATTAATTAAATGGAAGGGCTATATATCTCAGAAGTAAAATGATCTCCAATTTTGTCCCCTCAAAATAAGTGAAGGAGCCAGACTTCTGACCCATCACTTTCTGAAAGAATGAGAGTTATTTGTTAATACTTGTTATTAAAATTTATATTACTGTTCAAAGAAAACTAAATATACCAGTTTGATTTCACATGCTTCATAATTTTTCAGTTCTTTCCTTGTCTGACTGCAGTACTTAATATTCCATCTCATCACCATAAAGTGATATTTATGTGTAGCCATAGGATACAAGTATGGTGCTGTACGCTTTGCCAAGAATAGCCACAGTCCTATCTGACTACTACATAAAACCAAGAACATTGGCACAGCAAGAGCTATGGAGGGCATATGCATATATGTGAAACACTAAGAAGAAAATGTTATACCCACCGGCAACTTTCTCTGTTTTCTGGACTGCTCTTGTCAATCAAATAATCAAAACATCTCCCATCATATACATCCTCATGAAACCCTTTTGATTGAGCCCAAAGTGAACACATTACATGTGACTGAATAAAACGCTAGACCTATCATTTGGAATCAGTTCAGTTCAGTTGTTCAGTCATGTACAACTCTTTGCGATCCCATGAACTGCAGCATGCCAGTCTTTCCTGTCCATCACCAACTCCCAGAGCTTGCTGAAAACTCATGTTCATTGAGTGGGTGTACCATCCAATCATCTCATCCTCTGTCATCCCCTTCTCCTCCCACCTTCAATCTTTCCCAGCATCAGGGTCTTTTCCAATGAGTCAGTTCTTTGCATCAAGTGGCCAAAGTATTGGAGCTTCAGCTTCAGCATCAGTCCTTCTGTCAGGGGAGTGTGTAATTTCCTCGGTTCTGTCTCATCACAACAAAAATTTGAAGCAACGGACATTAAAACCCTCAGCGTGTCACAACTCGGACAGATCGTGTCTCTGCTCTCGGAAAGATCAGTGTTACAGCTCCGTGTTACAGCTCAGTTTTATTTAGAAAATAAAGGAAAATACATCCTCGAGGCATGAGGGCATGCCAACCCAAAAGATGGGAAGAGAAGAGAGAGAGTCCCGGCCCTTTGGCTCCTCTTTTTATGTTTTTTTCCTTCTCCCCCCTGGGAATGCCCTATGGAAATTGGGCTAGCCAGGGGTGCTATTTGTTCTACCTGAGGTCCTCACTCTGGTCCTCGGACCTTCCTTCGTTTTATTTTCTTGGGCTTTTTCCTTCCTTGTCTTTTAGCCACTGCCACTCTGGACTCCTTTTTCCTATTCTAACTACCTAATATTCCCCCCTCAAGAGATGGGAGGTCCAATTCTTTGGGAATAGGGGTGTCGAGGTCTTTCTGGCTACTTCCTGCTGAACTGGGACTGCAAGGAGCATTGGGCCTCCCCCCTTGCTAGTCTCAGGCCTTAGAGTCCTTATAGCAGTGTCCATCTAATGGTAAGTGATATTTTCCGTGGTGGCTGTAGTTTTATATATCCTTGTTGAACTAGCACTGCATGTTGTAGCTTGTTGATGTGGGCAGAAACAAAACAGGTTAGACAATTGATAATACATGGAGCAATCATAAGCAGCATCAATATGGCATAACAAGGACTAATGGGGGCATTAGCCAACTCCAAATTCCCATCACCAGGATGGCTCAAGTCCCTCCTTGTTCAGGGATCAGAAGATCTATCTCCTGTCTATTTTGGAGTACAATCCCTGCCAAGCTGTGTTGACTCATTAGAGCTGTCCTGAGAAATCTTATCCCCAGAAACTAGATATTAGGGGTGTTCATTAGAAGGACACTCATTTGTAGTTCTGAAAAGGTATCTGAGACCTCCCAGGGCCTCACAGGTGTATTGAGTGTCCTCTTCTGTTTTCTTCCACAGCTTGACTCGTGAGTAGTGAATCCAGGAGTCATGTCCTGATACCTTGACTACTTAGGGGGTAGAAAGTATCACAGTGTAGGGGCCCTTCCATGTGGGCTGGAGTTGAGCCTTTGGGGACCCATCTTTCCAGACTTTAATTAGGACTTGAGTCCCTGGAGCATATAGTGGTGACTCCTTAGAATCTTTTGGGTCCTGGTTGACACCCCACAATCATATACCCTATTGGAATTGCCCAATGGCCATGGTATAAGACTGGAGGATCTGAGCTTATGGATCTAGGAAGAGGTCATTGACATAAACAAAAAGGTCTCCCATATAACATCTCATAAAGACTAAGACCAACCTGTTCCTTAGGGGCAATACGGGTGCAGAGGAGAGCTATTGGTAAAGCCTCCTTCCATTCCAGGGAGTTCTCCTGGGTTATCTTAACTTTTTTATCATTGATTTTACGAATTGGTTGGCTCTTTCTACTTTTCCTGAAGACTGAGGCCTCCAGGCACAATGGTGATAATAAGTAATGCCCAATGCTTTAGAGACCCCTTGAGTGACCTTAGAAGTAAATGATGTCCCATTGTCACTTTGTAATGACCTGGGCAGACCAAATCTTGGAATGATTTCATGGAGCAGGTTTTTTTTTTTTTTTTTTTTACCAGCCTTCTAAGTCTGGGTGGGAAAGCCTTCAATCCATCCTGTGAATGTATCTATCGTGACTAATAGGTATTTATACCCTTGAGAAACTGGTATCTGGGTGAAGTCCATCTGCCAGCCCTCTCCTGGGTAGGTTCCACATTGTTGGAGAGGCTGGGCCAACTGGGGTCTTCGAGCTCCTTGGGGGTTGTTTAATTGGCAAGTGGGACAAGAGGAGACCATTTGCCTTATAGACATGTGGAGACCTGTTCCTCTGAAGGTCCTTTCTAGTAATCTTTGCAGGGCCTTTTCACCTAAATGAGTAGTGGCATGTCAGGAGTTAACAGCTTCCACTGGAGGTCCCCAGGCAGAAAAAGGAGTCCCTCCTTTTGGAACCACCCCATATGATCTTATTGAAAGCCTTCACTCTCAGCTCTAAGAATCTCACCTTCTTAGAGCTTCTGGCAAAAGCTCTAAGGAGTTTCTGGCAAGTTAGTCTGTGGAACTAAGGTGGCAACCCCTATTAGGTCATTGTTCTGTAATGCTGCTCTCTTAGCTGTCTGATTGGCTACTTGGTTCCCTCATGCAACTTTCATGCTCCCTTTTCGGTGTCCTTTCCAGTGGGAGACTGAAACCTCCGCAGGCAGATGGACTGCCTACAAGAGTCTAAGGATTTGATCACCATATTTTATTGGGGAACCTTGGGTGGTCAAGTGGCTTCTTTCTTTCCAAACAGCAGCATGTGCATGTAGCACCAGAAAGGCATACTTGGAGTCAGTGTAAGTGGCTACTCTTTTTCCTTTTCCCAGCTCTAAATCTCAAGACAGGGCTATGAACTCAGCTAATTGGGCTGAAGTACCTGGTGGCAAAGGTTTAGCCTCTATGGCCTCAAAATTGGAGACTACTACATATCCAGCTCTTCTTTTTCCATCCAAGACAAAGCTGCTTCCATCAGTGTACCAGATTTCCTCAGGATTGGTCAGAGGATCTTCTGACAATCCCTCTGGGGTTTTTTCCAGTGATCCAAGGTTTCTAGGCAAGAGTGAAAGGGGAGAGAGCCCTCGAGGGTAGGCAGGAAGATTGTGGGTAAATATAGTTTGCCCCCGAGTTTTAAAGCGTCTTCTATCAGAATTGCAATAGCTGCAAGATTTCAAAGGCAGGGATAGATTTCTTCCCAATAAGGGAGTAAGACACTCAGGGACCACCAAAATCTGGTGGGAAAATATTTGTTCATCCCAGCAAAAAAAAAAGGGCTCTGGTGAATCTTTTAGTAGTTGTTTTTCCTGTAGCACCCAAATGGTACAGGTTTGGGAGGAGAAGGCTCTGGAGTAGGAGGTCAGGTCAGAGTAGGTAGCCCCTGTGTCAACCAAGAAATTCTTGGACCTACTTGCCACATCCAGCTGCACCCTTGGCTCCAGCCCCATGATGGTTATCGGTGACAGGTGGGCTGGCTGGAATTGGCAGCTTCAGTCCTGTTAAACCATCATGAGGGAAGGCTTGGCGCTTGACCTTGAGGCTCTTGGGTCCCCAGGGCAGAGTGTTGCCTGATGTCCCAGTTGATGGCATTTATAGCAAGCCATTTTAGGAGACTTGTCACGGTTTGGACACTCTTTGGCCCAATGCCCCACTTGTCTACAGATTAGGCATTTGCCTTGTGCCTTGTCCTTCAAGGACTCAGGGTTTGCCATTGGGCTTCCCTGGAGGGCCAGCCAGCATCTGGGCATGCCTTGTCTCTTTCCTTTTCTCCCTCTGCTGGGCTTTGGCCTACTTGTCCTGTTCTCTGTTATAGAAGGTATTGGTATCTCTCTAGACCGTCTCATCTAAAGAGGCAGCAGGGCCCTGCTGCTGTAGCTGTTGTAACTTTATCCTGATGTCTGATGCACATTGGGATAGGAATTTGTCCTTTAAAATCACCTGTCCCTCATAAGAGTCTAAGTCCAGATTGGTAAACTTTTGGAGGGCCTCTTTTAGCCTTTCCAGAAAGGCAGTGGGGTTCTCATTGGTCTCCTTAGTTATTGCTGAGACTCAGCACAGTCTCACAAGTAATAGGCTTCCTTCTATTTACATGGGTGAACTTCCTTAGGGGTGAGTCTTTCTGAAGCTTATCCTACCAAGTACTGTTGCAACCTGAGAGCCAGGCATCCCCAGGTCAGGGTGCAGATTCCCAGGCAGGCTGAGGCATGAAAGCCTACTGGAGATTGAACCCCGGGTAGGTCAAGGCAGGTTGGCCTCCCAAGAGTTGGGTCCCTGGGCAGATCAAGGCATGACGACCTCCTGGGACCCCTGGACTGGCTGATCCCCGAGAACGTTGAGGTGTGACAACCTTTCGAGGACCAGATCCCTAAGCATGTTCAAGGTAGGCTGACCTCCTGGGACCCCTGAACCTGAATTGGGCATCTCCAAAGTCTTCAGCATGACCAGTGCTGGGTAGGACTAAGGGGTTGTAATTTTAACTCATTGCCAGTTTGTTCACTGCAGATGGGAATAGGTATAATGATGTAAAGCAACCTAAGCCTGTGCCCTGAGACTGGGAACCTGGTGAAACAGTCATAAGCCTTATCCTCTTACTGCTCTAAGGGAATTAAGTCACTGATTTCCTCCCCTAGTCCTCCATAAGAGCAGATTAGGGTATCTCCAATGGTAAACATTTCATGGTCACAGACCCACTTTAGGTAATAACAGAAGTAATGACAAAGGAGTGGGTTATCTGGTCCTGTTATGGACATTAAATTAAGAGTATTTTAATAATAGGCAGGATGGAGCAATGTTGCCTGCAAGGGGGAAGGTCCTAGTTGTAAGAGTTAGTAACTGGCTTAAGAACAAATTGATAAGAGGCAACAGACCAGATGTTCCATAAGATGGAGTGGAGATTTGATCTGGGGATATGTTTGTAGCTTTGGGAGAAGTGTGGTAAGGGTTTGGGCCCAAATGGCCTGCAGTGCTAACTCCCAAAGTGGCAAACATTATCCCTGGAAGACCAATTGCCTTTGACGGGATGCCAACAGATGGACTTCTAGCAGGCATTGTGTGCCTGTCTCCCTAGCAGGTTCACTGAGAGATGCTGATGTTGCACATGTTGTAGGAAACATGGAAGATGAAGGCCTGAATATCTAGAGAGATTGGATATTATATAGTATTTCCCTCCCAAGAGCAAGCAATTTTCTGGTTGTCCCTCCAGAAGATTGTAGAGGCAACATTGTGGGCCCGAATGGGGCTCAGGAAAAGAGCATGAAACAGGAGGGAAAGGGGCAGGGCACAACTTTTGAAAGAATGACCTAGCGCAAGGGCATAACATAAACCGATTAAAATCAAATGAGTCCAAGATGACAAGTCAAATTCAAGCCCAATCTGTAAACTGAATGACACACCCAGAGGTGGCAGGACAGCTCCAAGGCACTGTCAAAAGACAGAGGACTGGGTGGTTCCCCAATGGTTGGGATGATCCCCGCACTCATTAGCATATGAATTCACCCAGCATATGAATTCAAAACCCAGCCAGACCGCATGCATTCCATGGCCAGAGCCCTTGCTCTCTGCAATGGCCCACACCCTGCAGAGTGTGCTTCTCTCTGAATCCTAACAAATCCACCTCTTACTAATTGCTGTTTCTCTAACTGAATTTTTGCAATGAGACATCAGAGTCTGAGCTTCATTAGGTCCTGAAGCCAGGCATCATGGTTTTTGGCTGGGCTCAAGTCCTGGGAGAGAGGAGCTGGAGGACGGGAGGAAAAAGCAGTGGGAAAAACGTGCCAAGGAATCCCATTCATGGCCTGCTGGAAAATCTGCTAAATACCTAACCTGTGCTCACAGTTTTCATTGGCCTGATCCTTGGCACAAAGAAAATTAAGAAGAATCCTCACCAGCTTGGGTAACAGCTACTGGGGCTCAGTAGATAGTGAAGCCTCTGGGACATACTGAGGAGTATGTCCGGATTTCTCCAGAGTCCCTCAGTTGCGCCCACTGTTGCTCACCTATTCACGGGGGTTTCTAGGAAACAAGAAACGAGAGATTGTAAAGGAATTAAGATTTTGTTAGGCATACGTCCCTCCAGCCATAGGAGTGAGGGCCTCCTACCTTAACCGGAGGTCTTCTGGAATCTGAGACTGAGCTGTGTGAGCTTTCTGCTGAGTTCGTTTTTCACTGTCCCGGTTCCCATCACGCTGGGCTTCTTGTCAGTTCCCCTGTGCTGGGTTTTCTTCTCATTCTGCTTCTACCTTGGGAGCTTTCACCAAGTTGGGCTCCTGCTGTGCTTTGGCTTCCTCCTTGTGGGGGCCACGCCGAGGTTGTTTCAGCCAGGTTAAATCTGAGTCACAGCACCATAGATGTCAAGGGAGTGTGTAATTTCCTCAGTTCTGTCTCATCACAACAAAAATTTGAAGTGACAGATGTTAAAGCCCTTGGTGTGTCACAGCTCTCGTACAGATCAGTGTTACAGCTTCGAGTTACAGCTTAGTTTTACTTAGAAAATAAAGGAAAATACATCTTTGAGGCATGAGGTCCTGCCCACCCAAAAGATGCAAAAAGAAGAGAGTGAGCCCCAGCCCTTTGGCTCCTCTTTTTATGTTTTTTCTCCTCCCCCGGCCCTGCCCTATGTAAATTGGGCTAGCCAGAGGAGCTGTTTGTTCTACCTGAGGTCCTCACTCTGGTCCTCGGACCTTCCTTTTTTCTATTTTCGTGGTCTTTTCCCTTCCTTGTCTTGTAGCCCCTGCCATTCTGGACTCCTTGTTCCTATTCTAACTACCTAACACTTCCAATGAATATTCAGAACTGATTTCCTTTAGGATTGACTGATTTGATCTTGCAGTCCAAGGGACTCTCAAGAGTCTTCTCCAACACCACAGTTCAAAAGCATCAATTCTTTGGCGCTCAGCTTTCTTTCCAGTCCAACTGTCACATCCATGTGTGATTACTGGCAAACCATAGCTTTGACTAGATGGACCTTCATCAGCAAAGTAATGTCTCTGCTTTTTTCACTGTCTAATGAAAAGAACTGTTTATTTGGGATTAAAATATTTCTGGGTTTTTGTATTTTGATCTGATGATTCTATACATAATCTTTATATTTTCAGTGTTTCACAGGGTCTCATGATAAATGAGTACTTTTTAAAGATCTCCATATCACCTTGAACTTTGCCACCAAAATTTGTCATTGCTTATTATCCTGATGGTTAGTAAGGAAGAATATAAGGCACTTTGTTTCTAATAAGGCTCATTTTGCTTTTCACCTTGTGGACCTAAAAATATATTCACAACCTAAGCATTGAAACATTGAAAGTTATGTTTTGTTTGGTGGGAATTTTTAGGACTTTGGGCCTGGGAAACAATATCTCAAGTAACCCTGAGAGAACTGCTCTGAGGAGATGAGGAGGGGAGCCAGGTTATATTGAAGTTTTGCAACAAATGGCAGGTAGTCTGAACTTCAAAAGATTATTGTGAATTAAAGGAAAACCAGATATCCCAAGTTAAGGAATTTAGTGCTTTTCTATGTATGGGAAGATGCAAGACTCTGGTCTCAGTAAAACAATTCCTTTGATATGCATATCACCTACCTGGGCCCAGTATCCTATGTTTTCACATCCTGAGTTTCCTCTGGGCTCACCAGCTTACCATCCATGGTGACTGCAATCACTGACAAAATGCTATGTAAGATAGCCTTTGTTTACTGATGTGGCAGGAAATAGTCCACTTCTCAACCTTATATGTTATTTGATTTTAAAAATTACACATTTATTCAACTTATGAGAACATTAAATAATATAAAACAGTTTTCTAAATAAGTGTCTAGAGTTTGAAGCTCTCTTTCTAGGAAGCAGTATGGCCAGAATGGCAAGCAAACCCTTCACTGCCTGTTCCCCCTGATGCAGCAATCCCTTCTGCCCTCTTCTTCTCTTCTTTTTCTACCCTTAGCCTATGGGAGTCCTGACTGTCTACCCTTAGCCTATGGGAGGCCTGACTGTCTACCCTTAGCCTATGGGAGGCCTGACTGTCTACCCTTAGCCTATGGGAGGCCTGACTGTCTACCCTTAGCCTATGGGAGTCCTGACTGTCTACCCTTAGCCTATGGGAGGCCTGACTGTCTACCCTTACCCTATGGGAGTCCTGACTGTCTACCCTTAGCCTATGGGAGGCCTGACTGTCTACCCTTAGCCTATGGGAGGCCTGACTGTCTACCCTTAGCCTATGGGAGTCCTGACTATCTACCCTTAGCCTATGGGAGTCCTGACTGTCTACCCTTACCCTATGGGAGGCCTGACTGTCTACCCTTACCCTATGGGAGTCCTGACTGTCTACCCTTAGCCTATGGGAGTCCTGACTGTCTACCCTTAGCCTATGGGAGTCCTGACTGTCTACCCTTAAGCCTATGGGAGTCCTGACTGTCTACCCTTAGCCTATGGGAGTCCTGACTGTCTACCCTTAGCCTATGGGAGTCCTGACTGTCTACCCTTACCCTATGGGAGTCCTGACTGTCTACCCTTAGCCTATGGGAGTCCTGACTGTCTACCCTTAGCCTATGGGAGTCCTGACTGTCTACCCTTACCCTATGGGAGGCCTGACTATCTTGCTGTACCCTTAAAGAACCTTGGTGTTTCACACCTCTGCATTTTTATTCTAACTTGAACCCTCTTTCCTGCCTCTAAGCAGAGTTAATCACTCCTTCTTGAGTCCTCTTTGATCCTTTGGCCTCGCCAGTCATAACCCATTATTGGTTGATATTTCTGCGTTTCTGGCTAAAATGTAAACCACATGAGGACAGGCAATGTGTTTTCATTATAATTCTCAATAAATATGTTCAAAATGAAATAACAAATGCTTACAAGATGTTCCTGATGAATTTAAGGTTCTTCATCACAGAAATAATTCAAGGACAAAACAAAAAGGTTAAAAAAGTAAAGTGAGGGTTTATTTAAGCAAAATTTATGCTCTCAGCAGGAAAGCAGGCAAACAGGTGAGAAGCTCTTCCTTGGATTTCCGTGGCAAGCCAATTATGAAGAGCATACAAATAAAGGGAGGTATATTCACTAGGGAAGGAGGATTTGGGGGCTGGATCATATTCCCTGATTTTTCCAGCTCCATTTTTCCAAGGGAAGGAGGGATTTTTGTGCTTATTTAGCTTAGATCTGAAGGGTTATGGCATCAGTGTTTGATGGGTACTTCTAATCTGCAAGGCTAATTTGTTTTAATGAGAGATTATGGGCAATATGTTACATTCAGATACAGAGTATTCCTGCCTTCCCGCCTCCTTCTTTGTCTGCCTCTAGGACACTTACCATCCAAAGTGTGTGGTTTCCTATCAATCTGGAGGTTCCTGCTTTTGTTTGTCTGCTAATGGACCCCAGTGTTTACAAGATGTGTGATTTCGTGCCGTCTAACCCCCTGCCCCCATTTCTCTGCTCATATCTAGCTACCTGCCTGCTGTAACAATAACTGAGATGAATCAGCTAATGTAACTATGCTTTGTAGAGAAAATGACTTCTCCAGAATTTTGATGTCATTCCATGGAAAAACATTAGACTGAGATAGACCTGAACATGAGTCTTGGCTCTGCCTCTTAGTATCTGTGTGAACTCAGGATTGAGATACTTAAACCTTAGATTTATTTTAAGAATTAAGAGATGAAATCTGTTAAGTACTAGACACAGAGTCAGTACTCCATAAACTGTTATAAGTAGTTTTACTATTTGTAATGAAATTCTTTAGGAAGATCTATATGTGCATTTATATTCAGTTGAAAATATCAGTGATTCAATTCATGTTTCTAATTTTCATCCCTCCAACTTCTTATTTAACAGATGTATTGAACAGCTTTATAATAATTATTAGCTTCCTGTTTCTCTAACTTACTATTTTTCTATTTCTTTTATTTTGGAGGGACGATGACAGCACAACATAGAAAATTGCATATGCCAAGCCAGCTATTTTTCAAATTTAACAAAAAGGCTTCTTGTCATACCTAAATATATTAAAATGACACCCAGCCATGTTGCTTATTAGAACTAATGAAACTCTTGCTAACCTTTTTATTTTAGACCAATCATCTCCCAGCCTGACAAACAAAACAATTAGAAAAATAGATTTCTTTGTTTGGCCTCTAACTTTCATAAAGACAGACTAATTGTAGACCATGTTATTAGGGAAACTTTTGGTGGCAACTAAAGGAAAAAAAAAACAACTTAATAGCAGCCAAAAAGTCTTTTATGAACAAAATGGTAGACATTACCAATAGCCAAAGTAAAAACACAAGAGCAAATAAATCCATCAATTAAAGTAGTTGATAATAGGCACTGATTTCATAGTAAAATTATGTCAGCATGGGTTTTTCTGTGTGAAACTACTCAAAAAAGAGGTACAGATTTTCCTTACTTTTTTGGTATTATAAGTAAAAAACAAAGAGAAAGAGAGAAAGTAATGGTGAATGGGAGAGAGACAGAGACTACATTGACCGTGGTAGTTCCATCTCCTATGGTCCTTTAGGAGTCCACGCTAGGGTAGCACTGTGTCTTTTCATAGGATTAAGTACTGTAGTGCTTTCATGCTTGGTTGCTTGTATAAAATCATGGGAAGAATAAATTAACACCTATAAGTTTCCATAGAAAAGATGGAGGGGCCTTACATTTAACAGTAAAGGAAAGTAAAAGCACAAAGTGACAGCACCAAACTTAAAATCATATGAATAGTGGGATGATCAGATAAATGGTAGTAAATGGTATAACTGGTATAATGGAGAGCATCTGGTATTCATTGCCTAGACCTGCACCTTATCATCAGTAGATGACCTGCAGTCTGGAGAAGTTGGAGGGGGAAAGGGGATGAAAAACAGTACAGTGTATAACAAGGACATGTTTGCTTAATATATAAAGATCATGAACCTCTATGGATTCATTTTTTTTCATGAATTTACAAAAGTTCTAATTAATGAGAAACCATGTACCTGTTTCTATCTGCTTGGTTTAGTTTCTTTTTTGTTGTTGTTGTTGTTAATCTTCAGATTTCCTTATGAATATTATTTTTGTATATTCATGTCTCCTGAGAGGCAGCCTATAGAGATGTTATGACTTTGTTTGCATACTTTGGAAACTGAGGAGCAAATGGTATTTTCAACTAATTTATTCATTCACAGCCACAAGGTGGTGCCTCATTTACCTCTTCTGTGAAATATAGATGGAAGAAAATAAGGGAGGAAGAAAAATAAAAGAAATTAAGTTGATTGTGCATTAATGTAACAATCACCTAAATTTTGATTAAGTAAGGGATGAATGGAGTATATCTATGGTGGGATTATTATTAATATTGAATTATAGTTGGTTTGGGCTTCTCTGGTGGTTCAGTGGTAAAGAATATACCTGCCAATGCAGGAGACCTGGGTTTGATCCCTGGGTGGGAAATATATTCTGGAGAAGGAAATGGCAACCTACTCCAGTATTCTTGCCTGGGAAATCCCATGGACAGAGGAGCCTGGAGAACTACAGTTCATGGTATCGCAAAGGAGGTGGATATGACTGAATGACTAACTACCACCAACAACATGATTGGTTTACGATGTTGTGTTAGTATCAGGGTCCTGTCTTTCATGGGTGTTCTGCCAGTATATTCTGATAGGATGCAGGTGGTAGTGTGTGTTGGTTCTGAAAGAGTTAATTCTCATTCAGGTTCGATGTCTCAGAATCAAATCCTAGGTTAACCATGAACTCTGGTCTCAAAACCAGAAATATCACAATCTTCTCATATTGTTGAAATTATAATGTCTTTGTTTTACATTAGTATTTGTTATGTTAATGGAGAGAATGTTGGTACTCTGATCAACTCTTCAAAGACAAACTTATACCACTGAGGGATTAGAGACATGCTGGGAAAAATATCTTTTGTCTTGCATACACCAAGGGGTATACTTATTTCTCAGTTTTTTTTTTTTCTCTTATTTTTCAGAGGAAACATTGTGTAACTAGGGTTTGCAACCATGTGTTAATGACTATAAAATTAACTTCACTTCAGGAATGGCAGATCTATTTGTTTTCCTTTGTGTCTATGTGCCATCCTTTCCTTTGTTATAAAAGATTAGAAAGAAAATAATTAGAAATGAAATCAGGATAAAATGAATAGAAGAAATTCTAATCAGTTGATGAAGGCAAGTCATTTGGCATTGGAGCTTCTTTCAGTTTTAACATATTCTCTCATTCCTTCAAAATCTAATGTTTAAAACTGAGAAATCTAAAAATAAGAACAGCATGGGTATATCACACGAAAATATGGGTTTAAAGTGACATCACGCTGGCATCTCTTCTTGTCCATCGTAAACAAGTATAGCAAGTGTAATGCAAAAAAAGGATTACTTCTATATTTTACTAAATATATGAGAGGCTAGAAATATTTGAAAGTAGTGTGTAGAAAGTGAAAGTCACTCAATCATGTCCAACTCTTTGTGACCCCATGGACTTTAGTCCATGGAATTCTGCAGGCTAGAATAGTATAGCTCAGTTGGCAAAGAATCTGCCTGCAATGTAGAAAACTCCAGTTCCATTCCTAGGAATATCTGCTGGAGAAAGGATAGGCTACTCACTCTACTACTCTTGGGCTTCCTTTGTGGCCCAGCTGGTAAAGAATCTGCCTGCAATGTAAGAGACCTGGGTTTGATTCCTGGGTTGGGAAGATCCCCTGGAGTAGGGAAAGGCTACCCACTCTAGTTTGTAAAGTGTATCTTTAATATTATTCCAACTTCTATTTGGATTTCCTTAAGAAAATTGTCTTGAATCAGGCAGTTGTCATTAGTGCTAAAGATATGTCAGAGAAATTATCTTAAAGGGTAAGATTGCAAATTATTACAATGAATATGAAAATATTCAATATAATAGTAGATATGTGTCTATAAATATAGCTACATATATGTGTATGTGTATATATATATGCATATACTTGCATATACACATATATATGTAAGTATAAATAATATATTGGAGGGAATATGATAGACTACATCATTTCCTAAAATGTATTCTTTGGAGAATGATTCTAAAACATTTTATGTAGTAAAAGAGATTCGAGTAAATTTAAAAACTGTAAATACTATACTCCTATCTAAAACATATGAATAGTAAATGTACATATGATTCTCTAGGAGCAATTTTTTTTCATTGTAGCATCTGTAGTAGTTAGAATAATGTCCTCCAAAGATGTCTATGTTTTAATCCCTGGAACCTATGGATATGTTACCTTTCATGGGTAAGAGTTGGACTCTTTCATGGCAAGAGTTGGACTATAAGGAAAGCTGAGTGCCGAAGAATTGATGCTTTTGAACTGTGATGTTAGAGAAGACTCTTTAGAGTCCCTTGGACTTCAAGGAGATCCAGCCACTCAATCCTAAAGGAAATCAGTCCTGGGTGTTCATTGGAAGGACTGATGCTGAAGCTGAAACTCCAAACCAACTCATTGGAAAAAACCCTGATGCTGGGAAAGATTGAAGGTGGGAGGAGAAGGTTGGATGGCATCACCAAGGTGATGAACATGAGTTTAAGTCGGCTCCGGGAGTTGGTGATGGACAGGGAAGCCTGGCGTGCTACAGTTCATGGAGTCGCAAAGAGTCAGAGATGACTGAGTGACTGTACTGAAGGGAAAGAAGAGTTAAGGTTGCAGAAATAATTAAAGTTCTTAACACCTTAATTTCAAAATAGAAAGGTTACTCTAGGGAATAACTTTGTAGTTCAATGTAATCATAAGGACACATGTAACTGAAAGAGAAAGATAGAAAACATGTCAGAACAACATGATGTGTGAAAGATGGACCTGGCTTTGAATTAAAAGAGACTATAAACCAACAGATACAAGGAGTTTCTAGAATTTGGGGGAAAAAAAAAAATGCATTCACTGCTAGATCTGGAAGGCACTCCTGCCTACACTTTGATTTTAGCTCCTAAGCCCCGTGTTGAACATTTAACCTACAGAAATATAATATTAAGTTTTTGTTGTTTCAAGCCAGGAAGTTTCTGCTAACTTGTTTCAGTGGCCATAGGCAACCAAGATACTATCTATGGCTAGTTGAGTGGTTACTGTATGTCAGATATCATGCTAAATGCTTAATATCTATTATATTTAATCAATCTGAAAGACAGTAAAATGTTATCATTATACCTATTCAATGAAGAAGGAAATTGGTGGGGAGCTAATGTAGGTTAGGCAAGCTATGGAAAACAACACAAGCAGGAGTTAATAAGAGCTAAGCTCAAATTAAAGACTGACTACAAAATGTATGCTTTACATTTGTCATTATTCAATTTGATTTTTACCAAACTTACTTGACCCTAAGCCTTTTCATTTCTCTCCCAGTTTACTTTTTTATTTTGGGAAACCCTAGTACAGTACGAAGAGAGTACACTTAAGAGAAAAGCATCTTAATTCCAACTTTGCTACTAAATAACCATTATCACCTTGACTAAGAAATTTTGGATTTCTTGGTCTCAGTTCTTTCAAGTATTGAGGTCCCCAGAACAGTGACTGCTCTTGTGAGGTTTTGAGTCCACTATTTAACTTTATTTGTGCCTAAAGTTAAAAGTGTTTTGCATCAATTATCTTATTGTATTAACAATTCCCTGAGAATCAATAAATAGGAATAACTATTCTCATTTTACATATATAAAAGTTGAATGCAAGGAAGCTGAAATTCTTGCTACAGATCAAAGACACAGTAGGTAGCAGAGAGCCAGGTCTTAAGTAGACATCATCTGCCTCCTTACCAGATCTCTTTCAACTATTTTCCATTTAGTCATATTTCAATAAACATTGCAATACATAATTCTTACTAAGTGCTTTATTTTCTATATCAATCTAAGCACTGATAAAGCTAATATATTTCTAGTTATCAATGTATATTTTCATCAAAAACATGAAGTATAATTTACTAACATATTTTCTTAATTTTTTAAATAAAATATTTAATGTATTTACATCTGAAGAAGGAGTTCAGTAAAAGATTACCGGTAGAATGATATGTCTTTTACGAGGGTGATGCTGAACTTGGATTTTTTTCTTTAAAGCACTACAAGAAATTCTGGCTTAAAGTCAAGACTCTAAGAATAGCCTTAGGCATGGTCATTTAACCTACTCTATAATCTTATGATTTTGCCAGATAAATTGAATACAGCATTGAACAGTAATTGTATTTATTAATTGACTAGGATGGTAGGTGGAGCTGTAAAGCTGAAACAGAATGGATTTCCAAGTCAAATTACCTGGACTTCAATTCACACTCGACCACAATTAGCATTGTCACTGTTAGCAGACAATTTTAAGTTATATAATCAATCAGGGTCAGTTTAATCATCTGTAAAATGAGCATAATCATGTGTGTCGTTGAGTGTTCTTGGCACCTAAAAGCTATCTGAGTATTTTATCTCACTACACATACACTTCTAAAATCAGTTTGGACTAAGAGCCTTTCTAAAGTTTTCTAGTGTTCAAATGTTCATACTTTAATTTTAGTTGTTTATTTATCCACTGGATTCTTAATGTCTTAAAGGTTGAGATGGATATCTTATATAAAGTTTATCATCAATATCTAGCATGTGGTCTAGCCTCCAATAGACGCTTGATAAATATTTGTTGAATAAATGAGTCATCACTGACTATTACTTGGCTGATTTATAATATGTGCTTTTGCATAGTTACTTTTAGAACTCAGTGATATGGAGAGAAGCTCTTTTAAAAGATGCAAGACACAACATCCTATTCTATCTGTTGATTTTTGTTTTAGTCTATTTCCTTTTTCTGTATCTAATCATGAATTGAATCTAATATTTAAGTAACTCTTTTAATAGCCTATGCATAATTACTTCTCATGACTTGCCTGTAGCTCAAATGGTAAAGAATCTGCCTTCAATGCAGGAGACCAGGTGTCTATCCCTGGGTTGGGAAGCTCCTCTGGAGAAAGGAATGGCAATCCACTCCAGTATTCTTGCATGGAGACTCCCATTAACAGAGGAACCTGTGGGCTACAGTCTGTGGGGTTGCAAAGAGTTGGACATGACTGAGCGACTAACATACACATACATAATTACAATGATGACTTTGATTAAACATTTTTAATATTTCTGATATAATAGTTGCTGTCTTTTTGTGGTTAATCTTTCCAATGCATCCTCTATATTAATATATTGATTCAGTATTCATAGTGTTTGTGAAGTCTAATTTATTTTCCCAATATGGCCTAGAGAGACCTACATTTGGAACTAACAAGATAAATCTTATACAGATTTGTGTAAAGTGGAACAAAATAAATATTCGAAAGACTTCCAAAATCACATAAAAACCCCTTTCCAGTTAAAACTGACACCTCATTACTCTTAAATTTTGGATACTTGAGTGGAATGTCAGTTTTGGTTATAAAATTAACTTACTAGTGCCAGCCACTGTTATCGTCTTGTCCTAGCTCAGAAGAAAGCAAGAAAGATGGAAGAAATTTCTTTTGAATTTAGAAGTGGTTTGGTGAGATTAACCAAACAATAACAAAGTAATACCATTCAACAAACACAAAGAACATTAAAAAGCTATGTTTTATTCCAAAGTATATCTTTGAAGAAATGTATAATTGAATTTTCAAAATCATGCCCGATTTCTCTATACTCCTTTATTTCCAGTTCTATTTTGTCTGTTTTATGCAATACTTTATGAAAGAAAAACTACCAGCCATTTCTAACAGACTCCTGCAGATATGCCCGGCTATATGGCAGCATGAGGCAATGCCTTCTCGAAGGCATACTCTCTTTAAATTGATCAGTGCATCTTTCATCTGTAAGATTGTGCCCACAGAGCACTGTAGCAAAGACTTAATTGTTTCGAAAGTCTCACAAGCAATCCAGAGGGAATTCTCCAAGTATCTTAGCAGCAAGTGTCCTTAAACTTCAATTAATACTATTGGGAGTTCCATGTTTAAAAACCTGAGTGAGTGCTTTCAAATGATTTTTCCCTTTGTCAACATTGTTAAACTTAATACTATTTTAAGAATACATGTGTGTTTAAGAAATAAGGAAAAATAAGCCAGCTCATTTCCTTAGATTTAAGAAAAGAAATAGTTCCCAAATTCTTTTATATCTACTTTGGTAACAACAAATAGCACATACATTACTTTGGAATCAAGAGAGGTAATAATTTAGATGCTGCTTTGGGGGATTAATAACTGTGACAACTTATTACACAGATTTTAAAAGAATAGACTTTGTACATGGAAGAGCTTTTATAAGTCAATTGTCTTAGTTTACAGAGAAGGGCACTGAGACCCACTAGAGTTGAATAGTTTTGAAAGCTCATAGAGATAATAATGGAAGGAGTTAAGTAGACCCAAGTTTAAAATTTGTTTCTTTCCTAGTTGGAGGACTTCTCAGAGCCTCCTTTCTTCAGCCGGCTGAGGTGAGTTGACCACCTTCTGAGGATGTTATGCATCAAGCTGAGTTCTCATTACAAGTGAAATATTCAACTTATTAGTCCTTGCCCTTTCTGCTTTACTTTTTGTCTGGAGTTCCTTCAATTATAACACATTTGCTAGAATTAGTTCAGTGTTTTGATTAAATGTTGTCATAACTCAGACTTATAATTGTGGTTAAACTTTTGGAAATGTTTGTATAAAACTAGGAAGAAAGCTATGCTGGGAAATATTCAATGGCATAGTGTATAGAAGAGACCCAGGGACTACTTCATAGGGACTTAAATGGTATGTTTTTCAGATTCTCTCTCTGACAACTTTCCATCTATTGCAAATCAATTATTTGATGTTTCTAACAATGGTTAATTCATTGTTTTGGCCAATTATATTACCACATCACATTGCTGTTAGTAAGAGCCATGTAGTGTCTAGACAACTTCTGTGGAGATTAAATAATGGAAACAGAGAGCAGACTTGAAGATCTCTATGAAAGTGCCCTTTTCAGTCATGTGGCTTCCCAGGTGGCTCAGTGGTAAAGAATCCACTTGCCAATGCAGGAGACTCCAGAGACATGGATTCGATCCATGGGTTGGGAAGATCCCCTGGAGGAGGAAATGGCAACCCACTCCAGTATGCTTGCCTGGAAAATCTTATGGACATATGGTCGCAAAGAGTGAAACATGACTGAGTGACTGAGCACATATTAGAAATAGTAAATTCTCTTGTAAATATTATTGATCACTTTCAGTTTAAACTTTTTCAAATAGGTCAAGTACAGGTAGAGAGTTAAAGAACTGACTATGACAGAGCCAAGACAAAATAATTGATCTGTAATTTTTTTTCCTGGAGCTGAATGAAGTTGACTGGTGGGCTGATGGCAGTAGCAAAAGAGCAAGAAAATTTTAGAGGTAAAAATAAACGGAGAGTCTTCCCAGTTTCCAAATGACTTCCAAAAGACTCTTTACTAACTGCTTCTGAATGCTAGGTAAGATTTAGGTATAGTTAAGAGACAGGGATTAGGTTTAGCACTAGAAACACCTAAATCCAAGTTAAAAAGGATTTAAAGTATATACTTCACCTTATACTATATTTTGTTGTTTAGTTGTGTGTGTGTGTGTGTTTGGTCAGTGAAAGAGTTAATAGGACATATATTTCTAGTGGGCCACCAAAATGTTATTTTATTAAATTATAGCTGTGTTTTAACTATACATCTGAAACTAACACAACATTGCAAATCAATTACACTTTAATTTTAAAACAGTGTATCTTAAAAAAAAGTTCCTTTCCTATGAAGATATGTTAAACCTCTTATCAAATATGGATTCATTTATTGGGAAAGCAATTATCAGTGGATCTTATTTTAAATGTATTCTCTTTTTGTTAGCTTTCTTACTCTTTCTTGATCAGAGAGACTATCCCCAAATATTATTAAATTCAGAAGCTAAATTTAACTTTATTTTCCCTGTCCCAAGACTGAAGGACTAATTAGTAATGAATGGGCTTCATATTTAAGTATTTATTAACTTTCAATAATCTTCATGAGTTTGAGTTTTATTGATTATATTCGCATTGTTCTAAGTGTTAGATTCTGGATGAGAGGAAACTTCCAAATACAGAGTGAATTTCCTTGGTATGGATGATATATAAACATAAATGAAAGACTTAATCTTAGAATTTGAGATGGAAATTTATATTTAATTCACTAAAAAATGGTTTATTGATCAAGATATTATGAATTTAAGATAAATGAACTATAGTTAAACATAACTTTTAAAGAAACAGTGAACTTTTTTGTGTTTGCATACAAATAAGCATTAAAAAGTGAATTGAAAAACAGAATCAAAGAATAGCATAAATGATACTTTGAGTCTTTTCCAAATATCTCAGTGAAAATATTGGATCAAATATCTTTCTTCTTAAGACAGAATTACAAAATGAACATTGCTACTGCATTGAGTTTATATTACTCTATCAGATTTTGTGTCTTACCAGGGCAGCTATATTATCTTTCATTTAAGAATGATAGTGTTATGTTGTACCATAAAGCAAATTTGATTATTTTTTGGAGATCATACCACAAATATCAAACAATTTTGTCCAGTTGTGTAGAATTGGCAAGTGAAAGTTACTAATCATGCCATTTGATAATGTACGATACATGTGTCAGTAATATAAATTAATTTTATTAAGTAGTGTCTGTTTGAGATCACATTATTAATAAACATGCCCAAGCCACCTCTTTTCCCTTCATGTAATGCTGATAAACACAGTTGCTCTCCTTAGCAACGGCATCATGATTGCTTTCGTTCCCTGAGGCACTGCTTCATACTGGATTTCATTTTGGCGAGATAAAGATAGACTAAAGGATTTTAATAACAAAGTGATGACATGGAGTCATCACTATAAATTCTTGTACCATATAAATAGGGAAGAAAAGTAATAAATCAATTGTTATTAAAGGAAAGAATAAGACTGATACAAATTTTAAGTCTATAAATCCATTTCTGCACACTAACATTAAATACATAAAAGATATATCTGCCTAGTTAATGGAAGGAAATAATTTTAATTATTATAAACATATATATGATATATATAAACATGTTTATTATAAATATCTCTATATAAAATATCCTTTAAAAAAGGAGAAAAAGCATCTCATGTAAATGTATTTAAGTATATACCAAAATCCATAGATGATTATTCTTGTCACATGATTAAAAACATCACCTTAGTCATGGAACTTCCAGGACATCTTTAGATGAAAGACTGAGATCACAATGGTACTCTTTGACTGATTTAAAACTAATAATATCTGGCATATTAAATATCTTAGTTGAAATGCTAGCATCATATACAAATCTTATGTCAAGTTTGGTTAATATTTTATAGAGTGAAATGCATAGAAAATAGCTTTGAAAATAAAATTTCTGCTTTAATTTTTCTGCAGAACAGAATTATTTTAAGCTAAATAAAATGTATTTATTTTAGTAAACATACTAAATATATAAGCATGCATTTACAAAATGGTAATATACCATCAGATCCCTTGGAGGAGGGAATGATAACCCACTCCAGTATTCTTGCCTAGGAAACTGCCTGGACAGAAGAGCCTGGCCAATCACAGTTCTTAGGGTTGCAAAGAGTCAGACATGACTTAGTGACTAAACAGCAACAACAAATCATACCATCACAGTGTCATCAAAAGTCAAAGATGTTTGTGCTGGTGTACAAGGGTGAATGTGTGCTTAAATACTAGTAATGTGAAGACTTAACCTAGTTTTCTGGTCTTTTAACTGGGTTACTGGAGGCTTACATACTTTGGATTAAGTTTCTTCATTTTTATTTGATCTAAAAAAATCCCTGTGCTTAACAGAAATTTCGTAGACAGATAAGTCTAAAAATGAGAAATTAATAAAAGAGAATTAATCACAGCATTTCAATAATTCATTGGTATAGCCTAGCCTAGAATAGTTTTTCCTGTTCCAATACATAGCTAACAAATTATTATCACAAGTGTACATGAAAATATATAAATAAGGCTCATCTAGTAAAAGTAGTAACTTTTTATAGTTTAATATATATTTGAAAGTGTACTATAGAATTAGCAATAACATCTTGTGCACATTTGTATTTATGTACTAAAGAAATTTGTTAAACTAATTTACAGTTTGTATGTTTTCTAGTAACAATAGTTAGCAATGACAATTTTAAAAATTATTACTATTGTAGTAATGACCTTACAAATATTGGGTTAAAGCATGAAAAGGAAAACCATGTTAAGTTCTGAAGTGGTGGATTTATCTTTGAGGTAAAGTAACAGATTAGCTGTTTAGTTCAAAAGTTGGGTGGATCTAAATGACACTGCATTTCCGAGTAGAAAAAATTGACAGTATCTGACCAAGCAATTCATCACATAGAGCACAACTGCTACATATAGAGTAGCTGTAATAGATTTTGGTTTCCTATAAGTATAAATGATCCTGAATATTTTGTGAATTAAAATGAAATTAAGTTATTTTTAAGAAGCAATTATTTTGGGAAAGGATGAATAAATGCCTGTCTTTGAATTCTTCAGAATTTGTTAAATTTAAAAGAACACTGATCATTTACAGAATTTATGTTCTTTAATCTATAAATAAGTACTTGAACAGTGGACTCTGGGATGATAATGTCCAGTCTTGCAATTACCATTTGAATCTTAACCTTGTGTGTGCCTCTATGCTGTCCTCTTTCAAATCTAAGTCTGTGAAATGGGAGAAAGAAGACCATTTCATTCTTAATTTCTTTGAGCATGACATTAACAATATAAATATTTGTAATTTTTAAAGAAAAATAAACATTCTAATTATTCTATTTTCCCCATTTTAGTTATGTTATTGTTAAAAATCAAACATGAGAAGCTTACATCTTCCCTGGTGGCTCAGATGGTAGACAATCTGCCTGCAATGCAAGCGACCTGGGTTCGATCCCTGGGTGGGGAAGATCCCCTGGAGAAGGAAATGGTAACCCACTCCAGTATTCTTGCCTGGAGAACTTCATGGACAGAGGAGCCTGGCGGGCTACAGCCCATGAAGCAGCGAACAGTCAGACATGACTTACACTTCACTAACTCTCATTTTTAGGAAAAGTGTCTTTGACACGACACTCATAAAACAGTACAGTGCCTATCGTGGTTAGGAGGTCACTTTTATCCCAGAATCCCATCATGATGATTGTTTCATCTTCTGTAACCAATTGCCTACACTAGAAATCAATGATGTTGGTTGTTCATTCAATAATAGTGTTTTCGATACTTGGTTTGTAGCATATATAGTGTAGAAGCTGGGATTTTATAGTATAAAAAATAGCTTCAGGAAGCTGCTGTCGCAAGCTTACATTCTAGTGAAGAGAGATGCATAATAAATAAAAAATAGTAATAGTACCAATCTGTCTTAATGTAATTAACAAATAATACCTGCTATTAGCAGGAGGAGGAGGAAAAATAGGAGGAGTAGTGGTGATAGGCTCCTGTGGAAATAAATGATACTTATTTTTGGATCATTTTGTTTCTACTCATTATGTCTGAAATTCAAACCTCATTTGCAAACTTTGTGCATCGATAATATGTTTTGAACAATTTCATATGGCTGCTTCACTGACACCTCAACAAATGTACAAAAGAAAGATTAATGTCATCTTCAGATGATTTTAATGTAAAAAAAAGATCTTTAAAAAATGAGCTGTGTTCAAATCATTTACTTATATATTATATGAAGATAGACATTTTTAAACACTTTAACACTACTTATCTATAGTGATATGTTGATGGCTATGTATTAATATTTTCTTTCACTATTCTCTATTTTATGCCTTAATACAATTAGAATCTACTAAAATCTTGTTTCTCTAAGTCTTTTCCCTTCAATGTATCTTTTTCAGGTCAAATTAACATGAAACAAAACACCTGCATTTTGTGTGTAATAATTCTGTACATATTGAGAGATGAGTTAAGCAAATAAATATGCTTTCCATCTTTAGCCTCTATAATTGTGGTTACAGCTTAAATCTTATGTTTCCTCTTAAAAGTTATTAAAACAGGCAGATATTCTTTTCCCACATTAATTGGAACCCTGCCCTCATTTTCCAGTACATAGTTGACTACCCTGAAAGTTAAATAACTCTAATTATAAAGATTCAAAACATTACATGTATCAGTGAAGGCAATTAATATGATTTGAATATTATTAAATGAAAATGAACTATTTCTGTTTCAAAAACCTAAATAGATATGCTTAGGGATTTTTACATTGTTAAGTTGCCTCAAAAATAATTGGACAATTCAATACAATAAAGTGAATGCAATAAATAATTTTAATTCATAACAATAAGTAACATGCTTATTTGCATGATTAGGGTAAAGAATGCATTGTACAAATACTAAACAGAGACTAATGGGGAAACCTAGATTATTATACTTCTAAACACATTACTGTGATTAACTGTGGCATAATTCCACTGTAGCTTCCTGTGCAAGACTTCTTAAGCCTCTCCTATTTACTGTGTGAGGAAATGGCCATATATCACAACAGAGAACCTGCGTAGGACTTCCACAGGATTTCACACTCAGTAGCATACTATAGTTTGGTTGGAAATACAGAAATGGAAAACTACCTAAGCAGTTGGTGCATCAGCAAAGTTTTTTTATTGGTTATATATAACTCAACTGTTTTTCTTCACTAGCTGTGTTTTCTCTGTAGCCGTTTAGAAAGACCTCAAGTACCCAATGGCTATTCTATTGCAAGGACATAGGGAGAACTGCAGAGCCAGACGAGAATTAGCACCAGTGACACTGGACCATTGAACAGTGAAACTGACATTTTGGACACTTGACGAAGAAAAACAGTAGTTCACATGTGATGAAATCTTGATGAGACTAAAAGGCAAATGTGGAAAGTTTCATACAAACTTGCTATTAGAAGAAATACAATGGGATCTGATCAGAATAAAGTGGTTCCTACTATGAATAACATGGCTTTAAAAACATTCTAACACTAATCGAAAGTATTTCTACAAAAGAAATTATATTTAATTAGAATAGTAAATGTTAGTTTAATTTTGGTAAATGAGACTATACACAGATACTATAAAAGCTGAAATGCAATTGTGAAACTTTTTTAACCATTTTAAGCAGTTGAAGGTTTTGGTATATTTCTTAATAGTTTCTTCCTCAGTATTGTTTCCTTTCCACTGTGACAATACCCCAGCTCAAGGAATCTTTTAGGGTCAAATCCCTGTCATCTTTTCCTGACCACCTGGCCCTGGTCTTGTATCTTAAGAACATCTGTCTACTGTTTGTTGAGCCTACCTGTAGGCCAGCCCATATAGACCACCTTGCTTGCCCTGTCTTCCTTTGCACTCTTTCTGGGGTCATCCTCCTTACTCGGAAATTCAAAGGTTAGTGATATTCTCTGAGCCCACCTCTTTCCCAAGGTCTTAGTCTAAGGTTCACATTCTGAACTCCTGTATATATATATATATAGATAGATAGATAGATAGATAGATAATTCAGAAGACAATGACAGATACCTTTGTTCAGCTGTGTAGCAGACATCAATGTAGGAGACAAAGATTTGATTTCTCAGTTTTCTGAAAGTGGTTGCAAAATGAACTTCTTTCCTATGAATTTTTACCTTTGAGGACATCTTTGCCACGGTAATCCTAGACATGTATGTAAGAGATTGCTCTGTTTTTCACCCACACAGAATCTAAATTTTGGATCTCAATTATTACAAGATATGTTTTAAACTTCCAAAAGTTTATTTAAATTTTAAATGAAAAAAAAAATAAACTGATGTAAACTGCATAGGAGTTTTCTCATTTTTTTAAAAAAACCTGCTACTTTGATGTCTGTCCTTTGCAGATAGTGGGCATAGAAATGTATTAAGGAGAGAAAATAAAAAGTCATAGCCATACCCCTGAGAGAGACCATTTAACCTCCCTAATGACTGATACAAAAAACAACAATCAGACTGACTTAAAAATGTCATTGAGTGCCTTTAGCCAGATATTTGAGAATAAAAATGAATTATACACTATTTACAGGCTCTTTTTCATTACTACTTAATGATTCTTCACTATTAGCCATGACACACTAGTAACTAACATTTGAGAACTTAAAATGTATCAGTTCCTTCAGAAAAAAATACTCTCCCTAAGCTAAAACCCTCTGTTGAGTTTCTAAAGGAATCAAAATAATTATCTTTAAATTTCTAAATTAGAAATATTTTTCCTCCTATGAATTCACCAATATGCTATGTGCCACCTTTCTTTAAAATTCAGTGTTGATCAAAATTATTAGATGAGTGTACAGTTAAACCTATTAGTCTAGATTGGAATTCTTAAATTTGTTAGGGGTCTAGTATCAAAGAGTTTGATCAAATTTGAGATTAAAAAAAAAATTAAACCCTAAAGTGTTTATGTACTTTTTATGACTTGTAGAATTACTTCATTTTTTATACCATCAGCAAGCTTTCATACTAGGCAATAAATCCACTCTATATTTTAAAATATGAGTTAATACCTTTAAGATTGTAGGATTCATGTGTTTCTCTTCCTTTTGTATATATATTAAATATAAAGTTACAGGTATTATTTGTTATTAGCTCTAAAGAACACCTCTCAAACTAGGTTTATAAATATAGAAAGAACTTGAGATATTTTAAACTTGTATTTTAGGCTTCACCTTTTGCAGGGGAAAATGGTTAGGACAAAGCAGTTGAGGGATTTATCAAGGGACGAGTAACTAACTGCACAGCTGGCATCAGCGAGCTATTCTTGTGATCTTAAATCCAGTGTAGAACATTGCCTTCTTGTCCTGGATTATTTGACCTTTGTGTTATACTGAGTTTAGTTTTTACTAGGTATACGTGTTAGGGCATGGAAGGGCAGGGGGAATTGTGTTCTTCCATTTACTCGTGTTTTTGAAGTAGAAAAAAGGGCAGTGTTACTTTGAGTTATAAAATACAGAAAGAGATGTCTATACTTAAAATCTGAACAGAGATTTACTCAAATATTATTTTATCAACTATGATACTAAAAAGAGAATCAGTCCAGTAGGGGATCATTGCAGATGATACCTGTAAAATGGCACCAGAATCAGTGCTTAAGCACATAGTGTTTGGACTCATAGCATTGAAAGTCAACTAACTCTGAGTCCCAGATTACTAAATTCTTATATTGGCTAGTTCCTCAATCTTTATAGGCCTCAATTTTCTCAATTCTGAAATGGATACAATAATCTAATTTGAGAGGATGGAACTAAACCCTTACACTTATGGTCAGTTGATTTGATAAGGATGGGAATATAATTCAGTGGGGAAAACAATGGCTTTTCCAACAAATGACAATGAAACAACTGGATATCCACATGCAAAAGAATGAAGTTGGATGCCTACCTCAGATTACATATCAAATGTACTCAAAATGAGTTAAAAATGTGAAGGTAAGAGCTACAACTATCAAATTCTTGCAACAAAACATAATAGTAAACCTTCAGGACCTTAGGCTAGGTAGTAGTACCTTACATGTGGCATCAAGAACACAAACATCAAGATTTAAAACTTAAAATGACTGTAACAAATATGATGAACAATAACAAATATTAGCAAGGATGTAGAGAAATTGGAATTCTCATTGCTAGTAGAAATGTAAAATGGTGTAGCTGTGTGAAGTATAAGGCAGTGGCCATTACTCAAATAAGTAAACAGCTACCACGTGACCTAGCAATTCTACTGGATATAAGAGCTAAAATCATAGGTTCGCATAAAAATGTATACATGGATGTTCTTAGCAGCATCACTGATAATAGCCAAAGTGTGTAAGTGACTCAAATGTCCATTAATTGATAGATAAACAACCACGATAAATGCATAGAATGGAACATTAGTTAGCTAAAACAAGGAAGTATTGACTGATATGCTCCAATACGGTTGAATCTTGAAATATTTTACTAAGTGAAAGAAGCCAGACACTAAAAACACGTAAACTGGGATTTCATATATACAAAATGTTTAAAATAGGCAAATCCCTAAAGTTGGAAAATAGATTACTAGTTGCCAGGGCTAGAGTGAGGTGGCATAGGGAGTTAATGCTAAAGGATAATATGTTTATTTTTGTAATTATGAAAATATGATAGGTGTGAATATTCGGAAAAAAACATTCAATTGTACATGCAAAATGGTGACTTCTGTGATATTCAAATTATATCTGAATAAATATGAAAAATAACATTACCTAAATGTGTTGTTGTTAGAATAAAACAAGACCCTGCATATAAAGAGAAGTATGAAGTACTGTACCTAGTAAGTAGTAAGCATACATTAATGATGGCAGTAATGAATAAAACTTGAACTAACTGAGGCATATAAATAGGAAACATGTTAGGATCTAAACTAGAGCCTAAACATACCATTGCCTTAGTCATTCCTGTCCAAGGGCTTCCAAAGTGTCCTACTGAGGGAAATGATAGGTAATGCCAGAATCAGGCCATCTGTATGCCTGGAGACTATTTTTAGATATTCCTTATATATTTTACTAAACCATGTATGTTCTCTTTCCTGATGTAGGCTCTTTCTTTTTTATTCCCTTTCTCCCTCCCTTCTCCCCTCCCTCCCTCTCTCTTTCTTTCATATTTTATTAATGAAAGATATTTGTCTTAAGAAATTAGTCAGCTTTCATAATCAGGATCCCTGCTGCTGCTGCTGGCTGCTAAGTCACTTCAGTCGTGTCCGACTCTTAGCGACCCCATGGACTGCAGCCTACCAGGCTCCTCCGTCCATGGGATTTTCCAGGCAAGACTACTGGAGTGGGGTGCCATTGCCTTCTCCGCAGGATCCCTGAGTCCTGGTTCAATTCAAGCAGTTACTTGTTTGGTCTTACGTTCCGTATGTGTAAACTGAGGATGATAATTCATACATCTCATTGTTGTTTTAAGGGGAAGTGACATCACGCACTCAAAGCATTTGTATAGTGTTTGTTGCAGGATAACTGCTTAATAAATGGAAATATTGTCATTATTATTACTTCTACAAGGTTTTTTCAAAGGGACTCTATTCCCATTTGAATGCATGTTCTCTTGTTCATGAACTATTCAGGATGTTTTATTTTGGAACTAATTGTAGAACTCAAGAGAATACCAAAAGATCGTGTGTTCTGGACTCTCTATAGCCCAATTTAGTTCCTTTTCTAGTCAGAGATAATTCAGAATTAAAAATGATAGAGTAAGTTGGCTAATTTCTACTCTGGAAGAGTGGCAAAATGAAGTCTATATTATGGCACTGTCAGACTATTCAGACATGTGCTTGTGATTCTGAAGGCATGTAAACATGTGGTCTTTCAAACAATTTGAGCTCCCTGGCTTGCTTTGGTACTTTCTATTGCACCAAGATTGCAGCAACAAAGGGCAGGTGACCAGGACTCTCAGCAGGATTGGAGCAGTTAGACTGCAGAGATTCCACATTAGAAGGTTTATTTTCACCTGACTTTCCAAGAGAATATATATTTCTTATCCTGAGGCAACAAAGAGAAGCTGTAGAATACAATACTGGAAGGCAAGAACCATAGAAGTTTAAAAAAAATGGTTAATTAAAAAAATCCTAGTGCAAGGAATGGACTAGATACATGCTTCTGTTAAAACTTCATGTGTGGGATGAAGAATAAAGAAGGAGTGAAAAAAACACTTGAATTTTTAAAAAGGTATTAAGCTTTTAGATCACTAAGTCAATATATTGCACCTCAAATGGCATCTTGTTTTTAGCACTAGTCAGCTTCCTAGGTGGCTCAGTGGTAAAGAATCTGCCTGCCAATCCAGGAGACATGGATTTGATAGCTGGGTGAGAAAGATCCCCTCGGGGGAGGAGGGAGTTGCAAGCCGCTCCAGTATTCTTGCCTGGCAAATCCCTTGGACAGAGGAGCTTGGCAGGCTACAATCCATGGGGTCACAAAGAGCTGGACATGACTAGTGACTGAACACATGCACACACACACATAACGTGTACATACTAACCAACCAAGTGACAAGAGTAGACACAGTCTCTACTCTCTGTTCTCATTCTCACTTGTTTGCATCACTCTCTTCCGTATTTCAGAAACTTAGTAAGTATAGTAAGTGCATGCGTGCATGCTCAGTTGCTTGCTTCAGTCGTGTCTGACTCTATGCGATCCCATGGACTGCAGCCCACCAGGCTCTTCTGTCCATGGAATTCTCCCGGCAAGAATACTGGAATGGGTTGCTGTGCTGTTCTCCAAGGAAGTGTAGTAAGTATACAAATATAAATGTTATAAATACCTCTCACGTAGTTTTATATTTGATTTATTGTCACTAAAGCTATTTTTGTCTGTTTAAGGCAAGTTTGAGAGTGGATGAGTGGTTTCAAAAGTGTAGTGTGCCTTGTACCACCTCTGATACCATTTCAGAAGCTGACTGATGTTAAAGAGTTAGAGTGAATCTTCCACCCAAAATAAATAACTTACCTGATTAGATATGAAGAACTAAGGACTAATTTATTTGTCCCACCCCCAATTCCTGCTTCCATCTCTCCCTTCCTTCCATCATTTTTTTTCCCATAAGTCTTGACTAAATACATAGTCTACACAGGCTGCTTGTGTACCAAGCTGCTTCAGTTGTATCTGACTCTTTGTGACCATGTGAACTGTAGCTTGCCAGGCTTCTCTGTCCATGGGATTCTCCAGGGAAGAATATGGAAGTGGGTAGCCATTCCCTTCTTTTGAGGGGATCTTCCCAACCCAGGATGGAAACTGCATCTCTTTTGTGTTTCCTGCATTGGCAGGCATGTTCTTTACCACTAGCGCCACCTGGCTATTTCAGTGTAATCTGAGTCCACAAAGACAGGCACTATATAAACAGTAATCAGCCTCATGGAATACGTCTGTTAATACCATGGAAGAAAAATGCAATATAAACTCTAAGTCTTGCATTCTTAGATTATTACTACTAAAGTATACACTAACATTTTCATTTACCAATCTTTTTAGGCATAAATAGTAATCATAATTCTCAAGAGAGGACATGTTTAGCTAGTTTCAACTTCAGGAAATTTCCCTGGACTAGTCTAAGCCTTTTTGGTAAAGTTTTCAACACCTTTTGTTCCTTTGTATATAATTAGCAACTCCTTTGAAAGCTTGCAAACATTAGAGTTCAGGCTTGTCATAAGGACTATTAATGGTTGATAGTCATTTCCCAGTAGTGCATAAGTGAAAAAGCTGTCGTCTTTTGATATAGAAACTTCTTTGCAAGATTTAATTAGCATTTTAAATATAAATCTTTTCAACTAAGTCTTATACCTGCTTATTAAAAGCATTCGTATATTTCACTCATTTTATAGTATAAAGATATTTCTGTGAAAAACATTTACATGTTTTCATGCTGAATATAAAGACTCATATTTTGTTATGAAAAAATATTATGGTAATCTGAGATCAGATAAAAAAGTTTAAAGTTGAGCATATACTATTTTACCAGCTATTTGGATAAATCATAATAATGCTAATGTGTACAATCAAGGAAAAATATTTCCTTACACTATTGAGTACTTCTCTAGTGTTCCTCTGCATATTAAAAAATTGTGTTCAGTATGATTAATTTATGGCTTGTGAGCCATTTTCTAGGAGGTTTGAAGATTTCATTGCGTTTTTCAGCTTTTACGTATAAACTATATGTTCTTTTTTATTCATCCAGATCCTCTTACTTATACTTACACTGCTAATTTTGTGTTTTACCACAAAAACTTAAAGAGGAGCTAATGTGAATTTTTTCTCCTTGTAATGAAAAATCTTTAAATTGAAACAAGTAGAAATCTGCAGGAAACATTGCTGTGTGAGTCAGGTCTTCTGGGAGAATTGCAAGCTGGCATTCTGCCCACATGTGCAGGGTTTCTTAATTTGTTCTACTATAAAAATAATGTGATGTTCTCCCTAGCCATAAGTACCTCACTGGTTGAAATGCAGGAAGTGTAATTAGACTTGAAGCTGAAAAGGAAGGTACCTTGGAGAGTCCTGGCTCTTATTAGCTTTAGAGCTGGGGACAAACAGATGCCACAGACTATTTGAGGGCTGTTTCTTGGATGATGCTAATTGTTTATTGTGCTCATTATTCTGTGACATCCTTAGAATCACCCAGGTGGGGAGATGTTAGACTAATACTGCCAGTATTTGTGCTAAGACAAACTCACCTTTCCACAGTTTAACTCCATTTTGGCCTAGGCAGACGGATTCAAAAGCCTTTCTGAATTTTATGAACAATATTAAGGAATCTCTTGACACTGATCTTAGCTTATACAAATGGGGCCTTCAGTAAATTATTACAGATTCTTTCATGTTCCTAGTTCAAACACATAGAGAAAAATGCTTATAAGAAGAAATAAGGTCAAGGACAAGCCCACCATTCTCTATGTGAATTTAAATCAATAACCAGACAACTCCTTTGATTCATTGGATGTGATTGCTTATTGACATGTCTTCCAGTCTCATTCTGAACAACCATTAAAAACTTTTTCTTCAAGTTTAGATGTCTTGTTTAATTTTCTTTAATGTAACTTTGTGTACTTGTTTTTTGAAAGTGGTGAATGTGATGTCTAGTTTTAGCTCCCCACATGCCAACTACCAATTTTTACGTACCATAGATACAGGTACAGAATAAGAAATTCAATCTTCTTATTGGGGAGGATAAGAGGCTTGTGCAAGCTTCCTGATGGGAAGAACTGGTTGTAGGGAAAACTGGGCCTTGTTCTGGTGAGCAGGGCTGTGATCAGTAAATATTTAATCCAATGTTCTGCTGATATGTCTGGTTAAACCTCCTGGTAAAGGCCATGACATTGAGGGTAGACTGTGTTTCTCCTTCTTACTCCATCCACAGCTGTCAAGTTCCTCCAGCTGGATGATTTTAAATATGGGTATAACCATTGCAAGTAGATGGGGAAACAATGGAAACAGTGACAGACTTTATTTTCTTGGGCTCCAAAATCACTACAGATGGTGACTGCAGCCATGAAATTAAAAGACGCTTACCCCTTGGAAGAAAAGTTATGACCAACCTAGACAGCATATTAAAAAGCAGAGACATTACTTTGCCAACAAAGGTCCATCTAGTCAAAGCTGTTTTTTTTCCAGTAGTCATGTATGGATGTGAGAGTTGGACTATAAAGAAAGCCGAGCACCAAAGAATTGATGCTTTTGAACTGTGGTGTTGGAGAAGACCCTTGAGAGTCCCTTGGACTGCAAGGAGATCCAACCAGTCCACCCTAAAGGAAATCAGTCCTGAATGTTTCATTGTAAGGACCGATGCTAAAGCTGAAGCTCCAATCCTTTGGCCACCTGATGGAAAGAACTGACTCACTGGAAAAGACCCTGATGCTGGGAAAGATTGAAGGCAGGAGGAGAAGGGGACAACAGAAGGTGAGATGGTTGGTGGCATCACCAACTGAATGGACATGAGTTTGAGTAAACTCTGGGAGTTGGTGATGGACTGGGAAACCTTGCGTGCTGCAGTCCATGGGGTCGCAAAGAGTAGGACACGACTGAGAGACTGAATTAAACAGTGACCAGTTAGGGTATGAATTTAGACCATAGGTGAGTTCATATGTGTAAGTGTGGTCCAGTTATAATAAATAATAGATATCTTGCAGAACAATCTTTGAACAATTTTCATACAACTGTCTTTCAAGAAATTAAGCAAATTGTAACTCTTGAAGCAAAAGAAAGAACTAATGTTTTAAAAAGGAAGATATTAGCTATTTATAAGCCACGGTGGTGGAAACCATAGCCAGTCAAAGACAGTGTTAGGAAAGATATTCGGTAAGGAGGTAATGAATGGAATTACTTTCAGGAGCCTTTAAGGGGTCCCATGGGAAAACTGAGCCATTTGATTTCACTGATTTGACTAAAGCATAAAAGCAGAATGGTATGATGTTTGAGGACACAAAAGAGTAATAATATCAAGGAGTGTAAAGAAAATCATTGAAATTAAGCCATTGTTAACTCTTCTGTTTGTTCTTTTCAAAACTTTATCTCATTTAAATATTTTTTGTTGGTTCTAACAATAATAGCAAACAATTTTTATTCTGTATGGTTTATCAAGTTAAGTAAATTTTAACTTTAGGGGAATATCTCCTTTGTTTCACTGAAAATTATATTTTAATGAAGTAACCTATAATTATCACTATGCTAGACAAACTACATCTCTTCTGGGGAGTTTATTGAATGGTGATTTCTGTTTTGAATTAGCTATCTGTGATACAACTGCTAGTTGAACAAAAAGATTAGCCCTTTTATTTTTCTATTTAGTTAACAAAAATTCCAAAATTAGCTAATGTCACAGTTTATCAAACAACAGTAGAAATTTAATGTATACAACTATTATATAGTAAATCATGTATTACAATCTAGATGAAGTTACAGAAATAATTTCATTACTGCATCTAATGTATATCATTATAAAATCAAGGTGGCAGTTTTATGTTCTGAGTGAAATATAATTGAGGAGATATATTTTTGTGATGTAAATCCTACAGTAGTGGTATTGATGATATGCATTAATACATATAATTTACATTTATTGATATTGAAGTAATGTTCTATACATAGAAGAAACTGAGGCCCAGAAAGATTGAAGTTTCCAAGGCCAAGCAGCAAAAACCTGAAATTATACATAAGTTCACATATATTGAATTGAGTTAAACAGAAGTAAGGAGAAGGAAATGGCAACCCACTCCAGTATTCTTGCCTGGAAAATTCCGTGGATGGAGGAACCTAGTGGGCTGCAGTCCACAGATTCGCAAAGAGTCAGACATGACTGAGCGACTCCGCTTTCTTTTCTTCTATAGTTTCTTTTGGAGAAGGAAATGGCAACTCACTCCAGCGTTCTTGCCTGGGGAATCCCATGGACGGGGGAGCCTGGTGGGCTGCAGTCTGTGGGGCTGCAAAGAGTCGGACATGACTAAGCAGCTAACACACACACACAGAAGTAAGCACCGTGGCATTTAACAAACGGTTGCAAAACATCCGTCCAAGTACCTACCATACACTAGGCGTTTTACATAAATATTCTCCAATCTTTATAACCTGGTGGAGTAGGTACCATGGGTTTCAAATGAAATAACAGAGCTTCTGAAGGCAAAGGAAATATTCAAAATCACATAGTTAGTAAATGTTAGTGAAAATTATTCCTGTAACCTCCTCTTGATCTAGGTTGAAACTGACTCTTTGGGAAGAACACAACATGCTTTTTATTTTTTTTCCTGGAGATGATGATATTTTGGGTATGTGAAATAGATAACCTGTTATCTGAAGGGTGAGGGGGGGGAGAAAACAGGAATACTAAAAATAGGTCCCTTATAAGCCTTATTAAATTTCACAGTGTCTATTTAATTTTTAAGGAACTAAAATTTTTACACATTTTGGGGTGTTGTTTTCCTGAAAGAGTCAACCAATAAAGATTCAGTGAATCCTTATGGGAAGCCAATTCTCTCTCTAATAAAAACTATTTGAAAAAGGTCTTCTAATATTCTTCCCTGTTTGAAAGGCCCTTAGGGGAAAAATTGGGGAAGTGCTTTGATACTGACTTTGAGGTTTGATATAAGCAACTCACTGTGCCTTCCACAGGACTTAGGAAAATTTTATCGGCAGTTATTCAAATAACTGAATTAAATGGAAAGGAGCAAATGTAAAAGTCAACAGATTTAAATTGCACCCTCTAACTACAAAGGAAGGTTCGCATCTGTTTATTTAGATGACAGTCCGTCTTGGTGCCATGCTTTAGGATCCAAGAGCCTAGGAAAGTGAGATAACAGCGCTCTTGAATTCCACAGGAAGGCAACATGTTTGGAAGAGAATATTCCCAAGCTGTGCTAATATGAAAACATCTGTCGGTTACAGATTAATTTTCTCCACAGATTTTCTACCTTTGGAAACATCTGCAGCTGAAATGTATTTCTCTAAAATGTAGATTACAGAGGTCAACTAGTTTATCAGCCATTCTAAGAGCTGGCTGCCTTCCGCAGTACACAGATATAGCTGACATAGCAAGATGAAGTGCAAACCTTCAAACTACGAGCAAAAAGCAGTTGGGTGAGGGGGAAAGACTTTCAAAAAGAACACATTAGTACTAAAATAATTCAGTCAGAAACTCACTTGAGGTCTGCCACATTATTTCAGGAGAGGAAAATCAACCTGTTACTCATATTCAAGAAATGTTTACACCGATTTTCTTCCCCACACACATTTTTCTAGCAAAAACGTACTTCTTCAAACTTACGTAAATAAACAAATGAAAATAAATTGGGCAGACAAATGCACTTTGCAGAATCCTTTGTAGGTTTATACTCAAGTATTCAGTGTTTTCAAACGCACATGTATAATAACAAGTTAGGAAAATGTAAAAGGAGAAATCTATCCAAAGGTCTAATTAAGGTGAACCTTACCAAACAATTAACAATTGCAATTTATTTTAGACTGAGATTTAAGACTCAGTCTTGCACACAATTGTCTGAATTTTTGATGATGTCATCAGCATATAATTATAGAAGAATCTATAGTTCTTATTATTTTAATATTCTTATTAAAAGCTAAATTTGCTGTGAAGCAGTGTCCTTTTCCAATTATCCTCCTTCTTATCTATTCTTCTAATCATTCTCATTTCTTTTTTTCTGATTCCTTTCTGCATCCAACCCTTATTGTCAGCAAAAAAAAAAAAGAAAGCCTCTTATAAAGCCTCTGCATATTTGGGGATCCTGTTATCTAAATAATTTTTAGGAAGAACATTTTCTTAAAGCTTGAAATGTTACACTGTAGGAAGGATTCTAATTGAATAGAACTCTTGAGAATCCTTTATAGTTAAAAAATATGAGTAACATAGAAATGAAAGGTGAGTCTGTAAAATAAATTTCTTGTTATAAGAGTACCACCCATTTTTTGTCATGAGTATTTTCTGTTGTTTTTATATTTACTGGATATATTACCTATCATTTTCATAGAACTCCAGAAGTTTAATTTCAGGCTGGAAATCTAAATATCCATCAATATTAATAATTGAGTATTAACTCCCCACCCTGCACTGCTATGTATTCTTTATTGTGGAAAGAAGATGTGAAGTTGTAAGGAAAATGCTAACAGCCATAAGCATAGAGCCTCTGTTGAAAACTCTTACCCTTTTTTAAGGTGAAGGATTTATAAATAGGAAAAAGAAAAATATTTAGGCATACAGCCAGAATTGAAGGCAGTAGGTTATCTTGGTAAGAAACTGCAAAATAATATTTTACCAGAGGGTAAAGCAGTACTTTGAAAATTTTCATTGAAACTATAAGGTTTTCTATCTGTAATAAAGGGCTTGGAGATCATTTCAAAAGAGCTTAAAAATAAATAATTGCAAAAAAAAAAGAAGTCATCTAGAACCAAAGGTCTTAACTTTGAATAGAGAACAGCAAAAGAGAAAAACCAACAAAGAATATCTGTTTTGTCAAATCTAGCTGCATATGTTGTTAAAGGATTTATCTGGGTAAATAATTGGAAACATTATCATTTTTATCTCTAGACATACACCTTTAAATGGATTAAAGGAATAATTTTGTTAACCCTAGGAGGATGATAAAAAATGTACTTCATAATGAAGCCATTCATCTTTGAAATATGAACAAAAATATGCTTTACTAAGAAAGCTATCAATGAAAAGATGAAAGATTATAAGATTTCTGTATGTGAAAATGGTTATTTTTTGTTATGACAACATATCCTCAAAGCTTTCCACCTTGATGTCAGGGTATGTTTTGAAATATAAGACCTTAAATATTCCTCCATTATGAAATACTGAAGTTTGAACTTAAAATTATATGCTTCTAAAAATATTACTGGAAAGGAAATTTATTTTATATCATTACCTATATTGGTAATCTTGAAATATTTCAAGACAAGCCACTTAAAATTAACATATTTGGCTATAATGAAAAGGTTTATCTTCATATGGAACTCATATGAAAGCTTCAGTTTCTGAAGCAAGTTTTAGAAAAAACTTCATGCTGAAATTTACATTAGTCTCTTTACTGTTTCCAAATTGGGCCATCTGAAAATAAAAGAGAATTTTAGTCTTTATATACTTTGTCTTTAAGTAAAAAAATTTCAATTAAAAAAAAACCTGAAGTTTTATTCAGTATTTGTCTTATGATAGAGGAAAAAAATTATACAGCCCAAAGAAATGTTGTGAATGCCACGTCAAAAATTTGACATTTCTAAGACTTTTGTGAAATGCTTTAGTAAAGAACGAGAAAATTATGTTAAGATTTGTCATAGAGAAAAAAATTCTTTTTAACTTTTGATAAATTAGAATTTTTTTTTCATATTCAGGGATCTTAAACTCTTGAGTAAGGGAGTTTATTGTGTAATGATCATGGTGCATTTATCTCTCCACCTATGGTGTCAGCATAAGGGTCATCAGGAAAATCCACATTTCCATAAATGTCTCCTCTGGTTGATTACCCTCACTAAAAATAGCTGGGCTTGAGCTGACCCTCTGGTAGGTCTCGTCTTATTGAAGGCACTCTTAGTCTTTAAAAACAATTATCTTTTCTTAAAGACCAGACCCTGTAAAAGCTGACAGCCTATTTCCTTTTAGTTGTCATTTTATATTAATGAATGGAGGGAGGTAGGGAGAGACATCTTTTGTCCTCACTTTGGTCCTTAGTCTTTATCCCAGGGCAACAAGAAAAAGAGGTAATGCTCACCACTCCTCATTTTTCACACATTTTTATAATTTATTTGATGATTTAACCAATAAGATGTACTTATGTTATACTTGTTACTGTCTTGAAGCTTTCAGGATTGTATTCTAAATCTCATATATTGCTATCTGGTGATAGATCCATTTATTTCATTGACCCAGGCATCTCTCTTTCTAGAGTAATTCACTGATAGATATGATATTGATCCTATATTCTTTTTCATTGTCCTCACAGTAATGTGGCTAAGACCAAGGTGATATATGATCAAACAAATATTTTATATATACACTGACTTAGTGTTATTAATCCTTTGAATTAGTTCTTGGTGGTAACTTCAGTTAATTTCATATCTTCTAAGATGCTGTGCATTTCCTGACTATTTCCAGCAATTTCTCATCATTCATAATGGTTATTTTAATGAGTCTATTTAATTAAAGCTTTATGTTTTCACAATGGAAAATATTTTTTCAAAGTAAAATAACATAATTTTATTTTATAGTTATAAACATTACTATAGAGCAGAGGTTTCCACTGAGTGGTCCCTGGACCAGCAGTGTCAATATAATTGAGAATTTTAAAATGGAAATTTTCAGTTTGACTTCAGACTATGAATAAGAAACTCAGGGTGCCAGTCCCGCAGTCTGTATATTAAAACCCTTTCCAGGAGATTATAATTTATGCCAAAGTGTGAGAACTACTACTGGGAAAGATATATGAAAAGCACTTTGTCCAGAGATGTATCGTCTCTGCTAAACAAGTTTATGAAGGAAGCAAATTTAAACTTATGTGTCCTAATAAACTTCTCAAATTAAGGAATATATTAGCTAATGATATTGACCAGAATTGTTTTTTCTCCACCTTCCACCCACCAAACAAAAATAAAATAGTGAGGGCAGACTTTTCTAGTGTTTGAAATGATCAGAAGAGGATGATTTTAAAGTCATTTCTAATTTGAGATAAGAAGACCAAAAACAGTAAAGTATTGCCATGACATCACTACATAAAGTCTAAATAAAATTCAGGCCATGACAGGCCATGGGATTTTTTTCCTGGAGTTCTTAAATTATAATATAAAACTTATAATGCCATTCCTGTCAAGGCTCAACAGAATGCTTACATTGGATATGGGTTGTCTGCCGGGTGAAAAATAATCTCCAAATAACTTTTAGTGTTCTTGCTTTATAAAAGTAATGTGCATTATAGTAAAAATTATAAATATCAAACTGAAACCACAGAGAATTCTACTCTATTGTCTGTTCTACTTTCTTGGTCATTAAAAGTGAATTCCCTGCCCGCAAATAACTTAAATGTTGAAGTCCTAAGCACAGTACTTCAGGATGTGACTGTATCTGGAGATAGGATCTTTAAAGAGGTGATTAAGGTTAAGTGAAATTCTGAGGATGGAGTCTAAGTCCCATATGACTGGTATTTTTATAAGACAAGGTGATTAGGACAGGCACAAACACAGAGGAAAGACCATGTGAAGACAGAGATAGAAGAGCAGCATCTACAAGCCAATGAGGGAGGCCTCAGAGGAAATTAAAAATGCTGACACTTGATCTTTGAATTCTGTCCTCTAGAACCATGAGGAAGCTACACATACTCTGTCTTCTGAAATAATGTTAATCTTTATCACTCATTAACACTGCATAATGAACTGATTTGTGTTTCTCATTTTGTTAGCTTGAAGTGAAAGTGTTATTTGCTCAGTCGTGTCTGACTCTCTGCGATCCCCTGGATGATAACTCACCAGACTCCTCTGTCCACTGAATTCTCCAGGCAAGAATATGGAGTGGGTAACCATTCCCTTCTCCAGTAACTTCTTCCTGACCCCGGGATTGAACTCAGGTATCCTGAATTACAGGCAGATTCTTTACCATCTGAGCCACCAGGGAAGCCCTGGTTAGCTTAGAATCACAGAATTATCATAGTATAGAACTGTAATAAAACTTTCCTGGTGGCTCAGAACTCTACTAGACTTGAAAGAAAATCTCCTATGTTATATTTAAGAACTGCTATATTTTAGGCCAATATGTTTTTTAAAATCCTCAAGGATACCCCTCACTCCCACTAAAGAAGCCAGAAAGTGTTATCTTCACTAGTTTAAAAAATTGAGAACATAGATAGTGCCAACTTCAAGGGAGAAGCAGAGCCAAGTAGAGGAGAGATTAAGACTAAGAAAAATATCCTGTTTGACACTGAAACTTTCTTTACTTGGTGGGTCAAGACAAGTTCATGATGATGATACAGAATGATATAGTTTCATTGAATCTTTCCATCTTTGTGCTGTGGCTTGGAACAGGAAGAGATCTAGGGACAATGTATAAAGTTATATTCCAGAGACGGGTCCTAGTTAGCCCAGGTGTTTGGGTAAATCCTTCATCAATTTTGGTACTTAAGTGCTTCTAGTAGTTAAACTATATGCTGTGATATACAGATGTTTTCAAGTCTCTAGGATCTAATCCAGGACTGCAACATGCAACTTTTCAGATTGCTCAGTTGTTCAATTTGCAGCTGCTCGAGAATGCCTGGCTGTAAGAGCAAGGTAGGGCTTCATTCAACCCACATTTGCTCACCAAGCTGTAATCCCTGGCATTGAGCCACACCTTTTCTTATTTTATTTGAAGACTTCTTACTGATTTGCAGCAGCCCAGTTGAAATCAACTGGTGTAATCATCTGCTACTGCTGCTATTGACAGCGTGAATTGGTTAAATTCCAAAGACACAGAATAACTAAAAATCTGGTTTTACAGAGGGAAGCAGGATTATTCTGTAACTAACTTATGGGTTTTAGTTTAAGAAGTTTTTTTGTTTGTTTGTTTTAATTAGAGACCTGCTTTAGCACAATTAAAGCAAATAAACACAACAGAGAGGAGAATAACAATCACCGCTAGGATTTATTTTTCTCAAACCTCATTATAAAATAATGTTTACTAGATAGTCCTTATAAAGGCATATCAATTTATTCATATTTTTCTTTGTGATTTAGTAAAAAAATATATGTATTTTATATGGAAAAGAAAAATTTTCTGTGGACACCAGATGTTTTCCTGGAAATCAATATCTTCAGGATATTTCCTTGTGTTATTATGATACTGCTTTGCCACAGAATAAAACCCCACATTTTCTAGTGTTGACCATTTTTTAATTGAAGACACTTGAAACTCTAGGAAGCTAACACACATAAGAAGTAGATCTGACAGCTTCAGCTCAGCTTATTGAAAGCAAATTCACATCCTTTCAATACTTTTTGGAACAGTCTAATTATAAAATTAGGTTGACGTAAATAAAAGGAAGAATTAATAATGGAGATCACATACCATAAGGTAGAAGAATCAGACAATGTTGGCTTGTAAGTATGAAGACTGACCACCAGGAATGTAGTTAAAGAAGATAGAGACCCACAAACCTCATAGACAAGGAGAGAAAATGAGAAATTGGTGATTGTAGAGCATAAAATTAATGAGCAGCATAATTGTTTTACACTCAAACACGAGTACTTTTTTAATTTTATTTTCTACTTTGTATATCATTTCTGAGTATGGTATTGCATTTTTCTATCTTCCTATATTAAAAAATGTACTTCCATAGAGTGCTTTGAGATCCTTAGAAGAAAGGTATTATCTAAGTGAAAATTAATGTCATCTAAAAGCTGCCTTAATGACTTTATAAACAATAGTGAAATGGTTGCCAATTTAGTTCTAAATAGGTATAAATCATTCATGTGAATAACCAAGTGAATTAATTGTAGAAGAATAGTTCAGCATGCACCAAATCTATTAGGATACTTGAACACAGCTGCAACTCAGAGGATAAACTAGATTAGAATACTGTTTGTAGAAAATAGCAAATCGAAGCACTCTTTGAGGCAATTAACAAAATCAGAGCATCCTTTGAAGCAAATAAGCATGAAAAATGCCTTTTTTACTCTGATTTTTCCAATTGCCTAATTTTGCTACTGTCTTGAGTGTCTTGGATTATGTTCAAAGCCCAACACAACAGAGCTTCTGTCATACAGATGAGATTTTGTTTTGTTGTGAACTATTCAACCACAACTAAATGTACATTTTCAACCATAGCAATGACGAATATGAACTATTATAGTAACACCCACTACAGTTTGACTCACTAAGTGATATTACGCATCCTATGCTCCTTGTATTTTTCCATTGGTTGAGGTCAGGGGTATGAGCCAGTTGAGGGGGAAACTATAGAAAATTATTAACAAAACAATAAATTATGGTAATATTTTCATGTATATACTAGGTTGTTTGAGATATGCACCGAGCCTTTATATACATTATCTTAATTGTATGTAACTACTCTATGAATCAGTAAAGGTATATATCATTTTTTATATTTTAAAGAGAAGAAAATAAACCATGTATACTAATTAACTGGTGCAGTCACATAGTGAGACAATTGTACATCAAAGATTTAACCTAATGTTTTGTTTTTTAATTTTTAGGAATCTTCAGTTTGCCTTATTATCCACTTTGCCCAATCAATCAACCCTTTGTAACAGTATCTGGTTCTTCTAAGCCTGTTTAGCATCCTCATCTACTTTATTATCAAACTCGCCCCCTTCTTTTCCATGACTCTGGCTGCAATGGCTCATCCTTCTGCTTGCCTTTCTCCCATGGCTTTAACATCTTGGCTGATTAAAGTTGAGCTTCTCTTAGCTTTCTGCCAATCAACTTTTAAGAATGAGTCAAAAACAATATTATTTTGGGCTCACCATAAGGACTTAACCTAATGTTTGTATTACAAAACATTTCTACTAACTCATGATACAATAAAATTTCTCTTTTTAAATATTCTGCAGTTATTTTTTCTTGTCAACAAATATTTTAACTCTACACTGCAAAACAATCCTTAGATATAATGTTTTGCCATGGGCTCTATATATTTAATATATTATTTCTATATTTATTTTCAAATCTGAAACTCAAATTACTTTGCAAACATAAATTTTATTCTATAAATGTAGGTAAATTGACTCTTGCACCAAACAAAATGCTCAAAACATACTATTTGTCCTTTCTCTTTTACATCTTTACGGATGCATAAGAACTGAGAGGCATAGCAATAAAAAATATGTCTGAGACATAAAATACAGGTTCTGTTGTCTTTGAGTATGAAACATTGGTAAAGCCTTAAGGGTAGCCCAACTTCTACTAACCTCATAAGGTTTTTTCAGGAAGATGAATAAAGAACAAATTAAGTAGAAAAAGAGAAACAACATTGACTATGTGGGAACAAGTGAGAATGGATGTTTGTGGCCGTGTTGGTTTATTGTGCAATCACAACCTTAGATAATGTAAATTGTTGCCTACATTTGTTCCACAAACTGCTCTTCTCAGCAGCATGGCCAGGAGTGTCTTACTGAAATTTGAAATGGATACAGCCTGTATCTGTCAGAATGGGCTAAATAAATTACACTGAAATATTATATAGGAACTTTAATTTTCAGTGATTTAACCAAGTTTTATTTTTTGTTCTGTGTCTGCCATGGTAAATAAAGGAGCTTTGCTCATTGTAGACTGAGAGATTTTGAAAACAGAGCAGCCTGTCTGTCTGGAGGGAAAAGAGAGCATGCTTGACAGGGTTTCCAACCAAACAGGAAGTGACACATCACTTCTGGTCATAACACATGCCTCTGCTTATTATACTTCCTGGGCCCCTTGTAGCTGGATTGTTACAGTAGTATTTAGTGAATAGCACTATTGTCTATAGCACAACAATACTAGTCTGTTGTTAGGATAATCCACAGCACTGTGTCTTGGGAAACCATAAAGTTTAAAAGGACAAGTAATTAATTCAAGAGAATATGTTAATATCTGTCACTTATGCAGACCTGGGTTCAATTCCTGGGTTGGGAGGATCCCCTGGAGAAGAAAATGTAAACCCACTCCAGTATTCTTGACTGAAGAATTCCATGGTCAGAGGAAAAGTCGGACATGACCTAGTACTAAACAATAGTGATACTTAAAAGGTTTTCTCAATGGCTCAGGAGTAAAAGAACACACCTGCCAATGCAGAAGATGTGGGTTCTATCCCTGGGTCAGAAAGATTCCCTGGAGAAGGGAATGGCAACCCACTCCAGTAGTCTTGCCAGGGAAATCTCATGGATGGAGGAGCCTGGTGGGCTAGAGTCCGTGGGGTTGCAAAGAGGTAGACATGACTGAGCGACTGAGCACATCAGTTCAGTTCAGTTGCTCAGTCGTGTCCGACTCTTTGCGACCCCATGAACTGCAGCACGCCAGGGCTCCCTGTCCAACACCAACTCCCTGAGTCTACCCAAACCCATGTCCATTTAGTCAGTGATGCCATCCAACCATCTCATCCTCTGTCGTCCCCTTCTCCTCCCGCCCCCAATCCTACCCAGCATCAGGGTCTTTTCCAATGAGTCAACCCTTCGCATGAGGTGGCCAAAGTATTGGAGCTTCAGCTTCAACATCAGACCTTCCAATGAACACCCAGGATTGATCTCTTCCAGGATGGATTGATTGGATCTCCTTGCAGTCCAAGGGACTCTCAAGAGTCTTCTCCAACACCACAGTTCAAAAGCATCAATTCTTCGGCGCTCAGCCTTCTTCACCGTCCAACTCTCACATCCATACATGACCACTGGAAAAACCATAGCCTTGACTAGACAGACTTTTGTTGGCAAAGTAATGTCTCTGCTTTTAAATATGCTATCTAGGTTGGCCATAACCTTCCTTCCAAGGAGTAAGCATCTTTTAATTTCATGGCTGCAGTCACCATCAGCAGTGATTCTGGATCCCAAAAAAACAAAGTCTGACACTGTTTCCACTGTTTCCCCATCTATCTCCCATGAAGTGATGGGACCAGATGCCATGATCTTAGTTTTCTGAACGTTGAGCTTTAAGCCAACTTTTTCACTCTCTTCTTTCACCTTCATCAAGAGGCTCTTTAGTTCTTCTTCACTTTCTGCCATAAGGGTGGTGTCATCTGCATATCTGAGGTTGTTGATATTTCTCCCAGCAATCTTGATTCCAGCTTGCGTTTCTTCCAGCCCAGCGTTTCTCATGATGTACTCTGCATATAAGTTAAATAAGCAGGGTGACAATATACAGCCTTGACGTACTCCCTTTCCTGTTTGGAACCAGTCTGTTGTTCCATGTCCAGTTCTAACTGTTGCTTCCTGACCTGCATACATTTCTCAAGAGACAGGTCAGATGGTCTGGTATTCCTATCTCTTTCAGAATTTTCCACAGTTTATTGTGATCCACACAGTCAAAGGCTTTGGCATAGTCAATAAAGCAGAAATAGATGTTTTTCTGGAACTCTCTTGCTTTTTCGATGATCCAGCGGATATTGACAATTTGATCTCTGGTTCCTCTGCCTTTTCGAAAACCAGCTTGAACGTCTGGAAGTTCACAGTTCACGTATTGCTGAAGCCTGGCTTGGAGAATTTTGAGCATTACTTTACTAGCGTGTGAGATGAGTGCAATTGTGCGGTAGTTAGAGCATTCTTTGGCATTGACTTTCTTTGGGATTGGAATGAAAACTGACCTTTTCCAGTCCTGTGGCCACTGCTGAGTTTTCCAAATTTGCTGGCATATCGAGTGCAGCACTTTCACAGCATCACCTGTGAGGATTTGAAATAGCTCAACTGGAATTCCATCACCTCCACTAGCTTTGTTCGTAGTGATGCTTTCTAAGGCCCACTTGACTTCACATTCCAGGATGTCTGGCTCTAGGTGAGTGATCACACCATCGTGATTATCTGGGTTGTGAAGATCTTTTTTGTACAGTTCTTCTGTGTATTCTTGCCACCTCTTCTTAATATCTTCTGCTTCTGTTAGGTCCATACCATTTCTGTCCTTTATCGAGCCTATCTTTGCTCGAGCCTATCGAGCCTATGTTCCTTTGGTATCTCTAATTTTCTTGAAGAGATCTCTAGTCTTTCCCAATCTGTTGTTTTCCTCTATTTCTTTGCACTGATCGCTGAGGAAGGCTTTCTTATCTCTCCTTGCTATTCTTTGGAACTCTGCATTCAGATGGGAACATCTTTCCTTTTCTCCTTTGCTTTTCGCTTCTCTTCTCTTCCCAGCTATCTGTAAGTCCTCCTCAGACAGCCATTTTGCTTTTTTGCATTTCTTTTTCATGGGGATTTTCTTGATCCCTGTCTCCTGTACAATGTCACAAACCTCTGTCCATAGTTCATCAGGCACTCTGTCTATCAGGTTTAGTCCCTTGAATCTATTTGTCACTTCCACTGTATACTCATAAGGGATTTTATCTAGGTCATACCTGAATGGACTAGTGGTTTTCCCTACTTTCTTCAATTTAAGTCTGAATTTGGCCATAAGCAGTTCATGATCTGAGCCACAGTCTGCTCCCGGTCTTGTTTTTGCTGACTGTATAGAGCTTCTCCATTTTTGGCTGCAAAGAATATCATCAATCTGATTTCGGTGTTGACCATCTGGTGATGTCCACGTGTAGAGTCTTCTCTTGTGTTGTTGGAATAGGGTGTTTGCTATTACCATTGCATTCTCGTGGCAAAACTCTATTAGCCTTTGCCCTGCTTCATTCTGAGCACATATATGACACTTAAAATGATGCCATCAGAAGTGCCCTGAGAAGATAAAATTATACCAACATATTGTAATCCACACATAAAGCTCTACCTGAAATACTGTTTTATCAACTTATATTTGGAAGAACAATTGGAATTTTAGAGATCTAAGATTTAGATAAGCCCTTCTAAAATGATTAGGTCACTCACTTCTGAGACCATTCCTTGGACAATATCTTCCCATGGCTCAGCTTAGCATGTCACCTACATTTGTAAACCTACTTAAATGTCACTTTACAGGATACACTCTGCATTCCCAAGTCACTGAAACATTGATGATAAATAGTACAGTACTTGATATTCTTGACATAGGGGAAAAAACTCCAAGACGAAGGAGAAATTTTGTGCAGCTCTTTTATTTAATGCAACCTTGCAATAGCATTTAACTTCTATTAGATTTGTTTCTCACAGCTCTCATATCCCCAGGTGTTCATATGAAAGCTGAGATTCTTACAAAGACAATATTCTAGCCTTCAGGGTGAATTTTCAAAGCCCTGCTTAGGTGAGGCACATACAAAATCTGTTAGTTTATTGCATTTTGGGTGCACTTGCTTCTGCAGTGTTTTGAACATTCACCTTTTCAGGGTAGCACATTCATTAAAAAACATCTCATGAGTGTGATATGAACTCAAATTTGAGCACACAGATTTGAATGAATAAAAAGGCACTTACAGATTCAGATAATAGTCACATTCATAGTTTTTTTAATTTTTTTCAACCTAGCTCTAAGCCAACATAATTTCACACAGTGGAACAGAATGAATAGTAAAATTATTACCTAGTCCTTAAGATGGTATACAGTATCAATTTCTGGAATTAAAAATATGAGACAGCTATACTTAATGACTCCCTCCTCCTGATAAAACTTTAAACATAGTGTAAATACCTAACAAACCTAATTTAAGCTAGTTTTTTTTTTTTAAGTCTTCAACCTATTTCTAATTTTAAGATATTTTTCTTTGATGGTTAGTGATTTTTTTTTTCAGACTAATATCTACTCTTTCACCAAAGTTCAGGGAAAAACCTATTGAATGTTCCGTGATTATTAATTGCATAATCCCCAAACATAACTTTGTGATGTGCTTACTGTCTCAGTTGTGTCCAACTCTGTGACCCCATGGACTGTAGCCCACCAGATTCTTCTGTCCATGGGGATTCTCCAGGCAAGAATACTGAGTGGGCTGCCATGTCCTCCTCCAGGGGATCTTCCCAACCCAGGGATTGAACCCAGGTCTCCGACATTGCAGGCAGATTCTTTACCATCTGAGCCACCAGGGAAGCCCAGGAATACTGGAATGGGTAGCTTGTCACTTCTCCAGGGGAGCTTCCTGACAAAGGAATCAAACTAGCATCTCCTGCATTGCAGGTGGATTCTTTACCAGCTGAGCTACAAAGGAAGCCCTGGACTACTTTAATTACTTATATTTAAATTTATCTTTTAAAACTGTAAACCTTTTAGGTGAACACAAGCAGATTAGGGGAGAATGGCAGGCCTGGAAAGTACATGGAAGTTCTGAGCCCTTTCCCCATACCTTGCCCTCTGCATCTCTTCCACCTGGCTGTTCCCAAGTTGAGCATACCAAAATCATTACACATAAGGATCTGCAGAACATGCACAACCATCTTCAGAACAACCATCAGTGAAAAAGAGAAAAAGAAGGGAAACCTATGAGAAAAGATCTTCTATAGATAAAGACTTACGTCTTTAGAGAACATGTCTAAAGAACTACAAGACAAGTAGGGAGCAGATTTGCAATAAATTCAAATCTAAATGAGAGCCTTGCTGGATGGAGTATTCTTGGTTGTAGGTTTTCCCCTTTCTTCAGTTTAACTACGCATTGCCACTCCAGAAGTGGCTTGGGGAGTTTTTGTTGAAAAATCAGCTGATAACCTTATGGGAGTTCCCTTGTATGTTATTTTTTTGTTTTTCCTTTGCTGCTTTTAGTGTTCTCTGTCTTTAATTTTTGTCATTTTGATTATAATGTGTCTTGGTGTATTCCTCCTTGGGTTATTCCTGTATGGGACTCCGCATTTCCTAGACTTGGCTATTTCATTTCCTAAGTTAAAGAGATTTTCAGTTATTATCTATTCACATATTTTCTTGAGCCCTTTCTTTCTCTCTTCTTCTGAGATAACTATAATGCGAATATTAGTGGGGTGGATGTGGTCCCAGAGGCTTCTTCAAACTGTCCTCATTTATTTTTTTCTTTTACGTTCAGTGGCAATGGTTCCCTTAACTCTATCTTCCAGCTAACTGATTAATTCTTCTAAATTATTTAGTCTTCTATTGATTCCTTCTAGTATATTTTTCATTTCAGTTATTCTTCATCTCTGTTTGATTGTTCTTTATATTCTCTAACTCTGTTAAAAGCTTCTAACTTCTCATGCTGTACATCCATTCTCCTCCTGAGTACTTTGATCATCTTTATGATCATTACTCTGAACTCTTTCTCGGATAGATTGCTTATCTCCACATCACTTGATGCTTTTTCTGGGGTTTTATCTTGTTCCTTTGCCTATAACATATTCTTCTGATGCCTCATTTTGCCTAAGTTGTTATTGTATTTTTATGTATGTGATAGGTTAGTTAAGTTTTTCGACTTTGGATAAGTGGCCCTCTGTAGGAGACATCCTGTGCATCCCAGCAGTGCACTCCTCTCTCTTTATACAAGCTATATGCTCTACGGGTTCACTTTTAGAGGGCTGAGTTGGTCCTTCTGTAGTGGCAGGCTAACTATGTGGGCAGTCTGTTAGGCCTTGTGGGCATGCTGCTAACTTCTGCTTAATGGGACCTGACCAAGAGGTGGCTGGTTGCAGAATCCTACATGGCCAAGGGATAATGCTTGTTCACTGGTGGGCAGAGTCAGGATCCCAAAGTCACAAAGTCTCTGGGGTTAGTACAGGTTTACTGACAAGTAGAGTTAGTTCCTAAAGTCTGGCTACAAGGCCCAGGGATCCCAGAGCTCCTTTCAGGTTACTGGAATAGGGAGAGGGTGGATATTTGGCTCCTGACACAGTTGGATATAGGCTTGAAGTTGGGTATCCTGAAGGTTGTATTTGTCTGCTATTAAGCCAGGCCAGGGCCCGGCTGATCCCAGGGTAGGATCTAGTCTGTGTTCAGGATTGTAGCTTTTTTGCTTCTGGTGTCTGCCCCCTGGTGGATGTAGCTGGTGGAGAGGCTTCCTCAGGCTTTCTGGTTGGAGTGGCCAGTGCCTCTGTGCTGGTGGATGGATGATTTTTGGTCCCCTGGTGGGATGCGCTGTGTCTATGGGGTGAGCCCAGAAGTGCCCGTGAGCTCTTTTAGTCTTTAGGCAGCCTGTCTGCTAATGGGTGGGGCTGTGTCCCCACTCAGTTGTTTGGCCTGAGGTGTCCCAACAGTGTCATCTACAGGCTATTGTGTAGGGCAGGTCTTTGTGCCACTGAACCAGGATGTCAGACACCAATATCAACAGTGTTTATATGGTTGAATGTTCCCTAGTATGTCTGCCATCAGTATCTATGTTCCCAGGATGAGCTGCAGGCACTCCCCTGGCCCCTCCAGAAAATTCTCTAAGACAAGCAGGTAGATCTGGCCTGGACTTCTATCAAATTATTTATTTTGCCCTGTATGCCTGTGAACATGAGACTTTGTATGTGCCCTTTAGGAATGAAGTTTCTATTTCCCATGGTCCTGTGGGGCTCCTGCAGTTAAGTCCCACTGACCTTCAAAGCTAAATATTCTAGGGGTTCATCTTCCTGGTGGCATACCTCTGGACTAGGGTATCTGATGTGGGTTCAAAACTGTTACTCCTGTGGAACACTTGTAATATAATTATTTTCCCAGGGGGTATGGGATTTGAATTTATCACAGATCCGCCCACCCTACTTGTCTTGTTATAGTTCTTAATGTATTTAGCTACAGATCTTTTCTCATAAGTTCTCGTCTTTTTCTCCTTTTCATGGATGGTTGTTCTGAAGATGGTTGTGCATGCCCTGCAGATCCTTGTGTGTAATAATTTTGGTATGCTCAACTTGGGAACAGCCAGGTGGAAGAGATGCAGAGGGCAAGGTATGGGGAAAGGGCTCAGAACTTCCATGTACTTTCCAGGCCTGCCATTCTCCCCTAATCTGCATGTGTTCCTCAAAGGTTTACATAGTATGTATGTGTGTGTGTGTATATATATATATATATATATATAAACTTTTCTGTATACCTGAAACATTGTAAGTCAACTATGTTTCAATTTAACAAATTAAAAAAAGTGGTTAAACAGCCATCTTTTGTTCCCAATCTTTGAGATAATTTATAATATTTAACAATTAAGTATAATTTTACCCATGGATGTTCTTTATCTGATTGAGAAGTTCTCTTCTCTGGCTACTTTCTTAATTAATCACTTTTATGTGTATATTGTCCTTGGGGACCATTTCTGGAGACCTTAAGCAGGGGGACAAGTGAACGTTAGGAAATTGTTTTAAGTCTGATGTGTCCAACATTGTTATATAAAAATAATAACACTTTTTAGAGTTAAAAATATAAGAAAATTGTGAACTTTTGTACCAGATTTTTGTCAGTATTGCATTCCTATGTTTAAAAATGTTTAAAACAGGTGGTACGTTTCACAGGGCTAATAGATGCTCAATTTATAATACATACTTCATATGAACTATGCAAACAAGTCTGGGAAATCCATTAATATATTAAGTCTACTGTTACATATCACAGATTATCAGAAAAATGATAGTATTTCCCTCATTATTAAGTAAATGGAAGGAAAAAGGAAATCAAAATAATTATTCTTTAGAACGATTGTTTTTATGACCTGAATATATATTCCATGTGTTTTTCTATCATGTTTTAATCTTTATTAACACAAATATATCAACCAGGCAAATTTCCAACATCTACTCTCTTTAGCTACCTTTTCTACACTATTCTATTACCTGAAAACAAAACCTTTATATAGCACTGTTAACATTATCTAGCAGTCAGTATCCATTACATTAAATAAATGTGAGACAAATTGCCTTTCCCTTATTGACAATCTTTCTGTCTTCCAAAATTTTAGTAAGATATTCACTTTTGCCTGCTGTGTTTTCCAGTAAGATTTATTTTAATCCATGAGGCTATATCCTGGGACTTTTTTTCACTATTCTATAATTATTCATTTCTTTTACAAATATTAATATAAATTTATGAGTTAACTATACCTACCTATATTTATCAGTTTCTCTCTATATATAACTAAGGTTTTGACCATTGTATCAACTAACTTAAATAACTAGTTTACCTAATTTCTTCTAGAATCCTTTCTCTTATTTACTCATTCAGCAAATATTTACGTAACAAGTATTTTAATCCAGGAACTCTACTTGATACTGAATATTAATCAATGAACAGGACGTGGAAGGATCCTCCCTTCACAGAAACAGGTGAAAGATGTGGAGCATTCAGGAGGAATTTCTAACTAGAGTTTTGGAGATGCGGGAATATTCCTAAGAGAAATAATGTCTATGATAAAACATGAAGGCTAAGGAGAAGTGAACTAGATAAAAAGGCTGCCATCCTCGTGTCTGTATGTGTGTGTGTGTGTGTGTTTATGAATGAAAGAGAGAAACAGAGAGACACTATGTGTGTGTGTATATTAGGGTAGGAAAGAAGGCAGGAGGAGTGCAAAGTGAAGGCAAGCTAGGGAAGAAGGAATTTCAGGAATAGGATATAGCTTTTAGTGAACTAGAAGCAGTTTAATATGGTTAGAATAGTAGTAGAAAGTACATAAAACATTTCTTGGCAACATAAGTAGATTTTCCATGAATTTAGTGAAAGCTAAGCTTTTTAGAGGCCTTGGGAGGGACTGTAGTAATGTATTCATATATCTAGATTTCTATCTATACACAACTTATGAAGATGAGGTTGTTGTTTAGTTGTTCAGTTGTGTCTTTCTTTTTTGCAGCCCTGTGGACTGTAGCTTGCCAGGCTACTTTGTCCATGGGATTTTCAAGGCAAGAATACTGGAGTGGGTTGCCATTTCCTCGTCCAGGGGATCTTCCCATCCCAGGAATCAAACCCACGTCTCCTTCATTGCAGGTGGATTCTTTACTGTTGAACCACTGGGGAATCCCATGAAGATAAGGTATTTTACCTCAGTTTATTAAGGCCACTGTGTCTTTCTATGCTTTCCTTTCTGTTAGAGACATAGAGGTGGCCAGCAAAATGAAAATTGAGTTGGGGATTCTCTTGATTGAGGTACTGTGGGATATTTTTGTGATTCACGGTTATTTATTGAGAAACCTGTATGCAGGCCAGAAAGCAACAGTTAGAACTGGATATGGAACAACAGACTGGTTCCAAATAGGAAAAGGAGTACGTCAAGGCTGTATATTGTCACCCTGCTTATTTAACTTATACGCAGAGTACATCATGAGAAACGCTGGGCTGGAGGAAGCACAAGCTGAAATCAAGATTGCTGGGAGAAATACCAATCACCTCAGATATGCAGATGACACCACCCTTATGGCAGAAAGCGAAGAAGGACTCAAGAGCCTCTTGATGAAAGTGAAAGAGGAGAGTGAAAAAGTTGACTTAAAGCTCAACATTCAGAAAACTAAGATCATGGCATCCGGTCCCATCACTTCATGGCAGATACATGGGGAAACAGTGGAAACAGTGGCTGACTTTATTTTTCTGGGCTCCAAGATCACTGCAGATGGTGACTGCAGCCATGAAATTAAAAGACACTTACTCCTTGGAAGGAAAGTTATGACCAACCTAGACAACATATTAAAAAGCAGAGACATTAGTTTGCCGACAAAGGTCTGTCTAGTCGAGGCTATGGTTTTTCCAGTGGTCATGTATGGATGTGAGAGTTGGACTGTGAAGAAAGCTGAGCACCAAAAAATTGATGCTTTTGAACTGTGGTGTTGGAGAAGACTCTTGAGAGTCCCTTGGACTGCAAGGAGATCCAACCAGTCCATCCTAAAGGAGATCAATCCTGGGTGTTCATTGGAAGGACTGATGTTGAAGCTGAAACTCCAATACTTTGGTCATCTCATGCAAAGAGGTGACTCATTGGAAAAGACCCTGATGCTGGGAAAGATTGAGGGCAGGAGAAGAAGGGGACGACAGAGGATGAGATGGTTGGATGGCATCACCGACTCAATGGATATGGGTTTCGGTGGACTCTGGGAGTTGGTGATGGACAGGGAGACCTGGAGTGCTGCGATTCACGGGGTCGCAAAGAGTCAGACATGACTGAGTGACTGAACTGAACTGAACTGAACAGTTATTTCTGTTTTTATTAGTTATTTTGAGTTATACCCACAGAAATATCTTCCTAAAATACTCTATTAAGTAATTAGGAGGAGTGGATTTAAAAAATTCATTGGAAAGAGATTTAAATTTCTTCTTGTCTATACATGAAATAATGGCATTGATGAAGATAATGTAAAATCCATGTGTACCACTAGAAAGAGGACATTGATCACAAATTGTTTAATGATGTTCAATTCAAAGAGCCAGTCAAGCAGATTATATTGATAGAAAATCAATATAACTTTTTCCAAATTTGATAATAATCCTTAACTGTTTGAAGTAAAAAATATATATATTGATAATGAATTTATATGCTGATATAATCTTTTTATGGGTTTCCCTGGTGGCTCAGTGGTAAAGAATCTGCCTGCTAATATAGAAGACATGGGTTCAATCTCTCTGTGGGAAAGATCTCCTGGAGAAGGAAATGGCAACCCACTCCAGTATACTTGCCTGGAGAATACCATGGACAGAGGAGCATGGAAGGCTATGGTCCATGGGGTCGCAAAGAGTCGGACATGACTAAACTTGAAACAAATACTCTTTTTATATGACATAATGGTTTACATGTTTTGGTTAATTTATGCATTCTTGTATATAAATCTCCTTTAGGTTAGCAAAAATGTACCTCTCTTTTTGTATTTCCCCTTTCTAAAGCAAAATATTATTGATACTTATCATTTGTATGACCTTTGTGTCTCACAAACAACTTTCATTTAGCTTGTCTCATTTAATTATAACAATAAAAAAGGAAATATATTCTCATTTTTCAGAGATGGAAACTACAGTTTGGGAAGGTTAAATGACTTACCAAATTTTTAATTGTACATGTAGAACCTTGATATATCTTCTGACACTGCATCCAGAGAGAATTCCATTATCCCATCTCTTCTCAACACATTTATTTATAAAATATACAATACTCATTAAAATACACTAGATTTTCTCTTCTAAGTATTATTTACTGACCATAAAGTCAGCCACAAACTAAGCGTAAAAGTAGCCTTGTCCTATAAGGATGAAACCATAAACTATCAACATTGCTGAGAGTTATTACATAGTATAGATTATTTAAAGGATCAAAATATTGGAGAAAAACTTTGATGAAACAATTTAATATCTTCATTATTTTAATTAAAATATACAAAACTTGTTAGGTCAGATATTTGTGTCATTATTTAAAGTACAGGTTACATTATTCACGATAAATATGGCCTTTTATCATTTTTTTGAATATTGAAATATTAAAAGAGTTAAATGGTTGGGAAAGTATCTGCTCTTCATTATTATTTGATTAGCCTATTCTTACTGACATTTTAATGGATGAATATGATATGTTGTGGAACATAATGTCAAAAACAATTCCAACACTGCCTCTGAAGCCAAAATTCTTTCTTCTAATAATTGCTAATGGTCTAGTTAGGAGATGTTCTACTATTCTTCTCATAATTTTTTAAAGTATTCAATTAGAGATTTTTTAATTATTCAAATAGAGTTTTTAACCCCAAAGAGACTACCATTGGCATTTAACTTGCCTCTTTCCTCCTCTTCATCTCTTCCTTTAAGGGGAAAATCTTCTTTTTTCACCTTTTTTTTTTTGGTATATATTCATATGAGAGAAAATAAAAGTGTCTCAAACCTGGGTTTGAAAAATTGTATTATATTTTAAATGTTGACATTTTAAAAAGAATGCTTTCAGCACAAAAGAAGAACAGTAGAGCATAACCATATTATTCACAAGACATGTTTTAAGATGTGTATGTCTTTGTTCCATACTAGAAGCAGAAACCACTCAAGATATCTTAAACCCAAAGAGATACAGTGGATTAGGTGCTTATAGACTTGTTGGAGAGGCTCTGCATTGAGCCTACAGGCATGACTAGAAAAACATTTCAGGACTGATTTACTGGGGAACTAATGCTGAAAATAAGGAAGATGAGGAGTCAGGAACTAACACTGAAAAGTTCTAATTACTAATATTTTATCATTCTTACTCTTTCATTTTTTATTCACCTTGTTTTTAGTTGTTGAAGTAATGCAAACATCCAGATCAGATCTGACCTTGAACTTCTCTTCATTGGAAAACCTATTAAAGTGACTTCTTTTGTAAAAAGTGACTTACTGAACTGTTTTCAATATATTGCTTTTCTTCGGATAAAATAGTCCATACAATACTCCTGTTCTCAATGTGTCCCTAAATCAGAAGCCCTAAAGGACACTGTTTTTTGTGGTTTGTATGATATTCAACCTGGTATATAAAGCCATGTGCACCTAGAGCACTATATAAATAATAAATAATAATATTTATGTCCTTCAGGGGAAGACTGAAAACTTTTCTATTTTAATTGAGTTCTTCTGTTTGTGCTTTTGATGTTTTATTTATTGTATGCTTTGTCGGAAGGATTTTTCTGTTTATTGTAGTTCCTGTTTTATTTCAGCACTGAAAATAGCTCCTGTCTTGTGTTGCCCTTTTCTTTGAAATTTTGTTTAATTTCTGTCAGACGAAGGTGCTTTGAAGGCTGGAGGGCACTTGTGTCAATAAATTAAGGATATAAAAAAATTCAATCTGCCATTTTATTTTTTACCTACTATACAACATTCATCAATGTACCAGGAAAAATTACTTTAGTCACAATTCCCTCACAGATAAATTTATTTTCTTGTTTTCCCCTGATGACCTTCTAATTTTGGGGTGTAATCAAATTGTAGTCAAAGCCAGTAAATTATACATATGATATTCTTCAGTCTAAACTTTAGCCAGTGCTAGAGCCTTCAGACCCGAGGGATAAAGTGGGAAACAGAACAAAACCTCCCATTCAGGATGCACCTGTGACCAAGAACTCCATGCCTCTGGCCTCCAAGGGGGATAAGCTGCATGGTCTTAATAACTGCACATCACTTGGCCTGAGTAATGTCAATCAGAGATACTGTGGAGTTGTGTAAGTCTTTTGCTGCTATAGCTTTCTGGCAACCATGTGGTCAATCCATCAGTGCATGCTGCCCACCATAACTAAGGCAGAAACCAGGGACAGAATATAATTTAGTTCATATAAACAGACTTTCTTTTCAGAGATATGTGAGGTAGTATGACTTTGAGCAGACATTACTGACTCAGTTTTCGCATCAATAGAAACATGAACAGAAATATCACCTTAAAGTGTTGTGGGGAGGAATGAATAAGGTAACATATATAAAGTGATTAGCACATAATAAATGTTAAGAAATGATATTTTAATGTCCTATTAATAATGGACAGTCTTCCTGTTCATTACTTATGATCATCACTTTGGGTGAATGCCAGAGTAGTCAATGTTATCCTCCCTTAGGGAGTATTCCTGATTGAGGAAGATCCATCTGCTCTGGGAACTTAATAGCCATGTGTAGGAATTCTAATTGAAAAAAAAAAGGAGAAGAAGTATATTTTTTCACTCACCTATATATTCAAATAAAATTTTTGAGGATATATTATGTGATCAGTGTTGTGCTATCTATTGAGTCTCTAAAGATGAATAAAGGTATGTCCCTCCTTTGAGAAACACACAGATATGTCAACTGATTTATTTCAGTGCAATATAATCTAAAATATAAAGCAAATTACACAAAATAGACCAGAAAGCCACCAACCTTTTAATAGGAATACAGAGTAGAGGAACCACAGGTAGTATCAAGACCTAACACAGGAAGCAGACAGGGTTGTGTTTGTAAAAATCACTAGACCAGGACAGTTTTGAGTAAAAGACATCTAGGAAAAATGAGTGAGGGAAAGTGAGAGGTTATATCATGTTAATTTTTTAAGTGGGTGAATAATGGGATATTAGAGATAAGGATGGAAGGGAAACAAATATAAAGAATATTAATATATATAATATAAACTATATAAATATAAAGATTTAGGAATGCTAAGTGTAAAGTCAGCATATCTAGGTTTTATTCTCTCTTTTGCCCTTTCCTAGATATGTCTCTTTTTGTTTAAGTGTCTTTATATAGTAAATTTGGCAGGGACAAGGTAAAAAGTTAAGGAAGTAATTTTTTAAAAATAATTACAGGAGCACCTGCATATAAAAACATTCAAAATTTTGATTGTTATTCATATTGAAAAACTAATCCCATATTATGAATTTCATGCAATTCAGGAAAACATACCCATAATTAAAATATTAAGATTTACTTTGCCTTTATATTAAATAAACAAATAATTTTTTCATATTGTCACCTCTGTGTGTGTAAAACTTACACAATGTCCTAGAATTTCTGGTATGATATTTGTAAATCATGGTATGGCAGGGTCTACTTTATCTAAATGTGTGGTTTCTCCTTTCATGGCTTGAAATTTGGTTCATTCAATTCAACTCTATCGAGTCAGAACTCTTAAATGGTTAAAAAGAAAAATGGAAGCAGTGATAATTACTCACTAACTTGAATTAATGTGACTGCATTATGCCCTAATAACTGCAGTTTACTCATGTCTCCCTTGTAATATTCTAAAATTAATTTCATTTTATGCTTGCAAATAATCAGTTTATTTATAAAGGTTAGCTATCTTTTTTAGCACAGTTATTCCTTTCTCATTACTTACTGGGTTGTGAAAATGATGCCAAATTTAAAAATGAAGACAGATCTATTTCTTCTGCTCTCCTTGGTGTTGAAAGAGCAGAGAAGAGAATAAGTCTGTGGACAACTGGGGTCTGGAAATCTGATTCCAGTCTCAGTCATTTGCAATGCATGTAGGCACTTCAGTGTCTTCTAGTACCTCCAATGCAGGGAGCTTAAAAGTTCCCGATGCCAGGGAAAATGTTTGTAAGCAACCCAAACATTCCCAATGAGCTGTGCGGGCTACCCCCTTAGGTTGTAATAAGAGCATATAGAGATTACTGTATGCTAGACACTTATCTAAGTGTTTTACATTTAGTTCTCACAATGACTCTAGGAAGTAGGACTACTATCATCCTCATTTTATAAGAGGAGAAGCTGAGTCACAGACTAAGGAGATTGCCCGAAGTCATACAGCTATTAGGTGTTGAAGCTGTGATTCAAAGTTCCGCTGCTGACTCCAGAATCAATGATCTGAAACATCAAGTTCTGTGGCTTCTCAATATGCAGATTTCATAAAACATTTTCGAATTTACAGGTAATCATTCATTTTCCCAATGTAAGATGAAAATAAACCACAGTCAAAAAACTGTAACTTCTTAGCTTTTAGTATTGAACAAACCAGTAGTCCCGTGTAGCTCAAACGGTCTTCCATATAGCTGAATCAGTAAGGAATCTCCCTGCAACGCTGGAGACGGATTCGATCCCTGGGTCAGGAAGATCCTCTGGAGAAGAGAATGGAAATCCACTCCAGTATTCTTGCCTGGAGAATTCCATGGACAGAGGAGCCTTGCGGGCTGCAGTCTGTGGGATTGCAGTCAGGCATGACTGAACGACTAACACTACTAAACTAGTAGTGGTTCTCTTTTCAGCCTCTTTTCCCATTTGGTTTCATTGGATGTCTAATTACACTACTTTAATTTGATTATATAGATATACTGTTCTATAAAAATAGTCTCCAATTTTTTCATGCCCATATGGTCCCCAATTTTAAAAGAGATGTTCTTTGATTTGGGAGATTAAATTTTATCCTATTTTAAAAAACTATTTTATTTAGACATTTAGTGTGTTATAAAGAGTTATTCTAACTCTTAAGATATTTGTGAAGTCACATAAGTAAGTGACTTCAGAAGTAAGTGCTCGAAGGAAAGAAGTAAGAGACATTGGCCTTCACAAACTCCCCCTTCCTGGATAGTCCATCAATATTTCTGCCACTCCCCCAGTCACACATGAGTCTGTACACTGTAGGGCTATCAGCTTCCTGGTGCTCCCATAATGATGACAGGGTCATGTATGACTTGGATGGGCAGAATTTGGAAGGGAATGCTCAGGCATATTGCAAGAATTTGCAGAGCAGTAGGAATCTGGAAACAGATTGTTGGCAGCTCTGCATCCCTTATTAATCACTGTGAGCGTGGCAGATGGTCCTCGGGTTATTTTCCAAGAGAAATGGGAACAGGGATATGGAGAGAGGTCTTCCTTTTCTGCTGTCCTCATTCAAGTAAGTGAGCCATTACCTTGATATTTAGATGGATAAATAAAAAGCTTTTATTGAGCGATTAATTTATCGAATGTCACCTAGGTTCTAGGTACTATTGTAGGCAATGGTGATAGAGTCATGAGGCAAACTTTTGCCTTCATGGTGTTTACATCCAAAATGTGGCCAGGAACAGATGACAGATAAATCAAGAAAAAATTAATCTGCATACAATATGTTACACTGAGGGTCAGAAAATTAGAACCTGTGAACCAAAAGGGCTCTACCTCCTGTTTTTGTAAATAAAATATTGGGTTGAAAGTCTGAATGAACTTTTTGACCAACGCAATAGTTTCAGAGGGCTTCCCTGGTGACTCAATGGTAAAAATCCACCTGCCAATGAGGAGACACAGGTTTGATCTCTGGGTCAGAAAGATCCCCTTGAGAAGGAAATGACAACTTACTCCAGTCTGCGAAATCTCATGGACAGAGGAGCCTGGTGGGTACAGTCTATGAGGTTGCAAAAGAGCCAGGTATGACTTATGAACTAAACAACAATAGTTTCAGAACACAGTTTATACTCTCTCATTCCCCTTTTGCCTTTGGCTGTTTTGTGTCATAGTGCCAGTGTAGAACATTTGCAAGAAAGAGTATATGGCTTGTGTCTGTGCCTTTACAGAAATGTCTGCTGACCTCTGGATTAGATGCTATGAAGTCGTATAAATAAAAAAAAATCCAGGAAGGGGAAGAAGAACTGGGCATTTTTTAGGTAGAGTGATCAGAGGACCAGTCACTAAGCAGGTAGAGTTTGTGTAAAGCACTAAGGAGATGACAGAGCCAGTCATAATGCTTTTAGAGAAAGAGTGTAGCAGGCAGAGAGAACAGCAGGTTCATGGGCTCTGACACAGAAGGGTGCTTGGAATCTTCTAAAAACAGCGGAGAGGCCAGTGTTGCTAGAGAAGAATGAGTAAGGGAGAGAGAGGTAGGAGATCAAGTGGTGGAGCAGAAGGTATCAGGTAATCGTGTAGGGACTTGTAGGCCACCATGAGTCCTTTGGCTTGTATTCTGAGTGAGTTGGGAAGCTTTTGGAGGGTTTTGACCAAGTGACATCTGACTTAACATTTTAAAACGATTTTCTCTGGCTGCTGAGTTCAGAGCACACTGATGGAGAACTAGGCTAGTGCTAGAAGAGTTCCTGGTAAACGTTATAAGGAACCAAGCATCACAAGAGGTGACTAGAAAGAAAAGAGTGCTGGTGATTAAAAAAAACAAAAAAAATAGCAATGACAACAATACAGAACTGATTTCCAATTAAATACCACTATCATTTAACTTAGGACAAGGAGATTATGTCATTTAAAAATGGAATAAAATATTATTTCCTATGTTTATGCAAGTTTATTTCTGTTATATAACTTACTGCATAAACATCTGCCTGGCTATTCATAAGGTATTTACTAATCAGAATTTAGAAGTGTTTTGTTCCTTCATTTGTTTCCCATAAGGTGGCTGTGATTTGAATGTCCTGTTGTGAAAATGCAGGTAGTCTGTAAAAGGGGAGGGATTGGATATCAGCTAAATTCCTTTACATTTTTTTGCCTTCACTTTTCCCCAATTATCACCGAGAAGTTTGGCAATTTAAAATATGAATCTCCATCACTAACATAAGTTATCAAGTTTCCACAGTAACAATTTCCCATTAAAATCCATGAAGTTCAAGTTTTACATGATGAGCTCAGAGATGGCTACATAAATGTGTGGCTCTGCAGGCAACCTGTTTAATCTAATGTAAAAGCCATCATGCCCTTTAAAACTTACCCACAAGAATAACTGGAAACTGCAGTATGAGCAATAGAGTCCTGAGCTTTAAAAAGGAATATTCAAAAAAAAAAAAAGAATAAAAATAGGAAGAGTGTATTCCATTGTGAGTTTTGGATAAGTGCATGAGAAGGATATCTCAATAATAGCTCTCTAGGCTGAAGGATCAACTAGTCAAATATGTGTTCATGCTGATGCAGAGAGTGACCACTGATGATCTTCACTTCAGCAGAGCACTCGGGAAAATATGTTTAGAAAAATGGAAATTTGAATAAAAGAAAACAAAAGTCAAATCATAACATTTGATGTTAAATAGTCAAAGGGAAAGATGAAGGCTGCTGATCCAATGCTCTCCAGGATATTCTGAGGGAAAGGGAGTCCTGCGAGATTCTTTAGTTTTCCAAGGAATGAAATAAGAAAGCAAGATTTTTTAAAAAAATCATCTTATTGGAAAGATTCTCTAGAAATTATAGGGAAGCATAGAATTTATAGAATATTTCAGATAGAGGAATAACATATATTTTGTTGAAACCTAGCTGGATAGAATTAATTTATCAGAGCCAACAGATAAATACAATATCAGATATTTCTACAGAGTTTATAATTTATAAGACATTTTACATACATTCTCTCCTAAAACTAAGGAGGGTTTGACCAAGGTCAAACCAGTAGTCAGAATATTTTTCAGATGAGAAACCTGACTCAGGAAAATTAAGTGATAAAGAATTTTGGAACCAAGATTGTAACCCAGTTCTGAATTCTAACACAGCACATTTTTCAATACCTGTGTTCTCTTTATCATCAATTGAGTTCTATATTATAAAATACAATATTGGACTTCTATACTCAGAAAGTTAGAGGGAAAGAATCACTAACTATCTCCACTTTTTACTATACTTTTCTGCTTACATATTATCACTGTACTATCTCCTTTGCTCTTTCCATTTTCCAGATGAGGAAACTAAGTCTGATAGTTGTCCAAGCTCAATACAGGAGGGACTGTGCAAATCCAGCTGCTCTGACTCCAAAACCCCTGCTTCTTCCATTACACCATAGAAACTGTGCATTATTCTACCTTTAAAATTTCATGATAGTGGGAACCATATGCCAGCAGATCCTAGTGATGTCAACACTGATAAAAGTAAAATAATTTACATTACATTAAAGATTTCCTCTAGATTCTGAATTTCTCCTAGAGAAGCTAACATTTGAACTAGGACCTGGGGATTTGTAGAGTATTTTCAAAAAAGCAATTAGCATATAGACAGTTTATAAATGTTAAAATGGACAAAAGGATAAATGGATAGGTCGATGATATTTGTTACAAGCCTGGAATTTCATTTATCTCACTATTGCTTCATCTTACTCTTTGAAAGCTTTCTTTGTATTCTGCTGCATACTCCCAGAGCTGTTAGAAGAACATCCTCACTGCTTCCATGATGTGAAGTATATTAGACAGTGAGTTCTTTTGCACAAGGATTGAAATCTTGCTAATCACTATACCTGGCACATTTTAGAGGATTTGTTAGATGATTTAGAGGATTTGTTTGTTAGATGAACGGATAAATAGATGAAATGGATAAAACAAAAGGATAAATAAATAGTACAACAGTTATCTGGAATCATGTGCTTCCTCATGGGAGAATGCCCTCTTTTATGAAATTTTCCCTGATGTCTCCCCAGGGAGACACTCTCCCCAAGAAAAGTTTTCCCCCTGTGATCTCTCAATATTGTATGAATGACTCATTATAAACTTTATATATATATATAAAGAGCTGGTAGAGCACTTAATTGGGTAGATAACTGTCTTTTCACTAGACCAAATACTGCTTGAAAATAAGCATTACTTTTACTCATTGTTTTGACATCAGTATTTTTAATATCTACTTCCCTGGTAATTCAGATGGCAAAGAATCTGGCTTCAATGTAGGAGACCTGGTTTTGATCCCTGAGTCGGGAAGATCCCCAGTATTCTTGCCTGGAGAATTTCATGGATAGAGGAGCCTGGCAGGCTACAGTCCACTTTCAATATAGACACTTTGTAAATATCTGTCTTTTTCTACCCTATCCTTACTGTTAGCTAGAGGGACTTACAAAGGTGGAAATTAAGAAGTAAAGGGAGGAAACAGGGATGACCGAGGATGAGATGATTGGATGGCATCACTGACTCAATGGACATGAGTTTGAGCAAGCTCTGGGAGTTGGTGATGGACAGGGAAGCCTGGTATGCTTCAGTCCATGGGGGGTTGCAAAGAGTCAGACACGACTGAGCTACTGAACTAAACTGAAGAAGTGAAGATGTGTAGCAAATGCAGCATGCCAAAACACAGAATTGTAAAAAATCATCTTTGAGATTAGGTATGGGGTCCTGTGGTATGGCTGGAGACTAGAACACAGTATTTGCTTATTGGAATCATGGTTCATAATTATATCTTTGAGCTTCCCTGGTGGCTCATACAGTAAAGAATCTGCCTGTAATGCAGGAGACCCAGCTTTGATACCTGGGTCTTTGGGATGATCCCCTGGAGAAGGGAATGGCTACCCACTCCTATATTCTTGCCTGGAGAATTCCATGGGAGAGGAACCTGAAGGGTTACAGTCCTATGGGGTCCAAAAGAGTCAGACGTGACTGAGCAACCTACACATATTTAATTATATCTTTAAGCATAAAATTTCCAACACGGGTCTCTTGGAACACAAATTAAACCATTTTCTAATAAAATTAGTTTCACTTTGTTGCCACCCTATTCTTCTATTAAAACAATTATTTTTTTTCTTGACAATATACATATTACCTTTGTCCTCTAAAATGCTTTGAGTACCTTTAGACGGCTTCCCCCACTGGCTCAGCAGGAAAGAATCCACTTGTAATTCAGGAGACACAGGTTTGATCCCTGGGTCAGGAAAACCCCCTGGAGGAGGGCATGGCAACCCACTCCAGTATTCTTGCCTGGGAAATCCCATGGACAGAGGAGCCTAACAGGCTACAGCCCATGGGATCTAAAAAGGGTTGGACACGACTTAGCAACTAAACAAGAGCAACAACTTTAAAGAGAAGTATAATGCAAATTTAAGAGAGTATTATTATTATTTTCAAGACTCTTAAAATGCATAGTTACAAAGTTATGGTTTCTTTGCCGTGAGATAATTAAACATAATCAAAAAACTAAATATCATATTTATTACATTCTAGATTTCAATATTAAACATTTTTTCAATTAATTTTTCAACATCTTCCAAATATCAATGTTCACATCTTACAAAAGGCCTTTTATTTTGTTTTTAGAGGTTAAATGGCCATGACAGAGTCCTCCAGACTTGGGTGGCTATTTCCACTTCATAAACCAACAACTTTTCTCCTGGGACTGAGAGAGGCTCCAGATGTATGTATTCCATTTTGAAAGAAAAAGAATATTATTAAGGGTTTCCAGATAACCTCACTAGTGGGTAAATAGTAAAGTTGCCTCAAGGTCCATCAGGGAAGCCCAGAGATTATACAAACGTTATTTGTCAGCAAATACATATCGATTGAATAAAAATTGGTTTACCTTCTAACTGCTGTGTTTCCTTAAAAGGAACTCTGTAGATCAGGGATTTTAGTTTATCAAAAGAAAATGAAGTGGTTGCAATATAACCTGACAGACTGCATATGGGGAAATACACAACAGAGTTACATTTTTTGAAAGGGACTTTGGGCAATGAAAGTGATTTATAGAACCTCCACATGCCTAAACTTGATATTCCTGGGGAGTACTTAATTATAGGAAGTGTGCAAGAGCTTAAATGTAGGCATTAAAACTCACAGTTCAAGGAAAGGGTCAACTCAAACACTTATAGCTGACCTTGCACTTATATCCCACAAGTACTTAGGTCTTGGTTCTAAGATACATTGGATATTACCACTCTTGTTTTGATAACTTAGTTGTTTGTTTGTTTTTTTTTAACCTTGAAATTATTTTGTATTATCTGAAATAACAGTAAAATTTTAAATTCTAAGCATAACCAGAACAATTATTTGATAGTTGTATGTAAATCTATTTTGGTGGTAGTGGTTTAGTCACTAAGTCATGTCTGACTCTTGTGACCCCACGAACTGTAGCCTGCCAGGCTCCTCTGTCCATAAGATTCTGCAGGCAAAAATACTGGAGTGGGTTGCCATTTCCTTCTCCAGGGCATCTTCCCAACCCAGGAATCGAACCTGGGTCTCCTGCATTGCCAGCAGATTCTTTACCAACTGAGCTACGAGGGAAGCCCTGTAAATCTATTATAGAACTATGCAAATATAAGATAATGTATTACTAAATCTTAGCAAGTCATTTTTATTCAGAACACTTTTTTAATGAATTAATATACTTTTATAGGAGGATAATTCCAATATTGTGGTAGTTTTTGCCATACATCAACATGAATCGGCCATAGGATATATGTGTCGCCCACATCCTGAACACCCCCCTACACACCCCACACCCCATCCTTCCAAGTTGTCACAGAGCACTGGCTTTGGGTAACCTGCTTCATACATCAAACTTGTTCTTTTTATCTATTTCACATATGGTAATGTGTATGTTTCAATGCTGTTTTACATATGGTAATATACATGTTTCAATGCTATTCTCTCAAATCATCTTACCTTCTCCTTCTCTCACTGAGTCCAAAAGTCTATTCTTTACATCTGTATTTCCTTTGCTGCCCTGTATGTAGGATCATCAATGCCATCTTTCTAGATTCCATATATATGTGTTAATATATGGTATTTGTCTTTCTCTTTCTGACTTATTTCACTCTGTTCAAAATAATTTAAACCTAAACTATGACAGTTTATGGTTAGAGGAAGTAATTCTAGAGCTCCCTGGGGGAAGTAATACCTTTTCAGAATGCTAAATGTGGAAATAGAAGTATGTGAAAGGTATAAAATTAATTTTGAAGGAAGAAATTAGGAAAGCTTCAAAGAGGATGGAAGGTCTGAGATGGATTTTAATGAGTGGATATGAGTTTTTCTGGTTGACAAAAATTAGGGCAAAGTAGCATAAGAAAATATACAAAGGTGGTGAGATATAATATTATGTTATATTTTCAGGGAAAGCATTCCCAGTAAAAATCAAATTCCTAATAAAATCAACAACGTGATCTGAAAATCATTCTTCCCTTTGCACTGAGGGCTAAAAACTATCAGTTTCATCTCAAGTCTAGTAATTCATTTTGTGTATCTCATGATTATTCCATTTTGCTGTGAACTAAACACATTCATATTAAAATAGATATCCAGCAATGCTAACAACAGAAGTGGGTACAACGTCATAAATATAATCCCCTCTCAATGACAGAACAGACAACTTTCCATAGCTATTATAGAGAAATTTGGGGTTGTGATAACAGAAAGCTTCTTTCTTCCTTTGTCTCCTTTCTTCCTGTTTCTTGACCCTTTCTTGGATCTGGCTATTGTGAACAGAACACCTGTAAATTCAGATGCACAGAGGAACGAAACAAACAAACAAACAAAAAATCAAGATATGTTCAGTTAGCCCTAAATTTTCTCTAGTGAGAGCTCCTCATTTCTGCCTCTTTTCAACTACTCTGAATGAATTAAATCCACAGTGTACTATATAGCTCATGAAATACTGAAGACAAAGACACAGTTTACAGAAATTCTACTCCATTTTAAATGACAAAGTTGTCTCTATGAAAATTTTAACACCAACGTATATCTTTTAATGGACTTCTAAACATAGCTTGAAATTCTTAGAATTATCACTCAGCAAAGTCACATTAAATTCCTATTTGTCATCACTTTACATGGAATTAACAAGCTTACAGTTGTATCTGAGAAGTCATTATGCTGTAGATTTGAAAATGGCAACTTATTGTCTTAATTTTAGAAAAATTATGAGCAGATCTGTGAAAATATGACAACATTCTAAAAATTTATAAGAATGTATTCATATTTTCTATAATTTAATTCAGTAAGCATTTTAAGTGAAGTGAAAGTCACTCAGTCTTGTGTAGTCCATGAAATTCTTCAGGCCAGAATACTGGAGTGGGTAGCCTTTCCCTTCTCCAGGGGATCTTCCAAACCTAGGGATTGAACCCAGGTCTCCCACATTGCAAGCAGATTCTTTACCAGCTGAGCCAGGAGGGAAGCCCAAGAATATTGGAGTGGTTAGCCTATCCCTTCTCCAGGGGATCTTCCTGACCCAAGAATCGAGCCGGGGTCTTCTGCATTGCAGGCGGATTCTTTCACAACTGAGCTATCAGAGAAGCCCAATAAGTGTTTACTGAGGGCATACTAGGGCTTCCCTGGTGACTCAGATTGTAAAGAATCTACCTGCAATGCAGGAGACCCAGGTTTGATCCCTGGGTTGGGAAGATCTCTGGAGAAGGGAATGGCTGCCCACTGTGCATACTGTTTGCCAAGCTCTGAGATTACATGATAAGGTACAGTTCCACATTGTCATTCAGATTCACAGTTTATTGTCACTGATTAGGATCTGCAAATATTTCTGAAGGTCAACATAGATTTTTATTGTGATTCACTATAATTAAAAATTTCCTTAAGTTTAAATATCTAATTTAGCAGTATGCCCCCAAATGAGATCTCTGTTATCTCTAGACATAGTCTGGCTCATTCCATTTTTATTAAGTATACCAGCTATCATATAGTAACATTAGTCTTTTGTTCTTTTTTTTCCCCAATCAGTTGTCAAAGTCCTCTTGATTATGCATTTGGAAAAAAATTGACAAAGCAATTCTTTGCTGGCCATTTCTGCATTAACTTGACACCTGTTTACTTCTCATCTATACTATGAAAACTTTCCATTTACTTATCTCCAGTCTTCTCCTTCCTCAAATGAAATTCGCAAATTGCAGAGACATAATACTCCTGAAGGGGCTTCCCAGGTGGCAGTAGTGGTAAAGAACCCACCTACCAATTCAAGAGACACAAGAGATGTGGGTTTGATCCCTGGGTCAGGGATCCCTTGGAGGGGGAAATGGCAACCACTCCAATATTCTTGCCTGGCAAATCCATGAACAGAGGAGCCTGGTAGGCTGCAGTCCATGGGGCTACAAAGAGTTGGATACGACTGAGCACAATACCCCTGAAAATACCTGCACAAACAACACTTGATTAAAGTAAAATCACCTGTGTCCAGTTGTGCCTGTTGTGTCCAGAAAAGTCACAAACTTAAGTGTGTAAAAGGGCAGGCACATAGGTAACAAAATGAGTCAAGTGTGTAGAACTAAGACAGTAAGAATTAGTAGAGACCCTGGCATACACAGGCTCCAAATAAGTCACAGACGGAACTTAATTCCAGCTGATTCCTTTTCTATTGGAATTCAGGCTTATTTTTGAATTTTTTTTCTGGAAAGAATATAGAATTTCCTAAATTGTAAAACACTGTGTATACCAAACAAAATACAGCTATATATGTGTCAGTAGTTCTAATACACACCTCTTGTTGGATATGGAAGGCTTATGGTTGTGAACTCTGGTCTATAGCATTGGACTAGTTAATGTTACTGGATTGCATGGCCCAGCAAAACCTAGCCCTGCTGTCTCTTTCTAATGTCATCTCTTATCATTATCATTACCTAACACTGATGCTGTGTCTATGTGTTATGGACACTGTGCCTGGTATTTGCTCTCTACAACAATTAATGAAGTAGGATTATTATACCCATTTAAAAGATGCAAAATGTGTTGCAAAGAGGTTGAAAAGTTTAGTAATAGTGATCAGTAGTTGATTCAAATACAGCATTGTCCAATTCCAAAGCTTCTGCACCTTACACTTACTTCCCTCTGCTGTTTTGCAGATACAGGCATACTAAGAATGTATATTCTTCCAGGAACCCTGCTAGAAAGGAACTAATTTCATCTTCATTTTATAAGTAAGGTTAATGATTATATGACTTGACTAAAGTCACAAAACTTTTAAGAAGCAAGACCAGAGAATGAATCCACACAGCTTAAATCTAGTCTCCTTTCTTGTCAAGCTTTATAGTATACTAAATAAATATAAAAATGAATAAACACATACTTTTTTTTAAAAAAAGCTTATTTTTAAATCCACCTCAAATACCACTTTTCCTATAATGATTTCGTTCCTCTTCAGTGGAAGTAATCTCTTCTTCCGCTGAGCTACCATATTACTTTGCTTATATTTCTCTCATATACGTTGTGTTTAAATGTGCCTGCAGCTAACCTCTTTTACTAAACAAGATCCACATACTGTGATGATGAACAGCGCCTTTCTCATGGTTGGAACTTGGCAAAATTGCTGAATGAATTCAGAAATATGCAAATTATGGGGTTTTATCTATTTCTTGACACAAGAAGTATCTGTCTAAATGTAATAAAAATGATAATTAAAAATAAAGTGCTCTTTAAGAAATCTGTATTTCTCAGCATACCTCTTGCTGGCGATGCTTAAAAACCTGGTTCAATATAAGCCATCAAAATTATGTATTAGATTGTTTAGAAAATATATATACTATGTATTAATATTAGTAAATAGTAAGAGGAAAAAACTCATTTGGTCGGGAAAAAAGTTGGGGCTTAATGGTGGGAAGTACTGTCAACATGCAAACCAATACCCTTGTAACACATTGCATAAAAACATTTTGTTCAAACCAGTTATCCTGCTGTGTTATGTGGTTTCCTGCCAAAATGTTCCTTCGCTGTCATGTAGATAACCAAAGCTATCTGTTCGGAAAAATCCCTCCTCTAATCATACAGCCCGACTCAGCACTTTCAAATGTCCACAGGAAATAGACACTCATCCTGAAACCATCAGGGATGGATAACCTGATGTCCAAGAGACTACCCTCTTCTAAACTCTGAATCAGAAGCGACTTTAGCACTCAGAGATAGCTCAGGCTTGAATGCTCTAGGATTGGACTTATTTTTAATTCTATTTTACTGAGAAAATTTTATAAGATAAGGTTAGGATCTTTTTAGGCAACTATGGCACTCCAAGATGGTAAACCAGCTAACATTCACTATACGCCCTGCAGTTTTATTAGAATATCTTAGTGAATGATGTTGCACCCACTGTTTCCCACTTCATTACTGTCTTTGTTGTTTTAACATGAAAAAAAGCATTATAAATCAAATGCATGAGTATTAGAAATAATTCTCTATTATTCCACCTCAAAATAAATAAGATAAATAACATGTAACAGTAATTTATACAGATTCACTTAGCAGGAATTCTGATTTGTACATCGAGCAGAAGAGGTTTCTAACAGGACTTTATTTTGCACTACAGTTAACAAATTCTCAGGAAAAGCCCAGTTGATCTCAATACCAAAGATGTTGAGCCCTTATTTCCCACTGTCGTAAAATGTTCACAACCTTGGTATAACTGATTTAGAAGTCCATACTGAGGGATAAGGGGCTTTGCTTGGCAAAACTGGTGAAGAGGAGTGTAATATGCATAGAAGGAAGAGAAGTTTTTTTCTGAAAGAAAGGTACAATCTAAGAAGGAAACATTGGATGAGGTGACTGGAGGTAGATAGTGGTAAAGAGTGAAATGCAAGAAATGTATATTTTTGGAATTGTTCCATAGGATTGTGAGGTGCAAGGTCACCCAAACATAAGAGAGACATGAAAGAAAGTATAAAATGGACAGTGACTGACTTTAGTCTTTGCTTACTTTTCTTGTCCCAGAAAACATACTCCAGAAAAACATATCAGCAGTCTTTTTACTTCTATAACCATGTATGCGTGCATCCACGTGTGTGTGTGTGTGTGTGTGTGTTTGAAGCTCTGAGGACCAACACAGACAATCATGTACAAGTAGTTAAGAGCTTTTATTCTTTCAGGGAGATGTGACTAGCAGTACTCCATGGTACTTGGTGTAAGAAAAGCAATCCAATTTAAACACTTCACTGTGAGAAGAATTTTGGTTCGCTCAGAGTGGACACTTGCCTTTCATTCACCCAAATTCTAAGGACATCCCTAGAGCAGAGAAGGGGGAAACAACATTTCTGACTCCCAGATTCATAGCGGAGAGAACAGGAGCCCTGGCCCACGGTCAGACTACATGGTTTGGATCTGGCTCTACTGTTTTTTTACTGTGTGAATTGCGTTAACTTAATCTCTTTCTGCCTCAGTTTTCTGATTTGTTTAAAGATGGGGATAATATTACATATTTATAGGATTTTTGTGAAAATTGCATTGAACAACTGTTTAGAATAGAGTGTAACACAGTAAGTGCTCAAGAGATAGTATTTTTCATTAACAGTTTAGTACTACTATTAATTTTAGTGTTATCTGTGAAGAAAGTGGTGTCCTTGTTTTCCCTAGGTTTCAGAAAAAGTCTTTGTGGAGTCCATAGCGTCGGACTTTATATTTTTTCCCACTTTCTCCCACTCTTCATTCTACTTTCTAAATATAATACATTTTCATATTAACTATTCACTAACCTGATTATTAGTTCTTCCTATTTTGTACAATGTGTTTTTCTATACCATGAAATCTGATTTTTCCAGACATAAAAATCTAATTAATTATCAAAAAGTTAAGACAAAAATTAATCTACTTTCTCTAACCATATGGTTATGTAGAAATTAAAATGGGAAATATGTTATAATTGCATACTCTGCAATTAATATTATGTGAATCATTATTTATAAAGATTAATAAAAATTTAATGATTTCACTGATTAGTTTTGAAAAAAGATTCATTCATTATATATTATTCCTAATTTTAACAGAAACCTCTATTTAGCTTGTCTTCAGATTGACATGAAATAGCTTTAGTTTAAATAAACCTTTAAATTAAAATAAACTTTTTAATAGTCATTGCCAAAACCTCGAAAGCTGAAAAACACTCCTCTCTACAAACGTGAACTCTTGGAGAAATGCCATTTCTTGGGTCTACCATGTGTCTTCTCTGCATGTTCAAGTATTTTCATCAGGATGGCCAGTGGGTCAAAGGAGTCTTTGTCCATGGCTTGACCAAGGCAGATTCGTGCCTGTTAATGCTGACTTTCCTCATTGCAGTCATCTCCCAACTCTGCTGTTTTCTTCCATTAGGCTAGCCATAAGCTGTTGGAAAGGTGTAGTGAGGAATTTCTTATTTCTTTTGCATCCTGAAAGCATAACATCCATATTTGCTTGCCTATCTCCTAGTCTAGACTTAGCATTAAGGCAGAATAACTCATAATGGTTTAGAGATGTGCAAAAAGATCAAGGCCCCATATTAACACATGATAAGATCCTATTTCCATGAAACAACTTCCTCTGTCCTTAGCAGCTTCTTCAAAATTTGAATGATCACTAGTAAGGTTTAGATCATTGAGAATGGTTTTGCAATGCCTTACTGTTGCAAAGCAAGTGGGATTCTTTATTTGTTTACCATAAATAAAGCTGATTTTGATTCAGTGATGCAGTCTTCTTCTTTAGGGAGCATTAAACTGTTGTAAGGGTCAGGAGGTACTGATTTGCACGTGTGGTGTGACTCAAACCCAAATGTTCATGAGGAAAGGCCTACATCATAACAATCCGCTGTTCTACCCCTTTCCCGCTGAGGCATTATGTCTTTGTTAAGGAATAGTTACATCCATCGTTCTCATTAGTTTGATTAATGGTCTACCTCTAATAGAGGCCACCACCTGACATTTGGGGAAAAAAATACATGGCAGGTAATTTTTAAAAATACAGAACCTGTCCCCTTAACCTAGTTTCATTCCCTTGGGTAAGGGTGGCAATTGGATGTGACACTCATCAGTGGGAGAGGGCTGACATCCTTTCTTTCCCTCCCTCTCCAGTTCAATTAAATGATAGCCTGGCTTTCTAGAGAAACTAAAGCAAAGGTAGGGAGAGAGCCGTTAAATATCCCAGCACAATAAACACAGGCTATAGTGCCCACAAATTAACATTTCCTGTCAATTAGAGACCTTAAGGTTTCACTGGAATATTGAATTAATAAAGTGATTCTGTTCCTAATAGGTAACGCATCTCATGTGCCTTGCTTGTCTTTTCAATTAGAAAAACAAAGAGGTGTAAAAATGGGCCAATTTCAATTTTTTTAATGCTGAATTAAAACTTATATTCAAAAGTCTTCACTTCAGAGTTGTTTATGGGTCTCACTATTTTCTTCTCTTTTGGTCTTTAGAATTATTACAATTGTTTTTTTCTAACCCTGATGGTTATTGACTGTTTTAATAACAGGATGTGACTTTAGTTTCAGAATTTTTTCTGTTCTGAGATAAAGCCCTCTAACTCTTGAAACAGAAAAAGGATATAAAATTGGCCTTTGGTAAACCCTTGCCTAGTAGGCTTGTCTTAGTATGTAACTGCTAAAATCACCCTGTTTGCTTCCATTTCCATGCACGGGAGTCAATAATCCCAATTTATGTCCTCTCATGACCTAATGGGAAATGGACTTAAATTCTCCCAAATTACAAGTTCTTTTGTTGTTTTATTGGTTTGCTTTTCCATTTGATGCTCTATTTCCATACCTTAGTCTATTTTCCCTCCAGAGATTAGAGAATCTGTGTTTCCAAGCTATAGTACAAGCTCTTCCCTGCCCCCTTGCCACAAGCAGGACGTTACTTCAGCCTGGAAACTGATGACAGCCGCTGTCCTTGGGCATGGACATCCTCTTTAATCAAAGTGAGTTCCCTAATGGGCACTATAATGACATTCATTTGCCGTTTGGATGTACCTGATGTGACACTTCAGGCAACATCATGATTACTTTCTCTTAAAAATGTAAAATAATTTTACAAAATCAAAAAGGAAGAAATATTGCCTAAAGAAGTTCAGTTTAAAAAATAGCAATATTATCATGGTTTTAGAAAAAGTGCTGTAATCTTCTATCTCACAAATTATAATAGTGTGATTTTATATTTAACTTGATAATAAGATTCTGTATTTGAAAGTAACAGATCTTTTGGTTACCAAAAAATGCTTGTCTATAGACTCTATAACAGGATTTCCTGAGTTAAGATATAGGATGACATTAATTTAATGATAACATTGTTGGGCACATCTTAGAAATAGAACATTTTGAATTTGAAATAATTTTGATAATGGAGAAAATTGCTATATACCACAACTAATATTTAGAACCAGATTAACATTTACAAGGTTTCCTTTTACATAAAATCTTCAATACTACTCTAACTAAAATGCATTCAGGAAAGTGTTCCATGAAAAGCTGAAAGGGATGTTTACCAATGAAAATGGGAACATTTCTCCAGAATATAATATTATATTAATAATATTTATTAGCTATAATGGAAAACAATTTTTTAAAAAATTTAGGGAAAGTTCTTAATAGTTTCCTTTTTTGTTACAATCATTGACCTGGAGGTTTGGAAAAATCTTTAGAGCACACACAGTTTATCTTCAGCCCTCTGGAAAGATAGATACTACCTATATTGAGTTTGTATCTTGTCCAAGCATGATGAATCTAAAAATTAAGCTTAATAGATAGGGTATTTTTCCCCTTGTAAGAAATCACCAGGGAATATACTTTTATAATCTTCCCTTTTACTCTGTTTCACTGTCTAACAAGCCTTAACAGCCAGACTTCTAGCTTCCAAAGTGTCCCAGAACCAGATCATCAAGCAACAGAGAGAGGAAATAAAAGGACAGAATGTTGTGATGAATGACAACTTCCCATGTGATTTTTGAAGCTAACAAACACCTGTTACTAAACATCCAATAAGAAGTGATATCAAGTTGCAATGCAAATTGAATATAGCTTTGAGTTAGACCTGAATTAAATGCTGACTCTACTTTAAGGAGCTGTGTATGATCTTCAGAGCTATTACTCTCAGAGTCTCAGCTTCCTCATCTTAAAATGGGGATAATAGAACCTGCTTTGAAGGAATGTTGTGAGACTTCTAAAAAATCATTCTGGTGTATCAGAAACACGCAACAGTTGGTAGCTATCATCTTTGGTTGTTGACTAATTGACTAGATGTAAAGCACCAAATTGGATAATCTGTGCAGTGGTTAGTTAGGATTGCATATAAAACACAATTCTTGCCTTGTATGGAGACTACAAGCGAGAAACATTCTATATTAAGAGTATTATTTACATTATTCTCATACTAGCCCTATCAAGTAAATACTGTTAAACTACAGATAAAGAACCTTAAAATTGGAGAGTTATCTTAACTTGACAGCATTGTGACTCCAGAATGGGTACTCCTGACCACTATGTTATACTGAGTGGTATGATACTGTATTGTCTCCAAGGCAAAGATATGTACAAATATGTCTATAGGAGAGTAACTGGGGGAATCATTGTTGCTAGACATAGACAAGTGCTTCTCTGTATCAGTCTTTCAAATCTGGGATTTGACACTATGGTGTGCAATGAACTAGTAAATTCAACCTAGTTTTTGGTCATACTCTTTAAAGAGCCAATTCTTGAACACTGAAATCATAGAAAGTAGCAACCTCCTTTCCCATAGGGAACCCCATTTCTCTTGAAAATAAATTAATAAAATAAATTTATATTTGAAGGCTATAGTTTTATATGGAAGCTGGGGAGACATTTATATTTTATATAATCCTCTTTGCCAAAGATTTTTCTTGTGATCCTTTATGCCTTCTACTGAGTGGCTACCTGATGGTCATGCATGTTGTATTAGTCAAGGTTCTCCAGAGAAACAGAACTAATAGGATGTATATACAGAGATTTCTTTTAAGGAACTAGCTCATACAAGTATAGAGGCTGGCAAACTCCAAATTTGCAGAGTAAGCCAGCAAAGTGGTGGTCCAGGAAAAAGTTTCTGTTTAAGTTCAAGTCTGTAAGCCATCTGCTTATAGATGTCCCTCTTGCTGAGGGACATTTGTCTTTTGTTCTATTCAGACCTTCAAAGGATTAAAGGAAGCCCATCCACATTATGGAAAGCAATCTGTTTTAGTTAAAGGCAACCAATTTAAATGCTAATCTTATTCCAAAACACCGTCATGGAAACATCTAGAACAATGTCTGACCAAATATCTGGGCACTGTGGCCCAGCCAAGTTGAGACATAAAACTAACCATCACAGATTCTGTTGTGGCACAGACTGATCAGTAGCATTCCAAATATACCAATGTGGTCATTCAGCCACTGGAATTTTATAGGTTATGATTACTGTGATATCATAACTTTTATTTAATAGAGTGATATCTATATTTTAAAGTAAAAATTAAGCTAGGTATATAAGATCATTTCTTTTTCAAGATAAAAATGGAGAAAGAGAATAAAGATTTTGTTTTCATACCTGAAATGCCACAGACATATGTTAATGTCATTGAAAAATGACTCAGTCTCTTTCTTCAATGGATCCAAAATAACAGAGTAAATTTATTTATTATAAATATTTTTATTTTAAAAAAAAATTCTAGAGATTAGGTAAAGAGTTATTTGGGGATATATGAAAAATAGTGGTTTTCAACATAGTCTAATGACATGGTGATTCTGAACATTTTAGTGTACGTATGGTAGCAAAACTCTGAACATGTTTGCAGCGGTTGAAGTATATTTTCCTCACTGTGCATAATCTTACACATGTTAATGTACAGTGTTTCCTGATTCACTTAAATCAGTCATGAAAGAGAAACTCAAACTGAGCCCACTTTTATAGTCCTTCTGTAAGACAAGCTCTTTCTGGAATTATATTTACAGAAAAAGAGAAATCTGCTCTGGAGATAATGTATAGAATCACAATTTCTAAAAATGGAAAAGCCTATTGTATTCTTGTTTGGTATCTATTTTACATCATCACCTGCAGCTGTATTCTGTCGCCATTATTTTATTACTACTAAGAAGAAAAAAAAATCACTGCTTAGAACCTCAAAATAGAGGACTTATTTTCTTAAGCTGTAATTATGTAACTCAAGTTTCAGTATATTTTTCAAAGAATAATAATGTGAAGGCTCTAAGACTATTGCAGAAGAAGCACTTTGAAGAACACTTTGTGAATATATTTTGTCCAAAAACATACTTGAGTCTTTGCAGAAGGGTGGAAGTTCTATCAGAGAGAAGAGTATCAATGTCCTGGTTAAAATAAAATCCTCTGGAATATTTACAAATGATATGTTCAGTTCTGCTGATAAAGAAACAGCCAATTTTACCAGAATTAGAACTGTTCTAAGTGCCATATCTTTTTGTTTATTTTGATTTGTTTTCCATGATTTTAATTTTTATCACTTATTTAGGAAAGGTTGATTCTTTTGCTGTTTGTAGAAAATTGTCACAATAAATCTGATGTCTTTTCATCCAGCTGTACTTCTTTCTCACTCTTCTTTTCCAAGGATTCTTCATGGGACTCCTTATTCCTTCTGTTGGATAGGTGTCTGATGATCATAAAACTTCTGTTATAGCACAAGTTGTCCACAACTTTTCAACTTTCCCATTGTGATCATACAGCCACTGGAAATTTTAGTGATGATTACTATGACAAATTTTTAAATCATTTCTACTTTAAAAACAGCTTTCATTTTCTTAAAGCCCATTATGGGATATCAAATCAACTTTATATTAAATATTGGAAATATCTATTTATTGAAATTAATTTTTAATTTTCCTTCAACTTTTATTGAATCTATTTTTTAATCAAATACTGGCCTTTGCAATTCAAGATTAAATCTCATTTGATTAATTTCAGGCCATTTTTTCTAGACTTTTTTACTATTATATGATGTCTCATTGCTTAATATCCTCTCTCATCTAAGAATTTAATTACTATCATTAACAACCAAGTGCAGATCATTTATGAAGATGTTTAACAGAGTTCAAGACTACTCTGAATGAAACAAAACACTTCACACTCACTGCCAAAGACTGAAAATATGCTTTAATATTTCCTGTGTATCTCATTAGTAACTTAGATATAACCTTCTACTATGACCTACACGCTTCCCAATGGAATTCTCATGATCCTAACATAGCAATGATTTTACCATCATCAAAACCAGAAGTTCTTTATTTGGCCTAAATAATGATTTTGTATATATTCATAAATACATGTTTTGTTTTGTTTTTTTGGCAGAAAGAGTTCATCCATAGTGTTAAACTAATTTCCAAAAGGGTACGTGACTCCCAAAATATATAAAATCACGTTCTTTCTTATAGTGTTAGCTGACTCTTTGCCACCCCATGGACTGTAGCCCACAAGCCTTCTCTGTCCATGGAGTTCTCCAGGCAAGAATATGGAGTGGGTTGCCATTTCTTTCTCCAGGAGATACTCCTAAACTAAGGATCAAACCTGCATCTCTTGTCTCCTGCATTGGCAGGTCAGTTCTTTCTAGACCCACCTGGGAAGCCCTAAGGTTATATTTAAAAGATAATTTAAGATGCATTTTACTTATGTGGTCGAATGTTACTATTTCCCCTTAGTGTATAACCTCTGGGTTATTTATGTTGTCTGAATTCATTTTCTTGTAAAGCAAGTGTTTTTCTGAAAAACATGTAATTATGATTTTTGAAAAGGTAACTTTTCAAAATGCATATATTAAACATATACTATTTTGGATTAAAAAAAAAGACTAGAGCATCAAAACTGGAAAAATAAGATCATATTTTCCCATAAATGCATAATGTGAACAAATGGGATATTATCCAGGGATTATAAAATGTTTAGAAAAATAAATCCTGTCTTATGTAATGGTCTTTTCTGAAATTAATATGCTTAGAACATCAAGGAGAATCCAAATTCATCTTACTTTTAAAATGTCCTTTCTACTGATTTATCCAGAAAAGAAATGAAAGAACTAGATTGTATATTTTATTATTTTTCTAATTAGATGAGTGTCCAATTGTGAGTGACTAACAATAACTCAATATCTCTTTCATGGACCTTGCTTGCCTGTTTTAAATGGATGTTCATTAAGGTTGTGCCAGTGGTGGGAGGAGGGGGGATTGCAATTGAATACTCAGGAATATTAAAAGAACATTTCCTGTAGGAAACATAAGGCTATCTACTCTTTGTTTAATATAGGATTAGTAGAGTGCTATCCTTAATCAGGGGCCTATTATTAAAGAAAGATACAGAGACTGCGGAGAGTGTTAACAAGAGAGCAACAAGCACGAGGGAATGTTCTGAAAATGATAATGAATGCATTTCAGGTGAAAAGAGTCTGAAGAGAAATATAGTGTCAGTTTTTAAGTATTTTTATAATAAGAGCATAAGATCTCAACTGAGAGAAACTTGTATTTGAATCTAGGTCCTACTCTTATCTGCTGGCCAACTGTGACTATTTCCTCTATGTAAAATTGGAATAATGTCTATTTTGCTAGACTATTGTGAAGAAGAAGAATATAGCTGACATATCCAGAGTAGCGAGTGTCAGACATGTATAAGTCCTTCTGTAAATGAAGTTAGTATTATTTATACCCTTTTTATCAGATATTCATCATAGCAGTTCCAAAGCAGAGTTGTTAGTATTGGTGGTGGATGGAAAATAAAAGGATGGAGTTTCATAACCATAGAAAACACTGGATCAGGCAGCTCTTTATTTAGCATACTCATACACAGGTGCATTTTGTAGAATTCAAATTTTGCTGCATACTATGAGGTACAGCATTTATTTCTGTTTACCTCCCTCCCTTTTTCCCTCTCTCCCTTCCTTCCTTTCTTAGAAATGTTGCTAAATATAGCTATGTTCCTCAGCAGGGGATTTAATCATCAAATTTGATTTTGCCATAATCTTTTCCTCAGATTACCACCTCAGTAGCGGGTAATAACAGAAGGAATCAGGCATTGGTAAGATTTGTTTCTTGCCATTTGTTTAACAACAACAAGGATTACTATATATGGAAATGTTGTATATTAATGTATACTAAACTGTTGGCAAAAATATAAGTGTAATATTGTTTAGATTACAGTAATAAGCTTTTTCAAGTAGGGCTTTTCCTCATTTTTAAAAAACTGAATCTCTGTAGTCTTGATTTTTTCTTAGGTAGTCTTGATATATACTAGAAGAAATAATGTTTGATGAGCTTGTGTTGTTTTCCGAAACTGTGTCTATGCTGAGGATTGACTTACAATAATCTTGGTTAATGTTTTATTTCACTGCTCTTGAGAAATAATAATTTCTCAAAGTTCCTTGTGATATCAATGTGTGTGTGTGTGTATATATATATATATATAAAACTGCTATCTAATTTGTACAGTTAACAAATTTCTATGAATCCATCAGAGTAAAGAGTTTTATAAGGAAATGAAAACAGAACGTTGTGAACAATAAAACTTAATAAAGAGGTTAGGAACTGAAGGCAGTGTTGAGAAAATATGTGAGGCTAGTCAACCACCCAAAGGAAACTTTGCCTTGTTTTCTGTTAATTATCTGAGAGACTCGATTCATAATTTTATACCTTACTGAAATAAATTATTAAATGTAACACACATTCAGCCACACACACACACCAGACTCACTATATATCAGGTACAGATATTTGTATAAAGTCTCATTTAAACTTTTCAGTAACTCCATCTCAGAATTAAGAAAACTTTAATACAGAGATAAACTAATCCACTCAAGGTCACATGGTTCTAAATTGGCCATCATGATCCAAAACAAAGTAGTCTAAGTCTAGAGACCCTTGTTATGGCATTAGACATCCCTTAGCTTCGACAGTGAATTGGAAGATTCAGAAAATGAAGGATTAAAAAAGCCACAAGAGTCATTCCTTGTAGGTAGAGTTTGCCTATATTGCTACTTGAATTGGTTAGTTTGGGGGAACGACAGAGGGTATAAGCAAGGTGATTTTCTTAATCATCTGACTTCTTTGGTCAAAATCATGAAGTTGAACACATAAAAGGATGAGATGAGAGTGAAAGAAAAGGACTAACAAGGAAGCATAGGTTGTAGGTTAATTATAACAATAAATGTCATTGATTAAACACACATATGCAGGTACTGTGGCAATAATTTTTTATGTTGTGATGGATTGCAAAAATGGCCACAGTTCTCTACTGTCCTTGCCCCTTTGATATGTGATTTTGTAGTTCTTTGCATTAAGAGATAGAAGCCATTTTTCCAATCCTTGAATCTTGGCTGGTTTCCCTTGTTACTTGCTTTGACCAATGGAATGTGGCAGAAGTAACATTTTATGCCATTTCTGAGCTTTGGTTTCAAGTGGACTCAGGGCATTTATTTCTTCTCTGTCTTGAAACCTCTACCACACCATGAGAAAACACTGATGAAAATGCATGGCCCCATTATCCTCATCGCCCTAGATAGAAGTTAGCCAGCTGCCAGGCAAAGACCCTGAGAAAGTCTTGGTGAAATCTGTTAAGTCCGGCCTAAATCAGCAGATCTGCTCAGATGTTTTATAAACTGATGAACATAAATAAATAAGCCATTAAATTTTGAGTGTATTTTATGCAGCAATGGATAAGTGTTACATACATGTTACCTCCTAAAATCTTAAAACAGCTTTTTTTGGTAAGTATCAATATTATTAACGATCCAGAGCTAACAAATCTCTTTACTAGCAATGTAGCAATGATGAGGGCCAGTATTTTCTGTGAAGTTTTGACTTTATTCCCAGGGCTTATTCTGCTCAGAAGGGAAAAAAGTTAAGCAATTGTCTGTTAATGAAGGTCTAGATATAAATTTATCCTTACTTTCAATTCAAATCTTTAAATCATGAATCAAGGCAAGTTTTATGAAGCAAATTCCAATATCCGTGGAAATAGCTTCACATTCCAACACAAGCCAGTTTATTTGGTTAACATTATAAAAAGATAGGCCAAAATCCAGAACTGAAGCAAAGCTCATTTATTTATTCAACAAACATTTATTAATTGCCTGCCATATGCTGGGTCCTGTGTTTGGCACTGTTGTGTAATTAATTTAAAAAGAATCTATGATTTCGGAAACAAGTTTAAGCTGAATAATTTAGGCAGAACAAGGCAAGTTATTCATAAAGATGCAGACTAATTGGAAATGTCCTAGTTTAAATGCTATACTTATGCAGCAGTGAGAATGCTATGGATCTAAAGGGAAATGCACTCGAAGTTCTAAAACAATTTGTCAAAATAATTAAACATATTAAGAGTGGTACTTGGAACCAAATTTCTTCAACACATTCTGTAGAGAAGTCAGTATAAATTTGGTGCAGCATTTTATAACATGAGGTATAGTGCAACAGTAAGCCCAAGTCAAATGCTGAAAGATGGACCCAGCTTTATATATTGCCATAGGCAGAACCGGGAATCACACCAAGTACCAGCAGGCTAGAGCCACCAGTTCAAAATGGCATTTGCCATTTGTTTGGTATGCAGCTCTGCTTTCTTCTCATCGCCTCCAGCTCATAAAAACACTAGCTTCTTCCAGAAAGATTCTCTCTGTAGAGAATTCTAGGCTTGACCAACCATGGAGAAATAAATTTTCTTTTCTCTCACACTGTATAATTTTCTCTTTCTAACTCCAGAGAAGGAACCATTGATAGCAGTTAATGGTATTTGTCTTCAGAAAACAAAAAGGTCTGACTCAGAATTTTACAAGATCTAATTTATTTTCTTATTACAAAGAAAAGTTCCAACACCTTGTCACTGCCAGACCCAAAGAATCTTTCTCTCAGGTTAAAAAGAAAGTTTCTACAGTGTTTGAGTTATATTACTGTGAATAAATACATAGTAAATAATACAAATTCTATTTTATGATGATCTCAAAAATAGTAGCCTATGTCAAGAAAAACAGAAAATTTCTCTTAACTGGTTGAAGTAATGAAAAGACAGTCCCTCTGTGTCACGTCTCTGAATATGTTTAACCATGTTTTATGCACATGCAGCAGTATGACCTCAAATCCCAAAAAAATGACTCTGTTTCACTTTGAGTTCATAAATATATAGATGCCCAGTTATTCAATAATGCTACATGTTCTTTAATGTGTTGTTTGTAGTCAAGACCACTTACTCAAAGCCAACCATGTAAATAGAGTAAAAAGAGAAAACAAATTTCAGATGTGATAGGCTTCCGTGATTGAAATTCTCCGTGGAGTCATTGCAATGTGTTTAACACCCGAGTTTCAGAAGATGCTAGCCCATTTTGCCTAAGTGGGCATTGGCCTTGTGATTTATTCAAGCTGTGCTTTCTCTGCTCTGCTCTCAAGGTGCTCGTGTTAAAAGAGTTATACCTCGTCCCCGCTGACTTGTTTTTAACCCCCGTAGCCTCTGTCCAGTTCAACAAATCTTTATTGAAGGCCTACCAAGCATTGTTATTTGATGTTTTATTATGGTTTATAGGTGACCTGTATGAAACTTCATAAGGAGAATGTGATGTCTATTTGCAGTTCTAAATGTATAGACATCAGAGCTGACCCTCACTCTGTGGGCCTTTAATTTGGTTTGACACATGAGGTCACATCAGCCAGTGCCTTAGAGGACTTCTCTTTGTCAAGTTCATCATTTACCCATAGACTCCTGAGCAAGAATAATCTAGAGACAACTTTCCTTTCAGCTTTGTATCTCTGATGAAGAGCTTTCAGACATATGGCACAAGTGGCATGTCACTTTGATCATCTGGTTGTCAGTTCGCCGTGCCATGTTGATTCTGTCACTGGTATAACCATTTTTCCAGACACTCTTTTACTCTTCCCTCTCATTCAAACCTAGTGTTCAATCTGTCATTGCATCCTGTCATCTCCTCCTTTGAACTGCCTGTCAGCTTCGGTCCTCCTCTCCTTTTCCATTACTACCACATCCATCCAGACTGGTGATAATTGCAAGGGTGCTCAATAGATTTTTCTCACTCTCATCTCTACCATTTCTTTTATTCACCGTGAATATTTATTTCAGCCCATTTTCCTAAAGCCCTCTGTTCCTTTTGTTATTTCCTGTTCAGTAACCTAGTATCATTCCCTTTTCACTGTCTTATAAAACACATTCTTTTTTTTCTATTTTTATGAAACATTATTTTTTTTCTATTTTATAATGGGCACGTGTTACTCCCTTCAAACCAAGGGTCCCACTCACATGAGAAAACTCCATGGACACGATACTTTTAATAGCATGTTTGTGTGTGAATGCTAGGTTGCACTCTTTGTGACCCTATGGACTGTAGCCCACCAGGCTCCTCTGTCCGTAGGATGCCCCAGGCAAGAATATTGGAGTGGGTTGCCGTGCTCTCCTCCAGTGAATCTTCCTGACTCAGGGATCGAACCCGCATCTCCTGCATTGCAGGCGGATTCTTTACGGCTGAGCCACTGGAGAAGTCCAACAGCATGTTCACTCCTGCCTAATTGTTTTTCTTTCTTTCCAACACAAATTAAATCCTACTAAGGTAAGGACCACACACGTTCCATTTCTTCCATATTCTCTAACAGCTTTGGCCCCACTCACATCCTCTGTGCTTCTGTATTAATACTCTGTCGCAGCACCTCCTCCGGTATGCTGTAACTGTATACTCATATGATTGTTTTTACACTTATTTATGAACCCTCTGATGACAGAAAACAGTCTTTCGTGTGAAACCTTGTAACCCCATATGCCCAAAAGAATTTGACTCCTAGTAAGTTCTCAGTGAAAACTTGTTAAAGTATTTAATAAATCTCTCTCTTCTCTAAATGCTTAACTTCAAACCATAGCATAAGTTTAGCAATATGCCAGGTATCTGAAAATAAGAAATATGATGACTAGCATGTATGGCTCCAGCATAGAAGAATTTTCATGAACAATGCTTTATTTGTAATTGTCTCCCCCACCACCCTCACCAAAGCTCCTTAGCGATAGAAATCATATCTTACTAGCCCTTCAATCTTTTGAAAGTGTCTTTGATCTAGTGAAATCAGGGCTTCTCTGGTGGCTCAGATGGTAAGGAATCTGCCTGGAATGTGGAAGACCTGGGTTCAATTCCTGGGTTGGGAAGATCCCCTGGAGGAGGGAACAGCTGCCCACTCCAATATTCTTGCCTGGAGAATTCCATGGACAGCAGAGCGTGGCAGGCAGGCTATAGTCCGTGGGGTTGCTCAGACACAACTGAGTCACTGTCACTTTCTTTCTTTCTTCTTTTTTTTTTTTTAATCTAGTGTCAGGGCTGGTAACTGAGAATCTGGTGATTTGAATGTTTAGCCTTCTGGAGAACGTGATTCTAGTGTCTTATCATAGCAGCCACTGGCTGAGCTTAAACACTGTCCTAAAAATGGAATACCATCTCTCTCATTATTTTTTTATATATGGGCCTATCAAATCAAAGAAGGCTACTATGTGTTTTATCTTCACGAGTCCATGGAATGGGCTTATGTTTAAGGCTGCTTTGAAAAGTGTAGAGACAGTCTTAAGAAATGTTTCCTAATTTAATAAGGTAAAATGTCTCTAGAACACTTGGGTTCAAATGATGCTGATGGTTTGCAATTATGGTGTGATCTTTTAAAGGCAGGAATTTGACTTATACCATGGTTTTTCCATGGTATAACATGTGGTAAGTCTGCACACAGTGCAGAGTGAATGACTGAATTATAACAACTAAGAGGTAACTTAGTAGTGGTGCAGAGGGCAATATCAATGTGGAATAGAGGAGTATCCTAATGAAATGACATTTCAATCCTTCTCATATAAATGTTCCCTAAACCCCTTTATGTTCTACTGGACATAACCACTCCTATTAAGTTTGTCTATGGCTGTCTTTGTGCTACAATTATCAAAATGGAATAATTACAACAGACTTTATGGCCCACAGCACCAACATTTTTATTATCAGGTCCTTTTTAGAAAAAGTTTTTCAGCTTAGTCTAGAGCAACACCTGATGCCCAATAGATATGCAATAAATGTATGTTATATGATGTAATGAAATAATAAATAGATACATCATAGATAAAACTTAGATAACACTCCACTATGCCCTCAGAAGGCTTTGTATGTCTTGAAATGTTTGGATACCCTGACAGATATGTTCAGTTATATTCTATGATCTAAAAGGGGTCCAAATTCCTGTGGAAGGGAATTTGAATTTAGCCCACAACCGAGGTTGATTTGTATAAACCAGAGAATCCCATGGACAGAGGAGCCTGGCAGGCTACAGTCCATGGGGTTGCAAAGAGTTGGACATGACCTAGCGACTAACACACACACAGATGTCCTTAAAGAAGAGAAGATTAGACTAGAGGAAAAAATAAATAAGGTTTCTGAAAGAAAAGTCCCCGTTGAATAAGGAAATTGGGTATAATGCTGGATAAGCTATAAGTGAGATTACTAGGGAAAGCAGAGATTCCGCTAATAAAAGTCAGAGCCTGACATTTCTTTGACCCTACTGCCTTGGGAAGGATTTTATTGCACTATCAAAAATGGGAATATGCATTTTACTCTGGACCCCAAAACTAGACTGAAATCCCCCTTCTTGGAAAGAGAAGTTAAACAAAGCAGAGATTTTTCCCTGCTAGTTAAAGAAGAAGGAAATCTTTGTTCCTTAGCTCAGGTTGCTATAATAGACTACCATAGGCTAGGTGGTTTACAGACTACAGGCATAGATGTCTAATAGCTCTGGAGGCTGGAGGTCAGAGATCAGGGTGCCAACAAGGTCAGATTGTAGCAAGAGCTCTCTTCTTGGTTTGTAGACGGCTGTCTTTCTCATTAAGTGTATGCACGAGAAGTCATTTCAGTTGTGTCCAGTTCTTTGAAACCCTGTGGATTTGTAGCCTGCTAGGCAACTCTGTCCAGGAGAAGGAACTGGCAACCCACTCCAGTACTCTTGCCTGGAAAATCCCATGGACGGAGGAGCCTGGTAGGCTGCAGTCCATGGGGTCGCTAAGAGTCGGACACAACTGAGCGACTTCACTTTCACTTTTCACTTTCATGAATTGGAGAAGGAAATGGCAACCCACTCCGGTGTTCTTGCCTGGAGAATCCCAGAGATGGGGGGAGCCTGGTGGGCTGCCGTCTATGGGGTCACACAGAGTCGGACATGACTGAAGTGACTTAGCAGCAGCAGGCAACTCTGTCCATGGGGATTCTCCAGTCAGTAATATTGGAGTGGGTTGCCATGCCCTCCTCCAGGGGATCTTCCTGACCCAGGGATCGAACCCACATCTCTTATGTCTCCTATATTGGCAGGCAGGTTCTTTACCACTAGCGCCACCTGGTAAGCCCTCTTTCTCATTATATCCTCACATGAACAAAGCAGAGAGCTAGAGAGAAAATAAGCAAATTCTCTCCTATCTCTTTTTGTAAGGACATTAATTCTATTCTTGAGTGATCTACTCTCATGACCTAATTATCTCCCAGAAAGTACCACCTCCTAATACTATCACATTGAAGGTTAGAATTTCAATATATGAGTCTAGGGAGAACACAAGCATTTGAGTCGTCACACTTTTGTTGTCACTGTTTGGTGGAAATGAACACCCAATTATGGGGTAGATGAGGTCGAGAGACCAACATTTCCAAAATGTTGTTTGGAAATTTAAAATCTAGAGTTGAGGCATCACAGAACTGTCGGCAGCAACTATGATTATATATCAGAACCCCTTGCCAGAAATAATTGGAGTGTGGTATATCTGAAAAAGAGTAGCTGTCTGCCTCATCAAGTTGATATGAGCTTATTGCATTGAGATTTGGAGTATTGCTGGAATGTAACAGAGTCTTACTTACTGCTTGGTGATGCTAGAGATATGCTGGATCCAGTATCTGTTCAACCTAAAAAGAAATGAATATTTCAGTTTAATTTTTCACTGGAAACAAGAAAACTAAAAGGAACTTATTATATGACAAAAAAAAAAACCTGCGGGGATTTAATTCTAATTGATTTCAATTTTATTCCACATAATGACCAGATCTAGACAAACTTCTGTATCCTCCAAACTGAAGAATTTGTTTTCTAATCACAAAGTACATTGAAGCCTTGTTTCCAAGTTAATTTGGATTCAGACTACAGATAATAGCAACAGACTGTGGGATGAGAAAGGAGGGATAAACTAGACTTATGTTATACAATTTCCAAATGTGGATCATGTTTCTCCCCACCCTCTCTGAGAGTGGAACCTGCCTTGAAACACACACACAGGCCCTTGACTTTCAGGCCTCAGTCACATCTCATCGCTCAGCTGTCGGTAGTATTCATTGCGCATTGATTGGGAGGAAAACATAAGCCAAAACTTTTTTCCTTGAAGGAGCATGGCTCACACTGCAGGCAATAAATAATGACACAGAATCAGAACAAACAGCAGCTCCTGTGGAGTGCAGGACAGCAGGTGTACTTTGCTAGAAAGTTAGAATCTCAAGAATTTGGTCTCTGATGGTAATAGGCATAGGCTACTGGGAAATCTGAAGTGATGTGGACTTGTCCACAGACACAACCAACATACTCATTAGAAGAGTAAAAAGACAGAGTGGAATTGTGGGGAGCTGTGTGGATTGTATAGGTGAACAACGAAAAAGAAAAAAGAAAGAGGAAAGGAAAGAAAACCTACCTTTTGGAGTAAGAGAAAAAGAAAAGGTCAGGAGCCCATGTAACAGCAACAGGGTGTTGTTCTGTGTTGTTCTCTTGGGGACCCAAAATACTACTGCTCTTTTCTCTTTACTATGGCCCTTTTCTTTGTCTTCTGTTCCTATCCTTGCCCTCCATATGAAGGAGTGAAAAATAGAACTAATTCAGGACCAAAAATACCGTTAAACATTTACTAACAATAAACAGAAAAGTGAATTAAACACATTGAACAAACACAGTCTTCCTCAGAGTAGGAGAAGAATTATAATACAGAGTAATAATGACCAATCCCATTCCAATTATTCCAAAATATTTAGTTCATATCTTTATTATAGTCCTTATTACATGGTATTTATAATGGTGGAACTTCATAGTTTGAATATTCCTCTGACTTTAAAAGTAAATTCTGACCATTATATGAGTCTGAAATTTTAGATATGTTAGAAAGGAATTGTTAAATTCTTCTAGAAATTGTCAGAAATGGAGTATTTATTCGCTGAAGTTTTGACTTGATCTTAAACTTGGTTTCATGCTCTTTTTCTTGTTTGCGTATTTTCCATTGATATGAAATTTGTATCTTTATCTGGGTCAGCGTAAATAAAGAAAAATTCTTGACTATCTAATGCTGTTTTGGTTTGTTTAATGCATGCTGATGTCTAGGTATAGTTACTTAACAATTCTGATCCAAAGAAAGAACACAGTTTGGAAAAAATAAAAAAGTGACAATTTTGTGTTACTTGTTTGTATTTTCCAATAATCTAACTCTGGAGACAAATCTTTTAGAGACAAGCTCTGTGTTGTCATTTGTTCTTGATTTCTGTGTTTTCAGCATGATAAACTGAGTGCAAAACAAAAGATATATATGAGACTAATGAAAATGATTCAGCAAGTATTGGTGCTAGTCATTGCTCTTTCTATGTTGACATTTACCAGGAAAACACTGAGTCACAAAATATAGGGAAAACTCTTTGAAATCAGAAAATGAAGAATGATTATCTGTAGAGTCTTTCTGCCTCTTCATTGATTTAACAGGGTTGCATGACAAAATAACTGTTGGTAAGGGGTGTACACCCTTTAATTTACTTGGGAAATGGAAAGCTAGTCATCCTTGTGAGGATTTTCTGCAGCCTATGAAACTTTACCCATCACAGGTAAAGTTGGGACTGTTTCCACCTTTTACTACTAAAAGGCATTGTTTTTCTCAAGGAAAATTATTTCTGTTTCCTCTCTGCTCCAATTTTGAATATATAAAATAGAAAATAAAAGAAAATATTGCACTTCTAATAATTATTGAATATTTACTGAGCATTCATACACAATGGATTTCACAATGAATGTCTTATATGTCAAAAGAGGAAAGGAGAAAAGCCAATAGTAGAAACTGATCTGAGAAAAATATAAGCTTAAAAGTAGTATCTTGCTAAAGGTCCTATTTTTAAACAAAGTTAATTGTTTTCACTCTGTATGACAAACTCTAGGTCCATCCAAATCACTACAAGTGACCTAGTTTCAGTCCTTTTTATGGGTGAGTAATATTCCATTATACATATGTACCATATCTTCTTTATCCATTCATCTGTCAATCGGTATTTAGGTTGCTTCCATTCCTGGCTATTATAGATAGTGCTACAGAGAACATAGGGGTAATCTAGAAACAAGGATTAACCAATTTTAGTTTGGAACATCAGACAGAAAAAGATAACTGAGGGAAAACAAGAGGTTATTCATGAGAACTTGCCTTGGTAAAGTAAACAGCTTGTCAGAAGCACATTTAGTACATCCATCCTGCATAAAAATTGAGAATGCCAAGATATGATACAATTTTTCAAACGCACAAATATTCTATAGGTGAAAGAAAGGTGAAACAAAGTAAGAAAACCTTTTTGGAAGATTATCTGAAATGATTGGCTTAAACAATAGTAGTAAATGAGATATATTAATATCAATATACTAACATTAGGTGTTCTGACTTCTTTGGCTCCTTCTTCACAATATTTTTGCAGTTGTCTCCTTCTCTCTAATGAGTATGAGTGTTTATTATGAACTTGGAAAAATGGTAAACATTTTATATTTGCTATCACATTTGATCCTCTTCACAACTCTCTGGGTTAAGCATTGTAATTACACTCAATTTGTAGATTAAGAACCTGAGATTTCAATTATATAACTTGTCCAAAAGCACACAGTAAGTGGGAACTAGGATTCAATATCTCATTTTTATTTTAAAGTCTATGATCTTAATCATTGTATATTGCCTTTTTATGACTTAATACATAGGTTAATAGTGTTAAAAAACCTGTCATATACCTGGAGCATAATTCAATGGTTCATTTGTGAGTCAGAATTATATTCCTAGGCATTTAATTCAGACCTTCTGAATTAAAATGTTTGCAAGTATAACTAAAGCATATGGTGTTTTAAAAGCTACATAGGTAAGTTACAAAATACCATGGGAAAACAAAAGAAGAAACAAAAATTAGACTGTTTTGAAGGAGATTTAAGCCATGTCTAACTTCTATGTGGTTTACAATGAAAAGAAACTCAGCCACATCAGTCATCTAGAAAATACAAATCAAAATAATGATATGCTATTTCATACCCACTAGAAAGACTAAAAAAGACTTATAATACCAGGTGTTGGTGAAGATGTAGAGCCAATAGAACTGCTGCTGAGAGTAAATATGGTATCACCATTTTGGAAAACTGTTTTGGCAGTTTCTTATAAAGTTAAACAGACATAAACCATTACATTAACACATACACACACACTTACACACACATTAACCAAAGTTAAACACACATAAAATTTCTGCTTGGCAGAAATTCCACAACTCAGCGAGAAATGAAAATGTATGTTCACAAAAGACATATACATGAATGTCCATAACAACCTAACTCATAAAATTCAAAAATTGAAAATAACCCAAATATCCATAAACAGGAGAATAGATAAACAAGCTGTTGTGTATTCATGATTAGAATACTACTCAGCAATACTACAGAACAAGCAAATGATTCATGCAGCATGGAAAAAATGCAGAGACATTATACAGAGTAAAAGAAACTAGATGATTCTATTTATCTGAAGTAAAAAGAATTTTCAAAACTAATCTATAATAACATAAGTCAGAAAGTTGCATCTTATGTGTGTGGACAGGGTCAGGGGTATAAAGGAAACGGGCAAGAAAGAAAGGCAATGCCAAAGAATTCTCAAACTACCATACAATTGCATTCATCTCACACGCCAGCAAAGTAATGCTCAAAATTCTCCAAGCCAGACTTCAACAGTATGTAAACTGGGAAATTCCAGATGTTCAAACTGAATATAGAGAAGGAAAAAGAACCAGAGATCAAATTCTCAACATCCTTTGGATCATTGAAAAAGCAAGAGAGTTCCAGAAAAACATCTACTTCTGCTTTATTGACTATGCGAAAGCCTTTGACTCTGTGGACCACAACAAACTCTGGAAAATTCTTCAAGAGATGTGAATACCAGACCATCTGACCTGCCTCCTCTGAAATCTGTATGCAGGTAAAGAAGCAACAGTTAGAACTGGACATGGAACAACAGGCTGGTTCCAAATAGGGAAAGGAGTATGTCAAGGCTGTATATTGTCACCATACTTACTAAACTTACATGCAGAGTACATCATGAGAAATGCTGGGCTGGATGAAGCACAAGCTGAAATCAAGATTGCTGGGAGAAATATCAATAACCTCAGATATGCAGATGACACCACCCTATGGCAGAAGAAGAACCAAGAGCCTCTTGATGAAAGTGAAAGAGAAGAGTGAAAAAGTTGGCTTAAAACTCAACATTCAGAAAATGAAGATCGTGGCATCTGGTCCCATCACTTCATGGCAAATAGATGGGGAAACAGTGGAAAAGTGACAGACTTTATTTTATTGGCTACAAAATCACTGCAGGTGGTGATTGCAGCCACAAAATTAAAAGATGCTTGCTTCTTGGAAGAAAGGATATGACCAACCTAGACAGCATATTAAAAAGCAGAGACATTACTTTGCCAACAAAGGTCCGTCTAGTCAAGGCTGTAGTTTTTCCAGTAGTCATGTATAGATGTGAGAGTTGGACTATAAAGAAAGCTGAGTGCCAAAGAATTGATGCTTTTGAACTGTGGTGTTGGAGAAGACTCTTGTGAGTCCCTTGGACTGCAAAGAGATCCTACCAATCCATCCTAAAGGAAATCAGTCCTGAATATTCACTGGAAGGACTGATGCTGAAGCTGAAACTCCAACACTTTGGCTGCCTGATGCAAAGAACTGGCTCATTGGAAAAGACCCTGGTACTGGGAAAGATTGAAGGCAAGAGGAGAAGGGGAGGACAAAGGATGAGATGGTTGGATGGCATCACTAACTTTACAGACCTTAGTTTGAGTAAGCTCTGGGAGTTGGTAATGGACAAGGAAGCCTGGCGTGCTGCAGTCCATGGGGTCACAGAGTCGGACAGGACTGAGCCACTGAATTGAACTGAAATATTCTGGGGTGATAGAAATATTCTGTATCTTATTTCAGATAATGGTTACACAGAAGTTTTGTTGTTGTTCAGACACTCAGATGTGTCTGGCTCTTTGCAACCCCATGGACTGCAACATTCCAGGCTTCCCTGTCCTTCACTATCTTCTAGCGTTTGCTCAATCTCATGTCCGTTGAAATCAGGGATGCCACCCAACTATCTCATCCTCTGTTGTTCTCTTCTCCTCCTGCCTTCAATCTTTCCCAGCATCAGGGTCTTTTCCAATGAGGGGGCTCTTCACATCAGGTGGCTGAAGGATTGGAGCTTCAGCTTCAGCATCAGTCCTTCCTGTGAATATTCAGGATTGATTTCCTTTAGGATTGATTGGTTTGATCTCAGTGTTGTCCAAGGGACTCTCAAGAGTCTTTTCCAGCATCAATATTCTAAAGCATCAGTTCTTCTGTATTCAGCCTTCTTTATGATCAAACTCTCACATATGTACATGACTACTAGAAAAACTATAGCTTTGACTATATGGACCTTTGTTGGCAAAGTGATGCCTCTGCTTTTTAATATGATATCTAGGTTTGTCCTAGCTTTTCTTCCAAGGAGCAAGCTAGGTGAGAGTATAATTCTTTCAGTTTATAGAACTAATATTAGAATCCAGGTCTCCTTATTATGAGTCCATTTTTTTCCATTCTCCTACAGCTCTTATATAATTGTGTCTCTCCCTTAGATTGTGTCTATGAAATTAACAAAAACTCCCAAAAAGCAAAATACCAGACTGCAACATTTTTCTCCAATAATAGAAATATCAGAAGAGAAAATTACAAAGGCTAAAATATCAAAATTAACAGATACCCACCAGAAACTCTGAAATTCTCTTTGTACACCTGACAGTAGCCTCAACATCCATGAGTGGCCAACTGTTTTTTTCTAGGCACCAAAATCTGTATCTCTGGAAACAACCAGGGAACATGACTTGGTACCTTTCTCAGGTTACATTTCATGTTAAAGGAATCCCTCCCATGCTGGTAAATGTAATGAATAAATTGCATTCCATTTCATCGAATCACTTCTGTAGGCATTCACAAAAGATCAACTTCTGTGCATTTCAGTCAGACGTGCCGTTATGAAAGTGCTGTAAAACCTGTGTGATCACCACCTGCATGTAAAAAATGCTAGCAATAACTTACCAAAATATTTCCAGTGAAAATATGACTTTGACCCAGATGGCAAAATAGGCTCAGTTGGCCATAAATCTGCAGGCAGTAAATGGGCAGGTGGTAAATCTGTTATCATTGCTACTGTTTTCTCAACACTTTATCTGTACAGACTTTTCCTAAGGAAATAAAAATTCTGGAAATATGGAAGAATAAACAAAGCACTGACTACAAACTCTTGCTCAAGGCTGTAAGTTTCTTGAAATTTAGGAAACCTGTCCTTAGCTTATAGATTCAGGCTTGAGACACTGGGAAGTAAAAAAAAAAAAAAAGTGTGCAGAGACTGGAGAATAAAATATACAAAAGGCTTTGAGTTCATTTCTGATATGTTTTGGCAGCAAGGGTCATCAGACAAATGTGGTCTGTTTTTTTCTTTATGTGAAAAAAGTTAAAATTCCCCAAACATTTAGAGTTTCTCTACCTCTCAACTTCTATTTCCTGTTACAATTGCTCCTACCCAGAATGAGAGAAAGGATATAGAATGGCTATTGGAGTTATGCACGAACAAACCATACTCAATTAAGGATGAATTTTGTGGTCATCTTGTTAAGATTTGGGGCTGGATTGTACCCTATTCAGTGGGGATTTGGTTTCCTTCAGAAGAGAATGGATGTACTCACTATTCATCATCCTATAAAGAAGTGTTTGATCCTGGAGAAAGCAATGACTCAGACATCTGGACTCTGGAGGGAATCCCCCATTACTGTTTAAACCTGTGATATTTGAGTCTGAATCTGAGGCAAGTGTTTTAGTGCTCAAGGGGGAGTTGTTGTGCCTACAAAGAGCTAGATTAAGGTCAAGTGATTCCCCTCCTTTGCCTCCTGCACCTATATATTCTTCCACTCAGTGACACAGCACAATTATAAAGAACTTTGATTCAATTCATGTATTGCATTATTGGAGGATGGTGCCTCCTATCCTCAGAATAGTCCCTCCTACTTGGCACTTTAGCTGTGACTTCAGAAGGCTATTCTAACCCATCAAAAGGTCAGCAGTCTGGGTGAACTGTCTGGTTCAACCAGTGGATCTGGTGGGCATCTGCCTAGTCATGAACCTCCTTAACTGTAAAAGGGAAAGTCTGGTCAGTGGGATTCCGTGTGTGTGTGTGTGTGTGTGTGTGTGTGTGTGTGTGTGTGTGTGTGCGCGCGCGCACACAGTAAGTTGTTTCAGTCATGTCTGACTCTTTGCAACCCTGTGGACCATAGCCCATCAGGTTCCTCTGTAAATGGGATTCTCCAGGAAAGAATAACTGGAGTGGGTTACTATGTCCTCCTTCAGGAGGTCTTCCCAACCCAGGGATCCAACCTACATCTCTTATGTCTCCTGCATTGGCAGGTAGGTTCTTTACCATTAGCACCCCCTGGAAAGTCCCGTGGGAATTCATGAGAGGGGCTTAAATACACTGCCAACCTTTGAATAGTGGGGTTGGTTAAGGCCCTCACAGCATGAAAGGCAAATCTCTATGGAGAATGGATGCCTATTCCCATGATGACAAACCACTGGTCTTTACAGGATGCAAGTGAAACAACATAGTTAACTTGTCGTTAAGTGGCAAGTCTCAACAAACAGTGCTGTATCCAGGGCTCAGCAGTGGTCTCCATTGTGGGCAGTTGGTCACATCAGCAACTGTAGCTATTTAACTTTGATGAGTGGAATCTGATGCTCTTGGACCCATGTGTAATATATTCATATTTGCCTTCACGATCACTTTGTTTATACATCCATTGTGCCAGCACTTGTGTGGCCAATGACACACGACTCATTTTATCTACTTAGCCAGATTACTTTATCTGCTTTGCTGTCTAGTGCCTCTTCCATTGCACATGTTCTCTAGCAGATATTAAGATGTGGTACAAAGATTTTCTCACTTTGTGCCCAGTTGTGTAGGTCCATCTATGTGCCTCTGCCTCATCCGTCCTTGTCTATAATATTCCAGACTTTTACTTCCAGGCTATTTGCATAGGCCTCCTCTTAACCTTTTTTCAGGGCAACTTCTCTTTCCGCACAAAGTAGACGGCACATAGCACTGCCTGAAACCTTCAATAATGGAGAGAATTTTCTCTCAGACTGTCTTTTAAGGGTACCACAAGTATTCTAAGTCTGTAGTGTAGTCACCATGTGTTTTTAACTCACATACAAAGACAACCTTTCTATATCCCAAATTGGGACTTTTTTGGCCTCTATGAAGTGGTCATACTTCTCCTTGATGTGGGCAGAGGAAGGGGGCTGTTACAACAGTGATGGGCACCATGAGGTTCTGAACTCTTTGCTCATGCTTTTTGCTCCTGTCTTCTGGTCCTGCTCATGCTCCATCCAAAGTGTACGACTTCCACCTTGTAATGGTTGCTTCCATTTTGTGATGGATGATCTATCTTTCAGCTCAATCTCCACTCTTTTTTTTTTCCCCTATAGAGCAGTACTGTACAATAGAAATAAAGTATAAGCCACATAGGCACTTTGAAATATTTTTATTCATCACACTTGAAAAAGTAAAACAAAGGACTCAGATGGAATTAACTACAATGTATTGCCTTTATTATAAAAAATCCAAAATATTAGCATAAAAATAATGACATAGTTGACATTTTCTTTGTAGTGAGTATTTATAATCTGGTGTGGATTTTGTACATACAGCATGTCTCAGTTTGGTCTAACCAGATTTCAAGTTCGCAATAATTGTACATGCCAATGGCTTATTGAGTATGAGTATAGAGCAACTGTGGAATTTAGCAGTAGCCATCAAACCCTGTTATTTTTTCCATACATTTTGACAACAATAGTGATATCATCTGCTAGTATGTGTCCTTCTATCCATATATCCTTATTCTTCACCATATTACCAGAAGTGAAAGTTTCAGTTGGATGGCCACTTTGTCCCCAGTGCCATTTGTGTGCTCCTTTGTACTAGTGATGCCAGGTGGCATTTCATTCAGTTCCAAACACCAAACCCCACCCTCCAGATTGCCATCTCCCATTGCTCCTGGTACTGACTGTTACAAGTTACATTCTCTGGATGCAGATGCTGACTTTGGAATGTAAGATGGTTATTAGGGAAAAACACCTGTGAGAGAAAGGCACAAGGAAGCAGGACTTGGCAGAGGAATATGTCAAACTGTGATGACTGCTAAAAGCTTAGGCCAAACTGGAGGGGAAATTTGAGAGCTAAAATGACCACCACAATTATCCCATGTCAGCGAAATGGCTGGGACTTTATATTCCTACCTTGCTCAGGCTTGAATCTCAGCTGTTTGGAACAGGCATGTCTCTGCAGCTGATGCCAACTATGTAGAAGCTGACAGCTAGATGCACTCTGCTCACCATCCCCCACTGGCAGCTGCACAGGGAATCTTTTCTTGAAGAGAAATGGGGGGAGCACAGTCCATAGAGGCCGCTGGTCATCTTCAGATGTAGGGTCTCTGCTAGCGTGGTGGAAGCAAAACCCTAATTGGAGTGGGTTAAGGAGAGAATGCAATTATAGAAAACTTGGCAAGATGGTTTACTCAAGACTCAAGGGAATGGAGGAGAGATGGGAGGGGTCAAGACAGTTTTTATCTTTTTTAAAAAAAATAACAGATACCAAAAGATGATCCTCTAGAAATTAGGAAATTATACTATTAATTTAAAAACGAGATAATTTTAAGAAGAGAGTTTTTGTGAAGCCATAAATGATGTAATTAGAGGCGCAATTTGCAGGGCTGGGCTTTGATAGAATCAGGGATATTTTATCCATGGTAATAGTCAAGAAGGCATATAGTTTGAGTGTAGATGCAAATCAATAGATTTGGGTGTGAAAAAAGGAAATATTTCCTAATTAAGTGTATAAAACAAATTTTTCAGTAAAAGGGTGAAATTTGAGTAGTCAGAGGAGAGGTGGAAAGGGAGGAGAATAATACAGGAAATCTGAGGGAGAAGAAGGTGAGCAATTGTTGAGCATAGGGAAAACAGGATGCTAAGGAAGTGAAATAGGATGACACATATCATTAAATTCTCATTTGAACTTTGTGGTAATGAATTTGAATTCAGACCAGATGGCAAGTAGCTAGGCAAATATTTGGATCTTACTGGGTGTTATGACTTTTCTAGAGGAATGTGATGAAAAATAATCAGAGTGAGGGGATTAAGAATGTTTGAAAGGAATCAATCTCACTGATGCACTTTGAAAAAGGCAAATTAAAGACATTAGGAGGATGTTGATTGATAGTGGAAAAGTAGCAACATTCAAGATGGAATATGGTAAACCTTTTACAACCTCTAAGCATGATCCAGTTTATCAGAGATCAGATCACTGGCTGACTTAAATGGAAAGAGAAGCTGACATGTAGGAAAAGAGGAGGGAGAGGACTGCTGACAGATTTTACCAGGACCACATTGGGCTGAAGAATTGTTTCCAATGCACATGCAAGGAAGAGATTTGATCTGAAGTTTTGAATTAAGAATATCTGCAGGCAATGTGACAAGAACATTGGCTATTGAATCCAAAAACCTGGATTTGCCTTCCAGTGCTATTATGTTCATTCATACATTCATACATGCACATATTTATTCAACAAATGTTAACTTAGCAGCTACCAAGTACTAAACACTTAAAAAGCTGTTTAAAAGGCAGCAAAGCAACACTTAATACATTGTTGTTGTTCAGTCACTAAGTCGTGTCCAGCTCTTTGCGATCCCATGGATTGAAGTACGCTACGCTCCCTTGTCCTTCCCTTTCTCCCAGAATTTGCTCAAATTCACATCCACTGAGTCAGCGAAGAGTTGTCTTTTCACAGGCTTCATTCTAGCTACAGGGTGGAGAAGGGAGAAAGAACATACAATGAGTGGATGAAAGGAAGAGGGAAAGAATGAATGGTGCAATTTCAAATTATAAGTACTGTACTACAAAGAAAAAATAAATAAATAAAATCGGGAGATAGCCCCTGACTTGGGTTGAGGATATGCAATTACTTTCTAATAAAGTGATCAGGGAAGGCCTCTCCATGGAGGTGATATTAGTGTCTGGATATGAATGATAAGAAGGAACCTCCACAAAAGAAATATTTCAGTCAGTGGGGAAAGCAGCTTTTTCATTGGAGATAAGGAACATGAATTTTCTAAGTTTTAACTCCTTCATTAATTACTGGTAATAATATTCTCTTAGAGGTTGCTTTCAACATATGGCACTGTGCCTAGGAGATAGTAAATAATCATTAATATGGTATTTGTCTTTAGTATTTCTTCACAGAGATAACACAGTTTCCTGAAAGATTTAAGGGATAAATATGATCTACCTTCTGTACTGACTCCTTAAGTTCATACCTATTAAGGTATTTCAAAGAACCTACGGCAGAGATTTTTGCTGATGTACCTGTTGTTAAAAATGACCAGAATACCAAAGGAAGCTTAGTTGATATCTAGGCCTAGGCGTGTCTCTAGGCCTAGGAATTTTAAGCAAATTTGACAAATACATACGTTAATAAACAAGGGTTAACAGAGTTGATGTCTTATAAATATTGCTTGTATAATAATTTCAGTAAAGTCATTAAAAAGCCTTTAATGCATTTCAATACTGTATTTTTGATATGGCTTTAATACTGTTCCAGTTCTATCCACGGTGGTGATTAGATTACCTGACTGGAAAATTGCGAAATTAACTATAAGGTGAGTGGCTCAAGCATAGACTGGAGATCACGGAGGGGAAGCACACCCTGCTGTTAATTCCATTCTCTGTGTAGAGGAAAAACTATGATTAGAAAAGTAACATCACAGTATCATTAGATATGATTTTTTCTAACTTAAAATCAGAAGAAAAAACGTCATTACGCCCTAAAACACAAAGAAACTCAACCTCAGGGCAGGAGTCCTCTTTTTTCCCCCCAAAGCAGCTCTCTCTCTGCCATTACTAATTAAGTCAGAGTTTTAATAACTGTCAATAGTGCAGATTGCTAAGTTGACTAAATGAACATGTAGTACTTCCTCTCACATCAAGCAGCTCGTGGCTCATAATCAGCTTCATTCAGATCAACCATCACAGCTCACTGACAATAAAACCCTTTGGAAAATCTTTGTATGCAAACTAATTCATAAAAGTGATTTGTCCAAGATGGTTTTCGTTTCCCTCCATACAAAACAATATGTTTCTTCTTTATTTTATATTTCCTCTGGACTTGCTTAAAGCAATTTCCCCCAAACTCCAAGTGTTTTAGGATCACACAAGAGTAAACAACTTTGAGAAGACATATAAGTCCTTTAGAGTGTTGAGCATCTGTACACATACTTCTCTGTACCGAATTGGACATGTCAGCTTCCTTTTAGCAGAAAGTCGTATACTGCATATAACAATGATGACGCTAGAAACACAGAGGACTAGTTAATAAATTTCCATTTATCTGTATTCATTATTTCTATGAATACCTTGGATAAAGAGAATAATTTTTAGATTTTAAATGTTGAATCAGTATTCTTTAATTACCTAGATTCATTACATTGCAAGGATTTGGGGGTATGCATACTTCATTTATCTTAATAATCTTAATGCCTAGGACAGAGCCTGAGAAATAGTTGATACACAAGAATTGTTTGTGAATGAATGAATGAATAATTATGGCAACTTAGTTTATTGTTGCATCATGTGGGTGGCACTTCAATCACTCTTTGAGAAGTGAGATAAATGAGATAGCGAGCTGAATTTCCATGGCAATAAATTTCTAGAGATGAGAGCAAGGCCTATTTTGTCTGTTTACTTAACCACCTTCTATAATGATGATGGGAGAAGTATGATGATACAGGTTAATCAAAACCTCAGAAAAGCACGGCTTTCCATGAGGACCCACAGGATTCTGCAACACCAATAAATTGGAAACAAGCAATGAATGGAGGCATAGCCATTTTTCTTTCCTGTAAGTCCATCACTTATCTTGTCAGTCCCATTGCTGCTTTTACACACATGGATATGTATGTTTAATAAGCAGTAGGTGGAGATCTTGAAAGGGATGCTCTTCAATCACAATGCTGTTAAGTATCTAATCATGTCTATGGCAAACAGACACATCTATGCTCTCGTATTAGGGTTTTGCTAGCCAGTGACAGACGGCCATATATACAAAGCAAGCTACAGAGAGACAGGTATTGGTGGTGTTGTCATTTTTATTTGCTTTGAGCCAATTTAATATACATTGATTTAAAAGCTTTAGGTAATTTACTCTAGGAGGAAAAAAACCACGCATCCTTTTTAGGTGTCTATCACTCGGTGAAAAAAGTTCTCATACCCTCCTATTGTTCTTCCGTTTTCCCGAAAAAGCAAATGTAACAAGGAGTCGGGGGAAGTAATTATGCAAAAGATCCTATTCATTTTCACTTGAATGCTTTTAGAAGTGAAGAACTGGTATTACTTTGGATTCAGAGCAGATGAAGTACATTCTCTTGTTTGTATAAAAATCACGCACCTACAATAGACAGCATGGTAAAGAGCCTTGGTGCAAATGTGTAGAGTATACCTGGGAGCCAGAACCAGTTGTGCCTGTCAGGGTTCCTAACTGTGCTTCTTGGCCTTAGTTTCTGCTCCTGTAAAACAGGGAAAATATTTACTTGGCACAATGATTATGGGAAGTGAAATAGTATATTTAATCATCCAATGCTCTTGTAAAAAATATTTGTTTTCATCTTCATCATACCTAGATGATAATTGGAAGGCTAGCGCAGTCTTCAAAATGAAACCTAAATTTGAAGTAACAAATTCTATAATTTGAAAAATCTTGGCACATGTATTTCATCTCCTTTGATTTGGCTTTAAATCCTCGTTTTAGGTAATTTCAGAGTGTTTTTCCCTTTTATGAGTTTTAACTTTATGGTAGTTGGTGATGATGTTTGTGAAAGTTGATATGTTTTACTCTTCCCGGTAAAAAGTCATTTGAAATTTTGTACATTAGAGATCAACATCTTTTCTTATAGTCATCTGCCTCAGATATTTTCTGTTTAGTGTATATAAATAATGTTTTTAACATGTGTTTAAAATATTTTAAAGAATAATATATGTGTGTGGATTATAGGATATTTTGGAGTACAGCATAATAAGATATGACCTGTCTCATCTCCTTATATTTTTATATTTATGATAATAGAAAAAAAGGACCTCTTCAGAAATCTCAAGAGTCCCTGTAGTACCCACTGCTTTTCTCTTAGTGGCAGATCAGTTTCTATATTGTGAAAGCTGCTTGGGTAGGAAATAGGAAAAGGCATTATTAAGAAAAACTGCTCACCTGGTTTATCACCTCTCATTTCTAACTGTTTATCTAAAGCTCAGTTAACTGTCCTTGGTTGAATTGTTAATGTTAAAAGTTTTGAAATAGCTTGTTATCGCAGACTTTGCAAATGTAAGAAAAAACACAAATTTGGACTAAATCTGTACCATAGAAAAATAATCACGTAAGGCATTATATGCAATTAAACATGAAAGATTTCTATTAACTTTGGTTCATCTTCATAAAGAGTTAATTAAATAATTAGATATGTAATGTACTATTACTCTTGTTATTTCTATTTTGTGCATTGTGACTTCTACTTACAGCCATTTCTAGTCAGTCTTTTTTCTAGATATTTTGTTGTTATTGTTGTTTGATTGAGTTGTATTTTATTACTCAGTCCAGAAAATATTTACTCTTTCTGTCCATAAATGTTCAAAATTTGCATATTAAATCAAAGGTCTTTATTAGCCATATTTTGGTGCAAAATTACATAAAATTTAATATTATATGCTTTCTGGTAACTTCAAAACATTTCATAGAATATTGATTTCAAAAATAGATGTATCTGGGTGGTACTTAAATTTGTGTGGTACACTGGCATTAAATAATGGTGATCATGAGCAAAGATTTTAGTGCCAAAACAGGTCTAAATATGAACCTAGCTCTGTCATTTGCTTGTCTCATAACTTTGGCAGATTATTCAACTATTCATTCTTTTCTTAAAATCTGTTAAATAGGGATGATAAGAATATCACCTTATGGGGCTACTGTGAGGATTTAAACAGATAATGTATATAAATTCCTTACCACAGTTCTGGAAAAATAACAAATTCTTCATCAATATGAGCTATCATTTATATTAATATTACAGCAATTTACTAACAGTTTCTGGTTCTGACACAAGGCACAAGGAAGCTATAGATGCAACAAGAAAAATACCTGCTTTTTTTTTTTTTTTGGTTGAACCAGGCGGATGGTATTCCCGAAGAATTTTGAGTCGTAATTATTTCTTACATTGCATATTGTTGGTTTTTAAAATTATTTTTTACTTTCCCGGTAAAAAGTCATTTAAAATTTTGTACATTAAGTAAACATCTTTTTAAGTAACTCCTATTTTATTTTCTTTTTAGTGAAAATAAAAATAATGTTTTTAACTTTTTTTAAAAATTTTAAAAAAATAATATTGTGTGTGGATTTGGGAATTTGGAGACAGCAAAATAAATATGACCGTCTCATCCCCTTATATTTTTATATTTTGAAAATAAAAAAAAGGACCTCTTCAGAAATCTAAAGAGTCCCTGATACCCACTGCTTTTCTTTTAGGGGGCGATCAGTTTCTATTTTGGGAAAAGCTGTTTGGGTAGGGAAAAGGAAAAGGCATAAAAAAAAAAAACTGCTCCCCTTTTTTTTATCACCCTCATTCTAACTGTTTATCAAAGCTCATTTTAAAGTCCTTTGGGTTGAATTGTTAATTTTAAAAATTTTTTGAAAAGCTTTTTTATCGCAATTTTGAAAATGTAAGAAAAACAAAAATTTTTGGACAAATCGTACCATGAAAAATAATCCCGAAGGCATTATATGCAATTAAACATAAAAGATTTCTTTTAACTTTTTTCATCTTATAAGAGTTAATTAAATAATTAGATATGAAATTACATTACTCTTGTTATTTCTTTTTTGGCATTGTGACTTCTATTTTACACCTTTCTGTCGTCTTTTTCTAGATTTTTGTTTTATTGTTGTTTTGATGGGGTTTTTTTATTACTCAGGCCGAAAATATTACTCTTTCTGTCCAAAAAATGTTCAAAATTTGCTATTAAATCAAGGTCTTTATTAGCATATTTTGGTGCAAAATTACATAAATTTAATATTTTATGCTTTCTGGTAATTCAAAAAACATTTCATTGATATTGATTTCAAAAATTAGATGTATCTGGGTGGTACTTAAATTTGAGTGTGGTACACTGGCATTAAATAAATGGTGATCATGAGCAAAGATTTTAGTGCCAAAACCAGGTCTATATATGAACCCTAGCTCTGTCATTTGCTTGTTCTCATTAACTTTGGCAATTATTCAACTATTCATTCTTTTCTTAAAATCTGTTAAATAGGGATGATAAGAAAATCACACCTTATGGGCCTAACTGTGAGGATTTAAACAGATAATGTATATAAATTCCTTACCACAGTTCTGGGAAAAATAAACAAATTCTTCATCAATATGAGCTATCATTTATATTAATATTGACAGCAATTTAACTAACAGTTTTCTGGTTCTGACACACAAGGCACAAGGAAGCTATAGATGCAACAAGAAAAATACCTGCTTTTTTTTTTTTTTTTGGTTGAACCAGGCGGATGTATTCCCGAAGAATTTTGAGTCGTAATTATTTCTTACATTGCATAGATCTACATGTTCATTTGATACTTTCTTATATTACAGTATTAAAAATCTGTATTACAATAGGGCTTTACTTTTTGACCACTTTAAGCTCTAAATCATAGAGATTCCAACTTTATGAGAGAGAAGACTTTAAGATTTTTTAAAAATTCAGATGGGGCTTAGCTTCAGGAGTTAGATTTGTGAATGTTTTGTAATGTATTTTCCTAAAAATCTCAATATCATCTTTATCTTCTTGGCCAGACTGAAACAGCAACTGATTAAAAGGCTTACGCCAGGGAACTAACACTCTCTGAATGGGGATAGCAAAGACCTTGTTTATTGTGATGTGAATTTTCATGACATATCCTTAATTATTTATTGTATATCCCCAAACTGAGATTATTAAGTTGGATATTCCTTAATTTTAGAAATATAATGGGAATTTCTTGGTAAATGGATGGCAAATATTTTATATACAAAATCACTACAAAAAACGGTAATGTATTTAAAGCCTTATATTGTTTTGAGATTAATTTCAATCAGTTTTATTTTGATAAAGAGAGCTTGAGAGGTTTGCAAAAGCAAATTTTCTATACTCATTGTTTTTTCATTAACCACTTAATTTCTGTTTGCCTTTCCAATGCCTATTTCTGAGAACATGAATAAAAATTTGTCATTTAAATAAACCAGGTGCACATGGATTTCAGTTCTCTTCCTATTAAACATTACAGCAGACAAGTAGTTAAGCATTTTATACAAAGAGAAACATGAGAAGTTGTAAATATTGTTTGCAAACTATAATGAGCTTGCAATGAAAACTCTAGCTAAACACATTCCAATTATCTCTAAAACTATGCTAGCGTGTTATTATCATTGAGAGTGATATTCATAAGGGATGTAAAGCCATCTCTGTGATTCCACACATGAAACTAGATTTGTTGGTATTTACATATGAATATATACTGTATTTACATTGTGCTATGAGGCCAGCAACAGGACCAGCAACAGGACCATGGCCAGCTGATCTCTCTCATTTCATTTCAGTTCATTTCAGTCACTCAATTGTGTCCCACTCTTTGTAACCCCATGGACTACAGCACACCAAGCTTCCCTATCCATCAACAATACTCAGAGCTTGCTCAAACTCAGGTCCATTGAGTCAGTGATGCCATCCAACAAATCTCCTCCTCTGTCATCCGCTTCTCCTAACTTCAATCTTTCCCAGCATCAGGGTCTTTACTAATGAGTCAGTTCCTTGCATCAGGTGGCCAAAGGATTGGATTTTCAGCTTCAGCATCAGTCTTTCCAGTGAATATTCAAGACTGATTTCCTTAAGGATTGACAGGTTGGATCTCCTTGCAGTCCCAAGGAACTCTCAAGAGTCTTCTCCAACACCATAAAATTCAAAAGCATCAATTCCTCAGCACTCAGCTTTCTTTATGGTCCAGCTCTCACATCTGTACATGACTACATGAAGAACCATAGCTTTAACTAGACAGGCCTTTGTTGGCAAAGTAATGTCTCTGCTTTTTAAATGCTGTCTAGGTTGGTCATAGCTTTTGTTTCCAAGAAAAGCATCTTTTAATTTTCATGGATATAGAACCATCTGCAGTGATTTTGGAGCCCGAGAAAATAAAGTCTGTCACTGTTTCCATTGTTTCCCTGTCTATTTGCCATGAGGTGATAGGACTAGGATGCAGTACTTGGATGAATCTCAAAAATGACAGGAAGATCTCTGTTCGTTTCTAAGGCAAACCATTCAATATCACGGTAATCCAAGCATATGCCCAAGCAGTAACACTGAAGAAGCTGAAACTGAATGGTTCTATGAAGGTCTACAAGACCTTTTAGAACTAACACCCCCAAAAGATGTTCTTTTCATTATAGGGGACTGAAATGCAAAGGTAGGAAGTTAAGAAATGCCTGGAGTTTATTGTGATCCACACAAATAAACTGTAGAAAATTCTGAAAGAGATGGGAATATCAGACCACCTGACCTGCCTCTTGAGAAACCTGTATGAAGGTCAGGAAGCAACAGTTAGAACTGGACATGGAACAACAGGCTGGTTTCAAGTAGGAAAAGGAGTGCATCAAGGCTGTATATTGTCACCCTGCTTATTTAACTTATATTCAGAGTACATCATGAGAAACGCTGGGCTGGAGGAAGCACAAGCTGGAATCAAGATTGCTGGGAGAATTATCATTAACCTCAGATATGCAGATGACACCACCCTATGGCAGAAAGTGAAGAGGAACTAAAAAGCCTCTTGATGAAAGCGAGAGGGGAGAGTGAAAAAGTTGGCTGAAAGCTCAACATTCAGAAAACAAATATCATGACATCTGGTCCCACCCATCTCTTCATGGGAAATGGATAGGGAAACAGTGGAAACAGTGTCGGACTTTATTTTTGGGAGCTCCAAAATCACTGAAGATTCTGATTGCAGCCATGAAATTAAAAGACACTTACTCCTTGAAAGGAAAGTTATGACCAACCTAGATAGCATATTGAAAAGCGGAGACATTACTTTGCCAACAAAGGTCCATCTAGTCATGGCTATGGTTTTTCCAGTAGTCATGCATGGATGTGAGAGTTGGACTGTGAAGAAAGCTGAGTGCTGAAGAATTGATGCTTTTGAACTGTGGTGTTGGAGAAGACTCTTGAGAGTCCCTTAGACTGCAAGGAGATCTAACCAGTCCATCCTAAAGGAGATCAGTCCTGGATGTTCATTAAATGGACTAGTGTTGAAGCTGAAACTCCAGTACTTTGGCCACCTCATTTGAAGAGTTGACTCATTGGAAAAGACCCTGATGCTGGGAAGGATTGGAGACAGGCAGAAAAGGGGACGACAGAAGTTGAGATGACTGGATGGCATCACCGACTTGACAGACATGAGTTTGGGTGAACTCTGGGAGCTGGTGATGGACAGGGAGGCCTGGCATGCTGCGATTCATGGGGTCTCAAAGAGTCGGACATGACTGAGCATTTGAACTGAACTGATAGGACTAGATTCATGATCTTCGTTTACGAATGTTCAGTTTTAAGCCAGCTTTTTCACTCTTCTCTTTCACTTTCATCAAGAGGCTTTTTAGTTCATCTTCGCTTTCTGCCATAAGGGTGGTGTCATCTGCATATCTGAACTTATTGATATTTCTCCCGGCAATCTTGATTCCAACACATGCTTCATCTAGCCCAGCATATTGCATGATGTACTCTTTGTATAACTTAAATAATCAGGGTGACAATATACAGCCTTGATGGCCTCCTTTCCCAATTTGGAACCAAGTCAATATTTCTAAGCTTATCTCATAGAAACATTAAATATATTACACATGTTCTTACTAATTAATTCACCTTGCTACATTCACAGTGGTTGGGAAGACTGGCAACAAGACATGTGATCGCTATTTAGTATCAAGTTTTTAAACATGAATAAATAAGCACAAACACAATCTAAAGTAAGTGTTGTATTCTTAGTAATCATTTCAAAATATTACATAGATATGTTTATATAAATATCAGAATTGATGGAAATGGTAGGATTATGATTTTAGATTCCTGAAACCCTCTCTAAACTCATCAAGTATTTGCACTTTTATTCAAGATTGATATCTGAATTATTACTTCATTTTATTTCTATTTATATGTGTGCTCTGCTGTGCTAAGTCACTTCATTCATGTGCAATCCTATAGACCGTTACCTTCCTGGCTCCTCTGTCCATGAGATTCTCCAGGCAAGAATATTGGAGTGGACTGCTATACCCTCCTCCAGCGGATCTTCCCTATCCTCAAGGATTGAACCCAAGTCTCCTGCATTGCAGGCAGATTCTTCACCATCTGAGCCACCAGGGAAGCCCTATTTTATATTTAATAGGGTATAAAGTGTAATATTTTATATTTACCCTGTAGGCACCAGAATATAAAGATGAATGCAATTATCCTTATTGAAAAAGAAAATCTAAATCTAAATATATTTCAATTAATTTAATAAAGGCTTGTTGAGCATCTACTAAATGAAAAGATCTGAAGGTTGAACAGAGACAAAGATTGATAAAAATCCCTGTTAACATGGAACTTTTGTTTACAGGCAGAAGACAACAAGCAAAATGCTAAAGTGATTAAAATAGTATGTTATTAATAGAAGGTATAAGTTCTATGGGCTTCCCAGGTGGTGTTAGTGGTAAAGATCCCGCCTGCCAATGTAGGAGAGGTAAGAGATGTGGGTTCGATACCTGGGTTGGGAAGATCATCTGGAGGATGGCATGACAACCCACTCCAATTTTCTTGTCTGGAGAATTCCATGGACAGAGGAGCCTGGTAGTCTACAGTCCATGGGGTCGCAAAGAGTCAGACTTGACTGAGGTGACTCAGCAGCAGCAGCAGCATAAGTTTTATGGAGGAAAGGTAGAAAGTTATACTTGTAAATATAATGTGTAACAGGAAAGTAGAAAGTTAAACCTGTAAATAGAATGATTAAGAAAAAATTACAAGGTGACATTTGACCAAAATTTTCAAAGAGGAACAGAAGAAAAGTCTGCATATATATGAAGGAAGACTCCAGAAATATGGAACAGCAAGTTATAGTCCCTGAAGCAGAGGAATGCCTGAAAGCAAGGAGCTAGTAACTAGTGGAGCTGGAGCAGCGTGGTAAAGAGTAATATATGATATTGGAAAAGTAATGGAAACAGGAGAGAAAGGCCATTGTCAGCGACTGAAAGAACTTGACGTTTTTCTCTGAATGTGATGGTTTACTAGGGTCACCATAGTGAAATGCCACAGATTGAATAATTTTAAACAATGGATATTGGTTTTCTCACTCTTCTGGAGGATGGACACCCAATATCAAGGTATCATCAGGTTGGTTTCTGGTGAGAACCCTCTTTCTGACTTGTGTACACCTGCCTTCTTGCTGCGTCCTCACACAGCCTTTCCTCTGTGCACATGCAGCCCTGTGTCTCTTTCTAGAGGAGCTCCAGTGTCTCTTCCACTGATCAGGTCAGCAGTTTGGTCAGATTATATCCCCACCCTTAGGACCTCATGTTGCCTTACCTCTTTATCTCTAAGTGCAGTTACACTGAGGATTAGGGCTTCAACATATGAATTTTGTGGGGACGGACTTTAATGACCTGTCTTCCATTCATCCTCCAAATTCAGATCCTTCTTCCATGTGAAAACATGCACCCGATCACAACTACCCAAGTGTCTGAATTCATTTCAGAATCAATTCCAAATCTGAAGTCTCCAGATGAAACTTCTGATATGGTTCATCCTTAAACATAATTCCTCTCTAGCTATGAAAACTTAAGAAACCATATAAGTAATAGTGTATTTTTGAAATACAATAGTGAGACAGGCATAGGTATTCTCATTCCAAAAGGAAGAAATTGCAGAGAAGGGGTAACAGGACCCAAGTATATCTAAAATTTATCTAGGCAAATTCTATTATATTTTAAGGCTTTGAGAATAATCTTCTGTGCACTCTACAATCTGGTCCCACTGGGGTGGCAGTATCACCCCAGCTCTAGGCTTCTGTCTTATCCCTTGGGCTCTGTGAGATCACCCAGTGGCCTGACTAACTCTATGAAAATGTAGCCTCAGATTCTGAAAAAGGAGGAAGGGTCTTGTCTTCTGGGCAAGTATGCTCTGGGTCACATCCTTGGTGTTCCCTCCAGAACAGATATTCTCAGTTTTTGCAAGATAGGCTGAAAATTTTCCGAATCTTTAATTTCTCATTCCTTTTTGCTTAACAGTTCCTTTTCAGTTCATCTCTTGCTTCAGAAGAACATATCTGGGCCCTCAACACTTTGCTTAGAAACCTTCTCTGCTAAATATCCAATATCATAGCTTACCTGTTCTACCTTCTGACAGTTCAACCTTGTCCTTAGTCACGGTCTGTCTCCTTCAGTTTCCAATAACATGTTCCTTATTTCCATCTGTAACTTTACCAGAAGCATCCTTAATGTTCATATCTCTACTAGTATTTTGTTCATGATGATATATGTATTTTCTGAGATGATGGAAGCTTCTGTATAACACTCCTCTTCTCTTTCAGAGCTCTCACCAGAATAATCCATATTTTGACCAGTAACATAATTCAGTGCACCACAGATGGAAGACCACTGGAATGTTTTGAGCAGAATAGCAGTGAAATCTGATTTATTTTATTATAATAACTGTGGCACCTACATTGAGAACTGATTGCCGGGAACAAGAATGATAACAGGAAGAGCAGTCAAGAGGCTCTGAAGGCAAAATCAAAGAGATTTGTTGATAGTGGATATGTAGTATGGAAGAAAGAGAATCTAAGTTGACTTTAAGGATTCTGGTTTGAGCAAATTAGAAATACTAGCTATCATTAATCGAGATAAAGAAAGCTGACAGCGAAGAAGGTGTGAGTGAGGATAGCAATAATTCTCATTAGAAACGTTAAGGATGAGTGTATGTTAGCCAACCAAGTGTAGATGATGAGCAGGCAGTTATGTCTGGGTCTGAAATTCAGCTCTGGGGGAGATCTGTGTCCATAATTTAGGCAAGGGTGTCTACTTTTGATGTGGTAACTAAAACTGTGATATTTCATGGGATTACTAAAGGAACAGTGTAGATAGAGAAGAGGTTTCAAGGATCTACCCCTGAGATGCTCTAACATCAGGGATCCAGTGAGATAGGGATGACCAGCAGAGCTGACTGGGAGAGAGACCAGTGAGAGAGAAAACCAGAACATGATATGCCGAAAGCAAAGTGAAGAAAAGGGCTTCAAAAGGAGGGAGATGAGCAACTAGGTCAAAAATTGGGTAACGGACCAAGTAAAATCAAGACGGAGAACTGACCACTGGATTAAGCAGCATATGTGTTATCATGGAGTAATGAGAGAGAAGGTAATGTAGAGGAGTGGTGGTCCCAGAAGTCTAATTAGAGTGAAATCAAGAGAGGATAGTAAGATAACTGGGACCATGAGCATGGACACCATTTTGATGGGTGTGCAGGCTCAATTCCCTGGGTCAGGAAGGTCCCCTTGAGGAGGAGATGGCAATCCACTCCAGTATTCTCGCCTGGAGAATCCCTTGGGCAGAGGAGCCTGGTGGGCTACAGTCCATAGGGTCACAAACAGTCAGACACGACTGAAGAGACTTAGCAGGCATGCACAGTAGAAATAATGTTTTATCTGGAGGGGGAAGAGGGCTCAAGAGTTTTTTGGTTGTTTTTCTGTTCTATTTTTATAAAGATTGCATAAATCTCAACACATGTTACAGAAATGATCCAAAAAGGTGAACTGCAGGACGATATAGGAGAAAACAGGAGACTTACTGAAATGAATCCCTTGAGTAGTTGAAGTGAATGAGCTTGGCGCTCAGCGGTGGGCTGAGTCTGCCCAGAAACAGAGAGACACTTCTGTTAACAACAAAGAAGGCAGAGCATATGGGCACAGAGGATTACATGTGGGAAGAAAGGAAGTAATTTTGACTAAAAGTGAATATAAGGATATGAATTGTCTGTTACAGAGATAAAGAGGTGGTGAGTAGAGCCAATTAGGATTTTTGAGCATTTACAAAATACCACATCTCTGCTTAAGAACACAGATCAGTGTAAGACCCCTCTCCCTACCCTCGCAGTCTATGCATGAGGCTACAGATTTAATTTGCATCGTGGTAAATGTCTGCATGTAGTAGCCACAGTTCTGCCTTCATCCCTATCATGAATGCATTCATGGTGACACTCATGAAATAGGAGGCTGGAAAAGATTATAAGGGCAGAGTACCAAGACCAAGACTTTTCTCCTGCTCTGTGAGCTGCTGAGGTTTCTCTCTGCAGTATGCTTCCCTTCTCTTAAGGGTTTGTTTTATAAAATTCCTTTTGTTTCCTTTTCCTCCTGTATAGCCTTAGAGGCAACAATTAGGTTTGAGTCAGATCAGCTCAGTTCGAATCCTAGATTCCCAGTTAGCAGTCAAGTGATCCGAGCAAGTTAATGAACTTGTCTCAGCCCCATCAACAAAATGAAAGTAGTAAAGCCACACATAAATATTGTGTGAGTGGAATTCTTTAATATGTAGATGTGTTTAGAAGAGTGTCTGTGGACATAGTGAATGTGCAATCAATATTAGTTATTATATAGCCTATTCTTTTATTGCATGCTATTTTATTCTATATTTTCCACCCAGTGGCTTAGCTTTCCTTCTCATTTTTCTTTCTTTCTTTTTTGGTAACCTTTTCCCTTACTCTTTAGTACAAGTTTCTTTTTAAAAAGATCCCTTTTGCATCTTTTGTTTCTCATTGAAGATAATTCCTCACCATGAATGTTCTCTTTAACAATAATTATTTTTGTATGTTTTTCAATCTCTATTTAACATTGGACTGTGGGCACATTCAATTTCTTCAGGTCTACCTTCTAAATGGGCTGGAGTCAGTGGTGATATCAAAAGCCAGTCATAGCTTCAGAGGCCTGGCTTCTCTACAGCTCTCCCTCCCACCCAGTTGTGCTCTGTTTACTTTATATGGAGAGAGAGCTCCTGGGTCTGGAAGGTGAGAATGTTTGTTTCTTCCTGTCCTTTAACATTGGCCATCAATTGACCAATATTAGAGATGCATTTCCTTTTTTATGGCAGAGAATGATATGTAATGAAAGAAGGCAGTTTATATCTGAATGCATTCTGTAACTAGATACTATACAGATTCTGGTTAAACAAAATAATCCCTGTTTATTTTTTCTAAAACTATTCCATGATGGGGAGAAGGCAATGGCAACCCACTCCAGTATATTTGACTGGAAAATCCCATGGACGGAGGAGCCTGGTGGGCTACAGTCCATGGGGTCGCTAAGAGTTGGACACAACTGAGTGACTTCACTTTCACTTTTCACTTTCCTGCATTGGAGAAGGAAATGGCAACCCACTCCAGTGTTCTTGCCTGGGGAATCCCAGGGACGGAGGAGCCTGGTGGGCTGCCGTCTATGGGGTTGCACAGAGTCAGACACGACTGAAGCGACTTAGCAGCAGCAGCAGTATTCCATGATGATCTGCCCAAATAGAAAATGTATGACAAAGTTTATGGTGCAGGCTACCTAATCATAGATGAGGATTCAGTGCCCAGGAGGGTTATTAGAAGGAAATAAAAACAAATAAATTGAGAGAAATATAAACATTCAGAGTCATTTTGAAATTTAACAAACAAACAAACAAACAAAAAAACCGAAACATGACTGCTGGAGCTATTCAATGCAAGAATTTAAGTTCTGCAGAGATAACATTTATCAAATGTACAATTTATGCCAGGTAATGTTCTAGTTCTGTAAGTATATTATCTAATGTATTCTTATCAAAAATATTGTGTAGGTTAAATAAATATTCCAATTTTGTAAGAAGAAATCAAAGATAATAGGATTTATATTGTTGGTACTATGTTACACAGATAGTGAGTAGCAGAGTTTCAAGGCAGCCTAACTCCAGAGTGCCTGACCTTAAACTGAATATGGGACATTTTAAATTTGAATCCTGTTAGCATGACTTCAATCCTTATGTAGCAGGCAGTATGATTTAGTATATAAAACATTGAGGGAGACCCAGTCTTGCCACTTATTATCTGTGTGTTCTGAGATTTATGATTAATAATTATTTTCAGAGTTGAATAATTAATGATTAGCTTAATAATTTCTAATCCATAACATGGCTTTAAGAAATAAATTAAGAAATGGATAATAAGTACATAGCACAATATTTTACTCATATTAAGTATTCAGGAAATACTTCCTTCTCTCCTTTAGTATTCCCATCTGTCTTTCTGCAAACAATGCTGGCTTGTCTAAAGTCCCTTCTCATTAGTGATATCAACCTTTTTTTTTTCCACCATCTGACAAACATTTAATGAGTTCCAATGATATAATTGTCTTTTGTAAAAATTACTAGCCCATGGTCTGTACTCTTTAGTCCCTACTAATTTTTATCAGGCCCCTATATAAAACCTAGGGCCTTTAAAACATCTTTCCTAGCACTCTAAACAAAAGCACTCCTCATTTCTTCCAGAACTTAATTGGTATCTTATCAGTTGGTTCTGAGCAATTTACTTCATCCCTTTGTGCTGCATGTCTTTGTACTTGCATGGTCCCTGGCTGGCTAGGAGGTGATAGGGTGTGACATCTGCCTTGTTTAAATCAGCACAGTGCCTTGTACAGGATAGGTATTTACCAACTTTCAATGGATAAAATCAACAAAGTATTTTCACCTTGGAATTCATTTTGAAAAAAATTTCCAACTAATTATGTGGTACTCTTGACTGTGTTAAAATAAGCAACTTGATTACCCCAAGTTACATTGCATCTGGATTGCTCAAACTTCTCTTCTGGCTTTTCATTTCATTCCATTTTCTAGGTTTTTTAAACATGATGAAAAATACAAAATCAAAATTGTTTTTGGCTGGGTTGAAAAAGAGCAATAGCTTTACCCTTACCTCCAAAGTTGAGGGGGAAAATAAAGATGATTGATGAGAATGCTGTACATTAAAAGAGTGTCTCCTTTTCAAAAGTACATTCCATGCCTCCCAAGGAGAGGTGTAAAAAATAGGACTCATTCAGCACAGGCTGAAACACAGTCCAGGCTCTGTAATGCCTCCTGAAGTAAGGCTGGGTAGCATGCAGAAGTCATCTATTGACATAGAGAGTTGTATGTATGTGTGTGGTGGCCAGGGCAAGAGATTGAATGAGAATTCAGGCTGGCTGAATGCAATCAGAGTTGAGAACTGTACTAAAATACAGTCAGAAGAACTAGGTAAGCATCAGCATTACTGCAAAGGATAGATTTTCATGATCAAAAGTTGGCTTATCCTAGGCCAACATGTGCAGGCAGAAATGCACCGTTTCTCTGGGACTGACTGAGACTCTTGTAATGATTTCCGAATGTGCTCCGGTCTAAATAATAGCTGTTCTTTCTTTCACAGTACACCATTAAATGGAACACTGCTTTCTTCTGGAAGGACATAGAATTTGAGTTTCCCAATAGTTTGCAGAAATTATATCTTTTTAATGATCTCTATGTCAATCCATTGTCCTGATGTTTGGTCATGCACATCACAGAATTTATTGGAAATATAATGAACAAAAAGTTAATTAATATTTTTTCATCGATTTTATTTGTGTTTATATATAAATAAATAAAAGAGCCTCTTGATGAAAGTGAAAGAGGAGACTGAAAAAGTTGGCTTAAAACTCAACATTCTGACAATTAAGATCATGGCATCTGGTCCCATCACTTCATGGCAAATAGATGGGGAAACAATGGAAACAGTGACAGACTTTATTTTCTTGGGCTCCAAAATCACTGCAGATGGTGATTGCAGCCATGAAATTAAAAGACGCTTGCTCCTTGGAAGAAAAGCTATGACCAACCTAGATAGCATATTAAAAAGCAGAGACATTACTTTGCTAACAAATGTCCACCTAGTCAAAGCTATGGTTTTTGCAGTAGTCATGTATGGATGTGAGAGTTGGACTATAAAGAAAGCTGACCACTGAAGAATTGATAGTTTTGAACTGTGGTGTTAGAGAAGACTCTTGAGAGTCACTTGGACTGCAAGGAGATCCAACCTGTCAATTCTAAAGGAAACCAATACTGAATATTCACTGGAAGGACTGATGCTGAAACTCCAAAACTTTGGCCACCTGATGCGAAGAACTGACTCATTGGAAAAGACCCTGACGCTGGGAAGGATTGAAGGTGGGAGGAGAAGGGGACAACAGAGGATGAGATGGTTGGATGACATCACTGACTGGATGAACATGAGTTTGAGTAAACTCCAGGAGTTGGTGATGGACAGGGAAGCCTGTCGTGCTTCAGTTCATGGAGTCAGAGTCAGACACGACTGAGTGACTTAGCAGAACTGAACTGATAAATATACATATATATATATATATATATATATATATATATATATATGTTTATATTAATTTTTCTGGTTTTAAAGATTTATACTTTATCATAAAATTAATGATTCCACTGGGCCAAAGACATTTAATGTTTGATATATAGAAATTACTAATTAATACTATATGATAATTTGTGTAATTACTTCATGTCACATTCATAATAGGTTGAGAAAAAAGGAAACATGTAAAATAAAAAAAGAGAAATAAGGAATGATTAAATCATATGAAGAGCAATAAGAAAGAAATTAGAAAGAAAACAGGAAAAGAAAGGTGAGGTAAGGAAAAGGATAGGAAGCAAGATTAGGTTGAACACTTACAGAAGGAAAAGCATAAAGGACAAAAGAACTATTTGAGATAAGACTGTTTATAAGACTGGAAAAACTGTGACAAACCTAGACAGTATATTGAAATGCAGAGACATTACTTTGCCGACAGGTCAGTATAGTCAAAGCTATATTTTTTTCAGTAGTCATTTACAGATGTGAGAAATGGACCATAAAGGAGGCTGAGTGCTGAAGAATTGATGCTTTCGAACTGTGGTGTTGGAGAAGACTCTTTGAGAGTCCCTTGGACAACAAGGAGAACAGATCAGTCAATTCTAAAGGAAACCAATGCTGAATATTCACTGGAAGGACTGATGCTGAAGCGAAAGCTCCAATATTTTAGCCACCTGATAAGAAGAGCTGACTCGTTGGAAAAGACCATGATTCTGGGAAAGATTGAAGGCAGGAGGAGAAGGGGATGACAGAGGATGAGATCCTGGATGGCATCACTGACTCAATGGACATGAGTTTGAGCAACCTCTAGGAGATGGTGAAGGACAGGGAAGCCCGGTGTGCTTCAGTCCATGGGGTCGCAAAGAGTCAGACACAACTGAGTGAACAAGGACAACAAAGGCTGGAAAATGATTAATGCTTTTCATTAATTTTATGTGGATTTCATTTTTATTAGTATGAGCAGTTAGTACTTATGAGTTTTGTTTCATGTCATTAGAACAATGCTGCTGCTGCTAAGTCGCTTCAGTCGTGTCCGACTCTGTGCAACCCAATAGATGGCAGCCCACCAGGCTCCCCCGTCCCTGGGATTCTCCAGGCAAGAACACTGGAGTGGGTTGCCATTTCCTTCTCCAATGCAGGAAAGTGAAAGTGAAGTCGCTCAGTCCTGTCCGACTCCCAGAGACCTCATGGACTGTAGCTTACCAGGCTCCTCTCTCCATGGGGTTTTCCAGGCAAGAGTACTGGAGTGGGATGCCATTGCCTTCTCCGATTAGAACAATATTTGCTAGTAATGATAGCTAATACCTATGTAACATTTTCTTTCCAAAACAGTTATTTCACTCATGCATTACATGTTTTACAGGTTCACAATTAGTTCAGTTCAGTTCAGCTCAGTCACTTAGTTGTGTCTGACTCTTTGGGACTCCATGAACTGCAGCATGCCAGGCCTCCCTGTCCAGCACCAACTCCCAGAGTTCACCCAAACTCATGTCCATCGAGTTGGTGATACCATCCAACCATCTCATCCTTTGTCATCCCCTTCTCCTCCTGCCCTCAATCTTTCCCAGTATCAGGGTCTTTTACAATGAGTCAGTTCTTCGCATCAGGAGGCCAAAGTATTGGAGTTTCAGCTTCAACATCAGTCCTTCCAATGAACACTGAGGGCTGATCTCCTTTAGGATGGACTGATTGGATGTCCTTGCAGTCCAAGGGACTCGCAAGAGTCTTCTCCAACACTACAGTTCAAAAGCATCAATTCTTCAGCGCTCAGCTTTCTTTATAGTCCAACTCTCACATCCATACATGACTACCGCAAAAACCATAGCCTTGACTAGGTGGACCTTTGTTGACAAACTAATTTCTCTTCTTTTTAATATGCTGTCTAGGTTGGTCATAACTTTCTTTCCAAGGCACAAGCATTTTTTAATTTCATGGCTGCTATCACCATCTGCAGTGATTTTGGAGCCCAAGAAAATAAAGTCTGTCACTGTTTCCATTGTTTCCCCATCTATTTGCCATGAAGTGATGGGACCAGATGCCATGATCTTCATTTTCTGAATGTTGACCTTTAAGCCAACTTTTTCTCTCTCTTCTTTCACTTTCATCAAGAGGCCCTTTAGTTCTTCTTCACTTTCTGCCATAAGGATATTGTCATCTGCGTATCCTGGGTTCTATGTCTTACTCCTTTCCAATTTCGATATATATAATTCTAAACATTTAAATATTTAGATTTTAACATTTAGGCTTTACTATTTAGGCTGCCCATCTTGTGTCCATAATATGAGGTCAAAATTGTTTTATGTTTTGTCTAATGTAGCCATTGTCCTAGCACCACTGATTAAATGGTATGTTTCTTTTCTCTGAGCTATAATCTCTGTTATCATATTCGAAACTTCTGTGTGTGTTCTGTGCATGGTATGTGCTTTGTTTGTATCAGTTTTATTCTGATCTGTTTTTTTCTGCCAGAGTTCCATAACTTCTCTTGAGAGTATGATGGAATAAATTCCTCTCTTTATTTTTTCTTAGTCAAGATTATCTTGGCTACTTTTCATTCTTTACCTTTCAATATTAATAATAGGTTCATCTTATTGAATTACGTGAATAAAAGTAGAAGTTTTATTATATGATTGTATCAAATTTGCAATTTATTGTGGGAAGAATTAGCATTTTTTGTAGTTTAACTGAATTCTCATCAATTTCAATATATATAACTTCTTTTGAATATTGTATAAAGGTCATTATATTATATATGATTAGTGACTCTTTTGGATCTTTGTTTCCAATACCTACACGTATAACTTATTTCCTAATATCACTAAAGTATCTAGGAGCTCCAGTATAATGTAAAATAGAAAGAATAAAAATGAGCTTCTTTATCATATTTCATTTTTAATGAAAGATGTCTATAACACTTCACAATTAAAGATAATCATTTGTGGATTTTTGGTAGATCCTTTTAGTCATATTGTACAAGAAAGTTTCTATTCCTAGTTTGTCACTTTTTTGTTATAAATTATATTGTTTTTCTTATATAATTTGTTCTTTATTTCTACTGATGTATCATGTATACTTTTTCAGCCTGTTTCTCTGAAGTATTAAGTTGATAAATTTTTGAATAGTATTCTCTTGGAACAAAGCAAGCCTTTTTATGTATACATTTCTGGATTCACTTGGTAGATTCAGTATTTTAATTTAAAATGTTCTGTGTTCATAAGTGAAATTACATTTCTTGTACAGTTCATGTCCATATTTAAGATTATTTTATATCAGTTTCATAAAATGAATTGGTGAGGTTTTCTTCCATTTGTTTTCAGGAATAGGCTTATAAGATAATTATTTCCTTGCATTTTGTTTCTTTAATGTTCTTTTGAGTGGGTTATAAAGTATAGAGATTAGAATTCCTTAGATATAGGTTGATCTCTTCTATAACACTGCCTGGGCATATTTTTCATCTGTTACTCATAGGACATCCAAATAAATTGTTTCTATAGGCAGCCCACATTCTCTAAAAACTTGTTCTCCTCTAACCTGTATTTCTGCCATCTTCAATATGTGATTTCCAGTTTCCAAGGTCATGTGCATCAAGCTGAGTAGGGGGAAATTACATGGAGGATCATCCATGGGAATTTTCTGAGGGTGTAAGCCTAGAAGTAGCACACATCATATCTGCTCACCTTCTGCTGCTTAAAACTCGGTCCTAAGCAACTACAAAGGATTCTGAGAAACAGAATCTAGTCATGGGCCAAGAAGAGAACATGGATTTGTTGATCAGTTATCAGCCTTGCTACACCCAGAGAGGAACAGATTATATGTCTGTTCTTTACTACAAAAGTTTGATTTCCTTTAATATTTTTTTAATCTTCCTTTTTTAAAAATTACCTTTTAGTAGCAAGCACACAACTCAGTTCCTCAAATTACCATTTGAGTATTACAGCTCTCAGCCTGATAGAAAGAGTTTGATATTACAGCCATACCACAATTCTGCTGACTCCCTACCAAAAGCAGAATGTTATATACATAATAAATATTCTCATCACCTGGTGACTCTGCTGTCATTCGGTACATATTTTCTTTGATAAAATAATGAACTATCAAAAATCAGCCATAATCACTGCTGTTATTGCAATATATTTGAAAGGCAGGTGGTCATCCCATCTCTGGAGATTAAAAACAATTCAGAGATAAATGTGGCAAAAAAAGAGAAACCAGGGCAGAAAGTGTGTGGGTTTAAGTGTTTGGTGAAACAGGATGAGAAGGACTCTTATGTTACTCATCAACCGAGAAGCATATTTCCATCTGTTTATACTAACACATTGATTCGGATGCATACACTGTGACTGCTGTAATGCACACAAACTCACAAAAAGTTTCTTAGGTAAAAACACTTGATGTAGTCTTCATATTATGGTGGAAAAGGCAAATATAAAATTGATCGATGAAATTTTCAGATAACAGAGAATAGTCTCTCTCTCTCTTTTTTTCCCCCTTCAGTTCAGTTCAGTTGCTCAGTCATGTACGACTCTTTGTGATCCAATAGACTGCAGCACACCAGGCTTCCCTGTCCATCACCAACTCCCGGACCTTGCTCAAACTCATGTCCATCGAGTCAAAGATGTTATTCAGCTATTCTTTGCATTCCTGGAATTCAACAAGAACTTATTTTGTACCATTATCTTGTGAACACTCAGTGAGTGAAGTCGCTCTGTCATGTCCTACCCTTGCGACCCCATGAACTGTAGCCTACCAGGCTCCTCCTTCCAGGAGGAGAATTTTCCAGGCAAGAATACTGAAGTGGGTTGCCATTTCCTTCTCCAGAGGACCTTCCCGATCCAGGGATCGAACTAGGTCTCCCTCACTGCAGGCAGACTCTACCATCTGAACCACCAGGGAAGTAAACACTCAGGGGAAACATAATAAATAATCATTTGCCCAGGTTCTTTACTGTGTTCACAGTCTTTTACTTGGATGTATTTCTTCATGTACAAATGTATAGATTTCCTCAGTGACTCAGAGGTAAAAATCCACCTTCACTAAATCCACTAGACGCAGGAAATGTGGGTTTGATCCCTGGGTTGGGAATGATCCCCTGGAGGATAGAATGGCAATCTATTCCAGTATTCTTGTCTGGAGAATCCCATGGACAGAAGAGCCTGGCAGGCTACAGTCTATGGGGTTGTAAAGAGTCAGACACACCTGAAGTGACTGAGCATGCACGTACACATATACAGTGCAACTTAATGTCAAAGAACACAGCAGTTGAAAATCCTTAGTGTATTTGACACAAGAATTCACCCAAATGTAGTAATCCCTTGTCTAATCCTATTGCTCTTCCATTATCTCTTAGAATCTTTTGATGACTGGGAGTTTATATTCTTATAAATATTCTCTTTCATTGTAAGGACACTCTTGGTTAGGATACTTCACTATAATGACCTGATTCTGTCCACAAGAACAACCTAGAATAAATCCACAAATCCATTTAAAATTTTTTCCTTCTTTCCATTCCTTACCTTTATGTAAACATCCCTAGCTCCTTCAGCTGTGTCTTTATAAGGTATTAAGGTTGGTCCACTTTGAATCAGAGATCAAATTGCCAACAACCGTTGGGTCATTGAAAAAGCAAGAGAGATCATGGCATCTGGTCCCATCACTTCATGGAAAATAGATGGGGAAACAGTGGAAATAGTGAGAGACTTTATTTTGAGGGGGCTCTGAAATCACTGCAGATAGTGACTGCAGCCATGAAATTAATAGATGCTTGCTCCTTGGAAGAAAAGTTATGACCAACTTAGACAGCATATTAAAAAGCAAAGACATTACTTTGCCAACGAAAGTCTATCTAGTCAAAGCTGTGGTTTTTCCAGTAGTCATGTATGGATGTGAGAGTTGGACTATAAAGAAAGCTGAGTGTTGAAGAATTGATGCTTTTGGACTGTGGTGTTGGAAAAGACTCTTGAGAGTTCCTTGGACTGCAAGGAGATCCAACCAGTCAATCCTAAAGGAAATCAGTCCTGAATATACACTGGAAGGACTTATGCTAAAGCTGAAACTCCAATCCTTTGACTACCTGATGCAAAGAACTGACTCATTGGAAAAGACGCTGATGCTGGGAAAGATTGAAGGCAGGATGAGAAGGGGATGACAGAGGATGAAATGTTTGGATGGCATCACTGACTCGATGGACATGAGTCTGAGTAAGCTCCAGGAGTTGGTGATGGACAGGGAAGCCTGGCGTGCTTCAGTCCATGGTGTCGCAAAGAGTTGGACACTACTGAGCGACTGAATTGAACTGAACTGATGGTTGGTACAAACATTATTGCTGTTTTGGACAATGAATTTTAAATCATTTTAACTGGGCTCAAACACATCTTTATTAAGAAAAATAGTAACCATTACAATCAACACATTTTTGCCAACAAGAAATAAGTTTGTTTATTTCTGTAGCATAAAAATCCATTCTTCTGGATTCATTGAATACTTGGAAAGCATTATCTGTGTCCTGCCAGTTGTGGAATCATTTTCCTTGCAAAATATTGTTGAGATGCTTTAAGAAGTTGTAGTCATTTGGTGAGATGTCAAGTGAATATGGTAGATGAGGTAAAACTTTGTAGCCCAACTAGTTCAACTTTTGAAGCATTGGTTATGTGACATGCATTTGGGCATTCAATTTGCTGAGTATACTTTTCAGATGTAATGGTTTCTCTGGGATTCAGAAAGATGTAGTGGATCAGGCCAGCAGCAGACCACCAAATAGTGACCAGGACCCCTTTCTTATTACAAGTCTGGCTTTGGGAAGTGTTTTGGTGCTTCTTCTCAATCAAACCACTAAGCTGGTCATCACCAGTTGTCAGCTGTCCACTTTTCATAGCACGATCTATAAACAGTTCATTGTTGTCGTGTAGAAAAAGAGAAGACACATCAAAACAATGATATTTTTTCATTTTTTGATCAGCTCGTGAGACTCACTTATTGAGATTTTTCACCTTTCCAATTTGCTTCAAATGCCAAATGACCGTAGAATGGTTGATGTTGAGTTCGTTGGCAACTTCTCATGTAATTGTAGGAGGATCAGCTTTAATGATTGCTTTCAGTTGGTTGTTGTCAACTTCCAATGGCCAACCACTGTGGTCCTCATATTCAAGGGTCTCATCTGCTTTGCAAAACTTCTTGAACCACCACTGCACTGTACCTTTGTTGGCAGTTCCAGGTGCAAATGTGTTGCTGAGGTTTCAAGTTGTCTCCACTTCTTTAGGACCCACTTTGAATTTCAGTAAGAAAATCACTCAATTTTCTTTTTGTCTAACATCAATTCTGTAATCTAAAATAAACATAAAACAAGCAGCAAGTAATAAGTTATTAGAAAAAATACATAGAGCAAGAAATGGGCATTACAATGATGTGTAACATAACATTTATTTAAGAATGTGTTCCAATAGAATACAGCGGAATTCAGCAATGCAAAACTGCAATTACTTTTGCACCAACCTAATATTGTTATAATCATATTAATATTATTGTATTTATATAATTTATATTTATACATATTAAATTCATAAATATTATATATAAATATTATCTTTATAAACTATAATTAATATGATTATAATAATATAATATTATAGGGTTGCCCTGGTGTCTCAGATATTAAGGAATCTGCTTGAAATGCAAGAGACTTAAATTTGATCCCTGGTCTGAGTGACTAACACTTTTCACTTTTTATAGGGTCTAGGCACTTTACTATTCTGACCAACCTCTAATTGAAAATGATGTATCAGTGTGTCACTCTTAAACTTTAGTGACTATGACTAAGCACATGACCCCTGATATGGTGTTTTCAGTAAACATCCAAGATGTTGAAAATTGAGGAAAGAAAAGACCCAGATACAGATCCCCATGCCTTCCTCTAACATTCTCCCTTCATACTTGAATCTGCCCACCAATATTGGTAGTATTCTTCTGGCTGTACAGGCGTCTTGTCCCTGCTTCTCTGTTCTATTGCTTAAACTATCATTAACAGCTGTCAAATGACTCTAGAATTCTATGTACACTCTACATTCATAGAATTCCCTTTATCTATTATGGTATTTAGTCTACCCAGAAAAGCTACTCTACAGTGAGGAATGTTTTCTGTATGCTGTGCTTTGTTGATGAGTCATGCCCAACTCTTTGCAACACCATGAACTGTAGTCTGTCAGGCTCCTATGTCCATGGGATTTCCCAGGCAAGGGTACTGGAGTAGGTTGCCATTTCCTTCTCCAGGGGATCTTCCCAACCCTGGAATTGAACCCGGGTTTCCTGCCTTGGCAGATAGATTCTTTACCCCTGAGCCACCTGGTGAGCCAAGGCATTTATAACTGGTAAAAGCATTCAGTATCTTCTGAACACTTACTGTATACTAAGTATGATCCTTTAGGGTACTCAGAGAATATATGAAATAGTTCCTCTATTCATGTGAGTTCTCCAGAAATCTGTAGGAAAAATATACATAAATTGAATATGCATATTTGTATGTGTATGGGTATTTTGTAATGTAGTTGTGTGTCTTACAATTAAATTTGCCCCTTTACTACCACATTCTATCATTAGCAAAGTTACATAATTATGTTACAAAATACACACAATCCAATCTAACATTGATCAACTATGTGACCAATACACATGCATGTATATATTCATAATATACATATATACACAGATAACATATATGTGTATATGTACATATGTATATAGCTCATTGATTATACAGTTTATATATTCTGCTCAAAATAGTGATGTAAGCCAACAAATGTTACTATATGGATTTTTATATTGTTTCATCATGACTTAAAAGGAATTACCTGTGAAGACTTTCCCTACAACTGATGAAAATGTTCATGAGAATAGCAACTGCATACAAGACATTATACAGTGTTTACTCTACTTAATGGAAATGAATGAGTTAAAGAGACAACTACATTTTCAAAGCCAGAAGAATTATGAGTATCTGAAATTTCCAGAGTTCTTGTGATTCATATTTAAATGTAAGTCCCAAAAGCTAACCCCAGTATAAAACAGTTTCTGGCAAGAGACTGACTTTTTTCCAATGAATAATTTAAAATGGAACTTTTTCCATGTGAACTGTCTTATATCTTGGCAATAGGCAGAGTATTTCAATAATTTATACAATTTTGAATATAATATAGTTAATGCTATAAAAGCAATTTCTTTGATATTGAATTATAAGAGAATGCACTTAGGCCACTGTGACTAATGATCTAGGGGCCAGCAACATAGCAAATTACCTTTTAACCCAATTTTAGAGAGAATCTGTGCATATAACCATAGGACTGCACTGAGATATCTTGGCATACAATTACACAACAACATTTGGTTGTTACATTTTAAGCACAAATAAAACATTCTCTTTGAGAAAAGCAGATGAAGAAACATGATTTAAAAGTATATAATTTGGGGAGGAGCAAAATATCAAAGTGAATCATGATTTTATTATTTAAATTTCTGAATAATATCTGTTCTCAGAATATTTCCAAAGGCGAAACTCTAGCCACTCTGGAGATGTCATCATAGTTATTCCATGACAGGTGAGCAACCACACATTAGTGTGATAATGCACAGCTTTTATGAGAAATCAAGCAATGTAATGTGAAAATGAGTCTTTCAAGTCAAATGAACAGTCTAGAGGCTTGCCAGACTGCAAGACATAGATAGCAATTTGTGACTCTATATGACTGCATTAAGACTATAAAGGGCTTGCAGTGGATGGTGAGGATTTTGTATACACATAAACCTGCAGGCACTGTTTATTGTCATAGACCATGTAGATTTGTACATTATAATTTTCCAGCATATGATGATCAAGTGTCTTCACTAAGTTGCAAATTTTTCTAAATCCCAGAATGGTGTCATTTGAGTTTGTGCTAAGGAAAGTCCACAGTTATTTTGATGAACGTGTGGTAAAAAATAATAGAATAGCTCATATCTAAAAGTCTGGCAATTACTGACTATGCCAAAGCCTTTGACTGTGTGGATCACAATAAACTGTGGAAAATTCTGAAAGAGATGGGAATACCACACCACCTGATCTGACTCTTGTGAAACCTGTGTGCAGGTCAGGAAGCAACAGTTAGAACTGGACATGGAACAACAGACTGGTTCCAAATAGGAAAAGGAGTACATTAAGGCTGTATATTGTCACCCTGCTTATTTAACTTATATACAGAGTACATCATGAGACATGCTGGTCTGGAAGAAGCACAAGCTGGAATCAAGATTGCCAGGAGAAATATCAATAACCTCAGATATGCAGATGACACCACCCTTATGGCAAAAAGTGGAGAAGAACTAAAAAGCCTCTATGAAAGTGAGAGAGGAAAGTGAAAAATTTGGCTTAAAGCTCAACGTTTGGAAAACTAAGATCATGGCATCTGGTCCCATCACTTCATGGGAAATAGATGGGGAAACAGTGGAAACAGTGTCAGACTTTATTTTTCTGGGGTCCAAAATCAGTGCAGATGGTGATTGCAGCCATGAAATTAAAAGACACTTACTCCTTGGAAGGAAAGTTATGACCAACCTAAACAGCATATTAAAAAGCAGAGACATTACTTTGTCCACAAAGGTCTGTCTAGTCAAGGCTATGGTTTTTCCAGTAGTCATGTATGGATGTGAGAGTTGGACTATAAAGAAAGCTGACCACTGAAGAATTGATAGTTTTGAACTGTGGTGTTAGAGAGGACTCTTGAGAGTCCCTTGGACTGCAAGGAGATCCAACCTGTCAATTCTAAAGGAAACCAATACTGAATATTCACTGGAAGAACTGATGTTGAAGCTGAAACTCCAATACTTTGGCCACCTCATGTGAAGAGCTGACTCATTGGAAAAGACCCTGATTCTGGGAAGGATTGAGGGCAGGAGGAGAAGGGGATAACAGAGGATGAGATGGTTGGATGGCATCACTGACTCGATAGACATGAGTCTGGGTGGACTCTGGGAGTTGGTGAAGGACAGGCAGGCCTGGCGTGCTGCGATTCATGAAGTTGCAAAGAGTCGGACACAACTGAACAACTGAACTGAACTGAAAAGTATGGCAAGCCTGCACTTCCATTTCTAAAAGAAAATTTTGAGTAGTATCTGCCTTCTTTAGACTGGTGCTTTCCAGTGTACACATGCACATTTTTTTTAACTTACCAAAAGGCAAAATTTTAGATGTTTCAACCTAATAGATGATTTGGTATTTTTGTTCCCCATTCTTTATTTTTTCCACATTCTTTTAAATAAGTGTGTACTATATCTAACGTGGTGCTAGTGGTAAAGAACCCACCTGCCAATGCAAGAAATAGAAGAGGCATGGGTTGGAGAGGGAAATGGCAACTCAGTCCAGTATTCTTGCCTGGAGAATCCCATGGACAGGCAAGACTGGTGGGCCACAGTCCATAGGGTCGCTAAAGTCAGACATGACTGAAACTACAGAGCACACACCTTTATAATTAGGAAAATACATATTATGTACAAACAACAGAGAAACCAAAGTACTTCAGAGAAGCTGGTTTTTGTTTCTTTCTTTTTTTTAAATTTGGTTTATTTTTTTCTGATTGCACCAACAAGACAGATCTTTTCTGCAAATGCAGGAAACAGCATAACAGGCTTTAGATATAAAAATCTACTAAAACACAATTATGGAAAACCTAAGCCTCACAAAAAGAACTCATATTGAACTGGAATAGATTTACCTCATGAAATCCAGAGCCAGGTGTTTCAATATAACTCTATGAGTCCAAGGATAGACATTGGACTCTCTGGCGTTTCAAAAAATGCTAAAGCAAGCTTTTCACTATGGGAAATATTTGCAAAGAAGACAGCTGGGTTCTAGCATGACACAGCTGGGCTATTTCCTCTGGTTTATGTAGAGAATAGTTCACTGCCAAAGACGAGGCAAGAAAAGTTCACCCGCGCCATTCCAGAGGGCATTTGCTGGCACATTTTTAAACAGAACAATGGAGCTGGTCACCAGGTTTATGTGAATAGTGACTACACTGGAGGGAAGTAACTGCTTTCCTTAAGAGAAATTCCTGGAACAGATCATTGGCTCACTGGGTTGGATTCTTTCAAGTTCTTAAAGTATGCTGCCAAATTGTTTCCAGGAAAAAAAACTCATTATTAATTCTTAATAAAATGTCATCATCACTGCAGATTTTAAAGAGATACAGTTGGTTTCTTAAGAATCTTCTTCAGGAATTGATACCCACATTTGTGTGCTGTAAGGCTTTTCAGTTGTGATATTCTTCCTACGTATTTTGTAACTATTTTCTACTGGGGAGAAGAGTGAGTTACAAAGGCATTGTAGATTCCCTGTCATATACAACACTGCTGTAAGTGTGCTCCAGCCTTCCTGCTGCTGCTGCCTGAGGGAGTAGTTGTTATTATGGTCCTAATTTTAAGCAATATTTTATATCTTTGAACCATCCCAGTATGTGAAGCTGAAGCTAGCCTGAGGTACAGCAGGGATTTGAACTCTGGTGTATAAACACTCATGTGTAGAGGCCAGCTCTTGATCCTCTAGCCAAAATGAAGCAAAAATAGAATCTTTATGTCTAAAATATTAAAAATCTTGTATAACAATGTTATCTTTCTACTTTAAAAATATTTATTCAGCAGGTGAGGAACTTGCCTTCAACCGAAAAATCTGGTCTTTAAATATTAAGCTAACAAAACCTATCCTTTCTAAAGCAGTGACCTTTCTTTATTCTTTTATCGCATTTAATTATCATGTAGGCTAAGCTGTCTTAATATAACATATGTGCACATATGTGTATTTACATATATGTATGTATATATAATATATATATCATATATGTGTGTGTGTGTGTGTGTATACATATATATAAAGAGAGAGAGAGATTTGCCACTGAAAGTCTACCTAGTGAATACCAATGGCTTTCCTCAACAAGAAAACCTCTTAAAATTTAGAGATTACTTACTTATAACCCACATACTAGGTAGTCAAGCAAAGATGGAAAGAAAAGAAAGAGAGAAGGAAGACATTCGCACTTTGATGTTTTCCATAATTCCATATCCTGTAGAGTTTATCATTTTCAGATGATCACTTTCTTCTTTCCATTGTTGATTATCTTGATCCCTGTGACATGAACCAATAACAGTGGGGAAAAGTTACTCATAGCCCCTTTCTATCCGAGTGCAAGCTATTAAGGCATCATCTCTTCTTATGGAGATAAGTTGCTGGTATCTTGTAAATCAGTTACCAAAATCTGTAGAGTTTGGAGCTCACTCCAAACAATCAGTCTAGGATCTTGTAAGTTGTGCCCTCTCCTCCCCAGGATTCTAAAACTCTTACCAGATCATCCTGAAACATAGGACACTACTGTTTTTAACCATCAAATTCCACTCAAATGTCATCTGTTTCATAAAACCTTTCTTAAGATCAATATCTCCTCCAATTCTGACTCCACAGGCAGAGTTTGATCTACTACTCTCGTTTCCCAAACACCTTGCTGTACAGAATCTACTTTATAGGATTTATTACTCCATATTATAATTAATAGTGTTAGATCTTTCTAACTCTTTAGACATGGACTCCCTAAGTCAAAGTGGTTCTCGATGAATACTTGGTGAATGAATGGATGAGTGGATTAAAATAGATCACTTGCCTGTTCTAAAATTTTATGCAGCTGATCCCCTGAAGGACAAAGTAGATTGAGAAAATTTTATAGATAGGTTTTACAAGAAAGGAGAAACACTAAGTTAAGCAACATGACTCAAAGTTTGAACTGCAGTTTTAAAGACTCATTTTTTTTCTAACATGTTCTTTGCCCCCCAAAGATGTTCTGGCATATTCCATCAGTAGGTAAATCACAAATCTGGCAAGTTTGCATTTACAAGTCACGCTGAGCTATTATTGTCCTCCTATCAGTGATGGGATGATGGGAGAAACCATAGAAATCTCTGAAATGTCATAAACTATAAACAGTCAGTTTGTAGTCTATGAGCTGGAGAAAACAGTGTTGCTAGTTAGATGCAGGCCAGGAAGCCATCAAGCACCCACCAGCAAGCCAATTTAGGGGAAAAAAAAAATCATGAAACAATTTCTTCTCTCAGTTTGAGAACAGCACCTTTTCCAGGAGGTTTGTTATGTAAAGAAGATCTGCTTTCACTTTCTGGGGGCTGGCCAAGACTGAAAAGGGAAGTGCCAGCCTAGGGAAAGAAAGACTGTTCTTTTGATATTGCCAGCCATTACCAGATACGGGAGTGCAAAAAAAGCCAATTCTCCGAAGATTTATAGTTATGTCTAGCTTGTTGACTCAAGCAGTTTGGAAAATCTTCAGAGATATAGTTTATTTGAACTAACTCAGACTCCAAGTCTATGGAGAGGGGAAAAAAACAGAAATAATGTGTACACACTCTTCAAGTCAAATACTTTTGACCTTAAATTTACATACCTTCTCAAGTGAAAAAAAAATGCACTAACCAAAATACATACTCCTGCTTAAGATGTAACAGTTCATTCTGCTGAAAATAAATTTATGATTGTTGTTCAATTATTTCTCTTGGCTTGCATGGCAAAAATTCTAGTAGGCAATACAGTAGGGAACTACCATGCCTTTATATAAGTTAAAAGAAGTATTGAATCCCCAATCTCAGAGAATCCTTGAAAAAAGTCACATAGGACCCTTGGCACTATAATTACATTTTCACTATATTCTCAGAATTTATATTATATCATACATGCAGTGGTATGAAATTATATGGGAAAGTGTCATTATGAAGCCAAAGAAATATTAGCTCAGCACATAAAAACAATAAAGCAAATATTATTGAGTATCCTGTATGTGTCAGGCTCTTTTCTAGATGCTTGCAATAGGCTGTTGAATAAAGTAAACAAGGTTCCAAGGCCTTTACTTATGTTCTGTGAAGAGAAGACAGGTAATAAGTAATGAAATAAATACCAATGATAAATTGCAAAGAATAAAGAAGAAACTATAAGAGGAGGGAGAGTGAGAGGGAGCAGCATTTTTTGAGTGCAAATATTTATTTCAACAAGCACATACCCAAGAAAATCTATCTTCCTTTAAGATGAATACTTTGACGATTTGGAGAATACGTCTAGTGATTGTATGCTTAATTCGATTAGATGTATTCAAACCTTAAAAGGGTTTTAGTAATGAGCTTATAGCTTCAGAGACTGAATGGGAAGACACAGTCCACCTGCTTATAAATTACTGCTCTGCTTTGTACACCCTGGCTTTGGAAGAATGTGATTTTTGTGCCCAAACTGTTGCTATGATAAGTACTCAACTGATATTTTTCAATAATCTTTCAGTATTTGTGGGGCAGATTAAATACTTACTTCACCATTTAGCCCTGGCAGCCTAAAGAAGCTCTCCTAATGGATTCGTATGTACTGTGGTCTTTCAGGGACTCTTAGAACTTAAGAACTTGATGAAGCATTTAATTGATTCTAGTGAGCCAGTGCAACTGTCTAGATCCAAATAATCCTTGTCTTGCATCTATTTAAAGTTAAGATAGCCATCAGGCTTCCCAGGTGGTGCTAGTGGAAAAGAACCCACCTGCCAATGCAAGAGACATGAGAGATATGGATTCTATCCCTGGGTCAGGAAGATCCCCTGGAAGAGGGCATGGCAACCCACTCCAGTGTTCTTGCCTGGAGAATCACATGGACAGAGAAGCCTAGTGCACTACAGTCCATGGGGTCACAGAGAGTCAGACATGACTGAAGGACTTAGCACACATGTACGCAAGATCACCATCAAATGCATTCTCTAGGGACTTTCAGTGTTACGTGTGACACAACCTCACATCTCATGCAACTTACTGTAGATGGGAACTCTGTTTATTATTTCTGAAATCATCTGCACAGACTTTAAAAAAATATTTCCCACCAGCTTCCACCCCGTTAGGAAGCAGGCTGGAGCACATGGACACTGCTAGTCTCCTTTCTGACTTCCTCACACCAGGGGCCTGGCCACAGTCCCTGCACAGACTTTTCATATAAAATAAAACAGTGTGCTCATATGATTCCTGTGATGTACAGATTTGTCACCCTTATTTTGACTTCTCAAAATTTTAATAATCATGTTCCAGACTACAAGACGAGTTGCTGGAAGAAATGTAAGTTAAATCTGTGAAGGCTGCTCATTAAACAAAAACCTTATTTTTTTTATACAGTTTAGAAATTATGTACAAGTTTTAAAAACTTTTAAAAAGCAACCATGAGGACACTCAAAAACTCAATTGCCTCTCATAGTTCAAATAATAGAGAATAATCCCAAACGGCTTGGTTGTGTGGAAATTGTTAGCATTTGGTTTAGGTATGTATTCTAAGATTTTCCTTACTGATAATACTCCATACCCTGTCTAAGGACACTGATAGATGGTTCCAAATGGAGAAGGCAGTTGGAGCAAGTCATATAGCATAATTTTTGATGAAAGTGAAACCAGTAAGAGATTTGAATTACTGTAATGAATCAAATAGGGCTTCCCTGGTGGCTCAGATGGTAAAGAATCCTCCTCAATGCAGGATACCCAGGTTCAATCTCTGGGTCAGGAAGATCCCCTGGAGAAGAGAATGGTTAACCAACCACTCCTTATTCTTGCCTGGAAAAATCCATGGAAAGAGGAGCCTGGTGGGCTACAGTCCATGGAGTTGCAAAGAGTCAGACACAACTGAGTGACTAGCATTTAATGAATCTAAATCTATAAATGCATCTAAGTATGGATCATCCTCTCCCACCATGGCATCAACTGAATAGAAGTTGAGAACAGGGCAGTAAATAGTAGTTGAAATTGAATCCTGTGAATGATTAATTAAAGGCAGAGTAAGTTATTAATTCAAAGGTCCAATAGTGATCCCTTTAAATGTATAACAATTTTAAGGTTATAATCATAATTTCCTGAAAGTTAAACAAGTATACATTTAAATGAATAGCTTATTCCTTTATTGCTCTGCTCCAGGTCATAAGTATTTAACTATTAATAATTCTACAGCAACCTGAAATACTCATTAAAATGTATTTAGTGACTTAAAATTATTAAACTGATTGAACATGCTTCTTTCTAAACAATTGATTTTTAAGTTACATTTATAAATAAAAATGTTGATTTTTAGATATGTTATATAGAAAATAAGCAGGTGTCTAGAATAATAAGTCATTTTAACTCATTTTACTTTTTTCTATGCCAGTGCATAGAATATTGAACATATAAGACATGATGCTTTGTCATTTAGAAAGTTCAATGGAGTTCTTCCTAGGTGTGCCCATGTGCCATTTATACACAAACTGTTATCCGGACCCAGATGGTCTTACGATGTCTGAAACATTACCATTCTTCTCTGTTTCTGCCACCCAGACTAGAAGCATCACCTTTCTCTTCCTTTACATCTTATCCCAATGGTCCCCAGATTCATCCCAAACCCTTCCTCAGTACCACAACTTATTTTGGAAGCAGAGCTAATCTATCTCTATTTCTTTTGTCTTATATTGAGGTTATTAATAGTTCTTCTTTATTATAAATAGCACTACAATGAATAACTTTGTGCATAAACTATCCTTCATGGTTTGCTTTAAAAGAAATGAACACAAAATTAATCTCTGATGATTTTGAACCCTGAAGGCATACCTGTTTAGACATGTGTTCTAAATATTTGTCTTCTCTTAATTACTTATCTATCTGCCTCCCTATATAAATTTTAAGTTTCTTGAGATGAAGGATTATGTTAGGAAATTTTTGCATTTCCTGTGAGTCCAGAATTATTCCCTCCCTAATTCTCAGTAAAAGTTTGAAGTCTTGAACAGAATATGCAATGACTGAATGTTCAGCAAAGGAACACCTGCTTTTGCCTCCACAAGCTACAGTGCATGTGAGGATTTTCATTGGCTCTCTCTACACACAACATCTGTTGCCAACAGGTGATGCATTTTGGGGAGAAGAGCCTTGCCAGAGGGATTTTCTCTTACTAGCATCCTCTTTCCAGATGTTTCTTTCCTATAGCATATCCTGAATTATGAGGCCCCAGGAGGTGGTTGCAATCGCTGAACTGACATGTCACACCTGGACTTCAATAGTATTCCCCCACCACAGAATTTCCCATAGTTAAATGTTAAATCTAAATTTATTGCTAAGGGATTTGGCTGTTTTTCTGTGAAATCAAATATTGTGCTTAATATTAGTTTACCACTGCTTAAGTTTACCATTTTAACTATAAGTACATGAGTAAAAATGAAAATAAACTATTTTTAAGATCAGATATGATTTGAGAAAATCATATAATTTAGAGGCTAGAATGCATGTCTTAATGCACTCCATAACTTCTCTTAAATATTTATACCTCTGTCCAAAGTTGAATTAGTTATATGTTTGAAATAGATATCAGACTAACCTGATATTGCTGAACTACATAAAGAAGGAAAGTATCACATAACTTTTTCTTTTCTTAATAGTAGACATTGGTCTATATGTATTTATATATACATATGTTTACATGTGTATACATATACATACATAAATACACACACAAGCATTTGTATATACCCCTGTATATCATAATTTACTGTATTAAACCGATACCTACATCTATCTATCCAAAGGATATTTTTTGTTTAATGCTGTAATTTTATTAAATCTTCCATTCACCAGTAAGTCTTACACGTTTTTCTCTACTTTCTTCCTAGGGTGTTTTAATATCTTTATTTCTGTTCTGTTTCAGTTAAGCTAAAAAGAGTCTTCTGTTTGGAATGGTTTTTATGTTTTGCTTATTTGCTTGAGAAGAGCTCACTGAAGAATTTAATCATAATATGTTTTAAATGCCAATTAAAGTATGTCATTTAGAAACAGTTACAACCATATATCACTTAAGAAGAATAAACCTTTTCCTCAATAATATCACCAGTTATATATAGTCAATACTTTTGTGTTTGTAATCGAATCATCCCAGATTTTCTTGTAGCAGAGTTTGGGTTCTATTAAAAAAACCAAAGGTGATATTCAAAGTACGAGTAATTTAATTTATCCCTATGACAGATTATAGATACTGGTTTTCAAAATAGCTACGAAAACACATCTCTTGCTGAAAGAAACCCTAAGAATGGAACAATGAGAAAAAATCCGCTACAAAAGTATGTTTTTATAATAGTAATCAATATATTGAATTGCCATTTATTTAGCTTTGACCTGAAGCTTCAACATACTATAATTTTTATGTAGTAAACCAAAACTGTCACAGGGCATTCATGTATACCATTAAAGTGGTAAAGTTCAGAGAGAAATTTTAAGGCATGGGAAAGAGCAGTAGCGAAATTAAGTTCAAACACCACCAAATATGTATTTTAAAGCATATAATAATAATATCTAACAATGATTCCAGGAACTTTTCTAAACCTTTTAACATATGTTAACTTATTAATTCTCACAGCAGCTACATGGGGTTTGTACTAATATAATCTCCAGCTTTCAGATGAAGAATTCAGGCTGAGATAAGATAGCTAGTCTGCAGAGAACGCAGGATTCATACCCATACTGTTTAAGGATTAAATGTGATCATTTGCGGTTTGAGAGAATACCGACATCCTGGAAGTTAATTTAGGTATTTTTTCTATCCAACATTCCCAAAGTTTATTCCTGGGTCACTACTTGTGTCACCTCCTCTGATATAAAAGTTTCCATAGCTTAATACAACAGGAAAAAAAATGCATCACAGTATTTCCCCCTTCACTCTTATAGACCTACAGAGCAACGGGTCATAACAAAAGTTCCAAGAAATCTCAACATAAAGAGACTTATTTCAACCAATTTCCATTCATTACTGACAAGAAAATACATATTTAACATATCTTTCACAGTTCTTAGAATTTGTGTTCCTTAGAACATAAATGATCAGAAAGTTGAGGCCCCAACTGCCTTTGTGAACTTGAAAACATATATCCTAATTCTATGTTTTATCTCACTTAGTTCTTAAATCAACATATAGGCATAGCTCTCCTGCTATTTTAAATTTCTTCTAGATTTCCATTTTTCTTTAATCGTTTCAACCAGAAAACCATCATTATAGTGAAGTATATAGATGGAACAGACAGATGACTATATTCTAGTTTACTTAGTACAAAGTATTCACAATAACATTTAAACAACATATAAACTTTTGTTATTAAATATTTAATTTATCCTAAAATATTTCATAGCTAAATACTAGAGAAATTTAAAACCAATCAAAGAGCAAAGAAAAAAAAAAAAAAAACCTCTGGGATAATCTTGAAGATCTAGACAATCCATTGTTTAGGTGATGATCCTGAGCCATAAGTTCATTTCACCACCGTAGTTTGTTTGCATGATAACATGGAGTTAATCATATGTAGTTCAACAGACTGTTATATATACATATTTTTTTCTGACCACTGCATGTTTTGCCATTTCAGTTCCTCCGAAGATTTATGACATCTCAAGCGATATGACCATCAATGAAGGAACCAATGTCACCCTCACTTGTTTGGCCACTGGGAAACCAGAGCCTTCCATTTCTTGGCGGCACATCTCTCCATCAGGTAAAACAGAAATGTATCAGTGTTGTTCGTGCTGTTCAGTATCATTCTGCAACCTCACTTGTTCAAAACTTTAGTGTCAGCTAATTTTTCATATCTTTTTCTTGAGGTACACAGGATGTATATTTTTATACTTATTTTTTATACCCAAATGTCTGCAGTTCACAAATGTTAAATGAACATTTTTTGTCACAGTCCAGAGTAGAACCTAGGTCTCTTGATGCCTAGGCAAGGTTACTTTCACAGTAATATACTGGATAATCATACATCAATAGACAAAAGGCTCAAATGGAAAATGTCACAAGAGAAATTTCTTCATTTAATGTGTAAGGCTTTTATTCAATCGGCATTCACATGTTAATAGGCCAGTGTGAACTGCTGAGGTAATCAGGGGAGAATGAAATTACACAAATTATGAGGTTGCTGGGTCTAATTTCAAACTGCAGTTCAAAATCAAGGATTTGGCAGTTAACATTAAACTTTGACTGATGAGGAATCTAAAAGCCCAAGAGTTAAGTAACTTGTAAAAGATCACATAGCTAGGGGAGATTAAGGGATGTAACATATTTATTAGTGTCTTGTGCTTTTGATACAGAGCACATCCTCCTAAAGAGATTGTCAGTTTTAGGAAGCTGGGGGTAAACATCATCAAAACAAGTCTATTTTCACAGAACAACTCTAAACAAGTCATCAGTTTGTATAAAATCTAAATATTTGAACAATATAGCTTTAAATGTACTATGGAAGTAAGAGTGGTACTTTTCATGAATAGGACCCCACTACATTTCAGATAGACAAAATTTGATTTTTATTTGTTTTGTATTTGGGGTAGAAATAACTTGAATAAGGCTGGTATGAAGAAATCGCTTTTAAAGGAATCAGGAAGACATATTTTATAGAGATGTAGAACAAGTACAATTAGAACATCTCTTCTATTTGCTAATGCTTTCATTAATTTCACTTATCCTTAAGTGTTCCCTCATTTATGCAGTAGGTCTAATGAGACTTACTCGCATCATACATTTAGTATTACTACTAATGTGAGAAAAAAATCAATGTAACAGCAATATATGCTTATATAATATGCATTATGTTCCCTGTAATATTTCTGAAGCATGAGTGTGCTCTTGACTGCCAACGTTTTCCTCTCTAGAGTGGCTAAGAATCGTAAAACTGATATGTGAGCCCTGAATTAGTGGAAGGACTTTCTATGGAGTGTGAGACAAACCCAGGACTAGCAATTAGAATACATGTGCTCCAATCTCACCTTCCTTATTCATCAATTCAGTAAATCCTAGTGCATATCTCTTAGCCTCAGTTAGCTGGTTTCCTACTTTCCAAAATCGAATGATAAAAATCTCTGGCTATTGTGAGACTCAAAAAAGATAATACTTATAAATGTGCTTTAAAAAGTATAAGGTGATATGCAAATGTAAGGCTGATTCTTAATCATCTTTCCAGATTTAAATCTGACATGAAAATATAATTTTTCTAAGAATGAAGCACATAATCTCCACATTCATATAATTTAAGATTAATATTTTGAATTTAACTCTTCTTCTTTGTGGTACTTGTTATAATGCATATTCTTTTTGTAAGTGCTTGAATATATTTTAGTTTAATTAAATACCATGAATGTTAGTTAGTGAATTATTAGAACAACGATAATGGATAACATCTTGAAGCTGAAAGAACACAGGTTGGGTTATAAGTTAAACTGTATATAGTTTTTCTGATCCTACCATACAGAGCAAATGAGTAAAATTAGCATAACTATTAACTGTTATTTAATGAATAGCTACACATAGCTGATATTTTTATAAATGCTCCCAATAATTGCAAACTGTAATTGATTAATAATCTAAATTCCAATTCTCAGCAACATGGAGTTTCTGCTTTAAGTAACATGTCATCAATCTATTACCTTTCTTCAATTTATATATTTATATTTGAAAGCAAAATTATAAACTTCATTAATCTACTTTTTTATTTAAGGTAATCAGTATTTTGCACATTCTCCTCTGTTCTTTTTCTGTATCACAAAAGGAAATGTGTCTCAAACAACCATCACCGTGTGAATAGTGTTTAGTGTTAAAAGTAGATATAGATAGATTTCCTGTCAATATGAAAAACAATGACTAATTTTTGTACATGTATGATTTGTTTATTCTACCAGTCCTGTTAGTAATTCTTACCAATTCATTTATGGTCTATTCTGTTTTTAAAATCATTAAAAAGAAAAATGACTGATCACAGAAAGGCAGCTCCACAGAGCTTCCTCTTTATCTGTGGAAAAGTTGGGTTGTGGATTCAACTACATCACAGACATTGCCTGAACAATTGAAGTTGCCATTCTACTTGTTAGTTTAAACAACTTAGCGTACCTGCCCCAAAATATCTTTCCTGAAAAGTTTCTGGACTTATGAGCTTCCTTAGAGTTAGTTATAGTCGGGATTTCTTTCTTTCTATTTTTTTCTTTCTACATGTAGAAATTTATTTCAAATTCATATTTGAAATGTTTGGGATTAGCAGATGTAAACTATTATATATAAGATGGATAAACAAGATCCTACTGTGTAGCACAGGGAGCTACATTCAATATCCTGTGATAAACCATAATAGAAAAGAATATGAAAAAGAATATATACATATATATATATATATATATATACATGTACAACTAAATCACTTCATTGTACAGCAGGAATTAAACACAATATTATAAATCAACTATACTTCACTAAAATTAGAAAAAAATACAGTAAGAAAGTGTTAACAGAAATAACACAAAGTCTACCCTCTGCCCTTTACTCAGTTTCATCCATCATTTTCCCTCTTTGCGTCAACATTTTCTGCGTGTAGGGTGTGCAGAAATATTTTTTCATTGAATTATTTGAGAAGAGAACACCTCGCATACGTTAAGCCCTTTCCTCCCTATTTATGTCAGTGTGCGTTTCTGAAGAACGTTTTATTGTGTAGCCATAGTGCAATTTTTAACTCTTGTACTTTGAATGTTGGCATTTTACTTTTATCTGATTACTATCCATATTCCTGTTTTGTCAACTGATCAAATAGTGTCCTTTAGAGAGTTCTTTTTCTTTTAGTACAGAATCCAAATGTTGTATTCAGTTATCATATCATTTCAGTCCTCTTTAGTCTGGGGAATAATTCCTTGGTCATTCTTGGTCTTCCTTGACATTTTTCTTTTCTTTTTTTTTTTTTAAAAAAAAAAAAAACAGAATATTTCTCATGTTGAGTTTGACCCCTGTTCCCTCATGACTAGAGTCTAGTTGTACCCACCTGGGATTAAACAAGTGAAGTTGTAACTTCTCAGGAATGATATCTGAAAGTACAGGATATCCAACTCAGTTTCTGAAATTGAGGAATCTCTTTATACAGTTCTTGAGTGCAGTTCACATAGCTGCTTTCAAATGCTGTGATACCATGAAGCAAAACTCACTTCAAACCTCTAGAGAACATAGGCAAGTTTACACAAGGCACTTGATTTTGAATAGAAAGACAAAATAAAATTCTTAATCACACATCATTGAATTGATAAATCTAGACCCAGTCGGAAAAAATAGAGAAACTTAAAAAGACAAATTTTAAAATAACAGATTATATATAACAAATATGGAAGCATTCTGAAAGCCTGTGTCAAATTCCCACTCACTCGTTGCTGTTTATCTTAATCTCTGTTCCCCAGTTTATTCCTATTCTTTGATACCTGGAATCTCCAGAGATATTCTTACTTTACCCTTGTGATGTTTATAATCTAGTAAAGATATTCTTTTAGCGCTGAAGCTGAAATTTGAGCTAAATGCTGGGCTGGGTATCTCAAACTCTTTTCCTTCTAATTTCTATATGACTAGTGCCTTTTGAAAGAATGATCTCATCCTAATTTTCCACAGGCATTAAGAGTATTGTCTAACTCAAGATAAAGACTGTTCCTTTGTTCTGTTATATTTTTTCCCTCCTTTTGTATTTGTCAGGTCCTTGTTACAGAGCACTTATAAAGGAAATCACAAACAAGTGGTCAGAGGTGTAAGAAGAGAATCAGAAAGTTATGATTACAAGAAGCCAAAAGAGGAAAAATTTCCTGGAGCAGTGAGTGGTGAACAGTATCAATCAGGTCAAATAAGATCAGATCTTTGGGTTAGGTAGTTTGGTGATCATCATGGCAATTCAATGACATAATGAGCCAGAAACTCAGTAATAAAAGAATAAAGAGCAAATAAGAAGTGAATAACTTAGCTATGGAGGTAAGCTATTCATCCAGTTAGTCAAAGTTAAAATTTTGTTTTTCTACTTTTACTTTTTTTTTTTTTTTGGCTAGCTTGTGGCATCTTCCAACCAGCGATTGAACCCTGGACCATAGCAGTGAAAGCACCAAGTCCCAATCACTGGACTGCCAGGGAACGTCCCATATTACTTTTTTCTATTAGGAATATCTTTTGTCCCCCTATATAATTGTCAAACTTGCTCCTTCTTCAACTTTTAATGAAACTATGTCTAAGCATTCCAGGAAAAATTGGGTGCTTCTTTCTCCATGGTCTCATGGCACCTTATGCCACCACTCATGTAGGACTAATTCTCTGAATTGTAATTTTTGGTTTTGTCTGTGGTCCTATGGGACAGAGACTCCTGTCCAGAAACAAAGTCAATTGACCTTTGTATCCCATGGCTTGGCACAGAACCTGCACAAAGCAAGAACTCCATTAAGTACTGCAGAGGTAGTGGATGCTGCTCTCTGCCCTTGCTTCCCACATGACTTCTTAGAAGTAGAAATTAAAATTTGAAGAGATGACATGGCTGGGACACAAGCAAATATTTCCTGTCTGATATCTCCATTACCTTTATCCCCCTGATATAAACCCGCAAACATATCCCTAAATATGAATCAGCCCTTTATTTTCCTTATGCCTTCAATATGGCTGCACCTCTATGGTACTGTGGTTTATAAGAGATATGTATTTGACCTTCATGCCATTTCTGGCAGTGAACTCCTAAAAATCTTGGAATTTCACATCAGGGGGAGTAAGCTATAAAGGTGTTTTTTTATTATGCTAATGAGCTGATTTGGGGGCCATACCTCAGATTTGTTGTCAGGAGAATCAACTATGTGACTGAAGTGTTGGAATTTTCAGTCCCACTACACTGACTTTTGAGGAGGGAAGAGAGGCTGGAGGTTGAATTAATCCTCAACGGCCAATGATTTAATCAACTATGCAGTGTAATTATACTCTCATGTGTGTTAGTCACTCAGTCCTGTCCAACTCTTTGCAACCCCATGGACTGTAGCCCACCAGGCTCCTCTGTCTATGGGATTATCCAGGCAAGAATACCAGAGTGGATTGCCATTCCCTTCTCCAGAGGATCTTCCCAACCCAGGGATCACACCCTGGTCTCCTGCATTGCAGGCAGATAAAATGCAAAAGGACAGTTTGGAGAGTTCCTAGATCCATGTACATGGGGAAATTCAGGAAGAGTGGTACATCCAGAGAGCATGGAATCTTCTCCCCTCATCCTTTCCTCATACTTTGCCCTATGTATCTCTTTCATCTGGATGTTTCTGAATTATGTCCTTTTGTAATAAACAAGTAATATAGTAAAAAAAAAAATGTTTCTTGGTGATCTGTGAGCTGCTCTAGCAAATTAGTCAAACCCAAAGACAGAGTCTTTGAAACCTCTAATTTATAGCTTCCTGATCGAAAGCAACGTTACTGAATGAACTTGAGACAACTCACCTGCTATACAGCAAAGCCAATTTGTTAACACCAGGTTGCAGTGAACGAAAGGATAGCATTTATTCCAGGGCACCAAGCAAGGATAATCAGCAGCTCATGCTCAAAAGCACCTGAAATCCTTGAGCGTTTTCAGAGAAGGATTTTTAAAGACAACATTTAAAAGTGAGTGAGGGCTGTAGGGAGCCTGATTTTCTTCTGATAGGTTGATGTTGAGATAACGAAGTGGTGTTTCAGGACACTTAATCATCAATCTTCTGGTTCCAGCCAGTCTGGGGTCTTTGTGCTTATGGTCAGTATGTAATCACCATCCTCTTTCTGGGAAGGGTGGGAATTAGTTTCTGAGATATATATATATATATATATGTATATATATATAGGATTGTTATATATATTCCTTGCTCAGTCATTTCAACTCTTTGCAACACCACGTACTATAGCCCACTAAGCTCCTCTGTCCGTGGGATTTCCCAGGCAAGAATACTGGAGTAGGTAGTCATTTCCTCCTCCAGGGGATCTATCTGACCCCAGGAATTTAACCTGGATCTCTTACACTGCAGCCAGATTCTTTACCATCTAAACTACCAGGGAAGCCCTATCCTTGAGGAGAAACTAGGATTTTATTTTATAACCTGACTACTGTTTCTTGACTGCCTTTCCTAGGTTTCTGCATCCTCTCACTAACCTAATTAGTAACTGCATAAATTTGCTTTTTTCAACTCAGAAAAGGCCTAGGAGACCCAAACCCTTTCCTATAAATAAGAAATGGAGTACACAGAGGGGCTTTATAGCAGTGAGGGCTCCACAGAGTCCTGTTCAGTTTCAAGCACAGGTGATAATCTGAAATTGCTACTGACATTTGTTGAGGGTGGGGGACAGGGCAGTTGTCTTCCTGAGCTCTTAATCTGTGGAATCCAATGCTCTCTCTGGGTAGTGTCAGAATTGAGCTGAAATGTAGAACATCCAGCTGGTATTGGATAATTGCTTGGTGGTGTTAAAAAAAGATACACAAGGTGAGAATAGCCAATTTAGATTTATTTGAGGCAAAATGAGGACTTCAGCCTGGGAGACAACACCTCAGATAGTGCTGAGATACTTATCCAAAGAGGTGGAGGGGGAAGGTCAATATATAAGATTTTGGTGGGGAGTTCAATGCAATCAAGCACTTATCTTACAAAAGGTTTTGTGTTAGTCATGAGGAGCTGATGTCACTATGAAGGGATTTAGTGCTTTTCTGGTTATGAGGAGCTACAAGGATTGGACTCAAAATCAGTTCCTTAAAGTATCTGTTCCACTAATTTTTCTGGAGCACAAATTGCCCATCTCTTTGGAGTGTGTATAAGGTCAACAGCTGCAGCAGCACAGGATTCAGTCCTCACAGAGGCAGATGGCAAATGCCCCTGGCAAGCACCAATTTATAGTTGACAGAGGTATGGGAAACCCCTCATCAACATGTGTGAATTACATTCAAAACTTTAACTCCATTAATGTAAAGAGCAGTTTCACCAAAGATATTTTAGTTAATATGGTTCAACAGCAAAACAATGGCTCAACTAACATGAATTCATTACTTTATATACTCTAGGAAAAATAAGAAGTACTTGCATTGCTGTTTTTGCTCAGTCACTAAGTTGTGTCTGACTATTGGCAACTCCATGTACTACAGCATGCCAAGCTCCTCTGTCCTGCACTATCTCCTGGAGTTTGCTCAAATTCATGTCCATTGAATTGATGATGCTATCTAATCATCTCATCCTCTGCTGTCCACTTCTTTTGTCTTCAATCTTTTCCAGCATCAGGGTCTTTTTCAATGAGTCAGCTCTTTGCATCAGGTGGCCAAAGTATTGGAGCTTCAGCATTAGTCCTTCCAATGAATAGTCAGGGTTGATTTCCTTTAGGATTCACTGTACTTCTTTCCGGAGAAGGCAATGGCACCCCACTCCAGTACTCTTGCCTGGAAAATCCCACGGACAGAGGATTTTTTTCCATCCATGGGGTCACTAAGAGTTGGACATGACTAAGCGACTTTACTTTCCCTTTTCACTTTCATGCATTGGAGAAGGAAATGGCAACCCACTCCAGTGTTCTTGCCTGGAGAATCCCAGGGACGGGAGCCTGGTGAGCTTCCGTCTATGGGGTCGCACAGAGTCGGACACGACTGAAGCGACTTAGCAGCAGCAGCAGCAGCAGCAGCAGTACTTCTTTCATTAAAGCCTCAAAACTGAACTGTGAGATAGGTATCGTTATCTTCATTGTGTGGATGAATATGGCACTCAGAGTATATAAATAAATTGCCCCAAATGAGTATGAGGTGTTTTTTTTTTTTCCCCACTTTTTTATTTTGAAATAATTATAAGCTCATGGGAAGTTGTGAAGTTAGTGCACTGAGTTTCCACCTATCCTTAACCCAGTTTCTCCCATTATTACATTGGATCTAACTGTAGAATGACAGCAAAACTAAGAATGGATATTTAGTACAATGTGTGCATGTAGTTTTATCATACGAGTTGAGTTGATTTATGGAGGCACCATCACAATCAACATACAGAACTGTTCCCTGAACACAAAGATTTACTTTATGGTATCCTTTTAGAGTCAAGTCTATTCCTTTCATCATCCACTATCCTTAGTCCCAACTAATCCATTTTCCATCTCTTTAATTTTATCATTTATAGAAAGTTATGTAAATTAAATAATTGTGTGTGACATTTTGAAATTGGCCTTTTCATTCTTGACATTTATTACTGGAGTTGTGGCATAAACCTCAATAGTTTTTTTCTCTTTGTTGCTGAGTAGTGTTTTGTTATATGAATGTATCCAATTTGTTTAACCATAAATGTATCATAGAGTATTTTGGTTGTTTCATTTTTTTGGCTGTAAAAATCTTGCTATTATTTTGCTGTGAACAATATTGATTTTTTTTTCCATTCTTTTACTTTCAGTCCACATATGTTATTTTAAGTAAGCCTTTTGTAGACATCACACAGATGAGTCAAGTTTTTTATCCACTCTGACAATCTCCATATTTTTATTGGTATATTTAGTTTGTTTCCATTTAGTTATTGATTCACTTGGACTTATGTCTAATATCTTTTTTCTTTTGTTTTCTGTTTGTCCCTCCCTCCTTTTTTGTTTCTCAGTTTTCTTTTTCTAGTCTTTATATATGTTAACTTGAGCACTTTTAGAATTCCTCATTGTTGTAGTCATAGTGTTTGGGGGTATCTCTTTTGACATAATTTTATTAGTAGTTCTCTATGAATTATATCATATATATATATATAGCTTATCATACTATGAAGGTATTCATATTTTACTAGTTCCAGTGAAGTATAGAAACCTTACATCCATTTGTTCTCCCACTTTTCTAATATACTTACCTTAAATATTTTCTATACATCACGAGAACCACAGAAGACAATGGCATAGTTTTTGTTTCACCTGTCAAACATATTAGAAAACTAAAGAGAAGGATTTTGTATTTATCTAACTTTCTACTTTTACCATTGTTCTTCCTTCCTTCCTTCCTGATATTCATTTCCTTCATTTCTATTTAGACAACTTCCTTTAGACATTATTGATTTATTGATTTATTTTTTGGTGGTAAGTCCATTGGAGACAAATTCTCTTAATAGTCTTCTCTGAGAATGCCTTGATTTTGCCTTCATTCTTGAAGGATATTTTTACTTTGGATAGAATATTGATTTAAATAAAAACAGATCAGTCATTATTTAACATCAAGTAGTCTTAAAATGGTGGAGAGGTCTGACAGAATGTGGTCCACTGGAGAAGGGCATGGCAAACCACTTCAGTATTCTTGTCTTGAGAACCACATGAACAGTATGAAAAGGAAAAAAGATAGGACACTGAAGGATGAACTCCCCAGGTCAGTAGGTGCCCAATATGCTAATGGAGATCAGTGGAGAAATAACTCCAGAAAGAATGATGGGATGGAGCCAAAGCAAAAACGATACCCAACTGTGGATGTGACTGGTGATAGACGCAAAGTCCGATGCTGTAAAGAGCAATATTGCATAGGAACCTGGAATGTTAGGTCCATGAATCAAGGCAAATTGGAAGTGGTCAAACAGGAGATGGCAAGAGTGAATGTCAACATTCTAGGAATCAACGAACTAAGATGGACTGGAATGGGTGAATTTAACTCCGATGACCATTATATCTATTACTGTGGGCAGGAATCCCTTAGAAGAGATGGAGTAGCCATCATGGTCAAAAAAAGAGTCCAAAAGGCAGTACTTGGATGCAATCTCAAAAACGATAGAATGATCTCTGTTCGTTTCCAAGGCAAACCATTCAATATCACTAATCCAAGTCTATGCCCTGACCAGTAATGCTGAAGAAGCTGAAGTTGAACGGTTCTATGACGACCTACAAGACCTTCTAGAACTAACACCCAAAAAAGATGTCCTTTTCATTATAGGGTACTGGAATGCAAAAGTAGGAAGTCAAGAAACACCTGGCGTAACAGGCAAGTTTGGCCTTGGAGTACAGAATGAAGCAGGGCAAAGACTAATAGAGTTTTGCCACGAGAATGCACTGGTAATAGCAAACACCCTATTCCAACAACACAAGAGAAGACTCTACACGTGTACATCACCAGATGGTCAACACCAAAATCAGATTGATAATATTCTTTGCAACCAAAAACGGAGAAGCTCTATACAGTCAGCAAAAACAAGACCAGGAGCAGACTGTGGCTCAGATCATGAACTGCTTATGGCCAAATTCAGACTTAAATTGAAGAAAGTAGGGAAAACCACTAGTCCATTCAGGTATGACCCAGATCAAATCCCTTATGAGTGTACAGTGGAAGTGACAAATAGATTTAAGGGACTAGACCTGATAGACAGAGTGCCTGATGAACTATGGACAGAGGTTCATGAGATTGTACAGGAGACAGGGATCAAGAAAATCCCCATGGAAAAAAAAATGCAAAAAGCAAAATGGCTGTCTGAGGAGGCCTTACAGATAGCTGGGAAGAGAAGAGAAATGAAAAGCAAAGGAGAAAAGGAAAGATATTCCCATCTGAATGCAGAGTTCCAAAGAATAGCAAGGAGAGATAAGAAAGCCTTCATCAGCGATCATTGCAAAGAAATAGAGGAAAACAACAGATTGGGAAAGACTAGAGATCTCTTCAAGAAAATTAGAGATACCAAAGGAAAATTTCATGTGAAGATAGGCTCAATAAAGGACAAAAATGGTATGGACCTAACAGAAGCGGGAGATATTAAGAAGAGGTGGCAAGAATACACGGAAGAACTGTACAAAAAAGATCTTCAAGACCCAGATAATCACAATGGTGTGATCACTCACCTAGAGCCAGACATCCTGGAATGTGAAGTCAAGTGGGCCTTAGAAAGCATCACTACGAACAAAGCTAGTGGAAGTGATGGAATTCCAGTTGAGCTATTTCAGATCCTCAAAGGTGATGCTGTGAAAGTGCTGCACTCGATATGCCAGCAAATTTGGAAAACTCAGAAGTGGCCACAGGACTGGAAAAGGTCAGTTTTCATTCTAATCCCAAAGAAAGGCAATGCCCAAAAATGCTCAAACTACCGCACAATTGGCCTCATCTCACATGCTAGTAACATAATGCTTAAAATTCTCCAAGCCAGGCTTCAGCAATACGTGAACCATGAACTTCCAGATGTTCAAGCTGGATTTAGAAAAGGCAGAGGAACCAGAGATCAAGTTGCCAATATCCGCTGGATCATCGAAAAAGCAAGAGAGTTCCAGAAAAACACCTATTTCTGCTTTATTGACGATGCCAAAGCCTTTGACTGTGTGGATCACAATAAACTGTGGAAAATTCTGAAAGAGATGGGAATACCAGACCATCTGACCTGTCTCTTGAGAAACCTGTATGCAGGTCAGGAAGCAACAGTTAGAACTGGACATGGAACAACAGACTGGTTCCAAACAGGGAAAGGAGTACGTCAAGGCTGTATATTGTCACCCTGCTTATTTAACTTATATGCAGAGTACATCATGAGAAACGCTGGGCTGGAAGAAACACAAGCTGGAATCAAGATTGCTGGGAGAAATATCAATAACCTCAGATATGCGGATGATACCACCCTTATGGCAGAAAGTGAAGAACTAAAGAGCCTCTTGATGAAGGTGAAAGAGGAGAGTGAAAAAGTTGGCTTAAAGCTCAACGTTCGGAAAACTAAGATCATGGCATCTGGTCCCATAACTTCATGGGAAATAGATGGGGAAACAGTGGAAACAGTGTCAGACTTTATTTTTTGGGGCTCCAAAATCACTGCAGATGGTGATTGCAGCCATGAAATTAAAAGACGCTTACTCCTTGGAAGGAAGTTTATGGCCAACCTAGATAGCATATTTAAAAGCGGAGACATTAGTTTGCCAACAAAAGTCTGTCCTGTCAAGGCTATGGTTTTTCCAGTGGTCATGTATGGATGTGACAGTTGGATGGTGAAGAAAGCTGAGTGCCGCAGAATTGATGCTTTTGAACTGTGGTGTTGGAGAAGACTCTTGAGAGTCCCTTGGACTGCAAGGAGATCCAATCAATCCATCCTAAAAGAGCTCAGTCCTGGGTGTTCATTGGAAGGACTGATGTTGAAGCTGAAACTCCAATACTTTGGCCACCTCATGCCAAGAGTTGATTCATTGGAAAAGACCCTAATGCTGGGTAGGATTGAGGGAGGGAGGAGAAGGGGACGACAGAGGATGAGATGGTTGGATGGCATCATCGACTCGATGGACTTGGGTTTTGGTAGACTCTGGGAGTTGGTGATGGACAGAGAGGCCTGGTGTGCTGCAATTCATAGGGTCGCAAAGAGTCGGACACGACTGAGTGACTGAACTGAACTGAACTGAACTGAGTCTTAAAATGGCCATAGGGCAATATTTGATAATCACACAAAGTATAGAAACTTTGAAAAGTAAAAAGTAAGTAGTATTTTCCATGCTTTCCCTAAATATGCTATGGGTTTACTTCAGCTATAAGTTAAATAACATAAACTGTTAATCAAGAATAAAACACATTTTTCCAAACTAAAAGGTTTTAAAGATTTTTTTTTTTTTGAAATGAGTGCTGTTTCAGGATAAACAGAGTGAACATTTTTCAATAACCTAAGACCTATGGGCCAAACTGGCCTGTTTTTGTTGTTTACTCGCTAACCTTTATCTGACTCTTTTGATCCCAAGGAGTGTAGCCCACAAAGCTCCTCTGTCCATGAGATTTCCCAGTCAAGGATACTGGAGTGGTCTGCCATTTCTTTCCCCAGGGAATCTTATCAACCCAAGGATCAAATCCAGGTCTCTGCACTGGCAGGTGGATTGTTTACTACTGAGCCACCAGGGAAGCTCCCCGCAAACTGGCCTACTGCATGTTTTTGTAAATGAAGTTATTGGAACCGCAGCCACACTCACAGCCTCACATGTTGTTCATGGCTGTTTTCTTACTGCAATAGTAGAGTTGAGTAACTACAATAGAAACCACATGGCCCACAAAACCTAAACCATCTGTTCTTTGCATTTAAGAAAAAAGATCGCTGACCCCTGCATTAGATACTTTAAAAAAGGTTCTCATGCTAAACTGCATAGCATGCAAGTTTAGCACATTAAACCTCTCATAATCTTTAAAGATAATTGAATACAATCAAAAAATGGAAAATGATAATTACTAATTATAAGTAAAATAGACTGAAAAAAATGAAATTTTTTATCTAAAAGCTAAGAACACTGCTGAAATCTATTGTTTAAAATAATTCTGAAAATAGTTCAAGTTATCATGGACACTAACCATTAGTGCTCTTGATTCCATTGGCTCCCCCTTTTATGAAAGAAAGACTTTTTTGAGATGTTTAAGTGCTGGAACATCACCAAGAATGATATGATTTAGAAGCTGCATGTGGCAGCCTGTCCTCTAAACACTATAATTCTTTAAGAGCCTTTTTTCAGGTTTACAATCCTGATATTGCAATTTGCTCTTTAATATTAGGAAAAAAACTTCAGTAAAACCAGCAATTTATGGCAATGACATTTCAACAATACCAGATCTTCAGATTATAAACTATGGTTCTAGTTCCATTGTAGAGTTGCAGTCTATGTGGGGCTTTTGTGAATTTCCATAATGGCTTTACATAATGGATAGTTGTGTAATGAATAATTCTACATGATGATGTCAAGTTAAACTTTTACCATAAGATTGCACACCAATAATTTATATATACAATTAAAATTGCCTCTTTGTTCTGAGAGTTTCCTTTATAATTTTAACTTTCATTTGTCTGTTTTCAGAGTCCCCTCTACTTTTCCATCCAGCTAGTAGTGGACTATTCAGAATTGTTTGTATTCAGAACTGTTAATGCCTACTATTTGAATATAGAAAGCAAGAACGATTTCAGTATTTTAAGACAAATATAAGGCTAAACAATAAGCCTGATGATATGATGAATCAATATAAAAATAATCCATTATTTTCAGAGGAAAATGCTTACCCATATAAAGTAGAAAACAGGAACCCACCAAGCATTTTAAAACATTTCATAAAAGATCCTTATTTTCTTTTTAAATGAAACTTGATTTTCTGAGAGAGCAGACACATTAGGGGAAACAAAATAATATCACTCTAGATTAGGTTTCTGTAGTGGTCTGAATATAGGGATAATGATTTGCATTAGACTGTTTATATTTTAGGAATTAGATTTTTCTCATCTTTTTCCCAAGTGATTTTAATGTCATGTTACATGTATTACAGAAAAGTATTACATGTTATGTCTAAACAAGTTAGGGGCTCATTTAAAGTTATCATCTTAGAAAATGCAACTTTTACTTTGGTTATAAATTACATGCTAATTCATTCTGAGGTGGGATTCCATGGGTAAAAATGTCATTAAAAATACCACAATAGATCCTATAAGGAATCAGAAAGAGGAGCAGTCAGTACTGTGGAAGCATAAAATGAGCCTAACTAATACTTATAATTTTTATTGAGCGCTTAGTATGTCCCAGGCACTGTTTGAACATATGTTAGATTAACACATCTATTAACTGCTTTAATGTGTAGTAGTATTACAACTTCGTGTACCATATTCATGAGGAAAGGAGCATAATTTTTATTTGAATCCAGGTTGTGATGATCATTTGAACCCTGGCAGTCAATGAAGATACAATTTCTTTTTACTTTCCCATAAATGTAAGATCATGTCCATCAAGATTACATTTTATACAAACTAGGCCTATTAGAATTTTAGTGCTGTTCCTGGGTTATTATTAAAATACATATAAGAAAAATATATTAATAAAGACTTTAAAAAAATCAAAGCCTATTGTATGTATGACAATTGAAGATGAGCATATTGTTGGCTTGTAATAAATTTTTATTAAAGGAGTTATGACTACTAGTGTAAAAGGGCATAATGTCCATTTTTCTTTATTCAAAATTACAATTTTGCTGCTGAATTTTGATTAAACTGCAGCTTGTTTAAAAATAATATTATTTTATTGGTATGACCATAATTGACAGTAATCATCATTGGTAGAAAATTAGGATCATTTTAGTTATGATAGATCAATAAAACTATGGTGAGCAATTTTTATTTCTTTCACTTTTTGTGTGCTCTCTCTTTAAGACCCATGATTCAGGTAAATATAGCTAGTAGACACTCAATAAATATCTGTTAAATGACATAATATTTTAGAATAATATATAAACTTTTTTCATGATTAATAAACTCATATTAACTGACTAATGTTTTAAAATTAACATTAGAGTAATAATTATTTTCATTTATAACCTTTGTGAATAGATTATTACCCAAAGAGGTTATAGGAAAAGCTGATAGTATTTTGTAATTATCAAAATCTTATTAAAAAAGAAATATAGCAAAGTGCTTAAGAGGACATAGTACTTGCACTGCTCGTTTTCAAGTCCCAAGTAGGGACTACAATTCATTGTGTGTGTTAACCTGGGCAAATTTCTTAAGTTCTCTGTGTCTCTGTTTCTTCATCTGCAAAATCGAGATGGTGATGATGCTGATGATTATATCACAGGAGATGCTACAGATAAAGTTTAAGAGAATACAAAATTAAGAGCTCCAAATTCTTAGCTATCGTTATTAAAATTTATTTTACCATTCATCTTTACCTAAAAGTTACTTGAGGACAGATAAGATAGAAATAATAAATACTGTGAAAAAAATCAGATAAATGCATTGTAATGATTGCATTTCTAAACTAGTGAGATGTTATTTTATGTTTACGATTTCCTACATAAAAAGTAGGACTATTTACTGAGAAACAACCAGGGTGACCTTAAGAAACAAAAGTCTGAATTATTTATTCAGATTCTAATAAATAGAGGGTGATGAGAGAGTAGGACAAGAAACAGTGTATTGGAAGAGGGGTAGATTTGTTTTCTTTTGTTGCATTTTGTGCTGTAGGAAAAAAAATCTGTAAAATTACAGAACAAAATAGGAGTCTTTCATATCTTTCACATGGCTTTAGATTTCCAAGGGGTTGCTTTCACAGTAAAGGAGCAAGTCTCTCTGAAATTTCTTTGTGATTACTGACCTAACAAAGCCAAGGTTAAGGAAATGAGGATATTGTGACCATGAGACCATGGATAATGGTGCTCTGTATTTCTGTATTACTATTGTCTATAAATTCTCTAATCCTAGTTTACTATGCAACCCCATTTCAACCTATTAAAGTTTCCAAAAATTATGGAATATTTTCTATCAGAAGCTGTATATTCACCCTCTATGAAAATGTTGCAAAGGGAATTTTGTCCTAAGGGAAGAGGTTCAACATTCATGAAATGCTTCCTAGTGTAATGCATAATGTAAATGTCTCATGAAATGTTCAGGGACTAATTTGCCAGACTGACAAAAGGAGCAAAATGCAACACTTACTGCATGTAAACCTTGTAAATTTTGCCTGAGAGATTGAGACTTAAAAAACTAGATTTATTGTATATTTTTTGTCTAAGACTATGTTTCGTTGTAATCCTCAGATATATATAGAGTATACTCTTGCATAAATTTACAAATTCATAATAGGCTATACTAAAGTCTTGAAAACATGCTATCAAATATACAAGAATATGGAATTCATTAAAATAACTTTTTATTTAGGTTTTTTTTTCACCTTCATTGCTAGCTATTTTTTTTTATTTTAATGTTTCCCTTTGGATTAGATTTGAATTTAATCCAGTATGAGCTGCATTGTTTCTGGACAGTGCTGAAGCTCTGAAGATGTATTACACCCATGCATCACCATAGCATTGTCATTCTGACGATATATTAGTGCAATACATCTTCAAAGCCCTCAAATGAGAAGCTGTCTGGAAGGAATGGGGCGAGGCGAAAATTCAATTCAATTACAGGATCAAAAGAACCAGCTGAAGAGAAGAAGAGAACTCTCAAAGTAAGACTCTCAGTGGACTTGATTACAACCAAGTATTTCATGAAAGTATATTCTGTTTTTCCTTTTGTTACATGACAAGGAATAATTGCAGATTTTGAACACACATCTATAAAGAGAAAATGGCTTCTCTTTGTGTTTCACTCAGTAGAAGCTGGATGGTTTGTTGGGAGCCATTTAATTGATTTGTGGAAAGTCATATAAACATTGGTATTCATTCACCATATAAACCTAAGGCATATAGTTAATCTACAGATTGATTTATTAAAGTACGCTAAGTATAAAGGAATGTTTACCTTTCAGATAAAGTCTTAGTTGGCACTTTGAAAGTTTTCAGATGTATATAAACATAGTTGCTAACTGAAAAGTGATCAGCAGGCAAAAATGAGAAAACTAACAACTCTTCGTAGCCACCTCCTGACTATTTCCAATAGATGAGGCTGTCTATAGTAATCAATAAGTCTTATTGTTAGGATAAATTTTTCTTGGATATCTTTCATGTGTTAGAAAACAGAGAGACTCTTAATTTCATCATAGTGTAAATATATTCAGATTCTGAAGCTTTCAGTCTGTCTTAGATATTTTGCAAAAAATAATTTCTTCAGTAACCCCCCACTCTTTATATAAAGCTTATATTAGGAATAATTATTTTACATCTATTTTCTTAAAAAATCACTTATGTGCCCTTAGTGTCAGATAGTTTGCTAAACATTGAGTAAATAGATGTAAGAAGAAAAAATACAGCTGCTACCTTCAAGGAGTTTACAGTTTTGTTGGAAGAGATATTGGTGGAGATGGAAACAATTACAATTCACGTTAACTTAAGACAACGAATAAGTTATCTTTTAACCCAAGCCCTTGAAGTTCAAGGAAGGAAGGCTGCTATGTGAAGCAGTGCTGTGCATTCTAATTGGAGATAACAGCTTTTGTAAAGGTTTGAAGGCAGGAAATAATTGAGTGTTTTGGCAAACTAAAATTTGTGGGCCTGAAACAAGCTGAAAAAGGGTGAATAGAAAAGAGAGTTTAAGGTGAGGCTGGAGAAGATAAGATGAGAAGGGTCATCAGATCAACTAGAGTTTGTAGGCCATGTTGAGATCAGATTTTTTTTTGTTGTCTTCCCCCCGTTGCCTCCCGAATAACAAAGAAACTCATGGGACCTTTGGAGCACAAAAGAGACACAATTTGATCTTAATATTTAGAAGATGCTTGTGGTGCTGTGTAGAAAATGAGTTGCTCCAGTATTCGTGCCTGGAGAATCCCATGGACAGAAAAGCCTAGTGGGGTACAGGCCATGGGGTCCCAAAGAGTTGGACACGAGAGTGTTAGCTGAGCCACTAACACTTTCATGTTCACTTGAAGCATAGTAGAGAAACCATTTAGGAAACCACCATCATAGTTGAAGTGGGAGATGACTTTAACAAGTGTGATGGCAGTAGATATGAAGAGTCATGGGTGAATCCCAGGTTAACACAAGGTAAAACCAAAAGACTGAGAGATGGGAGATGGGGAATGCCTCTTAGTTTTCTGGCTTCATCAATGTAAAAAATGAGTTTGTTGTTGACCGAAATGAGACTAACTGTTAAAGGAGAGTGGATAGCAACAACAAAATGATCTCATCATGTCCTGGGACCCACATAAGTTCCTGGGACAGGCCACCATGTGAAAGTCCTTGGTTTCCTGCAGGAAAAAATTCAAGAGAGAGCCAAAAAAAAAAAACCATGAAAATTAGTTTCTTTAGAGAGATATGCACTCCATAAGCAGAATGTAGACCCTCTCAGAAAATGAGAAGGATCCCAGGGCATCAGGATATCGGGCTGAGTAGTTTTATATGCTAATGACTGGAAGGAATATTTTTGCTATTTCGGGAAAGGATTGAGCCAGTGCCCACGTTTTGACCTTTTGTGGTCATCCTCAGAACTGTCATGTTATAAGAGGATACTAATGAAAGTATCATGAGCTAAAGGTCAGTGACTGGACTATTCTAGAAACCACCTTGGTTTCAGTCAGTTCTAGTCAGTTTTTATCACATCCTAACAGCTGCATCCCTTCTTCATTTATCTAGCAGTTGTGGCCTTCCCCTTTTTTTCCTGTCTCAAAACTGGGAGAGAAATATATTTCAGAAAAAAAGATATTTCTATTTGGGCCATGCTAAATTATAAGACATATCAAGCATTCAAATGGAAATGTCAGTGAATAATGGGATCTATGAGACCTGATCTCAAAGACAAGGCCAAGACAAGAATGAGACTTAAAGTCACGAGTATAATTTTATCCTTGGGAGGGAAAATAGACACACAGAAGAAGGTCCACGACCAATGTCTGAGGATTTGGACAACAGGACAGCCAAAGAAACTTAGAATTACTAGTGTGACAGATGAAGACCTGGGAGGATACATCTCAGAGATGAGATTGTTTTGGTAATTAGAAAGAGATTTAGTGAATTGAAAAGTAACAAGAGGTAGAATATGATACAGAAAAGTCTCTATTGCATTGGCAATATGGAGATTATTTTTGACTTTGATAAAAGCCATTTCAGTGACATTGTGGAACAGGAGTCAGACTGAGTTTGTTAAACAGCAGATGTAGGTGGAAGATGGTGAACAAGTAGAGAAAGCTTGTCTCTTTCAAGAAATTTTGTTGTGTTGAGGGAAGGGGAAGTGGGATGTTTGCTGGACTGTTGTGTAAGGTTCAGGAGAGGGATGCATTTTTAAGAGAAAGAGAATAATACAACAAACCTAAGGCACCAATCATATGGACTCAGTAGTTATAAGTGCATGACTAATTTTGTTCATTTGTGCTGTCTCTTTCAGCTCACAGGAGGATTTCTTTTTAATGCATATTTTAAAAGTACCATGCTGCTGCTGCTGCTAAGTCACTTCAGTCATGTCCGACTCCGTGACCCCATAGACTACAGCCCACCAGGCTCCCCATCCCTGGGATTCTCAAGGCGAGAGTACTGGAGTGGGTTGCCATTTGCCTTCTCTGTTAAAAGTATCATAAGTAGTAGTAATTGCAGAACATTTAAGCCCTGGTTGATCAAAAAACTAATAGTAGCAACTATACAAGTGATGGAATCATTTCCAGGTGGCTCTGACGGTAAAGAACCCACCTGCCAATGCAGGAGACATAAAAGACACGGGTTTGATCCATGGGTCAGAAAGATCCCCTGGAGGAGGGCATGGCAACCCACTCGAGTATTCATGCCCGGAGGATCTCTTGGACAGAGGAGCCTGATGGGTTACAGTTCATAGGGTCACAAAGAGTTGGACACAACTGAAGCGACTCAGCACACAAACGCATAAAAGTGATACCCCCTTATCTTTTATGTTTTGTTCTTAAACTCATGATATAGAAGCTTCTATTGAACCGATACAAAGTGCATAAGGAGCTGGAAGCTCTCGGGTGTGTATCATGTGCTGCTTCCAAGCTCCTTCTCCTCAACCTTCTCACTGGAGCGTTCCTGTCACTTACATGGGACACAAAGCTCCTCAGTTCCAGCTCTTTCAGGAAAGCTTCTATTCTTCTCTTTTTATAGCATGCTATGTCTCTTAGTTCTATTCCATTGCTTTGCCCTGAAATTGTGTGTGCTTTATGCTCAATTTATCACCCCAGTCATCTGCTGCCCTGACTGGCACCAGCCTGGAAATATCACCTGGAAATTTATTGCTCAAAGGAATCACCATCCTTTTTTTTCCCTTTTGGTCTGTAACAGGAGGTACAGTCTTCGAAAAAGTCAGCCTTTCTCTTCCCAGGTGTCCTCTTGCTCTGCAGCTATCATGCCAACTGTTCCCATAAAAATTTTGAACTGTTACAGGGCATATATTGGATACATAAAGTTAAATCAAGAAAGAAGAAAGTGATTTGATGTAGTTTTCAGGTAGAAAAAAAAATTCTTCTACCTATACACTTGTTGAATCTGATTTGTATAGTAATAGGTATACTGCTGCTGCTGCTGCTAAGTCGCTTCAGTTGTGTCTGACTCTGTGCGACCCCATAGACAGCAGCCCACCAGGCTCTCCTGTCCCTGGGATTCTCCAGACAAGAACACTGGAGTGGGTTGCCATTTCCTTCTCCAATGCATGAAAGTGAAAAGTGAAAGTGAAGTCGCTCAGTCGTGTCCTACCCTTAGTGACCCCATGGACTGCAGCCTACCAGGCTCCTCTGTCCATGGGATTTTCCAGGCAAGAGTACCAGGGTAGGTTGCCATTGCCTTCTCCGAATAGGTGTACTAGCTCATTGTGAATAAGAAAAATACTTAAATAATTTGTGCCTATAATATAAAAATGAAACTTTTATGTGATATGCTAGTTAGCACAATTTTTAGATACTTAAATTTGTGTTGAAATTCTCAAATGCTGCTTCTGTGGTACATAGAGCCAATGCATACTCTAAGACTGTAATCTAACAGGGTTGAGGTGGAATTAAAATTCCATATCAGGTAGTTTGGTAATAGAATTGGATTTCAACATTTACTTAGCTTCAGTATGCAAATGAATCCTCTCTAGGATTTCTTCCTACAGATGGTGGGGTAATCAGATGTAAAGGGGTTGAATAGGATGTGATTTCTCCAAACCCCCCTAAAGAGAAGAAGGACACATGTTAAGCTTGTTAAGGCCCTGACATAATCATCTTTAATCATGATGTCTAGACTAAACATCAAACATGCTTAGATTAAGATATGCAATTCGAAGTGTCTTTCAACATCAGCTTTCTTATGCACTGCCTTTCAATTTCATTATTTTTAAATTATTTTTTTCATTTATACCTCTCAGACATTCACAAATTTTGAAATCTACTTAGGAAAGGTGTTAGTGACCTACTAAATATAGGAGCAACCCTTCCTCAGAATACAAGTAATGATGCACATATGATCATTAGATAATCAGAGGAGGAATCTTGAGAATAATCCACAGGCAGAAGACAGTATTAGAATCAGTGATTCCCAACTGTGAAAGTTGAAAAGGCAATATGTAGCTCTATGTATGCTGATAGGGATATATGTTATCATTTGGGGAGTATTCAGCCACAGGCAAAAGACTCCAGAGATGAGCAAACCTGCAGACTTGGCTAACTTTTGAAGATTCATGTTGATACAAACACCATCTTTTATCTCTGCTAAGGTATAATAAGATCTATAAGAGCTAAATCTACTTCTATCTGATTCTTCACTGTGCTTGACATGTGATAGATGACTAAAAATATCTTTGAATGAATGATAAACCTAAAACTTACTTCTAATGACTTTGGATAATGCTTTGATTTCTCCTATTATCACTGGCAGCAATAATGACATAAAGTATCCTTTATGAGCACTTATTATCTGCCAGGCAATTTATATTCATTTACTTAATTGAGCCTCAAAAATAGTCCCGATATGGTAGGCAGTGTCATTTGAATTTTTGTGTTAGAGAAACTGGAACTTAGCATTTAGTAATTTTCCCAAAGAATACAGGTAGTATGTTTCAGAGTTAAAATTCACACTCAATTTATCAATAAAGGAGGGCATAGGATGTGAATTACTGACTACTTAGAGGTGCTAATAGTAGAATTAGAATTTCTGGCTATTGGGCTTATTATTGTAGAAAGAAGTTCATCTCAAAATGGCTAAAGTATTTTGGAACAACAATGACAGCTATCATAAAATTGAGTTGAGAAACTATTGGGTAGTAAACTCCCTATTACTGGAATAAAGACTGCATAATCTCCTATCCAGAAAGCTGCCTAAGTGAACTCTGGCATTTATGAAAGTGAAAGGATTCACTAACATTAGATATCATAGTATTTTACTAACAGACCAGTGTACTATCCAGAGTTCTCCAGAGAAATAAAGAGAAACACATATGTGTATATATATTCACATACATATATATGCACATATATACACACCTATTTTTAACTATTTACTTTTACATGGCACCTTTTTTCTTTTATTGTAAATGTCTGTCCTACTTATTTTATATAATAAAAATGAGACCAAATGACAATTTTGTTTCATGTGTTTGTGTATATATACACACATATATAAATTATATTTATATATATATACACATTAAAATGATAAAATGGTGTTTAATGTATATACACACATTTTAATGAAGTAATGGTGATGCTAAATGATAGTAAATGACCTTTTATTTAATGTTTATATATGATATATATTTGAGATATATATATATGTTATATGGAGAAGAAAATAGCAACCCACTCCAGTATTCTTGCCTGGGATATCCCCTGGACAGAGGAAGCTTGTGGGCTATAGTCCATGGGGTTGCAAAATAGTCAGACATGACTTAGTGACTAAACAACAATATATAATATATACACACATTTGGTGTCACCATTATTTCATTAAAATGATCTATTAATGCCGACAAAGACAGGACAAATACTTAGTATAAAAGATCATCTGGTGTAAAAACAGATATTTGATAGTCTTACATTAAATACTCTTTTTTGTCTGTCTGTCTAGTCAGTAAGCTGAAACTGTGTATTTGCTGTGGATTAAGAATCAACACCCTACAGCCTGTGGGGAGACTTTCTTCTGCTGACTGTTTCTGCAAATGAAGTTTTAATGGAACTCAGGCACATCATCGATGGCTTCTTTCATGTTGCAACAGCAGTTGACTGGTTGCAAACAGACCCTTTGTTCTGCATCTGAAAATATTTACTACCTGATCCTTTTACATGAAAAGTTTATTGAACCCTGCTGTAAATTATGAAAGGAGTCTATCTCCTATTTTTAGTACAGGTTTTCTTCTCAATATCACCCTGAATGTAGACAGCTGCAACTGCATCTTTAAAAGGCCAAGATTTGATTTCATGGTTAGTTTGCTTTCTAGGTATTATGTAATTCCAGTGAGGTCTATTTCTCCATTTCTTCTTCAAATAATTCTTCAGATATACCCATTTTTTTCTTTTATTTTGCCAGATTTCAATCAACCAGTGAACCTGTTGACCACTAAATTCCCTTCAGTCTCTGAGTTTTAAAATTTTACATTATGGTGTTATTATATGTTACTTTCAACTTCCTTCATATCTACACCAAGAATCATTTTTATTACAGAATTTGGAAGGATTACATCTTTGACTGCATTGTACTATTGCTAGAAAAAAAAAAATGCTGCTCTGGACTTTTCTCCAGGAAGAATGTATTTCTGAGCCAATTTATGTGGCCACTTTTGAGTGAGGCAGGATTTTTTTCTTGGAAAGAGAGCTGGGAGCTGGCACATTTGCCCAGAAGGCCTGAGGAACTTCATTGACTGACAGGTATAGAAGCATCTCTAGGCTGAATAACTCCTGCGTGGTAAGATAAAAGTCACTGTTTGATCAACATCCAATGGGTAGAGAAAGCACAAGAAGCAAACAGTGGGGAAAAAAAAGTTGTCAAGTAAAATCAATAAGGCCTCTGTCTGGGATCTGGGAAGCCAAACAATGGGAAAATGTGTGATTTAATAGTATTGATCTTCAGAGGCATCCTCAGTACTGCCTCTTCTGCCCTTAACAGGGATTCGTTGCATTAAATGTTGTTCACTCACTATTGCAGGAGTCAAATACATTTCTTTTTTTTTTTCTTGATGTGTTCAAATTACACGGCAATCGAAACTATCATAAGCACTATTTCTATACTTCAGAGATGAAACAAGTAAACTGTATAAATAAATTTGAAATGGCAGATTAAAATAACAGATCTCGGGATGCTTATTACTTATTATTCGTCAAGAGTTCATCTCTTACTGAAGAGGAGATAAATTTGAAATCACTGAATTTCTCAATCATGTTGGTTATTACTCTGTGCTAGGGGATGTGGCTGAACAAGAAAATGAAAACCACAAAACAGGGAATGGCAAATTTACCCCAAACATTGTACTATATTCTTATTTGATAGGATATCTTTTTAAAAGCAAGATATTATGCTTAGTGAAAAATAAGGAAGTCATAAATTTAAACCCTGTTACCTAACTATGGGATCTTGGGCAAGTCACTTAACTACTTAAGAACACAACTTTCTCACCCCTAAAATGGAGCTATAAGAGAATCTCTAATGCATTTCCTGCCCCAAACTCCTTTAATTCTGTGAATCCAGTTACAAGCTAAGTTCCATAGATAGGGCATACAAATTCTGTCTCATTACATTATTCTAAAATACAAATGTGAAATTCACATACATGTGTGTATACAAACACAGAATCATGATCTGACTAAAGAAAACTTTGACAGGCAATCAAACCAAACTATCCTAACAAAATATGAAAAACAGAAATTAAGTAATAGATATGCTTTCTGGGAAAACATATATCAGCTTGGTAAAAATCTAAAATTTGAGCTTATTAGCACACAGGGCAAAAAGAGTAACACAATGATGTATGTAAAATTTATTGTCCGAAGATGGGAGCAAAACATTTCATCAGGTGAGATTGATTTCTTTGTAAGGTTTCAGAGTAATTTTTACATGTGTCAGTTCAGTTGAGTTCAGTCGCTCAGTCGTGTCCAACTCTGCGACCCCATGAATTGCAGCACGCCAGGCCTCCCTATCCATTACTATCTCCCGGAGTCTACCCAAACCCATGTCCATCGAGTCTGTGATGCCATCCAGCCATCTCATCCTCTGTCGTCCCCTTCTCCTCCTGCCCCCAATCCTTCCCAGCATTAGGGTCTTTTTCAATGAGTCAACTCTTCGCATGAAGTGGCCAAAGTATTGGAGTTTCAGCTTCAACATCAGTCCTTCCAATGAACACCCAGAACTGATCTCCTTTAGGATGGACTGGTTGGATCTCCTTGCAGTCCAAGGGACTCTCAAGAGTCTTCTCCAACACCACAGCTTTCTTTATAGTCCAACTCTCACATCCATACATGACTACTGGAAAAACCATAGCCTTGACTAGACAGAACTTTGTTGGCAAAGTAATGTCTCTGCTTTTTAATATACTATCTAGATTGGTCATAACTTTCCTTCCAAAGCGTAAGCATCTTTTAATTTCATGGCTGCAGTAGTGTCTGTCAATAAAGGACACTAAATAATCCACAAGGCTCTAATGACTGTTTGTATATTAATCCTTGGTAAATGTTAAAGATAAGCTCCAATACTTTGGCTGCCTGATGTGAAGAGCTGACTCATTGGAAAAGATCCTAATGCTAGGAAAGATTGAAGGCAAAAGGAGAAGAGGGTAGCAGAAGATGAGATTGTTAGAGACCATCACCAACTCAATAGACATGAATTTGAGCAAACTCAGGGAGATAATGAAGGACAAGGGAGCCTGGAGGGCTGCAGTCCACGGGGTTGCAAAAAGTCGTACATGACTTAGCGACTGAACAACAACAACAACACTGAAAACAGTCATTTGGAAAGGAGAGAATCATGTAGTTGTTACTTTACAGTGATCTAACTTAATAAGCATTTAAATAATTTCCAACACAGCCAGTTGGTTTTTTCTAGATTTTGAACAGAATTTGCTCTTCAGAAATTTTAAAAGTAAAGTTGAAATTATCTGATCAGATTCTATGATATGGAGCTAGATGTGAGGCAGAAAATTTCTTCCCAAGAAGAAAGAGAGTAACTGCATCAAGATGAAGATACCAGTCTCATCCAAGAATAGTAAATGTGAATCAAAGGTAGAGACCCCAGGTAGTATCAAGATGGAGCTGCCTGCTTTATCAAGAAACATAAAATATGAACTAAAGTTTGAGGCCCCAGGTAGCAGTCAAAGATAACGTGTCTAAGACAAGAGCTTGAAAGTGTAAATAGCTTTTCTTTCCTTAGTATGTATATCATGCCAGATACTATGCTAAATGTTTTAGGTGCACTATATTATATGTTTTTATAACAATGATGTCTTGTAACAATGATGTGTTATCATGTCAATTTTACTCACAAACTGAGGTTTAGAAAAGTTAAATGAAATACTAAGAGACACCATTGCTATATATTTGCCATATAAATTATCTTTTCCTTGAGAAAATATCATATTCAGTGTTCAAGATTAAATTAGCCAAAGAGGATTCAGTGAATAATCATGATATCATCATAATAGTTTAAGAGAAAGAACTATTGTCTTAATTAAATCTCTTGCTCATGCTCAGTCACTAAGTTGTGTCCAACTCTTTGCAACTCTGTGGACTTTGCCTGCCAGGCCCATCTGTCTATAGGATTTCCCAGGCAAGAATACTGGAATGGGTTGTCATTTCCTTCTCTGGGGAATCTTCCTAGCCCAGAGATTGAACCTGAGTCTCTTGCATTGACAGGCAGATTCTTTACCACTGAGCCACCAGGGAAGTCCATCTTTTAAATAAATATGCCCCTCTAAATTGCATCAGAGTACTTCATTCCAGATTTTATTGTTATAAAGAAGGTTTTGGTTACTTTTTTTGTCGTATTAGTATATTTTGATGCATAGTAAAAACATCCTTTTTAAGTAAAACTCTTTATCAGTTTTCAAAAAAAAATAGTAATATGAACTTGTTATAATATTCCTAGTGAGCCTTTGCTTCAAGTTTGGCTCTATTCTTCTTGTGCAATATTTGATTCTATTTTTCTTCAAATAATTCTCTTTAATTGGCCTCTAAATGTTTTTTCTTCCTCCTCTTTTGTGAATCATAAGTATGTTATGGCCCTTTACACAACTCACTCCCTTCATTAGAGCTTCCAAGGCACTGTCCATTTTTCTTACCAAAGTGAAATTGTGTTTGTTTCATTTCATTTGTTTTAAATTATACCATCATGTAAGAACCGAATAGTCCCTAGGTATTATTTTCTGAAAATGATAATAAAATTTTATAAGGGCAAAAAAGGCGTTCTGTTGGGATTAGTCAACTAAAAACTAATAAACCCACTCAAAGAAATAAACATACAAAATCAAAGGCCATAGTCTTTGAACTTTTCATCTATTTTTTTCCAGGGTATAGATATCATACATCATTTATAAAGTCTCAATATGTAACAGTTCTCCATTTACATGGAGACTAGCAGTTTTTAAAAAATACAACAAAAGATAGCAGTCTAACTTTTAATGAAAAGATGAAGAGTAAAGATACGTATATTTCCTCAATGATTTAATGCTAACTTACTTGTATTTTTCACCAGGAATGAGCTTCACATTTGCCCACGGGGAATTACATTGTAAAATAACATCAACAGTTATCAAGAAACTTCAGCAGTAACATTGGAGGGAATGACTCTCCTTAAAAGTTAATTATACACTGTCAGAAATTCTGTAAGGTGAAATAAGAAAAACAGAGAGAGCACTGGACTGGGAGTCAACAAGAATTGCTTTCTCTCAAAGCTCTGCTCTTGTGCCAAGCTCAGTGAGTAAGCTGCTTAACCTCTTTAGAATTAAATCTTCTTATATCAGAATAAGAAATTTACATTTGCCCAACTGAATTGTTTCGATGACAAGACGAAATAATCAACATGAAAGCATTTCCAAAGTCAGAAGTCTTCAATGAATATAAGTAAAATATTAGCAGACTTATTGTTTCCCATGAAATTGGACTTGAAAGGACTTAAATGCTCAGAAGTAGTTTTAATTTCCCCAACTCTATTTTTTTCCCCTAAAACTTTGTAACCTAGATTTTCTTAATAAAACTTAAATGTAAAAATTCAGGGTTAAAGGGTGGGGTATGAATGGAAAAAATTAAAAATAATTTTGCAAAAGTACGAAATCAACTCATTCCACTTCTTATATTAAATGGTTTCTGTTATTATATAAAGACATCGAAAGAAATTTTCCCCACACCTCTGTTTTCACTCAGAAATGACACTGAGTGATTTCAACACATATTTATATGAGTTTTAAGTTGATTCTATGTGCTATACTGAGCTGGATTTAATGGAAGAAGATTGAGTGACTGATCTGCCTATCTAAGGCATCTGAACCCTTCTGGTAAATATTAATATCTACAAAGAAAAGACTTGACTTTTTTTTAATGAGTTTTATATACATGACATCAGAATAGCTCTCTTCAAGTGTGTCTATTTGTCACTAAGTCAATTGCCCCTTTATATGGTAAAAAGCTGGTGCATTTTACTACTCACTAGAGGAAATAGTCTTAAGGAAGATAGACTCCCTCCTACACTCAATTAAATTGTCATTTGAAAGCCAGTAATGTAGCCGAATCATTTACACTAGCTATATCCTTTATTTTCAAAAGAGGGTTGGAAACTTCAGTGACCCTTAGAATCAGATAAGCTTTTTATGTAATTGAGACAAGCAATATTCCGTTTTTAATGGCTAATACCCAGGCCGACTGAAAGGCATTTTAGAGAGGGAATCTGCTATATAATTAAAAGGAGATTGGTACTGCAGAAAACATCTATGGATTTCACTTGGAAATTCTAATAATATACAAATACATAACTATATATATTGAGAGAGAGACATTTACATTTCAAGTAAAGTGATGTTATGTGAGTATTGTAACAGAACTGATTGAACAGAGAAAAAAGATTAATCTGTGAATTTGGAAGTTAACTTCCAGGGAGAGTTAACAGGATATATATATATATATATATATATATTTTGGTATACTAGTCAGTTCAGGAGTTAGATAATGAGCAATTAAAGATAATTGGCACTTCTTTGCTTAAAAAATAAATTGTCAGATATTTAATAGCTTTCAAGTGTAACCAGATAATCTCAGACAGAAGAATACTTCAGATAAACTGCAGCAATCTGCTTAGGTTTTCTGTCTTCTGTTGGAAATCCCACTGCTTCCTCCAGGCAAGCTTTAGCTCTTTACTCTTGTAGTCTGAAACAATGAATTTAATTACTTTTTGTATTCATTAAGTAAATATTCATGTAAACCCTGCCACAAAGTGCTGTGCTAAATTTCAAGCAAATACATGACCAACAGCAGTCAGGGTTCAGCAGTTTCCTTGCTGTGTTCCTGTTTCCCTTGGTTCAAACTTCAACTCTGCCATGGTAAAATTATTTTTAGTGTACTCTTCTCTTTCCTCAAAGACATCATTTTCTCTTGATTATCATAAATCTTCAATCTCAGATGCTTAAATACAATCTTCTATCCTTCCTGTTCATTTTATTGCCCCTTTTAGTCAACTCGGATAGTTTCATATTTCCCCATCCTCAGCTTCTTCATTCATTCTCTGCTTCATCCCTTCCCTGGTCTCTAAAATCGTTCACTGTTGGAAATCAAGGACCACATCTTCCTTTTCATCTGAATTTGGATGTACAACCATATCTCTTGGAAGGACTCTCTTGGTAATACTTACTTTCAGATGACTGGAGTTGAGCCCACAGGTGACTGAGTCAATTCAGAAAATACAACATATTTAAAGTAGTGTTCTTTTTTTTCTTCAAGCTGCTCTTTATAATGGATTTTCATGGAATACACTGGTTATTTAAAATGTTGTTTTACAATTCATAATAAATCTGCTTTTTACTTGTTAGGGGACAGTTTAGACTTTTTTTACTGCAAATTGTTATCATATGATTTCTTTTTAAAAACTTAATTTCACATTTTACAATTGAAATTCTTGGAATATTGAAAGTTTATTAGTCACACAGGCATGTCCGATTCTTTGCGACGCCATGGACTGTAGCCCACCAGGCTCCTCTGTCCATGGAATTCTCCAGCCAAAGGATACTGCAGTGGGTAGCCATTCCCTTCTCCAGGGGATCTTCCTGACCCAGGGACTGAACCCTGGTCTGCTGAATTGCAGGCAGATTCTTTACTATCTGAGCCACCACTGGAGCCCATTTAAGGTTTAATTCAAATGTAAATTTAAAGCCCATTTAGAGTTTGATTCAAATATAATTAAACTCTATATGGTTGTTATTGTTATTTAATTTTTAGAACTGCATACATAATGCTGAGATAATAGTTATTTTCCAGTTCACAGGATATTGTCATTTGTCCACGTGTAACCTCTTTTATTTTATATCCTTTATTCTCAATCCCCTTTCCCTCTCCTGCCTTATCCCACTCATTCTAATGTGTTTACTATAAATTAATGAGTGTGAATATTTTCTTATAAAGCATATAGAATTATCTTGAGACTTGAAATTTATGTAAATGTCAGGGTTTAAAGTTTCCATTCCCAAATATCCTTCCAAAATTTCTCATTAAGAAGCTTTGTGATTTTTGCCAGTTTCATAGATGTGATTTCTCATTTTATTTGAATTTATCTGGTTACAAGTGAATTTAAACATCTATTTATACATTATATTAATTATTCAGATTTTCTACTTTGAGGATTTTCTTTTGATACATTTGACTATTTCTCAGTTTTTAATTTTAGTCGTTTTAACTGATGATTTAATGATATTCTTTGTATATTATTGATATGATTCCTTGTTTGTCTTAGACATTTTGAATAATTTTTCCCAGTCTCCATTAATTTTACTTAAACTTTTTAATTTAAAGTTCCTTGTTTATCACCAGCATTTTAAAATAATACTCATGGTCTATCAAGTGTATCTTAATTTTCCTTCAATTTTCTTTTGTTGAACTAAAGTTCGTAATTTCAATGTGGCTAAACCATTAAAATCTTACCTTATAGTTTTTGTAGTTGTTGTTTTTTAGATCATAAATATACTCTGCTATGCTTTTTATGTGTCACATTTTTATATGTCATATTTAGGCATTTAATCCATCAAAACATTTATACATAATATAAGGTGAGGATCCCAACAATGATTTACTCTATATGGTGACCCATCTTCCCTGGTGTTATGTAGCAATTTATTCTTTCTCTATTGATCTGAGGAGTGATACTCTATTCTGAACAGATGATTCTCTTCCATAAAAGTGTAACTGTCTGTCCCTGAACTTTGTTGTTCAGTTGTCAAGTCGTGTTCGGCTCTGCAACCCCAGGGACTGCAACACACCAGGCTTCCTCGTCCTTCACCATCTCCAAGAGTTTGCTCAAACTCATGTCCGTTGAGTCAGTGATGCATCCAATGATCTAATCCTCTTGATGCCCCTTTCTCCTCAGCCCTCAAATTTGCCATAGATTTTATTAAAATGTTTTTATAGCAGCCCCAAATCATTTTGACATCAGGGGCTGGTTTTGTGGAAGACAATGTTTCCACGGATCAAGGTGGGGGGATGGCTACAGGATGACTCAAGCGTCACATTTTTTGTGCACTTTATTTCTATTTTTATTACAGCAGCTCCACCTCATAATATCAGGCTTAAATCCCAGAGGTTGGGGCCCCTGTTTTATAGCATTCCTTGACTATAGTATGATAATTATCCCCTGCAATTTTTCAGGATGACTTAGTTCATTTTTGACTGTTATTCTTCCATGTAAATAAACATGAAAGTTTTGAAAGTTTCTTAAACAAAAATAAAACCACAGGAATTTATGAAGTAAATAGGGAGAATTGGAAAAAAAGGTTTTTGAAAGGTTCTTTTGGAAAGTTCTTCAAACAAGAACAAAACCACAGGAATTTATGGAGTAAACAGGGAGAAGTTTTCAAGATTATGTCATCTATTCATGAACATTATATAGCTCTTCTTTAATAACAATCTTAATTTATCATCTTGAATGAAATGTTGATTTTTTTCAATATAATGATTATAGAGATACAAATGCTGATAAGCATGTATATGTAATGATCAAAGTCTATGCTATTTCTCATATGATTCTTTGTATTTTATCAATGAAATTACAAAGGAAAGTCATCAATTAAAAATGAGGATAAGCAATAGGTGTTAGAGATTGAAAGAAAAGAAAAGAACTGGGAAAACTTTATTTGGTAAGTTGAGAACATTTTTTTGTTTTGTTTTGTTTTGTTCTATTTTATTTTGTGGATAAGAGAGGTTTTCAAATATCAAAAGACTATTACATGGATAAGACTTTCAACTGTTTATATATGATTCTGGAGGTTGGACAAAAGGCTGTCTACATTCTAGAATTTACTTTTATGTAAAGAGTGTTTTCTATTAAGAGTTGAAAAATAAAAGAAGTTTTCATTGAGTTAGTGAGATTAGGAATATTCAAAGAGGACATCTTGCTTTTTTTGAATATATGAGGTATGACAGAGTATCAGTACATACATGGGTTAAGGCATGGACTAAAATTTCTTAAAATTCTTGAAAATTTAGAAATATAATTCTAGAATGTAATAATGAAGTGTTTTCTTTTAAAATTGAAATAATTGTGCACTACTTTTGTTGTCCATGCAAATTCTGTCTTTTGACCGACAGTGGTGGTGTTGATCTTAATGGAATCATCTTGTTATGTAATCAGATAAAATTATTTTAAAATAATTTATATCATCTATTACCATGAATTTCTCAGGTAAAAGTCTTAACACAAAAAGAGAAGAAAGGACAGTTGGTGTAAATGGAATCTCTAACTTAATCTTATCTTCTGAAAAAAAAATTTACGTGTTCTCATTTCTCTAATAAAACTTTATCATGGTCAGGCATTTATCATTTTACTAGGGTCTAGGAACAATATGTCAGAGAGAATGTGGGTTGGAGACTTGTGTGAAAGTCATCCTGTGATTTAGAACAGAGTCAGTGTCTTTGTCCATTTGGGTTACTCTAACAAAAATACCATAGACTGGGTTACTTAAACAACAAACATTTATTTCTTACAGTTTGAGAAGGTAGGAAGTTCAAGATCAGGGCCCAGGCAGATTCTGTATCTAATTGAGAGTTAGTGTTGTCTTTTTGCTTTGTTCCCCTGTGGCAGGAAACAGAGTAAAAGAGCTCTCTGTAGTCTCTTTAAGTGTTTTTAAAGAATTAATTTTTTTAGAGCAGTATAAGTTTCACAACAAAACTGAGAGAAAGATACAGAGATTTTCCCATATACCCATCACTTGTCATAGTGGTTATTAATATTATACATTTGTTACCAAGGATAAACTTACATTGACATCATAACCACCAAAAACCATAGCTTACTTTAGGGTTAAGTCTGATGCTGACCAGTAATGCTGAAGAGGCTGAAGTTGAACAGTTCTATGAAGACATACAAGACCTTCTAGAACTAACACCCAAAAAAGATGTCCTTTTCACTATAGGTGACTGGAATGCAAAAGTAGGAAGTCAAGAAACACCTGATGTAACAGGCAAATTTGGCCTTGGGGTACAGAATGAAGCAGGGCAAAAGCTAATAGACTTCTGCCAAGAGAACGCACTTGTCATAGCAAACACCCTCTTCCAACAATACAAGAGAAGACTCTACACATGGACATCACCAGATGGTCAACACCAAAATCAGATTGATTATATTCTTTGCAGCCAAAGATGGAGAAGCTCTATACAGTCAGCAAAAACAAGACCAGGAGCTGACTGTGGCTCAGATCATGAACTCTTTATTGCAATATTCAGACTGAAATTGAAGAAAGTAGAAAAAACCACTAGACCATTCAGGTATGACCTAACTCAAATCCCTTATGATTATACAGTGGAAGTGAGAAATAGATTTAAGGGACTAGATCTGGCAGACAGAGTATCTGATGAACTATGGACGGAGGTTCGTGACATTGAACAGGAGATAGGAATCAAGACCATCCCTAAGAAAAAGAAATGCAAAAAAGCAAAATGGCTATATGAGGAGGCCTTACAAATAGCTGGGAAAAGAAGAGAAGTGAAAAGCAAAGGAGAAAGGGAAAGATATTCCCATCTGAATGCAGGGTTCCAAAGAATAGCAAGGCGACATAAGAAAGTCTTCCTCAGTGATCAATGCAAAGAAATAGAGGAAAACAATAGAATGGGAAACACTAGAGATCTATTCAAGAAAATTAGAGATACCAAGGGAGCATTTCATGCAAAGATGGGCTCGATAAAGGACAGAAATGGTATGAACCTAACAGAAGCAGAAGGTATTAAGAAGAGGTGGCAAAATACACAGAAGAACTATACAAAAAAGATCTTCATGACCCTTATCATCACGATGGTGTGATCACTCACCTAGAGCCAGACATCCTGGAATGTGAAGCCAAGTGGGCCTTAGAAAGCATCACTATGAACAAAGCTAGTGGAGGTGATGGAATTCCAGTTGAGCTATTTCAAATCCTGGAAGATGATGCTATGAAAGTGCTATGCTCAGCATGCTGGCAAATCTGGAAAACTCAGCCATGGCCACAGGACTGGAAAAGGTCAGTTTTCATTCCAATCCCAAAGGAGGGTAATGCCAAAGAATGCTCGAACTACCATACAATTACACTCGTCTCACATGCTAGTAAAGTAATGCTCAAAATTCTCCAAGCCAGGCTTCAGCAATATGTGAACCGTGAACTTGCAGATGTTCAAGCTGGTTTTAGAAAAGGCAGAGGAACCAGAGCTCAAATTGCCAACATCCTCTGGATCATTGAAAAAGCAAGAGAGTTCCAGAAAAATATCTATTTCTGCTTTGTTGACTATGCCAAAGCCTTTGACTATGTGGATCACAATAAACTGTGGAAAATTCTGAAAGAGATGGGCATACCAGACCACCAGACCTGCCTCTTGAGAAACCTGTATGCAGGTCAGAAAGCAACAGTTAGAACTGGACATGGAACAACAGCCTGGTTCCAAATAGGGAAAGCAGTATGTCAAGGCTGTATATTGTCACCCTGCTTATTTAACTTATATGTGGAGCACATCATGAGAAACGCTGGGCTGGAAGAACACAAGCTGGAGTCAAGATTGCCAGGCGAAATATCAATAACCTCAGATATGCCGATGACACCACCCTTATGGCAGAAAATGAAGAAGAACTAAAGAGCCTCTTGATGAAAGTGAGAGAGGAGAGTGAAAAAGTTGGCTTAAAGCTCAACATTCAAAAACTAAGATCATGGCATCTGGTACCATCACTTCATGGCAAATAGACGGGGAAACACTGGAAACAGTGGCTGACTTTACTTTTCTGGGCTCCAAAATCACTGCAGATGGTGATTGCAGCCATGAAATTAAAAGATGCTTACTCCTTGGAAGGGAAGTTATGACCAACCTAGACAGAATATTGAAAAGCAGAGACATTAGTTTTTCAACAAAGGTCTGCCTAGTCAAGGCTATGATTTTTCCAGTAGTCATGTATGCATGTGAGAGTTGGACTATAAAGAAAGCTGAGCGCCGAAGAATTGATGCTTTTGAACTGTGGTGTTGGAGAAGACTCTTGAGAGTCCCTTGGATTGCAAGGAGATCCAACCAGTCCATCCTAAAGGAGATCAGTCCTGGGTGTTCATTGGAAGGACTGATGTTGAAGCTGAAACTCCAATACTTTGGCCACTGGATGCGAAGAGCTGACTCATTGGATAAGACACTGATGGGATGGCATCGCTGACTCAATGAACATGGGTTTGGGTGAACTCCAGGAGTTGGTGATGGACAGGGAGGCCTGGCATGCTGCAGTTCATGAGGTCGCAAAGAGTCAGACACAACTGAATAAATGAACTCAACTTGGTGTTGTACTTTCTATGGAATTTGACAAATGCATAATGATATATAGCTATCATTGTAATATCATATGGAGCATTTTCACTTGCCTGAAAATTCTCTGTTTTCTGGCAACTCTTTAATTTACCCTCCTTGCATCCCTGACAATCACTGTTGCTATAGTTTTTGCCTTTTCCAGCATTTCTTGTAGTTGGAATCATTCAATATGTAGCCTTTTCAGATTGGCTTCTTCACACAGTAATATGTATTTAAGATGCCTCCATGTCTTTTCATGACTTGATAGCTCATTTCTTTATAGCACTGAATAATATTTCATTGTTTGAATGTAGCACAGTTTGTTTATTCACCTAGTGAGGACCATCTTTGTTGCTTTTAAGTTTGGCAATTATGAATAAAGCTGCCATAAGCATCCATATGCAGGTTTTGGTACAGACACAAGTTTTCATCTTTTCTGGGTAAATACCAAGGGACACAATGCTGGATCATATGGTAAAATATTTTTAATTTTGTAAGAAACTACCAACATGCCTTCCTAAATTGTTGTATCATTTTGTATTCCTGTCAACTGCATATGAACGTTCGTTTGACTCTACCTCCTTATCAGCATCTGGTGGTGGCAACATTCCAAATATTGGACATTGTACTAGGGGTATAGTGGTATTTCATTGTTGCTTCAACTTGCATATTCTTGATGGTATATGTAGGACATCTTTTCCTATGTTTATCTGTCTATCTTGTTTGGTGAAGTGTCTATGCAGGTGTTTGGCCTACTTTCTAGTTTGGTTGTTGGTTTTCTTTTTATTATTAATTTCAAAAGTTCTTTGTATATTTTGAATAATGGTTCTTTATTAGATTTTTCCTTTGCAAATATTTTCTCCTACTTGTGACTCGTTTTCTGATTCTCTTGACATTGTCTTTTGCAGAGCAGACATTTTTAATTTTAATTGTTATCAATTATTTGTTTTGTGGATAGTGTTTTTGGTTTTGTATGGTGTCTCTTGTAAGGGCACTAAGCCCATTTATGACAGCTCCACCTTCATCAACCAAAGGCCTTATTGCAGATATCATCACATTGGGGATTAAGCTTTAACATTTGAATTTTGGGGGCACAAACATTCAGTCATAGTAATCCACAAATTATATACAGCTTAGCTTCATGAATAAATCCATCCTCCTATTTTTGTAAATAAAGTTTCATTGGAATATAATGTTCTTGGATCCTTTCATGCTATTACAACACAATCAAGTGTTTGCAATAGAGACAATATGCCCTACAAAATCTAGGATAATTACCCTCTGTCTGTTTATTGAAAAAGTTTTATAATCCCCGTTTTAAAAAATGGACCTGAAAGATGAGCAGATGTTGCACAACCTAAAACTGTCTGTCATGGATAGGAATAAACAGTGTTGATATTGACTTAGTGTTTTCAACTTACATGGCCCAATATTGCTAATATTTATGGAACACTCACTATATAGTACATTTGCCAAGCACCTTATATCTTTATCTCATTTAATAATTATAAAGGAGAAATTATGGCTGAAGATCAGAGTTAGGACTTGGAACCTAAGGTTTATGACTGTATGATCCACGCTTTTATTCTTTACATTAGTATCTGAGGCTTAAACAAATAATTATGTCCAGACATCATCTGCCCAGGCTCAGTTGACAACTTTGGCTTCCCAGATGTAGAACTATATCAGCACTACTTTTTTTTAATAATTCTAAAGTTCTTTAGGCCACCAGCGGGAAAGGATAGCAGAATTAACCAGAAGGGAGGGCTAATTAATTGCAACGCAGATCATATTGCCAATTCTTGACAGAAAGGATAGAGTTATTTTATCTGCTATTTTCAGTGTAGAGATGATGCTTGAGTGAAGAGGAGCTTAGAGTACACTGCTTCAATTATCTGACTAAGGGAGGACAATTCAATTCATAAGACCTAAGTGCCAATTAGCTAAATGAGAAACTCAAGCATGATACCCAGTATTTAGGCAGAAAGAGGCTCAGAAAAGCAACAGAGCTCTGCAGCTGTAGGCTGATCTGCAAGGACAACAACACCTGGGAAAGATATGACCCATTGAAGATAGTGTTGCAGGTTGTTAGGGCCTGAGTAGGGTGCTTGAGAGACAAAGGGAACCTTTTAAAAGGAATCTATAAATAAGGTTCTATTTGGAACATAGGGGACATTATTTTTAATAATACTATGTTGAAAGACATTTTGATATTCAACATGTTCAATTTCATATTACACATTAGGTAAATTTAAAATTCTTTGTTAACAAAACAGCTGATCTGGTTATGAAAATTTTAGTTGTTCTTAAGTCTAAGAAATCAATGACAGCTAAACTATTAACTTTCCAAATCAAAATCTTAGTGACTAAACCAGATAAATGCAATTGCCTAGTTTACATATACTATCAGAATCTCTGTAAAAGTTATTTTGGAAGTACATTCAACTACATCTTACCCTCCTGAAGAAATATAACTATGCATTACTTATTTTTGATCCTCCATAGTTCCTATTAAAAATCAATGCATGTGGTAGGTGTTTGGCAAATACTTACGGAAGGATGAACGGATGTTTGGAGAGATGAATAAGTTTTCCCAGAAGATGAACCTGGAAAAATTAAAGCCCAGATCATTTACTTTTGAAATAGAAAGGAATGGGAGGGTTGGGGCTAAATGAGGAAGGAACTATCACATGACTTAAAACAGATTGATGAATAGTACCAAAGGTGATGAACACAAATGTGGTGATATTCACTGTAATTGCTATTATTTTTGCAACGTGTATCAATGCACAGAGCACCATATCGTTAGAAAGGTTTTAAGATATTTTCTGAACCCTCATCTTAGTGTAATTTTGCACCATGTTCTGCAACTACAGTTGTTGAACCCGGAAGGACCCATGGAGTCCCAAGATTCCTGGTGTCTTTTCCTTAGAGAAGTAATGAATGTACTGAAATTTAGTGAAAAATGAAATCAAGTGGTTCAGTGCCTAACTGGGACATAGTAAATTAGTACACTGACTCATGCTGAAGTAAAGCAGTAATTTTACAAAATAATTCCTGAAAATAAATTTTCACTTGTCAACTCTGAAACGTCCAATGGCTTAACTTGACTGTAGACTTATTATTTAAAACATCCCCATCATTTGTTATGAAGGTAATGCAAGGATAATATTAAATGTGCCTGTCTCCTGGTTGCAAATGAAACAAAAGATGTGGTCCCCTGAGATTTGCTGGAGACAATGTTGAATGATATATTTTATAAATTAAATCTTTACTACATCAAAATGTCAGTCACTCAAGCATTTATTTAATTTTCTTGTATACAGCAGACAAGCTCTTCCATTATTGTCCCAGGAAGCATCTTTGTTGCATGAATAAGCTCATTTTTTTTTCCTTAGGTCCCAAACTTGTTCCTAGAATATAGGTTATTCTTGAGGGAAATTAGGCTTCATATTTTTCATGCAAACCAGTTTTTTAATTCCATTTACTTTTATATATCACTCTATTGAATCATACTTATATTAATCTCTATATCTAAACTCCATGTATGGTCTTAGAGAAGTCAACCTAAAGAATACACAAATATTACATAGCAACGGTGGAGTAATTCATTCATAGTTTATTAAGAAATGTCTATATTTCATGCTCTATTAGAGGCCCCAATGTGAAGAATGGTTGAAAAAATTGAAAAACCATATTAACTGCATTTGAAAGTTTATGTGTTAGGAAGATTAAGGCTATAAATATCTATATTATAGAAACAAATGATGTAAATTCCCTAAGAGAAATATGAATCAAATTCAAGGAAAATGATAAATGAGAGAGACCATATTGAGAAAGGACAAATTTATTTCCGGCATCATGAGGTATCTGAAGATGGTAATGCCTACCCCCACCCCCATGGATCGTGGGAGAGGAGGAAATGTCTGAGTCATGAAGTTTTCACGTGCAAAGAGTATTTGGGGAACAGCATGAGGATGCTTAGGGCAAATGATAGGGTTTGGGGCTTTATGTTTTATTTGGTAAAAATGGAAAGCCAGTAAGTACTATGGACAATGAAGCAACATAAGTTGAACTGTGTGCTTTATGATGATTTACTCTATAAAGATTTGGGAGCAAAAAGACAAAAACTTATTGACTCTATGAAGGTAATACTTTTTATCTTTATGGTTCACTATGATACTTCTGTCACCTAGATCTTAATATGTGCCCAATAGCTTTTTTATTGAATGAATGAATCAATTTCCTGATTTTGGGAAGGTTAGGAAAGAAAAATAAACTTTTATATGAGTTGCTCCTAGAGTTCGTTGGAACAAAGGTGCAATCGCACAAAGGTAGGATATGAGGGAAACAGCCAGCCTTTTGAATGAGTGAGAATGGTTTAAGAGGGTTTTGGTCTTTTTTTAGTTTCTGGACTGTTTTTATTTAAGTTGTCCCTGGGCTATCTTCAGTCTCTAATAATAAATAGACATGTAATAATTTAAATTAAATAATGAAAGCAGTGAGCTCATGTCATGTAATTCTGTGTAGTATCAGTAACTGGAAAAAAAACTGCGGTTCATAAAAGGCTTCACATAGAGGGCATGTGAAGTCAGCAGGTGTTTTAGAGGTCCACATCCGGGAGAAATAGATGAGATAATAGTAACCCAAAGAGAAGCAGGAAGATGGGTGATAAAACTATTACTTCAACAAGGTCTGCTCCCTCCATAGCTATGCAGATAGATGGAAAGTCATCTGATGTAAATAGCAAGCTCTGACTTCGGGCAGATGTATGGCTGCCTCAAGAGACTATAAACCTTTCCAGCCATGTAGCGTGTAAACCTGAATTAGAGAGATCCCATACATGGGTCAGAAAGAAAGTGGAGGTGTTACCTATGGAAGAATGGTGAGCTGTTGAATCTAAATTTTACCTTCATGATAAACAGCACTTAAAAAAATTAGCTCCTTTTTTTCCCTTTTTTTGCCTGAAGGAGGAAAAGGTAAAAAAGTATAAAATATGTTTTACTCTCTGTTTCATTTGTTATATTTATACTAAAAAATTCTTAGAAACAATGGCAAGATAAATGACCAACTTGCATAGTGAGAGCGTTCTCCAATGTACTTCATTAAGTTCTTCCTTTCATTATTTGTCACTGTAACATAACATTTCTACACCTTTATCTACATTTTAAGGGATGGAACAAACTAAAATCTAGGCCTTCAGCCAGCATTAGCATTCCTCTCCAAGGACAAAGGTTGTTTTCTTACCTCCATCCAAGAAGTGTTGGAATATGAAATATATATAAAAATCAAGATCAGAATTTGTAATTCTAGAATTATTGAAAAGCAGTTGAGTAAAAGGTCACATTTTAACAGACATTTTGGGGTATAATATGGTTGAGCTGGTTTCATTTCCTTTTTCATAAGTTGAAAAATCTAAAGGGTTTATTTTAAATTCAGGTTGCATACTTTTGCTTGGAGTTTATTATAGCTGAAAGACTGGGTTTTTCACTTTTTTTTTTTTTGCTTGAAACATGCATGAATAGTTTCTGATTTCTTCTCATCCAGATATTGAAGAACAATTTTAGGAAGGACCCAACTTTACTGCATTGCATCCTCAAGTTTCCTCTCTCACTTCTCTTACAGAGCTCATCCAAAATGTGCATTCATGATGTTAAATACCACTTGGCAATTTTAGTTTGGTTGGAATAGAATTGCAGAATTTTGCATTTCTTAATTGTGAAAAAGGCAGATAGATATCTATATTTTTCTCCTGCATGTCTAAAAATGCATCAGATTTTTCAGCAAATATTTAGCTCTCTTATTCCAGATAGCAGAATGCATTAACCCAAAGGATGGACTACAGAGGATGTTCTGTGTTGTAAGTAAATCTCCTGTGGAAACTATATCCAGGAGGATTTTCCTGATTCCATTCTATGTCCTAGAGGCAACCATCATATGACTTCACAACTTGCACAGCACTGAGAGGCTCAGATAGGAAATATAACTTTTCTAGAAACTGTGCTCTGTTCCAATTACAAAGCCATTTGCCGATTACTGGTTTTTGAAGATATGATTTCTCCAGTGTTGCTGCTGAACCTTAGAAAGAAAAAGTACATTTTGAATGATAATTTAATGATGAATCAACATTTAAAGCCAAATGTATTGCTTATATCTTCACAATCTCTGAATTAATGCATAAAAAAGAAGAAAAATGTTTTTTGTGAAGATACATATATACATATACAAATACATGACAAGGTCTTGAAATGTCAAAACCCAGAGTCTGCTTTGGACTTAAAATTCATCAAAATATTTTCAACAAATAAATAAAAGTAGAAAAATCTAATACTATAATGCATAGTATTATATGCAATAACAGAAAATAGCCAAAAATTTAATATGGTTTCAAACATTAAAAGGTATTTTCCTTTATGTTTTAAGTGAGATAAATAATCAAATTGGTTTTAATCAATGTACCTGCTAATTTTGATCTTTTGCACTGAGAATGATGAAAATATTGGAACAGTAGCAATCTAGGGAGATTATGCAGCACATGGTCAGAAATTCTATGGATATTCTCTTTTCCTGAATATTAATCAGTCATTTCAACAGAATGTAAAAACTTTCAAGCCTGAGGCACAGGTATAAAGCAGATGACTTTCTCAGTTCCTCCTAGCCCTTTGATTCATATGGAACAATTTAAAAATAATTTTTCTCAAATGCCCTTGAGCACATAATATTATTCTAGGATGAGTCATCTTCATTTGTTGCCCTCTAATACTGTCATTACAAAAATAGCACAGGTGATGGCATATCTGAAATACTAAGCAAAAATATATTTATATATTATACATATTTCACTATGTACTTGCATAATTAATCTTGTGTGTTAACATTTTATACATTTAATTATATGTATATACATTAGTTAAAATGTGTATATAAATATTCATGTTGACCATTCTTATCTTACTTATTAGAAATTGTGTTCTTTTTTTTTTCCACTGACTGTAATTGTACTATGTTCCTGTATGTTTTTGTATAAACCATGTAATCACTCCATTTCATTTACCATTTTAAAAGGTAATGATTCCCTTTACATTCACCATCCAACTTAGCAACCGTTCATTAAATATCAAATTTTTTGTTCACCCTGTCATTTTTTAAGTACTTTGAAAATTATAGTTTTTAGCCCTCAACAGCTTATATTAGTGGTGGGTTAATTTGATATGTAGTAAAAATAACCACAAATAAGAATGAAATTCAAATGAAGAGTGGAGTACTGATAAAATTTAACTTGAGCACTTAGCTTTGTAAAGGAGGTTCTATTTGAACTGTGTATTGAAAGGTGAATACTAAATCTGGCAGCATTGTAGGGGATGAATCAGGGAATCAAGAAATGGGAAAAATTCATGCTGAGTTAGAGGTGTTCATAGGGCATCCATGTGAAAATGTCAAGCTAAATGGTAACTGAAAATCAAGAAATAGGCCACATCTAGTTAAGATAACTTAAGAGTTAGCAAGATATAACTAAAGAGGAAAAATATTTCCCAATTAGAAAGGATGTCGATTAAACTTAAAGATGCTGAGGGTAGGGGCTTAGGGAAATGTTTATAATTCCCAAGTGGAGGGAAGAATCACTTTAGGTGACTGAAGAGATGTCCGTGAAGAGAAGACATTTAAACTTATCAGAGACATTGACGGCAAGACTGTGGGGAAATTGTTGCTTATAAAATCAAAATAATGATAATTGTTTGTTGAGTTATTACTATATGCTAGGCAGTATTTCCAGCATCTTGTGTAAAATAAGTTAATATATTCTAATTCTGGGAGGTAGATACTATTAATATATCCATTTTAAAGATAAGGATATTGATTAAGTGGTTAAATAACTTGCCTAAAGTCACCCTGCTAGGAAGAGATAGAGAAATAACTTGAATGGAGTCCATCTAGAATCAGAGCTCCAATTCTATAAATAAACCATTTTATATCTTTTACTCATTTAGTTAATAATTCCCAGTCCAGTCCAATCCAATTTTTTTTAACAAAATTTTGAACTTGAGAGGAAAATCAAATCCTTCTCTGAGTTATTTTGTACTCTGAAAGTGAAAGTCGCTCAGTCGTGTCCGACTCTTTGTGACCCCATGAACTATACAGAGCCTCTTGATGAAAGTGAAAGAGGAGAGTGACAATTTGACTTAAAACTCAACATTCAGAAAACTAAGATCATGGTGTCTGGTCTCATCACTTCATGGCAAATAGATGGGGAAACAGTGGAAAAAGTGACAGATTTTATTTTGGGGGGCTCCAAAATCACTGCAGATGGTGACTACAGCCATGAAATTAAAAGACACTTGCTCCTTAGAAGGAAAGTTATGACCAACCTAGACAGCATATTGAAAAGCAGAGACATGACTTTGCCAACAAAGGTCCATCTAGTCAAAGCCATGGTTTTTCCAGTAGTCATGTGTGGATGTGAGAGTTGGACTATAAAGAAAGCTAAGCACCAAAGAATTCATGCTTTTGAACCATGGTGTTGGAGAAGACTCTTGACAGTCCCTTGGACTGCAAGGAGATCCAACCAGTCCATGCTAAAGGAAATCAGTCCTGAATATTCTTTGGAACGACTGATACTGAAGCTGAAACTCCAATACTTTGGCCACCTGATGTGAAGAACTGACTCATTTGAAAATACTCTGATGCTGGGAAAGATTGAAGGTGGGAGAAAAGGACGACAGAGGATGAGATGGTTGAATGGCATCACCGACACAATGGACATGAGTTTGAGTAAGCTCTGGGAGTTGGTGATGAACAGGGAGGCCTGGCATGCTGCGGTTCATGGGATCGCAAAGAGTCAGACACAACTGAGCAACTGAACTGAACTGAACTATACAGTCCATGAAATTCTCCAGGCCAGAATACTGGAGTGGGTTGCCTTTCCCTTCTCCAGGAGATCTTCCCAATCCAGAAATCGAGCCCAGGTCTCCCGCATTGCAGGCAAATTCTTTACCAGCTGAGCTACGAGGAAAGCATTCTGTACTCTGGGCCACCCTTATTGTCCTAAATAATGTTTAGACTTCATCACTCCCCCTCTTCCTAGACTCCAATCGTGAACTGATTGCTCTCAAAGATGTGAGAAAATCTAGGCTCATTTATGTGATTTTCATAAAAAATATGAAAAGTGTTAAAATTAACCAGATTTTCTGGATATTAATAATGTTGAAAGATTCAACATTTTCCAATTTGGGAATTTTCCACATAGTGTTTGGAAATGAATAAGCAAGTTATCCATGATGTGAATTGGGGGGGGGGTGCACATGACACTCAAGATTATTGTTTGTAAGAGGCTGTCATTGATGTGTCCTCTCCTTTTGAAATTGATACTGTGCATACAATTAGAAAACACATCTAATTCTATGCCACTTGATTTTTGTATGTTATTATGTTACTATTGTTTTCATATTCTTCCATTTTAATAAATAAACTCTGAATACTTTGTCAGTATTTAGCTTCATAAGTCTCTTATTTGTACTCCCTTTATCCTAGATTTTCTACTGTTATAATGACTTCCATCATTTTTGCTTTATTGAAAAGTTCTTAGAGCCTTGGGCTCTTCAGCCAAAAGGGTGATATGAAGCTGGAATATAAATAATACATCAGATCAACTTTACTAACTTCTACTCAATATGGGCAAGTGACATTTACAATTTTAACAAACTGGAGGCATGGTGGTGAATGAGAGAATATTTGAAAGAGGGTAAACTGCAGTTAGAAAATAGACCAAAATCCCTAAGAAAGTGTTCCTTTTCATTTGGCTAATCTATATAATTCAGGTTCACTGGAGGAACATTGCCTCTCAGATGCTGAAATGCACATCTGCAAAATATTAGCACAAATACAATCTGAACAACGCCACCCTTAGAACCCTCCCTGATTCTTATCGTTTCTACAGTGTTATTCTTTCCAAAGAAGAACCAGTACATCAGATGTTGGAGCATTAAAATGTAGATACACTTGCCTTTTAAATCTCAACCTAATCACTGAAGTTAATCAGTGCACTGTATAACTTTCCCAAAGTGCTTTCTTTGGAAGAATAATTCCAGTAGATGATCTATAGGGGGACAAAGAAAGCACTGTCCTGTGACCAAATTGAGTTGAGAAAAACTGAGCCCTCCTGTCTTCACAAAGCATGTTAGCATATAAAAGTATCCAGGAAATCGAAGAATATGGAAACATCTTCCTTCTGCTTAATCTAGTATCTCCCAAGCTGATCTGAAAATGAGAAATCATTTTCTACATAGTCCTATCAAGAAAACTTCTTGTAAAATGTATTTTTATTGATGGAAGTTGTTTCGAGGTCTCTTATCCACCCCCTAAAATGCATTTTGTGCAATGCTGCAGTCTCTGATTTGCCCTGTGCTTTCTGGCACAATAGGGATAAAAAGAAAAGTAATATTCTTCAGTATTTATGTATTATTCTTATAAATTCATATTTTAGTAACAAAAAATTGACAAATCTTTGCAAAGCATCAGAGAAGTAAATTTGATTTCTTCTAAAGGCACTGTGTTCTCATAAAGCTTTGATGGAAACTTGCCAGAGACACGGCATTTTACCAATGCCAATGCCAATATCTTTAATAAAATCTAGGAAATGCAGTCTTCTGCTGCAATTGATACTTATATTTTTACTTTTTGATGGAAGGATATGGCATTAAAGGTCCCCTTTCAATGCCTCTGCAAAATTACCAGGTATTAGGCTACAGACTAAACAATATATGCATTTACAGAAAAATAATAGCATATTAATTAAGTAAGCAATTTTATTATGCTTTATATTCCCAGTGTATATCGTGGAAGCTAGCAAAAAATAAAGGCACTCAGTAATGTGGGGTGCATGTGTGCTCAGTCATGTCCACCTCTTTGCAACCCCATGGAGTGTAGCCTGCCAGGCTCCTCTGTCCATGGGATTTTCCGGGCAGAATACTGGAATGGGTCACCATTTCCTCCTCCAGAGGATCCTCCTTACCCAGTGATCAAACTCATGTCTCCTGTGTCTTCTGCATTGGCAGGAAGATTTTTTTACCACTGAGCCACCAATAATGTGGCACAAAGAAATTAAAAGCAGTAATAGTTGAGTATAAAATGGAACAAATTGGCTGTGCCTTGGTCCCTGATATAAAATCCAGGTATCTTTAATTCATATTTGCTTGTGAAATATAAATACATTATCATTGCTGATAAGCACCAATGTCACATGAAAACTGGTGGCTTCTATTTAAATCAATAGCTTTCTTTTAAAATATATATTACTACATTCTCTCTGCTTTAAAAAAAATGATACCAGAAGGGTTAGGAAAGTATGATTTGAGGTATCAGAGTGAGTGGCCCTCACCCTAAGTGCTCATCAGGAGAGCTAAATTGCACCGTCACGTAGTAATCTTATGATTGTCCACTGTTAATATGAGTCATATCCTTGTTTTTTTCTTCATTAAATTGCTGTAGTCACTATACTATGTAAGGACAAAATCCCACAACTTTCTTTTCTTGTTTTGTGAGCCTCAATACTTATTAGCAGAAAAAAAAGTGAAAAGCCTAATAATGACAAAATTAAACCACCTTTTACTTGCTCTTGATCTTTCACTTTATTTTCCATGTTCATTTCTTTATAAAGGTAATCACAGACACACACACACACATACGCATCCTTGTAATAGAAAGAATGGATAAAGACTCATATCTAAATACCAAACAATTTGGCTACTACAGCTAAATTAAAACAGATGTTTGTGAATATTGGAAATATTTTTTATTTATATTTTGTGGCTTTTCATAAAAATTATAGATGTTAATGGTCTACATGATAATTTTTTGGAAAATATGGCAGTGAATTTAAAACACTTTTCAAAAATGTGTTTGCAGAGTATAGAATGTAGATTAACTTTCCAGATATTTTATATATATAAATGTAGGGCTTCCTTTGTAGCTCAACTGGTAAAGAATCTGCCTTCAATGCAGGAAACCTGAGTTCGATTACTGGGTTAGGTAGATCCCCTGGGGAAGGGAATGGCAACCCACTCCAATATTCTTTCTTGGAGAATCCCATGGACAGAGGAGCCTGCCAGACTACAATCCATGGGGTCACAAGAGTCGGACATGACTTAGCGACTAAGCCACCACCATGTATATACAAGGAAATTGTATGATAATGAGATGTGTCATATGCATGACTGAAAACTTGTCTTTCACAAAACTTAGTTCAAACAAGAAGGCTATATGTTTTGTCATAACCATTTTGTGTTTTTCTGTGTGTGTGTTTTATCATGGTCATCACTACTATGATCTCATGAATTGTGGGTTAGAAATTATCTATCTCTAGCTTTCCTGAATTTTATCTCTTCTTCCAAATTGTTTCCTGATTCTGTGCTATTGATGTTGTGAACTCTTTCTTTGATTAAAGTGAGAAACATTTAAGACCCTCCTTCTGATGTTCTGATTGTCACTATCCCATTACTGGACAAAATAATATTTATTTGTAATATCCTGTACACATGTAGTATCCTGTACACATGCAGTTATTTTTCTAATAAATTACTTTGGATAGTTTGTGTCCCTTTATTGTAGAAACCATTTTTTAGAGTCCTTCCATGCTCTTTTGCATTAAAAGTTTGTACCTGTCACCAAATTCCTTTTTCTGCTCCCCTTTTTAATTAAAATATTTAGCAGAGGTTTTTTCATTTGAAATCACTTTGATTGACTTTTACCTGATTTCATTTCAAAGTTAGTTTTGAACTCTCTCATAAGTATTGTCTTCCAATCAAAAATCTGTAATTAATTATTTTTTCACTAAAACTATTCAACCAGATCTCTTAATAAGTTTTATTGTTACTAATGTAAATGTTTCATATTTATCTTAAAAATACAACCCTTACTAATTCAGTAAGTATTTACTAAGAGCCTAACACGTGCCAGAACTTAAGATAAGGCATTGAAAAAAACAGACAAAAGCTTCTGTCTTTGTAGAGCTTTTATTTCAGTAAGGAAGATGGACTATAATTAATACATAAGGAATCACATAGTACATTAGATGATTAGATTAGATGGAGAAAAATTTTCAGCCCAGTAGAAAGGATTTGGAATGCTGAAGCAGGAAAGATGATCTTGCAAATTAAATATGGGTGTCAGAGTAGCCTCACTGAGAAGGTGACATTTGAACAAAGATGTGAAGATGGACAGGGAGTTATCCTCACAGCTATTGGTGGAAGGACCATGCCCAGCAGGAGACGCAGCCAGTGCAACATCACGGGTGCAGAAGAGGTGAGGAGGCCACTGTGGCTGGAGGAGAGGGAACACAGGAGAGAGAGGTGAGAAAATCAGACCTGAGAGAACCCAGAGCAGGCCAGATCACTAAGTTTTAGGCTATTGTGAAGACTTTACATTTCTTCTTTTAAAAGATTGGACTCTTAATCAGTATCACGGAAAATGCCTGGCTCCCAAATCTATGATCCTTCTCCTTCTGTCAGAAATTTCTCAGGGTAGAATATCACTATGAAAAGAATAACTTGATTTTTCAACTTATTGCTTTTCTTAGCTCCAACATCTTTCAGTACATGGAGCGAGAAAAAGGAAAAAGAAAGTCGTGAAGAACTGAAGAAAACTTGGATAAAGGAGCATGTGCTTCATGTAGCTTTGTGCGAATTACTGGGATATATTTTATATCATTTAAAATTCAGACCACTAAAATGCAAACATTATTTGTTTTCATTTTAACAGAAAAGTAGAATGAAGTTCAGAGAGGTTGAATAAGTTGCCTAAAATCGCACAGCCAGGAAAGCCTCCTTTAAAATCAAGAGGAGAAAGCAGCATTGTTAATTCTGATAAAAAAAAAAAAATTCACAAGAATATTAATAAAAGGTGGGTAAAGAGCATGTAAGAAAAGATAGAAAATTAGAATATAGAACTATATAATGTGTTAAGTCTGTGGCCTCCATCTTCTATACATCCAAGATTCAGTTCTAGTTTTACAAGGAGAATAAATAAACAAAAACTCAATAGTACTGTTCTCAGCAACAAGGCCAGTCCTATTTTTTGTTACCTCGTCTTTCTAATTCATTCTGCCAGGACTCCAATTCTGTTGTTTTATCCCTCTATATCTCCAGTTTTTTGCACAATCTTACTTTCAGAGTCTGGTTGTATATTTGCTGAGTTGAAATGAAATGAAGCAACATTCTGCTCTCCACTGGCTCCCTGGGTCTTTGCCTATCTAAACAACCCCCTTCATTCAGTGCCTCCTATCTCACTAGATCCTCTGAGTCATGGTTTGCCTGCTCACACAAAGAACTTTTACTCTGCTCTTTGGGATTCAAGCATGAGCCTAAGTGCTGCTTGATTCATGGTTTCCATACACTGCTCCTCATACCAGATGGTTCAGGTTCATGGCTCTCTGCTTTGTTACACTTTGCCCTACTCTGGTGCATCGCTCTCTCTCTCTCTCTTTTTTTTAACTTTTATTTTATGTTGGACTATAGTTGATTAACAACATTGTGTTAATTCAAGGATACAGCAAAGTGATTCAGTTATACATATACGTGTATCTATTCTTTTTCAAATTCTTTCCCCATTTAAGTTGTTGCAGAGTATTGAGCAGAGTCCCCTGTGTTATACAGTAAGTCCTTGTTGGTTACCTTTTAAATATATTTATATTTTAAATATAGCCATGCCTCTTTCTAATTTTATTCCTTGTTTGTGCAGTTTCTTCCTAACTTTTCTACCGATAAGGCTTCATACCCTACTAGCAGCTCTCAGAGCATTTCCCACTATTATTTAACATAAACCAACATTCTGCTCAAGCAGACTTAGGACCAGACCCTACACATTTGAAATAAAATCATTCTTGCCTCTGAACCTATTTCCCTTGTCACTAATAGGAATTTCTTTCCATGAAAGCAACTCCTTTCTTTCAGACTGCGCGAGTCTTGCTTTTCTCTCAAAATCTTCACTGAGTACTTCATTTTACGAATGTCTAGTACATGTAACGGTTTATGCCATGCCATGCTAATTTGCTTCAGTTGTGTCTGACTGTTTGAAACACTATGGACTATAGCCCTCCAGATCCCTCCATTCATGGAATTCTTCAGGCAAGAATACTGGAGTGGTTACCATGCCCTCTTCCAGGGGATCTTCCCTTCCCAGGAATTGAACCTACGTCTCTTATGTCTCCTGCACTGGCAGGAGGGTTCTTTACCACTAGTACCAACTGGGAAACCCACATGTAATGTTTTACCACAGAATAAAAATCTGACTGTTTTTTTATGCTTATGTACTTTCTGAAGCATGTTTATCTCAGGATATTGAATATAGTTCCCTGTGCTATACAGTATGACCTTGTGGTTTATCTATCCTATTCATAATAGTTTACATAAGCTAATCCCAAAATCCCAGTCCTTCCCTCCCTCATCTTCCTCTCCCTTGGCTACCAGAATGCTGTCCTCTATATCTGTGAATCTGTTTTTGTTTTGTAAATAGGTTTATCTGTGCCATATTTTAGATTCTACATATGTGATATTATATAATATTTGTCTTTCTCCTTCTGACTTACTTCACTTTATATTATAATCTCTAATTGTATCCATGTTGCTGCATATGGTATTATTTGTTAATATTCAGTTGTCTATATGTACCACATCTTCATCCATTCATCTGTCCATGGATATTTAGGTTGTTTCTATGTTTTGGCTATTGTGGATAGTGCTGCTATGAACATAGGGGTGCATATATATTTCTGAATTATAGTTTTGTCTGGGCAGATGCCCAGGAGTTAGATTGTTGGATCATATGGTAATTCTATTTTTTAGTTTTCTGAAGAAACTCCACACTGTTTTCCATAGTGGCTACACCAGTTTATATTCCCATCAACAATGTAGAAGGGTTCCATTTTCTCTGTGCTCTCTCTGGCATGTTATTTGTAGACTTTTAAATGGTGACCATTCTGAGTGGTATGAGGTAGTATCTCGTTGTTTTGATTTGCATTTTTCTAATAATTAGTGACATTGAGCATCTATTCACATGCCTCTTGCCCATCTGTATGTCTTCTTTGGAAAATGTCTACTAAGGTTGTCTGCCCGTTTTTGATTGGTTGTTTTTTGTGTTGTTGAGTTGTGTGACCTGTTTGTATATTTTGGAGATTAAGCCCTTGTCTGCTGCATCACTCACAAATGTTTTCTCTCATCTGTGAGTTGTCTTTCGGATTTGTTATGGTTCCTTTGCTGTGTAAAAACATATAAATTTTATTAGGTCCCACTTGTTTATTTTTGTTTTTAATTCTGTTGCCTTGGGAGCCTGACCTAAGAAACCACTGATACAATTTATATCTGAAAATGTTTTGCCTATTGTCTCTTCTAGGAGTTTTATAGCATCAAGTCTTATGTAGATATTTGCTACATTTGTATGCCAAGCGTTTCTTCTTTCTCTTTTGGTTATAGAAGTCACTTCTTGGAAGGAACTCCCTTAGGTGGCCATGTGTTCTGACTTCTGATGTCAAATGTCTGCGTTCTTGATACTAGCCCTTAACTTTGGACTCTTCAATTACCTAAAGCAGTAAAACTTCTCTTGTTTGTTTGTTTGTTTGTTTGTTTAACTAGTTTAAACCAAGTTTCTGTCTCTTGGAAAGAAAAGAATGGTGGATAACACAGTTTTTACATGGTAACCAGTAGAGCAACAACTCATTGTGTTAGTGGGATGAGCAAAGCAAAATCAGAAAAATCTCTCATAATTTCTTTCTCCTATTCATACCAGAATTCTATGGGGAAAAAAAAAATCCATACTTTATTACTTGCAAAAGGTAAAAAAAAAAAAAAAGGCAGTCTGGATTTCACAGACCAAAACATTATAGTTAATATTTGACAGTAACAGCTATACTTAAATTTAAGAGTCATGTAAGCACTCTCAAAGTTTTCTAAATACTAACTCCAATAACTCAACAGCAGTAATTTGTCATTCAACATCCTTTCCAAACATCAGTAATGAGAAACTGTCTTTGATCAATTCTTCAGCACAACTTCACTTGTAGAAGGTAGCATTTTTGTTAATAATTTTCAGCCATACTGCTGACAGACATAGGCACAAGTATATACATATATATATATACACATACACAGAGCGAGAGAGAAATACAGAGAGAGACAGAGACAAAGACAGAAACAGACAGAGAGATCCTGAGCAAATCAAGTCAATTCTTGTATCACTGAAGAGCTCAGTAGTACGGACCTCATTTAGCATATCCTATTATCCTATTCAAGCTTCAAAATATATACTACAAACTGTGCCATAATCCAAGACGGATTATGAAGTATATCAAAAAAAGGAAGAAAGGATGGCAAGTTTAGATCCCTCAGAGTATTTTCAAAAACAATATTAACAATAACAGTAAAATCCCAGCCTACAGAGATTTGCAATAATGGACTCTGGTAATGAATTCTCCAGAGATCCTGAGAAAACTAACATTGCATTTTGAATAGTCTGTTTTGTTTGTTCTTAATTTTGAGGTATAGTTACTTAAAATAGAAAATGATAGATATTTAAGTTCAGTATATTTTCTTCACTTACAATGCAACCACATGTTCATAAAACAAAATTAAGTAGAAAACTATAAAGGCCATCGAATTAATTGACGGTTCCTATTGTAGCTAACAAATCCCTTTAAACTTCATCATTTTGGATGGAATTTAAATCCTCAGGCTATACACAAAGAAGTATTAAAGTGAGGAATCTATAACTATAAAGAAAGTGAAAGTGAAAGTCACTCAATCACGTCTGACTCTTTGCAACCCCATGGACTATACAGTCCATGGAATTTTCCAGGCCAGAGTACTGGAGTGGGTAGCTGTTCCCTCCTCCAGGGGATCTTCCCATCCCAGGGATGGAACCCAGATCTCCTGCATTTCAGGCAGATTCTTTACCAGCTGAGCCACCAGGGAATCCCAGGTGGGTAACATAAAGCTTCTCATCAAATAGAAGTGGATGGAATAAGTAGTGAGGGGCTGCTAAGTCGCTTCAGTCGTGTCTGACTCTGTGCGACCCCATAGACGGCAGCCCACCAGGCTCCGCCATCCCTGGGATTCTCCAGGCAAGAACACTGGAGTTGGTTGCCATTTCCTTCTCCAATGCGTGCAAGTGAAAAGGGAAAGTGAAGTTGCTCAGTCATGTCTGACTCTTAGCGACCCCATGGACTGCAGCCCACCAGGCTCCTCCGTCCATGGGATTTTCCAGGCAAGAGTACTGGAGTGGGGTGCCATTGCCTTCTCCGAGTAGTGAGGAGAGGGTCATGCAAGAAAAACATCGTGTACATAAAAGGCCTGGTATAGATACTTGTATACCTAGAAGATCAAGTATAAAGTCTGACACATATTAAAATTTAGGCTTTATAATTTATTGGTATCCCCTATGAGCCGTCTGAGGATGTTTTGAAAATATTGTGACTTTAATTTCTAGGCAAGAAGTAATAGATATCAGATTTCATCTCTTGCTGATGTACCAAAAAGTTGGCAAAATATGGGAAACAGAAGTTTGGAAGACATTGGACACTAGGGAATTAAGAATGATGATTGCTCAGAAAGAAAATACCGAAGAAAAGCCCTCTAGTTGCCCAGTTAGTTACTGCTCTGAGAGGGAGCCAGGCTGTGGTGCAGGGAGGTGAAATTCAAGCAGAGCCTGGTGGACTCACTGAGGGGCAAAGCTGAAGCCAAAAGTCCGGGGAGAACATGATGGTTATCTCTGCAGGACAGAATTCCATAGAGAGCTAGAAAGAGAAGAGGGGGAGCGATAAAGAGAGGAAGCTGAAGGAAGAACACTTTAGAGATCTGCAGAGCATCTTCCGTAAGTATTTGTACACTTGGCATGTACACAGGAAGAAAACTACCTGAGACTATACAAAGAATCACCAACAAGGATGAAAGGCAACTGTACCTTGGTGCAGTGGGGAATAATCAGTCCCAGACCAAGCACTGTGCTGGTCCCACCTACAAAATCTTAAAAGCAAGAATAAAAAAAAAAAAACTACTGTTTCAAGAAACTTAAATACATCCAAGCTCAATAATATTTATAGGAATACAAAAGTATCCCACAATCAATCGAGTAAAATTAACAGTCCAAGAAAGATGAAACAAACCCTACAACAATGAACACCACCAACAAATGGCTAAAATACAGTGAAAGTAAAATCGTAATAGCATTTAGGTAAATGGACAGTTTTAAAAGGAGAGGAAAGATAAGAAAGACAGCATATTTTTTGAAGAACTGTGCAGGAAAGAGTATGATTCTATTAATATAAAACACTAAGCATAAACTAGTGTACATGAAAAGCAGTATTGCTGGGATGTGGGCATACATGGGAGAGCAAAGGGGAAGAATTACAGAGGTACATGGGGCCACTCTTGAAGGTAATGGATATACTCATTTTCTGGACTGAGGTGATGGTTTAATGCGTGTATTTATATCTTAAAACTTGCAAATTGTTTCTCAGTGAGTGCAGTTTTCATTGGAAAAGAACCTGATGCTGGGAAAGATTGCAGACAGGAGGAGAAGGGGATGACAGAGGATGAGATGGTTGGATGGCATCACTGACTCGATGGACATGAGTTTGAGCAAGCTCCAGGAGTTGGAGATGGACAGAGAAGCCTGATATGCTGCAGTCCATGGGGTCACAAAGTGTCAGACATGACTGAGCAGCTGAACTGAACTGAATGCAGTTTATTATATGACTGCTATATCTGAATAAAAATGTTAAAAATAAAATATGCATTAAGTAGCCATTTTTTCTTCTAATTCATACAACATGAGGCAAAATATATAGTTCCTGTATTTTATAGATAATTGAAGAAATTAAGCAGTTTTAAAGACTTTCCCACGTTTAAAAAAACACATCTACATACTTTAATGGTCACTTACTCCTATTATTCCTTCCTGTCATAGACAATATGAGAAAAATTCAAAAAGATCTTTCTGATTATAGGAAATAAAAATTTCAGACATAATATATTATTATATAAAACATTATAGTCAATGAAAAATTAACTAATGACAGGGATAATATGCTGTTTTTTAAATCCCTTAATTCAACTCGATTATATTCAATAAATAAGTGAATTAACTTTAAAAAGTTGTATAATTGAGGAAAAATTAATGGTTTATCATATTTAGGAAAATAGGAAAACATACTGCAAAGCATAGGAAAGAGAAGAGGTGGCCTATGCACAAGAGAAGGAGAAAGGAAGAAAACCAATATGTAAAGTGTATAAATGCTGATCATGCTTACTGAGGGAGAATTTAAATTTGCAGATAATTGAGACCATCATTATCTCACTGTTTCTACATTTATTGCCTACTAATTAGTCTTCCTTCTTCTACTCATGGTGCCTCAATTCATTCTCCAGACAGAAGCTGGAGTGACTGTTTTAAAACATAAGTCAAGTAGTATTACTTCTTGGTTGAAAACTTCCTCCAATGGCATCTCATTATACTTAGAATAAAATGAAAAACTCCTTACCTGGCAAAAAACCCATATATGAACTGACTTCTTTTCTTCACTCTCATTTCATGCTTCTGTTCTTTTATTGGCCTCCTTTCTGTCCCTCAAACCTGACATTCTCGTTCCTGCCTGGGAGCTATGACACTAATTGTCCCCTTTGACTCTGTCATTCTCTCTCGTCTTTACATGGATAACTCCTCCATGACATTAAGGACTCAGCTTAAATGGCCTTTTGTGACCATCAAATGCCACTCTTTCAGTGACAAGGCAATCATTCTCCATCATATTACTTTACTTCATTGATTCTCAACTGGAGAAAAATACGTCTCCTCAAGAAGCATTTGGAAATGGGTGGGGGATTTTTTGAGATAGATATATGACCTTACAGGAATCTAGTAGGTAGAGACCAAGGATTTCCCAAACATCCCACAGTGTGAAAGACAGCACCCTCCCACACAAAGAATTACATAGGCCAAAATATTAGAAGTGCCAAATTTCAGAACGTGTGCTCTATTTTAATTCTCTGTCCATCATGTATAATTACCTTATATTCTCTTCTGCATTTACTTTCTTTCTTTCATTTTTCATACCTTGGTAGACTAAAAATCCAATGGGAACTGGAGCAGTAGCTATGTTGCTTCGTCTTACATTCCCATTTCTTAGAAGTAATGACTGTCCCAGAATGTTTTATTGATAAGTGTTTACTGAATGACTGAATGCTACCTACATTTTCCTTTAAAAGCATTCTAAAGAACTAGTTGAGTTTTTCTGCAAGTGACCTCCATCATCAACTTAGACATGTTTTCCCCAGAGTATGATTTAAGACTAAAGGCCAGGGGAATCAACTTTTATAAGTTTTAAAAAAGAAAAATGGTGTCAATGTCAGAAATCTTTAGGAAACAAAAACTGTCAAGCATATGTGATTTTTGAGTTAAATATTTTTCATAACCTGGAAATAAATCTGCTCTCTCAATACTCTGGCAAGATTGATAATTTGTGTTTAAACATGCAAACTTGTTGCATCTCTGATTTTCCCTCTGTCATGCTATAAATAAATTAATATCTTATCTAATCTGACTTGTTTTCACTATTGTATTTGAAAAGATATTGCAGTGCTAGCTGATGTGTTCTCTGGAGAAATGACTTTTGACCTCATAGTTTCTAGTAAAAGTAATAGTTTTAAACTGTTGATTTTCTGTAGGAAAAATTCCGGAGGAAGCAAGGATTGTGAATAATGGTGCGCACATGCCATGATTTGCCATGGCAAATCATGATGCAAGTAGAAGTTTGGAAATTACCAAAGCATCTGTCTACAGGCCCCCATAAGAAAAAACCTGGTGCTACTTAATTTTTTCCATTATTCTCTTTACTCCTGAATAGTGGCTTTGGCATAACATATTTGTTGTCGCTGTTGTTATTTAGTTGCTAAGTTATGTCAAAGTCTTTGCGACCCCATAGACTACAGTTCACCAGGCTCCTCTGTCCATGGGATTTCCCAAACAAGAATACTGGAATGGGTTGCCATTTCATTCTCCAGGGGATCTTCCCAACTGAAGGACTGAACCTGTGTATCCTTCATTAATTGACAGATTCTTTACCACTGAGCCACCAGGGAATTCTATAACATATTTATCAAAGACATAAATCACATCTGTTGAAATGAAGTCCAATAATTTACTTAGGCTCACAGAGTGGTAGAGCCAAGATTTGACATTAGGCCTATTAAAAAAATAGGCACTAATCGGTTCACATGTGTTGCTTCTCAGTTAATGTATTTACATTTTAAACAAGTATTTCTAGGGGAAAATGCCTTCAATTAAAAGAATAATTAATAATGATAAGTAACTTTAGGTAACAGGAAAGCCAGCAGTGAGCATATTTGATAACTGGCAAAGCTTTTGATGCTCATTATATCATATCAGCCATGCATGTATGTGAATCGTTTGCATACTGCTCTCTGATTTAGCTTATATAGACATAAGCAGTTACAGTTTCAAACAAGTTTTTTCTTTCCTTCCTATTGCGTAGAGATGTCATTCATGGTATCAATATATTGTACCATTTTTACTGAATCAGTATATCATCTGTTTTTTTTAATGCTTATTTATTTCTGGCTGTGCTGGGTCTTCGGGCTTCTCTCTAGTTGCAGCGAGCAGGGGCAGCTCTCTAGTTGTGGTGACGAGCTTCTCATCACAATGGTTTCTCTTGTTGTGGAGCACAGGCTCTATGTCACGTGGGCTTCGGTCGTTGTGGCTCCCGGTCTCTAGGACACTGGCTCAGTGGTTGTGGTGTACAGACTTAGTTGTCCCACAGCATGTAGGATCTTCCCAGATCAGGCATCAAACCCATGTTTCCTACAGTGGCAGGTAGATTTTTACCACTGAGCCACCAGAGAAGCCCTCATTACCTATTTTATATCACAATATATTTCTCCATGCATAGTCACGATATTGTACAATGGAAACAGTTGAATTATTTGTTTAAAAACTTTGTTATTAAATATTATTTCTGATTATTTTTTCTCATTCAATATGGTTGTCATTTTCTTATTTCCTTTTCTCACCACTGAGTAATATCAAATAATCAAAATGAAAATGATTTTATTCTACTATATACATACATTGTGATTGCCTTTTCAGTTGAGCTTTTTTTTTCCTTAGTGAATGAACGCTATGTGAGATTTAGCCATCATGTTGAGCACATGATCTTTTATGGATGTATGAAATGATATTTTATAGAACTAGAAAATTTTGAATTCAAAGTTCTCTAAATTATCTTCCTTTATCACTTTGGTCTTGATGATTCAGAAATAGTGGGGCTTATATAATCTGTCAAGAAATATTTGAAAGACATAGGAATGCAATGGTGATGGAAGGTTTTCCCATCACTGCTAGCTTGAGGTCACCAGAAGTTGATGACAACAATTGTTTTGCCTCTATTTTTAGATATTAGTTTCGGGATCCACCAAGAAGTTATAGTATATCAAATATATAGGGGGTGGCAACTGTAGTGATGGTTAAACTCTAGAAAGGCTAGGCAGTTTATTACTTTGTACATTCATTTTTGCTTCATTCTATTTCTCTTGCAATCAGCTATCTTTCATTCTATAATGTAACAAATGTAATGAACAATTAATATATGTTAATAAGCCAGAACTTTCTAAGTTACTGGCTGTAAAGAAAGTAGGGAGTTAAGAATAGAACTTTTTCATTGAGCTTCATATATCATCTCATTGGTTCACGTTCAAAAAGGGCTAAACCAAAGGCTTTTGCAGAAACCGAAGGCTTAACATGTTAAGGGATAAAAACATAAAGAAGTTTTTAAAACTCTTTCCCCAGAGAGTGGCACAATTTTATTTTATCACATTCTTTTCCATAAAACTTGTAACTTAAACTCTTAGTTTATTCCTTTTCACAGCACTAACTTCAGCAATGAGGTAAACAGCACTTTTTACAGAAAATGTTGTGAGTTTTTTCCTTTCAATTTGGCTGAAGTTCTGTAAGAGGGATCAAGGGACTGGTACACATAGGCAGACTCTGAAGCATATAGAAGGAGATACTTCCTTTACTGCGAAGAAAATTGGTTATAAGAATAGAGACAGAAAAATATGAAGGATACAAAAATGAAATAAGGAAAAGATCACTGCCGCTTTGATTTCTTTTACATGGTGCAAGTGTTATGTAAACAGAAAAACTGAATGCATTATAAACAATGACTGGCTCTTACATACATCTTGCAATAATTTACTTGATGTTTGGAGATAAATACTGGAAACAAATAGTTGGAATTTGTTAAAATAGAGTCGAAGGCAATGTATCAAATTTCTAGCATTTTAAATACAAATAATGTATTCTAAGAGACAAGATTTGTCATTTACTGCTTCATATATGCTATTTGTATTAGTTTATTAAAGCTGCCATAACAAAATACCCTACTGGACAGCTTAAAAGAAATTTACATTCTCAGTTTTGAAGCTAAAAATTCAAGATCAAAATGTTGGTAAAGTTGGTTCCTTCTGACGTTCTTGAGGAAATCTGTTTCAAGCCTCTCTCCTTGGCTTATAGAGTCAACTTTTCTGTATGTCTGTATTTGTCATCCTTTTGCACATCTCTGTGTCCAAATGTCCTCTCCTCTTTTTATAAAGACACAAGTCATACTGGTTTATGGTCCACTCTAATGATTTCATTTTAACTTAATTGAAGACTTTCTTTTAAAACCTTACCTACATTCTGAAGCACTGGGGGGAGGAGGTGATTAATATAATACTTCAACATATGAATTTTGGGGGTTAAGCAGTTTAGTCCATAATATTCCGTGATGTTAGTCAAAAAACATCTATTGAAGTATTTAGATTTCTTTCTGAAACCAAAGCATTTTAGATATTAGGTGCAACTTTAAAAAAATACTGGTAGATTGACTCTGAACTTGATGAAAATTATGAAAAATATATAGACACACAGGAAAGATATGGCACAAAATTAGGATAAACTCTACAGAACTACAGAGGCACTAGGCTGTTTTACATAACAGAGAAGACAAGACTGAGGTTTACTCAACAAAAGTAATACTAGGAACAAAGGAATTCCTATTTTTTTCAGACGCAAAAATAAGCAACAAATATACTGAGACATGTAAAGCCATTGAGTAAGTTATAGGCATAGTAGAAGTATAAACAATATTTTTCAAGACCCAGCTGAATCTTCTATAACTGCAACTATTGTTATTTGGAAAAGATAGTTTTATTAAGCTGCAGTATATATAGACTAGTGCATTCAGGTAACTTATAATACTTTCAAATGGAACATAATAGAGGTTTCACATGGTGCAGACCAATAACATATGGCTCCATTCAGAAAGATAGTAAATAATACATTGCTAGTAATAGACTCAGCCTGATCAGAACAGAACCTAGCTGCAAACAGCATATAAACAGTAACAGCCTGTTCCTTTGCAGGCACTTTCATTTCATAATTTATCCTTCTTGAAGAAGGTGTGTGTGTTAGAAGCAGGTAGGGTGAAGGAGGAGGAGGGGTAATTCTTCCTCAGAATCATGTACAATATGTTATTTTGCCTCTCTTTTTGTGATTTGAAATTTGAAAGGAAAAACAATGACTAAACTTGCCATTGAAAATTGGATCTCTTACTTTCTGGGGAAAATGAGCCTCAGACCACCAAATGAAGAGGCCAGAAAAATAGTCACAAAACCCAAAATGTGAGATGGCCGTTAGAAAGGTTCTGTTGGGCTGTACTGAGCAAATATGATCTCTACCTGACAGTAACAGGCATATGTGTTGTGTCTTCCACTTTACACTGCTTTTTCAGCTCTGTAAGCTTAGTGTGGGGGGTGTGTGTGTGTAGGCACTCGGTTGTGTCCGACTCTTTGCGACCCCATTGACTATAGCCCACCAGGTTCCTCTGTGCATGGCATTTTCCCAGCAAGAATACTGAGTGGGTTGCCACTTCCTTCTCCTGGGGATCTTCCTGACCCAGGGATCGAACCTGAATCTCTTGCATTGGCAAGCAGATTCTTTACCACTGAGGCACATGGGAAGTCTGTAGGCTTTTGGTAAAAGAAAAAAATTATAAGTTCACACAACAGAATACTTACCTCCTAAATACAAACACTATAGGCATTAAATGATGTGCCATAATTTTAATCTTATTTTTATTGTTTTTATCAATAAAAAATTTTGTTTTAATTTTATTGGAATTTTGCACAGGACTTTATGCATTTTCTCATAATCAATGCTCATAAAGACTTATGAAATACATATTGTTTTCTTTGTTTATATAAGGAAACTGACCCCAAGAGAGGTTAAAACCGTTACCCAAGATCACACAAAACCCAGTAAATCTGCTCTGAAGTCCACATTTTATTTTTATCTATTATTGTTATATAATCTCTCCTTTTTTCTAAAAAGGACATCCATATGAACACATTTATTTATTTTTTCCTATAATTATTATTAGGTATAGTAGATTTACACTGTTGTGTTAACAGTTGTGTTTAAACTGTTGTGTTAGTTTTTGATGCATAGCAAAGTGGTTTAGTCATACATATATATGTATATATGATTTTTCATATTCTTTTCCATTATGGTTTGTTACAGTATATTGAATATAGCTCCACATGCTATAAAGTAGGACCTTATTGTTTACCTATTTTATATATAGTAGTGTTTATCTACTAATCCCAAACTCCCATCTGGTACTTTCCACATCCTCTTTCCATTTTGATAACCATAAATTCATTATCTATGTCTGTGAGTCTGTTTCTCATTCATAAATCAATTAATTTGTGTCATATCTTAGAGTTCACATAGAAGTAATATCATATGATATTTCTCTTTTTTTGCCTGACTTCACTTAGTATGATAATCTCTAGGTCCACCCATCTTGCTACAAATGGCATTATTTCATTCTTTTTTTGTGGCTGAGTAGTATTCTAGTCAAGGCTATGGTTTTTCCAGTAGTCATGTATGGATGTGAGAGTTGGACGGTGATGAAATCTGAGCACCGAAGAATTGATGCTTTTGAACTGTGGTGTTGGAGAAGACTCTTGAGTCCCTTGGACTGCAAGGAGATCCAAGCAGTCCATCCTAAAGGAGATCAGTCCTGGGTGTTCATTGGAAGGACTGATGTTGAAGCTGAAACTCCAATACTTTGGCCACCTGATACGAAGAGCTGACTCATTTGAAAAGACCCTGATGCTGGGAAGGATTGGGGGCAGGAGGAGAGGGGAACAACAGGATGAAATGGCTGGATGGCATCACTGTCTCGATGGACATGAGTTTGGGTAAACTCTGGGAGTTGGTGATGGACAGGGAGGCCTGGTGTGCTGCGATTCATGGGATCGCAAAGAGTAGGACACGACTGAGTGACTGAACTGAACTGAACTAAGTATTCCATTTGTATATATACCATATCTTCTTCAACCATTCATTTGTCAGTGGACATTTAGATTACTTCCATGTTTGACTATTCTAAATAGTACTGCTCTGAACATCAGAGTGCATATATCTTTTTGAATTAGAATGCTCTCCAAATATATGCTCAGGAGTAAGATTACTGGGTCATATAGTAATTCTATATTTTAGTTTTATGAAGAACCTCCACAGTATTGTCCATAATGCCTATACCAACTTACATTCCCACTAAAACAGCAGGAGGGTTTCTTTTTCTCTACATTCTCTTCAGCTTTTTTTTACTTGTAGACGTTTTAATAATGGCCATTCCAGAACTAAGTAAGGTGGTACCTCATTATAATTTTGATTCAGTTCAGTACACTCACTCAGTCATGTCCAACTCTTTGTGAGCCCATGGACTGCAGCACGCCAGGCCTCCCTGTCCATCACCAGCTCCCAGAGTTGACTCAAACTCATGGCCATTGAATCAGTGATTCCATCCAACCATCTCATCCTCTGTAGTCCCTTTCTCCTCTCACCTTCAGTCTTTCCCAACATCAGGGTCTTTTCAAATGAGTCAGTTCTTCGCATCAGGTGGACAAAGTGTTGGAGTTTCAGCTTCAGCATCAGTCCTTCCAGTGAATATTCAGAACTGATTTCCTTTAGGATGGACTAGTTGGATCTCCTTGCAGTCCAAGGGACTGTCACGAGTCTTCTCTAATACCACAGTTCAAAAGCATCAATTCTTCTGCACTCAGTTTTCTTTATAGTCCAACTCTCACATCCATACATGACTACTGGAAAAATCATACCTTTGACTAAACAGGCCTTTGTTGGCAAAGTAATGTCTCTTATTTTTACTATGCTATCTAGGTTGGTCATAACTTTTCTTCCAAGGAGCAAGCGTCTTTTAATTTCATGGCTGCAGTCTCCATCTGCATTGATTTTGGAGCTCCCCCCCCAAAAAAAAGAGTCTGTCACTGTTTCCACCTTTTCCCCATCTATTTGCCATGACGTAATGGGACCAGATGCCACGATCTTCATTTTCTGAATGTTGAGTTTTAAGCCAATTTTTTCACTCTCCTTTCACTTTCTTCAAGAGGCTCTTTAGTTCTTCTTTGCTTTCTGTCATAAGGGTGGTGTCATCTGCATGTCTGAGGTGACTGATATTTTTCCCGCAACCTTGATTCCAGCTTGTCCTTCATCCAGCCCAGCATTTCTCATGATTTACTCTGCATATAGGTTAAATAAGAAGGGTGACAATATACAGCCTTGATGTACTCTTTTCCCTATTTGGAACCAATGTGTTGTTCCATGTCCAGTTCTAACTGTTGCTTCCTGACCTGCATTCATATTTCTCAAGAGACAGGTCAGGTGGTCTGGTGTTCCCATCCCTTTAAGAATTATAAACAGTTTGTTGTGATCCACACAGTCAAAGGCTTTGGCATAGTCAATAAAACAGAACTAGAAATTTTTCTGGAAATCTCTTGCTTTTTCCATGGTCCAACAGATGTTGGCAATTGGATCTCTGGTTCCTCTGCCTTTTCTAAATCCAACTTGAACATCTGGAAGTTCACGTTTCACATATTGTTCAAGCTGGGCTTGGAAAATTTTGAGCATTACTTTACTAGCGTGTGAGATGATTGCAATTATGCAGTAGTTTGAGCATTCTTTGGCATCACCTTTCTTTGGGATTGGGATGAAAACTGACCTTTTCCAGTCCTGTGGCCACTGCTGAGTTTTCCAAATTTGCTGGCATATTGAGTGCAGCACTTTTACAGCATCATCTTTTAGGATTTGAAATAGTTCAACTGGAATTCCATCATCTCCACTAGCTTTGTTCGTCATGATGCTTTCTAAGGTGCACTTGACCTTGCACTCCAGGATGTCTGTCTCTAGGTGAGTGATCACACCATCGTGATTATCTGTGTCATGAAGAGCTTTTTTGTATAGTTCTGTGTATTCTTGCCGCCTCTTCTTAGTGCCGTTGCTTCTGTTAGGTCCATATGATTTCTGTCCTTTATTGTGCCCATCTTTGCATGAAATGTTCCCTTGGTATCTTTAATTTTCTGGAAGAAATCTCTAGTCTTGCCCATTCTATTGTTTTCCTCCATTACTTTGCACTGATCACTGAGAAAGGCTTTCTTATCTCTCCTTGCTATTCTTTGGAACTCTGCATTCATGGGTTTATCTTTCCTTTTCTCCTTTGCTTTTCTCTTCTCTTCATTTCACAGCTATTTGTAGGGACTCCTCAGTCAGCCATTTTGCTTTTTTACATTTCTTTTTCTTGGGGATGGTCCTGATCCCTGCCTCCTGTACAGTGTCATGAACCTCTGTCCTTAGTTCTTCAGGCGCTCTGTCTATCAGTTCTAATCCCTTGAATCTATTTGTCACTTCCACTGTATAATTGTAAGGAACTTGATTTAGGTCATACCTGAACGGTCCCTACTTTCTTCAATTTATATCTGAATTTGGCAATAAGGAGTTCATGATCTGAGACACAGTCAGCCCATGGTCTTGTTTTTGCTGACTGTATAGAGCTTCTCCATCTTTGGCTGCAAAGAATATAATCAATCCAATTTCGGTATTGACCATCTGGTGATGTCCATGTGTAGAGTCTTCTCTTTTGATTAGTATTTCTCTAATATTTAGCAATGTTGAGCATCTTTTCATGTGCCTATTGGTCATTAGTGTTTCCTTTAGAAATGTCTGTTTAAGTCTTCTTTCCATGGTTCAATTGGGTTGTTTGTTTTCTGTTGTTGAATTGTGTGAGCTGTTTGTAGATTTTGGAAATTAAGCCCTTCTTGGTTGCTCCATTTGCAAATATTTTCTCACATTTTGTAAGTTGTCTTTTCATTTGGTTTATGATTCCCTTTTCTGTACAAAAACTTATAATTCTGATCTAGGCCCTTTTCTTTGTTTTTACTTTAGTTTCTATTGCCTTGGAAGACCTACCTAAGAAAACCTTGGTGCAATTTATGTCAGAGAATGTTTTCTTATGTTCTCTTCTAGGAATTTTTTGGTGTCATATCTTATATTTAATCTTTAAGCCATTTGGAGTTAGTTTATTTTTGTGTGTGCCATGAGGGTGTGTTCTAGCTTGACTGACATACATGTAGATGTCCAGCTTTCCCAAAACCACTTACTGAAGAGGATGACTTTTCTCCATTGTTATGTTCTTGTATGCTTTATCAAAGATTAATTGACTGTAGGTGTGTGAGTTTATTTCTGGAGTCTCTATTCTGTTCCACTGATCCATATGTCTTTTTATACTAATACCATGCAGTTTTGATTACTGCAGGTTTATAGTATTGATACAAACACATTTAGAATTAACTATTGTCATATGTCTATTTCCTCAAGATGCTAAATGACTTTTAGAAGCCTCAACATGATTAATTATTTGAAAGTTACCTGATGACCTCAAGATGGTATCATAATTATTGCAACATTCCTGTTAGGCACCGTGCTGCTTTTTTTTCCTGTCTGCTCAGCAAATATTTTGCTTGTTGCAAAGTAAGATCCAAAGGATCTATGGTAATATCAAATAGAAAACCATATAATTTACTTATTTTAATACTGTTCTGCTTATTTATATGTGATATAGCTTTTTTCAAATATCTGCACCTTTATATTCCTATTTATGATGTTCACATATTATTACTTAATGATCCTCAAAACATGTTAGGTATAGAGAAATCAAAAATATAGTTTCCTTTATCTTGGTTTTAAATTATCTAGTGGCCTAGAAAAAAGAAAGAAGAGGAGAACAAACAATGTATACAATCATGTATCATAATATCAAAGCAAGTTAGAGTGTCAAAAGTAAGAGCTTTTCCTGGTACTAAGATACACAGTGAATTTCTCCCATGGGTCTTCAGAAAATGGACACATCAATTACAGCAGTAGGACCTCAGTAACTTTTCTGATAAAACTATAATGAAAAATTTCATGTGGCCATTCTTATAATGGCCCTCAAAGACTGGTATGATAACACTAAAGCAAAGTTTGGTAAAGGAAATTTAAATAGGAACCATAATAAAATAATGAAAGGGGACAGTCTTCTAATATGCTGGCTTATTCTGAAAAGAAAGAAAAAATTAAACAGCTGAAGAAATGAATGCATTCCCTTGAAGTAATCCCTTATGAATGCTATTCCTCTGTGTGAACCTGTGATAATAGAAATCAAACTTCCATTCTCTAGCCAGACCCTGGAGTACAGAGTGTATTATTCACAGAGGGCCTTGGGTCACAAAGCTAATGTAATAGGATGCTAAAAGGAACCTTCAGCTGAAATCCTAAGGCAACAGATAGCAGAGTGAGTTGTAATTCACATCACTGCTACAGAACTTCTAAAATATGTTCACCATGAACTGATGGATGCTCCTAAAACTCCCCTTCCCTATAGGACTGAAAGGATTGGGAAAGAATTTTTCATTGGTTTTCCTTAGGACAGAGCTGTGTTATAGGCCCCATTTCATCACCAACATTTGGCATCGTCTTTTTCATTTGGGTCATTTTATTGAGTATGTAACTGTATGTTACATATCAATATGCTTTGTCTGTTAATTTACACAAAGTAAATAACCACTCAGGTGTCATAAAGTTCTATGGGTTTTAACAAATACTTCTACGTGTGTTCACCACCACAATCAAGATACAAAACAGTTAGAGCACTCTAAGAAATTCCTTCATAATGCTCTTCGATAATCAATCAGCTTTTCCATCTCCAACCCCTGTCAAAAACTGATCCATTATTTACATCTATAGTTATATGGAATGTTATACAAATGAGCTCATACATGTAGCCTTTTGGGTCTATTTTCTTTCATTTAGTAAAATGTATTTGAGATTAATCCATGTTATATATATATATATATATATATATATATATATACACACACAAAAAACATCTGTCAATAAAATTATTTTTATTGACAGATGTTATTGCATTATAGGAATGTACCACAATTTGTTTCTTCATTCACTATTTAAAGGACCATTGGGTTGTTTCATTTTTAGTAATTGCCAATAAAGTCAACATAAACATTGTGTACAGGTTTCTGTGTAAGTGTAAATGTAAATTTCTCTAGGAGTAAAATTGTTAGGTACTATGGTAAATGCATGCTTAATTTTATAAGAAACAGACAAACTTTCTCAAAGGGACAGTGCCATTTCACATTCTACCAGTAATATAGATGAGCTCCAAGTACTCTGCTTTCTACTAGCACTAATTAGTGTTGTTTTGTGTGTGTTTGTGTATGTGTGTGTTTCCCATCTTAATGCATATACAATGAAATCTCATTTTGGTTTTGATTTTCCTAACTATCATAATGACTAATGATTATTGGAACTTCCCTGGTGGTTCAGTGGTAAAGAATCTGCCTGCGATAGAGGAGAAGTAGGTGATGGCGTGTTAAATCTCTGTCAGGAATATCCCCTGGAGGAGGACATGGCAACCCACTCTAGTATTCTTGCCAGGAAAATCCCATGGACAGAAGAGCCTGGTGGGCTACAATCCAAGGGGTCAAAAAGAGTTGGACACGACTGAAGCGACTGAGCACTGACGTTTATCACCTTTTGACATATCTATTTAATAATTGATTTTCTTTAAAAAAAAAAAGGCGTCTATTTAAATTTTTTGTTCATTTCTTTATTAAGTTGTATATTTTTATTGAGCTTTGTGATTCCCTTATGTATGCTTGATATAAGTCCTTTGTCCAATATGATTTAGAAAGTTTTATCCTGTTATATGGCTTGACTTTCTATTTAATTAATGGTGTGTTTTATAAAGCAAAGATTTGTTTAATTTTGATGAAATCCAGTTTATCCATATCTTCTTATATGTCTTGTGCTTTAGGTGTCATATCTAAGAACCTTCAGGCCAAAACAAAATTTTTTCCCTTGATTTCTCCTAGAATATTTATAGCTTTATGATTCACATTAAAGTCAATGATGATTGTTGAGTTAATTTATATATTGGATGTGAGCTTTGGCTCAGGGTGGACAACCTTGCCTTGACTCTCATTTTAGGGGGAAAGCATTAACATTTACGTCATTAAGTATGAGGTTAGATGTAAGGTTTTCACAGAAGTTTTCGTCACGTTGAGAAGTTTCCTTCAGTTCTCAGTTTTCTGAAACATTATCTTGAATGAATGTTGAATGTTTTCAATGATTTACCTGCATTTAGAGATAATGTAGATTGTTGTGGTTCTTGATATAGCAAGTGAGATTGTTTGATGTTTCAGTTGTATCACCAGCCTTTCAATTCTGGCATAAACCATACTTGATAATTGTATATTATCATTTTTATATGTCACTGAGTTTGTTTACTAAGATTTTGTTAAAAGATTTTTGTGCTTATATTTATGTTTTCTTCTCTTTTGTTGTCATTAGTTTTGATACTGAGGTAATGTAAGCCTTACAAAATGATCTGGGGAATTCTCTTTCTCCTCTATTTTCAGAAAGACTTTGTATAAATCTGGCATTATTTCTTTTTTAAAATTGTACTAAACATGATTCTGGAGTTTTCCATGTGGGCACTTTTAAGTTATAAGTTGAATTTCTTAGGGCTTCCCTGGTGGTTCAGCTGGTAAAAAATCTGCCTGTGAGGCGGGAGACCTGGGTTTGATCCCTAGGTTGGGAAGATCTGCTGGAGAAGGGAATGGACACCCACTCCAGTATTGTGGCCTGGAGAATTCCATGGACTGTATAGCCCATGGGGTCACAAAGAGTCAGACATGACTGAGCAACTTTCACTTTTAATTTATTATAATTGAATATGTATTGAATATTCAGATTTTCTATTTCTTCTAAGTCAGTTTTGAGATTTGTGTCTTTCCAGCAATTTGTCCATTTAATCTAAATTCTTGAGTTAAATGTTAGGGAGTTTTTCTTCATATTTGTTTAGTAGCTATTCAATTTTTCTTATGACTATAGCAATATCCTCTCTTTCACCTCTGATACTGATAATTTGTGTTATCTTTCTATTTTTTATCAGCCTGGCCAAGCTTTTTCCATTTCAGTGATCTTTCAAAAGACTGACTTTTGGTTTCATTGATTTTCTATATTATCTGTTTTTAATTTTACTGATTTCTTATTTTTATTATTTCCATAAGTCTATTTAATTTAGGTTTCATTTGTTCTTCTTCTTCTAGCTTCTTAAGATCAAACCTTACCTGATTGGTACTAGAATTTTATTCATTTTTGTGGTGTTCCACTGTCTTTTGGCTTATGTAATTCAGAAAAGTGAAAAAAATATTTATTTCTGTTTCTTGACATGTAATGTTTATTTTGTCTCTGGATGCTTTTTAAATTTTCTCTTTCTCTTTGGTTTTCAGCAAGTTGATCATATTGTGCTTTTGAGTTATTTTTATTTGCGTTTATCCTGATTATTAACTTCTTTATCTGAATTTTTATTGTATTTGTCAAATTGGGAAAAAAATAATACTTCCTTTATTTCTTCAAATATTTTTTCTATCCCCTTTAGGGGACTCAGTTATCCACATATGAGAGAAAATTATATTTTCCATATATCACTGAGGCTCTGTTCGTTTAAAGATTTGTTTGGTTATTTGTACTCTTTTCTCCATCTGCTTCAGTTTAAATAAATAGCTCAAAATGCTTGGATAAATATTTTAAAATTTAATAAAGTTTTTTCTCAGTATCTAGACTTCCAATTAATTTCAATCAATATTTCATTTGAGATATTTTATATTCCTATGTTAATAATTTTGATTTTTTTAATATTTTCCATTCCTTTTTGCATTATACTTCTGCAGAGTGCTAATATATACATATATCAGTTCAGTTCACTTCAGTTGCTCAGTCGTGTCCAACTCTTTGCAACCTCATGAACTGCAACACACCAGTCTCCCTGTCCATCACCAACTCCCGGAGTCCACCCAAACCCATGTCCATCGAGTTGATGATGCCATCCAACCATCTCATCCTCTGTCATCCCCTTCTCCTCCTTCCCTCAGCCTTTCCCAGCATCAGGGTCTTTTCCAATGAGTCAGCTCTTCACATGAGGTGGCCAAAGTATTGGAGTTTCAGCTTCAACATCAGTCCTTCCAATGAACACCCAGGACTGATCTCCCTTAGGATGGACTGGTTGGATCTCCTTGCAGTCCAAGGGACTCTCAAGAGTCTTCTCTAACACCACAGTTCAAAAGCATCAATTCTTCAGTACTCAGCTTTCTTTATACTCCAACTCTCACATCCATACATGCCCACTGGAGAAACCATAGCCTTGACTAGATGGACCTTTGTTGGCAAAGTAATGTTTCTGCTTTTTAATACTCTAAGTTGGTCATAACTTTCCTTCCAAAGAGTAAGCGTCTTTTAATTTCATGGCGGCAATCACCATCTGCAGTGATTTCGGAGCCCAGAAAAATAGTCAGCCACTGTTTGCACTGTTTGCCCATACATCTGCCATGAAGTGATGGGACCAGATGCCATGATCTTAGTTTTCTGAATGTTGAGCTTTAAGCCAACTTTTTCACTCTCCTCTTTCACTTTCATCAAGAGGCTCTTTAGTTCTTCTTCACTTTCTGCCATAAGGGTGGTGTCATCTGCATATCTGAGGTTATTGATATTTCTCCAGCAATTTTGATACCAGCTTGTGCTTCCTTGAGCCCAGCATTTCTCATGATGTACTCTGCATATAAGTTAAATAAGCAAGGTGACAATATACAGCCTTGACGTACTCCTTTTCCTATTTGGAACCAGTCTGTTTTTCCATGTCCAGTTCTAACTGTTGCTTCCTGACCTGCATACAGGTTTTTCACGAGGCAGGTCAGGTGGTCTGGTATTCCCATCTCTTTCAGAATTTTCCACAGTTTATTGTGACCCACACAGTCAAAGGCTTTGGCATAGTCAATAAAGCAGAGGTAGATGTTTTTCTCGAACTCTCTTGCTTTTTCGATGATCCATCAGATGTTGGCAATTTGATCTCTTGTTCCTCTGCCTTTTCTAAAACCAGCTTGAACATCTGGAATTTCACGGTTCATGTATTGCTGAAGCCTGACTTGGAGAATTTTGAGCATTCCTTTACTAGAGTATGAGATGAGTGCAATTGTGCAGTAGTTTGAGCATTCTTTGGCTTTCTTTGGGATTGCCTTTCTTTGGGATTGGAATGAAAACTGACCTTTTTCAGTCCTGTGGCCACTGCTGAGTTTTCCGGATTTGCTGGCATATTGAGTGTAGCACTTTCACAGCATCATCTTTCAGGATTTAAAATAGCTCAACTGGAATTCCATCACCTCCACTAGCTTTGTTCATAGTGATGCTTCCTAAGGCCCACTTGACTTCACATTCCAGGATGTCTGGCTCTAGGTGAGTGATCACACCATTGTGATTACCTTGGTCGTGAAGATCTTTTTTGTACAGTTCTTCTGTGTATTTTTACCACCTCTCTTTTGTATCTTCTGCTTCTGTTAGGTCCCTACCATTTCTGTCATTTATTGAGCCCATCTTTGCATGAAATATTCCCTTGGTATCTCTAATGTTCTTGAAGAGATCTCTAGTCTTGCCCACTCTATTGTTTTCCTCTATTTCTTTGTATACTTTCAGTTCTCTGCCCCCTGATCCCTTCTCTCAGTGCCTACCGTCTTACCTGGTTTTCTCTTACCTTGGACTCAGGATCTCCCTTCACGGCTGCTCCAGCAAAGCACAGCCGCTGTTCCTTACCTCATACATGGGATAGCTCCTCTCGGCAGCCACCCCTGACCTCGGGTGCAGGGTAGCTCCCTATGTGTGTGTGTGTGTGTGTGTGTGTGTGTGTGTGTGTATCCTATGATGTATCAGTGTTCTAAATACTTGACTTGCATTAACCCTGTTAATCCTCACAATAACCATGCATATGAGGCAGCTTCTGTTACTATCCTCACACATCATATTTGAGTAAACTATTAGTCAAATATCTTGTATCAGGTCACAGAGCTTGTAAATGACAGAGCTGACATTTGAAACCATATAGACTAGTTCTAGAACCCACATCCCTAACCACTCAATATGGTAAAATGCATAGAGGAGATACTTGCATAAATATACTGGTAGACAACAAGATGACAGAAAATGATTACAATCATAAATGTAAGTGAAGCATTCAAAGAGTGTTTTAAAATTCAGTTGCAGAGTACTATTTAGTAGTAAATGGCTATGAGACCCTAAAAAATAATATTCCTACAGGGCAGCCTTGAAAAATGGGTTGACTGCTTCTGAGCAAGGGTTTTGGGAAATGACTGAAATGACTCTGCAAAGCAGTGTGCAGTCATTGGCACATCTGAGTATATGCATTCAGGGATAAGTAACTGAGACATAGGTGCTCCTAGGAGAGGTTTGAGAATTTATTTAGAAGATAAAATTGACAGGACACAGTGACTGATGGTTTATTAACTAAGGCATAAGGTGCTGTCAAAGTTAATGCTAAGATTTGTGGCTTGAGCAACTGGATGATAATCAGATCTCTCACTGAGACTTGGAACTCAGGGGGAGTTTCAAGTATGGCAGGAAAGGTAAGTTTAGTTTTGGTGATTTGATTCTGAGATGCCTGTGAAACATCCAAAGGGAGATGTGCAGCTGAATAATTGTGCCCAAGATTCAGGATACAGATATAAGTTAAAGAGATCAATCAGATACTAATCAGCATGTAGATAATAATGAAATGAATGAACAAGATCCTTTGAATTTTGGAAAATAT